>CM060901.1:1306909633-1316909633 GCA_030737815.1 Allium fistulosum | reverse complement strand
GTTTAAGTCGTCTAGTTCCTTTTGTTTTAAAACTATTGTTTGAACAAACTTATATTGAAAACAATTTTTATTAATTGATTTAAGTTTCATGTTGTAAGGTTGAGAATTGAATACATATACTATGAGTTGGTTTGAAACAATTTTGGTTATTGTTTACACGAGAATAATATTTAAGTCAATTTAAAATTTGTATGTGGGCTAAAAAAACCTTAGAACTTTTGATTTCTTTCTTAAGTTAACAATTTGATTGAGTTTAATTAATTTCATTGTTTGGAGGTATGTCTTTTAAATTACAGACTAATTGAATACATTTGTTACATGTTGTTTTGATTTTAAAACATTGATTTAATTGTTGTGTGTGTATATGCATATGTTCTTAATTTAAGGTTTATAAAATGGACCTTTATGTAAAATATTGTAAGTTTGATTTAAACTATCTCTTAGTTAAAACTAACTTTAAATTGTTTACTTTAACTTTAAAACATGTCAGATAATCAAAGTATATCCTAATGTAAACAAGTATACATATATGTGCGTGTGTGTGTGCGTGCGCGTGCACGTGTGTATTAATAGATCGTTTCAAAAAATTATTTTGGACGATAAAAGCATATATAAGGGGAAAATGTGTTTGTTGTGGTGTAAATATCAACACCTAATCATGTTCACATTAACTATGTACACTTTCTATATGTTGCACTTGCACTTTCACACTGGTGCATTTGATGCACTCATTAAAACATTCATACAACTTAAATTAAACTCAAACCATTTTTAAAAAAATAAATAAAATGAAGATTTTATTCAAAATTTTAGGTTGGATCTAAACTCCATTTAGGCTTCATAGGCTTATTTAAGATAAAATGGAATTTTTTTTTTAAATTCACACATTTAACCTGCCTTCGACCGACCCAGAGCCAATAATTATAGTAGAGACCAATAGTCCGTGCGATCTAAATTAGTCATGTTTGGGCTAATAAATTAATTTACCTATTTATTAGGGCATCTAGAAAAGTAGTGTCGAGACTGGGTTTGTGTAACATCCCTAATTTTAAATAAGATTAAGATTTAATTAGATAAATTAAATAGAATAATGTAAAGATTAAAGTATATAAGAGATTGAGATTTGTATAATTATAAGGTAGCCGTGCCTTAAGTAATGAATAAACAAATGGAAATCTAAAATGAAGTAAGTAAAGGTAATAAGATAAGGGCAAAATAGGAATAGGTTATATTCTTATACCCTAAACCCTTATCCCATTCTCATTTCCAACATTCATAAACAAAACTAAACATAGAGTTCGACCGGCCACCATTAGAAGAAAACAAGAGGAAGTTAAGCAAGAATTAAAGAAGGAAGCATAATCAAATCAATTGAAGGGCAAATCTCAAACTTCTTAACAACAAGCTAAGGTGAATAATAGATTACATCTCATTTTTTTTGCTTTCGATTTCTAGATGAGATCAGAATTTATTTTGCAACAAAAATGGCATGTTTTGATTGTTTAAATGGATATATATGCTTGTTGATGATTTATGATGTAACCTATAGATTTTCTGATAAGATTTTATTTGAAAAGCCTATTAAATGACATTTAAATGGCTTGCGTTTTTTATATAAGGTCAGAAACATTATTTTAGAGATGAGTTTCAAATTTCATAATTTTCTAAGTTAATGTGGATTTATTATAAATTTTCTAGTAAAGAAAATGGTTAAATTTGATTTAAATTATTTTTGGCTATTATATGTTAGCTTTGGATCAGAAATTTAAATATGTTAGAAACATATTAAAAGAGATTTATGGGAATTTTACGAGAATTTTTCTAAATATTTTATTAAAGATATAATATTATTTAAGGTATGAGACTTAAATGTTTTATATGTTTAGAAAAGGAGAAGGGGAAATTTGTTAAATGTTTTAAAAGTGTTAATTATTGAATTCGGCAGCACTTTTAGAAAAAGGTTTTGTAAAAGAATTGGAAACCAATTATAAGTTGACAAATAAGACAAGTTAGTTGGAAAGATATTACTTTAAAAAGTTAAAAATCAGTTTTGTAAAGGATTACTGCTTCACCACTTATAGCAGCCACCTTTCGACACCTTACATCCACCCCTAACCAAGTCAAAACCAATACACATGGTATCGATGCCTTAGTACATAGTGCATTGGAGTTAGGCGGAAGGTATAGAGTCGAAACATGCTTTTGAAGGGGTAGAAGTAGCTCTTATAAACTTGGAACTATTTTGATTACAAATGAGGCTTTCGAAGGGGTTGGCGTTTGCTTTCGACTTAACCAACTTGCTTCTTTTTATATAAAGAAAGGGCTTTCGAATGGGTTGTCGCCTTTTATTTTTAAAACAAGCTTTCAAAGGGTCGAAACCCCTGCTGCCACATTCAACCTTTCGAACCAATGCTTTCGAAAGGGTTGGTTTCGAAACCATTCACTTTCTTTTACTTAGGAATAATACTTTCAAAAGCAATGCTTTTGCCCTATTTCTTTTAAGACCCTTAGATATATTGAAAGTTAAACCCAAAGGTTTCGAAAAGAATGGTTTTAAATGGTTTCAAAGCTATGTTCCACAAACTTTTACTTGAACCTAATGCATTCAAAAGGTTTGTTTTAAGAAAAGGACTTTAATGGGTTTGAAAGGTATGAAATGAAGGTTTCGAAGGGGAGATTCATCAATGTTTTTGAAAGGTTTACTTTGAGTATTTGAATGGAAGGTTTCCAATGCTTTCGAAAGGAAAGTTTAAGTGTTTTGAAAAGAGGATGTCTAAGGTTTTATAAAGCTTTCGAAGGGACACTTTCAATGATTTTGAAAGGTCTATTTTTAAAAGTTTCGAAAGGTATGTTTTGGAATTTCGACCTAGTGATTCAAGGTAAAGTAGTTAACCTATTTTGAAAGGGGTGCTTTCAATGGATTCGAAAGGGACTATTTAAAGTTTTTAAACAAGGGTTTAGAAGGCGATATCTTAGAATTAAAACCTAATGTTTTCTAAGTTAAAGAACAGCTTTAACTTGTTTTAAAGGGATAGATAACCCTATTGATTTAGGTTTTCATCAACATTGTTTTGTGTAAAGCATATATCATGGAAAAGATATTTGAGTATAGCAAAATGTATATTTTCCTTATTTAAGCATGATTTAAAGGGTTAAATCAATTTTAAAGAAATGTTTTCAAGGAAAATTTGATGGGGTAGTTAACCCTAAGTAAACGACTCAGATATTAGAATACCAGATGAGACTGGTATAAGGTCGCGCCCTATACTTTAGCTATAGCCCCTAGCTAATATAAGTCCAAAATTCCAGTGTGTAGGGCTTTGTCATAGGTAAGACTAAAATGATGTTACACACAGAAAGGAATATACAGAGAAAGATTGGTTATTGGTGAGCCCACAAAACCATTAGGATCAGTTGACCCTGGGAGAAGTAAGTTAAGATAGACCATCCAGGAGTGTGTCTAACTGAAGTTAGATTATTTATTTTGTCTAGTAGGCCCGAGTCAGCCACTGGTTAGTAGTTAGCCAAACAAAACCACATTGTTCGGACAGATAGTCCATTGATTACCTGATTTATGTGTATATATGATATCGCTATTATTGCTTTAATCAGTTTGATTGCAGGATTCTGATTTGAAAAAGATATGTTTTAAAGGGATATTAGTGAGGGGAAACCCATTCCGCTAAGCGGCGTGGTCTCACTTAATATCATAAAACCGAGATGTAATAGTATTATTCATACTAGGCGTTATGTTTGACTCGAAGTTTATGTTTTTCCCTTTAACTCTCGGGTGCTCAAAATTAATTTGAGTAGATTGAGAATTAAGGCTTTTTAGGTTTAGTAGGTGGACGAATAAGCTTCCAAAGATGTGCAGGAGGCAAAGTTAGCTATATTGGAGTAATTAGTTTTATTTATTTCCGTTGTGATGTATTTAAGACTGATATGTCTATTTAGTTCTCTAATCATCCAAGGGGCATCTTCATATGTCACTCTTGGCATAATTTGTAATAGTTATATTTGATCAAAACCTGGGAATCGTTCTGGGATTATGTATCTGAATATGAAATATGGATTTGAAATGTAATCAAAAAAGATGTTTTAATTCTGTGTTGATTTTATTTCATATTCTTGTGCTTCTGATATTATGGATACCATTAACATTACCATATTTTGTCACCGGAGGTTAATACTATGAATAACTGCAGCATCTGTAGCGCTTAGCTTCAGACTTCAAGCTAGGGGATGTTACACATCAGCTTCTGGACCGACTGCAGAAGAGGAAGAAAAGTTCGTGATGACAGGTACGCTTTTGATTCATGGCATACATGTTAAAGTATTATTTGATACCGGTGCATCACATTCTTTTATCTGGCACTGTTTGATAGATAAGATAAATCTGGAACCATCATACCCTATTACTTTCTTAAGGGTTACGAATCCGATAGGAGGTAATGAAACTCTTGGAATGAAATGTGACCATTTATAATTTGTGCTGTTAGGTCATGCATTTACCTGCAATTTGCATGTGTTTGATTTTGTGGGCTTTGAGATTGTTTTGGGTATGGATTGGTTAAGCAGATATGATGCTAGGATTTTTACCAAGACATGAAGATATCATTAAGACACCCTAATAGCTGTGATCGAATTATATACTCGGTAGAAGATTCGAGCTTAGATGTATATGCTTTATTGGATGCAAAGGAAGTGGTTGATGAGGTGAATCGGGATTTAATTGTAAGAGAGTATGCTGATATTTTTAAACTAGTTACATGACTACCGTTGAGACGAGCTTTTGAGTTTCGAATAGATCTCGTATTTGGAGCGGAACCTGTAAGTAGGGTGCCTAGCAGAATGATACCTATATCGACCTCGAACGATCATCCACCGCGGACGACTATCAATCCCAAATGACCACCATCCCCCTCGAATGGCTATATCGACCTCGAACAGTCATCTACCTCGAATAGCTATATCGATCCCGAACAACCATCATCTACCTCGAATGGCTATATCGGTCTCGAACAACCGAGGATTTGACTATCAACCTCAAATGACTGCAAATTTGATTATCAGCCTTAAACGACTATGGATTTAACTGTCGACCTTGAATGATCGCGAATTTGATCACCGATCTAGAAAGATCGCGAATTAAACTGAATATAAAGCAATCTGGAGAGATTGCACTTGAGAATGAAAACAAACTTGCTTATGATAAAAAGGATTTGAACACCTTATAATATAGAAATGAAGAATTCCAGATGAACACAGGATGATTTTGATATGTAATAACTCTAAATGAAATTAGGATGATAATGATGTAAGTCCCGGATGAATGCAGGATGGTTTTGCTATGTGATGTAATGACTCTGAATGAAATCGAATTGTGATAATGTATAGAATACACTTAGGCAGGGTCTAGAATCTTTGGATGTGAAAGGTCTAGAATGTGACATGTCTGGAACTGCCCGTGATTAACGAAAAGAATCCGAAGGAACTTGCTGTTTCACCAAGATTGAAGTAGCCAGAGAGCTCAGCTGCCAAAGATTGACAAAACATTTGTTCTCGAACAAAGCACACCTTCCATTTGCAAGGCGTGCTTTGGGGGGAAAGCGTTATCCTATCTTTTGAGCAGACAGTATATGGATAAACCCGACAAGTCAAATCAAAGTTCACGCAAGCACCTAAAGAAGTGACCACAAAACCCAAAACAAAGATACAAATAGGATAATAGTGCGAACACAAATCAACGGAACAACTTCAGGGAACCAGATCCCCACAAGTTAGGGATTGGTACCGACTCCCTATAGGGATCGATACTGACTCCCCATAGGGATTGGTACCGACTCCTAGCTCTTCACCTGGTGGGTCCCATCTTACTTCTGTAGACTCGCCTTGGTGCTCTGACCCTACTTCCAGCGTTGTTCTTCTATTCTGATTCAAATCTCTATCGAACTCCAAGAACTCTTGAATTGGCAACTTTGTTCTTCCATAAGTCCATTTGGACACTGAAACAAGTTATTATTGATGCAAACAACTATGGAATCTCAAAGATAATCAAAGACGATTCGAAGTGGAGAGTTGAAGATGCCAAATATAGACATCTTGGGGATCATACTAACTCCCAACTTCTGATGACGTGGCACTTATTATTTCAGGAAAATGAGTGTAAATCGGGCATAATGGCTTGGAGATATTTCTAAGCGAGATTTTAGCTTCCTACCTTTATAAATAGGAGGGTAAAGTTCACTTTTCAGGATCTTTTGGCTCTACCTCTACTCTACTCTATATTCTTGTAATTTTGAAAATCTAAGAGTAGGAGTTGTACCGAGTCCTAAGAACTTCAACCCCCAAGTCAGAAATAAGCAATAAAATCATTAAGTGGAGTAGGCCAAAGTTTTCCAAACCACAATAAAACTTTATGTGTTCTTATCTTACTAGTTTTTCATTTAATTCCATTACTTTTTATTCTCTACTATATTCATTTGGGTGTCAGTTTCATTTTTGGTTCAAATAATGTCTTCATAAAACCTCCATAGTACAATATTCCAACTAACATAATTGTCTGAACTGGGTACAATAAAATAATTTAAAAAGCATAAATAGATAGGTAACTGCTACAAGTCTTCATCTTCACCTTCATCTCCTTAATCAGCATTGTCTCATCTAACCCGAGAACAAAAAATATTCGGTGAAATGAAGATCTCAAGCTTTACCATAATTGTACTTGAGCGGTATTATTTAGATAAGAAATATGTCTTATGTATTTCAAACTATACCATACCAGTAATTTTAACTGTAAGCCCAAAGGTCTTTCTAGTCCAGTTCCAAAACTCTAATGCAACTAATATCAATGATTCAAGAGAAAGAATCCAAACCGGTAAATACCCTTTATTGAAGATTAGGCAAACTCTAATCATTTAATACCTATGAAATAAGCGGGTCCCTGTCACTTAATATTTAACCCATTTCCAAACTATAACGCAACTACCGTTAATGATGCGAGAGAGAGAACCTCCAAACTACTTAATACCTCTTTCCTAGAATTTAGGTAGGCTGTAACATTTAAGACCTATAAAATAGGCAGTTCCTCATCATTTAAGACCTAACCCAAAGCGGGTCTCTACATGTTTATCACTAACTGACATCATAAGAAACCCCATCAGGTCACTTAATACTTCTCCTAAGAAAGAGGCGGACCTTACCATAGCCACTTAATACCTCTAACCCTAAGTGGACCCTTCTTAAAGATTTATACTATCTATCAAAAATGTAATTATGATCCATGACCCAAACTGTGACATCTCACATTAGTCTGACTATTCATAAGTACTAGTACCCAGATTGACTGGGCAGACTTACCCTATAGAATTGGGACTAACATCGCGTCCACTGAGGTTATTTATTAATGGTGATATCCCACATCAGTCCCCAAATGTAGCCAGATTTAACTAGGGGGACTTCTATATAACTTTAGACTGACATCGCATCCCTATAACTTAGTCATCCTTCATATATATATATATATATATATATATATAAATACACCAATTGTATATATACATTATCCTACACAATTAACAGTTAATGCCATATAAGGTAACTCCTTATTACGCTTTTAATTATGGATTAATTCCCATAATTAACATTAACTACCTTCATACAAAATTAATAAAATTATTACCATATTAGTTATAATCAATACGTTTAATACGCTATAATCATTACGTTTTTAACTTTAATAATCAATACTTTAATACTATGTATATATGCGCAAGTTTCAAATAAAATATCTCTAATCACGTGCACATAAAATGCTAATTAATTTAAATGTCAAACTCATGCAAGTCTTAAACTTCAAACAAAAATATAGCTAATATCCTTAGCTAACAATTGACTTGTTTACAAAATGGGATAATACCAAACTTGTCTCATATTATTATAATAAAAGTAACTCCACTATTCAAGGAACAAACTTGACAATTTAAACCTTTTATATTCTATCCAACTTTTGCAATTACCACTTTGGAGTGATAAGGGCATTCATACTTATTTTTAATTTATAGAAATAGGCGGTGCAAACTACAAATAATCAAAAATCATGCTTTGCACACCATTTCTAACTTTATTTATTTTTGAATTCCTTTAACGCTACAAGAGAAATCAAAAGAAATGAAGTGGTATAGATTATAAATTGCTTATATCTCATCATAGATCTAATTCTACTGTATTAATACAAAACAATTTAAATTCCAACATATCCAAAAATTGACATTTATTTAAGGAAATTATGGGGATTTTAGGTGTTATATTTTGTTTACAAAATTTCCCAAGGCATACATCCAATCCAAATAAATACTATTCAATTACAAAAATGTGGAAAACTTGATATTTCCACTCATAGAGAATTGTTTGCTTCCTAGCTGGATTTGATTCCATCACACCAAATTCCCTTTCAGATCTCCCTCTTTTGGAATATACAACAAGGTGAATTGTATATAAAAATTAGACCCAGAATCAGAAACTAGAGAGGAATAGAATCAAAAATCAAAAGAATTAAACATTTAAACCTCTTACCTGAAAATCCTAACTGGTTTTGGAATCTATAGAAGAAGAAGAAGATGGGATCTGATTTATACCACTCGTAATTCTCTGTTAGATCTTCTCCTTTTTTAATATACAACAAATAGATTGTATATATAGATTAGATTTCATAAATCAGAAGATAGAGAGGAGAAAAATTAGGAATTTAATTAGAGATTAGAAATTAGAATTGCTTACAAGAAAGTTTATTGTTTCTGAAAAATCTAAGGGGAAAGATTTTGACAGAGCTTCGCCATTGCTATAGAATTTTATGAAGGAAAAGTGAGGGTTTAGGGGTCTATTTATAGAGGTGAGAAGGAATGAAAGCTGTTGGATATAAAATAAACAAATTAGGAATGTTTAAAACAACTAAAACCCTAGCAGTCATTCAGTGTCACCGGTCGACCGGTCGTAGTTCAAGGGTCAACCGGTCCCTTACCCGACCATTGCTTTCCTTCTACGGGTTGATTTATGTTATCTATTTATTAAATTCATTAATTAATTTATAAGTTAATCGTTATATTTAACATTTACTTAAATGTTAAATACCCCTTAACGTTAATTTTTTAAATTCAGATTTTAAATAATTTCAAATTCAAATATTTAGATTTCAAATTCGAAAACTTCAAACGTTCATAACTTCTACATTTGAACTCCGATTTCAACATATTATATATGGAAATTGATCAAAAAATCACCATGGATGCAATGGTGCAACTTCTGTTACCAAATTCCAACATTTACAAAATTTTAATTTCTAATGTTATTCTAATTAATTAATTTTACAGTGTGTTACATAATCGCCCCCTTAAAAGGGATTTCGCCTCCGAAATCACCAAGGGAATATAGTGTAGTGTACACTCAACAACCATGTTACACAACCAATTTATTTACAATAATCAACATAAATTTACCCAACCAAAAATGCAATGTGGTTATGTATGCAACATACTATAAATGAGCTCAATCCTAGCATGAATGCAAGATCGTGACATATAGGCATATATGCAAGCATCCTAAATATACATAAAATTCTATATGAGTGTTGACAGTAAAATGTGTGGCAGCCATCTTCTACCATCCAATTTAGAAATCACGATGTAACCAAAAACCTATATTTTTAAAGAGAAAAGTTTTACCAGATAAAAGCTCGAGATGAGAAAAATCCATCTTTTCTTCGGTGTCTCATGTGCTTTCCGCTAAGTTATCTCCCCATCTACTCAAACCAACCTAATTTTCTTCGTTATGAAGCCTCTTAATACCATGCTCCACTATGTGTGTGGTGGCATAGGGAGGCGATGAGCTCCGTTTCAACATCAATTAACTAATCGGGCTCTATTACAGATGCAATGTTCATGCAGACATTTCCTTAAGCATGGAACATAAAAGACGTCATGGACTCCCACTAACTAGTCCAGAAGCTCCACCTGATAGGAAAATTTCCCAACCCTCTCTAAAATCGGGAAAGGTGCAACGAACCTAGCCACCAACTTCCCAGATACACTAAACCTTATAACCTTTCTAAGAGGGGAAACCTAAACGAATACCATGTCCCTAACCAAAAACTCAAATCCCTTTCTTCGCTTGTCAATATAGGACTCCTAACGGTCCTGTGTGGTCTTCATTCGTTGTCTAAACACTTCAACCTTCTCAAAGGTCCTCTAAAATCCATGATGCAAGCTTTCAACAAATATTCTAGAACTCAAAGTCGTTCCCAAATCAGATTGCGAACTCCTGTGAATTCGCTAGTGAACATGGGGTCTCTATCGCAAGAATGCTAACTATAACCCCATGTTGTCGCACCACTTTCTTTTCATAAATGTGTGCCAGAGGTGTTGTAATCATGTTACTTCCAGCGGATCTAAATGAGCCAATCTACTATAACCTAAATAGCTTTATTGCCTCTAGGCAACCCATTTATAAAGTCCATCAATATATGCTTCCATTTCCAAGTTGGAATCTCCAATGGTAACAACAACCCTCTGAGCTTGCCTTGCTTAGCCTTTACCTTTGGCATGTCAAACATTTGGAAACAAATTCAGCGAATCTCTCTTCATCCTTGACTAATTAGAAAACTCTCTTCATATCCTTATACAACTTATTACATTCGGGGTGAATGGTGACACTCCATAAGTTTTGGGTTTGAAGCATTCTAACCAAATTTCCTTACCGACTTCCAGTTTTATCTTCGGTTTATCGCTTAGTTAAGTGTCCTTATGAAATTTCCTTATTTACGAAGTTCCTCGATATATATATATATATATATAGCCGTCTAATCTCATCCCTAAAATCAACTTAGTGGTAAAACGGGAACACGCCTTATACCACATCGAACACTTTTCCTAAAGGAGACAACTAGTGATTATAACCCAAAACCCTAAAAGAAAATTTTGTTGGAAGCTGCCCTTCATCATTAACTGGTGTTAATGATGTTGGGGTCCTAATGCTTCATACCAATATAAGATGTGCATTCCTAGAATGTCATTCCACCTTTCCCACCTTTCTTAATTTTCCTCCTTAGTTCTAATAAATACCCATTACTCATAATAACTGGTCATTAATGTCAAAATTGACAATCTACAGTCAATCCTTATTTAATCCATTTCAATCTATTACCAGTTTCAAAATTTACTTATTATGAGTATTCAATTCCTCCATAAATGCTGTATTAGATTCCTTAATCAGTCCCCTATTTAATTCATTTTTATTCTCTACTAATTACAAATTTATTGCCCATTAAATCTCTAATTAAGTTCTATAAATCCTAGTCCTATAATTACTACACTGTTTATAATTAATATGAATACCGTTATAAATTACGCTATTTATATATTTCTTATTTCTAATTATTAATCACTAAACTAGAATATCCCTTTCCATATTTTATTTTATCAGAGCCATCCTTCCAAATAGGATTACCATTAAAAATTTCCATAAATTAACCACAAGTGACACTTTTGCTTTGTTTGTAATTAAAAAGGATTATTCCCTTTTATTTTATTGAAATGGACAGTGTAAACTATAGAAAAGGATATCCATATCTTACACATCTCTTTCCCTTTTTGATATATCCCTTGTCAATTCAAACGCCGCACTTTTATGCATTTAAGAAATTAGGTAATTTACAGAAATTACACGGAGTCTGCTCCCAATAAATCAAAATATGGAAAATCACATTTCAAGGACAACCTAACATACAACCCAATTATAGATCTGGAGTACCTTTACACTTTAGCGTAACATTTACAAATAAATGCTTGGGACTGATTTCAAATTTCCAGATCATGTTGTACATACCACTCTTATTTTATTCATATCCTGAAGCCTTTAACCTTTCTTACCTAGATAGTGATCCTTATCTACTCCATAAAATATAAACTTAGGAACCCACAGTACACTAGTATGCGACATATGAAATTCAAACTTGCAAAATAATTTCCACATCTCAAAAGAAAACCTTTAAGCATACTTATCAAAAGAATTTCCAAATTGTAAAAACAGTTTAGGGAATTGAATTCCCAAAAGCATCTAAACATCATATTTTGTTTTAATCCATATATCTATTCCATTTTTATTAAACATTTGGACAAAACCTTTCAAGAATATTTGAACCCAACTTTCCACAATTTTAAAAAAACATTACCACTTTATTCTTAACCCCAAATTCAAAAGAATTTAAAATTTCTTAGTAAAATAATTCCCCTTCTCTAATACTTTAACTTCAAAGACTTACTAAAAGTAGGGTTTTTAATCCTAAAACATAAAAAAAACTCGATAATTAAACCAACTATCAAAATTTCAAAAAGGATTGCTTAATCCTAAAAAGGAGCAAAATAATTTCGCTCTTTCAAAAAATTTCCACATTAAAGATTTATTCCTTTAAAAGTTGGTCTTTTTATTCGAAACATTCAAATACATCTTTTACAACTTTAAACAATGAAAAGTGGAGTAGACAAAGATAACTTCAATCCTTTTATTTTCATATCCTATTTTCATCATTTTTCTCCTGCATTATCTCTAACTAGATTATTGTTCCTATTTTATAAGTTTCCAATGCTATCCCTATCCAAATCTTCCAATATTATCTCTATTTATATTTTTCCTACTTAAATGGCTTCTACATTATTTTAATCAAGTTCTATTTCCATTTTAAAGAGAATAATTTTAAAATAACTTCCAAATTTATGAAATATAAAAAATCATCAAGTCCAACTTACGTTCTATTTTACATTTATTTCAAAAAGAATAATCCCATTATCGAAAATCTTCAAACCGAAAACCCAATAAATTTTAAACTAAGAGTTTCAAAAATGAAAAACCCTCTTTACCTAACATTTTTTGTTCACAAACTTTTGCGTTAACAAAATTTTTAATTTATGAATTTCCAAATTTCCCATTTTTCTTTCAAAACAATTACTTCTCAATAAATCCTTTGAAAAACTTATTCAAAACATTTCAAGGAAGTTTCCAAAAATTATTTTTATCAAAATTTTCACACATGAGGTTGGATTTTAGAAACTAACTTTAATTTGTCTTCTCTATTACATTTTCTTCTTCTATCATCCCTTACTTTCAGATGTTTACAACTATACTACCTCATAGTACTTGATTACTACCTAACATGCTTATTTACTATTTCTATAAATGTTGATTGTCCGTAATAAATGATTATTATTCTAACCGTACAATTTCTATATAATTATTTATTCATCTAACTTTCCTATTAAAACTTCTTTACCTCACCATAATAACCCTAATAATCTCTTTAATTAGTTCACATATGTCCTTACTAAATTATTGTAACTCCCTATTTTTCACATTTATTGTTCTATTAATTTTAGAGCTACAATCTTTTCCAAAAACATTCCTTACAGTACGACCTTAGTCATATATTCCTTACTCTATTTATTTTTCCAACCCATGTCACCTCACCCATAGTTTCAGAATGTGGTCGCAACTACTTCTATAGTTGGGATTTATAGAGTAAATTCAAATTAAGTGTATGTATGTGTATATATGCATATGTATATATAATAGATTTTGAAAAATGCTTTAAAAAATAAAATGTACGCCACTCATACGTATACTTATCCCTTTTGATCGGAACCCAAGCTTTGATACCAGGTGTAATTAACCCGCCTCGAAACAAACCTAATTTCGACCCAATAAAAGCCCATCAAACCTTAGGCCCATCTCAAGGCGAGTTGTTAAGTTAAGAAAATTAAAACAATATAAGTACACAGAGCTATCTATCTATACTTTCAGAATCTCACAACGGAATGGATAAAATATAATATTAGAAACAAGTACCCATTTCATAAGGGAAAACCATTTTAGAAATAAAACATACAGCATGTTTGCATAAAACCTCAATAGTACAATATTCCAAATAACTTAACTGTTTGAACTGGGTACAATAAAAATATTTACATAAATAGATAGGTAACCCACACAAGTCTTCATCTCCATCTTTGTCTCCTAAATTAGCATTATCTCCTCTAATCTATGTGTTGTAATGAGGAGTGGTCAGAACAGCAAATGTCTGGTGAAATGAAAACCTCAAGTTTTACAATAATTGTACTAGGGCAATATTATTTACATAAGAAATATGTCTTACATATTTAAAACCATACCATACTAATAATTTTTCACTGTATGCCCAAATGCCTTTCTAATCCAGTTCCAAACCATTTAATACCTATAAAATAGACAGGTCCCCGTCACTTAGTACCTAACCCATTTCTAAACTCTAACGCAACTATCGTTAACGATGTGAGAGCGAGAACCTCCAAACCACTTAATATCTCTTTCCTGGGAACTTAGGCAGACTCTGACCATTTAAGACTTATAAAATAGACAGGTCCCCGTCATTTAAGACCAGCCCGAGGTGGGTCCCTTCATGATTCTCACTAACAGACATTGTAAGAAATCTCATCACGTCACTTAATACTTCTCATAAGAAAGAGGTGGACCCTACCGTATCCACTTAATACCTCTAACCCAAAGCGGACCCCTCCTAAAGCTTTCTTTTATCGCATCAATGTAATTATGACTCATAACCCAAACTGTGATGTCTCATATTAGTCCGACTATTCATAGGTATTGGTAGCTAGATTGATTGGGTATACTTCCCTTACACTATTGGGACTAACCTCACATCCATTGAGGTTATTTATTATAGGTGATGTCCCATATCATTCATCAAAGTTAAACTGCTGGTAGCCAGATTTAACTGGGAGACTTCTATGTAACTTTAGACTGACCTCACATCCTTATAACTTAGTCATCCTTCGTATATATACCAATTGTATATAAATACTATCCTACATAATTAATAATTAAGGCCACATAAGGTAACTCCTTATTACGCCTTTAATTATGGATTAATTCCCATAATTAACATTAACTACCTTCCTACACAATTAATATTAATTACTACCCTGTTAATTCTAATCAATATGTTTAATACGCTATAATCATTACGTTATTAAATTTAATAATTAATACAGTAATATTATATATATACGCACGAGATTTGAATAAAATATCTATAATCATGCGCAAAAAACACTAATTAATATAAATGTCAAACTCATACAAGTCTCAAATTCCAAACAAAAATATAGCTAATATCCTTAGCCAACAACTGACTTGCATACCCAAAAAGGAATAATATCAAACTTGTCTCATATTGATATAATAAAATTAACTCCTCTATTCAAGGAACAAACTTTAAATTTAAACCTTTTAAATTCTATCCAAGTTTTGCAATTACCATCTTGGAGTGAAAAAGGGATTCATACTTATTTTTAATTTACAGAAATAGGCGGTGCAAACTACAACAAATCAAAAAAATTAATATTTTGCACAATTTGTATCTTTTTTCTATTTTTGGAATCTTTTAACACTACAAGAGAAATCAAAATAAATGAAGTGGGATAGCTTATAAATTGCTGAACTCTCAACATAGATCTGATTCTACTATATAATTACAAAACAATTGAAATTCCAATTTATTCAAAGATTGACATTTACTTAGGGAAATTCTGAGGGTTTTAGGTGTTACATTTCATTTACCAAAATTTCTCAAGGCATACATCAAATCTAAATAAATACTATTCAATTACAAAAATATGAAAACTTGACATTTTGACTCACAGAGAATTGTTTGTTTCCTAACTGGATTTGATTCCACCACCCTAATTCCCTTTCAGATCTCCCTCTTTTGGAATGTACAATAAAGTGAATTGTATATAGAAATTAGATCTAGAATCAGAAACTAGAGACGAATAGAAATGGAAATCAAAAGAATTAAACATCTGAACCACTTACCTCAAAATCCTAACTGATTCTGGAATCTAAAGAAGTAGAAGAAGATGAGATCTGATTTATGTTGCTCCTAATTCTCTGTTAGATCTTCTCCTTTTTTAGTATACAACAAATAGATTGTATATATATGTTAGATTTCAGAAATCAAAAGAAAGAGAGGAGAATGATTGGGAATTTAATTAGAGATTTAAAATTAGAATTACACCACAAAGTTCACAGTTTCTGAAAACCTAAGAGGAAAGATTTTAATAGAGCTTCGTCATTGCTATAAAATTTTATGAAAGAAAAGTGGGGGTCTAAGGGTCTATTTATAGAGGTGAGAAGGAATAAGAGCCTAAAATAAACAAATCTGGAAAGTTCAAAACAACCAAAATCCTAGTTGTCATTCAATGTCATTGGTTGACCGCCTCGACCCACCAGTCGACCGCTAGCGGTTGACCATTCGTAGTTTAAGGGTCGACCAGTCCCCTACCTAATCGTTGCTTTCCTTCTGTCGTTTGACTTATGTTACTATTTATTAAATTCCTTAGTTAATTTATATGTTAAATGTTATATTTAACGTTTACTTAAACTATAAGTACCCCTTAACATTAATTATTTAAATTCAAATTTTAAACTTTTAATTTCAAATTCAAAAACTTCAAACGCCTATAACTTCTCCGTTTGAACTCCGATTTCAACATATTATATATGGAAATTGATTAGAAAATCACCATAGACATAATGGTGCAGCTTCCGTCACCAAATTCTGAAACAAAATTTCCATTTTTAACCTAATTCTAATTATTTAATTTCTTATTAAATTTTATGGGGTGTTACAACAATGGTAAAGAAGATTAAATAGGCATGATAAATAGATGTCATTAATAACATTAATGGAAAAAATAAATAAAGGCAATAAACTTAAAAAATAAGAAGAAGTCATAGCACGTAAATAAATGAATATGAACAATATATTAAACTTTAGAGGGGTCATAATTTCTATAGTTGATATTATATGACCTCAATAATACATTTACGACATGTATGAATTAGTAGGCCTAGCCTAATATTTAGATTAATTATAAATGATTTGGTTTAGTATGGGTTGGGATGCAAGGTCGGTTGTAATGACCCCACCGCGATGCCCATGTTAGCAAAGAACATTATAAGTAATGTTGTCTGCTAATCCGGGACCCTACCGCGATGCCCAGGTTAGCAAAGAACATTATAAGTAATGTTGTCTGCTAATCCGGAGAATACGGCTTGTTAAGGGCGATCGAATGTGAATATATCTTTATACTAACACTAACATGTCATTTATACCTTTTCACTTAATATCTGAACTGAATTTGATGTGTACTGTATTAATACAAAGTAATAGACACACCGATTTCTCAGAATCAGAACAATATATCATATAAATAACAGTCACAAATCATAGTGGAATAAATCTCAACTTATACATATACAAATTATTTAGTTTACAAAATGAAATACTAAACTCGATTGTTATAAAAATTTAACAATTTTCTAATCTCAATTATACATTTTATATACAAGGTCCAAATTCCTAAATGGGATAAACTAAAAGTTCAGATGTTTATCTCCTTACTAGCACAACCATTCAGAGGTCAACCTGTCCTGTAACCTGAAAAGTCTCAGCCTGACCCAAGCAAAATAACACCCGGGTCAGACTATCTCTAAATATCCAATAGGGTGAGAACAAGATATAACATAAGAACAAACAACATATAAGTAAATATAGATGTTCGGGATTGAATTCACAGAACAAAACACAATATCTCTAAGCACGCAAATATAAGTGATTAACTTAGTACAAGGTTATAAGTTTACATCACAAACACGAACTAGTCACTAAACACAAAATAACAGAATTAACTTAACATCCATCACAAGATACAAGAACATATATTTATTTCACGAACACACGACACAAGAATATATGTTTATTTCACAAACACAAGACACAAGTATATATACTTATTTCACGAACACAGAACAGTCACAGAATCCAAATATCCAGAATCCAGGAGATCTTAATCCAAACCGATCGTAGTGATCATCCAAAACAATCGCAATGATTGTACTCAAAACCCATGGCAAACAAACTGGTATCACTCGAACCGATCTGATACCAAGGATCGTACTCAGACCAGGAACAAAGAATCACATAATTATCTCAAGGATAGTCCATACTGATCAAGGTGATCGTAGAAACCATGACTCGATAATTTCACATTTATTTAATATTATTAAATTATTATGTTTGAAAAGAAATCCAGAAATAAACTTCTTAAGGATCTAGCAGCCACTTGCCGCACACCAAAAGAGAGTAAACTCTAAAGTGCCAAATACTATCACCTTCAGTAATCACTAGAATTTAACCAATACGTCCCATACCGTATGGTGAAATTCAAGTATTTACTCAAAGTTAGTAAATATCACTTATTACGGATACCACTGGAAAACCTGAACCATATTCTTTTAAGGATCTAGCAACCAATTGTCGCACACCAGAAGAGAATACAACTCTAAAGTGTTAAGTACTTTCCCAAATACGATCACAAGAATTTAACCAAGGTATCCCATACTACCCAGTGAAATTCGAGTATTCATTAATGGGCTAGTAAATTCCACTCAAACATTCTATTCAATGATTTATACCATTTTCGACGAAGCGTTATTCGAAAGCATTTAAACCAATCGATGACACTAAGTCGATTATTAGTACTCCTCAAATTATAGAATTAAGATTCTTAAAATATTTTTTTCTCTTTGATTTTATTGTCTAGAAAAACTTGTTATGAATTTCCATAAGTTTATTTACTATTTTGATTAAAATAAATTTCCACTTATTTGATAAAATATTCTATAAGCCCGAATTATTCCAAATTTACATTTATGTACACAATGTCTCAAATTTCCATATGAAACATTTAGTTAATAACCCATATTTTAAAACCACTTTTATTATTTTCCAAATCCATTTTGATATATATATATATATATTATTTAGAAATAAATTAGACTCACCTTTTTAAAACCATATTCCCAAAGCCACTTGTATATTCTATCACTTATTTTATAAAACCATAATCACTCATATCTTCAAATCCATAACTCTATATACTAGAAATAATTAATATATATTAATATATAATTACTTATTAAAATAATTTACAAAAGAAAGTCAAACTAATATAGAAACAAGTTTGAGATTTATAAATTTAAATAAATTCTCTTTCGTAAAATTACTTGAATATGAAACATATCCATTTATATATTTTCAACTCAAATTTAAAGCATTTAGATCTGTAGTTTCGACCCCATATATCCCATAGTTTTTCAAATCTCAAAACATGAAAGTTGTAGAAAAATGTCTAAGCTTTCAAAAAACATAAAGATCATCTAATTTGGACTTACGGTTCAAAGGTTATGGTCAAAATAATTCTCAGATTTTAATTTCACTGTCGCTGTCGTTTATTCTCAGGGCAGCGACAAAGAAATATAGTTTCGACTATATAAACATCAAAATTTTGAAAAACTCAAAACATTAAAGTTTTAGAACATAGTCTAAGATTTTCAGAACCTCAAGAATTATCTAAATCCGACAAGAATCGAGAAAGATACGTCCAATTTACTAACTGTTTAGTTTAGATAATGTAATTATCAAAGTGACAGAGCTTAGAGTTTGCATTAGAATTTCAATCAACCTATGCTCAAAATTTGCAAATATGTTCAACATGAAAGTTGTCACACACAAAATAAGCTTTCTAGAATATTAAGAATCATTGAATTTCGATAAGAATTGAAAAAGATACGAGTAAAACAATTATCAGGTTTTTACTTCACTATGGTTGTTGTTAATTCTCGGAACAACGACACTAAAACGTATTTTTAACCATGAAACCACAAAATATTAAAAAACACAAAAAATGAAAGTTGTAGAAGATTATATATGCTTTCTAAAACATCAAGAATCATCGAATTTCAATTAATAACGAAAAAGTTATGGCCATTTTAATTTCATATTTTAACATAGCCAATTAAACATGACAGCGCGACACCATCGGTTTCTAACTCAATTTAGACCACTTAAACGATGGAATTTCCACAAGTGACTAAAAGAGAAGTTGTAGCTAGTTGAAAGACCTTTCTACAGCAAAAAGAAAGACATTTCTACAATCAATTTACAACCAATTCAATTCGACAAACTGAAAGAAATTCAACAACAAATCATCCAATTCAAGCCAAACAGCAAATAACAATTATTTTCATGGATTAAAGATAGAAGTATGAGTGATTAACTCACCTTTTAACTTCCTATAGCTTGCTAGATCACCAAATAAGCCTTGCTAAACCCCAACCTTCACTAAAATCACCTAATATCTCAAAAACCCAAGCAACCACACCAGAAGTTAGGTTAACAACGAGATCAAAATCATAATTTTAAAAGTCTAGAAGGTGGAGATAGGGTTTAGAACACTTACTCTTCTTTATTGAACAAAACCCCTTTGTTTTGATCTTTGATTTTGGAGATTAGGAACTAGTGTTTTAAAACTTTGAGAGGAAGAAGTTTTGCTTTTCTAACTATTCTAAATGGGCCATGAGGGTGAGATGTGGATCCAACAAGCCAAGTGTTACAAATTTTCTTTTTAGAACAAGTGTTGCTAATTTTAATTTTTACTTAATCACTTATTATTTTATTTCTTGTCCTAATTTTACTAAATATTGATATAACCAATAATTTAACAAAAACTCAATTTTTTTTAATAAAAAATCACTTATTTCCCTTTATTATTTAAAAATAATTCATTACTAACTCATATTAATTTATTATCAAATCAACAATTAAAATCCTCTGATTGATTCAACACTATTTCAATAAAAATTGAAATTCACATATAAGAAATGATATCTCATTTCTTTTATTGGATTAAACCAATTATAAAAAAAATACTTATTATTATTTGTTTCCATTAAATCTCAAAATCTAAGATTAACATTAATTAACCATAATTAATCATTAATTAATTATGTCACTAATAATAGGGTTATTACATCGGTAGAGTTAAACAATGGAAGTCTGCCCTCTGCAAGGGGATACTAATAGTTGTGTAAACATAATATTGATGTGGTGCATCTCCAACTGTATGACCCATGTGGATATATATTCGTGTATAGGGTGGAGGTATTAAATGGTTGATTGGTTTGTCTCTTCCTTATTTTAGAATTATTAAATGATCAAAATTATCTATTAGGTGCGTTAGTGAAATCTCTTGGGAGAAGTATGCTTCGGGATGGAGGTATTAAATGGCCGGAGTGTATGCCTCTTCCCTATTCAAGAAGTATTAAATGGTCTACAAGAGGTTTGGTACGATGACTGTTAGGGAGTACTAGGAAGGGTTCGCTTGGGGTTAGATATTAAATGACACAAGGGTATGCCTATTTGCTAATTTAAGAGTATTGAGTAGCAAAGGTACTTTCTCTTGCATCATTAAAATATGATTGGACGGGAGATGGGTTGTTGAATCCAATATAATCCGTAGTTATAGAGGGCTTGCTTCGGGATTAAAGTATTAAATGGTCATTGAATCTACCTCTTTCTTATTTAAGAAGTATTAATTCGCCAGGGTTTTCTTTTGGGAAGTACAGTGATGCACCTATTTGTAAATACATATATGGATGCCTATACTTCAGAATAGGTTACGTATCTAGATATTTACACCCCGAAGTAGGATCCATTTATAGATACTTATACATCAGAGTAGGTTACATATATAGATAATTATATCTCGGAGTAGGTTGGACATATCGTATGTGCATATGGAATTAAATGACTAATCGTTGGATGGTAGACATAATACTTAAATGGAAATCAATCAGCATAAGCTAGTCTTATGGATAAAGTATGTGATTTACTAGTCTCCAAAATGTTGTTCTGACCCCTTCCTCATTATGACCCACTGGAGAGATTTAGAGGGACGTCATTCTAGTATAGGATGGAAACATTAGGTGGACAGGTCTTCTCAATCATGCTCTACACCGACAAGCCATCTAGATATCCAAAGTAGTAGCCCTAGTTGGTATATTTATTTTATTATATTATACTATTCACTGTGAGTACATATAGATAACTCTTTGATATACTTATATTTATTATAGATTACCAACATCAACGATCCAAGCCCTAATGGACTTGGGTTTTGGTTTGGTCAAAATTCGGGCCCATTAAAGTGCAGGTTGTTACATTTGGTATTAGAGCTTAGGTTAGCTGATCATATGAATCAGGATACGCCGAGTGAATGTGTTTGTACTTTTCCTCTAATTACATACATACATATATATGTATATTACATGCCAAACTCTACAAGTTCTGGCTATAGAAGAAGCTGCTACCATATTCTGAACATATGGATAAGGCAACTATGAGTTGGAACAATAAATGGAGTTAAATTTATACCTATGTAGTTAAAGCGCTTAGCGATTCTATAGCGATGAAAGCGTTAAAAGTTATAGTGGGGATAAAATGGAGATATAGTGGAAAATAGTGGAGGTGAAAAAAGCTTTATTGAATAAAAACCAAATATTTAAAGTTAGTTTATTCTCGTTCTCACAGCATTTGTATAGGAAAAATAAATATTATTTAATATTATATGATAAAACCAAAGAATATCATAATTTATGCAAACTAGATTTGGTGATTACAATAGATTTCGAACTTATACTGGGCACTTATGCCTTAAAATTAGGTCTTTACCCTAATTTTGTTGATTTTTTAAATAAATAACTAGTCAAATTAACCTTTGTATATTAATGTTGCTATAGAGGGTACTAAAAACCTTGATTTAGCAGGTGTAGCGGAAAATAGTGGGGTTTAAAGTGGATCTACTATTTAATAGCGCTAAATTGAAATAGCATAATGATTAAAAAGCGCTATGGGCTATAGCGAAGATTTTGTGGGACTTTCGCAGGGCTTTAACTGCACAAATTTATACACTTACCCTGATTACTCCACGGGATGTAGGTTGTACCGTGTTGACTCAAGAAGAGCATGAGTATGACATATAGAAGGTACCGTTAAGCTGGATGGTATTGATTCCTTTATTGTTCGTAGATTATCCGATGATTGTGGATTTCGCTGGATTACCGACTGATGAAATATGGTTCATTCAGAACATATGGAAAGTAAGAACTTAGATGTTACAATTATCTTGAGGTAAGATATAAAATGAATTGCACAATTTGCTGCAATAAGGTGTGCATTAACCACTGCAAGATGATAGTCGGATTTTAATATGATGAAGATAAGAATATTTGGGAAAAAGAAAAGTAAAAAAGAAAGGACAAACAAAAATTCGTTTCTGAGTCCAACCTCATGTGAAAGAATTTAATAAAAGATTTCAAAATTTCTTGAAATATTTGAAATGACTTTCAAAGAATTAATAAAAAGTAAACAAATTCTATTACTAAAAACTTGTTATTTTTAAAAAAAGTAAATACTGAGGCCCCATTTGGTTTCGATTTGAGTTTTGTGTTTTGCGTTTTCAACGTACACTACAAAATACAAGAAAATGTGGAATTTTTTTACAATTCTTAGTCATCGCCATGATGGACGGGAAATGAAGGAGATGAATTGTTTTCCATCCTTTTGTTATGCCTCAAAACATGAAAAACCAAATAAACTTGTTTTCTATTTTCTATGTTAGTTTCATTTTTCAAAATTGTCTGTTTTTCAATAATACATAATAAATGTAAATTTTTGTTTAGATTAAAACACAAACTAAAAATAGCAAACCAAACGGGGCCTAAATTTTTCCCCGTATAAAGTATCCTTCTAAAATAGTTTTTTGCAAAAATAAGAACATTTAGAAATTTTAATTAAAAGAGCTATTTAGGAAACTAAAACTGGCTAGAAAAAACTTTCAAATCAAAAGGTCTTTGATAAGTGGGCATTTCCTTTTTGAAATAAATCAAAAATAGAGCGTATGTTTGGCTTGATGATTTTTATATTTTTGTAGGTTTAAAAATTTTAAAAATTATTTTTAAGGGCTTGATAAATAGAAATGGTATTGTTTTAAATAAGGTAAAGAGCATAGAAGGGTAAGAACACCCGATAGGGAAAATAGGAAGAATATTTCCGTATAAGGAAATTACAGAGAAAAATTGATGAAATAGATTTATACACAAAAAGCAAACAGTCTTGTTAATTGAGATAAGCCCAATGGCTGAAGTAGTAGGCGAATGCACTGCAATGATTAATTAAAAGAGAAAAAGATCTATATAAGGAATACTTATTTAAATAAGAGCAATTTAGGTAGAATAGATTTAAATATAGAAACATTAGGAAATTTAAATAGAGGCAACATTAAGAATTTATCTTAAAATAATGTTAGTAATCTAATTAGAAACAATAAAGGAAATAAAAAATAGATAGTTTCCATATATATATATATATATATATATATATATGTGCAGTAATTACACAAATCTTTTAGAATACCACCTTATATGGTATTAAAGTCTCCGCTAAGGTTGAAAGTGGAAATAGCATGAGTAATAGGAAGATAATAAAATGAAATTTATCCTTGTCTACTCCTATTTTTATTGTTTAAAGTAATAAAAGATGTTGTAGAAGAACTAAAATAGTGCATTTTTGAAAAATGGTTTGGTAAACCAATTGAGTTTTTAAATAAAAAACTTAATAAATGGTTTGAGTTAAAATCCTATTTTTGTTAAGAAGTAAAGTCATTGTTGTGAGAAGACTTTAAAGGGAAATTTGATTTGATGATTATTCATGCAATAAAAACTTCGCTCTTACTATTTGAAAAGAAGGAAATAATGTGTTGTTTGGAGGAAAGGGTCTTTTTAAATTAAATTGCTAACATTGACTTTTGAACTTAATAAATAAACTTTCTTCATAAATCCTAAATTATAGTTTTAAAAATCATGACACCTATAGTTAATACAGGAAATTATTGTCAAGGACAAAATTTTTTAGCGTTTTTGCTTCAAGGACAGGCCTTCAATATTTTATCCTGAAGGACAACTTTATTTAGGTATCATTTTTTAGTCATTGATAACAGTTTTTAGGTATCAGTTTGTAGTTATCGGTAGCAGTTTTTAGGTATCAGTTTTAGCTTGGTAGCAGTTTTGTTGTCTTTATGAATAATTTTGGAAAATATTTGTCCTTATGGATAATTTTTAGGAGAATGTTTGTCCTTATGGTAAAAATATTGAGCTTGTGTCCTTGAGGCAAAAAATATACAAATATTTGTCCTTTAAATTAATTCCCCCTAGTTAAAATTGGTTAAAACGAGGAGTTTTTCATGGCTCCTTTTGTAAACCAAGCAATTGTTGGATTTAATAAAAAAGTTTCTAAGTTTATATTTTTAAATATATATATTTTGGATTAAGTACTTCATGACTGTGAAGTATAATAATTTTATAAAAGGTGGTGAAAATCAAACTAACTTTGATATGGAGTAGATAAGGATAACTGCCTAGGTAAGACGGGGTAAAAGTTAAGGCTATAAAAAAATAGCTACGAATGCTTGTAGAGTAGCAACAAGGAATCCCCATCGAATATAAAGAACATTGGTACGAACATATGAATGTTTTATTAGACATGTGTGAAAGCCATAAGAAGAACCTACAAAGGAATGGGTAATGGCATCAAAGTATACTTCTTAAGTTCTAGAGTATACTCACTTGAAAGGTCAAAGATAAAGAAAATAAATACTAAAATTTGAATACTATCAAGAGATTTGAATTAAAAGAAGATAGTAATATAATTAGAGAAGAGGGTAATGAGATGGTGAACACACATTGAGGATGTTGGTTACTCAGGATTAAAGAAGGCAAGATAGGTGGTAGGAAAGTTATTCCGCCAGGCTAATTTTCCAATGAGTTATTCTAAGTGTGGCCACTGCAATGTGGAAATGCACAGCTATAATTGGTTGTATTAATTCTATTAATGGATGGAACTTAATTTATTAGAAGCTAAAAACGATAAGTTAAGACATGTGGGTTATAATAGAATGTCGTACTAAAAATGTTCATTTTATTTGAGTAGGATGTGATAGGGCCACAACATCATTAATACAACTTGATGTTGAAAGACAGCTTCCAGCGATTGTTTCTTTCTGTTTATTTAGGTCATAATTTCTAGCTATCTCTTTCAGGGTATTGAAAATGTGTACGATGTGATTTGGGATACGTTTCTATTATATTACCGTGTTTTGACTGCTATATATATTGGAAAAGGATATAAATAAGGAAATCTCATAAGGACGCTTAAGTAGCGATGAATAAAGTAAAACTAAAAGTTTATAAAATAAATTAGAAAATTAATTAAATTATAAACTAAAAATAAAGAATGCTTAAATCTAAAAAACTTTAGAATTTTAAGAAAACTCAATTTTAGCTGGGAAGGACATGAAAGGTTTGTTGCAAAACTCATGGGTCACTATCCCATTTACCAACTATATGTAAATATATAAAGTAAAGTATAAGTTTAAGAAATAAATAAATAAACATTCATTACAACATTACTGCATATGGTGACGTGCAATTAATTGTATGTTAACAATTACAAATAAACCGCTAAAATATGAATAATGCAATAAATCAAGGAGTTACTGGGAAGCTACATTAATCAAGCCAATATGGGCATAAACCCATTTAATGAATTTAATTACAAAGGCCAACCATGGAAATGGTAAAGGAAATTAAATAGGCATGATAAATAAATGTCAGTAATAACATTAATGGAAAGGAGAAATAAAGGAAGTAAACATATAAAATAAGAAGTCATAGCAAGTAATTAAATGAATATGAATAAATAATGAACTTAAAAGGCATAATGATTTCTATAATTGAAATTATATGGCCTCGATAATATGTTTGTGACAGATGTGAATTAGTGGGCCTAGGCCAATATTTAGATTAATTATAAATGACTTGGTTTAGTATAGGTTAGGATGCGAGATTAGCAGAGTTACACAATAGAAGTCTGCCCTCCGCAAGAGCTTACCGGCAGTTGTTATACATACTACTGATGTGGGACATCTCCAACTATAGAATCCGTGGGGATATACGTTCGCGTATAGGTAGAGGTATTAAATGGATGATTGGTCCGCCTTTGCCCTATTTAAGAAGTATTAAATGATTAGAATTATCTTTTAGGTGCGTCAGTGCAATCTCTTAAGGGAGGCCCACTTCGGAGTTGAGCTATTAAATATACGGAGTGTCAACCTCTTTCCTATCCAAGAAGTATTAAGTGGCCTATAAGAGGTTTAGTACGATGACAGTTAGAGAGTTCTAGGAAGGGTTCTCCTGGGGTAATGTATTAAAAGATAGGAGAGTCTGCCTATTTACTAATTTGAGGGCATTAAGTAGCCCATGTACTTTCTTTTGCATCGTTAGGATATGATTGGACGGGAGATAGGATGTAGAACCCAATATCTCCATAGTTATAGGGATCCTGCTTTGGAGTTGAGGTATTAAATGGTCATTGAGTCTGTTTCTTCCTTATTTAAGAAGTATTAAGTGGCTAGGGTTTTCTTTTGGGAAGTACAATGATGCACCTATATGTAAATACGTATATAGATACTTATACCTCAGAGTAGGTCACATATATAGATATTTATACCTTGAAGTAGGTTTTGTATATAGACACTTATACCTCAGGGTAGTTTACATATATAGATACTTATATCTCGGAGTAGGTTGGACATATCATATGTGCATATGGGATTATATGACCAATCAGTGGATATGGATAGTAGACATAACACTTAAATGAAAATAAATCGGCTTAAGCTAGTGTTATGGATAAAGTATGTAATTTAGCTATCACTATAACGTTGTTCTGACCCCTCCTTATTACAACCCATATGAGAGATTTAAAGGGACATGATTCTAGCACAAGACGAATACAGTAGGTGGACAAGTCTTCTCATTCATGCTCTGCACTGACAAGGCGGCTGGATATCCTAGGTAATAGCCTTTGTCGGTATATATATTTTATTATATTTTACTATTCCACAGTGAATTCGTATAGATAGATCTTTGATATACTAATGTTTATTACAGGTTACCAACATAAACGATCCGTGCCCTAATGGACTTGGGATTTCGATTTAGTCGAAATTCGGGCCCATTAAGGTGTGGGTTGTTAAAATATAACTAAACTTTAATCACTTGTTAATACCATAACACTAGTGATATAGTTCATTCACTTTGTCCAGTCCCCTCCATTTCTTCTTTCTATTAACTATTATAAGAGAACAAGGCAATAAGTGAGGCGATTTGGTCAAGGAGTAGAGAAGACAACATAACGTTGGAGATTTATTTATTTATAGTATTTCTCTATGTAGCTTATTGAATCTATTAGGCAAACTATTATTACGGTATTATTTGGAGACTTTACCTTTATCAGACATATGTTGTACTGACATTTGGAGAATTTGTTTTGTTATTTAATGTATGGACCAAGGTTATTCTAAGACTTTGTTACTTGGACTATTTTTATTACTTATATTTTAAAAGTGTTGAATGTTATAAATTTATAATTGTCTCTATACCAAGTAAATCATTTTAAAAACCTAACGATTCATACTTCTTGGCATGAGGATGGTTCAGAAACCACTTCAGGCTTTTGGATCGGTGTGTTCGGAGGTGCGGGTTGTTACAAAAATCATCGACACTTGTTCCTACTTCCATTTGGGAACTTCAAGTGGTTGCATCAACCCAGGCTTCTTCTGTTCTGCCTTTACCAACTAGCAGTTCATACACTTTGAGATAAATATCCCGACATCCTTCTTCATCCCTTCCCAATAATATGTCTGCTTCATATCGCGGTACATTTATTACCACCGGGATGTATAATAAATATAGAGTTATGACACTCCTACTCCTCCTTATGACTTTGCTATAATATTTGCTAGTCTATCATCTCGCTTCTGGCTAGTACTAATTCTCTCGATAAAAGTTAGTATGATAGTCAAACTCGCCAACAACTCTGGCTCTAACTCGCAATGAGGTATGAAGTCATAACCAACAATATACTCAAGCTACTTTCACTCTAAGAACATTGCTCCCAAACTGGCATATCTTCTACTCAAAGCATCGACAACTGCATTTCCTATACTAGGCGTGTAAGAAATGCTAAAGCCATAAGAGGCTAAGAACTCTAACAATTGCTGTTGATATAGGTTGAGATCTTTTTAGGAGAAAAGGTATTTCAGGATTTGTGGTTCGTGAATAACTCGAACTTTCTCTTAGTAGATAATGCCTCCATATCTTTAAATCAAATTCTATCGCTGCCAGTTCCAAATCATTGGTCGGATACTTATACTCTTGCGACTTCAGCTATAGACTAGCGTAGACGAATTTTTTTCCTCCTTGCATCAGTATGGCACTTAACCCAGTACCACAAGCATTTGTGTATTCTGTCATGTCCTCATTCTTGTTCTGAATGGTCAACACTGGTGCACTCATCAAACTCTCCTTCGGACTCACGAGCACATGCTTGCACTTTATGTCCCAAACAATGGCCTGATTCATTTTCATCAAATTGGTCAATAGTGCCACTACTTTAAAGAAGTTCTTAACAAAACGTCTATAATATCCTGCAGTCCTAGGAAACTCCTCACATTTGTAGCATCCTTGGGTTGGTTCTAATCTTGAACCGCTGCTACCTTTGCGGGATCAACTATAATACCCTGCTCAGAGATGACATGATCGAAGAATCTCACTTCCCTCCTCCAGAAGTGACACTTCGAAATTTTCTCTCTCTACATGTGCTTGTTTAACACTTCAAACACAATCCCCAAGTGTATCTTGTGTTCCTCCGCCATCCTAGAATAGACCAGAATATCATCCATGAACACAAGCATAAACTTATTTAGTCGATCCATGGAGACACAGTTCATAAGATCAACAAAGTATGCTGGTGTGTTGGTTAGTCCAAATGACATAATCAACTACTCATAAAATCCAGATGATGTACAAAACGCAATGATCGGCATGCTCTCCTTCACTACTCTCAATTGGTGAAAATCTATCGTAAGATCCTACTGAGAGAACACCTTCGCACTATGAAGCTGATTGAACTAGACATCAATACGCGAGAGTGAATACTTGTTCTTCCTCGTCACCTTATTTATCTCACTGTGATCAACACACAACCTTGGAGAGTTATCTGCCTTAGTGGTGAATACTACGGGTGTGCTCCACTCAGATGTACTCCTACGAATAAACCCTTGCCTCAACAGGCCATTCACTTTCACATCTAACTCCTTTTGCTCTTTGGGTGCCATACGCCTTAAAGGCGTAACTATCGGTGTAACAACCTTAATTTTGAATTACTCTAATAAAATAAATAATGATTTAAATTGGAGATTTAAATGAGAAATTTGGTTTTTCAAGTATTGAAATATGGAGAAATTTGAATTTGAATCCTTTTGTAAAAGATAATGAATTCTTTTGGAATGTAAACTCTAAATTTATATAATATTGGAAAATTAACACATGGAATGAATATTTTGGAAATTATAAACAAATCTATTTTATAGGAAGAATAGAGATTTTATTTTGTTAAATCCTTTTTATTTTTTATAAATAGGAGTTAAGAAGAGTTTAAATTGTAAGTAATCAATTTTAAAAGATATATTGACATTTTATTTGTAAAAGAATTCAAAAGCATTTAATTATGTAAAGCTTTCATTCCAAAAGTGCATTGCAAAGTTTGTGTTAAGACATTGTTTAAAAAGGAAAAGAAATTGATTTGTTTTATTTGATATTGGGTATTGGCTTGATAACAACCTATTAGCCCATTAGCAATTGAGGGGAATGTTTATTCAGCTTCTTTCCCCTTCTTGTATGTTCATTTTTACAAACTTGAAAATAAAAAAAATAAGAAATAAAAAACTAAGTACTTTCCTCTTTCAACCCTAAAACAAAAATCCCTTATTTTAAATGAAATAAATTGCAAGAAATTTGAGAAAATTTAGGTATTAATCTCAAACCCTATTACATCTTGTAGACTTGTTAATTTCATATATTACAATGTTTTGATCCCTATTGTTCTTCTTTTTAGGTGAGTGAATTCTAGGGTTTTCTAAAATTGTGAAAACAAGGTTAAATTTAGTTTTTGGCAAGCTATTTCAAGGATTTAAGGTGAGTAATCCTCACCTCTATCTCTATTTGTGTTGCAAGCAGTTGTTTAAGTGGTTTGATTAAGATTTTCAGATGATTTTCGGATGTTATACTGTATGTTGAATAATTACAGTAAACTTGAATATTTAAACCTGTCTATCAAATACTTATAGTTAAACAGGAACCCTCACTGCATATTGTAATTGAGTGGTTTTATGGATTTGGTGATAGCTATAGACTTGTATTAGTAGTAGAATTTAGTCTCTGCATGGCATTATCAATTGCCAGAATTAAATCAGTCGACATCAAAGAAGTTTCTTGGAGCGTTTAGGCTTTAGGCAACATCACTGGTTGAACAGTATGTTCCACCGGTCGACCGGTGAGTACTCCGAGTCGATCAGTTGTAGCTCTTGGAGCCTCTATCGCTGCAGGCAATTAATAATTTTATTTTGATTATTTTTCACCCAATTTTCTTCTGCTTTCTTGATCCTTCTAATTTCTTTGATTTCTATAATTTTGGAGAGCATCATATTTTTGGGGAATTTCCTTATTTTAATTTATTTGAAATAATATATATTTACTTATATAGCATGAAGGAAATCGTCTTTAAACTAGTTATATTAAAATATATACTTTGAAAACCACTTTTAGAATTTATATAAAATATATTATTGATTTCAAAATTCAGGTTTTGAAATATAGATTTGAATCTTAGATTTAAAAGTATTTTGATGAACAAAGATTATTATGGAGCTTTTAATAATAATATTGTTCGTAAAGATGATAAAAAACTATATGTGTGTGTGTGTGTGTGGTTGTCTTTATATATATAAGATTTCCATTTGTATATAGTAGTATATTTTATCAATATAGTAATTTTATGGTCATTAAACCAATACTTAAATGCTTTTAAAAGAAATAATTTCTATATAAGATTATTACTTCTATAAAATGAGAAGTCTAATTAAACGGTTTAGTAGTACAAATGTATGGAACACTTGTATCACTGTACCGCTTAATTCTTTGACTCATTTGATAGAATATTTTAAATGAGTGGAATCTATGGTCTTTTAGTAAATATCATAGTATCACTAAGTGGTTATGGGACATTGGGTGATACTCGTTTGATTACTAATTGAAAGTATTTAACACTTTTGATCGGCAATGATCACTTTGACATAGTTTTCGAGCTTGTTTTTTGATCAGTGTACCTTTCGTGCTTGTCTTTTGATTGGTGTAGCCTTCATGCTCGTCTTATGGTCGGCATAGCCTTCATGCTCATCTTTTGGTCAGCGCAGCCTTCGTGCTTGTCTTATGGTCGGCGTAGGCTTCGTGCTCACCTTCCAGTCGGCGTAGCCTTCGTGCTCGTCTTATGGATGACTTGCTTTCATGTGTGTCTTTTGATTTATGATTCGTTTTGTGAGATTTTGATTTTGGCTCGCTTTCATGCTTGTCTTTTGGTTCTACTCACTTTCATGCTTGTCTTTTTGGTTTTGACTCACTTTCATGCATGTCTTATGGTTTTAACTTGCTTTCATGCTAGTTCATAATTCTGCTTTATGAGATATTTTGATGCACCATATTTGAGGTGATTGCTTGTAATAAGCATGATATATTTTTATGATATGGTGAATTACTATAGTGTAGCTATTTGTTATTTGGATGTTGGCATATTATATAGTTATGACTATATTATTGAAATTTACTTATGTTACACCTAAGATCTCATTTGTTGAGTTAGAGATAATCTGGCCCATTTATTATCAATTAATACTCGGGTCAGGCTAAGACATTTTAGGTATTGGGACTCATTGACCTTATATGTTTGATTAGCTTTAGAGAGAGCCACTTATATTATTTATGTCTTTAATCTTATACTCGTACATGTCTTTTGTTAAGTTAGTAACTCTCAATGTATATTCATTTGGCACTAGTCTTGTGCTGTATCATGTATATGTATTATGTGGCTCTAGTGTTTCTATTTTTTTAGACTCACTTATGTATATATCTTCATGTCTAGATTATATATGCCATTGTGTTCTATGATTTTGTGTTCTCTGTGATATATTATATATTGTTCTGTCCTTGTTAGCCAACATGTATATTGCTTTGTGCCGATACCATACACATCATATATGATTCATGAGGTAAAGTAAAATGTGTCAATGTTGACCCAATGTAATATTCATGGTTGGCCGCTCCTATCGAGCCTTATTCTCCGTATTAGAACATGATATTATAATGTAATATCCTTTGTTAGTATGGGTATAGAGGTTGGGCGTTACAACCAGTCTAGCATCTTTTACTAAACCTACGTGGAACTCATCTCTTGGTGTGGTGATAATCGGGTCACCTGCTCAAATACGTCTAGATACTCTGTACAATAGGCACAAATGACAACTCATTCTATGGGACCTCTAGCGAATGTAGAAAGCTAACCATAACCTCGCCCTCTGGTAGGCAACCAATCTCTACCTTACGTCCCTTCCTAACCCCAATTATCACCCAGGGCTTCTCGCAATCCACCACTACCACATACTTCTCCTGCCAGTCCATCCCTAGGATAATACCAAACCGAACAAAACCTAAAATGAAACAATCACAAACAAAAGAGCATCCATGACTCGATAAACCAAACCACGATAAATCAAAAAAGACTAGTGGGGCCTCCAATAGGGTTCATCACTACTAAAGATCAGTCAACTATTTTGGGTCTCAATCCTAATCAATCTACTAGGTCAGTAGATATAAGGAAATGAGAAGCCCATGTATTGAAAAAAATACGTATGGGAACACCATATATGCCATGAATGATGACACCCTTCCCTTTCTCTTTTTCCAAGGGAGCGACAACAAAGTCGAAACAATGTCCAAAGCGTATGCATTCACCATTCGCTTCCGCTTCACCGGTTTTGGGCACTTCTTCTGCAGATGTTCTGCCTTACCGCAGTTATAACACTTCTTTCCTTCTTTGAACTTGCAATCCTTACTCAAATGACCATGATCACCATAGTTGTAACAAATAGGATTCCAGTTTGCCTTCTTTTGATCATCCTTCCCCTGGGACTACTTCCTATTCCCATGTCATTTCTTCTTGCCTCCACTGCCTTTTTGTGGCTATGGCTCTTCCTTAATGGCAATGGTTGGTTTAGACCTAGGGTACAAACTCACATGGAGAAGAGATTTCTCGACGAGTTTGTCAAAAGGCTCATCAATGTGACCCACTAGCTTCTCTCCTAGATAGTCAACCAAACATAAAATAAACTTTCCATTCTTCTTCAATGGAGTTAATGAAAGACATCCCATACTTAGACAAAGTATCAACTCTGTTGTATTCTCGAAGACAAACATGTCCCCCTATTTCAACTCTACAAACTTCCTAAACATCATCGACTTCTGGGAAACCAGTATGAACTTCTCCTCAAACCTTGTTTTGAATTGGTCCTAAGTGAACTAATCCTCGGGAGCAACAACTTTAATAGTGTTCCATTAGCTCATAGCTCTGCCTTGGAGCTGTCAAGAAGCCAACCTCCTTCTTATGGTATCATCCAATTCTAAATCATTAAAATTCTCTCATAGGTATCCAACTAATCCTGCACTTCCATAGCTGATTCCATACCTTAGAATGGTTTTCCACCAAGACCGATGAAGTCCTTATTCGACTTCATGAAATCAGTCATGGGCCCTGCACTTGAGCACCACCACCAATAGCAATGTTAGGAGCATCCACTTGGGTATTTTGTAGCATGTTACCATCATCATATTGAACATTGCCAGCAAGTCAGGGTTAGCAACCTCTGAGCCTACTCCTTCCTCCTTTATTCTAGAGATGGAGTTCCTTACAACATTTCTTATTTGCTGACTCATTATTGATTTATAATAAGAATTGTAACACCCCATAAAATTAACGGTAATCAATAAATAATTATTAAGGGTTAAAAATGGAATTTGAGCAAATGTTAGAATTTTGGCCATGAAACTTGCAACATTATATTTGTAGCTACTTTATGAGTAACTTTCATACATGATGTTTTACGATCGAAGTTCAAACAAAGAATTTATTAGCGTTTGAAGGTTTCAGAATGAAAATAATTCAACAGAAATAAAAAGAAATAATTAATATTAACTACGTGGACCCCACCGATCGATCCCTTCCATGGGCCAGTCGACCGCTAGTGGTCAACCATCTAGGATAGAGCAGTCGATCAGTTGAACAGTAGCGGCTAGGGTTGAAACTTGGCCTAACGACTCAGATTTAATTATTTTAAATCTAACGGATACGATTGATCCAAGTGCCTATAAATACAGGCACGGCCCCTCACTTTTACTCTCATATTTTCTAATCAAAGCAGTGGAGCTCTACCATTTCTCTTCTCTACTATTTCTATTAATTATAAAATATTATATTATATGCATATGTATAGTCAAAGAAAGGTAGAAAATAAAAGAGAAGAAGAGAAGGAGAAAATCGATACTGTGAAAAACGGTAAATTTTATAAATATAAATCTGTATTCCATTTGATTCAAATCTTCTCTTAGATCTGTAATTCTAATGGATATGTATATACCTTGCTATACATTTTTTTGGATTGGAAAGGAAAAGAAGTCAATTAAAGGAATAAATTCAAATTCGGTAGATTTGGAAAGCTAAAGTGAGTGTGAAATTATATGATTTATATATAATCATGAAATTTATACCCTTGAGTTCTATAAAATTATTATGCCTATGCATGATCTATGGAGTTATAAGCTTGGAAAGAACATATTCAATTGAAATCTTGCTAACATATTCTGTAAGTTATGTAATTGGAATAGGAATGGTATTTACACTTTAATCTAGAAATTTGGAAATTGGTCCCTAAATTTGTAAAGGAGAATATTGAAAATATTACAAGATTCATTCCAAACTTATGATAGTTTGGTTGTAAATTATTAGTATAAATTTAGCTTGCCTTAATTTGACTTGGAACGTGAATTTCTATGTTTTAATTTATTGGGACCGTTGTGGGTACAATGTAGTTGTATCTATTTTCTTGTAATTTCCATAAATTATCTAATTCCACAACTATGTATAAAAAGTGTGTCACTTGAAATAATAAGGAATATACCATAAAGGAAAGAGATGTTAAGATACATATGTTCTTCTTTGTAGTTTGCAGTGTCTATTTCAATAAAAAAAGGTATAATTCCTTGTAATTTCAAATGGGGCAAAATTTTCATTTTTAGGTAATTTATTGAAAGTTATAACAATAATCTTGGGAAGGATAGCTCTAATATATTAAAATCTGGAAACAAATGTTCCTTAAAGAATGCACATATAAATGTATGTTCTGGAATTCCTAAGCATAGAAATTAATGAGTTAGAGATAGAAATAAATATAAAACCTCGCCTATTGATTAAAAATATAAATATACATAGGGTAACAATTAAAGTGTAATATATATCGATATTCATATGAGTTAAAATTAGGACGATTAGTTATTAATAGCGTAGTAAATTATAGAACAAGGAGGTGGAAAAGAGATAATACCCAAAATTTATGAACAATGGCTAAAAATTTAGTGGGAACAATTTGTAGTTGATAGGGAGTTACATTAACTAAATGAGGACATAAATGCATTTAATAGGACTGATTAAAGAATTTAATACGACATTTACGGGAAAATGGAAAAGGCATGATAAACTGAATTTGAAATGAATAAATAAATGTCATTAGTGATTGTTTAATTTGAATAATAATGACAATTCATTACGGACAATTGACATTTATGGGACATAAAAGGAAGTGAATATGGGAAATAAGCTTATAAAATAGGAATAGGTTCGTAGTGACTAAGTGAGTTAATACAAGTAAATAAACTTAGGAGGCAATAAAATTTTCATAGTAGGAAATTATATAGCCTCAATAATACATTTAGGATAAGCGTGGATTAGTGGGCCTAGCCAATATTTAGGCCTAGGATAATTGGTTTGGTTGGAATACGAGGTCTGTAGAGTTAGACAATAGAAGTCTGCCCTTCACCTAAAGGCTACCAGCAGTTGTATATACATAATACAAATCTGGGACATCTCCAACCATATGACCTGTGGGTTAGTTAGCAAAAACTTGGGTTATTCCCGGACGGATTTCGCTTCTTGCTAGTGTAGAATCCGTATGGGATACGCAAAGACCACATTATTTACTTAGTTGTTTGTTTGTTGGAGGTGGGATAGTTAACCCTTAGATAAGACTTTGAGATGCGTTAGTAATGCGGAAATTAAATTATAAAGTTGTATCTAGGGGCCATCAGTCTCTGTAGCTAGAACCGATTGACTAGTAATTATGTTATGGAGGGACCGCTTTGGGATTGAGGTGCTAAATTGTCGATGGGCTTTCATCCTCCCTATTTAAGAAGTATTAAGTGGTCGGAATATTGTTGGGTAGTACAACATTTAGATATGTATGTATGTGTATGTGCATAGGCATATATATAGTTATACCTTAGAGAAGGTTATACATATCGTACGTATAGATGAAATTACATGGAATAGCCGTTAATAATTAACGAAAAACTTAAATAAGAACCAATCGACATAATTAGTGGTATAGATAAAATATGTAATTTTCCAATAATCAGAACGTTGTTCTGATCCTCTCCTCATTACAACCCACATGATAAATTTAAAGGGACAGACTACTAGTGCAAGATGGAAATGGTAGATGGTGAAGCCTTCTCATTCACGCTCGGTGCTTGCAAGTCAATCGGATATTAAAGGAATAATATTGATTACAAGATAGTAGCCTTAGTCAGCATATGTGTTTTATTATAGTTTACTATTCCATTGTGAATTCATTCTTTGATATACTTATGTTTGTTATAGGTTACCAAAAACAATAATCTATGTCCTAATGGACTTGGGTTTCAATTTAGTCAAAATTTAGGTCCATTAAAGTGTGTGGTGTTACATTTGGTATCAGAGCTTAGGTTATTCGATCATATGAATTAGGATACGATGAGTGAACGTATTTTTATTTTTACCTATATATATTATGCCAAACTCTGTGAATTTCGACTATAGAAGTAGTTGCAACCATATTCTAAAAAGTTGGACGAGGCAACTATGAGTTAGAACAATTAATAGAGTTAAATTCATACTCCTACCCCAATTACCCCCATAGAGTGTAGGTCATACCGAAAGGCGTTCACCAAGAAGAGCATGAGCACGACATATAGAAGAACCCCAGGAGCTGGATGATACTTGACTCCTTTGTTGGGCCTGGACTACCCTACGAATGTGGATTTTGCTATATTGCCGATTGAAGACGTACATTTCATCTAGATAGATGGAAAGTAAGAACTTATATGTTGCAAGCATCCGAATGTAAGATGCGAAAAAGGATTGAGCAAATTCCTGCAAGGGGTATGCATTAACTATCATGGTATAATAGTCGGATTTTTGACAAAGATGCATTAAGAATAATTAGAAAAGAAGGAAAGTCCAAAAGAAAGGATGAATAAGGGTCCATTTTTAAGTCCGACCCTATGCGAAAGAATTTGAAAAAAAGATTTTGGAAAATATTTTGATCATTTTGATTAAAAAAAGATAGTAGTATGATTGGAGAAGAAAGTAATGAGATGGCAAACATACATAGCAGATCTTGGTTGACTCAAGGTTAAAGAAGGAAAGATAGGTGATAGTAAAGCTGTTACACTAGTCCATTTTTCCGATGAGTTATTCTAAATGTGCATAGTTTATACTTCTTACCCACTATAGTGGGGGAATGCACAATTTATCTCATAGCCGGGTGTAATGATTGAAGTAATGGATGGATCTTATTTACTGGGAGCCAAGAAGGAAATTTAAGACATGTAGATTATAGTATAATGGCATGCTTGAAATGTCCAACTTAATTGAGTAAGAAGTGATAGGGCCACAACATCATTAACACTAGTTGATGTTTGAGGGTAGCATCCAGCAATTATTTCTTTTAGGATATTTGGGTTGTAATCACTAGTTATCTCATTTTTTGAATATTGAAAAGCGTACGATATGATATGAGATATTTTCCTATTTTATTACTGTGTTGATTTTATGGATGAGCTTTGGCCGCTATATATATTGGAAAACAGTGTAAATAAGGAAATCTCATAAGAACACTTAACTAGTGATGAATGTAATTAAGGCTGGAAGTTTCAAATTAGGAAATTAAGTTAGCAAATGCTTTAATCTCTAAAACTTTAGAAATTTGAGAAAAATAAATTTTAGTTAGCGAAAGACAGGGAAGGGTTGTTATGAAATCACGGGTAATTATCCCTATGCCTTCAAAGCCAAAATTTATAAATATGCTTGTGTGTTGTTTGTTGTAAAAGGAAAGGTTTCCCAAATATAAGATTAACTGCACAATGCTAAAGTCAATCATATGCACTAACTCATTGATAAACTCCCGATTAGGTTAAGATGTGGCTTGATTTGTTTTTGAGGGTGGAGTGATAAATGTTTAAAAAAAATTGTGTTTGAAAGCTTTTGAAATTTTTTGTTTAATTGCTTTTGAGAAGTTGGGTTCAAATACTATTGGAATATTTTGTTCAAGTGCTTTTGAAAAAATGGTGTTTAAATGCTTTTGGGAATTCGATTTTTCAAATTATTTTACATGTTTGACTGAAAGGGAAAATGATTTTTGATGGAAAATGAAAATTATCCTATTTTCTAGTGCCACATATGGAGGATCGATGTGTTAGTGAATATGACTTTTACTGTCCGACAAGGGTGACAGTGTATAAAACATAGGGAATAATAAGGGAAAAAGCGGTTTAGCTTTGGAAATTTGTATTTTCATACCTTGTTGATAGTGAACAAAAGTTGCATTCAGATTAATATCTTTTTAACATCCACAAAAAAACCTTCTTATGCAAATTATACTTAGAAAAGTTGGAAAAAATTGAGGGCAAAAGGGAAGGTTCCAAAGTACAACTGAATAGGTATCCATTAGAAGGATTGAAAGGTAAAATTTTCCATCTAAATTCCTCTTCTAGTGTAAGGAAGTAGATTTGAGAAAACTGGATTATCAAAATTTGGATATTAAAAATTATGTTCTAGTTATTGGATGGTAAGGGTTGGATGCAAAATCGGTTGAATTATACTCCTACTCTTATGAGTGTGAAAATTGTTGTGTGAAAACAAGGATTGTTTAAAACTTGCATACATATAGAACTGCATATATATATGTAAGGTTGTTTGCATCATATTTTTAAAATGTTTTCAAAAAGAAGGCATTCATATAAGTGGCGCCGATTTAAAATTAGTCAGCATGCATATCATATATGTTGTGATACACCGTGCACTTATACATGTTTGGCTACAAAATTCGTTATCTACTAACCGGTGGATAGTTTAGAATGGTTGTGCGCTATGTTACATGATTCACCCCATGAGGAATTTTGGGGATGAAATTCGTTTAAGGTGGTCTGTAACACCTCATAGTTTTATAACATTATTTAGAATGATTAATTAGGTAAATTAAATAAATAATGTGGAGATTAATAAGTTGATAATTGATTAGCTAAGGGTAGCCGTGCCATATTAATGTGTAAACTAAAATGAAATAACCTAAGCTAATGTGTTAGGATATGAGAAGGGCAATATGGGAAATAGGTGGAGCTTATACCCTAAACTCTAAGGAGATAGAATTCTCACGTTCATTTCATTTTACTCAAACTAAAAATACTAAGGGAAGGGAAACAATCAACTAAATCAACATCAAATATCACATCTATAATCTCAGAGCTAAGGTGAATAATTATTACATCCCAATTTCTTTTAGTTTTCGGTTTTAAGATTAGACCCGAAATGATTTTGCAAGTATATGCCATGTTTGGATGATTAAAATTATATATATATATATATATATATATATATGTTGTTGATGGATTATATATGTTCATGTTAGTTTTATGATATGTTTGACATGAAAACCCTATTTCATGACATCCAAATGCCTTGAAATTTAAATATAGGTCAAAAATGATATTTTAGAGATGGGATTCGGTTTTAATAATTTTCTAAATTAATATGGATTTTATATTAATTTTCTAGTGAAGGAAATTGTTTATTGGGTTATAAATTATTTTCAGCTAAAATAATTATTATTTAGGGTTGAAATTTTTATATGTTAGGCAACATATTGAAATAGATTTTTTGGGATTTTTCCAGATTTTTCTTAAGTGTTTTGATGAATATATAAAATTATTTAAGGTATGAGACTTAAATGTTTTATACATTTAATTAAGGAGAAGGGGCATTTTGTAAAATGAAATGATTATTTAATTTTTAAAAAAGTGGTAGCACATTTCTGAAAAGTAATTGTTAACCAATGAGAATTTGACAAACAAGGTTAGTTGAAAAGAATTCCTTTTAAAGTTAAAAACAAAGAAATCACATTTTTTACATGTTTCAGCCTTTACGGCAATAAACCTTCCGACCCAGACCTTCCGACAAGGTCGAGAGGTTCAAAGCTTTCAACAAGGTCAAACCAATGCATATGGTATCAAGCTACTTGGTACGTAATGAATTAGACAGAGTCGAAGGGTTCTAAGTCGAAGGGTTGATGGCCAAAGAGGTTGGGGTATGTTTGTTTTATAAACCAAAAGCTTTCACCTGCTTTGCTTTCGAATAAGAGCTTTCGACTTGGTTGCTTTCGACCAGATCCAATGGTTAAAGTAAAGGTTTTAAACCTTTCAACATAGTCGAAAGGTTACTGCTGTTTAAACACAATTCTGATTTGAAACCTTTCGACACAGTCGAAGGGTGACTGCGGCTTTATAAATGTTCTGTTTCGAACCTTTCGACAAAGACGATATGTTTACTTGTTTTAAAAACCAGCCACTTCTCCATGCTTTCGAAAGGAAGCTTTCGACTTAGGTGATTCACCTTGTTTTCAACCATTCGCATCCGCACATGTCGGACTTGAATTGCTCAAAATACCGCGTTGTAAATAATTTTTTTGGCAAAGTCATCAAATACAGTAAATAAATAATCACAGATCACAAACATAGAGTAATATAATAATGCAGCGGAAGTAAAAGAGATAGTAGTTCATGAAGCTACTATATATATAAGATACATCAGAGTTAAGTAAGATACAATAGAAATACCAAGATACAACAGGAGTAACAGTATGATAATCAGGTACAACTCAGAACACAACTGGAATGAACTGAATAACAAAATGAATAGATATATGGTTCTTCAAAGCAAAACTCCAGCTCCAAAGGTGAGTCTCAAATGCTGTATCACTTAGTCTGACCCGAGCGTAAAGCAAAACACAAAACACTCGAGTCAGGACATACATACTTATACAATGTAAACCAACTCAAGTGAACTGTAATAAAGGTACAAGTAACTTAAAGAACGCTTGGGATCGCCCATTCTTTAAGGATTCGTTAAACTATCTACTATATAGTAATATTCGCTATTATAATAATGTCTAATATAAAATAAACATACTTTTTAATAGCGTCAAGGGGTTACCCATATAGCCCTTAACACGTAATAGTCCCAGTAGTCTATCCAGAATTAGCATACTCCCAAAATGGGGGCTACCCTCGATACTCCACATGCTACGGGAGAAATCACAACTCGTAGTAAAGCTCGATATGGTAGGTGACACAACACACAAGGCAATGCCAGGGTAGATATACCAATTACACACACGGACTGATGGAAACGCATAGCAGCCACTACCGCTCCACCTCGAACAACACTCCCAAATCAAGGGGTGCACCCAATCAATCACAAAGTAATAGAATGGTATCGAAGAAGTGCGTCCGGTAAGAGGTGCTACCTCATTGGCCCGAGATCGCTCCTGTTTTAGCCACCTTATGCCAACTCACGGGAGTTGGGTCCACGTATATACCTTAGGATCGTCGCCACCATCCTACTTCATTCTAGAAACTCCACCACGTACACAGTTGTCAAAGTGGTTTTCGGTATCGACAAAGAGTATGTCTATATCCGATCCCGGTCTCTTTAACAACCAATCGTTATTATAACCCGTGGTTATAACTTAAAAAATAATACTTTATACTTCAAAATAAAATATCATTTCCAAACCCAATCTTTATCAAAATAAAGATTAAATCAATTCCAAACCATTTCAATATATTAAAATATCATATCTTTCCAAAACTTCATTTCAAATCATTTCAATATATCAAAATATCATATCTTTCCAAACTTCATTTCAAATCATTTTAATATATCAAAATATCATATCCTTTCAAACTTCATTCCAAATCATTTTAATATATCAAAATATCATATCCTTCCAAACTTCATTTCAAATAATTTTAATATATCAAAATATCATATCCTTTCAAAACTTCATTATCAAATCATCATTTGAGTTCAAATCCAAATATTCAACTTTAAATACCTTTTAAATTCAAAGATATCATTCATTTATTATCATTTCAAGTCACCTTTTAAATAGTTTATATTTCAATCAGAATAATTCATTTAAACCATTTAAAAGTGTAATTATTATACTTCCAATCAAGTATTCAATTTCCAAAGTTTCAAACCATTCTTAGCTCATTTACTTAGTTAAAAACCATAAACATTGAAAATTTCAGCCTTTCACAGCATTCAGAAAAAGCCGTTATAAGTTATACTTGAAAACATTTTAATTCAGCAAAGACAGCATTTTAAAACTGCTGTTAAATCTCAGTTTTAGTTGAAATTTAGTTCAAAACAGCAAAGACAGCATTTCCAGAAATGCTGTAATAGCTCAAGTTTCAAATGAAGGTTTTTATTAATTTCAGCAAAGACAGCAGACCACTACAGCATTCACAGAAATGCTATAATAGGCCTTTATTAAGTTTTTTAGCCTTTAGTTCATATGCATCTACTACAGCATTTACAGAAATGCTGTAATAGCTCTTTTATTAAGCTTTTAGTTCATTTCGGAAACCATAGCATTTCTGAATGCTATTAAAATATTTTCCAGATTTTTGTGTATTTCCAGCAAACAATAAACTTTGATTTAAACCCTTTTAACATTATAAAAATCATATATTTAACATTCAAAAATGTTCATTAACATACCTTTTTACATATGATTTTTATAAAGTAAACTTTACAATAAAATCCAATTTTTCAATAGTTTTACTTAACCATTCAAATATACAATTTTCCCATTTTTACCTTTTACAATTTATTAACACTTACATTTTCAAATTACCATTTCACACATTAAACTAAATTTCCAATTTATTTAATTAATTTAAACCTTTAATTAGAACCAAATTTCCCATTTCCAAGTCAAGTTATATTTAAAATTTCACATTTAAGCATTCATTCAATTAACCATTTTAGTTCATAGAAAAATCAATAATACTTTATTAAATCATTTAAATTCAAATTTAAATCAAATTATCATATTTCCCATTTTCCAAATAAAATTAAATTTCCATTTTATTCATAACTTATATTCATTTTAAACAAAAATCCAAATTTCCAAACTTAAGTTATATTTCCAATTTCAATTTAACTAGTCATTTATTCAACATTTTTTCTTATAGAAAAATCATAATTTCTTTATTTAAACAATTTAAAATCCAATTTAAATCAAATTAGCATAAATTTACACTTTTAAACATATTTAAAATATTCAAAATACTTTATAAAATAACCACGGGCCTGCATATAGTTTTCGAACCTAGGTCAAGTGATACAGATATATATCATTTCAATCCGCAGTTTACAAAGAAAAATCTGGGTTCTATCATTTAAAACCCGCAATCCCAAGTCAAAATAAAATAAATAAAAACCGTTCAGGCCTATCATTTCAGCCCATAACGATTTTTTTCCTATTCTAAAGTCCGTTCGGGTATGTATCATTTCAACCCATAGTGATTCTATACTAACATGGAACTTGCAGTGTGATAAATAGATATAAACGAATAGTTTAACAACAAATAACAGTAATAGATGAGATGATAGGTAAATTAACAAGTTAACATCATGTAATATATAACATAAGCAGGTATAACATAACATAATATTCTGCACATCCAATTGTTGTCAATTCATATTTGCATAAGTATAAATGTCAGGTGAGATTTACTCACTTGTTTACGCTGGGGTTATCAATTCAAATGATACAGACAGATTCTAGAAAGCACGATGTCACAATAATAGATTCAAGAGGTAAGAGAACCAAGCAATTGATCTTGTACACAACCAATAAACAAAACAATAAAACATGAATCAATACAACATTGAATTGAGACAACTTTTGAAAATAAAAGCAAAAATGAATTGAATGCTTTTGTCGTGCTTTCCACACTCACATGCTCGGCCTAGGGGTTGATATGGCTCGGCCATAACATGGTTTTGGTTCAGGTTTGGACCTAAAAAGGCATGGCTACAAGTAATAGGAAGTGGAAGAGGTTACATAACATGAATACAAGGAGTCTTATGCAAACTAGTGAAGTTTTCCACAACATTTGGCTCGGCTACATGGATGTTTGGGCTCGGCTATACATGTTTCTGATCTAGACAGAGGAGATGGCTGAGAGTAAATGGTCATATCATGGTGGTGGTGGAGCATGGGGAGGTGGCCAAGGTGATCTATGGTGAAGGTGATGAAGACTAGGTGGCTAGGCATGCAATTTGGAAGGTTTTGTGCAACTTTTGAGGTGTTTGTCTTCATTTAAAGGCCATGGCCTGATCTGGTCAGAAGGGAAGAGAGGGGTTTGAAGCCATGGAAGGGGAGGAGGAAGGTGGTGGAGGCTATGGTGGAGGGTTTGGCCGAGCAAAGCTAGGTGAAATCATGTCAAAACCAAGCAAAACAATGCAAAAGGAAGGAGGAAAAGTAGAAAAATGATGAGAAGCCACTACCTATTCTTTTTGGCGGTGAAAATGAAATAGAAGGAAGCATTTTTCACATGAGAAACAAAATAAAACTCACGGCTATCAAAAAGTATACGGCCAAAAAGAGCAAGCAAGTGAAAAGTCAAGAAAATGAAAAGGTTTGGTTAATGAAAAGTCTTAGGTTAAAAGCTTTTTAAACTCTTCACATTTCCATTTCTTTGAATCAAATAAAAACAAATAAAATTTAGTAAATGAATTTAAAAACTGAAACAAAGTAAAATAAAATAAAATAAATTATCGAATTTAAAGAAAATAGAAAAAGAATTAAAGAAATTGTTTAAAATTCAAAACAGGACTTAAAATTTACAAATAGAATATCACTAGTTTTAGAAAAATTATAACTTTACTTCTAAACCAATAAAAGTCAAGTAAAATAAAAATAAATGCTGAACAAAATGAATTGTAAATAAAAATAAAATAAAGTCTTTAAGAAAATAGGAAATAAATAAAGAATTTCTTTAATTAAATGAAACTGGAAATTAGAAATTATAAACAGAATACAACTGACATTGGAAAATGTTTATTACACTTTGAAAAATGTTTTAAAACCAAAATATATACATAACATGTTATTTTACCCATATAAATATAAATTAGAACATTAAACGACCAAATAAAATATTATTTATATAATTTAAAATAAACAAATTTGGTTAAATACAATAAATTACACACTATTTAAAAGGGCATAACTTTCACAATATAAATCTGATTTCAACGAAACGGAAAGCAGTATTCTTGAGATTTTATTTACTTTCATAATAAAAGATAAAATTAAAAAATTTGAACTTTTAAAATTTTAAATTAAAAGTCAAAGTTTGACCATATTGACCAAAATTCACATTTCTGGAAAATATTCTATTTATTCATGTTTGGAATTCTAATTCACATCAAAATCAAAATTCATATTTAAAATAACAAAATTATCTAATTTAAATAAATAAAATAAAGTTTTTAAATCAGGAAATTCAATTAAAGTAATTAAAATATACACTTAAAAAAATCACAAAATATAGGGTTGTTACACTCTCCCCCACTCAAAACTTTTCGTCCCCGAAAAGGAATGAGGTACGGAAAACACAGAAAAAGATAGAATGAAATAGGATTAAGACAAGATGTCAAGAAGATTGAAATTGTACCTGATAACTGTTACTATAGGTATGTTTAACAAGGTGGAGATGATCTTCCCAAGATCCTCCAGAATCAAGAGCATAAGCACGAAAAGATCCTCTAGAATCTGATTCACCCCTTTCCGTTTGACCGACGGTCTATGGATGGCAAGCAGTGTTCATATTCAAAATGAGTTCCAAAGAATATCAAATATTATGGAAAGATTTCTAAATAGACTGGTATAAGCAATAGCCTTCCCATTCTGTAGCAAGATGAGGGAAAATAAGGACATCCAAAAGATAGTTTGAAAACAAAAGAAGATAAGGAAAATAAGGAAAACTAAGAGATGGTTTGAAAAACAAAATAAGATAATAAGTTTGAAACCATGGAAATTTTCAACTTAAATTGATAATTAATTTTACACAAGTTAAATAAATCTTAACTATCTCAAATTTCATTATCTTATCATCCAATTTTCTTAATTTAACAATCTCTAAAATCAAGGATTTGAAAAAAAATCATTTATTATACACATAATGTATTCAATAAATTTAATTCTTCTTTATTCCTAATTAAAATTAAATTTATTCCTCTCAATATTTTTATCACCTATATCAAATATACTTACACCTATTATAACTTCTTTAATTTATTCTTAGCTCCTTTAACATCATTTTTTATTGTAAATTATTCCATTTACCCTATTTCTATTTACCTCTGTTAATCTTTTATAACTAAATTTTAAGTGTTTAACATTTATTATAACCACTCAAATTTTATTTATAAAAGTCTTTTTATATTGTATATCATCCAATTACATTGTTAACTTTTAAAAATTTAGGTAGGTTATATTGGAATGCAATGGTGTATTATACAAATAGAACTTTCCAATTCAATTATCTCAAGTTTGAATCATTTATTCAAAATTTTGATTTTCTTTTTATAATTGAAATTATTCTTTAAGATAAAGTTTAAGAATAAAATTTTCGATTCCTTTCAAACCATTTAGAGATAAATAAATGTATGTATAAAATTTGTCAAATCTAATTTATATCATATCTCTATATATATTATAAATCAAGTCATATTTTAGAAATTTTCAAATCTATTAAATTTCCCTAAACAAAGCTGTAGCAAGACTACATAACGGTCTCTTCACTTCGAAACTCGAAAATGAACGTCGATGATGCCGCGGTCATCACCGAAATAATTTTCCAGCGACAAAGAGAAGAGCACTAATTTTATTTTATTTTAAACTTTAAAATTCCTTAGAAACAAATTTCTATTCGAAAATACTTTAAATAATATATCCCTTTTTAAAACTTTAAACACAAGGTTTGAAACCATCGGGAATTGAATTCTCAAATTCTTGTTTTAGATTCATTTTAAATTTTCAAATAAACTTATAACCATGTTTTATAATTCAATTATTTATATATGGAAAAAGAGATAATGATATATGTAAAATCAAATATTATCTCTTAACAACCAATTTATTAAAGATCCAAAAACCATATTGTGTCAGTTTGCTCTGTTCAAGTGTTTTGGAGATCCTATCGATATCGCTGATCAGACAAACCGATCGGAAATCCAAATCAACATCAACAACTCAAACAACAGAATATATTAAACATTTTAGATTTTCAAAGCAAGGATAGAGATTTAAATTTGATGGACTCAAGTCAAAGAGAATTCTGATTTGAAGATAAGTTGGAGACAAATGATAAGTTGATTAAGTAATAGAATAGGAAGATGGATAAGCTTATATAAATCGCGAGCAACCTTAACCGGGTCAACCGTGACTTAAAGAATAAGATCGATGTGGATTTTCTGGGGGTAAATCTACATTCGATCTCAAGAGATAGAATTTGGAGTAACCAAAGATATTAGCATCTAAACCAAAGATAAATATAAATCTCTGGTGAGTCAATGCTAATTGTAAAGGAGTTTCACCCTTTTACAAATCAGTTTGAGATTGGCGAGACCGCCGACTCATAATAAAGATCATTCGAAGTGGGGTTATGGGGTACTCCCGAATCGAAAGAAGATGAATAGTGTGGGTCACGAATGAATTTTGGAACTGCAGGGAACGTTCCAAAATTCAAAGGAAATTCGAATCAAAGAGGAAGAGATTTAAACTCGAACGACAGTGATTCTGTAATTAAATCTACTCGATATGCTGAGTTTTGCCTAAAATCAGAGCTCTGATACCAACTGTAATGACCCGATATTTTCAACCATTCGCATCCGCACATGTCAGACTTGAATTGCTCAAAATATTGGGTTGTAAATAAAAATTTGGCAAACTCATCATATACAGTAAATAAATAATCACAGATCACAGACACAGAGTAATATAATAATGCAGCGGAAGTAAAAGAGATAGTAGTTCATGAAGCTACTATATATATAAGATACATCAGAGTTAAGTAAGATACAATAGAAATACCAAGATACAAAATGAGTAACAGTATGATAATCAGGTACAACTCAGAATACAACTGGAATGAACTGGATAACAAAATGAATAGACATCTGGTTCTTCAAAGCAAAACTCCAACTCCAAAGGTGAGTCTCAAATGCTGTATCACTCAGTCTGACCCGAGCGTAAAGCAAAACAAAAAACACTCGAGTCAGAACATACATACTTATACAATGTAAACCAACTCAAGTGAACTGTAATAAAGGTACAAGTAACTTAAAGAATGCTTGGGATCGCCCATTCTTTAAGGATCCGTTAAACTATCTACTATATAGTAATATTCGCTATTATAATAATGTCTAATATAAAATAAACATACTTTTTAATAGCGTTAAGGGGTTACCCATATAGCCCTTAACACGTAATAGTCCCAGTAGTCTATCCAGTATTAGCATACTCCCAAAATGGGGGCTACCCTAGATACTCCACAGGCTACGGGAGAAATCACAACTCCTAGTAAAGCTCGATATGGTAGGTGACACGGCACACAAGGTAATGCCAGGGTAGATAAACCAATTATGCACACGAACTGATGGAAACGCATAGCGGCCACTACAGCTCCACCTCGAACAACACTCCCAAATCAAGGGGTGCACCTAATCAATCACAAAGTAATAGAATGGTATCGAAGAAGTGCGTCCAATAAGAGGTGCTACCTCATTGGCCCGAGATCGCTCCTGTTTTAGCCACCTTATGCCAACTCACGGGAGTTGGGTCCACGTATATACCTTAGGATCGTCGCCACCATCCTACTTCATTCTGGAAACTCCACCGCGTACACAGTTGTCAAAGTGGTTTTCGATATCGATAGAGAGTATGTCCATATCCGATCCCGGTCTCTTTAACAACCAATCGTTATTATAACCCGTGGTTATAACTTAAAAAATAATACTTTATACTTCAAAATAAAATATCATTTCCAAACCCAATCTTTATCAAAATAAAGATTAAATCAATTCCAAACCATTTCAATATATTAAAATATCATATCTTTTCAAAACTTCATTTCAAATCATTTCAATATATCAAAATATCATATCTTTCCAAACTTCATTTCAAATCATTTTAATATATCAAAATATCATATACTTTCAAACTTTATTCCAAATCATTTTAATATATCACAATATCATATCCTTCCAAACTTCATTTCAAATCATTTTAATATATCAAAATATCATATCCTTTTCAAACTTCATTATCAAATCATCATTTGAGTTCAAATCCAAATATTCAACTTTAAATACCTTTTAAATTCAAAGATATCATTCATTTATTATCATTTCAAGTCACATTTTAAATAGTTTATATTTCAATCAGAATAATTCATTTAAACCATTTAAAAGTGTACTTATTATACTTCCAAATCAAGTATTCAATTTCCAAAGTTTCAAACCATTCTTAGCTCATTTACTTAGTTAAAAACCATAAACATTGAAAATTTCAGCCTTTCACAGCATTCAGAAAAAGCCGTTATAAGTTATACTTGAAAACATTTTAATTCAGCAAAGACAGCATTTTAAAACTGCTGTTAAATCTCAGTTTTAGTTGAAATTTAGTTCAAAACAGCAAAGACAGCATTTCCAGAAATGCTGTAATAGCTCAAGTTTCAAATGAAGGTTTTATTAATTTCAGCAAAGACAGCAGACCACTACAGCATTCACAGAAATGCTATAATAGGCCTTTATTAAGTTTTTTAGCCTTTAGTTCATATGCATCTACTACAGCATTTACAGAAATGCTGTAATAGCTCTTTTATTAAGCTTTTAGTTCATTTCAGAAACCATAGCATTTCTGAATGCTATTAAAATATTTTCCAGATTTTTGTGTATTTCCAGCAAACAATAAACTTTGATTTAAACCTTTTTAACATTATAAAAATTATATTTTTAACATTCAAAAATGTTCATTAACATACCTTTTTACATATGATTTTTATAAAGTAAACTTTACAATAAAATCCAATTTTTCAATAGTTTTACTTAACCATTCAAATATACAATTTTCCCATTTTTACCTTTTATAATTTATTAACACTTACATTTTCAAATTACCATTTCACACATTAAACTAAATTTCCAATTTATTTAATTAATTTAAACCAAATTTCCCCTTTCCAAGTCAAGTTATATTTAAAATTTCACATTTAAGCATTCATTCAATTAACCATTTTAGTTCATAGAAAAATCAATAATACTTTATTAAATCATTTAAATTCAAATTTAAATCAAATTATCATATTTCCCATTTTCCAAATAAAATTAAATTTCCATTTTATTCATAACTTAAATTCATTTTAAACAAAAATCCAAATTTCCAAACTTAAGTTATATTTCCAATTTCAATTTAACTAGTCATTTATTCAACATTTTTTCTTATAGAAAAATCATAATTTCTTTATTTAAACAATTTAAAATCCAATTTAAATCAAATTAGCATAAATTTACACTTTTAAACATATTTAAAATATTCAAAATACTTTATAAAATAACCACGGGCCTGTATATAGTTTTCGAACCTAGGTCAAGTGATACGGATATATATCATTTCAATCCGCAGTTTACAAAGAAAAATCTGGGTTCTATCATTTAAAACCCGCAATCCCAAGTCAAAATAAAATAAATAAAAACCGTTCAGGCCTATCATTTTAGCCCATAACATTTTTTTTCCTATTCTAAAGTCCGTTCGGGTATGTATCATTTCAACCCATAGTGATTCTATACTAACATGGAACTTGCAGTGTGATAAATAGATATAAACGAATAGTTTAACAACAAATAACAGTAATAGATGAGATGATAGGTAAATTAACAAGTTAACATCATGTAATATATAACATAAGCAGGTATAACATAACATAATATTCTGCACATCCAATTGTTGTCAATTCATATTTGCATAAGTATAAATGTCAGGTGAGATTTACTCACTTGTTTACGCTGGGGTTATCAATTCAAATGACACAGACGGATTCCAGAAAGCACGATGTCACAACAATCGATTCAAGAGGTAAGAGAACCAAGCAATTGATCTTGTACACAACCAATAAACAAAACAATAAAACATGAATCAATACAACATTGAATTGAGACAACTTTTGAAAATAAAAGCAAAAATGAATTGAATGCTTTTGCCGTGCTTTCCACACTCACATGCTCGGCCTAGGGGTTGATATGGCTTGGCCATAACATGGTTTTGGTTCAGGTTTGGACCTATAAAGGCATGGCTACCAGTAATAGGAAGTGGAAGAGGTTACATAACATGAATACACGGAGTCTTATGCAAACTAGTGAAGTTTTGCACAACATTTGGCTCGGCTACATGGATGTTTGGGCTCGGCTATACATGTTTCAGATCTGCACAGAGGAGATGGCTGAGAGTAAATGGTCATATCATGGTGGTGGTGAAGCATGGGGAGGTGGCCAAGGTGATCTATGGCGAAGGTGATGAAGACTAGGTGGCTAGGCATGCAATTTGGAAGGTTTTGTGCAACTTTTGAGGTGTTTGTCTTCATTTAAAGGCCATAGCCTGATCTGGTCAGAGGGGAAGAGAGGTGTTTGAAGCCATGGAAGGGGAGGAGGAAGGTGGTGGAGGCTATGGTTGAGATGGTGGAGGGTTTGGCCGAGCAAAGCTAGGTGAAATCATGTCAAAACCAAGCAAAAGGAAGGAGGAAAAGTAGAAAAATGATGAGAAGCCATTACCTATTCTTTTTGGCCGTGAAAATGAAATGGAAGGAATCATTTTTCATGTGAGAAACAAATAAAACTCACGGCTATCAAAATGTATACGGCCAAAAAGAGCAAGCAAGTGAAAAGTCAAGAAAATGAAAAGGTTTGGTAAATGAAAAGTCTTAGGTTAAAAGCTTTTTAAACTCTTCACATTTCCATTTCTTTAAATCAAATAAAAACAAATAAAATTCAGTAAATGAATTAAAAAACTGAAACAAAGTAAAATAAAATAAAATAAATAATTGAATTTAAAGAAAATAGAAAAAGAATTAAAGAAATTGTTTAAAATTCAAAACAGGACTTAAAATTTACAAATAGAATATCACTAGTTTTGGAAAAATTATAACTTTACTTCTAAACCAATAAAAGTCAAGTAAAATAAAATAAATGCTAAACAAAATGAAGTGTAAATAAAAATAAAATGAAGTCTTTAAGAAAATAGGAAATAAATAAAGAATTTCTTTAATTAAATGAAATTGGAAATTAGAAATTATAAACAGAATACAACTGACATTGGAAAATGTTTATTACACTTTGAAAAATGTTTTAAAACCAAAATATATACGTAACATGTTATTTAACCCATATGAATATAAATTAGAACATTACATGACCAAATAAAATATTATTTATATAATTTAAAATAAACAATTTTTGTTAAATACAGCAAATTACACACAATATTTAAAAGGGCATAACTTTCACAATATAAATCCGATTTCAAAGAAACGAAAAGCAGTATTCTTGAGATTTTATTTACTTTCATAATAAAAGATAAAATTAAAAAATTTAAACTTTTAAAATTTTAAATTAAAAGTCAAAGTTTGACCATATTGACCAAAATTCACATTTCTGGAAAATATTCTATTTATTCATGTTTGGAATTCTAATTCACATCAAAATCAAAATTCATATTTAAAATAACAAAATTATCTAATTTAAATAAATAAAATAAAGTTTTTAAATCAGGAAATTCAATTAAAGTAACTAAAATATACACTTAAAAAAATCACAAAATACGGGGTTGTTACATCTTCCAACAAGGTCGAGAGGTTCAAAGCTTTCGACAAGGTCAAACCAATGCATATGGTATCAAGCTACTTGGTACGTAATGAATTGGACAGAGTCGAAGGGTTCTAAGTCGAAGGGTTAATGGCCAAAGAGGTTGGGGTATGTTTGTTTTATAAACCAAAAGCTTTCACCTGCTTTGCTTTCGAATAAGAGCTTTCGACTTGGTTGCTTTCGACCAGATCCAATGTTTAAAGTAAAGGTTTTAAACCTTTCGACATAGTCGAAAGGTTACTGCTGTTTTAACACAATTCTGATTTGAAACCTTTCGACACAGTCGAAGGGTGACTACGGCTTTATAAATGTTCTGTTTTGAACCTTTCGACAAAGACGATAGGTTTACTTGTTTTAAAAACCAGCCGCTTCTCCATGCTTTCGAAAGGAAGCTTTCGACTTAGGTGATTCACCCTTGTTTTATAAATTGAAGTAAACCCAAAGCTTTCGAAAGAGTTGTTTTAAAGGATATGTTTAAAGCTTTCGACGCAGAGCTTTCGACAAAGTCGAAAGGTTTCTTCCAATGATTTCGAAAGATTTTAAAAGAAGGTTTCCACTTGTTTTAAATTGAACACAGTAAGTTTTCGAAAGGTTTGTTCAATGATTTCGAAAGGTTTATTGAATGGTTTGAAAGGTTAGTTGAATAACTTCAAAAGGTTTAGCTCAAAGGTTTCGAAAGGTTTATTGAATTATTTCGAAAGGTTTATGAAGGAAGGTTTTCCAAAGGTTTTTCTAAGGAAATGTTTTAAAGTGGTTTTAAAGAAGGATGTCCAAAGTTTTATAGCTTTCGAAAGGTTTGGAGAATGGTTTCTAAAGGTATGAGGAATAATTTAAAAAGGTTTGAGGAATGATTTCAAAAGAATTGATAATGGTTTTGAAAGAGATGATTTCGAAGGTTTAGAAGAGGTCTTTCAAGTGTTTAAATATTTTCATCAACTAAGAATTAAGTAAAGAATATATATATATATATATATATATATGACACGGTGATATGATTTTGAGTAAAGTATAAACATTATATAATTTTCCTTGTTTAAGTTTGATTTAAAGGTTTTAAATCATTTTGAAGATGTTTTCAAGGAAAATTATGGGAGGGGATCCTTAAGTGAAAATGACTCAAATATTAGAAAACCATATGGGACTAGTATGGAGTCACACCCTATACATTAGCTAATAGCCCCAGCTAATTGTTGTCCAAAATTCCAGCGTGTAGGGCTTTTTCATAGGTAAACTAAAATTATGGTCACACACCGAAAGGAATATATGTTTGTATACAGATAGGTTATTGGAGAGCCCGAAAAACCATTAGGATCGAGAAGACATGGGAGATGATTATTGGGACAGACCGTCCAGAAGTGAAGTATTTAACAAATAGTTAAGGATGGACCATCCAGATGGGAAATGTTTAACAAATAGTTAAGGATATATAATCCAGAAGAAGAATATCTAACATGTGCTAGGTTAATTTTGACTATATTGTCTAGTAGGCCCGAGTCAGCCAAAGGTTAAAAGTTATCCAAACAAAACTTGTGTGTTTGAACAGATAGTTCATTATTACCTGATATTTATGTATGTTTACATAATGATTACTTTACAGTATTTAACCATTGTGGATGAAGGAGAACAGTATATGGTTTTATGAAAGGTTTTGCAAAGATATGTTTTAAAAGGATGTTAGTGAAGGGAAACCCGTTCCGCTAAGCGGCATGGTCTCACTTAACATAATTATTCAGAGATGTATAATATTATTCACACCAGGTTTTATGTCTGACTCGAAGTTTATGTTTCCCCTTAAACTCTTGGGTGCTCAAAATTGGTTTGAGTTGGTTGAGGGGTTAAGGTTCTTTTTCAGGTTTTAGAATGTTGACGAATAAGCTACCGGAGGCATACAGGAGGCAACGGATGGCTACTTAGGATTTGCAGTTCTTGTTATGTTTTGATGGATTTTCTGCTATGTTGTTTGTATTAAGTCTATTATGACTCTATGACTCTGATCATCCAAGGGGGTATCTTCATATACCGCTCTTGGCGTATTTGTAATAAGTATATTTTATTTGTGCCTGGAAACGAATTTTGGATTATGCATTGGGAATGTGAAACATTTGGTTTTGAAATGTAATAAAGTAAAATTTGTTTTGAAATCTGTGTTTTGTTTCATATTCAAGTGCTTCTGATATTATGATACCATTAACATAGCCGTATTTAGTCGCTAGAAGCTGATACTATAGATGAGTACAGCATATGTAGCGCTTAGTTTTGGGCCTCTAGATAGGGGATGTTACAGCTTGGTATTAAAGCATGGTTTATGAAATACTTTAACTAAAAATGATTTTTTGAAAACATAATCCTTAGAAATTAGAGTTAAAATCGAGGTATGGGATAACGTTATAGTAACGTACTTGTATTTGCTATATATAGCGTACTTGTAAACATGACGCATGCTGGAATAGCAGCCGGAGATGTCGGAGGTAATGCTGCTGGAGGTGGAGCTCAGGAAGTTCCGATGGTCAAGCAGTATGCTAACTTGAGTAGGGATTACATCAGGCTTGGAGGGAAGCCGTTTATTGGTATGAAAGATGCGATCGAGGTGGAAAATTGGCTAGTGCATTGTGAGAGAAATTTTGCTGACTTAGGATTGAATGATGCACAGAAGAGGAGATTGGCTTCAAGGAAGTTGCAGGGAGCTGGTCTATTCTGGTGGAATACTGTTACTACTGGAGTTGATGAGGAAACCATAACTTGGGAGGAGTATAGGAGAAGGTTTTTAGAAAGATTTATGTCTGTAATGGCACAGTCGGTGTTGGTGAGGAAGTTTGCAGAGTTGGAACAAGGAGATATGTCCGTCTTGGAGTATGCGAGAAAGTTTGAGGAGTTGGCCCAATACGGGTATGCTTTGGTAGACACCGTGATCAGGAGGAATGAAAAGTTTATAAGGGGCTTGTGGCCAGAGTTGATAAGCGCCACTTTGCCGTATTTAAGAGATCCAAGTGATGTAGTGGTTGAAATGGCATTAAGGCAAGAAGAGGCGTTGGCTTGCTTGAGGAAGAAGATGAAGGAGGCCCAGATGGGATAGGGCCAGAAAAGGAATTTTTTCCAGAAAAAGAATGCTCAAAGGGGGAGCACGGAAGAAAGGAAAGGCTGAAGTGGTTTGCTACAAATGCGACAAGAAGGGACACTATGCTAATGAGTATCAAACCGGTAAAGGAAAATGAAAAGAGACCGGTGGAAAGAAGAATGTTAGACGTTTTAATTGTGATCAAATCGGTCATTACAAGAACAAGTGCCCAGAGCCTGCAAGAGAAGGAAATGGGCAAGTTTATGCTTTGGAGCCCACAAGCTCAAGGCCAGTTGTGCAGGACAAAGGGAATGTTGTTTTGGGAGGCTCGCTGCAGATTCACAGTATGTCTGTTAGCGTTCTATTTGATATTGGAGCATCTCATTCTTTTATTTCTCGATGTTTGGTAGATAGGCTTAATCTAGAACCCTCATACTTAGTTATTTCCTTAAGGGTTGCAAATCCGATAGGAGGGTATGCAACGCTTGAGATGAGGTGTGACCATTTAGAATTTGATTTGCTAGGCCATACTTTTTGATGTTTACATGTGTTTGACTTTGTGGGATTTGGGATTATCCTTGGGATGGATTGGTTAAGTATATATGATGCTACGATATTTCACCATGATAGGAAAATATCACTTAGTCACGCAGATTGTAGTGATCAGATAGTTTATACCATAGAGAACCCTAGTTGTGAAGTGAATGCTTTATTGGGTAGTATGGAGTTGGAGGATGAGTTGCATTGAGTCTTTGTAGTTAGAGAATTTGTTGATGGATTTGAGCCGGTAGTCGAACTGCCACCGAAACGAGCCATAGAGTTTCAGATTGATTTGGTGCCTGGAGCAGAGCCGGTGAGCAGGCCGCTGAGCAGGATGACACCCACTGAGATGAGAGAGTTGAAGGTGCAGTTGGTGGATTTGGAAGGCAAGAGTTTTATCCAACCAAGTAGTTCACCATGGGGGCTCCCGCAGTGTTTGCGAAGAATCCGGATGGATTATTGAGGCTATATATCGATTATCCTAAGTTGAATGAGAAGACAATAAAGAACTGATATCTATTGCCGAGAATTGATGATTTGTTCGACCAGTTAAGTGGAGCCAAGGTATTCTCTCAATTGGATTTGGCGATGGGATTTCATCAGCTTAGAGTGGCAGAGGATAGTATTCCTTTAACGGTCTTTAGGACAAGATATGGATCGTACGAATGGTTAGTTATGCCATTCAGACTAACTAATGCACCGACATTCCTTGTGGATCTGCTGAATAGAATTTTTCGAGAGCACTTGGATAGATTTGTGTTGGTCTTCATAGATGACATTTTGATATACTCTAAGGATGAGAAGGAGCATGAAGTTCATCTTAGAGTTGTACTCGAGACGTTGAGGGAGCATCGGTTGAAGGCTAAGTTTTCAAAGTGTCATTTTTGGAAGAAGGAAGTGAAGTTCCTTGGTCATGTCGTCTCAGAGAAAGGGTTGTCTGTAGATCCGACTAAGATTGAGGCGGTGAATAATTGGAAGATACCCGAGACGGTGACCGAAATTAAGAGCTTTCTTAGATTGGCTGGATAATATCGGTGGTTTATAAAGGATTTTTCATGGATAGCTGCACCAATGACTAAGCTTACATGAAAAGATGTGAAGTTTGTATGGACTGGTAAGTGTGAGGAAGCATTTCATAGCTTGAAACACTTATTGAACCATGCACCGGTGTTAGTGGTTCTGGAGTGGAATCAAGATTCGGTCATTTATACTGATGCGTGTGGAACTGGATTGGGAGTTGTGTTGATGCAAAGAGGTAAAATGATTGCTTATGCTTCTAGACAGCTCAGGCCACATGAAGTTAGGTATCCTACGCATGATTTGGAGTTAGCTGCCGTTATATTTGCTTTGAAGGTGTGGAGGCATTATCTTTTGTGAGAGCGATTTGAGCTTTATATTGATCATAAGTCATTGAAGTACTTGTTCTCCCAGAAGTAGTTGAACATGAGACAACAAAGATGGCTGGAGTTTTTTTTACTGCTTTTGACTTTGGAATTGAATACACACCCGGAAAGGAAATAAGGTGGCAGATGCACTCAACTAGAAACATCAGAATGCAGTATTGGCTATGATTCTGGAAAGATTTGGAAGCATTATCAGCTTGTAGTATGCAGTTTAGATCCGAGGTAGGTTCAAGTGAGGGAAGTGCTATGTTGTCTTGTTTATAAGTTTGACCAGTAATGATTGAGAAGATAGCTTCTAAATAGGAGGAGGATCCAGTTTTGGCTGAATGGATCAGAAGGTTGAGGGAAGGAACAGAGAGCGATGACCTAAAGGATTTCAGTCTTGACCAAAATGGGTGGTTGAGGAAGAAAGGAAGGTTGTGTATTCCGAATTTAGAAGACATGAGGAAGGAAGTTTTGGATGAGTACCATCGTTCGAAGTTCACTATCCATCCAAGAGGAACAAATATGTATCAGGATATGAAGAGAAGTTTCTTCTAGGAAGGTATGAAACGGGGCATTGGTTTATGTGTTAAGCAGTGCTTGAATTGCCAACAGGCAAAGGCTAAACACCAGAAGCCTAGTGGATTTCTTCAACCATTAGAAGTTTCGTTGTGGAAATGGGATTCCATCTCTATGAATTTTATTGATGGTTTTCCAAGGTCCAGTAGAGGAAATGAAAGCATATGGGTCAAAGTAGATAGACCGAGTAAGAGTGCCCATTTCATTCTGGTAAAGTCAACTAGGACGACACCTATTTTGGCGAAGTTATTTGTGAAGAATGTAGTTAGACTGCACAGGATTCCTAGTAGTATTGTCAGTGATAGAGATTCTTTGTTTACCAGTGAGTTCTGGAAAAGTCTACAGGAAGCATTAGGAACCAAGCTCAACATGAGTACTGCTTACCATCCACAGACTGATGGGAAAACGGAAAGAGTTAACAAAATCTTAGAGGACTTGTTAAGAGCTTGTGTATTGGATTTCGAGGGATCATGGGAGGACCATCTTCATCTAGTCGAGTTCTCGTATAACAATAGTTATCAGACTAGTATTGGGATGGCACCGTTTGAAGCTTTTCATGGAAGACCATGCAAATCTCCCATATGTTGGTTAGAGACCGGGGATAGATTGGTTCTTGGTCCAGATTTGGTGAAGGAAGCTGGGGAGAAGATTGAGTTGATCTGAGTTAGAATGAAGGAAGCTCAATCTAGGCAGAAAAGTTATGCTGATAGAAAAAGGAAAGATTTGGAATTTTCTGTCGGAGACTATGTGTTCATTAAGGTTTCACCGATGAAGGGTGTGATGAGATTCGAGAAGTCAGGGAAGTTAGCATCTAGATTTGTTGGACCTTTCCGTATTGTTGAGAGGATCGGGAAACTCGCTTATAGAGTAGAGTTACCAAGTAGTTTGGCTGGAGTCCATGATGTTTTCCATGTTTCACATCTTAGGAAATGTGTTAGAGACCTGGAGACTACCATAACACCTACAGTGTTAGAAGATTTAGTAGTAGAACTAGATTTGACCATGGTTAGAAAGCCGATTCAGATTATGGCTAGAGATGAGAAGAAGTTGAGGAACAAGACAGTCAAGTTAGTAAAGGTTCAATGGAGTGATGATGCTAGAGACTGTACTTGGAAGACGGAGAGCAGGATTAGAGACTCTTACCCTGATTTGTTTGATGGTATGTTCTACCTTTGATTGTTTTGTTGTGTACCTTATCGTAATTTCGAGGATGAAATTCTTTAAGGTGGGAAGTCTGTAACACCCCATATTTTTATAACATTATTTATAATAATTAATTGGGTAAATTAAATAAATAACGTGGAGATTAATAAGTTGATAATTGATTAACTAAGGGTAGCCGTGCCATGTTAATGTGCAAACTAAAATGAAATAACCTAAGCTAATGTGTTAGGATATGAGAAGGGAAATATGGGAAATTGGTGGAGCTTATACCCTAAACCCTTAGGAGATAGAATGCTCACGTTCATTTCATTTTACTCAAACTAAAAATACTAAGGCCGGCCACCATTATCATTCTCAAGAAAAAGATTAAAGCTAGGATTCAAGGGAAGGGAAACAATCAACTAAATCAACATCAACTCTCACATCTATAATCTCAAAGCCAAGGTGAATAATTATTACATCCCAATTTCTTTTAGTTTTCGGTTTTAAGATTAGACCCAAAATGATTTTGCAAGTATATGCCATGTTTTGATGATTAAAATTTTTATATATATATCTATATATATATATATATATTGTTGATGGATTATATATGTTCATGTTAGTTTTATGATATGTTTGACATGAAAACCCTATTTAATGACATCCAAATGCCTTGAAAATTTAAATATAGGTCAGAAATGATATTTTAGAGATGGGTTTTGATTTTCATAATTTTATGAATTAATATGGAGTTTATATTAATTTTCTAGTGAAGAAAATTGTTTATTGGATAATAAATTATTTTTGAATAAAATAATTATTATTTGGGGTTGAAATTTGTATATGTTAGGAAACATATTAAAATAGATTTTCTGGGATTTTTCTAGATTTTTCCTAAGTGTTTTCATGAATATATAAACTTATTTAAGGTATGGTACTTAAATGTTTTATATATTTAAGTAAGGAGAAGGGACATTTTGTAAAATAAAACGATTATTTAATTTTAAAAATAGTGACAACACATTTCTGAAAAGTAATTGTTAACTAATGAGAATTTGACAAACAAAGGCAGGTTAGTTGAAAAGATTTCCTTTTTAAGTTAAAAACAAAGAAATCACATTTTTTTTACATGTTTCAGCCTTTATGGCAATAAACCTTCCGACCCAGACCTTCCGACAAGGTCGAGAGGTTCAAAGCTTTCAACAAGGTCAAACCAATGCATATGGTATCAAGCTACTTGGTACGTAATGAATTGGACAGAGTCGAAGGGTTCTAAGTCAAAGGGTTGATGACCAAAGAGGTTGGGGTATGTTTGTTTTATAAACCAAAAGCTTTCACCTGCTTTGCTTTCGAATAAGAGCTTTCGACTTGGTTGCTTTCGACCAGATCAAATGTTTAAAGTAAGTGGAAATTAGCCAAAATGGCCTCTTTAGCAAGTGGAATTAGTTTCTAGGACACACAACTGAAATAATTACTTTCAAGGACAAAACGTAAAATAATTAGTTTCTAGGGCCTAAAAACTTATGAAATTATGTCCTTGAAAGTAATTGGACTGCTGACTTTGTCCTTGAAAGTAATTATTCTGCTGACTTTGGCCTTGAAAGTAATTTCTTTGAATGTGTGTCCTAGAAACTAATTGGACTGCAAAGTTTGTCCTTCTGGTGAAATGCCCCTTAAAGTAAAGGCTTTAAACCTTTCGCCATAGTCGAAAGGTTACTGCTATTTTAACACTATTCTGTTTTGAAACCTTTCGAGATAGTTGAAGGGTTACTACGGCTTTATAAATGTTTTGTTTTGAAACTTTTGACAAAGACGAAAGGTTTACTTGTTTTAAAAACTAGCCGCTTCTCCATGGTTTTGAAAGGAAGCTTTCGACTTAGGTGATTCACCCTTGTTTTATAAATTGAAGTAAAACCCAAAGCTTTCGAAAGAGTTTTTTTAAAGGATATGTTTAAAGCTTTCGAAGCAGAGCTTTCGACAAAGTCGAAAGGTTGCTTCCAATGATTTCAAAAGGTTTTAAAAGAAGGTTTTCACTTGTTTTAAATTGAACCCGGTAAGTTTTCAAAAGGTTTAGTTCAATGATTTCGAACGGTTTATTGAACGGTTTCGAAAGGTTTTAGTTGAATAATTTCGAAAGGTTAAGCTCAAAGGTTTCGAAAGGTTTATTGAATGATTTCGAAAGGTTTATGAAGGAAGGTTTTCCAAAGGGTTTTCTAAGGCAATGTTTTAAAGTGTTTTAAAGAATGATATCCAAAGTTTTATAGCTTTCGAAAGGTTTGCTTTTCAATGGGTTCGAAAGGTTTGGAGAATGGTTTCGAAAGGTTTGAGGAATGATTTCGAAAGGTTTGATAATCTTTACTACTAATAATGAGAATTGCATGAACTGGTTTCAACCGTGTCTTTTTGAAATACCCAAATTACCCTTCTATTCGTGTTTTTTACGGCTGTTCATATCGCAACCTATTATTTTTGCATCGTTCTCTCCTAATTAAAAAACCTAAAAAGCTACAGCTCTCATCTCTCCTTCGTTGTAGAAGGACGTAGACCTTATTCCACATCCAACCAGATTCAAGATCCATAATCTTCCCCAATACCATTGCCTACGACCGACCAATGGTTAATCCACTTCGATTGCAGATCCACCATCTTCTCCAGCGTTGGTGCGATTCCACAAACTAGGGGTAGTTCAAAAATTGTTGAAATCAGTGCAATGGTTAGTTCACATGACAATTTTGAGTTTCTCGACCTAAAATGTTCGATTTCTCTCAAAACAAATGCAACAGCAATGAAAAGAAGTTTATACGAACTTCTTGCAATTACTGAAGAAGGAAGTTTTGATGAAATAAAGAAAGCACAAAGTAATCAACAAGAAAGTATCATGCTGATGTTTTGCCTCCTGATTGAACCGAAGAACATACTACAAGATTGTTAAAGTGCAAGATGATTATGAGACTTTGTCTAATTGGAATTTGAGGGCAATTTATGATACAGATTTGGCTAGATGATTGCATCTTGCTTTATCCACTAGAAGAAGAGTACAAAGAAGTGAGATTTTAATCTTATGTTGATTCTAATTTGTTTATCAATCATTAAGTACTGTTATGTCTTTTCTATATTAGTTCACATGAATAAACGATGCATATAGTTACATTTTGATCCATTTTGCACCATTATTAGGATCGCATTTGTTTAGAAAAAATTACAGCAAACCAAAGTTGTTTGACTTTTAAGTTTTATGGGAAGATGCTTGGTAAACATACATTATTTCTTTGCTTTAACCCATGCTTAAATATTTATCTAGGCAGGAAGAATGAACATAAGCATGTTCATTGGCTTGAACTGAGTGTTAAGTAGTTCACCTAACATGTATATTTTCCAGGGTTGATTTAGCCTAAAATTTCATTAATACATTTCATTTGATTTGGGTAAAATTAAATTCATCTTTTGTAAATGGTTTGACTTTAAGATGAAAATACAATGAACAAACATGAAATCAGTTATGTCTTACTATTAAGAGATGATATCAACCTACTTCCCCGATGATTCAAGCATTTTAGTTGTCTACAATTCTGCCTATACCTAAAATTTTAAGTGCAAATGTATAATGTCGCCCTTATAGCATATATTTTCAAAGGTAGGTTTTATATCTGCTACTACTAGACTATGTTTTTTGTCTAGAGAACTATTTTAAGTATTACTTCATCACGTTCAGGACTTGGTGTTATTAAAATTTAAATAAACGGATAGACAAATCGAGGACCATGGATAAAGTGATAAAGTTTTCCCCGCAAACAACCAAGACTTTTAACTATATTGCTAATATTAGAACAGTAGTCTCCTAATATTAGAACAATAGGCTCCCAATATTAGAACAATTTTACTTAATTTAGTTTACTTTATTTCTAAAGGTTAATGTGAAATTAATTGCATATTCTCTTTATCAAGTTATGGGAACTTCTTAAATTTTAGTCAATTGCTGAAATCCATCCATTTTAAAGGTTAATTTGAAGAGAAATCGACAACTATTTTCAGAGGTTAAACTGTGTACAATGGCATAATTGTCGATTATAATGCAAAGAAAAAGCTCCAGATAATCACTTCCTACATTTCAACATAATTATAAATTAGAAAATGTATATATTGTCAACTTTTAACAATGCTTCCCCGATGATTCAAGCATTTTAGTTGTCTACAATTCTGCCTATACCTAAAATTTTAAGTGCAAATATATAATGTTGCCCTTATAGCATATATTTTCAAAGGTAGGTTTTATATCTGCTACTACTAGACTATGTTTTTGGTCTAGAGAACTATTTTAAGTATTACTTCATCACGTTCAGGACTTGGTGTTATTAGAAAATGTATCTATTGTCAACTTTTAACAATGCTTTTTTTAAGTATATTCTTTCTTTCTTTTGTTATGGTGTTATTGTTTTATCATGTTTCAATTCTACTGGACTATATTTATTGGGACCAGAGTTGCCCAAGTGCTCTATAAATAATTTTATGTCTGTTTATGGTAGTTTAATTGACATGTAAGCTAAAAACGGAAATATGGATAGCGGTTGTTTGATATTTCAAAAGATCGAAAACCCATAGTTAAAATGTTGGAATTCTATGATAGAGGGATATGGTAACCATGGACATGCATGCCGAGCTGTTGAGCTTGGTAGTAAAATAAAGAAGGAAGGCATTTAACCCGATCATGTAACATACGCTTCTCTTCTGTCTCCATGTGTGCATAAAGGTTATGTAGAAAGAGGGGGGGGGTGTAATTGGCATAATATCAATAGAGCTATAGTATTCATGTGATATACCAGGCTTGGTGCACAAAATTAATAAAAATAATAATTAAATGTGCGTTGCTTTGCCTTTTTCAGTAGTTAGATTACATTTTTCAGTAGTTAGATTTGACACTTTGACAATGATTTAAAAATTAATTATGGACACTTTGATAATGATTTAAAAAATTAATAAAAACTACACATTAATTACAAGCAAACACTTTGACAATAATTTTTCCCCCCTATTTCAGTAGTTAGACTTTGCAACAAATCATATCAGAATTTCATGTCTTTCAAGCAACATGTTTGAAGTCTGTTGCAACTTTGAAAGTTTTCCTTTGGCTGAATAACATGGATTATTTAAAAGAAACGAGATTCTGACTTTCCTTAGTTTATGAAATCTCATACGTTTACCTTTTATTTTATTGCATATTCAAGATTACCCAAAATTATATGCAAAGAAACCACAAATATTTTATTTTATAATACAATTTAATGGTATTCCAAGATGTGTTATTTTATAATTTAGCTGAATAACTAAATTTATAGAAAAGTATTAGATATTTTTATATTCACAAAATTTACAAGGGACAAAAATTCCATGTTCGCAATGCGAGGTCATAAATTATGCATAATATATTATTTGAAATGCATGTTTGATGGTGGTAAGACGTTCATTGGCAGTGCAGCCATGGTTGTAAATGTGTTTGATAAGGCTATGATAAATTTTAGTTGTTTAGGGTTTGTTAAAGCTTAACGTTCTTATGGATCGATCGAATGATAAAACTTAAGTATTATTTTCATTTCTAGCAATACAGAAAATAAACTAGAACAAAAGAGAAGAACGATAAAACTTGGGCACTATAAAAAAAATTAGTTTTATGACCATTCTTTAGTTTTCTCAGTCTTCGGAACTACTTCAAGTTTAGTTTTTACTGACAGAGAAAACTGGCGATAACTTTCAGCGCATTAACTGATATTGTACGAACTTCCTAAGAGGGTAAGGGGAAACTCAGATGATGTTATGTGCTGAAAAAGATAACTGTGAATAATGTTAAATTGGGTTGATTTTCCAAATATGTTAGCAATCTTTTTGCCTGTAGACGATGAACTTAACATAAGTATGAATGTAAATTTTATATATGCATAAGTGGTTAAAATGTCACCCGCACCTATTTAACCCCTTCAAGCATGCAGAAGTAAAAATGTAAGCTGATATGGGATTATGGTTGAATAAGTGCTTGAAAAGGTGCTTTTGGCTCCACTCATTTGCAAGAAGATAACTGCTTTTTTCAAAGTTTCAAGCAGAGAATGAAATTTAGGGACTCAAAATGATAAAAAAATTTCGTGAAATAACCAATAATTCACAAATAGGGCTGGGTCCATTGTGTAGATTTCCCCAGTTTGCTTATAGAAGATAGGGTAAAAAGACTATGAAGAAAGAACGCTTCAAACCAGGATGGAAACATCCAAGACTGTTAAATACCTTTGTTTTTCTTAAATTAAGCATGATGTCAAATCAAAACTACTACTCAACAACAATTAAGTTTCAATGTTTGATTCAAATGAACACAGTCAAATATAACTCTCATGCAAAGTAAAGGCAATTGGCAGCTAAGTTGTGATTATATTGTTATGAACTAGTTTGGTCGGTTAGTTTAGTTCTAAACGAATATTGCTCATCCCTACATGCACATTGTGATTAAATGTGTGTCTAAAGATGTTTAGTGTGGAAATTTATTATCTCTATAATATGTAACACTTCAATTTCTATGCAAAATTACTGTTAAAATTCCATCTTATTGTTTATGCTGGTTTAACTGGGCATGCTGGCAGCCTCTGCTAACTCAACCGCTGGAGCTTTAGATAATAAAACAATCACCATTCTCTCAGTTTTCATTGGCTGCAATAGTTTTTGCTGGAATAATAGCTTTGTATAAATATCGGAAGAAGAAGAAAAGGGAGCAAGATCAGTTAAGATTCTTAAAGCTCTTTGTAGACACCGATGAGTTCGATGATGAGACAATTATAACTTCTATATACTATGCCCATACTTTACAATGATAGTACATTTGTAGATTTGTGGAAAAAAGGTTAGTTATGTTCTGAATTCTTATTGTATTTTATATGTATTATTATGGGTCCTTATAGAGTTTTATCATTAATTGCTTCTTATATTGGATCCTCTAAACATGTGTTTCTTGAATATTTAAATGAATATAATATATTTTAAGCCATTAGCATTTTTTTCTATACCTTACACCTGTATCTTTTACTAGGATTTTTACACCTGTATCTTTTACATTCGAAGAGCATGAGGAATATACTACATTCGTCAATTTCAACACTGAGAGATTGGAAAGGGTGTTGATGTCATAAATCCAATTGATTGCATTCGAAATGTTAACACCACCAAGATCAAGATGTTGTAAAAAAAATGTCATGTTGGAAACCCAGTGAAGGTTATCAGCACTCAATGAACATGGAATGTAATCTAAATTAAGACCACGAAATTGCAAGCCAGAGAGACTGCCAAATGTATGAGGAATAGTTCCTGTAAGTCCAGTATTTGCTAGATTAAGATATTCCAAATAACCAAGGGAACCAGTGAAGCTAGAAATAGAAACACTAGAAAAATTGTTCTTGCTTATGATTTGTGTCAAACCAAGCAGAGACGGACTGAGCTTGCTTGGATATACTGATATACCTATGTATCAGAGATCCAGCTCAATGGCGTGTCCAATTGTGTTATTGCAATTTATTCCTTGCCACAATCAGCAATTTTTAACTTTACTCCACGGAGGGAGCAAATGTCTAGAATCGTGTTCGTTATACATGTCATTTAAAATGTTGCGAAGAGCCTTCTTCTCGCTCCCGAGGCAACTCTTACTCTCTTTAATACATAACATGGACATAAAATATGAATAACAGGTACTAAGGAGTGAGGTTTCATCTTGATATTTAGTAAATAATGCTTTTAAGTATAAATTTAAAAACGAATATAGTAAATTGTAAAGTCCTCGAATATATAGAAAATTATGAAAGCAGCATAGCAGTGCTTATGGTTATGTAGAACTCCGTGAACGAAGGGTCAACTAAAATATTAGTAATAACTGACTTGGCCTTATTTTACTATTCAGGTTCTACAAGACAAAGACTGAATTAATAAAGAGCATGGGACAAATACTCAATTAAAACATTGACTAAAACACATCGTCAAAGAGAAAAAGTCATTATTTCTTGAGATTTTCCCAAGAAAAATTGCTTCAGGATAGTCAAAGAAATATGTCCTTAGTTGCTTCACAACATTTTTGAAATAGGAAAAAAACCATTGCTTACGTATGTTCTTTTACAATAGTTACACATATTATGTTTGCAGATTAAACTATAATATTCATGCCTATTTCATGTTGATATATTTAATAGATGTTGTTGATGATGTTGTTTATGTTATGTTTGAAAGCTTTTGTGTTATTTTGTTATTGCAAGGATAGAATAAACTTAGCAACCAATATATATCTTTACACTCATTACCGATAACTTTAAACAAGGACATGGAAATATATTGATATTTTGAAATTATACAAAAGCAAGGAAATGGAACTCAACGTGCACTAACTTGAAATTGTTGCTTTTTGTTGCCAAAATTGAAATTTGAACAATGGTACATGCAGTATTTAAATATAAAATAATATTAAAACTTTGATTATGCATCAAACAATAAAAATTCTGATGAAGAATGAGTAAATATGAAATAAGTTATTATAAAGGGAATAAAACAACGTGCTCTTTGAAAATGATAGTATAACTATTATGGTTAAAGTTGAAATATTCAAGTGACTAAATGCAGGTCCACCTGGACGTGCATATATACTCGTGATTTTGAAAGAGATGATTTCAAAGGTTTAGAAAGAGGTTCTTTCAAGTGTTTAAATGTTTTCATCAACTAAGAATTAAGTAAATAATATATATATATGACACGGTGATATGATTTTGAGTAAAGTATAAAGATTATACACTTTTCCTTATTTAAGTTTGATTTAAAGGTTTTAAATCATTTTGAAAAAAAATTCAAGGAAAATTATGGGAGGGGATCCTTAAGTGAAAATGACTCAGATATTAGAAAACCAGATGGGACTAGTATGGGGCTGCGCCCTATACATTAGCTAATAGCCCAAGCTAATTGTTGTCCAAAATTCTAGTGTGTAGGGCTTTGTCACAGGTAGACTAAAATTATGGTTACACACCGAAATGAATATATGTTTGTATACAGATATGTTATTGGTAAGCCAGAAAAACCATTAGCATCGGGAAGACCTGGGAGTTAAGTTAAGGACAGATCGTCCAGAAGTGAAGTATTTAACAAATAGTTAAGGACAAACCGTCCAGATGGGAAATGTTTAAAAGACAGTTAAGGGTAGATAATCCAGAAGAAGAATATCTAACAGGTGTTATGTTAATTTTGACTGTATTGTTTGGTAAGCCCGAGTCAGCCAAAGGTTAAAAGTTATCCAAACAAAACTTGTGTGTTTGAACAGATAGTTCATTATTACCTGATATTTATGTATGTTTACATAATGATTGCTTTACAGTATTTAACCATTGTGGATGCAGGAGAACAGTATATGGTTTTATGAAAGGTTTTGCAAAGATACGTTTTAAAAGGATGTTAGTGAGGGGAAACCCATTCCGCTAAGCGGCATGGTCTCACTTAACATAATTATTCTGGGATGTATAATATTATTCACACCAGGCTTTATGTCTGGCTTGAAGTTTATGTTTTCCTCTTAAACTTCGGGTGCTTAAAATAGATTTGAGTTGGCTGAGGGGTTAAGGTTCTTTTTTAGGTTTTAGAATGTTGACGAATAAGCTACCAGAGGCATGCAGGAGGCAACGGATAGCTACTTAGGATTTGCGGTTCTTGTTATGTTTTGATGGATTTTCTGCTGTGTTGTTTGTATTAAGTCTATTATGACTCTATGACTCTGATCATCCAAGGGGGTATCTTCATATACCGCTCTTGGCATATTTGTAATAAGTATATTTTATCTATGCATGGGAACGAATTTGGGATTATGTGTTGGGAATGTGAAACATTTGGTTTTGAAATGTAATGAAGTAAAAATTGTTTTGAAATCTGTGTTTTGTTTCATAGTCAAGTGCTTATGATATTATAGATACCATTAACATAGTCATATTTAGTCGTCGGACGCTAATACTATAGATGATTGCAACATCTGTAGCGCTTAGTTCTGGGCCTCTAGATAGGGAATGTTAAAGTATGTAATGCCCGTAAAATTAACGATATTTAATAAATAATTATTAAGGCTCAAAAAGGAATTCGAGCAAACATCAAAATTTGGCCATGAAACTTGCACCACTATGTTCTGGCAATTTTCTACGAAACTTTCATTTATGGAATTTTGCAACCGGAGTTCAATGAAGAGGTTAATAGCGCTTGAAGTTTTTGAAATAAAAATAATTAAACATGAATAAAAAGAAATAAATAATATTAACGTGTGGACCCCACCAGTCGACCCTCTACTTGAGTTAGTTGATCACTAGCGGTCAACCGCCTAGGATGGAGCGGTCGACCAGTTAAACAGCGGCTAGGGTTGAACCTCGGCCTAACAACCCAGATTTAATTATTTCAAATCTAACGGGTACGATTGATCTCAACGTGTATAAATACAGCCCTGACCACTCATTTTTCTTCTCATATTTTCTGATCAAAGCAGCGGAACTTTGCCATTTTCTCTTCTCTGTTATTTCTGTTAATTATAAAGTAATATATTATATGTATACATATAATCGAAGAAGGGAAGAAAATAAAAGAGAAGAATAGAAGGAGCGAATCGATAATGCGGAAAAAGGTAAATTTTATAATTATAAATCTATATTTCACTTAATTCAATTCTTCTCTTAGATCTGTAATTCTGATGGATATGTATATACCTTATCATACATATTTTTGGATTTGAAAGAAAAGGAGTCAATTAAAGGAATGAATTCAAATTCGATAGAGTTGGAAAGCTAAAGCGAGTGGGAAATTATATGATTTATATATAACAATGAAATTTATTTCGTTGAGTTTTATTTAATTATCATGCCTATGAAAAATCTTTGGAGTTGTAGGCTTAGAAAGAATGTATTCAATTGAAACTCACCTACATATTCTGTAAGTTAGGTAATTGGAATAGGAATGTTAAAACCCTAATATGGAAATTTGAAAATTAGTCCCTAAATTTGTTAAAATGGAATTTTTATAAGATTGTAAGATTTATTCTAGATTTTTGATAATTGGGTTGTAAATTATTAGTACAAATTTAGATTGCCCTAATTTCACTTGGAACATGAATTTCTATGTTTTAATTTATTGGGAGCATTGTGGGTACAATTTATTTGTATCTATTTCCATGTAATTTTCATAAATTATCTAATTCCACAATTATGTATAAAAAGTACGCCGTTTATAATAATAAGGAATATACCAAAAAGGAAAGAGATGTATAGGGTACCGATGTTCTTATCTTTTTTTTGCACTGTCAATTTCAATATAAAAAAGACAATTCTTTGTAGTTTAAAACGGAGCAAAAGTCTTATTTTTGGTACTTTATGGAAAGTTATAGTAGTAATCCTTTTTGGGAAGGATAATTCTAATATATTAAAATGTGGAAATAAATGTTCCTTACAGAATTTACATATAAGTGTATGTTCTGGAATTCCTAAGCATAGGAATTAATGAGTTACGGATAGGAATACACACACACATAACCACACCTACCAATTAAAAATATAAATGTACATTAGGTAACAATTAAAACGTAATATACATCGATATTCGTATTAGTTATAATTAGGACGACTAGTTATTAATAGCGTAGTAAATTATAGGACTAGGAAGTAGAGGTGGGAAAGAGATAGCAACCCCAAAATTTACGAACAATGACTACAAATTTAGTGGGCAATAAATTTGTAGTTAATAAAGAGTTACGGGAATTAAATGAGGACATAAATGCATTTAATGAGGCTGATTAAATAATTTAATATGGCATTTATGGGGAAATGAAATAGGCAATATAAATTGGATTTGAAATAAATAAATAAATTTCATTAGTGATTGACTAATTTGAATAATAATGACCATTTAGTATGGACAATTGACATCTATGGGACATAGACTGAAGTGAGCAATTTAGGAAAAAGCATATAAAATAGGAATAGGTCCGCAGTAACTTAGTGAGTTAAATACTAGTAAATAAACTTAGAAGGCAATAAAATTTTCATAGTAGGAAACTATATAGTATCAATAATACGTTTAGGGCAAGCGTGAATTAGTGTGCCTAGCGAAATATTTAGGCCTAGGAAAATTGGTTTAGTTTGGGATGTGAGGTCAGTAGTGTTACACAACAGAAGTTTGCCCTTCAGTTGGTGGTTACCAGCAGTTATGTATATGTACTACTGATGTGGGACATCTACAACTAGGACCCATAGGGAATGGATATACGTTTGCATATAGGTGTGTGAAAATATACCAAGGGTTCGCCTTGGATTTGAAGTGCTAAATGGCTCAGTACCTAAAGGGATATCAAGTGGTTTACTTCAGGGTGTAAGGTATTAAATGGTCGTTGGATCTGCCTCCTCCCTATATAAGAAGTCATAAATAACTTACAACGGTACCTGATAGGAAAATGGGATCTGCTTCATTTCTAACAAGAGGTATTAAGTAACGATGATGGGAATTTTTCCTTGAATTACATTAGGTTAATCTAAACGGGATTTCGGCGATGAAAGGTCGGCAGGCTATGTCTGTGTTGTTGTTGGACCGATATTTAAGTAGTAGGGCTGGCATATAGGCTATGACCACTAGTGGTCCCGAGCAGTCGTTAGCAAAGACATGGGTTATGCCCTAATGAATTTCGCTTCCTACTAGTATAGAATCTGTATGGGATATGCAAAGACCTCGTTATTTAATTAGTTATTTGTTTGTTGGTGTTGGGCTAGTTAATCCTTAGGTAAGTCTTTGAGATGCATTAGTAATATGGAAATTAAATTATAAAGTCGTGTCTAGGGCCCATCGGTCTTCGTAGCTTGAACCGATTGACTAGAGATTACGTTACGGAGGGCCCACTTCGGGGTTGAGGTATTAAATGGCCGATCGGTCTGCCTTCTTCTTATTTAAGAAGTATTAAGTGGCCCGAGTTTTCTTTTAGGTAGTACAACGTTTAGATATACATACATATATATATATATCTGTGTGTGTGTGTGTATAAGCATATATATAGTTATACCTTGGAGAATGTTAGACATATCGTATGCATAGATGGAATTGCAAAAAATAGCCGTGAATAATAAACATAATACTTAAATAGAAATCAATCGTCATAAATTTGTGTTATGAATAAATTTTCCAGTCCCTAGATCCTTGTTCTAACCCCTCCTTATTATAACCCATATGATAGATTTAGAGGGACGGGCTACTAGTTCAAGGCAAGAATGGTAGAGGGTGAGGTCTTCTCATTCATGCTTGACACTAGCAAGGCAATCAGATACTAAAGGAATAATATTGATTCCAAGGTGTAGCCTTAGTTAGCATATACGTTCTATTATATTTAACTATTCCGTTGTGAGTTCATTCTCTGGTACACTTATGTTTTTTGTAGGTTACTAAAACCAATGATCCATGTCCTAATGGACTTGGGTTTTGATTTAGTAAAAATTCGGGCCAATTAAGGTGCAGTTTGTTACAAGAATGATCAGTGTCTCATAAAGAAAACCGCATCAGTGGTACTCGTGTGTACATGGACTCGTATATATATAATATATATACCACTACATAATTTGAAAGCTAAAATATATATAATAAGTATGCTCTCTTGTATATATATATATACACACACACAATCACAATCCAGTCTAGGGTGAGAACTACTACCCCATCTCTAATGGATTGCGGTATCTACTTAGGTTAACTATGCAACCTAAGCTCTGTTACCAAATATGACAACCGCCCTACACCTCCAGCACCCCATATAGCTGAAGAGTGTGCTGTTATAATGCAGGATGATTTTCAAGGGTGAAAAGAAAATAAAACCATCACAAAACCTATCGTATATCACACGGCGCCTCGAATAAAATATAATAATCATCACAGGTATAAAATAGCCGAGATAGTAATAACTAAATGAATCATAAATATCAGAGCGCATAGGTGCATATAGTTATACAAACTAGTAGTAGAGTTTACATAATGGTAAATAAACTTAAAATAACCTTCTCTAGATAAAATAGCTAAAACTGTCTAGGCTCCACAGTGTCGCATAGCGGAATAAGAAATTATAAGCTACGTATAAATTCGAGAAAGCATAATCTCCTACTCATCCATCTATATAGCACCGCATATCACCCAAACCTATTATCTAGTCTACTCATTTAATATCACCCAAGATAATAAGAAGTAGAGCACAAAATCTCGAGTCTGAAAACAGTCTGGTGTGAGCGACAAACATTCTCAAAATACTATACAAGTCAATATAGTAAGGAATAAAGGTATAAGAATCATACTTGACATGTCTTTGCATCCAAAGAGTTAGCACTTAACAACAATAATATGCTACCCTACCATCATCATCACAAAGTATACAAACATCTCGGTATACTATCGAGTGTCTAGGAATCAATGTCCAGGATACCTATACCATGTGACATACCTAGAGAGACAAACCACAACTATAACGATCATGGCAAACATTGAATCCATCAAAAAATTCTCGCTTGTCACTCAATGTGCCATAGATATATGATAATTCATATGACCATCAACTACCAGGGATTAATGGAAAAACCCCATTTTTTGGGGTACCCAAAAACCAGCCCATAGTTATCACCAGATCCCTTCAACGATCCACGATATATGGATCCCTTCAATGATCCAGGGTAATGATTAAAGTACCCAATGAGCATCCTCACAATACACCTGCTTATGTGTACATTAGAAAACACTTTGAGTATCAATGATCCCTTAACATGGGTATCCGAGCCCTCTGTTGCTCCACCCATTTCCATTTATTATCACGAAACCCTTTAATGTTCCATTCTATACGATAGAACCCTTTGATATTCCATCCACAAACCCCCTTCAAGAAATCCTCCCTGGTGGATCATCATTATTATGACTCCATCGATTGAGTTGCAATCTTCTAAATAATCTTAGACGTTCACGTCGGTCGTAGAATCAATACATCAAAGTTCTGAACCCATCATGTTGAAGCTTCATGTCTTCGCCTCATTGTTTTATCGTCGATCTTCACCACGTTGCCACTATCGAAATCGAATGCCGAATGATCGAATGAATGCACGTGCATGCAGGTGCATGCACACGGCAACACCACATATACATCCCTGGAGCCACACTTACATTTTCTAACCACTAACGTGACAGTTTCCGATCATGTATGATCGGCCCAAAGTAGACCTAAGTTGGCTAAGTATTCCAACACTTCATCCTACCTTGCCTCCACACCAACTCAAAGCCCTATAGCCTAGAATGTAAAGTAATTACTCTCATTCCTCAAAGTTCATGCAATAGATACTTATCTCTCCCGCCCCTTCAAAATTTCACTAAGTCCAAATGCACATTATCTCGTTTGTCCTTGGCTCATTCCAAACAAATGGCTCTAAGACCCCAAGTACTCCTTACTTTAACTCGAATCATCATCTCATTACCAACATGATCTTTGCATGCCCAAAAGAACTAGACCTCGATCAAAATTTTCTTGGCTTAACTCAAAATTTTTGGCCTCCAAACTAGAAGTAACCCACTTCTTGACACTAAGCACTTCACCCCAACCTCAATTTTGATTCTCACCGGTCCGGTTTGGTTCTTATTGATCTAATTTGATGATCAAATTTTAAGGCATCAAATCAACTCCAAATTACTTAAATTTGCTGTGTGACTTCACAAGGCTTCAAGCACAACATACCTTAACTTTATCGCATTTTGAGCACTTTGGTATCATTTGCACTAACGATGCATCACTTCCCTAACTATCCAAAACAACTAGAAACAAGTCAAAATTATTTGTATAAAAGCTAAACATCATCCAATATCATCCAACCAACAATTATAAATCATCCAAGCAGAATTCTATACATAAATCACTTAAGATCCAGTTTTATAGAAAATAACAATTATGATGGGTAAATGGTATAAATCTTATCAAAATCCAAATTTATATTTTTAAACATAATTATTAGGTGTTACTACCATAAGATCTAGGATTTAGAACCATCTAATTTCGAAAATCATCTTAATAATCACAATTTAACAATATCTACCTACATAGTAAAGTGAGAGAAAGAGTATCACTCACCTAGCACCAAAATTACCTAATAATCCCTTCAAATCCGAAATGAACAGTAGTGGCATGATTCCCTATGTAGCCAAATAGTAAATCAAGAGATCTCCCTTGCTAATTACCTTCTACCGATGTTTTATTACAATATGGAAAAGATGAGCTTTTTGATGGAAAACTAATTAATGAAGGTTTAGAGTTGTTTTGGGAAGTAGGAAAGTGATTAGATATGTCTCACCTTCTCCAATTAGGCACAAATCTCGAAATGAACTAGTGGGCTTAAGTTTGGGCTTAATTAATTTCCAGTAATCTACCTAGCAGCAGTGTAAACTTAAAACATATCTCCTAAACTATTAGTTAGTTTTCCTTTTATGACCACACTATGGAAAGAGAAACAATTATCCTAGTCTAGTGGAAGTGGTTTTAGTCCCTAGTTCAGCTCTTATCAAAAGTTATAGGCTTCACAATATTTTCATGGTCAAAACTATCCGATAAAAATTCTAAAGATGGAAAATGTCCATAGTAGTCATTTTTCAAAGTTATAGAGTCATATGACCTAAAGTGAATTAAATAATAATATTTTATAATCCTCTGGTACGTAAAATACGGGTCGTTATATTTTCACTTCATCATCTCGGAGGTCAAACCTTTTGACAAAGATAAGAATTGGACTGGATTTCTTTCACAATGTGCCTTTGATTGTCCTTAACAATTTAAAGGTATTAATTATATTGCACTTTGGTGAGTTCACTAAATGAATGGATTGAACTAAATTGTTAGTGATCCAAGAAAAAGTTCCATTTATAGCTCTTTGTATAGATTCGTACTCAAATCAACAAGATTTATAATGTTATGAATCATATTAAGCATTTGATCTTGCACTACGATCTCTTACCAATGTTCAAATGAAATAATTTATTCGAACTCTCATACCTTATAAAACAAAATAGTTCATCATACAATTGTTGTAACGTGATATAATATTATGCATCTCGTTCTAGTGATTAGACTACTAAAAAGTGAATCACTGTCTAACAGTCCAGATTAAAGGACTCGAGTAGACCGATCTCTCATATACACTGTTCTAAGTCAACCTAGAGTTGTCTTACTATGAAACATATTTCATCTCGACATAAACCAAGATACACGAGTTTCTGAATTTGTACAGATCACATATCAAGAACATATAAATAAATGGCACAATTAAGAGATAACCCTTATTCTGGGATCTGGGATAACACGTTTATGCTATTGTCTTGGGCCTGTTGGGCCAGTTTATCTGCTTTATGTTTCTTTCTGCCCATTTCGTATTCTATATAATTCAGCCAAGCTATTGTATGTATTATTATTACAAACTATTACTTGCAATAAAAGAAAACTCATTTTGTTCATCAAATCCTTTCATGGTATCAGAGCCTTGAAAGCCTAACGGCAAGAAGGTATATGATTCAAACTAAAACTTTGTTTTAGTTGTTTATCTCCTCAGCAAACTATCATCATCGGAGATCATACCCTTCTCTTGATCAAGTCTCTATCCTTATCATTCTGCCTCGCCTAAAGTTTCAAGAAACTAGGCTGCAGAATTATTTCTTTCTCTCAGTTCGTTGCGAACATCACTGAGTTACTCGTTCGTCATTTTCAGTGTGCAAAATTTATCAAGAAGTCATTTCTTGATAAATAAGACATCTGATAAGTATCTTTGAAGGTCTGTATTCCTCCATATCAAGTTCTTGGCTGCAATTGATATCCAACTGCCTCGCCATTCACTCTTGAAATGACTGGAGACGAAGAAGCTTCAGCAACCACCTCACCAGTCACCAGAAATGCTAACACCAGTCAAAATCTGCCAATTATAAAACCAAAAAGTCACTTAGCAGTTCAATTGGATGAAGAAAATTATCTGTTATGGAAATATCAGATTGAAACAGCCATAAGAGGGTATGGGTTAGACGACTATGTCAATGGCATGATTGGTATTCCTCCTAAGATGATTAAAGATGACAAAGAAAATATGATACCTAACAGTGAGTTCTCAAACTATCAAAAACAAGATAGCCTTCTCGCTTCTTGGATAATGTCATCTGTAAGTGTGGGCATATTATCTCAAATAGTTGGGTGCAAATCTTCCAGAGATATATGGGAAGCTATAGAGCAAATTTTTAATTCACAAACAGCAGCAAGAATTATGCACTACAAGAAGCAGTTTCAGAATCTGAAGAAAGAAAACATGACAATGCAAGAATACCTCACCAAGGCGAAGAACTTCTGTGATAAACTTGCTGCTGCAGGACACAAAGTGTCAGAATCTGAGCAAGTCCTAACCATTTTAAATGGTTTAGATGAAAACTATGAAGCTGTGATCACAGTAATATCATCAAAGAAGAATCTACCAAGTATACAATATGTTAATTCTGCCCTCTTGGCTCAAGAAGGAAGAATTGAACAAAAGAAAACTGCAAGTACAGAGTATTCTGTAAACTATGTCACTAATTCCAAAGGAAAGGGTCAAGACCGAACTCAATCAGGTCAAAGAGGTGGTCAAAACTTCAGAGGAAGAGGTAGAGGTAGATGGTCTGGCACTAATAAAGTAAAATGTCAAATATGTGAGAGACCAGGCCATATTGCATCAAAATGCTACTTCAGATTTGATCAGAACTTCGTTACAGGCCAGTAGTCAAACAATGCTCAAAGAAATCACAACCCAAATGTCAATCTCACTCAATCAGAAACAAGAAATCAAGGCAATCAATCAAAGAATCAGAATGAGTCAGACTCACAAATCAAGAATGATGATCTGCTGTATGAAGATTGGTACCCAGACTCGGGAGCAACCAACCATGTAACAAACAATTTAGAGAATCTCAATCTTGGAAACAAAGAATATAAAGGTACACAATCTATCTATGTTGGTAATGGTAACTCATTAGCAATCACACACACTGGCAAAGCTAAACTTAATAGCAAAAGAGAATTGCACTTAAATAATCTTCTTAGAGTTCCTCAAATTAAGAAGAATTTAATAAGTGTTTCTCAATTTGCTAAAGACAATCATGTGTATTTTGAGTTCTACCCAAAGTTTTGTCTAGTTAGAGATTTGCTAAATAAGGATATTCTTTTACAGGGTAATATGCACAATGGACTATATAAATTCAATCTAGTGCAAAATAGTGATTCAAGAGAGGAAGAAAAGTGGTGTAACCATTCAAAGCTTGATAGAAAAGTCAATTGTAACAAAGTCTTTGATATTTGGCACTGTAAACTGGGTCATCCCAGTGTAGAAACTGTTAAAAATGTCTTGAGAGATAATAATATCAAGTCTGAAAATTTCACTTTGCCATATGTGTGTGAAGCTTGTTAGTTAGGAAAGAGTCACAAAATGCCATTTAGTAATTCAACAACCAAATATAATAAACCTTTGGAAATGGTTGCAATTGACTTGTGGGGACCAGCCCCAGTCAATTCTGATTATGGTATGAATTACTATATCTCCTTTGTTGACTCCTTTTCTAGATACACTTGGATTTTGTTACTTAAGTCAAAATCCGAAGCAAAAAATGCTGTTATACACTTTGTTAATCAGGCTGAAAACTTAACAAATCAGAAAGTTAAAACAATACAAACAGATGGTGGGTCAGAGTTCAAAACACTGAAAGAATTCTGTTCTAGGAAAGGTATTAATCACAGAATTACCTGCCCACATACATCAGAACAAAATGGAATGGTAGAGAGAAAGCATAGGCATATTGTCGATACTGGTCTGACATTACTTGCTCATGCATCCATGTCCTTAAAATTTTGGCCTGATGCATTTACAACTGCTGTGTTTCTCATAAATAGAATGCCTACAAAAGTTTTGGGAAATAAAACACCATTAGAAATGCTACACAATACAAAACCAGATTATTCATTTCTCAAAACTTTTGGGTGTTTATGCTATCCATGTACTAGACCATATAACCAACACAAGTTAAGTTTTAGATCATTACCTTGTACTTTCCTTGGATATGCTACTAGTCAAAAAGGGTATAAATGTCTTACAAGTGAAGGGAAAATAATTGTATCAAGACATGTTGCATTTAATGAAAACGTATTTCCCTTCACTAGTAATGACATAAAAACTACTCATAAGATCTATAGTGCCAAGAAATTTCTACCACCCATACCTGTATGGGATAAAGAAAAATCTATAAACACCAAGAGCAATGAGGATACAAACTCAAACCTCCAACACACTGTGCCCAGTGAAGGGCCAGATCAGAGTAATGATCTGAACTCAGATAATAATGAGTCAGAAGATCAAGGAACAAATGATCATGATGATGATCAAGGCAACAGCTCTTCATCCAGCAGTAACAACACTGTACCTACACAAGAAGGACATCCCATGATTACTAGGTCAAAGCATGGTATATTCAAACCAAAGATCTACACAGCTAATATAAGCAGCAAGGAGCCAAGCAATTACAATGAAGCTATCAAAGACAGTAAGTGGAAAAATGCAATGGATGAAGAATACAAAGCATTAATCAGAAATAAAACTTGGAGCTTGGTACCAGCACCAGCAAACAAAAATATAATAGGCAGTCGTTGGACCTACAGACTGAAGACTCTGCCAGACAGTAGCAATGTAAAATACAAGGCAAGACTTGTTGCTAAAGGGTACTCTCAACAATATGGGTTCGACTTTTCTGAAACTTTCTCACCTGTGGTCAAACCAACCACAATTAGAATTATCTTAACTATAGCATTACATTATCAATGGGACATAAGGCAACTCGATGTAAACAATGCCTTCTTAAATGGAGAGTTACAGGAGGAAGTCTATATGCAACAACCTCAGGGATATACTCAAAACAACAACAAAAATCTTGTTTGCAAACTTCACAAAGCCATATATGGACTTAAACAAGCCCCCAGAGTGTGGTATGAAAAACTGAAGTCTACTTTAATTTCCATGGGATATCAGGTATGCAAGTCTGACAACTCGATTTACACAAAGACAAATGAAAGGTACATTACTTACATACTTGTTTATGTAGATGATTTCATAATCACAGGTAATGACAATAATGAAATGCAATATGTTATCAATGTGTTAGACAAGACATTCTCCATTAAAGATTTGGGCAAGTTACATTATTTTCTGGGTATAGAAGTTATTCCTACTACTGATAGAGGAATTATCTTAAGTCAGCAAAAGTATATTAATGAAATCTTAAATCGAGCCAAAATGTATGAGGCTAAATCAATGCCTACACCCATGATAAGTAACTTGCATCTGTCCAAATATAAAGGAGAACAAATTGACAACATAAAACAATACAGGAGTATAGTAGGTGCTCTACAATATGTTACGGTAACTAGACCAGATATAGCTTACTCTGTGAATAAAGTTTGTCAATTTATGCAGAAGCCACTAGATTTACATTGGAAAGCTGTAAAGCGTATACTTAGATACCTCAAGGGCACAGCAAGTCAAGGAATCAAATTAAAGAGAAGCAAAAACTTATCTATACAAGGATTCGCTGATGATGATTGGGCCTCTGATTGTGATGACCGGAGATCCACTACTGGACATTGCATCTTTCTAGGTGGGAATCCAGTCTCGTGGTGTGCCAAGAAGCAACCGACTATATCTCGTTCCAGCACCGAATCAGAGTACCGAAGTGTTGCTTCAGCCACAGCTGAAGTGATGTGGATAGAAGCCCTAATTAAAGAGCTGGGAATCAAGCTTTCACACAAAACTGTCATCTGGTGCGACAACTCCAGCACCGTAGCTCTTTCTGCCAATCCAGTGTTACATGCGAGAACAAAGCACATTGAAATTGACTTATACTTTGTCAGAGATCAAATAGCAAGAGGAAAACTTGAAGTAAATCATTTGCCAGCCTCTAGCCAAATAGCAGACATATTGACGAAGGCCTTGTCTCGCAAATACTTTGAAGACCTCAAGAGTAAATTATGTATTAAAGACATGGCAGAAGAATCGAGAGTGGAAGAAGAAAGCAAAACCCTAGCCGACATTGAAGGGGGGAATTAAGAGATAACCCTTATTCTGGGATCTGGGATAACACGTTTATGCTATTGTCTTGGGCCTGTTGGGCCAGTTTATCTGCTTTATGTTTCTTTCTGCCCATTTCGTATTCTATATAATTCAGCCAAGCTATTGTATGTATTATTATTACAAACTATTACTTGCAATAAAAGAAAACTCATTTTGTTCATCAAATCCTTTCAGGCACAGATTTTAGTGGAAATGATAAATATGTACATAGCAAAATTTATCATATAAGTGGACATCACCAAAATACATTATATATACATCATCGACTACATAGTAGATCATATTTAAAAAAATCCACCTAAAAAAATGACATCCAACTAACTAATACTATACACCCATCCATATAACAACTAGACATGCTAGGATATAACTATCTCATACAGTGATACCTATGAAATGTGATCTCACAAAATGACTCTGACAGAACATCGCACAATGGTCTCCATGCTACGCCTCTGGTAATTTAAGTCTTTGTTAGAAATAAGCTATTACACACTATTCCAATGTCTATCCACCTCACTCTCGTATGATAAGATGTCAAAGAGGGAAAAGGAAATCATCTTATAAAACTCCTCAGTCTAACCTGAGGAGTTGTCACACATATAACAAAATCTTGAGTTAGGCTAGAAATCTAGTTGTGAGTATAACCGTGTAACATAATTAATAAATGTGTTGTATCAGGTTCTCTTGTGATCTATCGGGTGAACATAGGGTTACCCACACTACATAAATTCCTCCCAAAACCCATTTTTATCAAAACGAATATAACAAACATATCACGACCCTATTAGCAGTAATATACAAAGTTGCAAATCTGATCAACTTGAATATCACAACCTATCCCTATTCACATATGATTCGAATGTTTTTGTATAAATTCAAAATCTTTATTCAAAGATATTCATTACAAGGTCGGTAATTTCTTGTATTTCTTATGAAAGTTTGTTTTCCACTACAACAAAATAACCTTTTTGCAATGGGCAAAACCCGTTGTAATATGTGTTTTGCAATGGCAAGCGCCCGTCTTATTATGCGACGTTGTAATAAATGTATAAGATTTTACAACGAGCATAAACTGTTGTTGTGGACCATTGTAGCAGAGTATAATACAACGGGCTCAGCCTGTTGTAATCGGTCTCAACTACAACATCCACTGCCCGTTGTCATAGGAGTCAATTAGTTTGAGAAACATGATATTTCAACCAGCATGGACCATTGTAGTAGAGTATAATACAACGGATTCAGCCAGTTGTAATAGATCTTAACTACAACATCGAGAGTACGTTGTTATAGGTTTATCTAAAACTTCTATAGCCCATTGTAATTTGTCTCATCTACAACATCTAGAGCCCATTTTCGTTTATATCTTTTGCAACTATTTTGGCCCGTTGCAAAATAAATACAAAATAAAAAAAATAATTAGCTGCAAGTTCCGTACAGTATGCCTGTAGCAATATCTAATAATTAATAAATATTATCATAAAACAACCAAAATCACACATAATATAAGACTATAAAGCTACATTCAAAAAGTTTCAACACATTCCAAAAGGAGTATATAAGTTTTTACATTCAGAATGGTCTAACACATAACTAGTTAGAAAATACATAATAACTAGTTACAAAATACATATCAAGTTTTAAGTATTAACATACATAACCCATAAAGCTAAAATTCACATATATACTAGGCCAAGGAGATGAAATCTTTGGGCCACGCGATGGTTGATTCAACAACCTATTTAATAGTGGACATCTCTGAATTTGGTTCGAATAAAAAAGCTTCTGGTTCCACCGCTACATTCACCCATACCTTCTACACATCGGGTCTAAGCTTTATGAAGTGCACCGAAGAATTAGGATCGACGCCTGCTATGGTTCCTTCTGCAATTACATCCTTCTGCCAACTCCATAACTTGCACTTTGTTTTGACCAAATTTTTAGGAGTATCGTGATCATGAATCTGCAAATTGTTACTATCGCGGTGTGACTGCAAGCAAACAAAAAATAGTTAACACTTGTGATATGGCATAGGCAATAGTGCTTAGTATTATAAATCTCAAACTACATAGCGAAAGAGGTGTTTGTAGCTAGGCGAAGTTTGCAATAAACTATACACACCCTAGAATACACACCAATTTAAATACACACACTACAGATATAACTATAATTATAAAGTGCATAAAATCAAAAGGTAATACAAAGACCAAACAGCAACAAAGTAAAACAATACACGCCTCAACACCTTCACTCACAATAATATCCCAAGACTCTGAACACACACTCACTTAAACACATATATATTCACACACATATATTGGCAGAGACACATATACACTAATAACCACACAACGGCTGAAATTACACATTTATTTAGGTACATAGGTACACACACCCACAAAAAATAAAACATCACAGACGCACACAGTCAAGGATACACACTATACATACCTATGAACGCACATTGTTATATGGACACACACCACACAAAATAACCGCCCACAGACACACACAACACTAGTACATGTATGCAACAAACACATACACATGTAAACATGGTAGCAGCAAATGCACCAACTCAAGCACACAAACGTTGCCTAGTAAATATAAAAATATAGGGATATACCACTACCGTTGCTGCCGTTGAGCTTCTCTTTCTTAGTTTAAACGGACGTTTGCTATGTGATATTATGGTCTAAGAGCATCTCTGGTATGATGTAATTTTAGTTTAATAATGTTTTTAGGCTGTTAGTTAGTAAATAAGCTTTATGAATAAAGAATGCATTCTATAAAGAATTATATGACCAAAAGCAACGAAGATTTACTTATTCATTATCTATATTATTTTTTCAACAATTATTGTTCCATTATCGAGTTTTAATTTTCAAAAAATGGAAGAGACCATAAAGATCTAAACTCATCCAAACCAAAACCCGAGAATATCAGAATCTGATGGGTTTCAATTAGTTAAATCTAGATGAAAAATATTACAAAGATCCTATCAAATCCAATCCACCAAAGCAATCCAACTTAAAACACCGGAGCATAGACATATAAATATATACATATTTTTACTGTTAACGCGATGCGAACCAAATTTTCGATAGCACGTAAACACCAGAACCTAGCAGTAGCTTAACAATAATTTTTGTGTAAACGTAGGTACACCACTACCATTCCTGCTTTCAACTAATGTCCATCTTATCATTTTTGTTCCCAAAATCAATAACAAGTAGGTTCTTTATAAAGGGTAAATTTATTAAAATACAAAATACTAACATAAATAATTATACATGAATATCAATATTTATATTTCTACTGATTTTAGCATCCTATGTGAACTGAATGAGATCAAAAGGTCAATATATATTATGTTTCATTTTTCTCCTAACAGCAACACTAATTTCTAAATTTAATGATTAATGATAATATTGGGTTTAATATAAGAAGGGAACAAAATGATGAAGCTAGTTAGATTTGAACTACCATTAAAGAGCAAAATCATAGTCACTAAACCACTATTTAGAGCTATTCATGTTGATGGTCTTAGTAACATATCAAATGTACGACTATTGTACCATGTGCATGTCATTTACGAGTCTAGAAAATTTGTTCTAACCAGAGGCGTATGAGCTCGAGGAGTCTCCATGTCTGCCACATTTTCATTTTCCATTCCATTCAATCTTTGTAAAAAGTACAAAACATGCACTTAGTAATTCATAAGCATATATCGCTATATTTGCACTTATATTTATGCTTATATTTGCGCTAGTAGCACTTAAAATCAAGCAACTACTGGCACTTATATTTGCGCAAAATCTAGCAATTAGACAATAGCTAATTAAATATAAACTTACTGTCATCGGCAGTTTAGTCACCTCATCGAGTCTAGCCTCTAAGCGAGTTACTTGGTTTTCCAATCCATTCACCTTTTTGTGAATTACTTGAATAAATAGCAATTTGAGATGGTGCAATATCAAAGCCTAGTCCTCTCACACTTCCCTTATGTTCGTTGCCAAAAAGCGATGACACTCCATCTCCACTTACCGATGTCGTTCCCTAGGAATTTTGAGCGTTACTATTGTGCTCTTTGATCTTGATCTACGAATTAAAATAGATCTAATATTAAGAAATAAAAAAAGGGAAACAGACAGTATACATGATAACTTTTCCATATTACAATTTCTGATATTTGTTCAAATATTTATTCTCAGACTATGAGGGTATACAGACAGCATACTGCCAAATTACAATCTCTGTACATAATTTCTGATGACAACAACTTCAAAAAAGAAAAGACTATAATGGTATACAGACAGTAAAGGGCACCAAGTCGGTAACGCACCCTTTATATTAATTTGGTTTAGCCATGAAAACAATTAATTTTGGTACACCATCCATGTTAAAGTTGTGTTGCTAGTATAGTATATTAATACTTTTGTCCAAAAAAATTCAGGAATTCATGACAGTGATGACACATAAAGAGCATTTTTGACGATTTTTTATGTATAGTGGCAAGTGGATCAACAACGTGAATTTCAGTCTTTTACAATGCGTCGACAATACAAGTATTAATCGGCTAATCAAGAAATAAAAAACCCTTACAATGCAATCGACAACGACATAATTCAGCAGGTGTCCATTTTTTTGGTGTGTGCTCTAACCCACAGCTCGTCTCTGCTGATATATGATATTCCACTTTTCTTTTTTTGCAAATAATAATAATAAGAAGAAGATGAACCAAAGAAAAAAAATATATAATCGATGTAAACAGACATGTATTTTTTACCATATCTTCGGCTAATCTTGCGTAACCTTTCCTACTCATTATGTGTGGAATTTTATTCTTCTCTCTCAATTCTCTGAATTTTTTGCAAGTTTCCTTCATAGGAGAAATTCATTAATAAATTATAATTTACCTTCTAATATATAATGAATAAAATACACTTTATTACCGCAAATTTCTCCGATATTTTTTCTTTTACAAAGTCATTCCACTCTCGAACATTTTCTACATTGTCCGGTCTGAGCATGGCTAATCAGGAGGAAGAGTCGAGATAAGTAGAGGCTACTTTAACAGCGGAAACCAACTTTGACTTCGATTCTCTCCATCGTACTCCCACCATCTTAAGCAACAAATTCTCGTATGCTTCATCCACCATGAATCTTGACTACACAAAGTGTACAAATTGGCAGTTATACACAGTGTAGAGGACAACTATAATGGCAGTTTTAAAGTAAATTAGATTACATTTTTCAAGTGAATTATAAAGTAAAAGTTTCCCTTGAGGACTCAGCTGTTATCTTAGTAGAAATCTTCAAGTGAATACTACTAAGATCAACCAAGTTTGAGCACAGAGAAATATTGGATATGATTGAGTAGCACCAAAATACTACGAAGATACAAGTAAGTAGTTATATAGAATTTATAAGTAGTTATACATGTTGTATACCTATAAGGCTATACAAGCTCACAAACATGCCATATATACCAAATCATATTGTATTTCATTTTACATATATGTATATTCTTTAAAAAAATGGCAGTATGAGGCAAAAAAAATAGTGTACCACAACTTTACTTTTTGCTAATGATCTATCTAGTAGATCAGAGATAAGGAAATGCATTGCATGCATTAAGGCTACAAAGAGACAGATTTAAAGTAAGGCTTGCTACATACATGTAGCAATTTTCTAAAGCAAGGATATAACAGTTGGGTTCCATTGTCCACTATTGCTCAAGTGGTTATAACAAGAGAGCAATATGAATAAGTAAAATTTGAAAATTCAAAGACCCTAATATCTCTATTTCTCACTAATGTTAATGGACATGAGAACTTTTTTTGGCCCCATACCTTAGTAATCGGTCTTGTTCTGGTTGGAAGCTTTAAAAGCATTAATATTTACAACCAGTCTTGTCTATTCATTGCTAAAATTTCACACTCATTTTTCTAGGGATGATTTATATTGATATATTGTTTAATGAAGATGGTGTCTTGAATAAAACAAATATACTGTTTATATTGATATTCATACCTGAATACAAGTTGTCACATACCGAAATTTTCGACTTTCGAAAATTCGACATCGATACTCACTTTATCGACTGCCGAGCAATCGAGTGCCGGAAACTCCAATAGTGATGGTTTTAAAAAGAAGAAAAAGTAGAAGAAGAAGAAAAGAAGAACAACAGAACAACAACAGAACAGAAACAATATCAGAATCTCACATATCGCAGCGGAACAATATATAATAGATAAACACTAGTCTTTTAAAACAAAGAACTATATCAGTTTATACATACATCAATCAGAGTCAATATACAACAATGGACAGTTATATAAACTTGTCCTCATACAGAATACACAGCGGAATAAATACTATCAGATACAAATACTACGTCTCGTCATCCAGCTTATCTCCAAAGCTCCAGAATAACCTGATAACCTGACTCTAGACTGCCCGTGTGGAAATTGGTGGGCACCCAGAGTTTAGAAGGGAACAATAAACTCCGAGTCAGTCATGGTGACTGGTGTGAGATCGTAAAACAGTTATTTTTCACAAAGAAAATAAAACAAATTCGCAATGCTTTTGGAAAATGAAACGACCATAAGACCTCCCGCCACACACACAATGCAAACGCAGAATTGGAGGAGATTTCTTCTTATGATAGTCAAAGATGCTTACTACGCAAAATCAAATTCTTTTTGATATTATTATTAGTGCATAGTGTAGAAAACATTTCGAAAGTACAATATAAATCTTAGCCAGCATACGTACCATTATAGTATGCTTGCTATAGCTGCCATATTAGATGGCAGGTTCTACAACTAAAACCGTACAAGTCACGTATTGGAGTTTGGATTTCCAAAAAATGGTCAGGCCAAGGAACTTCCTATGCCACGATGGGTACGTCCCTGGAATAGACGACCCGAGAACCTAACCGGATCTCTGCCAACACAAGGCCGGGTTACCTCTGCAAAAATAGGTAACTACTGACACGCGTATGCCATCCCCCGATCGTCACCGATCTTCCCGAGGATCCCCGATTCGCAACAAACCACAAAGTAATAAATTTGCAGCAACCACAGAGGTTAAGTATCTGGGCTCCATACCATGATACCACCTTTATCCAGAAGGAATGACATACACTAAGGGGCGCTACTCCCTAGAACCTTGCTGCATCCTTCCTGTTTTGACCATTTCCGGGGTGTGAGGCTCGACGAAGTCTCGTCCACAAAGCTACGCTTTTCAAAAGCCATGCTTCGGGTCAAACAAATGATCAACCTATGATCACAAAGATATAAGATCAACAAATGATCATATCACAAATGATCAAACACTGATCATTTCACAACAACACTCAGTATGCCACGTTACCAAATTGGGAGTATATCGCTGATAAATTTCAACTACATAACCTCTGAGCTCGTACGTCTCAGAGAAGGGTGTTAAGCTAAGAGAATAAATTCTCCGCCACCAACAGAAATGTATTTGAAAGAAATCAGCTTTATATCTCAAATTGTAACGTCAGACATACAATCCATACAAGTCTGTTCCGGGATCGAACAGAACCGAAGGCACTTCTCATGAAGCCCTTGCATATCCGGATAAATTTCTAATCACGTCCGGACTTCCCGTCACTAAGGGTGATAAAACCTCTAAACCGGAGATCAGCCGATGTAGAGTAACTCGACGGTAATCCTTCCGTTTTCAAAAATATCCGGTCTTCAACACCGGTCTTCGAATGCAATTCATAACGACGTATCACATATTCGGAATGGGTTATACGACCCCATGGTCCTTTCCCGGCTAACCCGAATAGTGAGCGTTTACTCAAAAATAAGTGTGGCATTCAAATTCATCCAAATCACAACAAATACCTATCTAAAGGTAATTATTGATAGTCGGTTATTTAACTATCAATAAAGATGCGCAACATCATCAGATTCCAAATAATTTTATCTTCCAAAATATCTTTACTAGATATAAAATTTCCACACTTCAAAAATAAATCAACATTTATTTTTAAACAACTTCCCTTTCTTTTATAAATTCCCTATTGAATTTATATTTCAAAATATCTTCTGATATACGATTTTCAAATCGATTTCAATCTTCACTTTCAATTTATCTTTACAAAGATAAAATCTTAACAAACATTTCAGATCATATTGGAAAAGTAATTCCATACTTATTTAATAATAAGTAATTCACAAATCTATTTATTTTCAACATTTGAAAATATTCGATATACTTAAAATCAAAATTAAGTATAATTTCATTCTTTAAGGAAAACATTTACTATAACATCTATTTGAGCCAAAACGAATGTTACGTAAAACATCGTTACGACGACTCAAAATCACTAGTATAGGGATTCGAAATTTAGATAGATATATATATAAATCCCAATACTACACAAAAATATTTCCTTTTGGAAATCATTTACTATAACAACAGTGTTATAGTCCACCATTTCCTTATTTTTCGAAAACGTCTATTTCAACAATAAATGTTGAAATCTATGATTTCGATAGTTCACACGTTTTAAAACAATTAACTTCATTTCAAATATCACTTTTCCAAAACCATATCCATTTTACTTAACAATATATTCACTGTCCAAAATCGTGAATATACTTCACTAATTACATTTCACTATTTTCTACACGTTTTATTTCAATAATAATTCGCTATCCAAAATCACGAATATATCTCCTTTAACAACCTTCTATATTAAATTTATCAAATTCAATTGATCTCGAATTTATAAAACAACGTTTATAAATTCTATTTCTATTTTCTAACAACTTCAATTTAATAAATCTTCTTTATTAATAATTCGATCAATATTCCATTTAAAGGCAAAAATCCAATTTATAAGTCAATTTCTTATAAATCTTTTATTCTACAGTTTCATCCATTTTATAACTTCACAATTTATAAATCTATAAATTCCATATCTTCACGATTTATAATTCTATAAATTTCCTTTTTTAACACTTATAAACTCGTTTTAAAATTCCAATATTTTAAATTTATAAATATCAACTTTTTAAATCTTTTAAATAAACTGTTCACAAAAATTCGAGAATCTCAGTTCAAACCATTTTATAAATTGCTTAAACTATTTATTTCAAAAATCACCTTACAGTCATAATTCACAAAAATCTTAACTTTTATAACTTCAAAATTTTAAACGTTTATTTATTTAAAATAAATCAATTCAACAATTCAATAAAACGTCTACTTTCAAAAATTACTTTAAAATCCTTTTAAAGTAAAAGTCGTTATTTTTAAAGTTCAAAACTTGAATCCGATGATGCAACAGCACCAATTCGTCAATGACAACAACAAACATCATATATCAATATGATAACAGAATATACATCAATATCTGTAAATAAATAATTACTGGTGAGGAATCCAGTTGGATCCCTCCAACCTGTTTCCCTGCATCCAAAGACGTTAGCACAATACCAATTCCACTTCAAGGTGGAATATCGCGGTATATGGGTTTTATAAAAATATCCGCTTACTAACGGCGCAATAGGGTCTCATCCGCTATACGAGGCGGGAAATCATCAATCCAATATATACATATGCTAATATGTATATATTACTATATATATATATAGATATATCCTACTATATCTAATACAAACAGCAATCAAACAAATCAATCAATAACTGCAATACCAAATATATTTTGAGTGAGAAAAATCTCACCTTAGCTTTTAATTTTCCATCCACTCCAATCCTTCTTTTGTTTTCTCGACTTTAACCTTGTATAAATAATTTATAAATCTATTAATATTCGAATTAAATCGAATAATAAATTTCCATTCAATTGATTTATTTAATCTTAAATTGATAATTAATTTCCTCAACTAAAAATTAAGTTTAAAACTAAATTTTTTTCTTTTTGTATTCTATTATTATTTTTCCTTTTATAACAGAATTACCTTACTGTAAATAAATCTAACCATAAAATCTTTCTTTACTGTAAATATATTTACAGCTAATTTCATTTTCTTTCTAACTGTTTTAAATTCCATTTATATCTATAAACCCAAAATCGAACCAAGAAAAGGGAAAAATATGAAGTTCGAATACCTCGCTGAAGCTCGGCCATCGACACGCGATAAAGCCGCAACCCATCGACTCGCCCCGCTACGTACGCCACCGCCAGACTTCGCACCGAGATCCCCCCCAGTGACCAAACATCTCGACCCCTACGTGCTACCATGAAGTCGCGCTCCCCCCTATGCTGCGAACAGATTATCCCCTCACTCAGGAAAACACAGAACCCAACCACGATCACTTCATCATCTCTTAGCCTCACCATCGATTCGAGCTCGCCTTCCCGATCCACGTTGTCCTCTCGAACTCGCGATGAAATGATTCGTGAATCCCCCTTCAGCTTGTTGAAATCGCGAGGTCCCCCTCACAAGCGAAGCCCTTTTGCTCGATCGAGTTGTCAATGAGACGAAGAACAGCTCGACATCAATTTTTATTACATACGAATGAACTCGCGAAAAAAAAGAAACCTGGGTTTTGATTTTCGAACAGAAGCATTTCGTGAATTTGAAGAAGAGACTTCATTTCAAACGAGATGGTTTTCGTTTTGAATTTGATTTCAAAGGGACGCTTGGCTTCGAAAATTAACTGGGGAGGAAGGGATTTATTATCGAAGTATCGGCCATTAATTTTGTCTTGTGAACGAGAGTTTTTAAATTTAAACGAAATGATTTTCTTTCGTGTATTTTAACAGAGAAGGAAGGGGAGACAAGGGTACGCGATTTACAGAAAGTAGGTCTGCCAAGAAACTAGGGTGGCTGATGCTGACCAATTATATATATATATATATATATTTAAATTCAAATTGAATTTAATTTAAATCTCAACGCGTTTGCTTACCGTATGCTCACGTAACAACTCCGAATAATACGAAATTTGAAATCCGATAATAATACAATATTACGGACCCAATGGAACTGGTTTCGTCAAATTCTGAGACTGTGCCTCGGACGGCTATTTTTAAATATCGATTCGAACAATAAATTTCAAACTGAACAATTCACTCCCAAATTCGATTCTGAAACTTCTATTATTTTCAGAATTATCAATACGAATTTTCTAAGTCTTTAAAATATTTTTCCTCAGCTTAAAATTGAAGATTCAAATTTTTATTCAGCATTCAATCGATTAAATTTTAAAGTTTAATCGCAAATATCAAAGTTCAATCGGGGATTCAAATTAAATCATCATTCAAATATTTAAAATTAATTAAATATTCTAAATTTAATTTGTTCAAAATTCTGGGTCGTTACACAAGTCCATAAATCTTTCTTTAACTCCTTGTCGACTTTTTCCACTCGGGAATAGTCACAGGTACCATCTCTGTTGTAAGGTACCGAGATAAGACGACAAGTGTTTAGAATTTGAACCTATTTGTTGACCTCGATCGTTGAATTCAACTTCGGCCTTCTCATTTGGCATCAGACATTTTCATCATCGTCTTTCCTCTTTTTTCATGACCGACTCTAGTCGAAAATCATCATTAGGCAAATTTGAAGAGTTGTTCAAGGCATCCATGGTATTGAGTGAGTCTGAGTTGATGGGTGTAATATTTGGAGAGTGAAAGACATTTGAAGGCTGATTTTTGTCGGGTGGAGGTAGCATTTCAGTAATGTTTAAACTCTATAGAGTATGCTTCTGAGGAGATCTTCAAATAGTAGGGATTAAATTATGAAGAGTACGAGCGACTTCAGCATCTCTCGTTTCATTGTTTTGTACTCCGTCAGTCTTATCTTTTGCACATAAAGTTGCAAGTGCAGCTAAAGATTGCCTCTTTGAGTGTCTCGTTGCTGCCTTTGATATCTGAAATTAGCAAACAGTTGTCGGTGAAATTAGCTAAAGTTCTCATGTTATATTTGCATGATGGTTCAGCATGAAATAGAACCATGTATGCTTGTATTATTTAAATCATAGAAATATAAAGTTCTCTTGTTATATTTGCATGATGGTTCAACATGAAATAGAAGCATGTATGCTTGAATTCTAGCTAGAGTGTGTATAGATCAGGTGATCAACATGCTCAAAATTAGTAAAAAGTGACGAATGAATTGGGATAGTTATATTTTGTCAAATTTTTTGACAGTTGAACCGACGTCTGTCTTAATGCTTAAGTGCAAACATATTTCATCTGGCCGGGTTTAAAATAAAAATATTTCAAGAACATAGATATATAAAAAATAGTAAATTGAAATTAATTGAAGTCCTAAGTTATCTTGAGTAAGCTATTTATACACAACAGTTTACCTTGCAAGCCTGACATCAATTCTAAGTGATAGAATCGATAGGTATATGTAGCTTGAAAACATATATACATTAGAATATACTGAATATATTTGTTGAATCGATTTGAAAAAACTGCTGATATATCCATATTGGGTCTATTTAATTAAAGTCAAGCTACGTATATCCGTTAAAATCTTACTCATCTTCTATATTTGTTGTCACCGTTAAGATATACCTGCATGTATAAGAAAAGGATAGAATCGATAGATGCATGCATGCATAGACAATACACGTGGATAGTGCTTGTTTGATTAGATAATATATATTTGTAATACAAACAAAATTGCTTTTTATAAATTCAAAGTTGAACAAGTAGAGTTCGCATAAATAAAAACTGAAACATCCTAATTATGTGTAATAATCTGAATAGGAGATTCATATTTAAGCTGCTAAATATAAAAATTTCATAAACTAACATGATAATTATATAAAAAAAGGCAAGTAAATATATAACATTAAATTAATCTAACAGCAAAAATTTCAAAAATAAATCTAACCGTGTGTTTATAATAGCAGTTGGAAGAAAATTTGAAGAGAGGAATATGTAGGTTAACTAAGAAAATCTACCAATCTACCAGTCAATCAAAAACATAAGCTAAATAGATATATTTCATTTCAAATTGAAGATATCTTCAATTAGTTTATGCCAAATAAACACTTTACCTTAAAGACATTCACTATAATAAGAAATGAGGTATAGGAAATGTATTACAGAAAGTTCACGGTAAATTAGGAACCCACTCAATATTACATGGATGCTCAATCCTAATGTAGTTCTCTAATGTTCTAAATAAACATTCATGGAAATTTAATATGCTTCACCTTATAACATGTAGCAGATGTCATTAATAATGGAAAATAAAATTCTAAAACTATAAAACATGATGAAACTATTTTCAGTTCAAGTCTTAAACAGTAAACAATAAAAAGTGAGGAAATATTTCAGTATTGGGATAGTTATATTTTAGGGGCATTTCACTAGAAGGACAAACTTTGCAGTCCAATTAGTTTCTAGGACACACATCCATAGAAATTAATTTCAAGGCCAAAGTCAGCAGAATAATTACTTTTAAGGACAAAATCAGCAGTCCAATTGCTTTCAAGGACATAATTTCATAGGTTTTTAGGCCTTAGAAACTAATTATTTTGCATTTTGTACTTAAAAGTAATTATTCCAGTTGTGTGTCCTAGAAACTAATTGCACTTGCTAAAGAGGCCCTTGTGGCTAATTTCCACTATATTTTACCTCTCCTTGATCTTGCTGCTTTTTACCCATTGATGCTTCAAGTTCAACTGTCTTCTGCTAAGTGAGAAACCTAGAAAAAATCATAATATATAAATTATTAGAACATCATACTAATTAGTCATTATCGTAAAATATAAAAATCCTAATATAAAACGATAGTACTTTGCAAAAGAATAATTATTTTTTTCTCAATTTTAGTATTCGAAATTGACGGTTAATTAATATAACTATGCATAAAATTAGGTATAGCTACACTCTTTACAAATATAAAAATGTATCAAACAAATATCAATAAAAGATGCTTATATCATACCAAAATACCATCACAATCCTCACTTATATAACTTTCATCCCCATAGTCGACATCTCTATCATCAAGTAGTGACTCATCTACTGGTTTGCTAGTTGACTCATCCTCCTCCTCATAGTTTTCCAACTCTTGAAAACCTCTTGAGAGTGCTCTTAGCACAACATACCAATTTGAAGAACTACTTTCTCTACAAAAAAACACTTGTATTGCTTGCGTTGCTAAAATGAAAGGGTCGCATGCAAATTGATTTTGGAACTGATGTCAATTGACTAACGTAAATCCATCTTCGACCTTCACTCCACGATCAATATTTCCCAATCACACTTAAACAAGGTAATTTAAAACTGGTGGTAGTTTAACAACAAAATCTTATGCAAAACCCTATAATATATTACTTTCTCAACGGATCCATCTATGCGAACAATACTTGCTTCAATGGAAACATCATAATTTTATGTAGACTTCTCGTGGTCCTTTGTAGGATAATGTATTGGCAAGAATGTTAGACCATAAGGAAGCTATCATATCTCATTTAAGTTGGGCCAGTCTCTTTCTAGGGCCTTAGGTCTTTATGTTCATAATGACGTCATGCTCGCTTTTGGTACTCCGGAAAAACAAATCTTGATCGAACCTATATTTGCCCAATGGATACAATCTGCTCATGAGATCTAGTACATCGAAAATAGGGCCTCTTTCGCTACGCACCTTACTAGAGGGTCCTGTTCGGTTTGTTACTGAACAGGAAGACTTGACCTGTTCTTGATCAGACTTGGACCGCTGGTACTTCTTCTGTTCCGAACCAGTAGGAGGATCCCTCACTCGAAAGTCCATTTTCTCATATCAAACTGAAAGTCAAAGTTTCTCTAGGGACCGATCCAGTATATTAATTGGGAGGCGACGGTTATAGGCGGGAGGTATTCCTGTGTTCAGTCCGACCGATCCAGTATACTTGAGGGAAAGATGTCTCTGACGCGACCGGACTTCCACTATTTTTCTTTTTTAGGCGGGTTCGGTCAGTAGGGACAAAATAGATATGCTGCTTTCTATCAGTCCCAAGCGGATCGGATATCCCCAGCTTCCACGGTCCGCTTACCGAGGAAGAGATGCGGGAGGGCCCGGGGCCAGAGCAAGTTGGGTTGGGGTATAGAGCCGTAAGCGCGGTGGGGGGTGACAGAGGACGTGCTCGTACGGTTCATAGTGGGGTATGAGATTCTCGTGGATTGTTGGGAACGTCCTCTATATTCGAAATATGCCTTTCTAGGAGCATTACGATCTGCAGCTCAAATGGTCCCTTATGAAGTCTCCATTGGTCTTATTCTTATTGTGCGCCTTGTGAGCACGTTTGGATCCGCGAAGGCAATCGCTCGGATGTTCCCCTAACCCAACCCGGGAACGGACCGGAGGGAACCGCAGCACACCGACCATTAATAATATAACCAATATAAGAAATTACTTGACGGCGATTTTGTGTAGACTTCTAGTGGTCTTTTGTATGGAAGCCAATTTATTAGTTCGCTAACATCAAATGTTTTTCTATCGTCTTTAACCTGGAAAAGCATAGTATTATATAAAGATTGATCACTATTTTGTGTAGACTTCTATATCAAACTTATCCATTTTAAAAGAGGATATAATGCTATCAACCGTTTCTTTAAACCAATGACTAAAAGTCTCTGAATGCAGCTTTAAAAGTTCTACATCATCTCGTGAAAGCTGGGGATGTAAACGTTTCAGCTCCTCGTTATGCATCCTATATATGTAAATATACAAGTCAAAATCTAATTTATTTCACACATAGTAATTGAATTGAACTTATACTTACTTTATATAAGGCTTCACTTTCTCGGTATTAATCAACACATACCGATGAGCAGCATCAATCACCTCCTTAGTGACTACCATAGGTTTTCCTTCGGAAATAGGACACCCCTCTCTTTGTTCCACTTTATTTCTATTTTTTCTTTACCCAATTTCTAATGCATCTTTACTATATCCAGCACAATACTTCATGCATTCATCAGTAGAATAGCGCCCAACTATGCACCCTTCAGGTCTTGCTTGATTTTAACATACCCCTTTAGTGTTTTCATATATCTATAATCAAGATACATAAATTACTTTCATAAGCACATATATTATTAAGTACTTTAGGTACTCATGCCAAATTTTACCTCTCAAATGGATACATCCATCGATATCGTACTGGCTTGAAAATTCTTGCTTTCCTTCTTAAATGCATTTTCAAGTGAACCATGATGTCAAAAGAGGAAGGAGAAAAGAATCTCTTAAGATCACATAGTGTTAATGCGATCTGATTCTCGATGGATTCTAATATATCTTTATCAAGCACCCTTTGGCAAATGTCATTGTAAAACGAACATATCCGGAGTAATGCATTCCTTGTCCCTTTAGGTAGAAGTCCTCCCAGCGATACAGAAAATAGTTATTGCATCAAAACATGATAATCATGGGACTTAAGACTTGAAATTTTTTTGTTTTGCAAAAAAATTCCCAATATTTGAGCTATAACCATCAGGTACTTTCAAATTCCACATTCTATTGTAAAAGATCTCCTTTTCTTGATTAATTAAGGTGCATGGCGTGGCTGGAAGTAATGCTTTGCTTCCCATGTCTATAGGATGTAACTTTTTCCTAATACCCAATACTTCTAGATCTTTGCATGAATTAATGCCATCTTTTGATTTTCCTTTAATATCAAGTAACATACGAAGAATAAATTCACCAATAGTTTTATCAACATGCATTACATCTAGATTGTGACGCAAAGGAAGTACCTAAGTGTTTGTACCAAAATTGGGCACAACACTCTTCGAAAGGGTTTGAAGAGATAAAAATGAAGAAATTAAATGGAAAAAGAGGATTATCTAACAAACACTTCAAAAACAAATAAGAAAATACGTAGAAACACAGAGATTTAGAGTGGTTCGGCGTGTTGCCTACGTCCACTATGAAATTGATGATTTTATTGATGTTTTCTTGATGATTACAACGGATTACAGCGAATTACAGTGATGAAATTCGAGCACAACAGCAGCCTTGTAGTGTAAAGATGTTTTCGGCAGAGTCTGGACGTCAAAGAGCCAAAAGATCCTTTTTTTGTAGGCTCTGGGGTGCTATTTATAGGCGTAGGAGGCAAATATCTAGCTCAGATAGCGGGAGACCTCTTTTGGCACGTGGGTGGGCCTACGCGATCGATCCCACTTGATTTCGACCCGATCTGTGATCGATACGAAAGACTTTCGTATCGATCCAGATTTGACCCAATCGAGTCGAAACTTGGCATGAACATTCCTTAGGTCGTACGTAACCTCATGTGAAAATTTCATAGCATTTGGACTTGTGGATCGCAAATTATGATCGATACGAGTTAGAGTTTTCGGTAGGCTGTTCAGTTCGTATTGATCATCTCTTCGAATCGATCGCTTCAAATCGATACTGCACACATGATTCCAGTTGACGTGGCGCTTGCTTTGTGGATCGCTCCACTTTCGATGCCGAGTTGGCCGAGTATTCCCAAGTTTCTCGTCTTGTTCGTATTGATTTGGCTGGGTCTTGCTTGTATCAATCGTAGTCACTCCGTTCGTATCGATGGAAACGAATCATTTCATATCGAGTGTCGTTGGTCTGTTCGACTCGATCGCTGTTGTATTGTTCGTATCGAGTGCTGCGGCTCTGTTCGTATCGATGGAAGTTGAGTTATTCATATCGATTGTGTGGTCTTGTTCATATCGATCGAAGTCATTCCAACTTGATGGATACGAACAACTGTTAATATGATGGATACGAACAGATGGATGTGAGATGATATCGATGGATGGATACGAAGAATCGATGAGGCATCGATACAAAGAAAACCCTTTGGTTGATGGATACGAACAACGTAGTTCTCTTGATCGATACGAGATAGCGCGCCTATGATCGATTCGAAAATGGATCGACCCAAAGTCAGATTTCACTGGTTGCTTTATGGATGCGATCAAGGTGACTGTTGATGGATTCGAACTTGATGGTTACGAATGAGGCCACCTCGGATCGATTCGAACCTGATGGATACGAAGTGAAGTCGATCCTTCTGATTTGCGTCGATCATATCTTGAGCACACAAACTCCGATTGACTTGAAATTCGGAACGTTGACTTTCATTGCTTCGCTTGCCATGCCTTGTTAATTGTAGCTTGATTCAGACTTGGACAAAATTCAACGATATTCATAGCAAACCTGAGTATAACCAGTTTTCGGGAAAAACTGTCTTTGGTTTCCAGCTAATTCTTTGGTGTCACGGCCTTGCCAAAAGGCGGGATAACATTTGCCCCCCAAAGTACGTCTTGTGAGAACACGACGTGCTTTTTAGTGTTGCAATCTTCATCCTGAATAGTTTCATCTGACTTGTTAAACAGTTATCGTCTTTTTGTTGAAAGTTGTGATCTTTCATTAATCCATAGAACCATAAGTCATGAGCTGTGGACTGCCAATTGTTGTATTGCGCACTATTGTAACTAAGCATTGAATGATGGCAAACTGGTGTCCGTTGTTGTAATCGTCACTAGGTGAGCATTCAACTTCTGTAAATTTTAAAAACTGGATGTTAGTCCGTCATACATGTATGTATGTTAGCCTGACCCCCGTTACCGTTTGTACATTCACGAGTCGTTATCAGGTTTTTATATCGAATTCTGTATTGACCCTCTCCTGAACCAATGTGAAGTTCGATTTGTAATAATGCTTAACGGTTGTTTTGGTGTGTTCCTTCGTATCGATCCTCTCCTAGATCGATTCGGGATGAATAAACATGAATCTGTGATGAACTTCACATCGAGGGCTGTGAACTTCCTACAATTCTCAAAATGATGGATACGAAGTTGGAGTTCGTATCGATAGACTAATGAAGGATGCGAACAGAGCGACTGGTCCCATGTGCACTATTCGTATCGATGGATACGAGCCTTTATGGGTTGTATGTTGATGGATACGAACAGTACATTTCGTATCGATGTGCCTTTAGATGAAGACGGGAACAATGGATACGAACAAATGTTTCATATCGATGGAATCTGGTGACTCAGAAAAATCTTCGTTGCAATTTTCGTACCGATAATGCTCGAGTCTATGGATACGAAATGGCTAATTCGTATCGATCCGGGGAGAAACTGGTTGGAACCGGTCGTAATGACTGGAAGGCGAATTGACTCTCTCTTTTCCTTGGGTCCATATAAATACCGTTTCGTACTTAGAAATTTTTTTCACTTGCATTATTTTCCTTTGACCTTCGCATCGATCGGAAAACTGAAGAAAAAAAATAAACTGCCTTCGTTCAATCCTAAACAATTCCTTAATCCCTCGAATCTTTACTTCAATTTAGGTAATTAATCAATTAGGAAAAACTCCAAATGACGAGACTCGAATTCTTATGCCACTCCCCTCATATTCCTGGCCGATTTCGATAATACGATTGCCGAAGTTTGGTTGAGGCAAGGTCAATGGAGTAGCAATGGCATTCAGGCTGTTTGGGAAAGAAGAAACATGGAGCAATATAAGGAAGAAATTCTCGTATGGATCTGTGAGGAAAGGGGGAATCGTATCGATCCAGGAAGGATCGATATGAAGTTGCTTGCTTTCGACTGCTACAAAGTGGAGCGGCCCGAGGAGATCAATACAAAACTAAGGCTTTGGGATCGATGTGAACCAAGGCTTTGCGATCGACTCGAACATGGACTTCGGGATTGATTCTTATGAAGGCTCCCAGATCGATTCGAATGAAGGCTCCTGGATCGATTTGAATGAAGGCCTTTGGATCGATTCGAATGAAGGCTTTTGGATCGATACGAAATCCACTGCTCTGGACTGATACGAACGCAGACTTTGGCAGGACGATTCAAGTTGAAAGTTGATGGATACGAACTAGTAGACATTTGCATACTTAAACACTTGACTCCGACGAGCTTCCGCCTTGCATAATTTGACTTAGCCATTTCACTGCATATTTAACCGCCTTTCAAAGCTCGTCGATGGAATGGTAACTTAACAAAATCTTGGCGAACTTTGACATGGATCGACCACCAAAGTCTGGATGCGCATACGTGACGGTCAGCGATGACGGTCACTCCGATTGAATTTTGAAGTCTCGTTATTTTCATATGTTTTCTTTAACTCTATAGAATTTGCCAAGTAATTTGTAGCACTGCACTGCACAACACATTCACACACTTCACACTAGGGAACACTTAGGTTTTTATTGTCTAATGATGGTTTCTAATAAGTTGATTAGCTATGGAATCCACAAGTACACAATAGCAAGAGCTTCAGGATTCATCTCCTTTTGTCCTAGAGATTCCGGCCATCGCGGCTGAAGTTATAGACCCAGCTCCGAACGAGCTCCTTGGGGCCAGTTTTATAGGAAATCCTTAGGATTCTGTACCGTCTAACGTCTCCGAAGACATGTTGGGACGAATATGCCTAAGGCATGGTTTTTCATAGGACGATGTACTATTACCGGGACCAAACAATAGACCACATGCTCCCCCGAGGGGTTTACTGCCTTCAACTGCCATGCATGCGCAGCAGGAACACTTCCTCCTTTCAATCAATACATTAGGGAAGTGTTGTCTTTCCTTGGAATTGCCCCATCGCAACTACATCCCAATGGATATGCTCTTGTTGAACAGTTTATTTATTGTATTCATGGAACATATCTTCCGGCCACCGGCTCCAACAGAAATCATGTACCTTTTTAACTTCAAGAGTAGGGGAGATAGTCCATCTTTTACATTCTTGGAGGCGGTTCGGAATTGCCAAGTAGTAACCAGGTCTTGGAAAAGGCTGAGTTACTTTAAAACAGAATGGTTCTACATTCGATGCCCCCTAGGATTTGCCAGCCAATGGCTAGTCCGACATAAGTGTTGCCGTTTTTTCCAAGAGTTACCAAGATAACAGTAGTTGATGTAAAACTAATATCTCCTTTTCTTTACAGCTGCAATTTCATGACCTGAAGGCGGGTATTTCAAAGAAATAGTAAGGGTCCTTCAAGAAGTTCCAAGTGAAATGAGGGACATTGATTCGGTTCTAACCGACAGAAATTTGAGAATCGTCGGACTGATTGAGCGGAATCAAAGCATAAGGCTTGAAGGGACACTGAGGGCAGCCCCGAAGAAGCGGTCGAAACGCAAAACACCCGGGATTGTAATAACTAAAGGGGTTGCCGAAGAGAGAACACCCACGGATGATGAAATTGTAGCTGGGCCTTCGGTCGGATTTCAAGCGAAAGAAGGAAGAAGAAAAGGCAAGGCCGCTGCTTACAAACGTCCTAAGTCTTTGAGGTGGAAATCAGTTGTGGTTTCCTTGCCAGTTCCCAACATTAGAATCTCGGAGGCTCCTTCCTCGCCAACAGAGAGTCCTTTTGAAGGGCTTGCTGATATTCCATTTCCGGATTACATGTCACTTCAACATGATACTGGGTTGGAGGAGCTTGATAGTGCCCTTGACCTTAGCGAGTCGCTTCCTATGAGTGCAGCCGACATTTCCGGTTGGTCGGAGGGTTGCACATACATACACACTTCACGACACTACACGATTTCCAATCATAAATTGTTCAATTAAAGAGATCACTAAGTCTGCTTTTCTTTCTTTTTACAGGCACAATGTCCGGACGAGGGTCGATGTTAGGAAGTCTTCGTTCAGCTCGCCGATCTTCTTCATATTATGAGTCACGTAGGAGGGAAGTAGATAAGGACTGCGATCGCAGGTACTCAAACCAAGAACGTCAAGAGAGAGACAGGGATAGGGAGTACAAACATCGATCCCGATCCCGCTCTCCTCCTCCTAGACTCCCCACACAGTCTTTGGGTCAAGGGAGACAGCCAGTAGAGCCCCCTCGTCACAAACCATCTTCACATGCTTCCAGGCCTGAGTTGCAACGCCATAGAACTGAGGTTGAGCCTCCCGTCATCGTTGAGCAGGCTATCACTGAGCCCACTGGGGAAGGGGCTATTAAAATTGCTCATCTCAAGAAAGATTTCCCAAATATATGCTTCGACGGCTACATTTTCCCCCTCATTTAAAGAGAATTCCATCGGAGGCGGAGAACACAATGCATGATTACATTCATGACATTTATTCCCAGTATAAAGAGTGGGCGAAAGCTGCAAAGAAAGCGTCGAAGTTGGCCTTCAAGCGGGCTAAGCTAATCGAAAAGTTAGAATCTGATCTCGCCAAGAAGGACCGCATCCTCCAAGGGCTTACTGATGAATCTGATTCCTCTCGAATCAGAGATAGGGGCCACCAAAAAGGCCGATGAGGCGAACTTGGCCATGGAGTGGATGAGGCAGACTCACTATGCCTTGGTGGAGCAGATGGGTCATCGCAACACCACTGTTACAGCTGAACGAGACTCCACTCTAAAAGAACTTGTTGAACTTAAAGCCAAATATTCCAAAGTCATCAAGGAAAAGGATGATGCAAACAAAGCCGCCCGGGAAGCTTGTGAACAGGCTGTTGTGCTCCGGGGCGAACGGGATGCGGCCACAGCTAAGGTCCAAGTGGTGGAGACTGAGGTCGAGGAGAAAGTCTGAATGGCTGAGTCTAGGCTAGAAGCTGATATTGAAGATCTCCTCATTGTTTATAATGCCAATGTTTTAAGGCACAGAGATCTAGCCTGGCTCGACAACTACCCGACTCATTTACATAACGCTTGGGGCCGATTGGTTGAGGAGGAGAAGGCAGTGCATCTGGGTGAATCAATCGACGAGTTTGAGCTTGAGAATCGTATGTTAAAAGAAGATGAACGAAAGATTCTCCACGAGTCGATGATTTTACATGAAAAAGAAAGGCTCGACATCCAACACTTGGAGGTCGGAGAAGGTTCATGTGTTGAGCATCATGATGTGAGTGCTGAAGTTCCTGTGCCAACTCAGCCTGAATCTGCACATGTGGTTGATCCTCAACCCATTCCTGTCTATAATCCGGATCAGCCGCAGTTATCTCCGGCCAAAGAACAAGTTTCTGAGGCTATTCAGCCGTCCATAAGCCAAACTGAGGAAGGTATTCTGAACATCCTATATGCTTATCTGAAGTCGGAGTCGTCATCTGAATTAAATACTAATAGTTCTTCTTTTGTTTTTGTCCAGTGATTGATGCTACACTGGTCGTGCCTCCTACCACTCAAGAATCACATCATATGCAGGAGGCCATAATAACTGAAGCGACCACCATAACTACAACTGCGCCGATTGATGTAACGCAGGGGAGCATGCTTATCTTCGATGAACTGATGATGGAGGAACTCCTCGGTCAACACAGTGACCCATTTGCAGACCTACCATTTATTATAGGTGGAAGTGTACCCGCTACCAGCCCTTCAATGCCAACTGCTAATGCTCCCACGAGGCCCAAGCAATTCGTGAAGAAGAAATATTGGCCGAAATTAACGCTGAAATGGAGGCAGCGGCTCATGGCGGTAGTTTTGGAGGTGGGATGGCGGTGCCTGGTCCGGCTCCGTTAAGGTTGATATCACCTGGTGGTACAGTTATTGACACCAGCGCGCCTATCCCACCTCCTATAGTCAATCTGGTTCCTCCGACTCCACCTTCGGGGAACATTCCCGTGCATTTGAGCTCGGACGAGGAAGTTGATATCATGCCTCCTCCTGGAGATCAGCCGCCGAAAGGCAAAGGCTCAAAAAGAAAGATAAGTGGTAGCTCCAGTGGATCAACACCGAAAAGGAAGCCGATAAAGAAAAAAGAGTAGACGTGCTACTTCGGTTTATTTTTGGTAGATAGATAGGGATCTACTTTCGTTTTTCTTTCGTAGGCTGTGTATAGATGCGGGTTCTTCCCATCCTAGTGGGAATTTTGGAATCAACTTGTAGATAATTTCTTTTTGCAAATAGCTGAAATGAAACTTTATTTTGCTTTGAACTCGATGTGTGTTTATTTGCTTAAGTGTTCCATCATATGAATTCCTTGTTCGGTACACTTGTGAAGTTTCAACTTTTGAATCTCGTTTGAGTCCATCCGTCAAGTCCTATAATCACGGCCACAAGGCACGACCGGATATTAAGTTGAACTCCGATATTGTACTGCTTTAGTCAGTAACTATAACTTAAGTTCTGCCCCCAGTTTCAGGGATGAAGTTTAAAGATCGGCTAGCGGCCGTATTTCGCTTTCAATGCTGCATGTTTAGCATCGTTGGATTGAAGCTGAAACAAGGAGAATTCGAGTGGTCGAATCACACTTGTTCTTCTATCAATGATTGTATCCACTCTCTAGGGATTTAAGTTATTTTCATGGGCGATCAGCCACGTTTGCTAGTGTAACGACCCGTAAATTTCAACTGTTTTAATAACGTAATTAGTTGAAATTTTGTGAAATTTTAAACGATAAAATTTTGAAATATAAATTTGATATTTGGAATGCGTTTAGTTAAACATAGCAACTGATAAATTTTCGTCCGAAAATATGAAAGTTTATTTCGCGCGTAAATTTACTTCAATTTAATCAGTTAAAAAGCGATGAAAATAAAATGCTTCCGAAACCTAGATATTTTTACATAGAAAAATTCTAAACCATCTTCTGAGCAAGATGTCAGTTTGTCGTTTTTCCAAATTCGGACATCTTTGGCTCCGTCGATCTTATTTTCATCGTTTTTCTTGCATTTTCCGCTATTAGAAAATTCGAATTTTTATAATTCGATCGTGCCACTGATATCTGTATACCGTTTTGGTCACCTCGTCGTGTTGATTTCAATGGTATATTCACTTCTGTGTTTTAAAGTTCGATTTGTCGTGAAAACTGCGAAACAGTCATCTGTATCGGTACCGTTTTGAACGTTTTGAATTCTTTTGCAGTTGGGTAGCAACCGTGTAAAATTCCAATGGGCATGAACATTTAATTTCCTTGAATGCAACTTTCGAGACCTTTTCTATTTCCACTTTTTGTTCATTTTGCCGGTTCATTGTTCGCTCTCCTTTTCTTTTACTCGATTGAAACAAAATATAATATATAGCATGGGAAACTGTTGCATTCTTTTATTTTCCCAGGCTAATATCTCTCTCCTTCCACACGTTCCAACCACTCATGCCTCAACCCTTCACCTCCTTCTTTCTTCTCATCAACAAGCATCTCCACTATGCCTTTCTTCGTTTTCCTTTTTCCCTGCAATCAAACACAGTCAGCCCGCTACCCTCATCCGCTGACCACTCTACCACCAGCCCACACCTCCCCAGTTTGACCACCAGCCACACTCGGCTTGTCCAAGCTTCTCCGCACCTCTCCCTCCAACGCACCGGCCTAGCCACTCAAGCTTCCACCTCATCCACACCCAGACAGCACGCATCCACCTCTCACACCCCCATGTGTCGCGTGTAGCCACCATCGGCCTCACCTTCTCTTCCGACTTTTGAACCGCCTACCCACCACGCTAGAAGTCGACCCCACACCAGCCATGGCTGCTGCCATGCGTACACGCCAACCCAAGCCCGACAACCCACTAGCAGCTCCAAGTCCGCTCGTCTTCCTTTGATCAGCCCCCTGGCCGTAGCAGCCTCTGCCGCCAACTCCCCCATTCACCTCTCCCTCTCCCTGACCCACTCTCTTAGCCGAGCAATGTTAGATCTAAACCGACCTCCTTCCCCTTGCTTTCCGAGATCCGAGCCTAGCACGACCGAGCTTCTTTATATGAAGGTAATATATACATGCTGAGTGTATATATGTCTTACTGTATGTGTTTTCTTTATGTGAGCTTTATAACTTTTGATTTGAGGATATGTATTGGAAGTTATATGCACTGTTGGTGTTGTATATTATAAAATATATATTTGTTTTACTTCATTCCTACAGTCTACAGTTTATATAGATTTCGAAAATTATGTATTAGTTAAGTTACATATATATGGATGCTGGGTGTTTATGGAAACGTATGAATATATAAAAAGAAATTTTGTTCGCATCTTATAATATAAGTTTACATATTTTTTTTTAGATAGTTATATATTATCTGTTCATGTATATTTTGTTAGTAAAAAAAAATTACTTATTTCAAGTGCTTCCTTCCTAGTTTATAATATGAAGACTTTTGTTTTTTGTTGATAGGCCGAAGGCTATGTATATATATGTTATACTTTATTTTTTATTTTTTTTTTGAAAGTTGAGATTCTCTAGTATATGCCTGAAAAATTTCATTTCATTCGAATGTAATTTGTTACACCGTTTTGTGTCCGTAAGTTAGACTGCTGAATGTTTTCAGCTGTACTTAGAATTATTCGCGCTGTTACAAACACGACCAGTGTCCATGTTTGACGCAGCGTATCTCTTTCATTTCCTTTCGAAATTCAACGATTCTTTTTTTTGGTTTAAAGATGAGATTCTCTAGTTTATGTATGTAAAATTTCAGTCCAATTCAAGGCCGTTTGGTCCTCTGTTTTATACCTGAAAGTTGCAACCAAACTGATTTTGCACTTGTTTGCATGTTTATTTTTTTTTGAACAGCAGTTAGACTTCATGTTCACGATATCATATCTCACTCATATTTTATCGGAATGGGTTGATTCTATTTTTAAAAAAGAGTCGAAGTTACATAGTTTATGCCTGTCAAATTTCAGCAAAATCCGACATCGTTTGATTAGTGGTCGAGGATCTGGAAGTTAGACCCAAGCAGCTGTTCTTTTGTACTTGAAATTATTTTACACTGCTGCAAACACGACATGAGTTCATGTTTGATGCATCTTATCTCTTCCGTCTTACGTCAGAATACAGTGATTCCCTTTTCGTTTAAATGATAAAGTTTTCTATTTTCTGTATATAAAATTTTAGCTTCATACGAAGTGGTTCGGTCCTCTGTTTCTTACATGAAAGTCAAACCCAGAGGGGTTTTCAGACCTGAATATTTGACAGTTGCAACATGGCCCGAGTCTATGTTCGTGACATCGTAACTTTTCTCGTCTCTTGTCCAAATCAAGTGATTCTTTTGCAGTTTGAAATACAAGTTTTGATCTTTATTCATACCAAATTTCAGACCATTTCGATCTAGGTAGCACATAGAATTATATTGTTAAACTTTGACGCAGGACATGTTTTGTAATTGTTGCTATGTTGAATGTTTTGATCTGATTTCGGCAATTCCTATTTAACAGCTTTGCTCGATGATTCGTGCCAATCTAGTTTATTCCGGAAGCTGTGCTTGCGATCCGTGACTCGACTTCGTTGTCTATTCATCTCTCTAACCTCAAAAGGTGAGTAATCACTCACGATTAATGTTCTTTTATTATTTAAATTTGATTTCAATTGAAACGACAATTGAAATATTCTGTTGTTTGCTATTTACACTGTTATATATGCTATTACCTATATTAGTTCACCTGTGGCATCTAACACCATTATCTGTTAATTATACGATGAAAATCTAGTTGGTTGATGATTGATTGATGGTTTGTTGTTTATATTGGATGTAAATGAATTGTATAAAGTGATAGATATTATGCAATTTAATTTGACGTAGGATAGTTAAAAATTTGAAACGACATATGTGTAAATTTGATTAAATGACATTTGTATAATATGACCCCTTTAAATGTTAAATTAATTGACACGTAGGATTTGTTTAATTAAACCTTGAACCACTGAATGTATGTTGTTAAATTGATGATGTATGAAATTGTAAATAGATGACAAGTGAAGAACCGTAATGTAATAATCTTTAATCTACATGAAATGATAGTGTAGATTCTAGAAATAATTATATTAATTCGCACAAATAACAATGTGAATTAATACGATTATTTCGGGATTATTTGAATTGATTATTGGATTGATATTAGTTGTTGTTATTGCTTGTTTATTTACTTTGACACCATCCCAGTTATCACACTGCAAGTTCCCTTTGCTATGCTTTGATTTTGAATTGAATTGGAATCGGGTTGAAATGATAAATACCCAAATTAAACTTTGACCTAGGATAGAAAATTAAATAAAAACCGATTGGTCAAATAAGTTGATTTAAAATAAAATAAAGTTTTTATTCGAATAAACAATAAGGTTTTGAAATGAAGTTGGAATTTGAATTTTAAAGAAAGAAAATGTTAATATTTAATAATCTGAAACAAAATATTAACAATGTAATTGATGAAAGAACGTTGTTTAATTTGAGAAATGATTGAATTAAGTTTTGAAATTATTTAATAATTAAGTTTTGAAATTTTATAATAGTTAAGTTTTGAAATTATTTAATAATTAAATAAGATTGAATTATTTAATAATTAAATAAAATTGAATTCTTTAATAAGTGAAATTTAACTTCTTGAATAAGTAAAATAAGTCTCTTATTTAATTGAGTTTTGAAACTTGTAACTAAAATTAAATCAGTGAAATTGAATTTCTCTAACAAGAAATAAAATGTGATTTATTGAAATTAATGTAAGACTTGTAATTGAAAGAATTGATTTGACGAATTTAATTTAATTCAAATTTGTAAGTTTTGATATAATGGAGTTGAACTTAAGTAATTGATTTAATGAATTGGAAATTAAATAGAAATTATTTTAAATGACAAATTTACTTATCGAATATTAAATGAAATCGATAAATGAATTTAAATTGATTTGAATGTTAAATTAAATTGATTTAAATGATTTCGGAATGAAACTTATATACGTACTTGAATTGTTTTAAATAAAAAATTGAAATTGAATTATGGGGTTTTGAAATGTAAGTTGGAAGTTTTGAAACGTAAATTTTGGAAATTGGTTTAGAAAGACAAATGAAATGTTGATTTACAAATTTTAATGGAAATTGAATTTGATTTGCTTTGAAAGATATTAATCGACCAATCGGTGTAATAATCACGAAAGTTATTAAAGAGACCGGAATCGGTTAGGGACATACTCACTGTCTAAACCGAAAACCACTTTAATAACTACACGCGGAGTGTGATCCAGAATGAAGTGGTTGGAATGATGTACGTGATGACTAAAGAAAGAGAACGATAATGGATAGCCATGACACTTGTGTCAAATTGGAAATGACTAAAACAGGAGCCGTGCCGGGCCAAATGGGGGCTAGCTACCTCGAGCGAACACACTTCTTCGAAAACTACTCATTACTTGTTGTCGATTGGTGCACCCTTGATTTTGGGAGTGTTGTTTCACGGTGTTGAGATCGCTGCGGCGATGCGTTCTCACCAGTCCGGATCAGGCAAACGGTAGTTTCACTACCTTGGGTATTTCCTCATGTGCCTTGTCATACTTGGATCCCTATATACGCGACCACTACGATTTGTTTTGTGTTATACCTATGGAGTACTCCCTGATATCCCACTAGTTTACGGTGGAGTTTACAGTGCTGTATAGACTATAACGCTTATATAAAATGTGTTAAGGGGGATAATGGTAACGCCTTAACACTATTTTGATATCTTATATTACTGATAGGCATTATCTACTTATCGTACACTACTACATAGTAGATAGTTTAACGGATCCTTAAAGGATGGTTATTCCAAACATCCTTTGAGTTACTTGTATTTCAATTGCTATTTCACTTGAGTTGGGTTTATAAATATAAGAATGTTAATCCTGACTCGAGTGTTTTGTGTTTTGCTTTACGCTCGGGTCAATTTGAGTGCACCAGTATTCGAGACTCACCTTTGGAGTTGGAGCTTCGCTTGGAGATCCAGCTACCTATCCAGCTTTCAGATATCCAGTTGATTTCAGTGATTGTATTCTGATATTGTATTTGATTATTGTATTCGAGACATCTGTTGTACCTTATTTAACTCTGATATGTATATAGTAGCTTCATGAACTACTATCTTTTATTTCCGCTGCACTTATTACTCTGTGTCTGTGATCTGTGATTACTTATTTACTGTATATGTTCAGTTTTTCCAAATTTAAATTAACAACGCGGTATTTTGAATTATTCAAGTCCGACATGTGTGTCTGCCTATGCACTTGGAGGGTGCAGCATGATAGGGGGTTCTCGCATTTGGTTTGGTAGCGAGCGGATGACTCTTACTCCTACATGTCCCTGCGGGGTTGGTTCAGTCGAGAGGCTGGCTGTAAAGGCAGAACACAGGTACGACTGTATGCTATGGTGGGCGTTACCCCACTGGCGCGTCTCGTTACAGTTGGTATCAGAGCTTTGGTAGCTCTAGGCAAAACTTAACATATAGGGTAAATGTATTTACAGAATCACTCTCATTCGAGTTTCAAACTCTCCCTTTTGACTCGATTCCTTTGAATTTTGGAACGTTCCCTGCGGTTCCAAAAATTCATTCGTGTCCCTCACTATTCGTCTTCTTTCAATTCAGGAGCACCACATAACTCCATTTTGAATGATATCTATAATAGATCGGCGGTCTCGCCAATCTTCAAATGATTTGTAAAGGGGTGAAACTCCTTTACAGTAGGCATTGATTTACCGGAGATTTCTGTATCCTCGGTTCACAATGCTATCTATCTCCTGCTATACCTGAATTTTATTTCTTGAGATCGAATGTTGATTTACCTCGGAATTCTACAACGATCTTATTCTTGAAGTCACGGTCGACCCGGTTAAGGTTGCCCGCGATTTATATAAACTTATCAATCTTCCTACTTTGCTATTAATCATCATATCTTGTTTCGAACTTATCTTCGAATCAAATTTCTCTTTGATTTAAGTCCATCAAATTTGAAACCCTATCCTTATTTTGAAAATTCATTCCTGTATCGTCGAGCAAAGAAATGTATTTGTAAACTAATATATATAAATGGTTTAAATATATGCTGTGTTGTTTGAGTTGTTGAGGTTGATTTGGGTTTCCGATCGATTCGTCTGATCAATGCTATCGATAGGATTTCCAAAACACTTGAGCAGAGCAAGCTGACACAATGTTGTTTTCAAATTTGGAAAATAAAATAAAGTTTGTATGATTTTACTATATATAAGTATGAAATTTTCTTTAACCAAACTGTAATAAATTAATTGTTGGAGTGATAATATTTGATTATCATTTATTGTTTTGTAAACAATTGACTATTGCAATATAAATAATTGAAGTTATAAGCTTGGCTATAATGCAAATTTGAAATCTGAAATGTATTTAAATCAAGAATTTGAGAATTTAAATTTTTGGGTGATTTCAATTTGGTTTTTAAGTTTTAAAGTGTATAGTATTTAAAATATTTTCAAATAGAAATCGTTTTCAAAGAATTTTAAAATGTTGAATTCAGTGCTCTTCTCTTTGTCGTTGGAAAATAATTTCGGTGATGGCGGCCGCATCATCGACATTCATTTTCGAGTTTCAAAGTGGAGAAACCATTCTGTAGCTTTGCTACGGTTTTGGTTTGAGAAAAAAAAAATATTTTGATTTGAGTTTCTTCAGTATATTTTGATTTACATGTATATAGGTATCTTATTTTAAAATTTAATTTGATTTGATATAAATATATTATATATATCTCTAAATTGTTTAAAGTTAATCGGAAATCTAATTCTTAAATTTTGTTAAAGGATGATTTTAATTATAAATAAAACCAAAATTTGGAATAAATATTTAAACTTGAATAATTGAATTGGGAAAATTTTATTTGTATATTGTTCAACTGCATTCTAATACAACTTACCTAAATCATTCAGAAGTTGAATATGTAATTGGATAATATATAAGATAATTGAATTTATAAATAAAATTTGAGTGTTTATAATAAATGTTATACACTAAATTTTGATTATAAAGATGTTAATAGAGTTAGATAGGATAATAAGTAAACTCAGTTAATAATGAAATAAATTTGTTTTGAAAGAATTAATAAATTTGTTTTGAAAGAATTAATAAATTGAAATTTGATCAACATATGAAAATACCTTGAATTTAAAAGAAATTAATAGATGTAAATTAATTTAAATCGAAACTTTTATGTTTTAAATTAATTTATATGGGTTAAATATATGTGAGTAGATATATTAAGTAGAATAAATTTAACAGTAATTTGGAATAAAGAAGAATTTAAAATTGTTGAAGAAAATATGATTATAATAAAAGACTATTCAAATTTATGGTTTTAGAAATTGTAAATTGAAGAAAATGGGATAATAAGATAATGAATTTAGAAATAGTTGAGATTGATTTTAGTGAAATCAAATGGATTAAATCAATTATTGAATATCAATTAATTTAAATTTGAATTTATATGGTTTAAATTAATTGTTATTTTGTATTTCAAATCTGTTTTTCTTTCTGGTCGTTTCTATTCTCCTACATCTTTCCTTTTCGGGGACGAAAAGTTTTGAGTGGGGGAGAGTGTAACGACCCGTAAATTTCAACTGTTTTAATAACGTAATTAGTTGAAATTTTGTGAAATTTTAAACGATAAAATTTTGAAATATAAATTTGTTATTTGGAATGCGTTTAGTTAAACATAGCAACTGGTAAATTTTCGTTCGAAAATATGAAAGTTTATTTCGGGCGTAAATTTACTTCAATTTAATCAGTTAAAAAGCGATGAAAATAAAATGTTTCCGAAACCTAGATATTTTTACATAGAAAAATTCTAAACCATCTTCTGAGCAAGATGTCAGTTTGTCATTTTTCCAAATTCGGACATCTTTGGCTTTGTCGATCTTATTTTCAGCGTTTTTCTTGCATTTTCCGCTATTAGAAAATTCAAATTTTTATAATTCGATCGTGCCACTGATATCTGTATACCGTTTTGGTCATCTCGTCGTGTTGATTTCAACGGTATATTCACTTCTGTGTTTTAAAGTCCGATTCGTCGTGAAAACTGCGAAACGGTCATCTGTATCGGTACCGTTTTGAACGTTTTGAATTCTTTTGCAGTTGGGTAGCAACCGTGTAAAATTCCAATGGGCATGAACATTTAATTTCCTTGAATGCAACTTTCGAGGCCTTTTCTATTTCCACTTTTTGTTCATTTTGCCGGTTCATTGTTCGCTCTCCTTTTCTTTTACTCGATTGAAACAAAATATAATATATAGCATGGGAAACTGTTGCATTCTTTTATTTTCTCAGGCTAATATCTCTCTTCTTCCACACGTTCCAACCACTCTTGCCTCAACCCTTCACCTCCTTCTTTCTTCTCATCAGCAAGCATCTCCACTATGCCTTTCTTCCTTTTCTTTTTCCCTGCAATCAAACACAGTCAGCCCGCTACCCTCATCCGCTGACCACTCTACCACCAGCCCACACCTCCCCAGTTCGACCACCAGCCACACTCGGCTTGTCCAAGCTTCTCCGCACCTCTCCCTCCAACGCACCGGCCTAGCCACTCAAGCTTCCACCTCATCCACACCCAGACAGCACACATCCACCTCTCACACCCCCCGTGTCGCGTGTAGCCACCATCGGCCTCACCTTCTCTCCCGACTTTTGAACCGCCTACCCACCACGCTAGAAGCCGACCCCACACCAGCCATGGCTGTTGCCATGTGTACACGCCAACCCAAGCCCGACAACCCACTAGCAGCTCCAAGTCCGCTCGTCTTCCCTTGATCAGCCCCCTGGCCGTAGCAGCCTCTGCCGCCAACTCCGCCGTTCACCTCTCCCTCTCCCTGACCCACTCTCTTAGCCGAGCAATGTTAGATCTAAACCGACCTCCTTCCCCTTGCTTTCCGAGATCCGAGCCTAGCACGACCGAGCTTCTTTATATGAAGGTAATATATACATGCTGAGTGTATATATGTCTTACTGTATGTGTTTTCTTTATGTGAGCTTTATAACTTTTGATTTGAGGATATGTATTGGAAGTTATATGCACTGTTGGTGTTGTATATTATAAAATATATATTTGTTTTGCTTCATTCCTATAGTCTACAGTTTATATAGATTTTGAAAATTATGTATTAGTTAAGTTACATATATATGGATGCTGGGTGTTTATGGAAACATATGAATATATAATAAGAAATTTTGTTCGCATCTTATAATATAAGTTTACATATATTTTTTTTAGATAGTTATATATTATCTGTTCATGTATATTTTGTTAGTAAAATTTTTTTTTACTTATTTCAAGTGCTTCCTTCCTAGTTTATAATATGAAGACTTTTGTTTCCTATTGATAGGCCGAAGGCTATGTATATATATGTTATACTTTATTTTATTTTTTTATTTATTTATTTTTATTTTTTTTTAAAGTTGAGATTCTCTAGTATATGCCTGAAAAATTTCATTTCATTCGAATGTAATTTGTTACACCGTTTTGTGTCCGTAAGTTGGATTGTTGAATGTTTTCAGCTGTACTTAGAATTATTCGCGCTGTTACAAACACGACCAGTGTCCATGTTTGACGCAGCGTATCTCTTTTATTCCTATCGAAATTCAACGATTCGTTTTTTGGGTTTAAAGATGAGATTCTCTAGTTTATGTATGTAAAATTTCAGTCCAATTCAAGGCCGTTTGGTCCTCTGTTTTATACCTAAAAGTTGCAACCAAACTGATTTTGCACTTGTTTGCATGTTTTTTTTTTTTGAACAGCAGTTACACTTCATGTTCACGATATTATATCTCACTCATGTTTTATCGGAATGGGTTGATTCTATTTTTAAAAAAGAGTCGAAGTTATCTAGTTTATGCCTGTCAAATTTCAGCAAAATCCGACATCGTTTGATTAGTGGTCGAGGATCTGGAAGTTAGACCCAGGCAGCTGTTCTTTTGTACTTGAAATTATTTTACACTGCTGCAAACACGACATGAGTTCATGTTTGACGCATCTTATCTCTTCCGTCTTACGTCGGAATACAGTGATTCCCTTTTTGTTTAAATGATAAAGTTTTCTATTTTCTGTATATAAAATTTTAGCTTCATACGAAGTGGTTCAGTCCTCTGTTTCTTACCTGAAAGTCAAACCCAGAGGGGTTTTCAGACCTGAATATTTGACAGTCGCAACATGGCCTGAGTCTATGTTCGTGACATCGTAACTTTTCTCGTCTCTTGTCCAAATCAAGTGATTCTTTTGCACTTTGAAATACAAGTTTTGATCTTTATTCATACCAAATTTCAGACCATTTCGATCTCGGTAGCACATAGAATTATATTGTTAAACTTTGACGCAGGACATGTTTTGTAATTGTTGCTATGTTGAATGTTTTGATCTGATTTCGGCAATTCCTATTTAACAGCTTTGCTCGACGATTCGTGCCAATCTAGTTTATTCCGGAAGCTGTGCTTGCGATCCGTGACTCGACTTCGTTGTCTATTCATGTAACAACCCGGGATTTAGTTTCAACCTATAATCGTCATTTAACGATTTAAACAAGGATAAATTGCTGTTGGAAATATAATCAAGTTGAGATTCTTTTATAGATTGTTAAGTGTTAGTGGGCTTTTAAATCTAGCCCATGCTTTATCTTATTTCAGTGCTTTGTTATCAAATGAAAACCCGGTTTTCCCTCATTTTATTTTTCGTTCGGAAAAGAAACCATATACGAAAAAGAAAAGAAAGAAATGGTGGCTCGTTCGTTCGTCCCCCTTTTTATAAATTAGGGTTTTGGTTTTCGAAGGCGACTGCCCTTGTTCGCTCGATCGATGCTTTCTGCAATTCATTGCTTGGTCGTCGAATTATAAGGTGAGTAATTTCTCACATCTAATTCAAACTGTTTCGTGGCTATTTTGACTTCGATCGTGTTGTTCGATTTTCGTGACTTGTTCACCTTTTTACTTCGAACCCTTTATTTTCGTCACTTATTTTATGGCTTCGGTCGTTACAGTTCTGCTGCATGAAATTCTTGAATTGGAACCGATTCGAGGCTTTTGATTTTGTTGTACCCATTAATTGAATTCGTTGCTTGAATTCATCTCGGCCATGGATATTCGTTTTCGTGATAATCATTGTTCGATGTAGTTTGGGCGTTGATTTGTACTACTCGTTATTCTTAGTAATTTCGTTTTGTTGTTGTTGTTTTCTTGTTTCTGGTTGTCTTCGACATTGGCTTAGATATTGTACTGTATTTCATTTGATACTCGGCTTCGATCATATTTGATTGTTGGTAGCACTGGCTTTGATACTTCACTTTCCAGTTTTTCATCCTTGTTCAGGTGTCTGCATTTAACTAGTATGATTGATATGCTGTGGTAATTTGATTGATTCCATATGCCTATATGTTGGCTTGAATTTAGTACCTGAATTCACTATATATCAGTTTTGTTCACCTTCATGGTTCACCACTGATGTGTAGTCTGCAATGCTCGGAGATTCTTGGTTTGCATTTGTTCACGATGGGTTCGGCTTTGTTGAGTCATCAAGTAGTTCACTGTCTTGATTTGAAACTGTGTTCATATACACTTGACTCATGTTGATTATTTGAGGTTAACTGGCTTGCATCATGCACTATTTTCACTTGAGTTTGCATTACTCCATTTAAATCCTACTTGTCTGATTCATTTGGTTGTTGGTTGGTTTCACTTGCATTTGCATTTGGTCTAACTTGATTCTGGCCTCACTTCTGTAGTATCAAATTTTGGGTTTGTTGGTTTCTGGAATTGAGGGTTTGTTGTGCTGACCTGAATTTGCAGTACTTGCATTGAACTGTAGTTTGACTTGACGATGACCTTGTCTCCGGCAAGTGAGTCGAACTGGCAATTTGCCTAGTCCTTGATTATGATGATGGTACTGTCCAGTTTACAGTACTATATATATATGTTTGCAATTTGTACATTTATGTTTTTGAGGCTGTTTGCATGCAGTTGCATTTTAGTCTTCATATATATGTATGCATTCATATATGTATATACATCATTTGATATGTATATATGTATGTCGAAATTGCATTGTTTGCTCTTGAATTTATTGAGCTTGGTATCGTATTTTCCACTGTCTACAGCCTATTGGGCTGTGATGTATTGAACTGATTCATTGTTTTCTTACTTTGGACAGTAGTCTGGAGCTGTTCTTGGTTTCAGTGTGTTTGTGAAGTTGTTTTTAGTACTTATGTGTATGTGCACTTGCATCTGGTGCATGTGCTATGTTCATCTCAGTTGTACTTCTTTTTATTGTTTGGTCTGGATTTATGTTCTGGTTCAAGTATAAGCCAGTTTCATTTGTGTTGTTATCACACTTGAGTTTAACCCGATTTCGGGGTTTGACCTGGTGATCATTTGTGATTTTCACTGAGCTTTTGTGTATCTCATGCGATAGTGGCGAGGCAGTACACGCGTGCGTGTACTGCAGCCCTATCAGATTTGACAGTTTTAAATTGATGTTTCGAATTGTTGAGTTGTTTCGTTGGTTAAATTCAATACTTTGGAGTTGTATTCTGATTTGAATTGTTTGATTTTTCGGTTAACACTGTATAGTGTTATATTTGCCGTTATCCGATTCTCTTATCGAGAAGTTGGATATACGAGATTTCTGTGACTGTCGTCTATTTGATATTGATTATTATTGCTTCTGTGCATTAATAACCGAGTTTAAATTAGACTGACCCGTGTATTATTTTCTTTTGAATTTAATACTCGGGTCAGACTCGAGTTATTTCAGGGTGTAGATTTCCTGCTTTGAGTTGTTGTTTGAGCTATGAAGACTTTTCACCTCCTTTGAAGTAGTCTTCGTCTTTTTGTAGTAGTCGTGTCATTGTATAGAATGATATGTGTTCATGTATATTAGTTGATAATGTACGTGTATATATAACTTCCAGAGTCGACAGTTGTAGTTGTATCATATGTATTGGGTCAACTATATTGTAACTGACATCAGTTATATATATATATATGAGACTTTTTGTTTAATCTGTGTTCCGCATTTATATTATCTGTGTTATTATTATATCTAATGTCCTAAACTATTATGAACCATCGTAGTTTGTTTTATACTGGTAATTGGGTATGTCGATGGGAGTAAATAAATGAGATGAAAAATTAAAAAGTATATACCACTCCTATCGAGGTAACCAATATTAGTGTAAGGCCAATTACGGATGGCCGCTCCTATCCAGCCTTATTCTTCGTAATAATAGACAGTATTTCTTTTAATACTCTTTGTTATTATGAGCATAGAGGTGGGGCGTCACAGTTGGTATCAAAGCTTGGGGTTTATGGACATAATATAAAACTTAACTCGGATGGAACATATGTTACAACTATTGGTCGATGTTTTATTTGTGCTTTGAGTCAAAACTAAAGTTTTGAAATTTGGATGAAATTTTTAAATATCTTTATTTAAAAATAATAGTGAAATTGTGTTCTGATGATTTGATTGATTTGTGTTCTGTTTATCAGAGTGCGCAGCGGAAACAGTGAATGTAACGACCCACTATTTTGGACCATTCAAATCGACAATAAATCCACACATGTCAGACTTGAATAATTCAAAGTATCAGATTGTTAATTTAAATTTGGCAAAACTCAGCATATGCAGTAAATAAATCAATCACAGAATCACAGACACAGAGTAATACAATAATGCGCAGCGGAATAGATAAAAAAAGTAGTTCATGAAGCTACTATATAAACATCAGAGTTAGAAATAAAATACAACAGAGTATCTCAAATGTAGTGAAGTCTTCAGTACAACAGATGACTTCTCTGAACAAATCAACTAGAAGAGCTGAAAGCTGAGGCGATAGTTGGATCTCCAAAGGAAGCTCCAAACTCCAAAGGTGAGTCTCAGATGCTGTATCACTCGGTCTGACCCGAGCGTAAAGCGAAACACAAAACACTCGAGTCAGGATTAACATTCTTATATAAATAAATCCAACTCAAGCGAAATATCAACTGAAATACAAGTAACTTAAAGGATGTTTGGGATAACCATCCTCTAAGGATCTTCAGAACTACCTACAAGGTGGAAATATACATTATAACACCGTGGTCATTTCAATTTATTTACTTCAAAACGAAATATCATTTTCATTTCAAATTAACTCAAATTCCAAATTCAAATTTATTCAAAGCTCAATTCATCAATTCCATTCAGTTCTAGATATACCATTTAAATTTTCAATATATTTCAAAGCTTTAATATTCAACATTTTCAAAGCTAAATTTAACAGTTTCATATAGCACTTGATTTAACTTTATTATTATTTAATCAGGGAATATTCACTTAATAAATTCAATATCATTTAACTAGCCTTAAATTTCATTTTACTAAGTATTTCCTTAAATTTATTTAAACAAGAAATATTCATTTAATTATTTAAATCAAACTCAAGTTATAAATCATAACTTAAATCCCAATTTCAATAAGCTTTAAATTGGTTTAATTAAATAAAATTCTTTACTAAATTCAAATTATCTTCCCAACCTTAACTTATTCAAATTTTTACCAAAAATCTATTTCGAAATATAAATTTTATACTTAACATATTATATGTATTAAATCCATCTTAATTAAATTAAATATCATTATTAAATCTATATATATCATTTCCATTTATATATAATTTTTTTTTAAGAATCAACATTTGCTAAAACCATATATTTCTTTCCAAAACCATAGAATTCATTTTCAAAATATTTATATATATGGACCAACGGTGTTTGTATATATTTTTATCATATGGTTAAGTGATACGGATATTTATCATTTCAATCCGAAATTTAAATATATACGGGTAGAAATCATTTCGACCCGTAATCCCAATTTCAATACAAATGAAAATCGCTTGGGTTTATCATTTCAACCCATAACGATTCTCTCCTATTCTAAAGTCCATTCGGGTATGTATCATTTCAACCCATAGTGAATTCTATACTAACAGGGAACTTGCAGAGTGATAACAGATAATATAAATTATAACAACAGGCATATATCATCAATATAAATAACAGATATTGGTGTCAGATGTCATAGGTGAACATATACAGATAATGGTAATAACAGGCATATAAATACTAGATACTGGTGTCAGATGTCACAGGTGAACAGATACAGATAATAGCATATATAACAATTTAAATAACCGCAGCATCATATTTCAATTGTCGTTTCAATTGAAATTAAATTTAATAAATACAAGAACGTTAATCGTGAGTGATTGCTCACCTTTCGAGGCTAGAGATGAACGAGAATGAGATGAGTCACGAATCTAAGCACGAATTTCAAAGCAAAGTAAGATTGGCACAAATTCCGCGAACAAGGCTGATATCTAAGGAATCGATGGAAATAAATCAGAAACTGCTTGATGTAGACTGAAACGAAATATGTATATAAAAAAAAATACACATATCTATTTATTTTCAAATCACTGTTATTATATACTCTTTTGAAATATATACTAAAATAACCTGAAACTTTATATATTAGAAACTATGCAGACCATAACTACACATATATATTTTAAAGCCATACCCATGACATTTTCTTTTAAAAATCAAATATATTATAATACCTCCAAATCACCTATATAGTATAACATAGTAACCTGTAAGCAACTATATATATATATATATAACTTAATACGTTTTATAATATACAAACTGTATAAACTACAAACAGGTTATAAGATCTTATATAAACCTATATACAATGGACTACAAACTTTGATACTGTCAACACCCAACACTATATACAAATGCACTGTAAAACTAATGTTTTAATAACTATACTTAGATATAAATTTGTATAACAAAACTTATAACAAACTATACAATTTTATAAATTGTAGACTAGACTTAGATACAAATAACTTTAACTATACTTATAATTTTTCTTCTCTCGACTACAAGTAGACAGTAAGGTGAATACACCTTTAAACTTTCTAAACTAACAGACTTAAATACACTATGACTTATATTTTAAAATCACACTGTTATCTTATACAAAAAAATATATATATGCAGACTCTATGAATGTATACAACAATATAAATATATAAAGCCCAAAACCCATATTTTTCAAAAAAATCACCATTGTTATAAAAGAAAGACAGTGAGCAATATTTCAACACATAAATAGATAACGTACTATATATATATTTAACTACTCGACCTATACACTTGTACGTGCATATGCAGACCTACACCTAATAGCAGCAAATATAGCTTCACACTTTTATATATAAGATTATATATACCAAAATTTTCACATATATATTATAAAAAAAACAGTACTTAAACCAATATATATATATATATATATTACCTTTATCATATAATGCACTGTAACTATATACTAACGAACAGAGGGGATGATGATGGCAAAGCTTAGGCAACAAGGTGAATGTGGGAGTGAATGAGATGTAGAGGCTGGGTACATGGCCTGGAAAGCACGGCAGAGGTAGAAGAAGGTGGCTGCGATTGTAGTTGATCTCGGCGAAGGAAGGAGGGCTGTTGGTTCGGCTACAAGTCACGGTTGGTGGCAGTGGGAATGTCAGGGCGAGGTCAGGTTTGAGGAGGCTTCGAAAATTTTGAGGAGATCTGCTGTCGAGGCATAGGGTCGGGCCGGAGTTGTAGGCGGAGGCTGTGGGCGATGGCCGTGAGGTGTTGGTGGTGACAGGCCGAAGGCCATGGGGTGCGGATGAAGGCGTAGGCTGGCATGGGTTTGTTGTTGGAGGAGGGTGGCAGTTCAAGGGGGAGTGAAAACACGGTGAAGAGGCTGCTTTGAATTTGTTGCGTGAGTTTCGTGGTGGAGGAGGCAAACACGTAGAGGGGACGGAGTGAATATTGATGGAGGATGGGTAGAAGATGCGCAAGGGTTTGGAGTGGAAGAGGCCGTGCTCCATCTCTTGTAAACGTTTGTAGAGAGGAAGCGAATGAAACATATATGATGAAGGATGACTATGGTGACTGTTAGAATGGAAAAAAAATGAACAGCCTGGAATTTTGTATGAAGCTAACATTCATTAATTGATTAAAACGAAGCACCATTACCCAACCATAATTAAATATTGAAACCGGAATAGTGTGAACCGGGAGATGAGACCAAGAGGTAGAAAAACGTACCATATTAAATGCGAAGTAAAGGGAGTGATAAAGTAGAGCACGTGAAATCAGAAACAATAAAGAGATGACCGTTTGAAAATTTGAATGGACACATAATATAAAAGTTCAAAATGGTATCGGTACGGTTAGCGGTTACGCAGATATCGCTGCATACCGGATTTCAAAACGTAGAATTGAATACACCGCAGAGATCAGCACGATGAGATGATCAAAACGGTATATAGATATTCGTGGTACGATCATCCGATTAAAAGTCGATAATTGGTACCGAAAATGCTGCTATTCTGTCAGAATTAAAATAAACGGAGCAATAGAAGTCCAAATTTGGAAAGACGAATTTCGCAGTCTGATTCAGAACGATCCGAATAAATTTTCTCCTGTTGACATATTTAGGTTTCGGAAAACTTTTAAATTCACTGTTATTAACCGGTTTGATTTGAACTAAAATTTTACAGGAAATAAACTTCAATATTATCAGATGAAAATTTTCCAGTTGCTATATTAAAATAGACGTATTCCAAATAATAAATTTTTATTTTCAAATTTTATTGTTTAAAATTTCACAAATTTCCAGTTAAATATACTTTTAAAATCATTAAATTTTGCGGGTCGTTACACTCTCCCCTACTCAAAACTTTTCGTCCCCGAAAAGGAAGGAGGTAGAAGAATAGAAACAACCAGTCAGAAAAGATAGATTGAAAGTCAAGATTAAACAATTAATTTGAACTATATAAATTTTACTTGAGATATTCATTTGAAAACTTCATTTGCAAATCAATTATTTTTTTAATAATTTAATACTTTTCAAAAACCCATTTGTAAAATTTTCTTGCTTCCTTTATAAATACCATTTATGTTTAAATAACACCTTTATAAAGGTATGAAAACTATTTGAAAACAATTATTTACATTATTACTTATATTTACAAAGAAGCTATTTGAAAACATTAAATCCATAATTTATAATTTATTAATTTTTTATTTATCTCAAGATACTTTTCAAATATTATTAATAATCAATAATCATTTACTTTAATTGTGTTTTATTTAATTAATACCTCAAAATATTTCTAACACTAAAATTTCTATTAAACCATGTAGTCTATAATTAAATAATACTTAAAAGAATATAGTCAACAAGGAAAAGAAGGAGGATTTGGAAAACAGAATATAGGTGAATAAGTAAAGCTGAGCAGATAAGGTAGATTCAAAAGAATAGAATCGGGCACGAATAATTAATTAGAACCATAAGAATTTCAATTTCAAATATTAATACAAAATTTCTTTGTTGGAAATACTTTTATAATAAAATACCTTTATAGTCGAAACAAATTTCCTTTCGAAAATACTTTTATAACTCGATGTCTTAACAAGTTTATCCTCGTTCCTGTAGACTCTGGCAGAGCGTTGATCAGGCGCAAAGCTGGAATTCTCCAGGTACTTAGTAGACTTGTTTCAACACCCAGTGAAAATACCGGAAAACTTTTAAAAACAGATATGGAAAGTACAATCCAATCAAAACAACAAACAAAACCTTTGTCTAACCATGGTTCGCAGATACACAATGGTTACGCCTGGTTCCCCCAGGAAACAATCCATATCCGTAAGCTTTCTCAGCCCTACGAGTTACGCCATGATGACTAGTAGAATGCAGGATACACAATGGTTACGCCTGGATCCCCCAGGAAACAATCCGTACCCCCAGGCAAGACTCAGCCAAGCATTTGCGCTACTATTCGCGACCTACACAGATTGCAGGATACACAATGGTTACGCCTGGATCCCCCAGGAAACAATCCGTACCCCTAGGCAAGACTCGGCCAGGCAGTTGCGCTATGAAGTCACGAGAGAACAATAAGACCATGGGTAACGCCATGGAATTCGAAGGACACTCGAGTATCATATCCGGAAAACCAAAATCAGAGAGAATAATATCGATAGAATGAATCCAAGATGTGGCCACAAATCGGATATCAAGCAGAAGGCACTTTCCATATCTTTACTTCGAAAATATGTATCATATAGTACCTTTTCAAATCACTTTCAAATATCGTACTTATATAAAATCCATTATATATAAGATTTAATTTTCAAATCAAATACTTTTCCAAAATCAATAGTATGTCAAATCATACTTATATAGACTTCAATTATATAAGATTTCACTTTCAAATTGAGTACCTTTTCAAATCTATAGTTTTCGAATCAATTTCATATTCATACAAATCAATTTTATATAAGTTCGACAACTCCCAAATCAAGTGTTAAGTAACATAAGGTTCTCAAATTTTAATTTGTTTCAATATCAGTTCAATTTCAAAATCATATACAATTTCACCAAATTATTTCTTCTCAAATTAATTATCTTAGTTTCAAAGTTTCCAAAATAATAGATTTAGAAAATAAATCCAAATTTCCAAATCAATATAATTTAAGTCCACCAATTCATTTCCAAAATCAAATGTTTTCAAAATCATCTTATACTTACGTAAGGTCTATCTTATATAAGGATCAAATTTTTCAAAATAAATTTCGCTGTATGAAGAGCCATATGGGATTTGAATATCTTTGTTTTTATGGGTTATATATCTTTGTAATTTAAATTGGAAATTTTCTTTTAGTAAGCAAAGATATTCTAACATGACAGCTTTCAATTTCAGCGTCCAAATATATCAATGATATTAGAATATAAGATGTACATACATCATCATTTCGCAGAATCACATTTGATCGCTCGCTCGATCACACAAGTTCGCTTTCGAACTAGTATTGTCCATTCGACTTCCCTAATGCGGACTTCGATATGGTTTCTCGACTAGAAGCCATCAGTCTCCTTGCATAGCCATATACTACGATAGAGAATTCTAGAATCAAGCCCAAAATCCATATCAAATATTCGCCATCAAGAATCGAATGAAAAATCCTAACACTAAATGGTGTAATCCACCTCGAACTTGTGTACTCAAACCTGGATCAAATTAATTATGCGAATAAAACAGCATACGTACAGCTTATATATTTATTCCAACTTGTTAAATATATAGTTTAATAAAGATGTTACTAAGTTAAAACATTTAAACTAAACTTTATTCAAAATATTTTGAAGACCAAATTCTTTTCGAAACATTTCAAATTTAAATTTCATATTAGAAAAATTCAAAATAGCCTTATTCATATACTTAACAAAACAGTTTCAACTTATTTAAATCATATTACTACATACTTTAACATTCAAAACAAATTTATATACTTTATCAAATAATTCATACTTTTCAAAATTTCTTAGCTTTGAAAAGTTAACCTTGATTTGGAAGTGCTCGAACCTTCAAAATAGTTGAAGAAATCATTTTCAAATTCAAGAGTTGGAAATCAGCAACAAATCAGTAAGTCAATTTCAAAAGATAGGTCTATATCAATTTCGAAACCCGAGGACTGAACACCGGCTTACTTCAAATCATTTCAAGTATATATATACATATCTTTCGAATATCAAATCATACTTCGGAATTTGAAATCAAAATGGTTTCACAAAATCACTCGCGTAGCAATGCTACTAAAGTGGCCTTTCCCTCACTCTGAAACTCGAAAATCAATGTCGATGATGCGTGCACTCATCACCGAAATTATTTTCTAGCGACATAAGCGTGAGTTCTGGACTTCTATTTTCTCAAACTTCTTTTGGAATTTCTTCGAAATCATTCGAAACTCATTAAAATCAATTGAAACATTTCTTATTCGGGAATTACTTTTAAATCATCTTATTATTATATATTTCAAAATCTTAAAACCAATTTCAAAACACCGGAGTTCAATTCTCGAATTTCTAATTTAAAATCCTTCAGTTATAAATCATTTTTAGATAAATCAAATTTCTTATATAAATTTTTTCAAAATTACAAATCCTTTCGAAACCTCAAATTCTCATTTTAAAAAGGGTATTAAATCCTTATCGAAAACATTTCACTTTTATATATAGAATATAATCATACTTATCAAAATAATAATTTCGGTTTAGGAAACAATTTCTAAAATATAAACAAACCCGATTTTTCAAAGGATGGTTCAAGAATGGATTTCAAAACAAAGATAGAAATTCAAATTAGAGGAACTCTAATCAAATAGGATTCTGATTCGAAGATAAGTTCGAACGGAAATGAGATAATTAATTACAAAACAGTAGATGGATACACTTATATAAATCGCGGGCGACCTTAACCGGGTCAACCATGACTTCAAGAATATAATCGATGCGGAAATCTAAGGCAAATCGACATTCGATCGCCAGAGATAGAATTTCGGCATATCAAGAGATAGCAGCATCCAAACCGAATGATATATAAATCTTCGGTGAATCAATGCCAATTGTAAAGGAGTTTCACCCCTTTACAAAACATTCAAAGATCAGCGGGATCGCCTATTCTTATAGAGATCATTTGAAGTGGAGTTATGGGATACTCCAGAATCAAAAGAATACCAATAGAGAGAGACAAGAATGAGTTTTGGAACCGTAGGGAACGTTCCAAAGTTCAAAGGAAATCGAGTCAAAAGGAAGAGATTAAACTCGAACGAAAGTGATTCTGTAAATAAATTTACAATATATGCTAAGTTTCGCCTAGAGCCAAAGCTCTGATAACAACTGTAACGACCCGCTATTTTGGACCATTCAAATCGACAATAAATCCACACATGTCAGACTTGAATAATTCAAAGTATCAGATTGTTAATTTAAATTTGGCAAAACTCAGCATATGCAGTAAATAAATCAATCACAGAATCACAGACACAGAGTAATACAATAATGCGCAGCGGAATAGATAAAAAAAGTAGTTCATGAAGCTACTATATAAACATTAAAACATCAGAGTTAGAAATAAAATACAACAGAGTATCTCAAATGCAGTGAAGTCTTCAGTACAACAGATGACTTCTCTGAACAAATCAACTAGAAGAGCTGAAAGCTAAGGCGATAGTTGGATCTCCAAAGGAAGCTCCAAACTCCAAAGGTGAGTCTCAGATGCTGTATCACTCGGTCTGACCCGAGCGTAAAGCGAAACACAAAACACTCGAGTCAGGATTAACATTCTTATATAAATAAATCCAACTCAAGCGAAATATCAACTGAAATACAAGTAACTTAAAGGATGTTTGAGATAACCATCCTCTAAGGATCTTCAGAACTATCTACAAGGTGGAAATATACATTATAACACCATGGTCATTTCAATTTATTTACTTCAAAACGAAATATCATTTTCATTTCAAATTAACTCAAATTCCAAATTCAAATTTATTCAAAGCTCAATTCATCAATTCCATTCAGTTCTAGATATACCATTTAAATTTTCAATATATTTCAAAGCTTTAATATTCAACATTTTCAAAGTTAAATTTAACAGTTTCATATAGCACTTGATTTAACTTTATTATTATTTAATCAGGGAATATTCACTTAATAAATTCAATATCATTTAACTAGCCTTAAATTTCATTTTACTAAGTATTTCCTTAAATTTATTTAAACAAGAAATATTCATTTAATTATTTAAATCAAACTCAAGTTATAAATCATAACTTAAATCCCAATTTCAATAAGCTTTAAATTGGTTTAATTAAATAAAATTCTTTACTAAATTCAAATTATCTTCCCAACCTTAACTTATTCAAATTTTTACCAAAAATCTATTTCGAAATATAAATTTTATACTTAACATATTATATGTATTAAATCCATCTTAATTAAATTAAATATCATTATTAAATCTATATATATCATTTCCATTTATATATAAATTTTTTTTTAAGAATCAACATTTGCTAAAACCATATATTTCTTTCCAAAACCATAGAATTCGTTTTCAAAATATTTATATATATGGACCAACGGTGTTTGTATATATTTTTATCATATGGTTAAGTGATACGGATATTTATCATTTCAATCCGAAATTTAAATATATACGGGTAGAAATCATTTCGACCCGTAATCCCAATTTCAATACAAATGAAAATCGCTTGGGTTTATCATTTCAACCCATAACGATTCTCTCCTATTCTAAAGTCCGTTCGGGTATGTATCATTTCAACCCATAGTGAATTCTATACTAACAGGGAACTTGCAGAGTGATAACAGATAATATAAATTATAACAACAGGCATATATCATCAATATAAATAACAGATATTGGTGTCAGATGTCATAGGTGAACATATACAGATAATGGTAATAACAGGCATATAAATACTAGATACTGGTGTCAGATGTCACAGGTGAACAGATACAGATAATAGCATATATAACAATTTAAATAACTACAGCATCGTATTTCAATTGTCGTTTCAATTGAAATTAAATTTAATAAATACAAGAACGTTAATCGTGAGTGATTGCTCACCTTTCGAGGCTAGAGATGAACGAGAATGAGATGAGTCACGAATCTAAGCACAAATTTCAAAGCAAAGTAAGATTGGCACAAATTCCACGAACAAGGCTGATATCTAAGGAATCGATGGAAATAAATCAGAAACTGCTTGATGTAGACTGAAACGAAATATGTATATATAAAAAAAAATACACATATCTATTTATTTTCAAATCACTGTTATTATATACTCTTTTGAAATATATACTAAAATAACCTGAAACTTTATATATTAGAAACTATGCAGACCATAACTACACATATATATTTTAAAGCCATACCCATGACATTTTCTTTTAAAAATCAAATATATTGTAATACCTCCAAATCACCTATATAGTATAACATAGTAACCTGTAAGCAACTATATATATATATATATATAACTTAATACGTTTTATAATATACAAACTGTATAAACTACAAACAGGTTATAAGATCTTATATAAACCTATATACAATGGACTACAAACTTTGATACTGTCAACACCCAACACTATATACAAATGCACTGTAGAACAAATGTTTTAATAACTATACTTAGATATAAATTTGTATAACAAAACTTATAACAAACTATACAATTTTATAAATTGTAGACTAGACTTAGATACAAATAACTTTAACTATACTTATAATTTTTCTTCTCTCGACTACAAGTAGACAGTAAGGTGAATACACCTTTAAACTTTCTAAACTAACAGACTTAAATACACTATGGCTTATATTTTAAAATCACACTGTTATCTTATACAAAAAATATATATATATGCAGACTCAATGAATGTATACAGCAATATAAATATATAAAGCCCAAAACCCATATTTTTCAAAAAAAATCACCATTGTTATAAAAGAAAGACAGTGAGCAACATTTCAACACATAAATAGATAACGTACTATATATATATTTAACTACTCGACCTATACACTTGTACGTGCATATGCAGACCTACACCTAATAGCAGCAAATATAGCTTCACACTTTTATATATAAGATTATTGTAACGACCCCGAATTTATATGAATTTAAATTTGATAATTAAATTGATTTTTGAATAAAATTTGTGAAATAAATCGATAAAGTGATGCGAGTTTCCCCGAATCAAAATAAATTTGGTATAAATCATTTAAACGTTAAATATTGTAAATATTATATAAATGTGAATATATGTGTATATGGAGAGATATAAAACAATAATTATTAAAGTAAAATTTATGATAAATATTTAAACTAAAAATAGAAGAGAAATAAATATTTGAGTTATAAATAGAGACAATAAATAAATTAAATATATACTTGAATTTGAGACAAGTAATAAAACAAATAAAAATCATAAAAGATAAAATAAAAAGATAGGAGCTCATTTACATTATAAAACAATTAGACTTAGCAAAAGAAACAAAATATAAATGAGAAGAAAACATGGAAACAAGTAAACAAGTAAAAGAAAAAAGAAAAAAAAGAGACAAGTATGAAAGCTTATGAAGGGAGCCACATCAAAAATATCCTCAAATATTTTTATAACAGCCGAAACAAAGGAACAAGCCAAATAAATAAAATTATATGCAAGATATCTTTAGCCTCCAAGATCTTGCCTGGTAAACAAAAATGGTACCAAAGCAATTAATGCTATATCCCTTAGTACATGACATTTTAGCCAACTCGAGATGTACATCAGCCACCACTTGATAAAAATATCACTTGTACAACTTTCATTTCAGCTTAAACAAATAACATTATCACTTGTACAAATATACACCCTGTAAACCTCTTCTTTATATCAAGCCTTTTTATTTTATTTCGTCCATCTTAAACTTAAACAAATGCAAGAACAAGTTTCAGCTTCAACTGGAAAATCAAACAACTGAAAAACAAAGATAATCTCCAATCTTAAAAAAAACTTGGAATGATCAACTCAGCAAACCTGGGATCAAGGCAGGCTCTGTTTTCAAGCATTCCAGAAAGATCAACATCAAGTTTTCAAACTTCAGATCAAAAACAAATGCAAGCTTTCACATTCAAAGCATTTTCCAGGATTTAAAAATAATAATAATAGAAGTTTCAAAACCTGATCCTCTGTTGTTTGTTCTCTGCCCTTACTCACAGGTGAGCAAACTTCTTTCCCTTAAATTTGAACTTCTTCTTGTTCTCTGCCTTATTCAAGATCCAAGTGAGTAACTTAAATTTAAAATCTGTTTAAGTGTGTTCACTTATGTTCTCATGTCTGAAATAACTGTGTTTATATGAATATATATTTATGCAATTCTTTGAATGTATTGATGCCTGACTGTTTAATAGTCTGGAAAACATCTCTGTTATAAAATTTGAAGCTCAGGTTTAAAACAAAAATCAACCCTGCTTAATCTGTTGATTTTTAGGACTTAGTATCTAAACAAGATAGGTTTGTTTGATCATAAAACACATTTTAAAATTTGAATTTGAGTTTACCAAGTAGAACTGCTCTGTAAAAAACTTAAGGAACAGGCAAATGTCTGATATGAGTAAAAATTCAAACATCTTAAATTATTAATTCAGGTTTATAAATTGAATTCTTAACTGTAATTAGGATTTTTAAAACTATAACCACATTTTTGTATTTATCAATCAAAGAGCATTTCTGTGGAGACTGTTTTGGGGTTTTTAGGGGATCACTAGTGATCCCAGTGGTTGGAGAGGCTGGAATATTGTCTGGTGGTGGAGGAATGACTGGCGAAGAGGGAAAAATTGCTAGATGTTTGATTAAGGCAAGGTGGAGAGTGCGGCAGGGATTTTTATTTCAGAACCCTAGTTCTGTTTAATGGGATAAAGTTGATCGGCATTTACTCTCTGGGGCATCGAGTGTAATGGGTTTGTGGGAGATGGAAGCTGGGCTATTGGCGAAGCTGCATCCGGAAGCGATGACACTCCGATGGTCGGAGTTGAAGGGAGGTGGCGTTTCCAGGTTTCGAGTGGAACCTGTTTTTTTTTTGTTTCCAGGTTTCGACTTTTGTCTCGATTTTGAATTCGAGAAGATGGAGGAGTTTAGATGATCAGGGAGTGGCTTGTGGTCGATCGTCGACTAGACTCGATGATCTGGAGTCGACCAGAGGTCACAGCGGCGCCGTACATGTGCACGGTGGCATCGCGTGCATCAGGGAAAAAAAGGGGAAGACAGTGGATGGTTGCTCGAAGTTGTTGGCTTGTAGACTCGAAGCAAGGATTGAATGGCTCGGGTATTTTAAGTATTTGACTCGAAGTAATGAGGTGGAGGCTCGGGTCGAAAATATTTGGAAGTTTTTTTTTAAGTTGAAATTTTGGCACTCGGGTAAACTTTCAACAAAACTCGAATAAATGGGTATTTTTCTCGGGGAATACCCGAAGCAGGTCTCGGGTTTTGTCTTGGGTAGGTATAATAACAGTTTTCAAACTTTAAAAAAAATTCAAGTTTAAACATTTTTAACTCATTCTTTTAAATAATTGTTTTTATTTAAGTATGGGATTAGTTAAAGATTTTGATAATAATTACTTAATAATTAATGAAGGTGATTAAGGATAATTAAGTAATATAAGTAATTGAGGGTAATTAATTACTTAAAGATGATTACCTAATGGAAGTAATTTAAAGAAATTAATTATTGATTAAAGGTTGATAAATCAAGTGATTGAACAATAATTAATTAAAGGATAATTAATTAATGTGATAAATTAATTAAGGTGATTAATTTGAGAATAATTAATAAAAGGTTAATTAATCAAAATAATTTGTAATTAACCAGTAATTAACCAGGATTAGTGACTAATCTGATTTAAGTTAGTCAGATAATTAATTGACTTTACTTATGATGTTTGGATTTCGTTGAATGCTGCATATTGGATTGATATCTCTGTTATGTGATTATGATGCTATGAATTGCTTTATGCTGAACTGTGATACCTGTGATGAATATATTGCTATGTGAATATGAAACCCTTGACCCGTAAACGGCACTTGAATTTCGATGCGACAGGGAGTCGGATTTCAGTTGGTTATCCGAAACCCACATCGAATTGTAATAGTGAATCTTTGTGACCGATAAATTTATTTTATCTATGAATCTGTGAATGAAGATAAGCGTTAGCGATTATACCGCTTATCGATATATATATATGTGATGATTTATGATGTTGCACTATTGTGTGTGAAACCCCTGGACTACACCATACACACACAAATATGGATTTCACGTGGAAATCGGTTAAGTCACAGATGATTTAAATTTGATGTTTTGAAATTGAAATTTTAATTTCAATTGATTTTGAAATTGGAAATTTGGGTTTAATATGAAAAGCTTTTGAAAGGGAATTTCAAAGATAAAAGTTATTTCGAATAACATAATCGAGTTTTGAAAATTTAAATAATTTGATTTGAATTTGAATTCAAATTTGAAATTGAATCCTATGATTTGAAACTAGGGATTAAAGATGCTGTACAAGTTATATATGGGTTAAACAATTTAAAAGTATTGATTTGGGAATTTGAATTTAATTCAAGGGTTTTAACTCGTGTAAATATAACTGGATTTTTTCCGAAATGAAAACTACTTGTTTTCAAATAATAATAGCTTTCATTTTAAGAAAGGATTTCCAAATTGTATTGAACGGTTTCAAGTTGAAATAGAATTGAAATGTTTTGAAAACTATGAAATGAGTCTTTGATTTCAAAGACCGGATGAGTTAATCTAACTTGAAATGGGATTGTTTTGGAAGATTATGAATGAATTTTTGGAAACGAGTTTTGAAAGCTATAAGTTAAATCTTGATTTAAAGATTTAACGATTTAACCTATTAAAAAGGGAAATTGTTTTGAAATCCATAAATGGATCTTTGTGAATGGGGTTAACTTTGTGAATTGAATCTTTTTGTTTGAAAGATTAAAAGTGTGGAAATTGTTTAAACCAGTGAAGGTTTTTGAAATGAATCTTTTTGTTTAAAAGATTGGAAATGGTAATTTGTTTTACCATTCGAATGAAAAGTTTTTGGTCTTTAAGCTGTGATTTAACTGAGACCCCAGTATCCATATAATTTTTAATTGCGCTCGTTATTCGGTTTAGCCGGGAGAGGACCTTTGTGTCATATATCCCATTCCGAATAGTGATACGACGATATGGATAGCATTTGAAGACCGGTGGTGAAGACCGGGTATTTGCGAGAGCGATAGGATGACCTATCGATTGTTTCTGCACTGAGTAGCTACGGTATAGAGATTTCCTAAGTGATGGGAAGTCCGATCAGGATTGTGAATACCCGGATTTGCAAGGGCTTCTTTGGAAGTGCCTTCGGTTCTGTTCGAACCCGGAACAGACTTGTATGGATGTATGTCTGACGTTACACTTTGAGATGTAAAGCTGGTTTCTATCAAATACATTTCTGTTGGTGGCGGAGAATTTATTCTCTTAGCTTAACACCCTTCTCTGAGACGTACGAGCTCAGAGGTTATGTAGTTGATGGTTACTAGTGATACATTCCCAATTTGGTAATGTGGCATACGAAGTGCTGATGATCATTTGTTGGTCAAAGCGTGGCTTTGTGAAAAAGCGTGGCTTTGTGAAAAAGCGTAGTGTATGTGAACGAGACTTCATCGAGCCTCACAACCCGGTAATGGTCGAAACAGGAATGTTGCGACAAAGGTTTGTAGGGGTAGCGCCCCTAGGGTATGTCATTTCCTTCTGGATAAAGGGTGGTATCATGGTATGGAGCCCAGATACTTAACTCATGTGGACACGGTAATTTATTACTGTATGATGTTGCTTTGTTGGTTTTCGGGATCCCGGGATAAAGGTTGGTTACGACCAGGGGATGACATAGCTCGTGTGTTAGTTACCTAGTTACAGCTGTACAGCGTGAGGTAGCGTCAGTGTGTTAGTTACCTAGTTACAGCTGTACAGCGTGAGGTAGCGTCGGCCTTTTGTTTGCAGAGATCCGGTTAGGATCCGGAGCGTCTTTCCAGAGGCGTTTCTATTTCGGTAAGGAAGTTCCTTTGCCTGATCATTTGTTGGAAATCCAAAGAAACAATACGAACCCTGTACGGTTTTTAGTTGTATTACCTGCTATGGAATGTGGCGGTAACCTGCTATTGAACGTAGTAGCTATAGTAGGCATACGATGAAATGTTGTATGCTGGCTAAGATTAATATTATATTTTCGAAATGTTTTCGACACTATGCACTAATGATAATAATATCGAATGATTTTTGCGTAGTAAGCATTTTTGACTATCATAAGAAGAAATCTCCTCCAATTCTGCGATTGCATTGTGTGTGTGGTGGGAGGTCTTATGGTAGTTCCATTTTCGAAAAACATTGCGGATTTCAATGTTAAAAGCCTTTTGTGTTTGTTTAAAGATAAACTGTTTTTGTTGCTCACACCAGTCCCATGACTGATCCGGAGTTTATTGTTCCCTTCCTAAACTCTGGGTGCCCACCATTTTCCACACGGGCAGTCTAGAGTTGGGTTTCTCAGATATTCAGGTTGAGTAGATTATCTGGAGCTGGTTCAGTTCTTGGAGTTCATGGACTGACGTTGCTTATCTTGGAGCATTTTATTGGAGATATTCTATCCGCTGCTGATGATATCATTTTCTTTCCGCTGCTATTTCTTGTAGCATATCTCTGATGTATATTGATATCTGTTGTATCAGATTTTGTATCTGTCATTTTATCAATGTTATGTAATTGATATATTCTTTTTCCGCTGTGTTGTTTACTTAATGGTGTTATAAGCTCCGGCGAATCGGATTTGAACGGTCGAATCTACGGCATTCGAGTACGATGTAAAGTATGGATGTCGATTTTCGAACGCGAAAAACCCGAGTCGTTACAATTATATATACCAAAATTTTCACATATATATTATAAAAAAAATAGTACTTAAACCAAAATATATATATATATTACCTTTATCATATAATGCACTGTAACTATATACTAACGAACAGAGGGGATGATGATGGCAAAGCTTAGGCAACAAGGTGAATGTGGGAGTGAATGAGATGTAGAGGCTGGGTACGTGGCTTGGAAAGCACGGCAGAGGAAGAAGAAGGTGGCTGCGATTGTAGTTGATCTCGGCGAAGGAAGGAGGGCTATTGGTTCGGCTACAAGTCACGGTTGGTGGCAGTGGGAATGTCAGGGCGAGGTCAGGTTTGAGGAGGCTTCGAAAATTTTGAGGAGATCTGCTGTCGAGGCATAGGGTCGGGCCAGAGTTGTAGGCGAAGGCTGTGGGCGATGGCCGTGAGCTGTTGGTGGTGACAGGCCGAAGGCCATGGGGTGCGGATGAAGGCGTAGGCTGGCATGGGTTTGTTGTTGGAGGAGGGTGGCAGTTCAAGGGGGAGTGAAAACACGGTGAAGAGGCTGCTTTGAATTTGTTGCGTGAGTTTCGTGGTGGAGGAGGCAAACACGTAGAGGGGACGGAGTGAATATTGATGGAGGATGGGAAGAAGATGCGCAAGGGTTTGGAGTGGAAGAGGCCGTGCTCCATCTCTTGTAAACGTTTGCAGAGAGGAAGCGAATGAAACATATATGAGGAAAGATGACTATGGTGACTGTTAGAATGGAAAAAAAATGAACAGCCTGGAATTTTGTATGAAGCTAACATTCATTAATTGATTAAAACGAAGCACCATTACCCAACCATAATTAAATATTGAAACCGGAATAGTGTGAACCGGGAGATGAGACCAAGAGGTAGAAAAACGTACCATATTAAATGCGAAGTAAAGGGAGTGATAAAGTAGAGCACGTGAAATCAGAAACAATAAATGTAAGGACCCGATTCTTCGACTTCCGAAAATCGACATCGATACGTCCACTGTATCAACTGCCGAGCAACGAATGCCGGAAAACCGAATTCTTAGGGTTTTAGAAAGAAGAAAACAGAAGAAAAGAGAGAAGAAGAACAACAGAACAGAAAACAATATCAGAATCTTACACATCGCAGCGGAACAAAATATAATAGATAAATGAATAATCTTTAAAACAAAGAACTATATCATTTTATACATACATCAATCATCAGAGTCAATATACAACAGTGGACAGTTATATAAACTTGTCCTCATACAGAATACACAGCGGAATAAATATATCAGATAAAATACTACGTTATGCCATTCAGCTTGCTTCCAAAGCTTCAGAATATCCTGAATATCCTGATAACATAACTCTAGGCTGCCCGTGTGGAAATTGGTGGGCACCCAGAGTTTAGAAGGGAACAATAAACTCCGAGTCAGTCATGGTGACTGGTGTGAGATCGTAAAACAGTTATTCTTTCACACAGAAAATAAAACAAATTCGCAATGCTTTTGGAAAATGAAACTACCATAAGACCTCCCACCACACACACAATGCAAACGCAGAATTGGAGGAGATTTCTTCTTATGATAGTCAAAGATGCTTACTACGCAAAAATCAAATTCTTTTTTATATTATTATTAGTGCATAGTGTAGAAATCATTTCGAAAGTAGAATATAAATCTTAGCCAGCATAGACATTCCGAACTATGCCTACTATAGCTACCATCCAAACAGTGGTGACCACCATAAGTGAATGGCAGGTTCTACAACTAATACCGTACAAGTGTCGTATTGTTTCTTTGGATTTCCAACAAATGGTTAGGCTAAGGAACTTCCTTTTCCACGATGGGTACGTCCCTGGAATAGACGACCCGAGAACCTAACGTTACGGTTAGATCTCTGCCAACACAAGGCCGGGTTACCTCTACAAAAATAGGTAACTACTGACACGCGTATGTCATCCCCCGATCGTAACCGATCTTCCCGAGGATCCCCGATTTCCAACAAACCACATAGATAATAATGCAGCAACCACATAGGTTAAGTATCTGGGCTCCATACCATGATACCACCTCTATCCAGAAGAAATGACATACACTAAGGGGCGCTACTCCCTAGAACCTTGCTGCATCCTTCCTGTTTTGACCATTTCCGGGGTGTGAGGCTCGACGAAGTCTCATCCACAAAGCTACGCTTTCTACAAAGCCATGCTTCGGGTCAAACAAATGATCAACCTATGATCACAAAGATATAAGATCAAACAAATGATCATATCGCAAATGATCAAACACTGATCATTTCACAGCAACACTCAGTATGCCACGTTACCAAATTGGGATATATCGCTGATAAATTTCAACTACATAACCACTGAGCTCGTACGTCTCAGAGAAGGGTGTTAAGCTAAGAGAATAAATTCTCCGCCACCAACAGAAATGTATTTGAAAGAAATCAGCTTTATATCTCAAATTGTAACGTCAGACACACAATCCATACAAGTCTGTTCCGGGATCGAACAGAACCGAAGGCACTTCTCACGAAGCCCTTGCATATCCGGATAATTTTCTAATCACGTCCGAACTTCCCGTCACTAAGGGTGATAAAACCTCTAAACCGGAGATCAGCCGATGTAGAGTAACTCGACGGTAATACTTCCGTTTTCAAAAATATCCGGTCTTCAACACCGGTCTTCGAATGCAATTCATAACGACGTATCACATATTCGGAATGGGTTATACGACCCCATGGTCCTTTCCCGGCTAACCCGAATAGTGAGCGTTTATTTAAAAACAAGTGTGACATTCAAATTCATCCAATTCACAACAAATACCTATTCAAGGTAATTATTGATAGTCGGTTATTTAACTATCAATAAAGATGCGCAACATCATCAGATTCCAAATAATTTTCCCAAATTATTTTATCTTCAAAAATATCTTTATTAGATATATATAATTTCCACACTTAACCATTTGAAAACAATTTCAAATCAATTTCCACATTTCATTTTATCTTTGAAGATAAAATCTCAAAAACAGTTCATTTCATATTGGAAAAGCATTTCCATACTTATTTAAAAATAAGTGTTTCACAAATCTATTTATTTTCAACATTTGAAAATATTCGATATACTTAAATCAAAAATTAAGTATATATTCATTCTTTAAGGAAATCATTAATTTTAACAACATTTCTTTGAGTCAAAACGAATGTTGCGTAAAACATCGTTACGACGACTCAAAATCACTAGTATAGGGATTCGAAATTTAGATAGATATATAAATCCCAATACTATATAAAACATTTCCTTTCGGAAACCATTTACTATAACAACAGTGTTATAGTCCACCATTTCCTTAAATTTCTCGAAAACGTCTATTTCAACAAGAACTGTTGAAATCTATGCTTTTGATTCATAATACATTTTAAAACATCTTTAAAATGTTTAACTTCATTTTTAATATCACTTCTTCAAAAATAAATCCATTTTACTTAACAATATATTCACTGTCCAAAATCCTGAATATACTTCACTAACCAAATTTCAGTCTTTCTACATATTTATTTCAAGGATAATTCGCTATCCAAAATCGCGAATATATTTCCTTTAATAACCTTCTACATTTAATTTATCAAATTCAATTGATTTCGAATTTATAAAACAACGTTTTATAAATTCTCTTTCTATTTTGTAACAACTTTGACTTATAAATCTTCCTTTTTATTAACTTCGATCAATATTCCATTTAAAAGCAAAAGCCCAATTTATAAGTAAATTCCTTATAATCTTTTATTTTACAATTCCATTCATTTTATAACTTCATACTTTATAAATCTATAAACTTCAACTTTATAAATCTATAAACTTCAAATCTTCACAATTTATAAATTTCCTAGCTTTACAACTTATAATTCTATAAATTTTCTATCTTTAAAATTTATAATTCTATAAATTTTCTATCTAACACTTATAAAAACTCATTTTAAATCCCAATAATCTTAATTGATAAATATCAATTTTGTGCATCTTGTACATACATCGTTTTAAATGATTCAAAAATCCAATTTAAATTATTTTATAGATTAGTTAACTATTTATTTCAAAAATCATCTTTTGGGTTATATTTCACAAAAATCTTAACTTTTATAACTTTAAAATTTTAGACGTTTATTTATTTGAAATAAATCAATTCAAAAATTCCATAAAACGTATATTTTCAAAAAATCACTTTAAAATCCTTTTAAAGTAAAAGTCGTTATTTTTACATTTCAAAACTGAATCCGATGATGCAACAGCACCAATTAGTCAATCACAACAACAACATCATATATCAACATATGATAACAGAATATACATCAATATCTGTAAATAAATAAATACTGGTGAGGAATCCAGTTGGATCCCTCCAACCTGTTTCCCTGCATCCAAAGACGTTAGCACAATACCAATTCCACTTCGAGGTGGAATATCGCGGTATATGGGTTTTTTTATAAAAATCCGCTTACTAACGGCGCAATAGGGTCTCATCCGCTATACGAGGCGGGAAATCATCAATCCAATATATACATATGCCAATATGTATATATTGCTATATATAGATATATATCCTACTATATCTAATATCACATCCAAACAGTCAATCATTAATCAATAACTGCAAAATTAAATTTTCCTTCGAGTGAGAAAATCTCACCTTAGCTTTTAATTTGCCATCCATTTCCATTTCTTCTTTCGTTTTCTCGACTTTAACCTTGTATAACAATTACATAATCTTATTCCTATTTGAACAAATCAAATAAATAAATTTTTTCGCTTATTAATTTTAATTATCCAATGATTTCTTTTAAATAAATTTATTTGACTAACATTTCAATTTCTACTAACTTTCCTGTTTCTTTAACTAAAGCCTCATTTTTTTTTATTTTTTTTGATTAGCTTATAATTCTTTTTAACCCATTTCTTTTTCTCTAATACGTTTACCAACTAAAATAAATTAAATAAGTCAATCATACTATTTTATCACCAAATTCCTTATATACTTTTCCTCCAAAATCTTATATAAATTTTCATGCACATAAATTTAAACTCTACAAATTTCTAGACAGCAACATCCTTTAATATAATTTATAAATTTCCTGTTTCCTATTTCTAAAATTGTATACCTACATATATATATATATATATATATATATAAATTAAATTAAATAGCAAAACTTGAAAATCTTATACCTTACTGCTCCCTCGACATCACAGCCGAGCTCGCGATCCCTAACCGTAAAAGCGACAATCCTGGCAATTCTGCAATTACCTCGCGCGCCGCCGTGCCCTAGTCTCGTCGCTGCCTTAACCATCACGACCGTTCCAACCTCGTACGAGCACGCGAAATCAAATCGCGAGCCATCCTGACAATCTCGCCTTTAAGCCCACAACAACCTCCAAGCTCCGCCGGCAGAAATCCCATGCCCCTTCCTCTCGACTTGTCTTCACGCGAGCTTCGCCTCGACACGAAATCGAGTTCGTCGCCGCGAGCTCCTCCGCGAAACCCTGGTCGCCGCCCTGCTTGACCCAGTTACTCGAGCTTCCTCCAACCCCCTTGGCCTCGCGAATGCCATCTCGTGCACCACCTTCCCGATCGTGAGTGATTCGAACGAAAGCGTCTCGTTTGTTTTTTTTTCTTTTTTTTTTCTTCGATTTGGAATTTTTGGGGAGGGAACGCGGCTATGGGGTTTGAATGAAGAGGGAATGAATTACAGGCGCGATCTGATTACCTTTGTTCCGCCATTTTTATTTCGTTCGATTTGTAAATGAAAAAGAGACGAGGAAGTGAATATTAAAAGGAGAGGGGAAGACAGGCGAACATGGGTTGCACGACTCGTTCCGTGATATTTGGCGTGGTTAAAGGAATGAACGTGGCTGATATTTAAATATTAAATTTAAATTGAATTTGATTTGTTTCCAATGCGTTTGCTCGTCGTACGGTCACGTATTAGCTCCGAAAAATACGAATTTTGAAATCCGACAATAATTCAATATTACGGACCCAATGGAACTGGTTTCGTCGAATTCCGAGACTGCGCCCCGGAACGCTATTTTTTAAATATCGGTCCAACGATATAAATTTCAAAACTGAACAAACAGTTCGAAATTAAATTCTGAAGCTCCAATTATCTTCAGTATTATTAATATAAATATTAAAAGCTTTTCGAAATATTTTTCTTCAACTTTAAATTGAAGATTCAAATTTTTATCCAGTTTCAATAGATTAAATTTTATAATTTAATCGCCAAATTTCAAAATTATATCGGGGATTCAAATTAAATCATCGTTCAAATATTTAAAATTAATTAAATATTTCCAATTTAATTCGTTCAAAATTCTGGGTCGTTACAAACTTCCCTCCTTAAAAGAATTTCGTCCTCGAAATTACAAGTTAGGGAAAAAGGTCTTTAACTCGTCTACTATTTTTCCAACATCTAATAGTTTTATCAATTCATCAAAACAAATATTTCTACTAAAGATTCGTTATCAATTCAATTAACTTTCTAAACCTTTCCCAGTTTTCAAACATCATTGTTTTCCTTCAAAATTCAAATTCAATTCAAATTCAAATTTAAACTTCCAAAATTTTCTCAAAATTTTTCTAACACTCGAAATTTTCGAAAAATTTCGCCAGCGTCTCCTTTGCACGGCTAATACGACACGACTACAAAACGTCCCTACGGACTCTCAGATTTCAAAAAGAAAAAGAAACAGCCAAGCGGCTAGACAAGAAATCATCAAAAACTCATATTATAATTCAAATACTTACCTTTTGTCGAGCAATTCAAATTTATCTTTGAAATCAAATTCCAATTCCTTTATACACCTGTATATCCTACTAGCCATAATATCTAGTTACAACATCCAAACTATTTTGCAAATTCTATTACAAAATTTTCAATACTTACTTCTTATATCATTTTTACTTCACTGTTGAAGTCATATATCTATTTTCATTAAATTTTGCATTTCAAATTTCATTTAAATTCAATTCACCATTTCAATTCTACTTGAATTCAATTTTATCTTCTATTCTGAATATTGAATTTTTATCGATTATCTTTCATTTACTAATTCATTTATTCAAATTTGTCTTCAACATTCAGTTTCAATTCCAGTTTTATCTTTATTCAATCATCCACTTAGAATAATTTCAATATCACATTTACTTAAGAATTTCACTTTCATTAATCACAATTGTAAATTTATTTATTCACAATTTACTTCCATTTTATTTGTTACTACTCCGAATTTATTTTCAACTTAATAAATTTTCTTGAAGTAATCTTTTCACTTTATTTAATTGATTCACTTATACTTACTTTGATTTAACTTCATTCTTTAAGTTAAATTTATTCTATCAAAATTCAAATTGTATAAGTTATCAACTTAGTAACATTTCATAAACATTTTAATATAGCATTCCAGAGTCTTTTTCAACCTTTCAAAACCATTTTTGAAAACAAATAAAATTATCTTTTGAATTTCCAAAACAAAACCCAAATTTTCAAAACAACTTTCATTTAAAACAATTTAGCAGCAATTCCTCTTTTGGAAACCCGAAAATGAACACCAATGATGCCGCAGTCATCATCGAAGTTATTTTCCAGCGATCGAAAAGAGTTTAGAGCTTTCAACTCTCCAAAATACTTTTCAAACCCTTTGAAATTCATTTTCAAATCAAAAATGATTTAAACTTTCCAAATCTCCAAAATTTTCAAATTCTTTTCAAAACATTTCCAAATACTTCTCTGGAATTTCCATTTCAAATTACAATTCACATTTATAATTTACATCCTCACATTTCATTTATATGTGAATTTATTTCTTAACTTTGGAGTTACAATTTCAATTTCTTATTCAATTTCATATAATGATAACATGTCAATGTTATTATTTCCTAACAACCAAGCATCCCAGTCCCACCGTGGCTTACATTGGCACCTCGCATTTACTTTTACGGCCAGCCTCTCGACTGTCACGGCCTTCGCCTAACCAACCCATCCCTCTTAGGGACATGTAAGGGTAAGAGTCTCCCGTTCGCCACCAAACCGCGAAGCGAGAACCCCCTATCATGCTGTAATATAGCAAATGCGATCCATTTTCAATCCGATCATTTCTTCATTGTATTCGACCTTGTATAAAACAATTTATACCATTTATTAATATTCGAGAAATTTGAACATTAAATTTCCTTTTTAATAATTCAAATTAGTTAACGCATTAATTCTAACCAAAACTTTTAATGTAAACTAATTTTCCTTTACCATATCTTTTAATAATAAATTTATTAACCACCTTAATCTCTAATATACATTAGGAAAATAAACTGGTAGATTTCCATTTCTAAGCTACATATAAAATAATTTACATAGGCTTACCAATCTAACTTTTATAAATTCCTCAAACATTTTTAAAATCCCTATATATTTTCCAAAGTCTTTCCTATATATATATATTGAAAAACAAAATCTTTCTTCACTGTTAACAGATTTTCTTCTATATTATCCAACTTAAATAAATTTTCTTTTCTGTAAATAAAATCTCACTTATAACTATTTATATTTATACTTGTATATCCTATTTTTAAACTTTACAGTTTTGTATTTTTAAACGAAAACATATCCTTACTGTAAACTTCAAACACATATACACATTTGTTGAATTTAAATTTAAATTCGAGAAGTAAATTCGAATACCTCACTACTGAACGCTAGAACCATCTCAGAACTGTTGACTTCAGAAATCATGCTGCCCAGGGCCTTAACTCGACACTGCTGCCTTGCAAACGCTTGCTCGAGCACAGCACTGTCTTACCCTAGCTGAGCCTACGACAATCCCCATCGCGACGCTATCCTCCTCGAGTGCATCTCGATGCCAGTATCGACAATGACAAAATCTTGCGACCACAAAACTCAAGTTAACACCCACGTGTACGAACGCATACACCATCTCCTCTCATCTGCGCTCGGTAGAACCACCATCGAACTCGCGAGCCTCACGATATGCTGCCACCTTCTAGTCGTATCGCCACCCACGCGACGCTCCTCGACCAACCCCCAAATCAATCGACATCCCTCTCCGCCACCAACAGAAATGTATTTGAAAGAAATCAGCTTTATATCTCAAATTGTAACGTCAGACACACAATCCATACAAGTCTGTTCCGGGATCGAACAGAACCGAAGGCACTTCTCACGAAGCCCTTGCATATCCGGATAATTTTCTAATCACGTCCGGACTTCCCGTCACTAAGGGTGATAAAACCTCTAAACCGGAGATCAGCCGATGTAGAGTAACTCGACGGTAATCCTTCCGTTTTCAAAAATATCCGGTCTTCAACACCGGTCTTCGAATGCAATTCATAACGACGTATCACATATTCGGAATGGGTTATACGACCCCATGGTCCTTTCCCGGCTAACCCGAATAGTGAGCGTTTATTTAAAAACAAGTGTGGCATTCAAATTCATCCAATTCACAACAAATACCTATTCAAGGTAATTATTGATAGTCGGTTATTTAACTATCAATAAAGATGCGCAACATCATCAGATTCCAAATAATTTTCCCAAATTATTTTATCTTCAAAAATATCTTTATTAGATATATATAATTTCCACACTTAACCATTTGAAAACAATTTCAAATCAATTTCCACATTTCATTTTATCTTTGAAGATAAAATCTCAAAAACAGTTCATTTCATATTGGAAAAGCATTTCCATACTTATTTAAAAATAAGTGTTTCACAAATCTATTTATTTTCAACATTTGAAAATATTCGATATACTTAAATCAAAAATTAAGTATATATTCATTCTTTAAGGAAATCATTAATTTTAACAACATTTCTTTGAGTCAAAACGAATGTTGCGTAAAACATCGTTACGACGACTCAAAATCACTAGTATAGGGATTCGAAATTTAGATAGATATATAAATCCCAATACTATATAAAACATTTCCTTTCGGAAACCATTTACTATAACAACAGTGTTATAGTCCACCATTTCCTTAAATTTCTCGAAAACGTCTATTTCAACAAGAACTGTTGAAATCTATGCTTTTGATTCATAATACATTTTAAAACATCTTTAAAATGTTTAACTTCATTTTTAATATCACTTCTTCAAAAATAAATCCATTTTACTTAACAATATATTCACTGTCCAAAATCGTGAATATACTTCACTAACCAAATTTCAGTCTTTCTACATATTTATTTCAAGGATAATTCTCTATCCAAAATCGCGAATATATTTCCTTTAATAACCTTCTACATTTAATTTATCAAATTCAATTGATTTCGAATTTATAAAACAACGTTTTATAAATTCTCTTTCTATTTTGTAAGAACTTTGACTTATAAATCTTCCTTTTTATTAACTTCGATCAATATTCCATTTAAAAGCAAAAGCCCAATTTATAAGTAAATTCCTTATAATCTTTTATTTTACAATTCCATTCATTTTATAACTTCATACTTTATAAATCTATAAACTTCAACTTTATAAATCTATAAACTTCAAATCTTCACAATTTATAAATTTCCTAGCTTTACAACTTATAATTCTATAAATTTCTATCTTTAAAATTTATAATTCTATAAATTTTCTATCTAACACTTATAAAAACTCGTTTTAAATCCCAATAATCTTAATTGATAAATATCAATTTGTGCATCTTGTACATACATCGTTTTTAATGATTCAAAAATCCAATTTAAATTATTTTATAAATTAGTTAACTATTTATTTCAAAAATCATCTTTTGGGTTATATTTCACAAAAATTTTAACTTTTATAACTTTAAAATTTTAGACGTTTATTTATTTGAAATAAATCAATTCAAAAATTCCATAAAACGTATATTTTCAAAAAATCACTTTAAAAGTAAAAGTTGTTATTTTTACATTTCAAAACTGAATCCGATGATGCAACAGCACCAATTAGTCAATCACAACAACAACATCATATATCAACATATGATAACAGAATATACATCAATATCTGTAAATAAATAAATACTGGTGAGGAATCCAGTTGGATCCCTCCAACCTGTTTCCCTGCATCCAAAGACGTTAGCACAATACTAATTCCACTTCGAGGTGGAATATCGCGGTATGTGGGTTTTTTATAAAAATCCGCTTACTAACGGCGCAATAGGGTCTCATCCGCTATACGAGGCGGAAAATCATCAATCTAATATATACATATGCCAATATGTATATATTGCTATATATAGATATATATCCTACTATATCTAATATCACATCCAAACAGTCAATCATCAATCAATAACTGCAAAATTAAATTTTCCTTCGAGTGAGAAAATCTCACCTTAGCTTTTAATTTGCCATCCATTTCCATTTCTTCTTTCGTTTTCTCGACTTTAACCTTGTATAACAATTACATAATCTTATTCCTATTTGAACAAATCAAATAAATAAATTTTTTCGCTTATTAATTTTAATTATCCAATGATTTCTTTTAAATAAATTTATTTGACTAACATTTCAATTTCTACTAACTTTCCTGTTTCTTTAACTAAAGCCTCATTTTTTTTTTGATTAGCTGATAATTCTTTTTAACCCATTTCTTTTTCTCTAATACATTTACCAACTAAAATAAATTAAATAAGTCAATCATACTATTTTATCACCAAATTCCTTATATACTTTTCCTCCAAAATCTTATATAAATTTTCATGCACATAAATTTAAACTCTACAAATTTCTAGACAGCAACATCCTTTAATATAATTTATAAATTTCCTGTTTCCTATTTCTAAAATTGTATACCTACATATATATATATAAATTAAATTAAATAGAAAAACTTGAAAATCTTATACCTTACTGCTCCCTCGACATCACAGCCGAGCTCGCGATCCCTAACCGTAAAAGCGACAATCCTGGCAATTCTGCAATTACCTCGCGCGCCGCCGTGCCCTAGTCTCGTCGCTGCCTTAACCATCGCGACCGTTCCAACCTCGTACGAGCACGCGAAATCAAATCGCGAGCCATCCTGACAATCTCGCCTTTAAGCCCACAACAACCTCCAAGCACCGCCGGCAGAAATCCCATGCCCCTTCCTCTCGACTTGTCTTCACGCGAGCTTCGCCTCGACACGAAATCGAGTTCGTCGCCGCGAGCTCCTCCGCGAAACCCTGGTCGCCGCCCTGCTTGACCCAGTTACTCGAGCTTCCTCCAACCCCCTTGGCCTCGCGAATGCCATCTCGTGCACCACCCTCCCGATCGCGAGTGATTTGAACGAAAGCGTCTCGTTTGTTTTTTTTTCTTTTTATTTTCTTCGATTTGGAATTTTTGGGGAGGGAACGCGGCTATGGGGTTTGAATGAAGAGGGAATGAATTACAGGCGCGATCTGATTACCTTTGTTCCGCCATTTTTATTTCGTTCGATTTGTAAATGAAAAAGAGACGAGGAAGTGAATATTAAAAGGAGAGGGGAAGACAGGCGAACATGGGTTGCACGACTCGTTCCGTGATATTTGGCGTGGTTAAAGGAATGAACGTGGCTGATATGTGACAAATTTAAATATTAAATTTAAATTGAATTTGATTTGTTTCCAATGCGTTTGCTCGTTGTACGGTCACGTATTAGCTCCGAACAATACGAATTTTGAAATCCGACAATAATTCAATATTACGGACCCAATGGAACTGGTTTCGTCGAATTCCGAGACTGCGCCCCGGAACGCTATTTTTTAAATATCGGTCCAACGATATAAATTTCAAAACTGAACATACAGTTCGAAATTAAATTTTGAATGTAACAACCCGCATATTCATCGATTTTACATTTAAATATTTTATTTAAATATTTCATCGTTCGTCGGATTTTGGTCCGAAAAGCTACTTTTTGCAAACAGTCGAATTGGGACTCGAGACCACCTCCATTGAGTCCAAAATGTCGTTTGCGATCTTTTTGAGTGTAAGCTTCGATATGTTTGGAGCTAGTCAAAAATTTGACCATTTGCACTTTGGGTTTGGTTTTGGGTTCAGCCCCTTTGCCAACTTAAACCCCCAAATCTGAACCACTCCTCCCCATTCTCCCTCACTTCCTCCTCATTTCAGTTCTTGAGCAACAATGGTGAGTGGAATGGGAAATTAGAATTCCCAAGCCCTAGTTTCCATTTGCAAATCAAGTTCTAGCTCCAAATTCAAAGAGAACCCATTGGTAAGCTTCATCTTCTTCTTCTCCAGCTCTTTCTCCTTTCAATTTCAGAATTTCCTAAACCTAACTTAGGAAATATTTCTCTTTTAAAGCTTGTTGAGTTGGAATTGAAGAGTAGTTGCTCTTGCCATTGCTCCATAGCATCTTCTTCATTCGTTTGGGTTCAAAGGTGAGATTTTTATCTCACATCTAAGTCAATAATTATCTTCGATTGTTAGGTATGAATTCCTAACACTTATCCTTGTGCAATTCCTTAGTCGTTGTTGCTCGACCGATCGTTATCGATATCGTTTGGCCATTTTTTGGCCTAGGTTCAGGGAATGCCCTGAATAACAGTTTCAGCCGTCTGAACGTATGGTTCAGACGTCTGAATGGAATACTGGGAATTTTCTTCTCCCAGCATTCAGACGTCTGAATCAAAATTTCAGACGTCTGAATTGGTTCGTTTTGGACCAGAAAAGGAATAGGCTAAAAAGTGCCTATTTCAGACGTCTGAAATCTAGGATTCAGACGTCTGAATTCTGTTCTGGAAAATAGTTTATTTTCCATATTCAGACGTCTGAATTCTTGATCTCAGACGTCTGAATCTGCTGTGTTTTGCCTAGTTGTTTTTTTAGCTTGAATATCCAACTCTAATCAAGTCGGGTTGATTCCCTTTTTGTGTTATCATTTATTATCGGCCACTTTGCTAAGTCGCCCACCTTTTTAAACTTAGGTCGCTTGTCTTCACTAAGTCGTACCGTTTTACTCTGCGTATTACTCTGCGTAGGCAATCTTATATGAAAAGCATTCATCAGAACTTCCATTTTGATGCATTTTGAGCTGATTTCCTTGGATTTTATTCACGCCTCCGAATGTGAATTTTTGTGATACGTTTTATGACTTGTCACTTTAAAAATATAAAGGTTTCAATACTAATAGTAAATATCAAAACTCTTTCATCAAAGCGATTTCAACACTATTTTAAATATCAAAAGTTCATTTTCTCAAACTGATTTTCAATCTACTAGTATATACAAGCCTTTACTTCACTCGAATGAGAAATCGACTTAAACGACTTAGTAAAACGGGTGGTATGAAACGCTTGAGTTCACTTCGTCGGTTAACTCTTGGACTTGTTCGATTGAACCCTTTTTGTGACAATTTCCTAGTGAAGATTTACAGCTTGTTCGTAAATATTTAAGTTAAGCAAGTGGTTATGGGACATGAAGCTAAACTCATATATTTACTAGCTTGGTGTGATTGACACTTCCTTATGATCATGACGATCATTTTTATGATTTAGACTAGCGATTGAGCGATGTCTCTTTGTCTACGTGGGAGACTATACCCCGATCATGTGATGTTTCGCCATCACATTTCTAGGGTAGCACCCTACGGTCTTCGGACCATTCGTGGAGCATTCGGCTCATCGGTCTTCGGACCATTCGTGGAGCATTCGGCTCATCGGTCTTCGGACCATTCGTGGAGCATTCGGCTCATCGGTCTTCGGACCATTCGTGGAGCATTCGGCTCATCGGTCTTCGGACCATTCGTGGAGCATTCGGCTCATCGGTCTTCGGACCATTCGTGGAGCATTCGGCTCATCGGTCTTCGGACCATTCATGGAGCATTCGGCTCATCGGTCTTCGGACCATTCGTGGAGCATTCGGCTCATCGGTCTTCGGACCATTCGTGGAGCATTCGGCTCATCGGTCTTCGGACCATTCGTGGAGCATTCGGCTCATCGGTCTTCGGACCATTCGTGGAGCATTCGGCTCATAGGCCTTTCCCCCTTTTATGTGTTTTCTGGATTTCTGGCGATGATTTCTGGAATTTTGTGCTTCACCAATTTTCATGATTTTCATTGATATGATATCAGTTTTTGTGCATTGGTGAATTCATGTGTTATTGATTTGTTATGAATACAAGTTTAGGGTATGATACCCTACCTTATCTTTGAGAAGATTCTTGTGATATTGATTAATCTTTTGTTGATTATCATTTACATACTTATAGTAGTATGTCGTTATGGTTATTTCATGTTCATGTCATGCCTTTTACTTCATACCATATCATCTGATATTTATAGTTAGACTGATCCGTTTATTATTTTCTTATAAATAATACTCGGGTCAGACCGAGATGTTACAGGTGCTTCTGCTTGACTTCTCTTCAGGATATCTCTGACTTTTGGCTAACTACTCTAGTTTAGTAGTTTTTGTTTGTATACATTTGAGATTAGACTCCTTGATGTATACATATTCTTTTGGTTAGCACTTGTATCTATTCTTTTGTGTTATTGTGGATCTTATTTGACCACTACTCTGATGTACACTTTCATGTGTTATATTCATATCTATTTCCGCCTTTGTGATATGAATTGTCTGTGACTGATTTGTGTTACGTTTATTTCTATATTTGTTTCCGAAGATTATATATAGCCACCGTGTGATAGCTTTGTGTTTGTATCGGTATGTTGGATTTCCTCTTTAAAAAGATATGCATTCTATTCTATCTGACATATCGGTGCTCGCACAAAGAAGTTACACGGATGGTCGCTCCTCAACAGCCTTATTCTCCGTGCTAATTGACAGCACTACACCGTAGTGTTCTTGGTTAGCGTGGGTATAGAGGTGGGGCATCACATTGAAGCTCCAATTATCTTCAGTATTATTAATATAAATATTAAAAGCTTTTCGAAATATTTTTCTTCAACTTTAAATTGAAGATTCAAATTTTTATCCAGTTTCAATAGATTAAATTTTATAATTTAATCGCCAAATTTCAAAATTATATCGGGGATTCAAATTAAATCATCGTTCAAATATTTAAAATTAATTAAATATTTCCAATTTAATTCGTTCAAAATTCTGGGTCGTTACAATAAAGAGATGACCGTTTGAAAATTTGAATGGACACATAATATAAAAGTTCAAAATGGTACCGGTACGGTTAGCGGTTACGCAGATATCGCTGCATACCGGATTTCAAAACGTAGAATTGAATACATCGCAAAGATCGCACGATGAGATGATCCAAACGGTATATAGATATTCGTGGTACGATCATCCGATTAAAAGTCGATAATTGGTACCGAAAATGCTGCTATTCTGTCAGAATTAAAATAAACGGAGCAATAGAAGTCCAAATTTGGAAAGACGAATTTCGCAGTCTGATTCAGAACGATCCGAATAAATTTTCTCCTGTTGACATATTTAGGTTTCGGAAAACTTTTAAATTCACTGTTATTAACCGGTTTGATTTGAACTAAAATTTTACAGGAAATAAACTTCAATATTATCAGATGAAAATTTTCCAGTTGCTATATTAAAATAGACGTATTCCAAATAATAAATTTTTATTTTCAAATTTTATTGTTTAAAATTTCACAAATTTCCAGTTAAATATACTTTTAAAATCATTAAATTTTGCGGGTCGTTACAGTGAAACTGTCTTCGCTGAGTACAACTGATAATCTTTTTGATTTAAAAATCAAAATATGAAATTGAAATAAATTTCTATTGTTGTTTACATAGCTGTATTTATTTTGTTTCTCTAAGAATTTCGAATCCGAATTGAGGATTCGAAGAAATTGCAGATATGTGATTTTTGTTGAAATTTCCACTGGCTTTCTTTTGTACTAATCATCTATTGATTACATTTTGCTGTTTTGAATTGTCTTCATTGAAGATGCATTCGAATGATTTCTTTGTTTATATTGTAATTTGCGTGCAAATATGAATTGCACGTTACTGCATTTATTTTACGTTGAACCGATGCTTGGTTATGAAACGTATTTTGTTGCCGTTATTTTTATAACGGGATTTTTACATCGATGCTAAATTTTGAGGCACGGTGTTTTGTTGACACTTTGATGAATGAAAATTCACTGGTATTACATTTTGATGTAAATTATTTTGTTGAGATTCTGATGTTTTAAAAATTACTGTCGCTTTGACTTCAGTAACAGTCAAATTTTACAAAGTGGATTTTCAAGCGGTTATTCCGCAATGCTGATTTTGAGATCCGTTTTTACGGTATTTTGAGAAGTACAATTTCCTTTTCGAAATTGTTACTAATATTGCTGCTTTAATCACGTGATTGGAAAATTGTTTTAAAAATGAAAGTGTTTTATAAATTTTTTAACAGTTTGCGGTTTCAAAAGGATGAGAAAGCGACTTAAACGATTCAGCAAAATCGAGGACTATGACCCCTTTCTTTTACTGATTCTCTTAACTCCGGACTTGTCCAGTTGAGAATGTGAATTGTTATTTTTATAAAATAAATAAAATTGTTTTCAGAAATTTTATAGTTTGCGATTTCAAAAGAATGAGGAAACGATTTAAACGTTTCCGCAAAATCGAGGACTATGACCCCTTTCTTTTACTGATTCGCTTAATTCCGGACTTGTCCGTTTGAGAATGTAAAGTGTATTTTTACAAAATACACAATTTTGCACTTTCAAGGAAACGATGAAGTGATTTAAACGATTTAGCAAAAGTGCGGAGTATGGAACCACACTTTTACTATTTCGGTTAATTCCGGACTCGTTAATTGAATATCTGTTGTTTTGATGATTTTGATGAATTTTGCACTTTCAAGGAAACGATGAAGAGAATCAAACGATTTAGTAAAACACGTGGTATGGGACATGTGCGTTTGCTATTTCGGTTAATTCCGGACTCGTTAATTGAAATATTTGATGCTTTCGTGTGCTTTCGAGCCACTATGATGGACCTTTGGGTCATATGATGGACCTTCGGGTCAAATACCAGTACTAGACCTTCGGGTCATTTGTTGGACCTTCGGGTTATTTGTTGGGCGCCAAAATTATGTTGAGTACTTGGTAGGCTTCGGCCATTTGTTGATGCACGTGCGGCGAATTAAAAACTCGCCATCTAATGGGATCGATCCAACCTTTTATGTTGATTTTCTAGTCTTCTTAATTGATTTCTAGATATTTGTTGTTTCTAATTATCTGCAGGTAATTAGATATCTGATGTTATGGCTTTAATTATCGTATCGATAATTAAATATTTGTTGCTTCTAATTATCGCTTGTGATAATTAGATATTTGTTGATTCTGATTATCATTTTGATAATTGGATATTGTTGATATGAGTTATGATTATCGTTTTTGATAATCGGATATTTGTTGCTTCTAATTATCGCTTGTGATAATTAGATAATTGTTGATTCTGATTATCGTTTTTGATAATTGGATATTTGTTGAAATTTGATTATCGCTTTTGATAATTAAATATTTGTTGTTGATTTGAGATTTAATTATCGCTTTTGATAATTAAATATTTGCTGATTTGAGATTCGATTATCGTTTTTGATAATTGAATATTTGTTGATCCTGATTATCGTTTTGATAATCGGATATTTGTTGCTTTTAATTATCGCTTTTGATAATTAAATATTTGCTGATTTGAGATTTAATTATCGCTTTTGATAATTAAATATTTGCTGATTTGAGATTTAATTATCGCTTTTGATAATTAAATATTTGCTGATTTGAGATTTAATTATCGCTTTTGATAATTAAATATTTGCTGATTTGAGATTTAATTATCGCTTTTGATAATTAAATATTTGCTGATTTGAGATTTAATTATCGCTTTTGATAATAAATATTTGCTGATTTGAGATTTAATTATCGCTTTTGATAATTAAATATTTGCTGATTTGAGATTTAATTATCGCTTTTGATAATTAAATATTTGCTGATTTGAGATTTAATTATCGCTTTTGATAATTAAATAATTGCTGATTTGAGATTTAATTATCGCTTTTGATAATTAAATAATTGCTGATTTGAGATTTAATTATCGCTTTTGATAATTAAATATTTGCTGATTTGAGATTTAATTATCGCTTTTGATAATTAAATATTTGCTGATTTGAGATTTAATTATCGCTTTTGATAATTAAATATTTGCTGATTTGAGATTTAATTCTCGCTTTTGATAATTAAATATTTGCTGATTTGAGATTTAATTATCGCTTTTGATAATTAAATATTTACTGATTTGAGATTTAATTATCGCTTTTGATAATTAAATATTTGCTGATTTGAGATTTAATTATCGCTTTTGATAATTAAATAATTGTTGATTTGAAATTTGATTATCGTTTTTGATAATCGAATATTTGCTGAGTTGAAATTTGATTATCGTTTTTTTGATAATTAAATATTTGCTGAATTGAAATTTGATTATCGTTTTTGATAATCGAATAATTGTGATTTGGAATTTGATTATCGTTTTTGATAATCGAATATTTGCTGAATTAAAATTTGATTATCGTTTTTGATAATCGAATATTTGCTGAATTGAAATTTGATTATCGTTTCTGATAATCGAATATTTGCTGATTTGGAATTTGATTATCGTTTTTGATAATAGAACATCTGTTGATTTGAGATTTGATTATCGTTTTTGATAATCGAATATTTGTTAATTTGAAATTTGATTACCGTTTGTGGTAATTAAATATTTGTTGAATTGTTTTCCGACTATCGTTTGGATAATTGTAATTGTTCAGTTTTAATTGTTTCTGATTATCTATTTTGATAATTAGACTTTACTGAGAATTTGTGAATTTCTTTTACGAAATTGAAAGATTTCTTTGATATTTGTGTTCTCGATTCTTATTTTTCTAGCATAACCAGTTTATGTTAGAAGAATAATCGTTATAGACGACTTTATTTATGAAAATTGTGGGGACGCAATTTTTATAAGGAGGGGAATCTGTAACAACCCGGGATTTAGTTTTAACCTATAATCGTCATTTAACGATTTAAACAAGGATAAATTGCTGTTGGAAATATAATCAAGTTGAGATTCTTTTATAGATTGTTAAGTGTTAGTGGGCTTTTAAATCTAGCACATGCTTTATCTTATTTCAGTGCTTTGTTATCAAATGAAAACCCGGTTTTCCCTCATTTTATTTTTCGTTCGTAAAAGAAACCATATACGAAAAAGAAAAGAAAGAAATGGTGGCTCGTTCGTTCGTCCCCCTTTTTAAAAATTAGGGTTTTGGTTTTCGAAGGCGACTGCCCTTGTTCGCTCGATCGATGCTTTCTGCAATTCATTGCTTGGTTGTCGAATTATAAGGTGAGTAATTTCTCACATCTAATTCAAACTGTTTCGTGGCTATTATGACTTCGATCGTGTTGTTCGATTTTCATGACTTGTTCACCTTTTTACTTCGAACCCTTTATTTTCGTCACTTATTTTATGGCTTCGGTCGTTACAGTTCTGCTGCATGAAATTCTTGAATTGGAACCGATTCGAGGCTTTTGATTTTGTTGTACCCATTAATTGAATTCGTTGCTTGAATTCATCTCGGCCATGGATATTCGTTTTCGTGATAATCATTGTTCGTTGTGGTTTGGGCGTTGATTTGAACTACTCGTTATTCTTAGTAATTTTGTTTTGTTGTTGTTGTTTTCTTGTTTCTGGTTGTCTTCGACATTGGCTTAGGTATTGTACTATATTTCATTTGATACTCGGCTTCGATCATATTTGATTGTTGGTAGCACTGGCTTTGATACTTCACTTTCCAGTTTTTCATCCTTGTTCAGGTGTCTGCATTTAACTAGTATGTTTGATATGCTGTGGTAATTTGATTGATTCCATATGCCTATATGTTGGCTTGAATTTAGTACCTGGATTCACTGTATATCAGTTTTGTTCACCTTCATGGTTCACCACTGATGTGTAGTGTGCAATGCTCGGAGATTCTTGGTTTGCATTTGTTCACGATGGGTTCGGCTTTGTTGAGTCATCAAGTAGTTCACTGTCTTGATTTGAAACTGTGTTCATATACACTTGACTCATGTTGATTATTTGAGGTTAACTGGCTTGCATCGTGCACTATTTTCACTTGAGTTTGCATTACTCCATGTACATCCTACTTGTCTGATTCATTTGGTTGTTGGTTGGTTTCACTTGCATTTGCATTTGGTCTAACTTGATTCTGGCCTCACTTCTGTAGTATCAAATTTTGGGTTTGTTGGTTTCTGGAATTGAGGGTTTGTTGTGCTGACCTGAATTTGCAGTACTTGCATTGAACTGTAGTTTGACTTGACGATGACCTTGTCTCCGGCAAGTGAGTCGAACTGGCAATTTGCCTAGTCCTTGATTATGATGATGGTACTGTCCAGTTTACAGTACTATATATATATATTTGCAATTTGTACATTTATGTTTTTGAGGCTGTTTGCATGCAGTTGCATTTTAGTCTTCATATATATGTATGCATTCATATATGTATATACATCATTTGATATGTATATATGTATGTCGAAATTGCATTGCTTGCTCTTGAATTTATTGAGCTTGGTATCGTATTTTCCACTGTCTACAGCCTATTGGGCTGTGATGTATTGAACTGATTCATTGTTTTCTTACTTTGGACAGTAGTCTAGAGCTGTTCTTGGTTTTAGTGTGTTTGTGAAGTTGTTTTTAGTACTTATGTGTATGTGCACTTGCATCTGGTGCATGTGCTATGTTCGTCTCAGTTGTACTTCTTTTTATTGTTTGGTCTGGATTTATGTTCTGGTTCAAGTATAAGCCAGTTTCATTTGTGTTGTTATCACACTTGAGTTGAACCCGATTTCGGGGTTTGACCTGGTGATCATTTGTGATTTTCACTGAGCTTTTGTGTATCTCATGCGATAGTGGCGAGGCAGTACACGCGTGCGTGTACTGCAGCCCTATCAGATTTGAGGGTTTTAAATTGATGTTTCGAATTGTTGAGTTGTTTCGTTGGTTAAATTCAATACTTTGGAGTTGTATTCTGATTTGAATTGTTTGATTTGTCGGTTAACACTGTATAGTGTTATATTTGCCGTTATCCGATTCTCTTATCGAGAAGTTGGATATACGAGATTTCTGTGACTGTCGTCTATTTGATATTGATTATTATTGCTTCTGTGCATTAATAACTGAGTTTAAATTAGACTGACCCGTGTATTATTTTCTTTTGAATTTAATACTCGGGTCAGACTCGAGTTATTTCAGGGTGTAGATTTCCTGCTTTGAGTTGCTATTTGAGCTATGAAGACTTTTCACCTCCTTTGAAGTAGTCTGCGTCTTTTTGTAGTAGTCGTGTCATTGTATAGAATGATATGTGTTCATGTATATTAGTTGATAATGTACGTCTATATATAACTTCCAGAGTCGACAGTTGTAGTTGTATCATATGTATTGGGTCAACTATATTGTAACTGACATCAGTTATATATATATATGAGACTTTTTGTTTAATCTGTGTTCCGCATTTATATTATCTGTGTTATTATTATATCTAATGTCCTAAACTATTATGAACCATCGTAGTTTGTTTTATACTGGTAATTGGGTATGTCGATGGGAGTAAATAAATGAGATGAAAAATTAAAAAGTATATGCCACTCCTATCGAGGTAACCAATATTAGTGTAAGGCCAATTACGGATGGCCGCTCCTATCCAGCCTTATTCTTCGTAATAATAGACAGTATTTCTTTTAATACTCTTTGTTATTATGAGCATAGAGGTGGGGCATCACAATTCATCTCTCTAGCCTCAAAAGGTGAGTAATCACTCACGATTAATGTTCTTTTATTATTTAAATTTTATTTCAATTGAAACGACAATTGAAATATTCTGTTGTTAGCTATTTACACTGTTATATATGCTATTACCTGTATCAGTTCACCTGTGGCATCTGACACCATTATCTGTTAATTATACGATGAAAATCTAGTTGGTTGATGATTGATTGATGGTTTGTTGTTTATATTGGATGTAAATGAATTGTATAAAGTGATAGATATTATGCAATTTAATTTGACGTAGGATAGTTAAAAATTTGAAACGACATATGTGTAAATTTGATTAAATGACATTTGTATAATATGACCCCTTTAAATGTTAAATTAATTGACACGTAGGATTTGTTTAATTACACCTTGAACCACTGAATGTATGTTGTTAAATTGATGATGTATGAAATTGTAAATAGATGACAAGTGAAGAACCATAATTTAATAATCTTTAATCTACATGAAATGATAGTGTAGACTCTAGAAATAATTATATTAATTCGCACAAATAACAATGTGAATTAATATGATTATTTCGAGATTATTTGAATTGATTATTGGATTGATATTGGTTGTTGTTATTGCTTGTTTATTTACTTTGACACCATCCCAGTTATCACACTGCAAGTTCCCTTTGCTATGCTTTGATTTTGAATTGAATTAGAATCGGGTTGAAATGATAAATACCCAAATTAAATTTTGACTTAGGATAGAAAATTAAATAAAAACCGATTGGTCAAATAAGTTGATTTAAAATAAAATAAAGTTTTTATTTGAATAAACAACAAGGTTTTGAAATGAAGTTGGAATTTGAATTTTAAAGAAAGAAAATGTTAATATTTAATAATCTGAAACAAAATATTAACAATGTAATTGATGAAAGAACGTTGTTTAATTTGAGAAATGATTGAATTAAGTTTTGAAATTATTTAATAATTAAGTTTTGAAATTTTATAATAGTTAAGTTTTGAAATTATTTAATAATTAAATAAGATTGAATTATTTAATAATTAAATAAAATTGAATTCTTTAATAAGTGAAATTTAACTTCTTGAATAAGTAAAATAAGTTTCTTATTTAATTGAGTTTTGAAACTTGTAACTAAAATTAAATCAGTGAAATTGAATTTCTCTAACAAGAAAAAAAATGTGATTTATTGAAATTAATGTAAGACTTGTAATTGAAAGAATTGATTTGACGAATTTAATTTAATTCAAATTTGTAAGTTTTGATATAATGGAGTTGAACTTAAGTAATTGATTTAATGAATTGGAAATTAAATAGAAATTATTTTAAATGACAAATTTACTTATCGAATATTAAATGAAATCGATAAATGAATTTAAATTGATTTGAATGTTAAATTAAATTGATTTAAATGATTTCGGAATGAAACTTATATACGTACTTGAATTGTTTTAAATAAAAAATTGAAATTGAATTATGGAGTTTTGAAATGTAAGTTGGAAGTTTTGAAACGTAAATTTTGGAAATTGGTTTAGAAAGACAAATGAAATGTTGATTTACAAATTTTAATGGAAATTGAATTTGATTTGCTTTGAAAGATATTAATCGACCAATCGGTGTAATAATCACGAAAGTTATTAAAGAGACCGGAATCGGTTAGGGACATACTCACTGTCTAAACCGAAAACCACTTTAATAACTACACGCGGAGTGTGATCCAGAATGAAGTGGTTGGAATGATGTACGTGATGACTGAAGAAAGAGAACGATAATGGATAGCCTTGACACTTGTGTCAAATTGGAAATGACTAAAACAGGAGCCGTGCCGGGCCAAATGGGGGCTAGCTACCTCGAGCAAACACACTTCTTCGAAAACTACTCATTACTTGTTGTCGATTGGTGCACCCTTGATTTTGGGAGTGTTGTTTCGCGGTGTTGCGATCGCTGCGGCGATGCGTTCTCACCAGTCCGGATCAGGCAAACGGTAGTTTCACTACCTTGGGTATTGCCTCATGTGCCTTGTCATACTTGGATCCCTATATACGCGACCACTACGATTTGTTTTGTGTTATACCTATGGAGTACTCCATGATATCCCACTAGTTTACGGTGGAGTTTACAGTGCTATATAGACTATAACGCTTATATAAAATGTGTTAAGGGGGATAATGGTAACGCCTTAACACTATTTTGATCTCTTATATTACTTATAGGCATTATCTACTTATCGTACACTACTACATAGTAGATAGTTTAACGGATCATTAAAGGATGGTTATTCCAAACATCCTTTGAGTTACTTGTATTTCAATTGCTATTTCACTTGAGTTGGGTTTATAAATATAAGAATGTTAATCCTGACTCGAGTGTTTTGTGTTTTGCTTTACGCTCGGGTCAGATTGAGTGCACCAGTATTCGAGACTCACCTTTGGAGTTGGAGCTTCGCTTGGAGATCCAGCAATCTATCCAGTTTTTAGATATCCAGTTGATTTCAGTGATTGTATTCTGATATTGTATTTGATTATTGTATTCGAGACATCTGTTGTACCTTATTTAACTCTGATATGTATATAGTAGCTTCATGAACTACTATCTTTTATTTCCGCTGCACTTATTACTTTGTGTCTGTGATCTGTGATTACTTATTTACTGTATATGTTCAGTTTTGCCAAATTTAAATTAACAACGCGGTATTTTGAATTATTCAAGTCCGACATGTGTGTCTGCCTATGCACTTGGAGGGTGCAGCATGATAGGGGGTTCTCGCATTTGGTTTGGTAGCGAGCGGATGACTCTTACTCCTACATGTCTCTACGGGGTTGGTTCAGTCGAGAGGCTGGCTGTAAAGGCAGAACACGGGTACAACTGTATGCTACGGTGGGCGTTACCCCACTGGCGCGTCCCGTTACAGTTGGTATCAGAGCTTTGGTAGCTCTAGGCAAAACTTAACATATAAGGTAAATGTATTTACAGAATCACTCTCATTCGAGTTTCAATCTCTTACTTTTGACTCGATTCCTTTGAATTTTGGAACGTTCCCTGCGGTTCCAAAAATTCATTCGTGTCCCTCACTATTCGTCTTCTTTCAATTCTGGAGCACCACATAACTCCATTTTGAATGATATCTATAATAGATCGGCGGTCTCGCCAATCTTCAAATGATTTGTAAAGGGGTGAAACTCCTTTACAATAGGCATTGATTTACTGGAGATTTATGTATCCTCGGTTCACGATGCTATCTATCTCCTGCTATACCTGAATTTTATTTCTTGAGATCGAATGTCGATTTACCTCGGAATTCTACAACGATCTTATTCTTGAAGTCACGGTCGACCCGGTTAAGGTTGCCCGCGATTTATATAAACTTATCAATCTTCCTACTTTGCTATTAATCATCATATCTTGTTTCGAACTTATCTTCGAATCAAATTTCTCTTTGATTTAAGTCCATCAAATTTGAAACCCTACCCTTATTTTGAAAATTCATTCCTGTATCGTCGAGCAAAGAAATGTATTTGTAAACTAATATATATAAATGGTTTAAATATATGATGTGTTGTTTGAGTTGTTGAGGTTGATTTGGGTTTCCGATCGATTCGTCTGATCAACGCTATCGATAGGATTTCCAAAACACTTGAGCAGAGCAAGCTGACACAATGTTGTTTTCAAATTTGGAAAATAAAATAAAGTTTGTATGATTTTACTATATATATAAGTATGAAATTTTCTTTAACCAACCTGTAATAAATTAATTGTTGGAGTGATAATATTTGATTATCATTTATTGTTTTGTAAACAATTGACTATTGCAATATAAATAATTGAAGTTATAAGCTTGGCTATAATGCAAATTTGAAATTTGAAATGTATTTAAATCAAGAATTTGAGAATTTAAAATTTTGGGTGATTTCAATTTGGTTTTTAAGTTTTAAAGTGTATAGTATTTAAAATATTTTCAAATAGAAATCGTTTTCAAAGAATTTTAAAATGTTGAAATCAGTGCTCTTCTCTTTGTCGCTGGAAAATAATTTCGGTGATGGCGGCCGCATCATCGACATTCATTTTCGAGTTTCGAAGTGGAGAAACCATTCTGTAGCTTTGCTACGGTTTTGGTTTGAGAAAAAAATATATTTTGATTTGAGTTTCTTCAGTATATTTTGATTTACATGTATATAGGTATCTTATTTTAAAATTTAATTTGATTTGATATAAATATATTATATATATCTCTAAATTGTTTAAAGTTAATCGGAAATCTAATTCTTAAATTTTGTTAAAGGATGATTTTAATTATAAATAAAACCAAAATTTGGAATAAATATTTAAACTTGAATAATTGAATTGGGAAAATTTTATTTGTATATTGTTCAACTGCATTCTAATACAACTTACCTAAATCATTCAGAAGTTGAATATGTAATTGGATAATATATAAGATAATTGAATTTATAAATAAATTTTGAGTGTTTATAATAAATGTTATACACTAAATTTTGATTATAAAGATGTTAATAGAGTTAGATAGGATAATAAGTAAACTCAGTTAATAATGAAATAAATTTGTTTTGAAAGAATTAATAAATTTGTTTTGAAAGAATTAATAAATTGAAATTTGATCAACATATGAAAATACCTTGAATTTAAAAGAAATTAATAGATGTAAATTAATTTAAATCGAAACTTTTATGTTTTAAATTAATTTATATGGGTTAAATATATGTGAGTAGATATATTAAGTAGAATAAATTTAACAGTAATTTGGAATAAAGAAGAATTTAAAATTGTTGAAGAAAATATGATTATAATAAAAGACTATTCAAATTTATGGTTTTAGAAATTGTAAATTGAAGAAAATGGGATAATAAGATAATGAATTTAGAAAAAGTTGAGATTGATTTTAGTGAAATCAAATGGATTAAATCAATTATTGAATATCAATTAATTTAAATTTGAATTTATATGGTTTAAATTAATTGTTATTTTGTATTTAAAATCTGTTTTTCTTTCTGGTCGTTTCTATTCTCCTACCTCTTTCCTTTTCGGGGACGAAAAGTTTTGAGTGGGGGAGAGTGTAACGACCCGTAAATTTCAACTGTTTTAATAACGTAATTAGTTGAAATTTTGTGAAATTTTAAACGATAAAATTTTGAAATATAAATTTGATATTTGGAATGCGTTTAGTTAAACATAGCAACTGGTAAATTTTCGTCCGAAAAAATGAAAGTTTATTTCGCGCGTAAATTTACTTTAATTTAATCAGTTAAAAAGCGATGAAAATAAAATGTTTCCGAAACCTAGATATTTTTACATAGAAAAATTCTAAACCATCTTCTGAGCAAGATGTCAGTTTGTCATTTTTCCAAATTCGGGCATCTTTGGCTCTGTCGATCTTATTTTCAGCGTTTTTCTTGCATTTTCCGCTATTAGAAAATTCAAATTTTTATAATTCGATCGTGCCACTGATATCTGTATACCGTTTTGGTCATCTCGTCGTGTTGATTTCTACGGTATATTCACTTCTGTGTTTTAAAGTCCGATTCGTCGTGAAAACTGCGAAACGGTCATCTGTATCGGTACCGTTTTGAACGTTTTGAATTCTTTTGCAATTGGGTAGCAACCGTGTAAAATTCCAATGGGCATGAACATTTAATTTCCTTGAATGCAACTTTCGAGACCTTTTCTATTTCCACTTTTTGTTCATTTTGCCGGTTCATTGTTCGCTCTCCTTTTCTTTTACTCGATTGAAACAAAATATAATATATAGCATGGGAAACTGTTGCATTCTTTTATTTTCCCAGGCTAATATCTCTCTTCTTCCACACGTTCCAACCACTCATGACTCAACCCTTCACCTCCTTCTTTCTTCTCATCAGCAAGCATCTCCACTATGCCTTTCTTCCTTTTCTTTTTCCCTGCAATCAAACACAGTCAGCCCGCTACCCTCATCCGCTGACCACTCTACCACCAGCCCACACCTCCCCAGTTCAACCATCGGCCACACTCGGCTTGTCCAAGCTTCTCCGCACCTCTCCCTCCAACGCACCGGCCTAGCCACTCAAGCTTCCACCTCATCCACACCCAAACAGCACGCATCCACCTCACACACCCCCTGGGTCGCGTGTAGCCACCATCGGCCTCACCTTCTCTCCCGACTTTTGAACCGCCTACCCACCACGCTAGAAGCCGACCCCACACCAGCCATGGCTGTTGCCATGCGTACACGCCAACCCAAGCCCGACAACCCACTAGCAGCTCCAAGTCCGCTCGTCTTCCCTTGATCAGCCCCCTGGCCGTAGCAGCCTCTACCGCCAACTCCGCCGTTCACCTCTCCCTCTCCCTGACCCACTCTCTTAGCCGAGCAATGTTAGATCTAAACCGACCTCCTTCCCCTTGCTTACTGAGATCCGAGCCTAGCACGACCGAGCTTCTTTATATGAAGGTAATATATACATGCTGAGTGTATATATATCTTACTGTATGTGTTTTCTTTATGTGAGCTTTATAACTTTTGATTTGAGGATATGTATTGGAAGTTATATGCACTGTTGGTGTTGTATATTATAAAATATATATTTGTTTTGCTTCATTCCTATAGTCTACAGTTTATATAGATTTCGAAAATTATGTATTAGTTAAGTTACATATATATGGATGCTGGGTGTTTATGGAAACATATGAATATATAATAAGAAATTTTGTTCGCATCTTATAATATAAGTTTACATATTTTTTTTTTAGATAGTTATATATTATCTGTTCATGTATATTTTGTTAGTAAAAAAAATTACTTATTTCAAGTGCTTCCTTCCTAGTTTATAATATGAAGACTTTTGTTTCCTGTTGATAGGCCGAAGGCTATGTATATATATGTTATACTTTATTTTATTTATTTATTTATTTTTATTTTTTTTTGAAAGTAGAGATTCTCTAGTATATGCCTGAAAAATTTCATTTCATTCGAATGTAATTTGTTACACCGTTTTGTGTCCGTAAGTTGGACTGTTGAATGTTTTCAGCTGTACTTAGAATTATTCGCGCTGTTACAAACACGACCAGTGTCCATGTTTGACGCAGCGTATCTCTTTTATTTCCTATCGAAATTCAACGATTCTTTTTTTTGGTTTAAAGATGAGATTGTCTAGTTTATGTATTTAAAATTTCAGTCCAATTCAAGGCCGTTTGGTCCTCTGTTTTATACCTGAAAGTTGCAACCAAACTGATTTTGCACTTGTTTGCATGTTTATTTTTTTTGAACAGCAGTTAGACTTCATGTTCACGATATTATATCTCACTCATGTTTTATCGGAATGGGTTGATTCTATTTTTAAAAAAGAGTCGAAGTTACCTAGTTTATGCCTGTCAAATTTCAGCAAAATCCGACATCGTTTGATTAGTGGTCGAGGATCTGGAAGTTAGACCCAGGCAGCTGTTCTTTTGTACTTGAAATTATTTTACACTGCTGCAAACACGACATGAGTTCATGTTTGACGCATCTTATCTCTTCCGTATTACGTCGGAATACAGTGATTCCCTTTTTGTTTAAATGATAAAGTTTTCTATTTTCTGTATATAAAATTTTAGCTTCATACGAAGTGGTTCAGTCCTCTGTTTCTTACCTGAAAGTCAAACCCAGAGGGGTTTTCAGACCTGAATATTTGACAGTCGCAACATGGCCTGAGTCTATGTTCGTGACATCGTAACTTTTCTCGTCTCTTGTCCAAATCAAGTGATTCTTTTGCAGTTTGAAATACAAGTTTTGATCTTTATTCATACCAAATTTCAGACCATTTCGATCTCGGTAGCACATAGAATTATATTGTTAAACTTTGACGCAGGACATGTTTTGTAATTGTTGCTATGTTGAATGTTTTGATCTGATTTCGGCAATTCCTATTTAACAGCTTTGCTCGACGATTCGTGCCAATCTAGTTTATTCCGGAAGCTGTGCTTGCGATCCGTGACTCGACTTCGTTGTCTATTCATGTAACAACCCTGGATTTAGTTTCAACCTATAATCGTCATTTAACGATTTAAACAAGGATAAATTGCTGTTGGAAATATAATCAAGTTGAGATTCTTTTATAGATTGTTAAGTGTTAGTGGGCTTTTAAATCTAGCCCATGCTTTATCTTATTTCAGTGCTTTGTTATCAAATGAAAACCCGGTTTTCCCTCATTTTATTTTTCGTTCGGAAAAGAAACCATATACGAAAAAGAAAAGAAAGAAATGGTAGCTCGTTCGTTCGTCCCCCTTTTTATAAATTAGGGTTTTGGTTTTCGAAGGCGACTGCCCTTGTTCGCTCGATCGATGCTTTCTGCAATTCATTGCTTGGTCGTCGAATTATAAGGTGAGTAATTTCTCACATCTAATTCAAACTGTTTCGTGGCTATTTTGACTTCGATCGCGTTGTTCGATTTTCGTGACTTATTCACCTTTTTACTTCGAACCCTTTATTTTCGTCACTTATTTTATGGCTTCGGTCGTTACAGTTCTGCTGCATGAAATTCTTGAATTGGAACCGATTCGAGGCTTTTGATTTTGTTGTACCCATTAATTGAATTCGTTGCTTGAATTCATCTCGGCCATGGATATTCGTTTTCGTGATAATCATTGTTCGATGTGGTTTGGGCGTTGATTTGAACTACTCGTTATTCTTAGTAATTTCGTTTTGTTGGTGTTGTTTTCTTGTTTCTGGTTGTCTTCGACATTGGCTTAGATATTGTACTGTATTTCATTTGATACTCGGCTTCGATCATATTTGATTGTTGGTAGCACTGGCTTTGATACTTCACTTTCCAGTTTTTCATCCTTGTTCAGGTGTCTGCATTTAACTAGTATGTTTGATATGCTGTGGTAATTTGATTGATTCCATATGCCTATATGTTGGCTTGAATTTAGTACCTGAATTCACTGTATATCAGTTTTGTTCACCTTCATGGTTCACCACTGATGTGTAGTCTGCAATGCTCGGAGATTCTTGGTTTGCATTTGTTCACGATGGGTTCGGCTTTGTTGAGTCATCAAGTAGTTCACTGTCTTGATTTGAAACTGTGTTCATATACACTTGACTCATGTTGATTATTTGAGGTTAACTGGCTTGCATCATGCACTATTTTCACTTGAGTTTGCATTACTCCATGTACATCCTACTTGTCCGATTCATTTGGTTGTTGGTTGGTTTCACTTGCATTTGCATTTGGTCTAACTTGATTCTGGCCTCACTTCTGTAGTATCAAATTTTGGGTTTGTTGGTTTCTGGAATTGAGGGTTTGTTGTGCTGACCTGAATTTGCAGTACTTGCATTGAACTGTAGTTTGACTTGACGATGACCTTGTCTCCGGCAAGTGAGTCGAACTGGCAATTTGCCTAGTCCTTGATTATGATGATGGTACTGTCCAGTTTACAGTACTATATATATATGTTTGCAATTTGTACATTTATGTTTTTGAGGCTGTTTGCATGCAGTTGCATTTTAGTCTTCATATATATGTATGCATTCATATATGTATATACATCATTTGATATGTATATATGTATGTCGAAATTGCATTGCTTGCTCTTGAATTTATTGAGCTTGATATCGTATTTTCCACTGTCTACAGCCTATTGGGCTGTGATGTATTGAACTGATTCATTGTTTTCTTACTTTGGACAGTAGTCTGGAGCTGTTCTTGGTTTCAGTGTGTTTGTGAAGTTGTTTTTAGTACTTATGTGTATGTGCACTTGCATCTGGTGCATGTGCTATGTTCATCTCAGTTGTACTTCTTTTTATTGTTTGGTCTGGATTTATGTTCTGGTTCAAGTATAAGCCAGTTTCATTTGTGTTGTTATCACACTTGAGTTGAACCCGATTTCGGGGTTTGACCTGGTGATCATTTGTAATTTTCACTGAGCTTTTGTGTATCTCATGCGATAGTGGCGAGGCAGTACACGCGTGCGTGTACTGTAGCCCTATCAGATTTGACAGTTTTAAATTGATGTTTCGAATTGTTGAGTTGTTTCGTTGGTTAAATTCAATACTTTGGAGTTGTATTCTGATTTGAATTGTTTGATTTGTCGGTTAACACTGTATAGTGTTATATTTACCGTTATCTGATTCTCTTATCGAGAAGTTGGATATACGAGATTTCTGTGACTATCGTCTATTTGATATTGATTATTATTGCTTCTGTGCATTAATAACTGAGTTTAAATTAGACTGACCAGTGTATTATTTTCTTTTGAATTTAATACTCGGGTCAGACTCGAGTTATTTCATGGTGTAGATTTCCTGCTTTGAGTTGCTGTTTGAGCTATGAAGACTTTTCACCTCCTTTGAAGTAGTCTGCGTCTTTTTGTAGTAGTCGTGTCATTGTATAGAATGATATGTGTTCATGTATATTAGTTGATAATGTACGTGTATATATAACTTCCAGAGTCGACAGTTGTAGTTGTATCATATGTATTGGGTCAACTATATTGTAACTGACATCAGTTATATATATATATATATATATATATATGAGACTTTTTGTTTAATCTGTGTTCCGCATTTATATTATCTGTGTTATTATTATATCTAATGTCCTAAACTATTATGAACCATCGTAGTTTGATTTATACTGGTAATTGGATATGTCGATGGGAGTAAATAAATGAGATGAAAAATTAAAAAGTATATACCACTCCTATTGAGGTAACCAATATTAGTGTAAGGCCAATTACGGATGGCCGCTCCTATCCAGCCTTATTCTTCGTAATAATAGACAGTATTTCTTTTAATACTCTTTGTTATTATGAGCATAGAGGTGGGGCGTCAAAGTTGGTATCAAAGCTTGGGGTTTATGGACATAATATAAAACTTAACTCGGATGGAACATATGTTACAACTATTGGTCGATGTTTTATTTGTGCTTTGAGTCAAAACTAAAGTTTTGAAATTTGGATGAAATTTTTAAATATCTTTATTTAAAAATAATAGTGAAATTGTGTTCTGATGATTTGATTGATTTGTGTTCTGTTTATCAGTGTGCGCAGCGGAAACAGTGAAATTGTCTTCGCTGAGTACAACTGATAATCTTTTTGATTTAAAAATCAAAATATGAAATTGAAATAAATTTCTATTGTTGTTTACATAACTGTATTTATTTTGTTTCTCTAAGAATTTCGAATCCGAATTGAGGATTCGAAGAAATTGCAGATATGTGATTTTTGTTGAAATTTCCGCTGGCTTTCTTTTGTACTAATCATCTATTGATTACATTTTGCTGTTTTGAATTGTCTTCATTGAAGATGCATTCGAATGATTTCTTTGTTTATATTGTAATGTGCGTGCAAATATGAATTGCACGTTACTGCATTTATTTTACGTTGAACCGATGCTTGGTTATGAAACGTATTTTGTTGCCGTTATTTTTATAACGGGATTTTTACATCGATGCTAAATTTTAAGGCACGGTGTTTTGTTGACACTTTGATGAATGAAAATTCACTGGTATTACATTTTGATGTAAATTATTTTGTTGAGATTCTGATGTTTTAAAAATCACTGTCGCTTTGACTTCAGTAACAGTCAAATTTTATAAAGTGGATTTTCAAGCGGTTATTCCGCAATGCTGATTTTGAGATCCGTTTTTACGGTATTTTGAGAAGTACAATTTCCTTTTCGAAATTGTTACTAATATTGCTGCTTTAATCACGTGATTGGAAAATTGTTTTAAAAATGAAAGTGTTTTATAAATTTTTTAACAGTTTGCGGTTTCAAAAGGATGAGAAAGCGACTTAAACGATTCAGCAAAATCGAGGACTATGACCCCTTTCTTTTACTGATTCGCTTAACTCCGGACTTGTCCAGTTGAGAATGTGAATTGTTATTTTTATAAAATAAATAAAATTGTTTTCTGAAATTTTACAGTTTGCGATTTCAAAAGAATGAGGAGACGATTTAAACGTTTCAGCAAAATCGAGGACTATGACCCCTTTCTTTTACTGATTCGCTTAATTCCGGACTTGTCCGTTTGAGAATGTAAAGTGTATTTTTACAAAATACACAATTTTGCACTTTCAAGGAAACGATGAAGTGATTTAAACGATTTAGCAAAAGTGCGGAGTATGGAACCACACTTTTACTATTTCGGTTAATTCCGGACTCATTAATTGAATATCTGTTGTTTTGATGATTTTGATGAATTTTGCACTTTCAAGGAAACGATGAAGAGAATCAAACGATTTAGTAAAACACGTGGTATGAGACATGTGCGTTTGCTATTTCGGTTAATTCCGGACTCGTTAATTGAAATATTTGATGCTTTCGTGTGCTTTCGAGCCACTATGATGGACCTTCGGGTCATTTGATGGACCTTCGGGTCAAATACCAGTTTAGACCTTCGGGTCATTTGTTGGACCTTCAGGTCATTTGTTAGGCGCCAAAATTATGTTGAGTACTTGGTAGGCTTCGGCCATTTGTTGATGCACGTGCGGCGAATTAAAAACTCGCCATCTGATGGGATCGATCCAACCTTTTATGTTGATTTTCTAGTCTTCTTAATTGATTTCTAGATATTTGTTGTTTCTAATTATCTGCAGGTAATTAGATATCTGATGTTATGGATTTAATTATCGTATCGATAATTAAATATTTGTTGCTTCTAATTATCGCTTGTGATAATTAGATATTTGTTGATTCTGATTATCATTTTGATAATTGGATATTGTTGATATGAGTTATGATTATCGTTTTTGATAATCAGATATTTGTTGCTTCTAATTATCGCTTGTGATAATTAGATAATTGTTGATTCTGATTATCGTTTTTGATAATCAGATATTTGTTGAAATTTGATTATCGCTTTTGATAATTAAATATTTGTTGTTGATTTGAGATTTAATTATCGCTTTTGATAATTAAATATTTGCTGATTTGAGATTCGATTATCGTTTTTGATAATTGAATATTTGTTGATTCTGATTATCGTTTTGATAATCGGATATTTGTTGCTTTTAATTATCGCTTTTGATAATTAAATATTTGCTGATTTGAGATTTAATTATCGCTTTTGATAATTAAATATTTGCTGATTTGAGATTTAATTATCGCTTTTGATAATTAAATATTTGCTGATTTGAGATTTAATTATCGCTTTTGATAATTAAATATTTGCTGATTTGAGATTTAATTATCGCTTTTGATAATTAAATATTTGCTGATTTGAGATTTAATTATCGCTTTTGATAATAAATATTTGCTGATTTGAGATTTAATTATCGCTTTTGATAATTAAATATTTGCTGATTTGAGATTTAATTATCGCTTTTGATAATTAAATATTTGCTGATTTGAGATTTAATTATCGCTTTTGATAATTAAATAATTGCTGATTTGAGATTTAATTATCGCTTTTGATAATTAAATAATTGCTGATTTGAGATTTAATTATCGCTTTTGATAGTTAAATATTTGCTGATTTGAGATTTAATTATCGCTTTTGATAGTTAAATATTTGCTGATTTGAGATTTAATTATCGCTTTTGATAATTAAATATTTGCTGATTTGAGATTTAATTATCGCTTTTGATAATTAAATATTTGCTGATTTGAGATTTAATTATCGCTTTTGATAATTAAATATTTGCTGATTTGAGATTTAATTATCGCTTTTGATAATTAAATATTTGCTGATTTGAGATTTAATTATCGCTTTTGATAATTAAATATTTGCTGATTTTAGATTTCATTATCGCTTTTGATAATTAAATAATTGCTGATTTGAAATTTGATTATCATTTTTGATAATCGAATATTTGCTGAGTTGAAATTTGATTATTGTTTTTTTGATAATTAAATATTTGCTGAATTGAAATTTGATTATCGTTTTTGATAATCGAATAATTGTGATTTGGAATTTGATTATCGTTTTTGATAATCGAATATTTGCTGAATTGAAATTTGATTATCGTTTTTGATAATCGAATATTTGCTGAATTGAAATTTGATTATCGTTTCTGATAATCGAATATTTGCTGATTTGAAATTTGATTATCGTTTCTGATAATAGAATATCTGTTGATTTGAGATTTGATTATCGTTTTTGATAATCGAATATTTGTTAATTTGAAATTTGATTACCGTTTGTGGTAATTAAATATTTGTTGAATTGTTTTCCGACTATCGTTTGGATAATTGTAATTGTTCAGTTTTAATTGTTTCTGATTATCTATTTTGATAATTAGACTTTGCTGAGAATTTGTGAACTTCTTTTACGAAATTGAAAGATTTCTTTGATATTTGTGTTCTCGATTCTTATTTTTCTAGCATAACCAGTTTATGTTAGAAGAATAATCATTATAGACGACTTTATTTATGAAAATTGTGGGGACGCAATTTTTATAAGGAGGGGAATCTGTAACAACCCAGGATTTAGTTTCAACCTATAATCGTCATTTAACGATTTAAACAAGGATAAATTGCTGTTGGAAATATAATCAAGTTGAGATTCTTTTATAGATTGTTAAGTGTTAGTGGGCTTTTAAATCTAGCACATGCTTTATCTTATTTTAGTGCTTTGTTATCAAATGAAAACCCGGTTTTCCCTTATTTTATTTTTCGTTGGGAAAAGAAACCATATACGAAAAAGAAAAGAAAGAAATGGTGGCTCGTTCGTTCGTCCCCCTTTTTATAAATTAGGGTTTTGGTTTTCGAAGGCGACTGCCCTTGTTCGCTCGATCGATGCTTTCTGCAATTCATTGCTTGGTCGTCGAATTATAAGGTGAGTAATTTCTCACATCTAATTCAAACTGTTTCGTGGCTATTTTGACTTCGATCGTGTTGTTCGATTTTCGTGACTTGTTCACCTTTTTACTTCGAACCCTTTATTTTCGTCACTTATTTTATGTCTTCGGTCGTTACAGTTCTGCTGCATGAAATTCTTGAATTAGAACCGATTCGAGGCTTTTGATTTTGTTGTACCCATTAATTGAATTCGTTGCTTGAATTCATCTCGGCCATGGATATTCGTTTTCGTGATAATCATTGTTCGATGTGGTTTGGGCGTTGATTTGAACTACTCGTTATTCTTAGTAATTTCGTTTTGTTGTTGTTGTTTTCTTGTTTCTGGTTGTCTTCGACATTGGCTTAGATATTGTACTGTATTTCATTTGATACTCGGCTTCGATCATATTTGATTGTTGGTAGCACTGGCTTTGATACTTCACTTTCCAGTTTTTCATCCTTGTTCAGGTGTCTGCATTTAACTAGTATGTTTGATATGCTGTGGTAATTTGATTGATTCCATATGCCTATATGTTGGCTTGAATTTAGTACCTGGATTCACTGTATATCAGTTTTGTTCACCTTCATGGTTCACCACTGATGTGTAGTCTGCAATGCTCGGAGATTCTTGGTTTGCATTTGTTCACGATGGGTTCGGCTTTGTTGAGTCGTCAAGTAGTTCACTGTCTTGATTTGAAACTGTGTTCATATACACTTGACTCATGTTGATTATTTGAGGTTAACTGGCTTGCATCGTGCACTATTTTCACTTGAGTTTGCATTACTCCATGTACATCCTACTTGTCTGATTCATTTGGTTGTTGGTTGGTTTCACTTGCATTTGCATTTGGTCTAACTTGATTCTGGCCTCACTTCTGTAGTATCAAATTTTGGGTTTGTTGGTTTCTGGAATTGAGGGTTTGTAATGACCCAAAAACTCGGCCTTCGAAAATCGGCATCCGTACTTCACTTGTATTCAAAATGCCATAGATTCAAACGCCGAATCTGGTTCACCGGAGCTTATAACACAATTAAGTAAATAACACAGCGGAAGAAAAGAATAATACATTGATATATAATATCTGATACAACAGAGTGATACAATGAATATCAATATACATCAGAGATATGATACAAGAAATAGCAGCGGAAAAGAAAAGATAACAATAGCAGCGGAACAATATCAATAGAAATGATAACTCCAAAATGATCTTCAGACAAGAATGAATCCACAACTCCAAGATAAGCAACTCCGATGAATGAACTAGCTCCAGATAATCTACTAAACCTGAATATCTGAAAAGAAACCCAACTCTAGACTGCTCGTGTGGAAAATTATGAGCACCCAGAGTTTAGGAAGGAACAATAAACTCTGGATCAGTCATGGGACTGGTGTGAGCAACAAAAACAGTTTATCTTTAAAACAAACAACAGAATTTTAAAGTCAATTCGCAATGCTTTTGGAAAATGAAACTACCATAAGACCTCCCGCCACACACACAATGCAAACGCAGAATTGGAGGAGATTTCTTCTTATGATAGTCAAAGATGCTTACTACGTAAAATCATTGGATTATTATTATTAGTGCATAGTGCAGAAAAACATTTCGAAAGTATAATATTAATCTTAGCCAGCATACGACCAGTATCGTATGCCTACTATAGCTACCATCTAAACAGTGGTGACCACCGTACGTAAATGGCAGGTTCTACAACTAATACCGTACAAGTTTCGTATTGGAGAAATGGATTTCCAACAAATGGTCAGGCTAAGGAACTTCCTTCCGCCGCATGGGAACGCCTCTGGCGGGACGCCCCGAGAGACAAACTGCTCTCTGCCAACAAAGCCGGGTTACCCCTGTAACAGGTAACTCACGAATATGCCACCTCCCGGTCCTTTGGGACCTTTATCCGAGGCCTCGGTAACCAACATCACACATAATAATAAAGTGTGTCCACATGAGTAAGTATCTGGGCTCCATACCATGACACCACCCTTTTCCAGAAGGAAATGACATACCCTAAAGGGCGCGACCCTCATAACCTTGCCGCAACATTCCTGTTTCGACCATTTCCGGGTTGTGAGGCTCTGACGAAGTCTCGTCCACAAAGCTACGCTTTTTCAAAAAGCCACGCTTTGGGTCAACAGATGATCAACCTATGATCACAAAGATAAATGATCAAACAAATGATCATATCACAAATGATCAAACACTGATCATCACACAGCAACACTCAGCATGTCACATTACCAAATTGGGATATACCGCTGATAAATTTCAACTACATAACCTCTGAGCTCGTACGTCTCAGAGAAGGGTGTTAAGCTAAGAGAATAAATTCTCCGCCACCAATAGAAATGTATTTGAAAGAAATCAGCTTTATATCTCAAAGTGTAATGTCAGACATGTATCCATACAAGTCTGTTCCGGGATCGAACAGAACCGAAGGCACTTCTTACGAAGCCCTTGCAATTCCGGGTAATTTCCAATCACGTCCGGACTTCCCGTCACAAAAAGAGTGATATAAATCTCTATACCGGAGCAACTCAGTGCAGAGACATTCGACAGGTTGTCCTTTCATTTTCGAAAAATATCCGGTCTTCAACACCGGTCTTCAAATGCCATCCATATACGACGTATCACTTATTCGGAATGGGTTATGTGACACAAAGGTCCTCTCCCGGCTAAACCGAATAGTAAGCGCGATATTTAAAACATATGGATAATGGGATTTCAATTAAGTCACAACTTATTACCCAAAACTTTCCATTTGAATGGTTTAACAAATTACCATTTTTATCTTTTAAACAAAAAGATTTACTTCACAAAGTTCACTTAATTTCACAAAGATTCATTCACAGATTTTCCAAATCGATTTCCATTTCAGTTAAATTAATTCGTTAAATCTTTAAATCAAAGATTGAACTAATAGCTTTCAAAACAATTCCATTTCAAATGGTTTAAACAAACATCATTTTAAATTTGTTAAAGATAACAGATTCAATCATAGTTTTCAAAAACAATCCATTCATAACTTGGAAAACCATTTTTCAATTCAATATTGAAATTCCTTTAATTAAACTGGAATTTCATTTCTTATCTGAAAGCTTTTATTCTTTTAAAACAACAGTTTTTATTTCGGAAAATCTGATTCATCCATACGAGTTGAAGTCTTTGGGTTAAATTCAAATTCTCAAAACCAAACTTTTTAAATGGTTTAACTTCATATAAACACATTTATAACATCTTTAATCCCTAGTTTCAAATCATAGGATTCAATTTCAAACTTGAATTCAAATTTAAATCAAATTATTTAAATTTTCAAAACTCGATTAAGTTATTCAAAATAACTTTTATCTTTGAAATTCCATTTCAAAAGCTTTTCATTTTAAACCCAAATTTCCAATTTCAAAATCAATTGAAATTAAAATTTCAATTTCAAAAACATCGGATTTACATTATCTGTGACTTAACCGATTTCCACGTGAAATCCATATTTGTGTGTGTATGGTGTAGTCCAGGGGTTTCACACAATAGTGCAACACGATGAATCATCACAGATCAAAATACAGGAATATAGTTGATAAACGATATAAACTATATCGCTTATCTTTTATTCACAGATCACAGATATATATAAATTTCAGATAAATAAACTACAGTAAAGATTACACACAAATCAGAATATATCACAAAGCATCACAGATCAGGAAATATCAAACAATTCAATCATCCAATCAAATCCAAATATTCATAAGTAAGGTCAATTTAATTATCTGGTTAATTTAAATCAGATTAGTTTCTTATGAATTACTCATCCTGGTTAATTAACATTAATAAATTACAAATCATCTTGATAAATTATTCTTTAATCATCTATTAATTAACCATTAATAATAAGTTAATTAACCTTTAAATAAAATTCATCAACCTTTAATTATTAAATAATTAACCTTTAATTATTTAATTAATAAATTAACCTTTAATTAATAAAATTTCAATAAGTGATCATTCCTAACCTCTTACATTGATTAATAAATCTTTAATTAATTATCATTAATTATTTCTTAACAAATCACATTAATTTAGTTAACCTTTAATAAATTGATTATCCTCAATTAATTGGTAAATCAAACTTAAATCATTAATTAATTTATCATTAATCATGTCTTAATCACATTTATTATTTTTAAAAGGCTAAGATTTAGTTTAGATGACTTTTTACCTTAATTCTATTTTAAATTTTCATTAATCACTTTGAAATCAAGTTGTTACTAACTTAAGAGGCTTTAAGGTTAATCAAATTTAAAAATTGTCTTACAACATTAACTATCAAATTGAAGTATTAATTAGATTTTAAAATATTATTAAGTATTTACTTAATTCATTAAACTTGAAATAATTCCTTAACCTACTTTGTTAAACGTTAATTAAGTCATTAATATTCAGAATTATTTATGGTGATATGACTTCAAAAACACCCGAGAAAATTCATCCATTTACTCGAGCAAAAACTCGCGTGTCCCTTTCTATTTCCCGAGCCTCCTCTCCTCATACCTTCTTCTTCTTTTTTTCTTTTCTTTCATTCCAGTTAGTTTGAGTTAGTTTAAATTCAAACTTTAATATCAAGCAAACATGCTCTCGTGCTCAGGTTAAAACTCGAAACCATCGACCACTTTACTCGAGTAACGACTCGAGTTGCTTACCCCCACCAGTTTCTGACATCAACGATATCGTGCACGTGCACATCGCCTCTGGCGATCTTCCGTTCTCACCACATTGTCGAACACGTCGACAATCACCATCACGCGAATCTCCGATCATCAGAACATCCCCTTCGACTCAAAATTAAAATCGAGTAGCCTGCTTCAATCTGGAACAAAGTCGAACCACAAAAGATCATCCACCTCCGACCATCAGACGCCATGAAAACTTCGTCAGAGCTTCGTCGACGTCACCTCCATCATTCCCCCAAACCACGGCGAACTCGATGCATCCAATAGGGTGAACGAATCAAAATTTCTCAACCCTCCAAAACTAGGTTACCGGAGTTCAAACGCCATCCGCCACCACTGTGATGAACTTCTAACCACCTCGCTATTTTTCCCACAACCTCTGTACACGCCTCCATCATCTCAGAAAAACCCGACCTCGCCTGTGCCTCCGACCGCTTGAAATTGGTCGAAAACCATTTTCTGTTCAACCCAAAACTGCTCTCAATCCACTTGACTAGAACTCATGATTTTTATATTAAAAATCCTAACTTCCAGAGACGATTCAGGATATATACTTGAATCATTAAAATTTAACATTTTATTTTACATGCTTTGAAAGATTCTACTGTATTTTTCCAAGCTCCTTACATATTTCCAAACTTATTTTGCTAGGATTATATTTTAAACTTTAATTCATACTTTAACAAACATATTTTATTTGAATCTCAACATCTAACAATAACCAGATAAGGAGATTTGAATTTCTTGGTTTCTTTTTCTTTGAAGTTTAAAAACAGAGAAGAACAACACAAATTTTTACGTGTACAGTTATTCACATTCATATACACAGATCATTCACTTATATATATATATATATATCATTCTAATAATCTATCAAGCAACAGAACAGTTGTAACATAGGGTAGATGTTTACTCACAGAAAAAGGGATTTTGTTTAGAAGTTTGCTCACCTTCATTCATTTCCAGAAAATGAACAGGGTTGCTCCTCTGTATTGAAAAACTGCAGGCTACAATCTTCTTCCTTGGTCTGTATTTATTTGTTTGATGTTTTAATTGAAGCTTTGTTTTTTAAGTTTTTAGATGATATCATTTCAGATTTTATTCTTACTGAACGAAATGGAATAGGTGAATATATGGAGAAGGCAGTGTTGTACAAGGATTACCACTTTATACAGTGTGATGTATTTTTTGTTATGTACTGGGTATTATATTGTTTTGTTTGTACAACAAGTATAGGCTGACATGATATTAGAGATGAGGCAGGTATGTGGCTAGAGATGTAAACATTAAATGCCATTGTACAAACCTATACCTATTTAATTTGCCTATACTTGATTTTTGCATCTCTTGTCTCGGCTGATACAATAATGTTAGGGGGGCTGCATTTAATTAGCTTGTACAATAGATATTTACTTTACTTTGTTTATATTTAATTCTATTTCTTTTGTATGGTTTGCTGTTTACATGTGAATGTATTTTATTTTATTTTATTTTTGCTTTGTTTCTTCTTTTACTTTGTTTTATACTTATATTTTAATTTTGTTTTGTTCATACTTTATCTTTAACAAAACTTACTGGTTATTGCCTGCATATTAGTTTACAAGCATAAACTTTATGTTTTGCTTTGGTTTTGTTTCTATACTTTAGTATATTTACTTCTTTTGCTTCAAAAATGGTGGCTGCAGCTTTGTCTTGTTTTATTTTTCTTTTGTTGCTTATATGTGTATTTGTTTGTATTTCTTTTTGTTACTTGAATAAATTCCTATTGGTAATATTTTGTTAAAATTTATTTTAATATGTTTACTTTACTTTGTATACTTGTATTTGTATTTGTTTCTACATATTTATATTTTTGTTTATAACTCTATTATTATTTAACTCTAATACAAATTATTTTATTTTCATAAATATTATATAAATTCAAATTATCATCATTTCTAAATTTTTAAATCAATTTATTTATTTATTTTTATTTGTTTTTTTTTTATACTTGTGTCCAAAGTATATATTTATATATTATTTTTAAAACCATTTATTTAAGATTTTAAACTCAAACTCAATATATACATATATATTCATTTACTTTTACTATATTTACAATATTTTTAAACTTAATTGTTTTATACAAAATTTATTTTGTGTTCGGGGAAACTCGCTTTTCATTGTATAATAAATTATACAATTTTTAATTCAAAAATTCAACAAATTATTAATTTAAATTAAATTAAAATCTGGGGTCGTTACAAACTTCCCTCCTTAAAAGAATTTCGTCCTCGAAATTGCCAAGGAGACAAAAAGATAGATGATAAAAATGTTTCATCAATTCAAATTGAATATCTATTCTGCATTTGGCTTACCAAATCAGAATATCAATAACAGGTACAAGAACGAATCTGTTTAACACTTCACAAGATATTCGGGTTAACCAGATCTACGAAATATGCAGGGGCATCGGTCAGTTCGAAGTGATAACTAACCATTCGTAGAATATATCCAGACCCAAAGAATAGATAGATATATGGATACAATTTCAAAACCTTTAGTTTAGAAACTAAATTTGTACCTATCAACCATAGCAACCAAATCAACCAATACATCCAACAAACAATTTTGGTCAATCCGGAGTTTACGTCCCATATCAAATATATCGAATTCCTTCCTGGATCTACCAGAAACTATCGAAGAATTGAGAAAAGATGTTGAACAAAAGAGATTGATAGAGAAAAGATTGTTTCCTTGTTGTTACAGAGTATTGACCAATTATAGTCGTATTTCCCTGTCCCCTATCTCATCCTCTTCTTGCACTCATACTCACTATCAGTGGATAGCAAGAGAATTTACTGAGGCATTCGAACGGATATCTGAGGAATACTCATTCTAGGATATACTTCACCCTATCTCTAATGAGCTACTTAATGTGTTATACTCCTGAGCTAAAGTTCAACCTTAGCTCTGATACCACGTTGTAATGACCCAAAAACTCGGCCTTCGAAAATCGGCATCCGTACTTCACTTGTATTCAAAATGCCGTAGATTCAAACGCCGAATCTGGTTCACCGGAGCTTATAACACAATTAAGTAAATAACACAGCGGAAGAAAAGAATAATACATTGATATATAATATCTGATACAACAGAGTGATACAATGAATATCAATATACATCAGAGATATGATACAAGAAATAGCAGCGGAAAAGAAAAGATAACAATAGCAGCGGAACAATATCAATAGAAATGATAACTCCAAAATGATCTTCAGACAAGAATGAATCCACAACTCCAAGATAAGCAACTCCGATGAATGAACTAGCTCCAGATAATCTACTAAACCTGAATATCTGAAAAGAAACCCAACTCTAGACTGCTCGTGTGGAAAATTATGAGCACCCAGAGTTTAGGAAGGAACAATAAACTCCGGATCAGTCATGGGACTGGTGTGAGCAACAAAAACAGTTTATCTTTAAAACAAACAACAGAATTTTAAAGTCAATTCGCAATGCTTTTGGAAAATGAAACTACCATAAGACCTCCCGCCACACACACAATGCAAACGCAGAATTGGAGGAGATTTCTTCTTATGATAGTCAAAGATGCTTACTACGTAAAATCATTGGATTATTATTATTAGTGCATAGTGCAGAAAAACATTTCGAAAGTATAATATTAATCTTAGCCAGCATACGACCAGTATCGTATGCCTACTATAGCTACCATCTAAACAGTGGTGACCACCGTACGTAAATGGCAGGTTCTACAACTAATACCGTACAAGTTTCGTATTGGAGAAATGGATTTCCAACAAATGGTCAGGCTAAGGAACTTCCTTCCGCCGCATGGGAACGCCTCTGGCGGGACGCCCCGAGAGACAAACTGCTCTCTGCCAACAAAGCCAGGTTACCCCTGTAACAGGTAACTCACGAATATGCCACCTCCCGGTCCTTTGGGACCTTTATCCGAGGCCTCGGTAACCAACATCACACATAATAATAAAGTGTGTCCACATGAGTAAGTATCTGGGCTCCATACCATGACACCACCCTTTTCCAGAAGGAAATGACATACCCTAAAGGGCGCGACCCTCATAACCTTGCCGCAACATTCCTGTTTCGACCATTTCCGGGTTGTGAGGCTCTGACGAAGTCTCGTCCACAAAGCTACGCTTTTTCAAAAAGCCACGCTTTGGGTCAACAGATGATCAACCTATGATCACAAAGATAAATGATCAAACAAATGATCATATCACAAATGATCAAACACTGATCATCACACAGCAACACTCAGCATGTCACATTACCAAATTGGGATATACCGCTGATAAATTTCAACTACATAACCTCTGAGCTCGTACGTCTCAGAGAAGGGTGTTAAGCTAAGAGAATAAATTCTCCGCCACCAACAGAAATGTATTTGAAAGAAATCAGCTTTATATCTCAAAGTGTAATGTCAGACATGTATCCATACAAGTCTGTTCCGGGATCGAACAGAACCGAAGGCACTTCTTACGAAGCCCTTGCAATTCCGGGTAATTTCCAATCACGTCCGGACTTCCCGTCACAAAAAGAGTGATATAAATCTATATACCGGAGCAACTCAGTGCAGAGACATTCGACAGGTTGTCCTTTCATTTTCGAAAAATATCCGGTCTTCAACACCGGTCTTCAAATGCCATCCATATACGACGTATCACTTATTCGGAATGGGTTATGTGACACAAAGGTCCTCTCCCGGCTAAACCGAATAGTAAGCGCGATATTTAAAACATATGGATAATGGGATTTCAATTAAGTCACAACTTATTACCCAAAACTTTCCATTTGAATGGTTTAACAAATTACCATTTTTATCTTTTAAACAAAAAGATTTACTTTACAAAGTTCACTTAATTTCACAAAGATTCATTCACAGATTTTCCAAATCGATTTCCATTTCAGTTAAATTAATTCGTTAAATCTTTAAATCAAAGATTGAACTAATAGCTTTCAAAACAATTCCATTTCAAATGGTTTAAACAAACATCATTTTAAATTTGTTAAAGATAACAGATTCAATCATAGTTTTCAAAAACAATCCATTCATAACTTGGAAAACCATTTTTCAATTCAATATTGAAATTCCTTTAATTAAACTGGAATTTCATTTCTTATCTGAAAGCTTTTATTCTTTTAAAACAACAGTTTTTATTTCGGAAAATCTGATTCATCCATACGAGTTGAAGTCTTTGGGTTAAATTCAAATTCTCAAAACCAAACTTTTTAAATGGTTTAACTTCATATAAACACATTTATAACATCTTTAATCCCTAGTTTCAAATCATAGGATTCAATTTCAAACTTGAATTCAAATTTAAATCAAATTATTTAAATTTTCAAAACTCGATTAAGTTATTCAAAATAACTTTTATCTTTGAAATTCCATTTCAAAAGCTTTTCATTTTAAACCCAAATTTCCAATTTCAAAATCAATTGAAATTAAAATTTCAATTTCAAAAACATCGGATTTACATTATCTGTGACTTAACCGATTTCCACGTGAAATCCATATTTGTGTGTGTATGGTGTAGTCCAGGGGTTTCACACAATAGTGCAACACGATGAATCATCACAGATCAAAATACAGGAATATAGTTGATAAACGATATAAACTATATCGCTTATCTTTTATTCACAGATCACAGATATATATAAATTTCAGATAAATAAACTACAGTAAAGATTACACACAAATCAGAATATATCACAAAGCATCACAGATCAGGAAATATCAAACAATTCAATCATCCAATCAAATCCAAATATTCATAAGTAAGGTCAATTTAATTATCTGGTTAATTTAAATCAGATTAGTTTCTTATGAATTACTCATCCTGGTTAATTAACATTAATAAATTACAAATCATCTTGATAAATTATTCTTTAATCATCTATTAATTAACCATTAATAATAAGTTAATTAACCTTTAAATAAAATTCATCAACCTTTAATTATTAAATAATTAACCTTTAATTATTTAATTAATAAATTAACCTTTAATTAATAAAATTTCAATAAGTGATCATTCCTAACCTCTTACATTGATTAATAAATCTTTAATTAATTATCATTAATTATTTCTTAACAAATCACATTAATTTAGTTAACCTTTAATAAATTGATTATCCTCAATTAATTGGTAAATCAAACTTAAATCATTAATTAATTTATCATTAATCATGTCTTAATCACATTTATTATTTTTAAAAGGCTAAGATTTAGTTTAGATGACTTTTTACCTTAATTCTATTTTAAATTTTCATTAATCACTTTGAAATCAAGTTGTTACTAACTTAAGAGGCTTTAAGGTTAATCAAATTTAAAAATTGTCTTACAACATTAACTATCAAATTGAAGTATTAATTAGATTTTAAAATATTATTAAGTATTTACTTAATTCATTAAACTTGAAATAATTCCTTAACCTACTTTGTTAAACGTTAATTAAGTCATTAATATTCAGAATTATTTATGGTGATATGACTTCAAAAACACCCGAGAAAATTCATCCATTTACTCGAGCAAAAACTCGCGTGTCCCTTTCTATTTCCCGAGCCTCCTCTCCTCATACCTTCTTCTTCTTTTTTTCTTTTCTTTCATTCCAGTTAGTTTGAGTTAGTTTAAATTCAAACTTTAATATCAAGCAAACATGCTCTCGTGCTCAGGTTAAAACTCGAAACCATCGACCACTTTACTCGAGTAACGACTCGAGTTGCTTACCCCCACCAGTTTCTGACATCAACGATATCGTGCACGTGCACATCGCCTCTGGCGATCTTCCGTTCTCACCACATTGTCGAACACGTCGACAATCACCATCGCGCGAATCTCCGATCATCAGAACATCCCCTTCGACTCAAAATTAAAATCGAGTAGCCTGCTTCAATCTGGAACAAAGTCGAACCACAAAAGATCATCCACCTCCGACCATCAGACGCCATGAAAACTTCGTCAGAGCTTCGTCGACGTCACCTCCATCATTCCCCCAAACCACGGCGAACTCGATGCATCCAATAGGGTGAACGAATCAAAATTTCTCAACCCTCCAAAACTAGGTTACCGGAGTTCAAACGCCATCCGCCACCACTGTGATGAACTTCTAACCACCTCGCTATTTTTCCCACAACCTCTGTACACGCCTCCATCATCTCAGAAAAACCCGACCTCGCCTGTGCCTCCGACCGCTTGAAATTGGTCGAAAACCATTTTCTGTTCAACCCAAAACTGCTCTCAATCCACTTGACTAGAACTCATGATTTTTATATTAAAAATCCTAACTTCCAGAGACGATTCAGGATATATACTTGAATCATTAAAATTTAACATTTTATTTTACATGCTTTGAAAGATTCTACTGTATTTTTCCAAGCTCCTTACATATTTCCAAACTTATTTTGCTAGGATTATATTTTAAACTTTAATTCATACTTTAACAAACATATTTTATTTGAATCTCAACATCTAACAATAACCAGATAAGGAGATTTGAATTTCTTGGTTTCTTTTTCTTTGAAGTTTAAAAACAGAGAAGAACAACACAAATTTTTACGTGTACAGTTATTCACATTCATATACACAGATCATTCACTTATATATATATATATATCATTCTAATAATCTATCAAGCAACAGAACAGTTGTAACATAGGGTAGATGTTTACTCACAGAAAAAGGGATTTTGTTTAGAAGTTTGCTCACCTTCATTCATTTCCAGAAAATGAACAGGGTTGCTCCTCTGTATTGAAAAACTGCAGGCTACAATCTTCTTCCTTGGTCTGTATTTATTTGTTTGATGTTTTAATTGAAGCTTTGTTTTTTAAGTTTTTAGATGATATCATTTCAGATTTTATTCTTACTGAACGAAATGGAATAGGTGAATATATGGAGAAGGCAGTGTTGTACAAGGATTACCACTTTATACAGTGTGATGTATTTTTTGTTATGTACTGGGTATTATATTGTTTTGTTTGTACAACAAGTATAGGCTGACATGATATTAGAGATGAGGCAGGTATGTGGCTAGAGATGTAAACATTAAATGCCATTGTACAAACCTATACCTATTTAATTTGCCTATACTTGATTTTTGCATCTCTTGTCTCGGCTGATACAATAATGTTAGGGGGGCTGCATTTAATTAGCTTGTACAATAGATATTTACTTTACTTTGTTTATATTTAATTCTATTTCTTTTGTATGGTTTGCTGTTTACATGTGAATGTATTTTATTTTATTTTATTTTTGCTTTGTTTCTTCTTTTACTTTGTTTTATACTTATATTTTAATTTTGTTTTGTTCATACTTTATCTTTAACAAAACTTACTGGTTATTGCCTGCATATTAGTTTACAAGCATAAACTTTATGTTTTGCTTTGGTTTTGTTTCTATACTTTAGTATATTTACTTCTTTTGCTTCAAAAATGGTGGCTGCAGCTTTGTCTTGTTTTATTTTTCTTTTGTTGCTTATATGTGTATTTGTTTGTATTTCTTTTTGTTACTTGAATAAATTCCTATTGGTAATATTTTGTTAAAATTTATTTTAATATGTTTACTTTACTTTGTATACTTGTATTTGTATTTGTTTCTACATATTTATATTTTTGTTTATAACTCTATTATTATTTAACTCTAATACAAATTATTTTATTTTCATAAATATTATATAAATTCAAATTATCATCATTTCTAAATTTTTAAATCAATTTATTTATTTATTTTTATTTGTTTTTTTTTATACTTGTGTCCAAAGTATATATTTATATATTATTTTTAAAACCATTTATTTAAGATTTTAAACTCAAACTCAATATATACATATATATTCATTTACTTTTACTATATTTACAATATTTTTAAACTTAATTGTTTTATACAAAATTTATTTTGTGTTCGGGGAAACTCGCTTTTCATTGTATAATAAATTATACAATTTTTAATTCAAAAATTCAACAAATTATTAATTTAAATTAAATTAAAATCTGGGGTCGTTACAGGGTTTGTTGTGCTGACCTGAATTTGCAGTACTTGCATTGAACTGTAGTTTGACTTGACGATGACCTTGTCTCCGGCAAGTGAGTCGAACTGGCAATTTGCCTAGTCCTTGATTATGATGATGGTACTGTCCAGTTTATAGTACTATATATATATATGTTTGCAATTTGTACATTTATGTTTTTGAGGCTGTTTGCATGCAGTTGCATTTTAGTCTTTATATATATGTATGCATTCATATATGTATATACATCATTTGATATGTATATATGTATGTCGAAATTGCATTGCTTGCTCTTGAATTTATTGAGCATGGTATCGTATTTTCCACTGTCTACAGCCTATTGGGTTGTGATGTATTGAACTGATTCATTGTTTTCTTACTTTGGACAGTAGTCTGGAGCTGTTCTTGGTTTCAGTGTGTTTGTGAAGTTGTTTTTAGTACTTATGTGTATGTGCACTTGCATCTGGTGCTTGTGCTATGTTCATCTCAGTTGTACTTCTTTTTATTGTTTGGTCTGGATTTATGTTCTGGTTCAAGTATAAGCCAGTTTCATTTGTGTTGTTATCACACTTGAGTTGAACCCGATTCGGGGTTTGACCTGGTGATCATTTGTGATTTTCACTGAGCTTTTGTGTATCTCATGCGATAGTGGCGAGGCAGTACACGCGTGCGTGTACTGCAGCCCTATCAGATTTGACAGTTTTAAATTGATGTTTCGAATTGTTGAGTTGTTTTGTTGGTTAAATTCAATACTTTGGAGTTGTATTCTGATTTGAATTGTTTGATTTGTCGGTTAACACTGTATAGTGTTATATTTGCCGTTATTCGATTCTCATATCGAGAAGTTGGATATACGAGATTTCTGTGACTGTCGTCTATTTGATATTGATTATTATTGCTTCTGTGCATTAATAACTGAGTTTGAATTAGACTGACCCGTGTATTATTTTCTTTTGAATTTAATACTCGGGTCATACCCGAGTTATTTCAGGGTGTAGATTTCCTGCTTTGAGTTGCTGTTTGAGCTATGAAGACTTTTCACCTCCTTTGAAGTAGTCTGCGTCTTTTTGTAGTAGTCGTGTCATTGTATAGAATGATATGTGTTCATGTATATTAGTTGATAATGTACGTGTATATATAACTTCCAGAGTCGACAGTTGTAGTTGTATCATATGTATTGGGTCAACTATATTGTAACTGACATCAGTTATATATATATATATATGAGACTTTTTGTTTAATCTGTGTTCCGCATTTATATTATCTGTGTTATTATTATATCTAATGTCCTAAACTATTATGAACCATCGTAGTTTGTTTTATACTGGTAATTGGGTATGTCGATGGGAGTAAATAAATGAGATGAAAAATTAAAAAGTACATACCACTCCTATCGAGGTAACCAATATTAGTGTAAGGCCAATTACGGATGGCCGCTCCTATCCAGCCTTATTCTTCGTAATAATAGACAGTATTTCTTTTAATACTCTTTGTTATTATGAGCATAGAGGTGGGGCGTCACAATTCATCTCTCTAGCCTCAAAAGGTGAGTAATCATTCACGATTAATGTTCTTTTATTATTTAAATTTGATTTCAATTGAAACGACAATTGAAATATTCTGTTGTTAGCTATTTACACTGTTATATATGCTATTACCTGTATCAGTTCACCTGTGGCATCTGACACCATTATCTGTTAATTATACGATGAAATTCTAGTTGGTTGATGATTGATTGATGGTTTGTTGTTTATATTGGATGTAAATGAATTGTATAAAGTGATAGATATTATGCAATTTAATTTGACGTAGGATAGTTAAAAATTTGAAACGACATATGTGTAAATTTGATTAAATGACATTTGTATAATATGACCCCTTTAAATGTTAAATTAATTGACACGTAGGATTTGTTTAATTACACCTTTAACCACTGAATGTATGTTGTTAAATTGATGATGTATGAAATTGTAAATAGATGACAAGTGAAGAACCATAACGTAATAATCTTTAATCTACATGAAATGATAGTGTAGATTCAAGAAATAATTATATTAATTCGCACAAATAACAATGTGAATTAATACGATTATTTCGGGATTATTTGAATTGATTATTGGATTGATATTGGTTGTTGTTATTGCTTGTTTATTTAATTTGACACCATCCCAGTTATCACACTGCAAGTTCCCTTTGCAATGCTTTGATTTTGAATTGAATTGGAATCGGGTTGAAATGATAAATACCCAAATTAAACTTTGACCTAGGATAGAAAATTAAATAAAAACCGATTGGTCAAATAAGTTGATTTAAAATAAAATAAAGTTTTTATTCGAATAAACAATAAGGTTTTGAAATGAAGTTGGAATTTGAATTTTAAAGAAAGAAAATGTTAATATTTAATAATCTAAAACAAAATATTTACAATGTAATTGATGAAAGAACGTTGTTTAATTTGAGAAATGATTGAATTAAGTTTTGAAATTATTTAATAATTAAGTTTTGAAATTTTATAATAGTTAAGTTTTGAAATTATTTAATAATTAAATAAGATTGAATTATTTAATAATTAAATAAAATTGAATTCTTTAATAAGTGAAATTTAACTTCTTGAATAAGTAAAATAAGTTTTTATTTAATTGAGTTTTGAAACTTGTAACTAAAATTAAATCAGTGAAATTGAATTTCTCTAACAAGAAATAAAATTTGATTTATTGAAATTAATGAAAGACTTGTAATTGAAAGAATTGATTTGACGAATTTAATTTAATTCAAATTTGTAAGTTTTGATATAATGGAGTTGAACTTAAGTAATTGATTTAATGAATTGGAAATTAAATAAAAATTATTTTAAATGACAAATTTACTTATCGAATATTAAATGAAATCGATAAATGAATTTAAATTGATTTGAATGTTAAATTAAATTGATTTAAATGATTTCGGAATGCAACTTATATACGTACTTGAATTGTTTTAAATAAAAAATTGAAATTGAATTATGGAGTTTTGAAATGTAAGTTGGAAGTTTTGAAACGTAAATTTTGGAATGATGTACGTGATAATCACGAAAGTTATTAAAGAGACCGAAATCGGTTAGGGACATACTCACTGTCTAAACCGAAAACCACTTTAATAACTACACGCGGAGTGTGATCCAGAATGAAGTGGTTGGAATGATGTACGTGATGACTGAAGAAAGAGAACGATAATGGATAGCCTTGACACTTGTGTCAAATTGGAAATGACTAAAACAGGAGCTGTGCCGGGCCAAATGGGGGCTAGCTACCTCGAGCGAACACACTTCTTCGAAAACTACTCATTACTTGTTGTCGATTGGTGCACCCTTGATTTTGGGAGTGTTGTTTCGCGGTGTTGCGATCGCTGCGGCGATGCGTTCTCACCAGTCCGGATCAGGCAAACGGTAGTTTCACTACCTTGGGTATTGCCTCATGTGCCTTGTCATACTTGGATCCCTATATACGCGACCACTACGATTTGTTTTGTGTTATACTTATGGAGTACTCCCTGATATCCCACTAGTTTACGGAGGAGTTTACAGTGCTGTATAGACTATAACGCTTATATAAAATGTGTTAAGGGGGATAATGGTAACGCCTTAACACTATTTTGATATCTTATATTACTGATAGGCATTATCTACTTATCGTACACTACTACATAGTAGATAGTTTAACTGATCCTTAAAGGATGGTTATTCCAAACATCCTTTGAGTTACTTGTATTTCAATTGCTATTTCACTTGAGTTGGGTTTATAAATATAAGAATGTTAATCCTCACTCGAGTGTTTTGTGTTTTGCTTTACGCTCGGGTCAGATTGAGTGCACCGGTATTCGAGTCTCACCTTTGGAGTTGGAGCTTCGCTTGGAGATCCAGCTATCTATCCAGCTTTCAGATATCCAGTTGATTTCAGTGATTGTATTCTGATATTGTATTTGATTATTGTATTCGAGACATCTGTTGTACCTTATTTAACTCTGATATGTATATAGTAGCTTCATGAACTACTATCTTTTATTTCCGCTGCACTTATTACTCTGTGTCTGTGATCTGTGATTACTTATTTACTGTATATGTTCAGTTTTTCCAAATTTAAATTAACAATGCGGTATTTTGAATTATTCAAGTCCGACATGTGTGTCTGCCTATGCACTTGGAGGGTGCAACATGACAGGGGGTTCTCGCATTTGGTTTGGTAGCGAGCGGATGACTCTTACTCCTACATGTCCCTACGGGGTTGGTTCAGTCGAGAGGCTGGCTGTAAAGGCAGAACACAGGTACGACTGTATGCTACATTGGGCGTTACCCCACTGGCGCGTCCCGTTACAGTTGGTATCAGAGCTTTGGTAGCTCTAGGCAAAACTTAACATATAGGGTAAATGTATTTACAGAATCACTCTCATTCGAGTTTAAATCTCTTCCTTTTGACTCGATTCCTTTGAATTTTGGAACGTTCCCTGCGGTTCCAAAAATTCATTCGTGTCCCTCACTATTCGTCTTCTTTCAATTCTGGAGCACCCCATAACTCCATTTTGAATGATATCTATAATAGATCGGCGGTCTCGCCAATCTTCGAATGATTTGTAAAGGGGTGAAACTCCTTTACAATAGGCATTGATTTACCGGAGATTTCTGTATCCTCGGTTTACGATGTTATCTATCTCCTGCTATACCTGAATTTTATTTCTTGAGATCGAATGTCGATTTACCTTGGAATTCTACAACGATCTTATTCTTGAAGTCACGGTCGACCCGGTTAAGGTTGTCCGCGATTTATATAAACTTATCAATCTACCTACTTTGTTATTAATCATCATATCTTGTTTCGAATTTATCTTCGAATCAAATTTCTCTTTGATTTAAGTCCATCAAATTTGAAACCCTATCCTTATTTTGAAAATTCATTCCTGTATCGTCGAGCAAAGAAATGTATTTGTAAACTAATATATATAAATGGTTTAAATATATGCTGTGTTGTTTGAGTTGTTGAGGTTGATTTGGGTTTCCGATCGATTCGTCTGATCAATGCTATCGATAGGATTTCCAAAACACTTTAGTAGAGCAAGCTGACACAATGTTGTTTTCAAATTTGGAAAATAAAATAAAGTTTGTATGATTTTACTATATATATAAGTATGAAATTTTCTTTAACCAAACTGTAATAAATTAATTGTTGGAGTGATAATATTTGATTATCATTTATTGTTTTGTAAACAATTGACTATTGCAATATAAATAATTGAAGTTATAAGCTTGGCTATAATGCAAATTTGAAATCTGAAATGTATTTAAATCAAGAATTTGAGAATTTAAATTTTTGGGTGATTTCAATTTGGTTTTTAAGTTTTAAAGTGTATACAAAGAATTTTAAAATGTTGAAATCAGTGCTCTTCTCTTTGTCGTTGGAAAATAATTTCGGTGATGGTGGCGCATCATCGACATTCATTTTCGAGTTTCGAAGTGGAGAAACCATTCTGTAGCTTTGCTACGGTTTTGGTTTGGGAAAAAAAAAATTAATTTGATTTGAATTTCTTCAGTATATTTTTATTTACATGTATATAGGTATCTTATTTTAAAATTTAATTTGATTTGATATAAATATATTATATATATCTCTAAATTGTTTAAAGTTAATCGGAAATCTAATTCTTAAATTTTGTTAAAGGATGATTTTAATTATAAATAAAACCAAAATTTGGAATAAATATTTAAACTTGAATAATTGAATTGGGAAAATTTTATTTGTATATTGTTCAACTGCATTCTAATACAACTTACCTAAATCATTCAGAAGTTGAATATGTAATTGGATAATATATAAGATAAATTGAATTTATAAATAAATTTTGAGTGTTTATAATAAATGTTATACACTAAATTTTGATTATAAAGATGTTAATAGAGTTAGATAGGATAATAAGTAAACTCAGTTAATAATGAAATAAATTTGTTTTGAAAGAATTAATAAATTTGTTTTGAAAGAATTAATAAATTGAAATTTGATCAACATATGAAAATACCTTGAATTTAAAAGAAATTAATAGATGTAAATTAATTTAAATCGAAACTTTTATGTTTTAAATTAATTTATATGGGTTAAATATATGTGAGTAGATATATTAAGTAGAATAAATTTAACAGTAATTTGGAATAAAGAAGAATTTAAAATTGTTGAAGAAAATATGATTATAATAAAAGACTATTCAAATTTATGGTTTTAGAAATTGTAAATTGAAGAAAATGGGATAATAAGATAATGAATTTAGAAATAGTTGAGATTGATTTTAGTGAAATCAAATGGATTAAATCAATTATTGAATATCAATTAATTTAAATTTGAATTTATATGGTTTAAATTAATTGTTATTTTGTATTTCAAATCTGTTTTTCTTTCTGGTCGTTTCTATTCTCCTACCTCTTTCCTTTTCGGGGACGAAAAGTTTTGAGTGGGGGAGAGTGTAACGACCCGTAAATTTCAACTATTTTAATAACGTAATTAGTTGAAATTTTGTGAAATTTTAAACGATAAAATTTTGAAATATAAATTTGATATTTGGAATGCGTTTAGTTAAACATAGCAACTGGTAAATTTTCGTCCGAAAATATGAAAGTTTATTTCGCGCGTAAATTTACTTCAATTTAATCAGTTAAAAAGCGATGAAAATAAAATGTTTCCGAAACCTAGATATTTTTACATAGAAAAATTCTAAACCATCTTCTGAGCAAGATGTCAGTTTGTCATTTTTCCAAATTCGGACATCTTTGGCTCTGTCGATCTTATTTTCAGCGTTTTTCTTGCATTTTCCGCTATTAGAAAATTCAAATTTTTATAATTCGATCGTGCCACTGATATCTGTATACCGTTTTGGTCATCTCGTCATGTTGATTTCTACGGTATATTCACTTCTGTGTTTTAAAGTCCGATTCGTCGTGAAAACTGCGAAACGGTCATCTGTATCGGTACCGTTTTGAACGTTTTGAATTCTTTTGCAGTTGGGTAGCAACCGTGTAAAATTCCAATGGGCATGAACATTTAATTTCCTTGAATGCAACTTTCGAGACCTTTTCTATTTCCACTTTTTGTTCATTTTGCCGGTTCATTGTTCGCTCTCCTTTTCTTTTACTCGATTGAAACAAAATATAATATATAGCATGGGAAACTGTTGCATTCTTTTATTTTCCCAGGCTAATATCTCTCTTCTTCCACACGTTCCAACCACTCATGACTCAACCCTTCACCTCCTTCTTTCTTCTCATCAGCAAGCATCTCCACTATGCCTTTCTTCCTTTTCTTTTTCCCTGCAATCAAACACAGTCAGCCCGCTACTCTCATCCGCTGACCACTCTACCACCAGCCCACACCTCCCCAGTTCGACCACCAGCCACACTCGGCTTGTCCAAGCTTCTTCGCACCTCTCCCTCCAACGCACCGGCCTAGCCACTCAAGCTTCCACCTCATCCACACCCAAACAGCACGCATCCACCTCACACACCCCCCGTGTCGCGTGTAGCCACCATCGGCCTCACCTTCTCTCCCGACTTTTGAACCGCCTACCCACCACGCTAGAAGCCGACCCCACACCAGCCATGGCTGTTGCCATGCGTACACGCCAACCCAAGCCCGACAACCCACTAGCATCTCCAAGTCCGCTCGTCTTCCCTTGATCAGCCCCCTGGCCGTAGCAGCCTCTGCCGCCAACTCCGCCGTTCACCTCTCCCTCTCCCTGACCCACTCTCTTAGCCGAGCAATGTTAGATCTAAACCGACCTCCTTCCCCTTGCTTACCGAGATCCGAGCCTAGCACGACCGAGCTTCTTTATATGAAGGTAATATATACATGCTGAGTGTATATATGTCTTACTGTATGTGTTTTCTTTATGTGAGCTTTATAACTTTTGATTTGAGGATATGTATTGGAAGTTATATGCACTGTTGGTGTTGTATATTATAAAATATATATTTGTTTTGCTTCATTCCTATAGTCTACAGTTTATATAGATTTCGAAAATTATGTATTAGTTAAGTTACATATATATGGATGCTGGGTGTTTATGGAAACATATGAATATATAATAAGAAATTTTGTTCGCATCTTATAATATAAGTTTACATATTTTTTTTAGATAGTTATATATTATCTGTTCATGTATATTTTGTTAGTAAAAAAAAATTACTTATTTCAAGTGCTTCCTTCCTAGTTTATAATATGAAGACTTTTGTTTCCTGTTGATAGGCCGAAGGCAATGTATATATATGTTATACTTTATTTTATTTATTTATTTATTTTATTTTTATTTTTTTTTGAAAGTTGAGATTCTCTAGTATATGCCTGAAAAATTTCATTTCATTCGAATGTAATTTGTTACACCGTTTTGTGTCCGTAAGTTGGACTGTTGAATGTTTTCAGCTGTACTTAGAATTATTCGCGCTGTTACAAACACGACCAGTGTCCATGTTTGACGCAGCGTATCTCTTTTACTTCCTATCGAAAAACGATTCTTTTTTTTGGTTTAAAGATGAGATTCTCTAGTTTATGTATGTAAAATTTCAGTCCAATTCAAGACCGTTTGGTCCTCTGTTTTATACCTGAAAGTTGCAACCAAACTGATTTTGCACTTATTTGCATGTTTATTTTTTTTTGAACAGCAGTTAGACTTCATGTTCACGATATTATATCTCACTCATGTTTTATCGGAATGGGTTGATTCTATTTTTAAAAAAGAGTCGAAGTTACCTAGTTTATGCCTGTCAAATTTTAGCAAAATCCGACATCGTTTGATTAGTGGTCGAGGATCTGGAAGTTAGACCCAGGCAGCTGTTCTTTTGTACTTGAAATTATTTTACACTGCTGCAAACACGACATGAGTTCATGTTTGACGCATCTTATCTCTTCCGTCTTACGTCGGAATACAGTGATTCCCTTTTTGTTTAAATGATAAAGTTTTCTATTTTATGTATATAAAATTTTAGCTTCATACGAAGTGGTTCAGTCCTCTGTTTCTTACCTGAAAGTCAAACCCAGAGGGGTTTTCAGACCTGAATATTTGACAGTCGCAACATGGCCTGAGTCTATGTTCGTGACATCGTAACTTTTCTCGTCTCTTGTCCAAATCAAGTGATTCTTTTGCAGTTTGAAATACAAGTTTTGATCTTTATTCATACCAAATTTCAGACCATTTCGATCTCGGTAGCACATATAATTATATTGTTAAACTTTGACGCAGGACATGTTTTGTAATTGTTGCTATGTTGAATGTTTTGATCTGATTTCGGCAATTCCTATTTAACATCTTTGCTCGACGATTCGTGCCAATCTAGTTTATTCCGGAAGCTGTGCTTGCGATCCGTGACTCAACTTCGTTGTCTATTCATCTCTCTAGCCTCAAAAGGTGAGTAATCACTCACGATTAATGTTCTTTTATTATTTAAATTTGATTTCAATTGAAACGACAATTGAAATATTCTGTTGTTAGCTATTTACACTGTTATATATGCTATTACCTGTATCAGTTCACATGTGGTATCTGACACCATTATCTGTTAATTATACGATGAAAATCAAGTTGGTTGATGATTGATTGATGGTTTGTTGTTTATATTGGATGTAAACGAATTGTATAAAGTGATAGATATTATGCAATTTAATTTGACGTAGGATAGTTAAAAATTTGAAACGACATATGTGTAAATTTGATTAAATGACATTTGTATAATATGACCCCTTTAAATGTTAAATTAATTGACACGTAGGATTTGTTTAATTACACCTTGAACCACTGAATGTATGTTGTTAAATTGATGATGTATAAAATTGTAAATAGATGACAAGTGAAGAACCGTAATGTAATAATCTTTAATCTACATGAAATGATAGTGTAGATTCAAGAAATAATTATATTAATTCGCACAAATAACAATGTGAATTAATACGATTATTTCGGGATTATTTGAATTGATTATTGGATTGATATTGGTTGTTGTTATTGCTTGTTTATTTACTTTGACACCATCCCAGTTATCACACTGCAAGTTCCCTTTGTTATGCTTTGATTTTGAATTGAATTGGAATCGGGTTGAAATGATAAATACCCAAATTAAACTTTGACCTAGGATAGAAAATTAAATAAAAACCGATTGGTCTAATAAGTTGATTTAAAATAAAATAAAGTTTTTATTCGAATAAACAATAAGGTTTTGAAATGAAGTTGGAATTTGAATTTTAAAGAAAGAAAATGTTAATATTTAATAATCTAAAACAAAATATTAACAATGTAATTGATGAAAGAACGTTGTTTAATTTGAGAAATGATTGAATTAAGTTTTGAAATTATTTAATAATTAAGTTTTGAAATTTTATAATAGTTAAGTTTTGAAATTATTTAATAATTAAATAAGATTGAATTATTTAATAATTAAATAAAATTGAATTCTTTAATAAGTGAAATTTAACTTCTTGAATAAGTAAAATAAGTTTCTTATTTAATTGAGTTTTGAAACTTGTAACTAAAATTAAATAAGTGAAATTGAATTTCTCTAACAAGAAATAAAATGTGATTTATTGAAATTAATGTAAGACTTGTAATTGAAAGAATTGATTTGACGAATTTAATTTAATTCAAATTTGTAAGTTTTGATATAATGGAGTTGAACTTAAGTAATTGATTTAATGAATTGGAAATTAAATAGAAATTATTTTAAATGACAAATTTACTTATCGAATATTAAATGAAATCGATAAATGAATTTAAATTGATTTGAATGTTAAATTAAATTGATTTAAATGATTTCGGAATGCAACTTATATACGTACTTGAATTGTTTTAAATAAAAAATTGAAATTGAACTATGGAGTTTTGAAATGTAAGTTGGAAGTTTTGAAACGTAAATTTTGAAAATTGGTTTAGAAATACAAATGAAATGTTGATTTACAAATTTTAATGGAAATTGAATTTGATTTGCTTTGAAAGATATTAATCGACCAATCGGTGTAATAATCACGAAAGTTATTAAAGAGACCGGAATCGGTTAGGGACATACTCACTGTCTAAACCGAAAACCACTTTAATAACTACACGCGGAGTGTGATCCAGAATGAAGTGGTTGGAATGATGTACGTGATGACTGAAGAAAGAGAACGATAATGGATAGCCTTGACACTTGTGTCAAATTGGAAATGACTAAAACAGGAGCCGTGCCGGGCCAAATGGGGGCTAGCTACCTCGAGCGAACACACTTCTTCGAAAACTACTCATTACTTGTTGTCGATTGGTGCACCCTTGATTTTGGGAGTGTTGTTTCGCGGTGTTGCGATCGTTGCGGCGATGCGTTCTCACCAGTCCGGATCAGGCAAACGGTAGTTTCACTACCTTGGGTATTGCCTCACGTGCCTTGTCATACTTGGATCCCTATATACGCGACCACTACGATTTGTTTTGTGTTATACCTATGGAGTACTCCCTGATATCCCACTAGTTTACGGTGGAGTTTACAGTGCTGTATAGACTATAACGCTTATATAAAATGTGTTAAGGGGGATAATGGTAACGCCTTAACACTATTTTGATATCTTATATTACTTATATGCATTATCTACTTATCGTACACTACTACACAGTAGATAGTTTAACGGATCCTTAAAGGATGGTTATTCCAAACATCCTTTGAGTTACTTGTATTTCAGTTGCTATTTCACTTGAGTTGGGTTTATAAATATAAGAATGTTAATCCTGACTCGAGTGTTTTGTGTTTTGCTTTACGCTCGGGTCAGATTGAGTGCACCAGTATTCGAGACTCACCTTTGGAGTTGGAGCTTCGCTTGGAGATCCAGCTATCTATCCAGCTTTCAGATATCCAATTGATTTCAGTGATTGTATTCTGATATTGTATTTGATTATTGTATTCGAGACATCTGTTGTACCTTATTTAACTCTGATATGTATATAGTAGCTTCATGAACTACTATCTTTTATTTCCGCTGCACTTATTACTCTGTGTCTGTGATCTGTGATTACTTATTTACTGTATATGTTCAGTTTTGCTAAATTTAAATTAACAACGCGGTATTTTGAATTATTCAAGTCCAACATGTGCGGATGCGAATGGTCCAAAATAGCGGGTCGTTACAGATAGGCACTTATCATTTCGTCTGCACTCTGGGGACTTAAATAAATTCCTGGGTGCTCAATCATACCCGACTTGAATTTATACATCGATCCACGCTCTGGGGACTTACAGTCAATTTACATTTTATAATCCAGTCCACGCTCTGGGGACTTGGAGTTGGTTGACGTTTACTTTTCGGTTCGCACTCTGGGAATTCGGATCGTTTTGATGTCTATACTTCGGTTCGCACTCTGGGACTCCGAAGTTAGGTGATGTTTTATACTCCAGTTTGCACTCTGGAAACTTAGAGTTAGTTGATGTTTATACTCCGGTTCGTATTTCGAGAATCCAGAGTTGGTAAACAGACGGTCAATCATATTTGTTGTATGATTTGAATTTCGCTCGCACTCTGGGAAAGAAAGGTGTATCGGGATCGTGGATGGTCGGATCACATCCACCCTGAGTTGACAAGTGAGGTCGTTAGATGGACGGGTCCACCCTCCTCAAACTTGGTTCAGATATGGGCGAAGTCGTTAGGTGGACGGATCCACCCTCTTCGAAAACGTATTTGTAAGTTTATACTCCAATTCGCACTCTGGGAATCTGGAGTTAGGTGAAGGATTGTCGTGTATCAATCCTTTTTTGACTTTAGTGTGATGGCTTGTCCCCGAGCTCGGGTTTCACTTAGCGAGTGACAGTCGTATCACAGTCACTCCCTATTTGAATAAATTCCACCGTATGATGGAACTTAGCTCTCCGTGCATAGTGATGGTTATAAGAAGTATTTCAAGTAAATCACAGCTCTGGCTCGAAGAGATTGCGCTTTATTGCTGAAATAATAAAATATGGCAAAGTTAGTTGCCTTATTACAAATTCTAATTTCAAAATGCAGAAACAAATTGCAAATGAAAAATAGACTGAATGAATAAACAGAGCCTGTTATGTGTAGTAGCGATGAAGACTCTCGCTATTCCAGGCTCTCGAAAGAGTGTAACCGTCAACGGTTGATAATTTGAATGTGCCATCTCCGAGCTTTCGTTCAATAACATATGGTCCTTCCCAAGTTGGTTTCATATGCGAAGGGACCGGATAAATTCTTTTGAGTATGAGATCACCAAGTTCAAAGGTTCGGGGTCGGACCTTAGCATTGTATAATCGGGCGACTTGACTCCGATACGCGGCTGCCCTCAGATCAGCCTTTTCACGCTTCTCATCCAATAAATTGAGAGATTCAACAAGTAATATAGCATTCGTCTTTGGATCGTAGTATGTCACACGATGAGAAGGTACTTCTAATTCGACTGGAATAACAACTTCTGAATCATAAGAGAGAGAGAATGGAGTGTGACCGGTTGCGGACTTATGGGTTTTACGGTAGGCCCATAAGGCCATAGGAAGTTCATCGACCCATTTTCCTCCGGCTTTTTCTAGTCGTTTCTTCAGAATGGATTTTATAACTTTATTAGCAGCTTCAACCTGTCCATTCGCTTGAGGGTGTGCGACTGCGGAGAACTTCTTCTGAATGTGGAATCGTTGACAGAAATCCTTAAATTCGGCACTATCGAATTGGGTCCCGTTGTCAGTGATGATAGTACGTGGGAGACCAAATCGGCAAATGATGTTGCGCACTACAAAGTTGATCACATTCTTTGTTGTGATTGTAGCAAGGGGTTCAGCTTCTGCCCACTTGGTAAAGTAATCAACCGCTACGATGGCGTACTTCGCACCACCTTTGGCTAGAGGTAAAGAGCCAATAATATCAATGCCCCATACTGCGAACGGCCATGAGCTGACCATTTGAGTTATCTCAGTTGGTGGGGCCCTAGGAATCCGAGCATGCTTTTGACATTTATCACACTTCTTGGCATAATCTGCTGCATCACGGTTTACAGTCGGCCAATAGTATCCATACCGGAGTACTTTCTTAGCGAGTGCTTGCCCCCTGGTGTGATCGCCACATTCTCCTTCGTGTACATCATGTAATACCCGTTTGATTTCATCGTGAGCGATACACCGGAGTAAAGGAACAGAGTATCCTCTTCTATACATAACTATGTTTTGAATGGTGAACCGAGAAGCTTTTCAAAGAATTGTCTCTTTTCACACCTACGCTCTGCCAGGGTTTCGTGTTCGAGATAATTTTTGAACGAAGTTATCCACGACTCCCTTTCGGAGACGACATCAAATATCCAATCAGTTTCCATCTGATCAATGCTTGGCGAAGATAAAACCTCTACGGGAACAAGTCCTATTTGCTGTGCTTCACCTGTACGGGCCAACTTTACCAACGAATCAGCTTTTTGGTTGTATTCTCGCGGTATGTAATAAATAGCATAATAGTCAAACTGATTCAATGTCTCCTAAACCTGAGCAAGGTATGCGGCCAATCTTCGATCTCTAGCTTGGTACTCCCCTCGAACTTGACACACGATCAGTTGTGAATCACAGTAAATTTCCACCGTAATGATTCTTAAATCTCTGTCAAGTTTCAATCCAGCCAATAGGGCTTCATATTCAGCCTCGTTATTAGTTGCACGGAAGTTGAAATTTAGAGCGTAACATATAGATCGACCTTCAGGAGTTCCAAGAACAACCCCTGCACCTGAGTAGCGGTCATTTGATGCACCATCTATATGCAGCTTCCAGATATACTTGGGAGATTCACTGGTTTCGGGCAAGTCCTCTGGGGTGTTAAACTCAGCAATGAAATCTGCTAGGACTTGTCCTTGAATGGCTCGCCTTGGAGTGTAAGTAAGGTCAAATTGACTTAACCCGATATTCCATTTGAGTAACCTGCCAGACGTCTCAGGACGCGTAAAGACCTGTCGTAACGGCTGGTCGGTGCAAACGGTGATTGGGTAAGCCTGGAAGTATGGACAGAGCTTCCTCGAGGCAATAACAAGACAATAAGCCAATTTCTCTAGCTTTGGATAATTTCTCTCAGCTCCGGTTAGCCGCTTGCTTATGTAGTAGACTGGCTTTTGTATTCGTTCTTCCTCCCGAACTAGGGCAGCACTGATTGCATTCTGTGATACCGCCAAGTAAATGTACAATTTCTCATGATCGATAGGCTTTGACAAAACTGGCGTGCGGAGAGATGTTGAATTAGTGCTCGGAATGCGCCCTCACATTCCGTAGTCCATTCAAAGTTTCGTTTTCCATTTCGGATCAGATTGAAGAAGGGAATGCATTTGTCAGTGGACTTTGAAATGAACCTGCTCAATGCTGCTACTTTCCCGTTGAGACTCAAGACTTGTTTTATAGTTTTTGGAGTTTCAAGATTTTTGATCACCCAGATCTTTTCGGGACCGGCTTCGATTCCTCGAGCATTGACGATAAACCCGAGGAATATTCCGGATGCTACCCCAAAGTGGCATTTTAATGGGTTGAGCTTCATTCTGTATTCTCTGAGGATATTAAACATTGACTCAAGGTCTCTGATGTGATCGACGGAAAATCGCGACTTGACTAGCATGTCGTCCACATATACCTCCATGGTCTTTCCGATCTGGTCAGCGAACATTCGATTAACTAACCGTTGATAAGTTACCCCAGCATTCTTGAGTCCAAAAGGCATAACTTTATAGCAATAGAGTCCCATATTGGTTACGAAGCTGGTATGCTCCTGGTCGGGCAAGTGCATGGGTATTTGATTGTAGCCAGAGTACGCATCCATGAAGGATAAAAGCTCATGTCTAGCCATTGAGTCTACAAGTTGATCAATTCGTGGAAGTGGAAAATTGTCTTTGGGGCAAGCTTTATTCAAGTCTGAGTAGTCAACACATGTTCTCCATTTCCCATTTGGCTTTCGGACAAGTACAGGATTTGATACCCATTCCGGGTATAATGCATCTCGAATGAACCCATTCGTCTTAAGCTTATCTACCTCTTCTTTAAGGGCGGCAGATCTCTCTGGATCCATACCATGCCTTTTTTGCTTGACCAGGACGTATCGCAGGTCAATATTTAGTGTGTGGCTCACGATGTCCGGCGAGATCCCACACATATCAGAGTGCGTCCAGGCAAACACATCAAGGTTTACCCGAAGAAATTCAACCAATTCCTCTTGCATTTGTGGGCTTAGCTGAGATCCAATCTTTATCATCTTCGAGTCAACATTATTGTCCATTGGAACATCGATCGTCAGTTCGGCCGGAGAAGCTTGACTGTCTTTACTTTCATCTTCACTTTCGATATCTCTCGGGTCAAGATCTCTTTGGAATTAGTTGGGGTGCCCGGGCATAGGCCCGGGCCCAGGCGCTAATTGTCAATTATCCACAAGGCGGACACAGAGAGATTCTTCTATGCCCTTTCCTTTTTCTTTCCGTTGTGCCTCGCGCAGCTCAGCTACATAACAGGATCGCCCTATGGCCTGATCCCCTTGAATAACTCTGATACCATTGTCGGTAGGGAATTTCAAAGTCAAACACCATGGGGTGATGATAGCACTGAATTCAGCTATGGTTGGTCGGCCCAAGAAAGCATTATAAGGGGATTTTATATCCAACACAACAAACTGCAGTATCCGGACTCTCCGGCGTTCACCAATTCCCAGCTCCACTGGCAATTCCTCCACTCCAGTGGGTATAGTTGCACTCCCGTTGAAACCATGAATGCGAGACTGACATGGCTTCAAGTCTTTAGTCTTCATTCTCATCTGGTCGTAATCTCGTTTAAAAAAAATATTCACAGAGCTTTCGCTGTCTAACAAGATCCTCTTCATCCAGGCAGGACCTACTTGAGCTGATATGACTAGCGGATCGATAGTGGGGGCTTCGACCCTGTCGACATCCCGACCTCGAAATACGATGTCATCTGCCATCGTTCTTTGTTGTCTGGCTGGGGCCCCATCTTCAGAATTACTACAACATTCAAAGTCTGCATGCCTGATAGAGCTGGCATACGACTCCATTTCCTTCCAGCTTCGGTCTGTTGAATGAGGACCACCAGAAATAGTGTTTATCACCAACCTCCCGCCAGTACGAGTGGGTTCCTCCTGTCTAGCCGGATTCGGCACATGATTTTGATTCGATGGGCCTGCACCTCCAGACTGCGGCGCCCGAACAAACTGTTCTAACTTCCTTTCTCTTATCAATTTTCGATGAGATCCTGCAAGTGAACGCATTCATTTGTGTAATGACCGTAGCTTTCGTGGAATCTACAAAACTTTCCCATCTGAATTTGCTTTTCCGATGACTATTTTAGAGCAGGCTTCTTGTACTGAATAGTGTTGTAGGTTTGTAAATATATGTTCTCCAACGACGTATTCAGAGGAGTATAATTATCAAACATCGGAGCTCTACGCCATGGACCACGGTTCTGATCCCGTTTTCTATTTTGGTTACCATTGCCTTTTTGTTGATCTTGTTTTTTCTGAATATTCAATTGCACTTTTCCGAAACTCTCCCCGGATTGTTTAACAACAATATTGCTTTAAATTCCTTCCACACTAGGCCCCACATCATCCTTCTTCCTAGACTGTTTCACATCCTCCCTTCTCAAGAATTGAGCTGCTTTGGAATGGAAACGGTCCAATGATGTAGTGGGTTTTCCGGCCAATCAGTTGCCGAATTCAGAATCGGGCTCAATTCCCTTAGTTAGTGCCATAATAATAGAGTTATCATTTGGGTTGCTGATCTCAGCACATGCAACATGAAATCTCTCTAAATAACGCCTGAGTGTCTCTCCAGGAGCTTGAGTGACACTGGATAAAGTATTTACATCCTTTGGTCTCGCGACATGCATACGAAATTGTTCAATAAACTTTGTTGCCAACCGATCGAAGCATGATATAGATCGAGGTGGCAGTTGGGTAAACCACATAGTCACTATACCCCCCAACGAAATCGAGAAGCTTCGGCACTTGACTGCATCATCAGCTCATGCAGCGTTCATCAACCATTCGTATTTCAAAATATGCTAATTAGGGTCAGAGTTCCCTTCATAAACGGGTAAAGTCGGCATCCTGAATCGCCGAGGTGGTTCAACATAAAGTATTTCATCAGTAAAAGGAGTATGACTCCAGGATATTCCCCAGTCGTCATTGCTAAGCCCTTGACTTTCACGAATCATTTGACGGATCATCGCTGATAAGTCGGGCATCTGGAAATTCTGAGCAGGCTGGGCCAAGGTATGGTCGGGTTCCACAATGCGAGGAGGGGCCGATCGCTATCGACGGTCCATGTCTCGCCTCCTTGGTTCTATGTATTCGGGGACATAAGGCTTAGGATGGTAATCACGCTGGTGATGGTTCAGATCTGTCTGATTTTGGGTCTCAGTGCCCAAGTCAGTAGCTGTCGCGGTATGGTTATCAGTAACATGATGCGGGGTAGCGCCTCCTCGGGAGGAAGGTCCAGTCTGGTGGCTGGTTGACGGGCCAACTCTCAGTTGCCCAACATTCATTGTGTGTTGATGCCTAGTGGCCTATGTGTAGCTTCCGTCTAGCCATGGGCGTGTAGGTCTGTGATGATAATCAGAAGAGGCAGAACTTTCGGTGGAGGAATGGGAAGCCTGATCCGTCCTGGATCTTCTTCGTCGTTGACGGTTCAGTTGGTTAACTAGTTCCGCATTAGCACGGAGCTGTTGAGTGATATGTTGGCGGCTCTGAGTCAATTCTTGCATCAACATCTGAAATTCTTCCCTGGTGATAGGGCCTTGCGGATCTGATGGTCCGGTAGCATTCTGATCGGTTGGAAGCGACTGCACGGGATTCCGTCTATCCCGTCCTTCTGGATCTGCAACTGTAGAAGTAGTCCTTGTGTTAACCATGATGGATGTTGAAGATCTCTCCTAGATTTGTAGCAAATCTGAATAGGATGGAAGAACCTCTGAAATTGAGATCTGGATCTTCTCCTTGGATGTTTGCAATTCGATATCGGCAGTAGATCCAATGAGCATAAGGCAAAAAACTGGGGTTTTTCCAATGAAAGCACCAAAGTGTTTGTACCAAAATTGGGCACAACACTCTTCGGAAGGGTTTGAAGAGATAAAAATGAAGAAATTAAATGGAAAAGGAGGATTTTCTAACAAACACTTCAAAAACAAATAAGAAAATACGCAGAAACACAGTGATTTAGAGTGATTAGGCGTGTTTCCTACGTCCACTATGAAATTAATGATTTTATTGATGTTTTCTTGATGATTACAACTGATTACAGCGGATTACTGTGAATTACAGTGATGAAATTCGAGCACAACAACAGCCTTGTAGTGCAAAGATGTTTTCGGCAGAGTCTGGACGTCAAAAAGCCAAAAGATTCTTTTTCTGTAGGCTCTGGGGTGCTATTTATAGGCGTAGGAGGAAAATATCTCGCTCAGATCTCGGGAGACCTCTTCTGGCATGTGGGTGGGCCCACGCGATCGATCCCACTTGATTTCGACCCGATCTGTGATCGATACGAAAGACTTTCGTATCGATCAAGATTTGACCCAATCGAGTCGAAACTTGGCATGAACATTCCATAGGTCGTACGTAAGCTCCTGTGAAAATTTCGTAGCATTTGGACTTGTGGATCGCAAGTTATGATCGATACGAGTTAGAGTGTTCGGTAGGCTGTTCAGTTCGTATCGATCATCTCTTCGAATCGATCGCTTCGAATCGATACTACGCAGATGATGCCAGTTGATGTGGCGCTTGCTTTACGGATCACTCCACTTTCGATGTCGAGTTGGCTGAGTATTCCGAAGTTTCTCGCCTTATTCGTATCGATTTGACTGGGTCTTGCTTGTATCGATTGCAGTCACTCCGTTCGTATCGATGGAAACGGCTCATTTCGTATCGAGTGTCGTTGGTCAATTCGACTCGATCGCTGTTGTATTGTTCGTATCCAGTGCCGCGGCTCTGTTCGTATCTATGGAAGTTGAGTTGTTCGTATCAATTGTGTGGTCTTGTTCGTATCGATCGAAGTCATTCCAACTTGATGGATACAAACAACTGTTAATATGACAGATATAAACAGATGGATGTGAGCTGATATCGGTGGATGGATACAAAGAATCGATGGGGCATCGATACGAAGAAAGTCCTTTGGTTGAAGGATACGAACAACGCAGTTCTCTTGATCGATACGAGATAGCGCGCCTATGATCGATTTGAAAATGGATCGACCCGAAGTCAGATTTCCCTGGCTGATTTATGGATGCGAACAAGGTGACTATTGATGGATTCAAACATGATGGTTACGAATGAGGCCACCTCGGATCGAGTCGAACTTGATGGATACGAAGTGAAGTTGATCCTTCTGATTTGCGTCGAACATATCTTGAGCACACAAACTCCGATTGACTTGAAATTCAGAACGTTGGCTTTCATTGCTTCGCGTGTCATGTCTTGTTAATTGTAGCTTGATTCGGACTCGTACAAAATTCATCGATATCCATAGCAAACCTACGTATAACCGGTTTTCAGGAAAAACTCTCTTTGGTTTCCAGCTAATTCTTTGGTGTCACGGCCTTGCCAAAAGGCGGGATAACACTAAGAAAATCAAAAATGGAGTATAACTAATTAATAATAAAGTATTGATTACATAGTTAGAAAAGAAGAACAATTTTGTTTCTAATTAAATTTTACCTGCCAATAAGTCAAATCAAAGAAAATAGATTTCTTTTTCCACACTTGACTTCCTTTTTTCTTCCCATATTCCCTTTTCCTTTTCTCTTTTTATTTCTCTTTATCTTCCTTAATTGGTTTTTCCCCATTCATTACAAATATCTTTAACAATATCAAAGATTTGAGAAATACTGAAGGCCTTTGCCTATTCTCTATGGTTCCATCGAACAAGTTTTTTCGTTAACGATATTCATGGTTAGGTTAAAGGAATCGCCTATGGTCTAAGTTTGCACACTTCTTACTAAATGGTAGCCATATTGAGCATGTATTAACGCCACAAATAGGACATGCCCTCCTACCCTTTACAATGCGACCTGCTAAATTCCATAAGCTGGAAAATCATTTATTGTCCACATCAGAATAGCATATAATCTGGATTCGCTGCGAGTGTATGCATCATACACCTTCACCCCTTTTGAAAGAAGGCTATGCGATAGGATCGTATAATATGGAATAGTGGAATGGTCTAGGTAGATAGCATTAAGTAGTAAGTAAAGTAGACACCAAGACTTTATACTGGTTCGGACCTCTTGTCCTACGTCCAGTCCCTAAGCTCCTCTTAGGAATTCAACTAACCAACAATCCTCACTTAACCCAGAGGAATAGGTTTACAACTTACCCGAACAACCGAACGGGATTTCTTACCTCGACTACTGAAGAGGACTTCAACTAGATACAAAAAGTATTTCTGACTTGTTGTGTTCTTGATAACACTAATGAGTCTAATTGAGTACAACTTTCTTATAATCTTATCCTCAAGAGTATGAAATGTGTTTATGAAGATTTAGGAAATATAAATTGCTATGAATCAAAAAGTGTATTTAAGATAAATCAGAGATTCAAGCAATTGAAGTGGTTTGTGATTGCTTTTGAAAACTTAAGAAATCTGAAAGTATGTTCAAGATAATAGAGAGATTAAAGCAATTAGAATTAGTGATTTGCAAATGATAGAAACATGTATTTATATGTGTAGAAGAGGTGTATCTATTTGCAAGAGATTCAGGCAAGAGATGCATCCATTACCATTGGAGAATGGTTGCAACTCTTGGGAAGAAGAAGGTGTCTTTTCAGTAAAAATTCGCAGGTTAGAATTCAGTCGACTGAACAGGGAATTTCAGTCGACTGAAACTGTGCATGTTGTAATTCCGTAACAGGTTCAGTCGACTGGGATTTCCTATTCAGTCGACTGAACTAGTAGTTTCTGCACAGTGAACACTTTAACTAAAACATTAAGTTATGAAATGTGTTCTTGTGTTTGTGCAAGCTTCTTGAGGATAGATTTTAACAATAAAACTAAGACTAAGACCTAAATATACTAAGTACTCATGATATCCTTGGTCTTCACAGTCCTTCCTTTAGCCTTGCACATATCTCTTCCTTTTTGTTGAAGCACATTGTCATTGAACAAAATATAGCGTATCAACACCTTTATCCTACAATTTTTTCAAATTGTCAATAAGTGGTTGTAGATACACATCGATATCATTCCCTGGTTGTCATGGCCCAGGAATTAATAAAGATAACATCGTATTATCTTTGTGCATACAAAGCCAAGGAGGGAAGCTGTAAGCAACAAGAAACACTGGCCAACAACTATATGCTTAGTTCCAATCACCAAAGGGATTAAAGCCATCACTTGCAAGGCCAATTCTTAAATTCCATGAATCAGATGCAAAGGAAATACATTCTATCAATTATAGCCCATTGAGAAGAATCTACTGGATGACATAATTTAACATCTTCACTCTTATGATTGCTATGCCATCTTAATTGCTCTGATGTTTCTGAGGACGCAAAAATTCTTTTCAATCTTGGTATTATTGGAAAGTATCTTAACACCTTTGCAGGTATTTTGACTTGCTTTCCATCTTCCTTTGTCTTGTTCGTTTTCCAATGAGATTTACCATATTTTGGACAAAAATCGCTATGCGCAAGCTCTTTTCTAAATAGACAACAATCATTTACACATGTATGTATTTGTTTATAACCTAAACCAAATGATTTAAGCAGCTTCTTTGTTGCATATGTCAAATCAGGAAGTGTGTTTTCCATAGGCAGCATATCCTTGAGAAGTTGAAGAAGTTCCGTAAATGCTATGTCAGATGCACCATTTCGAGCCTTGTGCTTGTAAAGAAGTATTGTAGCTGACAGCTTTGTGTGGGTTGCACAACTAGGGTACAAAGGAATTTCAGCATTCTCCATTATCTCCTTAATCCCTACCCCATGTCTTACATTAGCATGATCTTCCATCTCTTCATTACATATTTGTGTGTCTAAGTACATTCTATATGTATCAATCACTTCGTCGCCTTCATTTTCTAAAGGGCATGCTTCCCTATGAAAAATCCATACATTATATGTTGGGTCAATTCCAGAACAAACCAAGTGTGTTACAGCATCCCTTGGCGATTGGTGGATAAGATTCCTAAATTCTGAGCAAGGGTAAATAATTTTTGCTGGATTTCCCTTTCTTTCTGCATGCCCATATACAAAATTCCAACGGCTTGCCTGTATTCTTCCGTCATTCTATGAAACATGAAAAGATCAATAATCCATCCTAAATAATAAAAAGTATGAAACTAATAATCAAAATTGACGAAACCTTGGTAGGTGGATCCATGCTTTGTCCATCTTGGTAATCCTCTAATGTTACAACCTAATGAAATACGTTATGCCCAACAAAAATATGAGTCTTTCTCATGATGAAGTATCTCTTCAGGCATTCCTCCAAGCATATATATTTATGAATGGTACTCTTAGTGAACTATTATTACCACCATGGTAACAAAAATAACAATAAAGCATTTGTCAGTTATTAACTGACTTTTACGTTCTTATGAAATTGAGTGTTATTATATTACTATCGGTGTTGATGCTGGAGCATTGCAACTTGCTGCACCTTGAAAGCCTCCTGTTTCTCGGTCCATGTCAGTTATATTCGATAAATTAGATTTTGATATTGTTTCGTTCTCAATTTTGTTCATGATGATATCGATTCAAATCCTTTAATCTCCTTCCAACCCAATCAAAATTCAATGTTCAGTTTAATAGGGCATGGAAGGAGGTTTCGATTTGGCAAAGAATTTCCCTGAATCTATTATTTAGAGCTTATCACGGATTTCTTTTGCAAACTTTGGTTAGGATTTTGCAAACTGATTTCTTATATTATTTATATTTTATTTAATTTGTTGTAATAAGCTAAATTCATCACTTTGTGCCACAAAATGTTTGTAATGGGCTAGAGAGACTTAGGACACATGTGAATGTGACGCAAGGTTGTAATTTGGTAGTTACTGCGAATTAATTGATGTAGGTAAGGTTTCCTAACATTTATTTTTATAAAGAAGTCAAATTCTATTTAAACCATAAAATTCGCTGAGTGCGTCCCAAAATATGTTAAAATAATCTCACCCATAAAATTGCCAAGTTAACGAAAATGTAAAACTCACTCTCCACTTCTACGTACTCTTTTCATACAACAAAACACTTTCATCTCCTTTTCAAAGCCAAATGACTAATCCACTAAACACAGCAAAAATAATAGCTGAATATCGTTGTTTATATAATGTATTTTAGAAAATTGAACCCTTTTAAATTCAGAGATCCTATGCCACCGCCTTTGTGGCCTTGATCTAGGGTCGGACTGGGTGGTATTACATGTAAACTAACCTATCTTTTTTTCTAATGTATGTAGGTCTATTCACAATATAAATATTATAATTAATTTTCATGGCCACATATTTGGCTTTTAGTTGTTTCTGTGTCTAATTAGACCCTGCAGAGGATTAAAAAAAATGTTTACAATTTGTAAACTGTGATACTTGAAATATCTGCATTAAAAATATACAATCAATATATCATTTGTTTAAGGAATCATGGGCACTCATAAAGTAAGCTTTATTTTGCAACGTATAATTTCTTAAAGCTGCCGATATGTGTCATCATATCAAATAAGTAATAACAAAACATCACAAAGCATATACAATGAACCAATTAGTACAAAACCTATACAATGCATATTAAAAAAAATTTGGTTGATCCGAGTGGAGGTTCTGTTAGTGATTATTTATTGTAATTTGGTGAGCTTTTGCCAACAGAAACTGTGCAATTCCGTAGAACTGATAAAGTAATTTGTTGTAAGGCCCACATAATGATATGTATCCTCACCGTTATTCAATCAAAATAAGTGAGTAGAGTAAAATAAGTGAGTAGAGTAATGTGCCGTCTCTCATTTTGAATCATAAATAAATTTACACGGAAATGTCATCCACACGTATTCCTAATTTATAGCGATAAATCATATCAATTAAAGTGAATATCCTTGAATTAACTTATGTTTAAATCAGGTATCAAAGGAAACCTTGATTTGCAATATGGAAACAAAGGCACAAATACAAAATCAACTTGTCTTAACTGGTTTTTTTGTTATATTTTGAGAAAAACTATAAAGATGAGCAGATCTATAATGTTAACTAGAAGGACAATAACAATATCATAATGCTAGAATGTACAATAGTACTCCAATAAACAAAAAAATATGGCTTAAAATAAGCAAATGCTGCATTTTCTAAAAAAGATATTTACATAATTGTAATAAAAGTAACCATAGGGTTCCCTAAATATGGAGTTTAGTTCGTTCCCAGGAAATTTGATTAAACATTGTTGTAGCTCTTTTTTTCCTCATAAACATGTACAGAAATGTGTATTACCAAAATAATTTTAAATATTTACTCAAAAGTACTAAATTATTAAATTCTATAATCTTAAAGCATATTTTTAACCAAATTATCAAACAATAGCTATGAATTCATACCACTAGCTCAACGTAGAAGTAGATGTCATCGTAGACTGAAGTCGATCAACTCGTTGATTTTGCTTAAACTCAAAGCACATAGGGAAGAAGAAGGTTGAAGATCCAAAATCGTCACTTGAAATCATCCCTCGAAATTGAAGAAGCTTGAATCGTCCTCTTGAAATCAAAATTGAATTGAAGTCGAAATTTTCTGCTGGATTGAAATCCAAGTAGGTTGAAGTCATAGAAATCGAAAGAACGTCGGCAGATGGAGTTTAGGAGAAAGAAGCGTTCTTTTTTTTTGTGAATTAAATCTCATGAATTGTGAAATGAGGCGGCAATTGAACTATGGGTTATTTGATTTAGGGTTTTCTGTAAAGACGGGTACGATGTTGATGTTACAAATATAATGGTTAAAAATAATCAATGGCTTTATGATTATTTAAATTGGTTTATATTTTTTAAAGTTTGAGAATTAAGTATAATTTGAAAATAAAAATTGATATTTAATTCCCTAGCCGACAGATAATGTTTTAGATACGGGTAGTGTCATATCCGCATTCGTATCAAAATTGTTTTCGCGTATCGGATATCCATATCCACATTTTGGATATCGGATATTTTTTGCCATTTCGGATACAGATACGGATGGATTTTGGATTTTTTAGGTACTCATTAACAGCCCTAATTATAGCAGGCAGATAGAGCTAAAAACCGATATATAGTATAATGGGCCAAAAATCGTTGTAATAGGACTATATTATGACGGACTGATAATCATTATAATAGATCTATATTACAACAGGCCAAAACCATTGTAATAGAGCTGAGAATTGGAATCTATTACAACAGGCCAGAAACCATTGTCATAGGACCATATTACAACGGGCCAGTTGACAATGTTGTAATAGGTATAATTGAAGATGAAAAATTGCACATATTACAACGGGCTTAAGAAAACCATTGTAAATGGTTTCTATTACAACGGTTTTCTTTGGCCCATTGTAAAACATGCATTGTAAAAAGATAGTTTGTTGTAGTGTTTCGTTCTCCCTTCATGTGAGTTCCTAGTAGGAAAACACGTTAGTAACCCGATTCACTCTCCACTAGACTATTTGATCTGACAAGCTATTACATTCTTTTTCACCTATGCCCTCGTTCACTTATGAGTGCACAATCTCTCTCTCCTACCGTTATCACTCCATTGTGTTGTATTACCACTCGGTCTCCATCTAGTTGCACTCACACCAGCCCCGTGGTTGTGTATATGCAACAGAACTTGTGGATAAAGTGAAGTTGGACCAATTTGTAATGATTCAGGTTACAACCCACGAATTGGTCCACTAGGATGGATACTGTTGCCTAGTAGTCATAACCTCGTACCATTCTCGTCAAATGCTAAATTTATTACTTTTCAAAACATTTGACCTCCCAAATGTTATTTATTCCTGAATTGACGTTATATCCCATTTATACCATTTATATGTCGTGTACATGCATTTTACTATATTTCAAAAATTTGCATCATAACTTGATAAATATAACATGATAATATAAACAATCACTTTATAGCATCATATATGGGATACATACATTCATGAGTATATAACATGGGTGAGAAATAAAATTCAATCATCGATTCCTATAATTCAAGCATCTATTTAATCATACACAATATTCAAATATTCCAATCTATATTTTATACTTATGATTTATAACAAAAATTGTTTGTTATATTTTTCTGCATTGTCTTCCTCCATCCACCTCTTTTCTTCTTCTTATTTTCTACCTATAAATGAAGCAGGCATACACCAAAAACCCTATACCCAACTACACCACTTCCAACCACAACTCACCACCATGACCCTGCCTTTAGCCATACCTCCGCCCCGCCCTATAAGGCCACCAACAACCACATCGAACCCACCATTGCACTCAGTTATGCAATATGATCCTACTGGTGCCTTGTGTTCCAACCCTAGCGCACCTATTCACAACATAGGTATAAATAAGATGCAACTGTTTTCAATCATTTTCAAACACTACGGAGTCTACATATATATACATACATACATACATACATACATACATACATACATATACATATATATACACATAAGTGCGTGTTAAACTGAAATTTGGTTCAACGTTCAAGCAGTGTGTACAAGGAGGCATGTTTGAAGAAATTGCTATAATATCCTTTAGTCTTATGATTATTCTCGAATTTGTTTAAAATATAATTCATGAATTCAAAAGATAAAATAGGAATGCCCAAAAGGCAAATAGGTAAATCCATAAGTTAATAGGCAATATGCTCAAGTCATGTTCTTTATTTAATCATGAATATGTTACAAATGTGCAAATATGCAATTATCTAATTGCATAGACCCTTATTTACAAATATACCATATTCTCCTTCATTATCCTTTCTGCCATTAGTCTGTCCTCAAGCTCTTTTCATCTTATTGAAGAGAACTAGGAGAAGATCTTAATTGGAAAAGGTGATAAGAGTGAGAAAGAAGTTAAGGGACCCTTTCCATGAAGGGGTGCATCTCTATTTATAGTGGTTGGAAGGAGATTGGCTTGCTTCCATTGATGTGGGACTTATGGTGCCATTTGTTTCTATCTTGGTGGTGGCCTCACTATGGAGCTTATGAATGAATGTGAAGGCTTTTGAAGCATTACGGAGGAGAATACAATAAATCCTCTTGACTTTGCTTTCGTGAATGACTCTAATCCTCCTTCTTTGCATGGCTTTCAACATCGACATGCTTTCAACTAATATTCTTTATGGATTTGATGGCATGCGGTATTAATAAAACATTGCGTTAATAATATACGGCATGTAGGCCCGACCCTTCCCTAAAGCAACAGAAGCGGTCACTTAGGGCCTCAAAAATTCTAGGGCACCAAATCAAAAACGACGCGTACGATAAAAAAACTCAATCGTGATTTCTCGAATCAGCAATCTCATCTCCATCTACGCGACGTGGTGCAGCTCTCCAGGCTCCAGTGGGCAGCCATAATAGTTAGGGCATAGAGAAGTGAAGAGAAGAACTTATAAATTAAATTGAATTGAAGGTACATAATTGTAAAACTTTCGAATTTGGCTTAGTTTCATATGCATTGGTACAGTTTCCATGGTTTTAATTTACAAATATTTGAGAAATTACTAAACAGGAGTTGTGATGTTTATAACTTGTACTTAATGTTTTGAATCGTACATTTTAAATGAAGAATTGTTTAATTGTCGAATGGAGATGTTACTGATGTATTGAATTGCAAATGAATATGAACTTTATTTTCATTCCTATACTTTTTGTCCTACGCGTATCATTTTTTAATCCTTTCTCCAAACAATAAGAGTTAAGGAGAAATTTCATCTTATCGAAGGCAATCACGTTGTTGAATACTTAATTATGAATTAACAAATATAATGTTTACTAAATCGGCGGTACGGTAGTAATTATGCTATATGGTGCTTACATAATTATGAGAAATATTGTTCAATTGTTTGTTTAGATGACCAAAAAAGTTAGTCCAAACTTAAACAAATCTAAATACAAATAAAAGACGTGAAATTGCAAAAGTAAAGATATAAGAAATTTACATGGCTCAGATGTTAGAGAATCATATGTTCATGGGTTAAATTAATCTATCTTTTGTTTCTTTTTTAATACTTCTTCAAAATCGATGGAGATCTTAGTATAATCTTTACATAATTTAATTATTTGTGGTTATTATAATAATTAATATTATTCCATGTTACTTTTATACTGTTTATAAATGCGTAAACAAGAATCTGAACACGCTAAAAGGGTTAGAAAAAGAAGTCTAGAGGAACTCACTAATTCACAGAAAGGCGCTCTTAATAAATTTATCATCAAAAGTAGTCCAGTAGAGAGTTCGAGTTTGAATGTGGATAATTCTCCCCTTATTGATGAGGCTGATGATAATATTGATGATGATATTTTAATGAGCGAAGAGGAAACAAATATTGATTCATCATCACATGTGGAGAATGTTAGTGTAGTGTCAAATGACCCTGGCACATGGAAAAAAATTGATCAAAAATTAAAAGACTTGCTGGCTGAAAGAGGTCCTTTTAGAGTATTAAAAGATAATGACTTTGATTTTCCAAAAGATGCTATTAATAGACATTTTTCCTCCACTTTTTATGTCAGACATTTACCTCATGGGGATAAACAAGATAGAAAATGGTTGGTATATTTAAATTCACTTGATAAAATATTTTGTTTTTGCTGCAAATTATTTGACAAATCAAGCAACGGCTAGTCATCTTGCTATAGAAGGAATTAATGATTGGCGCAATCTTAGTACTAATTTGACACAACATGAAAGTAGTAAAGATCATCTTCTGAATATGAGTAGTTGGATTGATTTGGAAACAAGATTGAAAGCCAAAACAACCATAGATCAGAGTGTAATAGATCAAATAAATAAGGAAAAAGAACGTTGGAAGAAAGTGTTGATAAGAATAATTGCTGCTGTGAAAACACTTGCATTTAATAATTTAGCATTTCGTGGAATGAACGAAAGGCTCTATGAACAAAATAATGGTCTTTTTGTAAATTAATTAAAATGATAGCGAAATTTGATCCAGTAATGCAGGAACATGTTCGACAGTTTGAACAAAAAGAAATTCATATACATTATCTTGGACACAAAATTCAAAATGAGTTAATACTCACATTGGCGAATGAAATTAAAATTGAAATTATTAAGAAAATAAAAAGGAAAAGTATTTTTCAGTTATATTAGACTACACTCCAGATATTAGTCGTGTTGAATAGATGTCTCTAGTTATAAGATGTGTTAATGTTTCAACTAATCCCGCAAAGATAGAAGAGTTTTTTATTGAATTTCTGAAAGTAGATGATACTACCAGACTTGGAATTTTTAACAAGCTTAAAGAAGTATTAGAAGATATTAAGCTTGATATTTATGATATTAGAGGATAATGTTATGATAATGGATCAACTATGAAAGGAAAACAAAAAGGGGTGCAACAAAGACTATTAGAAACAAATCCAAGAGCTTTCTACATGCCTTGTGGTTGTCACAATCTTAATCTTGCGTTATGTGATATGGAAAAATCATGTCCTAAAGCATTAAAAAAATTTGGGGTGATCCAACGGATATTTAATATATTTTCTTCATCCACATAGAGATGGCAAGTTTTTAAAGATCATGTATCAGGTTGTACTATTAAACCATTATCAGATACACATTGGGAAAGTCACATTGAAGCAGTAAAATCTATAAGATATCAAAGCGTGGAGATAAGAGATGCCCTAATTTCCTTGTCAAATAGCACTAAGGATTCTATGGAGAAGAGGGAAGCTAGAAGTCTTGTAACAAATGAGATTGAAAATTTTGAATTCGCGGATTGTGCATTTGGTATGAAATGTTGAAAAATGTAAACACTGTTAGCAAGATTCTTCAAATCGAAGATATGCAAATTGATGTTGCTATCACTAGATTACAAGAGCTTATTGATTTTTTTGAAGATTTCAGGAACACGGGATTTAATTCTACGATGGTTGCTGCTAAAGAGATAGCCCTAATATTGGATATTGAACCAATTTTTTCTCAAAAAAGAATTATTCATAGAAAGAAACAATTTGATGAAGATGTGAATGTTGAAGAAACTATGAAAACACCAGAAGAATCTTTCTGAATCAATTACTTCCTACAAATTGTGGATAAAACTCGTGTTTCTTTGATGACTCGATTTGAGCAATTCAAAGAGTATGAAGATAGGTTTGGCTTTTTATTTGATTTAAAAAAATTCACTTCTATAGACGACAAGAAACCGAAAGATTATTGTTTAAAAATTGAGGAATATCTGAGACATGATTTGCACTTTGATATTGATGGAAGAGAGCTATTTTCATAATTAAAAGCATTAAAAGTTGTCTTTCCCAAGGAAAAAACAAAAGCAATTGAGTTGCCTAATTTCATAAATTCTTGTTCGAGGGAGTTAAATTTTCCTAATGCATGGATTGCATATAATTCTAACTATACCAATGACAGTTGCCTCGGCTGAAAGAAGTTTTTCAAAGCTAAAGTTGATAAAGTCTTATCTTCATTCCACTATGTCACACGAAAGATTAAATGGCTTGGCACTTTTGTCGATTGAACAAGATATGGTCAATGAACTTGAATATGATAATATTATTAGTAATTTTGCAAGTCAGAAGGCTAGAAAAATGTTCATAAGTAATTAATATTAATTTTGTTGTGTAACTTTAATTATTGTTAGGAATAAAGTTATTTCTTCTTTTCCTCTTCTCATTATTTATAAACAATATAAATTACTTTTGCTTTGATGATTTAATTAAGGATAATCACATTAATTTCTATATAAGGGCCTTGTTTTTGCTTTTCGCTTTAGGTACCAAAACTCCTAGGACCGGCCATAATGGCATGGCATGGAATGAGCACAGTATTGTTTGAGAGACGCCATTGAAGAGTGGCTACATGCGATAGAGTCGGCATTGGAGAGGAAGCGACACCAATTAAATGCGATATGGAAGAAGTGCAGCATCGATGAAGGGCGACATTGACTGAATGCGGTATTGATATGATGCGTTATGGGTTACATGCGACATTGATAAAATGCTGCTCTGATGATGTGCGGCATGAAATATATACAGCATTGATTGAATGTGGCATAGATGTTATACGACATGGAAGTAGTGCAGTGTCTTTGTCAGTTGTAGGCCTTCGATATCAATTATTTTCATGCCTTAGCATCTAGAGCCTTGAACTTCGACAAAAATCCTTGTTTTCATCATTGATCATTTTCTTGTATCCTTTGGAATTATGTGGATAACATTTGCCCCCTTTGTATAGAAGAAGCTTTTTACACTTTAGTATAAAACCAAGAATTCGCTTTCTCGATTCCTTATGAGATTTTCTTTCCAATCTCGTTTTCCTGTAAAACATAGAGTGAATAATAACTTTTGTTATTAACTTTAAACCCAATTTCAATTTCAAGTAAACTCGTTTTGGATTTGATTGTGCTACAAATAGGTATATATTGTCCATATTATCAGTATGAATCAAGATTATAATTTTTCTTTAAGACATCAATAAGTAACAATAAATTTTCAAACGATGCCCAAAAGATTATGCTAATATCATAGAAGGAAGCATTAGAAATTTTCTTTGGAAATATCATGGATAAAAGATCAGGAACCCATCTGACATCAATAGTATTATGACTAGGAAGCTAGAAAGTTATCTAAAAAGAAGACCAGAAAATCTATCTAAATCGAAGACCAGAAAATCGTCTAGCAATAATGGAAGATCAGGGAATCATCTATTAATAATAATATGAATAGAAGACCAGAAAATCCATCCGAGAATAATAGAAGATCAAAAAATCCTACTGATAATAGAAGACCAAAAATCCATCCAATAATAAAAGAATACTTGAAAACCACATGGCAATAATAGAAGACCGAAAATCTATCTGATAATAATAGAAGACCGAAAACCAATCAAGCAATTGTAGAAGACTAGAAATCCATCTGGTAATAATAGAAGATGGGAAAATCCATCAGATAATAATAGAAGACCAAATGAACTGATTTTGACACACTTGATTAATGTTATAGGAAATCAGGAAAATTTATGTGAAGTTCATATGCCCACAAACATGAAAAATATTATCATCATCCACTATAGCTTTAAGTTCAAAACGATGCAACTAATTATTATATAAACATTAAAAAATACATTGTGACAAATTTATGTGAAGTTCAAAACTTGTAAAAATAACTTCCAACTGAAATCCAAGGATTTTCCTTTCTTCTAGCTAACTAATATATATATAAAATATATATTATGTATTATTTAAGGTAAATAAATCTGGCGATGGCTCTATACTGTAACAAAAGCAATGTGTTCCAGAAACATGCTTGAAACTGTAAACAATAATATGATGTTATCATTATGATTATTGTTATATGACCATCTTTGTTTATCCTATTTTAAGTATCTTTCTTTTCAACATTTACAATTAGTTACGGACTGTAAAACTCTATATCTAGATAAATAATAATATTATTTGTAATTAGTTCACACTGCCTAGCCCAGCTGCATTTTCTGGCTTGGTCACTGTTAAAGAAGGCATTTTCAAGTCATCACAAATAAACAGTATTAAACTGTGCTTAAAAACTTTTGCATCAAGTCAGGCTGAATATTCTAAAGGCAAGGCTCGATCCATGAATACAACATATGTGAATACATAAATATAACATAAGTGAAAAGATCTAGCTAATATCTTTTGATAGAGAACTCGAGAATTTTAAACTATTTCTAATTCAATTGACCGTGCATTAATAAATAAATGTGTAACTTTCCATTCTCATCAGTTCCTCTAGCACAAGATGCAACAACTAATTCACTAATGATTTAGCATCCAACACTACAAGAAAGTGTCTGCGGAAAAAGCTGCAGCTCTTTGAGATGGATAAGAAAAATAATTTGTTTGTTTGCATATATATTATTTTTATTATTACCTAACATCATTCTTAAATGATAATTAGGAATATTTAGATTCGATTAAAATATACATTATGATAAATTATTTTTGATATGTTACTTTATTGCCATTATTACACTGTTATTCTTCAGTGGTACATTGTGTAAACAGATTTTTCATATTCATCAAATCATACTATAACATGAAATAAATAATTTGCTGCCTATTTCACTGCATACGTACTATTTTGTTTATCGACAGATGTAAATATTGGTATTCGAATAAATATTTTATTCACTCATTTGGGTAATCAATATTTCCTACTTATATATAGGAAACAGATGGATGGTGAAGAGGACTATGACGATTTGATGAAGAAAACATGGTTGATATGAACACTGAAAAGTTGAGGTAGTTTATTTTTCACTCCTGCCCTTTCATTCTTCAAATTTGCAATAACCAAATTTGTGACAGTTGATAACAACGGTTTATTTATATACTTTAGTTCAACATTGAGGCATTATAAGCAAACCATTTGAATTTTTAACAACCACTGCATTTATATCCTTGGAGAATGGTTTTCCAATTTCCACATCTACACCTAAAACTGTTTCTGATTGCTCTTACTGCGTCTTACTTTTTCAATTATATTACTTGCTGCTGCTCAAATAATAATACCATTTTTTTCCACATGTAGCACTTTACATCGTTCTCATTGAATAAAATTCTTTTCCTGTGTTCCTGTTTATTAACACATAGATCAAATACCCTTTGCTACTCTAAAGTTTGTTCTTGATACTTACCATAAATTTTTGTACTGCATCTTTCTAATAGTAAGAAATCCTTCCTCAAGCCAATACTTTCCATACAAGTTAGATTGTGTTTAAACAATCTTACAGAAAATTCATATGTACTCTATTATTAGTATTTAATACTTCTACAAAGTTTTAATATGATAAATTTACGTCTCTCTTTTTTGTGCACCAGCTACAATCATACTTTATTGCCATTATTACACTGTTATTCCTCAGTGGTAAATTGTGTAAACAGATTTTTCATATTCATCATATCAGACTATGACATGAAATAAAAAATTTGCTGTCTATTTCAACGCATACATACTATTTTATTTATCCACAGATGTAAATATTGGTATTCGAATAAATATTTTATTCACTCATTTGGGTAATCAATTGTAACGACTCGGATTTTTCGCGCTCGAAAATCGACATCCGTACTTCCCATTGTACTAGAATGCCGTAGATTCGACCGTTCAAATCCGATTCGCCGGAGCTTATAACACAATTAAGTATAACAACACAGCGGAAGAAAGAAATAGATGATATCAATATATATAACATTGATACAATGACAGATACAAAATCTGATACAACAGAATGATACAACAGATATCAATATACATCAGAGATATGATACAAGAAATAGCAGTGGAAAAGAAAATGATAACATCAGCAGCGGATAGAATGTCTCCAATCCATGGCTAGCTCGAAACACCAACCAATGCACCAAGATAAGCAAGATCAGACGTCCAAGGACTGAACCAGCTCCACATAATCTACTAAACCTGAATATCTGAGAAACCCAACTCTAGACTGCCCGTGTGGAAAATAGTGGGCACCCAGAGTTTAGGAAGGGAACAATAAACTCCGGATCAGTCATGGGACTGGTGTGAGCAACAAAAACAGTTTATCTTTAATACAAATAGCAGAGATTTTTAAAGTCAATTCGTAATGCTTTTGGAAAATGAAACTACCATAAGACCTCCCACCACACACACAATGCAAACGCAGAATTGGAGGAGATTTCTTCTTATGATAGTCAAAAATGCTTACTACGCAAAATCATTCGATATTATTAATAGTGCATAGTGGAAAACCATTTCGAAGGTATAATATCAATCTTAGCCAACATACAACCATTGTTGTATGTCTACTATAACTACTACGTTCAATAGCAGGTTACCGCCACATTCCATAGCAGGTAATACAACTAAAACCGTACAAGGTTCGGATTGTTTCTTTGGATTTCCAACAAATGATCAGGCTAAGGAACTTCCTTACCGAAATAGAAACGCCTCTGGAAAGACGCCCCGGATCCTAACCGGATCTCTGCAAACAAAAGGCCGACGCTACCTCACGCTGTACAGCTGTAACTAGGTAACTAACACACGAGTCATGTCATCCCCCGGTCGTTACCGACCTTTATCCCGGGATCCCGAAAACCAACAAAGCAACATCATACAGTAATAAATTACCGTGTCCACATGAGTTAAGTATCTGGGCTCCATACCATGATACCACCCTTTATCCAGAAGGAAATGACATACCCTAGGGGCGCTACCCCTACAAACCTTTGTCGCAACATTCCTGTTTCGACCATTACCGGGTTGTGAGGCTCGACGAAGTCTCGTCCACAAAACTACGCTTCTTCACAAAGCACGCTTTTTCACAAAGCAACGCTTTGACCAACAAATGATCATCAGCACTTCGTATGCCACATTACCAAATTGGGAATGTATCACTAGTAACCATCAACTACATAACCTCTGAGCTCGTACGTCTCAGAGAAGGGTGTTAAGCTAAGAGAATAAATTCTCCGCCACCAACAGAAATGTATTTGATAGAAACCAGCTTTACATCTCAAAGTGTAACGTCAGACACACATCCATACAAGTCTGTTCCGGGTTCGAACAGAACCGAAGGCACTTCCGAAGAAGCCCTTGCAAATCCGGGTATTCACAATTTCGATCGGACTTCCCATCACTTAGGGAATCTCTATACCGTAGCTACTCAGTGCAGAGACAATCGATAGGTCATCCTATCGCTCTCGCAAATACTCGGTCTTCACCACCGGTCTTCAAATGCTATCCATATCGTCGTATCACTATTCGGAATGGGTTATATGACACAAAGGTCCTCTCCCGGCTAAACCGAATAACGAGCGCAATTAAAAATCATATGGATACTGGGGTCTCAGTTAAATCACAGCTTAAAGCTAAAAACTTTTCATTCGAATGGTAAAACAAATTACCATTTCCAATCTTTTAAACAAAAAGATTCAATTCACAAAGTTTACCCCGTTCACAAAGATTCATTTATAGATTTTCAAATCGATTTCCATTTCAATTTGATTAACTCGTTAAATCTTTAAATCAAGATTTAACTTATAGCTTTCAAAACAATTTCCATTTCAAATTGGATTAACTCGTTCGGTCTTTGAATCAAAGACTCATTTCATAAATTTCAAAACATTTCAATTCCATTTCGAACTTGAAATTCTTTCAACACAAATTGGAAGTTCATTACTTATGTGAAAGCTTTTACTATTTGAAAACAAATAGTTTCGTTTCAGAAAAATCCAGTTATATTTACACGAGTTAAAACCCTTGAATTAAATTCAAATTTCCAAAATCAATATTTTAAAATGGTTTAACGCATATATAAATTATACAACATCTTTAATCCCTAGTTTCAAATCATAGAATTCAATTTCAAATTTAAATCAAATTATTTAAATTTTAAAACTCGATTAAGTTATTCGAAATAACTTTTATCTTTGAAATTCCATTTCAAAAACTTTCCACTTTAACCCCGAATTTCCAATTTCAAAATCAATTGAAATTAAAATTTCAATTTCAAAAACATTAAATTTACACTATCTGTGACTTAACCGATTCCCACGTGAAATCCATATTTGTGTGTGTAAAAGTGTAGTCCAGGGGTTTCACACAAAAGTGCAACATCAATCATCACAGATATATCAATATCGATAAGCGGTATAATCCACAACGCTTATCTTCATTTACAATTTCATAGATAAAATAAATTTATCAATCACGAAGGTTCATCATTACAATTCAATGTGGGTTTCGGATAACCAACTGGAATCCGACTCCCTGTCGCATCGAAATTCAAATGCCGTTTACGGGTCAAGGGTTTCATATTCACATAGTAATATGTCACAGAAACAGAAATCACAGATCACAATATAAATCGGAGCATATCACAAAGCATCATATATCAGGGAATATCAAACAATTTACATTCAATAAAATTTAAACATCCATAAATAAGCTCAATTAATTATCTGATTAATTTAAATCAGATTTATTTTCTATAAATAAATTTGGCTAGTCAAAGGTTAATTCTTAATTAATTACAATAACTAATTAATTACTTCTTGATTAATAATTATTTCTTAATCACTTTCATTAATTAATTTACCCTCAATAAATTTTTCTCAAATTAATCATCCTAATTAATTTATTACATTATCCTCCAAGTAATTGTTGCTTAATCACTTGGTTTATCAACTTTAATCATTAATTTAATTTTTAATTAAAAATCTTTAATTTATAAATTAATTGTTCTAAGAAAAATTAATCTTAAACTTTAAGCTTAAAAACCTTAATTAATTTAAGCAATTATCTATTTCATTAATTTATCACATGAATTAATTATCCATTAAATTTCCTTAATAATTGAATGAATTACAATTTATTAAATTCTAATTTAACTTTAAGATAAAATCATTCATATCGACATTTGGAAAACATTCATTTCCAACTTTAATTTCAAATTCCTTTAAAAACACTTTTAAACACTTAACCACTTTAAGTTAGAAATTAATTTAACTTAAAACTTTATTTATTTACAAGCTATATTTCAATTCAAACTCTAATTTATATTAACATTTTAATTTAACCTCAGTTTAAAACTTTGATTTAAAATTAAACTTGGTTTTTTAAAATCTTCAAAATAGAAGACAGTTTCCAGGTTGAAAACTAGAACAGGAATTTGACCCGAGACCAACTCAACATTACCCGAGTTAAAACCCATTATTCCCGAGGTTGACTTCGAGTCTCACCCCACCTTCTTTTCCCCGAGACCTTCCACAATTTTGCTTCGAGTCGTCACGAGACACCCAGACCCACGCCTACACCACTGACACACGTTCACGTGCACACCTGAACGTCGAAGCTCCGACCAACTTCGCCGATGCCTACAGGTCGCAAACGACCCATTCGTACATTCCGACCACCCAAAACCCTTCCTTTCGCCGTCGTTCAAAATCGAGTACTCGATTCAAAAACTGGAACAAAACAGTTCGTCAAAATCCCCTCGACTCGCCGCCACAGTTCGCCGGAACCCACGCGACTCCGACCCAAGCCTCGCCACAGTTTCGAGCCTCCATCCCCCCAGGTGCGATCACTGAAATTGTCATTGCGATGATGCAATCAACTCGCAACTTCGACCATCAAAGCACAGGGCTTAAACCCTACTTTGATTCCAATCTCAATCAAAAACGAATATAAAAATTTTCTTGCATTTTTCCCCCCATCTATGATCGTTCCAGTATCCACCACTTCAATCCCGAAGTTCAACATCGTATTGATTACCAGAATTTCCCACAAAACCTATTTCCGTTCAACTAGCCCATACGACCTCAAATTGTAATAAAAAATCTAATTTTCGTTTTAAAAATCATTATGTTCAAAGTAGTTTTATATGATGTAATCCAAATTTGAATTCATGCAAATCGAAAATTGGATAAAATTTGAAGTTCACTGTGTTTCTTCCTTTAGAAAAAAAAACACTTCATATTATATTGAAAATATATTTTTAAAATTAGGTTATGATGATTTTAAACATGTTTTGTTTCTACATTACTGGCTAAAAATGATCATAGAAGGAACACTTTAATTCTTCTTTTATTTTGAAGACAGGTTTGGAAGCCTGTAATCAACAGAGGCAAATATTGCCTTTAAACCAGACATGCATTATTCAATCTGTACACATATGTATACATATATATACATACAAACATAGTTACAACATCATCCATATCATTCATCATCATAGAGCATAGATCAAGAAAAGAAAATTTGGGTTTTAAAGAGAGTTTACTCACAGGTAAATAAGAAGAGTTGCTCACCTTAGGCTGAGAAGAAGAACAGGGTAGAGTTTGAAATGTTAAACCAGGCTTGACATTTTACTAACTGCAGCTCCTCTTTTGATCTCTGATTCGAATTGGTTCAAGTTGTTTTAAGTTGAAGTTTTTTTTTTCTTGTAGAAATGAACAAAATGGAAGTGAGGGTTGATATATATGAAGAGTTGTACTGGTAATTATATTGTTGTTTGCAAATACACTTGAGAGCAGAGACTTTGGAGGCTGAACATCTTGCTTTGTCTACTTTATATTGTTTTCTTTCTTTAGTTTATTAAACAGGATCTCGGCTGATATGTTGTATTGGTGGCTCGCATTAATGTGTTGTACTTATACTTGTCCATATTTTGCTTTATTTCGATTTGGTACATTTCCATGGATAAAAATCTGGTGGCTGATATACTGCATGCATCTATATTGTATGCTAAGATATCTTTGCATTAATTAAACTGTACAAAGTGATATAAATGCTTGTACCTTATTTTACTTGCTTTACCTTCATTTCGGCTGAGATGTATATATTGTGTAGGGTACTAAAGAAGATATTAATAAGACTTGTACCAATATACATTTTATAATTTTCCCTACTCTAGTTCGGCTGATACATTGTTTTCTTTTGCTTATACTTGATTTTATATTGTGTATACTTTCTTTGCTTTGTCATATTATTTTATAATATGAATGAATTCTATTTCTAATATGTTGTTATAATTTTAGCTAATATATTTACTTTATATCCTACAATATAGCTTATTTATATTTATTTTTCTAGCTTAAATTTTTTATATTATAACTTATCTTATATTTATTCCTAACCCATTTATTTAAGATTTACATTCAACTCCAATGTACATATATATATATATATATTTTCTAAATTCAAAATGATTTAATACATAATTTGTTCGAAAGCTCGAGGAAACTCGCATCATTTTATCAATTAATTTCACAATTTAAATTAAAATTTTAATTTAATTATCAATTTAAATTTATAAAAATTCGGGGTCGTTACATCAATAATTCCTATTTATGTATAGGAAATAGATGTATGGTGAAGAGGACGACAAGGAATTGATGAAGATAAAAAGTGTTGATATGAAAAGTGAAAAGTGGAGGTAGTTTATTTTTCACTCCTTCCCTTTTCATTCTTCAAATTTGCAATAACCAAATTTGTGACAGTTGATAATGATGGTTTATTTATATACTTTGATTCAAGATTGAGGCATTATAAGCAAACTATACATAATAGTAGAATAAATAAAATGAAATAATTTGTTCTTAACAACTCCAATATCTGACTGACTTAGTTATCAAAACTTACAACTGCTCAATCTTACGCTATGGCTTTAAATGGTATGATAACTCCAATATCTGACTGACTTAGTTATCAAAACTTACAACTGCTCAATCTTACGCTATGGCTTTAAATGGTATGATAACAGACGTTTAACTTTATACCGACATTTCTATGTTCTTTTAAACTGTTATATAATATGAAATTGCTACCTCACCATTTGAATTTTTAGGGACCACTGTATTTACATCCTCTAACAATAGTTTTCCAATTTCCATATCTAACCCACACCATTTTTGATTGCTCTTATTTCCTCTTACTTTTTCACTTATATTTTTGGCTGTTGTTCATATAATAATACCATTTTTGTGAACAAGTAACGCTTCACAACTTTCTCCTTCAACAAAAATTCCTTCTGTGTCTTTCCTTTTATTAACAGAAATATTAAATACCCTCTGCTGTTCCAAAGTTTGTGCTTCATACTTACCATAAAATTTTGTTATGCATATTTCTAACAGTAATAAATCCTTCACATACATAAATACGTTGCTGTTTACTGACTCCTGCCTTCATATATTGCTACCCACAGTATATGGGTTTGTTAGAAACTGTGCTTGCTCAGATTTTCTGATTTTATGCCCATACATATCATATTGCTACCTCACCATTTCAATTTTTACTCACCACTGCATTTATAACCTTTGTTCCATATCTGCACCTAAACCGTATCTGATTGCTCTTATCACCTCTTACTTTTCCAAATATCTGTTTTTCCTGCTGTTCAAATAATAAATCCTTTCTGTCGGGATGGAACAGTTGAAAACCTGCTCATCCACTAAAATCCTTTTTCTGTGTTCCTTTTTATTTACACAAACATCAAATACCCTTTGCTATTCAAAAGTTTGTGGTTGATACTTACCATAAAAAAAATTTATGCGTATTTCTAATACTAACAAATCCTTCTTAAAGGCAATACTTTCCATACAAGTTACATTGTGTTTATACAATCTTACATCAAATTCGTATGTAGTCTATTAGTATTTACTACTGCTAGACAGTTTTAATATGATAAATTATGTCTGCCTATTTTGTGCTCCAATTACAATCATACTTTATTGCCATTACTACATTGTTATTCTTCAGTGCTAAATTCTGTAAACAGATTTTTCATGTTGCTCACAACATACTATGCAATGATACAAACAATTTGCTGCCTATTTTATTGCACATTTTCTATTTTATTTACCCACAGATGTAAATTTTGGTATTTGAATAAATATTTTATTTATTCATTTGGGTAATTAATATTTCCTATTTACATATACGCACCAGATGGATGGTGAAGAGGACGACAAGGATTTGATGAACAAAAAATGGTTGATACGAACATTGAAAAATCGAGGTACTTTATTCTTCACTCATGCCCTTTTATTTCTTCAAATTTGCACTTACCAAATTTGTGATAGTTGATAATAAAGGGTTATTTATTTGACTGCAGCTTCCTCCTTAACTGAATGTACCTAATTATCTCACACATAAATAAAAACTGTTCAACTCATGAATTTGTTATATTTACTGCTGCAATAAACTCCCCCACATAATATTACATCATATATAATGCAGAAATACTGTAAACCGTTACTTACAGTTGCAAAATACCCAATTAACTTTGACCTGCTACACACTAGCCATTAACCCCACTGTTTCAGCCTTAATTACAGAACTCTGACTACTTCAAAATCTTCCACCTACTAATATGTCAGTTGCAAAATATCTAATCTACCAACCCCTATAAGTATGCAAATCCCAATATCCACTCACCCTACTTTTTCCCGTTGCTACTACATACTATTTCACTTTCATTTTAATAACAATATTTCCCCACATCAGTTCAACTGCCCCACCCTCTTAACACATTTCTTCCACCTAACTCATTTTTTTCCATAACTTTATGGACCAGCAACAAAGGGAAAGACGACGTGTTACTCAACGTGCAAGGCGTCAACAAGCTAGACAGTCTGTCGTCGCAAGTAGAAGGACATCCATCGGTGAAAACCAACGGCAGCAAAATTCGACAAGTACTTTTCCCCTCCCCTCAGCCTTACAAATGTTTGACATTTTAATATTTATGTTTCAGTTTACATAAGTATACTTCACATGTATACACCATTTCTGGATTTTAAGCTGTAAACCACTTTTACACAGATAGCCTGTTGATTTGTAGATATTTCGCAATGGATCATGTAAATAATTAATTTAATCTCTCTTTTTGCCATGACTATATTTCACTTATATACAATGGAAACAATATTGATATGTTAAAATTGTAGGCAATCATCCACAAACCAGTTAAAAAACAATAAGACAGTCTTCAATGGGTATTTGAAGTGTCGAACACAATTTTACATAAAATTCACGTCTTACGCACTTTTCAACCGTTAGCCTTTTGACAAACATTTGTTTTTAAGTCACCAACATCAGTTTGCAATGTCAAATTTTAATGCAGTACTTACCCTCAGTTAAATTCATATACCATGCTTTCTACAGGCAACCATTTTGTTTTACTAGCTTTTTATACGTATCCATGCTTATAACTTAAGCCCTCGGCCAGTGCTGAAAATCAACATCACTGAGTTTTCAATAAAAAAAATTAAAAATTTAGTTACATCCTACTGTTGATAACATATTCCTCTAAACAAAACATCTTTTATTGCATACAACACTTCCAATTAAATTGTCAGACATAAATTACTTTCTTAATTTTTTTCTTTTACACTTTTAGACATCATTCCTTATTTAATTTTACTTTAAAATATGTTAATATCGTACTATTGCAATTTCTGGCCTGAAGAAAATTTTGTCCCTTTTACATTCAAAAAAATTACATTTACCACCAGTCCACTGTCGATAATGTAAAAAATTACTTTGACTTCCCTTTCTCTTGTAATTACATTTTCTCTTCCTTTGTTTGCCTACACTGTCAATATGCAACAATTATAGACGCTCAGTCTGCACAGCAGTTACAAAACAATTACAAAGAGTCCATAATAGGTCACTGTCGTGTCAGCTTATATTTTATTCAAATACTGCTAATACTGACGACACGATAGCATGTGCCTACGGGAAGATGCTCAGGCTGTACAGTCGAACACTATTTTACATAAAAAAACATCTTACGCACTACTCAACAGTTAGCCTGCTGCCAAACATTTGTTTTTAATTCACTAACATCTGTTTGCAATGTCAAATTTTAATGCGGTATTTACCCTGAGTTAAATTCATATACCATGCTTTCAAGAGGCAAACATTTTGTTTTACTACATTTTTATACGTATCCATGCTTCCAATTTAAGCCATCAGTCAGTGCTGAAAATCAACATTAGTGAGTTTTCAACTTAAAAAAATTTACTAACAGCCTGCACTTGATAACGTATTCCTCTAACCAGAATATCTTTTACTGCATTTAGTACTTCCACTTAAAATGTCAAGACATAAATTAATTTGCTACCTTTTTAACCTTTTAACTATGTACACATCATTCCTTACTTCATTTTCGTTTTAGATATGTTAATATCATACTATTGCAATATCTGGCCTGAACAAATTTTGTCCGTTTTTCAGTCAAAAAAAAATACATTTACCAACAGTCCTCTGTGCATAATCTTCATAATTCTTTTATTTCCATTTCTGTCGTTCTCACATTTTTTCGTCCTTTGTCTGCCTACACTGTTACTACATGACAATTATAGCCGCTCAATCCGCACAACAGTTTAAAAAACATTACAAACAGTCCATAATGGGTCATTTTCATGCCACATTGTATTTTATACAAATACTACTACGTCCGACGACACGATAGCATCTGCCTATGGGGAAAACGTTCAGGGTGTACAGTTTAACTACCCATTTTGTGGTACAATATAATTATTTAACATTGGTTATTTTAAGTTTAAACAAATTAATCTTTTATTTTTAACTAATTCATCCACTTTGCTTTTTACTACTGCTGAACTTAATGCTGTCAACCGATTTTTTCTACATATACAGTACATACACTTTTTTTAACCTTCATATATCTTCATTCTTATTACATGTCGGTTGATGCTAATTTTCAACTCTTAATCTTTTATACATCATTCATCACTTACTTTTTCTCACCAATATGTTACTATCTTACTACTTGACTTTACGTGTTAAATAAATTTATATTCCTTTCCCCTCCCTTTTCAGCTGATACTTTTTTATTACTTTGAAACGTCAAACTAATTTTAGATTCAAAATTTATTAACCATTCAAATATGTACAACCAGACACACACAAACACACAGAGACACACAAAGTTATTTATGACCATCATATATCTTCATTCACAGCACATATTGGCTCACGCTAATTGTTAACTCTTAATCCTTTATACATCATTCAGTACTTCAACTTTCTTTGTACTACGCTGATATCTTGCTACTACACGCACCTATGCTATAGAACGTACAATGTTTGGGTCCCTGATAGATGTTTTGCGGTTAATATCATAATCAGTTAATTACATGTTTTGGGAATTATACGAATTAAAGGAATAACCTTACAAAATTATTGTATAAACGTATGAGTAATTCATGTAAAACCTTTTCTGTTCCGTAAAAAATTAGTACCATTACTTTACAGTAACATGAAAAATTCATTTTTGGTAAACACAAATTAAATTCCCGTGTTTTACATGTTTTACGCTGCTCTGTTTGTAAAGTATTACTATATTTTTTTACTCAATCTGAACTTACGCTTTTCAAACATAACAGTTGATGCTATTTCTACTGCACCGACTGCTACATCTCCTCCCCAGCAACTACTTCTGCATCAATCTGCCCTTCCAACCCATTATAACTACGGTCGAAATTTTACTGCTTCCCAATCGTTCCTCCGCCATATCCTACCTCAACCAACTCAGTGCCGACACTGTACTGCAAAATTATTTCCCCGTGAAACAAGTGGGAATTGTTGCTCAAGTGGTAAACTTACCACTTCCTACCCTCCACCACCTCCTGAACTTTTAACTTTATTCACTGAAGACAATGAAAGAGGTTTACATTTCCGAACTAACATTAGATCTTACAACAATGCTTTCGCATTCACCTCTATGGGCGCTAAGATCGATCAAAACTTGGCCTCCGCTCGGAGCGGAATATACTCTTACCATGCACAAGGCTCCATCTACCACAACATCGGAAGTGTTCTGCCTCTACCGGGTAGTAGACCTAGATACCTCCAAATGTACATCTACGATACTGATCATGAGATTGACAATCGACAACATGATAGTGCAATATTAAGAGCAGACATCCTACAAACGTTGCAACAAATCTTAGATTTTTACAACCCATATGTACATGTGCTGCGACAGTTGGAGTAGCGTACTGATTAAAAAGATTGCAGATAGATAATAAAAGAACTTATAGTTAACCGTCATTTTCACCAACTACCTACTGCGTCACAAGTAGCGGGTATCATTGTAGGCGACGATTGCTCAAATAATTCAAACGATGGAGAAATTATAGTTGAAACAAGATCAAGAACCCTGCAATGAGTTGCAGATACAGCAGGATTTTATGACCCACTACAATATCCACTTCTCCTCCCACGCGGTGAAAAAGGATGGGATGTGGACATGCACAATACCGGACATAACCATATCAGCTGTAGAGCCTACTACTCTAATATGTTACAGGTTTGTACTCCCCTATGCTAAACGCAATATACAACTTTTGTACGCATACCTCACATACATTAACTCTCCCATATATCCCCCACGCTTACCACTTTGTATGCATCGTAGGTACGACCTACGGAGCTGCCTCTTCTACTACTTGGTGGTCGCCTACTCCAACAATTTGTGGTTGATACTTATGTCAAAATTGAAACTATGCGACTGTTTGTACAAAAAATGGGCACAACACTCTTCGGAAGTTTTTGAAGAGATAAAGGTGAAGAAAGAAAATTAAAACTGAGGATTATCTAACAAAAACTCCAAATAACAGAAAGTAAATTGCACAGAAGACAACAATTTAGAGTGGTTCGGCATTTCGCCTACGTCCACTATGAAGTTTGATGATTTTATTGCTCGATACTTGAAGATTACAATTTCTTATAATGTTGTACAACTGGTTTTATAAGCTAAGTCTGAATCTAAGGTAGCAGTGGTGATTTTGAGTAAATATGGCAGAGTTTGGGCGCTCTTTAGCTCATAAAATTATTCGACCCTCTTTCTGAATGACCAGGGGCTCTATTTATAGGTGTATGAGGCAGATATTTTGCCTAAATTTCGGGAGACCACTTCTGGCACGTGAGGGGGCCCACGCACCTGCTTTCAGGAAATCTAGGCCCACTTTGGGATCGATTCGAAGTCCATTTGAATCGATCAAGAAAACGTCCAATCAAGCTGAAATTTGGTATGGACATTCTTCAACATGTTCATAAGCTTCTGTGAAAATTTCATAGCATTTGGACTTGTAGATCTTCAGATATTGTCGATTCGAATTGGTGTTTCTCGAACTGCTTGCCTCGTTCGAATCGATCCGTTCGAATCGATTGCTCTGAATCGATGGCGGAGCGTGCTTCTGTGATGACGTGGAGCGCGAGCTTCGCATCGATCCGCTTTTGTCGCCTATTTAATTGAGTCGTCCCGGAGACTTCGCCGCTTTGACTCGATGGATTCGAAGGCTTCATTTCCAAATGGATTCGAACAAAAGTCTCATCGTATCGATCGTGACGTGCTATGGTCGATCGATACGAAGTTGTTGTAGCAGGATGGATTCGAACATACTGTTACCCCTAGATTTGAAGTGAAGTGCTCTGGTGGATCCGACCGTACTTTCTGCTGATGGATACGAATAGCTTTGTCCAGATGGATACGAAATGGGTGATGGTCAAGGACTGGATCGAGTCGAATCATGTCTCAATGATGGATGTGAATACGAAGCACGTGAATAGCCCAGCCTGTGATCGATTCGAACCTGATGGGTTCGAACAGATGGATTCGAACATTACTTTTCTTCTAACTTGTGTGGATCATAATTTGAGCATACGAACTCGGATTGACTTGGAACTTGGAACGCTGGCTTCCCTGGCTTTGCTTATTATGTCTTGCTAATCGTGGCTCGATCCGGACTCGGACAAAATTCGTCGATATCCATGATGAGTGACTCCTGGTTTTTAGTCAGTCCCTTGGTATCTCAGCCTTGCCAAAAGGCGGGATAACATTTGCCCCCCAAAGTAGGTCTTGTGGAAACATGATGTGCTTTGAAAAGTTGCGGTTACTCTTTGATCAATCATTGTATTTCTTGTTGAATGTTTCTGACACAATTGGTTGCTTGACAATCGTCTCTTAGCCGTTTTGTTGTAATCTTCTTTTAAACAAATGTTCAACCAGTATGCTTTGCTTTGATACACGAAAATCATTGATGGATACGAAATCCTGATAAGTATCGATAAGTTCTTGTCGCCGTGGGTCTAGTTTTGACCGATTCGAATCGATGATCTCGAATCGAGGGGCTTGAGTGTTCTTAAGACTATCTTCATTTAGTCGTTTCTTATCGATGAACTCAAAGCATACGGGATAGAGTCGAATCGATGGATTCGAAAGATGGTCTTAATCTGGTGGACGCCGTCTTTTGCTTTGTTTCGATGAAGGCTAAAGTCGATGGATTCGAGCGAGGCACTTCGAATCGGTCTGGATTTCCTTAACATTGTTCTTCGCATCGTTCTCATGGATTCGAAGTGATGGATTCGAAACGCGGCTCCATGCAGATGCTTGCTTCCATTCGAATCGGTCACGGCGCTTTTGCCTATGGATTCGAGTTTTACACTTCGAATCATTTACTGGTTTTACCGGCTACCACCGGTTTCGCCTACTGGGATACGAATCGCCTCAAGGCCCCTATAAATATTGAGACGCCATTCTCCTTTCACTTTTTACTTTTGCCTTCATCTTCCTGCGTCTTCGAAACGATTCCAAATTTCAAGAACTAAAGGCAAACGAAGCACTCCCTTCTTCGAATCGAACTATCACCCGAGTTTTCATAAACCAACTTCACATTTAGGTGGGTTATTTGATTAAGTGTTTGAGGCTCCAAGATTCGAAACCCTCTATTTCCGTTCGTGTTTGTATCGATCTTGATGGACAGTCTTGTTCAGGGATGACATCAAGAAAGGCTGAATGAAGGAGGAGTATGGGAGAGAAAGTCAGAGCCTTCCCTTCGTGTCGATCTGGAATGACGGCAATCGAATCGATCTAGGAGATGAGTTTTTTCCTTGGCTATCGTATCGATCAGGATGTACGAAGTGGAGGTTTGTGGGTCGAATCGATCATAGGTGGTGTGTCCTCGTATCGATCCATAACGATCGATACGTGAAGTTGCCCCTTGACGATCGATTCGAAGGTTTTGTGTACATGATCGATACGAAGTTTTAAGCTACTTAGCTACTTCGAAGTTTTATCTCCAGAGATCGATTCGAAGGTTGGACTGCTGATGGACACGAAATTTGAGGGTTCTGGATCGATTTGAGAGTTCGGCCGTGATCGATTCGAATTGTATCGATTCGACTAAGACCGACTCGAAACAATGCCCCTCAAATCGACTCAAAATTTTTGATTCCAACCTTAATCGATACGAACAAGTCTTCATGGATACGAAAATTTCACATTATTAATGGCACGATTCCGACGAGCTTCTTCTCTGCATATTTGGACCGAACTTTTGTATTGCATACTTGACTGCCTTTCGAAGCTTGTCGATGGAACTATATCTAGACAAGACAAACTCCAACTTGACTCAAATTTTATGTGTGTTGACAGTATGGTTGTGACGGTCAGCGATGACGGTCACTCCGACTGGGTTTTCGAACCCCTTGTTGTTCTCATATTTTCTTCAACTATGCCGAATTTCCTAAGTATTGGCTGCACTGCACTGCACAACACACACTTTACACGGGGAAATGAACGGGCTTTTCCATTTGCTTAATGTTACTTTCTGATGAGTTAGTCAGTGATGGAATCTTCGAGCTCTCAACAGCAGGAGATTCAGAGTTCTCCCCCTCCGGTCCTTGTAATTCCAGACATCCCAGCGGAGGTAGTAGATCCAGCTCTTGACGAGCTGCAAGAAGCTATATTTATTGAGGACCCTATAGACTCCGTTCAGTCCAATATTTCCGAAAACTTACTGGGCATGATGTGCACGAGACATAACATTTCTTTGGATGATGTGTTATTGCCGGGACCTAGTGACAGACCTCACTGTCCGCCTGAAGGGTATACCGCCTTCTATCGCCATGCTTGTGCGGCCGGAACACTCCCTCCATTCAATCAATAGATTAGGGAGATGTTATCATTTCTTGGAATCGCTCCCTCTCAATTACACCCCCAACGGGCACGCGCTACTGAACAGTGCGTTTATTGTATTTATGGAACATCTCTTCCGCCCACCAAGGCCAACGGAAATCAGATATTTATTTAATTTCAAAAGAAGAGGCGATAGTCCATCCTTTACATTTTTGGAGGCAGTCAGGAACTGCCAGGTTATTACCGGAGCCTGGACCAGACTCAGTTACTTCAAGAATGAATGGTTTTACATCCGTTGTCCTCCAGGTTTGCTAGGCGGTGGTTGTCTAGACGTAAGTGTCATAGCCCGTCGATGATTTCCTTGACTGATAGTTTTTTGGCACTAGTATTGACATCTTGCTTTTCTTACAGCCATTATCTCCAGACCCGACGGCGGGTATTACAAGGGCATGGTTCGGAGCCTTCAAGAGATCCCGAGCGATTTGAGACACATCGACTTGGTGTTGACTAATTATAACTTAAGAGCTCTTGGCTTGATTGAAATAAATCAGAGCATAGTCACCGAAGGGATGATAAGGCCCGTCCTAAAGAAGAAGAAGAAGAAGAAGAAGAAAATGGCGAAGAAAACGCTCGGAGTCGTGATAACCAAAGTGAGCGACGAAGAAAGGACTCACACAGACGTAGAGTCGATGGCCGATCTTTCGGGCAATTTTAAAGAATTAGGAGAGAGACGGAAAAGCAAGACTATCGTTTCCAAAAAACTTAAATCTAATAGATGGAAGTCTGTAGATGTGTCTCCTCCCACTTCCGGAATCATAATTTCCGAGGCTGCCCCTTCTCAATCGAGAGATACCTTCGAAGGGCTTGGTGATATTCCCATCCCGGATTTCATATCAATTCATCAAAATCCCAGGTTGGAAGAGTTCCGAGATATTTTAAATATGAGCGAGCCTTTTCCTTTTAGTGCGGTCAACACTTCCGGTTGGTTAGGGGGTTTATGCATTTACACACACTTCCATAGCACTACACGATTTCCGCATATTGAACATTACTCTTGTAGGATTCTAAACTGCAGTTTCTTCTTATCGCAGGTGAGATGTCAGGTCGCGGATACACTCTGGATAGGCTCCGCAATGTACGCCGATCTTCCTCATATTATGAGTCCCACTGGAGGGAATCGGATAGGGATCATGGACGAGGCTATACTAGCCAGGAGCGCTATGATAGAGATCGAGATTATTGATGTGGCCATTCTGGTCAAGATCGTACAAATAGAGATAGAGGACATCAGTACCGATCGCGATCTCGTTCTCCTCCGCCTCCTAGGGTCCCTGTAGATCTCCCTGAGTCTTCACAGCAACAACAGCCTTCTCAATCTTCAAGGCCCGAAACTCAGCGGCTAAGAGTCGAACCACAAACAGCTGCTATCGTTGAACTGGCCCCGGTAGAACTAACGGGTGAAGGAGCCATTAAGCTTGCTCGGATGAAAAAAGACTTTCCAGAAATTTGTCTGGATGCATATGTCTTCCCTCCTCATCTCAAGAGGATTCCTCCGGATACCGAGAATATAGCTCATGATTATATCCGTGACTTTTATGCTTAATATAAGGAGTGGTACAAAGCAGCTGTAAAAGCTTCAAAAGTGGCTTTCGACCGGGCAAAAATTATTGAGAAGCGTGATGCTGACATTGCCAAAAAAGATCGCATCATTCAGGTTCTTCAATCAGAGACAGAATCATCTCGAAGCTCAGAAATTCAAGCGCTTAAAAAGCATGATGAGGCCGTAGCGAAGATGGCAAGGATGCAGTAGGCACATTGTGCCTTAGTAGAAGGGATGGGCCATCGTTATACCACCGTTGTAGCCGAGCGGGACGCCGCCGTCAAAGAGCTGAATGAGCTTAAAGCCAAATTTGCCGAAATGGTGAAAGAAAAAGATGATGCAAATACCGCTGCTCAGGAGGCATGTTATCAAGCTGTATCACTATGAGCTGAACTTAGTGCGGCGGTGGCAAAGACTAAGTCTGTGGAGGCAGAAGTCGTGGAAAAGATTATGGCGGAGCAGTCCAGGTTGGAAGCTGATTTTGATGATCTCCTGGTCACATACAACGCCAATGTGCTGGAGCATAGAAATTTATTTTGGCTCGGAGATGACTCTATGATTTTGTACAACGCCTGGACTAGGCTGGTGGAGGAGAAGAAAGCAGCGCGTCCAGACGAAACACTGGATGATTTTGAACTTGAGATGCGCTTGCTTACTGAGGAAGAGAGGAAGGTTCTTCACAAGGCGATGATTTCCGTGGAGAAAGAGAGGCTTGGTGTTCGGTAGATAGAGTCCGGTGAGGGCTCGGGGATCGAGCATCATGATGCAAGTGTTGGAGCTGTAATTCCGACATTGCCCGAAACCAGTGGCACGGTCAATCCCCAGTCTGTCCCTGCTTATAACCCCGATCAGCCGCAACTGTCTCCTGTTGATCCCCCTGCCTCTGCACCTGCCCATACTTCGGGCCAGGCCAAGGAAGGTATTTGAACTCCTCATGTATACACTTAGTGTGGTGAATCTGAAGCAATACATTTAGCTAACAATCTTCGCTTTTTCACATTTCAGTGACCGAAGCCGTTATCTCTGCGCCTCCTGCATCTCAAGTTTCTTATCAAGCGCCAGGGGCTATTATCACCGAGGCTATTATGACATCTACTGTGGTCGACGAAGAGGGAGAAATGAGCATGTTATCTTTCGATGCTCAGATGATTGAGGAACTCCTTAGTCAACCCAACGATCCCTTCGTAGACCCATCTTTCGCCATGAGTGGAGTTACTCCAGCTACTAGCTCCTTCATGCCAGCCATTAGTACTTCTAGTGCGGCCCAAGTATCTCGTGCGGATGAAATTTTTGCCGAGATCAATACTGAGATGACATCAGTGACAGCAGGCATGAATCTGTCTGGTCCTGCCCCACTAATGATGATATCGCCGGGCGACACTGTGGTCATTGCCAGCGCTCCTGCTCCACTTCCTGTTACAGCTCCTATGCCTCCAGTTCCATCCTCCAAGAGAATCTCTGTCGCTTCAAGCTCCGAGTAGGATGTTGACATTATGTCGCAATCGGAGTACAAAACGGAGAAGAGCAAAAGATTGCGGAGGAAGTCAGGTAGCGGATCCAGCGGGACTACCCCGAAAAAGAAACCGAGGAAGAAGAAAGATTGAGTGCTTCTTCAGTTTGTTCTGTCATATTCGGGGGTAGTATTTTGTTTTGTCTTTTTGGTTTTCTGTAGCCGTGTATAGATGCGGGCTCAGCCCCCACTAGTAGGAATTTTTTGAACCAGCTTGTAATTGGATTCCTTTTGTTGATAATTGAAATGAAAACATATTCTCTTTTGTCTTCAATTCAATATTTGTTTTGGTTCTGCCCCTAGTTTTGGGGATAAGTCATAATAGGCGTTGTGCAAAATTATCCATGGTTTAGTGTTAACATCCATACTTCGGGGATTTTATAAAGTTTGTACTCCGTCTCGCACTCTGGGAATACGGAATTAAGTAAAGTTTATACTCCGTCTTGCACTCTGGGAGTACAGAGTTGTTTAATGTTTATACTCCGTCTTGCACTCTGGGAATACGGAGTTAAGGTAATGTTCATACTCCGTCTCGCACTCTGGGAGTACGGAGTTGTTTAATGTTTATACTCCGTCTCGCACTCTGGGAGCATGGAGTTGAGGTAATGTTCATACTCCGTCTCGCGCTCTGGGAGTACGGAGTTGTTTAATGTTTATACTCCGTCTCGCACTCTGGAAGTATGGAGTTGTTTAAGGGGTTGTCGTGTATCAGCTCGTTTGTAGCCTTAATGTGATGGCTTGCCCCCGAGCTCGGGTTTCACTTAGCGAGTGGCTGGTCGTATCACAACCACTCCCTACTTGAATAAATTCCACTGCATGATGGAATTCAGCTCTCCGTGCATCGTGATGTTGTGCATTGTATTCAATGAATCACAGCTCTAGCTCGAAGAAATGGCATTTTATTGCTGTCATGTGTAATAGCGGCGGAGACTCTCGCTATTCCAGGCCCTTGGCAAATCAAGACCGTCAACGGTCGATAGTTTGAATGTGCCATCTCCGAGTCTTTGTGTAATTACGTATGGTCCTTCCCAATTTGGTTTCATGTGTGAAGGAACCGGATAGACTCTCTTCAGGACGAGATCGCCGAGTGCAAAGGTTCGAGGTCGAACTTTGGCATTGTACAATTGGGCGACTCGACTTTGATGTGCGGCCGCTCTCAAATCGGCCTCTTCTCTTTTTTCATCCAGTAGATCCAAAGATTCGGCAAGCAATATAGCGTTTGTTTTTGGATCATAATAAGTCACGCGATGGGAAAACACTTCCATCTCGACTGGAATTACGGCTTCAGAGCTATAAGATAGGGAAAATGGGGTGTGTCCGGTCGCGGTCTTGTGAGTCGTTCGATAAGCCCATAAAGCCATAGGTAATTCGTCAACTCATTTTCCCCCGGCCTTCTCCAATCGTTTCTTTAGAATGGACTTTATGACTTTATTGACAGCTTCAACCTGACCGTTTGCCTGAGGGTGTGCAACTGCCGAGAATTTCTTATGGATGTGAAACCGTTGACAGAAATTCTTGAATTCCGTACTGCTGAACTGGGTTCCATTATCGGTGATGATGGTATTCGGGAGTCCAAATCGACAGATGATGTTGCAAACCATGAAATTGATTACTTTCTTTGTTGTAATGGTTGCAAGGGGTTCAGCTTCAGCCCACTTGGTGAAGTAATCAACCGCAACGATAGCATATCTTGCCCCGCCTTTAGCTAGTGGTAGCGTGCCGATGATATTGATGCCCCATGTCGCAAATGGCCAAGGACTGACCATTTGGGTTATCTCAGTTGGTGGGGCCCTTGGAATTCGGGCGTGTTTCTAGCACCTATCGCATTTTCTTGCATAGTTTGCTGCATCTCGGTTCACAGTCGGCCAGTAGTATCCGTATCGAAGTATCTTCTTAGTGAGAGCTTGCCCACCGTTGTGATCGCCTCATTCTCCTTCGTGTACGTCATGTAACACTCGTTTGATTTCATCGTGCACGATACATCGGAGGAGAGGAATGGAGTATCCTCTTCTATACATAACACTGTTCTGAATGACGAAACGTGAAGCTTTTCGCAGAATTTGTCTTTTCTCGTTTCTATGTTCAGGCAACGTCCCATTCTCGATGTAATTTCGGTACGGAATCATCAATGATTCTCTACTGGGAGCGGTTTCAAACACATAATTCGTCTCTATTCGATCGATGCTTGGGGAGGACAAAGTTTCGACGGGGACAAGTCCCATTTGCTGTGCTTCACCTGTGCTGGCTAACTTCGCCAATGAATCGGCCTTTTGATTGCGTTCTCGAGGTATACAATAAACGACATAATAATCAAACTGATTCAGTACTTCCTGAACTCGAGCTAAGTAAGCAGCCAGCCTTCGATCTCTCGCTTGATATTCTCCCTGTACTTGACACACAACTAACTATGAATCACAATAAATTTCCACAACGATAATTCTCAAATCTTTGGAAAGTTTTAGTCCAGCTAAGAGGGCTTCATATTCAGCTTCATTATTGGTTGCGTGAAAACCGAACTTCAAAGCATAACATATAGATCGGCCTTCAGGAGTTTCAAGTACAACACTAGCGCCTGAACTCCGGTCGGTTGATGCACCATCAGTATACAGTTTCCAAACGTATTCGGGGGATTCACTGGTTTCGAGCAAGTCCTCTATAACGGTAAATTCGGCTAGGACTTGTCCTTGAATTGCTCGTCTTGGAGTATAAGTAATATCAAACCGGCTCAGTTCGATGTTCCACTTAAGTAACCTACCAGACGTCTCAGGCCGCGTAAGGACCTGTCGTAACGGCTGGTCGGTGTAAATAATAATAGGATGCGCCTGGAAATATGGTCGGAGTTTTCTGGATGCGATGACAAGGCAATAAGCCAACTTCTCTAGTTTCAGATAATTTCTCCCAGCTCCAGTCAATCGTTTGCTGATGTAGTAGACTGGTTTCTGCACTCGGTCTTCTTCCCTAACCAAAGCATCGCTGATTGCATGCTCTGATACTGCCAGATAAAGGTACAATTGCTCGTGGTCTATTGGTTTTGATAAGATCAGTGGTGTGGAAAGATGCTGAATCAGCGATCGGAATGTGTCTTCACACTTCATGGTCCATTCAAAGTTTCGCTTCCCTTTCCGGATCAGATCGAAGAAAGGGATGCATTTATCGGTGGATTTCGAAATGAACCTGCTCAATGCTGCTACTTTCCCGTTGAGACTCTGGACTTGCTTTATAGTTCTTGGAGTTTGTAGGTTCCTTATTGCCCAGATCTTTTCGGGATTTGCTTCTATCCCTCGAGCGTTAACGATGAACCCGAGGAACTTTCCGGAGGCGACACCGAAGTGACACTTTAATGGATTGAGCTTCATTCCATATTCTCGAAGGATGCAAAACATCGAATCTAAATCTCTGACGTGATCTGTGGAGAATCAAGACTTTATTAGCATGTCATCCACATAGACCTCCATGGTCTTCCCGATTTGGTCGGCGAATATCCGGTTGACCAAGCGTTGGTATGTTGCTCCGGCAATTTTTAGACCAAAAGGCATGACTCTGTAGCAGTAGAGTCCCAGATCGGTCACGAAACTGGTATGTTCTTGATCAGGCAAATGCATAGGTATTTGATTATAGCCAGAATAAGCATCCATAAAAGATAATAATTCATGTCCAGCTGTTGAATCTACGAGCTGGTCAATTCGAGGAAGTGGAAAACTATCCTTTGGACAAGCCTTGTTTAAGTCTGAGTAGTCAATGCAAGTTCTCCATTTTCCATTCGGTTTTCGAACCAATACTGGATTTGACACCCATTCTGGATACAAAGCATCTCGGATGAACCCATTTGATTGTAACTTATCAACCTCCTCTTTAAGGGCGGCAGATCTCTCTGGATCCATACCGCGCCTTTTCTGTTTGACCGGGACATACCGCGGATCAATATTTAGGGAGTGACTTGCGATGTCTGGCGAGATCCCGCACATATCAGAGTGTGTCCAGGCGAAAACGTCAAGATTCGCCCGGAGAAATTCAACCAATTCCTGTTGTGTCTGTTTTCCTAGTTGAGATCCAACTTTTAGTACTTTCGAATCATCATCCTCACTGATTGGGACATCCACAGTCAGTTCGGCTGGGGAAGCTTGATTCTCTTTAGATTCGTCTTTATCTTCGTTGTCTCTAGGGTCAAGATCTTTAAGGAATTGGTCGTGCTACCCGGGCCAGGGCCTAGGCAGTAATTGTCAATCATTAGCAAAACGGACGCAGAGAGATTCCACTACGCCCTTTCCTTTCTCCTTTCTCTGCGCCTCGCACAGTTCAGCAACATAACAGGCTCTTCCTGCTGCCTGATCTCCTTGAATGACTCCAATTCCGTGATCAGTGGGGAATTTCAGAGTTAAACACCATGGGGCAATGGCTGCCCTGAACTCAGCAAGGGCCGGTTGGCCCAAAAACGCATTGTAAGGTGAATCAATATCTAAAACGACAAACTGCAACATCCGGACTCTCCGACGTTCTCCAACTCCCAACTCCACTAGCAGTTCCACCATTCCAGTGGGTATTGTAGCACTTCCATTGAAGCCGTGAACTCGAGATTGGCAAGGTTTTAAGTCCTTTGCTTCCATTTTCATTAAATCATAGGCTCGTTTAAGCAAGATGTTTACGGAGCTCCCACTGTCAACCTGGATCCTCTTCATCCAAGCAGGACCTACCTGGGTAGATATGACTAGTGGGTCGACTGTTGGGGCTTCAATCTTATCAGTGTCTCTGCTTCTGAATATGATATCATCAGACATTGTTTTCTGTTGTTTAGCCGGAGTTCCATCTTCACAATTACTGTAGCATTCGAAGTCCGCATGCCTGATAGAGCTGGCATACGACTCCATTTCCCTCCAGCTTCTGTCTGCTGGATGGGGACCACCACTTATTATATTTATAACTAGCCTTCCGCCCATACGAGCGGGTTCCTCTTGTCTCTCTTGATTTTGCACACGATTTTGGTTTGAAGGGCCCGCAACACCAAGCTGCGGCGTTCGCACAAACTGATCTAACTTTCTTTCCTTGATCAACTTCTCGATGAGGTCCTGCAAATGTCGACACTCATTGGTATTGTGGCCATAACTCTCGTGAAATCTACAAAACTTCCCTATTTGAATCTGCCTCTCCGATGATTGCTTCGGAGCAGGCTTCTTATATTGCACAGTGTTGCAAGTTTGTAGGTATACGTTTTCCAATGATGTGTTCAACGGCGTGTAATTATCAAACATGGGAGCCCTACGCCATGGACCTCGGTTCTGATCTCTTTTCTTATTCTGACCATTATTACCTCCTGGCTGGGTTTGTTTGTTCTGTATATTTAGCTGGACTTTCCGGAATTCTCACCGGACTGTTTAACTGCTACGTTACTTTGTATTCCTTCACTTCTGGGCCTCGCATCGTCCTGCTTCCTAGACTGTTTCGTGTCCTCTTGCCGTAAGAATTGAGCGGCTTTGGAGTAGAAATGGTCCAATGATGCGGGTGGTTTCCCAACTAACCAATTTCCAAACTCAGAATTGGAATCGATCCCTTTGGTTAATGCCATCAAAATTGAGTTATCATTGGGATTACTAATCTCCACACATGCTGCATGGAATCTCTCCAAGTAACATCTGAGTGTTTCTCCATGAGCTTGAGTGACACTAGATAGGGTGTTAACGTCTTTAGGTCTAGCAACATGCATACGGAACTGTTCGACAAATTTCTTAGCCAGTTGATCAAACGAAGAGATGGATCTAGGTGGCAACCTTGTAAACCACATTGTTGCGATTCCTCCCAGAGAGATGGGGAAACTTCGGCACTTCACTGCATCGTTAGCCCTTGCAGCGCTCATTGATCATTCATATTTCAAAATATGTTGATTGGGGTCACTACTTCCTTTGTACATCGGAAGAGTTGGCATTCTGAATCGCCGAGGAGGACTAGCATATAATATTTCATCTCTGAAAGGAGTATGACTACGGGAGATTCCCCAGTCGTCATTGGTAAGTCCTTGGCTTTCGCGAATCATCTGACGTATCATGGTTGAAATATTGGGCATAGCCACATTCTGTGCATGCTGAGCTAAGGTGTGGTCGGGTTCCACAGTGCGAGTTTGGACCGGACGTTGTCGATGGCCTATGTCTCGCCTCCTTGGCTCAGCATCTTCCAGGACGTATGGTTCAGGAGTACGCCCACGTTGCTGATTATTCGGATCTGACAGATTTCGGGTATCAACCCTTGTTTCTACCGCGGCAGTCGTAGTGCGATTGTCCGTGGTATATTGTGGAACAGCAACTCCTCGTGACGAGGGCCCGGTCTAGAAGCTGGTTGATGGCCTAACCCTCAATTGTCCTATAGTCAAGGCAGGTTGGTATCCGATAGCTTGTATGTGACTCGTGTCCAATCGGGGTCGTGTGGATCTGCCGTGATAATCAGATGAAGCAGAGCTTTCAGTGGACGAGTGGGAAGCATCATCCCTCCTGGTCCTCCTGCGCCTTCGGCGGTTTAATTGGTTGGTCAATTCAGCGTTAGCGCGCAGCTGTTCAGTTAATTTTTGCCGACTTTGAGTCAGTTCTTGAAGCAACACTTGAAACTCTTGTTTGGTGACTGGTCCCGACGGATCTGAGTGAGCTGTGTTGTCTTGATTGGATGGTGGCTGCTGTGTGGGATTCTGTCTATCCCGTCCTTCTTGATCAGCAGCCGTAGAGGCAGTTCTTGTACTAACCATCTTGAGTGGTGGAGTCCTTACCTAGACTTTACGCAAATCTGAATAGGATGGAAGGATTCTGAATTAGAGATCTGGATCTTCCTCTTGGATTTATGCAATCCGGTGTCGATGGGAGATCCAAGGAGCGGGAGAAAAACTAGTTTTTCTCAGTGAAAGCACCAAAGTGTTTGTACCAAATATGGGCACAACACTCTTCGGAAGTTTTTGAAGAGATAAAAGTGAAGAAAGAAAATTAAAACTAAGGATTATCTAACAAAAACTCCAAATAACAGAAAGTAAATTGCACAGAAGACAACAATTTAGAGTGGTTCGGCGTTTCGCCTACGTCCACTATGAAGTTTGATGATTTTATTGCTCGATACTTGAAGATTACAATTTCTTATAATGTAGTACAACTGGTTTTATGAGCTAAGTCTGAATCTAAGGTAGCAGTGGTGATTTTGAGTAAATATGGCAGAGTCTGGGCACTCTTTAGCTCTTAAAATTATTCGACCCTCTTTCTGAATGACCAGGGGCTCTATTTATAGGTGTAGGAGGCAGATATTTCGCCTAAATTTCGGGAGACCACTTCTGGCACGTGAGGGGGCCCACACACCTGCTTTAAGGAAATCTGGGCCCACTTTGGGATCGATTCTAAGTCCATTCAAATCGATCAATAAAACGTCCAATCAAGCTGAAATTTGGTGTGGACATTCTTCAACATGTGCATAAGCTTCTGTGAAAATTTCATAGCATTTGGACTTGTAGATCTCCAGATATTGTCGATTCGAATTGGTGTTTCCTGAACTGCTTGCCTCGTTCGAATCGATCTGTTCGAATCGATTGCTCCGAATCGATGGCGGAGCGTGCTTCTGTGATGATGTGGAGCACGAGCTTCGCATCGATCCACTTTTGTCTCCTGTTTGATCGAGTCGTCCCGGAGACTTTGCCGCTTTGACTCGATGGATTCGAAGGCTTCATTTCCAGATGGATTCGAACAAAAGTTTCATCGTATCGATCGTGACGTGCTATGGTCGATCGATACGAAGTTGTTGTAGCAGGATGGATTCGAACATACTGTTACCACTGGATTCGAAGTGAAGTGCTCTGGTGGATCCGACCGTACTTTCTGCTGATGGATACGAATAGCTTTGTCCAGATGGATACGAAATGGGTGATGGTCAAGGACTGGATCGAGTCGAATCATGTCTCAATGATGGATGCGAATACGAAGCATGTGAATAGCCCAGCCTGTGATCGATTCAAACCTGATGGGTTCGAACAGATGGATTCGAACATTACTTTTCTTCTAACTTGTGTGGATCATAATTTGAGCATACGAACTCGGATTGACTTGAAACTTGGAACGCTGGCTTCCCTGGCTTTGCTTGTTATGTCTTGCTAATCGTGGCTCGATCCGGACTCGGACAAAATTCATCGATATCCATGATGAGTGACTCCTGGTTTTTAGTCAGTCCCTTGGTATCTCGGCCTTGCCAAAAGGCGGGATAACATGCGACTATGCTATCTTCGAGACCACCAATCTACTATTCGAGCCAACTTATATCAGGGTTTACAAGATGCTCTAGCCAGTAGGGAGACAATTGCCGGTTCGTACTTTCAATCCCATCCATTTTGTCCTGTTGACAATATACATTACATACTTCAAATTTTGACACACCTCTGCTATTTGTAGGAAATATTGGGGTTCAGAAAGTACTTCCATCCTCCCATATTGGTAGTTCTCGAGACATGCATCAACGGTACCAGGACGCAATGGCAATTGCACGAAGGTATGGAAAACCCGACTTATTTATTACTATAACCTGTAATCCTAATTGGACTGAGATTACACACGAGCTATTTCCCTTTCAACAACCATATGATCGTCCTGATTTGACAACTCAAGTTTTCCGTGCAAAATTGGAACAACTTAAAGTTGATTTATTTGATAAACATGTCCTAGGTAAAGTCATTGCACATGTTCATATCATAGAGTTTCAGAAAAGGGGATTACCACACTCATATCTTACTTATTCTTGCAGACACTGATAAACTAAATACTGCCAACGATTACGATACTATGGTTAGGGCAGAAATTCCAAACATCGAATTAGAACCAGATTTGTACACGTTAGTTATTAAACACATGATTCATCATCCATGCGGCAATTTCAACTCCACTGCCGTATGCATGCGAGATGGAATGTGTAAGAAGGGATTTCCTAAACCCTTTGTGACATCAACTTTACAAGGAGATGATTCGTATCCCATCTACAGACGCCGCGACATTGGAGTACAAGGTCAAACAAATAATAGTGCAGTTGACAATCGTTGGGTCGTTCCTTATAACCCTTATTTGCTTCTAAAATATGACTGTCATATAAACGTTGAAATTTGTTCCAGTATTAAATCTGTCAAATATCTATACAAGTACGTTTATAAAAGATCAGATCGCATATCCGTAAGCGTGTCTTCTTCATCATCCACCATTGATGAAATTTCTCAATTCGTTAATGCCAGATGGATAAGCGCACCGGAGTCCCTATAGAGGATATTTAAGTTCCAACTTAGTAGCATGTCTTTGTCAGTAATAGGACTACAAATACATCTGTCTAACAAGCAACATATTCAATTTAACACAGACGAAAGCTTACAATCTATTGTAACTGACGAACACAGAACAAAAACTATGCTTACTGAATCTTTTACCCAAAATTTAATAGACGAGGACGCACGCCAGTACCTTTACCACGAATTCCCTGAAAACTATTGGTGGAACAATGAACAAAAACAATGGGTACGTAGACAAATACACCGTAAAGTAATTGGTCGGCTATACAACGTACCTCCTACCGAAGGTGAACGCTACTACTTACGATTATTACTGAATCATATTCCAGGCCCACTTTCTTTCACACACTTATGCACTATCAATGAAACTGTTTACAGTACATTCAAAGAAGTAGTCGAACACCGAGGATTTCTAGAAAATGATAACAGTATTAAGGATTGTTTAACTGATGCATCGAATACCCATATGCCTCTTGCTTTAAGGCGATTATTTGTTACCATTTTAGTGTACTGCGAACCATGTGGTGTACGTGACCCATGGGATGAATTTTGGCCTTTTCTAACTGAAGATTACCTATCCACTTCTTTTGCCTCACTTTCTGCTACATATTTAGTTGGTCGATGTCTTTTTGACCTTAACAACCTTATAAAACAGTATAATAGAACCATATTTGATTATGATTTCCCATATAACTCTGTACATTCAACTGACGAATACAACAATTCAATGCTTCTTTTGGAAGAACAGTCAATACAAATACCATTATCCGATCTACAAGCAATAAATAAGTTAACCACTGAACAAAAGGAAGCTTTTGACGTGATCATGGTTACGGTAGATTCGAAAAGCAGCTCCATTTATTTCATTGACGACCCTGGAGGGATAGGAAAATCTTTTCTATATAAAGCAATTTTAGGTCATCTACGAAACCGAGGTCTTATCGCAATTGCAACCGCTACTTCTGGAATACCTTCTATTGCGTTGCCCGGTGGTAGAACAGCACACTCACGATTTAAAATTCCTATTAACTTAAACTCTTCATCCACATGTCATATTACCAAACAATCTGATACCGCAAAACTTCTATCTACGGCAACCGTTCTACCGTGGAACGAAGCAACCATGGCTCACCGTCACGCGTTCGAAGCTTTAGACAGAACATTACGAGACTTGACCAATGCCAATGTTCCATTTGGAGGAAATTTTTTTATATTAGGCGGTGATTTTTGTTAAGTTTTACCAGTTGTTCCAGGCGGTACTAGAGCTCAAACATCTGATGCATGTATAGTTCGGTCATATTTGTGGTCAACTGTTAAAGTATTTTAGCTAACAAAAAATATTAGGGCACGGGCTGACCAACCTTACGTTGACTTTGTTTTGCGCGTTGGAAATGGTACTAAACCCACCGTACATGACAACATGATCAAACTACCGGTGCATATTGTCATACGATGGGACGATCCACGTTCGTTACACTGTTTGACTAATGAAATCTTCCTCGCATTAAATGATAATTTTACAAATACAAACTACATGCTAAGTAGAGCGATATTATCACCAACAAATGAAACTGCGGATGAAATTAATAACATGATAATAAACTAATTTCCCGGCGACCAACACATTTACTACTCTTTTGACAAAATAGAAGATGATCCGTCAAACTTATATCAAACTGAGTTCTTGAACTCGCTTAACCCAGGTGGTATGCCACCTCATAAGTTGACTCTTAAAGAAGGATGTCCAATAATGTTACTACAGAACCTTGATCCACGAATTGGACTATGTAATTGGATGAGACTAATATGTCGTGTCTTCCATCGAAACCTTATAGACGCTGAAATTTCTTTCGGTTAGTTCCAAGGTACAAGGGTATTCATTCCATGTATACCATTAAAGCCTTCTGAAAACATAAAGCTACCACTCAACCTTATCCGTAAACAATTCCCCGTGCGGCTTGCCTTTGCATTAACAATAAACAAATCACAGGGACAAACCATCCCACATGTTGGAATTTACCTTCCCAACCATGTTTTCAGTCATGGCCAACTTTACGTCACTTTATCCCATGGGATTTCAAGCAGGACAACAAAAAATTTGGTTACAAACGGATAACTTCGTCGCGGTACTGCAACACATACTCGAAATGTTGTTTACCACGATGTTTTGCATGTGTGCTCTCAAATTGTGAATGTCCCATAAAGACATCTTACCGACCCCACTTTTCACCCAACCGTCCACACGCTCCCCACTTCACCCTCCCCACCTCCTCTTATCCCCCTGCTGCACTTACTATGTTCTATGTTACATTCCAGTTCTTTTTTCTTTCAACACATAACCTCCTGTCTTTACCATGCATATACATTCCAAATTATTAAAATAAACAAACAGTATAATAAAACTGCATATCCTTCTTCTCATCACACCCCCTCAGTCCATTTGTTTTATGTACAAATACTGTTCTTTGACTTTACATTTAACATATTCCTTTCCAACTGTTCTACTTCTCTACCTACTACCAAATTTCCTTCGCTCTTTCCTGCATAACAAATTGCTGTTGATTTACTTGGGAACTACAATTTGGGTTCACGCTGTCAACTCGAGCAAGGTGCCTAACTACTCAACTCAATATATCAACGAGACTAAGCGAGTACAGTTCACACAACTATCCTACTCCACCAACGCTGTTTTCCACCCCACAACTTCAATCAATGTTCTCAACTTAGCTGAATTACACAAAATGAAAGTGCTCAAACTGTAAGATTGCAAATTTTACACATTATACACATTGTTCTTCTAACAGAATATTCTATGTTTTATTCCTTCTGCAGGCATGATTTACTTAGTACTCTACAAGGACATAGCATAAGGATGTAAAAATTGCCTTTCAAGCCCCTAAAAAAATCATGGTATGCATCCATTTAACTACCGTATCGTCATCCATTAGATTGATAGTTTAGTTCTATTATTTCACTAACATTTTCTACAAGAAGTTAAGACAGTAAAAGCAAGCCTTATTTCATTTCTTAGGTTAGCACTTTATTTATTTCACCGAAACAATAAATTTTGGTCAATCGCCATTTCATATACTGTACTTTCTTTCAAAATTTTGCCTCCCAAACAATCACAGACGTGTTTGTGAATGAACAGTTCAAATATATTACTTTTTTTCTGACTGCTGCCGCCTTCCATTTTAATTCGACTTATCTCCTCCCTTACTTCATGCATATGATTTTCGAAGTGACACTGTATACTGCACAGTCAGCCTACCATAAATAAAAATCTAGCTCAGTTAACAGCAGCCACGTTGAACTGTTATTGACTTAATGCATTTATCACTCTTTTATCGTTGACTTCAACTCCACTATATGATTCATAATATACAGGTAAATAAGACGAACACTGTTTGTATTGAGAAGGAAATAGAAAAACTGGGCATGACTATGCATGGAATTTGTTGACATAGTGCAAGTTATGGAACTTATTGGCGTTTTCACATTAAACTGTTATCTACTCCCTGTGAAAATTTTCTCCACAACATAATTCTTATTCCGATTATTAATATTCTTCCACATCTTCATGTCAAAGGCCCGTATGCTGCCCAACAAAATGGATAACGTATGGATAGGTGGTTACGTTGGATAAATTGATCTTTCCATTAAAATTGTACATTTAGCCTTTATATTCCACAGTTCAGCCTGATGAAAGCAAAATAGAGTTGTCAACAGTAAAGTAGAATTATAAACTATGTCATTTGTACTAAGTTCATCCTCATTGCAGTAATTTAAATGCACACCTTTTTTATATTTTTACATATGCATATCATATGTGACATGATTTTATTTCTTTTTTCCATTACTTCATACTGTTGATATTCCACTAAGAGGTACTGTGTTTAACGAACTAACATCAGCCCACCAATCATGGGGACCCAAACAAAATCGTTGAAAAGAATAACTTTACATCGAAACACCTACTGCACTTTACTAATAGTCCATCCAAACCTCCTGAATACTAAACCATTCTCATTACATATCTCTACCACTACACAAGCAACTTTGGTCTTACACATACAAAATATTATCACAGAAACTCAATTTACTCAAATATTAACTCCTATTTGCCTTTACTACACTTCCACATAACTTTCTCTTATGCATAACAGTCGTCAACATACATGGTCGCCATTTCAATTTGACCACCGCACGTCCGTCTGAATTCTCATACATTTCTTTTAACAATCATCATAGTTCAATTAACTAAAAATCAAGGATCCCACATTTCTTACTATATTACTGACACCGTAAACATTTCCTGACTCTCACAACTCCCTTAATTTCAATAACACAAAAGTATTAGCCCTACATACAATATTTGTGCAAAATTTAATGCATCTGTTTTGTTGCTGATGTGCAGTAAAATTGGTCCTACATGCTAATAGTACACAATTGTATTACACAATACCAATTTGCTCCCATATTTCTGTACGTACGACCTGCTCATTCACAGCAGCTATATTTATCTCTCCACTCCATACTGTCCCACGTTATAATTGCTATGCCCATGCTATGAATACAGCTGTGCTCTGCAAACCTGTATATTAGAGTACTTACTGCACATACGTTATCAAGTAAAGATCCTTCGTTAAGTTAAAAAAAATCTTCACCTTAAAACTGAAGTCCCAAGGTTCAATTGCACATATATATTATCCATTTTATGTCAATGTACTTCTTTAGACTAAAAAAAGGCGAGTACATTAAAATTATACTTCTTTAGACTAAAAAAAGGTGAGTACATTAAAATTATATGATCGACTCGGTCATAGAGCCTTGTTCGAATCAATCCTGTCAGACTCCATCATAGAGCCTTGTTCGAATCGATCCTGTTGGACTCCATCCAGAACCGGACTCTTCGCATCGATCCAGAAGCGGCGGCATCGTACCGATTTAGTTCGTATCCATCGCGATTGCACTACTTCGTATCAATCAGGAGTTGGCTCTATTCAAATCGATCACCAAGGCTTAGTTCGTATCCATCCGGTTCGTAGTTGTTCGAGTCGATAGCGTACGTGTCCTTGTTCGTATCCATCATGCTTAAGCGAGTTCGCTTCGTGTCGATGGTATCTGCAGCGATCAATACGAAGTACACCAATAACTATCGACACGAACGAGGGCTACGACGAATCGACAATAGATTCGAACAAGGATTGAAGCAGATGGATGCGAATAAATGGTCAATACAAACTGGACCCCGATGTTGGCTGCGAATAGAACTCTGCCAACTCAGCGAAAAAAGTGGATTGACCCAGGAATTTCGTGCCACATCATCTTGCGCGCGCACGCTTTTGATCTAGTCGACGAGATCGATACGAACCTATCGAGTCGAACAAGATAGCAAATCGAAAGCTCAAGTTTGTATCGATCATATCTCCTAATCCACAAGTCCAAATGCTACCAAATTTTCACAGGAGCTTACGCACGTGCTAAATAATGTCCACGCCAATTTTGGACTCCATCGGACGCAATCTTGATCGATACGAAATCCGTTCGTATCGATCACGGATCAGACCAAAACTTCGCGGGCTTGGGCGCGCGGGCCTAGTCACGTGCCAGAGGGAGTATCCCGAGATCTGAGCAAAATATCAGCCTCCTGCACCTATAAATAGAGCCCCAAAGCATACAGAAAAGAGGATCTTCTTCTTCTTTGAACTCTCCAACGCCCAGACTCTGCCGGATCCAGTTCTAAACTCCATTGCTGCTGCTACTAACGAATTTCACTGCTGAAAATCATTGTTATTTGCTATAACCTACTGAAATCAATTGTAATCATCAAAGAAACATCAATAAAGCAATCAACTTCATAGTGGACGTAGGCAACACGACGAACCACTCTGAATTCTGTGTTGTTTACAGTGATCTGTTGAATTTTCTGAGTGTTCTCCATTTTAATCTCTCTACATACTAATTATCTGTAATATGTGATTGTGAACTGGTGCTTTCATCGACAATTGGGTGTTTGTGACCAATTTTGGCGCAAACATGAAGCGATGGCTTTGGTGATGGATAGTTGTATGGTGGGATGCAGCATTGAGGACTATGGGTCGAATAGGGGGGATTGTTAGATGATGGCTAAGGGACACAAGGTGGTATTATACATGATGTTGATAGTAGAGAATCGTCTCGACCACGGTGACTTCATGATGGGAGTTGTGAGATCAGTTTTAGGATGTTCTCTGCTATAGATGACATACACAAAGAGATCGTTGACACTCGAGGGTTCATAGGGTACTCGTGAGGTGTAGTATATTAGGGACATAATGGTTCTTGGAGCATGATGGCTCTTCATTCTAAATATGATGGTTAGTTACCCCTGATTGACGTGATGGTTAGTCTATTTCCTGGCCAATTGAGCGGCATGGATTTGAGTACCGAGGAACAAAGATATGGGCTACCTTGATGGGTAGTTTAGTCTTTGACCGTGATGGGTCGACGAGTGATTTTATATCTGACGCACTGAGTGAGTGAATGGGAGGATGGATGATGTATGCTATATTTGTTTGATTGCTTATCACCCTAAGGATGTTACATGATGCTGATATAGTTGAAGTAAATATCTAGAAACCCCTTAGTACTTTGATGAACAATACACCCACGATAACTATGATATAGAGTAGCGTATTTTTGTATATGTGCTAACTCTGTGAATGCAGGGACATGTCAGGTATGATGCTTCATACCATTTGTCCTACTATTTTGGCATATTAGTATTTAAAGATTTATTACCATACACACCAGACCGTTGCCTGACCCGGCGTTTTATACTTTGCTTCCTATTACTCTAGGTACTCATTATGAGTATGTTATTGATATCAGGTCTGGTGAGCACGTGGAGCTGGACAGATGGGGAGCAGGAGGCTGTTTTCTCATATTATTATATGTACTAGTTTTCCATTCTACTGCATAGCACTATGAAGCTTGCTAGTGACTTATTTACTTAGAGACAGTTACTTATGAGTTATTATTTGATGTATAACTCTATTTCTTACACTGTATACTATATGGACTTGCTACTCTGATTCTATGATTCATCCAGTTATTTACTATCTTGACTGTTTTATATCTAAGATGTTTATTATTATATTTTATTCAATATGTTGTGAGATATATGGTAGGTACTATGACTATTTTATTACTTTACAAACCCTTAATGATTGTCCTGCATCGACAGAGCACAACTACGATGCACTATATGGGTATATTAGGTGTCAGTGGTGTAGGTCAATCATCACATTTGGTATCAGAGCTTAGGTTGCATTGTTTAAGCTAAGGGATACCGTGGTCTAGCAGAGATAAAATAGGAATTCTCACCCAAGATTGGATCAAGAGTGTATATACGTACGACGATAGTGCGTACTTGTTATATATTTTTGTTTTCAAAACTATATAGTAGTATATATAGTATATAAGTCGCGCTGCACGCATGGGTACTAATTAAGTAGGATTCCTTATAGAGAGACCGATCATCCTTATTGCAGATTGAAGGATGGGTCATCAAATTAGGAATGCTACTAGGAACTCCATCTTCGGAGTCGAAGAAGGAGCAAGTTCAGAAGCTGCTAATCCTGATTTGTAGGCCGTGTTAATATCATGATGAGGAACATGTTGTTGGATGCTTAAGTAGCCACTCCAAATGCTGCTATTGATGGTGGAGCTCCAGTGCACGCGCCCTAAGCTGATTTTCTAAACTGAATAAAGACTTTACTAGTTATGGAGGTAAAATGTTCCAAGGAATGGAATCGGTGATGGAAGTTCAGGATTAGCTCGACACTTGTGAGCGAATATTTGATGATCTTGGACTTATTGATGCTATGAAGAGAAGGTTGGTATCGCGTCAACTTTTTGGAAGGGCGATGAACTGGTTGAATGCCGTGAAAGTTGCTACACCTAAGGATGAGTTTACTTAGCATCAATTCAAAGCACGTTTTGAAGAGATGTTTATCCCGGCTGCTTAGAAGTCGGTCTTGTTCCGTAAATTTGAAGATCTAAGGTAGGGAGATATAATGGTCTCTGAATAAGTTGATGAGTTCGACACTTTGTCGAAATATTGGATGTCCTTCATTAATAATCCATTAAAATGGAATTAGAAATTCCTCGTTGGTTTGGATGATCACTTAGGAGATAAGCATGTGAGTAAAAGTGATGAGATTTTTGAGCTATTAATCGAGAAGGCTCTAAGAGTCTTTATCCAAAGCCGAGCTAAAGCCGCAATTGGGCGGGGGAGGTAAGAAGAAGTTGAACAATGAGGAAGCAGTTTTAGAGCAAAGGCAATCAGAAGAATAGTGAGACCTTACTCATTTGTCACAACTGCTGTGACAAGGGCCATTTCAGAGACTGCAAAGCTGAGGGGAAGAAATGCTACAACTGCAATAGGTCACTTTAGTAGAGACTACAAAGCCGAGGGGAAGAAATACTACAACTGCAACAAGCTTAGGCACATTAAGAAGGACCATCTAGAGCTATTGAATTAGAAGCAAGTGGTGAAAGAATATTCCATCAGTGTCGTTCTGACTTCGTCGATTGCTCCATCGACGAAAGAGATGGGGAAATGCATTGTTATTCAAGATATGCTTTGCATTTATGATGTTCCTATACAAGTTTTATTTGATACGGGTTTCACATTCTTTCATATCCAGTGGTGTAGTAGATATATTGGGATTGAGATTTAAAATAATCGATCAACCTTTGATTGTGAACCCATTTGGAGGCTCTACTAGCCTATGTATGGTTTGTCTTGTTTTTGTCCTATTGACTCATGGATGCTCTTTTGTGATTGCTTTGTTTTGGATTTTGTTAGGTTCGGTATTATCCTAGGGATGGGCTGGCTTTATAAATACGGAGCGACAGTGGATTGTGAGAAGTCATTGGTGATGATAGGGGTAGATGATTGGCGAACAGTAGTGCTAGGTTGCCTACCAGATGATAACGTGATGGTCAATTTTCTATATTTGCTCGATGCCCCACAAGACAAGTTTCCATCAGTGCCGATTGTTAGGGAGTAACCGAACATATTTGTGAAGGTGACCGAATTTCAACCACATAGACAGATTGAGTTCTGTATTGATATAGTTAAAGATGCCATATTAGTATTGATGTTGTTAAGGAGGATGACACGTAGAGAGCAGAGAGAGAACAAGGTGCAAGTGAATGCCTTTTGCAAAAAAGGTTCATTCACAGGAGCATCTCTGAGTGGGTAGCGCTTGTAATATTTGCCACAAAAGTGGATGGCTCCCTTAGATTGTGTTAATTACCATGAGCTGAATAAAGTGACGAAGAAGAACATGTATCTACTCCCACGTATTGATGACTTGTTCGATCAGCTTTATGGTGCTAGAATACTTTCTTAGTTGGATCTGGTGATAGGATTTCACCAACTGAGAGTAGTGAGGGAGGGTGTGTCGATTACAACATTTCGTATGCCATCTGGATTTTATGAGTGGTTGGTTATGCCGTTCGGGCTAACCAATATACATGCATACTTTATTGATCTCATGAACCGTGCCTTCAGGGATCAGCTAAATAAATTCTTGCTTGTGTTCATTAATGATATTCTTGTCTATTCACGGATGGAGGAGGAATAGAAGACACATTTGAGGATCATACTTAAGGTGTTGAAAAAACACTAAAGGCAAAGTTTTTCAAAATGTTACTTCTGGAGGAGGGAAGTGAAATTTTTCAGTCATGTTGTTTCTGAGTAAGGCAGTGTCATTTATCCTGCAAAAGCCGCAGCAGTCCAAGACTAGACTAAACCCAAAAATGCTACGGATGTGAGAAGTTTTTTGGGGTAAGATAGATATTATAGACGATTCATCCAGGACTTCTCTAAGGTAGCTGCACCGTTGACTCACTTGACAAAGAAGAATCCGACTTTTACTTGGGATGCAAGATGTAAGCAAGCATATGTAAGTCTGAACGAAAAGTTGACAACTACACCAGTATTTACCATTTCGAGCAGGAATGAAGAGATGACGGTATACACTGATGCTTGTGGTACCAGATTGGGTGTGGTATTGATGTAAAGAGGCAAGGTTGTTGCATATACAGTCGATAACCGAAGCAAAATAAGAAGAAATACCCAATCCATGATTTAGAGTTGGCAGCAGTCGTGTTTGAGCTAAAGTTTTGGAGGCACGTCTTGTAGGAGAGAGGTTCGAGCTGTTCATTGACCATAAATCATTGAAGTACATCTTTTCACAAAAGGATCTTATCCTTCACTAGTAGCAATGGTTAGAGTTCCTAGCCTCCTATGACTTTGATATTGCATATACACTGAGGAAAGGTAATGTAGTTGCAGATGCCTTGAGTAGGGGACATGCCAGCTTGGGAGCTATGTTCATAGAGTGGACCCAGTTAGAGTATATTGTTGGTTATGATTTCCGGTTGAGATGCGAGTTAGAGCCAAGGATATTGGCGACCTTGACAATCAGACCTACTTTGATTGAGCAAATTGGTACTAGTCAGAGGCGCAATGCCAGATTAGCTAAGATCATTGCTAGAATTGAAGCTAGAGTAAAGTCTGAGGATATGAGACGGTATGGACTCAACCGAGAGAGTTCCTCCGTAAGAATGAGAGATTGTTTGTTCCCGATGTCAATGGGTTGAGGGATGAGGTGCTCTGAGAGTGCCATCATCCGAGATTGACTAGTCATCCTAGCGGTAATAAAATGTACCATGATATGAGGTAGACCTTGAGAAGGGATGAAGAGAGACATTGGGACATTTATCTCAAAATGCATGAACCGCCAATTGGTTAAGGTAGAGCATAAGAGACCTAGTGGTTCGATGCAACCGCTAGAAGTTCTCGAGTGGAAATGGGAACAAGTATCAATGGATTTCATTGATGCACTACCGAGGACTTGAGCAGTGTACGATAGCATTTGGGTCATAGTCGATCAATTGACCAAGAGCGCTAGATTTATACACTTCTAGTCAAGTAGAACGGCAGCCACACTGTCTGAAGTATATATGAAGTGGATAATATGATTTCATGGTGTGTCGAAGAGTATCGTGAGTGACCGAGACCCATTGTTCACTAGTGGGTTTTAGAAGAGCTTATAAGAGGCATTAGGGATGGAGCTGCACCTCAACGTAGCTTACTATCCTCAAACTGACGGCCAAACTGAGAGAGTGAATCGTATCTTACAGGATCGCTTATGGGCCTGCATACTAAACTTTGGAGGCTCATAGGATGTTCACTTACATTTTCTTGAATTTGCATACAACAACAGTTATCAGTCTAGCATCGGTATGGCACCATTCGGGGCATTATATGGCTGGCCGTGCAATGCTCCTTCATGTTGGTGGGAAGCGGGCGAGAAACTGATACTTGGGCCAGATCTGATTAGAGAGACATCGAAGAAGATTGAGATCGTCCGCCAATGGATGAAAGCTGCCCAAGATAGGAAAAAAGGTTATGATGATAAGAGGCATTGAGATTTAGATTTCTCTATTGGTGATGTAGTATTTGTCAAGATCTCTCCATTGAAGAATGTCATCTGGTTCGATAGTAAAGGGAAGCTGGCATCGAGATTTGTAGGTCCTTTTTGAACTAGAGAGGATTGGCAACCTTGCCTACAAAGTCGACTTGCCTCAAAGAATGACGAGAGTGCACAATGTATTCCACGTTTCTCACTTGTGGAAATTTATGCACGACTCAGGCATAACTATCACACTAAATCAGTTAGATGATATCAAGATTGAACTAGAGGCTTCGAGACCTCGTAGTCCTATTCGTATCGTCGGACGTGATACAAAGCAACTTAGGAAGAAGACCGTGAAGTTGGTGAAGGTCCAATGGAGTGAAAGCGAAGCTGATTACACTTAGGAGACCAAGGAGAGCATGATGACAGCTTATCCAGAGCTCTTCACTTGGTAAGTCTTCTTATTTATCTCCTTTACTTTTACTTATGATATCATGAAGTATATACCCTAGTATGGTATCCTGCATGATAGGATAGGCTTTGATGTTTCTTTTCTAAATATTGCTATGTATGCATGTTTAAGTGATGGTTGTCTATGTTTGTATATGGTTGTTAGGCATATGGGATGACCCTATTGACTCATGTTTAGAATTTCGAGGGCAAAATTCCAAAAGGGGGAGAATGTAATGACCCATATTCTACATATCGAATGATCATAGAATATTTGTATTATTTTAATATGAGGTCGAATGACTTTGAAATTTAGGAAAATGAATCTTAAGGAATTTCCCATATCTTTGATTTTTGTTGAATTTCTATGTGACCATTTTGATCCTTCAAATATTATATGGCCTATAAATTTGGATAGAAGTCGAATTGGGGTCTGAAACCACTTCCAATAAATGAGGATGGTAGTTTCCCTTTTTGTAGAGTGGTCATAATAGAAAAAAGGACGTATCGTTAAGAAGATATCGCTATTTAAAGTTTCACTTGATTTTAGATAGCTTATTGAGTAATTAGCGACTAATAGCATCGCCTAAGGCCCATTTCGAGATTAGCATGGGATTAGGGATGATGGGACTTTCTTCCATCACTTCACTCTTCCCAAAAATATAGAGAAGTTCACCATTAACAATCTTTTACCCAAAATCACACCCAAAACCCATACTTTAATTAGCCTAAACACATCACTAGACAAAGATTAGCGAGATTAGCATCTTAGAGTGAAGGTTAGCTGCTGGAGATCACCTTGGACCTGTTGTTCATCATTGGATTCGTGGATTGTATAGCTTGGAGAGGATTGCTTAGGACTTTAATGAGTGGTTTTAAGCCTCTACTCACTAATTAGCCATATTAGACGTTAAATAATGTTTTTAAATGATTTCAAACTCTAAAACACATTTTTAAACCTTTTTAAAAAATCATATAAAAATTCAAAATGTTTTGGATTAGTTTTGTAAATTCATGTTTTTAGGGATACTGCCCCTTAGATTATGGATCATATTGATATGTTCTCTTGTAAGCTTGTTAGTATAGGTTATTTATGATGATTGAATGACTTTGTGATGTTTTAATGGTTGAAAACTCCAATCAAAGGCGACTTACTATAGGATCCCTTTTGGGGGTCGTTGTGCTTAGGGATCGGTGATGATCCCTAACTTTTTTCCCAAACTAGGTACGATCGATATAGGGTAACTAGGAAGGCCCCATAAGATTACCCTTCAACTTTCAAGTTGTTTGGAGCTCGTATGCTTGAGTTATAGCCGTTAAAGTATAGATCGATGGAGTATGACCAATGATGATCCAAGAATTCAAAATTCTCAGATTGAAGTGCAATCGATAGGTAGTGATAAGAATGGCCTCTAGAGGTTGCACGCCAAGTTTCAAGTCGATCGGAGTTTGTATGATCGAGGTATGGGCGTTTAAAGTCATATCGATATAGAAGAGGTAAGTCATGGATCGTCCTAGGGAGTGCTTTGGACTAGGACGTGGAAAACTTCAGGCGCGACTCAGAGGTTTTCGGATCAAGGTTGGAATTGATGTTGGAAAATTTTCTTAAGTGCTGGATTGGGGTTGCTTCGAGCCACTTGCTTCGCTTCGAGACGTGCTTTGGGCTTTACTGATCACACTGGAAAAATGAACTATGTGAGAGATTGGTACTTATCCCTGGGTGTGCATTAGGCTAGAAAGGCAAAACCTCATACTTGACCCAAGGCATTCTCAGATGGGTGAAGGTAAGAGAAATGAATGAGCTAAGTCAGGAATCAGTACCAATACTTGGGCATGCTTTGGGCATTTTTTGAAATTACATAGGCATGATTTCAGACCAAGGTTTGCTTCGAGCCAAATCTAGGAATTCTCGGGCTCTACTTTGGGCCAGAACCTAGGAAATTCTATGTTGAGTTTTTTGATGACTTTTTCAATGATTTTCGACGATGACGACTCATAGCCCGATGATGATGATTCCGTGATAAAAAGTGATGGCTTCTATAATGGATAGTTGTACTTTGAGATGCAAAGTTGGAGACTATGGATCGGATAGAGGGAACTGTTATATGATGGCTACAAGACAAAGGGTAGAGTATTCTACGTGATGTTGATAGTAGAGAATCGTCTCGACCGCGGTGACTTCGTGACGGGAGTCATGAGATCAGTTCCAGGATGTGCTCTGCTATAGATAACGTGTGCAAGGGATCATTGACACTCGAGGGTTTGTAGGGTACTCGTGTGGTGGGGTATGCTAGGGATGTGATGGTTCTTTGAGCGTGATGGTTTTTGGAGTGTGACGGCTCTTTATTCTATATATGACGGTTAGTTACTCCTAAGTGACATGATGGTTAGTCTATTTCCTAGCTAACTGAGGAGCCTAGATTTAAGTACCGAGGAACTAAGATGCGGGCTATCGTGATGGGTAGTCTAGTCTTTGATCATGATGGGTCGGCGAGTAATTTTATGTATGCTATGTTTGTTTGATTGCTTATCACCCTAGGGATGCCACCTGATGTTGATATATTTGATAAAGATATCTAGACACCCCTTAGTACTTTGATGCACTGTACATGCATGATGACTATGATATAGAGTAGCGTATATTTTGTACATGTGCTAACTTTGTGGATGCATGGATAGGTCATATATGATCCTTCATACCATTTGTTCTATTATAATGGCATATTAGTATTTATAGATTTATTACCACTCACACTATACTATTGTCTGACTCAAGGTTTTATGCTTTGCTTCCTATTGCCCTGGATATCTTAAATGAGTATATTAGAGATATTAAGTCTGGTGAAAACGTGGAGTTGGATAGATGGTGAGCAAGAGGTTGTTCTCTTGTATTATTATATGTACTTATTTGCTATTCCGCTGCACAACACTACGGAGCTTGCTAGTGCCTTATTTACATAGAGATAGTTACTTATGAGTAATTATTTGATGTACAACTCAATTTCTTACACTGCATACTGTATGGTTCTGTTATTCTGATCCTATGATTCATCCAGTTATTTATTGTCTCGACTGTTTAATATCTGAAATGTCTATTATTATATTTTATTCGATGCGTTGTGATATATATGATAGGTTCTATGACTGTTTTATTTACTTTACAAACCCTTGGCAATCGTCCCACATCGTCCGAGCACCGCTACAATGCACTATACAGTTATATTGGGTGCTGATGGTGTAGGGCGGTCGTCACATTAGGTCTCACCACATAGGCACTTTATGATATTTGGTAGTCCAGGGAAGCTAGCATCGAGGTTTTTAGGACCTTTACAGATTACTGGTAGGATAGGGAAGTGGGCATATAGAGGGGAGCTTCCTGAGAAGTTGGCTAGAGTACAAGATGTTTTACATATGTCATATTTGCGAAAGTGCTTGCATGATTCAACTATAGTAATCAAGCCTCAGCTAAAGGAGGTGGAGGTTGAGAAGCAGTCACTTATTTGTCCTGCAACCACTTGTATTCTTAAGCATGGTACAAAGCGACACCACAATAAAGAAATCAAACTTGTTATGGTCCAATGTGGAGACGATCGAGTAGAGAGTATATGGGTGCTCGAGGAGAAGATCCGAGCTACCCACCCACAACACTTTTCTGGTACGTTTCTAATTTAAATCTAATAATTATAGGTCACTTATGCATTAGGACTTAACTTGGTATACCTTTTAGGTAGAGGCCAATGGATGGTAGGAATAGTTGTAAAGGTGTCATTAGGACATGTCATGGATGATGGATGCTAGTGGATGTATTATTTGGATTGTTTCTTTTACGCACCTCCTCTAGATAGTACACACTCACACCGTCACTTGTTTATTTGTTTATCTTATTGAGTATTATGCATATGGATGTTGCATATGGATTGAATGGTGACGCATACATTTAGAATTGCAAGTACATTTATTTAGGATGTTGCATACATCTTGGATACATGACATAAGCACTTGCATGACAGGAGGTGGACTAGATCAGCAATGCAGTATGATCCTATTGGTGCCTTATGTTCCAACCATGCAGACTCACTCACAATGCAGGTGTAGACATGTTGTAACTATTTTCAATTATTTTCAAACACCATAGAGTCCAACAACTAGGAGAAATCTAGTTATTTTGTTCTTCTTACTTTCCTCTATATTTTCTCCTATGGTTGCTGTTTAAATCCACCTTAGATTTTAAGTTATAAGGGATTGGAGTTTCATGTAGAATAGAGTAGGTTTGCTATTTATAAATGTAACACCTTGAAAATTTAATTTTTGCTAATAATTCTTGGTAATCGATACTACTTGCAGTCCCATAAAGTAAGGCAGCATATATTATTGAAAAATAATGAAGTTGAACTCATTTCGGATTGGATTCTAAGTTGCTTTATATTATATTAGAAAATAATATCAAACAGCAAAATATATTAGGCGAAAAAGAGTTTAAATCACTTCAAAGTTGAAACAAATTAATATGAAATTGTATACTCATATCATCACTTTTTTGTTTCATACCAACCAATTAATCCATAATAGCAACATTTGTATTTAGTTTCAAGTATAAACTTAATAAAAATAGTAACTAAACTTCATGATTTATCACAGTTTAAATCATAATATATGAGGAGAGCATATAAACATAATATATTCATTTTCAAGCTTAAATCCAAGTGTTCTACCCTTTAGCATCATGAAACAAATCAAATCAACTTAAATCAATTTTTATCCATGAAACTTGGATTAAAACTCAAAAAAAATCATTCACAGAGTAGATTAGTGGTAGGAGAGCATATTCTCACTTCCGAAGCTTGAAAACTTTTGATCTGATGAAGAAAATGGAAACCCTAGTTGCCATGAAGATGATAGTGTACATAGTTTGATTTCATATCTAAGTTTGTGAATGAAGTAAAAGCTAGGGTCATGATATTTTAGTAGGTTTGTTTTCTTAGCTTAAGGGGGTAAGGTAGGATATAAGTTACAAATAGGATAAGTTAAAATAGAATTATGGTAATGATAAGTTTTAATGAAGATAACCCCTTTTGTTCCTTATGCCCAAATAAAATATATTTCCACATCATTTATTTTTCAATATTAGGATCCTATTTCAATCCTGAATGAGTTGCGCCACTATTGTATAAACTTATAAAAAAAATTCACAATTTTATATTTATAGGAGATAATTTTTCTCAAATGTCCAAAATATCGTCTTCCGGGTACAATTATTTTTTTCTCAAATAAATTCCAAAAATTCACAAATATCATTTATTTTGCCAAAAATAAATTCTCTTATGACTTTTGTATTTTTTAAAGACAATTCAAATTTCAAATTTGGACTTTTAAATCAATAACTCGAAATAGGGATGTTACAGACTCCATCCCTTAAAGAAATTGCATTGTCGCAATTTACTAAAGAGTACTATAATAATCTAATCATATTATCATTCAAACCAATGAAACATATGCAACAATCATGCACATCAATCAAGCACTCAAAGGAAAATAAACAAAACAAAAAATATCTAAATAGATTAAACACTTACCTATTAAGCCTCAAATAACTCAAGATGTGTTTAATGCATTTGCTCTTTGGTCTTCCAAGTGCAATCCTTGGGACTGCAAGACCATTGAATTTCGACTAATGGAACATGCTTATTCCTTAATTGCTTCACTTTCAAATCTATTATTTGTGAAAGTTTAGTAGAATACGACGAATCTGGTTGTAATTCTAAATTTCGAATTTGTCTTAGTTCTATAACAATATCCGAGTCTTATATACACTTTTATAACTGTGAAACGTAAAATACATTATGGACCCTAGATAATTTCTTTGGCAATTTCAATCAATATGAAAGTGATCCTACTCGCTCGATAATAAGATATGGACCAATAAATCGAGGAGCTAATTGTTATCCCGCCTTTTGGCAAGGCCAGGACACCAAGAAGCCGACTAGGGGACAAGGACAGCACGCCATGGATATCACTGAATTTTGTCCGAGCCCAGAGTGAGCTACAATTGATAGGACACGACAAGAAAGGCCATAGAGATCAGCACCTCAAATTTTAAGTCAATCCGGACTCATACACTCAAGTTATGATCGAGTCAAATTGGAGGGAAAGAGCCCAGATTTTGTATCCATCACTCTGGGCGATTTCGTATCCATCACCGAAGCCCCAGTTCGAATCCATCATGCTTCGTACCGATCAGCTCCGGATCCATCGAGGTACCCAGGTTCGACTCGATTTTCTTCGTATCCATCGAACTCGTATCGATGGACTTCACACATACCAGCAATTGAAGGACTTCGTATCCTTCAGCCAACGTCTGCTTCGTATCCATCGTTCAGCGTCTACTTCGTATCCATCACTCGGTGCTCGCTTCGTATCCATCACTCGATGCTTGCTTCGTATCCATCAGAGGACCTCACTTCGAATCCATGCCTAATGACTCGTTCGTACCCACGAGTCAACTGACCAGGGATGACGTGTCTTCCATCAAAGTAAAACGAGGCGAGATATGTGGAGTCGAAACAGTCAATGCGGCACAAAGACCGGATCGAAACGAAGCGCGCGCGCCACCTCACTTCAAGAACACGTGCAGCCAGCGAGACGAACGGATGGAGTCGAAATCATGGATACGAACTAGACAGCCTATGAGGAATTCCATTTCGTATCGACCATATCTCATAATCCACTGATCCAAACATGATGAAATTTTAACTGAAGGTTGCACACATAACAAGGAATGTCTCCACCAATTTTGAGCTCAATTGGAAGTAATCCTGATCGATACGAAATGATTTCGTATCGATCACAGATTGGCTTGAAACTCTCTGGAAATGGTCGAATGGGCCCCCTCACGTGTCAGGCCAAGTCTCCCGGGGTTTGAGCGAAATCCGAGCCTCCTACACCTATAAATAGAGCCCCAGAATCAACGGAAAAAGGATCTTTTTTCTCGGAAGCGTCCAGACTCTGCCGGATTGAGATTTGCACCATACTTTTGCTGTCAATTTCGAATTCTAAACTGTAATCCGCTGTTCATCGCTGTGAACGCTTGTAATCATTGAAAGAGAATCAATAAAATCATCAAAACTTCATAGTGGACGTAGGCTATACGCCGAACCACTCTAAACTGCTTGTCTGTGCATTTTACATTCCTATTTGTTGGAGTTTTTGTTAGATAATCTCTGTTTTACATTTATAATCTTCATTTTATCTCTTCAAACAACTCCCGAAGAGTGTTGTGCCCATTTTTGGTACAAACACTTTGGTGCTTTCACCGAGAAAACCAGCTTTTTCTCCTGCTCGTTGGATCTGCCGTCGATACCGGATTGCACAAATCCAAGAGGAAGATCCAGATATCCAGTCCGGAATCCTTCCATTCTATTCAGATTTGCTCAAAATCTAGGAAAGGACTCCACCACCGACAATGGTCAGCACAAGAACTGGCGCCACCGCTGCAGAGCAAGAAGGCAGAGACAGGCAAAATCCAACACAGCCGCCTTCTTCCAATCAAGACAATGCCACTCAGTCAGACTCAACGGGGCTAGTCACCCGACAGGAGTTTCAAGTATTGCTCCAGGAGCTGACCCAAAGCCGTCAGCAGTTGGCAGAACAGTTACGCGCCAATATCGAGCTGACCAACCAGCTAAACCGCCGGGGACACAGAAGGTCCAGGAGAGATGATGTCTCCAGAGCGTCTACCGAAAGCTCAGCTTCATCTGATTACCACCGCCAAACTACCCGTCCTCGACTAGAGGGGAATCGCGCTCAAGCTGCTGAATATCAGCCTGCCTTAACTGTTGGGCAACTGAGGGTAGGACCGTCGACCAGTTTCCAAACCGGTCCCTCAACACGAGGAGGTACTGCCCCACAGTACACCACCGATAACCGCGCCACAACCGCCGCAGTAGAGACAAGGGTCGATACCCGAAATCAATCTGAGCCGATCAATCAACAGCGAGGACATACTCCTGAACCTTATGTCCCAGAAGACGTTGAGCCAAGGAGGCGAGATACGGGTCGTCGGCAACGCCCGATCCCTACTCGCGTCGTGGAACCCGACCACGCCTTAGCTCATCACGCTCCGAATCCGCCTGTTTCAGATATATCAACCATGATACGTCAAATGATCCGCGAGAGTCAGGGGCTCACTAATGATGACTGGGGGATTTCCCGTAGTCATACCCCTTTCACAGACGAAGTGTTACATGCCGAACCCCCTAGGCGATTCAGAATGCCGACTCTCCCGATGTATGAAGGGAATAGTGACCCTAACCAGCATATTCTGAAGTATGAATGGTCGATGAGCGCTGCGAGGGCCGACGACGCAGTGAAGTGTCGGAGTTTCCCCATCTCTCTGGGAGGAATCGCGACAATGTGGTTTACCCGCCTACCTCCTAGATCAATTTCTTCGTTCGATCAATTGGCCAAGAGGTTTGTGGAACAATTCCGGATGCATGTTGCTAGGCCAAAGGACGTCAACACCTTGTCCAGCGTCACCCAAGCTCCTGGAGAAACACTCAGGCGTTACTTGGAGAGGTTCCACGCAGCATGCGTCGAGATCACCAATCCCAACGATAATTCCATCTTAATGGCTCTGACCAAGGGGATTGATCCTGATTCTGAATTCGGGAACTGGCTAGTTGGAAAACCGCCCGCGTCGTTGGACCGTTTTTACTCCAAGGCCGCTCAGTTCCTGCGACAGGAGGATGCAAAACAGTCTAGGAAGCAGGACGATGCGAGGCCCAGCATTGAGGGAATACAGAGCAATGTGGCAGTTAAACAGTCCGGCGAGAGTTCCGGGAAAGTTCAGCTAAATATACAAAACAAGCAAACCCAGCAGAGAGGAAACAATGGCCAGAATAAGAAGAGAGATGAGAACCGAGGTCCACGACGTAGAGCTCAGATGTTTGACAGTTATACACCGCTAAACACGTCATTGGAAAACGTATACTTACAGACTTGCAACACTGTACAGTATAAGAAGCCTGCTCCGAAGCCCTCATCGGAGAGACAGATTCAGACAGGGAAATTCTGTAGGTTCCATGAGAGCTATGGACATAATACTAATGAGTGTCGACACTTACAGGACCTCATCGAGAAGCTGATTAGAGAGAGGAAGCTAGATCAGTTTGTACGGGCGCCGCAGCCTGGCGGAGCGGGCCCCTCGAATCAAAATCGTTCACAAAATCAGGAAAGAGAGGATGAACCCGCTCGTGCGGGCGGGAGATTAGTTATCAACACAATAAGTGGTGGCCCCCATCCGGCAGACAGAAGCTGGGGGGAAATGGAGTCGTATGCCAGTTCTATCAGGCATGCGGACTTCGAGTGTTATAGTAATTGCGAGGATGGAACCCCGGCAAAACAACAAAAGATAATGTCCGATGATATCGTGTTCAGGAGCCGAGACGCCGATAAAGTCGAAGCCCCTACTATCGACCCACTAGTCATATCTGCCCAGGTAGGTCCTGCTTGGATGAAGAGGATCCTGGTTGACAGTGGGAGCTCTGTAAACATCTTGCTCAAACGGGCTTACGATCTGATGAAGATGGAGACAAAGGATTTGAAACCCTGTTTATCCAGAATCCATGGTTTCAACGGAAGTGCCACGATACCCATCGGAATAACTGAACTCCCGGTCGAGTTAGGCATTGGAGAACGCCGGAGGGTCCGCATGTTACAATTTGTTGTGTTAGAGATAGATTCGCCATACAATGCGTTTCTGGGTCGACCAGCTTTGGCCGAGTTCAGGGCGGCGATCGCCCCATGGTGTCTGACTCTGAAATTTCCCACTGATCATGGGATTGGAGTTGTTCAAGGAGATCAGGCCTCGGGAAGGGCCTGTTATGTTGCTGAGCTGCGCGGGGCGCAACGTAAAGAGAAGGGTAAGGGCGTAGAGGAATCTCTCTGCGTCCGTTCTATCGACAATTGACGCCTGGGCCTCGGCCCGGGCACCACGACCAATTCCTGAAAGACCTGGACCCCAGGGACAACGAGGATAAAGACGAATCAACGGAGAGTCAAGTCTCTCCAGCCGAACTGACTGTGGACGTCCCAATCAGTGAGGATGATGATTCAAAAATGCTGAAAGTTGGGTCCCAACTAAACAAGCAGACACAGCAGGAGTTGGTAGAATTTCTTCGGGCGAATCTCGACGTCTTCGCCTGGACACATTCTGACATGTGCGGGATCTCGCCGAGCATTGCAAGTCACTCCCTAAATATAGATCCGCGACATGTCCCAGTGAAACAGAAAAGGCGCGGTATGGATCCAGAGAGATCTGCCGCCCTTAAGGAGGAAGTTGATAAACTGCAATCGAATGGGTTCATTCGAGATGCCTTGTATCCAGAATGGGTGTCCAACCCTGTACTGGTTCGGAAACCAAACGGGAAGTGGAGAACTTGTGTTGATTACTCTGACCTAAACAAGGCTTGTCCAAAAGATAGCTTCCCACTTCCGCGAATCGATCAGCTCGTAGATTCGACGGCCGGGCATGAACTACTATCCTTTATGGACGCTTATTCCGGCTACAATCAGATACCCATGCATCTGCCTGATCAGGAACATACCAGCTTCGTGACCGACCTGGGACTCTATTGTTACAAAGTCATGCCGTTTGGTCTGAAGAACGCTGGAGCCACATACCAACGCTTAGTCAACCGAATGTTCGCTGATCAGATTGGGAAGACCATGGAGGTTTACGTGGATGACATGCTGGTGAAATCCTGATTCTCCACCGATCACGTCAGAGATTTGAATTCAATGTTCAGCATCCTCCGGGAGTACGGAATGAAGCTCAACCCACTCAAATGTCACTTTGGCGTTGCATCCGGAAAATTCCTTGGGTTCATTGTCAACGCTCGAGGAATAGAGGCGAATCCTGAGAAGATCTGGGCTATTAGAAATTTGCAAACCCCTAAAACTATAAAGCAAGTCCAGAGTCTTAACGGGAAGGTCGCAGCATTAAGCAGGTTCATTTCAAAGTCCACTGACAAATGCATTCCTTTCTTCGACTTGATTCGGAAGGGCAAACGAAACTTTGAATGGACCACAGAGTGTGAAGGCGCGTTCCGATCATTAGTTCAACATCTCTCCACACCTCCGATCTTGTCAAAACCGGTTGACCACGAGCAACTATATCTCTACCTGGCAGTATCAGAACACGCGATTAGTGCTGCTCTGGTCCGGGAAGAAGACAAAGTGCAAAACCCGGTCTACTATGTTAGTAAGCGACTGACAGGAGCTGAAAGAAATTATCCAAGGCTGGAGAAACTGGCTTATTGTTTGGTCATTGCCTCAAGGAAGCTCCGTCCCTACTTCCAAGCTCATCCGCTTACTGTGTACACCGACCAGCCGTTACGACGGGTCCTTACGCGGCCTGAGACGTCCGGTAGGTTACTCAAGTGGAACATTGAGCTAAGCCAATTTGATATCGCATACGCTCCGCGGAGGGCCATTCAAGGACAAGTCCTGGCTGATTTCATAGCCGAATTCACCGTTCCGGAAGACTCACCCGAAACCAGTGAATCTCCCGAATACATCTGGAAGCTGTATACTGATGGTGCGTCAAATGACCGGTGTTCGGGCGCGGGGGTTGTACTTGAAACTCCCGAGGGCCGATCCATATGTTATGCTCTTAAATTCGACTTCCGTGCTACTAATAATGAAGCTGAATATGAAGCCCTCCTAACCGGCCTAAGGCTTGCCAGAGATTTGAGGATTATCGCTGTAGAAGTTTATTGCGATTCGCAGTTAGTGGTATGCCAGGTGCGAGGAGAATACCAGGCAAGAGACCGAAGACTGGCCGCATACTTAGCACGAGTTCAGGAAATCCTAAACCAGTTTGATTATTATTCCATCTATTATGTGCCTCGGGAACGCAATCAGAAAGCCGATTCACTGGCGAAGTTAGCCAGCACAGGCGAAGCGCAACAAATGGGACTTGTCCCCGTTGAAACTTTGGCCACTCCGAGCATCGATCGGGTAGAAATGAACTCTGTATTTGAAGCCGCTCCCAGTAGAGAGTCCTGGATGACTCCGTATCGGAATTACATTGAGAATGGGGTGCTACCTGAACCTAGAAATGAGAAGAGACAGATTCAGCAAAAAGCCTCGCGGTTCGTTATCCAAAACGGAGTCATGTACAGGAGAGGTTATTCCGTTCCTCTCCTCAGATGTATCGCCCACGAGGAAGTCAAGCGAGTGCTACATGACGTGCACGAAGGGGAGTGCGGCGATCATACCGGCGGGCAAGCTCTCGCTAAAAAGATACTTCGATATGGATACTACTGGCCGACAGTGAACCGAGATGCGGCAAACTATGCCCGAAAGTGCGATAAATGCCAGATACATGCCCGAATTCCGAGAGCTCCGCCAACTGAAATAACCCAAATGGTCAGTCCCTGGCCATTCGCAATGTGGGGCATTGACATCATCGGCGCTTTGCCTTTAGCAAAAGGCGGTGCGAAATACGCCATCGTCGCAGTTGATTACTTCACAAAGTGGGCTGAGGCCGAAGCCCTAGCAACCATTACGACAAAGAAGGTGATAAATTTCGTGGTTCGCAACATCATCTGTCGATTTGGACTCCCGCATACTATCATCACTGATAACGGAACCCAATTCGAGAGCGCAGAATTCAAGGATTTCTGTCAACGGTTTCATATCCGCAAAAAGTTCTCGGCTGTCGCACACCCCCAAGCGAATGGGCAGGTTGAAGCTGTCAACAAAGTTATAAAATCGATCCTGAAGAAACGACTAGAGAAGGCTGGGGGCAAGTGGGTCGATGAACTTCCTATGGCATTGTGGGCCTATCGAACGACCCACAAAACCGCGACCGGACACACTCCGTTTTCCCTATCTTATGGCTCAGAGGCCGTTATTCCGGTCGAGACAGAAGTGCTCTCTCATCGCGTGACTTATTATGATCCAAAAACAAACGCTATACTCCTAGCCGAGTCTTTGGATCTATTGGATGAAAAACGGGAGGAGGCTGATTTGAGAGCAGCCGCACATCGAAGTCGGGTCGCCCGATTGTACAACACCAGAGTTCGACCTCGAACCTTTGAACTCGGCGACCTCGTGCTCAAGAGAATTTACCCAGTTCCTTCACACATGAAACCGAACTGGGGAGGGCCGTATGTAATTACACGAAAGCTCGGAGATGGTACATTCAAGCTGTCGACTGTTGACGGTCTCGATTTACCGAGGGCTTGGAACAGCGAAAGTCTCCGCCGCTACTACATATGACAGGCTTTATTTATTTCATTCTATTTAGCAATTTGTTTCTGCATTTCGAAATTTGAATTTTGTAATAAGGCAACTGACTTTGCCGCATTTTCTTATTTCAGCAATAAAATGCCACTTCTTCGAGCCAGAGCTGTGATTCATTATGTACGATATACAACATCACGATGCACGAAGAGCTAAATCCCATCACACAATGGGACTTATTCAAATGGAGAGTGGCTGTGATACGACCGGCCACTCACTAGGCGAAACCCGAACTTGGGGGCAAGCCATGACACCGATACTAATAGGATTGACACACGACAATCCTACAATTAACTCCATATTCCCAGAGTGCGAAATGGAGTATAAACATTCAACTCCGTATTCCCGGAGTGCGAAGTGGAGTATAAAACATCTAACTCCATATTCCCAGAGTGCGAAATGGAGTATAAACATCCAACTCCGTATTCCCAGAGTGCGAAGCGGAGTATAAACACTTAACTCCATATTCCCAGAGTGCGAAATGGAGTATAAACATTCAACTCCATGTTCCCGGAGTGCGAAGCAGAGTATAAAACATCTAACTCCATATTCCCAGAGTGCGAAATGGAGTATAAACATCCAACTCCGTATTCCCGGAGTGCGAAGCGGAGTATAAAACATCTAACTCCATATTCCCAGAGTGCGAAATGGAGTATAAACATCCAACTCCGTATTCCCAGAGTGCGAAGCGGAGTATAAAACATCTAACTCCATATTCCCAGAGTGCGAAATGGAGTATAAACATTCAACTCCATGTTCCCAGAGTGCGAACAACCACTTACGAGATGACGCATATCCCCGGAGTGTGGGTGGAACAATTCATAAGAGAACAAGCGTAGTTCGACCACTCGGTCCTCGCTTGGTGCCATCACAAGCTGATCATCACAACTTGACCCCGAAGCTGGGGGCAGAAGCAAATGTTAGTCATTGCCCGAAACTATACGATGCTCAGCTCCGATGCGATCCCCTATCACAACTCGAGTCCGAAAGTTCCATACTTAACAAGTAAGAATGAGCTATTCTTGAAGCAATCAAAAAATGCAAATACACTGGACCAAAGTCCGAACACTGCAATATTCAAGCATAGAAAGGAACGCAAGCTGAAGCTAAAAGACAAAATTTTATTCCAACTAAACTCAAAACAATGCTTCATACATGAATTCTTTCCCAAAATGTTCCTACTAGCAGGGGCCGAACCCGCATCTAAACACGGCCTACAAAAGGAAAAAGACAGAAAAAATAACAAAAGTCCCTAACTGCCTATGAAAAGGATGTCTAATCCTTCTGCTTCCTCAGCTTTTTCTTCTTCTTCGAGGAACTACTGGAGCCGCCAGTACCCTTTCGCTTGGAGCCTTTCTCCCTAGGCAAGCTCCCTTCGGGTGAAGGCATAATGTCAACGTCCTCGTCTGAGCTGGACTCTATAGGGATGCTTCCCGCGGGAGGAGTGGGAGGAACAGACTCCGCAGCCGGAGGAGGGGCTGGTGCATCAGTATCAGTAAGTGTGCCCCCAGGAGACACAGTCATGAGAGGAATGGGGCACTGTGCTGTCGCTCCGCCTTCTACTTCACCGCCGTGCGCCGCAGCCGCCATCTCGGCATTGATCTCGGCTAACATCGCCGCTTCCCGCCGTGCCCTGGCCTCGCTAGGAGCCGTAGTAGTTTGGGACAAGGTGTCGGAAGTAGCCGTGAATCCACCCAAGCCAAATGGCAAGTCCGCGAAAGGATCACTTTGACGGCCAAGGAGCTCGTTTATCATCTGCTCATCGAAAGAGAGTGAGCTCCCCTCCGTCACTCCAACTGGTGCCATTGCTGCGACGGAGGTCGCCTCAGAAACGATGGCTCCTGGCGCTTGACCTAATACTTGGGTGGTAAGAGGCGCGGCTAGTGCGACTCCTGTCACTGATCAAAGGAAAAGACATTTCATTAGCAACATTTCAACACGGGTTCTTCAATCCAAGTATACTGGAAGTTAGTTCAAAGTACCTTCCTCGGTTTGGCTCGAGGTCGTCCGTACCACTTCAGAAGCATGTTCCTTAATAGGAGATAAATGCGGTTGATCTGGGTCATACGCCAGGATAGGCTGGGAGTAGATCATCGAAGTTGGCTCAGACTGAGATGACACGACTATCTCAGAACTCGTAACATGGTGTTCAGCACCAGAGCTCTCTCCGACTTCCTGGATCTGGGCACCAAGCCTCACCTTGTCATGGGAAATCATAGAGTCATGAAGAACCTTCTTTTCATCATCATTAAGGATGCGGTTCTCCAGCTCGAACTCATCAGGGGCTTCATCAGGGTACCCAGATCTCTCCTCATCAACCAGTAGGTTCCAGGCGTTATAGAGATGTGTGGGGTAATCGTCAAGCCATGTCAAGTCTCGATGCCTTAGCACATTGGCGTTGTAAGTGACGAGTAGCTCTTCCACCTCGGCCTCGATCCTGGCCTCCGCCTGCCGTACTTTCTCCTCAACTCCAGCCTCAGCTTCACGGGCTTGTTGTATAGCCGCTTCCTTCTCCTTTTGGAGTGTCACTGCCTGGTCACAGGCTTCCTGCGCAGAGACATTAGCTGCGTCTTTTTCCTTAGCCATCTCTAAAAATTTTGACTTCAGCTCATTAAGCTCCTTGAGAGCGGCATCCCTTTCGGCAGTAATGGAAGTGTTCCTGTGACCCATGTCCTCGATGGCAGTGTAATGTTCTTGCTTCATCCTGACCATGGCAGCGGTCACCTCATCAACTTTCTTTAAAGCCTCCATTTCAGACTTACGAGAAGACTCGGCCTCTGAGTTGAGCGCTTTTATGATTTGGTCATTGCGACCCAGCTCCTTCTCAAGTTTCTCGATGGTGACGCCCCGCTCAAATGCTACTTTAGATGCCTTCCTCGCGGCCCGTCCCCACTCCCTATACTGGAAAAAGATGTCCGCGACATAATCATGGATAGTGGTCTCCGCGGTTGGCGGGATTCTCTTCAGATGCGGGGGGAAGACATACCCATCAAAACAGATGTCAGGAAATTCCTTCCTCATCTGTGCCAGTTTGAGCGCTCCTTCGCTAGATGCCTCGGTCGGGATCGACACAGTAGCCGAAGAGGTGGCTATTTCGGTCCTGCACGGAGGGTCGGACCTCAAAGCTTGAGAAGGCGGCCTAGACCGTGAAGTTTCGGGAGGACGTGTAACTGCGAGCACAGGAGGTGCAGAGGTCCTGGGGGGAGGAGAACGAGATCGGGATCGGTGAACATGTCCTCTATCTCTGTCAGACTTCTCCTGACCAGAGTGTCCCGTGTCATAATCCCTCTCGCCCTCTCTTCTGCGTGGCTCGTGATAACGGCGCTTACGCAAACTACCAAGCACGGAACCTTTCCCAGACATCGTACCTGAAAAGAAAACCACAAAGAATCAGTAACCGTTTGCGATGTGTTGATTGTGGTTAGGAAAATGTGTTGTGCCGTGAGGAGTGTGTGAATGTGTAACCCCCCGGACCAACCAGAAGTGTCAGTCGCATCGGCAAACTCAGACTCGCTAACATCGACGATGTGTCGCGGTCCACCCGACCCAACATCGTGTTGCTCCGGCTCGATGTCAGGGACTGGAGGGTCAGCAGGCCCTTCGAATTGATCTCCAGCTTGCGGGGAGGACGCCTCCATAATCTTAACTCCTGGCGAAGGACGGTGCAAAACCACAGACTTCCGCCTCCCAGACTTAGGCTGTTTCGAAGCCACAGCTTTGCCCTTCCTCTTAGCATCGGACTCTGGGGTTGCATCAACAGATCCGACCAACGGTTCTTCGTCAGTGTGGGTTTTCTCGGAGTCGGGTTCCTCGATTATCACGACCCTGGGCTTCATCTGCTTGACCTTTTTCCTGGAAACGGTCTTTAATGCACCGTCGAGTCTTATGCTCTGCCTCCGACCGATCAGCCCAAGGACTCTGAGATTCCGATCTGTCAATACCAGCTCAATATTCCTTTCTTCGCTAGGAATCTCTTGGAGGACCCGAACTATCTCTTTATAATAGCCACCCTCAGGCCGCTGGATGATAGCTGAAAGAAAAAGAGAAGAAGACGTAAGTTTAATTTCACTCCGAAAATTGCCCTGTTAATTACTTGGGAAAAAAGACGATACTCACGTCTGAATAACCATCTTCTGGCAAACCCCAGAGGGCATCGGACATAGAACCACTCCGACTTAAAATAGCTTAGCCTAGTCCACGACCCCACGACAACTTGGCAGTTCCTTACAGACTCCAAGAACGTGTAAGATGGGCTGTCAGTCCGACTCTTGAAGTTGAACAAGTATCTTATGTCGGTCATACGGGGAGGACGATGGAGGTACTCCATGAATACAACGAACAAGCTGTTGAGTGAGGCATATCCGTTTGGATGCAATTGAGACGGAGCGATGTCCAGATAAGCCAACACTTCTCTTATATAGTCGTTGAATGGAGGAAGTGTGCCGGCTGCGCACGCATGCCGATTAAAAGCAGTATACCCCTCCGGGGGATTATGTGGCCTATCATCCGGTCCAGGCAACAATACCTCATCCAAAGATAAACCATGCCTTAAGCATATCCTCCCCAGCATGTCTTCGGAGATATTGGATGAGACGGAATCAGGTGGACTGTTAATGAAGGACGTGTTGGGCAACTCATCCGGAGCTGGGCCAATAGCTTCGGTCTCGATGACCGGAATCTCAATTCTGGGAAGGATAGGGTTCTGAGTTTCTTGCTGCTGCAAACTTGACGGTTCCATCACTAGCTAACTCACGAGAAACCATCATTAGGTGACAAAAAGCCCGTGCATTCCCCAGTGTAAAGTGCATGAATGTGTTGTGTAGTGCAAGAGCTGTGCGTGACTTGAGCAAATTCGGTAGAATTAAAGAAAATGTGCGAGCGACGAGATTCTGGAAGTCAGACAAACATGACCGTCATCGCTAACCGTCATGACTGCGCCATCCAGATGATAACGATCGATTCAAGATTAAAGAGTTCGTTGTACTTTTCTATTAAAAGGCAGTTCCATCGACGAGCTTCGAAAGTCAGTCAAATATGCAATCCTGTAATCAAGTCCAATTATGCAAGGCAGAAGCTCGTCGGAATCGAATGTAAGAACGTGCAAAAGTTCGCTAAGTTCGTCAAATTTCAGCATGGAATCGATCGTAGTTCAAGTTCAAATTCATTCGGAGGCGTGATGTCTTTCGTATCGATCCAGTTCGAATCGATACTTTCGTATCGATCAAGTCAACTCGATACCTTTCGTATCGATGTCAGCTCGTATCGATCGGAGGAGGAGATTTCGTATCGATCAGGTAGGTTTACTTCGCATCGGCCAAGGGTAACGGCTGTGAGACAACCAAATGCAATAACTTCGCATCGATCTGTGGTTATCGATATGGGACCGATGAGATCTCTTGGTCTTCGTATCGATCAAGAGAGATAGATTTTCGCATCGATCACGCTGGCCAAGCGCTTACATCGATCATCTCAGTTCAACACAAGCCCCTACCACCTTAGATCGATGCGAACCTCTGCATCCCCTTTAACCCATCAATCGATGCGAAATCATGAAATCTGGATCGAGTCGAATCCTCCTGTCCCGGATCGACACGAACTAGTGGTGAAACAGCTACTCCAGAACTCTTTCTTCTCCGATTGAAGCGAGCATAGCCATGGCCATCCTCGACCAAGCTCTGGTCCAGATCTGGCCTTGGCACCACCAAAATCGATAATCAGCGAAGGCACGATGGATCTGAGATCTGAACTTCGTCGCTCGAATATAGCCGTGATTACTTATTTACCTGAATCGAATTGGAGTTTGGGGAAATAATAAGATGATGTTTGATCGATTCGAAGATTGGAGTAATTCTTCTCTCCTGCTTGTCTGTGAATCGATACGAGAAGGCAGAAGACAACAGTAAAAGTAAAAGGTAAAAAAGTGAGAAATGGCAAAGTCCCAGATATTTATATGAAGCCTAGGACGGAACCGAGTCGATTCGACTCCCAGTCAATCTGACCGGTCGCAACCAGTCAAACAGCACATCGATGCGAGCGTTCGTATCGAACCCACTGACCTTTATCGGTTCGAAGCGCACAGGGAGGCCAGGTGAATACGATGGGTAGATGCACGCGCTTTCCTCGTATCCATCAAGCTGTACATTCGTAGAGGCGAAATGTTCACCAAACACCATCGTTTCGAAACATCCAGAGTATGGGCCATCGATTCGAAACAGAGCAGACCTGTTAATACGAGCGTCCATTTCGTATCCATCAGAATCTATCAATGCGAACATCCATTTCGTATCCATCGGAATCTATCGATGCGAACATCCATTTCGTATCCACCATATATCACCAATTCGAATCAGGATTCACCGCGATTTGTGACCATCGATACGAATGATTGTTTTCGTATCCATCAAGTCAACCCACACCGATACGAGAGAATGGCTAAGGGGTACGACTCTCAACATTATCCAAAGAAGACATACAACTTTTCAAAGCACGTCATGTTTTCACAAGACGTACTTTGGGGGGCAAATGTTATCCCGCCTTTTGGCAAGGCCAGGACACCAAGAAGCCGACTAGGGGACAAGGACAGCACGCCATGGATATCACTGAATTTTGTCCGAGCCCAGAGTGAGCTACAATTGATAGGACACGACAAGAAAGGCCATAGAGATCAGCACCTCAAATTTTAAGTCAATCCGGACTCATACACTCAAGTTATGATCGAGTCAAATTGGAGGGAAAGAGCCCAGATTTCGTATCCATCACTCTGGGCGATTTCGTATCCATCACCGAAGCCCCAGTTCGAATCCATCATGCTTCGTACCGATCAGCTCCGGATCCATCGAGGTACCCAGGTTCGACTCGATTTTCTTCGTATCCATCGAACTCGTATCGATGGACTTCACACATACCAGCAATTGAAGGACTTCGTATCCTTCAGCCAACGTCTGCTTCGTATCCATCGTTCAGTGTCTACTTCGTATCCATCACTCGGTGCTCGCTTCGTATCCATCACTCGATGCTTGCTTCGTATCCATCAGAGGACCTCACTTCGAATCCATGCCTAATGACTCGTTCGTACCCACGAGTCAACTGACCAGGGATGACGTGTCTTCCATCAAAGTAAAACGAGGCGAGATATGTGGAGTCGAAACAGTCAATGCGGCACAAAGACCGGATCGAAACGAAGCGCGCGCGCCACCTCACTTCAAGAACACGTGCAGCCAGCGAGACGAACGGATGGAGTCGAAATCATGGATACGAACCAGACAGCCTATGAGGAATTCCATTTCGTATCGACCATATCTCATAATCCACTGATCCAAACATGATGAAATTTTAACTGAAGGTTGCACACATAACAAGGAATGTCTCCACCAATTTTGAGCTCAATTGGAAGTAATCCTGATCGATACGAAATGATTTCGTATCGATCACAGATTGGCTTGAAACTCTCTGGAAATGGTCGAATGGGCCCCCTCACGTGTCAGGCCAAGTCTCCCGGGGTTTCAGCGAAATCCGAGCCTCCTACACCTATAAATAGAGCCCCAGAATCAACGGAAAAAGGATCTTTTTTCTCGGAAGCGTCCAGACTCTGCCGGATTGAGATTTGCACCGTACTTTTGCTGTCAATTTCGAATTCTAAACTGTAATCCGCTGTTCATCGCTGTGAACGCTTGTAATCATTGAAAGAGAATCAATAAAATCGTCAAAACTTCATAGTGGACGTAGGCTATACGCTGAACCACTCTAAACTGCTTGTCTGTGCATTTTACATTCCTATTTGTTGGAGTTTTTGTTAGATAATCTCTGTTTTACATTTATAATCTTCATTTTATCTCTTCAAACAACTCCCGAAGAGTGTTGTGCCCATTTTTGGTACAAACACTAATTTTCCCACTTTTCCAGATCTAATTATTACCTCCATTTAAGATATTTTAAAAAAATACTCTATCTCCAACAACGAACTCTTAATCCCTTCAATGCTTGTCTACAGAGTTCTTCTACCTTGACTGAGCTATTTTCATTTTATCTTAGATGACTTCTATCTTCTAAGTCATCTCTTTTACCGAATATGGACCTAATATAAATTTATCTCCTAATTATAACCAACGGACTAGTGATCGACACGGCCTTCTATACAAAGCCTCAATTAGGGCCATGCAAAATACTAGACTGAAGCTATTGTTGTAGGAGAATTCGACCAAATGGAGATGTTTTTCCCATGAACTTCCAAATTTTAGAATGCACATTCTAAGTAGGTCCTCTACAACTCAGTTTACTCTTTTAGTTTGACTATCCATTTGAGGATGATATGCAGTCTCAAGTTGAGATGAACAACTAATGTTGACTACAAAATTAGCCAGTAGCAAATAAAGGATCACGATCACATACTATGCTTTCCAGAATTCCATGCAATCGTACTATGTGCTTTATATATAATGTGGCTAAACTTTCTCCAGTTCTGTTCACTCTAACTGAGATGAAATCAACACTTTTGATCAGTCGGTCGTAACAACCCGCTATTTTTAGACCTTTGGTTTTCGACATAAAATAATAGCTTTAGCCAGAAAAGTTGAAAGCAACAGATCGTTAGGTAATTGATACAAGGAAAGAAAACAAAAACTATATATCTTTCTTTCAGAACTCATAGTGGAAGTAACACAAAATATTATAATCAAATAAGACTATGTCATTTTCAAACCAATCGATACAAAGTTTTCACACGTCACTGATATGTACAATGCAAATCCAAACCTATATAATACATCATGTGTCTTATTTATCTACATATCATCATACACACACACACACTATAATACATAGCACACCTTCGTCACCTAAGCCTTCGGCGTCATCATAACCAAACCCGTCTCCATCATCCTATCACATATTATAAACAAGGGAAACATGGTAGAGGAGGGGGGGTCAGACACAAAGTCTGGTGAGTGAATATAACCGATTTCAACATTTACTATACTTGTTTCATAATATAACGTGATCAAAAATGATAAACCATCATATCATTCTATATTTCAATTTATGTTCAACTCGTATAAAACCTGATACACAATTCATGTTCGCAAGGTTTCGTATAGCCGTTTTGCTATACATTCTAAAATAAGATGACTAAATTCACACTCATCTGTACAGTAAGCAGCATAGTCATATCATGGATAAACCATGAACCAAGGTATACCCAATAACAATTGTGCCAACCCACAACATCTTAAGTCATGACACCCTCACATTCTAGGTCTATTCCAAATAAATAACCAAAAACTAAGTTGCATAACTTATAAACATCGCCCCTTTACAGCATGCGATATCGTGTACTTGCACACATTGACACATAGGCTAGGGTACGTCATTTACCCTTTCACTTGGGTTGAACATACTTAGAAAATCTGGCATGAGCCTTTAAATCTATATGTTACGGCTTGAAATAGGTCCAAGATCAACATGAAAAAATTGCTTGGCGACCGGTACATCGGCGTGCACCACAGGTCCACCGGTGCACTAGTCTGAAGCAAACCTGGGTTATTCCAAGATACATATTTTTCTATAATATTGTAAATTATTATTTTTAAGTATTTGTTCTTGTGATTCCTTAACTTTTAATCTCATGATTATGTAATATATAATTCATATAAAAATGCATAAAAATTATGTTTAGGTCCGCGATTCCGTAGCTTTTCATCTTAGAAATTTATTTATCTACATTTAATTTGATTTATCCATCATTTCACTATGATTTTCCTAACTTTATGCTTCATTTTCGCTTTGTTTTGCATATAGAGTCTACATATATATTATATAACTTCTTGAACTCATTTAGTTTCTTAAAAATCATTCATTTATTAAGTTAGGAAAAGTTTATAAAAATCACAGAGCCTATTTTCAAATTTAATCATTTAATTACCAAATTTAATAACAGTAAATCATGAAATCAAGTGAGTAAACATAGAAATTAGTTTAAATCCACTAACACTATTCAATTCCTTATAATTCCAAGCCTATAGAATCACTTTCCTTCATTGTCCAGTGATATAACTCTCTTTAGTTCGTTATTCTAACACCTCTAATGACTCCTATGCATTCATCCTTACTTCTCTATTGGATTCGGGGCCTTAATTTCTAAATTGTAGTTTGATTTTGGGGATTAAGGTTAATTATAAAGTTGGGGAAGAAGAAGAAAGAAACAGGAATTAGTTTTCTGAAATGGGAAAGTGGGATATGCATTTCAATTTTGAGTCAAAGGAAGGAAACAACTGCTTGTCCGCCAAAATTCAAATTCGAATACAAATCGCGTAGCGCTCGTTCAAATAGACGATGTTTTCGGCCATATCTCCAAACAACACAAACAAATATACTTCTCGAATCAAAGAAATGAGATGGCCGCAAGGGCGTCGGTTTTGTAGCTATTCCAATGTTTTAAAAATGACCATTCTACCCCACTTCATTTTTTAATTTATTTAATTAATTCATTAATTCCACTATTTTTCATATTATTATATTATCATTATTTAGTTAAAATATTATTCGAATTTTTGGGGTATTACATCGGTCGACTATTACCCAAATACTCTCATTTCCTTATCACGGTCTAGGAAGTCCATCTACAAAATCCATCAAGATTTGTTCCCATTACCATTGCGATGCTTCAAAAGGTAAAATAATCTATTAGCACATTTACATATTCTTCGATGTCTCTTTTCATGCCTTTCCAATAACACATCCTTTTCATATCTTTATACATCTTTAGTCCACCATAATGTTTCGAGAATACCGATCTATGACATTCATCGAGAATCTCTTTCTTCGGGCTGGCTATGTTGGGAATATACGGTCTTTCTTTAAATCTAAGACTTTCATTCAAGTCTAACTCGAATTCACTAAGAATTTCTGGATTAACATAACTTTGTAACTTATTAATTTGATCGTCTAAATTTGGATATTCATTTTGACTAGTTTTGATTCGATCAAGCAACTCGGTCAAATTTCCAAACTTGCTGAAATAGTTGTTTCATCCATAACCCCTCTAAATTGAAGATAACACATAGATCATACTTCTAACTCCTTATATTCCATGAATATAATTGCCACGATCGCTTAATGCTTTCTACTGAGAGCATCCACCACCTTATTCCCTCTGCTAGGAGTATATTAAATCTCTAGGTCATATGCAGCTAAAAGTTCAAGCTAATTTTGTTGCCTTATATTTAAATCCTTCTAAGGAAATAAATATTTCAATGACTTATAGTCCACATAAATACTACAGCTGCTAACTCAAGATCATGAGTGGCATATCTACTTTCATTTGGTCTAGGCTGCCTAGATGCGTGGGCTACAACTCTATCTCTTTACATTAATACAACACCAAGGACTGTGTCGCAGACACCCGTATAAACTATTAGATCTTGATTTTATTCAGGAACCATCAAATTTGGAGCATTAGAATGTAGCCCCTTCAATTTCAAATAATCTCCGTTACATTTTTCCAACCAGACAGTTTTACTTCTTTCCTCGTCATATTGGTTAATGAGTGGAAATCTTGGAAGAGTCTTTAATTAATCTTCTATAATATCATGCTAATCTCAAGAAACTTATAATCTCTTTCATTGACTAAGGACGCTTCCATTTTTGGACAGTTTCAACCTTAGCTTGGTCAATTGAAATACCCATTTCAGATACAAAATAATGCCCCAAAATATAATTTTTTTCCTAGAAATGACATTGCAAATTTTTTTCCTTAAGTTGGTATGTTCTTAAATTCTATAATATCATTCTTAAATTAATTGCATGTTCTTCCTCCGTCTTTGAGTAGATGGGGATATCATTAAAAAAACTAAGAAAAATTTATAAAGATAACTTCTGAAAATTTTATTCATCGGATCGACAAAATAAACTGATCATTTGTCAATCCAAATGTCATAACTAACCATTCATACGAACCATATCCGGTCCAAAATGTAGTAAGAGATTTACTATCTTTAACCACTCTAAGATAATGGAAGCCAATTGCTAGACCAAGCTGCAAAAATACTTTAGTGCCACCCAATTTATCAAATAAATCATATATTCTCGACAATAGATATTTATTCTTGATCGTGGGATCATTCAGCTTTATGTAATCAATATAGAGTTACAAAGTTCTATTTGCCCTCTTGGCAAACAAAGCTGATGCACCCATGGACTCATGGAGAACTACTTAAATCTAATAAAATTCCTCTGCTCAAGCTCCTCTAACTAAGTTCTTAAATCCTCCATTTCCTTTGGGAAAATTCGATTAGGTGGTCTACTGAACGATTGAATATCAGGAATAAGAGCAACATAAATTCAACTTCTCTTCTAGAAGGTAGACTCGTAACTGGCTCATAATATTAGAAAATTCTCTAACTACTATAATCTGATTTATCTCATCTTCTTGAGATTTCATAACATAAAACAAAATTAAGAACTGATACTCAAGGCTTCTAGTGCTATCAGAGTTTATTCCATGTGATCGGAATTTCGAAGAGTGATTACCTGCTCAACACATAATTATAAAGCTTGATAATGCTCGAGCCAATCCATTCCAAGTATAATTCCAAAATAAAAAATCCATAATAAACAAATCACATAGGAGAGGACATCTAAATAAACGAATCAAAACATCACAACATATTTCCCTCTTTGAAGCATATCCTCCAATTGGATTAGCTACTCTAAGAGAAGAGACACTAACATAAACATCCAATTCTAACTTCTTTACTAATTCCCTTGATACAAAAAATGTCATGCACCTGTATCGAAAAGAATTCTAATATGAAAATCGTGCTAGAAAGTATCTTCTAAGACCGAGGCTTGCTTCCTCTTGTTTGGCATTGAACTAAGTCCCTCTATAGAGAACATCTTGCCATGAGTTTGTATCTTAGGCTTTGTGCAATGCCTAGCCAAATATCCCATCTTATTGTAATTATAACATTTCTTTGGTTGACCTACCTTCCTATACTCATTAGAAAAACGACCCTTGTTTCCACAAGCATAACATTCCACTTGCATTCTGTATACTGATTTATTCTGCTTAGTTTAATTTGGTTGAAAAGGTTTCTTATTCTTCTTACAGTTCTTCTTTGAAAAAATGGCCTCATTTTCTGGTAGAATTGTTAACTAAACTGTCCTCCTATATTAGAATATTTTTCACAAACCTTCTCAAACCTTAATTCCATATTGATAATTTCCTCAAATGGACACTGATTAGTTTAACACTAAGACCAAGAATGGCCTTCTCGTTCTTTTCCTTAGGTGTACTTATTACTGGTCCTTACTTTGAAAGTGCATTGAACTCATTTACATACTCAGTTATGAACGAGCCTTTTTGAGATAGCTCTATAAATTTCCAAAGCAAAGCTGTCTTCTCTACTTCAAGTAAAATATGCACTTTAAAAAGATCCTTAGATCCTACCATTAAATTTCTTCTTCCGGTGTTACTGCGATTATGGCATCGTACTAGTCTAATGCACTAGGCTACAACTGACGAGATGCCAACTACCTTTTATCTTGATCTAACAGACTCAAATCTTTAGAAATCCTTTCTTATGTTCTCAACCAAGCATGCACATCGATAACTACTCCGCTCACTAAGAATGGTTTTCAACCAAACTTATATTATCATTACAAAGCATGGTGAATTCTGATTTGGGATTCAGAGTATTATTTCCGACTACACCCTTGTTTTGGACGTGTCTCATTTTTTCTACCCATTGCTCCATAGTTAAGAGAATGCTTTGATTTCATGATTCATTATTCTAACCCCTAGGTGGTTCAGTTAAAGCATCTATTCTTAGTCTACCTGGTCTCACCATAATTCTGTTAAATAATATTTATTGCCTTATTAGATAAATGTTAGATAGTATATTTATTTACATATTTTATTACTAATAATTAAGTATACAAAAGAAACACATACTTAAATATTACCCTAGTGTTCTCCTCTTGGAACACTTATCATAACTCATATATTACATGCATGAGTCATTCCCGACTTTCCCCAGGTTTCACAGACTACGTTTCTTCCGAAGCCAGACTCCTATATGGCCAAATATGTTCTAATTACTAATTTTCACAAATTAATTTTAGTTTTAGTTATCATGGGCTTTGATACCAAGCTGTGATGCCCCGTTCTAGTGAAAATTTATCAAAGAGTGAGATCACTGTCCGATAGTCTGGATCAAAGGACTCTAGAAGAGAGATCCCACATATATGTTTTTTTGAGTCAACACAAATATGTTATACTACCTGATTTCCTCTGAAATGAAATGTATCTCATCTTGACATAAAACAATATACACGAGTTTTAGAATTTGTATAGATCAGGTATTAGTAAAATATAAATAAATGATGTAGATCTCAGTGGAAATGATAAATATATACGTAGAAATTTTTATCATAGACTAGACATCGACCAAAATACGTCATATATACATCATTAAATATATGGTAGAGTATATACAGAAAAAATCTGCCCAAAACAGTGACGTCCAACTAACTAGTATAGTTCATATAACCATACGACAACTAGACATACTAGGATATATCTATCTCCTCTAGTAATATTTATAAATGTGATCTCCCTAAATGACTCTGACAGAACATCGCACATTGGTCTCCATGGTATGTCCGTGGAAATTTAAGTCTATGGTAGCAATCATCTTATACACACTATTCCAGTATTTTTTTACTTCACTCTCGTATGATATAATCTTAAAGCAGGAAACAGAGATCATCCCATAAAACTTCTTAGTCTCACCCGAGGAGTTGTCACACAAATAACAAAACCTTGAGTTTGGCTAGTAATCTAGTTGTGGGTATAGCCATGCAACATAAATAATAAATGTGTCATGGTAGGTTCTCTTATGATCTATCAGGTGCATACAGGGCACTCGCACCATACAAATTCTGCCATGATCCTTTTTCACCAAAACACTTATAACACACATGTCATGGCACTATTTGTAGTAATATATACAACTGCAACTCTAATCGATTGGAATATCACAACATATCCATTTCACATATGAGTTGCATTTTGTGGTATAGATTCAAATTGTTTATCCAAAGATATTCATTTATAAGGTCGGTAATTCAAGTAGCCCTTATGAGGGTCCTTTTTTATACTCACTTCATGTGAGTTTCTAAGAGGAAAACACATTAGTAATCTCTGACTGGGGTTTACTCTCCACTAGACTATTTGACCCGACAAGCTATCATGGTTTTATCTCCGTGTAACCCTCGTTCGATTATGAGTGTACTTTACATGATCCCTTAGTTACACAATCTCTCTCTTTCTCCTAGAGCTATCACCCCATTGTGTTGTAGTGGTGGGAAACAGGCTAGTTAAAAGCTAGTTAAATAGGTAGGATTCAAAAGGGAATTCTTTTCTGGATCTACTAGGCATATGAAGTAGTTTATTAGATCCAATCAAATAAATTTAAATAAAATCATATTTTATTAATTTTTTCTTAATAAGTTGATTAATGAATTTGATTAATATATTTTATAAAGTTTATGCGTATATCATTATGTACTTATGTGTGTATAGTGTGCATGTGCAACATAATATAAGGTGTACATGGCTAAATATATACATAAATAAATATCGGGATTTACATCCATTATGTATATTTGGCCTTTACATATATGTTAATTGCATGAATAAAGTACTTTATAATTTTATATACATACATATACATATACGTACATATACATATATATATATATGTTAATTTTCAAAAATTTAATTAAAATTATATATAAATAGATATAAAAAAATATTTGACTAAGTCTTTTATTTGAAATTTCAAATTCAAAATATCTAATTTGACTTAATAAGCAAGATTTAAATTTGAAACTAGATTTGAAATCTAAAACTTAAATTTTCAAAATATAATTATTTTTGCTTTATAACATTTTAATACACACACACAAAATTCAATTTAGAAATTCGAAATTAAATATGTTTTGAAATATATGTATATATATATTTGTATTATTTAATTTCTTTATACACACACACATATATATATTTGTAAACTCAAAGTATATATTTTTATATATGTTTCAGATATAATTAAAAAACGAGAATAATTATATAATATTTATAAAATGCCTTATTGAAAACATTTATTTATACATTATACACATATCATTTAAATTAGTACAACCGAAAGCAAAATAATTTTTCTAAACTAAAATTTCCGAAAACAATTTAGCAAAATATTAAATTTAAAATTACAATACTATGCTTTAAATTAAGCAAATAATGTTCTATATACATACATATATACACACATTAAACTAAAAAAAATATTTTTCAATTATATTTGAAATCATTTTACACAAAAATTATTATTTTTTCATGTCATTTGTTGATCATAATAATATTATGATGAATCACATAAATTACTATTGTGTATATTAAACAAATATATACCGGCAGGTTACAACATATATGAAAAAGGTGATAACTGATAAATATGATCTATAAAGACTAATATATATTATTAATGAGTAAATAAATTATATGTTAGAGATGAAGGCATAGAAACACATATTGATTCAATTAAGCTCTTTAGATCTCTCAAATATATACCCTTCTTTACAAGAGATAGGCATACTACACTATATTTAATATAATTTAATTGAATGGATGTGTTTGAGGTAAGAAAATGAAAAGGAAGCGAATGTGTACGTGTGACCCAAGGGAGAAGAGAGAGATGGCAAAAAAGATACCAAAATAATAAATACTTGGTTCCTTTTATAGAAAATAATTAAGAAAATATCTTACCCAAAGTTCTCTCCTACCAAGTTAAACTTATATCCCTATGGCTAGCCATCTATTGGGTCTTAATAGACCAATAAACACTTCAAACCCAATAGCAATTAATACACTTTAAATCAAATTTAAATGCATATCAATATCTATATTGATACATACAAATATAACTATTATATATGCACCCAATTAATCACTAACTACGCCCCAAACATTTTTAGAGGCAACTCAATTTTACTAAACACACCCCAAACAACAATTACAATAATAATTAATATTTCAAAATATTAACTATTTTTTAAGTATTATAAATCAATTGAATCAAGCGGTGTTTCGAAGACCGAATAGATTTGGTCACGTGACTCGTGGTTGTGAATTTAGCCAACACTTAATATATAAACAATTTATGTACTCATATTCACAAGTCACTTTAGCTAGTAGTGTGATGGTTTGACTTAACTCATTGCTTATAATCTCATTGGTAAAATCAAAATTCAAGCAGTACCTTTTAGTAATGACTATTTACGCCAATTCTCTTTGTCAACACTATATCACTTCAGGACTTATGGAATTGATTTTGGTCAAAGTTCCAATATCGTTCACATTCAACTCAGTTAGTCTAGAGACAAAGTCCTTGGTTCAATAATAACATTGATTATTAAACTTACTACTATGGCCAAAGATTTTGACTTTGAGTTGACTACAACTGATCATGATACTAACTTCATACAACGAGGAGACAAATTCTCTATTAAATAGTGTTACATGTTCAATGCTTCAACTGAACCTGAACTACAGTCATTCATGGGATGACATTCCACAATTTAACTATAATCAAATTGGAGTGTCCACAATGATGTTCAATAGTATTCTCAAGTCGAGAGAACTGTGTAAATATCGTCACTTCAAGATTTATTATATGGCGTAGTTGTTATTAACCAATAAGAAACTCTCAGACGAGTCATTCCATAGTTATCCAATAATACCAGTACGTAACCACTTAGTGTCTCCAACAACCATAATCAATATAATGTCCAACATTTAGGTAGTGTAACGTACTCCGGTATCAACGGATGTGTAGATATCCTTTCTCGAAAATATTTACGAGGACTATTTAAAACAATATGATATTATATAATGCAATAAGTTTCTCATGATTACAACATTTTCTAACTACCATCACATAACATATCATATAAGGATTTTCAAATTAAAATACCTTAAATTAGTTACTTAATTATATCACTATGTAACATCCCCCATTTCGAGACTCGAAGATGTATGTTGATGATGATACAGTTATCATCGGAATTGTCTTCTAGTGATGGAAGTGAGTTCGGTATATTTAAATATATAAAAAGTAAACAGAGCGGCTAAATATTTTCATTACATAAAAATTTACTTAGTATTCGTTACATGCATTTTGTTTCAAAATTAACCCCAAAGTCGTACCCATGCAGGGGTCAAATAACAATATAAAATAACATAGTATGAGTCGGGGCAATATATGAGGATGCCGCTTGAATTCCTTGAAACAACAGAAATAATATCTTTGTTATCTAACAAAGCTTCCTGCTCCGTCTTTGATCTTTGTAATGCAACTCTTATTATAACCTGCCTAATCCCATAATCTAAGTCTACTTAAATGAGTACATGTGAGTTTATGGGGAAAACAATGGTAAAAATATGGGTCAGACATAAAGTCTATAGTGAATAATACTTACCCAAAATAAACATACAGTGAGACAAAGTCATACTGCACGGAATGGGTTCCCCCCTTACTATCCCAAAACTTCATAAATAATCATAGTTACCAATGCTAATAGTTCTTATTTACTATTTCGCCTTATGCATTCTTAAGCGGTTCTTGATTACTATTGCATTCCCGGCATAGTACCCACTAAGCTCCTAGGTTATTCTTTAATCTGGTATTTCCATCAGCTACTATGCCCCAACGTTGTCCCCATAATTTCCTATTTAACTTTGTCTTAAATCAAATATTGCTTAGAATCGGCTTCCTGCATTATCCTTTTCAGTTCATTCATTAAATTCAAAATGCATAGACTCAGCCACCCATGGTATTAAATTATTTGTTAGTTAAAACCTGGACAACAAAGAAACAACCACATGTAGTCCCAAAATATTTTTTTACTTAAATTATGGATCATTGTGAAACAACCACCTCTAGTCCCTATTTATTTATTTATTTTACTTAAACTCCGAACTACTATGAAATAGCCACCTGCCGTCCCTATTCATTTACTTAACTATGGAATTACTGGGAAACAGCCACCCATAGTCTATAAACATTTGTTTAATTTGAAACTACTTGGACACGCTACCGTAGTCTTTGGAAGTTGAATGCCTCTCCTCACCATCCCTAGGTGTTCATTCAAGTGGGCATCCCCACTCAACATCAATATCCCTTCCAACTTTATCTCCAGTGCAGGAGTTCTTTCCCTTATTTTCCTAGGCTCCCCTGATCCCAACCTAATTCTCTTCTATTAGGTTTTATTCACACATCTCTTTAGTGCAGTACATCCCTACCCTATCCTGTATGCGTAGTATCCTCTTTACTTGTTAAGTGGATGCTTCCAAATTGCGGCGCAGTATGTCCTTTTCTAATTGCGGCGCGGTTCTACTTTACCCTGAAAGTCACTGGATTCCTTTGGCAAATAACTACCCTTTTTCCCATATGCACATTTCTTATATAAACGTTAGGTTGCCGTCTGTGCTCCATACCAGAAAAAGTACGACAATCCTGAGAATGCTTTTGCATGTATCGCTTATTGATTCATCACGATTTCACTTTCTGTTATTGGCAGTGTCTTTTAATCTCCTTTTAGGCTTTTTATTTGGACCTAGTTACCTAATTATCTAACAATTGTTTCATCGCTGTCCCCTTTTTTCCATCGCAAAACCCTTCTTTTGTTTGCTAATTTTTTTTCATAGGAAACCTTATTAAAATCCTAGAAAATTCATGAACAATGGTTACCAAATACTTTATTCCTTCTTTTGATTATACATATTTTCCCCTATTATCTTCTAGGTATTCTCCTTTAAAAATTTATAATAAATTAATTTGGCATGGGAAATCAGTCGAACTAAAAACCCATTCCTAGACTCATGGTTAGAATATCATATAGAACTTTCGTAGCATTTAGAAATCATTGAAGTAGGTAAATACATCTAAACATCCCATGTTCATCTATATTCCTAAAACATTCATTAAACATTTTACTTGTTAATGAAATTCCATATGAAACTCCAACATATAAATATAAATAAAATCGCACCGAAACCAAAATATTAGGTACAGTAAAATGGGTTTAGTATTATTCACCTAGATCTTTAAGATATCTTGCTTTAGTCTTCTTACTCTTTCTTTAGCTTGCATTTCATTATATTCTCTTTATTGCTTTCCTTAAGCTACCACCATTAATGTTTCTCTCAAGCTTTTATTTTATTTTAGTAGAATGAAATGAATGAATAGAAAAGAGTAATGCTTATTGTCCCACGATACCTTAGGCTTGGGCCCTCACCCTCTTTTTCATTAATTCATTACTTCTTTTCCTTCTTATTTGGCTTTCCTTGGCCGTTTTAATTAATTAATTAAATTAATAAGTATGGGTTGTTATAGTCTTTCCCTCTTAAAGGAATTTCTCCCTCGAAATTCAATTAAGGCACGGTAGAGATTTACCAACCATCTTATTTTTACGCTAAGCATACCCATGAATTCCCAATTCATATATAAAATGTACTGGTGTCATCTACTAATACGACAATTAACCCTAATATTCATACATATATATGGTCTACAACAATACATACAACTCATAGCTTATATGCTAATCTAAAACGAAAACCTCTAGACAGGTCCCCTTAAACATATCCTCTTTTTCCCACATGTAGACTTCTTAATCTACCCTCCACTAGGCACATACTAGTTTCACCACCTTATTCAAAAGCCGCTTCTCGTCCCAATCCACTGTCTGAATCTGTCTTCACACGTATGTCATATTCGGCTCTATGACTAGGTCTTCTACCACCCTCGGATTAATTACTGCATCTGCATCTCTAATGCATTTCCACAGACGTAATACGTGAAACACAATATGAATACCTGCAAAAATAGTAGGCAATTCCATCTTATACATGACCTTCCCAACCCTATCTATGATCAGAAGCGACATATGGGTGCTAACTTCCTAGCCTTCCTAAAACGTATCATGCCTCTCATTAGAGAAACCATCATGAACACATGATCTCCGACTACGTACTCCAGTTCATTTCTCCTTATGTCGGCATATCTCTTTTTCCTAGACTGAGCTGCCTTCATTCTTGTTTGGATCAGTTTTACTTTCTCAGTAGCATCCTTAACCACATCTAGTCCTAACACAACCTTGTCCCCTGCCACTAACTAACATGCATGGGGCTTGCATGACCTTTCATACAATGCCTCAAATGGGGCCATCCCAATACTGCTCTGGAAGCTATTGTTGTATGAAAAATCTACCAGATGTAAATAATCCTCCCAAGATCCACCGAAGTCTAAAATGCATGCTCTCAACAAGTCTTCCAAGACCTTGTTTACCCCCTCGGTCTGCCCATCTGTCTGTAGATGGTATGCAGTACTCATGCGCAACTCTGTGCCTAATACCTTCTACAAACTACACCAAAACTCACTGGCAAATAACAGGTCTCGGTTGATAATAATATTGTTAGGTACCCCATGAAATCTCACCACTGCCTTCGTATATATCTATGCTAAACTTAGCGTAGTTCTCGTGTCTTTCACTGGAATGAAATGGGCCCACTTAGTTAGTCTATCAACTATGACCCATATGCTTTCATTCCTAGCCCTTGACCTTGGTAACCCATCTACGAAGTCCATAAATACTAAATCCCATTTCTGAATTGGAATCTCCAAAGGCTGTAGGAGCCCATTAAGCTTCTGAAGCTCTACCTTCGCTAGTTGGCATGTAAGACATCTCCTCATATACTCTCCTACATCTTTCTTCATCCCTTCCTAGAAGAAACTCCTCTTCAAACCTCGATACATTTTAGTACCTCCAGGGTGAATGGTGAACTTTGAATGATGACATTCGTCCAAATTTCCTTCCGCGGTCCTTTTATATTCGGGAATTATAATTTTTTGCCCTTTCGCGGTCTATCTTCTATGATGACCCGCCTTTTCAACCCTCATAAATCGACATTAATACATCCACGGTATTCACATGCCAAATATCCAAGTGCTGGAAAGACAGATTGATCAAGGGTAAAAAGAAAAATAAAGACAGAGCAGAATCTTACACGAATGGAATAATATATATTATTTCAATATATAATCTTTATAGTGGAAATTTTAAATATATATATATAAGAGTCTCTCTTAATCTTAGCATAGATAGTTATAAGTCTCTATCCCTACTAATTGTGAATACAAATAGTAAACAAATGCAGTGGAGATGGAAAAGGATAACTATCTATAGAGAAAACTCCAGCTCCTGCTCCAATCTCCTCGAAAATGTTCCAAGCTAGACCTGACTACTTGGCTACTCGGAAAAAATAGGGCATCTAGAGTTTAAGGGAAATGAAAATAAACTCCGGGTCAATCATGGGACTAGTGTGAGAAAACTCAAAACATGGATATTTTTTAAAACAAAGGGTATCTCATAAGACCACGCCGCACAAAAACACGAATGATTTTTTACCTTATGATAACCAAAACATTCCTACGTAAAATCCAGTGATATTATAATAGTGTCTAGATTACAAGAACATATTAATCTTAGCAGAAATTGTTACACTGATTAAATTCCAGCATATTAGGTACACCACTATGTCCGAAGGCATTTATTAAAGAATGTATCCCATACAATGGTAGGTAAGGAACTACCTTCTGTACTGTACATCTCCAGAGGAATGTAGAGGATCCACCGAGAGTCCTCTATATCTGGCTAGACCGGCCTACTCCTTTCAAGTGATCAACACAGTGATCCTGAATAGCACTGAATATAACATCACCCCGGTCATTCTCGACCTATCCGTGGCCACATCATACACAACAAACCCGATATATAGAGGGTAATCTAAACAGGCGATGACATACCCTAATGGGTGCGACCCATATAGCCTTACGACATATCTTGTTTCAGCCATTTTCAAGTATAAGACCTGAGGTAACGTATTACCTTTTACAAAACAAATCCCACTCTGAATGCCATATTACCCTTTCTAATAACACACTATTGATTTCCACAAAAGTACAACCCCCAAGTTCATACGCCTCAAGAAAATGTATTAAGCGTAAGAAGGGATACCTCATATACCACCAAACAGATGTACGTTTGTAAAAATCGATCTATGTGGCCTTAGAAATGCAATGTCAAACACTCGTCTATACAAGTTGTCCAGAAATTGGACAAACTGAAGGCACTCCTCCTACTACAACTTATTTGGGAATCACCCTTAGGATTAGTAGCAAGTAGTCCTTGCATCGAAGTTTTCAAAACGAAGATACCACTGCCGCCATGTATATGATGTGGGAATTACCTCAGAGGTTAGTGGCAAGCAGCCCTACATTATGAAGATCTTCATCTTCAAAATCATTGTCTTCAACATGTCTTCGCTTTCGAACGCATATATTGGTTCGAAGTGGTTTTCAGATAGGAATCACCCAAATCCGATCCCGGTTTCTCCGAACCAATTATCGATAAAAGATGTCAAATATGTAGGTGATTATTATTCAATTAATCAATATGTTTTATCCAAGTAAAATATCTTCTTAGAGAAATATGTCTTTAAACCATTTTCTTTTTCAGCATATACAGGATTATTAAACCTCTTTCTAATTTTGGAAATTCCAAATCATTTTTCTTTAATTACTTAGAAAAATTATTTCCATATTGTATTATTAGTATAATTCAAATCTTAATAAGATTTCACATTTCTAAAACATATCTTTAATGGGTCAAAACAATGTTATTTAAGACATCATTTCTGTAAACCCAAACCAGTTAGTATTGAGTAAAAATGGATCCATAGCAATTATACTACTTATACTCAATACTAGTTTCCATATTCAACCCGTACTCTTCGTCGAATAATGATGAAATCACCTTTTAAATTCATACAGATAGTATAAGTTCCCTTCTCGGAATTTACTATAGAGTTTAACTAGAATGTTCTCTTTACTATTAAAATCCTATTTTAAATCTTGTTTAACCTTTTTGGAAAACTTCAAATCTCTTTTCTTTTATCTTAAGAAAATGCGGTATGAGTAAATCAAATTAACTATTCCCTCCATCGGGCCAGTCCAGATAGCTAAGGATAACAAAAAACTGGTTTTCTAAACCTAAGCCTAGAGACTATCTCTCTGTCTCTCATAAGGCAGTCGAGTTATTTGATCGACTCTAACAATATATAATATTTTTCAAACTTCTTAATTGCCTTTAGAATACTTGATTGATTATTTGAAAAACATTTACAAAAGATTTGGAAGAAAAACCCAAAATTTAAAAGCAATTTCTTTTTTAACCATTTATTTTAAGCACCTTCAAATTAATTGTATAACTTCCAAATCACCTTCAAAATACTTAATTATTCATTTTAAAAAATTATTAAAAAGATCGGGGAAGAATAATTAAGCTAAGACCCTGATTTTCAAAAGTCACCAAAACCATTGTTAATAGTGTTTTTAAAGCTTCTTTGATCAAATCACCTTTTCCATTTCATATAAGTCTATTTTTATAAATTAAATCCCTTTTAAAATATTTGAACATATCTATGGAATTTATTTCATATTTTTAAAGATAAAAATATCCATTTTTAAAGAATTTACCACCTAGGTTTTCGAACCGCCAAAACGCGATGTTTTTGAAAACTTGATTTGAACATATCTCAAACTCTACTAAATGAAATCTCGACTTTTCTTCTTATTTAAAAATTATAACCTCAAGGGTTTGGAAAATTCTTATTTCAAAGAATTCCAACTTATAATCCACCCTATAAATTCGTTTAACTTTTTGGATCGTGAAATCGCGAACTATCGAAACACGATGGCTTATTTTTACCACTTTTATCAAATTTATGAAACTAGAAACACTTTTAAACTATTTTGAAATCATAATAAATCATTTTAAACCATTTTAAACTATTTCTATTCATTTTAAAGAGGTTTAACTATGCCGTAACACTTTTATAATTCATAAGAGAAAGTGTTTTCTTTGTGTAAATTTGACGTGTATTTACCGTGAATTATTTCTACAACCAAGCAAATATATTATCCCATCCAAAACATGATGATCAAACATAGAAATAACTCATAGCAAACATATCATATCGTCACATGATTTATAAAATAATTTGGTAGTGTTTCTCACAATCATATCCACTCCTCCCTGTATATGTGTGTGGGTGCTTATATGTTTATTTTTTATAAACCAAATTGCAATGTTTTGATACAACTTTTATTCGTTAAAACGTTAAAAATACGAAATCCGAATTCCGGTCATATTTTTACTTTTTAGATAACATATATATATATATATATATATATATATATGTATATGTATATATGTACACAAAATCTAAAAATGACATTTCTATTATTATTTAATGATTAAAAGGCCTCTTTTGATTTTAAAACAATTATTAAATCATTCAAACTCAATTTAAATTAAAAAATCATTTACTTAAAAATGATGACATCATTAATGATGTCATAAAGACATTTTATTTCCAAAAATAAAATTAATAATTTTATTACATATTTTTTCTTAAATGGAGAAATAAGTGTACGTATCCAGTTTCATGTCCTCTAATATTGAGAAAATCTCAATTTTATTGAAAACTGATTTTCATCTTTTTTCTGATGGAAATCCCAAATATCTATATTTTTAAATATAATTTTAGAACAAGTTTACCATCATTAATTATTGTTCAAAACATTATAATCTGTGTTATAAAATCTTATACTTGAATATTCAAAAATAAATATTATTTTTTGAAGTGATAAATTTACGGGTCGTTACACCTTCCCTATCAACGTTGAGCCCCTTCTGCTCTACTGCTTGAGTTCCTACATCTAGGCTCCTTATTATGTTGGCGCAGAACATTTCTCTCTTCTACAGTTCAGTAATCCTTTCTATCAGCGCATGCCTTATTACTAGACATGATAGCTTCCCAAAAGTACCGCTCGAACCTGGACTAGACCGAAAATGCACATCACATGCAAACAACGTTTTCAAAAGGATTCATTCCTCTGTCATAGCTAGAACACACTTTGCTATTTTCGGCTTAGGTTATCAGTCACTATAATCCCCTTCCCTGGTGTATACTCTATCCCGAAATCGTAAGACGCTAAAAACTCTAACCACCTCTGTTGCCACATGTTCAGCTTCTTCCGACAAAACAAATATCATAAGGACTTGTGGTCAATAAATAACTCAAATCTTTCTCCTAAGAGATAATGTCTCCAGATCTTCAATGCAAAGACAATGGCCGCTAACTCCAAATCTTGAGCTGGATATCGAACTTCATGGGGTTGCAACTGTCTAGATGCATTTGCAATTACCCTGCCCTTCTACATCAATACTGCTCCTAACCCTGAACCTGATGCATCAGTATATACTGTCATACCATTGTTCCCTTCAGTATCACTAACACAGGCACATTCGATAATCGATACTTCAGTTTCCAGAATGCTTTCTCACATCTTATGTCCAAGCAAACTTCTTGTTCTTCCGAGTCAATTTCGTCATTGGCGCAGCTACAAGAGAGAAGTATTTAATGAATCTTCGGTAGTAGCTAACCAAGCCTAAGAAACTTTGCACCTCGGTCATGGTCTTAGGTTTCTTACACCCATTTCCTGCTTGAACCTTCGGAGGATCCGCTGCTAAGCCTTCTTCATAAACTACATGGCCTAGGAACTTTACTTTCCTTCTTCAAAAATGACACTTAGAAAATTTTGTTTTCAACTTGTGTTGTCTCAACGTCTCCAATACAAGCCTCAAGTGAACTGCATGTTCCTCCTCATCCTGCCAGTATACCAAGATGTCATCTATGAACACCAACACATATCTATCCAACTTGTCTCAGAAAATTCTATTCATCAAGTTAATAAGGGAAATAGGTACATTGGTTATTCCAAATGACATTACTCGCCACTCATATGAACCATACCTCATTTTGAACGTAGTCAAAGGAATGCTTTCCTTTGTAACTCTCAACGGATGGAAACCTAAAGCCAGGTCTAGCTGCGAAAACACCTTCGCTCCCTTCAACTGATCAAATAAGTCACTAGTTCTTGACAAAGGATATCTGTTTTTCACCATTCTTTCATTCAGCTTTCTATAGTCTATGCACAATCTTAAAGGCCTGTCAGACTTCTTTACAAATACTATTTCGGTTCCCCAAGGTGAGCTATTCGGCCTTACGAAGCTTTTTCCTTTTAACTTTACCAATTACTTCTTTAACTCTTTCATCTCCTTTGGAGGCATTCTTCTTAGGGGTCGGCTAATTGGTCTGGTTCTTTGTAACAGCTCTATGTGACTCTACTTCCCTAAGGGGTGGCAACCTCGAAACTGGTTCGAATACATTATCAAACTCTTGCACTACTCACACTTCTCCTAGCTCTTCCTTCTCTAAAGATAAAGCAAACAAAACACCTTTGGACCCAGTCTAGACTCCTCCAAAACTACAAATACTTTTTCATTTTGGTCAAGGTGTCTCCACTTTAATGTTTTTTCCATATTGTATATGTTGGCACAGTCACACTCCAACTAGTCCATCCCTAAAATAACTCCAAAACCTATGAAGTCAAACATGTAAGGATCGCACAAAAACTTACACTCACCTAACTCAGTCTCTAAGTTAGTGCATCTTAATCTGAGAGTGGCATATCCCCTTATCAAATTTACCACATGTATGGATGTGACTAAATAGGTAATCCCTAACCCTAGTCTATCAACCAAGTCTTCAGCTGTAAATGAGTGTGTGTCACGAGTATCAAATAGTATTCTAACTAAAAATCAAATTCATAACTTCTAAGACCTTTCCCTTGCCTTTCTCTTTGGTAGATGGTCCTTCCCTTATTCCCTCCAAAACATATACTTATGCTTTAAACTTTAGGCAATCTCTCTTTAGATGTCCCATCTTATCACATTTGAAACACTTCACCCTTGCATGTTTTTTGGCACTGGGCACTTCGTTGCATAATGCCTCTTCTGTCCGTAGTTAAAGCAAGCAACCTCTGCGGTAGTAACCTCTCCGCATTTTCCCTTTGGTACTCCCTTCTTACCTTTAGTATATGGGGTAAACTTCTTATTCTGCTCTGCTTTAGGCCTTGTTTCCACTCTTCTCTGCTCTTGGTACATCCCATCATACCTTCTAGCCATGTCAACTACAAATTCAAAAGGAGGTGCTAAGTGAGCCATCACCTTATGGTCAAGACCCCACTTCAAACCCCTAATGAACTTCTCATTCTTCTTTATTATAGTATTAATGATCTCCATGCCATACTTAGCCAAAGAGTTGAACCTTTGGATGTACCCCTCCACTGTAACATTGCCATGTTTCGCAGTAAACTCTCGTAGCACGCTCTACCGAGACTCTGATATGAACTGAGCCTCGAACCTTTCTTTAAACTGCTCCCAAGTAGTCTCCTTCTCTAGGGTATCAACAATTACTACCTCCCTCCAGTCTAGCACGTCCTCTTGTAAATACCTTGATGCTAGCCTTTTCTTCTGTGCATTATTCAATCCTAAGTCTCCAAATATGCGCTCATTGATCCTAAGCTAATTCAGCACTTCAACCATAATCTCCTTCCCCATGGATGCCTTCCTTCCCAAGATCCTATAATATTTCTTCATCTTTGGAAAGTCCTCTCTCACTACCACAAATCTTGGCAAAACAGCCTCTTATGCAGCTTCCCTCAGCATTTGAGCCATGAACTGCCTAAACATAACATTTACATCCTTGTTCGACATATCTACTGGTTACGCGACTTCCTCTACTACCGCCCTTGGAATTTCTCCCTCATTCCCTCTATTAGTCTGCGTACTTTCAGCCTCCCTTCTTACACCTATCCACCTACAGTAATTCATCCACTTCTCAGATCCATCTTCCTTTTCCCATTAAGCAAGTTTTCTTTAGAAACGAAGAGAAAGGGAGTGAAACAATCAATAGAAGGATAGATATAATTTCTATATATCTATATTGCAATATACAAATACGATATATATATATACATATATATATATAGTAGCTCATCCCTTCCCCGGATTGTTCGTTTTATTCTAAGTACCGCTTCTATTTTATAGCTCTATTTTACTTAAGTGTCCCCTAACCTATGCCCAGATACCAAACTGAAACATCCTCCATTTCAAGACTTGAAGATGAATGCCGATGATACTGTAGTCTTCCCTGAATTATCATCCAGCGTGGAAGTGAGTTCAGTATATAGACAAAGAAAACTGACCAGCTAAATATTTTCTTTACACAAAAATTTACTTAGTAGTCATTACATGCATTTTGTTCCAAAATTAACCCCAAAGTCATACCCATGCAAGGGTCAAATAACAATAGAAAATATCATAGTAAAGATTCAGGCAAACATATGAGGATGCCGCCTGAACTCCTTGAAACAGCGGAAAAAATATCTGCATTAGCTAACAAAGCCTCCTGCTCCATCTCTGATCTTCGTACTGCGGCTCTTATTATAAACCTACCCTGCTTACTAAAATGAGTACCCATGAGTTTATAGGGAAAACGATGATAAAAACATGAGTCAGATATAGAGTCGAGTATGGATAATACTTACCTAAAATAAAAATATAGTGAGACCAAGTCGTACTACACGAAATGGGTTTCCCCTCACTATCCAAAACTTCATAAAAAAATCATAGTTACCGACGTTGGTAGTTCTTATTTACTACTACGCATTATGCATTCTTAAGTGGTTTCTGATTACTGCTATGCCCCTGATGTAGTCCCTACTAAGCTCTCATTTTAGATTATTCTTTAATCTAATATTTCCATTATCTACTACCCCCCGGCGTAGTTCCCATAAAGTTCCTATTTAGCTTTGTCTTAAATATGATATTGCCAAGAATAAGCCCCCAATAGTATCCTTTTAAGTTCACTCATTAAGTTCAAACTGCATAGACTTAGCCACCTGCAGTATTAAGTTATTTGTTAGTTAAACCCTAGACCACAAAGAAATAGTCACATGCAGTCCGAAGTATTCCTTTACTTAAAATTCTGAACCATTGTGAAACAACCACCCGTAGTCCCTATTTATTTATTTATTTTACGTAAACTCCGGACAGTCCCTATTTCTTCACTTAACTATGGAATTACTGTGAAATAGCTATCCGTAGTCTCTAAACATTTATTTAATTTGAAACTACTTGGAATCACCCTCTCGCGGTCCTTGGAAATTGAATGTTTTCCCTCATCTTCCCTAGGTGTGCGTTTGAGTGAGCGTCCCCACTCAGCGTCAATATCCCTTCTAACTTTATCTCTAGCGTATGAGTTTTTTCCCTTACTATTCTTGGGCTCTCCTGAGTCGTACCTAACTATCTTCTATTAAGTTTTATTCATGCCTCTCTTTGGCACAACACCACCTTGCCCCAACCTGTGCGCATAGTACACTATTTACTTGTTGAGTGGATGATTCTAAATTATGGAACAATATGTTTTTTACTAATTGTAGTATATTTTACTTCCCCCCTAAAAGTCTTTAGATCCCTTTGGCCAATCACTACCTTTTTTCCCGTATGCCAAGTTCTTATATAAAATGTTAGGCCTTCGTCTTTGATCCATACCAGACTAACATGTCTGACTATGCCTTTACACGTGTTGCTTCCTGAGTTTTCCTTTTTGGCTTTTTATTTGGACCTGGTTCCCTATTTATCTAACACTTTTTTCACCATATTATTTAATATTATAAGAGACCATGCAGTCCCCTTTTCCCCGGCGTAGTACCCGTCTTTTGTTTGCTAATTTTTCTTCGTAGGAAACCTTATTAAAATACCAGAAAATTCATGGACAATTGTTACAATATACTTTATTCCTTATTTTTATTTTACATATATTTTCCCATATAATCTTCTAAGTGTTCTCCTTCAAAACTTCATAATAAATTAATTTGTCATAGGAAACCTCTCAAACTAAAAGTAGGTAAATACGTCTAAACATCCCATGTTCATCTGTCTTTCCCAAAACATTCATTAAACATTTTACTTGTTAATGAAAATCCACATGAAACTCTGTCATATAGAAGTAAACAAAGTCATACAAAAACCAAAATTTTGGGTACGTTAAATATGGTTTAGTATTACTCACCTAAATCATTACGATATCTTGATTTAGTCTTCTTACTCTCTCTTTAGCTTAGATTTCATTATATTCTCTTTATTTGCTTTCCTTAAGCTACCACCACTAATGTTTCTCTTAAGCTTTTATTTTATTTTTAGTAAAATGAAACGAATGAAAGGAAAAGATAATGCTTATTGTCCTACAATAATTTGGGCTTGAGACCTCACACTCTTTTTCATTAATTCATTACTCCCTTTCCTCCTTATTTGGCTTGCCTTAGCCTTTTAACTAATTAAATTAATAATTACGGGTTGTTATTGTATATATTAGAAATTAAAATACCTTTATTATGAACCAGACTGGTTATTGAGTTAGTTATATGTAACAAATTACATAATTTCCCTTAGGGCATACCCTATCTCTATCAGCCTCATACTGGCACTTGGGGTCAATTATGGAATCTTATTCTCATTCCATCGATCTGTTTTTTCGAAACTGATCAAGCTAATCCCATGGTGAACAGATATGTTATATTGTATTAACTACCTACTTTGTCAATCAACTCTTTCTAACATTGCTAAACTGCCTTTATCATATAGAACTATTTGGAGTATGTTTCCCGACTTCTAGTGAGCTCTAGGATTATTTGCCGATCTGTATCATGGCATTGTTATTGCATAACAATGTTATAGGATTCTTAACATTTGGAATCACCTCTAGCTTAGTTATAAATTTGTTCATTACACGCACACACACATATACATATTTTGTTGTGGCACTATTCAAGGTGATGTATTTATACTCGATATCATTGTTATACTAAGGTTTGAACAAGAATTTAGGATTGACATGTTATACTCGATATCATTTATGAAGTTCAATTCTGAATATTCCTTCATAAAGAGTTTACTGTTTCCATAAACAATCTCTAGTATTTCAAATACTCGAGAACAATGTTAACCATCATTTAGTGATCATAATTAAGATCTATATTTGCTCTGTATATCTAATGCATAAGTGAAAAGCGATATTGTAGACAATACAACACGTATGATAATTCCCATTTTCAGTGCATAAGGAATCCATCATACATACTTTATATAAGTATTTTAATATGGTGTTTGCATATATAGTTTAGGAAGATCCCAACATCCTTTTATAATGACTATAAAAGACGTCATTTACAATCCAACGTCGAGTATTAAACAACCAAACTATAATGATTTTAACATGGGTACATCATTGATAATAATAAGTTTGTTTTTTACCTGTAATTTTAGAAATATTTTAGTACCTTTAGTATTCTTTTTTATAGACGCACACTTCCTCTACACTTTGACTAAAAATAAAACTATTTGATATTTGTCTCAAAATACTTAATTAACTCTAAAGGTTATCGAACAATAACTTTATATCCGTTCTTGGATCATATCTGAAACCCACAAACTAAATATAGCTCCCATTGATTTGGAGTGTAACGACCCTAAATTTCGGTAACATTATTTAGGATATTTAATTAGTTAAATAAAATAAAATAAAGTAACGATTAGGGGATTGAGATTTGTTATAAAAAAAGGTAGTCGTGCCATGTTAGCAAATGAACTAAGGGGGGATTTGAACTTAAAATAAGAGAGGGAAATAGGTGAGGGAAAAATAGGAAAGGACACATCCTTATACCCTAAACCCTTACACCCATTCACTTCACACGTTCATTTTCTACAAACAAAAACCATTGAGGCATGCCACCATTAAAGGAAAAACAAGAAGAAGATAAAGAAATTAAAGGAAGGATGATAAAGCAATAAAATCCATTCTCAAATCTCAACTCCTTAATCAAAAGCTAAGGTGAATAATGACTCATCTCAAGTTTTTAATGGTTTTCGGTTTTTAGTATGAAATCCGAACTATTTGCAAATATTGTCCATGTTTTGGATGATAAAATGTATATTTATATGTTGTTGATGATTTATGCTAATTCACAGAGATTTTGTGATATGTTTTGATATGGAAACCCTATTATATGACATCCAATTGCCTTGCGAATTTAGATTTAGATTAGAAATGATAAATTAGAAATGGGTTTCAATTTTCATAATTTTCCGAATTAATGTGGATTTTATATGGAATTTTTTAGTGAATAAAATGCTATTTTGGGTTTAAAATTAATTACGGCCAAATTATATTGGCTTAGGGTCTGAAATTTATATATATTGGAAAACATATTAGAAATGATTTACAGAAATTTTTAGAGAATTTTCCTAAGCGTTTTAATGGATATATAAAATTATTTAAGGTATTGGACTTAAATGTTTTATATATTTATAAAAAGGAGAAGGGGTATTTTGTAAATAATTTCAATTGTTATTTCTGAAAATTGGTAGTACTTTTAGAAAAGAAAATTTGCAACCAATCATAATTGGACAAATAAGGTAGGTTAGGTACAAAGAATTAATTTAAAAAGTCAAATCAACATGCTTTTTCCTGTTTCAATGCTTTCGGCACCAGGCTTTCGACTCCTTACCTCCACCTCCGACTCCATCGAAACCAATGCACATGGTATCAAATACCTGGTATGTAGTGAATTGGATATAGGCGAAAAGGCACTGGGTCGAAACCAAAGGTTCTGAGGGGATCGAAGCATGCTTTTTTTAAAATTGAAAATGCGCCTGCTTTTGCTTTCGAAGGAAGTGCCTTTGACTTGGTTGGCTTTCGGCTGAATCAAATGTTTCAAAGGAAAGGTTTCGAATGGGTTGCACCTTTTGTTTTAAGTAAATGCTTATGAATGGGGTCGAAACCCCTAGCTGCCGCTTTTCTACCTTTCGATGTCAATGGTTTCGGAAGGCACACTTTGTTTTAAAACTTAGCCGCTTCTCTAATGCTTTCGGGAGGTTGGTTTCGACAACAATACTTCTTTACTTAGGAAAGCTTTCAAAAGGGATGCTTTTAACTTAAATGTTTTAATGACCCTTTTGCTCTATAAAAGGTAGAACCCAAATGGTTTCGAAAGAGATAGTTTTAATGGTTCTGAAGGTGTTTCCACATGTTATAAATTGAACCCAAATGCTTTCGAAAGGCTTGATGTTCTAATGCTTTCGAAAGGTTTTAATGAAAGATTTCTAAGGGGTGGTTCCCCAATGGTTTCGAAAGGTCTAAAAGGAAAGATTATCCAATAGTTTCGAAAGGCAATGTTTAAGTGTTTTAAAGATAGCATGTCTAAGGTTTTAAAGCTTTCAACGGAGGTTTTTTTCAATTCTTTTGAAAGGATAAATATGAATGATTTCGAAAGGTATGATTCTGAAAGGTATGTTTTGGCCTTCGGCCTATGGTTTTACTGTATCAAAAGGGGTACATCCAATGACTTCGAAAGGGATACTTTCAAAGGTTTCGAAATGGGTACTTTCAAAAGTTTAAATATTTTCATCAACAAGGTTTTGTGTAAAGAATATATATAACATGGCAAGGTGATTTGAGTAAAGCAAAGAGTATATATAATTTCCTTGTTTAAAGAATGATTTAAAGGTTTAAATCAATTTAAAAGAAAAGGTTTTCAAGAAAAAGTTTATGGGTAGATAACCCTAGGTAAAATGACTCGGATATTAGAATACCAGATGGGACTGGTATGGAGTCGCACCCTATAATTTAGCTAGTAGCCCCTAGCTAAAATAGGTCCAAAATTCCAGTGTGTAGGGCTTTGTCACAGGTCAGACTAAAATTATGTTACATACAGAAAGGAATCTAAAAAGGAAAGACAGGTTATTGGTGAGCCCACAAAACCATTAGGATCAGTTAGACCTGTAGAAGTAAGTAAGGATAGACCGTCCAGAAGAGGAGTATTTAACAGATGTTAGATTTTTATGTTTTTTTGGTAGGCCCCAGTCAGCCAAGTGTTATTAGTTAGCCAAACAAAACTACAGTGTATGGACAAATAGTCCATTAGATAACCGATATGTACATATACATGATATTGCTTTACATGTTTAACCAGTTTTGGTTGTAGGATTATAATTTGCAAAAGATATGTTTTAAAAGGATATTAGTGAGGGGAAACCCGTTCCGCTAAGCAGTGTGGTCTCACTTAATATCAAATAACCAAGGTGTGTATTATTATTCACACCAGGCTTTATGTCTAACTTGAAGTTTATGTTTTCCCCTTAAACTCTCGGGTGCTCAAAAATTGCTTAGAGTAGGTTGAGGGTTGAGGTTTACAGGTTTTAGTAGGTTGGCGAATAAAACTTCCATGGTGAGCAGGTGGCTGATGGATAGCTAATTAGGAGTTTCTATTTTATTTTGGATTGATTTCGCTGTGTTGTATATATATAGTACTTTGGTCGACCAAGGGGGCATCATCATATGTCGATCTTGGCGTATTTATGTAATAACTATAGCCAAGGAAAGCGATGGGATTATGTAACTTGAATATGGAACATGTTTTGGAAATGTAATAAAAAATAATTTTCTTTTTGAAATCGGTGATTTTGTTTCATATTCATGTGCTTTTGATATTATGGATACCATTAACATTACCGTATTTGGTCACCGAAGTTAATACTATGGATGACTACAGCATCTATAGTGCTTAGCTTTGGGCCTCCATATAGGGGATGTTCCAACTTGGTATCCGAGCATAGGTTTATGAAAAACTTTAAATAAAAAGATGATTTTTGAAATATAATCATAAGGAATTAGCGATAAGATTGAGGTAAGGGATAACGTTATAGTAACGTACTTGTATTTGCTATATATTAGTATGCGCTTTATCTCTGTCTCCTACCTCTATTTGGTTATTTTTCTATATCTCACAAAGTTTCGAATGCAAATATGGATTCTCGAAGAGATAATGTTGGAGGAGGAAGTACCACTATAGATGGAAATGCCAGACCTAATACTAGAAGGAACCAAGGTCAGGCACGAACTGGAAATATTAGTGCTAAAGTCCCGCAAGTTGACATGGGAGCCATGTATCAGTTTTTCGTGAATATGATGCAAGCGAGGGTTGCTGCTAAAGTAGTTGGAGGAGGAGTCCAGGAAGCTCCAGTAGTCAATAGTTATGCTGCTTTGAGTAGGGACTATGCTAGGTGGGGAGGAAAACCATTCATTGGGATTGAAGATGCCATAGAAGTGGAGAACTGGTTGTTGCATTGTAAGAGGATTTTTGCAGATTTAGGCTCAGTGATGAGAAGAAAAGAAGGCCGTTAGTCCCTGAGGAGTTGGTTTTGATGACAACAACCTTACTTAGAATTAGATTATAAAATATATAATACTAACATTATTGTGTAGATATATATAGATATGTTTGCAGGTACTAAAGAATGAAGAACTGTACAGTATAAAGATTAAAGATCAAAGATTGAAGATATCAAGATTCAAGACTCATGAGTATCAAGAATTTCAAGAGTTCAAGTTTCCAAGATAAGTTATATAGTTAGGAATATTGTCAAAACTCATAGAAAGGCACTGGCATCTTAAAATCTATTTTATTCGTGGAATGGAATCCACTTCGTGCTCGTTAAAGGGATGGAACCCTAAGTAGGATGGAACCTACGAAAAATCTAGTGGAACATCTTTTTGTATCCACTTACTTTTATTTCAAAATGACTTTCAAAATATATAGCTTGTTTTTCAAAATGATTTTAAATATTCCTGTTTAAAAACCAAAATCATCTATCCTGGTTTTTCAATATATTTTAGCCTCAAAAATATCCTTAGTTTTAAATATCCTTAATTTTTAAATATCTTTGATTTTAAATTATTATCCTAAGTTTTTAAACTATAATTCTGATATTAATATATTTAGCTATTTTATATATTTATACTTAAGATTTAAATATAAAAGTATTAAAAATTATTATATATATTTCAATATTGTTCTCTATAGTTATTTATGTATTATAACTATATATAAGTATATTTATAAAGTTTAAATATAAGTATAATATAATATAGAAATTATTTTCAAAGAAAAACAAATCACCAAAAAATACAAGGGCATGTCGACATGGTCACATGTACCCCTGTCGACATGGTGACAGTTAAATTGTTTTTTAAAAAGAAGTGTCTATTAGCCACATCTCTTCACCAATGGACATGGCTATTGATCTACTATAAATAAAGGGTGGTTTCAACGAATTTTAATCGCTTTTTCTCTGATTTAACTTCTCTTCTTCTTCTCCACTTTCTTATTTACAAATTACACCATTACTCTACCGAAATCAATATCGAATCTAACTAGATAATTTTTGGTTTTGATTCTCTCCACTATCTCTACAAGATCCAAGTGCTAATCTGAGTTGTAGACATTTTGTAATCAATTGAGCGAGAGAAGGTGTGATTATAGCCCTGGAAATCAATTGGGTGAACTTGTTGCCCCGGAAATCAAGTATCTCTACCCAGAGGATTGTGATTCTGGAGGGTGTACCTCGTAGCCTTGAAACCGAGGGTTGTATTTGTAAGAATTGTTTTTGAAAGGAAATACGTACTTGTGTTGCGGGACTGGATGTAGGGTAACTCCGAACCAGTATAAAATTCGGTGTGTTCTTTCCTTTACTACTTTTACTTTATATTTGCATCTGTGTTTGATTCTGTGTTCATATCTGTGTCTGATTAGTGTATACATTGTTATCAAATTAAGATAAACTCAAAAAGATTAACAAATTTCTTAAAACACTATTCACCCCCTCTAGTGTTAATTCTAGCCTTAAGATCCTTAATCTGCATTCCTCACAAAGGCTTGCTTCGAGACAGCTTCAAGGAGCAGCTTTATACTGGTGGAATAGTGTGGCGGTTGAGTGGATGAAGGAACGATGACGGGGGCTGAGTTTAAGAGGAGGTTCGAGGAGAGATTCATGTTTGTGATGGCGAAGTCTACCTTGCTCAGAAAATTTGCCGAGTTAGAGCAGGGAGAGATGATAGTGTTAGAGTATGCTACAAGGTTTGAGGAGTTGGCAAGATATGGTTATGCCACTGTGGATACCGTGATTAAGAGAAATGAGAAGTTCATTATAGGGTTGAAGCCTGAATTGGCCGGGGCTACATTACCTCATATCAAGGAACCTTGCGATGTTGTAGTAAAAATGGCTCTAAGACAAGAGGAAATGATTGCTTCTGTGGAGAAGAATAAGGCGAAAGAGGTCCAGGTAGGGCAGAGTCAAAAAAGGAAGTTCTTTCCTAGGAAGGGAGCCCAAAAGGGTGGAGCCGTGAAGAAGGGAAATTCAGAAGTTGTCTATTTTAAGTGCAACAAGAAAGGGCATTTTGCGAATGAATGTCGTTCAAGAGAGGCAAAGAAGGTGACTGGGAAGAAGAATATCAGATACTTCAACTGCGATCAGATGGGTCATTACAAGAGCCAATGCAAGGAGCCTACAAAGGATGGGAATGGCAAAGTATATGCATTGGAGCCAGCTACCTCGAGACCCACGGCAGGGGAAAAAGGGAAAGCAGTTTGGGAAGTACGCTTAAGATTCTTGGTATGGCAGTTAGTGTTCTGTTTGATACTGGTGCATCACATTCTTTTATATCTCGTTGTTTGGTAGATAAGCTTAACCTAGAACCCTCATACCTAGTTACTTCCTTAAGGGTTGCAAATCCGACAGGAGGGTATGCAACACTTGGGATGAGACGTGACCACCTAAAGTTTGACTTGTTAAGTCATACTTTTTTTGCAGTATGCATGTGTTTGATTTCGTAGGGTTCAAAATTATTTTGGGTATGGATTGGTTAAGTAAGTACGATGCTAGGATATTTTTCCATGATGGGAACAAATTTCTTAGACACCCAGACTGTAGGGAGCGGATTGTATATACCATAGAAAACCCTAGCTGTGAGGTGAATGCTTTGTTGGGTCTTATGGAGATAGAAGACGAGCTGAAATGAGCCATTGAGTTTCAGATAGATTTGGTGCCATGAGCAGAAACAGTGAGTAGACCGCCAAGCAGGATGACACCTATCGAAATGAGGGAGCTCAAGGTGCTGTTGGTGGATTTGGAAGGAAAGAATTTTATCAGACCTAGTAGTTCACCTTGGGAGCAGCCGTAGTATTTGCTAAGAAGCCGGACGGATTGTTAAGGTTATGTATTGATTATCATAAGTTGAATGAGAAAACAATAAAGAATAGATATCCGTTGCCTATGATTGACGATTTGTTTGATCATTTGAGTGGAGCCAAGATATTTTTGCAGTTGGATTTAGCAACAGGTTTCCATCAGCTTAGAGTGGCAGAGGATAGTATTCCTTTGACAGCATTTAGAATAAGATATGGATCGAACGAATGGTTAGTGATGCTATTCAGACTGACTAATGCGCCAGCTTTCTTTGTACATTTGATGAACCGGATTTTCCAAGAGCGCTTGGATAGGTTCGTATTGGTTTTCATAGATGATATTTTGGTGTACTCTAAGGATGAAAGAGAGCATGAAGTTCATCTTAGAGTAGTGATTGAAATGCCGAGGCATCATTAGCTGAAGGCGAAGTTCTCAAAATGTCATTTCTGGAAGAAGGAAGTGAAGTTTCTTGGACATGTAGTTTCAGAGAATGGGTTATCAGTGGATCCAACTAAGATCGAGGCCATGAATAGTTGGAAGAGACCAGAAATGGTGACTGAGATAAGAAGTTTTCTGGGGTTGGCTGGTTACTATCGGAGGTTTATTAAGGATTTTCGCTGATAGCAGCACCAATGACCAAGCTAACTCGATAGGATGTGAAGTTCGTTTGGACCGATAAGTGTGAGGAGGCATTCCAAAAGCTAAAACACTTATTGACCAATGCACCTAGGTTGGTTGTTCCAGAGGGGAATCAGGATTTGGTGGTGTACACGAATGCAGAGGGGTATAGTAATTGCTTAAGCTTCTCGACAGCTTAGACCGCATAAAGTCAGATACCCAACCCATGATTTGGAGTTAGCAGTAGTGATTTTTGACCTGAAGGTGTGAAGACATTATCTTTTGGGAGAAAGATTTTAGTTGTATACGAATCTTAAGTTGTTGAAGTATTTGTTCTCTTAGAAGGAGCTGAACATGAGACAATAGAGGTGGTTAGAGTTCTTAGCTGCTTATGATTACGGTATTGAGTACACACAGGGGAAAGGCAATAGAGTGGCAGATGCGCTTAGCAGAAAACATCAGAATGTGGTGTTAGCGATGATAGCTGAGTGGAACGATTTGGAAGCGTTAGCGACTTGTAGAGTACAATGGAGAACTAAGAGTAGTTCAAGTACAGGAACTGCTTTGTTATCATGTTTGGAAGTTCGACCAGTTATAATCGAAAAAGTTGCTTTTAACAGCTAGAGGATCTAGTGTTGGCTGAACGGATCAGAAAGTTGAGAGATGGAACAGAGAGTGATGACTTAAAGGGTTTTAGTCTTGACCAGAATGGGTGGTTGAGAAAGAAAGGAAGATTGTGTGTTCCGAATGTGGGAAACATTAGGATGGAAGTTTTGGAGGAATGCCATCGTTCAAAGTTCACTATTCATCCAGGAGGAACTAAGATGTATTAGGACATGAAGAGATGTTTCTTCTGGGAAGGTATGAAGAGGGATGTAGGCTTCTGGGTGAAGTAGTGTCTGAACTGCCAACTGGTAAAAGCCGAACATCAGAAGCCAAGTAGGTTGCTTCAGCCTTTGGACATTCCAGTCTGGAAGTGGGATTCTATTTCTATGGATTTCATTGATGGGTTGCCATGGTCTAATAGAGGAAATGAAAGCATATGGGTTATTGTGGACAAGTTGACCAAGAGAGCCCATTTCATTCCAATTAAGTCAACCAGAATGGCACCGTGTTAGCGAAGTTGTTTATAAAGAATGTAGTTAGACTGCACAGAATTCCTAGTAGTATAGTGAGTGATAGAGATTCTTTATTCACTAGCGAGTTCTGGAAGAGTCTACAGGATACCTAAGGTACCAAGCTCAAGATAAGTACCGCATACCATCCACAGACTAATGGGCAAACGAAGAGAGTTAACAAAGTCTTGGAGGATTTTTATGAGCTTGAGTGCTAGATTTTGGGGGATCATGGGAAGACCGTCTACATCTAGTCGAGTTTTTGTATAACAACAGTTATCAGGCTAGTATAGGGATGGCACCATTTGAAGCTCTGTATGGAAGGCCATGCAAATCTCCAGTTTGTTGGTTAGAAACCGGGGATAGGTTGGTTCTTGGTCCAGATTTGGTTAGAGATGCTGCAGAAAATGTTAAGTTGATTCGAGCTAGAATGAAGGAAGCTCAATCTAGGCAGAAGAGTTATGCGAATAAAAGACGGAAAGACTTAGAGTTTTCTGTTGGAGAGCATGTTTTCATTAAGGTGTCGCAGATGAAGGGTGTGATTCAATTTGGGAAATCAGGGAAGTTGGCACCGAGGTTCGTTGGACCATTTCCAATTATTGAGAGGATTGGGAAAATCGAGTATAGAGTAGAGTTACCGAGCAGTTTGGCATGAGTCCATGATGTTTTCCATGTTTCTCATCTAAGGAGGTGTATTCAAGATTCGGAGACTACTATATCACCGACCGTGTTAGATGACTTAATCATAGAGTCGGATTTGACTATAGTTAGAAAGTCGGTTCGCATAGTCGCAAGAGATGAGAAGAGGCTCAGGAACAAGACAGTTAGATTAGTTAAAGTCCAGTGGAGTGAGGATGAGAGAGACTGTACTTAGGAAACTGAGAACAGGATGAGAGATGCTTATCTTGATTTGTTTGATGGTATGTTTTACCTCTTTGATTGATTTGTTGTGTACCTTGTTGTAATTTCAATGACGAAATTCTTTAAGGAGGGGAGTTTGTAATGACCCTAATTTTTGGTAACATTATTTAGGATATTTAATTAGTTAAATTAAATAAAATAATGTAACGATTAGGGGATTGAGGTTTGTTATAAAAAAAAGTATCCATGCCATGTTAACAAATGAACTAAGGGAGGATTTGAAATTAAAATAAGAGAGGGAAATAGGTGAGGGCAAAATAGGAAAGGACACATCCTTATACCCTAAACCCTTACACTCCGTTTATTTTCTATAAACAAAAACCATTAAGGCCGGCCACAATTAAAGGAAAACAAGAAGAAGATAAAAGAAATTAAAGGAAGGAAGATTAAGCAATAAAATCCATTCTCAAATCTCAACTCCTTAATCAAAAAGCTAAGGTGAATAATGACTATTTCTCAAGTTTTTAGTGGTTTTCGGTTTTTAGTATGAAATCCAAATTATTTGCAAATGTTTGGCCATGTTTTGGATGATAAAATGTATATCTATATGTTGTTGATGACTTATGCTAATTCACAGAGATTTTGTGATATGTTTGATATGGAAACCCTATTATATGACATCCAATTGCCTTGCGAATTTAGATTTAGACTAGAAATGATAATTTAGAAATGAAGTTTCAATTTTCATAATTTTCTGAATTAATGTGGATTTTATATGAAATTTTTTAGTGAAGAAAATGCTATTTTGGGTTTAAAATTAATTACGGCTAAATTATATTGGCTTAGGGTCTGAAATTTATATATGTTGGAAAACATATTAAAAGTATTTACATGAATTTTTGTAGAATTTTCCTAAGTGTTTTAATGGATATATAAAATTATTTAAGGTATGGGACTTAAATGTTTTATATATTTATAAAAAGGGGAAGAGGTATTTTGTAAATAATTTTAATTGTTATTTCTGAAAAGCAGTACCTTTAAAAAAGGAAACTTGCAACCAATCATAATTTGACAAACAAGGCAGGTTAGGTACAAAGAATTGATTTAAAAAGTCAAATCAACATTCTTTTTCCTATTTTAATGCTTTCGGCACCAGGCTTTTGACTCCTTACCTCCGCCTCCGACTCTGCACATGGTATCAGATACCTGGTACGTAGTGAATTGGATATAGGCGGAAAGGCACTAGGTCAAAATAAAAGGTTCCGAGGGGATCGAAGCATGCTTTGTTTTAAATTGAAAATGCGTTTGCTTTTGCTTTTGAAGGAAGTGCTTTCGACTTGGTTGGCTTTCGGTTGAGTCAAATGTTTCAAAGGAATGGTTTTGAATGGGTTGCGCCTTTTGTTTTAAGTAAATGTTTTTGAATGGGGTCGAAAACCCTAGTTGCCGCTTTTCTACCTTTCAATGTCAATGGTTTTAGAAGGTACACTTTGTTTTAAAACTTAGCCGCTTCTCCAATGCTTTCAGAAGATTGGTTTCGACACCAATACTTCTTTACTTAGGAATGCTTTCGAAAAGGAAGCTTTCGACTTAAATGTTTTAATGACCCTTTTGCTCTATAAAAGGTAGAACCCAAATGGTTTCGAAAGGTGTTTCCACATGTTATAAATTGAACCCAAATGCTTTCGAAGGGCTTGTTGTTTTAATGCTTTCGAAAGGTCTAAAAGGAAATGTTTTCCAATTGTTTCGAAAGGCAATGTTTAAGTGTTTTAAAGATAGGATATCTAAGGTTTTAAAGCTTTCGAAGGAGATGTTATTCAATTCTTTCAAAAGGATAAATATGAATGGCTTCGAAAGGTATGATTTCGAGAGGTATGATTTGGCCTTCGGCCTAACGTTTTACTGTATCGAAAGAGGTACTTCCAATGGTTTCGAAAGGGATACTTTCAAAATTTTCGAAAGGGGTACTTTAGAAAGTTTAAACGTTTTCATCAATAAGGTTTTGTGTAAAGAATATATATATAACATGGCAAGGTGATTTGAGTAAAGCAAAGAGTATATATAATTTCCTTGTTTAAAGAATGATTTAAAGGTTTAAATCAATTTGAAAGAAAAGTTTTTCAAGGAAAATTTTATAGGTAGATAACCCTAAGTAAAATGACTCAGATATTAGAATACCAGATGGGACTGGTATGGGGTCCCATACCTTAGCAAGAAGCCCCTAGCTAAAATAGGTCCAAAATTCCAGTGTGTAGGGTTTTGCCATAGGTAAGACTAAAATTATGTTACACACAGAAAGGAATCTAAAAAGGAAAAACAGGTTATTGGTGAGCCCGCAAAACCATTAGGATCAGTTAGATCTGGAGAAGTAAGTAAGGATAGATCATCCAGAAGAGGAGTATCTAACAGATGTTAGATTTTTATGTTTTCTAGTAAGCCCGAGTCAGCCAAGGGTTAGTGGTTAGCCAAACAAAACTACAGTGTATGGACAGATAGTCCATTTGGTAACCGATATGTACATATACATGATATTGCTTTACATGTTTACCCAGTTTTGGTTGCAGGATTATAATTTGTGAAAGATATGTTTTAAAAGGATAAGAGTGAGGGGAAACCCGTTCCGCTAAGCGGCGTGGTCTCACTTAATATCAAATAACCGAGATGTATAGTATTATTCACACCAGGCTTTATGTTTGACTTGAAGTTTATGTTTTTCCCGTTAAAATCTCAGGTGCTCAAAAATTGCTTTGAGTAGGTTGAGGGTTGAGGTTTACAGGTTTTAGTATGTTGGCGAATAAAGCTTCCGGTGACAAGCATGTGGCTGACGGATAGTTAATTAGGAGTTGCTGTTTTATTTTGGATTGATTCTGCCGTGTTGTATATATATAGTACTTTGGTCAACCAAGGGGGCATCATCATATGTCACTTTTGGAATATTTATGTAATAACTATATTTTATCTGAACTTGGTAAAGCGATGGGATTATGTAACTTGAATATGGAACATGTTTTGGAAATGTAATAAAAAATATTGTTCTTTTCGAAATCTATGATTTTGTCTCATATTCATGTGCTTCTGATATTATGGATACCATTAACGTTACCGTATTTGGTCAATGGAAGTTAATACTATGAATGACTGCAACATCTGTAGCGCTTAGCTTCGGGCCTCCAGATAGGGGATGCTACGTTGAGACACTTTGGTTGTTATGTGCAATGGTCTATTCTAAAAGATTATTTACAAATTTCTATTTTGACGTATATGTATAAAAACTTAAGGTCATACCGAGCAATAATTTTACAAGTGTAATCTCGGCTACTTAAGCACGTTGAATAATGAATCTATTGCATTAATTTCAACATCTAAAATTTATTACATTATCTTTATCAATATTGCATATTATATTCCAACTACATTGGTCTTCTTTTATAAGACAAATTTGCGGCCGATAAATCATATCCCTTCGCATACTAGAATCAAAATCATATTTAGTTGTCTTACTTTCCCTACATTTTCACTTTTGGTTGCACGATTAAATCCACCGTAGATTTTAAGTTATAAGGGATTGAAATTTCATGTGGAAGAGAGCATGTTTGTTGTTTATAACATAGTAATTCTTTTGCGCAACTTTGTTTCTATTAGACTAGTTCCTAATGTTTACCAAGCCTATCCCCTACCCAAGCTTGCGCAACTCTTATGTAAGCTTCCAAGCAAGAATATAGCCCATTTTTACTACACTTAAGCATATAGTTTGGTATGTGTGTATACATACAGTAAAATGGATATTCAAAGCTGTGTTTAATTCCTGCTAATTGATACTATTTGCAATCCCATCAAGTAAGGCAGTTGATATTATTCAAAATTAATGAAGCTAACTCACTTCTAATTGAATTCTAAGTTGCTTCATATTATATTTAAAGAAGAATATCAAACATCAAAATATATTATGAGAAAAAGAGTTTAACTCGTCGCAAAGTTGAAAAAATTAATATGAGATCGGTATACTCCTATCATCATTTTTTATGTTTCATACCAACCAATTCATCAGGTAAACTCTAGATCAAAATAGTAGCTAAACTTCATGATTTATCACAATTTAAATTATGAACATTCCATATGAACATAATATTTTCATTTTCAAGCTTAAATCCAAATGTCATACCCTCTAACATCATGAAACAACTCAAATAAAATTAAATCAATTTCCCACCAGAGATGAAACTTGAATTAAAACTCAAATAAAATCATCTAGAAAGTAGATTAGAGGTAGGAGAGCATATATTCACATCCTAAGCTTGAAATTTTTTGATTTGATGAAGAGAATAGAAACCCTAGTTGCCTTGAAGATGAAGATGAGAGTGCACATGGTTTGGTTTCTAACTTATTTTGTGAATTAAGTAAAAGGCTAGGGTAGTGATGCTTTTATAGGTTTGGTTTCCTCGCTTAGGGGTGAGTTAGGATACAAGTTACAAATAGGATAGGTTAAAATAGATTAATGGTAAGGGTAAGTTTTAATGAAGATAACCCCTTTTGTTCTTTATGCCTAAATAAAATAGATATGCACTTCATTTGTTTTTCAATATTATGATCATATTTCAGTCCCGGACAAGTTAAGTTACTAATTTATAAACTTATAAAAAAATTCATAGTTTTATACTTACTTGAAATAATTTTTCTCAAATGTCCAAAATATCGCCTTTCATCTTTACAATTATTTATTTCTCAAACAAATTTCAAAATTCACAAAGACCATTTATTTTGCCAAAAATAAATTCTCATATGACTTTTGGGTTTTTAAAAAATCATTCAAATTTCAAATGTGGACTTTTTAAATAAATATTCTCATCTTATTCCCAAATAATCCCAAAATCCATTTATTTTATTTTAACTCCAAACAGGGATGTTACAAATATGGAACAAATTTCCTCGTTCTTATGTCACCATATAGTAGTCTACAAGTAGCACTAGCCAAGTTCACAGTCGAGTGACCAAAACTCAAAAGTTTTAATCCTGTTAGTAATGGTCATATTATTCAGTTCTTGCATGAGCATTGAAGAGACGACATGCTAAAGTTTAATTGGAGGGTATTATTTTACATTTCATAGTTAATCTTTCATGTTTCGAACCGTTTAAAATGTTATCTCTCAAGGAACTATTTCACACAAATTTATTAGGTAGATTGGATAATAACTGCATATGTTTTTATACTTATTAGAATGGTTTTAACATGTTTATTCTGATAAGGCTTCCACTAGATTTTCCACATATCTCCAAATGCTAAGGACGATGCAAGAATTTTTAAATTCCTCTAGTGATGTTAGGATCCAATCATGTTTTCAATGGCCTTAAGTGTGCTCAAAAAATCGTAGTGTCCTTAAGTGTTGAATAATTTTTTATTGATTGTACCATATACAACTCCTAACATAAAGTCTTTGCTCCTAATCATTTTTGTGTCCTTGAGTATGCTCAACAAACCATAGAGTACATGAAACACTCATGACCTACCATTTCATGATGCGCAAGTACATGTGTATATATGGCCCTTGAGTGTGCTCAGCAAAGCCATATAATATGTTTTACATAACTAAATGACACATAAAGCATCTCTAGAACATATAAACAACTTGAGTCTGCTCAGCAACCATCCATATGTCATAATACATGAATTTGCATGTAAATGACAAAGAGAAACCTTTATTCATAAATTCGTGACTTACAGAAATGAATCAAGTATCATGGATTATATGAGAAGATATGTATGTAGTATTCAATAACATGTCGTTCTAGAACATAATATGCATGCCTTATACCTTGTTAGGTTTATTATTCACAAAAATTATTTTATTATTAATTATTAAAATTGTTTATTTATAAATTCAATATACAACATGTATAACTTTTATTACTATATTTCAAACATTTTAAAATTCTTCATATAACACTTATAGTTACATATCTTATAAATTCAAAACAATTTTGAATTCATTGTTATTCTAATTTGAACACATTATTATTTTTGTTTAATTCAATAGTTTGAATTTTGTAGTTATGACATTTATAATTTCATTTTAAATTTAAATAATTTTAAATTTGCATTTATAATATAAATTGCTTCTAAGTTTAAATTTTAAATTACATTTATTAAATCTATAAATTTATACTGTAAATTTAAAAATAATTTTTAGATTTATGTACTATACTTAAATACACATTTGAATCATCCTAAGGCATAAAGGATTTTGGGACTTATACTTAGGGAATACCCTAGAGACAAATCACCACGCTGAACCAGGTAAGGGCCGGAAGTAGGGAGGTTTTCTGTTTGTAAGAATGTTCTTAATTAGAGTAACTTTTCCCCTGTTAAACACCCTTTCTTGAACACCCACCTTAAGGCAATTCCCTTAAGGAATGTCATGCCCAATGCGTCGGTTAATTATTCATAAATAAGACGTGAAAGCTTTGATACCATTGCTCAATCAGTATGATAACGTAGAAGAGTCAATAAGATGATTTTGAAAAAAAATCCTTTACTAATTTTACGGGAATTTTTTTTTGTTACTATGAATAAAAATTTTTGATAGTAAATCATGTTTTATATAATTTTAAACTTTTTATTTAATTTGAATTCGTTTACGTAAATAATATAATATTTTGAGTGTGAGTATCAATATACTCAACATTTATAGCGTTATGTGTATAAGATGACATAATAATAAATGGCATCATATGCTTACATACTATTGACAATATTATACATATACAGTTGTTTGGATACATATACATGTATATATGTACGTATGTATGTATATATGTATGAATGTATGTATGCATATATGTTGATGATGCACTATATGCATTTATATTTGGAATTTAATATAAATGCATATTATAAAGGCAATATATACATACATACATATATATATGTATGTATGTATGTATGTATAAGTCCAACGACATAGAATTTCATTGTTTTAATTTGAAAATATTTACTAATTTTAAATAATCAAATAATAGATTTTATAATTAAAATAAAACTTTTTTAAATAATAAATAATAATGGTGAGATAATTTTCAAAATTTATGTACAAAAATATATGGTTTGAATCAGAAATGTGACCAGAATTCACTTTTCGAATTTTCGACTTTTCGCCGGCTAAAAGTTGTCGGAAAATGTTATGAAATCTATAGCATAAATAAACACATACATGTGTAAATAAGTTATTATTCACATTTACTTGCAAATAAGTAAAATCGTATACATGTATATATATATATATATATATATATATATATATATATGTATAATAATGCATTCAGTTAAGTTAAAATTAAAAAATTTAAAAGATGCCTTATGAAACATATAGAAACATAAGTACATTTGGCACCATAAACATGTTTAAACATATTAGAACTTGGAAGAGGAGGGAGTACATGAGTGTGGGCTGAGGTACATGAAGGTGAGGTGACATAGTGATGTGGCAAGATGAGGTGGAGGGTAAAGGACTAAGGGTATTAAGGTAATTTACTTTGTTTCTTGCTTATAAATACCCCTTTCATTTCTTCAATTTTTCCTTCTATTCCTTCTACCATATCTTTCTCATATCTTATCCAAATGCAGATTTTCATTTTCTTAAACCATATAAAATTCCAGTGGTACAACTTTCATATGTACCACTTCTTCAAATATTCAGCTTAGCCATGTCCAAATCTCAGTTCTTTCAGACTCATTTTCGGATCCAAATTTTCAAGTCCGAAAACACCTCTTCTCCTTTTGATTATACCTTCCTCAGAACAGTTCAAAATTGAGTGAATCTTTGTCCAAATTATGGAGAAGAGAAGTTCCAAGAACTTTCCCTTTGACAACTTTTCCAAATTACGTGAGTAACTCGTCCAAAAATTAGTTGGAAGATGATCCATTTTCGGGTTGGATTTTAATGAATTCGATGATAATCCAAACCCCCCACCTTTCAAGGCCGAAGTCCACCACATTTGGACTTGTGCACCATACCTTGGCTAAACCATAAAGCCTCCATAGGGCCATGAAATCTTGCTCTTACCAAAGACAAAGCATGGATCTAGGCTCGGTTCAAAAGCTAGGGAAGTTAGAGTCATTTTGGTACTTTTGGGTAAGTATAGCTCACGAATTCATTTAAAAGTTCTAACTTTAAATACGATGCTTACTTTGATGATGAAACCATTATTGATGGTTTGTACACTGATGTTGATTAAAATGTTTACATATATATTTGATATGATGTTTGGTTTGACTTAGAAATCAAAGTTGAAATGTGTTGATGGAAAGTTATGTTCTTTGCTTGGTTATGTAAACCATGACATGTATATGTGTTGTGTTTGTATTGTATATGCTAAAAGTTAGCACTTGAGTATGTGTTTATATGTTAAAGGAAAGTTAGTAGTTAGCAAGTAGCCGCGACTTCAAAATCCTTTTGTCGAAAACTAGTTTTCTAACTTTACTTTCTTGAAAAGTTTTAATAAAGTTTCAAAACCTTACCATTATTTTCAAAACTTTATCCAAAGTTATAAAAGTAAGTTAACATAAAATGATAGAGTTTTTGGAAGTGATTTAGAACATAAATCAAGTTTTTAAATTACGGGTCATATAGCAATAGTCACTATAAATGAAAGACGAACTCTTTTTGCAAATTAAAAATGTTTTCAAAACATATTATAAGTACTAAAAAGTAAATATTAATTAATTATTTAATGATTAATTAATTAATTAATTTAATAAGGTAATTAGCACTTAAGTATTAATTAAATAAGTTAATTTTAATTAGTTAATTAATAAAAGGTTAATTATATTTTTAATTAATTATTTGAGGACTAATTATTATATAACTATTTATTAAAGATTAATTTTTAATTATTTATTTATTATAAAAGGGTTTAATTTTTTAATTTTACTAGTCAAGTTAAGATTTAATTAAAGACGTAATTAAGATTTAAATTATTATTTAATGAAGGTTTAAATTATTATTATTTAATAATTAGTTAGAGTTTAATTATAGTTTATAATTATTTAAAGATTTAATATTATTTAATTATTCTTGTAAAGGATAATTATTATTTTATTATTTATTTGATAGTTAATTATGCGCTAATTATTAATTGAAGAATTAATCATTTTAAGTAAAGTTCAAATGTAAATTAATTATTAAATAAAGTTTTAGAAGTTTAAACCACTTTATTCCTAAAGGTCGGTTTTGTTTTCAAGCAACTTTCTTTTAACGGAAGATGTTAATTCAAGGGAATTCTTTGTCGCCTATTTTTAAGTAAACCCAATTGAATACGAAACCCAATGATATCTGTGTAGCAGAATAAATTACTTTTGCTAATTAACTTGTATTTGACATCTGTTTGGTAGAATAAATCACCATCGTACCATATTTCACCAAGAAGATTATATTGACATCTATTAGGCAAAATAAAATTCCATTCTACCATTATATTAACTTAGACATGATTTAGCAGAACAAATCCCCATCTGCTATCTTAGGAACTTGGACATTTACTTATATGATTGATTGTTATTGACTGATTACCTTATGCATATCTAATTATTATGTAAATACTCATGTTATAACTTGAAAAGTAAACTCAGTTAAATGAGCCATTGTGGTCACTAAGCTTCTCTTTTGACTTTTAAGGTCAGTCGTACTTTTAATAATGGTTTCAAGTTATGTAATGATTTTAGTAAAAGTGTTTTAAAAAAATCATTTTGTTTATTAAAAGGACTTTATTAAATGATTTTATTAAAGAAGTTTTGTTTTAAATAAGGAATATTTATAAGAAAATTTTATAAATGATTACAGATATTTATAAAAGAAGTTTTATAAATAAGTTTGGAGATTTTTTAAAGAGATATTTAAACGGTATTTAATTTTATAAAAGAGTTTTGTAAATTTAATTTTGTGAATTATAAAGAGTTTTGTAAATGGGTTTGGAATTTAAGTAAAGGAGATTCATAAACAAAAGAGATTTATTAAGAGGATTTATAGAAAGAAATTTATGAAAGGATTTGAGATTAGATTTCCTTTAATTGACCTTCTTGATTCTGGTGGTATGGACATTTGTTCCATACTTAACACAAAAGGAATATTGTTTGAGGTTACCTTTATCTCCAATTTAAATAAAATTTTGTTTTGATCCTTTGATATGATTTGGAAATGAGAAATCTTTCACAAATGTTTTGTGAATATACTTACATTAATGAGATAAGGATATGAATATTTTTTATAAACACTTTTGAAATGAGTTTAATAAATCAAAGATTTAGTTTGAGGCTTAGTGGTTGCTATGGATAATTAAATCTCTAAAATGTTGCTTGTTTATTTCTTTGATAGTTAGATAACCGACTATCAGACCTGGACCAAAATATAACTCTGGAAATATCTAGGGGAAACACACGAGTTATATGGCACAGTCATCTTCGATGATGACGTACTGTGCGTTTAAATCTCATTTTGTTCTCCTAGGACAAATGATAGGGAGATCCATTCACTTAGACGGTTAGCGGTGATCCCCACTCCTATGTATTTCTGATTATTTCCAAAAGAACTCTGGTTGTTTTTACCGGAACTATGAAAAATTATCTTAAAGTGACCGAGATCGGATTTGCTTTGGCATGTGGTGTAGCTTGATAGGGGTTCTCGCTTTGTGTTTGGTGTCGAGCAAGAGACTCTTACTCTTATATGTCCTTTAGGTTGGTGCAGTCGAGAGGCTGGTCGTGAAATAAAATCGCAAGGTACTAGTGTATGCCACAGTGGTTATACCCACTGCCGTTAGGGTCGAAGACCCAGTTGTTACAATTGGTATCTAAGCTTAGGTTAAGCGAACACCTAGGCCTTGGTGGGGTTGACTCATTTGAGATAGGGTAAGCGAGACCCTAGGATGAGTTTGACTGTGTATATTGAGTTTGCTAGTGCTTGTTGTTAGGAGTTAACAATATTTTATTATTATCATCATTTAGGGTTCATATAGTCATGCTCGTCCAATTTTGAGCATTTGCTATTTTCTGATTTAATGATAGTTTTCCTTTTTCTATCATGGGTTGGGTAGATAGAATTCATGGGAACATTGAAATGAACACCTTATGAATTAAGTTTCACATTTTGACTATAAGGTATTTGATGATAATGTTAGGTCATAAGTATTGGATTTTAATAAAAGGGTGTTTTTCGAAAATAAAGGAAACATATTTTAAAAATGAATATTTGAGGAAAGATTTTATATACAGTGATTTATAAATTAGAATTATAAAATATATTTTGAAAATATGATGGATTTTCAAAGAATTTAAAACCTGGTAACTTTGATAAATTTTTCAAATGATTCTTGGAAAAGTAGTAATTATGTTACATAAAAATACTTTGAGGTATAAATATTAAAAAAAGGAATTTAGGAGTAAGATTTTTCTTTGAACGGTTCGGGAAATGAGTCTTCATTCTGTTTCATGATAATCAGAATAATCGTGATAGTGCACTTAGTAAATTATTCTTTTTGTTATTGTACGATCGAAACATGTTCGAATCCGAATGAATCCAAAATAAGTGGATGGTAAGTATTTTGTTATAAAAAAACTATTTATGGGAAATATATACATAGTATTATTTCAAAAGGAGGATTTGAAAAGGAAGAAGTATTTTTATAATTAACAAGTTCGAGTGACTCGAAAGTGACTAAAAATGGGAAAGGGATGTGTTCGGATGGTAAACACTTCTCTTAAGTATTACCCTTCTTAGTAAAGGGATTTATGATATTATTTGTTAGTACCAAGTTCCTTAATATCATTTTGGAGTTACTCGGGCTATATGTATATTTTTTAAGGGCCAAATATGAAGTATCATTCAAAAAGATTTTGAAATAAAAACCCGGATATTTGGCTCCTAAGGTTTCAAACTAATAAGGTATTTTGATTAAAAAGTGGATTAATAAATGAAGTTTTAAAATTGAATTAATTTAATAAGGTGGTTTAATAAACTTTGTTTTATTAAATCATGTCTTTTGATTATAACATCTAGAAGTGTACGATTATTTGATGTAACTGGGCCGTCTAATAAACATCTTTACCTTAGAAATGTCTAAGAAAAAATAGATTCTAGGATGGAGTTTGGATACCAGCATCCTATTCTTCTTAGCTACTTACCGGACCAAATGGGTAAAGAAGTTGTATTGTCGACTCTATTTTAAGACCTAAATTATTTTGGGCCTACATCCGAATAGAATGAAGTGAATAGAATAAAAAATCTGATGTTTTGTATATACTCTTAGGATGTAGAAGAGTATTGTACAAATTAATAAATTAAAATGATTTTATGAAAATGTTTCATAAATAAGTTGTATCATTTAAAAATAAATGCTTGAATCTAAATTGGAATTTTGTGAAGTGTTTTCATAAAAAAATTTGGGGGGGGGGGGTTAACATCAGTTGGGTAAATAAAGGACCTTTAGATGAGTACGTAGGTTGTACGTAGATTATTTCCCTTTTTCATATAGTTCTCGATCCAAGATTCGAGTACATGACTTGAGGTGTTTTATACCATTCCAAAAAAGGATTTATCACTCGATTTTTGATGGCGAACACATAGTAAGGGTTCTTAAGGTGGAACCAAAAGTTTTCTATCATAATATATAGCTATATAAGGAGAATGAAGGTTTCTAATTAAGAAGCCTGATCAGAGTCCGCACAAGGAAGTCGGGTGAGTGATACTTGTTCGAAAGTAAAAACTATGTATTTGAGTGAGTGATCAAATCAGATTTTGTATCGGAATGATCTATGGGTATCATATGAACTAATGTATAGTGTTATGTATTCCTGTTTTGGATTTTTTTGGGTTTAGAGCTGTGGTAAAGTTTCGGGTTTGAAATTCTTTTAGAGGGGGAGAGTATAACGACCCGGAATTTCATCGCTTTAATTTGTAAATATTTAATTAATTTTTAATAATCAAATAATAGATTTTATAATTAAAATAAAACTCTTTTAAATAATAAATAATAATGGTGAAATAATTTTCAATTTTTATTTACAAAAATATATAGTTTGAAGAAAAATCAGAAATGTGACCGGAATTCATTTTTCGAATTTTCGACTTTTTGTTAGCTAAAAGTTGTCGAAAAACATTGTGAACTCTATAGCATAAATGGACACATACATATGTAAATAATTTTGTATTCACATTCATTTCCAAACAAGTAAAATTATATACATGTGTGTGTATATATATATATATATATATATGTATAATAATGCATTCAAATAAGTTAATATTAAAAAATTTAAAAGATGCCTTATGAAACATATAGAAACATAAGTAGATTTGGCAACAAAGACATGTTTAAACATACTAATGCTTGGAAAAGGAGAGGGGCAGAAGTGCGGGCTGAGGTACATGAATGTGAGGTGGCATAGTGATATGGCAAGAGGAGGTGGAGGGTAAAGGACCAAGAGTATTAAGGTAATTTACTTTGTTTCTTGGTTATAAATACCCATTTCATTTCTTCAATTTTTCCACTTCTTCATTCTACCATATCTCTCTCATATCTTATCTAAATAGAGATTTTCTATTTTTCAAACCGTATAAAATTTCCAGTGGCTATAACTTTCATGCACTTCTTCAAATTTTGAGCTTAGCCGCGTCCAAATATCATTTCTTTCAAACTCATTTCCGGACCCTGATTTTCAAGTTCGAAAACACATCTTCTTCTTTTGACCATATCTTTCTCAAAATAGATCGAAATTGAGTGATTCATTTTTTGAAATTGTAGAGAAAAGAATTTCAAGGACTTTCCCATTGACAACTTTCCCAAATTACTTGAGTAACTTGTCAAAAAACAGTTGGAAGATGACTTATTTTTGGGTTGGACTTTTGTGAATTCAATGATAATCTGAACCCCCTCTACCTTTCAAGGTCGAACTCCACCATCTTTGGGCTATGTGCACAATACCTTGGTCGAACCATAAATCCACCATAAGGCCACCAAATCTTTTTCTTACCAAAGTCAAAGCATGGATATAGGCTCGGTTCAAAAGTTAGGGAAGTTCGAGTCATTTTGGTAGCTTTTAGGTTAGATTTAGAATTTCTAACTTAAATACGATGCTTAATTTGATGATGAAATTATTGTTGATGGTTTGTATACTGATGTTGATTAAAATGTTTACGTTTATATTTGATGTGATGTTTGGTTTGACTTATAAATCGAAATTGAAATGTGTGTATGGATGGACAGTTATGTTCCTTGCCTGGTAATGTAAACCATGACATGTATATGTGTTGTGTTTGTATTATATATGTTAAAGGTTTGCACTTGAGTATGTGGTTATATATTAAAGGAAAATTAGTAGTTAGTCGTTAGTTGCGACACCGAAATCCTTTGGTCGAAAACTAGTTTTCTAACTTTACTTTCTTGAAATGTTTTAATAAAGTTTCAAAACCTTATCTTTGTCTTCAAAACTTTATTTTAAATTATAAATGTATGTTAACATAAAAGGATAGATTTTTTGGAAGTGATTTAGAACATAAATCAAGTATTTAAATTACAGGTCATATAGCAATAGCCGCTATAAATCCAGTTCGTAAGACGAACTCTTTTTGCAAATTAAAAGTGTTTTTCACTTAAGTATATTTTTGAAAAGTGTTTTCAAAACATATAATAAGTAATAAAAAGTATTTATTAATTAATTATTTAATGATTATTTAACTAATTAATTTAATAAGGTAATTAGTACTTAATCATTAGTTGATAAGGTAATTAGTACTTAAGCATTAATTAATAAGTTAATTTTAATTAGTTAATTAATTAAAGGTTAATTAGTTGAGGACTAATTATTATTTAATTATTTATTAAGATTAATTTTTAATTAATTATTTATTGTAAAAGGGTTTAATTATTTAATTAATTACTAGTTAAGTTAAGATTTAATTAAAGACATAATTAAGATTTAAATTATTATTTAATGAAGGTTTAAATTAATTATCTAATAATTAGTTAGATAGTAATTACGGTTTAAATATTTATTTAAAGATTTAATATTATTTAATTATTTTTGTAAGGATAATTATTATTTTATTATTTATTTAATAGTTAATTATAGTTTAATTATTAATTGAAGGATTAATCATTTTAGTAAAGTTTAAATGTTAATTAATTATTAAATAAAGTTTTAGGAGTTTAGACCACCTTATTTTTAAAGGTCGGTTTTGTTTTCGAGCAACTTTCTTCTAATGGAAGATTTTAATCTAAGGGATTTCTTTGTCGTCTATCCTTAAGTAACACAATTGAATATGAAACCCGATGACATATGTTTAGAAGAAATCACCGTTCTGCTAATTAATTTGTATTTGACATCTATTTGGTAGAATAAATCATCATTCTATCATAGTTCACTAAGAAGATTATGTTGACATCTATTAAACAAAATGAAAACTCATTCTGCCGTTATTTTAACTTAGACATGTGTTTAGCAGAAAAAATCCCCGTCTTTTATCTTGGTAACTTGGACATTTACTTATATGATGATTGATTATTATTGACTGATTCCCTTATACATATCAACTTGTTATGTAAATACCCAAGTTATAACTTAAAAAGTAAACTCAGTTAAATAAGAACCATTGGGGTCACTAAGCTTCTTTCTGATTTTTAAGGTCAATCATGCTTCTAATAATGGTTTCGAGTTAGGTAGTGATTTTAGTAAAGGTGCTTTTAAAAATCATTTTGTTTCACAAAAAGACTTTATTAAATGAGTTTATTAAAGAGGTTTTGTTTTAAATAAGGAATATTTATAAGAAAATGTTATAAATGATTTTAGTTATTTATAAAGGAAGTTTTACAAATAATTTTAGAGATTTTTAAAGAGATATATAAATGGTTTTTATTTTTAAAAGAGTTTTGTAAATTTAATTTGGTGATTTATAAAGATTTTTGTAAATGGGTTTGGAATTTAAGTAAAGGAGATTCATAAATAAAAGAGATTTATTAAGAGGATTTACAGAAGGAAATTTATAAAAGGATTTGAGATTGGATTTCCTTTAAACGACCTCCTTAATTCTGGTGGTATGGACATTCATTCTACACTTAACACCGAAGGAATATTGTTTGAGGTTATCTTTATCTCTAATTTAAATAACATTTTGTTTTGATCCATTGATATGATTTTGAAATCGGAAATCTTTCACAAATGTTTGGTGAATATACTTACATCAATGATATAAGTATATAAATGTTTTTGATAAACACTTTTGAAAAGATTTTTAATAAATGAAAGATTTAGTTTGAGGCTTAGTGGTTGCTATGGGTAATTAAATCTCTAACATGTTGCTTGTTTGTTTCTTTGATATTTAAATAACCGATTATCAATTCTGAACCAAAATATAACTTTAGAAATATCTAGGAGAAACACGTGAGTTATATGGCACAGTCGTCTTCGAGGATGTTGTACTGTGCGTATAAATCTCGTTTTGTTCTCCTGGGACAAATGATTAGGAGATCCATCTACTTAAACGGTTATGGGTGATCCCCGCTCTTATGTATTGTCTGATTATTTCCATAAAACCGGGGTTGAGTTTATCAGAACTATCAAAAGTTGTTTTGAAAAGACGGGATCAGATAAGTATAAAGTATCTGAAATCCACTTCGATCCAACTCAAGCATTTCGAACTGCAGACATCTTGAAAATGATTGAAGACAGATCTTTTGAAGTGCAAGGGCTACTTGCTACTAATTCTGAGGGTGAATCCAAAATGGATGTAGTAGAGGTAGTGCCTTCGGTTTTGTTCAGACCCAGAATGAACTTGTAGAGATGAATGTTGGCACTGTTTTGCTGCCTGTAGGGCAGTGTTAGCATTCCAAGATGGTTGCTATATGAACAGGTAATCGTAGCCTCAAGCTCATCAACCGGGAAAATGACTAAAGCAGGGACATGCGGTTGGGATATAAGGGTCGCTCCCATTAGGATATGATCATTCCAAGATCTAGTGTCGATATCTCTATGCATGCTTGGGGGCCCATTATGGTTGTTCGATCGCAACCAAAGGGTGATCATATTCAGCGCTATCTATTAATGGGTAGGGCCTGCCCTGAGTAGTAGAGGTACAACGTGTTGTAGCCTCCCGTACATTTTATCTAGAGGTGTACGGATTCGGTAGGTAGACCCATACCCTTTCATAGTTGGAATCCATTCTCCAATACGAGCCTTCGGACTTGATTGTATACCTATAATGCTAGAATTTAATAATGTAATAATTTCGGCTATGATTAATATGTATTTGAATTCTAAACATTATTATAATATCACTGGATTTTTTATAGAAATGTTTTGGTTATCATAAGGTAAAAACTCGTCCGTGTTTATGTACGACGTGGTCTTACGAGATACCTTTGATTTTACAGGATTTTACAAGTTATAATAAATAAAATTCCTTGTGATTTGAGTTTCTCACGTTGGTTTTACCAAACTGATCCGGGCGTTATTTTTCTTATAATGCTCGGGTCAGCCTTTGAGAATATTTTCCAAATTTAGCTGGATTCTTTTGAGCTTTCAGGTGACAAGCTGGATTCTCCAAGATGTATTCACGTACCTTATTTTCTTCCGCTGTTCTGTTTTGTTTTGTTCTTGATTGTATTTACCAACAATTGTAAGAATAGGCTTTTATAATTGTCCAGGCTGATAATAGGTTAATGCACTATGATGTTGTGTATAATAAAGATGATTTCTTTTTGTAAGGACTTATTTATATTATATGTTTCTCGTCATGTTTTGTGAGGTTCTGTTCTGTCTTTTCTTTCTTTTCCCCAAATGACCTGTCTTTCGGATACTTAAATCATCAACACACGAATACCGAGGATGTATTCAGTGTCATCTTTAGGTGTGAGAAAGGTTAATCGCTACAATATATAATTATTGTAGGCCTATTATTTTATTTTTATTTTTATTTTATATGTATTTACTTACATTTACATATTATATTCATATATGTATTATATATTATTAATAATAATATGATCATGCATAAGATATTAATATTATTTATTTAACCTCAAAAATAATTTAGCTAGTATATATATAATTTAATATATATAGTGTTATTATATTAATATTCAAAATGATTTTGACTAATCATAAATTGTTTTTAAGATAGACCCAATAGATAATGATTTTAATTAATTTGAATTTAAAATAATAGTATTTACCTTATTATTGTTATACTAAAATATATATACTCATATATAATGCGGCTATAATTCTTTTTATAAAATCCGAAATATACATACACACACACACACATATACATACATACATATATATAATAAGTTACTTTTTTAAAATGTTTTTGTTCATAAATATAAATAAACATATAGTATGATGTAAATATGCATTCATTTTATAATTTGGACGTATGCTTAAGATATATATATACACACACACACAAACATGTATTCAATTTGATTTTTTTGGTTTTTCATAAAGAAATATGCTAAATACATTACATTATTATATTAATATCATGAACACACACATATCGAGATATATATGTGTGCATGTTTTTATGTGTGTGTGTATATTATAAAGAATAAGTTAATCTCTGAATATTTCTAAATAATTTTTAATTCAAAGGAAGTTTTTATGTTGCGAAAATATTATGTGCGTGTGAGGCATATTTAAAATTTAGACACAAGATCACCATGATGATGTTGTTGATTTCATATACCTCGAAATTGTAGTTCAGCCTTTAACCTTTTATTCTCAACTTAAATTATAGTTAGCAACTTTAGAGCTCAATGAATTTTAATGAAAGACAATATCCTTTTGTATCTAGAATTCACCTAATAATAAATTATACCCGTTGGTTCTTATTTATATAATGGTGATTCCACGTAGGAAATATCTAATATTTCCTAATGTATCTCCACCAAATAAAAAAAACATTATCCGTTTTTAATCCATATTTTACTAACATAACAATGGCGGCAATTATTCAAAATAAATCAATATTCAAATTTAAAACTTCATCCTTAATTAAACATATATCACACATATATTTGAACTATTTTATTAGTTATTAATTAACCTTTATAAATTAAATAATTACATATAACAATTACACATAATTAAATAATTTATAATGTAATACAAGACTAAAAATAAATAAATAAATAAATATATATATCAAATATATAAATTTATTTTAACAATAATTTATATAATAATTATATAAATTCATCTCCTTTTTAACTATAAATAACTATGAATGTGAATTAATTGGGATTAGGTTAGAGCCACCGCCCATCTTCTACTTCTTTTCCTCCTTATCCACTCTCACTTGTATCCATCTTCATTTCGCCCTGCAACATCTTCGACTACCCTCTCCCATTCTCACCATCTTATGTGGGTTTTTTCAAAAAAAAAATCTTTATTTTTCCATTTCACATCCCCATATATTCTTAGTCGTCCCTATCCCAACTTGTCGCCGCTACCTCATCTCTTCTTGGATCCAGCTACTCCTTTCGATTTTTGTCTAGATCTAGTTCATCTGAATAAAGTTGTGGGATTTTGTGACGCCCCACCCCGAGACCCACATTAACAAAGAGAATTACATTGTAATTCTGTCTGCTATTGCGGAGAATAGGGCTAGTTAAGGGGGACCTTCATAGTCTTGCATTTGATAAGAGCTAAGTATGTCGGTTTTTGGCACTTATTATTTTTTTCATTTTATCTCGAGTATTCGACATACTTAATTCCTTTCTAATACACTACTATGGTGGCTACATGATCGATTCAGAAATAAAATATGAGAACAATTCAATCTCAAGTCACAGAACAGCAACACAGATAATATACATATACACTTACATCAAATGTAATACAACATGCCACAAGTGGTATTCAACCACAATATATACATACAACCCCATAAAAGAATAGATACAACATAAGGTTCCCAACAGAAAACTACTACACAAAAACTATGCCATAACCGAAGTCGATGAAGAAGCCCAAATAGTAAAGCTAGCATTGGTCCAAAAGCTAACCTTCAACACGGTCTGACCCGAGTAATAAATACACGGGCCAGGCTAACTAGAACTTGATATTAGCCAAAGATAAAGGAATATAAGTGCATAAGGGAAACATTCCTTTAAAGATAAAGGAATAATATATAAGAAAGTCTATTTATTCAACTAAGAATATGTATTCCATAAAGCTCAAAGTTAATCACAAGATAAGGTTTAACAAGGCATAGATGTTTTACAATTAAAGGGCTATACAATGAAAGTGAACATAATCAATATGTAAGCCATATGTGAAATCATCAAAATCTCCAAATCAAAACTCATGAAACTCAATAAGAGTTTATAATCCCAATATTGAAATCACCATAAAACAACGTATATATATAAGCCTTTCTCTAACTCAAGGCTATAAGTAAACTCATCATCTCAAATTGGTGAAATCGAAATAAAAAACTCATAAAAATTCCCCGGATTGGCCAAATCCCATTTGCATGCCGAAGCGATGCTGCACATGCCATCCTCCCAGTACTATATATATATATTAGGTACCTCTCCTAGACGACCGAAGTCATAAATCTCAGACGACCGAAGTCATAATCCCAGATGACCCGAAGGTCTATAATACTGGCAATCCCAGAATGTGTCACAACTCCCAGATAGGAACCCGAAAAGTGTTAACGTGCGTCCCATACCACATGTTCGCACTTAACGGTTTACTAACCGCTAGCCATTGCCACATTAGAAAACAAAAATCATCATAAGATTCCAAAACTTAGAAAACTCAGACTCGCCTCAACTCATTAGCAAGTAAAACACTATAACGGGTTCTCATAGATTATACTCCTAGAGTAGGAGATCTCGAACCACAACCCGCCAAATATTGGCCTTCCAAGATAATTCCCAAAGGAAGGAATTATAAACTCAAAACTCGTCATAACTTGGCTAAATAACTCAGAAATCAATAACCCAGATAGTTTCGATCGTACAAGTCCAGAATTAACCGATAAAGTAAACTCACGTGTCCTATACCACGGGTTTTACTAAACCGTTTAATTCTCTTTCTCATATGTCCGAAAAGTGTAAAAAATATTGTATATTATTTATAAAATAATTTACTTGAGAAAATGGGATTTTAAAATAATTTTCTGAAATCATTTTGAAGGCATTTTATTGAAAATTCAGCTTGAATACTTTTATAATAATTTAATAATAATCTGAAAATATTTTATAATAAAGATTTCAAAAACCCAAATCATATAGAAATTTTCTCAAAATTTATTTGGAAGAAATAGTGCTTGAAATCGAAGAAAAACAAAGGAATCACTCCAAATCGATATTCGAATTTAATTCGAATTTAAACAAAATTTTAAAATTCCCAATTCCTCCAAAACTTGGTGAATCCATTGATGAATATCATAGCCCATAAGCATCATCAAAATCATCTCAAAATTTGCATCAAAACAAGTGACAAAACCATAGTAATTCAAAAAAAATGCTACAGAACAAGCTGCAAAAGGAATAGGAATAATCGACCACAACTTCACGTACTGGGCCAACTAGGGGGTCGACCAAGCCTAAAGGCCAGGTCGACCGCCTGGTCGACCTAGTGGTTGCTAGGTCGACCTCTAGGTCGACCCATACTATGGACCATTTCCTGCATATTTTTCTTGCTTCGAACTCAACTTCCAACAGCAAATTAGCATAGCAAATGATCGTGTTTTGCAGCGAAAATTGACATGCAAAGTGTTTAATAACTAAACTACAATCCGGATAAGATCCGGCAGCATTTAGACTGAAAATCAAAGAGATATGGCCACTCAAAGTGGCAACTGGAAACAAGAAACAACAAAAAGCAACAACAGAGAATATGAACATATACAGAAGCTTTTACATAGTAGATTTCTTAGCAATAGCACTAATTTTAGTTAGCAATTGTGAGTGTTGTACTCACCTTGATGATTTAGTAAGAGTTCAAGAGCAAGCTATGATCTTTGGTGAAGATAGGAGCTTTAAAGACCTGTAAAAGCTAGAAAAGAAAAGAAGCATGTAGAGCGAACAAAAAGAGTTACGGACAATTCATATCAAATTCAAGGATTTGATGAAATAATTTTTAGTATTGGTTTGGATTACCTTTCCCTTTTCTTGTTTTAGTGATTTATTCTTTGAATTAGCAGTAATTTGGAGTGGAAATTGAATTTACAAGGAGGCTACCATTTATTTACTTTTGTTGTTTTTACTGTATGTTCTTAGTTTGAGAAAGAAGAAGAATAACTACATACAACACAAATTTTCTCACCAGAAAACTCTAGAGAATGGGCTTTAGATCCCATTCCTAACCCTATTAAGCCCAAGTGTAAAAATACTTAGTGAAAAATAACAAAGGAATGTATACATTTACCTATTTTGTTACTATATTCACATATTTCAACATTTATATGCCAAATAAATTACCATAATTCATTTTAACTCTTTTAATCATCAAAATATTATTTTCAAACAATATTTCCTCTTTTATTATAATAAAACACATAATACCTTCATATTTCTCATTTTAAATTGAATAAAAGATTAATATTGGCAATATTTTCCAATATTGTTGATTTACCCAAATAAAATTGCAATTTGATTATTTTCTACTCAAATTCTCAAAATAAAGTTTTTAAAACTTTATTTTCATTATTTTAGATTTATTTCAACAATTTAACATTGAAATACATCACCTAATTAATTTATTAGCTCCAAACTAATAAATACCCAATATTTCAATTTATTTAAACCAAATACTTATCAAATCCATATATAATCCCATATTTATTCCCAAATAAACAAAGTAAAGTTCCAAACTTTATTTTTCCCATTTTATTTACAAAATTCATTGTTTATTCCAAATAAACAATTTAAAATATCCAATTATATTTTAATTTACAATATTAAATTATAACCCCCGTTATAATTTAATATATACAGGTAATCTCCAAACCAGGGTTGTTATAGATTTTCCTTTCGCAAGCTGAAACTCCTTTGTGCTGCCAACCGCTTCCTACTTGATTTCCAGTGTCGCTTGAAACCTTAGGTCGGTTGAAGTAGTCATTATCGATGATTTTTCATGTTCTAGTATATAGTTGTGTTTTTTCGGCTTTGATTTAGGTTGCAGCTTCTTTTATCATTGCTATCAATGGTTCTTTGGTTTTTGTGTGGTGGTGTTGGTTCAGAGTGACGTAGAATGTTCGTTAAGTGGGTTAGATTTTTGCTTTTGTGAGCCTGAGTGGCCTTGCCATCTTCTTCAACTCATTGACTACTCCATAGTGACTTCAACCCTGTAAAGGAACAACTTATTTTCCTAATTATTTGACTTTTAGGTAACCCTACAAAAAAAGTGTTTGCCAACTACTTTTTTTTGACTTATAACCTAAATTTTAACTAATTTCATAAACAACAAAGAGTTGCATATGACTTATATGTTACTTTTGAGAGATGTAACTTGTAAGTCATTTTGCAACAAGTAGTTCCCAAGCATGCCCTTCTTATGCAGCTAATAGAGCTTCTATCAATGAGGTTTGTTATGCTTAAAGGGCGTGTGATGCCCCACCTCTATACTCACACTAGCCAAGGACACTACGGGGTAATGCCGTCGACTAGCACGAAGAATAAGCTTATTAAGGAGCGACCATCTATGTAATTGCTTTGTGCGAGTACCCATATGTCAAATAATATAACTTACATTTCATTTCAAGAGGAAATCCGACATATCAAATACAAACTCAAAGCTACCACACATTGGCTATGTGGGCTTCAAAAACAAATATAGAAATAAACATAACACAAATCAGTCACAAATATTCATATCACTAAGGAGGAAACAGATATGAATATAATACAAAAAGGTGTACATCAAAGTAGTGGTCAAACTAGATCCACTACATCACAAAAGAACAGATACAAGTGCTAGCAAAAGAATATGTATACATCAAGGAGTCTATCTCGAATGTATAATAAAAAAAACTACTAAGCTAAAGTAGTTAGCCAAAAGTCAGGCGATAGACCCTGATAAGAAGTCAAGCAGAAGCACCTGAAATACCTCGGTCTGACCCGAGTATTATTTGATAAGAAAATAATAAACGGATCATACTAGCTATAAATATCATATAAAATGACATAGGATAAGAGATATCACAAAAACGTATGATAACAATAATGTCATACTTTGACAAGTATACATTAGATAACAAAAATCATAGAATATCTCAAATATTCTCATACACCAAAAAGAATTTCATATTCTTTAAATTATTCACCAAAACACAAATATTGATAGAGCTTATGCCTATCATCAAAATTGGTGAAACACAAATTCTAGAAATCAACATCCAGAAATCTAGAAAACACAAAGGGGGAGGCCTATCACAAACGTGAGCATGAAAACTCACTAACACGTGTCTCACAAACGGGACACTATCCCTTGGTCGCTATCCATAGAGCTGGTGCAACGACGTAGTACAATAACGGTATGCCCGATGAACCTGATACTCAAGTAATTCGGAACAACGACGTAGTACAATAACGGTATGCCCGATGAACCTGATAAGCTGGGACAACGACGTAGTACAATAACAATACGCCCGATGACCCTGATAAGCTGGGACAACGACGCAGTACAATAATGGTACGCCCGATGAACTGAGCTCCATAAAACCATAGTTCTCTAGCCTATAAAAAGAATGAGACGAAGCTCCATAAAACGAGGTACAGTCCCCCACATGGACAAAGAAACATCGCATATCGCTTGTCTAAACCATAAAATGATCACCATCGATCAATGAAAAGTGTAGATTACACTAAGCTAGTAAATAAATGAGTTTAGCTTCATGTCCCATAACCACTGGCTTAACTTAAATATTTACGAACAAATTGTAGATTTCCACTTGAAAATTGTCACAAGATTTCAATCGAACAAGTCTAAGAATTAACTGAAGAAGTAAACGCAAGCGTTTCATACCGCTTGTTTTGCTAAGTCGTTTAATTGGATTTCTCGTACGAATGAGGTAAAGGTTTGTATATACTAATAGATTGGAAAACAGTTTTAAAAACGAGCTTTGTATTTAAAAGTAATGTTGAAATCGTTTTTGTGAAAGAGTTTGAGTATTTACTACTAGTATAGAAACCTTTGTATTTTAAAGTGACAAACCACATAAAGGATTGTAGAAATAATCAATCACCAAAAATTCACATACGAAAATGTGAATTAAATTCATAAAAATCGATATCAAATCCGTCAAATGGAGATTCCCAAAAATCCAAAGAAAGAAGTCATCAAAGTCGATAATAAGTGATAACAACTATCCGGATCAACAAAAACCGATTAAATTGGAAGTTCACTAAAAAATTAGGCAAATAGGCAAAACTGAACAGTTCCAGACGTCTGGTTTAGAATCCAGATGTCTAGATTTGTTTTCTGGAATTTTTCAGAAAACCTCCCAAACGTCTGAAATTTCGAAGCAGTCGTCTGAGCCCTAATCAGACGTCTGAACCTATATTTCAGACGTCTGGAATTAGTCTCTACCATTTTATTTTTTTCTGCCATGTATATTTTTTCCTCCAGGTCTATAACCAGACGTCTGGACTTGATAACCAGACGTTTGGTCACCTAGTCTGGGCAACAATTTGCCTAGGCCAAGATGGTCAAAACGTTTCGGGAGCGATCGGACGAGCAACGACGACTAGGGATTTATGCCAAGCGACAACCCAACCTTATAGGCTCTTCGATACACCCCAAATATCATGTCTAAACATCCATAGTAGGATTTTCATAAAATTGGACTTCACAAACCAAAAATTGGAAAATTCACCAAATCAATTTAAAGCAAAAGCAAATGAACATGAATAGATGTTAGAAATTCATACCCAACAACAATGAAAGTTAAAGACGTATATGTGAGTTAAAGAACTCACCTTTAAAACCAAAAACTCAAGTGAGAAGCTCTAAAACAAGCTAAGATCAATTTCCTCTTCAACAACAACTCAAGAAGCTTCAATCTAAGCTCATAAGAAGAATATTTCCTAAGTTAGGGTTTAGGAATTTCTGAAATTTGAAGAGAGATTGAGATGGAGAAGATGAAGAGGATGCTTACCTAAGCTTCTCCTTGATTTCTAGCTTGAAGTTGATTTTTCCTAAGAGAATTAGGGCTTAGGAATTTCTAATTTTTCTCTTTCCCCATTTTTACTTTAGCTTGAGAGTATTATGAAATGAGAATGAATGAAGAGGAGAGGGGTGGAGTTAGGGTATTATGTTGGGTTAATGGGATGAAACCCAAACCCAAAGCCCAAATAGAAAAATAGCAAAATTCTACTCAACTCCAAACATATCGATGTTTATACTCAAAAAAGTTGTAAACGCCATTTTGGACTCAATGGAAGTGGTCTCGAGTCCCAATTCGACTGTTTAAAAAAATTAACATTTCGGACTTTAATATGATTGACGATGCTATATTTAAATAAAACATTTAAATATACAATCGTAAAATATGAGGGTTGTTACAGACTCCCCTCCTTAAAGAAATTGCGTCCTCGCAATACTTAAGAAGAAAATGAAAAGTAACAGCCATACTAATGCATAACAACACAAAAGAAGAAATTTTGAAATGAGAAGTTCACCATAAGGAGCACGAGAGAGTAAGTCCGGATGTGTTCGCTCGATGAATTCTCTAGATTCCCAAGAGCAATCCTTAGGATTTGAGGACCATTGAACTTTCACAAGCAGGACATCTTTATTACGAAGGCGTTTAATCTCCGTAGCAATGACACGAATAGGATGTTGTTCATAAGTCAAATTTGGTGAAACTTCAATTTCTTCAATAATACCGGGCTCAAGAATAGAATCGGAATCTCTAATGAATTTCCGTAGTTGAGAGACGTGGAATACGTCATGAATAGTAGAAAATTGAGCCGGTAATAAAAGGCGATAAGCCACGGAACCAATACGTTCGGTGATGGGAAAAGGGCCAATATATCGAGGTGCCAATTTTCCCGATCGACTGAAACGCACAACACCCTTCATAGGTGAAACACGAATGAACACCAAATCTCCCATAGAAAACTCTAATTCCTTCTTCGGTTATCGGCATAGGATGTTTGTTTACTTTGAGCTTCTTTCATCCTATGACGAATAAGGTCAATCTTTTCTGTAGCATCACGGATAAAATCTGGACCTAAAACCAGCTTCTCACCGACTTCAAGCCAACACGAAGGAGATCGACATGGCCTTCCATAGAGCGCCTCGAAAGGTGCCATACCAATACTAGATTGGAAGCTATTATTATAGGAAAACTCAACAAGTGAAATATGATCTTCCCAACTTCCACCAAAATCAAGAACACATGCACGAAGAAGATCTTCAAGAGTTTGATTCACACGCTCGATTTTTCCATCGGACTGGGGATGATAAGCGGTGCTAAAATTAAGCTTTGTTCCCAAAACTTTTTGAAGACCTTTCCAAAATCCACTAGTAAACAATGGATCACGATCGCTAACAATATAAGTAGGAACTCCATGCAATTTAACAATTTCTTTGACATAGAATTTAGCCAAAATAGGTACGGTCCGATTGGACCGAACGGGAATAAAACGGGCGGATTTTGTAAGTCTATCTACTATCACCCATAGGCTATCATGACCCGAACGAGAACGGGGAAGGCCGTCAATAAAGTCCATGGAAATTTGATCCCACTTCCATATTGGAATGTCCAAAGGTTGCAATAACCCACCAGGCCTTTGATGTTCGGCTTTCATGAGTTGGCAAGTCATGCAACGCTTAATAAAGTTAGCAATATCAGATTTCATTCCATCCCAATAATAAAGTTGCTTCATGTCCGCGTACATTTTACTACTACTGGGATGAATGGTAAATTTAGAACGATGAGAATCTTCTAAAATGTCTTTACGAAGATCAATAGTATTTGGCACAATAAGTCTACCAAATTTTCTAATACCGCCACGAGCATCAACATCAAGGTCTTTCAAACCTTCAATATCAATTTTATCCCTACAACTTTGGCTAAGAAGAACCAATTCGGGATCATGCTATTGAGCTTCAAGAATGCGGTCCAAAAGAGAAGGATGAGCCTCAAGGCTACACAAAACCAGAGATGAACATGAATTGGATTCACGATCTCGAATCTCTCAAGTGGATAAAGTGTCGAGATCATTCCATTCGGATATCATCATGGAAACAACCGCTTATTGCTTACGACTAAGGGCATCGGCAACTCGATTTCTCTTTACGGGAGTATAGATAATTTCAAGATCATAAGATGCAAGGAACTCGAGCCAACGTTGTTGACGCAAATTAAGTTCCTTTTGAGAAAATAAATACTTCAAAGATTTACGATCGGTGTAGAGAACAAATTTCTCTCCCAAAAGATAATGATGCCAAATTCTAAGAGCGTAAATAATAGCTGCGAGCTCTAAATCATGAGTGGCATATCTAGTCTTGGTAGGCTTTAATTGCCTAGAATCATAAGCGATAACACGTTCCCTTTGCATGAGAACGACTCCCAAACCAACACGACTAGCTTCGGTATAAACAATAAAATCTTGGTTCCCTTCGGGAATCACAAGAATAGGAGCATCGGAAAGGAGTTCTTTTAAATTTTGAAAAGTAGTTTCACATTTGTCTGACCAAATGTATTTAACTCCCTTCTTTGTCAAACTAGTAAGAGGCACGGAAATTTTAGAAAAGTCTTTTATGAATCGACGATAATAGCCCGCCAATCCAAGGAAGCTACGAATTTCCGTCACTCTCTCCGGTCTCTTCTAATTTTGAATCGCTTCAATCTTTGAAGGATCCATGGAAATTCCAAATTCAGAAATAATATGCCCCAAAAATTAAACACGAGATTGCTAAAAGTGGCATTTAGAAAAAATTTCTTCCAATTGGTTGCTCCTAAGAGTTTCAACACAATCTGAAGATGTTTTTCATGCTCTTCCTCGGTTTTAGAATAAACAAGAATATCATCTATAAAGATAAGAACAAATCGATCGAGGAAGTCTTTGAAAAATCGATTCATAAGGTCAACGAAATAAGCTGGAGCATTCGTCAAACCAAATGGCATAACAAGCCATTTATAAGATCCATAACGAGTACGGAACGATGTCAAAGGAATGCTATCCTCTGCAATACAGAGCTGATGAAAACCGGTTGCTAAGTCTAATTGTGAAAAGATTCTAGCACCACTAAGTTGATCGAATAAATCATCAATCCGAGGTAAGGGATATTTACTCTTGATGGTGAGATCATTAAGCTTGCGGTAGTCAACGCAAAGCCTAAGTGTACCATCGGATTTCTTCACAAAAATAGCTAAAGCTCCATATGGAGAGGAACTAGAATGAACAAACTGTTTTGCTTCCAATTCGGATAATTGTTTATGCATCTCCTCATTTTCCTTATTGGACATACGATAAAGAGGACGATTTATAGGTAGAGCTCCAGGGATTAAATTAATTCTGAACTCAATTGCTCGCTTAGGTGGTAATCCTAATACAGGCTCAAATATGTCGGGAAATTCATGAACAATGTGAATGAGAGAAATAACATCTTCCTCATCATCATTATCATCATCATGAGGATTTAGTGAATACAAGGATGCTCCTGAATTGGAATCCAAATCTTTAAGAACAAGAGAAATCTGCTTAACAGATTGAGGATGTCGAAGATATAAAGTCCGCTCAAAACATAGGATATGGGCTTCGTAACGGTTAAGCCAATCTTCCGAAACCAAGGTAATGCATAACATGCAAATCGGCTCGGAAAGCATAATCACATAAAATAATTTCGACATCTTTACAAAGTAAACTGAGTGTTGCGGATCCACCAACCGGATTTGCAATTCTTAATGAAGTCATCAAGCCAATAACATTCAAAGACAAAGCATCAACAAGTTCTTTTGATATAAAAGAGTGAGATGCACCCGTATCAAAAAGAACTCAAATAGGAAGATCACGAAATATAATAATGCCATCAAGGATAGAATGAGATAAACCTTGACCAAGAGAAGTGTTACTAGGAGCTTGCACAACATTTAGCTTTCCCTCTTTCTTGTTTGGAAGTTTGGGGCATGAAGATAAAAGATGACCCGAACTTTTGCAATAACGACAAAAAAGAGGTTTTTGGCACCTATTTGCATAATGGTCCTTAGAACCACAATTGTAGCATTTCCCTCGACTAGAGGTAGGAGTCTTTGCTACTGAAGTTGCTTGTTTCCCTCTCTTGTTGGGATTAGGCTTGAATTTAGTAGACCTCTTCTTGTTGCTGTTGAAGTTCTGTTTGGCACCCACAACTTCAACATCACTTTCTTTATCTGCCTCTTCGAGTCGAAGAGCAATATCAACAAGCTGATCAAAAGAAACTTCTAGTTTCAGAAGTAATGGCTTTTTAAGGTTCTTATTCAACCCATAGACAAATCTTTGATTTTTCTTCAATGGGGTATTAATATATTCGACCTCATATTTAGAAAGAGATTTGAAAGATGCGACATAGTCGGCCATAGAAGATTCACCTTGAACAAGGTCAATAAAACGTCGAGCTAGAGATACTTTTTCAGCTTCCAGCACAAACTTTAACTCGAACCTTTCCCGGAATTTCTCCCAAGTAAGATCTGCTTCAATAATTTCTGAAATCAGAAGCTCATACCAATTTAAGGCTCTTTCTTGGAGCATACTAGAAGCCACTTGGACTCGATGTAGATCAATAAGATTCATGTGGGAGAAGATGCGATCGCATGATCTAAGCCAAGCATGGACTTCTATAACGCTTTCGGAACCCTTGAAAGGCCTTCCACCCAAGTTGGTGTAATCACTGCACAAGCGTGCAAACCAAGATTTAGGATGAGTAGGCTCTGTAATGGGTCCGACAACTTGAGCATTCTTCACAAGATCTAAGAGCTGCTGGGCAGACATAAATACTCCATCCTGAGGAGTAGCACTGGATTGGCCGACGCTGGGACGACCTGGTCTAACCATTTCTCTTCTTTAAGAAAGAAAGAAGAGGAAAAAGGTTATTCACAGAATGAATATCAAACAAACTTGATTGATAAAACAAGGCATCATAAAAAGAAATAGGATAGAACGGTACGAAGACTCAAAATAAACCCTACGAAACGATTCCTAAGAAAAACTTAGGACAATGATCCTTGCTAGATTATTCTACATTGTTCCGAAGTTTGGCTCTGATACCAAGCTGTGACACCACACCTCTATACTCACACTAGCCAAGGACACCATAGGGTAATGCCGTCGACTAGCACGAAGAATAAGGCTGTTGAGGAGCGACCATCTGTGTAATTGCTTTATGGAGTACCAATATGCCAGATAATATAACTTACATTTCATTTCAAGAGGAAATCCGACATATCAAATACACACTCAAAGCTACCACACAGTGGCTATGTGGGCTTCGGAAACAAATATAGAAATAAATATAACACAAATCAGTCACAAATATTCATATCACTAAGGCGGAAACAGGTATGAATATAATACAAAAAGGTGTACATCAAAGTAGTGGTCAAACTAGATCCACTACATCATAAAAGAATAGATACAAGTGCTAGCAAAAGAATATGTATACATCAAGGAGTCTCTATCTCGAATGTATAATAAAAAAAATTACTAAGCTAAAGTAGTTAGCCAAAAGTCAGGTGACGGACCCTAATAAGAAGTCAAGTAGAAGCACCTGAAATACCTCGGTCTGACCCGAGTATTATTTGAGAAGAAAATAATAAACAGATTAGTCTAGCTATAAATATCATATAAAATGAGATTGGATAAGAGATATCACAAAAATGTATGATAACAATAATGTCATATTGTGACAAGTATACATTAGATAACAACAAAAAATCATACAATATCTCAAATATTCACAAACACCAAAAAGAATTTCATATTCTTTAAATTATTCACCAAAACACAAATATTGATAGAGCTTATCAATGCCTATCATCAAAATTGGTGAAACACAAATTCTAGAAATCAACATCCAAAAATCCAGAAAACACAAAGGGGGAGGCCTATCACAAACGTGAGCATGAAAACTCACCAACACGTGTATCACAAATGGGACGCTATCCCTTGGTCGCTATCCATAGAGTTGGTGCAATGACGTAGTACAATAACGGTACGACCGATGAACCTAATACTCAAGTAATTCGAAACAACGACGTAGTACAATAATGGTATGCCCGATGAACCTGATAAGCTGGGACAACGATGTAGTACAATAACGGTACGCCCGATGAACTGAGCTCCATAAAACCATAGGTCGCTAGCCTATAAAAAGAATGAGATGAAGTTCCATAAAACGAGGTACAGTCCCCTACGTGGACAAATAAACATCGCATATCGCTAGTCTAAAACATAAAATGATCACCGTCGATCAATGAAAAATGTAGATTACACTAAGCTAGTAAATAAATGAGTTTAGCTTCATGTCCCATAACCACTAGCTTAACTTAAATATTTACGAACAAATTGTAGATTTCCACTCGAAAATTGTCACAAGATTTCAATCGAACAAGTCTAAGAATTAACCGACGAAGTAAACGCAAGCGTTTCATACCACTTGTTTTGCTAAGTCGTTTAATTGGATTTCTCGTACGAATGTGGCAAAGGTTTGTATATACTAATAGATTGGAAAACGGTTTTAAAAACGAGCTTTGTATTTAAAAGTAGTGTTGAAATCGTTTTTGTGAAAGAGTTTGAGTATTTGCTACTAATATAGAAACCTTTGTATTTTAAAGTGACAAACCATAGAAAGGATTGTAGAAACAATCAATCACCAAAAATTCACATACGAAAATGTGAATTAAATTCATAAAAATCGATATCAAATTCGTCAAACGGAGATTCCCAAAAATCCAAAGAAAGAAGTCATCAAAGTCGATAATAAGTGATAACAACTATCCGGATCAACAAAAACCGATTAAATTGGAAGTTCACTAAAAAAAAGGAAAATAGGCAAAACTGAACAGTTCCAGACGTCTGGTTTAGAATTAAGACGTTTGGATTTGTTTTCTAGAAATTTTCAGAAAACCTCCCAGACGTTTGAAATTTCGAAGCAGACGTCTGAGCCCTAATCAGACGTCTGGAATTAGTCTCTGCCATTTTATTTTTTTCTGCCGTGTATATTTTTTCCTCCAGGTCTATAACCAGACGTCTGGACTTGATAACTAGACGTCTGGTCACCTGGTCTGGGCAACAATTTGCCTAGGCCAAGATGGCCAAAACGTTTTAGGAGCGATCAGACGAGCAATGACGACTAGGGATTTATGCTAAGCGACAACCCAGCCTTATAGGCTCTTCGATACACCCCAAATATCATGTCCAAACATCCATTGTAGGATTTTCATAAAATTGGACTTCACAAACCAAAAATGGGAAAATTCACCAAATCAATTCAAAGAAAAAGCAAATGAACATGAATAGATGTTAGGAATTCATACCCAACAACAATGAAAGTTATAGACGTAGATGTGAGTTAAAGAACTCACCTTTAAAACCAAAAACTCAAGTGAGAAGCTCTAAAACAAGCTAAGATCAATTTCCACTTCAACAACAACTCAAGAAGCTTCAATCTAAGCTTATAAGAAGAATTTTTCCTAAGTTAGGGTTTAGGAATTTCTGAAATTTGAAGAGTGTAACGACACTGAATTTTCGACCCAATTTTTAAAATTTTAAAACCATTATTTTAATATAAAATGTGAAACTTACATACGATTTCAATTAATATCCAAACTTTGTTTATAAATTGCGCCTAGATGGTTATAGATATGGGTAAAGTTTCGTCGGAAAATACCGTAGTAAATTTCGTTCGCATTTTATTGCACATCAGTTCATTTTAAACGTGAAAATTTTTATCTTCCGAACCAGAAATTTTTTATAAACTCCTCACCCCAAAACCGAACACCCGTGTTCCTAGCCCCATGCAACTCCGGCACCTCCTCCGGCCTCGACCCTCGTCACCTCAGTCCCCGACCCTGACCTCGCCGATGCCCACCGAACCGACCTCGACTGCCCTGTTTTTTTTATATATCATATATATATAGTTTGTAAAGAAAAAAAAGGAAGCTTCGATTTTATCTATACAGTGTATTAGTTTGCAAAGTATAAAGAAGCTTTGATTTTATTATATGGAAACAGTACAGTTCGTATATATATTAGTTTCCTAAAAAGCAGTTGGTTTGTATATATGTAGTTGATTAGCTACAGATTTTAGTTGAAAAGAAATATAAAGGCAGTTCTGTTATCACCATGTTATATTAATATATATATAAGTGTCCACTTCTATATAGTTTCGGTTTATAGTTTCAGTATATATATTAATATATATATGTATATAACATGTTAATTTATATAGCAGTGATAGTTTGTAATATATGGGCTCACGTTTATTTGATTGAGCTGTCCAGCAACTGTTGATCCGGGATCTCAGTCCTAGGCTTCATCCAGCTTGTTTGAATCTATCTAGCTACGTTATTTTGGTATGGTTTATATATATACAATCGATATATATACTTTGTATTGAACCATGGTTGGATAATCTTTTATTTGATTTGCAGTTGTGTTCGTTTTGCATCGTGCCGGTTAGTGTCTATCTTATCTATTCGTCTTCGTGCTTCGTCGTCAAATCTCTAACCACGCAAGGTGAATATTTCATTCACGACTCAATCTATTATGCTATGATAATCAAGTGATAGATGTTATTGATATTAATTTGGATGTTAAAATGGTTGATGTTAAATTGTGATTTGAAGTTAGTTTATGGTAAATAGTTGTGACACTAAATTGTTATGTGACGTTGAATTTGGTCGTTAATATAAGTGATGATTAATATGAAACTAAATTTGATATATGATAGTTAACAATTTAAAATAGATTATATATGTTGAACTTGACCCCTTAAAATGTTAAATAAATCGACACGTAGAAGTAGTGTTAACTACACTTTGAACCATTGAATGTATGATTGATGTAGTAATTTGAGAATAGACGCCAAGGGAAATACCATATTGTAATAATCTTTAATCTGCATGAAATGATAGTGTGGATTCTAGGAATAATTATATTAATTTGCATAAATAACAAATGTAAATTAATACGATTATTTCGGGATTATTTAAATAAATTGTTGAAATTGTTATGTATGGTTGCTATTGATTGTTTATTTACTTTGACACCATCCCAGTTATCACACTGCAAGTTCCCTTAGCTATGCTTTGTTTTTTTTATTTAATGATATTGGGTTGAAATGATAAATACCCAATTGAACAACTTTGGCCTAGGATGGATAATTAAAAATAAGAAACCCGATTGGTCAACAAAAAAAAATCATTTTGAAATTGAAATCTATTTGAAATTAAGGAATGAACCTAACAATTTGTTTGAAATTAAGTAACGAACTTAATGAATTTAATTATAATAAATTAATGGATTTAATTGAAATAAATCATTGGATTTAATTGAAATGAATTAATGGGTTAAATTGAAACGGATTAACAAATCTATTTAATAAATAAAAGGAATTGACAAATTTAATCGAAATGAGATTTTGAAAACAGGTAAGTTTAGAATTTAATAATTTAAGATTTATTACATTCGTTAGATTTAGATATAAACTCGGTTTTAATTTTATAGATTTGGAACTTGTTATAAAATTAAATTTTGAGATTAAGTAACAAATTGACTTAAGAGGAATACAAAACTAAATAAAGTTTTGTGGATTTGATTTAGTGATAATTTAAATTTAAAATGCTTTTAAATTTAGTGAATTAATTAAATCAGGGCATTGTAAACTGATTATGGATTGAGTTGATTTGTAACTCGGAAACAACTTATTTGTGATATGTAGATCATTGGAACCAAATAAATGAAACGGATTTCTTTAAATAGGAATTTAATTGAATTTGGTAAATAAATCAATGAAGTTTGATAAAAGAGAATTTAGTAATGAAAATGATTTAATCGAATTTATGGTTTCATTTAAAGTACCGATGAATGTAAATATGAATTGAAATGAATAGAATTTGAGTTAATAAATTGACCATTAAATTGAATCCATGGATTATGAATTAAATTTAATAAGTGAAATTTAGATCTTATTAAATTGAACTTGAATACTTAATTATTGTTAACTCAAGGGTTTGAACTAAAATTTCATTTGGAAATATGATTTTTAAATATTTGAAATAAATAGAATTGTGAAATGTCAAATTTTGAAAGTCAAATTTGCAACTTGACTTTTGGACTTTGATTGGTTTAAACTTTAATATTAAATGACCATGGGGTAATTAATGCGTAGTTATTAAAGAGACCGGGATCAGATATGGACATACTCTTTGCCGATACCGAAAACCACTTTAATAACTAATATACGCGGAGTGTTGATCCAGAACGAAGTGGATGGTTTTGGTGAATGCGTTGACTGAAGAAAGAGAACGATTTTGGATGACTCCTGACATGACTAAAACAGGAGCCGCGCCGGGCCATTGAGGATCACCATCTCTAGCGGACACACTTCTTCGATACCTTATCTATTACTTATGTGATTCGATTTGGGTGCACCCCTTGATTTGGGAGTGTTGTTTCGCGGTGTTGGGGTAGTAGCTGCTATGCCCAACATCAGTCCGGATCAGGCAACTACTAGTGTCCTAGTTGGTATTGCCTCATGTACCTTGTCATACTGTTTATCCTATCGCGACCACTACGATTTGTTTTGTGTTATACCTATGGGGTACCCTCTAATAACCACCAGTTTACGGTGGGGTTTACGGTGCTGTATAGACTATGGCATTATAAATGTGTTAAGGGGGATTATGGTAATGCCTTAACACTATTTTGATATCATACTTTACTGATTAGACATTATCAATTTAGCGTATTCTATTGTATATATAGATAGTTTATCGGATACTTAAAGATGTTTATTATATTCATCTTTGAGTTATGGACTTTATTATTTGCACTTGATTATCCTGTATAAGATTTTGAGTCCTGACTCGAGTGTTTCTTTTGTATATGCTCGGGTCAGTCTGAAGCTATCCAGTTGCTGATCAAAGTTGGTTGAAGATGCTGAAGACTTAGCATTTATCTTTATCCATTTATTTCCTTTCCAGTATTTGCTGTACTTGTGTATTGAACATCTTGTATTTCATTTCAGTCACTTTATGTTAAGACATTGTTGTATTTCCTGTAGTAGCTTCATGAACTACTATTATGATGATGTATTTTCCGCTGCACTATTCTGTGATTGTTCTATGTCTGTGATGTTGTATTGATTCTCATTTACATTTATGTATTTATAATCCCATAATGATTCGTGTTTTGAATTATTTAAGTTGACATGTGTGGATTATTGTCAATTTAAATGGTCCAAATATACGGGTTGTTACAGTTGGTATCAGAGCTTCGGTTTCCCTAAAACCTTAGTTCGGGATTATATAAACTCATTAAAGATAGGGTAGCAATACCCTAGGATGAGGAGAATCGGTTCAATGTCCAAACCTTTCAATCAAACTTCTTTGATTCGTTGATTGGGCTTTCCTTAGAATTCTACGATTTCTATCCTTGGTTCTAAATCTTTTTGGTATTTCAGGATGAGTAGCAGAAGAAACAATAGAGGAGGAAGAGGCAGTGGTCCTGCTCAGGCTGCACCTGCTGCTCCAGCTCCTATCAAATTCACCACTCTTAGTAAGGAGTATACACAGCTTGGAGGTATTAAGTTTTCTGGATCCGAGAACATTATCGAGGCTCAGCAATGCCTTAAAGGCTTAGAGAAGATATTTTCTGGTCTGGAGATCACTGATGCTCAGAAACGTCAGCTTGCTGCTTGGTAACTTCAAGATGCCGCACAGGATTGGTGGGAATCTGTTACTTCATGTATCGAGGAAAACACCATTACTTGGGCCCAGTTTAGGTATAAATTTGTTTTGATTTCGTAGTCTAAATTCTTCCTTCAATCTTTGGAATGATTGTTCATCTAGTTTATCTTTTGATTAGGGATACATTCTCGGCACAATGGATGCCAGCTGCTGGGAAAACCCAACTTTATAGAGCTTTCATGGATCTTAATCAAGGTAGTATGACTTTTTCTAAGTATGAGAGGAAATTCAACGGACTCTCCAAATTCGGACCTGGCTTGATCGATACACCACTTCTGAAGAACGAGAAATTCATTTTAGGAGCTAGACCGGAATATTATGACTTTCTTACTGGCCACACCCACTGCAACTTCACAGAGCTTGTTGACTATGCTCTTAGATATGAGGCAAAGCCTAAGGGACCTACTGCCAAGGTCACTCCTACTCAGCCCTCTTCTAGCTAACCCGAAAAGAGGAAGATGAACTTTGATCAACAAAAGAAAGCTTGGCAGAAGACTACTGGATTGGGATACGCCCAGAAAAGCCCAATCGACCTTGCTAATATCACTTGCTTCAAATGCGATAAGAAGGGTCATTATGCTAATAGTTGTCCATCTTCCGGAGCTACTGTCCCACCACCTTCTATGACTAGGAGAGATTTATGCCATGTCTACCTCCAGCCTGGACATTTCAAGAAAGACTGCCCAATGCATAAGTGTGGCATCACTTCTAGAGTATTTTCTATCACCACACCTGCACCCTCTGCACCACCCGCCCAGGATGACCAAGGTACCGTACGGAGTATTTTTCATTTACATGCTACACCTATTAGGGTATTATTCGATACTGGTGCTTCACATAGCTTTATATCAGTTGACCTTTGTAATAATCTCAAATTAGAACCTACTCTTGCCACTACTTCTTTATGTGTCTCTAATCCTATCGGAGGACCTGCTAACCTCCGAAGTGTTTGCAAGGAAGTTGCACTTATGTACGATTTTTCTCGATTCACTTGGGATTTCTATGTACTTGGATTCCAAGCATTCGACTTTCTTTTAGGAGCTGATTGGTTAAGCAAATTTGATGCTGTTATTTCTTGCAAAACTCGTTCAGTTTCTTTAGTAAGCGACAAGGGTCAACCACTTGTCATTGAATGCAAATCACCTCAGAAATATGCCGGAAGCTTCATATTCTCTCTTGATGCTCATCCGGATGATCTTAATACTACTCCTATTGTTCAGAAATTTCCCAATGTATTTGGAGAGGTCAACTCTCTACCGCCTAAACGGGAAATCGATTTCTGTATTGATCTTATTCCTAGAGCTACTCCTGTAGTTCTCCCACACCGAAGGATGGCTCCTAAAGAAAAAGCTGAACTAAAAACTCAAATTGATGATCTATTTGCTAAGGGTTTGATCAGGAGAAGTTGTTCTGAATGGGGCGCCGCAGTTGTATTTGTCACCAAGTCAGATGGATCTCTTCGCATGTGTGTTGATTACAGAGAACTAAACAAACGCACTCTCAAGAATCGTTATCCGATGCCTCGCATCAACGATTTATTCGATCAGCTCCATGGAGCTAAAGTTTTCTCACAACTTGATCTAGCCACCGGGTTCCACTAACTCCGAGTAGCGGAAGATAGTATCCATAAGACAGCTTTCCGTACCGAGAATGGAATCTATGAATGGTTGGTTATGCCATTCGGTTTGACCAACGCACCTGCTTATTTCGTCGACTTGATGAATCGAGTCTTTCATGATGTACTTAACAAGTTTGTTCTTGTATTCATTGATGATATTCTCGTCTTCTCCAAAGACGAGAAAGAGCATGAAACACATCTCCGTTATGTTCTAGAAACTCTCTGAAACCATCAGCTTAAAGCCAAGTTCTCTAAATGCCATTTCTGGCGAGACGAAGTAAGATTCCTTGGCCATATTGTTTCTGAAAATGGGATTTTGGTTGATCCAACTAAGATCGCCATAATCAATGTAAGTTCTATCCTATTCGTGTTTATGTTCAAACAATCTTATCTTTTGCTAATTTGAATCAATTAATCTACAGGATTGGGAACTCCTAAAACTCCTACAGATATTCGTAGTTTCTTGGGCTTAGCCGGTTATTATCGCAGATTTATTGAGCACTTTGCCCGGATTTCTGCCCCACTTACTGCTTTAACTCGGAAGGATGTTAAGTTTATTTGGAGTGAGAAGTGCGAATCAGCTTTTAATGAGTTGAAGCGCAAGTTAACTTCAGCCCCTGTTCTTACGGTAATCGATGGAAGTGAAGGATTAACTGTCTATACAGATGCTTCCCGAGAAGGTTTAGGCGTTGTTCTTATGCAAAATGGAAAGGTTATTGCTTATGCGGGTCGTCAGTTGAAGACTCATGAACTAAACTATGCCACACATGATCTTGAGCTTCTTGCCGTTGTATTTGCTTTGAAACTATGGAGGCATCATCTTTTGGGAACAAAATTCGAATTATTCATTGATCATAAGTCCTTGAGATATATCTTTTCTCAAAGGGATTTGAACCAGAGACAAGTCTGATGGCTCGAATTTTTAGCTGCTTATGATCTCGACATCACTTATACTCCTGGGAAAGCAAATTTCGTAGCAGATGCTTTGATCCGCAGCAAAGCATTGTCTTGCTGTAATCTTGTTGAAGGCATGTTATTTCAGCTTGTCATTTCTCCATCTCTTATGGATCGCATCAAAGCTAAACAATATGAGGACACTTTGCTCTATCGTATGAAGGAGTTAGTTCTTGGTAGAGTCGGAAATGTTGACAGTAAAGTGGGGGCACAAGTAGATAGTAATGGAGTTCTGAGGATCGACAACTGTATTTGTGTTCCTAATGTCGGTGGATTGAGACAAGAAGTGCTTAGAGAGAACCATCAGTCATCACTTTCATTTCATCCTGGTGTCACCAAGATGTATCGTAATATGAAGCGGTTATATTGGTGGAGTGGGATGAAGAGGGATATTTCTATAAATGTCAGTAGATGCACCACTTGCCAACAAGTCAAGGCCGATCACCAGAAGACTGCTGGTTTACTTTAACCCCTAGAGATTCCTTGTTGGAAATGGGATCAGATTTCTATGGATTTCATCGAACGATTACCGAGGACCAGAAAAGGTAACGAGAGTATATGGGTGATTGTTGATAGGTTGACCAAATCTGCCCACTTTATTCCTGTAAAGACCACTCGTTCTGCTGCGAGCCTGGCCGAGATTTATATGAGGGAGATTGTTAGACTTCATGGAGTTCCATCTAGAATCATATGCGATAGAGATCCTATATTTACTAGTAAATTCTGGAAGGCATTTCAGGAAGTCTTGGGCACTAAACTGAATCTGAGCACAACTTATCATCCTCAAACAGATGGCCAAACTGAGAGGGTAAATCAGATTTTAGAAGATCTGCTTCGAGCTTGCATTATAGATTTCGGTGGATCTTGGGAAGACCATCTCCATTTGGTTGAATTCACTTATAATAACAGTTATCAGGTATGTCAAAATTTTCAATTTGAACAGGCAAATTTGAATTGAAATTTAACCACCTTTATATTAAGGCAAGTATCAATATGGCACCGTTCGAAGCTTTATATGGACGACCATGCAAATCGTCAGCTTGTTGGATTGAGCCCGGTGATCGATTGGTTCTTGGCCCAGATATGATTATGGAAGCATCCAAGAAGGTTAATGAGATCAGAAGGAAGATGAAGACCGCACAGGATAGGCAGAAGAGCTATGCAGATAGGCGTAGAAGGAATTTGGAATTCCAGGTTGGGGATGAGGTATTTCTGAAGGTATCACCTTTGAAGAATGTTATTCGATTTGGTCGTAGAGGGAAGCTTGCTCCTAGATTTGTTGGACCATTCACTATCACCGAGAGAATTGGTACACTAGCTTATAGAGTTGCATTACCAAAAAAATTTGAGGGCGTACACAACGTATTCCATGTTTCACATCTTCGGAAAGTCATGCGAGATCCATCCATGACCATTCCTATTGCTCAGTTAGATGAAGTTGATATTGAGCCAAATTTGACTATCGAAAGAAGACCACTTCGGATAGTCGATCGTGAGACAAAACGACTAAGAAGGAAGTCTGTAAATCTCGTTAAAGTCCAGTGGAGTGCAGATGAGCGAGATTGCACATGGGAAACTGAGGATAGTATCCGGGATTCAAACCCCGAATTACTGATTTCAGGTATTAATCCTATTTTCTTGAAATCTATTTTAACTTTTCTGCTTACTTCATTCTTACTTCACCGTCTCGTTTCTTTTCGAGGACGAAAAGTTTTGAGTGGGGGAGAATGTAACGACCCTGAATTTCCGACCCAATTTTTAAAATTTTAAAACCATTATTTTAATATAAAATGTGAAACTTACATACGATTTCAATTAACGTCCAAACTTTGTTTATAAATTGCGCCTAGATGGTTATAGATATGGGTAAAGTTTCATCGGAAAATACCGCAGTAAATTTCGTTCGCATTTTATTGCACATCAGTTCATTTTAAACGTGAAATTTTTTATCTTCCGAACCTGAATATTTTTACATAGAAAATTCTAAATCATCTTCTAACAAAGACGTCATTTTTCGTTTTTCAAAATTCGGACATCTTTAGCTCCGTCGATCTTATTCTTCTGCGTTTTTGCTGCATTCTCCGTAATAGAAAATTTCAAATTTTTATAATCTAATCATCCCACTTATATTTATATACCGATGGGTTCGTCTCGTCGAGCTGATCGTGATGGTATATTCGTATGTTCCGATCGGAGTTCGCAGTCGTTCGTTGCGCTATTTAACTAACGCCGTATACGTCCGTTAATTTAAACCAGTGCACATCCGTTGGTCACCACAGCAAATATCTGTGTCCCCACGTAACCAGATTTGCTGCCATCATATTTCTGGGAAATCCAACGTTTTTTTTGAAACCCCAAAATAATTGAGTACTCTTGTCCATTTCTGCTGTCCACTAGTTCCCAGTCCACCTTATAAGAAAACTACGCCACACATTCGTTTCTTTTGTTTGCAAACTAAGATCTATTGGTTCGTACTCCTGCTCTTTGCTTCCCTTCATCTTCTCTTCTCTTATATTTGTTTTAAAAAAAAGGCAAAAGCTCCTTTCCAGAAACCTTCCCCGCTGCCGCCGAGCTCCTGCCTCCCTGACGTCGAGCCGCCTCCTCGCACTCTCTTCCCAGTCAACCCGCCACCCTCACATATAAAAAAAAAACGAGCTCCATAGGAAAACCGCCAACCACCATCTTCCGACTCCGTCGCCTACCACCTTGACCGCCAGACCTTCGCCACCATCGTCCCCATGCCTCGCCTCCACTGACCCAGACCCGCAGCCTAACCCAAACCCAACTCCTCACGCCAAAACTGAACACCCGTGTTCCCAGCCCCAGGCAACTCCGGCACCTCCTCCGGCCTCGACCCTCGTCACCTCAATCCCCGACCCTGACCTCGCCGATGCCCACCGAGCCGACCTCGACCGCCCTGTTTTTTTTATATATCATATATATACGGTTTGTAAAGAAAAAAAAGGAAGCTTCGATTTTATCTATACAGTGTATTAGTTTGCAAAGTATAAAGAAGCTTTGATTTTATTATATGGAAACAGTACAGTTCGTATATATATTAGTTTCCTAAAAAGTAGTTGGTTTGTATATATGTAGTTGATTAGCTACAGATTTTAGTTGAAAAAAAATATAAAGGCAGTTCTGTTATCACCATGTTATATTAATATATATATAAGTGTCCACTTCTATATAGTTTCGGTTTATAGTTTCAGTATATATATTAATATATATATGTATATAACATGTTAATTTATATAGCAGTGATAGTTTGTAATCTATGGGCTCACGTTTATTTGATTGTGCTGTCCAGCAACTGCTGATCCGGGATCTCAGTCCTAGGCTTCATCCAGCTTGTTTGAATCTATCTAGCTTCGTTATTTTGGTATGGTTTATATATATACAATCGATATATATACTTTGTATTGAACCATGGTTGGATAATCTTTTATTTGATTTGCAGTTGTGTTCATTTTGCATCGTGCCGGTTAGTGTCTATCTTATCTATTCGTCTTCGTGCTTCGTCATCAAATCTCTAACCACGCAAGGTGAATATTTCATTCACGACTCAATCTATTATGCTATGATAATCAAGTGATAGATGTTATTGATATTAATTTGGATGTTAAAATGGTTGATGTTAAATTGTGATTTGAAGTTAGTTTATGGTAAATAGTTGTGACACTAAATTGTTATGTGACGTTGAATTTGGTCGTTAATATAAGTGATGATTAATATGAAACTGAATTTGATATAGGATAGTTAACAATTTAAAATAGATTATATATGTTGAACTTGACCCCTTAAAATGTTAAATAAATCGACACGTAGAAGTAGTGTTAACTACACTTTGAACCATTGAATGTATGATTGATGTAGAAATTTGAGAATAGACGCCAAGGGAAAAACCATATTGTAATAATCTTTAATCTGCATGAAATGATAATGTGGATTCTAGGAATAATTATATTAATTTGCATAAATAACAAATGTGAATTAATACGATTATTTCGGGATTATTTAAATAAATTGTTGAAATTATTATGTATGGTTGCTATTGATTGTTTATTTACTTTGACACCATCCCAGTTATCACACTGCAAGTTCCCTTTGCTATGCTTTGTTTTTTTTATTTAATGATATTGGGTTGAAATGATAAATACCCAATTGAACAACTTTGGCCTAGGATGGATAATTAAAAATAAGAAACCCGATTGGTCAACAAAAAAAATCATTTTGAAATTGAAATCTATTTGAAATTAAGGAATGAACCTAACAATTTGTTTGAAATTAAGTAACGAACTTAATGAATTTAATTATAATAAATTAATGGATTTAATTGAAATAAATCAATGGATTTAATTGAAATGAATTAATGGGTTAAATTGAAACGGATTAACAAATCTATTTAATAAATAAAAGGAATTGACAAATTTAATCGAAATGAGATTTTGAAAACAAGTAAGTTTAGAATTTAATAATTTAAGATTTATTAGATTCGTTAGATTTAGATATAAACTCGGTTTTAATTTTATAGATTTGGAACTTGTTATAAAATTAAATTTTGAGATTAAGTAACAAATTGACTTAAGAGGAATACAAAACTAACTAAAGTTTTGTGGATTTGATTTAGTGATAATTTAAATTTAAAATGATTTTAAATTTAATGAATTAATTAAATCAGGGCATTGTAAACTGATTATGGATTGAGTTGATTTGTAACTCGGAAACTACTTATTTGTGATATGTAGATCATTGGAACCAAATAAATGAAATGGATTTCTTTAAATAGGAATTTAATTGAATTTGGTAAATAAACCAATGAAGTTTGATAAAAGAGAATTTAGTAATGAAAATGATTTAATCGAATTTATGATTTCATTTAAAGTACCGATGAATGTAAATATGAATTGAAATGAATAGAATTTGAGTTAATAAATTGACCATTAAATTGAATCCATGGATTATGAATTAAATTTAATAAGTGAAATTTAGATCTTATTAAATTGAACTTGAATACTTAATTATTGTTAACTCAAGGGTTTGAACTAAAATTTCATTTGGAAATATGATTTTTAAATATTTGAAATAAATCGAATTGGGAAATGTCAAATTTTGAAAGTCAAATTTGCAACTTGACTTTTGGACTTTGATTTGTTTAAACTTTAATATTAAATGACCATCGGGTAATTAATGCGTAGTTATTAAAGAGACCGGGATCGGATATGGACATACTCTCTGTCGATACCGAAAACCACTTTAATAACTAATATACGCGGAGTGTTGATCCAGAACGAAGTGGATGGTTTTGATGAACGCGTTGACTGAAGAAAGAGAACGATTTTGGATGACCCTTGACATGAATAAAACAGGAGCCGCGCCGAGCCATTGAGGATCGCCATCTCTAGCGGACACACTTCTTCGATACCTTATCTATTACTTATGTGATTCGATTTGGGTGTTCCCCTTGATTTGGGAGTGTTGTTTCGCGGTGTTGGGGTAGTAGCTGCTATGCCCAACATCAGTCCGGATCATGCAACTACTAGTGTCCTAGTTGGTATCGCCTCATGTACCTTGTCATGCTGTTTATCCTATCGTGACCACTACGATTTGTTTTGTGTTATACCTATGGGGTACTCTCTGGTAACCACCAGTTTAGGGGGGGTTTACGGTGCTGTATAGACTATGGCATTATAAATGTGTTAAGGGGGATTATGGTAACGCCTTAACACTATTTTGATATCATACTTTACTGATTAGACATTATCTATTTAGCGTATTCTATTGTATATATAGATAGTTTATCGGATACTTAAAGATGTTTATTATATTCATCTTTGAGTTATGGACTTTATTATTTGCACTTGATTATCCTATATAAGATTTTGAGTCCTGACTCGAGTGTTTCTTTTGTATATGCTCGGGTCAGTCTGAAGCTATCCAGTTGCTGATCAAAGTTGGTTGAAGATGCTGAAGACTTATTATTTATCTTTATCCGTTTATTTCCTTTCCAGTATTTGCTGTACTTGTGTATTGAACATCTTGTATTTCATTTCAGTCACTTTATGTTGAGACATTGTTGTATTTCCTGTAGTAGCTTCATGAACTACTATTATGATGATGTATTTTCCACTGCACTATTCTGTGACTGTTCTGTGTCTGTGATGTTGTATTGATTCTCATTTACATTTATGTATTTATAATCCCATAATGATTCGTGTTTTGAATTATTTAAGTTGACATGTGTGGATTATTGTCAATTTAAATGGTCCAAATATACGGGTTGTTACAAAGAGAGATTGAGATGGAGAAGATGAAGAAGATGCTTACCTAAGCTTCTCCTTGATTTCTAGCTTGAAGTTGATTTTTCCTAAGGGAATTAGGGCTTAGGAATTTCTAATTTCTTTTCTCTTCCCCCATTTTTACTTTAGCTTGAGAGTATTAGGAAATGAGAATGAATGAAGAGGAGAGGGGGTGGAGTTAGGGTATTATGTTGGGTTAATGGGCTGAAACCCAAACCTAAAGCCCAAATAGAAAAATAGCAAAATTCTACTCAACTTCAAACATATCGATGTTTATACTCAAAAAAGTTGTAAACGCCATTTTGGACTCAATGGAAGTGGTCTCGAGTCCCAATTCGACTATTTACAAAAAGTAACATTTCAGACTTTAATCTGATTAACGATGCTATATTTAAATAAAAAATTTAAATATATAATCGTAAGATATGCGAGTTGTTACAAGGCGTTTTTTTCATTGTGATGGTTCTTTGGAAGTTTTTTTCTAGTTTATTATTCAAGGCTGTACTAATATGCATATCTATGGTCGTTAATGGTAGAAGTTTTGCTTCGTTTTGAGTCACATGTTCGTGGAAATAACATTTTGTATTGCAATCCTTTTCTTTGGGCTTAATCTTTTTGAATGTAAGTAGGTTTGAGTGATATTTGGTTTTTAAATTGGAATATAAGTTGGTAGAGTGATGATCGAGTGTAAATCTGGAGGTGTATTCTCGAATGTAACAGAGTTTATGAGATCCTGTACTTTATATGTTTTATAAAGTGGATGCATCACTGTAAGAATAAGCTGCCTTGCAAAAAAAATAACAGTTATAAATTATCATTAAGTCATTTCTATCCAATGTCACATTTTCCATTGTGAATCATAGGTATGGTTTAGTCCATAACTAATATTTAAATACTTTAAATGTTATAGTCTATATAGACATTGTTGGAGCAAAACATAGAGCTTAAAGTCAATACTTATCATCTAACTGAATTCATACTTCTTAATTATTTTAAAGTTGTAACTTTAAACAATGTTATATTGTTCACGATTTATTCTTTCATCTACACTATATCACTTAGGCATATAGGATTAGATCTTTGATCAAAATACAATAATGTTCATAGTTAATTGTGAGGTTGAACTCTAAAGTCACTTTGTTCAGTTGGTAAATTTTATCAATTGATCGAATTTACTTTGGCTACAGATTTATCACTTCGAGTCAAAATTCAATTACAGTGGCACTACCCTTCTATATCGAAGGAGGCGAATTCTCTCTTATGAGTGATTCATTTATTATAGTTCAACACATACCTAAAAATGGTTGTAATCGACCAATAATGAGAGAAACTTCCATAATCAAAGTACAACATTCATGTAAAAGATCCATGGAACTCTTAAGTGGAAAGACCATTGAACATCGTCACGTGTGGTCTTCTATTTTACTTAGGTATGGTTAACCTATAGAAGACTTCTCAATAAATCGTTTTGTAGTCAATCTGCAACAACTACAAGTACATAACCTCTTGGTGACCCCAACGGCCATGAGTAGATCACCAACCAACGTTTGGAGAGCATTACATACTCTAGTCTCACGGGTGTATCGTCAAAACACATTGACTACGTACATCTAGGGATAAGTATTTATTTATTTAATCGATTCAATACTCATGATTACAAATTCTTTTGTAATTAAAATCATTTTAAATATTTAATCATAGGTATTGCATATCGTATGTATTTAATGTGATCATCAACAATAAACTTTATATTTATCAATGTATGTATATATAATGGTAACAAAAACTAGAAACCTACTTTCATTGTAAACAAGTATAAGAGTTAAGCATACAATTATATAATAAAAAATTACATGAATTCCTTTAGGGAGTACCCTCTACTCTATCTATCAAAAGCTTATTTCCCATTGAAATCTAGTCAAATTCCTATACATGGAAATGAGAAACTGTGAATTAGATCAGTAAGCCCATAGGTGGGGATTGGCAAACCCAATCCTCAAATTCTTAATAAATGAAATCTTACATGTTAACAGAAAAGAAGCACATAGATCATGTATCGAACACTAAGGAATGCAGCATGTGACTGGAATTATTGAAATAGGGATACTCATCATCACTGCAATGCTACAAAACCATGGCTGAAACCTAATTGATCCTAAAAGAACGTCTTTATGGTTTTTGTAGAGATGACACCGAGGGGAAGATGTAATGACCCTAATTTTGACTGACATAATTTAGAGCATTTAATTAGATAAATTAAATTAAATAATGGAGATGGTTAAGGGAATGGTATTTGTAAATTAATAAGGGGGTTGTGCCATAATGAATCTATAATCCAAAGAGAATTAAAATGGAGTAAGTAGGAGGAATATGCTTACGGAAAATTAGGAATAAACCATGTTCTTATACCCTAAACCCTCCTTACCTTCATTCCTTATTCATTTTCAACATTTGCAAACAAAACTAAAAAACTTATAAGCTTGGTCGGCCACCATTAAGAGGAATCAAACGAAGAAAAGCTAGAAATCAAGTGGAAAGCTTGAAGAAATTAAGAAAAGAGCAAATCTCAACCTTCTTAACATCAAGCTAAGGTGAATAATTTGATTTACATCTCACTTTTGTTGATAATTTCGGTTTCAAATCTTGACCTAAATTAATTTTGCAAATAATATGCTATGTTATGTTTGTTTGAAAGGATATATGTTTGTTGATGATTTATGTGTTTCATATAGATTTTATGATAACTTTAGATTGGAAAACTTATTAAATGATATCCAAATGACTTGCGATTTGATATATGGTCGAAAACATTATTTTATAAGTGGATTTCAAGTTTCATAATTTTCTACCCAATTGTGGGTTTATTATGAATTTTCTATAAAAGAAAATAGTTAAAATTGGGTTTAAATTAATTACAGCAAATATATGTTAATTTTTTGTCTGAAATTTAGATATGTTAGAAACATATTAGAAGTGAATTATGGTAATTTTTGGGAATTTTCCTAAGTATTTTACAATGATAATAAAATTGTTTAAGCTAAGGGACTTAAATGTTTTTTATGTTTTACCAAGAAGAATGGCTTATTTGTTAAATGTTTTTAACTGATAATTTCTGAATTCAGCAGCACTTTTAGAAAAAGATTTTGACAAAACAAATTGGCAACCAATTACATGTTGACAAATAAGGAAAGTAGGTGAAAAGAATTTCCTTTAAAGGCTAAAAATCAGTTTTACTTAGATTTACTGCTTCACCACTTCCATCCAGTGCTTTCGACACCATACCTCCACTAGCCTTCGAAACTAATGTGCGTGGTACCAAGAAATTGATATGTAGTGCATTGAAGAAAGGTAGAAGGTATAGTGCTGAAACCTTGCTTTCGAAGGGGTAGAGCTACTCTTATTAACTTTGAACTATTTTTCTATATAAATGATGCTTTTGAAGGGGTTGGAGTTAGCTTTTGACCTAATCAACTTGCCTTTGTTTATGTAAAAGAGCTTTCTAATGAGTTGTCGCCTTTGCATTATAAAAGAAGCTTTCAAAAGGATAAAACCCATGTTGCCGCATTCTTACCTTTCAAACTAGTTAAGGCCGCTTTTCTTTATGGCCATAAACAGTGGTTTCGAAAGGTTGCTTTCACCTTTGTGCTTTGTAGTTTCCTTCTCAATGCTTTCGAATGGGTCCTATAGCTGTTTTTAAATGGTTTTAGAGGCAATGGTTTCGAAAGGGGGTTTCGAAACTATCCACTTTCTTTTACTTGGGATAAATGTTTTCGAAAGTAATGCTTTCGCCCTATTTCTTCATGTCCCTTAGTTATATTAAATGTCAAACCCAATGGTTTCAAAAGGAATAAATATTAATGTTTCGAAGCAATGTTTCCTTGATTCTTTACTTGAACCCAATGCTTTCGAAAGGTATATAATATATGATTCAAAGGGGAGATCCCTAATGTTTTCGAAAGGTTTACTTTGAGTATTCAAATAGAAGGTTTCCAATGCATTCGAAAGGCAATTTCAAATGGCTTTAAAAAAGGATGTCTAAGGTTTTAATAAAGCTTTCAAAACAGTCGTTCTCAATGATTTTGAAAGACGTTGTTTAAAGTTTTTAAACAAAGATTTCAAAGGTTTTACCTTGGCTCGATGGCCTAAATTCTCCTAAGTTAAAAAGGGTTTTTAACTTACTTTAAAGGGATAGATAAACCCATTGATCAGGTTTCATCGACATTGTTTTGTGTAAAGCATATATCATGGCATAAGTGTTTTTAAGTAAAGCAAAGTATATGATTTCCTTGTTTTATAAAGGTATGATTTCAGGGGTAAACAATTTGCAAACATTATTTATAAGGAAATGAAATTTTAATAGGGTAGTTAACCCTAAGTATAAGACAGGAAATGAAACATGAATATGGTAGTTAACCCTAAGTTTTTGACTCAGACATTAGGAGACCAAATGAGACTGTTGTAGGGTCACGCCCTATACTTTAGCTATTAGCCCCCAGCTAAAATAAGTCCAAAATTCCAGTGTGTATGGCTTTGTCACAGGTGGGACTAAAATGAGGTTACACACAAAAGGGAATATACAGAGTAAGGATGGGTTATTAGCGAGCCAGCAAAACCTTTAGGATCAGTTGACCATAAAAGAGGATAGTTAAGGGCAGAAAGTCCAGTATTGTGTCTAATAGAAGTTAGATTATTGATTATGTCTGGTAGGCCCGAGTCAGCCAATGATTAATAGTTAGCTTGATAAAACTATAGTGTGGACAGACGGTCCACTGATTTCCTGATTATTTTACATATATGTACTTGCTACTATTGTTATAATCAGTTTGATTGCGGGATTTTGATTTGCAAAATATATGCTTTTAAAAGGATATTAGTGAGGGAAACCCATTCTGCTAAGCGGCGTGGTCTCACTCAATATCAGTAAATCGAGATGTATTAGTATTATTCACACCAGGCTTTATGTCTGATTCAAAGTTTATGTTTCCCCCCTTAAACTCTCGGGTGCTCAAAAATTAATTTGAGTAGGCTGAGGTAAGGGTTTTCAGGTTTAGTAGGTTGGACGAATAAGCTTCCGAAGACGTGCAGGAGGCAAAGTTAGCTACATAGGACCTATTTAGTTTTATTTCCACTGTGATGTATTTATGACTAATATGTCTATCTAGTACTCTAATATCCAAGGGGGCATCTTCATATGTCGCTCTTGGGGTAATTTGTAATAATTATATTTGATCAAAACCTGGGAATCATTTTGGGATTATGTAACTGAATATGAAATATGGATTTGAAATGTAATAAAAAAAAGTTGATTTTGAAATCTGTGTTGATTTTATTTCATATTCATATGCTTCTGATATTATAGATACCATTAACATTATCGTATTTTGTCACCGAAAGTTAATACTATAGATGATTACAACATCTATAGCGCTTAGCTTCGGGCCTCAAGATAGGGGATGTTACAACTTGGTATCAGGGCATAGGTTTATGAAAACTTAAAAGAGATTTTAAACTTAAAATGATTTTGAAAACATAATCCTAAGGAATAAAGAAAAGATTGGGGTATAAGATAACGCTATAGTAACGTATTTGTATTTGCTATTTATAAGTATATGCTTTATCTCTATTCTCCTATCTCTCTTAGGCTATTCTTCTGTATCTTACAAAGACTCGAATGCATATTTTAAGGACGTAAGATATGGATGCTAGGAGTGGAAGAGTTAACATTGGTGGAGGAAGCACCACAACCAATGGGAATGCCAGACCTAACACTAGAAGGAATCCAAGTCAGGCACCAGCTGCTAATTTGGGTGTTGGAGTGCCACAAGCTGATATGGGAGTTATGTATCTGTTCTTCGTTAATATGATGCAGGCTGGAGTTGCTGCAGTTTTAGTTGGAGGAAATGTTGAAGGAGGAAGTCAAGGAGCTCCGGTGGTCAATAACTATACAACACTAAGTAGAGATTATACCAGGCTTGGAGGAAAGCCGTTTATCAAGACCGAGGATGCAATTGAAGTGGAGAATTAGATACTTCATTGAGAAGGGATCTTTGCTGATTTAGGGCTGAATGATGAGTAGAAGAGGAGGCTCACTTCTATATAGTTGCAAGGAGCAGCACTGTACCGGTGGAACAGTGTTACCGTGGTAGTTAATGAAGAAACTGTGACTTGGGCTGAACTCAAAAGGAGGTTTGAGGAAAGATTTACGTCAGAGATTGCTAAGTCAACTCTACTCAGGAAGTTTATAGAGCTAGAGCAGGGAGACATGACAGTGCTTGAGTATGCAACCAGGTTTGAGAAGCTATCAAGATACGGATATGCTACGGTCGATACAGTTATCAAAAGTAATGAAATGTTCATCCGCGGACTGAAACCTGAACTTACTAAAGCCACTTTGCCACATATTAGGGATCCGTGTGATGTAGTTGTTATGATGGCTTTGATGCAAGAGGAGATGCTTGCTTTTTATGATAGTAACAAAGCAGGCGGAACTAGAAGATGAAGTTTCTCCATAAGGAAGGCGCTCAGAAAGGAGGAGCAGCCAAGAAAAAGAAGGCCGATGTAGTTTGCTATAGGTGCGACAAGAAGGGACACTATGCTTACAAGTGTTGGATAGGCAAAGGGAAGAAAGCTGCTGACAAAAAAGAAGTGAGAAGCTTTAACTGTGATCAGATTGGACATTATAAGAACCGGTGTAAGGAACCAATTCAGGATGGAAAAGGCAAGATGTTTGCATTAGAACCATCTACCTCAAGACCAACAGCTGAGGAGAAAGGAAAAGCTGTGTTGGGAGGTGTGCTTTTGATTCATGGTGTATCAGTTGAGTCCTATTTGATACTAGTGCATCGCATTCTTTTATATCTCATTGTTTGGTAGATAAGCTTAACCTAGAACCCTCATACCTAGTTACTTCCTTAAGGATTGCGAACCCAATATGAGGGTATGCGACTCTTGGGATGAGATGTGACCACTTAGAATTTGAATTGTTAGGTCATGTATTTGCTTGCAGTTTGCATGCATTTGATTTCATGGGGTTCGGAATTATTTTGGGTATGCATTGGTTAAGTAAATACGATGCTCAGATATTTTGCCATGATAGGAAACTATCACTTAGACACCCTAGTTTTAGTGATCGAATTATATACTCCATAGAAAACCCTAGTTTTGGCCTAAATGCTTTGTTGCATGTTATGGAGGATAAGGAGGAGTTGAATCGAGTTTTTGTTGTTAGAGAATTCACAGACGTCTTTGAGCCCGTAGTAGGACTACCGCCGAAATTAGCTATTGAGTTTCGAATAGATTTTGTACCCGAAGCAGAACTAGTGAGTAGACCGCCAAGTAGAATGACACCTACCGAGATGAAGGAGCTAAAGGTGCAGTTGGTGGATTTGGAAAGTAAGAACTTTATCAAACCATGTAGTTCGCCCTGGGGAGTAGCCGCAGTGTTTGCAAAGAAATTGAACGGATCGTTAAGGTTGTGTATCAATTATCGTAAGTTGAATGAGAAGACGATAAAGAATCGGTATTCGTTACCTAGAATTGATGATTTGTTCGACCAGTTGAGTGGAGCCAGAGTATTTTCCCAGTTGGATTTTGCAACAGGGTTCCATCAGCTTAGAGTAGCAGAGGATAGTATTCCTTTGACGGTGTTTAGAACAAGATATGGATCGTATGAATGGTTAGTGATGTCATTGGACTAACTAATGCGCCAGCATTTTTCGTTGGCTTGATGAAAAGTATCTTCCGAGAGCATTTGGATAGATTCGTGTTAGTATTTATAGATGACATTTTGATATACTATAAAGATGAAAGAGAGCATGAAGTTCATCTTAGAGTGGTGCTTGAGACGTTGAGGCAGCATTAACTAAAGGAGAAATTTTCGAAGTGTCATTTTTGGAAGAAAGAAGTGAAGTTTCTTGGTCATGTAGTCTTAGAGAATGGGTTGTCTATAGATCTGGCTAAGACAGAGGTAGTAAATGATTGGAAGAGACTCGAGACAGCGACTGAGATAAAGAATTTTCTTGGATTACCTGGTTACTATCGGAGATTCATTAAGGATTTTTCGCGGATAGCGGCACTGATGACTAAGCTAACGCGGAAAGATGTGAAGTTTATTTGGGCTGATAAGTGTGAGGAGGCATTCCAGAAATTGAAACACTTATTGACTAATGCACCTATGTTAGTTATCCCAGAGGGGAATAAAGACTTAGTGGCGTACACGGATGCATGTGGAATAGGGTTAGGAGCTATGTTAATGCAAAAAGGTAAAGTGATTGCCTACGCTTCATGACAGCTTAGACCGCATGAAGTTAGATATCCAACTCATGATTTGGAATTAGTTGCAGTAATTCTTGCATTGAAGGTCTGGAGACATTACCTTTTGGGAGAAAGATTTGAGTTGTATACGGATCATAAGTCATTGAGATATTTATTCTCTCAGAAGGAGTTGAATATGAGACAGTAGTGGTGGTTAGGATTTTTAGCCGCTTATGACTTTGGAATTGAGTACACACCAGGAAAAGGAAATAAGGATGCGGTGGCACTTAGCAGAAAACATCAAAATGCAGTATTGGCAATGATAACTGAGTGGAATGATTTAGACGCATTGACTACATGTAGAATACGGTGGAGATCTGAAGCTTGTTCCAGTAAGGAAACTGCTATGTTGTCATGTTTAGAAGTTCGGCCAGTGATGATCAAAAGGATTGCTTCTAAGCAAGGGTAGGATCCATTATTAGCTAAGCGGATCAAAAATCTAAGGAATGGAGCGTAAAGCGATTTCTTGAAAGATTCAATCTTGACCAGAATGGGTGGTTGAGGAAGAAAGGAAGACTGTGTGTTCCGAATATGGGAAACATTAGGAAGGAAGTTCTTGGGGAATACCATTGTTCAAAGTTCACCATTCATCTTGGAGGAACTAAGATGTACCAGGATATGAGAAGGAGTTTCTTTTGGGAAGGTATGAAGAGAGATGTAAGCTTATGGGTGAAGCAATGTTTGAACTATCAGCAAGTGAAGGTCGAACATCAGAAGCCGAGTGGATTGCTCCAACTGTCACAACCCGCCACTCATTCTACAGAATGACGAATCATTAATAAGAAAGAAAGGGGTGAGAAAAGAGAAAGAAGAGAAGAAAGAACAACAACACATTAGAAATCTCACAGCGGAACGAGAAATATATTATCACATAAGATATTACATAGTATCATATACATCAGAGTACACAATTTATACATCACAGAATAGACAGTTATAAACTTCTGTCTATTATACAACGCAAGTACATCAGTACTATATAGACTAATACAAACACAGCGGAAACTCTATATATCTACTCGCTGAAGCCTCCTGCTCCTCAGCTCCTCCAGTATTCGTCAAGACTAACCTGAATCCCTCGACTACTCAATAAAATATTGAGTACCAAAGAGTTTAATAAAACAGAAAATAAACACTTGGGTCAGACATGGGTCTGGTGTGAGTAAACGGTTTAAATTGCTTAACTTTGAAAACCTTTGAAAACAAAAGTATCACGTAAGACTCCCCACACATAAACATGGGTAAGTTTTTACCTTACGCTAACTAAAACATTTGATAGGAAATCCGATTGTATTATAATAGGGTCTAGGGGTTTCAAATAAATACTCATATAGCTGAAATTGTTACATTATTAAATTCCAGCATACTAGCCACAAAGTGGGTTATACAATCAAAACCGTAAGGGCACGTAGGAAGAATGGGTTTCCATACAATGGCAGGGCTACTGGGGTACCGCCCGTCACAGTACGTGGCCTAGATCACCGTACCGAGGAGTACGCCCGCTCCCCTGCAACACAAAGCCGGAACCATCCCTTACTGGATAATTCTGAACAAGACAATCCCGTAGTTGGCGCGACCAACCACACACTAAGCCGAATAAAAGAAAAGGGACCTCTAGACAGGGATCTATCTTGCTCTCAGTGGGTGCTACCCACGAAACCTTGCTGCACCTCCCCTGTTTTAGCCATTCCCGGTTGATGAGGCTTGAGTTTACGATTACCTTTAATCAGAACATATCACTTAGAATGCTCATCGTCCGCCTGACGATGTGCTGAAAGCATTCAATCCATACAAGTTCGTTCCGGGTTCGAACGAAACCGAAGGCATTATCTCGTTACACTCGTTTTGGAATCACCCTCAGAGTTAACGACAATAACCCTTGCACTCTGAATCTTCATCTTCACTTGAGATTCACGACCTATCGTTAATTTGGATCGATGTGGTATTCGGGTCTCCAGACCTGGAATTCCGGTATACGGAAACCCGATCCCGGTCTCATCGAAATCCAAAACGTATCTTTTAAGGCCAAGTTGTTTAAAGGTTTAAACAATTTAACTTATCTATATTCATACAGATAGATAATTCATAATTCACAATTGATAATCACATTACCAATTAAACAGATGATTCATAACCAATATGTAATCCATATCAACATCACAATAGTTAATCTATAATACTATCATAATACAACCAAGCATTCATACCATACAACATTACTTATCTCATTTCTGAGATTACATCCATTCAGGACAATCAATGTCATCCATTCTTATATAAGCAATGATTTACTTAATCACAACATAATTAATTTAAAATGAATTAAATTAACTATCTCTATCTTTAATTAATTTAAAGTGAATTAAATTAATTACTTCATCTCTTAATTAATTTAAAATAAATTAAATTAATTACTTCATCTCTTAATTAATTTAAAATAAATTAAATTAATTACTTCATTATAAATCTTACTTATATAATCATTAATTAATTACAAATAAATTAATTAATCTTTCTCTAATTATCCACTTAATTAATCACCTTGATTAATTATATTTTAATTACATTTAAGTAATTATCTTTAATTAATTTCACAAACTAATTATCCTTAATCAAATACAGTAATTAACCTTTAATTACTTCATTAATTAATTAATTATAATTAATTACATTAATCCCTAATTAATTACAATTAATTAGTTGTCATTTGATTAATTAATCTTAATTAATCAACTCTTAATCACATCATTAATTATAAACTAATGATCCCTAATTACACCTTTAATTATTTATTAATTACATTAAGTAATTAACCTTTAATTAAACCATAATTTATTAATCACCTTTGATTAAACTTAACCAGTAATTAACTCTAATTAATTATCTTCCTTAATTAATTACTTTTAATTAATTACCTTAAGAAATAATTAATTACCTTATTAATTATCCTTAATCCTTTAATTAAATAAATTATTTAATTAATAACACTAGGTAATTAGCCTTAATCACTTCTTATTTAATTACTTTCATAAAATAATTATCCTCTAATTACTTTATTAAATATTTTATCTTTACTAAATTACATCCAATAATTATTTCTTAATTACTTCATCAAGTAATTATACTTAATTAATTATAAGTAATTATCTTTAATAATGATTAGTTAATTACTTAGTTAATTATTTAACTAATTATTTAAATTTAATTAAATAATTTCCTAACTTTTTATACCTAAACAATTACAACATTTAAATTTTAACCTATAAAATCTTTGAAACTTTTCAAAGTTATTAAATAAATTTTAATACAAAGATCATTTGAAAATCTATTTTCCTATTCTTCTTTTAAACTTATTTATTTAAATTATTTTAAACTTGTTAAAACAATTATTCTAGAAAACAATTTTGTTTAGTAGTTAAAATCTTGGTTTAACTTTATTTTAAAACTCAGAAAACACTACAATATAAATTTCTTTTGTTTTAAAAACTTTAAAACACTTCCTGGAAAATTCTAAAAACTAGCTAATCCCAAACCCGAGAAAACTCGTAGAAATCTCGAAGCGAACGCGAGACGAATCCATTTCTTCCCTGCTTCGCGTAAATCTCGAGTATACTCGAATGAAACCCGAGAACAAGCTTCTTCCCCAACCCAACTTCCAGACTCCCAGATATGTTAACGTGCACGTTAACGTGCACACCCACGCCAGTCGACGGCGAACTCCACTCCGGCCTCCAACAAGTCACGTTCGACCTCGACAACCCATCGCGCTACCCAGAAACCCAAACTTCGATCGAACATCGATTTTCATCCTCAAACCCAACTGCTTGAAAACCCATCACCAGAAAAATCTACGTCCACGGCAACCCAAAGCTTCGAGGAGACCCACGACTTCCACCGTAGCTACGCCACAACCTCCAGAACTTACGACAATGATCGCGATCGCCTCCGGTGGCGTTATGATGCCGCGAAACTCAATTAAACATCAACGAGTATACCAGGGTATTAAACCCTATCTCTTCAAACCCAAGACTATTTGATCATCTAGAAAATTTCGCACAATTTTACCATCGACCAGCATCACATTATCTATCTTCAGACTCAAATTCGAAGCTTACCTCCATGTTGATTGTCGGGAATTGACGATTTTATATTTTCCGTTCATCTCGGAATTTCTCATTATATCCAATACTAAAAATCATGGCATTCATACCAAAAATCCTCATTTTCCATTTCGAAACTGATTGTATAATCAAAACTTGAAATTTAATCATTCGATTTTATGACTAAATGCTAATCAACATTATGATATCTTAATTTAAAAATAACTGTTTAATATAAATGCTTGAGATTATTTTTAAATTTTGAATCTAGTTGATGCTAACATTTTTCATTTATACATTAGATCCTAAAAGAGACTATGGAAAGAGGAATTTAAATTTGTTCTATTTTTATTTTAAACCTGTTAACATATAACAGAGAACTGAGTATATACCAGACATGCAAGCAATTTTACACATACATACATATATATATTCAGACAATATTTCATTCATATCACCATCTTACTTTAGAAATTAATCACAAGATCAAGTTATATAATAGATCCAGGTCTTAAAATGAAAGTTTTGTTCATCAGGTAATATTGAACAGAGAACAGTATATATAAAATCAAACATCTCACCTACATACCTATGCAAATCTAGATAAATTCTAACTGAAGAATTCAATATAATCCAATATCATCACATGCAATTTAGTTAAACCAGATTAAACTGTTTTTAAAAATAAAATTTACTCACCAGAAACTTTGAACAGAGAACAGTTTCCAGGCTTGTTCCAGATTTTAAACTTCTTGAATTTCTTTTGCTATTGAATATTATCTGAAATTGATCTTTGAATTTAGTTGCTTGTTGATTGATTAAATCCTCTGATTGCATGTCTTCAGATTCAATTGAAGATTTGAAGCTGCTGTTTGGAATTGCTTTTCATCTTCTTATCTCAGATTTGCATTTGAATTTTCAGATTTATTTTCTCTTTGAATTTTGATTCCAGGTTTTACTTATCTTTAGATTCGAATTGTTCTTAGTGGAGAAAGAATTTGAAGAAACGAAAATTTTTAAACTGAAAAATGAAAACAGATTTCCTCTTACATAAATTTTACAACTTGGAGAAAAGAAAATAGATAAAGCCACTTGTCCCTTTTAGTTAACTTACACATATGCTATTTAAATTACAAATTACTTATTTTCTTAAAATGTCTTCACACCACTCTAATATGCTAACAAGTGTACATTCATGTTTTTAATTAATTTATTTAAGTTATACATATGTATTTATGAAATATTTACATATATATAATGTATTTACCTTTTATAAATAAGCTTTTAGATCCTATATAAATATACAAATATGAATTCATGTAAAAATTTATTTATAATAACTTATGCTTTGATCAAATAAATATAACATATTTTTATATGCTTGAGAAACTTATTTTAACTTTATATATATTTTTACAAATCAATTTATCTTATGTTTGAATTTTATAACATAACTCCAATCACAATATATATACATATATATTATAATTTGAAAACATATCCTTTATTAAATTAAAGACTCCCTATTTATAATATATACATCAATACATATACATTATAAATAGAAAACATTTATATAAGCTTTGGAAGATAAATCTTACCAATTTTAAATTGTTTAGAAAAGATATTAATAAGTATTGCCAATTTAAAATATTATTAACTTTTAAAAGAATTAAACTTGTCAATTTATAAAATAAAATCAACAAATCAATTTAATTATTAATAAAGATTATTAAATTGATATTGCTAAAATTCCGGGATATCACATTCCTTCCCCCTTAAAATAATTTCGTCCCCGAAATTTAAAAGCAAAGATAATTTAATAACCCAGCAAATTTTAATTTTAAACAGCAATCGTACATATCAATCATATTCTAACAACCATAGCAAACAATTTAATCAAACAAATTTAACTATCCAGTCAAAATCTGGATAGAATTTACTCGAGTTTCCCCAAGTATATATATATATATACACCGGGAGACTCGTTCTACAGGATCTAAACTAACTATCTACAATAATCTAGAAGTCCTTCCTTTCTAGATCACAAATCTGAACAAGATATCAGACTAACTCAAAACCATCCCAACTATCCTTCTGAACTGCTGATTCCATCACTCGATGAATCATACACATATTCCTCAGAGATATGTGAAATAAAATGAATTCCAGTTATCCGAACTGGCAACTCAATCCTGGGGATCAAAATCTAATCTCCAAAGAACACAGAAAAATCTCATAATACTTCCGGAGCTTACTCTCCAGTCTTACCAAATCTTATATCTCCTTTGATCGGAGAAAAACTTAAACAATATCCAATTTCAACATCAATTTCCAAATTCCATCAATTCTTAACTGCATAACTCCTTTGACGATCCTGAGTCACTTCATTCTTCCTGATCAGCTTAACCCTTGCTGATGCTTCTTGAAACAGATTAGACCAACATCAAACCAATTTCCGGATCCTACTCAACAAAATGGTTTCTCAAAAATATGCCGAAATCCAAAACACAACTCTACTCTACAAACATTAGAGAACTTCGCACTACCTCTCCTATCTGAAATAGTCAAAACAGTTGCACTTGACAACTTTACCTCCAAATCCCGAAAATTTCTTCACACTTAGAGATACACTTGAATTTCCTATAGAAATCCTCTACTCGAAGAAAATTACAACTCTCGGTTGCTTCCACTCTAGAATAGCTGCTATCTTGCTTTCGCTGCACAATTCTGATCTTGAACAGATGAGAATGCCATCGGAGAAACTCGAGCACAAACTTGATCATCCACAGTTCACCATATCTATAAAATCTTAGTGAACCATTCTACTTGGTCAAAACACCTTAACAGAATCCTCACCAGAAAATTAGGTGTGGTCAATCCCTCTCCAAAGAATCCTGAGCTGCTTCACCAAATTATTCTCTAGGAGACATCCTTCTACTAAGCTGAACTTCTGGTAACTCCACGAATCAAGTCGATACGGAATCTCAATCTCCAATAATCCCAAGAGAATACTTAAACAATCGCAAGTCACTTTTGCGATCAGCTCGGCCTAATTTCCAAAGATAACTGTTCTCTCTTCACTAATCAGAACAGCTTATATTTGACTAACCAATCCATCGAAGAAATGGATTCACTCTACTGCTTCTAAACTTCACCTTCAGAAAAACTGCTCAGCCAGAAACTTTCTGCCAACATAGAACACTCCGAGTCGCACTGCTGCCACAAACCAAAGACTTCTTATCCGAAACTTCTCGAGAACTCGGACCTCAAAGCAAATAGAAACACCCCACTGGACTCAGCCACAGCACTGAAACAGACTCACTTCTTCAAACTTGTTCCAGAAGAAACATCATCAGAAACGTCCATAGCCACCGTGTCTCATCACACAGCTACTACTTCCTGAGGTTACCAAAATACCATCACTCTCTTCAGCTCATCCAATAGATCTACTCTATTCATCCAACTTCAAAGATAAACTCTAAACCATAACTGGTTTCCTTCAGAGATCGGTGAAATCTTTACACCACAACAAAGTTCACTCGAGACAGTATTAGGTCTACAGTCTCGTCAGATATACTTCCAACCTCACACTCAAATTCTAACTATTGGTAGTCGTGTTACTCACACTACCACCTTATCTACCTTTATAACTTATATTGGAAAACCCGAACAGGTAACCCAACAAATAGGTAGAAATATATATATTTAAAATGATACTTTTTATATAGAAATTATTTCTGGGTAAAATTATTTCATTTACCTCTTTAAAACAATATTGTGTCCGTTGGCCTGGTCTAAGTGTTTAGAGATCCCTATCAATAACGTTAGCTACTCGTATTGACCAGAATCCATATACCACTCAACCGATCAATTAACACAATATAAAACCATTTTATATAACTAACAAATACGCGCTCTCGAATATATATATATATATATACACACACACTCAGACTCAAACAGGTTGCTACAGATCCTGTCTCTAATGAACAATCCTTCCGAACCTAGGTATTCACTCAACCTAGTGTTCTGATATTCACTTAACCAATAGCTTAGGTATTCGCTCAACCTATGCTCTGATACCACTGTCACAACCCGCCACTCATTCTACAGAATGACGAATCATTAATAAGAAAGAAAGGGGTGAGAAAAGAGAAAGAAGAGAAGAAAGAACAACAACACATTAGAAATCTCACAGCGGAACGAGAAATATATTATCACATAAGATATTACATAGTATCATATACATCAGAGTACACAATTTATACATCACAGAATAGACAGTTATAAACTTCTGTCTATTATACAACACAAGTACATCAGTACTATATAGACTAATACAAACACAGCGGAAACTCTATATATCTACTCGCTGAAGCCTCCTGCTCCTCAGCTCCTCCAGTATTCGTCAAGACTAACCTGAATCCCTCGACTACTCAATAAAATATTGAGTACCCAAGAGTTTAATAAAACAGAAAATAAACACTTGGGTCATACATGGGTCTGGTGTGAGTAAACGGTTTAAATTGCTTAACTTTGAAAACCTTTGAAAACAAAAGTATCACGTAAGACTCCCCACACATAAACATGGGTAAGTTTTTACCTTACGCTAACTAAAACATTTGATAGGAAATCCGATTGTATTATAATAGGGTCTAGGGGTTTCAAATAAATACTCATATAGCTGAAATTGTTACATTATTAAATTCCAGCATACTAGCCACAAAGTGGGTTATACAATCAAAACCGTAAGGGCACGTAGGAAGAATGGGTTTCCATACAATGGCAGGGCTACTGGGGTACCGCCCGTCACAGTACGTGGCCTAGATCACCGTACCGAGGAGTACGCCCGCTCCCCTGCAACACAAAGCCGGAACCATCCCTTACTGGATAATTCCGAACAAGACAATCCCGTAGTTGGCGCGACCAACCACACACTAAGCCGAATAAAAGAAAAGGGACCTCTAGACAGGGATCTATCTTGCTCTCAGTGGGTGCTACCCACGAAACCTTGCTGCACCTCCCCTGTTTTAGCCATTCCCGGTTGATGAGGCTTGAGTTTACGATTACCTTTAATCAGAACATATCACTTAGAATGCTCATCGTCCGCCTGACGATGTGCTGAAAGCATTCAATCCATACAAGTTCGTTCCGGGTTCGAACGAAACCGAAGGCATTATCTCGTTACACTCGTTTTGGAATCACCCTCAGAGTTAACGACAATAACCCTTGCACTCTGAATCTTCATCTTCACTTGAGATTCACGACCTATCGTTAATTTGGATCGATGTGGTATTCGGGTCTCCAGACCTGGAATTCCGGTATACGGAAACCCGATCCCGGTCTCATCGAAATCCAAAACGTATCTTTTAAGGCCAAGTTGTTTAAAGGTTTAAACAATTTAACTTATCTATATTCATACAGATAGATAATTCATAATTCATAATTGATAATCACATTACCAATTAAACAGATGATTCATAACCAATATGTAATCCATATCAACATCACAATAGTTAATCTATAATACTATCATAATACAACCAAGCATTCATACCATACAACATTACTTATCTCATTTCTGAGATTACATCCATTCAGGACAATCAATGTCATCCATTCTTATATAAGCAATGATTTACTTAATCACAACATAATTAATTTAAAATGAATTAAATTAACTATCTCTATCTTTAATTAATTTAAAGTGAATTAAATTAATTACTTCATCTCTTAATTAATTTAAAATAAATTAAATTAATTACTTCATCTCTTAATTAATTTAAAATAAATTAAATTAATTACTTCATTATAAATCTTACTTATATAATCATTAATTAATTACAAATAAATTAATTAATCTTTCTCTAATTATCCACTTAATTAATCACCTTGATTAATTATATTTTAATTACATTTAAGTAATTATCTTTAATTAATTTCACAAACTAATTATCCTTAATCAAATACAGTAATTAACCTTTAATTACTTCATTAATTAATTAATTATAATTAATTACATTAATCCCTAATTAATTACAATTAATTAGTTGTCATTTGATTAATTAATCTTAATTAATCAACTCTTAATCACATCATTAATTATAAACTAATGATCCCTAATTACACCTTTAATTATTTATTAATTACATTAAGTAATTAACCTTTAATTAAACCATAATTTATTAATCACCTTTGATTAAACTTAACCAGTAATTAACTCTAATTAATTATCTTCCTTAATTAATTACTTTTAATTAATTACCTTAAGAAATAATTAATTACCTTATTAATTATCCTTAATCCTTTAATTAAATAAATTATTTAATTAATAACACTAGGTAATTAGCCTTAATCACTTCTTATTTAATTACTTTCATAAAATAATTATCCTCTAATTACTTTATTAAATATTTTATCTTTACTAAATTACATCCAATAATTATTTCTTAATTACTTCATCAAGTAATTATACTTAATTAATTATAAGTAATTATCTTTAATAATGATTAGTTAATTACTTAGTTAATTATTTAACTAATTATTTAAATTTAATTAAATAATTTCCTAACTTTTTATACCTAAACAATTACAACATTTAAATTTTAACCTATAAAATCTTTGAAACTTTTCAAAGTTATTAAATAAATTTTAATACAAAGATCATTTGAAAATCTATTTTCCTATTCTTCTTTTAAACTTATTTATTTAAATTATTTTAAACTTGTTAAAACAATTATTCTAGAAAACAATTTTGTTTAGTAGTTAAAATCTTGGTTTAACTTTATTTTAAAACTCAGAAAACACTACAATATAAATTTCTTTTGTTTTAAAAACTTTAAAACACTTCCTGGAAAATTCTAAAAACTAGCTAATCCCAAACCCGAGAAAACTCGTAGAAATCTCGAAGCGAACGCGAGACGAATCCATTTCTTCCCTGCTTCGCGTAAATCTCGAGTATACTCGAATGAAACCCGAGAACAAGCTTCTTCCCCAACCCAACTTCCAGACTCCCAGATATGTTAACGTGCACGTTAACGTGCACACCCACGCCAGTCGACGGCGAACTCCACTCCGGCCTCCAACAAGTCACGTTCGACCTCGACAACCCATCGCGCTACCCAGAAACCCAAACTTCGATCGAACATCGATTTTCATCCTCAAACCCAACTGCTTGAAAACCCATCACCAGAAAAATCTACGTCCACGGCAACCCAAAGCTTCGAGGAGACCCACGACTTCCACCGTAGCTACGCCACAACCTCCAGAACTTACGACAATGATCGCGATCGCCTCCGGTGGCGTTATGATGCCGCGAAACTCAATTAAACATCAACGAGTATACCAGGGTATTAAACCCTATCTCTTCGATCCCAAGACTATTTGATCATCTAGAAAATTTCGCACAATTTTACCATCGACCAGCATCACATTATCTATCTTCAGACTCAAATTCGAAGCTTACCTCCATGTTGATTGTCGGGAATTGACGATTTTATATTTTCCGTTCATCTCGGAATTTCTCATTATATCCAATACTAAAAATCATGGCATTCATACCAAAAATCCTCATTTTCCATTTCGAAACTGATTGTATAATCAAAACTTGAAATTCAATCATTCGATTTTATGACTAAATGTTAATCAACATTATGATATCTTAATTTAAAAATAACTGTTTAATATAAATGCTTGAGATTATTTTTAAATTTTGAATCTAGTTGATGCTAACATTTTTCATTTATACATTAGATCCTAAAAGAGACTATGGAAAGAGGAATTTAAATTTGTTCTATTTTTATTTTAAACCTGTTAACATATAACAGAGAACTGAGTATATACCAGACATGCAAGCAATTTTACACATACATACATATATATATTCAGACAATATTTCATTCATATCACCATCTTACTTTAGAAATTAATCACAAGATCAAGTTATATAATAGATCCAGGTCTTAAAATGAAAGTTTTGTTCATCAGGTAATATTGAACAGAGAACAGTATATATAAAATCAAACATCTCACCTACATACCTATGCAAATCCAGATAAATTCTAACTGAAGAATTCAATATAATCCAATATCATCACATGCAATTTAGTTAAACCAGATTAAACTGTTTTTAAAAATAAAATTTACTCACCAGAAACTTTGAACAGAGAACAGTTTCCAGGCTTGTTCCAGATTTTAAACTTCTTGAATTTCTTTTGCTATTGAATATTATCTGAAATTGATCTTTGAATTTAGTTGCTTGTTGATTGATTAAATCCTCTGATTGCATGTCTTCAGATTCAATTGAAGATTTGAAGCTGCTGTTTGGAATTGCTTTTCATCTTCTTATCTCAGATTTGCATTTGAATTTTCAGATTTATTTTCTCTTTGAATTTTGATTCCAGGTTTTACTTATCTTTAGATTCGAATTGTTCTTAGTGGAGAAAGAATTTGAAGAAACGAAAATTTTTAAACTGAAAAATGAAAATAGATTTCCTCTTACATAAATTTTACAACTTGGAGAAAAGAAAATAGATAAAGCCACTTGTCCCTTTTAGTTAACTTACACATATGCTATTTAAATTACAAATTACTTATTTTCTTACAAATGTCTTCACACCACTCTAATATGCTAACAAGTGTACATTCATGTTTTTAATTAATTTATTTAAGTTATACATATGTATTTATGAAATATTTACATATATATAATGTATTTACCTTTTATAAATAAGCTTTTAGATCCTATATAAATATACAAATATGAATTCATGTAAAAATTTATTTATAATAACTTATGCTTTGATCAAATAAATATAACATATTTTTATATGCTTGAGAAACTTATTTTAACTTTATATATATTTTTACAAATCAATTTATCTTATGTTTGAATTTTATAACATAACTCCAATCACAATATATATACATATATATTATAATTTGAAAACATATCCTTTATTAAATTAAAGACTCCCTATTTATAATATATACATCAATATATATACATTATAAATAGAAAACATTTATATAAGCTTTGGAAGATAAATCTTACCAATTTTAAATTGTTTAGAAAAGATATTAATAAGTATTGCCAATTTAAAATATTATTAACTTTTAAAAGAATTAAACTTGTCAATTTATAAAATAAAATCAACAAATCAATTTAATTATTAATAAAGATTATTAAATTGATATTGCTAAAATTCTGGGATATCACACCAACCTTTGGAGATACCAGTTTGGAATTGGGATTCTATCTCAATGGATTTTATCAACGGGTTGCCAAGGTCAAATCAAGAAAATGAAAGTACATGGATCATAATGGATAGGTTGACCAAGAGTGCCTATTTCATTCTAGTTAAGTCAAACAGGACGACACCTGTTTTGGCTAAATTATTCATGAAGAATATTGTTAGACTGCATGGAATTCCTAGTGGTATAGTAAGTGATAGAGATTCCCTATTTACTAGCGAGTTCTTGAAGAGTCTAAAGGAGACTTTAGGTACCAAGCTCAAGATGAGTATCGCTCACCCTCCACAGACAGATAGACAAACGAAAAGAGTTAAGAAAGTCTTGGAGGATTTGTTAAGAGCTTGTGTCCTAGACTTTGGAGGATGATGGGAAGACCACTTACACTTAGTTGAGTTTTCATATAACAATAGTTATCAGACTAGTATAGGGATGGCACCATGTGAAGCTTTATATGGAAGGCCATGCAAATATCCTGTTTGTTGGTTAGAGATCACGGATAGGTTAGGTCTTGGTCCAGATTTGGTTAGAGAAGCTGCCGAAAAGTTTGAGTTAATTCGAGCTAGAATGAATGAAGCTTGGCTTAGGTAAAAGAGTTATGCTGATAGGAGATGGAAAGACTTAGAGTTCTCGATTGGGGATCATGTGTTCATCAATGTGTCACCGATGAAAGGTGTAATCGGATTTGGAAAATTAGGAAAACTGACACCGAGATTCGTTGGACCATTTCCTATTATAGAAAGGATCGGGAAGCTCGCATATAGAGTAGAGTTACCGAATAGTTTGGCAAGAGTCCACAATGTTTTTCATGTTTCTCATCTAAGGAAGTGTATTCGAGATCCAGAAACTATTATTACACCTACTGTGTTAGATGATCTAGTAGTGGAACTGGAATTTACTATAATTAGAAAACCAGTTCGTATAGTTCCGAGGGATGAGAAGAGATTAAGAAGCAAGGCAATCATATTAGTCAAAGGCCAGTGGAGTGACGATGAAAGGGATTGTACTTGGGAAACTACGAGCAGGATTAGAGATACTTATCCTGACTTGTTTTATGGTATGTTTTACCTTTATGATTGATTGATGTAAATACCTTCTCGTAATTTTAAGGACCAAATTCTTTAAGGAGAGGAGTCTGAAATGACCCTAATTTTGATGAACATTATTTAAGGCATTTAATTAGATAAATTAAATGAAATAATATAGATGGTTAAGGGAGTGAGATTTGTGAATTAATAAGGGAGCAGTGCATCAATTAATCTATAAGCCAAAGAGAATTAAAATGGAGCAAGTAGGAGGAATATAATAAGGGAAAATTAGGAATAGACTATGTTCTTATACCCTAAACCCTCCTTACCATCCGTCCTTATTCATTTTCAATATTTGAAAGCAAAATAAAATACTTATAAGCTTGATCGGCCACCATTAAGAGGAGTCAATTGAAGAAAAGCTAGAAAACAAGTACAAAGCTTGAAGAAATTAAGCAAAGAGCAAATCTCAACCTTCTTAACATCAAGCTAAGGTGAATAATTTGATTTACATCTCACTTTTTTTGATAATTTCGATTTCAAGGCTTGACCCGAATTAATTTGCAAATAATATGCTATGTTATGTTTGTTTGAAAGGATATATGTTTGTTGATGATTTATTGTGTTTCATATAGATTTTATGATAAGTTTAGATTGGAAAACTTATTAAAAGACATCCAAATGACTTGAGATTTTGATATATGGTCGAAAACATTATTTTATAAGTGGGTATCAAGTTTCATAATTTTCTAAGTAATTGTGGGTTTATTATGAATTTTCTATGAAAGAAAATAGTTAAAATTGGGTTTTAATTAATTACGGCAAATATACGTTGATTTTGGGTCTGAAATTTAGATATGTTAGAAAACATATTATAAGTGAATTATGGTAATTTTGGGGAATTTTCCTAAGTAATTTACTATAATAATAAAATTACTTAAGCTAAGGGACTTAAATGTTGTATATGCTTTACCAAGGAGAAGGGCTTATTTGTTAAATGTTTTTAATTGATAATTTATGAATTCCATAGCACTTTTAGAAAAAGATTTTGACAAAAAGAATTGGCAACCAATTACATGTTGACAAATAAAGCAAGTAGGTGAAAAGAATTTCCTTTAAAGGTTAAAAATCAGTTTTACTTAGATTTATTGCTTCGCCACTTCCATTTGGTTTTTTCGACACCATACCTCCGCTAGCCTTCGAAACCAATGCTCATAGTACCAAGAAATTGGTATGTAGTGCATTGGAGAAAGGTGGAAGGTATAGTGTCGAAACCTTGCTTTCGAAGGGTAGAAGCTACTCTTTTTAACTTTGAACTATTTTTGTTTATAAATTATTCTTTCGAAGGGGTTGGAGTTAGCTTTCGCCTAATCAACTTTCCTTTGTTTATATAAAAGAGCTTTTGAATGAGTTGCCGCCTTTACATTATAAAAGAAGCTTTTGAAAGGATAAAACCCAAGCTGCCGCATTCTTACCTTTCAAACAAGTTAAGGTCGCTTTTCTTTATGGCCATAAGACAATGGTTTCGAAAGGTTGCTTTCTCCTTTGTGCTTGAAAGCTGCCTTCTCAATGCCTTTGAAAGGGTCCTATAACTTTTTTTAAATGGTTTTAAAGGCAATGGTTTCAAAAGGGGGTTTCGAAACTATCCTCTTTCTTTTACTTGGGGTAAATGTTTTCAAAAGTAATCCATTCGCCCTAGTTCCTCATGACCCCTAGTTATATTAAATGTCAAACCCAATGGTTTCGAAGCAATGTTTCCATGATTCTTTACTTGAACCAATGCTTTCGAAAGGTATATAATATGTGTTTCAAATAGGAGATCCCAATGTTTTCGAAAGGTTTACTTTGAGTATTTGAATCGAGGGTTTCCAATGCTTTCGAAAGGCAAGTTCAAATGGTTTTAAAAGAGGACATCTAAGGTTTTAATAAAGCTTTCGAAAGGGTTGTTCTCAATGATTTTAAAAGGCATTGTTTAAAGTTTTTTAAATGAAGGTTTTGAAGGTTTTACCTTGGCTCCATGGCCTAAATTATCCTAAGTTAAAAAGGGTTTTTAATATACTTTGAAGGGATAGATAAACCCATTAATAAGGTTTCATCATAATTGTTTTGTGTAAAGCATATATCATGGCATAAGTGTTTTTAAGTAAAGTAAAGTAAAGTATATGATTTCCTTGTTTTGTAAAGGTATGATTTCAGGGGTAAATCATTTATAAAGATTATTTACAAGAAAATGAAATTTTAGCAGGGTAGTTAACCCTAAGTATAAGATAGGAAATGAAACATGAATAAGTAGTTAACCCTAAGTTTATGACTTAGACATTAGGAGACCAGATGTGACTGGTGTAGGGTCACACCCTATACTTTAGCTTTTAGCCTCTAGCTAAAATAAGTCCAAAATTCCAGTGTGTAGGGCTTTGTCATGGGTGGGACTAAAATGAGGTTACACACATAAGGGAATATACAGAGTAAGGATGGGTTATTGGTAAGCCAACAAAACCTTTAGGATCAGTTGACCCTAGAAGAGGATAGTTAAGGGCAGAAAGCCCAGTATTGTGTCTAACAGAAGTTAGATTGTTGATTATGTTTGGTAGGCCCGAGTCAGCCAACGGTTAATAGTTAGCCTAATAAAACCATAGTGTGGACAGGCGGTCCATTGATTTCCTAATTATTTTGCGTATATGTACTTGCTACTATTGTTATAATCAGTTTGATTATAGAATTTTGATTTGCAAAAGATATGCTTTTAAAAGGATATTTATGAGGAGAAACCCATTCCACTAAGTGGCGTGGTCTCACTCAATATCAGTAAATCGATATGTATTAGTATTATTCAAACCAGGCTTTATGTCCGACTCGAAGTTTATGTTTTCCTCCTTAAACTCCCGGCTGCTCAAAAATTAATTTTAGTAGGCTGAGGGTAAGGGTTTTCAGGTTTAGTAGGTTGGACGAATAAGCTTCCGAAGACGTGCAGGAGGCAATAGCCATGTAGGAGCTATTTAGTTTTATTTCCGCTGTGATGTATAACATGTCTATCTAGTACTTTGATCATCCAAGGGGGCATCTTCATATGTCGACTAAGCGTTTTTTTAATAATTATATTTGATCAAAACCTAGGAATCATTTTGGGATTATGTAACTGAATATGAAATATGGATTTGAAATGTAATAAAAAAAGTTGATTTTGAAATCTGTGTTGATTTTGTTTCATATTCATGTGCTTATGATATTATAGATGCCATTAACATTACCATATTTTGTCACATGAAATTAATACTATGGATGACTGCTGCATCTGTAGCGCTTAGCTTCGGGCCTAAAGATAGCGGATGTTACAAAAGAGTATGGCAAAGAAGGCTACCAAGTGGGGTTTCTTTTGACCCAGTATGATCAATGATGTAGTAGAACGTGTAAATAAGTGTGACTGCTTCTGGAGGTTCTTCAAGATCCTAAGGGCATCCTTGAGTTATTAGTACCCATGGCATCGCTCTAACCATTGGAAATCAGGGGAATAGATTTAATTACAAAGCTATTACTTGCCAAAGGAATGTACAAATTCACCATAGTTGCAATAAAATACTTCACTAAGTGGGTCAAAGTCGTTCCTCTAATCAGAGTCACATCACCTAATATACAAAACTTCATCACCAAAAACACCGTTTGTTAGTTTAAGCTTCCCAAGAAAATAATTATAGATAACAAAACATAGTTTTAAAGTGGGAATTTCTTGAGATTTTATGAACAAAATGGAATTCAAAAGTGGTTTTCATCTTTCTCCTACCCCCAAGAAAATGGAATGGTTGAGTCTATGAAAAAGACCATCAAGAGCATGCTAAAGAAGTGGTGGGTAAAGGTAAGAGGAACCTAGATGGAGGAATTACCACAGATGGTATAGATATATGTAACCTCGTCCCACATGTTAATCAAGCATTCCCCATTTTCACCATACTATGGATGCAAATCCATGCAACCTATTGGGGTTAATGTCCCCTTTCCATGATGCATAACTTACGAACCTACATAGAATGAGGAGTTATTAAAATTTAAGTTGGACACTATTGAAAAAGGAGGAGAGAAGCCGAGCTCCAAATAGAGGCATATAAGCATAAGGTTGTAAAGTATTAAAACTCGTCGGTCAAAATAAGAAATTTCATAGCAGGAGATATATTTCTAAGGTGGGTGCTACTTAGGACCAACTAGGAAAGTGTATGCCATCAATGAATCACTGATAACCGAAGCATATAGTCTAATTCTACTCATTTGAACAAATACCCTTGCACATGGACACTAGACACCTAGTGGTCTACTACATAGGATCCCTAAAAATGTAGGTTGAATTATAAGTCCATATGTAGACAATAAACAGTTGTATTTTGAAAAATGCAAATGAAAGCAATATGCTTAATGTGTTTGTGATCTTCCAAATACCCCAAGGAAAATTGCTCATGTAATGAAGTTTTTGGATGATGAGCATTCCCTACAAGCGACCCCAATTTACCAGCTCAACCACTCCCTGCCCAGTCCCCCTTTGTTGGAGTGAGAAATTGGCACAAGGATAACGAGCAGTACAAATGATAAGTCCCTATTTCTTATGCCCATAATTCTTCCTGCCTACTCCCCTTTAGTGGAGTAGGTCATTGGCATAAAGATGGTGAGTGTACCTATGAGGCAGCCCCTAAGTCTTATGTCTATAATACTTCCTAACCTCTCTTCTTTCAGTGGTGCGGGGTGTTAGCACAAAATTGGCAAGCAATTTCGACGATGTTGCCCCGATTCTTATGTCTTTAACACTTCTTGTTCGCTCCCTATTTAATGGAGCAGAGCATCAGCACAAAGATGGCAAGCTCCGCCCATGATCCAACCTCAGGTCTTATGTCCTTACACTTTATACCAACTAATCACGCATGCGTAGGGCAAACACATGTGATTTGGAAATGAGTTCCCCATCACTTAGAAGGGCAAACAAACCTGTATAGGTGGAACGCTCGGGGGTAGGCGACAGTGAGCACCTCAAGGGAACCACGTGTTCTGAGTATTGATTATGATGACAACACCTATATAAATAATACTACTAACGTTTCTCCTAGTCGTGCAGTATTTTCAGATACATTATGAAGACATTTTAGAGAGATAAACAAGAACTCACTGAAGGAATTAAGAATAATCATAGCAAATGAATAAGCAAAACTAGCTCAAGACGAATGACACACAAGTGCTTTAACAATGGAGATATTCAAAGTGTTCAGTAAGTCCACTAATTATTGTAACTTTTGTTAAAATACCATGTAGAAAATATCCTTTTATAAAAATGCAATATTAGTTTTTTAAAATTATAAAGATCAAAAATAGGTTTATAAAGTGTTTTCCAAAAATCAGCAATAGTATATTGACATACCCATCTAGCATAAGTCGACACAGTGACGGTTGAGAAGTTCTTAAAAAATAACTAGCATATGTCGATATACCCATCTAGCATACGTCGACAAAGTGACAGTTGGAGAGTTTTTCAAATTTAAATGAATGGACATGTCTCTTCATCCATTCGTCAAAAGTCATATCTCTTCATCTTCAATACAAAGGCTCTGGAAAATGAATTTTAATAACTAACTTCCTAATTTTCTCTTACTCTTTCATTTATATACTTTTTGAGAAAAATCCAATAATATACGTGCACTCTCTTTGCAAATCAATACTCTTTCACTTTCATTCTTCAAGGATTTGCAAACCATACAGGACCAGACAGTTTGTACTTGAATTCTCAATCATTCTCTATTTAGTCTTATCCTATTCCTCATTGGTTTCAAAGATATATTGCTATTAGAGGTCTATATTGTTATTTTACTGAATCAGAATAAATCTATATTGACGATTCAATTACTTCTCATACGCTACAATCGTTTGTAAAGAGAAAGGTGGTCTGACTACCAGTGGAAAGTCAAGAGGAATGGTATATCTTGCCATCTGTATAATTGCAAGTTTGTAAAGTGTTCTTGCCACTTATGGAAAGCAAGAAGTGATAGTGGAAACTATATGCGTGTAGTATAGGACTGGATGTGGGATTAGACATTAGAACATGTAAAATTCCTGATGTCATTTACTTTACCGCCTTTCTTTACTTTATATTTACTCTGATTACCTTCTTTGTTTATGATTTGATTATTGATCTAAGTAAATAAACTTTAATACCATAAATTAACTTTTAAATAGTTGATACAAACCTTTTACCCCCCCCCAAGTGTATTAGTGACCTTAAGATTCATTCCACATTAGTGTGTTAGGATTACTCACATATCCCGCATTTGGTATTTGAGCACATAATTTTTAGAAGTTAATCATCTTAATTTTGAAAATAAATGGCTAATATCACATGTAACACACTCTTTAACTGTTTTGTAGAAGGACAATCCACTACTAGACCACCACTATTTAGTGGTAGTAATTATGCATATTGGTTTGGTTGGATGAAAATTTATTTATGGTTAACCGGTTTAGATATTTGAAATATTAAACAAATTGGATATATTGAGCCTCAAACGAATTATGCACAATAGACAAACGATGAAAAGATAAAAGCACTCAATAATTCAAAGGATATGAATATTTTTATTATATAACTTAGGTAATAGATAAGTTTAGCATAGTGTCGGTCTATAAGAGTGCATATGAAAATTAAAGGACTCTATAAGTCAAACATAAAGGTGCTAGTAAAGTTAAACAAGTTGAAATATCTATGTTATCTAATTAATTTCAGTTTTTCAAAATGTAACAAAATGAATCCATTTTTGATGTGTATTCTCGATTTCAAGATATATTACATGCATGATATCATTAGAAAAGAGATTTCCTCAACATCATCATTTAGTTCCGAAAACGAAATGTTGCCAAGTGTTGTGAATGTGATAAAAATGATCATTTGAAAAGAGACTATCCAAACCTGAAGAAATCAAAGTACTCTTCTAACACTGACACATTTAGTAAGAAGTGGAAATGGGATTTCAATGCAACATCGGATGATTCAGATACATCATCAAGCGATAGTGATCCGAAAACCAAAAATGACAACATATGCATTAAGGCAGATGATGACCGAGTATGGGATTCTAACGAAGAAATTATGAATGTTTTAAATGATATGTATAAAGGATAAAAAGTACTTAGAAAATGGTATAAGAATAGTCTAGTAGAGATAGATAGATTAAAAAATTTAACAAAATGTTAACCAAAGAAGAAGAATGTCTAGATGAGATTGAAAGATTCAACTGACATCATGATGAAAAGGATTTGAAATTAGAAAGTTTTGAATAACTTAATGAAACAATAAAATGGAGAATCTTTTAATGAAATCGAAGGTAACTTATCAAAATAACAAAATTACACTTCTAGACAATGTTATCCTTAATTGTAATAAGGACGTCGATAAAATGAAATCTGATGTTGATTAATTTAACAAAGGAAAATATAATACATGAAAAAAAATTATCTACATCTAAAACCCAAAATAATAAACATGGAAGAGGATAAATCCCTATGCCCAAATCAAAGAAAAATAGTACACGGAGTACTACATTTGCTAAGGCTTCCAAGTTCAAATCCAAACCTAGAAAATTAGGATTAGAACACCCTCAAATTCATTAATATATGGGTTCCTGGAATTTTAAATAATAGTGATAAAAAATTTATATTGATGATCTTATTAATAAAGTTCAATTATATGATGATTATATTTTTAAAGGGTATTTAAACCCTTCATGTGTTTGGCTTCCCAAAACTTAACCCCATAGAACCAAAAATAAAATAGGGTACTAGTGCGCATATTTTATATTTTTCAGGTACCAACCAATATATAAATATAAAGAAGGAGAAATAGATACTGGACAATGGATGTTTAAAGCATCTCACAGGAAATCCATAGACATTGACGATGTTATATTCAAAGGTGGTGGAATTGCGAAATTTGGAGATAATTCAATAGGATATGTTTTTGGCATCGGCAACATCGGTAACACTAAAACTCCTCTTATTTAGGATGTTTTACTTATTAAAAATTTAAAACAAATTTTGTTAAGATAGCTTATTTACGTGATAATTATTATGAAGCATATGTTAAAAGGGATTCATGCATTATTTAAAATGAAAATGAAATTTACTTTTAATGGAAAAGGAAATTATAATGCTTATTATTCTAAAATTTTATGCATGTAGATTATTGAATGTTGATTTTGAATATTATCTCTCTTTATGAATAACCACTTAAATCTACAATGTTGATATTGCTTCATTCAGAAAATTTAATTCAAAGTATTATAAATTATAATATGTGTCTTTATTTTCTGCTCTGTATTGATTTTGATTTCCCCCATTAGTTCGACTTGCATATATTATATACTACTATATATATACAAACCCTATACATATTGTCTAGTCGTGCTTAAAAGTTCTTTTCTGTCCATTTTTATTAATGGTAAAGGGGAGAAAATGTATAAATATACTAGGAAAATGATAGGAAAGTGCATATAGTCAGGGTAAGATATTACAATATATATAATCTCTTAAATATTTATATGGTTGTCATCGTCCAAAAGGAGGAGATTGCTAATAACCAGAATACCAACAGCCATATAAATATTCTACCGACGTTTCTTTAAGTTATGCAGTATTATCATATATTATGGAGATATTTTATAATAATAAAGAAGAACTCATCGAAGCGACTGAAGATTAATTAGAGCAAACGAGAAATCAAAATCGACTCATGAAGAATGAAATATAAGTGCTTTAACGATAGAGACATTTGAAGTGTTTATAAGTCTATCAAATCTTAGAACTTTTATTAAATACCCCATTGCAAATATCTTTGAATTTTCTCCCTTACTAAACTCTATTTTGATCTCTAATATACTTTTATAAGAATATATTATTAGTTTTTTTTATAAAGGTCAAAACTACTTCTTAATCAAGATAAAAACCACACAAGAGCAAGGAGTTTGTAATTGAATTCTCAATCATTCTCTCTCTGGTATCATCATATTCCTTAATGATTTCAAAATATAATGATATTGGAGGTCTTTATGATTATTTTACTGAATTAGCAGGAATCTGTATTGAAGATACAACTACTTCTAATACTCTACTGTCGTTTGTAAAGAGAAAAGTGGTCTTAGTACATATGGAAAGTCAAGCGGAAAGGTGTATCTTGCCACCCGTGTAATTGCAAGATTGTAAAGGTGTTCTTGCCATCCATGGAAAGCAAGAAGTGATAGTGGAAATTATGTATAGGTAGTACAAGACTAGTGTAGGATTGCATATTCGAATAAGTATAAAAATTTCTGGTGTCATTTACTTTACCATCTTTCTTTACTTTATTTTTACTCTCTTATTATCTTCTTTGTTTATGATTTGATTAGCGATCTAAGTAGATAAACTTTAATATCACAAGTTAACTTTTAAATAGTTGACTCACACTTTTCACCTTCTAGTGTATTAGTCGCCTTAAGATCCATTTCATATTAGTGTGTTAGGGTAACTCACTTAACCCGCATTTGGTATCAAAGCACGTGGTTTTCAAAAATTCATCATCATAAATTTAAAAAGTTAAATGGCTAATAAAACCAGTGACCCACTCTTTCACTCTTTTGTAGAAGGAAAATTCATTGCTAGAACATCACTAATTTGTGGTAGAAATTATGCATATTTGTATTGTTGGATGAAAATTTATTTACAGTCAACTGGTTTAGATGTTTGGAATATTATTCAAACTGGATACATTAAGCCTGAAACAAATTATGCACAATGGACAAATTATGAAAAGATAAAAGCACTCAATAATTCAAAGGAAATGAATATTTTATTATGTGCCTTAGATAATAACTTTGTATAATAGAGTGTTAGTCTATAAGAGTGCATGTGAAATTTGAAGGACTCTATAAGTCACACATAAAGGTGCTAGTAAAGTTTAACAAAATAAAAAATTTATGTTAACTAATCAATTTCATCTTTTGAAAATGAAAAAATATAAATCCATGTCTAATGTGTATTCTAGATTTCAAGATATATTACATTCATTAATATCATTAGGAAAGACACTAAAGAGGTCCAAGTTATAAAGATCTTAAATTCACTTTATAGTGAATGGGATCAGAAGAATTTGGTGATCGAAGAAGCCAACTATATTAGTACAATGAAAGCAGAAAAATTAATTGGTAATTTAATGGTCTATGAAGTGTTGTAGAATAGAAAAGAAAGTCAAGCAAATGAGAAGAAATCGCTGACATTCAATGCTATAAACGACAATCATGGATCAGATGATGATGACATTAAGGAAATCGCTTTCATGACTGGGAATTTCTAAAAATTCTTGAAGTATAGGAAAATTGACGAAGTTCAAAAAAATAATAGCTATATGGATAATTCCAAAAACGGGAATCTTGTTAAGTGTTCGAATATGATAAAACTGATTCAAAAGAGACCCGTCCAATCCTAAAGAAATCAAAGCACTCTTCAAACACTAACACATTCAATAAGAAGAGGAAATGGGTTTTCAATGCAACATCGAATGATTCAAATATAACATCAACTGATAGTGATCCAGAAACCAAAAATGCCAGCATGTGCGTCATGGCAGATGATGGCCAGGTATAGGGTTCTTACAAAGAAATTATGAATGTTTTAAATGATATGTATAAAGGATATAAAATACTTTGAGAATGGTAGAAGAATAGTCTAGCGGAGATAGATAGATTATAAAAATTTAAGGAAATGTTAACAAAAAAAACAATGTCTAGAAGATGAGAGTGAAAGACTTAACAGACATCATGATGAAAAGGAATTGAAATTTGAAAGTTTTGAAAAAATAAAAGTGAAATTGAATCCTTAAAATGAAGAATCTTTCAATGAAATTGGAGATAACTTATCAAAATGATAAAATTACATCTCTAGGTAATGTTATTCTTAATTGTAATAAGGACATCGACAAAATGAAATATGATGTTGGTAAATTTAATAAAGGAAAAGACAATGTAGAAATTTTTTTATTTCCATCTAAACCCTTAAATAATAAACATGGAAGTAAATACATCCCTATGCCAAAGTCAAAGAAAAATAGTACTCAAAGTACTAATTTGTTAATGCTTCCAAGTTCAAATCCAAACCTAGAAAAATTAAGATTAAAACACCCTCATAAATTCATTAATATACGAGTTCCTAAAATTTTAGATAATAGTGATAACAAAAAATATATTTATGATTTTATTAATAAAGTTCATTTATTTGATGATTATATTTTTAAAGCATATTCAAACTCTTCATAGGTTTGGCTTACCAAAACTTAACTCCACAGACCCAAAAATAAATAAGGTACCAGTGCACATATTTTATATTTTTTAGGCACCAACTAATACATAAATATAAAGAAGAAGAAATGGATACTGGACAATGGATGTTCAAAGTATAAGACAATAAATCCACAAACACTGAGCGATGTTATATACAAAAATGGTGGAACTATGAAATTTGAAGATAATTCAATAGGATATGTTTTTGGCATCGGTAATGTCGGCAATTACAAAACTCCTCTTATTTGAAATATTTTACTTGTTAAAAATTTAATTTTTTTTAAGAATAGGTTATTTATGTGATAATTTATTTAGCAAGGCTAACCGGGTTTATAGTGGGTCGTCCCAATATATTAAAAAATTGAAAATAGGTGTTCTGCACATGCACTGAACAACTATAGAAAGACGAGACTGACTACAACACAAGAGATAGGGAAACGTGCCTAAGCTACTAAGAAGAACATCTAATCCTCCTGTGAAGAGGAGGAACCATCCTCATCAGTAGATGAGTTAGACCCAATTACATTGACCTACTCACTAAAATGAGTCACAATCCTGGGATCAAAGATTCCTCATCAATAATAAATGTTCTATCCCAAGTTTTATCCTTTAAAATCTCACCACTGTGCTCTCCATGTTTACCATCAACAGAAAAAGATAGTGTGTCACCAGAAATGTGATAAAAGAGCGATCTATACTCACCTTGCAAAGAAGATACGAACTTATATAGAATGTTAAACAACGGGCAATAATGAAACTATGTGATCTCCCTTTTCCAGTAGAATTCCAAACAATATTGTCGGAGATGGAGTTAGCGCTTGCAGTCGGAGAGATTGGATCCAAAACAATGTTGGATGCACATTTGGGAACCCAAACTCGCTTCGTAATCTTAGGAAGAGGGATCTTTTGGGGAGGCTTCATTCAACTTTTACTACTTCAGGGATCAACGAAGGATTAAGAGAATCCTTGCATTTAACTATTAGATGACTGAAAGATTTGCAGTTTGCACATATCAGTGGTTTCCACTTATATCCATGGTCAGCCATAGCAATAATTCCAGACGCCGGTTCAACCGGAAGAACAGACGGCAATAACCTATTTGGCTTGACCTTAATCAAAGCTCTAGTAGAACCCAATCTGTCTCTTATGACTGTAGATTCATCCAAGCATACTAAATCACTTATAACGACCCCAGATTTTATATATATTTAAATCGATAATTTATTGAATCTTTGAATTAAAATTGTGAAATTAATCAATAAAGTGATGCGAGTTTCCCCAATTCAAATAAAATATGTTAATTATTAATAAAGAAATGATTTCTTTTATAAATTATTTTAATTTAATAATGAGTTATTTTAAAACAATGTTATTAATGTAATGTCTTTACAAATGGATTTTTAAAATAAATAGAAATGGTTGTTTCAAATTTATTTATATAAAAATATGTATATTTTGGAAGGAACTATGATTTATAAATTTGAAATAAAGTCTTTCAAATTGTTTAAATTAAAATAAACTTTATAAATATTAAGCATAAGTATAAAAATAAATAATTTGAAACTATAAAATAAATATATAGAGAAATACAATATAATTAGTATTAAAGTAAAATAATAATAAATATTTAAACTAGAAATAAATAAAGGATAAATAATAAAAATATAAAGTAAATATATAAATCTTAGTTTCATGTTAATAAATCTTAATAAGATAATACAAATGGAATAAAAACAAACAAAAATAATAAAAGTAAAATAAAAATAGAAGCTCACTTATTTTATAAAGAAATAATAATTAATACTTAAGCTCTGCATAAAAATAAAAACATTGATATATAAGATGAAATATAGGATTGTAAAATATAAAGTAACCCATGGATAAAATCTAATAACATATTAAAATTTACATTATAAAGTAATGAGACAAGTCAAAAGGAAACAAAACCATATCCTCAAATATGAACAAACAAATAATATAAAGGTCTATATACATACAAATATCCATTAGCTTGCAAATGAAGACAACATTCTATTTTATACTTGTACAGCCGAAAGGAAAAACAAAGATATAAACATCTTTGAACTTGCAAAGGAAAATAAAGAATAAGTATAAGTACATGTTAATTAATGCTAGGCAACTCTAGCACACAATACATAATATATCAGCCACCATTCCAATAAAATATCCCTACCTCTTGTACAAAATAACATTATCACCTTTATCTTGCTTTCTTTTATATATCAAGCTTTTTATCAGTTCGTTCCATTTAAAACTGAGAAGAAAAAAATCTAAAGCAACTACCATTCAAAACATAAAACAACAATACGAACCAGGGATTAAATTGAAGACTTCAGTTTGCATTTTCACAGGCTGATTCAAAATAAAGCAAGCTCTGTTCTTTCTTAATCAAGGTGAGTAAACCAACATATTAGACTTGAATCTGTTTAATTTTTCACATCTGTGATTAATGCTTGAAGTTAAGTTGTGAAAATAATGTGCATGAATGTTTTTAACTGGATTAAAGTTTGAACTACACTGTATATTGGTGTGCATGCCTGTGTATATGTATATATATATCTCTGTTGTATTAATAGGCTCAGATTCACTAGAATAAATTCATATCTCAAAATATAAATAGATTTAGGTGATGATCTTTAAATGAAATATGTTTGTATAATCAATATCTAAGTTTTTAAAAAAATCAAGTGTTTTAGTTGAATATTTATTTCAAAAATGAAAGTACAGTGAAAATCATTTAAAATCAAAAAAATCAAGTAGCAAGATTTCGTATTTAAATTATATAAACAGATTCATGGTGAAGAATGATGATTTTTAATGTTAAAATCACGATTTTTAAATTTGGGAATGATGGGAATTTTCGAGATGAACAGATTTGCCAGTTTCATCGATTTCTCGTCGTTCGGTGGTGGATGGATGTTGGGTTTGAAGCTGGAGGTGGAGGAATGACCGGAGATTGGTGGAAAATTGTTTAATTGATGAACAATTCGAGGAGGTGAGAGTAGTGATGGGGTTTTGTCCAGAACCCTAGTTTTATCTGTGTTTAGAATTCGATCACTACGGCTTGTAGGGATGATCGAATGTTACGAGTTCTTAAGGAATGGTAGCTGGGTTATAGTCGAAGTCATAGCCGGAGTTGTACGATTTCTGGTGATCGGTGTGGCGAGAACGGCGCGTTGACAGGTTTTGGGATGTTTGCCGTGTCGAGTTTCCAGGTTTGGGTAGCTAGCTTGATTTTTGATTTGAGCTACTATGGTGGATTATGATGGTCGTGATTAGGTTAGTGGATGGTCGGCGATGTGGAGAAGGCCTGATGGATGGCCGGAGATGGCCAGAGCCACGGTGCATGTGCACCGTGCATATTAAAGTTCTGATGAACTTTGTTTTGGTGCAGAAAATTGATCTCGGGTTTTACTCGGGTTATTCGAGTACTTTACTCGAAGCAATAGGGAGTCTGACTCGAAGCATTTTTACTTTGCCTCGGGTGAGTTTTAGTTTGTACAGGCTTTTGTAAACCTGTTTGCAAATTTAAAATTTAAAGCAATTTAAATGAATTTGAATCTGTGAGCAAGATTTAAACACAGTTTAAATCTAGCTCTAAGTTTAGTTTCAAATAAACTTTGAATTTAAAAGTTTTAAAAGGGAATTTGGATTTTAAATCAAAGTTTTAAATATTTAGAAGATGGATTTTCAGGTTTTAAACCTGACAGTTCCAGATTTTAAAATTTAAATTAAAATCTGAAAACAAGATTTAAACAGTGGTTTAAAATTCTAAGTTAAGTTCAGTTTTCAAAACAAACTTTTGAATCATAAAGTTTTAAAATGTGAAATAGAAGTTTAAAGATTTAAAACCTAAGTCTAAATCTGGATTCAAATTTAATTTGAATCTTAGTCTTGAAATAAAAGAAATTTTAAATTTAAATTGTTTCAAAATAATTTGAATGATTTAGTGTATTTTAATTTGATTTGAATTTAAATAAATTTGGTTAATGTTTAAATATATAATCATTTTGAATCTTAAATTCAAAATGAAATTTTGAATCTAAGTTTAGAAGTGTAATGTTTAAGTACACTTAAATATTAATTAAATCACTAATAAAGAAATAAATTATCTTAGAGATAATTAAGGGGTGAAAATGATAATTAATTTATAAATTAATGATTTAGATTAATTTATAATTAGAGATTAATTAAAAGAAATTAAGAAGTGTTATTAGTTAATGAAGATAATCAACTACGAATTTTTAAGTATTAATTAATGTGATTAATTTTAATAATAAATTAGGTTAATTAATTAAGATAATCAAGTATAAATTGTTAATTTCTTAATGAAAGTAATTAAGGGATTAATTACTCATTGTAATTAAATTTGGATATTTTAATTAATTAAAGTTGATTAAGTGATTAGGGATAATCACTTATTGTAAATAATTAAGGATAATTAATTAAATGGTAATTAATTAAGGGTTGATTTATTTAATGTAATTAATTAAAGATAATTAATTAAAGGATAGTTGAACGATTAAAGGTTAATTATTTAATGATTAAAAGTTGATTTAATTTTTATTAAGGTTGATTAATTATTAATTAAAGGTTATTAAATTATTAATTTAAGGTCAATTAATTTATAATTAAGGATTAATTAATTAATGCAATTGATTAAGAAATATTTAATTTATGAAAGTAATTAAGATTAATTAATTAGTAATTAAGGACTAGTTAATTTATAATTAAGAATAATTAATCATAAATTAAAGATAGTTAATGAAAATAATTATGTGATCAATTAATTATAATCACGATTAATTCATCTTACTTGTGAATGTTTGGACTTGACTGAATGGTTGAATTGTTTGATATCCCTGATATGTGATGCTTTGATTTATGTGTGATCTGCACTGTAGTTATTTATCTGGAATGAATGTAATTTATTATTTGTAAATTATTTCTATCTGTGATCTGTATATGAGAGATAAGCGTTATAGTTATATCGCTTATCAACTATATTTCTGTACTTTGATCTGTGATGATTTATTGAAGTTGCACTACTGTGTGAAACCCTGGACTACACCATACACACACAAATATGGATTTCACGAGGAAATCGGTTAAGTCACAGATGATTTAAATTTAACGTTTTTGAAATTGAAATTTTAATTTCAATTGATTTTGGAAATGAATTTGGGTTAAATGTTAAAGCTTTTGAAATGGGGTTTTTAAGATAAAAGTTATTTTGAATAACTTGGTAAAGTTTTCCAATTTAAATAATTTAATTTGAATTTGAATTCAAATTTTGGAATTGAATTCAATGATTGGAAATTATGGTTAAAGATGTTATAAATGTGTTTATATGAATTCAAACCATTTTGAAAGTATTGTTTGAGTATTTGAATTTAACCCAAGGACTTTAACTCGTATAAATGAATCAGATTTCCGAAATGAAAACTATCTGTTTTCAAATGATAAAAGCTTTCATATACGAAATGAATTTCCAATTTGAATTAAAGGAATTTCAAGTTTAAATTGAAAAATGGTTTTCCAAGTAATGAATGAATTCTTTTTGAAAGCTATGAATTGAATCTGTTTATTTTAACAGATTTAAATTGGTGATTTGTTTAAACCATTCGAAATGAAATTGTTTTGAAAGCTATAAGTTAAATCTTTGATTTAAAGATTTAACGAGTTAATCCAATTGAATTGGAAATTGATTTGGAAAATCTATGAATGAATCTTTGTGAAACTGGGTGAACTTTGTGAATTGAATCCTTTTATTTAAAAGATTAAAATGGTAATGTGTTTAAACCATTTGAAGGAAGGCTTTGGATAACAAGTTGTGACTTAACTGAAATCCCAATATCCATATGTTTTAAAATATTACGCTCATTATTCGGTTTAGCCGGGAGAGGACCTTTGTGTCACATAACCCATTCCGAATAAGTGATACATTGTATATGGATAGCATTTGAAGACCGGGTAATTGCGAGAACGATAGGATAACCTATCGATTGTCTCTGCACCGAGTGGCCCCGGTATAGAGATTCCCTAAGTGATGGGAAGTCCGATCGGGATTGTGAATACCCGGATTGCAAGGGATTCTTCGGAAGTGCCTTCGGTTCTGTTCGAACCCGGAACAGACTTGTATGGTTACATGTCTGACATTTCACTTTGAGATATAAAGCTGATTTCTTTCAAATACATTTCTGTTGGTGGCGGAGAATTTATTCTCTTAGCTTAACACCCTTCTCTGAGACGTACGAGCTCAGAGGTTATGTAGTTGAATATTATCAGCGATATACTCCCAATTTGGTAATGTGGCATGCTGAGTGTTGCTGTGTGATGATCATTTATTGATCATTTGTGATCAAAGCGTGGCTTTGTGAAAAAGCGTAGCTTTGTGGACGAGACTTCGTCAGGACCTCACAACCCGAAAATGGTCGAAACAGGAATGATGCGGCAAGGTTATGAGGGTCGCGCCCTTTAGGGTATGTCATTTCCTTCTGGAAAAGGGTGGTATCATGGTATGGAGCCCAGATACTTACCCATGTGGACACACTTTATTTATTATGTGTGATGTTGGTTACCGAGCGCTCAGATAAAGGTCCCAAAGGATCGGGGAATGGCATAGTCGTGAAGTAGTTACCTATACCCAGAGGTAACCCGGCCTTGTGTTGGCAGAGAGCCAGGTTGGTTTCTCAGGACGTCCATTCAGAGGTGATCCCATGTGGCAGTAGGAAGTTCCTTAGCCTGACCATTTGTTGGAAATCCATCTTCCATTATGAACCTTGTACGGTATTAGTTGTAGAACCTGCCATTTACTTATGGTGGCGCCCCACTGTTTAGATGGTAGCTATATAGGCATACGATACTGGTCGTATGTTGGCTAAGATTAATATTATACTTTCGAAATGTTTTTCTCCACTATGCACTAATAATAATAATCCAATGATTTGCGTAGTAAGCATCTTTAACTATCATAAGAAGAAATCTCCGCCAATTCTGCGGTTTCATTGTGTGTGTGGCGGGAGGTCTTATGGTAGTTTCATTTTCCAAAAGCATTGCGGATATTCTTTACTTCTTTGTTGTTGTGGTTTTAAAGATAATAACCGTTTTAGTTCTCACACCAGTCACCACGACTGACCTGGAGTTTATTGTTCCCTTCCTAAACTCTGGGTGCCTACAATTTTCCACACGGGCAGTCTAGAGTTGGGTTTCTTTTCAGATAGTCAGGTATAGTGGATTATCTGGAGCTAGTTCAGTCCTTGGACGACTGACCTTGCTTAGCTTTGTGCATCGTGATGTTGGTTCGAGCTAGCTATGGATTGGAGCATTCTATTGGAGATATTCTATCCGCTACTATTTCTTGTATCATATCTCTGATGTATATTAATAGTTGTTGTATCATTCTGTTGTATCATATTGTATCAGATTTTGTATCTTTCATTGTATCCATGTTATGAAATATTGATATATTTCTTTCTTCCGCTGTGTTGTTATACTTAATGGTGTTATAAGCTCCGGCACGATTCGAATTTCAACGGTTGAATCTGCAGCATTCAGGTACAATTGGAGTACGGATGTCGATTTTCAAACGCTGAAAATCGGAACGTGACAACGTGGTTTCAACGGTTGAATCTGCAGCATTCAGGTACAATTGGAGTACGGATGTCGATTTTCGAACGCTGAAAATCGGAACGTGACAACGTGGTATCAGAGCTAAGGGTTAAACTTTAGCTATGGAGTGTAACACATTAAGTAGCTCAATAAAGATAGGGTGAAGTATACCCTAGAATGAGTATTCCTCAGATATCCGTTCGAATGCCTCAGTAAATTCTCTTACTATCCACTGATAGTGAGTATGAGAGCAAGAAGAGGATGAGATAGGGGACAGGGGAATACGACTATAAATGGTCAATACTCTATAACAACAAGGAAACAATCTTTTCTCTATCAATCTCCTTTGTTCAGCATCTTTTTCTCAATTCTTTGATGGTTTATGGTAGATCCAGGAAGGCGATCCGATATATATTAATATGGGACATAAACTCCAAATAGGTCAGAATTGTTGTTTGGATGTATTGGTTGTTTCATTTGCTTTGGTTGTTATGGTTGATAGGTATATTTTAGTTTCTAAACTAAAAGTTTTGAAATCGTATCCATGTCTCTATCTATCCTTTGAGTCCCAGTATATTCTACGAATGGTTAGTTATCCTTTTGAACTAACCGATGCCACTACATATCTCGTAGATCTAGATAACCCGAGTATCTCATGAAAGGTTAAATAGATCCGTTCTTGTATCTATTATTGATATTCTGATTTGGTAAGCCAAATGCAGAATAAATATTCAGTTTAATTTGATGAAATATTTTTCATCTATCTTTGTGTCTCCCTGGCAAATTTCGAGGACGAAATTCTTTTAAGTGGGGAAGGTTGTAACGACCCCGGATTTTATATATATTTAAATCGATAATTTATTGAATCTTTGAATTAAAATTGTGAAATTAATCAATAAAGTGATGCGAGTTTCCCCAATTCAAATAAAATATGTTAATTATTAATAAAGAAATGATTTCTTTTATAAATTATTTTAATTTAATAATGAGTTATTTTAAAACAATGTTATTAATGTAATGTCTTTACAAATGGATTTTTAAAATAAATAGAAATGGTTGTTTCAAATTTATTTATATAAAAATATGTATATTTTGAAAGAAACTATGAGTTGTAAATTTGAAATAAAATCTTTCAAATTGTTTAAATTAAAATAAACTTTATAAATATTAAGCATAAGTATAAAAATTAATAATTTGAATCTATAAAATAAATATATAGAGAAATACAATATAATTAGTATTAAAGTAAAATAATAATAAATATTTAAACTAGAAATAAATAAAGGATAAATAATAAAAATATAAAGTAAATATATAAATCTTAGTTTCATGTTAATAAATCTTAATAAGATAATACAAATGGAATAAAAACAAACAAAAATAATAAAAGTAAAATAAAAATAGAAGTTCACTTATTTTATAAAGAAATAATAATTAATACTTAAGCTATGCATAAAAATAAAAACATTGATATATAAGATGAAATATAGGATTGTAAAATATAAAGTAACCCATAGATAAAATCTAATAACATATTAAAATTTACATTATAAAGTAATGAGACAAGTCAAAAGGAAACAAAACCATATCCTCAAATATGAACAAACAAATAATATAAAGGTCTATATACATACAAATATCCATTAGCTTGCAAATGAAGACAACATTCTATTTTATACTTGTACAGCCGAAAGGAAAAACAAAGATATAAACATCTTTGAACTTGCAAATGAAAATAAGGAATAAGTATATGTACATGTTAATTAATGCTAGGCAACTCTAGCACACAATACATAATATATCAGCCACCATTCCAATAAAATATCCCTGCCTCTTGTACAAAATAACATTATTACCTGTATCTTGCTTTCTTTTATATATCAAGCTTTTTATCAGTTCGTTCCATTTAAAACTGAGAAGAAAAAATCTAAAGCAACTACCATTCAAAACATAAAACAACAATACGAACCAGGGATTACATTGAAGACTTCAGTTTGCATTTTCACAGGCTGATTCAAAATAAAGCAAGCTCTATTCTTTCTTAATCATGGTGAGTAAACCAACATATTAGACTTGAATCCGTTTAATTTTTCACATCTGTGATTAATGCTTGAAGTTAAATTGTGAAAATAATGTGCATGAATGTTTTTAACTGGATTAAAGTTTGAACTACACTGTATATTTGTGTGCATGCCTGTGTATATGTATATATATATATATATATATATATCTCTGTTGTATTAATAGGCTCAGATTCACTAGAATAAATTCATATCTCAAAATATAAATAGATTTAGGTGATGATCTTTAAATGAAATATGTTTGTATAATCAAGATCTAAGTTTTAAAAAAAATCAAGTGTTTAAGTTGAATATTTATTTCAAAAATGAAAGTACAGTGAAAATCATTTAAAATCAAAAAAATCAAGTAGCAAGATTTCGTATTTAAATTATATAAACAGATTCACGGTGAAGAATGATGATTTTTAATGTTAAAATCACGATTTTTAAATTTGGGAATGATGGGAATTTTCGAGATGAACAGATTTGCCAGTTTCATCGATTTCTCGTCGTTCGGTGGTGGATGGACGTTGGGTTTGAAGCTGGAGGTGGAGGAATGAGCAGAGATTGGTGGAAAATTGTTTAATTGATGAACAATTCGAGGAGGTGAGAGTAGTGATGGGGTTTTGTCCAGTACCCTAGTTTTATCTGTGTTTAGAATTCGATCACTATGGCTTGTAGGGATGATCGAGTGTTACAAGTTCTTAGGGAATGGTAGCTGGGTTATAGTCGAAGTCATAGCTGGAGTTGTATGATTTCTGGTGATCGGTGCGGCGAGAACGGCGCGTTGGTAGGTTTTGGGATGTTTGCTGTGTCGAGTTTCCAGGTTTGGGTAGCTAGCTCGATTTTTGATTTGAGCTACTGTGGTGGATTATGATGGTCGTGATCAGGTTAGTGGATGGTCAGCGATGTGGAGAAGGCCTGATGGATGACCGGAGATGGCCAGAGCCACGGTGCATGTGCACCGTGCATATTAAAGTTCTGATGAACTTTGTTTTGGTGCAGAAAATTGATCTCGGGTTTTACTCGGGTTATTCGAGTACTTTACTCCAAGCAACAGGGAGTCTGACTCGAAGCATTTTTACTTTGCCTCGGGTTAGTTTTAGTTTGTACAGGATTTTGTAAACCTGTCTGCAAATTTAAAATTTAAAGCAATTTTAATGAATTTGAATCTGTGAGCAAGATTTAAACATAGTTTAAATCCAGTTCTAAGTTTAGTTTCAAATAAACTTTGAATTTAAAAGTTTTAAAAGGGAATTTGGATTTTAAATCAAAGTTTTAAATATTTAGAAGATGGGTTTTCAGGTTTTAAACCTGACAGTTCCAGATTTTAAAATTTAAATTAAAATCTGAAAACAAGATTTAAACAGTGGTTTAAAATTCTAAGTTAAGTTCAGTTTTCAAAACAAACTTTTGAATCATAAAGTTTTAAAATGTGAAATAGAAGTTTAAAGATTTAAAACCTAAGTCTAAATCTGGATTCAAATATAATTTGAATCTTAGTCTTGAAATAAAAGAAGTTTTAAATTTAAATTGTTTTAAATAATTTGAATGATTTAGTGTATTTTAATTTGATTTGAATTTAAATAAATTTGGTTAATGTTTAAATATATAATCATTTTGAATCTTAAATTCAAAATGAAATTTTGAATCTAAGTTTAGAAGTGTAATGTTTAAGTACACTTAAATATTAATTAAATCACTAATAAAGAAATAAATTATCTTAGAGATAATTAAGGGGTGAAAATGATAATTAATTTATAAATTAATGATTTAGATTAATTTATAATTAGAGATTAATTAAAAGAAATTAAGAAGTGTTATTAGTTAATGAAGATAATCAACTAAGAATTTTTAAGTATTAATTAATGTGATTAATTTTAATAATAAATTAGGTTAATTAATTAAGATAATCAATTATAAATTGTTAATTTCTTAATGAAAGTAACTACGGGATTAATTACTTATTGTAATTAAATTTGGATATTTTAATTAATTAAAGTTGATTAAGTGATTAGGGATAATCACTTATTGTAAATAATTAAGGATAATTAATTAAATGGTAATTAATTAAATGGTAATTAATTAAGGGTTAATTTATTTAATGTAATTAATTAAAGGTAATTAATTAAAGGATAGTTGAACGATTAAAGGTTAATTATTTAATGATTAAAAGTTGATTTAATTTTTATCAAGGTTGATTAATTATTAATTAAAGGTTAATAAATTATTAATTTAAGGTCAATTAATTTATAATTAAGGATTAATTAATTAATGCAATTGGTTAAGAAATATTTAATTTATGAAAGTAATTAAGATTAATTAATTAGTAATTAAGGACTAGTTAATTTATAATTAAGAATAATTAATCATAAATTAAAGATAGTTAATGAAAATAATTATGTGATCAATTAATTATAATCACGATTAATTCATCTTACTTGTGAATGTTTGGACTTGACTGAATGGTTGAATTGTTTGATATCCCTGATATGTGATGCTTTGATTTATGTGTGATCTGCACTGTAGTTATTTATCTGGAATGAATGTAATTTATTATTTGTAAATTATTTCTATCTGTGATCTGTATATGAGAGATAAGCGTTATAGTTATATCGCTTATCAACTATATTTCTGTACTTTGATCTGTGATGATTTATTGAAGTTGCACTACTGTGTGAAACCCTGGACTACACCATACACACACAAATATGGATTTCACGAGGAAATCGGTTAAGTCACAGATGATTTAAATTTAACGTTTTTGAAATTGAAATTTTAATTTCAATTGATTTTGGAAATGAATTTGGGTTAAATGTTAAAGCTTTTGAAATGGGGTTTTTAAGATAAAAGTTATTTTGAATAACTTGGTAAAGTTTTCCAATTTAAATAATTTAATTTGAATTTGAATTCAAATTTTGGAATTGAATTCAATGATTGGAAATTATGATTAAAGATGTTATAAATGTGTTTATATGAATTCAAACCATTTTGAAAGTATTGTTTGAGTATTTGAATTTAACCCAAGGACTTTAACTCGTATAAATGAATCAGATTTCCGAAATGAAAACTATCTGTTTTCAAATGATAAAAGCTTTCATATACGAAATGAATTTCCAATTTGAATTAAAGGAATTTCAAGTTTAAATTGAAAAATGGTTTTCCAAGTAATGAATGAATTCTTTTTGAAAGCTATGAATTGAATCTGTTTATGTAACATTCCCCCTTTTGACCGTCTCCAGTCGGTAATTAAACCAACTCGAAACGTTCAAAAAGACGAATTGTTATTTAGTTTATAAGGTTTAAACAGAATCAGCCACAGAAACACAGAATAATAACAATGAATTAAAACAAATGAGAATTTATTTCATTACTATAAATCTTTTTTATATACATCAGAGTTTATACAATTTTAATACTGATACAGCGGAATATCTTAAAATACAATTTTCTTCTGAAAACTAAAATGATTCTTTACTCTCTCTCTAACTTCGCTGCTCGAAAATCTTCAAGCTGTAAAAATACTCGGTCTGACCCGAGTATTATATTCAAAAGAAAATAATACACAGGTCAGTCTAATTCAAACCAGTTTATTAATGCATAGAGGCAATAATAATTTAAATAGACGACAGTCACAATAATATTCTCGTCTATCCGACTCTTTTTACAAAGAAATCGGATAACGAAAATTTTAACACTTAATAGTGTTAAACAATAGGTCAACAGATTTAAATCATCAACAGGGATAAATAAACAATTTATCAAATCGACTAATCAATTTAAAACAATTGAAGTTGTCACTTTAAAAATCATCAAGAACTCGATTGGCTGCCGTACACGCACGCGTGCACGGCCTCGCCAATATGGTATAAAAAATCAATGCATCACGAGCAAAGAAATATCAATTCAAAACTGTCGATTTGGGTGGCTGCAGTGCACGCACGCGTGCGCTGCCTCGCCACCACAGCATATAAAATCATCACAACAGTGAATACTAACAGCAATCAAAACTGCTGAGGTAAAATATTTACAAAATGCAGAGGTCAAGTCATTGTTACCAAGACTCAACACAACTGCGAAGCCAAATCAGAGATATCAGCAAAACCAAAAGAATGTCCAAACTGTATGCAATGGATGCAGACGTACAAGTGCAGCTCAACACAGTGAAACAAGTTCAAGTGGCAACATGAAACTTCGAACATGAATATACATGTATGGTGATACAGCAACACATGGATGCAACTCGACAACAGAGTAACAAAAGATTAGCATCAATGCATACTGGAATGAATGCATCAAAGTGACAATATCCACAGTAAACAACATGATGCAGCAAGATACATGTATAGTGAACAATGCAGTCCTTAAAACAATGCAAGCCTCAAGTAAGCATGTGCAGTAACAACAATCAAAGTCAGGTACAAGATCAACAATGTGCAAGCGAGTACATGAACACAGCAACAAACCAAGCAGTCGAGCCTGAACAGGCAGGCAAACTCAAGGGATCAAGTCTATTAACATGATAGTGCCACAATACAAATAAGGATTAACCCAAATGCAGACTCAAGACTATAAATATGGGCAGTGACACAGGCGAAGGCAACAATAGATAGTGATCAGAGACCACTTCTTATATGCAGACCATATCAGAGTGACAACATGAACAACTCAACAAGTCAAGTGGAGATAATCAACAATGCAAGACTCAGGCCCGAGACCACTCCAAATGACAGACCACAAGGCAAAGCCCCTTCATAAATTTAACAACACAAACTACAAACTAAATGCTCAAGCCACTGCACAATGCAAATGAAGACCAACACACAAGTAGACCCATTCACATATATGATCAAGTGGCTACACAGTGTCCAGAAAACACATGAAGACAATGCTCAAGTTAAATGGAACAGCAGGTACAAAACAATGATGCAAGAAAATGAACGAATCAGTTTTTGAACAAATCTTCACAACCAAACTGATCAGATTTCACTAAGAAATGAATCAGCAACATAGTAACTTCAGTATAACAGTGGCTTATATATATATATTTAAACTTTGTTTTAGAAAACTCTGGCAAATCTGGGTTTTAAAAACTAAATATAACCAAGTGATCTGAATCAAAAGATTTATAAGGCAAGTTCTAAGGTATAAACATGCAAGGACCAAACTACATTTCCAAAGGAAAGAAAGTGTCAGGTCTTTAAAATAAGCATGTGAAATTAAGGGTTAGTAATACAGAACATGTATAACACGTCACTATTTTATCCACAGCAAAGTGACTTTATACCAAAGAAAAAGGGCAAAGCAAAAGGTGTAAGCAATAAATGTAGCAGAAAAGGTGTGTCCACTTTCAATTCATAAAATAAGACTACAGGCAAGTGAATTAGATAAGGCAAATGTAAGTTAGACATTAGGCATAGATTGACAAAGCTAAACACTCAAAGCAACGGACAAGTTAAGTGACAACTTTTCAATTTTCCAAACAAAGAAGGATCATAAAGCATTTTTATCAGCTAATGCGTGAATATACATATATATAGCTACACTTAGTTGAAAACTAAACTGACACTTATTTTGGTTTACAACTAATTCACTTTATGTATTTTAAATCCAAACCTATAAATATAAGTATATGTGGGTTTTTTTTTTCTTCCACAAAATCATGCTTGCAGTTTTCAAATAAAATCATACGGCCGAGATAATACAGTGATGGAACCAATGATCATATACATGAATCAGTCTAAATTTTCAAGTATCATTTTATATGAAATTTATCACATCTGAGAAAACAGCAGTTTTAAAAAATCAAGTCAAAGCCGAGTAAAACTGGAACGAAGTTCAACAGTGCAGAGATGATCAACGTTGAATTTAAAATTCACAGGAATGAAAACAGTGATGGCCGAGAAAAATCAAAAATCTTTTTTTTTTCTTTTTAGTCTAGACGAAAATATAATTCAAAGCCGTGATTCAAAATCGAGAACATGCCGATAATCTCAGCCCCAAAATATACGCACATATCCAATTTGAAAATGTCAAAGAAAATCGCAAGCATTAAACCCAGCACGAATTAGATGTGAGAAATAAAATTCCTCACCTTTACTCGACGAATCGGAGCAGATGGAGTTGATGCCGCGGTGGTGAAGAACGAGCGAAGAGGAAGACGAAGCCGGCGCCTTTGATTTAAAACGAAGCCCTAGTTTTTTTTTCCTCGCCGCCATTTTTATTCTCTCGCCCTTCGTTTTTTTTTCGTTGCTGAATAATGAAGAGAGAGGGGAGGGTTTCGTGATTTATGAGAGATAAGGATGGGGGAAATGGGTCGGTATGGGCTTGAGGTATGGACCGGTGTAAGATATTGTTTTTTTTTTCTTTATTATTTTTTTTTCTTTTTCTTTTTAAAACTGATTTGTTTTGTATTTAATTTTGTTGTTAAAATCTAAACTATGTTGTTAAAATCTAAACTATGTATATATATTCATTTCGTATTAATAAAATTTGATAAAAGAATTGTAATCGATTTACAATTTCCCAATTCAAACAGAAATTAACAATTGATATTAAATCATTAATTTACGAAGGTATTATCGTTATAAAATTTTCCAACAATAACAACAAATTATCTGTCAACTTTAATCGTTTATCGATGATTTTAATTCGGGCAAAAATCCAGGTTGTTACAGAAATTCAATTTGAATTCGATTTAATTTTCTACGCGTTTTTACGCCGTATGTTCATAAAACAATTCTGATAAATTCAAAAATTGAAATCCGGTAATAATTCAATATTACGGACCCAATGAAACTGGTTTCGTCAAATTCCGAAACTGTGCCTCGGAAGGTTATTTTTAAATTCGATTTCAAACGATACAATTTCAAAATTGAACAAATCGCTTTCAAATTCAATTCTGAAGCTTCTATTATCTTCAGTATTATCAATATGAATTTCTAAGCCTTTAAATTATTTTTAACCGGCTTAAAATCGAAGATTCAAATTTTATTCAACTTTCAATAGATTAAATTCAAAATTTAATCGCCAATTCATTCTGATAATTTGAAATTCAAGTCAAATCATCATTCAAATATTTAAAATTAATTAAATATTTTCAATTTAAATTGTTCAAATTTCAGGGTCGTTACAAACTCCCCTCCTTAAAAACTTTTCGTCCACGAAAAGGAAAAGTCGTTAAAATTTCATCGATATTTATACTCTAGTCAATTTTTACTAAACTTAAAACTCATTACAAATAAATGAATATAGGATTCATTTCATTTGTTTAATCTCATTAGTTTTGTTTAACTTCTCTTTTGTTCATTGATTTTCTAAAATCAAAACACAAAAGTCTTTTATCAACATTTTTAATTTACCACACTCAGATTCAAACTTAAAATTCTTCACGCTAGAGATTTATATAATATATCTCTTCCAAAGCTGTGGACTTTCAAAACATTACAAAGATCCTCTTCCTTAGTTCATTAAGTTGGAATTTTGTAATTTTAATTTCAAATCATTGATTTGCTATTTACAGTTTGAAAATACTTGCTAACTCGAAATTTAACAAGTCCATCTTCGTTCTCACAGACATTAGGCATACGCTGGCCAGGCGCAGGTCTAAAAATCTCCAAGTACTAAATATACTTGCTTCAATTCCCAGTGAAAATACTTTTAAAAATTCTTTTAAAAAAATGGATATGGAAAGCACGTTCCCCCATGGATTACAGTTCCACCCAGCGGTTACGCTACTTTCCCAGTAGAGTCGCTTGTGGCTGTAGATTTCTCATCTCTTAAATTTCGCCATGGTTGTCGCCATAGATTGCAGTACACACGGCGGTTACGCTACTATCCCAGTAGAATCGCTCGTGTCTGTAGGCATCACGCCCCTCAAATTTCGCTTGGCATTAGATTGCAGTTTACTCGGCGGTTACGCCACTATCCCAGTGGAGTCGCTCGTAACTGTGGGCATCTCGCCCCTCAAATTACGCTAACATCATCAATCAAATCTAATCTCATCGCGATGAACTATCGCGAAGGATTTCCGATTCAAATAGTCACTCTGACTAAAATTCTACGTAGCTACGAATTTCAAATGGATACTCTTCACGAGTTCCAATACCTTCTCTAATAATAAATGGAAGGTACTTTTCCACATCCTCAGTTTAGAAAACATAATATCATATATGTAGTACTTTCATTTCACATTTCGTACATATCATATCCATGTAAACATACATAAGATTTCCATAACAATGTCTTTCTAAACTAACGGTTTCAAATTTACCGCATTCATATATATATAAGTTCTAAAAACTTACATATCTCATATTCATAACAAAATAGAGGATTTCAAAATTTTCCTCTAAGTCGATTTGGAAATTTAAGGTTATCTCAAACCTAATTCATATTCATAATTCCATTCATTATCGACTTTCACATTCGATTTGAATTTCACGCTTACATCGTCAATTCTCAACACAGAATTGATGTCTATCGATATATAACCTCTGAGCTCGTACGTCTCAGAGAAGGGTGTTAAGCTAAGAGAATAAATTCTCCGCCACCAACAGATATATATTTAATAGAGATCAATTGCTATGTCATCAATTCACAATGTTAGACATGCAATCCAAATCATCATCTGAAATTCAAAGCTCAACTTATATTGTCTTTGATGTCGAAGTTAAACTCAATTTTAACTCAACGATTCAATCTTTTGAAAAATTTCAAATTGAACAAATTGTTCAAATTCTCATTTAACTTTTCAACTTCGACTTCAAAAATGAATTTCAAATCATTTATTCCTTACGGAATATATTCACAACATTTCATTTTTGGAAAAACATTTCCATACTTATTTAAAAATAAGTAATTCACAATTCCATTTTATTTTCAACATTTGAAAATATTCGATATACTTAAATCAAAATCAAGTATACACTTCATCTTTAAGGAAATCATTTTCTTTCACATATTTATTTGAGTCAAAACGAATGTTACGTAAAACATCGTTACGACAACTCAAAATCATTAGTATAGGGATTCGAAATTTAGATAGATGTATAAATCCCAATACTATACAAAACATTTCCTTTCGGAAATCATTTACTATAACAATAGTGTTATAGTCCATCATTTCCTTATATCTGAAAACGTCTATTTCAACAATGAATGTTGAAATCTATGGTTTCGATATTCAATGCCTTTTAAAACATCTTTTTAAAACAATTAACTTCGTTTTAAAATATCACTTTCCAAAAATATGTCCATTTTATTCAATATTATATTCACTGTCCAAAATTGTGAATATACATCATTTAACAAACTATAAGAATTTTACTTATCAAAATAAGTCAGTTTCGAATTTATAAACAACGTTTATAAATTCTATTCCTATTTATAAAGACTTCAATTCATAAAAATTTACTTCATTAATCATTCCTTTATAGCTCAGTTTTATATCAAAATTTTAATTTACAAGTAAATTACTTATAAATTCTTTTATTTCGCAACTTCGATTCATTTTTATAACTTCACAATCTAAATTCTGTAATTTCCATTCACTTATGAAATCCATTAAATATTTCACTTTTAACACTTATACAAATTCATTTTAAAATTCCAATATAATATCAATCTTTTCAAATCTTCAATATAAACCGGTTATAATAATTCAAAAATTCCAATTTAAACTATTATATAAATTTATCAATTTTCCATTTCCAAGATAATCAACTAGTTCTTTAGTAAATCCTTCGTCGACTTGATTTCCAATTAAATCACATTTGATTCATTCACATTGGATTTTACTAACATTCATTCAAATTCAATTAGTTCACTTTCACTAATTTACATTCAAATTAGTTTGCTTTCAATTCAAACCAAATTTGATTCTCTTTAAATTTACTTATCTTTCAATTTGAATTCAATTTACATAGCTTCCAAATTCCATTAATTCAATTTCATTAATACTTAATGAATTTCCATACGATCAACTGGCAACCAATGCACATTCAACTTAACCAAATTTATTTACTTTGCTTACATTCAATTTGGTTCAACACACTTAATTTCAATTGGTTTATATTCCAATTCAGATTGAATTCTTATACTCACCATATTCGCTAATTCACTTTTACAATTAAAGTTGAATTTCCTTTATATAACTCAAATTCATATTCATTCTTCACTTTATCCATTCATTTTTATATCAAATTCAATTTGATTCAATATTACTTAAGCCATGTTTCATTTTATCTTCACTTGCATTTATTTTCACTATACAACTTAAGTTCGTCTCAAATTTATTTGAAATACTATTTTATTTAACTTTACTAAAGTCAAATTCATATCACATTTCAAAATTCAGATTTTGTTTTACTTAACAAAACTGTTTAACTATTTAACAACTGGTTTGATTCAAATTTCTCATTTTATAAGTTAAACAACTTATAAATTTAAACTTTCCATCTCAATAATTTATCAAATCAAATTCATTTTATTTAACTTCCTTTGTTAAACTTCAAATCGTATATTTATTAATACTAATTCAATTCAATTTAACTTTTCTTAAGTTAAAAAAATTTTCATTTCAAAAACAATTTTATACTTCTTTGAATTTGAAAAACGTTTCCTTTTTAAAGTGTTTCTCGTAACTATTCATATTAAACATCATAAACTAAGCTTTGTGTAAACCAAAGCTCTGATACCACCTGTAACATTCCCCCTTTTGACCGTCTCCAGTCGGTAATTAAACCAACTCGAAACGTTCAAAAAGACGAATTGTTATTTAGTTTATAAGGTTTAAACAGAATCAGCCACAGAAACACAGAATAATAACAATGAATTAAAACAAATGAGAATTTATTTCATTACTATAAATCTTTTTTATATACATCAGAGTTTATACAATTTTAATACTGATACAGCGGAATATCTTAAAATACAATTTTCTTCTGAAAACTAAAATGATTCTTTACTCTCTCTCTAACTTCGCTGCTCGAAAATCTTCAAGCTGTAAAAATACTCGGTCTGACCCGAGTATTATATTCAAAAGAAAATAATACACAGGTCAGTCTAATTCAAACCAGTTTATTAATGCATAGAGGCAATAATAATTTAAATAGACGACAGTCACAATAATATTCTCGTCTATCCGACTCTTTTTACAAAGAAATCGGATAACGAAAATTTTAACACTTAATAGTGTTAAACAATAGGTCAATAGATTTAAATCATCAACAGGGATAAATAAACAATTTATCAAATCGACTAATCAATTTAAAACAATTGAAGTTGTCACTTTAAAAATCATCAAGAACTCGATTGGCTGCCGTACACGCACGCGTGCACGGCCTCGCCAATATGGTATAAAAAATCAATGCATCACGAGCAAAGAAATATCAATTCAAAACTGTCGATTTGGGTGGCTGCAGTGCACGCACGCGTGCGCTGCCTCGCCACCACAGCATATAAAATCATCACAACAGTGAATACTAACAGCAATCAAAACTGCTGAGGTAAAATATTTACAAAATGCAGAGGTCAAGTCATTGTTACCAAGACTCAACACAACTGCGAAGCCAAATCAGAGATATCAGCAAAACCAAAAGAATGTCCAAACTGTATGCAATGGATGCAGACGTACAAGTGCAGCTCAACACAGTGAAACAAGTTCAAGTGGCAACATGAAACTTCGAACATGAATATACATGTATGGTGATACAGCAACACATGGATGCAACTCGACAACAGAGTAACAAAAGATTAGCATCAATGCATACTGGAATGAATGCATCAAAGTGACAATATCCACAGTAAACAACATGATGCAGCAAGATACATGTATAGTGAACAATGCAGTCCTTAAAACAATGCAAGCCTCAAGTAAGCATGTGCAGTAACAACAATCAAAGTCAGGTACAAGATCAACAATGTGCAAGCGAGTACATGAACACAGCAACAAACCAAGCAGTCGAGCCTGAACAGGCAGGCAAACTCAAGGGATCAAGTCTATTAACATGATAGTGCCACAATACAAATAAGGATTAACCCAAATGCAGACTCAAGACTATAAATATGGGCAGTGACACAGGCGAAGGCAACAATAGATAGTGATCAGAGACCACTTCTTATATGCAGACCATATCAGAGTGACAACATGAACAACTCAACAAGTCAAGTGGAGATAATCAACAATGCAAGACTCAGGCCCGAGACCACTCCAAATGACAGACCACAAGGCAAAGCCCCTTCATAAATTTAACAACACAAACTACAAACTAAATGCTCAAGCCACTGCACAATGCAAATGAAGACCAACACACAAGTAGACCCATTCACATATATGATCAAGTGGCTACACAGTGCCCAGAAAACACATGAAGACAATGCTCAAGTTAAATGGAACAGCAGGTACAAAACAATGATGCAAGAAAATGAACGAATCAGTTTTTGAACAAATCTTCACAACCAAACTGATCAGATTTCACTAAGAAATGAATCAACAACATAGTAACTTCAGTATAACAGTGGCTTATATATATATATTTAAACTTTGTTTTAGAAAACTCTGGCAAATCTGGGTTTTAAAAACTAAATATAACCAAGTGATCTGAATCAAAAGATTTATAAGGCAAGTTCTAAGGTATAAACATGCAAGGACCAAACTACATTTCCAAAGGAAAGAAAGTGTCAGGTCTTTAAAATAAGCATGTGAAATTAAGGGTTAGTAATACAGAACATGTATAACACGTCACTATTTTATCCACAGCAAAGTGACTTTATACCAAAGAAAAAGGGCAAAGCAAAAGGTGTAAGCAATAAATGTAGCAGAAAAGGTGTGTCCACTTTCAATTCATAAAATAAGACTACAGGCAAGTGAATTAGATAAGGCAAATGTAAGTTAGACATTAGGCATAGATTGACAAAGCTAAACACTCAAAGCAACGGACAAGTTAAGTGACAACTTTTCAATTTTCCAAACAAAGAAGGATCATAAAGCATTTTTATCAGCTAATGCGTGAATATACATATATATAGCTACACTTAGTTGAAAACTAAACTGACACTTATTTTGGTTTACAACTAATTCACTTTATGTATTTTAAATCCAAACCTATAAATATAAGTATATGTGGGTTTTTTTTTTCTTCCACAAAATCATGCTTGCAGTTTTCAAATAAAATCATACGGCCGAGATAATACAGTGATGGAACCAATGATCATATACATGAATCAGTCTAAATTTTCAAGTATCATTTTATATGAAATTTATCACATCTGAGAAAACAGCAGTTTTAAAAAATCAAGTCAAAGCCGAGTAAAACTGGAACGAAGTTCAACAGTGCAGAGATGATCAACGTTGAATTTAAAATTCACAGGAATGAAAACAGTGATGGCCGAGAAAAATCAAAAATCTTTTTTTTTTCTTTTTAGTCTAGACGAAAATATAATTCAAAGCCGTGATTCAAAATCGAGAACATGCCGATAATCTCAGCCCCAAAATATACGCACATATCCAATTTGAAAATGTCAAAGAAAATCGCAAGCATTAAACCCAGCACGAATTAGATGTGAGAAATAAAATTCCTCACCTTTACTCGACGAATCGAAGCAGATGGAGTTGATGCCGCGGTGGTGAAGAACGAGCGAAGAGGAAGACGAAGCCGGCGCCTTTGATTTAAAACGAAGCCCTAGTTTTTTTTTCCTCGCCGCCATTTTTATTCTCTCGCCCTTCGTTTTTTTTTCGTTGCTGAATAATGAAGAGAGAGGGGAGGGTTTCGTGATTTATGAGAGATAAGGATGGGGGAAATGGGTCGGTATGGGCTTGAGGTATGGACCGGTGTAAGATATTGTTTTTTTTTTCTTTATTTTTTTTTCTTTTTCTTTTTAAAACTGATTTGTTTTGTATTTAATTTTGTTGTTAAAATCTAAACTATGTTGTTAAAATCTAAACTATGTATATATATTCATTTCGTATTAATAAAATTTGATAAAAGAATTGTAATCGATTTACAATTTCCCAATTCAAACAGAAATTAACAATTGATATTAAATCATTAATTTACGAAGGTATTATCGTTATAAAATTTTCCAACAATAACAACAAATTATCTGTCAACTTTAATCGTTTATCGATGATTTTAATTCGGGCAAAAATCCAGGTTGTTACAGAAATTCAATTTGAATTCGATTTAATTTTCTACGCGTTTTTACGCCGTATGTTCATAAAACAATTCTGATAAATTCAAAAATTGAAATCCGGTAATAATTCAATATTACGGACCCAATGAAACTGGTTTCGTCAAATTCCGAAACTGTGCCTCGGAAGGTTATTTTTAAATTCGATTTCAAACGATACAATTTCAAAATTGAACAAATCGCTTTCAAATTCAATTCTGAAGCTTCTATTATCTTCAGTATTATCAATATGAATTTCTAAGCCTTTAAATTATTTTTAACCGGCTTAAAATCGAAGATTCAAATTTTATTCAACTTTCAATAGATTAAATTCAAAATTTAATCGCCAATTCATTCTGATAATTTGAAATTCAAGTCAAATCATCATTCAAATATTTAAAATTAATTAAATATTTTCAATTTAAATTGTTCAAATTTCAGGGTCGTTACAGTTTATTTTAACAGATTTAAATTGGTGATTTGTTTAAACCATTCGAAATGAAATTGTTTTGAAAGCTATAAGTTAAATCTTTGATTTAAAGATTTAACGAGTTAATCCAATTGAATTGGAAATTGATTTGGAAAATCTATGAATGAATCTTTGTGAAACTGGGTGAACTTTGTGAATTGAATCTTTTTATTTAAAAGATTAAAATGGTAATTTGTTTATACCATTTGAAGGAAGGATTTGGATAACAAGTTGTGACTTAACTGAAATCCCAATATCCATATGTTTTAAAATATTACGCTCATTATTCGGTTTAGCCGGGAGAGGACCTTTGTGTCACATAACCCATTCCGAATAAGTGATACGTCGTATATGGATAGCATTTGAAGACCGGTGTTGAAGACTGGGTAATTACGAGAACGATAGGATAACTTATCGATTGTCTCTGCACCGAGTGGCCCCGGTAAGAGATTCCCTAAGTGATGGGAAGTCCGATCGGGATTGTGAATACCCGGATTGCAAGGGCTTCTTTAGAAGTGCCTTCGGTTCTGTTCGAACCCGGAACAGACTTGTATGGTTACATGTCTGACATTTCACTTTGAGATATAAAGCTGATTTCTTTCAAATACATTTCTGTTGGTGGTGGAGAATTTATTCTCTTAGCTTAACACCCTTCTCTGAGACGTACGAGCACAGAGGTTATGTAGTTGAATGTTATCGGCGATATACTCCCAATTTGGTAATGTGGCATGCTGAGTGTTGTTGTGTGATGATCATTTATTGATCATTTATGATCAAAGCGTGGCTTTGTGAAAAAGCATAGCTTTGTGGACGAGACTTCGTCAGGACCTCACAACCCGGAAATGGTCGAAACAGGAATGATGCGGCAAGGTTATGAGGGTCGCGCCCTTTAGGGTATGTCATTTCCTTCTGGAAAAGGGTAGTATCATGGTATGGAGCCCAGATACTTACCCATGTGGACACACTTTATTTATTATGTGTGATGTTGGTTACCGAGCGCTCGGATAAAGGTCCCAAAGGACCGGGGAATGGCATAGTCGTGAAGTAGTTACCTATACCCAGAGGTAACCCGGCCTTACGTTGGCAGAGAGCCAGGTTGGTTTCTCGGGACGTCCATTCAGAGGTGATCCCATGTGGCAGTAGGAAGTTCCTTAGCCTGACCATTTGTTGGAAATCCATCTTCCAATATGAACCTTGTACGGTATTAGCTGTAGAACCTGCCATTTACTAATGGTGGCGCCCCACTGTTTAGATGGTAGCTATAGTAGGCATACGATACTGGTCGTATGTTGGCTAAGATTAATATTATACTTTCGAAATGTTTTTCTCCACTATGCACTAATAATAATAATCCAATGATTTGCGTAGTAAGCATCTTTGACTATCATAAGAAGAAATCTCCTCCAATTCTGCGTTTGCATTGTGTGTGTGGTGGGAGGTCTTATGGTAGTTTCATTTTTCAAAAGCATTGCAGATATTCTTTACTTCTTTGTTGTTGTGGTTTTAAAGATAATAACCGTTTTAGTTCTCACACCAGTCACCACGACTGACCTGGAGTTTATTGTTCCCTTCCTAAACTCTGGGTGCCCACAATTTTCCACACGGGCAGTTTAGAGTTGGGTTTCTTTTCAAATAGTCAAGTATAGTGGATTATTTGGAGCTAGTTCAGTCCTTGGACGACTGACCTTGCTTAGCTTTGTGCATCATGATGTTGGTTCGAGCTAGCTATGGATTAGAGCATTCTACTGGAGATATTCTATCCGCTGCTGGTGTTATCTATTTTCTTTCCACTGCTATTTCTTGTATCATATCTCTGATGTATATTAATAGCTGTTGTATCATTCTATTGTATCATATTGTATCAGATTTTGTATCTGTCATTGTATCCATGTTATGTATATTGATATATTTCTTTCTTCCGCTGTGTTGTTATACTTAATGGTGTTATAAGCTCCGGCACGATTCGAATTTCAATGGTTGAATCTACAGCATTCGGGTACAATTGGAGTACGGATGTCGATTTTCGAACGCTGAAAATCGGAACGTGACAACGTGGTTTCAACGGTTGAATCTGCAGCATTCAGGTACAATTGGAGTACGGATGTCGATTTTCGAATGCAGAAAATCGGAAAGTGACAACGTGGTGTCAGAGCTAAGGGTTAAACTTTAGCTATGGAGTGTAACACATTAAGTAGCTCATTAGAGATAGGGTGAAGTATACCCTAGAATGAGTATTCCTCAGATATCCGTTCGAATGCCTCAGTAAATTCTCTTACTATCCACTGATAGTGAGTATGAGAGCAAGAAGAGGATGAGATAGGGGACATGAGAATACGACTATAAATGGTCAATACTCTATAACAACAAGGAAACAATCTTTTCTCTATCAATCTCCTTTGTTCAGCATCTTTTTCTCAATTCTTTGATGGTTTCTGGTAGATCAAGGAAGGCGATTCGATATATATTAATATGGGACATAAACTCCAAATAGGTCAGAATTGTTGTTTGGATGTATTGGTTGTTTCGTTTGCTTTGGTTGTTATGGTTGATAGGTATATTTTAGTTTCTAAACTAAAAGTTTTGAAATCATATCCATGTCTCTATCTATCCTTTGAGTCCCAGTATATTCTACGAATGGTAAGTTATCCTTTTGAACTAACCGATGCCACTACATATCTCGTAGATCTAGATAACCCGAGTATCTCATGAAAGGTTAAATAGATCTGTTCTTGTATCTATTATTGATATTCTGATTTGGTAAGCCAAATGCAGAATAAATATTCAGTTTGATTTGATGAAATATTTTTCATCTATCTTTGTGTCTCCCTGGCAAATTTCGAGGACGAAATTCTTTTAAGGGGGGAAGGTTGTAACGACCCCGGATTTTATATATATTTAAATCGATAATTTATTGAATCTTTGAATTAAAATTGTGAAATTAATCAATAAAGTGATGCGAGTTTCCCCAATTCAAATAAAATATGTTAATTATTAATAAAGAAATGATTTCTTTTATAAATTATTTTAATTTAATAATGAGTTATTTTTAAACAATGTTATTAATGTAATGTCTTTACAAATGGATTTTTAAAATAAATAGAAATGGTTGTTTCAAATTTATTTATATAAAAATATGTATATTTTGGAAGAAACTATGATTTGTAAATTTGAAATAAAGTCTTTCAAATTGTTTAAATTAAAATAAACTTTATAAATATTAAGCATAAGTATAAAAATTTATAATTTGAATCTATAAAATAAATATATAGAGAAATACAATATAATTAGTATTAAAGTAAAATAATAATAAATATTTAAACTAGAAATAAATAAAGGATAAATAATAAATATAAAGTAAATATATAAATCTTAGTTTCATGTTAATAAATCTTAATAAGATAATACAAATGGAATAAAAACAAACAAAAATAATAAAAGTAAAATAAAAATAGAAGTTCACTTATTTTATAAAGAAATAATAATTAATACTTAAGCTCTGCATAAAAATAAAAACATTGATATATAAGATGAAATATAGGATTGTAAAATATAAAGTAACCCATGGATAAAATCTAATAACATATTAAAATTTACATTATAAAGTAATGAGACAAGTCAAAAGGAAACAAAACCATATCCTCAAATATGAACAAACAAATAATATAAAGGTCTATATACATACAAATATCCATTAGCTTGCAAATGAAGACAACATTCTATTTTATACTTGCACAACCGAAAGGAAAAACAAAGATATAAACATCTTTGAACTTGCAAAGGAAAATAAGGAATAAGTATAAGTACATGTTAATTAATGCTAGGCAACTCTAGCACACAATATGTAACGACCCCGGATTTTATATATATTTAAATTGATAATTAAATTGATTTTTGAATAAAATTTGTGAAATAAAACGGTTGATAGATTGCGGATTTCCCCGAGACGAATAAATTTGTGTTAACCAATTAAATTTAAATATTATTTATGTATTTGGGCATATACGAGTAAATTTGAAATTTATATATATATATATACGTTGGTTTGGATTTAAATTGTAAATAAATGGTAATAATAAAAATTAGAATTTATGGTTAATAATGGTTTGAGTTTATAAAGTAAAATAACAATAAATATTTAAACTAGAAAATAGAAATTCATTTATCTTACAAAGTAATATTTTATAACAAAGTGCTAAAAACAAAACAAAAGATAAAATAAGAAATAAAACCAAGCAAACAGAGTGAGTATAAAAAAGTGAAAACAAGAATATATATGTACAGACTAAAGTGGATAAGCATAAACAAATAAAAGAAGTTCATTTATTTTATAAAGGTGTTGTAAAAGAATAGAACAAGTGTATATAGTTTTGTACAAAGCAATCAATGCTACTATCTCTAGCATACAAGAGAAGGTATCAGCCGAGACAAGCAAGGTACAAAATAAAGTAAAGCAAAATAAAGGTAAGTGGTACAACATAATAAATGCAGCACGAATTGGTATCATATCAGCCTCCAACACAAGTAAATATCCTTGTCCTGCTTTGTACAAAATATATTTTATCACTTGTACAATATTTTTCACTTGTAAACTCAATTTTATATCAGCTTCTCCCCTCATTTTAGTTCGAGCACCATCATAACTGAAAAGAAAAAAAATATCATCTCAACCTTAAACAACAACACAAATGAATCAAAGCAAACCAAAGATCAAAGGAAGGATTTTAACTTGCCAGTTTTTCAAAGCTCTATTTCATTTCTTCAAAACACTGTGAGCAACTTCAAATTTTTCTAAAACCAGTTTTTTTTCCCATTGCCTGTGAATCTGTGAGTAACATATTTTAAAATCATAAGTATATGAATCTGGATTTCGTAGTTAAGCTCTGGAGTAAGTATGCTTTGCCTTGTGTATATCTCTGTGTATATATGAATGGATGTTTGTGTGCTTGTGATAGCCTCTGTAACAAACTGTTTTAGTTGCCAAGTTTAAATTTTGATCCAAATTTATTATCCCCTGATCTGGAAACCTTTAAGACTTAGATTACAAACAAAATTTGTTTGTTTCATCCTAGTTTAGAGTTTAAAATTTTATTTAGGTTAAGATAATGTTGTATTTACCCTGGGAATCAAAGATCAACCGAGAAAATTTGTTTAAGTAAAAATTCAAATATGTTATTTTATAAATTCAGGATTATAATTGAAATACATTAACTAAAACATGATTTTTAACACGAAAATCATAATTTTTAGTTGGGGATTCAAGGTGCAGTTTGGGTTTTTCTAAATACTTAAATTTCGTCGATTCCTGGTGATTCTCTGGTTCGTGATGGTCGAGACCTTTGCTGGTGATGGAGGGACGAAAGGAGATGCTAGGAAAAATAGTGAGATGGTGGTCAGACTCCGGTAGTGGCGGCGGCGAACATTTATAAATTGTAAGCCTAATATTTTTGCGAGGCTGAGTTTTCTATTCATACGTCCTCGTCAATTGATCGAGCATGGCCAAATTTGAGGGGATGGAAGCTGGGTCATCGGGGAAGGTGTAGCCGGAATCTCAGACCCTCAGATGGTCGGAGATCGGAGAAAGGCGCGTTGACAGGGTTGGGGATGTTGAGGCTAGTGTGTTTCCAGGTTTGGAAACTTAACTCGATTTTGATTCGTGTTGTTGTGAGGGATTTGGTTGATCGTGATGTTGTTTTGAGATGGTCGCTGGTGTGTTGGAGTGCTGGTGGATGGCCAGAGATGGCCAGAGTCACGGTGCACGTGCACCGTGTCGTTGAAATTCTGGGGAGTTTGTTTGGTGTGCAGAGTTTTTTGAACTGGGAAAATACTCGAGTCATTCGAGTATGTGACTCGAAGCAAGGAAGGTGAGGACTCGAGGCAATTTTGGTTTGGCTCGAGACAGTGAGTTGTTTCAGGTTTTGGCAAATCTGATTGTTCCAGGTTTTTAAATTTAATTCAAATTTGAAAAAAATCAGGATTTAGACTATGTTTTAAATATAAAGTTTAAGTATAGATTCAAATGAAAATTTTTGAATCTAAGGTTTTAAAATGAATTTGGATTTTAAATCAAGAATTTAAAATCAAGGTTAAGGGAAATTTAAATCAAAGAAGTTAAATCAAAGTTAATTATGGATTCAAGTTCCCTTGAATTCAAAACTGTAAATTAAAATCAATTTTTATTTTAAAATCTGAATGTTTAAACAAGTTAAACTAAATAGCTTTTTAAGTAATTTGTTTTCAAATAAATATTTCAATTGGATTTTGGTAAAGTTCTTTTATAAAAAGGATTTTGAATATATAATCATTATGGACCTTAAATTCAAGATGAAATGTGGATATAAATTTAGAAGTGTAAGGTTTAAATACACTCAAATATTAATGAAGTCATTAATAAAGGAATAGATTACCTTAAAAATGATTAAGGTAATTAAGTAATTTAACTAATAAGATAATCAAGAATAATTATTTAATTTATAAATTAATGATTTAGATTAATTTAAAATTAGAGATTAATTAAAAGTAATCCAGGATTAATCACTTATTGTAATTAATTATGGATATTTTGATTAATTCAAGTTAATTAATTTAAGAAAATCATTAGATAAATTGGTAATTAATGATTTGTAATTAACCAATCAAAATTTGAAAATAAATTCATTTAACTGGAAATTAATTGAATTAATTAGGATTAAACGATTAATTAATCCTGTTTATAAATGATTATTAAATGCTTGGCCTTACTTATGAATGTTTGGATTCTATTGAATGTGAATTGTTGATATCCTTGATATATGATCATTTGTGATATACCCTGATTTATGTTGTGCTGAGCTGTGATTTCTGTTTTTGTGATATATACTGCTATGTGAATATGAAAACCCTTAGCCGTAAAACGGCACTTGAATTTCGATGCGACAGGGAGTCGGATTCCAGTTGGTTATCCGAAACCCACATCGAATTATAATAGTGAATCTTTGTGACTGATAAATTTATTTTATCTATGAATCTGTGAATGAAGATAAGCGTTATCGATTATACCGCTTATCGATATATCTGTGATGATTGATGTTGTGCACTACTGTGTGACACCCTTGGACTACACTTTTACACACACAAATATGGATTTCACGTGGAAATCGGTTAAGTCACAGATAATTTAAATTTGATGTTTTTAAAAATTGAAATTTTAATTTCAATTGATTTTGAAATTGGAAATCTGGGTTTAAAGTGAAAAGCTTTTGAAATGGAATTTCAAAGATAAAAGCTATTTCGAATAACTTAATCGAGTTTTGAAAATTTAAATAATTTGATTTAAATTTGAATCCAAGTTTGAAACTGAACTCTATGATTTGAAACTAGGGATTAAAGATGCTGTACAAGTTATATATATGGGTTAAACCATTTTAAAGGTATTGATTTAGGAATTTGAATTTAATTCAAGGGTTTTAACTCGTGTAAATATAACTGGATTTTTCTAAAACGAAACTATTCATTTTCAAATAGTAAAAGCTTTCACAAAAGTAATGAACTTTCAATTTGTGTTGAAAGAAGTTCAAGTTTGAAATAGAATTGAAATGTTTTGAAAGCTATAAGTTAAATCTTGATTTAAAGATTTAACGAGTTAATTCAATTGAAATGGGAATCGATTTGAAAATCTATGAATGAATCTTTGTGAATGGGGTTAACTTTGTGAATCGAATCTTTTTGTTTAAAAGATTAAAAGTGTGGAAATTGTTTAAACCATTGAAGGTTTTTGAAATAAATCTTTTTGTTTAAAAGATTGGAAATGGTAATTTGTTTTACCATTCGAATGAAAAGTTTATGACTTTAAGCTATGATTTAACTGAGACCCCAGTATCCATATGATTTTTAATTGCGCTCGTTATTCGGTTTAGCCGGGAAATGACCTTTGTGTCATATAACCCATTCCGAATAGTGATACGATGATATGGATCGCATTTGAAGACCGGTGGTGAAGACCGGGTATTTGCGAGAGCGATAGGATGACCTATCGATTTTCTCTGCATCATGGCTCCGGTATAGAGATTCCCTAAGTGATGGGAAGTCCGATCGAGATTGTGAATACCCGGATTTGCAAGGGCTTCTTCGGAAGTGCCTTCGGTTCTGTTCGAACCCGGAACAGACTTGTATGGATGTGTGTCTGACGTTACACTTTGAGATGTAAAGCTGGTTTCTATCAAATACATTTCTGTTGGTGGCGGAGAATTTATTCTCTTAGCTTAACACCCTTCTCTGAGACGTACGAGCTCAGAGGTTATGTAGTTGATGGTTACTAGTGATACATTCCCAATTTGGTAATGTGGCATACGAAGTGCTGATGATCATTTGTTGGTCAAAGCGTGCTTTGTGAAAAAGCGTGGCTTTGTGAAAAAGCGTGGCTTTGTGAAAAAGCGTGGCTTTGTGGACGAGACTTCGTCGAGCCTCACAACCCAGTAATGGTCGAAACAGGAATGTTGCGACAAAGGTTTGTAGGGGTAGGACAAAGGTTTGTAGGGGTAGCGCCCCTAGGGTATGTCATTTCCTTCTGGATAAAGGTGATATCATGGTATGGAGCCCAGATACTTACTCATGTGGACACACTTTATTTATTATTGTGTGATGTTGCTTTGTTGGTTTTCGGGATCCCGGGATAAAGGTCGGTAACGACTGGGGGATGACATAGCTCGTGTGTTAGTTACCTAGTTACAGCTGTACAGCGTGAGGTAGCGTCAGTGTGTTAGTTACCTAGTTACAGCTGTACAGCGTGAGGTAGCGTCGGCCTTTTGTTTGCAGAGATTCGGTTAGGATCCGGGGCGTCTTTCCAGAGGCGTTTCTATTTCGGTAAGGAAGTTCCTTAGCCTGATCATTTGTTGGAAATCCAAAGAAACAATACGAACCCTGTACGGTTTTAGTTGTATAACCTGCCATGGAATGTGGCAGTAACCTGCTATTGAACATGGTAGCTATAGTAGGCATACAATGAAATGTTGTATGCTGGCTAAGATTGATATTATACTTTCGAAATGTTTTCTGCACTATGCACTAGTAATAATATCAAAAGAGTTTTCTGGCGTAGTAAGCATGTTTGACTATCATAAGGAGAAATCTCCTCGAATTCTGCGATTGCATTGTGTGTGTGGCGGGAGGCCTTATGGTAGTTTCATTTTCGAAAAGCATTGCGGGTTTCAATGTTTAAAAGCCTTTTGTGTTTGTTTAAAGATAAACTGTTTTGTTTGCTCATACCAGTCCCATGGATGACCCAGAGTTTATTGTTCCCTTCCTAAACTCTGGGTGCCCACCATTTTCCACACGGGCAGTCTAGAGTTGGGTTTTTCAGATATTCAGGTTGAGTAGATAATCTGGAGCTAGTCAGTCCTTGGACGACTGATCTTGCTTTCCGCTAGCTATGGATTGGAGCATTCTATTGGAGACATTCTATCTGCTGCTGGTGTTATCTATTTTCTTTCCGCTGCTATTTCTTGTATCATATCTCTGATGTATATTGATATCTGTTGTATCATCCTGTTGTATCATATTGTTTTCTTTCTTCCGCTGTGTTGTTATACTTATTGTGTTATAAGCTCCGGCGAATCGGATTTGAACGGTCGAATCTATGGCATTCGAGTACGATGTAAAGTATGGATGTCGATTTCGAACCCGAAAATCTGGATCGTTACATTTGGTATCAGAGCTAAGGTTGAACTTTAACTCAGGAGTATAACACATTAAGTAGCTCATTAGAGATAGGGTGAAGTATATCCTAGAATGAGTATTCCTTAGATATCCGTTCAAATGCCTTAGTAAATTCTCTTGCTATCCACTGATAGTAAGTATGAGTGCAAGAAGAGGATGAGATAGGGGACAGGGAAATGCGATTATAAATGGTCAATACTCTGTGACAACAAGGAAATAATCTTTTCTCTATCCATCTCTTTTGTTCAGCATCTTTTTCTCAATTCTTTGATAGTTCCTGGTAGATCCAGGAAGGAGATTCGATATGTTAATATGGGACGTAAACTCCGGATGGACCAAAATTGTTTGTTTGGATGAATTGTTTGCTTTGGTTGCTATGGTTGATAGGTATACTTTAGTTCTAAACTGAAAGTTTTGAAATTGTATCCATATATCTATCTATTTCTTTGGGTCCCGATATGTTCTACGAATGGTTAGTTATCCTTTTGAACTAATCGATGCCATTGTATATTTCGTAGATTTGGATAACCCGAGTATCTTGTAAAGTGTTAAAACAAATTCGTTCTTGTATCTGTTATTGATATTCTGATTTGGTAAGCCAAATGCAGAATAGATATTCAGTTGATTCGATGAAATATTCTTCATCTATCTTTGTGTCTCCTTGGTAATTTCGAGGACGAAATTCTTTTAAGGGGGTAAGTCTGTAACGACCCCGGATTTTATATATATTTAAATTGATAATTAAATCGATTTTTGAATAAAATTTGTGAAATAAAACGGTAGATAGATTGCGAGTTTCCCCGAGACGAATAAATTTGTGTTAACCAATTAAATTTAAATATTATTTATGTATTTGGGCATATACGAGTAAATTTGAAATTTATATATATATATATATACGTTGGTTTGGATTTAAATTGTAAATAAATGGTTTAATAATAAATGGTAATAATAAAAATTAGAATTTATGGTTAATAATGGTTTAAGTTTATAAAGTAAAATAACAATAAATATTTAAACTAGAAAATAGAAATTCATTTATCTTACAAAGTAATATTTTATTACAAAGTGCTAAAAACAAAACAAAAGATAAAATAAGAAATAAAACCAAGCAAACAGAGTGAGTATAAAAAAGTGAAAACAAGAATATATATGTACAGAATAAAGTGGATAAGCATAAACAAATAAAAGAAGTTCATTTATTTTATAAAGGTGTTGTAAAAGAATAGAACAAGTGTATATAGTTTTGTACAAAGCAATCAATGCTACTATCTCTAGCATACAAGAGAAGGTATCAGCCGAGACAAGCAAGGTACAAAATAAAGTAAAGCAAAATAAAGGTAAGTGGTACAACATAATAAATGCAGCACGAATTGGTATCATATCAGCCTCCAACACAAGTAAATATCCTTGTCCTGCTTTGTACAAAATATATTTTATCACCTGTACAATATTTTTCACTTGTAAACTCAATTTTATATCAGCTTCTCCCCTCATTTTAGTTCGAGCACCATCATAACTGAAAAGAAAAAAAAAATATCATCTCAACCTTAAACAACAACACAAATGAATCAAAGCAAACCAAAGATCAAAGGAAGGATTTTAACTTGCCAGTTTTTCAAAGCTCTGTTTCATTTCTTCAAAACACTGTGAGCAACTTCAAATTTTTCTAAAACCAGTTTTTTTTCCATTTCCTGTGAATCTGTGAGTAACATATTTTAAAATCATAAGTATATGAATCTGGATTTCGTAGTTAAGCTCTGGAGTAAGTATGCTTTGCCTTGTGTATATCTCTGTGTATATATGAATGGATGTTTGTGTGCTTGTGATAGCCTCTGTAACAAACTGTTTTAGTTGCCAAGTTTAAATTTTGATCCAAATTTATTATCCCCTGATCTGGAAACCTTTAAGACTTAGATTACAAACAAAATTTGTTTGTTTCATCCTAGTTCAGAGTTTAAAATTTTATTTAGGTTAAGATAATGTTGTATTTACCCTGGGAATCAAAGATCAACAGAGAAAATTTGTTTAAGTAAAAATTCAAATATGTTATTTTATAAATTCAGGATTATAATTGAAATACATTAACTAAAACATGATTTTTAACACGAAAATCATAATTTTTAGTTGGGGATTCAAGGTGCAGTTTGGGTTTTTCTAAATACTTAAATTTCGTCGATTCCTGGTGATTCTCTGGTTCGTGATGGTCGAGACCTTTGCTGGTGATGGAGGGACGAAAGGAGATGCTAGGAAAAATAGTGAGATGGTGGTCAGACTCCGGTAGTGGCGGCGGCGAACATTTATAAATTGTAAACCTAATATTTTTGCGAGGCTGAGTTTTCTATTCGTACGTCCTCGTCAATTGATCGAGCGTGGCCAAATTCTAGGGGATGGAAGCTGGGTCATCGGGGAAGGTGTAGCCGGAATCTCAGACCCTCAGATGGTCGGAGATCGGAGAAAGGCGCGTTGACAGGGTTGGGGATGTTGAGGCTAGTGTGTTTCCAGGTTTGGAAACTTAACTCGATTTTGATTCGTGTTGCTGTGAGGGATTTGGTTGATCGTGACATTGTTTTGAGATGGTCGCTGGTGTGTTGGAGTGCTGGTGGATGGCCAGAGATGGCCAGAGTCACGGTGCACGTGCACCGTGTCGTTGAAATTCTGGGGAGTTTGTTTGGTGTGCAGAGTTTTTTGAACTAGGAAAATACTCGAGTCATTCGAGTATGTGACTCGAAGCAAGGAAGGTGAGGACTCGAGGCAATTTTGGTTTGGCTCGAGACAGTGAGTTGTTTCAGGTTTTGGCAAATCTGATTGTTCCAGGTTTTTAAATTTAATTCAAATTTGAAAAAAATCAGGATTTAGACTATGTTTTAAATATAAAGTTTAAGTATAGATTCAAATGAAATTTTTTGAATCTAAGGTTTTAAAATGAATTTGGATTTTAAATCAAGAATTTAAAATCAAGGTTAAGGGAAGTTTAAATCAAAGAAGTTAAATCAAAGTTAATTATGGATTCAAGTTCCCTTGAATTCAAAACTGTAAATTAAAATCAATTTTTATTTTAAAATCTGAATGTTTAAACAAGTTAAACTAAATAGCTTTTTAAGTAATTTGTTTTCAAATAAATATTTTAATTGGATTTTGGTAAAGTTCTTTTATAAAAAGGATTTTGAATATATAATCATTATGGACCTTAAATTCAAGATGAAATGTGGATATAAATTTAGAAGTGTAAGGTTTAAATACACTCAAATATTAATGAAGTCATTAATAAAGGAATAGATTACCTTAAAAATGATTAAGGTAATTAAGTAATTTAACTAATAAGATAATCAAGAATAATTATTTAATTTATAAATTAATGATTTAGATTAATTTAAAATTAGAGATTAATTAAAAGTAATCCAGGATTAATCACTTATTGTAATTAATTATGGATATTTTGATTAATTCAAGTTAATTAATTTAAGAAAATCATTAGATAAATTGGTAATTAATGATTTGTAATTAACCAATCAGAATTTGATAATAAATTCATTTAACTGGAAATTAATTGAATTAATTAGGATTAAACGATTAATTAATCCTGTTTATAAATGATTATTAAATGCTTGGCCTTACTTATGAATGTTTGGATTCTATTGATGTGAATTGTTGATATCCTTGATATATGATCATTTGTGATATACCCTGATTTATGTTGTGCTGAGCTGTGATTTCTGTTTTTGTGATATATACTGCTATGTGAATATGAAAACCCTTGGCCGTAAAACGGCACTTGAATTTCGATGCGACAGGGAGTCGGATTCCAGTTGGTTATCCGAAACCCACATCGAATTATAATAGTGAATCTTTGTGACTGATAAATTTATTTTATCTATGAATCTGTGAATGAAGATAAGCGTTATCGATTATACCGCTTATCGATATATCTGTGATGATTGATGTTGTGCACTACTGTGTGACACCCTTGGACTACACTTTTACACACACAAATATGGATTTCACGTGGAAATCGGTTAAGTCACAGATAATTTAAATTTGATGTTTTTAAAAATTGAAATTTTAATTTCAATTGATTTTGAAATTGGAAATCTGGGTTTAAAGTGAAAAGCTTTTGAAATGGAATTTCAAAGATAAAAGCTATTTCGAATAACTTAATCGAGTTTTGAAAATTTAAATAATTTGATTTAAATTTGAATCCAAGTTTGAAACTGAACTCTATGATTTGAAACTAGGGATTAAAGATGTTGTACAAGTTATATATATGGGTTAAACCATTTTAAAGGTATTGATTTGGGAATTTGAATTTAATTCAAGGGTTTTAACTCGTGTAAATATAACTGGATTTTTCTGAAACGAAACTATTCGTTTTCAAATAGTAAAAGCTTTCACAAAAGTAATGAACTTCCAATTTGTGTTGAAAGAATTTCAAGTTTGAAATAGAATTGAAATGTTTTGAAAGCTATAAGTTAAATCTTGATTTAAAGATTTAACGAGTTAATTCAATTGAAATGGGAATCGATTTGAAAATCTATGAATGAATCTTTGTGAATGGGGTTAACTTTGTGAATCGAATCTTATTGTTTAAAAGATAAAAGTGTGGAAATTGTTTAAACCATTGAAGGTTTTTGAAATAAATCTTTTTGTTTAAAAGATTGGAAATGGTAATTTGTTTTACCATTCGAATGAAAAGTTTATGACTTTAAGCTGTGATTTAACTGACACCCCAGTATCCATATGATTTTTAATTGCGCTCGTTATTCGGTTTAGCCGGGAAATGACCTTTGTGTCATATAACCCATTCCGAATAGTGATACGACGATATGGATCGCATTTGAAGACCTGTGGTGAAGACCGGGTATTTGCGAGAGCGATAGGATGACTTATCGATTTTCTCTGCATCATGGCTCCGGTATAGAGATTCCCTAAGTGATGGGAAGTCCGATCGAGATTGTGAATACCCGGATTTGCAAGGGCTTCTTCGGAAGTGCCTTCGGTTCTGTTCGAACCCGGAACAGACTTGTATGGATGTGTGTCTGACGTTACACTTTGAGATGTAAAGCTGGTTTCTATCAAATACATTTCTGTTGGTGGCGGAGAATTTATTCTCTTAGCTTAACACCCTTCTCTGAGACGTACGAGCTCAGAGGTTATGTAGTTGATGGTTACTAGTGATACATTCCCAATTTGGTAATGTGGCATACGAAGTGCTGATGATCATTTGTTGGTCAAAGCGTGCTTTGTGAAAAAGCGTGCTTTGTGAAAAAGCGTGGCTTTGTGGACGAGACTTCGTCGAGCCTCACAACCCGGTAATGGTCGAAACAGGAATGTTGCGACAAAGGTTTGTAGGGGTAGGACAAAGGTTTGTAGGGGTAGCGCCCCTAGGGTATGTCATTTCCTTCTGGATAAAGGTGGTATCATGGTATGGAGCCCAAATACTTACTCATGTGGACACACTTTATTTATTATTGTGTGATGTTGCTTTGTTGGTTTTCGGGATCCCGGGATAAAGGTCGGTAACGACCGGGGGATGACATAGCTCGTGTGTTAGTTACCTAGTTACAGCTGTACAGCGTGAGGTAGCGTCAGTGTGGTAGTTACCTAGTTACAGCTGTACAGCGTGAGGTAGCGTCGGCCTTTTGTTTGCAGAGATCCGGTTAGGATCCGGGGCGTCTTTCCAGAGGCGTTTCTATTTCGGTAAGGAAGTTCCTTAGCCTGATCATTTGTTGGAAATCCAAAGAAACAATACGAACCCTGTACGGTTTTAGTTGTATAACCTGCCATGGAATGTGGCGGTAACCTGCTATTGAACATGGTAGCTATAGTTGGCATACGATGAAATGTTGTATGCTGGCTAAGATTGATATTATACTTTCGAAATGTTTTCTGCACTATGCACTAGTAATAATATCAAAAGAGTTTTCTGGCGTAGTAAGCATGTTTGACTATCATAAGGAGAAATCTCCTCCAATTCTGCGATTGCATTGTGTGTGTGGCGGGAGGCCTTATGGTAGTTTCATTTTCGAAAAGCATTGCGGGTTTCAATGTTTAAAAGCCTTTTGTGTTTGTTTAAAGATAAACTGTTTTGTTTGCTCATACCAGTCCCATGACTGACCCGGAGTTTATTGTTCCCTTCCTAAACTCTGGGTGCCCACCATTTTCCACACGGGCAGTCTAGAGTTAGGTTTTTCAGATATTCAGGTTGAGTAGATAATCTGGAGCTAGTCAGTCCTTGGACGACTGATCTTGCTTTCCGCTAGCTATGGATTGGAGCATTCTATTGGAGACATTCTATCTGCTGCTGGTGTTATCTATTTTCTTTCCGCTGCTATTTCTTGTATCATATCTCTGATGTATATTGATATATGTTGTATCATCCTGTTGTATCATATTGTTTTCTTTCTTCCGCTGTGTTGTTATACTTACTGTGTTATAAGCTCCGGCGAATTGGATTTGAACGGTCGAATCTATGGCATTCGAGTACGATGTAAAGTATGGATGTCGATTTCGAACCCGAAAATCCGGATCGTTACACAATACATAATATATCAGCCACCATTCCAATAAAATATCCCTACCTCTTGTACAAAATAACATTATCACCTGTATCTTGCTTTCTTTTATATATCAAGCTTTTTATCAGTTCGTTCCATTTAAAACTGAGAAGAAAAAAAATCTAAAGCAACTACCATTCAAAACATAAAACAACAATACGAACCAAGGATTAAATTGAAGACTTCAGTTTGCATTTTCACAGGCTGATTCAAAATAAAGCAAGCTCAGTTCTTTCTTAATCAAGGTGAGTAAACCAACATATTAGACTTGAATCTGTTTAGTTTTTCACATCTGTGATTAATTCTTGAAGTTAAGTTGTGAAAATAATGTGCATGAATGTTTTTAACTGGATTAAAGTTTGAACTACACTGTATATTGGTGTGCATGCCTATGTATATGTATATATATATATATATATCTGTTGTATTAACAGGCTCAGATTCACTAGAATAAATTCATATCTCAATATATAAATAGATTTAGGTGATGATCTTTAAATGAAATATGTTTGTATAATCAAGATCTAAGTTTTAAAAAAAAATTCAAGTGTTTAAGTTGAATATTTATTTCAAAAATGAAAGTACAGTGAAAATCATTTAAAATCAAAAAAATCAAGTAGCAAGATTTCGTGTTTAAATTATATAAACAGATTCGTGGTGAAGAATGATGATTTTTAATGTTAAAATCACGATTTTTAAATTTGGGAATGATGGGAATTTTCAAGATGAACAGATTTGCCAGTTTCATCGATTTCTCGTCGTTCGGTGGTGGATGGATTATGGGTTTGAAGCTGGAGGTGGAGGAATGACCGGAGATTGGTGGAAAATTGTTTAATTGATGAACAATTCGAGGAAGTGAGAGTAGTGATGGGGTTTTGTCCAGAACCCTAGTTTTATCTGTGTTTAGAATTCGATCACTATGGCTTGTAGGGATGATCGAGTGTTACGACTTCTTAGGGAATGGTAGCTGGGTTATAGTCGAAGTCATAGCCGGAGTTGTACGATTTCTGGTGATCGGTGCGGCGAGAACGGCGCGTTGATAGGTTTTGGGATGTTTGCTGTGTCGAGTATCCAGGTTTGGGTTGCTAGCTCGATTTTTGATTTGAGCTACTGTGGTGGATTATGATGGTCGTGATCAGGTTAGTGGATGGTCGGCGATGTGGAGAAGGCCTGATGGATGGCCAGAGATGGCCAGAGCCACGGTGCATGTGCACCGTGCATATTAAAGTTTTGATGAACTTTGTTTTGGTGCAGAAAATTGATCTCGGGTTTTACTCGGGTTATTCGAGTACTTTACTCGAAGCAATAGGGAGTCTGACTCGAAGCATTTTTACTTTGCCACGGGTTAGTTTTAGTTTGTACAGGCTTTTGTAAACCTGTCTGCAAATTTAAATTTTAAAGCAATTTAAATGAATTTGAATCTGTGAGCAAGATTTAAACACAGTTTAAATCCAGTTCTAAGTTTAGTTTCAAATAAACTTTGAATTTAAAAGTTTTAAAAGGGAATTTTGATTTTAAATCAAAGTTTTAAATATTTAGAAGATGGGTTTTCAGGTTTTAAACCTGACAGTTCCAGATTTTAAAATTTAAATTAAAATATGAAAACAAGATTTAAACAGTGGTTTAAAATTCTAATTTAAGTTCAATTTTCAAAACAAACTTTTGAATCATAAAGTTTTAAAATGTGAAATAGAAGTTTAAAGATTTAAAACCTAAGTCTAAATCTGGATTCAAATATAATTTGAATCTTAGTCTTGAAATAAAAGAAGTTTTAAATTTAAATTGTTTTAAATAATTTGAATGATTTAGTGCATTTTAATTTGATTTGAATTTAAATAAATTTGGTTAATGTTTAAATATATAATCATTTTGAATCTTAAATTCAAAATGAAATTTTGAATCTAAGTTTAGAAGTGTAATGTTTAAGTACACTTAAATATTAATTAAATCACTAATAAAGAAATAAATTACCTTAGAGATAATTAAGGGGTGAAAATGATAATTAATTTATAAATTAATGATTTAGATTAATTTATAATTAGAGATTAATTAAAAGAAATTAAAGTGTTATTAGTTAATGAAGATAATCAACTAAGAATTTTTAAGTATTAATTAATGTTATTAATTTTAATAATAAATTAGGTTAATTAATTAAGATAATCAATTATAAATTGTTAATTTCTTAATGAAAGTAATTAAGGGATTAATTACTCATTGTAATTAAATTTGGATATTTTAATTAATTAAAGTTGATTAAGTGATTGGGGATAATCACTTATTGTAAATAATTAAGGATAATTAATTAAATGGTAATTAATTAAGGGTTGATTTATTTAATGTAATTAATTAAAGATAATTAATTAAAGGATAGTTGAACGATTAAAGGTTAATTATTTAATGATTAAAAGTTGATTTAATTTTTATTAAGGTTGATTAATTATTAATTAAAGGTTATTAAATTATTAATTTAAGGTCAATTAATTTATAATTAAGGATTAATTAATTAATGCAATTGATTAAGAAATATTTAATTTATGAAAGTAATTAAGATTAATTAAGTAGTAATTAAGGACTAGTTAATTTATAATTAAGAATAATTAATCATAAATTAAAGATAGTTAATGAAAATAATTATGTGATCAATTAATTATAATCACGATTAATTCATCTTACTTGTGAATGTTTGGACTTGACTGAATGGTTGAATTGTTTGATATCCCTGATATGTGATGCTTTGATTTATGTGTGATCTGCACTGTAGTTATTTATCTGGAATGAATGTAATTTATTATCTGTAATTATTTATATCTGTGATCTGTATATGAGAGATAAGCATTATAGTTATATCGCTTATCAACTATATTTCTGTACTTTAATCTGTGATGATTTATTGATGTTGCACTACTGTGTGAAACCCTGGACTACACAATACACACACAAATATGGATTTCACGAGGAAATCGGTTAAGTCACAGATGATTTAAATTTAACGTTTTTGAAATTGAAATTTTAATTTCAATTGATTTTGGAAATGAATTTGGGTTAAATGTTAAAGCTTTTGAAATGGGGTTTTTAAGATAAAAGTTATTTTGAATAACTTGGTAAAGTTTTCTAATTTAAATAATTTAATTTGAATTTGAATTCAAATTTTGAAATTGAATTCAATGATTGGAAATTATGGTTAAAGATGTTATAAATGTGTTTATATGAATTCAAACCATTTTGAAAGTATTGTTTGAGTATTTGAATTTAACCCAAGGACTTTAACTCGTATAAATGAATCAGATTTTCGAAATGAAAACTATCTGTTTTCAAATGATAAAAGCTTTCATATAAGAAATGAATTTCCAATTTGAATTAAAGGAATTTCAAGTTTAAATTAAAAAATGGTTTTCCAAGTAATGAATGAATTCTTTTTGAAAGCTATAAGTTAAATCTTTGATTTAAAGATTTAACGAGTTAATCCAATTGAATTGGAAATTGATTTGGAAAATCTATGAATGAATCTTTGTGAAACTGGGTGAACTTTGTGAATTGAATCTTTTTATTTAAAAGATTAAAATGGTAATGTGTTTAAACCATTTGAAGGAAGGCTTTGGATAACAAGTTGTGACTTAACTGAAATCCCAATATCCATATGTTTTAAAATATTACGCTCATTATTCGGTTTAGTTGGGAGAGGACCTTTGTGTCACATAACCCATTCTGAATAAGTGATACGTCGTATATGGATAGCATTTGAAGACCGGTGTTGAAGACCGGGTAATTGCGAGAACGATAGGATAACCTATCGATTGTCTCTGCACCGAGTGGCCCCGGTATAGAGATTCCCTAAGTGATGGGAAGTCCGATTGTGATTGTGAATACCCGGATTGCAAGGGCTTCTTCGGAAGTGCCTTCGGTTCTGTTCAAACCCGGAACAGACTTGTATGGTTACATGTCTGACATTTCACTTTGAGATATAAAGCTGATTTCTTTCAAATACATTTCTGTTGGTGGCGGAGAATTTATTCTCTTAGCTTAACACCCTTCTCTGAGACGTACGAGCTTAGAGGTTATGTAGTTGAATGTTATCAGCGATATACTCACAATTTGGTAATGTGGCATGCTGAGTGTTGCTGTGTGATGATCATTTATTGATCATTTGTGTCAAAGCGTGGCTTTGTGAAAAAGCGTAGCTTTGTGGACGAGACTTCGTCAGGACCTCACAACCCGGAAATGGTCGAAACTGGAATGATGCGGCAAGGTTATGAGGGTCGCGCCCTTTAGGGTATGTCATTTCCTTCTGGAAAAGGGTGGTATCATGGTATGGAGCCCAGATACTTACCCATGTGGACACACTTTATTTATTATGTGTGATGTTGGTTACCGAGCGCTCGGATAAAGGTCCCAAAGGACCGAGGAATGGCATAGTCGTGAAGTAGTTACCTATACCTAGAGGTAACCCGGCCTTGTGTAATTGGCAGAGAGCCAGGTTGGTTTCTCGGGACGTCCATCCAGAGGCGATCCCATGTGGCAGCAGGAAGTTCCTTAGCCTAACCATTTATTGGAAATCCATCTTCCAATATGAACCTTGTACGGTATTAGTTGTAGAACCTGCCATTTACTTATGGTGGCGCCCCACTATTTAGATGGTAGCTATAGTAGGCATACGATACTGGTCGTATGTTGGCTAAGATTAATATTATACTTTCGAAATGTTTTTCTCCACTATGCACTAATAATAATAATCCAATGATTTGCGTAGTAAGCATCTTTGACTATCATAAGAAGAAATCTCCTCCAATTCTGCGTTTGCATTGTGTGTGTGACGGGAGGTCTTATGGTAGTTTAATTTTCCAAAAGCATTGCGGATATTCTTTACTTCTTTGTTGTTGTGTTTTTAAAGATAATAACCATTTTAGTTCTCACACCAGTCACCACGACTGACCTGGAGTTTATTGTTCTCTTCCTAAACTCTGGGTGCCCACAATTTTCCACACGGGAAGTCTAGAGTTGGGTTTCTTTTCAGATAGTCAGGTATAGTGGATTATCTGGAGCTAGTTCAGTCCTTGGATGACTAACCTTGCTTAGCTTTGTGCATCGTGATGTTGGTTCGAGGTAGCTATGGATTGGAGCATTCTATTGGAGATATTCTATCCGCTGCTGGTGTTATCTATTTTCTTTCCGCTGCTATTTCTTGTATCATATCTCTGATGTATATTGATAGCTGTTGTATCATTCTATTGTATCATATTGTATCAGATTTTGTTTCTGTCATTATATCCATGTTATGTATATTGATATATTTCTTTCTTCCGCTATGTTGTTATACTTAATGGTGTTATAAGATCCGGCACGATTCGAATTTCAACGGTTGAATCTGCAGCATTCAGGTACAATTGGAGTACGGATGTCGATTTTCGAACGCTGAAAATCGGAACGTGACATCACCGATGAAATTTGATAACCAATTGATACCAACAATAGACTGGAATACCGATGGAATGTTTGAAAATTGAACCCAAACCAGAATAAAAAGAAGCTGTTCACGTGCATCATCAATGGAGGGGGACTATTTAGTTACTACAAATGGCTATCCCATTATGATTACTGGATCAACATCTAGAATATGAATCATGTTCTCAGGGCAAGTGAAATCAAAGTAGAACAGTGAATTATCATAGCGCATATTAATTTTACCTTTAAATTTCCAATATATCTTAAGATGTGTTTTCACAACGGAGGATGGATGATTTTCATCTAAAAAAATGCCAATTAACTGCTCATGCTAAAATAGTTTTCCTGCCTCAATCTCCTTGGGAGGAGGAATATAACACTATTCATTTATGTGATAATTATTATAATGCATGTTTTAAAAGGGATTCATGCATTATTTTAAATGAAAATGATAGCTACTTTTTTTAGCAAGGCTTGTGGGGTTGACTGGACCCCTACCATTTTTATTGCAACATGACAATAAAAAATACTTAAAACAGGCTTTATGTAAGAGAAGCAAACAACAAACAGAGGAGGCAACTAAAAAACACACAAAAAAGCAACAAGAAAAAACAAGAAGAGATAAGAAAAAGAAACTAGCAACAATCCAAACACATAGCTTCAGGAAAGACTGAAACCATCCTTTTCATCATCTTAGCAACTTCACAGTTAAGCACATGCCACATCTCATCAGGTGACCTTCTTTTGGCTTCAAAACAAATAAGATTTCTTTCAGACCAAACCAAACTCACATAGCTCTTCAAACACAACACCACTAGCGCAGCCTTATTTCTTCTCCATTTAGTCGCCTTTAAGATTAACATCCATTCAATATCCGATATTTTGCTCATGTCCTCTCTTCCTGCTTTCTGCATGAGCTTAGACCGGAGAGGAAACAAGGCATCACAATCAAAGAGCAGGTGGGTGCAACTTTCAGCATGAGTTCCACAAAAAACACACAATAAATCAGTGGTCATCCCATAGGCATGTAAGACATTCTTGGTCAATAAAGTATGCTTAATAACCTTCCATAACATCAGATTGTTCTTAGGAGGGGAACAGTCATTCCAGATTACACTACTCCATTGGAAAGAGGGTAAAACTTCAAAATTTACAAGAAGTTTAAACATCCTATCTATTGAATGTGCTTTACCAGACCATAATGCAACATCTTTTTGGCCTACATCAATGCAATCAGACTGAATTTGCATCCACATAGGTCTAATCTGTTGATTACTAGAATAAGGGAGGATAGGAAGACCATGATGAACGTAATGCACAGCCTTCGCATCCCTGCTAATTCCAAATTGCTGAATTTGCTGATGAGACAATACTTTGATAGGATTAGCCCTTTCTTACACCATGGGTCATCCCAGAAGCCAACAGTTGAATCGTTTGCCAACCTCAATTTGATAAATGGCAAGTAAACTGGTCGAAGAGCTAAAAGCTTCCTCCACGTCTAGCTACAAGATTGTGGGATGTCCATGCTCTAGAAGTTTCTTTTTCGTATATTCTGTTTTCACGTCCATCTCACCCACATACTATTAACCATGTTCAGTAAAGCATCAAAATGAGAACTGAATGCCGCAACATTCCATTGCATAATATTCTTGATGCCTAAACCTCCTTTTCCCCTTAGGCACTCTACCTTATCGAAAGAGTAAGGCACTAGTTTTCTTGTATGTATACTACCAGTCCAGAAATATCTGAGCATGGCGCTTCTAATCATCCGCAAGAGCTTGGTTGGTAGAATGAAAAACCTGGCCCAATACACAACCATAGAAAAACTAATAGACTTAATCAACACAAGCCTACCAGCTTGAGAAAGCATTTTATTTGCCCAACATGACATTGCTGAAGTTATCTTATTGTAAAGGGGAAGGCAGTCAGCAGTGGTGATTCTAGTGGAAATCCGAGGTAATCCAAGATAGTACATATCATTGGCCATAGGTTGCATTCCAGAGGCGAGAAGCAAACCTACTTCCACATCAGAGGATACCCTAGATGTCAATATACTTTATTTTGAAATATTGAGCTTCAAGCCTGTCATGTGATAAAAAGTATCAAGGATTTTCAAAATGTGGTCAACCGAGGCTGTTTGAGGTTTGGTAAAGATCATGATGTCATCCGCAAACATAAGAGAGGAGACATGTTGTTGCTTACATTTTGGATGATACAAAATTAGCTTTTGATCATATTTAATTTGAATCAGTCTTGTGAAAACTTCCATAAATAGGATGAATATATAAGAGGAGATAGGATCTCATTGACGAATTCCTTGTCTGCTTTTGAAAAAACCAATAACCTTGCCATTAAACTGAAGAGAAAAGCTAGGAGTAGAAATACAAGTGTAAGTCCAAGCTACATATGGCTTAGGGAATCCCATTAGAGTCATTATTCTCACAAATGATGACCAGTGAATCGTATCATATGCCTTAGTAATGTCAAGTTTCATCATAGCAGTTGGAGTTGAATAAGCTCGACCATAGCCATGAAGGAGTTCTTGAGAAAGAAGAACATTGTCTAAAATGTTCCTACTAGGAAGGAATGCAGCTTGACTAGAGGAAATTAAAGCAGACAACACATTCACTAGCCGTGAGGCTAAAATTTTGGAGATGCATTTATAGACTACATTACAGTATGAAATAGGTCTGAAAGAACAAACCGAAGGAGCAGGTTTAGTCTTAGGATGAGAACCAAATTAGTAGCATTCACTTCACTTAACAATTTGCACTTGTCAAAAAAATTATGGACAGCCATACAAAAATCATGGGAAATAATATACCAGCTATTAGTAAAGAAAATCACATTGAATCAATCAAGCCCTCTGAAAGATTTTTTATTCACGGAGAAAAGAGCTTCCTTAATTTCTTCATTAGTTACCCTCTTAGTCAGATTCACCTTAATCTCATAATTAAGTCTTGGTAAAGGAATTTAATTGATTAAGTCTAGCCGGGGAATCAAATCAGATGAGTTACCTAGAAGCTTAGAATAATTGTTTAAAAAAGCATTGTCCAACTGAGAAGGTGTAGAATGAAAACAACCATGCTCATCAGAAATATTATGTATATTCTCTGTAACGACCCGTATTTTTCGAAAAGAGAAAATTCAAATTTTAGAATTTAATACAGTAAAAAATTAAAATTTTATGATTTTAAACAAAATTTACTTTGAATTATAACATCTGATTTTGATTTAATAAAGTGACAACTATTTTATATGATTTCAAACATATGGTTTAATAAAAGTTTAATTAGATAGATTTAATATTGTGTAAAGCATGAAATAAAGGTGTGATTAACTGGAATTGGGTTTCAATTGTAAATTAACTTCTAATCTATTTGTAAACAATAAATGTATAATTATGTATTCAAACTTATTTAAATTTTAATCTTGATTTTGCTCACCTTACTTATCAACCTATTGAAATTAATTTGTTAATGAAATTTAGTATAATTGGATTTTACATAAAAGTAAAGAAATATAAATTTTAATTTAATAAGGCTTAATTAGTTAAATGATTCAGAAATTGAGAAAATTGAGAATTTAATACTGCATTAGTTAATATTAGCATTTTAATTAAGGAACTAGAGTTTATAAACCAATGAATATTCAATTATATTAATTTGAAATTTAGTTTATTTGAAATTAAATAAAGGTGAATTTTATTGAATATAATAAACTGAAATCTACCATTTAAAACAAACAATAGAATTTTATGACAGAAATTTGATATTTGCTAGGCATCCATCTAGACATAGCAAATGGAAAATTTTCGTCGAATAATATAGATGTTTTGTCAGTCGCTAGAAATTCAGTTTAAATCAGTTAATAACAGTTGAATTTAAAAGTGTTCCGAAACCTAAATGTGTCAACATGAGAAAATTTATTTAGAACACTCTGATTAAGACTTCGTAATCCGTTTCACGAAATTCGGACGTTTCTAGCTCCATTTGGATTTTTCGTATGGGATAGCAACGTATATCAGTGTCCGTATGGACTTTTGATAGGAATATCCTGCCATAGATATTTCTATTTCCTCTTGTTTGTCTCATCGCGTTGATCACCGTGATATATTTATTGGTGTATTTCGGAGTCCGGTGCGCGATGGAATCAACAGAATGCAAAGGGTGACGATTCGCCAAATTGAGTCCATTTGCAATTCTGTGTCCTCCATCTGGTTCAGCTTGATGTGTTAATCACAGATATAACTTGTGTCCTTTTATATTCGTCAGTTTTGACACCCAAAAGTCAAAAAAAATGAAGAATCAAACGTTTCGGGTTCACGCACATGCATTTACATTTATCTCTTTGTTTCTTTTCTTTCCATTTCATTCTTCTCCCTACTCATTATCTTTCTTCTTAAACCCATACCGCAACTGCTGACATCTTCGTACCTCCCCCTCTCGTCCTCTTCTTTTTTCTTGGTTTCGCCCACCACCGCATCACATCTACCATGCAAGCGTCCCCACCTTCGGGCCAGCAACCACCATAGCCTCTCCGACCTTGAACCCACCGCCTACCACCCCTACATCGTCAGCCGACCCACCTCATGACTTTCCCAGACCCACAACTCAAGCACCCAACTTCCTTCTTTTCCCCTCGGCCCGACTTCACCTCTCTGCCAATCTTTCTTTGCTCTGTAAGTGATAGCTTGTTATACAATATAGTATATATTTCGTAATATAAGTATATATATATATTCTATATATTAAGATTTGTTTGCATTAGTTTTACACGTTGCATGAATTCCCATCTTTACCGCAGCTCTTTTGTTTGTATGTAGAATATAGTATATATGCATAAAAATATATTATAGGTTAGTTTCTACATTATATATATATATACACGTTACTATATATTTTCAAACAGTATGATAGGTATAATATGAAGGCTAGATTTCTTTGTATTGTTACATTTTATATATTAGCGACAGGGGATATATAAGCCTGCAACATTTTTGTACAGTGCACGTATATATATATATATTGATTATATAAAATTTTACAGTATGATAGTTATATATATATGTAACGCCTGGAGAATTTATGCAGAGTTTTATATTAAGGGTTTGAATGGTTTTACTTTGAATGTTTAATATATTTACATATTAGTTTAATTCCTATTTTCATTTAATGTACTATTAGAATAATGTTAAATTATAATCTAAGTAATATATATATATATATATATTATAATATAGGCTGTGAGGTGTATATGTTATATATACAGTTTGTTGTTTTTTGGATATATGCAACGGTCTGCTAGTATACATGAATTACACAGTATGTTGCCTATAGGATTTCTAGTATGTCAGTATATATAGTTAAACTGGAGTATTAAATATTTTTATATGTTGTATAGTTTATATTGGTATTATATATATATAGACTTTTATTTGAAGATGATATATATTGTTTTGAAGTGTAAGGTGTTGTTTAGGCGTTTATAATATATTTATCCATATGCTAGATTTTGAAAAGGTTATATATATTTACTGAATATAGGCTTACAGTATCCTATATTTTAAAGCTGCTGTTGTTCTGTATATGTACTTGATTTTAACAAATGCTTTATTGTGTTATATATAATATGCTGTATTGATATATGCCGATTTTAATAAACATGTATAATATTTATATACTAGCTTATATATAGTATGTCTTTTATAAAGTTATATAATAGGGATGGTACGTTAGTATATATATATTAGCTACCTATATATTTCGATGGGAAGTAAAGGTGTTTTAGGAATTAACAATTATAATGATTTCATTATATGTGGTTTGATTTTTCTCAAAGACAATATAAAAGTTTGGGTTCTAAGAAGATATACTATACATACAAATATTATGGATTCTATTTTTTTTATTAAAGTTAAAATTTTTGAAACACATATGTGTTAGAAGTTATAATATGATTTTTATTCACACATAAATAGTTATGTATATAGTTATATACAGTCATATATATGTGTGTTCACTTATATCATTTATTTTCATCCATCCAGTCATCGTGCCTTGCTCTCGCCAATGTCCAAGTTGGTCGCAGCATCCTTTTGATTTACTCGTGTCCGTATCAGTATGCGTATCTGTATCACCTTCTGTATTCTCTAGCCTCGAAAGGTGAGCAATCACTCACGATTAACGTTCTTATATTTATTAAATTTGATTTCAATTGAAACGACAATTGAAATATACTGCTAAATTGAACTGTTAATTATTTAAATCATTATATATGTTATGCATCTATATGTAATTGTTCACCTATGGGATATGACACCATATCCTGTTGTTTATATTATATTGTTATTGATGATATATGCATGTTATATTATTATCATATCTGTTATCACTCTGCAAGTTCCCTGTTAGTATAGAACTCACTATGGGTTGAAATGATACATACCCGAACGATTTGTAGAATAGGGGAAATCGTTATGGGTTGAAATGATAAACCCAAGCGATTTTCATTTAATTGAATTTGGGATTGCGGGTTGGAATGATATATACCCGTAGATATTTAAACTACGGATTGAAATGATAAATATCTGTATCACTTGACCATAGGATACAAAATTATATACGGACACCGTTGGTCTATATATAAATATTTTGAAAATGATCTCTATGGTTTTGAAAGGGAATATATATGGTTTTATTTAATATTGAAATATTTTATATATAAATAAGTTTTAATTTAATAAAGTATGATTTAATTAATATATAATATGTATAAGTATTTATTTAAAATTTTATTTTAAAAATAGATCTTTATAATGATTTTATAAGTTAAGGTTGGGAAGATAAATTTGTATATATTTGAAATTGTATTTAATTAAGAATTTTTGTTTAATTAAATTGATTTGAAACTTATTGAATTTGAGGGTTTTAATTAAGATATGATTTTATAACTTGGTTTTGGTTTAAAGTGATTAGTGAATATTTCAAGTTTAAATAAATCGAAGGAAATATTTAGTTAATGTAATTTAAGTTTATTTAAATGATAATGGGTTTATTAAGTGAATATTTCAAAACTAAATAATAATAAAGTTAAATTAATATATATATGAAATTATCAATTTAGTTTTGAAAGTACTATAATTTGGAAATATATATATATATATATGAAATGGAAATGATATTTTGGTTTTGAAGTGTAAATTATTTTGAAATGATCATGGTGTTATAATGACGTTTGGTTGTTAATAGCATATATTTCTACATTGTAGATAGTTCCACGGATCCTTAGAGGATGGTTATCCCAAACATCCTTTAAGTTACTTGTATTTCAGTTAATATTTCACTTGAGTTGGATATATTGATATAAGAATGTTAATCCTGACTCGAGTGTTTTGTGTTTGCTTTACGCTCGGGTCAGACTGAGTGATACAGCATTTGAGACTCACCTTTGGAGTTTGGAGCTTCGCTTAGAGATCCAACTATTGATTCAGCTTTCAGCTTTCCAGTTGATTTGTTCAGAGATGTCATCAGTCTGTATTTATTCTATTGTAATTTAATTCAAACTCTGTTGTTTATATAGTAGCTTCATGAACTACTATTTATCTATTCCGCTGCATTATTGTTATATTACTCTGTGTCTGTGATTCTGTGATTTATTTATTTACTATATATGCTGAGTTTTGCCAAATATAAATTAACAATCTGATATTTTGAGCAATTCAAGTCCGACATGTGCGGATGTGAATGGTTGAAAATGTCGGGATGCTACATTCTCCCTTGCTTGCTTTATCTTAATAGAGGCATGATAAAAAGCAGTGTTTCGATCCCCTTCAACTACCTACTTACTGTGTAATTGTTGTTTCTTCATATCTCCTTTACTTAAGAGCATTAGAGAGAGCAGTAAATAACATTTTTTCCTCATTTGCTACTGTATGATCTTCAGGATTGTCCATCATATTATGCTGAGCTGCCGCAAGTTGCTCCTTTAACTTAGAAGACATAAGACTACCAGTTCCAAATTTAGCATGTGCCCATCTTCTAATAGCTGCTTTAGCACTTTTTAGCTTCCTGCATAATTTATACATTGGATTACCAAAACAGTGAATATTCCAAGACCTCAAAAGGATATTATTATACTTAGGGTCATCGACCCATGCATTATAAAATTTAAAGCATTTTTTCTCTTTAATAAAAGGTAGGCCATAAAGGATTATTTGAGGAGAATTATCAGACATGATGGGATGAGGAACTAGGAAAGATAGAGAAGGCCAAACAGAAAGGGAAGGGAAGTGGCAGAAAGCATGGTCAATGTTAGAAAAGGTTCTTTTGCCACTTCGGCTCCCATTGTTCCATGAGTACTTAACTCCAGATCGATTAATGGATATGAGGTTTGAGGATGAGATAGCATGGTTGAGGGGTTGAATGTCTCTTGGCAAAAGAGGATGAGCACCAATTTTATCATCAAGGGACAAACAACAATTAAAATCCCCTGCCATAACCCAAGGATGGGATTCCTGTCTAAAATGAGGCAAGAGAGAAAAGAGACTTTGTCTTGAGAGAAAATAATTATCAGCATAGATAATGGTCAGGAAGAAAGAACTAAAAGGACATGAACATGTCACATGAAGATGAATTAATTGCCTGGGAGATATGATAGGGTTCAAAGAAAAGTAGGTTGGGTCATGCAGCAAAAGAATTCTTCCATAGGGGGCATCATCAAGATTATGAGTATAGGTCCATGAAGGATTGACATATTTAGCAGGAGCAAGGGAAAGTTAAAGATTAAGTTTAGTTTCCAGGATGGCAAACAACTTGAGATTATGTGTTTGTATTAAGGTTTTCACTTGATTCAGCTTTGTGTGGTTATGATCACCACATATGTTCCAAACTGCCATGTTTTGCGCCAATATTTAAATTATAGGGATTGATGTACCGCAATTTTCTTGCTCCTTGTTAAAGGAGAACTGGTGCTAGCTTTATTATTCTTCTTGGCATATTGAGTTTTTGACTGATTGTTCTTTGCACCCTTTTGCTTATCACTAGCATTGTCACAGAGTACATTGGTAGACAGCTGCTGGACTTTAGATGGTGAGATCCACCAATGGATTGAAGCAGTATTGACATAAGGGCATGGAAGAAGGGGGGACAGGAGAAGGAAAGGTTGAATTGTTAGGGGAAGTGGAGAAATGAGTTTGCATGGGAAGAGGGGTTTTGTCTTGAGCGGGATTGGACAGTAAAGGATTTTGTTTAGTAGTGGGCAAAAGATTTACTGTGTTATTTGCATGCATGGAATGTGCATGGGAGGTTTTTAATAAATGTGTTAGCTAGTTTTCTAGAGAGGCACAAAATATTTCCTCTAAAGCTTTTAAATCACCAGTTTGTTGCTTGTGCATATCAACATGCACACACTATTGCTCACTATTAAGCTCACTAAATTGCATTGCAGATAAAACTTCCTTTTGCACAACATTATGCACAACTCCCTACATAATAAAAATATCAGCATATTGTGCACCATTATGCTCTTGGTTCATAACACTTGATTGTGCACCTTGTACATCATGTACAACCATACACACACTGCTCTCCCCTGCAACTACAGATGTAGTTCCCTCATTATAATAGAAAAGGAAATAATAATGCTTATTATTTTAAAATTTTATGCATATAAATTATTAAATGTTGATTTTAGATATTATCTCTCTTTACGAATAACCACTTATATCTAGGATATTGATATTAATTTATTCAAAAACTTCAATTTAAAGCATTATTAATTATAATATTTGTGATTATTTTCTACTCTGTATTGATTTTTATTTCCCCATTGAGTTTTATTTACATATATTATATACTACTTTATAGACAAACTCTATACATACTGTTTGGTTGTGCTTAAAAGGTTCTTTTCTATCCATTTCTATTGATGACAAAGGGGGAGAAAATGTATAAATATACTAAAAAAATGATAGGGAAGTGCATAGAATCATGGAGGTTAATTATTAAAATAGTACATTTAAATATTTATATAGTTGTCACTTATCATCAACCAAAAGGGCGAGATCGCTGATAACCTAAACACCAACCACTATATAAATATTACTACTAACATTTCTTCAAGTTATTCAATATTTTCATATATATTATGGAGATATTTTATTGTGATAAACAAGAACTCATTGAAGCGAATGAAGATTAATCATAGCAAATGAAAAACAAAAACCGACTCAAGAAGGATTAAACATAAGTCTTTGATGATGGAGATATTTAAAGTGTTTATAAGTCTACCGAATCTTAGAACCTTTGTTAACGACCCCATAGAAAATATTTTTGAATTATCACTCTTACTAAACTCTGTTTTGATCTCCAATATCCTTTTATAAAAATACAATTTTAGTTTTTTAGAAAGATCAAAACTACTTTTATAAAGTTATTTTTCAAAAATCAACAAGTGTACATCGACATACCCTTCTAGCATATATCGACATAGTGACCATTGAGAAGTTTTAAATAATCAACTAGCATATGTCGACTTACCCATATAGCATAAGTCGACATATTGACCGTTGAAGATTTTCCAAATTTAAACGGATGGAGATGTCTCTTTATCCTTTTGCCAAAAGTCAATCTCTTCATCTTCTATGTAAAGACTTTGGAAAAAGCAACTTAACAACTAACTTTATCATTTTTTTTCTCTTTCATTTATGTACTTTTTTGGAGAATGATCCATTAATATACTTCCACTCTCTTTCCAAATTCATACTCTTTCACCTCTATTCTTCAAGGATTTACTAACTACACAAGATTAGAGAGTTTGTAATTGAATTCTCAATCATTATTTCTTTGGTATCATCTTATTCCTTATTAATTTTAAAGATATATTGCTATTGGAGGTCTGTATGATTATTTTACCAAATTAGCATAAATATAAATTGAAGATACAACTACTTCTCATATTTTACTGTCGTTTATATAGAGAAAGGTGTTCTTAGTACGCATGGAAAGTCAAGAGGAAAGGTGTATTTTTCCACCCGTGTAATTTCAAGTTTGCAACTTGCCACCCATGGAAAGCAAGAAGTGATGGTGGAAATTGTATACGCGTAGTACAGGATTGGATCTAGGATTAGATATTTGAACAAGTATAAAAATATCTGAAGTCGTTTAATTTATCGCATTTCATTACTTTATGTTTACTGTCTGATTATCTTCTTTGTTTATGATTTGATTACCGATCTAAGTAGACAAATTTTAATATCACAAGTTAACTTTTAAATAGTTGATACACACTTTTCGCCCCCTCTATTAGTGTATAGTGACCTTAAGATTCATTCCACATTAGTGTGTTAGGGTAACTCAACATATCCTGCATTTGGTATCTGAGCTCATGGTTTTCAAAAATTCTTCATCTTAATTTTGAAAAGATAAATGGTTAATAACACTAGTAACACTATAACGATTCACCTTTTCGATTTCAAACGTCGACACTAATACATCTACGGTATTCACGTGCTGATCACGTAAGCGTCGAAAAGACAAATTGTTAGGATAAATAAAAAGAATAATAAATGAACAAATAAGAAAGAACACAACATCCAAATCTCACAGTGGAATTATAACATATAATATCAAAAGTCGGTACAAACTACCACTCTAAGATACATAGTATTTTATAGTTACAATCATAAGTACTATGACCTCTCCCTAGATCCCAGGATAAGTCGTCCAACGTATGCTAACGTTGACTTCTCCCTTGAATTAGCCTTAGAATAAACAGTTCAACTCTATAGCATTCCATTTCACAACTTCTTCCAAAACATAGCACTCGTATATCAATTTGAAGTAGTTTTCGGTAAGTAATACACTTATCCTTGGTCTCTTCAAAACTAAATTGGTGAATTGTTTTTAACTCAACTCCGGTTCTTTAAGAAGTAAATGAACGATATATAGGAATCCTCCTTGGGGGATCTTATATATATATATATGTGTTCTTAAAGCAAGAGACGATTCATATGAATGAGTCCTTCTAGGGGATCTTAAACCGTATCAATACGTGATGCTTACATATACTTCCAAAGTTAATTTGGTCAAACTCGATAGTCGACCAATCGACTATCAAGTAAAAAATAGAATCGATCACATATGGAAACCATGTCTTGTATACATATCATGTTTTCGACTTTCTCAACTTAAACTATCCCTCGGTCAAGAGTGAAGCCGGTAGGTTAGAGTACTATTGCTTCTAAACCCTACTCGAACATCATTCTTAATTCTCACAGATAGAATAAATTTTCTTTGTTGGCTTTTAGTGCTAAGTATAACATTAAATACTTTCTATAAACAAGTAAACACACAAAGAACGATTATGTCACACAAAGCATGATTAAGTCACACAAAACATGATAAAATCACACAAAGCACGATTAAGCTAAATAACCGACTTCTAATCCTCCTTTTATTTAATTAGTTCTTCTATTAATTAAAATTTTTTTGTAAATACTTTTACGTGTGTGTATTTAGAATACCATTACAAAAGATATATACATGAATACTACTATTCCACTATTTCTTTGTACTCATCCACTATTCATATCTACTCTTTCACTATTCATTTCTAATATTTTTGGTACTTAGAAATGTATCCATATTCTTATCCGCAATGATATACGAATATTCACAAATCTTAAACAATATTTCACATTTCCAAAAGTATAATTAAATGGGTTAAAAATGAATGTTATTTAAAACATTGTTACTATAAACCCAAAACCATTTTACACATAATTATCTTTAAAACATTATTTTAAAGATCTAATTATATTACTAAGTATAATCAAAAAGGGTTAAAAACAAATGTTGTTTAAACATTATTTACTATAAACCCAAAACCATTTTATACTTGTCGTTATTTTTATAAACATTCATTTTAAAGGACTAAATATAACAACACTTATTAAACAAGGTAATATACTTTTAATTATTTTTATAAAACCATATATTTAACATAAGTGTTATATTTCGAAACTTCTTTTATTTTTTTTATAAAGTACCTAACTTACTTTTCCAAACTTATATATAAATACTTTAAAAATACTTATAAATATTTTTTAAATATCCATGTAAAATAATATACAAAAATAACTAATTTATAAATTACTAAAAACCTTTTTAATGCTACAAAGGAAATCTTTTTCTTTAAAAGTTAATATTTAATTATTGAGAATATATTTAAACTACTGATCTTTTTTTCATACTCAAATCCATGTTATTAGACTTCCCTAAAAATATTCCATAAAGAAAATAAATTATAAACTATTTAAAACATGACAAAATAGTCAAAATGTCGCATTAAAACAAAATATTGCAACAAGCCTAGAAGTGCTGCAGTAGACCAAAGGTAGTGTTCATAAATTCTTTTAGATGGATTGTGGCTTAACATAGATGTAGGGATTAGATATTTAGAAAAATTGTTTCAACACTCAATGCTATTTATTAGCTAGAAAACGAGGTAAAGAGGTCGGCATAAGAACCTTCGCCAGAAATGCAAGAACCAAACCTTCTACCAATGCATGAAAAAGTGGAATTATCAAAGGCTATAGACGTAGATTTTATGTTTGGTAGAATGCCACTTGAGTGTTCTAATAGGACAATTCAACTCCATATCCTCTTCGCCTCATTCTACATGTCCGATGTATAGTTCAACAATTATTGAACTCCTCTCTTTAAGAGAAGGTAAACACGAAGGGTAAAAGTGCATTAGATGGGTTTGCATTAAAAATATTTTTTTCTATTTTAGTTGACATGGTTGAAGAGGGTGTTGCGACTGTCGACACAATAGAGTACGAGGAGAACATACAATTAACTGGGAAACCTATGGTTTTGGGCTTGATAAATAATATGCCTTTGGGTGGAGAGCTCGAACATGTGGCTAATCCAATTGAAAATATGATGGTTGAGGGGTATGGTATCGAAGGAGGATCTATTGCCGGTGTTGTAGCCACTACCGACGATGAGAGGATGGAGGAATTTTCTACGGAGATGACCCTGGTCGAAACACTAGGGGTTATGATGGAGGAAACATATATTGCTTATCTGCTCTTGAGGATGAGTGATATTACAAGTAGGTTGTATAGGGATGTAGATGCAGATGGGTTATGTAGGGATGTTGGAAATACTATAGGTAGACCGATGGAGCAGGTAATGGGTAAAAAATGTGAATATGAGCATGATGGTGCTGTTTTGTTTGGAGAATGTCAATGTAAGTGGGATGCATGGGTCGATGGAGTAGGTAGAAGGACATGAGGTGCTGGTGCTTATGAGTATGAATGTGACGATTAGGAGGAGTGCACAGCTTAATAGAGAATCTTCTTTCTCGACCACTAAAGCTTCCGGTTCTAGTTCAAGTTCTCTGGATTGTTTGGGTAGTACATATTGCCCTGTTGTTTTAAATGATTTACCTACTAGTACTATGCTCAATTTAGCTAGGAGATCGGGTTTTTTTAACATAGATCCATTTAACATATAACACATTAGAAATAAGGAACTGGAGAGGGTCTAATCGCTTAGATCATGAGATATATAAGCTGGAGTGTTAGAGCTCTTCACGATCTTAATAAATGCAAAAATATTAGGTCTTTTTTAAAGGACAATAATGTAGAAATAGCTTTATTTCAAGAAACCAAAATAAAGCATTCCATTTACCACTTATATAAAAGTTTAAGGGGGTTATATATTAGTAATTGGGTTTGTCTCCTTACTAGGGGTAGTTTGGGTAGTTTAATGGTAGCTTGGATATCGGCTTATTCAATCTTTTAGTAAGTTCACATGATGCATCTTATTCTCAGTGATCTACGAGATAACTCATTACTAGATGTCTTGAATGTTTGTGAACTTCATAATAAGATTGATTAGAGAATTCTATGGACTGAATGTCTCCATTTTGGATCCCTCGCTATCGGTCTTCGGGTAATAGGGGGATTCTAATGTGACCAGATAGCAGGAGAACATTAGTCTAGAGAAGGCGATATCTTCGCTATGGAAGAATTCGACTAGTTTATTATTAATCGTAATTTAATTGAATTATGACTTAGCAATAGACCGTTCACTTAGTTGAACTCATGAGAAACCTCTTCAATGGGTCTTCTAGACCGATTCCTCATTATTGAGGAAATGGAAGATTGGTCCCCCGTTCTGTAAGTTAATGGGCTTCCTACGGTTTATTTCGATCACTGTCCGATTTTTTTTATGTGACAATAACCCCTTAATTCATAGAACTTTTAGGTTACAAAAGATATGGCTTTTAGTAAATAATTTCTTTAACTTTGTTAAAAATAAATGGTTTTCAATGAGTATTTTTTGAAAGGCAAGAGCATAAACTCATTTTATTGACTTAAGTATCATTACAAACATTTACAATACCACAAACTTACAACCAGTTACAACCATTATCTTGACAGTTTTCAATGCCAATAATACCACCAAATACACAAACTTTCAACAACAATCAGAAAATAAAACTAAAAACAACATGAATCACTGCAAACTAAACTACATTCTGTAGCAAAAATCATCAAATGGACCTGAGTTCTTATGCAGATTCAGGCTAAGGTACATCAGACTATCTACTAGATAAGCCATTTGCCAGCATTGATTGATGCCTTCAAACTTCAAATACTATCAGTCTTTAAGTCTCTGAGTATATTACCATGAATCAAGTTTTACAGCTGAGAAGAATTCTTGCTTCCAATACCAAAAATTCTATTGTTCCTTTCAGACCACACAGCATAAATCAATTTCTTAAGAAGCTTTAGAAAAAGCCTTATCATACGAGTCTTCCATCTAGTTGCTTTGAATACATTAAACCATTCAATTGAACTAACAGGTGAAGGCTTGTAAAATCCACCATTAGATAATAGCCTATACCATATTTGATATACAAAAGGACACTCAAAAAATAAATGAGTATTACTTTTAGTATCTGATTTGCAAAAAACACATAAATCCACTGAAATAATACCCATTCTACAAAGCTTTTCCTTGGTGTTTAAAGCATTTGCCATCACTTTTCACAGCAACAAGTTTTCTTATGCATTACATCCAGTTCTCCAAATTCTTGAGTACCAGGGAAACTCGGAACCATTTTGACAGAGATAATTGTAAACAAGCCTAATAGAATGATTTTTACTCTTCTCTGACCAGATTAGAACATTGCCATTATTTTTAATAGGATTAATAGTAATGAGATTCCATAAATTTCTTAGTTGAAAGGAGCTGGAATATGGTAAAACTATACAATCATCATGTATAAACTCATCAACTCTAGCCTCCTCTGAGATTCCTGAATTTCTTCTCAGATTATAATCAACTAAAGTACTTAAGATCAGTCCCTGTTTAGCCCATGGAGAATGCCAGAAAGACAATCCTTTAACCAATACATAATTACATTGTATGAAAGGAATAAAAGTTTCCCTAAGCTTAAGAATACACCTCCAGCTCCAACTACAGTTTTGTGGTATTGCCATAGTCCAAAAATTCCTCTTGCCAATAAGATTGTGATTCACCCATTGAGACCATAAGTTTTTATCAGTTGCAAAGATCTTATTGAAATAAATTGAAATAGCCGCTTTATTCCATTGAAAAATATTAGTAATACCAAGTCCTCCATACTTTTTAGCATCAAACAGCTTATAGAAAGAAATAGGAATAAGCTTTCTAGAAAAGGGTCACCATGCTAGAGGAATTTATTTAGCGCACTAGAAATCATATTAATTAGCTTAATTGGAAGAATGTAATGTCTAGTCCAATAAGTTGACATAGCCACAGCAATTGATTGTATAATTGTTAGCCTACCAGCTTGTGACAGTTTATCAGTTGGCCATATCCGGAGCCTTTCAATAATCTTTTCAAAGAGTGGAAAACAATTTTGTTTGGTAATTCTAGAGCTAATGATAGGCAAACCTAAATAGTAAGAATTTTTAGATAATTCTTGAAGACCCGAGTATTTAATAATATCATTATTCTGTAAAGTATTTAAACCAGCAACCAAAATATTTGATTTTGAAAGATTTATTTGAAGGCCAGTGATGGAATAGAAGAATTGCAGTGAAGAAATAATACACTGAATATTATTATAAGCAGGCTTTGTAAAAATGATCAGATCATCAGCAAAGAGAAGATGAGAAATGAGAGGTTGTTTACATTTGGGATGAAGCTGAAGGGCCTTTTTACCAACAAGATCCATCAAAATGGAATTTAGAAGCTCCATGACAATTATGAACAAGTATGGAGAAATAGGATCACCTTGCCTAACACCCTGTACACCTTTAAAATATCCATACAGTCCACCCTCTCTCGAAATAGAGTACATAGGTGATGATATACATGTATAAATCCAAGCTAAAAAAGGCTTAGGAAAGTTCATCCTAGACATAATAGCTAAAATAGAATTCCAAGCAATAGAGTCAAATGCCTTCTTAATATCCAGCTTTAACATGCATCTTGGTGAAATGTTTTTCCTCTCATAACCAAACAATAATTCTTGTGTCAAGAGAATATTATCACTAATTGATCTTCCACTAATATACGCAGCTTGATTATTGGAGATGATGGATGGTAAGACTAATTGCAATCTATTAGCTAAAACATTTGATATGATTTTATAGATGATATTACAACACGAAATTGGCCTAAAATCAGCAACTGATGTTGGATTAGCAATCTTGGGAATTAAAGTAATGGCAGTAGCAGATAGCCCAACAGGAAACTTGTTATTAAGAAAAAAGTTGTATGGCTTTAACAATATCAAACCCAATTATATTCCAACTCTTCTGTATAAAGTGTGAATTATAACCATCTGGGCCTCCACAACTATTACTATCCAAGCTAAAAACTGCAGTTCTGATTTCATTAGCAGATATTTCACATATCAAAGAATTAGACTGAGGGTTGGACAAAGTAGGAAGAGTAATATCATAAAGCGATTTTATATCAGGTATGAATGATTTTGATGGAGCTAAGATAGATTTAAAATATTGAACAAAAGCCTCATTAATACCATCAAAAGAGTTCACCAAGTTACCATTCATATCCTTTATCTGAAAAATGCATTCTCGATTTCTCTTAACTTTTAGAAAGTGATGGAAATACTTAGTATTCCTATCTGCCTCTTTCTCCATTCTCAAATGAATCTTCTGTTTGAGTGATGACACTACCTTTTCAATAACTTTTTCAGGATCATTCTTTAATTGCAATTCAACATGTTGTAAAATAGAATCAAATGGCCTAGTACTCAAGACTTCCTGTATCCTAATAAGCTCATTCCTAATCTGAGAAGAAAGCTTAGATTCCTTACCAAAATTAGCTGTAGACCAAACCATTAGATGAAATTTAAGTGCTTTCATCTTGAGAGTAATATTTGCTAGAGGATCCTTGCCAAATTGCATATTCCAAACCTGTTTAAGAATAACATGATAGTCCACCTGCTTAGTCCAAAAATTAAAAAATTAAAAAGAGTATTTCCCTCCACAAAAATCATCAACTCCCCAATGAAATATTAATGGACAGTGATCAGATAAAGAAGGCTGTAGTATGTGATAAAAAGATTTTGGCCAAAATTGAAGAAAAGGAAGATTTATGAAAATATGATCAAGTTTACAAAGATTTGGATTTCCACTCCTATTACAGTTCGACCAAGTGAAATCTGAACCAAAGTATTTAACGGAGATAAGGTTAGCTTGATTTATAGAACTATTTAAAGGAGAAATATCCTTAAGAGATAAAGGACAACCACCATATTTTTTATTACATGCAAACATACAATTAAAATCACCACCTATCAGCCAAGGAATAGAAGAAGAATTTAAAAAAGGAAGTTGATCCAAAAGAACTTGTCTCAAAGATAAAGTATTTTGAGCATAAACTGAAGTTAGAAGGAAACTCATATTGGAGGGCAAATGAATACAATTATAGTGAATGTATTGATCAGAGGCACTAATTTTAGAAAGCTTGAAAAATTGAGGATTCCATAAAGTTAGTAATCTACCATAATTAGATTCAAAAAAGTTATGATCATGTAACCAAGAAGGAGATATCAAGCGAATAGCCTTGAGCGTAGAATGAATATCTAGCTTAGTTTCAGAAATACACATCAAATGTATATCCTTGTCCTTTATAAGATTCTTAATCTCAATCTGTTTAGAGGGTAAATTAGCCCCCCTTATATTCAAAAAAGCAATATTATTCATTTAATAGGAAGTGGAGGAAGCAAAGGTGAAGGATTCTTCCTTGTATGTCTTGTGTGAGAGTTATTTTTTGATGAAGATAGAGGTTGAACCTCCTGAGCCTTAAAATCTTTCCCTTTATTCAAATCACCAGTTTCCATAGTACTAATAATACTAGTATTAGTCATGACTTCTGTACTTTTACTTGATTTATAAGAAGGAGGAAGTATAATATGATTAGGAGGAGACAAATGTAGATAAGGTGAAGAAGTATTGGAACCAAACATGTATGGAGTCTGAGAACTAAATTGTGAACTACAAGAGGATGAAACAGTGGTAGAGTTATTAGAGAAAACAGATGATACATCTTTGGCAACAGACTCAAATGAAGAATTGGAAAGATTGTCAACTGATGGAATAGTATCACTACAAACACCAGGTATACTATCCCGAGATGTGTCAAGAGAAAAGTTTGATAGAACTGAAAATGAATTAGAAGTGACTGCTGAGCAAGAAATATTTACATTATGTACTTCAGTATCTTTTCCTATGCCTTCTCCTATGCTATTAATAGGATCAACATTTGATTGAATCTTATCTTTAACCACCGACTCTTTCCTCTTCCATACTCCCTTATTTCTCCTCTTTACATCTTTCCAGCTATGATCAATTAAGTTGGTATTAGCAATATCATGATCACTCTGATTCTTACCTACATTCTCCACCAAATCATGCATTTTACTTACATCAATATCTTTAGCCTTATTTACAAACTCACAACTGACAATATCATGACCAAAGATTTTACAATGTAAACATATTTTTGGTTTCCAATCATATGACAGTTGAACATCTGGACAATTATTTCCCAACTGAGGAATAGGAATAGATTCTGGTAGCTCAAAATCAGGCGAGATCTCCACTAATGCCTTTGCATACTTAAATCTCTGCAGTTTTTCAGTACTACTATCAAAACGGATTAGTCTACCAACATGACAAGCTAACCAGTTAATCCCTACCAACGTCCAGAGAATAATAGGAATTCTATGAAAATGAATCCACACAGGCACTTTTTTAACTTGAGCTTGAGAAATACCAATAGACGGATCCCATTTTGTGACTATGAACATTCTTCCCCTTATAAAAATAGGATCCGAGTTAAGAACATGTTCTTTATCTTCTTGATTGGAAAAATTGAAATAGAAATTATATCCATCGGATTTAAATTCAACTTCACCTTTAAGCTTCCAATATCTTTTCAAGAAATTAACAACAGTCAAGAAAGAAAGCGTACCATCCAAAAAGAAACCAACTAAATGATTATTCCAGTACTTTAAACCTTCTTCCTTCACTAGATCCGGTAAAACACTTGGATTAACCCGAGATATATCAAAATGAATGGGCTTGTAAGACCCAGCATTACGAGGAAGAGATTTGAAAAGAGAAGACCAATTCGAATTCAAAGAAGATGAATCATTCTTGATACAAGTCTGCACAGATCCAGACTGAAGGGAGTTAGAAGAAAGTAGGAGAGATGATGAAAGAACGGCAGATGAGGAAGCAGATTGCAACGACGAAGATGAGGAAGAAACCAGAGGAGGAAACAAGGTAGATTCAAGAGAGAAAGAAGATGAAGAGGGAGAAGAAGAAGAAAATGCCATTAAAGTTTCAAAAAGAGCTGAAGATCATCGTAGGAGGGATCAAAATCAAATTTATGAGCAAACTTAGAGACCTAAGACTTTCTATTAAAAGATGGAGTAAAGAATTTTTGGTAGCATTAGAATTAAAAATGGAAATTTACTTTCTAAAATTTTAAAAGTAAACAAACTAGAAGAAGCGAGAACCCTAAACTCCTTTGAGTGAAATATTCTCCAAAATATTGACAAAGAAATAGACAAGGTTACATCAAAAAAGGAAATAATGTGCAAACAGAGGTCTAGGGTCCATTGGATGGATGAAGTTGACAGGAATACTAAGTTTTTTTACCAAATAGTTAATGGTTGCAAGGGTAGTAACACCATAAACTCTCTCCTCATCAATAATTTGGAAATTTTTAACCAAAATGAACTCAATAACGCCTTTACTAATTACGAGAAAGAAACTTTTGGAATTGACAAAGGTCATATCATTAATTCTAGCTGGAACAATTTATATTTTGAAAATAAAAGGGTTGTTATAGACGATCTGAATATTCTATTCGCAGAAAAAGAGATCTTTAAGGCTATGTGTAGTGATGATTTGCCCAGCCTAGATGGATTTCTTACATTGTTTTACTAGAATTTTTTGCATGTTTTAAAATATAACTTAATTAAAATGTTCAATAAGTTTTATAATGGCATTCACAATTAGGAATATTTAACTTCGCCAATGTGATCCTTCTCCACAAGAAAGTGTGTGTGATAGAGCTCACCGACTTCAGGCCTATATCATTAATAAATTGTTATATTAAAATTATTTCAAAGTTACTAGCTAATAGGATAGGCACTAAAATGAATAACTTAACTAATATAATGCAATGTGCTATTACTGAAGGTAGAAATATCGCAGAGGGGGTCGCTTTAGCCCAGCAATATATAAATTATTGTTAGAAAAATGACGTCACTTGTGCCCTTCTAAAGTTTGATTTTGCAAAAGCTTTCGATTCTATTAATTGGTTAGTCCTTAATGATTTGTTACAAGCTTAGGGTTTTAGAACTAGATAGGTGGGTTAGATTGTGTCTCTACTAAAAGTTGGAAACTCTATTATAATGGTCAATGTTATTCTAGGAAATAAAATACAATCTAAATGTAGGCTTAGACAAGTCGATCATTTGTCACCTTTGTTGCTCGACTTAGCAGTGGATGTATTATTCACTATGATTATAAAATTTTCTATTGCAAATGGGGTTCTAAACAGTGTCGGTAATGAAATCATTTGTGAAGGCCTTTCAATCTTGCAATTTGCAGATGACACCATGTTTTTTACCTTCCATTTGCCTCACCACATTACTGATCTCAGATTTATCTTACATAGTTTTGAAATGCTCTTAGGGCTTAAGATTAACTTCGACGAGAGTTTTGTTTCAGTCATAAATGGTATTGATAATGTCGAAACTCGTGTCGCCAACACTCATAATTGAAAAATCATGAAATTTCCTATACAATACCAAGGGTTTTAATTAAACGTACTAAATGAAAAAAATGAAGATTGGAATACAATTATTGACAAAATAAATATAAAACTAGCTAATTGGAACTTTAGATTTTTATCCATAACAGGTAGATACATTCTAATTAACTCTGTCTTATCGGCTCTACTAATATATTGGGTGTCTTCATCTTTCCAAATTGAGTCATTGAAAAAATAGATAAAATTAGAAGAAATTCCCTTTGGAAGGAGGACAACTCCTACAATAATATCAATTTTCTAGTTAGTTGGGAAACCATTTGCAAATCTAAAGAAGTGTGCGGTTAGGAATCTTAAATTTACACAATCTTAATGTGTCTTTACTAGGAAATTAGCTTTGGAAATTTAGTAACATTAATGAAAAACTTATCTGAAAAGAAATGAACTTGAATCAATATTATAATAGAAGCTATAACCTTCACCACATAACTTCTAATTCTAACAACATGTCTTACTTTTGGAAATCCATCTTAAAAATCACTAATATTTTTAACCTTGGGATCAATAATGTAGTTCACTTTGGAAACAACACATATTTTTTGTAGGAAAGCTGGGTTTTTGCAATTACCCTAAGAGTTGAATACAAAGAGTTTTTTTATATTAGTAATTTAAAAAATGCCTTGATTTCAGATGTCTATAGTCCTCTAGTGAATTTCTATGGAACTTACTTTCAACTGTGCTCTTGAAGGCATCACCTTAACCATATTTGTTGTTCTTTATCCCAGGCTAGAATATTACAACTTAGATAATGAGACTGATACTAAAATTTGATGTTGGTGTACAAGCAAAAGTTACTCCTCAAGCTTGATGTACAGGTTTCTAAGTTTCACAAGGACTAAACCAAGTACTTTCAAATTAATTTGGAAAGCTAACGATCCTCCCAAAACAAAGCTACACATGTGGATAGTCTTTCATGAGAAATTAAGTTCAATCGAATTCCTAAAGAAAAAGAATTTAATTATATATATAAATGTGTTTTTTCGCAACTTAGAAACCATACCACATATATATTACTATTATCCCTTAATTCAATTTATTCTTGCATACACTCTAAACATTTTTGACTGTATCATAACCAAAACTAATTTTAACTATGATTTTCAGTGCTTAGATTTTAATGGGCCAAAGATTTTAGAATTTTAATGGATATCATCTTCAGTATTACATGTTGGTATATATGATTTGAAAGAAATCAAAGGACGTTTAATAATGTTATCACTCCAAAAGACAAACTGATATATGTTATTACACAATTCATTTATGACTTGTTAGCAAACCCTAGTTATAAACTTTCCAAAAATGTTATTTTCAAAAATTTCCTTAATAGGTAAAAATTCGCGTAGATATCTTGAGGGAAAATATTGATTACAATAGAGGGAAACATGACAATGCATTAAGCAACAATCTGGTTGATATTTCCAATGAAGAAAATATTTCGAACAACCTATTCTTGATTGGAAACTAATCCAGTTTTACTTTGCACTTTCGTGTTGTTTTACTACATACATATGTATATAATCCTTAGATATATATATATATATATATATATATATATATATATATCTGTGTGTGTGCTGGACTAATGTTTTTGTTTGAGTTTATTTAGATCTTGAAGTTATTGGTGACCGGCCTGCTATGCTTATGCAATAAGGATGCTAGATTACTAGGATCTGCTGCCCTTACTTGTTCCTTCGTAAAGGCCAGATCGCTTTTAACTTCCATTATGTTATTTAATTTTGATTGGTTTTGATGATGCCGGTTGAGTTTACAGATCACTAGTCATACTTTCTGACTTCCATTGGTTGATTTTCTTTATTGCGACTTTTAAGGATCTTTAGTCATAGTATCTAATCTCATTGGTTGATTTGGTTTATTTTCTTGACACTCCTTATGAATCTCGTGGTCCTATTAGCATTCGATTTTGTCAATCACACTGGGCCCATGTGTACTTTTGGGTACATATGCCAGGTGAGGGTCTTCTTTTTCTTATTTGTTAGGATCGATTATTGCTATCTGCCCAGCTTGTTGGAAACTCTTTTCTTGAGTGAGGAATAAAGTTATATGTGTGCTCTCCTCCTTTGGATGATCGCTCATTTTCCTTAAAAATAAATAAATACTTACTCCTTAAATGATCCTAGTTAAGATATGTCAAGAAAAAGGATATTGATACATCTATTGATGCTAATGTATGTAAAGCACTTCATATGATAGACATCGATCAACTTATGATCGTTGAGGGAACCAAGTGGTTACGTACTTGTGGATGTTTAGAATAATCACATAATGAACCGACAAGAGTCTTCTGTAGGTTAATATAACTAGGACAAAATAGAAGATCTTAGTTTAACAACGTATAGCAGTCTTCAGACTTGAGGATACTATTGATCTTAAGTAACAAGGATATACTTTAATTATGGTTATATGCTTGGCATGGTGATTTCGTTACGATCATAGTTGGGTATAAGTTGAACTGCTTGAAGTGAAACACTACCCAAGAGTGGATCTGTTTCCTTCGTTATAAAAAGTTAGTATCACTGTAATTGATAGTTAACCTAAAGTCCAAATCACTAGCCATAGTAAATTGGTTAATCAATTAATGTTATCATATTGAATCATGGACTTTAAAGTTGTTTATGCAATAAAAAAAGGATAATAATAGAGGTTTTGGCCTTATATGAAACTCTAGATATCTAAGTGATATGGTGATAACGAAAAGAATACATGTACAAACTACCATTACTAGGTGAGCTTATGTTGGATCAGAAATATGATTTCATCTAAATAATCTATAAGCTTTGAACTTGACTTTATATTATGCTCCAACAAAGTCAGTATTGACTTTGATATTTAAATTGTTTAAAAATTGATTGTGGATCGAGTTTACACCAGAGAGTCAATACAACCACATTTTTAGTTATTTCCAAATTCGACCAAGGATAAAATTAATTCATAAATGTTATAAATTAATATAAATGTCGTATTAATGTGTGCCTATTTAAATTATTTATTTAAAGCTAAAATAAGACAGAACAATATATAGAAGTTATAAGATGGTTCGGTCGGTTTAGGAGCTAGGAATTAATTAATTAAATCATAATTCAAATTAAAGTCAAAGGGGATGTTGACCTTGCTTCTCAATCCAGACCAACCACCTTGAAGGGCTGGAGAAGGGATTTACTTAGTCTTCAATTCTAGAGGTTTTGGTGGAGAGAAAGGTGTAGACCTATAGTACCTATAGCCTCCACCATAGTTCAATATTGACTTTTCAAGTGTTTTGCTTTCATCTCTCGCCACCTACCTCATCCCTTGATGATGCCATTTCATCATTGCTACATGAGGAGAGGGAGGAGGCAGCGATGCTATAAGAGGATCGACTAAACAAACAACCTATCGACTGTCTATAGGATCCATTCGAGAATAGTTTTTTTTGAAAGGCAAGCGGGGTTAACTGGTCCCCTACCAGAGTTTATTGAATAAAGAAAAAAGATATGAAAAAGTGACAAAAACAAGCTTTTGTCACCAAACATACAAAACCGAGGAAAAAATACCATGCACGAGAATACACCCTAAATGTACTACATTGAAGAGAAAAACAGCCACCAATGCAGCAACAAAATAACAGACATGAAACATCAACATGCACAGAGGGATGCACATGAAGAAGCATGAATCAAAAATATCCATAAGCAATGACAAGTCAATTCCAAAACCCACTACTGTGTGGAGAGAAACCATGGCAAGAGAATCTTATCTCTAATTCAATTTTTGACATAATTGTGTACCAGAGTTGAGGAGCAGCAGCAGCAGCAACAAGTTTAAAGCACCGAGAATTCCATTCAATCCAAACAGTTCTGAAGTAAATTTTAAGAACAAAGAAAGTTATATCTCTATTGCCATGCCTATTCCTCGTAGCAATCTTCAGATCATTCCATTTTGTTGCAGACTCTCCATCATATCTAACTAAACCAATTTTGTTAAACAATGTGCTTATCATATTGGATAAGAAGCCACACTCGAAGAATAGGTGATCAACGGATTCAGGATACATATTACAGAAGAGGCATTGCTGATCGATGACCATTCCAGCAGACAACAACTTGTCTCTGGTTTGCATAGCCTTGTGAATGACTCGCCAAAACATCAAATTTTCGTTTGCCGTAGAAATAGTAGTCCAACACACCCTAGCCCAAATTGAGATAGGAAAAGTTTTAGTGTGAAGAAGAAGATCATAAACCCGACCAATGCTATGTGATCTTCCCTTCCAAAGTAAAGCAGAATCAAGTCTGATAGGGACCACATGCTCATGCAAACTCCCCCATAACGCATTGACTTCTTGATTACTGGTAGAGGGAGTGCAAAGCTTCCCATTAACAATGTACCCAACTGCACAAGCATTCCCTCCTATTAGAGATTGCATTCGTTCCTGAACACTCAGTTTAGTTTCTAACACCAAGCCATCATCCATCCACGGATCCTTCCAAAATTTAACAGTGCATCCAGGGAAAATTGAGTACTTAGCATAAGGAAGAAGAGTACTTCTGATGCTAAGTATTTTCCGCCATATCCAACTCGTATTTTGAGATACTGTCATAGTCCAGAAATTCCCAGTCTTAATTTGATATTTCCATACCCATTGCACCCAAAAGCTTTCCTTCTTATTCAACAAAGCATCCACATGGGTACTGACCGCTACCTTGTTCCATATTGAGATATTGATGATTCCAAGGCCACCATAATATAGTGGCTTTTCTAAACTACTGTATGACAGAGGTATAAACTTCCTTTTATGAATTGATCCAGTCCAGAGGAATCTTAACATAGCAGTTCGTATCATAGAGAGAAGTTGACTGGGTAATATGAAAGTTCTTGCCCAATACACAGTCATGGAAAAACAAACTGACTTAACAAGCACTAATCTACAGCCATGGACAGCAACCTGGTAGTCCATGAGCTAAGTTTAGAAGTGATTTTATTGTACAGCGAAATGCAGTTTGCCTTGGTTACTCTGGATGTACATAGAGGAAGGCCTAGATATGTCATCATATTTTCCATAGGCTGCAGACCAGATTGAGTCAAGAGCCTAACTTTTTCAGTCATGCTAATGCCATAGATTAGTATATGAGATTTTGAATGATTGATTTTAAGACCAGTAGCAAGATAAAAGGAATGAAGACACTGAAGGATACCAGCTATGGAATGATCATTAGGCTTTGTAAAGATCACTATATCATCAGCAAACATAAGGGAGGAGATTTGCTGGTGTTTACACTTAGGATGGTAAGAGATAGTATTATCTTCAAATTTCATTGCTAGCATACAGTTCAACGCTTCCATTACAATAATAAAAATGAACGAGGAGATTGGATTCCCTTGACGAACGCCTTGTTTCCCTTTAAAGTATCCTATCGTTTTCCCATTGTAGCAAAGAGAGAAGGACGGATTTGATATACAGACATAAAGCCAAGCTACAAAGACTTTAGGAAATCCCATTAGAGCCATAACTCGAACAATAGAGGACCATTGCAGACAATCATAAGCTTTAGAGATATCAAGCTTAAGCATAGTTCTTGGTGAGACCTGAAATCTATCATAACCATTAATTAATTCATGAGCCATCATAATGTTGTCAAGTATGCTCCTAGTAGGAAGGAAGGCAGACTGATTGGACGATATAATTGCTGGGAGCACAGATACAAGCCTAGTCGCTAGAATCTTGGATATGCACTTATAAACTACATTACAACATGATATTGGTCGAAATGAGGAAGCATTTTCATAGGGCCTGACTTTAGGAATTAGGACAAGATTGGTTGCATTAATCTCACCAGGCAGTTTGAAGTTATTAAAGAAATTAAGAATTGCAGCGATAAAGGCAGCTCTTATAATTTCCCAACTTGCTTTAAAGAAGACTGCATTAAATCCATCAGGCCCACCACACGATGAGGGATTCATTGCAAACAGAGATTCTTTAATTTCCTTCTCAGTAACCATTGTCACAAGCATGTTGTTCATAGCTGAGCTTATCATGGGAAGAGGAAGATTGTTAAGAATATCGAGTTTGGGAACAAAATTATCATAGTTACCTAAAAGCCTGGAGAAATGTTGAACCATATATTGATCAAACTCTTCTACAGTTGTAAGATGATTACCCTCATCATCCCACAGAGAATGGATGTGGTCTCTTGTTTGTTTGTTCTTTATAGAAGCATGGAAGAATGCAGTGTTTCTATCTCCTTCTCCAACCCACTTTTGATGCGCCTTTTGCTTCATCATGCTGGCTTCAGATTCTAAGGCTTCATTTAGCTGATGAAAGAGGATAGATTCATTCTGGGCAAGGTTAGGATTGGATGGATCCCTGTCAAGTAAAGAATTAGAAGCAAGGGTGCCATTTCCAAATTTGCATGATGCTCAATGGCATAATGCATTCTTAGCTGCCTTCAATTTCCTGCACAAGATAAACATAGGATTGCCATAATAAGAGTTAGTCCAAGCTGTAGATATAATTGTTAAGTATTCGGGGTCATTGACCCACGCATTGAAGAATTTAAAAGCCTTTTTTCCTCTGCTAGGCATAGGGGAGGGAGAAAGGATAATCTGGGAGTGGTCAGATAAGATAGGGTGAGGAAGATGAGCAGTAATGGATGGCCACAAAGATAAGGCTGAGTCATTACAAAAAGATAAGTCAATGTTGGTATATGTACGAAGCCCAGTCCGGCTTCTGTTATTCCACGAGAAAGGCACACCAGTTCGAACAATGGGAAGAAGATCAGAGTCTGAAATGGAGATATTAAGGGGGGCAATATCCCTTGGCATTAACGATTGCCCACCAACTTTGTCATATAAGTTGTAACAACAGTTGAAATCACCAACAACAAGCCAGGGATGAGAGTTCTGCCTTAATGATGGGAGAAGATTTAGGAGAGATTGTCTAGAAGCTTTAGCATTATGTGCATAAACAATGGTCAAGTAGAATGAAATATTGAGAGGAAGGAAAATGGCTTGAAAGTGGATAAGCTGGGAAGTTGATAGAATGGGGGTGAGAGTGTAGAAGAGGGGATCATTGACAGTAAGGATCCTTCCATAAGAAGCATTGTCCAGATTATGATGGACATGCCAAGCAGGGTTGATGTAGGAGGCTGCTTTTTGCGTTAAAGATAGAGATAGTTTGGTTTCTAGGATTGCGAAAATCTTAATATTGTGGACATTGATCAAAGACTTAACATGATCAAGCTTGATTGGATTATGAGCTCCTCTGATATTCCAAGATGCAATATTATTCATTAAAAAAACTAAGATTAAAGGTGGAGCACACTTGCCTTACTCCTAGTTGTAGGAGGGTCAGACCTTATAGATTTTAATTTAGCTGCTAATGAGGAAGACCTTATTGCATTGGGACTTTGCTGATTCAGATTTGGAGGAGGAGAAACCCACCCAGGAATGGTACCATGAAATGTATAGGGTAAGGGAATATGAATGGGTGAATTAGACCGAGGCAAGGAGGTTGAGGGAAAATTAGATAGAGGTGATGGTTTGAATAGATCAAAAATGAAGTTCTCAATTTGATTTAAGAAAGCTTGCTCAATCATTGTTGAATGCAGGAGGTTAGCGACCACCTTTGCATGGGAGTTTAGAGTACTTAGATTTGATTGGCTAGAGGCAAGTGTGCTTGAATTTACTGCTACAGTAGACAAACAAGATTTCTGAATATCAACTTCAGTTACAAAAGAAGATGGACTTTCCACTACTTGCATAGGATTTGAAGGAGCTTTGGAAGAATCAGCAAAGCAGACCTCACCTTCCTTAAGAGAGTTTGTTATTAAATCATTATCAGTAGTCTCAGTCGAATCTTGCATAAGAACAGAAAAGGGGTTTGCATTCAACTCTGCTTCAGGAAACAATCGAACTTCTTGCATGTCAACGTTGGGATAAGGAGGATCTTCTTGCATATGCACTTCAGAATTACCTCCTACTGTTTTTAAACCATCATCAGTATTGTTATGCACATGAACATGCACAACTGTCTTTCCTTTAGTATAAACTTCAGGGTTCAAAAGCAATTCCAAAGACTTGTCTTTGTATTGTTTTATTACATTATCAGATTGTTTTGATACATTGTCACTATTCATTTTCTTATACTTGTGATCCGTGCCTTTCCTTATTGGGACTTTCTTCCACCCTCCTTTAGTGCTTACATTTCTTTGTTCACCATTACCATTGGTTTTATTATCTTTACCCTCTGGTGAAGAGTTCATGTCAGCATTGGCAGTTGGAGCTTCCATAACTTTACAGGCAATTGAGTTTTTCAACACTTGGCAACAAGAAGTCTGATGCCCAAAAATTTTACATTCACCACAAATTAGTGGTTTCCACAAATAATCAACTCTGACTTGCTGCTCAGAGCCATCCAGAAGCTTAACCATGAAAGAATCAGGCAACTCAGTGCACGCAGTAACTTCAACCAAACATTTAGCAAAGCCAATCCTTTCCAACTTTTCAGTATTATCATCCATACAAAGGAATTTTCCTAGTCGGGATGCTAACCAATTTATTCCAATATGTGACCAACAGTACAAGGGAATGTTCGATAGCTTCAACCAAACAGGTACTGACTTAACAGTGCTTACACTATTACCAATTGATGGATCCCATTCTTTAACAATGAACAACTTGTTCCTCATCACAATTGGGTCAGACTGGATTATCTTCCTTCTGTCTTCGTCTAAAGACAGATTGAAGAGGAAAAGCGACCATCTGACTTTACTTCAATCGATCATTTAAGTTGCCAAACTCGCTTAAGATGCCGCAAAACGAGAGTAGTTAATATTTATAATCTAATATTAATTCATATAAATATGTCACGTATGTGACCTTATATTCTATTATATTTATTCGACCATAGTTAATTTAGTTTTTTATTAATTTTTGTTTAAGTATATATATGTTATTAAACTATATATGTTATATATATATATATCATGTCATTATATTAAATATTTATGTTCGGTTTATTTAATAAAACAAGTTCTTTTCGAGATCCAAAATCATGGGTATGTGTGTATAATTAAAATAACCAAAAATCTGAGAAGGATCTTAGAATTAACTAATTAAATGTTGATTCAAATTTGAGTCAACTTGGGACTTGACCGTGCTTGGTCATACCCAAGGCTAGACACTAAAGGGGCCAGAAGGAAGACCAAACTCGGTTTTCAAATTTGGAGGAAACCAAAGGAGAAAAAGGTGTTGGTTGATGGCTATAAATATCATACTCTCCACATTTATTTTTGAATATTTTCTACTATATCTTTTCTTCCATTCATAGCTACACCCCCGCCTTAGTGTTGGCATCACTTTAACATTGGAAATCAAGGAGAAAGAGACTACAATGCTCTAAGGAGAAAGGCTGCTTAAACAATGTACTGATTCTCAACTTGATCATTTTCGAGAAAGGTAATATTTTTAGATTAAATTTTTACTTAATAAAAGTTGTTGTAGTGGTAGCCCCTTCTGGTTAAGCAATGTCCAATGACATTGTTCTCTAACATCCTTCAGCCATAACACACTCATAATTGAGAATATCTGGAATTTCACTTCTAAGGTTTCCTGCTAACATCAATAATCATAATAATACTTAGGGCATAAAGCTTTGTTTTGAGCCATCCATACAATATCGAAGACATGCAATATTGGAGTTGTCCAAATACAGCATAAGTACGTATTAAAGTCCTTTACCTACATGACCTAAGTGCGTAACTTTTCTAACTATCATCCACCATATAAAACATCCAACAAGCTCCAACTAGAGATTTATATAATAAAATTTACTTATTCCAATTTCTGTAATTGAAAATCTAGCAATAAAGAGAGTTGATTCAACATGGATGTGGATCGCATCGATCGAACCACCGTAAAATATCATGTCTCATTTTCTATTTCATAGCACTAATCTAATAACAATTGTATACATTACTACATTTATAGTCCACTGAGTGGCTTTAGATCCAATCAAATCTCATAACTCTGAGATTGGCTGAATTTTAAGTCATTAGTTTTGTGTCTTAATTTGGCTAATCTTCAAAACATTAGACGTTCAAAAGCTAACTAAGAGTGCTTCATATTCATCTTTATTATTGATTATCACAAATTATAAAGAAGCAAATTTCGTTCCCATTTTGGGTTAGTAACACATCCCAACTTTGGCCCCATTTTCATTTAATTCCACATTAACCAAGAGCTTCCATTAATCGGATTTGAGTATTCTACAATGAAGTCAACAAAGGCTTGACCTTTGATGAAAGTTTATGGCTAGTCAGTGATGTGATGTTGGCCTGCTCAATGGTACATTTTTTGAATTGGTTGGATGCCCTCCTCGACTAAGGACTTCTTTGAGCGATTGATCTATGAGGACCCTTATTTAGTAAGCTTAGAAATATGTTGTAGTGTGATAGAAATGGTGCGTGAGCAGTATGCCAATTTCTCAGGCCTTGCATATATCCCTTCTAGACAAGATAACCTTCTACAACATAATATACGTGGCATTGCACCCAATTGTCCTCTTTGATGATGTCATTGATTACATGATCAGACACTACTAAGTATAGATATATGTCTACTCTATCGTTGAGTTTTCCAGATGTTGTTTCAGGGTCTTGAAGGCCTCAGTGCATTCTACTGTCCGACCGAGCTCTTTTTCCTTCTTGATGAGATTAAAGAATGGATGCATTGCCCATTTCCTAAAAGATAAAGAGAATTATGGTAGTTATTATGTGGTTGAGGTTTTATAGCTACTTTAGCCCCCTTGCCTCTTATATGTCCTAATTTGCTTTGATTTTGTTGGTGCTAGCTTTGATGCCTTTAGTGCTAACTATGTAACATAAGAACTTTAATAATAAAATGGCAAAGGAGATCTTCTTGGTGTTGAGTTCCATATTGAATCTTTAAGGGATATTGAAGGTTTCTTCATGGTTTGTCACATGTCCCTTGCCTTTTTGAATTTAACATGGATATCGTCCATGTAGACTACCACAGATCGTTCATTTTATTCTGAAAACATCTTATTTACTTGGTGTTGATAGGTTTTTCCTTCATTTCTAAGATATAAAGGCATTGCTTGGTAACAAAATAGCCTTATATTTGTGATGAATGGTATGTTCCCTTGATCCAGGTTGTGCATGGCTATCTAATTGTTACCCAAGTATGCATCCATGAATGATATGAGTTTGTGCTTGCTTGTGGCCTCGACGAGGTGAATAGTGTGTGATAATAAGAAGCTATCTTTGCAACACGACTTACTCAAGTCGAGAAATCTATGTAGGTTCACCATGTATCATTCCCTTTATGGACAAGCACTTGATTTATGACCCAATCGAAGTATTTTGACTTTATACAGAAACTATTACTGAGAAGCTTGTTGACCTCTTCATTGAGCATAAGATACCATTCTTAGTTTAACGACCTCCTTTTCTGGTGCATGGGGTTTGTTTTTGGGTCAATTTTGAGGCCTAGCAAGTGATAGCGAGATCAACACTAGTAATATCGGCATGACTCCAAGCGAACACATCTTTACTTCTCTTTAGAAACATGGTAAATTATTGTCCTATACCTTCGTCTAATTCAATGTTGATTAACATGATCTTGCTAGGGTCTGTTTCATTAATACTACCATCTCCCATTAGGTCATTAAATCCACTTCGGGTCTTCGTTTTCCATGCGAAGGTATGGCAGATCATCATATTGTTTTAGTTTAAGGCATAGATCAGTAGTTCTACCATATCTTCCACTTCCTCTGGAGATATTGGTGCCTTGCTCGAACCTCAAAAGTTTAGTCTTCCTTGGTTCTCATGAGTGAGTCTGAAAAGGGTGGAGGTGTTGCCTAAACAGTGTTGCTTGCGTTGGGTATCGATGGTCGGGCTCCATTTTCATTCCATATCAAAAAGAGCTCCCGGATGTTTCCTACAAAGTGAACCAAGGACGAGGGATTCATTGTCATATGTGTTCCAATGTCTTCTTCAATAACCATGGCACTAAAGGGAGCACTAACTGGCTATTGCATTTTCTCAGGAGTATCCCTGATGCTTATGACCTCTTGTTGTATCATCAAATATCCTTTATTTTCCTTTCGCTACAAAATGTTGTAATAATTCTAAGTGGTTTGTTGATCACTTTTAATACACCCAAAACTTTTCTTTGTTTGAAATGTCATCACTAGATGTTGGTATGGCATTATCGCATCTAGATTGACTAGAGCCAGTCTCTCGATTAGAATGTTGTATGCAGATAGAATGCCAACCACCATAAAGTCAACCTCGATTTTTTTTGGAATGCGGTTCCTCCTCCAAGGTAATAACATGTGAAGTCAAACCTAGTATAACAATTTTGTCATCCTTAAAACCAAATATAGGCATGTTACATGGCATGAGGTTGGATGCAGAAAATTTCATTTTGTCCAAAACTATCTTAAATATGATGTTCCAGGGACTTCCACGGCCAATAAAAATGCAATAAGGTGGCGTTAGCTACTTGTATCGATATCACCAGGGTCATTTTATCGATACTCGACTCCTCTCATAGAAGCCATTGCAATATCTACTTCCTTTGGTTATACTCTTTGTGCAATAAGTGGCCTAAGCTTTGGCAACAAATTCCTTGATTACCTTACATGAGCTCTTCGACGTTATCACCCAAATGTAACCACCACATATAGTCATTATGACTACATGTGTTTTTTAGCCTCCATTGTCAACTTAGCATGTGTTCTTGGGGGTTAATATATTTTTCCTCTAATTGACCTTCTATCTCACATACTGAGTCGACCTTTAACCATAACCATCTTCTATATCTCATCCTTGGGGTGTCAACACTCATTTGCAGAGTAACCGTTGAGTTTATTGAACTCACAATATTTTCCATTTCTCTGATGTTCTTCTCTACACCCTAATTTGGTGAGGTGGGTGTTCTAGTACAGACCCCGATCCCAGGTTGTAAGGAATATGGACTCTCTATCTCTATTAAGACGGGTATAAGCTTTATACCTATGATAACTCGCACCTCCCGACAACCGATCCAAAGCATAGGGTGATTTTGGACTCGCGTCGATGCCGAGAAGTATGAACTGTCGGGGTTTTTAAAAACATTGCAGAGACTAAAGATATACAAAACTTTCAGAACCCATAGCAAAATGCAGTAAAATATATAGAAAATAACTACCTTAGAACTTATCTTAAAACATAGTCTCAGAAAAATAGTTGGTAGTCAAATCCAAAGTACACAAAAATATGATACGTGCCTGATAAAATACAATACTAAATAAGATAGTTAGTTACATGAAGAGTAAATAAAAATGACAAGAAACTCCAATGATGAGCTCACCTCTCCATGTATTGATCACAGGCCTATCATCTACTACCCTATCCTCCTGTGGTGGTGGAAAAAAGGAAAAGGAGCGGGTGAGACAAAATTCTAGTGAATGAGTACATAAGTAATATATGGTATCACATGAAGTTGACTTCAATAATACTTTAGGAGACATAGGGTGTTCTACAAGTGTCCGCGAATTGCTAGATTTCTTTACTTAAAGGGGTTTATCTAAATATACATCTACACTAACTACTTGTGTAGGCTCATACCTAGGATCGAACAACTATATCGAACCTCTAGACCTTTACTGATCGATTAATAGCTACTAGAATTATTCCTCGAAGGATTTCCCTAAAGTTTCAACCATGAGACTAAGTTTCCAACAACTACGGCTACCCATACCCCCATTACACATTGAGAGGGAGCCTACAATGCCGACTCGTCAAAGTGTCTCATCGTCTGTATCTATGTCCACCTCTTAATGGTAACATAATTGCCTCTTATTGCACTCACCGGGATCTAACAACAATACAACACCGCGTCGGATCAGAATCCGTAAATGCTAAGGAAATCCTGTTGTGTTGGGCCCACATACTTCATCACGCATCAGTTAGTGATGCGCGTCCAATGTAGAACTTTCTGTGAGTGCTATTTACGATAGAATCACCCCCGATCGAATATCGACCCATGCTGGATAAATAACATTTAACCAGCTTTGCAATGTATTATTGTCGCCTCATAGGGAACTAACTTTCCAACTCCTAACATACATACATACATACAATAATTCTTTTATTTTAAATAAATAAACTTAGGCCTTGGGCCGAGGTTTAGGTTATGCACTAAAAACGCTTACCGGTCAACCGCTTGTTGTCGTCCGCTCCAAGTAGTGCGGTCGATCGATCATAGTGAAATTTTAAGGTTTTTGTTTTCTGTTTATGTTAATTATTATTTAAACCGTCCGTTCCTTATTTTTATAATAAACTTATAGTATCGTGTTTAACAGTTCCTATGAATTCAAAGTGGTATTTGTCCATCCCCTAATCTTTTTTAAATTTTACATAAATTAATTTAATCTAGGGTTCAAGTTATATTAACAACCTATAAGAATTTCTACTTGATTACAAAGCGGTTTAACCTAGATTAATCACTATATTAACAAGTTTATATCAACATAGTTTATAATTCAAATTCAAATTTAAACACTATTGTTTTCCGATTTAATTTGTAACAACCTAGGTTAGATAGTGTATATTAAAATTAACTACAAATAATCATCTTATTAGAAATGTGCCCATTCACCTCAAATCCAAGCTTTACTTTGAATTTCCATGTAGAAACCCTCCCCCATTCGTTAGTTGTTTTCCTGATTAGATCTTCTTGGATTCCTCTACTTTATTCTCGTTTATTTTGAAGAAGTTTGTAAGTGGAGGAGAAGAGAATTCGACAGAGTTTCGGTATACTAATAAATTTCTAATGAATTAAGGTTTAGGTTAGCTTTGTATTTAGAAGTGTTTTAGTTTAGTCATGACCGTTGGTTAACCCTAAGAGAATCTCTGGTTTCATCATGTACGTTAAACAATTTCTTTGCAGCCAAGTAAAAATATTTTGTTAAATCTGAGCAGTTGGTCGCTCAGGTTTCTCAATCTGACACGATAATCGGTCGACCTCTAGATGGGGATCGGTTGATCGCTACCTGTCGACCAACGACCCCTAGGGTGTTAACCTGTGGAGCTGTTAAATTAAGGATAGTTTGGTTTACTTATTTGTTATTTAATTAGTTTGATTTTCCAATTTTTAAAACATACATAACTTCTCCATTCTAACTCTGAGTTTAAAGTGTTATATATGAAAATTATCCAGAAAACCGCTGTGAACACAATGGCGCAAGTTTCATTGCTAAATTTAGACATTTGTAAAAACTATGCTTTCGCCCTTGTTATATTTTAAACTTAATTCATTATTAAATTTTCCTGCTTAAATTTTTGGAGTGTTACATTCTTTTCCCCTTAAAAGGATTTCATCCTCGAAATCTCCTAGAACAGAAAAATGTAACTCGTACATGCATAAGTCAATAACTACAGTTAGCTACTATTCCATCATCCATTGGAAATCATTGCCCTTAGTTAAATTTCTAATGCAGTATGTACAAGAAAATGTGGAATGCACATTAATCTATACTAATACAAAGAGTAGGCGGTCTTCTGATCTAGTCGACCTCCTTTTATGCACATGCTTATGTTATGTATCCAAAATGTATGTGACTTCCTATGTAAATATACTTGTAATTCTACATGTATGCGAAACCATACAATCTAAATGTAGCAACCATATGCACATAAATTGATAAAATCAAACGAGTGATGACAAATTAAGATGTGTGCGTGTGTGCTGACTAGAGGATATATTTACCTAAGTGTGCAAAAACCAATCCAAACAAATACATCCACTAGCATTCATCATCCAAAACATGTCCTAACGACACATTTGCAACCATCCCTAGCATCTAGTGGCCTCTACCTATGGGGTATACCAAGCTAAATCCTAACATATAAGTAGTCTTATGCTTATTCGATTAAATTGGAAACGTACTAGAAAAGAGTTATTAGTGGGTAGCTCGGATACACTCCTCAGGCTCCCATGTACTCTCTACTGGATTGTCTCCCCATCGAACATTAAAAGTTGATAACCCTGTTGCGTAGTCACTTTATACCATGCTCAAGAATACAAGTGGGTGCATGAATAATGAGTGACTCCATCTCTACTTCCACCTCCTCTAGCTAACTCAGCTTGACTACAACAACTATATCATGTAACTGTTATCCCACCTTCTGGTCAAGGCTGGAATATCAACAAGTTGGCAAGGAAGGATGGATATTAGGATTGGAGATCAATTGGAAACAAGGATGCAATCGATGTCGTCAGAATTTGGCCAAGCTCCGATCGGGACGGAATTGATTGGAGATGATAATGAGGACTAGGAGAGGCTATGTTTCAAGTTTCAGATCGATCAGAGGTCGTATGCTCGAGATGTGGATGGATTAAGGTACATAGGGAATGGTTCGTATCGATGCATTTTGCATCGATCGGCAGGTGATGTTTCGAATCGATACTGTTCGTATCGATCAAAAGCAGAGCGTAGTTGTGGACTTCGAATCGATTGGATTCGTATCGATTGGCAGAGGTTCGGCTTGGTGAAGTTCGTATCGATCAGGTTTCAGTTCGAGTCGATGATCTCATATCGACCACAGGAGCTCAGTTCAACCCCATCAGCTCTACAGATCTTCATCGTATCCACCAGGTAAAAGCTTTGTTCGTATCCATTAGGTAAGGTCTCGCTCGTATCATCCCAAGGATGAGCTTCGTACCCATCCCCTAATTCATCACAACCACTTCGTATCGATAACCCCCATGGTCATTTCGTATCGATCAGTTCGTAAGGGATCGATGCGAAGTGTACTCCTAAAATTGATGCAAAGAGGAACATGAATTGATGAGTGCGAGCATACCATTACGAAGTTATGGATATGAACGAGCACGAAATACGGATGCGAGCGAAGAACGTCCACATCTCCAGGAAAGAAGCATTCTAAACGGCAAGGAATATGGATCGAGCCTTGGAAATAACGCCACATCATCGATGCGCACGTGCCTTGATCGAGTCGAACAGGATGGATTCGAACTAATGGATTCGAAATATGCAGCCCAAGAAGAACACGAGATTGTATCGATCATATCTCCTAAACCACAGATCCAAATGCAACGAAATTTTCACAGTATCTTGCATGCAAGGTAAAGAACAATCCTGCCAAGTTTCAGCTCGATTGGGTCATTTCTTGATGGATATGAAATTGTTTCGTATCGATCGCAGATCGAGTCGAAACTTGGTGGGGTCGGTCGCGTGGGACCCCTCACGTGCCAGAAGGAGTCTCCCGAAGTTTGAGCGCGATCTCAGCCTCCTACGCCTATAAATAGCCCCCTGAAGCCTACAGAAAGGGGGATCTTTTGACCGTCTGACATCCAGACTCTGCCGGATTCAATTCTATGCTTCAACACAATCATTGTACTCGAAATTCTTCATTGTAACTGCTGTAACCATCTGTAACCAGCAAGGATAATCAATAAAAGATAAAACATTGGAGTGGACGTAGGCCGGAGATAGCCGAACCACTATAAATTGTGTTTTTCTGTTCATTATTTCTGGATTGTTGTTCATTGCTTGCTTAGATCTGTGATTTGTGTTTGGAATATTGCTGATCTACATTCATAACTTGGTGCTTTCACGATATTTGGGGTTTGTGACCATTTTTGGCGCATACAGTAACCACTTCTGTAAGTGCAACACATGGAAAACGTCATGTACTCCCACTAACTTCTCGAGAAGCTCTACCCTATAAGTTAACTTCCTAACTCTACCAATGATTAGAAAAGGCCTTACAAACCTCGGTGCTAGCTTTCTTGAACTCCCAAATCTCATAACATGCCTAAGCAGTGAGACCTTCACAAAGACCACGTCGCACAATGCGAACTCCAAATCCGTGGGTCTTCTGTCAGCGTAATATTTTTGTCTGTCCTATGTATTTTGCATCCTCCTACGGACCAAGTTGACCTTCTCTGAAGTCTCCCTCACCGTGTCTGGTTCAAGAATAATCCTTTTCGTAGTGTCTCACCAACACGACGGTGATCTATAGGGTCTGTTATATAATGCCTCAAACGGTGCCATCTTAATACCCGCCCAATATTTGTTGTTATAGGTGAACTCCACTAGTGGCGTGATCCTCCCAATAGCCTCCAAAATCCAATATGCACATCCGAAGTAGGTCCTCCAACACCCGGTTTACACTCTTCGTCTGCCCATCCGTCTGCAGGTGATAAGCAGTACTCAAGCTCAACTCAATGCCCAAAGCCTCCTGTAGATTCCTCTAAAAATCATTGTTGAAAAGAGGATCTCGATCGCTAATGATACTAGAAGGAACTCCATGTAACCTAATGATCTTTCTCACGTATAGTATCGCCAATGATGTCGCGGCCCTCGTACTCCTCATTGGATTAAAATGAGCGCATTTGATTAGTCGATCAATTTTGACCCAAATACTCTCATTCCTCTCCCACTCCTAGGTTGTTCGTTTATGAAGTCCATAGAAATACTCTTCCACTTCCATTGTGGTATATCCAACGGCTGCAATAATCCTCCCAGCTTCTTTTTCCTTGCCCTTACCCTTTGGCAGGTCATACATTAGGCCACATACTCTGTCACATGCCTCTTTATACCTATCCAATGAAAGACTCTCTTCATGTCACAGTACATTTTGTCCCCACCGGGATGAATCGTTATCCTTGAACGATGAGACTCAAGTGGTACCATCTATCAACTCCATAGTGAGAGGAACACACAACCTACCATCTCTCTATAACCATCCTTTGAGTCAATGGTATAAAGCCTTAAATTACTCAACCGCTCTCCTCTACTAATCCTCTCAAAGATTCCAATAGCTCCTTGTCTTGCTTTTTACATAACCCTATGCAGTCCATAAGTGTAGGTTGAACGTCCAAAGTTGCTAACAATCCCGAAGGAATATCCGACGATGGAAAGAAGTCAAATATAGAAATGAACTCCAAGTGCTTCCACTCCAAAAACAAAGAACCCAACAGCGCATGCTTCCTACTCAAGGCATCAGCTACAACATTACCCTTGCCCAGAGTATAGGAGATATCTAAGTCATACGATGCCAAGAACTCCATCAACCTCAGTTGCCTTAGGTTCAAATCTTTCTGGAAAATTAAATACTTCGAAGACTTATGATCCATATATAGCTCACGCTCTCCTAAAAGATAATTTCTCCATGATTTGAGTGCAAAGACAATGGCTGCTAACTCAAGATCATGGTTAAGGTAGTTCCTCTCATGGACCTTAAACTGTCAACTAACATAACTTACTACCTTCCTTTTCTAAACCCTGTACCACAAGCATCGGTATATACTGTAAATGCCTTCGAACCATCGGGTAACACTAGAACATGTGCACTAGTCAACACCTCCTTCAGCTTAATAAAAGCATTGTCACACTTTGCATCATACGAGGAAACTAAATTCTTCTTAGTAAGGCAAGTCAAAGGGGTAGAGATCTTTGTGAAGTCCTTAATGAACTTCCTATTGTAGCCCGCTAGACTAAGAAAACTCCTTACTACCATGGTATTCTTTGGCACATGCAAGTCCTGAACTGTAGCAACTTTACTAGGATCAACCACTAGCCCACTTTCTGAGATAACTTGTCCCAAAAAGCGTACCTCCTTGTGCCAAAAGTGACACTTAGAAAACTTCGCCTTCAACTTATGCTCATGGAGTTTATTGACCACTTCTTCCAAATGCAACCTATGCTCCACCTCGCTCCTCGAATAGACCAAAATGTCATCCATAGATGCCACAACGAACTTATCAAGCAACCCTATGAAAACTTGGCTCATCACACTAATAAAGTATATGGGTTCATTGGTTAGTCCGAACGTCATGACTAACACTCATAAAGTCCAACGAGTGTGCGAAAAGTAGTCTTTTGAATTTTCCTCGGCTATGCATAATGATGGAATCTGGTAGCCAAGTAAAGCTGAGAGAACACCTTCACTCCAACCGGCTAATCAAAGAGATCATCTATGCGGGGCAATGGATAATGATTCCTCTTTTTCAATTAATTCATCTCTTTATAATTAAAGCAAAGCCTCAGAGAGCCATCCATCTTAGTGCAAAGACGACTGGTGCTCCCCACACCGAAATTCTCCTCCTAATGAAGCCATTTCCAATAGCTCGTTCACTTGCTTGTTCAGCTCGCATCTCTCCTTAGGAGCTACATGCCTAAGGGTAAGGCAATAGGTCTGGCATTCTCTACAAGATAAATTCATAACTCGATCTCTTTCTGGGGTGGGAGACCGGTAACGTCAAATAAGACATCTGGGCAATCTCTAACTATAAGCATTGAATCTAACTCATCAAATGATAGGATTAATGAATATAGATAACTCAAAATGACTACACTTCTAGGATCTTAATAAACCTCTAGACTACGCCCACTAGAAGTACTTAGCTAACAATCCTCCTATCACAATCTAGAATATCCTCATACATCGCTATCCAATCCATGCCTAACATTAACCCAAACCCAGAAAATTCCAAGGCAAAAGTATCGCAATCGAACTTAATCCCTAAAATAAACAATTTCAAACCCCTACATATAGATAAATAAGTCTATCCTCTAACAGGATTTGATACTATCACAAGGTCTGTAACTATGCTAGTGTCTAAGTATAACTCATCTACTAATCTATTGGAAAAAGGGTGTGATTCCCCAGTATCAAATAAGTACGAATGGATAAACCAAACAAAGTTAACACACCTTCGATCATGGCATTCTTCCTCTTGTCTGCTATTGGAGGCATACTTGAGCTAGGAACTACATCCAATGCGCAAGCTGGAACGACCTGAGTAGAGGTCTTCTGAGGTGCTGGAGATTCCTGCTTCATGTGTCTGAATTGATTGCAGTTGTAACACTTAATCCTTGGACTGTCAACTCTTCAACCCTTAGCAAACTGCCCCTTCTTACCATATCTCCTGCACTAAATATCCTACTTGTTAATCTTTCTCTTAGGTCTCGTTCCTCCCTAGTGCTGATTATGTTGTAGTGCCTTTCCTCCAGACTCTTGGGTTCTTCCTTCACCCCCCCTTGGAGATGGTATTCAGCAAGTCCATCTCCACCACTCCCTCATGTCGCACCCAGGGGAATATGACTGAGAGCCAAACCTTGAAGGGGTTGGTTCAGCCCCTTTGCAAATTTCAAAGCCTTCTTGTGAAGGGTATTGATCAAGTCCATCCCAAACTAGCCAATTCATTGAATTGACTGACATACTCTTTCACTGACATGTCTCCTTGCTTCAGATGAATAAAATTCTCTAACTACACTCCCTCCTCTGCTTTGGAAAGAAACTTTATCTCAAAGCTTCTCCTAAACTCTCCCCAAATGATACCTCCCTCATCAGTCTCCGCTACTACTACCTCCCACCAATTCAGGGCATCTCCCTGTAAATGCCAAAAACCAAGTTGTCTCCTCACCTCATTAGCAAAACCCATCAATCCAAAAATCCTCCCACAAGCATGATTCTGTGTCCTTGAATCTACATATAACTCGGTCCCCACATATGGCTTCCCTCCTAGGGTTGCAAAGTCCTTACATTACTTAGCAAAATCGGTGGTAGGTGGGTGAGCAGGATCTGCAATTGGCGCTCACTCCTCAGTTCCTCTAATAGGGTTAAGCTTGGCTTGTCCTCTTCCTTGATGATACCAGCGGAACAAAATAAGGACGTTCATGCCTGAAACCTCAGCCACATCGCCTGAGCCTGAATAACTCATCTTCTGTCTGTGATTTAGGAATTTACTACCAACTTTTCATAGAGAGCACTGTAAGAATAAGGGAAAGTGTTATTCATGTTATACTTAAATAAAACCTTTTTGAAAAGCTTTTATCTATACATACAAACATACACATAGATATATAATTTGGAAACTTATTTTCAAAATATTTTTGGAAAACCATTTGAAAAACATTTAGAAATTCATTTTCTTTTCAAAAAACATTTTAAGTACGTTCTCAATATGCCCCTAATCCATAAGGAATTTTAAACTTAGGCTCTGATACCAACAGTGAAACCCACACCTCCCAACACACCGATTCAAATCCTAGTGAGACTTTCGGACTTGCGTCAGTGTCGAGAAGCATGAACTATCAGGGTTTTTAAACATTACAGAGACAAACGATATACAGATGATCTATGATATACTATACTTTCAGAACTCATAGCAGAAGGCAACAAAATATAGATATAGAAAATAACCATCTCAGAAAATATCTCAAAACATGGTCTTAGAAAAATAGTGCATAGTCAAATCTAAAGTACACAGAAATATGATACATGTCTAATAAAATACATTACTAAGCAACATATACAGTTACATGAACGGTAAATGAAAATGTAAAGAAACTCCAATGATGAGCTCACATCTGCATGTACTAATCATGGGCCTATTACCTACTGCCCTATCCTCCTGTGGTGGGGAAAAGAAAGGAAAAGGAGTGAATCAGACAATAGTCTGGTGAATGAGTACATAAGTATTATATGGTGATCACATGCAGTAGACTTTAATAATACTCTAAGTGACTTAGGGTGTTCTACAAGTGTCCGTGAATTGCTGGATTTCTTTGCTTAAGTGGTTAATCAAAATATACATCTACAATAACTACTTCTATAGGCTCATACCTAGGATCTAACAATTGATTGAACCTCTAGACCTCTACTGATTGGCTGATAGCTATTGGAATTATTCCTTGTAGGATTTCCCTACAGTTTCTACCATGGGACTAGGTTTCCAACAACTACGACTACGCAAACCTGTACCCTCATTACACATTGAGAAGGAGCCTACAATGCCGACTCATCGAAGTGTCTCATCGTTTGCATTTGTGTCCACCTTTTAATGGTAACGTAATTACCTCTTATTACATGCATTGGGATCCAACAACAACACAACATCACGTCACGTTAGAATCTATGAATACCAAGGAACTCTCATTGTACCAAACCCACACACTTCATCAGGCATCAATCCATGGCACACGTCCATTGTAGAACCTCCTATGAGTGCCATTTTTGATAGAATCGCCCCTAGTCATATATCAATCCATGCTAAATAAATAGCATTTAACTAGCTTTGCAACATACTATTGTCGCCTCATAGGGAACTAGCTTCACTAATCCCAGCATATATATATTCTATATATATATATACTAATTCCTTTATTTTAAATAAATAAAGTTAGGCCTTAGACCGAGGTTCTGGTTACACACCTCGAACGCCTACCGGTCGACTGCTATATACTGGGGTGGTTGATCTCTTACCGTCGACCGCTCCAAGCAGTGCGATTGATGGGTGTAGTGAAATTTTAGGGTTTTTGTTTTCTATTTACGGTAATTGTTGTTTAATACTGTTCACTCGCTAATTTTTTTATGGTAAACTTATAGCATCGTGTTTAAAAATTCCTATGAAATCAAAGTGGTATTTTTCCATCCCTTAATCGATATAAATTTTACAGAAATCAATTTAATCTAGGGATCAAATTATGTTAATAGATTATAAGAATTTCTACTTTATTACAAAAGGGTTTAACCTAGATTAATCACTATATTAACAAGTTTGTATCAACACAATTTATAATTCAAATTCATGTTAAACAATATAGTTTTCCAATTTAATTTCTAACAACCTAGATCAGATAGTGTATATTAAAATTAACCACAAATAATCATCTTGCTAAAAATATGCCCACTCGCCTCAAATCCAAGCTTTACTTTGAATTTTTGTGTAAAAACCCACTTCCATTTGTTAGTTTTTTGCCCGATTAGATCTTCTTAGATTCCACTAATTTATTCTCATTTATTTTGAAGAAGTTTATAAGTGGAGGAGAAGATAATTCGACAAACTTTCGATTTGCCGATAAATTTTTAATGAATTAGGGTTTAGGTTAGCTCTGTATTTATTGGGTTTTAGATTAGTCCACACCATTGATTACCCTAAGAGAATCTCTGGTTTCATTATGTATGTTAAACAATTTCTTTGCGGCCAAGAAAAATATTTCATTAAATCTGGGCCGTTGGCCACCCAGCCTTTTCAATTTGACACGATAACCGGTCGACCGTTAGGTAGGGACCGGTCGACTGCTACTTATTGACCGGCGTCTCCGTAGGGTGTCGACCAATGGAGCTGTTCAATTAAGGATAGTTTGGTTTTCTTATTTCTTATTTAATTAATTTCGTTTTACAATTTTTAGAACGTTCGTAACTTCTCTATACTAGCTCCGATTGTAAAGTGTAATATATGAAAATTATATAGAAAATATTTATAAACACAACGATGCAAGTTTCGTATCCAAATTTGGACATTTGTAAAAATTATGTTTTTGCCCTTGTTATATATTAAACTTAATTCTTTATTAAATGTTTCCACTTAAATTTTCAGGGTGTTACGATACCTGAGATTGTATTGTATATCATCACCTAAGCATTTTCTACCTTGTTCCAATCGACCATTTTTTCTGCCTTCAATATGTGGTTTGACTTGTCTTCTCAATTGTCATTCTCATCTTTAGACTGATTGGCCTCTTCCATCTGCATAACCCCGTTTACCCTCTAATAAAAGTTGGTTTAGTATCGATGGGCGTTGATTGCATTTTTTACACATATTGAATTTATGTCTTACTCTTAAGCAGGGGAAAATAACCAAGCTAGTTTCATCCATCCCTTTAGCATAGGATGCCTCCTTATTAAGTTGAGCTATGAATGGGTGTAGTATCTCTCCTAGCTCGCTTAATGTTTGTATTTCATTGGACATCATAGAAAATATCCTAGAGGCAATGAATCGGGTTTTAATTCGCAAGACATTAGTTCCCAAGACCTTACGCTCCCTATTCACAAGTTCAAAAATAGTGATAAGAAATATTGGTAAATGTAGCCAAGAACTAGGTGCATTTAGCTAGATCGTTGATGCGACCAATCGTCATATTAGTGTTGAAAGCAAACAGATAGTTAGAGGGGTTCGATCTTCCATTGTACTTTTCCCTATTGGATATCACATGTCTTTGAGGAATGTGCGCTTGTAGGATTTCCTCTAAGAACCTTTCCCTATTCTCATCATCGGAAAGATCTTCTCGGGTTCTGTTGCATATGCGGACAAGCTGTATCTCTCTTCTTAGCTTCTACACCTCGTTATTGATATTAGCCTCCATTATCTTAGGACTGCCCGCTTCTCTTCTTAGGGATCACGATCTACATTTTTTAGGGGGTCCATGTGCTACTCTTGCCGAGCTACATGATTTATATAATTCCCGAGGCCCATTCACTACTCTTGTCAGGGAACAAGATATATGCGAGGTCCTATTCTAACATTGAGATCTTTGACTTCTCATATCATAGGAGTATTTTTGGCCCCGCGATTAAGCCGTATGTTCATTGTGGTCACGAGATTTTCCATGTATTTCCCTCTTAACCATTCAAAATGTAAGTTGAGTGAAGGAAAAAAAATTACTAGGTGTTTGGAAACGTGAGCCGAGGAGGCTCTTATTCGAGGTACTTTAACCACTACGCTCTCCCTCTTATTGTGTGCGATGTGGACTAAATTGGGCATAGTTAGTTCAGGCCTGATTGGTATGGGTGTATGGATCTCTTGGTTTTTATTAGCGAGTTCTTAGGCATCCATGTAGTGCCTTTACTCAACCGTGTCTATGGTCACCTGTCCTATTCAAGCAATACCGAGGATAAGAGTATTGCATATATGATCGCTTATATCAGGGATAGGATTTACGGCACTTGCATTAGTTCCACCATTGCAGCATCTATTATTGTCTTCAAATTGTGAGTTTCTTGCTATGTGAATATGGACGAGGTTAGAGAATAGAGATGAAAAGCTCGGTGGTTGGGGCTCTCCTTTAATCACTAAAATGTAGATTAAAAATTCAGCCAACCTCATATTTCTGACGGTTGAGTGGATCTAAAGCCGCCTAGTGAGCTAAAGATGCTTTAGTGTATATGATTACTATCAGATAAGGGATAAGAAATATAAAATGAAAAGCAGTATTTTATTGTGATGACCACCCTACAACCTGATACCATAATACCATAAATATTGCACAGCTACGGTATCCAGCCGATATAGAGCAGTAGTCAAGCATAAAGCAATCCAAAATCGAACCCATCGTATATCTCATGACACATAGGATTAAATATAATAATCAACATATACATAGAATCGACGAGACAGCAGTATAACAAAATAAACCAAAATAAAAAAAGTGCACTGGTCCATCACAATTATACTAAACAAAGTGGAAATAGAGTTTATACATCAGATCAAATAACCTCTAAAAAGAAAGTTATCTCTAATAAATAACTACTGGTAATAGCTCTACAGTACTGCACAATAATATAATAGCTCAAAAATATAGTATATGAAAGCGCTAGCCACCCGCTCATCCTCTACATAGCTCCATGTGCTATCTCAGACCTATTATCACAAGTCTACTCATATAAAAGTACCTGGGATAATAAAAAAGCAAAGCATAAAACCACGAGACAGAAAACAGTCTGGTATAAGCGATCTATAACCCCAAATACTATGAAAGTTGACATAATAAATAGGAACATAAGGTATAGAGAATCATACCTCACTTATTCCTTCATCCAACAGATTAGCACATATCTATACTATAATAAAAAACCTTTGGTCAACCGGTCAAAGTGAAGCCTTTTTGGCATTTCCGAAAATGTCCTCTACCACCCACGACAGTTAGCATAAAATGAGGCTATTACCGTCTTTCTTCCTTCCACCATGTTCTCAAAGCAGTTGCCATATTCCATTTCAACCCCGCTTCAACTTTCTCTTCCCCCTAATCCTAAAGAATCAGAAGACAGAAAACCGTTCATTACCTCATCTATCAACTCTCGGCGACTTACGACTCAAGCAGTTGCGTGCTATCGTCACGGCTTCCTCATCTATTTTGAGATTGCCGGATTCGACAAGAATGGTTGACTAATGGTAGAAGACGATTTGCCTACGTCTTTTTCCCTTTTACGACTCCGTTTACCCAATTTGAAGCCGACAGCAACAAAGTCTTCGAAACCAGGCAACGATTAAGGATGCAGCACACCGACATCCAAAGATCACCTGCTGAACCCACAACTCACGTGTCCGCAGGCGCCTAAAAAGCCGAGAGCGACGAAGACGAAGACTTTCTCCTCCGCCGATGAACCTTTATTTTTCCCCCTTCCTCATGTAAGGTTTTACTACTTGATGGAACATTTAGCTTTTCTAAAATGCAGTAGATATTGCACTTTGCTTTATTAAATGAGAAATTAGTATTTGTAACTCACCTGATGGTTGGATGATTAAACTGATATTGATGAAGGAAGTAGATATGTTGCATCTGAATTATTTTAATTTGATTGAATTTTTCTATTTTTTTTTCTCTTACATTTCAAATATTATGTTTTCATACTGAAACCAAACCTATTTGTCAAAACAGTAAAACAACACAAATATTTGTCAACTTTAGACCATGAATTGGGTTCTATTTTCGACCAGTTTCATATGTCATGCATGATTGCGTATGTGATGTCTGTCTTTTGGTATCTCAGCTGCATCTGATGAATGAAATAGAAGCAGTAGTAGCTAAAAGCGATCATGTTAATTAGTCAGGATATTGAAAAACTACCGATGCAGTTGTTCATTTACATCTGAATACTTTCCTATATTACCGCTGTAGTTGTTTATTTGCATCAGCTTGACATAGACGATACTTAACCGTACAAAGTCTACATATATACACCTTATTACTGTTCAACCCAAGCCTATGTCGAAAAGCTGGATTAGTGGGAAGTAGGAAGTAGACCCAAAAACCTATGGCAATATATATCACTATATAAACTGATATCAATAGACTGAAATGCATGGACTACGAAATTATCAACAGCGTCGTCTTTTATCTCACACATATTTCACATAATGCTTCAGTTTTATTTCACTAAAATCAATTTATTGCAACCATACAGTCATCTCCTATGAAAGAAACAAGGTTATTAAATTGGTTAAAATATTTTTTGGGACACATTTTTTACACAACTGCAACTCGATTTATATCTTAACTAACCAGTTAACTAATTGGCAACATAATTTATATGGATGATCCATATAATGATTCAAAAGTAATTTGTCTTTTGCTTTAGTTTTCAATCTAAAAAGATTTGGCTCCTTGATTGTGCCAAGGTGACATGTACTTTCTGCTGAAAAACTTCCATAAAAATCTTACGCCATTTATATTTTTTTAGTACTGGAATCAATAATCTGGTTGAACATGTTAAACACTGCATTTGTTCATATTGCTGATCAATTCTTTTTTACTGTTTTGTTCAGGTACCCAACTTTATTAGCTTAATTTGTAGATTATTCTAATGTTTTTGTTCAAAGAATGAAAAGCTTCCCCCCACAGATTCATGGTCAAGATATATATGAAGAAGTGTGGAAAAGAGGAAAATGATGTGGTGACTATTCTTAAACCACCAATAAGCGACTCCGACTGTGTTCATCAGTTGATTATGTTCAGCGATGTCAAAGTTAGCCAGTGTCGAATCGATGGTAATGGATATCACCAACAATAAAAGAAATCGAAGTCACCAATTGGCGCCGACCAAGGTCAGGGCTCACTGTTACGTGAGTTGCCATTCGTATGTTCAAAACTGACATCTCAAGGTATGCGACTTCAACTCTTTTAAAAATCTACAAGCTTTAGAAATCGATTATAAAAGATAAACTTTCAAATACTTCAGATCTTGAAAAGCAATGCTTTAAGCTTCAAAAATGACATTTCAATTTTTGAAAATATGTACCCTAAATTTCAAAAATAAAATGATTTCAAACGAATATAATTTCAAATAGATTTGATTTCTAGAATTGATTTCAAAAGGCTTTTAGTTTTCTTAGTGACTCCAAAGTCAAATTATTTCAAGCTTGCTCGATTTTTAACTGTATCAATAGATTGAAATGCATGGACTACAAAATTGTTAACAGTGTCGTATTTTATCTCACACATATTACACATGGTGCTTCAGTTTAATTTCACTAAAATCAATTTATTGCAACCATAGAGTCATCTCCTATGAAAGAAACAAGCTTATTAAATTGGTTAAAATATTTTCTGGGACACATTTTTTTAACCAACTACAACCCGATTTATATCTTAACTAACCAGTTAACTACCTGACAATATAATTTATATGTATGATCCATATAATGATTCAAAAGTAATTTGTCTTTTGCTTTAGTTTTCAATCTAAAAAGATATGGCTCATTGACTGTGCCAAGGTGTAACAACCCGAGGTTTTATAATTGTTGATTATCGTCAGATGACGATTTAATTTGTTTGGCAATTGTAATTGGAATTATATTCGAGTTGTAATTCGTTTATCAATTGCAAATTCTTTTAAATAATTTTGTTAAAGGGTTTCGGGCTTTAAATTTTATTTATTTTGGCCCACATCTTCAATTGTGTGTTGATATCTACCTAAGAAAACCCTACCTCCCTTTCTCATTCCTCATTTCGAAAACCCTAATAAAAAGAAATCAGAAGAACGAAAATGGTGGCGGCCTCTTTTCTAGTTCGTCTCCAATTTAACTAGAGCTTTGGCGGCTTCGTTCTTCTTTCTCGAATTAGGGCTTCGGCTCTGGCTTGCGCTCGTTCTCTGATGGACGCTTCTCTGGTTAGCTTGCACTCGTTGTTCTCTCGGCAGAGTTAGGGCATGTCGCGATCGTCCTTCTTCAATTTGGGGCTGCTGATGATTCCATTCGAGTCGTCTTCTCTTCATATGCAAAGGCTTTAGCTTCACTGCCTCTTCGAAGAAGGTGAGTGACCTCACACTCACATCTAATTCAAACAGTATGAGCTTGCTTGTTGATTTGTTCTCCTTGGCTTCGGCCATTCTTGTTCATAGTTGGCTTTAATCCTTTGATTGGCTGTCACTGTTTTGAATTGGTGAAATTGTGGTAGTAATTGGGCTTCGGCCATTTGATTTTGGTTGATGCCTGAAATGATTTCGATTTTGTCAATTCGTATATTTTCGTCATTTGATTTTTTTGGCCATTCAGCTATGATGGAGGTTGATGTTTTCTGGCTTTGGTTTTAAAATCTACAAACTTTAGTTTGTGAAAATAATTTAGACGAGAATTCAATTTTGTCTTTGCATTTGCTTTAAGTACCTGACTTCGGCCTCCATGGTGGAACGTGTTTCTGACTTGTTCCAAATTGTGTATGCTAGACTACTTGATTTCATGACATTGATTTTGAACTGCAAATGTCAAACTAATGACAGTTCTTGTGAAGTTTTGGAATTTGTTACCCGAGCTTGCTCTTTTAACTTGATATAATTGCCTATGAGTTAAAGCACTTGTGCTCACTTACTAAGTTCATACTGATTTCATAACTGATTTATGTTGCCTCTATTCCATATGGGCCTATTGTACGTGAACCTGGCATTACTTGTATGGGTTGAGCCTTGCATAGTGGTCTTGTCTTTGTTGTATAAGCATACTGCTGATCATTTTGAAGTCCGGTCTAGTGTACAATAGTTGTTCCTGTGTCCTTTGTGATTTTCTTTGGACTTGCGGTTTGAGTTGCAGACTTCATGTTGCCTTGATTTAGAGTGTTGCAATTATGCAACTGTGTTCACTGTAATATGTTTTCAACTGTGCCTTAGCCTTTGAGACATATCATGTTTTAATTATAGTTGTACCTATTATTTGTTGGCTTGTAGCTTCCTGTTACATAGTCCAGTTTGCCTGACTTCTTATCTTCACTATTTCTGTATGCATATATTGTGGATTTGGACTGAGTTTGAGTATTGAGTTGCCTGGTCCTTGCATTTCCATTGTGCAATCTTGTAGTTTCTTTGATATTGCAGTCTTCATGATTCGTAGACTTGAGTTTTACCTATCAAGTTCACTTGAACTTTGATACATTGTTTTATACAATGATGGTTACTTTCGCACTAGGCCTGGTGTCACATCACTGACCTGATGCACTTGAGCCCTTGCCTACCTTATATATACTCTGTTTCACTTGATAGTTGTAGTGATGTATTCCATAGAGTAACTGGACTGACTTGAGTCTGGTTCACTCGAGTTGCCTTCCTTGATTTACACTGAACTTGTATACATTCATTTGGTCATTTGGGGAGTTGGGTCTGCATTTTGTTGTACCTGTACCTGTAGTTGTCCAAACCGATTCTTCTGAAGTTTCAGCTTGTAGATCTGTTGTTCGTATGTTGTATACATTGTTGTTGAGTCGCTTTGTTACATCACTTGCTATCTGTGGTTTTTGCTGTTATAGCACGTCGAGCTGCATGGTTGGTTGTTTGTAGGTTGGTAACTAGTATTTGTAGTTCCTGTTTCATTAAGTTGATGTGTTCGGGAGCACTGTAGTCTGTTTTTATATTGCAGTCCTATCAGATTTGACAGTTTTAAATTGATGTTTCGATTTGTTGAATTGTTTCGTTGGTTAATTTCATTGTTTTGGAGTTGTATTTTGATTTGGTTTGTTGATTTGTCGTTTAACACTGCTTAGTGTTATATCTGCCGTTATCCAATTCTCGTATCGAGAGTTGGATATACGTGATTTCTGTGACTGTCATCTATTTGAGATTATTATTGCTTCTATGCACTAATAACTGAGTTTGAATTAGACTGACCCGTGTATTATTTTCTTTTGATTGTAATACTCGGGTCAGACCCGAGTTATTTTAGGTTGTAGATTTCCTTCTTTGAGTTGCTGTTCGGGATTTGAAGACTTTTCACATCTTCTGAAGTTGTTAGTGTCATTTTATAGTAGTCGTGTCATTGTATAGAACGATATGTATTCAGGTATATTAGTCGATAATGTACTTGTATATATAACTTCTAGAGTCGACAGTTGTAGTTGTATCATATGTATCGTGTCAACTATATTGTAACTGACATCGGTTATATATATATATATATATATATATATATGAGATTTTTGTTAATCTGTGTTCCGCATTTATATTATCTGTGTTATTGTTATATCTAATGTCCTAAACTATTATGAACTATCGTAGTTTGTTTTATACTGATAATTGGATATGTCGATGGGAGTAAATAAATAATAGAAGAAAAATAAAAAGTATATACCACTCCTATCGAGATAACCAATATTAGTGTAAGGCCAATTACGGATGGTCGCTCCTATCCAGCCTTATTCTTCGTAATAATAGACAGTATTTCTTTTAATACTCTTTGTTATTATGAGCATAGAGGTGGGGCATCACACAAGGTGACATGTACTTTCTGCTGAAAAACTTCCATGAAGATGTTCGCGGAAATTAAATGAGGAGATCGAAAATGGTTCTATTTTGCCCCGTTCCTCGCGATCTGACTTCTGTATTTGCTAAAGTTCCCTTTGACATCACTTCGTCGCCTGAGAATAAACGGATTCGAGTTGAGTAATCACAAAAAGGGTTCGATGATTTTGTACCGCTGTTATTAATTATTAACCATTATAATTAATATGCTTTTTATTTTCAGTGTATGTTGATAGTTACTTCCCAACTGAAGTCGGATCTGAGAAGAAGCCTACCAAACGACTTCCAAGGTTTGTAGCATTCGACAAAGAAAACGACTGCAGTTGTACTCAGAAGGTAACTACCGATCTGAAATTATACGGTTTCACTAAAGCTCAATTTTTATTTTCATTTTCATTAGCTTTATGGATTTTTTTTGAATATTTTTAGGTATTCAGTCCATTTGTGGCAGCTGATGGAATGTCAGAAATGTTTGTATGAATTGGTTCAAGTTGAGGAAAAGGTTGGATGAAATATCAGATAAGGAAATTCAACCACCATTCAAGGTAAAATATTCACTTTTGTGATTAAACTAGCATCTCTGAATTGTAAAAAATATTCAACTAGCCTAAAACAAACCACTGTTAGAGAAAAAAAGTAGTTTACTCCTATTTTGGTTTATGTATGATGTGTACACCTGCAGGTTTGTATACACTGAGTCTCAAAAGCTAAAAGCTTTAAATATATAGAATTGGGTTCCTAAAATATACTGTTATGTATATTTGGAATACATGTCAGTGTTGCATAATGCAAGTCCTAAGTATATAAGAAGTTTTAAATGGATACAGTTTCTTATATGCATGAATTTTGATGACTGTTCAGAGTTTAAAACATATGAGACATATGGGTCTTATCTGCGATTTCAAATGTACTAAGTTTTCGAAAATGCAAAGTTTTGAATATATATATACAATAGTTTTCAAATATACGGACCTTATATATATGGCTTCAAACTTATAATTTTCTAACATCTATAAGCTTTGAATATATGATAGTTTTTAAAAGTATCAATTTCGTACAAGTAAGTTTTTGAGAATATATAGGTTCACGTATGTTGTTTTAAACACATGAAGGGTGTTGTAAAAACAGAATTACATAAATTCAAAGTTAAAATTCTAAAACAGATGATCCCAGAAGCAGGACTGGGACAAGTTAGAAGGGATGGTGCAGGTTTCCAAACTCTTAACGCTTAGATCGGTAGTTTTTTATATTTATTTCTACATGTCAGTAATACGGGATGGTGTTACAGCAAACTTTGCTACGATTTACATTGTGGCTAAATTAATTTAATTTTACTTTTAATTTTGTACGCACCCACTCTTTTCCAAACTAATATCAATTATTAGGATAATGTAAATTACTTCGGCTTGATTGGGCAATAAAACAATAATTCTTTCTAAAACTTTATTCACATTGTTTATATAAAAATCATGTACTCTTAAATTGGTCATCAAATCATTAAGCCTTGATAGTATTACCATTGTTGAACGTTTTTATGCTTCCAATCAACCTGATTTTTCAAACTTTCTTAATTATGGTGCTTAAATTTTCAGAGCTTGGACATTTGATTGGTGTAAACTGCTTAGCCCTTCATCGAATATTTGGTGTGGGAGTTTTATTAAGTGGAGGTCCTGGCTCAGTATGCAAGGTATGCAACTTCGTTTTAGCAGTAAATTAAATTTTTGTTTAGTCGGTGTATGTAACTAAATTAATGTCATGTTTTGTCTTCCAATATCAAGGCAATAATGTTTTCTTTGTGTTAAAATAATAATATTGGCTGTTCCATTTTTATCAAACCTGCTTTATGCAATCATTGTACCAATGCGGTAAACATGCATATAGGTTATCGGGTATACAGTAAATATGCTAGATAAATTTTCCATATAGACAACCATGTCCACAACAATTCATTTCTTTAACTATATTCCCCTTTTTTGGCTGCTTACTTTTGCAATTATGTTTATGCTATCTTCTTCTTCAGGTCCATTAAATTATGTGTTCTTTTCTCTAGCGAACTCAAGAAACTTTATAAAGGCATACTCAAATCTTTACTCCCCTTGGTTTAAGCTATGTAATCATGTGCACACAAATATTGCTTCATAAGTACATTCAGATAGTGATTGACATATTAGTATTTAAAGAACACGCTTTTTTTGTAAGTATTTTATGCTTTCTTCTTTATATGATTTCATTTCAGTACACATTATTTTAACAATCTTATACTGATGACCTTTATCCTTCACTACAATAAGGTGGTGCCTGTGAACTGACCACATTACTTTTTCAATGTTTTATAGTTTTGTTTCCAATACAATGTTTTTTGATATTTAACTATTTTTGGATTTGATTGTTTAAGCTATATGTATTCCGCATTTTAAATTATAACTGGCAATATATTTAGAGTTTGAACATATACTAGAAAGCTATGTCCATTACGGGAGTTAATTAGATTGAGTTGCATTTATAGGAATTTTTTTTTGGTTTTTATTCAATCAGTTTTTGTGCACATGTACAAAAAATAAAGAATTAGTTATTATTTGTAACTTTAAGTTATGATCATATGGTCATATTTGTTGCTATTGTTGTGCTTACTTTTGGCAAATTTGCTGAATCTATCACCTAGATAGTGGAATCCAAAGTATATCATCATGGGCTTCCTAATTTTCAAACTTTATACATCCATTATTTCAGTGTGTTCATAATTACTAAAATTTGCGATAGTATGAAGACTGAAATGGTCAAAAGTCATCTCAACGTCTTCACAGTTTATAAATAATTAAAAGTCGCATTAGAGGCAATAAAATTTAAGTCTCATAATATACTTTTCCCATTCAATATTTACACAGAAACCAAATTGATGCTTGAAAGTACAATAACGAGTTTTGTGCTAATTTGTTCACACTATTTGACATAAAAAAGAAATTAGTTCATGTATTTATTTATGTCAAGCATTATTTATGCATATGAACATTATTCACGATAAAGGAATTTGCTTCTGATTTTCTTTGCACACGTCTAATGAATGTGCTTAATACTTTCACCATAGTTTTCTACTGTGCAATACGAAAATGTAAATTATACTCATTTTCTCAGTCAAGGTTTATTATTTCCTTACTGTGCAAGCTAATTTAATTGTTATTATTTAGTGTAGCCTCAAATTCTCTGTAATACGTATGCAGCCTAACCATTTTTTAACTGCTGCTGCATATTGCACCAGCTTGAGAAAGTTGGGGTCGCTGCATTGCAGCAGCCTGTTGCTGCCTTACAGGCAGAACCTTTTTTCCTATCGATTCTTCGATTTTGACATTAGATGGTCGAAAACTTGAATATCCTTTTGATACCAGTAACAATTTAGTCTTACACATTGGGACCCTGCTTTCCAGGGAAAACGGAGTTCTTTACATGATTGAACTTAAGAGCGCCATCACTAGGTGGTTGTGGTGTAGCATTATTGTTATTATTATTTTCATCACTAATATTGCAAGTAGATACCACTCATTAGCATTTTTTTAGTTGAACTCTTTGCATACACAAAAGGTTATTTTATTTCAGTAAATGCACAAAGTAAGGGTAATGAATATTTTGCACTGTGGTTTCATTAAAAGGTGCGCTATTTGAATAACTGGAACAAAAAATCTGGAAAGAATGTGCTCTATTATTATTTAGAGTAAAATGCTTGGAAATTACTTATATAACTCATAGAACAACTAATATTGGCCTTTGTTCAAGAAGCACATGAAGTCACGTGTTCTTATTCCTTCAATTCATATAATTATACTCATTTTCTTAGTCAAGGTTTATTCTTTCCTTACTGTGTTATGGCCCAGGTGGAAAAGTTAAAATTCAAAGTGGAATATATAGGTTCACATAAGTTATTTACAGCAGATGAAGACTAGCATGCAAAAAGTGAACCAACTGAAGAGGATGGTGCCAGAGAAGACCCAGAAAAATGGTTAGAAGATAATGTATGTCATGTACTTTGACTATTAAGATGATACAATGGACATTTTTATTTATGTTTTTTTTAAATACTTTAGTCTATTTTAATCATTAGAGGTTGATTGATATTGCAGTACTATGCTCATATGATTGTGTATATTTTTTATTCTATTGCTGAGCGGTACTAATGAAGTTAGTGAAAATTAACATGCGGTAGTATTATTGTTTCTTTTTTCAGTGTTATGATATTCGAATATGTTAAATTTGGAAAATAAAGACAAAATAAAAAACTTTATATTTAAATCTTACATCTTCAATTTAGTAGGAATTCTCAGAATTTTCTTGGAAAAGTTAAGTTGCACATCTTTGGTGCATCTGAAATCTTCTTGAGTCCATTACATTTTATTTGTAATTTAGCCGATGAAATTCCTATTTGTACTTGAATATCTATGAAATAAATAAAACCAAATGCTTTTAAATTTTGTTCCTTTTATCTTAAAATAATAGTTGACTACACCTTCAAAATTTTAAAAGTTAAAAACTACAAGATTTGAAACCTACAGCCCATTTTGGATATGACCTTCAAAATTTTAAAAGTTAAAAACTACAAGATTTGAAACCTACAGTCCATTTTGGATATGAAGCGGAATAAAGGGAAGAGAAAGAGTTAAGATTAAGTTCAATTTGACTGCCAATCCTCCTGCATCATCCCATGCCCTAGCTTTCAGAAATTATAGCACTTATCTAAAATAAATCAATAAATAACTATGTAAGCACATAAGTGAGCTTTTAAGTACAAATTATGCAATTTAATAGTCATCAGATAGGATTGTATTTGACTATTAAAGGTTAAAAAATATAGTTAATTTGAGTACCAATTTAGCTATACCCACTTGAGTAATAGTTGATTACTTTCTTTACATATTTAATCATTTTCTAAAATAAGGTAGTCTCATTCACGTTTTGATAAATGGTTGATATGTGTATGTACATGCATAAAAATGCAACATTACTTACACGTCAAAGTTATTTTGTAAGATCCAAAAAATCGTACAACGGTATTTTTATTGTCAGTCCCTCTTGCGCACGTAATTAACAAAAACATTACTATAATCTCTCACAATATTATAATTGTAACAAAGACAAAATACGTCACTTCCTTCTTTGCACACGTCCAACGGACGTGCCACCATACTTATGATAATATATGGTAATCTATCATCATGGAGTGTACACTAGTCAAAGTATGGTATGGAGTGTCTAGGCATCTAAGTCGATAATACCTACATCATGTGGCATCCATAACAGAACATAACAAACATAGCAATCATCAAACAAACCATACATTATTATTCACTCAAGTGCGTCAGATATATGATAACACTTATGACCACATCTTGTCAAAGGCTACTCAACATCTTGGTTTCTCAAAGATCGCATCCACTCCACTCTGAAGGTCGAGAAACAGGCTTAACATCAAAATTCCAAGGTACACGGATCCATAGTAAAAGATTCGAGATAACATCAAATCTAGGTGAGCGTCCTCACATACCCCTGCTTCACAAGCACACATCAAAACCTCTTAGTTGCCAATGATCCCTTAGCACATGTCTCCATAGCAGAATACATCGTACATTTCACTCCACAAGTCCACGTCGATAAAACTTCCCTCATGGAAACAACTACCATTGCCAAGTCGCTAAAGTTCAAAGCATCTTCAGATATCTATCGAAAGTCATAGTGTCTTCTTACATCAGCTCTGAAGTCACTACACTCTAGGTCATGCACAAAGTAAGAATCTAGAAACCTCGAATAGACCTTGTGTTGTGCAACACCTAAATATTTGTTGCACATTATTCCAAATATTTAATTAAATAAATAATTTGGGTAAAATAGATATAGTGTGGATAATGGCCATGTTAATATAATTTGAATTTCAAACTTTAATGGAGAATTGGTTTATATGGAATAAAATTAAAGGCCTTAGTTATATTAGAGAGAGGAATAAGGAAAGAAAGATAACACATTCAATTTATTTCCCTTTACACACTCTCCCCTCCATTTCATATTTTTGGTCACACATTCATAGCTAAAGAAAACAGAAAAAACCACAAAATTCCATTAAAACTATCTCAATAAAGAAGAGGAAGAGGAAGAAAGCTTAAGGGAAGAAACAAAGGCAATTATCTTTACACAAAATCAACCTAAGGTGAATAATATCTCCATCTTTATTTTGTATGATGTTGTAATTCAGATCTGTGATGAAATTCAAATTATTATTGATTTTATCATGCATCTGGATTGGATAAAGATTTAAGTAGATTATGGCTATCATTTGTGAATATTTATGAATTTTCCTATGGGGTTTTTGAGTTAAATACATAGATTTTGATCTCTAAATACTTTGTATTTCTGATATGATGTTTGGAATAATATTTTAGAGATGGATTTTTAGTTACATATTTTCTAAAATATTATTAATTTTACAAGTTGAGAAATTGGTAATTTTGAATTTTATTATCAAAATTAGGAAAAATAACTATTTGACTCCAAAATTTTATATGTTGTAAGAAAGGTAAATTTAGATTTTGGTAATTTTGGGGATTTTCCCCAAGTATTCTCAGTTTAAAATAAATTGTTCTATGCAGAGGGTTTTAATTCCAAAAAGATAATCAATAGCCTAATTAATGGAAATTAATAATTTAGGGAAAAAGAAAAAATTTCTCTTTTTTTTGCAACAAAATTTCTAGAATGATTTTTTTAACCAATAAGAATTTGAAAAAGGAATTGGTTTTGTAAAAAGTATTATTGTCAAAGAAAATAAACCAGTTTAGTAGATATTTACAAAAATGTCATTTTTAAACCTACGATGGCTACACTTTGATCAACCTACGGTGACATTATTTTTATCAAATTGCGACGGCTATCATTTTTATCAACTTTTGATAACTATCATTTTTATCATCTTGTGATAGCTATCATTTTTGTCAACTTGCAGTCATCATTGGGATTTCAACTTGCAGTAGCTATGAGATTTTAACCTACGATAGGTTTATGGTTTTCAACTTGCAATAGCTAAATAATTTTTAATATGCGATAGCTATGAATTTAGTCAACTTGCGATAGCTAAATATTTGTTAATATATTATAGCTATGAACCTTTGTTAACTTGTGATGGCTATGGGTTTTTGTCAATTTGTGATAGCTAATTTTGTCAACTGGTGATGGCTATTGGTTTGTCAACTTATGATAGCAAATTTTTGTTAACTTGCAATGCTTATGGATTTTTTTTTCAACTTGCGATAACTATGGGTTTCTTTCAACTTGCTATAGCTAATTATTTTTACATGCGATAACCTATATTTTTGACATGTGATAGCATGAAGTTTTCAATGTATGGTGGCATAAATTTTTAGAAAAGAAAGGTAGCTTATTTTATGACACTTGATAGCTTTCAACTCTATATTGGGCTAGGTTTTCCATGAACAAAGATATAGTTTTTATTAGGTATGTTGAAAACGTTTTCAAATAAAAGAAAATAGGTTTTTGCCTATTTTTAAAGAGTTTATGTGAAGGAAATTATTATTTAAGTACAAGTAATTTTTGTGTATAAAATATCTATTATATGAACATATATTGTGATAGATGATGATGTGTTATATGTTCACTTTTGTATCTTGATCAATATTATCGCATATGTTAATTGTTGACATACTCACTTATATGTTATATATTATCACCCAACATTTATGAACTTAAGGATTGGGAGATGATGAATGATTAGGGTTGTTCCAGTAGTGGGTATGAGCGGACATCAACTTCTGAGTGAGAAAAATTTCAACCACGAGGTTGTAAAGATCAAAGTGTGTTAGGATGCCTGAACTGGTCAAAAGGCACATAACTAATTAACATTTTTAAAACCATATTTAAGGGTAGAGATTGGTGTAGGGTCGCACCCTACACCCCCATTAAGCCTTCGGTTTGTCAAGTCCGTGATTCCAATGCATAGGACTTTGCCGATATTGAGGCTAAAATTTGTTATTATGCATTTGAGGAACTCATAGTTGTGCTCACCTATGTTTTTCTCCTAACTTTTTTTGGAGACAGTTGATAGTTTTCTTCCAGAATTTTTAGGAGACCATTGTTATCTTCTCCTACCGTATACTGGAGACCGTCGATATTTTCTCCTATCGATCTTAGAAGACCATGTTGTTTTCTTTTGAATAGACTTGAAGATCATTGTATTCCTTGCTATATTTCTAGCTTAGTCAGCTCGATAGATATTTAGTTGGCTTGTGAAAGTAAATATAAGTTCAAAGCAACCATAGAAAAACTAAGTTGTTGAAAGGACTATTTTATGGGATTTGGTGATTATCAGATTGTGTAACCCTTTGACCCTAGTGAATGATAGACTATTCATTTTTATCCATTTATGCATGATGATATTATGATTATGCTCTAGTCATTTTGGTAGCAGGATATGTTATGATTGGCATATTGTATTGTCATTCGGAAATAATGCTAAGGATGACTGCAAAATCAATAGTGTCTATCTTCGAGCCTCGAAATGAAGGATGTTACACATCATGTTCTTCATTGCTAGATCGATCCTTGGCCATAATTCATCATCCCTTCATCTAATGAACTAGCAGTCGATATGTGTAACACCCCTAATTTTTGTTTGACATTATTCAGAGAATTTAGTTAGATAAATTAAATAGAACAATGTGATGTGATAAGCAGAATGAGATTCGCTAACTAATTTGGGTCAGGCCTTACTTAATCAATGAATAAGATTGTTTTAAAACAGAGAATAGAAAGGGATTAATTAGAGGGTTATAATGGAAATAACTCTTTATTTCATTCCCTAAACCCTATCTCTCTCATTCATTCTTATTTCATTTTCTAAAATCTAAACAAAACTAAAAGAAGGGGTCGACCATAACCTAGAGAAAAGGAAGAGGAAAAGCAAAGGATTTCAAAAGGAAAAGCTTAGGGAAACTAATCTACATCAAATCACAATCTCCCTAATCCAATCTAAGGTGAATAATAGCATCCATCTCATTTATTTATGATTATTTTTGGATTTGTAAATGATTTTCAAATTGATTGTGAATATATATCATGCATTGATTGATGATTATCATTATTGGATTTAATAATGATTTATTGGAATTTTTATGGAATTGTTCTAATAGGTTTTAAAGGAAAAACCTAATTTTTGAATCTTAAATTGATTTTAAATTTGAATCTGTTGAGTAAAACAATATTTTGGAGATGGGTTTGTAATTTCATAATTTTCCAAGTTCATATGAATATTTTATGAATTTTCTAAAAGGTAAAAGGTGTTCATTTTGGGTTTTAATTATTAAAAATGATTAAATTAATATTTTGGTTTTGAAATTTTTATATAAGGAAGAAGATGGAAATTCGGATTTTTGAAGATTTTTGGGGATTTTTCCCTAATGGTGTGATTTTCTATGAATTTATTACTCTAGGAAAGTGTGTAATTAATATAAGATAAATATATTAATTATAAGGGATTGTAAAGATATTTGAGAAAGTAGAATAGATCTACCAACAATTTCTAAAAAGAATATGTAAAGTATTTTATTATCCAATGATAATTTGATAGAGGACAAGAGTTAAAGTTATTTCTTCAAAAGGAAGTAAATCAGTTTTTAATGTAATTAAAGGAATGCAATCTAGAGACTCAATACCCTTCCTTCATAAAAGTCGATAGCTATAGGAGCTGATGCACATGATAGATACTCGGTATTTAGTGTGGTGCATCCGCCTTTATAGAGACTCACTATAAATTACTTTAAAGGATCGTGATCTCCTGTATTTTTGAGGCTCGACAACCCCATAGGTCTAGAAATTCGACACCTTTATTTTAAAAGACTTTGCATTCTTAAGTTTTAAGAACTTGATAACCTATGTATTTTAGATGCATGACAACCTTATTTGTTTATAGATTCGGCACCTCTTAATTTAAGATCTCGATATCCCCCATCTTATAGAGATTCGACAGCTTCAATATAGCTACTCGATAACTATATTTTAGCAGCATTGATTGCTGTATGTTTACAAACCCGATAACTTTGCTTAGAGGCTCGGAACATGATGTTTTAAGAAATTCGACATCTACTATATTATAGTGATTCGATACCTTTCTGAGTAGGTGCTCGACACCTATATTTTAGCGGCATGTATAGCCGTATGTTTATGAATTCGAAAACTATGTTTTAAAGGCTCGACGGCCTTATGTTATATAAATTATATAGCTATGTTTATAGGTTCGATGGCCTTATGTTTTACAAAGTAAATAGCTATGTTTATAGGCTCGATAGCCATGTTTTAACCGGTTGACATCCTTATTTTGGATAGCTAACGTTTTAAAAGCTATATAAAGAGATAGTGCTTTGGCACAAGATTTTGGCTATATAAGCTATGTTTTCCTTGTTTTTAAGAATGATTTCAGGTGGTTTATTATTTCTAAAGATAAATGTTTTCAAGCAAATGAAATAGTGTTTAAGCCTAATTTTGTATGGATTTTGTCAAAGGAATTATTACTTAAATTAAGTAATTTTGCTACTGATGTGACCATTGATTGAACATATTTTGATGAATGGTGTTATATGTTCTTGTTATCACTTGATCAGTTAAATTTGCTATTTATCATTTTCCTACTCACATTTTCACGACTCAACATTGCATCTTAGGATTTGGGACAGAATTAACAGTTAGGTTGATCCAGTAGCGAGTAGAGTTGTAACTGTGAGGAATGCAGAATACGGATCTTAAGGCTAGAATGAACACTAGAGGGGGGTGAATAGTGTTTATAAGAAATTACTAAATCTTTTTGAGTTACTGTTGATTTGTACACAAATTTATAAATATTCAAACACAGATATAATCACAGAGTCAAACACAGATGCAGAAATAAAGTAAATGCAGTAAAGGAAAGAACACACCGGATTTTATACTGGTTCGGAGTTACCCTACATCCAGTCCCGCACAACTAAGTACGGATTTCCTTTCAAAAGCAATTCAACAGTTACAACCCTCGATTTCAAGGCCATGAGGTACACCCTCTAGAATCACAATCCTTTGGGTAGAGATACTTGATTTCTGGGCAACAAGTTCACCCAATTGATTTCTCAAGGCTACAATCACACCTTTTCTCACTTGATTGATTTCCAAGGCTACAATCACACCTTTTACTCTATTGATTACAAAGAAAGCCTATAACTCTGAATAACACTGAGGATCTTGATGAGATAGTGACAGAGAATCAAACCAAAGATGATCTAGTTAGATTTGATGTTGATTTCGGTAGAGTGATGATAGGATTTTGAATAAGAAAATGTGGAAGAAGAAGAGAAGTGAAAAACCAGAAAATCTGATATAAAATTCGTTGAAACTAACCCCTATTTATAGAAGAACAACTGCCATGTCTATTCATGAAAGGTTATGACGAATAGACACTTCTTTTGAAATTCAAATTTTTGGTCCTAACTGACACTATCTCGACATGGGGTACTAGGGCATGTCGACATCCCAAAGCATTTTTTGAAGATTTGATTTTCTTTGAAAATAACCTTTATCTTATATTAAGAACTATTTAAACTATATAAATATACTTGACTATAGATAAAATACATAGATAAATATAGAGAATAATATATACATATAATTTTACTATAATTTTATATTTAAATCTAAGTATAAATATATTATAATTAAAAGATAGTTTAAAACAAACGAAGTTTAAAACAAGAATTTATTAAAAACAAAAACAAAGAATATTTTAAGGATAAAACATCTTTTTGAAAATCATTTGAAAAGATATTTTTTAAGGCTAAAACATTTTGAAAAGCAGTTTTGAAAATCATTCTGAAGTAGTTTTGAAAATCATTTTGAAGTAGTTTTGCAAGCTTCTTCCTGCAGAATATCTCATCACATCAGGACTCGAGAACTTGTACAAAACCAGGATGTTCGTGGGTTTGTAAGTGTAACGCCCCACTCTGAGACCCACTGTAACAAAGAGTATTACGGGAGTAATACTGTATGTTAAAGCGGAGAATAAAGTATAGTGGAAGCGACCATTTGTAATCAAGCTATAACTATCTACTGAATACGTCAAAAGGATGGTATCTATATATTTTTTTCAAGTGGTTCGACATATTCAGTAAATACTTATAACGAAATTACAAATGGCTAAAGATCTATCAGGACAAAGCATAATATTAAATGATAAAACATCACAGAACAGAATCACATAACAGATATAAAATCCCAGAACAATACATCGTCAATACAGATCCAAATATCATAAGTGGGTACAAAGCCACTGCTCACACATGTGAGTCAACAATATGTACATATCAAAGTCTGAATAATAACATAAGCGGACACTAACATAAGCTATCTCAAAAGCATAGCAGATAAGTCCAAAGCGGAAGCACAGAAGCTAAGTCCAGAGACCTAACCTGAAACAACTCGGTCTGACCCGAGCGAAAACACTCGGGTCAGGCTAGCTAAACAATCAGTAATAACTGAGATATATCATAATGCAGTACATAAATAAAACAGTACTTATCCAAAGAGAAGTATATTATGAACCACATGAATATAATGACGATCCCTAATCATCAATAAACAATAAAAATCTCCAAAGAGAAATCAACACCAAAGTGTAGAATAAATAAAATCGCCTCATATCATCGGCGTAGCCAAAGCTATAAAAAGATGCCCATAGGCAATAATCCCAAGAGTGACCAGAGTCTGTAATCAATGCCCAAGCAAAGATCGATGCTCCAAAGAGCAATGGGTATATACTGAAAAGTCAATGAAATCCAACACTGAAAAGCAGTGTCCAGAGACACTGTGAATCCACAAGGTAATCGCACTTACATCGTATGGTTCCATAGAACCAACACCGAATGGCGGTACTCGAATGGATATAAAAATCATCAAATAATACCAATATTGCACGTGCACTGACCAGAGTCGTTGTTGCCAAGTACTGTAGAGTTGTGATCGATCACTCGCACAGATGCGGAACGCGCGAGACGGCAAGATCCTTCCCAGAAGGATAAAGGCCCAGAGGAGCATTCCGAAAAATAAACTGCTCCATAGAGCAGGTGTCCAGAGACGGTTGCCCAGAGGCGTGGTGACCTAGAGGTCCAGTACTGGCCGCCCAGAGGCTAATGTGTCAGTAACTTCTTGGAGAGGAACCCGTAAAGGGTTAACAATGAGTCCCATACCCCACGTTCGCACTAAACGGTTTACTAACCAATAGCAAGCTCACACTTCAAACAATAAAAAGTCCACCTTGTATCATCAGTAAACTAGACCCAAAGGTCAAAACGATCAATCGAATAGGTCGGGGATTAACCGGAAAGAAAATACACACGGTTCCATAGGCCGGAGATTTCCTAACCGTTTAAGCACCTTTCCACTTCGCTCGACGTGCTAAAAAGTGAGTGTGAAATTTTTATTATAGAAAATAATGGAGCGAAACGGATTTATAATTGATTTTGAAATCACTTTAAAACGGCTTTTGAAAACTCTCCTATTATGGAGTAATTAATTTAATAATTAAAAATAATATTATATAATAATTTCTAAAGCCATTTAGGAGTGAAAAATCCTTTGAAAATAATTCATAAAACCCGTGTACGAAATCTAGAGACAAATCTCAAAGAAATCAATAAAACCAGAAAATCACTGAAAATATTCTAAGTGTTGGAAAATAGTCCAAAAATGACGCGAACCCAAGTTCGGAAAATTATTCGGACTAGCAAACTGAATCTGAATGGCATGAAAATTAGTAGACATATAGTCCAACATCCCTGCTCCAAACTGCAAAAAGAATCGGGAAATTCCGACTTGAAACGAAGAAACGGCGTCGTCTCAAAGTCGGACAAAAATCATAAAACTTTACTGTGTCAAAACAGTGTAAAGGTCTCACTTCGACGACATGGTCGAAGGGTCACATGAACTCAGATCTTGATGAAAATTTGCAGGAGTGTAGTAAAGTACTCCTACTTTGATATGCAACAAGAATCATTCGGTTTTGACTTGAAACGAAGAAACGACAATGTTTCAAAGTTGGTCCGACGATAACTGAAAATGATCACTATTGTAAAACAGTTTCTGGGTGCTACTTCGGTAATAGAAATGAAGTATCTAATGCACCCAGATCTAAACCAAACTTTGCATGGTTAAAGATCTCGATCTCATCTTTTTAACGAGACCAAAAACGATGAAACCCGACAAAGGACGAGCCCGGGATGGTGTCGCAAAGTCGGGGTTCTACGCTGAAAACAACGGGAGAAAAGAGACTAAGGCCTATAGCTATGCACTAACTGGCCAGAGATGAAAAACCACAATTTTGACATAGTAAACTTCAAATTCTGGCAAAATGAATAAATTGAAAGTTGTAGCTTAGTTTCTAAGCTTTCCGGAATGACCAAGATTGTCAAATTCCGACCAGAGATGAAAATTCTATGACTAAAACAATTCTCAGATCTAAATTTTATATCACTGTCGTTGTGCTCTCGGGACAGTGGTAAGAAAGCACAGTTTTGACCAAATCAACTTCGAAATTTCATGAAACTCAAAACATGAAAGTTTTAGCACTAAATCTAAGCTTTCCAGAACATCCAAAATTATTAGATTTGGATAAGAAACGAGTAACTTATGGCCAAATCAATTTCAGGTTTTTATTTTATCAACCCTATAGTTTGTTGTCAGGTCAGCGACAAACAAGCATGATTTCGACCATTCAAACCTCAAAATTAGGCAAAGCACAAAACATAAAAGTTATAGGGTACAGAATAAGCTTTCCAAAAATTCAAGAAAATCTTAATTCCGATTTAAGATGAATGAGATATGCCTAATTTACTAACAGCAATAAACTAATTATAATTTCAGCTAGCATATACTACAAGTACCTTATGTGCACATCCCAAAATGAAAGCAAAGATGATTAAAGAGCTATGATTCACATGTTACATAATAAAACATGTGTTACTAACTGATTACCAAAATCAAAAGATGATTAAACACATATTAGAAGAGGTTTTTAGCAATATACCTCTCTTGAAAGCAACAAAGACTATTATAGCATCAACCCAAGTTAGCAAAAGATGATTAGGAGGCTATAAGATCAAAAAAACACATAAAACATGTGTTACCAAATACATTTCAGAAATGAGAAAGATATAAAAATAAATTTGAGGTGGGTATTTGCATTACCTTTGCATAGAATGACTTGCATAAGCTAAAACTAGAAGGAGATGAAGATAAAGGCCATTTTTGTTATGAAAGCTTTAGGAAATGATTAGGGTTTTGATTAGGGTTGAATGAATGAGGTTATGAGAGTATGGGATAATTTATAGAGGAGGTTTAGGGTGGGTTATTGGGTTAGGTTTTGTAACCCAATAAGAAGAGAGTTATTTACATGTTTCCAAAAATTAGTCTAAGTGTTCATATATGTTTATAAAACTCATTTTTCTTATCCAAACCCGTTTTAAAATCTCTCCTAAAATATTTAACTTTCCAAAAATAACATTTTATCCTTATTTTAAAATCTCATATTTCCCATTTAATTAAAATAGCCTTTTTCACATAAATTTTGTTATTCCAAATTCTTTTATGCTTCATTAAAATAAATAAAAATCCTAACTTTTATTTATTAGTTGGTAATGCAAATCTCGGGTTGTTACAGTAAGCCACTTGTCGTAGGTTTGTAAGCTACTTGTCGTGGGTTTGTAAGCCACTAAAAAGGTAGAAATGGGTTCCATCCCAAAAGAAAAATGGAGTGAAGATTTCAGTGCTATTATGAAGTTTTAACATAATTCTAGACTCAATACTTATCTTGAAATCTTGAACTCTTGATACTCATGAGTCTTCAATCTTGATATCTTGAATCTCTATATTGTACAGTCTTCATTCTTTGTACTTGCATGGTTAAATCCTGCATATACATATATATCTAAACCTTAATGTTAGTATTTATATTTTATAATCTTATTCTAAGGTTGTTGTCATCAAAACCATTATCTCAAGGACTAACAGTAACAACCTTGATTTCTACATCATAATTAAACATAAATTTAATTAAAACAAAATTTGTTTGAATTTGGTATATTTGATAATTTATAATTTGAAATAATTTTTTACTTAAGCTGCATTTTTTATATAAGATTTTCTTTAATAAATTGAATAAAAATTTGCCAATTATCGAAATATAGTTTGTATAACGAAATGTAAATCGATTTGAATGGATTGAAGTATATTTACAAATAAATGTTAAGAATTTAAATTTAAATTTGAATGCAAAATTAAGTAAAAACTAGTTTGAATTAGAATTTAAGTTATATTGTAATCGAGCCAAAGGAATTTAAACCAAGCATAAGCCCAAACCTAATTTAATTCGTTTTCTCCTCGTTTCCATAAATCTCCTCCCCATTTCATTTTATAACCCGTGACTAAATGGAAATTGAGCCATGGCCTTGTTAAATCAAAAATTTCAACTGTCTTTTTTTCCTTTAAAAAAGAAAGAGAAGGCGAAGCCGCACGACCTGACAGTGATCAATTGAGGCAAGGGGCGATGCTAATGTGCATTGTGACATGTCATGGGGTGATGTTAGAGTAGGAATGCGTCACGATTTTCTGGTCGATGTGGGAGGAGGTCATGTCGAACTGGGCTTGGTTGGGTTGAGGAGGAGCAGCGGTTGAAGACATTAATGGTCGTGGAATTGGTTGCGATGTGGTAACGGCATGCAACCTAGGGAAGCGTGTGAACTGGAGTTGCAACTGGGGTTTGGAGAATGTTTATGTCAGGTGAAGGTGGTGTGCTAGGCTTGATGGTGGTTGACGACGGCGGTAGAATAGTAGGCTGTGATAAAGCATATAAGCCAAGCATATTATCTTTTATTCTTCAAATCGGTGAGTAAATTCTTTTTACTCACAACTGTATTTATATTCCACATCATATGATATTTATTCGGTTATCGGTTGAATTGCTTACTTAAAATGGTTGTTTGGGATATTAGTTGAATTGGTTGTTATGATATAGGTCGTGATATTTGATTGGTCATCATGATATTGAGTATGATATTGGATTGATTGTTGCAAAATTCGACATGATTTTAGAGATTAATAATGGAGATTTGTGTTTGTTGGATGTCCAAAATGCAAAGGAGATGCGGTCTGTTTGCATTTTGAAATTGTGTTGTTTATTTATATTGTTGTACAGTGTCTCTATGGTCGAAATTCGATGGAATTCAACTCAGTAGCCTAATAAAATTTATATTGATGATTGTTGATAATTTTGGATGATTTTGCTCTATAATTCATATTTTAGACGTTTGATTGATTTTCTGGTTTTGAAATATTTTTGAAAGATTCGATATTTTTTTTGTGGAATTTAAAAATTAAATTGAAGTATATTCATAATAAATAAAATTAGTTGCTGTAAAATCCTTTATCTAGAGGCCCAAAACAAAGCGCTACAGATGCTGCAGTCATCTATAGTATTAACTTCCGACGACTAAATACGGCTATGTTAATGGTATCAATAATATCAGAAGCACTTGAATATGAAACAAAACAAAGGTTTCAAAACCACAAATTACTTTATTACATTTCCAAATCAAATTGTTTCACATTCACGTCACATAACCCAAATCTTTTCTTAGGTACATATTAAATATAATCATTAAAATTACGGTGAGAGCAGTATATGAAGATACCCCCTCGTTTGATTAGAGTCATATGGTCATATTATACCTAATACATAACATCACAGCGGAAAATCCATCACAACATAACAATAAACAACAAATCCTAAATCGATATTCGTTGCCTCCTGCATCCTCCGGTAGCTTATTCGTCAACATTCTAAAACCTTAAAAGATCCTTAACCCTCAGCCTACTCAAATCAATTTTAAGCACCCGAGATTTGAAGGGGAAAACATAAACTTTGAGTCAGACATAAAGCCCAGTGTCAATATTATTATACATCCCGGTTTGATTATGTTAAGTGAGACAATGCCGCTTAGCGGAATGGGTTTCCCCTCACCAACATTCTTTTAAAACATATCTTTGCAAAATCCTTCATAAGACCATATACTATGCTCCTGCATCCACAATGGTTAAAAACAGTAAAGTAATCATTATGTAAACATACATAAATATCAGGTAATAATGAACTATCTGTTCAAACACACAAGTTTTGTTTGGATAACTTTTAACCTTTGGCTGACTCGGGCCTACCAGACAATAAAATCAAAATTAACCTAACACCCGTTAGATTTTCATATTTTGGATTTTCTATCCTTAACTATTTGTTAAATATTTCCCATTAACTATTTGTTAAACATTTCCCATTAACTATATGTTAAATACTTCACTTCTGGATGGTCTATCCCTAACTTAATCACCTCCCAGGTCTTCCCGATCCTAATGGTTTTTCGGGCTCACCAATAACCTATTTGTATACAAATATGTATTCCTTTCAGTGTGTAGTCATAATTTTAGTCTACCTGTGAAAAAGCCCTACACACTGGAATTTTGGACAACAATTAGCTGGGGCTATTAGCTAATGTATAGGGTGCGACCCCATACTAGTCCCGTCTGGTTTTCTAATATCTGAGTCATTTATACTTAAGGATCCCCTCCCATAATTTCCTTGAAAACACTTTCAAAATGATTTAAACCTTTTAAACCAAACTTAAAACAAGGAAAATAATACAATCTTTATACTTTACTTAAATCATATTACCATGTTAGATATATATCCTTTACCCAAATTTTAGTTGATGTAAACACTTTACCATTTGAAAGAACCTCTTTTCATACTTAGAAATTACCTCCTTCAAAATCAATGTTTAAACCTTTCGAAATCGTTTCTCAAACCTTTCGAATTCATTCAAAGCAAACCTTTCGGAAGCTATAAACTTTAGATATCCTTCTTTGAAATCACTTTAAGTCATTGCCTTAGAAAAACCTTTGGAAAACCTTCCCTCAAAAACCTTTCGAAAACATCTAATAAACCTTTCGAAACAGATCGGGAAATAAACCCTTCGAATGCTTAAAATCTTCTAAAACATAAACCTTTCGAAGGTATACTGGGTTCAACTTAAAATAATCTGGAAACCTTCTTTTTAAAACCTTTCGTCTTTATTAAACAACCTTTCAAAAGCCTTGGGTTATACTTTACAAAACAAGGGTAACCACCTAAGTCAAAAGCTTCCTTCTGAAAGCATTAGAGAAACGACTAGTTTTAAAAATAGATAAGCCTTTCGATTGGGTTGGAAGGTTCAAAGTAAAAAATTTATAAAAAGCGGTAGAAACACTTCGGCGTTGTCGAAAAGTTTCATAACAAAGTAATGGCGGAAGCAGCAACAACCTATCGACTATATCAGAAGGTTTAAAGTCATTTCCTTTAAATAATTTGACCTGGTCGGAAGTGACCAAGTCGAAAGCTCAAATTCGAAAGCAAAGCAGACGAAAGATTTTCTCTTACGAAACAATTATATTCCAACCTCTTAGGCCATCAACCTTTCGGCTTAGAACCTTTTGACTATATTCAATTCATTACGTACCAATTACTTGATACCTTATGCATTAAACTTTGATCTTATCGAAAGCTAACCTTTCGAATGAGACGAAAGGTCTAGGGCGGAAGGTATACTGCCGTATGGGCTGAAACATGGAAAAAGTATGATTTTTGTTTTTAAACTTAAAAAGGAAACTTTTCAACTAACCTGCCTTTGTTTGTCAAATTTTCATTGGTAAATAAAATACTTTTCAGAAATGTGCTGCCGCAATCACCAGAATTTATAAATCGTTTTATTTTGCAAAATGCCCATTCTCCTTTATAAATATATAAAACATTTAAGTCTCATACCTTAAATAATTTTATATATCCCTCAAATGACTTAGGAAAATTCTGGAAAAATCCCAAAAAATATATTTTAATATATTACCTAACATATGAAAATCTGAAACCCAAACAATTAATATTTTAGCCGAAAATAATTTATAACCCAACAAACAATTTTCTTCATTCGAAAATTCATATAAAATCTATAATAAATTAGAAAATTTTTAAAATCAAAACGCATCTCTAAAATATTATTCCAGACCTATATTTAAATTTCCAAGGTATTCGAATGTAATTAGATGGGGTTTTCATGTTAAACATATCATAAAACACGAATAAACATTTATAATTTCACCAACTAAATATATATATATATATATATATATATATATCTTTAAACATCAAACATGGCAATAATATAGCAAAAACATTTCGGATCTAATCACAAAGCCAAAAACTAAAAGAACTAGGGATGTAGTAATTATACACCTTAGCTTTGAGATTATAAATGAGATTTTTGATTGTTGAATTAGTTGATTACTCCTCTTCTCTTGAATCCTAGCTTTAATTCTTCTCTTGAGAATAGGAAACGGTGGACGGCCTTAGCAATTTAGTTTTAGTGAAATGAGAGTGAGTGAACGTGAGTTACCCATCTCCTAAGGGTATAAGGTTTTACTATTTCTCATATTGCCCTTCTCTTTTCCTAACACATTATCTAGTGTTATTTCATTTTAGTTAACCCACTTAACATGGCACGGCAACCTTTAACTAATCAAATCTCAACCTATTAATCTTCACATTATTTAATTTAATTTAACTGATCAAAATATCCTAAACAAGGTTATAAAAATATGGGGTGTTACAGTTGGTAAATAAAATGATTTCTTGGAATTTTTTTGAATAGAAAAGTTGTTTAGAAAATGGAAAATGTTGTATTTCAAGCTGTTAGAAAATAAAGTAAAATTTTTGAATTATAAATTATGGTTAAAATTTAAAAGAATTATTCATATGATTTATAACTATATTTTTGAAAATTATGAAATAATTATTATGTGTGATGTTTAGTTTTATGAATAACTTTAAGGTTTTAAAAGAAGGAAATGTACTTTCAAAAGTTATTTCTGAATATTAAATCATTATTTAAATATAGTAAAGGTTATGAAATTAGTAATTTATTGAAAAGAGAATATACATTTGCTATCCATTTATGGGTAATTATTTTGTTATAAAGGAATAGATGTTGTGAATGATTTTTATTAAGTTTGATTTGTTTGTTATTGCATATATATTATTTAAATAATTTATTTTTAAATTACTTTTTTGTGCAGTATTTTCCTTGTACATTGAATTAAATTGAGTGACTGATTCACCGTTAATGTTGATTTATTTAGTGATTTGATATGGTACAGTGATGACATCCTTCTATTTGATTTCTCATATTTCATTTCTATGTGATGAGAAAATTAAATAAACAATTTAGTGATACCGTCTGGTATGGACTTTTGGCAACGCTTCTCTGGTTATTCATCGGACATGTCATATAGAGATATATAATGTAAAGTGTAGTTTACGAGCCTTGAATAATTATCTGAATAACATGCGGTGGTATAAGTCGCTGTTATGTTATTTGTTTGATTATTCATTATAAGTAAATGTCACTCAAATAGGGATTACAGTCATGTGTATATGTGATACTTGGTAAGGAGTATTGTATTGTTAGATGTTGACTATGAGAGCCACGTGTCAGCTTACCATTAGAGATATCTATAACGATAGGCTATGAGTACTATATGACCATACAAATTGAGTCCAGCTTCCTTTATTTTTCGAGAGTGAACCAGATTGCCCGGTATCCACCCTGACGGCCTAATCTTAAGGTCGGAGCCCCAGATCCGTGACACCGTAGTTATATGTCCATTTGATGTGCATCATTATATCGGTAGTAGTAGATGGGTTGTAGCCCATAGCCCCTTGTGTCGCTTAGGCCAGCAGTTTGTTACCATTAGGAGCAAAGTAGGGTCGTGAGCGAGGCTACGCGTAGACAGGCTAGTGGTGGATGGAGTCACGATGTCCGTTGAGATAACTGAAGGCTGTAGGAATAGATAGTACTCTATGGTAGGCGAGTAGACTTGGGTTTCTAGAACAGGCTTGCGGTAGGCGGCTGTCGATCTCCTCATCTGGTTCAGGGCATATGTGTATAGTAGATTGACATATACCTCGAAGTCTATAGGAATAGATGGTTACTCTGCGGTTGGCGAGTAAACCTGCAACAGCCTGCACCTCACTTAACGCAGATATTGTCCCTAACTTAGTCACCTCCGCCTCATGGGCCAAGCCAAGGTGTGGGGTTTTGTTCCTCAAAAGGCCTCGACGTTGTTATGAGGTGAAGGCTTTAGTATATAAGCACCCACTTCATAGTGTTTTTCCGCGACGTGGGACTATTATTCCATTTTGAAGGGGTGTTACAATCTCCCCCCCCCCCTTTAGAGCCCAACGTCCTCGTTGGCTCATGAACACAACACCACCCAGGCGTCATGGCTGTAACATGTACAGACCACAATTCCGGCTGGGTATGGCTCTGATACCAATGTAACAGCTCACACCTCACTTAACGCAGATATTGTCCCCAACTTAGTCACCTCCGCCTCATGGGCCAAGCCAAGATGTGGGGTTTTGTTCCTCAAAAGGCCTCGACGTTGTTATGAGGTGAAGGCTTTGGTCTATAAGCACCCACTTCATAGTGTTTTTCCACGATGTGGGACTATTATTCCCATTTTGAAGGGGTGTTACAAAACCTGTGTTCCTAGAGCAAGCTTGCGGTAGGAGGTTGTCAGTCTCCCATTAGATTCAAGGTATATGTTTGTATAGTGGATTGGCATATATGTCTCTTTATTATAATTAGTTGGCTACACTAAAGACTAGTTGAGTCTAAAGTGTGTTCAGTCCCCGTGTATCCATGGTTTCTGATTTGATATTTTAGAGATAGCCTTTGTTTATTGATGTGATTTGATTTGTGATTAATTCATATTTGTGATTTTATGGTGTTGAATTTGATGGGATAATATTATAGGCTATCTCACCCTATATCTTGTGATGATTTCTGGATATGTATGATTTGCCCATTTGAGTTGATTTTATGGATTTTGATTTGATGAGTTTTTATATAGGTGATGACAATTTATGCATGGTTCTATGATATTCGAGATTATGAGAGGTGTTTGTGATTATACGATATTTTAATTATACACACACACACACCATGCATACACTACTACGTACTTTTGATCTTATGCATGTTATCATATTATTTTACTCCTGATTTGGATATAGTATGACCCATGTGTTATTTATATAATACTCAAGTTAGTCCGAGACATTCCAGGTATAGGGACGGTGAGACCGGATTTTATAGGAGAATAGGATGTGATACTTTGTATATCATTTGTGTATTATATAATTTCATGTATGTAAATTTTGGAGTTGTATATTGGAAACCAATATATATTTATGTATTATATTTTATCGCCGCGATTTTGACTCCGAGTTGTCTGTATTTATATTGTACATATGTATTGTCCTATCCTAGAGGCATGCATGTTTATTGCTTTGTGCTGATCCTATGTACCTATAGGTGAGTTATTTATTCGATGTTCTAATATGTACCGGTGTTAGCCTAAGTGAATATTCACGTGTGCACCCCATATCATCTCATTCTCCATATTATCTGATAGTATTACATCGTAGTACTCTTGGATAGTATAGGTATAGAAAAGGTAGGTGCTACAATAGTCAGCCTAAACTCTTAAGTGAGGAGAATTGCGTCCAGGAGATCAGATAAATTAATTGTGTTAGGATTCCCTGAACTGATCAAAAGGTATGACCTATGGATTTAAAAGAAAATAAGATTGTAGGTAGGACTGGTTGTGGGTAATTCACCAACCTATCTTCCTAAACAACCAAAACACTAGCAAACAACATCAAAGCACAATATACAACCATAGAATAATTTGCATATACATACATTCCATCAAACAATACACAAGAATGTGATAAACAAGCTAATTCTAATCTATATCTACAAATTATATGCACATATAAATATGAATAAGGAGAATTACTAAATCATTTTTGAAAACTACTTCAAAGATTCACCAATTTAGGTTATAAAATATGATAACATGTAATTAAAGTTAGAAAAGGGTTTAAGGTAAAAAAATCATGTTAAGACATATAATTCTACCATATAAACATGCATAGTAGATTGAGAGGTTAAGAACCACTCTCCTAATACTCAAAATACCAATCTTTCTCCATAGATCTGAAGTGGACAACAAAGGAGAAGGATTCAAATCACCCAAAAAGATCATCTCTAGCTTCTATATGCTAATCACCCCTCAAATCAATGATTTGGCTAAGATTAGTAAGGAAAAGAAGTGATTTTTGATGAAATGACGGTTGATGGAGGTTTAGAACTATTTTGGGAAGATAGAATGACCTAGATCAGTTCCTACAGCCTTAGCAAAAATTTCGAAGTGGTTTAGTGGGCCTAAGAATGGTTTAGTTAATTACCCACTAAAACTGGCTTATAGTAGCCAAAACATGAAACAGCTATATCTTTCAAACGATAAATCCGTTTTTCTATTATGACCATTCTACGGAATGGGAAACCATCATCCGGAAGTAATGGAAGTGGTTTGAGACCCAAATTTGGCTTCTATCAAAAATTATAGTCCATACAAGATTTTCAGGGTCAAAATGGTCATATAGAAATTTGGTAAAAATCATAGATGTGGAAAATGTCCCTAAGAGTCACTTACCATAATATTAGTGTCATACGACCTATATGAATAAATAAAAATATTTTACAATCCTCCAATATGTAAAACATGGGTCGTTACCAAAATAGCCTACAAATCTCGGTGCTAACTTCCCCTATTACTGAACTGACCTGTATTCTTTAATTGAGAAATTTTGATGAATACCATATCTGGTCCAAGTATTAGTTTCTCAACCATTTCCCACCAAAATGATGGAGTCTTGCATGGTCAACCATATAATGCCTCAAATTATACCATACCGGTGCTCGACTGATTAATATCATTGTATGTAAACTCAACAATAGCAAATGATTATCCCACAAGCCTTCAAAATCTTGAGTGTAAGCTCATAAGAGATCCTCTAATATACGATTCACTCTTTCGATCTGACCATCAGTTTGTGAGTGATAAGCTGTAGTTAAATGCAGCTCCATCCCCAACGCCTCTTGTAGGTTCTTCCAAAATGCACCTGTGAATAATGGATCTCGATCTCTTACAATGCTCTTTAGCACACCATGGAATCGTACAATCCATTTCACATACAACTCAGCCAAATACGATGTTGTTCTATTGGACTTTATGAGTATGAATCGAGTACCTTCATTAATCTATCGACTATGACCCAAATGCTATCATACTCTCCTCTGGTCCATGGCAATCCATTGATGATATCTATCGATATTTGTTCCCACTTCCACTGGGGAATATCAAGTGGTTATAGAAACCAATTTGTTTCTTCTCCTCAACCTTCACTAACTGGCAATTCATATATTAAATGAATGTCCCGATGTCCTTCTTAATCCCCTCCCTATAAAATTTCTACTTCATTCTTTGGTACATTTTATTTTCTTCGGGAAGTATAGTCAAACTCGAATGATGGCACTCTCATAGCACCTCATCCTTAATTCCAACAATATTGTGTACAAACAATTTACCATCCTTACGAAGCCAACCATCTAAGCCGATTTCATACCGCTTCATCTCTTTAGACTCTACTCCCACCTCAACTCTAGCAATAATCTCAACTGCTCTAGCATCATTCCTGTGACTAGTACTGAAATGCTCTATCAGAGTAGATCAAATGGTCAAGCTCACCAACATCTCTCGCTAGGTTGGAAATTATAACCAGCAATATGCTCTAACTATGTCTACTTTACAAACATAGCACCCATGATAGCATGTATCCTACTAAAAGCATCTACGATTGCATTTCCCTTACCAGGCGTATTGGAAATGTCAAAATCATAGAAGGCCAAAACTATAGTCATCTACATGTATGAGCAGATATTTATTCTTCCTTGTCGCCTTATTCAGCTCACCGTAATCTACACAGAGTCTCAAAGAACCATTCGCCTTACTTGTGAATACTATAGCTGCTTCCCACCCAGATGTGTTCCTACAAATGAACTCTCTCCTCAATAGATCATTTACTTATACCTCTAGTTCCTTCTGCTCTTTGGGTTCCATACACCTCAATAGCATAACTATAGCTTAACATCATTCACTAAATCAATATGGAATTATATCTCCCTATGTAGCCGTAATCTGGTCACCTCCTTGAATATGTCTAGATACTCTTTAGCTATAGGTATTAATGACAACCCATCATGTTGGACCTTGAGTGAATATAGAATGCTAACCATCACCTCATCGTCTGGTAGGCTGCCCAACTCTAGTCTACATTCACTATAGATCCTTATCATCACAAATAACCTTTCGTAATCCACCATGATTCTGAACTTTCTCAGCCGGTCCATCTCCAATACAATACCAAACTCCACAAAACCAGTATAATATGATCACAGACAAACATGCATCCATGCTCGGTAAGACTACATCTTGAGAAACTATAAACAAACTAGTTGAACCTCCCATAGTGTTTGACCTAATCAAATGTCTATCTACCAAGTCGGGTTTTAATACGAGTATGTCTACCAGGTCACTAAATATAAAAGAATGTGAAGCTCTGTATCAAATAGAACATGAACAGGTACATCATAAATAGAAAGCATACCTTAGATAATGATACATTTCCCTTCCTCCTATGCAGATGGAGCATTCGATGAAGTTGGAACAATATCAAGATCATATGCCTTCACTATTGGTCTCTACTCTAGATAGCCTCTTTGGATATGCTGAAACTTATTATAGTTGTAGCACTTCTTCCATTATTCTTGCAGTTCATGCTCATCTCCATAATTGAAACGAGTGAGCTCCCATTTTCCCTTCTTTTGAACCTCCTTATTCAGGAATTGCTTTTTATTCTTACCGTTCCACTTCCTCTTCCCACCGCCATCTTGCAATTTAGATTCCTCCTCCGGAATAACAACAATTTAGGCTTTGGGTACAAACTTTCGTGCCTAAAAGCTTTCTCGGCAATATTTTCAAAGCTTCTGTTGATGTGGCCCACCATCCTTTCTCCTAAGTAGTCATTCAAACCAATTATGAACTTATCATTCTTCTTAACACAGTGTCAATTAAGGACATCATGTATTTCGATGATATGTCGAACTCGGCTACATATTTTAAAGGGGCATTTCACTAGAAGGACAAACTTTGCAGTCCAATTAGTTTCTAGGACACACATCCATAGAAATTAATTTCAAGGCCAAAGTCAGTAGAATAATTACTTTTAAGGACAAAGTCAGCAGTCCAATTACTTTCAAGGACATAATTTCATAGGTTTTTAGACCATAGAAACTAATTATTTTGCATTTTGTCCTTAAAAGTAATTATTTAAGTTGTGTGTCCTAGAAACTAATTGCACTTGCTAAAGAGGCCCTTGTGGCTAATTTCCACTATTTTAAAATAGACAAGTCGCCTTATTTTGGATCAGTAAACCTTTTGAACAACACTTACTTTCAAGTTGTTAGTATAAACTTCTCTTCAATCCTAGCCTAGAACTGACCCTAAGTAAACTTATCCTTAGGAGTAAATAGCTTGAAGGTGATTCCACCGGCCCATTGTCCTTCCTTGAAGTTGTCGGGGAGCCAACTTCCTCTTCTATGCATTCACTAACTCAAGATCGATGAAGATGCGTTTGCATGTATCCAGGCAATCTTGGCCTTCATAGTCGATTCAGTCCCTTGGAACACCTAATGTAGTTGGGCACTTTCTTTGATTTTTTGCATCATGTCCATCATCATATTGTTGAACATTATCTGCATATCGAGGTATGTAGTTGAACCATTCCCCACTCCAATCTCGACTCCCGAAGAAGAGTTCCTAATTTTATTCCTAATATGACTGCTCATTCTTATAATTTGTAATAAGAATGATCAGTCTCTCATAATGGGATACTAGCTTAAGTGGTACTTATGTGCAACTATATGTATACTACTATATAGTTTTAAAAATCAAAATATATAACAAGTACGCTCTCTCATATATTTCTTGATTCATTCTAGAGTGATAACTTCTTCTCTATCTCTAATAGATCTAAGTATTAACTCAGGTTATATCTCAACCTAAGCTATAATACCAAATGCGACGACCATCATACACCTCTTATACCCAAATACCATAAATAGTACACTGCTACGGTATCCGGCCGATATAGAGTGGTAGCCAAGGGTAATGTAAAGCAATCCAAAGTGGAACCTATTGTATATCTCACAGATTATAGAATAAAATATAAAAATAAACATAGATGTATAACAGGCGAGACACCGGTATAATAAATTGAACAAAAATAAAACAGCATGTATTGGTCCATTATAGTTATACTAAACAAAGTGAAAATGGAGTTTATACATTTAATCAAATAAACTCTATATAGAAAGTTGTCACTAATAAATAAGTAATGATAATAGCTTTATGGTACTACACGGTTGAATAACAATAGTAGCTCTAATATAAAGTATATAAATGCGCTAACTACCTGCTCATCTCTGCATAGCTCCATGCGCTATCTCAGACCCGTTATCACCCATCTACTTATTTAAGAGTACCCGAGATAATAAGAAGTAATGCACAAAACCTTGAGTCGGATAATAGTTTGGTATGAGCAATCTATAATCTCAAAATACTATAAAAATTGGTATAGTGAACAGGAACACATGGTATAGAGAATCTTACATAACCCGTTCCTACATCCAACAAGTTAGCACATATAATAGTATATGATAATCTATCCTTATAGGACGTACTACTAGTCAAAGTATGGTATGGAGTGTCTATGTTTCTAAATCGGCAATACCTACATCATGTGACATCCATAACAGAACATAGCAAATATAAAACCATCAAACAAACCTTATATTTTTCACTCAAATGTGACGTATATATGATAAATCGAATAACCATATCCTATCCGATACTACTCAACATCTCGTTTCTCAATGCTCGCATCTACAACACTTTGAAGGTTAGGAAATACACATTACCACAAAATTCCAAGGTACTCAAATCCATAGTCAAAGATCCAGGATAACATCAAATCCATGTAAGCGTCCTAACATACCCTTGCTTCACGAGCATACACTGAAACCTTCGAATTGCCGACGATCCCTCGTCTCTATAATAGATCACATTATACGTTCCACTCCATAAGTCCACATCGATGAACTTTCCCTCATGGATCATCGAAACAACTCTCATCATTGAGTCATCGAAGTTGGGAACATCTCTGGACGCTCATTGAAAGTCATAAAATCTTCTTATATTAGTCTCAAAGTCACCACATGAATTCCCTAGGTCACACCTACAGTAAAAATCCGAAAATCTCGAATGGACCTCGCGTCGTCTTCTTTATTGCTAGATCAATCGATCCTATGCTATAACTCCTAATCCCTTTATCCAACGTACCATCAATTGATAGGGCACACACCCCAAGTCTCCACCTTCATTCTCCAAAAATTTGCATGGTTCGGTACCGACCCATGTTACTTAGCCAAAAAGGGGCTAAGTACTTCAATCTCGAACCATCTCCTAGCTTGCCCTGAAGTCCACTCCACGTACTTAACTCCTAAGACAAAAGTTAGCTCCATATTTTGCTCGAACTTCAGATCATTCGATAGTTTTCATTCCCTCGAAGTACATGTTATGCCTCCACCATGCAAACCCCAAAACCACCTCTACCTCATCACCTCGAGTGCAACTTTGCACTTTCCTTCTTACCCCATCAATCGGTACCAATCGATATATGTTGGCATGGATCGATACGACTAAGCTAAAAATTTGACTAAGTCATTTTCTAACCTTTTGCATCAACTCCAGTTAACTTCGTTGCATTGTTTTGCATGCCATCTCCATATCTGATCAATACTTTAATCTTTTTCTCTAAACCCAACTTAAACAACTTTGTTCCATTAATTTGAATCTCCCATATTTTGTGTAGACATCTTGCATGACCCATCCTAGAATCAACCCATATGCAAGAGATCCAATGTAACGACCCAAATTTTTAGTAACAGTATATAGGATATTTAATTAGCTAAATTAAATAAAATAATGTGATGATTAGGGGAGTGAGATTTGTGATTAAACTAAGGGGTAGCCGTTCCATGTAAACAATGAACTAAAGATGAGTTAAAATGAAATAGAGAAGGGGTAAAATAGGAAAAAGAGTATTCTTATACCTTAAACCCTTAGGAATTCATTTATATGTTTATTTCAAAATCAAAGACCAAGTAGAGGTCGGCCACCATTAGCAAGAATAAGAGGAAGAAAAGCTAAAGGAAGAAGATTAATCAATTCAAATCCATTCCAATCTCAAACTCCTTAATCTCAAAGATAAGGTGAATAATGACTACATCTCATATTTCTTAAGTGTTTTCGGTTTCAAGGTTAATCCGATTTATTTTTCAATGTTATGCCATGATTTTGAAGGATTAAATGTTTACATATGCTTGTTGATGATTTATGATAATTCATATATGTTTTATGATATGTTTTGATGTGAAACCCCTATTAAATGACATCCAAATGCCTTGCGATTTTAGATTTAGATCAGAAATGATATTTTAGAGATGGGTTTCAATTTTCATAATTTTCTGAATTTATGTGGATTAATATTAATTTTCTAGTGAAGAAAATAATTATTTGGGTTCAAAATAATTTACGGTTAAATTATTTATGTTCTACGTCTGAAATTAATATATGTTGGAAAACACATTAAAAATGATTTTCTGGAATTTTGGTAGAATTTTCCTAAGTGTTTTAATAGATATATAAAATTATTTAAGATATGGGACTTAAATGTTTTATATATTTGTAAAAGGAGAATAGGTATTTTGTAAATTATTTAAATTGTTTAATTCTGAAATTTTGGCAGCACTTTTAGAAAAGAAAATTTGAAACCAATAATATTTTCACAAACTAGGAAGGTTAGTTGAAAAGAATTGCTTTTTAAAGTTAAAATCATTTTTTACATGCTTTTAGCATGTTTCGCCACTTTCGGCACATAGGTTCTGACTTAGTAGTTCCGCCACCATCACTATCAAAACCAATGCGCATGGCATCAAAGACTTGGTACGTAGTGAATTGGATATAGATGGGAGGTATTGGGTCGAAACTAGGGGTTCCGAAGAGTTCGAAGCGCTACTATACTTTCAAATGAAAACGCGCCTTCTTTGCTTTCGAAATTAATGCTTTTGACTTGGTTGGCTTCCGACCGAGTCAAATTGATTTAAGGAATGGTTTTGAATAGGGTTGCGCCTTTGTTTTTAAGTAAATTATTTTGTCGGGGTCGAAACCCCTAGTTTTCGCTTTTCTATCTTTCGAAGAAAATGGTTTCAGAAGGTATATTTTGTTTTAAAACCCAAGCCGCTTCTCCATTGATTTTGGAAGGTTGGTTTCAACACCATCACTTATTTACATAGGAAATGCTTTCGAAAGAATGCTTTCGAGTTAAATGTTTGACGACCCTTTTGCTCTGTTGAAGGTAGAACCCAAATGGTTTTGAAGAAGATTGTTTTAATGGTTTCGAAAGGTTTCCACATGTTTTACTTGAACCCTAAAGGCTTTCGAAAGGTTTGATGTTTAAATGCTTTTGAAAGGTCTAAAAGAAAGGTTTCGAAAGGTTTGAAAGGAAAGGTTTTCCAATTTTTTTGAGAGGCAATGTTTAAGGATTTTAAAGATGGGATGTCTAAAGTTTTATAGCTTTCGAAGGCAAGGTTTTTCAAGTGTTTTTGAAAGGTTTATACGAATGGTTTTGAAAGGAGTGTTTTGGCCTTTCGGCCTAGGTTATAAAAAGGGTTTACTTGGTTTCGAAAGGGGTACTTTCAAAGGCTTAAATGTTTTCATCAACAAAGATTTGAGTGAAGTATATATAATATGGCAAGGTGATTTTGAGTAAAGCATAGAGTATATATTTTCCTTGTTTAAGTTGATTTAAAGGTTTTAAATCAATTTGAGATGAAAATGATTTCAAGGAAAATTTAAGGGAAGGTTACCTTAAGTAAAATGACTTAGATATTTATATACCAGATGGGACTGGTATAAGGTCGCGCCTTATACATTAGCTATTATCCCCTAGCTAATTTAGTCAAAAATTCCAGTGTGTAGGGCTTTGTCACAGGTAAGACTAAAATGATGTTACACACAGAAAGGAATACATTTGTACAGAGGTAGGTTATTGGTGAGCCCGCAAAACCATTAGGATTAGTTGACCTGGAGAAAGTAAGTTAAGGGCAGACCATCCAGAAGAGGAGTATCTAACATATGTTAGATTATTTGTTTATATTGTCTTGTGGGCCTGAGTTAGCCAAAGGTTAGTAGTTAGCCAAAAAAACTATAATGTTCGGAAAGATAGTCCATTTGTTACCTGATATGTATGTTTACATGATAATGCTTTATAGTTTAACTAGTTTTGGTTGCAGGAAATGATTTGCAAAAGATATGTTTTAAAAAAAGGGTATTAGTGAGGGGAAACCCATTCCGCTAAGCGGCATGGTCTCACTTAATATCAAATAACCGAGATGTATAGTATTATTCGCACCAGGCTTAATGTATGACTCGAAGTTTATGTTTTTCCCCTTAAACTCTCGGGTGATCAAAATTGACTTGAGTAGGCTGAGGGTTGAAGTTTACAGGTTTTAGTAGGTTGTCGAATAAAGCTTCTGAAGATGAGCAGGAGGCTGAAGTTAGCTATTTAGGAGTTGCTGTTTTATTTTGTTTGATTCTGTTGTGCTGTATTATGTCAGTTATGACTATATAGTACTCTGGTCAACCAAGGCGGCCTCTTCATATGTAGCTCTTGGCGTATTTTGTAATCATTTTATTTGATCTGAACCTAGGAAACATTTGGGATTGTGTAACTTGGATATGAAATGTTGTTTTGAAATGTAATCAAAAAATTGTTTTAATCCGTGATGATTTTATTTCACATTCAAGTGCTTCTGATATTATAGATACTATTAACATTACCGTATTTGGTCACCGGAAGTTAATATTATGGATGACTGCAGCGTTTGTAGTGCTTAGCTTCGGGCCTCCAGGTAGGGGATCTTACAACTTGGTATCATAGCATAAGTTTATGAAAAACTTTAAAATAAAATGATTTTTGAAAACATAATCCTAAGGAATTAGAGATAAGATCGGGACATGGGTTAACGCTATAGTAACGTACTTGTCTTTGTTGTATATAGGTATACGCTATATCTCTATTCTCCTATCTCTCTTAGGCTCTTCTTCTGTATCTCATGAGGCTTGAATACAGATATGGATGCTAAAAGTGGAAGAGTGAATCTTGGAGGAAGCACCACCACAAATGGAAATGCCAGACCAAATACCAGGAGAAACCCAGGTCAAACACAAACTAGGAATGTTGGTGCTGGGGTTCCACAAGTGGATATGGGAGCTATGTATCAGCTTTTGTGAAAATGATTGAAGCTGGAATTGCTGCCGGAGTGGTTGGAGGAAAGGCTAGAGTAGGAGTTCAGGAAGCTCTGGTGGTCAACAATTATGCTAACTTGAGCAGAGATTATGTTAGGCTTGGAGGGAAGCCATTTATCAGAACCGAAGATGCTATTGAGGTGGAGAACTGGTTGCTGCATTGTGAGAGAATCTTTGCAAACTTGGGGCTCAATGATGAGTAGAAGAGAAGGCTTGCTTCAAGACAGCTTCAAGGAGTAGCTTTATTCTGGTAGAATAGTGTGATAGCTGGAGTGGATGAAGAAACGATGACATGGGCTGAGTTTAAGCGAAGGTTCGAGGAGAGGTTCATGTCTTTGATGGCGAAGTCTACCTTGATCAGAAAGTTTGCTAAGTTGGAACAAGAAGAGATGACTATGTTGGAGTATGCTAGAAGGTTTGAGGAGTTGGTTAGGTATGGACATGCCACTGTGATAAAGAGAAATGAGAAGTTCATAAGGGGGTTGAAGTCTGAATTGGCAAGGGCTACATTACCCCATATTAGGGATCCTTGCGATGTTATGGTGGAGATGGCTTTAAGACACGAGGAGTTGCTTGCTTCTCTGGAGATGAATAAGGCAAAGGAGCTCCAGGTTGGGCAAAGTCAGAAGAGAAAGTTCTTTCATAAGAAGGGTGCTCGGAACGGTGGAGCCGTAAAGAAAGGAAAGTCTGAGGTTGTTTGCTTCAAGTGCGATAAGAAGGGGCATTTTGCGAATGAATGTCGTACTGGAAAGGCGAAGGAAGTGATCGGGAAGAAGAACATCAGATGCATCAACTGCGATCGGATTGTTCATTATAAGAATGAATGCAAAGATCCTGTTACGGATTGAAGGGGCAAAGTATTTGCATTGGAGGCTGCTACGCCAGGACTAACAACGCAGGAGAAAGGGAAAGCAGTGTTGGGAGGTACACTTCAGATCCATGGTATGTCTATTAGCATTCTGTTTGATACTGGTGCATCGCATTCTTTTGTATCTCGTTGTTTGGTAGATAAGCTTAACCTAGAACCCTTATACTTAGTTACTTCCTTAAGGGTTGCAAATCCGATAGGAGGATATGCGACACTAGGGATGAAGTGTGACCACCTAGAGTTTCATTTGTTAGGTCATACTTTTGTTTGCAGTTTGCATGTGTTTGACTTTGTATAGTTTGGAATTATTTTGGGTATGGACTGGTTAAGTAAGTATGATGCTAGGATGTTTTTCCATGATAGGAAAATATCGCTTAGACACCCCGACTGTAGTGATGGGATTGTTTATACCATAGAAACCCTAGTTGTGAGGTGAATGCTTTATTGGGTGTAGTGGAGGTAGAAGATGAGGTTAGCTGAGTTTTCGTAGTTAGAGAATTCGCAGATGGGTTTGAGCCTGTAGTAAGATTGCCACCGAAACAACCCATTGAGTTTCAAATAGATTTGGTACCTGGAGCAGAACCAGTGAGTAGGCCGCCAAGCAGGATGAGACCTACAGAGATGAGGGAGCTGAAGGTGCAGTAGGTGGATTTGGAAGGCAAGAGTTTTATTAGGCCAAGTAGTTCACCTTGGGGAGTAGCCGCAGTTTTTGCTATGGAGCCGAACAGACCGTTAAGTTGTGTATCGATTATCGTAAGTTAAATGTGAAGACAATAAAGAATCGATATCTGTTGCCTAGAATTGATGATTTGTTTGATCGGTTAAGTGGAGCCAAGGTATTTTCCCAGTTGGATTTAGCAATAGGTTTCCATAAGCTTAGAGTAGCAGAGGATAGTATTCCTTTGTTGACGTTTAGGACTAGATATGGATAGTACAAATGGTTAGTTATGCCGTTCAGACTAACTAATGTGCCAGCATTCTTTGTGGACTTGTTGAACCGAGTTTTTCGAGAGTACTTGAATAGGTTCGTATTGTTGTTCATATATGATATTTTAATATACTCTAAGGATAAGGAGAAGCGTGAAGTTCATCTTGGAGTGGTGCTTGAGACGTTGAGGCAGCATCAACTGAAAGCGAAGTTTTCAAAGTGTCACTTCTGGAAGAAGGAAGTGAAGTTTCTTGGTCATGTAGTTCAGAGAAAGGGTTATCTGTAGATCCGACTAAGATTGAAGCGATGAATAATTGGAAAAGATCCAAGATAGTGACCGAGATAAAGAGTTTTCTAGGGTTGGCTGGATATTATAGGATATTCATTAAGGATTTTTCGTGGATAGCAGCACTAATGACCAAGATAACGCGAAAGATATGTTTAGAAAAAGGGTATTAGTGAGGGGAAACATATCTTAGCCGTAATGATAATGCTTTACAGTTTAACCAGTTTTGGTTGCAGGAAATGATTTGCAAAAGATATGTTTAGAAAAAGGGTATTAGTGAGGGGAAACCCGTTCCGCTAAGTGGCGTGGTCTCACTTAATACCAAATAACCGAAATGTATAGTATTATGCACACCAGGCTTTATGTCTGACTCGAATTTTATGTTTCCCCCTTAAAGTCTCGGGTGCTCAATATTGATTTGAGTAGGCTGAGGGTTGAGGTTTACAAGTTTTAGTAGGTTGGCGAATAAAGCTTTCGAAGACGAGCAGGAGGCTGAAGTTAGCTATTTAGGAGTTGCAGTTTTATTTAGTTTGATTCCGCTGTGTTGTATTATGCCAGTTATGACTATATAGTACTCTAGTCAACCAAGGGGGCATCTTCATATGTCGCTCTTGGCGTATTTTGCAATAATTTTATTTGATCTGAACCTGGCAAACGTTTGGGATTGTGTAACTTGGATATGAAATGTTGTTTTGAAATGTAATTAGAAATTTTTTTAATCTATGATGATTTTATTTCATATTCAAGTGCTTCTAATATTATGGATACCATTAACATTATCGTATTTGGTCACCGGAAGTTAATACTATGGATGACTGCAGCATCTGTAGCACTTAGCTTCGAGCCTCTAGATAGGGGATGTTATATCCAACCTCCTAGAATAATCCTAACTCTAATTCGTCTTTGATCGACGTTTTTAACCAAATATCCATACAAAAGCATACAAGCATACAAATAAGCTATTAGTACAAATAAACATATATGATACATCCATATAAACAAATCTGAATTAAACAACTATATCATCCAAATCTAGCCTATTGTCAAAAGGGTGTATTGATAAAATCACTATGTAGATCCAATTAAATTATATTTTAAATTGTCTACAATTCATTTATAAAATATGGGTATGCTTAGATCTTGGAAATTTCACATGTTTTGTCATTGAAAAGAGTTTAAAACACAACTAAAATCATATATCAACTTTTAAAGCATGGTGAGGGAATAGAATAACCCACCTAAGGTGTAGAAAACCAAAATTTACCAAACAATTATAGATCTGAATTAGGACAGTAGCTATATGCCTCATAAGGCACAAAATTAAAAATTCCCAAAGCCCTTTGCTAATCTCTAGGCTAGTTACCCTCTAATTAATTAGTTTAGGGCTAATTTAATTAGAAAAATGATGTATTTTTGGTGGAGGAAGAAGGTTAAGAGATGTTTAGAGAAGAGAAATTATTGTTAGTGCTTGTTGCGGAGGTTGCTATTAAACCTAATTTCAAAATCATTAGCATGCCTAATGACGGGCTTGGCTTAATTACCTACTAATATGCCCAGAAATAGTTCAAACTTCAAAAAATCAATGCCCAGAAATAGTTCAAACTTCAAAAAATCATATCTTAAGTTGTAAGTTTAAAATTTTATTATGACCATTTTACAGAATAGGATACCATCGTATCTTTCATTTGGAAGTGGTTTCAGACCCTAATTCGGTCCTATCAAAAGTTATAACATTTACAAGGTTTTTAAGGTCAAACCATCTAATATTTAATCTTGAGGAAAATGTCAATTCTCAACATTTTCCAACGTTATATTTGATTTGGACCCAATTTGGTTATAAAAATAATATTCTACACTCCGTCGATACATAAAAATGTGAGTCGTTACATTTATAGTGATTTCATCGGTGTGATCTACGACCACAGTGAATCTACTTTCTTTATTACTTTATTTTTGGTTGTAGAAATTAGAATAAATTATAAAATTATTTATATATCAATCCCTAGTAGGTGCTTCTTCTAGTTTTGTGGAGGAAGAGAGTCATAATAAATTTCTCTTTTCGGCCATGCAAGTTGTAACACCCCATATTTTAGAGTGCCATGAAATGAGGAATTTATTAAATAAATGACCAATCAAATTACATTATGAGATAATAACTAAACGAGACAAATTTATTGATAAGAACAAATAGTGAATTTAAGATGAATAGTTACAGATTTAATAAAAAGGGGTTTGAATGGGGTCTTAGCCCAAAGCTCGAATTACTAACCCTCTAACACTACTACCTTTTATGCATTCTTCCCCTTACACAAAAACAAACAAAAAAGGAAAGAAAAACCCAAGGAGGCCATCCATATTTTCCAAAGGGAAAAATAAGAAGAATCAAAGTAAAGAGAGAAGCTTTCACCATTAAGCAGAAAAGAAGACCTTTAATTAAGTTCAAACCCAACTTAGGTGAGTAATCCTTTCTCTAAACCTTCCAAACCTGTTTTTAGGATTTTATGCAACTAAGATGCTTTAAATGATAAAGAACAAGTTTATGACTTGATAACTTTTGTTCATGTTAGGAAATTTAATGACAATAACCTTTGATGGTTTAAGGTAAAACATGGATTGAATCTTCTCCAACTCACTTGAAATTTTTATATGATATGTAAAATAATAATAATATGGAGATGGGTTTTTAATTTTGTAAATTTCTAAAATCATTTGGAATTTTTTGTAATTTTCTAAGTGAGAAAATGATTGATTTTATGATTTAATTATTTAAAATATGAAAAATAATTATTTTGGCCTGAAGTTTTTATGAGGTAAAAGATGGTTAATCAGATTTTTGATTAAATTTTAGGATTTTTCCTATGCATTTTTGAATTAATATGAATTATTAGGCAAATGGAAGAGTTAATTGCTAATAGGAATTTTAAATAATTAATTAGGATTAATAAATCCTAAAAAGAAAACTACAAATGGTCTGGTTATCCAATGATAATACGATATGTAACAGGGTTTGAGGTAAAGTAATTACAGTAAAACATTTTTTAATTTAATTACGAAACAGCCATTTGAGCATGTGATAGCTTAATAAGTGGGCACTCGATAGCTTTATGACCTTTGATACTTGATAGTATTAAAATGATTAATGCTCGATAGCTTCAGGCCTTAGCATGCGATAGCTTAGTAAGTTGAATCTCGGCAGCTTTGTAAACCATAATACACGATGGCTTATGAAAGTCTTCTCATTTGATAACCTTAAATTGATTAACGCTCGATAGCTTTAGGCTATAGCATGCGATAGCTTAGTAAGTCGAACCTTGATAGCTTTATGAACCATGATACTCGATAGCTTATGAAAGCCTATCATTCAATAGCCTTAAAATGATTAATATCCGATAGCTTAAAGAGTTTGCATGCATTAAGTTTTGATGCTCAATAACATACCATATGCGATAAGTTTAGGCATGTAGTAGGCTGGCACCGATTAAGACCCGATAGCTTAAAGAGTTTACATGCATTAATTTTTAACGCTCGATAACATTCCATATGTGATAAGTTTAGGCATGTAGTAGCTTTGCACACGATAGCTTTGAACCTGGATATCTTTTGGCATGCGATAGCTCCTTGACATTCGATAACATTTGTCATGTGTTAGGCTTTGGCATGCGATAGCCATACATAATTTAACATGCGATAGCCTAGGGTCAACATGCCATACCTATACGGAGTCATCTTACAATAGCACTTCGTTAACATGAGATAACCATGCAATGTAAACATGTGATAGCTAATAATGCAAATAATTTCTCAGTAAATAAATGAACTTTTAGTAGCACATTGGAAGCCATCTTCCAAAGCGATGGCGAAGAATTTCATGGAGATGAAATATCCATAGAGGTTAATAAGTTAAAATGAAATAACCTATTTAAAAGTGGAGATTTGAGAATAAGCTAAGAAAGCTAGATATGGTAAGTAGCATCATTTGAGGAAATTTTTATGTTGATGTAAGGCCTTAGAGGCAACAATATGCCTAAAGACAAAATTATATTTTGTAATGTGGATGCAAGGCCTGTGTGGCGGCCATTTGTCTAAACATGAATTTATATTTAGTAACTTGGGTGTAAGGCCTGGGTGGCAACCATTTTTGTAAACATGACATTATATTTGGTAATGTGGGTGTAAGGCTTGTGAGGCAACCATTTGTCTAAGCATCACATTTTATTTGGTAACGTGGATGCAAGGCCTGGGTGATAACCATTTGTCTAAACACAACATTATACTCAATAATAATTGGTGTAAGGCCTTGGTGGCAACCTAATTATCTATTCAACTAAAATTTATAAAGAGTAAGATAAAACACCTAAGTGTGACCTTAAGTGTCTTGTACCATTATTGAACAGGTAGTAGTAGGGCCTGCGTGGAAATTTAAAATGAACTAACTGTACAAACTAGTGGAATATGTTGTGAAGGAAATCTCATACTTATGCTGAAATTGATGACTTACGTTTGGTCATGATATGATGATATTACTAGTATAATTTAAATAATGTTAATTGGAATAGTGAGGAGAAAGCTTTTTCCGTGCTTTAGTGGCATGGTATCACTATATGATTTGTTTGCTCATGGTAAAGTATTACTCATATCAGGCTTTATGTTTGACCTATGTTTTTATTGTTTCCATAAACTCACGGATATTCATTCGAGTAAGTTGAGTTTATGGTATAAACATGTAGCTTTTGGAAAATACAAATAAATACTCTGAAGACGACGTAGGAGGCTTGTGTTGCTAATAAATGTTATTTTGAAATTTCCTCTATGTAAAATCATGATTTATAAATGGTTGAGCATCCATATCGGCATCTTCATATGCCAGGCATGACACTATATTTTTTTTCTTCAGATTTACCCCTATATAGGAATGGGATGGGTTAATGGTTATCTAATGACTTATGTAAAAAAATTTAGCTTGATGAAATCATTTAGCTACTCTATTTATGTATTATTGTGAAAAAATGATTCTGATCTCGATTTGTCACCTGCAAATAATTCTGGTGATGATTGCCGCATCATCGACGTTCATTTTTGAGTCTCGAAGTGGGGAAACATTACAACTTGGCATCAGATCTTAGCTTAGGAGACACCTGAGTAAAACTGAGCTAAGTAGAAACTAAGTGGTACAAAACAAACAACTTGGGGACCCAATGTAATGGAGGCTAATGATTGGCTAGTAATTGGCAGAGGATTTGTGGGGAACTAGAACTAATGGATGCCCTATAAGTGCAGTTAGTGCCTAACCTATTCAAGGGGTTAGCTAGTGTCTGGTCGGGGATAGTGAGGGTGGAGATTACCTAGTAGGAAATTACTTTTGAGAGGTTTATGGAGATTTTTGAGGAGCAGTATATTTCAGGATTGGAGTTATCGACAATGTTCCGAGGTTTGTTGAGTTGCAACAGGGGAGTTTGATGATTCTAGAGTATGTGCAGAAGTTCAATGCTTTATCCAAATATCGGTCGGTTTGATAAGGACCCCCAGGAAGAAGGTGAAGTTTATTCTAGGATTGAGGCCGGGACTGAGTGACTAGACAACATCTCATCCAGCACTCATATTCAACGAAGTGGTAGACATGGCGAGGACGTATGAGATGATGTATACCAAAAGACGAGGTATGGGGAAGAAGGCTTAGGCTGATAAGAAGAAGAAGTTTGCTCCTTATCAAAAAGGCAAGAATGACCAACAATAAAAAGCAAAGGCTCAGGGTAGTGGAGAGCGGAAAGATGTGGCTGAGGTAACTTGCTATAAATGTGGGCAGTAGGGGCACTAAGTCAATAAGTGTCCGAAGCCAGCTGGAGTGACCAAGGTAAAATGCTTTATCTTTAAAAAGCCCAAGCACAAGAAGAAATATTGTCCTAAGTTAAGGCAGCCAAAGGTCTTCACTTTGCAGGGTCCGTTAGCCAGACCAATAGTTGAAGAAAAGGGGAAGAAAGTTATGCTAGGAGGTATGATCTTGATCTCTAGTACTTCGGTTAGAGTTCCTTTTGATACGGGGCTACCCATTCTTTCATTATAAAGATCTAGTGGATTGGTTAGAGCTAGACACTACCTTTTTAGTTACGTTTTTACATGTGATTAATCTGATCGGTGGGTATGCTAAACTCTGATTAACGTGTGATGACCTTGCATTTGATTTATGTGGCTATTTGTTTGTTTACAACCCATATGTGTTTGACTTCGTAGGGCATATGGTAATTTTAGGTATAGACTAGTTTGTGGTTAATGATGTTAGGATCTTTTGCGTTGATAGAGTTATCACATTATGGAATTCAAGTGATGGGAAAAGGATCGTGATGGCATTAGATGTAATGGAGGAAAATTCAGATTTGCGTTCGTATATGGTAGAGGATCGGGAGGATGAGATAAGTAGAGTACTAGTATTTTGGGAATTTAAAGATGTTTTGAAACTAGTACTGGGATTACCCTTGAGAAGAGCTATTGAATTCCATATATATTTGATGCCAGAGGCAGAACCTATTAGTAGACCAACTAGTGGACTACCGCTGAAGAAGATGGAAGAATTAAAAAGGTAAGTGGTAGGACTTGAGTATAAAAGTATCAATAGGTCAAGTAGTTAACTGTCGGGAGCATATGTGGATTTGGAAAGAAGCCGGATGGATCACTACTGCTATGAATTGATTATTGGAAGTTAAATAAGTTAACCATAAAGAATCGTTATCAACTGCCCATGATAGAAAACTTGTTTGACTGGTTTTGTGGAGTTTGAATATTCTCACGGCTAGATTTGACAATGGGGTTCGACCAACTAAGGGTTGCAGAAGATAGTATTCCATCGACCACGTTTAGAATGAGATATGGTTCATATGAGTGTTTAGTGGTGTCATTTGGACTTACCAATGCCCATCCGTTCTTTTTATATCTTATTAACAGAATCTTTCACGATCAGTTGGATAGATTTGTGTTAATTTTCGTTGATGATATTTTGGAATATTCTAAGAATGAGAGATACTGTGACGTTCATCTTAGATTGGTGTTGGAGATGTTGAGACAACATAAATTAAAGGCAAAATTTTCCAAATATCATTTTTGGAAATGAAAAGTTAAGTTTCTCGGGCATGTTTTGAAACGACCCGAAAATTTTCGATAATTTAAATTTGTTAAATTAATGAGATTTAGGTAATTTAATATTGAGAGAAATGAAAATTTGTAATTTAATAATGAAATCATAACTAAATTAGAATGAGACAATGTTGATTCAAATCAATTGTTAACAATCTTAATGAAATTCCAATTCATGGTAATTTAAGATGCCAGGCTTGGTTATAAATTAAATATAAGAAAATAAAAGTAAATATTGAATTAACCAATGAAATAATATATTAATTAATATTAATTGAATGAAATTAGTGTTATGAAAACTAATGGTAACATTTGTTGTAAGTAATAAACTTATAAATGTAATTAAAAGTAAATGGTAACAACTACTATAGGTTACCTATTTATTTAGTTTATTTAATTTGAATTGGAAATCAATTATATTTTTAATGCAATTAAATGTTAAAATAATGTGAGTTAATACAATGATTGTAAATTGTGAATGTAATAAATTGAATAGAAATATTAATTATGAATGTAGAATAATAATTGATTGAATAAAGAATGAAAAATCAAATTGAATCAATTTATTTGGATTAAATTATAATTAATTTGATTTAATTACAGTGGGAATTAAACACTGTAATTGGTAAATTGATTAACTTTAAAATTGATATCTGAACTTGTTTAAATTTTTGTGAATGTTTAAGAAATCAAATGGTAAAATTTGTTAATCATAGAATTTGAATTGAAAATTTTGATTTAATTAATTTAATATTAATTTATTTAATTTACGTGAAAATAGCCATTTTGGCCATTGACTCGGATTTTGACGAAACCAGTTTCATCGGATCCGCAATAGTGAATTATTGTAGGATTTCAAGTTTCGTAGCGATCAGACTTGTCGTTTGATCGTACGGACTCGAAACGCCTAGAAATCAAATTAATTGAAATTAATTGAAATAAGCTGATTTAAAAACTTCTTCATACGATGGAATTAGGACTTGAAACCTATTCCATTGAATTTAAAAATATTGAAAACATCCATTTTGATATATATGATGATCCATTTTTGTTCCGGAGGCAGAATGGGCTTTTTAGGTCATTTATCGTTCAACGTGTAGATCCAATCTTGTCCATCTATTCCATTTTCAGCTTTGTCTATAAATAGCCCGTTATAAACCCTAATTGTTTCTCACTTTTCATTTCTCTGTTCGTATAAACTTTATCCTATATGTTCCTCTTCTCCAATGTTAGAAGGAAAGAAGAAAAAAACACAAAATCTCGTTTCTATTGGAAATCAACTTGCACTCTCCAAACCCTAAACACTACAGCTGCCTAACCCTTGATCGAACGGCCAATATTGCTTGCGACAATCGGAGCCTCTTCAGCAAAAGCCTCCAACATGAGAAGTGTAACGCTCCTCCATTGGATCCCATCCATACCGCTTTGTCGTCGATCGAATGCTTGGAGTGGTGGGAATTTGCAGTCGAACGGCCGCAGTTTTGGGAGATCGTGCACTCGACTGTGGTGATTTCGTGGCCAGCGCTGGTACTGGAGGTGGGAGGCTGGCCTAGGCGACCTCCTGGCAAGGCACGACGGGCCTACATGGTGGCTAGCTGCGGTAATCGATGACCCTAGGGTCGCGTGTATCTGGGTACGAGAGGGAAGATAAAGTGACGTGTCAAGGTGAGTTTGGTTTTGTTTTTTTAATTTTATATTATTTTAATTAAATTTTGAAACATTATAATTATCATAACTCTTACGTACGAGGTCCGATTCACACGCGGTTTGATCCAATGGGATCGTATCGAAATTCCGGACATTTTGATGCTCGTTTGGACGAATTCTGAGACTATTCAAATTTTGGATTTAAATTTGATTTCAAATCAATTTAAATTAATAGGTGAGTGTTTTAACCCACTCATAACTTCTAAAATTTCTTATGTTTGTTAAATTAAATTTATGATGTGATTAGAAATTTAGTTATGACTGTTTGGTATATTTTAAATCATCATCTCAGTTAATTTGAATTTATTTGAATTAAATCGTCATTTAATTTATTATTGAATATAAATTGCAAGTTAAATACCTGTTATTGATTATCAGTTCTATATTGATATTTATTGATTGATTTGGATGATGTCTGTAATGGATGTTGATTGTTGATATTGGATGAATGGATGTTTTATTTTATATCGTTATAAACCGCAAGTTCACTATGGGTTGAAATGATACATACCTGAATGATCAATAGATTAAGAAAAATAATTATGGGTTGAAATGATAGACTCGAGCGATTTATGGATTTTGTTATTATTAATTCGGGATTGCGGTTTGAAATGATATATATAACCGTAACATTTTAAATTGCGGATTGAAATGATAAATATCCGTATCACTTAACCCTAGATTAGAAAATCATATACGGACACCGGATTGGTTAAATTTAATGATTTTGAACTTCTAAATTTTTGAATTAATAAAAATAATATCTTGAAAAAAAAATTGATGTATATAAATGGAAGAATTATGGGAAAATCAAGTTTTGTGTTGAAATGTGAATTGGTTTAAAAGGAATTGCCTTAATAAATTAAATTGGAAGTTTAAAGTTAAACTTTTAAGTATAAATGAAATTCTATCGAAATTAAGTTATTGAATTTGTTTGAAAATAACTTTGAAATATTTTGAAATTGGAGTAATCCGAATTGATATTTGAACATGTATTGAAACGATATGAAATTCAATAGTTTATTGAAATGTTAAATTGAAAGGTTTGGAATTTGGTTTGTTGACTTGGAAATTGAAAATGGTCCAAATGTGTTGAAATGAAATGAATAGTTTAATTTGATATTAATTCCAAATTCATGTTTTAATATAAATTTTTTTAAAAATATATTATTTCAAAATTTCTAATTATTAAGATTTCAAAGTATTAAACTATTTTAACCTATATTAATTATATTAAATCATTTTAACCTATTTTAAACCATTTAATTTATTTAAACTAATTAATCTGTTTTAACTTATTTTAAATCTAATTAATCTATTTTAAAACTATTTAATCTATTTAATTATATTTAATCTATTTTAAATCTACATTAACTATTTATAACTATTTAAACTATTTTCTTCTAAATTCCAAACTAAGTAAAATGGATGGGTTTATATTCAAATTCTCGATTTTTAAGTGAATGTGGTTAAGCGACATTATAACCTAAGTTGGGATTTAAATAACATATTTGGTTTAATATGATATTTTGAAATGAGAGTTTAACCTATTTTGGAAATATGACTTTCGAAAGGAAATATAATTTCGAACTATGATTTCAATGTGATATAATTTCGGAAGTAAGTAATGATTTCGAAAATGATATGATTTGAATTGAATATGATATTTTGATATCAATTATGAAATGATTTTGGAAATGTAAAAGAACCATCCGGTGTGTAATATGCGATTGGTTGTTAAAGAGACCGGGATCGGATATTGTCATACTCTCTGCCAATACCGAAAACCACTTTGACAACTGTGTACACGGTGGAGATTCCATAATGAAGTAGGATGGTTGGCGATGATCCTATATGAGGTATATACGTGGACCTGACTCCCATGAATTAGCTTAAGGTGGCTAAAACATGAGCAATTGACGGGCCAAGTGAGGTCATTCCTCCGATTGGGCACACTCCTTCGACACTATATTTTGACTTTGCGATTGATTTGGTGGCCACCCTCGTTTTTTGATTTGGGAGTGTGTTCCGAGGTGGGTGGTAGTAGCTGCTATGCGTTACCACCCGTCCGGAAGTGTAATTGGTATATCTACCTTGGCATTGCCTAGTTGTGCCGTGTCACCTACCCTATCGAGACCACTGCGAGTTTTTTTTGTACCATACCTATGGAGTTCCCTCTGACGACGTCCAGTACGGATAGGATTACGGTACTGTATAGACTATGGGAATATATAAAATGTGTTAAGGGGGAAATGGGTAACGCCTTAACGCTATTTTAATAGTTTATCTTACAGTAGACATATTATAATAGCGTATTGTACTACATAGTAGATAGTTTAACAGATCCTTAGGAGATGTAAATCCCGAACATCTCTTAAGTTACTGCACTCACGTTAGACACTGGATAAGAGATGTCAAATCCCGTAAACATCTCCGACGCCATTTACACTCATATTTATTTACCGTTAATTTAACTCACATAAGATCTTTTAGTTCCGACTCTAGTGTTTTGTCCTTTCAATTCGCTCGGGTCAGCCTGAGCATTTCAGGATTTGAAGACCTTATTTCTGGAGGACGAAGACGAAGATTTGTACTACTATTATTTACTATATTTATTCCACTGCATTCATACTGTTCCGTTGCATTATTTGTTTATCTCTGATATGTGTAACTCTGATTTTGTATTGTATAAGTATAATCAAATGTTTTGTTTACAGCTTCATGAACTGTTATTTGATTATTATATTTTATCATTCCGCTGTGAAATTTTGTTTTTTTTTTCGTTCTCTGCTTTTTCTTATTCGCATCAATAACAATCCGCCCTTTTGTATGGTTTGATTCAGCACGTGTGCGTGCTTAAAACGTGCAAAAAGGCGGGAGGTTATAGTTGGTATCAGAGCTTAGGTTAAGCGATAACCTTAGCTTTGTGGGGTCTAGCTCATATAAAATAGGATAGTAATACCCTATGATGAGTCGCTGAGTGTAAATATATGAGAGAACGTATTTGTTAGTGTTATATAAAATGTTTTATATTGTGTTAATTTGTTCCATTTTGTATTTATAAATTCTAGTCGGTACATAGGACGCTATGACATCGATAGGGATTTCTAAATGCTTAATAGGACTCACGGATATAATATTGTTTTGAAATATAGGTGAATGAAATATTTTGCCTATTATATATTTTGTATATAAAATAATAATTTTATAAATAATATAGTTGATTGCTATATGTTTGGTTGTTAGGTAGTCAAATTTATAAATATTGGTTGAAAATAAAGATCTGTAAATAAAATAAATGTAAATTGGAAATTTAGAACTTAACTTCCAAGGTTTTTGAATATCTCTTTTGAATGACTTTGGAATATAATATTAATATTATTTGGAAGTATTTTCTGATATAAATATTTCAATATAATTTGAAAGAATTGTTTTAATGAAATTTTGAAAAGGAATAAAATCTGTACTACCCTCTCTGTCGCTAGAAAATAATTTTGGTGATGAGTGCACGCATCATCGACGTTCATTTTCGAGTTTCAAAGTGGGAAGGCCATTGTAGTAGTTTTACTACAGATCTATTTTGATAAACAAATAAAAAATTTAAGTTTAAATATGATTGGATAAAAGTTATGAGTATATATATGTAGATGTTATTTTAAATGATTTAAAAATGGAACCCGGCATTTAGCTCTTAAATTTTTATAAACTAGAGATTTCAATCATTGTAATGGAATAATTTTTTTTAATAATTGAAACTTCTAAATGAAAATAAGAAATTATATGCTAAGTTATAACTGAAATATACAAGGAATTTGAAATTTATAACTTGTAAACGAAAAGAATATGAAAATAAGGAATGATAACTATTGAACCTTAGGTTAATTATAATAAGTAAGTCAAACTTGTGTAACTTTCAATTGCATTCTCAAAGGCATATATATAACTTACCAATTATAAAAGTGGAAATGTTAAAAGAATTGTAATGGAAAATTTCACAGGTAAAACTTATGTAAGGGACGTGTTCAATGAATTACTTTTATAAATAAGAATTTGATGTTATAGTTGTTATAAACCTAAGTTATAATTGAAATGTACTATATAAAATGTGGTGGGAAGTAAGTATTGTAAACAGATGATTAAGAACTTAAGTTATTGGATTGATATGCTAAGTAATTGAATTAAACATGAATACTATAAACAAATGAATGTAAACCAATGAAATTAAGTAATAAATGAATGAATGAATGTAATGCAATAAAAAGAAATTGACATGATATGAATAAATAAAAATGAATTTTGTAAGTAATAAAGGAAAAATAAATGAAATAAACACTGAATGAATGAATGGGAATAAAATTTTGTAAGAGATAAATGTAAGTTAAAGAAATAATCCTTGTATGAATGAAAACCAAAATAAAAAAAACTGTAAATGTTGTGTAAGAAATTTAATAAGAATAACTCAAGTACATTGTAAATTATTGTTTGTTTTGGTTTATGGGTTGTTTTGGATAGGATACTTCTAATTGTTTAAGATGTATGAATAATCTATTGAGTTCATCTAAGACTGTTGAGTAAATGGTGCACTCAGTAGTTTATTTGTCGTTATAGGCAGTTAAAAATTTCTAAACCCAAACAGACCATTTGTTTGTTTGTTATGGATGGATAGTTGATTTTATTAATTTCATATTATGATTGTATGCCGTGGTTGCCAGTGATTGTTGTTTATATTGATTGTTTTTAGTGGTTGAAACAACTTTAAATATTTCATTTTATATAATTATTAACTCTTTTAGATTATATAAGTGAAATACAGGTTATGGAAGCAATTGCTACTGCTTTTGGTTTCGTAATTAAGCGTTGTTTGCCCGACAAATAGGTACGTTCTCGGATTACTGTTTTATAGCGATATTATATTATTTTCCACTGTTGGGATATAGTATTTTGAAATTTTTTTATATATATTATTATTATTTCTCCTGAGCCTCTCCGTACAAAGGAGACTCTACCGAAATTTTTCATGAATTTTGGACTTAGAAAATTTTTAAAAATGTTTTCCAAACTTTATTAATTTGAGTATAAAAGCATTTAATTATTATAAACTGATACATTTTATTTAAATTAATTAATTTTGTAAATTTATTTGTTTATAAATTTAATATTTTGAATAAGATATATTGATTTCTAAATTCTTTCTTTTCCCTTCTTTTACTTTTCGGGGATGAAAAGGTTTGAGTGGGGGAGAATGTAATGACCCGTAAATTTTGATAATTTAAATTTGTTAAATTAATGAGATTTAGGTAATTTAATATTGAGAGAAATGAAAATTTGTAATTTAATAATGAAATCATAACTAAATTAGAATGAGACAATGTTAATTCAAGTTAATTGTTAACAATCTTAATGAAATTCCAATTCATGGTAATTTAAGATGCCAGGCTTGGTTATAAATTAAATATAAGAAAATAAAAGTAAATATTGAATTAACCAATGAAATAATATATTAATTAATAGTAATTGACTGAAATTAGTGTTATGAAAACTAATGGTAACATTTGTTGTAAGTAATAAACTTATAAATGTAATTAAAAGTAAATGGTAACAACTACTATAGGTTACCTATTTATTTAGTTTATTTAATTTGAATTGGAAATCAATTATATTTTTAATGCAATTAAATGTTACATTAATGTGAGTTAGGACAATGACTGTAAATTATGAATGTAATAAATTGAATAGAAATATTAATTATGAATGTAGAATAATAATTGATTGAATAAAGATTGAAAAATCAAATAGAATCAATTTATTTGGATTAAATTATAATTAATTTGATTTAATTACAGTGGGAATTAAACACTGTAATTGGTAAATTGATTATCTTTAAAATTGATATTTGAACTTGTTTAAATTTTTGTGAATGTTTAAGAAATCAAATGGTAAAATTTGTTAATCATAGAATTTGAATTGAAAATTTTGATTTAATTAATTTAATATTAATTTATTTAATTTACGTGAAAATAGCCATTTTGGCCATTGACTCGGATTTTGACGAACCCAGTTTCATCGAATCCGCAATAGTGAATTATTGTAGGATTTCAAGTTTCGTAGCGATCAAACTTGTCGTTTGATCGTACGGACTCGAAACACCTAGAAATCAAATTAATTGAAATCAATTGAAATAAGCTGATTTTAACAAAACTTCTTCATACGATGGAATTAGGACTTGAAACCTATTCCATTGAATTTAAAAATATTGAAAACATCCATTTTGATATATATGATGATCCATTTTTGTTCCAGAGGCAGAATGGGCTTTTCGGGTCATTTATCGTTCAACGTGTAGATCCAATCTTGTCCATCTATTCCATTTTCAGCTTTGTCTATAAATAGCCCATTATAAACCCTAATTGTTTCTCACTTTTCTTTTCTCTATTCATATAAACTTTATCCTATATGTTCCTCTTCTCCAATGTTAGAAGGAAAGAAAAAAACACAAAATCTCGTTTCTATTGGAAATCAACTTGCACTCTCCAAACCCTAAACACTATAGCCGCCTAACCCTTGATCGAACGGCCAATATTGCTCGCGACAATCGGAGCCTCGTCAGCAAAAGCCTCCAACATGAGAAACGTAGCGCTCCTCCGTAGGATCCCATCCATACCGCTTTGTCGTCGATCGAATGCTTGGAGTAGAGGGAATTTGCAGTCGAACGGCCGCAGTTTTGGGCGATCGTGCACTCGACTGTGGCGATTTCATGGCCAGCACTGGCAATGAGGGAGAAAGGCTGGCCTAGGCGACCTCCTGGCAAGGCGCGGCGGGCCTACGTGGTGGCTAGTTGCGGTAGTCGATGACCCTAGGGTCGCGTGCGTAGGCGTGTATCTAGGTACGAGAGGGAAGATAAGGTGACGTGTCAGGGTGAGTTTGCATTTGTTTTTTTTAATTTAATTTAATTTAAATTAAATTTCGAAACGTTCTAATTATCATAACTCTTACGTACGAGGTCCGATTCACGTGCGATTTGATCCACTAGGATCGTATCGAAATTCCAGACATTTTGACGTTGGTTTGGACGAATTCTAAGACTATTGAAATTTTGGTTTTAAATTTGATTTCAAATCAATTTAAATTCAAAGGTGCGTGTTTTAACCCACTCACAACTTCTAAAATTTCTTATGTTTATTAAATTAAATTTATGATGTGATTAGAAATTTAGTTATGACTGTTTGGTATATTTTAAATCACCATCTCAATTAATTTGAATTTATTTGAATTAAGTCGTTATTTAATTTATTATTGAATATAAATTGCCAGTTAAATACCTGTTATTTATTATCAGTTCTATATTGATATTTATTGATTGATTTGGATGATGTTTGTAATGGATGTTGATTGTTGATATTAGATGAATGAATTTTTTATTTTATATCGTTATAAACTGCAAGTTCACTATGGGTTGAAATGATACATACCCGAATGATCAATAGATTAAGAAAAATCGTTATGGGTTGAAATGGTAGACTTGAGCGATTTATGGATTTTGTTATTATCAATTCGGGATTGCGGTTTGAAATGATATATATAACCGTAACATTTTAAATTGCGGATTGAAATTATAAATATCCGTATCACTTGACCCTAGGGTAGAAAATTATATACGGACACCAGATTGGTTAAATTTAATGATTTTTAACTTCTAAATTTTTGAATTAATAAAAATAATAACTTTAAAAAAAATTGATGTATATAAATGGAAGTATTATTGGAAAATCAGGCTTTGTGTTGAAATGTGAATTGGTTTAAAAGGAATTGCTTTAAGAAATTAAATTGGAAGTTTAAAGTTAAACTTGTAAGTATAAATGAAATTATATCGAAATTAAGTTATTGAAGTTGTTTGAAAATAACTTTGAAATATTTTGAAATTGGAGTAATCCGAATTGATATTTGAACATGGATTGAAACGATATGAAATTCAATAGTTTATTGAAATGTTAAATTGAAAGGTTTGGAATTTGGTTTGTTGACTTGGAAATTGAAAATGGTCCAAATGTGTTGAAATGAAATGAATTTAATTTGATATTAATTCCAAATTCATGTTTTAATATAAAATGTTTTAAAAATATATTATTTCAAAATTTCTAATTATTAAGATTTCAAAGTATTAAACTATTTTAACCTGTATTAATTATATTAAATCATTTTAACCTATTTTAAACCATTTAATTTATTTAAACTAATTAATCTGTTTTAACTTATTTTAAATCTAATTAATCTATTTTAAAGCTATTTAATCTATTTAATTATATTTAATCTATTTTAAATCTACATTAACTATTTATAACTATTTAAACTATTTTCTTCTAAATTCCAAACTAAGTAAAATGGATGGGTTTATATTCAAATTCTCGATTTTTAAGTGAATATGGTTAAGCGACATTATAACCTAAGTTGGGATTTAAATAACATATTTGGTTTAATATGATATTTTGAAATGAGAGTTTAACCTATTTTGGAAATATGTATTTTGAAAGGAAATATAATTTCGAACTATGATTTCAATGTGATATAATTTCGGTAGTAAGTAATGATTTCGAAAATGATATGACTTGAATTGAATATGATATTTTGATATCAATTATGAAATGATTTTGGAAATGTAAAAGAACCATCCGGTGTATAATAAGCGATTGGTTGTTAAAGAGACCAGGATCGGATATTGTCATACTCTCTGCCAATACCGAAAACCACTTTGACAACTGTGTACGTGGTGGAGATTCCAGAATGAAGTAGGATGGTTGGCGACAATCCTATATGAGGTATATACATGGACCTGACTCCCATGAGTTAGCTTAAGGTGGCTAAAACAGGAGCAATTGATGGGCCAAGTTAGGTCATTCCTCCGATCGGGCACACTCCTTCGATACTATATTCTAACTTTGCGATTGATTTGGTGGCCACCCTCGATTTTTGATTTAGGAGTGTCTTCCGAGGTGGGCGGTAGTAGCTGCTATGCGTTACCACCAGTCCGGAAGTGTAATTGGTATATCTACTCTGGCATTGCCTAGTTGTGCCGTGTCACCTACCCTATCGAGACCACTATGAGTTTGTTTTGTACCATACCTAAGGAGTGCCCTCTAATGACGTCCAGTACGGACGGTATTACGGTACTGTATAGACTATGGGAATATATAAAAATGTGTTAAGGGGGAAGTGGGTAACGCCTTAACGCTATTTTAATAGTTTATCTTACTGTAGACATATTATAATAGTGTATTGTACTACATAGTAGATAGTTTAACGGATCCTTAGGAGATGTGAATCCCGAACATCTCTTAAGTTACTGCACTCACGTTAGACACTGGATAAGAGATGTTAAACCCCGTATACATCTCCGACGCCGTTTACACTCATATTTATTTACCGTTAATTTAACTCACATAAGATCTTTTAGTTCTGACTCGAGTGTTTTGTCCTTTCAATTCGCTCGGGTTAGCCTGAGCATTTTAGGATTTGAAGACCTTATTTCTGGAGGACGAAGACGAAGATTTGTACTACTATTATTTACTATATTTATTCCACTGCATTCATACTGTTCCGCCGCATTATTTGTTTATCTTTGATATGTGTAACTCTGATTTTGTATTGTATAAGTATAATCAAATGTTTTGTATACAGCTTCATGAACTGTTATTTGATTATTATATTTTGTCATTCCGCTGCGAGATTCTGTTTTGTTTTTTTTTCTTTCTCTATTTTGTCTTATTCACCTCAATAACAATCCGCCCTTCTGTATGGTTTGAGTCGGCACGTGTGCCTGCTTAAAACGTCCAAAAAGGCGGGATGTTACATGTTTTATCTTCGAAGATAGATACCATTAACAGTTATAAGAAATTAGAGGTGGTCGTGGAGATAAAAGTTCCTTGGGTTTAGCCGGCATTATTGTGGAAGCATTAAGGATTTCTCGTGTATAGTAGTACCCTTGACTAAGCTGACTAGAAAGAATAAGAAGTTTGTGCGGATTAATAAATGTGAAGGGTCATTGTGACACCCCACTATTTTTAATGTAGAAATTACTTACAAATGCCATAAAATATGCTACGACTAATTTCCAATATTAAAGGCAGTGGATCATTCATATTATAATTATAAACTTTTTAAAATAATGAAAATAAAATAAAAACCTCACAATGAAATCAAATATCAATAAAATTATATATCAACTTAATAATATAGTTTTCTTACAACATCATTGTAATAATTTATATCTCAATACATCAATTAACATTAACTAATAGAATAAAAGAATATACTAATCGGCTACCGATGACATAGCTAGCATCCACTTTCCATTCCCACTACTGCTCCTACCTGCAACTTTATGACATTATGGATATATGAAATAAAAATGAAAAATGTTTCAACTGTATTTGGACTGTGCCTAACCCTATACACCCTTCCCAACCTAAGGGATCCAGTGGTTATTGCATAGGAAAAGACTTCCCACGCACCCCTTTTTGGAGGATCAAGCCCACGTAGTTCTATTTCTAGCTCTTCTCCTGCATCTAAATAGTAATTAACACATAACTACCATAACATCCATGCAACCATCCCAAACAATGCAATCAATACAACTACTGCAATCCATGCAATCATGCAAGCAGGAAACATTAATCCTACTAAACCATTCCAATCAATCATCATAAGTATGGGGCAACAACAATAATTGCACACTTAGCCATTAAATATTACAGTCGTTGACAACACACAATGCCAACCCCAAACATCAAACAAACCAATCACAACATATATATACTTTTATGCAGTTAAAGCGCTCAGCGGATTCAATTCGGCGGAGGTGCGAAAAGTCATAACGGAGATACATCGATGATACAGCGGGGATATAACAGATGACTCTAAAATAACATATAAAACATGTACTTAATGTTTTGACAAATATATAAATTGTAATTAAATGCATAATTAACATTCAATCAAATTATAATTGATACATATTTAATTTTAAATAAAAACATGTGCAAACATATTGTAAATAAACATAATCCGATATTTAACATAATTAAATTTAATAGAAATTAGAGTATTTTTGTGTATGAAAATCTGTTAAAAAATTCAATTAAAAAAATAATTTCATAATTTTTATAATATATAAATGACATTTTTTAATTCATTTTGTTTAAAGCAAATATAGCGCGAATAGTGGGATATAGCGGGAATAATGAGATATAGCGGAAATAGCGGGGCTTAAAGCGAAAAGGCTATTTTTGAGGCTATTTGGGAAAATCCTAGCGGTAGAAATCCACAGTGGGATATAGCAGGGTTATTGCGGGGCAATAACGGGGCATTAACTGCACTTATATGCTTTCATAAACGAATTTATCAATCGGTAGTAATACACCATCAAATTTAAGTATAAATCAACCAAATGTGTACTAAACCACTATAAAGCACACAAATACCGGCGGTAAAACCATAGTTAACTACACATGTAGTGATAATGGTAAAATATCGCAGGCATATCCACATACGATTTCATCATCATAAAACAACATATGCGATAAATAAAATCAACCATTAATCACATTACATCTATCCAAAACATCATATTCACTACCATTGTTTTTCTTAAGATAAAATCATTATATTATTGTTTATTATAAAAGCAATAATAATTCTCCTAAATTTATAATATACTTTAAAATATCTTATTGTAATCCCATTACTTCACATCTATCCAAACATCATATTTTATCTCAAAATAATATTTTTTACAAAAACCATTTTATTATTTATAAAATCTCATTTTATTAGATAATAATAATAAACTACCCAATCTTTGTTTTAAAAATATATTTTTCATTATTATTTTGGAACTTTTCTAGAAATTCATAAATAAAAACTTTATCAAATTTCTTCCATTAATTTCATTAATTCATTAAATGACTGTTATTTATAAACATCAAAAACTATAAATAATTACGTCTATCATTTATTTATCTAACCTTCCCATTATTATCCATTTTATTTAAATTAATTATTTTTCAATTTAAATCAACAATTAATTATAATTATGCTACAATCAATGGTAAACTACCCAATTAGGGCACAATATATACAAAATAGCACAATATCAAACAATCAAAAATATATCACAACGCATACCAATAATTACAATTTTACATCAATAGATATCAATTTTATAATCTAAAATTCAATTAAATAAATAAACAATCCATACCAGCATGCATTTTCCAATAGTCTCCAAACTCAGCAAACCCAATACTAGATCATTCAGAATTTCTCCACGAGTCCAACAAAAGAAACTGCACATGAATCAGAGTTCGTATGCACAAGATATCTTGATTGGAAGATCTAGGATTTTTAATAACTAAAATAAATGGAATAAGTATACACATACGGTACGGTATCTCACTTGTATCTCCTTCCACCATCTCCTTTACGCACACACGAACCCAAACTCATCCCTAAATCTTCATCATCGCAAGTTGCCACAAGTCGCCGTCGTCAGATCCAAAGCCACCATCACCTCCACCTTGGCTTGCTACACCACCCTAATCCGGCTTCATCCCCTCCGCCATCGCCAATGGCCAGTCGTTGACCCATTTTTTGGCATTTACTGTGCCGATTCTGGCCACCTCTACCACTTCCAACCTGATCCAACTATGTGGATGAACTCCACTCTCTATTGTCTACCACCCAGTAACCTTTGGTCATCCTATAATTGACGTTTCAACATCGATCACCAAGCCCTAGATTGGATGGCTATAGATAAATCACTAATTTCCAACCGCCCCAAGTGGCGTACCTAAAAATGAACACTTGACGTTTACTCCATTTGCCAAGGGCTTTCCAACGATGTTTAATTCGATAGGGTCTGGACACTTTGGGTTCGATTCACTTTTTGGTTAATTTGTTAATCAACATTTGTGGGTAATTAAGCAAATGTCTAGATTAGGGAAATAAATCTGAGGATAGAGGTGAAGGCTAGGGTTCCATAGCCTCATTTATATAGTTGTTAGGCTAGCTTATGGGTCGTTTATCCAGTTTGGCCCGAAACAGCTACATACGCTATTTAAACACTATAATGTCTCTACTTCGTCAAACCGTAACTTCAAATACATCAAAAATATATATCAAATTGATCATCTCCGAAAGATCTTCTCATGGTTATAAACACGACTCCTAATTCACCATTTTATTAAAATTTTATTCTAATATTTTGCAGTGTCAAATTTGCAGGTCGTTACATTCTCTCTCCAAAAAGAATTGCGCCCTCGCAATTTCTCAAATACAATCGTCAACAAAATCAATAAAATCTTATTATAGGTTTTATCACAAAATACAGGGAAGTATATTAATGAAAATCAATCATCTTTAATTGTAGTATTCGACATCCGCACAACACAACCAACCAGGACATACAACAATTTATTCACAATAATGAAATTAACATTCATAGTACAGTAACACTTATAATTCCTCAATCATGCATCCAAAATATAGTATATAAAAATAATCAATAAAGGGTAAAACAAACCCAACTAAAGATCAATCTCCATATACCAGTCATAACATGTATCTCAGCAATCCAAACCTAATCACCCATAACAGAAATACACAACAAAATATAGGTTGGTCCAAAATGCACGCATAATAAGAATATACATAAATCGATAATCATCACAGTTCATTAAAGTAAAGCATGCACACCCCAAAAAATGGTAGTCATTACATCATCATACCCGCAAATAACACATATGTGCTAATCCTTACACTGGTTACCCTTACACTGTAATATGTATATCTTCCAACCTATCGATGAACTTCCTCATTGTCTTATCATCATAAAAATTGGTATACCATCTCATGCCTACACCTTCCAAAATGATATATGTACCCAATTATGGCTACATCCTTGACATAATGTTACAGTTGCATTAATTCTTTATTTATTGGTCCCTCACATATAGTCGAAAAATATAAACCATCACTAAGGAGAATTAGATCATCACCAAATCTTCACATCATATTAGCTATTACCAAGGTTTTACTTATCCATGCATCATCACCGAAGTCTCAGTTTACTACAATCCTCGATGAAGCCTCGCTTCTCCAAGACCAACATCAAAGTCTCACTTTGCCACGATCATCTCCGGAGTCTCACTGCATTTTGACTTTCTCAAAGTCTCCCTTCACCACAACCTTCTCAAGGTATCCTCGAAGTCTCACTTCGCTACGATTATTTCTGAACACTAACCCCATCACGATCATTTCTAGAGTCTCACTCTAGTTGACTTTTTCAAAGTCATTCTTCGTCATGAACTTCTCAAGGCCTCTTGAATACATGATAAACACTCTATGACCTCTCAGGCCGATGACATCTCATGGCACAATTGGATCCAGCGTTCTTTTGGATACCAATCTCATAGGTACTATCCTCTCAGGACAAGCCAAACCGTCTTAAGGTCCATGGTACACAGATGAGTGTCTCCCTACCCCTAGGAACAACCATCATATCCAGAGTTATCAATGGTCTTTTTAGCATCCAACTTGATCCGAAATATCTCATGCCCCTCCACATCGCTTCACCTTGTTGAACGTTCTTCTTCGGACTATTCTAGTGTCATACATTCACTTTCCACTTAAAGTACTCGATCAAATGACTAACATCATTGATTCGTCAAAGTTTAGAATACTTTACTTGGCTCTTAGGATTTTCTTGCACTTGATCCACCATTTTCCCTATGCATGCCTTGAAGTGAACTAGAGAAAATCTTGTGTCACCATGACTGATCCAAATATATCATTTACCACCTCATTAGTTTTTCCAATGCAAATCCCTCGAAAAGTTAACATTGTTAACTACCTCATTATAAGATTATTAAAACTAACAAACATTTATCCTACCATACAATGTACACAATCATAATAAGGAAAACAAAAGCCAACCAAAAATTAAGCAGATTGAAGCAAAACAAACACAAATATTACATAAGAAAAATAATTAGCAAAAAAATGCATAATATAACTAATGAACAACCATTATCAAATAAGTAAACAATAATAATAAAATACAAATGGAACAAAGAATCATCCCATGAATCATAAAACAAATGCAGTCAAACTGATAAAACCAATGTTAACAAGCAATAAAACAACACAATCAATTCAACCAAAGCAAACAATCACTAATAAAGTAAAATATCTCAACCCCATACACCAAAATGGGTTTTGGACAAACTTAAAAATCACATCACCAGGCATCCCACATCTCAAGTCACACAGCCAAGTTTTACAATCTTCAAATTGAGTTTTTTCCAAATAATATACACCTTTAGAATTTTACAAACCAAATATTTTACTTCTTTTCACTTTAAAAATCAACTTTTAAATCAAGTTATTTCCACCCTTGTAAAATATTTCACAATATTTTACAATACATCTTTTTTCGAAAAGAGAAATATCTTCATACATTTGCTCAATGAAACATTCTCTTTTAAAAATTGGGTACACTCCTAATCAAAAAATCTTTTAAAATTTTTTTTCTCTTCGAACGTCATTTTCTATGTTCCACGGAAGTAGATTTTTTCGTAAAACATCCTCAAAACATAGTTTCATTAAGTCAATCGTTTACTTTCACCTTTTTAAACTTCAGTAAATCTCTTCAATTCCAAAGCATACATTTTTACTTCTTAAATAAATCTGAAGTATATTTTTAAATATAACGTCTCAAGTTAAAATTCCATAAAATAGGCCCAATTTTTATGGTTAGGTTTTAATGTCAAAAGTGTGTCACTTGGGTTAAAACCAACACTTAACCCTTCCTAAAAGTGCTTATATTAACTCACTCCTATAGTGTTTATTTCCCACTCAAAGGTCACTATAAATAAATAATGTCTTGAGGTGAGATAATGGTGGTTATGCACACAACATGTACACAAAATGTAACATTCCATATTTTGGAGGGTCCATAATATGGTAAATTAAATTAAATTAATAATATGAAGGAGTTATTAATTAAAATTATTAAAGTAGTTCAATTGCAAGAATTGCCTAAGAGAAATTTAATTAATTAAGTGAGAGTCATTTTAAAAAGTTAATTGGATGGACTAAGGGCAATTAGAGAAATTTTCGGTTGGGCTTAATTAATAAGAATAAATCATAAAATTTTAAATATGAAGGATAATGTTAAGAGGAATGGAATTGTGTGATTGGATTAGATTCGATTAGATTGGGATGTTGGCCCAAACCAAAAACACTAGTCCACTTTCTTAGCCACATCCCCTCATTCCATCTTCATTTTCCATTTTCATTTCACAAAACAAAATTTCTTAGCAACAAGTCATGTCCAGCCACTAACTCAAGGGAAGAATAAGATAATTCAAGGGAAATCAAAGCAAAGAAGATTACAGATTTTCAAATTTAAAAGGAGAAGATATTAAATCAAGTTTTATTAAGCTAGGTGAGTAAAATCTTTCTCTAAAACCTATCAAATGTGAACGTAAATGTGCATATTTATACTTCCATATTTAATCTAATTTAATTAAATAAATGAGCATATAAAGTATTTTAACATGTTTACACCAAAATTTCAGTTGTTTTCAAATCATTATTTATTCATCTTTATATAGAAGCAAAATGGTCATTCTTATGTGTGATTTAATTTGAGAAAATTTATTTGCACATTTTAATGTTGTTTTGTAGGAATTTGGATTCAACATGGAAGAGCCTTCATGTATTCATGCATGCACAAGTGAAGGAAGACAAGAGAATGAAGAAATAAAACAATTCATACAATATGGAGGACCTCACCTACCCACTTACCATGATCTACAGTTAGGAGCTAATGCACATGTTAGTGGGAATTAAAAGCACATGCACACTTAATGGTGGATTAATTACTTGCTAATGATAACTTGGTGGTCACACTTCCTCAAGGACAATTTGGGTAATCCCTTAAAATATGCATTAGGGTTTTAGTCATGTATAAATACCTCTTATGTTTCATGTAATGAAGCTATTAGCACCACCTTGTAGTTAGTTTTGTGGTAGCCACAAATATAATCAAAAACTCTCTTTCTCTTTTTAATGACTTCTTAGCCTTTTCTTCGTGTAATTTATTTTTATGCAATTTTAATACATGTTCTTTTCTTTGTTGTTTCTTTTATGTTAGTAGTGTAGATCTCTTTATTTTATGCAAGTAGTTTAGCTTTTATTTTATTTCAACTAGATCTCTTTTTCCTCTTGTTTATGTTTATGTTACAATCAACATTTGTTGAAATGATAAAATATATGATAAGCTAAACCCCTTTAATTTAGGGGTAATGAAGCTCTCTTAATCATATAGATTCAACTTATTTGCTAATTTTTGATCTCTCTTTATGCTTCATGAAAGTTTTTATGTGGTAAAATTTTGTTGTTTAACTTTGAATTTGATGGCCTATGTTGTTAACACCAAATAGGTTATGCTTAAACAAATATAAACACAAATTACCTCTTCATCTACATATGATTATGGTAATGAAGTGGATTTTAGAATCAAAATTTGATAGTCTATATTACTAATCAATAGTAAATAGATCATGCTTAGAATAGATTTTATTTTTGATTTCATTATCATTTTCATGAGAGTAAACAAGTGGTTTGGAGGGTGTGCTAAAGTTTGATGGTTTATGTTGGGCTAATTAATAGCTCAAACAGACCATACTCATGAAAAACACATCAACTAAATTCACTGATGGCCAAAATAGAGAGATCATAATTTTATTATCTTGATTTATGTGATCATGAGAAGGGATTTGCCTCTAAATTTCCTTCTACTCTCATATTTTTATTCACTTTCTTTTGTTAGTTTTTTACATTTTGTTTAGCTTAAACAACTTCAAACTCTTGGTTAATTTGATTGGGTGGAATTTTAAATCAATTCAATTCCCTACGTACCCATACTCGCCATGTACTAAAAATGTACGCCGTGTGCTTGTGGTTATTTTTATTACAATTTTTCGATGATTGTCTAATCCAATAGAAAACTCGTCAATTCAAAAAGTTTTTGGCACCGTTGCCGGGGAATAGACTTGATTTTAATTTTATTATTCGAATTATTTTTGTTTGATTTTAGTGTGCTTTCATTTTGTGTGTTAATTTTCCTTTTTTAAAAAAAATTATTATTGTTGTGAGTTTGTGTGTGATTTTTGTTATCATTTTCTTTGTGTGCATCCCTGGTTTTCTAGTTTCATTTGCATTTGTGATGTGCACGTAAATGTGTATATTTTTACTTCCATATTTAATCTAATTGAATTAAATAAATGATCATATATGGTGTTTTAAAATGTTTAAACCAAAATTCAAATTATTTTCAGATCATCATTTATTCATCTCTATATAGGGGCAAAATGGTCATTTTTGTGCATATATTAATTTGAGAATATTTATTTCCACATTTTATTTTTATTTGTAGGAAAATTGGATGGAAATTACAAGAGGCTTCATGGAAAATATGCACGCACAAGAGAAAACAAAGGAATGAAGATGGAAATAATTCAAACTCATGTATCATGGAGGACCCCACCTACGCACTTACCATGATGTACACTTAGGAGCTAATGCACATGCTAATGAAGATTAAAGTTACATGCACATTTAAGTGGAGGATTAATTCATACTAATGATAACTTGGTGGCCACACTTCATAGAGGAGTAGTTTAGGTAGTCCCCAAAAATATGGATTATGGTTTCAAACTTGTATAAATACCCCATATGTTCATGTAATTAAGCTTTTAGCCTCCTTAGCCTCCATTTTAGTTAGTTTAGTTTGAGGCACAAAAATAAACAAAGCTCTCTTTTCTCTTTCATGGCTACTTAGCCATTTTTCTTTATGTGATTTTCTTTTAATGCAATTTTAATTCAATCTCTTTTTATCTACATTCTTTTTTCCTTTCATGTTAGTAGTGTAGATCTTTTTATTTATGCAAGTAGATTAGATTTTGTTTTATGTTAATTAGCTTTCTTCTTACTTAGCTTGCATTTTCCTTTTGTTTTTATTTTATGTTGCAATCTACAATAGTTGAATTGATAAAAAAATATGAGAGGCTAAACCTCTTCAATTTGGGTAATGAAGCTCTCTTATTCATGTAGATTCAACATTTTGTTAATCAGCGATCTCTTTTTGTGCTTAATGGAATTGGTGGATGTGTTTAAATTTTGTTGTTTAGCTTTGAATTTGTTGACCTATGTTGTTGACACCAAATAGGTCATGCTTAAACAAACAAAACACAAATTACCACTTCATCTACGTATGATTATGGTAATGAAGTGATTTTAAAATCAAAATTTAATGATCTATATTTCTAATCAATAGTTAATCGATCATGTTTAGAATAGATTTTATTTTCAAATTCATTGTCAATTTTCATGAGAGTTAGCAAGTGGTTTAATGGGTGTGTTATAGTTTGATGGTTTATATTGGGCTAATTAATAGCACAAATATTCCATACTTATGATAAACACATCAATTAAATTCACTAATGACCAAAAAAAGAGATCATAATTTCATTTTGTGTTGATTTATGTGATCAAGAGAGTGGATTTATCTCAAAATTGCCTTCAAACTCTCATATTTTTATCCATTTTCTTTTGTTAGTTTATTTACATTGTTAGCTTCACACATTTCAAATCTTGGTTTAATTTGATTGAAAAGAATTTTAAATCTAAACAATTCCATGCGGTTGACCCGTACTCGCCACGTACTAGAATTGTACGCCGTGCGCTTGCGGTTATTTTTAATTAAAATTTGATCGGCTATTTTCCAACTAGATAGAAAATTGGCCGTCAAACAAGTTTTGGCTCCGTTGCCGGGGAATTGATTTGATTTTAATTTTCTATTATTCGAATCATTTTGTTTGATTTTTGTGTGTTTGTTTTGTGTGTTAATTTGCATTAAAAAAATATTGTTGTTGTGTGCTTGTTTTGTGAATTTTGCTTTCATTTTGATTTGTTTGCTTGTTGTTGTCTTCTATTTGCATTTCTATTTAAAAAAACAACAACACAATTTCAAAACAAAAACGAAAATATTTTATTTCCTTTTCAACTTGCGTTTCATTTGTCTTACAAGTTTATAATTTATAGTGCATTTACATTTACAATTTAAAGAAAACAACACTATTACAACTCTGTGCACAATTGTTCTCTTTTTCACTGTTTTACAACCATTTCAAACTCTGAGTTGCATCTCAACAAACATCCTCCTTCATACAACAAATCACTATACATACTGCATAACCACCATACTATCATAGCATACCACTTACACCCCGGCCACATACAAACTTCTCTTATTTTCACTCAACGCTACGTTCCCCATCACAAACATCTACACTTGAACAACCCACTACCCCATCATCCCATCCCTTACATACCTCCAACTGCCATATCACTGACCAAACCCTCCACAATAAGCCAGTTACCATCACAACCACTTCTACACAAACATACCACTAGACACTGCTATATCATCACATACTAACAACCAATCACCTATTTGCTCAACTCCTCACCAAATATTCAACATCCAGTTGCATTCACATGATCACATATACATCGTCCTCTAAACCATCACTACAAACCACAAACTAAAACCCCCTACCACAACATCATTTCTCAGTGCATGCCCTTCACAAAAAGATCTCCTCTGACTCCTACCTTCAACGGGCTTCTGACCATCACTACTACAATCTGCCTGTGCCTGTTGCAATTGCACACTGCTTGCTGCCACCCAATTGCCTTGCTGAAGCAACTTCCAAGTATACATCACCTAACACTTCAAACCCTATTCACAACACTGCATCCTTCAGCTATCACCAATTGCCTCTGCCCTATCCACCCCATCAACAAACCCCCCCATCTGCCTAACACATCAGTGCACATCAACAAACACTACGAACATCAGTTTGACCACCCACTTCTATCATTTACATTTACTCCTCAACGCTTCTTCTCTATCACCATCCACCTTCAACATTACAACAGACTAACAATTGACATACATTACAACAGACATTACATATCATTATCACTGACCAAATTCCTCTGACATACATTAGTGCTCATCTACTTCCTACTGTCAACTACCAACTTCCACCCCCCCCCCCCCCGCCCCGCACATTAGTGCTATTCAATCTTCACCACAACATACTTAATAACTGTCATTAACCTGAACTGCTCCTCACCTCCCTTTCCCTTTGCCAATTCAACATTATCCTCTATTACCACCTTACTGCCCACCGCAACCGCCTGCTCATCAACTACTGCTGCAACATCCAACAATACAACCTAACATCTACCCCCAATCGCAAGTCCACTCGCAACATCATCAATCGCTTGAAACCCAACATCGAACCCATAACACCAGAACCCCCTTCGCCACCGAAATCGCCTCGCCCAAACCAGCAACCTACTCAACAAATCGTCACTACCCTATCAAGCAATCGATCGAACTCCATCAATCATACTTGCCCCCAATCAACGTTTAAGTCATCGAACTCCAATTGCAGTCACAAAATTCACAATCGCGAACTCTTAATTGAAATTTGTGTACGATGGAATTTTGTTGAGGATTGAAAACGATATTTTTATCTGGTATTGCTTTTGTTTGAAGGAGAAAAAAAAAGATAAACAAATGGGAGCGAAAATCTTCGTTTATTAATTTGGGAAAATGGGTATGGTTTGGTTTGGATAGTGGGCCTAGTGGGCTAAGTTTATTTAGTTTTCTTTTATTTCAAACCTTTTTTCTTTTCTTTTGTTTATAAGTCTTCTTCATTTATAAAAATAAAAAAAACAAAGAAAAAGAAAAAAAAGAAAAAAAAAAGTTCTTACTTTAAGATTTCTTGTATGTTGTTTTGCTTTGAGTTGTAAATAATTTATTTTAATTTCCTTTTCTCTTCCAAAAAAAAGAAAAAAAAGAAAGGATCTTTATTAAAAAAAGGGGGATGAATTTGTTTTGATTTAGTTTGTTCTAGTTTTTCATTTTTTTAGTTTTTCTTTGATATATATATATATATATATATTGTATATATCTTGTTTTTAGTTTTAGGTTGTAGAAGCAGAAATTGAAAGGAAGAACCGCTTGCCAAAAACAATCGCTTCGCTTTGCTTGCTTATAAAAAATCATCGCTAAAATAAATAAATAAATTGCTAATAATCTGCACGCTCTAGTATTGTGCTTTTATCTCTAGTTTTATTTTATCTGCATTGTTGGTTGCTTGCATTTAAAAAAAATTCAAAAAAAAGCAAAATTCATTTGTAGTTGCATTGTTAGTACACGTTTAAATTCAATTTTTCATTTCATCTTAAAAATTTGCTAATAATAACGGTTAGACATCTTAAAGGAGTCGCAAACTCACTTAGGGCTTAATTGTATCTTGACAATTTTTTCTCTTTCGACAATTTAATTTCTTGGTGTCTAGGCTACGGCAGAGCAATAGCCATTTATAAATATTACGGTGATTCGTAAATATTATAGTGGTTGTTACTTTGAAGGTACTTAAACCTTTAGCTGCATTGCTACGGTGATTCGTGGTGCACCGATAAATCATGTCCGTTACCTAGCTGAGAACTATCTTGTTGATTTAAGACAAAGTGTGATTATACAATTTTGGGTTAGGAGTTACTTAGGCAGAAATTTTGTAATTAAGTCCTTGCATTCATTTAGTTGCATTAGTTCATGCATATTTAAAAAAAATCAAAATAGAAAGCTAAAAAAAATTGTAAATATTTCTTCACTTAGTTTTTAAATCCTTTGAAATCTTTTTTAATCAAAATCAAAAATAGAAAAAAAAAATTAAGTTAGTTTTTTTTAGAAAAATCAAAAAATCCAAAAAAAATATAAAAAAATTTCAGAAAAAAAGATATAAAAAAATCAAAATGAAATTTCCATTTTTGAAAAATAAATTCCTTTTGGTAAATAGTTTTCCTTTATAAAAAAATCCAAAAAATATGTATATATATCCAAAAAAGAAAAAAACATTTTGAAAATGTCAGAATTTTCTTAATCTCCAGAATTTAACAAAAGTTGTGAAAATCAATATAATCCATATAATTTCACTCCAAATTCTTATGGATATTTTAATGACAACTATTGTATTCGAATTTTGAACCACAAAACTTTCAAAATAATGAGCAACCCTCAACTCTTGAAAAGAGTATTGAAATGATTTTGTGTTTACTTGAACTCTCTACACAAAATGATCAAATGATAAATGATTTGTGCAATTCATATTTGTGTTATAACTCAAGTTTTCAAAGTAATCAAGATTTGAATTCACTTCAAAATTCAAATGATATCGAGTATAACCCATGCCAATTCAATTTCGAACTTCAAAATGAGTTTCAAAGTCAAAATGAAAATGGAAACAACTTTTTAAATGATTTTGGCAATGGGAATAATCTCGACTACGATGCGATTGATAATTCTTGTTCTCAACAAGTTCAAATCAAAATTTCTCAAGTTAATAACTATAAATTGGATTTTTTTTGAGCAAATAAACAAAGTTCACACAGATTTATTGTTTGAAACGTACATGAAACAACGTGAGAAACAAAATCAAATCCCAACATGTGACGAGTAAATAATAATCCATCTTTTACCAAAATTAACGATTTTCAAATAACAACTTTTGAAATTGAAAACGACAATCTTAATGAAGTTGTTGAAAATACGGTAATTGAGTTGGATTTCAATTCGTTTGAAAATGTGGAACAAAATTTAAAATTCGATTTTCCTTTTTCCGATTTTGAAATATTGAATACAACAACTTCAGATTTTGAAATTGATACATGCAATGAAGTTGTTGATAATCCAACAAAGGAAGACGAATTTAATGAACACGAATTTTTTGGACTTTTCGATGATGAGTTGTTGAATTCTAAAGGGGTAGAGTTAAATCACCATTTTGATTTTGAAATCAATAATTCTGAAGAAATTTTCAATGATGAGTTTGAATTTGAATGTGGTGAGAATACGCTTGAATTTGAACCAATTGTTTCATCAACCCCAAAAATCATCGAAAATAAAACAACTCACATGGTTTTTAATAAAATGACATTCGTTTTTCCGAATCAACATTCAACTCCAGAATCTTTTATAGTTTGGTTTTCTGTGCTTCAACTGTGTCTCGCATATTTGATGGGACAAATGAATTGGTCTTTGGAAGACCGTTTCATTTACTTTTTAATGATATATTTTCTGATGTCGTGTAAATAATAATATTTTCATTTTCATGTAAATATAGGTCATATTTTTTTTCTCCTTTCACTTGGGTTGACTGTAGGGACACGTCAAAATCAAGTGTGGGTGGAGTCTCATCTTCTTTTTGATTTTTCATGGTTTATTTTTTTTATTTTCTTTCCAAAACTTTTAAAACCAATTTCAATATATATATATATATATATATATATCCAAAAACAAATCAAGTGTGAACACTCGCCATGCTCTGTACCCTTCTCATGTAAGCCCGAAAGGCAGTGCATGATCGGTATATCTAGCCTCAGTTTATCTGAGTTAGGTGTATGTATATAAAAATTCTTTCATTAATAATTCCTACAGTCGATAGGTGAACACACTTGTGTGTTCACTCGCCATGCTCTGTATTCCCCTCACATAAGCCCGCAAGGTAGTGCATGGGTAATATATCTGGCCTTAGTTTTCTGAGTTAGGCATGGGTAATATATCTGGCCTTAGTTTTCTGAGTTAGGCATATGTAAATATTATTAATATCAATAAAATTTTCAAATAAGAGAGAGTAAGCAATTGAAATCCAAGCACTATTCTAACTTATGTGATTTGACTTTTTATTCAAAAGAAATGAAAATACTACTTTGATAAACTTCGATAATCAACTAAGGATCCATTTCATAGTTGCACTATGTTATCAACTGAAACAACTAGCCAAACTAGAGTCTATTTATTATGATAACTTGAATTTTTTTGGATGTTTTGACAAGTAAAAGGAATTAAATTTCTTGATAATGACCAAAACTTATATTTAACTTATTCGTGTTAATTTGAAAGTAAATTCTTCATTTGTAAATATTTTCAAAAACTTGCATTCATCTCTTTGTAAATAAATCTTGCATTTAGGAAATTTTCATTTTGTAAATATTTTCATGTTGCATTTAGATTTTGTGGGTAGTATCCGCTGAAAACCCTCACGAGACAACACTCGTCCTACTATGGACACCTAGAGGTTTAACGGCTTGTTGCATACGCTCAATGCAATCATGCTCCCTACGAAAACAGATTTATCTTAGTTTTTAGTTTATTCAAGGACGAATAAAAAGAAAAGTGTGGGGGTATTTGATGTGCACGTTGTAACAACCCATAATTTTGTGAATATTTTTAATTAAATTTTTATTTGAAATTTTGATTTTTTAAATCATTTAAAAGTGAATTTTTAGAATTATTCCAATGTAAGTTTGGAATTTGTTTGTAATTTATTTTCCAAATGCAATAAATAAACGATTTTTGAAAATTTTATATTTTGGTCAAAATCTGAATTTTCAGTTTAAATATAAAAAAAATTGAATTTCAAATTTTAATCTTTTTCTTTGAAGCAGAATATATTTATGATATCTGTTCTGCTTTTCGTTTCGTTAAATTCTGAGTTATACTTTTTAAATCAGATAAATTACAGCATTTTTACACGCAGTTATTTACTGTATTTCAATTTCTAGTTTTCTATGTGCGTTTCTATATTTTTATTTTCTATGTTATTTTATTTTATTTTATTTTTCTATTTTGTTTATCTAAACTTTATTTATTGGATTTCACTTGTGTGTGTATCTTTTCATAAAAGGCTTGGAAGAAATCAAGGAGACATGCGTTACATTTCTTTAATGCTTGCCTTTTTATTTACCTACCCTCTTTATTACTTACCCTAGCCATTCACCGTTCATAGCCGTGAATTGCTCTTATTAATCATGTACAAACATCTCAAAATATCCTCTTTTCAATTGCATTTAAGAATCATATATATACATACATATATATATATACATATATATATACATATATATATATGTATGTGTGTTTCTTTCTCCTTATTTCTTACCTTTTATTTCCTAGCCTTTTTGTTTTTCTATCATTTACTCCTCTTTAGCCGTTCAAAATCTTTTCTTGCCATCCACTCCACTTCATAATTCACGTACAAAAATTTATTTCCCATCTCTCATTTTTCATTTGCATTTAAAAATAAAATATATTGTACGTTTTTTCTCCTTAACTTATGCCTTTCCGTTTCCTTAGCATTCATAACTCCTTAGCTCTCTTTTTTTTCTCTTCTATAGCCGTGTATTTCCTTTTTCCATACACGTACAAAATTTATTTCCCATTATGATTCACATATTTCACTTGCATTTAGGAATAATATATGTATAAGTTTTTTTCTCTTTATTTCTTGTTTCTTTGTTTTCCTAGTATTTACTCTATCAAATCACATAAAAATCTTCTCAATGTCTCAGTTCCTCATTTGCCTCTTCTGATTGAAATATTTTACAGTAAGTTTCTTTTATTAAATAGGAAATAAATCACACTCATTCACTAGCCTTTTTATTTGCTAGCCTTTCATTTTCTAAATCCTACATCTTAGCCATTCAAATCTCTTGAAACCCTAGCCGCCTTCTTTTTATTTCTTATTCACGTACAAGTTCTCATCCTCTCATTTTCATTTGCGTGAAGAAAATACAACAAGCTCTAGGTTATTTCCATGGCTTCCTTCTCTCTTTTTTTCCACTTTTATTTTATTTCCTCTTTTTTTTCCTTTTGTTTTCTCCTTGCATAGCTCAGCCTCCACCACCACAACATAACCTCCTCCTCACTATTAGACCATGGCAAAGCCCACTTGGTGGTTGAAAGCAAGGTTATGTTCTTTGATTCGTAATTGCATAGTTTAATTCATCTTTTGTTGTGTTGAATCTTATTCTTATGATTTGTGTATTTGTTATATACAAGATCAATATCTTGGCTCTCCATCCATTCAAATCAGAATTGTGTCTAGTCGTGCTTTCGTGCTTTCCGGATTTTTGTTTGTGTGTTTGCTTTGCAAACTTCAGCGTAAAAAGGTGAGTAATCACACCTGACATTCATACTTATATTATTGTGAATTGATAGCAAGTGAAAGTGTAGAAATAATTATATTATGTTATACATGCCTGTGATATATTTATATGATATTAAATACTGTTTATATGCCTGTTACATCATCTGTTATATTTTATTTTATTTTACTGTTTATTTATATTCTGTTCTCACACTGCAAGTTCCCTGTAGAATAGAATCACTATGGGTTGAAATGATACATACCCGAACGGACTTTAGAATAGGGAAAGATCGTTATGGGCTGAAATGACAAGCCTAAGCGATTTTTATTTATTTTATTTAACTTGGGATTGCGGGTTTGAAATGATAGAACCCGGATTTTTCTTTGTAAATTATGGATTGAAATGATATATTATCCGTATCACTTGACCTAGGTTAGAAAATATTATACAGACCCGTGGTTATTTTATAAGTTTTTCTGGAAGTTTTAAGTATTTTGAAAATGTAAATTTTGATATTTTAATTTAAATTTTGTTTTTAAAATGATTTAATAAAGTGAAAAATGATTTCATATGTATTAAAAATGTTAAATAAATAAATGGAAATTTGTGATTGAAAATATAAACTAATTTAAGGAATATGTAAAGTTTTAATTTATGAAAGAAACGTGTAAAGTTCTAATTAATGAAAGAAATATGTAAAGTTTTATTTATGAAAGAAACGTGCAAAGTTTTAATTAATGAAAGAATATGTAAAGTTTTAATTTATGAAAGAAACGTGTAAAGTTCTAATTAATGAAAGAAATGTGTAAAGTTTTAATTTATGAAAGAGACGTGTAAAGTTCTAATTAATGAAAGAAATATGTAAAGTTTTAATTTATGAAAGAAACGTGTAAAGTTCTAATTAATGAAAGAAATATGTAAAGTTTTAATTTATGAAAGAGACGTGTAAAGTTCTAATTAATGAAAGAAATATGTAAAGTTTTAATTTATGAAAGAAACGTGTAAAGTTCTAATTAATGAAAGAAATATGTAAAGTTTTAATTATGAAAGAAACGTGTAAAGTTCTAATTAATGAAAGAAATATGTAAAGTTTTAATTTATGAAAGAGACGTGTAAAGTTCTAATTAATGAAAGAAATATGTAAAGTTTTACTTACTGAAAGAAACATGTAAAGTCTTAATTAATGAAAGAAACATGTAAGTCTTAATTTGTGTAATATTGATTTAAAATAATAAATGCCCTTTTTGTAATAAAACGTAAATTAAAACGTACATTTGATAATGTAAGTTTAATTAGTGTAATATTGATTAAACGATAAATGCTCTTTACTGTAATAGAAATGTAAGTTAATAAGTACATTTAATATGTAAGTTTTAATTAATGTAAATGACATATTTTAATGACTAAAATAATAAAGTTTCTTTATTGTAATGATAATGTAAGTTAATAAGGTACTCTTAACTTAACATAAGAATTTCAGCATTAAATTGGATATTACAGTAACAAAGTTTATTTAACTATAAGGCTATGATAAAATGACCATGTTAAAAATTTTTAAGTATATAAATACTTTGATTATATAAAATATTAAATTGGAAAGTATTACATTCCAAAAATGCTATGATTCCTTAAGGTTACATTACCAAAATGCTATGATAATTTAAAGGAAGATTTCAAGTTTAATAAATTAAAGGAAATATTCAGTGATTTTGAAATTTGGGTTTTATTGAAATGATATATTATTGAATTGGTTTTGAATGGAAATGATATATTTTTGAATTGGTTTTGAATAGATATGTTTTGGGTTTGAAAGTATGTATTAGTTTGAAATAAATGATATGATTTTGAAATGGTTTAAAAGGATGTATTTTGATTTGAAACATAAACTATTTTGAAATTTATAACCACGGGTTATAATAACGATTGGTTGGCAAAGAGACCGAGATCGGATTTGGACATACTCTCTGTCGATACCGAAAACCACTTTGACAACCGTGTACGCGGTGGAGATTCCAGAATGAAGTAGGATGGTGGCGACGTTCTTAAGGTATGTTACATGGACCCAACTCCCGTGAGTTGACATAAGGTGGCTAAAACAGGAGCGATCTCGGACCAGTGAGGTAGCACCTCTTCTCGGACACATTTATTCGATATTATACTCTTACTTGTGATTGATTAGATGACCATCCTCCGATTTGGGAGTGTTGTTCGAGGTGGAACGGTAGTGGCTGCTATGCGTATCCATCAGTCCGTGTGCGTAATTGGTATATCTACCCTGGCATTGCCTAGTTGTGCCGTGTCACCTACCATATCGAGCTTTACTACAATTATGATTTTAAGATCTGACCGCATTAAGGTTCTCCATCCCCTTAATGCTATTTTCTATATGATTATACTTTACTTATTTAGACACTATTATAATAGCGAATATTACTACATAGTAAATAGTTTAACGGATCCTTAAAGAATGAGCGATCCCAAGCATTCTTTAAGTTACTTGTACCTTTATTACAGTTCACTTGAGTTGGTTTACATTATATAAGTATGTATGTCCTGACTCGAGTGTTTTGTGTTTTGCTTTACGCTCGGGTCAGACTGAGTGATACAGCATTAGAGACTCACCTTCGGAGCTGGAGTTTTGCTTTGAAGATCCAGATATCTATTTATTTTGTTATCCAGTTGATTCCAGTTGTACCTAATTTTCATACTGTTACTCCTGTTGTATCTTGGTATTCCTATTGTATCTTAATTAACTCTGATGTATTTATATAGTAGCTTCATGGACTACTATCTCTTTTACTTCCGCTGCATTATACTACTTTGTGTCTGTGATCTATGATTTTTTTATTTACTGTAAATGATGAGTTTGCCAAATTTTTATTTACAACGCGGTATTTTGAGCAATTCAAGTCCGACATGTGTGGATGCGAATGGTTGAAAATATCGGGTCGTTACACACGTAAAGGTGTATATTTTTACTTCCATATTTAATCTAGTTGAATTAAATAAATCATCATATATGGTGTTTTAACATGTTTAAACCAAAATTCAAATTATTTTCATTTCATCATTTATTCATTTTCATATAGGGGTGAAATGGTCATTTTATGCATATATTAATTTGAGAATATTTATTTCCATATTTTATTTGTAGGAAAATTGGATGGAAATTACAAGAGGCTTCATGGAAAATATGCATGAACAAGAGAAAACAAAGGAACGAAGATGAAAATAATTCAAACTCATGTATCATGGAGGACCCCACCTACGCACTTACCATGATGTACACTTAGGAGCTAATGCACATGCTAATGAAGATTAAAGTTACATGCACAATTAAGTGGAGGATTAATTCATGCTAATGATAACTTGGTGGCCACACTTCCTTGAAGAGTAGTTTAGGTAGTCCCCAAAAATATGGATTACGGTTTCAAACTTGTATAAATACCCCATATGTTCATGTAATTAAGCTCTTAGCCTCCATTTTAGTTAGTTTAGTTTGTGGCTCAAAAATAAACAAAGCTCTCTTTTCTCTTTCATGGCTACTTAACCATTTTTCTTTATGTAATTTCTTTTAATGCAATTTTAATTCAATCTCTTTTTATTTACATGCTTTTTCCTTCCATCGTAGTAGTGTAGCTCTTTTTATTTATGCAAGTAGATTATCTTTTATTTTATGTTACTTAGCTCTCTTCTTACTTAGCTTACATTTTTCTTTTGTTTTTGTTTTTGTTTTATGTTGCAATCTACAATTGTTGAATTGATAACAAATATGAGAGGCTAAACCCCTTCAATTTAGGGGTAATGAAGCTCTCTTAATCATTTAGATTCAAAATTTTGCTAATTAGTGATCTCTTTTTGTGCTTAATGGAAGTGGTGGATGTGGTTAAATTTTGTTGTTTAGTTTTGAATTCGATAGCCTATGTTGTTGACACCAAATAGGCTATCCTTAAACAAACAAAACACAAATTATCTCTTCATCTGCATATGATTATGGTAATGAAGTGATTTTAAAATGAAAATTTGATGATCTATATTTCTAATCAATAGTTAATAAATCATGCTTAGAATAGATTTTATTTTCAAATTCATTGTCAATTTTCATGAGATTTAGCAAGTGGTTTAATGGGTGTGTTATAGTTTGATGGTTTATATTGGACTAACTAATAGCACAAATATTCCATACTTATGATAAACACATCAATTAAATTCACTAATGACCAAAAAAAGAGATCATAATTTCATGTTGTGTAACAACATGAAATTTTCAGCCATCCGCATCCATACATGCCGAAATTGAATTGCTTAAAATATCAGATTGTTAATTAAAATTTGGCAAAACTCAGCATATACAGTAAATAAAATAATCACAGATCACAGACATAGAGTAATATAACAATAATGCAATGGAAATAAAATAATAGTAGTTCATGAAGCTACTATATATATAACAGAGCTAAACAAGATACAACAGAAGTCTCGAATACAATAGTCAAATACAAGATCAGAATACATCACTAGAATTAACTGAATATCTGAAAGCTGGATAGATAGCTGGATCTCCAACCGAAGCTCCAACTCCAAAGGCGAGTCTCGAATGCTGTATCACTCAGTCTGACCCGAGCGTAAAGCAAAACACAAAACACTCGAGTCAGGATTAACATTCTTATATCAATCAATCCAACTCAAGTGAAATATCAACTGAAATACAAGTGACTCAAAGGATGTTTGGGATAACCATTCTCTAAGGATCCGTTAAACTATCTACATATAGTAGTGTACGCTAAGTAGGTAATGTCTATCAGTAATATAAAGTATCAAAATAGTGTTAAGGCGTTACCATTATCCGCCTTAACACATTTTATATAAGCATCATAGTCTATACAGCACTGTAAACTCCACCGTAAACTGGTGGGCTATCAGGGAGTACTCCATAGGTATAACACAAAACAAATCGTAGTGGTCGCATATAGGGATACAGGTATGACAAGGCACATGAGGCAATACCCAAGGTAGTGAAACTACCGTTTGCCTGATCCGGACTGGTGAGAACGCATCGCCGCAACGATCGCAACGCCGCTAAACAACACTCCCAAATCAAGGGTGCGCACCAATCAAAAACAAGTGATGAGTAGTTTACGAAGAAGTGTGTCCGCTAGAGGTAGCTAACCTCACTGGCCCGGCACGGCTCCTGTTTAAGTCATTTCCAATTTGACACAAGTGTCAAGGTCATCCATTATCGTTCTCTTTCTTCAAATCCAGCAACGCCATCATTCCAACCACTTCATTCTGGATCACACTCCGCGTATAATAGTTATTAAAGTGGTTTTCGGTTTGGACAGAGAGTATGTCCCTAACCGAATCCGGACTCTTCAATAACTACGTAATTATTACACTGATTGGTCATTTAATAAACTTCAAAATAGTTTATATTTCAAAACCGAAATATCATTGCCATTTCGAAACCATATCCATATGATATCATTTTCACTTCAAATAAATCCATTTCCAAAATCTTTTCACTTTCCAAAGTTATATCGCTTTCGAAATCGTAAGTCTTTTTAAAATCAAAACACTTTGGAAATCAAAACCTTGAAATTCATAACACTTTGAAACTATAGTTTGAAATCATAACATTTTGGAATTCATAACACTTCCTCTTAAACAGTTTAGAGATTAAAATTAGTGTATATAATAAAATAGTTTATAAAATAAAAATAGTTTATATAAAATAGTTAAAAGTTAAAATAGTTTATAATAAAAGAATATATATTGAAAATGATTTATATAAAATAGTTTATATTAAAATAATTTGTAAAGTAAAATATAAATAGTTGTAGATATAGTTTAAAAATACTTATAAAATAAAATAGCTTCCACAAGTTCACAAATCGATTCAAATTAACTCGACTTCCAAATTCAACTTAATTCAATCTCAATTCATAAATTTCAACTCAATTCAATTTCTTAATAAATCATTTCGAATTATAATGATTAAAAAAAACAGATTTGAAACACAAAATAAACCATTAAATTTCAATATATTTCAAAGCTTTAAATATTCCACATTTCAAAAACTAAATTTGATAATTCCATTTATATCTCAATTTAATTTCATTTCATTTAGTTTCTAAGATATTTCTTTAATCATTTCAATACATCTAAATACAACTTCAATTTACAAATTTATATAAACAAAATATCCCACTTAAATTTATATAAGTTTGAAATATTCATTTAAGCCACTTTTAAATCAAATTCAAGTTATAAAAAAGATCTTAAAATTTCAAATTTTAATAGATTTCAAATCAAACTTATTTAAGTATAATTCTTAAATAATTAAAAATTCCAAATCAAATTCAAATTTTATCTTTCAACCTGAAACATTATAAAGTCTATTTTTGAAAATATAAATTTTACATAAATACTTAAACATATTTTATATTGATTCATATCAACTTTATTAAATTTAATAAATCTTTAAAATCAATATTTATTAAAACCATATATTTCTTTTCAAACCATAGAAATCAATTTCAAAATATTTATATATATAGACCAACGGTGTTTGTATAAAATTTTCTACCCTATGGTCAAGTGATACTGATATTTATCATTTCAATCCGTAATTTAAATTATATATGGGTATATATCTTTTCAACCCGTAATCCCAAATTCAATTCAGTGAAAATCGCTTGGGTTTATCATTTAAACCCATAATGATATTCTCCTATTCTACAGATCGTTCGGGTATGTATCATTTCAACCCATAGTGAATTCTATACTAACATGGAACTAGCAGAGTGATAGCAGATATGATAATGATATAACTGACATATATCATCAATATAAATAACAGATAATGGTGTCAGGTGTCATAGGTGAACAGATACAGATAATGGCATATATATGGCAATATAAATAACAGATGATGGTGTCAGATGTCACAGGCGAACAGATACAGGTAATGGCATATATATATCAATGTAAATAACTAGCAGCAGCATATTTCAATTGTCGTCCCAATTGAAATCAAATTTAATAAATATATGAACATTAATCGTGAGTGATTGCTAACCTTTCGAGGCTAGAGAAAACAGGAGATAACACGGATACGGACACTGAAATTGAGTTACGAATCCAAGCATGAATACGATGATCAAAGCTGATAACAAGGAATAGACGAAATCAAATCAGAATTGGATCGATGAAGATAAATGGTATAAGCAAACTTATATATAATAATATATATAAAGTCATATTCCAAATTTGAATACATTTTAAATAAATATGTATTTCGAAATCATTGTTTTAAATAAAACACATATAATAAAACAAACATAATAATATTTGAAATAATTACATATATATACTTAAATTTCAAATCTATATTAAATCCCAACACATAAAATATCTATGTATATTGGAAAACTCAAATTTACATATACTTTTAAATAAACTAAGGTATACCAACCTATATGCAAACTTACTCACATGATATATATTTTAAAACAATATATATATATATATCATAAAGTCAATATCGACTTATTTTAATAAATATGTATAAACACGAACGATCAAATGTATATACGGTTCTAAAACCTACATATAGTACAACCGGATTATATATACAACTTGTATTATATACTAATATATATTATTACAAAATATCAATACTGACATATAAAACAGACATAGCTATACTAAATTTCCAGACAACTATATACATTAAAGTAAAAGTATATACATGTAGCATCATATACACTAGAACTTAAAGTTTATATAACTGATATATATATATATCCAAACTTATTATAAACTGCCAAACTACGTATACTAATATAAATGTAAACAACAGATAATATAAAATACTAATATACGTATTAAAAATATGCAGACTCACATATATATAAATAAATCTAAACATAGTACCTAGCATATACAACAAGTATGACCTTATATATATCACTAATATAATATAGTATATTATTATGGACGTCAGATTAAAACTTTACATCGCAAATCTTATGATATATAACTATAAACATATCCATCTAATATACCTATTCGTAATGTATGTATAATACAAGCAGGTAAGATAGGGAAGCAAATAGATTAATGCAAATATATTTATTTTAAATGTATATATATATTATTCACATAAACTCAGCCTAAGTATATAATATGATATATAGTAAACCAATATATAGATATTCTACGGCATTTAATTTTAATAGACATATAGACTGACACTTATAAAATAACTAAATATGTATACATATAAATAACAGCATGATATATATCACTTTATATAAACAAAGTATAAATAGAGTATGAAAATTCTATATATACACACTTTATGACATAAAAGTTATTTCTTTTAAACTAGTTAACATGTCTACATATACTTGCTGCATACAACTTATAACATAAACTTTATTATAAACTGACATATATATATATAAAGATACTGCAGACATTTGTTTTGAAATATATATACTTACGAGACTAGGCTGCGTTTGGGAAGAAGGAAGGCTGCACACGCGGGTTGGCTTCGGGCGTGTGTGCTTGCGCCAGGCCGGAGAGGTGGCGGTGAAGGGTGATTGTGAAAGTTTGTATGCTCCGATACCAAATGAAAGCGTGTACGCTTGTGCACACTAATTGTGGATCGTGTAATATGGACTAATATATGCGGAATGTTATATACAATTGCTATATAAGTAAATATTCAATAAACTAACTATATAGCAATTCACAGATATAGAATGGTAAATGCAGTAAACAGTAAAAATCACACCAGGGATTTTTATACTGGTTCGGACCTCCCGTCCTACATCCAGTCCCAGACTTCTATCTGGATTTCACTACCAACTACCTCGCTTCACCCGGAGGAACAGGTTTATAACACCCGAACAGCCGAACGGGATTTCGTCCCTCTTACAACACCGAGGACTTCAACAAAAAATAAATACAATTGTCGTTGACAACTTGTGCTCTTAACAACACCGATTTGTCACTTGTAGTACACCCTTCCTATAATCTTATCCTCAAAATATGTGAATGATGTTTGTAAAGATTGAAGGAAGTATATTACTTATTTGAATCAAAAGATATGAAATAATTTCAATGATTCAATAAGCAATTTGAAGTAGAGAGCTTTTAGAATGCAAGAGTATTTAGAATTTAAGATCAGAATTTTAAAGCAAAGAATTGTTGTATTTCAATCAATGATTTAGATATGTTTATATAGAGAATAAATGGTTGTAACTCTTTGTGAAGAGTAGCCATTAAAAGATGTGATCATTGATGAAAGGAAAGAGAAGCAACCATTGAAGAAAGAAGTGTCTTTTGGGAAAGGTTGCTTTCTGTTTAAAAACGGTCGACAGGTCAAAAATGACCAGTAGACGAAAATTTCAAATATATAGACGTTATGTGCATGTGTGCACGTTCATTGTGCAATTTACACAGGAACGGTCGACCGCCTGGTTTTAGACCGGTCGACCGGTCGCTGTTAAATTGCACAGTGAATGTGCGCTGTCATCCAAAACGTTTATACATTGATTCTTTTGAGATGCATGATTATTTTGAGGATAGATTTTAACATAACTAATATTACTAACATACCAAAAAATCCACCTCTAATGTATGAAGCTCGTTGTGTCTCAATGAATGACTTCTTTTTGACGATCACGGTTTAACCCTTTGTCAGAAATCAAAACTATATAAAAATCTTGACTCAACAGATTGGCTACAGGCCGAGCGGCTGCTCGATGGGAGAAGATGGGTAGCTGCAAGGTTCGGGGTTGTCACGACTTGCATTGGTGGGGAGGAAGGATGCTCGGCAGAGCGGCGAGGTGATGGAGGCGTAGGATGGTGGCAGCGGCCATGGCCGCGGACACGGCGTACCTCAGGCGAAGGTGGTTCGGTGCAGCAGTTAGCTAATGCGCGTGCTATAGCATGGGGTAAGGCTGCGAAGGTGGGAGGAAAAAAAGATGCCAACGAGGAGGCAAAGGAGGAGTAGGGGAAATCGGCTGAGGTGGCCTTGCTTGGCTCGGGCGGAGCACAAGGAGGAGATCGGCGGAGGAGGGTGGTGGAATGAAGGCGGCTGGAGTGAGGAGGGAAACTTGCAGTTATTCGGCAATGGGTTTTGAAGAGAAAGAAGCAACAGTAAAAAAAATTGAAGAAGAAATGATGGGCTATAGTGAATAGTCATATATATATTACCAGATTTCTCAAAAGCAACCTAAACCGATGTTAATTCCCAAAAAAATGAAATAGTGGGAAAACAATGCCAGAACACGGGTATCTGGGAAATAGTAAAAATCAGGGCACGAGGAATTAGGCAGTATTAAAGGCAATGACCGCTTGACTTCTGACGTTGGAAATTTGAATGGACCCGGGAATCCAAAGTTGAAATTTCGTAACCAATACGGCTATCCGTTTCGCGAATTCCACCGCGTACTGAATCTCAAAACACAGAATTGAATATACCGCAGAGATCAGCACGACGAGACGATCAAAACGGTATACAGATATCAGTGTTACGATTGAATTATAAAAATTGGAATTTTCTACTAGCGGAAAATGCAACAAAAACGCAGAAAAATAAGATCGACGGAGCTAAAGAAGTCCGAATTTGGAAAAACGAAAAATGACATCTTAGTCAGAAGATGAATTAGAATTTTTCTATGTAAAAATATTCGGGTTTAGAAAACATTTTATTATCATCAATTTTAACTGATATAAATTGGAATAAAATTACATTAGAAAATAAACTCCCAAATTATCTGATGAAAATTTACCAGTTGCTATGATTAATTAGACGCATTCCAAATATCAAATTTTTATTTCAAAATTTTATCATTTAAAATTTCACAAAATTTCAACTAATTATGTTATTAAAACAGTTAAAATTTACGGGTCGTTGCACTCTCCCCCACTCAAAACTTTTCGTCCCCGAAAAGGAAGGAAGTAGGAAAATGGAAACAACCAGAAAGAAAAATAGATTGGAAAACAAAATAAACAATTAATTTAAACCATATAAATTTCAAATTTAAATTAATTTCTATTCAATAATTTATTTTAATTCATGGTGTTTCATTAAGTTGATTTGATTCAATTTTTTTTACCAAAAGGTTCCCTTCAAAACAGAATTTTCTTTTAATTGGTCTTATTTACTATTCACTCAACTTATTATTCTATTTATTCCTATTTACATTTTATAATCAAGATTTAAGTGTATAACCTTTATTATAAACACTCAAATTTCTTTATAAATTCCATTTAATAAAATTTTATATTGTAAATTATCCAATTATCTTAGATTAACAATTTCAAAGATCATAAATTTGAATAGTCATTTATTATAATCATATTTTATTCGACAAATTTTATTCTTCTTCATTCCAACTTATTATTAAATTTATTCCACTTAATATATCTTATCACATATATTAAGTATATTTACGCTTATTATAACTACTCAAATTTATTTAAAATTTCTTTTAACATCATTTTATATTGTATATTATTCAATTACATAGTTAACTTCTGAATGATTAAGGTAAGTTATATTGGAATGCAATTGAGTATTATACAAGTAAATTTTCTAATTCAATTATTTCATTTTTAATTATTCATTCAAATTTTAGCTTCAATTATAATTGAAATCATCCTTTAAGAAAATTTAAGAATTAAATTTCCGATTATCTTCACACAATTCAGGGATAAATATGTTTATATATTTTACATATACCAAAATAAACATATGCCAATATATATATTATAAATCAAGCCATACTTTAGAAATTTAAATCAATTTAATTTCCAAAACAAAAGTGTAGCAAAGCTACACAATGGTCTCTCCACTTCGAAACTCGAAAATGAGTGTCGATGATGCGGCCGCCATCACCGAAATTATTTTCCAGCGACAATTGAGGAGAGCACTGATTTCAACATTTTAAAATTCTTTGTAACGATTTCTATTTGAAAATACTTTAAATAATATACACTTTAAAACTTTAAAACCAAAGTTTGAAATCACCGGAAATTAAATTCTCGAATTCCTGATTTAAATTCATTTAAATTCGAATCAATTTATAAACCATGTTTTATAAATTCATTTATAGAACAATAAATGATAATCAAATATTATGATTTCAAACAACCAATTTAATTAACTTTTTAAATTCCAGAAAATTTTACTTATATATATTTATAATATAAACATACAAATTTATTTCATTGACCAAATTTGAAAATAATATTGTGTCAGTTTGCTCTGTTCAAGTGTTTTGGAAATCCTATCGATATCGCTGATCAAACGAATCGATCAAAAACCCAAATCAACATCAACAACTCAAACAACACAATATACAAAACATTTTAATATTAATTACAAATACACTCCTTCACTCGATAATACAGACTGATTTCAAGGAAAGGATAGAGATCTAAATTAAAGGGACCTAAATCAAAGAATTCAAATTCGAAGATAGGCTCGATAAGGAGATAAGATGATTGAATTTCAAACAGGAAGATGGATAAACTTAAACAAATCGCGGGCAACCTTAACCGGGTCAACCGTGACTTCATAAATAAGATCGATGCAGAATTCTGAGGCAAATCGACATTCGATCGCCAGAGATAGAATTCGGGTATAACAAAAGATAACAGCATCGTAAACCAACGATACAAAATCTCCGGTGAATCAATGCTTATTGTAAAGGAGTTTCACCCCTTTACAAATCATTTAGAGATTGCCAAGATCGCCGATTTTATTATAGAGATCATTCGAATTGGAGTTATGGGATACTCCAGAATCAAAAGACACGAATAGGGGAGACACGAATGGACTTTGGTACCGAAGGGAACGTTCCAAAATTCAAAGAAACCGAGTCAAAGAAGACGGAATTCAAGCTCGAACGAAAGTGATTCTGTAATTGAATTTTACTTTATATGCTGAGTTTTGCTTAAAACCAGAGCTTTGATACCAACTGTAACGACCTAAAATTTTCAGCCATTCGCATCCACACATGCCGGAATTGAATTGCTCAAAATATCATATTGTTAATTAAAATTTGGCAAAACTCAGCATATACAGTAAATAAAATAATCATAGATCACAGACATAGAGTAATATAACAATAATGCAGCGGAAACAAAAGAATAGTAGTTCATGAAACTACTATATATATAACAGAGCTAAACAAGATACAACAGAAGTCTCGAATACGATAGTCAAATACAAGATCAGAATACATCACTGGAATCAACTGAATATCTGAAAGCTGGATAGATAGCTGGATCTCCAAGCGAAGCTCCAACTCCAAAGGAGAGTCTCGAATGTTGTATCACTCAGTATGACCCGAGCGTAAAGCAAAACACGAAACACTCGAGTCAGGATTAACATTCTTATATCAATAAATCCAACTCAAGTGAAATATCAACTGAAATACAAGTGACCCAAAGGATGTTTGGGATAACCATTCTCTAAGGATCTGTTAAACTATCTACATATAGTAGAGTACGCTAAGTAGATAATGTCTATCAGTAATATAAAGTATCAAATAGTTTTAAGGCATTACCATTATCCCCCTTAACACATTTTATATAAGCATCATAGTCTATACAGCACTGTAAACTCCACCGTAAACTGGTGGGCTATCAGGGAGTACTCCATAGTAATAACACAAAACAAATCGTAGTGGTCGCGTATAGGGATACAAGTATGACAAGGCACATGAGGCAATACCCAAGGTAGTGAAACTACCGTTTGCTTAATCCGGACTGGTGAGAATGCATCGCCGCAACGATCGCAACACCGTGAAACAACACTCCCAAATAAAGGGTGCGCACCAATCAAAAACAAGTAATGAGTAGTTTACGAAAGTGTGTCCGCTAGAGGTAGCTAACCTCACTGGCCTGGCACGGCTCCTGTTTAAGTCATTTCCAATTTGACACAAGTGTCAAGGTCATCCATTATCGTTCTCTTTCTTCAAATCCAGCAACGCCATCATTCCAACCACTTCATTCTGGATCACACTCCGCGTATAATAGTTATTAAAGTGGTTTTCGGTTTGGACAGAGAGTATGTCCCTAACCGATTCCGGACTCTTCAATAACTACGTAATTATTACACCGATTGGTCATTTAATAAACTTCAAAATAGTTTATATTTCAAAATCGAAATATCATTGCCATTTCAAAACCATATCCATACGATTTCATTTTCACTTCAAATAAATCCATTTCCAAAATCTTATCACTTTTCAAAGTTATATCGCTTTCGAAATCGTAAGTCTTTTTAAAATCAAAACACCTTGGAAATCAAAACCTTGAAATTCATAACACTTTGAAACTATAGTTTGAAATCATAAAATTTTGGAATTCATAACACTTTCCTCTTAAACAGTTTAGATATTAAAATTAGTGTATATAATAAAATAGTTTATAAAATAAAAATAGTTTATATAAAATAGTTATAAGTTAAAATAGTTTATAATAAAATAATATATATTGAAAATGATTTATATAAAATAGTTTATATTAAAATAATTTATAAAGTAAAATATAAACAGTTGTAGATATAGTTTAAAAATACTTATAAAATAAAATAGCTTCCACAAGTTCACAAATCGATTCAAATTAACTCGACTTCCAAATTCAACTTAATTCAATCTCAATTCATAAATTTCAACTCAATTCAATTTCTCAATAAATCATTTCGAATTATAATGATTAAAAAAAACAGATTTGAAACACAAAATAAACCATTAAATTTCAATAAATTTCAAAGCTTTAAATATTCCACATTTCAAAAACTAAATTTGATAATTCCATTTATATCTCAATTTAATTTCATTTCATTTAGTTTCCGAGATATTTCTTTAATCATTTCAATACATCTAAATACAACTTCAATTTACAAATTTATATAAACAAAATATCCCACTTAAATTTATATAAGTTTGAAATATTCATTTAAGCCACTTTTAAATCAAATTCAAGTTATAAAACAGATCTTAAAATTTCAAATTTTAATAGATTTCAAATCAAACTTATTTAAGTATAATTCTTAAATAATTAAAAATTCCAAATCAAATTGAAATTTTATCTTTCAACTTGAAACATTATAAACTCTATTTTTGAAAATATAATACATAAATACTTAAACATATTTTATATTGATTCAAATCAACATTATTGAATTTAATAAATCTTTAAAATCAATATTTATTAAAACCATATATTTCTTTTCAACCCATAGAAATCAATTTCAAAATATTTATATATAGACCAACGGTGTCTGTATAAAATTTTCTACCCTATATTCAAGTGATACTGATATTTATCATTTCAATCCGTAATTTAAATTATATACGGGTATATATATTTTCAACCCATAATCCCAAATTCAATTCAATGAAAATCGCTTGGGTTTATCATTTCAACCCATAATGATTTTCTCCTATTCTACATATCGTTTGGGTATGTATCATTTCAACCCATAGTGAATTCTATACTAACAAGGAACTTGCAGAGTGATAGAAGATATGATAATAATATAACAGACATATATCATCAATATAAATAACAGATAATGGTGTCAGGTGTCACAGGTGAACAGATATAGATAATGGCATATATATGGCAATATAAATAACAGATGATGGTGTCAGATGTCACAGGTGAACAGATACCGATAATGGCATATATATATATCAATGTAAATAACTAGCAGCAGCATATTTCAATTGTCGTCCCAATTGAAATCAAATTTAATAAATATAAGAACATTAATCATAAGTGATTTCTCACCTTTCGAGGCTAGAGAAAACAGGAGATAACACGGATACAGACACTGAAATTGAGTTACGAATCCAAGCACGAATACGATGATCAAAGCTGATAGCAAGGAATAGACGAAATCAAATCAGAATTGGGTCGATGAAGATAAATGGTATAAGCAAACTTATATATAATAATATATATAAAGTCATATTCCAAATTTAAATACATTTTAAATAAATATGTATTTCAAAATCATTGTTTTAAATAAAACACATAATAAAACAAACATAATAATATTTGAAATAATTACATATATATTGTAACGACCCGATATTTTCAACCATTCGCATCCGCACATGTCGGACTTGAATTGCTCAAAATACCGCGTTGTAAATAAAATTTGGCAAATCTCAGAATATACAGTAAATAAATATAATCACAGATCACAGACACAGAGTAAAATAATGCAGCGGAAGTAAAAGAAATAGTAGTTCATGAAGCTACTATGTAAATATATCAGAGTTACATAAGATATAACAGAAATAGAGTACAACAGAAGTCTCAATAAAATAACCAAGTACAAGCTGAGTAGAACAATGGAACTGAAATAGATAGGACAAGACAAGCAGATAATCTCCAGCGATTCAAATCTCTAAGAGAGTGGAAATCCAAATCTGTGAATAACTCAGGCTGACCCGAGCGTAAAGCAAAACACAAAACACTCGAGTCAGGACAATATATACTTATATAATGTAAACCAACTCAAGTGAACTGTAATAAGGTACAAGTAACTTAAAGAATGTTTGGGATCGCCCATTCTTTAAGGGTCCGTTAAACTATCTACTATGTAGTAATATTCGCTATTATAATAATGTCTAATATAAAATAAACATACTTTTAAATAGCGTTAAGGAGTGACCCAATATTCCCCTTAACACGTAATAGTCATAGTAGTCTATCCAGTATTAGCATACTCCCAAAATGGGGGCTACCCTCGATACTCCACAGGCTACGGGAGAAATCACAACTCGTAGTAAAGCTCGATATGGTAGGTGACACGGCACACAAGGCAATGCCAGGGTAGATATACCAATTACGCACACGAACTGATGGAAACGCATAGCAGCCACTACCGCTCCACCTCGAACAACACTCCCAAATCAAGGGGTGCACCCAGACAATCACAAAGTAATAGAATGGTATCGAAGAAGTGCGTCCGATAAGAGGTGCTACCTCACTGGTCCGAGATCGCTCCTGTTTTAGCCACCTTATGCCAACTCATGGGAGTTGGGTCCACGTATATACCTTAGGATCGTCGCCACCATCCTACTTCATTCTGGAAACTCCACCGCGTACACAGTTGTTAATGTGGTTTTCGGTATCGACAGAGAGTATGTCCATATCCGATTCCGGTCTCTTTAACAACCAAACGTTATTATAACCCGTGGTTATAATTTTAAAAACAGTATTTTATACTTCAAAATAGAATATCATTTTAAATCCAAATCTTTAACAAAATGAAGATTAAATCAATTCCAAACCATTTCAATATGTTTAAAATAACATATCATTTCAAAACTTCATTTCAAATCATTTCAATATATCAAAATATCATATCTTTCCAAAACTTCATTTCAAATCATCATTTGAGTTCAAATCCAAATATTCAACTTTAAATACCTTTTAAATTCAAAGATATCATTCATTTATTATCATTTCAAGTCACCTTTCAAATAGTTTATATTTCAATCAAAATAATTCATTTAAACGATTTAAAAGTTTAATTATTATACTTTCAAGTCAAGTATTAACATTTCCCAAGTTTCAATTCAATTTAATCATTTATTTCAATTAAAATTCCATAGACCATTTCAAATCTTATAAATTTCAAATATAGATTTAATCCACAAAATAACTATTCAAATTATAAAAATAAATTCCAAAGCTTTATTATCCTATATTTCATAAGTCCAATATCTTTTAAATAGATTCAAATTACAAGTAAACCAAATATTTTTCATACTAATATAAACTTCAATTATTTATTCCAAGATTTAATATCATTTCAAATTCATTTCAAAATATCAAAATATCATTTCAAAACATCATCTATTTAATTTAAATTTAAATACCATTAAATCATATTTCAAAATAGTTGTATTTCCCAAATCAACTATTCCATTTAAATCATTTAAAGTCAATTCATTATACTTAATAATTAAATATTTAATTTCCAAAATTTAATCTTTTTCAAAGATCATTTATTCATTTGAATTTATTAAACAAAGAAAATTCAACTTTCGCAGCACTTAGAAAATGCTACGAAATGTTATGTTTAAAAAATCAGTTCATTAACAAAAGACGGTATTTAAAATGCTGTAATATCTTAATTTAGTTTCAATTAAAATTTTAGTTAAATTTAACAACTATAGCACTAACAAAGTGCTATAATAACCCTTAGTTCAAATTTGCTATTAGGTTTATTTAAAACAACTACAGCCTTTTCCAATGCTGTAATATCATTACATTACATTTCAAAAATGCTATCAAATCAAATTTAGAGTTTTATTTACAATTTCACACATAATTAACTTTTAATATAAATCATTTTAACTTATGAAATCATATATTTTCACATTTAAAAACAATCATTTGAAAACCTTTATTTCTATTATTTTATAAAGTCAAATTTCCATACAAAAATCAAATTAAATAACAATTAAATTTTCATTTCTTTAATTAAATTCTTAACTTAACAACTAAGTTTAAATTTAAAAAATATAACTTATTTCCATTTATTTTACTTAATTAAAATTTCACTTTTAACAAAATTCATAATTTCTCAATTTAAGTTATATTTCAAAAATTTCAACTTAAACATTCATTTATTCCATATTTTAATTTATACAAAATCATTAACACTTTTAAAAATTATTATTACTTAATAAAAATCATTAAATTCATCTTTTAAATCAAATTTGTTATATTTCTTACTGTACATAAATTCCATTTATAAACAAAATCATAAATTTCAAAATTAACTTATATTTCAAATTCTACTTCACCATTTACTTAATTCACTTAGTTAATTTGTAGAAAATCACAAATATTTTATAGAAATCATTTTAATAAAGTTTAAATCAAAATATCATAATTTTTACATTTTTAAAATATTTTAAAATTTTTAGAAAAATATATAAACCACGGGTTTGTATATAATTTTCTAGCCTAGGTCAAGTGATACGGATATGTATCATTTCAATCCGCAGTTTACAAAGAAAAACCGGGTTCTATCATTTCAAACCCGCAATCCCAAGTTAAATAAAATAAATAAAAACCGTTCAGGCCTATCATTTCAGCCCATAACGATTTTTCCCTATTCTAAAGTCCGTTCGGGTATGTATCATTTCAACCCATAGTGATTTCTACTCTACAGGGAACTTGCAGTGTGATAAACTAATATAAATAACAGAATAGCATCATACAATAGTAACATATGGTATAACAGGTGTGAACATCATATGATGATAATTTAAGCATATATAACATGATGATATACATTACAGATTCAAATGGTGTCAGTTTATCAGTTATATAGGTACATATTGTTTGGTGAGAATAACTCACTTGTTTAAGCTGGAGATGACGACCAAAACACACAACACAAAATCTTCGAAGGCACGACAACACGAATATGATTTAAGTGGGAGAGCCAAAGATAAATCTCCTTGGATACTTGAAACAAACCAAACAAATATACATGAATAAAACACTACACATATTTATAAACAACTTGTGTATTCATGCATAAAACAAATCCAAACCGATTGCACTTGCCTTCATCCTTCATAGGCTCAGCCATGGCTGCAAAATACATGGCTATAGGTTGTTCTAGGGTCTGGTTGTGGACCTATAGGGGTCGGCCTAACCTAGAGAAAGTGGTGGACAAGTTTGTGAAGCAAAATCTAATATTACAAGGCAAAAGCATGGAATTTCAAGGCCACTTATGGTTCGGCCAAGGCTATGGAGGGCATGGCCACTTCAGGTGGGGTCGGTAGGGGTTGTGCAGAGGTGTGTCAGGTTGGAATCAGGCCAGTGGTGGAGAGAGGTGGTGATAGGTGATGTGCTCGGCTAGACATTATATGGTTGATGTTGGTCAAAACTATGGTGATTCTTCATCACAACGGGCTCGGCTAGGCCATGGGAAGGGGTTGGAGGAGGTGTTGGTCAGAGGGGATGGTGGTGGAGGCGGCCAAGGTGGTGGATGTGGTGCTGGCCGATCCAATGGAGATGAAGAAGCAAGGCAAAACTATGTGAAAACCAAAGGAAAAACATAGAAAACAAATGAAATGGAAGAAGTATTTACCATTTTTTTTGGCGAAGCAATGGCCGACTATTTTTTTTGAGATGAGAAAGTTTTGATACGTGAATTTGATGAAAAATTATGCAGCTGAAAGAATGATAAGGAACGGCCAAAGCAATTGTAACGACCCGGAATTTTGGACTATTCGCATCCATTATAAGTGTATAGGTAGACACTCATGCCGGAGTTGAATTGCTCAAAATACCGCGTTGTTAATTTAAATTTGGCAAAACTGAACATATACACTAAATAAAATAATCACAGATCACAGACACAGAGTAATAAGTGCAGCGGAAATAAAAGAGATAGTAGTTCATGAAGCTACTATATGAATATATAAAATACATCAGAGTTTACAACAGAAGAATAATACAATACATCAGAGTTAAACCAGATACAACGGAAGAGCAACACGATACATCAGATACAAATCAGAATGCATCACTGGAATCATCGAATACTGAAAGCAGAATAGATGGCTGGATCTTCAAGCAAAGCTCCAACTCCAAAGGTGAGTCTCGAATACTGGTACACTCAGTCTGACCCGAGCGTAAAGCAAAACACAAGACACTCGAGTCAGGATTAACATTCTCATATTAATAAATCCAACTCAAGTGAAATAGCAATTGAAATACAAGTAACTCAAAGGATGTCTGAAATAACCATCCTTTAAGGATCCGTTAAACTATCTACTAGGTAGTAATATACGCTAAGTAGATAATGTCTATCAGTAATATAAAAAGATATCCAAATAGCGTTAAGTCATGGCCCATTCCACCCTTAACACATTTTTATTCCCAAAAGCATATACAAGACCGTAGTTTCCCCAAAACCGGAAGTCACCAAAGGGCAATCCATATACTAAAGGTACAAATCAAAATCGTAGTGGTCGCGCATAAATGGAATACAAGTATGACAAGGCAGATGAGGCAATACCCAAGGTAGTGATACTACCGTTCGCCTGATCCGGACTGGTGAGAACGCAACGCCGCAGCGCCCGCAACACCGTGAAACAACACTCCCAAAATCAAGGGTGCACCAATCGACAACAAGCAATGTATAATTCGAAGAAGTGTGTCCACTTGAGGTAGCAAATCCTCCATTGGCCCGGCACAGCTCCTGTTTTAGTTATTTCAAATTTGACACAAGTGTCAAGGCTATCCATTATCGTTCACTTTCTTCAGTCATCACGTACATCATTCCAACCACTTCATTCTGGATCATCACTCCGCGTATAGTTATTAAAGTGGTTTTCGGTTTAGATAGAGAGTATATCCATAACCGAATTCCGGTCTCTTTAATAACTTTCGTAATTATTACACCGATTGGTCGTTTATTTATTTCAAAACCAAATCAATTCAATTTCAATTTCAATTCGTAAATCAACATTTCTTTTGTCTTTCAAAACCAATTTCCAATAATTTACGTTTCGAAACTTCCAAATTACCATTTCAAAATCTTATAATACAATTCCGATTTCTATTTAAACAATTCAAATATTGATTCAAGTTCGTATATAAGTTTCATTCCGAAATCATTTAAATAAATTTAATTTAACATTCAAATCAATTTAAACTCATTATCGATTCCATTCAATTTTCGTTAAGTTACTTTATCATTCAAAAAATTTCTATTGAATTTCCAATTCATTAAATCCATTATTTAAATTCAACTTATAAATTGAATTAAATTAAATTCATCAAATCCAATTCTTTAAATTTCAAGTCTTACATTAATTTCAATAAATCACATTTTATTTCTTGTTAAAGAAATTCAATTTCAGTTATTTACTTTCATAAATAATTTTCCAAAAACTTACTTAAATAAGAAATTCAATTTCAATTATTTACGAAGTAAAATTCACTTATTCAAAAGTTCAATTTCTCTTATCAAAGAATTCAGTTCAATTTAATCATTAAATGATTCAACCTTATTTAATTATTAAATAATTCAAAACTTAATTATTAACTCATTTCAAAGTTTAATAATTTCAACTTAATTATAATTTCCAACTTAATTATTAAATCATTTCAAAGTTTAATAATTTCAAACTTAATTATAATTTCCAACTTAATTATTAAATCATTTCAAAGTTTAATAATTTCAAACTTAATCATAATTTCAAACTTAACTCAATAATTTCTCAAATTAAACAACATTCTTTCATCAATTACATTTTTAATAATTTGTTTCAGATTATTAAATATTAACCTTTTCCTTTCATCAAAATTTCAAATTTCAACTTCATTTTAGAACCATATTATTTATTCAAATAAAATCTTCGTTTTATTTTTAAATCAAATTATTTGACCAATCGGGTTTTATTTAATTTTCTATCCTATGTCAAAGTTCAATTTGGGTATTTATCATTTCAACCCGATTCCAATTCAATTCAAAATCAAACATAACAAAGGGAACTTGCAGTGTGATAACTGGGATGGTGTCAAAGTAAATAAACAAGCAATACAACAATCAATAACAATCCAATAATCAATTCAAATAATCCCGAAATAACCGTATTAATTCGCATTGTTATTTGTACGAATTAATATAATTATTTCTAGAATCTACACTATCATTTCATGTAGATTAAAGATTATTACATTACGGTTTTCACTTGTCATCTATTACAATTTCATCCATCATCAATTTAACAACATACATTCAGTGGTTCAAAATGTAATTAAACAAATCCTACGTGTCAATAAATTCAACAGTTAAAGGGATCATATTATACAAATGTCAGTTAATCAAATTTAACATTTAACCATCCTATATCAATTTCAATTGCATACTATTTATCATTTTAACATTAACAACTTTAATGTCCAATATAAACATCAACAATCAATCAATTATTAGCCAAATTGTACTTTCATCGCATAAATAATTAACAGATACTGGTGTCAGATATCACAGGTGAACTGATACAGGTAATAGCATATATAACATTGTAATTAACTAACAGCAACATATTTCAATTGTCGTTTCAATTGAAATCAAACTTAATAAATAAAAGAATATTAATCGTGAGTGATTGCTCACCTTACGAGGTTAGAGAGAAAGTAGACATCACGATAGGCTATGATTTGAATTGCGAAATTTGACTAATCCAAATGACGATTTCCAAAGCACTTCAAGATAGGCACGAATTCGACGGACAACTGATAAATGGGAAAAATGATGAGAGCTATTCAGAATCAGTTGATAACTGGAACGAAATACATATATATATATATATATATATATATATATTTGAAATAAATACTTATATAGATAAACAACATATCACTTTGTATAAAACAACAATATATATACACCTTAAATTTTAATTCTATATACATCAATTTTTTTTTTATTCAAACACGGTTTGGACATTAACATAAACCCATACGTTTTACTTAAAAACAATCACTCATGCAAATGCTTATATACTAATATATAGTAACTATAACCTATACCTTAAAATACATAACTTAAAATATATATAACAAATAATAACTACCCATATATAAACTTAATACTTGTACATATATGTATAAAACTGCCAAGTTATTGAACAAGAGTTGCACCCACTTTTCACTCATATGCACTTTCTCTCAAAGCTAATATATATAAGTCAATATATATATACGTATACGCGTAAGCATCAGGAAGGTAAACTATAAATAAAAAAAAAACTTTGTAACATATCGTTAACTCAAAAGGTCACAAACTTATAAACTATATATGTATAAACACGGTACGACTCAAACAAAACTTACTTAATTATTTGCAAAAAAACTGGTATAAAATATATGATCTGTAAACATATTAAAATATATACACATTTTTATAAAACAATCAAAACAACACTTTATCAACTAGAATATATAAACTAAATATGTAAATAAACTTATATAAACGAAATCAGGTAATATATAAACCTTAAAGCGCATAACAGAGACAGATCATACTAAAGTTTGAACTAAATTAAAAGTAGGTAAGCAAAATACATAGGTTACAAAACTTGTTATAAAATACATATATCAACACTGAGAGTAGTTTTGTATGGTACATATACAACATCACTTAGCATAACCCATATATATTTGTATATAACGAATATATGATATATATATATATATATACTCTATACCAACTATATCTCTAACATATCTACCTTTCAATATACACTGCAAATCCAGAATATGGCACAGTTGAGCACGGGTTGAGGCAAGGCAAGGCTAGGGAAAAGTGATCAGGGAAAGGCGGGCTGTTAGGTGAGTTTTGCCGATCGGTGGCGGCAGTACTTGGAGGCTGCGGCAACAAGTAGAGGGGTGGTGACGTGGGTGCTTGGTTGTGTTCGCAGGTTGGAAGGTTCGGCTGTCTTGGGTGAAGGGAGACTAGGAAATGTTCGATGAAGCAGGGACGGTTATGGTGGAAGCTGTATGCGTGAGAAAAAGAGGAGGTGGATTCGTGGAAGGGTGGTCTGGACGTGAGTTTGGTTGGAAGAAAAAGTGAGGCATGGAGGAGGAAGAAGGCGTACAGAAGGAGGGGAGAAAGAAATATGAACGAACAAAATGTGTATCGGTTTCCTTATTTCCAAAGCAAATGAACCAACGTTAATAAATTGAAATAGAAAAGCAAAGGTCCCAAGATAAAATATGGGAATTTTAAAAGCCAATGGCTGAAATTATCATGCTCTTTAATTTCAAGTGAGTAACAGAAAAGACAAAGAAACCAAAAGTCTCGAATGCGGAACCGATACGATTGATCGGTTCACCGATTTCGCCATGCTCCGAACTTCAAACCGCACGAATGAATATACCGCAGAGATCAGCACGACGAGACGATCAAAACGGTATACATATATCGGTGGTACGATCATCCGATAAAAAGTCGATATCGGTATCAGAATGCTGCTACTTTGCAGAAAATAAGAACGACGGAGCAATAGATGTCCAAATTTTGAAAAACTACAAACTGACATCTTGCTCAGAAGATGGTTTAGGATTTTTCTACGTAAAAATATTTAGGTTTCGAAAACATTTTATTTTCATTTCTTTTTAACTGATTAAATTGAAGTGAATTTACGCGCGCAATAAATTTTCATATTTTCGAACGAAAATTTACCAGTTACTATGTTTAATTAGACGCATTCCAAATATCAAATTTATATTTCAAAATTTTATCGTTTAAAATATCGCAAAATTTCAACTAATTACGTTATTAAAACAGTTGAAATTTACGGGTCGTTACACTCTCCCCCACTCAAAACTTTTCGTCCCCGAAAAGGAACGAGATAGGAGAATAGAAACAACCAGAAAGAAAAACAGATTTGAAATACGAAATAACAATTAATTTAAACCATATAAATTTAAATTTAAATTAATTGATATTCAATAATTGATTTAATCCATTTGATTTCACTAAAATCAATCTCACTATTTCTAAATTCATTATCTTATTATCCAATTTTCTTCAATTTACAATTTCTAAAACCATAAATTTGAATAATCTTTTATTATAATCATATTTTTTTCCAGCAATTTAAATTCTTCTTCTATTCCAAATTATTATTAAGTTCGTTCCACTTAATATATTTTATTACATATATTTAACCAATATAAATTAATTTAAAACATAAAAGTTTCGATTTAAATTAATTTACACTTTCTTTTCAGTTTGGTTAAATCCATTTATATTAAATCAATAAATAGTCATTCGATTTAAGTTTGTTAGTTCAACTGTTAATTATAATTATATAAGTTTCATTTTTAAATCAATTAATATTCAATAATTGATCTTAATTCAAGGTATTCATTAAGCTGATCTAATTTCAATTTATTAATTAACCTTTAAAACAAAATTTATTTTTCAATTATCTTATTATTATATTTATCTCTATTAACATTTATAATTAAAATTTAAGTGTATAACATTTATTATAACCAATCAAATTTTATTTATAAATTCAATTTATATTATATATTATCCAATTACATATTCAACTTCTGAATAATTTAGGTAAGTTGTATTAGAATGCAGTTGAACAATATACAAATAAAATTTTCCAAAATCAATTATTCAAGTTTAAATGTTTTATTCCAAAATTTGGTTTTATTTATAAGTAAATCATCCTTTAACAAAATTGAAGAATTAGATTTCCGATTAACTTTAAACAATTTAGAGATATATATAATATATTTATATCAAATCAAATTAAAATTTTTAAAATAAGATACCTATATATATATGTAAATCAAATTATACTGAAGAAATTTAAATCAAAATATTTTCAAAACAAAACCGTAGCAAAGCTACAGAATAGTGTCTTCACTTTGAAACTCGAAAATGAATGTCGATGATGTAGCCGCCATCACCGAAATTATTTTCCAGCGATAAAGAGAAGAGCACTGATTTCAACATTTTAAAATTCTTTGGAAACGATTTCTATTCGAAAATACTTTCAATAATATATACTTTGAAATTTTAAAACAAAAGTTCGAAATCACCGGAAACTTAATAAATTTACAAATTTCTGAATAATATTTGACTTTTAATTTCAGAAACTTATATTTATATATGATATAATCATTCAAAACTATTTTGTTTATCAAATTTGAAAACAACATTTTTAATATAAATTTACAAATACATTTCTTTGCTCGACGATACAGGAATGGATTTTCAAAATAAGGGTAGGGTTTCAAATTTGATGGACTCAAACCAAAGAGAATTTTGATTCGAAGATAAGTTCGAAACAAAGATATGATGATGAAATAACAAAGTGGGAAGGTTGATAAGTTTATATAAATCGCGGGCAACCTTTACTGGTTTGACCGTGACTTCGAGAATAAGATCGATGAAGAATTTCGAGGTAAATCTACATTCGATTTCAAGAAATAGAATTCAGGTATAGCAGGAGATATATAGCATCGTGAACCGAGGATACAGAAATCTCCGGTAAATCAACGCGACTGTGAAGGAGTTTCACTCCTTTACAAATAAATTTGAGATTGGCGAGATTGCCTACTCATTATAAAGATCATTCGAAGTGGAGTTATGAGATGCTCCAGAATCGAAAGAAGACGAATAGTGAGGGACACGAATGTAATTTGGAACCGTAGGGAACGGTCCAAGATTTAAAGAAGTAGAGTCGAAAGGAAGAGATTGAAACTCGAATGAGAGTGATTCTGTAAATACATTTACCCTATATGTTAAGTTTTGCATAGAGCTACCAAAGCTCCGATACCAACTGTAACGACCCGGAATTTTGGACTATTCGCATCCATTATAAGTGTATAGGTAGACACTCATGCCGGAGTTGAATTGCTCAAAATACCGCGTTGTTAATTTAAATTTGGCAAAACTGAACATATACAGTAAATAAAATAATCACAGATCACAGACACAGAGTAATAAGTGCAGCGGAAATAAAAGAGATAGTAGTTCATGAAGCTACTATATGAATATATAAAATACATCAGAGTTTACAACAAAAGAATAATACAATACATCAGAGTTAAACCAGATACAACGGAAGAGCAACACGATACATCAGATACAAATCAGAATGCATCACTGGAATCATCGAATACTGAAAGCAGAATAGATGGCTGGATCTTCAAGCAAAGCTCCAACTCCAAAGGTGAGTCTCGAATACTGGTACACTCAGTCTGACCCGAGCGTAAAGCAAAACACAAGACACTCGAGTCAGGATTAACATTCTCATATTAATAAATCCAACTCAAGTGAAATAGCAATTGAAATACAAGTAACTCAAAGGATGTTTGAAATAACCATCCTTTAAGGATCCGTTAAACTATCTACTAGGTAGTAATATACGCTAAGTAGATAATGTCTATCAGTAATATAAAAAGATATCAAAATAGCGTTAAGTCATGGACCATTCCACCCTTAACACATTTTTATTCCCAAAAGCATATACAAGACCGTAGTTTCCCCAAAACCGGAAGTCACCAGAGGGCAATCCATATACTAAAGGTACAAATCAAAATCGTAGTGGTCGCGCATAAATGGAATACAAGTATGACAAGGCACATGAGGCAATACCCAAGGTAGTGATACTACCGTTCGCCTGATCCGGACTGGTGAGAACGCAACGCCGCAGCGCCCGCAACACCGTGAAACAACACTCCCAAAATCAAGGGTGCACCAATCGACAACAAGCAATGTATAGTTCGAAGAAGTGTGTCCACTTGAGGTAGCAAATCCTCCATTGGCCCGGCACAGCTCCTGTTTTAGTCATTTCAAATTTGACACAAGTGTCAAGGCTATCCATTATCGTTCACTTTCTTCAGTCATCACGTACATCATTCCAACCACTTCATTCTGGATCATCACTCCGCGTATAGTTATTAAAGTGGTTTTCGGTTTAGATAGAGAGTGTATCCATAACCGAATTCCGGTCTCTTTAATAACTTTCGTAATTATTACACCGATTGGTCGTTTATTTATTTCAAAATCAAATCAATTCAATTTCAATTTCAATTCGTAAATCAACATTTCATTTGTCTTTCAAAACCAATTTCCAATAATTTACGTTTCGAAACTTCCAAATTACCATTTCAAAATCTTATAATACAATTCCGATTTCTATTTAAACAATTCAAATATTGATTCAAGTTCGTATATAAGTTTCATTCCGAAATCATTTAAATAAATTTAATTTAACATTCAAATCAATTTAAACTCATTATCGATTCCATTCAATTTTCGTTAAGTTACTTTATCATTCAAACAATTTCTATTGAATTTCCAATTCATTAAATCCATTATTTAAATTCAACTTATAAATTGAATTAAATTAAATTCATCAAATCCAATTCTTTAAATTTCAAGTCTTACATTAATTTCAATAAATCACATTTTATTTCTTGTTAAAGAAATTCAATTTCAGTTATTTACTTTCATAAATAATTTTCCAAAAACTTACTTAAATAAGAAATTCAATTTCAATTATTTACGAAGTAAAATTCACTTATTCAAAAGTTCAATTTCTCTTATCAAAGAATTCAGTTCAATTTAATCATTAAATGATTCAACCTTATTTAATTATTAAATAATTCAAAACTTAATTATTAACTCATTTCAAAGTTTAATAATTTCAACTTAATTATAATTTCCAACTTAATTATTAAATCATTTCAAAGTTTAATAATTTCAAACTTAATTATAATTTCCAACTTAATTATTAAATCATTTCAAAGTTTAATAATTTCAAACTTAATCATAATTTCAAACTTAACTCAATAATTTCTCAAATTAAACAACATTCTTTCATCAATTACATTTTTAATAATTTGTTTCAGATTATTAAATATTAACCTTTTCCTTTCATCAAAATTTCAAATTTCAACTTCATTTTAGAACCATATTATTTATTCAAATAAAATCTTCGTTTTATTTTTAAATTAAATTATTTGACCAATCGGGTTTTATTTAATTTTCTATCCTATGTCAAAGTTCAATTTGGGTATTTATCATTTCAACCCGATTCCAATTCAATTCAAAATCAAACATAACAAAGGGAACTTGCAGTGTGATAACTGGGATGGTGTCAAAGTAAATAAACAAGCAATACAACAATCAATAACAATCCAATAATCAATTCAAATAATCCCGAAATAACCGTATTAATTCGCATTGTTATTTGTACGAATTAATATAATTATTTCTAGAATCTACACTATCATTTCATGTAGATTAAAGATTATTACATTACGGTTTTCACTTGTCATCTATTACAATTTCATCCATCATCAATTTAACAACATACATTCAGTGGTTCAAAATGTAATTAAACAAATCCTACGTGTCAATAAATTCAACAGTTAAAGGGATCATATTATACAAATGTCAGTTAATCAAATTTAACATTTAAGCATCCTATATCAATTTCAATTGCATACTATTTATCATTTTAACATTAACAACTTTAATGTCCAATATAAACATCAACAATCAATTAATTATTAGCCAAATTGTATTTTCATCGCATAAATAATTAACAGATACTGGTGTCAGATGTCACAGGTGAACTGATACAGGTAATAGCATATATAACAGTGTAATTAACTAACAGCAGCATATTTCAATTGTCGTTTCAATTGAAATCAAACTTAATAAATAAAAGAATATTAATCGTGAGTGATTGCTCACCTTTCGAGGTTAGAGAGAAAGTAGACATCACGACAGGCTATGATTTGAATTGCGAAATTTGACTAATCCAAATGACGATTTCCAAAGCACTTCAAGATAGGCACGAATTCGACGGACAACTGATAAATGGGAAAAATGATGAGAGCTATTCAGAATCAGTTGATAACTGGAACGAAATACATATATATATATATATATATATTTGAAATAAATACTTATATAGATAAACAACATATCACTTTGTATAAAACAACAATATATATACACCTTAAATTTTAATTCTATATACATCAATTTTTTATTTTTATTCAAACACGGTTTGGACATTAACATAAACCCATACGTTTTACTTAAAAACAATCACTCATGCAAATGCTTATATACTAATATATAGTAACTATAACCTATACCTTAAAATACATAACTTAAAATATATATAACAAATAATAACTACCCATATATAAACTTAATACGTGTACATATATGTATAAAACTGCCAAGTTATTGAACAAGAGTTGCACCCACTTTTCACTCATATGCACTTTCTCTCAAAGCTAATATATATAAGTCAATATATATATACGTATACACGTAAGCATCAGGAAGGTAAACTATAAATAAAAAAAAACTTTGTAACATATCGTTAACTCAAAAGGTCACAAACTTATAAACTATATATGTATAAACACGGTACGACTCAAACAAAACTTACTTAATTATTTGCAAAAAAACTGGTATAAAATATATGATCTGTAAACATATTAAAATATACACACATTTTTATAAAACAATCAAAACAACACTTTATCAACTAGAATATATAAACTAAATATGTAAATAAACTTATATAAACGAAATCAGGTAATATATAAACCTTAAAGCGCATAACAGAGACAGATCATACTAAAGTTTGAACTAAATTAAAAGTAGGTAAGCAAAATACAGAGGTTACAAAACTTGTTATAAAATACATATATCAACACTGAGAGTAGTTTTGTATGGTACATATACAACATCACTTAGCATAACCCATATATATTTGTATATAACGAATATATGATATATATATATATACTCTATACCAACTATATCTTTAACATATCTACCTTTCAATATACACTGCAAATCCAGAATATGGCACAGTTGAGCACGGGTTGAGGCAAGGCAAGGCTAGGGAAAAGTGATCAGGGAAAGGCGGGCTGTTAGGTGAGTTTTGCCGATCGGTGGCGGCAGTACTTGGAGGCTGCGGCAACAAGTAGAGGGGTGGTGACGTGGGTGCTTGGTTGTGTTCGCAGGTTGGAAGGTTCGGCTGTCTTGGGTGAAGGGAGACTAGGAAATGTTCGATGAAGCAGGGACGGTTATGGTGGAAGCTGTATGCGTGAGAAAAAGAGGAGGTGGATTCGTGGAAGGGTGGTCTGGACGTGAGTTTGGTTGGAAGAAAAAGTGAGGCATGGGGGAGGAAGAAGGCGTACAGAAGGAGGGGAGAAAGAAATATGAACGAACAAAATGTGTATCGGTTTCCTTATTTCCAAAGCAAATGAACCAACGTTAATAAATTGAAATAGAAAAGCAAAGGTCCCAAGATAAAATATGGGAATTTTAAAAGCCAATGGCTGAAATTATCATGCTCTTTAATTTCAAGTGAGTAACAGAAAAGACAAAGAAACCAAAAGTCTCGAATGCGGAACCGATACGATTGATCGGTTCACCGATTTCGCCATGCTCCGAACTTCAAACCGCACGAATGAATATACCGCAGAGATCAGCACGACGAGACGATCAAAACGGTATACATATATCGGTGGTACGATCATCCGATAAAAAGTCGATATCGGTATCAGAATGCTGCTACTTTGCAGAAAATAAGAACGACGGAGCAATAGATGTCCAAATTTTGAAAAACTACAAACTGACATCTTGCTCAGAAGATGGTTTAGGATTTTTCTACGTAAAAATATTTAGGTTTCGGAAACATTTTATTTTCATTTCTTTTTAACTGATTAAATTGAAGTGAATTTACGCGCGCAATAAATTTTCATATTTTCGGACGAAAATTTACCAGTTACTATGTTTAATTAGACGCATTCCAAATATCAAATTTATATTTCAAAATTTTATCGTTTAAAATTTCGCAAAATTTCAACTAATTACGTTATTAAAACAGTTGAAATTTACGGGTCGTTACAGCAATTGAATACAAGAGGTTGGAAAATGAAGAGACGGGAAAACAAAGAGACAAAAGCAACTAAAGAGACACAAACCTTTTCAAATTTCTTTTATATATATTAGTAATTTATAGATACATATAAAAACTGAGAAATAAACATAAAAATTCAGAAATAAAAATAAATATATAAAATAAATAATTAAATTTTGAATAAATAGAATTTAAATTAAGAAAATGGCTTAAAAATGCAAACTAGGCTTTAAAAATTAGAAATAACTTCAGTACACTTTGGAAAAATCTATTTTAATTTAAATACATGTAGAATGAATATAAATAAAGTAAAAAAAACAGCAAATAAAAGTGAATGCATAAAATAAATAAATAAATTTTAATTATATATAATTAAATTAAGAAAATAGCAAAGAAAATGGAAACTAGGTTTCATAAATTGAAATAAATTCAAGTAAACTTTAGAAAAATTATACTATCACTTTAAAATTATTAAAAGATAAAAATATACATAAAATAACATATTAACACATATTAAAATAAAATATGACAAAGAAAATATAATTTATACAATTTAAAATAACAAAATCGCAGAATAAAACAAATTGCACTCAATATTGAAATATACATAACTTTTACAGTTTAACTCCGTTTTCAATGAAACAAAAAGCAGTGTTCAAGTTATTACACCTATTTTCATAATAAAAGATAAAATTTAAGATTTTATATAATTTAAATTTGAAGTGTAAAAGTCAAAGATTGAACAGTTTGACTAGAATTTCACTTTTCAGTAAAATATTCAATTTATATCAGTTTGAAACTATAACTCACATAATAATAAACATTTATATTTAAAAATGAAATGTTTGAAATGAAACAAGCTTAAAATTAATTTCAAAATAAAATAAAATCAAATTTTAAATTATATGTAAAATCTAGGGTTGTTACATATATACTTAAATTTCAATTCAAAGTCAAAAGTGGATTCAACCTTTCTCCTTCCCCTTCTCCCTCTTTCTTTTCCTTTAATGGCAGAGCTCAACCTTTCTCCTTTCCTTCCAACCCAACCTTTGCCTACCCTTGTCACTCCTATACCTGACCCTAATCCCCCTCCCTTACTCTCTGGCCATCCTTTAGCCTCTTCCTCTATAAGCATTCCTAACTCCACTCCTCCTATGTATGTTCAGTCTAACCCTCCCATCAGCAACACAAGTCAACAACCATGGACTTCTCTATTCAAGAACAAACCACGCAATGCGGGGAAGTACATGCCTGTTAACTTCATCAATGAATTTTTTGGGGATGCATTGGTGCTTCCTGACTCTGTTCAAGAAGCTGGGAAAAGTATATGGCAAGATTATGTAGTTGGATTTTTCCTAGACGAACCCCTATCATTTACAATAGTGGTGCAACACCTTAAGAGAGTGTGGAGATTGAAGGGCAGCATTAAGGTTAAATCAGATGGAGTAGTCTTTTTGTTCCTATTTTCAAGTGAGGATGATCGGAGAAGAATCATCCAGGCTGATCTGATAATCATGAGGAATAAATTGTTTATTGTAAAACAATGGGACCCCACAGTAAGCAATATTTGCGGCTCAGTCACTTCAGTTCCTATTTGGATACATATCTACAACATACCACTAGCAGCGTGGTCCCCTCTAGGCATCAATTGGCTTGCTAGAACAATAGGGTGTGTTAAATGTTTGGATGAAAGTACAGAAAGAATGGAAAGGTTGACCTATGCTAAAGCATTGGTGGAAGTGACACCCATCTCCGAATTAGTTGATAGCTTTCAAGTACTATGTAAGGATGGAACAAAACAGACTGTTTTTGTGGAATATCAGTGGAGGCCACAAGCATGTACAACTTGTAAGGTGTTTGGGCATGATATTTCTAGTTGCAAAAATAGTGTAAAGTCAAATGAAGCAATAAAGAATGATACAAATACTTTGTCAAAACAAGCTCCAAATAAAGGTTCCCTGGTGAAAGATCAAAATGTCAATATTATGCATAATAAGTCCTCTAGAGTTTGGAAAAAAGTTGAGCATGGGAGCAAAAGAAAGAGTGATTTAATGAAGACTAAGGAAGATGGTGGGAGTGGTAGGGATGGAAGTGACAAAGAAAATGAAACAAGGAAAGTAGGAATTGAAACTTATAATAACAAGGACAATGTTGTGGATTTAGTTGAAGAAGGAGAAGTTGTTGAGGAATTAGAGAATAATACGGGCAATAAATTTCAAGTGCTGCAAAATTTGACTGAGGAAAATGGAGAACTGAGTATTGGAGGTAGTGGAAAGAAAATTTATACTGAACAGTTAAATGGTGCAACTGGATTGACCATTGAGGAAGCAATAGTGGCTAAAGAAAGTTTGGGTGAAGATAAGGAGAAGAATTCAGAAGTGCAAATTGATGAAGGAGATCTAGAAGCTAATTCTCAACTTGCTAAAAACTATGGGATGCTAGTTCAGGAATTGGTTGGGGTAAGAAAGGCAAAAGAGTATGAACTGACAAAAGGAAAACAAAAAGTAGATATGCAAGCTGAAACAAATAAGCATTCAGAAAATAATGGAAGTAAAGACAATTTGGGTGGAAATTGTGTGCATTCCCTATTACCCAGTAAGCTGACTCAAAACTCTATAACAAAGCATCTCATTCCATCAATATGCTCAATCATCATGAGCAAACTGAAACTTCACATGCACACAATGTCAGTGTGCATGTTTCAGAAGTAACCATAACCCCTAACTATCAATCCATACCTCCTTATTCTCATATATCTCCCCCTCCTGGTTATATACTTCCTCAAGAATACCCTCAATCCACACTGTCCAAAACTCCAATCCCTCAACATAAGAATCACAGCAGTATTAAGAGGAGAAAAGAAAGTTACCTGTCAGATTTTGACAAAGGCAAGGATGTTGACTATGTAGAAACATTACCTGAAAAGGATACAACCCCAAATTCAGGCCTTATAAGGTCTATGAGATTACAAACTAATCAACCATTAGTTTAATCCATGTTACAAAAAATAGGGTTTTGGAATAAGAGGTGCACATTTGGAAATAAAACTTGTGCAAGCAAAACAAATTATCTCTTATAATAATCTTGGAATCTTTGGCATTCTGGAGACCCAACTTAACATTGATCTTACCCTCAAAGCTGCCAATCTTATTAATCCACAATGGAGTGTTCATCATAATCTGATTGAGGCTCCATATGGTAGAATTATGGTTCTTTCTGATCCAACCTTCTACACTCTCACTCCAATTATATCCCACAAACAATTCATTCATTTCCATGCCTTGCATTTACCAACCACAACTTCCTTCTATCTGACCTTTATTTATGGGGAAAACCATGTTGCAGCAAGACAAGATATGCTGAACTATTTACCACATCTTAGGCAGGAAACACATCCTTGGTTTGTGTTAGGAGATTTTAATTGTATGTTAGCTGCTGATGATCGTTGTGGTGGCACTCCCCTTTCTATTTCTGACATTGCACCTCTCAACCATGCTATCTTTTCCTCCAATTTACATGAAGCTGCCTATGTTGGTCCAAAATACACTTGGAACAACAAAAGTAGATCAGGAGTGAGAACCATGAGTAGACTTGACTTAACCTTTCTCAACACCAAAGCTCTAACTCAATACCCTAATTCTCTGAATCATATCCTCCCTCCTCTGCTCTCTGACCATTCACCTGTTTTTTAGCCACTGAATGCAGTGCCATTAAAAGGAACTCCAGTTTTAAATTTTTTAACTCATGGATCAAAGATCCAGAATTTATGCCTTTAGTTGTTAATGTATGGAATCATCCTAAATTTGGTAACAAAATGTCTATTTTGCAGAAAAAATTGAAAGCAACCAAGGAAGCTTTAAAGAGATGGGCAAAGAACAAGTATGGTGATGGTAACAAGAACTCCAATAATCTGCAAAATCAACTGTCTACTATTCAATTGAGTATGCTTGAAGATCCAGGTAATAGCAGTCTATCTGAGTAAGAACATGAACTAACACAGCTATTATCAAAAGCAATGGCCTCTGAGCTAAGCATGAAGAAACAAAAATTGAGGAAGGAGTGGGATTTGTATGGTGATAGAAATTCTAAACTGTATCATAGTACCCTAAAAATTAAAAATGCAAAAAGAAACATCCACCAGATACACGATGAGGAAGGAAGGATTTTAAACAAGCCTGATGAAATTGACAAAGCTCTCATTGATCATTATATCAATCTTTACTCCCCAAATGAAGCATGGAACCCTAACTCTCATGAGCTCATGTCTACTCCTTTGCCTGTCCTGTCTGAGTATGATATCCAATTTTTGTCTCCAAGAGTAACTGATCAAGAAATATATAATGCTATGTTTGGTATGAAGAGGGATTCTTGTGGTGGTCCTGATGGTTTTAATGCTGTTTTCTTTATTCATTGTTGGGATGTCATTGCTAATTACTTCAAGGCAGCCATGCATAATTTTTTTGAGCACAATAAATTGCCTATTCCCATAAATGCTACCAACTTATGTTTGGTGCCAAAAGGTAAGCATGTTGCTATTCTTAATGCATTTCGTCCTATTGCTTGCTGTAACATAATATACAAATGCATATCTAAAGTTATTGCTGCTAGGCTTAGACATGTGCTTCCTACAGTGATTTCTGAGAACCAAGCTGCATTTTTGAATAATAGAAGTATCTTAGATAATGTGCTGGTTACTCATGAAATACTTAATGGTTATGGTAGAGCTCATGTTTCTCCAAGAGCAATGATGAAGCTTGATATAAGAAGAGCTTATGATACAGTTAGCTGGGAAGCTCTGACTGGTATTATGGGATTAATGGGGTTTCCTTGCCACTTTGTCAGCTGGATATATACATGTATTTCAACAGTCTCCTTCTCATTATGTTACAATGGTGGCACTGTTGGATATTTTAGAAGTCAGAGAGGAATAAGACAGGGAGACCCGATGTCTTCTTATTTGTTCATAATTGTGATGGAATTTTTTACTTAGCTTATTAACAATCAAGTCAGGAACAACAATTTCAACTTGCATCCCAAATGCAGGAATCCTCTCATTACCTCTCTTCTTTTTGCAGATGATGTTATACTTTTTATTAAGCCTACAGTATCTTCAATGGAATGTGTCAAAGGCATCCTTCACACTTTTGAGAAGTGCACTGGTCTACAAGTCAACAGAAGCAAGTCATTCCTAATGGTGGCAGGACTCAATGACAATGACAATCAGAACATACACCATGAAAGTCAACTTCCTAATCTTCCTGAGGGTACCATGCATCTGGGTATCCCTTTATGCTCTAGAAAAATTGGAGCAACTGCTTGTTTGCCTCTGTTTGAAAGAATAACTGAAGCTATGAATAGATGGGAAAGCAATAAGTTATCTCAGGCAGGCAGAACCACAATCATAAAATCTATAATACAAGCTATGACTGTTTATTGGTGCAGGTGCTTTATTTTACCTTCTGCTCTTTTATCTAGCATCAGGAAAGCAATGAATCATTTTCTATGGACTGGGGATATGTATTCTACAAAACTCATTCCTATTGCTTTTGCGAAATTGGAGAAACCACAAAAATATGGTGGATTGGGAATAAAATGTAACGACCCAGAATTTTGAACAATTTAAATTAAAAATATTTAATTAATTTTAAATATTTGAATGATGGTTTGACTTGAATTTCAAATTATCAGAATAAATTGGCGATTAAATTATAAAAATTTAATCTATTGTAAGTTGAATAAAAATTTGAATATTCAGTTTTAAGCTGAAGAAAAATATTTCAAAAGCTTTTAAAATTTATATTGATAACACTGAAGATAATAGAAGCTTCAGAATCGAATTTGAAACTGCTTTGTTCAGTTTTGAATTTTTATCGTTTGAATCGATATTTAAAAATAGTCATTTTTCAAACAGTCTCGGAATTCAGCGAAACCAGTTCCATTGGATCCGTAATATTGTATTATTATCGGATTTTAAATTTTGTAATTTTCAGAGCTATTGTGTGATCGTACGAGATAAAAACGTCTGGACAATAATTAATCGATTTAATTTAAATATAAATTTATACACTCAAATCACCAGCCACCCTAGCCTCTGATTTGCATCGACCTACTTTCTGTTAATCGCGTACTCTTGTCTCCTCCCCATTTTTTTTAAAATAATCACGCAGGTTTGTTTCAAAGGCAGAAACAAAGAAAATTTAAATGGCGACATCTCTTTTCCCTATATCTCGTTCAAAAAAGAAATGGCCGAACAAACAAAAGTCTTTCCCTCTTTCCCTATTTCTAATTCACCAAAATCGAACAGAAGAAACAAAAAATTTAGTGGCCGAAGCCTCATTAAAGAAATTGAAATAAATCTCTCCTTCACAAATTTTATAGTCGAAGCCCTTCCTTCTCAGATCGAATTCAAATTGGCGAGCGCGCTGGCATAGGGCTCGAAGTCGAGCAAGGCGACGGCCTATTTTTCGAGCAAGAGGAGGAGCATCACGAATCGCACTCGCGTGGTGGTGCGCGCGCGTGGTCGATGAGGGGGTAGTCGCGATCTAGTAGTGCTGGCGATAGGCGCGAGGCAAGAGGAGTTAGGCAAGTTTTAGCAGGCAATAGTCGATGAGATCTCGGTGGTCTCGACAGTGATTTCTGATCGCGTGTGCTCGCGAGTGATTTGGGGCGAGTCTGGATGAGCTCGAAGTCGTTTGCGATTAGGTCAGTCGCGAGTTGTTGGAAGCCTGATGTGGGCGAGTTCGATCTCGCATGCGAGATGCTGAAGCGAGGAGCAGTTCGTCATTTAAGGGAAAGGGGGGTTTTTTGGATAGCCTGGAGGGTTTCACGAGCAGTTTCGCGAGCAGTAGGAAGGAGCTCGCGTGAACCTCTGCAGATCGAGGCAGAGTGTCGACAGTTGTTGGGTGAGTAATCTTCGATCCGTATATGTTTATATGCATATCGATTTTGGGTCTCCAATTTTAGATATGAACTTAGAACATTTATTTTATTACTGGAAAAGAAATATATAGAAATATATTTTGTTATAGACTGTTTAAAACAGAAAATATATTGCAGGGAAGTATATCTGCTTTTGGTTTTCGATTTAATTCTAAAATAGTAAATATATATATTGAGATAAGATTTTTGAAGATGGAAATGTTTAAAATAGATTTGGTGAATAATTTGCTTATTTATATTATTTTAAATACTAAAAGATTTTATTAAAAGGAAATTTGGTTGAAATTAAATTGATTTGATAAAATAAAATTTTATTAAATGGAAATTAATTATTCGATCGGTTCGAATATTAACAAATTGTATAATTATTTATACAAGGTCAAAATTTGGAGAAAACAAACTGGAACAAAAATGGATTGCAAAATAAAAAGCTAAGGTGAGATCTTCTCACTCAAATTGAAAATTGAATTTTGCAGTTATTGACTGATTGATTGCTATTTGGATGTGATACTATGTATATATATAGTAGTATATAGCAATATATATATATATTGGCATATGTATATATTGCAGTTGTGATTTCCCGCATTATATAGCGGATGAGACCCTATTGCGCCGCATAATAGCGGATTGATATTTCTATAAATCCCATATACCGCGATATTCCACCTCGAAGTGGAATTGGTATTGTGCTAACGTCTGTGGATGCAGGGAAACAGGTTGGAGGGATCCAACTGGATTCCTCACCAGTATTTATTTGATTACAGATATTGTGATATTTGTTGAGTTTCATAACGATATATGATGTTTATTGTCGTGATTGACTAATTGGTGTGTTGCATCATCGGATCCATTTTTGAAGTTTAAAAATAACGATTTTGATTTTTAAGGGATTTTTAAAGTGATTTTTGAGATTTTACGTTGTATTAAAATTTTGGATTGATTCATCCTAAATAAATAAACGTTAAAATTTTATTGTTATAAAATATGATTTTTTTGGGAAAATACAGTTGAAAAATGATTTTTGAAAATCCGGAGTAATGATTTTTATAACATAGTTAAATAGAGATTTTTGACTTTATTATAAAAGCGTTATATATAAGATTTATAAAATTTGATTTTTATAAATCAAAGTGATGGGATTTTAAAGGAGTTTGAAAGACATTTTAAAATGATGTTAAAATGGGTTTTATAAAAGGATAGAATTTACGATTTGTGAAGTCCTAAAAGAATGATTTTGTAAATAAATGAATTATAAGTGTTTAACTTATAAGATGGATTTTTGGTATAAAATTGAGTTATAAATTGAATTGGTTAATAAAATGATTTTTATAAGTTGAAATTGTTGTAAAGTATAAATATGATTTATAAACGTTGTTTTATAAATCCGAAATCACTTATTTTGATAAGTGAATTATAGAAGTTAATTAAAGGAATTATATCCACGATTTTGGACAGTGGATAATCCTTTAAATAAAAATGTGTAGAAAATATTGAAATTTGGTTAGTGAAGTATATTCACAGTTTTGGACAGTGAATATATTATTAAGTAAAATGGATATGTTTTGGAAAAGTGACATTAAAAATGAAGTTAATTGTTTAACGATGTTTTAAAATATATTAAATATCGAAATCATAGATTTCAAAATTCATTGTTGAAATAGACGTTTTCGAGGAAGAAGGAAATGGTGGACTATAACACTGTTGTTATAGTAAATGATTTTCGAAAGGAAATGTTTTATATAGTATTGGGATTACATATCTATCTTAATTCTGAATCCCTATACTAGTGATTTTGGGTCGTCGTAACGATGTTTTACGTAACATTCGTTTTGACTCAAATAATGTGTTTAAGAAAATGATTTCCTTAAAGAATGAAATATATACTTAATTTTGATTTAAGTATATTGAATATTTTAAAATGTTGAAAATAAATAGATTTGTGAATTACTTATTATTAAATAAGTATGGAAAAGTTTTCCAAAATGAAATGAAATGTTTTGAGATTTTATCTTCTTAAAGATAAATCGAAAGTGAATATTGTAATCGATTGAAAATCGTATATCAGTAGATATTTGAAATATAAATGCACTATGGAATTTATAAAAGAAATGGGAATTCGTTTTATAAATAAATATCGATTTATTTTTGAAGTGTGGAAATTTTATATCTGGTAAAGATATTTTTGGAAAATAAATAATTTGGAAAATTATTTGGAATCTGATGATGCTGTGCAGACCTATTGATAGTTAAATAACCGACTATCAATAATTACCTTGAATGGGTATTTGTTGTGATTTGTTTGAATTTGAATGCCACACTTATTTTTTAATAAGTGTTCACTATTCGGGTTAGCCGGGAAAGGACCTTGGGGTCGTATAACCCATTCCGAATATGTGATACGTCGATATGGATTGCATTTGATGACCGGTGTTGAAGACCGGATATTTTTTAAAATGGAAGGATTACCATCGAGTTACTCTACATCGGCTGTTCTCCGATATAGAGGTTTTATCACCCTTAGCGATGGGAAGTCCGGACGTGATTTGAAAATTATCCGGATGTGCAAGGGCTTCGTGAGAAGTGCCTTCGATTCTGTTCGATCCCGTAACAGACTTGTATGGATTGTGTGTCTGACGTTACAATTGAGATATAAAGCTGATTTCTTTCAAATACATTTCTGTTGGTGGCGGAGAATTTATTCTCTTAGCTTAACACCCTTCTCTGAGACGTACGAGCTCAGAGGTTATGTAGTTGAAATTTATCAGCGATATACTCCCAATTTGGCAACGTGGCATGCTAAGTGTTGCTGTGAAATGATCATTGTTTGATCATTTGTGATATGATCATTTGTTTGATCATTTATCTTTGTGATCATTTCATTGATCATTTGTTCGACCCGAAGCATGGCTTTGTGACAAAGCGTAGCTTTGTGGACGAGACTTCGTCGGATCTCACACCCCGGAAATGGTCAAAACAGGAAGGATGCAGCAAGGTTTTAGGGAGTAGCGCCCCTTAGTGTATGTCATTCCTTCTGGATAGAGGTGGTATCATGGTATGGAGCCCAGATACTTAACCTATGTTGTTGCTGCATTATTATTCTTATGTGGTTGTTGGAAATTGAGGATCCTCGGGAAGATCGGTTACGATCGGGGGATGACATACGCGTGTCAGTAGTTACCTATTTTTGCAGAGGTAACCCGGCCTTGTGTTGGCAGAGATCTAACCGTAATGTTAGGTTATTTCTCGGGACGTCTTTCCAGAGGCGTTTCCATGTGGCAATGGGAAGTTCCTTGGCCTGACCATTTGTTGGAAATCCAAAGAAACAATACGTGACTTGTACGGTTTTAGTTGTATTACCTGCCATGGAATGTGGTGGTAACCTACTATTGAACATGGTAGCTATAGTAGGCATAAGTGCGGAATGCCTATGCTAGCTAAGATTTATATTATACTTTCAAAATGTTTTCTACACTATGCACTAATAATAATATCAAAAATGATTTGATTTTGCGTATCAATCATCTTTGACTATCATAAGGAGAAATCTCCTCCGATTCTGCGTTTGCATTGTGTGTGTGTGCGGGAGGCGTTATGGTAGTTTCATTTTCCAAAAGCATTGCGAATAAATTTTATTTTCTTTGTAAAAATAACTGTTTTACGATCTCACACCAGTCACCAAGACTGACTCGGAGTTTATTGTTTCCCTTCTAAACTCTGGGTGCCCATCATTTTCCACACGGGCAGCCTAGAGTTATGTTATCAGGATAGTCTGGATATTCTAGAGTTTTGGAAGCAAGCTGGATGGCGAAACGTACATCCGTACTTGTTTATTTATTCCGCTGTGTATTCTGTATGAGGACAAGTTTATATAACTGTCCATTGATGTGTTGTGTTGTATATGGACTCTGATTGATGTATGTATAAACTGATATAGTTCTTTGTTTCAAAAGACTAGTGATTATCTATTATATATTGTTCCGCTGCGAATGTGTGATTCTGATATTGTTTCTGTTCTGTGTTTTCTGTTGTTGTTCTTCTTTCTTTTTCTTCTATCTTTTCTTCTACCTCTTCTTTTAAACCCTAAGAATTCGTTTTTTCGGCATTCGTTTGCTCGGCAGTTGATACAGTGGACGTATCGATGTCGATTTTCGGAAGTCGAAGAATCGGGTCCTTACAACGTGGTATCAGAGCATATGGTTAAGCGACAACCCTGCTCTGTTGGGTGTTACTCATTAGAGATAGAGTCAGTAGTACTCTAGAATGAGTTGAGTGTAATAATAGATATGAGCGCGTATTTGTTAGTGAATATAAAATTTGTTTTGTATTGTGTTGACTTATCGGTTGATTGTTTATAGATTCTGGTCGGTGCAGGGTGGCCAACTGTAATCGATAGGGATTTCTAAACTCTTAAACAAGATAAACCGACACAGTATTGTTTTAAAATGGGGTAAATGAAATAATTTTGCCCAAAACTATTTTTGTATAGAAAAGATATGATTTTCTATGAATTATCATAGTATATGGATGCTTGGTTGTTAGGAAGAGATAATATTGAATTATTATCATTATTATATGGAATTAAATGAGAAATTAAAATAATAACCAAAGATTTGGAGATAAATTCATTTAACAAATGAAATTTACAAATATGAATTGGAAGCATAAGGAAATGAATTCATATATGAATAAAATTGTGAATATAAATTGTAAATGAATTTATAATTTGGAATGGAATTCCAAGAAGATAATTGAAATTAAAATTCATTAATGGAATGGAATTAGTAATATGAATGTATAAATGATTTTATAAATCGGAATGTAAATAAGTTGATAACTTATAAAATATTTGAAAATCTGATTGGAATGAGATTCAAATTGAAAATGAATGAATTTGTGAATGAATAAATAAATTTGCAATTGCAAGTGCAAGAAAATGAAATTAAATGTTAAAATTTATTTTGAATTTGTAAGTGAATAGAACATGAATTGAATTTGATTTGTGGAAAACGATGTGAAATATTAAACTAAAAAAAAAATTAGTAAGTAAAGCTAATTGAAGATTGACCAAATGAATAAGGATTGAAACGAATTAAATTCAATAATTATAAAAGGTAAATTGAATTCGAATTTGAAATCCAGTTTAATATAAGTGGTTATAAACCAAAATAGTGAATTGTAAATACATTTTGGGAATGAATAAAAGAATAAAACTGGAATTGAAACTGAATGTTGAAAATAAATTTGAATAAAGTGAATTAGAATTTGTGATGAATTAGTAATTGGAACTAATTTAAAATAGTGCGGTTGTGAATGAAAAAATAGTTGATGAAATTCGATATTCAGAAGTAAACTAGAATCCAAATTAAATTGAAATTGTAAATTGAATTCAAATGGAATTTGAAATGTAAAATTGAATGAAAATAGATATAACTTCAATAGTGAAGTAAAAATGTATTAGAAGCATATATTGAAAATTGTGTAATGGAATTCGCAAAATGATATTTGAATATTGTAACTAGATATTATGGCTAGTAGGATATACAGGTGTATAAAGGAAATTGGAATTTTGATTTCAAAGATAATTTTGAATTGCTCGACAAAAGGTAAGTATTTGAATTTCAATATGAGATTTGATGATTTTCTTGTCTAGCCGCTTGGCCTTTTCTTTTCTTTTTGAAATTGGGAGTCCATAGGGACATTTTGTAGTCGTACCGAGTTAGCCGCGCAAAGGAGATGCTGGCGAAATTTTTCGAAAATTTCGAGTGTTAGAAAATTTTGAGAAATTTTGGAAGTTTAAATTTGAATTTAAATTTGAATTTGAATTTTGAAGTAAACAATGTTGTTTGAAACTTATAATTGAAGTTGGAAAGTTAGTTGAATTAATAATGAATCTCTAATAGAAAGATTTGTTCGATAAATTGATAAAACTATTAGGATTGTGAAAAATAGTAGACGAGTTAAGGACCATTTTTCCTAACTTGTAATTTCGGGACGAAATTCTTTTAAGGGGGGAAGTCTGTAACAACCCAGAATTTTGAACAATTTAAATTGAAAATATTTAATTAATTTTAAATATTTGAATGATGGTTTGACTTGAATTTCAAATTATCATAATAAATTAGCGATTAAATTATAAAAATTTAATCTATTGTAAGTTGAATAAAAATTTGAATCTTCAGTTTTTAGCTGAAGAAAAATATTTCAAAAGCTTTTAAAATTTATATTTATAACACTAAAGATAATAGAAGCTTTAGAATCGAATTTGAAACTGCTTTGTTCAGTTTTGAATTTTTATCGTTTGAATCGATATTTAAAAATAGTCATTTTTCACACAGTCTCGGAATTCAGCGAAACCAGTTCCATTAGATCCATAATATTGTATTATTATCGAATTTTAAATTTTGTAATTTTCAGAGCTATTGTATGATCGTATGAGATAAAAACGTCTGGACAATAATTAATCAATTTAATTTAAATATAAATTTATACACTCAAATCACCAGCCACCCTAGTCTCTGATTTGTGTCGACCTACTCTCTGTTAATCGCGTACTCTTGTCTCCTCCCCATTTTGTTTTGAAATAATCACGCAGGTTTGTTTCAAAGGCAGAAACAAAGAAAATTTAAATGGCGATATCTCTTTTCCCTATATCTCGTTCAAAAAAGAAATGGCCGAACAAACAAAAGTCTTTCCCTCTATCCCTATTTCTAATTCACCAAAATCGAACAGAAGAAACAAAAAATTTAATGGCCGAAGCCTCGTTAAAGAAATTAAAATAAATCTCTCCTTTACAAATTTTATAGCCGAAGCCCTTCCTCCTCAGATCGAATTCAAATTGGCGAGCGCGCTGGCATAGGGCTCGAAGTCGAGCAAGGTGACGGCCTATTTTTCGAGCAAGAGGAGGAGCATCACGAATCGCACTCGCGTGGTGGTGCGCGCGCGTGGTCGACGAGGGGGTAGTCGCGATCTGGTAGTGCTGGGGATAGGCGCGAGGCAAGAGGAGTTAGGTGAGTTTTAGCAGGCAATAGTCGATGAGATCTCGGTGGTCTCGATAGTGATTTCTGATCGCGCGTGCTCGCGAGTGATTTGGGGCGAGTTTGGATGAGCTCGAAGTCATTTGCGATTAGGTCAGTCGCGAGTTGTTGGAAGCCTGATCCGGGTGAGTTCGATCTCAATTGCGAGATGCTGAAGCGAGGAGCAGTTCATCATTTAAGGGAAAGGGGAGTTTCATGGATAGCCTGGAGGGTTTCGTGAGCAGTTTCGCGAGCAGTAGGAAGGAGCTCGCGTGAACCTCTGCAGATCGAGGCAGAGTGTCGACAGTTGTTGGGTGAGTAATCTTCGATCCGTATATGTTTATATGCGTATCGATTTTGGGTCTCCAATTTTAGATATGAACTTAGAACATTTATTTTATTACTGGAAAAGAAATATATAGAAATATATTTTGTTATAGACTGTTTAAAACAGAAAATATATTCCAGGGAAGTATATCTGCTTTTGGTTTTCGATTTAATTCTAAAATAGTAAATATGTATATTGAGATAAGATTTTTTAAGATGGAAATGTTTAAAATAGATTTGGTGAATAATTTGTTTATTTATATTATTTTAAATACTAAAAGATTTTATTAAAAGGAAATTTGGTTGAAATTAAATTGATTTAATAAAATAAAATTTTATTAAATGGAAATTAATTATTCGATCGGTTCGAATATTAACAAATTGTATAATTATTTATACAAGGTCAAAATTTAGAGAAAACAAACTGGAACAAAAATGGATTGCAAAATAAAAAGCTAAGGTGAGATCTTCTCACTCAAATTGAAAATTGAATTTTGCAGTTATTGACTGATTGATTGCTATTTGGATGTGATACTATGTATATATATAGTAGTAGATAGCAATATATATATATTGGCATATGTATATATTGCAGTTGTGATTTCCCGCATTATATAGCGGATGAGACCCTATTGCGCCGCATAATAGCGGATTGATATTTCTATAAATCCCATATACCGCGATATTCCACCTCGAAGTGGAATTGGTATTGCGCTAACGTCTGTGGTTGCAGGGAAATAGGTTGGAGGGATCCAACTGGATTCCTCACCAGTATTTATTTGATTACAGATATTGTGATATTTGTTGAGTTTCATATCGATATATGATGTTTATTGTCGTGATTGACTAATTGGTGCGTTGCATCATCGGATCCATTTTTGAAGTTTAAAAATAACGATTTTGATTTTTAAGGGATTTTTAAAGTGATTTTTGAGATTTTACGTTGTATTAAAATTTTGGATTGATTCATCCTAAATAAATAAACGTTAAAATTTTATTGTTATAAAATATGATTTTTTGGGAAAATACAGTTGAAAAATGATTTTTGAAAATCTGGAGTGATGATTTTTATAACATAGTTAAATAGAGATTTTTTACTTTATTATAAAAGCGTTATATATAAGATTTATAAAATTTGATTTTTATAAATCAAAGTGATGGGATTTTAAAGGAGTTTGAAAGACATTTTAAAATGATGTTAAAATGGGTTTTATAAAAGGATAGAATTTACGATTTGTGAAGTCCTAAAAGAATGATTTTGTAAATAAATGAATTATAAGTGTTTAACTTATAAGATGGATTTTTGGTATAAAATTGAGTTATAAATTGAATTGGTTAATAAAATGATTTTTATAAGTTGAAATTGTTGTAAAGTATAAATGTGATTTATAAACGTTGTTTTATAAATCCGAAATCACTTATTTTGATAAGTGAATTATAGAAGTTAATTAAAGGAATTATATCCACGATTTTGGACAGTGGATAATCCTTTAAATAAAAATGTGTAGAAAATATTGAAATTTGGTTAGTGAAGTATATTCACAATTTTGGACAATGAATATATTATTAAGTAAAATGGATATGTTTTGGAAAAGTGACATTAAAAATGAAGTTAATTGTTTAACGATGTTTTAAAATATATTAAATATCGAAATCATAGATTTCAAAATTCATTGTTGAAATAGACGTTTTCGAGGAAGAAGGAAATGGTGGACTATAACACTGTTGTTATAGTAAATGATTTTCGAAAGGAAATATTTTATATAGTATTGGGATTTACATATCTATCTTAATTCCGAATCCCTATACTAGTGATTTTGGGTCGTCGTAACGATGTTTTACGTAACATTCATTTTGACTCAAATAATGTGTTTAAGAAAATGATTTCCTTAAAGAATGAAATATATACTTAATTTTGATTTAAGTATATTGAATATTTTCAAATGTTGAAAATAAATAGATTTGTGAATTACTTATTATTAAATAAGTATGGAAATGTTTTCCAAAATGAAATGAAACGTTTTGAGATTTTATCTTCTTAAAGATAAATCGAAAGTGAATATTGAAATCGATTGAAAATCGTATATTAGAAAATATTTGAAATATAAATGCACTATGGAATTTATAAAAGAAATGGGAATTCGTTTTAAAAATAAATATCGATTTATTTTTGAAGTGTAAATTTTATATCTTGTAAAGATATTTTTGGAAAATAAATAATTTGGAAAATTATTTGGAATCTGATGATGCTCTCCAGACCTATTGATAGTTAAATAACCGACTATCAATAATTACCTTGAATGGGTATTGTTTGCGCCAAAATTGGTCACAAACCCCGAATGTTGTGAAAGCACCAGTGTATGGATATAAATCAACAATATTCACACACAAATCTCAAATCTAAGCAAACAGAGTATCACAATTCAGAAATAATGAACAAAAACACGAGATTTATAGTGGTTCGGCGATCTTGCCTACGTCCACTCTGAAGTTGATGATTTTATTGATGTTCACTCGATGATTACAATCTCTTCTAATGTAGTACAGCTGAAATTATATGCTAAGTCTCAATCTAAGGTAGCGGTGGCGTTCTGGAGTAAATCTGGCAGAATCTGGGCGCTCTTTTTTACTTAGAATTATTCGACCTCCTTTCTGAATGACCAGGGGCTCTATTTATAGGTGTAGGAGGCTAATATTTCGCCTAAATTGAGGGGAGACCAGTTCTGGTACGTCAGGGGGCCTATATGGCCGAAATCTGGAGATCCGGGCCCACTATGGGATCGATTCGACCCTTGGTTCGAATCGATCAAGAAGTCATCCAATCGAGCTGAAATTTGGCGTGGACATTCTTCATCATGTGCTTAAGCTTCTGTGAAAATTTCATAGCATTTGGACATGTAGAACTCGAGTTATGATCGATTCAAGTAGGTCTTTTTCGTTTCTTGGAGTCGTTCGAATCGATACGTTCGAATCCATTCGTTCGAATCGATCCTCCTCTACGCGAAGACTACGGCGTGGTGCGCATGCTTCGCATCGATCCGCTTCTCACTCCGGATTGACTGGGTCGACTCCATGTTCTTCGCCGCTTTGACTGGGTGGATTCGTGGTAGTGGATTCGAAGACATCCCTCTCCGAATCGAATGAACGAAGGTCTGTTCGAATCGATCTAGGTGTAAAGTCGATCGATTCGAAGTTGCTTCAAGCAGTGTGGATTCGAAGTATCTGCAGCTCTGTGGATTCGAAGTAACCAGGGGAAACTTCCATCGAGTCGAACATGCTGCCTTGGATGGTGGATACGAAGCTTAGCCGTCTGAATGGATTCGAAGGACCTTCAGTTTGATGGATACGAACCTGATGGAGGCGAGGCTATTTACCTTTCGATCGATTCGAATGCCATGGTTTCGTACAGGGGTAACTTGATGGATTCGAACTAGCGATGTCTTGGATGGATTCGAACATGAACCCTGCCAATGGATACGAAGAAGACGATATCGATGGATTCGAAGTAAGGCAGGGATGATGGATTCGAATGATGGCTACACTGATGGATTCGAACATAGATTCGTCTATCTTGCGTTGATCATAACTTGAACATACGGACTCGGATTGACTTGAGATTTGAAACGTTGACTCTCATGGCTTAGCTTTTCATGTCCTATCAATTTTGGCTCGATCCGGACTCGGACAAAATTCATTGATATCCATAGTAAAACAGTGTATAATGAGCTTTTACGACGAACTGTCTTTAGTTTTCCAGTCAACTTTTTGGTGTCACGGCCTTGCCAAAAGGCGGGATAACATTTGCCCCCCAAAACATGCCTTGCGATAGGAAGGTGTGTTTTGTAATGCCATTAGCTGGATGTTCATATCCTGTTGATGACCTGCAAAGACATTGATAGTTTTATCTGACCTTAAGTGATGACCGTTCGCGATCTAGCCATTTTGAGGTGGAATGCGACCGTTCGCGATCTAGCATTTCTTTACGGCCCCAAATGATGACCGTTCGTGATCAAGCCATTTGAGGTGAGGGGTGCCGTTCGAGGCGAGTTGTGACCGTTCGCGATCGGGTTTCGTGGAAAGAAGAATGTGATCGTTCGTGATCATGTGCCGTACGAGGCAAAAATGTGATCGTTCGTGATCGAATGTTATACTAGATGAAGTGTGACCGTTCGTGGTCGGATGCCGTACGAGGCAAATGGTGACCGTTCGAGGTCGGGTGCCGTTCGAGGCTAATGGTGACCGTTCGAGGTCGGGTGCCGTTCGTGGCGAAGTGTGATCGTTCACGATCGAATTGTGACCGTTCGCGGTCGGATGTCGTTCGAGGCGAATTGTGACCGTTCGTGGTCGGGGGCCGTTCGAGGCGAATTGAGTGTGCCCGGGGAGGGACTTAGTATCATCAATACCAGGTTTCACGTTCGGGTGAATCCCCGGATTGTTTCTTGCAACGGCTTATCGCCATCTCAGAGCATGCCTAGGGACCGTTCGTGATCCCGTACATGTGTAAGTGGCTTAGCCGCTATGAAATCACAAGTAGTATTTTTTCATTGAAAATAAGTCTTTAGCAGAAATGTTAAACAAAGTCAAGTTCAAATATTCAAATCAAGATGAAACAAAAGCAAAGCAAGGATGTCAAAGTGTAAACTCCCACAACGATAGGGTTAGTAGTCATTCACAACATGCCTATGGACCGTTCGTGATCTCGCACATGTGTAAATGACTTACCCGTGTTGGTGAGAAGTTTACAACTTGTCCATCGTTATTTCAACTAATTGATAATCATACGATGTCCTGGCTCGGGGGCACCCCTGGCTGATGTAGACGGTGGTCGCTCTGGCTCCACCGCTGGAGCTCGCCTCCTCACATACTGAAGTAGCATACCGTTCCTGATGTGCCCTTCCACCTCATCCTTCAGATGTCTACAGTCGTTAGTGTTATGACCATTCAGTTCGTGGAATAAGCAATATCTGTCTGATTTCCTCTCGTCAACAGTGGGATCCCTTCGTATTGGCCTACGGTAGGGAACTTGCTCTCGTGTATCTTGGTAGATTCGCTCCAAACTCTCATTCAGCTCTGAATAAGTGGTGAATCGTGGCTCTCTCCGCAGTCGCTTTGACCTGTCACCATTGTCCTCAGCCTTTCGTTTTCCTTTATCCTTGCCTGAATCATTTTCGAGAGGCTTTTTGTCTTTAAGTGCATAAACTTCTATTCCCTCTCCTTCTTCTCTTTCAGCATTAGCATCTTCCAATCGTAAAAACTTTTCTGCCTCGTGATAGAATTCTCCTAGATCCATTGGCGGATCCTTAGTTAATGAATTTTTGAATTCCGTGCCATCAGCTACTCCGGACACAGCTGCCATCATAACTATGGATGGATCTGGCCGATACACCGATGCTGCTGCCGCATTGAATCGCGTCAAGAAATTCCTCAAAGACTCCCCAGCTTTTTGCTTTAGCGTTGCCAAACTCATCACATTCTTGGGTCTCGAAATATGAACTCTGAATTGCCTCATAAATTTCTCAATCAAATCGGTCCATGTCCCAATGGAGCCGCTCTCTAGCTGTCTGAACCATAAAGCTGCTATGTCTATCAAATACAATGGGAAGCACCGGGCCATGACTTCCTGTGATGCCCCCAGCACTTCCATGTGCCTTATATACCTCGTTAGATGGACCGCAGGGTCCGTCCTCCCATCATACCCTTCTACTGTTGGCAGTTTGAATTCTGGTGGGTTCCTAGCCAATCTAATCGCAGGAGAAAAGGGACTCTTGTTCACGTCTTCGAGATCTCTGTTTACTAATCCGCCTCTCATGGCTCGCTTGATCATCTCTGCCAATCTATCATTATCTCCAAGCTGTAGTCCTTGTTCACTACCTTTGATCTGCCCCCCGAGTCTGTGTGAGCTTTCGGGTGTGTGCCCCCCTGGCTGAGCGTTCATCCCTCTATTGCCGCCAGGTTGCTCGGATGTCCTTGTCTCTCTTCCCAGGTTTGGATCAACATGTCCTAAGTGTGTGCCCCCAGCTCCGGCGCTGCGTTAGATGGTCCTGCTCCGTTCTGGATTCTGGTTGCTCCTTGATTTTGTGCTCCAAGTTGTCCGATCTGTTGAAGCAAATTCTGGATCATTTCCTCTTGTCTCTTCATCATTGTCTCCATCTCTTCCCTAGTGATGAAAACTGAAGCTTGGTTTGCTCCTGAGGAAGCCTCTTGACTCCCTTCGTGCTGACTTCGCTCTGGCCTCTGCCTTTTACTTGTTTGTCTTGTCATGATTCTTCGGATCTGAATCTCTTAGCCTTCTGATTCAACTTTCAAATGATAGAACTCCTGAGTTAGCCTTCTCAGTGAAAGCACCAAAGTGTTTGCGCCAAAATTGGTCACAAACCCCGAATGTTGTGAAAGCACCAGTGTATGGATATAAATCAACAATATTCACACACAAATCTCAAATCTAAGCAAACAGAGTATCACAATTCAGAAATAATGAACAAAAACACGAGATTTATAGTGGTTCGGCGATCTTGCCTACGTCCACTCTGAAGTTGATGATTTTATTGATGTTCACTCGATGATTACAATCTCTTCTAATGTAGTACAACTGAAATTATATGCTAAGTCTCAATCTAAGGTAGCGGTGGCGTTCTGGAGTAAATCTGGCAGAATCTGGGCGCTCTTTTTTACTTAGAATTATCCGACCTCCTTTCTGAATGACCAAGGGCTCTATTTATAGGTGTAGGAGGCTGATATTTTGCCTAAATTGAGGGGAGACCAGTTCTGGTACGTCAGGGGGCCCATATGGCCGAAATCTGGAGATCCGGGCCCACTTTGGGATCGATTCGACCCTTGGTTCGAATCGATCAAGAAATCATCCAATCAAGCTGAAATTTGGCGTGGACATTCTTCATCATGTGCTTAAGCTTCTGTGAAAATTTCATAGCATTTGGACTTGTAGAACTCGAGTTATGATCGATTCAAGTAGGTGTTTTTCGTTTCCTGGAGTCGTTCGAATCGATACGTTCGAATCCATTCGTTCGAATCGATCCTCCTCTACGCGAAGACTACGGCGTGGTGCGCATGCTTCGCATCGATCCGCTTCTCACTCCGGATTGACTGGGTCGACTCCATGTTCTTCGCCGCTTTGACTGGGTGGATTCGTGGTAGTGGATTCGAAGACATCCCTCTCCGAATCGAATGAACGAAGGTCTGTTCGAATCGATCTAGGTGTAAAGTCGATCGATTCGAAGTTGCTTCAAGCAGTGTGGATTCGAAGTATCTGCAGCTCCGTGGATTCGAAGTAACCAGGGGAAACTTCCATCGAGTTGAACATGCTGCCTTGGATGGTGGATACGAAGCTTAGCCGTCTGAATGGATTCGAAGGACCTTCAGTTTGATGGATACGAACCTGATGGAGGCGAGGCTATTTACCTTTCGATCGATTCGAATGCCATGGTTTCGTACAGGGGTAACTTGATGGATTCGAACTAGCGATGTCTTGGATGGATTCGAACATGAACCCTGCCAATGGATACGAAGAAGACGATATCGATGGATTCGAAGTAAGACAGGGATGATGGATTCGATGATGGCTACACTGATGGATTCGAACATAGATTCTTCTATCTTGCGTTGATCATAACTTGAACATACGGACTCGGATTGACTTGAGATTTGAAACGTTGACTCTCATGGCTTATCTTTTCATGTCCTATCAATTTTGGCTCGATCCGGACTCGGACAAAATTCATTGATATCCATAGTAAAACAGTGTATAATGAGCTTTTACGACGAACTGTCTTTAGTTTTCCAGTCAACTTTTTGGTGTCACGGCCTTGCAAAAAGGCGGGATAACAGGTATTTGTTGTGATTTGTTTGAATTTGAATGCCACACTTATTTTTAAATAAGCGCTCACTATTCGGGTTAGCTGGGAAAGGACCTTGGGGTCGTATAACCCATTTCGAATATGTGATACGTCGTTATGGATTGCATTCGATAACCGGTGTTGAAGACCGGATATTTTTTAAAACGGAAGGATTACAATCGAGTTACTCTACATCAGCTGATCTCCGATATAGAGGCTTTATCACCCTTAGTGATGGGAAGTCCGGACGTGATTAGAAAATTATCCGGATGTGCAAGGGCTTCGTGAGAAGTGCCTTCGGTTCTGTTCGATCCCGGAACAGACTTGTATGGATTGTGTGTCTGACGTTACAAATTGATATATAAAGCTGATTTCTTTCAAATACATTTCTGTTGGTGGCGGAGAATTTATTCTCTTAGCTTAACACCCTTCTCTGAGACGTACGAGCTCAGAGGTTATGTAGTTGAAATTTATCAGCGATATACTCCCAATTTGGCAATGTGGCATGCTGAGTGTTGCTGTGAAATGATCATTATTTGATCATTTGTGATATGATCATTTGTTTGATCATTTATCTTTGTGATCATTTCTTTGTTCATTTGTTCGACCCGAAGCATGGCTTTGTGACAAAGCGTAGCTTTGTGGACGAGACTTCGTCGGACCTCACACCCCGGAAATGGTCAAAACAGGAAGGATGCAGCAAGGTTCTAGGGAGTAGCGCCCCTTAGTGTATGTCATTCCTTCTGGATAGAGGTGGTATCATGGTATGGAGCCCAGATACTTAACCTATTTTGTTGCTGCATTATTATTCTTATGTGGTTGTTGGAAATCGAGGATCCTCGGGAAGATCGGTTACGATCGGGGGATGACATACGCGTGTCAGTAGTTACCTATTTTTGCAGAGGTAACCCGGCCTTGTGTTGGAAGAGATTTAACCGTAATGTTAGGTTATTTCTCAGGACGTCTTTCCAGAGGCGTTTCCATGTGGCAATGGGAAGTTCCTTGGCCTGACCATTTATTGGAAATCCAAAGAAACAATACGTGACTTGTACGGTTTTAGTTGTATTACCTGCCATGGAATGTGGCGGTAACCTGCTATTGAACATGGTAGCTATAGTAGGCATAAGTGCGGAATGCCTATGCTGGCTAAGATTTATATTATACTTTCGAAATGTTTTCTACACTATGCACTAATAATAATATCAAAAATGATTTGATTTTGCGTATCAAGCATCTTTGACTATCATAAGGAGAAATCTTCTCCGATTCTGCGTTTTCATTGTGTGTGTGTGTGTGTGTGCGGGAGGCCTTATGGTAGTTTCATTTTCCAAAAGCATTGTGAATAAATTTTATTTTCTTTGTAAAAATAACTGTTTTACGATCTCACACCAGTCACCATGACTGACTCTGAGTTTATTGTTTCCCTTCTAAACTCTGGGTGCCCATCATTTTCCACACGGGCAGCCTAGAGTTATGTTATCAGGATAGTCTGGATATTCTGGAGTTTTGGAAGCAAGTTGGATGGCGAAACGTACATCCGTACTTGTTTATTTATTCCGTTGTGTATTCTGTATAGGGACAAGTTTATATAACTGTCCATTGATGTGTTGTATATTGACTCTGATTGATGTATGTATAAACTGATACAGTTCTTTGTTTCAAAAGACTAGTGATTATCTATTATATATTGTTCCGCTGCGAATGTGAGATTCTGATATTGTTTCTGTTATGTGTTTTCTGTTGTTGTTCTTCTTTCTTTTTCTTCTATCTTTTCTTCTACCTCTTCTTTTAAACCCTAAGAATTCGGTTTTCCGACATTCGTTTGCTTGGCAGTTGATAAAGTGGACTTATCGATGTCGATCTTCGGAAGTCGAAGATTCAGGTCCTTACATAAAATGTATGAGGACTTGGAATCAAGCTGCATTTTCAAAGCATTTTGACAATCTGATTAATGAAAAACCTAATTTGTGGGTTAAATGGGCTAGGCACCATCATCTTGGCAATAAGAACTTCTGGAAAATTGAACCCTCTCCTTTGTGTGGTTGGGTGTGGAGATCAATCCTTAAACTCAGGGGCAGTTTACTTCCACATGTCCAGCTTGTGCTTGGCCCTGATAGTAAAGCTAAATTCTGGTTTGAACCATGGGTGGGAAGAGGAATTATATTGCATGATTTGATCTCCTATGAGCAGAGGAATCAAACAGGCATCCCCTTGAATGCCAAGGCAGTTGATTATTTTTATAATGGTGAAATTGTTTTGCCTTACTCCTCCAACCCTATCATCAATCAGCCGTGGGCTATTGTGCAAAGCAAGAAGTACCCTACTGGTGATGATGGGTATGTGTGGACTGCTAATCTTGGGCAGCACTCCATATCAAGAATTTATAAAGCTTTGATAAGAGATGAGAATAGCCCTATCTTTAGATGGCATGCTAGAGTCTGGAATACAAACACTTCTCAAAACTGAACTTCCTTTTATGGAAAGTCCTAAGAAATGCACTCATGACCAAGGATAAATTATGTAGGAGAGGTTTTTCTATGGACTTGATGTGTAACTTCTGCAATAATCATATTGAAGATGGCTCACACCTCTATTTTGATTGTATGGTTACTAAAAGAATCTGGAAAGCTATTCTCTATAATGGAGGATTTTCTGAGCCAATAATGAATGTAGTGCTGAATGGAATAGAATCTTCAGTAGAACAAGATGGAAGGATGCTTCATCTTATAGGCTGTTACTGCTTCTGAAAGTTTATGTGGATGTGATATGGGCTGAGAGAAATGCTAGAATTTTTGAGAATAAAATGAAACTTGAACAGTGCCTTGAGAAACATCATAATATCTAGAGTCAAGGAAAAGTCTTCCCTACATGTTGCTTATGGCTCTCTGGATTAGGGTTTTTATTCTTTCCTTTCCTTGTGCTGTTGTTTGGTTTGTTTTAAGTCTTTCATTCTTATTTACTTCTTAGTCTTCCCTGTTTGCTTTTGAGAGCTCTAGCTTGTTATTGCTCTCGTTTTCTTTTTCTTTTTGTGTGGTTAATAAATATGGTAAGGGACCATTCAACCCTGCTTGCCTTTCAAAAAAAAATCTATATTAAATCCCAACACATAAAGTATCTATATATATTGGAAAACTCAAATTTACATATACTTTTAAATATACTAAGGTATACCAACCTATATGCAAACTTACTCACATGATATATATTTTAAAACAATATATATATATATATATATATATATATCAGAAAGTCAATACCGACTTATTTTAATAAATATGTATAAACACGAACGATCAAATGTATATACGGTTCTAAAACCTACATATAGTACAACCAGATTATATATACAACTTGTATTATATACTAATATATATTATTAAAAATATATCAATACTAACATATAAAACAGACATAGCTGTACTAAATTTCCAGACAACTATATACATTAAAGTAAAAGTATATATATGTAGCATCATATACACTAGAACTTAAAGTTTATATAACTGATATATATATATATATATCCAAACTTATTATAAACTGCCAAACTATGTATACTAATATAAATGTAAACAACAAATAATATAAAATACTAATATACGTATTAAAAATATGCAGACTCACATATATATATAAATAAATCTAAACACAGTACCTAGCATATACAACAAGTATGACCTTATATATATCACCTATATAATATAGTATATTATTATGGACGTCAAATTAAAACTTTACATCGCAAATCTTATGATATATAACTATAAACATATCCATCTAATATACCTATTCGTAATGTATGTATAATACAAGCAGGTAAGATAGGGAAGCAAATAGATTAATGCAAATATATTTATTGTAAACGTATATATATACTATTCACATAAACTCAGCCTAAGTATATAATATGGTATATAGTAAACCAATATATAGATATTATGCGGCATTTTATTTTAATAGACATATAGACTGACACTTATAAAATAACTAAATATGTATATATATAAATAACAGCATGATATATATCACTTTATATAAACAGAGTATGAAAATTCTATATATACACACTTTATGACATAAAACTTATTTCTTTTAAACTAGTTAACATGTCTACATATACTTGCTGCATACAACTTATATCATAAACTTTATTATAAACTGACATATATATATATATATATAAAGATACTACAGACATTTATTTTGAAATATATATACTTACGAGACTAGGCTGCGTTTGGGAAGAAGGAAGGCTGCACACGCGGGTTGGCTTCGAGCGTGTGTGCTTGTGCCAGGCCGGAGGGGTGGCGGTGAAGGGTGATTGGCTACAGGCCGAGCGGTTACTCGATGGGAGAAGATGGGTAGCTGCAAGGTTCGGGGTTGTCACGACTTGCGTTGGTGGGGAGGAAGGATGCTCGGCGGAGCGGCGAGGTGATGAGGCGTAGGATGGTGGTAGCGGCCATGACGGCGGACACGGCGTACCTCAGGCGAAGGTTGTTCGGTGCAGCAGTCAGCTGATGCGCGTGCTATAGCACGAGGTAAGGCTGCGAAGGTGGGAGGAAAAAAAGATGCCGACGAGGAGGCAAAGGAGGAGTAGGGGAAATCGGCCGAGGCGGCCTTGCTTGGCTCGGGCGGAGCACAAGGAGGAGATCGGCGGAGGAGGGTGGTGGGATGAAGGCGGCCGGAGCGAGGAGGGAAACTTGCAGTTATTCGGCAATGGGTTTTGAAGAGGAAGAAGCAACAGTAAAAAAAATTGAAGAAGAAATGATGTGCTACAGTGAATAGTCATATATATATATATTACCATATTTCTCAAAAGCAACCTAAACCGATGTAAATTCCAAAAAAATGAAACAGTTGAAAAACAATGCCAGAACACGGGTATTTGGGAAATAGTAAAAATCAGGGCACGAGGAATTAGGCAGTATTAAAGGCAATGACCGCTTGACTTCTACCGTTGGAAATTTGAATGGACCCGGGAATCCAAAGTTGAAATTTCGTAACCGATACGGCTATCCGTTTCGCAAATTCCACCGCGTACCGAATCTCAAAACACAGAATTGAATATAACGCAGAGATCGGCACGACGAGACGATCAAAACGGTATACAGATATCAGTGTTACGATTGAATTATAAAAATTCGAATTTTCTACTAGCGGAAAATGCAGCAAAAACGCAGAAAAATAAGATCGACGGAGCTAAAGAAGTCCAAATTTGGAAAAACGAAAAATGACGTCTTAGTCAGAAGATGAATTATAATTTTTCTATGTAAAAATATTCGGGTTTGGAAAACATTTTATTATCATCAATTTTAACTGATATAAATTGGAATAAAATTACACTAGAAAATAAACTCCCAAATTATCTGATGAAAATTTACCAGTTGCTATGATTAATTAGACGCATTCCAAATATCAAATTTTTATTTGAAAATTTTATCATTTAAAATTTCATAAAATTTCAACTAATTACGTTATTAAAATAGTTAAAATTTACGGGTCGTTACATGTTGTGTTGATTTATGTGATCAAGAGAGTGGATTTATCTCTAAATTGCCTTCAAACTCTCATATTTTTATCCATTTTCTTTTGCTAGTTTATTTACATTTTTAGCTTCACACATTTCAAACCTTGGTTTAATTTGATTGAATAGAATTTTAAATCTAAACAATTCCCTGCGGATCGACCCCTACTCGCCACGTACTAGAATTGTACACCGTGCGCTTATAGTTATTTTTAATTAAAATTTGATCGGCTATTTTCTAACTCGATAGGAAAATGGCCATCAAACAATTTGCGTTTCTAATTTAAAAAAATACACAAGTTCATTTCAATATATATATATTCCATTTTAATTTTTTTTTGCATTTACAATTTTCGTTTACAACTTTGCATTACAATTTCTTTTTTCAATTTTGCATTTACATTGCCTTCCACAGTCCCCTCTCCTGTGCACTGCTTTAAACCATTCCTGCATACTACACTACAATTCCATCCCTTCCTCCACCATTTCAAACTGCCAACCACTACCTACTACATACTTCACAGCAGCCAAAACCACACTTCATCTCCTTTCCACCGTTGTCATTTCATAACATACATACTGCACATATACATCCTCAAACTGCTGCATCTTCCTCACCTTACCACACAATTGCACATTCAACTAACATCCCTCACTGTCAAACACTCTGCACATCCTCTTCCACTGTTCTCTGCCGAATACAACTGCACATACAAACCTGTGCATACATTACAACAAACTACCAACCTCCCATTTCCCTATGCAAAACTTCCTTCTCTGGCCATTCAAAAACTAAAACTCACTGTTTATTCAACTGAACTGTTCATGCAACATCACTTCACTGTGCATATACCAATTCCCTCTACAAACCACTCATACAAATCACTCTGACATACATAAACCTTAACAGCCTTCTGGCACTCCAATGCACTCTAGTGCACCTCATCACCACCTCTTTACTGCTGAACCACTCTGTTATCACCCCACTTCGCTGTTGCACACTGCCTTCAACTGCTGCATTACCCCTTCAAATCACTGTGCAACTGTGCACATCAGTGCAACTTCAATAACCCACACAACTACATCAAATCTACCAGATAACCTACTGCACTGTAAGATTTTATAATGAGGTTAAGAAGATTGAAGCAGTTTGGAAGAAGAGATGAAAAATGTAATTGTATTGATCTTGTGAATCATGATACAGTGTATACATACTAAATGTATTTATACAGTTGTTACAAATAAAGAAAGAATGGGCTTTGGGCTTTTATACCCGCAACCGCTTATTACAAAGTATCACTAAGTTTTCTCGCCGCCGCTTGTAGCTCATTACAGTGTATTCTTCATTACTCCCCCGCAAACCCTAGCCTGTTTAGGGTTTGAAGCGAAAAGAAAAAATCGGCGATTTGAAGAATTGCTTCTGAAATCGAGAGAGAAATTTGAGGGAAGACTACTAGTATGGCACTGGTATCGTCTTGACGCAATAAAAGTCGTGAGGAATCAACATGTTTTCTTAAAAAGGCTCGATCTTTCATGATGTTATGAGGTAAGTCAGGTACGACTTTTATTGCTCTTGCTACTGTCATTCACTTGCAGTTGCACTCTAAATCGAGTAAAATTTGATTTGGACAGTGGTTTAGTGAGTATGTCGGCTATTTGATGTGTAGATGGTAAATGATTGACATTCAGTTTTCCACGATTGACTTGGTCACGAACAAAGTATAAATCCAATTCCATATGTTTGTTATGAGAGTGTAGAATAGGGTTTGCAGATAGATGCACTTTACTTAAGTTGTCACACCATACAGTTGGTTTGTTTTCTGGTTTAACTTGTAGTTCAGATAACAGTGATTCAATCCACATAATCTCTGACACAGCATTGGCTACACTCCTGTACTCAGCCTCGCTACTAGATCTAGCAACAGTAGTTTGTTTCTTTGAACACCAGGAAACAGGGTTTTTTCCAAGAAATATACAGTAACCACTTGTAGATCTCCTGTCATCTGGGTCATTAGCCCAGTCTGAGTCAGCATACCCAGTTATATTCAGTGTTTTACTTGCTTGCATATTTAATCCAAAGTCTATTGTACCCTTCAAATATCTCAGTATTCTTTTGACAAGTTTCCAGTGATCAGTGGTAGGGTTTTGCATGAATTGACTTGCCTTGTTGACACTGAATGTTATTTCTGGTCTTGTGATTGTTGCATATTAAAGTGAGCCAACTATGCTTCTGTACTGTTTGTCATTGAATATTGCTTCTCCTTGATGTTTAGATATTTGGACATTGCTGATCATGGGAGTTGATATTGAGTTTGCTTTATCCATTTTAGCTCTGCATAGAATTTCAGTGATATATTTCTTTTGACTTAATTGAATGGAATTGTCTGGAAGCCTTTTAACTTCTATGCCCATAAAGTAGTTTAGATAGCCAAGGTCTTTGATAGAGAACTCTTGACCTAATTGCTTGATTAACTTGTTAACTTCAGTCTCACTATTGCCTGTAACAATGAAATCATCACCATAAATCAGTACATATATTGTGATATTGTTATTGAATTTAGTAAATAGTGATATGTCAGATTTTGTTGAGTTGTATCCCAGTTTGACAAGTGTAGCTTTTAGCTTTTCAAACCACACTCTTGGTGCTTGTTTCAGGCCATACAGTGCTTTATTTAATCTGCACATAAGTCCTTTGTTTTCCTCTTTAACAAAACCATGTGGTTGTTCCATGAAAACTTCTTCCTGCAAAATGCCATTTAGAAAAGCATTAGTAACATCAAGTTGCTTGATGGTCCAATTCTTGCATAAGGCAGTAGTAATGACTACTCTAATAGTTGTAGGTTTCACAACAGGTGAGAATGTCTTTTTAAAATCAAATCCTCCCTGTTGTGAATAGCCTTTTGCAACTAATCTTGCCTTATACTTAGATATTGTACCATCTGCATTCCTTTTTAATCTAAAATTCCATTTGCACCCAACAATATTTTTGTCTTTGGGTGCTGGAACTAATTTCCATGTATTATTCTTGATTAAAGCATCATATTCATCTGCCATGGCAGATTTCGAATTTTCATTTTCTAAAGCCTGAAGATAGTTGCATGGTTCTTCAGTATTTAAGTTAGCACTGTAGACTTTTGGCTTAAAAATTCCACTTTTTGATCTTGTCACCATGTGGTGTCTTGTAGAAATATTGTCCTACTGTTGGTTCATAGTTTCATCATGTTGTTGTTTGCTTTGACTTTCTGATCTTTGAGATGATTCATCAGATTGCATGCTAACTCTTTGCTGAGATAAATGATAGGTGTACAGACTGTGCCATCCTGTTCTTGACCTGGTCTGGTGCTGGATTGACTGGTGCTAGACATAGTGAGTTGAGGACCAGTGTGGTCATTGTGGACTTGATCAGTGTTGGATTTGGCAGGTTGTTCTGATATAACTGGCACAGCAGGTATAGAATCTTTTGGATTGTATATCTTTGTAGTTGTTATGACCTCTGCTTCTTTGAATGGAAATATTTTTTCATTGAAAACAACATGCCTTGATATGAAGATTCTTCCATTTTTGTCTAAGCACTTGTAACCTTTTTGATTTATAGCATATCCCATAAATGTACATGGGGATGATCTATAATTCAATTTGCTTATTATAAGGTCTAAAATAGGGAAAGCATAAACAACCAAAGACTTTTAGATGTGGATAGTTTGGCTTGACATTGAACAGTGTTTCCAGAGGACTTTTCATCTTCAGTACTTTAGTGGGTAGCCTATTTATTAGAAACACTGAAGTTGAAAAAGAATCTGGCCAAAAAAATTTAGGCATTGATGATTGAGCTAGTAAAGTCAAACCAGTTTCTACAACAGGAAAATGGCCACATGTAAGAAGTTGCAAAAAAAATTAGTCTTAGAGACAACAAGTTTGCTTTTTAATTTGAAAGACACTTTTTAGTGTAAACAGAAAATGATAGTTACAACTATCATTCTGTGATTTGCACTAGAAAGTGTCCTTCAACCTAAAACACAAACATGTTGTCCGTGAGACTAAATTTTTTTTCAATTTTTTCTTTGAGCCTAAAAACCCCTTTCTACAATTTGTCTGTGCCTTCTTTTAATTATCCCATTTTGTTCAGAAGTGTATGGACATGTGATTCTGTGTACTATCCCTTTATTTTTAAAATAATTTTTTAGTGGTAGAAATTTTGTTCCACCATCAGACTGAAACACTTTAACAGTATGGTTTGTTTGCTTTTCAGCAGTATTTATAAATTGTATAATAGCATTATATGTTTCAGACTTGGCTTTTAAAAAATATGTCCACACATATTTAGAATAAGCATCAATAAAGGATATATAGTACTTGTAACCATAGTCTGTACATATTGGTGCTGGTCCCCACAAGTCAGTGGCAACCATTTCCAGTGGATTATTATATATAGTTTTAGAGTGTGAAAAAGGTAGTTTGTGACTTTTACCCATTTGAAAATATGTACAAATATATGGTAAAGTACAGTTAACAGAAGAGATGGCATTGTTATTCATCACATGTTTCACAATTTTTACATTGGGATGACCAAGCTTGCTATGCCACAAGTCAAATGTATTACAGTTTTCAGTCTGTCTGTTTTCAACACTATTACACCACATTCTTTCATTTTCACAATATCTTGACTTAGCCAAACATAATTTTTATAGACCTTTATGATTTTTACCCTGCAGAAGATTTTCTTTGGTTAGAATATCTTTGACAACACGGTGTTCAGGATAAAATTCAAAGTACACTTTATTGTCCTTAGCAAATTGTGACACACTTAGCAAATTTCTTTTAATTAAAGGGGCTCTAAGTAGGTTGTTCAGGTATAATTTTCTTTTTCCTGGTATAACAGACCTACCAGTGTGTGTAATAGCAATAGGGTTACCATTACCCATGTGAATAGAGTTCGTACCTTTGTATTCTTTCCCACCAAGATTTAGATTATTCAGATTGTTTGTGATGTGATTGGTTGCTCCTGAGTCTGGGTACCAGCTGTCTTCATTTGCTGATTCAGTATTTCCTAATTCATTTCTGTTTATTGTTTGGTTGTCTGAATCTTGTTGAACCTGAGCCATATTTGCACTTGAGTTTGAATACTTCTGATTGCTATAACCTTGACCTGGCACATAGTTTAAGTTCAACCTGAAGTAACACTTGACAGCAGTGTGACCAATTTTTTCACAAATTTGACACTTTGGCTTGTAATTATTGTTGAATCTTCCTCTGCCTCTTCCTCTGTTGGAGGTTCCACCTCTTTGTATGTTTTGACCACCTCTGTTACTACTTTGACCTCTGCCTCTATAATTAGCAGCATAGTTTGCAATGATATCTAATTTTGGTGATTTCTTTATGTCTAATCTTGTTTCATGAGATAATAGAATATAATGAATGTCTTCAATGGATGTTAAATCTTTTTGTGATGTGAGAACAGCAACCACAACTTCATATTCTTCATTTAAACCATTAAGAATTGTCATAACATGCTCAGAGATAGACACCTTGTGGTTAGCTGCTTCCAAGCAGTCACATATTGACTTGATCTTGAATAGGTATTCTCTCATGTTCATGTTGTCCTTTTTTATCAAATGTAACTGCCTTTTATATGATAAAATCTTGGCAACAGATTGAGAATTAAAGACTCTTTCAACAGTTGACCAAATTTCAAATGCACTTTTACACCCTGTAATATGAGATAATAGCTTGGCAGTAATAGAGGAAATTAGCCATGAGAAAATTAATCTATCTTGTCTGTGATATCTTGTATATTCATCATTACTTATGACTTTTCCTTCTTGATTTGTGATGCAAATAGGAGGGATTTGAATGGTGCCAAGAATATATCCTTCGAGGCCATACCCTTCCAATGCAGTTTCAACTTGTAGTTTCCATAGTAGATAGTTATCTTCAGCAAGATGAATATTGACCAATTGACTTTGTGGGCTAATTCCATATTTGAGAAGATTTTCGGCAGCAGTAATGGCTTGCTGAGAGTTGATGGCACTGGTGGCAGTGGCTGAAGTGTCTTCTTCAGTCATAGTGGTAAGAATGGAGAATCACGAAAGAAGGGTTCAAGAAATGAGAAATCTTACCGAAAATTTGATTTGCTACACTTTTCAGGTAATATGCAACCAGAAATGCTTATATGATGAGTTTTCTCTGATAAGTTTTCTTTGGATGGCAGTTTCTTGAGATTTGATTGTGCACTTTTGAATTTCTTGATGAGATTTCAATGATTTGATGCTTTTCTTTACTGCTTGAATGTGAATCTGAGAAGTTGCAGCCGAACTGATGTTCTTGGCAAGGCACTCTCGATTTGATTCAGGTATTATCCTTAAATGAGAAGAACTTTTGTTCTTGGATAAGGATTTAACCCCAAATGATGAAATTCCTCTGATGGGTTTAATTTCAAAAAATCTTTTGCTGTAAAGCAGTATGGCTCTAATACCATGTAAGATTTTATAATGAGGTTAAGAAGATTGAAGCAGTATGAAGAAGAGATGAAAAATATAATTGTATTGATCTTGTGAATCATGATACAGTGTATACATACTGACTGTATTTATACAGTTGTTACAAATAAAGAAAGAATGGGCTTTGGGCTTTTATACCCGCAACCGCTTATTACAAAGTATCACTAAGATTTCTCGCAGCCGCTTGTAGCTCATTACAGTGTATTCTTCATTATGCACTTCTGCCATCTCCACCATACAACATCATCAAATACAACAAATTAACATTAACAACCTTTGGCACCACCAAGCATCATCAACTACTAGAACCATCCACTGCCCCCTCCTCGATTTTCTTGCTCAACCGCCATCATAACCTTCACCACTGCCTGTCAACTATTACTGACCATCACCACAAACAAAACAAATTGCAACATACACAACCATATTCATACATACATCCTCACAGCCACCATACAACAACTCCACTAAAACAAAACTTCCACTTCACCATCATCCAACCTTCACTCCTACATACCAACTGCTACATCAAACTGTGCACTGTGCACATAACCATCTCTCCATCCCCTCCTCATACAGCTGTGCTACATCAAACTGTGCACTATACATCAAACTTGCTATACAACTTGTAATTGCAAGCCAACCTCACTTCATCCCCTCCACATATCACATATAACATATCGGTCACCACTACATACGACTTTCCTTCACTACAACTTCATCAACACTCCTTTGGCCATACCACACAACACCTCTCATACTTGATCATCACTTCAACAACTACATTACCTTGCTGTCCCAACCTCCCCAAATCCACTATCTGTCCACAATCCCCTACATCACAACTGCATAAACCATCTTCTACACTACCTTACTACTGCTACACTAGACTTCTACCACACACCCCTCTGACCTATACATATTGTCACTCACCCAAAACTGCCACTAAAAACTCATTACAAAAACATCCATCAACATATCAACCTGCTTCCATCAACCCAGTGCCATACCACAACTTCCTTACTGCCATACAAAACCAACATCCACTACCACATACAACTCATTCTACTACTGTCACATCATATAACACACAACATCCCTACTCACCTGACAGTTCAACTCGCCCCGGCCAACATCCACTAGCATTCACCAGCATACACCTGACCACTTCCACAACTCACTGTCTTCATACAAACCATAGCATACCATAATACCACTGCATCCACACTTCAACAATATCCATCCCCACTGCATATACTTCACCAGAACTCCTCACATTACCACCAAATCCTCCTTTGACCCTTTGTCACCTCTGCAAACTGTTGTTGCATTCCTTTCCACTTGCCTCCGCTAAACTCCACTACAACTCCTCACCCAATCGCAATAAGCACTTCACCCAAATCTACATCCCCTTATTGCTCGACCACCAAAAGAAACCAAATTGAAACCGCCCAAAATCACCAACGCGACCAAAATTATACCTTCAATCCAAAAATTCCAACCAATCACCTCTTGATTTTGCGTTGAATTTGAAGTCAAAGTTGAATTCAAGCCGCCAAAGTTGTTTCGATCTTGTGTTGCTTCGATCGATTTGTTGATTCAAGCCACCTTCTGTTATTTTTTATTATTTGCATTTAAAAAAAAAGGGGTAGCTTGTCGACTATTTTAACAGAGAAGAGAAGGGAATTGAAAGCATTGGTAGTGGGCTTGCAGTTCTTTTTTGTTAGGTTGAACATTTTATTTTATTTTAAGTGCAACTTCATTTTATTTTAAACAAAAAAAAGTGAGAGAAAATATGTTTATAAAATTGTTTTGGGTGTGTAAAGTTTTGTATTAATTTTGTGATTTGTTTTGTTAAGTGAGTATTTTGAGTTGAGTGCCCTATTTTGCTTTTGAGCCTGTGTTTGTAAGTAGATTGTTTTTTTAACTTTCCTTTTGCATAAATATTATTCTCTTTTTCTTAAATATATATATATATATATTGTATATATCTTGTTTTTAGTTTCAGATTGCAAAAGCAGAAATTCAAAAGGAAGAATCGTTTGCTAGTTTGCTTTGCTTGCCAACAATAAAAAAAATTACCGCTTGAAAATAAATTTGCTAATAATTCTGCATGCTCTGGTATCGTGCCATTATCTTTTGTTTTTATTTGTTTTGCATTGTTGGTTGCTTGCATTTTAAAAAAGTAAAAAATAAAAAAAATATTCTCAGAAACAAAAACAAAAATCCATTCGTGGTTGCATTGTTAAAATCACGTTTATTTTCTATTTTGTATTCACCTCATCTTATTTTCATTTTCTAAGGGCAACACCCCAATTCACATAAGGTGGGGGATTCAAGACCTCTTCCTTGGCCCACAAATTGTATTTAATCTTAGAAATTGACTAATAATAACGGTTAGACATCAGACTTAAGGGTGTTGCGGGCTCACCCAGGACTTAATTGTATCTTGATAAGTTGTCTTCTTTGAATAATTTATTTTCTTGGTGTCTAGGCTACGATAGAGCAATAATCAGTTATAAATATTATGGTGATTCATAAATATTATACTGATTGTTTCTTTGAAGGTACTTAAACATTCGGTTGCATTGCTACGGTGATTCATGGTGCATCGATAAATCTTGTCCGTTACTTGGCTAAGAACTATCTTGTTGGATTAAGACAAAGCGTGATTATACAATTTTGGGTTAGGAGCTACTAAGGACAGAAAATTTGTAATTAAGTCCTTTGGTTCATTTAGTTGCATTAGTTCATGCATATTTTAAAAAAAAACAACAAAATCCAAAACTAAAAAAATTGTACATTTTACTTAACTTAGTTTTTAAATATTTTCCTTCGAATTTTTTCAATCAAAATCAAAAATCCAAAAAAATTTAAGTTGGTTTGTAGAAAAATAAAAATCCAAAATATATATATATATATAATCTTTTCAAAAAAACATATAAAAGAAAAATAATTGAAAATCCAAAAAACAAAACAAAAATAAATCTTCCTTTTGAAAAATAAATCCTTTTTGGTAAATATTTTTTCCTTTATAAAAAACACATTTTTGAAAATGTCTGAATTTCCCTACTCGCAAGAATTTTACAATAGTTATGAACATCAATATGATCCATATAATTTCACACCAAATTCTTATGGATATTTTAATGACAACTATTGTACAAACAATTTGAATTTTGCACCACAAAGTTTTGAAAATGACGACCAACCATCAAATCTTGAAAAGAGTATTGAAACGATTTGGTCTTTAATTGAACAATGAAATCAAATGATAAATAATTTGAGTAATCTGTGTAATAACTCAAGTCAAGGATTTCAAAATAATCAAGATTTGAATTCTCTTCTAAATTCAAATGATTTCGAGTATAACTCATGCCAATACAATTTCAAACTCCAAAATGAAATTCAAAATCAAAATGGAAACAATTGTTTAAATGATTTTGGCAATGGGAGTTGTTTCAATGATGGTGAAATTTTTTACACTCAACAATTTTAAATTGAAAATTCTCAAATTAATAATTATAAATTGGATTTTGTTGAGCAAATGGAAGAAATTCACAAAGATCACACAGATTTGTTGTTTGAAACATATGTGAAACAACATGAGAAACAAAATCAACTCCCAACGTGTGACGAATCAAATAATAATCCATCTTTTACCAAAATTGACGATTTTCAAATAACAACTTTTGAAATTGAAAATGACAATCTTATTGAAGTTGTTGAAAATGCGATAATTGAGTTGGATTTCAATTCTTTTGAGAGTGCGGAACCAAATTTAAAATCCGATCTTCCTTTTTTCGATTTTGAAAAATTGAATACAAAAACTTTGGATTTTAACATGATATATGCAATGAAGTTGTGAATAATTCAACAAAGTAAGACGAATTTTGTGAACACAAAACTTTTGGACTTTTCGAAGATGAGTTGTTGAATTCTGAAGGGGTAGATTAAATCACCATTTTGATTTTGAAATCAATAATTCTAAAGAAGTTTTCAATGATAAGCTTGACTTTCAAATTGGTTAAAATAAACTTGAACTTCAACCAATTGTTCTATCTACCCCAAAAATCATTGAAAATAAAACAACTTATACGATTTTTAATAAAGCGACATTCGTTTCTCCAAATCAGCATTCAACTTTGAAATCTTTTATGGTTTGGTTTTCTGTGCTTAAGCTATGTCCCTCATACGTGATGAGACAAATGAATTGATCTTTGAAAGACCGTTTCATTTACTCTTTAACGGTATATTTTCTGATGTATTTTAAATAATAACCGTTTCATTTCATGTAAATATAGGTCATATTTTTTATTTTTTATTTTTTTTCTCCTTTCACTTGGGTTGACTATGGGGACACAGACAAAATCAAGTGTGGTGGGAGTCTCATTTTCATGGTTGATTTTTTTCCATTTTCTTTTCAAAACTCAAAACAAAACAAAAATACCAAAACAAAAAAAAAATCCCAAGACAAAATTTTGTTTTAGCATATTGATTTACTTTTGAAGAAACACTATAGGATAAGTATAGGATTTTGGTTATTAAATTGAAATTTTTGAAATTTTATTTGTCTCAAAAAAAATAAAAAAAATGTTTGGTTACAAGTAACGATGGTTTAACTAATATATAGGAAGGTTCATGGGTGTTAGTTATAAAGTATATCCTAATTGTAATCTTTGTTTAAAAGAGTGGTTGATTTAAAGTAAAGGCTATAACATTTTAAATCTTCTAAGTTAAGTGGTGTTAAGATAACGTTGCAAAACTTTCTCTTCATAAAATAAATAAATAAACATAGATAAAAAATAAAAGAGAATGTTGTATATATGTATATATTTTATTAACACCTACAGTCGATAGGTGCACACACTAATGTGTACACTCGTTGTAACGACCCTGAATTTTGAACAAATTAAATTGAAGATATTTAATTAATTTTAAATATTTGAATGATGATTTGACTTGAATTTCAAATTATCAGAATGAATTAGGCGATTAAATTTTAGAATTTAATCTATTGAAAATTGAATAATAATTTGAATCAGGATTTATAAATAATGTAAAGGAAATTTGCTTTGAAATTTTAAAAATATAGAATCTTTGGATTTTAAAAATCAAATTTATCTTATTCAATTAAAATTAAAACTCTACATTTTTGACATTTAAATGATATATGCAAATGAATGTAATATAGATAATGATGTTTAAAAAGAAATAAATTATATCTACAAAATAAATAACATAAGTTATTAATAAATAAATAAATAAATAAAGAAATAAAAAAAATACTAACATACCTCTAGTACCAAAAATCACGCCCAGCCCATGCCCTAGATCACTATTTCCCTCTGCAAAAACACGAACCCGCCCCCTCATTTTTCTCATTTGAAAAACCTAATTAAAAACAAACGGAAAAAAAATGGCGACTCAAAATTAGGGCTTCGGCGATTTTTCGATTCTTTGGCGAATCTGGCTAGATCTTCTTCAATTCTTGCTCGACGGAATTAGGGTTTTGTCCTTGTTCGTCTTGTTGGCGAATTTGAGCTTCGGCTTCGTCGACTTTTGTGGCGACTCTCTGTTGAATCTGAAATCGAGGCTACGACTTCTATTTGCTTGCTCTTGGAATTTAGGGCTTTTCCTTGTTCTATCGTATTGCTTTTGAATCTGGAATTGGGGCGTTGCCTTTTTCTCTGGCAATTCTGGACTTCGGCTCGTCTTCCTTTCGATCTCCTTCGAGTTGGGCTCTTCGTTCTAAGGTGAGTAATTTTTATTGCTCACATCTAATTTGATCTCCAAGATTCTGCTGTTTTTCGTATAATTTTGTTGCTGATTTTTGGCGACTTCGGTCATTTTCGATTTTGGTTTAGATGTTGATGATTTTTCTGACTTGGACTTTACTCGAATTCGTATACTTGCTCGAATTCGTATACGTGTGATTTTAAGTTTCACAGTTTTGGTTAGTGGATTTCTACGACTTCAGCATTGATTTAGGCCTGCAGTTGTTATCGACCGAAACTTGATTTTGTTGATGTTGATCGTGTCTGTGACTTGTTCACTGTTTCTGGTCGTCTTCTCTACCATTTGTTTTTTTGGGATATTCTTTTTACTGAATTACTTTCTCTGTAATCTTGTTTTTGTGACATCCTTGCCGTGTCTTGATCACTGTTAATCTAAACACTTCAGACTTGAATCACTTCACTGCCTTGACTTGTTTACTGGTGATCTTTGACTGGTTTCCTGCCTTCCTGTGTATACTGCTATATCATGTTTACACTGTTGACTTTTGCTTTGCATTCGACATTGCCATGTGCTTCACTGTGACTTCTCTGCATACTTGCTTCCTGTTGATATTTGTTGAGTCTGGGTATTCACTTGTTAATGCAGACTGTCCATGTCTTGAATGAAGCTGCTGTGTTCATGTACTCACTTGTACATTGTTGATCTTGTACCTGACTTTGATTGTTGAACTTGTTTGTTCATTTCTGTAGTCACTGCACTGTAGATATTATTGTTGCAGTTTTACATTTGACTTCCCTGTTGTATAACCTGTAGTTGCATTTCATTTGAACTGTGTGTAAACAGTTGTCTTTGGGCATTCATCCCAGTAGTTGTTGACACTGGTTGCTCTGGTCTTTAGCTTGAAATCACATAGCTTTGATCATATTTGTCTGCACTTGGTCATTCATTGGTTTGTCTGTAACTTGCTGCATTCGGTTCGACTTGTTTACCATCTGCATTTGTTATTGAGTTCCCCCTGACCTATAGCCACTGTAGTTGTATTCTGATGATCTGATTACTTGTAGCTTGAGTCTGCACATTCCTTCCGACCTGTAGCTGCACTTGAGTCTCTTATGCTCTAGTCTCTGAAGTTGTTGTTCTTGAGTCACTTGTTTACATTGCTGTTGCATTGTTGTTGACCCTGGGTAGCTCTGGTTACTTGATCATCACTGTGTTTTGGTCATTTTCTCTGTCATTTTGTTTTGTACTAGCACCAGACCTTGATTTTTACTGACTTGCTTTAGTTATGACCTGTTGACTTTGAGCTATGTTCAATTTTTAGTTACACTGGTCATTTGAGTCCTTCATTCCAGTCTCTTTGCTTTCTTTGATCTTTGATCCATTTGTGATGATCATCTTCACACTTGATCTTGCAGTCTAGTCTCCATAGCCTTTGCCTTGTTGCCTTCACCTGTGTGCTTTGACATTGTATTCATCCCTGGTCATTGTTTAGTCTGGGTTGATTTCATTTGCAGTTGCACTTGAGCATCTGGTCTCATGTTGCCTTTGTCTGTGCCCGTTCATTTGACACCATACATGTGATATTTGTTGAATCTGGGCATTCTTGTTGTCTAGACTTGTACATGATACTTTTGTATTACTTGAGTATTTGAACATTTGGGTCCTTCGTTTTGCTTTAGTTCAGTAGCACTCTTTCTTTTGTTCTCTGAGCTGAACTTGATTGTCAGTGTACATTGATGCTTTAACTTGTTTGATTTCTCTGTGTACATGCACAGTTCATTGTTGCAGTGATCATTGATATTTTGGTCGAGGCCATTTGCACTTGTGTTGAATCTGATTTTGATTTGACCTTGTGCACTCGAGTTGGCGAGGCAGTGCGCATGTATGTACGTGTGTACTGCAGCCACACCGCCTTGATTTTATTGGTATTTCTTTCGCTTTTGATGCATTGATCTTTTGTGCATTTTATACTAGTGGCGAGGCAGTGCATGCGCGCGTGTACTGCAGCCAATCAGTATGGATGTTTTAAAGCGACAATTTCAATTGTTTAAATTGATTTGGTTGATTTGATGATTTTTGTTGTTAATCTCCGTTTTGGCAATTCTGTTCTTTTATAAAATCATCTTCATTTAAAAAATCTTTTCATTTATCTCTGCTGATATTTTTAAATCTACTGATTTGTTGTTAACACTGTTAAGTGTTATATTTACCGTTATCCGATTTTTTTATTAAAAGGATCGGATAGACGGGAATCATTGTGACTGTCATCTAATTGATTATTATTGCCTTTATGCATTAATAACTGAGTTTGAATTAGACTGACCTGTGTATTATTTTCTTTTGAATGTAATACTCGGGTCAGACCGAGTATTTTACAGCTTGAAGATTTTCGAGCGGCGAAGTTAGAGAGAGAGAGGGTAAAAGAATCATTTTAGTTCAGGAAATTTTGTATTTAAAGAGATATTCCGCTGTATAAATTTAATACATTGTATAAACTCTGATATTGTAAAAAGGAAAGAAATAAAATTCATTTGTTTGTGAAATATTTTTTTTCTATGTTTCTGTGGCTGATTCTTTTTAAACTCTATAAATTAAATAACAATCCGTCATTTTGAACGTTTCAAGTTGGTTTAACTACCGACTAAGGGCGGTCAGAAGGGTGGGATGTTACAAAAGTGGTATCAGAGCTTTGGTTTACACAAAGCTTAGTTTATGGTGTTTAATATGAATAGTTACTAGAATCACTTTAAAGAAAGCGTTTTCCAAATCTAAAGAAGTATAAAATTGTTTTTGAAAATAAGAAGTATTTTGAAAATTCAAATCCTTTTTGGAAATTTCCCTCTCTAAATGTAGGTTTGCGATAGTTTCTCTTCAGTAAGGTCTTCTTACGGAATTAGAATAAACATGAATTAGTGAATAAACATGGATTAGAAATTTTGTTGTTAAGAGTTGAATAAAACTTAAGTTAAGAAGTTGTGAATATAGTGAGTATAAGAATTCAATCTGAATTAGAATATAAACCAATTGAAATTAAATGTGTTAAACCAAATTGAATGTAAGAAAAGTAAATAAATTTGGTTATGTTGAATGTGCACTGGTTGTTAGATGGTTGCTAGTTGATTGTATAGAAATTCATTAAGTGTTAATGAAATTGAATTAATGGAAATTGGAAGCTAAGTAATTGATTTCAAATTGAAAGATAAGTAAATCTAAATAGAATCAAATTTGATTTGAATTGAAAGCAAACTAACTTGAGTATAAATTAGTGAAAGTAAACTAATTGAATATGAATGAATGTTAGTAAAATCCAATGTGAATGAATCAAATGTGATTAAATTGAAAACCAAGTTGATGAATGGTTTACTAAAGAACTAGTTGATCATCTTGGAAATAGAAAATTGATAAATTTATATAATAGTTTAGATTGGAATTTTTGAATTATTATAAACGGTTTATATAGAAATTTGAAAAGGTTGATATTATATTGGAATTATAAAATGAGTTTGTATAAGCGTTTAAAGTGAAGTATAAATGGATTTCATGAGTGAAGAATTAAAAATTGTGAAGTTATAAAATGAATCGATGTTGTAAAATAAAAGAATTATAAGTAATTTACTTATAAATTAAATTTTTGATATAAAACTGAGTTATAAATAGGAATGGAATTTATAAACGTTGTTTATAAATCCGGAAATGACTTATTTTGATAAGTAAATTCTTATAGCTTGTTAAAGGAAGTCTATCCACAATTTTGGACAGTGGATAATCTTTTAAAAATGTATAGGAAATGTTGTGAATATATTATTGAATAAAATGGACATGTTTTTGGAAAGTGATATTTTAAAACGAAGTAAATTGTTTTAAAAGATGTTTTAAAGGGCATTGAATATTGAAACCATAGATTTCAACATTCATTGTTGAAATAGACGTTTTCGAGAAATAAGGAAATGGTGGACTATAACACTGTTGTTATAGTAAATGATTTCCGAAAGGAAATGTTTTGTATAGTATTGGGATTTATACATCTACCTAAATTTCGAATCCCTATACTAGTGATTTTGAGTTGTCGTAACGATGTTTTATGTAACATTCGTTTTAACTCAAATAAATGTGTGAAAGAGAATGATTTCCTTAAAGAATGAAATATGTACTTAATTATGATTTAAGTATATCGAATATTTTCAAATGTTGAAAATAAATTAGATTTGTGAATTACTTATTTTTAAATAAGTATGGAAATGTTTTTTCCAATATGAAATGAAATGTTGTGAATATATCCCGTGAGTGATAAATGATTTGAAATTCATTTTCAAAGTCGAAGTTGAAAAAGTTAAATGAGAAATTTGAACAATTAGTTCAATTTGAAATTTTTCAATAAGATTGAATCGTTGAGTTAAATTGAGTTTAACTTCGACACCAAAGACAATATAAGTTGAGTTTTGAATTTCAGATGATCGGTTTGGATTGTATGTCTAACATTGTGAATTGATGACATAGCAATTGATCTCTATTAAATATATATCTGTTGGTGGCGGAGAATTTATTCTCTTAGATTAACACCCTTCTCTGAGACGTACGAGCTCGGAGGTTATATATCGGTAGACATCAATTCTATGTTGAGAATTGACGATGTAACGTGAAATCCAAATCGAGTGTGAAGTCGATAATAAATGGAATTATGAATATGAATTGGGTTTGAGATAACCTTAAATTTTCAAATCGACTTGGAGGAAATTTTTGAAATCCTCTATTTGTTATGGATATAGGATATGTAGGTTTTTGGAACTTATATATATATGAATGCGGTAAATTTGAAAACCATCAGTTTGGAAAGTAATTGTTATGGAAATCTTATGTAAGTTTACATGGATATGATATGTACGAAATGTGAAATGAAGTACTACATATATATGACATTATGTTTTCTAAACTGAGGATATGGAAAAGTACCTTCCATTTATTATTTGTGAAGGTGTTGGAACTCTCGATGAGTGTCCATTTGAAATTCGTAGCTACGTAGAATTTCCATTAGTCGGACCGACTATTTGAATTGGAATCCCTCGGGATGGATCATGTCGATGGGATCATATTGATTGATTAGCGTAATTTGAGGGGCATGATGCCTACAGTTACAAGCGATTCCACTGGGATAGTGGCGCAACCGCCGGGTAAACTACAATCTAGATGCCAAGCGAAATTTGAGGGGCGTGAAGCCTACAGTCACAAGCGATTCTACTGGGATAGTAGCGTAACCGCCGGGTGAACTGCGATCTATGGCGACAACCATGGCGAAATTTAAGAGATGAGAAATCTACAGATTATGAGCGATTCTACTAGGATAGTAGCGTAACCGCCGGGTAACTGTGATCCAAGGGGGAACGTGCTTTCCAAATCCATTTTTGAAAAAGAATTTTTAAGTATTTTCACTGGGAGTTGAAACAAGTATATTTAGTACTTGGAGATTTTTAGTCTTGCACCTGGCAGCGTATGCCTAATGTCTGTAAGAACGACAATAGACTTGTTAAATTTCGAGTTAGTAAGTATTTTCAAACTTTAAATAGCAAATCAATAGCCTGAAATTTAAAATTTCATAATTCCAACTTAATAAATTAAGAAAGAAGATCTTTGAAATGTCTTGAAAGTCCACAGCTTTGGAAAAGATAGAATATGCAAATCTCTAACATGAAGAATTTCAAGTTTAAATCTGAGTTTTGTAGGTCAAAAATTTTGGTAAAAGACTTTTGCGTTTTGATTGTAGAAATCAATGAACAAAAAGGAGATAATGAACAAAACTAGTGAGATAAAACAAAAGGAATGAATCCTATATTCATTTAATTGTAATAAGTTTCGAGCTTAGTAAAGTTGTGTAGGGTATAAACATCATTGAGATTTTAACAATCATTTTTCCTAACTTATAATTTCGGGACGAAATTCTTTTAAGGAGGGAAGATTGTAACGACCCTGAATTTTGAACAAATTAAATTGAAGATATTTAATTAATTTTAAATATTTGAATGATGATTTAACTTGAATTTCAAATTATCAGAATGAATTAGGCGATTAAATTTTAGAATTTAATCTATTGAAAATTGAATAATAATTTGAATCGGGATTTATAAATAATGTAAAGGAAATTTGGTTTGAAATTTTAAAAATATAGAATCTTTGGATTTTAAAAATCAAATTTATCTTATTCAATTAAAATTAAAACTCTACATTTTTGACATTTAAATGATATATGCAAATGAATGTAATATAGATAATGATGTTTAAAAAGAAATAAATTATATCTACAAAATAAATAACATAAGTTATTAATAAATAAATAAATAAATAAATAAATACTAACATACCTCTAGTACCAAAAATCACGCCCAGCCCATGCCCTAGATCACTATTTCCCTCTGCAAAAACACAAACCCGCCCCCTCATTTTTCTCATTTGAAAAACCTAATTAAAAACAAACGGAAAAAAAAATGGCGACTCAAAATTAGGGCTTCGGCGATTTTTCGATTCTTTGGCGAATCTGGCTCGATCTTCTTCAATTCTTGCTCGACGGAATTAGGGTTTTGTCCTTGTTCGTCTTGCTGGCGAATTTGAGCTTTGGCTTCGTCGACTTTTGTGGCGACTCTCTGTTGAATCTGAAATCGAGGCTACGACTTCTATTTGCTTGCTCTTGGAATTTAGGGCTTTGCCTTGTTCTATCGTATTGCTTTCGAATCTGGAATTAGGGCGTTGCCTTTTTCTCTGGCAATTCTGGACTTCGGCTCGTCTTCCTTTGATCTCCTTCGAGTTGGGCTCTTCGTTCTAAGGTGAGTAATTTTTATTGCTCACATCTAATTTGATCTCCAAGATTCTGCTGTTTTTCGTATAATTTTGTTGCTGATTTTTGGCGACTTCGGTCATTTTCGATTTTGGTTTAGATGTTGATGATTTTTCTGACTTGGACTTTACTCGAATTCGTATACTTGCTCGAATTCGTATACGTGTGATTTTAAGTTTCACAGTTTTGGTTAGTGGATTTCTGTGACTTCAGCATTGATTTAGGCCTGCAGTTGTTATCGACCGAAACTTGATTTTGTTGATGTTGATCGTGTCTGTGACTTGTTCACTGTTTCTGGTCGTCTTCTCTACCATTTGTTTTTTTGGGATATTCTTTTTACTGAATTACTTTCTCTGTAATCTTGTTTTTGTGACATCCTTGCCGTGTCTTGATCACTGTTAATCTAAACACTTCAGACTTGAATCACTTCACTGCCTTGACTTGTTTACTGGTGATCTTTGACTGGTTTCCTGCCTTCCTATGTATACTGCTATATCATGTTTACACTGTTGACTTTTGCTTTACATTCGACATTGCCATGTGCTTCACTGTGACTTCTCTGCATACTTGCTTCCTGTTGATATTTGTTGAGTCTGGGTATTCACTTGTTAATGCAGACTGTCCATGTCTTGAATGAAGCTGCTGTGTTCATGTACTCACTTGTACATTGTTGATCTTGTACCTGACTTTGATTGTTGAACTTGTTTGTTCATTTCTGTAGTCACTGCACTGTAGATATTATTGTTGCAGTTTTACATTTGACTTCCCTGTTGTATGACCTGTAGTTGCATTTCATTTGAACTGTGTGTAAACAGTTGTCTTTGGGCATTCATCCCAGTAGTTGTTGACACTGGTTGCTCTGGTCTTTAGCTTGAAATCACATAGCTTTGATCATATTTGTCTGCACTTGGTCATTCATTGGTTTGTCTGTAACTTGCTGCATTCGGTTCGACTTGTTTACCATCTGCATTTGTTATTGAGTTCCCCCTGACCTATAGCCACTGTAGTTGTATTCTGATGATCTGATTACTTGTAGCTTGAGTCTGCACATTCCTTCCGACCTGTAGCTGCACTTGAGTCTCTTATGCTCTAGTCTCTGAAGTTGTTGTTCTTGAGTCACTTGTTTACATTGTTGTTGCATTGTTGTTGACCCTGGGTAGCTCTGGTTACTTGATCATCACTGTGTTTTGGTCATTTTCTCTGTCATTTTGTTTTGTACTAGTACCAGACCTTGATTTTTACTGACTTGCTTTAGTTATGACCTGTTGACTTTGAGCTATGTTCAATTTTTAGTTACACTAGTCATTTGAGTCCTTCATTCCAGTCTCTTTGCTTTCTTTGATCTTTGATCCATTTGTGATGATCATCTTCACACTTGATCTTGCAGTCTGGTCTCCATAGCCTTTGCCTTGTTGCCTTCACCTGTGTGCTTTGACATTGTATTCATCCCTGGTCATTGTTTAGTCTGGGTTGATTTCATTTGCAGTTGCACTTGAGCATCTGGTCTCATGTTGCCTTTGTCTGTGCCCGTTCACTTGACACCATACATGTGATATTTGTTGAATCTGGGCATTCTTGTTGTCCAGACTTGTACATGATACTTTTGTATTACTTGAGTATTTGAACATTTGGGTCCTTCGTTTTGCTTTAGTTCAGTAGCACTCTTTCTTTTGTTCTCTGAGCTGAACTTGATTGTCAGTGTACATTGATGCTTTAACTTGTTTGATTTCTCTATGTACATGCACAGTTCATTGTTGCAGTGATCATTGATATTTTGGTCGAGGCCATTTGCACTTGTGTTGAATCTGATTTTGATTTGACCTTGTGCACTCGAGTTGGCGAAGCAGTGCGCATGTATGTACGTGTGTACTGCAGCCACACCGCCTTGATTTTATTGGTATTTCTTTCGCTTTTGATGCATTGATCTTTTGTGCATTTTATACTAGTGGCGAGGCAGTGCACGCGTGCGTGTACTGCAGCCAATCAGTATTGATGTTTTAAAGTGACAATTTCAATTGTTTAAATTGATTTGGTTGATTTGATGATTTTTGTTGTTAATCGCCGTTTCAGCAATTCTGTTCTTTTATAAAATCATCTTCATTTAAAAATCTTTCCATTTATCTCTGCTGATATTTTTAAATCTACTGATTTGTTGTTAACACTGTTAAGTGTTATATTTACTGTTATCCGATTTCTTTGTTAAAAGGATCGGATAGACGGGAATCATTGTGACTGTCATCTAATTGATTATTATTGCCTTTATGCATTAATAACTAAGTTTGAATTAGACTGACCTGTGTATTATTTTCTTTTGAATGTAATACTCGGGTCAGACCAAGTATTTTACAGCTTGAAGATTTTCGAGCGGCGAAGTTAGAGAGAGAGGGTAAAAGAATCATTTTAGTTCAGGAAATTTTGTATTTAAAGAGATATTCCGCTGTATAAATTTAATACATTGTATAAACTCTGATATTGTAAAAAGGAAAGAAATAAAATTCATTTGTTTGTGAAATATTTTTATTTTCTGTGTTTCTGTGGCTGATTCTGTTTAAACTCTATAAACTAAATAACAATCCGTCATTTTGAACGTTTCAAGTTGGTTTAACTACCGACTAGGGGCGGTCAGAAGGGCGGGATGTTACACTCGCCATGCTCTGTACCCTTCTCACGTAAGCCCGAAAGGTAGTGCACGATCGGTATATCTAGCTTTAGTTTATCTGAGTTGGGTGTATGTATATAAAAATTCTTTCATTAATAACGCCTACAGTCGATAGGTGTACATACTTGTGTGTACACTCGCCATGCTCTGTATTCCTCTCACGTAAGCCCGCAAGGCAGTGCGTGGGTAGTATATCTGGCCTCAGTTTTCTGAGTTAGGCATATCTAAATATTGTTAATATCAATAAAATTTTCAAATAAAGAGAGAGTAAGCTATTAAAATCGAAGCACTATTTTCACTTATTTGATTTGTCTTGTTATTCAAAAGAAATGAAAATACCACTTCGAAAAACTTTAATAATTAACTAAGGATCCACTTCATAGTTGCACTATGTTATCAACTGAAACAACTAGCCAAACTAGTGTCTAATTATGATGATAACTTAATTGTCGTTGGAAATTTTTACAAGTAAAAGGACTTAAAGTTCATGATGATGACCTAAACTTATATTTAACTTATTCGTGTCTATTTAAAAGTAAATTCTTCATTTGTAAATATTTTCAAAATTTTGCATTCATATCTTTGTAAATAAATCTTGCATATAGGAATTCTCATGTTGCATTTGGATTTTGTGGGCAGTATCCACTGAAAACCCTCACAAGACAACACTCGTCCTACTAGGGATGCCTAGAGGTTTAATGGCTTGTTGTATACGCTCAATGCAATCGTGTTTCCTACGAAAACGGATTTATCTTAGTTTTACTTTATTCGATGATGAATAAAATGATAATTGTAGGGGTATTTGATGTGCATGTAAATGTGCATATTTATACTTCCATATTTAATCTAATCTAATCAAATAAATGAGCATATAGGGTATTTTAACATGTTTAAACAAAAATTTCAGTTGTTTTCAAAATATCATTTATTCATCTTCATAGAGGAGTAAAATGGTCATTTTTTGTGTGATTTAATTTGAGAAAATTTATTTGCACATTTTAATGTTATTTTGTAGGAATTTGGATTCAACATGGAAGAAGCCTTCATGTATTCATCCATGCAAAAGTGAAGAAAGACAAGAGAATGAAGAAATAAATCAATTCAAGCAACATGGAAGACCACATCTACCGACTTACCATGATCCACAATTAGGAGCTAATGCACATGTTAGTGGGAATTAAAAGCACATGCACACTTAATGGTGGATTAATTACTTGCTAATGATAACTTGGTGGCCACACTTCCTCAAGGACAATTTGGGTAGTCCTCTAAGATATGCATTAGGGCTTTAGGCATGTATAAATACCCCTTATGTTTCATGTAATGAAGCTCTTAGCACCACCTTGTAATTAGTTTAGTGGTAGCCAAAAATATAAACAAAAAATCTCTTTCTCTTTTTAATGACTTCTTAGCCTTTTCTTCATGTAATTTATTTTTATGCAATTTTAATACATATTCTTTTCTTTGTTGTTTCTTTTATGTTAGTAGTGTAGATCTCTTTATTTTATGCAAGTAGTTTAGCTTTTATTTTATTTCAACTAGCTCTCTTTTTCCTCTTGTTTAAGTTTAAGTTGCAATCTACATTTTTTGAAATGATAACAAATATGAGAAGCTAAACCCCTTCAACTTAGGGGTAATGAAGCTCTCTTAATCATGTAGATTCAACATATTTGCTAATTTTTTATCTCTCTTTATGCCTCATGAAAGTTTTGATGTGGTAAAATTTTGTTGTTTAACTTTGAATTTGATAGCCTATGTTGTTGACACCAAATAGGCTATGCTTAAACAAACATAAACACAAATTACCTCGTCATCTACATATAATTATGGTAATGAAGTGGATTTTAGAATAAATATTTGATGGTCTATATTATTAATCAATAGTAAATAGATCATGCTTAGAATAGATTATATTTTTGATTTCATTATCATTTTCATGAGAGTTAACAAGTGGTTTGGAGGGTGTGGTAAAGTTTGATGGTTTATGTTGGGCTAATTAATAGCACAAATAGACCATACTTTTGATAAACATATCAACTAAATTCACTAATGACCAAAAAAGAGAGATCATAATTTCATTATGTTGATTTATGTGATCATGAGAAGGGATTTGCCTCTAAATTGCCTTCTACTCTCATATTTTTATTCACTTTCTTTTGTTAGTTTTTTACGTTTTGTTTAGCTTAAACAACTTCAAACTCTTGGTTAAATTGATTGAGTGGAATATTAAATCAATTCAATTCCCTGCAGATCGACCCGTACTCGCCACGTACTAAAATTGTACGCCGTGCGCTTGCGGTTATTTTTATTACAATTTTTTGGCGATTTTCTATTCCGATAGAAAACTCGTCGATTCAACATTATCCTAACCTATTAGGTTTTGATTTGACTTTCATTTAAATTTTTGGATGATGTAAAACATGTTTGGATGTTTGAACATTATTTTAACTATGGTTTATATTTTAACTAAAATGAATTACTGCATGTTTTAACGAAAGACATGGTATAATTACATCCAATTCCATGAAGTTTTCTTTATGTGTAATTATGAAATAAATATGGATTTTTAATTTATTAATTTTTGGATTTAATGGGAACATTTTATGAATTTCCTAAGTTTGGAAAAAAGGTAAATTTTGGATAAATTAATTATTAAAAATAAAAAAATTAATTATTTTAACTTGAATTTTTATGTGAAGTAAAATATGATAAAAAAGATTTTTGGTGAATTTTTGGAATTTTTCCAATTAATTTCTATTTTATATATATTATTTAGTGAATGAAAGTATTAATTAATTAAGGAAAATTATTTAGTTTATTAATTTGGATGTTTAACATTTTTTGAAATGAAACTTAAAAGATAAGAAGATTAATCAATGAGAAACACCAAATTGGGTTAGGTAAAAAGAAGTTGTTGAGTGGGTAACAAATTAGCTTTTAACCTAACTATAATATTGTCATTAGACCATTGTTGACTAAGTAACCCGCAAGGCTAAACTTTGTATTAAGCCAAGAAAAACTGTGTATAGAAGCTAGAATAGAAAAGTGGGTACCACATGGGAACCGAGTATTATAATTATAAAAGCAGGTGATAGCTCCATCGCATTATTCGTGATAACTATACATTAGAAATAGGCGTGCATACGAATAGAACTCAAGAGGACACACATACACATACATACATACATACATACATACATATATATATATATATATATATATGTGCATACGAAAGATTGTAGGCAAAGGAAAATATATATTTACATCGGAAAAATAAAACATGTATGTATATACCACGACGACTTACTTCTACATGAAATAGTTACCAAACAAAGATATAAAGTGATCTAGAAACTCATTAAGGCAAAGTTGTAATACACGAAACATGCATGCAAAGGCCGCGACAACTTTTTTCTCTAAGTATTAAAATGTACGCGATGACTTAATATGAAAGCTACTCATGAAACTAATCCCCTAAATCTGCATACGATTAATGAGCATGCAAAAATTAGTAAACTCGATTCATATGGCATTGAACAAATATAATTTCCACGAAAGCATTTTTCAAGGAAGGCATGCAAATTATACGCGAAGGCTTCAGCATGGTTTGGATTAAAAAGCTTACGTTGTGTATATATGTACATCGAAGGCTAGCAAACTATAGTGAAGCAAACTGTAGAGCTAACAGCATACAAAATACTGTAAACCACAATGACGAAAAGATTACTCATGAATAGTATTCATGATAGCTTATGTTATTTTTATTTGTGACTACTCATGTTATTCTTGAAGGAAAAAAAGGAATAATTCATACTATTCGTGATAGCTCATAGGCACTAAACCATGTACAGGAAAGCCAATATTAGTAGCTATAAATTTAAGCATGAAGACATTAGTACTGAAAAATATGAAGGCTCTAGCTCATTTTATACATGAAAATAAATTGAAAAAAAATAATTGCTTATGATGACTAAGGAAATAAAGCACGTGATTACTCTGTCCTTGCAAAGGCAAATAATGAAGTCAGATTACACGAGATGGCCCCGAATAAATAACGCGCGATGGCTTCGATTAAAACATGCTAGTAGTATGTGTTAGCTTAGGATTTTCATGCGACCATTGATAACATTTTTAATTAAACGCGATGGCTATGTGATAACCAACATATAACAAGTAAAATGCAACTTGTAATAGCTTAGGAAGCTATATTTTTTTCTAAGTAAACATAGAATACTTAGGGCACTTTGGAAAACAATTTTCAAGTGCTAATGAACTATTTCATAGGGATGAAATAAATGGAAGATTTTATAAGAGTTAACTTGTTTTTGATGGGATGTAATCTTAGAAAATCTAATAAATGATAGGGAATCATTTAAATAATAGATAAAAATGTTTTATCTATAGAATGTGTTGGGTATACAATTAACGAATGAAAGAAAAGAATTGAACCACGACCATAAACATATACCAACTTATAGAGTTATTGGATGACAGGGTGCCATGTCTATCAGTCTAAAATCTAATGGTATATAGCAGGGTGCCACGATAATGTTCGACCTAAGAAAACTATAAAACTCTAGAGAGGAGTAAGACGAGGGGCCAAAACATCAGGGTGATATTATAATTTAGAATTACTGGCAGGGTACCAAAACATCAGGGTGATGTTATAAATTAATTCGACAATGTGAACAGTAGTGGTTTAGGGACTTAGAGGGGTTATTGACACTTAGTAAGAACGCTTACTAGAATGATTCAGGGTGTTTACATTCAGCCTCTTAGAAGAGTCAAGGTGGCTCCTTTGGGGAGACGAGTCAACGTTTTTAGTAGGTGATGTTGTTCAAATAAAAGATTAAATTAGTGACAAGAAGGCCTAAAGAGGCGATCACTAAAACAAGTTAATGACAACTTAACAACGAAAGCCTAAAATAAGGGAATCAGGTGATGGATGAATGAACAATGAATGATTATATAACTTGGTTCATATTTGGATGATAAGTATAGGGTATACTTGACTTGAATTAAGTGATATATATATATATATATATATATTGTTGTTGTTATATATATATACATATACATACATACATACATACATATATATATATATATGTTTATGTATATTATGTTCTGATGATGAAGTAAGGAGAAAACCTGTTCCGTGTTAGTGGCATGGTCTCACTGCGGATGACGAGGGTAAAGGTTTTACTCATACCAGACTTATTGTCTGACTCGTGATTTTATTATTTCACATAAACTCATGAGTACTCATTCCAGTAGGCCGAGTTCATGGAAAAGAAAGGCATCTTTTGAAAGATAAATAAAGATTTCAAAAATAAAGTAGGAGGCTTGCTATTTAAATAAAAGTATTTTTTTATTATTTTCTATTATGTAAAACCAGGGTTTATAACTTGTTAGGTGTGATGTCGGCATCTTCATATATCAGAAACTCACTACTCTGGTTTTCTTATAATATATTTACCCCTATATGGGAATGGTTTGGGTTTAATGAAGTAATTGATCTTGTAATTCAAATTGATGTGATAAAAAAGATATTTAGCTGCTATGTTTACTTATATTATGAGAATATATATATATACTTAACTCACTTTGACACTGGAAAATGATTTCGGTGAAGAATGCATCATCATTGGTGTCTATTTTCGAGCTTTGAAGTGGAGGATGTTACAACTTGGAATCAGAGCTTAGGTTAGGGAAACACATAACTAAAAAGAGCTAAGTAAAAGTTAGATAACAAGAAAATGAACACATTGGGGAAAAGGTACATGCTTTATATAACGTACTTTTATTTTGATATAGATATATAGTAGGATATTTCTACCACTCTACGATTGATTTCACTCTCTTACTTCCGTTTCTTACGAAATTTTGTTAAGCTAGAAGGAAAAAATGAATCTACGTGACTGATGTTTTGCTATAGGGAGTATGAGAGCGTATGCTAGTAGAGGATATGACAGTGCCCAAACTAACAACCAAGGATGGAAGGAAATCCTAGAAGTTCATAATGAAACCAATACTTAAGTGCCTACCCCAACCGAAGGAGGAATGGATTTGAATGATTTATTCCGTCTATTTAGGACGAAGATGATGAGACAATAGCTAGCGGGAGCCATTGAGCCAAGATAGAAGGTGGCAAGAGTAACAAAAAGGTTTCAAGAGTTGTGGAGGAAAGGAGTTCACAGGGAAGGAGTCGGCCTTAGATGTTTTGAATTAGCTGATAGTGTGTGAGCATTTTTTTGAGAAACTTGGTTGATATGGTAGAACTTGACACTACTTATTTGGTTGCATCCTTAAGTGTGGTTAATCTAATCGGTAGGTATGCCACTCTTGGGTTAAGGTGCGCTGACCTTGAATTTAACTTGTGTAGACACTTGTTTGATTGCGACCCATATGTGTTTGACTTCCTAGGGTATGGGGTAATTTTTGGTATAGATTGGTTGAATGAAATGTTGCTAGGATCTATTATTGGATAGGATTATTGCCGTTTGAAATCCTGGAGGTGAAGAGAGGATAATGATAGCCTAGGATGTAATGAGGGAGAAGTCGGACTTATTATTATGTGCTATGGATGATCAAAGGTGCATTAGTAGAGCGTGAGAAGTCATAGAATTTGTAGATGTTCTTTAACCTGTAATGGGATTACTGCCTAGAAGAGCAATCGAATTCCAAATAGGTTTAATGCCAGGGGTACAACCTATTAGTAGACCACCTAGTAGAATGTCACCCAAGGATATGGAAGAATTAAAGAATCAATTAATGGAACTTGAACATAATAGATTAATCAGACCGAGTGGTTAGCCATAGGGAGCACCCACGATATTCGTAAAGAAGTCGGATGGAACTTTACAGATGTGTATTGATTATCGAAAACTGAATAAGTTGGTAGTGAGGAATCGTTATCCAGTTCCCAGGAGATACAACTTATTTGACTAGATGAACGGAGCTAGAGTATTCTTGCAGCTAGATTTGGCGTTCCATCAACTGAGTGTAGCGAAAGATAGTATTCCATTGACCGCATTCCGAATAATGTACAGTTCATGTGAATGGTTAGTGATGTCGTTTGGACTGACCATGCCCATGCATTCTTCGTTGATTCTATGAACTGAATCATTCATGATCAGTTGGATAGATTTGTGTTGGTCTTTGTAACGATCCCGGATTTTAAATAAGTTTGAATTGATAATTAATTTAATTTTTGAATAAAAATTGTGAAATAATTGGTAATTAATATCAAATTTTAGTTAAACTATGAATTAATTGAGAATTAATTTAGATATTTGGGATAAATATGTATATAAAATAGATCGAGAATAGAATTTGAAATTGGGATTTGAATTTAAATATCTTACAAAATAAATTTGTATTTGGATTTTGGATATGATTAAATTAGACGTGCTTTTATTTATACAAATGAATATTAATGAATATTTTGAAAGTTATATTTTGTAATTGATATAAAATAATTTTCAAAGGATGTTTAAAGTTAAATTTAATATCTATATATATATATATATATAGGAATACAAATGTAAAATAAGACTAAAGAAAGAAATACAAGATGATAAGTATTAAAGTCAAAAAGTAATATATAAGTTAGAAATTAATATATATAAGATAAATTATAAAAAAATAAAATAAAATAAATACATAAATAAATTCAAACAACATGTTAATAAACTATGTAAAATATAAAGTAACACATTACATAAATTATAACAACATATTAAATATAGAAATTCATTTATATTACAAAATTATAAGTATAAGAAGAAAATAAAATACATTCAAATATGAACAAAATATGGATAAGTATGAAGAAAGGAAGAAAAAATATAAATCTCTTTGGCTTGCAAAAGAAGATACTAGTATAAATATCTATGTACAAAATCAAATAAGGATAGGTATATTTGTACATGGTAATTAATGCAAGCCATCACAAATTTTATCATCAGCCACCAAAGCAAGAAAAATCTCTGACCTCTTGTACCACAAAATAATATCACCCTGTACAAATTTATCACCAGTAAACTCATCTCCCACATATCAAACTCTTCAATTCAGTCTCCTTCATTCTAAGATGTGCAAACCTGAAGTAGTACCCTCCTAAAATTTAAACAAAATTCAAATTTAAATATCAATACAAATAAGAAAATCAAGAAAAAAAGAAGGGATTCCAGCAAGCAAGTTCAAGGCTGGTTCAAGAAAAGAAAGCTCTGTTCTTTCTTCTGGAAATCACTATGAGTAACTTCACTTTTAAAATTTAAAAATATGGATCTGTTGCAAGTTAAATCTTTAATAAGTATGTTTATATACATATATGTATTAATTCTCTATGAATGATGGATGCATTTGTGTACAGGCTGATGTTTGTAACTGTTTTTGTTCTGAGTTCATAAACACCAGATTTCTTGATTCTAAAATCATTTCCGCATGTTCTACTTGATGTTTGGACTTAGCGTTAAAACAAATGTTGCTTGTCTGATCTTGAACTAAATTTTAAAAATTTATTTAAGTTAAAACAACCTGATGAAATCTCTGGAAAGCAAGAAACTTTAGCATAGCTTTTAAAGAGTCAAAATTTAAACTTCTCAATTCTCGAATTCAGGCAAGTAAATTGAATTCGTATACTTCAATATGATTTTTAAAGTTTAAATCATAATTTTCGAGTTAGAATTTGAGAGCAGTTTGGGTTTGATTGTGTTATGCAAATTTGGTCGCCGCGGGTGATCTCGTTGATCAGGGATGTCGAGTTTCCTCTTGGAGGTGGAGGAGTGATCGGTGGCTCTGGGAAAAATAGCGTGAGGGTGGTTAGGTGATTGTGGTGGCATCGGCGATCGTTTGAAGGCTGTAACCCTAGTTTGGTCGAGTCCGTGTGTTTTGATTCGTTCATCCTCTATAATTGATCGAGTGCAACAAGATTTAGGGAGATGGAAGCTTGGACGTTGGCGATCGTGTGGCTGGAGTTTTAGACTTTCTGGTGGTCGAGGTTGCGGGGACGAGGCGATGACAGGATTTGTGGTAGTGGGTCTGTTGTTTCCAGGTATCGAGTTGGAACTCGATTTCGATTTCGAGTGGACGACATCGTGCTGGTGGTCGGAGGATAGTCTGGAGAAGATCGTCGACTTGCTCGACGTAGTGGCGATGACTGGAGGTGGCCATCGGCGACATGCACGTGCACGAGCACGATGTCTGGTGAAGTTGAATATTTGGAAGAAGTTATGTACGCGAGTTTTACTCGAGTAATTCGTGTTTTGGCTCGAAGTAGTGTAGGGTTCTACTCGGGGAAATATAGGGGTGGCTCGGGTCAAATGTTTTGTTACAGGTTTTAAACCTGTTCTGTTATTTTAAAAAAATTTAAAAATGATTTTTTTTATACAAAGCAGAGTTTAAACGAAGTTTAAATCAAAGTTTAAATCTGGAGTTAGGTTAGTTTAAATCTCAGTTTTGAAATAAAGGAAAGTTTTTAAAATTTAAAATGTTTTAAACAACTTTGAATGTTTAAAGCATAATTTAAATAGCTTGGATTTAAAAAATGGATTTGGTTTCAAATTCGTTTAAACTTCTTTTATAAGATAAGTATGTCTTTAACATGTGATTTAAAAGGTTTTTAAATTGTTTTAAATTCTGTTAGAATTAAATTTGTATTTGATTTGAATCTTAATTTGAAATGGAGTTTAAAGTAAATTTAAAGGTAAATTGTTTTTAAATACTTTGTAAATGATAATTCAATCATATTTAAGAAGTTAATTACGAATTAATAATTGATTAATTAAGTAATTAGGGATAATTACTTATTATGATTAATTAAGGATAATTAATCAAATGGAGATTAATTAAGGATTAATTAATTTGTTATTAAGTTTTATTAATTGATAATTAAGATTTATTAATTAAAAATTAAAGGATAATTAATCTATAATTAAAGATTAATTAATTTGTTTTAAAGGGATAAATTACCAATTGTAATCAAGGAAGTGAATGTGATAAATTTAAGTTAATTAATTTGTTAATTAATTAAAGATAATCATTTGATGGTTGATTAAGTATAAATACTTAGATGGAATTGAATAGTGTAATTACTTAGTGAAGTAATTAATGTATAATTACAAGATGTAATTAATTAAAGGAAATTACTTAATGAGAAGTAATTAAAGTATAATTACTTAGTAGAAGTAATTAAAGATTTATTACTTGGTGTAATTAATCAAAGGATTTATATAATTAATTAAGAAGTTAATTAATTAAGGTAAGTAATTACAGGATGGTAATTATTGTTTATGGTTAAAGTTGATTAATGGAAGTGATTAATTAAAAGTTTGATTAATTAATGTAATTGATTAAGGTTCAATGTAATTAATTATAGTTAATTAATTAATGGAAGTAAGTAATTAAGGGTTAATTACTTTAAAGAATAATTAATTAATGTGGTCAATTAATTAGGGTAATTAATTTAAGAATAATTAATTAAAGGTTAATTAGTTAAAGGGATTATGAAATGATTATTAATTAAAGGGTAATTAATGATTAATTAAAGAATAATTAATTAAATGTTTGTAATTAATTAATTATTAATTAACCCTGACTAGGAATTATCCATAGGCAAATGATCTGGTTTAGATTAATCAGATATTTTAATTGGTTTCACTTATGGATGACTGTATTCTATTGAATGCTGTGAATTGTTTGATATTCTCTACTATGTGATGCTTTGTGATGTAAATTTGTTTTAATTCAAGCTATGATGAATGTAATTTATTTTATCTGTGATGATGTGATGATTTATAACGTTGCACTACTGTGTAAAATCCCTGGACCACACTTTTACACAAACAAATATGGATTTTATGAGGAAATCGGTTAAGTCACAGATGATTTAAATTTAATGTTTTTGAAATTGAAAGTTTAATTTCAATTGATTTTGGAAATGGATTTGGGTTAAATGTTAAAGCTTTTGAAAAGGAGTTTTAAAGAGAAAAGTTATTTTGAATAACTTGGTAAAGTTTTTTTCAATTTAAATAATTTAATTTGAATTTGAATTTAAGATTTGGAATTGAATTCCATGTTTGGAAATTATGGTTAAAGATGTTATGAATGTGTTTATATGAATTTAAACCATTTTAAAAGTATGGTTTTGAGAATTTGAATTTAACCCAAGGACTTTAACTCGTATAAATGAATCATATTTTCCAAAATGAAAACTATTTGTTTTCAAATAATAGAAGCTTTCATATAAGGAATGAATTTCCAATTTGTGTCAAAAGAATTTCAAGTTTGAAATGAAAATGGTTTTCCGAGTTATGAATAAATCTTTGTGAAAAATTGTTGAACTTTGTTTTGAAATTGGAAAGGTGTACCTTTTGTATAAAAGGTCGAAATGGAATTGTTTTGAAAGCTATCAGTTATTTCTTTGTTTTAAAGATTGGACGAGTTAATCCAATTGAAATGGAAATCGATTTGAAAATCTATGAATAGATCTTTGTGAAACTGGGTGAACTTTGTGAGATGAATCTTTTTGTGTAAAAGATTAAGATGGTAATGTGTTTAAACCATTTGAAAGAGAAATTTGGGTAATAAGTTATGACTTAACTGAAATCCCAATATCCATATGTTTTTATAATTTTGCGCTCATTATTCGGTTTAGCCGGGAGAGGACTTTGTGTCATATAACCCATTCCGAATAGTGATATGACGTAAATGGATAACATTTGAAGACCGGTGTTGAAGACTGGGTGTTTGCGAGAACGTTAGGATAACCTATCGATTGTCTCTGCACTGAGTAGCTACGGTATAGAGATTTCCTAAGTGATGGGAAGTCCGATCGGGATTGTGAATACCCGGATTGCAAGGGCTTCTTTAGAAGTGCCTTCGGTTCTGTTCGAACCCGGAACAGACTTGTATGGTTGTATGTCTGACATTACACTTTGAGATATAAAGCTGATTTCTTTCAAATACATTTCTGTTTGGTGGCAGAGAATTTATTCTCTTAGCTTAACACCCTTCTCTGAGATGTACGAGTTCAGAGGTTATGTAGTTGAAGGTTATCAGTGATATACTCCCAATATGGTAGTGTGGCATGCTAAGTGTTGCTGTGTGTTGCTGATCATTTGTTGATCAAAGCATGGCTTTCGTGTAAAGCGTAGCTTTGTGGACGAGACCTCATCGAGCCTCACAAACCGGAAATGGTCGAAACAGGAAAGATGTGGCAAGGTTATGAGGGTCGCACCCTTTAGGGTATGTCATTTCCTTCTGGAAAAAAGTGGTATCATGGTATGGAGCCCAGATATTTTACCTGTGTGGTTGCTCCAATCTCATTTACTGTGTGATTGTTGCTTTGTGATCGAGGTACCTCGGATAAAGGTCGCAAATGACCGGGGTGTGGCATACTCGTGTAGTAGTTACCTAGTAAGAGGTAACCCGGCCTTGTGTTGGCAGAGAGCTAGTTAGTTCTCGGGACGTCCCTCCAGAGGCGTACCCATGTGGCAGTAGGAAGTTCCTTAGCTTGACCATTCGTTGGAAATCCAAAGAAACAATACGAGCCCTTTACGATTGCAATTTGTATAACATGTCTCCTCATGCGGCAGCTATAGCAGGCATAATATAATGGTACCTATGCTGGCTAAGATTAATATTATATTTTCGAAAGGTTTTCACACTATGCACTAGTAATAATATCAAAAGAGTTTTCTCGTATTAAGCATATTTGACTATCATAAGAAGAAATCTCCTCCAAGTCTGCGATTGCATTGTGTGTGTGGTTGGAGGTCTTATGGTAGTTTCGTTTTTCAAAAGCATATCGGATTTCTCTTATGAACTGTTATTATTTCAGGCAACTGTTTTTGTTACTCATACCAGTCCCATGACTAACTCGGAGTTTATTGTTCCCTTCCTAAACTCTGGGTGCCCACAATTTTCCACACGGGCAGTCTAGAGTAAGGTTTTTTTCAGATAGTCTGGTTAGTAGATTATCGGGAGCTAGTTCAGTTTTTGGAGTTCCCGACTGACCTTGCTTATCTTTGTTAAATGTGATAGGGGGTTCTCGCTTCGCAGTTTGGTGGCGAACGGGAGACTCTTACCACTACATGTCCTCCTCGTGGGGTTGGTTAGCCGTAAGGTGTGACAGTCGAAAGGCTGGCCGTAAAAGCAAGGGTAGGGTACCATTGTAAGCCACGGTAGGGCTGGGATGGTTGAAAAGCCTACCAGTCGAGATTGGCTGTTGTCGATGGTTGAAAAGCCTAGATCGTTACAATTGGTATCAGAGCTAAGGTTGAACTTTAGCTCAGGAGTATAACGCATTAAGTAGCTCATTAGAGATAAGGTGAAGTATACCCTAGAATGAGTATCTCTAAGATATCTGTCCGTATGCCTCAGTAAATTCTCTTACTATTCACTGATAGTGAGTATGAGTGCAAGAAGAGGATGTGATAGGGGACAGGGGAATACCACCACGAATTGGTCAATACCCTGTAACAACAAGGAAACAATCTTTTCTCTATCAATCTCTTTTGTTCAACATCTCTTTTCAATTTTTCGATGGTTCCCGGTAGATCCAGGAAGAAGATTTGATATATTTGTATGGGACATAAACTCCACATAGGTCGAGTTGTTTGTTTGAATGAATTGGTTGCTTTGTTTGCTATGGTTGATAGGTATAATTTGGGTTATAAATTAAAAAGTTTTGGAATTGTATCCATATATCTATTTATTCTTTGGGTCCCAATATATTCTACGAATGGTTAGTTATCCCTTTGAACTAACCAATGCCACTACATATTTCGTAGATCTGGATAACCCGAGTAACTTGTAAAACATTAAAAAGATTTGTTCTTGTATCTATTATTGATATTCTGATTTGGTAAGCCAAATGCAGAATAGATATTCAGTTGATTTGATGAAACATTTTTCACCTATCTTTGTGTCTCCCTGGCAAATTTCAAGGACGAAATTTCTTAAGGGGAGAAACTGTAACGATCCCAGATTTTAAATAAGTTTGAATTGATAATTAATTTAATTTTTGAATAAAAATTGTGAAATAATCGATAATTAATATCAAATTTTAGTTAAACTATGAATTAATTGAGAATTAATTTAGATATTAGGGATAAATATGTATATAAAATAGATCGAGAATAGAATTTGAAATTGGGATTTGAATTTAAATATCTTACAAAATAAATTTGTATTTGGATTTTGGATATGATTAAATTAGATGTGCCTTTATTTATACAAATGAATATTAATGAATATTTTGAAAGTTATATTTTGTAATTGATATAAAATAATTTTCAAAGGATGTTTAAAGTTAAATTTAATATCTATATATATATAGGAATACAAATGTAAAATAAGACTAAAGAAAGAAATACAAGACGATAAGTATTAAAGTCAAAAAGTAATATATAAGTTAGAAATTAATATATATAAGATAAATTATAAAAAAATAAAATAAAATAAATACATAAATAAATTCAAACAACATGTTAATAAACTATGTAAAATATAAAGCAACACATTAGATAAATTATAACAACATATTAAATATAGAAATTCATTTATATTACAAAATTATAAGTATAAGAAGAAAAATAAAATACATTCAAATATGAACAAAATATGGATAAGTATGAAGAAAGGAAGAAAAAATATAAATCTCTTTGGCTTGCAAAAGAAGATACTAGTATAAATATCTATGTACAAAATCAAATAAGGATAGGTATATTTGTACATGGTAATTATTGCAAGCCATCACAAATTTTATCATCAGCCACCAAAGCAAGAAAAATCTCTGACCTCTTGTACCACAAAATAATATCACCTTGTACAAATTTATCACCAGTAAACTCATCTCCCACATATCAAACTCTTTAATTCAGTCTCGTTCATTCTAAGCTGTGCAAACCTGAAGTAGTACCCTCCTAAAATTTAAACAAAATTCAAATTTAAATATCAATACAAATAAGAAAATCAAGAAAAAAAGAAGGGATTCCAGCAAGCAAGTTCAAGGCTGGTTCAAGAAAAGAAAGCTCTGTTCTTTCTTCTGGAAATCACTATGAGTAACTTCACCTTTAAAATTTAAAAATATGGATCTGTTGCAAGTTAAATCTTTGATAAGTATGTTTATATACATATATGTATTAATTCTCTATAAATGATGGATGCATTTGTGTACAGGCTGATGTTTGTAACTGTTTTTGTTCTGAGTTCATAAACACCAGATTTCTTGATTCTAAAATCATTTCCGCTTGTTCTACTTGATGTTTGGACTTAGCGTTAAAACAAATGTTGCTTGTCTGATCTTGAACTAAATTTTAAAAATTTATTTAAGTTAAAACAACCTGATGAAATCTCTATAAAGCAAGAAACTTTAGCATAGTTTTTAAAGAGTCAAAATTTAAGGCTATGTTTGGTTTACCGTTTTTAGTTTTGAGTTTTCGTACATACCAAAATATGAACAACGCATGTATATTATGAAAAATGGCCATTTTAGAAAACGAATTTAACACACAAAATAGAAAACAACTTTTTTTCATTTTTCGTGTTTTGAGAAAAACGGAATCACGAGCAACAATTCATTCTTCCGTCGTTCCTCCATCCACTTCGTGGTCCCCTCCAATCTTCCGTTCATCCCTTCCGACCTCCCTTCATTCTTTTCGTATTTTGTAATTAATGTTGAAAACTCAAAACATAAAATACAAAATAAACCAAACGACCCCTAAACTTCTCAATTCTCGAATTCCGGTAAGTAAATTGAATTCGTATACTTCAATGTGATTTTTAAAGTTTAAATCATAATTTTTCGATTTAGAATTTGAGAGCAGTTTGGGTTTGATTGTGTTATGCAAATTTGGTCGCCGCGGGTGATCTCGTTGATCAGGGATGTCGAGTTTCCTCCTGGAGGTGGAGGAGTGATCGGTGGCTCTGGGAAAAATAGCGTGAGGGTGGTCAGGTGATTGTGGTGGTGTCGGCGATCGTTTGAAGGCTGTAGCCCTAGTTTGGTCGAGGTCGTGTGTTTTGATTCGTTCGTCCTCTACAATTGATCGAGTGCAACAAGATTTAGGGAGATGGAAGCTTGGACATTGGCGATCGTGTGGCCGGAGTTTTAGACTTTCTGGTGGTCGAAGTTGCGGGGACGAGGCGATGACAGGATTTGTGGTAGTGGGTCTGTTGTTTCCAGGTATCGAGTTGGAACTCGATTTCGATTTCGAGTGGACAACGTCGTGCTGGTGGTCGAAGGATAGTCTGGAGATGATCGTCGACTTGCTCGACGTAGTGGCGATGACTAGAGGTGGCCATCGGCGACGTGCACGTGCACGAGCATGGTGTTTGGTGAAGTTGAATATTTTGAAGAAGTTGTGTACGTGAGTTTTACTCGAGTAATTCATGTTTTGGCTCGAAGCAGTGTAGGGTTCTACTCGGGGAAATATAGGGGTGGCTCGGGTCAAATGTTTTGTTACAGGTTTCAAACCTGTTCTGGTTTTTTTTAAAAATTTAAAAATGATTTTTTTTATACAAAGCAGAGTTTAAACTAAGTTTAAATCAAAGTTTAAATCTGGAGTTAGGTTAGTTTAAATCTCAGTTTTGAAATAAAGGAAAGTTTTTAAAATTTAAAATGTTTTAAACAACTTTGAATGTTTAAAGCATAATTTAAATAGCTTGGATTTAAAAAATGGATTTGGTTTCAAATTCATTTAAACTTCTTTTATAAGATAAGTATGTCTTTAACATGTGATTTAAAAGGATTTTAAATTGTTTTAAATTCTGTTAGAATTAAATTTGTATTTGATTTGAATCTTAATTTGAAATGGAGTTTAAAGTAAATTTAAAGGTAAATTATTTTTAAATACTTTGTTAATGATAATTCAATCATATTTAAGAAGTTAATTACGAATTAATAATTGATAAACTAAGTAATTAGGGATAATTACTTATTATGATTAATTAAGGATAATTAATCCAATGGAGATTAATTAAGGATTAATTAATTTGTTATTAAGTTTTATTAATTGATAATTAAGATTTATTAATTAATTAATTTGTTTTAAAGGGATAAATTACCAATTGTAATCAAGGAAGTGAATGTGATAAATTTAAGTTAATTAATTTGTTAATTAATTAAAGATAATCATTTGGTGGTTGATTAAGTATAAATACTTAGATGGAATTGATTACTTAGTGAAGTAATTAATGTATAATTACAGGATGTAATTAATTAAAGGAAATTACTTAATGAGAAGTAATTAAAGTATAATTACTTAGTAGAAGTAATTAAAGATTTATTACTTAGTGTAATTAATCAAAGGATTTATATAATTAATTAAGAAGTTAATTAATTAAGGTAAGTAATTACAGGATGGTAATTACTGTTTATGGTTAAAGTTGATTAATGGAATTGATTAATTAAAAGTTTAATTAATTAATGTAATTGATTAAGGTTCAATGTAATTAATTATAGTTAATGTGGTCAATTAATTAGGGTAATTAATTTAAGAATAATTAATTAAAGGTTAATTAGTTAAAGTGATTATGAAATGATTATTATTTAAAGGGTAATTAATGATTAATTAAAGAATAATTAATTAAATGTTTGTAATTAATTAGTTATTAATTAACCCTGACTAGGAATTATCCATAGGCAAATGATCTGGTTTAGATTAATCAGATATTTTAATTGGTTTCACTTATAGATGACTGTATTCTATTGAATGCTGTGAATTGTTTGATATTCTCTACTGTGTGATGCTTTGTGATGTAAATTTGTTTTAATTCAAGATGTGATGAATGTAATTTATTTTATCTATGATGATTTGTAATGTTGCACTACTGTGTAAAACCCCTGGACCACACTTTTACACACACAAATATGGATTTCATGAGGAAATCGGTTAAGTCACATATTATTTAAATTTAATGTTTTTGAAATTGAAAGTTTAATTTCAATTGATTTTGGAAATGGATTTGGGTTAAATGTTAAAGCTTTTGAAAAGGAGTTTTAAAGAGAAAAGTTATTTTGAATAACTTGGTAAAGTTTTTTTCAATTTAAATAATTTAATTTGAATTTGAATTCAAGATTTGGAATTGAATTCCATGTTTGGAAATTATGGTTAAAGATGTTATGAATGTGTTTATATGAATTTAAACCATTTTAAAAGTACGGTTTTGAGAATTTGAATTTAACCCAAGGACTTTAACTCGTATAAATGAATCAGATTTTCCGAAATGAAAACTATTTGTTTTCAAATAATAGAAGCTTTCATATAAGGAATGAATTTCCAATTTGTGTCAAAAGAATTTCAAGTTTGAAATGAAAATGGTTTTCCGAGTTATGAATAAATCTTTGTGAAAAATTGTTGAACTTTGTTTTGAAATTGGAAAGGTGTACCTTTTATATAAAAGGTCGAAATGGAATTGTTTTGAAAGCTATCGGTTAGATCTTTGTTTTAAAGATTGGACGAGTTAATCCAATTGAAATGGAAATCGATTTGAAAATCTATGAATAGATCTTTGTGAAACTGGGTGAACTTTGTGAGATGAATCTTTTTGTGTAAAAGATTAAGATGGTAATGTGTTTAAACCATTTGAAAGAGAAATTTGGGTAATAAGTTGTGACTTAACTAAAATCCCAATATCCATATGTTTTTATAATTTTGCGCTCATTATTCGGTTTAGCCGGGAGAGGACTTTGTGTCATATGACCCATTCCGAATAGTGATACGACGTAAATGGATAACATTTGAAGACCGGTGTTGAAGACTGGCTGTTTGCGAGAACGATAGGATAACCTATCGATTGTCTCTGCACTGAGTAGCTACGGTATAGAGATTTCCTAAGTGATGGGAAGTCCGATCGAGATTGTGAATACCCGGATTGCAAGGGCTTCTTTAGAAGTGCCTTCGGTTCTGTTCGAACCCGGAACAGACTTGTATGGTTGTATGTCTGACATTACACTTTGAGATATAAAGCTGATTTCTTTCAAATACATTTCTGTTTGGTGGCAGAGAATTTATTCTCTTAGCTTAACACCCTTCTCTGAGATGTACGAGTTCAGAGGTTATGTAGTTGAAGGTTATCAGTGATATACTCCCAATATGGTAGTGTGCCATGCTAAGTGTTGCTGATCATTTGTTGATCAAAGCATGGCTTTCGTGTAAAGCGTAGCTTTGTGGACGAGACCTCATCGAGCCTCACAAACCGAAAATGGTCGAAACAGGAAATATGCGGCAAGGTTATGAGGGTCGCACCCTTTAGGGTATGTCATTTCCTTTTGGAAAAAAGTGGTATCATGGTATGGAGCCCAGATATTTTACCTGTGTGGTTGCTCCAATCTCATTTACTATGTGATTGTTGCTTTGTGATCGAGGTGCCTCGGATAAAGGTCGCAAACGACCGAGGGGTGGCATACTCGTGTAGTAGTTACCTAGTAAGAGGTAACCCGGCCTTGTGTTGGAAGAGAGCTAGTTAGTTCTCGGGACGTCCATCCAGAGGCGTACCCATGTGGTAGTAGGAAGTTCCTTAGCCTGACCATTCGTTGGAAATCCAAAGAAACAACACGAGCCCTTTACGATTGCAATTTGTATAACTTGTCTCCTTAGGAGGCAGCTATAGCAGGCATAATATAATGGTACCTATGCTGGCTAAGATTAATATTATATTTTCGAAAGGTTTTCACACTATGCACTAGTAATAATATCAAAAGAGTTTTCTCGTATTAAGCATATTTGACTATCATAAGAAGAAATCTCCTCCAAGTCTGCGATTGCATTGTGTGTATGGTGGGAGGTCTTATGGTAGTTTCATTTTTCAAAAGCATATCGGATTTCTCTTATGAACTGTTATTATTTCAGGCAACTGTTTTTGTTACTCATACCAGTCCCATGACTGACTCGGAGTTTATTGTTCCCTTCCTAAACTCTGGGTGCCCACAATTTTCCACACGGGCAGTCTAGAGTAAGGTTTTTTTCAGATAGTCTGGTTAGTAGATTATCGGGAGCTAGTTCAGTTTTTGGAGTTCCCGACTGACCTTGCTTATCTTTGTTAAATGTGATAGGGGGTTCTCGCTTCGCAGTTTGGTGGAGAACGGGAGACTCTTACCACTACATGTCCTCCTCGTGGGGTTGGTTAGCCATAAGGTGTGACAGTCGAAAGGCTGGTCGTAAAAGCAAGGGCAGGGTACCATTGTAAGCCATGGCGGGGCTGGGATGGTTGAAAAGCCTACCAGTCGAGATTGGCTGCTGTCGATGGTTGAAAAGCCTAGATCGTTACAATTGGTATCAGTGCTAAGGTTGAACTTTAGCTCAGGAGTATAACGCATTAAGTAGCTCATTAGAGATAAGGTGAAGTATACCCTAGAATGAGTATCTCTAAGATATCCGTCCGTATGCCTCAGTAAATTCTCTTACTATTCACTGATGGTGAGTATGAGTGCAAGAAGAGGATGAGATAGGGGACAGGGGAATACCACCACGAATTGGTCAATACCCTGTAACAACAAGGAAACAATCTTTTCTCTATCAATCTCTTTTGTTCAAAATCTCTTTTCAATTTTTCGATGGTTCCTGGTAGATCCAGGAAGAAGATTTGATATATTTGTATGGAACATAAACTCCAAATAGGTCGAGTTGTTTGTTTGAATGAATTGGTTGCTTTGTTTGCTATGGTTGATAGGTATAATTTGGGTTATAAATTAAAAAGTTTTGGAATTGTATCCATATATCTATCTATTCTTTGGGTCCCAATATATTCTACGAATGGTTAGTTATCCCTTTGAACTAACCAATGCCACTACATATTTCGTAGATCTGGATAACCCGAGTAACTTGTAAAACATTAAAAAGATTTGTTCTTGTATCTATTATTGATATTCTGATTTGGTAAGCCAAATGCAGAATAGATATTCAGTTGATTTGATGAAACATTTTTCACCTATCTTTGTGTCTCCCTGGCAAATTTCAAGGACGAAATTTCTTAAGGAGGGGAAACTGTAACGATCCCAGATTTTAAATAAGTTTGAATTGATAATTAATTTAATTTTTGAATAAAAATTGTGAAATAATCGGTAATTAATATCAAATTTTAGTTAAACTATGAATTAATTTAGATATTAGGGATAAATATGTATATAAAATAGATCGAGAATAGAATTTGAAATTGGGATTTGAATTTAAATATCTTACAAAATAAATTTGTATTTGGATTTTGGATATGATTAAATTAGATGTGCCTTTATTTATACAAATGAATATTAATGAATATTTTGAAAGTTATATTTTGTAATTGATATAAAATAATTTTCAAAGGATGTTTAAAGTTAAATTTAATATCTATATATATATAGGAATACAAATGTAAAATAAGACTAAATAAAGAAATACAAGACGATAAGTATTAAAGTCAAAAAGTAATATATAAGTTAGAAATTAATATATATAAGATAAATTATAAAAAAATAAAATAAAATAAATACGTAAATAAATTCAAACAACATGTTAATAAACTATGTAAAATATAAAGTAACACATTAGATAAATTATAAAAACATATTAAATATAGAAATTCATTTATATTACAAAATTATAAGTATAAGAAAAAAAATAAAATACATTCAAATATGAACAAAATATGGATAAGTATGAACAAAGGAAGAAAAAATATAAATCTCTTTGGCTTGCAAAAGAAGATACTAGTATAAATATCTATGTACAAAATCAAATAAGGATAGGTATATTTGTACATGGTAATTATTGCAAGCCATCACAAATTTTATCATCAGCCACCAAAGCAAGAAAAATCTCTGACCTCTTGTACCACAAAATAATATCACCCTGTACAAATTTATCACCAGTAAACTCATCTCCCACATATCAAACTCTTCAATTAAGTCTCGTTCATTCTAAGTTGTGAAAACCTGAAGTAGTACCCTCCTAAAATTTAAACAAAATTCAAATTTAAATATCAATACAAATAAGAAAATCAAGAAAAAAAGAAGGCATTCCAGCAAGCAAGTTCAAGGCTGGTTCAAGAAAAGAAAGCTCTATTCTTTCTTCTGGAAATCACTGTGAGTAACTTCACTTTTAAAATTTAAAAATATGGATCTATTGCAAGTTAAATCTTTGATAAGTATGTTTATATACATATATGTATTAATTCTCTATGAATGATGGATGCATTTGTGTACAGGCTGATGTTTGTAACTGTTTTTGTTCTGAGTTCATAAACACCAGATTTCTTGATTCTAAAATCATTTCTGCTTGTTCTACTTGATGTTTGGACTTAGCGTTAAAACAAATGTTGCTTGTCTGATCTTGAACTAAATTTTAAAAATTTATTTAAGTTAAAACTACCTGATGAAATCTCTGGAAAGCAAGAAACTTTAGCATAGCTTTTAAAGAGTCAAAATTTAAACTTCTCAATTCTCGAATTCAGGCAAGTAAATTGAATTCATATACTTCAATATGATTTCTAAAGTTTAAATCTTAATTTTTCGAGTTAGTATTTGAGAGCAGTTTGGGTTTGATTGTGTTATGCAAATTTGGTCACCGCGGGTGATCTCGTTGATCAGGGATGTCGAGTTTCCTCCTGGAGGTGGAAGAGTGATCAGTGGCTCTGGGAAAAATAGCGTGAGGGTGGTCAGGTGATTGTGGTGGCGTCGGCGATCGTTTAAAAGCTATAGCCCTAGTTTGGTCGAGGCCGTGTGTTTTGATTCGTTCATCCTCTATAATTGATCGAGTGCAACAAGATTTAGGGAGATGGAAGCTTGGACGTTGGCGATCGTGTGGCTGGAGTTTTAGACTTTCTGGTGGTCGAGGTTGCGGGGACGAGGCGATGACAGGATTTGTGGTAGTGGGTCTGTTGTTTCCAGGTATCGAGTTGGAACTCGATTTCGATTTCGAGTGGACGACGTCATGCTGGTGGTCGAAGGATAGTCTGGAGATGATCGTCGACTTGCTCGACGTAGTGGCGATGACTAGAGGTGGCCATCGGCGACGTGCACGTGCACGAGCACGGTGTTTGGTGAAGTTGAATATTTTGAAGAAGTTGTGTACGCGAGTTTTACTCAAGTAATTCGTGTTTTGGCTCGAAGCAGTGTAGGGTTCTACTCGGGGAAATATAGGGGTGGCTCGGGTCAAATGTTTTGTTACAGGTTTCAAACCTGTTCTGGTTTTTTTTTTAAATTTTAAAAATGATTTTTTTTATACAAAGCAGAGTTTAAACTAAGTTTAAATCAAAGTTTAAATCTGGAGTTAGCTTAGTTTAAATCACAGTTTTGAAATAAAGGAAAGTTTTTAAATTTTAAAATGTTTTAAACAACTTTGAATGTTTAAAGCATAATTTAAATAGCTTGGATTTAAAAAATGGATTTGGTTTCAAATTCATTTAAACCTCTTTTATAAGATAAGTATGTCTTTAACATGTGATTTAAAAGCTTTTTAAATTGTTTTAAATTCTGTTAGAATTAAATTTGTATTTGATTTGAATCTTAATTTGAAATGGAGTTTAAAGTAAATTTAAAGGTAAATTGTTTTTAAATACTTTGTTAATGATAATTCAATCATATTTAAGAAGTTAATTACGAATTAATAATTGATTAATTAAGTAATTAGGGATAATTACTTATTATGATTAATTAAGGATAATTAATCAAATGGAGATTATTAAGGATTAATTAATTTGTTATTAAGTTTTATTAATTAATAATTAAGATTTATTAATTAATTAATTTGTTTTAAAGGGATAAATTACCAATTGTAATCAAGGAAGTGAATGTGATAAATTTAAGTTAATTAATTTGTTAATTAATTAAAGATAATCATTTGATGGTTGATTAAGTATAAATACTTAGATGGAATTGATTACTTAGTGAAGTAATTAATGTATAATTACAGGATGTAATTAATTAAAGGAAATTACTTAATGAGAAGTAATTAAAGTATAATTACTTGTAGAAGTAATTAAAGATTTATTACTTAGTGTAATTAATCAAAGGATTTATATAATTAATTAAGAAGTTAATTAATTAAGGTAAGTAATTACAGGATGGTAATTACTGTTTATGGTTAAAGTTGATTAATGGAATTGATTAATTAAAAGTTTAATTAATTAATGTAATTGATTAAGGTTCAATGTAATTAATTATAGTTAATTAATTAATGGAAGAAAGTAATTAAGGGTTAATTACTTTAAAGAATAATTAATTAATGTGGTCAATTAATTAGGGTAATTAATTTAAGAATAATTAATTAAAGGTTAATTAGTTAAAGCGATTATGAAATGATTATTAATTAAAGGGTAATTAATGATTAATTAAAGAATAATTAATTAAATGTTTGTAATTAATTAATTATTAATTAACCCTGACTAGGAATTATCCATAGGCAAATGATCTGGTTTAGATTAATCAGATATTTTAATTGGTTTCACTTATAGATGACTATATTCTATTGAATGCTGTGAATTGTTTGATATTCTCTACTGTTTGATGCTTTGTGATGTAAATTTGTTTTAATTCAAGATGTGATGAATGTAATTTATTTTATCTGTGATGATTTGTAATGTTGCACTACTGTGTAAAACCCCTGGACCACACTTTTACACACACAAATATGGATTTCATGAGGAAATCGGTTAAGTCACATATGATTTAAATTTAATGTTTTTGAAATTGAAAGTTTAATTTCAATTGATTTTGGAAATGGATTTGGGTTAAATGTTAAAGCTTTTGAAAAGGAGTTTTAAAGAGAAAAGTTATTTTGAATAACTTGGTAAAGTTTTTTTCAATTTAAATAATTTAATTTGAATTTGAATTCAAGATTTGGAATTGAATTCCATGTTTGGAAATTATGGTTAAAGATGTTATGAATGTGTTTATATGAATTTAAACCATTTTAAAAGTACGGTTTTGAGAATTTGAATTTAACCCAAGGACTTTAACTCGTATAAATGAATCAGATTTTCCGAAATGAAAACTATTTGTTTTCAAATAATAGAAGCTTTCATATAAGGAATGAATTTCCAATTTGTGTCAAAAGAATTTCAAGTTTGAAATGAAAATGGTTTTCCTAGTTATGAATAAATCTTTGTGAAAAATTGTTGAACTTTGTTTTGAAATTGGAAAGGTGTACCTTTTATATAAAAGGTCGAAATGGAATTGTTTTGAAAGCTATCGGTTAGATCTTTGTTTTAAAGATTGGACGAGTTAATCCAATTGAAATGGAAATCGATTTGAAAATCTATGAATAGATCTTTGTGAAACTGGGTGAACTTTGTAAGATGAATCTTTTTGTGTAAAAGATTAAGATGGTAATGTGTTTAAACCATTTGAAAGAGAAATTTGGGTAATAAGTTGTGACTTAACTGAAATCCCAATATCCATATGTTTTTATAATTTTGCGCTCATTATTCGGTTTAGCCGGGAGAGGACTTTGTGTCATATAACCCATTCCGAATAGTGATACGACGTAAATGGATAACATTTGAAGACCAGTGTTGAAGACTGGCTGTTTGCAAGAACGATAGGATAACCTATCGATTGTCTCTGCACTGAGTAGCTACGGTATAGAGATTTCCTAAGTGATGGGAAGTCCGATCAGGATTGTGAATACCCGGATTGCAAGGGCTTCTTTAGAAGTGCCTTCGGTTCTGTTCGAACCCGGAACAGACTTGTATGGTTGTATGTCTGACATTACACTTTGAGATATAAAGCTGATTTCTTTCAAATACATTTTTGTTTGGTGGCAGAGAATTTATTCTCTTAGCTTAACACCCTTCTCTGAGATGTACGAGTTCAGAGGTTATGTAGTTGAAGGTTATCAGTGATATACTCCCAATATGGTAGTGTGGCATGCTAAGTGTTGCTGATCATTTGTTGATCAAAGCATGGCTTTCGTGTAAAGCGTAGCTTTGTGGACGAGACCTCATCGAGCCTCACAAACCGGAAATGGTCGAAACAGGAAATATGCGGCAAGGTTATGAGGGTCGCACCCTTTAGGGTATGTCATTTCCTTCTGGAAAAAAGTGGTATCATGGTATGGAGCCCATATATTTTACCTGTGTGGTTGCTCCAATCGCATTTACTATGTGATTGTTGCTTTGTGATCGAGGTGCCTCGGATAAAGGTCACAAACGACCGAGGGGTGGCATACTCGTGTAGTAGTTACCTAGTAAGAGGTAACCCGGCCTTGTGTTGGAAGAGAGCTAGTTAGTTCTCGGGACGTCCATCCAGAGGCGTACCCATGTGGTAGTAGGAAGTTCCTTAGCCTGACCATTCGTTGGAAATCCAAAGAAACAACACGAGCCCTTTACGATTGCAATTTGTATAACCTGTCTCCTTAGGAGGCAGCTATAGCAGGCATAATATAATGGTACCTATGCTGGCTAAGATTAATATTATATTTTCGAAAGGTTTTCACACTATGCACTAGTAATAATATCAAAAGAGTTTTCTCGTATTAAGCATATTTGACTATCATAAGAAGAAATCTCCTCCAAGTCTGCGATTGCATTGTGTGTGTGGTGGGAGGTCTTATGGTAGTTCCATTTTTCAAAAGCATATCGGATTTCTCTTATGAACTGTTTTTATTTCAAGCAACTGTTTTTGTTACTCATACCAGTCCCATGACTGACTCGGAGTTTATTGTTCCCTTCCTAAACTCTGGGTGCCCACAATTTTCCACACGGGTAGTCTAGAGTTAGGTTTTTTTCAAATAGTCAGGTTAGTAGATTATCGGGAGCTAGTTCAGGTTTTGGAGTTCACGACCGACGTTGCTTATCTTGGTTCAATGTGATGGTGTTTCAAGCTTGATGTTGGAGTTGTTGGACTCGTTCTCTTTTTCAAATCATTTGGAGTTATCAGTTCTGTTGTTTCCGCTGTAACATTATTATTTGTCTCTGATATTATTGTATCATATTGATATTATTATTGTATATCATTCTGGGTATTGTATTCATTGGAGTTGTATATGATATCATTCATTTCTTTCTTCCGCTGTGTTGTTGTACTTACTGTGTTATAAGCTCCGGGGAGCCAGATTCGACGTTTGAATCTGCGGCATTCGAGTACAAGTGAAGTACGGGCGCCGATTTTCGAAGGCCGAGTCAGGATCATTACAGTATTCATCGATGATATTCTTGTATACTCTAAGGATAAGAGAGATCATGATGTCCATCTTAGATTGGTGTTGGAGACATTGAGGCAACGCAAGTTGAAGGAAATTTTTTTGAATGCCACTATTGGAAAAAAAGAAGTAAAGTTTCTTGGGCATGTTGTTTTGAAGAATGGATTAGCTGTGGATCCATCGAAGGTAGAAACTATTAATGATTGGAAGAGGCTAGAGACAGTCATAAAGATAAGAAGTTTCTTAGGATTGGCTGGTTATTACCGTAGATTCATTAAATATTTCTCGAATATAGCAGCACCCTTAGCTAAATCGACTAGGAAGAACAGAAGTTCATGTGGACTGATAAGTGTGAAAGTCATTTCAGGAGTTGAAGAAGTTATTGACGAATGCTCCTATTCTAATCGTGCCTGAAGGGAATTAAGATCTAGTAATGTATACTGACGATTGTGGAATAGGCTTGGGAGAAGTGTTGATGCAAAGAGGACGGTGATAGCTTATGCATCAAGGTAGTTGATACCGCATGAGGTTAGATATTCGAATCATGATTTAGAGTTGGCAACGGTGTTGTTTGCACTGAAGATTTGGAGATATTAGTTTTTGGGAGAATAGTTTGAGTTTTATACGGATCACAAATCCCTTAAGTATTTGTTCTCTCAAAAGGAGTTGAATATGCAGTAATAGAGATGGTTGGAGTTCTTGATGGCATATGATTTTGGGATAAAGTATACGCTATGAAAAGGGAATAAGTTTGCAGATGCTTTGAGTAGGAAACATCAGAATGCATTATTGGTTGTGATTGAGGAATGGAAGACGTTAGAGACGTTAGCCTCTTGTGGAGTGCATTATAGGAAGAATACTGGATCGAGTAGAGATCTAGGCAAGTTAATGAGTCTGGAGGTACGTCCATCACTTTTAGAAAGAGTAGCCGCAAGGCAAAGGGAATATGTATTGATTGTCGAAAGTATTAGGCGATTGGAGGTGGGTGTTGACGTTGAGGATCTGAAAGGATTCGATATATACTTGAAGGGATGGGTCATGAAGAAAGGAAGACTATGTGTTCCGTATATAGGAGATATTCGGAAGGAAGTCGTATAAGAAAGTCATCGATCCTAGTTTACTATTCATCCTGGTGGTACGAAGATGTATCATGATATGAAGAGAGTCTTCTTTTTGGAAGGGATGAAGAGAGATATAAATGAATGCGTGTAGAGATGTTTCACCTGTTAGCAGGTGAAGGCTGAGCATTAGAAGCCGGGCGGTTCACTTCTAACCTTAGAAGTGAAAGTGTACGTGTAGTACTAAGGATCGTGTAATATGGTATATTAATGCGGAAACTGGTAATAACAGTAAAGTAAAAATTAAAGTAAGCACACCAGGAATTTTTATACTGGTTCGAACTTCCCGTTCTACGTCCAGTCCCAGAATACCCTCTGGATTTAAACTAAACCCCTCACTTAACCCGGAGGAATAGGTATACGACACCTGAGCAGCCGAACAGGAATTTTTCCGCCTCAACAACCGAAGAGGACTTCAACTTAATACAAAATGTTTGTTGACGAATGTGTTCTAAATAACACTGATTGTCTTTTGATAGTACAACTTTCCTATAATCAAATCCTCAAGAATATGTATGTGTGTGAAGATTTAGAAGGAAGATAATCACGTAGAATCGAAGTATATGAATAAATTCAAGGATTCTAGTGATATTGAATAAGAGTGAATGCTTTTATTTGCAGAAATGAAAAGAGATTATATTTCAGAAATATAAACAAGAATCGGTGATTGTAGAAGTGAATTGAATATGTTTATATAGTTGTAGAAGAGTTGTAATCTTTCATGAAGAGTTTTAGTCAACAGTAGTGTCCATACCTCTTGAAATAGAGGGCATTACTCTTCATGAAAAGATCGCGTCTCTTCAGAAAACTAGCCGTTTTTCTCTGGTTGGTCGACCGGAAAAACTGGCCGGTCAGCTGAGTTGAAAAACGTATACAAAACAGAAAGTCACTGTGCATATGATACAGGGTCGGTCGACCGAGGATCCTGGTCGGTCGGCCGACCTGGTGTTATATGCACAGTGAACATATTTTTTGATATAAAATGTTTTGTGTGCGTGTGTGATTATTTGAGGAATGATTTTAACATTGTTCTAAGACTCAAATAAAATAAAATATCCATACTAATCTCTGAATTGTAAGATTATCTTCTTTGTAGTGCACGGTATGCACTTATTCTCTTTTTGTCGCTTTCATATAGCATTCTCGTCGTATGATCTCTGAAGCTTGTGTCATGAATCAAAACTCATGAATCAACATTCTCCCCCTTTTTGATTGATGACAATACTTATGTGACGAAGTAATATTGACATATATATTATAGTTCTCCCCCTGAATATATGGCGACTTTTTTGCAAGAATTCGTTAATTTGCATACATTTCTCCCCCTTTGTCATCGACAAAAAGGAATACTTATAACAGATTGAAGTAATGCAAAAAAACATTTTAAATTTACATGGTACATTCTTTGAGCTTAATTAGAAATAATTTAAAGATGTTTGCTTAGAACATAACATAACAATTAATTAAGAAACAAAATAAACTACAAGAGATTCTTGAAAGTTAAAATAAATTTAAAAAATACTACAATTACTCCTCATCATCGTCGGTATCCCACTGTTCTGGATGAAGATTTTCATCGAGAGAAGCCGGTTCCTTACCCCGTCTGTGAGTGGTAGGTGCGGGAGTTGCCGATGTGCTGGAACTTGTGTTCTCGGATGTAGACCAAGAGAAATTTGGTGTGGGTCTTTTTTCAGGAGCAACAAATGAAGCACCGGCTTCAGAAGAGCATGATAAGGCATCCCATAAATTTACGAAGAAGCCTTTGATCTTTTTGAAACGCCCATCAATTTTTCGAAGGCGAGAATCCAAAGCTAGTTGATTTTGGGCTAAAATATCTATGGCAGCCGCTGTGCTAGTACCGGGAGGTGGTCTTTGGATAGAGGTTTGACGAGTTAAACGTTCTGTGGAATGAGTGGAGGGTTGAGGAGTAGAATAGCTACGACGTAGTTGTTCTCGTGGAATGGTACGCCATTGCTGAAAGGTTGTGATTTGGGATGGTGCATCGGGTAACTTCATCAATTTTATTGTTCGTGAGTCAAAGGTACGAACTTTGGATGTTTCGGATTCCGGTGCATGAGTGACAAAGTTGTTAATCAACCGCATTATGTATTCTCCATAGTAAATATGGAGCATTTTTCCTTGGTTGAATGTAAGGAATTCATCCATAAGAAGTTGTGTCCAATTTACCCGAATGTTTCCACACATAGCATATAACGCCTTGAAGTTTTCGGGATATACTAAGTGGTACGACCCTCCTCTTGGAACAATAGACTTCATCATGAATCGATGAAAAAGTCGTGCTTTAGGTCGGAGAGATGAAGTTTTCCTTAAGTCGGTAGCATCATCTTCAAAGAATAAGTGACTTAGGCGGTCACGAGTTGATGGATTACAATCTACATCATGTAATGAGATTCCACCCGGTCGAGCATTTAAAATATGATTCATTCGATCAATGGAGAGAAACATCGATGTGCCACATACCGAAGTCCAAACACAATTTTCAGTGTTTCTAAGTGGATTGACAAGATTGAGATTTTCTAAGAATAACTTGACCATTATATGATTAATCTTCAAGTTGTTTTCCTATGGTCAAGAAAAGCATCAAGACCACTTTCAAGAGCGGCGTTTTCAACACCGTAGGCGGTAAAATCAGGATAACTTACAAAAGACTCCTCAATGATTTTTGCATCTTCAAGCTTTATCCATCTTTCTAAAGCTTTTTCACTTACTAACCAAGAAGCAATTTGAGAATCTACAGGAGTTGAGGAAGATTGGCCAGCGGTAGTCTTAGATTTCTTTTTGGGAGCCATTTTTCTTGAAGAATTTGAAGAAGTTTAGAAAGGTTGTAATGGGGGCTAGGGTTCAAATCTGTTGTGGAAGAGTAAAGTGAAGAGGTGAGATAAAAAGGTGAAGGGTTGGGTTAAAATATGAAGGCAATTTTAGCAGAATAACACGTTCGGTCGACTGAAGGACCTGGGTCGATCGACCGAGTTTAGGTTCAGAACAGTGCTGAAACTTTCGGGAAAAGCTTCGGTCGACTGGTGCAGGTAATTCGGTTGACCGAGTTTAAAAAATATTCTACTGTTATTTGGGAAATACGTTCGGCTGACCGAGTCAGGTATTTCGGTCGACCGACTTGGAAGAAATCTGTTTTTAAAAACTTCTCGGGACAGCTTCAGTTGACCGGTTCAGGCATTTCGGTCGACCGAAAGCATGTCATGTTGTTGTTTTTTTTTTAAATAAGAATTATAGAAATATAATCATATTATTACATCATATTTATTTATACAGCTTATAAAAAAAATAACATATATATACTAAAATATAGCCATGATGAATTAGCATCGACGTTCCCATGAATTTGGAGATGGAACGTTTTCTACCGGTGACCATATTGGAGCTATTGGAGATTGAACATGGTTAGAGGGAGATGGAGTTCTGTAAGAAGGTTCAGCAACATCATCCTTCTTAGATGAACAAAATTTCATGGCAATCTTTTCAAGGAAGCTTAAACGTCTTGCCGTGACTTTCTGTTCGTAATAAAGTTCCCTTTGCATATTCATCTGTTGTTGTTGGTAGTGATGAATTTCATCAATCTTTTGTTTGGTTGATGGAGTTACTACCATTTCCTTTTTCCCTTTCTTTTTATCAGGTGTATAACCTGTATGAGAGTCTTCCCATGGTTTCCACCTGTGTCGGGGATCATTATCTGGAGAGGGAAATTCTAAAACACGATTTGGCATTGGAAATGTAGGATAAGGACCACCTTCGGGGATACGATCAGAATAGTCGTCGTCCGAGGCAGTATAAGAGAGATGAGAATTTTCAGAATTGTAGACATCATTGTTAGAAGACATTTTTGTTTTAAGTTTTTGTTTTGTATTTGATGTTCTATTCAATAAACATATGTATGTATATATATAACCATATTTTCTAAAAAAATAGTGGTCTAAAATCAAATTTTAGTTTTAATCACAGAATTCTTTAAACAAAAACTGTTTACAAATGAATGACATACAATGCTTTAGAGTTAAAAAAAATAGTATATTCTGAAATTAAGTTTCAATGATGTAAATTAGAAACAGAGGTGGAACAAGAAACACCCATAGCCCAAGTGGCTATACTACAACATCTAACATACAAGTCAGAAGTCATGAGTTCGAGTACCGCTTTGGTCAGAAAAATAATTTTATATTTTTCATCATTTTATATATATATATATATATATATATATTTTATTATTAATTTTTTTTTATTCATAAGTCTTTAAACGACATTATACCTAAATCTCGTCTTAGTTTTATAAAAGAAATTTCATTTAGTGGTTTAGTAAAAATGTCAGCTATTTGATTTTCAGTATTGATAAATTCTAGATTTATTAATCCTTTTTCCAAACAATCACGAAGAAAATGATGACGAATATCTATGTGTTTTGTTCGGGAATGATTGACCGGATTTTTTGAAAGGTTTATTGCACTGGTATTATCACAATAAATTATTGATTTTTCAAGATGACAATTAAAATCTTGTAATGTCTGTTGCATATATACGACTTGTGCACATGCCAAAGCAGCAGATATATATTTTGCTTCACATGTTGATAAAGAAACACAATTTTGTTTCTTACTAAACCAAGAGACTAAGGAACGTCCAATGAAGTGACACGTTCCGCTCGTACTTTTTCGATCCGTCCGACTTCCTCCAAAATCAGCATCACTGTAGGAAACTAATTCAAAAGGACATTCTTTCGGATAAAATAGTCCGAAATCTTTGGTTTTAGTTAGATAACGAATAATGCGTTTAACTGCTCTCATATGTGATTCTTTGGGATTTGCTTGAAATCGAGCACATAAATAGACACTCATCATAATATCGGGGCGACTCGCTGTTAAATAAAGTAAAGAACCTATCATACTACGATATAACTTTTGATCAACACTTTTGCCATCTTCATCTCTATCGAGATGAACCGTTGTACTCATAGGAGTTGGTTTGGCAGCAGTATTTTCAAGACCAAAACGTTTGATTAAATTATAACAATATTTTTCTTGATTAATAAAAATTCCATTTTCAATTTGTTTAATTTGTAATCCAAGAAAATATGACAATTCTCCCATATGAGACATTTCAAATTCATTTGTCATTATGGTTGAAAATTCTTGACATAATTTTTCATTTGTCGAGCCGAAAATAATATCGTCAACATATATTTGAATTATTAAAATATCTTTATTAGTTTTCTTAATAAAAAGTGTTTGATCTACTTTACCGATTTCAAAACCAGATTCTAATAACTTTTAAGACGATCATACCAAGCACGTGGTGCTTGTTTTAAACCGTATAACGCCTTTTTAAGTTTATATACATGATCCGGAAATTTTTCATGATTAAACAAAGGTGGTTGTTCAACAAAAACATTTTCTTTTATGAATCCATTTAAAAATGCACTTTTAACATCCATTTGATATAGTTTAAAATTATGAAAACATGCATAAGCTAATAATATTCGTATTGCTTCAAGTCGGGCGACTGGAGCAAACGTCTCTTCGTAATCAATACCTTCTTCTTGATTATATCCTTGTGCAACTAATCTAGCTTTATTCCTTGTTATATTTCCTAGTTCATCTGCTTTATTTTTGAAAACCCATTTAGTACCGATGACTGATTGATCACTAGGTCTAGGAACGAGTTCCCAAACTTCGTTTCGTTCGAATTGATTTAATTCTTCTTGCATGGCAAGTATCCAGTAGTCATCAGTTGAAGCTTCTTTTATATTCTTAGGTTCTATGTTAGAAAGAAAAGCAACATGACCAGCTTGATTTAATTGATGTCTGGTTTTAACATTCGTATTAACTTCTCCAATTATATTTTGCACAGGATGATCTTTTAAAATTCTAGGTGGAGATTTTATTAAATTAGAAGTTACATTTGTATTGGTTTCATGAATATCAAGATTTTCATTTGTACTAATATTCTCATTCTGAGTAGATTCATCATCAGAATCAATAGTAACACTCGGATTTATATTTTTAAAATTTTCGTTGAAAGAAACATGTAAACTTTCTTCAATAATTTGAGTTCGTTTATTATAAATTCGATAGGCCTTGCTTCGTTCCGAATATCCAACAAATATACCTTCATCGGATTTTGGATCGAATTTGCCTAGTTGATCTTTAGTATTTAAAATAAAACATTTGGAACCAAAAACTTTTAGATATGAAATATTTGGTTTTCTTCCATTTAGAAGTTCATATGGTGTATTTTTAGTTAATGGTCGAATAGAAACGCGATTCAGTACGTAACAAGCAGTAGCTACAGCTTCTGCCCAAAATTGTTTCGATAAAGTTGTTCCATTTAGTAAAGTTCTTGCACATTCTTGTAACGTTCTATTTTTCCTTTCTACAACTCCATTTTGTTGTGGTGTTCTAGGAAAAGAGAAATTATGGTTAGTACCTTTTTTGTTACAAAATTGTTCAAAAACTTCATTTTCAAATTCGCCTCCATGATCACTTCTTAAATTTTTAATTTTCAAAGTTTTAATATTTTGAATTCTTTTAACAAAAACTTTAAAATTATCAAAAGTATCACTTTTATTTTTCAAAAAGAAAATCCAAGTATATCTAGAGAAATCATCTACAAAAACATATCTATTATGATTAATAGATTGCACTTGAGTTGGACCAAAAAGATCCATGTGTAAAAGTTCAAGTGGTTGTTCTGTAGATATTACTTTCTTTGATTTAAAAGAAGATTTTGTTAATTTTCCTAATTTACATGCATCACAAAATATGTTAGTTTTGAATTTTATATCGGGTAACCCTTTAACTAATTTATTTTTAGCAAGTTTGTTGATGGTATTAAAATTTATGTGACAAAATCTTTTGTGCCAAAGGCAAGAATCATTCTCTTTAGCTACTAGACACAAATTTGAATCATTATTAACATTCATATTTAGGATATAAATATTTTTATCTCTATTTCCTTCGAAAATAATGTTGTGATTTTTATCAAAAATGTTACATTTATTTTCTGAAAAAGTTATATTAAAACCTTTGTCGCATAGTTGACTAATACTTAATAAATTATGTTTTAAATTTTTAACTAATAAAACATCAGTAATGAGAGGTAAATTTGATGTACCGTTGCTATTGACATTGCCTTTGCCGATGATATACCCTTTTGAGTTATCTCCAAAGGTGACTGCTCCTCCATTTGAGTATATAATGTTTGATAACATTTCTTTGTTTCCAGTCATGTGTTTTGAGCAACCGCTATCTAAAATCCATTTTCCTCTCTTTTTATGTGGTACCTGCAAAAAATTATAAAAAGTTGGTACCCAATCTTTTTAGGGTCCTAAGAGTTAGATCTTAGGAAGCCAAACCCATACGGGTTCAGAATTCCCTTTATAAACATAATTCTTGTTATTATGAACAGTTTCCATAAAACTTTTGATATGTTTATTCCTTATCAATGTATTATTGGTTTTTGGAATCCATATCTTAATAGTTTTAGTATTTGAATAAACTGTTTTCCTAATATCTTTCTTAATTTTATTATTAATTTTACTTTTAGCATAATTATTTTGTTTCTTAAATCCTAGTCCAGATTTATTGTTGGAAGTTTGAGAGTTTTCTAGTATACTAGAAAGATTTTCTCTTCCTTTATTGAAATTAGAAACATTTTTAGAAATATCATCAAATTTTATTTTAAGACTAGATTTTTCTAACTCTAAATCCTTAATTTTAGATATTAAATCATTATTTTCAAAAAGTAAAACATTATTTCTATTTTTCTGAATTTCTAGTTCCTCAGATATTGACGTAATTTGAGAAGATAAGTTAGAGTTCGATTGTTGAGAGATTTCAAGTTCTTCTTCCAATATTACCTTCTCATCTTTTAACATATCTACTCTAAAACTGTTCTATCTAACTTTCTTTGCAACTCCTTATTTTTCTTTTTAAGTTGTTTTGTTAAATTTACTAATTCAGAATTTATTTCAATTAAATCTTCAAAAGTAAAATCACTTACATCGTCTGACGAAGCCATGAAGCATACATTTGCTTGTTCATTATCACTTTCACTCTCTGATGAGGATGATGAGTCAGTGTCGTCCCAAGTGACTGAAAAAGCTTTTCGTTTGTTTTTGTCCTTCTTGAAATTATTCTTTTTACGATCTGGACAATCTTTCTTCATGTGTCCTTTCTTGTGACATTCATAACATTCCATTGTTGAAGATGATGGTTTGCTGCTATTAGAATTGTTGTTGGAATTATTTTTGTTTCCCTTGAATTTGTTTCTGTTGAATTTCAAAAACTTTTTGAAATTTTTAGCGATCATTGCCATATCTTCATTATCTGAGTCGGAATCATCTTTTTCTGCTTGGAATGCTACAATTTTCTTTTCTTGTGCTCCATTTCGTTTTGCTTGCAAATTTACTTCGTAGGACATTAAATTACCTATCAATTCTTCTGGTTTTAATGTTGACAAATCAGTTGCTTCTTCAATAGCTAGGACTTTTCGTTCCCATTCGTCCGTTAAAGAATTCAAGATTTTTGTAACAACATCAAAATCAGTAAACTTTTGTTCTAGAGACAATAGAGCATGATAAATATCCTGAAATCTAGAATACATGTCATTTATAGATTCATTTAACCTCATTTTAAAGTTTTCAAATTGATGTTTCAGCATAGAAATTTTGCTCAATTTAACTTTGTTCGTTCCTTCATGTGAAACTTTAAGAGTTCTCCAAATTTCATAGCCGGAAGTACACATACTAACTCTATTGAATTCATTTCTATCTAATGCACAAAATAAAATATTCATAGCCTTAGCATTTGATGTAGCATCTAGTTTTTGTGTGTTACTCCAAGTCGAGTATTCTCCAGTAGGAATTGTGTATTCCCTTTGTATAATATTCCAGATATCAAACCCACTTGATTGCATATAGATTCTCATTCTAGTTGACCAATAATTATAATTTATACCATTGAAAAGTGGAGGTCGTGAAGTCGATTGACCTTCTGTGAAACTAGAATTAGTGTGAGTGTTAACATCGTTAATTTGTGTGGTTGCCATATTACTAAAAATAAGTAAATATCAAATAACTTTGTGATGGTTATAAGATGACCTTGCTCCGATACCAAATGAAAGTGTACGTGTAGTACTAAGGATCGTGTAATATGGTATATTAATGCGGAAACTGGTAATAACAATAAAGTAAAAATTAAAGTAAGCACACCAGGAATTTTTATACTGGTTCGAACTTCCCGTTCTACGTCCAGTCCCAGAATACCCTCTGGATTTAAACTAAACCCCTCACTTAACCCGGAGGAATAGGTATACGACACCTGAGCAGCCGAACAGGAATTTTTCCGCCTCAACAACCGAAGAGGACTTCAACTTAATACAAAATGTTTGTTGACGAATGTGTTCTAAATAACACTGATTGTCTTTTGATAGTACAACTTTCCTATAATCAAATCCTCAAGAATATGTATGTGTGTGAAGATTTAGAAGGAAGATAATCACGTAGAATCGAAGTATATGAATAAATTCAAGGATTCTAGTGATATTGAATAAGAGTGAATGCTTTTATTTGCAGAAATGAAAAGAGATTAGATTTCAAAAATATAAACAAGAATCGGTGATTGTAGAAGTGAATTGAATATGTTTATATAGTTGTAGAAGAGTTGTAATCTTTCATGAAGAGTTTTAGTCAACAGTAGTGTCCATACCTCTTGAAATAGAGGACATTACTCTTCATGAAAAGATCGCGTCTCTTCAGAAAACTAGCCGTTTTTCTCTGGTCGGTCGACCGGAAAAACTGGCCGGTCAGCTGAGTTGAAAAACGTATACAAAACAGAAAGTCACTGTGCATATGATACAGGGTCGGTCGACCGAGGATCCTGGTCGGTCGGCCGACCTGGTGTTATATGCATAGTGAACATATTTTTTGATATAAAATGTTTTGTGTGCGTGTGTGATTATTTGAGGAATGATTTTAACATTGTTCTAAGACTCAAATAAAATAAAATATCCATACTAATCTCTGAATTGTAAGATTATCTTCTTTGTAGTGCACGGTATGCACTTATTCTCTTTTTGTCGCTTTCATATAGCATTCTCGTCGTATGATCTCTGAAGCTTGTGTCATGAATCAAAACTCATGAATCAACAAGAAGTACTAACTTGGAAGTGAGATTATGTACCTATGGATTTCACTGACGGACAGCTTAGGTCGAGGACGAAAAATGATAGCATTTCGGTGAAACTCGATAGATTGACTATGAGTGCCCACTTTATCCCGGTGAAGTCGACAAGGACATCGGCTGTGACGATCGCCCCATACCACCCTCACATCAATGACCTAAAATAGCGTTGTAATAGGGCCAAGCTGATATGGGACGATCATCAAGATTGAAATTTAAAGTAGAAAACATGTTGCATATCTCACAGCGCATGGATAAAATATAATATAAAAAATATACAACATAATATAGTGTGCCATAACAAATGAAAATAACATCTCTACTAAATCATGAGTTATGGTACAGATGTCATAATATCTCAGTACAACATTTCCTCACTACATCCCTCAAAGTACATACAAACAGACAATGGAAATTATAAATATAGAGTAGTATGCCATAGCTTCTCTAAGCTCGTCTTCATACAGCAGCTGCGACTCCAAACCTATCATCTAGTCTACTCATTTAAGAGTACCCAAGATGATAGGAGGAAACATAAAACCTTGGGTCAGACAACAGTCTGATGTGAGTGGTAAATGACTATCAAAAGTTATACTGGAAATTATGGTACTAGATAGGTACAAAAAAACCATACCTGACTTGTCCCTGTAACCAAAGAGTTAGCACATGATAGTAAGCTATAATATGCTACTCAAATAAACGACAATAGGATATTGTAACAGAACGGGATAGAAGAATCTAAGCAGCCTCCTCCATTGACCCTATTCCCAATCCCTTCTCCAGCATTCCTATAGATCATAGCCTACCCAAGAGAAATAGCAAACATAACAACCATAGCATCCATCAACCAAAACTGACCTATCATCTTCTAAAGCCTTGAATATATGATAACTCGTATGGCCCCGTCCTCGTTTGTCAGAGACTAATGGAAATCCCGGTTCTCGATTGTGTTCCCCCGTACTTTCTTGTCCAAAACCCTGCACGGTTGTCTTCTACAGTATAACAGTACCATTTAACACTAGACCCTCTTGGAGTGGTCCAAGATACACGACTAATGCTACTAGCTCTCGGGTGCCCGTATATAGTACCCATGCTTGAACAAACCCAGAACACTCCGAGTTATCAAAGATTACTTGTCACTCCCAAATCTACAGAGCTTTCACAACTCCAGTCCATTTTTGGGCATGAGCCTTGCCACTCAACCCAGTCCATTATACCACAGCCTCGTTCCATCCCACGCTATCTATCAACTCCTTCCATCCTACTCCTTATCCGAGCCCCTGACCAAAGAGCCAAAATTTCATCATGCTATAACTTCCAAACCATAGAAGCAATCAGCAAACCATAACTTCTAGCATGATCCACTACAACCCCAGAGTCTCCACCCTGGATCTCACATCCAATAGAGCCAGCTATTTGGATCGGTACCAATCTGATCCAATTGTATCGGTGTCGATCCAAATACAACCATTTTGGACTCCATTTTTCTTCCAGCCTCTAGTGCACTCCCTCTAGGTGCTATAGTCCCTTAGTCATCCCTCTTAGCTTTCAGGTCTTCTCTTTTATGCATCATAGCCGATCCAACGAAGATGATCCATCCAATCTTCAAAACTTGGCCTATCCTCCGATCCAACTTCATAGAGCCACTCTAGAACCCATGCTCTATTCCCCCTATGAGTCTCTCCTCAATTAGAGCTCAAATTCGGATCGGTACCGATCCAATCCAAGCGGATCGATGCCAATCCAAAGACTTAGCTCCAATTATGGTGCAATTCACAGGACTTCCTCCTTACGTGCTATAGAGCCTATCCTTTAAGTTTCGTGCAATTCCGACGAACTTTGCTCCCGATATACTCTGATTACTAATCTAAGTCCTAAAACATGCACAACACTAGCAAACAAATCAAGCTAGCAAGAAATTTAAACATAACAGCAAATCAAACATAGCAAATCATCTAATTACATCCAATATGAACATATAAATCATCCGATTCAATCTATCATCACATTTCTAGCATAGATCTAATATAACACATAGATTTTCATAGCTAAATATACACAAATAACACTAGCCAATGATCTAATCCAAATTACATGTTCAATTAGGTTAATCTAGGGTTTCTAAATCTAAAATTACCTAAGTCTAATCAATTTAATTTGATAATTCTAACCTATAATCACCTAACTACAATATATAATCAATCATAGACTAGTGGGAGATCATAACCACTCGCCAAATCTACCAAACCTATGAAATATGATGAAGATCCGATCCTGGCAATGAGAAATCGGATGAAGATGTAACCAAAGTGATGAGATCAATCTCTTAGTTGAAGATCTAGCCTTTAATTAGCTATTAAAGACAATTTGAGATGAAATCCAATGAGATGAATGGAGAATTAGAGAGGAGTTAGGGTTTGGGGCTGATTTGAAATGAGAGAAAAACTTTCAAATGTTCTTTCTCACCTTATATTTATAACCAAACCTGATTAGACTAATGAGCTTGCTAATTCGGCCCATCAATCCTCTTCTAATTTTGGCCAGTAGATTTTAAAAATTAAAACTGCTATAACTTCCTACCACTTATCCGATTTTCCTATATGACCACTCCACAAAATTGGAAACAACCATCCCGAAGCAATGAAATAGGCTAGAGCATCTAATTCAACTTCTATCAAAAGTTATAGCCAAATAAGATCTCCAGGGGAAAAATGGTCACATAGAACTTCGAAAAAAAATAACAGATGTGTAAAACATCCCTAAAAACCATATCGTAAAATATTAGAATCATACGACCACAAATGAATTAAATAAGATTATTTTACGATCCTCCGATATGTAAAATACAGGTCGTTACATCTCCCCCCTTAGGCATTTCGCCTTCGAAATACCGAAACAAACATAAGCAACCAAGGTTATCTTGCATGCCTACCAGTCACTATCAAACACTGAACAATCCAACTAAATAGTTAAATCAACAATAGCAAACAAAACCTATCCTAGCATGTGAAATTCCAATAGTATAAGATACAATGGTGCAAGTAAATACGACACATGGGTCTTAATAGTTGAAGAGTTTTGGATAGGCGTCCTCATACTCTCTTCAGTCTCCCATGTACAATCTCTATCATCCTCACTCCATTGCACCTTAACTAGCTTAACTACCTTCCTCCTAAGTTGTTTCGTCTCATTTCCAATGATTCAAAGCGGTTTACGAGGTCTTGAAACTTCAGGCTCAACCTCTATTTCTTCCAACTGATTCCGTGTTACCACGATACCCAAGTCATGCACAAATTTCTATAGATAGGAGATATGAAAAACATTTTGTAACCCACCATCTTCAGAGGTAGGTCCACTCTATAAACCAACTTCCCAATTCTCTCAATAATTGGAAACAGTCCAACAAATCTAGATGCTAACTATCCCTTCCTACCAAACCGAACAACATTATTCAAAGGAGAAATCTTAACAAATACCATGTCTCCAACTAAGAATTCCAAATCTTGTTTTCTCTTATCTGCATAACTCTTCTGACGGTTTTGAGTAGTCCTCATTCGTTGCTGAATGATCTCTATCTTCTCTGACGTTTCTCTAATCATTTCGGGCCCAAGTATCGGTTTCTCACCTGCTTCCCACCAACATGAAGACGAATTATAAGGTCATCCATACAATGCTTCATATGGTACCATGCCAATGATTAACTGATAACTACTGTTATATGCAAACTCTACCAAATGAAAATGATCTTCCCAAGATCCTCCATAATCTATAATACAAGCTCGAAGAAGATCTTCCAAAATCCGATTCACTCTCTCGGTCTGGCCATCCGTCTGTGGGTGATAAGTTGTGCTCAAGTGTAGCTCAGTTCCCAAAATCTCTTGTAAGCTCTTCTAGAATCCACTGGTAAACAATGGGTCTCTATCACGTATAATACTCTACGGCACACCGTGAAATCGAACAATCCACTTATCATACAATTCTGCCAACTTGGATGTCGTTCTAGTAGACTTGACATGTATGGACCTTTCACTCTTGGTCGGTCAATCTACCACTACCCAAATACTATCATATCCTGCCCTAGCCCATGGCAATCCATCTATAAAATCCATAGATATATGTTCCCATTTCCATTTGGGAATATCTAGTGGTTGTAGCAATCCATTAGGCTTCTTCTGCTCAGCCTTCAATAATTGGCAATTCATACACTTCGAGATGAATTTTCCCACATCCTTCTTCATACCTTCCCAGTAGTAAGTCCTCTTCATGTCTCTATACATCTTGTTACCACCAAGATGAATGGTCAACCTGGAATGATGGCATTACCTTAGTACTTCATCTCGTAATCCATTAACATATGGAACAACCAGTCTCTTATCCTTACGAAGCCAAGGTCTCGGTCAATCTCATACTACCTCAAATCTTCAGATTCCACTCCCATCTCAATCTTTGCCATAATCTCTACTAGCTTTGCATCTTGCTTCTGACTAGTACCAATCCTTTTTATAAGAGTAGGTCTAATCGATAGACTTGCTAATATCTCAGGCTCGAGCTCACAATGTGACATGAAATCAAATCCAAATATATACTCCATATGCTTCCATTCAAAAAACATCGTTCCTGATCTAGCATGTCTTCCACTTAGTGCATCTGCCACTGCATTACCTTTCCCAAGAGTGTAGGAAATATCAAAGTCATAAGAGGCCAAAAACTCGAACCATCATTGCTGTCGAAGATTATGATCCTTCTAAGAGAAAATATACTTCAAGGATTTAGTCCGTGAATAGCTAAAATATTTATCCTAACAAATAGTGCCTCGACATCGTCAAAGCAAACACAATCACCACCAACTCCAAGTCATAGGTTGGATAATTCCTTTCATGCGGTTTCAACTGTCGACTAGCATAAGCGATAACTCTCACTTTCTACATCAACATAGCTCCAAAACCAGTACCACAAGCATCTATGTATACTATCATCTCTTCATTCCCACTTGGAATAACCAATACAGGTGCACTCGTCAATCTCTCCTTCAGAACCACAAATGCATGCTCATATCTAGCATCCCAAGTAAAAGTCTGATTCTTCTTGGTCAAGTTAGTTAATGGTGCTGCAATCTTTGAGAAGTCCTTTATGAAACGCCTGTAATATCCTACCAATCCTAGGAAACTTCTCACATCCGTAGCATTCTTGGGCTGGTTCCAATCTTAGATCGTTGCCACCTTTGCATGATCCACTATTATGCCTTGTCCTGACACGACATGACCCAAGAATCTCACTTCTTCCTTCCAAAAGTGACACATAGAGAAATTAGCTCTCAACTTATGCTTTCTTAAAATCTCAAGCACAATCCTCAAGGGTGTCTTGTGCTCTTCCTCAGTTCTAGAGTAAATCAGAATATCATCCATGAACACAAGCACGAAATTGTTCAACTGATCTCTGAAGACTCTATTCATAAGATCCACAAAGTATGTCGGAGTGTTGGTCAATCCAAAAGGCATCACCAACCACTCGTAGAAACCCGACGGTGTTTGAAATGCTATAATAGGCACACTTTCTTTAGCCACTCTCAACTGGTGAAATCCCATTGCCAAATCCATTTAAGAAAACACCTTTACATCATGCAACTGATCAATCAAGTCATCAAACTGTGGAAGTGGATACTTATTCTTTTTTGTAACCTTGTTCAGCTCACGATAATCCACACATAACCTCAAAGAACCATTCGCCTTAGTCGCAAATACAACAGGTGCACCCCATTCGGATATGCTTCTCTGAATGAATCCTTTCTTCAGCAGATCATCCACTTTCACCTCTAACTCTTTCTGCTCTCTAGGCGCCATACGCCTCAAAGGCATCACTATGGGTCTGGCTCCATCCACTAAGTCGATCTGAAACTCAGTCTCTCTGTGCAGCGGCAATCCTGTCATTTCATAGAAGACATCAGGATACTCTCTAGCGATAGGCACAGATGACAATCCTTTCTGTAAAATCTCAAGCGAATATAGAAAGCTGACCAATACCCCATCCTTTGGTAAGTAGCGTATCACTACCATTCACCCTTCCACATCCTGAATTGTCACCTCTAGCTTCTCGCAATCTACAACAATCGCATACCTCTTAAGCCAGTCCATTCCTGAAATAATCTCGAACCCAGCAAAATTAAGAACAAAGCAATCACAAGCAAAAGAACATCCGTGACTCAATAACACTAAACCATGAAAAATCATACTAAGACTGGTAGATCCTCCAATTGGGTTCATCACAATCAAAGGTCGGTCTGCTATCTCGGGTTACAAATCTAATCTGCATTCTAAATCACCACGGATGAAAGAATGCGAAGCTCCAATATCAAAATAAACTCTAACAGAACATCTCTTATGGAAAGCATACCTTGCACCACGACTCCTTTCCCCTTATCCTTAGCAGTAGGAGCACAAGATGAAGTGGGGACTGCATCCAAAGCACATGCCTTCACAATCTGCTTACCTTTAGGCAGTTCCGGACAATCCTTCTCAATATGCCTTGGCTTATCACAGTTATAACACTTCTTAACAGCCTTGCATTCCTTAATATAGTGGCCCTTCTCCTTGCAACCATGGCAAACAATTTCACCCTTATTCTTTCTCTGACCCCTTTTCGTTGTTGTTATTACTTCCTTTTTCCATTCCACTTCTTCTTGCCTCCATCACCCTGTTGCGTTTTTGGTTCCTCTTTCTCAGCAATAGCAAAAATAGCAGTCTTTTTCTTTGGGTACAGACACTCATGTCTAAGGGCTTTCTCCACAAGTTTCTCAAAAGACACATAATGTGGTCCACCAACTTCTCTCCCAAGTGGTCGCCCAATCCAGTGATAAACTTCTCATTCTTCTTCAAAGGTGTATCAATAAAAGACATCCCAGACTTTGACAAAGCATCAAATTCTATCACATACTCAGAAACAAACATCTCCCCTTGCTTCAACTTAGAAAATTTCCTCAACAGTATAGACTTCTGAGCTGTATGAATGAACTTCTCCTCAAATCTAGCCTTAAACTGATCCCAAGAAATCCGATCCTCTGGAGTAGCAATGGTAACGGCATTCCACCAATTCATTGCTCGACCTTGTAACTGCCTTAAAACAAGCTTCCTCTTCATAGCATCTTCCACATCCATATCTTTGAAAATTTGTTCCCAAATATCTATCCAATCTTGCACTTCAATAGCTGATTCTGTTCCCAAGAATGGCTTCCCTCCAAGAGTAGAATAATCCTTGCAAAGCTTGGCGAAGCCAATCCTAGGCACTTGCAAAGGAGTACCACCACCTAAAGCCACACCAGGAGTAGTTTGGGCTCTCCTCATCATTGAAGCCACCATTGCATCGAACATGGCTTGAAAATCGGGTGTAGCAGCTCCCGATCCCTCTTCCACTCCTGAAGTGGAGTTATTCCTAGCAACATTCCTTGTTTTCCGATTCATTCTTATCTATAATAAGAATGATTAGCCTCATTCCAAGAAAATCTATAATGGTACTCAAATGCATACTATACTATATAATATTACTATATAGCATAATATCTTCAATAACAAGTACGCTCCCTCCTTTAGGCTATACTCTCGATTTACTTCGGTTAACTCGTAAACAATGCTCTGATACCACATATGACGACCGCCCTGTATCACCCGCACACTAATGACCTAAAAGAGCATTGTAGCCATGCCATGATGATATGAGTCGATCATCAAGGTTGAAATTTAAAGCAGAAAATCTATTGCATATCTCACAGTGCATGGATAAGATATAATATAGAAAATATAAAACATAATATAGTGAGCCATAACAAATGAAAATAACATCTCCACTAAATCATGAGGTATGGAACAAATGTCAAAATATCTCAGTACAACGTTTCCTCACTACGTCCCTCAGAGTACATAGAAACAGACAACGAAAACTACAAATATAGTATAGTACGCCATAGCTTCTCTAAGCTCATCTTCGTATGACAGCTGCAACTCCGAGCCTGTCATTTAGTCTACTCATTTAAGAGTACCTAAGATGGTAAGAGGAAACATAAAACCTTGGGTTAGACAACAGTCTGATGTGAACGGTAAATGACTATCAAAAGCTACAGTGGAAAATATGGTACTAGACAGGTACAAAAAACATACCTAATTTGTCCCTACAACTAAAGAGTTAGCACATAATAATAAAATATAATATGCTACTCAAATAAACGACAATTGGATACTGTAACAGAACAGGATAGAAGAATCTAAGCAGCCTCCTTCATTAACCCTATTCCTAGTCCCTTCTCCAGCATTCCTATAGATGATAGCCTACCTAAGAGAAATAGTAAACATAACAACCTTAACAACCATAGAATACATCAACCAAAATCTACTTATCATCTTCTAAAGCCTTGAATATATGATAACTTGTATGGCTCCGTTCTCGCTTGTCAAATACTAATGGAAATCCCGATTCATCGTTCCCCCGTACTTTCAGATCCGAAACAATGCACAGTTGTTTCATATAGTACCTCCGTACCGTCTAATGCTAGACCCTATCGGAGCATTCTAGGATACACGACTGGCGCTACCTATCCTCGGGTGCCCCTGCATATAGTACCCTTGCTTAAATACAACTAGAACACTCCAAGTTATCAATGATTCCTTTGCACTCCCAAATCTTTAGAGCTTTTACAACTCCAATCCATTTCCAAGCACAAGTCCAGCCACTCAACTCAGTCCATTATACCACAGCCACATTCCATCCCGAGCTGTCTATCAATTCCTTCGAACCTACTCCTTATCCAAGCCCTCGATCGAAGAGCCAAAACTTCATCATGTTATAACTTCCAAACCGTAGAAGTAATCAGCGAGCCACAACTTCCAACATGATACACTATAACCCCAAAGTCTCAACCCCATATATCACATCCAATAGAACCAATAATTTGGATAAGTATTGATCAGAACCAATTAGATCAGTGCCAATCAAAATACTTAACCATTTTGGACTCCATTTCTCTTCCAGCCTCTAGTCCTCTAGATGCCATAGATCCTTAGCCATCCCTCTTAGCCTTTACGTCTTCTCTTCTACGCACCATAGCTTATCCAACAAAGATGATCCATCCAATCTTCAACACTTGGCCTATCCTCCGATCCAACTTCATAGAGCCACTCTAGAACCCATGCTCTATTCCTCTTACGAGTCTCTCTTCAATTGAAGCACAAAATTCGGATCGGTACCGATCTAATCCAATCGGACCGGTGCCGATCCAAAGAATTAGCTCCAATTATGGTGCAATTCACAGGATTTCCTCCTAACATGCTCCAGAGCCAATCCTCCAAGTTTCGTGCAATTCCAATGAACTTTGCTCCCTATATGCTCTGATCACTAATCTAAGTCCTAAAACATGCACAACACTAGCAAACGAATCAAGCATAGTAAGCAATTCAAACATAACAGCGAATCAAACATAGAAAATCATCCTATTATATCCTATTTGATCATACAAATCATTCGATTCAATCTACCATCATAAATAGATCTAATCTAACACATGGAATTTCATAGCCAAATATACACAAATGACACTAGCCAATGATCTAATCCCAATTACATGTTTAATTAGGTTAGTCTAGAGTTTTTAAATCTAAAATTACCTAAGTCTAATCAATTTAATTTGATAATTTTAACCTATAATCACCTAACTACAACATATAATCCATCATAGCCCACTGAGAGATCATAACCACTCACCAAATCTACCAAACCTATGAAATATAATGAATATCTGATTCGGACAGCGAGAAATCGGATGAAGATGCAACCAAAGTGATGAGATCAAGCTCCTACTTAAAGATCTAGCCTTTAATTTGCAATTAGAGATGAAATCCAAAGAGATGAATGGAGAATTAGATAGGAGTTTAGGTTTGGGGCTGATTTGAAAAGAGAGATAAACTTTCAAACGGTCTCTCTAACCTCATATTTATAGCTAAACCTGATTAGACTAATGGACTTGCTAATTCGACTCATTAATCCCATTCTAATTTTGGCCAATATATTTTAAAACCTAAGGCTGCTATAACTTCCTAACTACTTATCCGATTTTCCAATATGACCAATCTACGGAATAGGAAACCACCATCCCGAAGCAATGAAATAGGTTAGAGCATCTAGTTCGACATCTATCAAAAGTTATAGTTAAAATAAGGTCTCTAGAGCAAACTGGTCATGTAGAAATTCGAGTAAAATCATAAATGTGTTAAAGATCCCTATAAACCATATCCCAGAATATTAGAATCATACGACCAAAAATGAATTAAATAAGATCCTCCGATACGTAAAATACGGGTCGCTACAATGGCTAGCTTAGCAAAGCTATATGTATAGAATGTAGTAAGGCTACATGGGATACCGAGTAGTATTGTTAGTGATAGAGACCCATTGTTCACTACTGAGTTCTGGAGAAGATCATAGAGTGCATTGGGTATGGAGTTGAACTTAAGTATGGCTTACCACCATAGATAGATGGTCGGATGGAAAGGGGAACCATGTATGGTAGATTTGTTGAGAGCCTGTATCTTGGATTTTGAAGGATCTTAGGAAGATCATTTGCATCTGATAGAGTTTCCTTATAATAACAGTTAATAGACAAATATCGAGATGGCACTGTTTGGGGTGCTGTACGGTAGACCGTATAAGTCGTCGGTTTGTTAGTTGGACGTGGGAGATAGACTCGTGTTAGGGCCCGATTTGATAAGAGATGCTACTAGGAAGGTAGAATTGGTTCGTTCCAGAATAAAGGAAACGCAATCGAGCTAGAAGAGTTATGCTGATAAGTGAAGGAAAGAGCTTGAGTTCATGGTAGACAATCACTTATTCATGATGGTTTCTCCGATGAGCGGAATTATAGGCATTGGGAAGACTGGGAAGTTGGTATATAGATACATCAGACCATTTCCAGTGACTGAGAGGATTGGTAAACTTGCATATAGAGTCGAGTTTTCGAGCAGCTTGGCGAGCGTGCATAATGTTTTTCATATATCACATTTTGGGAAATGTATGCATGACCCAAGTTCAGTAGTAGAACCAAGGGCGACAGAAGACTTATCTATAGAGCCAGGTTTGACCTATGTGAGATGACCGAAAGGAATAGTAGGTCGTGATATGAAGGAATTGAGGAACAAAGTTATCAGACTTGTTTGCCTCTACTGGAGTGACGGTAAAGACGATTGTACCTTGGAGGTAGAGGATAGGATTAGGAATATCTATCCCGAGTTGTTTTAGACATTCATGTAATTAGCAATGTGCGTGGTTTGTCTATTGTATGGACTAGTAGAGTACTAGTATATTCATGTATGATATGGTTATGTATTAGCATTTGCACCCATACCATGATGATTGATGGTTTTCGTTAGTAGGGTACTATAATCTTTTGGGTATTTGTGTGCATCTATATGTTGATGACTTCACACTTTCGGGATGTTAGTATAAATTTTATTTTCATTATCGAAATTTCAAGGGCAAAATTTTTATAAGTAGGGGAGATTGTAACACCCCGTATTTTGGACGGTCCGTAATATGGAAAATCAATTTGAATTTAAATGAATTGAATTTTATTACTAATATGGAGACATTATTAATTAAAATTATTAAAGTAATTTAATTGCAAGAATTGCCTAAGGAAAATTTAACCAATAAAGTGAGGGTCACTTTAAAAAATTAATTGGCTGAATGAAGGGCAATTAGAGCAATTTTTGGTTAGCCTTGATTATTGAGAATAAATCATTTAAATTTTAAATATGAAGGGTTGTGTTAAGAGGAATGGAATTGTATGATTATGTTAGATTGGGGTGTTAGCTCAAACCAAAAACACTAGCCCACTTACCTTAGCCACATCCCATCATTTTCCATTTTCAATTCACAAAACAAAATTCCTAAGCAATAAGTCATGGTCGTCCACTAACTCAAGGGAAGAAGAATAAAATTCAAGGGAAATCAAAGCCAAGAAGATTAAGGGTTTTCAAATTTGAAAGGAGAAGAGAGTAAATCAAGTTTTCTTAAACTAGGTGAAATCTTTCTCTAAAACCTATCCTAACCTGTTGGGTTTGGATTTTACTTTCATATGAATTTTTTAATGACGAGAAACATTTTTGGATGTTTGAATTATATTCTAACTATGGTTTAAAATATAATTAAAGTGAATTAGTTCATGTTTTAGGGTAAGACTTGGTCTAATTACATCCGAATGGCATGAAATTTTTATATGATATGCTTAATGTAAAATATAAATGATTTTTTAATTTCACAATTTTTTGAATTAAAGGGAATAATTATGAATTTCCTAATTTGGAGAAAATGGTAAATTTCGAGTAAACTAATTATTAAAAATAATAAAATTAATTATTTTGGCCTAAATTTTTACATGAGATAAAATAAGATAAAAGAGATTTTTGGTGAATTTTTGAGATTTTTCCATCGATTTTCAATTTTATATGAATTATTTAGTGGAGAAAAGTACTAATTGATTAAGAAAAATTAATTAATTAATTAATTTGGGTGTTTAACATTTTCTGAAATGAAATTGAAAAGATAAGAAAAATAACCAATGAGAAATTGACACCATTTTGGGTTAGGTAAAAAGAACTTGCTTGAGTAATAAATCCGTTTTTAACCTAATTACAATATTGTTATTAATCCATTGTTGACTAAGTAAAACTTAACCCACAATGCTAAATTTTGCATTGAGTGAAGAAAAACTGTGCACAAAAGCTAGAATATAAAAATGGATACCACACTAGGACCTTGTAATATAAATATTATCCCGCCTTTTGGCAAAGCCGTGAGACCAAGGAATTGACTAGTAACCAATGATGGTCCGTCCTAGAGAACAATTATACACGGGCTCACTATGGATATCGACGAATTTTGTCCAAGTCCGGATCAAGCCAAAATTGGTATGACACGGCAAGCGAAGCTGTGAGAGTCAACGTTCCAATCAGGTCAACCCAAGTTCGTACGCTCAAGTTACGAACGATGCAAAGTTGAGTAAAAACAGCCTTCCTCGACTCGCTCCAGTTCGAATCCATCAGGAGTGCACACTTCGACTTGCTCCGCTTGCCTACTTCGACTTGCTCCGTTTGCTTACTTCGACTCGCTCCGTCTGCTTACTTCGACTCGCTTCGCCTTCTCCGCTTCAACTCCAACACAGAATCACACTTCGACTCGCTCCGCATCCTTCAGAAAACAACACTTCGACTCGATCGATCAAAACAACACTTCAACTCGATCAGCCTCGCATCCGTCCGAAGACTTCTACTTCGTATCCATCGAAGCGAAGCAAAGCACACAGCCGATATGAACAAAGCCTATCGCCATCGATACAAACAAAGTGAGATTCAAGAATGACTCGGCCAAGGAAGTGGATCAACATGAGGAATGCTCACCACATCATCTGACAATCGCGCCCAGCTATCGAGTCGAACGAAAGCGAGTCGAAAGCGAGTCGAAAGGGGAGCGAGTCGAACGCAACAGCCAACCGAGAATCCAAATTCATGTCGATCATATCTCCCAATCTACAAGTCCAAATGCTATGAAATTTTCACAGAAGACTATGTGTATGCTAAAGAATGTCCACACCAAATTTCGACTCCATTGGATGAAATCTTGATCGAGTCAAAATCTGTTCGTGTTGATCACGGATCGGGCCGAAACTTCACGGGCTTGGGCGTGCGGGCCTGGTCACGTGCCAGAGAGGGTCTCCCGAGATCTGAGTGGAATATCAGCCTCCTACACCTATAAATAGACCCCCAAAGCCAACAGAAAAGGGGTTCTTCTTCTTCTTGGAGATCTTCAACACCCAGACTCTGCCGGATCCAGATCTGAACTCCATTGCTGCTGCTACCAACAAATTCCACTGCTGCAAATCATAATTACCTGCTGTAATTCATTGAATTCACATGTACATCAAAGATAGATCAATAAAGCAAACTACTTCAAAGTGGACGTAGGCAAGATCGCCGAACCACTATAAACCTTATGTCTCTGTCTATTTCTTTCCGTTTTACGTTTATTATTCTTCACCTTTTATCCTCTACATTACTTAGATCTGAGATCTATGATTACATACTTCTAATTTGTGTTCATACACTGGTGCTTTCACGATATTCGGGGTTTGTGCCCAATTTTGGGGCAAACACTTTGGTGCTTTCACTGAGAGTTGAACTCAGGATTCTATCATTTGGAAATTGAATTTGAAGGCTTAGAGAATTCAGAGCTGAAAAGCTATGACAAGGCAATCAAATAGAAGACAAAGGCTAGAGAGAGGTCAGCATGAAGGGAGTCAAGAGGCTTCCTTAGGTGCAAATCAGACATCGATCTTCATCACCAGGGATGAGATAGAGACAATGATGAAAAGACAAGAGGAAATGATCCAGAACTTGCTTCTTCAGATTAGGCAGCTTGGAGCGCAAAATCAAGGAGCAACCAGAGTTCAGAACGGAGCAGGACCATCTGGCACAGCCCCAGAACTAGGGGGCACTTACCTAGTGCATGTTAACCCGATCCCAGGAGTAGTACCAGGAGGAGCTGCGCAGCACGGCGTTGAGAGAGAAGCAAATGCTCGTTCAGGAGAGTAGGCTCCAAGAATCCCTCGTGAACTCGGGGGGCAAATCGGAAACAACGGACAAGGACTACAAATTGGAGATAGTGACAGATTGGCGGAGACGGTCAGACGCTCCATGAGAGGTGGACTAGTGAATAGAGATCTGGAGGATGTGAATAGGAGTCCCTTTTCTCCTACGATCAGGCAAGCTAGGAATCCACCAGAATTCAAGCTACCAACATTGGATACGTACGATGGAAGGACAGATCCTGCAGTGCATCTGACACGATACATGAGGCATATGGAGACGTTGGGGGCATCGGAGGAGGTCATGGCCCGGTGCTTCCCATTGTATTTGACCGACATCGCAGCACTATGGTTTAGACAGCTGGAGAGTGGCTCCATAGGAACATGGACCGATCTGACTGAGAGGTTTATGAGGCAATTCAGAGTTCACATTTCGAGACCTCAGAATGTGATGAGTTTGGTAGCAATGGAGCAAAGAACCGGGGAGTCTTTGAGGAACTTTCTGACGCGATTCAATGCAGCGGCAACATCGGTGGATCGACCCGATCCTTCCATGGTTTTGGTGGCAGCTGTCTCTGGCGTAGCTAATGGCACAGAGTTCAAGAATTCATTAACAAGGGATCCCCCTATGGATCTAGGAGAATTTTATCATGAGGCTGAAGGATTTTCACGATTAGAGGATGCAAATGCTGAAAGAGAGGAAGGAGAAAGAGTTGATGTTTATGCAGTCAAGGGTGAAAATCCTCCTAAAACAGATTCAGGAACTGGCAAAGGAAAACGAAAGGCTAAGGATAATAGTGATGGACCGACGCGACCCCGAAAGGAACCAAGATTCACCTCCTACACGGAGTTGAATGAGACCTTGGAGCGAATCTACCAGGACACCAGGGGGCAGATTCCTTATCGAAAGCCAATAAGAAGGGATCCAACCAACAATGAAAGAAGGTCAAACAAGTACTGCTTATTCCACGAGCTGAATGGCCATAGCACAAATGATTGCAGACACTTGAAGGATGAGGTTGAGGGACATATCCGGAATGGTCTGTTATCATAGTATGTAAGAAGGGGAACAACAATAGTGGAACGGGAGCAACCACCACCTACACCTACTGGAGACGGCTCAGGATCGAGGCGTCAGCTTGTCATCAATTGATTGGGATAATGACGAATAAGTAGAAAACTCCACACCAACGTGACTTAGTCTTTTTACACATGTACAGGACCGCGGACGATCCTCGGGCATGCTCTGAAACGACTACCGAACGCAACAGTTTAGGTGTGGGCACTTTGACGTCCCTATTTTACCTTTATTTTCAGTTTCTAATGTTTGAACATGATTTTGTTGGAAGTCTCTTTTGAAAAACTCATTTTGAACGAAAATCCACTATCTATGATTCCACAACGGCTAAGCCACTTACACATGTAAGGGATCACGAACGGTCCTCAGGCATGCTCTGAAATGGTGATGAACCGCCACCACAAACAGTTCAGAAACTCACTCGAACGTGAAATCTGACATTGTTAATACTAAGTTCGCCCTGGGCACACAAAATTCGCCTCGAACGGCACCCGACCACGAATGGTCACAATTCACCTCGAAAGGCACCCGACCGCGAACGGTCACAATTCGCCTCGAACGGCACCCGACCATGAACGGTCACAATTCACCTCGAGCGGCACCCGACCACGAACGGTCACAATTCGCCTCGAACGGCACCTGACCACGAACGGTCACAAATCGCCTCGAACAGCACCCCGACCGCGAACGGTCACCCTTCGCCGCGAACGGCATCCGACCACGAACGGTCACATATCACCTCGAATGACATACGATCCCGAACGATCGTCATTCATGGTCAAATAAAACTATCAATTCATTTGCAGATCATCAACAGGATATGAACATCCAGCTCATGGCATTACAAAGCAACAACTTTCATCGAAGAAACGATAACTATTCAGAGTAAAGATTGCAACATTTCAAAGCACATCATGTTTCCACAAGACGTACTATGGGGGGCAAATGTTATCCCGCCTTTTGGCAAATCCGTGACACCAAGGAATTGACTAGTAACCAATGATGGTCCGTCCTAGAGAACGATTATACACAGGCTCACTATGGATATCGATGAATTTTGTCCAAGTCCGGATGAAGCCAAAATTGGTATGACACGGCAAGCGAAGCTGTGAGAGTCAACATTCCAATCAGGTCAACCCAAGTTCGTACGCTCAAGTTACGAACGATGCAAAGTTGAGTAAAAACAGCCTTCCCCAACTCGCTCCAGTTCGAATCCATCAGGAGTGCACACTTCGACTCGCTCCGCTTGCCTACTTCGACTCGCTCCGTTTGCTTACTTCGACTCGCTCTGTCTGCTTACTTCGACTCACTCCGCCTTCTCCGCTTCAACTCCAACACAGAATCACACTTCAACTCGCTCCGCATCCTTCAGAAAACAACACTTCGACTCGATCGATCAAAACAACACTTCGACTCGATCAGCCTCGCATCCGTCTGAAAACTTCTACTTCGTATCCATCGAAGCGAAGCAAAGCACATAGCCGATACGAACAAAGCCTATCGCCATCGATACAAACAAAGTGAGATTCAAGAATGACTCGGCCAAGGAAGTGGATCAACATGAGGAATGCTCGCCACGTCATCTGACAATCGCGCCCAATTATCGAGTCGAACGAAAGCGAGTCGAAAGGGGAGCGAGTCGAATGCAACAGCCAACCGAGAATCCAAATTCATGTCGATCATATCTCGCAATCTACAAGTCCAAATGCTACGAAATTTTCACAGAAGACAACGTGTATGCTAAAGAATGTCCACACCAAATTTCGACTCCCTTGGATGAAATCTTGATCGAGTCGAAATCTGTTCGTATCGATCACGGATCGGACCGAAACTTCACGGGCTTGGGCGTGTGGGCCTGGTCACGTGCCAGAGAGGGTCTCCCGAGATCTGAGCGGAATATCAGCCTCCTACACCTATAAATAGACCCCCAAAGCCAACAGAAAAGGGGTTCTTCTTCTTCTTGGAGATCTTCAACACCCAGACTCTATCGGATCCAGATCTGAACTCCATTACTGCTGCTACCAACAAATTCCACTACTGCAAATCATAATTACCTGCTGTAATTCATTGAATTCACTTGTAATCGTCAAAGATAGATCAATAAAGCAAACTACTTCAAAGTGGACGTAGGCAAGATCGCGGAACCACTATAAACCTTGTGTCTTTGTCTATTTCTTTCCGTTTTACGTTTATTATTCTTCACCTTTTATCCTCTACATTACTTAGATCTGAGATCTGTGATTACATACTTCTAATTTGTGTTCATACACGGGTGCTTTCACGATATTCAGGGTTTGTGTCCAATTTTGGGGCAAACAATAAATATAAATAAAAGCAGGCAATAACGACATCATATTGTTCATGATAACACTCATTTAAAATAGGCATGCAGATGAATATAACTCAAGGCGACAGCACATACACATTTATGAAATATTGAAGGTGAAGGAAAATATATATTTATAGCTCATAAATAAAATAAGTGTATATATATTGCGACGTTTACCACTGCATGAAATAGTTATCAAACAAAGATATAAAGTGAACCATAAAATCATGAAGGCAAGTTGTAATACAGGAAACATGCATGCACAGGCCGTGACAAAAAAATTTCTAAGAATTAAAATGTACGCGATGACTTAATATGAAAGCTACTCATGAAACCGAACACGAAAATATGCATGCGATTAATGAACATGCAAAAATTAATAAACTCTGCTCATGTGGCATTGAATAAAATAACAATTTCAACAAAAGCATTTTTAAGGAAGGCATGCAGATTATACATAAAGGCTTTTCCATGGTTTGGATCAAGAAGCTCACGTTGTATATATATACACATCAAAGGTTAGGAAACTGTAGTAAGCAAACTATAGAAATGACAGCACGGAAAATACTATAACCCACTATGAATAATTGATTACTGATGAATACTATTCATGACAACTTATGTTATTTTTATTCATGATAGCCCATGTTATTCTCAAAGGCAAAAAAGGAATAATTCATACAATTCGCGATAGCTCATTGGCACTAAACCATGCACAAAAGCAAATATTAGCAGTTGCAAATTTAAGCACAAAGGCATGCTAGTCTTGAAAAATACAATGGCTTTGGCTCATTTTATACATGAAAATAAATTAAAAAAGTAGTTACCTACGATGACTAAGGAAATAAAGAAGGTGGTGACCTTTCCCTCGAGGCAAATAATGAAGTCAGGTTACATGTGATGGTCCCAAATAAATAACACACAATGGCTTGGATTAAAACACGCTAGTAGGACATGTAAGCTTGGGATTTGCTTGCGACCATTGTTAATGGTTTTAATTAAACTCGACGGCTATGGGATAACTATTATATAACAAGTAAAATGCAACTTGTAATAGCTTGGTAAGCTATTTTTTTCTAAGTAAAAATACGAACACTTAGGGCACTTTAGAAGACGGTTTCCAAGTGCTAATGAAATATTTCTAGGGATGAAATATTTCATCCCTAGAAATATTTCATTGGTATGAAATAAATGGAAGATTTTATAAGTTAAAATTGTATTAACTTATTTTTGAAGTGAAGTAAGCTTATAGAAGCTAATAAATAATATGAAATCGTTGAAATAATGGATAAAAATGTTTTATCTAAAGAATATGTTAGGTAGACAATTAATGAATGAAAGAAAAGAATTGAACCACGACCGTAATGATTGTTGCTCGACGGAAATTCTATCGAGTTAGAAAACCATCGAAAAATTTCAAATTAAAATATAACCGCAAGCGCATGGCGTACTATTGAAGTACGTAGCGAGTACGGGTCGATCCGTAGGGAATTGATTGAGTTTAAAAATCTATTCAATCAAATTAGACCAAATGTAGAAGAAATTGTTAACTAGAAATAAAATGAAGCTAAACTAGAATAAAAATTTGATTAAAAAACTATTGAACTAGAGAACAATTTAGAGGCAAATCCACTCTCATATTTTTGTAAATCAACAAACAAACAATTTATGATCTCTAGTTTTGATATTAAGTGAAATATTGTTGTATTTATCATAAGTATGGTTTGTTTATGTTATTAATTAACATAACTCAAACCATCAAACTATATTACAACAAATTAACCACTTATAATTCTCATGAAAATAAAGGCAAAGCAAAAGCTATTTTAAGTATGATCTATTTACTATTGTAACTAGTAATATAGATCATCAAAATTCATTTTTTACTTTAATTTCACAATCAAAAATGGATTAGCAAATGATGATGCAAATTGTGTTTATGTTGAATAAGAATAGCTCATTTTCATAAGCAATATAAGCTATCAAACCCACTTGTATAAACTTGCATCAAAATTCACTTCATGAAGCATAAACCAAATGAAATCATAAATCATAAAATGTTGAAATTACATAATATTTGAGAGCTTCATTACCCCTAAATTGAAGGGGTTTAGCTACTCATTTGTGTTATCAAATCACATGTAAGTTTCAACATTGAAAATGAAAGAAAGTAGAGAATAATCAAAGAAAAAGAAGATTAACTACTAGAAGAAAATTGATAAGACTAGTGCATAAATGTAAATCTAAGCTATGAACATTAAGAGAAAGAGAGCATAGAAATAAACATTAACAATAAAACAAAGAAAAGCATGTAGAAAGGAGAGAAGAAAGAGGCTTGGAAGCCATTTTTATTTCATAGAACATTGAGCTTACAATTTGATCTCTTAATTTCCTAAGTAAAATGAAAGAGTAGAAGATAGTTTCATGTACATAAGAGGGTTATTTATACATGCATAAAACCATAATTCTATTTTTAGGGGGCTTCCCAAAATACCCCTTAGGAAGTGTGGAGGCCAAGTAATCATTAACTTCTACTAATCATCATTTAAGTGTACATGAAGCCATTAATTCCATAAGCATGTTCATTAGCCTCTAATTTGTACATTAAGGTAGGTGGGTGGGTGGGGTCCTCCATGATCTTCACTTTAAATTATTTCCCTCTTCTTTCCTTTGTATTCATTTGTCCATGCATGTATCTTCATATAAACCTCTTCTATATGCATCCAAATTCCTATAATCATAAAAAATGTCCAAGTAAAAATTCTCAAATTTACACATGCACAAAAATGACCATTTTGCCCCTGAATGAAGATGAAAATATGATGGTTTGAAAATAACTGAATTTTGGTTTTAACATGTACAAATGCCCAAATATGATGTTTATTTAAATAAAAGGAGATAAAATATGGATGCAAATATATGCACATTTACGTGCACATCAATGATATACCGACTTCTAGAGTTATTGGATAGCATGATTCCATGACAATCAGTCTAAAATCCAATGGTATGTAGCAATGTGCAATGATATGGTTCAACCTAAGAAAACTATAAAACTCTATAGAGGAGTAAGGCAGGGAGCCAAAACATCAAGGTGATGTTATAATTTAAAAAAACTGGAAGGATGCCAAAACATCACGGTGATGTTACAAATTAATTCGATAATGTGAACGATAGAGATTCAGGGACTAAGAAGTGTTAGACGCTTAGTAAGGATGCTTACTAGAATGTATACATGATGTTTACATTCGGCCTCTTAGGATAGTCAGGTTGACTCTAGCCATGGTGACTCCCATGGGGAAACGAGTCGAGGTTTTCACCAAGTGACGTTGTTCGAATAAAGATTAAATTAGTGATAGGAAGGCCTAGGGAGGTGGTTGCTAAAATAAGTTAATGATTACTTAATAACAAAAGCCTAAAATAAGAGAATTAGGTGATGGATGAATGAACAATCAATGATTATATGACTTGGTTCATATTTGGATGATAACTAGTGTATACTTGACCTGAATTGAAATGCATATATGTATGAATTGGTTCACAATTGGATGACAAACTGTGGGGTACACTTGTTGGCTACATATATGCACATGGTTGCTTTTTGTGAGGGGAAAATCTGTACTGTGTTTAGGGAAGTGGTCTCACTATTGATGACTAGGGTAAAAGTTTTACTCATACCAGACTTATTGCCGAACACAAATTTTTATTATTTCCCATAAACTCATAGGTACTCATTTGAGTAGCCTGAGTTTATGAACTAGCCAGGTATCTTTAAAGGACGAATAAAGACTTCGAAGTGAAGAAGGAGGCTTGCTATTTAAATAAAAGTATTTTGAAATTTTTGCTTTGTAAAACCGGGGTTTATAACTGGTTAGCTATGGTGTTGGCATCTTCATATGTTGGACATGCACTATTCTGATTTCCTTATATATATTTACCCCCATGTGGGAATGATTTGGGTTTAATGATGTAATGGATATTGTAATTCAAATTGATGTAATGAAAAAGATATTTAGCCACTCCGTTTACTTCTGTTGTGAAAAAAAAAATATTGAACTCACTTTGTCACTAGAAAATGATTTCGGTGATGGCTGTAGTATCATCGGAGTCTATTTTCGAGTCTTGAAGTTGGGGATATTACACATAAAAAATCCATTGATAAGAACGTTCTTTCATTTTATATTTTTACCCCACCAAAAATGTAGGCTTAGGGAGTCGCTAACCTATGCTTTGATACCACATGTGATGCCTCACTTTTTTTAACGTCAGAAATCAATTGCAAATTCCATAAAGTACGCTACAACTAATTTCCAATATTAAAAACAGTGGATCATTATGTTATAATCTTAAACTTTTCAAAACTATGAAAATAAAAGAAAACCACCGTGGAATCAAATATCACTAAAATATACATTAACTTAATAATACAATTTTCTTACAACAGCATCGTAATAATTTATATCTCAATACATTAATTAACATTAACTCGTTTCATAAAACAATGGAATAAAAGAATATAACAATGAGCTACCCATGATATAGCCTGCATCCACTTTTCATTCCCTCTTCTGCTCTTACCTGCAACTTCATACCTGTACACATATATGAAAAAAGAAAAATGATTTCAATTTGGATTGTGCCAAACCCTATACACCCCAGCCTAACCTAAGGGATCCGGTGGCTACTGCATAGGAAATGATTGTCTATGTACCACTTTTAGTGGATTAAGCCTACACAGTTCTATTTCTTGCTCTTCTCTTGCATCAAAATAGTCGTTAGCACATCACAACCATTGTTACAACTCGTGCTCCAGTAGGCCTAGATTTTTGCTAACCAGAAAATCCAAATCCACTAAAGTACAGATCGTTGGTTTGGTATCCTGTAGAAGAGAAATTATTTTAGAGCGCTAATGGTAATATCTCACAGCAGAAAAAGCAAAATATAATAAGTCACAATAATTATTGACCAAGAATTAACACCTCAAACGTCAAGTGAATTTTCCAGACAGCAGCTCCAAAACAATACTAGTACCTATCTTTCTAAAATCATATGGGTTGTAAGAAAGAGGTGTCAGAACAACGTTCTGGTGATTGGTAAATTATATATCTTATACATAACACAAGCTTATGCCGACTATTCACCATTTCTTGTTATGTTAGATTTTATTATTGTCACTCCACACTAATCGTACTTGATAGTTCATAAATTGGGGATCCGATCCGATCTTGCCTAGGTGAAGTGCCAATTCCATACGTAGCCATTTTTTTGAGTGTTGTCCATCCGAATCCATTCAACTATCGTCTATAGTTTTAACAGTAATCGATTTTCAATCCATCCATTTTAGTTGAATCCATGGTATCCCGGCCTGACCAAAAGGTGGGATAACATTTTCCCCCCAAAACATGCCTTGCGGTAGGAAGGCGTGTTTTGAATTGCTATAAATCTAAAATCTGAAATCCATAATCCATTGATAGCTTCCAATCTAGAATGTAATCCGTTTCCAATCCAATTCCTTGATCTCTCCAGATCGTTAGTTGTGGTCGTTCGAGACCGTTAGTCAGATCTGTAGCCGTTCGAGGCTGGCATTTATTCGAGGTTGATGTTGTCGTTCAAGGTGAGTGGTGGTCGTTCATGACCGATAGCCATTCATGGCAGATGATGGTCGTTCATGACCGATTGTCATTCAAGACAGAAGATGATCGTACGCGATCGAGTTCTGTTCGAGACAAATGATGATCGTACACGATCAAGTGATGTTCATGGCAATATATGATCGTTCAAGGTCGGATGTTGTTCGAGGCGAAATATAATCGTTTGAGATTGAGTGTCATTCAGGGCGAAATATGATCGTTCAAGATCGAGTGCCATTTAGGGTGAATATGATCATTCGAGATCGAGTGCCGTTTGAGGCGAAATGCGATCATTCGAGATCAAGTGCCATTCGAGGCAAAATATGATCGTTCGAGATCGTTTGTCGTTCGAGGCATTAGCCAAGCCCAATCCGCTCGCTTTTCGACGAGGAGGCTTGTTTTTGCCTTTCTATCTCATCTTTCCGGATGAGGTTTAGAATTATTAATGTCAGATTTCACGTTCAAGTGAGTTTTGCAATCAAATAACTCAACTAATAAAATCAACTTCAAATGCTAAAGGGAAAAACAAAAAATAAAAAGTGTGATGCATGCCTCTCTAGGCGTGATGGTTCATTGTCATCTCAGAGTATAACTAGGAACCATTCGTGATCCCGTACATGTGTAAGTGACTCAACCATTTTATTATGAGGATAGAAATTGCAAAATAATTGTTATGACCGGAGTCCAAATCTTGAACTCGGCCCTTTCCCTCACGATTAGTTGACGATGAGCCATGACCCTGATCCAGGGCCATTCCTATTTCCATTTGATGCGGACGTTGGCTGCTCTTGTTTCACCACCGTTGTCCGTGCCCTCATAAACTGCGCCAGTTCCTGACGTGCTTCGCTATCACATCCTTTATGTTCCTGTATGCATTTATACCATGTCTATTCAACTCATGGAATATGCAATATCTTCCTGATTTCCTTTCGTTGTCAATAGGCTCTCTCCTCATTGACCTCCGATAGGGGATCTGCCCCTAGTCTCTAGATATATTCATTCCAGTGTTTCAGTAAATTCCTTGTAAGAGGTGAATCTTGGTTCCTCCTTGGTTGCTTTAATCCATCAAAGTTATCATTATCCTTTCATTTTCCTTTATCTATCTTGGACCCTTCTCTAGATGGTCCTTCATCCTGAATAATGTTTACTTTTTGCTTGTCGGCTCGTGCATCCTCTTGCCGCAAGAACCTTTCTCCTTCGTAGTAAAATTCCCTGAGATCCATTGGTGGATCCTGTGCTAGTGAATTCTTAAATTCTATGTTGTCAGCAATTTCAGATACTGCCACCATAAAAACCATAGATGGATATGGCCAATCAACCGATGCTTCCGCGACATTGGATCGTGTTAGAAAACTCCTCAGGGACTCTTTGGCCCTTTGTTTCAGTGTCGCCAGAGTCATCACATTTTTGGGTCTCGAGGTGTGAACCCTGAACTGTTTTATGAACCTGTCTACTAATTCTCCCTAGGTTCTAATTGATCCATTTTCAAGCTGCATGAACCATAGCGCGGCCAAAACTGTCAAATGTAGTAGGAAACACCTTGCCATGACTTCTTATGATGCCCCCAGCACCTCCATATGTCAGATATACCTCATCATATGCATAATTGGGTCTGAATTTTCGTTATATATTTCCAATGTTGGTAGTTTGAATTCCAATGGATTCCTTGCATTCTTGATATTCGGAGTGAACAGAATCTGATTGACATCTTCCAAGCTCCTATTGGGCATTCTGCCTCTCATTATCCATCGTATCATCTCAGCCATCCTTTCATTTTCGTCTATGGGTAATCTCCTATTGTCATTTGCAAACTGCCCCCCGGGTCCACGAGGGAATTCTAGAACATACTCCTCGTGACACACATCTGTAGTCCGATTAGTACCAACCTGTGCAGCATCAATCATCACCCCACCTAGGATCGATCCAGCATGACCCAAGGGCATTCCCCCAAGTCTCGATCGATCAACGTCGATTGTTCTGGAACGATCAATATCGATTGTTATGTGTCGGCCAGGGACTGGCCCTGGCTGTACTACTCCATCCTGTTGTCTACTAGCTTCGTTTCCTCGGTCTTGATTCTGGTTTTCCTCGGCTCCTGCTGCTCCAAATCAATGATTCATATTTCCGGCAACTTGAGCTACTCTAGTCCCTTGGTTTTGCGCTCCAGCATGTTCGATCTGTTAGAGTAGATTCTGCATCATCTCCTCCTGCCTCTTTTGCATCCTTTCCTACATAGCATCCATCATTGTTTCCATCTCGTCTTTGGCAATGAAGACTGAGGTTTGATTAGCACCTAAGGAAGCCCCTTGACTCCCTTCATTATGGCTCTTATCCGCTATCTATCTCCTTGTTGATGGTTTCACCATTGCTCTAATTCCAAGTTCTCTAGTTAATTCCAAATCTGAACTCCAAATCCGCGGGGGCTAGCTCTCTCAATGAAAGCACCAAAATATTTGCATTAAAAATGGACACAAACACCCTATTACAAGTGAAACCACCAATATCCAATATTTATACCTAAACCGAGAAGTATAGATTCACAGATCATAGAATAGATTGCAGAAAAGTAAATAAACAAGCAAGTTTTCTAGTGGTTTGACAAACTCCGACCTACGTCTACTCCAATAATCTTTTATTTATACTGTAAGATTACAAGTACAGTTGTTTTTGCCTTGGAAAATTAATGGAGGAAGAGATAAGAAGTGATGAAGGAGAGCCAAAAGGAGATCCAATTGGAAGAAGAAGAAGATCCCTTGTAATGAGCCAAGTCCGCTGTATTTATAGGTGAAGACGTACATGGATCAGGATGAAATTTCACTAGAAGAACCTCTAGAGCCGTATGACCCATTCCAGCAATTTTCAGATCGATCGCACACCATGGGAATGATTGATGCTGATTGTTCATATTCGCTATAATAGGGGTGTGATCATTTTTGTGGATCCTCCATGATGTTAGCTACTTGCTCTTCAAATTTGTGCAATTCTGACTTACCGTTTGTGAGATATCGCATTTTATGTGGAGTCGAGTTGAAAAATGGAAATATGGAAGATCATCCCATATTTGCTCCTTTTGGTGTACGATTGTTCTGGTGGGTCCATCATGATGTTAAATAATTGTTCTCCAAATTTCATGCCATCGCGACTTACAGTTTGTGAGAAATCACGTTTTCGTGGAGTTGGGATAGTTCTGGCTGAAATGATACGATCGTTCAAGAACGATGTAGGCCGATCGTTCAAGTTTCTCCAAATGATGTGTGATCGATATGGTAGGTTCCTTTACATAATATTTTATTATTCCCAAAGTTTCGTGTCATTCCGAATTTGCGTTTGTGAGATATTAACCGATCATCATTGATTTGAATTGTTTTATGGATCGATCCATATGGATCATGACCAATCATTCCAACTTCATCGTAGGGCCCAGCGATCGATGGTGTGGGTCCCTCATGGTGTAGTGTAGTTTTGCTAAAAATTTCATGTCGATTGTATTTGTATATTTTGAGTAATAGATTATCGAAAATCGCCGAAACGATCGTCGAAAAGCCCACTTCAGGGTTGACTCGAAGCGAGACCCGAAGTAATCACCTTTATGACTCAAAGCATGTGTTGAAAATTCTGGCCCAGGGTTAGAATCGGGTAAAATCCAAATTTTCTCTAAGATAACGTCATTCTAACTCAAAGCAAGAAGACGATCAGTGCCGATCATTTTTCTCCAAGCAAACTTGCTTTCGACTCCAAGTACGATCTATCACTAAAAAAATTTTGGGACTCCAAGCGAACCAGGCTCCGACTCCAAGTAAGTAGAAAATTTTCCCAGGTCCGACTTCAAGCAAATTACCACTGATCCGTCGAAGTCGATCCATATTCTATTGTCCATAACTCGAGCATACGAACTCCAATCGAAATGAAATTTAGAATATAGCCTATGTGGCCTTCCTTGTCACTCCATACTAATCGCACTTTGATTAGGTCAGAAATTGAGGATCGCTATCTGATCTGTTGTCTTGATAAAGTGTCAATTCCATACTTAACCATTTTTTGATTGTTGTCCATCCAAATCAATTCAATTATCGTCAATAGTTTCAACTGTAATCGATTTCCAATCCATCCAATTTAGCTGAATCCATGGTATCCCGGCCTGACTAATAGGTGGGATAACATATATATATATAAGTATGTATCCCATTGTCTACTAATGGACCTAGATACTATCCCCCTAGTATCTATCGCTCAGCACCTCGTAAGGATCCATCGCATCGCTACATCATGATCGTCGTATCACTTGAGGAAATTGTATAGTGCGCACCGACGACCTCCGGTCTATAAGGTCCTACATTCTTCGAGGATTTTTAGCTATGTCTGCTTCATATATCATGGATTTCCAACCCCACGCACCTCCACCCCATCTGTGATTTGAAGAAATATCTGTATGGGTTAACTAGCTTCGCTCTAACAAACAACTATGGCGGTGCATAACCCAACTGAATTAATCCTGGTAGGCGGAAAAGATCTGTTAGATGTAACCCTGTCCTTCCCATTGACCGCAAGGGACGGATGATGAGCTCGTTAAATATGCAACTCCTACCCCTAGTTTTGGTACCCATGTACGCCATCCTTTTCCACACCCTGCTGCAAATTGTTTGGTACCTACGCACACCAGCCTTTTGCGGGCCCTGTTGCATAAGTCCGATTTGAACCATCGCCCATTTAGATTGCCTAGTGCAATCAAGACAATACCCTCTTCAGACAAATTTTAAACAGACCACTAGTGCTTGTACAGTCTCGCAATCCGTAAAAGGTCCACCCGGTGCCTGCAATTACGCAGGTTCCAATCCAAGCACACCTAACCTAAGGGTATCCCTTTAGCTATACGCAAGCTTATACTCGCTATGGGTCATATTGGTTGGATATGTTTTTAGCGTCCCAACCCAATCTAACGAACTTCAGTCATTTATTCTTTATAATTTTAACAGACAATTTATAATTATAACAGTCAATTTATAATTATTCACACCCGTCATAAACGCATATCCGAGGCTATGTATATACATATTCCAGACTCATGTATATTTATAATTCTTTCATTTTCTTTATTGCCTCACATCTTTTATGTCTGACTCTAAGTCTTTACTCTTATTATGTGTTTCTTCTACTTCATCAAATTTATTTACTGCCTCTCATTTTTAGTCATCAATAACATTGCTACTACATTCATTATTCAGCCTTTGATTTCTATTCCATTTCATTTAATTATCAAACTTAATCCATTTCATTCAATTATCAGACTTAATTCATTTTATTCAATTATCAGTTTTAATCCATTTCATCAAATTATCAGACTTAATTTATTTCTTTTGATTACCAGACGTAATCCATCTCATTTCCTACTTTTTCTTGCCTGGTACTCTGACATCCTTTTTCATTGATTTTCACTTTATTAATTTTTTTAGTTTCATTCTTATTTGGTATTACACCTTTCAGATTTACTACATTTTAATAAATTGGAATCTAAACTTTAACAATTAACTATTACATGGTAAATTATCATATTTTGTCACAAAGAGGTGGTTTGTGCGATGTTTGTAATAAGAGGAGTTCTCTTTTTATTTATTAAAATAGACAGTACAAAATATAGTAACTACCTTTATTTTGCACATCTCTTTCTTTTATAGATATATATTTGTTCCTTGTCATTTCAAACACCATACTTTTTCTAAATTTAAACTTGACGGCATATGGAAATCCACTTACAATAATATACATTTCAATGAATTAAAATATCACTAAAATCCTTAATGTCCAATTAACTTTATTTTCAGTCTCAACACCAATATCAAATAAAATGAAATCCCAGTTCATTGTACTTTTAGTTAACTAATTCGATGTAAAATTGATAACTAAAATCATTTCGCAATTAAAGAATTAAATCTAATCACTACGCTTCTGTAATTATCAATAAAAAAGGCAAGTTTACAATATTTAACATTTCATATATATGAATTCATTTAAAATTAAATTATCAGACTCAGACATATAGGAATAGATCTGCAACGATATAACCTAATGTTATATAAAATTATATAATATTCTCACTCACCTTTAATTAGCATTTTTAAATCTCTAGATCTAATCCAGATCTAACCTTGCTATATGTATTCTCCACTTTTTGACTCCCTATTTGGATCAATAAACAATATTCATACAGATCTTGTTAGAAATTGGATTGGGGAAAAGAGATTTAGATTTGGATTTATTAATTAGAACCATATCCAAATGTTTACCTTTGACGTAGCAACCTGATTTGAACCTACTTCCTATCCTCTATCCTTCCCTATTCTTCTCCAAAGTGTATCCGTGCAGTCTAGATCTATTTATGTGTATTTAGAAACTTTTGGAGGAGGAGAGAAAGTGACAGAGCTTCCGCGCTCATTAGAAAATAACGAGTTAGAAGTGAAGCCCTAGGTCTTAAATTGTAGAGGTTCAAATCATCGCTAACTGTCGGATGGAAATAGATTAGATCTGGGCCACATGGCCTAAAATTACTATCGCCTTCCTAAGTAGGCGGGTCGGCCGCCCCAAGCCCCAGGTTGACCACTCACGGTCGACCATGGCTAGGTCATGGTCGACCTGTCCCTTGTATTTTGGTACGTTTTGATTTTTGCGTTGATTTGTTTCCTTTGTTATTAAATAAACGTTAATCAACATTAATTAGAGTTACCTTCTGCCTTAATTAATCTTTCTTAACTGTTAAGCAATCATTAAGTTTAACGGTGTTAATCCATCATTAATTGATTAATTTCAAGTTATTTCCATAATTACATAGATAATTATTTTCAACTACGAAAATTAAAACATTGATAACCTTTTCGTTTGAATTCCGATTGGAAAAGTTTATATATGAAAATTGATCAGAAAATTGCCACGAATCCAATGGCATAAGTTTTATAGTCAAATTCCAACATTGTAAAAATTCCATTTTTCACTGTTTATTCTTTACTGATTAGTTTCTATATTAATTAATTACCGTAAAAACGCGGCGTGTTATATTCTCCCCCCTTAGAAGAATTTTATCCTCGAAATTCCGCAAGGGGTTCAACCATGTAAACCATCGCACATCTATTCTACACTAACAACTAATTGATGTACAACCAATTTTGCAACAATCCGTGTACATGTGCATAGTGCATCACAATACATATGATATGCATGAACAATATTTCTAATTGGCACCTCCTATGTGAATGATTTCTTTTAAATCAATTTTGAAAATATGATGCTAGCATCCTAAATATAATGGTAGTTCTACATGAATGCAACTTTTTGAAAAATCAAAACGGTTTTTCACCTAAATTTCCCACACCACTATAAGTAGAAGCGTAGTTTAACCAATTTTTCATCCAATCCTTACCATACAAATTCCTAGCACATGATTGCTAACATCCATATTTAGAAAATTCAGTTTTTTAAACCTATTTTCTTATGCTTGGAAAGGGTCTAGATGGAAAATTCCATATTTCCATTCTTCTCTTATGTACCCTTTTTCCCTATATCTTGGAATCTTCCCTTTTTCCCCATTCCTTTTCCAACTTTTCCAAATACAGTTTGCATAAGCAACTTTTATTTTTGAAGTTCAAAAACATTTCTATTCTAAAAATCATCTTTATAAATTTCCCTCATCGAAAAGGAACCTCAGAAAACATCCATAAACAAAACAGCTTCTTTATCGCTCACCGTATCCATTTACTGAAACTACCGCTATGTAGTAAAATCTACACTAATCAACTTACCGACCATTCCCCAATGTTGGCATGTGGTATTTTAAATTTTTTCAAACTTAAAATCCATATTTTTAAAATATTTTCAAAGGTATGTATATACTTATAGTGAAAACTTTTCATAAGTATTTTTTTCATAAAAATTTACTTCTTCAAAATATATATGTATAATTACATTTTATAAATAACTTTTTCCACATTTCTAATATAAAGATTTAGCCAACCATCCACCATCCATAACGGTCCTCACTTAATTGCACGGTAAATTTTATGTTCTCAATAACTTTTTTTCTTATTAATATCAACTAACATACATGTTGAATTTTAAATTCCAGTCCTCAAGGAACAGGAACAGGAACATTGATCCGTGGCTCACCTCTTCATACCCCTTTCCTTCGTCTACTGAAATTTATCTTTTGAAAAATTCCTACTTTTCGGAACCTACGTTTTTGTTTTTTATACTTAGTAGTTAGTTGAATAAATTTTCTTAATTTATTATTTAACTTCCAATTTCTACTATTTTCTTTTCCCTCGCATTAGATAAGTGGATTTCTTTGAAATTTCCTTTTTATTTCTTTCTCAATCATTATGGTCCACCTAGAAAACACATAAAAAGAAACATTTTCCTAAACGTACGTAGTTTATTGCAACAACTAATGCTTACAACCCATGAAAAGAAAAACTAGCACTGGAAAGAAACACAACACCACTAACTACTACAACTACAACAAGAACAGACCTTTCTAACATGCCACTCCTCTTTCACAAGCTTCATATCTCATCTTTTCTTTATTACTTTCGATGAATAATGTCTATTCATCTTTTCCATTCTACACCAATCATGAAATAACTATGCATCTTCTCACTGTAGTGGATAAGAAATACAATTTATGAAATCTTCATACAAATGGCAACTAAACTTGGGGAGATAACCTTTCCAATTCCTTTCTTACTTCCCCAACTTAGGTCTACCAAACCTTATAGGAGTGTACTTTAATATCCTCTGCATGGTTTACACACATATCAAATTAACATTCCAAAGCTCTTTATAATGTCCTTCACACTCTACGGGGATTTCCTGTTACTATTCCAAATGTAGTTACAGCTATCCCCTTCATAGCCTTATTCTTTTCCTCGTCTCACCTAGGAACTAACTCCTATCTACTCCACATTTAAAATTCTGATTTGGTCTTTATCATTTTTTTTCAAAATACTTCAAATTTTTTGAAATATTTAATCCCAAAACTTCTGTCTTTAAAAGTGCTACTTAGAAACTTTTATTAAATTCAAAAATACTTGGTGTCTTAACCCCTCTCGAAATTACATTTTAAGATTTTTGAATTTAACTTATTCACTAAACTTTAAAAGAGAACGTTAACAATTCTAAGTTTAAAATCAAATTAGCCTTTTCCTTTAAAGACCATTCTAACTCTAATTAAAAATTTGGGCTTTTTAGTTCAACCATTTATTCAGTTTTTCTTTCAAAAACTTATTTATTTCACCAAACTATTTCTTTCAAAAATATACTTTAAAGGTTTCCAAAACATCTTTCATAGATTTTAAATTATAAAAACTGGAGTAGATAAGGAAAACTATCATCCTATTACTTTTCTTACATCTCATACTCTTCCTATATCAATATTTGGAAAAAAAAATTAACATCATGAAAAGGGGACTTCTAACAGACATTGCAAATAAATGTGCATAACAATGAAAAATGTCCATTTTCCTTTTTTCTGCTTCTCTAATTAGGTTACTAGAATTGTTTAATATAATTTACTAATGTTTTTTATTATACTCAAGGATTCTATATTTTAATGCATTGGAATTACTTTTCCCTTCAAGAGGAATTTTTAATGCTATAATTCTCTATGAATTGCTTGAAAGAGGATTCGTGTTTTGCACGAAATTACAAGTAATTATATTTCATTTTCTTTATTGAAATGGACAGTAAAAATACGGAATTTTCTGATATTTTGTACATATCTTCTTTTGCATTTACATTCTTTACTATTTCAAACAAAACACCTTTATTTGTAACTTGATTGATTCATAGAAACTTATTTTTGTTATCTCTTTTCATTCCAATGAATTAAAATATATCAAATCTCAACATATTACAATAAGTCAACCTCTCTTTCATTTATACTTCCTAACTTCCTACTACTCAATTCTTCAGTCCAAACTACACTAATTCCAACTGTTTTCTCTTCATTTTCCATCCTTTTTACCTAAACTATTGTAGCGTAGCCACTCACAGCTTAATTTTTAAGACTTTAAGTCTTCTTTTCTATACCATTCACGCCATTCTAATTCATATACCACTCATATTGTCCATCCATAAAAATATTTAATATCGTAAAAAAATTCATTACATAGAAAGATTCAAAAGCTATATTGCTCTATCACTTCTTTTCAAAAGAAAATAGCCTCTTATAAAATTCTTATATTAGATTGGACTCAAAGTGGACTTCTAACTATTCTCTCAATACATCCTTCTTTCCAAATCCAAAAGTTCAATTATTACTTAGGAGTGACCATTTCACACCCTTCTTTAGAAACTTCTCCATCTTTCACTATCCATAACATATGGACTCTTATTTTTTCCTTTATCTAGACCTATTGTACGTCATCAATCGGTAATCAAAACGGGGATCATCAATCATTAGGCTATCAAGGCCCAACTAGGAGTCATGTACCATCCATTTTTAGGGATATTCCATATGCAACCATTCTATAATTGGAATTATTAAGATTTAACGTATATTATATTTATCGAAAAAATACAAATACGCTCACTCAGTGTTTCCTAATTTTTCAAAAATCGACTAACATATGCTCAAATACCAAATATAACAACTCGCACTCCAGTGGGTCTAAGTTTTCGCTAACCTGAAAACCCAAGTCCACTAAAATATGGATCGTTAATTTGGTATCTACAGAAGACAAATTATATCAGAGCACTAATGGTAATAACTCACAGTGGAAAAAGTAAATATAATAAGTCACAATAATTACTAACCAAGAATTGACACCTCAAATTTTAGGTGCCTCGGCTAGATAACAACTCCAAAACAATACCAGTACCTGCCATTCTAAATTCCTATGGGTTGTAATGAGAAGGGGGTCAGAACAACGTTTTGCTGACTAGTAAATTATATATCTTACACATAACACTAGCTTAGCCGATTGTTCACCATTTCTTGTTATGTTAGATATATCATAGTCGTTACGACTCCATTGCTGCATAAGAACCGTTCCTATCTACTTCCCGTATATATGTGTGTGTGTGTGTGTATATATCCCCCATATATATGTGTGTGTGTGTGTATATCCCATCGTCCACTAAGGGACCTAGATATTATCCCCTAGTATCTATCGCTCAGCACCTCGTAAGGATCCATCGCCTCGCCACATCATGATTGTCGTATCACTCGAGGAAATTTCATAGTGCGCATTGACGACCTCCTGTCTACGAGGTCCTATATTTGTAACGACCCGTAACTTTTAGATAATTTTATTTTTTTGTTTATATATTTAATTGAAAATTTGTGAAACTTTAAACAATAAAATTTTGAAATTTAAATTTGATATTTGAAATGCGTCTGTTTTACCATATCAACCGGTAAATTTTCATCAAATAATTTGGAAGTTTATTTTCTAGTGTAATTTTATTCCAATTTATATCAGTTAAAATTGATGATAATAAAAAGTGTTCTGAAACCTAAATATGTCAATATGAGAAAATTTATTTAGAACACTCTGAATAAGACTGTGTAATCCATTTCGTGGAATTCGGACGTTTCTAGCTCCGTTTGGATTTTTCCGTATGGGATAGCAATGTATATCTGTGTCTGTATCGACTTTTGAACGGATGATCGTATTATCGATATATGTATACCGTTTTGGTCGTCTCGTCATGCTGATCTCTACGGTATATTTAATTCTGTGTTTTGAAGTCCGATACGCGGTGAAACCCGTGAAAACGGTAAACTGTACCGGTACCACTTTTACACTTTTGATAGTTGTGTCCATTCAAATTTCAAATGGCCGGAATAAAACAACCACTAGCTTTCATTTTTAACATTTATTTCATCATTTACAAAATTTCGACTGTTGCCATCCCATCTCGTTCGAATTCTGAACGTATAAACACTCGTATACGTTTTGTATTAATAAAGTGAACGGTTCATTTTTCGTTATAATTTCGTTCTTTTAGAATGCAAACTTTATTTTTGCTGTCACCCTTCTTTCGTTTTCAACTTCTCCTCCCCACTGTAGATCCACCCACCCAAGTTCCATCTTCTCGCTTTTGCTGAATCTACTCATCCTCTTCCCTTTGAACAACCATCACCGACCTCCTCTTGAGTCACTAACTGAACCAACCCTACTTCCGGTACCACCATCTCCAACCATTACCTTGCCTCCCACACCGAACGACTTCCACAAACACCACTCGCCCGTCCACTAGCAGCCGTTTTCCCCTCTGATCTTTTGCCGGCCCACCATGATCACAACCGGAGCCACCTCCAGGTTGACAGCCGACCTCACACCCACGTTCGCCGCATCGGCACTCCTCCGCACCCACGACCTACCCTCTAGCCGAGTCACTCGAAGACGCCTTCTTCCCTCCCTCCGCGTCAATCTCCAGCAAATGGCATCCCTTGCCTTGCGTGCATCTCCTCTGTGCGTTTGGTATGTATACTTTATGTCAGATATTTGTATATATATTTTGTTTATATATATTACAGTATGATTTAAGCGCATAAGTTATGTAAGTTATAGATTGTTAAATATTTTAGTTTACTGTATGTATTGTTTATAAATATGTATGTAAGTTATAACAGTAATTCATTATAAGATTTGTTAGCTTTGAAGTTATATATATATATATATTAGCTTGTTATATAAGTATATGTATATATTAGGTTCTGTTATATGTTCGCACTAGCTCTTTTGTGTTTAAAGTGGTTACTTATTTAATCTAAGGTTCCATATTGTTAAGTATTGTCTGGAACTAGAAATATTTTTGTGACTTTAAGATATATGAGTTTTGTTACAGTATATTAGATTTTAAAGGAAGTATTGTATGTGCTTAAAATGGAGATGTATATATATATTATATAAAATTAGTTTTCGCTGTATGTTGGAAGCAGCCGTGCTTATATATGTATATTAATTAGTTCCTATTTTATAGCCAGCTTTGCTACCTTATATTATATAGTATGTTTTAAATTACTTACAAAATTATTTTTATATTCTGTCTGATTTGGTAACAACCAATATATGTAAAGTTGTATTGCCGTTTGTACATAAAGTATGAATTCGAAATATAGATACGTGTGTTATATAATATGAGTTTATATATATATGATAGTTTGTTTAAGTTTAAAATTTATAAAGCTGTTTTATATATGTATTAGTTATGTACATTTTGATCTGATAGTTTAATTATATACGTTACATTAGTTTATATATATGGTTTATGTAAGTTAATAAAAACACTGTTATATATTAGTATAATATAAAATATATATTAGTTTAAATAATTTCTTGTATTGTTAATATCATATATTATATGTATATATTAAAGGTTTGTGTTAAATTTAGCAATGATTTTTATTATATATATGTTATTTTAGTATTTGTCTTAAATTAAATATTGATTTCAAAGATTTTTATAATAATAATAATAATATATATATATATAATTGATGTTCCTATCAAAACTAATTCTGAATTGTTCTCATCGATTTCTATCAATCATCTTGTCCGTCGAATCTGTATCCATCTAGCTTTGATTTGGAATTCGTGCTTGGGTTGTAGCTAATCCTACTCTCGTTCATCTCTAGCCTCGAAAGGTGAGCAATCACTCACGATTAACTTTCTTATATTTATTAAATTTAATTTCAATTGAAACGACAATTGAAATATGCTGCTGTTAGTTATTTATATTGCTATATATATGCTGTTATCTGTATATATTCACCTGTGACATCTGACACCATTATTTGATATTTATCATTGATGATATATGCCTGTTACTGATTGTTATATTATTATCATTACTGTTATCACTCTGCAAGTTCCCTGTTAGTATAGAATTCACTATGGGTTGAAATGATACATACCCGAACGATCTGTAGAATAGGAGGAAATCGTTATGGGTTGAAATGATAAACCTAAGCGATTTCCATTGAATTGAATTTAGGATTGCGGGTTGAAATGATATATACTCATATATATATATATATATATATATATATATATATAAATTACGGATTGAAATGATAAATATCTGTATCACTTGACCATAGGATATAAAATTATATACAAACACCGTTGGTCTATATATATATATATTGAAAACGATTTCTATGGTTTTGAAAAGAAATATATGGTTTAAAATAAATATTGATTTTTAAGATTTATTAAAGTTGATTTAATAAAGTTGATAAATAATATGTTTAAGTATTTATTTAATATCTATATAGAGTTTATAATGATTTGAAATTGGTTTGATATTTATTTAAGAATTTTACTTAAATAAGTTTGATTTGAAATTTATAAAATTTGAAATTTTGAAGCTATGACTTTATAACTTGTATTTGATCAAAAGTGATTTAAATGAATGTTTCAAGTTTAAATAAATTGAAGGATATATTTAGTTTATTGTAATTTGGGGTTTGTTTAAATGATATTGGATTTATTGAGTGAATATTTCAAAACTGAATAATAGTAAAGTGAATTTGTTATACATATGAAATTATCGAATTTAGTTTTAAAATGTTGAATATTTAAAGCTTTGAAATATATTGAAATTGAAATGGCTTGTTTTATGGTTCAAATATGTATTTGAAATCGATACTTTGAAATGGTTTATTTAGAAACTAAATCGAATTGAAATTGATGATTTGAAATTTGATTAAAATTGAAATATGGAATTTGAGTTGATTTTGAATCAATTTGTGGAATTTGAGGAAGCTATTTTTATATAAAGTATTTTCAAACTATATCTAAAACAATTTATATTTTTTGCTTTATAAATTATTTTAATACAAACTATTTTAATATAAATCATTTTCAATATAAATTATTTTATTATAAACTATTTTAACTTATAACTATTTTATATAAACTAGTTTTATTTTATAAACTATTTTATTATATATATAATTTTAATATCTAAACTGTTTAAGAGGAAATTGTTATGGATTCCAAAATGTATTGATTTCAAAGGGTTATGATTTCCAAAGTTATGAATTTCAAAGTATTATGATTTCCAAAGTATTATTATTTCAAATTGTTTTGGTTCCAAAAGTATTATATGTTTGAAACTACTATGATTTTGGAAGTGAATATATTTGAAATGGAAATGATATCGTATTGATATGTTTTTGAAATGAAAATGACATTTTGGTTTTGAAGTATAAACTATTTTGAAATGACCGCGGTGTTATAATAACGTTTGGTTGTTAAAGAGACCGGGATCGGATATGGGCATACTCTCTATCGATACCGAAAACCACTTTAACAACTGTGTACGCGGTGGAGATTCCAGAATGAAGTAGGATGGTGGAGACGATTCCTATTGAGGTATATACGTTGACCCGACTCCCGTGAGTTGGCATAAGGTGGCTAAAACAGGAGCGATCGACGGGCCAATGAGGTAGCACCTCTGATCGGACACATTTCTTCGATACTATTCTATTACTTTGTGATTTATTTGATGGCCATCCTCGATTTTGATTTGGGAGTGTGTTCCGAGGTGGGCGGTAGTGGCTGCTATGCGTTTCCACCAGCCCGGATGCGTAATTGGTATATCTACCCTGGCATTGCCTAGTTGTGCCGTGTCACCTACCATATCGAGCTTTACTATGAGTTTGGATTTGTGTCGTAGCCTGTGGAGTATTGAGGGTAGCTCCCGATCTGCAGGTATGCTGATACTGGATAGACTACTGGGACTATTATGTGTTAAGGGCTATATGGGTAACCCCTTAACGCTATTTAAAAGTAAGTTTATTTTACTATTAGACATTATTATAATAGCGTATATTATTACATAGTAGATAGTTTAACGGATCCTTAGAGGATGGTTATCCCAAACATCCTTTGAGTTACTTGTATTTCTGTTGATATTTCACTTGAGTTGGATTTATTGATATAAGAATATTAATCCTGACTCGAGTGTTTTGTGTTTTGCTTTACGCTCGGGTCAGACTGAGTGATACAGCATTTGAGACTCACCTTTGGAGTTGGAGCTTCGCTTGGAGATCCAGCTATCTATCGATTCTGCTTTCAGTTATTCAATTGATTAAAGTGATGTATTCTGATCTTGTATTTGATTATTGTATTGAGAAATCTATGTATTCGAGACTTCTGTTGTATCTTGTTTAACTCTGTTTATATTTATAGTAGCTTCATGAAATACTATTCTTTTGTTTCCGTTGCATTATTGTTATATTACTCTATGTTTGTGATTCTATGATTATTTATTTATTGTATATGCTGAGTTTTGCCAAATTTAAATTAACAATCTGATATTTTGAGTAATTCAAATCCGACGTGTATGGATGCGAATGGTTGAAAATTTCAGGTCGTTACAGTATTCTTTGGGGATTTTCAGCTTTGTCTACTTCATATATCATGGATTTTCGGTACCACGCACCTCCATCCCGTCCGTGCTTTGAAGGAATCTCTTTATGGGTTAACTAGCCTAGCCCTATCAAATAGACTAACAAACAACTGTGGTGGTAAATAACTCAACTGAATCAATCCTGGTAGGTGGAAGAGATCAGTTAGGTGTAACCATGTCCTTCCTGTTGACCGCAAGGGACCGAGGATGAGCTTGCTAAATATGCAACTCCTACCCCTAGTTTTGGCACCCACCTACGCTAGCATTTTGCGGACCCTGTTGCAACTCATTTGGTACCTACGCACACCAGCCTTTTGCATGCCCTGTTGCATAAGTCTGATCCCATCCATCGTCCATTTAGATTGCCTAATGCAGTCAAGGCAATACCCTCCTCAAATAAATTTGAAACAGACCACTGGTGCTTGTACAGTCTTGCCAACCGAAAAAGTCCACCTGGGGCCTGCAATTACGGAGGTTCCAACCAAGCACACCTAACCAAAGGGTATCCCTTCAACTCTACACAAGCATATACTCTCTATGGGTCCTATTGGTTGGATATGTTTTTGGCGCCCCAACCCAGTCTAACGACCTTCAATCGTTTATTTTAATTATAACGAACAATTTATAATTATAATAGATAATTTATGATTATTCACATTCGTCATAAACGCATATCCTAGGGTACGTATATATGTATATATATATTTCAGACTCGTGTTTATTTATTCTTCTTTCATTTTCTTTATTGCCTCACATTTTATGTATGATTCTAAGTCTTTATCCTTACTATGTGTTTATCTTCTACTTCATCAAATTTATTTAACGCCTCTCATTTTCAGTCATCAATATCGTTGCTACTACATTCATTAGTTCGGCCTTTGATTTCTATTCCATTTCATTTAATTATCAGTTTTTTAATCCATTTCATTCAATTATCATACTTAATTCATTTCAGTCAATTATCAGCCTTAATCCATTATATTTAAATTATCAGACTTAATTCATTTCATTCAAATATCAGACATAATTCATTTCATTTCCTACTTCTTTTTCTTTCCTATTACTCGGATTTCTTTTTTCATTGGTTTTCACTTTATTAACTTTTTAGTTTCATTCTTATTTAAATATTACACATTTGGGATTTACTATATTTTAATAAATTGGAGTCTAAACTTTAACATTTAACTGTTACATAGTAAATTTTCATATTTTGTCATAAAGAGGTGGTTTGCGCAATGTTTGTAATTACGAAGAGTTCTCTTTTTATTTATTGAAATGGACAGTACAAAATACAGTAACTACATTTATTTTGCACATCTCTTATAGACATATACTTTTTCCTTGTCATTTCAAACTTTACATTTTTGCTAAATTTAAACTTGACAGTATATGGAAATCCACATACAACGATATACATTCTAGTGAATTAAAATCTCACAAAAATTCCAAATGTCCAATTAACTATATTTTTGGTTTCAATCACCAATATCAAATAATATGAAATCCCAATTTATTATATTTTCAGTTAACAAATCCCACGTAAAATTGATAACTAAAATCATTTCGCACTTACAAAATTAAATCTAATCATTATGCTCATGTAATTATCAATAAAAACTTATAGGTAGGTTTACTATCTTTAACATTTCATATATATTAATTCATGTAAAATTAAATTATCAGACTCAGGCATATAGGAATATATTTGCAACGATATAATCTAATATTATATAAAAATATATAATATTCCCACTCACCATTAATTAGAATTTTCAAATCTCTGGATCTAATCCAAATCTAAGCCTACTATATGTATTCTCTACTTTTTGACTCACTATTCGAATCAACAGACAATATTTATATAGATCTTATTAGAAATTGGATTAAGGAAAATAGATTTATTAATTAGAACCAGATCTAAAAGTTTACCTTTGATATAGCAACCTGATTTGAACCTATTTCCTATTCTTTATCCTCCCCTATTCTTCTCCAAAGTCTATCCATGCATTCTAGATCTATTTTTTTTATTTAGAAATTTTTGGAGGAGAAGAGAAAGTGACAGAGCTTCTGCGCTCATTAGAAAATAATGAGTTAGAAGTGAAGTTGTAGGTCCTAATTTATAGAGGTTCAAATCAGTGCTAACCGTTAGATGGAAATAGGTTAGCTCTGGGCCACACGGCCTACAATTACTATCACCTTCAAAAGTAGGTGGGTCAACCGTCCCATGCCCCTGGTCGATCGTCGATGGTCGACTGTGGCTAGGTCATGGTCGATCTAACCCTTGTATTCTGGTGCGTTTTGATTTTTGCGTTGAATTGTTTCCTTCGTTATTAAATAAATGTTAATCAAAGTTAATTACAGTTATCTTCTACCTTAATTAGTCTTTCATAACTGTTAAGAAACCATTATGTTTAACGGTGTTAGTCCATCATTAATTAATTAATTTCAAATTATTTCTTTAATTTCATATATAATTATTTCTAACTACGAAAATTTCAAACGCCGATAACTTTTTCGTTTGAACTATGATTGGAAAAGTTTATATATGAAAATTGATTAGAAAATCACCACGAATCTAATGGCATAAGTTTCATGGTCAAACTCCAATATTGTGAAAATTCCATTTTTCACTATTTATTATTTATTAAATAATTTCTATATTAATTGAGTACCGTAAAAATGCGGGGTATTACAACCATAGCATCTGTGCAACCATCGCAGCCAATGTAATCACTACAACCAACGTAATTAGTACAACTACTGTAATTTGTACAAACAATGCAAGTAGGAAACACTACTACTATACCATTCCAATCAATCATCATAAATATGAGGTAATAACAATAATAGCACACCAAGCCATTAAATATTACAATCATTTGACAACAACGCAATGCCAACTCCAAACATCAAATAAGCCAATCAAGGCATATATATATATATATATATTCCCACATATACCAATTTATCAACCATTAGCAATACACCAGTAATGTAAGTATAAATCAATAAAATGTGTACTAAACCACTATATTAGTAACACAAACACTAACGATAAAACCATAGTTAAATACACACACGTAGTAATGATGATAAAACATTGCACACGCATCCAAATACATTCTCATCATCATAACACAACATATGTGATAAATAAAATCAACCATTAATCACATATTACATCTATCCAAAACATCATACTCACTACCATCATTTTCTATTAAGTATAAAATCATTGTATTATTGTTTATTATAAAAGCACATATTATTTATCTCAAAAACAATAATATTCTCCCAAATTAATAATATACTTCAAAATATCTTATTGTAATTTCATTACTTAAAATCTCTCAAAACTTCGTATTTAACTCAAAAATAGTAGCTTTCACAAAAACATATTATTATATATAAAATCTTATTTTATTAAATAATAATAAACTTCAAAATCTTTGTTTTAAAAATATAGTTTTCATTATTATTTATGTATTTCCCCAAAAATTCATATATAATAACTTTATTAGATTTCTTCTATTAATTTCATTTAATTCATTAAATGACTATTATTTGTAAACATCAAAAACTATAAATAATTACGTCTATCATTTATTTATCTAACAGTCCCAGTATTATCCATTTTATTTCAATTAATTATTTTCCAATTCAAATCAACAATTAATTATAATTAAACAATAAAAATGCTACAATCAATAGTAAGCTACCTAATCAAGGCACAATATATACAAAATAGCCAAAATATCAAACACTTACCAATATATCATAATGCATACCAATAATAATAATTTTTCATGAATAGACATCTATTTTATGATCTAAAATTTATTAAATAAATAAATAATCCATACCAACATTTTTTTCTAAAAGTCTCCAAACCTAGCAAACCCAGTACAATGTCGTTTGGAATTTCTCTACGAGTCCGACAAAAGAAACAGCACATGAATTGAAGTTGGTATGTATAAGATATCTTGCTTCGAAGATATAGGATTTTATTTATAATTTAATAACTAAAATTAATGGAATAAGTACACACATACCATATCCCTTCCACCATCTCCTGTACGCTTGCAAGAACCCAAACTTATCCTCAAATCTTCACTGCCGCAAGTTGCTATCTTCAAATCTGAAGCCACCATCACCTCTGCCTTGGCCTGCTACACCGCCCTAGACCTGCCTCGCCCCCTTCATTGTCGCCAATAGCCAACTGTCGAACCCTTTTTTTGCCACTTCCCTCGCCAATTTCGTCCACCTTTACCACTTACAACCTGATCCAACTGTATGGATGAACCCACTCGTTGTTCTCTACCACCCAGTAACCTCCAATCATCCTATAGTTGACGTTTCACCATCAATCATCAAAATCTATATCGGATGGGCAAGATAAATCACCAATTTCCATCTACCTTGAATGTCGTACCAAAAAATGAATGCTTATTGTCTACTTCATTTTTCAAGGGTTTTCCAAGGATATATAATTCGATAGGGTTTGGACAATTTGGGTTTTATTCACTTTTTAATTAATTTGCTAACCATCATTAGCAGGTAATTATCAAAATTTGGGATTAGGGAACAAATCTAAGGATAGAGGTGACAGTTAGGGTTCTATAGCCTCATTTATAAAATCATTAGGCGAGGTTTATGGGTCGTTTATTCGGTTTGGTCCAAAACAACTACGTATGCTTTTTAAACACTATAATGCCTCTATTTCAAAAAAAAATAGCTCCAAAAGCATCAAAACTATATATTAAACTGACCATCTCGGAAAGACCTTCGAAACAGTTATAAACATGATACCTAATTTACCATTTTATTAAAATTCACTTTTAATTACTTCAATATTTTACAGTGTCAAATTTGCGGGTCATTAAAGTAATTTCAGGAGTTGAAGAAATGATTGATGAATTCTCCCTTCTTGATCATAAATGAAGGGAATCGGGACTTGGTAGTGTATATCGATGCTTCTGGATCAGATTTGGGAGCGGTGGTGCGAAAAGGGTGAGCAATATCTTACGTATTAAGACAGTTGAGACCACATGAAGTTAGATATCTCACAACTTGGAGTTGGCAATGGTAGTTTTGCACTGAAAGTTTGGAGACATTATCTTTTGGGAGAGTGTTTTAAGATGTATACAAACTACAAGTCCCATAATTATTTTTTCTCTCAGAAATGTTGAAAATGAGGCAAAGAATTCTTGACGGCATATGAGTTCAGTATAGAGTATTAGCCAAGAAATGGGAACAAGGTTGTAGATGCTTTGAGTATGAAGCATCAAAATAGAGTGTTAGCCATGACTGAGGAATGGAAAACGTTAAAGACATTAGCATCTTATGGACAGCATTATAGGATGAATGCGGTATCAAGTCGAGATCTAGGAATTGTAACAGGTTTGGAGGTACATCCAGCCCTTTTAGATGAATTGCTATAAGGCAAAAAAGACGCACTATTAGTAGAGAGGGTTAGAGATCTGAAAGGATTCAAAATAGGTTGAAGGAATGGCTTAAGTAGAAAGGAAGACTATGTGTTCTAAATGTTGTAAATCTTCGAAAGGAGGTCTTAGAGGAAAGTTATCGGTCTAAGTTTACTATTCATCCTAGGGGCACAATGATGTATCGTGACATAAAGAGGGTATTCTTTTAGGAATAGATGAAAAGGGATGAAGAGGGATGTTGATGAATGTGTGAAGAGGTGCTTCATTTGTCAACAAGTAAAAACTGAGCATTAGAAGCTGAGAGATTTATTTCAATCTTTAGAAGTACCAACTTGAAAGTGGGATTTGAAGTTCATGAATTTTATTGATGGGTTGACTAGGTTGAAACAAGAAATGAAAGCATTTGGGCAGTAGTCGATAAATGGACTAAGAGGGCCCATTTTATCATAGTGAAGTCGATAAGAATGAGGGATAGTTTGGAAAAGTTATACATGAAGAATGTTGTGAGACTGCATAGGTTTCCAAGTAGTATTGTTAGTGGTAGAGACCCACTATTCATCGGTGAATTTTGAAGGAGAGTGCATTGCGTACATAATTGAGCATCAGTACAACTTATCACCTGCAGACTGATGGGAGAACAGAAAGAGTGAACCGTGTGCTTGAAGATTTGCTGAGGTCATGTGTTCTAGATTTCAGAGGATCATGGAAAGATCATTTATGGAGTTTTCATATAATAATAGTTACAAATCGAGTATCAGGATAACCCCGTTTGAGGTGCTTTATGGGAGACTGTGTAAATCACTTGTTTGTTGATTGGAACGAGACATAGACTCGTGCTAGGACCCGATATGGTAAGAAATGCTCCTGAGAAGGTAGAGTTGATTTTCTTTAGAATGAAAGTTGCACAATCGAGGTAGAAGAGTTATGCCGATAAGAGGAAAAAGGAACTAGAGTTTATAGTAGGTGATCCTGTGTTCATAAAATGTTCACTAATGCAAAGTATGATGCACTTTGGGAAGGCGGGGAAATTGGCACTTAGATATGTAGGACCGTTTTCAGTAATTGAAAGGATTGGTAAACTCACTTATTGAGTCTAGTTACAAAGTAATTTGATAGGTGCGCATAATGTTTTTCACATATCACATTTGAGGAAATGTGTGAACAACCCAAATTCGGTGGTGGGACATAGGGTAGTTGAGGACTTGTTTGTAGAGTCAAATTTGGCTTATGTTAGAAGACCAAAGGGAATAGGCAGTCATGATACAAAAGAGTTAAGGAACAAAGTTATCAAACATTTTCACATCAAGTGTAGTGGCAACGTTGATGATTGTACTAGGAGGTAGAGGATAAGATTAAGAATATCTACACCAATTTGTTTTGACATGTATGATTAAACACGTATGTTTATTGTATAAAATAGTAGTGACGCTTGTATGATGTGATGATATGATATTAGTATGTGTTAGTAGTTGATGATTTGCATTAGCAGAGAACTAGTGTAATGTTTAATGTGTGCACATTGTACTGATGACGGTGGTTATTATCTTGCCTTGCATGAATTTCGAGGGCGAAACTTTTACAAGGAGGGAAAACTATAACACCTCATATTTTAACTGCCATAATATAAGGAATTAATTAAATAAATAACTAATTAAATTACATCATGAGATAATAATTAAATAAGATAAATTTATTAATCAGAATGAAGAGTGAATTTAAGATGAAGAGTTAGGGGAACTAACAAGAATAGGCTTGAATAGGGTTTTAGCCTAAAGGCCAAATTACTAACCCCTAACACTCCTACTTTTCATTCTTCCCTTTACACAAAAACAAACAAAAAGGAAAAGAAAAAGGGAGGAGCTGGCCATATTTTTAAGTGGGAAAAAGAAGAAGAATGAAAGTAAAGGGAGAAGATTTCAACATTAAGAAAAAAGAAGACATTTTAATCAAGTTTAAATCCAAATTAGGTGAGTAATCCTTTCTCTAAACCTTCCAAAGCTGTTTGGGTTAGGATTATATGTAAGTAAGATGCTTTGAATATTAATGAACAAGTTTATGAATGATAGATAACCTTTGTTCATGTTTGGGAATTTAACAATGATGATTTTTGATAAGTTTAAGGTAAAATATTTATCAAACCTTCATCAAATAAATTGAAATTTTTATACGATGTGTAAAATAATCATATGAAGATGAGTTTCCTAATTTTTTGAAATCATTTAGAATTTAAAGGAATTTTATAGTTGAGAAAATAATTAATTTTAGGATTTCATAATTTAAAATATGAAAATTAATTATTTAGCCTGAAACTTTTATACAATGTAAAAATGATTAATTGGATGTTTAGTGAATTTTTAGGATTTTTCCCATCCATTTCGAAATTAAAATGAATTATTTAGAAAAGGGAAGAGTTAATTGCTAACGGGGATTTTAAATAATTAATCAGTCAAGTAATTAATAATTCTTGAAAAAAAACTGCAAATAGTTAGGTTGACCAATGATAATTTGACATTTAACAAGATTTGGTGTAAAGCAATTACTTTTAATAGCAATAAAACATTATTCATTTAATTACGAAACATCCTTTTAAGCATGTAATAGCTTAATAAGTAAGTACTTGATAGCTTTATGACCCTTGATACTTGGCAGCCTTAAGATGATTAATGCTTAATAGCTTCATGCCATAACATGTGATAGCTTAGTAAGTTGAGCTCGATAGCTTTGTGTACCATGATACTTGATATCTTTATGAACCATGATACTCGATAGCTTATGAAGGCCTTGTCATTTGATAGCCTTAAAATGATTACCGCTCGATAGCTTTAGGTCATAGCATGCGACGGCATAGTAAGTTGAACCTCGATAGCTTTGTGAACCATGATACTGGATAGCTTATGAAAACCTTGTCATTAGATTGCCTTAAAATGATAAACACTCTATAACTTAAAGAGTTAACATGCGATAGCTTTTGATGTTCGATGGCATTTAGTACACAATAGGTTTAGGCATGTAGTAACTTGGCATTCGATAGCTTTTGGCATGTGATAGGTATAGGCATGCAATAGCTTCTTAGCATTCGATAACTTTTGACATGCATTAGGCATTGGCATTGGATTGCAATAAAACATTTAGCATGCGATAGCCTAGGGTCAACATACGATAGCTATATGGAGTCATCTTGTGATAGCCCTTCATTAATAGGTGATAGCCATGTAATGTAAACATGCGATAGCTAATAATACAAAGAATTTCTAAGTAAATAAATGAACTTTTAGCAGCACTTTGGAAGACATCTTCCAAAGTGATGGTTGAGAATTTCATGGAGATGAAATGGCCATAAAGATTAATAAGTTAAAATGAAATACCTTATTTAAAGTGGAAAATTGAGAATAAGCTAAGAAAGCTATGATATGATAAGTAGCATCATTTGAGCAAATAAAATGTTGGTGTAAGGCCTTAGAGGAAAGCATATGTCTAAACTCGACATTATATTTGGTAACGTGGGTGTAAGGCCTGTATGGTAACGTGGGTGTAAGGCTTGTATGGTAGTCATTTGTCTAAACACGATATTATATTTGGTAACAAGGATGTAAGACCAGTGTGGCGGCCATTTGTCTGAACACGACATTATATATGGTAATGTAGGTGTAAGGCCTAGGTGGAAACTATTTCCTTATACACAACAATATACTCGATAATGGTTGGTGTAAGGCTTGTGTGGCAAACACTTGTCTAAACATGGCACTGTATTTGATATTAGTGGTGTAAGGTCTTGGAGATGCAAGATCTTGATGGCAACCTAATTATCTATTTATGATAAAATTGAGAAAGAGTAAGATAAAACACCTAAGTGTTAACCTTAAGTGTCTTGTACCATTATTGAACTGGAAGGAGTAAGTCCTATATGGCAATTTAAAATGAACCGGCTATAGAAACTAATTGGAATATGTTGTGAACGAAAGTCTCACACTTAGTTGAAATTGATGACTTGTGTTTGATCATGAGATGATGTTATTACATAGTATGATATTCTGATGTTAATTGGAATAATGAGCTCGTTCCATGTATTAGCGGCATGGTCACAGTATATGATTTGTTTGCTTAGGGTAAGTATTACTCATACCAGGCTTTATATCTGATCCATGTTTTTATTATTTCCCATAAACCCATGGGTACTCATTCGAGTAGGCTGAGTTTATGGTATAGATATGTAGCTTTTGTAAAAGACAATTAAATACTCTAAAAACGAAGCCAGAGGCTTGTTTTGAAAATAATAGTTATTTTTAAATTTTTGCTATGTAAAACCAAGATTTACAACTAGATAAGTGTTCATGTCGGCATTTTCATATATCAGGCATGACACTATATTTATATTTTATTATATTTACTCGTGAATGGGAACAAGATGGGTTAATGATTATGTAATGACTTGATGTAATAAAATAATTTAGCCGCTCTATTTACTTATTGTTGTGAGAAAAAATGATTCTGATCTCACTTTGTCATTTGAAAATAATTCGACTGATGACTGTAACATATTCAATGTTCATTTTCAAGTCTCAAAATGGGGTACGTTACACATGTAAAGGCCTTTAAATAAGTGCTTATTTTATAGTTTGGAAGGCTATGATTTAGCATGTCTTCGATGTTGTCTGGATGGCCTGGATCAAAGCTTTGTTCCTCAAGTATTGTTATGACCATTGATGCTAACTGGATGGCTTAGATGCATAATTCTAGACATTCTACATTATGCATGCACTTTGCTTGTGGAGTTTTTGTTGAATGGTGTATTTCGCAACTGCTTTAGTCATAAGGGGTAGAACTGTCGCTGCTTTTGTTGGATGGATTGTCCCAACTATTACTTTTGCCAAATGCTCTATGGTAGATGTTTATGGATTAGAAATTTAGTGGATTCCTATCTTCGAATATGGTATGAGGAGTGACTGCGAAAGTGTCGTGTGCCTAAGAGATGCCCCAAGAATTTATTTGAGCTCCCTTCCAGTATTGAATATATGCCAAATGGGTAGTATCTTGGTCGATGGGTGCTGATTTATTATAAACAAACTGATTGCTTGCTGGAGGCGAAGGAGGATGGTTCTCTCGAGGGGCTAGTGTAGCGGTGCTAGCTAGTTATGTTGATGGTTTGGAATGATAGTCATAGACACCTTAATGCAGACGAATGCCTATGTTGATGGCCGGACGACCCTAGGCTCTCATCTTATGGTGGATGCTTTATTGTTGTGTTAGGCTATAATCGAATCAAGTCTTATTGTTCTTGATTGAGCATTTTGTGTTGGATCTACATTAGGTTTGTGCATTGAACAATGAATTTCTTACACAAAAAATTTATGCAATAGTTTGGGAACATTATTATCAGTTAGGAATATATAATAATAAAATGGTTTAGAGTAAGTAATGGTGAACTTTTATTATTTTGGGAATAAACAATAGCATCATATTTCGAAGTAGATTATTTTTGTATTTTCAATATAAATAACAATAATAGAATATGAGTGTAACACCTCATATTTTTCTAACATTATTTAGAATATTTAATTAGTTAAATTACAATAAATAATGTGAAGATTGTTAGGTTGGGATTTGATTAGTTAATGGTAGCCCTGCTATGTTAAGTGTGTCAACTAAAATGAAATAACATTAGAGAATTTATTAAGAAATGAGAAAAGCAATATGGGAAATGGTAAAACCTTATACCCTAAACCCTTAGGATATAAAAACTCACGTTCATTCTCACTCTCGATTCACTCAAACAAAAATACTAAGGCCGACCACCATTTTACTCTCAAGAAAAGAATTAAAGCTAGGATTCAAGAGAAGAGAGGTAATCAACTAATTCGACAATCAAATCTCTCATCTATAATCTCAAAGCCAAGGTGAATAATCACTAAATCCCTAATTCTTTTAATTTTCGGTTTTATGACTAGATCCGAAATGTTTTTGCTAAGTTTATGCCATGTTTTGATGTTCAAACCTATATATATGCTGTTGGTAAAATTATACATGTTCATACTTGTTTTTATGATATGTTTGACATAAAAACCCTATTTAATGACATCCAAATGACTTGAAAGTTTAAATATGGATATGGAATAATATTTTAGAGATGGGTTTTGATTTTCATAATTTTTCGATTTATTATGGATTTTATATTAATTTTCTAGTGAAGGGAATTGTTTATTGGGTTATAAATTATTTTCGGCTGAAATAAAAATATTTTGGGTTTGAAATTTTAATATGTTAGGCAATATATTAAAATAGATTTTCTGGGATTTTTTCAGATTTTTCCTAAGTCATTTGATGAATATATAAAATTATTTAAGGTATAAGACTTAAATGTTTTACATATTTAATTAAGGAGAAGGGGCATTTTGTAAAATAAAATGATTATTTAATTTTAGTAATAGTGGCAGCACATTTCTAAAAAGTGTTTATTAACCAATGGAAATTTGACAAACAAAGGCAGGTTGGTTGAAAAGTTTCTACTTTAAGTTAAAAACAAAAATCACACTTTTTCCATGTTTCAGCCTATACAGCAACAGACCTTCCACCCCAAACCTTTTATCACAGTCGAAAGGTTAGCTCTCGATAAGGTCAAAGTTCAATGCATAAGGTATCAAATATTTCGGTACGTAATGAATTGAATAAAGCAGAAAGGTTCTGAGCCGAAGGGTTGAGGGCCAAAAAGGTTGGGATATATTTGTTTTAGAAATCAAAAGATTTCGCCTTCTTTGCATTCAAATTGGAGCTTTTGACTTGGTTGCCTTCTTCCAAGTCAAATTATTTAAAAGAAAGATTTAAAACCTTCCGACATAGTCGATAGGTTCCTGCTGCTATCACTATTGCTTTGTTTTGAAACCTTCCGACATTGCCAAAGGGTTTCTACCGCTTTATATAAAGGTTTTGTTTTGAAGCTTCCGACCTAGTCGAAAGGTTTACTTGTTTTTAAAACTAGCCATTTCTCCAAATGCTTTCGAAAGGAAGCGTTCGACTTAGGTGATTTATCCTTGTTTTATAAAGTATAACCCAAAGCTTTCGAAAGGTTGTTTCCAATGAAGTTGAAAGGTTTTAAAAGAAGGTTTCCATATTATTTTGAATTGAACCCAGTATGCTTTCGAAGGGTTTATGTTTTAAAAGGTTTTATGCCTTCGAAGGGTTTGTTTATTGAATAGTACTGAAAGGTTTATTAAAGGATTTCGAAAGGTTTAGTTCAAAGGTTTATGAAGGAAGGTTTTCCAAAAGTTTTTCTAAGGCAATGGTTTAATGTGGTTTTAAAAGAAGGATGTCTAAAGTTTATGGCTTTCGTAAGGCTTGCTTTTAAATGGATTCGAAAGGTTTGAGGAATGATTTCGAAAGGTTTAATGTTGATTTTGAAAGAGATGATTTAAAAAGTTTAGAAAGAGGTTCTTTCAATTAGTTAAATGTTTTCACTAACTAAATTTTGAGTAAAGGATATATATGACATGGTGATATGATTTTGAGTAAAGTATAAAGATTATATACTTTTCCTTGTTTAAGTTTGATTTAAAGGTTTAAATCATTTTGAAAATGGTTTCGAGGAAAATTATAGGAGGGGATCCTTAAGTATAATGACTCAGATATTAGAGAACCAGATGGACTAGTATGGGGTCGCACCCTATACATTAGCCAATAGCCCCAGCTAATTGTTTTCCAAAATTCTAGTGTGTAGGGCTTTGTCACAGGTAGACTAAAATTACGTTTACACACCGAAAGGGATACATGTTTGTATACATATAGGTTATTAGTAAGCCTGAAAATCCATTAGGATCGAGAAGACCTGGGAGATGATTAAGTTAGGGACAGACCGTCCAGAAGTGGAGTATTTAACAGATAGTTAATGGGAAATGTTTAACAGATAGTTAAGGATAGATAATCCAAAAGATGAATATCTCACAGGTGTTAGGTTAATTTTGATTTTATTGTTTGGTGGGTCAGAGTCAGCCAAAGGTTGATAGTTATCTAAACAAAACTTATGTATTTGAATAGATAGTTCATTATTACCTGATATTTATGGACGTTTACATAATGATTACTTTACAGTATTTAACCGCTGTAGATGCAGGAGCATAGTATATGGTTATATGAAAGGTTTAGAAAAGATATTTAAAAAAAGGATGTTAGTGAGGGAAAACCCATTCCGCTAAGCGGTGTGGTCTCACTAAACATGATTATTTTGGGATGTATAATAATATTCACACCAGGCTTTATGTCTGACTCGAAGTTTATGTTTTGCCCTTAAACTCTCGGGTGCTCAAAAAATGATTTGAGTAGGCTGAGGGTTAGGGTTCTTTTCAGGTTTTAGAACGTTGACGAATAAGCTACCGGAGGATGCAGGAGGCAATGGATAGCTACTTAGGACTTGTTGTTTATTGTTGTGTTGTGATGGATTTTCCGCTGTGATGTTATGTATTAGGTATAATATGACCATATGACTCTGATCAACCAAGGGGGTATCTTCATATACCGCTCTCGATGTAATTTGTAATGATTTTATTTAATCTGTACCTGGGAAACAATTTGATTGGAAATGTAATGAAGTAATTTTTGGTTTTGAAATCTGTGTTTTGTTTCATATTCAAGTGCTTCTGATATTATTGATACCATTAACATAGCTGTATTTAGTCACCGGAAGCTAATACTATAGATGACTGCAGCATCTGTAGCGCTTAGTTTTGGGCCTCTAGATAAGGGATGTTACAGCTTGGTATTAGAGCATGGTTTATGAAATACTTTAACTAAAAATGATTTTGAAAACATAATCCTTAGAAATTAGAGTTAGGATTGGGGTATGGGGTAACGCTATAGTAACGTACTTGTATTTGCTATATATATATATATATATATATAAGTATACGCTATATCTTTAAACTCCTATCTTAGTTAGGCTATTCATCTATATCTCACGAGGTTTGAATACAGATATGGAGGGAAGAAGAAGTAGAGTAAATATCGGAGGTGATAGCACCGTTACCAACAGAAATGCCCGACCAAACACTAGGAGAGGTCCCGGTTAGGCACAAGCTAGAACTACTGATGTAGGAGTTCCCTAAATGTACATAGGAGCGATGTATCAGTTCTTTGTAAATATGGTGCAAGCTGGAGTAGCAGCTGGTGTTGTCGGAGGTAACGCTGCTGAAGGTGGAGCACAAGAAGTTCCTGCGGTCAATCAGTATGCCAACTTGAGTATGGATTACATCAGGTTTGGAGGGAAACCGTTTATTGGCACTGAAGATGTGATCGAGGTGGAGAATTGGCTACTGCACTGTGAAAGAATCTTTGCTGATCTAGGATTGAATGATGCACAGAAGAGGAGATTGGCCTCGAGGCAGCTGTAGGGAGCTGCACTATTCTGGTGGAATACTGTCACTGTTGGAGTTGATGAGGAGACCATAACTTGGGAAGAATTCAGGATAAGGTTTTCAGAAAGATTCATGTCTGTAATGGCGCAAGCGGCGTTGGTAAGAAAGTTTGTGGAGTTGGAACAAGGAGATATGTTCGTATTGGAGTACACAAGAAAGTTTGAGGAATTGGCCCGATACGGGTATGCGTTGGTAGACACTATGATCAGTAGGAATGAAAAGTATATCAGTGGCTTGAGGCCAGAATTGATAAGTGCTACTTTGCCGCACTTGAGAGATCCCAGTGATGTAGTTGTTGAGATGGCATTGAGACAAGAAGAGGCATTGGCTTGCTTGAGGAAGAAGGTGAAGGAGGCCCACATGGGACAGACCCAGAAAAGGAAATTATTCCAGAAAAAGACTGCTCAGAAAGAGGGAGCACAGAAGAAAGGTAAGACTGAAGTGGTTTGCTACAATTGCATCAAGAAGGGACACTATGCTAATGAGTGTCGAACCGGCAAAGGAAAAGGAAAAGAGGCTGGTGGAAAGAAGAGTGTTAGATGCTTTAATTGTGATCAAGGGGGTCATTACAAGAACAAGTGCTCAGAGCCTGCAAAGGAAGGTAATGGGTGAGTTTATGCTTTGGGGACTACAACTGCAAAGCCTGTTGTGTAGGAAAAGGGGAAGGCTGTCTTAGGAGGCTCGCTGCAGATCCACGGTATATCTATTAGCATTCTATTTGATACTAGAGCATCTCATTCTTTTATTTCTTGATGTCTGGTAGATAGGCTTAACCTAGAACCCTCTTACTTAGTTACTTCCTTAAGGGTTGCAAATCCGATAGGAGGTTATGCAACACTTGGGATGAGGTGTGACCATTTAGAATTTGATTTGCTAGGCCATGCCTTTGATTGTTGTTTGCATGTGTTTGAATTTGTGGGGTTTGGGATTATCTTAGGATGGATTGGTTGAGTAGATATGATGCTAGGATATTTTGCCAAGATAGGAAAATATCACTGAGTCACCCGGATTGTAGTGATCGGATAATTTATACCGTAGAGAATCCTAGTTGTGAAGTGAATGATTTATTGGGTATTATGGAGTTAGAGGATGAGTTGCATCAAGTCTTTGTAGTTAGATAATTTGCTGATGTGTTTGAGCCAGTCGTTGGACTGCCACCGAAACGAGCTATAGAGTTTCAGACTGAGTTGGTGCTTGGAGCTGAATCGATGAGTAGACCGCCAAGTAGGATGACACCTATAAAGATGAAGAGTTAAAAGTACAATTGGTGGATTTAGAAGGCAAGAGTTTTATTAGACTAAGTAGTTCGCCATGGGGAGCTACTGTTGTATTTGCTAAGAAGTCGGATGGGTCGTTGAGGCTACGTATCGATTATAAGTTGAATGAGAAGACGATAAAGAACCGATATCCATAGCCGAGAATAGACTATTTGTTCGATCGGTTAAGTGGAGCAAAGGTATTCTCTCAGTTGGATTTGGCAACGGGATTTTATTAGCTTAGAGCAGTGGAGGATAGCATTCCTTTGACGGCGTTTAGGATGAGATATGGATCGTACAAATGGTTAGTTATGCCGTTCAGACTAACTAATGCGTCGGCATTCTTTGTGGATCTGATGAATAGAATTTTCCGAGAGCACTTGGATAGATTTGTATTGGTCTTTATAGATGACATTTTGATATACTCTAAGGATGAGAAGGAGCATGAAGTTCATCTTTGAGTCGTGCTTGAGAGGTTGAGGGAGCATCAGTTGAAGGCTAAGTTTTCAAAGTGTCATTTTTGGAAGAAGGAAGTGATGTTCCTTGGTCATGTCGTCTCAAAAAAAGGGTTGTCTGTAGATCCAACTAAGATTGAAGCGGTGAATAATTGGAAGAGACCCGAGATGGTGACCAAAATAAAGAGTTTTCTTGGACTGGATGGGTATTACAGGAGGTTTATAAAGGATTTTTCACGGATAGCTGCACCGATGACTAAGCTTATGCGAAAGGATGTGAAGTTTGTATGGACTGATAAGTGTGAGGAAGCATTCCAGTGCTTGAAACACTTATTGACCCATGCACCAATGTTAGTGGTTCCGGAGGGGAATCAGGATTTAGTTGTTTATACAGATGAGAATGGAACTAGATTGGAAGCTGTGTTGATGAAAAGAGGTAAAGTGATTGCTTATGCTTCTAGACAGCTCAGACCACATGAAGTTAGGTATCCAACGCATGACTTGGAGTTAGCTGCCGTTATATTTGCTTTGAAGGTATGGAAGAATTATCTTTTGGGAGAGTGATTTGAGCTTTACACTGATCATAAGTCGTTGAAGTACGTGTTCTCTCAAAAGGATCTGAACATGAGACAACAGAGATGGTTGGAGTTGATTGCTGCCTATGATTTTTTAATTGCATACACACTCGGAAAAGGAAACATGGTAGCGGATGCACTCAGTCGGAAACATCAGATTGCAATATTGGTTATGATTGCTGAGTGGAAGGATTTGGAAGCATTATCGGCTTGTAGTGTGAAATTTAGATCCGAGGTAGGTTCAAGTGCAGAAAGTGTCGTGTTGTCTTGTTTAGAAGTTCGATCGGTGATGATTGGAAGGATAACTTCTAAACAGGAGGAGGATCCAGTTTTAGCTGAGCGGATCAAAAGGTTAAGGGAAAGGACAGAGAGCGATGACCTAAAGGATTTCAGTCTTGACCAAAATGGGTGGTTGAGAAAGAAGGGAAGGTTATGTGTTCCAAATGTAGGAAACAAGAGGAAGGAGGTTTCGGATAAGTGCCATTGTTTGAAGTTCATTATCCATCTAAGAGGGACGAAGATGTATCAGGATATGAAGAGAAGTTTCTTCTAGGAAGGGATGAAACGGGACATTGGATTGTGTGTTAAGCAGTGCTTAAATTGCCAACAGGCAAAGGCCGAACACCAAAAGCCAAGTGGATTGCTTCAACCATTAGAAGTTCCGTTATGGAAATGGGATTTGATCTCTATGGATTTTATTGATGGGTTGCCGAGGTCTAGTAGAGTAAATGAAAGCATATGGGTCATAGTGGATAGAATGACTAAGAGTGCCCATTTTATTCCAGTAAAGTCAACTTGGACGGCACCTAATTTGGCGAAGTTATTTATGAAGAATGTGGTTAGGATGCATGGGATTCCTAATAGTATTGTCAGTGATAGAGATTCTTTATTTACTAGTGAGTTCTGGAAGAGTCTACAGGAAGTATTAGGAATCAAGCTCAACATGAGTACCACTTACTATCCACAGACTGATGGGCAAACAGAAAGAGTTAACAAAATCTTGGAAGATTTGTTAAGAGCTTGCGTATTGGATTTCGGGGGATCATGGGAGGACCATCTTCATCTAGTTGAGTTCTCGTATAACAATAGTTATCATACTAGTATTGGGATGGCATTGTTTGAAGCTTTATATGGAAGACCATGAAATTCTCCTATATGTTGGATGGAGATCGAAGATAAATTGGTTCTTGGTCCGGATTTAGTGAAAGAAGCTGCGGAGCAGATTGAGTTGATTCGAGCTAGGATGAAGGAAGCTCAATCTAGGCAGAAAAGTTATGCAGAGAGAAGAAGGAAAGATTTGGAATTTTCGGTCGGAGAATATGTATTTATTAAGGTTTCACTGATGAAGGGTGTAATTAGATTTGGAAAGTCAGGAAAGTTAGCACCTAGATTCATTTGTCCTTTTTGTATCGTTGAGAGGACCGGGAAACTCGCTTATAGAGTAGAGTTACCGAGTAGTTTGGCTAGAGTCCATGATGTTTTCCATGTTTCTCATCTTAGAAAATGTGTTAGAGACCTGGAGACTACCATAGCACATACAGTGTTAGAAGACTTAGTAATAGAACCGGATTTGACTATTGTTAGAAAACCGATTCAGATTGTGGCTAGAGATGAGAAGAAGTTGAGGAACAAGACAGTCAAGTTATTAAAGGTTTATTGGAGCGATGATGCTAGAGACTATACTTGGGAAGTGGAGAGCAGGATTAGAGACTCTTACCCTGATTTGTTTGATGGTATGCTTTACCTTTGATTGTTTTGATGTGTACCTTATAGTAATTTCGAGGACGAAATTCTTTAAGGTGGGGAGTCTGTAACACCCCATATTTTTCTAAAATTATTTAGAATATTTAATTAGTTAAATTAAAATAAATAATGTGAAGATTGATAGGTTGGGATTTGATTAGTTAATGGTAACCGTGCTATGTTAAGTGTGTCAACTAAAATGAAATAGCATTAGAGAATGTATTAGGAAATGAGAAGCGCAATATGGGAAATGGTAAAACCTTATACCCTAAACTCTTAGGAGATAGAAACTCACGTTCATTCTCACTCTCATTTCACTCAAACAAAAATACTAAGGTCGGCCACCATTTTACTCTCAAGAAAGGAATTAAAGCTAGGATTCAAGAGAAGAGAACTAATCAACTAATACGACAATCAAATCTCTCATCTATAGTCTCAAAGCCAAGGTGAATAATCACTACATCCCTAATTCTTTTAGTTTTCGGTTTTATGACTAGATCCGAAATTTGTTTGCTAAGTTTATTCCATGTTTTGATGTTCAAACCTATATATATCTTGTTGGTGAAATTATACATGTTCATACTTGTTTTTATGATATGTTTGACATGAAAACCCTATTTAATGACATCCGAATGTCTTGAAAATTTAAATATAGATCTGGAATAATATTTTAGAGATGGGTTTTGAATTTCATAATTTTCCGATTTATTACAGATTTTATATTAATTTTCTAGTAAAGGAAATTGTTTATTTGGTTATAAATTTCGGTTGAAATAATAATCATTTGGGTTTGAAATTTTAATATGTTAGGCAATATATTAAAATAGATTTTCTAGGATTTTTCCAGATTTTTCCTAAGTCATTTGATGAATATATAAAATTATTTAAGGTATGAGACTTAAATGTTTTACATATTTAATTAAGGAGAAGGGACATTTTGTAAAATAAAACGATTATTTAATTTTAGTAATAGTGGCAGCACATTTCTAAAAAGTGTTTATTAACCAATGGAAATTTGACAAACAAAGGTAGGTTGGTTGAAAAGTTTCCTTTTTAAGTTAAAAACAAAAATCACACTTTTTCTATGTTTCAGCCTATACGGCAACAGACCTTCCGCCTCAGACCTTTCGTCGCAATCGAAAGGTTAACTCTCGACAAGGTCAAAGTTCAATGCATAAGGTATCAAATATTTCGGTACGTAATGAATTGAATAAAGCCGAAAGGTTCTGAGCTAAAGGGTTAAGGGCCAAAATGGTTGGGATATATTTGTTTTATAAATCAAAAGCTTTCGCCTGCTTTGCTTTCAAATTTGAGCTTTCGACTTGTTTGCCTTCATCCAAGTCAAATTATTTAAAAGAAAGATTTTAAACCTTCCAACATAGTCGATAGGTTCCGGCTGCTTTCACTATTGCTTTGGTTTTAAACCTTCCGACGTTGCCGAAGGGTTTCTACCGCTTTATATAAAGGTTTTGTTTTGAAGCTTCCGACCCAGTCGAATGGTTTACTTGTTTTCAAAACTAATCGTTTCTCCAAATGCTTTCGAAAGGAAGCTTTCGACTTAAGTGATTTGCCTTTGTTTTATAAAGTATAACCCAAAGCTTTCGAAAGGTTGTTTCCAATGAAGTTGAAAGGTTTTAACAGAAGGTTTCCAGATATTTTGAATTGTACCCAGTATGCCTTCGGAGAGTTTATGTTTTAAAAGGTTTTATGCCTTCGAAGGGTTTTTTTATTGAATAGTACTGAAAGGTTTATTAAAGGATTTTGAAAGGTTTATGAAGGAAGGTTTTCCAAAAGTTTTTCTAAGGCAATGTTTTAATGTGGTTTTAAAAGAAGGATGTCTAAAGTTTATGGCTTTCGTAACGCTTGCTTTTAAATGGATTCGAAAGGCTTGAGGAATGATTTTGAAAGGTTTAATGTTTATTTTGAAAGAGTTGATTTTAAAAGTGTAGAAAGAGGTTCATTCAAATGGTTAAATGTTTTCACCAACTAAATTTTGAGTAAAGGTTATATATGACATGGTGATATGATTTTGAGTAAAGCATAAAGATTATATACTTTTCCTTGTTTAAGTTTGATTTAAAGGATTAAATCATTTTGAAAATGGTTTCAAGGAAAATTATGGGAGGGGATGCTTAAGTATAAATGACTCAGATATTAGAGAACTAGATGGGACTAGTATGGGGTCGCACCCTATACATTAGCTAATAGCCGCAGCTAATTGTTGTCCAAAATTCTAGTGTGTAGGGCTTTGTCATAGGTAGACTAAAATTATGATTACACACCGAAAGGATTATATGATTGTATACAGATAGGTTATTGGTAAGCCCGAAAAACCATTAGGATCGGGAAGACCTGGAAGATGATAAAGTTAGGGACAGACCGTCCAGAAGTGGAGTATTTAACAGATAGTTAATGGAAAATGTTTAACAGATAGTTAAGGATAGATAATCCAAAAGATGAAAATCTAACAAGTGTTAGGTTAATTTTGATTTTATTGTCTGGTGGGCCCGAGTCAGCCAAAGGTTGATACTTATCCAAACAAAAATTATGTGTTTGAACAGATAGTTCATTATTACCTAATATTTATGTATGTTTACATAATGATTAATTTACAGTATTTAACCGTTGTGGATGAAGTAGAATAGTATATGGTTATATGAAGGTTTAGCAAAGATATGTTAAAAAAAGGATGTTAGTGAGGGGAAACCCGTTTCGCTAAGCGGCGTGGTCACACTAAACATGATTATTCCGGGATGTATAATATTATTCACACCAGGCTTTTTTTCTGACTCGAAGTTTATGTTTTCCCCTTAAATTCTCGGGTGCTCAAAATTGATTTGAGTAGGCTAAGGGTTAGGGTTCTTTTCAGGTTTTAGAATATTGATGAATAAACTATCGGAGGATGCAGGAGGCAATGGATAACTACTTAGGACTTGTTGTTTATTGTTGTGTTATGATGGATTTTCCGCTGTGATGTTATGTATTAGGTCTAATATGACCATATGACTTTGATCACCGAAGGGTTATCGTCATATACCTCTCTCGGCGTAATTTGTAATGATTATATTTAATCTGTACCTGGGAAACGATTTGGGTTATGTGACGTGAATGTGAAACAATTTGATTTGGAAATGTAATGAAATAATTTTTGGTTTTGAAATCTGTGTTTTGTTTCTTATTCAAGTGCTTCTGATATTATTGATACCATTAACATAGCCTTATTTAGTCGCCAGAAGCTAATACTATAGATGACTGCAGCATCTGTAGCGCTTAGTTTTGGGCCTCTAGATAGGGGATGTTACAATGAGTTTTTTAAAGGTAATATTATTATTAAAAGGAAATAGTAAAATTGGATTCTAAAAGAATTATTATTATTTATATATGGATTAAATAATTGTGAAGTGTTTAAATGTGATACTTGAATATTATTATTTTTAGGATAAATAATAATAAAGACGTTTCAAGAATGATTGACACCCAATTGCTTTGCATATGATATTGTTTTTGTTGCTTTATATTTTTGGAGGTTTGGTTGCTTTGATTGTTGAATATTTTGTTAATTTAATATGTTATTTCATTGATTAATTATTTTGTTACTTTGTTCCATCAAGGTGTGCTACATTGTAAATGGTTGGTTGAACTATATGTTTGGTTGAAACTGCTATTAGATGGAATATGACTAATGAATTCAAATTTATTTCGTCTTAAATAATAAATAAATATGAAATTTGATCTTGATTTATTTTATGTGACATCATACGAATGTGGTTGGATACTTATATTGATGTAAGTAAAATGTGATGGTGAATGGAACCTATTTAGTGTTGCATACCCACTTATGATGATGATCACTTATGCATGTGATAAATGAATAACTTACCAATGTTTTAAAAAATTGTTAAGATTATTGTTGATTTTTAGGTAAGTAGAATTGAATTTCAAGAGACCAGATGTATTTATCTAAATGAGGGGATGAAACAACCTAATATTAATGAAAAACAATGATAAACCAAGAATGTTTTGGGATCAGAAGATACTAAAGGGCTTAGCTAGAGAAACTCACCAGAATGTAATATTTCAGTTACACTCGCCTCCTAAGAAGGTAGATCGGCAATGGCTTGTTCAAGCCTCCACATGGATGGGATTGGGTTCAATATCCTTGGCGCATAAAACTAGTTGAGTTAATGAGTATGTACGGGAGATGAATATTCATGACATATGATAGCGTATAATATTAATGTTCAGTGACTTAAATACATAAATATAAATGTGTGTTAAGAAAGAAAAGCATAACATAGAAGTTGGGATAAATGTTAGCAAGTAAACATTTTATTAACTACGCAAGTTACACTCTTGATACCTCATCTACATGTATACGATAAACTATATAATATAATGATGATGCTTATGTCGATATATGGATTGTCGGTGACATATTATTTTATGTCCAAACAAGTTTGGTTTTAAATGGAGGGTTAGATGTTGTGCTCAATGCGATTAGACCTGGCTCATTATCAATCTTAACCGAAGAGTAGGATCAAATATGATAGTGGTGGAAAAAATAGAACTACATAGGCTTGATTTTGAAAGGGTACGTAGGCAATCTATCTCTATGCATAGCAACCAGCCTTTGGGATGGGGTGCGTAGACGTGAGGGCATAGTCCAAATTATTGTTCCCCTTTTCTTTTATATTAGTATATCTAAACCCGCATATGTATATGAGTTATTCAGGCTTGTAAGGAAAGTTAAAGAAAGCAGAACAGATTTATCTACCATCCATATATATAAAGGTTGCCTACTTTATACACTTCACAATATGACTTACCGTTGTTACCTCTTTGTTACAATATGAGAGTGATGGGTAATTGGACTTGCATGTTAATTGTATGAAATGACACTTGTTGTTTTGGTTACTCTAAATGTATGTGCTGTTACAAATTCCACTGTGTGGATATTAATGTTTTAATTTTTTAGTTTTACATATTCATCCAACATACCACTATCTTAAACGTTCAAGTTTTACGTATAAGTGTTAATGAACTTTTTACGTTAACTTTAGACAGCGGAGATGGTTGGATGTTATAAAGTGGTATCATAGCCTAAGTTTAATGATTAATTGAGCCTTGGGTGGATTTTAACCTGATATGAAAGGGTAATTTACACCAAAGAATATGTTGTAAGTTGAAGAGATCGTATTGGTTATTAATTTTTATTTTTTACATATTTAGGAAATGTATGGACATTAATTGTATTAAGAGTATGGTTAGACTTTTACTATGATAATGGTTCGCATGTGTACGGACATACTTAGTAAATATAAACTTTAGAAGCATGATAAAGGTAGAGTGAATAATGAATACATTGAAGCGAAACATAAAATTATACAATATATAGAAGTAAAGGATGGGGCATTAATTGCAGTTATTGTATGGTCAAACTTTTACCATGTTGCACCCAACTAAGAAATAAAGTTTGTTTTAATAACTAATTTATCATAAAAGAATTTGACACTGAAATGTTTTTGATTGAAAATGAATTTTTTTTACATTTATTAGTTTGTAAACGTTTAACCTGAAAAATACTTTTGAAACACAATATTTTTATTAAATTAATTGTTTAGAAATAATAAGTATGTTTTCTAAAGAAATTTTTTTAATGGAAAATACTATAGATTATAAAATACTTTATAAGTAAAAATAATTTTGGTTTGAAAGTATTTTGTTGAAGTATTTTATGAAAACATTTTAGTTTTGAGATATTTCAATTTGAAAATGTTTTATTAAATCCCTTGTGTTTATGGTGAGAATAATATTTGAGAAATATCTTGGTAAGGGAAAATGTTTTATATGAGAAGTACTTTTATAAAATATGCGGGGAATATTCGTTGGAAAGTATTTTAGTTGAAAACTATTTTGGGTTAGAAAATTTTAATGGGTTAAAAATATTTTATATTTTGGCCGAAAGATATTTTATTTGAAAATAATTTATTAAAAAATAATTTATTTAAAAAATATGTCGTGTGAAAATATTTCATTAAAAAGTATTTTGTTTGAAAGATATTTTGGGTGAAAAGTATTTTGTTATAAAATTATTCGTCGAAAAATATCCATTTGAAAAGTATTTTGTTGTAAATACATTAAAAAGGAAGGAAAAGGAAAATATATTTTATTGAAATATATCTTATTGAGAAAGATATTTAACTTGGGAAATATTTTGTTGTAACTATATGAAACGTATATTATGTGATTAGTGGGGTTTGGTATATAGGTATACTCAGATAGTTCCTTATTGTATTTTGCGTGAATGTGGATTAAATGATGTTTGTTTGAATGGTTTTTATCTATTAGAACACAAGTTGTGTAGCTAATATGATTGTCAGTACAGTTATGTTATTTATGGTTACATACATTTGTGCAATGGTGCACAATAGAAATGTAGCTATTGTTAACTCGAAAAGTGGATCAATACATTGGATTGAGTGTGAAAACACCAGCCCTATTCACCAAGGCAAATAAAATAGAAAAAGCAATTGTAGATCGCAAAAAAAGTTAAGAAACAAGAAGATTTTTATTTGATTTGGCTGTTAATGAAGCCTACATCCACTTTATAACTTTGTATTAAATGACTACTGTTACAAGTGGAATCAGATTACAATGTGATTGAATCTCCTAAGTTAGATCAAGTCACAAGTGCAAGAGTTCACTGGAGAATCACAATGAACCCTTAGATGACTATTGTGTGGGAGGAGAAGAGTGAAAAATAATTTATGTAGAGTTCCAGCCACTAGCCCAGAAGATCCTCTTTATGTTGCAGATAGTTGAGTATTTATAGGGATTCGAGAGCTATTGGGCTAGGCCACTTTACCAAAAGCCTGTCTTGATGGTATGAAGGCGCTTCAAAAAGTTCACAACGAATAGATCTAACTTGATGGATCGCTAGCAATCCATAGGACATGGATCGCTAGCGATCCATGTAGTTAAAGTATTTTTGGATCGTTTCACTTGGATCGCGCTCCTTGCCTTATGTAGATACTCTCTATGTAATTTCATAATGAGTTGCCTTGTTTTGATGGTGAGTCATATACAGGTTGTATTGAACTATGACTGGAATCAGATGAGATCTCACTTCTCGAACTAGTTTGCTTGGAATATCATGAAACTCGGCAGACATCCCTAAAAACATATTGGTTCATGATGCAAGAAGTTTGGAGGACCCATGAGCGATCTTTATGGATCGTTAGTGATCCATAGGCGATGGATCGCTTGCGATCCATCCCCTTAGACTATTTTTACATCTTTCCTCTTGGGTCTTTCTTTGTTTCTTCTTTTGGTCCATTTGGTTGATCCTTGAGTTATTTTGACTTGACGCAGATGTTCTAGTTCCTGTTGAATTTTGTTGGGTTAAAAACCTGGTTAACATTTGCCCCTCGGAGTATGCCTTCTTTCGAAACAAGGTGTGCTCTGGAAGTGACTACTTTTGAGTTCACCTTTTGTGAAGTTTAATTGATCGTGTTGAGGCTATCATGCGAATTTGGCTTTGGCTATTCAGCCGTCTATTGAGTATTCAATGTGAACCATCTTTGCTCGTAATGATAAATCAATTTTTATCCCACAACTTCTCAAATGCTTGCAAACAAAACTTAGATCTTACATAGCGAGTTTGGAGTAAATCGATTACAACTTGATGGATCGCTAGCGATCCGTAGTCGATGGATCGCTAGCAATCCAAGGACTTAGAAAAATTTTCCATTCAATCTCTTACTTAACTTTGTTAGAACTGACCTTTCATCGTTTCACGCTTTCCCTTGTGAACCGAGCTAATCTCTTTGCGACCCAAGTCAAACACGACCAAACCCTAAGCTCGCTCATGCCATCGCCGTCGTCGATCTCCACCGCCGAAGCTTCCTGCTACCGACCTCACTCGACTTCGCCGTCACCTTGAGCCAACCTCTAACGCCTGAAACGTCACTCGCTTGAATTGCTACCGAGCTTGCCCACTGTAGATCGCCAGCAAGCTTGAAATTGACTGCATTTGCCTTCTGACTTGAGGTTGGTGATTTAAATTTTGGTGTAGTATTAGCGATTGGTAATGAAGTTATGTTGGTGACGGATACGGTGGAAAATTCGAGTTGATTGTGACTTTGTGGAAGAAGATTGTAAATCGGGTCTTGAATTCTTCACGGAACGAAGCCAGGGTTTTGTCCCGGTGCTTGACTTGTTTTGCTATCTTCATCTGCAGAGTCAGAATTAACTTGCACCAAGTTACACAATTGATCCCGGCACGGCGCCTTACAGATTGATTTTGGTTTTTCTAAAAGGTTATAATAGCTTAGGGTAGCATCTTGTATGTAGCTCATGCTCTTATCACTTACCAGAGAACTGAAATCGACTTATGTTGAGAATTCTCTACTCGATTCGGACCCATTGATCAATAGTTGCTCACTTTGGATTGGTCTTGTCATTGCACTGGAATAGAAAGAGCTTTTCCTTGTCGCTTCACAAAGAGGATTCGTTACCAACCATTGATCAGCAACGGGTAAGTGTAGGAAGAATAACTTTAATGAATGATACGGAAAGTTTTTTCCTTTCCTCGCTGCGAGTGGACTATCTACATAGGATAGAGCATTCGTAGTGTTCAGGACAATGAGCCTATCCCACATAAATAACACACTACACTTGCCCCAGTCAACGTTGAAACCCGATGAGTCGGCATAAAGCAATATTTTTTTTGGAATTAAAGTGTTAAGCGTAGGGGGACATCTAGTTATAAATAGAATTACCTGACCGCATTAAATACAAGTTCTGTTATATAGAATGAAGCACCTATCATCCTGTCGTAGATCCAGTGGAGGAAGTCCGGCACTCTCGGAAGCCGAATCGACGTCAGTTATGCCTTCACGAACGATTCCAGTAGTGCCTACTTCTTTGGCACCACCGACTGAATATGGTCAATTGGTTCTAGTTGGTCTGGTTGTAGATCAAACTCCTCCGAATTTTAGAGTTTTACTCAACCCTCTAGAGAGAGCTTCTACTGTAATTTCTGCTAAAGTTTTGCACAACATTTGTTTACAACATGGCATTCTGGATGATGATGTACCCCTTCCATTGAAAAATGAGTTTGCACACATGCCACCTTCAGGGTACATCGCCTGCCATATGTACTTGTGCTTGAATGGAGCAGTGCCCTCTTCAATCATTTCTTGAGAGAGACTCTTCTGAATTTGTGGATTGCTCCATTTCAGATTCACCCCAACGGATACGTGATTTTGACTTGTCTTCACTTTTTTGATGCGAACATTCAATCGTGCCCCAAGCTTTGATGAGCAAAGATATTTCCTCTCATTCAAGAAGAGAGACGAATGTCTGTCTCTTGTGATTATTGAGGCTCAAAGAAATCACAAAATTGTGTTGCGGCTTCAAAGTAATTTGTCCCGGTTCAAGACCCAATATTTTTTCGTTAGGTTTCCTGAGGGATTTAATCGCCTTTGGACGACAGGGGGTAAGTCTTCTCTTTTAGTCATTGAGATTTAATACGATGATGCAGCGTTTTTAATAGACTGAATTCTCCTTGCAGTTATTCTGATGCCAAACAAAGATCCATCACTTAATCTCATCTTCCATACACTGATGGCCATAGACACTAGACAGAGATCGGTTGAGTCTTTGCTAACGGATGAGAATTTGCTTCGGTGCGGGTTGTTGCATCCTAGGAGATTTGTCGTCGTCCTTGAAGTTCCATCTCCTTCCCATTCTAGGATTCGAACACGCTCCACTTCCTCATCACACGACTCTGAAGAGAGCGGTCCACCAAAAGGATAAGATTCATCCGGTGGATCAATTGAAGAAATTCATAAAGGAAAGGCATTACGACCAGAGTCAGTTGCCCGATTAGGATGCCCTCGATCCCGGAGGAGGGGGAAGAGGAGTTCAAGCAGCGTGAAGGAAAGTCTGCGGTGATCAATGAAAAGGAGGAGGGTGAAATTGAGAATAGTAGTAGCTATGTCCCCTAGCGATGAGTAATTTGATGCAAGTTCCAGTGAAGGAAACTTCAAATCATGCGGCGAAACTCTTAGAATGAGTCCTATTCTCCTGGATTCGTCTCCTCAAGAGATCATGGCTAAAGATGCTCCTTCAGTAGTCGAACGACTTCATGGTTTTCCGCCTAAGGAACCGACATCAACTTCTGGGACTTGAGCAACGTTTATGTGGACATCGTTGAACTCATGGGAGATGATTTCAAGTTTGAGGGATTGTCTTCTCACCCCGGTCATGCTATGTATAGAGTTAGCCTAACTCCCACTATAGTCGCTTCCCGGTCCGGTTTGTGAAGTCCTTTTAGGCCGCCTATGACACGTTACACACTTCTTTAGGATCGCGTACACTTACATATGCATTATTTGAGTTCATTTTCTGTCGCTAAAGTTTTTTTTATCAGGCACTATGGGAGGTCATGGACCTTATGAGGACCTTGAACAAGTTACAGGCATAGAACGTGGGTCGAGATGGACTTCAAGTCCCCATCAACCCAGAGAAACTAAGGAAGAAGGAGGAAAGATTAGGAAGCCGAAGTTCATCCTCGGGATGACAGGGATAGAAGCAGAGTTTATAGGAGTGGTTATTAGAAGAGGAAAACTTCCGACAATCAGTAAAAGCCATCCAAGAAATCAAAGGTAGATTGTGGTTCTCATCCTTCCGAGAACCAAGCATTTGCCCCAGCTCCAGTCTTTGTTGGAATTGAAGTTCCGACTTTTACTGTTCAAGTCTCTCCATCAACCCAGACTCCATCAACTCACGTAGTGCCTGCTTTTGGTTCTTCACGCCCCCGCGGGAGGCCAGCTTATATTCTCCCATCTAGTCCCCCTAAGCTTGAATCTACGCTCCCCAGATGGTTTCTAAAGGGAGTTAAATTTGATAGTGACCTGCGTCCGATCCATGAGGATTCTTAGTTGCCCCATCTCTAGGCAATTCAAAGCGATTTGGATCAAGCTAAAGGATGGGAGAAATTATGTTAGCAACTAGCGAACACAAACCATAACAACTACCTAGAGATCCTTTCCTTCAAGTCAGAAAAGGATGATTACGAAAGGATGTTGACAGAACATGATGCTGAAATTGATCAAATGACTGAGGAGAGGGATGCTACCATTCGAGAGAGTAAGAGCAACGCTAGTTTGCTGAAGGAATTGAATGAGACCCACACAAAAATTGAGATCATGTTCAGCGACAAAATCAAGAAGGCCCATGCTGATGAGGTTAAGCTGAAGAAGGGGCTTGTCGAGACGATATCATCGAAGCTCAAAAGAGAACTATTGTTGGTCATGACGAAGCCGTCAAAGCTCATAAAAAGACAATTGCTGATTATGCGGGAATTGTGAAATTCCGTGACAAGACCATTTTTTACTAGGCTCAAATGATTTCTTCGCTTCTGGAAAGAATCGCACAGCTTAACGTTGAAAAGACCTAACTTAAAGTTGAGAAGGCCGCTGTGACGGCGGACTACTTGGTGCTGCAGGATACTTTCGAAAGCAAGATGGAGAAGATGGATGACAACATCTTTAATTTCTACATCAACTGCCTACTGCATTAGGGTAGCCTAGGCTATCTGGGCCCCAAATTCCCACGTAATCTTGTTGTAGTTTGGAATGAAGTTTTGGCCTGTTTTCGAGAAAATGGTGATATATGCACCAAGCAAGAGTTGGAGGACGCCTATCTCAATGAAGCGTCGAAGAGGGCTTTGGTAGAGGGCCGAGACATTATTCGGATTGAGAGAGAGCGTGAGGCTACCGATGCTTCTACCACTACTAAAGCGCTATTAGAGCCTTTTAGTTCTAGGCCTGGCAAATCATTACAGAAGCCTCATGATCAGTTAGGAATTATTCCGACTTCAGCCGGTATTGCTTTGTTGTCCACCCCTTCAGCAGCTATCTCTGAAGCCTTGGGTGGTCCTGGAACTTCATCAAAGATCGTGCAGCCATCCAAAGAAGGAGACGGTGGGGAGTACGAGGTCCGTCTTCTTAGCCTGTCTAACTACCAAAGATCATGCCTCAAGAATAAGACAAATTGAATGCTTTCATTTTTTATCTTATAGGTTCGTCTTCTCACTACACCAGAAAAGTCGTTTCGTAGCGTTGAAAAACCACTACCAAAACTTATAGTAGCCTTTCGGTAAACGCTGTGACATGACATGCAGCTAAAAGTCTAAAAGTTTTAGTTGCGTTGAGGTAAACGCAACTAAAACAAACATATTGTAGCATTTTTGAAACCCTACAAAAGTTTTTTTGCAGCATTTTACTTGTCCTACTATATATTTTTTGTTGCTACGATATGTTTTTTGTGTAATTTACATTTATTCTCGTAGCACTTTTAAAACGCTACTAAAACTTATTGATTGTTATCGCATATTTTGACCCCTGCTATTTATTGTTAATGGCTTGTATCATTTCCGACAATCACTTATAAATAATAGTCATATTAAAACCACAATTAATCACATAATTATCATATTCAAGCTAACAATCAATCACATAATTATCATTTTCAAACAACATCAATAAACCATATAATCATCATCATCAAATAATTGAAAAAACGTGTCAATATTCATAACCATTTCCATAATAGTATTTTAACAAAATGAGCGAACTCGCATAGCACAACCGTTCACAAACAAGTTTACACAACTAGTACGAACAAAATATTATAATATATATATAACAATTCATACTTAATTATCGACAATTCTTTGTTACAGCTATTCTTCACTTCGAAAACTTCTCTTCGAAAGTCCGATGCCTACTCAAGTGAAAACACAACATATAGTCAAACAATTATGTTAATTTGTAGGACTTCAAATCTGATAGTCAAACAATTATATTAATTTTAACAAAACTTAGTTAATTTTTATTAACTTGGTTAAATTAGTTGACTTATTATTATTATCATTATTATTATTAAAAATCAGATAACTTAATTATATTATTATTAACTTAGTTAATTTTTATAAACTTAGTTAATTTTTATAAACTGGGTTATTCATCATCATCATCATCATCATTATTTATAAAACTTTGTTAAATTAGTTATATTATTATTATTTATAAAAATTAGTTAACTTAAACTTAGTTAATTTTATATAACTTGTTTAATTTTAACAAAGTTTAGTTAATTTTGTTAACTTGGTTAACTTAGTTAATTTATTATTAGTTTTATTATTAAAGCTCAGTTAGCTTAATTATATTATTATTATTATTATAAACTTAGTTAATTCATCATCATCACCATTATTATTTATAAAAACTTTGTTAAATTAGTTATATTATTATCATTTATAAAATTTAGTTAACTTAAACAAAGTTAATTTTAGAAAACTTGTTTAATTTGAACAAAACTTACTTAATTTTTTTAACTTCGTTAACTTAGCTAATTTATTATTATTATTATTATTATTAAAACTTGGTTAACTTATTATTATTATAATAATAAATTTAGTTAATTATTATAAACTTAGTTAATTCATCATCATCATTATTTATCGAACTTTGTCAAATTAGTTATATTATTATTTATAAAATTTATTTAACATAAACTTCGTTAATTTTATAAAACTTGTTTAATTTTAACTAAACTTAGTTAATTTTATTAACTTGGTTAACTTAGTTAATTTATTATTAGTATTATTATTAAAGCTCAGTTGACTTAATTATATTATTATTATTATAAACTTAGTTAATCTATCATCGTCATCGTCATTATTATTTATAAAACTTTGTTAAATTAGTTAAATTATTATCTTTATAAAATTTAGTTAACTTAAACTTAGTTAATTTTATACAACTTGTTTAATTTTAACAAAAATTACTTACTTTTTATTAACTTAGCTAACTTACTTAAATATTATTATTATTATTATTATTATTAAAACTCGGTTAACTTAATTATATTATTATTATTATTATAAACTTAGTTAATTCACCATTATCATTAATATCTATAAAACTTTATTACAAAGTGTGTAAACATTAGTCATTCTATGGAACTTTAGTTTTAAATTCAGCCATGTTAAACGATTCGGCTATGTTAAATGAAATTTATTAACTTGTTAAAAAGTGTGTATGAGTAGAATCTACTAACCAAGGTATCACATCTTAAGGGCAACTAAGATATGAAATTATGTGGATTTGAAGCCTTGGTAGCAGCCTCTCTTCCATTGTGGCATTTCTTTACCGAACTGTATATTCTCCTTTATCGATGCTACAAATAAGGCTGGCTCTTGACTGATTGACCCCATTTGTGACCTCAGCCAGTTCAACTGTAGCTTCGTAATGTCAACACCAGCAAGTAAAATCGCACCTGAACTAGGATCATAAGATCTTTCAAGCAAAGCTATCACAATTAATTGCTCTTGATAGTTCATATAGGCAGCCTGTAGAATCATGAATCAATAAACTGTGAATTACAGAGATGATTAAAAAAGACTTACTCTAACCAGACATAGTATATATATCTAATTAGTTAAGTACCAAACTGCATTGCCTTATCATAATGTCATGGTTACCACTTGGGCATTCATCACTGCAGGGGAGTTTTGCTAGAGAGAAACTTAAAGGAAAGCTAGACAATAATATGTGTAATAGTGCCCAAATATCTAGAAGTTAAATTAAATTAGGAAATCAAAACTATAGATTGTGTATTGGGAAAGATACTAGCAGTTCAACTCACTTCAAAAAAACATTTTTTTAATTAAAAAAAGGAGGATAAGAAGAAGACCTATATCAATGTTAACCGATTTGTTTGTCAAGGATATATAGGAAATAACAGATTACTAGAATACTGTTTTTTGTAATAATATAATGTTCCAAAATAAAGTAAACTAGCATTTAAATCTAGGTGATATAAATGAAGAAAATTAAACATTGAACCTATCTATTGTGCATTCAAATCACATAATAACCATTTAAATCTAGTTTTCACTACAACAGTGAATACTCCTTTCTACTTAAATGAAAAGGATGGAACATTTCTCATAATAATTGTGGTAAGAAGAATCGAGGAGTGAGTATAAAGAGCAACCTATTAACAAACAACTAGGACCAAATATTAAAGCAAGCTACCATGTTTTCAAAGATAACAATAAATATCACTTGACCTTGCAAAACCGGTTTAATGATGAATAAATGGTGAACCTGAATCAATTTCTCAAGACGTACTGATGATAAGCTACTGCAATTACTGCTCCTATGAATGGTCCTACCCAACATATCCACTGCATTTTTCTAAATATAAAATATCACTATCAAAAAAATATACGACATACACTGTATAGACTTTAACATTTTGATGTCGTAGTAGTATACCCGATCATCCCAGGTCTTATCCTTGTTATAAATAACAGCAGATCCGAAGCTTCTAGTCAGATTGATCCCAGTGCTAATGATCGGAATAGTAGCTAAGTCGTGTATCATATGAAAGTATAACTATAAGAATAAAGCACAATAAAAACATATTCCAGCCTGCATTCATGATTTCTGTAGCTGACTGAAGTCGTGTAGTCTAGTCGCATCCCAATGCATGCACCTAGCTGTCTTCCCGATGAAGCTTTCCCAGCCGTTTTTGTTCCTGCACCTATCTCTCATCTTTGAGGCAACCAATGCATGCCTCAACTCTGTTTTTCTACAACAAGCAACACTTTAGTCAGTGTAGTAACTCTTCAAGTGTAGCAAATGACGTACCATTTCTCAAGTTGCTATAGGAACTCTTCATGTGGGTCTCTTTCTTGCTCACATAATCAATTATGCGTCTCACGTTTGCACAGTATATGCTCAGTAGTAGTAGTACGTCTCTTTGTCAGCTATGCATCTGAATGCTTCTCGCCTTTACATTCTGCTTCATACTACACATTTTTTCCGTAGCCTTGACCACACAATACCCTGGTTAGCAACAGTGCTGGTTGATACAGCATAACCCCAGCATTGCCTACACAATCAAATTAATTTCTTAGACAATAATAAATAAAAGAATGTAAAGCATGCACCAGTTATGCTAAAGGTTTTAGACAATGATGATGTGATAATGGTCCTCTCTTTCATGCCCAATAGTGAGGCGATTGATATATGCTTTTGTGAATCATAAGTTGTATACTCATATACCTAAAGAAAATATTAAACATCATGTTTAATGAATCAACTCAACATTCATAGTGATACATCGAATATGTGTTATCTCCACATAACATACTTGCATGTTCATTGACATTGAAGCATAATCTAGATCGATCATATGAAAGTATAACTACAAGAACAAAGCACAGTAATATTGATGTAGATCAATTTTTAGGCTGTGGTCATCAATTGATATTCCTAAAGTTTTTTGTGCTTAGTTACTGACATATACTTAATAATGCTAGGTAGACAAATTAACATGGTACATCAATGTAAGGCTACATAAATCAAACAAAATTTCAAAATGTAATTTTTTTTCTAAAAAACTCATTGAGTACTGTAATAAAAAGTTTTTTTTACCGATAAACTCCTGAGGAGAGTATAGTAAAGTCATCCGCTAATCCAAGCCCTCATACCCCCGGGTAAATTTATATAGAATAGGGAAGCACATGGTAAAAATCGAACCTGGGTCATTTTACCGGAACCCAAGCCTCCTTTCCACTGTGCCGCACCCGCGGATTGTAATAAAAAGTTTAAACAAAGGTACATAAACAAATTAAGATATGAGAGAATTTATACTATGATGCACCTATTTACTCTGCTAAACTGCACGTGGAATTCCAGAATTATGAGTCTTGCATGGCTTCTCAGGTTTCAATAACGAGCGAAATCAATAGTTACTGGTTGTTGTATTTCCAAATGCCATTAACAGTTAAAATATCATTATACTAGATGTGTCTATGATTTATGTACATATACATATTTCATCAATGAACAATGATTAGATGTGAAATCTTACCTTAGCAGTAGGTTCTGGAAATAATAGTGCGCATAACCCGATCTACACATACATTATTGTTAGAAACTATATAGATTTAAAAAAAAAAATAGATGTTAGTTACAGTAATTGTATAGATGTTTGTTTGACAAATTCCCATTTACATGTTATGTCTGCACACTGATAATATTTTAATGCTTCTCTAATTGTGTTAAACATTTAGTATGTTTGGACTTGCGATAAATTCAAATAGACGTAGTCAAGCACAATAATTTGTAAAAATCGTGAACAACAAAAACAAACTCTCTTCTTCTGATTAAGTATGCATTTAGCATGCTTTTTCTAATGAAGTTTTCGAACAAAAAGAGGTACAACATAGATAGCTACTAATTCAGAATCAATGTATCTGCTGTCAAAATTCACACTTGTAGAAAATTTCAAAATATTAATGGTGGTAAACTAATGATATGAAATTGGCATCCACTCACAATATCTTGCTTTAAATAATAAGACACGTAAAGTTTGACTTCATTTAGGTGCTATTTTGCTGTAAATGGTAATAGGTTAAGTGTATTAAATTTTATATGCACTTCCTGATGAAAAACATGAACTCACCAATATACTATTGAATTTTGGCAAACCCATGCATTGAAGGCTTGAAGCGAAATAAGTTAGCTTTCCAATGGAGAAAACTTTTGGGGTTTTAAGCTACAATATGGAAAATATTATTCTATCCATCATCACCAATGCTACTGATGTGACCAAACTCACTGAGAATAAACAAAATGAAACTAGAGAGTCTTATTTACTAAATCAAACAAAATATAAAGTTTAAACCAAAGTACTGTAACAATTTCAAGATGTGGTGGAAGTGTGCATTAATATAAGCTAGAAACATTGGTCGAATGTTCTGTCGTTTATTTCAGTCTTTTTGTGAAAATTGATGTTTTGCAACCAAGATAGAAGTAGTTTCATATGACTAAGTTGAAATTCAAAATATATATTTGAATAAAAACAACTTAAGGGATTTTGTTCAATTTATAACATGATATTTTTTGCCTTTGATTTTGGATAAGATCTATATTTACTCAATGGGAATCATTTACAAGATCGTTAAACTATTGCTCATTGTTAGATCATTGTGCAAATTTGAGGAAGAGGGATTAATTGCCTTGATATGCAAGTATAGAAAATCATTTATAGAATTTATAGTGAGTTGTGAACATATAATAAAGATCATCACTCAACATTTATAGCTAAGATCACAACTCAAACTTTATGTCATAAAAATTACAACTTGCAATAATTCAACAGTTAAATGGAACTCCAGGTTTATATTAGTTTATTACTCAAATCTAGTAGTTAATGATGCTTAAGTTCAACTTGTTTACTCAAAATGGAATGGTGAGCTTAACTTAAGTCATTTGCCTATAAATAAGAAAAAAATTCAAGTCATAAGCGAAGGAGAACCAAGTCCATGGTTTTAAACCGAAATATTAAAAAAATGCGAAGAAGCATGTCCGCTCAATATCTATTGAAAGCATTAAGCTGTCTACGATTTTCAAGTAAGGTCAACACAAAATGTTGGAAAAAAATAGGAGATTATTATTTGATGACAAATAAGCAAAAAGCATGAAGTTTAAATGAGCAATCACAACAATATAATTTGTGGTATAACATTATCGACAAATCTAATAAATATCAAGTAGTTTTAACATTATACCAATTCAAGTTCTAGTGTAATATCAACAAATTTCTACCATTAATACTCTATACACATCAAATGAAATTTAGAAAGACCAATGATCAAGTGATTTGACAACACCATTACCTATTTTAGGTGCTGCTTGAAAGTCACTAAAATTGTTGTTTTCATAACAAGATAAATACATGGTGCAAATAGCTATTATTTGGTAAAATTACTTATATGCAATCTTTAGAATCAACACTCAAAAAAAGAGGAAGTGACCGATTCATAATTATTTTTACTTATATGCATACATAAGGAACTCTTAGCATGTACCTCAAAAACGAAAGTGCACATATTCAACAACTAAACATATTCAAATAAAATAGATTTACCATGTAAACATGTCCAGTAATGTATATGTCAATATATATTGAACATTTAAATAGCATCCTAACAGCCCTAACAAAAAACAAAGGATTTTGACTACAGAGTGATACATGGGTGTCCCTGCGCATAATCCTATTCTGTGTCCATGACTACAAAACTTTCTAATGTAGTGGAGTTTCTCAAGAAATTAAATTCAAAAAAGATTCTAAAAATCAAATGCAATTGTTTATTCCTAAGTGATTTCAAGAGTATTCATAGTCTCATACAAATCAAATGCATTTACTCTTATAACACTGTTAACAGGATTGATTCCCAATTATTAGTAATACTTAATAATTTATTCAAACATCGAGCCAAAACTATTATAAAGGTTCGATGTGCATATCAACACCAATGAAGTAGTAATTAGCAATTAATAAATTCATATGAAAGAAGCAAAACTTGATAAGAAAATAATCATTCAGAAAATTCACTTGACTGTATAAATTTGAAGACCAAATATAATACAATTATTCAGAAATTCACTTCATGTGTTAATAAATCAATTTGGATATTCACTCAACCTAATTAACTAAATTTATTCAAAAATATTAACAATATCGAAAGTTAATTCAATTCGTTGAGTTCATTCAAAAATTCACTTCATTAATTCACCAAAATCATTACGCCCAGGATTTGGTGTTGATAAGTCACTTTAGGATCCACTTCAAGTGTTAATAAATAAGTTCAGATATTACAAAAACCCGAAATCAAAATCTTGGTTTTCCTTACCCATGATAGCAGGTAGCAACAGACCAATGATGACGATGGTGGAGAAGGTGAAGCGCAGTGCGAGAATAGGCTAGGAGAATGAAAAAACATTTTAGGTCAAATTTTACTAAACAAGAAAAGAGCGATGGACTTAGGTAGTGTAGAGATCCGTTGGGCATGGATGGTGTGGAGATTCTAGTTGAGATAAACATGAGATTATTAGAAGAGCGATGAAGACTGGTTAACTTTGAGTGAAGATGAAAAATGGAGACAAATTGAGGAGATGAATGAAAATAAATTAGAGCGTAGACAAGTCACGGGAAGAATGGGAAAAAAATTAGCCTACTGCCTAAACATTTTCAAACCCCCGCCTTTTGGTTTCTTTATTTTCCAGCGTTTTTAGTTCCTTTTTCCTTTTTATATGTACTTAAAGTAGCATATAGCTTATAAAGGCTGGCACTAAGTGCTACAAATAATAGCTTTTCTTGTAGTGTCTTTGCCTATCAAACTGCCTGTCTCTTCGGTCCCGGGGCCTGCTGCTATTTGGACAACGTCAACGCTTTTTTCTGTAGCTATAGCTATAGCGATCACAATGCCCATGTCTCGCTCACAACAAGGGCCGAAATCCGAGAAGATTGCTGCATTGCATGGCCTGGATGATCCTTCCATATCTTTAGAGGGCGATTTAGCAGCAGCTAACACTTGAGAGCAGACAAACCAAGCTAGCCAGCTAAGTAAAACTAAACAGCAGATGGTGGCAGTTAAAAGGGAAAAGATTGAGGAGAGAAAGTCTTCGAGAAGCTCCCGTAAGTCCCAGAAGAGCAAGACAAAGGGGAGTCTTCCGAGGGGGTCGAAGAACAAGGAGGAGACCTGGGCATGGAGGTGATAATTGATATCTCTGCAGCGATACAACTCCTGTTCGGGATGCTGAGAGGAAGAGGAAACTTAGGACCAAAGGCGGGAAGAAACATTGACAGGCTCAAGTGATAGTGGAGCCGAATATTGGCACATTTTGATTTGTTTGACATATTTTGTACAAGTGCAGAATCTGCACTTATTACTTATGTTGTTGTAGCATCTGTACTTTTCTTTTTGTTGGCCAATATTGTGCGGTACGGCCTCCACATTTTGACTTTGTACAGAAAATGTTATAAGGAATGAAAAGATTAATGTTTCTACTTTCATCTGTTTTGTATTCTTCCTTATTTATCACATACTTAGCTTGCTTTTATACTACTTATGTGTACACATGGCACGATTGCTTGTTCCGCGATTTCTATACTTCATATTGTCGTGTAGTCTTTCATGGTATACGATGCCTTTATTTCCATGATTTCACGCATTATGTATGCATTTTTTAACTTTATAACTAGATCTATTGTGATTGCCAAAATTCTCTGTTTGGAGAAATGGGCCTGTGGAGTAGTTTTCGTTTCAACTAAATGTTGGTATGTGTGTGCCCCCTACTTTACAAGGTTTTTTTCTCTGAACACTTGACTAATGACCGGTTGATCCGAGCGATTCCTTGGATGTCTGTAATCGAATCTACTTTGCGGTTCCGATCTCCGGGAACTTATGACTTGAGCATCTCGATTCCAGAGATTTTGTCGGTCAACGATCAGAATTCTTTGCTGGTTTCTAGTTGTGCGACATTGCTGGATTCATGTCAATTACTTTTGATAGTGAAAGTGGATTCTTGTTAGTCTTGCAATAGATGAGTTTCTCGGTGTTGTCAGGACAATACCAGTACTTACAAGATCTTTATGGTTTGTTGATGGTGCTAGCGCAACATTAAGTTGTGCTTGTGCGGAACGCGGCTCTTAAGAGTGCATGGCTTATGAAATGCGCGCAGTGAGATCGAGACTTACATGGTCGCAGTTTTGCGAGCCAAGAAGCTATGCGTGGCTTATGAGATGGATGATTTATTTAATTGTATTTGCTTGGGCGTGATTCCACAACCCAAGAAGCGGTGCGCGGCTTACGAAATGCGCGGCTTTGATTTAGGCCTTCTTAGCATTACCAGAGCAACACCAGTTCTTAGAAGGCAAGGATCAAGTTTCGTCGATCCAAGGTTTGAGTCGATTTGCTTTCATCGACCTGGCGAGTAGATAGGGTGTACCTGAGCATGGTTCCACTATCTCAAGCAGCGATTGGATGGTTTTGAGTCGATTTGACCTCGTTGACTCAGAAGGTTACTTTTGTGAACACAGCTTAAGCAAAGCAATTTTATTAATTAAAGTTGGGCATGTTTTGCCTATTTACAATTCCTTTTATATTCTGAGATAGCTTATTTTTCGAAAATAGGAAATACATAAGACAGTGTTAGATAAAGTAATGACGATTCGATGTTCCAAGCTCAAGGAATTTGGGTTCCGTCAATGGTTGTTAGCTTGAATGTGCCATCCCCTAGCTTCTGGTCGATCATATACGGCCCTTCCCAGTTTGGTCCGTATGTTTCTGGTACAGGATAGACCCATTTGAGGACAAGGTTTCCCACTTCAAAAGTACGGTTATGGACTTTGGAATTGAAATATCATGCAACCCTTTTCTGGTGAGCAGCAGTCCTTAACTCGGGTTCTTCCCTCTTCTCATCGACCATATCGTGAGACTTGAGTAGGAGCTGCTTGTTTTGCCTTTGATTGAAGTTTTGCCTTTGATGAGAGTGGATTTCTAGCTCAACTGGGATCATTGCTTCTGAACCATATGCCAGGGTGAACGGGGAGTTTCGGTTGCAGATTTGTGTGTTGTCCTGTTAGCCCATAGTGCAAGTGGAAGTTCATCAACCCAATTCCTTTAGTTTATTTAGCCACTTTTTGATTATGGACTTGATGATCTTGTTCACTGCTTCCACTTTTCCATTTTCCTGTGGATGTGCAACAGCAGAAAAGCTTTTCTAGATTCGGAAGCATTTGCAAAAGTCTTTGAACTCAGTGCTTTCGAATTGAGTTCCGTTATCCATGATGTTTTTTGTGGTACTCCGAACCTGCAAATAATGTTTTTAGCGACAAAATTAATAGCTTTCTTTGTGGAAATAGTGGCCAGCGGTTCCACTTCGGCCCATTTGGTGTAATGGTCAACAGTAACGATAGCATATTTGGCTCCTCCTTTGGCCATTAGTAATACACCAATCTGATCGATTCCCCAGATCGCAAATAGCCATGGGCTGACCATCTATGTCAGCTTTGTCGAAGGATTTCTTTTGATCTTGCGGAATCTTTGGCATTGGTCGCACCGTCTGGCATAATCTGTTGCATCGCAATTTACTATTGGCTAGAAATACCCATATCGAAGAACTTTCTTTGCGAGGGTTTACCCCCTAGTGTGATCTCCGCGGTCGTCTTCATGAACTTCCCTGAGGATTCTTTGGGCTTCGTCGTTGGTCACACACCTGAGCAAGGGGGTAGAGAATCCCCTTCGGTAGAGCATCCCATCCTGTACTACAAACCATGATGCCTTCCGAAGGAGCTTTTTCCGTTGATTCTTGTCTGCAGAGAGTGTTCCTCTAAAAAGGTAGTCCTTAATCAGTGTCATCCACGATTCTGGTTCTTCAGTTGTTTCAAAGATCCACTCGATATCCATCTCACTTATTCTTGGAGCGATCAAAGTTTCAACTGGGGCTAGCCCTAATGACTGAGCTTCTCCGGAACTGGCCAGTTTGGCTAGATAGTCTGCCTTCGAGTTTTTTTACTCAGGATATGATTTATGGTGTAATGTTCGATGTCATTCAGTAGTTTCTGCGCTTTGGATAGATACGGGGAGAGCTTCTCTCCCCAAGCTTGGTATTCGTCTTTCACCGAGCAGACGACTAGTTAAGATTCGTTATAAATGTGTACGGACTTTATCCCGAGTTTCTTCATAACTTTCAGCCCGGCTATCAATGCTTCGTATTCCGCTTTATTATTTATTGTAGGGAATTCCAAGTGTAAGGCATAGCAAACGAATCGTCCTTCGGGAGTTTCGAGCACTACTCCTGCCCTCGAGCAGAAGTTGTTACATGCACCATCGATGAACAACTTCCAACATGTCTCCACTTCTAGAGTAATTTCTTCTTCTTTATCTTGTATCGTAAACTCGGCAATGAAGTCTGCCAGCGGCTGCCCGTTGAATGCCCTTCGAGGATGGTATGTGATTTCATACTGACTTAATTCGATGTTCCATTTGATAAGCCGTCTAGAGGTATCGGGGCGGTATAACACTTGCTTTAAGTGATCTATTAACACTTTGATCGGGTGTGCCTGGAAGTACGGTCGTAACTTTCTGGATGCGATCAAGAGGCAATATGCTAGTTTTTCAATTTCGGATAGTTCTTCTCGGCTCCAGTGAATCATTTACTAGTGTAATATACGGGTCGTTGGATCTTAGCTTCTTCTCATACGAGCATGGCACTTAATGCATGGGGCGAGACTGCTAAGTAGATAAACAAGTCTTCTCCATCCACCGACTTGGACAGGATTGGCATGGTTTCCATATGTTGCAGCAGCTCTTCGAACGTAGTTTGACAAGTATGATTCCATTCGAAGTTCTTCTTTCCCTTCTTTAGCGCGTCAAAGAACGGTATACATTTGTCGGTTGCTTTTGAGATGAATCAGCTTAGTGATGCAACTTTTCCATTCAAGCTTTGTTACTCCTTCTTGTTCCTCGGGGCCTTGACTTCCCGTAAAGCAGTAATTTGTTCGGGATTTGCTTTGATGCCTCTGGCGTACAATGAACCCCAAGAACTTTCCAGAGGCTACTCCGAAGTGATATTTAAGTGGATTGAGTTTCATTTTATATTTGCGGACTATTTCAAACATTTCGGCGAGGTTGTTCAAATGATTTGCAGCTACGCACAATTTAACTAACATATCATCTACATAAACATCCATAGTCTTCCCGGTCTGATGTTTGAACATGTCGTTCACTAGTCGTTGGTAGGTTGCCCCAGCATTCTTTAAGCCAAATGGCATCACTTTATAACAGTATAATCCCAGATCAATAATGAAACTAGTATTTTCCTGGTCAAGTTCATGCATCATGATCTGGTTGTACCCCGAGTAAGCGTCCATAAATGATAGCAGTTGATGTCCAGCTGTCCCGTCCATAAGCTGACCGATTCTAGGTATAGGAAAGTTTTCTTTTCGGCAAGCTTTGTTTAGGTCTGAGTAGTCAATACAAGTTCGCCATTTTCCATTGAACTTCTTAACCAAGACCAGGTTAGAAATGCATTCGGGGTAGGTTGCATCGCGGATACAACCATTCGCCATCAGCTTACCTACTTCTTCTTAGCGCTTTGGACCATTCGAGTCCCGGGCTGCACCTCTTTTGCTTCACTAGTGTATACTTGGGATCAATGTTAAGTGTGTGGCATGCAATCTTCAGCGAAACCCTGCACATATCAGAATCTGTCCAAGCAAATACGTCCAGGTTAGCGTGAAGAAATTTGATGAGTTCCAGTCACATCTTGTTTCCAAGATGTTATCCAATTTTAAGGACCCGTGTTGGGTCATCCATATCGACTGGGACAGACACCGTTAATTCTGTCGGCGCTGCTCGTTCCTCCTTTGAACTCTTCCTTTTAGGGTCCAACGCCTTGTCGAATCGGCTATGGTCTCCAAGCCAGGGGTGGCTTTGTAGTTGCTATTTAGTAGGTTCATGAATGCGGATAGTTCTTCCCACATTCTTCCCCTTTTCTTTTCTTCTAGACTCGCGTATTTCTACGATGTAGATTCTCTAGTGGAACTTTGGTCTCCTTTGATCACCCCAACTCCATTCTCTATCAGAAATTTCATGGTTAGACACCACTAAGCTAAAGCAACCCTAAAATCTTCCAAAGCGGGCTGACCCAAGAAAGCATTGTAGGTGGATATTTCATCTACAATCACAAAGGTTTGGATGAGGATGACTCTTTGGTCACCTTCTCCGAGTTCCACAGGTAAATTGATTGTTCCAACTGGTTTCTTAGGTTCGCCGATGAATCCCTGGACCTTTGTTTGGCAAGCAGATATGTCTTTCACACTGATCTTCATCTGATCAAACGTGTGTTTAAAAAGGATACTCACATAACTTCCACTGTCCACCAATACTCGTCGAACCACAACCGGTCTGATTCCAACCGTCACGACCATGGGGTTAAGGGCCAGAGTTTCTATTCCTTTAGCGTCTCGACTCTGGAATACTATGTCATCATTCATAGTTCTCTGCTACTTGGCAAGAGTTCCATCATCGATCGCGAAGCATGAATATTTCGGAGTGTGTCTCAGTGAGCTCGCATATCACTCCATTTCTCCCCAACTCTTTTATGCGGGATGAGACCCTTCGGATATTGTTTCGATGATGAGTCTCTGATCTGTTAGTCTGGATTCCTCTTCGTTGGTTCCAACTCGGTTTCCCCGGTCTCTAGGAGCTTGGCGTACTATAGGCTGGTCAGGATTTTGCGATTTCCTTACATACCGCTGAAGCTTGTTTTCCCAAATCAGCTCATCAATCAGCTTCTTCAAGTAACAGCACTCATTCGTGTTGTGACCATGTGTTTCATGGAAGCGACGGTACTTTTCGTAACGCTTTTGTTGTTCAGTCGCTTCCTTTTTAGGCGGTTTCTTGTATTCCTTCGTCCCTTGTGTCGCAAGGTAGATGTTCTCTGGAGTATCATTGAGTGGGGTATACTCTTCCGGCCTTAAGGCTTTAAGTCGCTTATTACTTCTGTTTTGCTTGTTGGAATTCTAATTCTTCCTTTTCTGATCCCATCCTTCCCCGCATTTCGTACAGCGGTCCCAGAGGTATTTGCATCTTGGTTTGCCGCCATACCATTCTGCCCAATGTTGGCTAGTTGTAGGTTAGCAAGTATTCCTTCTAGCTCCTCTGCCTCTTCCAATCTCAAGTGCTAGCTCACCTTTCGATTAAAGTCCTTTCTGGTAGCGGGTTGTTTCATTTTGATCCATTTTCTGAATTCAATGTCGGGATGGATGGTGCAGACCAAGGCCATGAAGTTTGTATCTTCGTTCGGGTTACTTACTTCAGTGACCGCGGTGTTAAATCGACTTATGATGGATTCCAAAGGTTTATTTCGTCCCTGGAATAGGCCAAATAAGGACATCACATCTTTTGGTTGTGTCGTGTGAAGCCTAAACTGATCAAGGAACCTTTTTGCTAATTCACCAAAAGTGGAGATGGATTTAGATGGGAGCCTGGTAAACCGCATGGAAGCAATTCCCTCCAGAAATATTGGAAAAAATCTACATTGGATAGCATTTGAAGCATTCACTCTGTCCATGTACCAACCATACTTGTACAAGTGAGGTTTCAGGTCCCTAGTTTGCTCGTAGGATGGAATAGTCGACATAGTGAACCTTTTAGGATATCGTTCGTTCAAAATGTCATTAGTGAAGGGAGTCTGACTTGGAGCAGATCCCCATTCATCATCTCTCCTATTCTTGCTTTCGTCCATTAGGCGCTTGTTCATGTTTGTGATATATGCCTCTGATGTTTGGTAGTTCGCGAGTTGGTTGTCAGTGACTACACCAAGCGTTTGATCTTGCAAATGATCTTGGTAAGTGGGCTGAAGCCTGGGCTCTCCTGTCTTCGGGAGAGTCACTCCCTTGGAGTTTTTTTGGCTTGCAGTTGGTCGGGTAGGAGCAATTTGGACCTCTTTGCCGGTATTGAGTGCGTTAGTGTTTTCTTTCAACTCATCGTCCTCAAGTTGTTTGTTGTCTTCTGAATCGGAGAGATCCACAGCTATATCTTTCCATAGGGTTTTCGTCCCCAGATTCAAGTTCATGGTGGGCTGCTTTGCACTTAGTGGAATGCTTGCATTTCCTTTTATGGTGATTCCTGCAGCTCCACCTGCTGCTCCTTTTTACTGTCGCTTTCCATTTCTCTTGTTTAGGCCAGAAATGGAAGAGTTTTCCTGCTTCGTGGCAGCTACGGGCTCTGGCATGGTTCTTGGAGCAGCAAGTGATTGCAAGGTCAGGAGGGCATTTAATTTATCCATAAGTGCTTTTTGGATATTCTCTATCTTCTGATTGATTTCATCAACCATCTTGTTTAACTCGCCTCTAGTGACAACTTCATGCTGGATAGAAGATCCTGGCACCTGATCTCCTGTGTTGGTGCCAGAATTTGCCCTAACTAATGGGTTGTTGGCACCGTTGTCTTCAACTTGCTGAGGATTGGTCTCCTCTCCAACTATTAAAACTCCTATGGATCGTTCAGAAGTAGTTCTCTTTCTTCCTGGTGCCATTGATTCTCAACAGTAAATTTTCTGAGCAAAGATTAAGGATCTAACTTCTGAACCAGTCTGATCCAAAGTAAGTAGCTAGATCTGAGCATGAGTTAGGTTCTCAGTGAAAGCACCAAAATATGAACCCAGAAAATGGATCAACACCCTAGATTGAGTGTGAAAGCACCAACCTTGTTCATCAAAGCAAATAAAATAGAAAAAGCAATTGTAGATCGTAGAAAAAGTAAAGAAACAAGAAGATTTTTATAGTGCTTCGGCTATTAATGAAGCCTACATCCACTTTATAACTTTCTATTAACTTACTGTCGTTTCAAGTTGAATCAGATTACAATGTGATTAAATCTCCTAAGTTAGATCAAGTCACAAGTGCAAGAGTTCACTGGAGAATCACAGTGAACCCTTAGATGACTATTGTGTGGGAGGAGAAGAGTGAAGAATAATTTCTGCAGAGTTTCGACAGCCAGTCCAGAAGATCCTCTTTATGTTGCAGATAGGTGAGTATTTATAGGGATTGAGGAGCTATTGGGCTAGGCCACTTTATACTTGATGGTGTGAAGGTGCTCCAAAAAGTTCATAGTGAACCGATCTAACCTGATGGATCTAGTGATCCATAGGACATGGATCGTTAGCGATTTATGTAGTTAAAGTACTTTTGGATTTTTCACTTGGATCGTGCTCCTTGCCTTATGTAGATGCTCTCTAGGTAATTTCATAACGAGTTGCCTTGGTTTGATGGTGATTCATATACAGGTTATATTGAACTATGATTGGAATCAAATGAATGCTCACTTCTTGAACTAGTTTGCTTGGAATATCATGAAACCTGGCAAACATCCCTAGAAAAGATATTGGTTCATGATGCAAGAAGTTTGGAGGATCGATGAGCAATCCTTATAGATTGCTAGCGATCCATAGATCCATCCCCTTAGCCTATTTTTGCATCTTTCCTATTGGGTCTTTCTTAGCTTCTTCTTCTGGTCCTTTTGGTTGATTCTTGAGTTGTTTTGACTTGATGTGGATGTTCTAGTTCCCGTTGAATTCTGTTGGTAAAAAACCGGCTAACAGCTATTATATCAACGGAAGTGAGTATGTTATTTGATGAATGTGTAGCTAATACAGGATTATTACGTATATGTTATTTATTAGAAGTTTGGCTATTGCTTGTATTGGCACGTTGGTATGTTGGGATTGTGTAGCAATCATTGTGATGTTTGTTGTTTAGAATTTGGTACTATTTGTTGTTTAGAATTTGGTATATACATTGATAAGGAATGTGTGTTACTTGCTTTTATTTTTGATGATGTGTTATTATCCTAACATTTATGATATCTATTTCGTTTGGAATGGTATTTATATTTATTGTTAAATTGTGGGTATGAGATTGGTTAGACGAGCAAAGCATGTTTGAGCTAAAAACTTTTTTGTTAGTGCACTTTATTTAGGGACCATTATAGTTGGATTGTTGGGTTATATGATATGCGATGTGAATGGCTACGATCAATAATTAGTTGTTTAGCTCATTGTTGATGGAGTGTTATTTTTGGCTGCTATAGTTTTGGTTGCAATTTGGTAGAAATGTATGTGCTATATGCTATGCATATGAATTTATTCTTTTTTGTGAATATGAGTTTGATTGTGTAATAGTTAATTATGCTATGCTGTTGTAATATGCTATTTTAGAAATAGTTAGTTTGTGCATGTCATATTTCCCCATATTTTATTAATGTCAAAGTAACTAGATGTATTGCGAGAATAGTTGCGACGATGTAATTCCTTCAAGTGAGAGAATGTAAATGAACTGTAAATCGTTGTAAATAATAAAGTAATGAATTAAAAGTCTATTTTATGCAGCTCAATGATTTAGATGTTGTATTTATAACCATTATGTAGATCTTTGAAGTGATCAATTTAGAGTATAATTTTAATGAATTTGAAGCTATGGTTTGTGAGACTATAATTTTACAACTTTAAAATGAAGTACGCGACTTCTCTAATTGAACGATATGGCCAAATCTGATTAGCAACCTATATAAATAACCTTATGACACCTTAGCAAATAACCTCCACTTTAGAAAAAAAAACCATAATCCCAAAATTAACCACCCTTATCTAATGTGATTAATCTCTTAAAACCAAAATACACCTATAACAACCTCGATATTTACAAAAAGTGAAAACCAGAATTTGGTACAAATAAAAGGGTAAAAAATGGAATTTTCACAAATAATAGAATTTGATGACGTTAATTATATCAGTTTGTTCACCTCATTGAGCCGATCGATTTTCATTTTGGTTCATCTCAATCTGAATATGTATGAAAGAGCAATGAAATAGGAAATTTAAGCCAAAATAATTTGTTGGCCTAAATAATATAAAATAATGCATTTTAAATAATTAAATAAGGTCCCACATGGATAACGCTGTTAGATTTAAAGGTGTGCAATCACACATACCAGTCGACCGGTCCTAGGCACATAAATCTGGTTCAGACCCTCTACTACCAAGGAATACACCACTAAACTCCCCTATTTTCCTATATGCACCTGAAACCCCTAGAAACCACCATTTCTTCAACTCCTCTTCTCCTATACCTATTTTTTCAAATATTATACATACATACAAACAAACATACATATGCATATACATATACATATACGTATACGTATACATACACACATACATACATATATATATAATTCATTGGGTGATATGCTTCGAGGCAAAAAGGCTTACGTAAATCTAAAACTTCAACTTTTATATATGTATTCTTAATAAATTCTCCATCTCTATAGGAAAGAATCATTTACAGTTTATATTTATTTTGAAATTGTGAAATTATATAAATTGAAGTCTAGATCTAAGATAGATCTATTGAGTAATATAATTCCAATCAATTTTATATGTAGTTTTAATTTACATTGAGTTGAGAGTTGGTTGAATTATTCTGTAACGAACCGGATTTTTCGCGTTCGAAAATCGACATCCATACTTTACATCGTACTCGAATGCCGTAGATTCGAGCGTTCAAATCCGAGTCGCCGGAGCCTATAACACAGTTAAGTAAATAACAAAGCGGAAGAAAAAGAATAATACATTGATATACAACATTGATACAATATCCGATACAACAGAGTGATACAATGAATATCAATATACATCAGAGATCCGATACAAGAAATAGCAACGGAAAAGAAAACGATAACACCAGCAGCGGATAATCTCCATCTCCAAAGCACCCATTCAAAAGTAGCTCGAACTCCCAATAACAATGCATCAAGATAAGCAAGTGCAGCCTGATCCAAAGACTGAACTAGCTCCAGAAAATCTACTAATCCTGACTATCTGAAAAACCCAACTCTAGACTGCTCGTGTAGAAAAAATTTTGAGCACCCAAAGTTTAGGAAAGAAACAATAAACTCCGGATCAGTTGTGGGACTGGTGTGAGCAACAAAAACAGTTTATCTTTTTAAAAACGAACATTAAGAGAATTTTTAAAGTCAATTCGCAATGCTTTTGGAAAATGAAACTACCATAAGGCCTCCCGCCACACACACAATGCAAACGCGGAATTGGAGGAGATTTCTCCTTATGATAGTCAAAGATGCTTGCTACGCAAAATCATTGGTTATTATTATTAGTGCATAGTGGAAAACATTTCGAAAGTATAATATTAATCTTAGCCAACATAGGCATTTCACACTATGCCTACTATAGCTACCATTTAAACAGTGGGGCGCCACCATAAGTAAATGGCAGGTTCTACAACAAAAACCGTACAAGGCTCGTATTGTTTCTTTGGATTTCCAACAAATGGTCAGGCCAAGGAACTTCCCATTGCCACATGGAAATGCCTCTGGAAGGACGTCCCGAGAACCTAACCGGATCTCTGCCAACACAAGGCCGGGTTACCCCTAACTGGATAACTACTGACAGGAGTATGCCATCCCCCGGTTGTAACCAACCTTTATCCGGGGCCCCAGCAACAAATCAAAAAGTAAGATATATATATATATATATTTGCGACATCCACATAAGTTAAGCATCTGGGCTCCATACCATGATACCACTTCTATCCAGAAGGAAATGCACATACCCTAAGGGGCGCTACCCCCAATAACCTTGCTGCATCTTTCCTGTTTTGACCATTCCGGGGTGTGAGGTCCGACGAAGTCTCGTCCACAAAGCTACGCTTTGGCACAAAGCCATGCTTTGGGTCAACAGATGATCAAAGTAATGATCACAAAGATAAATGATCAAACAAATGATCATATCACAAATGATCAAACAATGATCATCATACAGCAACACTCAACATGTCACATTACCTAATTGGGAGTATATCGCTGATAACCTTCAACTGCATAACCTCTGAGCTCGTACGTCTTAGAGAAGGGTGTTAAGCTATGAGAATAAATTCTCCGCCACTAAACAGAAATGTATTTGAAAGAAATCTGCTTTATATCTCAAAATGTAATGTCAGACATGTAACCATACAAGTCTGTTCCTGGTTCGAACAGAACCGAAGGCACTCCCAAAGAAGCCCTTGCAAATCCGGGTATTCACAATCCCGATCGGATTTCCCATCACTTAAGGTCACTCTTCCCTCCACCAGAGATTCGAAGCACTCGATCCATCCTAGGAGACAAACTGACCAAGTAAAATCAATCTAGCAAAACTAGGTTTACAACCTTCCTGGGCCGACCACCGCCGACACAGCCACCATATGAACCTCCACCTATTTTTTCCCTAAACTCCGATAACTCCACTACCTCCAGGCACCAGCGCGGCCTCCACGATCAAGTGGGATGATAGGGATCACCAAAACTCTATAATTTGGTCAAACCCAAATTACTCAGTCATCACTTAACTAGAAATCACCATTTAACTTTTAAAAATCATGGTTAGGTTTAAGGATTTTAATTATCTTCCTGAATTCATAAACTATGACAATTTATTTTTTTGACTTGTTTGGAGGTTTCACTGTTGTCTTAATATTTCCAGAGCTATATACATCATTTTAATTCAAACAATTTTTTTTAAACCCTGGCTTATGCTATAACAAACATATTTGGTTTAAGACTTACGTACTTGTAACGATCCGTAAATTTTAACTATTTTAATATCGTAATTAGTTGAAATTTTGTGAAATTTTAAAAGATAAAATTTTGAAATATAAATTTGATATTTGGAATGCGTCTAGTTAAACATAGCACCTGATAAATTTTCGTCCGAAAATACGAAAGTTTATTTCGCGCGTAAATTTACTTCAATTTAATCAGTTAAAAAAGCGATGAAAATTAAATGTTTTCGAAACCTAAATATTTTTACATAGAAAATTCTAAACCATCTTCTGAGCAAGACGTCATTTTCGTTTTTCCAAATTCGGACTTCTTTAGCTCCGTCGATTTTATTTTCCTGCGTTTTTCTTGCATTTTCCGCCAGTAGAAAATTCGAATTTTATAATTCAATCGTACCGCTAATATCTATATACCGTTTTGATCATCTTGTTGTGCTGATCTCAACAGTGTATTCATTCACGTATTTTTGAAATCCGGTATGCGATGAAATATGTGGAACGGTTAATCGTATCGGTTCGGTACTTTTGGGTTTCTGATCCTTTCATTTATTTGACCGTTGGAAACAAACAGCCACTAGTCATTAATATTCTTGGAATTCACGTATGACTTTTGGCTATTCAACTTTCCAATCTACCTTTTGGTCCCTTTTCCATTCTCCTCTAGTTGGTTCATTTTATTCACTTTCACTTTCCTCTTTTCCCTTCTCTGCTTTCTTCCAGACTCTTGAAAAAAAAATGAATCACATATTCATCCCTGTAGCTCTTCCTTTCCTTCTCCCTCTAGCCGTGCTTCCGCCCTTTCACCATCGGCCAGGCAAAGCATCGCGCAACCCAACTCATAGCAACAGCCTGCTCCGCCTCACCACATGCCGACTCTCCTTCCTCCATCACCTCAGCCGAGCTCTGTCCACCGAGGTCATCCTCCACCCTGCAACCACGGCTTGCTTTGACCCGTCACCTCGCCTCAACCCGCGCCCACCAACCCACACTACAACCATGCCTCACAGCCCCTCCGCCTGTACCCACCCTCTCGCCTTCCATCCCTGGCCGAGGTGCAGTTCGTGAGCACTCCTCTTCTCCCTCGTTCATCCTCCCATAGCACGCATCTTGGTATGGTGCTTTCATTTGTGTTGCTCTGGTATATAATTGCATGATTTTATATATATATTTATATGTGGGTTAAAAATGTTATGTGATGTCAGTCAGTATATATTTATTAAATATGTTAGGTTTATTTTCAACGTGTATGCTTGTGTCTGTACGTGATTTTTGAATATATATATATTAGTTACCTAAAAAGTATACAATGTTTGTTGTAGTTTATACCGTTATTATTTATATATATCAGTATACTGAGTTTTGTTTTGTATGTAATTGCCACAGTTTTTCGACTTTTTAAATATAGGTATATAATAGTTTTGGGTCAATCTATATATGCCAGTATAAGTTTACATTTTGTGTGTTTCGTATGTTATACAATGTATATACTATAAAATAAAGTGAATATGGGTTATGTTGAGTTTTAAGTTATATGTATATATATATATATATGAGCATAGTTTTAGTGTTAGTATTTATAAATATGGTGTACACGTTTTGCCGTAGTATTTATATATTGTGTAAATAGTATAGGTAAAAGTTTATTTTTATAATCAGTTACTCTACTATAATATTAGTTGTAGTATGAGGTAAGCTGGAATCAGAGATAATAGAAAGAGTATGCCTATTTTTTTATATATGCTTGCATTATAATATAAGTTTGTCTGCACAATAGATTTTTAAATGAAGAGTTGCATGTACATATATCTAGTTATATGAGTTTTATGTAACCTGTTGCTTATTTCGTATATAAGTTATTAATTTTATTGTACATATATTAGTTTCTATGAGGTATTGCATATATACTTTGTTTTGCATGTGTACGTGGATTCGTACGTATGAAATTTTGAAGGAAATACACTTGTTTTATTTTTGTTGCTTCCGAGTATATAAGTATAGATTTATAAAGTCGTTTATATATATTAGTTAATGCAGTTATATACTTATATATACAAATTTTGTTCGAAAGGTTTCAGGCATGTATACGCGTGTGCAGTTACAAACTTACAATAGTATACTTTAGAGAATATTTTATATGTGTTTTTAATTATTTGTTAATACTATTGATTCATGTATTGGGAACGTTAGTTGTATATTATATATATGAGTAAAGTTTTAAAAGTTGTATTTTATATAAGTTATTGTGCATAGTTGAATGTGTCATTTGCATATATATATATATATATATAAATTAGGTAAAGATATGTTTACAAGGTATATTTATTTTCATTTTGTTTTGTTATATAATTGTTCTATCTGTTGTTAATAAAGCAAGTTGTATATGACTTATGGTTTTAGGTACTAGTATTTTGAGTATATTAATATATTAAATATATAAAATAATAGTAATATCAACAAGACTTGTTATATGTAAATGGTTTCGAAATGTTGCATTTGGGACGTCTTGTTTATACGTATATCTTGTTTCAATTATATAAAAATTAATTTGATTCTTTCTCATCGACTTCTTATCTATCAGCTTGTCCGTCGAATTCGTGCCCATCTCACTTTGTTCTGGATTCGTAGCTCATTCTGCGTCTGTATCGGTGTGCGTATCCGTGTCGTCTTCTCGTTCATCTCTCTAGCCTCGAAAGGTGAGCAATCACTCGCGATTAACGTTCTTTTATTTATTAAATTTGATTTCAATTGAATTGACAAATTGAAATATGCTGCTATTAGTTATTTACACTGTTATATATGCTGTTACCTGTATCTGTTCACCTATGACATCTGACACCATTATCTATCATTTATGCGATGATAATACAGTTTGATTGATAACTGATTTATTGTTGATGTTTATATTGGACGTTAAATTGTTAATGTTAAAGTGATAAATAATATGCAATTGAATTGATATATGATAGTTAATGATTTAAATTGGATCTATATGTTGAATTTGATTTGTTAAATTCGTATAATATGACCCCTTTAATGTTAAATTAATTGACACGTAGGATTTGGTTAATTACACCTTGAACCTTTGAATGTTTGTTGTTTTAAATTGATGATGGATGAAATTGTAATAGATGACAAGTGAAAAACCGTAATGTAATAATCTTTAATCTACATGAAATGATAGTGTAGATTCTAGAAATAATTATATTAATTTGCATAAACAACAAATGTAAATTAATACGATTACTTCGGGATTATTTGAATTGATTATTGGATTGATATTGATTGTTGTTATTGCTTGTTTATTTACTTTGACACCATCCCAGTTATCACACTGCAAGTTCTCTTTGCTATGCTTTGATTTTGAATTGAATTGGAATCGGGTTGAAATGATAAATACCCAAATTAAACTTTGACCTAGGATAGAGAATTAAATAAAAACCCGATTGGTCAATAATTTGATTTAAAAAAATAAAATGAAGATTTTATTTGAATAAATAATATGGTTTTGAAACGAAGTTGAAAATTGAATTTTAATGAAATTTAAATGTGAATATTTAATAATCTGAAATAAAATATTAATAAAGAAATTGATGAAAGAATGTTATTTAATTTAAGAAATGATTGAATTAAGTTTTGAATTTATTTAATAATTTAATGAGATTGAATTATTAAATAATTAAATAAAATTGAATCCTTTGATAATTAAAAATTGAACTTTTTAATTAGTGAAATTTAGTTCTTTATTAATTGAGCTTTGAAATTGTAACTAAGTAAATGAATATGTGAAATTGAATTTCTTTATCAAGAAATAAAATGTGATTTATAGAAATTAATGTAAGACTTGTAATTTAAAGAATTGATTTGACAAATCTAATTTAATTCAATTTGAAGTTTTGATATAATGAAGTTGAACTTAAGTAATTGATTTAATGAATTGGAAATTTAATAGAAATTGTTTTGAATGACAAATTAACTCAACGAATATTGAACGAAATCGATAAATGAAGTTAAATTGATTTGAATGTTAAATTAAATTAATTTAAATGATTTCGGAATGAAACTTATATTAGAACTTGAATCAATATTTGAATTGTTTAAATAAAATTTGAAATTGTATTTTAAGATTTTGAAATTGTATTTTAAGATTTTGAAATGGTAATTTGGAAGTTTTGAAACGTAAATTTTGGAAATTGGTTTAGAAAGAGAAACGTAATGTTGATTTTCGAATTCTAATTGAAATTGAAATTGATTTGGTTTTGAAATATTTTAACGACCAATCGGTGTTATAATTACGAAAGTTATTAAAGAGACCGGAATCGGTTAGGGACATACTCACTGTCTAAACCGAAAACCACTTTAATAACTATACGCGGAGTATGATCCAGAATGAAGTGGTTGGAATGATGTACGTGATGACTGAAGAAAGAGAACGATAATGGATAGCTTTGACACTTGTGTCAAATTGGAAATGACTAAAACAGGAGCCGTGCCGGTCCAAATGGGGGCTAGCTACCTCGAGCGAACACACTTCGTCGAAACTACTCATTACTTGTTGTCGATTGGTGCACCCTTGATTTGGGAGTGTTGTTTCGCGGTGTTGCGATCACTGTGGCGATGCGTTTTCACCAGTCCGGATCAGGCAAACGGTAGTTTCACTACCTTGGGTATTGCCTCATGTGCCTTGTCATACTTGGATCCCTATATACGCAACACTATGATTTGTTTTGTGCTATACCTATGGAGTACTCCCTGATATCCCACTAGTTTACGGTGGAGTTTACAGTGCTGTATAGACTATGACGCTTATATAAAATGTGTTAAGGGGGATAATGGTAACGCCTTAACACTATTTTGATACCTTATATTACTGATAGACATTATCTACTTAGCGTACATTACTACCTAGTAGATTGTTTAACGGATCCTTAAAGGATGGTTATTCCAAACATCCTTTGAGTTACTTGTATTTCAGTTGTTATTTCACTTGAGTTGGATTTATTGATATAAGAATGTTAATCCTGACTCGAGTGTCTTGTGTTTTGCTTTACGCTCGGGTCAGACTGAGTGTACCAGTATTCGAGACTCACCTTTGAAGTTGGAGCTTTGCTTGAAGATCCAGCCATCTATTCTGCTTTCAGTATTCGATGATTCCAGTGATGTATTCTGATTTGTATCTGATGTATCGTATTACTCTTCCGTTGTATCTGGTTTAACTCTGATGTAATTTATATATTTATATAGTAGCTTCATGAACTACTATCTCTTTTATTTCCGCTGCAAATTATTACTCTGTGTCTGTGATCTGTGATTATTTATTTACTGTATATGCTCAGTTTTGCCAAATTTAAATTAACAATTCGGTATTTTGAATTATTCAAGTCCGGCATGTGTGTCTGCCTATGCACTTGGCGGGTGCAGCATGATAGGGGGTTCTCGCATTTGGTTTGGTAGCGAGCGGATGACTCTTACTCCTACATGTCCCTACGGGGTTGGTGCAGTCGAGAGGCTGGCTGTAAGGGCAGAACACAGGTACTACTGTATGCTACGGTGGGCGTTACCCCACTGACGCGGTCCGTTATAGTTGGTATCAGAGCTTTGGTAGCTCTAGGCAAAATTTAGCATATAGGGTAAATGTATTTACAGAATCATTCTCATTCGAGTTTCAATCTCTTCCTTTGACTCAATTCCTTTTAATTTTGGAACGTTCCCCTCGGTTCCAAAAATTCATTCTTGTCCTTCACTATTCGTCTTCTTTCAATTCTGGAGCACCCCATAACTCCATTTTGAATGATATCTATAATAGATCGGCGGTCTCGCCAATCTTCGAATGATTCGTAGAGGAACAAAACTCCTTTATAATAGGTATCGATTTACCGGAGATTTCTATATCCTCGGCTTACGATGCTATCTATTCCCTGCTATACCTAAATTCCATCTCTTGAGATCGAGTGTTGATTTACCTCGGAATTCAGCATCGATCTTATTCTTGAAGTTACGGACGACCCGGTTAAGGTTGCCCGTGAATTAAATAAACTCATCCATCTCCTGATTGTGGTAATTGAATTATCTTATCTTCTGTTTCAAACTTATTTTCGTATCAAAATTCTCTTTGATTTGATTTCCATCAAATTTGAATCGCTATACATGTTTTGAAAATCTATTCTTGTATCGTCGAACGAAGAAGTGTAATTGTGAATTAATATTTAAAAATGTTTTATATTGTGTTGTTTGAGTTGTTGATATTGATTTGGGTTTTCATCGATTCGTCTGATCAACGCTATCGATAGGATTTCCAAAACACTTGAACAGAGCAAACTGACACAATATTGTTTTCAAATTTGGTAAACAAAATAGTTTTGAATGATTATATTATATATAAGTATAAATTTTTCGGAAATTAAATTGTTAATGAATTTGTTGTCAAAAATGATAATATTTGATTTTCATTTGTTGTTTTGTAAACCATAGACTATTCCAATATGATAAATAAATGAAAGTATAGAACATAGTTTAAATTTTTTTAATTAGGAATTGAAATGGATTTAAACTAGAATTTGAGAATTAATTTATGGTGATTTCAAACTTTGATTAGAAAGTTTTAAAGTGCATAGTATTTAAAATATTTTCAAATAGAAATCATTTCCAAAGAATTTTAATGTTTAAATCGGTGCTCTTTTCTTTTCTTTGTCGCTGGAAAATATTTTCGGTGATGACGGCCGCATCATCGACATTCATTTTCGAGTTTCGAAGTGGGGAAACCATTCTGTAGCTTTGCTACGGTTTTGTTTGGAAAAAATATTTTAATTTGAATTTCTTAAGTATGACTTGATTTTTATATATATATATATATATATGGGTATATTATTTTAAAATTTAATTTGATTTAATATATAGTATATACATAATTATTTCTAAAGGGTTTGAAATTAAACGGAAATTTAATTCTTAAAAATCATGCTAAAAGACGTTTTCAATTATAAATAAAGCTAAATTTTGGATAAATATTTAAACTTGAAATAATTGAATTTAAAAATTTTATTTGTATAGTACTAAATTGCATTTCAAAAATAACTTACCTAAATTATTCAGAAGTTAAAATGTAATTGGATAATATACAATATAAAATGATATTATAAATAAAATTTGAGTGTTTATAATAAATGTTATACACTTAGATTTTAATTATAAAAAAATGCTAATAAAGATGATAGAATAATAAGTTAATTGATTGAGATGAATATAATAAATTTTGTTCTAAAAAGAATTAACAAAAATTGGAATTAAATCAACTTATGGAAATACTTTAAAAATTTAAACCAATTATTGAATATAAATTAATTTAAATTGAAATTTATATGGTTTAAATTAATTGTTTTACTTGTATTCCAATCTATTTTCTTTCTGGTTGTTTCTATTCTCCTACCTCCTTCCTTTTCGGGGACGAAAAGTTTTGAGTGAGGGAGAGTGTAACGATCCGTAAATTTTAACTATTTTAATATCGTAATTAGTTGAAATTTTGTGAAATTTTAAACGATAAAATTTTGAAATATAAATTTGATATTTGGAATGCGTCTAGTTAAACATAGCAATTGATAAATTTTCGTCTGAAAATACGAAAGTTTATTTCACGCGTAAATTTACTTCAATTTAATCAGTTAAAAAAGCGATGAAAATTAAATGTTTTCGAAACCTAAATATTTTTACATAGAAAATTCTAAACCATCTTCTGAGCAAGACGTCATTTTCGTTTTTCCAAATTCGGACTTCTTTAGCTCCATCGATTTTATTTTCCTGCGTTTTTCTTACATTTTCCGCCAGTAGAAAATGCGAATTTTATAATTCAATCGTACCGCTAATATCTGTATACCATTTTGATCATCTCGTTGTGCTGATCTCAACAGTGTATTCATTCACGTATTTTTGAAATCCGGTATGCGATGAAATATGTGGAACGGTTAATCGTATCGGTTCGGTACTTTTGGGTTTCTGATCCTTTCATTTATTTGACCGTTGGAAACAAACAGCCACTAGTCATTAATATTCTTGGAATTCACGTATGACTTTTGGCTATTCAACTTTCCAATCTACCTTTTGGTCCCTTTTCCATTCTCCTCTAGTTGGTTCATTTTATTCACTTTCACTTTCCTCTTTTCCCTTCTCTGCTTTCTTCCAGACTCTTGAAAAAAAAAATGAATCACATATTCATCCCTGTAGCTCTTCCTTTCCTTCTCCCTCTAGCCGTGCTTCCGCCCTTTCACCATCGGCCAGGCAAAGCATCGCGCAACCCAACTCATAGCAACAGCCTGCTCCGCCTCACCACATGCCGACTCTCCTTCCTCCATCACCTCAGCCGAGCTCTGTCCACCGAGGTCATCCTCCACCCTGCAACCACGGCTTGCTTTGACCCGTCACCTCGCCTCAACCCGCGCCCACCAACCCACACTACAACCATGCCTCACAGCCCCTCCGCCTGTACCCACCCTCTCGCCTTCCATCCCTGGCCGAGGTGCAGTTCGTGAGCACTCCTCTTCTCCCTCGTTCATCCTCCCATAGCACGCATCTTGGTATGGTGCTTTCATTTGTGTTGCTCTGGTATATAATTGCATGATTTTATATATATATTTATATGTGGGTTAAAAATGTTATGTGATGTTAGTCAGTATATATTTATTAAATATGTTAGGTTTATTTTCAACGTGTATGCTTGTGTCTGTACGTGATTTTTGAATATATATATATATATATTAGTTACCTAAAAAGTATACAATGTTGGTTGTAGTTTATACCATTATTATTTATATATATCAGTATACTCAGTTTTGTTTTGTATGTAATTGCCATAGTTTTTCCAACTTTTTAAATATAGGTATATAATAGTTTTGGGTCAATCTATATATGCCAGTATAAGTTTACATTTTGTGTGTTTCGTATGTTATACAATGTATATACTATAAAATAAAGTGAATATGGGTTATGTTGAGTTTTAAGTTATATGTATATATATAGGAGCATAGTTTTAGTGTTAGTATTTATAAATATGGTGTACACGTTTTGCCGCAGTATTTATATATTGTGTAAATAGTATAGGTAAAAGTTTATTTTTATAATTAGTCACTCTACTATAATATTAGCTGTAGTATGAGGCAAGCTGGAATCAGAGATAATAGAAAGAGTATGCCTATTTTTTTATATATGCTTGCATTATAATATAAGTTTGTCTGCACAATAGATTTTTAAATTAAGAGTTGCATGTACATATATCTAGTTATATGAGTTTTATGTAACCTGTTGCTTATTTCGTATATAAGTTATTAATTTTATTGTACATATATTAGTTTCTATGAGCGGTATTGCATATATACTTTGTTTTGCATGTGTACGTGTATTCGTACGTATGAAATTTTGAAGGAAATACACTTGTTTTATTTTTGTTGCTTTCGAGTATATTAGTATAGATTTATAAAGTCGTTTATATATATTAGTTAATGATTATATACTTATATATACAACTTTTGTTCGAAAGGTTTCAGGCATGTATACGCGTGTGCAGTTATAAACTTACAATAGTATACTTTAGAGAATATTTTATATGTGTTTTTAATTATTTGTTAATACTATTGATTCATGTATTGGGAACGTTAGTTGTATATTATATATATGAGTAAAGTTTTAAAAGTTGTATTTTATATAAGTTATTGTGCATAGTTGAATGTGTCGTTTGCATATATATATATATATATATATATATATATATAAATTAGGTAAAGATATGTTTACAAGGTATATTTATTTTCATTTTGTTTTGTTATATAATTATTCTATCTGTTGTTAATAAAGCAAGTTGTATATGACTTATGGTTTTAGGTACTAGTATTTTGAGTATATTAATATATTAAATATATAAAATAATAATAATAATAGTAATATCAACAAGACTTGTTATATGTAAATGGTTTCGAAATGTTGCATTTGGGACATCTTGTTTATACGTATATCTTGTTTCAATTATATAAAAATTAATTTGATTCTTTCTCATCGACTTCTTATCTATCAGCTTGTCCGTCGAATTCGTACCCATCTCACTTTGTTCTGGATTCGTAGCTCATTCTGCGTCTGTATCGGTGTGCGTATCCGTGCCGTCTTCTCGTTCATCTCTCTAGCCTCGAAAGGTAAGCAATCACTCGCGATTAACGTTCTTTTATTTATTAAATTTGATTTCAATTGAAGTGACAAATTGAAATATGCTGCTATTAGTTATTTACACTGTTATATATGCTGTTACCTGTATCTGTTCACCTATGACATCTGACACCATTATCTATCATTTATGCGATGATAATACAGTTTGATTGATAACTGATTTATTGTTGATGTTTATATTGGACGTTAAATTGTTAATGTTAAAGTGATAAATAATATGCAATTGAATTGATATATGATAGTTAATGATTTAAATTGGATCTATATGTTGAATTTGATTTGTTAAATTCGTATAATATGACCCCTTTAATGTTAAATTAATTGACACGTAGGATTTGGTTAATTACACCTTGAACCTTTGAATGTTTGTTGTTTTAAATTGATGATGGATGAAATTGTAATAGATGACAAGTGAAAAACCGTAATGTAATAATCTTTAATCTACATGAAATGATAGTGTAGATTCTAGAAATAATTATATTAATTTGCATAAACAACAAATGTAAATTAATACGATTACTTCGGGATTATTTGAATTGATTATTGGATTGATATTGGTTGTTGTTATTGCTTGTTTATTTACTTTGACACCATCCCAGTTATCACACTGCAAGTTCTCTTTGCTATGCTTTGATTTTGAATTGAATTGGAATCGGGTTGAAATGATAAATACCCAAATTAAACTTTGACCTAGGATAGAGAATTAAATAAAAACCCGATTGGTCAATAATTTGATTTAAAAAAATAAAATGAAGATTTTATTTGAATAAATAATATGGTTTTGAAACGAAGTTGAAAATTGAATTTTAATGAAATTTAAATGTGAATATTTAATAATCTGAAACAAAATATTAATAAAGAAATTGTTGGAAGAATGTTGTTTAATTTTAGAAATGATTGAATTAAGTTTTGAATTTATTTAATAATTTAATGAGATTGAATTATTTAATAATTAAATAAAATTGAATCCTTTGATAATTAAAAATTGAACTTTTTAATTAGTGAAATTTAGTTTTTTATTAATTGAGCTTTGAAATTGTAACTAAGTAAATGAATATGTGAAATTGAATTTCTTTATCAAGAAATAAAATGTGATTTATAGAAATTAATGTAAGACTTGTAATTTAAAGAATTGATTTGACAAATCTAATTTAATTCAATTTGAAGTTTTGATATAATGAAGTTGAACTTAAGTCATTGATTTAATGAATTGGAAATTTAATAGAAATTGTTTTGAATGACAAATTAACTCAACGAATATTGAACGAAATCGATAAATGAAGTTAAATTGATTGCACCACCTCCCGGGTTGGCGTTCCATAATGTTGGGGAAAAGAGCTTCTTGAGACCCCCCAGCACCAGAATGAGATGATCTACCTCTAGCCCTTATCTACCAGTTCTCTACCAGCACCTTACTCTAGAAATACTGAATCGAGTGAAGCCGTCTTGCGTAACAAGACAAGACTATAGGTCCGCACCAGTTACTGAAGGATTGTCAACCGTGTGATAGAGTTCGGAAGTTGTCTCGCGGCACAGCTACCAGCCAAAGCAAATCGATTGAATGTCGGGGTCTCAACGAGCCTTTCCGTTAATTCAATATCTGTCTGGGGAATGTTAAATTAAATTAATTTAAATGATTTCGGAATGAAACTTATATTAGAACTTGAATCAATATTTGAATTGTTTAAATAAAATATGAAATTGTATTTTAAAATTTTGAAATTGTATTTTAAGATTTTGAAATGGTAATTTGGAAGTTTTGAAACGTAAATTTTGGAAATTGGTTTAGAAAGAGAAACGAAATGTTGATTTTCGAATTCTAATTGAAATTGAAATTGATTTGGTTTTGAAATATTTTAACGACCAATCGGTGTTATAATTACGAAAGTTATTAAAGAGACCGGAATCGGTTAGGGACATACTCACTGTCTAAACCGAAAACCACTTTAATAACTATACGCGGAGTATGATACAGAATGAAGTGGTTGGAATGATGTACGTGATGACTGAAGAAAGAGAACGATAATGGATAGCCTTGACACTTGTGTCAAATTGGAAATGACTAAAACAGGCGCCGTGCCGGGCCAAATGGGGGCTAGCTACCTCGAGCGAACACACTTCGTCGAAACTACTCATTACTTGTTGTCGATTGGTGCACCCTTGATTTGGGAGTGTTGTTTCGCGGTGTTGCGATCGCTGCGGCGATGCGTTTTCACCAGTCCGGATCAGGCAAACGGTAGTTTCACTACCTTGGGTATTGCCTCATGTGCCTTGTCATACTTGGATCCCTATATACACAACCACTACGATTTGTTTTGTGTTATACCTATGGAGTACTCCCTGATATCCCACTAGTTTACGGTGGAGTTTACAGTGCTGTATAGACTATGACGCTTATATAAAATGTGTTAAGGGGGATAATGGTAATGCCTTAACACTATTTTGATACCTTATATTACTGATAGACATTATCTACTTAGCGTACATTACTACCTAGTAGATTGTTTAACGGATCCTTAAAGGATGGTTATTCCAAACATCCTTTGAGTTACTTGTATTTCAGTTGTTATTTCACTTGAGTTGGATTTATTGATATAAGAATGTTAATCCTGACTCGAGTGTCTTGTGTTTTGCTTTACGCTCGGGTCAGACTAAGTGTACCAGTATTCGAGACTCACCTTTGAAGTTGGAGCTTTGCTTGAAGATCCAGCCATCTATTCTGCTTTCAGTATTCGATGATTCCAGTGATGTATTCTGATTTGTATCTGATGTATCGTATTACTCTTCCGTTGTATCTGGTTTAACTCTGATGTAACTTATATATTTATATAGTAGCTTCATGAACTACTATCTCTTTTATTTCCGCTGCCAATTATTACTCTGTGTCTGTGATCTGTGATTATTTATTTACTGTATATGCTCAGTTTTGCCAAATTTAAATTAACAATTCGGTATTTTGAATTATTCAAGCCCGACATGTGCGGATGCGAATAGTCCAAAATAGCGGGTCGTTACAGTACTAATAAAGATTTGATCAAGTGAGATTGATTCAAGAGTATATTTTAGAACCTGGAAACTAAACAGTTTAACCACATGTACACAACATTCATCCATATACACCCAGAAAGATACATATATACAGAGCATACTTGTTCCAGATTTTCAATCAACTTAAAGCTTTAAAATTTGATGTTTACTCACATTAGTCTGAGAAGAAGAACAGAGCAGAGTTTTGAAACGTTAAACCAGGCTTGACTTTTTTTACTAGCTGAAGCTCCTCTTTTGATCTCTGATTTGAATTGGTTCAAGTTGTTTTAAGTTGATGTTTCTGTTTGAGTTTTAGATGGTGTTTACCTTAGATTTTTCTCAGCTTCAAAGAACGAAACTGAATTGAGGAAGTTGATATATAGGGGAGAAGTTTACAGTATGTTATATTATTTATTAAAATAGGCATGGCTGCTAAGGAATGGAAGCATTTAATGCTAAGTGCTTTGTTCCCATGCTTCTTATTTTTTTCATGTTTGGAGGCTGTTCACTTCTTTTGCTTGCTGATGATAATCTTTAGCATGCTTTCATTAATTAAATTTGTACAATTTACATCCTCCCCTCCTTTATTTCAGCTGCACAAAGATTTAAAGATATATATACTTGTCTTTGTTTTCACACTTACCTTTTATACTTATATTTTTGTTTGTTTGTTTGCACATTGCTTAATTACTTAGGGATATAAATGAGGTTCTATAGTTAATATGTTGTTATAATTATATTTCTAACTTAAATATTTAAATTGCCTTACATATAAATTTTCTTGTATATTTATTTATTTTTGTAGTATATTTATTATCTTGCATTTTTTACAATATTAAATCAAAAATTAATTTAATTGTCAATTTAAAATTAATCAAAATTCGGGATCGTTACAAATTCCCCTCCTTAAAGAATTTTCGTCCCCGAAATTTACAGGCACGAAAAATAACATAGATAGATACACAAAGATAGAGAAACAATTTTCCAGATTAAACTGTTTATACATTTTTTATTTGGCTCATTAAATAATATCAACAATATGAGAACAACTCATCCAATACTTCACAGGATACTTGAGTCATCAAATTTACAATATATGCAAGGCACTGGTTAGTTTGAAGGGTAACTAACCATCCGTAGAACATATCGAGACCCAAACAATAGATAAATGGATTTGATTTTTCCACAATTCTCATACACTAGTTATGGATTCCTAACTCAAATCGGAATACCCAAAGTATATACCAACTTGTCCCTCTTCGGACTTCAGTCTTCACAAGAAATTATAATTGAATTCCAAATTCAGTTTTTTTTTCGATTAATCAATTTAACTCAATTTAAAATTTTCAATTAATTCTAAATCTCCAATTTATTTAGAATTTCCAATTCATATTCATTAAGGTTTAAATCAAAAACTGATAAGAAACCGATGAAGATACAAACTAAGGATTTTCTACAACGATTCGTAGGGCCATCATCACACCGAAACTTCTTCTTGTAGCTGGTACGAAGAAATCAAAAGAATTTTGGAAACGAATCAAAGGAAATTGATAGAGAAAGATTGTTTCCACTGTTGCAGGGTATTGACCATTTATAGTCGTACTCCCATGTCCCATATCTCATCCACTTCTTGCACTCATACTCACTATCAGTGGATAGTAAGAGAATTTACTGAGACGTTTAAACGGATATCTTAGGGATATACTCATTCTAGGGATACTTCACCCTATCTCTAATGAGCTACTTAATGTGTTATACTCCTGAGCTAAAGTTTTACCTTAGCTCTGATACCAAATGTAACGAACCAGATTTTTCACGTTCGAAAATCGACATCCATACTTTACATCGTACTCGAATGCCGTAGATTCGAGCATTCAAATCCGAGTCGCCGGAGCTTATAACACAGTTAAGTAAATAACACAGCGGAAGAAAAAGAATAATACATTGATATACAATATCGATACAATATCTGATACAACAGAGTGATACAATGAATATCAATATACATCAGAGATCTGATACAAGAAATAGCAGTGGAAAAGAAAACGACAACACCAGCAGCGGATAATCTCCATCTCCAAAGCACCCATTTAGAAGTAGCTCGAACTCCCAATAACGATGCATCAAGATAAGCAAGTGCAGTCCGATCCAAAGACTGAACTAGCTCCAGAAAATCTACTAATCCTGAATATCTGAAAAACCCAACTCTAGACTGCTCGTGTAGAAAATTTTTTGAGCACCCAGAGTTTAGGAAAGAAACAATAAACTCCGGATCAGTCGTGGGACTGGTGTGAGCAACAAAAACAGTTTATCTTTTTAAAAACGAACATCAAGAAAAAATTTAAAGTCAATTCGTAATGCTTTTGGAAAATGAAACTACCATAAGGCCACCCACCACACACACAATGCAAACGCAGAATTGGAGGAGATTTCTCCTTATGATAGTCAAAGATGCTTACTACGCAAAATCATTGGTTATTATTATTAGTGCATAGTGGAAAACATTTCGAAAGTATAATATTAATCTTAGCCAACATAGGCATTTCACACTATGCCTACTATAGCTACCATCTAAACAGTGGGGCGCCACCATAAGTAAATGGCAGGTTCTACAACTAAAACCGTACAAGGCTCGTATTGTTTCTTTGGATTTCCAACAAATGGTCAGGCCAAGGAACTTCCCATTGCCACATGGAACCGCCTCTGAAAGGACGTCCCGAGAACCTAACCGGATCTCTGCCAACACAAGACCGGGTTACCCCTAACTGGGTAACTACTGACAGGAGTATGCCATCCCCCGGTTGTAACCAACCTTTATCCGGGGCCCCAGCAATAAATCACAAAGTAAGATATATATATATATATATATATATATATATATATATATATGCGACATCCACATAAGTTAAGTATCTGGGCTCCATACCATGATACCACTTCTATCCAGAAGAAAATGCACATACCCTAAGGGGCGCTACCCCCAATAACCTTGCTGCATCTTTCCTGTTTTGACCATTCCGGGGTGTGAGGTCCGACGAAGTCTTGTCCACAAAGCTACGCTTTGGCACAAAGCCATGCTTTGGGTCAACAGATGATCAAAGTAATGATCACAAAGATAAATGATCAAACAAATGATCATATCACAAATGATCAAACAATGATCATCACACAGCAACACTCAGCATGTCACATTACCAAATTAGGAGTATATCGCTGATAACCTTCAACTACATAACCTCTGAGCTCGTACGTCTTAGAGAAGGGTGTTAAGCTAAGAGAATAAATTCTCCTCCACCAAACAGAAATGTATTTGAAAGAAATCTGCTTTACATCTCAAAATGTAATGTCAGACATGCAACCATACAAGTCTGTTCCGGGTTCGAACAGAACCGAAGGCACTTCCAAAGAAGCCCTTGCAAATCCGGGTATTCACAATCCCGATCGGATTTCCCATCACTTAGGGTCACTCTTCCCTCCACCAGAGATTCGAAGCACTCGATCCATCCTATGAGACAAACTGACCAAGTAAAATCAATCTAGCAAAACTAGGTTTACAACCTTCCTGGGACGACCACCGCCGACACAGCCACCATACGAACCTCCACCTATTTTTCCCCCAAACTCTGATAATTCCACTACCTCCAGGCACCAGCGCGGCCTCCACGATCAAGTGGGATGACAGGGATCACCAAAACTCTATAATTTGGTCAAACCCAAATTACTCAGTCATCACTTAACTAGAAATCACCATTTAACTTTTTAAAATCATGGTTAGGTTTAAGGATTTTAATTATCTTCCTGAATTCATAAACTATGACAATTTATTTTTTTGACTTGTTTGGAGGTTTCACTGTTGTCTTAATATTTCCAGAGCTATATACATCATTTTAATTCAAACAATTTTTTTTAAACCCTGGCTTATGCTATAACAAACATATTTGGTTTAAGACTTAAGTACTAATAAAGATTTGATCAAGTGAGATTGATTCAAGAGTATATATCAGAACCTGGAAACTAAACAGTTTAACCACATGTACACAACATTCATCCATATACACCCAGAAAGATACATATATACAAAGCATACTTGTTCCAGATTTTCAATCAACTTAAAGCTTTAAAATTTGATGTTTACTCACATTAGTCTGAGAAGAAGAACAGAGCAGAGTTTTGAAACGTTAAACCAGGCTTGACTTTTTTTATTAGCTGAAGCTCCTCTTTTGATCTCTGATTTGAATTGGTTCAAGTTGTTTTAAGTTGTTGTTTCTGTTTGAGTTTTAGATGGTGTTTACCTTAGATTTTTCTCAGCTTCAAAGAACGAATCTGAATTGAGGAAGTTGATATATAGGGGAGAAGTTTACAGTATGTTATATTATTTATTAAAATAGGCATGGCTGCTAAGGAATGTAAGCATTTAATGCTAAGTGCTTTGTTCCCATGCTTTTTTTTATGTTTGGAGGCTGTTCACTTCTTTTGCTTGCTGATGATAATCTCTAGCATGCTTTCATTAATTAAATTTGTATAATTTACATCCTCCCCTCCTTTATTTCAGCTGCACAAAGATTTAAAGATATATATACTTGTCTTTGTTTTCACACTTACCTTTTATACTTATATTTTTGTTTGTTTGTTTGCACATTGCTTAATTACTTAGGGATATAAATGAGGTTCTATAGTTAATATGTTGTTATAATTATATTTCTAACTTAAGTATTTAAATTGCCTTACATATAAATTTTCTTGTATATTTATTTATTTTTGTAGTATATTTATTATCTTGCATTTTTTTACAATATTAAATCAAAAATTAATTTAATTGTCAATTTAAAATTAATCAAAATCCGGGATCGTTACAAATTTTTCCCATGGTAATGAAGGGATTAAGGATTCCTCTCCCGTGACATTGGGAATATTAGGAATATTGTATTAATTCAGTTTCATCGATTCGAAGATTTGAAAGTTTACACTTTGAATAGGTCAAAGTGGAATAAGTTGTTAATATTCACCATTTATGGTTGAGTAAAATGGATACATATAGAGAAGAATTTTACAAAGTTTGTTAATTAAGAGAATAAGTATCATTTTGTAACTTTATTATAAAGGTACTATGCAACATGTGTTGTACAATTAAATTGTAGCCAATTACATGAATTAAAGATGTAAGATTTCAAAACAATATGTTTTATGCATTGTTCATATTTAATTCCTATTAGTAGAAGAGAAATAATGTATAAATATGTTAAATAGATATAATCTTTATTTTCACATGTTAAAAGGGGAATTTGTCAAATGTAAATTAATAATATAGGATTTTGTACAAAAGATGGTTAATGGATTCTGATAATAAAATGTAACGACTCGTAATTTTCGAAAATTAAATTTGTTAATTTAGTGAGATTTTTGTAATTTAATATTGAAAGAAATAATAATTTTTAATTTAATAATGAAATAATAACTAGAATGGAAATGTACCAATGTTAATTAAAGTTAATTATTAACAACTTGAACGAAATCCCAATCAATTGAAATAATGGAAATGTTATAATTTGGCTATAAATTGAATATAAGGAAACAAGTGTAGATATTGAAGTAATTGATGAATCAGTATATATATTTAATGATAATTGGATAAAAATAGTGTTATGTAAGCAATTGTAACATTTGTTTGTGAATAATAACTTATAAGTGTAATTAAAAGTTAATGGTAACAATTATTGTATATTACCTATTTATTTAGCCAGTTAATTTAAATTGGAAATAAATTTCAATAAATGTAATTAAATATTATGTTAATGCAAATTAAATTAATATTTGGAAATAATGCTAATTTTATTCATAATATGACAATTGGTTGAATAAAAAGAATGGAAATCGAGATTTATTAATTTATTGGAATTCAAATTATAATAATTGGATTAATTGCAAATAAATGAAATTAAATATTTAAATATTACATAAATAGAGATTAAGATGAAATTTGAGAATATTAGTGTAATAGATCATGAACCAATGTTAATTTCATCTATTTGATAAATATGGATTGAATAATAGGATGAAAGGTCAATTAAATGGAATTATTGAAAATTAAATTTATAATTTCTGAATTTAATGAAATTGAAATTAAACATTGAAATTGATGGATTAATCAACTTTAAATTGTCATCTAAATTTGTTTAAATTATTGTAAGTGATTAAGATATCAAAACTGATAGAAGTTGTAAATTATTAAATTTTAAACTGAAAAAAAAGTGATTTGATTAATTTATTAATAATTTATTTAATTAATGTGAAAATAGCCATTTTGGCAACTGGCTCGGATTTCGACGAAACTAGTTTCATCGGATCCATAATGGTGAATTATTGTAGGATTTCAAGTTTCATAACGATCGGACTTGCCATTTGATCGTACGGGCTCGAAATGCCTTGAAATCAATTTAATTGAAATCAATTTGGAATAAGCTGATTTTGGCATAACTTCTTCATACGATGGAATTAGGACTTGAAACCAGTTCCATTGATTTTAAAATTATCGAAAGCATCTATTTTGATATATGGGTTGACCCATTTTCGTTCCGGAGTCGAAACGGGCTTTTCGAGTCGTTTATCGTTCAAAACCCAAATCAAATCTGGTCCATTATTTTCTATCTCAGCTTTGCTTATAAATAACCAATTATAAACCCTAGCTCCTTCTTATTCTATTTGTTTGTACGTACATCTATCTCTCGGCTCCTCTTTCCAATGGCAGACAAACAATTTCCCAAATTACAAATTCAAAATCAAAACCAATTCCGAAAATTTAAACTCCTCAAAATATATCGAATTATATATCGATCTGAAGCTCTCGACGAGTGCAAGTCAGATCGGCGGTCTGTTTTTCAATCTGGGTTTCAGTGTGGCCAGATTTTGGTGATGAAGTCTCGGCCGTTCGTTGAGGTTCGATGATCTTCGATCGATTGTCGAGCTAATAGTGTGGACGGGTGGAGATCGGCGAGGGGTTAGCATCTGTGTGGTTCGTAGGGGTCGATGACAGTCGGATTCGCCTGGAAATTTTGCTTAGGGTTATGGAAACGGTGTCGGCTAGGTGGTTCATCGCTGCTAGGTGACGTGACCGATCACGTGGAGATCGTGAGGCCAAGTGGGGGGCGGTGCGGTTCGTCTGGGTGGCACGCCTTGGCCGCGACTGGCCGAGGTTGGACGTTCGGCGGTGAATGTCGCATGGTCGAGGCGGCTAAAAGCTGGAGACCTGGAGCGTGAATAGGGTTTGGAACGAAGGCAACTAACGGTGACGTGTAAATTTCCTTTTCATGTATTTATTTTATTATTTTAATTTTTAAATCGTTAAATCTTATAATCGTCATAACTTTTGCGTACGAGGTCCAATTCACGCGCGGTTTGATCCGCTGGGATCGTATCAAAATTTAGGAGACTTTGACATTAGTTTCGAGGAATTCTAAGACCGTTCAAATTTTGGGCTTAAATTGAATTTAAATTCGATTTAAATTTAAAGGTGAGTGTTTTAACCCACTCACAACTTCAAAAATTTCTTATGTTTGTTAAATTAATTTTTTGATGTGATTAGAAATTTATTTATGACTGTTTGGTATATTTTAAATCATCATCTCAGTTAATTTGAATTTATTTGAATTAAATCGTTATTTAGTTTATTATTGAATATGAATTGCCAATTAAATACCTATTATTGATTATCAGTATTATATTGATATTTATTGATTGATTTGGATGATATTTGTAATGGATGTTGATTGTTGATATTAGATGAATGGATGTTTTATTTGTATTGTTATAACTGCAAGTTCACTATGGGTTGAAATGATACATGCCCGAACGATCAATAAATTAAGGAAAAATCGTTATGGGTTGAAATGATAGACTCGAGCGATTTTATGGATTTTATTATTATTTCGGGATTGCGGTTTGAAATAATATATAACAGTAACATTATAAATTGCGGATTGAAATGATAAATATCTGTATCACTTGACCCTAGGGTAGAGAATTATATACGGACACCAGATTGGTTAAATTTAAATGATTTTGAATCCTTAAATTTTGCATTGAGTTAAATGATATTTGAAATAAAAATTTTGATTTATATAAATTGAATTTTTATCGAATTTCGAGTTTTATACTAAAATTGAATTGTTTTAAAAGAATTGTTAAAGGAATAAAATTGAAATTTTATAGTGAATTTGAAATATAAGTTAAGTTTATCGAAATTGAGTTATTAAAATCGTTGAAGTATAACTTGAAATATATTAAAATTGGAGTAATTAAATCGATGTTTCAACATGGATTTAAGCGATATTGAATTTAATATTTATTTAGAATTTCTGAATCGGAAAATTTAAATTGGGTTTTTGGGACATTGGAATGGTCAAAATGTGTTGGAATTAAATAAATAGTTTAAATTGATATAAATTTCAAATTCATATTTTCATATAAACGGTTTTAAATATATTATTTTAAAAGACTTTAATTATTAAGATTTTCAAACTTTTAAACTAATTAAACCATTTGACTTATTTTAAATCTAATTAATCTATTTTAAAGCTATTTAATCTATTTTAAATCTATATTAACTATTTATAACTATTTATAACTATTTTCTTCTAAATTCCAAACTAAGTAAAATGGATGGGTTTATATTCAAATTCTCAATTTTTAAGTGAATGTGGTTAAGCGACATTATAACCTAAGTTGGGATCTAAATAGCATATTTGGTTTAATATGATAATTTTGAAATGAGAGTTTAACCTATTTTGGAAATATGACTTTTGAAAGGAAATATAAATTCGAACTATGATTTCAAAGGTAAATATAAATTCGGAAGTAAGTACTGATTTCGAAAATGATATAATTTGAATTAAATATGATATTTTGATATCAATTATGAAATGATTTTGGAAATGTAAAAGAACCATCCGGTGTGTAATAAGCGATTGGTTGTTAAAGGGACCGGGATCAGAGATGGGCATACTCTCTATCGATACTGAAAACCACTTTGACAACTATGTATGCGGTGGAGATTCCAGAATGAAGTAGGATGGTGGCGACGATCCTATAAGGTATATCAGTGGACCTAACTCCCGTGAGTTAGCATAAAGTGGCTAAAATAGGAGCAATTGACGAGCTAAGTGAGGTCATTCCTCCGATCAGGCACATTCCATCGATACTATAATCTGACTTTACGATTTATTTGGTGGCCAACCTCGATTTTTTTGGATTCGGGAGTGTGTTCCGGTGTGGGCGGTAGTAGCTGCTATGCGTTACCACCGGTCCGAAAGTGTAATTGGTATATCTACCCTAGCATTGCTTAGTTGTGTTGTGTCACCTACCCTAGCATGCCTTCTACGAGTTTGGTTTGTACCATACCTATGGAGTGCCCTCTGACGACGTCCAGTATGGGCGGGATTACGGTACTGTATAGACTATGGGAAATAAAAATGTGTTAAGGGGAAAAATGTAATGCATTAACGCTAGTTTAATAGTTTATATTACTGTAGACATATTATGATAGCGTATTGTATTACATAGTAGATAGTTTAACCGATCCTTAGGAGATATGAATTCCGAACATCTTTTTAAGTTACTGCACTCACGTTAGACACTGGATAGGAGATGTCAAACCCTATAAACATCTCCGACGCCGTTTACACTCATATTTATTTACCGTTGATTTAACTCACATAAGATCTTTTAGTTCTGACTCGAGTGTTTTGTCTTTTCAATTCGCTCAGGTCAGCCTGAGCATTTCAGGATTTTAAGACCTTATTTCTGGAGGGCGAAGTCGAAGATTTGTACTACTATTATTTACTATATTATTCCACTACATCATACTTTTCTGCTGCATTATTATTTGTTACTCTGATATGTGTAACTCTGATTTTGTATTGTATAAGTATAATCAAATGTTTTGTATACAGCTTCATGAACTGTTATTTGATTATTATATTTTGTCATTCCGCTACGAGTCTATTTTGTTTTTCTTTCCCTGCATTTTCTTATTCACCCCAATAACTATCCTCCCTTTTGTATGGTTTGAGTTGGCATGTGTGTGTGCTTAAAGCATACAAAAAGGTGGGATGTTACAGTTGGTATCAAAGCCAGGTTTAGCGATAACCTTAGCTTGGTGGGGTCTGACTCTTTAAAAATAGGGTAGTAATACCCTAGAATGAGTCCTTGAGAATATATATATGAGAGAGCGTATTTGTTAGTGTTATAAAAAGGTTTTATATTGTGTTAATTTGTTCCATTTTGTATTTATAAATTCTGGTTGGTGCATAGGACGCTATGACATCGATAGAGATTTCTAAACACTTAATAGGACTCACAGACATAATATTGTTTTGAAATGGAGGTGAATGAAATAATTTTGCCTACTATATATTTTGTATATATAAAATAATAGATTTTATAAATGATATAATTGGGTGTAATATATTGGTTGTTAGGTAGCGAAATTTATAAATATAGGTTGGAAATAAGATTTGAAAATAAGATAAAATGAAATTTTGAAATTTATAACTTAAGTTCTGGGGTTTTTTGAAAATTTCTTTCGAATGATTTTGGGATATAATAATAATATTATTAGAAGTATTTTCTGATATAAATATTTCAATATAATTTGAAAGAATTGTTTTAAAGAAATTTAGGAAAAGGAATAAGTTTGGTACTCCCCTCTCTGTCGCTGGAAAATAATTTCGGTGATGAGTGCACGCATCATCGACGTTCATTTTCGAGTTTCAAAGTGGGAAGGCTGCTGTAGTAGTTTACTACACATTTGTTTTGATAAATGAATATTAAACTTTATTTTTAAGTATGATTTGATATATATAAAGATATGATTATATAAATATATATTATTTTAAAGGATTTGGAATGAAACCCGGCATTTTGTTCTTAAATTTCTATGAATTAGAGATTTCAACTATTGTAATGGAATAAAAAATTTAACTATTTAATAATTTAAACTTCTAAATGAAAATAAGAAATTATATGCTAAGTTATAACTGAAATATACAAGGAATTTGAAATTTGTAACTTGAAAACAAAAGGAATATAAAATATAAGAAATGGTAACTATTGGACATGTATTTACTAAAATGAAATAAGATAAGCTTGTGTAACTTTCAATTGCATTCTTAAAGACATATATATAACTTACCAATTATAAAAAGTTGAAATGTTAAAAGAATATGTAATGGAAATTTTTACAAGTAAAACTTATGTAATGGAAATGTTCAATGAATTTACTTTTATATATAAGAAATTTGATATGAAAATAGTTATAAATTTGAGTTAAAATTGTAATACTACTAATTAAATGAAATAGAAAATGAGTACTGTAAGTAAAGGATTTTGAACTTAAGTTAATATTAAAACTATTTATAATTAAAGTAAATAATAAAATGAATGTAATGCAATAAAAGAAATTGACATGATATGAATAAATGAAAATGATTTTTTGTAAGTAATAAAGGAAAAATAAATGAAATAAACACTGAATGAATGAATGGGAAAAAAAATTGTAAGAGATAAATGTAAGTTAAAGAAATAATCCTTGCATGAATGAAAAGAGAAATAAAAACTGTAAATTTTGTGAAAGAAATTTAATAAGAATAACTCAAGTACATTGTAAATTATTGATTGTTTTGGGTTATGGGTTGTTTGGGATAGGATACTTCTAATTGTTTAAAATGTATGAATAATCTATTGAGTTCATCTAAGACTGTTGAGTAAATGGTGCACTCAGTAGTTTATTTGTCATTCTAGGCAATTAAAAATTTCTGAACCCAAACAAACTATTTGTTTTGGTTGATATGGATGGATAATTGATTTGTATTGATTTCATATGATGATTGTATGTTGTGGTTACAAGTGATTGTTATTTTATATTGATTTATTTATTAGTGGTTGAAACAACTTCAAATATTTCATTTTATATAATTATTAACTCTGTTTGGATTATATAAGTGAATTACAGGTTATGGAAGCAATTGCTACTGCTTTTGGTTTCATAATTAAGCGTTAATTGCCCGATAAATAGGTACGTTCTCGGATTACGGTTTAATAGCGATATTATATTGTTTTCCCGCTGTTGGGTTATATTATTTTGAAAATTATGTGATATATTGTTATTATTGATATAATTATTTCTCCCGAGCCTCTCCGTACAATAGAGACTCTACCGAAAATTTTCGAAAATTTTGGATTTAGAAAATTTTGTGAAATGTTTTCCGAACTTTACTACTTTGAGTATAAAAGGATTTAATTGTTGTAAATTGATATATTTTATTTAAACTATTTAATTATGTAAATTAGTTGTTTATAAATTTATATTTTGAATAAGATATATTGATTAATTAATTTTCTACTTTTCCCTTCTTTTTCCTTTTCGAGGACGAAAAGTTTTGAGTGGGGGAGAGTGTAACGACCCGTAATTTTCGATAATTAAATTTGTTAATTTAGTGAGATTTTGGTAATTTAATATTGAAAGAAATAATAATTTGTAATTTAATAATGAAATAATAACTAAAATGGAAATGTAACAATGTTAATTAAAGTAATTATTAACAACTTGAACGAAATCCCAATCAATTGAAATAATGTAAATGTTATAATTTGGCTATAAATTGAATATAAGGAAACAAGTATAGATATTTAACTAATTGATGAATCAGTATATATATTTAATGATAATCGGATAAAAATAATGTTATGTAAGTAATTGTAACATTTGTTTGTTAGTAATAACTTATAAGTGTAATTAAAAGTTAATGGTAACAATTATTGTATATTACCTATTTATTTAGCCTGTTAATTTAAATTGGAAATAAATTTCAATAAATATAATTAAATATTATGTTAATGAAAATTAAATTAATATTTGGAAATAATGCTAATTTTATTCATAATATGACAATTGGTTGAATAAAAAGAATGGAAATCAAGATTTATTAATTTATTGGAATTCAAATTATAATAATTGGATTAATTGCAAATAAATGAAATTAAATATTTAAATATTACGTAAATAGAGATTAAGATGAAATTTGAGAATATTAATGTAATAGATCATGAACTAATGTTAATTTCATCTATTTGATAAATATGGATTGAATAATAGGATGAAAGGTCAATTAAATGGAATTATTGAAAATTAAATTTATAATTTCTGAATTTAATGAAATTGAAATTAAACACTGAAATTGATGGATTAATCAACTTTAAATTGTCATCTAAATTTTTTTAAATTATTGTAAGTGATTAAGAAATCAAAACTGATAGAAGTTTTAAATTATTAAACTTTAAACTAAAAAAAAGTGATTTGATTAATTTATTAATAATTTATTTAATTAATGTGAAAACAGCCATTTTGGCAACTGGCTCGGATTTCGACGAAACTAGTTTCATCGGATCCGTAACGGTGAATTATTGTAGTATTTCAAGTTTCATAACGATCAGACTTGCCATTTGATCGTACGGGCTCGAAATGCCTTGAAATCAATTTAATTGAAATCAATTTGGAATAAGCTGATTTTGGCATAACTTCTTCATACGATGGAATTAGGACTTGAAACCAGTTCCATTGATTTTAAAATTATCGAAAGCATCTATTTTGATATATGGGTTGACCCATTTTCGTTCCGGAGTCGAAACGGGCTTTTCGGGTCGTTTATCGTTCAAAACCCAAATCAAATCTGGTCCATTATTTTCTATCTCAGCTTTGCTTATAAATAACCAATTATAAACCCTAGCTCCTTCTTATTCTATTTGTTTGTACGTACATCTATCTCTCAGCTCCTCTTTCCAATGGCAGACAAACAATTTCCCAAATTACAAATTCAAAATCAAAACCAATTCCGAAAATTTAAACTCCTCAAAATATATCGAATTATATATCGATCTGAAGCTCTCGACGAGCGCAAGTCAGATCGGTGGTCTGTTTTTCAATCTGTGTTTCAGTGTGGCCGGATTTGGGAGATGAAGTCTCGGTCGTTCGTTGAGGTTCGATGATCTTCGATCGATCGTCGAGCTAATGGTGTGGACGGGTGGAGATCGCCGAGGGGTTAGCATCTGTGTGGTTCGTAGGGGTCAATGACGGTCAGATTCACTTGGAAATTTCGCTTAGGTTTATGGAAACGGCATCGGCTGGGTGGTTCATCGCTGCTAGGTGACGTGACCGATCACGTGGAGATCCTGAGGCCAAGAGGAGGGCGGTGTAGTTCGTTTGGGTGGCACGCCTTGGCCACGACTGGCCGAGGTTGGACGTTCGGTGGTGAATGTCGCGTGGTCGAGGCGGCTAAAAGCTGGAGACCTGGAGTGTGAATAGGGTTTGGAATGAAGGCAACTAACAGTGACATGTAAATTTCTTTTTCCTGGATTTATTTTATTATTTTAATTTTTAAATCGTTAAATCTTATAATTGTCATAACTTTTGCGTACGAGGTCCAATTCGTACGCGGTTTGATCCGCTGGGATTGTATCAAATTTTCGGAAACTTTGACGCGGGTTTGGACGAATTCTAAGACCATTCAAATTTTGGGCTTAAATTGAATTTAAATTCGATTTAAATTCAAAGGTGAGTATTTTAACCCACTCACAACTTCAAAATTTTCTTATGTTTGCTAAATTAAATTTTTGATGTGATTAGAAATTTAATTATGATTGTTTGATATATTTTAAATCATCATCTCAGTTAATTTGATTTATTTGAATTAAATCGTTATTTAATTTATTATTGAATATGAATTGCCAGTTAAATACCTGTTATTGATTATTAGTTCTATATTGATATTTATTGATTGATTTGGATGATGTTTGTAATGGATGTTGATTGTTGATATTGGATGAATGGATGTTGTATTTATATTGTTATAACTGCAAGTTCACTATGGATTGAAATGATACATGCCCGAATGATCAATAGATTAAGGAAAAATCGTTATGGGTTGAAATGATAGACTCGAGAGATTTTATGGATTTTATTATTATTTCGGGATTGCGGTTTGAAATGATATATAACTGTAACATTATAAATTGCGGATTGAAATGAAAAATATCCGTATCACTTGACCCTAGGGTAGAGAATTATATACGGACACCAAATTGGTTAAATTTAAATGATTTTGAATCCTTAAATTTTTCATTGAGTTAAATGATATTTTTGAAATAAAAATTTTGATTTATATAAATTGAATTTTTATCGAATTTTGAGTTTTATACTAAAATCGAATTGTTTTAAAAGAATTGTTAAAGGAATAAGATTGAAATTTTATAGTGAATTTGAAATATAAGTTAAGTTTATCGAAATTGAGTTATTAAAATCATTGAAGTATAACTTTGAAATATATTGAAATTGGAGTAATTTAATCGATGTTTCAACATGGATTTAAGCGATATTGAATTTAATATTTATTTAGAATTCTGAATCGGAAAATTTAAATTGGGTTTTTGGGACATTGGAATGGTCAAAATGTGTTGGAATGAAATAAATAGTTTAAATTGATATAATTTTCAAATGCATATTTTCGTATAAACGGTTTTAAATATATTATTTTAAAAGACTTTAATTATTAAGATTTTCAAACTTTTAAACTAATTAAACCATTTGACTTATTTTAAATCTAATTAATCTATTTTAAAGCTATTAATCTATTTAATTTTATTTAATCTATTTTAAATCTATATTAGCTATTTATAACTATTTAAAACTATTTTCTTCTAAATTCCAAACTAAGTAAAATGGATGGGTTTATATTCAAATTCTCGATTTTAAGTGAATGTGGCTAAGCGACATTATAACCTAAGTTGGGATCTAAATAACATATTTGGTTTAATATGATAAATTTGAAATGAGGGTTTAACCTATTTTGGAAATATGACTTTTTGAAAGGAAATATAAATTCGAACTATGATTTCTAAGGTAAATATAATTTCGGAAGTAAGTACTGATTTTGAAAATGATATAATTTGAATTGAATATGATATTTTGATATCAATTATGAAATGGTTTTGGAAATGTAAAAGAACCATCCGGTGTGTAATAAGCGATTAGTTGTTAAAGTGACCGAGATCGGATATGGGCATACTCTCTATCGATACCGAAAACCACTTTGACAACTGTGTACGCGGTGGAGATTCCAAAATGAAGTAGGATGGTGGCGACGATCCTATAAGGTATATACGTGGACCTTACTCCCGTGAGTTAGCATAAGTTGGCTAAAACAGGAGCAATTGACGGGCTGAGTGAGGTCATTCCTCCAATCGGGCACATTCCATTGATACTATATTCTGACTTTGCGAGGTGGGCGGTAGTAGCTACTATGCGTTACCACCGGTCCGGAAGTGTAATTGGTATATCTACCCTGGCATTGCCTAGTTGTGCCGTGTCACCTACCCTAGCGCGCCTTCTACGAGTTTGGTTTATACCATACCTATGGATTGCCCTCTGACGACGTCCAGTACGAGTGGGATTACGGTACTGTATAGACTATAGGAAATAAAAATGTTTTGAGGGGGAAAATGTAACGCCTTAACGCTATTTTAATAGTTTATATTACTGTAGACATATTATGATAGCGTATTGTATTACATAGTAGATAGTTTAACAGATCCTTAGGAGATGTGAATTCTGAACATCTCTTAAGTTACCGCACTCACGTTAGACACTGGATAGGAGATGTCAAACCTCGTAAATATCTCCGACACTGTTTACACTCATATTTATTTACCGTTGATTTAACTCACATAAGATATTTTAGTTCTGATTCGAGTGTTTTGTCTTTTCAATTCGCTCAGGTCAGCCTGAGCATTTCAGGATTTGTAGACCTTATTTCTGGAGGACGAAGACGAAGATTTGTACTACTATTATTTACTATATTATTCCACTACATCATACTGTTCCGCTGCATTATTATTTGTTTATCTGTGATATGTGTAACTCTGATTTTGTATTGTATAAGTATAATCAAATGTTTTGTATACAGCTTCATGAACTGTTATTTGATTATTATATTTTGTCATTCCGCCGCGAGATTCTGTTTTGTTTTTCTTTCCCTGCTTTTTCTTATTCACCCCTATAACAATCCGCCCTTATGTATGGTTTGAGTTGGCATGTATGTCTGCTTAAAGCCTACAAAAAGGTGGGATGTTACATAAAAATTGACACAAATTAGCATGCTTCGAAGAAGAGAGATTATCTCTTAGATTAGTTACTAATTTAATTGTATTAAGAATATATATATATATATATATCTGTGTGTGTGTGTTTATGTTTGTATGTATGTGTGTGTGTGTGTGCATGTATATATGAATTTTAGTGGTTTAACTTTAAATGTATACAAATCTATGTGAAACTAATTAGTATAAGTAAAAAGAAACTTATGCAATGAGATTGTCAAAAGGAGAATTTAATGTGTAAATATAAATGTACCTTTGTGTGTTAACATAAATAAACTTAAAATGAAAGTTGTATAAAAGTCTACAAATAATAATGAAATGATAAATTTCATTAGTTGAGCATAAATATATAATTATTAGGGAAACGATGTTAAAAAGTTGAAAATTAGCATTTAAAGCTAATTAATGTATTAGTGGAAATAAATGGGAGTGAAAGTAAATTTAATAATATGTTAATATAAATTTAATGCATTAAATATCATTTGAATGGATAAATCAAATAAATTATTTGATTCCACATATATGTGAGGTCGGTAATTGTTCACAATAGAAGCCTGCCCAACTTGAGTGGCTATTGGCATTTGTGAAAAATAATTTATGATGTGAGATGCATATATGGAATCAAGTCAAATAATTTATATTCTTCCATTTTAAAACAACAGGAATTAATGACTGTAATTAATGAGAATTAATCATAATTAATGCATATTTAAATGGGATTAATTCCATTTAAGTGGTATGAATAGACTGACTGCAAATTAGTGCAAATAAAATAAACATTTAAAAAGAAAGAGACTTAATGTTAATTAATAACATTAAAGTCATTAAAAGTAAATTGATTTCAAATAATATCATTAAGAATATTAAAGTATAGTTTAAATAAAAGATAGACTTAATGTTAATTAATAACATTTAAGTCATATCTATTAATAAAAATAAATTGTATTGGATACTCTAAATATTAATAAAAGATAAAGTTAAGGAACAAACATAATGTTAATTAATAACATTCAAGTTTTGTCTATTAATGCAATTATTGCAACTAATGCAATGAGGTTCTTACTTCCATTTTCTTATGTTCAAGGCTATCTATATATATAGCAAGTAACTAATTATGGATGATCACCTTGCATTATTTATGAAGTTTTGTTTTAAATAGAAATTATTCAATAAGAAAATGATGGAGAACTACTCAATGCATTTATTTGAAAATGATTAACTGTACACTGGTGAATAAGACTTGTTTGCAAATAGTCAATGGAAGCTATTTGGTGGCCTATTCTATTTGTACTTAATATACTCGAGATGAGTTATGACAACGAACATCACTTAACATGCCAAAAACCATCACATCAAGAAACACGGATCATCGATTTAAAGAAAAAGTAGTATCACAGAGACTAAGATATCAAAGAAAGAAATAATCTATCTAACCCAGAAGTCATCACAGCGGAAACATGATATCTGATATATAGATGATCTCAGGAAATCAATAACAGAAGTCTCAAAGCATCATAATATCACAGTCTCATAAAATATCAGTACATAATCCCAAAATATCATAGTATCATAAAAACAATCCCTCATAAGCAAAATACCGAAACAAATGTACTGATAGGAAATATAGAATAAAGGGTAGAGATGTAAAGCTAGACTCTAAGCACAATAATCAGAAAGCAACAATACGCCAATCACTTGCTATCCTGTCCACCTATAGTGGGGAAAAAGGAAAAATGGAATGGGTCAGACTTATATCCGGTGAATGAGAACAAGACTAATAAGATAATCAAATGCAGTTACTTTTAAGTCTACTCTATGTGATATAGAATGTGTACTATGTCGTGCATACTTAAGGTCGCATACCTAAGGGTATCAATCTAAGACATTGTATCCATCTACAAATCGAACCTCACCCGAACGATCAGAAAATTAAGGATCTATTGTCCCATTCTAGCTCACACCATGCTTAGAGAGGAAGAATACAAAATGCAAACTCATAGAGTGACTCATCGTATGCACCCGCGCTCATCTCTTGATTGTAGCAACAAAATACCTCTTATGTACCACTTTGGAGTCACCACGCTTGTACTCCTACTAGTACTAGGCCCCACCTAGCTTTATATCGATCTACAACCCCTTACAATCCTAGCCATAAGGTAGGATCTCCTGTTAGGACCGAACTCTCAAGGATGCCCTTGACCAGTGCTGTGCCCACCCAATTGTAACACCCTGAGTCTCACGTGAAGTAAGTCACATATCTCTCAACTGTTAGGAAATCAAATTCATGGTTTTAATGACAACAACTATACAATGAAAATCAAATGTACATATATATGTATATATACAGAAACTTGCTAGAGCAACATCACTAGAGAGACAAGAACAAGGCTCAAAGAACATATTAAGAGGCTACAAGTCGATAGAATTAGAAGAGCAATAACACAGATATAAGAAAAGTAACATGCACAAGATCAGACGTCTAGGTGCACTAGCCAGACGTTTGAATAAATCCTCTGGATTACAAACCAGACAGAATCAAACGTCTGGTTAATGTACTCAGACGTCTGAAAGGCTATTGTATACAAAAAATATATAGAACCAGACGTCTGAAACATATACCAGACCTCTGGAACTGAACTCGGATTTTGAAATTCAAATAACAACTGCGACACTTGAAAAGGCATTTTCGCTCCTCTTCGCTGCAACTCTTCATCACCATCAGAAGCGACTATAGAACACTTGTTAATGGATGCAACTACTCAAGGAATCTCTCTACCACTATAAATAACATCAAGAATAAAAAAGAAGAATCAACCTTACTTACTTATGCTCTCTGATTATACACTCTATCATATACTCTTGATCTCTATCAATCTATACTTGTATTCTACTCTTCCAAATATACAGTTCCTCATAGACAATAATCTCTAGATATATATTGGAAGCATTTGTACTATATAGTCAAAATCCGTGTAATAGAGAACACATAGTTGACAAAGAAACTCTGCTATTGTAAGCATGTTCCTCCGGGTGAAGTGAGGGTTATTTGGTGAAAGGAAATTCCGAAGAGGAGCTTTGGGACAGGACGTAGAACGGGAGGTCCGAACCAGTATAAAATCCTGGTGTGCTTATTCTATATTTACTTAGATTAATATTGTTTTAGTTGCATCATATATTTTGCCACATATACTTGCATATACACTACACGATCCACCCTATAGACTTTCAATTGGTGTCAGAGCCTGGGATTCTAGAGACCGTAACAACATCCTAGAATAAATGGCTATAAAGAGATCTAGTCAAGTCAATAGGAAGAGGAAGAGCAATAAAGAAGAATCAAAGGAGAAAAAACAAATGCTTCATGGCTAAACTCAGATCACAATCGGTATGCTTAGATTCTTTATATAAAGATCTTCTGTTAGCACATGATGAATTATTAAAAGATTGTAAAACCATGAATAAAGTTAATAGAATTGCTTTAGATAAGTTAAAAGATTGTGAGCAAGAAATTTCCAGTTTAAAAGAGGAAAATAAATTTTTGATAAAACAAACTAAATGTTTTGAAAATATTGTAGAAGAACTTGTTTCACAAAAAGATTTCCTACAAAAAGAAAATGAGCAGTTAGAAGATAAAAACAATGATCTTTTAGAGAAAATCAATGTTTTGCAAAATAAAAATACTATCTTTGATAAAGAAAAGGAAATTCTTTCAAAAGAAATTACGGATTTGAAAAGACAAAATGATTTATTACAATCATCTTTAGATAATTCAGAATCTCGAATTTTTCTTCTCGAAAATGAGAACTGTACGATAAAAAGGGAGAATTCGGAATTAAACAAGCAAATTGATATTTTGAAAAACAGTAATATTTCTTTTGAAAATAATAATTTGACTTCAAAGCTAAATTTGATAAACTTAACACTGAAGTCACAAAATTTAAAAAAGGTCAAAATGATTTAAACATGATTTTATCTAGTTCTAGACCTTTACTTAACAAAAGTGGTTTAGGATATAATAAAACTGATCGTAGAAATAGCACTAGATACGCTTTCATGTATAAAAAAATGTTAGTGCTAGTACTAAATTTAGAGTAAAGTCTAGATCAAATTCTTATAGAAATTCAAATACTGCTATGGCCAATAATGTTTATAATTTCTCTAGAATTACAAAATCATTGAACGGAAATATGAATAAAAATTATCTAAGTATTTGGGTTCCTGTTAATTGGGAAAATAGAGAAAAATACATAGATGATTATTTTGATATGGTAGTTAATAATGAAAATTATATTTATAAAGGTTCAACCATACCCAAATGGGTATGGTTTCCAAAGATCTAACCCCTCGGACCCTAACATAGTAAGTGGGTACCAAAAAATGATTTTTATTTATTACGGATACTCGGAGAAACAAAAGGAAAGATTTTGGAATTTGCAAATATGATTCCCTCATTCTTTTTTGATAATGACAAAGGGGGAGAGATAAAGGAAAGCACATATTCAGGGGAGATTTATAAAAATTACATATAAGTACATTGTATAGTTGTCATCATCAAAAAGGGGAAGATTGTTAGGAAATCAAATTCATGGTTTTAATGACAACAACTATACAATGAAAATCAAATGTACATATATATGTATATATACAGAAACTTGCTAGAGCAACATCACTAGAGAGACAAGAAAAAGGCTCAAAGAACATATTAAGAGGCTACAAGTCAATAGAATTAGAAGAGCAATAACACAGATACAAGAAAAGTAACATGCGCAAGATCAGACGTCTGGGTGCACTAGCCAGACGTCTGAATAAATCCTCTGGATTACAAACCAGACAGAATCAAACGTCTGGTTAATGTACTCAGACGTCTGAAAGACTATTTTATACAAAAAATATACAGAGCCAGACGTCTGAAACAAACATCCAGACGTCTGATTTCAAACTCGGATTTCAAAGAAAGAACTTCAACTGTCACATTCGAATAGACATCTCCACTTCTCTTTGCCGCAACTCTTCATCATCAACAGAAGCAACTATAGGGCACTCATTTATGGATGCAACTACTCAACATACCTATCTACAACTATATAAACAAGAATCGAAAAAGAACAAACAACAACTCGACTCTCTATCTTGATCATCTCTTGCTCTAATCATCTACTTGCTATCTAATCTGAAAATCTGAGATCATACACTTCTATATTCTCTCGAACAATATTGTATCAGACGTCTGGTTAATGTACTCAGACGTCTGAAAAGCTATTGTATACAAAAAATATATAGAGCCAGACGTCTGGAACTAAACTCGAATTTTGAAATTCAAATAAAAACTGCCACACTTGAAAAGGCATCTTCTCTCCTCTTCGCTGCAACTCTTCATCACCATCAGAAGCGACCATAGAACACTTGTTAATGGATGCAACTACTCAGGAATCTCTCTACCAGTATAAATAATATCAAGAATCAAAAAGAAGAATCAACCTTACTTACTTATGCTCTCTGATTATACACTCTATCATATACTCTTGATCTCTAGCAATCTATACTTGCATTCTACTCTTCCAAATATACAGTTCCTCATAGACAATACTCTCTAGATATATATTGGAAGCATTTGTACTATATAGTCAAAATCCGTGTAATAGGGAACACACAGTTGACAAAGAAACTCTGCTATTGTAAACATGTTCCTCCAGGTGAAGTGAGGGTTATTTGGTGAAAGGAAATTCCGAAGAGGAGCTTCGGGACTGGGCGTAGGATGGGAGGTCCGAACCAGTATAAAATCCTGGTGTGCTTATTCTATATGTACTTAGATTAATATTGTTTTAGTTGCATCATATAATTTGCCACATATACTTGCATATACACTACACGATCCACCCTATAGACTTTCATCAACAACCCTCCGCGTCCCACCTTATGACTTGGAAACTGTTAGCGCCAAAATTGGTCACTAACACCCAAACGTAAATGAAAGCACCAACTAATAGTCACAAATAACAGATAGAGTGTATGTAGAGAGTATAAATATGAAGAGCAGTAAAAATTAAAAAGAAAGCAGAAAAAACAGTGGATTTATAGTGGTTCGGCTGACTCTGGCCTACGTCAACTCCAAAATTTTCCTTTTTATTGATATGAGAATCAATTACAGTTACAATCCAGAGTTTTCTAAAATGATGATCCGGAAATGATGATCCGGGCTGATCAACACCAATGTCGATCCAGAAATGATGATCCAGAAATGACGAGCCAGAAATGACGAACCAGAAATGACGACCCAGAAATGATGACCTAGAAATGACGAACCAGAAATGACGAACCAGAAATGAAGAACCAGAAATGACGACCCAGAAATAACGAACCAGAAATGACGATCCAGAAATGACGATCCAGAAATGACGAACCAGAAATGACTAAACAGATCACCACCGAGCCACGTCTACCAACCCACTCAAGCCGAGTCACTCGTGACTTTCCACCCTTGACCGAGCCATACTAGCCTTCATACCTCCAATCCTTTCCTAACTCGATACTCGTTTGAGCCCGATCATATTTTCTGCAACTATCATCTTGTAGCTAGGTAACATTGTTGATTTTAGTTAAATTCGCTTGTCCACGGCCTTGCCAAAAGGCGGGTTAACATTTGCCCCCCAAAACATGCCTTGCGGTAGGAAGGCGTGTTTTGAATAGCTTTTAATCCGTCATCCAAAGTCCATATGTCATCCATAGCCATTCAAAGCCAAAATCTGAATCTGTAACCTCTCCGGGTTCTTGCCAAGCGCACTCCACACTTGACGACCTGTGTTAAGTAATGCCATAGTATTCTTAGTTCAGTGTCCCCAAACGTTGAGTAATGCCAGGGCTTAAGTTCTAAGTCAAATCCTGGTCGCTCCGGACCCTTGTCGAGCACAGTCCACACTCGACGACCTGAAATTGTAACCGATATATAATATGGGGACTAAGTCCTAGGCCGAATCCTGGTCGCTCCAGACCCTTGCCGAGAATAGTCCATGCTCGCCGACCTTTTAGCCAAAAAACAGACAAAAGGTCAATCAAAATCTAATACGAAATCCAGATTCAAACCAGAAAACCATAAACCTATATCAAAAGTCCAAACCAAAAGGAAAACATCTAAACTAAAATCCAAATCAGAAAACAAACAAAACCAGGAGTTCAAATCAATCTCCAAAACCAAACCAGAAAAAGAAAGTGTCCAAGACAAAAAGAAAAAACAGATTTCACAAACCAGAGCGGCACGATTTATCATCATCTCAGAGCATGCCTAGGGGTTGTCTTTGTCCCCGTACATGAGTAAGTGACTCAGCCGTCTGCCTAGAGTTTGCTACTTATTCCAAACCATCACGATTAGTTGATGACCAACCAACCTCCATTCCTAGGCCTTGCACCATTATCATTCAAGGTAGGTGGTGGCTGCTCCTGTTTCACTGCCCCATTCCGAGTTTCGACATATTGCCGCAACTGACCATTCCTTACATGCTACTCAATTATATCCTTTAGATGCCTGTAGCTATTAGTATCATGCCCGTCCAGGTCATGAAACAGACAGTGCCCTCCCGATGCCCTTTCGCGTTCTGAGGGTTCCCTCCTTGCCGGCCTTAGATAAGGAAGGCGATCTCGAGTGTCCAAGTATATTCGTTCCAATATCTCATTCAGTCCTGTGTAAGTGGAGAATTTTGTTTCTCCTCAGCGCTTCCTCTTCCCTTTATCCTTATCTTTACCCAAGCTTTCATCGGATGGTTCTCCATCCTTAACCATATTTACTTCCTTTTACTTCATATACAAACATGCATCCTCTTATCGAAGAAACCTTTCAGCTTCATGAAAGAATTCCCTGAGATCCATTGGTGGATCCCGTATCAACGATACTTTGAAATCTGAATTATCCCTGACTCCTGATACCGCCAGCATTAGAACCATTGATGGATTCGGCCGATCCACTGAAGCAACTACAACATTAAACCGAGTTAAAAATGTCCTAACCGATTCTCCCGTCTTCTTCTTCACCGACGTCAGTGTCATCACATTCTTCGGCCTTTTGATGTGAACTCGAAACTGTTTCAAAAACCTGTCCACCAATTCTGTCCATGCTCCGATTGATCCATCTTCCAGCTGTCTGAAGCACATAGCAACTATATCGGTTAAGTACAGGGAAAAACATCGAGCCATAACCTCCACTGATGCCCCCAGCACTTCCATATGTCTTGTATACCTCAACAAGTAGTCACTGGGATCCGTCTTAACGTTGTATACTTCCAGAGTGGGCAGCTTGAAATCAGGTGGATTCCTTGCCATCCTGATGTTACGGTTAAACAGACTTTTGTTTACTCCCTCCAAATCCCTGTTTGTCAGACCTCCGCGGATAGTTTGCCTTATAATGTCGGCTAATCCAGTGTTACCTACCAAGGGTTGCCCCCCATCTACATTTCCTAACTGCCCTCCAAGTCCTCGAGGGAATTTTGGTACATACTCCTCATCACGCACTCCTGTATCCCTGTTGGCGCCAGGCTGTGCTGTGCCATCTGGTATCCCTCCATGGATTGGTCCTGCATTACCTGGTGGTAAGCCCCCAAGTCTAGGTTCGTCTGGATTGACAGCTGTTTGCCGATCAAGGGCTACCCCCTGCTGAACCACTCCATCTGCTTGCCGGTTGAGTCCTTATAATCCAGCTCCATGGATCTAAGTTCCTGCAGCTCCTACTTGTCCAAATTGTCTGAGAAGGGTCTGCATTATTTCCTCTTGCCTTTTCATCAACTGCTCCTGCATGGAATTCATCATGACCTGCATTTCGTCCCTAGTGATATAGATCGAGGCTTGATTAGCTCCAGAGGAAGCCTCTTGACTTCCCTCTTGCTGACTCCTTTCCGTCCTTTGTCTCCTAGTCGATTGCCTTGCCATAGTCTCCATAACCCAAGTTCTTAGGCCTTTAAATCCAAAATCCAAGCTTCTGAATCACTGAGTGCTAGCTTTCTCAGTGAAAGCACCAAAATGTTAGCGCCAAACTTGGTCACTAACACCCAAACGTAAATGAAAGCACCAACTAACAGTCAGAAATAACAGGTAGAGTGTATGTAGAGAGTATAAATATGAAGAGCGGTAAAAATTAAAAAGAAAGTAGAAAAAATAGTGGATTTATAGTGGTTCGACTGACTCTGGCCTACGTCCACTCCAAAAATTTCCTTTTTATTGATATGAGAATCAATTACAGTTACAATCCGGAGTTTTCAAAACACTTCTGGCAGAGTAGCCTTAATGAGGAAGAAGAAGGGAAATAGAATGAAGATCCCTTTTCTGAAGCCCCGCTTGCTGTATTTATAGGCAAAACCTGAGTTACTGGACTTCTTGAATGATCCAGGTCGATCAACACCAATGCCGATCCAAAAATGACGATCCAAAAATGACGAACCAGAAATGACGACCGGAAATGACAACCCAGAAATGACGACCCAGAATTGATGACCCAGAAATGACGAACCAGAATTGACGAACCATAAATGACGAACCATAAATGACGATCCAGAAACGACGAACCAGAAATGACGAACCGGAAATGACGAACCGGAAATGAAGAACCGGAAATGATGACCCAGAAATAACGAACCAGAAATGACGATCCAGAAATGGCAATCCAGAAATGACGAACCAGAAATGACTAAACAGATCACCACCGAGCCACGTCTACCAACCCACTCAAGCCGAGCCACTCGTGACTTTCCACCCTTGACCGAGCCATACTAGCCTTCATACCTCCAATCCTTTCCTAACTCGATACTCGTTCGAGCCCGATCATATTTTCTGCAACTATCATCTTGTAGCCAGGTAACACTGTTGATTTTAGTTAAATCTGCCTATCCATGGCCTTGCCAAAAGGCGGGTTAACAGAAACACGAACTAAATTCACATCAACGACCCTAATAGGGAATTCATTTCCTTAATATCTCTCTAGCTCGTAATCGGGTCCACAAACAATCCAACACAGTCTAAAAATTACAAGATCCCGTACACTTATTTGGCTCAAGATCTAAAAAATCCATATGGTCCATTTTGGCTTGCGATGGTCGACTTGGGCCAACCATAGGTCGATCTCCTACGGTCGACCAATGGGTTGCATTGGTTGACTATTTTGGCCATTTTTCTAGGGTTCGGAGTGTTTTTGTTTTCTGGTTTTCATATGCTTAATTTCTATTTAATTCGTTCATTAATTTAATCCCTTTCATTAAGCATATTATTATTAACCCTAATCCATATTTAAATTATCAACTTATTATTCAATTTATGGTGTGATTTAGGGTTCCATAATTTTTAATAGCCAATTGAATTTAAATTAAAAAGGTTTATAATCCTTAATTTCAATTTATTGGATTAAGGATTAGTTATAGGTGATTACAATCTAATCAATATTAATTAGAATTAAAATAAACTGTTTTAGTTATCCTATTAAATCTGTGCCCACTCACCTCTGTCCTTAGCTCTCGATCTGGTTCCAACTCTGCTTGTTTCTCGCTAGATCTGCTTACCTTCCTTCCAATTGCTAGATCCTTCTTTTAATTTTATTTTAGATTAGGATTTGTATTTGATTTGGGGATTAAAAATTGACTTGGGAATTAAGATTTTAGGTTTCAATTTGGCAGAGCTTCACTGCAATGGTGAAAACTAAGGATTAGGCTAACCCTGGGTATTTATAGGGGAAATCCACAACTATCAACCATCAGATTAGCTCCCAACTCAATCCCAAACGCATGCTATAAACTTGGCCATCACATAATGATCTCGTCCGCAAAAAAATAAAGCAACCCAAGACCACAATCACCCGATCAACACAGGGTCGGGTTGACTGCCTATATGGCTAGGTCGACCGCCCCTGGTCAACCTGGGCCTTGTGATGGTCGACCTGGCCCATGTGTTTTTTTTCTGTTTTAATTTCTTGTTTATTTTGACACTCGCTACTCTCTCATACTGACTCAAATTTTGAAAAGTTATATATGAAAATCGTCTAGAAAACTGCTACATACACAATGGTGCAAGTCCCATAGCCAAATTTTGAAAGCTTGTGAAAATTTTACTTTTAAGTTCATTCTTAACCCTTAATTATATTTTCTTATTTATTCTAAAAATATTCCGGGGTGTTACATTCTCCCCCTTAAAGGATTTCGTCCCCTAAATCTCTAAGGACGGAAAATTGCAACTAACGACCAACAGCCAAAATCTACGTCCATTTATCCATCCTTTATCCATGGAAACCATAATCCTTAACAATTCTAATGCAATTATTTAATTATGCAACATGGAATGCATAGAACATGAATTAATGCAAAAGAGTGGTTGTCTACTGATTTAGTCGACCTCCTTTTTATGCAAGTATGCTCATGCTATGCATCCAAATGTATACAAGATCCTAAAATAAACTGATAATTCTACATGTATGCTCAACCATACATCCAAATGCGACATCCATATGTATAACATCCATGGATAACAATCAAAAATAGAAAAATAATATGCACATGATATGAGTGTGTATGCCTAAAGGACTCAATATCCTAGTGTGTAGAAATGTAACCATTTGCATCCATATACATCCATTAGCACCCATCACCCATAACATGTCATATTGACACGTTTACAAACATACCTATCATCCAAAGGTCTCTACCTAAGACAGTCTACCATCCTCCCTAAGTTTTACCTAAGGGTCCTAACTAGAGAAAGATCAAGATATAAGACGTTTCAGAGAAGAGTTGTGAGTGAGAAGCTCGAATCTTCTCATCGGGCTCCCATGTACTCTCTGTTAGGTCCTCTCCCCACTGAACCTTAACTAATATAATCTCCATATTGCGGAGTCACTTAATGCCATGGTCTAAGTTACAGGTAGGTGCACGATGAATGAGTGACTCGCACTCCACCTCAACCTCCCCAAATTGACTAGGCTTAACTACAACAGCTGAATCATGTATTCACTTTCGCAAGTGCGAAACATGGAAAACATTATGCACTCCAGCCAGCTTCTCTAGAAGCTCAACCCTATAAGCCAACTTTCCAATCCTGGCCACAATCGGGAACGGTCTAACAAATCTCGGTGCTAACGTCCTCGAACTCCCAAACTTCATCACATGCCTCAAGGGTGAAACCTTCACAAAACCATGTCTCCCACTGCAAACTCTAACACATAATGTCTCTTATCTGCATAAGACTTCTGCCTATCCCGAGCCATCTTCATCCTCCTCTGAATCAAATCCACTCCCTCCGACGTCTCCCTAACCATATCGGGTCCAAGAATGATCCTATTCATTGTGTTCCACCAACACGATGGTGATCTACAAGGTCTACTGTACAAAGCCTTAAATGGTTTCATCCCTATGCTAGCGTGGTAACTATTGTTGTAGCCAAACTCAACCATTTGCAAATGATCCTCTCAAGAACCTCCAAAGTCGATGATACACATCCTAAGAAAATCCTCTAAAACCCAATTTACCCTCTCTGTCCGTCCATCGGTCTGTGGATGGTATGGTGTATTCAAATTCAGGTCAGTCCCTAAAGCCTTCTATAGCTCCTCCAGAACTCACTAGTAAAAAGCGAGTCTCGATCACTAACTATACCTGTAAGAACTCCATGAAGCCACTCTCACATAAAAAGCAGCCAATGATGTTGCTGTCCTAGTGCTCCTCATTGGTATGAAATGAGTGCACTTGGTCAATCTATCCATGATGACCCAAATGCTCTCATTCCCTCTCCTAGATTTGGGTAATCCATCAACAATATCCATAGAGATGCTCTCCCACTTCCATTGAGGAATATCCAATGGCCGCAACAACCCTCATGGCTTCTTCTGCTTTCACCCTCTGGCAAGTCATACACTTAGCTACATACTCTGCCACTTTCTTCTTCATCCCAGACCAAAAGAAAACTCTCCTCGTATCGCAATACATCTTATCTCCACCGGGATGAATAGTCATCCTAGAACGGTGAGACTTTGCTAATAACGCATCTACCAAGTCGGCACTGCAAGGAATATAAATCCTACCATCTCTCCACAACCATCCCCTTGAGTTTATGGCATAACGCCTCAGATGACTCGATGACTCTCCTCTGCCCAGCCTATCAAAAATATCAGCTAGCTCAACATCCTTTCTCTGCCTAGATATAATCTGCTCCATCAAAGTCAACTGAACATCTTAGGCTGCTAGTAATCCATGGGTAATAATTTATGATGGTCAAAAGTCAAAAATAGAAATAAACTCCAAATACCTCCACTCCAAAAATAAAGGACTCGATACTGTTCTCTGCCTACTCAAAGCATCCGCTACTACATTCCCCTTTCCTAGGGTATAAGAAATCTCAAAATCATAAGATGCCAAGAATTTCATCCATCTCTGCTATCTTAAGTTCAAGTCCTTTTAGGAGAACAAGTACTTTAAGGACTTGTGATCGGTGAAAAGCTCAAATCTCTCCCCTAGAAGATAATGCCTCTAAAACTTAAGTACAAAAACTATAGCTGCCAACTGAAGATCATGTGTCAGGTAGTTCCTCTCATGGATCTTCAACTGCCTACTCGCATAGCACACCACCCTACTCTCCAACATCAAGACTGCTCCTAACTACATACCACGAGCATTAAACTGTAAAGGGCTTAGTCCCGTTAGGCAACACTAACACTGATGCACTAGTCAAAGCTTCCTTTAACCTAACAAAATCATCCTCACACCTAGCATCCCATGAAAAGACAAGATTCTTCTTAGTAAGGCAGGCCAATAGAGAAGAAATCCTAACAATGTCCTTAATGAACTTCTTATAATAACCCACAAGACCAAGAAAGCTCTGCACCTTCGTGGCATTCTTAGAAACAAGTCAATCCCTAATTACCACTACCTTACTTGGATCTATAGCCAAACCACTTTATGAAATAATATGTCCTAAAAAGAGAACTTCCTCTCTCCAAAAAGGGCACTTAGAAAACTTATCCTTAAGCTTATGTACACGAAGTGTCCTAAGCACCTCCTCTAAATGTAAAGCATGCTCCTCTATGCTCCTCGAATACAACAAGATATCATCCACAAATACCACCACAAACTTATTCAGCAACTCCCTAAACACTCAGTTTATCAAATCAATGAAATAGGCGGGTGCATTGGTTAGTCCGAAGAGTATGACTAATCACTCATACAACCCGTCAGGAGTTCTAAATGTCGTCTTCCTAATACTATCCTTAGCTACTCTCAACTGATGAAATCCTATGGCTAAATCAAGCTAGGAAAACACTCTATCTCCAACCAACTGATTGAAGAGGTCATCTTTGCGGGGCAAAGGATAGTGATTCTTCTTCATCGGTTTATTCATCTCCCTATAATCAATGCAGAGTCTAAGATAACCATCCGCCTTAGCGGCAAAGAAAACCGGTGATCCCCACATAGAAATACTCCTCCTAATGAAGCCCTTCTCCGAGCATCTAGTCGAGCATTCTCAACAAGGTGGATCCTAAACTCTATCTCTCTGGGATGGGAGATTGGTAATCTCAGCAAATACATCCAGGAAGTCTCTAACTATTGGAACAGAAACAAGCACATTTTGTGGTAGGTCTAGGGAATAAATGTAGCTCAGCATAAATTATCCCTGTGGATTATAGAAAACCCTTAAGCTATGCCCACTACAAGTGCCCAATCTAATAGTCTTCCTATCACAGTCAAGTATATCCCTATATATGGACATCCAATCCATGTCTAAGATCAACCCAAAACTAGAGAATCCCAATACATAGACATTACACTGAAACTAGACCCCTAATCATTAACCTCAAACCCCAACACATCATAGAAAAATAGGTCAATCCTCCTACGAGGTTTGACATAAATATAGGGTCTGTCATAATACTAGTGTCCAAGTGCAAGTCATCAACAAGTCTACAAGAGATAAAAGAATGAGAAGCCCCAGTATCAAATAAAGTGTGAACGGAAAGGCGGAAAAAAGACAACACACCTTCTATCACCACTTTCTTCCCTTTATCCAGCGTGGGTTGCACTCTAGAAGGAGGGACAACATCAAGAGCATAAGTCAGGACCAATTGAGTAGAAGTCTGGGAAGAAGCTCTGAGTGGTGCTGGACAAGCTCGCTTGATGTGCCCAAACTGATCACAATTGTAGCCCTTTACGTTAGAAATTGAGTTATTCTATGGACATTCTATGACAACGTGCCTTGGATTTCCACACTTGTGGCATTTCAAATCATTCTTCTGAATCTTTCCCTTAGGCCCGAAACCTCCCTTCTTCTTACCCTTCTAAAAATTCTTCACCTCAGCCTTGGGAGCCTATTCTTTCACCTCTTTCTTAGCAATAGTGGTAAGCAGTGCCATCTCAACAAGTCCCTCAAAGGTAGCTGCTATTGGAATATGACCCACTACCAAGTCCTATAGTGGCTAATTCAAGCCTTTAGCAAACTTAGTGCCTTCTTGTGTGGAGTAATAACCAATTTCATTCTAAATCCTGCAAGCTTATAAAACCAATTGACATACTCTTTAACAGACAAATCACCATGCTTAAGATTAATAAACTTTTCCAATATAGCCCCATCTTCAACCTATGACAAGTAATTCATCTCAAATCTCCTCCAAAACTCTCCCTAAGTCATAATACCTCCATCAGTCTCTGCCTCAAGAACCTCCCACCAACTAAGGGCCCTCGCCCTACAACAGCCAGGTAGTAAGCTGCCTCCTAACTCCGTATGCTAAACCCATAAGTCCAAATATCTGCTCACAAGTGCGGGTCCAAGCTCTAGAATCAACATAAGACTCTGAATCCAAAATGGCTTGCCTTCTAAGCTGGAAAAGTCCTTACATAACTTAGCAATATCAACGGAGATAGGTGGTCGAGCAGGAGCCTTACCCATCACCACTTCTACAGGCTCTCTGACCGGATGCTCAACCTGTCCTATGGCCTATAAGTAATGGGGAACCAAGAGATCATGTTCATGCCCAAAATCTCAGGGATGTCGATAGAGCCTGGCCCTACGAGATCAGCCATCTATATAAATAGGAAATAGTTGAAATAGGCATAAGCATGAATTTGAGGGATTTTTGACAAAATTTGAATACTTATATGTATACTTTAAAAATCCACTTTGAAAACAATTTCAAAAATCAGTTCCTTTTTATCAAAATCATATATATATATATATATATGTATATATGTATGTATCTATGTATGTATGTATATCCATATAGGTCAACGCTCCTAATCCTAGTAATATTGAACCTCGCTCTGGTACCACATGTGACAACCCTCATCTCTGGACAAGCCCAAAACTATCACTTTAAGAAACGCAGATCATCGCTTTAAAGTAAAAGTAGTATCACAGAGACTAAGATATCAAAGAAAGAAATAATTTATCTAATCCAGATGTCATCACAGTGGAAACATAATATCCGATATATAGATGATCTCAGAAAATCAATAACAGAAGTCTCAAAGATACACAATATCGTAGTCTCATAAAATATCAGTACACAATTCCAAAATATCAGAGTGTCATAAAAACAATCACTCATAAGAAAAATACGAAACAAATGTACTGATAGGAAATACATAATAAAGGGTAAAGATGTAAAAGCTTGACTCCAAGCAAGATAATCTGAAAGCAACGATGGGCCAGTAATATGTTGCCCTATGCACCTTCGGTGGGGAAAAAGGAAAAATGGAATGGGTCAAACTTATGTTTGGTGAATGAGAATAGGACTAATAAGATAATCAAATGCAGTTACTTCTATGTCTATTGTAAGTGATATAGAATGTGTACTATGTCTGTGCCTTCCTAAGGTCACATATCTAAGGGTATCAATCGAACACGATCGGCAAATTAGGGATCTACTGTCCCATTCTAGCTCACACTATGCCTGGAGAGGAAGAACATGAAATGCAAACTTGCAGAGTGACTCATCATATGCACCCGCGCTCACCTCTCAATCGTAGCAGCAAAATACCTCTTACGTACTACTTTGTAGTCACCGCGCTTATACTCCTGCTAGTACTGGGCCCTACCTAGCTTTACATCAATCTACAGCCCCTTACTATCCTTACCAACGTCCGTCCGTGCCATGCTTGCGTAAGAAAAACAAGCATCCCCTGGATCTCCTTTAGGACTGGACTTTGAGGGGTGCCCTTGACCAGTGTTGCGCCCACCCAACCATAACACCCTAAGCCTCATGCGAAGTGAGTCACCTATTGTTTGTACCAAAATTGGGCACAACGCTCTTTGGATGTGATTGAAGAGATTAAAGAGAAGAAATTAAATGGACAACGAGGCTAATCTAATAGTCACATCAATAAAAGCTTGCAGAAATGAAAAGACACAAGATATTATAGTTGTTCGGCGTTGTAGCCTACGTCCACTTTGAATGTTTTTATATTTTATTGCTGATTGATAACTGATTAAAATAGTACAACACTCGAAGACTCAAGTTACAATGGAGTTGCGGTAGAGTAACGGCGTAGCAGAATCAAAAAGTCCCCTTTCTATAGGCATAAGGTTTCTATTTATATATGTAGTCTGGAAATATCTAGCTTAGATCTTGGAATATCCCTTCTCACACGTGGGTGGGCCCACCAAATCGATCCGAGGTCATTTGGGATCGATCCCTGATTGTAACAACCCTGTATTTTATGATTATTTTAATTATTTTAAATTGAATTTCCTGATTTAAAAACTTTATTTTATTTATTTAAATGGATAAATTTTGTTATTTTAAATATAAATTTTGATTTTGATATGAATTAGAATTCCAAACATGACTAAATAGAATATTTTCCAGAAAAGTGAATTTTGGTCAATATGGTCAAACTTTGACTTTTAAATTTAAAACTTAAATATTTGAATTTTTGAATTTGATCTTTTATTATGAAAATAAATTAAATTTCAAGAATACTGCTTTTCGTTTCGTTGAAATCAGAATTATATTGTGAAAGTTATGCCCTTTTTACTATTGAGTGTAATTTGCTGTATTTAACAAAATTATTTATTTTAAATTATATAAATAATATTTTATCTGGTCATGTAATGTTCTAATTTATATTTATATGGGTAAACTAACATGTTATGTATATATTTTGGTTTTAAAACATTTTTAAAAGTGTAATTGACATTTTCCAGTGTCAGTTGTATTTTGTTTACAATTTCCAGTTTCATTTAATTAAAGAAATTCTTTATTTATTCCTTTATTTCCTTAAGACCTTATTTTATTTAATCTCCACTTTATTTTGGTCATTATTTATTTTACTTATTTGACTTTTTATTTTTTTTAAAGTGAAATAGAAATTTTATAAAGCAAGTAATGTTTTATTTGTAATTTTAAGCCTTGTTTTAAATTAAATAAACTATTTCTTTACTCTTTTTCTATTTTCTCTCAATTTAATTATTTATTTCACTTTAGAAATGATAAATGAATTATTTATTTCAAAGTTTTGCTTTAGAATATTTTTAAAATGAAGTATATATTTTTCCAAAGTCAGCGGTGGTTTATTTGTAATTTTTGGACACTGTTTTCAATTTTTAAGTAATTTCTTATATTCTTTTTCCATTTTCTTTAAAATTAATTATTTATTTTTATTTCATATTTTTTTCGGTTTTAATAGTTAATTTCTGATTTTATATTAGTTTTATTTGATTTATTAAAAAGGGGAAATATGAAAGGTTTTAAAAGCTTGGAAACCTAAGTCTTTTCATCTCCAAGACCTTTCAATTGCCACAGCTCCTCATTTACTTCTTTTGGCTGTGTATTACTCTTGCTTGGCCATGTATTCTAGTTCATTTTTCATGCAAAAAATTTGCTCCTCATCTACATTCACGGCTAGAGAAAAATTATTGGTAATGGCATCTTCTTTTCCCTCTTTTCTTCTCTTTTTCATATGTTTTGCCTTGTCTTCTTTGCTAGTTTGCTCGGCCTCCTCTCCATTGTCATGGCCACCACCTCCTACATCTCCTCCTTGTCACCATCACCTCCTATTCCTCCAACCATGGCCAGGCCGGACCACCCTGTGAAGAGAAACACCACAAAAATACAAACTATGCCTTGAAAACTACCTTAGCCGACCACTTTTGCCTTCACCACTTCATTTTACACCACCACCACCACCATAGGCCACCACCACCACCGTTTCCAGACCTCCCCACATCACTCCAACCTCTTTCCAGACCTGAGATTGACTAGCCAAGCCTATAACCCCATGACTGAGCCCTTTTGGTTGCCAAAAACAATGTTTTAGCCTAAACCCCTTCACATTCCTACCTTGTAACTTCCTCCGCTTGTTCTAGCCTTTATGCCATACATTCCTATGTTCAAACCTGAGCCAAAGTCATGCCAAACCTGAGCCAAAACATCCCCTAGGCTATGCAAGCAAATGTAGAAAGCAAGGCAAATGTCGTTGCATTCATATTTGTTTTTATTCCAAAGTTATATCACTTCAAGGTTGCATTGAAATTTATAATTTGTTTCATTTTGTTTTGGGTTGTAACATAAGATCTATAGCTTGGATCTCGCTCTCCACTCAAATTCTAGTCTTGTCATCGTGCTTTTGATTCCGTCGTGTCATTTGTATTGCAATCTCCGGCCATTGAGGTGAGTAAATCTCACACGACATTTTATACTTATACAAATGTGAAGCGACAATAACTGAATGTGTAGAATATTATGATATGTTATAACTGCCTGTGATTATTAATTATATGATGTTAAACCTGTATATTTACCTGTCATCTCATCTATTACTAATATATGTTGTTAAACTGTTCATTTATATTTTTTTATCACACTGCAAGTTCCCTGTAGATTAAATCACTATGGGTTGAAATGATACATACCCGAACGGACTTTAGAATAGGGAAAAATCGTTATGGGCTGAAATGATAGGCCTGAATGATTTTTATTTATTCTATTTTACTTGGGATTGCGGGTTTGAAATGATAGGACTCGGATTTATCTTTGTAAACTGCGGATTGAAATGATATATATCCGTATCACTTGACCTAGGTTAGAAAACTATATACAGGCCCGTGGTTATTTTATAAAGTATTTTGAATATTTTAAATATGTTTAAGAGTGTAAATTTATGGAAATTTGATTTAAATTAGATTTTTAATGTTTAAATAAAGAAATTTTGATTCTTCTATAAGTTAAAAATGTAATTAAATAAATGGTTAAATTTTAATTATTGAAATATAACTTAAGTCTGGAAATTTGGATTTTTGGGTTTAAAAGAAAATTTGAGTTATATAAATAAAAATGGAAATTTAATTATATTGGAAAAATGGAAATAAAAATTTAAGTGTTAAGTTTAATTGTTAAAATGAAGAGAATAGAAATTTTACACTTAAATTTTATTAAGTGAATTCTTAAAAATTGGTTTTATTTATAAGAAAATTAATTATAAAAATCATAAGTTAAAAGTATTTTAAATGAACATTTTGAATGTTAAATTATGGTTTTATAATGTTTAATGGTTTAAATTAGGATTTATTGTTTGCTGGAAATACACTAAAATCTGGAAATACCTTTAATAGCACTTCGGAAATGCTATCGTTTCTGAAATGAACTAAAACTTAAATAAGAGGCTATTACAGCAGTTCTGTAAATGATGTAGTTGCTGAAGTAAACTAAAAGGCTAAAAACTTAATAAAGGGCTATTACAACAGTTCTGTAATGCTGTAGTTTCCTGTTGTCTTTGCTGAATTTAATGAAAAACTTTATTATGAAACCTGACCAATTACAGCATTTCTGGAAATGCTGTCTTTGCTGAATTGAACTAATTATCAACTAAAATTGAGATTTTATAACAGTTTTTAAATGTTGTCTTTGCTGAATAAAAATGTTTTCAAGTATAACTTATAACAGCTTTTTCTAAATGTTGTGAAAGGCTGAAATTTTCAATGTTTATGGTTTTTAACTAAGTAAATGAACTCAGAATGGTCTAAACTTTGGGAATTGAATACTTGAGTTGAAAGTATAATAACTTCACTTTAGATGGTTTAGATGAATTAATTTGATTGGAATATAAACTATTAAAAAGGTGATTTGAAATGAGAATAAATGAATGATTTCTTGAAATTTAAAAGGTATTTAAAGTTAAATATGGGCTTTGAATTCAAATGATGATTGGATAATGAAGTTTCTGAAAGATATGATATTTTGAAATATTGAAATGGTTTAGAAATGATTTAACCTTTAATTTGATAAAGATTTGAATTTGAAATGATATTTTGTTTTAAAGTATAAAATATTATTTTGGAATTTTATAACCACGGGTATACTTCTCTGTATGTCATTTGATTTCTTGGTGATGGTTTGATGCACATTAACACTGTTAGTTGCATGGTTTACTTCGATATGGACATTTCTGTGATATTGATATTACTGTTTAATTGATGGTTTTATGGATCCTTAAAGGATGGGTGATCCCAATCATCCTTTAAGTTATTATGCATTGCTATTACAGTTCACTTGAGTTGGTTTACATTGTATAAGTATATATGTCCTGACTCGAGTGTTTTGTGTTTTACTTTATGCTCGGGTCAGTCTGAGAATCACAGCTTTGGAATTTATCTTCTGGAGCTAGAGATTTTCTGGAGCTTATTTGTCCATCTGTTATTTCTTATCTTCTAATCCAGTTATTTACTATTCGGTATTGTCTCTGTATTATTGATTTATGTATCCTAACTTCTATTGTATCTATTTTGACTATGAGATTTTGTATATGTTTGAGAGTTTGTATATAGTAGCTTCATGAACTACTATGTTATTTTATTTCCACTGCGAGTTATTCTGTGTCTGTGATTCTATATTTGATTTTATTTGCTCCAAATTTTATTACAATCTGTTATTTTGAATTATTCAAGTCAGACATGTGTGGATTATTGTCGATTTGAATGGTCCAAAATAGTGGGTCGTCACATTTGGTATCAGAGCTTTGGTTTTAGGCAAACCTTAGCCTGCGGAGCAAAAACTCATTAGAGATAGGGTAGAAATACCCTAGAATGAGTGAAATCAATCTCAGAATCATTTCTTTGTGAGAGGACGTATTTTCGAAGTATAAAAAGATTTTCAAATGATTTTTAAAATAATTTTCAAAGATTATTTTGATATAAAATTTTCTTGCTTTGAAAGTAATATTTTCTAAACTTCATTCCTTTCGTATCCACCTTGATAGTAATTTCGTCGATTAGGATTCCTTTGAACTTTGGAATGCTCCCACTTGTTTTGAAATCTATTCCTGTCTTCCCTATTTGTATTCCTTTGATCTATGGAGCATTCCGTAACTCCACTTTGAATGACCTTGATTGGGTGACGATTCCGCCAATCTTTGAATGATTTGTAAAAGGGTGAAACTCCCTTATAATTGGCATTGATTCACCGGAGATTTCTATATCCGTGGTTTATGATGTTTTCTATCTTCTGCTATATTTAGATTCTATCTCTGGCGATCGAAGGTCGATTTGCCTTAAATTTTCGCATCGATTATATTCCTGAAGTCACGGTTGACCGGTTAAGGTCGCCCGCGATTTATATGAGCTTATCCGTCTTCTATTGGTAATTTAATTATCTCATCTTTGTTTGAGCTTATCTTTGAATTAGAATTCTATCTAATTAGAGTTCCTCGAAAATTTGAATCTCTATTTTGTTTTGAAATCCATCCTTGAATCACCCATTGGAAAATTTGCGGTTGATTGTCTTTTGAAAATTGTGTATTCATCGTAGTTATTATTTTGATAAGGATGACCATATTTTTATATAAAAGTAAAATGTTTTCGATAAGGATTATATACCTTTAAAAATGAGAATTTGAAGTTTCGAAAGGATTTGAAATTTTGGAAATTATATAAGAAATGGTTTCATATAAAATGATTTGTAACTGAAGGTTTTGAACGTGAATTTGAGTGATTGAACTCCGGCATTTTGGAACTGGTTTTAAGATTTTGAAATAATAAATAATATGATTTGAAAGTATTTTTCCGAATATGAAATGTTTCAAATGATTTTAATGAGTTTCAAATGATTTCGAAGAAATTTCAAAAGAAATTTGAGAAACTAGAAGTCCAGAACCCACTTATGTCGCTGGAAAATAATTTCGGTGATGAATGCATGCATCATCGACATTGATTTTCGAGTTTCAGAGTGGGGGAGAGGCCACTTTGGTAACTTTTCTATGCGATTGATTTATGAAACAATTTTTGATTTCAAATTCCGAAGTGTGATGTGATATTCGAAAGATATATGTATATATATTTGAACAATTTGAAATGAGCTGGTGTTCAGTCCTTGAGTTTTGGATTTGATTTTATATAACCCTATCTTTTGGAATTGATTTACTGATTTGTTGGTGATTTCCAACTCTTGGATTGAAATAAGATTTTTTCGACTATTTTGAAGGTTCGAGCACTCCAAATCAAGGTTAATTTTTCAAAGCTAAGTAATTTTGAAAAGTATAAGTATATAAGTTTGGTATGTATGTTTAAAGCATGTAGTAATATGATTTAAATAAGTTGAAACTATTTTGTTAAGTAAACGAATAAGGCTATTTTGAATTTTTCTAATATCAAATTTAGATTTGAAATGTTTTGAAAAGAATTTGGACTTCAAAATATTTTGAATAAAATTTTGTTTAAATGTTTTAACTGGGTAACATCTTTATAAAACTATATATTGAACAAGTTGGAATAGATACATAAGTTGTACGTATGTTGTTTTATTCGCATAATTAAATTGATCCAAGTTTGAGTACACAAGTTCGAGGTTAATTACACCATTTCGTGTTAGGATTTTTCATTCGAGTCTTGACGGCGAATATTTGATATGGATTTTGGTCTTGATTCTAGAATTCTCTATCATAGTATATAGCTATGCAAGGAGACTGATGGTTTCCAGTCGAGAAACCATATCGAAATCCGCATTAGGGAAGTCGAATGGACAATAGTGTTCAAAAGCGAACTTGTGTGATCGAGCGATCAAATGTGATTTTGCGAAATGATGACATATGTACATCTTATATTCTAATATCATTGATATACTTGCCGCTGAAATTGGAAGTTGTTGGGTTGGATATCTTTGTAATTTAATTAGAAATTTTCTTTTATGAAAACTACTATCAATTTAAAACCATTTTTCAAAACTATTTTTCTTTTATTCTTCTCAAACAAATTGTTTTATTCTATTTTACATACAAACTATTTTATATACAAAACAATTCTAAATTAAAAATCTTTTATAAAGCAAAAATGTTCAATCCCATAATGCTCTTCATGCAGCGAAATTTATTCTGAAAATTTTGATTTTTGATATAAGATGGACCTTATGTAAATATAAGATGATTTTGGAAATGAATTGGTTGACTTAAATTATATTGATTTGGAAAATTGGATTATTTTCTAAATTTATTATTTTGGAAACTTTGAAACTGAAGATATTTGATTTGGAAGAATAATTTGGTGAAAGCGTATATGATTTTGAAAACTGAACTGATATTGAAACAAATTGAAATTTGAGAACCTTGTGTTACTAAATACTTGATTTGGGAGTTATCGAACTTATATAAAAAAAATTGGTTTGTATATGTATGATGTTGATTCGAAAACTATGGATTTGAAAAGGTACTCAATTTGAAAAGTGAAATCTTATATAATTGAAGTCTATATAAGTGTGATTTGATATACTTTTGATTTTGGAAAGGTATTTGATTTGAAAATAAAATCTTATATATAATGGACTTTATATAAGTATGATATTTGAAAGTGATTTGAAAAGGTACTATATGATACATATTTTCGAAGTAAAGATATGGAAAGTGCCTTCTGCTTGATATCCGCTTTGTGGCCACATTGTGGATTCATTCTATCGATATTTCTCTGATTTTTGGTTTTTCGGATATGATACTCGAGTGTCCATCGAATTCCATGGCGTTACCCATGGTCTTACGAGCGCGACTGCATAGCATAATTCACCTGGCTAGATGGCCTAGGGGTACAGATGTTTCCTGAGGGATTCAGGCGTAACCATTGTGTATCCTATGATCTATGTAGGTCGTATTAGTAGCGAAATCCGCAGGGCTGAGAAAGCTTACGGATACGGATGTTTCCTGGGGGATCCAGGCATAACCTTTGTGTATCTGCGGTCTACTAGTCATCATGGCGCAATTCGCAGGGCTGAGAAAGCTTACGGATACAGATGTTTTCTGGGGGATCCAGGCGTAACCTTTGTGTATCTGCGATCCATGGTTAGACAAAGGTTTTGTTTGTTTTTTTGTTTGGATTGTACTTTCCATATCTGTTTTTTTAAAAGTTTTCCAGTATTTTCACTGGATGTTGAAACAAGTCTACTAAGTACCTGGAGAATTCTAGCTTTGCGCCTGATCAACGCACTGCCAGAGTCTACAGGAACGAGGATAAACTTGTTAAGACATCGAGTTATAAAAGTATTTTGATAAAATATTATAAAGGATATTTTGATTAATTATTTCCTTTCTAAAAGATTTTAAAGTGTTTTAAATATTGTTTACTTCTTAACTAACAAGTTGAATTTAAAGGACTTTTATGGATATAATAAAATGGATTTAACCAAATTATTAAGTATTAAAGAATTCCAATTGAAATTTATATGGTTTTAAGTTAATGGCTCATCCTTGTCTTTCGTCCTATTTTCCCTTCTAGCTATTCCTATTCTCCACCTTGTTAAACTTACCTATAACAACAGTTATCAGGTATAATTTTAATCTCCTTGTCATATTGTCTTAATCCTATTCCATTCTATCTTTTCTGTGTTTTCCGTACCTCATTCCTTTTCGAGGACGAAAAGATTTGAGTGGGGGAGAGTGTAACAACCCTGTATTTTGTGATTATTTTAATTATTTTAAATTGAATTTCCTGATTTAAAAACTTTATTTTATTTATTTAAATGGATAAATTTTGTTATTTTAACTATAAATTTTGATTTTGATATGAATTAGAATTCCAAACATGACTAAATAGAATATTTTCCAGAAAAGTGAATTTTGGTCAATATGGTCAAACTTTGACTTTTAAATTTAAAATTTAAAATTTTGAATTTTTGAATTTGATCTTTTATTATGAAAATAAATTAAATTTCAAGAATACTGCTTTTCGTTTCGTTGAAATCAGAATTATATTGTGAAAGTTATGCCCTTTTTACTATTGAGTGTAATTTGCTGTATTTAACAAAATTATTTATTTTAAATTATATAAATAATATTTTATCTGGTCATGTAATGTTCTAATTTATATTTATATGGGTAAACTAACATGTTATGTATATATTTTGGTTTTAAAACATTTTTAAAAGTGTAATTGACATTTTCCAGTGTCAGTTGTATTTTGTTTACAATTTCCAGTTTCATTTAATTAAAGAAATTCTTTATTTATTCCTCTATTTCCTTAAGACCTTATTTTATTTAATCTCCACTTTAATTTTTTCATCATTTATTTTACTTATTTGACTTTCTATTTGTTTTAAAGTGAAATAGAAATTTTATAAAGCAAGTAATGTTTTTTTGTAATTTTAAGCCTTGTTTTAAATTAAATAAACTATTTCTTTATTCTTTTTCTATTTTCTCTAAATTTAATTATTTATTTCACTTTATAAATGATAAATGAATTATTTATTTCAAAGTTTTGCTTTAGAATATTTTTAAAATGAAGTAGATATTTTTCCAAAGTCAACGGTGGTTTATTTGTAATTTCTGGACACTGTTTTCAATTTTTAAGTAATTTCTTATATTCTTTTTCCATTTTCTTTAAAATTAATTAATTATTTTTATTTCATATTATTTTTTCGGTTTTAATAGTTAATTTTTGATTTTATATTAGTTTTATTTGATTTATTAAAAATGGGAAATATGAAAGGTTTTAAAAGCTTGGAAACCTAAGTCTTTTCATCTCTAAGACCTTTCAATTGCCACAACTCCTCATTTACTTCTTTTGGCTGTGTATTACTCATGTTTGGCCGTGTATTCCAGTTCATTTATCACGCAAAAAAATTTGCTCCTCATCTACATTCACGGCTAGAGAAAAATTATTGGTAATGGCATCTTCTTTTCCCACTTTTCTTCTCTTTTTCATATGTTTTGCCTTGTAGATTTTGAGTTATGATCGATCCAAGGTTGGATTTGTAGGTTGGATGAACTATGCGTATCAATACCTTCGTATAAATTGTTGTTCGTATCGGTCTTGTGCGTATTGATCAAGTGTGTAGTGATGACGTGGAGCGATAGTTCAAGGGAGATCCGAGTATTCTGCTAACAGACCGCTTCCTTTGTTTGACCATGCCTTCTTCATATCGATCATGTGCGGCTCTGTTTGTATCGATGTCGCATGCTACTCCGTATCGATGGTTGAAGGCCGCTTCGAATCGATGTTGGTTGTTGGTTCCTTCATATCGATGCTTGATTGATCGATATGAAATGGATGGAGGGAGATCGATACGAAATGGATACTTGCTGATGGATGATGGATACGAAGGGGATGGATACGCAAGTGATGGATATGAAATGACATCTTCTATGTGAATCTTGATCGATCCATAACTTGAGCATACGAACTCCGATTGACCCCAAATTTGGAACGTTGGCTTTCATGGCTTTTCTTATCGTGTCACGTTAATTGTAGTTCAATCCGAACTTGGACCAAATTTGCCAGTATCCATAGTGAACCTGTGTATAACCGATCTTCAGGTCAAATTGTCCTTGGTATCACGGCCTTGCCAAAAGGTGGGATAACATCTATCTCTCAACAACTCTCTGTGTCCTAACTTATTACATAAAAACATGTACTAAAATCACACCAACGACCCTAATAGGGAACTCATTTCCCTAATATCACTCTAGCTCGTAATTAGGTCTACAAACAATCCAACACAGTCCAAAAATTACAAGGTTTTATGCACTTATTGGGCTCAAGGCCCAAAACAATCCAAAAGACCCATTTTGGCTTGCGACGGTCGACCTAGGCCAACCATAGGTCGACTGCCTATGGTCGACCTATTGTGTGCCATGGTCGACCATTTTGGTCATTTTTCTAGGGTTCGAAGTATTTTTGTTTTTTGATTTTCGTATGCATAATTCTTGTTTTTCGTTCGTTAATTTAATCTCTTTCATTAAGCATATTATTATTAATCCTAGTCCATATTTAAATTCTCAATATCTCATTCAATTTAGGGTGTAATCTAGGGTTCCTTAATTTCAAATAATAAATTGAATTTAAATTAAAAAGGTGTATAATCCCTAATTTCAATTTATTGGATTAACAGTTTAGATTTAGGTGATTAAAATCTAATCAACATCAAATAGAACTAAAATTAATCGTTTTAATTATCCTATTAAATTTGTGCCACTCACCACTGTCCTTGGCTCTAGATCTGGTTTTATCTCCTCTTGTTTCCCCCTTGATCCGCTTAGCCTTCCTTCCATTTGCTAGATCCTTCTTTTAATTTTAGTTTAGATTAGGATTTGTATTTGATTTGGGGATTAGAAATTGATTTGGGAACTAGGGTTTTAGGTTTCAATTTGGTAGAGCTTCGTTGCAATAGGAAAAACTAAAGATTTAGGCTAACCTTAGGAGTTTATTTCTAGGGGAACTCCATAAATATCAACCATCAGATTGGCTCCTAACTCAATCCTAAATGCACGCTCGAAACTTGGCCATCACGTAATGATCATGTCGGCAGAAAATAAAGCGACCCAAGACCACAACCACCCGATCAACACATGGTCGGGTTAACTGTCTATATGGCTAGGTCGACCGCCCCTGGTCAACCTGGGCCTTGTGATGATCAACCTGGCCCTTTTTCTACTTTTAATTTCTTGTTTATTCCAACGCTCGCAACTCTCTCACTGACTCAGATTTCGACAAGTTATATATGATGATCGTCAAGAAAATTACTACAGACACAATGAAGCCAGTCCCATAGCCAAATTCAGATGTTCGTGAAATTTTTACTTTTAAGTTCATTCTTAACTTTTAATTATATTTACTTATTTATTCCTAAAAAATTCTGAGGTGTTAAATGGTGGAGTATGATACTTTATTTTTATAATAAAGTTTGTTCATATATCATGATTGGATATTAAGTGAGGGCATGATGGATCGTGGGAGAAGTTAATTGATTACTTTAATCCATTAATAAATCAACCTCACAAGATACTCCATTTATTCATTTATCATTATGCTGATGTCTGCATGTTGTCTTGTTGTTTCTCTTTATTAATAAATAAATTATTAAGGAATGTAGTTATATTCATGTATCATGATGTAGTTATTATTGTTTAATAATTTATTTATGATTCTATGCTTTGTTTTATTATTAATGGTTGCATGTTTGTTAAGTAGTGAATAGTTGCCATATTTGTATAGCACCATTTCATTAAACTTAATAAGGTTTCATCTTCAACTTTAACTTAAAATGATTTAAATCAGTCTAGACATAAACCATAATTAATGTGATAATATTAAGATTGGAGTCGACATAAATATGTAAAGCTTACTTGTCCCAATACCTACAATATAAGGGTGTTAGAATAAGACGAGTTTCCTAAATAGGCAAGACACCTTGCTCTTTCTCAACTAATTAGTTGTTTGGCCCTTTCCAAATGACTTAACCTTTGTGGATCGATATTGTTAAGATCGAGGTAAACACAAATCCCTTTATGGGTAAAAACTAACCTAAGTTAAAAGGTTCGGTATTATTATATGTATGTTATATTCCTTTGAGACTGCCATGTGTGCAATGATTGTTCAAACCAAATGCATATTTTGTACTAATTAAACACCCTGTTTAATAAATCTTTTGGCTTTTTGCTATAAAATCTTTTCGAAATGAAACATAATATTAAAATGGTAATCTAAATGAAGGAAAACGTTATTCAAGAATTGTCATATTTGGGTCAAGTGACCGCGTCACATGCGTTAGTCCTTCCCATATTCTTTTCTTAAACCACACATGATTGATAGTTGGGGGTGTGTGTCCTAAACCCTCCAGTTATTCACCTGCTCTTTATAAATCATGACACATGATGTTATATCATGTTAGTTTAGATTTAGATATAGATGTGCCATGGTGAATAAGGACTCGTGTTCTTGTGGTTGGCATTGCACCTATTGTGTTGACATGTGGGACTTGTTCATTACAAAAACTGTTTGGCGTGTCCCTATGGAACTCAACATTTATTGTCGACATAGCAATTATGTCTTAGCTACAATTATTCCCATCGAGAAGGCTAGGTTCACTTGTCATTCCTTTTGTCGATTAACCTCTCTGGGTTAATACTAATTCTTCTATACATCTACTCATGTCAAATATCTTATTATTGTTTTAACTCATTCTATGCAATTGATGAGCAGGAAGGTATGCATTGCCTTACTTTATTGCAATTATGATGCATTTACATATTCTATTTTATATTATGAAGCTGACTCTATATCGCTCCGCCTTTTGTCCGACTCCTCTCCTTTTCTTTCCCCATAATAGAGTAATAAGAATTTCAAGATAGGTATTTCTATAGGGAGTAGTTGTATCTTTGGAGATAATTATTATTTAGCAGTATATTTCTATTTCATGCATTGATCATTCAGACCGTTTATTCTAGCTTATGTATTGTTGGTACATGCATTGCCTATTTTAGATATTTTGTTAGTACATATTGTTTCAGAGCTTTGGTTGCATACTATCGGATCATTGTTCTAAATACCTTTATATATATATATATATATATATTCATAAATGATTTTAGAATGAGAGAGCAAACTTGCATATTGATATATGAAAGTATTTTTGAAAATCATGTTTGACTCATTTAGTAGCTAAGATACGATGACTCCTATTCTAGCTAGCTAAGTTCTATCCCTTGTCGTAGATTTAGCCATGGATAGAAGAAAAAATCCTTGTTCTACCCCAGCTGCTGCTCAGATTGGAACTTCTGCACCTAGGATGAATCTTTGATCCTCTTGTCTTTTTCCTAAAAATGATCCTCCTACTTTATAAGGAAACAATTAAAACCTTATCCAATCAAATCAAGTTCTTGTTCAGCTTACAACTATGATAGCTCCTCCGAAAGTTGTTGTCTGGTTAATGGCTATTGGTATCTAGATTACTAGTACAATTTTTACACCAATTCTTAACTTGGTACCCATCCTACAGCCTCTAATCCTCTCTCCTACTCTTACACTCACTAATCCTCCAGTTTCATGAACCGTAGACGTCCCAAAACTCTATAGCCAATACTACACCCTTCGCAGTGAAACCTATGAAGGCATAGAGAATTTTTCGCAGATCGAATGATGGCTTAAAACTTACGAGGGAGTATTTTCTCTTATGGAGCTGGATATCATAAAAAAGAGACGGCTAGCAGCCTGGAGCTTGAAAGGTAAAGCCCTATCTTGGTGGACTTCATTATGATTGGAACAGATGAGACAAGTATATAGTGGGAAGACTTTAAGCTAGGATTTGAGAATATGTTTGTTTCTTCTACCGAAAGGCAAGCTCAGTTGGAGAAATTTACCAACCTTAAGTAGAGTAATTTGTCTTTGAAAGAAAATGCTATCGAATTCAATAGACTAGAAAAGTATGGCACATATCTTATTTCCTACGAAATTGCAAAGTCTACTAAATTCATCAAGAAGGTACTTGAAAGATCCAATAGGTAAACAACTCAAAGCTTAATGACAATAAGAAGAGGAACTTTGTCCCAAAGAAAGATAAAGGGATGTTCAAGATCAACAACGGCAACAACAAATCCAAATAATCTTGTTTTAGATGTAGTTATATTGGTCACAACATCAAAGACTACAAGTTAATCTCGAGAAGAAGAAATGTGAATCTTATAGCAAAATAGGGCATACTAATTTTATTTGTCCAGAGAATAAGAACAAATAGATTGTCAAAGCTTATGTTCTTAATGCTTTTCCGACAGTAAGTGCTCCTTCTCCACCTTAGCTTGAGAAGGGAAAAGCAGTATTTATGGAAGGTTTGATTTGTATATCTAATTTATAGCTACGTGTTCTATTTAATACTGGTGCATCTCGTTTATTTAATTCCACTCATCTCCTTGATTCATTATCACTTACTACACATATTGTTGGCGAATCTTTGGTCATATCGAATCCCATGGTTGGATCAACACACTTATCTATGATGTGTATAGGCAACTCATTGTCCCTATGGAGATATTTATTTCTATTATGATGCTTTCATTCTTGGATTTTCTATAGTATTATTCTTATCCCTAACGAACCAAGTCCTAAAGCTATGTTAAGCTATCTTCGTTCTCTCGATCTTGCTAAAGAGGAATTCACTCTAGGTTCCATCATTTTTTTATTATCCTGATGTATTTGATAAAGTCAAAGGTCACACTCTACATAGGTAAATCGAATTTCAATTGATCTTATTGAAGATGTTAGGCCCATTGTTTTGCCTATTCGGCGAATGCCACCAAAAGAAAGTAGAGAGTCGGATTCTCAAGTCTCTGATAGATTGAGCAAAGTTTTATTTGTCTCAACACATGTAAATAGGAAGCTCTGGTTGTTTTTCTTACTAAGGCAGATGTCCCTCTTAGATTGTGTGTTGATTATCGTGAACTAGATAACTTGGTCGAGAAAAATAAATATCCATTACCTCTAATTGATAACCTCTTTGATCAACTTGGTGGTGCAAAGATTTTCTCTCAGCTTGATTTGGCGACTGGTTTCCATCAATTATGAGTTGCCAAATATAGTATTTCTAAAATTTCTTTATGAACTCCTAATGCTTCTTATGACTATCTAGTGATGACTTTCGGGCTTACTAATGCACCCACTTACTTTGCTGATTTGATGTGTTTAGTCTTCCAAAAATAGTTAAATAAATTCATTGTAGATTTCATCAATGATATTCTTATTTATTCCCGTAGCAAAGAAGAACATAGAGTTTACCTTGGAATTATTCTTGATGTTTTAGAAAGGAACCGGTCGAAGGTAAAGTTTTCTAAATGCCACTTTTGGCAGAAGGAAGTGAAGTTTCTTAGCCATGTTGTATCGACCGAAGGTATTGTAGTAGATCTCAACAAAGTTATTGTGATGCAAGATTGGAAGGTACTAACAACTATCACTGAAGTTCATAGTTTTCTTTGTTTGGTTGGGTTTTATCAAAAGTTTATCAATGATTTTTCTAAAGTAGCAGCTCTACTAACGTAACTAACAAAGAAGAATCAATCTTTTATATAGAGTGCCAAGTGTGAAAGTGCTCCAGTTCTTGTCATTGCTAATGGAACCAAACCACTTACCATTTACACTAATGCATGTGGTACTGGTCTTGATGATGTCTTAATGCAAGAAAATAAGGTTGTTGCATATGCTAGTAGGCAGTTGAAGACTCAAGAAAGAAATTACCCAACTTAGAATCTTGAGTTGGCAACTATTGTATTTGCTTTGAAGATGTAGAGACAGTATTTATTGGGTGAGAAGTTCGAATTATTTAAAGACCATAAGTCTCTAAAGTACCTATTCTCGCAAAAAGGTCTCAACGTGCGACAGCAGTGGTGGATGGAATTTCTTGCCTCTTATGATTTCAACATCGCTTGTACACTCGGTAAGGAAATGTTGTTCTAGATGCTTTAAGAAGAAGGCACGTGGTTCTTAGGTCAATGCATGTTGAGTGGAAGATCTTGGAGTTTCTTTCCGAGTTCAGGATTCATCCCACTTGAGACATTGCTCTCGGTTGGTTAGCTACTCTTGAAGTCCAACATAACTTATTAAACAATATTGGAGGATGCTAGAAGTATGATAGAAATCTAGTGGAATTTTTCACCCGACTTCAAAGAGGTGAAAGGTCCACCACTTAGACCAGTACACTATTGATGATAAAGATGGCTAAGAAGGAATGAGAGACTATGTGTGCTAGAATCGGCAAAATTATTGATTAAGTGTTGCGAGAGTGTCATCATTCAAAGATTATTATTCATCCCAGTAGTAACAAAATGTACAGAGACATTAAGCGAACTTTCTATTGGAAGGCAATGAACAAACATGTTATGAATTTTATTGAGAAGTGTCTCACCTGTTAGAAAGTAAAGGCGATATAGAAGAACCTCAATGATTATTACAACTGTTAGAGATTCCATTGTGGAAGTGGGAATATATTTCTATGGACTTTATAGATGGTCTGCCAAAAAGTCAGAGAAAGAATGAAAGTATATCAACGATTGTTGATAGATTGATAAAAAGTGCACACTTTATTCCAGTCAAAGCTATGTGAACTGCCTAGTATTTTGCAAAATAGTATGTGAAAGAAATTGTTGGACCTCATGGTATACCCTCGAGTATAGTTAGTGATAGAGACCCTCTCTTCACTAGCTAATTTTAGAGGAGCTTGCAACTAGCATTTGGTACTATATTAAATTTAAGTATTGATTATCATCCATAAATTGAAGGTCGGACCGAAAGAGTAAATCATGCTCTCGAAGATATACTCCATTCGTGCATATCATATTTTGGTTGTCTTTAGAAGATCATTTACCCCTTGTTGAATTAATATACTATAATAGTTATCAAGCGATTGTTGGGATGGCACTATACAAAGCATTATATGGTAGACCTTGTAAGTCACCTTCTTGTCGGTGGGAACTCGCCTTCTTATTGGTTAGAAACTACTGCCAAAGTTATTCTTGGGGTGGATTTGGTTAGAGAATACTCAGATAAAGTAGAGCTCATCTACAAACGGATGAAGACTGCTCAAAATCAGCAGAAATCTTATGATGAAAAGAGGCATTCTCATACCGAATTCTTTGTGGGCGATGTGGTATTCATGAAAGTTTCTCCTTTGAAGAAAGTTATACGATTTGGCAATTCTATAAAGCTTGCTCCTTGAGTTGTTGGTCCATTCCCTATCTCACCCGAGTAGGAAAATTAGCTCGAGTAACTCTTTCTAAAAAGACGGTTGGTTGTAACACCCCGAACATTTAACGAAATTTAATAGAAAAAGTAAAATTAAATAAAACAAGGGCTTAAAAGCAAATTTTCGTAGACATCCAAATTTGACTACAAAACTTACATCTTTGTGTTCATAGTAATTTTCTAGACGATTTACATATATAACTTGTCGTAATCCGAGTTAATATAAGAGAGTTATGAGCGTCGGAATGAAAACAAAATTTAAAACAAAAATATAAAAATTTAACATAGACTTGGAGGCTAATTTAAGAAGCAAGAGAAAAAAATCAAAGCAAGCAATCAAATTGGAGGCCAATTTCTCAAGGTCAAGAGATTTAGCTAGTGGTGAGTGGGCATAGATTAATAATTTGATTAATGAAATTGATTTTAAGCTATTTTAAATTATTAGAATGCTAGAACCCTAGATTTGAACTAGTTAAATTTATATTGAATTTGAAATTAAATTATGAAATTGGATAATTTGACACATATTAACGTTAACTTGTAACCCTAAATCACACACCCTAGAATCTAATTGAAATTGGAAAATTAATGATTGGAAATTAGGGGTAACTGGAATCATTAATTGTTGAGATTAAGGAAAATTAAATAAAAATCAATCAATAGTTAAAAACTAATAAATCATAAATTTTATATGTGAATGATCAACTTGGGATAGTCTAGGTCGATTATAGCAATCGACCTGGCAAGTCACGGTTGACCATTCGAGTGAAAATATGCAAATTGAATCTTGGCCTAAGGCCTAAATTAAATGGATGAAAATTATATAATTTAGTTAGAATTTATGCAATTAGTGAATTGGTTATTGAGCTAAGTTGGGCTAAGTAATTTGTAATTTTTGATATTGGTACGGGCGAATATATATTTCGCAATAGTTGATTTGGTATAGGTGATGCATCACATAAAAGTAGTTGATTATGGTAATTTATTTCTCATAGGCTCAGTGGTTTCCGTACGAGTGAGTTTAGCACTATCAAAGATGCTTTCTGAGATAGTCTGATATTAACGGGAGATCCAAGTACTCACGTTTTCTGGTGCAATGTAGTACGGGGGGGGGGGACATCTGTGCAGTACAATAAGTGGCTATGGGTATTGATTAAATTGGAGCCTGGTACTAACAGGAGTTCCTATGAGATGAACCCCGGTGCAGTACAATAAGAGGCATTTTGGCCAATCATTAGTGTGAGGTTCGATCAATAAGTTCAACCCATTGAGTTAGCTATGAATCTCTAGGTGTTGACCTTAGGAGTTCATGGACACTGGATGACACTCTTATTACCTAAAATATATTTAAAGTCGGTCGTGCTTAATCATTTTATTAAACTTGTTCTCATTCATCAAACTTTTGTCTGACCCATTCCTTTTCCATATTTTCCCCACTACAGGTAGACAAGGCAGTATGCGATTTGCCCGTTTCAAATACTTGGATAGAGTCATGCTTTTCTTAGAGTCTGCTTCTATCACATATTCTCTTCATGTGTCATTTTATCATATCAGTACAGTTATTTTCTTTTATCAGATTTTGAGGGATATTTTACTATGTACTCTATTTTGGACCATGTACTGATATATTTCTAAGAATATGATCAGATATTTTCTAAAATTGGCACTTTTATGTGATATATGCGTGTTTTATTTCTTCCTCTATGATATATGTTTGATAGTTAGCTTATCTTAGATCATATATGTTTATCTTAGTCTTTGAAAATTTATAGTTTTTAAAACCTTGACGATCCACATTTCTCGATGCAACGCATTTTGAGCGTGTTGGGAGGTGCGGGTTGTCCAGTTAGTATCAGAGCATAGGTTCAATGTTCCTTAGGACTAGGACCGTATTGAGAGACGTATTTTGAAAGGTATTTGAAAAAAGGAATAAAATGGATTTCAAAAGGTTTCCTAAAATGTTTTCAGAAATGGTCTTTTAAAAAGTATGTATATATAAGTAAAGTATTTCAAAAAATTCTAAAATTTTCTTATCCAAATATCCCTCTTATTTGTGCCTATGATTATCTTATCTTTAAATCGTGTTTATGCTATTTATAGGAGTTATTAATGGAATTCTTATTATTCACAAATAGAAGATGTCTGATCCTGTAAGTTCTGGCTCCGGTGATGAAGTTGAGGTCATGAGCATGAACATCTCGATATGGTTCCGCCGATACCTACAGGTGAGGGAACAACCTGAGCTCAATCCCACTAAAGAGCCTATGGAGAAAGCGACAAGCAACTGGTGAGGTTTCTACCCGCTTACCTACCACTCCAGATTTTACCAAGCTATGCAAAGATTTTTCTAGTCTTGGAGGCAATCATATATGGGTATGGAGTCTTACGTGGATTTAAGAGCATGGATCTGCACTTATGAGAGAATATTTGGTCTTATGGACTTGACTGATGTTATGAGGAGGTATTTAGCCACCTGGCAGCTGCAAGGTGAGCATTGAGCTAGTGTGAGGTTATTGAGGCTGAGGTTTAGGTTGATGGGGCTGATATTACTTAGGATGAGTTCATAGGGGATTTGAGATAAAATTCCTTTCTAGGGTAGAGGAAGGCGTTTAGCTATAGAAGTTTATTCATCTCAAGCAGGGAGATATGACAGTCAAGGAGTATGTAATCTTTTTAATGAGCTAGCTAGATTTGACATGGAGTTGATTAGCACACCACACAAGAAAGCTCTTAAACTTGCTAAAGGATTGAATCAACCACTTCAGGATTTAGCCGTGAGTCATATTTCGATGGGTGCTACCTATGAGGGACTTGTAGAGATGGCTTTACTCGCTACTGTTGCTAAGAAGGAAGAGAAGGAGGAGGCTCCAAATGTTGTGGAAAAGGGGCAACAAAAGGGTAAGAAGAAAGGAGGGAGGATTCAGAAGAAGGGATTGAGATGCCATAGGTGTAACAAGCAAGGACATATGGTTAAGGATCACGTAGTGGACCTCTCCAAGATGAAGTGTTATAACTATGATCAGCATGGGCATGTGAAGCGATCTTGCACAGCACCACCAAAAGCTTCTACTCAAGCTTCTGCTCAGATTGTTCCGACTTATGCACTAGATGTAATCCCTAGCTTAAGTGCATAGCAAGTGGTGTACAGGGGTAAGAAAGTGGTGATCGAAGATGTGTTAATTTTTTCTGGCTTATCTATTCATGCATTATTTGATACTAGGGCTTCACATTCTTTTATTTCTAGTAGACTTGTTGATGGTTTGCACTTAGACACTAGTATTGTCATAGACCCTATAGTTATGTCATGTAGTTTGTGTTTGCATCAAAAATGGTCACAAACACCCAGAATAAATTTTCTAGAGAAGTAAATGAAGAGAAGTAAAATTAATTCGAGTAAATGAATAAGTAAGCAATAGAGAATAAGTGGTAATCAAAGACACAGAGGTTTATAGTGGTTCGGCGTTGTGTGCCTACGTCCACTTTGAAGATTATACTTTATTACTCTCTTATGAATCTGATTACAATAGTAGAACAAAGCTAGCACTTGATTCCAATGGAGTCTAGAGTAAAAAGCAGCATAAAGAACTTGAAAATGAACCAATAGGTCTGTATTTATAGGGTGAGATGACGAGATATTTTGCTAAGATTTCGGCAGAGTGTTCTCCAGGTCCATAGGAGCCCACCATACCGATCGGTGGTCATGACTCATTGTTTTGGAACGATCAGTAATAATTATACCGATCATTTTTATTGCATCTGATTGACGTGCGATCGTTTGTGGGGGGATGGGGTCCCATATGCTTCTAGACCTTGCTCCTAAAATATGAAGTCATTCTGAGTTGTAGTTTATGAGATATGGATCAACCTTTATTGTATTTGTATTTCTTGCTGAGATACAACGATCGTTATAAACAATCGGTATAGAATGATTGGTATTCAACACATAGGCTCTAAAAATGGAACTTAAATAAATGGACTTGAACTCAATGATGAGCTTCGGCCTTGCATATTCAAATGAACACATATGACTTATACACGACTTGAACTGCATATTCAGTAATGCTGACATTTAAACTTTGACGTGAATCAATACTTTTGACTGTTCTATTGAAGCTCATCAGCGGCATAAACATAAAAATTGAACTTTTACTTACTGACAATCGATCGTGAAACTCAAACTACATCATTCCCTAATGACATAGAGAAACGGTTGAGACGTTAGGAATGACGGTCACTCCGGTCGAATCTTAAAGTCTTGTTATCTTTTTAGTCTTTAATTTTGTACAACTTATTATTGTATTGTATATCACTCTACCACACCACACTAGCACTCATTATGTACTGGGGGTACATGTTACTTTATCTAGTCATGCCTTTTACTAAGCTAAATAGAAATGGGTTCTAGACGTCTTGAGCGTCTTGCATCTATGCCGGCTGGACCATCTTCTCAGCGGGATAATCTTGGCGTGGAATAAAGTTCTACAACCAAGTCCGATAGTCCATCCTCTAGTCATCATTCAGAACAACCGGAGATCCCAGGCCTACAGTTTGATTTTTTTCTCTGCAGTTCCCATTCTTCCATCAGAAGTTGTTTATCCTACTCCCGACACTCTGGAGGATGTAGTTATTTTGGAGGACCCTGTTGATTCCGTAGCCTCCAAAATTAAGGAAGATGCTCTTCATAGAATCTGTGTAAGGCATGGAATTCATTTTGATGATGTACTGGTTCCATCGCAGGACGATAGGGCTCATAGACCTCTAGAAGGATATACAGCGTGCAATAAATTCATTTGTTGGTTCGGGCGCGTTCTGCCATTTTACTCATACATTCGGGAAATTCTTCATTATTTAAGGATAGCTCCAGCGCAGCTTCATCCAAAGGGCTATGCTCTACTCAATTGTACTTATATGGTATTTATGGAGTTCCCGCATCATCCTCCAACCATCGATGACATTCGATTAATATTTTTTTTCAAGCGACAGACATGGTGTCTTTCATTTACATTTCTTGAGTCAGCGAAAAGGTGTTAGATTCTAACCGGCATATGGAATAAATTAAGCGCTTTCAAAAGCGAGTGGTTTTTTGTTCGATGTCCTCCCGGTTTTGCTCGACAATTGCTGGAAAGATGTAAGTGTTATCCATCATTTTTGTATTAGCGTGGAAAATTAATATCCAGGCCTTACTCCGGGCTAAGTGATTCTTTCTACATGCACCGTCACATGGGCCAACGGTAATTGTTATTTGGAGGCGGTCATGACTCCTAAGAATGCACCACCTGAAGATAGGGACATCGAATATCTTCTCACGGACGAATGGCTGTTACTTTTTGTTTGATGGAAGAGGGCCTCAGCATAGGGCTAACAAAAGTTGCTCGAGCTGTAGGGGTAAGACCACGTGCTGCAACCGGTTGTAGGGGAAATCGAATTGATCCCATCGTGTCGCCAGCTATTGGTGCTCAAGAATTCATCGACATTGATGTCGAAGGAGATAAAGGCGATGTGCTTGATCACAATGATGACGGATCTAGTCTTGGAGTCGAGGTCAGATCCTCGCAGACCTCACAGCCTTCCGCGCTCGATATAGGAAAAGAGGAAAAAACTTGTTTATAAATTTCCCAAAATTCATCTTTCTAATCAACTCAAGTTGTCGATCACTCCCAAGGTTTTTCAAGATGAATCCTCTTCTCAACCGTCAGAGCGTTTAAGTCTGCCGCTTGATTCTTAGTCTAGTCTACCAATACCGCATGACTTTGACACTTTCCACTTCACCGACGTGAGTGTTGAAGGGTCAGAATCTCCCACTAGATCTAGCACTGAAATTCCAACTTCTAAAGGGGAAATTACTCAAATGAGCAAAAAGCTCCTGCATCTGGTCCGTCGGGGGAAACACAAGGACACTTGCACGCACTTGCACCACTCACCATTGCATTGTGCTCAACTTGTGCCCTTTAATGCTTAAAGTTGATTAACTTTTGTTTTCCTTTGCACGAACGATGGTGAACAAAAGGAATATGTTCGTTTCCCTTTGGGATATACACCACTAATCCTATAGTTCACGCTCTAGCTCGTACCATCAAGGTTGCCGTCGAGAGTATTATGATTCTAGTTATCACTCTAGTCGGGACCGAGGTCATTAGGATAGGGGTGATAGGGATAAACCATCTCAAGATGAGCATTGATCAAGATCTAGGTCCATTCCTCCAAAGGGTTCCAATAAGCCAACTGATCGTTGGTACCCACCCGTCGATTCCTCTCGTGGTCCCCTTCCCGTTTCAGTTCCTTCATAGCCTTTAGTTCCTTCTCATTCTTATCGGTCTAGTGATCATCGTTGCCATAGCGAACATGTTGCTGCTAACAGGCCTGGCACGGAAAGCACTGAAGTCGAAATCGCTGCCAAAGATCCTGTGATCGATCCAGTTGCCCGCATGGCATAGCTTCGAAAATAGTTTCGAAACCTATGCTTTGAAGGGTTCATTTTCCCTCCTATTCAAAAGAGGGTCCCAGACAATGTCCAAAAATGACTATCAATTGTGTCACTGATATCCACAAGCAATACCATAAATGGATGAAAGCAGTAGGGAAGATGTCGAAAGTATCATTCGAGTGTGCGGTGGAAATTGGAAAGTTAAAATGCAAGGAGGCTTAGAATAAAAGAATTATCAATACTTTGGTAAATGAGTTAGAAGCTTCTAGGACCTCTCAAGTAGAGGCAGAGGGTAAAGCTAATGCTATTGTCCAATCTATGGAGGAGATGAAGTCCAGTCATCTAGATATGGTCTAGATGTTACATCATCGAAACCAAGAAATCATACTCGAGAGAGATACAACTTGAAGTAATGAATCTGTAGCCTTGAAGGAGATAGCGCAACTTAATGCTAAGCTTGACTACGAAAACAAGGAGAAAGATGATGCTCAAAAAATCGCCCAAGATGCTTGTGAAGAGCTGGTGAATGTTAGACTTGAAAGGGATACGTTCGTTGAAAGGGCCAAAGAGGTTGATGCACTTGTTCAGCGCGAAGTAGAAGCTGCCAAGGATAAGGCTAGGGAAGAGAGGACGAATGAGCTCGACTAGCTTCTTGTTCTTTACAACGCCAACGTTCTCAAGCACAGAAATCTACATGGCTCGACGATGACTATCCCACTAGCTCTGGTGTTGGGAATTTCTTGTTGCAGGGGAAAAAAGACTCCTTAATACTAAGGAAATCAACTTGTCCAGGCTTGAAGGTGAAATGCTATTGGGCAATGACTCCAAAACATTGCATGAAATCCAGCTTACACTTAAGAAAAAATCTGTTGCTACCTCTTTACATGATGTGGGTGAAGGATCCGAGTCGGCACAACCCAATGTTACAACTGAATTGCCCCCAGCATCTCAGGCATCGCTAGCTCCATGACAGATTTTTCAACCATCCACGAGTATGGTCCGAACAAGCTTCAGCTTTCTCTAATTCTTGAAGGTGGTCCTGAGGATATTTCAGCTCAACTTGGGAGCCACACCGAAGAAGGTATTTCGCTAACATCTTCCATCTTTCAAAAGGTTGAGGTGTCGCCAGTTGATATTTCTAATCTTTTTGCCTATTTTTCCTCAGCTTTAAATATGTTGAGTGTCATTCCTCCTCCCTCGCAAGAGCCTCAATTGGGATCACAAGTGGTTGTAACAGATTCTACGACAATTACAACTTCAGCCGCTGCTCAGGATACTCAAGAACAAACCTTCATTATCGATGTTCAATTCATGGAGGCACTGTTCAAGGAAGGAAGCGACCCATACCATGAAATTTCTTTTGATGAGGATGTTGTAATCACGGGCTCTTCTGACCCTACTAATGAGCTCAGCTTAAACGAGCACGTTGAGAAGGAAGAGTTGTTGAAAAAGAAGGCGAAAGCTGAGCCATTTGATGTGGATTCCAATGAGCCAATTCCTATTCCGCTTCGGATAATCCCTCCTGGTGAGACAATTCCCCGAGATGAGGTCCTCCTGCTTCCGTTGTTGAGAGTGCTTGGATCCCTCCTGCTGCTAAAGATGAAGCCACCTCGATCCCCATAACTGAAGATGTTTCTTCGAAGAAAAGACGAGGCGGAAAAGGATCGAAGAGAGGATTGATTGGCAGTTCGGATGGAACCACTCCCAAGAAAACAAAGAAAGAGAGGACATCTAAGAAGTAATTGTTTGGTTGATGTGATGTGAAAATAGCTTGGATGGCTACCTTTTCTTTTTGTTGGTCGTGTTTGTTCGGGTACAACGCCCACTTTTACTTCTCATTTTGGATAAACTTGTATTGTGAACAGTAAGTTTAGTGTAATTATGAAATGGATTCTTATCGATTATCAAAGTTTATCAAAGTGGTATTTTCATTTCTTTTCAATAACAAGTCAAATCAAACAAGTTAAAATGGTGCTTGGATTTCAATTACTTACTCTCTCTTATTAGAAAATTTTATTGATATTAACAATATTTACATATGCCTAACTCAGGTAAACTAAGGCCAGATATATTACCCATGCACTGCCTTGCGGACTGATGTGAGGGGAATACAGAGCGTGGCGAATGAACACACAAGTGTGAACACTTATCGACTGTAGGCGTTATTAAAAAGAATTTGTTTATACATACACCTAACTCAGATAAACTGAGGCCAGATATACCGATCGTGCACTGCCTTTTGGGCTTACGTCAGAAGGGTACAGAGCATGGCGAGTGAAGACACGAGTGTGAACACATGACTTTAAGTGTTTATTAAAAAATATTAATATATACAAAAATTTATTTTTGTTTTTTAGAAGAGAGAGTTTCGCACTATCATCTTAGCACCATTTAACTTAGAAGATAAAAATGTTATATCCTTTACTTTAAATTTACCACCTTTTTAAACAAAGATTTTCAATTAGAACATACTTCATAATTAACACATATAAACTTCCTATATACTAGTTAAACCATTGTTATTTATTATCAAACATCATTTTTATTTTTGTTAATATAAATAAATTTTCAAAAATTTCAATTTATTAGCCAAAACTTATACTTATCCCATAGTGTTTCTTCAAAAATAAATCAAAATTCTAAAAAGAAATGTTTTTGAGATTTAGAAAATTTGAGATTTTTTTTATTTTTTTAGTTAAAAGAAAATGAAGCTTAAAAAAATGAAAATGAGACTCCCCCACACTTAATTTTGATTGTGTCCCCACAGTCAATGCACGATATAATGAGTGTAACGGGGAAAATATGTACATATTTACAAAAGAGAGTTAACATTCTTACTAGACGTAGCTTGGCTCATGAAGAATCATGAGCTCCTTCTCTTGGTTACCGGGCAATTCCAAGAAAGGTTTTAAATGATGACCATTGACTTTGAAAATCGATCCATTCCTGGGGTTTTCTATTTCTATGGCACCATGTGGAAAAACAGTTCGTACCACAAATGGTCCGGTCCATCTTGATTTAAGTTTCCCAGGGAATAAATGAAGTCTTGAGTCATATAAAAGAACTTTTTGATTAGGCGAATACGTTTTTCTTAGGATTGACTTGTCATGAATTTTTTTTGTTCTTTCTTTATAAATTTTCTCGTTTTCATACGCGTCGTTCCTAAGTTCTTCTAGTTCGTCGAGTTGTAGTTTTCGATTTTCGCCAACTTTCTCGAGATCAAAGTTTAAGTTCTTTATTGCCTATAATGCTTTGTGTTCGATTTCAACTGGTAAATGGAAAGCTTTACCATAAACTAAACGAAATGGGGACATCCCAAGGTTAGTTTTAAAAGCAGTACGGTAAGCCCAAAGCGCATCGGTCAATTTTTGAGACCAATCTTTTCGATTTTTGTTGACAGTTTTCTCTAAGATTTGTTTTATTTAACGATTTGAAACTTCAACTTTCCCATAAGTTTGAGGATGATATAGAGTGGATAACTTATGGGTTATTGAGTATTTCTTCATTAATGTTTCAAAAGATCGATTGCAAAAATGGGTTCCGTTATCATTGATTATTATGCGAGGTGCGCCAAACCTCGAAAAGATGTTTTCTTTGAGAAATTTCACAACAATTCTATGGTCATTGGTTTTGCAAAGATTGGCTTCAACCCATTTTGAGACTTAATCGACAGCGAGAAGGATATACAAGTTTCCAAAAGAATTGGGAAAAGGTCCCATAAAGTCGATACCCTAAACATCAAAGATTTCGATCGTAAGAATGGGGTTTAGAGGCATCATATCTCGTCGAGAAATTTGTCCAAGCATTTCACATCGATCGCAAGTTTTCCAAAATTCAAATGAGTCTTTGAAAAGAGAAGACCAATAGAAACCACACTGAAGCACCTTTTCCGCAGTTTTTCGAGGACCGAAATGTCCACCGCATGCTTGATCATGGCAAAACGAAAGAACACTCCTGATCTCATTATTCGGAATGCAACAGCCGATGATTTGGTCGGGACAATATTTGAACAAATATGGATCGTCCCAATAGAAATATTTCACTTGGGACATGAATTTGCATTTGTCCTGTTTAGACCAAGATGAGGGAGTTTCTTTAGTGATTAAGTAGTTCACTATATCAGCATACCATGGATCGATAGAAATTGAAAGAAGTTGTTCATCGGCGAAGTTTTCATTGATTGGCAAAGAAGATGGTGCTTTGGAAGACGAGACAAGTGATCGGCTATGACATTATCAGATCCTTTTTTGTCCTTGATTGTAAGATCAAAATCTTGTAATAAAAGGATCCAACGAATTAAGCGAGATTTAGCATCTTTTTTAGCGAAGAGATATCAAAGCGCAAAATGGTCCGTGTACACAATATTGTGTGACCCGATCAAGTAAGGTCGAAATTTTTCGAGAGCAAAAACTACCACTAGAAGCTCTTTTTTAGTGGTTGTATAGTTAAGTTGAGTGTCGTTCAGAGTCATGCTAGCGTAGTAGATAACGTGAAGGATCTTGTTGATACGTTGTCCTTAGACAACACCAACTGCAAAGTTCGAAGCATCACACATTATTTCGAAAGGAAAATTCCAATTGGGTGTGCAAATGATTGGAGCAGAAATGAGTTCGTTCTTAAGACGTTCAAAAGAAGAGATACAATCAGAGTTAAAATCGAAAGGAACGTCTTCTCCGAGGAGAGTCGTCAAAGGACGAGCGATTTTGCTAAAGTCTTTCACAAAGCATCGGTAAAAGCCAGCATGTCCTAGAAATGATCGGATGTCCTTAACAGATTTGGGAATGGGTAGGTTTACAATGAAATCGATTTTCGCTTTATCTACCTCAATGCCTTTATTTGAGATGATATGTCCAAGGACTATTCTTTATTTGACCATAAAGTGGCATTTTTCCCAATTCAAAGTCAAATGTTTTTCTTTACATCATTTAAAACCAACTCGAGATGATGTAAACAATCGGAAAAGGAATCACCAAAGATAGAGAAATCGTCCGTGAAAACTTCTAGAAAGCGTTCAATCATGTCGGAAAAAATGCCAACCATGCATCGTTGGAAAGTCGCAGGAGCGTTACAAAGTCCGAATGGCATACGTCGATAAGCAAAGGTACCGAATGGACAAGTGAAAGTCGTTTTCTCTTGATCTTCGAGAGCGATTGGAATTTGGTTATAGTCGGAATAACCATCAAGGAAGCAGTAGAATTCGTGGCCGGCTAAACGTTCGAGCATTGGGTCAATAAAAGGAAGAGGGAAGTGATCCTTACGTGTTGCGGCATTTGGTTTTTGATAGTCAATGCAAACACGCCAACCCGTTCGAGTACGAGTTGGAATAAGTTCGTTTGAATTGTTCTTGACAACGGTTAGCCCTGACTTTTTCGGTACAACGTGAATTGGGATAATCCATGAACTGTCAGAGATTGGGTAAATTATTCCGTTGTCGAGAAGTTTAAGAATTTTGTCACGAACCACATCTTTCATTTTTGGATTAAGCCTTCGTGTCACGAACAAGCTTGGCATCGTCAATTAAATGGATGCGATGTTGAACAAGAGCGGGACTAATTCCCTTAATATCGGTAATGGACCACCCAATTGCTTCTCTATTTTTCGAAAGAATAGAGAGAAGAGAAGCTTCTTGGTCAAGAGAAAGATTGTTAGAAATGATGATAGGACAAGTTTCATTTTCACCTAAGTATGCGTACTTAAGGTGATCGGGAAGTGGTTTGAGGTCCAACTTTGGGAGTTGCTCGATCAAAGAATTGGGTTGAGATTCGGACTCTACTGGAAGCGATTCAAAGGGAAGAGTGTATTCAATTTCGTTGGGAATTTCGTGAAACAATTTTTCGTATTCGGCTTTGCATTCGTCGTTAAGGTCAAGTGTCTCGTTTTTGAAGTTTTCGTGAATGGCACTAACTTCGAACGTTTGGTCACGAGGTTCGTTTGATTGGCTTTTAAGATTGAAAATATTAAGATCCAAAGTCATGTTTCCAAAAGAGATTTTCATTGAACCGTTACGACAATTGATTAAGGCATTTGAGGTGGCTAAGAACGGTCGGCCTAAATCAGTGGAATTTTACTCGCGGGATTTGTCACGGTTTTTGTTTCGAGAACGATAAAATCAACGGGGAATATGAATTGCCCTACTCGAATGAGCACATCTTCGATTTCTCCCACGGGCTTCTTAATGGAACGATCAATGAATTGAAGCGTAACTTTTGTGGGTTTGAACTCACCTAAGCCAAATTGTTCGTACACGAAGTATGGAATCAAGTTGACACTCGTGCCTAAGTCTATCAAACATTTGTTAATCATCTTATCTCTAATTGTACACGAAATCGTAAGGCAGCCAGGATCTTTGTATTTTACGGGCATGGATTGGGACAAGACTTCACTCAAACTGGTGGCTAAGAAGACTTTTTTGGGCACTTGAGTGTGTCTCTTTTGGGTGCACAAGTCATTAAGAAATTTCGCGTATGTGGGGACTTGCTGAACGATGTCAAGAAGCGGGATGTTCACTTTCACTTGTTTAAAAATTTCCAACATCTTTTCCATTTGGTCCGAGTATTTCTTTGGTCGAAGACGTTGTGGAAAAGGAACATGATACTCGGTAGGCGGGTCTACTCGAGTAGAAGAAGAAGAATTTTGATTGGCATTCGATTCAACGTTTGGCTCCACGAATTGTTCTGATTCGTTTGTTGTTTTAGAAGTGTCGAGAGAGGTTTCCGGTAAATCGTTTGGGTTAACGACTTGATTATCGATTTGTTTACCGGAATGTAAAGTTGTGATAGCATTCAATTGGGTGACGTTGCTATCTTGAACAACATGGGCTTGATTTGAATTTGCGTTTTGATTTCTGGGATTTGGAAGGGGTTGGCTTGGGAATGTTCCTCGTTCGCGTTCACTTACAGACGTGGCTAATTGACTCATTTGCATTTCGAGTTTTGCAATTGATTGGTTTGTGTTTTTCATATATGAGGTCAATAAATTTTGCAAATTGCTGTTTGATTGAAGACTTTGAGTAGTTGCTTTAGCCAACGTTTCAAGAGTTTTCTCAAGTGAACTTAAATGTTTATCGTGTTGGGGAGGATGAGCAGCATTTGGTTAAAAATCTGATTGTTGCAGTTGATTATGAGACGGACCCGCAAAGTTTGGTTGAAAATGATTGGACTGAAAGGGAGGATTCGAAGCATTATTCGGAAATGATTGAAAATTGGGACGAACCGTATTCATGTTGGGATTGTTTTGGTTCCAAGCAAAATTCAGATGATTTTTCCAACCAGGATTCTACGTTGGAGAAAACGGGTCATTTTTGGCTTTATTGAATGCACTGATTTGTTCGATAGAATTGGGACACTGATCGGCTATATGATTAGGATCGTTGCATTTATAACACATCGGTTCTGAAGCTTGGTTCATTTGATTCGATGAGAAAACATTATCGAATTTTTTAATCATTGCGTCAATCTTAGCTTCCAAAGCAAAAGAAGATCCTATCAAGTGTGCACTCGATCGTGAGTAAATTGATTTTTTGTTCGAACGTTCCCATTGGGATGATTTTTTGACGAGGTTTTCAAGAAATTGCCAAGCATCATTGTGATGTTGGGCAAGAAAGTTGCCTTGGCACATTGAATCGAGCATGGTTCGTGAGCTATTTTCGAGTCATCGTATAAGATTTGGCAAATCGTCCATTTTTCGAAGTTATGATGCGGATATTTTATCAAAAGCTCTTTGAATCTTTCAAAATATTTTCCAAATGGTTCTCCCTTAAATTGATGAAAATTTACTTTCGTTTTGGATTCTACTCGTTTTTTCCAAGGGGTAGAACTTTTTTAAGAAAGCTTTTAAGAATTCTTCCCACGTTTTAACTGAGTTCGATGGTAAGCTGTACAACCATTTTTCAGCGTAATCTGTAAGAGCGAATGGGATTAATCGAAGTTTGATTCCGTCATCAGAAAGTTGTTGGAGTTTTATGGTTACGCAAACTTTTTCGAATAGTCAAGAAAATGCAGGGGTCATCGTGCTCGAAATTGCCAAATTTTGGAAGCATGGCAATATGGTTTGAGTGAATTTCGAAATGGTTACCCGTAGGGGCGGGTAACGTGATGCAAGATGGAATAGAAACACTATCGGGAAAGATTCTATCCATAAGAGTTCGAGGGGCATTCTCGTTCGCCATTTCGGGAGGATCGTTTGTTCGAGTTAAACGATTAATTGTTAAGTCACGAGTCCAACGATTTGTTGTTGTGTCACGAGTCCAAGTACTCATGCACAAGTGAAAGTCAGAAAGAGAAAGAAGTTAGAATCGAGTTTAGAGAATAAAGAATATTGAAAAACGAAGTGAAAAATTTGTTTGTTTTTTTTACAAGGAAGAAAATTATTTGCCAAATGAAATTTATTTACAAAAAAAGAAGTTTGATTTTTTTTTGCTTTTGGTTTTCAAATTTTTATATGTTTTTGTTTTTGTAATTTTTTTTTTCATTTTTGAATTTTCAAATTTTCAAATATTTACCAAAAGGATGTTTGTTGTTTTTTTAGAAAATGGAAATTTGATTTTTGTTTTTGTTTTTAAATTTTAAAAAAAAATGTTTTTGAAAAGATTTTATATTTTTTATTTGGATTTTTGTTTTTGATTGAAAATTTTCAAAGGAAAGGAAAAAAAGAATTTTTTTTTGGATTTTGAATTTTTGATTTTTGATTTTTTTAAATATGCATGAACTAATGCAACTAAATGAATGCAAAAGACTTAATTACAATTTTCTGTCCTTAGTAGCTCCTAACCCAAAATTGTATAATCACACTTTGTCTTAAGTCAACAAAAATATTCTCAGCCAGGTAACGGGCAGGGGTTATCGGTGCACCACGAATCACCGTAGCAATGCAGCCGAAGGTTTAAGTACCTTCAGAGGAACAACCACTATAATATTTACGAATCACCGTAATATTTTTAAATGGTTATTACTCTGCCGTAGCCTAGACACCAAGAAATAAAATCGTTCAAAGAAAACAATTGTGAAGATACAATTAAGTCCTAAGTGAGCTCATGACACCCTTAAGTTCAACCTCTAACCGTTATTATTAGTCAAATTCTACGATGAAATGCGATTTGTTGGTTAAGGAAATGGTGATGAAATCTCTCACCTTATGTGAATTGGGGTATTGCCCTTAGAAAAAAAATAAGATGAGATGAATGCAAAACAGAAATTAAACGTGATTTACAATGCAACTAAAATGAAGTTTGTTTTTATTTCTGGATATTGAAATATATATATATATATATATGCAAATGCAAGCAACCAACAATGCAATAAAATAAAACTGGAGAAAAATGCACGATACCAGAGCGTGTAGATTATTAGTAATTTATTTTTAGCGGTGTTTTCTTTTAGCAAGCAAAGCAAAGAGATTCTTCTTTATTTTCTGCTTGGGCAACCTGAAAATAAAAACAAGATATACATAGTTTTTTAATGTATTTTAAATTATAAATTAAATCAAAACAAACAAAACAAGTGGAAACAAATGACAAATGAAAATTAAACAAGTGAAACTTTTTTTTAGAAGAAAACAAATAGAAAACACAACAAAGTAAACAAAACAAATGAACAAGATATACACAATTGGTTTATTTTTTTTAGATTTTTTTAGTAGCAAAGAAGTCACTAAAACAAAGGAAAATCAAAACAAAACAAGTAAAACAAAACAAATTTTGACAATACTATTTTTTTAAGAGAAGTGAAAACTATAAACAAATTAATCCAAAATCACTTAATCATCACAAAAGTACAACTCTTTTTTTTCGGGAAAGATACCTTAGACAAACAAGCCCACGAAAAAAATATTCTTTCAATCAATGACCAAGCTCTCTCTTTTTTTAATCACACAAACCACGGCAGATAACAGCACGGTCCTTCCCAAATCAATTTTCTTGAAGTCAAGACGAAATTCCCCTTCATAACAATTTGCACAAAATTAAGGATTGTTGGTTCGAGCGATGGGCAGAGGTGGACTATGGGGTTGGTCAAACTTGTCCAACAGTTGCGCTACTATTTTGGGTGTCGCGGTGGATTTATTGGATGGAATTTTGGGTTACTGACCAAGCTAAATGGAGGTGAATGAGGCTGGAGTTGGATTGGCGAGGGACGTGGGCGATTTTTGGGTTGGTGAACAGTTGGTTCAATGAGGGGTTTATAGAGGTGAGGTGGAGTTGAGGTGATTGAAGCATGTCCGTTTCATGAATTGTGTGAGTTTGTGATGGAATGGGTGGTGAATCGGGTTTGGGTAGAAGTGATCGTTGTTCGTGAAGGAGGATTGTTGCAGTTTTCAGTGGGATTGGACGGGATGTTGAGTTGTGGATGTTAGTGTTGAATGGGTGAAGTTGAGGTATGAAGGAAGGCAAGGCAGGGATGGCAGTTTTTTGTTTGGACAGTGGGGAGGAGGAGCAGCAGTGTGTTTACAGTGGTATCTGATGGTATGCAGGCAGGCAATGGTGGGTGGCAGTGGGAATTTATTGTGGTGGAGTGAGTTGATTCACTGTTTGATGTTGGTAGAGTTCAGTCGTGGTGCATCACTGATATGTGCACTATTGAAGGCAGGGGAAATGAAGTTTGTAGAGGGGATGGCGACTTTTTCAGTAAGTTTGTTAAGCTGGTGAAGGGCAGTGAGATGTATATAACAGTGATTATGGAAGTTGAAGTATGTGGTGTGATGTCTAGTCGATCGTGATGGTGGTATATGTGGCTGTGGAGGTGATCGACGGAGACAGAGGTGATGTAACTGGTTGATTTGTGGTTATGGAAGTTAATGTAGTGTATGTGCAGTGCACTGGTGTGCACAATATGAAGTGATGTGCAGGTTGTTGTATCACTGTTAGTGTATTTGGATGATGATTGTTGTGGTGCTATGTTGTGGAAGAATTGTTATTGAGTGCATTAAGTTGAGGGAAATGGAAGTGGAAGGGGAAGTATGTTGGTGCAAGTGTTGACAGAAATGCAAGTGTTTGGGTTTGATGTCGTAGCTTGGTCACTGTGTTCGGTTGCTGTCAGATATGGTGAGTTGACAGGGGCTGTTGTATGAGCAGTGTTGGAATGATGTTAGATAGGGATGAATATGAAGGAGTTTGTGTGGTTTGCTAAGGCACAGTCAGAAGTATTGAACTGTAGGAGTTGAAGGCGGTAAGAGGAGTGTTGCAGTAGTGTAGTTTGAATGCATGAGGCAAAGGAAGTTATGGAATGTTGTGGTGGAAGGTGGATGGCTATTAGCAAGTTGACTGGAAGAATGACTGTTTTTGTAGGAGTATGCTGGTGGTGTTTGTATGACTGGCCGGAGAACAAGCTGGTTTAGGTGATAGAAGCAGTCGAGAAGGGGCACTGTCTGTCACTGGTGATGTGGTTTAACAGAGGCAGTGAATTGAATGAGTTTGTGGTCAGTAGAACAGTGAATGGGGCAGAGGAGGGGATGTGAAAATTTGTAAAGAAAATTGTAAAAAAAGTGAAAAATTGTAAAGAAAATGAAAAGGAAATAAAATGTTTTTGTTTTTGTTTTGAAATTGTTTGTGTATTTTTTATATATGCAAATGCCACTAGAAATCTAGAACAACAACAAGCTCAAAATCAAATGCAAATAAAACTCACACACAAACACAACTTTTTTTAAATGCACTCAACACACAAACAAACGCACAATAAAAATCAAATGAAAATAATTCGAAAAATAAAAAATTAAAATCAAGACTATTCCCCGGTAACGGCGCCAAAAACTTGTTTAACGACAATTTTTCTATCGGATTAGAAAATTGTCGAAAAGTTTCGAATTAAATTTCACCACAAGCGCACGGCGTACAATTTAGTACGTGGCGAGTACGGATCGATCCGTAGCGAATTGTTTTAGATTTTAAAAATCATTTCAATCAAATTAGACCAAAGTGAGAGGAAATTGTTAACTACAAAAATGAAGCTAAAACTAGAATTAAAATGTGATTTAAAAACTATTAGACTAGAGAACAATTTAGAGGTAAATCCACTCTCATATTTTTGTAAATCAACAAACAAATAATTTATGATCTCTAGTTATGATATTAAGGGAAATAATTGTTGCATTGATCATAAGTATGGTTTATTTATGTTATTAATTAACATAACTTAAACCATCAAACTATAATACAACAATTATACCACTTATAAATTGTCATTAAAATGAAGCCAAAGAAAACGCTATTTTAAGTATGATCTATTTACTATTGTAATTACTAAGATAGATCATCAAATTTTGTTTTTACTTTCTTTTCAAAATCAAAAATCGATTAGCAAATGATGATGTAAATTGTGTTTATGTTAAATAAGAATAGCTCATTTACAAAAGCAACATAAGCTATCAAACCCACTTGTATAGACTTACATCAAAATTCACTTCATGAAGCACAAACCAAATGAGATCATAAATCATAAAAATGTTGAAATTACATAAAGTTAGAGAGCTTCATTACCCCTAAATTGAAGGGGTTTAGCTACTCATTTGTGTTATCAAATTAACACTTGTAAATTTCAACATAAAAAGGCAAAGAAATTAAACTAAGCAAAGGTAGAGAGAGAGATTAACTACTAACTACTTGCATAAAAAAGAAAAACTACACTACTTGCATGAATGTAAATCCAAGCTATAAGCATTTAAAGAAAGAGAGCATAGAAATAAACATTAACATAAAAGCAAAGAAAAACATGTAGAAAAGGAAAGAGAAAGAGGCTTGGAAGGAATTTTTATTTCATGAAACATTGCCATTACAACTTGCTTCTTAATTTCCTAACTAATGTGAAAGAGTAGAAGATATTTACATTTACATAAGAGGGCTATTTATACATGCATAAAACCCTACATGGAGCTTCCCAAGTAACCCTTTAGGAAGTGTGGCCACCAAGTAACCATTAGCTACTAATTAATCCATCATTTAATGTGCATGAAGCTTTAACCTTCACTTAGTTGTCCATTAGCTTCTAATTGTAGATTTAGGTAAGTGGATGGGGTCCTCCATGATCATGAACTTGAATTATTTCCTCTTCTTTCATTTGTATTCATTTTTGCATGCATGTATCTTCATAAAAGCCTCTTCCATATACATCAAATTCCTATAAAAATCATCAAAAAATGTCCAAGTAAAAATTCTCAAATTGACACATGCACAAAAATAACCATTTTGCCCCTGAATGAAGATGAATATATGATGATTTGAAAAAATTGAATTATGGTTTTAAACATGTTAAAATGCCCAAATATGATATTTATTTAAATAAAAAGAGATAAAATACGGATGTAAATATATGCACATTTACGTGCACATCACTAACCACCCTTATTCTCCATATTAGCAGACAGTATTACCCAGTAATACTCTTTGTTAATGTTGGTCTCGGGGTGGAGCGTCACAGCTTGGTATTAGAGTCTGGTTTCGATAGGAGTGCTTTTCATTTGGGTTATTGTTGATCGCCTCACCAAATCATCTCTAATACCAAGCTGTGACGCCCCACCCCGAGACCCACATTAACAAAGAGTATTACTGGGTAATACTGTCTTCTAATGTGGAGAATAGGGCTGGTTAGGAGTGACCTTCTATAGCCTTGTCTTAAATATCTATTGAATACGTTGACAAATGCTATATATATATATCTCCCAAGTGGATCGACATATCCAATAAATACTTAATACAAAGCCATAGGTGGCTATAGGATCTATCAGAACAAAATATGACAACTCAAATGCAAACACATCACAGAACAACAAATAATCACATATATACACATATATAGATACATCACAGAGTATACAAAATGATACATCACATATGTGGCATGACGACCACAATATAAACACGAGTCAAAAGAACATGCATACCATACTTATGCTCATGCTTACTTAGTATTGTACCTTCTTGCTTAAGAAGAACATCACATCTATCCTATGCTTCTGTTATCGTATATTCCCTTAAACTAATTTGTTTAGCTAGACTGACCCGTGTATTTATACTCGGGTCAGACCGATCTGTTTGGAACTTCAAAGTCAAACACCATAGGGTAAGTGTTATCCGCCTTTTGGCAAGGCCGTGACACCAAGAACTTGACTAAAAACCAAGGGCAGTTCATCCTGGAGATCGGTTGTACGCATGCTCACTATGTATGTCGACGAATTTTTTTCAAGCCCGGATCGAGCTAAAATTGATATGACACGATAAGCAAAGCTATGAGAGCCAACGTTCCAAATTTCAAGTCAATCGGAGTTTGTACGCTCAAGATATTGATCGATCACGGTTGAGAACTCCAAACTTGCATCGATCATAACTCGAGATCTACAAGTCCAAATGCCACCAAATTTTCATAGGAGTTTAAGTATGACCTAAGGAATGTTCATGCAAAATTTCAACTCGATGGGAGCAAGTATTGATCGATACGAAATTCGTTCGTATCGATCGCGGATGGAAAAAACTCCAACTTGCATCGATCATATCTCTTGATCTACAAGTCCAAATGCTATGAAATTTTCACAGCAGCTTACGTATGACATAAAGAATATTCCTGCCAAATTTCAACTCGATCGGAGCAAATCTTGATCGATACGAAATTCGTTCGTATCAATCGCGGATGGAAAAACTCCAACTTGCATCGATCATATCTCATGATCTACAAGTCCAAATGCTATGAAATTTTCACAGAAGCTTACGTGCACGCTAAAGAATGTCCATGCCAAATTTCGACTCCATCGGACGCAATCTTGATCGATATGAAATCCGTTCGTATCGATCACGGATCGGGCCGAAACTTCACGGGCTTGGTCGCGGGGGCCCACTCACGTGCCAGAAGAAGTCTCCCGAGATCTGAGTGAAATATCAGCCTCCTACACCTATAAATAGAGCCCTAGAGCCAACAAAAAAGGGGCTTCTTCTTCTTTGAATTCTCCAACGCCGAGACTCTGCCAGATCCAATTCTAAACTCCATTGCTGCTGCTACTAACGAATTTCACTGCTGTAAATCATTGTTATTTGCTGTAACCTGCTGAAATCAATTGTAATCATCAAAGAAAGATCAGTAAACAATCAACTTTATAGTGGACGTTGGCAATACGCCGAACCACTCTAAATTCTTGTGTCTCTGTGCATTTTAATTACTTTCATATATGTTTTTTTGGAGTTTTTGTTAGATAATCCTCCTTTTCCATTTAACTTCTTCACTTTATCTCTTCAAAAACTTCCAAAGAGTGTTGTGCCTAATTTTGGTACAAACACTTTGGTGCTTTCACTGAGAAAAACCCAACTTTTCTCCTGCTCTGTGGATCTACTACCATTGTTGGATTGCAAAAATCTAAGGAGGAGATCCAGATCTGTCGTCCAGTGGTTTCTTCTATTCTATTCAGATTGCTGCAGATCTAAGAGGAACTGCATTGATCTATATTTTCGTATCCATGTTCTCGAATCCAGAGAATATGGTGATTTTCGTATCCATGTTCTCGAATCCAGAGAATATGGTCATTTTCGTATCCATGTTCTCGAATCCAAACAATATGATCAATTTCGTATCCATCATTTCGTATCCAGAAAATATGGTGATTTTCGTATCCATGTTCTCGAATCCAGAGAATATGGTCATTTTCGTATCCAGACAATATGATCAATTTCGTATCCATCATTTCGTATAAAGAAAATATGATCATTTTCGAATCCATCATTTCGTATCCAGAAAATATGGTGATTTCGTATCCATGTATTCACATCCATAAAATATGACCACATTCGTATCTATCGAACTTCGTATCGATCAGCTTTCGTATCGATCGACTATTCGTATCGATCAGTTTTCGTATCAATCAACATTCGTATCGATCGACTTTCGTATCGATCACTTTTCGTATCGATTGGTTTTCGTATCGATCAACTTCATATCGATCGAGCCATGTTTATTTCGTATCGATACTCACACACAGTTCGTATCGATCCATCTGCGTCCAATTCATATCGATTCTCACACGCGGTTCGTATCGATCCATCTGCGTCCAATTCGTATTGATACTCACGGCTCTGTTCGTATCGATCGCAAATGCTCTTTTCGTATCGATCGAAAATGCTCTGTTCGTATCGATCGAAAATGCTCTGTTCGTATCGATCGCAACTGCTCTGTTCGTATCGATCGCAACTGCTCTGTTCCTATTGTTCGCAACTGCTCTGTTCGTATCGATCGAAAATGCTCTGTTCGTATCGATCGAAAATGCTCTGTTCGTATCGATCGCAACTTCTCTGTTCGTATCGATCGTAAATGCTCAGTTCATATCGATCGCAACTGCTCTGTTCGTATCGATACTCACACGCTGTTGGTATCGATCCATCTGCGTCCAATTCGTATCGATACTCACATCCACTTCGTATCGATCCAGCTGTATGCCTTTCGTATCGATCCAGCTGTACGCCTTTCGTATCAATCCAATTGTCCACTTTTCGGATCGTTCGATTTCACCTACATTTGTATCGTTCAAACGTTGCTAAGAACGATACATTTGTATCGATCACACCCGCATAGTGAATTCAAAGCTCAATTTAATAAAGGAACATTCCAACCACATTTCTAATTGTTTCATGACTGAACAAGATATAGGAGATCATAACAACAAATTTTGAATTGCAATGAAGGAATGGGTAAAGGAATACTACTCAACCGGTGCTCCCAGAGACTGGAGAACATAGCTAATACGCCAAGAACTAGAGTTGGTTAATATATCATGCTTCCAAGGGAATGAAGAAGCTGGCAGCCAACAAATTTATCCAAAGCCCACAGCCAGTTGGTGCCAATACCCATAAATGAATTCATCACCAGAGCTTATTTCCAGAGTTTGATAAGAGAACTGGTGGATAGCCGCCGTCGACGACTACACCAACATGTCCAGGCCAATATTGAGTTGATGAACCAGATGAAGGATCAACATGGCGAGATAAGGAGGGGACCTACTCCATACTCTAGATCGGAAAACTCCTCTTCTATAGATGGCTACCATGAATGCCAACGCCATAAGGCTGCTCTGGGAAGGATAGCTCCGACAATATGTGCAAGCCCCATAAAACGAAGGACCGGGAACATCCGACCCCTATCGATCAAGGACTTTGATCAAATTGAACCACTTGCGTTAGACTTCCAACTGAGAAGGGCTAGACTGAAGTGCAATAGCGAGCATATGACGCTGCCTCACTTATCAATGAGATTTGATCTGATCTCTTTCGAATTATTTCTAATTCAATTTCATTTACGTTGCGAAATATGACCTACTTGAATTAAACTACTTGCAAATGATGTAGGTAACCGAGTACTTAAGATTGGGTGCAAAACAATCTATGCGAACTATGATCAAATCATTGAGGTATCATCATGACGAGCATGATTCAACGACTCATTGGCTACTATATGCCCCTGACTGGGGGCAAGGCATCAAAGCAGAAGAGACCGACAAGGTCAGGACTCTAGTACAAAGTGGATGCAACCGACCATCCACTCATCCACCTATGCAATTTAATTGGAGATCTAGGAAAGATTTAGAGTGATGTGTCCCAACAATGTACTCTCCATCTCGTACTTGAAGCTCGCCAAAATACTTATGCTTCTTCTGATGCCCAGTAAAATTGGAATTACACCAAGGGTGGATGTGACATGACTGTCTATGCATCCAATCCTACATTAGAACTTGGAGTAATTTGAGTACATATGTTTAAAGTGGATATGATTTGACCATTCACTCTCCAGCTTGCGTCCGACAAAAACAATCATGCCTTAAACCAACTTCGTCAGGGCCCAAGCCTCAACTTAAAGTCATCAACGACTAACTGCCTACTCGCTAACCATCATGAGCCATCATTTCAACTCTCTTCCTTAGCTCGATCAAAAGAATGCAAAGTATAAATTGGACGTGACTCGACTGTCTGCTCTCCAATTCTTGCACCCGACTTAAGGGAAAATACACAACTCAAAGTGGATGTAGTTCGACCATCCTTTCCTATGCTCGAGCACAAAGTTTGCCAGAACACTAATCTTACTCCTTAGGCTTAGCAAAAGTGGAATCCAAACGAACATGGACGCGATCCAACCGTCCATAAACTAAATCTCATCCTTCGTTGAGGGGCATATAAGTGGAAGTTAATCGGGATCCCACCGATCACTCGCTAAGTGAAACCCCGAGCTCAGGGACAAGCCATCACACTGCGGCAATAAGGGATTGATACACGTCAATCCTCTAACTAAATCCGGCTCCCAGAGTGTGAGCTGGAGTATAAACTTACGGACATGGGCTCGAGGAGGGTGGATCCATCCATCTAACGACTTCGCTCGTGTTCAACCTAAACCCAAGGAGGATGTATCAGTCTATCTAACGACCTCGCCTTCCATATTTTCAAGCTCGAGGAGGATGGGTCTATCCATCTAACGACTTTGCTTGCCTACTCAGGGTGGATATGATACAACCGTCCACGTACCTGATCAACTTCTTGTTCCTAGAGTGTGAACGAAATTCTAAAGCCTAAACAGATGTCACGACCATCTGTCAGCTAACTCCAGATTCCCAGAGTGCGAACTAGAGTATAAACATCAACTAACTCCAGATTCCCAGAGTGCGAAATGGAGTATAAACATCAACAAACTCCAAATTCCCAGAGTGCGAACTGGAGTATAAGCATCAACAAACCCCAGATTCCTAGAGTGCGAACTGGAGTATAAACATCAACTAAACTCCAGATTCCTATAGTGCGAACTGGAGTATAAACATCCACAACTCCAGATTCCTAGAGTGCGAACTGGAGTATAAACATCAACTAACTCCAGATTCCCAGAGTGCGAACTGGAGTATAAACATCAACAACTCCAGATTCCCAGAGTGCGAACTGGAGTATAAACATCAACTAACTCCAGATTCTCAGAGTGCGAACTGGAGAATAAACTTCAACTAACTCTAAGTCCCCAGAGTGTGGACTGGAGTATAAACACCAATTGGGTGCGAATGACCACCCATCAACTTGCTTCGGTCCCGAGAGCGCAGTCTAGAGTATAAACACCAAATGGGTGTGACTAACAACCCATCAACCAACTCCAGTCCTCAAAGCATGGTTTGGAATATGAATACCAAAAGGGATGTGATTCGACTATCCATCTATCGACTATGGTTCCTCATCAAGTTCTGTAGTACAAAAAGCGGATATGGTTTGACCGTCTGCTTTCCAATCTTCCCCTGACATAGGGGCACACTTAACACACAAAATTGGATGTGATCCGACCATCCAGCACTAAGTGGGCGTGACACAACCATCCAAGCATTAACTCTTATCCTCGGCACGGAACCCATAACGTAAATTTATAGGGATGCACTCCAACCCTACAAGACAAAATTTCTTCCTTGATTCGACAGGGAGGCGTAGATTCGAAAAACGGACCTAGCTGGATATCCTATTCTGAATTGATATTACTACCATCCAACCGCAAATGAACGTGGCATGACCGTTCATCTGCTAACTCTCGCCTTTGTTCCGACAGGTTGTGCGTGCAACATGGACGGATGTGACCTAACCATCCACCAATCAATTACTTCCTACAGTTCACTGGGAGAAGCATCAAACTAAAGTTGTTGTAATTTGACTGGCCACACTTTGGCTTTTTCCCTTGACTAGGGGTAAAGGAATTGACCAAGGAAAACGCGGTCTGACCATTTTCTACAAAAAAAATAGTCCCCAGAGTGTGGATAGGGGTATAAACATCAAATAGGTGTGATGAATGGCCCTTCAACTAACTCTGATCCCCAAAGTGTGGCTACAAGAATAGACAAACGAATGAATGTGATTCGACCATTCATTCACCAACACTGACCTGAACTCGACGTGAGGAGTGTAAACTCACGACAGGTGCAATTAGATCATCCACGAACTAACTCTGTTAACCCAAGACTAGGGGTAGAAATACAAATCGCTGAAAGAAGAGAAAGGTGACTCACTACATCTCCAGCTTAGCGTCCTTTACAACTTAAGGCAACGAATACAAGGAGACCCTAATGCTAACCAATCTGAATGATGCCCGAAGTCCTAGGCAACCAATTATATTGTACCGTCGGATCGACGGGCAATATCGATCTGCACCTTTCATATCATACCATTTGATCGATAGGAAATGAGGTCCGAGCATTCTACATCGTGCCATTGAATCAACGGTCAATATCGATCCTCTTCGACTACAAATCGATGTGACCCGAACGTCCATCGAATACCTTTGACCAACAGGGCATGGATAGAAGAATAAACCACGAGTGAGTGTGACTTGACCATTCGTCCTCCATCACCTTCCTACGATCTGTTTGGAAAAGCGTGAAACCGGATGGGCATGACTTGACTACATTTGAGCTGACATTATCCCAAGTTCCGATGGGAGAATGTAAACCGAAATGGATGTAGTTAATTTCTTAACTCCTAGAGAATGCAATGTGACCATTCATTCTCCGACTTTTACCATGATTCGATTAAAAGAGCAATTCAAAATAAGTGCAACCTAAAAATTTGCACACTGACTCTTACCCTGGATTCGACAAGGGAAACATCAATCCTGCATTGGATCTGACTGGTCGATTCACTCTTCAGTTTTTGCCCAAAGTATGGTGACATAAGCAGCGAAGTGAATGTCATTGACCATCCAGAATCTAGCTTATGTTCGAATGTTGGTAAAGTAAAAATATATTCTACCTAGAGGAAAGAACTAGAACATAATGAAGGATATGCACGACTTAGCCCTCCATCGGTTAACTCGATCCCATGGTTCAATGGGATAGAATACAAAATTGAAGCGGACATTATGTACCCTGCCACTTATCGAGATATTCTCTAGACTTGGGGGCACGAGCAAGAAGATAAGATTAATATGATTCAACCATTCATCAATCAACTTTGATTCTTAAAGCTTGAACTACAGTATAAACACAGCTAGGATGAGACTAGACCGTCCGCGTAATGCATCCGCCAACCCGAGACTGGGGGCAAAAGAGTTGCAACCGAAAGGATGCCTAGAGATAGAGTCATCTGATCAATACCAGGACTTATGGGCAACTGATCATCATTCTGACCCTTCCGATGAGCAATGGATCGCAGGTACATTGCATAAAAAGCGCATCATTCAGAAACATAAGTAAATTCAATCTCAAAGCTGGAGCCAGCTATGTAGCAGCATGCAGTACAGGGCTAAGTTCTACTAATCCTTTGATTCAACGTCCTTATAAGCCTGATCATTTACCATTGCAAATAAACACATGAGGCACCTATAACCCATCACGGGTATTGTAGATCAGATCACAACTCTACGCAATGATGAAGAAAGAGTCAACTGTTTTACTTTAGGTGAATCTTGATGTGTTCGCTTAGACTCGATCTCGTATATATATATGGACTCTTGCTAACCATGAAGAACCCTGCATTAAATGTCGACCCGAGGCATGTCTCGGTGAACAAAAATGAGGCGACATGGGTCTGGAGAGATCTGTTGCACTTAAAGAGGAGGCGAATCTGCTCAAAACCAGTGGGTTTATCCATGATGCCCTCCAACCAAAATGAGTATCCAATCCTTTACTTATAAGAAAAACGAACAGAGAGTGGAGGACATACGTCAACTACTCAGATTTGCATGGGGTATGACAAAGCACAGTTTTCCACTTCCAATGATCAACAAACAGATGGACCTGACCATCAGACATGAATTACTCACATCCATAGATGCAAACTCCAGATACAATCGGATACTGAAGCATGTCCTAGACCAGGAATACAACTGTTTCATTATTGACCTGGGCCTATAGTGCTATGATGAAATCCATGGATTCAAACTTGAGAACGCTTATGCACTTACCAAAGAATTATTAACAGATCATTCAAAAATCATATCGGTCGATCGATGAAATTAGATGTGGTTAATATGCTCGTGACATCACAACTATCAAACGACCATATCGATGACTTGACAGGGTTAGAGACACTCATGTACCGAGGACAACCAAGCAGCTCTGATAGATCGCTTAAAGAGACCTTCCATTTTACCCAAACCTTTGGATCGCGAAGATTTATACATCAATTGGGCCATGTCAACACACGCCATATGCATCGCAATGATATGTGAAGAGAAACGAATCCAAAGACCAGTATATGATGAAGGCTGGCTATTGACAAGCTCACCCCGTTAACGTCCATATCGACCAACCATTACGATAGGTCTAATAGAAACCTTAGATGTCTGAAAAGTTACTCAAATGGAGTATCAAGCTAAGCCAATTTAATATCACTTATCTCCCTCATAGAGCTATCCATGATCGAACATTAGCATTCTTCATATCTGAATTCACTACATCAGACGATTATCCGAAGAACAGTGGAGAACCGTCCAACCGATGGAGAACGTACATAGATGGAACTTCCGATGATCAACTTTCTAACACCGAAGTTGCATTAATGACTACTGAGGAATGATCGATCTGCCACGCCCTCAAACTCAACTTCCCTGCAATAAATAACAAAGCTAAGTATGAAGCCTTGGCGCTCAAACTAGCAAGAAAACTAGGAGTGGAAACTTTACATATCTTATGTGATTACTGGTTAGTAGTATACCAAGTCAGGGAAGATTATTCGACTAGGGGGCAACATCTTGCTCCTTATCCTAGCTGGGTCCAAAAGCTACTAGCCGGCTTTGACTATTACACCACTACACAAATCCTCAGAGAACTAAACGAAAAGGCTGAATCACTCGCCAAGCTAGCCAAATCTGGGGATGCACGACAAATAGACTTTGTCCCAGTTGAAATGCTTATTATTCTAGGCATTGACATATGAAGATCCACTAGATCTTGGAGAAGGATCTAGAAAAAGAGTCATGGATGACTCCTATCAAAGATTATCCACAATCGGGGATTCTTATTGAATAAAGGAATAAGAAATGGCATATCCTCCGTGAAGCATCACTGCATGATTATGTCTGGATCGTTTGACTCCATCGATACAAAGCATTACTTTTGTATCCATCGATCTGAGACCTAATATTACGTATCCATCGATACGAAGCATACATTCCAACATCTCAGGTCGATCCAGGAGAGGATCGATACAAAGGAAGGACTTAAAACAACAATCGAACGTTGTTACAACTCGAATTTCACATCGATCCAGGAGAGGATCGTTGCGAAACTCGATAAAAAAAACTTAACAACGACCCGTGAACGTGCAAACATTGACGGGAGTCAGGCTAACATACATGCATGTATGACAGACTAACATTCAATTTTCAAAATTTACAGGAGTTGAATGCTTACCTGATGACAACTATAACAGTGAACAACATAGCACTCGACACTCAGTTACAACAATGCACTACATAATCATTGGCAGTCAACAAATCAACATTTATATTACTGGAAATCAATCAAAGGTTACATCTTTTGACGAAAGATAGCAACTACTCAACGAATCAGATAGAACTTTTTCAGAATGAAGGATGCAGCATTTCAAATCACGTCATGTTCACACAAGGCGTACTTTGGGGGGCAAATGTTATCCCGCCTTTTGGCAAGGACGTGACACCAAGAACTTGATTAAAAACCAAGGGCAGTTCATCTTGGAGATCGGTTGTACGTAGGCTCACTATGGATGTCGACGAATTTTTTCCAAGCCTGGATCGAGCTAAAATTGATATGACATGACAAGCAAAGCTATGAGAGCCAACGTTCCAAATTTCAAGTCAATCGGAGTTTGTACGCTCAAGATATTGATCGATCACGGTTGAGAAATCCAAACTTGCATCGATCATAACTCGAGATCTACAAGTCCAAATGCCACCAAATATTCACAGGAGCTTAAGTATGACTTAAGGAATGTTCATGCCAAATTTCAACTCGATTGGAGCAAGTCTTGATCGATACGAAATTCGTTCGTATCGATCGCGGATGGAAAAAACTCCAACTTGCATCGATCATATCTCTTGATCTACAAGTCCAAATGCTATGAAATTTTCACAGCAGCTTACGTATGACATAAAGAATGTTTTTGCCAAATTTCAAGTCGATCGGAGCAAGTCTTGAACAATACGAAATTCGTTCGTATCGATCGCGGATGGATAAAACTCCAACTTGCATCGATCATATCTCTTGATCTACAAGTCCAAATGCTATGAAATTTTCACAACAGCTTAGATATGACATAAAGAATGTTCCTGCCAAATTTCAACTGGATCGGAGCAAGTCTTGATCGATATGAAATTTGTTCGTATCGATCGCAGATGGAAAAAATCCAACTTACATCGATCATATCTCATGATCTGCAAGTCCAAATGCTATGAAATTTTCACAGAAGCTTACGTGCACGCTAAAGAATGTCCATGCCAAATTTTGACTCCATCAGACGCAATCTTGATCGATACTAAATCTGTTCGTATCGATCACGGATCGGGCCGAAACTTCACGGGCTTGGTCGCACAGGCCCACTCACGTGCCAGAAGAAGTCTTCCGAGATCTGAGTGAAATATCAGCCTCCTACACCTATAAATAGAGCCCTATAGCCAACAGAAAAAGGGGCTTCTTCTTCTTTGAATTCTCCAACGCCGAGACTCTGCCAGATCCAATTCTAAACTCCATTACTGCTGCTACTAACGAATTTCACTGCTGTAAATCATTGTTATTTTCTGTAACCCACTGAAGTCAATTGTAATCATCAAAGAAAGATCAGTAAACAATCAACTTTATAGTGGACGTAGGCAATATGCCGAACCACTCTAAATTCTTGTGTCTCTGTGCATTTTAATTACTTTCATATATGTTTCTTTGGAGTTTTTATTAGATAATCCTCTTTTTCCATTTAAATTCTTCACTTTATCTCTTCAAAAACTTCCGAAGAGTGTTGTGCCCAATTTTGGTACAAACAGTAAGAGCTGTCCAAAACTCAACTAGGGCGGTCAGCCTAAAAAAGCATTATATAGAGAGTCGACATCCAAAACAACAAAAGGCAGAATATGCACTCTCTTACGGTCACCTTCTCCCAACTCTACGGGGAATTCAACGTAACCAACAGCTTTAGTTGCAGCACCTTAAAGCCATAAATGCGAGCTTTAGATTGTTTCAAGTCCTTCGCTTCCATCCTCATTTGATCATAAGCTTTTTTGAAAATTATGTTTACAGAACTTCCATAGTCAACCAATATCCTTCTCACAAAAGCGGAGCCGACCATGGCCGAAATGAAAATTTGGTCGATCGTTGGAGCCTCCACCTTATCTGCATCTCTGTTTCTAAACACGATATCATCTGCCATTGTAGTTGTTGTTTTGCCGAAGCTCCATCCTCCGTATCTGAACAACATTCAAAATCCACATGCTTAATCGCGCTAGCATAGCACTCCATCTCATGCCAATTTTTATCCACCGGATGTGGTCCCCGACTATTATATTAATTACCAATCTTCCACCGGTCCACGCAGGCTCCTCGGCCCTGTGCGGTGCTTGTCCTCGGTAGGGGTTAGATGTCCCATGCCCGCCATCCTGTGGGGTTTTTACAAATTGATGTAACTTCCTTTCTCAAATCAGTTCTTCGATAATATCCTGAGATGCCTACATTCATTTGTGTTATGACAATAGCATTCGTGAAACCGACAATATTTTCCGGCATGTTTCTACGTCTCTGTTGATTCTTTTGGAGGTGGCTTCCCGTACTACATGGTATTGCAGGTAGATCAATAGATATTCTCCAGAAACGTATTCAGTGGCGTATAAGTATTGTACATCGAAATCCTAGGCTTTCCTCTTCCAGAATCCCTCTTTCATTCTTGGCTCCTATCTCCACCTTTCTTTTGTTGATTCGGTTTGTTCTGGACATTTACAGAGCTATCATCAGACTGCTTTACAACAATATTACTTTGTACTCCCTCTCCACTCAGTCCCGCAACATTCTTCTTCCTGGAGGATATGGCTTCCTCCTTCCTCAACTACTGAGCCGCCTTTGCGTAAAAGCATTCCAACGTTGTGGGTGGCTTGCCAGCTAACCAATCGCCAAAATCTAAATTTGGATCAATCCCTCTTGTTACGACCATCAATATTGCATGGTCATTCGGATTACTAATTTCTAAAACAGCTATATGGAATCTCAGCAAATAATCTTTTAACGATTTTCTTGGAGCCTGGATCACGCTGGACAGGGACTACATCTTCGGGGCAAGTCGCGTGCATTCGGAACTGCTCCATACACCTTATTGCCAAATCATCAAATCTAGAGATCGAGCACGGTGGCAGCCTTGTAAATCACACCGTTGCTATTCCAAAGAGAGTTATGGGAAAACATCTACACTTGGTTGCATCATCTGCTCATGCGGAATCCATCAGCCATTCATATTTCATGATGTGCTGCCTGGGATCAGTTTTTCCCTCATAGGCAGGTATCGACAGCATGTTGAACCTCCTTGGATACTCTACATATAGAACATTATCAGTGAACAGAGTATGGCTTCTCGAGATTCTCTGGTCATCATTGGTCAAGTCTTAGCTCTCTCTCACCAACTGTCTAACTATAGTGGACAAGTACGACGTTTGGATAGTTGGTGCCAAGTGGCGGTCGTGTTCCACCTTACGTGAATGGTCCAGTATGTCTACGGGCCATTCCACGCCTTCTTGGTTCAACATCTTCCCAATGTATATCTCGTAAATTCACTTCATCGTCATTCCAGGGAAGCATTTGGTCAATATTTAACTGAACTCCATCATCCAAATCGGCCGCAGCAACTCCATCTTGAATCTCAGCGTGCATAGGTAAGTTTACTTCTCTGGAGGAGGGATTGACATCGATCGTTCCTAGCAGACCGTGATGGTCTGCCTGTTGATGCCCCGAAGTTTCTATGAAATATCCATCTATTCTGCAATGCCTATGCCTATGATACTCATCCTATGAGCTAGAACTCTCTGATGCCGAGTAAGGGGTAGGATCCCTCCTAGCTTTTCCTCCTGTTGCTAACTGAGTTAGTTCATTAGGTTCATATTGGTCTGAATCTGCTGATTTAATTGTCGATGGCTATCCATTAGCTCTCTCATCATACTCTGGAATTCACCTCTTGTAATAGAATCATTTGGATTTTGGACTTCAACTGGTTCAACATTCACATCCATTGGTTAACTGCTCGGACCTCATTGTTAGATACTAGCATTCTCGTTTCCTTCCACGTTCTAAGAAGTAGATCTAGTGTTCCTCACCATTGTTGATAGCTTTGCTTATATTTTTTGCAAATCTGAGTAGAACGAGCAAACTTCTTGAAGATTATTGTGGATCTCATTCAGTGATTTATGAAATCTAGTAGAAAAAAGGGATCCTAATAAGCTGAGAATCAAGGTTCTTAGTGAAAGCACCAAAATGATTGCACCAAAAATGGTCACAAACATGCAAGAATAGTTTTTATATAGAAGTAAATGAAGAGAAGTAAAACTAAACCGAGTAAATGAATAAGTAAGCAACATAGAATAAGCAATAATCAAAGTCACAGAGGTTTATAGTGGTTCTGCATTGTGTGCCTACGTCCACTTTGAAGATTATGCTTTATTACTCTCTTATAAATCTAATTACAATAGTAGAACAAAGCTAGCACTTGATTATAATGGAGTCTAGAGTAAGACGCAGTGTAAAAATCCTAAAAATGAACCAATAGGTCTATATTTATAGGGTGAGATGGCAAGATATGTTGCTAAGATTTCAACAGAGGGTTCTCCAAGTCCATAGGGGCCCACCATGACGATTGGTGGTCATGACTCATTGTTTTGGAACGATCGGTAAGAATCACACCGATCATTTTTTTTGCATCTGATTGATGTGCTATCATTTATGGGGTGTCCCACCTGCCTCCAGACCTTGCTCCTAAAATATGAAGTCATTCTGAGTTGTAGTTTATGAGATATAGATCAATCTTTTTTGTATTTGGATTGCTTGCGGAGATACACTGATCGTTATGAACGATCAGTTATTTTTTTGAACCTGAGAGTTTTGACCTGCGATTATTTCTGTGGGCTCCACCCTTCAATATATTGATGCTTTGAAAGTTTTAAGTGAATTAGCCTTGTGGATTTTGATATATTGATCGATCTTCGCTAATTTGAGCTGTTTTATTGATCATTCCCGATCGATCCATATAAATCCTTGCTTTATCCGTAACTCAAGTATGTGAACTCTGATCGACTCGAAATTTGAAATGTAGCTTTACGGGGCTATATCTGTCACTCCATACTGATTGCACCTTAATTCGGACCCGGTCTGAATGTGTTTGACCATCATCGATAGTATTGTATACAACTAATTCTCAAGGCTAGTAACCATCCGTTTCTAGTCAAGTCAATGATATCATGGCATTGCCAAAAGGTGGGATAATAGTTTGTCAAACACCATGAGAGGATTGGCATATTTATCCATGTCGTGTAGGGTTTGAAATTGTTTGTCTTATGGTTTGAGTTTGATTATGATGCTTTTGTATTGGGATTCTTCGGATTTGGGTTGATATTAGGCATGGACTGGATAACTATGTATGGTGCTATTTTAGACTGTGATAGGAAGGTTGTTAGGTTGAGCACGTATAGTGGACGTAGCTTAGAGGTTTATTACGACCCCCATGTGTTGAGCTACTTATATTCATTGGACCTATTACATGACGAGCTTAGTACAATACTTGTAGTTAGGGAATTCCTTGATGTTTTTACTAAGGTTACCGGTCTTTCGCCAAGAGAGATCGAGTTTAGGATCTATCTAGTTGAGAATGCTAGACCCGTTGCCTTACTACTAAGGCATATAGCTTCAAAGGAAAGACGTGAGTTGAATAAGTAGGTTAATGAGTTGTTAGAGAAAGGCTTAATTAGGAGGAGTATTTCTGAGTAGGGAGCACTAGTCATCTTAGCCACCAAGGCAGATGGTTCTCTTAGACTTTGTATCAATTATAAGGAGCTAAATAAACTGACAAAAAAGAATCATAATCCTTAGCCTCGCATAGACGATCTCATTGATCAGTTAGTTAGAGTTAGAGATTTTCTTAGTTGGACTTAGCTACCAAATTTCATCAATTACGTGTAGCCGAGGATAATATTCAAAAACAACATTCCGTACACCCGATGGATTATATGAGTGGTTAGTCATTCCCCTTGGACTAACCACTGCACCTGCCTACTTGGGGATCTGATGAGCCGAGTATTTAGAGGGTTGGTTAATATGTTTGTAGTGATATTCGTGGAATATATTCTTGTATACTCAAGGACTAAGGAGGAACATGCATTGCATTTAGAGGAGGTGCTCAAGACACTCCGTGCACATAAGCTGAAGGAAATTTTTTCGAAGTGCCACTTTTGAAGAGAGGAGGTATGCTTTTTGGGTCACATTGTCCCAGAAAGTGGCTTAGTAGTTAACCCTAGTAAGATGGCAGCAGTTCAGGATTGGCATGTTCCGAAGAATCCATGGAAGTGAGAAGTTTCCTTGGTTTGACAAGCTACTATCGCAAGTTCATTAAGGACTTCGCGAAGATCTCTGCTCCACTGACCCGACTTACCAAAACGAACCTAGTTTTCTCGTGGGAAGCGAAGTGTGATGATGCTTTTAACGAGTTGAAAGAGGCGTTAACCAGTGCACCAATTTTTGTATTATCGGATGGGACTAAGCTGTTTACGGTTTATACAGATGTCTATGGTATGGGGTTAGACACGGTCTTGGTGCAAGAGGGAAGGGTGTTGAGTTATGCTAGTCGGCAATTGAAGCCCCATGAGCGGAACTACCCTACACATAATCTTAAGTTGGCGGCTATTGTTTTTGCACTCAAGCCTTGGAGGTATTATGTTTTAGGAGAGTATTTGAACCAAAAAATGGCACAAACACCCGAAAGATTATGTAGAGAATAAAAAGTGAAGAAAATAAATGAAAATGAGCAAGAAAATAAAATACAGTGTTTATAGTTGTTTGTACCAAAATTGGGAACAACACTCTTCGGATGTGATTGAAGAGTTTAAAATGAAGAAATTAAATGGAAAAGGAGGCTAACCTAATAATCACACCAATAAAAGCATGCGAAAATAGAAAAAGACAAGAAATTATAGTGGTTCGGCGTTGTAGCCTATGTCCACTTTGAATGTTTTACTGTTTATTGATGATTGACAACTGATTACAATAGTACAATACTCTAACACTCAAGTTACAATGGAGTTGTGGCAGAGTAACGACAAAGCAGAGTTAAAAGTCCTTTTTCAATAGGCATAGGGGTGCTATTTATCGGTGTAGGTCTGAAGTATCTACTCCTGAACTCGGAATACTCCTTCTCACACGTGGGTGGGCCCACCCGATCGATCAGGGGTCATTTGGAATCGATTGGGATCGATCCCCATCATCTTCATATCGATCGAGTTTAGCTCCATTTGAGCTGCGATCGATCAGGAACATTCTTGAGTGAATAGGAAAGCTTCTATGAAAATTTGGAGGTATTTGGACTTGTAGATTTTGAGTTATGATGGATCTAAGATTGATTTTGTAGGTAGGCTGATGGTTGCGTGTCGATCGCTTCGTATCGATCGACCTTTGTATCGATGCTCCTCTATATCGATCAGTTGTGCATCGATGACGTGGAGCGAGAGTTCAAGGGAGATCCACATATCATGCTTGCAGACCGCTTCCCTTGGTTGACTATGCCTTCTTCGTATCGATCCTGTGTATTGCTTTTCGAATCGATACTATATCCTTGCCTTCATATTGATGCTCAGATGCAGGTTTAGTATCGATGCTTGGTGATGGGTTTCGTACCGATGCTTGGTTGATCGATACGAAATGGGTAGAAATGGAACTGATACGAAATAGGTAGTTGTTGATGGCTGATGGATACGAAGTTGGATCGATACGAAGAGGGATGGACTTTGATGGATACGAATTGACATCTTCTTCATAGATTTTGATCGATCCATAACTTGTGCATACGAACTCTGATTGACCCGAAATTTGAAATATTGGCTTTCATAGCTTTGCTTGTCATACCATGCTAACTATAGCTTGGTCCAAACTCGGACCAAATTTTCCAGCATCCATAGTGGACCTGTGTATAACCGATCTTCGAAACGAATTGTCTTTGGTTTCTAGTCAAGTCCTTGGTGTCACGGCCTTGCCAAAAGGTGGGATAACATTTTCCCCCCAAAGTACATCTTGTGTGAACATGACGTGCTTTGAAAAGCAGCATTCTTTATTTTGAAAAAGTTCTATCTGATTCGTTGAATAGCTGTTGTCTTTTCACCAAGAGATGCAACCTTTGATCAATTTCCAGTAATATAAATGTTAAATTGTAGACTACCAATGATCATGCAGTGTTTTGTTGTAACTGGAGCTCGAGTGCTAGCAATTTGTTGCTCACTATTCTGATTGTCATCAGGTAAGCATTCAATTCCTGTTAATTTTAAAAATCGAATGTTAGTTCGTCATACATGCACGTATGTTAACCTGACTCATGTTTGCATTTGCACATTCACGGGTCATTGTCAAGTTCTTTTGTTCTTGTTTGGATCGAGTTTCGTATCGATCCTCTCCTGGGTCAATGTGAAATTCAAGTTGTAACAACGATTGATGGTTGTTTTAATCCACTCCTTCATATCGATCCTCTCCTGGATCGATCTACGATGTCTGGATGTGGATTTCGTATCAATGGTTATCGATACGAAATAGATCAAGTAAGGCATTCTGCATATCAATCAATATAACAGGTGGGTTCTTGAATTGATGGATATGAAAATTGTGTTTCGTATCGATAGAGTGGAGTGGTCCAAATATGATCTTGCTGAGACTTTCATATCGATGGGATTCATATCGATGGATACGAAACAGATGGCTGGTCACTGATGGATACGAAATGCCAATGGGTACGAACCAATTGGACTGCCTTGTGTTGATGGATACGAAACCGTGTCTTCGTATCGATGGAAGTGATCGTTCTAGATATATTTGTTCAGCGTCTTTCATATCGATCATACTTTGACCGCTTCTATCAGTTTTTTCCACTGGGATGCGAAATGCCTTTTTTTGGTTACGAAGGCATATAAATACCTTTTGTACTTAGACAAAATTTTCCACTTGCCTTTACTTTCACTTTCTGATTCGTATCGATCAGTAACACGAGAAAAAGAACTTTCAAGCCTTTCGTCTCCAAAACAAACAATCTGTTAATCCTTTAAATCAACCCTTTAAACTAGGTAATTAATTAATTAACCCCATCCCAACATGGTAAGACTCGAATCTCGATGCCGCTTCATCCAAGGTCGTCGCCGATTCCGTCGTCGTTGATGTCGGAATTGGGGTGGAGAGAGGTCGAAGAGGTAGCAATGGAGGCTTGAGGAAGAAGAAGAGTGATTGATGGAGACGAGGAAGTCATTGGAAGAAGAATCTCTTGCTTCAAACTCGTATCGATACGAGATGGATGGAAGTTACTTCGCGTCGATTTGGAATGGAGGGAGCTCGTATCGATTGTGGATGGAGGAAGCTGCTTTGTATCGATTCGAAATGTGGGAGTTCGTATCGATCCGGAGTGATTGATACGAAACTATGGCTGTGTGATCGATACGAAGTCAGACCCCTCGGATTGATACGAAACCGGGCTTTTAGAGGGACAATCCAAGTTGAAACTTGATGGATACAAAACATAGCCTTTTGCATATTTGAACACTTTACTCTAACGAGCTTTAACCTTGCATAACTGGACCTGACCATTAAACTTCATATTTGACTATCCTTTGAAGCTCGTCAATGGAACTGTAATTTGACAAACATAGGGAACTTTAATATGGATCTTTCTTCGAAGTCAGGATGGCATGGTTGAGACGGTCAGTGATGACGGTCACTCCGGACGAATCTCAAAGTCTTATCGTTTTACCATCTTTTGAACTTGTATAAATTTAAAGTATTATGTAGCACTGCACTACACAACACGATCATTCACATCACAACAGGGGAACAAGGGTTTATTGCCATCTAATGATGATTTTTACTGAGTTCAATAGCTATGGATCCCGGGAGCTTCGAGCCGCAGGATATTCAGAGTCCTCCATTTCATGGAATCGAAGTGCCAGACATCGCGGTAGAAGTAGTTAATCCTGCCCCGGGTGAACTGCCGGGTGCAGCTTTAGTTTTAAATCCGGAGGATTCAGTACGTTCTAAAATCTCTGAAGATATGCTAGGTAGAATCTGCCTCATACATGGTCTATCTTTAGAAGATGTTTTGTTACCAGGGCCGGAAGACCGAGCCCGCAATCCCCCAGAAGGATATACTACTTCTAATAGGTTCATGTGCATAGCCGGATCGTTGCCCATGTTCAACCAATTTATTCGAGAAGTGCTGTTCTTTTTCAGGATTGTGCCTTCTCAATTGCATCCGAATGGATATGCTTTGCTCAATAGCTTGTATATTATCTTCATGGAGCATCTTTTCAGCCCCCAACTGTTGAGGAAATCAGATATCTATTCAACGTCAAGAGTCATGGGGATAACCCTTCATTCACCTTTTTAGAAGCAGTCAGAAACTACCAAGTAGTGGCAAGGGCTTGGAGCAAGTTAAGCTATTTCAAGACCGAATGGTTCTTCGTTCGATGCCCACTAGGATTTGCTAGATGGTGGCTATTTAGACGTAATTGTTCCAACTTCTTCGTCGATTAACTGGATACTATAAGTCGATGTTGAGTCTAACACTACGTTTTTTTACAACTTCGTTTCCCCGGCCCGAAGGTGTGCAATTCAAGGAGATGGTGAGAACTCTCCAATCGATGTCTGCTGAACTTAGAGAGATTGATAAAGTCCTTAGCGATGATAATTTGATCGCCGTGGGGCTCATAGAGAGAGGCCAAAGCATTAGATTAACAAGAGTTCCCAAAGTGGCTACGGTAAGGCAAGGAGGAAGGAGAGCTCCTGGAGTCATAATCACTGAATGGAGCGATGACGAGAATATGCCAGCTAGGGATGAGCCCGCAGTTGCGTATTTGCGGGGCCTTCAATCACCAGAATCAATAAGAAAAGGCAAGGCTCTCGCCCACAAATCCAAGAGGCGTAAGACCGTCGTAGTATCTTTGCCTTCTACGGTTGCTATAAGTCTAGAGACTTCCTTTCTGCAAATGGAAAGTTCTTTGAGAGGATTATCCGATGTCTCTATTCCAAATGACATAGCTTCATTCCAAGATCTTAGATTAGAGGGACTCCCTTCCCCGCCATGAACTGGCGCAGGCTTAACTTCTTTAGACATATGGGAGCCAACTCCTATGAGCAAGGCTACCAAAATCTGTGGGTTGGGGAGTTTGCACATACATATACACACTTCACGGCACCACACAACTTCTAATCACATGTTCTCTAATCTCTGGAGATGACTAATTCTGCTTCTCTTGTCATTTTACAAACACGTTGGTGAGGCAGGGGTCTATGCTCAGCAATCTTCGTTCCAAACGCCATTCTTCCGGCTCTTACTTTGAATCTCATAGGTGTGAAGGTTAAAGGGACTATGATCGCGGCCACCGCTCTAGCTAAGAGCGTGAGCGTTATGAAAGGGAGAAAGAAAGGTCATACCAGAGTAGGCGCCGCTCCCAATCGCGATCGCCACCACCTAAAGGTTCCTCAAAGCCATCCGGTGCTGGCAGGCAATCTTCTGAAACTGCACACCAACTAGCGCCTCCTCATACATCGAAATTCGGCGATCAATGCCGTAGAATGGAAACGGAAACTCCCGTCATTACAGAGCCAGCCGCTATCGAGCCCACATGGGAGGGAGCCATCCGAATTGCTAAGTTAAAGAAAGATTTTCCAACTATCAACTTTGATGGCTTCCACTTCCCTCCGAACTTGAAAATAATTCCCAATGATGCAGAAAAACTGGTACAGGACTATGTGCATGATGTTTACAGCCAGTACCGGGAGTGGGCTAAAACTGCAGAAAAGGCTTCGGCGGTAGCTTTCAAGCGGGCCAAAATAATTGAGAAAATGGAGGCCGACCTTTCTCAGAAAGATAGAATAATAGGAGTGCTTAATAACGAAGTTGAATCTTTAAGGAAATTGGAGTTATGGACGACAAAAAAGTGATCTGCAATGCTATAACTATCGATGAGTTCGAACTGGAAGCTCAAATACTTGTTGGAGATGAACCGAAAGTCCTCCACGATACAATTGTCGCTTTTGAAAAAGAAAAGTTGGCTACCAAATATCTGGACACTGGAGAAGGATCTGGAGTTGAGAATCAGGAAGTAGGTTTCGAAGCGCTCCCAGTCTCTCAATCTGAGCCTACTTCTTCTATCGATCCTCCAGTTATCCCAGGATATGACCTTGATAAGCCGCACCTTTCTCTGATACCTGAACGCGGCTTGGAAGGCACATCAGCTCAACACGGGAGTCAACCCGAGGAAGGTATTTTGGACACTTCTTCCATTCATCCAAATGGAGGAGCACTGTCAGAAGACGTTACTAATATTTTCTCCTATCTTTATTTAGCTCTAGATTCTGCATCAGTCGATCCTCCTACATCCCAAGAAATGCATCATGAGCAGGAGGCTATAATGATGGAGGCCACAACTACAATGGTCGCTACATCGATTGGGGAGTTGCATGAAATCAGCTGCGAGCTCGACGAACAAATGCTGGAAGCACTCCTCAGTCATCAAAGCGACCCAAACATCGAAATGCCTTTTGTCATAGATGAAGACGTGATCATTACGGGCTCCTCGAGCCCCACTAGTAGCATTCCGATGAGTGTTTGCGCTGATCAGTCTGAGAAAATAATGAAAGAGATCAAAACCGATATGAAGCAAGCCGAGCAGGCTTGTAGGGTTGGTGGAGGCATGGCAGGTCCTAGTACGGTCCTTATGCTTATCGTTTCTCTAGGTGGTACTATCATCGATACCAACACGACCACTTCTTCTAACATTGAGAGTGCCACCATTCCTCCAGTTCCACACACAGGGGATATTCCGATCCCCGTGAGTTCCGAGGAGGAAACTGCTTCAGTTCCCTCGGCCGGAGACAAAACCGGCTAAAGCAGGCCGGGGAGGTAAAGGCTTGAAGAGAGGACCGGGTGGCAGTACAACTGGGTCTATGCCAAAGAAGAGCAAGAAGAATAAAAAATCAAAGGCGCGGACTTACACTTTTGATTTTTCTTTTTTGTAGATAGCTTGGAATAGGATTTCCTTTTGGTTTTGTAGGCCATGTATAGACGCGGGCTTGGCCCCTACTGATAGGAATTCATCGAACAGATTTTTGTACTTATCCTTTTCAAAGAATAATGGAAATAAAACTTCTTTTTGTTTTTTCCAGCATAACTTTGTGTTTATTTGTTTAAGTATTTCAGCACTCGTGTTTCCATTCAATGTACTTGTGAGGCTTTAGTTTTTGAGTCGAACTAGAGTCCGATCGCTAAGTCTTGAAGTCATGGATTTGGGTCATAATCAAATGTCAAGTCGAATCCCAACGTTGCGCTGTCTCGGTCAGCGGCTGGTACCTGAGTTATGCCTCCAGTCCTAAGGAGAATTGAAATAGTCATTCGGTAGTCGTTTTTCGCCTTTGTTGGTTTTAATTTAATTAAGTTGGGACAAAGTTAAAGTGAAATCAGTTTGAGTGGTCGGATCACACTCGCTCATCTGCTAGTACTTGCATCCCCACTTTGGGGATTGAACTTGTATGCCAGCGGTCAGTCATACCTGCTTATCACTTAGAATCATATCCGTGCTCCAGGGACATGAGCTAATTTATGGGCGGTTAGTCACACCCGTTTGGTATTCAGAATTATATCCACACTCCGGGGACATAAGTTAATATACGGGCGGTTGGTCATGCCCGTTTAATGCTTATACTCTGTTCTGCGCTCTCGGGGCGAGAGTCAATTGATGGGTGGTCAGTCACACCCATCTAACGTTTAGGAATATATCCGCACTCTGGGGACATAAGTTGTTTCGCGGGTGGTTGGTCACACCTGTTTAGTGTTTATACTCCGGTCCGCGCTCTCGGGACCAGAGTTAGTTGATGGGTGGTCAGTCACACCCATTTGGTGTTTAAACTCCAGTCCACGCTCTTTGGAGCAGTGTCAATCGATGGGTGGTCAGTCACATCTGTTTAATGTTTATACTCTAGTGCACTCCGGGAACAAGGAGTTGATCAAGGTTATGGATGGTCGGATCACATCCACCTTGATTTGGCAAGCGAAGTCGTGGATGGACGGAATCATCCTCTTCGAACTTGGAAGAATGAAGGCGAGGTCATGGATGGACAGATCCATCCTCCTCGAGTCGGGATTTTGGAGTTTTGTACATCAGTTCGCACTTTGGGAGCTGGAGTTTGTTAGAGGATTGTCGTGTTTCAATCCTTCTTAACTTTATCGTTGTTTGCCCCCGAGCTCGGGGTTTCACTTAGCAAGTGACCGGTTGGATCACGATCACTCCCTATTTGAATGAGTCCCGCCATAGGATGGGACTTAGCTCTTCGTACATCGTGACGGTCACATGATACATTTCAAGAATTGCCACTCTAGCTTGACGAGTCAGCATTTTATTACTGAAATAAGAAAGTATGACAAAGTCAGTTGCCTTATTACAAGTTCAAATTCAAAAAATGCATAAACAAATTTCAAAGGAAAAAAGCAGACTAAAATGAATAAAAGCCAGTTATGTGTAATAGCGACGGAGACTCTCGTTGTTCATGCCCTTGGTAAAGTGAGACCGTCAACAGTTGATAGTTTGAATGTGTCGTCTCCAAGTCTTCATCCAATGACATATGGTCCTTCCCATGTCGGTTTCATGTGTGAAGAGACCGGATAAATTCTCTTAAGTACGTGATCGCCAACTTCGAAGGTTCTGGGTCGGACCTTAGCGTTGTATAATTGGGCGACTCGACTGCGGTGTGCGACTGCCCTCAAATCAGCCACTTTGCGTTTCTCATCCAGTAAATCTAAAGATTCTGCAAGTAGTATGGCATTTGTCTTTGGATCATAATAGGTCACACGGTGAGAAGGTACTTCTAGTTCAACAGGAATAACGGCTTTAGAGCCGTATGAAAGTGCAAACGAAGTATGCCCGGTCGTGGACTTGTGGGTGGTTCGATTTGCCCATAGCGCCATGGGAAGTTCATCGACCCGCTTTTCTCCAGCCTTCTCCAGTCGTTTCTTTAGAATGGACTTGATAACTTTGTTGACAGCTTCGACCTGTCTATTCGCCTTAAGGTGAGCTACTGCCGAGAATTTCTTCTAGATATGGTTGCGTTGACAGAAATCTTCAAACTCGACACTATTGAATTGGGTCCCATTATCAGTGATAATCGTTTGTGGGAGGCCAAAACAACAGATGATGTTGCGGACAACAAAGTTGATTACTTTCTTCGTCGTGGTAGTAGCAAGGGGCTCGGCTTCCGCCCATTTGGTGAAGTAGTCAACTGCAACGATGGCGTACTTCGCACCACCTTTGGCCAGAGGTAAAGACCCTATTATATCAATTCCCCATGTGGCGAACGTCCATGGACTGACCATCTGAGTGATTTCGGTAGGTGGGGCTCTTGGAATTTTGGCATGCTTCTGGCACCTACCACACTTCTTGGCATAATCTGATGCATCTTGATTCATGGTTGGCCAATAATATCCATATCTAAGTATCTTTTTGGTAAAGGATTGCACCCCCCCCAGTGTGACCACCACACTCTCCCTCGTGCACATCGTGTAACACTCGTTTGATCTCATCGTGGGCGATACACTGAAGTAAAGGAACAGAATATCCCCTCCTATACAGGACCCCATTCTAGATAATAAATCGAGAAGCCTTTCGGAGAACCTATCTTTTCTCACTTCTGCGCTCAGGTAAAGCTCCGTGCTCAAGATAGTTTCTGAACGGAGTCATCCGCGACTCCTTCTCAGGCGTAGCCTCGTACGCCCAATCTGTCTCTATTTGACCGATACTCGTAGCGGTAAGTGTCTCGATGGGGACAAGTCCCATTTGTTGAGCTTCGCCAGTGCTAGCCAGTTTTGCCAAAGAATCGGTTTTCTGATTTTGCTCTCGGGGTATGTTGTGGATAGCATAATAGACGAACTAATTCAACATTTCCTGAACCTGAGTGAGGTATGTGGCCAATCTCCGGTCTCTTGCTTGATACTCTCCCCGAACCTAGCACACGACCAATTGCGAGTCACAATAAATCTCCATAGCAATAATGCCTAAGTCTCTGGCAAGCCTAAGTCCAACTAGTAAAGCTTCGTACTCGGCCTCATTGTTAGTTGCACGGAAGTCAAACTTCAAAGCGTAGCATATGGATCGGCCTTCTGGGATTTCGAGTACCACTCCAGCGCTTGAGCAACGGTCGTTTGATGCACCATCGGTGTATAACTTCCACACATGCTTAGGAGATTTGCTGGCATCGGGCAAGTCTTCTGGTATGGTGAATTCGGCTATGAAGTCCGCCAGAACTTGTCCTTGGATGGCTCACCTTAGTGTATAAGTGATATCAAATTGACTCAACTCGATGTTCCACTTGAGTAATCTACCAGACGTCTCAGGTCATGTTAGGATCTGTCTTAACGGTTGGTCGATGTAGACTGTGATCGGGTGAGCCTAGAAATATGGACGGAGCTTTCTCGAGGCTATGAAGAGACAATAAGCCAGCTTTTCTAACTTCGGGTAGTTTCTTTCTGCCTCTGCCAATCGCTTGCTGATATAATAGACCGGTCATTGGATCTGATCCTCTTCCCAAATTAGCACAGCATTGATCGCGTTTGCTGAAAATGCCAGATAGATGTATAATTTCTCATGATCAACCGACTTCAAAAAAATGGGAGGTGTCACCATATGTTGAACTAGTGCTTGGAATGCGCCTCCATACTCCTCTGTCCATTCGAAATTCCGCTTTCCTTTTCTAATCAGATCGAAGAAAGGGATGCACTTGTCTGTAGATCTGGAGATGAACCTGCTTAAGGCTGCCACCTTCCCATTGAGGCTTTGCACTTGATTTATGGTTATGGGAGTTTCGAGATTTCGAATCGCCCAGATTTTCTTAGAATTGGCTTCAATTCCTCTGGCGTTGACGATGAATCCAAGGAATTTTCTTGATGCAACTCTGAAATTACACTTCAACGGATTGAGCTTCATTCTGTACTATCGAAGTATGTTAAACATCATTTCCAAATCATTGATGCGGTTGATAGATAGTCGCGACTTCATGAGCATATCATCCACGTACACCTCCATGGTCTTTCCGATCTGGTTAACGAACATACGATTTACAAGCCTCTGATAAGTTGCTCCAGCGTTTTTAAGTCCAAACGGCATCACCTTGTAGCAATAGAGTCCCAAATCAGTGACGAAGCTAGTATGTTCCTGCTCAGGTAGATGCATCGGTATTTGATTATAGCTGGAATACGCGTCCATGAAAGATAAGAGCTCGTGTCCGGCTGTTGAATCCACCAGTTGATCAATTCTGGGAAGAGGGAAACTATCTTTAGGGCAGACTTTATCCAAATCTGATCAGTCCACACATGTTCGCCATTTCTCGTCTGACTTTTTGATAATTACTGGATTAGATACCCACTTCGAGTATAAAGCATCACGAATAAACCCATTCGACTTGAGTTTATTTACTTCTTTCTTCAGGGCGGTAGATCTCTCTAGATCCATACCGCGCCTTTTTTGTTTGACCGTAACGTGCCGCGGGTCAATATTTAATGCATGGCTCGCGATGTCCGGCGAGATCCTATACATGTATGAATTAGTCCAGGCAAACACATCAAGGTTCGCCCGGAGAAAATCAACCAATTCCTGTCTCATCTGGTGGCTAAGTTGAGATCCAACCTTTACCATTTTGAAATTGTCGTCGTCGTGGATCGGAACATCGATCGTCAACTCCGCCGGGAAAGCCTGACTATCTTGACTTCCTCCTCATCATTATTATCTCTGGGATCGAAGTCCTTAAGGAACTGGTTGTGGTGCCCGAGCCGAGGCCCAGGCTTTAGCTGTCAATTTTATGAAAAACGGACGCAGAGAGATTCCTCTATGCCCTTTCCTTTCTCGTTCTGATGCACATCCCGTAGCTCTGCAACATAACGGGTGCATCCTGCCGCTTGATCACCATGTACTACTCCGACCCCGTTATCAGTGGGGAACTTCAAAGTTAAACACCATGGGGAAATCACTGCCCTGAATTCTACAAGGGCCGGTTGGCCCAAGAAAGCTTTATAAGGGGAATGTATGTCCAACACAACAAACTGCAACATCCGGACTCTCCGGCAATCTCCAATACCTAATTCAACGGGTAACTCTACCACGCCAGTTGGTATAGTTGTACTTCCATTAAAACCATGAATTCGTGACTGACACGGTTTTAGATCTTTTTCCTCCATTCTCATTTGGTCATAAAGCGAGCTTGAAAAGTATATTGGTAGAACTTCCGCTATCGACTAAGATCCTTTTCATCCAAGAAGGACCTACTTGAGCTGAAATAACCAACGGATCAATAGTAGGGGCCTCGACTCTGCCAGCATCTCGGTTCCTAAAAACGATGTCGTCTATCATCATCCTCAGTTGTTTTACTGGGGCCCCGTCATCAATATTACTACAGCATTCAAAGTCCACATGCCTAATCGAACTGGCATATGACTCCATTTCCATCCAGCTCCGATCAGCCGGATGAGGACCACTACTTATAGTGTTTATTTCCAACCTCCCGCTAGTACGCGCGGGTTCTTCGGGCCTAGCTTGGCCTGGGCCTTGATTTGGATTAGATGGGCCCGCAAATCCATCCTGTGGAGCCCGAACAAACTACTCTAACTTCCTTTCTCTAATCAACTTCTCGATGATGTCTTGTAATTGACGGCACTCATTAGTATTATGGTCGTAACAATCATGGAATCTACAGAATTTCTCGGTTTGAATTTGTTTCTCAGATGATGGTTTCGGAGCTTGCTTCTTATATTGTCCGGTATTACAAGTCTGAAGGTAAACATTTTCCAGCGATGTGTTTAAGGGAGTATATCGGTCGAACATGGGAGCTCTATGTCTCGATCTGAGATTTGGGTCTCTTTTCTTTCCCTGACCTCCGTTACCCTTCTGTTGATCTTGCTTATTCTGAATATTCAATTGCACTTTGCCGGAGTTCTCACCGGTCTGCTTCACAACAACATTACTTTGAATGCCTTCATCGCTGGGCCCTGCTATGTCATGCTTCCTATATCGTCTAGCGTCTTCTCTCCTCAAGAACTAGGCCGCCTTAGCATAGAAACGATCCAACGAAGCGGGGGGTTTCCCAGCCAACCAATCACCAAACTCGGAATCGGGATCGATCCTTTTGGTCAATGCCATCAGAATAGAATTATCATTGGGGTTGCTGACCTTTGCACAAGCAGCATGGAACCTTTCCATATAACGTCTAAGAGTCTCTCTAGAGCTTGAGTAACACTGGACAAGGTGTTGACATCCTTTGGTCTTGTAGCATGCATACGGAACTGCTCAACAAACTTAGTAGCCAATTGATCAAAACATGAGATGGATCTGGGTGGTAATCGAGTGAACCACACAGTTGAAATGCCTTCCAAAGAGATAGAAAAACTTCTACACTTAACCGCATCATCAGCTCGAGTGGCGTTCATGAGCCATTCATACTTCAAGTTATGTTGGTTAGGATCTGAATTTCCTTCGTACACCGTTAGAGGTGGCATCCTGAATCGACGAGGTGGCTCTGCATAAAGGTTGTCATCGGTGAATGGGGTATGACTTCTGGATATTCCCCAATCATCGTTTGTAAGGCCTTGACTTTCTCTGATCATCTGGCATATCATGGTTGGAATGTATGGCATCTGGATGTTCGGGGCCAAAGCACGGTCGGGTTTCGTGTTGCGGGGACGGTTTGGTCGTTGTCTACGGTCCGTTCCATGCCTCCATGGCTCCTGATCTTCAGGGAAGTGAGGGTCCTGAGCATGAATGTGTTGACGAAGGGCTGGATCTGGTTGGTTCTGGATCTCGGCTTCCAGATCTATAGTGGCAACAACTACGTGGTCGTGAGTGGTGTGGTAAGGAAGTGCCCCTCCTTGGGAGGTGGGTCCAGCTTGGTGCCTTGTAGAACGACCAATCCCAGCCTGTCCGAGATTCACCGCATGCTGATGCCCGGAGGCTTCTGCATAGTTTCCATCTAACCGACGGTGTGTAGATCAATGATTAAAGTCAGATGAAGCTGAACTTTCGGTTAAGGAATGAGAGACATGGTCCCTTCTAGATCTCCTTCGCCTTTCTTTGTTCCACTAGTTTGCGAGCTCCGTGTTGGCACGGATCTTCTGAGTGAGCTCCTGACGGCTCTGAGTAAGCTCTTGCATGAGGGTCTGGAACTCCTCCCTAGTCACAGGGCCTTGTGGATTTGGAGCTCCAACTGATGTCTGGCCTGCTGTGGTCAGCTGCGCGGGATTTTACCTATCCCTTCCTTCTGTATCTGCAGCATTTGAAACGATTATGGTAGTGCACACCATAATGAATGTTGCTCTTTCCTAGATCTGGAGTAATCTGAATAGAATGGAAGGAACAACCGGAAGACAGATCTGGATCTCCTCCTTAGATTTTAGTAATCCAACAACGACAGTAGATCCACTGAATCGGAGAAAAACAGAGTTTTCTCAGTGAAAGCACCAAAGTGTTTGTACCAAAATTGGGCACAACACTCTTCGGATGTGATTGAAGAGTTTAAAATGAAGAAATTAAATGAAAAAAGAGGCTAGTCTAACAATCACACTAATAAAAGCATGCAGAAATAGAAAAGGACAAGAAATTATAGCGGTTCGGCATTGTAGCCTACGTCCACTTTGAATGTTTTGTTGTTTATTGATGATTGACAACTGATTACAACAGTACAATACTCTAACACTCAAGTTACAATGGAGTTGTGGCAGAGTAACGGCATAGCAGAGTCAAAAGTCTTTTTTTCTATAGGCGTAGGGGTGCTATTTATAGGTGTAGGTTTGAAATATCTGCCACTGAACTCGGAATACTCCTTCCCACACGTGGGTGGGCCCACTAGATCGATCAGGGGTCATTTAGGATCGATTAGGATTGATCCCCATCATCTTCGTATCGATCAAGTTTAGCTCTATTTGAGCTGCGATCGATCAGGAACATTCTTGAGTGAATAGGAAAGCTTCTGTGAAAATTTGGAGGCATTTGGACTTGTAGATTTTGAGTTATGATCAATCTAAGATTGATTTTGTAGGTAGGCTGATGGTTGCATATCGATCACTTCGTATCGATCGACCTTCGTATCGATGCTCCTCCATATCGATCGGTTGTGCGTCGATGATGTGGAGCGAGAGTTTAGGGGAGATCCACATATCACGCTTGCAGACCTCTTCCCTTGGTTGGCTATGCCTTCTTCGTATCGATCCTGTGTATTGCATTTCGTATCGATACTATATCCTTGCCTTCATATCGATGCTCGACTGCAGGTTTCGTATCGATGCTTGGTGATAGGTTTCGTATTGATGCTTGGTTGATCGATACGAAATGGGTAGAAATGGAACCGATATGAAATGGGTAGCTGTTGATGGTTGATGGATACAAAGTTGGATGGATATGAAGAGGGATGGACTTTGATGGATACGAACTGACATCTTCTTCATGGATTTTGATCGATCCATAACTTGTGCATACGAACTCCGATTGATCCGAAATTTGGAATATTGGCTTTCATAGCTTTGCTTATCGTACCATGCTTACTGTAGCTTGATTCAGACTCAGAACAAATTTTCCAGTATCCATAGTGGACGTATGTATAACCGATCTTCAGGACGGATTGTCTTTGGTTTCTAGTCAAGTCCTTGGTGTCACGGCCTTGCCAAAAGGTGGGATAACAATAGTGGTTCGGCTAATCTTGGCCTACGTCCACACTGTGATTTTATTGCTTAAGTCACTAGATTATATGTAGCTGTTCTTATGGATCGGTATAAATCCGTGGGTGGTTACAAGAAATTAGAATAGAGAAAGCAAGAGCCCAAAATGATCCATAAAAATGAGCCTGCCCCCCGATTTATATATGGTAGGAAGCCTAGAAACTTGCCTTCATGATCTCACTTGTTTTCCAGGCCAAGACTAAGTCCCTTGGTGAAAATGGTGGCCACCTTAGCAAAATATGTGGATCGATACCAATCCATGGGCTTGGATCGGTACTGATCCGTAAAATGGCCAAAATGGTTGTTTTTAATTCTTTATGTTGGCTCAATGTATGGTTAGCTTCGTGATTCCAAATTTGTTTACACCATTATCTGCTTGTTCCTAAGTCCAAATGATGGATCTGTGGAAGAATGGAGTTGCCAACTTTGAGTGCTCATGGAGATCGATAGAGAATCGCATGGAATTGACAAAACAACACTTGAATAGGCATATGGGATCATAACTATCATTTAATAAGAGTGGGGGGAATTTGGACTAAAGTTAGTGGATCGATACCGATCCAACTTCTTGTTGGTTTTTCCCTTCTCGATTCTTTGGATGGTTTGGTATTTTCCTCTTGACTTTGATTTTATTTGATTTCTGGACTTTCGGGATATCTCTCTGGGCTTCTTGCCTTGATACTTTCCAATTTTGATTCATACGGTCTATTCGAATATTGCTTGGCAAAAGGTGGGATAATACTTTCCCTCCAAAATATACCTTGTTTCAAAACATGATGTGCTTTGAATCGAGACGAGTTGGGACTGCTATAAAGGACTCCACTCTATGCTCTGAATGGTCATTATCCTTCCTACGAATCATTTCCATGAAAATTTGTATCCATAGCTATTTGTTATGACACTTTACTAACATATGGTAATATAAATCTGAAGTATGCTCTCACAATCTATCATTCCAAACTCTGTAATTTCAAACAAGTTCCTTTTATGGACTTTCCATGTTTGAATCTAATTTCATTTGGCTCTGGTTGTTGGGGTTGAATATGCACACACACATATACACGTGTGCATTCTCTAGTAGCTCCAATCAAAATTACAAATCCAATCCAAATTCTTGGATCAATACCGATATGAGAGTTAGGGAGATTCTCCAACTTTGTAGCGTAGAAAGTAGGATCCCCTAGGTATATAACCCAAATTCACTACATTCTCCTTTTCACTTTTAACTTGTCGATCCATAGCTCGAAGCTCCGCCATTAATGACTAAACCTTCCAACCTTCGAATCGAATATCCCCTTATTGGAACCTGATCATTGAGCCGCCGCCACCTTCTCACCTAAGCACGACATCGCCCTTATCGCTTTGATTGAACTTGCGCCTCCCTTGCAAGACCCGATTCATAGCCTCACCAAACCAAGACTTGAACCAATTGCTCCTAGGTCTAAAAGTTTCTAGGTGAGGGCGACATGAACGTGGATAAGCTCGACGTTGATGGTCGTTGTTTGGAATGGAAGAGGATGGGGGAAGTGGACAAAATTTCCCCAAGGAGTTAGATCGACATAAATCCAACACATGTGAATTTTGTGAACTTCAAGTTCTTAAGTGAACTTTGCCTTCGTGAACTAATGATTTGTATCAAATTTATTTTCCTTGGTTTTAAAGCACTTCCAAAGCATGGCCGCAACACAAAGCTTGTCCAGACGGCAGTGATGACGGTCACTTCGGGCGATGCTCGAAGATTAAAATTATGTAACAACCCTCTTTATTCTGCACCTTGATTGAATTAGTAATTACCTTGATTAGAATTCTATAATAATTATTCTAAGAATAATTATGGGAATTTAAGATTTAATTAACTAAGATAAGATAAATTGTGGATTTTGTGTAATTAAAGGAGATAAAGTTGTTTTGAAATGTCTTATTTAAATAAATGGATAATTAGAGAAATAATAATTTTTATAATTAAATAAATATTCTGATTTTATCATAATTCAAAATGTAAGATGGAATCATTATAAACTCTCAGTAAGTGTTTTAAAGTGTAAATTTCTCTTTTATGATCATTTAATTGAATTATAATTTTAAATAAGGAAAATGAGAATTTAATTAGAGTTAGATTGCTTTATAAACTAAAAAAGAATACAATTTTGATAATATTAAAAGTTAGTTTTATTCTTAAGTTCATAGCCAAATAGAGTTCACAAGCCTTTGGAAAATTTACTCAAAGTTTGGTTAAATAAAAAGAAAGTTGCTTGTTGTTTTAAAAGAGAAGTATAATTATTTTATAATAAAAAGAAAAGTAATAAAAGGTTTATTGGCTCAAGCCCATTTACAATGATAACAAAAGAAACTTTCTTTCTCATTCTCTAAGTCAGTACGTATACTACTTAAAAACTTAGAAACAAAGAACAAAATACTCTTTCTTCCTCTTTGAAAAAGATTGCAAATCTCCTCAAAATAAATAGAAATAAATCTCCTAAAATTCATGTAAATTCAAGGCAGGCCTATCCTATTTATCTCTATCCCTTAGAACTTTCAATTTTTGATTTTGGTTGTATTGTGATCTTTGTTGCCTTGTTTGTAAATTGGCTGTTTTAGGGGTTTGCAAAAGTAAGAGAAGGAGGCTGATGTAGTTGTAGATTTGTGTTAGCCAAGGAGAAAGGTGAGAATTTTCTCTTACAATTATCTCTAAAATATGTACTGCATGTTATTAGTAATTGAATCTAAGTAGAATTGTTTGCATGTTGCTTAATCTCTATTGTTTGATGCTTATTTGGTTTTACAGTAAACTGAAACTTGAAACTCTATATAAAAAAAATACAAGTTTTAGTGTTTGATTTGTTGCTTATGGTTGCATACTAGTTCCTTGATGTTGTATATGTGTACTGCTCTGAAATTTCACTCCTAAAAGATGATAAAGCACCGCCTAAAGTCATCAGAAAGACCGCCTGAGACTGGACGTGAAATCTAGAGCGAAGCTCCAGTAAAGTTCGCATCACCTTTGAACTGGTAGGGTCCAGTAAAGTTCTCATCACCTTTGAACTGGTAGGGTCTACCGGTGCACCGGTTGTGAACCGAACTGGAGCATTCACTCTAGATTTTTACCTTATTTTTGATATATTTTGTTTTGATGATTTTTGTTTGTTTCCTTGGCTTTAAATATAGTATATAAACTACTTTAAAGGTGTATGATACACTGATTTGATAAAAGAAAATTATTATTACATATATGGTTTTTAGAAGTGTTTTTAAAATTAATTTCAAAGAAGGAATTTATAAACTATAGTTATATATATTATTTTAGCTCTAAAATCATTTCCATCTTATATAAAACCGTATTAATGTTTTATTTTAGAAATCTTAGTTTTAAAATGAAATATAATATTTTATCAAAAAGGGGGTAACAAACTATTTCGTATATGATTTAAGTGATGTATATTGTGGAGTTTTGCTTTTAAGTTAAGAAAATATTTTGCTATGAGATGAGAACTATATTTAGACAATTTAGTAATAATAAGTGGTTATGAGACATTAATTATCACTTTATTTCTTAATTATATGACTTGTTTGCGTAGAGCTTGTGTGTAGTGAATTTTACTAATTAATAGTAAATACTTAACAACACCTAGTATGGAACATATGTTTTACTTTTATAATTACTGTTAAAAGAGTATTTGACACTATGAGATTAAATAATACCTTGGGATGCTAGTTATTGTATGACTCGTTATATTCATTAGTCCATTCGTAAGCTTGACCTTGTAGGCTAGTTGTTCGACCTAGTAGCTTGACGGCGGTGGTCCCACCCCGAGTCGTGGTGTTCGTTTTAGTTTCTATCCCTATACCATTGAGCCAGTAGTCCGTACCACGTTTAATATTCGATATCATAACACTTGCGCCATCCATCAATAGGCGTGGTACCTTAGCAGTGCGATTTTAGGTTGAATACATGTTATGGATATCGGGGACCGATGGACTGTAGGAGTTTAGCGTGCTAAACTCCTGGAGATTTTCTTATTAGTCTCCCCTTGGAAGAGAGAAATTCACAATAAGAATATTTTATTGTTTAAGATAATTAGTGTGGTGTTAGCGACCGACCAAACCGCTATAGTGGTGTTAGCGACTGACCAAACTGCTAGAGTGGTGTCAACGACCGACCAAACTGCTAATGATTATGTATTAGCGTATTCGGGTATCTATTTCTCCGTATTCTTCATAGCGTTTTATGTTGGGTATGAATTCCCTTTTTATGCTTTGAAGATTTTGTTATGATAGTACCATATTTGAGATGATAGTCCAGGAGAGACTTGATACGATTTTATGACATAGTGTGAATTGTTTTGGTTTTATTAATTTAAAAGGCTAGGTATGAATCGCCATAATTGCATATGATAGTCTAGAAAAGACTTGAGTATTGTCGAGATCATTTGTTTGTTAAGTATTGTTGGATATATCTTATTGAATTTGATATCTTTATTATTGAGATCTTACCCTTTGATATTTAGAGATAGTCTGACTCGGGTGTTATTCTATGCTCGGGTCAGACCAAGACATTTCAGGTATTGGGATTCAAAGGCTATGGATGTTGGACAACCTAGAGGATAAAGTGATATATGTATTCTATGTCATTAGAATAATAGAAATTGATGTGTTTTGTAGACTTTGTATGAGATGTCGACTTTTGAGATCATGTATATTTGAGATGTGTTATAGTCTGTATCCATATTTGTATTATGTGAGTTTAGTCTTCTATTTTGTAGACTTGCTTATTTATGCACATTCGTGTCTATATATTATATATTCTGATATGTCATCTGATTCTGTGTTTTATACTGTATGTTATATTGATCTGAAATTTTATGTGTATCCATCATGTGTATTGCTTTATGCTAAAACCGTTCATGTCAACTATTTAGTTCAGATCTCCAAATTTTGGTAAGAAAGATGTGACAATGTTAGCCCAAGGGAATATTCATATTTGGTCACTCTTGAAAAACCTCATTCTCTGTATTATTAGATGGTGTTACTTAGTAATACTCTTTGCTAATATAGGTATAGAGGCGAGGCGTTACAAACGAATCGTTGTACAGTACCGAAAATCCGAACTACACGACACTACATAACACTACACAACACCACATTAGGTTTCACTTTAGCATAGGGGATATCGCTTATAACTAATCTGATGTTGATTATCTGTTGAGTATTTATAGAAATAGATCGTAGATGTTTTGAGCGTCTTTCTACTCAAGCAACAGATCCATCTGCTTCTAAATACGCTGAATCTGATACCGAGTCGAGCTCCACTACGGTTCCTCTCGCGCAATAAACTTTGGTGCAGCCTATACGTCTAGTTAAGAATCCACAAATAGATCAACCTCATCTAGAGGTCCCTCAATTGCCTGTAGAAGGCCTTGAAGTAGAAATAGAAGATATTACCGACACTCTCGAGGATGCTGTCATTCTGGATGATCTTGTCGATTCCATTGTTTCAAAGATAGAAGAGGGTTCACTCTGCAGAATCTGTGGCAAGCATGGGATTCCATTCAAGGACGTACTAGTCCCTTCTCGCCATTAGAGAGCTCACAATCCCCTAGAGGGTTACGTTGCTTGCAACGGATACATGTGTTTGGTAGGTTGCTCCTACCATTCAACCAATTTATTTGTCGAGTCCTGAACTTCTTGAATTAGCTCCGATGAGACTCATCTAAATAGCTATGCCTTCCTCTTTAGCATGTATATTGTCTTTGATCAACATTTGCACCGAGTGCCCAATGACGAGGAGATTTGGTATATATAGCTTCAAGAGCCAAAAAGGAAGCCTTTCTTTGACTTATCTGAAGCCTGCAAAGAGCTGCAGGGTCGTCACTGGCACATAGAACAAACTCAGCTATTTCAAGAGAAAATGGTTTTATGTTTACTTTCCGCCCAAGCTTTCTCAAAGATGGATATCTGGATGAAAGTTATACCTCATTTTTTTGTTGTGAATTTGCCTTGTGAATTATCAACCTTAACTCATATTCTTTTTGTCATTCAGATGTTCTGACAAGACCTAGCGGTGCGGCTCTTACGGATGACATTAGATTTCTCATGGCACTTTCGAAGGTGGTAAAGACATTGGAGTTCTTCCCTTCATTGAGAATCTCCTAGCCCATAATTTCCTAGAAGCGGGCCCTCTCACTAGTCTAGTCCAAGTGGCTTCTGACAACGATAGTTGTGACGATGATGATAATAACTCACCTGTAGGTGGCGATGTAAATCCTAACATGCCTCCAGTCCCAAATCCAGGGGTTAAAGTTGAAAGAGAGTAAGAACACGCCATAGAAGGCAAAATAATAGGTGAAGGTGGCAAAATTGGTCACGACAATGGCGATCTAGCCATGAGCCTTTGACTGAACAATCCAAAGATAACCAACGGTTTGCTAAAGAAGAGGCTAGTTGTGAAGATTTCCAAAGCGCAGAATTTTACACAACCTCCACCCGTCACGACTACAGAGAAAACTCCTTCTCTTCCCTCCACAGATTCATTCGCTAACTTAGGTCCAGTTCCAACCATATTTGGCTACTTTAGTATTGGAACATGAGCCAAGAGGGACTCGACTCTCCCCTTCGACTGATGACATCATTTATACTAGCATGGGAGAGATCACTCCTATTAGCAAAGCTCCAAAACACGGTCCGTCGGAGGGGGATGGACACTAGGACCCTCACATACACTTGCATTGCATTGCACTTGACTCATATCCCCTTTAGTAAAATCTAATTTGTTCTTGTTTCATTTGCAAGACGTTGGAGAGGAAGAAATATATATTTCAATCTTTTGAGGAAAATGTATCTCGACCACATAGGCATTGTCTAAGCACATATCATCAAGGCAGTGGTCGAGATTTTGAATACAATTAACGGTCTTGTCGTGATAGAGACAGTCATGACAAAGACAATCCATCTCATGAATCTCCCTCTAGATATTGTTCCAGGCCTAGATCACCTCCACCCAAGGGCTCGGATAAACATTCTGACCGTCGCAATGGCTTTCAATTAGGCGATATTTATTGTGCAACACCTCCAACTTCCATTCCTGTGCAGCATTTGGCACCATCCCACTCCAGTCGATCTTCTGACTACCGGCACTATAAGAGCAGTTCTAAGACTTCCTATCACAAGGCGGACAAGAAACCGATCGAAGCTTCGATCGTCAAGGCGGAGCAACAACTTACCGTCGGTGATCGAATGGATGAACTATGAGAACTGTTTTCGGATGTATGCTTTGACGAACTTATGTTTGTGCCCAATCTAAAGGACATTCTATCAGGGATAAAGTAAATAACGGTCGTTTATGTATCAAATGCTTATGATAGATATAGTGAATGGAAGTGGGTAGTCGCGAAGATCTCTGTAGTCATAAGGGAAAGAAAACCTAAGACCAATAATCTAAAACTTTTAGAGGTGCATGATAAAAGGATCATTGCTAATCTCGAAGATGATGTTGAAAACTTGAGAAAATCACTAGCTGAAGCCGAGAAAAAGGCTAAAGGATGCTACCAAGGCATTAGAAAATGAGAGGACCGAGAATTGCAATAAGATGGAGACTGCACACCATCGAAATCGTGACTTATTGCCAGAAAGTCATGCCTCTAACAAGAAGGTGATCGAGCTATCAGCCAAGCTCGAGAGTGAAACAAAAGAGAAGAACGAAGCTCTCCAGTAAGCACAGGATTACTATAAAGAGCTGCTCGCCACCCGTTATGAAAGGGACAAGGTGGTCGCACGTGCTCAAGACTTGGACGTGCTTATCAAAAAGAAGGTTGAAGCTACAGAAAAGCAGAAGAAGGCAAAGTTCGAACCAATTCTCAAGAAGTACAATGCGAATGTACTCAAATTCCGCAATATAGAATGGTCTGACCGTGATTACCTCAGATTTCTTGCACTTGCTTGGGAACAAGTTATCGAGGAAGAAAGGGAATTCTTGGAGGGTGGTGATGTAGATTTGGCATAGCTTGAAAATGAGATCTTAGTAGGAGATGAGCGCAAGGTGCTAAAGGAAATCCAACTTTGAGAGCTAGCCAGCACAGTGCAAGAAGACTCAGGTGAAGGCTCCGGATCACCGCCTCAAGATGCCACTACTAGGGACAACTCCGGACCCAAAACCCTCATGATTCATCTTCGGTCCCGGGATATAATCCAGATCAACCCCAAATGAAAAATTCCGCCATCCCTTCTCCTATCTTGGAAGGGAATTTCAGCAGCACTCCGGCCCACACTGAATCCCAAACTAAAAGAGGTATCTCATTGACCTCACCTGTATTTCAGAGAGTCCATATGTCGCTTATTAACATCGATAATCTCTATTTATATATCTCTCAAGTTTCAGGTCAGCCCCAGGTCAGCCCCAGGTCATCTTGCTTCCGGATAAAGATCCCAGTCGAGACAATAAGCATCTACAATGGAATTAGGGACCATAACCACTTTAACGACGGTGCCGAGTATCCCGACTGGTGAGACTCCTGGGCATGACACACAAATAATGAAGCTTTGCAGGATGAAGGGGCTGGTGAGCTTCATGGAGCTCAAACTGATGATAACATTGTTATTACTGGGTCACCCGAGCCCCTATAGGGCCCCACCATGAGTGCGCTTGAACATGAACTTGTCCTAGCCAAAGAGGTCAAACTAGAGAAAATAGAGACCTTTCCTCCACCTCTATCCATAGCTCTTTCTGGTCAGACTATCTTCGCTCCCGTCACCATTCCTCCACCCAGGAGCGCCCACAGCGTGCCTGCTGGATCATCAAAAAGCACTCCATCCAAAGGTAAGGAGGCGAGGGAAAGATACAGAAACAATTAGAAGGATCCAGTGCGCATCTTCTGTAGAGAAGAAGGAAAGAAAAGAGAGAAAGAAGTGGATCAAGAAGTGATCATCCATCTTCTTTGTCTTTTTTGGTTGTATAGTAGCACTTAGTTCTTTTTAAATGTCTGCTTTTTGTTTTTCTGCCGTTGTTATGCAGATTCGGCCTTCGCTTTTGCTTTCCAGCGTAGGTGTAAATATAACTTGTACGTTTTCTTCCAAGTCTTATTTTGACTGTGAATAATAAAGATTTTTGTTTAGCCAAATCTTTGTGTAGATTTGTCTAAGTTCTTAAGAAATGTGCTTTCCATGCAATGTATTCGTGATCCATACCTTTTCTTGATTATTGTCGGACTAAATCAATAGTCCATTTCATGACTTTTCCGGCCTTTTATCGTTCTAGTCAATGCAAAGTAATTGTTGGAGTTCCAAGCTCTAGGCATCGATTGGGGTAAACCATTTAGTATAACAGTTCAGGTATCCTTTTCCAGGATAATGACATTCGATCACACCAATCTTCGGGCGCTAATTTGAGCTAACTAATTAAGATCGTATTTTGCACATCGTCATTTAAGACATTTACTGTCAATCATGCCTGACTCTGGACATTGATCAAAGTTTATGGGTAAGATCTCACCATACACCAAGTATGGAACTTTCACCTGGCCTACTCCAGGCAAGGAGTTAGTGATTGGATGGTCGTGTCAAATCAATTTTGAATTATACTCCTGCCCTTACATCAAGGGCATGAGTTAGCTGATGGATGGTCAAATCACATCCTATTTGGTTTATACTTCTGGCCCCACATGTGGGGCATGAGTTAGTTGGTGGACGGTCAAATCACGTCCTATTTGGTTTATATTCCTTCCCTCACATCAAGGACAAGAGTTAATTTGGCATCCATCTTCGGAAGCCAAGAATGGTCGAACTTCTATAGTTCGATCATGGACCGTAGAAGCTTGGTTGGCACCTACCTCCGGGTACCTGCATATCAGCACTATACATAAGCAGATTCATTCAAGTCGGTCATATTTCATAACTCTTAAACTATGTAATGACAGAAACATAGATCCGAAAAGCTATTTCATTTGTTAAAGATGGGAAATAATAGGTTATGTCTTATTACATGGCTTTATTAATTTATTTCTAAGTGAAATAGTGTTGTAAGTGCTTGCCATTCCATGCACTCGGAAGTGAGATCATGTGAGCCGTCATTATCCTGAAAGTGCCATCTCCAAGCTTTTGCTCTATTGCATACGGGCCTTGCCTTATTGGGCCCAAGTCCCCAGTTCTTGGGAAGATTTATTTGAGAACTAGGTCACCAATCTCAAAGGTCTGATTCCTGACCGTGGCATTGTAATATCGGACAACTTGGTTTCGGTGTGCAGCTGCTCTCAAGTTAGCTTCATCTCGCTTCTTATCGCTCATGTCAAGAGATTCCAGAAGGAGTTGTTCATTCATCCGTGGGTTATAGTGCATCACTCGATAAGAAGGTACTTCTAATTCAACTGGAATTATAGCCTTTCATCCGTAGGCTAAGGCGAATGGAGAATGGCTAGTCGTTGACTTATGGGTCCTCTGATAACCCAAAGTGCTAATGAAAGTTCATCAACCCACTTGCCCTTAGCTTTTTCCAATTGCTTCTTTAGAATGGACTTGATAATCTTGTTTATAGCTTCAACATGTCCATTCGCCTAGGGGTATGCCAACGCAGCAAATTTCTTCTCTATGTGATGTCGGTAGTAGAAATCCTTAAATTCGGTGCTATTGGATTGGGTTCCGTTATCGTTAATGACCGCTTGTGGAACTCCAAAACAACAGATGACACTTCGAAGTTGATTACTTTCTTTCTGGTAATTGAGGCTAATGGCTCCACCTCAGCCCATTTGGCGAAGTAATCAACTGCAACGATGGCGTAGTTTTCACCACCTTTAGATATTGGAAATACATCGATAATATCAATTCCCCAGACTGCAAACGGCCAGGGACTGACCATTTGAGTAATCTCTATTTGTGGGGCTCTTAGAGCCTTAGGAAACCTCTGGCACTTGTCACACTTTCTAGTATAATTAGCCGCGTTTCGGCTAACAGTTGGCCAGAAGTACCCATAGTAGAGAATCTTCTTCGCCAAGGTTTACCCCACAGTGTGGTCACCATAGGCCCTTTCATACTCTTCTCTCGGGAGTTGTTTAGCCTTGTCATTGGTGACACATCTTAGTAGTGGGACTAATCCTTTCCTGTAAAGTGCTCCCTACTGAAAGATGTATCTCAAAACTTAGCAAAGGAGCTTCCATCATTTGCTCTTGCTGTCCAGAAGGATTCCCTTCTACAAGTAATTCTTGTGGCAGTCATCCATGACTCCTTCTCATGCTCGGTCTCCAAGATCCAATGAACATCCATATGTTTGATGCTTGGAGTCGACAATACATCAAACAGAACCAGGCCCATAAACTATGCATCTCTTGAACTGGCCAGCTTGGCCAGAGAGTCGGCCTTCGCATTTCCCTCTCTAGGAATATATGTTATTGCATAATAGTCAATGACACTGAGTAGCTCAATGGTCTGGTTTAGATATGGTGCCAGCCTTGCTCCTTTCACCTGAAACTCCTTCACGACTTAACACACCACCAGCTAGGGATTGTAAAAGATGTGTAAGGTTTTAACTCCCAGTTCCTTGGTAATCTTGAGTCCCACAATCAATGCTTCGTACTCCGCTTCATTGTTTGTTGCAGGAAAGTTGAGTCCCAAGGCATAATAAATTGAACGTTTCTTGAGAGTGACAAGTACAACTCCAGTATCGAAACAGCATTCGTTTGATGCACCATCCATGTACATCTTCCACCTAGCATTTTGTTCACCACCGCTCTTCGAAGTATCCTCTCACATAGTGAATTCAGCTATGAAATCTTCCAAAGCTTGACACTAGATAGCTCTACGAGGATGATAAGTTATATCGTATTAGCTTAATATAATGTTCCACTTCAACAGCCTTCCATAAGTCTCAAGTCCTTGCAAGACTAGTTGCAAAGGTTGGTCGATAAGAACTTTGGTTGGATGAGCCTGAAAGTAAGGACGAAGCTTTCTTGAAGCAATCGACAGGCAGTATGCAAGCTTTTCCAGCTTAGCGTAATTTCTTTATGCTCCTATCAACCGTTTACCAATATAATAGACAGCCGTTGGATGCGGGATTCCACTCGAATGAGTGCGGCGCTCAACGCATGCACCGACACTGCTAGATATATAAACAAGTCATCGTCGTCCACCAACTTTGAGAGAATGGGAGGTCTCTCTAAGTGACTGACCAGAGGCTGGAATGCGCCTTTACATTCCTGATTCCAAGCGAATTTCCTTTTCCCCTTTGGACTTTTTCCTTCTTAATTACGTCAAAGATAAGGATGTATTTTCGATGGCTCTGGAGATGAATCGACTCAGGACGGCGACCTTCCCATTCAATCTTTGGACCTCCTTGATTGTCTTCGGGGCCTCGACCTTTCTCAAGGCTTGGATCTTTTTCAGATTAGCTTCAATCCTATGGGAGTTCACAATGAAACCTAAGAATTTCCCTGAAGCAATGCCGAATGAGCATTTCAAAGGGTTTAGCTTCATCCCGTATTTTTGGAGAATGCTGAACATCTCAGCCAAATCATCTGTGATTTTTCGATCGTCGTGACTTCTGAGCATGTCATCCATATAGACTTCCATCGAGCATCCGATCTGGTCTTTGAATATCTTATTTACCAGCCTTTGATAAGTTGCTCCAACATTCTATTGTCCAAAAGGCATGACCAGATAACAGTACAGTCCTAGATCGGCTATGAAGCTGGTGTGTTCCTGGTCCAGGACATCCATCAGTATTTGATTGTATCCAGAGTACGCGTCCATAAATGATAGCAATTCATGTCCGGTTGTTAAATCCACCAATTGATCAATCCTTGGGAGTAGGAAGCTATCCTTCAGGCACGCTTTATTCAGACCAGAAAAGTCAACGCATGTCCTCCACTTCCTGTTAGCTTTCTTTACCAAGACAGGATTGGATACCCACTCTGGGTACAAGGCGTCGTGGATAAAACCATTGTATTTCAGCTTATCCACCTCATTTTTGAGTGCAGTGATCTCTCCGGACCCAGGCTGCGATGCTTCTATTTCATAGGAACGTATTTGGAATTTATGTTCAATGCATGGTTCACTATCTCCGGTGAGATCCCATACATATCAGAGTACATCTAACTGAATACATCCAGGTTCGCTCGAAGAAAACTAACTAACTTCTTCATCATTCTCACATCGAACTATGATCCAACTTTCTGGACCCATGTCGGGTCATGTTGACTAACATAAACATTGATTTTTAACTAGGCAAGAGCTGCTCTTCCACCTTCCGGCTCTTCCCGTGGATCCGTGTCCTTGTGGAACTGACTATGATGCCCGAGCCAGGGATCGAGCATTGGTTGCTATGCCTCCAAAGCCTTGATGTAGAGAGTTTCCTCTACACCTTTTCCTTTCTCTCTTCGCCTCGCCTCCTTTGGCTTGGCGATATAACATTCATGGCCAAGCCCTTGGTCTCCGTGCACTACTCCTATGCCATTCTCAATAGGAAATTTAAGCATCAAACACTAAGGAACTATAGCCGCTTTAAATTCAGCCAGGTTCGGTCGGCCCAAAAATGCATTGTAAGTGGAGTAAATATCCAACACCACAAAAGGCACGACATACGCTCGCATGCGGTCGCCCTCTCTAAGTACCACCGATAGTTCCACATATCCAACTGGCTCCGTAGTTGTGCTATTAAATCCTTGAATCCGAGATTTACATGTTTTCAAGTACTTGCCCTCAAGAAGCATTTGGTCGTAGGCTTTTTTGAATAGAATGTTGACTGAACTCCCACAGTCAACTAGCACCTTTCATATAATAGCAAGGCCAATCGTGGCCGTTATAACCAACGTGTCAATTGTCGGGGATTCCACCCTATCAGCATCTCTGTTTCAGAAAACAATATCATTTGTCATGGTCCTGAATTGTTGTGCCGGAGTTTCATCCTCTATTGCCAAATAGCTCTCATTCTCAGCATGCTTCAAAGCACCAACATACCTATCCATCTCATTCAAACTCCTACTGACTGAATGGTTCACCGATAATTGTATTTATCACTAAACGTTTTTCAAGCCACTTAGGCTCTCCACCACTAGGACCAGCTTGCCCCCGTTGGTAAGACAACCCAAGGGGTTAGAATTTCCATGCTTGCCATCCTACGTGGATTCACAAACTATTGTGATTTCTTCTTTCGAATCGACTCTTCAGTGGTATCACGCAAGTGCCTGCATTCATTAGTATTATGACCGTGGGTCTTGTGAAACATGCTGAACTTGCTAGATCTCTTCTTCTTCTCGGTCAACTCTCTCGGAGCCGGCTTCCTATACTGCTCGGTACCTTGAGTTTCTAAATAGATATTCTCGATTGAGTTATTCAACTTAGTATAATTGTCATACTTAGGAATCCTCGGGCGATTCCTATTATCGAGCTTTCGCTTTCTAGCCCCATTGTCATTTGTTTCTAACCATTATTCTTATTACCAACGTTTACATCCATATTCCCAGAAATTCCTTTGGATAGTTTTATAGCAATGTTGCTCTGTATCACTTTAGGTGAACTCCCAACCTCACCTCTTCGGGGATAATTATGCACTTCCTCCAAACGCAAGAACTGATTATATTTCTTATAGAATATATGCATCGTCGATGAGGGTTTCATTTCTAACCATCTCCCGAAGTCGGTCTCGGGATGAATCCCCCGATCAACACCATCAATACTATGTCTTTATTAGGATCTTTTACTTCCATCACAGGTGCATGAAACCGGTTTAAGAAATCCTTTATTGACTCTCTCGCTCCTTGGAAGAGGTTTAACAATGACATTACATCTTTCAGACATGCAGTGTGTAAATTGAATTGCTCTAGAAATTTTCGTGACAACTTGACGAAAGACGATATGGATCTCAGTAGGAGCAAAGTGAACAACATCGTTGCTACCTCTTCTAGAAAAATTGGAAAATGACGACATCTCATGGCATCAAATGCTCTAGCAGAGTTCATATCCCATTCGTACTTCATCAAGTGTTGCCTTGGATCTGTCTTTCCACCATACAACGGCATTGTTAGCATTACAAACTTCCATGGATACTTCACACATAGAATGTTCTCAGTAAACAGATTCCTACTAGTAGAAGTACCTCATTCATCATTGCTTATAAATTGGTTTTCACTTACAAGTCTCTTGACTATGTCTTCCAAGTACTCCAGGTCTACATGTTCGACTGAATGGTGGTAATTGAGGTCCGGCTTAAGTGTTCGGCCCGGCAAACGCTCATGAGTAGGCTCTCGATACCTAGGGTCTTCAGACTCTGGGAGATCCATTCATCCAACAGTCCCTCCTATTTTATTCCTGGGTGGCAATTCATTGGCAGCATCTCGATATTTCGAATTCTGATCATCTACAGCATGACCAGAGGTCAAGTCCATGCTACCCTCTAGAGGCCAACCCCTAGAGCCAAAATTAGTCGGATCAGTATCGACCCACAAAACTAAGTTATGGGTTTGTCTCGTTCCTTGATATGAGGCTCCAACCATGTTTTGAGTCTTCTTCTGCTTCATATCCTTCTGTCTTTACTCGAATGATAAGGTACTTTAAGGTTTTTAACTTGAATGGTCTATGTCCCTTCTACTCCTCCTATGGTTGTTCTGATTTAGTTCATTTAGTGGCCTCAAGCTCTGCTGCATCTGGTGGTTCATCTCATTGCGAGTCTCCTGGAATCTATCCTCCATTTTCTTCATCATACGATCCATCTCCATTCTGATCATGACTTCAGTTGGATTCTAGATCTCAGCTTATTCTGGTTGAGCTACTCCATCCACATGGTGAATTTCTTGGTTCTCAGCATCATTAGTAGCTCCGGAAGTTGTAGCACGTTCTTACCTCGATGGGGCCATTGGAAATAACTTCTCTTAGATTGTTGAGAATCTGAATAGTAGAATGTAAGGTTGGAAGATTTGATCTATCTCTCAGAACTAAGAAATCCAATAGTAGATGATGGATCCAAGTAGCTTGAGAATATCACTCTAAGTGAAAGCACCAAAATGTTTGAACCAAAAAATGGCATAAACACTCAAAAGATTGTATTGAATTACAAGTAACTATTCTTACAGATCGGTATAAAGTTTTGGGTGATTTCAAGAAATTAGAATAGAGAAAGCAAGAGCCCAAAATGATCCATAAAATGAGCTTTGCCGCTCTATTTATATACGGTAAAAGCTTAGAAACTCACCTCCATGATTTCACCTCGTTTTCCCTGCTAAGGCTAAGTCCCTTGGAGAAAATGGTGGCCACTCCAGCAAAATACATGAATCGGTACCAATCTATAGGTTTTGATCGGTATCAATCCGTAAGATAGCCAAAATGGTTGTCTTAAATTCTTTACGTTGGCTCGATTTGTGGTTACCTTCATGATTCCAAATTGTTTGCACCATTATCTGCTTATTCCTAAGTCTAAATGATGGATCTATGGAAGAATGAAGTTGCTGACTTTGAGTGCTTGTGGAGATCGATAGAGAATCACATGGAATTGACAAAACAACACTTGAATTATGCTTTTGGGAACATCACTATCATATAATAAGAGTGGGGGCAATTTTTGACCAAAGTTAGTGGATTAGTACCGATTCATGGATTGGATCGGTCCGGTCCAACTTCTTATTAGTGTTTCCCTCCTCGATTCTTTGGATGGTTTGGTATTTGCCTCTTGGCTTTGATTGTATTTGATTTCGGGATTGTCGGGCTATCTCTCTGAGCTTCATGTCTTGATAGTTTCAAGTTCGATTCATTCGACCTTTCTAAATATTGCCTAGTTAAAAGGCTGGATAATAGAGAGTGATTTGAGCTATTGATATATCACAAATCCTTTCGGTATTTGTTCTCCCAAAAGAAATTGAACTTGAGGCAGCAAAGGTAGATGGAGTTCTTGGCATCAAATAATTTTGATATTTCTTATGTCCTGGGCAAGGATAATGTAGTGGCAAATGCTTTGACTTGACATCATGCAGTATTGAGTCCCTTGTTCTTAGAATGGAGACATTTGGAATATATTACTACCTTTGATATTAGACCTTCATCAGATATTACCCTAGTATTACTTGTAGCTTTAGATGTTCAGCCTACATTGATGGAGCATATTAGATCTAGGAAGAAGGAAGATAAGGAGCTAGTAGATATTATGGAGAGGATTAGTAGAGGAGAGTCATCGAGTCATTTAAGGCATTATGCCATTGACTCGAGAGGGTGGTTACATAGAGATGGTAGGCTTTGTGTTCCTCCTAGTATAGATTTGATTCATGTAGTGTTAGCAGGGTCTCACCATTCTAGGATGACCATTCATCCTGGTAGTGACAAGATGTATCATGATATGAAGCGAGTTTTCTATTGGCCTGATATGAAGAAGCAAGTAGTGGAGTATGTAGCTAGATATATTGCTTGCCAAATGGTAAAGGCGGAATACATGAAGCCGAGAGGATTATTGTAGCCATCGGATATTCCTCGATTGAAGTGGGAGAATATTTCCATGGACTTTAAAGATGGGTTACCTAGGAGTAAGAGAAGGAATGAGAGAATTTGGGTTATTATAGATCGGTTGACTAAGTGCGCTCATTTCATAAAGCTGAGGAGTATGAGGATGGCAGTTTCATTGGCAGATATCTATGTAAGAGTGGTCATTGGGTAACATGAAGTTCCTACTAGTATAGTTAGCAACCAAGATCTGCTTTTCACTAGTGAATTCTGGAGGAGTATATAGTAGGCAATAGGGACTGAGTTGAGTTTAAGCACCGCATATCATCCCCAGACCGACGGACGGATGAAGAAAGTAAATTAGGTTTAGAGAATTTGCTATGGATGTGCATTATTGATTTTGGAGGTTCTTAGGAGGACCATTTACCATTGGTGGGGTTTACCTATAATAATAGTTATCGAGCTAGCATTGGGATGTCACCTTTTGAGGGTTTGTATGGCAGACCATGTAAATCATCGTCGTGTTGGTGAGATACGATGGATAAGATTATTCGTAGACTAGACATGGTTAGGGAGACCTAAAAGAAGGTGGATCTGATTCAAAGAAGGATGAAGACTGCACGGGATAAGCAAAAACCTTACGCTTACAGGAGACGTACGGAGTTAAAGTTCGCAATGGGAAACATGGTATTCATGACGGTTTCACCCCTTAGACTTGTGATGAGGTTTGGTGGTTCGGAGAAGCTAGCATCAAGATTGGTTGGACCTTTCCCTATAGTGGCTAGAGCAGAGAAGTTGGCATATAGGGTAAAGCTTCCAGAGAAGTTGGCAGGGGTATATGATGTTTTCCATGTGTCATACTTGCGAAAGTGCTTGCATGATACAACTACCATAGTCGAGCCGAGTTAGTTGGAGGAGGTGGAGGTTGAGTGAGAATCACTTATTTGCCATGCACCCACTCGTATTCTAGAGTATAGTACTAAGCGACTCTGCAACAAGGAGATTAGACTTGTGAAATTCCAATGGGGAGATGATCCAACAGAGGGTACATAGGAGCCATGTGTAGAAGATCCACGCTACCCGCCCACAAATCTTTGTTAGTATGTTTCCCATTTAATTCTTTAGTATAGATCTCTTATGTATAAGACTTAGGTGGTATACCCTTTTGGGTAGAGACCTTTAGATGATAGGAATGGTTGTAAACGTGCTGATAGGACATGTTATGGATGATGGATGTTAATGGATGTATTGTTCATATTTTGCACTTTTACACATCGGGACAATATATCCTCTAGGTACGCAAACGCACTCACATTTCGTTGCATGTTATTCCTTGTTCTTGTATGCTAGTGGATGTTATGTATTTAGATGTTGCATATGATTGGATGGTTATGCATGCATATAGAATTACAAGTATATCATTTAGGATGTTGCATACATTTGGATGCATAGCATGGGCATTTTTGCATAATAGGAGGTCGACTAAATCAGTAGACAGACTACTCTTTTGCATTAGCATAGATTCACATGCATTTCACGTTGCATATGTACACATTACATTAGAATTTTTTCTTTTTAAGGACTATGATTGCACATGGATGATGGATGGGTAGATGGATGGTAGTTATTGGTTTCTATATGTATGAGTTACATTTTTCCATCCTTGGAGATCTCTTGGATGAAATTGTTTTAACAGGGAGAATGTAACACCTCAAAAATTTAACGAAATTTAATGAAAATATAAAATTAATTAAAACAAGGGATTAAAAGCAAATTTTCATAGATGTCCAAATTTGGCTACGAAAATTATGCCATTATGTTCACAGCGATTTTTCGAACCATTTTCATATATAACTTGTCGTAATCCGAGTTAGTATGAGAGAGTTATGAGCGTCAGAACGAAAATAAAATTTAAAACAAAAATATAAAAATTTAACATAGCCTTGGGTCAACCCAAGAAGGTCCTAAGTCGACCGGTAGCGGTCGACCAAGACCTAGAGGCGATTGAATCGACACGAGACGTTTTGTGTGATTAGCGATCTGTAGTGATGTGTTCCAATGGCCCTGATTGAACGCTTGCATCTGAAGTAATTAATGTGTGGTTAAGATGATGACTGAGGTTAATCCAATGGTCCTAGGTGTTAACCAAACCCTATAAATAAGTTGGTAAACCAAACCCTAATTCTTTTGTTGAACATACAGTAACTAAACATTGTCAAATTTTCTCCTTAAAATACTAATTTTCTTAAAACCCAAAAATCAAAATCAAACCCCAATCAATCTAAGAAGCAAGAGCAAGCAATCAAAGAGAACTAAGACAATCTAGGGAAGGAGTTATCGATTGGAGGCAAATTTCTCAAGATAAAGTTAGGCTAGAGGTGAGTAGGCAGAGAATAATAATTTGATTAATGGAGTTGATTTTAGACTATTTTAAATGATTGGAATGTGATACCCTAGATTTTAACTGGTTAATTTAAAGTGAATTTGGTAAACCCTAAAATTTAATTTGAAATTGAATTATGAAATTGGGTAATTTGACACATGTTAACTTGTAACCCTAAATCAAAAACACTAGAATTAACTGAAATTGAAAAATTAATAATTAGAAATTAGGGTTAACCGGAATCCTTAATTATTGAGATTAATGAATATTAAACAAAAATCAATCGACATATAAAAACAAACAAACCCTAAAAATTTATACATGAACGGTCGACCTGGGATTGTTTGGGTCGACCTAGGCAAGGTCATGGTCGACCGTTCGAGTGAAAAATGTGCAAATTGAACCTTGGCCTATGGCCCAAATTAAATAGATGAAAATTATATAATATAGTTAGAATTTATGTAATTAGTGAACTAGTTGTTGAGCTAATTTGAGCTAAGTAATTCATAATTTTTTATATTTGTATGTAAGAATATATATTTTTCAATAGTTCATTTGGTAAAGGCAATGCATATCGCATAAACGGAGTTGATTAGGTCAATTTATTTCGCATAGGCTTAGGGGTGTTCCGTACAGGTTAATGCAACACTATCAGAGATAGTTTCTGAGAGAGACTAGTAATAACGGGAGATCTAGGTACCCATGTTTTCTGGTGCAACGTGGTATGGGTGGATGTCGATGGAGTACAATAAGTGGCTATAGGTATTGATTAGATGGGAATTCCTATAAGATGAACCCCAGTGCAATACAATAAGAGGCAATTTGGTTGATCATTAGTCCGAGGTTCGATCAGTAGGTTCGACCCAGTGAGTTAGCTATGAATCTCTAGGTGTTGACCATAAGAGTTCATGGACATTGGATTATGCTCTATATCAGTTAGATTTGAAGTCAGTTGCGCTTAATCATTTTATTAAACTTGTTCTTATTCACCGGACTTTTGTCTGACCTATTCCTTTTCCATCGTTTCCCCACCACAGGTGGACAGGCGGTAGGAGATTTGCCCATTTTGGATACCTGGAGAGAGTCATGCTTTTCTTGAAGTCTTCTTCTACCACATCTTCTCTTCATGTAACATTTTATCACATCGGTACAGTTTTTTTCAGACTTTAAGGGATACTTTACTATGTACTCTATTTTGTATCACATACCGATATTTTTCTAAGATAACGATTAGACATTTTCTAAAACTGATATTTTTCTTTAATATATGCATGTTTTATTTCTTCACTATGATACGTATTTGATAGTTAATTTATCTTAGATTATATCTATTTATCTCATTCTTCGAGTTGTTAAAGTTTGTGAAACCCCAATGATCCGCATTTCTTGACGCGATGCATTTTGAGCGTGTCAAGAGGTGTGGGTTGTCACACTGGTGTTCATTATGTGTTCCAAGTATCTCATCTTCGCAAGTGTGTGCAATATCCTAATAGCATTATTCAGCTAAGTCAGCTGGATGAAATGGACGTTGAACCGACTTATTCTCCGCAAACAGGGCTAAAGTGTATTGTTGAATCCAGAAAAAAGAAGCTATGGAACAAGACTGTCAAACTTATTCGAGTTCAATGGAGCGAAAATCCAAATAATACAACTTGAAAGTCCGAGGAAAGAATCCGCACAACTTATCCCGAGCTTATCTATTTTTATTTTTGGTTCATCTCAATCCGAGTCCATATGAAAGAGTTATCAAGTAGATAAGAAATTTAAACCAAGGTAATTCGCTAGCCTAAATAATATAAAATAATGCATTTTTAAATAAGTGAATAGGGTCCCCCATAGCTAATGTTGTTAGCCTTAATGGTGCGCAATTATGCGTACTGGTCGACCGGTCTTAGTATCACTAATCGACTGGTCGTGCGTGATTTGTGCGCAAGAATTTGGTCAGACCTCCTACTGCCTATAAATACACCACTAAACTCCCCATATTTTCATATGTGCACCTCAAACCCTAGCAGCCGCCATTTCTTCAACTCCTCTTCTCTTATACCCGTTTTCTCAAATAAATCATATATATATATATATATATCATTGTGTGAAATTCTTCAAGGCTGAAAGGCTTAGGTAAATCTAAAACTTCATCTTTTATGTACATATTCTTATTAACTTCTCCATCTCTATAGGAATGAATCTTTTTTTTTATTTTGAAATTTGTAAATTATACAAATCTATATGAATCTAAGTCCAGATCTAAGTTAGATCAATTGAGTAATATAATTCAAATTTAGATCTCTCAAGTAATATATTTAATCAATTTCATTTTTTTTGAGCAACACGGTTGTGTAGCGTGGCACTACACAGCCGATTAGATATTATATAAATTAGTAAATATTGCGATCAACAAGCCTGATCGCTGGCCAAAAAGTATTGAGAAGTAGACAGAGTTATATAAACAAAATACATATAGTGGAAAAAAGCACAGTGATGAAAAGGCCGGAGCTAAGTCGCGGTTTAGTGGTGCCCACGATGCCTGTCAGGAGGAACTGCTGATGTGCTGCCCGAGGATTCCGCCTGTGGGGAGCTGGGGTGAGGAAGTCTCAGCCTGAACGGAGCGGAGAAGCTACGACCTGATATAGATGAGAAATGGTGAGTAATACGTCTACAGGTTTCTTCAAGGCTGGATATGGGCTTGCAGAATACACGTGCATTGCGCTCGGCCCAGATCCACCAACTGAAAATAGCAACCGTGAGATCTATGTGGTAGTTGGGGGGGTTGTTCTGCCAGTGGTCGAAAAATGAGGTGAACGTGGGGATATGTCCGAGGATGTGAGCAGTTGTCGCCGCCCAGACCCTGACAGCAAAATCACACTCGAAGAAGAGATGTTGCAAACTTTCTGTTGAGGTGGAACATAGGACGCAGCTGGGGTCTACTACAATGTTATGGCGGAGGAGTCTGTCTCTTGTGTTAATTCGCCCATGGATGAGGCACCACTGCAGGAAAGCAAAGCGGGGCTGAATCCTGCACTTCCAGAGTCTGGGGAAGGTGAATAGTCGTCCAGGGTTGTTTAGGTGGGCGTAGCAGGAGGCAACGGAGAAGCCGGATGAGGGGTTGGGTGCCCAGGTGAAGGAATCTGGTCGGGAGTTGAGATGGGTGTTGCGGAGAATTGAGGAGGCGAGGTGAATCTCGTTGAGGGTATAGAGGTCAAAGTATGAAGCCGGGAGAAGCTGGGCTGGGCCCGAAGTGGAGATGTCGGAGATGGAGGTGAAGATATTAGTTGTGTGAGCGAAGAGGTTGGGGAGGATGGAGGAGAGTGGAAGTTGATTGTGCCAAGTGTCTAACCAGAAGAGACAATTAGCCCCGTTTCCCGGGTTGACGTGGAATAGCCTTTTGACGCGTGGTAGGGTCGAAACTACTCCAGACCAGAAGGGGGATGGTTTTATGCCGTTGGGGGCGTGGAGGACAAGGTGAGGGTTAGAGTGATAGTGTAGGGTGGTGATCCATGATTTCCAGAGGGTGGGGCCAGGGGTTAGGAATCGCCAGAGCCATTTGGCGAGGAGCGATAAGTTGAAGTCAATTAGATTAGTGATTCCAAGGCCACCGTTTGTCAGGGGAAGGCAGGCAGTTTGCCAGTTTACGAGCCTCTTTATGTTGCTACCGTTCCACAGAAAGGAACTTCTGATTGAATCGATTTTTTTGATTATCCAGGAAGGGAGTTTGTATAGTGACATCCAGTAAGTGGGGATCGATGATAGAACGGATTTAACGAGGACTAGGCGCCCTGCTGAGGACAAGGAATGGGCTTTCCATGAGTGGAGTCTTTTTTCTATCTTGGCGATGAGGGGGGACCAATCGGATCTATGCAATTTGGTTGGACGGATAGGGACACCGAGGTAGGAGATGGGGAAGTGTGTAATCTTACAGTTGAGCAGGCTGGAACAGGTTGGCCCGAGGTTATCAGCTTTACCGAGCATGATGATGGAACTTTTGCTAAAGTTAATGGACAAGCCTGATATGAGTTCGAATGAATATAGTGCTACTTTGAGGCAGTGGATGTGGTTGATCGTGGGTGATGCGAATAGGATGGTGTCGTCCGCGAATTGGAGGTTGGATATGGTTAGGTTAGAGTTGGGGAGGTTGATACCCTGAAAGATGTTGTTCGAAATTGCTAATTTGATCATGCGATTGAACACATCGGCCACCAGAACGAAGAGCAGGGGAGAAAGTGGGTCACCTTGTCGCAGTCCGCGGGCCGATTTGATTAGGCCCCCCGAGATCCCATTGATGGCTATCGAGGACATGCTTGAGTTGAGTATAGAGGATATCCAGTTACACCATTTTGTGGGGAAGCCTCTGTGTGCCATTAGCTCCCCTATGAATTGCCAGTTAACAGAGTCGAACGCTTTTGAGTAATCTAGTTTGAGTAGCATTCCTGGTGTTGAGGTCAAGTGGCAAAAGGAAATGATCTCCTGGGTCATTGCTACGCAGTCCATGATGTTACGGCCCGAGATGAATGCAGATTGCTCGATTCCAATAAGGGGGGCTATGACGCTCTGGAGGCGGTTGGCTAGGACCTTGGTTATGATCTTAAAGGTTGTGTTCAGGAGGCTAATGGGGCGAAAGGACGAGAGGGAGGTGGCGCCTGGGGATTTTGGGAGAAGAATGATATTTGCGTAGTTGATGCGGTCCACAGAATTTGGATTGGTATGGAATTCAGAGCACATTTCGATGATGTCGTACTTGACGATTTCCCAGTAGTGTTTGAAGAAGAGAGGCCCGAAACCATCTGGGCCAGGAGCCTTATCGTCCGACATGCTTTTAAGCGCTGCCCAAATTTCTTCTTCAGTGAAGGGCTGGTCAATGGGGATGAGGGGGTTAACCGGGTAGATCAGATTCCAATCGATTGGGGGGAGAGGAGGGGGGTGAAGGCCAAGAATGGATCGGTAATGGTCGGTGAAGAGTTTGAGGATGGCCGATTGATCAGTGGTAGTGATGTTGTCGTGAGTGATTTCGGGGATGTGATTGGATCTACGTCTGCCGTTGGCGAGACGGTGGAAGTAGGCAGTGTTCTTGTCTCCGTCTTCGATCCATTTCGCTTTGGACCGTTGCTTCCAGCCAATTTCTTCTTGCAGTAGCAACCTGTCAAGGTCCGCTTCCAGCTCTCTCAGACGAGAGCGGTCCGGATCAGGGAGCGGGGAGGTTTCTTCCAGGATATTAAGGTCAAGAATCTCATCTTGGATGGCTGAGATGCGCAAACGAATGGAGCCCCAAACTGATTTGGCCCAGGGTTTGATGATTTTTCGTAGAGAGCGGAGCTTGGAGACTACCCTGGCTGTGGCAGATTGTATGGGGGAGGGCTGAGTCCAGATTTCTCTGATGAAGTTGTCGAATGATGGCTCGAGGAGCCAGAGACGTTCGAACCTGAAGGGTCTGTTGTGGCAAGCTAGGGAACCCGTGTCTAGGAGGAGTGGGCAATGGTCGGAGATAACAGTGGCTAGGCCCGAGACGATGGAGAGGGGAAATAAGTCCTCCCAGGCTGGGTTGAAAAGGAAGCAGTCTAGTTTTGCGAGGGATGGGTCAGATCTGCGGTTTGACCAGGTGTAAAGGCGATTATTAATGGGTGGGTCAATTAGGGAGCACTGGTTGATGAACTGATTAAAGGCTTCGGAGTCTTGGGAAAGGTTGCCAGAGTTCCTTTCTGTTGGGGATTTGGTGGTGTTGAAATCTCCTCCAACGACCCAGGGGCCATTGATGTGTGAGGAGAAGGAGAGACAGTTTGTCCAGAGGTCGTTTCTATTTCGAGGGTTGTGTGGGCCATAGATATTTGTGAAGAAGAAGATTGTGTTAGTTTGTAAGTGTCGAAGGGCTACATGTAGGGCTGAAGTGTGGTAGAAAGTTTGGCAGTGGGACCACACGGATTCATTCCAGGCTGTCATTATACCGCCGCACGAGCCGACAGCATTAATGTGGGCCCACCCAGTTAGGAATGGCCCACCGATCTGTCTGAGTATGTTGGGGTTTGGGTCTGATAGTTTGGATTCTTGCAGGAAAAGAATGTCTACTTTGTGAGGGGATATGACAAGGCTAACAACGTGTCTTTTGCTGGGGTCCCCCAACCCCCGTGTATTCCAGGATATTAGCTTCATTGGGAGAATGATAAGCGCTCCGATTCTAGTGCCTGCATGGAGGAGTAATGCTCTCCATGCAGGTTAACTCCCATGCAACGTGCCATTTTTTTATTTAAGCTTTTATTAAGTGACGAAAAGACAACGTGTTTAAAGAAACTACCAGGATGCGATGCTGCTCTGTCCAGTCTGGAGCTACGACGCACCGCTGTCGGTGTGATTGGCTGAGACCACTGTGCTACCGCTTGAGTGTCGGGCTGAAGCTCTTGATTTGTTCTAGGAGGGGCCACTTGACTGAGTTCCTCTGGGCTGTGGATAGGGAATTGAAGAGTGGGAGAGGGGGGGTCAGTTTGGAGTGGGGAGTGGAGGATCTGCACCGGAAGAGATTGGGTGTTTGTATGAGGGGCATGGTTGGGGGGAGGATGAGGAGGGACGGATGGGGGCGGAGTGGTTGGAATTTGCTGGAAGAGCGGGGATGAGAGGTCCAGGTCAGAGAAGGGGTCCCACTTGTGTTCCTGGACTGGCCATGGGTCCCAACCTCTTGGGCCCACCACCTCGAAGGATTGGTCGTAAATAAGGCCAGGCGCCGGTGGGGAGCCTGAGAAGATGGGGGAGTAGTTCAGGACGTCAAATCTTTCGTCTGACTCTAGGTCGTCTATCTGGATGTGTTGCTCGAAGATAGGGAAGTGCCTTTCGTAGTCGAAACCTAGCAGGTGGTTCTCTGGGCGCCTGTTCGGGTGCTCGTGTTCCCATCTTTCTATACGAAGGAGGTATTCAGTGTTGTTAAGGACCGAGACATAGGAAGATGGGGAGATGATGCCACTATAGAACTGGATTTGGATGTATAGAAAACGGTGGTCAAGCTCAGCCCATTCGCAATCGTCTTGAGCCAGGAATCTACCTACTGGCTTAACAGCTTCCGAAATGGCTTCTGAGTTGAAACGGAGTAGTTCAGGGAACCCAGAGATTCTTGCCCATGAAGGTGGGTCCAATGTCGGCGCGGGGCGGTCCAGCTCCGACCAGGGGTGGAATTGTATAGTTCCCGCGGTTGTAGGGATGGTCGATCTTTGGAGGATTTGGTCTCTGATAAGGAATGAGGGGCAGTAGAAGATGAAGCTGTTGTCGGATTGAAGCCAGAGAGGCCAGTCTCTGTGTTGGAATGTAGAGGATAGCGTGTGGCGGAGGGAGTCTAGGGACCAGGTGCCAGAGATAATGTTTGCGACGAGAAGTAGTGAAGGGTCTGCCATTGCGAAAGTTTTAGGGTTTGGAGATGAATAATGATGCTGTTTAGGGGTATGAGGTGGGCTATGAGGAGATGCAGGGGAAATGATTTGTCTAGGGGAGCTGAAGGGTTTCGTACGATCTGAGAGGGGATTGGACATTGGGGCCCAGCCGGCAGAGGGTTGTTTGTCCTTATTGGAAGAGGAGGGGACTTTGCTAGTTATTCGAGCCTGAGGCTGACTAGGGATTTTATTGGGACAGTGAGATTGTGGATGCCCGAAAAATCCGCACTTATAGCAAATCTTTGCATCTCTGCAAGACTGCGCCACGTGTCGGAGGCCTGCACAGCGAAGGCAACGGTTTTCTTTTTTTAGAAATTCAACCGTATGGCGCACATTTTTGAACTGAGGCAGTGGGTGACGTCTTCTGGCCGGGGGGTTGGGTAGGAGGGGGGAACGAGGAGCAGAGCTCGCAACCTGAGCATACGTTTTGGCAGGTATCTCGATGCATAGCGGCTGTTTGGATCCGGGTGGAGGCGGAGGGACTCGGGGTGGGAACTCTTGTTGGGTGGGGGCGCCAGGGGAGTTGGGGGATGAAGGGGACAGAATGGAATTGTATTTGCTGGGGACGAAGGAGATGGGGGGTGCGACAGGGAGGACTGAGGACGCCATTATCTGCGTTCGTTCGTTAGTTGTATAAGGAGATGGGGGAGTTTAAAGAAACTCTAAAACTTTAAAGAACAGTTAGTTTAAATGGTTGAGAATTGGAGATTAAAAGGATTTGTGGGTTGAATGTATATCCAAAGAATTGACATAAGAAAATCCATGTTTAAGATAAAAAAATCTGGCAGAAAGGTTTTTATATTTAATCAATTTCATGTGTAGTTTAAATTACATTATGTTGATTTGGGTTGGATAATTTGAGTTTGGCTATGGTAAAGAAGGGATTAATGATTTTTCTCCCATGACATTGGAAATATTGGGAATATTATATTAATTCTATTTCATTGATTCGAAGATTTGAAAGTTCCATTTATGAATAGGTTAAATTGGAATAAGTTGTTAATATTCGACTTTTATGGTTGAGTAGAATAGATGAATATGTTTGAGAAGGTGGAAGTTAGGTTGAAGGGCTTCTTATTTTACGGTAATAAGTTTTAAGGACAACACTTCTGAATAATCAGTTTTAAGAATAATTGACAAGAAAATGATTAGTTCATTTATCTTTTAAAGTTATACAGGAAAATGATAAATTCATTTATCATTATTTCTGTATAACTGAAAATGATAACCTCATTTATCTTTTTTCTGTAAATTGTCCTTAAAACTATTTTTTTAGAAATGTTGTCCTTAAAACTTATTACTCTACACAAAGAAGCCCTTTGAGTGAAAATCCCCTTTGAGAAGATTGTTGCAAAGTTTGTTAATTAAAAGAATAAGTATCATTTTGTAATTTTATTATTAAAGTTATATGCAACATGTGTTATATAACAAAATTGTAACCAATTACACGAATTAAAGATGTAAGATTTCAAACAATATGATTTATTTGTTTTTTATATTTAATTCCTGATAGCAGAAGAGAAATAATGTATAAATATATTAAAAAGATAGAATCTTTATTTTCACATGTTAAAATGGGAATTTGTCAACTGTAAATTAATAACATAGGATTTTGTGCAAAAGATGGTTAATGAATTTTGATAATAAAAATTGACATAAGCTAGCATGTTTCGACAAAAAGAGTTTGTCTCTCGAGTTAATTACTAATTTAATTGCATTAAGAATATATATACACACACATATACATATATGAATTTTAGTGGTTTAACTTCAAATGTATACAAATCTATGTGAACCTAATTAGTGTAAGTAAAAAAGAAACTTAGCCAATGAAATTGTTAAAAAGAGAATTTAATATATGTAAATAAAAATGTACTTTTGTTGTAAACACAAATAATTTTAAATGAAGGTTGTTTAAAAATCTGCAAATAATAGTGAAAGGATAAATTTCATTAATTGGGCATAAAAATGTACTTACTAGGAAAATTATGTTAAAAAGTTGAAAATTAGCATTTAAATCTAATTGATGTAGTTAATGAAAATAAATAGAAGTGAATGTAAATTTAAAAATAACTTAGTAAATTTAATGCATTAGATATCATAAATTCGAATGGAGAAATCAAATAATTTATTTGATTCCATATATATGCAAGGTCGGTAATTGTTCACAATAGAAGCCTATCTGCCTTGAATAGCTACCAACGTTTGTGAAAAATCCTTTCTAATGTGAGATGTATATATGGAACCAAGTCAAATAATTTAGATTCATCCGTCTTAAAAATAAAGAATTAATGAATGTAATTAATGAGAATCAATTACAATTGATACATACTTAGATGGGAATTAACTCTATCTAAGTGATAAGAACATTAAATGCAAATTAGTGCAAATAAAATAAACATTTAAGAAGAAAGAGACTTAATGTTGATTAATAATATTAAAGTCATTAAAACTTAACTGATTCCAATTAATATCACTAATGATATTAAAGTATAGTTTAAATAAAAGATAGACTTAATGTTAATTAATACCACTCAAGTCTTATCTATTAATACAAATAAGTTGTATTGAATGTTGTAAATAATAATAAAAGATAAAGTTAAGGAACTAACTTAATGTTAATTAATAACATCCAGGTCTTGTCCATTAATACAATTATTGCAATTAATGCAGTGAGGTTCTGACTTCCGTCTTCTAATGTTCAAGCTATATATATATAGCAAGAAACTAAGTATGAAAGATTACCTAGCATATTTATGAGTTTTATTTCAAAAGGAAATGATTCAATAGGAAAGCGATGGAGAAATGATCAATGCATTTATTTGAAAATGATTAACTTTACCTTAACGAATTGGGCTTGTTTGCAAATAGTCACATGAAACTATTTAGAGGCCTATTCCATCTCTACCTTATATACTCGAAGTGAGTGGAGTATGATACTTTGTTTTTATAATAAAATATGTTCATATATTATGATTCGATATTAAGTGACGTCATGATGGATTCACGGGAGAAGTTAATTCATTGACTTAGTCCATTAATAAATCAACCTTATAACATACTCCACTTATTTATTTACTATTATAATGATGGTTGTATGTTGTCTCATTGTTGTTTCACTTTGGTAATAAATAAATTATTAAGGAATGTAGCTATATTCGTGTATCATGATGTAGTTATTATTATTTAATAATTTATTTATGATTGTATTCTCTGTTTTTTATTAATGGTTTCATATTTGTTAAGTAATGAACAGTTTCCATATTTGTGTTGGCGCTATTTCATTAAAATCAATAAGGTTCCATTTTCAACTTTAACTTAAAATGAATTAAACAAGTACTAGACATAAACCATAATTTATATGATAATATTAAGATTGGAGTCGAACTAAATATGTAAAGGTTACTTGTCCAAACACCTATAGTATAAGGGTGTTAGAACAAGATGAGTTTCCTAAATAGGCAAGACACCTTGTTATTTCCCTTAAATTCCATCCTAAAGTACTTAGCTGAAGTATTCATCCAAAGGTAATTAGTTGAGATGTCTTTCTCAACTATCTAGTTGTTTGGCCCTTTGCAAATGACTTAACCTTTGTGGATCGATATTGTTAAGATGTAAAGGTAAACACAAATCCCTTTATGGGTAAAAACCGACCAAAATTAAAAGGTTCGGTATAATTATATGTATGTTGTATTCCTTTGGGATTGCCATGGATGTAATGATTGTTCCAACCAAATGATATTTTGTACTAATTAAAAACCGTGTTTAATAAATATTTTGGCCTTTGTCTATAAAATCTTTTTCGAAATGAAGCGTAATATTAAAATAGTAATGCAAATGAAGGAAAATGTTATTCAGGAATTATCATATTTGGGTCAAGTGACTGTGTCGCATGCGTTAATCCTTCCCATATTCTTTTCTTACACCATGCATGATTGGTAGTTGGCGATGCATGTCCTAAACCATCCACTTATATGGAACTTGCTCTTTCTAAGTCATTACACATTCTATTATATCATGTTAGTTTAGATTTAGATAAATTTAGATATAGATGTGCTATGGTGAATAAGGACTTGTGTTCCCATGGTTGGCGTTGCAGCTATTATGCTGACATGTGGGACTTGTTCATCACATGGACCAGTTGGCATGTTCCTATGGATCTCGACATTTATTGTCGGCACGACAACTTTTTCTTAGCTATGATTATTCACGCCGACAAGGCTAGGTTCACTTGTCATTCCTTTTGTCAATCAACCTCACCGGGTTAATATCGATTCTTCCATACATCTACTCATGTCATATATCATTTTATTATTGTTCTAACTCATTCTATACAGTTGATAAGCGGGAAGGTATGTATTACCTTACTTTAATGCAATTATGATGCATTTACATATTTTATTATATATTACGAAGTTGACTCTATATCACTCAGGCTTTTGTCTGACTCGTCTCCTTTCCTTTCCTCATAACATGATAGTGAGAATTTAGGGATGGGTACATCTGGAGGGAGTCACTGTGTATCTCTGGATATTATTATTCTTTAGTAGTATATTTCTATCTATGCATTTATCATTTAGACCATCTATTCTAGTTTATGCATCGTTGGCACATATGTTGTCCGTTTTAGATATTTCGTCAGAACATATTTGTTTCCCCTATATACTCTAGTATTTTATATTATCTTTTAATCATTTTACTATGTGATAAATAAAGACTTCTCTACAAATTTATTTTATTTTATAACATTACCCTAATGGTTCTCCCTTAATGGTGCTTGTTGAAATCATATGTTGTTTCAGTTCTAGGTTCCAAATACTATCAGGGGCAGGTCGTTACAACACCACAACGTTGTATGTTGTCCAAACCAAGAAATTTTTGTATCCGATTGAATCTCTCAAGGAGGGGAAAAGACGAGAATTATTCGTTTATAATGATAAAGCTGAGGATGGCCAGAAAGTTAATCGAAATCATGGTTGTCTATTTTAGGGTTTTGAAAATGATGACCAGGCCATGATCAAATGGTATTGTTGTGTCGGTTATAGTGAATGAAGTTCATCAATATAATTCGATTGTGCTAGATAATGGCATGGCGGTTGAAATAATTAGAAATACAAGGAGATAGGTGTGACGCTGGGACGACGAGGTGACATCTTAAGCGGTAAAGAGGGTCTACGAGGATGCAAATAATGTTGATGATGTTGGGGATAAGATCAATCCACTAGTAGTGGCCATGGGTGTCGCGATAGTTGCTAGGGCCGTGGAGAGGATCACTACTAATTCATATGGAGAGGGAAGATGGTTTTCTACTTAAATCTTAATACTTTAATATTTATGAATCACGTCCTATGTTCTCTAACTCATACAACTTTCACATATAATATTTAATTCACACACGATCTATTACATTGGGATCGTGGCGAGATGAAGGACATTTTTCATAGATTTGATTGAATTTGGATGCTTTGGGGAAATGAGCTTAATGTTATATTCTTTCCTTATCTATTTCATTATTTATTATTTATGTGATTTTATATACATGATAAGATGCCTTATTGATTGGTTGTGGGGTAAATAATATCTATATTTGATATTATACTGATATGTTGGTTATATAGTGATGTTATGTATTGATATGATTATTTCCCTACTATCGAATCACTTGGTTATTAAGTATTTATTGTTGATTACATACTGCACCTTTATTAGGTTATAATTATTTATTTATAGATTGAGATTTTATAAATAAATAATTTCATGTACTAAAAAGAAATTATTAATTAAATTATTATTTATGAATCCCTGAGCAAATTAATAAAATATTATAAGTTAAATTTAAGAGAAACTAAGATTATTTATAAAAGGATTGGAAATTTAATAAATAACGATATTATCATTTACAAATAATTGGAGCTGGATATTACTTTAAGGTAAATAACCATTTACAAATGATTATCATAACTTATTATTTGAAGGTAAAGTCTACTATAATATGATATCATTTCTTTATGGGATTTGAAAAAGAGTAGTTTTAAGATAAACAACATTATTTGGAATAGGATTCTTGTTACTTTAAAGAAAATTAAAAAACCAATGTTTCAATGGTAAATGTAAGTAAATTACTATTATTATTGTTATTGTTATTATTATATAGGTAGGTAATTATAATATAGTTTGAGGGACTTGTAGTACACTATTACCTTTGAATCATTTAAAGTTGAATATTGTTACTTGAGAACAATAATGATGATGATGATCATACTATGCCTTTTTAGATATTCGAAAAAATGGTAACATAATGAGATATTAGAAAAATAATAACAATAAAACTATGAACTTTGAGATATTTCAAAGCAAACATTTGTTTTGTGATGGATAATAGTCTTATGCTTTTAAAGGAATTAAGAACCAATTATTATTACGTTTTTGAAATAAGTAATGAAACATGTGTCCTATTGTATATGAAATGTAGTACTATCCTTGTGATGAAGATAATAAAAATGGATTTCAATATGTACAAAACTAGAGAAAATATTATAAATAACATTTCGAAGTTGATTTTAAAGGAAAAAATATGTAAGGATGATTATTAATAAGATTACTACTTATGAATTTCTAAGTAAGTTCATAGTTAATAACAGCAAATTAGTTTTATGTACATTTTAAAAAATATTATTAATATCTGCAAAGTAAAGTTGGTTTTAAATAAATAATTATAATAATATAGTAATGGAAATATCCATAGCATACTTCTAAAAATAAGTAATGGAAACCCTTTGGAAATATTTATAGTATTTCATTATTTCTTTCGATGTAAACAATTTATAATAGTTAATGTAACATCCTCACTTAGAGGCCCAAAACTAATGGCTACGAATGCTGCAGTTATCCATAGTTATTAATCCTCGGCGACCAAATACGGCAATATTAGGTACATTGATATAACAGAAACACATGGATATGGAAAAATATTAAAACTCAACAACCAACTTTCTCATTCCATTTCAAAGCATTTCAAATTCATTACATAATCCCAATACGAGAACTATGTTCAGAGAAAATATAATTATTACAACATATGCCAAGAGCGACATATGAAGATGCCCCTTGGATGATCAGAGTATACAACTAGGCAATTAAACGTCTTTGCCTTTACAACAAAACACAGCGGAATCAAAATAGAAAAGAACTCTAAATAGCTATCATGCCTCCTACACGTCTCCGGAAGCTTATTCGTTTAAAGAGGTACCTGAAAACCTCAACTCTCAAACTACTCAAAATTAGTTGAGCACCCGAGAGTTTAAGGAGAAAACATAAACTTTGAGTCAGATATAAAGCCTGGTATGAATAATAATCTACTATCTCAAACTATTTAGATATCTAGTGAGACCACGCCGCTTAGCGGAACGGGTTTTCCCCTCACTAGTATCTTATTCAAAACTTTATAAAACCATATATTGTGCTCCTACATCCACAATGGTTAAAAAATAGCAATTCAAAATATTATGATGATATGCAAAACAAGTAAATCAATTCTGGATTACCCATCCCCATTCGTTTTGACTATCTATCTCAATTATAGTTTATAGGGTCACTATTAACCTAATAGTTTTCATGGGCTAACTAATAACATGTTTAACGCTTATGGACTCCCTGTCTGGTTTCATAGTTTTCATGGGATCACTAAGAAACTATTGGCCCCTGCGAATAACTTCATTGTTTCATGGGTTCTCCCTGAACCTATTGGTATCTCCAATAACTTCCCTCTTATCCTAGTTTTCATGGGTTGACTAGGAACCTATTGACATCTATCAATAACTTAATTCGGATATAGTTTTCATGGGTTCACTACAAACCTATTGGCCCCTGCCAATAACTCAGTCTAATCATAGTTTTCATGGGTTTACTATGAACCTATTAGCCCCTGCCAATTACTTTTCCTAAACATAATTTTCATAGGTTCACTATGAACTTGTCTACCTGACAACTTCTTTAGTCAATATTCTGGCATCCTACATTCTGGTCTGTTTGACCTCCTGGATGCAATTTTACTCATTCAGGAGTTAACTTAATTTATATTCACTACTGGGTCAACCTAGCTGGTTATTCTGCCCTTCCCCAAAATACAGTTATGGGTCCATTACAATGTGAATATATATATATATATATAAAGAAGTAAATATAATAGCATAATAATACCAACACCTATGGTTTAATGTCCTTGAAATCTTTTACATAAAACTTGGTTAATCCCTTTAACCTATTAATCAAGGAAAACTTCTTCAAAATCTCCATACTTAAAATCATTTCAAAACTCTTTTATTATGCCATGGTTTTCCTTTAAAATGAGATTAGGTTGAAACCTTAAAACTTTACTTTCGAAACCCTTGAATAACCTCCTTCGAAAGTATTTAAATCTTCTTTTCAAAACATTAACATATACCTTTCGAAATACTTTACAACATCTCTTTCAAAACCCTCAATTCAAACCTTTCAAAAGTATTAAAGCATTACTTATTAACTCCTAGAAGCGTAGCTTCGAAACCAATGAAAGTAACCCTTACGAAACCATTGGGTTTATCTTTGAAAATAACTTTTGGGCCAAAGTGAATATATACAAAAGTACTCCTTTCGAAACCATTTACCTTTAACTGAAAATGATTGGGGGAAAATTTGGTGGCTTTGGAACCATCCTTTTGAAAGCTTCAAAACATTACGTAAAACATTAAAGGATAGCATCAAAACTCCCTTTCGAAGCCATTGCCTTTGAAACCCTTGAACCGATTCGAAAGCTTTTAGGAAGTGGCTTAGTATAATTTTTAAACAAAAGCTACCTATTGAAAGCAATGATGACTTCAATACCTTCGAAATGCATAAGGTTGGCAGCAAGGTCTCGACTAGGTCGAAACCACCCTTTTCGAAAGCATTGATTTATAAACAAGGAACTCATTCGAAAGCTCAACTTAGACAAAGAGGTGGCAACATATTCGAAAGAAAAGGTTTCTACTTGTAGAAAGCATTCTTTTGAAAACAAGGCAGGCGCTTATCTTTGAAAAGCAAAACATAGGTTTTGACCCCATCGAAAGCAATGATTTCGATACCATGTCTTTCGCCTTTCTCCAATCCACTACATACTATCAATGTAATACCTTGTGTATTGGTTTCGGCTTTGGTAGGTTTTGACTTGGTCAAAGCGGAAGTAATGGGTCGAAAGGTGCTTTTAAAAGAGGCTTTACCCACTTTTATGGGTAAAGACTGATTTAAGGCCAATTAAAGTAAATACATTATAACTAACCTGCTTATTTTTAAACATTTGATCGGTTGCCATAACTTTTCAAATTCTTTACAAAATAACTACCGCATAATTTCAAATCTAATCATGGATTAATTTAACAAATAAGGCTTTCCATTAAGCAAAACCAATAAAATAATTAAGTCCTTCTTCTAAAATAATTTTATTTCCATAGTAAATTACTTAGGAAAAATCCCCAAAAACTATAGAAATTCACTTTCAATATGTTATCTAACATATAAATATTCCAGACCCAAATTCTTCATAAAATAATATAAATTAATTTCCAAACCCAATTATACATACTTTCCTTTGAAAATTCATAATACATTTTCCATAGCTTGGAAAATTATAAAAATTAAAACCCATCTCCAAAATCATGTTTTACATAACATATGATTTCCTCATGGCATTCGAAATCATTATTATCGATTCTACCCTTAAAACCGTGTAAAATAATTATCAAATTATTTTGTTTGAATTTAACATGTTCAAATCCAAGCATATCATCAATCAAAAATTATCATAATAATGGATTTAATTTTAAACCCAAAAAAAATGATCATAAAACAAAATAGAGATGATTTAGATTATCATTCACCTTGATTATGATAAGGACCTTGAGATTTGATTAACTTAATCCCCTTACTTTAATTCCTTAGCTTTCGGTTGCTCTTCTCCTCTTTTTCTCCTAAATAATGGTCGCCTCCTCTTATGTTTGCATTTTATGTTTTGTGAAAATGAAAAATGAATGGGAGAAAGAATGAATCGTGGGCTATAAGGGCTATGGTAATAAGGTGCGGTTATTTCCTAATAAGCCCTTGTGTAAATTAATTAGCCTATAAGCCATCCTTAAGCCCGTTTAAGTAATTAAGCACGACCCTTAATTTATTTTCAAATCTCAATCCTCTTATCACTCTAGTTATTTACATTATTCTTATAATAATGTTATCAAAAATTAGGGGCATTACAAGCTCCCTCCTTAAAGAATTTCATCCACAAAATTCAGTAAGGACTAAATACATAGCAATCATCTGTAACAACTCCTAACAACCATACTAGCCTACCTGACTTGCAATTATCTATATAAAGCTAATATAAACATACCCTCAAAGAAGATCAGGATAAGTATCTCTAATCCTGTCTTATGTCTCCCAAGTACAGTCCTTCTCGTTGTCGCTCCACTGAACTTCCCCCAACCTGACTGTCTTGTTCCTCAACCTTATCTCATCTCTCGCTACAACCCGAACTAGATGTCTAACAAAAGTCAAATTAAGTTCTACTATCAAATCTTCCAACCCTGTCGGAGGAATAGTAGTCTCTGGATCCTGCACATACTTGCAAAGACGAGACACACGAAACACATTATGGACACCTTCCATACTGCTCGACAACTCTACTCTATATGCGAGCTTTCCAATCCTCTCTATAATCTGGAAAGGACCAACATATCTCGGTGCTAGTTTCCCTGACATTCCAAATCGTACCACACCCTTCATTAGTGGTACTTTAATGAAAGCCTTATCTCCAACTGAGAATTTTAGGTCTTTACGCCTCTTATCTGCTTAACTTTTCTGTCTGGACTGAGCTTCCTTCATTCTTTCTCAGATCAACTCAATCTTCTCTGTTGCCTCTCTAACCAGATCTGGACCTAAGACCAATCTATCTTCAGTCTCCAACCAACATGTTGGTGATGTGCATGGCCTTCCATATAAAGCTTCAAAAGGCGCCATTCCTACACTAGTCTGATAATTATTATTATAGGAAAACTCAACCGAATGTAGGTGATCTTCCCAAGATCCACCAAAGTCCAATACACAAGCTCGTAGTAAATCCTCGAGTACCTTATTGACTCTCTTTGTCTGCCCATCCATCTGAGGGTGATACGCAGTAATCATCTTAAGCTTGGTACCTTATACCTCCTGTAGACTCTTCCTGAATTCCCTGGTGAACAAAGCATCTCTATCACTGACTATACTACTAGGAATTTCATGTAGTCTAACTATGTTCTCTATGAACAACTTAGCTAAAACATGTGCTATCTTGGTTGACTTAACTTGAATGAAATGGGCACTCTTGGTGATCCTATACACTATAACCCATATACTTTCATTTCCTCTATTGGGCCTTGGCAACCCGTCTATAAAGTCCATGGATATCAAATCCCATTTCTAAACAAGAATCTCTAAAGGTTGAAGCAACCTACTCGGCTTCTGATGTTCGGCTTTCACTTGTTGATAGTTTGCACACTGCTTAACCCACAAGCCAACATCCCTTTTCATACCTTCCCAAAAGAAGCTCCTCTTCATATCTTGATACATCTTGTCCCTCCGGGATGAATCATAAACTTTGATCGATAACATTCTCCAAGAACTTCTTTCGTCGAGTCCTCAACATTTGGAATACACAACTATCCCTTCTTTCTCAAACATCCTCTCTGGTCAAGACTAAAATCTTTTATCATCGATCTCTGATCCTACCTCAAGCCTTCTAATCCTCTTGGCTACTACTGGATCCTCTTTCTACTTAGAAACAATCCTTTCGATCAACACTGGTCGAACTTCTAAATAGGACAACATGGCGGTAATCTGACTAGAACTAGCAGTCGATCTTAACTGCACACTACAAGTAGTCAAAGCTTCTAAATCCTTCCATTCTGCCAACATAGCTAACACCACATTCTGATGTCTTTTGCTAAGAGCATCCGCTACCTTATTTCCTTTCCCTGGTGTATACTCTATACCAAAATCATAGGCAGCCAAAAACTCTAGCCACCTCTGTTGTCTCATATTCATTTACTTCTGAGAGAATAAATACATTAATACTTATGATCTATGTATAGCTCAAATCTCTCTCCTAAGAGATAATGCCTCCAAATCATCAATGTGAAGAACACCGAAGCCAACTCCAAATCATAAATAGGATATCTCACTTCATGCGGTCTAAGATGTCGTGAAGCGTAGGCAATCACTTTACCCTTCTACATCAACACAGCTCCTAATCCAGTTCCACATGCATCGGTATACACCACCAACCCTTGGTTTCCGTCCAGAACTACTAACACAGGTGCGTTGGTCAACAAATGCTTTAACTTAACGAATGCTTCCTAACATTTGTCGGACCAGATAAACTTCATCCTTCCTGGTTAACTTAGTCAAAGGTGCTGCTATGCACGAGAAATCCTTGATGAATCTCCAGTAATAGCCAGCAAGTCCAATAAAACTTCTAATCTCTGTCACCGTCTCTGGTCTCTTCCAATTATTAACAGCTTCGATCTTATCTAGATCGACTGACAACCCCTTCTCTGCACATGACCAAGAAACTTAACATCTTTCTTCCAAAAATGACACTTGGAAAACTTCGCCTTCAGCTGATGCTGCCTCAACGTCTCAATCACTACTCTAAGATGATCCTCATGCTCTCTTTCATCTTTAGAGTGCACTAAAATGTTATAAATACCAACACGAACCTATCCACATAATCTCGGGAAACTTGGTTCATCAAATCCATGAAGAAAGCAGGTGCATTCGTTAACCCGAATGGAATTACTAACCACTCATATGAACCATACCTAGTTCGAAATGCTGTCAAAGAAATACTGTCCACTGCCACCCTTAATTGATGGAAACCTGTCGCCAAATCCAACTGGGAAAACACTATAACTCCACACAACTGATCAAATAGATCATTTATTCTCAACAAAGGATACTTATTCTTAATCGTCCTCTCGTTCAACTTACGATAGTTGATACACATCCTCAACGACCCATCTGGTTTCTTCATGAACACCGCGGCCGCTCCCCAAGGAAAACTGCTTGGTCTAATAAAATTCCTTCCTTATAGATCCACTAGCTGCACCTTCAATTCCTTTATCTCGGTCGGTGTCATCCTGCTAGGTAGTCTACTTACAGGTTCAACTCCTAGCACAAGATCTATCCGAAACTCAACAACTCGTTTCGGTGGTAGTCCTATAACCGGCACAAAGACATCTGCAAACTCTCTTGCTACTCGAACCTGACTTAACCCTTCTCCCACTTCCATAACATTTGTAAAGCACAACTACTCCAGTCAGAATTCTCCACTGAGAATATGATTTGGTTATGACTATCAGTGTTTGTACCAAAATTGGGCACAACACTCTTCGGAAGTCTTTGAAGAGATAAAGTGAAGAAATTAAATGGAAAAAGAGGAATTATCTAACAAAAACTCCAAATTTCAGAAATGAGAATAATTAAAATGCAAGGAGACACAAGAATTTAGAGTGGTTCGGCGTATCGCCTACGTCCACTATGAAGTAGTTTGCTTTATTGATCTTTCTCTGATGTTTACAAGTGAATTCAATGATTTACAGCAGGCAATTATGATTTGCAGCAGTGAAATTCGTTGGTAGCAGCAGTAATTGAGTTCAGATCTGGATCTGGTGGAGTCCGAGCATTGGAGATCTCAAAGAGGAAGAAGAAATCCTTTTCTGTTGGCTTTGGGGGTCTATTTATAGGTGTAGGAGGCTGGTATTTCGCTCAGATCTCGGGAGACCCTCTCTGGCATGTGACCAGGCCCGCACGCCCAAGCCCGTGAAGTTTCGCTGATTCGTGATCGATACGAACAGATTTCGTATCGATCAAGATTTCATCCAATGGAGTCGAAATTTGGCGTGGACATTCTTTAGCATGTACGTAGTCTTCTATAAAAATTTCATAGCATTTGGACTTGTAGATTAGGAGATATGATCGGTACGAAATGGGATTCTCGGTGGCTGTTTGGTTCGACTCGCTCCTGTTTCGACTCGCTTTCGTTCGACTCAGTGACATGGCGCTTGAGTCTTTGGATCACTCTGCCTTTGATGCTGTCTCGAGCGAGTCGAAATGTTCACCGATTGAGTGAGTCGAAGTGCGCCCAGATCGAGCGAGTCGAAGTGTGCACTGGTTGAGCGAGTCGAAATGGAGCGTCCTGAGAGATTCGAGCAGTGGCTTCGCCAATGGAGTCGAACAGTGGTTCGAACGGAGCGAGTCGAAGGAGTCATTTCTGGTGGATGCGAAGCGAGTCGAAGTAGGCATCTGAGGGATGTGAAGCGAGTCGAAGGGAGCGAGTCGACCGGTGATTGGTTTTCATCCAATTTTGTATCGTTCATAACTTGAGCATACGAACTCGGATTGACTTGAGATTTGGAACATTGACTCTCATGGCTTAGCTTGTCATGTCCTACCAATTTTGGCTCGATCCGAACTCGGACAAAGTTCATCGATATCCATAGTGAGCCTGTGTATAACTGATCTCTAGGACGGGCCGTCATTGGTTACTAGTCAATTCCTTGGTGTCACGGCCTTGCCAAAAGGCGGGATAACATTTGCCCCCCAAAGTACGTCTTGTGAAAACATGACGTGCTTTGAAGCGATGTAATCTTCATTCTGAATAGTCATCGTCTTTTCGATGAAAGCTGTAATCTTCGACTATTTTCTCTTGAAAATGCAAGCTGTTGACGGTCAACTACTGTACCTTGTATTGTTGCGACTAACTGCTGTATGCCAGTGGTTACCCGTTTGTTGTTGTAATCGTTATTGGATGAGTTTCTGATTCCTGAAAATCTGGAATATTGAATATTAGTCTGACATTCATCCATATATGTTAACCTGACTCTCGTTAATGTTTGTACGTCCACGAGTCGTTGTCAGTTTATTTTATTTTTGAATTACGCATCGATCCTCTCCTGAAATAATGTGAAATTCGCTGCAACAACGCTCGATGGTTGCTTTTGAATGTTCCTTCGTAACGATCCTCTCCTGAATCAATGTGAAGGGTGGAAACATCGAAGATGATTTTCATTGGATTTATGGATGCGGAGTAAATATTTCGTGTCGATATAGATGGAGTCACCGGATACGAACATGCAATTAGTATCGATTGAGTTGTCCTCTGGAAGCAGTGATTTGATGGAGTCGATGGATGCGACATGCTTTTTCGACTTGATGATGGATTCGAACTGAACGAGTCTAAGTGGAGCGAGTCGATGTGGAGCGAGTCGATGTAGACTTCCCTGATGGATTCGAACTGCTTGTTCGACTCGATCTTGGACTCGAACTGCATAGGAGTGGGAGTCGAAACGCAAAGGAGACAGAGGAGCGAGTCGAAATGCACAGAAGACGGAGGAGCGAGTCAAAATGATGGCTTGTATTGCTGCATCGGAGACGGAGTCGAAGGCAAGCGATACGAAGGAGAGCTTCGTATCGACGCACTAGAGAGGGAGTCGAAACGCGTGTTCGAATCCACCGGGATACAAAACGTTTATTCCCTTCGCTTTCAAGTCCATATAAATACTTTGTACTTAGCCGTTTTTTCACTTTTTACTTTTCGTTTCCCTGCCTTACTTTCGCATCGCTCTGAGACTCGAGACAATAAAGAAGAAAACAATCTTGCCTTTGAACTGATTCATCCCTTCAATCGCTTGAACTAACTAATAGATTTAGGTAATCCTTTAAACAGACCCAATGCATAAGCGATGAGACTCGGTTTTTAATATCAAATCAACCAGAGTTGTGATCGATCGAAAGTTCCATGGCTTCAGCTTCGTGTCGATCTGAGTAGGGGTTTCGAGAGGATGAGGCGGAGGCCTTCGTATCAATCGATGGTGGAGCTTCGCATCGAGTCGAATGCTTTGAATCTATGGATCGATACGAAGGGGCTGTGTTTGATCAATTTGAAATGATGGCCTTCGATCAAATCGAAGTGGGTGGCTTCGGAGCGAGTCGAAGTAGATGGCTCTGGATCGAGTCGAAGTGTGTAGCCTTGGGAGCGAGTCGAACTGCGTAGTCTTGGGAACGAGTTGAACTGTGCAGTCTTTGGAGCGAGTCGAACTGGTGGCTTTGGGGATCGAGTCAGAGTGTCGCGCTCCGATCGATTCGAAATCCTTAGCCCCTTGATCAAGTTGAACTTGCATTCCCACCTTTTGACCGAGTCTGACTCATACACACACGACCATAACTTATTGATGCGAACATGGCTCTCGTGAGCAATACGAATTGAACATTTAAAAAATTTGAAACTCCTTGCACATTTGAACAATTGACTCCGACAAGCTTCAAACTTGTATTACTGGACTTAACCGTTTCACCGCATATCTGATTGCCTATCGAAGCTCGTCGACGAAACTGGAACTTATCAAAATGACACCAAACTTTAACTTGGAATGATAGCTAACAGTTGGACGGTATGGTTGTGATGGTCAGCGATGACAGTCCTTCTGACTGAATTCCGAAGTCTCGTCGTTTACATGCTTCCGTCAATCCTGTTGATCTTCTCAAATGATATATAGTATTGCACTGCACAATGCACTCACACACTTTACACTGGGGGATGCACGAGCGTTATTTGTCAGTTTAACAATGATTTTTTATAAGCTAGCTAGTCATGGAACCTTCAAGTTCTCAACAGCCGGAACTCCCAAGTTCTATTCCTCCAACCATAGAGATACCGGTTATTGAAGCCGAAGTTATAGAGCCAGCTCCGGATGAGCGTCTGGGTGCTCGATTTATTTGTAATCCAACAGATTCTGTGCCATCGGGTATCTCTGAAGATATGCTAGGATGGATTTGTTTAAGGCACGGTCTGTCGCTTGACGACGTGTTACTACCTGGGCCAAATGACAGGCCACACAATCCCTCAGAGGGGTTCACTGCCTTTAACCGCCATGCCTGTACGGCGGGGACGCTTCCTCCCTTCAATCAATATATAAGGGAGACGTTATCATTTCTTGGCATAGCTCCATCTTAGCTACATCCCAATGGGTATGCCTTGTTGAACAACACCTTTGTCCTCTTTATGGAGATCCTCTTTCGACCGCCGAAGCCGATCGAAATTAGATATTTATTCAACGTCAAGAGCCGTTGAGACAGCCCTTCTTTCAACTTCTTGGAAGCGGTCAGAAACTGCCACATCGTACTGGGCTCCTGGGGGAGGCTAAGTTACTATAAAACTGAATGGTTCTACGTCCGGTGCCCCCCTGCATTTGCTAGGCGGTGGTTGGATAGACGAAAGTGTTGCCATTTCTCTCTTGAATCATTGAGATACTAGTAATTGACTTCAAAACTGACATACTTTCCCTTTTTATAGCTGTAATCTCTCTCCCCTACGGCGCATACTTCAGAGAGCTTGTTCGGATTCTTCAAGCGTTTCCGGGTGAAGAGAGGCACATTGACTTGGTCCTGACGGACAAGAATTTGAGGACTGTCGGGCTGATAGAACGGAGGCAGAGCATTCAGCTGGAAGGGACACTTAAAGTGGTCTCTAAGAAACGGGTGAAGCGCAAAGCACCCGCAGTCGTGATCGCCGAAGAAGTTGATCCGAAAAGAACGCCTACTGACACCGAACTCCCAGCTGGGCCTTCTGCCGATGTCCTGGATTCGGGAGGAAGAAGAAAAGGCAAGGTCGTTGCTCACAAACGCCCTAAATCTGAGAGAATTAAATCTGTGGTCGTGTCTTTACCTTTCCTAGGGACTAGAATTTCGGAGGCTCCTTCCCCGCAGGTAGAAAGTCCTTTTCCAGGGCTTGCTGATATTCCGATCCCAGATTTTGTGTCGTCTCCACCCGACGCCGGGACGGAGGAGCTTGATAGTGCTTTTGAACTGAGCGGGTCGCTTGCTACGAGTGCGGCCGACATTTCTGGTTGGTCAGGGGATTGCACATGCATACACTTCACTACACTACATGATTCACAACTGTACTTCATCCAACTTAGGAAGTTACTAACTCTTTCCTCGTTTCTCATTTTCAAGTACTATGTCTGGAAGAGGATCGATGCTCGGGAATCTTCGCTCAGCCCGAAAAACTTCTGGTTACTATGATTCCCACAGGAGGGATTCAAATAGAGATCGCGATCGTGAATACTCTAACCAGGACAGGTATGGGCGGGATAGAGAGTATAAACATCGATCCAGATCACGCTCTCCTCCTCCTAGACATCCGTCTCCACCCCCAGTTTCTGTCTCACATCCGCCTGAACCTCCTCGTCATAGGCCATCTTCTCATTCTTCTAGACCTGAGACTCATCTTCAGAGAATCGAGACTACAACCTCCATGATTACTTAGCAGGTCTCAGCTGAACCCACAGGAGAAGGGGCTCTTAAGTTGGCTCAGATGAGGAAGGATTTTCTAAATATCTGCTTCGACGGTTATGTCTTCTCACCACACTTAAAGAGAATTCCATCAGGGGTGGAAAACATGGTGCATGATTACGTTCACGACATATACACCCAGTACCGAGAGTGGGCAAAGGCTGCCGAAAAAGCTTACAAAGTGGCCTTTGAGCGAGCCAAAGCGCTCGAGAAGATGGAGACCGAGCTCGCAAAAAGGGATCGGATTATTCAGTTACTCACCGCTGAGTCCGAGTCTTCTCGGAAATTTGAGATTGAGGCCGTTAAAAGGGATGACGAAGCGATGGCGGCAATGGAGAGGTTGGGACAGACTCACGTTGCCCTGGTGGAGGAGATGGGCCACCGGAATACCAAAGTCATCGCCGAGCGGGACGCGGCGGTCAAGGAGCTTAATGAACTCAAGGCCAAATTTGCTGATATGGCCAAGGAGAAAGATGATGCGAACAACGCAGCCCAGGAGGCATGCGAACAAGCTGTTCTGCTCAGGGGTGAACGGGATGCGGCTGTGGCTAAAGTCCAGAAGGTGGAGACTGAGGTCGAGGAGAGGGTGAAGTTGGCCGAGTCCAAGCTAGAGGCTAACATCGAAGACCTTCTCGTCGTTTACAACGCTAATGTGCTGAGGCACAGGGGTCTAGCCTGGCTCAATGATTTTTCGACGCATCTCTACAATGCTTGGAGCCGACTGGTTGAGGAAGAGAAGGAGGCGCATCAGGGCGAGTCCGTGGATGAATTTGAACTCGAGAATCGCATTCTGACTGAAGATGAAAAGAAGATTCTCCACGAGTCAATGAATCTGCGTGAGAAGGAAAGACTTGGCGCCCTGCACTTTGAAGTGGGAGAGGGTTCTGGGGTTGACCACCATGAAGCAAGTCTCGAAGTTCCCGCGTCAACCCGGCCTGAATCCTCGTCTGCGGTTGATCCCTAGGTCGTTCATGCTTACAATCCAGATCAGTCGCAGATGTCTTCGGCTGCAGCGCAAGTCACTGATGCCGTTCTGCCGCCTATGAGTCAAACTGAGGAAGGTATTCTGAACATTCCACATATTTTTCTTAAATCGAAATCTTCGATCGAGTTAAGTCCTAACAGTTCTCTTATTCTTTGTCCAGTGATCGATGTTGCACCTGCCATGCCTCCTGCTACTCAAGAACCATATCAAACACAGGAGGCTATCGTGACCGAAGCAATCACCATGAGTACAGCTGCCTCGCTTGACGATCTGCAGGGAGGTACGATTATGTTTGACGAGCAGCTGATGGATGAACTCTTTCGTCGTCACGGCGATCCTCTTGTTGACTTGTCATCTGTCATGAGTGGAACTGATCCTGCTGCAAGTTCTTCGATGCCGACTGCTGATGCTCCCAACGGGGCTCGAGCAGTAACTGAAGAGGAAATGTTTGCTCAAATCGACGCTGAAATGGCAGCAGCGACTCATGGTGGTAGTTTTGGAGGTGGGATGGCAGCACCAGGACCTGCTCCGCTTAGCATGATATCTCCCAGTGGCACTGTTTTCATTACCAGCATGCCCATTCCACCTCCTGTGCTTGATCATGTTCCTCCGACTCCGCCCGCAGAGAGCATTCTTATCCACTCGAGTTCGGAGGAGGATGTTGATATAATGCCCTCGCCTGAAGACCAACCGCCGAAAAGCAAAGGCTCGAAGAGGAAGGTTAGCGGTGGCTCCAACGGGTCTACACCGAGAAGGAAGCTAAGGAAGAAGAAAGATTAAGCATGCTTTCCCGGTTTATTTTGACTTGCATTTTGTTAGCCATGTATAGATGCGGGCTCGACCCCTGCTAGTAGGAATTTTTGGAAACTTGTACACGAACTTCTTTTATAAACAATAGAAATGAAACCTCTCTTTTTTGACTTATTTTCTGTCATTGTGTATTTGCTTAAGTGTTTCAATATCTGACATGCACTTGTGAAGTTTCAGCTTTCGAATGAAGTTTGTTTTTGTTTGCCAAGTTCAGAAACTGTGGACAGGGTTTGCGACCGAGGAGCGAGTTGAATTTTTACATCACATCGTTTCAGTCAATGGTCGATGCTTAAGTCCTGCCCCCCCAGTCTTGGGGGTGAGTTTGTGGATCATCAGTTGACGATCGTTTCTCACTTATAACATGTTGAGTCTAGTGCCACCGAGCGGATGTCTGAGGCAAGCGGAGATTGAGTAATGCATCCATGCTTGTTTGATTGTCGATGATCATATCCACACTCCGGGGAGTCCCATTTGTTTATCGGCGGTTGGTCATGCCTTCTTAAGTTTCAACCATATGCCCACGATCTAGGGATTTGGAATTGATGTTAATACTCTGACTCGTGCTCTGGGAGTTTGGAGTTGATATCTATGCTTTGATTCATGCTACGGGAACTTGGAGTTGGTGTCTACGCTCTGCTTCACGCTCTGGGAACCCGGAGTCGATGTCTATGCTCCGACTTGCACTGTGGAAGTTCAGAGTTGTCGTTTATACTCCAATTCACGCTCTGGGAATTTAGAGTCGATGCTTATACTCCGCTTCGCACTATGGGAACTCGGAGTTGATGGTTATATTCCGACTCGCGCTCTGGGAGTTCGAAGTTGAGGTTTATACTTTGCTTCGCACTCTGGGAATACGGAGTTGATGTTTATACTCCGACTCGCCCTCTGGGAGTTCGGAGTTGAGGTTTATACTCCGCTTCGCACTCTAGGAATACATAGTTGATGTTTATACTCTGACTCGCGCTCTGGGAGTTCAGAGTTGATGTTTATACTCCGCTTCGCACTCTGGGAATATGGAGTTGATGTTTATACTCTGCTTCGCACTCTGGGAATACGGAGTTGATGTTTATACTCCGACCCGCGCTTTGGGAACTCGGAGTTGATGTTTATACTCTGCTTCGCACTCTGGGAATACAGAGTTGATGTTTATGCTCCGCTTCGCACTCTGGGAATACGAAGTTGATGTTTATACTCCGCTTCGCACTCTGGGAATACAGAGTTGATGTTTATACTCCGACCCGCGCTCTGGGAACTCGAAGTTGATGTTTATACTCTGCTTCGCACTCTGGGAATACGGAGTTGATGTTTATACTCCGAATCGCTCTCTGGGAACTCGGAGTTGATGTTTATACTCCGCTTCGCTCTCTGGGAACTTGGAGTTGATGTTTATACTCCGCTTCGCACTCTGGGAATACAGAGTTGATGTTTATACTCCGCTTTGCGCTTTGGGAATACAGAGTTGATGTTTATAATCCGACCCACGCTCTGGGAACTCGGAGTTGATGTTTATACTCCGCTTCGAACTCTAGGAATACGGAGTTGATGTTTATACTCCGACTCGTGCTCTGGGAGTTCGGAGTTGATGAAGGATTGTCGTGTATCAATCCTTTGTTGACTTTGATGTGATGGCTTGCCCCCGAGCTCGGGTTTAACTTAGCGAGTTGGTTGCATCGCAGTCACTCTCTATTTGAATAAATCCCACCGTATGGTGAAACTTAGCTCTCCGTGCATAGTGATGGTCATATGAAGTATTTCAAGTAAATCACAGCTCTGGCTCAAAGAGGTTGCATTTTATTGATGAAATAAGAAAGTATGGCAAAGTCAGTTGCCTTATTACAAGTTCTAATTTTGAAATGCATAAACAAATTGCAGAAAAGGAAAGTAAACTAAATGGATAAAGATAGCCTGTCAGGTGTAATAGCGGCGAAGGCTCTCGATATTCCAAGCTCTTGGCAGGGTAAGACCGTCGACGGTCGATTACTTGAATGTGCCATCTCCGAGCCTTCGTTCAATAACATACGGTCCTTCCCATGTCGGCTTCATATGTGAAGGAACCAGATAGATTCTTTTTAAGACGAGATCGCCTAGTTCGAAGGTTCGCGGACGGACCTTGGCGTTGTACAATCGGGCGACTCGACTTCGATGCGCAGCTGCCCTCAAATCAGCTTCTTCACGCTTCTCATCTAGTAGATCGAGAGATTCAGCAAGTAATATAGCATTTGTCTTTGTATCATAGTATGTCACACGATGAGAAGGTACTTCTAGCTCGACTGGAATAATGGCCTCTGAACCGTAAGAAAGAGAGAATGGAGTGTGGCCGGTCATGGTCTTGTGGGTTGTTCGGTAAGCCCATAGAGCCATAGGAAGTTCATCGACCCACTTGCCCCCGACCTTTTCCAGTCGTTTTTTCAGGATGGATTTTATAACTTTACTAACTGCTTCGACCTGTCTGTTTGCCTGAGGGTGTGCAACTACGGAGAATTTCTTTTGGATGTGAAATCGTTTGCAGAAATCTTTGAATTTAGCACTGTCAAATTGGGTTCCGTTGTCCGTAATAATGGTGTGTAGGAGACCGAATCGACAGATGATGTTACGAACCACAAAGTTGATTACTTTCTTCGTTGTAATGGTAGCGAGAGCTTCGGCTTCAGCCCACTTTGTAAAGTAATCAACTGCGACGATGGCGTACTTCGCACCACCTTTTGCCAGAGGTAGAGCACCGATGATGTGGATGCCCCACATTGCGAACGGCCATGGGCTGACCATTTGCGTTATCTCAGTAGGAGGAGCTCTAGGAATTCGGGCATATTTCTGGCACCTATCACATTTCTTTGCATAGTCCAATGCATCACGATTCACGGTAGGCCAGTAATATCTGTAGCGAAGTATTTTCTTGGCACGTGCTTGCCCCCTGGTGTGATCACCACATTCTCCCTCATGCACATCGCGCAACACTTGTTTAATTTCATCATGAGTGATACACCGGAGTAGGGGAACTGAGTACCCCCTTATGTACATGAGTCCATTCTGGATGGTAAATCTTGAGGCCTTTCGAAGGACTTGTCTCTTTTCACTCCTGCGCTCCGGCAGGGTTCCGTGCTCAATGTAATTTCTGAGTGGGGTCATCCATAGATCCTTTTCGGGAATGGTTTCACATACTCGGTTTATTTCTGTCTGGTCGATACTTGGGGAAGATAGCATTTCTACGGGAACGAGTCCCATTTGTTGAGCTTCACCTGTGCTGGCTAGCTTTGCCAATGAATCGGCCTTTTGGTTGCGCTCCCGAGGTATGCAATAGATGGCGTAGTAATCGAACTGATTCAGTACTTCCTGAACTCGAGCTAAGTAAGCAGCCAACCTTCGATCTCTTTCCTGATACTCTCCCCGTACTTGACACACAACCAATTGTGAATCACAATAAATTTCCACAGCGATGATTTTTAAATCTCTGGCGAGTTTCAAGCCAGCTAGGAGGGCTTCGTATTCAACTTCATTATTGGTTGCATGAAAGTCAAACTTCAAAGCATAGCATATAGATCGACCTTGGGGGGTTTCGAGCACAACACCATCACCCGAACACCGGTCGTTCGATGCACCATCGGTATACAGCTTCCAGACATATTCGGGGGATTTACTGGTTTCGGGCAAGTCCTCTGGAACGGTGAATTCAGCTATGAAATCAGCGAGGACTTGTCCTTGGATTGCTCGTCTTGGAGTGTAAGTAATATCAAACTGACTCAGTTTGATGTTCCACTTGAGTAGACTACCAGACATCTCAGGCCGCGAAAGGACCTGTCGTAACAGCTGGTCGGTGTAAACAACTATGGGATGTGCTTGGAAATACGGTCGGAGTTTTCTTGATGTGATTACAAGGCAATAAGCCAACTTTTCTAGCTTTGGATAGTTCCTTTCAGCCCCAGTCAATCGTTTGCTGACGTAGTACACCGGATTCTGTATCCCGTCTTCTTCTCGAACCAAGGCGGTGCTGATAGCGTTTTCTGATATCGCCAAGTATGCATACAACTTCTCATGATCAATATGCTTTGACAGTATTGGCGGTGTGGATAGATGCTGAACTAGTGCTTGGAAAGCGCCCTCACACTCCGTGGTCCATTCAAAGTTTCGTTTCCCTTTTCAGATCAGATCGAAGAAGGGAATGCATTTGTCAGTGGACTTTGAAATGAACCTGCTCAATGCTGCTACCTTTCCATTGAGACTTTGGACTTGTTTTATAGTCTTGGGAGTTTCAAGATTTCTGATTGCCCAAATTTTTTCAGGATTGGCTTCGATTCCCCGTGCGTTAACGATGAACCCAAGGAACTTTCCGGATGCAACTCCAATGTGACATTTCAGTGGGTTGAGCTTTATTCCCGAAGTATGTTGAACATAGTTTCCAGGTCTTTAACATGGTTGGTGGAGAGTCGCGACTTCACAAGCATGTCGTCTACATATACTTCCATTGTTTTCCCGATTTGATTAGCAAACATCTGATTGACCAATCGTTGATAAGTAGCCTCGGCATTCTTGAGTCCGAATGGCATAACCTTGTAACAGTAAAGTCCCAGATTGGTTACGAAGCTGGTATGTTCTTGATCGGGTAAATGCATTGGTATCTGATTGTAGCCTGAATACGCGTCCATGAAGGATAAGAGTTCATGCCCACCCGTCGAATCTACTAACTGATCAATTCTGTGAAGCGGGAAGCTGTCTTTGGGACATGCTTTATTCAGATCGGAATAATCGACACATGTTCTCCACTTTCCATTTGGCTTTCGGACGAGCACGGGATTCGACATCCATTCAGGATATAGTGCATCTCGAATGAATCCGTTCACTTCAAGCTTTTCTACTTCTTCTTTAAGGGCGGCAGATCTCTCTGGATCCATACCGCGCCTTTTTTGTTTGACCGGGACATGCCGCGGGTCAATGTTCAGAGTGTGGCTCGCGATGTCCGGCGAGATCCCACACATATCAGAATGTGTCCAGGCAAATACGTCAAGGTTTGCCCGCAGAAATTCAACCAATTCCTCCTGAGCTTGATGGCTTAGCTGAGATCCAATCTTTATCATTTTCGAATCATCGTCACTATTAACTGGGACATCAATTGTCAGTTTGGCCGGGGATGCTTGACTTTCTTTAGATTCTCCTTCATCTTCAGTTTCTCTCGGGTCAAGATCCTTGAGGAATTGGCGGTGGTGCCCGGGCATTGGCCCGGGCGTTAATTGTCAATTATCGGTAAAACGGACGCAGCTCCATGCCCTTTCCTTTCTCCTTTCGCTGCGCCTCCCGCAGCTCCGCAACATAACAGGCTCTGGCAGTAGCCTGATCTCCCTGGACGATTCCTATTCCATGATCAGTGGGAAACTTTAAAACACTACGGGGCAATGGCTACCCTGAATTCAACGAGGGCCGGTCGGCCCAAGAAAGCATTGTAAGGGGAGTCTATGTCCAAAACAATGACCTGCAACAGCCGTACTCTCTGACGTTCTCCAACTCCCAACTCTACTGGCAGTTCCACCATTCCAGTGGGTATAGTGGAACTTCCGTTGAAACCATGGACTCGATATTGGCAAGGCTTCAAGTCTGCGGCTTCCATCTTCATTTGATCATAAGCTCTCCTGAACAAAATATTCATAGAGCTTCCATTGTCAACTAAGATCCATTTCATCCAAGCGGGACCTACTTGTGCTGAGATGACCAGTGGATCGATAGTGTGAGCTTTGACTTTATCAGCATCTCTATTCCTGAACACGATGTCATCCATCATTGTTTTTTGTTGCTTGGTCGGAGCCCCCTCATCAAAACTACTGCAACACTCGAAGTCCGCATGCCTGATAGAACTGGCAGACGACTCCATTTCATTCCAGTTTCGATCTGCTAGGTGAGGACCACCACTTATTGTATTGATAACCAACCTCCCATCTGTACGAGCGAGTTCTTCCTATCTTTCTTGATTTGGCGCACGATTCTGATTTGATGGGCCCAAACCACCGGATTGCGGCGCCCGCACATACTGATCCAACTTCCGCTCACGTATCATTTTTTTAATGAGGTCTTGTAAGTGATGACACTCATTGGTGTTGTGGCCATAACTCTCATGGAATCTACAGAATTTTCCTATTTGGATTTGCCTCTCAGTTGGTGGTTTTGGGACAGGCTTCTTGTATTGCATGGTATTGCAGGTCTGCAAATACACATTTTCCAACGACGTGTTCAACGGAGTATAATTATCGTACATGGAAGCTCTACGCCGTGGTCCACGATCCTGATCGCGTTTTTTGTTCTGATTTCTATTGTCCCTCTACCGATTCTGTTTATTTTGGACGTTCAACTGAATTTTTCCAGAACTATCTCTGGACTGTTTAACAGCGACGTTACTTTGGATACCTTCGATGTTGGGCCCTGCGTCATCCTGCTTCCTAGACTAATTCGCATCCTCCCTTCTCAGGAATTGGGCTGCCTTGGAATAGAAATGGTCCAATGACGCAGGTGGTTTCCCAGCTAACCAATTTCTGAACTCGGAATCAACATCAATCCCCTTAGTCAGTGCCATCAGGATAGAGTTATCATTGGGATCGCTCCAAGTAACGTCTAAGTGTTTCTCCGGGAGCTTGCGTAACACTAGACAGAGTGTTAACATCCTGCTTATTTCTGCACAAACTGGCAAAGCTGGCATCCTGAAGTGTCGAGGTGGTTCAGCAAATAAAACATCATCGGTGAAAGGGGTATGACTTCGAGAGATTCCCCAGTCGTCATTAGAGAGACCCTGACTTTCACGGATCATTTGGCGGATCATCGCTGGTATATCCGGCGTTCAGATACTTGGAGCATGTTGTGCCAAGGTGTGGTCGGGTTCCACAGCGTGAGTTTGGACCGGACGCGGTCGACGGTCCATGCCTCGCCTCCTTGGTTCAACATCCTCAGGGACATAAGGCTCAAGAGTCTGCTCTCGTCGGTTACGTTTAGGATCAGCTTGGTTTCTAGCATCACCTCCCCGTCCGGTAGTGGTGGTAGTAGCAATGTTGCCGGTAACATGGTAAGGAGCAGCTCCTTCTCGAGTTGAAGGTTCTGTACGGAGACTAGCGGATGGTCTAGCTCTAGGTTGCCCAAGGTTCAAAGTAGGTTGGTGTCCCGTGGCTTGGGTGTAGTTTACACTTAGCCATGGACGCGTGGATCTGGTTTGGCCATCGGAGGAGGCTAAACTTTCTGTGGAAGAATGAGAACCTTGGTCTCTTCTAGATCTTCTTCGCCTTTGGCGATTTAGCTGGTTAGTCAACTCTGTGTTGGCACGTAGTTGTTCAATTAGCTGTTGTCGACTTTGGGTCAACTCTTGAAGCAATGTCTGGATTTAAGTACCATAAATAATGTGAATATACAGTTCTCTCTCTTGTCTAATGATTGGACCTGATGGATCTGAAGGTCCTGCAGCATTTTGGTTGGATGGAGGTGATTGCACGGGATTTTGTCGGTCTCGTGCTCCTTGTTCAGCAGCTGCAAAAGTGGTACGTGTGCTCACCATAATGAATTGATCAAGTCCTTTCCTAGATCTGATTGCAAATCTGAATAGAATGGGAGGGCTTCAAAGTTCTAGATTTGGATCTTCTTCTTAGATTTATGCAATCCAATATAGATAGGAGATCCAAAGAGCAAGAGAAAAATTGGGTTTTTTCTCAGTGAAAGCACCAAAGTGTTTGTACCAAAATTGGGCACAACACTCTTCGGAAGTCTTTGAAGAGATAAAGTGAAGAAATTAAATGGAAAAAGAGGAATTATCTAACAACAAATCCAAATTTCAGAAATGAGAATAATTAAAATGCAAGGAGACACAAGAATTTAGAGTGGTTCGGCGTATCGCCTACGTCCACTATGAAGTAGTTTGCTTTATTGATCTTTCTATGATGTTTACAAGTAAATTCAATGATTTATAGTAGGCATTTATGATTTGCAGCAGTGAAATTCGTTGGTAGCAGCAGTAATTGAGTTTAGATCTGGATCTGGCGGAGTCCGGGCGTTGGAGATCTCAAAGAGGAAGAACAACCCCTTTTCTGTTGGCTTTGGGGGTCTATTTATAGGTGTAGGAGGCTGGTATTTTGCTCAAATCTCGGGAGACCCTCTCTGGCACGTGACCAGGCCCGCACACCCAAGCCCGTGAAGTTTCGGTCCGATCCGTGATCGATACGAACATATTTCGTATCGATCAAGATTTCATCCAATGGAGTCGAAATTTGGCGTGGACATTCTTTAGCATGCACGTAGTCTTCTGTGAAAATTTCATAGCATTTGGACTTGTAGATTAGGAGATATGATCGATACGAAATGGGATTCTCGGTGGCTATTTGGTTCGACTCGCTCCCGTTTCGACTCGCTTCCATTCGACTCGGTGACGTGGCGCTTGAATCTTTAGATCACTCTGCCTTTGATGTTGTCTCGAGCAAGTCGAAATGTTCACCGATTGAGCGAGTCGAAGTGTGCCCAGATCGAGCGAGTCAAAGTGTGCACTGGTTGAGCGAGTCGAAATGGAGCGTCCTGAGAGATTCGAGCAGTGGCTTCGCCAATGGAGTCGAAGTTGATGGAGTCGAACAGTGGTTCGAATAGAGCGAGTCGAAGGAGTCATTTCTAGTGGATGCGAAGCGAGTCAAAGTAGGCATCTGAGGGATGTGAAGCGAGTCGAAGGGAGCGAGTCGACCGGTGATTGGTTTTCATCCAATTTTGTATCGTTCATAACTTGAGCGTACGAACTCGGATTGACTTGAGATTTGGAACGTTGACTCTCATGGCTTAGCTTGTCATGTCCTACCAATTTTGGCTCGATCCGGACTCGGACAAAATTCGTCGATATCCATAGTGAGCCTATGCATAACTGATCTCTAGGACGGGCCGTCATTGGTTACTAGTCAATTCCTTGGTGTCACGGCCTTGCCAAAAGGCGGGATAACAATCAGGGTGTCTTAGTGATATCTCCCCATCCAGACAAAATATCCTAGCCTCATACTTATTTAACCAATCCATACTCAAAATTATTCTGAAACCTACGAAATCGAAAACATACAGAATGCATGCAAACTTATGACCTAACAAGTCTAGTTCTAACTGGTCACATCTCATCCCTAGAGTTGTACACCCTCCTATTGGATTCGCAACCCTTAAGGAAGTAATAAGGTATGTGAATTCTAAGCATAACCTATCAACCAAATTCTAAGATATAAATGAATATGATGCACCGATATCAAAAAGTACCCTAACTGGTATACTCTGAATCAAAAGCGTACATTCCTTCACAGTCTTCCCTTTTTCAACTACAGTTAGTCTAGAAGATGATGGTCCAATAGCAAAAACCTTGCCCTTATCCACCCTGATTGGCTTTGGACATTGGTTCTTATAATGCCCAACCTGGTCACAATTGAAGCACTTCGCACCTTTCTTTTCTACAGCCTTCTTTCCCTTGCCTGACCGGCACTCATGAGCATAATGACCTTTCTTGTCACACTTGAAACACACTAAATCAGCCTTTGCCTTTTTGGCAACCTCTCCCTTCTGGGCTCCCTTCTTCTTAAAGAACTTTCTCTCTTTCCCTGAGATTCCTGGGTTTCAACTGGCTTTTCTCTCGCACAAATAGCAAGCATCTCTTCATGTCTGATTGCCATCTCCACAACTACATTACAAGGATCACGAAGATGTGTCAGGGTCACCCTATCAATCTCAGGCCACAATCCCCAAATGAACCTTTCGTTCCTCCTGATGACGGTGTCTAAAGTAGCATACCCATATCGAGACAACTCATCAAACTTAGTAGCATACTCAATTACCGACATCTCTCCCTGCACCAAATCCATAACTTTCTCATCAATGCTGACTTAGCAACTTCAGATAGAAACCTCTATTCAAATCTCCTTCTAAAATCTGCCCAAGTCAACTCTTCCTCTGGAACTTCGACAGTAACACTATTCCACCAGTGAAGTGCTTCCCCTTGCAACTACCTAGAGGCCAACCTCCTCTTCTGCTCATCATCCAAACCCAAATCAGTAAAGATCCTCTCATAATGCAATAGCCAATTCTTAACTTCTATAGCATCCTCCATTCCCAAAAATGATTTCCCTCCAAGACTAGTGTAGTCTCTGCTCAACTTAACATATTTATTCTCAATTAGAGCCACAGGATTAGCTCCTCCAACATTCCCAGCAACTTCAGCAGGAACTCCAACAGCAGCTCCAGCTTGCATCATATTGATGAAAAATTGATACATTGCTCCCATATCCACTGGTGGATTTCCAGCACCCACATTGGCATCAGCATTTTGGTTAGCATTAGCCTGTCGATTCGGGTTCCTCCTGGTGGGTCGAGCATTTCTGTTGGTTGTGGTGCTTCCTCCACCAAGATTTCCTCTTCCATTTCCTGCCTCCAAATCTTCTTTCTCATAAATCTGCATACGGGCCTTAGTAAGATACATAAGAACGGTCTAAGGGAGAGGGGAATACGTACTTCTATAATATATATATATATATATATCAAATACAAGTATGTTACTATAGCGTTATCCCAAACCCCGTCATTGGATTATGTTTTGAAAAATCTTTTAGGTTTAAATTTTCTTTTAAGTTTCATAAACCTATGCTCTGATACCAACTTGTAACATCCCCCACTTGGAGGCCCAAAACTAACGGCTACAGATGATGCAGTCATCCATAGTTATTAATCCTCGACGACCAAATATGGTAATGTTAGATACATTGATATAGCAGAAACACATGGATATGGAAATAAATTTAAAATCAACAACTAACTTTCTCATTCCATTTCTAAGCATTTCAAATTCATTACATAATCCTAGTACGAGATTCACATTTAGAGAAAATATCATTATTACAACATACGCCAAGAGTGACATATGAAGATGCCTCCTTGGATGATCAGATTATATAACTAGGCAATTAAACATCTTTACCTTTGCAACAAAACATAGAAGAATAAAAATAGAAAATAACTCTAAATAGCTATTATGCCTCCTTTATGTCTCTGAAAGTTTATTCATCTAAAGTGGTACCTGAAAACCTCAACTCTCAAACTACTCAAAATCAATTGAGCACCCAAGAGTTTAAGGGGAAAACAAAAACTTCGAGTCAGATATAAAGCCTGGTATGAATAATAATCTACCATCTCAAACCATTTAGATATCTACTGAGACCATGCCACTTAGCGGAATGGGTTTTCCCCTTACTAGTACCTTATTCAAAACTTTATAAAACCATATATTGTGCTCCTGCATCCACAATGGTTAAAACATAGCAATTCAAATATTATAATGATATGAAAAACAAGTAAATCAATTCTGGATTACCCATCTCCATTCATTTTAACTATATGTCTCAGTTATAGTCTCTAGGGTCACTACCTAATAGTTTTCATGGGCTAACTAATAACCTGTTTAATGTTTATGGACTTCCTGTCCGGTTTCATAGTTTTCGTGCGATCACTAAGAACCTATTGGCCTCTACCAATAACTTCATTGTTTCATTGGTTCTCCCTGAACCTATTTGTATCTCCAATAACTTCCCTGTTATCTTAATTTTCATGGGTTGACTAGGAACCTATTGACATCTATCAATAACTTAATCCAGATATCGTTTTCATGGGTTCACTACAAACCTATTGACCCTTGCCAATAACTCAATCTAATCACAGTTTCATGGTTTTACTATGAACCTATTTGCCCCTGCCAATAACTATTCCTAAACATAGTTTTAATGGGTTCACTATGAACCTGTCTACCTGACAACTTCTTTAGTCAATATTCTGGCATCCTACATTCTGGTCTGTCTGACCTCCTGGATGCAATTCTACTCATTCAGGAGTTAACTTAATTTATATTCACTACTGGGTCAACCTAGTTGGTTATTCTACCCTTCACCCAAAATACAGTTATGGGCCCATTACAATGTGCATATATATATATATATATATATATGAAAAGGTAAACATAATAACATAATAATACCAAAACTTGTGGTTTAATGTCCTTGAAATATTTTACATAAAACTTGGTTTATTCCATTAACCTACTAATCAAGGAAAACTTCTTCAAAAACTCCATACTTAAAATCATTTCAAAACTCTTTTATTATGCCATGGTTTTCCTTTATAATGAGATTGGGTTATTTGTTTCGAAAACTAAGGCTTTCGAAACCTTAAAACTTTACTTTCGAAACACTTGGATAACCTCCTTTGAAATCATTTAAATTTTCTTTTCAAAACACTAACATATACCTTTCGAAACACTTTAAAACATCTCTTTCGAAACCCTTAATTCAAACTTTTCGAAAGTATTAAAACATTACTTATTAACTCTTAGAAGCATAGCTTCGAAACCAATGAAAGTATTCCTTTCGAAACCATTAGGTTTGTCTTTAAAAATAACTTTTGGGTCAAAGTGAATATATACGAAAGTATTTCTTTCGAAACCATTTACCTTTAACTAAAAATGACTGGGGAAAATTTTTGTGGCTTCGGAACCATCCTTTCGAAAGTTTCAAAACATTAAGTAAAACATTAAAGGATATCATCGAAACCCCCTTTTGAAGCCATTGCCTTCGAAACCCTTAAACTCATTCGAAAGCTTTTAGGAAGTGGCTTAGTATAATTTTTAAAACAAAAGCTACCTTTAGAAAGCATTGATGACTTTAATACTTTCGAAAGGCAAAAGTTTGGCAACAAGGTCTCGACTAGGTCAAAACCACCATTTTCGAAAGCATTGATTTATAAACAAGGAACTCATTTGAAAGGTCCACTTAGACAAAAAGGTGGCAACAGATTCGAAAGCAAAGGTCTCGACTTGGTCGAAAGCATTCTTTTGAAAACAAGGCAGGTGCTTATCTTTGAAAAGCGAAACATAGGTTTTGACCCCATCGAAAGCAATGGTTTTGATACCATGTCTTCCATCTTTCTTCAATCCACTACGTACTGGCAATGTGATACCTTGTGTATTAGTTTCGGGTTTGGTAGGTTTTGACCTGGTTGAAGCCAAAGTAAAGGGTCAAAAGGTGCTTCTAAAAGAGGCGAAACCCACTTTTCTGGGTAAAGACTGATTTAAGGCCAATTAAAGTAAATACTTTATAACCAACCTGCGTATTTGTAAACATTTGATTGGTTGCCATAACCTCTCTAATTATGTACAAAAATAACCGCCGCATATTAATTTAACAAATAAGCCCTTCCATTAAGCAAAACCAATAAAATAATTAAGTCCTTCTAAAATAATTGTATTTCCATAGTAAATTACATAGGAAAAATCCCCAGAAATTACAGAAATTCACTTTCAATATATTATCTAACATATAAAAATTTCAGACCCAAATTCTTCATAAAATAACCGAAATTAATTTCCAAACCCAATTATACATATTTTCCTTTGAAAATTCATAATAAATTTTCCATAGCTTGGAAAATTATAAAAATTAAAACCCATCTCCAAAATCATATTTTACATAACATATAATTTCCTCGTGGCATTCGAAAAATCATTGCAATCGGTTTTACCCTTAAAACCATGTAAAATAATTATCAAATTATTTTGTTTGAATTTAACATGTCCAAATCCAAGCATATCATCAATCAAAAATCATCATAATAATGGATTTAATCTTAAACCTGAAAAACAAATGATCATAAAACAAAATAGTGATGATTTAGATTATTATTCACCTTGATTATGATAAGGACCTTGAGATTTGATTGAAATTAATCCCCTTACTTTAATTCCTTAGCTTTAGATTGCTCTTCTCCTCTTTTTCTCCTAAATAATGGCCGACTCCTCTTATGTTTGCGTTTTATGTTTTGTGAAAATGAAAAATGAATGGGAGAAAGAATGAAACGTGAGTTATAAGGGTTATGGTAATAAGGTGCGGCTATTTCCTAATAAGCCCTTGTGTAAATTAATTAGTCTATAAGTCATTCTTAAGCCCATTTAAATAATTAAGCATGACCCTTAATTTATTTTTAAATCTCAATCCCCTTATCACTCTAGTTATTTACATTATTCTATTTAATTTATCCAATTAAATCTTCTGAATAATGTTATCAAAAATTCAAGGCGTTACAATTAAATAGTTTTGATAAAATAATAGTTGATTAATATTATTATAGAGATAAATAATAAAGAAATATTTCATAAATATTTTGGTTTCAATTATTATTATTTTCAAGATAAACGGTAATACAATTCGAGTATTTTGAAAGGTGGAATGTTATGTTTTTGAAATAGTGAGTTGAGTTATCTTGGTTTGAAAAACAATAAAGTGATCAATTTTTTTATAGTAAATTACTATTTAAGAAAATAAATAATTTTATGTTTTTAAAGACCTAAATGAGAGTTGTTACTATTTTTGGAAAAATAATAAAAACTACATGGTTTTGCAATATTCACAGTGTATTGCCATTACTTTCGAGAATAAACAATAATCATATTGTTTTGAGATATCACAGTATGTTCTTATTGCTGCTTTCGAAAATGAATAATAACACCATGATTTTGAAGTCTTATGGTACATTATTATGAGTTAGGAAAAGCAAAATAATATGGATTTGAGTAAATATATGTGAATTGTTATTATTTTGGTAATAAATGAAAACATCCTATTTCATAGTAGATTATTATTAATTTCAATATAAATAATGATGATGATATAATATAAATACTTTAAAGGTAATATAATATAATGTGAAAAATAGTAATATTGGGTTTTGACAAGGAGTACTATTAGTTATGGATACAATAATAGTAAAGGGTTCAAATGAAATATTTGAATATTCTCGGGCTAGATAATAGTAAGGAAATTTAAAGGTATAATTGACATCTTGATTGCTTTATATATCAATTTTTTTGCTTTATGTCTTTGGTAGTTTGGTTACTTTGATTGTTGAGTATTTTGGTTACTTTAAACTATTATTTCATTAACTGGTTATGCATGTTATTTTGTTCCACCGTGGTTGTATTATAGTTGTGAAATAGTTGCTTGACCTATATGTTTTTTTAGCAAAACTAGTCGGCTTTATAGTGGGCCGTGCCACTATATAAATATGGGAAACAGGTGTTCAATACATACACAGAACAGCTAAATGGGTCAAGAGATCAAACCACAAAAAAGAAAAGCACAGGAGCTAGAGAAAAGAGCCTAAACTACTAAGAAGAACATAACTAAGCACCCTCAAAAGAGGAGGAAACGCCACGTCCAACAACCGACGTTGGACCAATAACATGAGAGAAACCAGAGAAGAGAGTGGCCAGATTCGGATCATAACCATTAGAATCAGGAGAGTAAATAAATTTTCTATCCCAAGTGACATCATAAAAATAACTTTTATTCGCCTCACCAATCTCGCCAACCCTGGTAAGGGACAGACCCTCACCCTTAATGTGATAAGTAAGACTACGACTCTCTCCCTCAATATCACTGATAAAAGCATAAAAAGTGTCAGACTCGGGCGAGTACCGCATATCAGAAGGAACATGAAGCCATGCCCGTTCACCCGAATTCTAAATAATAGAATCGGACAAAGAAGGAGAGATAGCCTCAATCTGGACGGTATGAGACAAACTGGCAGAGGGAGGAGCTACAGGAGCATCATCACTGGGAGCTACACCAACTGGGGAAATAGTGGAAATCAGATCAGATGAGGGAGGCATAACCTTTGGAACCCATTTCCGTAAAGGAGGATGTGGTAGGGAGTCCAATCAGCAAGAGGAGTAAGGCCAGCGAAAGCCGAACTGGAACACGCATCTGAAAGATGCCCAAAAGACTGACATAACGTACAAATCGCAGGTTTCCAACTGTTTGACCTATATGTTTGGTTTTGAAACAACTAACAAACAAACTAATGAATAAAAATTTATTTCACATCAAATTATCACAAATATGGACAATTAATATTGTGTGCTTCCATGTGACATTATACAGATGTAGTTGATTCCTCATAATGATGTAAGTAAAATGTGGTAATGAATGGACCCTATTTTGTGTTGTATACTCACTTATGATGATTACTCATGTATTCGATACATAAATAACTTATGAATGTTATAAAAAGAAGTAAGATTGGGGTAGACTCTTATATTAGCAGAATTGCATCCAAGAGATCAGATGAGATCTATCAAAATAAGAAGATGTAACAACCTAATATTAATGAATAATGTAGAGATGGGATAAGGGGAATCTAAAGGATTTAGTAGAGATGTTCACTATAATGTAACATTTTGATTACATTCACCTCCTGAGAATATAGATCGACCTTGGCTAGTTCAATCCCCTAGGTGGATGAGATCATGTTTACTATCATCATTATGAGTTAATGAGTATGGTGGGGATTAATATTAATGTTAGATGGTATGGGACATATAATAATAATGTTCGATGACTTAAACACTAGAAAATAAATATAAGTGGTAGGAATGAAATGCCTAACTTTAAACTAGGATAAATGTTAGTGTAAACATTTGTTACCTACACAAGCTAAATTATAGAAATCTCATTTACAAGTTCATGATCAACTGTATAACATGATGATGATGCTTATGATGGTGTAAGGATTGCAGGTGACATTTTATTATATGCTAACAAGTTTGGATGCATATAGAGGGTGGAATGTTAAGCTCATACACTTAGGCCGACACTCTCACCTAAAGAATAGGGTCAGGTATGACAGTAGTGGAAAAGTAGAACTATGTGGGCCTAATCTTGAAAAAGTACGTAGACAGTCTACCTTGGACATGTAGCTACCTACCTTCTGGCTGGGCTGCCTAGACGTAAGGGCGTAGTTAGTTTGTAACACCCCTATTTTTAATAAAAACAATTAATTAATTAAAAAAGCATTTTGCTACTTTTTCAGAAGGCTGAAAAATTGAATTTTCACAAATAAAGGAATTTGGGAAATATGACTTTCCATTGTCTCAAGTAAATTCTTCTAGCCGAAATTTATACATAAAACGTCGAAAACATATACCAAATGAAGGAGATATGGATCGTTTACCATAGCACGCATTTCGTGTTTTGTGCCTATTTTGAAATTTTAAGTTTAATACTTAATTACATCTGATAATGGAATTTGTTGCTATAATTAATGTAAGGATATGTTACATATATTAGTAAGAGAAGGTATAAATGTATTTATGAAAAGAATGCATTTAATGAAAGAAATGTTACATATTTTGAAAAAGATAATATATTTATGGAAGGACATCAAAGAAAAGGTAAGGTACGCTATCTCTTTATTAGTAAAGATAAAGGTAAATCTAATTTTTGATTTTTGGGGAAGATTAATACCAATCAATTACAAATTTATTGTGTGTTTACTAATATAGAGCAAGTTTCCTAATTAATGTCAATAAATATACACATATATACACATATACGTTTGAATATTAATCCGTAATTCCTTATAATATTTAATACACACACATACATACATATATGTATGTATGTAGAATATTGATACATGATATTAATTAATTTGAATTATAATAAATGGTATTTAAAATAATAATAAATGGTATTGATTTGAATTATAATTAATGGCGCTTGTTGGTAGAGGATACACATAATTTTCTTTGACAAAATAAAAGAGGACCAATTTTGCATGTATGTTAGGGGAAGTGATATGGATAAAGAAATAATTTTCCTAGACCTAAACTTCACTTAATTTCCACCTATATATACATGCTTAACCTTTACCCCTCTCATTCTAAATCCTAGTTACCACTTCTACAATTCTTCATATTTTCTTCATCTTCTTCCTCCAACCCTAAAACAAACTCTTTAAATAAAATAAAAATCCAAACTTTGAACTAGAATAGAAAATCAAATTGAAGAATAAAATAATAAAATCAACAATTATAAGCTAAGAAAAGAAGGAAGAAACACCAAACCAAGTCAGGTTAAGAAAGGTTTCTTTAAACATCATTCCAAGGAGAGTGCATTGAGTACGATGTGTTATGATGTAAAATAGTACTTAAATTTCTTTTATACATCTACCTAAATTAAAAAAATAGTTTTGAATATGCATTTATAATTTCAATTTGAGAATCTATTTGGATTGATAATTTCAACTGAGAATCTATATGGATAGGAACAATGTAACTATTAAAACATGGGAAAGGGTAAACTAGTGGAATTCACATCTAAACATGTAGATCTAGGTTATGTAAAGAACCGAATTAATATAAGTAGATCCATGTATATGTTCCCTGAATCACCTAGTTTTGGTTATATTAATTTTCAAATACGCTAAAAATATGCATAGGTTATTGATTGAAAAAATCATAGATAATTGATTGAAATGTTATATACAATCATTAATACTAACCAGCTAAAGTCATGTATAAAAAAGAATAGAAATTATACACAAAACACTATAAAAAATGAAGCCTTACATTCGTATTTGAATTTGTGAAGAAGACGAATAAAACCAGTAAGATAACAGACAAGGAAACATAAATTCAGACGTGTGAATTTTAGAAAATTGGAAACAGAAAGCAATCATTTCAAATCTTACATGATTCAGACGGTTGAATTTATATTCAAAAGTCTAGAATCGAAGTCATGCATTTGATTATAGGGTTAGAAGTCTTAGTACCTGTAGCTAAATTTTTCTGTAGGGGTTCAAATGCTTGGATTAAAAATTAGATGTATGAATGGATGGAAATAAGCTCAGGTTGTACCTCGACCAGGTGCAAGCCAAGTATGGCGGGTCGGAGAAACTTGTTCCCACTTCTTCAACTTTGGGCAATTCATGTAACTTAATGAAGTCATGCAACGAGATTGAATAGTATCACACTTAGTAATGCCCTAGGTTCTGACTTCATGAAGTTGTTAAATGTGGCCCTCAACATGGCATGTGATTCTATTGCAATTAAATGCTTTGGAGCATACGGGCACTCACAAGGATGTTACTCAATGCATTAGGGGCAAGTGGGCTTAGACATTGTGGTGTATACTCAGTATTGTGCATAGTTATGGACACCAATGGGGAGGTTACTCAATGCATTAGGGGAAAGTGGCTTAGGCATTATGATGTATGCCTAGTGTTGTGCATAGAAAAAGGATATCATGCACTAACGAGGAGGTTGCTCAATGCATTAGGGGCAAGTGGCTTAGGCATTATGATGTATGCCTAGTGTTGTGCATAAAAAAAGGATATCAGGCACTAACGAGGAGGTTACTCAATGCTTTAGGGGCAAGTGGGCTAAGACATTGTGATGTATACCCAGTTTTGTATGTAGGATAATGAACGTTAATGAGCAGGCTACTCAATGCTTTCGGGGCAATATGGGCTCGGGCATTATGAGGTATACTCGGCAGGATACATTGACCATACAGATCGTATACTTATGGTTCGAGATTGCCTATTCAGTGTATTCGTTTGGTGGTTCATCATTTAGGATCTTTATTTGATGCACGATTAGGTACACCAAGGGTTGTTGCACGGTAGTGAAGTGACCCACTTTTCTTTACCTATGTTTTAATGATTTTTAGTTGAGTTTTTTTTTAAAACAAGGGATCACTTCTTTTCTTTCCTCTTTTATTTCTTTTAATTAATTTCCCAAGATCCAGAATTTACTAATATAAAAATATCGGTATTTAAATCAAGTCATATCATTTATATATGTGAAGATATATAAATGTTTCTTTGCCTATCAGAGTGTTAAAGTAGCAAAGAAATTCAATCACACAATATTTTCCATAATTGAGAGGTTTTATGTCACATAGCTATTTCTACACTGTAATCTTTTTATTGACTCAAGATTGACTAATACATTTTCAGATATTATCATCTTGGAATGACTCAAGATTGACTAATACATTTTTCAAGTATTAGCATCTATTATTCTCTTCTTCATTTTCCAGATTGTTCTATAAACCAGATTGATTAATTTGTGGATTTATAACCCATGTATTTGATCTTTGGGATTCAGGAATTCATACATATTGTTTTAGAATGATAAAACATATTAAAACTTGGTTTGATCTATGGATCACTGGTTAGTCTAGCCCAGATTCAGGATTCAAACATAAACATGCACAAGTAATTCAGGTCAAGCAAAATGCACATATCCAGGTTCATAAAGCACATAATGATCATGTGAGTAAGATTTTAGAAAGATCTTTGCATATTTTTGGCTAAAAGCATATAAAGTTTGATGTTCTGGATTTTTAAACACTTAACAAAATTACTTTATATTCTTGTTTGAGTCTATATTGTCTATCCCTATTTCTGGCTTGCTACTTCAGTTTCATATTGAAGTCAGTTCCAGATTTTACCAATTCCAATTCCTAAATCCTTATATACTTATGATTTTTAGGTTTTATGGTATCATAATCCTACTCTTGTTCTAGACATATCGTAGGATTTAGTTGCATTTCAAATTAGCTTACACTATGGTCTTGTTTGCTTCAGGAATCTGAAGACTATGACTTCAAGCTCTTGCATGTACTTGTATCAATTACAAGACATGTACAAGCCTTACTGGTTAGCCAAGACCATGTTCAACCCATCCACTTAATACTTTGGCACATATTTATTCAAAAACAACTTAAACTTTATAACTGAAATATAACAAACATGCCAAGGAGAATATATCCACATATCAGATTATATGGCATGTTATCCTTCATTATAATCCACTGGATTATTTCCAGAGTATGCTACTTAAATCAACAACTCACAAGCACATATAATACTTAAGTTTATCTTTTTTTTACATGTTCTTTTCAAGAAAACAAAGCAAGTATCAATCCTGGAAATACACAAGACATAAGAGAGTTTGCCTAGATTATTTATTACAATTAAACTTCTACTTCTCTAAATCATTTTAAAACCAGCAAGTTCTTCATACATCCATACAAGCAAGCTACTCAAGAATCTTCCCCTGTAGCAATACTTTGAACTGCCTCAATGAAAATGAGACACCCCAAAGATTGCAAAGGCAACAAATAGGGTCAGAAAATATATTCTGGTGTGAGTGAAATCATAGATTATAAATAACTTGTAATTACTAAATACTGTGCAGAGAATTCATATGTTTGATGCTTATTTAAATTCATACTAAAATCTGAGTATATATATATACATATATAAGCTCTTACTAACATACATGCACACAAGCATTCATTCATTAACACAATTCAGTTTATGTACATATACTCCTATGGATCAACTCCCTTAATTCCAATAGCTCAATTTCTCAATCCTCGTTTATCATTTATTTGGTCTTAACTCTTTCCATTGAACACCATGTGTACATTGCAAAGGGGCTCAATTATGTTAACCCTTTACACAGAGGCCTACAGGACTTAAACAAGTCATGCACATACCCATCATCCACCTAATGATGAATAGATCAAGGCACTACTCCTAGATTAGCTTTATAATCTAGAGACCATTCTCATTTTCTTTTCGAAGAATTTTATTAATTCTTGAAATGCTTTATATTCTTTTCTTCCTTTCATAAATCAAAGAGTATTAAACTCACTCAGGGATTTCAGCCAGTCATACAAAGCATTCATGCAAAACACCACATCCCATTTTAAGGTCATTTTTATTCAATTATGTTTTCTAAAACTTGCATATATTTATTTCCAGAAATATTCCCATTTCTTACATAAATCTGGTGAAGTCATATAAAACATTACATTTATTTTACTATGAACATAGGGTAAGGTTTTTGAGAAAAACCCATAAAAACATATTAACTTGTGATTTGAACAAATCAACACACACACACACACACACACACACACACACATATATATATATATATATAATATTGCATTGTTCATATCATTTTTAAAATGAACTAGACATAAGCATGAATCCCCTTATTCACACTGCCTACTTCATTCTTCATCAATACCCCATTTCTCAGTAAAAATATTTAACTCATCTCCATATAAAAACTGGATTATAAGTTACATAATCCATTTTTGTGATCAGGGTGTTTGCCTTTTCAAAGCATTAATCAAAACAATCAAAACAGATCAAAACATCAACCAAAAACTCAACCAAAACACCAACCATAATCAACATTTATTTATTCAGAGAATAAAATTAAGCAAAAACATGATATGGTTTTATAAAAGTAATATGGCTGCCCTTAACTTGGGTCTTAATGCCTTAAATCTCATAAGATGATTAATCACTCACCTTCCTTCTTCTTTCCCCGAGAATGCTCTAACTTGAAACCAGTGTGAGTTTTCTCTTCTTTTTATTTTATAAAATATCTTTCTGTTTTCAAAAATAAACTACTGCTTATCCTTTGATTTTTAAAACATTTAGCTAGGGTTTTAGTGGAGTGAAAAACCCATTTTATCCCCACACAAATGAGAGAATTCTGTATATGTGTTTATGGCTAAATATGCCATTTTCTTTTTGATTCCATTTCGGGTATTACAGTTGCTTTTCTTCTTTTTCTGTGTACATGCCATTTGCATGTTTCACATACACACTATTTTCATGTGACTTATCTACATTATTTATTTTCTTAAGACAAATCTATAATGTTCACATATATATCTTTTATCAATTAATTCCTTGCTAATGTTTCAAACCATTTGTTTTCTCTTGATTTTAAAATTTATTTATACATATATAATACCAAACTGGTTTCATATATTTTAATCATCATAAGAGTTTATTTTATCACTCTATACTCCTCTGGCTACTTATATACAATATATATATGAGATATGTGAATATAAAACTCATTCATACTTAGTCATTTTCTTCTCATTATTATTTACTGAAAACAACTATCCTCTTCCTTATTTATTTCACTCATTCTTGATATTTATTTTCAAACTATTTTATTCTTTGAATATTTTCCATTAACTGTTTTTTATAAAATTATTTTCATCTCGATAATTTGGGTCTTCACACGTAGTATGTAGATTAATATTTCCTTATACATAGTTAATGAACACAAATGAACACCTAGGCCATGTAGATTATAAATGAAAGCTAATTCCTTATGAACACCATACACTAGTGATATGATTCATTCACTAGGCATTGTCTGATCCCCTTATTTTCTTCCTCTTTTACATATATTATAAGAGGATAAGGCAATAGGTGAGACAATTTGGGTGAAGGTGTGTCGAATAGGCGATATGATCCACGGAGATTTATCTATTTATAATCATTCTTCTATGTATTTTACCTGTTAGACTGGCTCTTACTATGATGTTATTTGGAGATTCTATTTTGTAAAACATTGTATATACCATGATTATTTTGAGATTTTATTACTTTGGCTTATCTTTCGGTATTTATATTTTATTTCCTTCCGCTGTGAGATCTGAAAGTGTAGAATGTTCTAAAAATTACATTTGTCTCTATATCATGTAAACCTTAAATACCTAACGTTCGTACTTCTTGGCCTGATGCGAGTTCAAATGTCATTTCTAAGCTTTGGATCGGTGTGTCAGGCGTATAGGTTGTTGCACTTGGTATCGGAGCATAGGTTCAGGATTCCTTAGAGATTAGGAACGTATGAGAGAACGTGTTTGTAATTCGCTATTATACACACACACACACCACAACAATTATATATCTTTTGACTTAAAGGTAGTTGTTGACTTGTCCCTTATGTAAGTAAACAACTATAAGTTAATTAAATGGTATGATTTTAATTTTTGTGGTGAAAAGTAAATCCATTACATTTATAATTTACTCCACAAAGTAATGTTAATAGAGGTTCCCTATACCAACTAGTGGTAGTGGGTAAGTTGTAGTACCACTCGACCCATATAAAATAAGCATGATGTTGATAAGGTGTACAGAACCATAAAAGGACTACTCAAGGTTAGAATAAAATTTCCTCAGTTAAAGTGGAAGTCCTATTCTTATATAGGAAATAGTTGCTAAAACTATTTGACTTGTATTGAATAGTTGGGAGTGTTCCTATATTGGAGTTGGGCACTGAATTAGGGAATAAACTTGAGTTAATCATTTTTTAAGAAGATGAGTTAAAACCCTATGCACTTGAAGCATTGTTATGTAATGTACTTGGGCTTGTGTAAGTGTTATTTTCCTCTACTCTAATTAAATTATTTAGATTAACTGAAAAAAATTTCTAAGAATGTAGAAACCTTAGTGTTTGTGGTAAGTTTTCTGAAAAAGTATAGAAGTTGAAGTTTGAACTAGTAACTCCTTATTTAAGCTTCAAACAGGGGAAAATTTAATAAAAAGGTAAATTTCCATAACTATTATAAAGCTTTTAATTTTTTGCAAAGTTTGGTGTAAGGCACACTATTGCACCTCCCATTGACGTATACTTTTCCTCTTACAATGGAACTTTTGAAATGTAAATTGAATTCTATGTAAAATCCATCCTTTTGAATGTCTTTATTTTATAAAAAAAATTTCAAACTTTGAATAAAAAGTAAAATGTTATGATACTCTTTTGTGGTAATCTCTAACTTGAAAGTTAATAAAAAAAATTTAAGAAGAAACTTTTTCCATGTTTTCTTTTCTATGTCAAATTGAACCGTTTTGGAAAAAAAATTAAATTGAGAAAAAAGTGTAATATTTTTTGTCAAAAAGAAATGGTGGTTAAGATTCGCAGAGAATTTTATGATTTTGAAGCTTACTAGTTTTTGTGAAAAAATGAAAATAATAAAATGATAAAAGAAAAAGAAAAACTGAATTGAAAAGTTATTGATATTTTAACTTGAAGTTTTATTGGAGTTAGAAGGACTACACAGCCTATAAAACTTGAATTGGTTAGGGCGGATAAGCTAGAATAGTCCATATGTCAGTGTGTTAAAGACTTTCTAATTATGGATTTGTAAAGTATTCAAAGATTTAGGATAAACAAAAAAAAGGATTTGGTGACCTTTCGATCAACGTTCGAATTAGAAGGGTATGCTACCAAATTAAATTTTCTTAATAATAAAGAGTGAACACCACTTCGTGCTTTTCTACCCAAACTTGGTTTGAGTTGCCTAATCTTAGTGCAAGAAGGTTTGGAAGATGTGATTTGGCTAAAACTTATTTAATTTTAAAGAAAGGAAAGAGTATGCCAAGATAATTATTGTACAAAAAGTGCTATAGAGGTAAGATTTTTCCTTGGTTCGGATAGCCACTATAAGAAGTTCATTAAAGATTTTGCAGTGATTTCTACATCGCTAACATGCCTTACCAAGAAGAATTTAGTTTCTCTCCTGGAACTCGAAATGTGAGCATGCTTTTATTAAGCCAAAGGAGATGTTTATCAATCATAAGTCCCTAAAGTAATTGTTGTTTTAACATCGTCGGAAGAGGTTGACAATTTATACCATTTTTGGATGGGTGTCGTTAATCCAATATTTCAGGTAACGTTATGCCTCACATGTTGCTTTTCGCTAGGGAAGTTATAAGTACCAGGCAAGTAGGTTGTCGTCTTACGATATAAGTTTTATGGTGATATTTATAAAGTATTGATACTTGAGTTGTCATCATAAATGCAAGTACATTGTTTGGGGTTGAGATGACATAGTTCCATATCATGTTAATTAGGATAGGACGTTGTTCATTTTAGATGTTCCTAGATTAATTTTTTAGCAGGATGCTATTTAAGTTATTGAGTATTATGTGACTAGTATGGCAAGACACCATTACCTATTAATTTGCCTTGACTATAGTACAGTTGAATTAAAATGGTGAGAAATTATGTTTAATGTTAATGGGTTTGTATAAAGAAATGATAAAAAATTTAATTTTAGATGACAAAACATAAATGAAAGGATCAAGAGGTGATATCATAATTTGCAAGCATTAAGAATGCGGAGGTGATTTTCATGGCAAATGAGATTTAAAGATTTTGGTAAGGTTTTAAAAAAAAAATTGGTCCTTCTCAATCATCACTTGAATTGAAACCATCTATTCAAGGAAACTGTTGTGAAGCATCGACTTAAAGCTACATAGTTTGCGTTGCAAAATAGGTGCGCATATTGTATCGCCTAGTCGATTACTTTTAATGCTAAATATTTTTAGGTTAGGATTTACATAAATTTAGGACTTCACTTAGACTTAGTATTTTTGTTTCTACATTTGAATAAGTAAATTTGGTAGGATTACCATACTTGTTTGAATGTTTTCTGCTTGTATGCTATAGAACTTAGGATAAACTTGTTGCAGACTAGAAATGTAATACCTTGGTATCATAATTATTGAAGATTGAAGGAGCGATATCGTAAGTGAAATGATACAGCTTAGGCTAAATCAAAATTAGAAGAGGATTTATGCTATTTTCACCAATTTAAGACATCATCGGATTTTTATGTTCTTAGGTGAGAATGAGGAATAGTAAGCGATTCAAATTATTTTAAGCTAGGTTAGACACCACCCACGTTCATGTTATCCTATTGTAGTATCCAGAAGATAAAGTGATTGGGATACTACTGGGATGATTTAAGGCATTGTGCATTGAGGGTTGCACGAGAATACATTTTTCCGTTAGAACATACTGTGCTAAGGTTACCAGTTGTGTTACCAGTTGTGGTGCATGTTGGCATTGTTTTACCAGGGATGGTAACATGGACAAAATTTTACCTATGCACGTACACTAGCAGTGATTTGGATTGATTTCATATGCCAATAGTAAAGTGATTTGCGTTGACCAGTATCGAAAATAGTACGTATATAAAAGTTAGATACACAAGCATCGATATACGATATCGATGTACATTTGAATTTGATTTAAATATAAATTATGTGATGTGGTTTAAATTAACATGCTAGCCCATGAGGCTCATGTTGTGGCCTGTAAAACAAGAGGAGTGGAGGGTTGATATGATTGATATTTTTGGTTTGAATTAGTAGAGAAAAGGATGGATCAATATCCACTTTTTCCTCTCTCCTTCTTTTCTTATTTAAACCCACCGCCCCTTACATTTTTGAGCTGACTTTTGAACTCTAGCCACTCTACATCTCTAGCCAAAAATCCAAACCACCCCTTCCTTCATTATTTTCAAATCAAACATAAATTCAAATCAAATAAGATAAAGGTGTCTAGATCTCTTTGATAGATAGCGCTTTCTGGAGGAGATGGGATTCAATTCTAGGAGTTCCACTTATTCATCATTCAAGGTGTCATTACTAGGCTACATTTAAGGTAATAATTTGATACATAACCATTCACACACATACACATATATGTGTGTGTGTGTCTCATTTATTGTGTTATTATGTCTAGTTAGATTAGATCTATATCGTGAATCATTATATGTATATGCTGTCAATCTAGAATATATATATATATAAATTGTTGTTATAAATAGAAATATATATACACTATTATTCTAGTTTAAAGTATTGAATTGAATTTAATAATTTATAAATACATACATACATACATACATGCATGCATATATATATATATTTATAAACATACGCAAATTTGCAAACATTACGTAATAATTCAATCCTTGCATTTAGATATGCATGAATTCACTCCCCACTCCCAGAAGTGTGTGACTCAATGTTAACTTCAACTAACCAATTAACATACTGGCCTTAGCTCCGTCATCGGTGAAGTCTCCTTATTTTATTACATATTAAAAAAATATGAAATTCACCATTTAACCCACTGTATGTTGGCCCAGATTCGACAAATTTTTCTACAAGGGTTCGAACGTCTAAATTTAAAATCGGACATCAAATGGTTGGAAATAAGCCCAGGTCGAACCTGGACCTGGTGCAGGCCAAGTATGAGGATTAGGGAAACTTGTTCCCACTACTTCGACTTTGGGGAGTCAATGTAACTGAATGAAGTTGTAATGACCGCCATACACCACCGGTACCTAATATACCTGTAGACGCGTTGTAGAGGTATCCGGACGATGTAAGGTGATAGTCAAGGGTGTAAAGTAACGAAAATCAAAATACAAAACATGTAGAACATCTTACGGTGCCTAGACAAACTATAATATAATAACATGGATGTAAAACAAGCGAAACAGTAATATAATCAGATGAACTATAAATAAGAAAATTAGAGTGCAATAGGTTCATTGATTATACAAAACTAAAATAGAAGATATTTACACATCCTAATCTCCAAAATAAACTCTATAACTATCTCTAAAGTAATACAAATACTAGTATAGCTCCATAGTACTGCACATTGAAATAAGTGATAGCAAGCTCTAAAGTATAAATATATGGAAGTGTGGCCTCCTGCTCATACTCCGTACTGCTCCATGCTTTATCCAGACCTATTGTCCTTAATCTGCTCATTTAAGAGTACCCGATATAATAGGAAGCAAAATGTAAAACCTCAGATTAGACAACAGTCTGGTGTGAGCGATACATCATCTCAAAATACTATAAAAATCATATATAGTAAATAAGGGCATATGGAATGAAGAACCATACCTGACATGTCCCTGCAACAAAAAAGTAAGCACATAACATCTGATATATGCTAATTTACTATAATTATCGTATGAGTGTCTATAATCAAAGTACAATGTCCAATGTCTAGGTATACAGTCAAAAATACCTACGTCGTATGACACCTTGGAGTGATAAGCAAACACAGAAAACATAGTATCCATACAATAATCCTCACCATCATTTATGTGCTTTGGATACTTGATAAATCGTATGACACAATTACAGCTAGGGACTCAATCAGATCCCAGCATCTTTGGTTCTTGAATCCATGCCACTTTATAAGGCCAGGTACTAGACTCGCAATCACAAAGTCCAGTGTAATCCACAATCGTAAGATCTGATACCAATCGTAATCCGGGTGGGCGTTCCCACGTACTCCCTCTATACGAACACACTAGAAACCTCTGAGTAATCAATAATCCCTTCGCAGGCGTCTCCATAGTGGAACTCAATTATTATTCCATCCCGGCTATCTCCACAATAGAACGCAGTCGCAGATTCTACTTGCAATTCCTCATTGTTGAACTCATCCTTGCGGATCACCGTCACAACTCCCATCATTGAGTCATCGTCATCGGAATGCCTCGCAACCCCCATCTAAGTCCTAGAGCCATCATACAAAAGTTTTGAAGTCGTCATCATGTTGAAGTGCCATGCCATCACTTCACTAATCACCATACGAACCCCAAAGTCAGCTTGAGTCATCCCAGAGTTGTTCGCCTTTTCCCAAGAATAAACTCCAAAAATCTACATTTTTTGCTCGGGTCACTTCTTCGGAAACTGAAGTCATTACCTTGAAAACTCGAAGCAGCTCCCTCTCTGACCTGAAGAAACCAAAGATTTCCACTACTCCATTTCCACCTAGAAAACACCTTGCCTAATCACGAAGCAAAGCCTACCATGTCCCCTAGCAAGACCCAAAGCGCTACACAGGCTACCTCGGAACAAGAACTCCTGGCCAACCCCCGAGCACAGCGCCATCGGACATCATTTGTTGTTCGGTCCTCCCCAATGCCGACCTGGAGCAACCACCGAGCACACCATCTCCTAACCCAAAGCACACCACGAGCAAGAATTCTTGATCGACCACCAAACTTATGCTACCGAATAGAAATGTTGTGGTTTCTCCAAACTCCAGTTTCGCGTCGTTTCTTCATTACGCCCCGTTCTTCGACCCATATGCCTTCCATATGCGTCGATACGACTCCTAACATCCTCAAGCCTATCCATCGAAGTCAGGTCCTATGCTTTCTACCATTAGTTCACTTCGATGAGTATTTTTAACAATCCAATCATGCACACAAACACTACACACGCATCAATCTACACTCAAGCATGAAAAATACAAAAAAAATCCTAGCAATCATTATACAGTGTATCCACAACATAGCCTAACATCTATAGAGGTAATCACATATCTAAATAACATGATTAGAACACCAAAAGCCATACTATTCACATTTTTACTACAGGTAGATTTTTAAAACATCGTTAAAACATAAATTTGACTTAAAAATGGATCCAAAATATTATAAAACCTATCAATAAATATATATATTAAAGTGTGAGATGATAAATCACTCACCAAACCCGTAAAAAATCCAAGTTTTGCATGAAAATCGAAGTGAATCCGAGAACGAACAGCAAAGACCTAATTTCTCTTTTCTAAAATGTAGTTTTGAAGATCTCTAACTAATCCACTTGCCAATCTACCCCTCAATCTATGATTTAGACATGATTTGGAGGAGAAAGGTGAAGGTCTTGGTGAATAAATGGTTAATGGAGGCTTAGATTTATTTGGGAAATAGGAAAAATGATTTGGATAAGGCTCTTACAGCTTCTAATAGTGTAAAACCCAAAATGGATTAGGAGGTCTATCCTTAATCTCACTAATTATTCATTAAGCTGCTTCAAAAAAACTGCCAAACTTCAAACGGCCATATCTCCTAGCCAGAAAGTCCAAATTGCTACTATGACCACTCTACGGAAAGTGAAATCGTTGTATCTTTCCAATGGAAGTGGTCTTGGGTCCTAATTTAGCTTCTACCAAAAGTTAAATCCATTACAAGTTTTCAGGGATAAAATCATCCGATAAAATTTATTGAGGTAAAAAATATCACCACTCAATACGTAATATGAATTTATAAATAATATTTTGTAACCCTACAATACGTAAAATATGGGTTGTTACACTCTTCCCCTTTAGGAATTTTGCCCTTGGAATCCCTAATACAACCAAGGAAAAACCAAACATAGCCGTCATGCATGCCTAACAATCACGAGCAACCATATCAGGCATCAACCATGCACAAGTAAGTAAGAAATATAGTATATGCCTATCCTAGCATGAAGGATACTAAACTACCATATGTGATATCGAAAGTGAAAGTAAATGCAATAAATAGAAATTCTGACTAAGTAAAGAGCTTCGGATAAGTGGTCCTCGTACTCTCCTTGGTCTCCCAAGTATAATCGCCTTTGCTCTCACTCCATTGAGCCTTCACCACTGTACCATCTTCCTCCTTAGCTGCTTCGTATCATGTCCGATGATACGAATAGGCCTACGAGGTCTCGAAGCTTCTGTTTTTCAATCTTGATATCATCAAGCTGATCTGATTCAACTATCATGCCTGAGCCATGCACAAACTTCCAAAAGTGAGAGACATGGAACACGTTGTGCACGCCCACCATCTTCTGAGGTAATTCGACTCGATAAGCTAGTTCCCAATCCTTTCAAGTATCGATAAAGGAACAACGAATTTTGGCGCGAACTTCTCCTTGGTACCGAATCAAACAACATTCTTTAATAGAGAGATCTTGACAAACACCATATTATCGATAGAGAACTCTGTGTCTCGTCTTTTATTATCAGCATAGCTCTTCAGTCTATCTTGAGCAGCTTTCATTTATTGTTGAATGTTCTTGATCTTCTTCGACGCCTCTCAAACTATATCTGGTCCAAGTATCAGTTTTTCACCTACTCCCCACAAAAATGAAGGAACTTTGCACGGTCGGCCATATAATGCCTCAAATGGTGCCATACCGATGTTGGACCAATAACTGTTATTGTATGCAAACTCTACCAAATGCAAGTGATTGTCCCACGAGCCGCCAAAGTTGAGAATGCAAGCTCGCAAGAGATTTTCCCCGATACGATTCACACTCTCGATTTGCCCATCAGTTTGTGGGTGATAATTTCTACTAAGATGCAACTTCATCCCCAATGCCTCTTGTAAGATTTTCCAAAACTCGCTTATGAACAGAGGGTCTTGATCACTCACAATGATCTTCGACACACCATGGAATCGCTCAACCCACTTCACATACAACTCAACAATTTGGATGTTGTCCTACTAGACTTTACTGGTATAAATCTTACAGTCTTCGTCAATCAATTGACTATGACCCAGATGTTATCGTACCCTCCTTTGGTCCTCGATAATCCATCGGTGAAGTTCATCGAAACTTGTCCCCATTTCCACTCGGAAATCTCAAGCAGTTGCAGCAAACTACTCGGCTTCTTCTACTCTGCCTTTACCAACTGATAGTTCATGCACTTTGAGATGAATGCCCAACGTCCTTCTTCATCCCTTCCTAGTAAAATGACTGCCTCATATCATGGTACATTTTATTGCTGTTGAAAAGTACATTTAATCTTGAATGATGGCACTCTCGTAGCACCTCAACCCTCAATCCATTGACATTATGTACAAACAATCTTCTATCCTTACGGAGCCAACCAACATGGTCGAGCCCATACTGCTTCATCTTCTCAAACTGTACTCCTTCCACTATCTTCACCATGATCTTCGCTAGTCTAGTGTCTTGCCTCTAACTAGTACCAATCCGCTCAACCAAAGTAGGTTAGTTCCTCAAGCAAGCCAACACTTTCGGCTCTAGCTCATATTGAGGTCTAAAATCATAGCCAGCGATAAACTACAACTACTTCCACTATATTAACATCGCTCCCAAGCTGGCATGTCTGCTACTCGAAGCCTCAACAATTGCAATTACCTTATTGGGCATATAGGAAATGTCAAAGTCATAAGAGGCCAGGAACTATAATCATTGTTGTTGATGAAGGTTAAGATCCTTCTGGGAGAAGAGGTACTTCAACGGTTTATGATCCATATACAACTCGAACCTCTCTCCAAGCAAATAATGCCTCCATATCTTCAAAAGTGAATATTATCGCCGCCAACTCAAAATCATAAGTTGGATACTTTCTCTCGTGTAGTTTTAGCTATCGACTAGCATATGCGACAACCTTTAACCTTTACATCAATACTACACCTAGTCCAGTACCATAGACATCTATGTATACTATTAACTCCTCATTCCCAGTTGAATAACTAACACTGGTGAATTCGTTAACCTTTCTTTTAGACACATGAATGCGTGCTTGTACCTCGCGTCCTAAAAAAATCTGATTCTTCTTCATCAAGTTGGTAAACGGTACTTCTACCTTAGAGAAGTCCTTGATAAAACGTCTATAGTATCCTCCAATCCAAGGAAATTTTTCACACCTAAAGTGGTCTTGAGTCGATCCCAATCCTGTACTGTTGCTACTTCTCGGGATCTATAGCAATTCCCTGCTTCGAAATAATGTGATCCAAAAATAGCATTTCTCTCCTCTAGAAGTGACACTTCGAAAACTATGCCTTCAATCAGTGCTTCGTCAACACCTTAAGCACAATCCTCAAATGCTCCTTGTATTCATCCTCCATCCTCGAATAAAGAAGATCATCTACAAACAAAAGTACAAACTTATTTAGTTGATCCATGAAGACACGGCTCATAAGATCAATGAAGTATGTCAGTATGTTAATTAGCCCGAACGACATAACCAATCACTCATAGAATCGAGATGGTGTATGAAACGATGTAATCGGCACACTCTCTTTTTCCAGTCTTAGTTGATGAGACCTCATCGCAAGGTCTAAATGAGAGAACACCTTAGCACCATAGTGTTGATCGAACAATTCGTCAATACGTGAGAGTGGATACTTGTTCTTCTTCGTTGCCTTATTTAGCTCATGGTAATTCACACTCAAACTCATAGAGTCGTCCATCTTAGTGGCAACAGCACAGGTGCTCCCCATTTCGATATACTCCTTCGAATGAACCATCATCGTAATAAGTTATTCACTTGCACCTCTAGTTCCTTCGGCTCTTTGGGTTCCATATGCCCCAATGGCATAACAATCGATCTGGCATACTTCACCAAATCTATATGGAATTTGAAATCCCTATATGGTGGTAATCCAGTAACCTCCTCAAATATGTCTAGATACTCCTTAGTTATAGGCAAAAATGACAACTCATCGTGTGGGATCTTCAACGAATACAGAAATTTAACCGTCACCTCATCGTCAGCTAGGTAGCCTATCTCCAATCTACGCCCATCATACACCCCTATCATCACCAACATCCTCTCACAATCCACCACCACTCTGTACTTCTATAGTCAGTTCATCTTTAGAATAATACCAAACCCCACAAAACCCAAAACAAAGCAATCACAACAAGAAAACATCCATGACTCGATAAGGCTAAGTATCAATAAACCATGCAAAGGCTAGTTGATCCTGTAATAGAGTTGGTAACAATCAAAGGTCCGTCAATTATCTCAGGTTTCAATCCTAATCTATCTACCAAATCACTAGATATAAAAGAATGTGAAGCCTCAGTATTGAATAAAACATGTATAGGTATATCGAAAATAGAAAGCATACCATGTATAACGATGCTCTTCCCATTTGCCTTCACCGATGGAGCACTCAACAAAGCTAGGACAACATCCAATGCGTAAGCAGACACAACCTGCTTGTTCCTAGAAGGTTTTGGACAGTCCTTCTTGATGTGCATAGGCTTGTTGCAGTTGTAGCACTTCTTGCCTTTCGCCTTACAGTCTTTAAAAAAATGGCCCTCCTTCCTACAATCATAACAAGTATGCGCCCACTTGCCCTTCTTCCAGGCACCCTTGTTCTGCAGCTGCTTCCTCTTATTGTTGTTGCTCTACTTTTTCTTGCCTTCCCCACCTATTTGCAGCTTTGGCCCATCCTTAGAGTCAACAACCGGCCAAGATTTTTGGTACAGACTCTCATGTCGAAGAGCCTTCTCCAATAGCTTCTCAAAGGACTCTTCAATATGCCCAACCAACTTTTCTCTAAGATAATCGTCCAAGACTATAATAAACTTCTCATTCTTCTTGAGCTGAGTATCGATAAAAGTAGACTATATTTTGACACCATGTCGAACTCAGCCACATACTCCAACATAGACATTTCCCTTTCTCAAATTAGCAAACTTTCGGAAGAGCACTAACTTTTGAGCAGCCGTTATATACTTCTCTTCAAACCTCACCTTGAACTGCCCCTAAATAATCTAATCCTCGGGAGTGGTAATCTTGATGGCATTCCACCACCCTATAGCTTGGCATTGAAGTTGTTTAAAGGCCAGCTTCCTCTTCATCGCATCCTCCAACTCCATATCCTCAAAGATGCGTCCACATGTGTCCAGCCAATCCTGCACTTCAACGGCTAATTATGTTCTAAGAAATGGTTTACCTCCTAAAGTAGAGCAATCCTTGTTTAATTTGGCAAAGTCAGCCATCGACGCTTACGTCGGAGCACCACCACCAATAGGCACAAAAGGAGAAACTCATTGGGCATTTTGCAGCATGTTCCTCACCATGTTGTTGAACATATCCTGCATATCGGGGTTCACAGCTGCTCCGTCAACTACTCCCTGCTCTATGCAAGAAATAGAAATCCTAGCAACATTCCTCGCTAACCGTCTAGTTCTCATAAGCTGTAATAAGAATGATCGATCCCTCTAAAAGGATTAATTGGTGTCCGTGAATGCAATGCGACTTATATACTATATGTACTATTATATAGTTTTAAAAACCAAAATATAACAATTATGCTCTCTCATATATCGCTTGCTCCATTCTAAGGAAATAGGTCCTTCCTTATCTCTAATGGATTCAAGTATCATACTAGGTCATCTATGCAACCTAAGCTCTGATACCAAATGTGACGACCATCCTATACCACCAGCGTCCAATATACATATAGAGTGCATTGTGGAGGTACCTGGCTAATGTAAGGCGATAGCCAAGGGTGTAAAGTAATTAAAATCCTAACATGAAACCTGTAGAACATCTTACAGTGCACGAAAAAATATAATATAATAACATAAATGTAAGATAGGCGAGATTGTAATACAATCAAATGAACCATATAAGAGCATAGAGTGCAACGGGTTCACGGATTATACAAAAACTGAAACAGAAGAGTTTATACATCCCAAATCTCCAAAATAAACTCTATAACTGTCTCTAAAGTAATACAAGTGCTTGTATTGCTCCACAATACTGTTAGAACCTCCATTCAATTTTTTAATGACAACAGCTATACAATCATATATATTATATACATCTTATCAAGATAACAGGTACATACTACAAGAAGACATCATGCTCGAAGATATTGGGACTCGAAGACAAAACAAAGATTTATCGACCATACTTTAATTAGTAAGGTTACTCTACTGTAAAAGAGTCTTAGATAAAATGTTGTAAGGTCTCCTTGAGTATATATGCACACACGATCATACACGATTTAATATACACTAAACATAAAGTATAAAACTGCATTTAACATTCACAGACGTCTGAGCAAAAACCACAAACGTCTATGACAATCCTCAGGAAATTATTTCCTAAAGTCATATATGTCTGAGGTTTTACTACAGTTGTCTGTCATCTGAAAAACTACACAACTTTGAATAGACACTTCTGTTGAATGAATAGAAATTAACTGTTCATCGAAAGTTGCAGCCATTAAAATGAATAAACCTTATCTAATAGTAACAACTCTTCATCTGCATCTCTTTAAATCATAAATACTATCATAATTGAGATTTAGAGATTAATTGAATTGAATTAATTAAAACTATTCTCTCTTGATTTCTTATTACTCTCTTGTGCATACAATTACTTACATCCTCTCAATCTATCATAACCAAAATATAATTTTGGTTAAACCACTGCCTACAACTCAAAGCATTCACATTGACATACTCAAAGGAGATTATAGGAAGATTTGTACTATCAGTCAAAATTCGTGAAACACTAAATTGTGAGAGATATACTTTTGTATTAGCCTATTCCTCTGGACGAAGCGAGGGTTAGTTGGTTAAAGGAAATACCGAAGGGGAGCTTCGGGACTAGACGTAGGACGGGATGTCTTAACCAGTATAAAATATCTGGTGTGACTGTTTCTATTATTTATCTTATTTATATCTAATTATTGTTTTATGCTTAACATGGTTAGTAATATACGTCCACACACGTATACATATAAACTGCATTATTTGTAAAGATCCCATAGACTTTCATTTGGTGTCAGAGTAAGCTCATTTCAATCTACATTAACACGTCATTGAAAAATCATTAAAATGGCAAGCAGATTTCAAGAAGGTCAATCAACTGCTCATCCTCCATTATTTACTGGTTCAAATTATGCTTACTGGTCAACATGCCCACGAATTTTTATGGAAGCCAATGGCTTAGAAATATGGCTAGCAACTCAAAACAAATATGAAGCACTTGACACAAATATTAGCACATGCACTGATGCACAAAAAGCAGAGGCATCTAACAATGCCAAAGCTATGAATGTATTGTTTTGCTCACTTGACAAAAATGAGTTTTCGCATGTCATGCTTTGGAAGACTGCATATGATATATGGAAGGCTGCATATGATATATGGCGCACTTTAAAAGTCACACACGAAGGCACAAATAAAGTCAAGCAAACTAAACTTTCAATTTTACTAAACTTGTTTTCATCTTTCAAAATGAAAACAAGTGAATTAATTATTGATATGTATGCAAGATTTCAAACCATTCAACACGATCTCATGGCACATGGAGTCAAATTCATAGATTTTGATTTAGTCACGCAAATTTTAAACTCTTTGACAAATGAATGGGAAAGAAAAGTTTTAGCCATCGAAGAAGCTAATGATCTTTCTCAAATTAAAGTCGAAGAGCTAATAGGAAATTTGATGTCATACGAAGCAAACTTGGAGGGTAGAAAGGATCAAAATCATGAAAAGAAAAACATAGTGTTAACCCGCCTTTTGGCAAGGCAACATACATGCCGATTTAACCCAATCGACTGCACAGGACATAGCATAGTCGATGGACAAACAGCGCGAGATGCTTAAAATATAGTTTCGACAAAAATCGAGTTGCTTCAAGTTTTTTGGAGTTTGCTCCGGGTCGTCCCTAGGTTTACTTCGGATTTTTAGAGGGGTTGCTTCGGGTCAGAGAAGTCTCCGCTTCAGGTCTTTGAGGAACAAGCTACTTCGAGTCATCACAGCACTTGCTTCGAGTCACTGATAGGATTACTTTTGGTCAAGGAGGCGGCCATTTCGAGTCAGAGTCATGGATCGATCAACAACCACGGGATTCACATCATTTCGTATCGATACGGCTTCGTATCCATCAACTATATCCTCTTCCTTCATATCCATCGAGTGTTGGCATCAGTCTAGATTCACCTGATCAACTGTTGATTACTTCTTATCGATCCCCCTTCTACACATTTCGTATCGATCAGTCAATGATCGATACGAAACCTACCACCAAATGATCGATATGAAGAACACGTGCAAGCATCGATACGAAGCAGCATATAAAAATGGATACGAAGAAGGCGTGGTTAACTAGGAGAAGCAGTCACTCGGCACAAAAAGTGGATCTCTCCTGAAATGTCGCTCCACGTCATCTGATCGATACGCCGGGGATCGATACGAACAGTTCAACCTACTGCAAATGCAACCTTGGATCTATCATAACTCAAGATCTACGAGTCCAAATGTTACCAAATTTTCACAGAAGCTTACTTTCCACCCGAGGAATGCCTCTGATCGATTGCAGCCCAAAAGGAGTAGATCTTGATCGATATGAAGAGCACTTGGATCAATCATGGATTGATCCCAAATGACCTCGGATCGATCTGGTGGGCCCACCCACATGTGAGAAGAGGTATTCTGAGATCTAAGACAGATATTTTCAGACTACACCTATAAATTGCAGTCCCATGCCTTCAGAAAAGGGGACTTTTTGATCCCATTACGTCGTTACTCCGCCGGAGATCCATTGTAACTTGAGTGTTTGAGTTATTCTCTATTGTAATCAGTTAGCAATCAGCAATAAATATTAAACCATTCAAAGTGGACGTAGGCTACAACACCGAACGATTATAAACCTTGTCTTTTTACTGCTTTTCTTTCAAATTTTGAGTGTTTTTCATATTTATATCCTCTACATTTCATCTATCTAGGATCTGAGGTTGTGAATTGGTGCTTTCATCTACAATTGGGTGTTTATGACCTATTTTGGCGCAAACATTTTGGTACTTTTTCACTGAGAAGGCTGGCACTCTGAGATTCTGAAGCTTGGATTTTGGATTTGAAGGCTTAGGAGCTTGGATCTGGAAAGCTATGGCGAAGCAATCGACAAGGAGACAAAGGACGAAGAGGAGCCATCATGAAGGAAGTTTGGAGGCTTCCTCCGGAGTTAATTAGACCTCAGTTTTAATCACCAGAGATGAAATAGAGATGATGATGGAGGCTAGGTAGGAAGGAATGTTGAAAAGGCAAGAGTAGATGATGTAGAACCTACTCCGGCAGATTGGACGAGATGGAGCGCAGAATCGAGAGAATGAAGCAGCTGGAATAGGGGAATCTAGAACCAAAGTCAGGGACATGGAGCAACCACGATTCAAGATAGAACATGACCATCATGGACAACCCCTAAGCTAGGGGACATGCCCCCGGATCATGTTGGCCCAAATCCAAACAGGATACCAGGCAATACCATGCAATTTGGCATTGATAGGGGAATGGATGCTCATCCAGAGGAGCAGATTCCTGGATTCCCTCGTGAACTCGGGGGGCAAGTCGGAGGCACCAGACAAGGACCACAACTTGATGGCAGTGACAAATTGGTAGAGATGGTCAGACGAGCCATGAGAGGAGGATTAGTGAACAGAGACTTGGAAGATGTGAACAGGAGCCCCTTCGCTCCCGTAATTAAGCAGGCTAGGAACCCACCTGAATTCAAGCTACCTACACTAGAGATGTACGATGGAAGGACAAATCCTGCAGTTCATCTGACGAGGTATACGAGGCACATGGAGGTACTGGGGGCATCAGAAGAAGTCATGGCCCGATGTTTCCCATTGTATTTGACGAATATAGTAGCGTTGTGGTTCAGGCAATTAGAAAGCGGCTCCATTGGAACATGGACCGAGTTGATTGACAAGTTTATGAGGCACTTCAAAGTTCACATCTCGAGGCACAAGAACATGATGAGTTTGACAACACTAAAGCAGAAAACCATGAGTCTTTAAGGAGTTTTCTAACACGATTCAATGCGACAGCGGCATCGGTGGATCGGCCAGATCAATCCGTGGTGATGATGGCAGTTGTATCTAGCATAGCTGATGGCACGGAATTCAAGAATTCATTGACAAGGGATTCACCTATGGACCTGGGAGAGTTTTACCATGAGGCGGAAAGGTTTCTTCGATAGGAAGATGCAAATGCTGAGAGAGAGGAAGGAGATGAAGCTGAAGTTTATGCAGTCAAAAACGGAGATCCGTCTGGAAAAAAGATTCAAACAAGGATAAAGGGAAGCGAAAAGCAGAAAACGGCTTTGAAGAGTCGAGGCGGTCGCGAAAGGATCCAAGATTCACCTCTTATTCGGAGCTGAGCGAGACTTTAGAGCGAATATATGAAGACACAAGGGGGTAGGTTCCCTACCGGAGACCAGTGAGGAGGATCCAACCAATAATGAAAAGAAATCAGACAAGTACTGCTTATTCCACGAGCTAAGCGGCCATAGTACGAATGATTGCAGGCACTTTAGGGATGAGATAGAAGGACATATCCAGAATGGCATGCTATTACATTACGTGAAAAGGTGAGTAGCGACTGTGGAACAGGAGCGGCCGCCATCTGCATCAAATGAGAACAGCTCCGGATCAAGGCATCAGCTTATCATCAACTGACTAGAATAATGACGAATAAGTAGCAAACTCCACACTAACAATGGTTAAGTCGCTTACACATGTTTGGGATCACGAACGGTCCTCAGGCATGCTCTGAGATGACTATATACCGCAACAGTGGAGGTGTTTGCACTTTGACGTTTCTGTTTTGCTTTTGTTTTCTATTTTTTGCATCTGAACTTGATTTAGTTGGACATTTTTGTTGTAAGACTCATTTGAATGTAAATCTGATGTTTGTAACAACAAAATTCACCTCAAATGACACTCGACTACGAACGATCAAAATTCAGCACGAACGGCACCCGACCTTGAACGATCACAATTCGCCTCGAATGGCACTCGACCACGAACGGTCATAATTCACCACGAACGGCACCCGACCTCGAACGGTCACAATTCACCACGAACGGCATCCGGTCTCGAATGGTCACATATTACCTCGAACGATCGCTATTCACAATCAGGTAAGATTATCGATCTCTTTACAAGTCATTAACGGGAAACAAACATCCAACTTATGGCACTACAAAACACACCTTCCTATCGCAAGGCATGTTTTGAGGGCCAAAGTATTAACCCACCTTTTGGCAAGGCAACATACAGGCGGATTTAACCCAATCGACTACACAGGACAGCATAGTCGATGGAGAAATAGCATAAGATGCTTAAAATATAGTTTCTACAAAAATCGAGTCGCTTCAAGTTTCTTGGAGTTTGCTCCGGGTCGTCCCTAGGTTTACTTCGGATTTTCAGAGGGGTTGCTTCGGGTCAGAGAAGTGTTCGCTTTAGGTCTTTTAGGAACATGCTACTTCGAGTCAACATAGCACTTGCTTCGAGTCACTGATAGGATTACTTCGGGTCAAGGAGGCAGCCACTTCGAGTCAAAGTCATGGATCGATCAACAACCAGGGGATTCATATCATTTTATATCCATCACCTTGCAACCACCCTTCTTCGTATCGATACGGCTTCTTATCCATCAGCTACATCCTCTTCCTTCGTATCCATCGAGTGTGGGCATCGGTCTAGATTTATCTGATCAACTTCCACTTGCTTCGTATCGATCCCCCTTCTACACATTTCGTATCAATCAGTCAATGATCGATATGAAACCTACCACCAACTGATCGATACGAAGAACACATGCAAGCATAGATACGAAGCATCATATAAACATGGATACGAAGACAACCTCTGAACATCGATACGAAGAAGGCGTGGTTAACTAGGAGAGGTGGTCACTCGGCACAAAAAGTGGATCTCTCCTGAACTGTCACTCCACGTCATCTGATCGATACGCCCGGGATCGATACGAACAGTTCAGCCTACTGCAAATGAAACCTTGGATCGATCATATCTCGAGATTTAAGAGTTCAAATGCTACCAAATTTTCACAGGAGCTTACTTACCACCTGAGGAATGCCTCTGATCGATCGCAGCCTAAAAGGAGTAGATCTTGATCGATATGAAGAGCACTTGGATCGATCATGGATCGATCCCAAATGGCCTCGGATCGATCTGGTGGGCCCACCCACATGTGAGAAGAGGTATTCCGATATCTAAGGTAGATATTTTCAGACTACACTTATAAATAGCAGCCCTATGCCTTCAGAAAAGGGGACTTTTTGACTCCATTACGCCGTTACTCTATCGGAGATCCATTGTAACTTGAGTGTTTGAGTTATTCTCTGTTGTAATCAGTTAGCAATCAGCAATAAAGATCAAATCATTCAAAGTGGACGTAGGCTACAACGTCGAATGATTATAAACCCAGTCTTTTTACTGCTTTTCTTTTAAATTTTGAGTGTTTTTCATATTTATATCCTCTACATTTTATCTATCTGGGATCTGAGATTGTGAATTGGTGATTTCATCTACAATTGGGTGTTTATGACCAATTTTGGCGCAAACATTTTGGTACTTTCACTGAGAAAGCTGGCACTCGGAGATTCTGAAGCTTGGATTTTGGATTTGAAGGCTTAGGAGCTTGGATCTGGAAAGCTATGGCGAAGCGATCGACATGGGGACAAAGGACGAAGAGGAGCCATCATGAATGAAGTCAGTAGGCTTCCTCCGGAGCTAACCAGACCTCAGTTTTCATCACCAGAGACGAAATAGAGATGATGATGGAGGCAATGCAGGAAGGAATGCTGAAAAGGCAAGAGGAGATGATGCAAAACTTACTCCGGCAGATTGGACGAGCTGGAGCGTAGAATCGAAAGAATGAAGCAACTGGAATAGGGGAATGTAGAAGCAAAGTCAGGGACATGGAGCAACCAAGATTCAGGATAGAACAGGACCATTAGGAACAACCCCTGAGCTAGGGGACACGCCCCCGGATCATGTTAGCCCAATTCCAAACAGGATACCAGGCAGTACCATGCAATTTGGCATGGATAGGGGAATGGATGCTCATTCAGAGGAGCAGATTCCCGGATTCCCTCGTGAACTCGGGGGGCAGGTCGGAGGCAACATACAAGGACCACAACTTGATGGCAGCGACAAATTGGTAGAGATGGTCAGAAGAGCCATGAGAGGAGGATTAGTGAATAGAGACCTGGAAGATGTGAACAGGAGCCCCTTCGCTCCCGTAATTCAGCAGTCTAGGAACCCACCTGAATTCAAGCTACTACACTAGAGACGTACGATGGGAGGACGGATCCTACAGTTCATCTGACAAGGTATATGAGGCACATGGAGATACTGGGAGCATCGGAGGAAGTCATGGCCCGATGTTTCCCATTGTATTTGATGGATATAGTAGCGTTGTGGTTCAGGCAATTAGAAAGCGTCTCCATTGGAACATGGACCGAGTTGATTGAGAAGTTTATAAGGCATTTCAGAGTTCACATCTCGAGGCACAAGAACGTGATGAGTTTTACAACACTAAAGCAGAAAACTGGGAGTCTTTGAGGAGTTTTCTAACACGATTCAATGCAGCGGCAGCATCAGTGGATCGGCCAGATCCATCCATGGTCCTGATGGCAGTTGTATCTGGCATAGCTGATGGCATGGAATTTAAGAATTCATTGACAAGGGATCCACCTATGGACTTGGGAGAGTTTTACCATAAGGCGGAAAGGTTTCTTCGACAGGAAGATGCAAAGGCTGAGAGAGAGGAAGGAGATGAAGCTGAAGTTTATGCAGTCAAAAACAGGGATCCGTTTGGAAAAAAGATTCAAACAAGGATAAATGGAAGCGAAAAGCAGAAAACATCTTTGACGAGTTGAGGCGGCCGTGAAAGGAGCCAAGATTCACCTCTTTTTCAGAGCTGAGCGAGACTTTAGAGTGAATATATGAAGATACAAGGGGGCAGGTTCCCTACCGGAGACCAATGACGAAGAATCCAACCCATAATGAAAAGAAATCAGACAAGTACTGCATATTCCATGAGCTAAGCGGCCATAGTACAAATGATTACAGGCACTTAAGGGATGAGATAGAAGGACGTATCCGGAACGGCATGCTATTACAGTACGTGAAAAGGCTAGCAGTGATGGTGGAACAAGAGCGTCCGCCATCTGCATCAAATGAGAACAGCTCCGGATCAAGGCATGAGCTTATCAGCATTTGATTGGAATAATGACGAATAAGTAGCAAACTCCGCACTAACAACGGTTAAGTCGCTTACACATGTACGAGATCACGAACGGTCCTCAGGCATGCTCAGAGACGACTATAAACCGCAACATTGGACGTGTTTGCACTTTGACGTTTCTGTTTTGCTTTTCTTTTCTATTTTTTGCATCTGAACTTGATTTAGTTGGACATTTTTGTTGTAAGAATCATTTGAATGTAAATCTGATGTCTATAATTGCAAAATTCGCCTCGAACGACACTCGACTACAACCGGTCATAATTCAGCATGAACGGCACCCGACCTCGAATGGTCACAATTCGCTTCGAACGACACTCGACCACGAACGGTCATAATTCGCCACGAATGGCACCCGATCTCGAACGGTCACAATTCGCCACGAACAGCATCCGGTCTTGAACGGTCACATATCACCTCGAACGGCATACGTTCTCGAACGATCGCTATTCACAAACAGGTAAGATTATCGATCTCTTTACAAGTCATTAACGGGATACGAACATCCAGCTTATGGCACTACAAAGTACACCTTCCTATCGCAAGGCATGTTTTGGGGGGCAAAGTATTAACCCACCTTTTGGCAAGGAAACATACAGGCGGATTTAACCCAATCGACTGCACAGGACATAGCATAGTCGATGGACAAACAGCACAAGATGCTTAAAATATAGTTTCAACAAAAATCGAGTTGCTTGGAGTTTGCTTCGGGTCGTCCCTAGGTTTACTTCGGATTTTTTGAGGGGTTGCTTCGGGTCAGAGAAGTGTTCGCTTCCGGTCTTTGAGGAACAAGCTACTTCGAGTCATCACGGCACTTGCTTCGAGTCACTGCTAGGATTACCTTGGGTCAAGGAGGCGGCCACTTCGAGTCAGAGTCATGGATCGATCTACAACCAGGGGATTCACATCATTTTGTATCAATCACCTTGCAGCCACCCTTCTTCGTATCGATACGGCTTCGTATCCATCAACTACATCCTCTTCCTTCGTATCCATCGAGCATGGGCATCGATCTGGATTCATCTGATCAACAACCGCTTGCTTCATATCGATCCCCCTTCTACATATTTCGTATCGATCAGTCAATGATCGATACAAATCCTACCAACAACTGATTAATATGAAGAACACGTGCAAGCATCGATATGAAGCAGCATATAAACATGGAAACGAAGACAACCTCTGAACATCGATATGAAGAAGGCGTGGTTAACTAGGAGAAGCGGTCACTCGGCACAAAAAGTGGATCTCTCTTAAACTGTCGCTCCACGTCATCTGATCGATATGCATGGGATCGACACGAAGACCCATCGATATAAAGTGGGATCGATACGAATAGTTCAGCCTATTGCAAATGCCACCTTGGATCGATCATAACTCGAGATCTATGAGTCTAAATGCTACCAAATTTTCACAGGAGCTTACTTACCACCTGGGGAATGCCTCTGATCGATCGCAGCCCAAAAAGAGTAGATCTTGATCGATACGAAGAGCACTTGGATCGATCCCAAATGACCTCGGATCGATCTGGTGGGCCCATCCACGTGCGAGAAGAGGTATTCCGAGATCTAAGCTAGATATTTTCAGACTACACCTATAAATAGCAGCCCTTTGCCTTCAGAAAAGGGGACTTTTTGACTCCGTTACGTCGTTACTCTGCCGGAGATCCATTGTAACTTGAGTGTTTGAGTTATTCTCTATTGTAATCAGTTAGCAATCAGCAATAAAGAACAATCATTCAAAGTGGACATAAGCTATAATGCCGAACCACTATAAACCCTGTCTTTTTACTTCTTTTATTTTAAATTTTGAGTGTTTTTCATATTTATATCCTCTACATTTTGTCTATCTGGGATTGTGATTTGGTGCTTTCATCTGCAATTGGGTGTTTGTGACCAATTTTGGCACAAACACATAGCATTCCAAGCAAGTAACGAAGATTCATACTTAGACGAAGAGGAGATTGTTTTTATTGCCAAGAACTATAATAAATTCAAGAAGTTCAAGAAAATTACCAAATTTCAAAATGGCAGCAAACCAAACTCCTCAAATCAAACATCAATTAAATGTTATGAATGCGAAAAATTTGGCCAAATGAAGAAGGATTGTCCACGGCTCAATAATGATAAAAAGAAAAGCAAATTTGAGAAAATCAAGAAAAAGAAAGGAGCTTTTCAAGTAAGATGGGATGATTCAGATTTATCTTCTTCTTCAAATATTGATAGTGAAAGCGACTCGGAACAAGCAAATGTGTGTTTTATGGCTAACACTGATGAGGTACGTCCTGAACTTACTTATGATGAAATAATGGAAATAAGCATTGAATTAGATGATAAGTATATAGAATCAAAAAAATTAAATAAGGAATATGTAGGAAAGTTAACTAGATCAGAATTATAAATCGGATTATTGATAGATGAAAAAATTATCTTAGAAGAAGAATTAGAAATTATTCAAAAAAATGTGTAACATTATTATCTCAAAATGATAAATTATTAAATGATTTAGAAAATTGTAAGTTAGAAAAAGTTAATCTGGAAAAGGAAAAATTAGAATTACAAGAAAATTTAAATTCTAGAAATATTGAAATTTGTGACCTTAAAAGTAAATTAGATAAATAACAAATAATGTGGCAAAATTGAATAAAGGAAAACAAAATTTAGAAAATTTGATTACGATATCTAAACCATCTGGAAATCAAAATGGATTTGGTTTTAAAAATAAACAAAAGTCAAAGAAATATAGCACATTATACACAAAATTCAAAAAGCCAAAGTTAGGAACTAAGTTTAAGAATTCAATACAAATATGGTCAAAATATGGATTCCAAAAACAAATAATAAACTAATTAGACAAAAATATATTGGTGAATATTTATCGAAAGTTGTATATAACAAAAGTTACATTTCTATAGGAACCAAATCCTCGTGGATATGGCAACCTTCCTCCACTAACACGTAGGACACTCATCAAAAAAAGTGGGTACCAATTAAAATTTTCTTATTTTGCAGATACCTAAAATTAAAATAAAGAATAAAGAGAAATGGATGCTCGATAGCGGTTGTTCTAAGCACATGACTGGAAATGCTAATATGTTATCAAATATAACATATATCGATTGTGGCACTGTACCATTCAGAGATAACTCAAATGGTTTTGTCATCGGCATTGGAGAAGTCATCAATCTCGGTATTTCTAACACTCTTATAATTACTAACTTTGTATTAGTAGAAAATTTGAAACATAATTTATTAAGTATGAGTCAATTATGTGATAAAAGATTTAAAATTGATTTCGAGAAAAATAACTACAATATTTTTGATCAAAATTAAAATTAAAATTTTGAAGGATTTAGAAATCGAAACATATATGTTTTAAACATGAATGTCAAAAACAATACAAATTTATGCTTAGCCGCAAATCATGATGGTCCATGGTTATGGCATAAATGTTTTTGTCATATAAATTTTAAGAATATCGACAAACTAGCTAAAAATGAATTAGTTAGAGGATTACCTAAAATCAACTACAAGGTTAGAAACCTGCGTGACGCTTGTCAATTTGGTAAATTAAAGAAAAGCTCCTTTAAATCTAAAAAGGAAATTTCAACAAAACAATCTATCGAATTACTCCATCTAGATTTATTCGAACCAACTCAAGTACGTTCAATAAATCATAATAAGTATGTTTTTGTAATTATTGATGATTTTTCAAGATATACTTGGACATTATTTTTAAAACATAAAAGTGACACTTTGAAATATTCAAATTTTTTGCTAAATGAATAATTTTTTTAATGAATTTTAAAATTAAAAGTATACGAGGTGATCACGGAGGTGAATTTGAAAATGAACTACTTACAAATTTTTGTAACGAAAAGGGAATTAGCCATATTTTTTCGTTTCCTCGAACATCGCAACAAAATGGTGTTGTAGAAAGAAAAAATCGAACTTTACAAGAATATGCATGAACTCTACTAAATAGTAGTAACCTACCAAAGAATTTTTTAGCTGAAGTTGTTGCTATTGGTTGTTATGTATTAAATCATGTAACACTTAGACCCATGACTAAAAGCACATGCTATGGAATATGTTTTAACAAGAAACCAAAAGTATCATATTTTTGCGTATTTGGGTCAAAATGCTTCATAAACACTAAAGATTATCTAGGAAAATTTGATTCTAAAGCCGATGAAGGAATTTTTGTTGGTTATTCAGATCGAAGCAAAGCCTATAGAACCTTTAATAAACAAAAAAGTATTATAGAAGAAAGTCTTCATTTCTCATTTAATGAAAACTTAAAACATAATAAAAATGACGATGATGAAGAAATTATAAATAAAACTCATATACCTATACATGAAAGTAATAATAATCTCAATAACAATAATGATAATATGATAACGTCATCACCACCTATAATATTAAGAGGCCATCTTATTAATAATATTATTAGGGATTTAAATACAAGAGTATCAACTAGAAAACAGTTAAATCAAACGAGTCATGTTGCATTTATATTAATTTTGAACCAAAAAATTATAAAGAAGCATCAAAAGATGATATTTTGGATTATTGCAATGCAAGAAGAAATAAATCAATGTGAAAGAAATAATGTTTGGGAACTTGTACCGAGATCAAACGATCAAACTGTAATCGGAACGAAATGGGTTTTAAAAATAAAGTAGATGAAAATGGAAATATTGTCGAAATAAAGCAAGATTAATAGCTCAAGGATATAATCAAGAAAAAGGAATTGATTATGATGAAACATTTGTTCTTGTAGCATGTCTCGAAGCAATACGAACATTACTGGCTTTTGCATCTCATCATAACTTTAAACTTTTTCAATTGAACATAGAAAGTGCATTTCTAAACGGATTTATAAAAGAAAAACTGTATGTTGAACAACCTCCTTTATTTGTTCACAAGAAATATCAAGATCATGTATTTAAACTTAAAAAGGCCTTATATGGATTTAAAACAAGCACATCGTGCTTGGTATGAAAGACTAAAAACTCATTTATAAAATTCCGGTTTTCAAATTGGTAAAATTGATTCCACTTTATTCATAAAATAAGAAAATAATAATATTTTAGCCGTACAAATATATGTTGACGACATTATATTTGGATCCACTAACGAAAAATTGTGTATTGAATTTTCTAACATAATGAAAGATGAATTTGAAATGTCACATATGGGAGAATTAAGCTATTTCTTAGGTTTGCAAATAAGACAATTAAAAAATGGAATTTTTGTAAATCAAGAAAAATACTGTCAAGATTTATTAAAACGTTTTGGAATGGAAAATATTTCAAGTAAACCAACTCCAATAAGTACTACTCTACATATAGATAAAGATGAAAATGGAAAAGATTTCGACTAAAAATTATATCGAAGTATGACAGGATCTCTGTTATACTTTACTGCTAGTAGACTGGATATTGTGATGAGTGTATGCTTATGTGCTCGGTTTCAAGCACAACCAAAAGAATCACATCATCGAACGGTAAAATGAATCTTGAGATATTTAACAAACACTAAAGACTACAGACTTTTCTACTCAAAAGGAAGCTCATTTGAACTCATGTCATATAGTGATGTTGATTTCGGCAGTTGTAAATCGAATAGAAAAAGCAGAAGTGGCACATGCCATTTTATTGGATAGTCTTTAGTTTCATGGTTTACTAAAAAGCAAAATTGTGTTTCGCTCTCCACATGTGAAGCCGAATACATCTCAGCAGCTTTAGCATGTACACAAGTAATCTATATGCAACAAACTCTTCTACATTTCGGTAAAATCATAACAAAATCTTCAATATATTATGATAATACTAGTGCAATAAATTTATCAAAAAATCCTATTAATCATTCTCGAACAAAACATATTGATATTCGTCATCATTTTCTATGAGATAATATAGAAAAAGGAATTATATCACTGGAATTTGTAAATACCGAAAATCAAATAGCTGATGTTTTTACTAAACCATTAAGTGAACTAACTTTTATTAAATTAAGACGAGATCTAGGAATATGTTCTTACAATGAATTGGTTAACTAAATTTATAAAATTAGATTGATACACTTACATTTTTTTATAAAACAACACAGCATAAAATTTGTACACTTAAACTAATACTAACCACATAAAACTTAACTACCCTCTGTTAAAAGTTATGTGGTTACACTTATTTTCCTAAAACAAACTTCTAAGTATAGTACAAAAATTCTCTTATAAATCAGTTTATATTCCTCCTAACTAAATACAAATATTTTAAGTCCATTATTACTCAAAATAAATGTCTTCTGATCATGACTCCACCTGTTCGACTGTCGACTATAAGTCACCCTCATCAAACAGCACCTATGTTTCTCCAACTAAATCCTTATCTCCATCAAATCACTCGACATCTTTGAACATAATTGCATCATCTACGTATCACACTGGCTTTTCTTATAAGGAAAAGAAAGCCAAACGGGCAATTGATTTACACTTAACATCTCTCACCAAAAAAGTTGATGAATATACCACTATCAACAAGAAATGATGGGAGTTCAATGTGAAATGTATTACGAGCAACGACGTCATGGATCTCATCTAAATTTTCTCAAAAAATGTATTCTAGCGATTTGTGGTCATTCACCAACAAAAAATTGCATACATCAAAATTCTCCTCAATTACAAGAAACTCAAATAAAAGCATATAACATTACTCCAAGAAATCCATGCAAACCAGGACCATCAAACCAAGATTGGATTAACATAGCAGTCTGTCCGAGTTGGTCTCCACTAAAGCCGTTGATTGATGACCAAAGGTTGAACCGAATTCATGGGTATGCAGCAAATTAAAAATTCTAACCTCTTTGATAAAAACTAAATTTATGCTAAGTATTTTTGTTAAAATAAGTTTCTTTGTTAAAGTTTTAGTATATATTGTTTTATTCTCTTGATATTTCAATAAAAAGGATTGATATTTAAATTTTAAGAATAATTTCAGCATAAAACAAATCACAGACGTCTGTGAAAATACCACAGACGTCTGTCAAAGGGTTCGGGATGACATTTTCCTAAAACCACAGACATCTATGGGAAACTCATAGACGTCTGTCATATCTATCTATTTATTTTTCCTGAAAATACAGACGTCTGTGGAAAACTCACAGATGTCTGTGGAAAACTCATAGACGTCTGTCATATGTTTCTGCTATTTTTAACTGAAACCACAGATGTCTATGACTCCCCCACAGATGTCTGTAGCTGCTCCGATGTTACATTTTCAGTAGCCATATATAAATGATTTTACCCCAATTTTCACTTTTACCTCCAATCTACTTCCCCATTTCTGAAACCCTAGCCTCCATAAACTTCAAATTCAGCAAATAATGGCTCCAAAGAAGATGACTATTTCTAAAAAGCAAAAACAACCTCCTCATCTCATTCCCATGTTACCCAATCTCACATAAACCAATGGTTCCAAAACAATCCCACTACCATCAATCGATTTGAAGTGTTTTCCAAGAAGAAAATCTATGTTGGTCCCTTCTACCGCCTTGGAAATGTAATAGAATATGATATTCAAGGATTAACAATGGATGTCGGTTGTCGCGATCTAATTAGCTATGATGAAAACAAGGTAATTATCGATCCTCTCGCTATCTATCTTTTCAACTCCAACTTATGCATTGTGGGAATTTGGAATTCGAAAAATGAAGATGGTTGGTTGTGGTCAAGTGTTTATGGTAAAGAATCAAAATCGATGTATATACAGTTGGACGTATACTGGGATGCTCTTATGAGGGAATCGATTTAACAGAAATACCAAATCATAGTCTTTTACCCAAAGATGAAGTTACCCATCAAATTTGGGAAGACAGGATGCCCCAATGGAAATCAATTTACCTACGACCACGTGCTAGACTACTTAGTACAATGATAATCAACACAATCATTCCTCATCTAGGTAGCCACAAACAAGTTTACCCCAATGACTGTAACAACCCACAAACCCGTACCCCTTAAATTGACATTAATCTCCATCAAATCAACTCAAGATGAACGGAAATACGAAACATTTGGGTTAAAGAAGAAAGAGGTAGAAGAAGAAAATAGAAGACAACATCGGAATCTAACCATCGCAGCGGAATAAAATATAATAGATAATATCTAGTCTTTACACAAAAACAAATCTGTTTATACATTACATCATCAGAGTACATATAACACACAACTGTACAGTAATCACTACATGTCCTCTCAAAACTGAATATGCAGTACACACAACACAACGGAATACATCAAGTACGAGCGATACGTCTCGCCATCCAGCTCGTCTCCTGAGCTCCAAAGCATCTTATCCAGTAATCTATAATACCCGGTCTAACCCGAGCATTATAATAAAATAACACCCGAGTCAGTCTAGAAAACCAGTGTGAGAAAACACACTCAATTGGATTATTAAAGTTTTTCAAACCCTTTGAAATCAAAAGCATCTCGTAAGACCATGCCATAAATAAACATGTCGGGTTTTTACCTTACGATAGCCAAAACACTTTTTATCAAAATCCTCTGATATTATAATAGTGTCTATATACAAATACTTATTCAAATAGCTGAAATTGTTACATGATAAAATTCCAGCATACTAGCCACAAAGTGGGTTCTACAAACAAAATCCGTAAAGGCACGTAGGGAGAATGGATTTCCAACTAATGACTAGGCACTGGGGTACCACCTGTCACAGTACCTGGTCTTGATCAGCGTACCGAGGACCACGCCTGATCCCCTGCAACACAAGGCCGGAACTACCCCTTACTGGATAATTCCGAGTAAGATCACCCCATGGTTGGGATCAGCAACCGCACCACTAAGCTGAATATAAAAAGGGAAATCTAGACAGGGATGACCTCACCCTAATGGGTGCGACCCACATAGCCTTGTTGCATAACCCTTGATTTTCAGTCATTCCCGGTTGATGAGGCTAGAGGCTAAGCGTTACCTTTTTAGAACATATCACTTAGAATGCCCATCGTCCACCTGACGATGTTCCGAAAGCATTCATCCATACAAGTCCGTCCCGGGTTCGAACAGAACCGAAGGCACTACTCCTACTACATCCATTTTGGAATCACCCTCAGGATTAGTAGCGACTAGCCCTTGCACTTCACTGCTCCATCTTCGACTCCGAACTCGTTTTCCCCATGAAAAACGTTCAAACCGGATTGAAGTGGTTTTCGAGAAATTAATCCCGATCCCGGTCTCTTCGAAACGATCAGTGCATTATTCAATATTGACAGTCGGTTATTTAACTATCAATTAACATTCACAAACAACCATCAGATCTTTAAATAATTTTCCAAATTATTTATTTCAAAATATCTTCGTAAGATATTTTTCCTCACTTCAACCCTTTGAAGTCAGTTTTAGATTTCATTCCACCCGCGGAATAAATTCCAAAATTGTTTATTTCCCACTGAAATCACCAAGTACAAATGCTTTAAAGTTAAAAATAATTTAAAAACATTCTATTATAAAATATACTTTGAAACATTTAAATTAAAACTACTTTAATATTATATTCAAAGGTATATACTTAAGAATATTTAAAATAAAGCTACTTTATAAAACTAAATTTTTATCTTTTAAAACATAATACCAAGTCATCTTAAATAATTACTACTAAAATAAATTTTTATCTTTTAAAACATAATACCAAGTCATCTTAAATAATTACTACTAAAATAAATTTGAAAAATACTTACTTTTAAACCTTAAACATTTAAAAATAATAAATTTTCTAAAGCATACTTTAAAAACAACTTTAAAACCTTTAACTTATACTTAAAAGTTTGCTTTGGAAACGTACTTGCTATCCAGGGAAATACACTTCTCTTTTACATCTTTAAAATAAATCACTATTTATTTTAACCAAATTTACCCATTCCTTTAATAAATTCCCACCGTGAATTTATTCTTCCAAATATCCACCGATATATTACTTCACTTTTATAAACCCGGTTTATAAATTCCAAAATCTCACTTCTCTTTTAAATTCCAATTCCAAACACTTAAATCAATTTACAATTGATTTCCAATATACTTCACTTTGAAATAAATTTCCTTACTTACATCATTTATTTCAAAATCCATTAACTTTTAGATTTTATTTCTTTATTATGATTTAAAATCTTTAAACTAAAAAATTAAATTTCGGATTTCCCGAATTCCCTCTTTTTCCTTTGATTAAATTTAAACCTTGAATTAAACACTTAGTTTTAAAATTCATTATTTCTCTGTTTATTCAAATTCCCTCTTCCATACTCGGAATTTTATTTATTAAAATTTTAAAACCACTTTCATTCTTTTCCAACTCATTCTTAAATTTATTCAAATTCTCTATAATTATTTTACTTAAAAATTCACCCCTTTATTTTCTTTCCAAAAATCTAATATTATATATTTTGGTAACTCAGTGCACCGAAATATATTCAAACAACACATAGCATTCAATAGTCAAATTATCAATATAATCAATCACATAATATCAAATATTCATAACACATAATATTAGACAATCTAAATAAATTTGAGGAATCCAGTTGGATCCCTCCAACCTGTTTCCATGCATCCACAGATGTTAGCACAATACCAATTCCACTTCGAGGTGGAATATCGCGGTATATGGGTTTAATATAATATCATCCGCTATTATGCGGCTCATAGGGTCTCATCCGCTATATAATGCGGGAAATCAATCACTCCAATATATGTACTACTATATATAATATACCACAACCAATCAATTCAACCACTCAACCAAATATTTAAATTTAACCATTTCAATTTAAATAGCAATCCAGAAGAGTGAGATTAACTCACCTTTGATGTTGCAATCCCAATCCAACCCGGCTTGTTTCCTCACAATTTGACCTTGTATAAACAATTCACTATTTATTATTATTTGAATAAATCAAACAATACATTTTCCATTTACTCATTTAAATTTAACTCATAATTTGATTTTAAAAATTTTTAACTAATAATTTTCCTTTAACAAATTATTTTTAGCAACCCAAATATTAAATAAGTTAATTAAAACAGTTTAATCATCAAATCCATTATATATATATATATATATATTAAATTAAACTAGTAAGTTAAAAACGTGTATACGTATATTTATTTTTATTTATTTTTCTTCATTTGAAACCATATACATATTTATAAAATAATCTGTATACCTTTAAAAATTCCTATTTCTAAATCAAATATATGTATATATACACACCTAACTTTAGTTCGATACTAATGCCGCGCGCCTCTGACACAGATCCAGAATCGCGTCGACCAGATATCCACCGAACCACCCACCATCGTCTGCTCGTGCTGCCACTGGCTCCTTGCAACTCGAGGCCACTCGATCGAGCCGCGCCTCAGGCTTTCCCTGGTTTTCGAATTCGAGTTCAACTTCAAAGTCGACTTCAAACTTGCAGCCACGCCGGTCCACACATCCCCTAGTCGCCGCCTGGGTTGCTCGAACCTTCCGACCTCGCATTGCCAACTCGATTTCATTTCGATACTGCTTCGTTCGAGAAAGGGGATGGATGTCGCGAGTTCGAAATTGAGATGACGACGGAAGTGAAGTATATCGGAGATTAAATTTCAAAGCTCAGCCCCCCTTTTTTTTATATCCTGATTCAATTTTGAAACAGAGAGGGGTTCGTTTTCGATTTGTATTACAAAAGAAGGCAGCCATTTTATTTTGATCGATAGAGTTCTCTGGCTACCCCTTTTTTCTATTTTTTATAAAATTCTGTTGCGTTCTTATAAAAAGAAGAATGTAGAAGACAAGAGGGGATGTTGGCGTGAAGAGGAAGGCTGCAGTAATTTTAAAGGGGAAAAATATCGCTGTGAAAGGAATACAGCTGAAGGTTGACCAAAATTTACAAATATATATTTCAAATTTAAATTCAAATGTCCTCGATACCCGCAATTCAAAATTTTTGAATCCCTAACGAGGCATGCCGCTAGGCGTTCATAATGTTGAACCCGTATTCCGAACACAATGGAAAAGGTTTCGGGTCCTAATTTGATCGTATGGAGAAGATAGCTTTTTGGACTTAGTTATTATATTGAATTCGATATAAATTTCAACGCGTTTATATATCGTACGCTCACACAACAACTCCAATCACTACGAAATTTGAAATCCGATAATAATACCATATTACGGATCCAATAGAACTAGTTTCATCGAATTCCGAGACTGTGCCTCGGAAGTCTATTTTTAAATTCAATTTAAACGATATATTTTTAAAACTGAACAAAACACCTTTAAATTCAATTTTAAAAGTTCTATCACCTTCAGTATTATTAATGTGAGTTTTATAAGCCTTCAAATTATTTTTAACAAGCTTAAAACTCCAAATTCAACATTTTATCCAATTTTTAATTGTTTAATCCAAGAATTAAATTATCCAACAAAAATTGATATTTGAAATTCGAGTTAGAAATTCACTCTTGAATATTTAAAATCAATTAAATATTCCAATTTCAAATATCTAAAATTCCGGGTCGTCACAACCATCGAGCTCTATATGCAATATTTGGTCGTCTCTCGGTAAGTTGGGCAAACTTTATTCATGACTAAATTAAAGGTTTTTGGACTCAACATCGTCGAACAATTGTATATGCTCCATACATTATGTGTACCTTGCAAGACCTTGGCATTCCTTTGTACTTATCACAATACGAATAAATTCCAACAACAGATAGCGGTCCAAGATATTTATCCTTAAAGCAACTTCCCAAAAAGCCACCTCCTATCATCCCCTTCGACCAATGGACTATTCAAAAACAACAACAAGTACATCATGATCAACGGCCCACTCCTACTCCTCAACATACATCTTCACCTCACTCTTTTCAACAACCTACCTCCACCAGTCACGCTACCGAATATTATTCGGATTTAGAAATTCAAGGAGCTTGTAACATCCCCTATCTAGAGGCCTAAAGCTAAGCGCTAAAGATGTTGTAGTCATCAATAGTATTAACTTCCGGCGAGTAAATACGACTATGTTAATGGTATTCATAATATCAGAAGAAAATGAATATGAAACAAAATAACAGGTTCAAAGAAATAGTATTTTTGATTACATTTCCAAAACATGTTCCATATTCAAATTACATAATCCCATCGCTTTCCCAAGTTCATATAAAATATAGTTATTACAATATTACGCCAAGAGCGACATATGACGATGCCCCCATGGTTGACCAGAGTACTATATATACAATACCGCAAAATCTATCCCAAAATATAATAGAAACTCCTAATTAGCTATCCATCAGCTACCTGCTTGTCACCGAAAGCTTTATTCACCAACCTACTAAAACCTGTAAACCTCAACCCTCAGCGTACTCAAATCAATTTTGAGCACACGAGAGTTTAAGGAAAAAACTTTGAGTCAGACATAAAGCCTGGTGTGAATAATACTATACATCTCGGTTATTTGATATTAAGTGAGACCACGGCGCTTAGCGGAATAGGTTTCCCCTAACTAATATCCTTTTTTAAAACATAACTTTTGAAAATTAAAATCCTGTAACCAAAACTGGTTAAATCTGGAAAGCAATATCATGTATATGTACATATCAGTTATCATATGGACTATCTGTCCAGACAATATAGTTTTATTTGGCTAACTACTAACCCTTGGCTAACTCGGGCCTACCAGGAAACATAAAAATCTAACATCTGTTAGACACTCCTCTTTTGGAGGGTCTGTCCTTTCTTACTTCTCCAGGCCTAACTGATCCTAATGGTTTTGCGGGCTTACCAATAACCTGTCTTTCCTTTATAGATTCCTTTTTGTGTGCAACATAATTTTAGTCTTACCTGTGACAAAGCCCTACACACTGGAATTTTGGACTAAATTAGCTAGGGGCTAATAGCTAATGAGTATAGGGCGCGACCCTACACCAGTCCCATCTGGTCTTCTAATCTGAGTCATTTTCTTAGGGTTAACTACCCTTTTAAATTTTTCCTTGAAAACCTTTTCAAAATGATTTAAACTTTTAAATCATACATATACAAGGAAATTATTTATACTCTTTGCTTTACTCAAATCACCTTGCTATGTTTCATATTCTTTATGCAAAACCTTGTTGATGAAAACGTTTAAACTTTCAAAAGTACCCCTTTCGAATCCTTTGAAAGTATCCCTTTCAATACAAGTAAAACCTCAGGCCGAAGGCCAAAACATACCTTTCGAAATCATACTTTTCGAAACCATTCATATTTACCCTTTCGAAAGCATTAAAAACATCTCCTTCGAAAGCTTTAAAACCTTAGACATCCTCTTTAAAACATTTAAACATTGCCTTTCGAAACCATTGGAAAACCTTTCCTTATAAACCTTTCTTTAAACCTTTCGAATGTATCAAAACATCAAGCCTTTCGAAAGCACTTGGGTTCAATTTATAACATGTGGAAACATCTTTTAAAACTATCTCTTTCGAAAACATTTGGGTTCTACCATTTATATAGCAAAAGGGTCATTAAAACAATTAAGTCGAAAGCATCTCTTTCAAAAGGATTCCTAAGTAAAGAAGTGATGGTGTCGAAACTATCCCTTCGAAAGCATTGGAGAAGCAGCTTGGTTTTAAAAAGCAAGATAACCCTTTCGAAACCAATCTAGGTCGAAAGGTAAAAAAGCGGCAGTCAGGGGCTTCGACCTAGTCGAAAGTAGGTACTTAAAAACAAAGGCGCAACCTCTTAAAACCATTCTTTTTAAAGTCATTAACCCAGTCGAAAGTAGACCAAGTCGAAATCTATTCATTCGAAAGCAAAGCAGGCGCATTTTCAATTAAAAGCAAAGTAGTGATTCGACCCCTTCGGAACCCCTGGTTTCGAACCAATACCTTGTGCCTTTGTCCAATTCACTACGTACCGGGTATCTAATACCATGTGCATTGGTTTCGATAGAGTCGGAGGTGTTGGTAAGGAGTCGGAAGCCTAGTGCCGAAAGCATTGAAACAGGAAAAAGCATATAGATTTGAATTTTTAAACTATTTCTTTGTACTTAACCTGCCTTGGTTATCAAATTATGATTGGTTTCACATTTTCCTTTTCTAAAAGTTCTGCCAATTTTCAGAAATAAGAATTTGGATTATTTACAAAATACCCCTTCTCTTTTTATAAATATATAAAACATTTAAGTCCCATACCTTAAATAATTTTATATATCAATTAAAACACTTAGGAAGATTCTACAAAATTCTAGAAAATCATTTTTAATATGTTTTTCAACATATAAAAATTTCAGACCCTAGCCAATATAATTTGGCCGTAATTAATTTTTAACCCAAAATAGCATTTTCTTCGCTAGGAAATTCATATATAATCCACATTAATTCAGGAAATCGTGAAAATTAAAACCCATTTCTAAATTATTGTTTCCATCTAAATTTAAATTCACAAGGCAATTGGATGTCATATAATAGGATTTTCATATCAAAACATATCACAAAATCTATGTGAATTAGCATAAATCATCAACATATAGATATATGTTTTATCATCCAAAACATGGCAAAAATATTTGCAAATAATTCGGATTTCATACTAAAACTGAAAACCATTAAAAACTTGAGATTTAGTAATTATTCACCTTAGCTTTTCGATTAAGGATGTAAGATTTGTTCTTGATTAAGTGATTTGACTCTTCCTCTTGAATTCTTCTTCTTTGCTCTTCCTAATGGTGGCCAGCCTTAGATCTATTTTGTTTGTGAAAATAGAATGAATGTGTAGAATGAATTCCTAAGGGGTTTATCGTATAAGGATATGTCCTATTTTGCCCTTGCATATTTCCTAACCTTTTATTCTCTTTTTATTCTTTAGTTCATTGTTTACATGGCACGGATACCCCTTCTTTAATCTCAAATATTAATCCGTTAATCATCTTACATTATTTTATTTTATTTAACTAATTAAATATCCTAAATAATGTTACTAAAATTATGGGGTGTTACAGACTTCCCTCCTTAAAGAATTTCATCTGCGAAATTACGATAAGGTACACATAAAAACAATCAAAGGTAAAACATACCATCAAACAAATCAGAATATGTATCTCTCATCCTGTTCTCAGTCTCCCAAGTACAGTCTCTATCATCGTCGCTCTACTGGAAATTAACTAATATGACTGTCTTGTTCCTGAGCCTCTTCTCATCTCTCGTGACTATGCGAACTGGCTTTCTAACTATAGTTAAATTCAGCTTTACGACTAAGTCATCTAACACAGTCGGTGATATAGTAGTATCCGGATCACAAATACACTTCCTTAGATGAAAAATATGGAAAACATCGTGGACTCCTGGCAAACTGCTTGGTAACTCTACTCTATATGCGAGTTTCCTGAATCTCTCGATAATAGGAAATGGTCCAACGAACCTTGGTGCCAACTTCCCTGATTTTCCAAACCGAATCCACCCTTCATCGGCAATACCTTAATGAAAACATGCTTTCCAACAGAAAACTCTAAGTCTTTCCATCTTTTATTCCCATAACCCTTCTGCCTAGGTTGAGCTTCCTTCATTCTAGCTCGAATTAAATCAACCTTTTCTGCGGGTTCTCTAACCAAATCTGGATCAAGAACCAACCTATCCCCGGTCTCTAACCAACAAACTGGAGATTTGCATGGCCTTCCATACAATGCTTCAAATGGTGCCATCCCTATGCTAGCCTGACAATTATTTTTATACAAAAACACGACTAGATGTAGATGGTCTTCCCATGATCCCCTAAAATCTAGCACACAAGCTCGTAACAAATCCTCCAAGACTTTGTTAACTCTCTCTGTTTGTCCATCAATCTGTGGATGGTAAGCGATACTCATATTGAGCTTGGTACCTAAGGTATCCTGTAGACTCTTCCAGAACTCACTAGTAAATAAAGAATCTCTATCACTCACTATACTATTAGGCCTTGGCAACTCGTCAATGAAATCCATAGAAATAGAATCCCACTTCCATACTAGAATATCCAAAGGCTGAAGCAACCCACTTGGCTTCTGATGTTCGGCTTTTATCCATTGGCAAACACTGCTTCAGCCATAAGCCTACATCCCTCTTCATACCTTCCCAGAAGAAACTTCTTTTCATGTCCTGATACATCTTAGTTCCTCCGGATGAATAGTGAACTTCAAATTATGGCATTCCTCCAAAACTTCCTTCCTAATGTCTCCCACATTCGGAACACACAATCTTCCTTTCTTTCTCAACCACCCGTTCTGGTCAAGACTAAAATCCTTCAAGTCATCACTCTCTATTCCATCTTTCAGCTTTTTGATTCGTTCATCCAACACTGGATCCTTTAGCTGGTTAGAAGCAACCTTTTCGATCATAACTGGTCGAACTTCCAAACATGATAACAAAGCAGTTTCTATACTTGAACTACTCTTAGTTCTCCATTGTACCCTGAAAGTCGCTAACGCTTCCAAATCTTTCCACTCAGTTATCATTGCTAACACCACATTCTGATGTTTTCTGCTAAATGCATCTGCAACCTTGTTGCCTTTCCCCGGTGTGTACTCAATACCGAAATCATAAGTAGCTAAGAACTCTAACCACCTCTGCTGTCTCATGTTCAACTCCTTCTGAAAGAACAAATACTTCAACGATTATACAATTCAAATCTTTTTCCCAAAATATAATGCCTCCGCACCTTCAGTGCAAAAATCACCGCAGCTAACTCCAAGTCAGGGGTTGGATAACTGACTTCATGAGGTCTAAGCTATCGAGAAGCATAGGCAATTACTCTACCCCTCCACATTAACACAACTCCTAACCTAGTCCCACATGCATCCGTGTACACCACCAAATTCGGATTCCCCTCTGGAATAACCAAAATAGGTGCATTAGCCAATAAGTGTTTCAGCTTCTGGAATGCCACCTCACACTTATTGGTCCAAACGAACTTCACATCCTTTCAAGTTAGCTTGGTCATTGGTTCCGCTATCCGCGAAAAATCCTTAATAAACCTCCAATAGTAACTAGCCAATCCCAGAAAACTTCTTATCTTAGTTACCGTTTCTAGTCCCTTCCAACTATTCACGGCCTCGATCTTAGTTGGATCTACTGATAATCCGTTCTCCGAAACTACATGGCCAAGAAACTTCACTTCCTTGTTCCAAAAATGGCGTTTCGAGAACTTTGCCTTTAGCTGATGTTCCTCAGCATTTCAAGCACTACTCTAAGATGAACTTCATGCTCTCTTTGATCCTTGGAGTACATCAAAATATCATCTATGAAAACCAATATGAACCTATCCAGGTGCTCTCGAAAAATCCGATTCATCAAATCTACAAAGAAAGTTATGCATTAGTCAGTCCGAACGGCATCACTAACCATTTGTACGATCCATATCTGGTTCTAAATGTCGTCAAAGGAATACTATCCTCTACCACTTTAACTTGATGGAAACCTTTTGCTAAATCCAACTGCGAAAATATCTTGGCTCCACTCAACTGATCGAACAAATCGTCAATCCTAGGCAATGGATATTGATTCTTTATCGTTTTCTCATTCAACTTATGATAATCGATACATAACCTTAACGATTTGTCCGGCTTCTTAGCAAACACTACGGCTGCTCCCCAAGGTGAACTACTAGGTCTGATAAAATTCTTGCCTTCTAAATCCAGCAACTGCACCTTGAGCTCCCTCATTTCGGTAGGTGTCATTCTGCTTGGCGGTCTACTAACTGGTTCTACTCCATGCACCAAATCTATCTGAAACTCGATGGCCCGTTTCGAGGGCAATCCTACTATGGGTTCAAAAATATCTGAGAATTCTCCAGCCATAAAAACTTGATTCAACTCGTCTTCTATCTCCACAACACCCAACAAAGTATTCACCTCACAACTAGGGTTTTCTACGGTATATACAATCCGCTCCCTACAGTCTCGGTGTCTAAGCGATATTTTCCCATCATGGCAAAATATCCTAGCATCGTACTTACTTAACCAATCCATATCCAAAATAATTTCGAATCCTACGAAATCAAACACATGCAAACAGCAAACAAAAGTATGACCTAACAAGTCAAACTTTAGGTGGTCACATCTCATCCCAAGTGTTGCATACCCTCCTATCGGATTTGCAACCCTTAAGGAAGTAACTAGGTATGAGGGTTCTAGGTTAAGCTTATCTATTAAACAACGAGATATAAAAGAATGCGATGCACCAGTATCAAACAGAACACTAACTGCCATACCAAGAATCATAAGCGTACCTCCTAACATGGCTTTTCCTTTTTCCCCTGTCGTGGGTCTCGAGGTAGCTGGCTCTAATGCATATACTTTGTCATTTCCATCCTTAGCAGGCTCCTTGCATTGGCACTTATAACGACCTATCTGATCGCAGTTGAAGCATTTGATATTCTTCTTCCCGGTCACCTTCTTTGCCTCTCCAAAATGACATTTATTCGCAAAATGTCCTTTCTTGTCGCACTTAAAACAAACAACTTCTGACTTTCCCTTCTTCACGGCTCCACCCTTATGGGCTCCTTTCTTAGGAAAGAACTTCCTTTTCTGACTCTGCCCCACCTGGACCTACTTTGCCTTATTCTTCTCCACGAAAGTAATAATTTCCTCATGTCTTAGAGCCATCTCTACTACAACATCACAAGGATGCCTAATATGAGGTAATGTAGCCCTGGCCAATTCAGGTTTCAACCCCATAATGAACTTCTCGTTTCTTTTAATCACGGTATCCATAGTGGCATGGCCATATCTTGCTAACTCCTCAAACCTTGTAGCATACTCTAACACGGTCATCTCTCCCTACTCTAACTCGGCAAACTTTCTGAGCAAGGTAGACTTTTCCATCACAGACATGAATCTCTCCTCGAACCTCCTCTTAAACTCAGCCCATGTCATCGTTCCTTCATCCACTCCAGCTGTCACACTATTCCACCAGTATAAAGTGGCTCCTTGAAGCTACCTCGAAGCGAGCCTTATTTTCTGCTCATCACCGAGCCCCAAATCTATGAAAATCCTCTCATAATCCAACAACCAGTTCCCCACTTTGATGGCATGTTCAGTCCCAACGAATGGTTTTCCTCCCAACCTAGCATAATCCCTACTCAAAGCAGCATAATTGTTGACTACCGGAGCATCCTAGGCTCCTCCCTCTAACTACTCTAGTAGCAACCCATGCTTGCATCATATTCACGAAAAACTGATACATGGCTCCTATATCAACTTGCGGGACTTCAGCACCTGTATTTCCAGCTCGAGCCTGACCTGGGTTCCTTTTAGTATTAGGTCTGGCATTTCCATCTGCAGCGGTGCTTCTTCCTCCAACATTATCTCTTCGAGAACCATATTTGCATTCGAACCTTCGTGAGATACAGAAAATAACCTAATAGAGATAGGAGACTAGAGATAAAGCGCATACTTATATATGGCAAATACAAGTAAGTTACTATAGCGTTATCCCGTACCCCGATCTTATCTCTAATTCCTTAGGATTATGTTTTCAAAAATCATCGTTTTAGCTAAAGTTTTTCATAAACCTACGCTCTGATACCAAGTTGTAACATCTTCTATCTAGAGGCCCAAAGCTAAGAGCTACAGATGATGCAGTTATCTATTTATTAACTTTCGGCAACTAAATACGACTATGTTAATGGTATTCATAATATCAAATAAAACAAAATCACAGATTCAAAAAAACAATAATTTTGATTACATTTCCAAAACATGTTCCATATTCAAATTACATAATCCCATCGCTTTCCCAGGTTTAGATAAAATATAGTTTTACAATATTACGCCAAGAGCGATATATGACGATGCCCTCTTGGTTGACCAGAGCACTATATATACAATATAGCGGAATCAATCCCAACATGTAACAGCAACTCCTAATTAGCTATCCGTCAGCCACCTACTCGTCACCGGAAGCTTTATTTGCCAACCTACTAAAACCTGTAAACGTCAACCCTCAACCTACTCAAATCAATTTTGAGCACCCGAGAGTTTAAGGAAAATAAACTACGAGTCAGAAAAAAAAGCCTGGTGTGAATAATACTATACATCTAGGTTATTTGATATTAAGCGAGACCACACCGCTTAGCGGAACGGGTGTCCACTCACTAATATCCTTTTTTAAAACATATCTTTTGCAAATTATAATCCTGCAACCAAAACTGGTTAAATCTGTAAAGCAATATCATGTATATGTACATATAAGTTATCATATGGACTATCTGTCGATACATTGTAGTTTTATTTGGCTAACTACTAACCCTTTGCTGACTCAGGCCTACCAGAAAACATAAAAATATAACATCTATTAGATACTCCTCTTCTGGAGTGTATGTCCTTACTTACTTCTCCCGGCCTAACGATCCTAATGGTTTTGTGAGCTTACCAATAATCTCTTTCCTTTTTAGATTCCTTTCTATGTGTAACATAATTTTAGTCTTACTTGTGACAAAGCCCTACACATTGGAATTTTAGACTAAATTAGCTAGGGGCTAATAGCTAATGAGTATAGGTCGCGACCTTACACTGGTCCCATCTGGTCTTTTAATCTGAGTTATTTTCTTAGGGTAAACTACCCTTTAAATTTTTCCTTGAAAAACTTTTCAAAATGATTTAAACCTTTAAATCATACATATACAAGGAAATTATTTATATATACTCTTTGCTTTACTCAAATCACCTTGCTATGTTACATCTTCTTTACGCAAAACCTTGTTGATGAAAACATTTAAGCTTTCGAAGGTACCCCTTTTGAATCCTTTGAAAGTATCCCTTTTAATACAAGTAAAACCATAGGCCGAAGGCTAAAACATACCTTTCAAAATCATACCTTTCGAAACCATTCGTATTTACCCTTTCGAAAGCATTAAAACCATCTCCTTCGAAAGCTTTAAAACCTTAGATATCCTCTTTAAAACACTTAAACATTTCCTTTCGAAACCATTGGAAAACCTTTCCTTAGAAACCTTTCTTTAAACTTTTCGAAAGTATCAAAACATCAAACCTTTCAAAAGCATCTAGGTTCAATTTAGAACATGTGGAAACACCTTTCGAAACCATTAAAACTATCTATTTCAAAACCATTTGGGTTCTACCATTTATAGAGCAAAAGGGTCATTAAAACAATTAAGTCGAAAGCATAACTTTTGGAAAGCATTCCTAAGTAAAGAAGTGATGGTGTCAAAACCATACCTTCGAAAGCATTGGAGAAGCGACTTGGTTTTAAAAAACAAGATAACCCTTTCGAAACCAATCTGGGTCGAAAGGTTAAAAAGGCGGCAGTCAGGGGCTTCGACCTAGTCGAAAGCAGGTACTTAAAAACTAAGGCACAACCTCCTAAAACCATTCTTTTTAAAGTCATTAACCCAGTCAAAAGCAGACCAAGTCAAAAGCTATTCAATCGAAAGCAATGCAGGTGCATTTTCATTTAAAAGCAGAGTAGCGCTTCGACCCCTTCGCAACCCCTGGTTTCGACCCAATACCTTCCGCCTTTGTCCAATTCACTACGTACCAGGCATCTAATACCATGTGCATTGGTTTCGATGGAGTCAGAGGCATTTGTAAGGAGTTGGAAGCCCGGTGCCGAAAGCATTGAAACGGGAAAAAGCATATAGATTTGACTTTTTAAACTATTTATTTGTACCTAACCTACCTTTTTTGTCAAATTATAATTAGTTGCACAATTTATTTTTTAAAAGTACTGCTGATTTTCAGAAATAAGAATTTGGATTATTTACAAAATACCCCTTCTCTTTTTTATAAATATATAAAACATTTAAGTCTCATACCTTAAACAATTTTATATATCCATTAAAACACTTAGGAAAATTCTACAAAATTCCAAAAAATCATTTTTAATATGTTTTCCAACATACAAAAATTTCAGACCCTAAGCCAATATAATTTGGTCGTAATTAATTTTTAACCCAAAATAGCATTTTCTTCGCTAGAAATTTCATATAAAATCCACATTAATTCAGAAAATTATGAAAATTGAAACCTATTTCTAAATTATTGTTTCTAATCTAAATTTAAATTCGCAAGGCAATTGGATGTCATATGATAGGGTTTTCATATCAAAACATATCACTAAATCTATGTGAATTAGCAGAAATCATCAACAACATATAGGTATACATTTTATCATCCAAAACATGGCAAAAACATTTGCAAATAATTCGGATTTCATACTAAAACCGAAAACCATTAAAAACTTGAGATGTAGTCATTATTAACCTTAGCTTTTTAATTAAGGATGTGAGATTTTTTCTTGATCAAGTGATTTGATTCTTCCTCTTGAATTCTTCTTCTTTGCTCTTCCTAATGGTGGCCGGCCTTAGCTCTATTTTTGTTTGTGAAAATAGAATGAACGTGTAGAATGAATTTCTAAGGAGTTTAGGGTATAAGGATATGCCTTATTCCTATTTTGCCCTTGCATATTTCATAACCTTTTATTCCCTTTTTATTCTTTAGTTCATTGTTTACATGGCACGGCTACCCCTTATTTAATCTCAAATGTCAATCCGTTAATCATCTTACATTATTTTATTTTATTTAACTAATTAAATATCCTAAATAATGTTACTAAAAATACTGGGTATTACAAAGCTCGCATTGAACCGATGCAAAATTAATCACTTCGTGATTTAGTGCTTGAGAATCAAAAACTAATCACAATCAACCAACAAACTTTGAATAAAAAGATGACTAGTTTGGAATGTTCTTTTTGACGAGGATGACTAAGATGGAAAAGACTTTAGAAAAGGTTGTTTTCACTTTAGGAAAAGTTATGAGAAAAGTCCATGGCAGATCGTCCTCTCGCTCATCATCTTCGCCATCACCGACACCACCTCCTCGAGCATAGACACCAGTTTATCGACCTCATACTTCTCCTGAAGGATTTTGTCATGATAGAGGAAAGACTCCTATGCAAGAGAAACCTGAGGAGGAAGATGATAGTGATGATATGTACATGTATGATACTCCGCAATTTCAACATCAATCAAACATGGTGTTCCAAGGGCTCTCCATTCAAGAAGATGAGGGGTATAATGATCAAACCAACCGGCCAGGATCATACGACCAAGATCCTTCGTCTTATTGGGAATACTATGAACAATATGGAAGCCTTTCTTACTCTTCCAACCGGTACAACTAGCATCTTTTTTAGTTATATTCAAGCATTTATGTTTATGTTTGTTTATTTAACTTTTAAACTCCTACTACATTACTTTACTCTCTGTTTCTGCTTGAACTTGCTTATTTACTTTTAGTTGTTCATGATCTTATCTATAACATGCTATAATCAAAATATTCTATATCATCTCTTCTATTTTGATAATGACAAAGAGGGAGAAATTTATGCATATACATAGGGGGAGAAAATAAAAAATTTGATTGTATAGTTTTCATCGTCAAAAAGGGGGAGAATGTTAGAACCTCCAGTCAATGTCTTAATGACAACAACTATACAATCATATATATATATTATACATCTTATCAATTTTACAGGTATATACTACAAGAAAACATCATGCTCGAAGATATTAGGACTCGAAGACAAAACAAAGATCTATCGACCATACTTTAATTAGTAAGGTTATTCTATTGTAAAAGAGTCTTAGATAAAATGTTGTAAGGTCTCCTTGAGTATATATGAACACACGATTTCGTATACGCTAAACATAAAGTATAAAACCGCATTTAACATTCACAGACATCTGAGGAAAAACCACAGACCTCTATGACAATCCTCGAGAAATTATTTTCTGAAGTCACAGACGTCTGAGGTTTTACCACAGATGTTTGTCATCTGAAAAACTGCACAACCCTGAATAGACACTTCTATTGAACGAATAGAAATTAACTCTTCATTGAATGGTTGCAGCCATTAAAATGAATAGTCCTTATCTAATAGTAATAACTCTTCATCTGCTTCTCTTTAAATCTATAAATACTATCATGATTGAGATTTAGAGATTAACTGAATTGAATTAATTAAAACTATTCTCTCTTTATTTCGTATTACTCTCTTAGGCATACAATTTCTTACATCCCCTCAATCTATCATAACCAAAATATAATTTTGGTTAAACCATTTCCTAGAACACAAAGCATTCACATTCACATACTCAAAGGAGATCAAAGGAAGATTTGTACTATTAGTCAAAATCCATGTTATTTGAAACACTAAATTGTCAGAGATATCCTTTTGTATTAGCCTATTCCTCTGGGTGAAGCGAGGGTTAGTTGGCTAAAGGATATACCGAAGGGGAGCTTTGGGGGACGGGTGGTCCAAACCAGTATAAAATATATGGTGTGATCGTTTCTATTATTTATCTTATTTATATTTAATTATTATTCTCTGCTTAACATAGTTAATAATATACATCCTCACATGTATACATATAAACTACATTATTTGTAAAGATCCTATAGACTTTCAAGTACATCACGGCGGAATAAGCGATAGTAAGCTCCAAAGTATAGATATATGAAAGCATAGCCTCCTGTTCGTACTCTTTATAGTTTTATGTGCTATCTAGACCTAATATCCCTAATCCACTATTTTAAGAGTACCATAATAATAAGAAGTAAAAGAAAAAAACCTCTGGTCAGACTACAGTCCGGTGTGAGCGATACATCATCTTAAAAATATTACAAAAACCGTATATAGTAAATATGGGCATAGGATATGAAGAATCATACCTGACATGTCCTTACATCTAAAGAGTTAGCACATAACAGTCGATATATGCTAATTTATTATAATCATTGTATGAGTGTACTGCAATCGAAGTACAATGTCCAGTATCTAGGTATATGGTTAAAAATACCTACATCATGTGACATCCTAGAGTGATAAGAAAGCATGGTAAATATAGCATCCATCAAACAATCCTCCCAATCACTTGTGTGCATTGGATACATGATGATTCGTATGGCACAATCGCAACTAAGGACTCAATCAAATCCCAGCTTCTTTGGTGCTTAAATTCATGCCACTTCGTAAGACTATGAACTTGACTCGCAATCATAAAGTCTAGAGTAGTCCGCAATTGTATGATCTAGACAAAATCATAATCTGGGTGGGCGTCCCTACATACCCACTCTGTACAAGCATACTAGAAACCTCCGAGTTATCAATAATCCCTTTGCACACGTCTCTATAGTGGAACTCAATCATTATTCCACCCCTATAATCTCCCTAGTAGAACACGTTCGCAAATCCTACTCATAAGTCCTCATCATTGAACTCGTCCTTGTGGATCACATTCACAACTCCCATCATTGAGTCATCATGAACGGAACGCCTCTCGACCCACATTGTAAGTCGTTGAGGTGTCATTCTAAAGTTCTAAAGTTATCGTGTCAAAGCGCCACACATCGCGTCAATAGTAGCCACATGAACCCTAAATTCACCTTAAGTCATAGTGGAGTTTGATGTGAACGTAAATGTGCATATTTTTACCACCATATTTAATCTATTTAAATTAAATAAATGATCATATTAGGTATTTTAACTTGTTTAAACCATAATTCAAATTATTTCAAATCGTCACATATTCATCTTCATCCAGGGGAAAAATGGTCATTTTTGTGCACATATTAATTATCTAAAATTTGATTGAAAATTTCTATGTTATTTTGTAGGAATTTAACTCAAATACAAGTGGCTACATGAAGATATATGCATGCACAAGAGTGAATACAAAGGAATGGAGATGGAAATAATTCATTTCATGGATCATGGAGGACCCCACTTACCCACCTACCTTAATGTACAATTAGGAGCTAATGCACATGCTAAAAGGCCATTAAATCTACATGCACACTTAATGGATGATTATTGGATGCTAATGAATACTTGGCCACCACACTTCCTAAGAGGGTATTTTTGGCATTCCCTAAAAATATGGATTAGGGTTTCATACATATATAAATACCCCTTATCTTCATGTAATGAGTCCTCTTCTTTAGTCTATCTTAGGCCCTCTTCTCTTTAGTTTTAGTTAGATTAAAAATAAAAGAAAGCTTTATTTCTCTTTTCATGGCTACTTAGCCATTTTTATTTCATGTAATTTCCATTTTTTATGAAATATTAATTAGTGTTCTATGTTATTTACATGCTTCTCTTCTTATGTTAGTAGTGTAGTTTACTTTTCATGCAAGTAGATTAGTGTTCATTTCTTTTTACTTAGCTTTTCTTTTCATTTTTCTCTCTTTTTCTTCTTGTTTATTTCATGTTGCTTTCTACATTTGTTGATTTGATAACAAATATGAGAGGTTAATCCCTACAATTTAAGGGTAATGAAGCTCTTTAGTATGTAGATGCAACATTTTGATGTTTATGCTCTCTTTTTGTGCTTAATGAAACATTTGAAGTGGTTTAACTTGTAGTTTTTTGATTTGAATTTGATAGCCTATATTGTTGACACCAAATAGGCTATGCTTAAATAATCACAAACAATAATTACCTCTTCATCTGCATATGATGATGGTAATGAAGTGATTGTTGAAATTAAAATTTGATGGCCTATATTTCTAAACAATAGTTAATAGGCCATGCTTAAAATAGGTTTTCTTTCAACTTTGTTGTCATATTTCATGAGAGTTAAATGTGTATTAGTGGTTGTGTTATAGTTTGATGGTTTATATTGGGCTAATTAATAGCACAAGTATACCATACTTATGATAAACACATCAACTAATTATACTAATGACAAGAAAAGAGATATCATAACTTCATTTTGTTGATTTATGTGATCTAGAGAGTGGAAATTGCCTCTAAATTGCCTTCACACTCTCATATTTTTATCTTTTTGTTAGTTTGTTAGTTTTCTCCTTTTCTAGCTTAATACTCGCTCGATTTTGGTTTAATTTGATTGAATAGAGATTTAAAATCTCAACAATTCCCTGCGGATCGACCCGTACTCGCCACGTACTAACTTTTGTATGTCGTGCGCTTGCGGTATAAATTTTAATTCAAAATTTATCGGCGATTTTCTAACTCATAGAAAATACGTCGTTAAACAAGTTTTTGGCGCCGTTGCCGGGGAATTGCTTTGATTTTATTTTCTATTCTTCGAATTATTTTTGTTTAATTTTTTTGTGTGTTTTATTTTGTGTGTTTGTTCGCATTTAATAAAAATTGTGTTGTGTGTTTGTCGTTTGATTTTGTTGTGTGCTTGTTTTCTAGTGTCATTTGCATTTCCATTTATAAATAAAACACATATACACAATTTCAAAATTAGAAATATTTTATTCCTTGCATTTGCATTGGCATTTTTCTTATTGTTTTATACAAAAAAAATGTTTTCACTGTTTTACACTTATACTGCTCCTCTATTGTTTGTTGTTTACTATGCACCTGCTCATCACAGTTCTATGCATTTTCCACTGCATCTGCCATTCATACAAACTATTCTTCCATACTCATTCCAACCACAGCAACCACATCCCCATACCAACCACTTCAGTTCATCAAACTTCCACCCAACCTCTGGCCAGTCACCACTTACTTACCATCCTCTTTACTCCTCACATAACTGCTACCTTGACTAGAAAATTTCATCACTCCAGTGCACTGTGCATATAATTCCACCACATCCCATTGCCATCTAACTTCTTATCACCACCTTCACTGTTCTAACAACCTGCTCCATCCCATTGCCACAACCAACTGCCATTCATCCTCAACTAATTGTGCACCACTATGCACTGCAAACACTCAAAACAGCAACCACACACATTGCCATACAATCATTTACAACCTGTCTACCCCTCGACCATCTCCGTTCAACGTCTCAACAACAATCAACAACAACATATACACTGCACCCCAATTCCTTGTGCACACACAACACTTCTCATCATCATTTCACCAAACTCAACACACAAGCAACACTTCTCATCATCTCACCAAACTACCAATACAAACCCACTCCATCTCCTTACTACACTACCATAAACTTCCTCTATCACATACATCATACCACTGTCCACATAATTACAACCCATTTCTACAACATATATCGAACAGGCAGCAGCCTATACAACACACCTCCAAATCATCACCATCTTTTGTCTGCACACCATCACCGCCTTAACAGATCATCCCCTGCCTTTCACTGGCCTTCACCACTTCAACTACCTAACTGCTTCATCACTCCCAGCAGCAACAACACTTCTGCCGGTGCTAACTATCACAACCCAAACGAATTGCCTGCAAGCTACCATTATCTCCTTTTTCAATCAAAAAAATTGTCAACCTACTCACGGCCACACTCACATACAAACTTTAGTTCTACCACATCGACTAAAATTCCAGTCATCATTTGCCCCTATCAACCGAGCCACATACCTGCTGTTCATCCACGTTTGAGCAACCCCATCGCCACTACCTTCCATCTCCACTAACAACATACTCTGCCTGGCAATACAACACAGCTGCTACTTGCTTCTGTTACTACTTCACTTCAAACCAGTCATTCCACTTACCAGAACTCCAAAACACAACCATTCGACTTCAAAACTACAACCTTCAGCAGTTCCACCTTCCTTGATCATGGCTTTCCCCCCTCAATCATTCAACAACTGCATACTCCTCAACTACACCTTCAACCTCCATCAATCGATCACAACCAACGACCAGCGACCTACCTCCACAAACCCCGCAACCTCAACTATGGCCAACTAATCACCTACAAAGCACTTCACCACAAATCGCACAACTGCTATTTCCCCAAATACTTCTGCTCTCTCAGTCACAAACAACCTGAACAAGTTAAGTAAATAAAACATCTTTCGATTGTTTGATTGAATTCGAACTGGTGTGGCTGCTGGGATATTCCTTTAACAGAATTCGTGAAATTGAGAACGAGAATTGAGAATTCGCGAGATTGAGAATTGAAGAATTTAGTTAATTTCGTGAATCAGAGAAAGTGTATTAATTGAACAATTTAGTAATTTCGCGAGTTGATTTCTCATATAATAGGAAAGAGGGATTTTCAGGGCATTCGATTTTGAGAATATACTTTAGTGGGCTGGGTTGTGTTTAAGTTTCTTCTTCTTTATTTTTTTTATTTCTTATTTTATTTCTTCTTATTTCTTCTTTTTATTTAGTTAACTTGTTTAAGCTTTAGTTTTTTCTTCTCTATTAAAAAAAACAAGTTTCAATTTGTTTTTTTAGATTTATTTTGTTTTCACTGGTTTTGTTTTGTTTTGTTTTAGTTTTTTCTTTGATTTATATTTTAAAAAAATTTCTTTCGTTTTCCTTTTGGTAAACGATAAAAAAATTACATTGCTTTTGTTTTAGTTCCATCCTTATATATTAAAAAAATTGTATACATCTAGTTTTTTGTTTCAGGTTACACAGGCAGAAATTCAAAGGCAGAAGTGCTTACTAAAAATAAATTGCTCGCTTGCTTCCTAAAAAAATTACTGCTTTAAAAATAAATTGCTAATAATCGGCACGCTCTAGTATCGTGCTCTCCTATCTCTTGTTTTTATTTGCTTTACATTGTTGCTTGCTTACATTTTAAAAAAAATCAAAAACAAAAACAAAAAACCATTCGGAGTTGCATTGTTAATACACATTGTATCTCTGCTTTGCATTTCATCTTAGAATTTTGATTAATAATAACGGTTAGACATTGTTAACCCTTAATTGTATATTGGCAAGTTGTCCTCTTTTGAAAATTTAATTTCTTGGTGTCTAGGCTACGGCAGTGCAATAATCAGTTATAAATATTACGGTGATTCATAAATATTATACTGAATTGTTTCTCTGAAGGTACTTAAACCTTCGGCTGCATTGCTACGGTGATTCGTGGTGCACCGATAAATCCTGCCCGTTAACTGACCAAGAACTATCTTGTTGATTTAAGACAAAGTGTGATTATACAATTTTGGGTTGGGTTAGAACATTTGTAATTAACCTTGCATTCATTTAGTTGCATTAGTTCATGCATATTTCAAAAAAACAAAAAAAATTCAAAATCCAAAATTAAAAAAAATTGTAAATATTCCTTTCAAATTTTTAAATCCTTTTTCTTTGAAATTTTTCAACAAAAAGAAAAAAAATCCAAAAAAATTTACTTAGTTCTTTTTTAGAAAACTAGAAAAATCCAAAAATAAAATACAAAATCTTTTCAAAAATAAAATAAAATAAAACAAAAAAATAAAATTGAAATTCCAAAACCAAAACAAAAATCACATTTCTTTTTTTCTCCTTTGTGAATATTTTTCCTTTAAAAAAACCAAAAACAAAAAAAAAATCATTTTGGTAAATAGTTTTCCTTTATAAAAATCGAAAAAAAAAACAAAAACATTCTTGAAAATGTCAGAATTTCCTTACTCACATAAATTTTACGATAGTTGTGAAAATCAATATAATTCATATAATTTCACTCCAAATTCGTATGGATTTTTTAATAACAACTATTGTTCAAACGATTCGGATTTTGCACCACAAAGTTTTCAAAATAACGAGCAACCCTCAAATCTTGAAAATAGCATTTCGTCTTTACTTGAGATCTCTACACAAAATCAAATGATAAATGATTTGTGTAATTCATATTTGTGCGATAACTCTGAGTCAAAGTTTTCAAGGATTTCAAAATTTGAATGCAATTCAAAATTCAAACGATTTCGATGATAACCCATGCCAATTCAATTTCGAACTGCAAGATGAATTTCAAACTCAAAATGAAAATGGAAACAACTTTTCAAAAGATTTTGGCAATGGGAATAATCTTAACCATGTTACGATTGAAAATCTTTGTTCTCAACAATTTCAAAGTGAAAATCCTCATTTTAATACCTATAAATTGAATTTTGTTGAGCAAATGGACGAAATTTACAATGATCACATAGATTTGTTGATTGAAACATATAGGAAACAACGTGATAAACAAAACCAAATCCCAGTGTGTGACGAGTCAAATGATAATCCATTTTTTACCCAAATTGACGATTTTCAAATAACAACTTTTGAAATAGAAAATGACAATCTTAATGAAGTTATTGAAAATACGGTAATTGAGTTGGATTTCAATTCTTTTGAGGGTGTGGAACCAAATTTAAAATTCGATCTTCCTTTTCTCGATTTCAAAAATTTGAATACAACACTTTGGATTTTGAACTTAATATATGCGATGAAGTTGTTGATAATCCAAATAAGGAAGATGAATTCAATGAACACGATTTCTTTGGACTTTTCGGAAACGAGTTGTCGAATTCTGAAGGAGAAGATTTAAATAACCATTTTGATTTTGAAATCGATAATTCTAAAGAATTTTTCAATGATGAGCTTGAATTTCAATTTGGTGAAAATAAACTTGAATTTCAATCAATTCTTTTATCAACTCCAAAAATCATCGAAAATAAAGCAACTCGAATGATTTTTAATAAAACGACATTCGTTTTTCCAAATCAACTTTCAACTCCAAAATCTTTTACGATTTGGTTTTCTGAGCTTAAGCTGTGTCTCGCATACTTGACGAGACAAATGAATCGGTCTTTGGAAGACCGTTTCATTTATTCTTTAACGGCATACTTTCTGATGTCTTGTAAATAATAATCTTTTCATGTAAATATAGGTCATATTTTTATTTTCTTTTTCTCCTTTCACTTGGGTTGACTGTGGGGACACAGTCAAAATCAAGTGTGGGGGTATTAGAGACTCATCATCAGTTTCGATTTTTCATGGTTTATTTATTTTTATTATTTTCTTTCCAAAATTTAAAAAAAAATCTCAAAAACAAAAAATAAACAATTTTTTTAAGCATTTTGATTTATTTTTGAAAGAAACACTATAAGATAAATATATGGTTTTGGTTAATTAAATTGAAATTTTTGAAAAAAATATTTGTCTCAACAAAAATAAAAATGAAGTTTGATTACCAATAACGATGGTTTAACTAGTATATAGGAAGATTCATATGTGTTAATTATGAAATATCCTAATTGAAAATCTTTGTTTTAAAAAGTGGTGAATTCAAATAAAAGGATATAACATTTTTTTTGTCTTCTAAGTTAAATGGTGCTAAGATGATCTTGCAAAACTCTCTCTTCAAAAAAAACACAAAAATATATTTCTTGCATATATGTATATATTTTTAATAAACACCTAGAGTCATGTGTTCACACTCGTGTGTTCACTCGCCATGCTCTGTACCCTTCTCACATAATCCCAAAAGGTAGTGCACGATCAGTATATCTAGCCTCAGTTTACCTGAGTTAGGTGTATGTATATAACAATTCTTTTATTAATAACGCCTACAGTCGATAAGTGTTCACACTTGTGTGTTCACTCGCTACGCTCTGTATTCCCCTCACACCAGTCCGCAAGGCAGTGCACGGGTAATATATTTGGCCTCAGTTTATCTGAGTTAGGCATATGTAAATATTTTTAATATCAATAAAATTTTCAAAAGAAAAATTAGAAAGAGTAAGCAAATGAAATCCAAGCACTATTTTAACTTGTTTGATTTGACTTGTTATTGAAATTAAATGAAAAAACCACTTTAATAAACTTTGATAATCGACTAAGGATTTATTTCATAGTTACACCGTGTTATCAACCAAAACAACGAGTTAAACTATAGTATATTTGCTTTGATAACTTCGTTTTTATTGGAAATTTTGATGAGTAAATGGCTTAAATTTTCAAGATAATGAACGAAACCTATATTTAACTTATTTGTGTCGATTTAAAAGGAAATCTTTCATTTGTAAATATTTTCAAAAACTCGCATGCATCTCTTTGTAAATAAGTCTTGCATTTTGTAAATATTTTCATCCTACATTCGGATTTTGTGGGTAGTATCCACTGAAAACCCTCACGAGACAACACTCGTCCTACTGGGGACACTCAAAGGTTTAACGGCTTGTTGCATACGCTCAATGCAATCGTGCTCCCTATGAAAACGGATTTATCTTAGTTTTTAGTTTATTCGAGGACGAATAAAAAGATAAGTGTTGGGGTATTTGATGTGCACGTAAATGTGCATATTTTTACCAACATATTTAATCTATTTAAATTAAATAAATGATCATATTGAGTATTTTAACTTGTTTAAACCAAAATTCAAATTATTTCAAATCGTCACATATTCATCTTCATCCAGGGGGAAAATGGTCATTTTTGTGCATATATTAATTATCTAAAATTTAATTGAAAATTTCAATGTTATTTTGTAGGAATTTAAATTCAAATACAAGTGGCTTCATGAAGATATATGCATGCACAAGAGTGAATACAAAGGAATGGAGATGGAAATAATTCATTTCATGGATCATGGAGGATCCCACTTACCCACCTACCTTAATGTACCTTAGGAGCTAATGCACATGCTAAAAGGCCATTAAATCTTCATGCACACTTAATGGATGATTATTGGATCCTAATGATTACTTGGCCACCACATGTGATAACCCTGATTTTGTGAGCAATTTCATGATTTAAATTAGTATATGTTTGTTTAAAAATTGCATTGAGAAAGATAGGAATGGAAACTCATTGCAAATGTATGGCTAAAACATGTACATGTGCACAAGACAATGCACACACATGCACACAGTTTTTCTGTATAATAAAATAGGCAGAAATCAATATATAAATTAGAATAAATAATTTAGAAATACATATGTATGAAAATAGGATTATGTCTTTTATAAATCCGGCACAAAGAAAATAAATATTAGGCAGAAATAAACTTAAAATTATTTAAAGAAAGAAAATAAGGACTTAGGCCAAATAGGCATACATATATTATATATGTGCACAAGAAAACACTTGCTGGAAGAAAACAGAAATTGCATGGAAATGGCATTAACCCTTAAGCAAACACTTTATCCATTTCCAGTAATTTCTTTAATTTGGAAAATGAGAGTCATGCATATAACATGACCGGGGTAAAGGGATAAGGATTATTTCTTAAAATAAAAACAAGGACCACGTACCCTTTTTCTCTTGAATCAAATGAGAGGCAGACCATGTTTTGTATAGGGTAAAAATGACATTAGGTAATTTTGTTAAACCCTAGTACCAGCCAGGGATTTTGTATAAGGAGGCTTAGTGTAGTGAGACCTTACAGAATTTGTTCATCATTTAAAGAAAAATAAAACTTAAGCCAGAGAAAAATAGAAGAAGGCAGAAGACTAAAAGGGTTCATAAAGCTTAGGAAAAAGAAGAATTAAGGTGAGTAACCTCACTGGAAACTTTGGCAATAAGTCCTGAATATTGAGGCAGCCTAATTAAATTTATATTTCACTTTTGCAAGCTATGTTCATTTTATGACTTGATAACTTTGGCTTGTCAATGATCTGCTCATGTGTAAAACCCCTTACAGTGACATTATCCAGTATAAAAGAGTCATGGATTTCATGTCTGAATATGGTTATCTGTGCTGTGATTTAACTTTGAGATGAAGTAGATTTTTATGGTTTTCTTTATACATTTATTTACTTAAAAACCCAGGATTGATGTTGTAGATATATGGTCTAAAAATGGAAGGAAATGTGGGGCTGCAACATTGTGTTGTTGCTTATGTCTCACATTAACTAAAATAAAGATAAATGTAGAGGTGCAATGTTATACATGTGCTGAGCTTCTATGTTTTATGAGCTCTCCAAATCAAAGCATATACTTGTGGTTTAGCCAGATCTTAAAGATTAACAAGAGTCTGATTGAACCAGAGGTAAAAGGAGACAACCAGAAAACTATCTATGACCATATGTTTGTAACTTGATCCATTTAAACCACCCATAGACAAAATAATATGCTTAGAAATCACATCTGATTGCATGTTTAAATGCTTGCTTATGAGAATATGACTTACAAATCTCCGGATGAATACATGTTGGTTGGATGTTTATTTCTCTGATTGAAATATGATATGAAGAAGGGATTAGCATAGGAATGAGAAAAGGAAAATAACACTTAGTAATTTAACTAAGGACTTTTGGATCTTAGGGCTACAAAATATGGCTTGGCAAGGTGAACATTGCAAGCTCACACATGGTATGCTTATACCCAGGGGCCTGAGTGTGCCGGGTTAACAGTGATATGTCCCAGGCAGTGTGTGATTTAACAAGAGAAAGTAGCTAAAGACCATCACATACTTGATAGTGAACAATAGAAATAGGTTCATGAGAGGGCTTGGGTAAAATCCCTGATGGCCAGTAATCTGGTAGAAAAGACTTGATGATTGAATTGATGAATATGTTGATTGGTTTATAATGTTTTATGGATGAATCCTATGATTGCTATCACTGAACTAAACCATTGAATCACATATAATTTGTTGTGCACTGATGTATATACACATGTATCACAGAAACATGCACAAGAGTGATATTGAATTCCTTTATCCATTTTGAAGTTATTTGAATATGAATAAGTGTCATATAAATCATGTTTTCAGTTAGATTACTCATACCAGACTTTAGTCTGACCCTTGTATGTTTTATGCACCATTGGGTGTCTCATATTCATATGGGGCAGTTCATGGTGATTTTGCAGGAAAGTAGGAATTTCTTTGATCAAGCTTTGGATGTTTAACTGCTTAAGGAATTGGATGTTGTATTCAATGATTTGCTGAAGTTAAAATAGATGTTTATGCTGAATTATGTTTTGCAAGTGTTGAACTCATATGTGTATCAACTGAAACTTATGTGTTTTGTTTTGCAAAATGTTTTGCCAAGAAATGGAATTTTAATCTTTAAGAACAATTAGTTTATAATGATAGAAAACCTGAGATTAAAAGGATTTATGGATTGAATGTATGTCCAAGTATTTAACATAAGAGAATCCATGTTTAAGTTAATATAAAATCTGACAGAAAAGGTTTTGAGTTGCTTTGAAAAGAAAATAGATTGACATGTATTTTTGCCTAAGAATAAGTGCAAGTGAATATGGCTAACATGACCACTTCATAGAGCCTAGGTTAAGCCAGCATTAAAAAGTTTTAAGCTAAATTTTCAGTAAAGCTTTACAACCCAAATGTATGGTAGACTCAGACATTTTTGCTAACAAGAAGAGGAAAATTAGACACTTAACTCATCAACTGACACACACATGCACAGGAACATGCACACACATGCACATGCAAAAGCACAGTTCATACAGTAACAAAATTATGGGAATACATGCAAAATGCTAAGTCTTGAGACATGAAACCAACTACTATGCAAAAATCTAAGTATGCTTGGAAAATCTGGTTTTTAGAAACACTATTGCTATGTAGGAGTTATTTCTTTTAATAATTCCTAAACATATTTCTACTTCCAAACTTTTATACTCTGATTCAAGTAGAAGGTACTTATATATCTTCACATATGTAAGTTTAAGATGATTTGAGAAAACCAATATTCTTATTGGCATAAAGATCCTGGATAGAAGAAAATATTAGAGAGTAATATTTTCTTGATTAAATGGCCACTGTATAAAAAGAAAAAAAAATTAGGAAATAAATGGTGGGTCATTTCATTTGGTATCAGAGCTATGTTGTTAAATAGCATAGCAAAATTTTGTATGAACTTATTTGCATTGGATGTATGGAAGTGTTGACTGCCTTGGATGCTTTGTTTTGTTAGTGCTTATACTACTAATATCTATTATAACTGAATAGGGATAGATTGAAATGAATTAATCTATAGAGTATCAGGCAAAATGGACTAACCTAAGTGTTATATCCATAGAGCTATGGTAGGACCTAGACATCAAAATGTAGGAACAAGTGAACCACCCATGGTGAATGTGCAAGAATTCATGAGAGCCATAAGGGATGGAGTAGGCAATAGGCAGGAAAATCCACATGAGGAGCTTTCCAAACTACTCAAGACTTTTACCAACCTTGGAGGCAAAACTTTTGATGGTACAGAAGGAGTTATGGGAGTTCAAAATTGCTCAGGATTTTGGAAAGGATCTTTGCAGACATGCAAGTTGAAGACCCAAGGAAGAGAAAAATTGCATCTAGGCAATTGAGAGGAGCAGCTTTGGATTGGTGGGAGGTTATCATAACTGGAAGACCTAAAGGAGAAGTGACATGGGATCAATTTAAAGAAATGCTGGAAGGTAGGTTTGTCCCTGCATCAGCTAAGGAGTCTTTGCTAGAGGAATTCATCAAATTAAGGCAAGGGACTATGAGTGTCACTGAGTACACTCAGAGGTTTGAATCATTGGCAAAGTATGGTGCAGTACTCATCACCACTGAGGAAGCTAAGAATGGCAGATATATTCAAGGGCTAAACCCTAGCCTTAGTAGAGCCATGCTACCATACAAGGACAGGACTTTTGATCAAGTTTTGGACTTGACTTTGAGCATTGAACAACATGATAAGGCTAGAGAGAATTTCAGGGCATTCAAGAATAGCCAAAACAAGAAAGGAAAGGGCAAATTTCACCCTTATGATAAGAAGAAAGTAGACACAGCTTCCACCAAGAAACCAGAAGAAGCCAGTGCTGCTGAAATTAAGAAGAAGATTACTTGTTATAACTGTGGCCAAGAGGGGCATATGAAAAACAGGTGCACAAATGTTAGGCCAACATCCTTCAAATGTCACCATTGTGGGAAGGAAGGTCACATAAAGAGGAATTGTCCAGATTTTAAGCAAGGAAAATTAGGGGCTTTGGAAGGAAAAGGCAAGGCAACTGAGGGATCAAATGTTGAGAAACATGGCCAAGTTGAAGGTACTTTGTTTATTCACTCAATACCTTTTGCAGTAGTGTATGATACTGGGGCTACACACTCATTGACCTCCCATGATATTGCACAACAATTAAAATTGAATTGTATGATTGTTGATAAGCCACTGTTTATTAGAAGCCCTATAGGTAGCTCATGTGTTTTGGGTATGATGTGTATGCAACTGGGGTTAGATATAGGGGGACATGTGTTTAACTCAGACCTATATGTGTTGTAATATCCAGGCATAGGGGTTATTCTAGGAGTTGATTGGTTGAGTAAATATAAGGCTATCATAAATATGGAGACATCCACCATATCATTGAAAATTTCTGATGGACAAAGGGTAGTTGTTCTTTGTGAGGCAGACAAGAATAGAAATGTAGCCAACCTTTTTGCATTGTCTAGTGAAAAACCCATGCCTGCATTAGAAGAAATCCCTATAGTGAATCAATATATTGATGTGTTTGGTGAAGTTAGGGGAGTTACAAACCACAAACCAGTTGAGTTTTCAATCAGAATAATTCCAGGAGCTAGCCCAGTGGTTAAAAGACCAACCAGAATGGGGCCTAAGGAGTTGCTAGAATTGAAAAAGCAATTGGTTCAATTAGAAGAAAGAGGCTTTATTAGACCCAGTAGCTCATCATGGGGTGCACCAGTAGTCTTTGTTAAGAAACAAGATGGATCCCTTAGGTTATGTATTGACTATAGGGAATTAAATAAAGTCACAATTAAAAATATAAATATCCTTTACCAAGAATTGATGATCTCTTTGATCAATTGAGTGGTGCAAAAATATTTTCTAGGCTTGATTTAGCTTCAGGCTTTCATCAGATGAAAGTAGAAGAGGAAAGCATTAAGTATACAGCCTTTAACACAAGATATGGACTTTATGAATTTTTAGTAATGCCATTTGGCTTGACAAATGCTCCTTCCTATTTTGTTGATTTGATGAATAGGATTTTCATAGAATACTTGGATAAATTTGTATTGATATTTATTGATGACATACTAATTTATTCTAAGCCAATTAAAGAGCATGAAAATCATTTGCATATGGTATTTGAGAAATTGAGACAGGAAGACTTGAAAGCAAAGTTTTCAAAATGCACTTTTTGGCAAAATTAAGTGAATTTTCTAGGCCACATTATATCAGAAAAAGGAATATCTGTGGATCCCAATAAGGTCATTGCAGTGCAAGCTTGGAAAAGGCCTACCAATGTCACTGAGGTCAGATCATTCATGGGAATGGCTGGTTACTATAGAAGGTTTATAAAAGGTTTTGCAAAAATTTCAATCCCATTAACCAGATTGACTAGGAAAAATCAAGTGTTTACTTGGACTGAAGAGTGTGAGAAAGCCTTTGGGAAATTAAAGGAAGCACTAGTGCAAGCTCCAATCCTCAAAGTACCTGAAGGGAATGAAAACTTGGTGGTGTATACTGATGCAAGTGGACAAGGGCTTGGGGCAGTATTGATGCAACGACATCAAGTGATAGCTTATTCTTCTAGGCAATTGAAACCAAGTGAGGTAAGATATGCTACTCGTGACCTTGAACTAGCTGCTATAGTGTATGCTCTTAAGCTATGGAGACACTACTTGTTAGGAGAAAAATTTGAAGTTTACATAGACCATAAGTCACTTAAATATTTATTTTCACAAAGAGAATTGAATATGAGGCAACAAAGGTGGATTGAACTCCTAGCCTCATATGACTTTGAAATATTATATACCCCTGGTAAGGCTAATAAAGTAGCAGATGCCCTAAGTAGACAACATGCTAAAGTAGCTAGATTAATGATAGAAGAGTTTAACACTTTACCATTGTTAACTGATTTAGAGATAGAAAGTGATAATGTAGAAAACATGAGCCTATGCAGTGAGCATGTAGAAATGGGAAAGTTAAGCTTTATCACTCTGGAGTCAGAATTGAAAAACAAAGTTGTAAAGTTACAAGGCCAAGATCCATTTTTATTTGAAAAGAAAACTTGGATACTAAATGGTGAAGTAGGGGAAGGTTTTCAGTTGAATAATCAAGGCCATTTGAAGAAAGGAGAAAGAACATGTGTTCCAACAATTGATGAGTTGAAGCAAGAAATCTTGGATGCTTACCACAAAAGAAAATACACTATACACCCAGGAAGCACAAGTATGTATCACAACCTCAAGAGGGATTATTGGTGGAGTGATATGAAGAGTGCAGTGGCAACCTATGTATCTAAATGTATGGTTTGCCAACAAGTGAAGGCTGAGTATCAAAAACCCTCAGGAATGCTTCAACCTTTGCAAATACCACAGTGGAAATGGGAGGATATATCAATGGATTTCATTGATGGTTTGCCTAGAACTAGGAGGGGAAATGATAGCATTTGGGTAGTGGTTGATAGGTTAACCAAGTCAGCCCATTTTATACCAGTAAAGTCAGAGAGAAATGCATGTACACTGGCCCAATTGTTTATCAAGGAAGTGGTTAGACTACATGGTATACCAAAGACCATAGTAAGTGATAGAGATACCATCTTCACTTCAAAATTTTGGCAGAGTTTCCACAAGGCAATGGGGACTGATTTATGCTTAAGCACAGCATACCATCCTCAATCTGATAGTCAAACAAAAATTGTGAACAAATTGCTTGAAGACATGTTGAGAACTTGTGTGTTGGATTGGGGAGGAAGTTGGGAGGATCATATCTTTTTAGCTGAATTTGCATACAACAATAGCCATCATAGTAGCATAGGCATGGCACCCTTTGAAGCTCTCTATGGGAGACCATGTTTATCACCCTCAAGTTGGCTTGAATCTGGGGAAAAAGTGGTCTTAGGGCCAGAGAGTGTGAAGGAAACTTTAGAGAAAATAGCTTTGATCAGAAAAAGAATTGCTTCTGCCCAGGATAGGTAAAAGAAAAATGCAGATCAAAGAAGGAAGGCAGTACAATATGATGTTGGGGATTATGTATTTATCAAAATATCACCCATGAAGAAGGTTCTAAGGTTTGGGAAACAAGGAAAGTTGATTCCTAGGTACATAGGGCCATATAAAATTCTAGAGAGAATAGGAACTATGGCCTATAAGCTAGAGTTGCCAGAAGAAATGAGAGCAATGCATGATGTTTTTCATGTGTCTCAACTAAGAAGGTGGGTTCATGATAAGGAGGCAATCCTAGAATCCCCTAAGGATGTGCAGATTGACCCCAGGATGATCTATGAAAAGGAGCCAGTGGGCATAGTTGCTAGAGAAAGCAAGAAATTGAGAAACAAAGAAATTAAATTAGTAAAAGTACAATGGAGTCTTGACCCAAATGATTGCATATGGGAAGTGGAGGATAAAATCAGAAATGATTATCCACAACTGTTTGATTGAATGAAAGGTAAATTTATATATACTGATGAATGTTTTGATTGAATATGCATTGTGATTTTTGTTTTAATATGCATACAGTTTAATCAAGTGATTGGCTTGAGAATGGTTTGATATCAGAAAAGTTGATTTTCTGAATTGATGATACTTAAGTTAAGTATGAGAGAATTGTGGGACACAATTCCTAAAAGGAGGGGTATATGTGATAACCCTGATTTTGTGAGCAATTTCATGATTTAAATTAGTATATGTTTGTTTAAAAATTGCATTGAGAAAGATAGGAATGGAAACTGATTGCAAATGTATGGCTAAAACATGTACATGTGCACAAGACAGTGCACACACATGCACACAGTTTTTCTGTATAATAAAATAGGCAGAAATCAATATATAAATTAGAATAAATAATTTAGAAATACATATGTATGAAAATAGGATTATGTCTTTTATAAATCTGGCATAAAGAAAATAAATGTTAGGCAGAAATAAACTTAAAATTATTTAAAGAAAGAAAATAAGGACTTAGGCAAAATAGGCATACATATATTATATATGTGCACAAGCAAACACTTGCTGGAAGAAAACAGAAATTGCATGGAAATGGCATGAACCCTTAAGCAAACACTTTATCCATTTCCAGTAATTTCTTTAATTTGGAAAATGAGAGTCATGCATATAGCATGACCGGGGTAAAGGGATAAGGATTATTTCTGAAAATAAAAACAAGGACCACATACCCTTTTTCTCTTGAATCAAATGAGAGGCAGACCATGTTTTGTATAGGGTAAAAATGACATTGGGTAATTTTGTTAAACCCTAGTAGCAGCCAGGGACTTTGTATAAGGAGGCTTAGTGTAGTGAGACCTTAAAGAATTTTTTCTTCATCATTTAAAGAAAAATAAAACATAAGACAGAGAAAAATAGAAGAAGGTAGAAGACTAAAAGGGTTCATAAAGCTTAGGAAAAAGAAGGATTAAGGTGAGTAACCTCACTGGAAACTTTGGCAATAAGTCCTGAATATTGAGGCAGCCTAATTAAATTTATATTTCACTTTTGCAAGCTATTTTCATTTTATGACTTGATAACTTTGGCTTGTCAATGATCTGCTCATGTGTAAAACCCCTTTACAGTGACATTATCCAGTATAAAAGAGTCATGGATTTCATGTTTGAATATGGTTATCTGTGTTGTGATTTAACTTTGAGATGAAGTAGATTTTTATGGATTTTCTTTATACATTTATTTACTTAAAAACCCAGGATTGATGTTGTAGATATATGGTCTAAAAATGAAAGGAAATGTGGGGCTGCAACATTTTGTTGTTGCTTATGTCTCACATGAACTAAAATAAAGATAAATGTAGAGGTGCAATGTTATACATGTGCTGAGCTTCTATATTTTATGAGCTCTCCAAATCAAAGCATATACTTGTGGTTTAGCCAGATCTTAAAGATTAACAAGAGTCTGATTGAACCAGAGGTAACAACCAGAAAACTATCTATGACCATATGTTTGTAACTTGATCCATTTAAACCACCCATAGACAAAATAATATGCTTAGAAATCACATCTGATTGCATGTTTGAATGCTTGCTTATGAGAATATGACTTACAAATCTCTAGATGAATACATGTTGGTTGGATGTTTATTTCTCTGATTGAAATATGATATGCAGAAGGGATTAGCACAGGAATGAGAAAAGGAAAATAACACTTAATAATTTAACTAAGGACTTTTGGATCTTAGGGCTACAAAATATGGCTTGGCAAGGTGAACATTGCAAGCTCACACATGGTATGCTTATACCCAGGGGCCTGAGTGTGCTGGGTTAATAGTGATATGTCCCAGGCAGTGTGTGATTTAATAAGAGAAAGTAGCTAAAGACCATCACATACTTGATAGTGAACAATAGAAATAGGTTCATGAGAGGGCTTGGGTAAAATCCCTGATGGCCAGTAATCTGGTAGAAAAGACTTGATGATTGAATTGATGAATATGTTGATTGGTTTATAATGTTTTATGGATGAATCCTATGATTGCTATCACTGAACTAAACCATTGAATCACATATAATTTGTTGTGCACTGATGTATATACACATGTATCACAGAAACATGCACAAGAGTGATATTGAATTCCTTTATCCATTTTGAAGTTATTTGAATATGAATAAGTGTCATATAAATCATGTTTTCAGTTAGATTACTCATACCAGACTTTAGTTTGAACCTTGTGTGTTTTATGCACCATTAGGTGTCTCATATTCATATGGGGCAGTTCATGGTGATTTTGCAGGAAAGTAGGAATTTCTTTGATCAAGCTTTGGATGTTTAACTGCTTAAGGAATTGGATGCTATATTCAATGATTTGCTGAAGTTAAAATAGATGTTTATGCTGAATTATGTTAAGCTATTTTGTTTAAATTTGCTTAGAAAACTAATATATTGTTAGAACTTTTGTTTTGCAAGTGTTGAACTCATATGTGTATCAACTGAAACTTATGTGTTTTGTTTTGCAAAATGTTTTGCCAAGAAATGGAATTTTAATCTTTAAGAACAATTAGTTTATAATGATAGAAAACCTGAGATTAAAAGGATTTATGGATTGAATGTATGTCCAAGTATTTAACATAAGAGAATCCATGTTTAAGTTAATATAAAATCTGACAGAAAAGGTTTTGAGTTGCTTTGAAAAGAAAATAGATTGACATGTATTTTTGCCTAAGAATAAGTGCAAGTGAATATGGCTAACATGACCACTTCATAGAGCCTAGGTTAAGCCAGCATTAAAAAGTTTTAAGCTAAATTTTCAGTAAAGCTTTACAACCCAAATGTATGGTAGACTCAGACATTTTTGCTAACAAGAAGAGGAAAATTAGACACTTAACTCATCAACTGACACACACATGCACAGGAACATGCACACACATGCACATGCAAAAGCACAGTTCATACAGTAACAAAATTATGGGAGTACATGCAAAATGCTAAGTCTTGAGACATGAAACCAACTACTATGCAAAAATCTAAGTATGCTTGGAAAATCTGGTTTTTAGAAACACTATTGCTATGTAGGAGTTATTTCTTTTAATAATTCCTAAACATATTTCTACTTCCAAACTTTTATACTCTGATTCAAGTAGAAGGTACTTATATATCTTCACATATGTAAGTTTAAGATGATTTGAGAAAACCAATATTCTTATTGGCATAAAGATCTTGGATAGAAGAAAATATTAGAGAGTAATATTTTCTTGATTAAATGGCCACTGTATAAAAAGAAAAAAAATTAGGAAATAAAAGGTGGGTCATTTCACCACACTTCCTAAGTGGGTATTTTGGGCATTCCCCAAAAATATGGATTAGGGTTTCATACATGTATAAATACCCCTTATCTTCATGTAATGAGTCCTCTTCTTTAGTCTCTCTTAGGCCCTCTTCTCTTTAGTTTTAGTTAGATTAAAAATAAAAGAAAGCTCTCTTTCTCTTTTCATGGCTACTTAGCCATTTTTATTTCATGTAATTTCCTTTTTTATGAAATGTTAATTAGTGTTTTATGTTATTTACATTCTTCTCTTCTTATGTTAGTAGTGTAGTTTACTTTTCATGCAAGTAGATTAGTATTCATTTCTTTTTACTTAGCTTTTCTTTTCATTTTTCTCTATTTTTCTTCTTGTTTATTTCATGTTGCTTTCTACATTTGTTGATTGGATAACAAATATGAAAGGCTAATCCCTACAATTTAGGGTTACTGAAGATCTCTAGTATGTAGATGCAACATTTTGATGTTTATGCTCTCTTTTTGTGCTTAATGAAACATTTGAAGTGGTTTAACTTGTTGTTTTTTGATTTGAATTTGATAGCCTATATTGTTGACACCAAATAGGCTATGCTTAAATAATCACAAACAATAATTACCTCTTCATCTACATATGATGATGGTAATGAAGTGATTGTTGAAATTAAAATTTGATGGCCTATATTTCTAAACAGTAGTTAATAGGCTAGGATTAAAATAGGTTTTGCTTTCAACTTTGTTGTCATATTTCATGAGAGTTAAATGTGTATTAGTGGTTGTGTTATAGTTTGATAGTTTATATTGGGCTAATTAATAGCACAAGTATACCATACTTATGATAAACACATCAACTAATTACACTAATGACAAGAAAAGAGAGATCATAACTTCATTTTGTTGATTTATGTGATCTAGAGAGTGGAAATTGCTTCTAAATTGCCTTCACACTCTCATATTTTTATCCTTTTGTTAGTTTGTTAGTTTTCTCCTTTTCTAGCTTAATACTCGCTCGATTTTGGTTTAATTTGATTGAATAGAGATTTAAAATCTTAACAATTCCCTGCGGATCGACCCGTATTTGCCACGTACTAACTTTTGTACGTCGTGCGCTTGCGGTATAAATTTTAATTCAAAATTTATCGGCGATTTTTAACTCATAGAAAATTCGTCGTTAAACAGAGTCGTTCGCCTTCACCTAAGAACAAAATCAAATTTTTTAGCTTGGGTCACTTCTTGAGGAAACCTGAAGTCGTTACCCTGAAAACCCAAAGCAGCCCCTTGTTTGACCCGAAGCAACCAAATATTTCCACTACTCCATTTCCACCCAGAAAACACCATGTTTGACCTTGAAGCAAAACCTCCCCTATCCCAAAGAAGACCTAAAGCACCACACACTACCTCTGAATAAGAATTCTTGACCATCCCTCGAACACGGCTCCACCAAACAACATTTAATGTCTAGTCCTCCCCAATGCCGACCCAAAGCACACGATCCCTTAACCTGAAGCACACCACGACCAAGAATTCCCGACTGACCATTAAACAAATGCTATCGAACAGAGATGCTACTAAACAAAAAAGTTGTAGTTTCTTCGAACTCCAATGTCACGCTGATTTCATCGATATGCCTTGTTCTTCGACCCATGGGCCTTCCATATGCATCAAAATGACTCCTAACATCCTCAAGCTTTTCCATCAAAGTTCAATTCTACACTCCCTACCTCTAATCCGCTCTAATAAGCGTTTTCAACTATTCAATCATACACACAAACACTACACACACACCAATCCACATTCAAGCATGAAAATACAAATAAAATCCTATCAATCATCATATAATGTATCCACAACATAGCATAACATCTATAGAGGTATTCACACATCCAAATAACATGATTAGATCACCAAAATTCATATTATTCAGGTTTTTACTACAAGTAGGGTTTTAAAGTAGCGTTAAAACATAAATTGGACATTAGAAATAGATCAAGAACATGTTAAAACCTATGAATGTATATATATATAGTAAGGTCTAAGATGATAAATCACTCATCAAAACCCAAAAAATCCATGTTTTGTATGCAAACCGAGGTGAATCCGAGATTGAACAGCAAAGACTCAATTTCTCTTCTAAAAAATTATAGATTTGAAGATCTCTAACTAATCTCCTTGCAAATCAACCCTTAATCTATGATTTAGACTTGATTTGGAGGAGAAAGGTGAAGGTTTTGGTGAAGAAAGGGTTAATCGAGGCTTAGATCAATTTATGAATAGGGAAAATGATTTGGATAAGGTTATTTCAGCCTTTAATAGTGTAAAACCCAAAATGGATTGGTGGGCCTATCCAATCTCATCAATTACTCATTAAGCTGGTCCAAAAAACTATCAAACTCTAATAGCCATATCTCCTAACCAAAAAGTCCAAATTGCTACTAAGACCACTCTATGGAAAGGGAAACCATCGCATCTGCATAATGGAAGTGGTCTTGGGTTCTAACTTGGATTATATCAAAAGTTATAGACATTGCAAGTTTTCAATGGTAAAATCATCTGATAAAATTTCTCAAGGCAAAAAAGTGTCGCTATTCAACATCCCCAAAGTTATAGTGTCATATGACCTAATCTGAATTTAAATATAATATTTTACTGCCCTCCGATACGTAAAATCTGAGGTGTTACAGAAATCATGCAACAAGAAGGAATAGTATCACACTTGGTGATGTCCTAGGTTCTCAATTCATGGTGTCGTTAAATATAGGGCTCAAGGTGACATGTGATTCTATTGTAATTACATGCTTTGGAGCATGGCACTAATGAGGAGGTTAGTCGATGCTTTTGGGACAAGTGGTGTCCCTGTAATTGTAACGATCGAATATTTAAACAATTAAATATTTAATCGTTAATTGATGGAACGTCCATTATACCTGATATTTTAGAGTCGGATGTGACGACCGTCCTACACGACCGGCACCCAATATACATAAGATAATGTGCTACTGACGTGCCTGACTGACGTAGAACGGTCATCAAGGTTTTAAAATGAAACAAAACATCACTGAACCTGTCGTATATCTCACAGGGCATGGAATAAAATATAACATACATTATAGATATAAAATAGGAGAGACGGTAACTAAGTGATCCAAATATGAGAGTTCAGATCCATAGAGTTATACAACTATTAATAGAGTTTATACAACGGAAATAAAGTCAATTAACTGTCTCGTAATAATAAGCAAACACTGCCAAGGCTCCGTAGTTGTAACGGCCCATATTTTACATATTGGATGATCGTAATATATTTTTATTTTATCAATTGTGGTCGTATGATTCTATAATTTTAGGATAAGACACCTAGGAACATTTTACATGCTAATGATTTTTTCCAAATTTCTATATGGCCATTTTGACCGCGAAAATCTTGTTTGGGCTATAACTTTTGATAAGAGTTGAACTAGTGTCTCAAACTAGTTCCATAGCTTCAAGGTTATGGTTTCTCATTCCGCAGAGTGGTTATTGTAGAAAAAAGAACTTACAGTAAGAAACTTATGCCTATTTTAAGTTTTAATAACTGCTGGCCAGAATTAGTGTGCAATTAATTAAGCACATAATAGGCCCATTAGTCTAATTCGAGATTTACTATAAATAGAGGGCTAGAGAGTCAAACTAAAACTTTTTCCTCTCTCCCAAATTAGATCTATACCCCCATTAACCCTAGGTTCATCCAAAATCACCCAAGTTACTCTCTAAATCAAACCAAATTGAAGATTAGTGAATAGATTATTGATTAGAAGATAGAGATCATCGATTTGCTTGAGTTGCATTGCTTTTGATCGTTGTCCATATTGGATACACTTAAATTGGTTGAATTTGATAATCAGTGTGTAACATCCCCCTATTCTAAGGCCTGAAACTAAGCGCTACAGATGCTGTAGTCATCTATAGTATTAATTTCTGGTGACAAAATGCAATAACGTTAATTGTATCAATAACATCAAAGCACAAGAATATGAAATATTTTAAACATAATTTTATAGTAAATTTTCTCATTTCATTTTAAAGATGATATTTTATATTCACTACATAATCCCAAAACGTTGCCCAGGTTCAGATAAAATATAGTTACTACAAAATACTCCTAGAGCGACATATGAAGATGCCTCTTGTTTAATTAGAGGTACTAAATGGACAGATACATTTGTTGTCGATACAGCGGATAATAGCAATATATAGACTCCTACATTGCTAATTTTCCCTCTTGCACATCTCTGAAAGCTTTATTCGCCAAAACCTACTTAACTTGTAAATCCTTACTCTCGACATACTCAAACCAAATTTTAAGCATCAGAGAGTTTAATGGGAAAACAAAAACTTTGAGTCGGACAAAAAGCTTAATGCGAATAATAATATGCTTCTCGATTTATGGGTATCTAGTGAAACCACGACGCTGAGTGGAACGGGTTTTCCTTTAAGTAATATCCCTTTTTAAAAGTATATCTTTTGCAAATCAAATTCCTGCAACCAAACTGGTTAAAATAGACAATATAAGAAATAATGTGCATGCATGATACTTGGGTAATCATGACTATTCGTTGAACTAGTGGACTATCCATCCCAATGTTTAGTTTTCACGGGATAACTACCAACCTATATGGCTGACTCGGGCCTACCATATGTACCAAATTTCCTAACTGATTGTAGAAGAAAACTGGACAGTCTGTCCAAATACACTCATCCTAGTGTTTACCTAATTATTTATCGATCTCATAGTTTTGCTAGGCTTACTACGAATCTAAAGGTTTTGCAGGCCAACTTATAACCTAGCTTATCTCTATGTATTCCATTATGTGTGTAAACCTAATTTTAGTCTTACCCTGGACAAAGCCCTATGCACTGGAATTTTGGACTTATAGGCTAAAGTTGAAGTATAGGGTGCTACCCTACACCAGTACCATATCTAGTTTTCTAATCTCTGGGTCAATTCATCCTATCACAATCTATCCAAAAGTGATAAGAACAATAACCACTTTAGTGAAAATCCTAGGCTAAATACCCACCATTTCTATTTCCTTGAAAACGGAACCTTTGCAAATGATTTAACCCTTGAAATTATACTTTAAAACAAGGAAAATATAACCTATTACTTTTTCCCAAAATATTTATGCCACGATATATGCTTTTATAAAACAATATTGATGAAGTTCGAAATCATTTGAGGTCGTCGCCTCTCAAAGCTATAGGCCAAAAAGCCAAAACTTAATAAAACTATTAAGTTGATAAAACTCGGTGTCCACTTCACCCCTAAGGGTTATCGCCTTTCTTCATTATCAAATTCATGTTAACTCTTTGACTTATCAAAAATATCGCTACATGGTCGAAGTTAACCACGTCGTATAACATAGTATCGAATCTTATTAGTTTGCATAGTGTAAAGCTTCATAAGATAAGTGTCGGCATTGATAGGCCTCGGCATCAATGACCTTAAAGAAAATAATGGCATCATTAGGGCCGAACTGATAATAGGCGGCAATGTAGCCTTCTTCGAAAGCAGGTGTTAAGGATTAAAAGCGACAAGGGGTAAAGTCGAAATGATAAAGTGCGGCACTATATAGCCAATAAGAAAGTAAGTGGTGTCACCACCATCTTTGGAAACATGCAGAGTCAAACAAAGGCAGCTTCATTATCGCCATTATAAGTCATTTCAAAAGTGGTAGGGCCAGCAATGCTATAGATATGCGGCACCATGCCCTTTATATAAAAAGCGGCACTTAAGTCATGCGGCAATGCTAACATCGAAGTTCATAACTTCGGCCTTGATGTTGCGCCTCTTCCATCAACCAAGACTAATACATTTCATACCAACCGGGGATGATACCCTATGCATTACCCATGATTAACATCGAGGGTCTTAAACGTGATGAGATGTGGCATCATGAACTTCGACGTGGCAATGTCGTAAATAACACGAATTATCATTAGATAACAACTTTCTTTATCAAAATCTTTTTCCAGAAACCTGTCATTGATCAGAATTATCATTTCCAAAACAATTTGCAAATTAAAATTCTGTATCGATATTTTATTATAATAATTAAGCCTTTCTAGCTCAAATAATTCATTATAAATCTTAAACACTTGGTAAAAATCCCTAAAAATCACATTAAATTAGATTTATTATTTTATTTAATATATAAAATATTTGGGGTCAAAAACTTTAATTAATTTAATAATTAAAACCCGAAATAACCAATCTTGAGAAAATCATAAAATATTCACACGTTATCATAAAATTATGAAATTTAAAACCCATTTCTGAAGTAATGTTTCTAACATCATATCTAAATTTCAAGTCATTTTGGTGTCATATGATAGGTTTTCCCACTTAAATAAACCATATAAATTCCATAATAAACCATATAAATTCAACAAATAGCATATAATCATCCAATCATTTACAACATGGCATGATAACATCAAAACATTCGTATTTATACTTGAAACCGAAAATAACAATTAAAACTTAAGATGCATAATTATTATTCACCTTGAATGGTATAAAAAGGTTGAGATTTGAGTATTGATTGATTTCCCTTAGCTTTTGGTCTTGAATCCCTAAGATTTTCTTCTCTTGAACCTCTTAGCTATGGTACGCCTTACTCTTTCCGTTTTGTTTGTGTGAATGAAGTGAATAAGAGAGAAGGAGTGTAAGGATATGTATTAGGAATTATAACTCATTCCTATTTTGCCCTTAGCATATTCTCCTTCTTATTAATGTTCTAATCAATTCCATTAGTTCATTAACAAGGCTCGACCCATTATGTTTACCAAATCTCAATCTCCTTATCATTCTACATTATTTTATTTTATTTATCTAATTAAATATTCTAAATAATGTTAATCGAAATTAGGATGTTATAGACTCCCCACCTTAAAAAAATTCGTCCTCGAAATTATGATAAGGTTCACATATCAAACATATAAGCATAGATGTAAAACATACCATCAAACAAGTTAGGAAAAGTATCCCTAATCTTGCTCTTCGTTTCCCAAGTATTATCTCTCTCATCGTCACTCCATTGGACTTTTACTAGTCCGACTGTCTTGTTCCTTAGCTCCTTCTCATTTCTAGCCATTATACGCACTGGATGTCTAGCTATAGCCATGTCCGGCTCCACTACAAAATCATCCAATGTGGTTAGACTGATACTAGTCTTTGGATCTCGAACACACTTTCTTAGATGAGAAATATGGAAAACATCATGGACTCCAGCCAAACTGCTCGGTAACTCTACTCGATATGCGAGTTTTCCGATCCTCTTTATAATAGGAAATGGTCCAACAAATCTATATGCCAATTTTCCTGATTTCCCAAATCTTACTACACTCTTCATCAGTGATGTTTTGAACATGATCTCTAACTAAGAACTCTAAGTCCTTTCGTCTCTTATCTGCATAACTATTCTGCCTAGACTGAGTTTCCTTTATTCTAGCTTGAATCAACTCAATCTTTTCTGCAGCTACTCTCACTAATTCTAGACCAAGTACCAATCTATCTCCAGTCTCCAACCAATACACGGGTGATTTGCATATCCTTCCATATAAAGCTTCAAAAGGGGCCATCCATATACTAGTCCGATAACTATTGTTATGTGAAATCTCGATTAGGTGCAGATAGTCTTCCCATGATCCTCCAAAATCTAGCACATAAGCTCTTAACAAATCCTCCAAGACTTTGTTAACTCTTTCTGTTTTCCCATCTATATGTGGATGGTAAGAGGTACTCATCTTGAGCTTGGTACCTAAAACCTCTTGTAAAATCTTCCAGAATTCGCTAAAATCTTTGTCACTTACTATACCACTAGGAACTCCATGTAGTCTAACTATATTCTTCATGAATAACTTGGCTAAAAAAGGTGTCATCCTAGTTGACTTAAAGGGAATGAAATGGGCACTCTTAGTCAATCTATCTACTATGACCCATATACTTTCATTTCTCCTATTCGACTTTGCCAACCCATCTATGAAATCCATAGATATAGAATCTCATTTCCAAACTAGTATATCCAAAAGCTGAAGCAATCCACTTGGCTTTTGATGCTCGACTTTTACTTGCTGAAAGTTTAAATACTGCCTTACCTATAAGCCTACATCCATTTTCATACCTTCCTAGAAGAAACTTCTTTTCATATCCTGATACATCTTAGTTCCTCCAGGATGAATAGTAAATTTCGATCGATGACATTCCCTAAGTACTTGTTTCTTAGGTCTTCCACGTCTGGAACACGTATACGTCCTTTCTTTCTCAACCATCCATTTTGGTCAAGGTAAAAATCCTTCAAATCATCGATCTCGATTCCACCTTCCAATCTTCTAATTCTTTCAGCTAGCAATGGATCATCTCTTTGCTTAGAAGCAATTCTGTCGATCGGTACTGGTTGAACTTCCAAACAAGATAACATTACGGTACTCTGACTATAACTGGCAGTCGATCTTAACTGCACACTACAAGTAGTCATTGCTTCTAGATCCTTCCACTCCGCCAATATTGCTAACAGTACATTCTGATGTTTTCTGCTAAGTGCATATGCAACTTTGTTTCCTTTCGTCGGTGTGTACTCAATTCCAAAATCATAAGCAGCTAAAAACTCCAACCATCTCTGCTGTCTCATATTCAACTCTTTCTGAGAGATTAAGTACCTTAGCGACTTTTGATCCGTATACAACTCAAATCATACTCCTAAGGATAGTGTCTCCACACCTTTAAAGCAAATATTACGGCAGCCAACTCTAAATCATGTGTTTGATTTCTAACTTCATGTGGTCTGAGCTATCGTAAAGCATGGGCAATCACTTTACCCCTCTACATAACGTAGCTCCTAATCCTGTTCCACACGCATCAACATACACCACCAACTCTTGATTTCCATCTGGAATAACTAACACTGGCGCATTGGTCAATAAATGTTTCAACATCTGGAATGTCTCCCCACATTTATTGATCCAAACATACTTCATGTCCTTCCTTATTAGTTTAGTCATCTGTGCTGCTATACGAGAGAAATCCTTGATGAATCTCCAGTAGTAGCCAACTAACCCAAAAACTCTTTATCTCAGTCACTGTCTCGGGGCTTTTCCAGTTATTTATAACTTCTATCTTAGCTGGATCTACTGACAACCCTTTCTCTAAGACTACATGACCAAGAAAATTCACCTCCTTCTTCCAAAAATGACACTTCAAAAACTTCGCTTTTAGCTGTTGCTGCTTTAGTGTCTCCAGCACTATCCTAAGATGAACTTAATGATCTCTTTCAACCTTGGAATATTTCAAAATGTCATCTATGAATACCAACAAAAATCTATCTAAATGCTCTTGGAAGGTTCGGTTCATTAAATCTATGAAGAAAGCAGGACATTAGTTAATTCGAATGGCATTACTAGCCATGCATACAAACCATATCTTGTTCTAAACGCCGTCTGTGACGCCCCACCTCTATACCCACGCTAACCAAGAACACTACGATGTAGTGCTGTCAATTAGCACGGAGAATAAGGCTGTTGAGGAGCGACCATCCGTGTAACTTCTTTGTGCGAGCACCGATATGTCAGATAGAATAGAATGCATATCTTTTAAGGAGGAAATCCGACATACCGATACAAACACAAAGCTATCACACAGTGGCTATATATATTCTTCGGAAACAAACATAGAAATAAACATAACATAAATCAGTCACAGACAGTTCATATCACAAAGGCGGAAATAGATATGAATATAACACCTAAAAGTGTATATCAGAGTAGTGGTCAAATAAGATCCACAATAACACAAAAGAATAGATACAAGTGCTAGACAAAAGATTAGTTATACAACATGGAGTCTACATCTCAAATGTGTACAACCAAAAACTACTAAGCTAGAGTAATTAGCCAAAAGTCAGAAGATGGCTCCAGATAAGAAGTCATGAGGAAGCACCTGTAATATCTCAGTCTGATCCGAGTATTATTTAAGAAGAAAATAATAAATGGATCAGTCTAGCTATAATTATCAGATAAGATGATATAGAACAAGAGATATGGCATAAACATATAATAACCATAAAAGCATACTACTACAAGTATGAAAATGATAATCAACAAGAGATTAATCAATATCACAAGAATCTTCTCAAAGATTAAAAGAATGTCATATTCTTAATTTAATTCACCAAGCCACAGTAAATGACACACATATCAATGCCAACTAAAAAAAGGTGGTGAGACATAAATCCCAGAAATCAATAAATTAGAAATCCAGAAATCACAAGAAAGAGGATGGCCAATCCCATAAACTGAACATCGACGCACCTAGAAAGGTTTGCCCCATGTAATGTCTAGCATCGATACACCTAGAAAGACGTACCCCATGCAAAGTCGAACATCGACGCACCTAGAAAGATACGACCCATGCTCTAGCATCGACGCACCTAGAAAGATACGCCCCATGCATAAATAGACATCGACGCAACTAGAAAGATACGCCCCATGTAATGTCTAACATCGATGCACCTAGAAAGATACACCCCATGCAAAGTCGAACATCGACGCACCTAGAAAGATACGACCCATGCATAGACGAACATCGACGCACCTAAATAGATACACCCCATGCCCCGACTTTTTGAGCCGATTGCTCCACGAAGTAAATAAACATCGACGCACCTAAATAGGTATGACCCATGTTCTAGCATTGATGCACGTAGAAAGATACGCCCCATGCATAAATAAACATCGACGTATCTAGAAAGATACGACCCATGCGATAAATGAGACGAAGCTCAATAAAATGAGGTACAGTCCTTCATACGGACAAAGAGACATCGCACACTGCTAGTCTAAACCATAAAATGATCATCATCGATCATGAGGAAGTGTCGATTACACTAAGCTAGTAAATATAAGAGTTTAGCTTCATGTCCCATAACCACTTGCTTAACTCAAATATTTACGAACAGATTATAGATCTGCACTAGGAAATTGTCACAAGAGTTTCAATATGTGTGAATCGAAATCACACCAATGAGGTATAGACTAACCTTGAAGATAAAGAGATATGTGTGAATCGAAATCACACAAATGGTGTCTAGTCTAACCTCGCAAACAAAGAGACATCGCACAATTGCTAGTCTAAATCATAAAAATGATCGTCATGATCATTAGGAAGTGTCAATCACACTAAGCTAGTAAATATATGAGTTTAGCTTCATGTCCCATAACCACTTGCTTAACTTAAATATTTACGAACAAATTGTAGATCTCCACTAGAAAATTGTCACAAGAAGGGTTCAATCGAACAAGTCCAAGAGCTAACCGACGAAGTGAACACAAGCGTTTCATACCACTCGTTTTACTAAGTCGTTTAAGTCGATTTCTCATTCGAGTGAAGTAAAGGCTTGTATATACTAGTAGATTGGAAATCGGTTTGAGAAAACGAACTTTTGATAATTAAAATAGTGTTGAAATCGCTTTGATGAAAGGGTTTTGATATTTAATACTAGTATAGAAAACCTTTATATTTTTGAAGTGACAAATCATAGAAGTGATTGTAGAAACAATCAATCATAAAAATTCACGTTCGAAGACGTGAGTAAAGTTCAAAGAAATCGATCCCCAAAACCATCAAAGTAGGAATTCTATTGAATGCTTTTCAGATAAGATCGCCTACGCAGAGGTATACTTAGTGAAGACAAGTGACCTAAGTTTAAAAAGGTGGGCGACTTAACAAAGTGGCCGATAATAAATGATCACAACAAAAAGGAAACCAACACAAATCGACTAAAGTTGGAAATTCAAGCACAATAGGGAAATAGGCAAAAGACTGCAGATTCAGACGTCTGGAATAATTGGTTCAGACGTCTGAATCTGGAAAATTAAATATTTTCCAGAACACAGATTCAGACGTCTGAAATAGGCAATTTAAGCCTATTTTCTTTCTGTTTGAAATCGAGCCAATTCAGACGTCTGGAGCCAAAGATTGAGCCGTCTGAATCTGGGAATAAAAATCTTCCCAATATAATATTCAGACGGCTGAATCTAACGTTTCAGCCGTCTGAAACTGGGGTTCAGGGCATTCCCTGAACCTAGACCAAAAATGGCCAAATGAATACCGGAAGCGACCGATCGAGCGACAACGACTAAGGATTTACGCCAAGCGACAACCCAGCCTTAACGGCTCTTTGACACGCCTCAAATACCAATATCCAAATATCCATAAAAGGATTTTCATAGATTTTGATTTCAAAACACCAAAAATTGGAATGAACACCAAATCAATCCAAACCAAAATCAATTGCATAAGAATAAGTGTTAGGAATTCATACCTAACAATCGAAGATAATTAAAGACTAAGATGTGAGATAAAAATCTCACCTTTTGAACCCAAATCAATGAAGAAGAAGCTTGAAAGCAATGGCAAGGGCAATCGTTCTTCAATTCCAACTCAACAAGCTTGAATCAAAGCTTAAAAGAAGAACATTCCCAAAGTTAGGTTTAGGAATTTCTGAAATTGGAAGGAGAAAGAGTTGGAGAAGAAGAAGGAGATGCTTACCAATGGGTTCTCTTCGAATTTGGAGCAAGGACTTGAGTTTGCAAGAGGAACTAGGGTTTGGGAATTCTAATTTCTCTTCCTCTCCACCATTTTCAGTTTGCTTGAGGAAATGAAATGAAATGAAATGAAATGGGAGTGAATGGATGAAGGGTTAGAGAGGTAGGGGGTTAAGTGGGGTTATTGGGCTGAAACCCAACCCAAAGCCCTAAGTGAAAAGTGGCAAAATTCTCCTAACTCCAAACATATCGAAGCTTACACTCAAAAAGATCGCAAATGACATTTTGAACTCAATGGAGATGGTCTCGAGTCCCAATTCGACTGTTTGCAAAAAGTAGCTTTTCGGACCAAAATCCGACGAATGACGAAATATTTAAATAAAATATTTAAATATAAAATCGATAAATATGCGGGTTGTTACACCGTCAGTGGAATACTACCTTCCGCCATCCCTAGTTGATGGAAAGATGTCGCCAAATTCAACTGTAAAAACACTTTGGCTCCACTCAACTGATCAAAAAAATCGTCGATTCCTCATAAAGGATGTCGATTCTTTATCATCTTTTCATTCAACTTAAAATAATCGATACACAATCTCAGCGATCTGTCTGGTTTCTTGACGAACAATGCAGCTGCTCACCAAGGCAAACTACTTGGTCTAACAAAAAAATTCCTTTTAAGTCCACCAGCTGCACCTTTAACTCCTTCATCTCGGTAAGTGTCATTCTACTAGGCGGTCTACTTACGGATTCACTAGGTACAAGATCTATTCGAAACTCAACAGCTCATTTCGGTGGTAGTCATGTAATAGGTTCGAAGGCATCTACAAATTCTCTTACCACGAAAATCCAATTAAACTCATCCTCCTCCTCTATTACACCCAATAAAGTACAAACATCAAAACTCGGGTTCTCTATTGAATACATAATTCAGTCGCTACTATTATGGTGTCTCGGTGATATTTTCCTATTGTGGCAAAAGATCCTAACATCGTATTTACTTAACCAGTCCATACCCAAAATAATTCCAAAGCCAACAAAATCAAACACATGCAAAATGCAGGCAAATATATGGCCTAATAATTCAAACTCTAAGTGGTCACATCTCATCCCTAGAGTTACATACCCTCCTATCAGATTCGTAACCCTTAAGGAAGTAACAAGATATGATGGCTCTAAACACAACTTGTGTAACAACCTAGATTTTTCAGTGTTTCTTAAATAAAAGCTTTGAATTGTAATTTTAAACGTGAATTTGGGTTCCATAAGTATTAAAGTTGGAGAATTAGAATATTGATTATTTTACTTGAAGATAATTGAAATTGGAGTTGAGACAAGAATATTGTTTGGTTTGAGTATGGTATTCTTTGAATATGTAAATCTATTTTGAAGAGCATATAGAGATTATATTTTGTTTAGTAAATCTTTTCATTGTTATAAAAATAGTGTTATGAAGTGATCATTTTGTAAATAAACATTTTTAAAGGATTTTATTATTAATGGGAACTAATTTTTTTATAATTTTGGATCTTAAAATTATATGAAATAAAGTATTGTGAATAATCTATAAATTTGGATATGTGGGCTTTGGTAAGTGTTAAGAAATTAATCATGATTTGATAAATTAGCATTGGAAGTCAATGCTCATTTTAATAAATAAGGATTTGTATTTTATTTAAATGGGCTTAAACTAAACTCATACCCATTTCTAAACAAATCAGAGAAGTACCCTTCTTATTCTTCTCACTTTCAAAAATCATATACGTTCACAACTAAAGAAAGAAAATAAAATTAGAGTTGGTTTCTCCTTCCTATTGCAAGCAAAATCAAGTTTTAAAATAATAATAAAATTATAGAAATTAAGATAAAATCAGTGTTTGTTAAATGAACTCTTATCTATTGTCTAGTTCAATCAATTTCAGTTTTTATAGATTGTAATACTTGTGTTCTTCTTTTCTTTGGAGAAAATTGTTAGAGTTTATTGAAATCTAGGTGCAAGGTTAATATGAAGGAGTTGTAGCAAGCTAATTAAAGAAGAAAGGTGAGTTAATCACTCACAGCTATCTCTATTTTGATTTCAAGTTACTGAATTTGTTGTTTGAATGAGTTGTTGTTGAATTGATCTCAATTTTGTATTCTATCTATTATCATATGTAACCCTATTTTCTATTTTCTAAAAACCCTTTTCATATGGTTATTTGAATCATCAAATTGTAGTTGAATATGTGTTTGCATGGCATCAAAATCAATATCCTTGAAGTCAAAACAAATTATAGCCTGAAATTCACCATTGACGGACCACCCGGAAGCGACGAACGTTGCTTGAGGCTTGGCCCAGGTAGTGCCACCGGTGGACCGATCATACGTGACCGGTGCATCGGTCGCGACCTAGGAGAGCCTAAGGTCGTGTCTGTTTGCTTCCCGGTTGTCTCATTTGACTATTTATTCGCCCGATTGTTTCCTTGATTACTTTGTTGCCTTGATTTGATGTTTTGGTTGATGTACTTGCATGGTTTAAGGCCTGTTTGGTGATAATTTACTTGACCATTTTCGAATGTTTAAATCCTCACTTGTATACTCTTGTTTCCATAGAGATAAGGATTTATGTTGCTTTGCCTAATACACTGTTTCATTACATCGATTTACAAAGTTTCTTACAAGGGGAAATTCTTTGAAAGAAAATTGTTTTAGACCTATATATGTATATATGTTTTAAGAGGAAGTAAATTTGGAACTTTATATGTATATAGCTTTAATTACAAATCGATTTTGAAGCATGTTTTATATGTATGGTTTAAAGTTAAATCGTATTTTTAGTGTGTGTGTGTGTGTGTGTGTTACACCTTTTTAAATTAATATTACTAATAAATTTCTTAGCAAAACTATTTTATTCTAGAAATTCACAATCTCACTTGGATAAGAAATTTAATTAAACAGTCTAGTAAAACAACTGGTATGAAATGCTTGCGTTTACTTCACTAGTTAATTCTAGGACTTTTTCGAATGAAAATTTATTTGCACGAGTGGAATTTACTAGCTTTTAGTAAATCAAGTATCATCAAGTGGTTATGGGACATTAGTTAACACTCTTGTAATTACTAATCGGAAGTGGATAGCACTTATTTAATGAGTTTTCAGATTCGTTCTTGGGCGATCCATTTAGGCAAATTAATGGGTTTCCAAGCCCGTCTTGTGATTACTCGTTTTTAAGCGAGATATAAATTGCGAAGTGAAATCTTTTGTGCTGGCGCAAAAATTGCGTATCTCTTGAATTGACTTGCTAAGTGCATGACTATCCGTTGCATATATGGATGTGATTATCTATGCCCTTATTTTAGTGGTTGCTTTGACTTTGACGAATGTTATAAATTAGCATGAAACTTAACTACAAACCGGGAATCATTAAATAAAGTATTATTTGGTTGGTGAAGTATAATTTATGGATATTTATCCTTGACATTTATGCAAGTTTATTATTATTAGTATCTCATCTTTTGTGATAATTAGAGATGGTATGACCCGGGTGTTATTTTAATGCTTGGGTCAGACCGAGAGTTGACAGGTACATTGACTCAACAACTTTGGATGTGAGCTAGCTTAAGAAGTCTATTCTGATGTTGTTTACATTTTTGATGTACCATTTTAGTCTAGCCTATGTGCTTGACCTATGTTAGTATATATGCTAGACTTTTGTAGTTATGTGTATTGAGATCCGTCAGTATTTATTTATGTATATGTATATGTATATATATATAAATGTGAGTCTAGTATTTCATTTTGTAGACTCGTACTTTTGAGAAGATATTGATGTATATTATTTCTGTTACAACGTTTGATTCTGTGTTGTACATTATGTTATGTATTGTTCTGAATTAGATTAAACCATTGTATTATCGTTTTACGCCTGGATCAGATATGTCGAATTGCTACTTGTAAGAAAAGAAACGAAAAATATAGTCACATTATTCGATGTATTTGATACTCGCCCAAAGCAATTTTACATATAGTCGCTCCTAACCTACCCTATTATGTGCACTAACTTACAATATTACCCATTAATACTCTCTGTTAGTGTGGGCCTCGGGGTGGGGTGTTACAACTTATCTACCAAACAACAAAATATAAAAGAATGTGATGCATCAAAATCAAATAGTACTCTAACAGGTAAGCTATGAATCAAAAGCATACCTTCCATCACAGCTTTTCCTTTCTCTTCAGCTGTTGGTCTCGAGGTAGCTAGTTCCAAAGCAAATACTTTTCCTTTTTCTAGCTTGGCCACTTTCGGACATTTTTTCTTGTAATGTCCCACTTGGTCGCAGTTAAAGCACTTAATCTTTCCAACGACTTCCTTTACCTTACCAGTTTGGCGTTCATGAGCATAATGCCTCTTCTTGACACACTTGTAACACATAACCTCATACTTCCCTTTCTTGGCAGCTCCACCCTTCTAAGCTCCCTTCTTCTGGTAAAACTTTCTCTTCTGATTCTTCCTACTCTAAGATTCTACTAGCTTGTTATTACTAAAAAAAGCAAGCATCTCTTCATTTCTCAAAGCCATCTCCACGACTTGATCACATGGATCCATGAGATGTGGTAAAGTTGCCCTAGTAAGCTCAGATCTCAGTCCACGGATGAACTTCTCATTCCTTTTGATCGACGTATCCATGATAGCATACCCATATCGGGACAGGTCCTCAAATCTGGTTGCATACTCAAGCACCGTCATATCACCTTGCACCAACACTGCAAACTTCCTCAACAGAGTTGACTTAGCAATCTCAGACATAAACCTCTCTTCAAACCTCCTCTTGAATTCAGCCCAAGTCAAAGTTTCCTTTGCTACCCTAATAGTAACACTATTCCACCATTACAATGTCCCTTGTAGATTTCTGGACGCTAATCTCCTCTTCTGTTTGTCATTCAAACCAAGATCAGCGAAAATCCTTTCATAGTGAAGTAACTAATTCTCTACCTTAATAGCATCTTCCTTTCCAATAAAGGGTTTCCCTCCAAGTCTTGCATAGTCTCTACTCAAAAGCATAATTGTTGAAAACTAGAACTTCTTGATTAGCTCCTTTAGCTTTTCCAACAACTAAACCAGCAACAGCTCCTGCTTGCATCATGTTGACAAAAAACGGATACATTGCTCCCATATCAACCGGTGGAGTTCCAGCACCCACATTTGCAACTATTTGTCGACCTAGATTCATTTTTGTATTGGGCCTAACATTTTCATTGGTAGTGGTGCTTCCTTCATCGAGATTTGCTCTTATGTTTCCTGCCTCCATATCTGTTTGCACCAAAATTTGGCACAAACACACAATAAAGAGTTTGTCAAGAAATCAATAAAGAATATAAAATGAAAACAGAGGAAACAAGTAATCAAATAATAGAAAATCAAGTCAAACAAGAACATAATGATTTATAGCGGTTCGACATTGTTTGCCTACGTCCACTTTGAATATATAGCTTTATTAATCACTTTGTAAACTGAGTACAATAGGGATCGGATGAAAATCCTTAGTTACAATAGAGTACAAAGCTATTAGCAGCGTAAAATCCCAAAAATGAAAAATCAAGCCTGTATTTATAGAGGTAGATGGCGAAATATCTCCTTGAAAATTCGGCAGAGGGATCTCCAAAACCATATGGACCCATAAGAGGGATCGCACGACCCAAATCCCAAGGAATAGGGATCGATGTCGATCCCTATTTTGGAGAAATTTGGAGGTGCGATCCCTATGGGTGCTTTCCCATGTTGTAATATACTTAGCTCTAAGTTTCAAGCCAATTGGATTAGTAGAACTTGAGTAATTTCTCAATTTTGCTGTAATGTGAATTATTTCCTGATTCTAGCCGATCCCTATTGAGGGAAGAAGGCGGATCCCTCTTGTTTAATACTTTTGAGGTGCAATCCCTATGGTAGGCTCCCTAGGGTCCCCACATCTTTTTCCCAAAATTTCATATGCGCTTGGACTTGTGGATCTTGAGATATTGATTGTTTCCTATTGACTTGCATTTGTTTGGCTGAAATATGTCGATCCCTATGGTTGAGGGGGATTATAGCCAATCCTTTTCTATGTTAAACTATATTCCATACTTAGAATGTTCTGTATAGCATATCTCTCAATTCCGTTCGATCACGGCTTCATATTATCATATGTATTTAATCTTTGGACCTCACAATCATTGCTCTGGACATACTGGTCTTGATGATAGCTGAATCTAACTTGTCCAATCAATTCGGATATAGCTGGGTTAAAATGTCGGATAACACTTGTCCTCCAAAGTACGTCTTGTGCTAAACATGACGTGCTTTGAATCGAAGCAAGTTAGAGTCGTCGATAAGAAATCCATCTAGTTTTCTGAATAAATGCTATTCTTTCGTCGAACTTTTCTCAAAGTGTCGTAATTCTCTTTGATCATCATGACGCTTGGTCGATTTCCAATAATATAAATTCGTGATTTTATTCCATTAGTTGATATCTATGTCTGGTTCCATGGGGGTAGTAAGCTTTGACTGTCTGATCCAGTCTCGACTTTGAAAGCTTCAGGTTTGAATTCAATTTCTGTCGATGTCAAAAATTGAACTTTTAGAACACTCACGTGCACGTTCTGGCATGTGCTCTTGTTGTTGGCTCTCAGATGCGTTTGCACGCTCACGAGTCATTGCCAATTTTCATTGAATTAGATGCAATTTCATTACATTTTATGTATATGTACTTTGTATAATTTTCATGTTCATGTTTGCATGCACATAGGGTTTATAATCAATTCCTTTTCTCTCCCTCTCTTTTTATTGTGTCATAGGACTGATCCTTCCTTTTTCTTTTTTGTTTTAATAGGGAGCGTAATTTTTATAACCGATCCCTTTTTCCTTTATGTATATAGGGATCGGCATTCTATTAGCCAATCCCCCATTTCTCTTCTTTTTTATGTGAACGTTGATAGGGATCAGATGGATCCCCCTTGGGTAGGGATCATACCCGATCCTTCTCAACATTGGAGGCTACGTGTTTTTAGCTTCGTGAAGAAACTAAGGCAGGCTAACCCCTCTAGCTTCATATATAATCTAACTTTTCTTCTCTAATCCTCACTTTACTTCATTTCGTTTACTTTTACTTTCTTCAATACCAAACCCTTCTTATCCTATCTTAGAGCCGAACCCTTCCCCCATTCTTCCTTCCTCACTTTTGAACCAAAATTCATCGCAACCTAACATACTCCTCTAAATCTGATCTCTCTTCCTTTTGATCATCTCTTAACCATCACCATCGTTGTTGTTCTCTCCATTTATCATTGCCAACACATACACATAGGTAGGTTTATAGTTTGCATATAACTTCAATTTGTAATGAGATAATGGGTTTCGTTTGCATTGGTGGGTGGGTTAGAGTTTGATGCATATGGAGTCGTAACTTTGTTCTTAGATGAAGAGGAGATGGTCGATGTTGTTCAAGAAAGACTAGGCATATGGATTAAGTGGGGGATCGTTTGGAACGTAGATGAAGGAGAGGGATCGGAGTGAATGCTTAAGGAATGTGTGAAAACATCGAAGTAAAAGGATCGGTATTGGAGTTTGAGGAGGAAAGGGTCGGTTGCATTGTTAAGTGGAGGGAGCGGTCATTTGTGGAGCATGGAGGGATTAGCTATTTGCTTTGCAAGAGGGATCAGCTGTGGGTTTAGGAGAATTGTGAAAGCAGCTAAGTGGAGGGATCAACAATGGTGTGTTTGAGGATGAAGGGATCGGTCATGGGCTTTTCGAGAGGGATCGGTTGTTTTGCTTCATAAGAGGGATCGGTCGTTTTTAGATAGATGGATCAGCAATGGGTACTTAGCCAGTTCTAAACTTTGAATTGAACATGAAAGCCAATCCATATGCACTTGCATGAACAATTAAAACCAATCACATCTCAATGAACTTGAACATATGACGATGATGAATAGCAGGATTTGCATATCTAATTATCAAACTCGAAATTGACTGACCAAACTCCTGGGACTTAGAATATGAACTAAAACTTGACACATAGGGTTTAATAATGGACTTCAAACTTCGAAATGCCGATGGTCGATCCTAAAGCTTACACAACTGATCAATCTAAATGCCAGTTGAGACAGTCAGCGATGACGGTCACTCTGGTCAGAATCCAAAGTCTCGTCGCTTACTTTTGCCTTTAATTTTGAACTGTTTACCTCTGCACTGCACAACACCACACCACTCTAGTTTACACTTAGCACAGGGGGATAGGTAAAAAATTTAATCTCGATTATCTACTAAGTTTAGTTGATATGGGCTCTGGACATTCAGAGCGTTCAGCCGCAATGCCTTTTGGACAACCTTCACAACTTAGCAATCCCGGAGCCGAGTCAAGTTCTGCAACTATTTTTGGTAGACTTTCCCCTGATCATCAAATTGAGTGACCAAAGGTTTCTGAGTCGTTGACCGACCTTTTCTTTGATGTTCCCGTCCTTTCGGTAGAAGATATAAGTCATGCCCCCGATGCTGTAGAAGGTGTTGTATTTTTAGATAACCTAACAGATTCCTAAGCCTCCAGAATTAGCGTAGCCGCTCTTCGAAGAATATGATCTAAACATGAGATTTCATTTGGAGATGTCCTGGTCCCTTTAGTTAATGACAGGGCTCGTTTGCCCCTGGAGGGATATATGGAATGCAATAAATTTATGTGCTGGGCCACATGTGTGCTACCTTTCAATTCTTTTATCCGAGAGATGCTAAATTATACACAAATAGCCCCGCTCAGCTTCATCCGAAGCTGTGCGTTTTTTTTATGGCACTTTCTTGTTATTTATGGATGTTCTGTTCCACCTGCCATCTCCTGAGGAAATCAGGTTTATTTACAACTTCAAACGATAGACAGGAAGCCTTTCTTACACTTTCCTCGAGCCTTCACCCAACTGTTAAATTCTAACTGGCGCTTGGAACAAGCTCGGCATCTTTAAACATGAATGGTTCTATGTTCGTTGTCCACATGGCTTCGCGACACGATGGTTAGAAGGATGTAAGTGTTGTCTGCACTTTATTCTCAAATTCTTTAACCCAAGTTATATTATGTACTAACTAATACTTCGAAAATTTATAGCTATCCATCCGCATCCAGAAGGCGATAGTTTCTCAAGGGCGGTTTCTACAATTCGTATCACCCCAGTTGAGGATAGGGACATCATATCCCCTATAACAGATGAATGGTTATCTCTTTTTGGGCTGTTAGAAGGTCGCAGCTCAGGCTTCCAAGAAACACTGCACCACCAAGAAATGTGGAGGAACAAGAAGGCGGTGCTAATTGCCTTGTCGTGCCCCCAGCCGAGGGGCTCGAGACGATGCCGAAAAGGGTGAAATTAGAGGTGATGAAACCAACAAGCCTGGCGATGCTGATGCAGGTCCAGGCAATGCGCTTGTGGTCGAACAATCATAAGACTTGCAATCTCACATGCCAACAAGGAGAGGAATAATGCTCGCATATAAACTCCGTAAGAGAAAAACCACTAGAGAGCTCGAGTTCATCATCACCTCTGTTGAAGAAGAGTCTTCCACCCAACATTTCGAAAGTTCGATGGAAGGGTTCTCGAATCTCCCGATCTTTGATGATATCATGACTTATGACTTCCCCAACATCAGTATTGGGGGTCTCAATTCTCCCACCAGGACCAATGATGACATTCCTCCCACTAGCAAAGGGGAGAACACTCCTATGAGCAAGGCAATAGCAACTAGTCCATCGGGGGGACACTATGACACTCATAATCATGCGCACTTCATTGTATGATTTTCGTCTATCTTTTATTTGATGGTCACTTATACACTATTGTTTGGTTTGCAGGTGCTATGTCTTAATCATGTTTCTTTGATCGCTTCAAGGGGTCCTTAATCTAGTACGGATCTAGTCGCAGTCTAGACTCGGGTAGGCGTCGAGAGAGAGATGACAACCGGGAAAGAAGACATCATTCGAGAGAGTCTTTATCTTCAAAACATAAGTCTCAATCTCAATCGTCTCATCAGGAAGTTCAACCCAATCTTCATGTACATAGCGACAATTGGACTTCTTCCCATGCTCCTAAAATTGCTATGCCACTTGAGCATTATTCAAATTCATCTGGTTGTAGACAGTCCCGTGATCGCAGGTCGAGCAAACGCCCAATTGTTACTTCTAATCCATCCTTGACCACTGCAGCTCTTAAGGCTTCCACGGTAGAAACTTAAGGTCAATTTTCCAAAATTCTGCTTTGATGGGCTTAATTCCTTCCATCCATACAATTCCAGGGTGTGCTAAAGCAAGTTCCCTGGCATGCGTCAATGACGTTTTTATGCTGCACGAAGCATTCCAGCATTTAGTCGAAAAAATCTCTGAGATGTCTATCGAGAAGCAGTATGAAATCGATCATCTCAAGCTAGAGGCGATCCATGATAAAGACATAATTAAACATCAAGATGTTGAGACCTTGGAGTTGGCAACGAAGCTAACCGCAGTCGAGAAGAGTGCCAAAGAAACATTCGAGGCGGTTATTCGTTTGAAAGCGGCTCACAAAAAGGAGTTGGATGTTGCCCTCAACTACAGCGGTGTGCTTGTTTTGGAAAAAGATACACTACAAAAAGAGAAAAACATCCTGGCCCACCACATTGAGGAACTCGAAGAACTCCTTAAAAATGAGAAGGAAGACAAAATTGAAGCTCGGGAGGAGTCGCAAAGATATTGCGTAAAGGCCGTCGAAGCCCGGGGATTGAAAATTAAACTTGATGCTCAAATTGAAGTCCTCAAGGAAGAGGCAAGAGAAGCAGGCCGCAATGAACTTAGAGGGCAGATTGAAGCCCAGATAGAGATGCTAAAGAAGCTGGTTGGAATGAGATAAAGGACATGTTCGATCCTCTAATCGTTGATTATAATGTTAAAGTCCAAATCCATCGTGATTTGAGTTTTCTTGGAGAGGGCTGTCTTGAATCACAGTCCAAATCCATCGTGATTTGAGTTTTCTTGGAGAGGGCTATCTTGAAATGCTTGCCAAGGCTTGGGAATATATTATTGAAATGAAGAAGAAAGCCTTTGGTGAAGCTGATTTAAATGAAGAGAAGCTGGTACGTGAGATTCTTCATGAGGATGAACCATTAGACCTTGTTGCCGTGAGGCTTCGATACTTTGACATTTTAGCACCCTTCGGCAAAGGGAAAAACATTGCTGAGTCTTCGGAGTCTGATCCCAAAGGTCCCCCTTCACTTCAAACAGCCTTAGCATCAGTTTCACTTGGCCCAGTATAGGATCTGAGCTATGATCCAGATAGACCCGGCTATCAATCAAAGGTTCTGACTCATATTCTAGAGGGGAGCACTTCGGCAACAACTAAAAGTCGGTCGGACCCATGTATCCCACTTTATTCTCCATTATTCAAGAGATTTCGTTCCTCGTGCCCAATATTCATGGGCTTATTTTTTGTTTCCACGAATCTGCAGGTCTTCAAAATACCAACCAAACTCCAAGAAGCGGTGCCACCATGGAGCAAAAATCGACATCTATTGAGATTCCAACGGCCATCGACATTCCAGGGCCCGATGCTCAAGTTATTGGAGCACTTAATAATGAAAAAACTGACGACCGGTCGTTGTTAGATGAATCAGATGATGTCATGATCACTGGTGTCTTCGAACATACAGATAAGCTCATCCTGAAGGAGCACATCGAGAGAGGAGTTATTGAAGAAAAAAGCTAAGGCTGAACCCACTAACATGGACATCGACGATCCAAATCTCGTCCCACTACAAGTCATTCCACCCGGTGGATCGAATCCTAATGAACTCCCTCCAACCTTCGAAAGCTCTCCTGCCAAGGGTGGTAAAGGATTGAAAAGAAGAACATGCGGAAGCTCGGGTAGTGCCACTCCTAAAAAATCAAAAAGAGAAAAAGTGCAGAAGAAATAACCGTTACTTCAGCTTAGTTTGTGTATAGCTTGTATAGCTGCTTTTCTCTTTTTATTGGTCGTGATTGTGCAGGTATGGCTCCCACTTTTGAACAAACTTGTACCATAATTTTTAAGTTTAATATGCAAATAAAAGTTCTTTATTTTCTATCGAACTCTTATAATAATTTTGTTTAAGTAGTCGAGCTATTACTTTTCAATTCAATGTACTTGTAATTCATGCTCGTTGATTCAAACAATCGTCCATTAATTTTTACTCAAAGACCTCCATGTGGTCGTGATCTTAAGTTGTATCAAACACTGGGCTCGAGCCTTAGTATCACGCCATCGGATTCAGCGGTTTGAGTAATTATACTCCTACCCCTAGTCTAGGGTTAGCGGAGTTAAATAGTGGATGGTCGAACTCCATCCTTAGCGAGTTTATACTCCTTCTGTCTATTTCAGGTCGGAGTTTATGGAGCAGTGAGTTGTCGAACCGCACTCATCTATTTGTCTATACCTATATTTGCACTCTAGGGATAAGAGTTAGTTGGCGGGTGATCGGATCACACCCAATTTGTGTCTATACTCCAGTCTACACTTTGGGGACTTAGAGTTATTTCAAAAAATAATTGGACCTTATTTTCCTTTGATTGATTTCCCCCAAGTCTAGGGTTTAACTTAGCGAGTGATCGGTCACATCATGATCGCTTTTGATTCATGTCTGTCCCATCGCTCGTTAGGATTAACTTGGTCATCGGATGGTGGAGTCCCATCCATTCCTCGTTAGGTATTCCATTAGGATGTGAGCGAGAATCATCAAATGAACGGTCGAACCATTCTCGTTTTTTTAGTTTAATCGTGAACTTATGTAATTGGCTAGCTCCAAACTCTAGGAACCGGCTTGGACATGTAAATAGTAGTTATTTGGGTATCGTAACTAATATGTAATGCTACAGCAATCACAGTTATGAAGGAAATTTCAATCAAACTTTATTTGTCAAATAAAAAGGATGACATAATTTGTCTTATTACATATCTGTAAAATCAAATGCTAAAGCAAATTCAGAAATTGAATACAACTAAATGAAAAAGAATAAACTAAGTGATATAACATCGTAAATGCTCGCTATTCCATGCTCTTGGGAGTGTGATGCCATCAACAGTCGCTGGCTTGAAAGTTCCCTCTCCAAGACTCTATTCAATGACATATGGTCCTTCCCAAGCAGGATTCATGTGTGATAGGATAGGAAAAACCATTTCAAGACAAGATCGTCGATTTCAAAGGTTCCAGGTCGGACTTTAGTGTTGTAGTATCGAGCGACTCATGTTGATGTGCAGCTACCCTCAAATCAGCTTCTTCACGCTTCTCATCTACAAAGTTTAGAGATTCTAAGAGGAGATCTCTATTCATTCTAGGATCGTAGTAGGTCACTTGATAAGAAGGGACTTCGAGTTCAATAGAAATAACGGCTTCGGAGCCATAAGCAAGGGCGAATGGAGTATGGCCAGTCGCGGACTTGTGGGTGGTTTTGTAAGCCCATAATGCTGTTGGGAGTTCACCCACCCACTTGCCTCTAACCGTTTCCAAACGCTTCTTCAGAATGGACTTTATGGTTTTGTTCACAACTTTAACTTGTCCATTTGCATGAGAGTGAGCAACTGTCGCAAATCTCTTCTCAATATGATGCCGATGGCAGAAGTCTTTGAATTCAGCATTTTCGAATTGGGTTCCATTGTCAATTACAATAGTTAATGGAAGGCCAAAACGACAGATGATGTTTCGGACAATGAAATTGATTTCTTTCTTTGTTGTGATCGTGGCTAAAGGTTCTGCTTTGGTTCATTTGGTCAAGTAATCAACTGCGACGATGGCGTACTTCGCACCATCATTAGAGATCAGTAAGGAACTAATAATATCTATGCCCCATATGGAAAATGGTCATGGATTGACCATTTGTGTGATTTCCATCGGTGGAGCTCTCAGAATTTTTTCATGCATCTTGCACTTGTCACATCGCCTATCGTAATCGGTAGCATCTCAGTTGACAGTCGGCCAATAATATCCATAACGGAGCATTTTCGTTGCTAGGGTTTGCCCCCCAGTGTGTTCGCCATATTCCTCTTCATGAACTTCCTTTAAGACTCGTTTTACTTCATCATGAGCGGTACACCGGAGTAGGGGAACGAAGAAACCTTTTCTATACATGACTCCTTCCTGAATGATATACCACGAAGCTTTACGAAGGACTTGTCGCCTTTCATTTCTCCATTCAGGAAGGACTCTGTAACATCCCTAATTTTAAATAACATTATTCAGGAGATTTAATTAGAAAAATTAAATAGAATAATGTAAAGATTAAAGTGGTTAAGAGATTGAGATTTGTATAATTTTAGAATAGTCGTGCCTTAAGTAATGAATAAACAAATGGAAATTTAAAATGACGTAAGTAAAGGTAATAAGATAAGGGCAAAATAGGAATATGTTATATTCTTATACCCTAAACCCTTTATCCCATTCTCATTTCCAACATTCACAAAAAACTCTAAGAATGTTAAAAGCTTGGCCAGCCACCATTAAGGGAAAACAAAAGGAAGATAAGCAAGAATTCAAGTAGGAAGCTTAATCAAATCAATTCAAGAGTAAATCTCAACCTTCTTAACAATCAAGCTAAGGTAAATAATAGATTACATCTCATTTTTATTGCTTTCGATTTCTAGATGAAATCCGAATTTATTTTGCAAAGAAAATGCCATGTTTTGATTGTTTAAATGGATATATATATACATACATATATATATATGCTTGTTGATAATTTATGTTGTTTCACATAGATTTTATGATAAGATTTGATTTGAAAATCCTATTAAATGACATCCAAATGGCTTGCATTTTTGATATAAGGTCAAAAACATAATTTTAGGGATGGGTTTCAAGTTTCATAATTTTCTAAGTTGTTGCGGATTTATTATGAATTTTCTAGTAAAGAAAATGGTTAAATTAGGTTTAAATTATTTTTGGCTATTATATGTTAGCTTTGGGTCAGAAATTTAAATATTTTAGAAAACATATTAAAAGTGATTTATGGGAATTTTTGGAGAATTTTCGTAAGTATTTTATTAAAGATATAAAATTATTTAAGGTATGGGACTTAAATGTTTTATATGTTTAGAAAAGAAGAAGGGGCAATTTGTTAAATGTCTTAAAATTGTTAATTACTAAATTCGAGAGCACTTTAGAAAAAGGTTTTATAAAAGAATTGGCAACCAATTATATATTGACAAATAAGGCAAGTTAATTGGAAAGATATAACTTTAAAAGGTTAAAAATCAGTTTTGTAAAGGGTTACTGCTTTGCCACTTATAGCAGCCACCTTTCGACACCATACATCCACCTCATTTAAAGCGAAACCAATACACATGGTATCAATACCTTAGTACGTAGTGGATTGGAGAAAGGCGGAAGGTATAGAGTCGAAACATGCTTTCAAATGGGTAGAGGTAGCTCTTATTAACTTGGAACTATTTTGATTACAAATGAGGCTTTCGAAGGGGTTGGAGTTTGCTTTCGACTTAACTAACTTGCTTCTGTATATATAAAGAAAGGGCTTTCGAATGGGTTGCCGCCTTTTTTTTTAAATAAGCTTTCGTAGGGGTCGAAACCCCTGCCGCCGCATTCAACCCTTTGAATCAATGCTTTCGAAAGGGTGCTTTTGCCTTTAAACTTTGAAGCCGCTTCTCCATGCTTTCGAAAGGGTTGGTTTCGAAACCATACACTTTCTTTTACTTAAGGAATAATGCTTTCAAAAGCAATGCTTTTGCCCCAGTTCTTTGAAGGCCCTTAGATACATTGAAAGTTAAACTCAAAGGTTTCGAAAGGAATGGTTTTAAATGGTTTCGAAGCTATGTTCCATAAAATTTTACTTGAACCCAATGCTTTCGAAAGGTTTGTTTTCAGAAAAGGACTTTAATGATTTCGAAAGGTATGAAATGAAGGTTTCGAAGGGGAGATTCCCTAATGTTTTCAAAAGGTTTACTTTGAGTATTTGAATGGAAGGTTTAAAGGCAAGTTTAAAGTGTTTTGAAAAGAGGATGTCTAAGGTTTTATAAAGCTTTCAAATGGACACTTTCAATGATTTCGAAAGGTCTATTTTTAAAGGTTTCGAAAGGTATGTTTTGGCCTTTCGGCATAGTGTTTCAAGGTAATGTAGTTAGCTTATTTTGAAAGGGGTACTTTCAATAAATTCGAAAGGGACTGTTTAAAGTTTTAAACAAGGGTTTCAATGATGATATCCTGGATAAAAACCTAATATTTTCTAAGTTAAAGAAGGGCTTTAACTTGTTTTAAAGGGATAGATAACCCTATTGATTTAGGTTTTCATCAACATTGAGCATATATCATAAGCAAAAATGTAATTTTTCCTTGTTTAAGTATGATTTAAAGGGTTAAATCAATTTGAAAGAAATATTTTCAAGGAAAATTTGATGGGGGTAGTTAACCCTAAGTAATTGACTCAGATATTAGAATACCATATTGGACTGATATAGGGTCACGTCCTATACTTTAGCTAATAGACCCTAGCTAATATAAGTCCAAAATTCTAGTATGTAGAGCTTTGTCATAGGTAAGACTAAAATAATGTTACACAGAGAAAGAAATATACAGAGAAAGATAAGTTATTGGTGAGCCCGCAAAAACATTAGGATTAGTTGACCTTGGGAGAAGTAAGTTAAGGACAGACTATCCAGGAGTGTGTCTAACAGATGTTAGATTATTTATTTTGTCTGGTAGGCCCGAATCAGCCAATGGTTAGTAGTTAGCCAAACAAAACTACATTGTTTGGACAGACAGTCCATTGATTACCTGATTTATATGCATATATGATAATGTTATTATTGCTTTAATCAGTTTGATCGTAGGATTCTCATTTGTAAAAAGATATGTTTTAAAAGGGATATTAGTGAAGGGAAACCCGTTCTGCTAAGCGGCATGGTCTTACTAAATATCAGTAAAGCGAGATGTAATAGTATTATTCACACCAGCCTTTATGTCTGACTCGAAGTTTATGTTTTCCCCTTGAACTCTCGGGTGCTCAAAATTAATTTGAGTAGATTGAGAGTTAAGGTTTTACAGGTTTAGTAGGTGGACGAATAAGCTTCCAAAGACGTGCATGAGGCAAAGTTAGCTATATAGGAGTAATTAGTTTTATTTTCGGTATGATGTATTAAGACTGATATGTCTATTGAGTACTCTGATCATCCAAGGGGACATCTTCATATGTCGCTCTTGGCATAATTTGTAATAATTATTTTTGATCAAAACATGGGAATCATATCGGGATTATGTATCTTAATATGAAATAGAGATTTGAAATGTAATTAAAAAAATTGTTTTTAAATCTGTGTTGATTTTATTTCATATTCATGTGCTTCTGATTTGATGGATACCATTAACATTACCGTATTTTGTCACCGGAAGTTAATACTATAGGTGACTGCAGCATCTGTAGCGCTTAGGTTCGGGCCTCAAGATAGGGGATGTTATAACTTGGTATCAGAGCATAGGTTTATGAAAATTTTGAAAGAAATTTCAAACTTAAAACGATTTTGAAAACATAATCCAAAGGAATTAGAGAAAAGATTGGGGTATGGGATAACGCTTTGTATTTGCTATATATAAGTATACACTTTATCTCTATTCTCCCATCTCTCTTACGTTATTCTTCTGTATCTTACAAAGACTCGAATGTAGATTTTACGAATGTAAGATATGGATGCTAGAAGTGAAAGAGTTAATATTGGTGGGGGAAGCACCATAACTAATGGGAATGCCATGCCAAATACTAGAAGGAATCCAGGTCGGGCATAAGCTGCTAATGTGGGTGTTGGAATACCGCAAGTGGATATGGGAGCTATGTATCAGTCTTCGTTAACATTATGCGGGCTGGAATTGTTGCGGGTTTAGTTGACGGAAATGCTTAAGGAGGAAATTAGGGAGCCCCAGTGGTCAATAATTATGTTTTGCTGAGTAGAGATTATGCCAGGCAGGGAGGAAAACTGTTTATCGCGACTGAGGACGCAATTGAAGTGGAGAATTGGTTACTTCATCGCAAGAGGATTTTTGCTGATTTGGGGCTCAATGATGAGCAAAAAAGGAGACTCACTTCTAGTCAGTTACAAGGAGCAGCACTGTACTAGTGGAGCAGTGTTACGGTTGGAGTCAATGAGGAGACTATGACTTGGGCCGAGTTCAGGAGGTGGTTTAAAGAATGATTTATGTCAGAGATTTCTAAGTCTAATCTACTAAGGAAGTTTGCTAAGTTGGAGTAGGGAGACATGATAATGCTTGAGTGTGCAACCAGATTTGAGGAGCTATCAAGACATGGATACGCTATGATTGATATTGTTATCAAAAGGAATGAGAAGTACATTCGTGGGTTGAAGCCTGAGCTTGCTAAGACCACATTATCACATATTAGTGATCCATGTGATGTTCTTGTTGAGATGGCTTTGAGGCAGGAAGAGATGCTTGCTTTTCTTGAGGGTAACAAAGCAGGAGGAGCTCAAGGAGGGTAGAACCAGAAGAGGAAATTTTTCCATAAGAAGGGATCTCAGAAGAGTGGAGCTGCCAAGAAGGGAAAGGCGGAAGTTATCTGATATAAGTGTGATAAGAAGGGACACTATGCTCATGAGTACCAGATAGGAAAATGGAAGAACGTTGCTGACAAGAAAGGAGCGAGATGTTTCAATTGCGATCAAATTGGACATTATAAGAACCAGTGCAAGGAGCCAGCCAAGGATGGAAAAGGCAAGATGTTTGCATTGAAATCAACTACCTCGAGACCAACAGCAAAGGAGAAAGGAAAAGCTGTGTTAGGAGGTACGCTATTGATTCATGGTATATCAGTTAGAGGTCCATTTGACACTGGTGCATCGCATTCTTTTATATCTCATTGCTTGGTAGATAAGCTTAACCTAGAACCCTCATACCTAGTTACTTCCTTAAGGGTTGTAAATCCGATAGGAGAATATGCGACTCTTGGGATGAGATGTGACCACCTTGTAACGACCCGGAATTTTGGACCATTCGCATCCATTATAAGTGTATAGGTAGACACTCATGCTGGAATTGAATTGCTCAAAATACCGCGTTGTTAATTTAAATTTGGCAAAACTGAACATATACAGTAAATAAATAATCACAGATCACAGAGTAATAATTTACAGCGGAAATAAAAGAGATAGTAGTTCATGAAGCTACTATATGAATATATAAAATACATCAGAGTTTACAACAGAAGAGTAATACGATACATCAGAGTTAAACCAGATACAACGGAAGAGTAATATGATACATCAGGTACAAAGCAGAATGCATCACTGGAATCATCAAATACTGAAAGCCGGATAGATAGCTGGATCTCCGAGCGAAGCTCCAACTCCAAAGGTGAGTCTCGAAAGCTGAACCACTCAGTCTGACCCGAGCGTAAAGCAAAACACAAAACACTCGAGTCAGGATTAACATTCTTATATTAATAAATCCAACTCAAGTGAAATAGCAATTGAAATACAAGTAACTCAAAGGATGTTTGGAATAACCATCCTTTAAGGATCCGTTAAACTATCTACTAGGTAGTAATGTACGCTAAGTAGATAATGTCTATCAGTAATATAAAGATATCAAAGTAGGGTTAAGCAGGGCCCATACACCTCTTAACCTGTTTATTCCCAAAAGCATATACAAGACCGTAGTTTCCCCAAAACCGGAAGTCACCAGAGGGAAATCTATATACTAAAGGTACAAATCAAAATCGTAGTGGTCGCGAATAGGATAATCAGTATGACAAGGTACATGAGGCAATACCAACTAGGATACTAGTAGTTGCGTGATCCGGACTGATGTTGGGCATAGCAGCTACTACCCCAACACCGCGAAACAACACTCCCAAATCAAGGGGTGCACCCAAATCGAATCACAATAGTAATAGATATGGTATCGAAGAAGTGTGTCCGCTAGAGATGGCGATCCTCAATGGCCCGGCGCGGCTCCTGTTTTAGTCATGTCAGGGGTCATCCAAAATCGTTCTCTTTCTTCAGTCAACGCGTACATCATTCCATCCACTTCATTCTGGATCATCACTCCGCGTATAGTTATTAAAGTGGTTTTCGGTTTAGATAGAGAGTATATCCATAACTGAATTCCGGTCTCTTTAATAACTTTCGAAATTATTACACCGATTGGTCGTTTATTTATTTCAAAAACCAAATCAATTTCAATTTGTAAATCAACATTTCATTTGTCTTTCAAAACCAATTTCCAATAATTTACGTTTCAAAACTTCCAAATTATCATTTCAAAACCTTATAATTCAATTTCAATCTTTATTTTAAACAATTCAAATATCAATTTAAATTCGTATATAAGATTCAATTTCAAAATCATTTAAATAAATTTTATTTAACATTCAAATCAATTTCAAATTCATTTATCGATTTCATTCAATATTCGTTAAGTTACTTTATCATTCAAAACAATTTCAATTAAATTTCCAATTCATTAAATCAATTTCTTAAGTTCAACTTCATTAAACAAAACTTACAATTTTGAATTAAATTCAATTCATCAAATCAATTCTTTCAATTACAAGTCTTACATTAATTCCAAAAATATCACATTTTCATTTCTTGTTAAAGAAATTCAATTTCACTTATTTACTTTCTTAAATAATTTTCCAAAACTTAATTAATAAAGAAAACTTGATTTCAATTATTTATGAAATAAAATTCACTTATTCAAAGGTTCAATTTCTCTTATCAAGAATTCAATTCAATTTAATCATTAATTAATTCAATCTTATTTAATTATTAAATAATTCAAAACTTAATTATTAAATAATTTCAAAGTTTAATAATTTCAAACTAAATTCAATTAATTTCTCAAATTAAACAACATACTTCCATCAATTTCATTGTTAACATTTTGTTTCAGATTATTAAATATTAAAATTTCCTTTCATTAAAATCCAGATTTCAATTTCATTCCAAACCCATATTATTTATTCAAATAAAATCTTCGTTTTATTTTTAAATCAAATTATTGACCAATCGGGTTTTATTTAATTTCCTATCCTAGGTCAAAGTTCAATTTGGGTATTTATCATTTCAACCCGATTCCAATTAAATTCCAAAATCAAAGCATAGTAAAGGGAACTTGCAGTGTGATAACTGGGATGGTGTCAAAGTCAATAAACAAGCAATAACAACAATCAATAACAATCCAATAATCAATTCAAATAATCCCGAAATAATCGTATTAATTCGCATTGTTATTTGTACGAATTAATATAATTATTTCTAGAATCTACACTATCATTTCATGTAGATTAAAGATTATTACATTACGGTTTTCACTTGTCATAAATTTTCAATTTCATACATCAATTTAACAACATACATTCAGTGGGTCAAAGTGTAATTAAACAAATCTTACGTGTCAATAAATTTAACAGTTAAAAGGGGTCATATTATACAAATGTCAGTTAATCAAATCTAACATTTAATTATCCTCTATCAAGTTCAATTTCATACTATTTATCATTTTAACATTTACAATTTAACGTCCAATATAAACATCAACAATCAATAAATTATCAGCCAAACTGTATTATCATCGCATAAATAATTAACAGATAATGATGTCAGATGTCAAAGGTGAACTGATACAGGCAATAGCATATATAACAGTGTAATTAACTAACAGCAGCATATTTCAATTGTCGTTTCAATTGAAATCAAATTTAATAAATAAAAGAACGTTAATCGTGAGTGAGTGCTCACCTTTCGAGGCTAGAGAGATGGATGAGAACGGAAGCAGATTTTGAATCCAAATCTAAATTCCAAAGCGGAACAAGATGGGCACGAAAATTGGACGGTCACGGCTGATTCATAAAAGGGATGAAATCAATCAGAACTGGATCGGTACAGATAATTGGTATAAGGGAACCGATATATAACTATATCTAACTATAAAAAAAATCATATTTAAATTCAAACATATATTAAATTTAAATATATATATATGTATATGTATTTTGAAATCCATTGTTTCATATTAAAAATACCCATAAAAAAAATCAAACACATATTTATACATTATGCCTTTGAAATGAATACTTGTAAATGCAAAATAATTTCTTTTTAAAACAAATATACAAAATCATTTCCAAACTAACATTCTGTATGTAAGCACTGTACGGCCGCCTATTTATACACCTTACTTTGAAAACAGGATACGTATAAATATTATATTAACAAAAATTTCCACCTATCAACAGTATAAATGACGAATCAATATATTGCATACCCTTTAAAACAAATATCAAAAACAAAATTATATAAATGTATACATATACTTAAACCAAACTGCCACTAATATTTTAAAACACACGCCATACAAAATATACACACACTCACCACGTTCAAAAAATATATACACACACGCAATATAAACATGACAGGTTATAGATAACAATGGAAGCCTATGTACCAACCTGCTTATTATATGCATACCTATCTATTATAACATAACACCAAAAATATACTTTGCATATACCTATCTATATAGCTGTTATATTTTAAAGATTACCTCAAAATCACATTCAAGTTTAAGATAAAACGAAGGCCAGCTTACATCTTTAACTTTATACCCTTTATTAACTGTAGAAACAAATTCTACAACTTTCTATTATAGGCTGAGAATATACACAAATAGTTTACCAATAGTAGAAAATACGTATAGCCGTATAACTTAGTTTTAAATACTAACACATAATATTATACCATATATTATATAGTACCTCAAAGCAAAAACGACCAAGATGCGCACGCACATCAGGGCGGAGGCGGAAGCGGCGAAGGGTGAGAGCGGTGCAGTGGAGGCCGTGGGTAGCCCATTCAGGCGAGGCTGAGGGGAAGAGGAGGCGCCTGAGTCTCGGCCGAAGGTGGTGCTTTGGTTTCATGTTAGGCCAGCTGTCAGGGAGGGGTGTAAGTCCGTGGTGGCGCACAGTTCGAGACGAGGGCGGCTGGAGTTCTAGGCGATAGTGGTGGGTAGATGGAGAGGTCGGAGCGGATAGTGGGCGTGCGGATTGCATGGTGGTGAGGCACTAGGCTGCCGAAGTGGAAGGGGAGGGCGACACGGTGATGGGTGGTGAATGACCACTCTGGCGAAGGAAAGGCGGGGACGGAGGCTGTATGGGTGGCAAGGCGGACGGTGGCAACATGGGTGAAGTGGGGAGAGGTGGAGCGTCTGTCGACGTGGAGAGGAAGAAGGTGACTGTCGCGTGGGTGTGGCGTAGCTCGGTTGGTGGTAGGCGGCTGCTAAGGGGAATAGCGGTGGTGAATGGTGTGATGGGGAGATGCGTGGCGAGTGAATGGAAGAGGAGCAGAGGCCTTAGTTTGGATCGGGTTTCTTTCTTTTTTTTTTTTTTTGGTTACATGGGTTTTGTGATAAAGAGGGGATAAGGAAATAGCAGATAATGAAAAAGAGTAGGCAAGAAGAAGGACACGTTCCAGATTCCCCTTTTTGTTTATTATCATTTTGAAGGGGCAGAACGAATAGAAAGAGAAGTAATAGGGTAACACCGAAAAAGTAACCAGCATAATATTTAATTCAATGGAATAGTGAAAGACCATGTATTGAATTCTGAACAAGAATAAAGGCTAGTGACCGTAGGTTTCTCATGGGAAAAACAAATGGACACGGGCAACCAAAAGGTCACGAACGGGTACCGATACGGAAGGCGTTACGCAAAGTGCAACGTGCAACGGAACTCCGAATTTGACAATCGAATATACCGTAGAGATCGGCACGACGAGACGATCAAAACGGTATATAGAAATCAGTGGTACGATCATCCGATAAAAATCGATATCGGTACCAGAATACTGCTATTTTGCAGAAAATAAGAACGACGGAGCCAAAGATGTCCGAATTTGGAAAAACGACAAACTGAAATCTTGCTCAGAAGATGGTTTAGAATTTTCTATGTAAAAATATTTAGGTTTCGAAAACATTTTATTTTCACCGTTTTTAACTGATTAAATTGAAGTGAATTTACGCGCGAAATAAACTTTCGTATTTTCGGACGAAAATTTACCAGTTGCTATGTTTAACTAAACGCATTCCAAATATAAAATTTTTATTTCAAAATTTTATCGTTTAAAATTTCGCAAAATTTTAATTAATAACGTTATTAAAACCGGTTAAATTTGCGGGTCGTTACACACCTAGAGTTTGAATTGTTAGGTCATGTATTTGCTTGCAGTTTGCATGTGTTTGATCTCGTAGGGTTCGGAATTATTTTCGGCATGGATTGGTTAAGTAAATACGATGCTAGGATATTTTGCCATGATAGAAAAATCACTTAAACACCCTAACTGTAGTGATCAAATAATATACTCTGTAGAAAACCCTAGTTTTGTGGATAATGTTTTATTGGGTGTTGTGGAGGCAGAAGACAAGTTAAATTGAGTTTTCATTGCTAAAGAATTCGAAGATGTCTTTGAGCCCGCAGTAGGACTGCCACCGAAACGAGCTATTAAATTTTGGACAGATTTAGTACTAGGAGCGGAACTGGTGAGTAGACCGCCAAGTAGAATGACACCTACCGAGATGAGGGAGCTAAAGGTGCAGTTGGTGGATTTGGAAAATAAGAACTTTATCAGACCGAGCAGTTCGCCATGGGGAGCAGCCGCAGTGTTTGCAAGGAAACCAAACGGATTGTTAAGGTTATGTATCGATTATCGTAAGTTGAATGAGAAGACGATAAAGAATCGATATATGTTACCTAGAATTGACGATTTGTTCGACCAGTTGAGTGGAGCCAAAGTATTTTCCCAGTTGGATTTAGCAACGGGGTTCCATCATCTTAGAGTGGCAGAAGAAGTATTCCTTTGACGGCGTTTAGAACCAGATATGGATCGTACAAATGGTTAGTAATGCCATTCGGACCACTAATGCCCCAACATTCTTTGTAGATTTGATGAACTGAGTTTTCGGAGAGCACTTGGACAGGTTAGTGTTGGTTTTCATAAATGATATTTTGATGTACTCTAAAGATGAAAGGGAACATGAAATTCATCTTAGAGTGGTGCTTGAGATGTTGAGGCATCATCAACTGAAGGTGAAATTTTCGAAGTGTCATTTCTGGAAGAAGGAAGTGAAGTTTCTTGGTCATGTAGTCTCAGAAAATGGGTTACCTGTAGATCTGGCTAAGATCGAGATGGTGAATAATTGGAAGAGATCCGAGACAATGACGGAGATAAAGAGTTTTCTTGGATTAGCTAGTTATTATCAGGGATTCATTAAGGATTATTCGTGGATATCGGCACCAATGCCTAAGCTAACGCAGAAAGATGTGAAGTTTGTCTGGACTGATATGTGTGAGGAGGCATTCCAAAAGCTGAAACACTTATTGACAAATGCACATGTGCTAGTTGTTCCAGAAGGGAATCAGGACTTAGTGGTGTACACGGATGCCTGTGGAATAGGTTTAGGAGTTGTGTTAATGCAAAGAGGTAAAGTGATTGCCTATGCTTCTCGACATCTCAGACCGCATGAGGTTAGATATCCAACTCACGATTTGGAATTAGCTACGGTAATTTTTGCATTGAAGGTGTGGAGACATTATCTTTTGGGAGAAAGATTCGAGTTGTGTACGGATCATAAGTCACTGAGGTATTTATTCTCTCAGAAGGAGTTGAATATGAGATAGAAAAGGTGGTTAGAGTTTTTAGCTGCTTATGACTTTGGTATTGAGTACACACCAGGAAAAGGAAACAAGGTTGCAGATGCACTAGCAGGAAACATCAGAATGCAGTATTGGCAATGATAGCTGAGTGGAAAGATTTGGAAGCATTGACTACATGCAGAATACAGTGGAGATCTGAAGCTAGATCTAGTAAGGAAACCGGTATGTTGTCATGATTAGAAGTTCGACCGGTGATGATCGAAAAGATTGCTTCTAAGTAGAAGAAGGATCCGTTATTAGTTGAACGGATCAGAAAGTTAAGGGATGGAATAAAGAGCGATGACTTGAAAGGTTTCAGTCTTGACCAGAATGGATGGTTAAGAAAGGAAGGAAGACTGTGTGTTCCGAATGTGGGAAACATTAGGAAGGAAGTTCTTGGAGAATGCCATTGTTCAAAGTTCACCATTCATCCGGGAGGAACTAAGATGTATTAGGACATGAAAATAAGTTTCTTCTGGGAAGGCATGAAGAGGGATGTAGGCTTATGGGTGAAACAGTGTTTGAACTGTCAACAGGTAAAAGCTGAACATCAAAAACCAAGTGGGTTACTTCAGCCTTTAGATGTCCCAGTATGGAAATGGAATTCTATCTCAATAGATTTTATAAACGGGTTGCCAAGGTCAAATAGAGGAAATTAAAGCATATGGGTTATAGTGGGCAGATTAACCAAGAGTGCCCATTTTATTCCAGTTAAGTCAACCAGGACGGCACCTATTTTAGCTAAATTGTTTATGAAGAATATAGTTAGACTGCATGGAATCCCTAGTAGTATAGTAAGTGATAGAGATTCCTTATTCACAAGCGAGTTCTGGAAGAGTCTACAGGAGACTTTGGGTACTAAGCTCAAAATGAGTACCACTTACCATCCACATACAGATGGGCAAACGGAAAGAGTTAACAAAGTCTTAGAAGATTTGTTAAGAGCTCGTGTACTATATTTTAGGGGATCATGGGAAGACCACCAACACTTAGTCGAGTTTTTGTATAACAACAGTTAGCATGCTAGTATAGCGATGGCACCATTTGAAGCATTGTATAGAAGGCCATGCAAATATCCCATTTTTTGGGATAGGTTAGTTCTTGGTTCGGATTTGGTTAGAGAAGCCGCAGAAAAGTTTGGGTTCATTTGAGTCAAAATGAAGGAAGCTCGGTCTAGACAGAAGAGCTACGCTGATAGAAGACGGAAATACATAGAGTTTTCAGTTAGAAATCATATTTTCGTCGAGGTATCACCAATGAAAGGTGTAATCCGATTTGGGAAATTAGGAAAATTAGCGCCGTGATTCGTTGGACCATTTCCTATTGTAGAAAGGATTGGGAAACTCGCATATAGAGTGGACTTACCAAGTAGTTTTGCAGGATTCCACGACGTTTTTCATATTTCTCATCTAAGGAAGTGTATTCGAGATACAAAGACTATTATAGCACCGCCATGTTAGATGACTTAGTAGTGGAACCGAATTTGACTATAATTAGAAAACCAGTTCGTATAGTCGCGAAGGATGAGAAGAGACTAAAGAACAAGACAGTAAGATTAGTCAAAATCTAGTAGGGTGACGACGAAAGAGACTGTACTTAGGAAACTGAGAGCAGGATTAGAGATAATTATCCTGACTTATTCCATGGTATGTTTTACCTTTATGATTGATTGTTATGAGTACCTTATCGTAATTTTGAGGACGATATTCTTTAAGGAGGGGAGTCTGTAACTTCCCTAATTTTAAATAACATTATTCAAGAGATTTAATCAGAAAAATTAAATAGAATAATGTAAAGATTAAAGTGGTTAAGAGATTGAGATTTTTATAAATATAGGGTAGCCGTGCCTTAAGTAATGAATAAACAAATGGAAATTTAAAATGAAGTAAATAAAGGTAATAAGATAAGGGCAAAATAGGAATAGGTTATATTCTTATACCCTAAACCCTTATCCCATTCTCATTTCCAACATTCACAAACAAATCTAAGAACGTTAAAGCTTGGCCAGCAACCATTAAGGGAAAACAAAAGGAAGATAAGCAAGAATTAAAGTAGGAAGCTTAATCAAATCAAATCAATTCAAGAGCAAATCTCAACCTTCTTAACAATCAAGCTTAGGTGAATAATAGATTACATCTCATTTTTATTGATTTTGGTTTCTAGATGAGATCCGAATTTATTTTGCAAAGAAAATGCCATGTTTCGATATATATATATATATATATATATATATATATATATATATATATATATGCATGTTGATGATTTATGTTGTTTCATATAGATTTTATGATAAGATCAGATTTGAAAAACCTTTTAAATAACATCCAAATGGCTTGCGTTTTTAATATAAGGTCAGAAACATAATTTTAGAGATGGGTTTCAAGTTCCATAATTTTCTAAGTTATTGTGCATTTATTATGAATTTTCTAGTAAAGAAAATGGTTAAATTGGGTTTAAATTATTATTGGCCATTATATGTTAGCTTTGGGTCAGAAATTTAAATATGTTAGAAAACATAATAAAAGTGATTTATGGGAATTTTTGGAGAATTTTCCTAAGTATTTTATTAAAGATATAAAATTATTTAAGGTATGGGACTTAAATGTTTTATATGTTTAGAACAGAAGAAGGGGCAATTTGTTAAATGTTTTAAAATTGTTAATTACTGAATTCGGCAGCACTTTAGAAAAAGGTTTTGTAAACAAATTGGCAACCAATTATATGTTGACAAATAAGGCAAGATAGTTGGAAAGATATTGCTTTAAAAGGTTAAAAATCGGTTTTGTAAAGGGTTACTACTTTACCACTTATAGCAGCCACCTATCGACACCATACATCTGCCTCCTATAAGTCGAAACCAATACACATGGTATCAATACCTTGGTATGTAGTGGATTGGAGAAATTCGGAAGGTATAGAGTCGAAACATGCTTTCGAAAGGGTAGAAGTAGCTCTTATAAATTTGGAACTATTTTGATTACAAATGAGGCTTTCGAAGGGGTTAGAGTTTGCTTTTGACTTAACTAATTTGCTTCTGTTTATATAAAAAAGGGCCATCGAATGGGTTGCCACCATTTGTTTTTAAAATAAGCTTTCAAAGGGGTCGAAACCCCTGTTGTTGCATTCAGCCCTTCGAATCAATACTTTCGAATGAGTGCTTTTTCCTTTAAACTTTGAAGCCGCTTCTCCATGCTTTCAAAAGGGTTGGTTTCAAAATCATACACTTTCTTTTACTTAGGAATAATGCTTTCAAAAGCAATGCTTTCACCCCAGTTCTTTTAAGACCCTTAGATATATTGAATGTTAAACCCAAAGGTTTCAAAAGGAATGGTTTTAAATGGTTTCAAATCTATGTTCCACAAACTTTTACTTGAACCCAATGCTTTCGAAAGGTTTGTTTTAAGAAAAGAACTTTAATGCTTTCGAAATGTATGAAATGAAGGTTTTGAAGGGGAGATTCCCCAAAGTTTTCAAAAGGTTTACTTTGAGTGTTTGAATTGAAGGTTTCCAATGCTTTCGAAAGGCAAGTTTAAAGTGTTTTGAAAAGAGGATGTCTAAGGTTTTATAAAGCTTTCTAAGGGACACCTCCAATGATTTCGAAAGGTCTATTTTTAAAGGTTTCGAAAGGTATGTTTTGGCCTTTCGGCCTAGTTTTACAAGGTAAAGTAGTTAGCTTATTTTGAAAGTGGTACTTTCAATGGATTCGAAAGGGACTATTTAAAGTTTTTAAATAAGGGTTTTGAAGGTGATATCTTGGATTTAAAACCTAATGTTTTCTAAGTTAAAGAAGGGCTTTAACTTGTTTTAAAGGGATAGATAACCCTATTGATTTAGGTTTTCATCAACATTGTTTCTGTAAAGCATATATCATGGCAAAGATATTTAAGTAAAGCAAAAAGTATATTATTCTTGTTTAAGTATGATTTAAAAGGTTAAATCAATTTGAAAGAAATGTTTTAAAAAAAATTGATGGGGTAGTTAACCCAATGTAAATGACTCAGATATTAGAATACCAGATGGGACTGGTATAGGGTCATGCCCTATACTTTAGATAATAGCTCCTAGCTAATATAAGTCCAAAATTCCAGTGTGTATGGCTTTGTCAAAGGTAAGACTAAAATAACTTTACACACAGAAAGGGACACACACAGAAAGATAGGTTATTTGTTAGTGCGCAAAAACATTAGGATCAGTTGACCTTGGGAGAAGTAAGTTAAGGAAAGACCGTCCAGGAGTGTGTCTAATAGAAGTTATATTGTTTATTTTATTTGGTTGGCCCGAGTCTACCAATGGTTAGTAGCTAGCCAAACAAAACTATATTTTTTGGACAAATAGTCCATTGGTTACCAAATTTATATGCATATATGATAATGCTATTATTGCTTTGATAAGTTTGATTGCAGGATTCTCATTTGCAAAAAGATATGTTTTAAAAGGGGTATTAGTGAGGGGAAACCCGTTGCACTAAGCGGCATGGTCTCACTAAATATCAGTAAACCGAGATGTAATAGTATTATTCAACCAGGCTTTATGTCTAACTTAAAGTTTATGTTTTCCCCTTAAACTCTCTGGTGCTCAAAATTAATTTGAGTAGATTGAGAGTTAAGGTTTTACAGGTTTAGTAGGTGGACAAATAAGCTTCCGAAGATGTGCAGGAGGCAAAGTTAGCTATATAGGAGTAATTAGTTTTATTTCCGCAGTGATGTATTAAGATTGATATGTCTATTGAGTACCCTGGTGATCCAAGGGGGCATCTTCATATGTCGCTCTTGGCATAATTTGTAATAATTATATTTGATCAAAACCTAGGAATCGTTTTGGGATTATGTAACTGAATATGTAATATTGATTTGAAATGTAACCATAAAAGTTGTTTTTAAATCTGCGTTGATTTTATTTCATATTCATGTGCTTCTGATATTATGGATACCATTAATATTACCGTATCTTGTCACTACAAGTTAATACTATCGATGACTGCAACATTTGTAGCGCTTAGCTTCGAGGGTTCAAGATAGGGGATGTTACAGACTCCCTATAGCAAATAGTCTTTAATCGGAGTCATCAATGACTCCTTCTCAGACTTTGTCTCTAGTACCAAGTTGATATCCATCTGGTTTATGCTTGGACATCTAGTACTTCAACTGGATCCAAGCCCATCTGTTGTGCATCCATAATGCTAGTTGTTATCCTGCCTTTTGGTCAAGGTCGGGATATCAACAAATTAGCTGGAAAGGATGGATGTCAAGATCAGAGATCGATTGAAAACAAGGCTATGATCGATGTCGTCAAAATTTTACAGGGTTCCAATCATGACGGGATCAATTGGGAATGATGACCAAGGCTGGGAGAGGCTACGTTTCAAATTTTAGGTCAATCGGAGTTCGTATGCTCAAGATATGATCGATGTAATTCAAGCAACCAACTGTTCGTATTCATCAATCCTCTATTGTTCGTGTCCATCAATCCTCTACTGTTTGTATCCATCATTCTTCTGTTGTTCGTATCCATCAAGTGCAACAGCGATCGAGTACGAACAGTGCAACAGTGATCGATATGAACAGTGCAACAGTGATCGAGTACGAATAGTGCAACAGCGATCGAGTACGAACAGTGCAACAGCGATCGATATGAAGGAGACAGCCTTCGAAAAACACAAACTTGCATCGATCATATCTCACAATTTACAAGTCCAAATGCTACGAAATTTTCAATGGAGCTTACGTACAACCTAAAGAATGTTCATGCTCGATTTTGACTAGATTGGGCAAAATCTTGATCGATACGAAATTCATTCGTATCGATCACGGATCGAGTGCAAACCACATGGGATCGATCGCGTGGGTCCGCCCATGTGCCATAAGAGGTCTCCCGAGATCTAAGCGAGATATTTGCAGCCTATGCCTATAAATAGCATCCCAATGGCTTCAGAAGAGGGGGACTTTTGGCTCTTCTACGTCCATACTCTGCCGGATTCATCATTGTACTCGGATTTTGCTATTGTAATCAGTTGTAACTCATTGTAATTAGCAAGCAAACTTCAATAAAATTATCAACTTCAAAGTGGACGTAGGCCAGATTTCCAAACCACTATAAACCCTGTGTTCTTTACTGCTTTCATCTAAATTTTCTAAGTGTTCTTCATTTTTAATTCTCTACATACTTGTTATATGTGATTGTGAACTGGTGCTTTCATTGGCAATTGGGTGTTTGTGACCAATTTTGGCGCAAACATTTTGGTGCTTTCATTGAGAACGTTATCACTCGGGAATTATGCAACTTGAACTTTGAATCTGAAAGCTTGAAGATTTGGATCTGGAAAGCCATGGCAAGGCAATCAACAAGAAGACAAAGAGCTGAAAGGAGTCAACATGAAGGGAGACAGGAGGCTTCCACTGGAGCAAATCAGACCTCAATCTTCATCACCCGGGACGAGATGGAGATGATGATGGAAGCTATGTAGGAGGGAATGCTGAAAAGACAGGAAGAGATGATGCAGAACTTACTCCAACAAGCTGGACAAACCAGAATGCAGAATCAGGGGAACGCTACTGCAAGAGATGCTGGAAATAGAGATCAGGAGCCTGGAGCAACCAGAGTCCAGAATAGAGCAGGACCGTCAGGAGCAACATCGAAACTTGGGGGCACTCATTCGGAGGACGTTGATCCAACCTCAGGAAGGATACCAGGTGGAGCTGTTCAACATGGCTTTGGTAGAGGAATGGATGCCCATCTAGAAGACCAGATTCCAGGATTCCCTCACAAACTCAGGGGGCAGGTCAGAGGCAACAGACAAAGGCTACAACTTGACGACAGTGACAGATTAGCGGAGATGGTCAGACGAGCCATGAGAGGAGGACTAGTGAATAGAGATCTGGAAGATGTGAATAGGAGTCCTTTTGCTCCTACAATCAGGCAAGCTAGGAATCCACCAGAATTCAAGCTACCAACATTAGAGATGTATGATGGAAGGACAGATCATGTTGTTCATTTGACGAGATACATGAGGCATACGGAAGTACTGAGGGCATCGGAGGAGGTCATGGTGTGATGCTTCCCTTTGTATTTGACAGATATAGCATCATTATGGTTTAGACAGCTGGAGAGTGGCTCTATCGGCACATGGACGGAGCTGATTGAAAGGTTTATGAGACAGTTTCGGGTCCACATAGCCAGACCCAAGAATGTGATGACTTTAACATCAATGAAATATTGGAAAGGAGAATCGCTTAGATATTTCTTGACCAAATTCAATGCGGTAGTGGCTTCGGTGGATCGACCTGATCCATCGATGGTTTTGATGGTAGCGGTTTCAGGAATTGCAGACAATTCGGATTTCAAGATATCATTGGAACGGGACCCACCAAGGGATCTTGGGGAGTTCTATCATGAGGCGGAAAGATTTCTAAGGCAGGAAGATGCGTAGACTGAGATAGAAGGGAGAGAGGCTAAAGCTTATGCGGTAAGGGATGGAGGTCCGCCCAGAGAAAACCCAAACAAAGATGACAAAGGCAAAAGGAAAATGAATGACAACGGTAGCACTTAAAAAGGGCCACGGAGGGAGTCAAAGTTTCTTCTTACACGGATCTGACTGAAACTCTGGAAAGGATTTATTTGGACACTCGAGGGCGCCTCCAGTATCGAAGGCCAACAAGAAGGGAACCTTCTGATTACGAACGGGCATCAGGAAGGCATTGCCTATTCCATGAGCTGGATGGGCACAACACGAACGACTGTAGGCATTTGAGGGATATCATTGAGGAGCATGTAAGGATTGGTCATCTACAGCAGTATGTATGGAATCGAGCTGTGGCAGTGGAACAGGAACGGCCACCACCCACCTCGAATGAAGATGGCACTGGACCTAGGCAACGTCAACTTGTTATCAACTAAATAGATTTATTGCTTGGAATAAGTAATAGAACTCGAAGTAATGTGACTAAATCACTTATACATGTACGGGATCGAGGACGGTCCCTAGGCATGCTCTGAGACGATGATAAACTGTGTTGCTCGAGTTTGTGAAATCCTGTTTTTCTTTTTCGTTTTCCTAAAAACTTTGGTTTCTTCCTTAGATGTACAAACACTTATTTAGTTTTCCTTGGCTATAAAAACTCTTACTTTGGATAATTGGATTTGGATTAATGTAATAAATTATGCAGGTCTTGCGATTACGATCTCGAATGGAGAGATGAGGCAGTAATCGCAAATTATGAGTCCCTTCGTCGGAGAGCGATGTAATGGACTCAAAGCACAATATAAAAGTACATGGCCGGAGAGCCGAGGCCGGAGAATATCGAAGTCCTTGGCCGGAGAGCCGAGGCCGGTGAATATAAAATTCCTCGGCTGGAGAGCCGAGGCCGGTGAATATCAAAGTCCTCGGCCGGAGAGCCGAGGCCGGTGAATATCAAAGTCCTTGGCCGGAGAACCGAGGCTGGAGAATATCGAAGTCCTTGGTCGGAGAGCCGAGGCCAGTGAATATCAAAGTCCTTGGCCAGAGAGTCGAGGCCGGAGAATATTGAAGTCCTTGGCCGAAGAGCCGAGGTCGGAGAATATTGAAGTCCTTGGCCAAAGAGCCAAGGCCGGAGAGCATAAAAGCCCTTGACGGAGAGTCGGGGTCAAAGTAGGATAACGCGACCCGGCGAGGTCTATGTATTTAAAGTCAAACCCGGAGAGGTCTTGGATTTGGAATTGGACATCGACTCGGAGCAGTCATGGATTTGGATCAAGTTATGGCTGTGGCACTCGGATAGAATGGCTTGGTAGTGGATTGGATTGCGAACTGGATGATATGGCTATGGATGAAAGATGCACTTCAGATGTCGAATTTGAAGCTTTTCAAAACACACCTTCTTACCACAAGGCATGTTTTGGGGGGCAAATGTTATCCCGCCTTTTGGTCAAGCCCAAGATATCAACATATTAGCTGGAAAGGATGGATGTCAGGATAAGAGATCGATTGAAAACTAGGCTATGATCGATGTCGTCAAAATTTGACCGGGCTCCAATCAAGACGGGATCGATTGGAAATGATGACCAAGACTGGGAGAGGTTACGTTTCAAATTATAGGTCAATCAGAGTTCGTATGCGCAAGGTAAGATCAATGCAATTCAAGCAACCAACTGCTCGTATCCATCAATCCTCTACTGTTCGTATCCATCATTCTTCTGTTGTTCACATCCATCAAGTGCAACAGCGATCGAGTACGAACAGTGCAATAGCGATCGATACGAACAGTGCAACATCGATCGAGTACGAACAGTGCAACATCGATCGAGTACGAACAGTGCAACAGCGATCGAGTACGAATAGTATAATAGCAATCGATACGAAGGAGACAGCCTTCGAAAAACACAAACTTGCATCGATCATATCTCACAATCTACAAGTCCAAATGCTACGAAATTTTCACTGGAGCTTACGTACAACCTAAAGAATGTTCATGCTCGATTTCGACTCGATTGGTCGAAATCTTGATTGATACGAAATTCGTTCGTATCGATCACGGTTCGAGTGCAAACCACATATGATCGATCGCGTGGGCCCGCCCACGTGCCAGAAGAGGTCTCCTGAGATCTAAGCAAGATATTTGCAGCCTATGCCTATAAATAGCATCCTAATGGCTTCAAAAAAGGGGGACTTTTGGCTCTTCTACGTCCAGACTCTGCCGGATTCATCACTGTACTCGGATTTTGCTACTGTAATCAGTTGTAACTTGTTGTAATCAGTAAGCAAACTTCAATAAAATTATCAACTTCAAAGTGGACGTAGGCCGAATTGCCGAACCACTATAAACCCTGTGTTCTTTACTTCTTTCAACTAAATTTTCTGAGTGTTCTTCATTTTTAATTCTCTACATACTTGTTATCTGTGATTGTGAACTGGTGCTTTCATTGGCTATTGGGTGTTTGTGACCAATTTTGGCGCAAACACTAGCAAACTTTACTAATGAGTCGGTCACATTATTTTGATCCCGAGGAATGTGCATGATGTCATAATACTCAAAACCAATTAATAACTCTTGGACTTGGATAAGGTACAGGGCAAGTCATTGTCCTTTAGCTTGGTAATTTCCCCTGACTTTGTATACTACCAATTATGAGTCGTAAAGGATTTCAAGAGATTTTATTCTCAATTCTCTAGCAAGTTTGAGTCCATCAATTAGACTTCATACTTAGCTTCATTGTTCATTGCAGGGAAGTCAAGCTTTGGAGCATAGAAAATTGATCGATCTTCCGGAGTTATTAACCTGATTCCAGCTCTAGAACAAAGATCATTCGATGCTCCACCCGTATACATTTTCAACCGAATGGTAGGGGCTCCATCGCTCTCTGGGAGATCATCATGTGTAGTGAATTCTGCTATAAAGTCCATCAGTGCATGTCCCTGGATGGCTCTACGAGGAAGATAAATGATGTCGAATTGGCTCAGTTTGATGTTCCACTTGAGTAACCTTCCAGACATCTCAAGTCACTGTGGGACCTATTGTAATGGTTGATCGGTGTAAATGTTGATAGGATGAGTCTGAAAAAAGGGGCGGAACTTTCACGAAGCAATCAACAAGCAGTACACCAATTTTCTATCTTTGGGTAGTTCCTTTCAGCTCCTGTTAATCGCTTGCTAACATAATAGACCGGTCTTTGGATATGATTCTCCTTGCAAAGCAGTGTGCACTTATAGTATATACCGACATGACCAAGTAGATATACAAGTCTTTGTGATCCACCGTCTTTAACAAGATAGAAGGCTTCTCAAAGTGGTTCACCAAATCTTGGAATGCGTCTTCACAATCATGTGTACATTTAAAGTTCCTTTTCCCTCTCTTAATCAAATCGAAGAAAGGAATGCATTTATCGGTGGCTCTGGAAATAAATAAACTTAAGGCAACAACCTTCCCATTTAGGCTTTGTACTTACTTGATGGTTTTCAGCACTTGGATGTTGTGAATTGCTTGAATCTTCTCGGGATTAGCTTCGATTCTGCGAGCATGACGATGAAACCCAAGAGCTTTCCTGATGCAACACAAAAGAACACTTCAGAGGATTGATCTTCATTTCATAATATCAGATGATATCGAACATTTCTGCTAAGTCTCTAATGTGTTCGCATGATCGTCATGACTTCACGGGCATATCATCCACGTATACCTCTATCGTCTTTCGAATCTTATCTTTAAACATTCTTTTGACTAGGCATTGATAGGTTGCTCCAGCTTCTTCAATCCAATGGCATTACCGCATAGCAATATAATCCAATGTCAGTAATGAAGCTGGTGTGCTCCTGATCGGGAATGTGTATCCGGATTTGGTTAAATCCTGAGTACGCATCCATGAAAGATAGCAAATCATGTCCTATGGTCGAGTCTACCAACTGGTTGATCCTTGGAAGGGAAAATTATCTTTTGGATGCGCCTTTTTTAAGTCCAAGTAGTCAATGCATGTCTGCCACTTTCCATTCACCTTTCTCACAAGTACAGGATTAGATACTCATTTAGGGTAGAGGGTTTCGCGAACAAACCCATTTCATTTGAGCCTATCCAAGTCCTCCTTAAATGTAGCAGATCTCTCCAGATCCATGGCTCATAATGGTGGGTGAGATCCTACACATGTCAAAATGTGTCCAAGCGAACACGTCAAGATTTGCTCGGAGAAAATCCGCAAGTTCTTTCATTACTAGGGGCTAAGCTGTGATCTAATATTAGGAACAGTGACGGGTCATCGTGGCTGATCGTGATGTCAGTCGTCAACTCAATCGGTGCAGCCTTGGTCTCTTTGGGCTCCTCCTCTTCGTCCCTCAGATCTATGTCTTTATATATCCAACTGTGGCACCCGAGCCAAGGCCCTAGCGCTGGTTGTCAATCTTCGATGGTTTGGATGTAGAGAGACATGTCTACACCCTTACCTTTCTCCTTCCGTTGAGCGTCTCTCAATTCAACTACATAGCAGGCACGTCCGATCGTCTGATCACTATGCACAACTCCAACGCCGTTATCAGTTGGTAACTTCAAAGTCAAACACCATAGGGCAAGAGCTGCTCGAAATTCAGCTAGGGATGGTTGGCCCGGAAAAGCATTGTATGAAGGGTCAACATCCAAGACAACAAATAGCAAAATCTGCACTCTCCTGCGGTCACCTTCTTCTAACTCCACGAGAAATTCGACATATCTGACAGCCTTGATCGCAGCTCCGTTAAAGCCATGAATGCAGGCTTTAGACGGTTTTAAGCTGTGGCTTCTATCCTCATCTGATCGTTAGCCATTTTGAAAATTGTATTTACGGAACTTCCACAGTCAACTAAGATCCTTCTCACTAAGGCAGGGCCGATCATGGTCGAAATGGCCATTGGGTTTATCATTGATGCCTCCACCTTGTTTGATCTCTGTTTCTGAAAACAGTGTCATCTCCCATTGTACGCTGCTGTTTTGTCGAAGCTCCATCTTCTATACTCGAATAACATTCAAAATTCATATGCTTGATCGCGCTAGCATAGCGCTCCATCTCGTGCCAACTCTTATTAGCTAGATTCGGTTCTCCAACTATTGTATTAATCACTAATCTTCAACTAGTCCATGCAGGCTCCTCGGTCCTGCACGACGCTTGTCCTCGTTTGGGGTCAGATGTCCCCTGCCCGCCAACCTGCGGGGCTTTAACAAACTGCTATAATTTTCTTTCCCAAATCAATTTCTCGATAATATACTAGAGATGCCTACACTTATTCATGTTATGGCCATAGCATTCATGGAACTGGCAATATTTTCCGGTTTGTTTCTGTTTCTCCGTCGATTCTTTCGGAGGTGGCTTCCTATACTGCTTGGTATTGCATGCAGACAAGTAAACGTTCTCTAGAAATGAATTCAGTGGTGTGTTGGTATCATATATTGGAATCCTAGGATTTCCTCTTCTAAAATCCCTCTTTTGTTCATGGTTCCTATCACCACCTTTCTTTTGCTGATTCGGTTTAGTTTGGAATTTACTTGAACTTTTCTGAAACTCTCCCCTGACTGTTTTACTGCAATGTTATGATGCATTCCTTCTTCGCTTGGTCTCACTACATTCTTCTTCCTAGACCATATGGCTTATTCTTTCCTTAAATATTGAGCTGTTTTTGCATAGAAACGTTCCAATGTTGCGGTTGGTTTGCCAGCTAATCAATCGCCAAAGTCAGATTCCAGATCAATACCTTTCGTTAACGCCATCAATATTGAATAGTCATTCGGATTACTGACTTATGTGACAATTGTATGAAATCTCTCCAAATAATCTTTTAGCGATTCTCCGGAGCCTGGATCACATTGGATAGGGACATTACATCTTTGGGGCAAGTTGCGTGCATACCGAATTGCTCCACAAACTTTGTTGCTAAATTGTAAAATCTAAAGATTGACCGTGGAGGTATCTCATAAACCACATCTTTGCTATGCCAGAGAGAGTAATAGGAAAATGTCCACATTTTGGTGCATCATCAGCTCATGTGGAATCCATCAGCCATTCATATCTCATGATATGTTGTCTGAGGTCGGTTTTCCCTCGTACGCAGACATCGACGGCATGCTGAACCTCCTTGGATACTCAGCATGTAAGATATTGTCAGTGAACGGGGTATGGCTTCTCGAGATCCCCTAATCATCTTTGGTCAAGCCTTGGCTCTCCCTCCTTAGCTGTTTAACCATAGCCAACAAGTCTAACGTTTGGATAGTTGGAGCCAAGCAGTAGCCATGCTCCACCTCACGTGAATGGTCCAGTGATGTCTACGGGCCATTCCACGCCTTCTTGGCTCAACATCCTCCCGATGCATATCACGTGCATTCACTTCATCATTATTTCGGGGAGGTAATTGGTCCACAACCACCTGAACTCCAGCATCCAAATCAATCGCAGCAGCTCCAGCTTCTGCTCCAACATGAAGAGGAAAGTTTCCTCCTTCGGAGGAGGGATCGGCCCCGTTCCCTATAGAGGGATTGACATCGACCGGTCTCGGCAAGCCAAGTTGGCTTACATGCTGATGTCTAGAAGCTTCTGCATGATATCCGTCAATTCTTCGACGTCTGCGTCAGTGATAATCATCTGATGAACTAGAACTCTCTGATATAGAATAAGGGGTCGGCTCCCTCCTAGCTTTCCCACGTTGTTGCTCCCTGAGTTGGTTTATTAGATCGATATTGACTTGAATCTACTGATTCAACTATTGGTGGCTATTCACTAGCTCTCTCATTGGATTCTGGAATTCATCTCTTGTGATGGAATTAGTTGGGTTCTGGACATCAACTGGATCGGTATCATTCACACCTATTGGTAGATTGCTCAAGCCTCTTTGCTGGATGCTAGCGTTCTCGTTTCCTTCTGCATTTTGAGATGTAGATCTGGTGTTCCTAACTATTGTTGATAGTTTCCTTAGAATTTTGCAAATCTGAATAGAATGAATAAGCTTCTTGAAGATAATTCTAGGTCTCTTTAGGGGATTTATGCAATCCAGTAGCAACAAAGGGATCCAAACAAGGCTGAGAATCTCGCTCCCAGTGAAAGCACCAAAATGTTTGCACCAAAATTTGGCAAAAACACCCAATAGAGAGTTTGTAGAAAAATAAATGAAGAATATAAAATGAAAACATAGGAAACAAGTAATTAAATAATATAAAATCAAGGCAATAACAAGAATACACCGGTTTATAGTGGTTCAGCGATGTTTGCCTACGTCTACTTTGAATATATAGCTTTATTAATCACTTTGTAAACTAGTACAATAGTGATCAGATAAAAATCCTTAGTTACAATAGAGTACAAAGCAACTAGCAGCGTAAAGTCATGAAAATTAACAATCAAGCCTATATTTATAGAGGAAGATAGCAAAATATCTCCCTGAAAATTCGGCAGAAGGATCTCCAAAACCATATGGACCCATAAGAGAGATCGCATGGCCCAAATCCCAAGGAATAAGGATCGGTGTTGATCCCTATTTTGGAGGAATTTGGGGGTACAATCCCTATGGATGCTTTTCCATGTTGTAATATGCTTTGCCTCCAAGTTTCATGCCAATTGGATTAGTAGAACTTGAGTTATTGCTTGATCTTTCCTACAATATGAGTTATATTCTGATTCTAGCCGATCCCTCTTGCTTGATCCTTTTGAGGTGTGATCCATATGTTAGGCTCTTTAGGGTCCCTACATCTTGTTCCCAAACTTTCATATGCATTGGACTTATAGATCTTGAGATATTGATTGTTTCCCATTGACTTGCATTTGTTTGGGTGAAATATGTCGATCCCTATGATTGAGAGGGATTGTAGCCGATCCCTTTTCTATGTTAAACTATATTCCATACTTAGAATGTCCTTTATAGCATATCTCTCAATTTCGTTCAATCGCGGCTTCATGTTATCATCTGTACTTGATCTTTGGACCCCAAATCATCGCTCTGGACTTACTGGTCTAGAAGACAGTCGAATCTAACTTGTCCAATTGGTTCGGATATAGCCGGATTAAAATGTCGGATAACAATATCTTACTTCATTAAATCTGCATTCGAACCTTAGTAAGATAAGGAAGAACGGTCTTAGAGAGAGGGAGAATAGAGATAAAGCGTATACTTATATATAGCAAATGCAAGTATGTTAGTATAACTTTATCCCATACCTGAATCTTATTCTCTGATTCATTTGGATTATGTTTTCAAAACTCTTTTGACTTTTAGTTTTTACATAAACCTTTGCTTTGATACCAAGTTGTAAAATCCCCCTATTTTGAGGCCCGAAACTAAGCTCTACAGATGTTGTAGTCATCTATAGTATTAATTTTCGGTGACAAAATGCGGTAATGTTAATTGTATCAATAACATCAAAGCACAAGAATATGGATAATTTAAACATGATTTCAAAGCAAATTTTCTCATTACATTTCAAAGGTGATATTTCATATTCATTACATAATCCCAAAACGTTGCCTAGGTTCAGATAAAATATAATTATTACAAAATACTCCATGAGCGACATATGAAGATGCCCCCTTGTTTGATCAGAGTTAATAAATAGACAGATACATCTATTGTCAATACATTCACACAACAACTGACATAACACAGCGAATAATAGTAATAGATAAACTCCCATATAGTTAGCTTTGCCTCCTGCATGTCTCCGGAAGTTTTATTCGCCAAAACATACTTAAAGTGTAAAGCCCTTACTCCCAACTTACTCAAAGCAAATTTTTAGCACCCGAGAGTTTAAGCAGAAAACCTAAACTTCGAGTCAGATAAAAAGCTTGACACGAATAATAATATGCCCTCTCGATTTATGGATATATGTGAAACCACATCATTGAGCAGAATAGGTTTTCTCTTTACTAATATCCCTTTTTAAAAGTATATCTTTTGCAAATCAAATTCTTGCAACCAAACTGGTTAAAATAGACAATATAAGCAATAATGTGCATGCATGCTACATGGGTAATCATGACTGTTCATCAAATTAGTAGGCTATTCATCCCAATGTTTAGTTTTCATAGGATAACTACCAACCTATATGGATGACTTAGGCCTACTCGATATACCAAATTTCCTAATTGACTGTAGAAGAAAACTGGACGGTCTATCCAAATACACTCATCTAGTGTTTACCTGACTATCTATCAATCTCATAGTTTTGCTAGGCTTACTATGAACCTATAGGTTTTGCAGACCAACCTATAACCCATCTTATCTTTATATATTCTTTTCTATGTGTAAAACTACTTTTAGTCTTACCCTTCACAAAGCCCTACACATTGGAATTTTGGGCTTATATCAGTTAGGGGCTAACAGTTGAAGTATAGGGTGCTACCCTGTAACATCCCCTATCTTGAGGCCCGAAGCTAAGCGCTACAAATGCTGCAGTCATCCATAGTATTAACTTCTGGTGACAAAATACGGTAATGTTAATAGTATCCATGATATCAGAAGCACATGAATATGAAATAAAATCAACACAGATTTAAAACAACTTTTCTGATTACATTTCAAATCAATATTTCATATTCAAATACATAATCCCCAAAACGATTCCCAGGTTTTGATCAAATATAATTATTACAAAATACGCCAAGAGCAACATATGAAGATGCTGTGAGAAATGCGGATTAAGGATCTTAAGGCTAGAATTAACACTAGAGGGGGGGTGAATAGTGTTTTCAGAAATCTGTTAATCTTTTTGAGTTTATCTTAATTTTTTAACAATGTATGCACTAATCAGACACAGATATGAACACAGAATCAAACACAGATGCAAAATAAAGTAAAAACAGTAAAGGAAAGAACACACCGGATTTTATACTGGTTCGGAGTTACCCTACATCCAGTCCCGCACAACTAAGTACGGATTTCCTTTCAAAGCCAATTCAACAATTACAACCCTCGGTTTCAAGGCTACGAGGTACACCCTCCAGAATAACAATCCTCTAGGAAGAGATACTTGATTTCCGGGGAAACAAGTTCACCCAATTGATTTCCAAAGCTACAATCACACCTTTTCTCGCTCAATTGATTTCCAAGGCTACAATCACACCTTTTCTCGCTCGATTGATTACAAAGAAGTCTATAACTCAGATTAGCACTTGGATCTTGTAGAGATAGTGATGGAGAATCACACTAGAAATAATCGAGTATGATTCGATGTTGATTTCGGCAGAGTAATGGTATGATTTTGTATTAAGAAATGTGGAAGACGAAGAGGAGTGAAAGCCAGAAAAAAGTGATTGAAAATTCGTTGAAACTGACCCCTATTTATAGAAGAACAACAGTCATGTCCATTCGTGAAGAGTTATGGCGAATAGACACTTCTTTTGAATTTTGAATTTTGAAGCCAACTGACACTATGTCGACATGGGGTATATGGGTATGTCGACATCCCAAAGGGTTTTTTGCTGATTTTGATTTTCTTTGAAAATAACCTCTATTTTAAATTAAAATTATTTTAAACTTTATAAATATACTTAGCTATAGTTAAAATACATAACTAAATATAAAGAACAATATATACATAATTTAACTATAATTTTATATTTAAATCTAAGTATAAATATTTTAAAAGTTAAATATATTATTTGAAAAGATAGTTTAAAATCAGGAGTAATTTGACTCTGAAAATAAAGATGTTTTTGAGGCTAAAATTATTTAAAATCAGGACAGAGAGTTTTGAATCTTTTAAAAGGAAAGTTTTGAAATCATTTTGAAAACAAGATAATTTTATAAAATCATTTGAATTAAAATTAATGGATACAAAACAATGTCCCACTAGATTTTCGTAGGTTCCATCCTACTTAGGGTTCCATCCCTTTAACGGGCTCGAAGTGGATTCCATTCCACGAATAAATTGGATATTAAGATGTCAGTGCCTTTCTATGAGTTTTAACAAATATTCCTAATAAAACAAACTTAACCTTGAAATCTTGAACTCTTGATAATCTTGATACTCATGAGTCTTCTACCTCTATAGCTTGAATCTCTATACTGTACAGTCTTCATTCTTGATACCTGCATGGTTAGATCCTGCATATACATATATATCTAAACTTGTAATGTTAGTATTTATATTTTATAATCTATTCTAAGGTTGTTGTCATAAAAACCAACTCCTTAGGGACTAACAGATGCCCCCTTGGATGATCAGAGTACTAAATAGACATATCAGTCTTAATACAACACGGCAGAAATAAAACTAAATAGCTCCTACATAGCTAGTTTTTCCTCCTGCACGTCTTCGGAAGCTTTATTCGTCCAACCTACTAAACCAGAAAACCCTTAACTCTCAATCTACTCCAATTAATTTTGAGCACCCGAGAGTATAATGGGAAAACATAAACTTCGAGTCATACATAAAGCCTGGTCTGAATAATACTATTACATCTCGGATTACTGATATTAAGTGAGACCACGCCACTTAGTGGAACCGGTTTCCCCTCACTAATATCCATTTAAAACATATCTTTTTGCAAATCAGAATCCTGCAATCAAACTGATTAAAACAATAATAGTAATATCATATATGCTCAAAAATCAGGTAATAAATGGACTATATATCCGAACAATATAGTTTCGTCGCTAACTATTAACCATTGACTGACTCGAGCCTACCTAACAAAATAAATAACCAAACACCTGTTAGACACACTTTTGGATGGTCTGTCCTTAATTTACTTCTCCCAGGGTCACCTGATCCTAATGGTTTTGCAGGCTCACTAATAACTGATTCTTCTTCTATGTATATTCCTTTATGTGTGTAACATCATTATGTCTTACCTATGACTAAGCCTTACACATTGGAATTTTGGACTAAATTAGCTAGGGGCTATAGCTAATGTATAGGGCGCGACCCTATACTAGTCAAGTTTGGTATTCAAATATCTGAGTCATTTACTTAGGGTTAACTACCCATCATATTTTCCTTGAAAACCTTTCAAATTGATTTAACCCTTTAAATCGTACTTAAACAAGGAAAATATACTTTTGCTTTTCTCAAATCTATTTGCCATGATATATGTTTTACACAAAACATTGTTGATGAAAACCTTCAAAACCTTTGTTTAAAAGCTTTAAACAATCTTTGTCGAAACTTTTGAAAGCATACCATTTGAAATCAATTAATTACTTTACTTTGAACTCTAGGCCGAAAGGCCAAAGCATACATTTCGAAACCTCTATAAAAACTTTTTGAAATCATTGAAGGTATCCCTTCGAAACCTTTATAAACCTTAGACATCCTCTTTTTCAAAACTCATTAAACTTGCCTTTCGAAGCATTTGGAAACCTTCCATTTAAAATACTTTAAGTACCTTTGGAAACCATTGGGAAACCTCCCCTCCGAAACCTTCATTAGATACCTTTTGAAAGTATTAAAGTTCTTTAACTAAAAAAATCTTTCGAAAGCATTGGGTTCAAGTAAAAATGTGTGGAACATGGTTTTGAAACCTTTAAAACCATTCCTTTCGAAACCTTTGGGTTTAGCTTTCAAAATATAAAAAGGATCTTAAAAGAACTAGGTCGAAAAGTGACTCTTTCGAAAGCAATTTCCTAAGTAAAAGAGAGTAGATGGCTTCGAAACCATCCATTTCGAAAGCATTGGAGATGCGGCTTCAAGGTTTAAAACAAAAGAACCCTTTCGAAGGCATTGCTTCAAAAGGTAGAATGCGGCAGTATGGGTTTCAACCCCTTCGAAAGCTTCTTTTTAAACAAAGGCGGCAACCTCTTTCGAAAGCTCTTTTCTTTAAAACAATTGACCAAGTCGAAAGCCATCTCATTCGAAAGCCTCATTTACAACCAAAATAATTCTAAGTTTTCAGAAGTTACTTCACCCTTTCGAAATCCCTATTTCGACTCCATACCTTTCGCCCAACTCCAATCCACTACGTACCGAAGCTGATACCATGTGTATTGGTTTCGACTTAGACGGAGACGACGGTATGAGGTCGAAAGGTGCTGCTATAAGTGATGAAGCAGTATAACCAGATTTTTAACTTTATTAAGTAATTTCTTTCTATCTAACTTGCTCCATTTGTCAACATATGATTGGTTGCCAATTCTTTTTCAAAATCTTTTCTAAAAGTGCTGCCGAATTTCAGCAATTAGCAAATTAAACATTTACAAATTGCCCCTTCTCCCTTTTATAAACATAACATTTAAGTCCCATACCTTAAATAAGTTTATATAATTATTAGAACACTTAGGAAAATTCTCCAAAAATTCTCATAAATCAATTTTAATATTTTTTCTAACATATATAAATTTCTGACCCAAAGCTAACATATAATAGCCGTAATTAATTTAAACCCAATTTAACCATTTTATTCACTAGAAAATTTATAATAAATCCACATTAATTCAAAAAATTATAAAACTTGAAACCCATCCCTAAAATAATATTCCTGACCTTATATCAAAATTGCAAGGCATTTGGATGTCATTTGATAGGTTTTTCAATCATAACTTATCATAAAAATCTATGAACAAACAAAATTCATCAACAAGCATATATATCTATTTATCACTCAAAACATGGCATAATACTTTGCAAAACATATTTGAATCTAATCTAGAACCGAAAATAAGAAAATATGAGATGTAACCTATTATTCACCTTAGCTTGTTGTTAAGGAGTTTGAGATTTGCTCTTGTAAATTGATTAAGCTTCTTCCTCTTGATTTTAGCTTATCTTCCTCTTGCTTTCTCCCAATGGTGGCCGGCCAAGCTTGGTTTAGTTTTTGTTTATGAACGCATAAAATGAAAGTGGTATGATGGTTTAGGGTATAACAATATGACATATTCTTATTTTGCCCTTATCTATTATCCTTACTTATTTCATTTTAATTCCCTTTATGTTCGTTAGTTTATTAGACACGGCTACTCCATATTATTCAAATCTCAATCTCTTAACCATTTACATTATTTCATTTAATTTACCTAATTAAATGTCCTAAATGATGTTAATTAAAATTAGGGTCGTTACAGACTCCCCTCCTTAAAGAATTTTGTCCTCGAAATTATGATAAGGCACTCATCAAAATCAATCATCAAGGTAAAACATACCATGAAACAAGTCAGGATAATTATCTCTAATCCTGCTCTCAGTTTCCTAACTACAATCTCTCTCGTCATCACTCCACTGGACTTTGACTAATCTGACTGTCTTGTTCCTTAGCCTCTTCTCATCTCTCGCGACTATACGAACTGGTTTTCTAACTATAGTCAAATTCGGTTCCACTACTAAGTCATCTAACATAGTCGGTGCTATAGTAGTATTTGGATCTCGAACACACTTCCGTAGATGAGAAATATGAAAAACATTATGCACTCCTGCCAAACTACTTGGTAACTCCACTCTATATGCGAGTTTCCAATCCTTTCTATAATAGGAAATGGTCTAACAAATCTCGGCAATAATTTTCCTGATTTCTCGAATCTGATCACACCTTTCATCAGGAATACCTTGATGAAAACATGATCTCCAACTGAGAACTCTAAGTCTTTCCGTCTTCTAACAGCATAACTCTTCTGCCTAGACCGAGCTTCCTTCATTCTAGCTTGTATTAACTCAATCTTTTCAGCAGCTTCCCTAACCAAATCTGGACGAACAACTAACCTATCCCCGGTCTATAACCAACAAACGGGAGATTTGCATGGCTTGCATACAAAGCTTCAAACAGTGCCATCCCTATACTAGCCTAATAACTGTTGTTATACGAAAACTCAACTAAGTGTAGATAGTCTTCCCTTGATCCTCCAAAATCTAGTACGAAAGCTCGTTGCAAATCTTCTAAGACTTTGTTAACTCTTTCAGTTTGTCCATCTGTCTGGAGATGGTAAGCGGTACTCTTCTTGAGCTTGGTACCCAAAGTCTCCTATAGACTCTTCCAGAACTCGCTAGTGAATAAGGAATCTCTATCACTTACTATACTACTAGGAATTCCATGCAGTCTAACTGCATTCTTCATGAATAACCTGGCCAAAACAAGTTTCGTCCTGGTTGATTTAACTGGAATGAAATGGGAACTCTTGGTCAACCTGTCCACTATAACCCATATACTTTCATTTCCTCTATTTGACCTTGGCAACCCGTCTATAAAATCCATTGAGATAGAATCCCATTTCCACACGGGAACATCTAAAGGCTGAAGTAACCCACTTGGTTTCTAACGTTCGGCTTTTACTTGTTGACAGTTCAAACATTGTTTCACCCATAAGCCTACATCCCTCTTCATACCTTCCCAGAAGAAACTTCTTTTCATATCCTGATACATCTTAGTTCCTCTCGAATGAATAGTGAACTTTGAACGATGGCATTCTTTAAGAACTTCCCTCCTAATGTTTCCCACATTTGGAACACGTGGCTTCCTTTCTTTCTTAACCACCCATTCTGGGCAAGACTGAAATCTTTCAAGTCATCATTCTCTGTTCCATCCCTTAACTTTTTGATTCGTTCAGCTATTATTGGATCCTCCCCTTGTTTAGAAGCAATATTTTCGATCATCACTGGTCGAACTTCTAAACACGACAACATAGAAGTTTCCTTACTAGACCTAGCTTCAGTTCTCCACTATATTCTGCATGTGGTTAATGTTTCTAAATCTTTCCACTCAACTATCATTTCCAATACTACATTCTGATGTTTTCTGCTAAGTCCATCCGCAACCTTGTTTCCTTTTCCTGGTGTGTACCCAATACCAAAGTCATATGCAGCTAAAAAATCTATCCACCTCTGTTGTCTCATATTAAACTCCTTTTGAGAGAATAAATACCTCAAATATTTATGATCCATATACAACTCGAATCTTTCTCCCAATAGGTAATGTCTCCACACATTTAATGCTAAAACAACTACAGCTAATTCCAAACCATGAGTTGGATATCTAACCTTATGCGGTCTAAGCTGTCGAGAAGCATAAGCAATCACTTTACCTCTTTGCATTAACATAGCTCCTAATCATGTTCCACATTATCTGTATACACTACTAAATCCTGATTCCCTTTTGGAACAACGAATACAGGTGCATTTTTCAATAAGTGTTTCAGCTTCTGGAATGCTTCCTCACACTTATCAGTCCAAACAAATTTCACATCTTTCCGCGTTAGCTTAGTCATCCGTGCCCTATCCGCGAAAAATCCTTAATGAATCTTCGATAGTACCCAGCTAATCCAAGAAAACTCTTTATCTCAATCACTGTCTCGGGTCTCTTCCAACTATTTACTGCCTCGATCTTAGTCAGATCTACAGACAACCCTTTCTCTGAGACTACATGACCAAGAAACTTCACTTCCTTCTTCCAGAAATGACACTTCGAAAATTTCACCTTCAGTTGATGATGCCTCAACGTCTCAAGCACCACTCTAAGATGAACTTCATGCTCCCTTTCATCTTTAGAGTATATCAAAATATCATCTATGAAAACCAACACGAACCTATCCAAGTGCTCTCAGAAAACTCAGTTCATCGAATCTACAAAGAATGTTGGGGCATTAGTGGTTCGAACGGCATTACTAACCATTTGTATGATCCATATCTGGTTCTAAACATCGTCAAAGGAATACTTTCTTCTGCCGCTCTAAGATGATGGAACCCCGTTGCTAAATTCAACGGGGAAAATACTTTGGCTCCACTCAACTGGTCGAACAAATCGTCACTTCTAGGTAACGTATATCGATTCTTTATCGTCTTCTCATTCAACTTACGATAATCGATACATAACCTTAACGATCTATCCGGCTTCTTTGCAAACACTGCGGCTGCTCCCTAAGGCGAACTGTTTGGTCTAATAAAATTCTTGCCTTCCAAATCCACCAACTGCACCTTTAGCTCCTTCATTTAGGTAGGTGTCATTCTGCTTGGCGGTCTACTCACCAGTTCTGCTCCTGGTACCAAATCTATCTGAAACTCAATGGCTCGTTTCGGCGGCAATCCTACTACGGGTTCAAAGACATCTGTGAATTCTCTAACTACGAAAATATTCAACTCGTCTTCTGCCTCCACCATACCCAACAAAGCATTAGCCCCAAAACTAGGGTTTTCTATGGTGTATGCAATCCGATCACTACAGTCTGGGTGTCTAAATGATATTTTCCTATCATGGCAAAATATCCTAGCATCGTACTTACTTAACCAATCCATACCCAAAATAATTCTGAACCCTACAAAATCAAACACATGAAAACTGCAAACAAATGTATGACCTAACAATTCAAACTCTAACTGGTCACATCTCATCCCAAGAGTCGCATATCCTCCTATCGGATTCATAGTCCTTAAGGAAGTAACTAGGTATGAGGGCTCTAGGTTAAGCTTATCTACCAAACAACGAGATATAAAAGAATGTGATGCACCCGTATCAAATACAACTCTAACTGATACACCATAAATCAAAAGCGTACCTCCCAACATAGCTTTTCCCCTCTCCTTTATTGTTGGTCATGAGGTAGCTAGTTCCAATGCAAACATCTTGCCTTTCCCATCCTTGGCTGGCTCCTTGCACTGGTTCTTATAGTGTCCAATCTAATCACAGTTGAAACACCTTACTTCTTTCTTCTCAGCGGCTTTCTTCCCTTTGCCTGTCCGACACTCATGAGCATAGTGTAATTTATTGTCACACCTATAACGGACAACTTCTGCCTTCCCTTTCTTAGCAGCTCCACTCATCTGAGCTCCTTTCTTATGGGAAAACTTCCTTTTTAGGTTCTGCCCCCCTCTGGGCCTCCTTTGTTTTGTTTCATTCCATAAAAACGAGCATCTCTTCCTGCCTCAAAGCCATCTCAACAACAACATCACATGGGTCTCTAATATGCAATAATGTGGCCTTAGCAAGCTCAGGCTTCAACCCACGAATGAACTTCTCATTCCTCTTAATAGCAGTATCAACCATAGCATATATGTACCTTGCAAACTCCTCAAACCTTGTTGCATACTCAAGCGTTGTCATATCTCCCAGCTCCAATTCAGCAAACTTCCTGAGCATAGTAGACTTGGCAATCTCCGACATAAATCTTTCTTCAAATCTCCTCCTGAACTCAGCCCAAGTCATAGTCTCCTCATTGACTCCGACAGTGACACTGTTCCACCAGTATAATGCTGCTTCTTGCAATTGTCAAGAAGAAAGCCACCTTTTCTGCTCATCATTGAGCCCCAAATCAGCAAAACTTCTCTCACAATGAAGTAACCAATTTTCCACTTCGATTGCGTCTTCAGTACCAATAAACGGCTTTCCTCCCAACCTTGCATAATCTCTACTCAAAACAGCATAGTTATTAACTAATGGAGCTCCTTGATTCCCTCCTTCAGCATTTCCTCCAGCTAACCCGGCAGCAACTCCTGCTTGCACATGTTAATGAAAAACTGATACATTGCTCCCATATCGACTTATGGGACTCCAGCACCCACATTTGCAGCTTGTGCCTGACCTGGGTTCCTCTTGGTATTTGGTCTGGCATTCCCATTGGTTGTGGTGCTTCCCCCACCAATGTTAACTCTTCCACTTCTAGCCTACATATCTTACGTCCGTAAATTCTGCATTTGAGTCTTTGTAAGATATAGAAGAATAGCCTAAGAGAGATGGGAGAATAGAGATGAAGCGTATACTTATATATAGCAAATACAAGTTCGTTACTATAGCGTTATCCCATATCCCAATCTTTTCTCTAATTCCTTAGGATTATGTTTTCAAAATCATTTTAAGTTTGAAATTTCTTTTAAGTTTTTCGTAAACCTATGCTCTTATACCATGTTGTAACATCCACTATCTTGAGGCCCGATGCTAAGCGCTACAGATGCTGTAGTCATCCATAATATTAACTATCAATGACAAAATATGGTAATGTTAATGGTATCCATAATATCAAAAGCACATGAATATGAAATAAAATCAACATAGATTTAAAACAACTTTTCTGATTACATTTCAAATCAATATTTCATATTCAAATACATAATCCCCAAAACGATTCCTAGGTTTTGATCAAATATAATTGTTACAAAATACGCCAAGAGCGACATATAAGATGCCCCCTTGGATGATCAGAGTACAAAATAGACATATCAGTCTTAATACATCACAGCGGAAATAAAACTAAATAGCTCCTACATAGCTAGCTTTGCCTCCTGCACGTCTTCGAAGGCTTTATTCGTCCAACCTACTAAACCTGAAAAATCTTAACTCTCAATCTACTCAAATTAATTTTGAGCACCCGAGAGTTTAAGGGGAAAACATAAACTTCGAGTCAGACATAAAGCCTGGTGTGAATAATACTTACATCTCGGTTTACTGATATTAAGCGAGACCACGCTACTTAGTGGAATGGGTTTCCCCTCACTAATATCCCTTTAAAACATATCATTTCGCAAATCAGAATCCTACAATCAAACTGATTAAAACAATGATAGCAATACCATATATGCTCATAAATCAGGTAATAAATGGACTATCTGTCTGAATAATATAGTTTTGTTTGGCTAACTACTAACCATTGGCTGACTCGGGCCTACCAGACAAAGTAAATAATCTAACATTTGTTCGACACACTTCCGAACGGTCTGTCCTTAACATACTTCTCCCAAGGTCACCTGATCCTAATGGTTTTGCAGGCTCACCAATAATCTATTCTTCTTCTCTATATATTCCTTTATGTTTGTAACATCATTTAGGTCTTACCTATGACTAAACCATACACACTGGAATTTTGGACTAAATTAGCTAGGAGCTATAGCTAATGTATAGGGCACGACCGTATGCCAGTCCCATCTGGTATTCAAATATTTGAGTCATTTACTTAGGGTTAACTACACATCAAATTTTCCTTGAAAACCTTTCAAAAGTATTTAACCCTTTAAATCGTACTTAAACAAGGAAAATATACTTTTGCTTTGCTCAAATCTCTTTGCCATGACATATGCTTTACACGAAACATTGTTGATGAAAACTTCGAAAACTTTGTTTAAAAGCTTTAAACAATTTATTTCGAAACCTTTGAAAGTACCCCTTTCGAAAATTAATTACTTTACTTTGTACTCTAGGCCGAAAGGCTAAAACATACCTTTCGAAACCTTTATAACAACCTTTCAAAATCATTGAAGGAATCCCTTCGAAACTTTTATAAACCTTAGACATCCTCTTTTCCAAAACTCGTTAAATTTGCCTTTTGAAAGCATTGGGAAACCTTCCATTTAAAATACTTTAAGTACCTTTCGAACCATTGGGGAACCTCCCCTCCGAAGCCTTCATTAGATACCTTTCGAATGTATTAAAGTCCTTTACCTAAAACAAACTTTTCGAAAGCATTGGGTTTAAGTAAAAATGTGTGGAACATAGTTTTGAAACCTTTATAACCATTCCTTTCGAAACCTTTGAGTTTAGCTTTCAAAATATAAAAAGGGTCTTAAAAGAACTAGGTCGAAAGCAACTCATTCGAAAGTAATTTCCTAAGTAAAAGAAAGTAGATGACTTCGAAACTATCCCTTTCGAAAGTATTAGAGAAGCAACTTCAAGGTTTAAAAAAAAGAACCCTTTCAAAGGCATTGCTTCGAAAGATAGAATGCGATAGTAGGGGTTTCGACCCCTTCAGAAGCTTCTTTTTAAAACAAAGGCGACAACCTCTTTCAAAAGCTCCTTTCTTTAAAACAATTGACCAAGTCGAAAGACATCTCATTCGAAAGCCTCATTTACAACCAAAATAGTTCTAAGTTTTCAGAAGCTACTTCAACCCTTTCGAAAGCCCAATTTTGACTCTATACCTTTAACCCAACTCCAATCCACTATGTATTGAAGCTGATACCATGTGTATTAGTTTCGACTTAGATGGAGGTGGTAGTATGAGGTCGAAAGGTGCTGTTATAAGTGGTGAAGCAGTAAACCTTATAAAACTGATTTTTAACTTTATAAAGTAATTTCTTTCTATCTAACTTGCTTTATTTTTCCACATATGATTGGTTGCCAATTCTTTTTCAAAATCTTTTCTAAAATTGCTACTGAATTTCAGCAATTAGCAAATTAAAACATTTACAAATTGCTCCTTCTCCCTTTTATAAACATATAAAACATTTAAGTCTCATACCTTAATTAATTTTATATACTTATTGGAACACTTAGGAAAATTCTCCAAAAATTCCCATAAATCACTTTTAATATGTTTTCTAACATATATTAATCTCTGATCCAAAGCTAACATATAATAGCCGTAATTAATTTAAACCCAATTTAACCATTTTCTTCACTAGAAAATTTATAATAAATCCACATTAATTCAGAAAATTATAAAACTTGAAATCCTTCCTTAAAATAATATTTCTGACCTTATATCAAAATTGCAAGGCATTTGAATGTCATTTGATAGGTCTTTCAGTCATAACTTATCAAAAAATCTATATGAACAAACAAAATTCATCAACAAGCATATATATATCTATTTATCACTCAAAACATGGCATAATACTTTGCAAAACATATTCGGATCTAATCTAGAACCGAAAATAAGAAAATATGAGATGTAACCTATTATTCACCTTATCTTGTTGTTAAGGAGTTTGAGATTTGCTCTTGAATTAAATTGATTAAGCTTCTTCCTCTTGATTTAAGCTTATCTTCCTCTTGCTTTCTCCTAATGGTGGCCAACCAAGCTTGGTTTAGTTTTTTGTTTATGAACGTGTAAAATGAAAGTGGTATGAGGGTTTAGGGAATAAGAATATAACCTATTCCTATTTTGCCCTTATCTATTATCCTTACTTATTTCATTTTAATTCCCTTTATGTTCATTAGTTTATTAGGCATGGCTACCCCATATTATTCAAATCTCAATCCCTTAACCATTTACATTATTTCATTTAATTTACCTAATTAAATGTCCTAAATAATGTTAATCAAAATTAGGGTTGTTACATACCCTACACCTATCCCATCTGATTTTCTAATCTCTGAGTCAATTTAACCTATCACAATCTATCCAAAAGTGATAAGAACAATAATCTCTTTAGCAAAAATCCTGGGCTAAATACCCTTTTCTATTTTCCTGAAAATAAAACCTTTGCAAATGATTTAACCCTTGAAATCATACTTTAAAATAAGAAAAATATAGCTCCTTAATTTTTCCTAAAATATTTATGCCATAATATATGCTTTTATAAAATAATAGTGATGAAGTTCAAAATCATTTGAGGTCGTCGTCTCTCAAAGTTATAAGCTAAAAAGCCAAAACTTAATAAAACTATTAAGTTGATAAAACTCAGCATCCACTTCGCCTCTAAGGGTTATCGCCCTTCTTCATTATCAAAATTCATGTTAAAATCTTTAACTTATAAAACATATGGCTACGTAGTCAAAGCTAACCATGTCGTATAGTGTGGTATCAAATCTTATTAGTTTGCATGGTGTAAAGCTTCATAAGGTAAGTGTCGACATTGACGGGCATCGACACCAATGCCACAAAGAAAATAATGGCATCATTAGTGCTGAAGTGATAATAGACGGCAACATAGCCTTCTTCAAAAATAGGTGTTAAGGATTAAAAGTGGCAAGGGATAAAGTCGAAATGATAAAGTGCGACACTGTATAGCCCGATAAGAAAATAAGCGGTGTTACCACCATCATTGGAAACATGTGGAGTCAAACAAAGGTGGCGTCATTATCGCCATTTTAGGTCACTTCGAAAGTGATAGGGTCGACGATGCTATAGATATGCGACACCGTGCACTTTATATAAGGCACGACACTTAAGTCATGCGGCAATGCTAATGTCGAAGTTCATGACTTCGGCTTTGATGATGTGCCTCTTCCATTAACCAACACAAATACATTTCGTACCAAGCTAGGTTGATACCCTATGCATTGCCCCTAACTGACGTCGAGGGTCTTAAACGCGGTGAGATGAGATGCGGCATCATGAACTTCGACATGGCAATGTTGTAAATAACGTGAAAACTGTTATTTTGCTATTAAAAGTAATTTCTTTTCACCAAGTCCTTGTATTTGTCAAAGTACCATTAGATAACAACTTTTTTATCAAAATATTTTTCCAAAAAACTACCGCTAATTAAAATTATCATTTCCAAAACAATTTGCACACTAAATTTTTCAATCAATATTTTATTGTAATAGTTAAGCCTTTCTAGCTCAAATAATTCATAATAAATCTTAAACACTTGGGGAAAATCCCTAAAAATTACATTAAATCAAATTTATTATTTTCTTTAACATATAATAATTTCAGGGCCAAAAACTTTAATTAATTATTTTTAATAATTGAAACCTAAAATAACCAATTTTCTTCCCTTGAGTAAATCATAAAATATTCATATATTATCATAAAATTATGAAATTTAAAAACCATTTCTAAAATAATGTTTCTAACATCATATCCAAATTTCAATTCATTTGGGTGTCATATGATAGGTTTTCTCGCTCAAACATATCAATAAATTCCATAATAAATCATATAAATTCATCAAATAGCATATAATCATCCAATCATTTAAAACATGGCATAATGACATAAAAAACATTTAAATTTATACTTGAAACCAAAATAATAATTAAAACTTGACATGCATAACTATTATCCACCTTGAATGGTATAAGAAGGTTGAGATTTGAGTATTGATTGATTTTCCCTAGCTTTTGGTCATGATTCCCTAAGATTTTCTTCTCTTGAACCTCTTAGTTATGGCTGGCCTTGCTCTTTTGGTCTTGTTTGTTTGAATGAAATGAATAAGGGAGAAGGAGTGTAAGGATATGTATTAGGAATTATAACTCATTCCTATTTTCCCCTTAGCGTATCCCTCTTCTTATTAATGTTCTAATTAATTCCATTAGTTCATTAATTAAGGCCCGACCCATTATATTTACCAATTATCAATCTCCCTATCATTATACATTATTTTATTTAACTTATCCAATTAAATATCCTAAATAATATTAATCAAAATTAGGGTTGTTATATAGTGAGTGTTATGTTCCTTCTCACTATCCTATGCATGTTTATATGGTAGAATTATAGGTTTTAACATGATTTTGACCATAAAAATCCTTTTCTGAGCTTGATTATATGTTAACATATGTTTATGACCTAAATTAAGACATTCTAATATGATTTGTAAGAATGGCTTTGAAATCCACCTTGTTCGTATTCATATGTTCATTGATTGTTTAGATTTGGATTAGAATTTATTTGATTGCTATAATTCAATGAATTGCTTATTTGAATGGATCTAATTGCACATTATCCTATGATTGTATGTTGTGCTTTGATGTTATTGCTAGTGTTTTGGATGTTAGAAAGATAGATTGGTGAATTTGGCAAATCGAAGGCAAAGATGATCAGAATTGCACGAAACTTGAAAGGGATGCTCTGGAGTATAGGAAGAGCTTGGGGTTCAATTTGCAAGTCCTAATTCGTTAAGGAGACAAGTCGGTACCTACCTGTTTATGTTGGTACCGAGTTGTTTGCATTGGTCAAACAAGTTGGCGGTTTGCATTGTTGGATAGAGCTTGGCTAGAGGAGCTTGTCCATGGTAAGGTGTAGGAAATTGGCTAAGTACTTGAGGTTATGCTGAGTTGTTTGCTGAAATTTGAAGTGGATGCTTTGAAGAGAGGAACGAGTTATTTTGAATGGATAGGTCGGGGGCAAAGCATCAAGGAATGGAGTACTAGAAGCAAGGAAGGAGAGGAAGACGTGTAAGTAGGAAACAAAAAATATCTATTTTAGTTTTATCATCAGCTATGGGTTCAAATCTAAGAGAAATTCTAGATAATGTTTGTTACCCTGAAATTTTCTTGTCTTTCTCGAATGATAAGGAGAAAAAAAGATTGGATCCAAAGAAAATGCCATTTTGGAGTTTTATCAACAATTTGCTTGTGTCGGTAAGCTTAGCTAATCGTTGGCTAAGGAAACAAGTCGGTGCTGACTTATTTAAGTCACTATCGAGTTGTTTTGGTAAGTCCTATAGATGTACAACTTCTGTAGGATGAAGTAGAGGTCCTATAGATCGTGCTGGAGGTGTTGGCTCATTCGCATCAAGGTTGGATGGCGATGTAACAACATGATAAAAGCTTTGCATTTTCGGTTTGTGTCTCATGGTAGGAGTAGGTACTGAAGATAGCGGCTTGATAAAAGGGAGAGCCGTAGAATGAGGAACATGGTGGGTTCCTGGATAATGGAAACTGGATTGAGCAGAAAGGATGGTTCGAATGTTTGTGCTAAGGAATCATTGATACTCGGAGTGTTTTCTATTATACTCGAAGTAGGAGTATTGTAAGTGGGGATGCCCATGGGTCAATAGAGGGAGCTGTATACCCTGGACTAGTGGCTTTGGGTCCGGTTCTAGCTTTGGGCTGCATGATATGAGAGTATAACAAAAACCGAGATTTCCATTAGTCCTTGGCAGTGATGAGGACATACGAGTTATCATATATTTAGGGCACATTGATGAGTGATAGTGGGTATTGCTTGATGCTATGGTTGCTTTCTTTAGCAAGCTATCACTCGGGGATATCATTGGGAGTAGGTACCGGAGATAGAGATATTTGGATATCCATCATTCTATGTTGTACAATACCTCTATGATACTGTAGAGTGGCATATTATAGTGTTATGTGCTAACTCTTTGGTTGCAGGGACAGGTCAGGTATGGTTCGTGTACTCTTGCTCCTTACCATATTTACCTGTATAGTATTTTGAGATTCATTTACCACTCACTCCAGAGTGTTGTCTAACCCAAGATTTTATGTTTTGCTTCTTATTACCTTGTGTACTCTTAAATGAATAGACTAGATAATAGGTCTAGGTGACGCAGTAGCTGTTCGAAGGATGAGCTGGATGAAGCTAACTTGTATTATATACATAAATGGATTTATATGCTTTTTCACTGAGCAACACTATGGATCCCATGGCAATCCTTGCTTTTTTCTATTTGTTGAGATGGTTTATTGAGTTGATCTTGTTGTATACTCTATGTCATTTGATGTATAACTCCGTAGATATTATACTCTGATGATTGGTTCACATTGTTATTATTGTCTCTTTTATTGTATCTGTAATATTATATTTTATCCATATGTTGTGAGATATGTGACAGTTTATATGCTGTGTTTGTTATTATTCATCCTGATGATTGTCCAATATAAGGCGGGCATGACTACAGCGTACTATTTGTATCCTATTAGTGCCGGTGGTATAGGGCGGTTGTCACAACAGTGTTGCACAGCAAAATAAGCATAGAAATCCATATATAATACGAGATAGCTCCATCCAGCTCATCCTCTGCACAACTACCGCGTCGCATCTAGACCTGCAATCTAGTCTACTCATTTAAGACTGCCCGAGATAATAAGAAGCAAAGCATAAAACCTCAAGTCGGACAACGTTGTGGTTTGAGTGGTAAATGAATCTCAAAAGACTATACAAGTCGATATAGTAAGGAACAAGGGTATACGAAACATACCTGACATGTACCCGCAACCAAGGAGTTAGCACATAACAAACATAATATAATACACTACGAATACAATAAGGGTAAACTACAAACCAAGTGCGATGATGGTTTTCCAGGTATCTCTATCTCCAATACCTATCTCCAATGACATCCCTAGAGTGATATACTTATGGAAGAACAGCAAAAACAACCGTAGCATCCATCAAACAATCCTCACTATCACTTAATGTGCTTTGGATATATGATAACTCGTATGACCTTTCTATTGTAGGGACTAATGGAAATCCTAGTTTTCAGTGTATTCTCTTTAGCCCAAAGCTGACACTAGACCTATTCAACCGGTTTAGGGTACATGGATCCATTCAACCGATCCGGGGTAGTCTTTAAACTTATCCATGAGCGTCCTCACAATACTTCTACTTTAAGTACATCAGAAAACACTCTGAGTGTCAATAGTCCCTTAGCATGTGTATTTGAGTCCTTTCCTCGCTCCATCCAATTTCCATTATTCTCGAGGAACTATTCTACATTCCTCCATTCCATGATAGAACCATTCAACCATTCTATCCGCAGGCTACCTTATTTAGAACCCGCCCTTTGTGGATAACCATTCTCACGACTCCGTTCAACATCGAGCCACCATCATCGAAACCTAACTCCTTTCATCATCGAGTTGTCACCAAATTCCCGAAACTAACATCATGCAATTATGTCGCCATCAAACCCCAAGCAAGAAAGTAAGCAAATACTTTCAGCATGACCTACAGAGCTCCACTTCCCCTCCAAGAAGTTTCACTCCCATCCCATCAACATAGGTAACTCGATACCGAGCTACATACTTGGCCAATTTTGGCTAGGTCTTCTCCCATGCTCCTAGTACTTCATTCCCCGTGTGCTTTAGACCCCGACCCATCCTTCAACATAACTCAGCCCCGGTATAAAGCCTCCAATTCCAAGTTCTAGAGATAGCTTGGCATAACACCTAATACTTAGCCATATTCCTATATCTTGCTCTTGCCCATCTACTTTAGTCATTCCCCACCGAGACATCAACTTGCTGACCTAATTTGGCCACTAAAAATAGCTCAATACCAACCTATAATAGCTCAGTAATGACCTATAATAGCTCGGTACCGACCTATATGCTTAACCCTATTCTTGCTACGATTTAAAACTTGGACTCTTTCCATACTCTAGAGCCCCTCCTCCAAGTTTCATCCAATTCCGACCATCCTTACCTTTGATTTGTCGAATTCGCCAATCTATTCTCTAACTATCCAAAACACTAGCAAACAACATCAAAGCACAACAACAGTCATAGAAAATCATGCATATACATCCATTCACACATACAATACAGAAGAATATTATAATCAAGCAAATCCCAACCTAAATCTAACATTTGTACTTCCACATGCATATGAATATGTGGATTTACAAAACCATTTCAAAACCACTTTTAAAGCCTTTAAAATCCATTCATAAACATGTATAAAAATGTAGTTAAGGTTAGAAAACGTTTTAGGGTCAAAATCATGTCAAAAGCAACATTTTTAACCATATAAACATGCATAGTACAGTAATATGTCAAGAACCACTCACCAAATACCCAAAATCCCATTTTTTTCCTTAAAATCTAAAGTAGACAGCAAAGGAGATCCCAAATCAACAAAAATGATAATTTAAAGCTTTCATGTACTAATCACCCCTCTAATCAATGATTTGGCTAAGATTAGTAAGAAAAAGGTACGATTTTTGATGAAGTTGGGGTTATTGGAGGTTTAGAGCTATTTTGGGAAAGATGGAAATGAATTGGTTTAGTTCCTATAGCCTCCCTTTAGCATAATTTTCGAGATGGGTTAAACGGCCTAGGCACGGGCTTAGTTAATTACCAACTAAAACTAGCCAATAGTAGCCAAAACTTTAAACGGCTATAACTTTCAAACAATAAGTCCGTTTTTCTATTTTAACCACTCTACGGAATAGGAAACTATCATCCTGAAGCAATAGAAGTGGTTTAGACCCTAATTCAGTCCCTATCAAAATTTATAGTTCAAAAAGACTTTCAAGATCAAAATGGTCATGTAGAAATTTGGTAAAAATCATAAATGTGGAAAATTCTCCTAAGAGTCACTTTCCAAAATTATAGAGTCATACAACCTCATATAAATAAAATAAAAATATATTCCGATCCTCCGATACGTAAAATATGGGTCATTACAGTCTCCCCCTTTAGGAATTTCTTCCCCTAAAATCCTCAAATACAACCATCAAACACATCAAACAAGCAGACATGCAATCAATAACATAAGAAAACCTATCTTAGCATGCGAGATACTACACTATCCTATATGATATCAAAGGTAAAAGTAAATATGATAAATAGTAGGCCTTACCATACAAAGAGCCTCGGATATGTGGCCCTCGTACTCTCTTTGGTTTTCCACGTACAAACGGCTTCACTTTCGCCCCCTTAAACCTTCACTAATTCCACATTCTTCCTCCTAAGTTGTTTTGTATCGCATTCGACAATACGAACCGGCATACGAGGTCTCAAAGCTTCTAGTTCAATCTCAATATCATCTAGTTGATCCGGTGTAATTATCATGCATGAGTTGTGCACAAACTTTTGCAAGTGAGAAACGTGGAAGACATTATGCACACCCACCGTCTTCTTAAGTAAGTCGACCCTATATACCAGGTTCCCAATCCTCTCTATTATCGAAAAAGGACATGCAAATCTCGGTGCCATCTTCCCTTACTACCAAATCAAATAGCATTCTTCAAAGAAGAAATCTTCACAAACACCATATCACCGATGGAGAATTCCAAATCTCTACATCTTCTATCGGTGTAGCTCTTTTGCCTATTCTAAGCAGCTTTCATTCGTTGTCGAATGATCTCTATCTTCTCCGAGGTTTCTCTGATCATATCTGGCCCAAGTATCAGTTTCTCGCCCACCTCTCACCAACATAAAGGGGTGTTACATAGTCGACCATACAATGACTCATATGGTGCCATCATGATACTAGACTCATAACTATTGTTGTATGCGAACTCTACTAAATGGAAGTGATCATCCCAGAGCCTCCAAAATCGATAATGCAAGCTCGTAGGAGATCCTCCAATATATGATTCACTCTCTCAGTCTCCCACTCCATTTGCGGGTGATAAGCTATAGTGAGATGCAGCTCGGTACCCAACACCTCCTGTAAGCTCTTCCAAAACCCATTGGTGAACAATGGGTCCCGGTCGCTCATAATAGTCTTCGGCACACCATGAAATCGTACGACCCATTTCACATACAACTCGACCAGTTTGGCTGCCTCTTACTTGACTTGATGGGTATAAATCGAGCCCTCTTGGTCAGTCGATCAACTATGACCCAGATGTTGTCATATCATGCTCGAGTTCTCAGCAGTCCATCGATCTAGTCCATCGATACTTGCTCCCACTTCCATTCGGGAATTTCAAGCGGTTGCAACAGCCCACTTGGCTTCTTTTGCTCTGCCTTCACCAACTGGCCGTCATACATTTTGAGATGAATGTCCCAACATCCTTCTTCATCCCCTTCCAATAATAGGTCCACTTTATATCACAGTACATCTTGTTACCGCCGGAATGTATGGTCAACCTAGAATGGTGGCACTCTCCTAGCACCACGTCTCACAATCCATCAACATTTGGAACGAACGGTCTCCCATCCTTATGGAGCGAACTTCTCGGTCAAGTCTATATTGCTTTATATCTTCAAACTCTACTCCTTATATTTTCACCATGATCTCTACTAGTCTATCATTTTGCCTCTGACTAGTACCGATCAGCTCAATCAGAATACGCCTGATAGTCAAACTCGCTAACATTTCTGGTTCTAATTCGCAATAGGGTCTGAAGTGATGCCAACAATATACTCCAACTATTTCCATTCTGTAAATATCACTCCAAACTGCCATGTCTTCTACTCAATGCATCGGCAACCTCATTTCGTTTACCATGTGTATAAGAAATGCTAAAATCATAGGTGTCCAAGAATTCCAACCATCGCTGCTGGCAAAGATTGAGTTCCTTCTGGGATAAAAAGTCTATAATATCTAACCAATCCTAGGAAACTCCTCACATCCGTAGCATTGTTGGGTTGGTTCCAATCCTGAACCGCTGACACCTTAGCATAATCTACTACGATGCCCTACTCTGAGATGACATGACCCAAGAATCTCACTTTGCTCCACCAGAAGTGACATTTTGAAAACTTCGCTTTCAACTTGTGCTTTCTCAACACTTCAAGCACAATTCTCAAGTGTGTCTTGTGTTCCTTCTTTGTCTTAGAATAGATAAGAATATCATCCACGAACACAAGCATGAACTTGTTTAAGTGATCCCTAAAGACATGGTTCATGAGATTAACAAAGCATGTCGAAGCAATGGTTAGCCCGAACGGCATAACCAACCACTCATATAAACCAGACGGCGTACGAAACATAGTGATCAGCACACTTTCCTTTGCTACTCTCAACTGGTGAAATCCTTTCACAAGATCCAAATGAGAGAACACCTTCGCACCATGGAGCTAATTGAACAGGTCATCAAAACATGGGAATGGATACTTGTTCTTCTTCCTCACCTTATTCAGCTCATGGTAATCTACACACAATCTCAAAGAGCCATCCTCCTTAGTGGCGAATACTATAGGTGCACTCCACTCTGATATACTCCTACGAATTAACCCCTTCTTCAACAGGTCATTTACTTGCACCTCTAACTCCTTTTGCTCTTTGGGTGCCATACGCCTCAAAGGCATAACTATCGGTCTGTCACCCTTCACTAAGTCTATCTAAAACTCAGTCTCTTTATGCGGTGGTAATCCTTTCACTTTCTCAAACACATTCGGATACTCCCAAATGATAGGCACAAATGAAAATCCATCCTATGGAGTCTCAAGCGAATATAGTAAGCTAACTATAAACCCATCCTTCGATGGATAGCTAATCACTACCATCCGCCCCTCTTCATCCCCAACCGTCATCAACAGCCTCTCGTAATCTACTACTACCTCATACTTCCTTGGCCAATCCACTCCTAAGATAATCCCGAACCCAGTGAAATCCAAAACAAGGCAATCATAATCAAAAGAGCATCCATGATGCGATAAGGTCAAACTAAGACAAACTATGCATAAGCTAGTGAAACCTCCAATAGGGTTCGTCACAATTAAGGGTTGGTCAACTACTTCGGGTTTCAATCCAAGTCTAGTTACCAAATCACTAGATATGAAGGAATGTGAAGCCCCTGTATCGAATAAAACACATATGGGAACATCGTAAATAGAAAGCATACCTTGAATAATAATGTCCTTCCTCTTATCTTTCGTCGAGGGAGCACTCGACAAAGTCAGAACAACATCCAAAGCATATGCCTTCACAACCTATTTCTGTTGCCATGGTTTCGAACAATTCTTCAATACATGTCCGGGTTTGCCATAATTATAACACTTCTTATTCCAATCAGTCTTGCAGTCTCTGTGTAATAACCCTTACAGCAGTGAGCCCGAATTGGTGATCAAAAATCCAAGTTCACCAAAGTATGGATCATTAGTTTGGTATCCTGCAAATAAAACACAGAATACATATCAAAGTTCTAAACGAAATAACTTGCAGCAAAATAATAAAAAATAATATAGTACATAATTACCGACCAAGATTTGACACTTCAAAAGTCAAGCGTCCTTGTCAGCACTGAACATGCCAAATGCCAGTACCTGTCCTTCTAACTGTCCTATGGATTATAATGAGAAGGGGTCAAAACAATGTTCTGGCGAATGGTAAATTATACATTTATACATAGCACTAGCTTATGCCGATTGTTCGATATTTCATGTTATGTCTTATTATATTATTAGCCATTTCAACTTCATCTTTACGAACGAATCGTTCCCACTCTATGTGTGTGTGTGTGTGCGCACGCGCGCACGTGTGTGTGCGTGCGTGTGTGTGTCTATATGTCCACGGTCCCCTAATGGTAGTATCCCTCATTCAGCACTTCATCATAACCCATCGCCTCACTGTATCATGATTACCAAATAACTCAAGCAATTCCTATAGCACGCACCGACGACCTTTCCTCCACTAGGTCATATTCTCTTTGAGGATTTTCTACCGTCTGCTTCCTATAACGTGGATTCAGCTCCACTATCCACCCCATCCATATTTTAAAGGAATCTCTTCATGAGTTAACTAGCCTTGCCATATCAAACAAACTAGAAAACAACTGTGGCGGTGGATAACCTACTAAATCGACCCTAGTAGGCAGCATCATTGAGTTAGGTGTAACCCTGTCCTTCCCGTTGACCGTAAGGGACCAATAATGGGCTCACGACCTATGCAACCCTACCCCTAGCTTGGTACCACATGCGTTGCATAGCATCTGACTCCACCCACCATCCGTTTAGATTGTCTAGTGTAATCAAGACAATACCCCCTTCTAACTAATTTGAAGCAGACTACTTTGACAGTGTGAGTCCAGCCTTGAAATCCGCCTAACGATCAACGTTCCCTACTAGTATTTGACCCAAGCTAATGAACGTATGACAGTTGTTACCGGGCATTCTAACATGGCTATATTGAACTGGCTACATGAGTCAAACCAATGCCATCAAGGCCGATGATTCCCAAGCAATGATTGTAGGACCCGGAAGTCAAGTACATATGGATATATGAAACCAGAATTGAATGGAGTTGGTAGACAAACAATGTAAAATGTTTAAGGAATGGAATATAGCTTAGTCAAAAGGAAGGAATCGGTCTGGTTTGACTATTTGGTAGGGATCGGCATACTCCAGTTAATAAAGGAGAGATCGGCATGATTAAATGATAAAGGGTCGGCATGGTCAAATAAACAAGGACTCGGCATGATTGAGCAAACAGTGGTCGGCATGGTTGAGTAAGTAAGGGATTGGCATAGTTGGCTAGTATGGATCGGCATACTTCGATTAGCAAGGAAGGGGTCAACATGGTTTATTTACTTGGATTGGCATACTTTAATTCACAGAGGAGGAATCAGTATAGTGTATTGAGAAGGGCTCGACATGTTTTCCTAGGAAGTATGGATCGGCGGGCTTTGTTGAAGAGGGATCGGCATCCAACTGATTGCAAGTGCCTACGTGCATTCAACAATCAATATCTCAAGATTTGTCAGTCCAAGGCATATGGAAATTGGAGTGCAAGGCATATGGCCCCTAGGGAGCATACCCTAGGGATCGTGCATCAAACAAACGAAGATAAAGGGATCGGTATATAACCTATTAAAGGGATTGGAAAAAATCAATACATAAACAGTCATGAATCAAAGATCATGCAATAACTTGAGCACCTTTGGTTCAAACAGCATAAGATTTGAAGGGCTAGCATATTAAAGCATGCAGAAGCCACCATAGGGATCGTTGCTCAAAAATCAAATAATAAAGGGATCGGTACCGATCCCTCTTCATAGGGCTTTGGGTCTAGCGACCCCTCTGGTGGGCCCATATGGGTTAAAAGGTCCTATAGCCGAAGTTTCAAAGAGAATGGTGGTCGTCTTCACTTATAAAAATTGGCCTAAGGGGTTATTCTAAGGATCTTTACGTTGCCGGTTACTCTAGTCTTTATTGTAACCAAGTTTTTCCTATTCCTTGCTGCTGTAATTAGATTATTAATTGATCAATCAAGATAACTTTCAAAGTGGACATAGGCATACAATGCTGAACCACTATAAATCTCTGTGTTTCTGATTATTGCTTTTATTTGGCTGTTACTTTATTCTATTCCTTAGTTTTAATTTACTTTCTTCCCTTATTTCTCTACATAAATCTTCTCTTTGGTGTTTGTGACCAATTTGGTTGCAAATATTTTGGTGCTTTCATTGAGAAATTGATTCTCAACTTGCCAGGATCCCCTTTGTTGCTACTGGATTGGATAAATCCGCCGAAGGAGATCCGTAGTTATTTTCATAAAGTTGTTTGTACTACTTAGATTTGCAGAAACCTAAATAAGGAACTTGATAATGGTGGGACATACTAGATCTACTTCTTAGAATATGGATGGAAATGAAACTACTAGCATTCAGCAAGGAGACCCAAGCAATTAACCTACAAATTTGATTGCTGATCCGGTTGATGTTTAGAATCCTTCTGATTCTATAACCAAAGCTGGATTTCATAATCTAATGAGAGAGTTGATGGAAAGTTGTCGACAACTAAATCAGCAAATTTAGGGTAATATTAACCTGATGAACCAGATTACTCAGCAGCAGCGTGGGAAAGCTAGGAGGGACCTTACCCTTACTCGGCATTGGAAAGTTCGGGCTCATCGGATGAATATCACAGGCATTGGCATCACAAGATAGAAGGAGATCGCGTAGAAACTTCAAAGTGTCGCTTGGCAGATCATCACGGTCTGCCACGACCGATCAGTGTCGATCCCTCCCTATGGATCGGTACTGATCCCTCCCTATGGATCGGTACCGATCCCTGCTCCAGAGGAGGGATTCCCCCTTACACTTGGGGAATCATGCTGGAACTATTCTTGAAGACTTGAATGGTGGAGTTCGATTGAATGTTAACCAGGTACCCCTCTGGAATGATGACAAGATAAATGTTCAGGATGCTCATCAAGAAGATGGTGAACCAAGAAGGCATGAAATGGCTCGTAGACATCGATCGGACCGTTCACGTGAGGTGGAGAACGACCACCGCTTGGCATCAACCATCTAAACGCTAGATTTAAATGGCAATGGTCAAGCAGTTGGTGAGAGATAACCAAGGTGTTACTCGATACCCTGACCTAGCTATATTGGACTGATCACGCAAGATAGATTCGACCGTTAATAAGAAGGATGACCGTGGGGCAACAACTATAGAACCCAGAAATGGAGCTCGGGTAGTTATACAAAGCCCGGATTGAACAGAGTTAGTAGACAGGCAGCGCAGGATGTCAGAAAGATGGAAATTTGCCTGAATGAAATAGGGATCAGCATAGTCATTTGTTAATATAGACAACATGCTAAAGGGATCGGTATAGCAAGGAGAAACAATAGGGATCGACATGGTTACTTGGCTGGATAGTCAACTTGGATGGGAATGTAGAGAGATCGGTATAAGTTGTAGTACCTAGTTCAACATGATTTGATGACGCTAGAGGGATTGGTAGAGCATGCAACATATGAAGGGTCAGTATAAGTCAATGAAACTAAAGGGTTTGGCACAATATCCTAAAGCATTAGGGATCAGCATAACGTCCTAAGTGCTATGGATCGGCATATGTTTGAGAGGCACTATAGATCGGCATAACACAATAAATGATGGTGGGTCGGCCTTATGCAACTCAGGGATATACATAGAGATACAGGGTTCGGCATGTCACCATAAAAAGGGATCGGCACTCTTCAGACTAATATGGAACCAAATCGAGAATCGAACAAAAACAAGAGCTATACACATCTAATCATCCTGATATTTGAGATGCCATCACATTCAAGCATGAGGAAGCTGCTGTTTGTACCAAAATTGGGCACAACACTCTTTGGATGTGTTTAAAGAGATAAAATAAAGAATATAAGTGGAATAGGAGGAAAATCTAACAAACACACCAATAATAAGCAAGAAAAACGCACAGAAACACACGGATTTAGAGTGATTCGGCGTATGGCCTACGTCCACTATGAAATGATTGACTTTATTGATTTTTGCTTGCTGGTTACAACGAGTTACAACAGTAAAATTCGAGTACAATGGTGATTTCAGCAGAGTCTGGACGTAGAGGAGCCAAAAGTCCCTTTTCAGTAGGTTCTAGGCTGCTATTTATAGGCGTAGGCTGCAAATATCCCGCTCAGATCTTGGAAGACCGCTTCTCTCACGTGGGTGGGCCCACGCGATCGATCCCTGACCGTTTGGAGTTGATCTGTGATCGATGCGAACGCAATTCGTATCGATCAGGATTTAGTCCAATCGAGTCGGGATCGATCATGAACATTCTTGAAGATGTACGCAAGCTCCTATGAAAATTTGGTGGCATTTGGACTCGTAGATTTTGAGTTATGATCGATGCAAGTTTTGATTCATTGAAAGCTTCCGAGTTCGCATCGCTCCACTTTGCATCGATCTGTTCGTATCGCTTCTGGGCACGTGCTTGCTAGTTGACGTGGCGCTTGCTTTTTGGATCGATCCACTTTTTATGCTGAGTGACCAAGTCTTCCACTTGAATGTGTTTTCTTCGAATCGATCTTGTGCATTCCACTTTGTATCGCTTCTTTTGCACTCCACTTCGTATCGATGTCCTATGCTCCACTTTGTATCGATCGTCTGTGCTCCACTTCGTATCGATCGCCTGTGCTCCACTTCGTATCGATGGGAGGCATTGATTTCGTATCGATCTATGGCCGATCGATACGAAATGGACTACCGTGCTACTGCTGATGGATACGAAGTGGGTGGTTGCGAATGGATACGAAGTGGGTCAATCCCGATGGATACGAAGGAAGCCGTTGTTGATGGATTCGAACGAAACCGATGCAAAATGGATTTACCGATGGATACGAACGAGTTTATTTTCTTGGCTTGCATTGATCATATCTTGAGCATATAAACTCGGATTGACTTGAAATTTGGAACGTCGGATTTCATGGATTTGCTGGTCGCGTCAAGTTAATTGTAGCTCGATCCGGACTCAGGCAAAATTTACCAGCATCCATAGCGAACCTGTATATAATCATTCTTTGGGATGATCTGTCTTTAATTTCCATTCAACTTCTTGGTGTCACGGCCTTGCCAAAAGGCGGGATAACATTATCCCCCTAAAGTACGTCTTGTTGGGACATGACGTGCTTTGAAAAGTTGCAATCTTTATTCTGAAAAGTTCTATCTGACTTGTTGAACGGTTGTTGTCTTTTCGTCGAAAGATATAACCTTTGACTAACCTTCAATAATATAAATAATGAATTGTTGACTGCCAAGGGTTGTACTGTGCACTGTTGTAACTGAGTATTGAACGATAGCAAACTGTTGTTGGTTGTTGTAATTGTCATCAGGTGAGCATTCACTTCCTGTGAATTTTAAAAATTAAATATTAGTCCAACATACATGCATGTACGTTAACCTGACTCTCGTTAATGTTCGTACGTTCACGAATCATTGCCAGTTTTTTTTATCGAATTCCATATCGATCCTCTCCTGAATCGACGTGAATTCGACTTGTACCAACGCTTGGTGGTTGTTTTTAAAGTATCTCTTCGCGTCGATCCTCTCCTGGATCGATGTGAGAAGTTGAAAATTTTCCCTCGTATCGATGGACACGAGTCTTCGAAGGCTTCAAAGCGATGGGTATGAAATAATCACTTCGTATCGATGAATCATTGATGGATACGAGAAGTCATGTTCTGGATTAACTCGAGTTGATGGTTATAAGTTGTCGTATTCTTGATCGATGCGGGTTGGTGGATACGTAGGAAGCTTCGTATCGATGATATAGGACACTGCTTCGGGTTGGTTTGCACAATGGCCTTCGCATCGATCTGGCTTCAACCGTTTTGAACGGACCATGCCACTGGGAGACGAATCGTTTCATTCTTTGGTTTTGTACCCAAATAAATAGAACTTTGCACTTAGAAATTTTTTACTTGCTCTCATTTTCTAGCGTGCCTTCGTATCGATTGAAAAACCAGGCAATAGAATCTTGCTTTCGAATTGAACCAAACACCAATCTCTTGAACGAACTGTTGAAATTAGGTAAATAATCGACCAAAATCAATCTTAATATGATGAGACTCGAATTCTCGTGTCATCCCACTTACATTCGTGGCCGATTCTGGTGAAGAGGAGGTCGGAGACGATCGGAGCGAGGTCGAGGAAGGTCAGAGTAGTCTCTGAGTTGATTTGGAAAGATGAAGCATGGAGGGATATGAAGTACTCATGGAAGAGACGCTCTGCCTTGACCTCGCATCGATTAGAGAAGGAAGGAAGAATACCCTCGTATTGATCTGGGACGAGGAATTTGTATCTATCTGGAACTAGTGGATGGCAGGAGGAAGTTCGTATCGATCTTGGATACAATGTAATCTCGTACCGGTGGGAAATTATTTTTCATATCGATGGCTGGTGGACCTTCGGATCGATTGACTGATATGAAATCTGGTGTATGATGATCGATACGAAAGCGCCGCTGATGATCGATACGAAGTAAGGGATTTTGCATCGATACGAAACTGCCTTGGACGATCGATACAAAATGATGCTCTATGACCGATACGAAGTGATGGTTCCTGGACCGATACGAAGCGAATTCTGGTGATCGATTCGAATTTAAATTTTTGACCGATACGAAATCCCTTGCATACTTGTACACTTGACTCCAACGAGCTTCGTCCTTGCATAACTGAAATTAACCGTTTCGCTGCACATTCGAATGCCTTTCGAAGCTCGTCGATGGAACTGTAACTTGACTGAATTTAACAAACTTTAACTTGGGTCGGTCTCTAAAGTCTGGATGGCATGGTTGTGACGGTCAGTGATGACGGTTACTCTAGTTGAATTTCGAAGTCTTGTCGTTTGAACATTTCTCAAAATTTGTAGAATCTTTTTAGTATTATGTAGCACTGCATTGCACAACGCAATCATGCACTTCACACTGGGGAACACACGGGCTTATTATCATCTAATGATGGTTTTTGATGAGTTGATTAGTTATGGAATCTACAAGTTCACAGCAGCAGGGGCCTCAAAGTTCATCTTCTCCGAAAATAGGGATCCTAGCCATTGCGGTTGAAGTTATAAGTCCAACTCCGGACAAGCTGCCAGGAGCAACTTTTATCGCGAATCCACAAGATTCTATGCCATCCAATGTCTCCGAAGTTATGTTGGGGCAAATATGCTTGAGACACGGTCTATCATTAGACGGCGTTCTACTTTCCGGGCCAAATGACAAGCCACACGCTCCCCGAGAAGGATTCACAGCCTTTAATCGACATTCGTGCACAGCAGGAACACTTCCTCCATTCAACCAGTATATTCAAGAAGTGTTATCTTTCTTTAGAATCACTCCGTCGCAATTACATCCAAATGGATATGCACTGCTGAACAGCCTATTCATTGTTTTCATGGAACATCTCTTTCGGCCTTGACTCCGGAAGAAGTCAGATACTTGTTTAATGCCAAGAGTCGGGGAGACAATCCTTCATTCACGTTTCTAGAGGCAGTCAGGAATTGCCAAGTGGTGTCGGGATCCTGGACCAGGCTCGGCTACTTTAAGACGGAGTGGTTCTACGTCCGATGTCCTCCAGGATTTGCTAGTCGATGGTTAGCCAGACGTAAGTGCTGCAATTTTTCCAGTAGCTAACGAGATAGTCATAATTGACGTTGAAACTAATATCCTCTTTCCTTTACAGCTGCAATTCCACGACCCGAAGGTGCTCACTTTAAAGAAATAATATGGATTCTTCATAAAGTACTAGGCTAAATGAGAGATATTGACTCAGTGCTCACAGATAGAAACTTGAGGATTGTTGGGCTAATCGAGCGAAACCAGAGCATAAGACTTGAGGGACTACTTAGGGAAGCCCCGACGAGACAGGCTAAACATAGAACGCCCGGGATCATAATTGCTGAGGAGGGCGAGAAGAAAATACGCCCACTGACGACGAACTCGTTGTCGGGCCTCCCGACGGTTTTCAAGGTTTAGAGGGAAGGAGAAAAGGCATGGCAGTAGCACATAAGCATCATAAGTCTTCGAGATGTAAATCCGTAGTCGTGTCCCTACCAGCCTCTGGTGTTACAATTTCGGAGGCTCCTCCCTCGCAAATAGAGAATCCTTTCGAAGAGCTCGTTGACATTCCAATTCCGGACTATGTGTCGCTTCAACACGACACCGGATTGGAAGGGCTTCAAAGTGTCTTAGATTTAAGCGAGTCACTTCCTACAAGTGTGGCCGACATATCCGGTTGGTCAGGGGGTTTAACACATGCATACATACACTTCACGGCACTACATGATTTACAATCATAAGTTATTCATTTATGGAGATTACCAATTATGTTCTTCTTTCTATTTTACAGATACGATGACTAGGCGAGAATCTATGTTAGGAAGCCTCCGCTCTGCACGCCAGTCATCCAGTTCATACTATGAGTCCCGTAGGAGGGAAGCTGATAGAGACCGCGATCGCGGTTATTCTAGTCAAGAACGTTATGAGAGAGAGAGGGATAGAGATAGGGAATACAGATATCGCTCCCGATCACGCTCTCCACCTCCTCGAGCTCCAACACCACCCTCCGGTCACGGGAAACAATTCTTAGAGCCTCCACGCCAAAAACCATCTTCTCACGCTCCCAGGTTTGATTCACAGTGCCGTAGAACCGAGGCAGAAACTCCTGCTATCATTGAACAAGCAGTCACCGAGCCTACTGGAGAAGGAGCGATCAGAATCGCCCAGTTGAAAAAAGACTTCCCAAACATCTGTTTTGATGGCTTCATCTTCCCTCCGCATTTAAAGAGAATCCCAGTTGAGGCGGAACAAACTATGCATGATTATATCCATGATGTTTACAACCAATATAGGGAGTGGATTAAGACTGCGTAAAGCATTAGCGGTGGCTTTTGAGCGGGAAAAAGTAATCGAGAAGTTAGAAACCGATATCGCTCAAAAGGACCGTATAATACAAGTGCTTAACAATGAGGTCGAATCTTCCAAGAAGTCGGAAATAGAGGCTACTAAGAAAGCCGATGAGGCAATTCGGTCCATGGAAAGGATGCGACAGACGCATTTGGCTTTAGTTGAGGAGATGGGCCCTTGAAACACAACTGTTACAGCCGAAAGGGATGCCGCACTGAAGGAGCTTGAGGATCTTAAGGCCAAATTTGCCGAAATCGTCAAGGAAAAAGATGACGTGAAAAAAGCCGCCCAAGAGACGTGTGAACAAACTGTAGCGCTCCGGGATGAGAGAGATGCAACAACACTTAAGATTCAGGAGGTTGAGGCTAGGATTGAGGATGAAGTAAAAGCGGTAGAGGCCAGGTTAGAGACTGGCATCGAAGATCTTCTCATCACGTATAATGCTAACGTCCTGAAACACCGAAACCTGACCTGGCTTGATAGCTATCCCTCTCACTTGTACAATGCCTGGGGCCGATTGGTGGAAGATGAAAAAGCCGAACGACAAGCGGAATCAGTCGATGAGTTCAAGCTTGAGAACCGGGTGTTGAGTGAAGATGAAAGAAAGGTTCTCCATGATATCACGATCACATATGAAAAGGAGAAACTCGGCACTCAGCATTCAGAAGCTGGAGAGGGTTCTGGTGTTGAGCACCACGATGCGGGTTCTGAAATTTTTGTGCCAACTCGGCCTGAATCTACACCTACGGTTTATCCTCAATCTGTTCCTGCATATAATCCTGATCAACCACGGTTATCTCCAGTTCACGAGCACGCCACTGAAGCTGCTCTAGTTCCGCCTGCAAGTCATTCTGAGGAAGGTACTTTGAACATCTCTTGTGCTCATTCAGTGTGGGAAGCATTATTTAAAGCAATCACTGATAACTTTATCTTTGTCTCTATTCAGTGATAGGAGCTACATCTGCCATGCCTCCTACAACCCAAGAGTTGCATCACGAGCAGGAGGCTATCATAACGGAAACGACTACGATTACGGCTACTGCACCTACAGATGGGGTACAAGGGAGCACACTCACTTTCGATGAACAGATGATGGAGGAACTTCTCGGTCATCACAGTGACCCCTTTGTTGATCTGCCTTTTGTCATGAGTGGGGGCGTACCTGTGACTAGTTCTTCGGGCCCAATGGCTAGTGTTCCCGGTGAGGCTCAAACAATTCGTGAGGAGGAGATAATAACTGAAATTAATGCCGAGATGGAAGCAGCTGCGCAGGCTAGTAGCTTTGGAGGTGGAATTGTGGGTCCTGGTCCGGCTCCATTGCTGATGATCTCCCCAAGAGGAACGATCGTTGATACAAGTGTGCCTCCTCCACCTGCTAACATTGATCCCATTCCTCCGACTCCGCCTTCAGGAAGCATTCCTATTCACGTGAGTTCGGAGGAGGAAGTTAACATAATGCCCCCAATTGGAGATCAGCCGCCAAAAGGCAAGGGTTCGAAGAGGAAACCAAGTAGCGAATCCAATGGGTCAACGCCGAAGAAGAAGCCGAGAAAAAAGAAAGAATAGATATGTCTTTTCGGCTCATTTTTGGTAGATAGATAGGAATCTACTTTTGCTTTCTTTTTGTAGGCCGTGTATAGATGTGGGTTCGGCTCCCGCTAGTAGGATTTTTGGTATAATTTTGTACTTATCTTTTTCTCTCAAAGAATAGTTGAAATAAAATTTCATTTTGTCTCTAGCTCAGTTTGTGTTCATTCGCTTAAGTGTTTCAGCATTCGAACTTCTATTCAATACACTTGTGAAGTTTTAGTCTTTGAATCGAACCCGGGTTTAGTTGCTAAATTCCGAAGATACGGCTTCGGGTCGCGATCGAGCGTTAAGTCGAATCACGATATTGCACCATTTCAATCAATGGTTGGTACTTAAGTTCTGCCCTTAGTTCCGGGGATAAGTTGAAAAGATTGGTTAACAATCTTTATTTCCTTTAGTGTGTCAAACTTAACTTCGCTGAGGCAGGACTGAAACAAGACGAGTTCAGGTGGTCAAATCACACTTGCTCATCTATTGGTGATCGCATCCACACTTGGGGGTTGTACTTGTGGATCGGTGGTCTATCACACCCGCACAATGTTTTAAGATACGTCCGTGCTCCAGGGACTTAAGTTATTTTATGGGCGGTCAGTCACGCCCGTTTGATATTTAGGACTTCGTCCGCACTTTGGGGACTTAGATTGATTCGCGGGTGGTCAGTCGCACCCGGCTTGCGTTTATACTCCAATTCGCACTCTACGGATTTAGAGTTAGTCGATGTTTATACTCCAGTTCACACTCTGGGAATCCGGAGTTATTTAATGTTTATACTCCGATTCACACTCTAGGAATCCAGAGTAAGTTGATGGGTGGTCAATTACACCCATTTGGTATTTATATTTATACTCCAGCTCGCACTCCGGGAATCTGGAGTTGGCCGACAGATGGTCAGTCACATCTGTTTAGGCTTTAGGATTTCGTTCGCACTCTAGGAACGACGGATCTATCAGGATCGTGGATGGTCGACTCACATCTACCCTAAGTTAACAAGTGAGGTCGTTAGATGGACGGGTCCATCCTCCTCAAACTTGGTTTGAATACGGGCGAAGTCGTTAGGTGGACGGATCCACCCTCTTCGAAACCGCATTTATAAGTTTATACTCCAGTTCGCACTCTAGGAATCTGGAGTTAGTTAGAGGATTGTCGTGTATCAATCCTTTTTTGGCTTCAGTGTGATGGCTTGTCCCCGAGCTCCAATTTCACTTAGTGAGTGGCCGGTCGCACCACAGTCACTCCCTATTTGAATAAATCCCACTGTATGGTGGAACTTAGCTCTCCATGCATAATGATGGTCATATGATGCATTTCAAATAAATCACAGCTCTGGCTCGAAGAGATTTCATTTTATTGCTGAAATGAGAAAATACGGCAAAGTCAGATGCCTTATTACAAATTCAAATTTTGAAATGCATAAACAGATTGCAAATGAAAAGTAAACTGAATAAATAAACAGAGCCTGTTATGTGTAATAGCGACATAGACTCTCACTGTTCCAGGCTCTTGGCAGAGTAAGACCGTCAACGGTTGATAATTTGAATGTGCCATCTCCAAGCTTTCATTCAATGACATATGGCCCTTCCCACGTTGGCTTCATATGTAAAGGGACCGGGTAAATTCTCTTGAGGACGAGATCACCGAGTTCAAAGGTTCGGGGTCGGACCTTGGCATTGTACAATCGGGCAACTCGACTTCGGTATGCGGCTGCCCTCAAATCAGCCTCTTCTCGCTTCTCATCCAATAAATCCAGAGATTCGGAAAGTAATATAGCATTCGCTTTCAGATCATAATAAGTCACACGATGAGAAGGTACTTCCATCTCGACTGTAATAACGGCTTCTGAGCCATAGGAAAGAGAGAATGGAATGTGGATGGTTGTAGATTTGTGGATTGTCCAATAAGCCCATGGGGCCATAGGAAGTTCATTGACCCATTTGCCCCCGGCCTTTTCCAGTTGTTTCTTCAGAATAAACTTTATAACTTTATTAACAGCTTCAACCTGTCCATTCGCTTGAGGGTGTGCAACTGCGGAGAACTTCTTCTGGATGTGGAACCGTTGACAGAAATTCTTAAATTTAGCACTGTTGAATTGGGCTCCGTTGTCTGTGATGATGGTATGTGGGAGACCAAATCGACAGATAATGTTGCGCACTACAAAGTTGATCACTTTCTTTGTCATGATTGTAGCAAGGAGTTCGGCTTCCGCCTACTTGGTAAAGTAATCAACTGCGACGATGGCGTACTTCGCACCACCTTTGTCTAGAGGTAGAGAGCCATTAATGTCAATGCCCCATACTGCAAAAGGCTATGGACTGACCATTTGAGTTATTTCGGTAGGTGAGGCTCTTGGAATTCGAGCGTGCTTCTGACATCTGTCACATTTTTTGGCGTAATCCGATGCATCACAATTTACAGTCGGCCAATAGTATCCATATGGAGCACTTTCTTGGCAAGAGATTGCCCTCAGGTGTGATCACCACATTCTCCTTCATGTACATCATGCAATACTCGTTTGATCTCATCGTGAGCGATACACCGGAGTAAAAGAACAGAGTACCCTCTCTTATACATGACTCCATTCTGGATAGTGAACCGTGAAGCTTTTCGAAGAACTTGTCTCTTTTCACTCCTATGCTCCAGCAGGGTCCCATGCTCGAGATAGTTTCTAAACGGAGTCATCCATGACTCCTTATCGGGAATAACCTCAAATACCCAATCTGTTTCCATCTGATCGATGCTCGGGGAAGATAACGTTTCCATGGGAACAATTCCCATTTTTTGTGCCTCACATGTACTGGACAACTTTGCTAATGAATCGGCTTTTTGATTGCGCTCTCAGGGTATGCAATAAATGGCATAATAATCGAACTGATTCAATATCTCTTGAACCGACCAAGGTAAGCAGCCAGTCTTCGGTCTTTGGCCTGGTATTCTCCTAGAACTTGACACACAACTAACTGCGAATCATAATAAATCTCCACAGCAATGATTCTTAAATCTCTGGCAAGTCTCAATCCGGCAAGCAGGGCTTCATATTCGGCTTCCTTGTTGGTCGCACGGAAATTGAACTTTAAAGCATAGCATATAGCTCGGCCTTCAGGAGTTTCAAGCACAACTCTGGCGCCTGAACAGCGATCGTTTGATGCACCGTCAGTATGTAGCTTCCAGATATACTTGGGAGATTCACTGGTTTCGGGCAAGTCCTCCGGGATAGTGAACTCAGCTATGAAATCTGCTAGGACTTGTCCTTAAATGGCTCGCCTAGGAGTGTAAGTAATGTCAAACTGACTTAGCTCGATATTCCACTTGAGTAACCTTCCAGACGTCTCAGGCCGCGTAAGGACCTGTCGTAACGGCTGGTCGGTGTAGACAATGATAGGATAAGCCTGAAAATATGGATGGAGCTTCCTCGAGGCAATAACAAGACAATAATCCAACTTTTCCAGCTTTGAATAATTTCTCTCTGCCCCGGTCAGTCGCTTGCTAATGTAATATACTGGCCGTTGTATCCGATCTTCCTCCCAAACTAGGGCAGCGCTGATTGCGTTTTATGACACCGCCAAGTAGATGTACAACCTCTCGTGATCAATAGGCTTTAACAGAATGGGTGGTGTAGAGAGATGTTGAACCAGTGCTCTGAATGCGCCCTCACATTCCATAGTCCATTCAAAGTTTTGTTTCCTTTTTCTGATCAGATCGAAGAAGGGAATGCATTTGTCAGTGGATTTTGAAATGAACCTGCTCAATGCCACTACTTTCCCGTTGAGGCTCTGGACTTGCTTTATAGTTCTTGGAGTCTCAAGATTTTTGATTGCCTAGATCTTTTCAGGATTGGCTTCGATTCCTCGAGCATTGACGATAAACCCAAGGAATTTTCCGGATGCGACCCCAAAGTGACATTTCAATGGGTTGAGCTTCATTCTATATTCTCGGAGGATGTTAAACATTGACTCCAGGTCTTTAATATGATCAGTGGAGAATTGCGACTTCACTAGCATGTCATTCACATATACCTCCATGGTTTTTCCGATCTGGTTAGCGAACATTCGATTAACTAACCGTTGATAAGTTGCTCCAGCATTCTTAAGTCCGAAAGGCATAACTTTGTAGCAGTAAAGCCCCAGATCGGTTACGAAGCTGGTATGCTCCTGGTCAAGTAAGCGCATGGGTATCTGGTTGTAGCCGGAATACGCATCCATGAAGGATAAGAGTTCATGTCCAGCTGTTGAGTCTACGAGCTGATCGATTCGGGGAAGTGGAAAATTGTCTTTAAGGAAAGCTTTATTCAAGTCTGAGTAGTCAATGCACGTTCTCCATTTCCTGTTAGGCTTTCGGACAAGCACAGGATTTGACACCCATTTCGGATATAATGCATCTCGAATAAACCCGTTCGATTTGAGCTTTTCTACCTCTTCTTTAAGGGCGGCAGATCTCTCTGGATCCATACCATGCCTTTTTTGCTTGACCGGGATATGCCGCGGGTCAATATTCAATGTGTGGCTCGCGATGCCAGGGAGATTCCACACATGTCAGAATGTGTCAGGCAAACATGTCAAGGTTTTCCCGGAGAAATTCAACCAATTCCTCCTACATTTGTTGGCTTAGCTGAGATCCAATCTTTATTATTTTAGAATCATCACTATCTTCGATCGGAACATTGATCATCATCTCGGCCGAGGAAGCTTGATTATCTTTACTTTCATCTTCACTTTCAGTATCTCTCGGGTCAAGATCCATTGGGAATTGATTGGGGTGCCCGGGCCTAGGCCTAGGCGTTAGCTGTCAATTTTTCGCAAAGCGAATGCAGAGAGATTCCTCTACGCCCTTTCCTTTTTCCTTTTACTGTGCCTCCTGCAGCTTAGCAACATAACAGGCTCGTCCAGCAGCCTGGTCTCCCTGAACAACTCCGACTCCATTGTCGGTAGGGAATTTTAAAGTCAAACACCAAGGGGCAATGACAGCCCTGAATTTGGCTAGGGTCGGTCGGCCCAAAAAAGCATTGTATGGCGAGTCTACGTCCAATACAACTGTAATATCCGGACTCTCCGGCATTTTGCAATTCCCAATTCCACTGGTAGCTCCACCATCCCAGTGGGTAAAGTCGCACTTCCATTGAAGCCATGGATGCGGTACTGAGAAGGCCTCAGATCTTTTGCTTCCATTTTCATCTGATCATAAGATCGCTTGAACAATATATTTACTGAACTTCCACTGTCCACTAGGATCCTCTTCATCCAAGCAGGACCTATTTGAGCTGAAATGACAAGTGGATCAATGGTTAGGGCTTCGACTCTGTCGGTATCCCGGTCTCAAAACATGATGTCGTCAGTCATCGTTTTCTGTTGTTTGGTCGGGGCCCCATCTTCCAAATTACTACAACATTCGAAGCCCGCATGCCTGATAGAGCTGGCATACGACTCCATTTCCCTCCAGCTCCGATCTGCTAGATGTGGACCACCACTAACAGTATTTATCACCAACCTCCCACCGGTACGAGCGGGTTCCTCCTATCTCGCCTGATTTGGCATATGGTTCTGATTCGATGGGCCCGTTCCTCCAGACTGCGGCGCCCGGACAAACTATTCCAACTTTCTTTCACGTATCAACTTCTCAATAATATCCTGCAAGTGACGGTACTCATTTGTGTTATGGCCATAGCTATCATGAAATCTGCAAAACTTTCCTGTCTGAATCTGTTTCTTCGATGACTGCTTCGGAGCAGGCTTCTTATACTGGATAGTATTGCAGGTCTGCAAGTACATATTCTCCAACGACATATTCAAAGGGGTATAATTATCAAACATAGGAGCCCTACGTTGTGGCCCATGATTCTGATCCCATTTCCTATTTTGATTTCCATTGCCTTTCTGTTGATTCTGTTTGTTCTGTATATTCAATTGTACCTTTCCGGAACTCTCCCCGGTTTGTTTAACAGCCACGTTGCTCTGGATTCCTTCCACACTGGGTCCTGCGCCATCGTTCTTCCTAAACTGTTTTGCATCCTCCCTTCTCAAGAATTGGGCTTCCTTGGAATAGAAACGGTCCAATGACGCAGGAGGTTTTCCGGCCAACCAGTTGCCGAACTCGGAATCGGGATCGATACCATTAGTTAGTGCCATCAGAATTGAGTTATCATTGGGATTACTTATCTCAGCGCATGCAGCGTGAAATCTCTCCAAGTAACGCCTGAGTGTCTCTCCAGGAGCTTGAGTGACATTGGACAAAGTATTAACATCCTTCGGCCTTGTAACATGCATGCAAAATTGCTCAATAAACTTTGTTGCTAACTGATCAAAACATGAGATAGATCAAGGTGGTAAATGAGTAAACCACATAGTTGCTATGCCCCCTAGAGAAATTGGGAAACTTCAGCACTTAACTGCATCATCGGCTCGTGCAGCATTCATCAACCATTCGTACTTTAAGATATGCTGATTGGGATCAGAGCTCCCTTTATAAACGGGTAGAGTTGGCATCCTGAATCGCCGAGGTGGTTTAGCATAGAGTATATCATCAGTGAAAGGGGTATGACTCCGGTAGATTCCCCAGTCGTCGTTAGTAAGGCCCTGGCTTTTGCGGATAATTTGATGGATCATTATTGGGATATCCGACATCCGAACGTTTTGGGCATGTTGAGCCAAGGTGTGGTTGGGTTCCACAATGAGAGGAGGGGCTGGTCGCGGTCGACGGTCCATGTCTCGCCTCCTTGGTTATAAGTATTTATGGACATAAGGCTCAGGAGTATGATTGCGTTGGCAGTGGGTCGGATCCGTTTGACTCCGAGCATCAACTCCCAATTCAGTAGAAGTGGTAGTGCGGTTGTCGGTAAGGTGATATGGGGCAGTACCTCCTTGGGAGGAGGGTCCAGTCTAATGGCTGGTTGATGGGCCAACTCTCGGTTGCCCAAGATTCAATGTGTGTTGATACCCAATGGCTTGTGTGTAACTTCCGTCCAGCCGTGGGCACGTGGATCTATGATTAAAGTCAGAAGAAGCTAAAATTTCAGTGGATGAATAGGAAGCCTGATCCCTTCTGGATCTCCTTCGTCTTTGACGATTTAGTTAATTGGTCAATTCTGAGTTGGCACGGAGTTGCTGAGTAAGTTGTTGGCGGCTTTGTGTCAGCTCTTGCATTAGTAATTGAAATTCTTCCCTAGTGACAGGGCCTTGCGGATCTGATGGTCCGGCAGCATTTTGATCGGCAGGAGGTAGTTGTACGGGGTTTTGTCTATCCCGTCCTTCTGGATCTACGATAGTTGAAGTAGTCCTACTGTTAACCATGATGGATAACGAAGCTCTTTCCTAGACTTGATGCAAATCTGAATATGATGGAAGAACTTTAAACTTGAAATCTGGATCTTCTTCTTAGATTTACGCAATCTAATATTGATAGTAGATCCAATGAGCAGGAGAAAAACTGGGTTTTCTCACTGAAAGCACCAAACTGTTTGTACCAAAATTAGGCACAACACTCTTCGGATGTGTTTGAAGAGATAAAATGAAGAATATAAATGGAAAAAGAGGAAAATCTAACAAACACACCAATAATAAGCAAGAAAAATGCACAGAAACACAAGGATTTAGAGTGGTTCAGCGTATGGCCTACGTCCACTATGAAATGATTGACTTTATTGATTTTTTATTGCTGGTTACAACGATTTACAATGGTAAAATTCGAGTTCAATGGTGATTTCAGCATAGTCTAGACGTAGAGGAGCCAAAAGTCCCTTTTTAGTAGGTTCTAGGCTGCTATTTATAGGCGTAGGCTGCAAATATCCGCTCAGATCTCGGAAGACAGCTTCTCTCACGTGGGTGGGCCCATGAGATCGATCCCTGACCATTTGGAATTGATCTGTGATCGATGCGAACGCAATTCCTATCGATCAGGTTTAGTCCAATCGAGTCGGGATCGATCACGAACATTCTTGATGATGTACGCAAGCTTCTGTGAAAATTTGGTGGTATTTGGACTCGTAGATTTTGAGTTATGATCGATGCAAGTTTTGATTCATTGAAGGCTGCCGAGTTCGCATCGCTCCACTTCACATCGATCTGTTCGTATCGCTTCTGGGCACGTGCTTGCTAGTTGACGTGGCGCTTGCTTTTTGGATCGATCAACTTTTTATGCCGAGTGACCAAGTCTTCCACTTGAATGTGTTTTCTTCGAATCGATCTTGTGCATTCCACTTCGTATCGCTTCTATTGCACTCCACTTCGTATCGATGTCCTGTGCTCCACTTCATATCGATCGTCTGTGCTCCACTTCGTATCGATCGCTTGTGATCCACTTCGTATCGATGGGAGGCGTTGATTTCGTATCGATCTATGGTCGATCGATACGAAACATGCTTGACACTGGATCGATACGAAATGGACTACCATGCTACTGCTGATGGATATGAAGTAGGTAGTTGCGAATGGATACGAAGTGGGTCAATCTCGATGGATACGAAGGAAGCCGCTGTTGATGGATTCGAACGAAACCGATGCAAAATGGATTTACCGATGGATATGAACGAGTTTATTTTCTTGGCTCTCATCGATCATATCTTGAGCATATGAACTCGGATTGACTTGAAATTTGGAATGTTGGCTTTCATGGCTTTGTTGGTCGCATCATTTTAATTGTAGCTCGATCCGGACTGAGGAAAAATTTACCAGCATCCATAACAAACCTATATATAATCGTTCTTCGGGATGATCTGTCTTTAATTTCCATTCAACTTCCTGGTGTCACGGCCTTGCCAAAAGGCGGGATAACAGCTGCCATAGGGGCCGCTGCCCCCAAACTCAACATATGGAGGGATCGGTACCGATCCCTCTCCATTGAGAGTTGGGCTTAGTGCTCCCTATGGTGGGCCCGTATGGATGAGAAGGTTTTGCTGCCGAAATTTCAGTCTGATTGGTGGTCGCCTTCACCTATAAATATAAGCCTAGGAGGTCATTCTAAGGATCTTTATGTTGTTGGTTAAATAACACTATTATTGTAATCAACTTCCTCCATTATTCTCTTGTCTTTTGTTTTTTCTTATTTTAATCAAGGTTATTGTGAATCAATAAAGAGAATATTTAAAGTGGACATAGGCAATCAATGCCGAACCACTACAAATCTTGTTGTTCTTGTTTTCTGCTGTGATTTTCTTGTTAATTTGGTATATTCCTCTGTTTTAATTCAGTTTCTTCATTTATTTCACTACACAAATCTATTCTTGGGTGCTTATAGACAATTTGGTTGCAAACATTTTGGTGCTTTAGCCGAGAAAACCGATTCTCAGTCTGTTAGGATCCCCTTTACTGATACTGAATTGAGAAAATCCCTCGAAGGAGATCCAGATTCATCTTAAAAAGCTTGTAGATATTACTTGGATTTACTAGAATCTAAGCAAAGAAGTCCAGAATGGTGAGGCATACCAGATCGACTTTCCAAGGTGTTAATGCAAATGAAACTGTCAACATTCAACAAGGAGCACCAAGCAACCAGCTTGCAAATTTGAATGTGGAACCTACTGAAGTCCAGAACCCCATTGATTTTATAATTAGAGCTGAATTCAATAACTTGATGAGGGAGTTAATGGAGAGCCATAGGCAGCTGAATGAGCAAATACAGACTAATGCTAACCTAATGAACCAGATTGCCCAACAGCAGCGTTAGAGCGCCAGAAGGGATATTGCCTCTTACCTGGCGTCGGAGAGTTCAGCCTCATCAAAAGATGAACATCACAGGCATAGACATTGCAGGGTCAAAGGAGAGCAAGCTGGGACGTTGGAGCATCACTTGGAAAACCAACATGGTCTGCTAAGACGGATCGGTGCCGATCCCTCCTCCGGAGGAGGGGTCCCCCGGCTGCACTTGGGGAATCGGTTCGGAGATTTTTCCGAAGGCTTGGATGCAGAAGTCCGTTTGAATGCTGAGCAACTACCCTTTCATAATAATGACGAGATGAATGCTCGGGGTGCACATCAAGACGATGATAGACCAAGGAGGCGTGAAATGGCCCGTAGACATCGACCAGACCATTTGCGTGAGGTGGAGCGCGACTACCACTTGGCACCACCCATCCAAACACTAGACTTATCGGTAATGGTCAAACAGCTGGTGAGGGAGAACCAGGGTTTGACGAATGATGATTGGGGAATTTCAAGGAGCCATACTCCATTTACTGACAACGTTTTACATGTAGAGTACCCGAGAAGGTTCAACATGCCTACAATGCCTTCCTATGAGGGAAAAACCGACCCCAGGTAGCACATCATAAGGTACGAATGGTTGATGGACACAGCGAGAGCCAGTGACGCAACCAAATGTAGATGCTTTCCTATAACCGTTTCTTGGATTGCGGCGATGTGGTTTACAAGATCACCCCCACGATCGATTTCAAGGTTTGATGAACTGGCAACAAAGTTCGTGGAGCAGTTTTGGATTCACGCCACCCGTCCTAAAGACGTGATGTCACTATCCAGCGTAATCCAGGCTCTAGGGGAATCGTTGAAGGACTACTTGGAAAGATTTCATATCGCTGCTACAGAAGTCAGTAACCCAAATGACCATGCTATACTAATGGCAGTGACGAGAGGGGTTGATCCGGAATCCGAGTTCGGTGACTGGCTAGCTAGAAAACCATCGGCCATGTTGGAACTCTCCTATTCAAAGGCGGCTCAGTTTATGAGGAAGGAGGAAGTAGGTCCTCTAGAAAAAGCAGTGATATAGGACCGAGAGGAGAAGCGGTACAAAGCAACATTACAATAAAGCAATCCGATGAGAGTTCTGGGAAGGTTCAGGTTAATGTTTAGAACAAGCCGAATCAATATAAGAGAAAGGGTAAAGGGAATCAAGATGGAAAGAGGGAGCCTGCGAATCCTATGTATGACAACTACACGCTTTTAAACGCATCCCTGGAAAATATCTACTTATCTACCTGTAATACGTTTCAATACAAGAAGCCGCATCCAAAAGAGTAAACAGAGGCACAAAAACAGACTAGAAAGTATTTCCGATTTCATGAGTGTTACGAGCACAATACGAACGAGTGCAGGCAACTCCAGGATGCTATCGAGAAGTTGAATCGGGAAAAGAAGCTGCAGCAGTTTGTGAAAGCTCCACCGGATGGCGGACAAGGGACGTCCAACCCCAATCGGGGACAAGTTCCACATGGGGCTGAGGAGCCTGCGCGGACTGGAGGAAGATTAGTGATAAACACGATAGTTGGAGGAACGCATCCTGCGGATAGAAGTTGGCAGGAAATGGAGCGCTACGCCAGCACGATGAGGCATGTGGATTTTGAGTATTGTTCAAATATGGAGGATGGAACTCCAGCCAAGCAACAACGTACGATGATTGATGATATAGTGTTTAGGAGCATGGATGTGGATAGAGTAGAGGCTCCTACAATTGACCCGATGGTCATTTCTGCCATGATTGGCCCTGCTCTGGTAAGAAGAATTTTGATTGATTGTGGAAGTTCGGTAAACATTATTTTCAGGAAGGCTTATGATCAAATGAGAATGGAGGCTAAAGATTTGAAACCATCTAAAGCTTGCATACATGGTTTCAATGTTGTGGCGACTGAGGCAGTTTGTTATGTGAAGTTGCCAATGGAATTGGGGGAAGGTGAACGTAGGAGGCTGTGGATCTTACCGTTCATTGTTTTGGATGTTGACTCAACGTACAACGTTTTTTTGGGCCGACCGGCCCTGGCTGAATTTCAGGCAGCTCTTTCCCCATAGTGTTTAACTCTGAAATTTCGGACTGATAATGGAGTAAGAATGGTGCATGGTGATCAGGCAACTGGACGTGATTGTTATGTGGCTGAGTTGAGAGAAGCTCAGCGTAAGGAGAAAGGAAAGGGTGTGGAAAAATATGTCTGCATCCAAGTTACAGAAGATTGACAAATAGCACCTAAGCCTTGGCTTGCACACCACAGTCAGTTTTATAGAGATATATATCCAAGGGACGATGAAAGGGAGCACAAGGAGACTAAGGCGATGTCGGCTGAACTGACGATTGATATAACAGCCAGCCACGACGACCCATCACAGGTCTTGAAGATTGGATCGCAGCTCAACCCCTCGATGATGAGAGAACTTGCTGATTTTCTCCGAGCGAATCTAGATTTATTTGCTTGGACTCATTCTGACATGTGTGGGATCTTGCCTGCCATCGCGAGCCACGCATTAAATATTGACCGAAGTATGTACTGGTAAAACAGAAAATGCGAGGCATGGATCCGGAGAGATCCGTCGCCCTTAAAGAGGAGGTGGATAAACTGAAAGTCAATGGGTTTATTCGTGATGCCCTCTATCCTGAATGGATATCTAATCCCATGCTGCTGAAGAAGGGAAACAGGAAGTGGAGAACATGCATCGACTATTCAGACTTGAACCAGGCGTGTCTTAAAGATAGTTTTCCCCTTCCAAGGATTGATCAACTAGTTGATTCAACTGTAGGGCATGAATTGTTATCCTTTATGGAAGCGTACTCTAGGTATAACCAAATCCCGATGCATGTCCCCGATCAGGAACACACCAGCTTTGTGATGGATGTCGGATTATACTATTACGTGGTGATGCCATTTGGGTTGAAGAACGCTGGAGCAACCTATCAACGCTTAGTTAACTGAATGTTTAAAGATCAAACTAGGAGGACAATGGAAGTCTACGTGGATAATATGCTCGTGAAGTCACGACGATGAAACGACCACATTCGAGACTTGGCAGAGATGTTTGACATCCTTCGATTTTATAACATGAAGATCAATCCTTTGAAATGCTCATTTGGTGTTGCATCAGGAAAGTTCTTGGGCTTTATTGTCAATGCTCGAGGAATTGAAGTTAATCTAGAAAAGATTCAAGCTATCCGAGATATCCAAGCGCACGGAACTATTAAACAAGTGCAAAGTTTGAATGGGAAAGTTCCCGCTTTAAGTCGATTTATTTCCAGGGTAACTAACAAATGCATTCCTTTCTTTGATTTGATCAGGAAGGGAAAGAGAAACTTTGAATGGACACATGATTGTAAAGACGCATTTTGAGCTTTGGTGAATCATTTAGAGAGCCCCCAGTCTTGTCAAAACCGGTAGATCACGAGGAGTTGTACATTTATTTGGAAGTATCAACACATGTTATAAGTGCCGCTTTGATTCGTGAAGAGAACCGAATTCAGAGGCTGGTGTATTATGTCAGCAAGCGACTGACAGGAGAAGAAAGGAACTACCCAAAAATAGAGAAATTGGCGTACTGCTTGCTAATAGCATCATGGAAACTTCGTCCGTACTTCTAAGCACATCCGATTAACATTTACACCAACCAGCCGTTACGACAGGATCTACAGCGACCTGAGACGTCTGGGAGGTTGCTTAAATGGAATATTGAGCTCAGCCAGTTCGATATCACATATCTACCTCGAAGGGTTATCCAGGGTTAAGCGTTGGCAGACTTCATAGAAGAATTTACCGCGCAAGACGAGCTTCCAAATGGTGGCGAAATCCCTACCGTGCGATGGAAGTTGTACACTGATGGAGCATCTAATGGTCACTATTCTAGAGCTGGGATTGTGCTTGTAACCCCTGAGAACTGGTTAATTTTCTATGCTTTAAAGCTTGATTTTCCTGCTACAAACAACGAGACTGAGAATGAAGCATTGATTGCTGGACTTAGACTTGCTAGAGAGCTCGGAGTGAAGTCTCTTGAAATCTTTTACGACTCACAATTGGTGGTGTATCAAGTCAGAGGAGACTATCAGGCAAAGGGACAATGACTTGTCCCATATCTTACCCGAGTTCAGGAGTTATTGGCGGATATCAAATACTATGACATTTCATATATCCCACGTGAGCAAAATAGGGAGGCTGATTCATTAGCAAAGTTCGCTAGCACTGGCAATGCGCAACAAATGGGTTTGGTTCCAGTCGGGATATTACATACCCCAAGTATAAATATGATGGAAATTGATCAGCTACTAGAAGTGGAACCCGAGAGGGAATCATAGATGACTCCATTTAAAGATTACTTATTGCATGGAATCTTGCCTGAAAGGAGAAACGAAAAGTTACAGGTCCTTCGCAAAGCTTAACGGTATATTATGCAAGAAGGAACTATGTATAGAAAAGGGTTTTCTGTTCCCTTACTCCGGTGTATCGCTCATGATGAGATAAAGCGTGTTCTGATATAAGTTCATGAGGGAGAATGCAACGATCACACTGGGAGAAAACGCTGGCAAAGAAGATACTCCATTACGGATATTATTGGCCAACTTTAAACCGAGATGCTGCTGATTATGTGAGACAATGTGACAAATGCCAGATATATGCAAAAGTCCCGAGAGCTCCGCCAATGGAGATCACGCAAATGTCAGTCCATGGCCATTTGCTATGAGGGCTATTGACATCATCGGCTCATTGCCAATCTCTAAAGGCGGTGAAAAGTACGTTATTGTTGTGGTTGATTACTTTCGAATGGGTCGAGGTGGAACCAATAGCAACAATCACAACCAAGAAAGTAATCAATTTCGTTGTTCGAAACATCATATGTTGCTTCGGTCTTTTATGAACCATCTTAACAGATAATGGGACTCAGTTTGATAGTGCTGAAATTAAAGAAGTTTGCCAGAGATATCGCATTGAAAAGAGGTTTGCGGCGACCGCTCACCCTCAGGAAAATGGACAGGTTGAGGCTTTAAACAAAATTATCGAGTCTATTTTGAAAAAGCGTTTGGAAAAGGCTAGAGGCAAGTGGGTGGATGAACTTCCTACGGCGCTTTGGGCCTATAGAACCACTCACAAGTCCACGACTGGTCATACTCCATTTACACTTGCTTATGGCTCCGAAGCCATAATTCCAGTGGAACTCGAAGTCCCTTCTCATCGAGTGACCTACTATGACCCCAAAATGAACAAAGAACTTCTCTTGGAATCCTTGGACTTTATAGATGAGAAGCGTGAGGAAGCCGATTTGAGAGCAGATGTACACCAAAATCGTGTCGCCCGATATTACAACATTAAAGTTCGATCGAGAGCCTTTAAAGTTAGCGATCTCATCCTAAAGCGGGATTTTTCAGCCCCATCACATGTGAATCTGACATGAGAAGGACCATATGTAATCGAACAGAGGCTTGGAGAAGGAACTTTCAAGCTAGCGACTCTCAATGGCATTACACTTCCAAAAGCGTGGAATAGCGAGCATTTACGATGCTATTTCACTTAGAACATTTATTTTGCATTTCAATTCTATTTACTTTCTATATTTTCTTTAGCGTTTGATTTTTCCAAATGTGTAATAAGAACGAATAGTTTGTTCTTTCTAGTTGATAAATAAAGACTCGAACTTCCTTTGCTTATATGACTGTCATTGCATTTTAAACTAGGTACATAATGAAACTGATTGATATCGATATATGTGATATATGGATAGGCTCCTGCAATTTGAAACCGATCAATCATACTAATCTCCAATGGGATCAAACAAGATGAGCTTCATTACTTTGCTCGATTAACAATTCCCACGTATGATCCAGAGGATGGGACACGCAATAGGGAACAAATGTGGCTGGTAATCCAGAGGTTGAAAAATTCCTGCCCGGACAGTGGGCCTGAAACTAATTCGGGGGGAAACTAGCTGCCCATAAAAAAATCTAAATCCCCATAGTTCGGACTGGAGTATAAAAAGTTCAGGTGGATACGGACTGCCCACGAAAAAACTCTAAGTCCTCAGAGTGTGGACTGGAGTATAAACAATTCGAGCGGATACCGACTACTCACAAAAAAATTCTAAGTCCCAAGTGTGCGGACTGGAGTATAAACAATTCGGGAGGATACCGACTGCCTTTGAAAACTCTAAGTCCCCAAAGTGTGGACTGGAGTATAAACAATTCGGGTGGATACCGACTGCCCATGAGTAAACTTTAGGTCCCCGGAGTGCGGACCGGAGTGTAAACGATTCGGGCGGATACCGACTGCCCACGAAACAACTCTGGGTCCCCGGAGTGCGTATCGGAGTATAAACAATTCGGGCGGATACCGACTGCCAAAAACTCCAAGTCCCCAGAGTGCGAACTAGAGTATAAAAACAATCCGGGCTGATACCGACTGCCCACGAAAAAACTCTAAATCCCTAGAGTGCGAGCTAGAGTACATAAACAAACCGGGCGGATACCAATCGCCCACGAGAAAATTTTAGGTCCTGGAGTGCGAACCGATTTATAAATAAATCGAGCGTGAACCGACCGCTCGCATAATAGCTCTAAGTCCCCAGAGCGCGGACTGACATGTAAACCCTAACTGATAGATGAACGGATTCTGACTGTTCACTATCCCACCAACTCCGACCTGAAATCGATGGGAGAAGTACAAACTATTGAAGACTAAATAAGACGGCTCACTACAGCTACGACTTAGCATTTTTTACGACTTAAGGCAACGACCGCAAAGGGGCCTTGAGATGGAGACGGTGAATAGTTAACAAAAGTTGCAATCAATGAATTATAAGTACATTGATATGGAAAGTAATCATTCAACTACCAAAATAACGATTCACACGACGATAAATCGGAAGTAAAAACTTCTATTCACAAATTCCAAAATTCCAGTACAAGTTGCTTCAAAAAAAGAGATGGAAAAATGGGATTCCTACCCGAACACTTATGACCGAGGAAAATAATAATTATTCAGACTATGTACAACGACATGAAGCAATGACTACTTCTTCGACTTTCTCTCCCTCTTTGATTTTTCAGGAGTGGAGTCGGTTGAGCTTCTCTTTCGGGACCCTTTGCCACCCTTGGCCGGAATGCTTGAAGTAGGAGAAGGGATTTCTCCTGGGATCATCCCGCCTGGTGGAATAACTTGCAGTGTTACAAGATCAAGATCTTCAACTTCCACCTCGACGAGCTCACCTTTAACTTTACGCTTTGACTTCTCCTCCTCCTCGATCTGCTCCCCCATACTGGTTTTAGTAGTGTGCTTCGAAGCACCTATGATCATTACATCTTCTGATTCATCAGCAGGGGCGAATCTTCGGGCTTATCTTCATCAAGCGCGCCGATGACTTGAGCATCGGGCCCCGGGATATCGACAGCGGCCAAGACTTTGGCCGTCTTCTTCTACTGCTCCATGGTGGCACCGCTTTTAGGAGTCTGATCAGGCCCCGGAAACCTGCAAAAAGTTTTAGAGCATGGACATTAGTTGAAAGACATTGCGCATGGAAAAACAAAAATCTTTTTAAACTCAAAGAAGTTCAGCGTGATACCAGCGTCCGGTTGGCTTTTTGTGGTCAACGGAGTGCTTCCTTCGAGAATGGGAGATGGCATGTGTGGTCCAAGGTCAGGCTTGTCCGGATCATAACCAAGGTTTTGCTCTATATCATGAGAAGATGATGGTCTGGCCATTTGGATAGGAGAGGAACATTTAAGATCTGTTCCAGAAGACTCAATGATACCCTCTCCTCCCTTAGTCGGCATAGGAGCCTTAAAAAATTGAAGTTTAGCAGTGGCCAGATCAGACGGTTCGTTTCCTTGAAGCACTTCTCTCACGAGTTCTTCTTTATTGAATTCTACTTCTCCCGATTCTTCCTTCTTTATCTTGACGATGTGCTCCCAGGCTTCGGCAAGTGATTCGAGATATCCCTCGCTAAGAAAGCTTAAGTCGCGATGGAGAAGGACCTTCACATTATATTCGATGATTAACGGATCAAACAAGTCCTTAATCTCATTCCTACCGGACTCGATGGCAGCCTCTACCCGAGAGTTAGCTTGTTCAGGCACTTCTTTTCTACCCTCCTCCTGGGCTTCTTCCTTCAAAGTTTCAATCTTGGCGATTTGTTTTCAAGCTTTGTTCTTAAGCTCCTTGCCTCGACGATTTCCTTACAGTATCACTGCGACTTCTCTTGCACCTCAATTTTTGCCTCCCTCTCCTTCTTTAGCAATTCCTCAAGCTCTACGATGCGGCGAGCTATAGCGACTTTCTCCTTTTGCAAGGAGTCCTTTTCTAGGGCAAGCATTCCACGCCGCTGAAGTGCCATGTCAAGTTCCTTCTTATGGGAAGTCTCCATGCGACTTACTGCCTCTACCGTATCCTTTGCACTTTTTTCGGCTTCTGCAAGTTGGATCTTGTATTCAAGCAACTTAACATCTTGATGCTTGATGATATCTTTATCATGGATAGCCTCCAACTTGAGACGGTTGATTTCTTGCTGATGCTCAATGGAGACTTCGGCGACTTTCTCGACCAAATTAATGAATGACTCATGCTGAACGAATACATCGTTTATGCACGCTAATGAGCTCTCTTTGGCATGTCCAGGAATGACATGTATAGAGGAGAGAAATTTGAGACCATCAAAGCAGATTTTCGAAAAAGTAGCTTTAAGTTCAGCTAACTTTTCTGATGTAGTAGGATCAGGAGCGACAATCAGCGGAAGTGGATCAGAAGTGGCAAGTGGATGCTTGTCGGAGTGGCGCTCACGTGATTGCCTTGAACTAGACGAGCCAAAATGTTGCTCGTGGGGTGCGGCAGCATGAGGGATACGATACGAAGATTTTTCTCCGCTATGAGAGATTAGAGTGTTCATCATGACGAGAAGTATGGGATTGAGACTTTCGCTTAGATGAGGAAGAGGATTCCTTTGAATAATAATCTTTATCTTGTCCATCATCCTTCTCCCTACGTCGTGCGGATTCAGAGTCCCGGTCTGAGCGGTAGTAAGTAGAAAAACCCCGGAGATGATCGAAGGCATGAGACTAAGATGTTGCACCTGTGAAAACCAAATAAGAACATATTAAAAGTTGTTGTACGAAAGATTAATAACAAGTGTGTGGTGGAGTGAAAGAGTTTGTGAGTGTCCTATCGTTCTCCCCAACGGACCGGTAATGGTGGCTTTACTCATTAGAGTGCTCTCCCCTTTGTTGAAAGGTTGGACACCTTCACTGCTTTTTGTGGGGGAGTTGAGTCCTTGGATATTAATATTAGGAAAGTCGTAGGACATTATATCTTCCAGAATTTGAAGGTCGAGGAATCCTTTTAACGAACTTTGTAGTCGCTAAGAAGATGACTCCTCTTCAAGGGGAGTATTAACGAATTCTGGATCTAATCCAGCCTTTCTTTTGTGTAGTCGGTACACCAACTTCTTCTTTCTCTTCGGTGGTGTCTGCAATCGCCTGACTTGCGATGGACCAGCCATCGGCGCTTTTTCGACGCCTGCATCATCATCTCTAGGTTTATCAGCTTAAGAGTCTTTGATCTTCCCCTCTTTAGTACCTTCCCGAGTCCCCTCGGCAGGAGGCACAACGGGGTTATTCGTTTCTTCTCTTCATTCAATAACAATTTTCGGAACTGCTTGGCTTCCGGGGAGTCCGTTTCTATGGCCATCCTCCAACATCCCGAATAAAGATAGCAGCTCGCCGGTTACGAGGAGTTTAATATCTCGATCATCAATGGGAGTGGCGCGGATGGCGGCCAAGGCTCTAGAAAACTTGGCGCCTTTGGGACGTGGACGAACACCTAGAAGAACTTCGGATGTTAGTATATTCAAAGGAGAAGTTATGACTTAAGTCATCAAACTTAAAAGGAAAACCAAGTAACACTTACGTCCTTCTAACCATCTCCTCGCGAAGCTGGGAGGACATCGCACATAGAGCCACTCGTGCTTAAATAAGGAAAGTTTGTTCCATGTGCCTGTCGGGACTTGACAGTTCAGCGAAGGTTCGAGGAAGATGTAAGAAGGACTCCCCGATCGTCTTTAAAGTTATAGATAAATCTAATGTCTTCGAGAGTTAGCGGGCGGAATGGAACATTCATGAATAAGAGGAAAGTCCTGTGAATAAAGGCGTAGCTATTGGGATGCAACTGAGTAGGGGCGATCCCAAGGTACCTCAACATCTCCCGGACGAAGGAGTTAAAAGGTGGAACGCATCCATCCCAGCACATGAATTTGTTACGTGTTGTATATCCGGTTGGGAGCAGATGAGGTCTATCTTGCCTTGTTGGAACTAAAACATCCTCGAACGGGATCCCATGGATGGAGCACAATCGACGAAGAGCGGCTTCGCCAATCCGAGAAGCTTATGAGTCGATAGGGTTATCCAAAATGATGGCACCCTCAACGGCATCAAGACCCGGACTGATGGTTTCTGTTGGTAGAACCGGGATATCAGAAAAGAGATTAGCTTGAGGATTAGATGCTTCTGGTTGTTCTGCATGGCGACTCGAAGAGGGTCTTTCGGATATGGTGGCAGAACTTGATTTTGCTTCGGAACTGATGTGTCTCACCGCTGATTCAGAAGACATGTTGACTGAAGACTTCACACATCTGAGACCTATATCTACTATACTCAGTAGACAATCAAGATTTGAAATAACAACCTATTCCTTCCATGTCATGTGTAAACTAGTGTAGTGTGAAACAAGCATAAACAGTTTGGAATCAGAACAGCAAGAATAAAACGAAGAGACTTGGAGTGTTGTCCGGAGAGACCGTCATCCCCGACCATCTCAATCGACAAGAGGTTTATCGGTAATGAGAGCTTTAGGATCGGTTATCAACATATTGAGTTATGAAGTTTATTATCCAAGTTTATTAGCCGGTTCTTTATTTAGTCCACATTGAAAAGTCCGGAAGTTTGTTCGTTTAAGCTCAAGTCTGGCAGTCCCAGTATGCAAGTCAAATTGTCCTTAATCATTTTATGTTCAGACAAGATAAGGTAAAGTTAAGTGTTTGAATAAATTAAGTTTGCTTTTGTTCCCAACACCGATCCTTCTTCTCTTTATGTCGATCCCAACCATCTTATACCGACCCCTACACTACAACTACACACCGATCCCTCATCAACACACTCCATACCGATCCCTCATCAGTACAACAGCCTACCCGATCTCTTTCCACGAACATGTCATACTGATTCCTTCCTTCACATCCTCCTCATCAATCCCTCGCCAAACCACTTCACACTGAACATTCATCACTTCACTCAAACCCGTACCGAACCCTCTCCAACTGACTCCAAAGCTCAACCATCTTCTACGCAATCTCATCCGAACCTTTTTTTTCTCCACCTTTTTCCTTCTCCTTCTCATATTCCTTAATCTTCTCCTCCTCTCTTGTGTATCTTAATGAAACCCATCAAATTATGCACTTAAACGATACTCAAACTCATCCAAGCTCGAAACTTATGACCTAATTACACGAGTAAAAGAAGAATCTGTACCTATATGTATGTGTCAAGTTAAATTAGAGGGGCGAGCGTTTGAGCTTTGGAATTAGAGATTAAGGAGAAGCGACTGACTCAAGTTCGTGTTTGAGCTTAAGTTTTAAAGTTGAAAGAACTATGTTTGTGGAAAAGAGATTTTGTGATGTTTTGGGTTTGGCAGAGATGAAGCCTGGGGATGCAAAGACAATGAAAGTGGTGAAGTAAAACTTAGATAACATAAAAGGGAAAGGAAGAAAGAAGGGTGAACTTATATACATGAGCGTATATGGGGAAGGGACCGGTTATAGGGGTGACCTAGTCAAAGTCAAGGAAAAGGGGTCAGCACTGAGACATGTCGATCCCTACTCATGTATCCCTAGTAAAGGATCGGCATGTCAAATGTCGATCACTCAAACAAAATGTATAATATATAAATAAAATAAATATAAATAATAATATAAATAAATATATGGAAAGAAAGAAATGGTGGACAACTGAAAAATACCAGACGGTTGTTATCATGAAGGTTCGACTGCAAATGCAAGCATACATGATACTATTAAAATTGGCAATGACTTGCGAACGTTCGAACACGTCTGGGAGCCAACCATAGAATCGTGCATATGAACCAACACGGGGATGGTTTAAAAATTCAGCTCTTTTGAAATCAACAAAGATTGTAGTTAGGCCTGAAACTTTCAAGTTCGAGATTGGATCGAATAAAAGAAGGCCTGTTAGTCAATGAAGAAATAGACATCAATCAGGAAGTTGGATGGTTTCCTTTTCGTCGACTCAAACTTTTTCCGATTCAAAGCGCGTCATGTTACTCACAAGACGTACTTTGAGGGGCAAGTGTTATCCGGTATCCTGACCCGGCTATAGTGGACTGATTACGCAAGATAGATTCGACCATTAACAAGAAGGATGATCGTGAGGCAACGATTATAGGACCCAGAAATAGAGCCCGGACAGTTATAGCCCGGATTGAACAGAGTTGGTAGACAGACAGCGCAGGATGTTAGAAAGATGGAAATTAGCCTGGATGAAATAGGGATCGACATAGTCATTTGTTAATATAGACTAGATGCTAATGGGATCGGTATAACAAGGAGAAACTATAGGGATCAGCATGGTTACTCAGCTAGATAGTCAACTTGGATGGAAATGTAGAGGGATCGGTATAAGTTGTAGTACCTAGTTCAACATGATTTGATGATGCTAGAGGGATCGGTATAGCTTGCAACATATGAAGGGATCGGTATAAGTCAAATAAACTAAAGGGTTCGGCACAATATCCTAAAGCATTAGGAACTAGCATAACGTCCTAAGTGCTATGGATCGGCATATGTTTGAGAGGCACTATAGATCGGCATAACACAACAAATGATGGTGGGTCGGCCTTATGCAACTCAAAGATATACATAGAGATAAAGGGTTCGGCATGTCACCATAAAAAGGGATCGGCACTCTTCAGACTAATATGGAACCAAACCGAGAATCGAACAAAAACAAGAGCTCTACACATCTAATCATCTGATATTTGAGATGACATCACATTCGAGCATGAGGAAGCTGCTATAGGGGTCGCTGCCCCAAACTCAACATATGAAGGGATCGGTACCGATCCCTCTCCATTGAGAGTTGGACTTAGTGCTCCCTATGGTGGGCCCATATGGATGAGAAGGTCTTGCTACCAAAATTCCAGTCAGATTGGTGGTCGCCTTCACCTATAAATACAGGCCTAGGAGGTCATTCTGAGGATCTTTACGTTGTTGGCTAAATAGCACTATTATTGTAATCAACTTCCTCCATTATTCTCTTGTCTTTGTTTCTTATTGTAATCAAGGTTATTGTGAATCAATAAAGAAAATATTCAAAGTGGACACAGGCAATCAACGCCGAACCAGTACAAATCTTGTTGTTCTTGTTTTATGTTGTGATTTTCTTGTTAATTTGGTATATTCCTCCATTTTAATTCAGTTTCTTCATTTATTTCACTACACAAATCTATTATTGGGTGTTCATGGCCAATTTGGTTGCAAACATAAGGCTTGACTAACGATGACAGGGAAATTTCGAGAAACCATACCCTGTTTACTGATAATGTTCTACATGCAGAATATCTGAGAAGGTTCAACATGCCATCAATGCCTACCTACGAGGGAAAAACCGACGCCAGACAGCATATTATGAGATACGAATGGTTGATGGATTCTACGCGAGCCAATGATGCGACCAAGTGCATATGCTTTCCCATAACCTTTTCCGGAATAGCAACGATGTGGTTCACGAGACTACCCCCACGATCAATTTCTAGATTCGTTGAGTTGGCAACCAAGTTTGTGGAGCAATTCTGAATGCATGCGACTCGTCCTAAAGACATGATGTCCCTTTCCGGCATGATCCAGGCTCCAGGGGAGTCGTTGAAAGATTATTTGGAGAGATTTCATACTGTTTCCATAGTGGTCGGCAATCCGAATGATCATGCTATACTTATGGCTGTGACAAGAGGGATTTGATCCGGAGTCTGAGTTTGGCAATTGGCTGGTTGGAAAACCGCCTGCCACATTGGAGCGCTTCTATTTAAAGCCAGCTCAGTTTTTGAGAAAGGAGGAAGCCAAGTCCTCAAGAAAAAGAACGTTGCGGGACCAAGTGGAGAAGCAGTATAGAGTAACATTGTAATAAAACAGTCTGATGACAATTCTGGAAAAGTCCAAGTCAACGTTCAGAATAAGCCAAATCAACAAAAGAGAGGTAGAGATAGGAATCGAGAGTGAACAAGGGATTCTAGAAGACTAAAGCCTAGGATTCCAATGTATGATAATTACACATCGCTAAACACGTCCTCAGAGAATATTTATCTGTCCACTTGCAATACCATGCAGTATAGGAAGCCATCTCTAAAGGAATCAATAGAGAAGCAGAAAGAGATCGAGAAATATTGTCGGTTTCATGAGTGCTATGGGCACAACAGTAATGAATGCATGCATCTCCAGGATGTTATAGAAAAGCTAATTTGGGAAAGGAAATTGCAACAGTTTGTGAAAACCCCGTAGGATGGCGGGCAGGGAACATCTGACCCCAATCGAGGACAAGCTCCACGTAGGGCTGAGAGCCTACATGGACTGGTGATAAATATGATGGTTGTAGGACTGCACTCGGCAGATAGGAGTTGGTAAGAGATGGAGCGCTATGCTAGCGCGATTAGGCATGTAGATTTTGAATGTTGTTCGAATACGGAAGATGGAGCTCCGGCAAAACCGCAACACATAATGGTAGATGATATTGTGTTTAAGAACAAGGATGCAGACAAGGTGGAGGCACCGACAATCGACCCAATGGTCATTTCAGCTATGATTGGTCCTACATTAGCGAGAAGGATTTTGATTGATTGTGGAAGTTCAATGAATATAGTCTTCAAAAAGGCATATGATTAGATGAGGATGGAAGCCAAAGATTTAAAATTGTCTAAAGCTCGTATACATGGTTTTAATGGCGTTGCAACCAAAGCTATTGGTTATACGGAATTACTTGTTGAATTAGGAGAGGGTGAACGGAGGAGAGTGTGAATCTTGTCGTTTATTATTTTGGATGTAGACTCTCCGTACTTTCTATGCCCACCGACCCTGGCTGAATTCCGGGTAGCTCTTGCTCTATGGTGTTTGACTTTGAAGTTTCCGATAGACAATGGTGTAGGAGTTTTTCATTGCGATCAGGTGACTGGACGCACTTGTTATGTAGCTGAGTTAAGGGAGGCTCGGCGTAAAGAAAAATGTAAGGGTGTGGACAAGCCTGTCCGCATCCAAGCTACCAAAGATTGACAATCGGCGCTTGAGCCTTGGCTCGGGCACCACAATCGGTTCTATGGAGATATAGATCCAAGGGATAATGAAGAGGAGCCTAAAGAGACCAAGGCTGCACTGGTCGAGCTGACCATTGATATTACGGTCAGCCACGACGATCCGTCACGAGTCCTAAAGATTGGGTCACAGCTCAACCCTCCGATGATGAGAGAACTCGCTGGTTTTCTCTAAGCGAATCTAGACGTATTCGCTTGGACTCACTCTAACATGAGTGGAATCTCACCTGATATTGCAAGCCATGCATTGAATATTGACCTAAGGTATGTCCGGTAAAGCAGAAAAGACGCGGTATGGATCCGGAGAGATCTGCCGCTCTCAAAGAGGAGGTGGATAAACTAAAAGATAATGGGTTTATCCACGACGCCCTCTACCCTAAATGGGTATCTAATCCTGTACTTGTGAAGAAAGCGAATGGGAAATGGAGAACGTGCATTGATTACCCAGATTTGAACAATGCATGTCCAAAAGACAGTTTTCCCCTTCCAAGGATTGACCAGTTGGTTGATTCAACCCTAGGAAACGAATTGCTATCTTTCATGGATGCGTACTTGGGATATAACCAAATCCCGATACATGTCCCGAATAAGGAGCACACTAGTTTTATTATGGATGTTGGACTGTACTGTTATGTAGTAATGCCATTTGGATTGAGGAATGCAGGAGCAACTTATCAACGCTTAGTTAACAAGAAGTCTAAAGATCATATTGGAAAAATAATGGAAGTGTATGTGGATGATATGCTCGTGAAGTCACGACGATCAAGCGACCACATTAGAGACTTGGCAGAAATGTTTGACATCCTCTGATATTACAAGACGAAAATCAATCCTTTGAAGTGTTCTTTTGGTGTTGCATTAAGAAATTCTTGGGTTTTATTGTTAATGCTCGTGGAATAGAAGCTAATCCTGAGAAAATTCAGGCCATCTGTGATATCTAAGCACCAAGGACTATTAAACAAGTGTAGAGTTAGAATGGGAAAGTTGTTGCCTTAAGCCGATTTATTTCCAGAGCTACCAATAAATGTATTCCTTTCTTTGATTTGAATAGGAAAGGAAAAAGAAACTTTGAATGGACGTAGGATTGTAAAGACGCATTTCAAGCTTTGGGGAATCATTTGGAGAGACCCGCTATCTTGTCAAAGCTGGTAGATTATGAGGAGTTGTACATTTATTTGGCTGATCGGCACACGCTATAAGTGTCGCATTGATTCGTGAGAAGAATCGAATCTAGAGGCTTGAATATTACGTCAGTAAACGATTAACGGGAGCAGAAAAGAACTATCCAAAAATAGATAAATTGGCGTACTGCTAACTAATTGCATCACGGAAGCTTCGTCCGTACTTCCAGGCACATTCGACTAATATTTACACCGACCAGCCATTACGATAGGTCCTACAACGACCTGAGACGTTTGGAAGGTTACTCAAGTGGAATATTGAGCTTAGCCAATTCGACATTACTTATCTCCCTTAAAAGGCTATCCAGGGTCAGGCATTGGAAGACTTTATAGCAGAGTTTACTGTGCAAGATGATTCTCCAGAAGCTAGCAAAATCCCTTTCGTAAGTGGAAATTGTATGCTGATGGAGCGTATAACGATCATTGTTTCGTAGCTGGGATTGTGCTCGTAACTCCTGAAAATCGGTCAATCAGTTATGCATTAAAGCTTGATTTCCCAGTAACAAACAATGAAGCTGAGTACGAAGCTCTAATTGTTGGACTTAAACTCGCTAGAGAACTTGGAATAAAATTTCTCGAAATCTTTTATGATTCGCAGTTGGTGGTGTATCAAGCTAGGGGAGATTATCAGGCTAAGAGACAACGACTTTCCCCATACCTTGTCCAAGTCCAAGAGCTGTTAACAGAATTTGAGTATTATGACATTTCGCATATTCCACGAGATCATAACAAAGAGGCAGATTCATTGGCAAAGTTTGCTAGCACCAGCATTGCACAACAAATGGGCTTGGTTTTGGTAGAAGTACTAAGTACCCCAAGCATAAACTTGATGGAGATCGACCAGACACTAGAAGCGAAATCTGGAAAGGGATCGTGGATGACTCCAATCAAAGACTATTACTGTGTGGAGTCTTTCCTGATAAAAGAAATGAAAAGCGACAAGTCCTTCGCAAAGCTTCACGGTTTGTTATGCAAAAAGGAATTATGTACAGGAAAGGTTTTTCAGTCCCTCTACTTCGGTGTGTCGCTCACGATGAGGTAAAATGTGTTCTAAAAGAAGTTCATGAAGGGGAATGCGGCGATCACACTAGGGGGCAAAATCTGACAAAGAAAATACTATGTTACGGATATTATTGACCAACCGTGAATCGAGACGCCACTAATTATGTAAGACGATGTGATAAATGCCAGATATATGCAAAAGTCCCAAGAGCTCCGCCTACAGAAATCACAAAAATGGTCAGCCTATGGTCGTTCGCCATGTGGGGTATAGACATTATCGGTTCCTTACCAATCTCTAAAAGTGGCGCAAAGTACGCTATCGTTGCAGTCGATTACTTCACCAAATAGGCCGAAGCAGAACCTTTAGCCACGATCACAACCAAGAAAGTAATCAACTTTATTGTCTGAAACATCATATGCTGCTTCGGTCTACCATAGACTATTGTAACTGACAATGGGACTCAAGTCGACAGTGCTGAATTTAAAGACTTTTGTCGAAGATATCGTATTGAAAAGAGATTTGTAGTGGTCGCTCACCCTCAGGCAAACGGACAGGTTGAAGTTGTAAATAAAATCATAAAGTCTATTCTGAAGAAGCGTTTGGAGAAGGCTAGAGGCAAGTGGGTGGATGAACTCCCTAAAGGACTTTAGGCTTATAGGACCACCCACAAGTCTGTGACTGGCCATACTCCGTTCGTCCTTCCCTACGGTTTCGAAGCCGTTATTCCTGTTGAACTCGAAGTCCCTTCTCGTCAAGTGACTTACTATGATCCCAAAATGAATAAATATCTCCTTTTGGAATCTCTTTACTTTATAGATGCGAAGCGTGAGGAAGCCGATCTGGGGGCGGCTACACATCGACATCGAGTCGCCCGGTATTACAACACAAAAGTTCGACCCCATCGCACATGAATCCAATCTGGGAAGGACCATATGTCATTGAACAGAGGCTTGGAGAAGGAACTTTCAAGCCAGCGACTGTCGATGACATTACACTTCCAAGGGCATGGAATAGCAAACATTTACGATGCTATTTCACTTAGTTTATTTCCTTTACATTTCAGTTGTATTTACTTTCAGAATCTTCTTTAGCATTCGATTTTCCGAATGTGTAATAAGGCAATTTATGTTATTCCTTTCCATTTAATGAATAAAGTTTTAGGCTTCCTCTATATTTATGTTTGTTATTCATTGTATGTTAATTACATAGCGAAACTAATTGATGTCGATATGTGTGAACAGGCTCCCAAAGTTTGAAATCAATCAATCATGCTAACTCCCAATGAGATCAAATAAGATGAGCTCAATCAACTTGTTCGTTTAAAAACTCACAATCCAAAGGATGGGATACACAATAAGGAATGAATGTGACCGACAATCTGATGATCGAATGACTCCTATCCAACTGTACAATAGAGAAATAATCAAAGTGACCGAGACACGATCGATCACCTGCTAAATCAAACACCAAATCCTAGGGGGCAAATTAATCAATCAAAAAGAGTACGATCTGACTGCTCTCCAAAAATAACTCTAAGTCCCCGGAGTGCGGACTGGAGTATAAACATAAATCGGGTGTGAACTGACCACCCATGAAATAACTCTAAGTCTCCAGAGTGCGAACTGGAGTATAAATGTAAATCGGATGCGAATCATCTACCCGCTAAACAACTCTGAGTCCCCAGAGTGCAACTAGAGTATAAACACAAATTGGGTACGATCCGACTGCCCATCAACTAAATCTTATCCCCGGAGCATGGATATGAACATGAATGAATAAATTAGTGGAGTTCGACCGTTCTCTATTCCAAAAACTCTGACCTGAAACCAACGGAAGGAGTATAAACTCGCTAAGGATTGAATTCGACCGTCCGAAACCTGACCCCGCCAAATCAAAACCGAGGGCAGGAGTATAGTTACTCAAAAACCGCTGAATCCAACAGCGTAACACTAAGGCCTGAACCTAGTGTTTGATACGACTCGAGGCCATGACCACTTGGAGGCCTTGGGATAGAGTTGGTTGATTGTTACCAGAGTTTATGAACAACGAATTACAAGTACATTGAATGGAAAGTATAGTTCAGGTACTTAAATAACAATTCACTCGAAAGCTCAACAGAAGAAAAAAAAACTTTTATTCACATAGCAGGTTTTGAGGTTGCAGTACAAGTTATTCCAAAAATCGGGACTCATGCCAGTACAACCACAACTAATGAAAGAAACGACTGTGCAAACTATGTACATATTGAGCCGAAGTGACGGCTATTTCTTTGACTTTCTCTCTCTCTCTCTTGGATTTTTCAGGAGTAGCGCCACTTGTGCTTCTTTTTCTGGATCCCTTACCACCTTTAGCAGGAGAGCTTGCAGAGGTAGGAGGAAGTTCACCGGGAATCGACCTACCATGTGGAATAACTTGCAGTGGCAGAAGATGAGGACCGTCAATGTCCACCTAGATAGGCTCGGTTTTAGCTTTTCTTTTCAGCAGCTCCTCCTTTTCGATCCGCTCTTTCATGCTAGTCTTGTCAATGTGTTCGGATGCACCGGTGGTCATTACATCATCAAACTCGTCTGCTGGGAGCAGGTCTTCAACTTTATCGTCATGAAGAGCACCGATGACTTGAGTATCGGGCCCCAGTACATCAGCAGCTACTGGATCCTCAGCCGGTTTCTCCTGTTGTTCTACAGCAGCACCACTTTTGGAAGTTTGACTGGGGCCCGGAAGACTAGCAAAATTTGTTAAAACAAGGAGATTAGCCCAAAACCATTGCGCGCAAAGAACAAAAAATTTCATAAACTGAGAAGTAAAGCGCAATACCCAAATCCAGTTGGCTCTCCATGGTTGCTGGGGTACCTCCTTCTATAATAGGGAACAACATCTTGGATTGGTAGTCGGGCTTGTTCGATCATAGCCCAAATCCCGCTCTGTGTCGATGGAGATTGATGTTCCGGCTGCTTAAGATAAAGAGGGACCTTTAGGATCGGCCCTTGAAGGTCCCGCGATATGTTCTCCTTTCTCGATAGGTGCAGAAACGTTGAAGTATCATAGTTTTGCAGCAGCCAAATCCAAGGGTTCATTTCCACGAAGAATTTCCCGCACTAACTCTTCTTCGTTGAGCTCAGCTCCATCCATTTCTCTCTTCTTCATCTCGACAACATGCTCCCAAGCTTCAGCAAGTGATTCAAGGTAACTCTCGCCAAGAAAACTTAAGTCGCGGTGGATAAGGACTTTGGTGTTATACTCGACAATCAATGGATCGAACAAGTCCTTGATCTCGTTCCTACCAGATTCTTTAGCATCTTCCACTTGGGATTTAATCTTTTCAATCATTTCTTTGCAGCCTTCTTCTCGAGCTTCCTCTTTAAGAGCTTTTATTTTCCGCGACCTGCTCGTTAAGCTTGATTTTTAAGCTCCTGGCCTCAACAACCTCTTCGTAGTACTTCTGCGATTCTTCTTAGGCTTCGATTTTCTCCTCCCTTTCATTTCTGAAAGTTCTTCAAGTTCCTCGATGCGGCGAGCCAAAGCATCTTTTTCTTTTGCAAGGAGTCTTTTTCTAGGGCCAATGCCCCACTGCGATTAAGGGCTGCGTCGAGTTCCTTTTGGTGAGAAATTTCCAAACGGCTCACCGCCTCTGTCGTTTCCTTAGCGTTTTCTCCACTTCAGCAAGTTGTATTTTCAACTCTAATAATTTGGCATCCTAATGTTTGATTATGTCCTTATCGTGTATGGCTTCCAACTTGAGGCAGTCTATTTCAAGTTGTCGCTCATAGGATACTTCAGAGACTTTTTCCGCCAAGTGTAGGAACGATTCCTGCTGCACGAACACATCATCGACGCAAGCAAGAGAGCTCTCCTTGGCATGCCCCGAAATTATATGAATGGAAGGAAGGAATTTGAGCCAATCAAAGGAAATTTTTGGAAAAGTGACCTTAAGCTCGGCCAACTTCTCTGCTGTAGAAACATCAGGAGCAATAGACGGCAAAGGCAGATCAGAAGTAGCAATTGGATGTTTGTTTGATCGACGTTCGCGAGATTGTTTAGAGCTCGAGGAGCTGGAATGTTGCTCGTGAGATGCGGCGATATGAGGGTCACGGTAAGAAGGCTGCTCTCCACTATGAGTAAGAAAGTTAGAAGGTTCTCCTTGATGTGATGTTTGGGACTGGGACTTGCGTTTAAAAGAAGAAGATTCCCTTGAGTGATAGCTTTTATCCCGTCCCTCATCTCTCTCCTTGCGATGGCCAGACTTCGAATCCCAGCTAGATCGATAATATAATGAAGAACTTCTTAAACGATCAAAGGCTGTGGACTGAGACATAGCACCTACAAAGACCAAGTGAGAGCGTATGAGTAATTGTTGAACAAAAGATTAAAAAAAGTGTGTAGTGGAGTGCACGTGGTTGTGAGTGTCCTAATGTTTCCCCCCAACAGACCAGTGGCTGCAGCCTTGCTCGTCGATGTTTTCTCTCCTTTATCAGAAGGATGAATGCCTTCTCCACTTCTAATGAGAGAGTTGAGACCTACAATGTTGATATTCTGAAAGTCGTAGGTCATGATATCATCCGGAATTTGAAGATCTGAAAATCCCTTTAGCGAACTTTCCAAGTGTTGAGAAGACGATTCCTCTTCAACGGGAGTAATAACGAACTCTGGATCCATGGTGGTTTTTCTTCTACAAAGCTTGTACTATAGCCTCTTCTTTCTTTTTGTCAGTGTTTGGGATTGTGTGCCTTGCAATGGTTCGACCATAGGCGCCTTCCCCGAGCCTGCATCAACGTCACTCGGCTTATCGGCCTGAGAATCCCTAATCTCATCCTCTTCGGTATCATCCCGAGTCCCCTCGGCATGGGCTACAATGGGATTGATGGTATCCATTCTTCATTCTGCAACATTCCCTGGCAATGCTGCACTTCTGGGGAGTCCGATACTATGGTCATCCTCCAACAGCTCGAACAAGGATAGTAACTCATCGGTTACAAGAAGTTTGATGTCACTGTCTTCCACAGGGGTAGAGCGAATGGCAGCGACTGCTCTTGAAAAATCAGCACCTTCAGGGCGTGGGAGAACACCTGAAAGAACCGTAGACGTTAGCATATTTAGAGAAAAGGTTATGACTTGGAACAGCGAATTCGAGGAAGAAATAAAAAATAATACTTACATCCTTCTAACCATCGCCTAGTAAAAGCTGGGTGGACATCGTATATAAAACCACTCATGCTTAAACAAAGAAAATTTGTTCCAAGCGCCTATCAAAACTTGGCAATTCGGCAAGGGTTCAAGAAAAACATAAGAAGGACTTCCTGATCGTCGTTTAAAGTTGTAAATGAATCTTATGTCTTTAGGAGTTGGCGGATGAAATAGAACGCTCATAAATAGCAAGAAGGTTCCATGTATAAAAGGGTAACTATTTGGATGGAGTAGAGTGGGAGCAATCCTGAGATATTTCAGCATCTCTCGAATAAATGAGTTAAAGGGCGGTACGTATCCGACCCAGCACATAAACTTATTACATGTTGTGTACCCCGCTGGGGGTAAGTGAGGCCTATCATTTATTAAAGGGACCAAGACATTCACGAATGGAATTCCATGAATAGAACATAGCCGGCGAAGAGCAGCTTCATTGATTCGAGTGGCCTGTGAGTCTACCGGGTTATTTAGAAGAATAGCACCTTGTAGTGCATTAGGAGCAAGGCTTATATCCTCCGCCGGGAGGACTGGAACATCCAAGAAAAGATCGATCGGTGGGTCGGAAACTTCTGTATGTTCTGCTTGATGGTTGGGAGAAAGCCTGTCGGATAAAGTTACGGAACTTGATTTTGCTTCAGAATCGATATGTTGCATCGTCGAGTCAGAAGACATACCCCCTAAATGCTCTGAGCGTCTAGAATCCATATTATCTATACTCAGTAGATAATTGAGGTTAGAAAAGTTAACATGTTGCCCTCGTGTTAAGTATGAGCAGTGTAGTGTGGTGTATAAAAGATATAAATAGTTAAAAGTCGAAAAAACAAAGTAAAACGACGAGACTTGGATGTTCGACCAGAGAGACCATCATCGCTGACCATCTCAACTGGCAAGAAGATTGATCGCTTATGAAAGCTTTGGGATCGACTATCGACATATTAAAGTGTGAAGTTTGTCATTTAAGTTCATTTGCAAGTTTTTAGTCCATATTGAAAGTTCCAAGAATTTGATTGCTCGATCTCAAGTTCAACAGTGGATATGTTCATCGTCATCATATGTCCAAGGTCATTAAGGCAAATTAATGGTGATTGTTCAAACAAATAAGGTTGGATTAGTTTACAAGTTCGGGAAGCTAATTCTTGACTTTATGCCGATCCCAAAGACCTTATATCGATCCCTCATTTCGACCATGGAATACTGAACCCTATTCCACCACATTGATCGATCCCTCAGCAAGACATCCTCTATCGATCCCTCTCCTTAACTAAGACCGACTGATCCCTATGGATAGGCCGACCCATCTCCTATGGCGTCACCATGGAGCTTTTACTCCCTAAAAACTATTACCAATCCCTTACTTTAACTAGATCAAACCGATCCCAATGGATAAGTCAACCATTTCCAAAGCCAAATGATCGATCCCTCCAAACAAAACATGCCTTACCGATCTCTCACCCAGTTTTACTAAAGCCAGTCTCTCCCTTCCAAATCCAGTACCACCGATCCCTGCCTGTGCGCTATTTTCATATACCAACCTCTTCATATTTCTACTCCTGACCCTTCATCCATCAAAGTCCCTTGTCGAACCCTCATCTCTTTTCTTCCTCTCCTCTTCCTTCTCCTAACTCAATCTACTGAACCCCTATTTAGTAATCATTAACCTCTCCAATGCCACTCATCATCACAGCCTCGAAAACCCTCATAATTACCAATCGCTTAAAGCCCAAGATCTCATCGTATGATTAAAGATGTATTTCAAAATCTTACATATATGGATGTTCGAATTAAAGTGAAGGCAAGTGTTTAGATATGCGTGAATTCGAAGGGAAGGCAAAGTAAACTTATGGAAGGGACGAAAAGCTAGGGGAATTAAGTGTAAGTGAAAGCAAATTTTTGTTTGGGTTTGTGAGTTAGAAGCAAATGTTCGGAGCAAAAGGTAAGAAAATGAGATAGGTGAAGGGGAAGGGAAGTAAGCACGCTACTTTATATACATGGCTAAGGGTTCGGCCCAAAATACTGAGTGTACGTTGAGGAAAAAGGGATCGGCATAGAAGCTTGCCGATCCCTATTAGCATGGCTGGAAAGAGGGACCAACATAATGCATGCTGATCCCTATAGATTTAAAAAAACAAAGAAAGAAAAAGGAAAAACAAACATAGTTATAAGGATTTGGCTATGAACATGTACATACAAAATACTATAGAAATTGGCAACGATCTATAAGTGTTCGAACACGTCCGAGAGCCCACAGCAAAAACGTGTATATGAATGTGCACGTGAATGACTTAAAAGTTCAACTTTTTGAAATCAACAGAAATTGAAATCAAACCTGAAGCCTTTAAGTTCAGGGCTGGACTAGATAACAAAAGCTTGTAAGTCCCGCAGAACTGAACTTATATATATTGACGGAATATAGCACTAGATTTATATTATTTGAAATCGACCAAGCGTTGTGGCAATCAATGAAAATTCAACGCCTTGGGAAAACGATTCGACAAAGGAATAGCAATCACTCAGGAAGCTAGATGGACCTCTTTTCGACAATTCGGATTTGTTTCGATTCAAAACATGTCGTGTTACTCACAAGACATACTTTAGGGGGCAAGTATTACCCGGCATTCTAACCCGGCTATATTGAACTGTGCACGAGTCAAACCTGATTGCCATCAAGGCCGATGATTCCAGAGCGATGATTGTGTGACCCAAAAGTCAAGTACAAGTGGATATATGAAACCAAAATTGAACGAAGTTGGTAGACAAACAATATAAAATGTTTAAGGAATGGAATATAGCTTAGTCAAAAGGAAGGGATCGGTGTGGTTTGACTATTTGTTGGGGCTCGGCATACTCCAGTTAACAAAGGAGGAATTGGCATGATTTAACGATAAGGGGTCGACATGGTCAAATAAACAAAGGCTCGGCATGATTGAGCAAACATGGGTCGGCATGGTTGAGTAAGTAAGGGATTGGCATAGTTGGCTAGTATGGATCAGAATACTTCGATTGGCAAGGAAGGGGCATAGTTTATTCACTTGGATTGGCATACTTCAATTCACAAAGGAGGACTCGATATAGTGTATTGAGAAGGGGTCAGCATGTTTTGCTAGGAAGTATGGATCGGCAGGCTCTGTTAAAGAGGGATCGACATCCAACTGATTGTAAGTGCCTACGTGCATTCAATAATCAATATATCAAGATTTGTTAGTCCAATGCATATGGAAATTGGAGTGCAAGGCATATGGACCCTAAGAAGCATACCCTAAGGATCGCGCATCAAACAAACGAAGATAAAGGGATCGGTATACAACCTATTAAAGGGATCGGTATAAAACAATACATAAACAATCCTGAATCAAAGATCGTGCAATAACTTGAGCTCCTTTGGTCCAAACAGCATAAGATTTGAAGGGCTAGCATATTAAAGCATGCAGAAGTCACCATAGGGATCGCTACCCAAAAATAAAATAATAAAGGGATCGATACTGATCCCTCTTCATGGGGATTTGGGCCTAACGATCCCTCTAGTGGGCCCATATGGGTTAGAAGGTCCTATAGCCGAAGTTTCAGAGAGATTAGTGATCGTCTTCACTTATAAAAACTGGCCTAAGGGGTCATTCTGAGGATCTTTACGCTGCTGGTTACTTTAGTGTTTATTGTAATCAAGTTTTTCATATTCCTTGCTGTTGTAATCAGATTATTAACTGATCGATAAAGATAACATTTAAAGTGGACGTAGGTATACAACGCCGAACCACTATAAATATCCGTGTTTCTGATTATTTCTTTTATTTGGCTATTAGTTTATTCTATTCCTTGGTTTTAATTTTACTTCTTCACTTATTTCTCTACATAAATCTACTATTGTGTGTTTGTGACCAATTTGGTTGCAAACAATAGTTTACGGAGCTTTTGTTTCAAGCCCGGTCCCGAGGGTATCCCTTCCTCTATACACAAGCGTATACTCTCCACGGGTCCTATAATTAGATATGTTTTCACATTCTAATCGACTATAATGACCTTATGTCATTTACTTTTTATAATTTACATATATGTATGTATAATTATAACCATCCACACCCGTCATAAACGCATATCTGAGGCTACATATATACATATTTAATGTTCATGTATATTCATTCTGCTTACTCTTTCTTGATTGCCTCTTCATCTTTCATATCCCACCCTAGGTCTTTATTTTATTATATGTTTAACTCTTTCTTCATCAAATTCATTTATCGCTTCTTATTTTCAGTTATCAATATCGTCGCTACCATATTCATTAGTTTTAACTTTGATTTCTATTTCGTTTTATTTTCTATTCCTTTTTATTCTTACCAATAACTTCACATTATCTATTTTATTACTTATCATCTTATTGGTATTTTATGTCATTCTTATCTTAATGTTCAACTCTTAGCATTTACTATATTTTAATATATTGGAACTAAACTTCTATTCAACGTATGTTAATATAGTAAATTTTCATATCTTATCAAAAGAGCAGATGTTTGTGTGGTGTTTGTAATTACAATGAATTGCCTTTTTAAATATCCCTTGAAATAGACAGTACAAAACATGGAAATTTTCCCTTGTTTTGTACATAAATTTCTTTTTATTTTCATACAGACATTCCTTTGTATTCCAAACGTCACATTTTTGTTTGTTTTAAACTTAATAATATGCAGAAATCTACTTGCAGCATTTCAAATTCTGATATATTAAAATATCACAAATATCACAAATATCCCAAATATCTAAACAATGTCTTATTTGAATTTTTATTCATATCGTCAAACAAAAACAAGTTCCTAATCATTATGCATTCATTAAGAATTTCATTCGGTTTATATCCGTTGTATAAAAATAAATTTCCTAATCATTACACATCATTAAATCAATTTTCGACGTAAAAATAACAATTCTAATCATTACGCAATTCAATATAACTCTCATATAAAGTTCCAAACAATTTCATAAGAGGAAAGTATTAACTTAGTAGTATAAATTTCATAGGCAAGTATAGCATTTCCAACTTCTCATATTTATGAATTTATTTGCGGTTTAATTTCAGTCCTCAACATGTAGGAATAGTCTACAATTATATAATCTAATATTATATAAAAACATATAATATTCCCACTCACCTTCTAATAGTGCTCCCAAATCTCTAGACCTCATCCAAATCTAAACCCTATTTTGACTCCTTATTTGGATCCACAAATAACATTTACACAGATCTATTAGAATTTGGACTCGAGAAAAGAGATCTAGATTTAATTTATTAATTAGAATAAGATCTATAGCTTACCTCCGATGTAGCGACTTGGTTTGAACCTGTTTTCTATTCTCTATCATCTCCTTTCCTTCTCTAAAATGTATACGTGCAATTTAAATCTATTTCTGTGTATTTAGAATTTTGGAGGAGAAAAGGAAATGGTAGAGCTTTTGCGCTCATTAGAAAATTATGAGTTGGAAGTGAAGCCCTAGGTCCTAATTCATAGTGATTCAAATCAACGCTAATCGTCGGACCGAACTATATTAAATTTGGGTCGTGTGGCCAAAAACTATCGCTGCCTAAAATAAATCATGGGTCGACCCTTATAGACCCATGGTCCACCATCCATGGTCGACCTAGGGAAGATCATGGTCGACCTATGCTTTGTTATTTTGGCAAGTTTGAACGTCCATTGATTCTGATTGATTTCTTTACTTAATTAACCAATTAATGTTACCTTATTCCTTAATTGCAGTTCTTAATAACCATGTAACTGTTAATCTTAACGGCGTTTAATTAACGTTAGTTAATTTCAAATTATTTTTTTAATTATATATATATACGTATATATTTTCGACTTCAAAAATTCAAACGTCAATAACTTTCTTGTTTGAACTCTGATTATACATGAAAGTTGATTAAAAAATCGCCATGAATCTAATGGTTTCAGTTTCGTAGCCAAATTCTAATATTTGCAAAAATCCCTTTTTCACTGTTTCTATTTGTTAATTTATTTCCTTTTAATTAATTAATGTAAAAATGTGGGGTGTTACATTGTCTTCCCCATAAAAGAATTTTGCCCCTGAAATTCCTCAAGAAATGAATAATGTAACATAATATACAACCATTCTAAATTAACAATCAATTAGTGTACAACCAATTTTGTAATAAATCATGTACAAGTGCACGGTGCATCACGAAATGTATGATATGCAAACTGAGCAATTCTAAATCGATGCCTCCTATATAAATGCTTTCATTTAAAACAGTTTTCGAAAATATGGTGCAAAAATCCTAAATATACTGGCAGTTCTACATGCATGTAGCTTTTGAAAACCAAAAGCTTGCTTTTACATCCAAATTTCTCTTGCACTTCTACAAATAGAAGTATAGTTCAACCAATTTTGCATCCAATCCTATTATCCAAAATTCTAGCACGCCATTGCTAACATCCAAATTTAGAAAAATCCAGTTTTCTAAACTAATTTTTCTTATGCTAGAAAAGGGTCTGTAATGAACCGGAAATTTTAATGATTTTAAATAACGTAATTAATTAAATTTTGCTTGAAAATAAACAATTAAATTTGATAATGAAAATTTGATATTTGATATGCGCTATTGAAGCATAGCGAATGGCAGATTTTCATTGGGAAATATGGAAGTTTATTTTGTTGTGTAATTTTATTTAAATTTAATAAATCAGTTAAATTGACAGAAATAAAATATTTTTGAAATCTGAATATTTTAACATAATAAAAAAGTAAATCATTTTCTGAGTGAGATGTCGTATTTCGTTTCGCAGAATTTGGATTGCTATATCCCCGTTTATCTTATTTTTGGCGTTTTAGCAACAGATTTGGCAGCGAATATCGACTTTTGATAGAATGGCTGTATCGCTCATACTTTTGTACCATTCCGATCGTCTCGTCATGTTGATCTCCGCAGTATATTCATTTGTGTATTTCGGCGTCCAGTGCGCGGTGAAATCCATGAAAACGGTTAGCCATATCGGTAACCATTTTTGAGCTTTTGATGTTCTGTGTCCATTCATTTGTCAAGCGGCTGAAAACAAATGGTCACTACTTTTCAAATTCTCAGAATTTAATATTTCTGATTTTCACTATTCCCAATTGCCCAATACTATTTCTGGTTCGTGCTTGCCATTCTTTCTCTCTCCTTTCCTGTAGTTCACTCTGTTATTTGAAAAGAAAAAAGATTTGCATATAAATTTTGAAGGCCGTTGTCACTTCCATTCAACCTGCTTGACTTGCTTATTCCCCACCACTGTTTCTCACCTCATTTACCTTGCCATGCTTCCACATGACCTCATTCCATCGTCCTTTCCTACCGCCCACTGTTAGCAACCGAACTGCCACTGATCCTTTCCACCCACCACTCCCATCAACTCTGTTTGCCTCCACCCATTCTCGAATCCACGCTATATTTTCCAGCCCATCACCTTGAAACAGCCATCTCCAACCTCCAAAGCCTTCCCGCCTCGCATCCCACACTACCGAGCACCAAATCACCAGTAGCCGTTCCATCTTCCCACTACATCAGCCGAGGCCTAGACACCCCGCGTCCTTCCATCAACTCTCCCACCACCTGCCACCAAGACAAACATCTCCTTTGCCAAACAAAGCCTTCGACCCACTGCCTTCACTCCTCTGCCTTGTCAAGCTCGCGCAGCAACACCCACCCCTTCCATCACCCAGTCATCGGCCAAACCCCATAGCTAGCGCCAACCACCTTTCTCCTTGAACCGCCTACCGAGCCTCCTCGCCCATGGCAGCCACAAACCCGAGAACAGCCCTAGCAACCGCCATCAATTTTCCTCCGCATTCCATCGCCACAGCCACCATCGGACTTGCTTCATTCCAGGGGGCTTGCATATATAATGCTTCATTCCAGAGTTAGTTGCATGCTTTTATAAAATATATATATAAAGTATATATAAAAATTTATAAGTTGCATACATTCTTTTGCCCAGCTCTTTTCCCCGAGCCTGCATATATTTGTTTGCATGTGTATATGTTTGTAATAATATGAATTTTAAAGTATGTTTATAATAATATGGATTTTAAATATAATATATTTTTTGAAGTAAGTTTTAAAATATAATATATACAAATATTTTGATTTTTATAATATATATATGTTTTGATTTTAAATCTATGTGTTTTAAATTAAGTAATGATTTTATAATATAATATATATAGATCTTACGTTAATATGTTTTAATATTGATTTTAAAATATGTTTATAAAGATTTATTTTGATTTTGGTTTTAAAATATAGATATATAGAGATTGTATTCTATATGTGTTTAAATTAAATCTTGATTTGAAATACATATAACGATTTTATTTTTAATATGTGTCTTTAAATTGAATATTGATTTTAGAAAAATATTATAAAATATATCTTGTTTCAGTTATATCAAGCTAGTTTTGATTTTTAATTCCTCAATTCGGGTCCGTCGTGCTTTGCTTTTGGTTTCGCCGCTATCCAGAATTGATCGCAGCAGTTAGTTGCTTTGATTTGTCGCTTATCCGTGTGCTTGTCCTGTTTTCTCTAGCCTTGAAATGTGAGCAATCACTCATGATTAACATTCTTATGTTTAGTAAATTTAATTCACATGAAATGATGACTGAAATATATTGTTAAATTTGAATTGTTAGTTATTTAATTGTTAAATATGATATGCCGTCATCTGCAATTGTTCACTTATAACATATGACACCATAACCTATTGTATATATTATATTTAAATTGTTAATGATAATATATGCCTGATATTAATATGTATGTCATTTTATAATATTATTTTGTTGTCCTCACTCTACAAGTTCCCTTAGTTTTAGGAAAATCCCTATGAGTTGAAATGATACATACCTGAATGATCTTATAGATTAGGGAAAATCGTTATGGGTTGAAATGATAAACCCAAGCGATTTTCATTGATTTTTGAATTTTGGGATTGCGGGTTGAAATGATATATACCCGTAAATATTTAAATAATTACGGATTGAAACGATAAATATCTGTATCACTTGACCATAGGATAGAAAATTATACACGGACACCGTTAGTCTATTTTGAAAAATGATTTTTAATGTTTTGAAAGGAAATATATGGGTTTTAATAAATATTGATTTTAAATATAATACATAAAGATTTTATTTTAATATATGTGTAAAATTTAGATTTTTAATTATATGTTTGGAAATTTAAATTTTATAAGTTAAGTTTTGAAAAATATAAAATTTAGATTTTACTTATAATTTTATCATTTTTAAATATATAAAAAAAGATTTTATATAATATATTTAGTAAAATAAGATTTAATTTAATAATAATTAGTATAATAAAATTTAATAAGAATTTAATTTAACTAATATATATAATATGTTTTAAATATTTATTTAAAATTTATATTAATATTTTTAAATAGAATTTGTAATAACTTTAATAAATATAGGTTGGAAAGATAAATTAAAGTTGACTTGACATTTAAATTGGTTAATGATTGAAGTTAAATAAAGATTGATTTGGGACTTATTGATTTTAAGATTTAAAGATATGTTTGTATAATTTGATAGCTTAATTTTGATTTAAAGAGGATTAAATGAACATTTTAAATCTAAATGAAATGGAAATATGAATATTTAATTTTGATTTAAATTTATTATTTGAGATTCTATTTATATGTTTAACTAAAGGTGGTTAAATAAATATTTTAAATTCAAATAAAATTGAAATTGAATATTTAATTCTGATTTAAATTTGTAATCTGGGATTTTATTTAAATGTTATTAAAAATGAATAAGTGAACATTTTTAAATTTAAATAAAATTAAAGTTGAATTTTTGAAATATAAATGAAATTTACCAAATTGAATTATTGTAAATATTTGAATATTTTGAAGATTGAAACTTATTGAATTTGAAGTGGTTTAAATTTGTAGTTTAAACCTGGATTTGAAATCAATATAAATAAGAATGATTTTAACGAGAATTTGGATTGAACCTCTAACCGTTTAATTGATATTGTTAAACTGGAATTGATTTAAATTGGGTTGTAGAACTAAAGTTGATTTGAATTAAATTATGAAATTGGAAGAAACACTTCTAATTTGAAACTATTTTCAGTATAAATTCTTTTTAATATATAAACTATTTTTAATATATAAACTCTTTTTAATATATAAACTAATTTAATTTATAACTTATTTTTAAATATATAAACTATTTTTAATTTATAACTATTTTAATATATATAAACTATTTTCAATATTTAAACTGTTTAGGTTGGAACTATTATGATTTAGATTTAATGGATTTAAATACGAATATTTTGATATGATGGTTTAAACTATTTGTGGTTATGGTTTTGGAAGTGAATACGATTTCGAAAGTGATATGATTTCAAAAGTGAATATGATTTCGAAAGTGGTATGATTTTGAAATGAATATGGTATTTTGATATGATGTATGCACTGTTTTAAATGAAAATGACCACGGTGTGAAATAAGCGTTTGGTTGTTAAAGAGACCTGGATCAGATATTGTCATACTCTTTGTCAATACCGAAAACCACTTTAACAACCGTGTACATGGTGGAGATTCCAAAACGAAGTAGGATGGTTTGGCGACGTCTATATGAGGTATGAACGCAACCCTGACTCCTGCAAGTCAGCTTGATGTGACTAAAATAGGAGCCACGCCGGGCCAAGTAAGGTCGCACCCCCGATCGAGCATGCTTCTTCGATCCCATTTTATTACTTTGTGATTTAATTGGGTGCACCTTTGATTATGGGAGTGTGTCTCGAGGTGTGCGGTAGTAGCTGCTATGCATTACCACCAGTCCGAATCTGCAAAACAGTAGTATCATACCCTGGGCATTGCCTCACATGCCTTCTCACATGCCTTATCGCGCCCACTACGAGTTTGGTTCGTGTCGTACCTATGGAGTGCTCCCTGATAGCCCACCGGTTTGGTGGAGTTTACAGTACTATATAGACTACGACATTTATATAAAAATGTGTTAAGGGGGGTATAGGTAACGCCTTAACGCTATTTTAATAGTTTACTTTACTTTAGACATTATCTATGTAGTGTATTGTACTATGTATGTAGATAGTTCCACAGATCCTTAAAGGATGAGAATCCTAAACATCCTTTAAGTTATTTGCATTTCACTTGAGTTGATTTACTGGTATAAGAATGTTAATCCTGACTCGAGTGTCTTGTGTTTTGCTTTATCCTCGAGTCAGATTGAGTGTCACAGCATTTGAGACCCACCTTTGGAGCTTGGAGCTTTGCTTGAAGACCTGTCTTTATCTATTCTGCTTTCAGTTTATTCCAGTTGTTGATGTTCAGACTTGTCACTTGTTTCTATACTAGAGACTACTCTGTATTTGAGATTTCTGTTGTATTTTATTTCAAACTCTATTGTTTATATAGTAGCTTCATGAACTACTATTTATTTATTCCGTTGTTTATTGTTATATTACTCTGTGTCTGTGAGTCTGCGATTGATTTTTTTTACTGTATATGCTGAGTTTTGCCAAATATAAATTAACAATCTGTTGTTTTGAGCGATTCAAGTCCGACATGAGTGAATGATTGTCGATTTGAATGGTTCGAAATTTCAGGTCGTTACATGTGGTTTCAGAGCTCTAGTTTAGGAAAAACTTAGCATATGGAGTAAGACTCATTAGAGATAGGGTAGTGATACCCTAGAATGAGTAGAATTAATTATGGAATCATCTTCGTTCGAGCTTGAAATCCCTAGTTAGAATTCTCCTTGATTAGGATTTCTTTTGAATTTTGGAATAATCCATTTGTTCTAAAATCCATTCTTGTCTTTTCCCATTCGTGTTCTTTTGATACTGGAGCATCCCATAGCTTTATTTCTGATTGATATCTGTAATAAATTCAAGCACATCTTGCAACCTCAATTGGTAACTTCATCCTTATGTGTGACTAATCCCATCGGTGGTCCCGCCAACCTTAGTATTATTTGTAAAGGGGTTAAACTCCTTTACAACAAGCGTCGATTTACCAAAGATTTTTGTATCCTCAGTTTCGATGCTGTTATCTCTTGCTAAGCCCAAACCGTTCTCTAGTAGATGACCAGGGAAATTCTTTTGTAATCGAATGTCGATTGCCTCAGGATTATGCAGGCAGTTTCATCTTTTCGCTTGATTGTCAGCCTAGTGATTTTGACTCCACCCCGATAGTCATGGATTATCCTGATGTTTAGGGCGAAGTCACTTCTCTACCTCCCAGGCGGGAAATTAAATTCTGCATTGATCTTATTTCTAGAGCTCGACCTGTTGTCCTTCCTCCCGGACGAATGGTTTCTATAAATGGTTAGTCATCCCCTTTGGATTAACCAATGCTCCTGCCTTTTTTGTCGATCTCATGAATCATGTTTTCTGTGATGTCCTCAACAAGTTATCCTTGTTTTCATTAAAGATATTCTCGTTTTTCTAAGTCTCGATTAACCCGGTTAAGGACGCCGTGATTAATATAAGTCTATCCATCTTTCCTCTTTTGTAATTTAATTATCTACCTTCCTTTCGAGCCTATCTTCTTAGTTAGAATTCTCTTTGATTAGGTTCCTCTAAATTTGGATCTCTATCCTTGTTCTAAAATCCATTCTTGAATCATCCTAGAAGGGAGTGTATTTGTAATTGATATAAAATGTTTAATATTGTGCTGTTTGAGTTGTTAAGTTTGAATTTTGGGTTTCGATCGATTCATCTGGCCAACGCTATCGATAGGAATTCCAAAACACTTGAACAAACCAAACTGACATATTATTGTTTTCGAAATTGGTAAATGAAATATTTTTATGTATGATTATATTTTATATATAAAGGCATAATTTTTTGAAATTAGATAGTTAAATGAATTGGTTGTGAGAAATGATAATACTAGAGTATCATTTATTGTTTTGTCGGCATTTCTAAACTGTTAACTTTTGTTATATGTCATAAAGAGGTGAAATTTTTAAAACATGGTTTATAGATCTGATTCGAAAGTGAAATTAATTTAAATTATGGATTTGAGAATTAAATTTTCGGTGCTTTTCAAAAATTTGGTTTTCAATGTTTTGAGAAATGTATTATTTGAAAGTACTTTCGAATGGAAATTGTTTCCAAATAATTTTTAAAAGAAGTAAATTCGTACTCTCCTCTTTTGTCGCTAGAAATAATTTCGGTGATGACTGCACCATCATCTACATTCATTTTCGAGTCTCAAAGTGGAGAGACCACTCAGTAGCTTTGCTGCACTTTTGTTTTGGAAAATGGATTTGATTTGAATTTCTTGAGTATGATTTGATGTACAATATATATATATATATATATATATATATGTATATTTATTTCAAAATGGTTTGAAGTGAAACCGAAAATTTAACTCTTAAGTCTTATGCTAAGTGATAGTTTTCAATTATTGAAATAAAGCAAAAATTTTGAATAATTGGAGTAACTAAAATGAAAAATGAAATTAAAACAACTTAAAACAGTTGAACTAGGATAAATTTATTTGTATAATACTCAACTGCGTTCTAAAATATATATATAACTTACCTGATTATTCAAAAAGTTAAAATGTACTATGAATATGTAATTGAAGGTTATACAAGAGAAACTTGAGTTATAAAAGAAAATGTTCAAACTAAATTTTGCTTAATAGAAATATTGCAAATAAAAGATAAATTTATATGGTTTTGAATTTATTGTTGTATCTGGAATTCTGTATTTCGAATGTATCTTTCCTTTCGGTTGCTTCTATTCTCCTATTTCACTCTTTTTCGGGGACGAAAAGTTTTGAGTAGGGGAGAGTGTAACGACTCGGAAATTTTAACGATTTTAAATAACGTAATTAACTAAATTTTGCTTGAAAATAAACAATTAAATTTGACAATGAAAATTTGATATTTGGTATGCGTCTATTGAAGCATAGCGAATGGCGGATTTTCATAGGGAAATATGGAAGTTTATTTTGTTGTGTAATTTTATTTAAATTTAAATCAGTTAAATTGATGGAAATAAAATATTTTCGAAATTTGAATATTTTTACATAATAAAAATGTAAATCATTTTCTGAGTGAGACGTCGTATTTCGTTTCGCAAAATTTGGACTGTTATATCCCCGTTTATCTTATTTTCGGCGTTTTAGTAGTAGTTTTAGCAGCGAATATCGACTTCTGATAGAATGGTCATACCGCTAATATCTGTGTACCATTATGTTAGTCTCGTCGTGCTGATCTCCGCAGTATATTCATTTGTGTATTTCGATGTCCGGTGCGCGGTGAAATCCATGAAAACGGTTAGCCATATCGGTAACCATTTTGGAGCTTTTGATATTTTGTTCATTCATTTGTCAAGCGGCTGGAAAAAAATGGTGACTACTTTCCAAATTCTTAGAATTTAATATTTCTGACTTTCACTATCCCCAATTGCCCAATACTATTTCTGGTTCGTGCTTGCCATTCTTTCTCTCTCCCTTCCTGTAGTTCACTCTGTTATTTGAAAAGAAAAGAAAAGATTTGCATATAAATTTTGAAGGCTGTTGTCACTTCCATTCAACCTGCTCGACTTGCTTATTTCCCCACCATTGTTTCTCACCTCGTCCACCTTGTCGTGCTTCCACGTGACCTCATTCCACCGTCCTTTCCTGCCGCCCACTGTTAGCAACCGAACTGCCACCGATCCTTTCCACCCACCACTCCAATCAACTCCGTTTGCCTCCACTCATTCCCGAATCCAAGCCATATTTTCTAGCCCATCACCTTGAAACAACCATCTCCAACCTCCAAAGCCTTCCCGCCTCGCATTCCACACTGCCGAGCACCAACCCAGTATCACCAGTAGCCGCTCCATCTTCCCACTACATCAACCGAGGCCTACACACCCCACGTCCTTCCATCAACTCGCCCATCACCTACCACCAAGACAGACATCTCCTTCACCAAAAAAGCCTCCGACCCACTTCCTTCACTCCTCTGCCTTGTCAAGCTCGCGCAGCAACACCTGCCCCTTCCATCACCCAGTCATCGGCCAAACCCCATAGCTAGCGCCAACCACCTTCCTCTTTGAACTGCCTGTTGAGCCTCCTCACCCATGGCAACCACAAACCCGAGAACAGCCCTAGCAACCGCCATCAATTTTCCTCCGCATTCCATCGCCACAGCCACCATCGGACTTGCTTTATTCAAAGGGGCTTGCATATATAATGCTTCATTCCAGAGTTAGTTGCATGCTTTTATAATATATATATATAGTATATATAAAAGTTTGTAAGTTGCATACATTCTTTTGCCTAGCTCTTTTTCCCCGAGCCTGCATATATTTATTTGCATGTATATATGTTTGTAATAATATGGGTTTTAAAGTATGTTTATAATAATATGGATTTTAAATATAATATATTTTTTGAAGTAATTTTTAAAATATAATATATATAAATATAAATATTTTGATTTTTATAATATATATCTTTTGATTTTAAATCTATGTGTTTTAAATTAAGTAATGATTTTGTAATATAATATATATAGAACTTATGTTAATATGTTTTAATATTGATTTTAAAATATGTTTATAAATATTTATTTTGATATTAGTTTTAAAATATATATATAGAGAGAGAGAGAGAGATTTTATTTTATATGTGTTTAAATTAAATCTTGATTTGAAAATACATATAAGGATTTTATTTTTAATATGTGTCTTTAAATTGAATATTAATTTTAGAAAAATATTATAAAATATATCTTGTTTCAGTTATATCAAGCTAGTTTTGATTTTTAATTCCTCAATTCGGGTATGTCGTGCTTTGCTTTTGGTTTCGTCACTGTCCAGAATTGATCGCAGTAGTTAGTTGCTTTGATTTGTCGCTTATCCGTGTGCCCGTCCCGTTTTCTCTAGCCTCGAAAGGTTAGCAATCACTCACGGGTAACATTCTTATGTTTAGTAAATTTAATTCACATGAAATGACGATTGAAATATGTTTTTAAATTTGAATTGTTGGTTATTTAATTGTTAAATATGATATGTCATTATCTGCAATTGTTCACTTATGATATATGACACCATAACCTGTTGTATATATTATATTTAAATTGTTAATGATGATATATGCCTAATATTGATATGTATGTCATTCTATAATATTATTCCATTGTCCTCACTCTACAAGTTCCCTTAGTTTTAGGAAAATCCCTATGGGTTGAATGATACATACCCGAACGATCTTATAGATTAGGGAAAATCGTTATGGGTTGAAATGATAAACCCAACGATTTTCATTGAGTTTTGAATTTTGGGATTGTAGGTTGAAATGATATATACCCGTAATATTTAAATAATTGCGGATTGAAATGATAAATATCTGTATCGCTTGACAATAGGATAGAAAATTATATAAGGACATCGTTGGTCTATTTTGAAAAATGATTTTTAAAGTTTTGAAAGGAAATATATGGGTTTTAATAAATATCGATTTTAAATATAATACATAAAGATTTTATTTTAATATAGGCGTAAAATTTAGATTTTTAATTATATGTTTGGAAATTTAAAATTTATAAGTTAAGTTTTGAAAAATATAAAATTTAGATTTTACTTATAATTTTATCATTTTTAAATATATAAAATAAGATTTTATATAATATATTTAGTAAAATAAGATTTTATACAATATATTTAGTAAAATAAGATTTAATTTAATAATAATTAATATAATAAAATTTAATAAGAATTTAATTTAACTAATATATATAATATGTTTTAAATATTTATTTAATATTTATATTAATATTTTTAAATAGAATTTATAATAACTTTAATAAATATAGGTTGGAAAGATAAATTAAAGTTGACTTGACATTTAAATTGGTTAATAATTGAATTTAAATAAAGATTGATTTGGGGCTTATTGATTTTGAGATTTAAAGATATGTTTCTATAATTTGATGGCTTAATTTTGATTTATAGAGGATTAAATGAATATTTTAAATTTAAATGAAATGGAAATCTGAATATTTAATTATGATTTAAATTTATTATTTGAGATTCTATTTATATGTTTAACTAAAGGTGGTTAAATGAACATTTTAAATTTAAATAAAATTAAAATTGAATATTTAATTCTGATTTAAATTTGTAATCTGGGATTTTATTTAAATGATATTAAAAATGATTAAGTGAATATTTTCAAATTTAAATAAAACTAAAGTTGAATTTTTGAAGTATAAATGAAATTTACCAAATTGAATTATTGTAAATATTTCAATATTTTGAACTTTAAAACTTATTGAATTTGAAGTGGTTTAAATTTTGTAGTTTAAACCTAGATTTGAAATCGATATAAATCAAGAATGATTTTAATGAGAATTTGGATTGAACCTCTAACCGTTTAATTGAAATTGTTAAACTGGAATTGATTTAAATTGGGTTGTAGAACTAAAGTTGATTTGAATTGATTTATGAAATTAGAAGAAACAATTCCAATTTAAAACTATTTTTGGTATAAATTCTTTTTAATATATAAACTATTTTTAATATATAAACTCTTTTTAATATATAAACTATTTTAATTTATTACTTATTTTTAAATATATAAACTATTTTTAATTTATAACTATTTCAATATATATAAAATATTTTCAATATTTAAAATGTTTAGGTTGGAACTGTTATGATTTAGATTTAATGGATTTAAATGCGAATATTTTGATATGATGGTTTAAACTATTTGTGGTTATGGTTTTGGAAGTGAATACGATTTCGAAAGTGATATGATTTCAAAAGTGAATATGATTTCGAAAGTGATATGATTTAGAAATGAATATGAAGTATGAACTGTTTGAAATGAAAATGACCACGGTGTGAAATAAGCGTTTGGTTGTTAAAGAGACCGGGATCGGATTATTGTCATACTCTCTGCTAATACCGAAAACCACTTTAATAACCGTGTACATGGTGGAGATTCTAGAACGAAGTAGGATGGTTTGGTGACGTCTATATGAGGTATGAACGCAGCCCTGACTCCCACGAGTCAGCTTGATGTGACTAAAACAAAAGCCATACCGGGCCAAGTGAGGTCGCACCTCCGATCGAGCATGCTTCTTCGATGCCATTCTATTACATCATGATTTGATTGGGTGCACCTTTGATTATGGGAGTGTGTCTTGAGGTGGGCGGTAGTAGCTGTTATGCGTTACCACCAGTCTGGATCTACAAAACGGTAGTATCCTACGCTGGGCATTGCCTCGCCTGCCTTGTCACATGCCTTATCGCACCCACTACGAGTTTGGTTTGTGTCGTACCTATGGAGTGCTCCTTGATGGCCCACCGGTTTGGTGGAGTTTACAGTACTATATAGACTGCGGCATTTATATAATAATGTGTTAAGGGGGATATGGGTAACGCCTTAACGCTATTTTAATTGTTTACTTTACTTTAGACATTATCTATGTAGCGTATTGTACTATGTATGTAGATAATTCCATGGATCCTTAAAGGATGGGAATCCCAAACATTCTTTAAGTTATTTGCATTTCACTTGAGTTGATTTACTGGTATAAGAATGTTAATCATGACTCGAGTGTTTTGTGTTTTGCTTTATGCTCGGGTCAGACTGAGTGTCACAACATTTGAGACTCACCATTGGAGCTTGGAGCTTTGCTTGAAGATCTGTCTTTATCTATTCTGCTTTCAGTTTATTCCAATTGTTGATGTTCAGACTTGTCACTTGTTCTAGTACTAGAGACTACTTTGTATTTGAGATTTCTGTTGTATTTTATTTCAAACTCTGTTGTTTATATAGTAGCTTCATGAACTACTATTTATTTATTCCGCTACTTATTGTTATATTACTCTGTGTCTGTGATTCTGTGATTGATTTGGTTTACTGTATATGCTGAGTTTTGTCAAATATAAATTAAAAATATGTTGTTTTGAGCGATTCAAGTCTGACATGAGTGGATGATTGTCGATTTGGATGGTTCGAAATTCTAGTTCGTTATAGGGTCTAGTTGGAAAATTCCATATTTACATCCTTCTCTTATGCACCTTTTTCCGTTGTACCTTAGAATCCTCTCTTTTGCCCCTAATTCTTTTCCCACTTTTCCAAGTATAGTTTGCATAAGTCAACTTCTTTTTAAGTTTTTAAAATAGGGCTCATTTCAAAAATCAACCTGTAGGATCGTTTTCAACCTAAGGGGGGGTGAATAGGGTGAACTAAAAGTTAATGCGGAAATAAAAATAAAAACAGAAAGTAATGCAGTAAATATCACACACAGTTTTACCCAGCTTCGGCAAAAACCTGCCTACGTGTTGCCCCTAAGGTTTCTACTAGAAATTAAGTAATTAGACGCTTACAAAAACACGTAAACTTGCGATACCCGCTAACTCAATTAACCTAACCCTAAGCTCAAAACCCTGCCACAACTCAGCCACTGAGTTGTGAATTCTTGAACTACAAAACCGTAGTTCGTAAACAAGTTATTCTAGAGTTTTTGACTTAAATAAAAAAGCAAAATAAAAACTAAAGTACTAAATAAAAAATAAAAACCCCAGTACAAATATACAGCCTAAATAACAAGTGCGGTCCAAAAAGAGATAAACGAATTTTCCCTTTTTTTATTTTGCTTCCTTCTAACCCACGCCGCCTTGTTTCTTCGTGACCTAGAATTAGGTTTTTCCAATTGACGTCGCCGCTTGGAATTTGATCGATTGAACTGATGATTTCACTTTGATTTGCTTCGTCGATCGATCCCTAGCTTGATTGTACTCGGTCGCTTCAATTGTATCGAGCACTTCTTCAGTTATGGCTTTGGTATGATTTTAAATTTGCTGTTTTAATTAACTTACTAGTAACTCGACTTTGATGATCTGCCGATGATGATAATGGGTTAATTTATAGGGATCTAAACCCTATTATTTCGTTTGTATATTTTGGTTTGAATTTTTTAATAGCTTTGCTCGGCCATTCGATTCTTGATTGAATGATTGTGATGATTTCTGACTTGTTCATTGGTTGACTTGATCATCCTTCGATTGTATTTCTGATATAATTAAATATGTTTAAATATATTTGAATTTGTTCCTCTCTTTACAGCCAATGACTTGTTCAATATACCATTCGTTGTTCCATATGACCTCTGATTGAATTCCCTTAGTTTTGTTCAAACTGCTACAGATAATGTTCGATTTTTTTTGAACACTTCAACAGTGTTTTTTTGTTTGGCCATTTCTTTTTGAAACATGTCCTTGACTGATTCATGACGCACGACTACTTCACTCTTTATTGCATCTCTTTAAAATTTGATGCCACTTGATATGATTTTGGTGTCTCCACGTATATACATACATACATACATACATATATGTATGTATATATGTGTGTGATTGCTTGGCATCAATTCTGGTTGTTAGACTTGTTTTCATGTGCTTGTTAGTCTTGCTGTGTCTGGTGAACTTGTATTCTCTGTCCTTGTGCACTTGTATTCTCTGAACTGTTGAAACTGAACTTGATTGAACATATTCAAGTGATTTCCTTGTGCCATTTGAAGTCTGATCTGGTGCACTTTGAACATTTTGTATATTTTCATGTAAGTGTTGAAACTGAACTTGATTGAGCATGTCTGAAATTTGTTGCTTTTGTTATTGAATCTGGTATGTGTTGCAATGTGTTTGGATCTACATGAGTCTGCACTTGGTTAAGCTGCTGTCATGTTGTATGTTGTTTCTTTGCATTCATGTACATATGAGCATGTTTAAAGCTTTTCATTCATGTTAACTCATTTGAACTTGTGAGCATGTCTGGTTCCATATTTATCTTGTTTTCATGTGTGCATTTGGTTTAGCTGCATGCTCCAATGTGTACATGTGCATTGTTCTAGTCTGGTTGCAGCCCTTGTGTTCACCACTGCTTATGCCCATGCGCACTTTGGTATTGTGGTCTTGTTAGCCTGAGTTATGATAGTCTGGTTTGGTTTTGGTTAAGACTTCATGTGTACATTGATTTAGAGAACTGCCTTGTACTGACCATTTCTTTATTCTTTGTACATGTCTGGTGCCTTTGTGATTACTGAACTGTAGACTAGTCTGGTTCCATATGTTGTTTTCACGTTGCATGTTGTCATGTGGTATGTTTTGTTGAGGCTGTTTTGGTTGCTGTGACTGATCATTGCTGTGTTGAGTTATTTTTGCATTGCACCTGAGTTGAATCCAGTCTTGGCTTGGGTTTGACCTTGTGCTCACCTGTCCCTGCAATTTTAACAAGCAAGTGTATTTCGGTGTGCAAGACCTTGTGGCAAGTACAGTGATACACCGTGCATGCCAAAAGTTGTTCGCGTAAGAAGAATTAAAAAAATGATGACGAACAACCCAAATAACTGAGGCAAATAATATTTTCAAACACACACTTCATTGTGCATTGCAAAATATTTCCTTTTCAATTTTACTGTGTCAGTGTTTATTTTGTAGATAGTTCAGATGTTGGATACAGGCTGGAACAGAGTTGAAGATCAAATACGAGTGATGAGTGAATATGTAGTGAGGTGAAACATGCATGTAAAATTGTATAGTGAAACTTGTGTTGTAATTGAAACTTGTATGTGGAATTGTGTATATAATGAGAGCTTAAATTTGTACTATTTGAATTTGTAATAAAATATTTGTTTAAATAAGAATTCCGAGTTATTTATTTTATTCAACACACATTTATTTAATTATGTGGAAAACTAAAACAGTACAATAACAAATACATTTAAACGAATATATATACATATATATATGTGTGTGTGTGTGTGTGTTTAGTATCATCAAACAAAAATCATACACTAGTATATTCTACAATCTCCCCCTTTTGATGATAACAAACATATATTAAGATTTTGACTCTATTAAATGTATTTGGTCTTATTGAATTCTATTTGCTCCCCCTATTTGAATACTCCCCCTACAACAAAGCTCCCCCTTCACATATGCATGAGAATAAAAAAAGAGAATATGAAAATAAATAAATAACAATAAAAAAATGCAATGAACCTAGATGAGAATATGCAAATAAAATAATAAAATACGACTTATTTGCCAAAATCTTAACTTCTCTCCCCCTTTTGTTATCAGCAAAAGAATAATAGTGTTAGATAAGAGTGATAAAGTGATAGACATTAATACCTAATCGAGTATACATATTAAATTTCAAAAAAAATCATAAATACTATATTAGACGCATATTCCATTTTAGAGTGATAGGGGTGATGTAGGCATAGAAAACCATATAGTCGTGTCCATTTGTGGTATATTTATGACAAGAATTTAAATACTTACTAACCATGCATAACCATTAGGACTTTTAAATGAAATTAGTAGTATTTCCTATTTTTATTAAAAATGAATTCCAAGCATCTTCTAACCACGCATAACCATGAGGACTTTTAAATGGGGTTAGAATCAACTCGCCTATTTTATCCAATTTTGATATGTGTTCCATACATGCATAACCGTGAGAACTTTTAAATGAGCATGAAATCACATAATCAAAGATTCCAAGTAGTTCACCCATGCATAACCGTGAGGACTTTTATATGAGAGTGGGTACTTTTGGATCATTTTATTGCTAAAAAAGAATGAATAATTTCCTATTTAAATACCACATTTTGACATACTATATTGGATTTTGATGAGTGATTGTCGTAGAAATATGATAGGAATAGAGATGGTCATGGAATTTTTACCAACCAAAGTTATTACAAATTTTGTTTAAATTTTTAAAGAAATTTTCTAAATATACTCTCTCAAGTCATAATGTATGATCAAGACCAACACTCATCGCTTTTTTCAGTCACTATTTATCTTTTCGATAATAAATAGGGAGTCAGATTAGTTAATATTGGCATTTTAAGATCAAATCCAAAAAAAATATAAAATCACATTTCTAAAATGTCTAAACTGAGACGAAGTCGACAAAAACTATTTTCTGGAAGGGGTTTTGTAAAAATGTATGCTAATTGAGAATCGGTTGGAATGAAGTTTATGCAGATATTTTCTTTAAAAATGTGATCTGTAATAAAATGATGTCTAACATCTATATGCTTGGTGCAAGAATGATGTACAGGATTATTTGTGAGATCAATTGCACTTTTGCTATCACACATAAGTGGGACTCGTTTAAAATTTAGACCATAGTCTTGAAAGGTTTGTATCATCCATAAGATTTGAGCAGAGCTTAGAGCAATATACTCTGCCTCAGTGGAGGATAATGCAATACAGTTTTGTTTTTGACTTGACCGTGCAACTAATGAATGTCCCAATATAAAACATGTTCCACTAGTACTTTTTCTATCAACTAGACTACCATCATAGTCTGCATCTGAATACCCTTTTAACTCAAAGTTATCATTAGTTCGATACCATAGACCAGACCGTGGGGTGTGCAACATATACCTTATAATCCTTTTTACAGCTTTTAATGAGATTCTTTTGGATTTGATTGAAACCGTGCACATAAACAAACAGAAAACATAATGTTTAGTCTAGAAGCAGTAAGATAAAGAAGTGATCCAATCATACCTCGATATTTCTTTTGATCAACTACCTTACCTTTTTCATCCTTGTCAAGTTTAATTATTGTGCTCATGGGAGTTTTTGCAGGTTTAGCATCTTTCAATCCAAATTTATTGACAAGCTCCCTGATATATTTTGTTTGAGAGATGAACGTCCCTTTTTCACTTTGTTTGATTTGAAATCCTAAAAGGAATTTCAACTCTCCTACTAAGCTCATTTCAAACTTTTCCTGCACGACTTTTTCAAATTTCTTATAAAAAGTTAGTGGCGCCATAAATAATGACATCAACATATATTTGAATAATCAAAAGGACATCATTTTCGTGCAATAGAAATAATGGGGTATCTACACAGCCCTTTTTGAACCCATTTTCAAGGAGATAGGTGCTAATACATTCATACCAAGCCCTAGGGGCTTGTTTTAATCCATATAGTGTTTTCTTAAGTTTATATACATGGTTAGGTTATTCTTGACTTTCAAAGCCTTCGGGTTGTTCAACAAATACATCCTCTTTCAAAATTCCATTAAGAAAAGCACTTTTAATATCCATCTGTCTTAGTTTAAATCCTTTATAACAAGCAAAAACTAACAATATCCTAATGGATTCTAGTCTTGCTACTGGTGCAAAAGTTTCATCAAAATCAATTCCTTCAATTTGATTACAGCCTTTAGCAACTAACCTAGCTTTGTTCCTAATCACATTTCCAGATTCATCAAATTTATTTTTAAAAATCCATTTGGTTCCTACAACTGGATAATCATTAGGTCTAGGTGCTAGAATCCAAACATTATTTCGTTCAAATTGATCTAGCTCTTCTTGCATAGCCATAAACCAACTCTCATCATTAAGAGAAGTATCTATGTCTTTGGGTTCAATTTTTGAAATAAATCCATTGTATAGACGCAAATCACATAAATTTCTAAAAGAGGAACGAGTTTGAATACCTACAGTAGGATTACCTATTACCAATTCTGGAGGACGATCTGCTTTGAATTTCAATCTCTCTAGTTCCAAATTTATTTGGACTTCTTCCGCGGTTTTAGTTTCTTTTGGATTTTCACTTTCATCTGTTTCATTCTCCTATTCGACATTGCTTTTGATTGTTTCCTTGCTTTAATCGTTAATGCATTCATCAAATTTCACATTGATTGACTCCATGATTGTTCTCGTCCTTTTGTTGTATACTCTATAAGCTTTGCTTCTGGAAGAGTATCCCATGAACATGCCTTCGTCAGCTTTTGGCTCAAATTTTCCCAGTTTATCACCTATATCGAGAATAAAACACTGACAGCCAAATTTTTTGAAATATGCAATGTTTGGCTTTTTGTTGAATTATAGTTCATATGGTGTTTTCTTTAGAATCGGCCTAATCATGATTCTATTCATTACATAACAAGTTGTATTTACTGCCTCTGCCCGAATGGAGAAGGGTAGTTTATACTCATTTATCATAGATCTAGCCAACTCTGGTAAGGTTCGATTCTTTCTCTCGACTACTTCATTTTGCTGTGGAGTACGTGGGGCAGAGAATTCATGTTTAAATCCATTTTCATCACAAAAAAATTCAAATTCAAAATTTTCAAATTCTCCACCATGATCACTTCTTAGCGAAATAATAGAAACTCCTTTTTCATTTTGAACTAATTTTGTGAATTTAGTGAAGTATGAGAAAGTTTCTGATTTTTTAGCTAAGAAGTATACCCACGTGTATCTAGAGTAATCATCAACCAATAACAATATCCCTTACCACCTAAACTTGCAATATCATTAGGTCCAAACAGATCCATATGAACTAGTTCAAGAACTCTAGAAGTACTTACAGTGTTCTTGGCATGAAAAGATGATTTTTTAAATTTTCCCATAGTACATGCTTTACATAGAGTTTCTGTTTTGAAATCATGAGATGTTAAACCTCTTACCAAATCTTTTATTTTTAATTTGTTTATCATATTCATGCTAGCATGTCCTATTCGTCTATGTCATAAGTTTACTTCTTCATCCTTAGCTACCAAACATTTTGAAAGAGTGAGATCATCAAAAGATAGAGAGTATATATTACCTTTCCTCTTACTTGAAAATAATGTTTCTTTTGATAATTGGTCAACAATTTTGCATAAATTAGAATTAAAAACAACATTCATTCCCTTATAACATAATTGGCTGATTGAAATCAGATTATGGTGCAGATTTTCAACATATAATACATCATTTAAGGTAAATGTACCGTTACCTACTTTACCAATAATTTTACATTTATCATCGTTTCCCATTGCGACTCTGCCACCTTTGTACTTCTCTAGGCTAAGGAACTTTGATTTGTCGCCCGTCATGTGCTTGGAATAGCCAGAATCCAGGTGCCACTCTTGTTGTTCCTTAGCCTGCCAACACACCTACACGAGAAAAGAGTTCTGTGACCTATTTGTTTTCATAGGTCCATGATTGTTAGTGATGGAAAATTTTGAAAAACAAGTCTGCGTAGAACCAAGACAGTCTATGTTTGTTCCTTTTGGCACCCAGATTTGTTTGACTTTAAGGGATTTTACATTCGTGCCTTTAGGAACCCAAATTGGTATGGTTTTCGTGTGTTTAGGTCTATACCAGCAATTGTTTTGATTGTGTCCAATTTTTTCACAAATCGTGCACTTGGAGTTGACATAATTAGTTTTACTTCTACCTTTTTCAGATTGAGTATACCAAAGTCCTTGTCTAATAGTATTAACAGTTTGTTTCCCTAATAGCATATTTAGTGATCTTTCTACTTTGGAGAATTTTCCTAAAGTTATGGACAATTGTTGGACTTGTGACTTGAGAGATTCATTTCCATTCAATAACAAGGTGCACTTTTTAATAGAATTTTCTCTCATAGTATTTTCACTTTCTTTCAAAATCAAAATTTCATTTTCAAGCGATTTAATTCTAGTTTCTGATTTTTTTTATTTCCTCTTCTAATGATGGACACTTATCACACTTAAGGCTCTTTTTTCTATAGTTTCGAACCATTTGATCAAGCTGCTTATTTAGTTCTATCAAACTATCTTTTTGTGATTCAATTTTAGTGTACTTCTCCCTAAGTCTTTCAAAACAGCCATTTACTTCATGAAAATATATAAGTAATTGTGAGTGAGTAAGTTTTGATACCTCGCTGTGCTCATCATCATCGCAGTCACTTGTTTCTCCTAAAAGACACCGATTTACTCTTTCACTCTCACTGCCAGTGCTTTTATCATCATTTTCATCACTTTCATCCCAAGTTGCTGCAAAACTTCTCCTTTTCGGTTTCTTTCCTTTGCTGACTTGATTTTGAGGACAATTTGGCTTGATATGACCAGGTTTATTGCACTTGTGAAAAATTACCTCCTACTTTTCTGAGTTGTCTAGAAATTTGATGATCCTGCTCTTTAGTTGTTGATTTAGGGTTGGATTTCCATATTTATGGTTCCACCTTTTGAATCTCTTTATTATCAGTGCCAGTTCAGCTGCTCCTTCATCATCATCATCTTCACTTTCCATCGTTCCTTTGAGAGCTATTGATTTCTTTCACGCATCTCCTCCTTCACATTCTTCCTTGAATTTGATTTCTAGCTCATAAGTGGTGAGGTTTCCGATGAGTTTTTTAACTTTAACTTGTTTCAGATCCTTCGATTCTTGAATGGCAGTCACCTTTTCTTCAAAATTTCATGGAAGAATTCTGAGGATCTTTCGGACTATTTCCAGTTCTTTGTATGGTCTTCCTAGAGATTTTGATTTGTATACAAGATTAGAAAGTCGTCCATACATTTCTTTGACACTTTCATCCTTTGCCATTGTAAAGTTCTCGTACTCGCTAATAAGCATGGCAAGGCGAGATTCTTTAACCTGGGAGGTTCCTTCATGATTCACTTCAAGCGTGTGCCAGATTTCCTGCGCAGTTAGACAATGTGAGACACGGTTAAATCCAATTTAATCTAATGAGCAGATAATAGAATTCATAGCCTTAGCGTTAGCAGTTTGCAGTTTATTTCAAGATCTGTCCATTGATCCATAAGTTTATCAACCTCATGATTATCTACCATTATTGTTGGTGTGCTATATCCTGTTTCCATAATATTCCATGCATCTATGGTTTTCAGAAAAATTTTCATTCTAGTTTTCCAATATGCATATTCACCATTGAACATGGGTGGTCTAAGTATGGACTGAACTTCGACAAAAGCATTATTAAAAGAAGCCATTAAAAGAAAAAAAATACAATTTTTTAACAGAAAATGGTTTTTATTCCTAGCTCTGATACCACTTGTAGGATCGTTTTCACCCAAGAGGGGGGGTGAATAGGGTGAACTAAAAGTTAATGCAGAAATAAAAAAACAGAAAGTAATGCAGTAAAGATCACACACAGTTTAACCCAGCTTCGGCAAAAACCTATCTACGTGCTGCCTCCAAGGTTTCTACTAGAAATTAAGTAATCGGACACTTACAAAAACATGTAAACTTGCGATACCCGCTAACTCGATTAACCTAACTCTAAGCTTAAAATCCTACCACAACTCAGCCACTGAGTTGCGAATTCTCGAACTACAAAACCGTAGTTCGTAAACAAGTTATTCTAAAGTTTTTGACTTAAATAAAAAAGCAAAAGACAAACTAAAGTACTAAATAAAAAATAAAAACCCTAATACAAAATATACGGCCCAAATAACAAGTGCGGTCCAAAAAGAGATAAATGAATTTTTCCTTTTTTTATTTTGCTTCCTTCTAACCCACGCCACCTTGTTTCTTCGTGACCTGGAATTAGGGTTTTTCCAATTGACGTCGCCGCTTGGAATTTAATCGATTGAAGTGATGATTTCACTTTGGTTTGCTTTTTCAATCGATCCCTAGCTTGATTGTACTCAGTCGCTTCAATTGTGTTGAGCACTTCTTCGGTTATGGCTTTGTTATAATTTTAAATTTGCTGTTTAATTAACTTGCTAGTAACTAGACTTCGATGATCTGCCGATGATGATAATGGGTTAATTTATAGGGATTGAAACCCTATTATTTCGTTCGTATATTTTGGTTTGAATTTTTCAATAGCTTTGCTCGGCCATTCGATTCTTGATTGAATGATTGTGATGATTTCTGGCTTGTTCATTGGTTGACTTGATCATCCTTCGATTGTATTTCTGATATAATTAAATATGTTTAAATATATTTGAATTTGTTCCTCTCTTTACTGCCAACGACTTGTTCAATATACCATTCGTTGTTCTATATGACCTCTGATTGAATTCCATTGATTTTGTTCAAACTGCTACAGATAATGTTCGATTTTTTTTGAACACTTCAACAGTGTTCTTTTGTTTGGCCATTTCTTTTTGAAACATGTCCTTGACTGATTCATGACCCATGGCCGCTTCACTCTTTATTGCATCTCTTTAAAATCTGTTGCCACTTGATATGATTCTGGTGTCTCCACGTATATACATACATACAAACATATATATATATATATGTATATATGTATGTGTGTGTGTGATTGCTTGGCATCAATTCGGGTTGTTAGACTTGTTTGCATGTGCTTGTTAGTCTTGATGTATCCGGTGAACTTGTATTCTCTGTCCTTGTGCACTTGTATTCTCTGAACTGTTGAAACTGAACTTGATTGAACATATTCAAGTGATTTCCTTGTGCCATTTGAAGTCTGGTTTCATTTGAAGTCTGATCTGGTGCACTTTGAACATTTTGTATATTTTCATGTAACTGTTGAAACTGAACTTGATTGAGCATGTCTGAAATTTGTTGCTTTTGTTATTGAATCCGGTTTGTGTTGCATTGTGTTTGGATCTTCATGAGTCCACACTTGGTTGAGCTGTTGTCATGTTGTATGTTGTTTCTTTGCATTCATGTACATATGAGCATGTTTGAAGCTTTGCATTCATGTTGACTCATTTGGACTTGTGAGCATGTTTGGTTCCATATTTACCTTGTTTTCATGTGTGCATTTGGTTGAGCTGTGTGCTCCAATGTGTACATGTGCATTGTTCTGGTCTGGTTGCAACCCTTGTGTTCACCACTGCTTATGCCCATATGGACTTTGGTACCGTGGTCTTGTTAGCCTGAGTTACGATAGTCTGGTTTGGTTTTGGTTGAGACTTCATGTGTACATTGATTTAGAGAACTGCCTTGTACTAACCATTGCTTTATTCTTTGTACATGTTTGGTGCCTTTGTGTTCTCTAAACTGTAGACTGGTCTAGTTCCACATGTTGTTTTCATGTTGCATGTTATCATGTGGTATGTTTTGTTGAGGTTGCTTTGGTTGCTGTGACCGACCATTGTTGTGTTGAGTTATTTTTGCATTGCACCTAAGTTGAATCCAGTCTTGGCTTGGGTTTGACTTTGTGCTCGCCTGTCCCTGCAATTTTAACAAGCAAGTGTATATCAGTGTGCACGACCTTTTGGCATGTACAGTGATACACTGTGCATGTCATAAGTTGTTCGCGTAAGATGAATTAAAAAATGATGACGAACAACCCAAATAACTGAGGAAAATAATATTTTCAAACACATGCTTCATTGTGCACTGCAAAATATTTCTTTTTTAATTTTACTGCGTCGGTGTTTATTTTGCAAATAGTTCAGATGTTGGATACAGGCTGGAACAGAGTTGAAGATCAAATACGAGTGATAAGTGAATATGTAGTGAGGTGAAACATGTATGTAAAATTGTATGGTGAAACTTGTGTTGTAATTGAAACTTGTACTTGGAATTGTGTAAATATAGTGAGAACTTAAATTTGTACTATTTGAATTTGTAATAAAATATGTGTTTGAATAAAATATTTATTTAAATAAGAATTCTGAGTTATTTATTTTATTCAACAAATATTTATTTAATTATGTGGAAAACTAAAATAGTACAATAACAAATACATTTAAATGAATATATATATATATATATGTTTATTATCATCAAACAAAAATCATACACTAGTATATTCTACACAACCATTTGTTACTAACAAGATATGGAGAAAGTGATTCCCTACCTATAAAGCTTCTCCCTTGTTTCTAACCATATTTTATTTTACTATCATTACTGTAGCACAGTAAAATCCTTACTAACCAACCCGTCAACTATTCTCCAACGTCAAGTATGTGGCATTTCTAAAATTTGAAAATTTCTTTTTAGTTCAAAAATATTTTTATATCACTTTCTAAAATATTCATAAAAAAATTCAAAACAATTTGTAAAGATATTTTTTTAAAGTATATATATGTACAAGTTTTTCAAAATAAATTTTCTACATCTCAAGAAATCGAGGTTTAGTCAATAATACAATGTCCATAGTGGACTTGTCTTAATTTACGCAGTAAATTTTAAGTTTCAAAAACTTTTCTTTTATTTACAATAGCAACCGGCAACCAAGCTCAATTATAAATTTCAGCCTTTGAGGTATAAGGACATCGATCCGTGGCTGCTTAACATTCCTCCGCTATCCTCCGCTTGCTGAAATAGATCAACCTTATTTAATTTTCATTTTAGTAATCAATTTAATAAATTTTCTTAATTTATTTCTTAACTTTCGATATCTACTATTTTCTTTTCAAATGTATTAGTTGTCTATCATTTCTAAAATTTCCTTATCTTATTGTTTTCCCATAACATTGCATTCTACCTTGAAAACAAAACAAAAGGAACACTTCCTATAGCATCGTACGTGCTTTTAACCCCATTAAAGACAATTAATACTTACAACCTGTTAACCCTAAATAGTCATCTCAGGCATCCGACTCAGAGCGTGCCTAGGGACCGCTTAGGATCCCGTACATGTGTAAGCGGTTGAGATTATTGAAGGCATGAAAAGTAGAAGGCAGAGAGTAAGGGACTAACCTGCCCCATTTTCCAACTGTGGGCTTCTGGTTTTGGCTCATGTGGTCATATATTCATACTCCGATTTGCTACTCTAGCTCCAAATCACCCGTTCCAGGCGTTAAAGCTCACCTTAGATCCAAATCTACCGTACCCCCAAGTCGTGTGCGCATCCATACATGTTGGATTTGAATTGCTTAAAATATCAGATTGTTAATTTTAAATCTGGCAAAACTCAGCATATACAGTAAATAAATAATCACAAAATCACAGACACAGAGTAATATAACAATAGTGCAGCGGAAACAAAAAGAATAGTAGTTCATGAAGCTACTATATATATATATAACAGAGTTAAAAAATATACAACAGAAGTCTCGAATACAATGGTCAAATACAAGATTAGAATACATCACTGGAATCAACTGAATATCTAAAAGCTGGATAGATAGTTGGATCTTCAAGCGAAGCTCCAACTCCAAAGGTGAGCCTCGAATACTGGTATACTCAGTCTGACCCGAGCGTAAAGCAAACACAAAACACTCGAGTTAGGATTAACATTCTTATATCAATAAATCCAACTCGAGCGAAATAACAACTAAAAATACAAGTAACTCAAAGGATGTTTGGGATAACCATCCTCTAAGGGTCCGCTAAACTATTTATATATAATAGTGTACGCTAAGTAGATAATGCATATCGGTAATATAAAGTATCAAAATAGCGTTAAGGCATTACCATTATCCCCCTTAACACATTTTATATAAGCGTCATAGTCTATACAGCACTGTAAACTCCACCGTAAACTAGTGGGCTATCAGGGAGTACTCCATAGGTATAACACGAAACAAATCGCAGTGGTCGCGCATAGGGATACGAGTTTGACAAGGCACATGAGGCAATACCCAAGGTAGTGAAACAACCGTTTGCCTGATCCGGACTGGTGAGAACGCATCGCCGCAACGATCGCAACACCGCGAAACAACACTCCCAATTCAAGGGTGTGCACCAATTAAAAACAAGTAATGAGTAGTTTACGAAGAAGTGTGTCCGCTAGAGGTAGCTAACCTCACTGGCCCGGCACGGCTCCTGTTTAAGTCATTTCCAGTTTGACACAAGTGTCAAGGCCATCCATTATCGTTCTCTTTCTTCAAATCCAGCAATGTCATCATTCCAACCACTTCATTCTGGATCACACTCCGCGTATAATAGTTATTAAAGTAGTTTTCGGTTTAGACAGAGAGTATGTCCCAAGCCGATCATGGACTCTTTAATAACTACGAAATTATTACACCGATTGGTCATTTAATAAACTTCCAAAATAGTTTATATTTCAAAACCAAAATATCATTTCCATTTCAAAACTATATCCATACGATATCATTTTTACTTCAAATAAATCCATTTCCAAAATCATATCACTTTCCAAAGTTATATCGCTTTCGAAATCGTAAGTCTTTTAAAATCAAAACACTTTGGAAATCAAAACCTTGAAATTCATAACACGTTGAAACCATAGCTTGAAATCATCACATTTTGGAATCTATAACACTTTCCTCTTAAACAGTTTAGATATTAAAATTAGTGTATAAAATAAGATAGTTTATAAAATAAAAATAGTTTATATAAAATAGTTATAAGTTAAAATAGTTTATAATAAAATAATATATATTGAAATGATTTATATAAAATAGTTCATATTAAAATAGTTTATAATAAAATATAAATAGTTGTAGATATAGTTTAAAAATACTTTATAAAATAAAATAGCTTTCACAAATTCACAAATCGATTCAAATTAACTCGACTTCCAAATTCAACTTAATTCGATCTCAATTCATAAATTTCAACTAAATTCAATTTCTCAATAAATCATTTCGAATTATAACAATTTCAAATACATATTTGAAACACAAAACAAACCATTAAATTTCAATATATTTCAAAGCTTTAAATATTCCACATTTCAAAAACTAAATTTGATAATTCCATTTATATCTCAATTTAATTTCATTTCATTTAGTTACTGAGATATTTCTTTAATCATTTCAATACATCTAAATACAACTTCAATTTACAAATTTATATAAACAAAATATCCCATTTAAATTTGTATAAGTTTGAAATATTCATTTAAGCCACTTTTTAATCAAATTCAAGTTATAAAACATATCTTAAAATTTCAAATTTAATAGATTTCAAAACAAACTTATTTAAGTATAATTCTTAAATAATTAAGAATTCCAAATCAATTTCAAATTTATCTTTCAACCTGAAACATTATAAACTCTATATTTGAAAATATAAATTTTACATAAATACTTAAACATATTTTATATTGATTCAAATCAACTTTATTAAATCAACTTTAATAAATCTTTAAAATCAATATTTATTAAAACCATATATTTCTTATCAAAACCATAGAAATCATTTTTCAAAATATTTATATATATAGAACAACGATGTCTGTATAAAATTTTCTACCCTATGGTCAAGTGATACGGATATTTATCATTTCAATCCGTAATTTATATATATACAGGTATATATCTTTTCAACCCGCAATCCCAAATTCAATTCAATGAAAATCGCTTGGATTTATCATTTCAACCGATAACAATTTTCTCCTATTCTATAGATCGTTCGGGTATGTATCATTTCAACCCATAGTGAATTCTATACTAACAGGGAACTTGCAGAGCGATAACAGATATGATAATAACATAACAGGCATATATCATCAAAATAAATAACAGATAATGGTGTCAGATGTCACAGGTGAACAATTACAGATAATAGCATATATATAACAATGTAAATAACTAACAGCAGCATATTTCAATTGTCGTTTCAATTGAAATCAAATTTAATAAATATAAGAACGTTAATCGTGAGTGATTGCTCACCTTTCGAGGCTGGATAGATTTGACAAAGAAATGAGTTACGGATCCAAGCACGAATTTCGAAGCAAAGCACGATGGACTCGAGTTCGACGGACAAGCTGATAACTCGGAATCAGTGGAAACAAATCAAATCAGTTTTTGATATAAACTGAAAAAAAAATACATTACTATTATATTATATATATATTTTTATTTGTTTTCTAAAATAAATTCCAAAACATATATTTTCAAATCCATATTTAGTTCGAACACATATAAAAATAAATTTCTACATATATATACTTGAACCAACTCATATATTCCTATATTTACAAATAACAAGTTTTATGTTACTTACAAAACTTATGTATATACTAACGCATTACAACTAAAATATAAAATAAAATTTATACAACAGATAATAGAAAATATCCACATAGGCTTACATTTATATATAACTAACATATATATATATATATATACATATCATACAATACTAACATAGGTAATATAACCGTAATATATAAAATATGTATAACAATATATATACAACCCTTATATATTTATATATATACAATTGATTATATACGGCAGTTGCTGCACTAAAATTTTCAAAGAAAATAACATACATTATTATTACAATTATAACATACATATGTATATACTAACTATAAAGGAAATCTACAAACAAAAATATAGTCATACAAATCTTACATTTTCCAAAACCTGACATACATAAGGACCTCATGCTTCGGTACATGTGCAACATGCAACTTCGATATATATACGAACTGGTAGATATTATATGTGAAACCATACATATTTTCCTTTTTCAAATCATATATGAAACCGTAACTACACATATAAGAAAGCTTTATATATATAACTAAAATGACATATACCGGTTAGATATGTAACTAACATGACATATACCTTGTAAATAACTGAATATATTTATATATATATATACAAAAAAACAGTGTTTTAAAAGTAATCAAATATTTGTTAAGCTGCATATTGCAAAATTCTTTAGAGATGAAGTATTCAACATACATATATATTTGTTAAACTGCATATTGCATATTGTAACAACATAGAATATACAAATGCTATTTCTTAGAGACAAAGTATACAACATACATATATATTTATGTAAACTAACCCAACAGACCCTATATACAAACTATCATATACTTATTCATATATACAATTAAGATATATATACTTGAGCACCCCACGAAAAAAAATGGAAACTTGTAATATAATCATCATATAACTTATAAAATATATGTAAATACCTCTATAAACCCATATACAGTAATAAAATTTATAAAACAAAGAACCTAAAGCTTACAACTTATATAAATATAACTTAATATATATACTTACATCTGCAATATATATATTTGGCCTGTTGAGGGGGAGGAGAAGATGATGCTCGGCCAGAGGAGATTGGTGCAGAAAATGGAGGGCTCGGCTAAGGTGGAGAGGTGCTCGGCCACATGATGGATGCTATTGGTGAAGTGGATAAGCGGCTAAGGCCATGGATCTGTTTGGAGGGGGAGACACGTGGCTGCTGGGAATGCGAGGTCGGGATGGATTCGCTCAGCACGATGGTGGTTGTGTGCTTGCGTGGCTCGGGCCAGATCTGGAGATGAGTTTAAGGCGAAGGGGAAAATGGTAGGGGGGAGCGGTCTCGGAGATGCAAGCATACATATGAGAATTGTTACAACTAAGTATTTTTTAAGAGGAATATGCGGTGGTAGGAAGATAAGGAGATAAGCCACAAAACAATGAGCGGGTGAGAGAATAAGATGAGCTCTCTTCTATATGACAAAGGAACGGTGCTGAGAGAATTTGAACGAACCAGTGAAAAACGAAAATGAACCAACAACATATTTTGAAACCAGGGAATATTAAAGTCAAAAGCTGAAAATAATTAATAGCTATGGCTGTTTGTTTAGACGATGGAAAATGAAAGGACATGGAAAAATCAAAAGACCCAAAAGCAGAACCGATACGGCTAATCGTCCCATAGATTTCACCATCTCCCAAACTCCAAAACACACAAACGGATATACTACGGAGATCAGCTCGATGAGATGATCAAAACAGTACATAGATACCAGTGGTACGATCATCCGATCAAAAGTCGATAATTGGTACCGATATACCTTGCTATTCCGTACGGAAAAATCCAAACGGAGCTAGAAACGTCCGAATTTCGCGAAACGAATTTCACAGTCTGATTCAGAGTATTCTAAATAAATTTTCTCATGTTGACATATTTAGGTTTCGGAACACTTTTATTATCATCAATTTTAACTGATATAAATTGGAATAAAATTACACTAGAAAATAAACTTCCAAATTATCTAATGAAAATTTACTAGTTGCTATGTCTAATTAGACGTATTCCAAATATTAAATTTTTATTTCAAAAATTTATTGTTTAAAATTTCACAAAATTCAGTTAAATACTTTATTAAAATAGTTAAAAATTTACGGGTCGTTACACTCTCCCCCACTCAAAACTTTTCGTCCCCGAAAAGGAACGAGGTAGGAGAATAAAACTACCAGAAAGAAAGAATAGATTTGAAATTCAAAATAAATAATAAATTTAAAACCATATAAATTTCAAATTAAACTAATTATATTCAACATTTTGACTTAATCCATTTGAGTTCACTTAAGTTAAATCAATCCATATATTTCTAAATTCATTATCTTATTGTCTACTCATCCTAAATTAACAATTTCTAAATCATCAATTTGTATAATCATTTATTATACTCATATTTTATTCAACAAATTTAATTCTTTTATTCCAAATTATTATTAACTTTATTCCACTTAACATATCTTACCACATATATTTAAACCACATAAATTAATTTAAACCATATAAATTAATTTAAACCATATAAATTTCAATTTAAATTAATTTATATTCAATAATTGATTTTAAGTTCAAGGTATTTTCATAAGTTAATCTAATTTAAATTTATGAATTCCTTCAAAACAAATTTATTTGTCTCATCTATTATTCAATTAACTTATTATTCTATTTATCTCTATTAACATCTTTAAAATCAAAAATTTAGTGTATAACATTTATTATAAACACTCAAATTTTTATTTCTAAAGACATTTTATATTGTATATTATCCAATTACATATTCAACTTCTGAATAATTTAGGTAAGTTGTATTAAAATGGAATTGGGTATTATACAATTATATTTTTCCCAACTTAATTATTTCAAGTTTAAATATATATTAAATTTTTTGGATTTATTTATAATTAAATCACCCTTTAACATAAATTTAAGAATTAAATTTCCGATTTAATTCAAACCATTTAGAGATAATTATGTATACGCTATACATATTAAATCAAATTAAATTTAAAATGATATACCTATATATATATATAAGTCAAATCATACTTAAGAAATTTAAATCAAATTAATTTCTAAACAAAAGTATAGCAAAGCTACTGAATGGTCTCTCCACTTCGAAACTCGAAAATGAATGTCGATGATGCGGCCGCCATCACCGGAATTATTTTCCAGTGACAAAAGAGAAGAGCACTGATTTGAACATTTAAAGTTCTTTGAGACGATTTCTATTTAAAATACATTAAATAATATGTACTTTAAAACTTAAAACAAAGTTTGAATTCTTCGGAAATTAAATTCACAAATTTCTGAATTAAATTCATTTCAAATTCCAAATCAATTTAAAACCCGTGTTTATAAATTCATTTATAGAACAATAAATGATAACCAAATATTATCATTTCAAACAACCAATTTAATTAATTTATTAAATTCTAGAAAATTACACTTATATATATATGTATATATATAATATAATCATACAAATTTATTTCATTTACCAAATTTGAAAATAATATTGTGTCGGTTTGCTCTGTTCAAGTGTTTTGGAAATCCTATCGATAGCGTTGATCAGACGAATCGATCGAAAACCCAAATCAACATCAACAACTCAAACAACACAATATATAAAACATGTTAATATTAATTACAAATACACTCCCTCACTCGATAATTCAAGAATGGATTTCAAAGCAAAGATGGGATTCAAAGTAGAGGAACTCTAATCAAATAGAATTCAACTAAAAGATAGACTCGATAGGGAGATAAGATGATTGAATTTCAAATTGGAAGATGGATAAATTTGTATAAATCGCGGGTAACCTTAATCGGGTCAACCGTGACTTCAAGAATACGATCGATGCGGAATTCTGAATCAAATCGACATCAGATCACAAGAGATAGAATTCGGGTAAAGCAAAAGATAGCAGCATCTAAACCGAGGATACAGAAATCTCCGGTGAATCAATGCTTGTTGTAAAGGAGTTTCACCCTTTTACAAATCATTCAAAGATTGGCGAGACCGCCGATTTATTATAGAGATTATTCGAAGTGGAGTTATGTGATACTCCAGAGTCAAGAAGACACGAATAAGGGAGACAAGAGTGGACTTTGGAACCGAAGTGAACGTTCCAAAATTTAAAGGAAACCGAGTCAAAGAAGAAGGAATTCAAGCTCGAACGAAAGTGATTCCGTAATTGAATTTTACTTTATATGCTGAGTTTTGCCTAAAACCAGAGCTCTGATACCAACTATAACAGTCTAATTAAGCGTATTCCAAATATTAAATTTTTATTTCAAAATTTTATTGTTTAAAATTTCACAAAATTCAGTTAAATACGTTATTAAAGCAGTTAAAAATTTACGGGTCGTTACAAATTGTATAACAAAATATGCACCTACTTTGTTCCATAATGATAATCAACTCTTGAGAGAATATACAAAGATGCACCAGGTATTGGGGCGGGTCGGTCTTACCCTGACCCGTACAAATCTCGGGTTGGACAAAAATCTAGACCCGCACCTGATTTACGAAGTGGATTTGGGGCGGGATTTAAAAAACCCGGATTGAGTATGAGGCACGAAAAACCGGCCCCATTGTCATCCCTAGATATCAGTGGAATCTCTCGCACTAATATAAAGACGATCAGCTTTCATATACATACATACATACATATAAGGATGAAGGCACTACTTGTAGATTAAGTAAATATATTATCCAATTATCTTGAAACCTTTCCAATTTTTCATGACTTAATCTCAATGCAAATAATTAACGATGATCATGGTTTTCATAATTTTTTTACTTGATTGAACATCCACGCATAATCTTTTCTTTCTTCATATCTCAAAACTAATTAATCAAAGAAAGCCAATTGATTTCTTATTTTCATACATAACATAGCTAATTGGTTGATGAAACGATTAATTAATTCTTTTTTTTATTGGAAAAGTATCCGAATAACTTAAACTTAAAACTTCTAATTTTGGACTAGAATATATGTTGTAATAAGACAATTTTAGTTTTTCCCGCAACATTTCAAATGTAAAGTCTTTGATTTTTTTTCCTATTCCTGAATAATTATATAATGGTATATCAATTGCTTAATTAGATTTACTAAACTATTAATACGTTTTACATGAATATAGTTACGACTTCCATGTTTAGATGTTCTTGTATAATTTATTCTAAGAAGTATTTAAACATGATCAATTTTACATTGCATTATCAAGATTTCAATGAAAAATGCTGAACTTTTAGTTCGAAATAGTTTAGATTATCTATGAACAATATTTAATATTGTGAATATTAGGCCCAGGTCCCTAATAAGTTTCAAAATACATAAAAACCCCAGTAAAAAAGTATGTAAATTAGGTCCCTAGAATTAAGTTACTAATTAATTGCATATAGTTATGTAATTATTCACTGAATAATTGCAGTCATTTATGCAATTATATCCAAAAGTTGCATAAATTTATGTAATTTTTTCGGTGAATAATTGCGGAAATTTCCGCAATTTTTCAATGAATAATTGTGGAAATATCTACAATTTTTTGATATAATTGCATAAATATCTGCAATTATTCACTGAATAATTGCATAAGTGTATGTCATTATTCGATAACTTAATTATAGAGACCGAATTTACAAATTTTTTTTTACTGGGGTTTTTGTGTATTTTGAAACTTATTAGGGACCTGTGCCAAACTGTCCCTTTAATATTTTTATGTTTCTTATTGTATAATGTATCGAAAAGTTTTGCTAATAGATTTTATATTTAAAAGTTTTGCTATACTAATGATTTTGATTTTGCTAATATTTTTATGTTTGGTTCTATAATTCTGTATCAGTCTATGTTTTGTAGACAATAGATCCGAACTCCACAAAATTGAACTCAATATTCTGGACCGAACCCGACCGTACTGCAAATATCGGTGGGCCATACCAGTATTCTGCCACGTCATCCTCCATCTCCTCCATTCCATTCTCTTCCTCCCTCATAAAAGACCTCTTTTGTTCTCCGGATCATGGCGGCGGTCAACGCTTAACAGCACAAATATCTAAAGAGCTCGGTTCTTGATTAAGAAATTGGCTGTGGCTAAGAAAGAAAGGGATGGGGAAGAGCAGCTTTAGCGGAAACTTAGGGAGGAGCAGCACTAGCGGAAGCTTAGGGAGGAGTGGATTCAGTGGAAATTTAGGGAGAAGCGGCAATAGCGGAAACTTAGGGAGGAGCAGCCAGGGAAGCGGGGTAACCGGGAAGAGCTTGAGGAGCAGCAGCAACTTCTCCACGTCAGCCGACGATTACAAGCTCCTAGAAGAAGTTGGGAATGGATCGAGCGCGACTGTTTATAGAGCAATTTTTTTGCCAACTAATGAGGTTGTCGCTGTTAAGTGCGTGGATCTTGATCGATGCAATAGTAATCTAGTGAGTATTTTTGGATGAATTGTATCTGATCTTTGACTCTAATTGTACTTGATTAAATCTGGATTTGAACTACAGTAGGTTTGAAACTGATTATGTAGTTCAGCAAGGGTAGCGCAATAGCAGCTTACCTCATCACTTTGCTTCCTTTTGTTCTTGTATCTCATTAATTTGCTTGTACATGATAAGTCTTTGGACCGCTAATATAGAATCATGCTAAACTGGTGAGAATGTCACCAGTTTGATTATCATTGAGGAGAAAATGTTCAAAAGGTCAATCTCCCAGTCTTACCTACCTACCCATATACGCCTCTGCAAATCAAACATCCATGTATAGGCACAAGTCCATTGAACATTTAAGCTCAAGCAAAATACCAGTAAATGTAACTAAATAATTCACTATGTCCCAAATGTTTAATTTAATTTACGGACAAGCCTATCCAAATTGAGAGAACAATTCTATTTGATTGAAAAGTTCAATTGTGCAAGAGACCAAAGTGGGCACAAGTCTCATAATATTGGTCGAGTGATTTCAAAGAGCACTTGTGTGATATTGGTTAGCATTTTTTCCGAACATGGTTCATGAGTGCCAACACGTGTCAATCTCGAAGATTGAACTCATGACCTTTAATCTCATAGTCTAAACTATCAATCAATTGGCCCAACCCTGTTGGTTGTGATATTGGTTATCATTTTTCATCATAAGGTTGCATCGTCCCCCTTCTGTCTTTTTGTGCAATTTTTTTTGGGTCGAACTGAATTTTCATAGACATGTTATGTGCATTAGCTAGATCATCTATGCAAATAGTTTTGAAACTTTCAACTCCTTCAAAATTGGAAGTTAATATTATCTAGATCAAAAATATTTATTTAATTTTTTTAACCATTGATTTGAAATGTAATATTGAAGGATTCCAAATTTTGCATATATGATCTTGCTAATTAACATGACATATCTATAAAAATTCACTTTCAATCCGGATTTTTTGCAAAAAAAAAAAAAACGAAAGGGGAACTTTAGGGAGATAAATAAGAGGGGAACTAGATCCCTCTATATGTGTTTAGAGTCTGTAGACACGCACACATTCGTGGAACACATATATTTTAGAGTTTCATTTTCTGATTTGCTAATGTACAGTAAACGAAAAAGCATTTATAAAATGGTTAACATCAATACTAGCAATACAAGTTATAATGGTCAAACATTTAAATTCTACTTTTCGTTGAATCAAATAACTGGAACTCTATGTAGGATGACATAAGGAGGGAAGCTCAAACGATGAGATTAATAGACCATCCAAATTTGATCAGTGCATACTGCTCATTTGTTGTGGAACATTCTTTGTGGGTAGTCATGCCATTCATGACAGAGGGTTCATGTTTGCACTTGATGAAGATAGCATATCCAGATGGCTTTGAGGAGTATGTTATTTGCTCTATTCTTAAAGAGACTCTGAAGGGTTTGGAGTACCTTCACAGACATGGGCATATTCATCGTGATGTCAAGGTTAGCTGAAAGTTTACCTATTGTTAGAATACTGTAGGGGTCTTTGACATTATCTGTTATATCATATCCCCTCCGACACTCCGAACAAATTGTTTTATAGTTTTGCACTAGTTCTAAGTCACCCAAGCACAACATCATTTTTACTTTCAACATGTTATGCGTTTTTTATATGTTGTCTACTATGAGACAAAAAATAAAGCTGTCTTGGCAGATTGAGGAAGTACAATGTATGTTTTAACTCAATAGTTTGATGTAGCAATCAGTCCCCGATTCGATAAATACTTCTTTTTGTACTATCCTTCTGACATTGGTGTGTTTGCATTGAGCTTTGAAAGATATTATTGCTAACCTTCTTCTTTCTTTTAGAACTAAGATACACTCCTTTTTCGATGAAGGGACATATTTGGATATAAGCATTATTTTATTAAAAAACCTAGATTATCACGTACACATGTTGATGTTTAAAGTATTTCTGTAGTTATGTACATATTTTACATCCAAGAGAATGTACACTAGTGCTAAAGATTAATTGTTCATGTTATACTTTTTTTTCTATGTTGTTGCTCAACAAAGGTTCAAAATGTAGGCTGGAAATATCCTTCTTGACAGTTCGGGGTTGGTGAAGCTGGGTGACTTTGGTGTCTCTGCTTGCATGTTTGACAAGGGTGACAGACAACGATCAAGGAATACTTTTGTAGGCACTCCATGTTGGTTAGTTATCAAAGTGATTTATGTTATGATGTTTGTATGTTAATGGTTATAATTTTTTGGTAATATATAATTTAATGAGTTTCCTTGCCCTCGTCAGGATGGCTCCAGAAGTATTGCAACCAGGAGGGGGATATGATTTTAAGTAAGTGGATTTCCAGTCTTAATGTTTGTGGTGAAAGATCTTATGCTAAGTATTCCCTGTAAAATGAAATTCCATGCATGTGGTTCTCTATAACCAAACTCAAAACAAAAACATTTTCGTTTTATTAGAAGATAAACCACAATTAGTGACATGAAGTTAATGTTTGGCACTGGTTATTCAGCTAATATCTTTGTTAATAATGGAGTAAGATTTCACGATCACATCCCTTATTGTGTACTTAGCTGTATATGCACATAGATAGATACACACATATATAATGGTAATGGTAATGATAATGACCACCACCACAGCAGCAGCAGCTCTTGGACCATCTCTGGTAGTGAAAATAAATTGAGTGAAGAACCCTATCATTTCTTCTTCACCCATGTAGCTCATCGTAACTGTGAGTGGGAACAATAAAATAGGCAGTGTAAAACTATCTCTATTTATAAATTTGATTCATGCCCACCACGATTCCACACTTTATTATTTTGTGTTGTCACATGTATTGAGTAGGAAAGCAACTAAAATTTAGTGGAATAAAGAGAGGAGTGGCCTTGGAGGTTTGGAACTCCAAATTTGTACGAGATCTCCATTGTGGAGTTGTTCGCAATGTTAAAACATCATTCATTCGTCATATTATGCATGCCATTCGTTTTATAATAATGTTTCTTGAGTTGTACAACTTCAAAATTTGTCAATATACATATTCTTTATATTAGATATACTATAGGCTGTGACATCTTGGACAATAAAAAAAGATATGGAACATGAGACTGCAAAATAAAAATCATGTATAGTTTTGATCTATTAACACTGAAATACTTAGATAAACAGGTATATGTGGTTGGATATGTAATCCACTTTGATATTTAAATACTAGAAATACTAATATAACTGGTGCTTACTCTTTACAGACAATACCGAAGTCTTTTGTGAAATAAAGACACATCTTTACTTGGCTTATGTAGTAGATGTGGTTAAGTTGTATACAAAATTTGTGTCACGAGTTTGAAGCATTACAACGATATGTAAACATGTTTCCAACAAATATTCCGGCTGTAGCATGCTGTTATTAATGTTTAGGCAGATGTAAGGACAGGTTGGTTTACAAGTTATCCCACGGATTTGACCTTATCAAATAGGCAGCTAAGTTTAGTATGATAATTTTGTTAGACAAACGTGGTATTACAAACGATAGTATAGTCCATTTTCAACCACAATGCTACGTCATAACATTTTGTTGGAGTTTTATCAGCGAGTATGAAGTACAAATTTATTTGCATGCAACCATAACTACGTGTATATAAGATTATAAGCACAACAATTGGTATCATTAATTTATGTTTTCAATAAGAGAGCATTCTTAATACTCATGTGCTTGTTAGAGGGTGTTGTATTTGTAAGGCTTGACAAACGAGAAAACCAAGCCTTTTGAGGTAGATAGCTATACTGTCCGTGGCTAAATAAAGTAAAGTCTCACATCTGCAATTGACCGCTATGAATGACTATTTGAATATTAACCATTTTTTCAAATAGGATGACTTTTGATGAACAAAGACTCATACGTTGACATGACACACCGTGTAGCTGAACCGGTTAAGTACAATATTTGTGTTGTTATCTAGGTGTGGTGTGCCACAATACATTTCCATCTATAATATGCTGACTTTCAAAATGGTTCATGTAAATGAATATTACCTTAAGATTATTGTTCTAGATCTCTTGATGTCTTCTTATGCTATTGCCATGTAGATTAGCAATCCTCTATAGTGCAACTATTCGTGCTACTGCTATATAGCTTCTAGGGCAAAAATCAAGGCACTGGATGCCAAGAATGTCTTCAGAAACCAAAAGCCTAAATGGATAGCAGTCCGAGGAGTGCGAAACTTCACCACATATCCTCCAAAAATACTTATAAATGATAATATTTCAAAAAATTGGTGTGCACACACACACACATATGCACATGTGCGTGCTTATATATACATATACGTATGTGTGTGTATATGAAAATACATGTATGTATACATGTATACATATGCATGTGTGTATACACATATACATATGTATATATCCATGTATATATGTATATGTATATGTATATGTATGTGTGTGTATATGCACGTGTGTGTATATATGTGTGTGTATGCTAGTGCGAACCCTGCTACGCACATGGGTTCACTACATAATTTATTTAACGATACATTTTTAGATTTTATTGGTTATATTAAAATAAGGAAGTATGTTCATGGACTGAATTTATTTAGATTATAATTTTTTTTAAACACTATTGACAAACATTTATCGGTAACTCTACTCAAGTAATTATAAATCATGCAAATTATAGCAATAATTTTAGAGAACAATGGATTTATTAAAAAAACACAAACGCAGCTATCAATTATTCCTTACTTGGTAAGTATTACATTACTAAGCATGCCTATTAATTATGCGATGCATATGTTCAACATGGGTTCATCTTATATAGAATATAAATATAAATATGCACACATGTGATGTGATAATAATGTTCCATGTGACATAAAGAAATCTGCTAAGAGATAAATAATGTTTCAAATTGGTTGAAATAAACAATATTTTAACAATTGCATTAGTACAGCCAAGGCATCGCTTCTTGCCAAAAATAATTTTGTATTTGCCAATTTTTTTAACAAGGTCGAGAATCGATCCTTGCATCTCTTCAATATCTCTAACGCCAAGCTACCAACCAAGGCATCACTATCTACTTTTTGGAACAGCCAAATAATTTTTTCTTTACTTCAAATAATCATACCACCATAATAATTGAAAAATACAAAATTTAACATAATTCAGAAGAAAAAAATATCACCATTAGAAAATTTACCTTTTGCTATACATAAAATATATAGATTACACAACATTTAAGATAATTATAAGATCAAATGGTATGAGAAAACTTAGTCAATGCAACAAACTATTAAAATATTATGCAATTATATGCCATTATGAATATTTATAAAAAAAATATTCGTACATCCAACACCGACACAATATATTATTTATAACCCTGTACAATTGTTATGCATTTAAGACAAAATTATTAGTGTTCTAAAATACACTGAATATATAATGTTTCCTTTCAAGCATAAACAAATATGCCAAAAATAATGTCATATTATTTTGGCAAATTTCTTAAAGAAATTATTTATAATTACATTCTTTTCCAATCATTTTAGTTTTTTATCGACCTTTTTAAAGAAAAAGGAAAATATTTATTATGGATAGGCAATGAGTTCCAATGTTACTATTTCTCTTTTATACACATCCTTCTTAAATTGATGAAATTTGTTAAATTTATAGAACACTTCGTGTTCCTTTATAGAGTGATGCATTCAAAACGGTGTAGATATGATAAAATAAATTAATTGATTACATATTAGTCGAGGTGGAACCTTGACGCAACGGTTAGGTCACCAGCATGGTGATCTGGGCGTCCAGATTCGAGTCCGGAAACAGCCTCTTCGTAATGCGAAGGAAAGACTGCGTACATTATCGTCATCCCCAGAGCCCGCTATTGTGCGGGAACCTCGTGCACCGGGTTCCACCTTTAATCGATTACATATTAGTTCTACAATTGATTAGCATTAAAGAGAACTAATATGTAACTCTCCCACTAAACTGAATTAGTTTTATTGTTTGAATTCAATTTTCGTAATTGAAAGCGATCAATTCATTTTATCTATTGCATAGTAATTATATTTGATATGATCATTCTTAAAAATAGTTAACTTAAAACCATTATGAATAACGGTGAAAACAAGCATATTTAAACTGCAAAATTCAAAATAACGTAATATTAAAAAAATTCATAAATAATTACTGCATTGTTGCGTAAGAGCACCAAGTCTATATGAAAACCATGAAAGTATGTTGCTTATAGAAATTTCATATTGACTAGATAAACTAAAATAATATTAGAAGTCTAAATAAACTAAGAGGGACAGTGGCATAATTTTTTTTCAGATTGACCTAGAATTTATAAAGCATTTGGAAATAAATAAGTTTTCAAAATACGTATCTAAAATTAAATTATCCAAAATTTAAAATTATTTACCAAAGGAAGAACAAAAGTGTTGCTTATACATTTATAATTTTCCCCAAAATACAGTATGAAATTTATTATTTGAATATTATTTTGCATCAGATATAATTTTTTCTTCCAACTTGTATAAACTTATGTTGGAGAATGGAATAAAGATCGGCTTGACCTCCATTTGATTATATAGAAATTTTTAAGGCTTTTTGTATCTATTTATTAATAAACCAATAGCTCCATGCAAAATAAATGAAAGAACCTAAATTAACCAAATATCTTGACTCAAATAACCAAATATTTTTTTTAGACTTCTTTTTTTCAATGTTAAATACGTATTTTGTTCTTTCATTGTTAAGGAGATGACCAATATCTTGAATCAAATATCTTATCATACACTGAAAAAGGAGATGACCAATATCTTGAATCAAATAACCAAATATCTTTTTTTAGTGTTCTTTCATTGTTAAGTTGAGAATAATAAGAGATTTTTTTAATAAAATGTTACATCTGAACTAAGAGAATGATAATGAAGACGCGATGAAAAATTAAATGAGAAGTGCTGAATAACGATTGGAATCTAAATTTTAATAGGGACTAAAGGTTAAAAATGAATATATGGAGGGAATTACTGTAAATTGTTTCTTCAAATGAATAAAAGTTGAGTATATGATTTCAAATTGAAGGAGGAATCAAGATATAAAAGGTCAAATATTGAATGTTTTTTTATTCATATCTGAAAATTTGAAAGTTATCTATGCCGCAATAGTTGTTCCTTAATTTTAAGTTTTAATTATTATTCTTGGTAATTTTTCTTAATCAAATTTTGTTTACTATTTTCCTATGGAAGTTTGTCTTCCAATTATATTTTCTAACAAATATTTGCTTGTTTCCCATTATAATTTAATTCTTCGATCATATAAACCAATTTTATCTTTTATATATAATAATTTTCACTTTCATACATTTTCATAGTATTTTACATGCAAATTCTATTATTCTGTTGCATAAAATAATCTATAAATAATCCTGGTTATGGTTTTACATGTTTTCCTTAAGAAGCAACAAAAATGGATTTGTTTTGCTAAATATTATAACAGTTATTACCTTCAATCAGTTAAAGGAAAATGTGGTTTTATATAAAAAATTAGATTAGGTGCTTACTTAAGGATTGTTTTTACACATACTGAAAATGAACATTATACTCTTAATAAAGGGTATTGACAAATGATAAAATATCAAACTACATATGAGAGTAATAAAGATTAGTTTATACTGTCAGAAACAATAACGAACTTTCACTCTTATTAGCATTATCATCCTATATAAGACACTAAATTATAGATTTTTAGTTCGTAACAAGTTAATGATAATAGTGATATTAATTAAGATTAGTAATCAACCTTCACTAAAATAGAAACATATGCATGGATCGCTCTTCGCAATAACCTATAATAAATTGATAAACTAAAAGCTCGGAAATCCAAGTAAATCACAATATTTTCCAATTATTTAAAAAATTGAACAAAATAATAATCATAAAAAGATTTTCAAATTCAAACTTTGGTGGATTCATTTTTAATAAAGTTGAAAGGTAGACACAAACAAATAAAACATAGAAAATGTTGAGAATGGAAAAAAGTAAATATCTAATTATAAATCAAATGGCCAGACTAACAAAAGAAAAAAAATGACCAATGCTTTGAACTAAAATGTTTTAGTAGAACCATTCATCATTTTTTATTATACCTTTTTTATTGTTAACGGAAGGATGCTAAGAGAGTTTTTTAGAAAAAAATATCTTTGAGTCGATGAGAATGATAATGAAGATGTAATGAAAAATAAAAAGATGGAAGAAATTTATTTACCTTAATAAAAGTAATAAATTATATGGAAGAAAATGATAAGTTGAAACAAATGTTGAACTTTGAGTTTTAATAAAGATGAAAAGTGACAAATGTAACAGATGAAGAAGATAACTGTAAAAAGTCATACTTACAGAAGCGATAATGAACTTTCATTCTTATTAACACTATCATCTTATACACAACACCACCAAATTATATATTTTTAATTAAAAATAAATTCACGATGATAGTGAAATTAATCAAAATTAGTAATCAACCTTCAATGGCATGGAAATAGATGCATGTGTGCTCTCCGCAATAATCTGTAAAAAATAGATAAACCAAAGGCTTAAAAATTCCAGTAAATCGCTATATTTTTCAAATGATTTGAAAAATAAAACAAACCTAAAATCATGAAAAGGTTTCAAATTCAAGTGTCAGTGGGTTTATTCCAATAAAGATAAATGTAAAACATAAACAAATAAAAGATAGGAATGATTAGTATGGAGAAGAGTAAATATTTAATTATAAATCAAATAGCTAAACCAACAAAGGAAAATTGAACAATACCTTGAACTATAGTGATATAGTAGAAGCTTTTATCATTTATTATCATTCTATATTTGAAGTGATAAGAGATGATTTAAAAAAAAATACCTTTTAATTAATGAGAATGATGATAAAGATGCAATGAAAAATAAAAATAGATAAGACATTTATTTTCCCCAATTAAATGAACAACTGATATGTTGGAAGATATAGAGCTGAAATAAATAGTTGGAATGAACAGATGAAAAGTGACAAAAAGATGGATGAGAATGGTAAAAAGTGTTTTTAAATGAATAGGAGCCGAGTTATGATTTCGGAGTGAATGAAGAATCATGATATGAAAGCTCGAAATTTTTATACAAATGAATAGATTTAAATCAAAAATAATTTATTGTAGTTGATATTCGAATTAAATTAAAGTCATTCAACTGAATTGGTAGTAATTTATTCCTTTAATAAATTCATTTTATCAGTTTCATGGACACAATCCTTCATATTTAAAGTTAGTTCACCACCCGTGGGTAAGATTTTATTTTAGCATGTGGTTATGGTTATTACCTTATAATGGAAATTTAATTTGGAGTTTTAAATGGTAAATAACTATAATAGAGATAAGTGACAATTTTCACTCAAATTAAGGAGAAAGAAAGATTGTGAATAAGAATGAATGAGAAACAAGAATACAAATAGTCACATATTCTTTTTTATTTATAGATTCAAGTTAGTTAACTACCACTTCATAAGTTTTATTGTAGTCTCTGGTTATGGTTATTGCCTAGCTTATAATGGAAATTTAATTTGGAGTTTGAAATGGTAAATAATTATAATAGAGATAAATAAAAAATTGTCACTTAAATCAAGGAGAGAAAATGATTCTGAATGAGAAGCAAGAGTACACAGTCACATATTCCTTGTGCATGTGTTTGTGTGTGTGTGTATGTATGTGTGTATAGTAGATAATAGATGGTATGTGGAGTAGAAGAAATTTAGGATGGAATGTTTGAACATTAAATGGAGAATTTATTTTGAAATAGGGAAAGTTAAAAAGGAAAAAGAATCAAAGGGGTAAGTGAAAATGTCATTTGAGGTAAGAAGGAATCGACTTTTCAATTCAGATTGAACGACAAAAAAGCAATAAATGTGAGGTTGAATTTTATACATAATAGCGTGCACGCGTGCACGTGAATGTATACATGAGTCATGGTATAACATAGTTCAATTATATGTTCAACATTACATTTATTGTTTTACTCGAAGGAAATATATGTAATGGCTCGTCTAATGTCATATTTCAAGCACATGCAATTGTGCTTTACAAATCCTCTTTCCATTATTAAGATCAAATTATGTTGTTTATTGTCGATATACAAATATTAATGAACCATTTTCCATAATGATAAATATATAATGAATCAAGTCCTACTATGTTCAATTCGTTTTTGACAGAACTAAGAAAAATAAATTAATAAAACCTAAGCAACTAAGGAAATTCACTCATACTACAATAACAAACCTAAAACACCACTCTAACATTGAAGTTCATCAAGAAATACAAATAAAAATGCTTATAACATATATTTAACAAAATTAAATAAGGTGATAATGGAAGTACTTGCACAACAATATTAGAAAATCCAACAAATGAAATTGAGGATCACAACTTAAGTCTACAGTAAAATCAAATCAAATTTTGATAAAGAAAATGTTCAGTTGAAAAATTAGGGAAAAGTATTATCTTTGTGAGGATAGAAATGGAATGCACTTAGATTTTGCTTGAGAAAATTTAAAACTCTAATGCATAACACAGCGAAGAAGACACATTGAGCTTCCGAGAAATTAATTTTGTTTTCTAAAGAAGCAAAAGTATTAGGGAGGCAATAGAGCATGAAAATGGCTATATTAGGGTGAAGATGTAAAAGCCATTTAAGTAGGATATGTGAAAATGGAATAAATTTGATCACAGTAAAAAAAAGTTAATGTAAAAGAGTACTACTGAATAATCTAAATAACTGAAGGGAAAGTACGCCCTTGATTTTCCAGAATATGCAACTAGTAATAATATTGATAGTTATATAAAATAATCGAGAGGAGCTAATGATAAAAAGTTTGCTTAGACTAAGAAGTGGCGAGTATATCATTTGAGACTGATTGAGAAGGGAGAAGACTAATGGTCTCATATTCTCTTTTATTTATAATAGAATAGATGCATTTACTACGAAACAAAAGTATTTATTACAATAAAAATGAACAAATGTATTTATTATCAAATTAATAAATTAAGTTATAATAAATTATGATCATAATGGTCTTACTATTTATGAATATCGTTATCTTTTATATTTAGTGCAAAAATTTGAATTTTCTGTATGTTACCTTTTCTCATACCTTTCAGAGAACCAATATTACAGCCAATATGGAATTGATGCAAAATCATCCCTACCAAAAAAAGAAAATAAAATTTTGAATAAGAGTAATAAAATTAAAAAATAGCAAATAAAATGTAAATTAGTAAATAAAGAAGAGAAACATTAGAATTTTTTTTCAATCTTATATAATATCGAATAGTATCTATAGTAAGACCAAGTAACTTATATATCAAAACCACCTCAACCTTAAGCACATATGACATTTTTATAATAGACTAAAATAGTTAGTTATTCATCAACAAATGGTGTTAAGTATGATCACAAAAATTTGTGTGATAAACATCGAAAAATATAAAGTATGAATATAAAAATTAAATAATACAAAACTTATGAGCAATTAAAATCGAAAGACATCCATTACAACTAAGATATATTTTTAGTTACAACTATACAATACAAATGTAAACGCATAATATTAAAAAAGTGGTTAACATGAAACAAATAATAAAGTCAATGATTTATTTAAGTAGATGATAGAAAAGTAAATACAATTGGACTTGCCAAATTACATTAGAATTTTTACGTTGATTATTCACTTGATTTCACAAAATTTAAATTTTAAAAGTGATTATAACTATATTTGCAAATTTGAAAAAGCAACATTTGATTTATAAACTTAATTTAATATAAGAAAAATTAAATTTGAAATTGGATGAACTTTTTTAGACCTATTACAACTAATTGTGATAAACATAAATGGATAATAGTTAAAAGTAGTTGTAATGAAACAAATAACAACGTCAATAGTCTAATTGGGCATATGATTGAAAATGATATATCCGCTTAACCATAATCATTTAAATTATTTATTTATATGAAGATATTCGCCTAATTAAATTAAAAGAGAAAGTGAGCATAACTAAATATACAAATTTGAGAAAACAAAAGGCTTGCATTCATAAATTTGGTTTTATCATTATTAAATATATATATATATATATAAGAAATTAATAATGACAGTAAAAAAGTAAATCAAATCCAAAATAACTAAATTTAATAGTTGAATCTTACCTTGAGATGTTCTCTACATGTCCATTTCATTACTCAACGTTGAAACATCGAAGATTGTGAGAATAAAAAAAAGAGCTTTGAAACTACTTCGATTTGATACATATTTTCTGTTATATATAATAGAATAGATTACAGGGTTATTAGTTCAATTCAATTTTCCAGTAATGTTGTTAAAAATACATACCACTAAAATAAAATCCATAATTGAATTTAACACAAAATTTAGCTATTCAAACATTCACATCTTCAGTATTGAACGAATTTAAAATTGAGATAAATATTGGATTAAAAAATTAATTGAAAAAAAGGTAGAAACGAAGATTAAATGGATTGAACTTCTTCGAACCTGTTGAATCAAATTGTCTTTGTTATATTCAAAGAAAAAGTTCTCTTTAAAGAAAATTCGTTTCACAAAAATTAACAATTCAAACATTCACGTCTTCAATATTGAACAAATTTAAAATTGAGGTAAATATAGGATTAAAAAAGATTAATTGACAAAAAGGTAGGAATGAAAATAGAATGGATTGAACTTCTTCAAATATGTTGAATCAAATTGCCTTTGTTATATTCAATAAATAACCTTTTTCTTTAAAGAAGATTCATATTTCTTATCTTTTGAGAGTTGCTTTAAAATTTGAAAAAGAAATAAGCAAGAGAAGTAGAGTTTGCACAAATGTTAAAATATAGATTTTTTTTTCTTTGTTGTCTGTGTACATGTTAGGAAGAAGAAGAGATCAACGTGAAAAGGAGGAGTTATAAAGAATGGGTATAGTATTAATTAATGTCCATTAAATTTTAGAGTTTAATGTTTTTGACGTTTTGAAAAATAAAGAATAAATAAAAAGACTTGGATGCAAATTACCTCAAAATCAAAGAGAATTGAGTATTGAAGCCGAGAACGAATAAGAGCAAGTAGTACAAATGGTTAGAGATTCTCCTTTATATATAATAGAATAATTAGAAAGAAGAAGAGGTCAACGGGAAAAAAGATGAGTTATAAAGAATGAGTATAGGCTTAATTAATGTCCATTAAATTTTAGGGAGATTAATGCTTTTGGTGGTTTAAAAAATAAAGAAGAAATAGACAGACTTGGATGCAAATTTACCTCAAAATCAAGGAGAATCGAGTATTGAAGCTGAGAACATATAAGAGCAAAGAATACAAATGGTTAGAGATTCTCTTTTATATAAAATAAAATAGAAGATGTGTATGTATATGTATATATCTATACATGTGTGTGTGTCTATTGTATATTAATTATTTATCTATCCAAGTAAACAATTACACATTCACAGGGGTAACCAAATAGTTAACTTAAAATATATCTAACAAAATAAAATAAACGCGTAAATATATACACTCAAAAAAGAAAAGAAGTAATGCGCATCCAAAAATGCTTAAAAGCTTAACCCTACACGACACTTAAAAAATTAGGCATAATTGGAGAATCATATCATGAGACCTGGCATCCTTTAGATAATCATTGTTTTATTGTTCAGTTGTATCATGAGACTTGACAACCTTATAAATAATCAAGGTTTTGATGGCATTCATCAGCCTTCGGAAAACGCCTTTATTCTACCATGTTATGAAGCATTCAAACATGGTGGGTTTTTTTGCAGTTCCAAAATAAATAAATAAAACTAAAAGATTTATCAAAACAATGAAACGGTTTTTGATTGGAAGTTAACTTTTTTTTGTAACGCAGTATCCTTTCACATAATAGTACAGTCGACTGGGGTTCTTCATCTTCTGCTTATTGAGTCCCTTTCATCCCAAAATAATTTATGAGCAAAATGGATGCTAAATGACCAACTGATACTTTTCCAGTAAAACATCCCTTGTTTAGCTATCTAACACACGCAGACATACACAATATATATATATATATATATATATATATATATATATAGAGAGAGAGAGAGAGAGAGAGAGAGAGTGGGGACATCATAAAGTATAGCACCTCAATATGTTTTCAGGTTAAATAACATTTCAGTTGCACCTAATGTGATAAACCTGGCCGAAAATGATATTATCAGTGATAACTAATGATGTTGATACAGTAATAATTATGATGTAGTTAACATTAGTAATAACCGTTGATTACGTGAATTTAATGGATGAAATTAAGGTGCAAAAGAGGTGCTAGATTTTGAGTTCCATTTGACCTATTAGCTTTCTCACTATATATAAACACGTTACTTGAAGGAGTTGGGGATATCATGTTAATGTTAAAAATAATACTTATCAAAGATCCTGAAAATAAAGTTCTGTTCATTTTACTGATTTTCAGAGCTGATATCTGGTCATTTGGAATAACTGCACTTGAGTTGGCACATGGTCATGCTCCTTTCTCAAAATATCCTCCGATGAAGGTGCGTTCATATGTGTGCGTGCGTGCGCGCGCGTTTGAGCGTGTATTGCAGCACTGAACATCTTGCTCTCTGCAAAATGTTTGCAAATCACAACGCTTTCAGATTTGTTTTTGGAAATTGTTCTTGCTTCTCAGTATCTATATTGCAACATTTAAATTTATTTACTCGGGTCTGCAAATCAATATTAACGACAACTAGCTACAAGAACTTTAGTAAGGTTCAATGTTTCAGTGCACAAACATGGCCCATAACTAATATAATTTACTTTAGGCTTCAAAAATGTGTTTTAATTTTGAAATTCTGCTACAATTCATCACAGACTCGACTTTATTATAGAAATTTATGAAAATGCAAACCCTTGCTACCGGTACCCTAGGAAAGTTGTCATTCCTGCATCCCCCTCCCCCAAATATATACCTTTTGCACTATGCTAGTTGATTTTGTACCTATGTATTTTGGTAAATAACTGTAACGTCAGTGTAGACTATACCTGTATTATGTTTTGACATGACAAATGATTAACTCACTCAAACATGGTATACGTTCTATTCAATCTAACAAGAGTTGGAAATTTGATTAGCTTCAACAAGACTTTTCCATATAGGTTCTTCTAATGACCCTTCAAAATGCTCCTCCTGGGCTGGACTATGATCGAGATAAAAGATTTTCCAAGGTACCACATGTCTTATAAGCTAATAAAAGTCAGGAATTTTTATTTGTTCTTGTTCTAGTAGATATATTTCCTTTTTCATCTAATTTATGCTTTTGGTAGGTTAAGTTGGCATAATTACTTAGGGTTTATAAGTCGATAATGTATTGTTTTATTTTTTCCCCATATCTTCTTTGTTTTGGATTCTACACATGCTTTAATGAAACTGATGGTAAATTTTTGGGCAGTTCTTTTTGAAACATAAAAAGCGAATAAATAGAAGAAAACATGTTTTCCCAAATTGTCAAGAATGAAAATGAATGGGATGCCATTTGTTTTATCATACCACTGATGAATTCGCATGTGCATGTGCTGTATCACGGTATCAACCATATTCAGTGTTATTCCCCCAGCGTTTTAACGTTTCTGTATTGAATATTGTTTAGCCTGAATTAACGTTTCTTGAGTTTCCCACCATTTTAAATTATTTTTCAGTGAATATGACTGTATACAAAATTCACATTATGATATCATATGAAAACATAAAATTTGAGGCAGTATGTCATAAATTTGTTAAGTAGCGACTGGAAGTTGGTCATGATGCGTTTGGCGAAAGATGAAACACAGAAGCCTATCGTTATCAATCTTTTAGCATTTGGATGGTGTCACTGCCTTAAGATCCATCAATCATGCCACTTTGCTATTCCTCCGAATTATTTCTGAGCTATTGGATAGCTCATTTTATTACTGTCTAATAATTGACTTTCAGTTTAAATCAGTCTTTCAAAGAAATGGTTGCGATGTGTCTGGTGAAAGACCAAACAAAAAGGCCAACATCAGAAAAATTGTTAAAGCATTCTTTTTTCAAAAATGCAAAACCTCCCGAGTTGTCTGTTAAAAGCCTTTTGTCTGGCTTGCCACCTCTTTGGGACCGTGTAAAAGAACTCCAGGTTAGTCACCTTTAAAGTTGTAATTTGTTATTACTATTTTCAACAGTTTATTATTATAACAAAATATAAGTTTTTTTTAGCTCAAAGATGCTGCACAACTGGCTTTGAAGAAAATGCCTTCAGCGGAACAGGAAGCACTATCAATGGTCAGTTGTTTATGTGTTGTAATGCATTTTTTTTAAATTAATAAGCTTAAAGAGAATACATCTATCTTTCTACTGTTTTCGTTTATTTAAATTGTGTTCTTTGGAGAATTTCTGTATTTATGAATGTTATGCTGAAAAATGCATTCTTTTTCCACTTAAAATCTACAACCATGGTGGTTGTCTTAAGTGTCTCGGTGAATTTGATATGCCATGGTGTTTATAATCTGTATCTTTAAGTTTGTAGCTAGTTCTGTTAGTTCTTTCCCTGACAACAACCTACCACTAAACTAGACATCAGTCTAACAAATTCGTATTTTCCTTATAGCAGAAATTCGTATTTTCCTTATAAATTATTATGTATTAGATTATTCTGATGATGACTGAAACAAATTCTGTCTGAATTCGTATTTCATTTTTGTAAGATATATTTATGTTACACTGGATTCGTATTTTCCTTATAAATTATTATGTATTAGATTATTCTGATAATCCAGTCTGAACAATGTTACGACAGAGCGAATACCAAAGAGGTGTAAGTGCATGGAATTTTGATATAGAAGATCTGAAAGCCCAAGCGTCATTGGTAAATTTCACTTCCTTCTCTTTTGTACTAGCCATCAGTTATCACAATATATCTGTATAGATGTATATATGGGAAAATCTATTTGGACATAAATAGATCACACAAGTATCTCCCCTTGAATTCAAACCCAAATGAGATCCAACGACCAGAATCTGTTGGGTCTTTGTGTTTTATACACACAGACACAGACACACAAATATATATGTGCGCGCGCGCGTGCGTGTTTGTTTTTTTAATATTATCTACAAATCTTTACCTAAAACTTACTTTTGAATTGTATAGATATTGGACGATGAGGAGCTTTGTGAAACTAAAGAAGCTGATGGTACCTTGAGATCTAGCCTAAAGGTAATCCTAATCATTTCTCACAACTACAATATGTTCTGTTATATCTTATTTGCTAATTTGCCTACTTTTTTGTAGCAACAAATTGAACGACTTAAAAATGCTATTAAGCATATTCCATTTTTTCGCGCCATTTTGTTTTCATGCTATCTAAAGTAGCTGATTATCAAGGATTTTGTTTTTTTTAATACCAGGATCCATCTACATCAAGCTCTAGTCATGGAAAACAAATAGTTGCAGATGAGATGAACTTTAGGTACTAAATCTTCTGAACTAATCATTCTGGATTCTTTGTTTTGAGTGTTCTTGATGTACTTTTCCTAAGTTTTCCTAAGATATTCTTATCATGGATCAAAATTCTGTCGGTTTGGACCAGTTCCCAAGATGATGACTGAAACAAATTCTGTCTGAATTTCATTTTTGTTCAAGTGCTAAAAAAATAACAGCAAAATTTATAGCAGAAATTGGGACAAAATTTGGAAAAATAAAGATGGTAGCAAAAACGCGATAATACTAGGACTGTCGATGGATACCCGAAAAATCCGAAATCCGTCTGCATCCGAAAAACGGATAAATATCCGATATCCGAAAAAACGGATGCGGATGCGCATACGAAGACATCCGCATCCGAAAATTATCCGTCCGGTTTTTATCAAAATTATAATTCAAATTATGTGCATTTTGGTGCAGTGAAAGATATTCATTTATTATGTTGTTAAGTTGGTAATTTATATTATATGCATTTAATGCTTGTTAACTGCTTGAAACTATTTATTATCATCATATTTGTTAATTTGTAACACTTTTATAATCAATGGGATTGAAAAATATTTATGTTAAACAAAAAATTTCCTTTTACAATTCTTGATTTATTGGTCGTTAGTGAATATGATAATTATCCAATATCCATCCGTATCCGCGGATGCGGATATCCGATATTCGAAAATGATTTCGGATGCGGATATGGCACTATCCGCATCCGAAAGCATCCGTTGACAGGCCTAGATAATACGAAAACTGCACAAAGACTGTAGATTAAGATAATGACATGATATTTTTATCAATTCCAACTCAATTCAGCTGAAATAACATGGAAGTACAATAAAAAGTAGTAATTAAATCAACAATTTAAAGTAGTGAACATATTTTATATTTTTGTAGATAGACAACTGGAGTTGTGGAGACAGACTTTAGAATCAAAGGGTTTTAGGCTTAGCAGAACTAAAACAGAGTATATGAAGTGCGGGTTCAGCGGTGTCAGGTCGGAAGGTGGAGATGTCACTCTGGCTGGACAAATAGTTCGCAAGAAGGAATCATTTCGATATCTAGGATCAATGTTGCAGTATAATGACGAGATTGATGAAGATGTTAGTTTTAGAATTCAAGCGGAATGGGTGAAATGGCGACAAGCGTCTGGGATTCTCTGTGACAGGAAGGTCCCACAAAAGCTTAAAGGAAAGTTCTACAAAACGGCAATCAGGTCTGCGATGTTGTATGGTGCAGAATGTTAGCCTACTAAAAGCCAACATGTCCAAAAGATAAGCGTAGCAGAGATGCGTATGCTACGATGGAGCTGCGGTCATACAAGAAGAGACCGAATTAGAAATGATGATATACGTGATAAACTTGGAGTAGCACCAATTGAGGAGAAACTAATTCAACATCGCTTAAGATGGTTTGGACATCTTCAACGAAGGCCGCCCGAGGTACCTGTGCGTGTTGGAATTATAGGCCGTGTTGAATGCCCAAAGAGAGGTAGAGGTCGACCAAGGTTGACATGGGAGGAAGTAGTAAAAAGAGATTTAAAGGATTGAGGTATATCCGAAGAGCTGATGACGGATCGGAGCGAGTGGAAGTTAGCGATTCACGTACCAGAACCATGAGCGTTGAGTTTTATAAATTTTAGATTATAGGACTAGGAAACACGAGCTTAAGACGTAGGTTTGGTCTTTGACCAATATTACTATTAGTATCATTATCGCTATTAGTATTATTATTATCATTTCTCTTATATATATACATATATATATTTATTTTATTTTACTTAGCTATTATTATTAATTTACTTATTTGACTTTATTTTATTATTGCTATTGCTATTGTTATTATTATAACTTTTAAATTGATTTTTTCATTTAGTTTTGGGTTCCATCTCTAACCGACCTCAACTTGTTTGGAAATAATGGCTTAGTTGTTGTTGTACAAGCATGCACTAGCTATTAATGTAAATTGATAGAAATGCTAAAATCTGAAAACGGCATAACTGAAATTTTTGGAATTTTGAAATTGACTAAAATTTTGAAAATTCCAAATCAAGACGAAATGGAAACAAAAACTGCAATCTGATCTTCGATTCTTATTGTTTTCCAGTTGTGCACTTCTATGACTTAGTTATAACACATTCCCACTAAGGAGTTTCTAAGGGCATATTCATCATCATCAACTTAGTCCTGTTGAGCTAGGGTTGGTTGTAATCAACTATATCAGATTTTGTTTATGAACATCAGTTTTCCATGTCTCGTGGTCTAAAACCAACATTTAATTAATTAATTCATATCGCTGCATCCTTCCTTATAACTCCCATCCATCCATTCTTTAGGCTTCTTGTTTTTTCCTATATTAGAAATCCATACTCCATATCTCTAACAATCACTGCCCTTTGATCTTCTATGCAGATAGCTAAACCTTCGAAAACGATCTCTCATCTTTTCCCCTATAGAGATTATGACTAATTTTGCTTGAATATTTTCTCTTGCCGCCTCATATTTTTTCGTTGCTGCACATAAATAAGCATTTGCTTTTGTACCCCAATCTTGTTATTTTTATGTTTCTTCTGATAGCTACACTGTGCATCATAAGGTAAAGCATGTTAAATTGATTGGCATATTAGAATTTTCATTTCATCTCCACCATGATCAAGTCTCGTACCTGAGTTTGTTCTCATCTCCCTTGAATACTTTACTCAACTGGGTAAATTGCAATTCTGGGGACCTTTGCAGAAAGTAGGTGGGTTGTTAATCATTTGCCCTCAGCCTTCCTTTTTTGCAGCAAATATGAAAGTGTCTTAGTGAAGTGTATAGAGACAACTTGGAAGGTTGGTCGGTCTATCTCAATTGTCTATTCTGACATGTATGTATGGTCTCTTGTTTCTTGTCCAAACAAAAACTGTAAAATTTATCGCCACATTATTATTTATTTCTGGGCATTTTTGCGTATAGAACAGTGTGTATCAGTAAAGGTTAGTTTAACGTAATGTAAATGCTGACGAGTATAAAATATAACACATGCAGAGATAATGTAAATGATGCAGAAGGGTCTGGTACTAAATTGCCAAGTGAAGTAGATGAACTACGTGAAAGACTGTTGCCATATGATGAGAAATGCCAATTCAAGAATGATTTGAAACGGTCTATATCAAGACAAGGCCTAGACAATAACTGGAAGATCCAACTTGAAAAAAAACACCCAACTTACAGTGGCCCACTTATCCAATCTGGAGGTCATTGCAACTCAATTTCAGAAAGAGGGTATGTCTCTGATAGGTTTTCACACTTTCAAACCTATATTCATTTGATGATCATTATATTGCCATCTATTGTAAAGTAGATGAATAATAGTCTAGTACTATTTTGAAATGTGGTCATTGATTTTACTAGAAAACCCAATTATGGGTAAACAATCAAGTATGTGTGGAAAGATCCATGATTTTTTTGGATGGCTAATGACTTAGACATTTGAGGCGAGGAACAAAATAAAATAAGTCTCTGCTTTTCTGGCTATATAATTGTCATGCCTTTTTTTTTCTGCTAAACAAATAATATATTTTTTACTTGTTCTATTTGTTTTACCATCAAAGTGTAGAACACTTGGTAGTTAATTATCCATGGGAAATTTCATCTCTTACAGATTTGCATTGTTATCTCATCTATGGATGCACTTAACGTTGAGAGTCAGACTAGTACACTTGTGGTGGATTTACTCTAAGAATCCTGTTAATTCAGAAATCATTGTAGATGCACTGGGATTTGTTTGATCGTTATTTTTCTTCCTTGTGAATCTAGTTGACCATGGAGTTACTTCCAACCGTAAAATCCTTTTAAGTGTATCCTGATATATTATATTTATCCCTACAGCGCATGAGCGACCTTTGTGGTTTGCTTGGCTTGATCCCAGATATGACCATAATTTGTCATCTATGAACTAAATGTTTAAGGTATACCACCTAACAGTAGGACTGTGACCTGGCGAGGCAACCTTTGTGGTTTGCTTGGCTTGATCCCAGATATGACCATAATTTGTCATCTATGAACTAAATGTTTAAGGTATACCACCTAACAGTAGGACTGTGACCTGGCGAGGCAATGGATACATGCCTGATAAATGGGAAGTGCGACACACAAGCCATAAGGATCTAGACGAAGTGATATCTTGTTACTCGATAATGGATGTGTTACGTATCTGTATCACATGCACAGAGTATGAAAGCACGTGGACACAATCACGTAACAACTGAACAGTTGCTGCATCTTTTTTATACCTCTGGGTATTACACATAATTGCGGTGTATGCAGATCGTTTAACCTTGCAAAGACATGGGATATTACTAGTCTATTGCTGCTTTCATCTGCTTGATTGAAGATTTGTTTATCCTTTTGTATCACTAGATATTTAATTTATGGCATTATTCAAGTATATTTATAACATTACCATACTCATATCAGAGCTGAGGGTGACAATCAAACAGCCACAGAGAAATATAAACGTGATTCACGCAAGCCGCAAAACCTAAGTGGTCCACTGATGCTTCCTAATCGTGCTTCCGCTAATAGTTTATCGGCTCCTACAAGATCAGGAGGTAAGATAACATGTAATAAACTTGTTATTATGCTCTTGCTGTCAAAATCTTTGTGTTTGATTGTTATAAATCGCAACAAATGTTTCATCTTTTGTTATTGGACTCAGATATCATAATGTTTCCTATGGTCGTGTTCTAATCTTTTAATAACTCTTGTTATCTTGTCAATACGTAGATAATTTTAAATTATAAAAAACTTTTCAATAATAACTTACAGAAGCATTTACGTGTGTAAGACCAAGGAAAAACAAAAAGGATAATGGGCATTATCTTAGTGCGTTGTTCAGCTAATTGAGGTATTGTAACAAAAATAGTATTGGGGCATTGAAGTGCAACCATAGCCACTTTTGAGATCTTAAGTTATAGGCTACTGTGCAGCACAGATGCAGTTGGATTTTAAAGTGAAATAATGCCAAACAGTAAACATCTCTTCAGTGAGAGTAATAATGCAGGGTATTTTGTTGAGACCTTAAGTTTTAAATGGATGCACATGTGCCATCTTCAAATAACTGATATCTAAAGAGTGCATATTTGGTGCAGACGGTGTTGATACAAAGGCTCTAGTTGTAGCCATGTGCGCTGTCTATTTAACTAGTAATGTTATGATTATTACAGTCATTATATTTGGGTAAAAGCAAAAGTTATTATCAATGTAAAAAACAAAAAAGGCATAACAAAAGTTTGATACAAGCTTCTGTATTTTTTTTTTTTTTTTTTTTTGCCTTCTGGAGGGGTTTATGTATTCTTAATGACCATATGGATTGTCATTTAACATTCTTGTAGGATATGGAGATCCGCTAGAGGAAAAGTCCAACAAATCTAATGTGGTACAAATAAAAGGCCGATTCTCAGTTACCTCTGAAAATGTTGATCTTGTAAAGGTCAGCTCTGAACTACGATAATATTCTTATTTCAATTGGATTGCTTCTACTGACTCGCTTTCACATTTTTAGGATGTCCCGGTAGTTTCAAAAAGGTCAGCTCAGGTACCATTACGCGTGAAGCATTTTTTTAATGTATCAAAACTCATTATTTCAATCACTGAGTGCATTTGTTGTATTTGGACATTGTGATTTCATTAGGGATCTCCCTTAAGAAAATCTGCTAGCGTCGGTGATTGGATCCTTCAGTCTAGACAATTGGTATACACTTATTTTACTTAAAAATAATGTGCTTTTTGGCATTCATACATTATTGGTAATAATGTTATATCAAAGTTATTAGTATAATGAATTAATTTTTACTTGTTAATACGAGATTGCAACTTATAAATCATAACGATTTTGAGTATTGAACAAAATAGTAGAATTTTGTTAAGTTTACACTCCGTATTACCATGTACACTATTATTATCAGTATTATTATTATTATTCTGTAGCCTTCTTAAATGGTTCTATATTGGACTTGCTATGAAGTTAAATTAACAAGAGTCGGTGCAAATGTACTCTTTTCTGATATTTTACAGCCTCCCACTCCACTCCCCAAAGAAACTAACAACAGCTCAGTACCAGCTTCAGTTCTCATGCCTCATCTTCAGAATTTATTTCAGCAAACTTCATTTCAACAAGTACCGAAGTCGCTATTAAGTATTTACTCTGCTTTGTCTATATGATACACTGGTATTTAGTTTTTCTTTGTTAATTTTCAGGACTTGATCATGAATTTGTTGAATAGTTTGCAATCTCATGAGCCAGGTGACGGTATGTGAAAATCAATTATTTTCAACAATTATTTCATTTCTTCTGTATGTTTTGGTCAATGCATCACACTTCTGCAGGTCAGCAAACAGGTGTGCCTCCCCAAACTACCATCCCAGAGGATGAAATGGTTACTATTCTGCTCTTAATTATAGTATCTTTCAAGTTCTTTGTATGCTTACAGAGTTCCAGTATAGCTATCTAGAACAATTGGGTATTAGGATTTAAGATGAGAAATCAATATTTTCTAGACATTCCTTACAAGATGACTAGGCTTGTTGCTTTAATTCCTTCACTTTTTAGCTACATTCATTTATCTTAACGGTCTTCTTTTAGCTACTTTCATTTGTTACATGTGTCTCTAGTCGCACATCATTCTGCTTTACAAAGGAACGGTAATCTCCTTCTCCAAGACTTGTTAATGTCTCTGTGTGCTTTCATGTGGATTATGTTAACCCAACGATAGTATTTGAAAAACTTCCTTGCTTACGATGTTCTGCATTTTGCTAAACAGAAGAAATTTTCATGCCTAAATATTTACTGGGAAATTTTGTCAAATACTCTTCAAACATTTCAATATATGTCAAATTTCCCTTCCAAAAACACATTACACGACACAATTTCAAAATTATTTTTACCATTTGTTTTCACAACTTGTATCCGCATTACATCACGACTTAATCTGAGCAAATATTGAAAAAATTCAATTCTTTTTTTTTTCAAAAAATAATAATATTTGCACTAAAACTACAAATTTAAAAAAAAAAAAATTGCATTAGAAACTGCAAAATTTTCGGAACTAATTCCGCAGATGTTACATGTATTGCATTTTTCAGAGGCTGCCAAATGGATTAAGTTTGGAAATAATGATGCCTTGCTAATTTCCATTTATTTATTTTCCATCAATCATACCATACTATATACTTCTACTTCTTATGACCAGTGGCGGAATCAGCTTTAGGAGTTGAGTTAGATGCTCTACCAATCATCTTGATGCTCTGGCATCAGTAGTCTTCCATATAAAGTGCTTCAACAAAATTACATACAATTTTATATAAATAGTATGTACTGAACAACATCTTGAAATAAATATAGTAATCAATTGCTGTTTTAGAAAATCCAAAAGTGAAATGATAATTAAAGTTATAGTAACTTGTTATTGAAAAGTGCAGAGACGTACAAAGAGAAAGCATCAATTAATACAAATCTTTTTTTAAATCTGGTATAAACTTACCCAGTATAATTAATCTAGTTTAATTAATATTCTTTGAAGATAATGTCTTGTTTAAAGCATTAGTATTTGTTATTTATACTGTATTTTTGACGGATAATACAAAATGGTGAAAAGGGCTTACTAATTGTCGAACCCATCTACCTATTAACGAGAAGTAAATATATACTTGGAAAAAACCCCATAAAGTTGTACACATCATTACCTCAGAACACTGCTGTTCATCTTCTTCAAGCTAACTCCACTCTTTTACTTTAAAACTAAACAAAATAAAAAATAAAACTCTGATAATAATAATAATATTATCTCTTATCTGTTTAGAAAAAGATCGCATCTGTGACTCTGTTCCATGTCTACTACCTACCAAGTACCATCTTCATCATTATCAATATAAAATAATAAAAACAGCCTCTGGTTCACCATGCATACTCAGCACTTGGCCTACCTTTAAATTTGAAGTGTATGAGCATTCATACCTGGTTAACCAATACCTGGTTAACCAATACCTGGTTAACCATGCATACTGCTTTAGTAAACATAATATTTGCATATTATTTATATCGTTTTGCCAATTTAGCTATATTTCCATACCCATATATCTGTCTTTATACGTTGTAAATTACCTTTACCCTATTAGTAAGTACTACTACAATATTCAAGGAAAGCACTGAACATAAATACCCATCTTAAATATGTCTACTAATGTTCTAAGTTGAACAGAAATCAATGCTGTCCAATGGATTGGTAAGTTTTGTTAATATCATTAACACTTCAAATATTATGTTATCCGTACATCAATTTTTGAAAGCATATCAAACAAAAAGTAGGCCAAATGAACTGAAAATTTGATGCATATTTTTTTAGTCTTGCATAAACTTAGAAACTTAAAGTTCTCAATTACCGTAATCAAATTTTGTTTGAAAAGATTCGCCGAATGAGATGCCCCTTTGAGAGTACTCCCAGCTTGTTTTGACCGGTTCACCAGCCTGAGAACCTATATATGTTGCATTTGGGTGGATCACACAAGACAGATTGATTGAGTCAGCTCTGTAGGCCTCTGACAATAAAAAAAATTTGGACATCGCCATAATATGCTTGACATCGTCAGTTCAAGGATTGTTTTTTAATCAATGTAGTAGAATATTATTCTGAAATTTTCTTCTCGCTTCCCTCAACGACAAAGGGTATGATCACCTTTTAAATTTTAATTTAACCTTATAGCCAGCACCACTACACATGATTGAATGAGATTTACAAATTCATTTAAGAATATAAAATGCAGATGTAATTGTCATTAATAGTCCAATATTCGTTCTGATCACGTAGCAAGTGATTTACATTACATTTTTTGGCAGGCTGAAACTGGGACTACAGAAAGAGAGCGTCTATTGCTTTACAAAATTGAAGAGTTACAAGCAAGGTATGCCAAATTGTGTTAGTTAAGTTATTTACAAATGGGAAAATTTTCTTGCACCTCATACTCGGTCGACCATTAAATGCACATTAATCTATATCTACTGATGTTGTTGAAGGTACGTGCTTATTTGTACTAGAAAAATATGTGATTGTATCACGCTTTAGTAATAATTTATATCTACTGGTGTGACCATTGAAATAAATTAATATCCCAATAGGTCATGTCTTTATCTCAAACTCATGATAAATGATAACACATTGGTTTTTCTTGGCACGATGCCAAGCCCACCCCTACTATCACACATTAATTATATTGTAAATCAGGTATTTAGTTTAAATAATGTTGTAGTTTTGCAAAACACGATCTTTCTGCTTAGTGTTGAAAACACTGGTAATCTGTATAAGGGCATCTCCAACCTCAAATGTATTATGATGCAAAATAAACGACACATAGATATTCCATGGTTTTATTTTAATTTGTACCTCCAATGGTTATGTGAATTGAATGTAGAATATGATGTGTCAACTGTTATATTAGTCATTGTGAAATGAAATTATTTTAGTAGACATTTATTTCACGTCAAATTCTATCCACAATCCACATAAGCAAAGTTAAACGAAGTTAGCTTTTTTAATACATTTGCAGAGTAAAAAAAATGTTTCGTTTTTGTCATTTGGAACATATTGTTGCCACGTTTATTTGATAATGTCCAATAACTATTTTCACATAGTTTATGACATTACAATGTGATATGGTTGTAGATGCTCTGATTAAGCTATTAAGACTTGTCTTGTGCTCCTATTTCAACGATTTCAACAACTAATAACTGACTTGGAACCAACTTGCAGGGTCAACTACATGTTTTAATTGGTACTATAAAACACTACTCAGTAAACTTGTCGGCATTTAGTGTTTATTATTGACTACAATGTTGAACAGGCCCACAGTAGAAGTAAAGTATGTAGTATCTTTGAACTTCATGGATGCAATTAATATTCTTAAACATTCCTTTAGATATGTGGATATTGTTAACCAAAAATTTATCACCTTTGTCACATTTTTTGATGCCACAATACTTTGTGGAAATTTTGGTTCCGTTCCTTATTTCAAGATTTGGTACGCCAAAAACCCTTACCAAAAACATGTTTAAATTACACCTTTATTTTTAATTTCGGTAAGGGAAAAAAAGAAAAAATAGTTTTTTTCCGTAAATTATATCCTAACATTAATCGCATGTTTCTATATTCTTTTTTTTTTTTTGATTTCTTATTTTGATAAAAATGCAAATTTGCAAATTACCAATCAAATATTTGCCGAGTTCTCTGAAAATATCTGCAGAGTTTTCCGCAAATATTAAACTTAGAAATAGAGGTTTTTTATATTCAAAACATGTTTTTGAAGAGGACCAGCTGTGTATTTTGAAACTTGGTTGTTTATACGAAAGCACCCTAATACTATTTTGGTAGAGGGGGTCCTATTTTGATTATCCTAACATCTGATAAGTTATTACAAACATATAAATTCATGAACATTTATTTTGGTCATTTCATTTTATGCAGGATGGTTAGTCTTACCGATGAATTGATTGCAGAAAGGCTAAAAAATAATCAGGTGAGCTGTAGAATTAGTTTTAATATTACAGTAGACTTTTAGGTATTAGGTAACATCTATTGTCCACAGTATCCAAGCAAAATAACGGATCTTAACTTGCTTGGTACAATAACTTAGTATATATAAAATGAAATCTCACGATTTGCTTAGGAGAGGCTATCGAGACATAAAATCAAACATAAAATTTGACACATGTCTTGACTGTTGGATCTCACTTAAATTTACATTTGAGGTTGACATCAGAAGAAAGATCCAATGGCCAAGATTTGTTGTGTCAAATTTTATTATTTATTTTTCGTCTAGATAGACTTTCCCATTTACTTATTTGATACACTAATGTTGGATCCATTAATGTCACTGACCACCATAGGAGATATACGCCTATACCTTTTTTATTAAAAATAAAATAAAACTACAACTGTAATTGCATATGTACCCAGATGTTTTCATTTCCATCACAAATACAAGGTTCATATATATTGTCTCCCTATCCTTTTTTGAATTAAAACATGGTATATGAGACATGGCAGATTAACTGTCAAATTTTAAACATGACACCTTTTGGAGAGTTGAGCAATGTAAACAATCTAGAGTAAGGTCATATATGTCGCAGACTTAGGTAACATGACAGATCAACTGTCAAATTTGAAAGCAGTGGTTTCATTAATACATTTTGAAAAGAAAAAAAAACTCTTGAATATTTAATTAGTTTTTTTAACTTGTCCTTGTATCCAAATATGGCTAAGGCGAAATGTATTTGCTACTAGGTCTATTAAGCGTCAAATTTATAAGAAATCCATAGCACTGTAATCTACTGACCCTCATTGACTTCATTGCCTGTAGCTACAAGAACGGTACAATGCAATATGTCGTCAAGATGAAATGGAGGATTTATGAGCCCAAAATCACTGGAAAAAATTTTGTGGACCATTTTGGACATGTCTTCTCATCAACTTGTGGCAAAATCGAGGCATAATATACTTCTTTCAGCGAATTAGGTTCGCGCAAAATCTTTCTACAGAAAAGCAAATTGCTCATAGTTTTTGTGCATAGTAGTCTTGCTTGATTTATGCATTTATCAAGCCTCTGAAAGGATCTGGTTTGATAAGGTTATCAGGCTGTTAATTATTTTTTGATGGATCTTTTTTATGTGTAAAATTAATTGTACCTTGTTTGTGTGGTGTAGTCTATCATCCAATTTCACATTTTTACTATTGTTATAATCATTTTGTACCATTGTGGAATTTGTCTTCTGTTTTGTTTTGTTTTGTTTTTTTTCATTTTTGAGATATGTAATTCTTTTAAACGCATCTTTATTTTTCCATTCAGTTTATGTTTGGAGGATTATTTTATATAAGGTTTTCCAGATAAAACTAAAAGGCCAAAAACCCATGCCCATTCATTAATCAACGACGATCTTTAATTTTTATTCTCTTTTCCCAAAATATAATTCATTATTTGTGCTTCAAACTGTAGCCTTTAATCAAATAAAATAAAATAATAAAGATTAAAATAGCACAACGTTTTCACACAGTCTAAGTGATAACAGACGATTTGAAAGGCACAAATCGTCAAAACATCGTCGTTTGCAACAGTTTTCAATTAATCGTCACCATGTCTTATTTGAACAAGGCGGTCCAACTCAGAAGCTGGTAAAACAGAAGTGGCTGAAAACTAATAGAAGAATACAATCATAAAAAGCTAAAATGATCTTCGAATACATAGAAAGCACAACAGAATATTTTGGAGGAAACGTGGAACAAAAGCCTTTACTGGAAAAAAAAACAAGCTCAGAAGAAATCTTCATTGCTAAACTATTTGAACACAAATCAGCACGAGGTAGTGCTTTGCACACGGGAAGATGTTAGTTTTTTAATGATGCAACTTGCAATTACTTTATCAGTGGAATCTTTGGTTATATTTTATCGTGAATATAGAGCTGGCAATTAGAACCGAAAACCGTAAAAACGAATCGAACCGATTTGAAAAGACTTGAATCCGAACCGAACTTGATGGATCTCGGGTTAGGTCTAGATGATGAAAAATACAATAAAAACTCGACCAAACCCGACCCGAATCGATCAGACTCGAAAGACTGAATCAAAAAATATTAAAATATATGCATTTTTAGTGTTATTATCCAATCAATTCGATCCGAAGCTCGAGTCCGGTCTAGGCAGGCCCGACCCGAATGATTTTGTTGTCCCAAACCAATCAAAAAAGTTAAGTAGAGAAAAAAAAAATCAATGCTTAGAAAATTGATAAACCTAGAATCGAACTCTGGTAGCTTGCTTCAAAGCAATGACCCACTATCATTTGTACATGCCATCAAATTTGTAATAAAAGTATATAGTTATGTGAAGTGCTAAATTGTTGCCCCTCCCCACCATGTTGTCCTAGGCGGTTGGCTTGCACTACTAGAATACTTTAAAATGGGGACGGAGCCTGGAGTCGGCCGGAGTCGGCTCCGTCTTCATTATGGAGTCGGCTGGGGACGGCCTGCAACGGTCCGAGTCGGCTAGCGTCGGCTATTTAATTATTTTTCCAATCTAATTCTTATATACACTTATTTCGTTTGAAAAAATAAAAAACACTACTAAAATGAAAAAAAAGGTAAATTGACATGTATGATTATTAATATTCACCTAATGACGGGTCGTGATAGGTTAAATTGATATTTTAGATGATATATGTTCGTGTAATTCGAAAAGTTATCGTTGTTGAAAATCTAACTCGCACGACAATTCGATGCAACTTTTAGTCGATCCGTTATACAAATTCGATAAAGGTGGTTATATATAACATTTTAAAGAATTAAAATAAAATTTTAAACCGTTGGGTAATCAATTATGAACTTTTAAATGTATTTTGTATAATAAAATTATATAAAATAAAATATGCGGTGTAAAAATAAATTCTTTGAATCTTATGCCGATCTAAGGTATTTTGGACATGTTTCCAGAATATGGTTTAAAAATAAACGAATCTGGGGTGTCGATCTTGAATTTCAAATTTATGACCGTTCGTGGACTTTCAGACAAAAAACCCTTCGTTCAAAGGCCGAACGACCTTCAAACGAGACCAAATTTGAACCAGTGATGCTTTGTAGTGTTTTAATCAAATCCGTACGGTTGGATTTGCAAAAAAATTATCGCCTACAAAATTATCCAAGAAATGTGTCATTTTCTAGGAGTTAGCTATAACACTTATATTCAAGTGTTATAGCTAACTCCTACAAAATGATATATTTCTTGGATAATTTTATTTTCGATGATTTTTTTGCGAATCCAACCGTACGGATTCGATTAAAACACTACAAAGCATCACTGGTTCAAATTTGGTCTCGTTTGAAATTCGGCCTTCGAACGAAGGGTTTTTTGTCCGAAAGTCCACGAACGACCATAAATTTGAAATTCAAGATCGATACCCCAGATTCATTTATTTTTAAACCATATTCTGGAAACATGTCCAAAATACCTTAGATCGACATAAGATTCAAAGAATTTATTTTTACGCCGCATATTTTATTTTATATAATTTTTTTATACAAAATACATTTAAAAGTTCATAATTGATTACCCAACGGTTTAAAATTTTATTTTAATTCTTTAAAATGTTACATATAACCACCTTTATCGAATTTGTATAACGGATCGACTAAAAGTTGCATCGATTGGTCGTGCGAGTTAGATTTTCAACAACGAAAATTTTCGAATTATACGAACATATATCATCGAAAATACCAATTTAACCTATCATGACCCGTCATTGGGTCAATAATAATAATAATAAATGACAATTTTTTTTTATATATTGTAGTATTGTTTTTTTATTTTTTTAAACGAAATAGGTGTAAAAAAAGAATTTAAAAAATATATATATACAGGCCGACCCTAAACGACTCAAGCCGCCACTAATCGGGCCGATGCCAGCCGACGCCAGCCGACTCCATATCGAGTATACAGGTTTCAGCCGAGATCTTCTTCTTCACTTTCTTTGCTTAATAATAAATTTTTTTTTGTGGAAATTAGCCATAAGGGTCTCTTTAGCAAACGCAATTAGTTTCTAGGACACACAACTGAAATAATTACTTTTAATGACAAAATGCAAAATAATTAGTTTCTAAGGCCTAAAAACCTATGAAATAATGTGTAATTGGACTACTAACTTTGTCCATAAAAGTAATTATTCTGCTCACTTTGGCCTTGAAATTAATTTCTATAGATGTGTGTCCTAGAAACTAATTGGACTGCAAAGTTTGTCCTTCTGGTGAAATGCCCCTTTTTTTTTCTTCCCCATCACCGATTCCGACCCTCTCCAGCCGTCACCCTCCATCGTCGTCGCCGTAGAAGCCTAGAACTCGCCGGAATCTCCTCTTTTTCTTGAATTTGGTAATTTTCTAAACTCTAATTTCGAATTAAATTGTTTAATTAGGTTTAAATGTACATTATTGTGATGATAATTGGATGTATATATTGCTAATTTAGTGTATTAGGTTATTTTTAGTATGAAATCATTGAATTTGAAAGTGTGAATTGGGAATAATTGGGTGTAGGTATTTAGAATTTGAAAGTGTGAAAGTGTGAATTTGAAAGTGTGAAAGTGTGAATTGAGAATAATTGGATGCATGCCATTAATCGACTAAATATAAGAAATGTATTTAGAAGTTTGGCATGCGGGTTGGGATTTTATTTATGGTACCGCGTATCGGGAGATTTATTCCCGATCGATCCCTTATATTTTATATTTGGATTGAGTGAGGACGACTTGGTCGTCGAGTGTTGTTTGACTGGCCTGTGCGCCTTGTATTTGGATTGAGTGAGGATGACTTGGTCTTCGAGTGTTGTTTGACTGGCCTGTGCGCCATGTGTTTGGGTATTTATACCTAGAAAGTCTCAGTAGCCGGTCCATTCGGGCTGTGCCGATATTATACGAAGGGTGTATCGCCTCGATACGCTACCGTTTATTTCTGGCGCCTAGGTGAAGCGACTATTTGGATGTTTAGTAATCAGTGATGATGTAATGTATATAAGATGAAAATTTGTATTGTTTGTTGTATTATGTCAATTCTAAAACCTGTGTTAATGAAATGAAAATTCGTATCGTTTGTTGTATTATTCTTTTATTATTCTGTTGTGAGCTATATGTATGTGATTATTAATCAGGCATGTTTTCTAATTATGAAATAATATATGTTTTTTTCATTATATGAAATGATATATATATATATATATATGCATGTTTCTAGCAGATATTATGTCACACAGCAGGCGGTCCCAAGGTTCATGAGGCCCTGCTCTTGGCGAGGGTAGTAGTGGTACGGCCGATAATTGCCAGAGTGCATACTTAGTGCCGAAGACCGATGAAGGGTAAGTATTTAATTTACTGCAACTTCATTATATTATTTAGTGCATGTTACTAGTATATTTATGATTTATTAACCGACAATATCAAAATGTATTCAGGGGTTTCGATTTACAGCCGTCCAAGCCCATTCTAGCTGTGTCTCGCAACAGCTACCGTAGTAGGATGACGGATTTATGGGAGCAGTGGGATATGATCCCACTTTATATCAGAGATGTCGTATGGGCTAACCTCTAGGTAAGTATAAAATTCTAATTAATTTGAGATTGGCATATTTGATCTTTGAAAATTAATATACAATTTATATCATTCATTTAAATTTCAACGTGCAGGCGTCCTTTATTGTGGATCCCGAAGATCTCGGGACGTTCAGGACGCACTGTGAGAGGAAGATGAGAAAAAACTATAGAGGTACGCTCTACAAGATGAAAGAGGCCGGTAAAAAGCCAAACTGGATGAGTAAAAATTTGTATGCGCGGTTTGTGCAATATTGGGAAAGCGAAGACGCGAAGGTAAATTTTCTACTTTCATATGTCTGTAATTATAATTCGTTTAAATGTTTATATAATAGTTAAATTATACAGGTGGTAGCATCGAGGAACTCTGCAAACAAGCTTAGTAATCCTGCAACACACCGCGGTGGATCCAAGTCTTTTCAGCAATATAGAGAAGAAATGGTAAATATAAAAATTGTTATTTGTAATTTACTTATAACATTGTTTAGTTATATATATGTATATATGTGTATATATACATTCTTTAATTATATCTAATTTCAGACGAAGGAGAGAGGTGGCGTTGCACCGTCTCATTTGGACGTCTTCACCCGAACACACGCCGTCGAGCATACAGATGAAGATGGCGTGGTAACATATGAATGGTCAGACGTCAAATCAGCGAATATCCGGGTATAAAGACTATAATTTTTTTCTCTTATTTAACAATACATTAATTGAATATTCATCTTCTCGAAATTATATTTCTAAACACAGGAGAGATGCGATCAGGAGATTGCTCGCGTGCTTGCAGAGTCTGGCAGGGAGCAGTTGACCGTTGAGGAGACGGACGTGATATTCGCTCGTATTACCGACCCGCCGACCAGAAATAGACAGTATGGATATGGCAATCAAGCGGTAATATTTATTGAATTTAATTAATTCATTAACCAGTTTATAAATTTTATTGAATATTACGTATAAATTATAACTATGAATTTATTAATATACAGGCCGCGACGCAAGCCGCTTACAATAAACAACAGACCGAAGAAACAATAGCGGCCCTACAAGCACGCCGAGTTGAACGATTGGAGGAAGACTGGATTGAAGCAGCAACTAGACGAGACGATTGCTGCTTACTTGGCAGAGCACGGGACGAATATGCCGCCATCACAGGGATCTGGCGCTGCTGATGATTGGGGCGAGTGATAGTATGTTTTTATATATGTTTTCTGATGAACTTTGAATGTCTTGTATATTTGATGAACTTTTGGTTGAATTTTGTAAATATTATGGATATTTGTGATGATGGACGTTTGGAGATGTATATTGATGTTTTGTGGTTCTTAGTTGGACATATATGTGATGTATATTGTTGTTTGGTGAAGTATATTTGAGGAATATATACGATTGTGTGGATGGAAGGTAGAAGTGACTGCTGGAAATGCAGAAAAATTTACCCAGATTAGCGTCGGCTGGAGTTGGCTCGGGTCGGGCTATGGGTCATTTATTATTTTACACATGGGGACTGAGTTTAGCATCGGTCGGAGTCGGCTAGCCGACTCTAGCCGACGCTAAACTAGGGGACGGACCCGTCCCCATTCTCGTCACCATATCACTTGATGACGAGCTATATAGCGTCGGCTCGAGTCGGCCGAAGTCGGCTATACGCCGATGCTAAACAACCTTCTCCTTGTAGTGTTGCCAGCTTTGCTGTAGGGCCGGACCTAGGTGATCTAGGTTATTGAAATATATAGTTTGGACCCGAAAAAACCCGATCGGTCAAGAACCAAGACATGCTGGGTTGGGTCCGGGTCCATCGGGTTGGATTGATTGCCATTTCTAAGCGAACAATTCAGAGAGTAGGCTGTAGATGCTTTCATTTGTAAAGCAAGGTTAAGAGTGGTAAGCAGTACCCGTGTTATTACAGCAAGAGATGCGATACTTTGAATGTGGTCAATAGAAACGACAAATATAAAGTTTATTTACAAATATATGCTGATACGAATACACAAATGATTTACAGTAGAAAATGAACATAGAACACCATTAGGAGAGGGAAATTTAATAAACTAAGCTGATTAGTTTTTCAAATTTGTGTAAGTTAGTACAGCAACATATAGACGGGAGAGGGAAAAAAAGTAGTCGTAAGAGAAGAAAAAAATGAAGAACAAAAGCAAACATGTTATTGCATTGGAATTTAAAGTGATACATGCACTATAGTTGTACAAATACAAATTGAAAACACTAAAAACAGGGAGAGAAAAAAGAACAGTCTATGTGCATATGAACTTAAAGAATGCTAACAGAGGTAGGCCAGTTTCTCCAACTTAGTTTCTTTGTCTCTTCTTCTCTCGGATCTTGGTTCCAGCCGATGCATTGTTAAGCTAGTTTTTGTCATCGTCATCCTGTGAAAAAGGAAGGAAATCTATAGTCAGCTTGTTAAAGTGGCAATGTGGGAATACCAATATCACATTTGGCTCTGAAATTTAGTCATTGAAGAAAAACATGAAACGATGAGATAAAATTTAATCTTGTTTTACCGTAAAAAACCGAACGCGACGCAGTTAATAAATTTTGTTAAAGATTGTTGCAGGTTTTTATTAAAACAATATTCTGATAGCACAATGAAATAAAATTGTGTATGATTTCAAGTTCATTGGCTTATAATAGAAAAATAAAATACTGTTTGAATTGGTATTTGCAGTAAACACTTAACCAGAAAAGGTAATCGATTTTATTATTAGAAAGAGTGGTTAAAGTCTTTTTTGTTTTACACGTGTTACCGTGTTGCTGAGATGCTTATCGTCCTGCTAATCAGTTAAAGTGATTGATTAATCTCGCAGTGCATAATACAGAGGAGTCAATGTGAGAGATGGTAGATTTAACCTAAGTAATCTTTTTTTCCTTTACAGTCTTCCAGTTTTGTGAGCTTTGGCTGATCTTAGTGGAATCCGATTCTAGAGTAGAACTCTGCTCTCTAGGACATTGTAAGTTGTATTCAGAGTAAACGTTTAATTCATTTTTATACCAAAGGATCTGTCAAAAATATTAAAATATACATCTTACTTTCTGAATACCTGAGATTGAACTTTAATTGTTTCCAACATTGCTAGTTTCTCTGTAACTCTTCTAGCGGTTAGGAAAGTATTGGCATTGTTCATTTCGAAGTTACTGGGCCTAAATTCAAATAACGCATCCATCCCACCGGACAGTTTCTGGAAAAAAAAATTCTATTTTTTCTAGTTCATTCTCCTACAAGGAATAGATGTTACCGACGATATTGTTGCTTAATGGATGACGACGGTTACCTCGGTTGATACTTTATTATTGTGCATTGCCACTGGCGTATGTATGTTTAACAAGTTACTACAATTGACCTATACTCTATTATACAGTTGTAAGTGGCAAATAATGTTATAAAGAGTGCAATTTAGGTATACATTTCAGGCAGTTGTCTGAAACCTTTTCACAAACGTGGCAACGTAAAGGTTCAACGAAAACAAACTAACTTAAAAATAATTTAATTTACATCATACAAAATATAGATCACTGTCCATGCCAGCAAAGTATATCATGTATTCTACTTCTTTTCTTTTTGTAAAATCTCAAAATACACATGTGACGACCTAATAAGGCAATAATCACGTATCATGTAAAAGCCCATCCACCACACCCTTTATCATAAATAACATTACAATTCTTACTGTTTAACTATAAGTTCAACTGATCAATTATAAATACTCACGTATCGCTTTTGTATGATAAGTCCAAATAACCGATATCTATTGTCGTTCCGATACTTAATGTAAAGTCAATGAAGAAACTGTACCATATATGATCGTTGGATCTGTCTACATTCTTATCAATTGAGAGTCCACAAGCGTAGCGTCCTCATACAACCTCATTGTTGCATTGGTTCCCCCATACAAACCTACATCGCTTTACTAACACTAATGAAAATCCCTATCAACATAGTGTTCTCTAGCATCGATATCTATACTATCGCTACTGGATATAAGTATCACTTAAGCGCTACTTCGGGTTCTCTGAAAGGCTTAGACCAAAACCGTAAAACGAACGTATAGAAAGATACATAGAACTGGAATCATGCTACGACTCAAATCTAGTCGTTCTCTCCGCGATTCTCATGCTGTGCACTTGCGTCAACCCCGATGGATCTCTCAAGTACAACAGTGCCTTGAATCATGACGTTTGTTCCACCCGTTTGTTCACATGTCTACTCGATCTCATACCAATCACTTGTCGTCGATTGTTCGCCTGTCAGTTTGGATCTCATACTGGTCCCTTTCGTTGTTAGATGCTTCTCTCCCTATGGTTGCCTCGCCGTGCACTTGTGTCGACCCCAATGGATCTCTCAAGCGCACCGCGCGTTAAACCATTGAATACTTCGGACTTAACCGAACTGAAATGTCAAGCTTAGCCATGCCCCAAATCGTGTCCGAGACTGCGCCGTGCTCCACCTACTCCACCTACGTCGACCCACAAGCCACCGCCCTGCGCTTGCATGGACTACTGCTTACACAACAGATCCATGCACTGCTGCCTACACAGTAGTGCACACACATTGCTGTTACAAACAGCAATGCGTGCACGCTCTAGTGCGTGAGCATGCACACTCTACTGTGCCAAGCATAGCAGTGTAGATGCCTACCCCCGCCCAACTCTGTTCCGACCCCTTCGGGGTCTAGGCTACCCCTAACCTTTTTTGCTCATACTTCACAAATGAGATTATTGGGTTCTCGCTCGGAGTCCATCAGTTGATGCACTGGAGTGGTTTCTTATTTTCGACAAATCGATTGCAGAACGAAATCCACTCTTTCGCACGTACAATTCAACGGAGTGACACTTTCAAACCGGTCTTCTCTCACATGCCTTACCACACATATTTAAATTCACACACACACACACACCCCTATATATTTATTCACACAAATATACTTATACACACAAAAAATCCCATTCAACAAATATAATTATACTTCATGAATTGTTTTGGTTATTATATATCTTCTAATATACGTATACATATACTTACCCATATACATATACATACACGTATATCTAAATAAACAATTCAATGATTATTTAATTAAATCTTATTTTTATTTACTAAATCTTCTCTATAAAATTTCCATATCTCTTTCTACCATTTTATAAAACTATGTAACTATTTATAAAAATACCTCTCTAGCTTATTAATCCTTTTCAAGCATTTTAATACATAATTTCTTTATTAAAATTAAGTATTCATCTCACAATTATTTTATAGATGTTATATCCATTTTATAAAATATTTCATTCACTTTAAAATTATTTCTTTACTTAAATAAAATAATACTTAAAAACACTAATTAAGCTTCATCAAGCCATCACTTTAATAATAAGTATTAAGTGGAGAGCTCTAAACTCACTTAATTAGCTTACTAACTTCTTCAAAAGTCATCATTAAGGTCTTTAATAATTAATGCACTAATGTAACCGTATTTACTGCCTAAACATAAATTCAAATCATCACATATCATTCATTAAACAATTATTAGAAACTATAGTTACTTACTAAATATTCTAAAACCAATTTAAATAGTTTAATTATTATTAACTAATGATATATTTTTATTCATATCACTTAATTAGTCTCGAATCAGCACACAATATCACACACCATTAGTTAATTAACTCCTAATTCATTCCTAAGCTTACAAAGTTTTCCAAAAATGTTAATTAAGGTCTCTAAAACATAATGTGTTAATATAATCATGTTTTCAGCATAAATACAAGCCCAAAACCAACATTATCATTCATTAAACTACTTCATAATGATATCTAAGTAAATCTATGAAGTATAACAAATAAATAAAGTAAGAGAATCTCTCACTGACCTCTTTTTCTCCAAATTAAGCTTCAAATCAATAAAAAACCAACTTCTGCTCTCTTTAAATTTGAGATATAATTCCAAACTCAACTTCAAGCCAATACAATAATGAGTTTTGTGAGGAATGAGAAGAGAAGAATTATAGTGATTTTTTCGAGATTTATAGGAATTTATTTATGCATGGGTTAATGGATCTAGGGATTTTACATAAAGGATAATTAGGAAAGCGATTAGGAGATGGAGAAGAATGTTTCATTGAAATGAAAAGTGAATGAAAATGTTAGCCACTTATAAGCTAGTTAATGGGCCTTAGTCCAAAATTTATTTCATTCAAACAAACACATTATTCATTCCTAAAACTTATTAACTCTAAACATAACCAAGTTTATACTCATTTTTCTCATGATGAAATTGCGGTCTCAATAGTAGGAGTTTTGAGTCCCAATTCATTCGTCTTTGAAAATCGAGTATTTTAGACATTCTCTTAATTAACGATTTAATATTTAAATAAACTAATTAAATATCCAGTCGTTAAAATGCGGGTTGTTACATTCTCCCCTCCTTAAAAAAATATCATCATCGAAATATTAAAGGATGGGATAATGAATTCGACTCCTTAAGTCTTTAAGTCCGGTTAATTTGGAAAATTTTCTACAATACCTCCTTTACATAGCATTTCAGAATCTCACAAAACACAATGTACATCTCATATCCGAGGCATTTCATATCTGATTATACATACAACGACAAAGACATATATTCTCCGTCTAACTCATACGTACCTTTTTGCGAGCAAACTTACTCCTCCATGTAATGTAAAGTAAGAAAATTCCAAAGATATCATGTAATAACATCACGCGTCTGCCTACAAGTACCTAACAAGTACTTACAAAGAGGATTATGCACCATATCAACAATAACTCAAAATTCAAACATGTACACTTTAACATCGTAACCGATACTACTACAATCATACATGACTATCATTAGAGAATAAACTAAAATAAGTCAGTATCCGAATATACCATAGAGTCCAAGTCACATCAAAATGCAATAGACTAGTATAGATCTCATCTCGACTTCTAGAATATGCAGGGGTGATATGTGATTTATTTTAGATAGCTACCACCACATCTCTCCAAACATGCTACAACAAGTAACAACAAGTAGCATACAAACAACCAAATGCACAAAACAAGTAACAAAAATTAGCACACAAATAACCAAACACACAAAACAAGTAACAACAATCAACGTACTAACAACCAAACTCACAAAACAAGCAACACACTAATATGTTATACTACAAGCCTATACTAACATGCACGTTAAACAAGAATAGTCATAACGTGCATGCCAAGCTATAAATTCTTCCGAGTCTGTTTGACATCTAAAAGGAATAAAACTCCTAAGTGGTGCAACTCCTTCCATGAATGCAATGCATTAACACTATTATACCTCCCACTATGAAAAGGAAACTTATATGATATGTTGGATCATCGATCCTCTCAACTCTCAAATAAATCCAACAATCTAAGTATCAACTTTCCTCTTCTTCCGAAAAGAACTCTTTCTTTCAAGGAGAAAACTTTATAAATTAAATCAATATTAAACAATAATCTACTAATGCTTAGGCTCGCTCGGTTTCAAACTCACCTCAACGTCCCTATGATAATAAGATAATATGCTAAGTGTACTATGATGCTCGCCTAGGCAAGTACCCTTTCACCACTTAGAAGGTTATCTATTTTGTCACAAAACCAGTCGAGAAACCCTTTCCTGAACTATCACAAGCTATATATATTGAAAGTGAGTAAAATTTTATTAGGCATATCACAACCCAAGTTGATCGGACAAACGACCCTCACAAATGCACGCAAAACAAAGCTCTGTTGTACATAAACAAAACCCACTTTACAAAGGATAATCTAGTTCGGGGAATAATTAAAGTGATACATTCCAGATCTGTCTCTCCTTCGTCTTCATCAAGCTAATCTCATGACGGCCGAAAATTTTCGCTACTCATGCATTGGATTTCTGCCTATTCAAGCTGATGATCCGCTCCTACAAACGCATACTGCTTGTTCCAAGTTGCTGGTGAGGAAATTTCGATCATTCTCTTGCTTGTTATCTTCATGTCGATTATAACTAGCTTGCTTACTTCTGAGGCATTTTTAACTTTATTTTGAAACATGCGGCGGTTCCTCTCTTTCCAAATGCTCCAAACAACGGTTGTCAGAGCAACACGCTTCACTATGTGTTACACCATAATTTATACCAAGCACAGATTACGAACATTCAAAAACGAAGCTCCTTGACTTGTAATTCCAAATCCCATTGTTTGGTTTCCACAGAGAGCTAAAGCCTAGGAATCAACATCCGAGAGCATCTATTTCGATAACATGAGTAAAAGCAGCAACTAAGGTCGAGACCATGATCAACTAGGACAACGAGCTTAGCCGAGAGCAGCAACTAACGAAGACAAAAGACATTTCAACAGGTATCAACAATCAACGGCTTAAATAGCCCTAGATTGAGATCAACGGTCAAGGTAAACAAAAGAAATTAAAGAAGCTATATATAAAAGTGTCACATCAGCAATCCGCGTCAAAGTACTTTCAACAAGATGATGACAAGTGTTTGAATCCCAACTGCTTATAGCAAGCCATGTCATCAATCCAAGTGAAAGCCCCTGCACCAATAGGAGAACCTTAAATTTGCTATAAATAGAGGACCATGTGCTACTGAAAAAGGGGCTGGTTGGAGATTTTTTGACATTCTACAACCATTCAATATTCCTTACTCTTTTTAGAAAGCTTTAATCAAAATATCATTAATGGCAGATTTGGCCATCAATGTACTTGTACACCAAATTATGGAATAAAGCTAGAAGCAGAATCTTCAAAGTAGACGTAACGATCTCGGTCCCAAACCACTATAAATCTTGTGTCACTTTTACATTTTGGCACTTATTTTATGCATAGTGTTGGAATCCATTTAACTTTCTCATATCCTTTTGGAACAAGTCTTCAAAAACTTTAGGGTGTTGGTCGGACGAAAAATCTGTCTAACATTTTTGGCGCTAGAAGAAGGGCCCGAACCTACTTTCTCTTTTAATCTAGCAAACTCAAACCCTTTAATCAAGCATGAAGTCAAAGTCATCCTCTCGAAAGACACCTCACTCCCTTGCACATGATAAAGGAGTCGAAGAATTGCATGTGAATGAAGGGAATCAAGCGTGTTAGTCCTTGAGATGATGGTTTTGATGACAACAACCTTAGAATAAGATTATAAAATATATATATACTAACATTATAGTTTAGATATATATGTATATGCAGGATTTAACCATGCAGGTATCAAGAATGAAGACTGTACAGTATAGAGATTCAAGATATCAAGATTGAAGACTCATGAGTATCAAGAATATCAAGAATAGCAAGATTATCAAATAGTACAGGATAAGTATTGAGTCTAGAATTATGTTAAAACTTCATAATAGCACTGAAATCTTCACTCCATATTTCATTTGGGATGGAACCCATTTTTACCTTTTTAGTGGCTTACAAACCCACGACAAGTAGCTTACAAACCTACGACAAGTGGCTTACAAACCCACGAACATCCTGGTTTTGTACAAGTTCTCGAGTCCTGATGTGATGAGATATTCTATAGGAAGAAGCTTGCAAAACTACTTCAAAATGATTTTCAAAACTGCTTTTGAAAATGTTTTAGCCTTAAAAATTATCTTTTCAAATGATTTTCAAAAAGATGTTTTAGCCTTAAAATATTCTTTGATTTTGTTTTAAAATAAACTCTTGTTTTGAACTTCGTTTGTTTTAAACTATCTTTAATAATAAATTTAATATTTATACTTAGATTTAAATATAAAATTATAGTAAAATTATATATATATTATTCTCTATATTTACTTATGTATTTTAACTATAGTTAAGTATATTTATAAAGTTTAAAATAGTTTTAATATAAGATAGAAGTAATTTTCAAAGAAAAACAAATCACCAAAATTTCCTTTGGGATGTCGACATACCCAAGATACCCATGTCGACATAGTGGCAGTTGGTTTCAAAAATTTGAATTTCAAAAGAAGTGTCTATTCGTTATAACCTTTCACGAATAGACATGGTTGTTGTTCTTCTATAAATAGGGGATGTTTTCAACGAATTTTCAACAATTTTTTTTCTGGTTTTCACTCCTCTTCTTCTTCCACATTTCTTTATATATATTCTTACCATTACTCTGCCGAAATCACCATTGAATTTAACTAGATCATTTCTGGTTTGATTCTCTATCACTATCTCAACAAGATCCTAGTGCTATTCAGAGTTATAGGCTTCTTTGTAATCAATCAAGTGAGAAAAGGTGTGATTGTAGCCTAGGAAATCAATTGGGTGAACTTGTTACCCGGGAAATCAAGTATCTCTACCCAGAGGATTGTGAATCTGGAGTGGTGTACCTCGTGGCCTTGAAATCGAGGGTTATAATTGTAAAGATTGTTTTTGAAAGGAAATCCGTACTTGTGTGCAGGACTGGATGTAGGGTAACTCCGAACCAGTATAAAATCCGGTGTGTTCTTTCCTTTACTACTTTTACTTTATATTTGCATCTGTGTTTGAATCTGTGATCATATCTGTGTTTGAATATTACATACATTTGTGTTCAAATTAATATAAACTCGAAAAGAATTAGTAATTCCTTAAAACACTATTCACCCCCCTCTAGTGTTTATACTAGCCTTAAGATCCGTAATCCGCATTTCTCACAAAGCGGACCAAATAAATCAAACTGTTAATGAGGAAACTACTGCTCCAGCCTTTACCGAAAGTGAGTTTCGACAAATGATGCTGAAGTTCATTTCTGACACAAGTCACACAACACAACACTTAGATGACTACCAAACCGAATTTAAGAACACTTTTGCTGAATTGGAGAAAAAGTTTTCAACTATGCTTGAGGAAGACGAGAACCCACTGACTTTCAGCCGAAACCCCGAAAAGTTACCAATGACTAATGAGGCCTTAGAAGCTGGATTCATGGAAGTGGTTAAGAAAGCTGAAGCTATAGAGACGACAGGAATGGGATCTCCCGAGAGGCCATTGACTCTAAGTCCTGAAAGGGTTAACTTCGAAGGAAGGCAACAAAATAAGCTGCAAACTCAAAATGCTGAAGCTGAAACTCTAAGACTCAGTGGGGATCATGCAATAGAAGTTTTGTTAATGAAATTATTAGAGTAGGTACAAAAGCTGCAAGAGGATCGATCTAGTCTTAACGTCGAAATGGAGCTCCGAAAGGTTTAACCTTTTTCCCCGAGAAACCTTGAAAGCTCCTATGCCTCCGAGGTTCAGGATCCAAAAACTTTCTTATAATGAAACATCCAATCTCGAAGATTGCATCGCTTTATATGAAATTCTGACGCAAGCAATCTAGGCTTCAGACGAGATTAAGTGCAGATTCCTACCCGCGACTTCCAGTAGACCCGCCTTGAAGTGGTTTCATAACTATCTCCCAAACTAATTAGCTCTTGGGAATAACTAACCATAGAATTCTTGACATAATTATTTGCTTCGAAAGATAATAGAACATGACTAAGCTTACTTACCGGCTTAGGCAAGGAAGGGGATAATCCCTTGTTTGTACCAAAATTGGGCACAACACTCTTCGGAAGTCTTTGAAGAGATAAAGTGAAGAAATTAGATGAAAAAGGAGGAATTATCTAACAAATACTCCAAATTTCAGAAATGAGAATAATTTAAGTGCAAGGAAACACAAGAATTTAGAGTGGTTCGGCGTATAGCCTACGTCCACTATGAAGTAGTTTGCTTTATTGATCTTTCTTTCGTGTTTACAAGTGAATTCAATGTTTTACAGCAGTCAATTGTGAATTACAGCAGTGAATCTTGTTTATGGCAGCAGCAATTGAGTTCAGATCTGGATCTGACGAAGTCCGGGCGTTGGGGATCTCAAGAGGAAGAAGAACCCCTTTTCTGTTGGCTTTGGGGGTTTATTTATAGGTGTAGGAGGCTGATATTTCGCTCAGATCTTGGGAGACCCTCTCTGGCATGTGACCAGGCCCGTACGCCCAAGCCCGTGAATGTTTCGGTCCGATCCGTGATCGACACGAGCTGATTTCGACTCGCTCAAGATTTGATCCAATGGAGTCGAAATTTGGCGTGGACATTCTTTAGCATGCACGTAGTCTTCTGTGAAAATTTCATAGAATTTGGACTTGTAGATTGGGAGATATGATCGATATGAAATGGAGTTTTTGGCAGGCTGTTTCCTTCGACTTGCTTCCTGTTTTGACTCGCTTCTATTCGACTCGATGACGTGGCGCTTCCTAGATGTTGCTTCGAGCGAGTCGAAGTAAGTAGCTTTGGAGAGCGAGCCAAAGCAAGCTTTGGAGAGCGAGTCGAAGCTAGCACTGAGCGAGCGAGTCGAAGCTAGCGCTGGGAGAGCGAGTCGAAGTGAGCTTTAGAGAGCGAGTCGAAGCTAGCACTGGGAGAGCAAGTCGAAGTGGGGCGTTCTGGGAGGTCTGAGCAGTGGGGTCGAAGTTGATGGAGTCAAACAGTTGTTTGAGCGGAGCGAGTCGTAGTATGCGCTTTCGATGGTTTCAAACTGGAGCAAGTCGAAGAGAGCAGCTCTGAGGGACGTGGAGCGAGTCGAAGTTGGCTTCTCTTGAGTGCTGCGAAGCGAGTCGAACGGTATCTGATCTTCATCCAATTTTGCATCCTTCATAACTTGAGCATACGAACTCGGATTGACTTGAGATTTTGAACGTTGGCTCCCATGGCTTAGCTTGTCATGTCCTACCAATTTTGGCTCGATCCATACTCGGACAAAATTCGCTGATATCTGTAGTGAGCCCGTGTATAACTAATTTCTAGGATGGGCCGTCATTGGTTATTAGTCAATTCCTTGGTGTTACGGCCTTGCCAAAAGGCGGGATAACATTTGCCCCCTAAAGTACGTCTTGTGGGAACATGACGTGCTTTGAAATACTGCCATCTCCACTCTGAATAGTTATTGTCTCGTCGATGAAAGCTATAATCTTTGACCGTTCTTCTTGATAATGTAAACTGTTGACTGCCGTACCATGTATTGTTGCAACTGTATGCTAGTGGTTACCCGTTTTCTGTTGTAATTGTTATTAGATGAATTTTTGATTCCTGAAAATCTGGAACATTGAATATTAGTCCGACATTTTATGCATATATGTTAATCTGACTCCCGTTGACGTTTGTACGTTTCTCGACTCGTTGTCAGTTTTTTGTATTTTTTTGAATTCCGTATCGATCCTCTCCTGAACCGATGTGAAATTCGTTGCAACAACGCTTGACGGTCGTTTTTGAATGTTCCTTCGTAACGGTCCTCTCCTGAATCGATGCGAAGGATTGAAACATCGAAGATAATTTTCATTGGATTTATGGACACGGAGCGCTTGTTCAACTTGATGACGGACTCGAACTGAGTGAGTCGAAGTGGAGCGAGTTGACGTGGACTCCCTGATGGATTCAAATAGGATGTTCGACTCGGTCTTGGATTCGAACTGCATAGGGGTCGGAGTTGAAACGCACCGGAGACGGAGGAGCGAGTCGAAGGAAAGACGGAGTCGAAGTGATGTCTTTTATTGCTGCATGAGGGAGTCGAACTGGTCACGGGGATGGAGTCGAAGGAGCGATATGAAATGGAAGCTCTGCATTAGTGCACTGATGAGGGAGTCGAAGCATGTGTTCGACCCTACTGGAATTCGAATCGATTATTCCTCTTACTTTCGAGTCCATATAAATACTCCATACTTAGCCATTTTTTCACTTTTTACCTTTCATCCCTATCTGCCTTGCTTTCGTGTCGCTCCAGAGCTTTTCAAAAGAAGAAACTTTGCCTTCGAATCGATTCCTATATCCAACCATTTGAACTAACTGACAAACCCTAGGTAATCCATTGAACGAACCCATCACGTAAACGAGGAGACTTGATTCCTAACACCAAATCGATCGGAGTCGTGATCGATCGAAAGCTCTCTGGCCTCCGCTTCATCTCGATGGAGTATGGGTTTCGAGATGGTGAGGCGAAGGTCTTCGTATCGATCGATGGTGGAGCCTCAGGTCGAATCGAGTGCTTTGAATCCATGGATCGACACGAAGAGGTCGCGCCTGATGGACTCGAAATGACGTCCCTGGATCAAGCCGAAAAGGCTGGTTTTCGATCGAGTCGAAGTGTGTAGTCTGGAGAGCGAGTCAAACTGCATGCCTTGGGACCGAGTCAAACTGCGTGGTTTTAGGAGCAAGTCGAACTGCGTGTCTTGGGACCGAGTCGAACTGCGTGGTTTCAGGGGCGAGTCGAACTGTGTGGTCCTGGGGAGCGAGTCGAAATGCGTGGTCTCGAGAGCGAGTCGAACTCGATGGTCTTGGGGAGTGAGTCGAACGAGTCTGACTCATATGCACACGACCCTAGCTTATCGATGCGAACATGGCTTTCGTGAGTGACACGATTTGAACATTACAAAATTTAATACTCCCTGCACATTTGAACAGTTGACTCCGACGAGCTTCAAAATTGTATTACTGGACTTAACCGCTTCATCGCATATCTGATTTCCAATCGAAGCTCGTCGACGGAACTGGGACTTATCACATTGACACCAAACTTTAACTTGGAATGATAATTAATCAGCTGGATGGTACGGTTGTGACGGTCAGCGATGACGGTTCTTCCGACTGAATTCTGAAGTCTCGTCGTTTACATGCTTCCTTTAACCCTGTCGATCTTCTCTACTGATATACAGTATTGCACTGCACAATGCACTCACACAATTTACACTGGGGGATGCATGAGCGTTATTTGTCAGTTTAATAATGATTTTTTATAAGCTAGCTAGTCATGGACCCTTCAAGCTCTCAGCAGCCGGAAATTCCAAGTAATATTCCTCCAACCGTAGAGATACCGGTCATTGAAGCCGAAGTTATAGAGCCAGCTCCGGACGAGCGACCGGGTGCTCGGTTTATTCATAATCCAATAGATTTCGTGCCATCGGGTATCTCCGAAGACATGCTAGGACGGATTTTCTTAAGGCATGGTTTATCGCTTGACGACGTGCTACTTCCTGGGCCAGTTGATAGGCCGCACACTCCCCCGGAGGGGTTTACTGCTTTTAACCGTCACGCTTGCACGGCGGGGGCACTTCCTCCCTTCAATGAATATATAAGGGAGATGCTGTCGTTTCTCGGCATAGCCCCATCTCAGCTACATCCCAATGGATATGCCTTGTTAAATAGTACCTTTGTTCTGTTTATGGAGATTCTCTTTCGACCGCCGAAGCCGATCGAAATCAGATATTTATTTAATGTCAAAAGCCGCGGAGACAGCCCTTCTTTTACCTTCCTGGAGGCGATCAGGAGCTGCCACATTGTACTGGGCTCTTGGGGAAGGCTAAGTTATTATAAAACCGAATGGTTCTACGTTCGGTGCCCCCTGGATTTGCTGGGCGGTGGTTGGATAGACGTAAGTGTTGCCATTTCTCTCTTGAATCATTGAGATTAGTAACTGACTTCGAAACTGACACACTTTTCCTTTCCTACAGCTGCAATCTCTCGTCCCGATGGCGCATACTTCAGAGAGCTTGTTCGGATTCTTTAAGCGTTTCCGGGCGAGGAGAGGCACATAGACTTAGTTTTGACCGACATGAATTTGAGGGTTGTCGGGCTGATAGAACGAAGACAGAGCATTCATCTGGAAGTGATACATAGAGTGACCCCGAAGAAATGCATGAAGCGCAAAGCACCCGCCGTTGTGATCACCGAAGAAGTTGATCCAGAAAGAACGCCCACTGATACCGAGCTTCCAGCTGGGCCTTCTGCCGATGTCCTGGACTCGGGTGGAAGAAGAAAAGGCAAGGCTGCTGCTCACAAACGCCCTAAATCTAAGAGATTTAAATACATGGTCGTGTCTTTACCTTTCCAGGGGATAAGAATTATAGAAGCTACTCCCCCGCAAATGGAGAGTCCTTTTGCAGGGCTTAATGATATCCCGATCCCGGATTTCGTGTCGTCTCCACACGACGCCGGGATGGAAGGGCTTGATAGTGCTTTTGAACCGAGCAGGTCGCTTGCTACGAGTGCGGCCGACATTTCTGGTTGGTCGGGGGATTGCACATGCATACACTTCACTACACTACACGATCCACAACTGTACTTCGTCCAATTTAGGAAGTTGCTAACTCTTTCTTCACTTCTCATTTTCAGGTACTATATCTGGAAGAGGATCAATGCTGAACAGTCTTCGTTCGGCCCGAAAGGCTTCTGGTTACTACTATTCCCGCAGGAGGGATTCTGATAGGGATCGCGATCGTGAGCACTCTAGTCAGGATAGGTATGGGCGTGACAAGGATAGAGAATACCGACACCGGTCTAGATCACGTTCTCCTCCTCTTAGGCTTCCATCTCCTCCTCCCGTTCAAACTTCATATCCACCAGAGCCTCCTCGTCACAGGCCTTCTTCTCACACTTTCAGATCTGAGACTCATCTCTAGAGATTTGAGACTACATCTTCCATGGTTACAGAGCAGGTCCCTGCTGATCCCACTGGAGAAGGGGCCCTTAAGTTGGCTCAAATGAAGAAGGATTTTCCTAATATTTGCTTCGACGGTTATGTTTTCCCTCCCCACTTGAAGAGAATTCCATCAGGGGTAGAAGGCACGATGCATGACTTTGTCCACAACATCTATACCCAATATCGAGAGTTGGCGAAGGCCGCCGAAAAAGCTTCCAAAGTGGCCTTTGAGCGGGCTAAAGAGATCGAGAAGATGGAGACCGAGCTCGCCAAAAGGGATCGTATTATTCAGGTACTCTCTGCTGAGTCCGAGTCTTCTCAGAAATCTGAGATTGAGGCCATTAAGAAGGCTGATGAAGCGAAGGCGGAGATGGAGAGGTTGGGGCAGACACACGTTGGCCTGGTGGAGGAGATGGGCCACCGGAATACCAAAGTTATCGCCGAGCGGGATGCGGCGGTTAAGGAGCTTAATGAACTAAAAGCCAAATTCGCCAGCTTGGTCAAAGAAAAAGATGACGCAAACAATGCAGCCTAGGAGGCGTGCGATCAGGCTGTTCTGCTCAGGGGAGAACGGGATGCGGCGGTGGCTAAAGTCCAGAAAGTGGAGACTGAGGTCGAGGAGAGGGTGAAGTTGGCCGAGTCCAGGTTAGAGGCCGACATTGAGGACCTCCTTGTTGTTTACAACGCTAATGTGCTGAGGCACAGGGGTCTGGCCTGGCTCGATGATTATTCGACGCATCTCCATAGTGCTTGGGGCCGACTGGTTGAGGAAGAGAAAGAGGCGCACCAGGGTAAGTCTGTGGATAAATTCGAGCTCGAGAATCGTCTGTTAACTGATGACGAAAAGAAGATTCTCCATGATTCAATGATCTCTTATGAGAAGGAGAGGCTCAGCACCCAGCACCCGGAGGTAGGAGAGGGTTCCGGGGTTGGACATCATGATGCAAGTCTTGACATTCCGGTGTCAACCCAGCCTGAATCTTTGCCTGCGGCTGATCCTCGAGCTGTTCTTGCCTATAATCCGGATCAGCCGCGGATGTCTCCGACTACAGCGCCAACGACTGAAGCCGCCCCGTCGCTTACAAGCCAAACTGAGGAAGGTACTCTGAACATTCCACATGTCTTTCATGAGTCGAAGTCTTCGATCGAGTTTAAGTTCTAACAATTCTTTTATTCCTTGTCCAGTGATTGACGTTGCACCGCAAATGCCTCTTGCTACTCAAGGATTATATCAGACGCAGGAGGCTATCATGACCGAAGCAACCACTGTGAGCACAGCTGCCCCGATTGATGATATGCAGGGGGGTTCGATCGTGTTCAATGAGCAGCTGATGGATGAACTTTTTCGCTGCCACGACGATCCTCGTGCTGACTTGCCATCTGTTATGAGCGGAACTTATCCTGCTACAAGCTCTTCAATGCCGACTTCCGATGCCCCCAGCAGGGCTCAAGCAGTGACCGAAGAGGAGATGTTTGCCCAGAATGATGCTGAACTGGCAGCAGCTGGTTATGGCGGCAACTTTGGAGGTGGGATGGCAGCATCGGGACCTGCCCCGCTCGGAATGATGTCTCCTGGTGGTTCTGTCTTTCTCACCAGCCTGCCCATTCCACCTTCTATACTTGACCCCGTTCCTCCGACTCCGCCCGTAGGGAGCATTCTTATTCACACGAGTTCGGAGGAGGACGTCGACATAATGCCCTCGCCTGAAGACCAACCGCCGCAAAGCAAAGGCTCGAAGAGGAAGACTGGCGATGGCTCCAGCAGGTCCACATCGAGGAGGAAGCTAAGGAAAAAGAAAGATTAGGCATGCTCTCCCGGTGTATTTTGGTTTGCATTTTGTTAGCCGTGTATAGATGCGGGTTCGGCCCCTGCTAGTAGGAATTTTTTGGAAACTTGTATACGAACTTCTTCTATAATTGATAGAAATGAAACTTTTCCTTTTTTGACTTCTTTTTTGTCATTGTGTATTTGTCAAAGTGTTTCAGTGTCTGGATTGCACTTGTGAAGTTTCAGTTTCCGAATGAAGTTTGTTCCTGTTTGCCAAGTTCGGGTATTGTGGACATGATTTGCGATCGGGAAATGAGTCGAACTTTGACGTCGTGTTGCATCAGTCAATGGTTGATGCTCAAGTCTTTCCCTCCAGCCTTGGTGGCATGTTGTAAAACATCAGTCAGCGATTACCCTTTTCTCCTAACACGTCGAGTCTAGTGTCGTTGGACGGGCGTTTAAGGCAAACGGGGGTTGAGCGGTTTATCCGCGCTTGTCCGATCGCTGATGATCATATCCGCATTCCGGGGATTCTCATTTGTTTACTGGCGGTTGGTTACGCTGGCTTGAGTTTCAATCACATGCCCGCCGTCTGGGGACTTGGAATTGGTTTTTGTACTCCGACTCGCGCTCCGGGAGTTTGGAGTTGATAATTATACTTCGATCCATGCTTCGGGAACTTGAAGTTGGTGTTTAGGTTCCGTTCTGCATCCTGGGAATCCGGAGTCGACGTCTGTGCTTCGACTTGTACTCTGGAAATTCGGAACCGATGTTTATACTCCACTTCGCACTCCGGGAATATGGAGTTGAATGTTTATACTCCGGTTCGCGCTTTGGGAATTCGGAGTTGGATGTTTATACCCCATTTCGCACTCCGGGAATATGGAGTTGAATGTTTATACTCCGGTTCGCACTTTGGGAATTCGGAGTTGGGTGTTTATACTCCACTTCGCACTCCGGGAATATGGAGTTGATGTTTATACTCCGGTTCGCGCTTTGGGAATTCGGAGTTGGATGTTTATACTCCGCTTCGCACTCTGGGAATACGGAGTTGAACGTTTATACTCCGGTTCGCGCTTTGGGAATTCGGAGTTGGATGTTTATACTCTGCTTCGCACTCTGGGAATACGGAGCTGAATGTTTATACTCCAGTTCGCGCTTTGGGAATTTGAAGTTGAATGTTTATACTCCACTTCGCACTCTGGGAATACAGAGTTGAATGTTTATACTCCGGTTCGTGCTTTGGGAATTCGGAGTTGGATGTTTATACTCCGCTTCGCACTTTGGGAATACGGAGTTGGATGTTTATACTCCGACTCGCGCTCTGGGAGTACGGAGTTGAATGTTTATACTCCGACTCGCGCTCTGGTAGTTCGGAGTTGAGGAAGGATTGTCGTGTACCAATCCCTTTTTTGACTTTGATGTGATGGCTTGCCCCCGAGCTCGGGTTTCGCTTAGGGAGTGATTGGTTGCACCACAGCCACTCTCTATTTGAATAAATCCCACCGTATGATGATACTTAGCTCTCCGTGCATAGTGATGGTCATATGAAGTATTTCAAGTAAATCACAGCTCTGGCTCGAAGAGGTTGCATTTTATTGCTAAAATAAGAAAGTGGGGCAAAGTCAGTTGCCTTATTACAAGTTCTAATTTCGAAATGCATAAAAAAATTGCAGAAAAGGAAAGTAAAATAAATGGATAAAGATAGCCTGTCAAGTGTAATAGCGGCGAAGGCTCTCGCTATTCCAAGCTCTTGGCAGAGCAAGACCGTCGACGGTCGATAACTTGAATGTGCCATCTCCGAGCCTTTGTTCAATAACATACGGTCCTTCCCATGTCGGCTTCATGTGTGAAGGAACCAGATAGATTCTTTTTAAGACGAGATCGCCTAGTTCCAAGGTTCGCGGATGGACCTTGGCATTGTACAATCGGGCGACTCGACTTCGATCGTAGCTGCCCTCAAATCAGCCTCTTCGCGCTTCTCATCTAGTAGATCAAGAGGTTCAGCAAGTAATATAGCATTTGTCTTTGGATCATAGTATGTCACACGATGAGAAGGTACTTCTAGCTCGACTGGAATAACGGCCTCTGAACCGTAAGAAAGAGAGAATGGAGTGTGGCCGGTCGCGGTCTTGTGGGTTGTTCGGTAAGCCCATAGAGCCATAGGAAGTTCATCGACCCACTTGCCCTCGACCTTTTCTAGTCGTTTCTTCAGGATGGACTTTATGACTTTATTAACTGCTTCGACCTGTCCGTTCGCTTGAGGGTGTGCAACTGCGGAGAATTTCCTTTGGATGTGAAATCGTTTGCAGAAATCTTTGAATTCAGCACTGTTGAATTGGGTTCCGTTGTCCGTGATTATGATGCGTGGGAGACCGAATCGACAGATGATGTTACGAACCACAAAGTTGATTACTTTCTTCGTTGTAATGGTAGCGAGAGCTTCGGCTTCAGCCCACTTCATAAAGTAATCAACTGCGACGATGGCGTACTTCGCACCACCTTTTGCCAGAGGTAGAGCACCGATGATGTCGATGCCCCACATTGCAAATGACCATGGGCTGACCATTTGCGTTATCTCAGTAGGAGGAGCCCTAGGGATTCGAGTGTATTTCTGGCACCTATCACATTTCTTTGCATAGTCAAACGCATCGCGATTCACGGTGGGCCAGTAATATCCGTAGCGAAGTATTTTCTTGGCAAGTGCTTGCCCCCCGGTGTGATCGCCACATTCTCCTTCATGCACATCGCGTAACACTTGTTTAATTTCATCGCGAGCGATACATCGGAGTAGGAGAACCGAGTACCCCCTTCTGTACATGAGTCCATTCTGGATGGTAAATCTTGAGGCCTTTCGAAGGACCTATCTTTTTTCACTCCTGCGCTCCGGCAGGGTCCCATGCTTAATGTAATTTTTGAGTGGAATCATCCATGAATCTTTTTCGAGGATGGTTTCGCATACCCGGTTTATTTCCGCTCGGTCGATACTTGGGGAAGATAGCGTTTCCACGGGAATGAGTCCCATTTATTGAGCTTCGCCTGTGCTGGCAAGCTTCGCCAACGAATCGGCCTTTTGATTGCGTTCTCGAGGTATACTGTAGATGGCGTAGTAATCGAAATGGTCTAGTACTTCCTTAACTCGAGATAAGTAGGCAGCTAACCTTCGATCTCTTGCTTGATACTCTCCTCGTACCTGACACACATCTAACTGCGAATCACAATAAATTTCCACTGCGATAATTCTCAAATATCTAGCGAGTTTCAAGCCAGCTAGGAGGGCTTCATATTCAGCTTCATTATTAGTCGCATGGAAATCGAATTTTAAGGCATAACATACGGATTGACCCTCGGGAAGCACAATACCAGCACCTGAACACCGGTCGTTTGATGCTCCGTCGGTATAAAGTTTCCAGACGTATTCGGGGGATTCACTGGCTTCAGGCAAGTCCTCTAGGATGGTAAATTCAGCTATGAAATCGGCTAGGACTTGTCCTTGTATGGCCCATCTCGGAGCGCAAGTAAGGTCAAACTGGCTTAGTTCGATGTTCCACTTGAGTAACCTACCAGACGTCTCAGGCCGCGAAAGGACCTGTCGTAACGGCTGGTCGGTGTAAACAATAATGGAATGTGCCTGGAAGTATGGTCGGAGTTTTCTTGATGCAATGACAAGGCAGTAAGCCAACTTTTCCAGCTTCGGATAGTTTCTTTCAGCCCCAGTCAATTGTTTGCTGACATAGTATACGGGCCTCTGTATCTTGTCTTCTTCTTGGATTAATGCAGCGCTGATAGCATTTTCTGACATCGCCAAGTATATGAACAACTTCTCATGATCAATAGGCTTTGACAGTATCGGTGGTGTGGACAGATGTTGGACTAGTGCTTGGAAAGCGCCCTCGCATTCCGTGGTCCATTCAAAGTTTCATTTCCCTTTTCGAATCAGATCGAAGAAGGGAATGCATTTGTCAGTGGACTTTGAAATGAACCTGCTCAATGCTGCTACCTTTCCATTGAGACTCTGGACTTGCTTTATAGTTTTGGGAGTTTCAAGATTTCTGATTGCCTAAATATTTTCGAGATTTGCTTCGATTCCCCGTGCGTTAACGATGAACCCAAGGAACTTTCCGGACGCAACTCCAAAGTGACATTTCAGTGGGTTGAGCTTCATCTTGTACTCCCGAAGTATGTTGAACATAGTTTCCAGGTCATTTACATGGTCGGTGGAGAGTCGTGACTTCACAAGCATGTCGTCTACATATACTTCCATTGTCTTCCCGATTTGATTGGCGAACATCCGATTGACCAACCGTTGGTAAGTTGCCCCGGCGTTCTTGAGTCCGAACAGCATAACTTTGTAACAGTAAAGTCCTAGATTGGTTACGAAGCTGGTGTGTTCTTGATCGGGTAAATGCATCGGTATCTGATTATAGCCTGAATACGCGTCCATGAAGGATAAAAGTTTATGTCCAGTCGTCGAATCCACTAGCTGATCAATTCTAGGAAGCGGGAAACTTTCTTTGGGGCACGCTTTATTCAGATCGGAATAATCGACACGTTTTCTCCACTTCCTGTTTGGCTTTCGGACGAGCACGGGATTTGACACCCATTCAGGATATAGCGCATCTCGAATGAATCCATTTGCTTCAAGCTTTTCTACTTCCTCTTTAAGGGCGGTAGATATCTCTGGATCCATACCGCGCCTTTTTTGTTTGACCGGGACATGCCACGGGTCAATGTTCAGAGTGTGGCTCGCGATGTCCGGCGAGATCTCATACATGTCAGAATGTGTCCAGGCAAATACGTCAAGATTTGCCTGCAGAAATTCAACCAATTCCTCTTGAGTTTGCCGGCTTAGTTGAGATCCAATCTTTACTATTTTTGAATCATCGTTGTTGTCAATTGGGACATCAATCGTCAGTTCGGCCGGGGATGCTTGACTTTCTCTAGATTCTCCTTCGTCTTTAGTTTCTCTCGGGTCAAGGTCCTTAAGGGATTGGCTGGGGTGCCCGGGCCTGGGCGTTAATTGTCAATTATCGGCGAAACGGACATAGAGAGATTCCTCTACGCCCTTTCCCTTCTCCTTCCACTGCGCCTCCCGCAACTCAGCAACATAACAGGCTCTAGCAGTGGCCTGATCTCCATGAACGATTCCTATTCCATGATCAGTGGGAAAATTTAAGGTCAAACACCATGGGGCAATGGCTACTCTGAATTCAGCGAGGGCCGGTCGGCCCAAGAAAGCATTGTAAGGGGAGTCTATGTCCAAAATGATGAATTGCAACATCCGTACTCTCCGACGTTCTCCTACTCCCAACTCCACTGGCAGTTCCACAATCCCAATGGGAATTGTGGCACTTCCGTTGAAACCATGGACTCGAGATTAACAAGGCTTCAAGTCTGCGGCTTCCATCTTCATTTGGTCATAAGCTCGTTTGAACAAAATATTCACAGAGCTTCCACTGTCAACTAAGATCCTTTTTATCCAAGCGGGACCTACTTGTGCTGAGATGACCAGTGGATCAATAGTGGGAGCTTCGACTTTATCTGCGTCTCTGCTCCTGAACACAATGTCATCCATCATCTTTTTCTGTTGCTTGGCCGGAGCCCCCTCGTCAAAACTACTGCAACACTCGAAGTCCGCATGTCTGATAGAACTGGCATACGACTCCATTTCCTTCCAGCTTCGATCTATTGGGTGAGGACCACCACTTATTTTATTGATGACCAACCTCCCGTCCGCACGAGCGGGTTCTTCCTGTCTTTCCTGGTTCGGTGCACGATTCTGATTTGATGGGCCTGCACCACCAGATTGTGGCGCCCGTACATACTGATTCAACTTCCGCTCTCGTATCAGTTTTTCAATGAGGTCTTGTAAGTGACGACACTCATTGGTGTTGTGGCCATAACTCTCATGGAATCTACAGAACTTTCCTGTTTGGATTTGTCTTTCAGTTGGTGGTTTCGGGGCAGGCTTCTTATACTGCATGGTATTGCAGGTCTGCAAATACACATTTTCCAACAACATGTTCAATGGAGTGTAGTTTTCTTACATGGAAGCTCTACGCCGTGGTCCACGATCCTGATCGCGTTTTTTGTTCTGATTTCTATTGTCCCTCTGCTGATTCTGTTTATTTTGGACGTTCAACTGAACCTTTCCAGAACTATCTCTGGACTGTTTAACAGCGACGTTACTCTGGATACCTTCGATGTTGGGTCCTGCGTCATCTTGCTTCCTAGACTGTTTCGCATCCTCCCTTCTCAGGAATTGGGCTGCCTTGGAATAGAAACGGTCCAATGACGCAGGTGGTTTCCCGGCTAACCAACTTCCGAACTCGGAATCATCATCAATCCCATTAGTCAGAGCCATCAGGATAGAGTTATTGTTGGGATTTCTTATTTCCGCACACGCGGTATGGAATCGCTCCAAGTAACGTCTAAGCGTTTCTCCGGGAGCTTGTGTAACACTAGACAGAGTGTTAACGTCCTTCGGCCTTGCCACATGCATACAGAATTGTTCGACAAACTTGGTGGCCATCTGGTCAAAGTTAGAGATGGATCACGGTGGCAAGCGGTGAACCACATGGTAGCAATGCCCCCTAGGGAAATGGGGAAACTACGGCACTTTATTGCGTCATCAGCTCTAGCAGCATTCATCAGCCATTCGTATTTCAGGACGTGTTGATTGGGGTCAGAACTCCCTTCATAAACTGGCAAAGCTGGCATCCTGAAGTGCCGAGGTGGTTCAGCATATAAAACATCATCGGTGAAAGGGGTATGACTTCTAGAGATTCCCCAGTCGTCATTAGATAGACCCTGACTTTCACGGGTCATTTGGCGGATCATCGCTGGTATATCTATCGTTTGGACACTTGGAGCATGTTGTGCCAAGGTATGGTCGGGTTCCATAGCGTGAGTCTGGACCGGACGCGGTCGACGGTCCGTGCCTCGCCTCCTTGGTTCAACATCCTCAGGGACATAAGGTTCATGAGTCTGCTCTCGTCGGCTATGTTGAGGATCAGCTTGGTTCCTAGCATCGCCTCCTCGTCCGGTAGTGGTGGTAGTAGCAATGTTGCCAGTAACATGATAAGGAGCAGCTCCTCCCTGAGTTGAAGGTTCTGTGCGGAGGCTAACGGATGGTCCAGCTCTAGGTTGCCCAAGGTTCGAAGCAGGTTGGTGTCCCGTGGCCTGGGTGTAACTTCCACCCAACCGTGGACGTGTGGATCTAGTTTGGCCATCGGAGGAGGCTGAGCTCTCTGTGGAGGAGTGAGAACCTTGGTCTCTTCTAGATCTTCTTCGCCTTTGGCGATTTAGCTGGTTAGTCAACTCCGTGTTGGCGCGTAGTTGCTCCGCTAGCTGCTGTCGACTTTGGGTCAACTCTTGAAGCAATGTCTGGAATTCTTGTCTAGTTATTGGACGTGATGGATCTGAAGGTCCTGCAGCATTTTGGTTGGAGGGAGGTGATTGCGCGGGATTTTGTCGGTCCCGCGCTCCTTGATCAGCAGCTGCAGAGGTGGTACGTGTGCTCACCGTAATGAATTGATGAAGTCCTTTCCTAGATCTGATTGCAAATCTGAGTAGAATGGAAGGGCTTCGAAGTTCTAGATCTGGATCTTCTTCTTAGATTTATGCAATCCAATCTAGACAGGAGATCCAAAGAGTGGGAGAAAAATTGGGTTTTTCTCAGTGAAAGCACCAAAGTGTTTGTACCAAAATTGGGCACAACACTCTTCGGAAGTGTTTGAAGAGATAAAGTGAAGAAATTAAATGAAAAAAGAGGAATTATCTAACAATGACTCCAAATTTCAGAAATGAGAATAATTTAAGTGCAAGGAAACACAAGAATTTAGAGTCGTTCGGCGTATAGCCTACGTCCACTATGAAGTAGTTTGCTTTATTGATCTTTCTTTTGTGTTTACAAGTGAATTCAATGTTTTACAGCAGTCAATTGTGAATTACAGCAGTGAATCTTGTTTATGGCAACAACAATTGAGTTCAGATCTGGATCTGACGGAGTCCGGGCGTTGGAGATCTCAAAGAGGAAGAAGAAACCCTTTTCTGTTGGCTTTGGGGGTCTATTTATAGGTGTAGGAGGTTGATATTTCGCTCAGATCTCGGGAGACCCTCTCTGGCACGTGACCAGGCCCGTACGCCCAAGCCCGTAAAGTTTCGGTCCGATCCGTGATCGACACGAGCTGATTTCGACTCGCTCAAGATTTGATCCAATGGAGTCGAAATTTGGCGTGGACATTCTTTAGCATGCACGTAATCTTCTGTGAAAATTTCATAGCATTTGGACTTGTAGATTGGGAGATATGATCGATACGAAATGGAGTTTTTGACAGGCTGTTTCCTTCGACTCGCTTCCTGTTTCGACTCGCTTTTGTTCGACTCGATGATGTGGCGCTTCCTGGATGTTGCTTCGAGCGAGTCGAAGTAAGTAGCTTTGGAGAGCGAGTCGGAGCAAGCTTTGGAGAGCGAGTCGAAGCTAGCACTGAGAGAGCGAGTCAAAGCTAGCGCTGGGAGAGCGAGTCAAAGTGAGCTTTGGAGAGCGAGTCGAAGCTAGCACTGGGAGAGCGAGTCGAAGTGGGGCGTTCTGGGAGGTCTGAGCAGTGGGGTCGAAGTTGATGGAGTCGAACAGTTGTTTGAGCGGAGCGAGTCGAAGTATGCGCTTTCGATGGTTTCAAACTAGAGTGAGTCGAAGAGAGCAGCTCTGAGGGACGTGGAGCGAGTCGAAGTTGGCTTCTCTTGAGTGCTGCGAAGCAAGTCGAAGGAGCGAGTCGAAGGAGCGAGTCGAACGGTATCTGATCTTCGTCCAATTTTGCATCCTTCATAACTTGAGCATACGAACTCGGATTGACTTGGGATTTTGAACGTTGGGTCCCATGGCTTAGCTTGTCATGTCCTACCAATTTTGGCTCGATCTGGACTCGGACAAAATTCGCCGATATCTGTAGTGAGCCCGTGTATAACTGATTTCTAGGATGGGCCGTCATTGGTTATTAGTCAATTCCTTGGTGTTACGGCCTTGCCAAAAGGTGGGATAACATCCCTAAAGGATTATTGCAAAAGTTTTAATAACATCACGGGCCGATGTAAGGGCATGGTAGATGAAACTAAGCTGGTTGTAATCACTTCAAGATTGTGGAGAAATATACCATTATGGGATGATCTTTTGAGGCAAGAGTGCAAATTTCTAGACAAGTTCTTTTTCCGAGCTCGAGGAGAAATTCAAATTAAAGAATCAAAAGGAACTGTCACGAAGAACCTAGACTAGACTAGCGACAACAAGAAGTCTGCGTCATCCAACAGATTTAAGAAGGAACTTCAGGTGATGGAAACATACCCCCTAACTCATTCATATGCTCAGATCTATGCTATGACTCAAGACCAAATCTCATACCCTCCGAGAAGAGGGAAGGAGCTAGAAAACAACCGAGGAGGAAAATATTGTAGCTACCATCAGCAGAATAGACATAACATCGAAGAATGTTAGTTTTTGAAGTCCATCAACAGACTCATCAGACAAGGGCATTCAGATGAATTTCTACAAAATGATAACACTTAGGCAGCCATCGCTCTAACAGGAAATGAAGGTGTGCAACCTCAGGTACAGGCTCTAAGGTCTTTACCAGCCCCTCAGAATTTGGTTGGCATCACTTTGGTAGGACCCCACATTACAGGGGCAAGTCATGGAAAATGGGAGAGGTACATTAATGAAGCTAAAATTGAAGGCGTCTTGGTGTATGAGATGAAGAGAGTTGAGAAAAAACAGAAGATTGGGCCAAAAGTTACATTTGGTGACTCGGATAAGCAAGGTGTTTGTCACCCCCACAATGACCCGCTTGTAATTACGGCCCAAATTGGACTTTCAGAGGTGGTAAAGAAAATGGTGGACACGAGAGCTTCCATCAACATAATCTTCAAGCACACTTTCAACAAACTGGGATTACCTAAGAGTATACTCAAGCCTAGTCAAGCTTCCACATATGGATTGAATGATGAAGGAACCAAGCCTCCCGAAGAGTGTAAGCTGATGGTCAAAATTGGAAGTAACCCCCATTGCAAGGTCTTTGAAACCACCTTTGTTATAATGGACATCCCTTGGTGTATAACGCTTTCTTTGAAAGACCAGCTCTCGATGCTATGGACGAATACGTGTCTACCAAACATTTAATTTTAAAGTTTCTCACTGGAGTAGGTGAAGGGCTTGTAAGGGGAGATCAGTGGATCTCAAGGCAACTGTATTATGCAAGCCTAAATATGATTAATAAATGGTAAACTTCATCTTATGAGAAAGATGTCAAAATTAACCAACCCACTCCACTGGGAGTTAAAGAAACAATTAATACCCTAAGTCCTAAATCCACAGATAGCCACAGAAGACCCTTAAGAATTTTTCCAAAGAAAAAAGATTCTATGGATGGAAATTTAATCTACATATCAAGCTATCAAGGAGAATTTAATGAGATAGAATGGGGGTAGAGTAGTAAACCCACTAAGAGGAAGAGAAAGGTTATTCATGTCGTAGAAGAAATTCTGAGAGAAGAAGAAATTGGGCTTGATCCGAGACAAGAAACTGAGACAGCTTCAGCAACCGAGACCCTAGAAGAAGTGTGCCTCGATGAAAATGACAAGTCTAAGACAGTCAAGATAGGGACTTATTTCCAGCCATCTATCCAAGTAATTTCCTTCCACAAGCATAAGCAAGATGTATTCGCATGGATTCATGATGACATGGTGAGAATCGACCCCTTGGTTATTTGCCACTGCTTGAAAATAGATCCAAAATTTACTCCCATAAGGCAAAAGAGGAAACCGTTGGACAAGAATCGATATATGCTCTACAAGAAGAAGTAGAAAGGTTACTAAAGAATAACTTCATCTGAAACGTATATTACCCGAAGTGGCTCGCTAACCTGGTATTAGTTAACAAACCAAATGGGAAGTGGAGAACTTGCATTGATTTTACTAATTTAAACAAAGCTTTCCCAAAGGATTGCTTCCCCCACCGAGAATTGACTAGTTAGTTGATGCTACCAGTGGGAATCAGTTGCTTTCGTTTATGGATGCTTATTCCGGATATAATCAATTTTTGTTGTTCAAGCCTGATGAAGAGCATATGAGTTTCATCACCAACAATGGATTATTTTGCTACAAGGTAATGCTCTTCGGTCTCAAGAATGCAAGGGCAACATATCAAAGGTTAGTTAACCAAATGTTCACCAAGCAGATAGGTCGGAATATGGAGGTATATTTTGATGACATGTTGGTCAAATCTAAACAGTCAAAGTGTCATGTTTTGGATCTAGCAGAAATGTTCAAGGTCCTTTGGAAGTACCAAATGAAGCTAAACCCTCAGAAATGTACCTTCGAAATACAATTCGGAAAATACCTAGGTTTCATAATAAGTGCTAGAGGGATCAAAATACCTGGATCAGATAATGGCTATAACAAATACGAAGGCTCTGACTAATGGAAATGAGTTAATGAGTTTAAATGGAAAGATCACTGCTTTGAACAGCTTCATAAGTCGATCAAGCAACAAGTGCCTTCCCTTATTCAACCTTTTAAAGAAGCATGTTACTTTCAAATGGACAGACAAATGCCAAAAGGCATTTGAGGACCTGCAAAAGCACTTAAGTTCTCTTCCAGTATTGTCAAAGCCAAAAGATGGAGAAACTCTTTTCCTTTATTTGGCCGCCTTAGACCAAACCATAAGTTCGACCTTGGTAAGAGATGGGATGGAATCCAAAGACCGGTGTGTAAGCAAAAGGCTAGGTCCAACTGAAAAGCACTACCTAGTAATTGAAAAACTTGCCTATAGCTTGGTGTTTATGGCAAGGAAACTTCGACCATATTTTCGACCCATCCTATTAAAGTACTTACAAATCAGCCACTTCGGCAAGTTTTTAGTAAACCCGAAACTACAAGGAGGTTAATCAAATGGGCAGTAGAACTCAGCCAGTATGAGATATCTTATGAGCCTAGGATGGCGATCAAGGGTCAAGCACTAGCTGACTTCGTTACTGAATGCACAGGTTTTGTAGCTAGAGTCAAAATGGAAGAAAGTGAGAATAAACTGCTCTCTTGGCAACTCAATGTTGATGGAGCTTCAAATGAACAAGGGGCAGGCGCCGGCTATATCTTGGTGACACCGGACAACCACCAAATTTATTGCGCAATCAAGCTCGCATTCTCAGCAAACAAAAATGCCACCGAGTATGAATCTTTGATCGTCGGATTAAGAATGGCTACTTCCATCATGATTTCATAGATTCGAATATATAGCAATTCCTTGATAGTAGTCAAACAAATTCTTGGTCACTACCAGGCCCGGGACATGAGGTTATCTCTCTATGCTAAACAGGTAAAACAGCTACTTGAAGCCTTCAAAAGTTATCATATAGAAAGCATTCCCAAGGACCGAAACGCTAGGGCTGATGCCTTAGCAAAATATACAAGCTCAAGGGACGTGAGAGAACTTAATTTCAACCCAATCAAAATCTTAGAGAAACCTAGCATACAGGTACTGGAGAAAGTGTTAGTTATAACATGAGCTCAAGCTGCCCGAAGTGAATCTACAACACCAATAAATTGAAGAAAATTAGATGTCACCGTATATTCGATATCCGACTGAGGATTTTCCACCTTCGGATGTTGCCAAAGCCGGACAAACTAAATATAATGCTCCAAGGTTCAACATTATAAATGGAGTGCTCTGTAGGATAGGATTCTCAACTCCATACTCTCAGTCTGTAACAGTCTCAGAAGGTTAACAATTACCGAGAGATGCCCACGATTGGATTTATGGAGACCACTGTGGAGGCCAGAAGTTAGCAAAGAAAATACTCAGGCAAGGTTTTACTGGCTGACACTAAACCAAGATGCGTTAGACTATGCAAGAAAATGCGATAAGTGCTAATTTTATGCAAAAGTGCCACGAGCTCTTCCCAACGAGCTCACCCCAATGATGAGTCCATAGCCCTTTGAAATCTGAGGCATCGGTCTTATTAGTCCCCTTCCAACTGCTAAAGGAGGAGCAAGATATATGCCATAGTGGCAATTGATTAATTAAAAAAATGGGTCAGGTATAGCACTTAGCTACCATAACCTCCTATCAAGCAATAAAGTTTGTGATGAGGAATATTGTATCTAGATTCGATCTTCCACATAAGATCATTATGGATAATGGCACTCAATTCGAGAGCCGAAAGTTTGCAGAGTATTGCTGAGATCGCGGTATCATCAAGAGTTTTTCTTCAGTAGCCCATCTACAAGAAAATGAGGCTGTGGAAGCAACCAACAAAACAATCAAAGCCTGTTTGAAGAAAATATTAAATAAAGCTAAAGGCAACTGGGAAGATGAATTGCCTTTCGTTCTATAGGCTTATAGGAAAAGCTCCAAGACCTCGACAGGACATACTCCCTTCTCTCAAGTTTATGATTCTGAAGCCATGCTTCTAGTTGAGTTAAAAATTACCTCTCATCGAAGGTATTATTACAATACACAACAGAATGTAGAGGTCCAAGAGGAGTCATTGGATTTTTTACTCGAGCTTTGAGACTAAGCCACTATAAGAACAATAGAGTATATTTGAAAGATTACCTGACACTACAACCAGAGAGTTCAGACTAGAAATTTTGAGAAGGGAAACCTCGTCCTCCAAAAGATAATGCCAAACACTAAGGATCCGACAGATGGACTTCTTGGTCCAAATTGGGAAAGATCCTTGATAATTCACGACGTCATCCCTCCAGGAACATATAGATTAAAGAGGCCAGATGACAATATAATACCTTGGACTAGGAATGCTGAGCATCTGAAACATTATCACAGTACAAGGTTGCTACCTGAATAAAAGTGTTATCAAAAGCTTGAGACAGTGACCAATCTCTTAGCCGTAACTCATGTATCCTATACGAGATTTAAGTCTTCTTAAGTCTTAATCATTTCAAAAAGTGCATCAAAATGTTTTATTCGTGGTTATTTCCATGATCATGCAATATCATGCAACTTCCAAAATGTGCATCAAAACGTTTTAGTCATGGTTATTGCCGTGAACAAGTACTTGGTCCAATACCATTATAAATCTCGTGTCACTTTTACCTTTCGGCACTTATTTTCTGCATAGTCTCAGAATCCATTCAACTTTCTCATATCCTTTTGGAACAAGCCTTCGAAAAATTTGGGGTATCAGTCGAACGAAAAATTTGTCTAACACTTTGAATTCTAGGTTTTCAGCATGACTACTCTCTATCAGGTAACTCATGATTTCTATTAAATTTTTACTGGAATTGGTGAAGTTAATCACAAGTTTGCACTTTTCTCATACTTGATTAGCAAAATCACAATCAAAGAATAAGTGCGTGTGACTTTCCTCTGCATAATTACACAAAGCACTTTTTTTCTTGTGTAGTACACTATTTTGATAGCCCATTGCAAGTATGAAGCCTATCCAAAATCGCTTCGTAGGTAGTCAAGGACATCTTAGGGCAGCTAGCATGATCCCATACTATTTGGCTCCATCCAGTTTTCTGAAACTTCGTTCTTGTTGCATTCCAAGCAGATTTCATAGTGAAATCCTTGGTCGAGTGTTTCCAAGCCTATATATCATTATCTCTACCTGTAAAAAGTGGCATAGCTTCGATTTTCTGTTTTGAATTCTATTGCAAGGAATTCTGTTCCACTTATCATTTTGAATTATTATGTCCACTTTCCTCATCGGATAACCATACGCTGAGTAGGTGTCCCATCCCAAAATGTTAATCAACGATTCGCCATCAATCCAAGGATCACATCATAAATCTGTCTCTCTCCCTCTTGCTATTTCTCTTGAGCAATTAACAGCCAGTTTATTTTTGAATTTCAATATAGCTTCCAAGTAGGCAACGAATTATTATCAGCCACCATTTGCTAAAAAAAAATTCTTAATGTAATGTTGCCTCATCCATCTAGCCCATAGCCCATTCGAGTTTATGATCTCCCATCCTTGTTTCATAGCGAACGCATCTCTCATTTCTCTTAGATTTCTAAGTCCAACTCCCCCTTCATTTTTTGGCCTGCAAAAGCCATGGTATTTAATTGGGGCATTTCACTAGAAGGACAAACTTTGCAGTCCAATTAGTTTCTAGGACACACATCCACAGAAATTAATTTCAAGGCCAAAGTCAACAGAATAATTACTTTTAAGGACAAAGTCAGCAGTCCAATTACTTTCAAGGACATAATTTCATAGGTTTTTAGGCCTTAGAAACTAATTATTTTGGATTTTGTCCTTAAAAGTAATTATTTCAGTTGTGTGTCCTAGAAAATAATTGCACTTGCTAAAGAGGCCCTTGTGGCTAATTTCCACTATTTAATTTTATGCAAGCATCCTTTCTAAATGAAATTGGCACAAATCCCTCAATCTTGGAAATAGATGCATCAAGTAAATGGAATGACTATAGCCAAACGTTAACTTTTGCTTGTATCACTATGTGTACCAATTCTATTCGACCAATAAAAGATAATCATCTCAAACTCCATCCTTACAACTTTTCTCTAATTTTTGTAACTAGCTCCACATATTCTCTATCTGCTATTTTATCGGAGGAAAGTGGAACCCCCAAATATTTTACTGGCAACTATCCTTTTTTTACTCCTAAAGTCTCAAGTACTTCAGTTTTGTTTCCACAAAACTTGTTAAAATATGTAACGATCGCCCTACACCTTAGGTGTGGAATGGTTGTCAAAGAAAAGAAAAGGAAGTAAAGAAGAGAAATAGAAGATAAGAGAATGGAAAAGAAGAAAAATGAAACATCAAATATACAACCGATACATAAACTCAATTGATAACTATCTCTAATAATAGCAAGTCAAACACTATTAAGACTCAATGGTGTCATACAATGAAATATACGATAACAAACTCAAATATAAGTATGAGTAAACGTTATCTCATGTTAATCCATCTGCAAAACTCCATATGTCATCCATACTTGCTCTCTAATCTACTCATTAAAGAGTTCACGAGATAGTAAGAAGCAAAACATAAAACCTCAGGTCAGAAAACAGTCTGGTGTAAGAGATAATTAATTTCAAAATACTATAAAAGTCGATATAGTATATGGAACAAAGGGTATACGAATCATACCTGACTTGTTCCTACAACCAAAGGGTCGGCACATGACATCAATAATATGCTACTCTACAACATCATAAAATGGGTACTCTATACTCAGTAAACTGTCGGGGTGCCTAGGTATCTCTATCCACAATACCTACTACATACTACGTAAGACGTCGGAGTGTCTAGGTATCCCTATCCACAATACCTACCTTGTGTGACATCCCTAGGGTGATAAGTGGCTAGTGAAGTAATCATAACAAACATAGCATCCATCAAACAATACTAATTGTCACCCAGTGTACTCTAGATATATGATAACTTGTATGGCCTTCATACTGCCAGGGACTAGTGGAAATCTCGGTTCTCCATTGTACTCTCGTATCTCGCAGCCTAAAACTGGATACGTGTCTCACAACCCAAAGATGGAGACTAGTTCCTAAGCCACAGGTCCAGGGTATACGAATCCTTGCTACCAATCCATGGTCATCCCCACTATACAATGCCCCTACTTCGAGTACAACAGAAAACACTCTGAGTCATCGACGATCCCTTAGCACATGCACATCCATCCGAGCCCTGCTAGCTCAATACCATTTCCACTATCCGGAACCCACCATGTTCCTCCACTCCACGACTCCCAACACGAGCCTCTTCGGTGCTTACTCCCTACCCGAGTCATAAACCAAAGATAAAGGGTGTCTAATCTTTGGTACCTACAACCACCATGAGTCACAAACAGAAGATAAAAGGATTTTCATCATGTTGTTACATTGCCATCCTCCATGATGCAAACGAGCCAACACCTCCAGCATGATCTACAGAGTCCTGAAACTATCGACTTCGGAACCTACTCCATGCATCATTGAGTCATAATCTGAAGTACCAACTCTCATGTCGAAGCATCACATCATCACCTCACCATCGAAATCGCTTGCCGTAAAGCAATAACATCAGGACTCTAAGTTGGTCGCACGAACAAACTATCACGTCGTGCACCATGAAATCTCCTCAACATCCATGCCAAAAATCGGCCAAATCGCAATCAACAATGGTGATGGACATTGACCACTCTATGGTGGTCAATACCAACTTCGGTCATGTACTTAACCAAAATGGATAAGTACAAACTGAATGGAAGCGTCCAGCATCCATCCTGAAGTATGAAGCCTCATCTTCCACCTTTAGACTAGTCAACATGTTTCCTAACCCACTTCTACAACTTATCCCGTTTGTTGGATTTTCCTGTGTACAAAACCCCAACGTACAAGATATTCTCTAACACTAGATTGTCGCTAAATCGTTGTTTTTAACCAAAAACAACCAAACAACCAGACAAGCAAACATGCAACCAACAACTGTACATACATCCAAAACCCCATACATATAACTTGTATAATACATCCATACCAACCAATGGGGAAATCATATCAAAATTAGCCTAAATCCAATAATTCCCTAAAACTGGCACGTCGACGAGAAAAATAAGATATCCAATATAAAACCATTTAAAATAATTTCATTTTCTTTTATAAAAATCTAGTCGGTGTCTAAGTATAGGAAAATTACATTTTATACCAAAAACCATTCCACAACGTTGATCTAATACTATAAAAAAACAATCACAATATGGTGAGATACAATATCACCCGCCTCAAGAAATGCTGTCCAAATCACTGTCAAACATAGATCGCTTCATCATGAGTGCAATGCAAGAAACCACATCCAAAACGGACCTCGTATGCAAAAGATATGGTCAATATAAGAAAAGACATTATCGATTAATTAAATAATTATAATTAAACCCTTAATTAGTTTTAATCCTTCTTCCTAACTCACCCGTGAACGTATCAGTACACATGCACCCATTGCCTCTTCCTTCTCTCCTCGATTTCTTGGCCAATACTCGACGAAATCGTGATCCGTCTTTGTCAACGAATCACACTACGCAAGAACTTTGCCATGGAAACAACAGAATGCCATCGATCAGGCCTAGAGGAGACCGACCTTATTTCATGCTCCCGACCTGAAAACAAATGCAAATTGCAAACAGCAATCAGATCTGACAAGTTTTGGTAGAGAGATGCTATTCACCAAGAGAAACCCAACGGCGATCTCTATTTCGCCTATCATCACCCGTAGCTTCGGCAATATCAAAACCTAGATCCACCAAGAAGAGGTCCATGTCGCCAATCACAATCATTCCAAATTCCACCACGGTCATTGTGAAGCTCTCATCCATACGACCTCATCGGATCTGGTTTCATAATTTTTAGTGGAGTAGATCTCTCGATTTTATTTTTTGAAGAATATTAAGAGGAGAGGCCATTATTTTCCAATGCAATAGTGAAATAGGAAATGAAATTAGAGAGGGAAAAGGGTGGGTTCAACTTATATGAATATTTTATTCTACTTATTTATTTTCTTAAATAAATTGTCATACGTTTCGAGTCCATACGATCACATGATGCATTCGATTGAAACGAAACTCGTCTACGTACATCAGCTCATTTTTTCGGATCCAATGATATAAATCTTGTAGCTATCTAAGACTGCGCCTCAGGATGCTAGTTTCGTGTATTTCGAGACCATTTCGGCCATCGGATCGCCCGATCTCCAAATATAGCGATGCTTATATTTATTTTAATTCGCAATGTCAAACCGAACTCAATGGAATTGGTCTCAAGTCCTGATTCAATCGTATGTGAAAAATCATATTTTTGGGTCTTCATTTAATTAACGATTAAATATTTAAATTAATTAGTTAAATATCCTATCAGAAAAAATATGGGTCGTTACATTCTCTCCTCCTTAAGGGATTTCTTCCTCAAAATCACAAAGTAAGGAGAATGACTCCTAACCCATAGGCTATCAAAAGCCTTCCAAATTCCGGAAAAATTCAATAGCACCTCCTTTGCATAGCTAGATCTGGGAAGAATCCCAATACAACAATATATATATATATATATATATATCATACCTGAGGCATCTCATATCTGAGGCATCTCGTTTCCGAGGACAACCAAACATATATCACCAAATTTACACTACATATGTCACATACCTTTTTTATAGGAAGAGCATGCCATTTAGATGCAAGTATAAGCGGATAAGCATCCAAATAGCCCACACTTGCTTCCATGCACCTGAATATGTACTCAATAAAGAGGATTAAATATAGATGTAAAATCATCGTGTATTTAAATATATTATAAATGGTATCCGGCCTTTTGGCCTGGCTATATTCAGACTAACTGGACAAGTTAGACTGGACGATCATCGAGGAAGGCAGCCCAGAGAGATGATTATTAGGCTGAAAGATCAAGCGCAGGTAATGATATGAAGTGACGATCAATCGAGACCAAGAGATTGACTCTCTAGAATATTCTAAGTACGGATTAGCACCTCCCCTAGGCAGGGGATCGGTGCTTATCCCTTCCCCTAGGGGATCAGTACATATCCTCAATTTTTGTCCCAAACTGGGTGAGATCAATATAGGGTGACAAGGAAGGCCCCACGAGGTTACATTTCAAGTCTCAATTCGTTTGGAGTTTGCATGCTCAAGTTACGGGAAAATTACTTCACCTAAGTGAGGGATCGTATCTAAGGGATCAGATTGTATCCAGCCCAACAATTCAACTCAACGGAAAACGATCGATATCTCAAAATCTATAAGTCTGATACACTTGAAACTTTGGAAACAAGAAGAGGGGACCCTAGTGAGTCTATCCTAAGGATCGCACCCTAAGATGAAGAAGTAAGAGGGATCGGCCCTCTTCCCTCTAGAGGGATTGGCCAAAATTAGACACAACACATTGCAGCAATGATCGACCAATAACTCAACATCTACAAGTCTAATTGACATGAAACTTGGAGGCTAAGCATAATACAATATGGAGAAGCTCTCATAAGGACGCACCTCCAAAATCTTCAAATAGGGTCAGCCCCGACCTTTATTTCTTGGGATTTGGGTCATGCGGTCTCTCCTATGGGCCCCTACGGATCTGGAGAGCCTTCTACTGAATTTTCAGGGAGATATTTCACCATCTTCCTCTATAAATATAAACTTGATTGTTCATTTGTGGGACTTTTACGTTCCTTATTGCTTGTAATCTCTTGTAACTAAGGATTTTCATCTGATCCCTCTTGTACTTAGTTTAGAAAGTGATTAATAAAGCTATCTCTTCAAAGTGGACGTAGGTAAACAATGCCAAACCACTATAAACTACCGCGCCTTTGTTGTTTGCTTATTTCTTATTGCTTTATTGCTATATTTTCTCTGTTTACATTTAATATTCTTCATTTATTTCTCTATACAAATTCTATTGGGTGTTTGTGACCAATTTTGGCACAAACAATATTGGATATAGTAACCATATCAAATAAGTACGCTATATCAAACCCTAACTATCATGCATACTTAACAACCATATAAACATATGCTATCATATCAAATGCTAACAGTCCAACATCAAACATGCATACATAAGATCTAACATCAAGAAATAGCATCCATGCTTGTCCTAACATCTGGAATACTAAACTATCTAGTATAAAACATCCAATATGATATCCAATACGAAAGCCGATGGTACAAATGAAATCTCACCATCTGAAGAGCTCTGAACAAGCGGTCCTCATGCTCTTTTCGGTCTCCCATATTTTATCGCCTTCACTTTCCATCCACTAAACCTTGACTACTCAACTACCCTCCTCCTAACCTGTTTCGTAACATGTCTATCATTACGAATAGGTCTACGAGGTCTCAAAGTGTCAGGTTCAGTCTTAATATAGTATAATCAATTTGATGCCAAATATCCAAACACCTCTTGTATGTTCTCCCAAAATCCACTATCGAACAATGGGTTTCGGCCACTTACAATGCTCTTGGCACACCATGGAATCACATTATCCATCTCCTATATAACTTGAAAAATACGGATGTCGTTCTACTGGACTTAAGGATTACAATTCTAGCATTCTTTGTCAATTAATCGATTGTGACTCAAATGCTACCTCGCTATCCCCAGTCATTGGCAATCCATCGATGCAGCCTATAGATATCTATTCCCACTACTCAAGAACAAAAAACCTCCCATCCCTATGGAACCAACAATCTCGGCCAGGTTTGCACTGCATCAACTCTACAAACACTACTTGTTCCTTTAACTTAGCCATAATCTCCACAAGTCTAGCTTAACACCTCTGACTGGTACTAATTCCCTAAATCAAAGTAGGTCTGATGGTCAAACTAGTGATCACCTTTGGCCATAGCTCATCGAGTTCTAAAGTCATAACCAGTGATAAGCTCGAGCAATGCCTACACTAGGAATATTGCTCCCAAACTGGTACATCTTCCACTCAAAGCATCAACAACTACATTTTCCTTACGAAAGTATAGGAAATATCAAATCCATAGAAGGCTAAGAACTCTAACCATCGTTAGTAGAGAAGGTTGAGGTCCTTCTCGAAGAAGAGATACTCCAATGATATGGTATCATTGAATAACTTTAACTCCTCCCCTAATAGATAGTGCCTCCAAATCCCCAAAGCGAACTATACCATCGCCAACTCCGAATGAAAAGTTGGATACTTCCTCTTGTGTGGTTTCAGTTGTTGATAACATGCAACAACCTTACCTTTCGGTATTAATACCGCACCAAGTTAAGTACCATAGGCATGTGTCTATTGTCGTCTCCTCATTCCCGTTCGGAATGAGTAACATCGGTGCACTCATCAACCTCTCGGTTAGACTCACTAACACATGTTCGCACCTCATTTCTCAAATAAAAGACTAATTCACTCTCATCAAATAGGTCAACGGTGCTGCTACCTTGGGTCTATTCAAATTGTGGACCGACGTAACTACACGATTTACAACGATGTCCTACTTTGAAACAACATGACCCAAGCATCTCACTTCCCTCCTTCGAAAGTGATACTCCAAAAATCTCATCAGCAATCGATGTCTTCTCAACTCCTACAACACAATCACTAATCGTGCCTTGTGCTTTTCTTTCGTCCATGAGTAGATGGAAGTATCATCAACGAGCTCAAGCACAATTCACTCAAGCGACCCCTCAAAACACGGTCCATGAGATCAATAAGGCATGCCGACACATTGGTTAGCCTGAACGAGATAACCAACCAATCGAAAATCAAGGTAGCGTGCAAAACACTATAATTGATACTCTCTCTAAATACTCTAAGTTAGTGAAAACCCCATTGCAAGGTTCAACTAAGTGAACATCCTCGTGCTATAGAGTTGATCAAACAAGCCATCAATAAACGAGAGTGGATACTTGTTCATCATCTCATTAAGTTCACGACAACCCACAAACAACCTCAAAGAGTCATCCACCCCAGTGGAAAATACTATAGGTGCATCATACCCAAATACGCTCTTACGAATGAACCATCATCCCAATAGGTCATCTGCCCACACCTTTACTTTCCTATGCTCTTTGGGAATCATATGCCTTAAAGGCATAACTACTGGTCTAGCACCTCTAACCAGATTGACACAGAACTCAATCCCCATATAGTGGTAATCCAGTCACTTCATCGAATTTGTTCGGACACTCTCTAGCTACATGCACAAATGACAACTTATCATGTGGAATATAGAAAGCTAACCATAACTCCATCCACTGCAAGCAGCCAATCACTACTATTCGCTCCTCCACAACCCCAATCATCACCAACGGCCTCTTACAGTCCACCACTATTCCATACCCCTCTCAGCCAGTTCATTCCCCAAACTATAATAACGAACCCAATAAAACCCTAAAACAAATCAATAGCAAAAAAACAAACATCCATTTAGTTAGATAAAATCTCGAAAAACCATATATAGGCTGGCTAAACCCCTAACTAGGTCCGTCACAATCAAATGTCAGTTAATCATCTTGAGTCTCAATCCCAATATCTTTATCAAATCTAGATAAAAAGGAACATGAAACCTCGATGTCAAATAAAACACGTATGGAAACTTCATAAGTGGAATGCATACCTCAAATGGTAATGTCATTTCCCTTCTCTCTCGTCGATGGAGCACTTGACGAAATCGAAATGGCAACCAATGCATATGCTTCCATGGTTTATCCCTACTTAGCTGGTTCGGGACAACCCTTCTAAATTGGGTACAGGTTCTTACATCATAAAGCCTTCTTTATCATCTTCTCAAAGCTCTCATCAATATGAAAAATCAATCACTTCCCAAGATGCTCACTCAACCAAAAAATAAATTCTTCATTCTTTGAAGCGAATTATGAACTAATCCCAAGTAAATTGATCCTCGGGAATCAAAGCTATAGAAACACTCCACTAGTTCATTGTTTGTCCCTAGAGTTATCTAGAGGTTGACTTCTACCTAACTGCATCATCTAACTCCAAGTCATCGAAGATCCTCTTGCAAGTAACTACCCAATCTTGCCTTTCAATAGTCGACTCCATTCCAAGGAAAGGTCTGCTTTCTAGACTCCCGTAGTCTTTATACAACTCGGCAAAATCAACTCTAAGAATTTGCACTTGAGAACCATAATCATCCAGAACAACTTAGGCATTCCATGAAATGATTCGCACCATATCTATGAACATATCCTATCAACTAGGGTTAGTGACCCCGATCCTGCCCAGTCCTCAGCCCTCAAGATGGAACCAATAGCAATATTTCTCATATGCCATATCATTCCTACTTTATAATAAGGATGATCCTTCTCTCATAAAGAAAACTGCATCAATAGTGCTCGTGTGTGCAATACAACCTATATACTATATATACTACTATATAGTTTTGAAAACCAAAATATATAACAAATACGAACTCTCTTGTATATATACACTCTCTAGATCCAGTCTAAGGCGATAACGACAACCTTATATCTACTGGATCACGGTGTCAACTCAGTTTAATCATGTAACCTATACTCGGATACCAAATTTAACGACCTCCCTACATCTTAGGTTTGGAACGGTTGTCAAAGGAAAGAAAAAGAAGTAAAGATGAGAAATAGAAGAGAAGAGGATTGAAAAGAAGAAAAAGGAAACATCAAATAATCACATAACGTGTCATATATCTCACATCGCATCGGATAAAATATAATAGTCAATACAGGTATGAAATAGTCGAGACAATAATAATAATGTGAACTAATAATCAGAGTATAAGATCCATAAAATTATACAACACAGTAAAAGAGTTTATACAACTGATACATAAACTCAATTGATAACTGTCTCTAATGGTACTAAGTCAAACACTGTCAAGACTCCACAGTGTCATACAGTAGAATATACATTATCAAACTCAAATATAAGTATGAGTAAACATCACCTCCTGTTTGTCCATCTGCAAAACTCCATTTGCCATCCACACTTGCTCTCTAATCTACTCATTTAAGAGTACCTGAGATTATAAGAAGAAGACTATAAAACCTCGGGTCAGACAACAGTCTGGTGTGAGCAATAAACAATCTCAAAACACTATAAAAGTCAATATAGTATACAAAACAGAGGTTATACTAATCATAACTGACATGTCCCTGCAACCAAAGGGCAGCATATAACATCGATAATATGCTACTCTACAACATCATAAAAAGGGTACTCTATACTCAGAAAACTGTCAAAATGCATAGGTATCTCTATCCACAATACCTACTCCATACTAAGTAATGTTGGAGTGTCTAGGTATCCCTATCCACAATACATACCTCGTATGACATCCTTAGGGTGACAGGTAGCTAGTGAAGCAACCATAACAAACATAACATCTATCAAATAATACTAACTGTCACCTAGTGTGCTCTAGATATATGATAACTCGTATGGCCTCCATACTGTTAGGGACTAGGGAAATCTCAATTCTCCGTTGTACTCTTGTATCTCACAGCCTAAAACTAGATACATGTCTCATAGCCCAAAACTGGACACTAGACCCAAAGCCACAAGTCCAGGGTATACAGATCCTCACTACCAATCCATGGGCGTCTGCACTATATAATACCCCTACTTCGAGTACAACAGAAAACACTCCGAGTCATCAACGATCCCTTAGCAGATGCACATCCATCCGAGCTCTACTAGCTCGATACAATTTCCACTATCCGGAACCCACTACATTGCTCCACTCCATGACTCCCAACACGAGCCTCTTTGGTACCTACTCCCTACTCGAGTCACAAACCAAAGATACAGAGTGTCTAATCTTCGATACCTACTCCCACCATGAGTCATAAACTGAAGATACAAGGCTTTTCATTATTGTAACGACCACCCTACACCTACGGTGTAAAACGGTAGTCAAAGGAAAGAAAAAGAAATAAGATGAAAAAATAAAAGTGAAAAGAATGGAAAAGGAAGAAAAAGGAAGCATCAACTAACCAAATTAATTGTCGCATATCTCACATCGCATAAGAGTAAATATAATCAATACAAGTATAAAACAATAGAGACAGTAATAAAAATGTGAAATAATCATCTGAATATAGATCCACAAAGTTATGCAACACCATAATAGAGTTTATTCAATGGGAAAGTAAACTCAACTGGTACAATGTCTCATAATAGCAAATCAACACCGCCAAATGAAATATAATAACAAATGCACATATAAGAATAGATAACCGTCACCTCCTGTCATTCTACCTATAGAACTCCATAATCATCCACCTGCTCTCAATCTACTCATCTAAGAGTACCCGAGATAATATGAAGCAAAGCATAAAACCTCTAGTTAGACAACAGTCTGGTGTGAGCGATATCAAATCTCAAAATACTATAAAACTCAATAATATATGTTATCCCACCTTTTGGTCAAGGCTGGAATACCAACAAATTGGCAAGGACGAATGGATATCGGGATTGGGGATCGATTGGAAACAAGGCTGCAATCGATGTCGTTAAAATTTGGCCGAGCTCCGATCAGAACAGAATCAATTTGAGATGATGATGAGGACTAGGAAAGGCTATGTTTCGAGCTTCATATCGATCGGAGGTCGTATGCTCGAGATGTGGATGGATTAAGGTACGCAGGGTATGGTTCGTATCGATGCATTTTGCATCGATCGGCAGGTGATGTTTCGAATCGATACGGTTCGTATCGATCAGGATGGGGACAGGTGGTGCACTTCGAATCGATGATCTCGTATCGACCATAGGAGCTCAGTTCGACTCCATCAGCTCTACAGATCTTCATCGAATCCATCAGGTAAAGTCTCACTTGTATCCATCAGATAAGGCTTTGTTCGTATCCATCATTGTGTTTAGTTTCGTACCCATCTGTTGGCCGCTCATACGGCTTTCGTATCGATTAAGTTCACCATTTCGTATCGATCGTTTCATAGATCGATACGAAATACATACTTGCAATCGATGCGAAAGAACATGAAGTATCGATGCAAATAGTTGAGTACGAACGTTATGAAGAGGCAGTGGATACAAACAAACGTAAAGCGTGGATACTTGTGAAGGATATCCACGAATCCAGGAAAGAAGCGTTCAACTCGGCGCATTGGGTGGATCGGTCCACAAACTTCGCAACAAGTCATCACTGCGCGCGCGTGCTTCTGACCAATGCGACATGAATGGATATGAAATCATGGTTTCGAACTCGGCAACGTACGAAAGTGCAATCTCGTATCGAACATATCTCACGAACCACAGATCCAAATGCAACGAAATTTTCACAATAGCTTGCATACAACGTAAAGGACAATCCTGCCAAGTTTCAGCTCGATTGGATCATTTCTTGATGGATACGAAATTGCTTCGTATCGATCGCAGATCGAGTCAAAACTTGGTGGGGTCGGTCGCGTGGGCCCCCTCACATGCCAGAAGAAGTCTCCCGAAGTTTGAGCGTGATCTCAGCCTCCTATGCCTATAAATAACCCCTTAAAGCCTGTAGAAAAAGGATCTTTTTGCTGCCCAACGACCAGACTCTGCCGGATTCGATCCTACTTCTTTCCATTGCTGTTATACTCAAATTCATTCATTGTATCTGCTGTGATCATCTGTAATCAGCAAAGAACATTAATAAAAGATAAAAATCATTGAAGTGGACGTAGGCCGGAGATAGCCGAACCACTATAAATCTCGTGTTCTTGTGATTTGTTTCTGGATTGCTGTTTATTGCTAGCTTAGATTTGTGATTTGCGTCTGGATATTGTATTCATATACTGGTGCTTTCGCAATACTTGGGGTTTGTGATCATTTTTGGCGCAAACACTTTGGTGCTTTCACTGTGAAGCAACTAGCGCCCGCTACACAAGATTTGAAGTTGGATTTGAAAGCATGAAGATTTGAAAGACAATGACTCGACAAACAAGACAAAGAGCTGAGAGAAGTCAACAAGGAGGAAGTCAAGAGGCATCCTCCGGAGCTGGAGAAGGACAAGCTTCGATTTACATTACCAGAGACGAAATGGAAGCTATGGCTAATTCATTGCATAAGAGGTTCCTGAAGAGTCAACAGGATATGATGCAGACTTTCTTCGAGCAGATGAGAGCTGCAGGAACACAGAACCTTGGACCAACTACAGAGACTGCAAATGTGGAACAAGGAACTAGGGTTGCAGAACCCAACAGAGAACAGAATACAGAGCCAGAGGGCAATCAACAAGGGCTTGGGGGCAGGCCCGCAGGATCCAATACAGGAGGACCTTTGGAAGGAGTTCAACAGGTTAGGGTAAACATTGCTGCTAGTGAGCCACATGAAGAGTATGTACCGGAGTTCCCTCAGGAGCACGGGGGGCAACCCCTGATAAACAATGCGGGATTAATGGAAATCATTAGGAAGACTATGCATGGAGGTTTGACCGATAGAGACTTGGAAGGAGTGAACAGGAGTCCGTTCGCTCGGGAAATCAGGATAGCTCAGAATCCACCTAAGTTCAAGTTACCTAGCGTGGAAGCATATAATGGCAAGGCTGACCCAACTGATCACTTGATGAGATACACTAGACACATGGAAGTGCTGTGGGCATCAGAGGAAGTGATGGCCAGATGTTTCCCGTTGTATTTGACAGATCCAGCTGCAATGTGGTTTAGGCAGCTGGAAGAAGGATCTATCAGGACTTGGAGGGAATTGGTGGATAGGTTTTTGGGGCAGTTTCGGGTTCATATCAAAAGACCTAAGAACGTGATGACGTTAACATCGGTAAAGCAAAGGACGGATGAATCGCTTAGAGCATTTTTAACTCGGTTCAATGGGGCGGTTGCTTCGGTGGATCGGCCGGATCCATCGATGGTTTTGATGGTGGTGGTGTCGGGAGTCAGAGAGGATTCAGATTTTAAGGTATCTTTAGTATGAGACCCGCCACTGGATCTCGGGGAATTCTTCCATGAAGCTGAAAGGTTCCTTCGGCAAGAAGACGCATGTATGGATTTAAAGTTAAAGGAGGTGAATGCGACTGAGAGTGGAGGACCATCCAACGGAAACTCGGATAAAGACAATGGAAAGAGGAAGCTGGATGACGATTCAGGAAAAGCCAGGAAGCGATGGAAAGATCCAAAGTTTTCCACATACACAGGATTAAACAAGACGCTGGAGCAAATTTACATGGAAACCTGGAATTGCCTACCTTACCGGAGGCCGGCTAGGAGAGAACCATCTGAACGGGAAAAGGCATCAGGAAGGCACTGTCTCTTCCACGATTTGGACGGACATGATACCAACAGCTGCAGGCATCTAAAGGACATAATTGAGGAGCATGTGAGGAATGGACAATTGAGGTAGTATGTTGGGGTACGGAATGCAGCGGTGGTACAGGAACAACCACCGCCTACCTCAAACCATGATGATGTGAGGCCCAGGAATGACGGTCGATTGGTTATCCATTGACCAGGATAATATGAAATAAGTAACAAACCATTGGCGAGCAACCAAGTCATTTACACATGTACGGGGACGGAGATAGCCCCTAGGCATGCTCTGAATGATGATAAACCGCGAAGCTATGGTTTGCGAAATCTGTTTTTTGTTTTGGATTGGACACTTGGTTTTCTGGTTTAGTTTTGGAGTTTGGCTTGAACTCCTGGTTTTGTTTGCTTTCTGTTTTGGATTTTCGTTTGGATGACTGGTTTCTGTTTTGGATACTGGTTTGGATTTCTGATTTTTTGGTTTGACTTGGATTTTGGATTGGATTTTGACTGGATTTTTGTTTGGGTTTTGATAAAACGGTCGTCGGGTATGGATTATGCCTGGCAAGGGGTGAGTCATTTTGCCCGAACGCGGTAAAGTGACTCATTCAGGTCATCAAGCAGGGACTGTGCTCGATAAGGGTCCGGAGAGACCAGGATTCGGCCTAGGACTTAGGCCCTTTATTATCGATTATCATTTCAGGTCGTTGAGTATGGACTATGCTCGACAAGGGTCCGTAGCGACCAGGATTCGGCTTAGGACTTAAGCTATGGCATTATACAACGTCCAGGGACACTGGACCACGGTCGTCAGGTGTGGATTGCGCTTGGCAAGAACCCGAAGAGGTTACCTCAATGTCCAGGGACACTGGACCACGGTCGTCAGATGTGGATTGCGCCTGACAAGAGCTTGAAGAGGTTATGGATTTGGATATCGACCCGAAGAGGTCTTAGATCTGGTTATTCGCTATTGGATAAGGATGAATTGAAACTCGGTTATCGAGTTTGGATGGGCATGGAATTGGCTATGGATTTTGGATATCGGATTCAGAATTATTCAAAACACGCCTTATTATCACAAGGCATGTTTTGGGGGGCAAATGTTATCCCACCTTTTGGTCAAGGCTGGAATACCAACAAATTGGCAAGGACGAATGGATATCGGGATTGGGGATCAATTGGAAACAAGGCTGCAATCGATGTCGTTAAAATTTGGCCGAGCTCCGATCAGAACAGAATCGATTTGAGATGATGATGAGGACTAGGAAAGGCTATGTTTCGAGCTTCATATCGATCGGAGGTCGTATGCTCGAGATGTGGATGGATTAAGGTACGCAGGGTATGGTTCGTATCGATGCATTTGGCATCGATCGGCAGGTGATGTTTCGAATCGATACGGTTCGTATCGATCAGGATGGGGACAGGTGGTGCACTTCGAATCGATGATCTCGTATCGACCACAGGAGCTCAGTTCGACTCCATCAGCTCTACAGATCTTCATCGAATCCATCAGGTAAAGTCTCGCTCGTATCCATCAGATAAGGCTTTGTCCGTATCCATCATTGTGTTTAGTTTCGTACCCATCTGTTGGCCGCTCATACGGCTTTCTTATCGATTAAGTTCACCATTTCGTATCGATCGTTTCATAGATCGATACGAAATACATACTTGCAATCAGTGCGAAAGAACATGAAGTATCGATGCAAACAGTTGAGTACGAACGTTATGAAGAGGCAGTGGATACAAACAAACGTAAAGCGTGGATACTTGCGAAGGATATCCACGAATCCAGAAAAGAAGCGTTCAACTCGGCGCATTGGGTGGATCGGTCCACGAACTTCGCAACACGTCATCACTGCGCGCGCGTGCTTCTGACCAATGCGACAGGAATGGATATGAAATCATGGTTTCGAACTCGGCAACGTACGAAAGTGCAATCTCGTATCGAACATATCTCACGAACCACAGATCCAAATGCAATGAAATTTTCACAGTAGCTTGCATACAACGTAAAGGACAATCCTGCCAAGTTTCAGCTCGATTGGATCATTTCTTGATGGATACGAAATTGCTTCATATCGATCGCAGATCGATTCGAAACTTGGTGGGGTCGGTCGCGTGGGCCCCCTCACATGCCAGAAGAAGTCTCCCGAAGTTTGAGCGTGATCTCAGCTTCCTACGCCTATAAATAGCCCCTTAAAGCCTACAGAAAAAGGATCTTTTTGCTGCCCAACGGCCAGACTCTGCCGGATTCGATCCTACTTCTTTCCATTGCTGTTATACTCAAATTCATTCATTGTATCTGCTGTGATCATCTGTAATCAGCAAAGAACATTAATAAAAGATAAAAATCATTGAAGTGGACGTAGGCCGGAGATAGCCGAACCACTATAAATCTCGTGTTCTTGTGATTTGTTTCTGGATTGCTGTTTATTGCTAGCTTAGATTTGTGATTTGCGTCTGGATATTGCTGGCTTGTATTCATATACTGGTGCTTTCGCAATACTTGGGGTTTGTGACCATTTTTGGCGCAAACAATATACGGAACAGAGGGTATATAAACCATACTTGACCAGTCCCTGCAACCACAGAGACAGCACATAAACATAAGTAATATGCTACTCTATAACATCGTAAAAAGGGTATACTATACTCAGTATTTGTCAGGGAGCCTAGGTATCTCCACCTACAGTCCCTACTCCATACTAAGTAAACTTCAGGTATCTAGGTGTCTCCATCCATACCTACTCCACACTAAGTCAAGTTAGGGTATCTAGGTATCCCTACTGCAATACCTACCTAGAGTGATAGGTGACTAGTGATCAACCATAACAACCATAGCATCCATCAAACAATACTAACTGTCACTCAATGTGCAAGATATATGATGACTCATATGACCCTCTGGAACTATCAAGGACTAGTGGAAATCCAGGTTCTCTGTCGTACTCACGTACAGACGGGTCTGTTTCAACCCCAGTACACTGCCACGTCCTAGCACTCTCCCATACCTACTTGGCACTAGACCCCCTCGGGGCGGTCTAGAGTACTCGATCATCACTACCAGCCCTCGGGTATCACCCACATATAGTACCCCTACTCCGAGCATGATAGAAAACACTCCGAGTCATTAGTGATCCCTAGGCAAAAACACATCCATCGAGCCCTACTTACTCGATACGGATTCGAACCCTACTGGCTCACTACAGTTTCTGGGCACGAGCCCTAACGCTCAACCTAGTCCGCTATCCGCAGCCCCACTCCAATTCGAGCTGCCATCATCGATCCTGCTCTCCGCCTGAGCTCTCGATTGGAAAAACCTACCATCATGCCATCCAAAGCCCGAGGTCCAGCATGATCCATACAGTCCTGATACTATCATCCCGAAGCCTACTCTATACATCATCAAGTCACTATCTGTATTATCAGACTATCAGGTCGAAGCACCACATCCCTACCTTACCATCAAAATCACCAGGTCGAAGCACCACATCCCTGCCTCACCATCAAAATAAACAGATCGAAGCACCACAACACTGCCTCAACATCAATATCACTATCGTAGGTTAATAACATCCAATCTCTAAACCGGTCGCACGGACAAACCATCATGTCGCTCACCATGATATCTCATCGACGTTAGAGCCACATATCGGCCAAATCGCCAATCAACAACAATGATGGACATGGACCACTCTACTATGGTCAATACCATCCACCTTGGTCTTGTACTTAACCGGACGGTTAAGTACAGGCCAAATGAAAATGTCCGGCTTCCACTCTGAAACCCCAGATTCGTTGGCACGTATCCCAAACCCTCTTCTACAACTCATCTCGTTCATTAAATTTCCGCATGTGCAGAACTCCAACGTACAAGATGCTACCTAAAATCAAATCACCGCTAATCAGCATTTTCAACCAAAACAACCAAATAAGAAAAACAAGCCAAATATACATCCAACATCCATGCATCCATCCAAACAACATACATACAACATAAACAATCCATCCATATCAATCGATATGGGAAATCATATCAACAGTAGCTCTAATCTAATAATTCCCTAACTATGGCATGTTGATGGAAAATATGTGATAATCTTTATAAATCATTTTAAAATAATTTTATTTTCTTTTATAAAAATATAGTTGATGTGTAAGTATAGAAATATCACATTTAAAAACCAAAAATCATTCTCGAGCATCAATCTAATACTATCTAACCAATCATAGTTTAGTGAGAGACAATATCACTCACCTCATCCAAATCAGTCCCAAAGTGTAGATCTCGCCATCACGAGCGCAACACAAGAAACCGCATCCAAAACGAACCTCGTATGCAAAAGATATGGATCAAATACGATTCAAGATTAAAAAGATAATTAATTAACTAAAAAAATGCTAATCACTTTATTAATCCTTCTTCTTCTCCCATTCAAAACTATCTGTACATGTCCACTTACATCTCGCATGCACGAATCAAGGTGATATGGAGCAATACTCGATGGAATCGATCACCGTCTTCACAAAAACGTCCCTCTTTGCGTGCTTATCACGCCGATACCAAGATCCTCCCCTCCGACTCCTTGCACCCTATCGCAACCTGGCACGATAGTCACGCCCAAGGACGAAGTCGCAACTCGCCACCATAGATCGTGTTATCCCGCCTTTTGGCAAAGCCGTGACACCAAGGACTTGACTAGAGACTGAAGGCAATCCGCTCCAGGAATCAGTTATCTACACGTTCACAATGGATACAGGCAAACTTGGTCCAAGTCCGGATCAAGCCACAATTAGCATGGTATGACAAGAAAAGCTGTGAAAGGCAACATTCCAAATTTCGGGTCAATCGGAGTTCGTATGCTCAAGTTATGGATCGATCAAGATCCATATGGAACATGTTCATTTCGCATCCATCCATTGGCATCCATCATTTCGTATCCATCACCATCGATAAGAAATGAGAATATCCTCATCACTCAGCACCCATCATTCATATCCATCAAGTTCGAACCTGTATCGATGGACTTAAACACCCTCTAGATCGATCACGTTTCATTCAACCAACAGCTGCATGTTTCGTATCGATCACTTATTTGATCGATACAAAGAGTAGGGCCGGAGATCGATACGAAGGAAAGAATAAACATCGATACGAAAAGCATAGCCTTGGATGGATACGAAAGAAGAGGTCAAACCAATAGAACCGGTCCTTATGCATGAATTTTGGATCTCCATAAAACACGCACGCCACGTCATCGGTACGAAAAGATCGATACGAATCGATTGATATGAAGTCTTCAACCTCCCTAGCAAACTCAACCTTGGATCGATCGTATCTCTCAAACTACAAGTCCAAATGCCATGAAATTTTCACAGAAACTTGCAAATCAACTCAAGAACAACCATGATCGATCGCAGCTCGATTGGACCATTTCTTGATCGATACGAAGACAACATGGATCGATCAGGGATCGATCCCAAACGACCCAGATCGATTGTGTGGGCCCACCTACGCATGAGAAAGGGTATTCTGAGATTCAAGGCAGATATTTCTAGCTCTACGCCTATAAATAACACCTCCACTACAACTAAAAAAGGACTTTTATGCTGCTGCTCTGCTTAAACCTGTGCAGTTAAAGCGCTCGGCAAATTCAAAGCGGTGGAGGTGCAAAAAGTCATAGCGGGGATACAGCGAGGATATAGCGGGATATAGCGGATGACTCTAAAATAGCATATAAAACTCGTACTTAATGTTTTTACAGATATATAAATGGTAATTAAATGAAAAAAATTATCATTCAAATGAATTATAATTAATACATAAATAATTTTAAATAAAAACATGTGCGAATATACTTTAAATAAACGTAAAACTGTTATATAACAAAATGAATTTAGTAGAATATTAGAGTATTTTCATTCTAAAAATATATTAAAAATTAAATCAAATAAATCAGTTTCATAATTTTTATAATGTATAAATGCAATTTTTCAGTTCATTTTATTAAAGAAGATATAGCGGAAATAGCGGAATATAGCGGGAATAACGGGATACAGCGGAAATAGCGGGGCTTAAAGCGGAAAGGCTATATTTTGGGGCTATATGGAAATATCGTAGCAATAGAAATCCGCTATGAGATATAGCGGGGTTATAGCGGGGTAATAGCGGGACATTAACTACACAGGCTTAAACCCCATTGTAATTCGAATGTTAGCCATTGTATTGTTGTAATTCAGTTTATAATCAGCAATAAATGGAGAATCCTTCAAAGTGGACGTAGGCTACAACGCCGAACCACTATAAATTCTTTTCTTTTACTACTGTTCATTTTTTCTTGGTGTGATTGTTAGATTAGCCTCATTTTTCATTTTATTTCTTCATTCTAATCTCTTCAATTGCATCCGATGAGTGTTGTGCACATTTTTGGTACAAACACTTTGGTGCTTCCACTGAGAAAACTCCGCTTTTCTCCGATTCTATGGATCCCCTGCCGTTGTCGGATTGCTAAAATCTAAGGAGGAGATCCAGATCTATCTTCCAGTGGTTCCTTCTATCCTATTCAGATTGTTCCAGATCTAAGAAGAACTACATCCAACATGGTGCGCAATACCAGAACTGCTTCTAATGTTGCTAATCCAAAAGGAAGGGATAGGCAAAGTCCCGCACAACTGACTACTACAGGCCAGACATCAGCTGGAGTTCCATATCCACTTGGTCCGGTAACTAGAGAGGAATTCCAAACCCTTATGCAGGAGCTCGCTCAAAGCCGTCAGGAGCTCACTCAATAGATCTATGCCAACACGGAACTCACGAACCAGTTAAAAGAAGAAAGGCGAGGAAGATCTAGGAGGGAGCATACCTCTTATTCCTTGTTTGAAAGCTCGGCGTCATCTGATTTCAATCACAGATCTACACGTCGCCGATTAGATGGAAACTACATGGAAGCCTCTGGGCAGCCATATGCTGTGAATCCCGGGCAGGCCGGGGTAGGTCCTTCCACGGGGCATCAATCTGCACCCTCCTCTCGAGGAGGGACACTTCCTTACCTCACTACTCATGACCACGCAGCAGCTGCTGCTATAAATCTGGATGCCGAGATCCAAAACCAACCAGATCCAGCCCCTCGTCACCGCATTCATGCTCAGGATCCTCACTTCCATGAAGACCGAGAGCCAAGGAGGCGTGGAACGGACCGCGGATAGTGGCCAGACTGTCCTCATGACATGGAACCCGACTATGCCTTGGCCTCGAATATCCAGATGCCTGATATTCCAACTATGATACGCCAAATGATAAGAGAAAGTCAAGGCCTCAATAATGATGACTGGGGGATTTTTAGAAGTCACACCCCATTCACCAACAATATCTTACATGCGGAACCGCCCCGTTGATTCCGAATACCGACCTTGCATGTATATGAAGGAAATTCGGATCTCAACCAACACATTCTGAAATATGAATGACTCATGAATGCCACTCGAGTTGACAATGCGGTTAAGTGTAGAAGCTTTCCTATCTCCTTGGGAGGCATTGCGACTATGTGGTTCACCCATCTACCACCAAGTTCCGTATGCATGCTACAAGACCGAAGGACGTTAATACCTTATCCAGTGTTACTCAAGCCCCAGGAGAGACATTAAGGCATTATCTAGAAAGGTTCCACGCTGCTTGTGCCGAAGTCAGTAATCCCAACGAAAACTCTATTCTGAAGGCATTGACTAAATGGATGGATCCCGATTCCGAGTTTGGTGATTGGTTGGCTAGGAAACCTCCACTTTGTTGGACCGTTTCTATGCAAAGGCAGCCCAGTATTTGAGGAGGGAAGATGCTAGACGGTCTAGGAAGTAGGACGTCGTGGGGCCCAGTAGTAAAGGAATCCAGAGTAATGTTGCAGTGAAGCAGACTGGGGAGAGATCCGGTAAAGTACAGTTGAATATTCCGAATATGCAAAGTCAGCAGAAGGTTGATGGAGGTCAAGGAAAGAAGAGAGACCCTCATCGTGGGTGACCTAGGGCTCCTATGTTCGATCGATATACTCCCTTGAACATGTCGCTAGAGAATGTTTATCTTCAGACCTGCAATACAGGGCAGTACAAGAAGCCAACTCCGAAACGATTGTCAGAGAAGCAGATTTAGACCGGGAAGTTCTGTAGATTCCATGATTATTACGGCCATAACACTAATGAATGCCGTCATCTGCAGGATATTATTGAAAAGTTGATTAGAGAAAGGAAGTTGGAGCAGTTCGTCCGGGCTCCGCAGGATGGCAGAGCGGGCCCATCTAATCCCAATCAGGGACAAGGCCAGGCTTGGCCTGAAGAACCCGCACATACTGGCGGAAGACTGGTTATTAATACTGTGAGTGGTGGTCTACATCCGGCTAATCCGAGCTGGAAGGAAATTGAGTCATATGCTAGTTCGATTAGGCATGTGGACTTTGAATGTTGTAGCGGTACCGACGAAGGGGTCCCTACGAAGCAACAGAGGACGATGACAGACAACGTCGTTTTCAGAAACCATGATGCCGACAGAGTCGAGGTCTCCACTATTGATCTGTTGGTTATTTTTGCCTAGATAGGTCCTGCTTGGATGAAGAGGATCTTGGTTGATAGTGGAAGTTATGTGAACATACTTTTCAAACGTGCTTACGACCAAATGATGATGGAAGCGAAGGATCTGAAACCGTGTCAATCACGTATACATGGTTTCAATGGCAGCGCAACCATACCGGCTGGGATGGTGGAATTATCTATTGAATTGAGTATCGGTGATCGCCGGAGAGTCCGGATGTTGCAGTTTGTTGTGTTGGATATTCATTCTCCTTGTAATGCTTTCCTGGGCCAACCGGCCCTTGCGGAGTTCAGGGCAGTGATTGCCCCTTGGTGTTTAACTCTGAAATTCCCCACTGATAATGGAGTTGGGGTGATCCATGGAGATCAGGTGGCCGAACGCGCCCGTTATGTTGTGGAACTACGGGATGCGCAGCCCAAAGAGAAAGGTAAAGGCGTGGAGGAACCTCTCCCCGTCCATATCTCGAAGGATTAACAACTAACGCCTGAGCCGAGGCTCGGGCGCCACAACCAGTTTCCTAAAGATCTTGATCCTAGGGACAACGATGATGAAGGAGAAGTCAGAGAATACCAAGCCTCCCCGACAGAATTGCCAATTGATGTCCCGGTCAATGACGATGATGATCCTAAGGTGATAAAGATCGTATCTCAGCTTAGCCCCCAAATGGGACAGGAACTATTTGATTTCCTTCGGGCAAACCTTGATGTGTTTGCCTGGACTCATTCAGACATGTATGGGATCTCGCCGAATATCGCGAGCCATTCATTAAATATCGACCCGTAGCACGTCCCGGTGAAACAAAAAAGGCGCGGTATGGATCCAGAGAGATCTAGCGCCCTGAAAGAAGAAGTGGATAAACTCAAGGCTAATGGGTTTATTCATGATGCTTTATACCCGGAATGGGTATCTAATCCAGTGCTTGTCAGAAAGTCAAATGGAAAGTGGTGGACATGTGTTGACTACTCAGATCTGAACAAAGCCTGCCCCAAAGACAGTTTCCCGGCTTCCCAGGATCGATCAACTGGTGGATTCAACAGCCGGACATGAGCTCTTGTCTTTCATGGACACATACTCCGGCTATAATAAATCCTGATGCATCTTCCTGACTAGGAGCACACTAGCTCTATCACTGATCTGGGACTTTATTGCTACAAGGTGATGCCGTTTGGACTCAAAAATGCAGCAGCAACCTATCAAAGGCTCGTAAACCGGATGTTTGTAAACTAGATTGGGAAGACTATGGAAGTGTACGTAGACGATATGCTCGTGAAATTGCGGTTATCCACTGACCACATCAGTGATTTGGAGGCGATGTTCGACATACTCCGACAGTACAGAATAAAGCTAAATCCATTGAAGTGTCATTTCAGAGTCACGTCTGGAAAGTTCCTAGAGTTTATTGTCAACGCCAGAGGAATTGAAGCCAATCTTGAAAAGATCTGGGCGATTCGGAATCTCGAAACTCCCAAAACCATAAAGCAGGTGCAACGTCTTAATGGGAAGTTGGCAGCTTTGAGAAGGTTCATTTCCCGATCCACGGACAAGTGCATTCCCTTCTTTGATCTGATCAGAAAAGGAAAACATAATTTCGAGTGGACAAAGGAGTGTGAGGGATAATTTCGAGCACTAGTACAACATCTGGCAACACCTCCCATCTTGTCAAAGCCGGTTGATCATGAGAAGTTGTATGTCTATCTGGCGGTTTCGGCAATCAGTGTCGCGCTAGTTCAAGAAGAGGATCGGATCCAACGACCAGTTTATTATATCAGCAAAAGATTGACGGGGGTAGAAAGAAACTACATGAAGATAGAGAGCTGGCTTATTGTCTTGTTATAGCCTCGAGAAAGCTCCACCCATATTTCCAAGCTCATTCGATCATTGTTTACACGGATCAGCTGTTTCGACAGATCCTGACACGATCTGATACGTCTGGTAGGCTGCTTAAGTGGAACATCCAGCTGAGTCAATTTGATATCACTTATGCCACAAGGCGAGCTATTCGAGGACAAGTTCCGATTTCACCATACCGGAGGACTTGCCCGAAACCAGTGAACCTCCTAACCATATATGGAAGCTATACACCGATGGCGCATCAAACAACCGGTGCTCAGGCGCTGGAGTGGGGCTTGAAACTCCAGAAGGGCGATCGATATGTTATGCTTTGAAATTCGAATTCCATGCAACTAACAACGAAGCTGAGTACGAAGCCCTACTTGCTAGACTAAGGCTTGCCAAGGATTTGGGAGTCGTCCATATGAAAATTTACTGTGATTCGCAACTGGTGGTGTGCCAGGTCCAAGGAGAGTATCAAGCCAGAGATCAAAGGTTGGCCTCCTACCTTATGCGGGTCCAGAAAGTGTTGAACTTGTTTGACTATTACACTATCCATCGTATAACCCCAAGAGCAAAATGAGAAGGCCGATTATTTAGAAAAACTGGCCAGCACTAGTGAAGCGCAGCGGATGGGACTCGTCCCTGTGGAGACACTTATTGCTCGAAGTATTGATCAGGTTGAGACAGATTGGGTTCATGAGGTCAAACCCGAGAGGGAGTCGTGGATGATTCCAATCAGAAACTATCTTGAGCACGGAGCGTTGTTAGATTAGCCTCATTTTTTACTACAACGCCAAACCACTATAAAATCTTGTCTTCTTTTACTACTATTCATTTTTTCTTGGTGTGATTGTTAGATTAGCCTCATTTTTCACTTTATTCTTCATTCTAATCTCTTCAATTACATCCGACGAGTGTTTTGCCCATTTTTGGTACAAACAGATCGGACGCGTCCAAATTTCAAGGGGAGATGCGTTTCGTTGAGAGAAACGCCACGATGATCACCGATTCGCCTATCTCTACTTATAGCCGCACGTAAGCCAAGCCCTAGATCCATTGTAGAACATCAATCTCAGCTAACGACGATCATTCATCAAATTGAGGATACAAGATCGAATCCTTCATCAATACTATCTCAACGAATAAAATGACGTGTTTTTTAGTGGAGTGGATGAGGAAAAATTGATTTTCAAAGATCAAGCGAGGAGCCAGCATGGAATTCTGTCTCCAGGCATGAACAGCTGATTAGGAAAAATGATTTTTGAAGGGAGATTCTGATTTGGGATTTATATGATATTTTAATATCCCATTTATTTAATTTCTCAAATAAATGGTTGTACGTTTTGAGTCCGTACGACCACACGATGCGTTCGATCGTCACGAAACTCGTCTGAGTACATCACTTTATTTTTCCAGATCCAACGGTACTAATCTCGTCACCATTTGAGACTGTTCCTCGAGATGTTAATTTCACGTATTTCGTGATCGTTTCGGCCATCGGATAGTTCGAACTCCAAATATAGCGATCCTTATACTCATTTCAATTCGCAACGTCAATCCAAACTCAATGGAAGTGGTCTCGAGTCCTGATTTGGGCGTATGTGAAAAATCATATTTTTGGGCCTTCATTTAATTAACGGTTAAATATTTAAATAAACTATTTAAATATTAAATCGTTAAAAATATGATTCGTTACATTCTCCCTTTCTTAAAGGACTTTATCCCCGAATTCACAAGGCAAAGAGAACGTTTCCTAACCCATCGGCTCTCAAAAATCCGTCAGATTCTGGAAAAATTTGGCAGAACCTTCTTTGGACGACTAAGTCCGAAAAACTCTACTACAACAAAGATATGTATACAACTCATATCTTTAGCAATCATCAAACAAGAATGCTACACCAAATAATAACTATCCCCATGCCTAACAACCATACAACATAAACTATCATCTCAAATGCTAACAATCAAATCAAACATGCATACATAAGATCTAACATCCAAAAATAACATCCATGTCTATCCTAGCATGCGGAATACTAAACAATCTAGTATAAACATCCAATATGATATCCATAATGAAAGCTGATGATAAAAACAAAATCCCACCGTCTAAAGAGCTCCAGACTAACGGTCCTCATGCTCCCTATAGTCTACCTTACCCTATCGCCTTTACTTTCATTCCACTGAACCCTACTACTCCTTTGACCTCCTCCTAACCTGATTTGTATCACATCCACCGGCACGAATAGGCTTATGAGGTCTCCAAGTCTATGGTTCAGTCTCGATATCATCTAATCCATTTAGTGCCAAATATCCAAATGCCTCTTTTAAGTTCTCCCAAAACTCATTATCGAACAATGGGTCTTGGCCACTTATAATACTCTTGGCACACAATGGAATCACACCAACCACTCCTCAAACAACACAACAAAAATGGATGTCGTACTACTGGACTTAAGGAATACGAATCTAGCATCATCTTTCAACCAATCGATTGTGACTCAAATGATATCACTCTATCCTTAGTCATCGGGAATCCTTTGATGCAGTCCCAAAACATTTGTTCTCACAACTCGAGAACATATAATCTCCACAGAACCGACAGTCTCCGTCGAGTCTGCACTGCGTCATCTCACTCACCTTAAAATAATTTTAAAATAATGAGAAAAATATGACATCCGATATAAAACCATTTAAAATAATTTTATTTTCTTTATAAAAATCTAGTAGTTGTCTAAGTATAGGAAAATCACATTTTTAAATTAAAAACCATTTCACAACGTCGATCTAATATTATACAAACAATCATAGTATGGTGAAAGACAATATCACTCACCTTAACAAATGCTGTCCAAATCACTACCAAAACGTAGATCTGTCCATCACGAGCGCAATGCAAGGCATCTAAAATGGAACTCATATGCAAAAGATAGGCCCAATATAAGAAAAGAAATTATCGATTAATTAAGTAATTATAATTGAACCCTTAATTACCTTAATTAGTTTTAATCCTTCATCTACCTCACTCACCCATGCACGTATTAGTGCACTCGCATCCATTCCCTCTTCCTTCTCTCTTCGATTTCTGAGCCAATACTCTACGAAATCGTGATCCCTCTTCGCCAACGAATCACACTTCACAAGAGCTTCGCCCTGGAATCAACAGAATGCCACTCAATCATGCCTAGAGCAGACTGACTTGATGCCATGCTCTTGACCTGGAAACGTACGTAAATTGCAAATGGCGATTGGATCTAACGAGTTTTGGTGGATAAATGCTATTCATCAAGAGAAATCCAATGGCGATCTTCGTTTCGCCTATCCTCGGTAGTAGCTTCGGCAATATCAAACCCTACATCCACCAAGAAGAGGTCCCATGTCATCAATCATAGTTGATCCAAATTCCATCATGGTCATCGCGGAGCTCTCATCCATAAGAGCTCATTGGATTTGGTTTCGCAATTTTTAGTAGAGCGGATCTCTCAATTCTTTTTTTTTTGAAGAAGATTGAGAGGAGCGGCCATTGTTTTGCAATGGAACAGTGAAATAGGAAATGAAATTAGAGAGTGAAAAGGGCAGGTTTAAATTATATTAATATTTTATTCCATTTATTTATTTTCTCAAATAAATGGTCGTACGTGTCGAGTCTGTATGATCACATGATGCGTCCGATCGCAACGAAACTCGCTTGCATATATCACCTTATTTTTCCAGATACAATGGTATAAATCTCGTCTCTATCTGAGACTACGTCATAGGATGCTAATTTCGTGCATTTCCAGATCGTTTCGGCCTTCGGATCGCCCGATCTTCAAATATACGATACTTATACTCATATTAATTCACAATGTTAATCTGAACTCAACGGAAGTGGTCTTGAGTCCTAATTCAACCATATGTAAAAAATCATATTTTTGAGTCTTTATTTAATCAACGATTAAATATTTAAATCAATTATTTAAATATCTTATCGTTAAAAATACAGGTCATTACAATATAGTACTTTGTTTCGATTTTATTCATTTTGAGTCACACAAACTCTTCCAAATTACGAAAATTACTTTTAATAATTTTGGCTGCTTCAACACTCAATTTTATGCAAATTATCAGGTCGTCCATATATAAGAGACGGCTCATCTTAGGTTGGAAATTGTGTATTGTCCGTAATAGCTTGTTATGGTCTGCAATCTCCATTTGGAGGGAAAAATACTCCATGGCAACAACAAATAGATAAGGAGATAAGGGTTCACCTTGCCTGATTCCTCTATTACTGTTAATGTGGCCTGTTGGAATACTATTCACCGTATAGAAAAGGTAGGGGTGGTAATGCAATCACTAACCAAGTCCATAAATTTATTTGGAAACCCCATACTTCTGAGCATATAAAGGATAAAGTGTCTTTTTATCTTATTATATGCCTTATGGAGGTATACCTTTAAACTAAATTTATCAACTCCTTGTTTGTTAAAATTTCTTATCAGTTCATGTGCCAGTAATGAGTTTTCAAATATGATCCTCCCTTTAATAAATGCACTTTGGCATTCAACAATGATGTCGGGTAAATTTTTTTTTATATTGCATATAACTTTGCTTAAAATCTTATAGATAACATTGCAGCAAGCAATGGGTCTATAATCTTCAACTCTAGAAGGGTTATCCTTTTTTTGTATAAGACATAAAAAAGTATGATTCACCTCTTTTAAGATTTTTCCAGACATAAAGGATTCCTGCATAGTTGAAAATATGTGATGTATTAGGTCATCCCAATGTTGCTTGAAGGAGGAGGAACCCAAGCCGTCAGGACCGAGGCTGGAGTCCCCATGTATCGAGGCCAAATCTTCCCATATTTCAACTTCAGACACTCTTTTGCACAGCATACGTCTGCCAATAGAATTAACGAGCCTCCTATATTCAACATGGGGCAAGTTAGTTTCACAAGTTCCATTATAAAGTTCACGATAATATTTAATGGCTTCCTATTTCATCCTCTGTTGATTATTTAACGTCGCCCTTCTTGATCAAGACATTGTCATTTGTAATTTGTGTTTTTCCTGAAGGACATTGGTATAAAGGATAGTTCACTCATCCCCCTCTGTAATCCACTTCTCTTTAGCATTTTGTTTTAATTCCACGGCTTTAGACATCAAGGCGTCTTTAAGTTGATTCTGAGCTTCATAATATAATTGACATGCTTCACTATTATCTGGATTATCATCAATCTGACGGAGATAGCTCTCACATAATCATTATAGTTGATTAATCCTGTCATTCTCTTTGGGTCTACATCTTTTCTAATCTTTCAGTCTTATTTAGCAAACTTGAGCATATGTATAAGTTTAAAAAATTGGCAACCTTCAACTTGCAAACAAAGATTAAAATTAATAGCTTCACATAACCACTCTATAAATGACAATCAATAGCATATCTAAAAGGCTTACCCTTCTCGGTATTAGATTTTTCAGCTAGCATGATATGTAAAGGACTATGGCCACTAGTGGAATTTGGTAGGATATTAACCTTATATTAGAGAACAAGTTTATGCATTTAGAATTTATAAGAACTCTATCCAACGTGCAAGAATTTTTCTCACACTCACCACTTCTCCATGTGTATTTTAGGCCAGAGTGGATCGGCTCCAGCAATCCTATGGCAACTACACAACTATTGAATTCTGCAAATTGGGATACCTTTAATGTAAGACCACCCTTTTTATCTTCTTCTTCTTTAAGTGCTGCATTAAAATCAACCATGATTGTCCAAAGGGTTTGAATTTTCTTTGCTAAATCTATTAGTTTGGACAATAATGTAGTTCTACTAGTTGCCGAGTTACTAGCATAAACACAAGTTAAACATAGTTTCAATCCTCCAGAATTCTGAGCATTAACTACAATTTGCTACTCGTCCTTATCAATAGTCTACACTTGCTACATCCCACAAAAGTAGGATTCTTCCTTTACCTCCATTATCGTTGTTATGAATTAACTCCCAATCATCACCCATTGTTACTAAAAAGAAATTAAGGTTATGATCATTAAACTTATTCCCTAATACATACATACATACATACGAGTACATATGCACGCCCAGGTGGGCCTGCGTTTGATCATAATATGCATGCATTTATAATTGCACCTGTGAAAGTAGATTTGACAATACCATTGCCAGCATAAATTGAACTTGAAGCAACGACCGAGGAGATCGAAACAACTGAAGAACATTCATAGGACCAATAAATTGAAAGCATTCATTGTTTTATCATTCGTTTCTTTTGTTTTGGTTTATTTTATATCACGGTCGGGCCGGTTGAAACAATTTCATGCATACACCCAGATGCTGGGACATAGGAACAAACATGCAAACAAATTTTTCAAGAAAGAAAAAACTTTGACAACAGATTGAGAGGAATATAATAGCAACTTGATATGCACTAAAAAATAAAAATAAAAAGTGGAAATAGTGGATATAATAGTTCTCTGAAGCACTTGTTGTTTCTAGATCAGTTAGCGTATAGTGAAATTATGCAATGAAAGGCTGGTTAATGAAAATATTTCATAATAAAGAACACAATCTCACTCATGAAAGTGCATGCCAGCACATAATAGCCAAATTAAGAAAATACTGAAACTTGAAGCATGTTCAAAGTAAATGATGCTTGGAGGATAATATTTTAAAGGTATGATAATATCGTTCCCAAAATATTATAATTGGATGCATACACATAAGAATAACTTACACAATGTTCTAATAGAGCAAAATTACACAAACTTTTACCCACTAAATAAAGCTTACACATGTGCCAATACGCAGAGCAAGAACTGCATCTATATGTCACTTGTTGTAGTATACCTTCTAATTTTTTCACTCAGTTATGTAATATTTAAAATGACAAACTTTTTATATACAGTACTTGAGAAACCTATTTAAAAATAAAATCAATCAAATTGAATTGACCACACTCAAACTGGAAAATAATTAAATTGTATCACCTAATTTAATTAATAATTAACAAAAAGCATTCACCAATATACCAGGATTCTGAATGAGAAAGTTACATGTTTCAAATTAATCGTTACATTTAATAGACTTTTAAGATATTACCATGCTAAAATTCAATAAAAGTAATGTCTGTCCCACAAAGACAAAACTTTTTTAAGTTTTTGCTTACCTATACATAATGCAAGTTCAATGTGTATACACATGCCCATGTGGGCTTGCATCTAATCACTTGGGCATCATAACTTTATATATCATGACGTATACAACATCATTTTTAGTGTGCATATTTTTTTCTCTTCATTAGAACCTTGTAGGACATGGAATTCAACACCAAAAATTTTGGCATTAATTTTTTTCATATTTTAACCATTATTAAACTCATCAATCCATTATCAAATTTAGGAGAGCACTAATAGATATTTATTACTATAAAAGACATAATACTACCAACAAAGCTAGTAACTGAAGATACCAAACTGGTTTTAATTTCAATTACTGAGGATACCAAACTGGTTTTAATTTCAATTACTGGATTATTATGGTGTTAACTGAAATTGAATCATGAACATATCTAAGGTTCAATGCAAATAAAATATGCACGCTTGCTACATGGCCCCTACTTCAAGTAAACGAATTGAAAAACCTATCAAGAATGGTGGGCTGGGAATTATTAATATCTCTCGATGGAATACAGTTGCTATTTCCAAGTACTTTGATGAATTCATTAATGACAAAGACAATTTATGGGTTGCATGGTCTCGAAAATATGTCACTAAAGGTAGGAACATATGGAAGATGTTGCCTCCTCAAAATATTAGCTGGACTTGGCGTAACATTTGCAGACTTCATGAACATATTCTACCTCACGTCCAATACGTTATTGCCCCCACACAAGAACGTGAGTTTCTGGGAGGACCTATGGTGTAGGCAAGGTTGCATTCTTAGCAGGTTGTTAAATCATCAAGAGGTAGTGCATACTGGCATTAGGGATAGAGAAAAAGTTAACACATTCATCTTTAGCGGTAGATTAGTTCTTCCTAACTCTTATAACCATTACATTAATTCTGTCTGGACCATGATTCGGGAGAAGTCCTTGGATTTGACTTTCTTTGATAATATAACCTAGGGTATTTTGAGAAATAAATACAGTACAATGTTAGTCTACAATCTGATGACTGGAATGAACTCTCTGGTCCAGTGCAAGTGGCATACTATTATATGGAGAAGGGATAGTATTGCATTAGAAAACTTAATAATCTGGAAAGTTATTAGTAATGCCCTCTTCACTAAGGTGAAATTGTTCTGTAGAGGTATGCACATAAGTTTAAACTGCACCTTCTGTGGTGTCCTCCCTGAAACGCTGGATCACCTGTATTTTGATTGCAGTACAGTTCGTGGCCTATGGCGAAAGGTTTAACTTGTCTTTGACATAATAGCTCTTGGTAATTAGAAGTAACACAGATATAACTCTGCAATCATTCTCTCCTGACCATCAGATCCTCAAAGATCCTTCGGCTGTTATTTCTCATTTCATTGTGTTGCGGATTGCCAGCTTGGCTGGGCCTAGCCCACTTAACTTACTTGTATAAATAAGAGCACTGTATCAATCAGTTTTGTATCATTCGAATATACAAGTGTATAATTCAATTCTTTCATTACAAAATCTCTCTATAATACTTCAATCTCTTTTATGGTATCAGAGCAGTAGTCAAACGACTGATCATCAGATTCAGCTTCATATTCATCATCGAGCCATCCAGAAAGAAAGATTCATAATCTAACTTTCGGTTGCTCTCAGTTTTTTATTAAGCATCTCATCATTTGATTCTGTTACCCTTCTTCCATTCTCTTTTAACCCTAAACCAATTCTCATATCTGGTCTTATCAGTCCTTCTTTTCAAGATTTACTTTCTTGGATCAATATCTGGCTGCAAAGTAAACACCTGCCTCGCCAGTTTCTGTTCATTTCATCATGACTGAAGAAAGTGCAACTGTTGCTACATCAGAATTCAGAGCCAACAAAGCTGCCATTTTCTCTGGAATAATAAAGTTAAAAGGTCAGACAGTAGTACAACTTGATGAAAGCAACTATATCATGTGGAAATATCAAACTGAAACAACAATAAAAGGCCATGGGTTAGAAGAATATATTAATGGTACTCTGACCATTCCACCCAAGATGATAACTGATAATCAAGAAAAAACGATCCCCAATCAAGAATTCATATTTTATCAGAGACAAGATAATCTTCTTGCAACATGGCTAATGTCCTCTATTAGCACAAGCATCCTATCTCATATTGTTGGATGCAAAACTTCACAAGAAATCTGGGAAGCCATTGAACAATTCTTTAATTCTCAATCTTCTGCAAGAATTATACACTACAAAAGACAATTGAAGAACTTAAGAAAGAATGATATGTCAATGAGGGAATACTTAACAAAGGCCAAGAATTACTATGATCTCCTCAGCACAGCAGGATACAAAGTATCTGAAACAGAGCAGATTCTCACAATCTTGAGTGGTTTAGATGAGGATTATGAATCCACAGTAGCTGTCATCTCAGCTAAAAAGAAATTACCCAACATTCAATATGTACATGCAACCCTTCTGGCACATGAAGGGAGAATTGATCAAAAGAAAACTCAAAACTCTGACTACTCTATCAACTATGCTTCTGTCAATAAAAGGAAAAATCAAGACACTTCTCAAAACTCAAACAGAAATCAAACTGGAGGTTTTAGAGGAGGAAATCAAAATAACAGAGGTAGAGGAAGAGGCAGATGGAACAATTCTAATAGACCAAAGTGTCAGATTTGTGAAAGAATGGGACATACAGCATCAAAGTGCTATTTCAGATTTGATCAGAACTATTCTGTCAATAACAATAACAACAACAGTCAAAGATCAATCAATCCAAATGTTAACATGGCACATACAGAAGTGGATACCAGCAATCAAAACCCTGCACAACACTCAAAGAATGAAGATGCAACATATGAAGAATGGTACCCAGATTCAGGAGCTACAAATCATATTACCAACAATTTGGAAAATCTGAATCTAGGAAACAAAGAATACAAAGGTACACAATCTATTCTTTTAGGTAATGGTAGATCCATAGGAATCACACACACTGGGAATGCTAAAATCTTTGGTAAAAGAGAATTACACTTAAATAATTTACTTAGAGTTCCTCAAATAAAGAAAAACCTCATAAGTGTTTCTCAATTTGCCAAAGATAATCATGTATACTTTGAATTTTATCCAAAACTCTGTTTAGTTAGAGATGCATCAACTAGAGAAATTTTACTGCAGGGTAATGTGCAAAATGGTCTATACTCATTCAATCTGAGGCAGCATAATAGGGTATCCAATTCTGGAAAATGGTGCAACAATGTTGAAAATGATATCAAAAATAACAAAATCTTTGATCTTTGGCATTGTAAATTGGGTCATCCCAGTATTAATACTGTAAAATCTGTGTTGAAGAGTAATAAAATTGATATTGATGATATATCTCTACCCTATATATGCTCTGCATGTCAAATAGGAAAGAATCACAAATTACCCTTTTTTGATTCATCAACTAAATATACCAAACCATTAGAGATGGTTGCTACAGATTTATGGGGACCTACCCCAATAAATTCTGATTTTGGATTCAAATACTATATATCTTTTGTTGATTCTTTTTTCAAGACATACTTGGATATATTTTCTAAAAACTAAAACAGAAACACATAGAGCAGTCATTCAATTTATTACTCAAGTAGAAAGGCAACTAAATCATCAACTAAAAATAATTCAAACTGATGGAGGAGCAGAATTCAAACCATTAAAGAATTATTTCTTAGAAAAAGGAATAATACATAGAACTACCTACCCCTATACTTCTGAGCAAAATGGGTTAGTAGAGAGGAAACATAGGCATATAGTTGACACTGGCATCACTCTTTTGGCACATGCTTCTATGCCACTCAAGTTCTGGCTGGATGCATTCAACTCAGTTGTTCATCTAATCAACAGAATGCTAACAAAGGTACTACAAAATAAAATTCCTTTAGAATTACTATTTAATATTGTACCAGATTACAATAGCCTCAAAACATATGGTTGCTTATGCTTTCCCTATATGAGACCATATAATTCTCATAAGTTAAGTAATAGATCAACATCTTGTACCTTTATTGGTTACACTTCTAATCAGAAAGGTTACAAATGCTTGACTAGTAATGGAAAAATTATAATATCTCGACATGTTGGATTTAATGAATCTATATTTCCATTTGCTAGTACAGAAATCAAAACAACTGAAAAGGTGTATAACACAAAAAATGTTATACCTGAAATACCCATCCTCTCTCGCAATAAAATAGATGAAGCTGCACATCAGAGTCAACTTGAACCTCAACTCACAGTATCAGGTGAAGAATCAGGTCAAGATTCAAGTAACTCCAATAATGACTGCAACAACAATAATGAGTCTCGCACAGAGACTATCTTTGCTCAAGAAAATCAAAGCAATGATACTCCTCATCAAGATAATCTTAATGAGGAGGAAACAAGTCATCACATGATAACCAGATCAAAGCATGGCATATTCAAACCCAAAGCATATCATGTCATCAGCAACTCATCTGAACCTGTTTGCTTCAATGAAGCCTTACAGGATGAGAAATGGAAAGCTGCAATGAATGATGAGTATAATTCTCTCATCAAAAATAAAACCTGGACTCTTGTTCCTGCACCAAAGAATAAAAATATCATTGGATGTAGATGGACGTATAAAATCAAGAGAAACTCTGATGGCAATATTGACAAATATAAAGCCAGACTTGTAGCCAAAGGCTACTCACAACAATATGGGATAGACTTCAGTGAAACTTTTTCACCAGTCATAAAACCCACTACTATAAGAGTTATTCTCACTATTGCTCTTCACAATAAGTGGCAAATAAAACAACTAGATGTTAATAATGCCTTTTTAAATGGTGAACTTCATGAGGAAGTTTATACGCAACAACCATCAGGATACATTCAGAGTAACAAGAAGAACTGGGTATGCAAACTTGACAAAGCTATTTATGGGCTCAAACAAGCTCCACGTGTCTGGTATGAAAAGCTTAAATCTACTCTTGTTAATCTCAACTATCATCCCACTAAGTTTGACAATTCTTTATATGTCAAAAATTATAACAATATTAGTGTATTCATACTTGTTTATGTGGATGATATCATAATTACAGGAAATTGCATAAAAGAAACCAGGTATGTCACTGATCACTTAAACAACAAATTTTCCTTAAAAGACTTAGGGAATTTAAAATATTTTCTAGGCATTGAAGTCATAAGAAAATCTAAACATGAACTTGTTCTTTGTCAAAGAAAATACATATCTGAAGTTCTAAATAGAGCCAAAATGAGTGTTGCAAAGCCCATGCCTACCCCAATGTCAAGTAATTTACATTTATCTAAAAACAAAGGAGAAACCTTTGATAATGAAAAACTTTACAGAAGCATTGTAGGGGCATTGTAGTATATCACAATTACCAGACCTGAATTATCATTTTCTGTGAATAAAGTTTGCCAATTTATGCAGAAACCTTTAGATCTTCACTGGAAGGCAGTTAAGCATATTCTAAGATACTTAAAAGGATCAATCAATCAAGGTCTAAAGCTAAAAGCATGTAAAGACTTATCTATCAAAGGGTTCGCTGACGCTGATTGGGCTTCAGACTCTGATGATAGAAGATCTACCACAGGTTATTGCATCTACTTAGGAAGCAACCCAGTATCGTGGTGTTCCAAGAAGCAACCCACTGTGTCTCGCTCCAGCACCGAAGCTGAATATCGAAGCGTGGCAAGCACTACAGCTGAAATCACTTGGCTCAGATCTCTTCTCAAGGAAATCAAAGTCATATCATTTAATCAACCAGTGATATGGTGCGACAATTCTGGAGCCGTTTCTATCTCAGCAAATCCGGTTCTTCATTCTCGAACGAAACACATAGAAATCGACTTGTATTTTGTTCGAGAAAAAGTTATCAAAAAGGAACTTGCCGTTAATCACATTCCAGCAAGCCATCAGATTGCTGATATTATGACAAAAGCTCTCTCGAAACATAACTTTGAAAGATTCAAAGCCAATTTGATGATTGAAGATGCTGGGAGCAGATTTGGGATAAAAAAGGAAAAGAATGAAACCCTAGATCGAAATGAGGGAGGCAATTAGAAGTAACACAGAAATAACTCTGCAATCATTCTCTCCTGACCATCAGATCCTCAAAGATCCTTCGGCTGTTATTTCTCATTTCATTGTGCTGCGGATTGCCAGCTTGGCTGGGCCTAGCCCACTTAACTTACTTGTATAAATAAGAGCACTGTATCAATCAGTTTTGTATCATTCGAATATACAAGTGTATAATTCAATTCTTTCATTACAAAATCTCTCTATAATACTTCAATCTCTTTTATTGGTATATCAGGACTGGATGAATCGAAGGTTCTACATAGTGTAGGTAAATCTCATGATATTCGCTCCAGAATTTATTGTATGTGTTTCAAGAAGTTTATACGTCTCGTGTGGATGGAGAGGAATACTAGGATCTTCAATGAAAATAAGAGGATGTCGAATAAGCACTTGGAAGACTATATCACTTCTGAAGCTCGATCTTGCATTCATGAATTCCCTTTTGAACGAGGCGCTTCGGATTAGTGCCAGTGTTTGTATTGAGTCTGTTTTGTTTGTTTATCATTTATTTTTTTCCTTTTCCTTTTAGTTTCTTCCTAGTTCTTGATCCACTTTCCCTCTCCCTTTGTTTTGGTTGTTGTGTTTTTTGTGTGTTTGTAATGTGTTTGTTTTTTCTTTTCCTAAGTGGATCAATAAATGGTAGGGGACCATCCAACCCCGTCGCTTTGCCAAAAAAATATGCATTTGCAAAGAGGCTCAAAGGAAATACATCCTTGCTGCATTGATGTTCCCGGTTTAAAGTTCCTTCAAGCAAAAAAAGTCTATTTACGAAACAAACAGACACATTATGTTCAATGGAGCAAACAAAGTAGAGGATGAAAATGTATCGCTTTGGCTAAAACATCAAATTCAGTATAAAGAAAAGCACAAACCACAATTAGATTAGCAGGAAAGCTCATGAGACAACTAATAAAACAGTTTCAAAACTGATTTGCAAATGATTCAAAAATCATTGGAAGCAATACAATGTGCAAAACTAATTAACTTGCTTATCAAACAAAACAGTTAAGTTTCCTGATGCCAACTCAAGTTAAAATCGAACATTATGCTGAAAACAAAAAATAAGAACAATAATTAAAACCATGAACGAATAAAGAAAAAATAAAAGAAAGAAAAGAAAGAAAAAAAGGCACATCTGCATGCCTTGTTTATCAACCTGCATTTTTAACATGTATTTCATTATTAAGATCAAAAGCCTTAATTTGATATAAGTAAATCACAACTTTGCAGTTAAATGCAAAAAAGCAGTTAGAAGTGGGCTTTTCTCATCAGTACAAATGAATGTATGTTGAAAACCGATGGTCAAATCCAATGCAAAAGAATGTTCATGTTTAGTTGGATATAGTGGATACAGTGGCATCAACTATCCTATGATCCTTTTAAATGACCGAGCTATCCAAAATAAACATCTTTTCGGGTCATTGAATAATTATATCAGTATTATCAACTAAAAGTCTCTAGTATTTTAGCAATGAAATTTTTGATGAGTAGACTGTTGTCAATGATATAATCGTCAAATCAATATAAATTAGCAGTAACCATAATGTATTTACATCGGAGTTATGGGAGCAAGACTAGAAACCAATTATTATAATTGTTAAATCAATAGTGCTTGGATTCTTTATAACCAAGGCAAAGTGATTCAAATAGTTGACCGCTCGAGCTTCAAGCCCCTTATCCAATAGTTGCATGGCTGCCAATTGAATCATAAAAACTATAGAAAATAGAATGCACATATGATGAATATACATATGATGTCAAAGTAAGAACACTTTATATGTTCTACAGTCTACAGTATGAAATTCTGATTCAATGCTACTATTTACAAATATAAATTAAAAAATGACACATTAAGCTCTTAAATTTCAAATTCATTTCTTTACTCGGCTAGACGTTCATGTAGAAATCCTGTCTATCACATCTAAAATTCATACAAAATATGACCACCAAACCAAGCAGTTATCATCAAATATAATAGAAAAATCTACACTGACTTCAAAAACGGTTCATTGCACTGGGTGTAGAAACACATGTTTTATAAATGAGACTTTCTGCTCAAAAATCGTAACAAAACATAAAAACCACAGTCAACATATTAAAACTTATTCACATGGCATCTGTTAATAAAAAATGAATGAAACAATTGAACTCAAAGTATACAACACACAAAAGATTAAGACTTTTATCAACATTATGGTATCCTGTTAAGAATTTTACAGAACATAATACATTGTATTTGATGTAAATGTGTGTGTGGTATTGAAGTATATCTTTTTTTAAATGATAATACTTAAACAAAAGTCCTTTGTAGGTAGATCAGTATAGAAGTCTCACCTTATGTTGCTTCAGATGCAATATCAAACGTGATAGGTTGAATATGATAGTCAGTAGGCTTTTCTGTGGAGTATCCATATTCTTGATTTCAATGATCCTGCAATGTAGAAGGAAAAGAAGAATGACTATAATCTTGTTCATTGAAATTAAAGCAATATGTTAAAAAAAATGTTATTGAAGCAACATATTTACTGCTGGCACGTTGATTATGAGTTATGTCTGAGTATGTTCCAACTCACTCAAATTATATAGATGGTCGATTTATAAAAACAGAAAAATGTGCTAATGAAAATGATATCAATTATAATTTAGCAGTGCGACTCAGTGATATATGATTCATTTTAAGTTACCTATTTAAAAAAGTATAAATGAATACAGAAATCTAATTAGAAAATGATATTTCTATATTATGATTTAGATGGATATTCTGGCGAATAACGTCACTGTGTACTCTGAAGCTACAAAAAAGTAGGGAAAAGTGTTATCATTATGTTTTTCTAATAGAAAAATAAACAAATTTGTCTCATACGTGAAGAATTGATAAAAAAGAATAAGAACTCAAACATAAAAAATATTAAAAAGAGTAAAGTAAAGGTCTAATTATATTATCATTCAACTTTATGCAAAACATTGATAAGCGATACTTCCAGAGGAAATATAATACTATAATGATGTTGAACATAAAAGGTGCTAAGTTACAAAGAGAAATGGAACTTATAAAAACCCTAGAAAATTCTTGCTCGTGGGTATCGAAAAGTATAAAGTTGTTGATCTCAACTCTCTTGTGGACCAGACATACAATAGAATCTAACCAAAACAATGTTGTAATGCTCAATATTTCCATAGAAACTTCTTTTTCTTAATCCACCATTTTAGACAGGGACGTGTTTGGAAATTTCTTTTGCTATCTTGACCAATAATCGGTATTTTTTAAAAGGAAACTAAATGAGAAAAAAAAATTGGATCCACCAGTTGATATAATATGCATAAACTATTGGGGATAAAATTTAATTGAAAGAATCAACATGTACACAATAGAAGTAAAAATTACCAGCTAGAATGAAATAGGGTCGTCTTTGAAATCCAAAAACAGGGAAAAGATTAGTAAGAATGCCCCAAACAGGCTTCAGAATCCAAGGAATGTAATAGAATCCGACATACATCTGAACAGCAGAGGGCTGGACTTTCTTTTAAAAATAACTGTTAGTTTATTATCCAATAAATATCAATATGCATGTATATTTATACGTGTGTGAAATTTTGAGTAAAAAATAAGCTAAATATAATTTATATACCTTTATTCCTAAGTAGTTAATAAAGCATCTTTGTAGGCAACATTTTTACTAAAGTTCTGGTTTGTCCAATAACATTTCAGATAACATTTCATCTCGGTTATTTGTCAATCTATTTTGACATATAATTTCTAAGAAACTGAGATAACTACAAACGCTTGATATTCGTATTCCATTAGTCTAAAGCAGCTTCAGCCTCCCCTAAAAAACACACTTGCGTCCATGTGTTGATATGTAACTATCTTGCACGAGTACATATGCACGTCCAGATGAGCCTGCATTTAATCACAACGTGCATGCATTTTTGGTTTTACCTGTGCAAGTAGATTTGATGGTAGAACCCCATATTTGAACTCCGCTTAGGCAAAAGCCGTTATTTTTTTGTTCAAACTGCAATAATTTCTTCATACTAACTCGGAATCAGGCGAAACTTCGATCGTTGAACTCCCGTCTAAATTACTAACAATAAGACACACTCAGATAATTCATCTAGTGAATGTATACCATAGTTCACCACGGCGACTAACAGTTGTACTTAGAAAATAACATGTTACATCCCCGTATTTGAACTCCGCCTAGGCAAAAGCAGCTATTTTTTTGTTCATACTACAATAACTTCTTCATACTAACTCGGAATCGGGTGGAACTACGATCGATGAACTCCTACCTAAATTACAGACAATATAGAACAATCAGATACTTCAGCTTATGAACATATAACGTAGTTCTCCATGTTGACTAACAGTTGTACTTAGAAAATAATAGGTTATATCTCCACTTCAACGCTTACTGTAGTTCTCCATGGCGACTAATGGTTGTACTTAGAAAATAACAGGCTAAATCCTCGTATTTGAACCCCGTCTAGGCAGAAGCCGCTATTTTTTTTGTTCACACTACAATAACTTCTTCATACTAACTCGAAATCGGACGAAACTCGACCGATGAACTACCACCTAAATTAGGGACAATATGGTTCACTCGGATACTTCATCTTGTGAACGCACACTTTAGTTCTCCATGGTGACTAACAGTTGTACTTAGAAAATAACAGGCTACATCCCCGTATTTGAACTCCGCCTGGGCAAAAGCCGGTATTTTTTTGTTCAGACTGCAATAACTTCTTTATACTAACTCGGAATCAGGCAAAACTATGACCGATGAACTCCCACCTAAATTACGGACAATATGGTACACTCGGATACTTTATCTTATGAAGGCATACTGTAGTTCTCTATGGTGACTAACAGTGTACTTAGAAAATAACATGTTGCCGTATCTCCATATTTGAACTCCGCCTAGTACAGAAGCCACTATTTTTTTGTTCAGACTACAATAACTTCTTCATACTAATTCGGAATCCAGCGAGACTTCGACCGATTAACTCCCACCTAAATTACGAACAATATGAAACACTCGGATACTTCATCTAGTGAACATATACCGTAGTTAAAAAACCCATCTGTGGTACGAACTCAAAGCTGAATTCCTCTGTATCTCTTTTCCCTGTCCCCATGTGTCCACTTTAATCTCAACTACACGTCATGTAACCATCATTGAAACCCACAATGCTATTAAAATAATATGATCATACACGAATTAATGGCTTTGATTAACCCGGCACGTAAGGACAGAGGAAATCAGACAGAAGAATTGACCTCAAAAGCATGAATATGGCAGTAACGTGAATAAAAATTTGTTTACACTTGGGAAATCTACTCAAAGCATATGTACGAATAACAGCAAAACGTTTGACAAAAGCCTCTATGAAACAAAATATCTAAATGCATAAAGACATGGCGCTTAATCTGAGTAGACAGTTTTAGCAAAAAAGATTTATTTTTTAGTTTCAAGAAATGAATCAATTTTTTGATATGAACGGCCCAAATGTTTGTAATCCTTGAAGTAATAAGTGGGTGCAGGAAAGATCATAGAGTATGAAACCTGAGAATCTTTACATACTTTTGAAACTGCTAATTATAAGTATTTTTAGTGGTGTATCTCTTCTTATTCATAAATTAAAAGAATGCATAAAGCATATGATGTGAGAAGTACGTATGAGACCTATATGCATTGAATAAAAGATTTATAACACTAAACGTCATTCATTAACTAATAATCAAATTTTGCACACCGTTTCAATTTACAAAATACGTACAACATAATATACCCACGATATACAACAGCCAAATTACACAGTATGTGAATATAAATGTAAAATAGAGTAAAATATATGGGGGAATCTAGTTAAGCATCAGATTAAGTAATATTGTATTCTCCAATCTAAGATTCATGAATATCCAGAGCCTTCCAGATAGGAGGAGAAGCATCGACGTCATTGTAAGGACATGGGGGTTGAAAATCGTGATCTACATCACAACCATGAACAGAGTCACACTCATCGACCACTTTAGCCAGCATGGACCTTCCATTTGCATTGATTCTTACCAAGGGAATTAACAAACATGGCAAACAAATCCCCTCCATTACTCCCACATCGTCCAAGACACATCTTTTGTTAGTGTATATAGAGATGAATCAGTTGATAGAAAGCTGTACAAAAAATTAGCATGCTACATCCGCATACTTGGATGGCACGTATGAACAAAAAAAAACAATTTATGCATTTTCTGGAACATGTATTTTCTGCTCGTTAGATTCCATCTTGCCTTCTCTTCAATTAAAGACACTACTACTTCCATATATATGGCAAAGGGCATTTTCGGCACTTCAAAAAGACACGGTTGAAATCCTATTCATTGAATTTACATTATTAATAGTAAAGATATGTGCTTAAATGCATCTAATAAGGCAGATGAGAATATAAATTACCTCAGCCAGAATGGCTTATAACTTCTCCTTATCTTTAGAGGACCTAAATACACCAATAATACATACTGCAACAGCATCCCCCCATAGATAGTCCATGTTTGAAGATGTAAGATATAGGACTCTGCTTTCTTTGCAACCACCGAAATCATTCTCAGATGTTCTCTTTGATTGGCTCAATGCCACCTTCTTATTTTTCTTTTCAAAATTCTCAAGCGGTGCTTTCAATCCAACTATACCAGATTTCAAATCTTTAGCAGAAATGCCAAATTTCAAAACAACAGTCTCGCCATTAACCATAACACCAATCACAGCAGGGACTGCTTGCACTTCTAGCCTTTTCAACATCGGATGGGAAAGCATCATTAACCTATAATTAATTTCAACATTTCATATAACCACATGAAAGTATTTCTTGAACACACAAAGATACCTTGAAATTTTATGAAGTCCAATGATGTATTCTTAGCCATTCATTTAAGGATAAAAAAAGTAAAGTTTCCTCTCTTATTAATTTCAGTTATTATTTAGGTTCCATCTTAAAACAAACACCGATGTGTAGAAATCTAAACTCAATGAATTCCATGGTATCTATAACCACTAAACTAATAAGTGGACTTGAGTCGATGCTATAAGACTAAATTATAGGTGTAATAAATGCTACTTAAGTATGCGGATTGATTTAGGAAAAGTAATTATATCAATAAGTAGTCTAGACCATGATGATATGGCCACCCTCAAGAAAACAGTATTATAATAGTTGACAAAATTACAGATAACAAATATGTACATGTGAAAAAATGAGATCTAAATAATAATTTGTAGCGATAGAATAAGTGCAACACAGTCATAAGAGAATAAATATACAGTGTTCATAAGATAAAATATTTAACATCCATCCTAAACTTCATAGGACAGTAAAGTAAATAATGGTGGAGAAAAATACTGTAAAGTTCTTTTCAAATTTACCAATATGGTAACAGTTAACTATGTCAAACAAAATGAGGAGCTCCTAAATGAATTTACAGGGTAATTTTTTTAAAAGAAATGAATAAAATAGTGTAGAAGTGACGGCAGTGGTAGGAAGCACAAAAACTACCATAATTGGTGATAAATTGCAAACAAAATTATATGAGTTTAAAAGGAGAACATGTTAGGATATGCACATTTCACTTAGCACGTCATTTTTGTTATCAATTCTGCATTTTCAACCGTTGACTGATATGGGTAATGTTTGATTGTCAGCCTAAAGTTAAAGAAAATATAAATGGCTGTAAATAACAATACAATTCAATCTATGTTTATCACTCCTTATATGTGATACAACACTTGAACAATAAATCCTCAAATGATGAATTGAACGTTTCATCAAACACAATTTAGGCTGTAATCTAATTTGGAACAATGGTAAGAAGGAATGAATCAGGGAAGAAATGCATAAGTTTAAAAAATACCAAAAAGTGGTCCAAGTTCGGTGTCTAAGGAGATGTGGTTGATAAGTCGAAGCAAAATAATTTAGCAAAGTTGAGGAATTGGAGCAAATACGTGAACCCTAGTTTACAAAATCGTGTGACTTCAAACTGCAGTGCGATGGTGGAGGTGTAATTTCTGACAACGGATAGCCTCGATAATGGATTACCGACGACGACATTAAATTTTGGGTGGTTAGGGTTTTTTATGGAGCGATTGAGATGTGCGATGGAATGAGATGCGAAAGGATAGAATATTAGTAAAAGGGTATTTTCGGAAGTGTCAAAAGACACGGTTGAAAACAGTGGACTGAATTATTATTATTAATAGTATAGATATATATATATATATATATATATATATGTATGTATGTATGTATGTATGTATGTATGCACGATATGTAAAGATTATCCAAAGTAATACACGATGTCCGATACCATCATTAAACTCTCTAGCTACAGGCGTGATTTTTTAGTTAAGCTAGGGTTGGCCTCCTGACTCCTCTTGTGCGAATTCCGATCTGGTTCCTTGGTTCAACAATTGAAATTTCCTAATATGACTAGAGTCGCACAACAAAATCTCTAAGTCACCTCAAGAATTGGACTCATGTGCTCGCCTTTAATAATCGAGTGAAAAACCCTTACCTAACTTATGAAGACCATCTAAAAACCCAATGCTCGAACTATGGATTTAGAAACTGGTACGTGTATGGACTAATCCCTAGAAAACACCAGTGTAACACATGGGATTAATACCATCGATTAAGGTTTGCTAACGCAAGGTCAAACACCTCTAACTTGAATGACTCCATGCAAAACGTACAAGTCATTCGCTCTGTCTTTGCTCATTACTGGGCAACAACCAAATCCTACTTGCATACCAACTCCAAGTCACACTTCACTAACTAGCTCCACTCAACTCAAAAGCCCATGCATTAAGTTTGAATGGCAGTACCTCGGTCACTACACCTTAGCTTAACAACTAAGGCTACCCATATAAGGTTTACATTACAAAAGGATTCACCTAATATGCGTGATATCAATTTTTATCCTAACTACCAAGTTACTAGCAATAGATGAATATACAACTCTAGTATTAGAAAGAACATTAGCAAGTATCTTATAAATAAAACATATCTCGCTACATGAGCTGCTTTCCCTTCCCTTAAGCAGTAGGCCTACTAGGTCCTGGTATCTCTTGTAAGGCATAAGTCATCGATGCTTGCCCACCCTTCTGAAGTGTAGGACGATCCTTCTTCATATGACCAAGCTAATTGCAATTGAAGCACATGCGCTTTTCCTTAGCTACATGATATTCCGTAGCAAAGGGCCTCTTTGTGCTGCAAGAGTGGAACACTATATTAGCCCTCTTCTTTGCATATGCTTGATCCTTTCCCACATCTTGGCCTTTGTGCTTTTATTGAAACTTCAGTTTGCTTTCCACGTTTGTTATCTCCACTGGTACCTCGTGGGTGCTCTTATGAAGAAGAGTCATCTCCATTAGAGTCTCAAAAGTGGCCCTCCATCGGAATGTGAATAAGTGTCAAATCTCTAAATGGTGCATTCAAACCTGTTATGAACTTTCTGGCCTTCTTAGCCGGAGTGTTTATCATATCAACTGCGCTCTTAGCCAACGGCTTAAACTGGCTAATATATTCTCTAACCATCAAGTCTCCCTGCTTCAAGTGTATAAAGCGCTTAAGCTGCTCTCCCTTCTCGGCCTTAGAAATAAATTAAGCCTTAAAGTGACTTCTAAAATTAGCCCACTTCATGACCTCCTCATCAACCTCCTCTTCCACAATGTCCCAACAGCTAAGGGACTCCCCACAAGATGTATCGAGGAAATACGCCTTCTCATAATCTCATCCAAGCCCATATTAGTAAAAGCTCTCTCACTATTATGAATCCAAGCCTGTGTCTTCGAGAAGTTCTCTAGGTCCGTATATGACTTCCCATCTAAAATAAGGAAATCTTGGCATAACTTCGGTAAATCCAAGGCTGATGGAGTAGGAAATATTAGTGCCTCAGGGGCTACACTAGATCCAACACCTATCACAGTTGCTAGAATGTCTGTGAGCAACGGAACATACTATGCCGTAGCCAAATAACCTCTAAACCAATCATGCATCCCTGCTTGCCTAGCGGTAGTCGCTCGTGCATCCCATCTGCTCATACCAATAGCCTGAAATAAAGATACCTTAGCAATTTGTGATAGAAATAACCTGAATTGCATGAGATGTATGATGTATGCAGTATTTTATACAAGAAAAAAAATACAATTATGCTATCTCAACGTATCTTATCTAACAGATTACTTAACTCAAACTGGTCTACTTAGCCCTAAGTGTTGAAACTAAGCTCTGATACCAACTATGATGACTAACTCTTTATAATACCATGAATCAACATCGAATGATAATGTTCGACCTCCGAATACCACAAAAGACAGTCCATTGCGGTAAAATTAAAACCAAACACCTAACAAGGAACATCGCTAAAATCTCACGGTCTAATAATAACATATAATATACTGAATATACATTAATGGAACATGATAACAATATATATGAAACTATGCTAGCGGAAGCACCTGATAAATAAATATCAATACAAAAAATCAGAATACATCAACTCCGTACATCAGAGTTCTGAATATAATATCTGATATAAGTCTTATATACAGATAACATGCTTGTCATGTACTACTACAACATAAGTATACATATCCAAACTATTGACATCAAGCCTCCAAAATGCCCCAATTATCCTGTAAGTGTACCCTTACAAGCACCTAACTCTTAGGCTACTCAATCGAGTACCCATGAGTTTCCATGACATAAACCAACAACGACAAAACGCGGGTCGGACGTAAAGCCTAGTATGAGGGTAACTATATCAAAATACTATATATCGAAATTATATACATATTAAAAATAGAAAGGTAATAAAGCACATCTAATCCTCTTCACAGACATGGCTCAGGGGAAATCCGAATACCTATAAACAAGCAAACTAACTCATCCCAAAGGATAAGGAATCATACCATAACTCACTCTTCTCTTGTAACCAAAAGTCAATTCTAGCCATAACATTACTAGAAAAGCCCATAGGCCTCTAAGAATGCTACTATCATACTCATTTTAGCTATTGTAGAGATAGTGATACCCAAGGTTAATCGATACCAACACCGTCTATCATAAATAACATAACAATTCTTGCTACATAACTACAAGTACAAATAATCGATTATACATACTCATATATCGCTCATATATGATAAATCCAAATAACCGATTTTTATTGTCATCTAGACACTGAATGAAAAGCCAATAGAGCAACTACACCCTATGTGATCATTGGATTTATCTACATTCTTACCCATTGAGTGTCTACAAGCAGAACTGAGCATCCTCATACAACATTGTTGCTGCACAAGTGGCCTCGTACAGACCTAGACCACTCTCGCGGCACTAATGAAAATCTCTATCACTGTAGTGCTCCCTAGTATTAATATCTATGCTATCACTACTAGATACAAGTATCCCTTAAGCGCTACCCTGGTCTCTCCTAAAGGTTTAGCTCGAAACCGTAAAATAAACATATAAAAGAATACATAGAACTAGAACTGTGCTACGATGCAAATCTAGTCATCCTCTCCTTGATTCTCTCATTATTCATTTGCATCAACTCTAATAGATCTCTCAAGTAAAACAATTCATTTAACCATGATGTCTATTGCACCTATTTGTTCATGTGTGTACTCGATCTCATACCAATCACTTTCCGTCATGTATTCACCTATATGTATAGGTCTTGTACCAATCCCTCGTAGTCAAGTGCTTCTCTCCTTATGGTTCAGTACATAATTTCTACATTAAAATTAAGTATTTATCTCATAATTATTTTATAAAACTTTATGACCATTTTATAAAATATTTCATTCATTTATAAAATTATTTCTTTACATAAATAACATTTAAAAGCACTAACTAAGCTTCATTAAGCCTTTAATCGCTTTAATAATAAGTGTAGAGCTCTAAATCATTTAATTAGCTCACTAACTTCTCCAAAGGTCATCATTAAGGTCTTTAATAATTAATGTGCTAATGTAACCGTATCTACCATGTAAACATAAGTTTAAATCATCACCTCCATTCATTAAACAACCATTAGAAACTATAGTTACTTACTAACTTTTCTAAAACCAATTCAAATGGTCTAATTTCTACTAGCTAATGGTATATTCATATTCATATAACTTAATTAGCCTCAAACCAACACACAATATCACATACCATTATTTAATTGACCCTTAATCCATTTCTAAGCTTACCAGCTTTTCCAAAAATGGTAATTAAAGTCTCTAATACATAATATGTTGATATAATCATATTTTCAACATAAATATAAGCCCAAATCCAACATTACCATTCTCTAAACTACTTTATATTACTTCATAATCATATCTAAGTAAATTAATGAAGTATAAAAAAAATAAGGCAAGAGAATCATCCTACTTACCTCTTCTTCTCCAAATCAAGCTTCAAATCAACAAAAACCCAACTTTTGCTCTCTTTAAATTTGAGATACAACTCCAAATTCAAGTTCAAGCTAATCCAATGATGAATTTTGTAAGGAATGAGAAGAGAAAAATTATGAAGATTTTTTTGGGTTATATAGGTTTATTTAAGCATGGATTAGTGGATCTAAGATTTTGGCTTAAGAGATAATTAGGAAAATGATTAGGAGATAGAGAAGAATGTTTTGTTGGAATGAATAATGAGGTTAGCCACTTATAAGCCAGCTAATGGGGCTTAGCCTAAAATTCATTTCATCAAAACAAAAATACAATTCACTCCTAAAACTTTTTGACTCTAAACATAGCCTAGCTAATACTTATTTTTCTGGTGTCATAATTGTGGTCTCAATGACAAGGGCCTTGAGTTCCAAATTATCTGTCTCCAAAAATTGAGTATTTTGGACATTCCCTTAACTAACGATTTAATATTTAAATAAATAATTTAAATATTCAGTCATTAAAATGTAGGTTGTTACAACACAGTAGTAAAATTATTAACGGTACTGAATAAGCGGTTTAAAAGAGAGAATGTAAAAAAATTCAAATATCATATTGAAGGTCATTTTTCAACATGTTAAAAAATATAAAAATATAATTATCCATATTTTGTTATGTATAACATACATATTACTGTAGTGTTATATATACACCATAATATTACATATTACGAACATGGTGGATGCATATTATGCATTAAAAATATGGGTTTTATAAAGATGGAAGAAGGAATCAATGGAAATGATGAAATTCAAAGAATATATCCAAAAGTATAGAATCTTCATTTGATCAAAAAATTAGTTTGCATCCAACATAACATGTAAAACTTTAACCTAAACAGGGATGGGATAAGTCAAGTAGTAATAATGATTTTTTTAGCATTTGCAGTCGTAACAACTTAAAACAACGAATAACCATGTCTAGTTAATTTCATGAAACAATTATGTATAAATTATCAAACAATATGGTAAACAAACATCATACATCATATAGAGAATAATTTAGTTTGTAGAAGTTGATTAATTTATCTTAAGTTGAATTGTCTTTAAAGTAGCTAACAAAATACTTCAACCAAGTTTATGCGGGCAATCTAGGAAGAAAAAATATGTAAGACAAAGAAATAAATCATCAGATTAATAGTTGTTAGTAAACATGTGGATATGTTACTACACGATACTAAAATTAACAATATGTGTATTCAATTGTTTGAAGTATGACCTTTTTATGACAGATCAAGCTTAAAATATCAGATGTACATTATAAGTTTAACATATGCTGATAAGTTATAGTCGGTAGATGCAAAATAATTATACAAAGAAGTTTTGAGGTTGTCCACATGTATTATTGATTGTATAGTAGAACCAATACCAGTTTATAACATGTTATATAGGTTGTTATGTGTAAAAAACGGGTAGTTACACCATATTAAAAGAACATAGTTATGGCATACCATTTTTAATTTAAATCTAACAATTGCATAATAGAATAATAAGTAATGATGGTTTTTCCAAAATTAAATTACAAAATAAACAGCCTACATTACGTAAGACGTTTGGTTATACTACATGTAACGTACAGTTTGCTTGATATATTAAGTATGAATCTTTATAGTAGCATAATGTCTCTCATTTAGAAATAATATTTGTTTCTAAAAAAATATTGCCAATGATTGCATATGTCACCTTAGACAGCATTCAGGGGAACATTGATACTTATAATTTTTTTAAGGTCTATTAACTTCTATTGGAAAAAATAAGGTATTTTTTACTATATTGACAAACATAAATTCAAGTAATTTAATTAACTCAACTGCATAGAAAAGTAAAGAAACAATATTATAAATTGAAGATATCATATAACATTTAAAAAGCCTAGGAATGATCAGACTTCCTAAACCAAGCACTTTTATTTGATAGTAAGGTTACTTACATCTGATAGTAAGGTTAAATTTTGTAATGGAGTACTTGTAGTTATGTAGTTTATGTAAAGAATATACCGACCTGTAATAATGTATGAGGGATAATATTGTGCAATAATTCATGTCATAAATTTACAATGTCATTAGGGAACTATATTGTTACCAAACGTACATTTCATACTATGATTGACAAACCAAACTATCTTATACAAAACAATTTGGTTGTTTAGAGAAAAATATGGCAGGAAAAAAATAACGGTTGTTAAGAAGTAGTTAATTCACCTATATTGAACTGAAAAATCAGTTGGAAAGTAAAAGGTTAGTACAAAATTGCATTGGAAAAGATAAACCAAATGGGGAAATGATAATGTATGAAAAGGTAATATGACTAGATTAATCTATATATAAAAAGAAAAACCTCATTTGAAGCTTTTGAATTGTCCAAATCGCCCTTTACAATTTTTACATGGTAGTTATTTATTTCATTGTATTCCCTACATTCCTATAGCACTTTGAGAAATTGAGATCCTCATACTTTTATTACATGAAGTTGTTATTTTTGTCTAAGCATACAACCTTTATTTCACAATAAAATGAATTTGCTCATAGTATTATTCGCACACATCAAATGGACGTGCCTAATATAATTGTATATATAACAAGAATACCTCCAAATGAAGCTTTTGATATTATAAAATTATCTCTGTGTGTTCAAACCTTAATAATTAAACAAATCATGATATTTTTGTACTTTAACCTACCCAACAACATTATTTTCCACCGTATCAACACATCCCACTTTGCGGCAACCCGCACCTCTAGACACACCTATTCAATGCCTAAATTGACATATGAACTCATGTCGTGCCAAGAAGTACGAATTGTTGGGTTTTAAGAGTTACATGATACAGAAACTAATATAAATTTAGAACATCTTACACTTTCAAATCTCGTAGCGGAAGGAAGCAAAATATAAATACTAAAAATAATCTAGAATAATACAATCTCAAAATGAACATGGTACATAGGGTGTCTGACATAGGTAAAATCTCTAAATGAAAGTATGTAATAAAAGTCTAATTGATAACATAATATGAGTACATAGAGGAGTAACTATATGTAAAATAAATCTCCAACATACCAAGTCATCTCCTTCACACACCTTGTCCTGCTTGCTTTACCTACTAACCTGACTACCTATGGTAGATATAAAGAGGGAGAAATGAAGCGGATCAGACAAAGTCTAGTGAATAAATTGTATTATTGGTGTATGGTTTTCACAAGTAATTAACTTACAATTATAATATGCATAACCTAGGGTGTCAATTTGTGTTCGTGTGTTACATATAAAGGATTGGTTACTTTATAAATCATGGAGTATAATTCTTATTACACCTACATTAACAACAACTTATGAAGGTTTCCAACCGAAGGTTAAACAACCAACAACTAATAACCAATGTCAATTCCTAGTATATGGTCCTGAATAAATAATCTCCTAACCCACATTGGGTTAACATTCAAAATGACGAACTATGTAAATTACACATACACACTGAGTGAACATTGCAATGTCTAGGCACGTGCCAAGTGTGCTCCCTCAACAATTTATGGTCTACCGAAGCATTCATGTCACCTTCTAAATGCTAAACGTGTTATATGCTCTTTATCGTTCAACCTGAAGCTAAAGAAATCACTTATAACGATTCCCCCGTAGGTTCAACCACTACCCGACATTATAGCCTCTACTATTGAGGAGGTTCACATCTCCCTTTCCTGTTGTCCAACATGTAACAGGGCTTGCCCCGGTAACAATAAGAGCTTCTAGTTGCACTGCAATCACATGCCTTGTCAAGTTCCACGTTACACCCGCAATGAAGTGTGGGCCTAGGTGCGTCATTTAGTATAGAATTAATACCACTTGTTGCATCACTTCACGTAGCTACGTGAACTCCTAAAAGTCAAAAAAGTGGGAATAAGTTTCCTTAATTCATTCTACTTGGTCTGCATTGGGTCAAGGTTTGACTTGGGCTTGCTAAAGCAATTCAGACGTATGAAAAATAATTCAAATATTCGGTCCCCCTGTACAAAATTTTGTTACATGTATTCATACTTTTGGTTTCCTTATTCAAATGTCTAATGTGACTCTAGAAGTCTATATAAGGTTTCAAACGTCCGAATCAAGCCATTTTTGAGTTGTTTCTTTTCTATTTCGAATTGCTTAAAATTTAAACGTTTGAAAATGAATTCAGACGTCTGGTTAACTTTTCAAACATTTGTCTTTGGGTTTTCCAGATTTGATACTTTGCTTATTTAATTTATTTTCATTCGTCTTCTTTGTGGATTTGAATATACAAGCTAGATTTATATTTAAAAGTGCTTTAGTATGATTCCTATTTTTGTTTACATGTAATTTTAGTATGTTTATCTCTACTATTGCAGATAATGTTTCAAATGATTACCCATGGTGTTTTTAATCATAACCCAAGTATATTTCAAAGTAAATGAAATTAATTCAAGGTAATCACAAAGGTGTATTCAATAATCTTTGTTTATCCAAAATTATCCCAAACTTTGTACAAAAGTCAAATCTATATAATTAATGGTAATTTCAATTCAATTTACCCTTCCCTACCAATTTATATTAATTATTTTGTCAATTCATCAACTAGGGTTTTCTATTTCTTTTCAATTCATAAGTATTCTTTTAAATAAAAGCATGGATTCAAGATTGAAAATCGTATTTTTTATTCAGGTACTATATAAAGAATTTGACACTTATAAATCATCATAACACATCGTAATAAATCCACTCACCTTTCAAAAGCTTTCCCTCTTGTTTAATCTTTGCAAATCTCCTTTTCTCGACCTCCAAGCCTTGATTTGTTGCCCTTCCTTCTCCCTTTCACTTTGATTTTGATTTTTTCTCTCTTCCCTTTAATTTGATTTTTTTTATTAAGAAAATTTGGAGATGAGAATAAAAAATATTTAGAATTAAGAAGTTTTGAGGAGGAAGAAGGGGATAAGAACGTACAGAAGTAGAGATGAGGCGGCTTGGGTTTAGAGTGAAAAGGAGTTAGGGTTGGGGTATTATTTATTATTGAAAACTAGGGTTATTAGGTTAAATCTTGAAATTAATAATTACATAAATGACATTGGGTTCCTCTATTTTTGACCCGTTTTATCAAATTTAAAAAATTATATATGTTTTCTGATTACAAATGACATTCCGGATATAATAAAATAGGCCCCATGGCTAATTCTAAAGTTTGTGAAATTTACCATTTTGACTTTTTATGTAACATTGCACTTTTTTTCTTATTAATATTTTAGTTTATTATTAAAATTTCTAGGATGTTATACACTTCCTTTCCAAATGCATTGCATTTCCTCTCTTCTTTTTAACTTTCATTGAAATCCATTGAAATACTGAAGGAAGATTTCAGTAATAATTCAATGAACAAAAATGAGATTCATTGAATTACTTACTTTTGATTTCTCCCTTCGTAGTTTTATAATTTAATTTTTCTCATCAATGAAATAGATAACGATCTAAGCTATAGAAGTACCACTACAAATTTATGTAGGCAAGGAGACCTTTATTTATGCATACGACCAATATTTCATAATAAATAAATTTGCTCTTGGTTTTCTTTGCACACGACCAACAGACATGCCTAATGAACTAGTTGAAGCTAAAAACAAAGTATCGCTATATATATGCCAATAATATAAACATGATAGTAATATATTCAGTACACTCCCATGTCAACTAAGTGGTCGAGGCACTAAACGTGATAATAGTAGTGTTCGAGCCTTATTGTCGTGTCTTCATTCTCCGTGTAGTTGTATATTTTCTATAAGTGTACATATAATCTATAGAATTCTCGACCGAATCCATATTTTTTTAGCACTCATTCAATGTTTCTTTTAATTTAGAGTTGAAAAATATAAATATGATGTTAATCATTCAACATTGTTTTCTCGTGATTAATTACATGTTGTTTATTTACAGCAAAATTGAAACTAATACTACATTAAGGTTCAATCCTAAACATTGACACGGTTATAAATTAGAATCGAACATAATTTGGAACAAAATGATGTGTACATGTAGGTTTCCTGTAGTTTACATAATCCTTTAAACTTTGGGTAGTAGCTCATTTTACTGTTTACATAGATGCTTTGTTATTAAAATGCTCACCTAGGGGTGCCTAGGCACTAACATAAAGCTTTTCTCGTTTTTAAGGCACCGACAATGTGCAAGGCATCGAGTAAGTGACACGCTTAAAAAAGCGCTTCATTGCTTAGTCGTTGAGGCGGAAAAAAAATTAAGGGCTTCAGCCCATAATCAACCAGATTGAAGCTTACTTGGAAGTGTCGAACAAATAAGGGCATATTGAGCTTACATTAAAAAACTACTCTCAACTCTCGCCTTGCCTTGACTCGCCTGCATGTCACACACCACCGTCGAACTCGCCTACCAAATTATGATATATCGAACTTCTGTCACCATTACCTTCATGCATTAACCAACTTTAGTGGCACTTTTTAAGTGCAGTTTTTTGCTGAACCTAGAAAAAGCGATGCACAATGCTTCTAAAAAATCTCAAGGCGCAAAAGGCACTGGGCGCCAGCCTGGGGCTTTTTTGCCTTGATAAGAAACATAATGAGAGAAATATAAACTTGTGTACCTTATTTCATTATAGTACATACATGTATTTCCATAATCATATTTACACTAAGCTTATTTTAGCCCAAAATGCTACTTTATTTCAAAAACATTAAATTTTACTTACAAAAAGGAGAAAATTAAGCTTATTAAATCTTGCTTACAGTAATATCAAGCAATGTATTCTTTCGGATAAAAATCATATAACCATTTGTTTATTCATTTAACACTAATAATCTTAGAAAATTGAGCATATATTCAAATATGTCTAACATATCAACTATGCCTAACATATCAATTATGTCTTATTTATACGGCTACCACTTGTTAAATCCTCATGTATTTACATACTGATTTTGCTCAAAAAACTACATACTATATGATAGAGCTAGGTGTATACCCAAGGGGAAATTATGTCATTTATTGTAAATTATCAACTCTGCAATCAATTCTCATTCATAGTAAAAGGTGTTTTCTTTATGTTATATATTTATTATAACATATTATAATTAATTAATTAATTTAAGTATATTAATAGAAAATCCACAAACGGTGTGTTTGTGATAGTAATTACAAATAGTTGTAATCATGAGTATTTTGTCGCAATATAATAAACACATCATTTTAAATATTCCAAGTCAAGAAGTATTAAGATTGGATATTGATGCATTCGTTGAGACTAGAGTACGTAACGTCTTCAAATGTTGGGCAGTGTATTGCTCATGACTGCTTAGGGCACTAAGTGTTACTTTTGATAGTTATTGGATGGCTATGGAATGACTCACCTGATAGTTTTCTACTGATTAATATAACTAAGGTAAAACTAAAAATATCGATGTGACAATCTTACACAATTCTCTTTACTTGAGAACACTGTTGATCTTCAGTATGAAAGCTCTGCTTTGTTTATAGCTATATCATAGCATGGCATTCATCGAATTGGTCGAGTGGAAGTATTGGAAGTGAAACACTAGCAAGAGAGGGTTCGTCTTCTCAATTATATGAGGTTGGTATCACAGTCAACTATAGTCAACTCAAAGCCAAAACCTCTAGTCAAATTAGTTCGGTTAATAATAATTGTTATTATTGAACCTAGGACTTTGTGTTCGGACTATAAAGTTGAATATGGATGAATTGGTATTTTGCCCATTACCAAATTTAGTGAGTCCTAATGTGATATAGTTTTGACAAATAGAATTGACGTAAATAATTCTCACTACCGAGTAACACTTAAATAAGTAAAATTGGATTTTACCAAAGCTATGTAACCGATAAATTTGGCCATAATTTCACACCACATGCTAAGTGACCTGTAAACTTTAATATTCGACCTGTTTGATACCAACCATCGATCGACCTAAGAATCACATAATCGAAATGTTGAATACTTTACTACCACCAAATTTAATTAATTATATTTTTTATAAATTAATTAAATTAAATAATATTTAAGAAATATTAATTGTAAAGTTTTATATAATTTGTGTTAATTGATATTAAATAGTGTGTGTATAATAGTTATAAAATCATGTATTGATATAAGATATTGATGTGCATTTGAAAATAGATTTAAATGCAATATTTATTGATCAGGCTTGAAGCAGGTTTGAGGCCCAAATGGGACCATAGGGATCTGACCATATCAAGTAGGAAGGAGGTGGAATTTTGAATTCAAAAGGAGGAAATTTGATAAGAGGAAAAGATGGATCTGGATCCTTTTTTCACTCATTGACTCTTATTATTTATTTGCCTAAAACCTTCATTCTTTTGATCCACTCTTTTGTTTCATTCCACACAGCTAAGACCAACATCTATTCCCCTTCTCCTCCTCAAGATCCAAGCTCCTAAATACTAAATTAAAACAAATTCATACACGGGTGGTAGCTGCATTCAGACTGGTGGTGTTTTCCAGGTTCAAGACTTGATTCAAGGAATGATTTGATTAAGCATTGCAAAATGTGTTAACAAGGCTTTGGATAAGGTAAAATCCTTGTTTACATTTTTATATATGTGTAAATAAATGTTCATCATGTTATATGCATATATAAATAGTAAATTAATATCATGAATCCCTATATGTCATTGCAATCAATGTTTGATGAATATGTCTGTTTGTATGTGTACAAAGGAAATTATTTTGTACATATATGTATACATGTATAAATGTAGTATTCAGTAGTAAATTTTGTATTTATTTATTCTGATTTTTGAAAATGATAGTTAATAATATTTAAAACTAGTTTAGTCTAAAATATGTATACAGGGTATGTATACATATTTTAGACTAAACTAGTTTTAAATATTATTAACTATCATTTTCAAAAATCAAAAGATAAATAAAAAATTTGCTACTGAATACTACATTTATACATGTATACATATATACATACATATATATATATATATATATATATATATTTAATAAGAGTTCCATGTTAGTATTGAATGACAGAGATAGGATATATAATCAAGTTACTTATACATTAAATTGTAAAATTATGAAATTTCCCATAGAATATTTAGGATTTTTAATAAGACCAACTAAACTCAAACATGATGACTGGTTAATAATAACAGATAAAATTAACAAAAGATTAACTAAATGGAATGGTAGATTTAGGACAGGTAGAATAGTCCTTATCAACTCTGTTCTATCAGCATTACCAATATATTGGATGCCGTTTTATCGCTTTTGAGAATGGGTAGTTGACAAAATAGATAAAATTAGAAGAGATTTTTTATGTAGTAGTGATAATTCTAATAATAGTTCAAAATACTTAGTTAATTGGGAAATAGTATGTAAATCTAAATATGAGGGATGTTAAGTATTATAAATTTACATAATTTAAATACGTCCTTATTAAAAAATGGATATGGAAATTTACTGATAATAATGAGAATTTAATTTGGAAAGAAATAATATCGAATCAACGGTATAATGGTACATATAATGTATAGCATATTTCTACTAATAATAAAACTAATACTTCTCATTTTTGGAAATCGATAATAGAAAATTATAATATTTATAAATTAGGAATTAATAATGTGATACATTCAGGTAATGATACTCTTTTTGGCATGATAGTTGGATATCAGTAATTCCCCTTAAAATAGAATTTAATGAACTTTATAAATTTGTAATTTTAAAATGTGTTGATTTCAAAAATATATAAATCAAATTTAAATTTTCCATGGGAATTTAGTTTTAATCATACTTTAGCTGGAATACATTATTTAAGTTTGCCTTACTTTATGCTAAATTAGAATTATATAACATTGATAATAAAAACGACACTAAAATATGGTGTTGAGATAATAATAAAATCTTTAATGTGCACTCATTTTATAAACTTCTTAATTTTTCGGGTACAAATTCGAATATATTTAGATATATTTAGAAATGTAATACTCCACCCAAAGCTAAAGTATATATGTAGTTAATTATACATGGAAAATTAAATACAATAGAACTATTAAAAAAGAAATATATAGTTATTGATAATAAATGTTTTTTCTATAATATGGGAACAAAAAATATTTCATATTTATATTTGGAGTGTCATATCACTAATTATATTCTTATAAATTATCTTAATATTTTTTTACTTTAGTATAACTAATAATGATATTAATTGTGAACTATTTTGGAATAAGCTAAGGTTGGTTTATAATGGATTTCATATATTAGTAATTGATACTATTTTTACTTTAATATGTTAGTATGTATGGTTTGAAAGGAATCAAAGGGTTTTTAATAATATAGATACTCCGACGGATAATTTAATATATATAATTGCTTTATTTTGCATTAATTGGATATCAAACCCTAGTTATATTAAAGATAATAACATTAGTTTCAATGAATACCTTAAAAAGGTTAAATCTCGTATTAATTTAGTTAAGAAAAATGAAGTATTTAAAAATACAAATAACAATAACACCTTAAATAACTTTTTAATTGATATGTATGCCAACGAATCTGAAACACTAATTTTATTTAGGAAATCAATTAGATTCTAAAATGTTGTATTCTTGAGTATATCATTCATCTAAAACTTATGATGTTTAGGAGTTGTAATCTTACTTCCAAGGGTTTAGTTAATTTAATTCATCAACATGTTTGGCCATAAGTCTGTTAAGTTACGTGTAGGTCTATCTCCTCATGTTATATCTAGATTATTGTTTCTTGTACATGTTAATTTTTCTCCTCATACATCTAGATGTATATAATAGACTTATATACATATATGTTTAAATCTCACATTATTTGTTGAGTTTTCCCAGTTTTAGTTATTGATATGGGATGCTCGACTCAAATGTTCTTATTCCTTGGATGAGCTTAGATGAGCCGAGCTTCGATTTGTTTTAGGGCATTCTATAGCTTATTTGGATTTTCTTGATAGTTATTCATACTATTTACTTTCTCTTTGGGTACTGGACGAGGCTTTCTCTCTCATCGTGGTCCCTTCTCCGTTACTGCTTTCGGATTTTCGTACCCGTCGTTTTATGTTGTTTATTTCTTTTCATGCATTTTTAGATTTTTTTTTCTTGGTTTCTTAAGCTGGTTTTTATTTTTATTTTATTGTACGGGTTCATGGGGAATATTCATTTAGTAGACTTATTGGTAGCTCCTTTTTAAGTGTGGAATAAAATTACACGAGTGCTCTTCTCCTCATGGAGGATCACTCATTTTTCTCATAAATAAATATATATATATATATATGCTCATTATATTTTTTTCAAATTAATTTTTTTTAATACCTAAAACCGTGTGTATATATATATATATATATATATATATATATTACATATAACTTATTTAAATGCAATACATATGTTTTACAATATTTATATATTTATAAAATAAACATAAAATATAAAAAAAATTATTTAGTAAAATTTTCATGCATCTTTAATGTTACTTTTGAATTTTATATATATATATATATTCGTATGGAAATCATAAATATAGATATATATATATATGTATTTACGATTATGTAAAAATAATTATTTTCAAGGTTTTGAAATATATACATATTATACATTTATTTAAAATTAATATATTAATTTAAGTTTGAATTTATTAGATTTTAAGTACATCATATTCATTTTATAATATATTTATATATAATATTTATACAGGTATCTACTTACATATTAGATGGCATATATCTATAAGGAGGAGCTAGTATGTCCGTTGCAATGTAAATCTCAACATCTACACATAGGCATGTTAAACCATGTACACCATTTATTATTGCACGTGCATATACACACATATGTGTATATGATACACTTATTATATTATATAAAATAAAGTTCACATTAATAAAAAATATTTATAAATTAAATAAAAGATTGATTTTATTAAAAACCAATTTGGTTAAGATCTAAATAAATTTAGACTTGATAGGCCTAATAAGATCCAAATGGAAGAATTTTTTTGAAATTTACCTACTTACCCGACTGCATGCGGGCCTAGATCCAACAATGATATCAGAACTTAATAGCCTATGCAATCTAAATTAGTCATGATAGGACTAACTAATTAATCATGCTTATTTAGTAGGGTGTCTAGAAAGGTAGTGTCAAAGGATTGGGTTTGGATAATCAAGTACCCTGCCCTACCTAGTTACCAGCCTGGCCCGACAACTGAAGTGAGCCCAAAGGTTGCACCTAATAGAAAAGGCTTAATTTGAATTAGGCATTGGGCTAATTTTTTATTTTTATTTTTAAATTGTGAACAAATTTCTTTGTTAACCCCGGAATGTGAAGAATAAGTGAAACTTGGTTAGGAACTAGCTATGGAGGCCTTATGTCAACTTGTTCAAAATGTGTATGCTTAATGGTGAGGCCAAAGTCATGCCGAATATATGAGAGTTCATCATAAATCCAAAGTCATGTGATAGTCCAACATAAGTCCAAAGACATGTCGTATGTATGATATCCCAACACAAGTCAAACGTTAAATCTCCTTTTTGTCATGCTATGCAATAATTGATTGTACAATCCCTTATTTGCAAAAAAGTCATGAAATTACAATAGGCACTAAAATCCCTAAATTGATTTAGGGTTACAAACTTTTAAAATGTAAGAAAGAGAAGAGAATTAATTGCCCCTTCTACAATGCCCCTGGGTCCATATTTATATTGGTGGAGATGGGCGACATGGTTGCCACATGTCACTTTCGAAATGCCTGACTTTCGGCATCATCAGCTACCTCGATCGCTTTTGGCATTCTTTTGGAAATTGATAATTTACGGCATCCTTTGTTGTATTGTTAAGCTACGAGATCCATTGACGGTTGGTAAGTTTCAATATCCATTGTACATAGCGTTCCTTTACTAATTGCTGCCTTTTGACAACCTCCATTATGCTGTTAATATGCAGCATTATGCTTGATTATTGATTCATGATATCCATCTTTGCTTTGATGGTGCGCGACATCTTTGCCACATAGAAGTTACATGGTTGCATTATTGATGACCTTCGACATCAATGTCGCATTGATGCCTTACGACATCTTTCCTTAATGCTAATGAGATATGACATTTCTTAAGCACTGGTGGATGATGGCAACCTTAGTAATGGCTTACGATATCCACCTTTCATCTTTCTTTCAGAAGTTAGAGACCCCTCTACTTGCTATCATTTGGCACATGCCTTTCTCATTGATAAGATGCGGCAATGATGAGATGCATTATTGATGAGATGTGACATTGATAATATATTATGCATGTTGGTGACTTGTGATGTGCTTCCACTCGACATCATTACTCCCCCGATGATATGCGGCATCTTATGTTGCCTTTACTGGTGTGAGATGCCTTCTACTGGTGCAAGATGCCTTTTACTCTCAAGTTCGATATCCTTATCTGTGACGAAGTTCGCTATCATTTCCTATGATGATTCGATACCATTTCTTTGTGGATTTTTTTTAAGTTCAACTACTCCACTTCAACATGCTTTCATATTTTCGGTATCATGATTGTAGTAACATTTTCCCCTAATGTAGAGAAGATATTGACTTTTCAACTCAATGCCTCGATATTAGCGCTTGCCGCCTATTAGTATTCTTCATAAATCTGAGCCGTTTATTTGAATTTCATGTGCTTTCTCTTTTCCTCTATGAATACCCATTCTCCTTCTTCGTTCTCCATTTACCCATAGCTTAAAACTCAAGACAAAAATTCTCAAAATTTACTCAAAAATCTTCATCCTTTCGGCATTCAAGTTTAAATCGAGGTATGATTTTCATTTTAATTGATTAAATCAACATATTAGATTGAGAGTTTCTGAATTCAAACTACGGCTAGGGTTTTATTTGGTAATTTTCGATTTTGAATCGACATTTGAGGTTTTGGCTGTTAATCTTTGAATCATAGGTTAAATCTTGTTATGCTTAAGGGTTAAATTAACTACGAATTATCATATCGCTTGGGACTTAATTGATTAATTAAAGATAGTCGGCATCGATTTAAAAACCAAGGAGCTTCTGGTTGAGTTAAAAATGGGTTGTTTATGAGGAACCCAAAACCCACTTGGTTATCGAAGTTATTGTCCTACGGAATCTACCACTTAACCTGATGTTCGACATCAAATGGGTTTTATCTTTTACTCACCATTTCGACAACTAGTTCAAAGTTTGGAAGTTATTGGAATACGAGATCCTTATAATGTTGATAATCAATTAGAGTGATAATTATTCAAAATTTTGACATGAATTTTAAAGGGTTGTCGTATAGATTTGACAACTCTATAGTGAGTCATTACCCTTTTGGCAATTCAATATTCTTATTTGAACTTTATACGACGTCATAACTTGTTATGCAGTTACCGTATAGCAGACTTATAAATCGTTTATATATTTGATATCTTTATGAGTTTAACAATTGGTTAGAGTATTATTTTTAAACCGTTCTAACATCGTTCATTAATCTCGACCATATCTTAATCCAACATTAGGTCATTGTTATGGCATTATATCATGGTTTTTAATATTGACTATTAATGCGACATCCCATGAATTTGACATCAATTTATTGATTCAACATCCCATTTAAGATGCTATTAACATGATATTTAATTTAATCCTTTTTGACTAGCTATGAACTTACGACATCCCACCATGGATCTAGTCGTTGTTCAAACATTCTCTATTGATTATAAATTTCTTAAGTATCTTAAATATTCATCATGAATTACTTAATGAATTTTAACTCCTTAATATCATGACTTGGGTAATTTTCAATTAGTTAACTATCCTTTATTTAGGAATTTAATCGTCTATTTTGCACTTATGAATACTCCAAATTTTGTAAAGTAAGCAGTACTTCCTTAACTTTGTGTAATATCATCTGCTAGGCAAATGGAGAGCAAAAAGTCAAGCAAAAGCTCCAAACCATCTCCTTATATAAATAAAGTAGATTTCTAGCTCAACCAATCTTACATTACTACTTAGGAGGAAGTAGACATGATTCTTCAGCGATTTGGAATCACAAACATAGAGGCCATGCCTACCGGTCCCTTTGGAAGGATAGATAACCCCTAGAGGAGTTCTTTGCCTTTACTCCTATCCATATTTAGCACTTGGGATATTTTTCTTTTCCAGATTTCCTCTTGCAATTCCTGGAACATTTGAACATTACTTCGATCCAGCTGACCCCTAATTCTTACACTTATTTGAGCTGCTTAGAAGTCCTTGCTAGGGAAGTTAAACTCCTTTCTTTAAATGCTAAGGTTGTGTTTGGTTTAAAAACAAGTTTTGCATTTTCGGTTTTTAGTATGTATCTCAAGTATGAGAAGAATGGAAGGACGACGAAAGGGATGAAAGAAAGACGGATGAGAGAACGAAGGGGATAGAAGGACGACAGAAGAATGGATTGTTTCATGTGCTCGTGTTATTTCCCAAAATGCGGAAAATAAAAAAAAAGTTGTTTTCTATTTTGTATGTTAACTTCGTTTTCTGAATTGGTCGTTTTCGATAATATAATTGCGTCGTGTGCATTTTTGTATGGATGAAAACCCAAAACTAAAAATAACAAACCAAACACTCCTAAGTCTCTTCATATTTTGGTAAATCTTGTTAGGGTTAGCAAACAACTAGATAGTCCATTGTACCGTTCCTTTTTCGAAAAGCTTAATTACTCATCCCATTAACAAGACAAAGGAACGGGAGAACCAATTTTTCTAGGTCAAATGCTACTCCTCTAAGATTAAGGAAACCTTCTCTGTAATCAGTGACTTTATGTTTTTGATAACATATGTTATTTTTCATCTTCTTACGAAGAGTGCTTTATTTCAGATTCTTCTCCTAAACAAATTAGCCCTTTTGTTGGTAAACTATTAAGTCCTCGACTCAGGCATCTAAGTGTATAGGTGATAGGCTTTCACTCTTAACGGAGGCAAATCTCTGTAATTATTCTCTGATTTTTGATTACCACAAGATATTGGAAGAACCACCGATGATGAAGGGGAATGCTCAAGGAAAACGATCATTAGTCGTGGGTAACCAGAAGGCTTTCTCTGTCAATTTTCCTTATCAGCTTGAATCCCCTGGTAAATTTTATTATAACTTAAATGGAATTTCTTATGTTGTTATCTCACAAAACTTCTCATTTTGATTTAGACTCATATGCACTCACCTTGTTGCTTCCAAAGAGAAGGAGGCCAAAGATCATGCTCCTGCGTTAGCTAAACCCACTAAACATGCTCCTGTCAGGGAATCTATTGCTCTGGCTGCTGACAAACTAAAAAGGAAAGTGAGCATTGGCGCTCTAGTTGCCATTTCAACTCTTCGCTCGAGTAAAAAGCCTAAGCTCGTGGATAGCCAGACTTCTGATGTAACTGTCAGGAAGTCGAATGTGGATGTTTCCTTGACCACTCATGATCCTAGCATGATTGATTTGGGCTCTCCAGATCAAGAAGCACAAGGACATGTAGAGGAGGTTCATTCCCCAAACTCACTGGTAAACATCTCGCTTTCTACTTCGACTTCAAGTTTTCAATGCTTATTCGAGGAGCTAGGTCTGTCTCCCCTTCCCAATGATTCTCTTTCTTCAAAGACCCAAGTTCAAACTACTCCTATGGACTTCAGTAATCTTATTCGTTTGGCCATCCAGTCCCCAACCATGGTTTCTCTTATGCCATTATAGTCATCATCTTTTTCAACAGATCATCTTTATATTCTTTTCCAACAAATTTTGCTAGTATGTATCTTCTCGTGTTTAGAAATCTTGAATTTTTAACTTAGTATGTCCTTTCTTAACTTATGCCTATTGTATTTTTCAAACAGCAAAGCATATGTTTTCTCTCCAACAGAGCTCTCAAGGTCCTTCTAGTGAAGTAGTCGAGCTTAAGACACAAGTTTCTTCACTAACAAACAGTGTGGCTGATATTACTACATTAAGATATGAAGCCGTTACTGAAAAGAAGAAACTTGCTTCCTTTCTTGACGAGGATAAAAAGGCTATACAATCACTAGAGGAGGAAGTGAAAAGGCTAAGAGTAGTTCTTGAGAAGGCCAACAAAGAGAAGGCCAAATTAGCTTATAAGAAGAAATCTCTAAAGGATAAGCTAAAAACCAAAAGCGTCATCCTGACTTATGCAAACAACATCATCAAAGATGCCAAGAAGAAAGTTTTCTTTTTCCTCCATCCCGCTCTTGCTGCAATCACTAAAAAATGCTACGATGACACCTTATTCGTAGCGTATTGTGACAATATCCAGAAATTCTTGGATTTATATTTTCCTTCTATCCCAGCTTTAAATGAAAAGTTCAAAAGAAAGTTTAGTCTTATTCTAGGAAGAGATCAGGGGTCTGTTCAAGAGGAGTTCCCTAATAAGGAAGAAGTTGACCCTAAGAAGTAGTTATCCTTCGATGATCCCCCTCTCGATGAGGATAAAGATTCTGATTAGGATAAAGATACTAATGATGACGATGATGACAATTATGGAAATAATGATGATGATACCGACAATAATGGTCTTGGAGATGATAGTGATGGCAAGGGTCCTGATGGATCAAGAGGCGGGGGTGACGGATCAGCCAGTCATAACTTTGATTCATCTGCTTATGACGTAGATCTTTCTAACTTTCTTGATCTGCAGGATGCTGCACAGGTGAATATCCCTCCAAAAGATGCTACTTCACCCGTTCAATAGTTGAAAGAGAAAACTCAAGTCCTGGACTCTCAGGTTCTAGTTATGTAGGTATGGAATTCATTATTTAAATGCTTAAAATTATCTGGTAGCCTTTAGTTAATAAAATTTTCACTTTAGTTAAGGAAAAGATCCAAATATTACTATATGACTCTTTATAAAAAGAGTGAAGGAGGGGTGCATCAGTTGATAGGGAGATAAAAAGGCTAGTCAAAGAGCATAATGAATTATTTGAAAAGTATAGGCGTCTTGGCCTTTATGCCAAACGATTAAAAAACTTCAAGAAAAAATGAGCTGCCCGACTCTTAAAAGGATCTCGCCTTCATAGAGAAAGAGTTTTGAGAGAAAATGCAGAGTTGACTACACTCTTCTAGATGCATATCGAGGATAGGGATGCCGTAGTAGAATTTCTTTGCAAAGTTTACTATAGAAGTCTTATCGTTGATTTTTCTTTCTTGAGGGAGAAGAGTGAGGGCTTGATTAGACATCTCTATAAGAGATATCTTGATGAGCATGGCTTTGACCCCTATCCTTGGGCATGTTGGAATTTTCCCTAGGTTGCGAGTATTCCTCTTACCCCAAACACTCTTCCCCATAGGAGAGTTAAATTTAACAAGGAGAGATTTATTTTTGAATTTTGTAAAGGATCAATATTGTATGAATCCTAGTGATTTTGTCTTCATTGTATAATTCTGATAGTTTTATGAATTTCAATATTTTTGTTCCTCGTTTCTTTATAACTTAGTATATTTCTTATAGGTCATACGGATTAAGGACCTAGTGAGTAGCCCTATTTCCAAAGAACTCTTGAGTAAATTTATCAAACTAAATAGGGATTCTAAAGAGAAATCGTTAACTTTTAAACTTCTCGGCTAGCAAAATATTGCTTCCATAGAGATCTTCATGAAGTTTACACATGATTTCCGCACTTTTGCTTTGATAGTTTGGGTGACGAAAAGGATAAATTTCTTAGCGAGATACGAAAAACTTATGCTAAATTGTTATGTGGTGAGATCAACCCTTCGGCCAGAAAATGGGATTATCATCAATTCCCTCCAGTTCATACCCTTCAAGGGTTTAATGTTCCTTTTGAATCTACCTTCTCTTTGTCCACTAGATCACTTAAAACTGCTCAAACTGTTGTCCTTAAACTTTAGGAGTTAAACACATAAAACTTATATTGCTATTGTAATTCAAATTTGCTTGCGCTTGTAATCCTTTTGGCTATCAATAAAGAAAGTGTTTCCTTCGTATTGATTTCTTTTTCTCATTTTCTTATTTTGATTTAGGAAAAACAATTAACTCTCGCATCTTATGGTCCGGAACTCCTCAATCAATTAGATATCATTAAAGCTAAGTTTAAGTCGGAATACAGGGAGAAGTTTTCTTCTCGATATAGTTCAACTTTGTCATTTTCGGATAATCTGGATGCATAGAAATGGCATGACAGGTACTATCGATTGAGCTCCATACTTAGTAGTTTAAAGGAGATGACCTTTAACTTAGAGGAATAAATTAAAGAGAAGGATAAACGAATCCAAGAGTTAAGAAAGAAAATGGATGTGATTGGTCAGTCTGGACCTTCTATCCAAGATATCGAAGATGATGCAGAAATTGCTAAATTGTATCAATAGATACATGATCACGAGGTGGACTTGCTTAAAATTCAAGTATCTTGTCAATCTTCAGAGCTCATCGCAAGTGGAGGTGAATCCAGCCTTCCTACTCCTACTCTTAGGAGGATGATTAGATCCTGATTTTTGGCTGGCGAAGAGGCATTCCCTTCTTTGTTAAACCCTCCTCCAGGTCTAGACCGTGGAGAAATTTCTAAATGGTGTCAAAGGGTTAAATATGAATGTTTCCCATTTTTGGAAGGAAAATGGGATGAGAAAGTATCACAACGTCTCAATGTTTATCAAGGTTAGATCAAAGAACTGGGTCACGATAAATTTGCTCTTGAAAAAAAGGTTAAAAATCTTCGAAATGAAGTTAAAAATCTCAAAGGAGCTAACAAGACACTTAATCATGCATTGGAAATTGAGGTCGGTTCTATTGATGACGCAAACATTATTCGCAAGAAGGAAATGAAGCTTAAAGAAATCATAGATGTAGCAATTCGTCACATTGCTGAACCTTCTTTGGTCATTGCAACTTTAAGAGGAGAAATGCCGAAACTCAATACTTAATGATAAACTGCTTATGAGCTTTTGGGTAGATTTCCCTTTTTGTTACTTGTGATTTTTGTATATAACATATAAAATAGACAAATTCGTACCCGAATGGTTATTATTTTGAATGAAGCTTTTCTTCTTTTTGAATTTGTTGAATTGTTTGTGACATATAGTCTGCTTTCTAGAACTTCAATATAATGTGTAATCTTTGATTAAGTATTGGATAGCCTTCTCCATATGAACCCTATCATTAAAAAATTTAAATTATTTTTGATAAAAAGTTAGTAACTTATCTAATCAAAAATTCAAAAGAACCCTTCTCTTCGGTAAATTAGAAATTCATTTAATAATGAAGATTCTTGTTATTGGAACACTTAAGTTCCATTCAAGGAGAACTTGATTTAGCACTTTATGGAATGAAGCTTTTAATAAGTTCGTCTTCTAACTTTGTCACCTAGAGCTTTAGATCTTAATGCTAGAAGTTTTAATCTCGATAGAGCACATATCGAGAAATTTGCCCGATAATCATCTACGTTGAAGATCAAAAATTCATTAAATGATAATCTGAATAGAAGACTGGAAATCCATTCTGGAAATAATATGAACAGGAGGCCAGAAAACCATTTTGGCAACAATGATTCGAAAAAACCTTCCGGCTAAAATATTACTTGAATAGACGACCAGAAAATTATCAGATAATAACAATATGAATGAAGACTCGAATTCCTTTGATAATTGTAAGATCATTTGTATGGAATATTAGAAATCCATTTGGCAATAATTTGGATAAGAGACTGAAAATTGATCTGGTAATAACTTCGAAATAGAAGACCGGAAAATTTATTTGGCAATGGAACTAGAAATCTAACTATTAACGAAGATTTTGTTATTTGATACTCTGTTCTCATACAGAAATCATGGTTTGAAGATTGATCCGATATTTCGAAGGACGAAGTCCCGAGCTTGGGTATTAAGTCATAGTTCTCAGATGTCACTACCCGACATTTAAATCCTAGCTTGCATGTGATAGGAAGCTTTTGATCCTTCCTGTGAAGGTCATTCTAGCTTTGCCTCAATGTAAAACTAAATGTGTTTGAATGTTCTTCCTTTAGAAGATTGCCGTTGATCCATTCTTTAGGATAGAGTCAGGCTTGTTTTTGATTGAACTTACTCTAAAAGATTGCTTTGGTCCTTCCTTAGGATATAGCTTGGTTTACTTTTGAATTTGATTGATCTTCTTCTAGAAGACCGCCTCAATCCTTCTTTAGGATTGAGTTTGATTTTCTTTTGTATTTGGTCTTTCTTTAGAAGACAGCCCCTTTGTAGGATCGTTGTCACACTAGAGGAGGGGTGAATAGGGTGATACTAAAAATAATTAAAAATTAATGCGGAAATAAAAATAATAACTGATAGTAATGCAGAAGAGATCAGGCACAAATTTACCCAGCTTCGGCAAAAACCTGCCTACGTGCTGCTCCCAAGGTTTCTACTAGAAATTAAGTAGTCAGACGCTTACACACGTAAACTTGCGACACCCGCTACTTGACTAACCTAACTCTACGTTCAAAACCCTACCACGACTCAGCCACTGAGTTGCGAATTCTTGAACTACACCACCGTAGTTCGTAACCTAGTTACACAACTAGAGTTTGACTTGAATTTAAAAAGAAATTACAAATAAAATAAACTAAACCAAAATAAGAAAACAACTCAAGCCCGAATATAATTAAAGCCGGCCCAAATAATAATTAAAAGAGACAGTCTTCTTTTTCCCTTTCAGTAGAATATTCGGCCGTCCCCTTTTTGTATACATGGCCACCTTGTTTATTTTTCGTTCCTCTTCAAAATCTAGGGTTTTGAAATTGAAGCCGCCGCCTTGATGTTGTGATCGATTGATTGATGAATTCAACTCGGCTTTGTCAATCGATCCTGACTTCGATTGGCTTACGGTTGCTCCAATTTTTGTCGAGCGTGGATGATAGATATGTATGCAAATTATCCCCTTTTCGATTTTGATTACACTTGACTTCGATTTGAGTTTAGTGATTTATTGCTCTAGTAATTGCTTGAACTCGAATCACATTGCCAATGATGATGCTGGGTTTAATTTATAGGGTTGAAAATCCTATATTTACGTTCGTATAATTTTGGTTTGAACAATTCGTGATTTTTGTTCTCTGCGTTGATTTTTGATCGAATGAGTGATGTGATCTCTGACTTGTTCATTGTTGAATTTTTGAATAATTTTTAAGTCGGTTCCATTCTTTTAGGCATTTGAATTTGTTTCTCGTTCTTTTCCTCTATGACTTCGACATTTGAATTTTTTTGATAAAATCTTACTTGTTAACTCGTGTTATCATCTCCGAGTTCCATTTTATTTTCTGGCTTTGACTTGATGACTTCATTCAAACTGCTACCTTGTTCATTTCTTTGTATTCCTTTTACTTTGACTGGTTCATTGACTCACGGCTTCATGAGTGATCTGCACTTTGAAGTTTGCATACATGTTGTTGTGTACTTGTGTAAATGTCTCTGACCTGTTGGTCTTCATGGGTTATGATATGTTCACACTGCTTTGACCATTCATGCTGGTGCAGTTTGTATTTATGTATGTTGTCCTGTTCACTTGAGTCTGGTTTGGTTTGCATATGAGCTTCATGTGTACTCGAGTCTCTTTGTTGTTGCAGTCTTGTTAGCCTTTGATTTGTGCACTTGTATTTTCATTTGAAGTTTATTGTTGTAGTCTGGTCATTGCATTGCTTTGACTCATACTTGCTTTCACACACCTGAAATGTTGAAATTGTGTTGTTTGGAGTTTTGGTACGAGTTTGTTGGTCTGCACCGTGCATTGAACTTGACCATTTGGTCGAGTTATTTGCCTTTGAGGTAACTGTGCAGTTGAGGTCTAGTTCTGGTTCATTTCAGTTCTTGGTTGGTTTAGTTGCTTTTGTATTGTCGTGTTAGGTGTTCCTGTCTGGTGCACATGTTGATTTTGTACATTTTGATTCTGGTTCCATATGTCCAGTTCACCTAAACTACATGTACTTGTTCCATATGAGGTCTGGTGTGTGTGTGATATTGCATTTATGCTCTTGATCATGTCTGGTGTGATTTCATACCTCTGGTTTCATGTAGGTAATGACTGGTTTGTGTTGTTTGTTATGTCCACTGGCTTGCTGAGTCCTTTGTATTCACTTTGTCATGTGGTCTGGTCTATATTGCATCGAGTCTTGTTCCAACTAAACTCTGATTTGATTATCATGTTGTTGTAGTCATGTACATTTTGGTTGATTGCAATTGCTTCGCGTTGAATGTTTTCATTTTGTATTGCACCTGAGTTGAATCTAGCATTTGCTTGGGTTTGACCTTGTGCTCACCTATCCCTGCAGTTTTAACAAGCAAGTGTATATCAATGTGCATGGCCTTATGGCATGTACAGTGATACACTTTGCATGTCACAAGTTGTTCGTGTAAGATGAATTAAAGAAAATGATGATGAACAACCCAAATAACTGAGGCAAATAATATTTTCAAAACACATTTTATTGTACACTGCAAAATAATTTCTTTTTCAATTTTACTGCGTCAGTGTTTTTTTCAAAGATAGCTCAGATGTTGGATTCAGGCTGGAACAGAGTTGAAGATCAAATATGAGTGAGAGTTAATATGTAGTGAGGTGAAAAATTGTAAATTGAAAGTTGTATTGTAATTGAAATTGTATAAATGTAGTGAAAGCTCAAATTTGTACTATTTGAATTTGTAATAAAATATTTGTTTGAATAAACATTTGTTTTAATATGAATTCTGAGTTATTTATTTTATTCAACAAATATTTATTTAATTATGTGAAAAATAAAACAGCACAACAAAAAATACATTTAAACGAATATATATGTTTATTATCATCTAACAAAAATCATAGGCTATTGTATTCTACAATCTCCCCTTTTGATGATAACAAACATATATTAAGATTTTGACACATATATTAAGATTTTGACTCTATTAAATGTATTTGATTTTGAGGAATTCCATTTGCTCCCCCTACTTGAATGCTCCCCCTACAACAAAGCTCCCCCTTCATGTATGAATGAAAATAAATAAAAAATATGCAAATGAACCTAGATGAGAATATGCAATTAAAAAATAAAATATTTGAACTTATTTGCCAAAATCTTAACTTTTTTCTCCCCCTTTTGTTATCAGCAAAAGAGTAATAGTGTTAGAAAAAATAGAGATAAAGTGATAGACATTAATACAACATTAATACCTAATCAAGTATAAATATTAAATTTCAATAAAAAATCAAACAAAAATCATAAATACTCTGTTAGGCGCATATTCCACTTTAGAGTGATAGGGGTGATGTCGGTATATAAAAACCATATAGTTTTGTCTATTTGTGGTATATTTATGACAGGAAACTGTTAAATACTTACTAACCATGTATAACCGTTAGGACTTTTAAATGAGATTAGTATATTTCTCAGTTTTTACTAAAAAATGAATTTCAAACATCTTCTAACCACGCATAACCATGAGGACTTTTAAATGGGGTTAGAATCTACTTGCCTATTTTATAATTAATTTGATATGTGTTCCATACATGCATAACCGTGAGGACTTTTAAATGAGCATGAAAGCACATAATCAAAGATTCCAAGTAGTTCACCCATGCATAACCGTGAGGCTTTTAAATAAGAGTGAGTACTTTGGATATTTTTATTGCTAATTAAAATTTTTTTAAATGAATAATTTCCTGTTTAAATACCATATTTTGACATACTATATTGGATTTTGATGAGTGATGGTCGTTAGAAATATGATAGAAATAGAGATGGTCATGGAATTTTTACCAATCAAAGTTATTACAAATTTTGTTTAAATTTTTAAAGAAATTTACTACGTATACTATCTCAAGTCATAAAGTATGATTAATATCAACACTCATCACATTTTTTCAGTCACTATTTATCTTTTCGATAATAAGTAGGGAGTCAGATTAGTTAATGTATTCATTTAAGATCAAATCCAACCATAAATATAAAATCAAATTTCAAAATCAAATTTCTGAAATGTCTAAACTGAGATGAAATCAACAGAAACTATTTTCTGAAAGGGGTTTTGAAAAAATGCCTGCCAATTGAAAATTTTTGAAATGAATTTTATGCAGATATTTTCTTTGTGGATGTGATGCATCTAACGAATATCTCAACATAAAACACGTTCCACTAGTACTTTTTCTATCAAGGCTACCAGTGTAATATGCATCTGAATTCCCCTTTAACTCAAAGTTATCAGATGGATACCAAAGACAAAACCGTGAGATGTGCAAAAAATACCTTATAATCCTTTTACATATTTTAAAATGTGATTCCTTTGGATTTTACTAAAACCGTGCACATAAACAAACTGGTGAATATAGTGTCAGGTCTAGAAGCAGTAAGATAGACAAATATATCCACATGTATCTAGAGTAATCATCAACCAATACAAAGCAACATCTCTTACCACCTAAACTTGCAATATCGTTAGTCCAAACAAATTTATATGAAATAGTTCAAAGACTCTAGAGGTACTCACAGTGTCATGAAAAGGTGATTGGTCAATATTTTTGCATAAATCGGAATCAAAATCAACATTCATTTCCTTATCACATAACTGGTTGATTTAAATCAGATTATGGTGCAAATTTTCAACATATAATATATCGTTCAAGATAAATGTACCGTTACCTATTTTACCTTTACCGATAATTTTGCCCATTGTGATTCTACCACCATTGTACTAGGCTAAGGAACTTTGATTTGTCGCTCGTCATGTACCCGGAATAGCCAGAATCCAAGTACCACTCTTGTTGTTTCTTAGCCTACCAACACACATACACGAGGAAAGATTTTTGTGACATATTTGTTTTTATAGGTCCATGATTGTTAGTGACAAAATATTTTGAAGAACAAGTTTGTGTAGAACCAAGACAATTTATGTTTGTTCCTTTTGGCACCCAGATTTGTTTGACTTTTAAGGGATTTTATATTTGTGCCTTTAGGAACCCAAATTGGTATGGTTTTCACGTGTTTGGGCCTATACCAACAATTGTTTTGGTTGTGTCCAATTTTTCTATAAATTGTGCACTCGGATTTGACACGATTAGTTTTACTTCTAACTCTTTCAGATTGAGTGTACCCAAGTCCTTGTCTAATAGTATTAACAGTTTGTTTCCCTAATAACATATTTAGCGATCTTTCTCCTTTGGAAAATTTTCCTAAAGTTGTAGACAATTGTTGGAATTGTGACTTAAGTGATTCATTTTCATTCAATAACATGGTGCACTTTTTAGTAGAATTTCTCTCCTAGTATTTTCACTTTCTTTCAAAATCAGAATTTCATTTTTAAGAGATTTAATTTTAATTTCTGATTTTTTAATTTCTTCTTCAATTGATGGACACTTATCACACTTAGGACACTTATTTGATAGTTTTTAACCAATTGATCAAGCTGCTTATTTAGTTCTACCAAACTATCTCTTTGTGATTCAATTTTAGTGTACTTCTCCCTAAGTCTTTCAAAACAGCCATTTACTTCATGAAAATATATAAGTAACTGAGAGTGAGTGAGTTTTGATGCCTTGCTTGGCTCGTCATCATCGCTGTCACTTGTATCTCCTCGAAGACACGGATTTTCTTTTTCATTCTCACTACCAGTGCTTTCATTATTATCTGAACCACTTTCTTTCCAAGTTGCTGCAAGACTTCTCCTTTTTTGTTTCTTTCCTTGGTTGAGTCTATTTTGAGGACAATTTGGCTTGACATGACCGGGTTTATTGCACTTGTGACAGATGATCTCCTGCTCTTCTGAGTTGTCTAAAACTTTGACAATTCTATTCTTCAGTTGTTGATTTAGGGCAGGATTTCCATATTTGCGGTTCCACCCTTTGAATCTCTTTATTATCAGTGCCAGTTCAGCTGCTCTATCATCATCACCATCATCATCACTTTCTGTGGTTCCTTTGAGAGCTATTGATTTCTTTCGAGTATCTCCTCCTTCACGTTCTTCCTTGAATTTGATTTCTAGCTCGTAAGTGGTGAGATTTCCGATGAGTTCTTCGACTTTGACCTGTTTAAGATCCTTTGATTCTTGAATGGCAGTCACTTTTTCTTCGAAATTTTGTAGAATAATTCTGAGGATTTTTCGAACTATTTCCAGCTCTGTGTAAGGTCTTCCTAGGGATTTTGATTTGTATACGATATTGGAAAGTCGTCCACACATTTCTTGACACTTTCATCCTTTGCCATTGAGAAGTTTTCGTATTCGCTATTGAGCATGGCAAGACGTGATTCTTTAACCTAGGAGGTTCCTTCATGAGTCACTTCAAGCGTGTGCCAAATTTCATGTGCGGTTAGACAATGTGAGACACGATTAAATTCAATTTGATCCAATGAACAAATAATAGAATTCATTGCTTTAACATTAGCATTTTGCAATTTATTTTCAAGATCTGTCCATTGATCCATAGGTTTTTCAACTTCTTGATTATCTACCATTATTGTTGGGGTCCTATATCCCATCTCAACAATATTCCATGCATCTACGGTTTTCAAAAAAAAATCATTCTATTTTTCCAATATGCATATTCACCATTGAACATGGGTGGTCTAACTATGGACTGACCCTCAGCAAAAGCATTATTAAAAGAAGCCGTTAAAAAATCAAATTTTTAAAACAAAAATTGGTTTTTGTTCCTAGCTCCGATACCACCTGTAGGATCGTTTTCACCCTTAGAGGGGGTGAATAGGATGATACTAAAATTATAAAAATTAATGCGGAAATAAAAATAACAACTGAAAGTAATGCAGAAGAGATCACACACAAATTTACCCAGCTTCGGCAAAAACCTGCCTACGTGCTGCCCCCAAGGTCTTTACTAGAAATTAAGTAGTCAGACGCTTACACACGTAAACATACAACACCCGCTACTTGACTAACCTAACTCTACGCTCAAAACCCTACCACGACTCAGCCACTGAGTTGTGAATTCTTGAACTACACCACCGTAGTTCGTAACCTAGTTACACAACTAGAGTTTGAATTTAATTTAAAAAGAAATTAAAAATAAAATAAACTAAACCAAAATAAGAGAACAAAACCCTATTTTTTTATAACTCAAGCCCAAATATAATTAAAGCCGGCCCAAATAATAATTAAAAGAGACAGTCTTCTTTTTCCCTTTCAGTAGAATATTTGGCCATCCCTTTTTTGTATTCGTGGCCACCTCGTTTCTTTTTACTTCCTCTTCAAAATCTTGGGTTTTGAAATTGAAGCCACCGCCTTAATGTTGTGATCGATTGAGTGATGAATTCAACTCAGCTTTGTCAATCGATCCTGGCTTCGATTGGCTTGCGGTTGCCCCAATTTTTGTCGAGCACGAATGATTGAAATGGTATGCAATTTATTCCCTTTTCGATTTTGATTACACTCGACTTCGATTCGAGTTTAGTGATTTATTGCTCTGTTAATTGCTTGAACTCGAACCACATTGCCAATGATGATGCTGGGTTTAATTTATAGGGTTGAAAATCCTATATTTACGTTCGTATAATTTTGGTTTGAATAATTCATGATTTTTGTTCTTTGCGTTGATTTTTGATCGAATGAGTACTGTGATCTCTGACTTGTTCGTTGTTGAATTTGCTTGAATAATTTTTAAGTCGGTTCCGTTCTTTTTGGCATTTGAATTTGTTTCTCGTTCTTTTCCTCTATGACTTCGACATTTGAATTTTTTTGATAAAATCTGACTTGTTAACTCGTGTTATCATCTGCGAGTTCCATTTTCTTTTCTGGCTTTGACTTGATGACTTCATTCAAACTGCTACCTTGTTCATTTCTTTGTATTCCTTTCACTTTGACTAGTTCATTGACTCACGGCTTCATGAGTGATCTGCACTTTGAAGTTTGCATACACGTTGTTGTGTACTTGTGTAAATGTCTCTGATCTATTGGTCTTCATGGGTTATGATATGTTCACACTGCTTTGACCATTCATGCTGGTGCAGTTTGTATTTATGCATGTAGTCTTGTTCACTTGAGTCTGGTTTGGTTTGCATACGAGCTTCATGTGTACTCGAGTCTCTTTGTTGTTGCAGTCTTGTTAGCCTTTGATTTGTGCACTTGTATTTTCATTTAAAGGTTATTGTTGTAGTCTGGTCATTGCATTGCTTTGACTCATACTTGACTTCACACACCTGAAATGTTGAAATTGTGTTGTTGGAGTTTTGGTATGAGTTTGTTGGTCTGCACCGTGCATTGAACTTGACCATTTGGTTGAGTTATTTGCCTTTGAGGTAACTGTGCAGTTGAGGTCTGGTTCTGGTTCATTTCAGTTCTTGGTTGGTTTTGTTGCTTTTGTATTGCCCTATTAGGTGTTGTTCCTGTCTGGTGCACATGTTGATTTTGTACATTTTGATTCTAGTTCCATATGTCTGGCTCACCTAAACTACATGTACTTGTGCCATATGAGGTCTGGTGTGTGTGTGTGATATTGTGGCTATGCTCTTGACCATGTCTGGTGTGATTTCATGCCTCTGGTTTCATGTAGGTAATGACTGGTTTGTGTTGTTTGTTATGTCCACTGGCTTGCTGAGTCCTTTGTATTTACTTTGTCATGTGGTCTGGTCTATATTGCATCGAGTCTTGTTCCAACTGAACTCTGATTTGATTATCATGTTGTTGTAGTCATGTACATTTTGGTTGACTGCAATTGCTTTGCATTGAATGTTTTCATTTTGTATTACACCTTAGTTGAATCCAGCATTTTCTTGGGTTTGACCTTGTGCTCACCTGTCCCTGCAGTTTTAACAAGCAAGTGTATATCGATGTACATGGCCTTGTGGCATGTATAGTGATACACTGTGCATGTCATAAGTTGTTCATGTAAAATGAATTAAAAGAAAATGATGATGTAACAACCCAAATAACTAGGGCAAATAATATTTTCAAAACACACATTTTATTGTACACTGCAAAATAATTTCTTTTTCAATTTTACTACGTCAATGTTTATTTCGCAGATAGCTCAGATGCTGGATTCGGGCTGGAACAGAGTTGAAGATCCAAATATGAGTGAGAGTGAATATGTAGTGAGGTGAAAAATTGTAAATTGGAAGTTGTATTGTAATTGAAATTGTATAAATGTAGTGAGAGCTCAAATTTGTACTATTTGAATTTGTAATAAAATACTTGTTTGAATAAAACATTTGTTTAAATATGAATTCTGAGTTATTTATTTTATTCAACAAATATTTATTTAATTATGCGAAAAATAAAATAGTACAACAACAAATACATTTTAACGAATATATATATGTTTATTATCATCAAACAAATATCATAGGCTATTGTATTCTACATCCTTACTACTCTTCGAGTAGTGATTTATGCTTTCATTAATTTCTTTATTACTATCTTTAGGCAATGATCTCAACTTGGATCAAACCCCTTATCACTCTCTTAGGTGATGATTTAGGTCTTTCATCCGGTGCGTTTGGTTGGCTATCTTAAGCAAAACCAAAGTCTTACCCGACCTCCCTGTAGGAGGTGCTTTAGGCAAGCCTTATAGGCAGGACAGAAGGCTTGTTCGGTGCTCTAGCTCAGCTATTTTAGAAGGAATGAAAGGCTTAACCTGTCCTCCCTCTATGAGTCACTTCAGACACGCCTTATAGGCAGGACTGAAGGCTGGTCGGTACTCTGGCCAGGCCATCTTAGGTGGGACCAAAAGCTTACTCTATCCTCCCTCTATGAGGCGCTTCGGCCAGGCCTTGTAGGTGAGACCGAAAACTTGCAGTGCTCTGGTCAAGCCTTATAGGCGGGACTAGAGGCTCACTCTGACCTCCCTCTAGGAGGTGCTTTGACCAGGCCCTTGTGGTAGGATTAAAGACTTTATTTCGCCTCTTAATATCATCTTAGGTAGTGATTTAAGCTTTTTCTTTTATTTTATGAATCCTTTCTATCAAAAATTTCACTTTATTAAGGATTTGCCTAAGCTTGGCTTACAAACTCATTGAGTTTTCCCTTTCTTAAGAAATCTCCAGTCATTCCCTTTAAGGCCGACACTGATTGGTTTCATCTCCATTTTCTTAATGATATTGGCAATAAGCACCATCGAGGTTCTATTATTTTTAGGCCTTGTTTGGAAGATAGATATGCTCATAAGAAGTAATGAGAGAATGGATCCAAGAATCCCTAGGATATAGTTCCTTTTATTCCCATTTAGCTTTCTTGTGGTGCATGATTGGCATATTAGGATCATCCATAATCTTTCTCTTCTGAGCTTTGATTGGTGCGGGAGGATGATCTGTTACTCTTTTCCATTTCTGGGCAAACTTATCGAAGTCATTTATCATTTCTTTTTCAAAGATCATCCCCTTTGATTGGCGTTGTGTGGCCCTCCTTATATTTAAGAAATAACTATCTTTCTTTAGGCTTTCTTTTCCAAAAGCAAAGATTGGACTTGGTCCCACATGGAATGGGTTTGTGCTCCATTTATCAGGATCATATGGTGCCACTTGTTTCTTTCCTTCTATGATTTTCAATGCCAATATACTTAGCATTTTTTCCTCATGAAATCATGGGTCAAAAGTGACTTGATAAATTGGCCTACTTGCCTGAGGTTCAGAAGATCCTTATTCAAAAATAGTCATCATGTAGTCCAACGTGCCAAGATAGATTCAAAAATTCATTTGTATCCCTTATATGCAAGTTAGGGAAAGGTCCTTTTTATGCAAGGTAAAGCAAGAAAGGTTAAATATGGAATATGCGGGGTTACGGAGGTTCGAGTCATCCTTTTAGCGCCAAAATGTTAACAAATTTCTTTGTTAACCCCGGAATGTGAAGAATAAGTGAAAAACTTGGTTAGGAACTAGCTATGAAAGCCTTATGTCAACTTTTTCAAAATGTGCATGCTCAATGGTGAGGCAAAAGTTATGCTGAATATCGGAGAGTTCATCATAAATCCAAAGTCATGTTGTATGTATTAGTCCAACATAAGTACAAAGTCATGTTGTACATATGATGGCCCAATATCAGTCCAAAGTTATGTCGTGTGAATGAGAGCCCAACACAAGTCAAAAGTTAAATCTCTTTATTGATATGCTATGCAATAGTTGATTATGGAAGCCCTTATTTGCCAAAAGAACATGAAATTACAATAGGCACTGAAATCCCCAAATTGATTTACAGTCGCAAACTTTTAAGATGTTAGAAAGAGAAAAGAATGAATTACATCTTCTATAATGCCCCTAGGTCCATATTTATAGGGGTGGATATGGGCAGCATGGCTGCCATGTCACTTTCGAAATGCCTAACTTTAGGCATCATCATCTACCTCGATGGCATTCGGCATTCTTTTGGAAATTGATGATTTACAGCATCTGTTGCTCTATTGTTGAGCTATAAGATCCATTGAGGGTTGATAAGTTTCAACATCCATTGTACATAGCGTTCCTTTACTAATTGTTGCCATTTGTCAACCTTCATTATGCTGTTAATATGCGACATTATCCTTGATTATTAATTAATGATATCCATCTTTGCTTTAATGATGCACGACATCCCTGCCACATAGAAGATACAAGGTTGCATTACTGATGACCTTTGACACCAATGCCGCATTGATGCCTTACAACATCTTTCCTTAATGCTGATGAGATATGACATTTCTTAAGCACTGGTGGATGGTGGAAACCTTAGTAATGGCTTACGACATCCACCTTTCATCTTGCTTTTAGAAGTTGGAGACCCCTCTACTTGCATCATTTGGCATCTGCCTTTCTCATTGATGAGATGCGGCAATGATGAGATGCGCTATGGATGAGATGCAACATTGATAATATATGATGCCTGCTGGTGACTTGGGATGTGCTTCCACTCGACATCATTACTCCTCCAATGCTCTACCGCATCTTTTGCTGCCTTTACTGGTGTGAGATACCTTCTACTGGTGCAAGATGTCTTTTACTCTCAAGTTCGATATCCTTATCTGTGACGAAGTTCGATATCATTTCCTGTAATGAAGTTCGATATCATTTCTTTGTGGCTGTTTTAAGTTCAACACCTCCTCTTCAACATGCTTTCACGTTTTCGGTATCATGACTGTAGTAACAAAAATTAAAATTAAAATTTAAAATTTAAAAGTTAAATTTAAAATGAGAAATACATTATCAAATGTTATAATGTAATTTCTCAAAAATGTTTGAAAACGTTATAAAATTAATTATTAATTAGGTTAATAAAATAAAATAAAATAATTAAATAGTTAATTTTAATTAAAATATATACATATATAATATAATGATGTATATTACTTCGTCTTGAATTATTTAAGACAATGTAAGTATATATGTATATATAAAAGAATTTTGAAAACTTATAATATTTAACTAAAATTGTTTAGTTAAATAAATTAATTTATAAATTAAAAATACATACATACACAATATATATCTGTGTGTGTGTGTATAACTGTAAATGTTATGATATAAATATTCGACATAAAATATTGTAACTGAATAATATAAAATTAATTAAAATGATAATTAATTAAATAATATTTAATTAATTTAATTTTATATATAAGACAATTATATAAGATTAATTAAAATATAAAAGTTATATAATATTAAACTTATATAATAGGAATGTATAGATTAATGAGTGGTACATTAAGAAACCCTAATTAGACTTAAGGGATAAATACATACGTAAAGTACGTATACCATGATTTTTGATACGTCTAACGCTTAAATCATAAAGGTATTTCATAAAAAATACATTATTGCATAAGTCGATATCACTCAATGTAATATATTAAAGATTATGAATCTTTAATATAAAGTTGTCCTCTACCATTTATATACTAGCAAATTACTTGCACACTCGCTTATTGTTGAGAAAACTTAAGCTAAAGATGTTATGTGTAGCATTATTAATATATGGAATATACGAGGTAAGATAGCTATATTCATTTGTTGAGCAAACTTAAGGTATATATATTATACTTAGGCCGACATGAAATGGTATGTACGAGTGAATAATCTCTTTTTATTTGTTGAGAAAACCCAAGGTCGAAAGGAGATTAGGACAAGGAACCACGAATTAGGAGTTGTATACGATACACTGATAAAGAGTTATCCATTATTTGTTGGGCTATGACTTGTTGAGCAAACTCAAGGCCAGAATCCCAAGACAGGTGTGTCCTAACATCCACTAGTGATGTTGAAAGACTTCTATGTTTCATCTTAGGGTTTGGAGAAACATAATAGACAAGTGGGAGCTTAATAGTAAAACGAAACATCAAATTTAACCTTACTAATATTAAAAGAACAGCTACTAGGATATTGTCCAAATTTACCGATTTAAAACTTGTAGAAAATGTCCATACCAAAATTATTTTCTGAAAGTGACAAGCTTACTAGACTCAACTATATCGATTGACTAATAGCAAATAAGATAGAGTTGACTTACGAGCGACTTTGGTCACCTATTACCCACGATCCTAAAGAATTACCCGCTGATGATGCGGACCCCGAACTAAAACTTGCTTATGAAAAATGGGTTTCGAATCTAGAGATCTTACAGATTTTCATGTTGACTATGTTAGACAAGTCATTGTAGAGGTAGCACGAAAACATGTCCGTCCATGAGATATTTGATAGTCTCAAGGCCTTATTTGGTGAATAGTCTCGTTCCGCAAGGTACGAACTTACAAAGAAGCTACTCAATACCAAAGTGACCAAAGGACAAAAAGCGGATGATTATGTTTTGATGACGAAGAGCTATTTTGAGAGACTTTCACACTTGGATGTGGAGATAAGCAATGAGTAACAAGTTGATTTGATCCTTGGGTCTCTTATGCCATAGTATGAGACGTTCATATTGAATTACAATATGAACCAGTTAAACGTTAACCTCGTGGAGCTCCTCAATATGTTGAGGTCAGCCAAGACAACATCCAAGGATCAAGGGGCTATACTTGCTGTTATGGCCTGCATCTTTGAAAGGTTCAAAGAAGCGGAATAGGGTTACCAAGAAAAATAGAAAAACTATAGTTGCTGACAATGGTGAATGTCATCATTGTCACAAGAAAGGTCATCGGAAACAGGATTATCCGGCATATGAAGATTATTATAAAGAATTCCGCCATGCCACAGGTAGCTTTATGATTCAAATTTTTTTTGCAATTAATAAATCATATTAGGTTCTAGACATTGGATCTGGAACTCATATCTGTAATTCGTTATAAGGGCTTAGGAACTGGTATCATGTGGCAAAGGGAGAAATGAGAATTTAGGTTGCTGATGGATCTATTGTAGATGCAATGGCAGTTGGAGATTTTCATTGGAGTTTACCAAGTGTTTTTGTGTTGATATTAAATAATTTATATTTTGTAAAGGACTTTATTTGTGGAATAATATATGTGTCGAGATTGTATAAAACAGGTTATGTTTTTCATTGCGTTAATAATGTTATGAACATTATTTTAGATGGTAATAAAGTCTGTGATGGTATTTTAGAGAATGTCATTTATGTGATCAATAGAAATTATGTATGATCTTTGGGTACTTCTTCGAATAACAATATAAATAATAATTATATTTAGCATTGTAGGCTTCGTCATATAAGTGAGAAAAGACTACACAAACTGAAAACCAAAGGTTTTCTCTTGTCACTTGATTCTAAATCATTTGATACATGTGAGTCATGCCATAAAGGTAAAATGTCCAAGCACCCCATTAATGGGAGCAATGAGAGAGTTGATAAACTCTTAGGTCTTGTACATAGTGATGTTTGTGGCCCGACGCCTATAATCACTAAGGATAATAGTTCTTACTTTGTAATCTTTGTTGACGGTTTCTCAAGGTTAGGATATGTGTATCTTACGAAGAACAAGTCCGATGTCTTTGAGAAATTTATTGAATATAAGAATGAGGTAGAAAACCAGACGAACCAAAAGATTATGATTCTTTAATTCAATCTAGGAGGTGAATACGTTGGATGGGAACTCCAACGGTACTTAAAAAGATAATGAGATTATCTCTCATGTTACCCCACCTTATACTCCACAACATAAAAGTGTTTTGGAGTGAAGGAATCGAACCCTATTATATATGGTTCATTCCATGATGAGTAAGGCTAAGTTACCTCTGTCCTACAGGGGATATGCATTGGAAACTACAAAACATATGTTGAACTTGTTGCCACCAAATTTGTGCCTAAAAACACCATATGTATGTGGTATGGGAAGAAATCCCAACTAGGTATTTGCAAGTGTGGGGTTGTCCGACCTATATTAAGAACGTTGATCCGAGTAAACTCAAGGCAATGTCGGTATTGTGTAAATTTATAGGATATCCCAAAAACTTGATGGGATATATTTTTTACAATATAGAGGAACAAAAGGTTATTGTTTCTCGACATGCTGTCTTTTAAGAAAAGAAATTAACAGCGAGGTTGTAGACTTGGATGTGATCCAAGAAGTTAACACTAAGGGGAACTAATGGGAGTACCAAGTTCACCAATATACGAAAACACACCACCTATTAAAAGGTCTAGTAGGGAAGCTCGTGCACTAGAGAGATATTACAATTTTCTTACGGATAGTGAGAAGAAGGACCGTGTCTTAGATGATGATGCTCCTCTATCCTTGTAACAAGCACTGTAGAGTAAAGACTCTACACTCTAGCTTGGAGCAATGAAATCTGAGATTGATTCCATATATTAAAACAAAGTATGGACCTTGTTTGACATACCTGAAGGGATAAAACCCATTGGTAGCAAATGGATTTTTAAGAAAAAGCTAAATGAGATAGACAAGTAGAGACTTATAAATCTTGGCTAGTAGAAAAAGGTTTTCTTTAGATTCGTGGTGTTGATTATGGCGAGTCCTTTTCACCCATAGTTATGCTTAAGTCCATTCAGATTATGTTGGCTATTGCCGCATTCTATGACTAAGAAATATGACAAATGGATGTAAATACGACATTTCTAAATGATCATTTAGGAGAGTCTGTCTATATATCGCAACCTGAGGGTTTTTAAGCAGTGGGATGAGGCAAGGCTTGCAAGTTGTTAAGTCCATCTATGAACTGAAACAAGCTTCAAGGAGTGGGAACAAGTGTTTTAATAAAGTAATCAAACAATTTGATTTTTATTGGACATAGAGGAAGCACGCGTATATCGAAAGGAAAGGGCAATGTTATTGTATTCTTAGTAACGTACGTTGATGATCTTCTTTTGATTAGTAATGACACTCTATAATTGCAATTAGTGAACCTTGGCTTTCCAAGAACTTCTCTATGAAAGACTTAGGAGAAGTAACCTATATACTAGGTATAAAGACCTATATAGATAGATTTAAGAGGCTGTTGGGATTGTCCCTATCCATGTATACAGATACCATACTGAAAGCATTAAGTAAGGAAAATTCCAAGCGTGGAAATGTTCCAACATAATTTGGAATCGTCCTTCCTAGGAAGGACAATCCTCGTACTGATAAAGATAAGGAGTGAATGAAGAGGATACCATATGCTTCTGAAATCGATTCCATAATGTAGACTATGCTATGTACTAGATTTTATGTGGCGTACGCATTAGGATGCGTAAACCGATACCGGTCTAATATGGAGAAAAGCATTGGACGACTATAAAATGTATCCTAAAGTATTTAAGAAATACTCGGGACTTATTCCTAATATACAAGAATAAAGACCTCCTTATGAAGGGGTATACTGTTAACCCACCTTTTAACAAGGCCGTAGATAGGAGGACTTAACTAAATTGACTACTCGTTCGTCGAGGTTGGTTCATGACAGATTTAGTCAACTGGGTGGATGGATGATCAAGCATGGATAATAATCATGGATCTACAGCCGAGATTCGGCATAGTCGATGGACGAAGGTTATTGGATACTCGAAACTTGGGTTTCGATAAGTCGAAAGTCGCCCTGGATTTGCTTCGAGTCGTATGGAGTCAAGCTTTGAGTTGTATGGATGATTTCTTCGAGTCTTTTAGGTGGCTCGACATGGGTGGCTCGGTGTTGGTGGCTCATCATGGAAGGTGGTTCGGCCAAGTTAGATCATGAGTCAGCCTTGGTTGTCGCTCGGCATTGTGGTTCGATCGGGGTGGCTCGGTAGGAATGGAAGGAACTGGCTCGGTATGGAATGAGGCTCGGTTGTTTCGAGTCCTAAGGTCCTTCGCTTCAGGTTGTCGCTCGGTATCTCAGTGGGATATAAAGTGGGTCGGCATGACATCGTTCGGCAGCCTTGTGTCCAAGAAGTTGTTGCTTCGGGTCGACTTCGTGGGATGTGGCTCGGCGTGGTTGGTTCGGCAAGTGTCGATCGGTGACTTGGTGGTGTGGACGACCTGGTGGTGTGGCTCGGTCACTGGTGGTGTGGATCAGCATACTAGAGTATGGAGTGGATCAACATAGGTCATTCGGCATGGCGGTATGGGTTGGTCATGATGAAGGATATTGGCTCGGCTATGGTCCTGATGGGCTCGGAATACTCAGGAAGCCCAGTAACTCGGGATTTGCCTATAAATACAGCATGTAGGACTTCAGAGAAGGGGATCTTCCTTTCGACTCTCTTACTTTCTCTTTTCTAAAACTAAGGCAACTCTGCCATTTTGTAACTGTAATCGATTCTAACATCAATAAAAAGGAAACTTCTGGAGTGGACGTAGGCCAGAGTTAGCCGAACAACTATAAAATCTATTGTTCTCTACTGCTTTCATTTTAATTTCTTATCGTTCTCCATATTAATATTCACCGCATATATGCTATCTGTGAGCTGTGACTGGTATTTGGTGATTTCGCTTGGATTTGGGTGTTAGTGACCAATTTTGGCGCTAACATATACCGACTTTAGTTTTCAAAGTGAAGTCAATGATAATAAGTCAGTGTTAGTGTAACACCCTAGATTTTTTGGTAACATTATTTAGGATATTTAATTAGTTGAATTAAATAAAATAATGTGTTGATTAGGGGATTGAGATTTGATTTTTAATTAAGGGTAGCCGTACCATTTAATAATGAACTAAAGAAGAGTTAAAATGAAATAGAGGAGGAGCAAAATAGGAAATAGGCCATTCCTATATCCTCTAAACCTTGGCCGTGTAAAATTTTAACGTTCTTTTCATTTTCAAAATTTTAAATTGATGGGCCGGCAACCATTAACAAGGAAGAGAAGAAGGAAAGCTAGGAAGAAGCAAATTCAAATCAAATCTATTCACATCTCAATCTCCATAATCTCTTAAGCTAAGGTGAATAATGTTTACATCTCATTTTTTATTGTGTTTTTGGTTTTAATATGAATTCTGAATATTTTGCAATGATTTGCCATGTTTTTGAATGATGGAATGAATATATATACTTGTTGATGAATTATGGTTATCCATATTGAATTTATGATATGTTTTAAGGTAAAAACCCTATAAAATGACATCTAAATGCCTTGTGAATTTTTATGAAGATTATAAATATTATTTTGGAGATGGGTTTCAATTTTCAGGTTTTTCTGAATTTTCGTGGAATTAATATGAATTTTCTAGTAAAGAAAATAATATTTTGGGTTATAAATTAATTACGGGTAAATAATTAATTACTTGGTTCTGAAATTTTTATATATTGGAAAACATATATAATGTGATTTTTTGGAATTTTTCTAGATTTTTCCTAAGTGTTTTAATGGTTATATAAAATTATTTAAGGTATGAGACTTAAATGTTTTATATAATTAAAATAGGAGAAGGGCTTTTTGTAAAAGATTTAAATTATAAAATCTGGTAAAGTCGGCAGCACTTTTGATAAAGTGCGGTCTTTTTATTGGTAAAGAAAGAGGCAACCAATCACAATTAGACACGTAAGGCGGGTTAGGTGAAAAGAACTATTTGCTATAAGTTTTTCACTGTTTCGCCTCTTTCGACACCAGGTTTTTCCTCCATACTATCGCCTCCGACGCAATCAAAACCAATGCATATGGTATCAGGCAACTCGTACGTAATGAATTGGATGATGGCGAAAGGTAGGGAGTCGAAACCATGGGTTTCAAAGGGGTTGAGGCAGTCCTTTGTTTTTAAATTAAAGAAATACACCTGTTTTCTTTCGACTAAATGGCTTTCGACTAAGTAGCTTTCGACCAAGTCAAATGATTTAAAGGAAATGGTTTCGATTGGGTTACACCTCTGTTTTTAAATAATTGCTTTCGACTAAGTCGAGACCTTTTTGTTGTCGCCTTTCTACCTTTCGACCCAGATGGTTTCGAAAGGGTTGTTTTGTTTATCTAAAACTTGGCCACCTCTCTAATGCTTTTGAAGGGATGGTTTCGACACCATCACTTCATTACTTAGGAAATGGTTTCGAAGCAGTTGCTTCCAACTTAAATGTTTTTAAAACCCTTTTTCTATAAGTAAAGTAAAACCCAAATGGTTTTGAAAGAGATAGTTTTAAAAGGTTTCGAAACTGATGCTTTCGACTTTAATGGGTTTCTGATCCTTTTGATCTACTTGAAGGTAGAATCCAAATGGTTCGATCAAGATGTTTTTGAATGGTTTTGAAAGGTTTCCACGTATTTTAAATTGAACCCAAAGTGCTTTAGAAAGGATTGAGTTTGACTGTTTCGAAAGGTTTTAATGAATGGTTTCGAAAGGGGTGGTTCCCAAGGGTTTCGAAAGGGTTGAAAGGAAGGTTTTTCCAATGTTTTCTAAAGGCAATGTTTAAAAGGTTTTAAAGGGAATGTCTGTTATTTTGAAGCTTTCGGAGAAAAGAAAGGGAAGGTTTTTCCAATGTTTTCGAAAGGGTTTTCCAATGGTTTTGAAGGGGTTAACTTCAATGGTTTCGAAAGGGTTGTTTAACGGTTTTAAACAAAGGTTTCGAATGTAATAAATAGGCAATGTAGCCTAAGTATTTTCAAGTTAAAAAGGGTTTTGACTTGGTTTAGAAGGATAGTTAATCCTTATTAAGTCTCATCAATATTATTTTGAGCAAAGTATGTATAACATAGCAAAATATGTAGCCCAGTTGTAGTTGCCTAAGATTCGGACAATTAGTCCAGTTTGCGGGCAGTCAGCCCAGTTGTATGGACAGATAGTCCATTTGTAGCATAACAGAACTTGCTACTATATGTGGGCAGATAGTTTACATATTACTTGTTTTACGGACAGATAGTCCATTTATTAGCACAAAGGATATTGCTATTTTGATATAATCAGTTTGATTAACCAGTTTGGTTGTAGGAAAGGACTGCAAAATATACATGTTTTGAAAAAGATATTAGTGAGGGAAAACCCATTCCGTTAAGCGGTGTGGTCTCACTTAATATTAGTAAACCGAGATGTAACAGAATTATTCACACCAGGCTTTATGTCTAACTCGAAGTTTTTGTTTCCCCTTAAACTCTCGGGTACTCAAAATTGATTTGAGTAGGCTGAGGGTTGAGGTTTTTAGGTTTTTGTCTTTTGGTGAATAAAGCATCCGAAGACGAGCAGGTGGCTGATGGATAGCTAATGAGGGTTTTCCGTTTCATTTTGTTTTGATTCCGCTGTGTATATAAGTCAGATATGACTATATTGCTTTGATCAACCAAGGGGGCATCGTCATATGTCGCTCTTGGCGTATTTTTATAATGATATATTTAATCATTGCCTGGGAAACGTTAAGGGATTATGTAACATGGATATGAATTATTGTTTTGAAATGTAATCGGTAAAATATTGTTTTTTGAAATCTGTGAATTTGTTCATATTCATGTGCTTCTGATATTATGGATATCATTATCATTACCATATTTTGTTGTTAATACTATGGATGACTGTAGCATCTGCAGCGCTTAGCTTTTGGCCTCCAGATACGGGATGTTACAACTTGGTATCAGAGCATGGTTTATGAAAAAATTTAAACTAAAAATGATTTTAAAGCATAATCCTAAGGAATTCGAGTAAGATTGGGGTATGGGATAACACTATAGTAACGTACTTGTATTTGCTATATATAAGTATAGGCTTTATCTCTAGTCTCCTATCCTTGTTAGGTTATTTTTCTTTATCTCATAAGGTTTGAATACAAATATGGAAGGAAGAAGAGGAAGAGTTAACCAAGGAGGGGAGGGCACCGAAGGGAATGTCAGGCCTAATGTGATGAGAGGTCAAGGTCAGGTGCAAGCAGAGAATGTGAATGCCGAAGTCCCGCAAGTTGGAATGGAAGCTATGTATCAGTTTTTCAGGAATATGGTGCAGGCGGGAGTTGCAGCCAAAGTGTTAGGAGGAAATGCTGCAGGAACAGGGACTTCGGAAGTTCCGGTAGTCAATCATTATGCAAAGCTGAGTGGGGATTACACTAAGCTTGAAGGGAAGTCGTTTGTTGGAACGGAAGATGCCATTGAGGTAGAGAATTGGTTGTTGCACTACGAAAGGGTTTTTGCGGATCTGGGGCTCAATGATGAGCGAAAGAGGAGGTTGGCATCTAGGAAGCTTCAGGGAGTAGCTCTGTTCTGGTGGAATAGTGTGATTGCGGCGGTGGATGAGGAAACTATGACCTGAGAAGATTTCAAGGGAAGGTTCCAATAAAGGTTTATGTCAATGATGGCACAGTCAGCTCTGATCAGGAAGTTTGCTGAATTAGAGCAGGGGAAGATGTCAGTTCTAGAGTATGCAAGGAAGTTTGAGGAGTTGGCCCGATATGGGTATGCTTCAGTGGACACAGTCATGAAGAGGAATGAGAAGTTTATTAGGTGGTTGAAGCCTGAGTTGGCCACAGCTACATTACCTCATATTAGGGATCCCTCTGACTTTGTTGTAGAGATGGCCTTGAGGCATGAGGAGTTGCTTGATTCTCTAGAAAAGAGTAAGGCTAAAGAGGTCCAGGTCATGCAGAATCAGAAGAGGAAGTTCTTTCTAAAGAAAGGTGCTCAGAAGGGTGGAGCAGCTAAGAAGGGAAGGTCTGAGATTGTTTGTTTCAAGTGTGATAAGAAGGGGTGCTATGCTAATGAGTGTCGTGCCGAGAAGGCTAAGGAAGTGGCTGGGAGGAAGAATGTCATGTGCCACAACAATGACCAGATTGGCCACTACAAGAGCCAATGCAAGGAGCCCGCTAAGGATGGAAAGGGCAAGGTGTATGCATTAGAGCCTGCTGCTTCTAAGCCGACGGCTCAGGAAAAATGAAAGGCATTATGGGAGGTACGCTTCAGATTCATGGTATGACTGTTAGCATTCTATTTGATACTGGTGCATCACATTCTTTTATATCTAGATGTTTGATAGATAAGCTTAACCTAGAACCCACTTATTTAGCTACTTTCTTATGGGTTGCGAATCCAATAGGAAGGTATGCAACTCTAGGGATAAGATGTGATCAGTTAGAGTTTGACCTGTTAGGTCATACTTTTGTTAGCAGTTTGCATGTATTTGATTTTGTGGGGTTCGGAATTATTCTTAGGATGGATTGGTTAAGTGAGTACGATGCTAGGATATCTTTCCAGGATAGAAAAATATCGCTTAGACATCCAGATTGTAGTGATCGAATAGTTTATACCGTTGAAGGTTCTTACGATGAGATGTATGCCTTGTTGGATGCTATGGAATTGGATGATGAGTTGAGTCGAGTTTTCATGGTTAGAGAATTCGCGGATGTTTTTGAACCTGTAGTTGGATTACCGCCGAAATGGGCCATTGAGTTTCAGATTGATTTGGTTCCGAGAGTAGAACCAGTGAGTAGACCGCCAAGTAGAATGACCCCTTCAGAGATGAGGGAGTTAAAGGTGCAATTGGTGGATTTAGAAGGCAAGAGTTTCATCAAGCCAAGTAGTTTGCCATGAGGAGCAGCTGCAGTGTTTGCTAAAAAGCCGGATGGATCATTAAGGTTATGTATCGATTATCCTAAGTTGAATGAGAGGACGATAAAGAATCGATATTCATTGCCAAGGATTGACGATTTATTCGACCAGTTGAGTGGAGCCAAGGTATTTTTGCAGTTGGATATGGCGACAAGTTTCCATCAGCTCAGGGTAGTAGAGGATAGTATACCTTTAACGGCATTTAGGACCAGGTATTGGTCGTACGAATGGTTAGTTATGTCATTCGGACTGACTAATGCGCCAGCTTTCTTTGTAGATTTGATGAACCGGGTTTTCCGAGAGCACTTGGATAGGTTCGTATTAGTTTTCATAGATGATATTTTGATTTACTCTAAAGATGAAAGAGAGCATGAAATTCATCTTAGAATGGTGCTTGAGATGTTGAGGCAGCATCAGCTGAAGGCGAAGTTTTCGAAGTTTCATTTCTAGAAGAAAGAAGTGAAGTTTCTTGGTCATGTAGTCTCAAAGGAAGGGTTGTCAGTAGATCGGACTAAGATTGAAGCAGTGAATAGTTGGAAGAGACCCGAGACAGTGACGGAGATAAAGAGTTTTTTTGGGTTGGCTGGTTATTATCGGAGGTTCATTAAGGATTTCTCGCGGATGGCGGCGCCGATGACCAAGCTAACAAGAAAGGATGTGAAGTTTGTATGGACCGATAAGTGTGAGGAAGCATTCCAGAGTTTGAAACACTTATTGACCCATGCACCGATGTTAGTTGTTCCGGAAGGGAATCAAGATTTGGTGGTTTACACCGATGCATATGGAACAGGACTAGGAGTTGTGCTGATGCAGAGGATAAAGTGATTGCCTACGCTTCTAGACAGCTTAGACCATATGAGGTCAAATATCCGATGCATGATTTGGAATTGGCTGCAGTGATTTTTTCTTTGAATGTGTGGAGACATTACCTTTTGGGAGAAAGGTTTGAGCTATATACAGATCATAAGTTGCCGAAGTATTTGTTCTCTCAGAAGGAGTTGAACAAGAGACAGCAGAGGTGGTTAGAGTTCATCACTGCTTATGATTTTGGGATTGAGTACACACCAGGAAAGGCAACAAGGTTGAAGATGCACTTAGCAAAAAACATCAGAATGCAGTTTTAGCGATGATTGCCGAGTGGAAGGATTTGGAAGCATTAGCAGATTGCAAAGTGCAGTGAAGATCCGAGGTTGGGTCTAGTGGAGATACAGTTGTATTATCTTGTTTGGAAGTTCGACCAGTGATGATCGAAAGAATTGCTTCTAAACAGGAAGAAGATCCGGTAATAGCTGAACGGATTAGGAAGTTAAGAGAAGGAACTGAGAGCAATGACTTGAAAGATTTCAGTCTTGACCAGAATGGGAGGTTGAGAAAGAAAGGAAGATTATGTGTTCCGAGTGTAGGAAACATAAGGAAAGAAGTCTTGGAGGAATGCCATCGTTCGAAGTTCTCTATTCACCCAGGAGGTACTAAAATGTATCAAGATATGAAGGGAAGTTTCTTCTAGGAAGGTATGAAGAAAGATATTGGGTTATGTGTGAAGGTAGTGTATGATTTTCCAGCAGGCAAAGGCCAAACACTAGAAACCAAGTGGGTTGCTTCAGCCATTGGATATTCTAATATGGAAGTGGGATTCTATCTCTATGGATTTTATTGATGGGTTTCCAAGGTTGAACAAGGGAAATGATAGTATATGGGTCATAGTGGACAGATTGACCAAGAGTGCCCATTTCATTCCAGTTAGGTCAACCAGAACGGCACCTGTTTTGGCGAGGTTATTCCTAAAGAATGTAGTTAGACTGTATGGAGTTCTTAGTAGCATAGTTAGTGATAGAGATCCTTTGTTAACTAGTGAATTCTGAAAGAGTCTACATGAAGTTTTGGGAACCAAGCTCAAGATGAGTATCGCTTACCATCCGCGGACTGATTAGCAAACGGGGAGAGTTAACAAGATCTTGGAAGATTTGTTAAGAGCTTGTGTTCTGGATTTCAGGGGATCTTGGGAAGACCATCTGCATTTAGTTGAGTTTTCATATAACAATAGTTATTAGACTAGTATTGGGATGGCACCGTTTGAAGCTTTGTATGAAAGGACATGCAAATCTCCCATTTTGTAGGCAGTCAGTCTAGATTTCGGACAATTAGTCCAGTTTGCGGGCAGTCAGCCCAGTTGTATGGACAGATAGTCCATTTGTAGTATAACACACCTTGCTACTATATGTGGGCATATAGTTCACATATTACTTGTTTTACAGACAGATATTCCATTTATTAGCATAAAAGATATTGCTATTTTAATATAATCAGTTTGATTAACCAGTTTGGTTGCAGGAAAGGACGGTAAAATATACATGTTTTGAAAAGGATATTAGTGAGGGGAAACCCATTCTTCTAAGTGGCATGGTCTCACTTAATATCAGTAAACCCAGATGTAGCAGAATTATTCACACCAAGCTTTATATTTGACTCGAAGTTTTATGTTTCCCCTTAAACTCTCGGGTGCTCAAAATTGATTTGAGTAGGCTGGCGAATAAAGCATCCGAAGACGAGCAGGTGGCCGACGGATAGCTAATTAGGATTTTTTGTTTCATTTTTTTGATTCCGATGTGTATATAAGTCAAATATGACTATATTGCTTTGATCAACCAATGGGGCATCATCATATGTCACTCTTGGCGTATTTTTGTAATGATATATTTAATCATTGTCTGGGAAACGTTAAGTGATTATGTAACATGGATATGAATTATTGTTTTGAAATGTAATCAGCAAAATGTTGTTTTTTGAAATTTGTGATTTTGTTCATATTCATGTGCTTCTGATATTATGGATACCATTATCATTACCATATTTTGTCACCAGAAGTTAATACTATGGATGACTGCAGCATCTGTAGTGCTTAGATTTTGGCCTCCAGATACTGGATGTTACAGTCAGGCTATGTTTTTACACTAAACAGTGGGGTTGTGAGTTGGAAAAGTTCCAAACTAGAAATGGTAGCTGATTCCACAATGGAAGCCAAGTACATCACCCTCAATGAAACAGCTAAAGAGGCGGCATGGATGCACATTTTTTAAGCAACCTTGGACTGATTTCTGATACAGAGAATCCAATGGCATTATTTTATAACAACAACGCGACAATACAATCGCAAAGGAGCCCAGAGCACATAAAATGTCATAGCATATTCTTCGAAAGTTCCACCTTTTAAGAGATTTCATTGAGAAGAAATAGGTTGTGATACAAAGGGTAGATACTAAGGACAACATAGCAGATCCATTCACAAAGGGTCTAACTCGGTCGGTTCTTGAGAAGTCGACCAATGGGAAGGGATTGAGGTTCTATAATTGACCTAAAGTGCAAGTAGGAGATTGATAAAGATAGGGGTATGCCATAGGGGCAATTCTTTAATTTACTGTAAATTAATAACTTTGTAATCAATTCTCGTTCATAATAAATAATGTTTTCTTTCTGTTATATGCTTGTTACAAAATGTTATAACTAATTACTATTTAATTTAAGTATATTTAATAAAAAATCCATAAATGGTGTGTTTATGATAGTAATTACAAATAGTTGTAATCATGAGTATTTTATCACGATATAATAAACACATCATTTTAAATATTCCAATTCAAGATGTATCGAGACTAGATTTCGATGCATCCGTCGAGACTAAATAACACTTTCCAAATATTAGGAACTGTATTATTCATTACTTGAGGGGTTACGTACTGATAGTTATTGGATAATTATGGATGACTCACTCGACGTTTTTTGTTGGTTAATATAACTATGATCAAATAGAAAATATCGATGTGACAAGCTTACACATTTCTCTTGACTTGAGAATATTGTTGGTTTTCAATATGAAAGCTCTACTTTGATTATATTTAAATCATGGCCATCAAACGACTATAGTTGGGTCGAGTGGAAGTATTGGAAGTGAAACACTATTCAAGAGAGGATTCATCTTCTTAGCTATATGAGGTTAGTATCATGATAAACTAAAATCAACTCAAAGTCAAAACCACTAGCCAGAGTAGTTCGATTAATAATAATTGTTATTGAACCAAGGACTTTGTGTTTAGACTATAAAGTTGAATATGGACTATATTTGACTTTTGACCATTACCAAATTTCCTAAATCCTAATGTGATATAGTTTTGATGAAAAGAATTGGTGTAAATGATTATCAGTACCTGGTAACACTTAAATAAATAAATTTGGATTTTACTAGAGTTGTGTAATTGATAAATTGGCTATAATGTCACACCACCTACTAAGTGACGTGTAAATGACAATATTCAAATCGTACGATATTAACTGCTGACCAAATTTACACCTAAGAGTCACACAACCGAAATGTTGAATATTCCTACTACCACATGATTTAATTAGTTATAGTTTTTATAAATTAATCATATTGATTAATATTTTGAAATATCGATTATAAAATTTTATTCAATTTGTGTTGATTAATATTAAATAGTGCGTATATAATAGTTACAAAAGCCGTATTGATATACGATATCAATCTGCATGTGAATTAAATTTAAATGCAATATTTATTGGTCAAACTTGAAGTGCATTTGAGGCCTAAATGGGACCATGGTAAAGGGCCCGACCATATCAGATAGGACGGGGTTGAATTTTGAATTCAAAAGGAGGAGATTTGGTTAGAGGGAAAGATGGATCTAGATCCTCTTTTCACTCCTTGACTCTTGCTATTTAGTTGCCTCCAACCTTCATTCTTTTGACTCTCACTTTTGCTCTATTATACACCAGCCAAGGACAACCTCTAATCCCCTTCTTCTTCTTAAAATTCAAGCACCTAAACACTAAATTAATCAAATTCATACACATATGGTAGCTACATTCAGACCGGTAGCACTTTTTGGATTAAGGACTTCATTCAAGGAGTGATTTGATTCAGTATTGCAAGGTGTGTCAACAAGGCTTTGGATAAGTTAAAATCCTTGTTTACATTTTCATATATGTGTATACAATTGTTTTAATATATTACGTGCATACATAGATAGTAAATTGATATTAGGACTTATATGTCATTACCGTCAACATTTGATGAATATGTTTATATACATGTGTATAAAAAAAATATTTTGCACATATAGTATTCGGTAGCAAAAAAAATATTTATTTTGATTTTCGAAAATGATAGTTTGATAATATTTAAAACTAGTATAGTCTAAAATACATATACATAGTGTATATACAAATTTAATATACATAAAAGATGTTATGTATGCTCATTATATGTTTTCGGATTATTATTATTTTTACTTAAAACCAGATATATATATATATATAATTTATTTAAATACAATACTTATGATTTATAATTTTAATATATCTATAAAGTAAATGTAAAATATGCAAAAAATTATTTAGTAAATTTTTAGTACATCTTTAATATTGCTTTTAAAAAAAGGAATATATATATATATATATTAAGTGATTTCCGTATGGAAATCATAATTAGAAATATTTATATATATGTTTGCAATTTTAAAACCAAAAAGATTTTTTTTATTTGTTGGCCGATAGTATATAAATTAAAACATTTTTTTTTGAAAAAACGGTTCTTTATTTAGTGACATATAAAGAACGTTATTGGTTTTCCCTCTTTAAAAAACCTTAAAAGAGTAATAAGGAAAAAGAGTGCAACAACTCAACAGTTCACATTATTACAACACTTCACCAAACAAATACAACAAAATCAAAAAAATAAACAAATACATAACCCACGCTTCAAAAGCCCACCACATACAAGCCCAAACTACACTACAATAAACCCTTATAGTCTATAGGGCTGTCAATGTGTACCCGAAAAATCCGATATCCGTCCGAATCCGTATCCAAAAATATGAAAAATATCCGTTATCCGAAAAGCGGATACGGATATCCGATATCCGAAAAGCATTCCGGATACGGATATGGTAATAGTGGTATCCGTATCCAAAAAATATCCGTCCGACTTTTTAACGTGTAAGTATATATATAATATTTAATTAGAGTCTTAGACCATTAAGCTTAAATTATAAATCTACATATAATTTTCTTAACACCAAGTCGGGTCGGATCTGAAATTTCATAACTACTAGGATCGCATCCCATACAAAATTACAGTTTCCCCACTTCATTTATTTCAAAACCCTACCCCAAAACAAAACAAAATTCAGCCGCCATTCACGAATCACAATCTTCTCAACTTCGTCTTCACAGTTGTTCGGTCTCGTGCCGACTGCCGATTGGAGTTCGAATCACGCAGATTGGAGTTTGAATCACACAGATTGGATTTCGTCTGCCGCCATCACAGTTGTTCGAATCTCGTGCCGACTGCCGACTGCCGATTAGGGCTTCACAATCTCACGCACACTGATTTTTATAAGGTATTTTCCATACCAGCTTCTTTCACGTAAACTTGCGCTTACACGATTCTGGTATAACACTGAACTAATCTTGTTTGTTATAAGCTTTACTTCTACATGAAAGTAAGATTTGCAGTTAGTTGATTTACATTCAGATTCAGAGGCAACGCAGTGTGCTTGACGATGATGAATAACCATGTTTCTTAGTGGATTTATTATTTGTGCTGTCATCAAACTATTATGCTGGAGTTCTAAGGTAGTAATTCCCCTGTTGTGTATTATTAAATTATTTTGCATATTGCGTCTCTTTGATGTTTAACTGGTCATATAACCTGAGTTTTTGGTTGATTATTTGCCTTAATGGCAGCAGCTTCTTTATCTTCAATGTTGTGTATGATGAAAATGTTGACTGCTTGTTTATTCTGAAGTATGTATTATTACCGAATAAATAGTGCAAGTACATTAAAATTACCTTCAACATTTGGCAAGTCTTCCTGATATGTTTGTTTTGAAAGTAGCTATATTAAGCTTATGTCAATGTCAATAAAACGAAAGAGAGTGGAAGAACTGGAACAATTTACAAACAATTGAGTGGCACTTTAAATTTGTTAAGTTGGTCCTTGATCTTTAAGGCAGGTGGAAGAAAAAACGCTAGAAATAAACTGATAGTTTTTTTGTGTTTATATCGTATTAGGTTGCTATATTAGGTTGCTATATACATAATACCTTTTTTCCCATTAGGTTGCTATATTTTATTTATCAAATTGAATCATTTCTTACAGGAGAAAACAAGCTGGTGTGTATACATCATATATATTTGGACCTGCTGGAAAGCGTATAAAGGTATGCAGTTTCTATGTTATATGCAGTTTCTACATTTCCATTAAGTAATATTGAATGTGTTCAAGTACAAATTTGATGGTCTATACATATACGTAGTTAATTGAGCTATTTTTACGTTGAATGCAAAAATCATGCTCCAAGCTTGAAAAATCATGCTCCAAGCTTGGAGCAGCAAGTTTGAAAAATCATGCTCCAAGCTTGGAGCAGCAAGCTTGAAAAATCATGCTCCAAGCTTGGAGCAGCAGCAAGCATGAAATGCTTGCTGCTCCAAGCTTGCATTGCTGCTCCAAGCTTTGGATTGCATTGCAGCAGCAAGCATGAAATGCTAACAGGTACTGTTAATGGCATTTCAGAATTTGTTACAAATGAAGATTCATCTCCATTTTAAACAAAAATGAAGAGTTCCATTTTGCCAAAACGGTGATGCATTATTCATTCCATTCTCCATTTTGACAAAACATTTGCAAAATATACAAATGGACAATGCACAATGACTGGAAATAAACTTATACAGTTGAAATAATCTTCACTAATGTGTGAATTTGAAGCAAAAACAATCTACTATGATAAAAGTAAGAATGAATTATTTGATATTAAGTTGCATGTGTACATTTCAACACAATGTGAATTGATTATTTTCAGCCATAGCTTTGTATAATTGTACCTACCCTATTTCGTGGCAAGCTTCATAATTTTTCATGGTGTACCCATAATTTGTTCACATTTCAATTATTGTAGACAATGGAATATAAACAGATTTAGTTCATGGAAGAGTTGTAAAATTAACTATTCGATTAATGGTTGAAGGACTGCTGTCCAAATGCAAAATTACTCGGTTTCCTAATAAATTCCAATAATCTAGGTTGATCAGCAAAATCTCAACTTACATCTACCACTAATCTCTAAGCAATCACTCTTCCCATAAGTTGTCAGTCTTTTGATTCCTTGCAGATGCAAATCATTTGATGAGCAATAACCTTACGTTTACAGTGCGTCAAACTTTTTATATTTGCAGTACATGCATTTGCGTTTGTTATCTATCCATAAATCACATCTGACAAGTTAGCCCCACATATGCTTCTCAAACCGGAAGGATTACATTTCAGCTTTTTCTTGAAGGACCTTAATTGTTAACGTTTTTCCTATTACAAGCATTGTTTTATTATTAATTTTGCTGTAGCCAGTTTGATCTAATTTTAATGATATTACTCTGTCATTTGTTTGCCTTTTATCAGCGTCCCATACAGTTGATACATCTTTTAACAACTTAGTGTAAAAAAAGGAAGGAAATGGATCATTTTTGGGTAGCGTCTGTGGGACAGTGGATAGGGACAGTCAGAGTGGTGTTTGCATGAAATGCTTGCTGCTCCAAGCTTGCATTGCTGCTCCAAGCTTGGAGCAGCAAGCAAACTTTTTCATGCTTGCTGCTCCAAGCTTGGAGCAGCAGCAAGCATTGCAGCAAGCATGAAAAAGCTTGTCCAAGCTTGGAGCAGCAAGTGTGTTTGGTTAAGTAATTTTGCAAGTTAAAGTCGTTTGGAATTTTGAATGCATTGTTATGATATAGTATACTCAACGTACAAAAATAATCTACTTCATTTTAGATTTGTTTTTTTACTAACTGATAGTCTATTACAATTTGCAGGGGTATACTTTTGAAGCATCGACTAGCCGCTACTCCATGAAAAAATGGAAAAAGAATGAAATATATTAAATTATATGTGTGCTATTCAGATGATTTTTGGTATTTGCAACAATTTATGACATGTATGATGTATTTGCTTTTCTAATTTATGTTGTTTTAGGTTATGACATGTATGATGTATTTGCTTTTATGACATGTATAATGTATTTGCTTTTATGATGTATTTGCTACAATTTATGTATTTGCTTTTATGATGAATTTGCTACTATATTTGCCGCAATTTATGTATTTGCTTTTACGATGAATCTGCTACAATTATATGTTGTATTTGCTACAATTTATGCATTTTCGGATATGCATTTTGAAATTCGGATACGGATATTTTCAGATATTCGAAAATATCCATATTCGTTGAGCCGGATACGGATATTTTCGGATATCCGAAAATATCCGCGGATACGGATACGGATATTCTTTAACTGGTATCCACGAATATCGGATACGGATTCGGATTTTTATTTTCGGATACGGATTCGGATACAGCACTATCCGTATTCGATTGTATCCGTTGACAGACCTACTTATAGAATCGTCGCCATCCTTAATCTTGAAGCTCAATTCCCCACTGTTCCAAAAAGACTCTTTCATCCGTGCTATAATGACGAATATCCCATTGTCAAATAACCAAAGCAATGATCTCCTTTTTAATTATTCTTGCTCGTTAAATCCGCGATGTATGCTTGTTGTCAAAAAACTCTTCTGTTTCTCTCTCCCCAAATACGATGGATCATCATCACCAAAGATACATATGCAAAGCTCCGCATGTTATTCTTAGAAGTGAATATTGATTAAAGCTCTCGAATCTTCTCAAATAGAACATTTGAAGGAGGATGAGTAATTCTCAACTTCAACTGAAAGAAAGAGGTGATATAACTACTGTATTCACATTTGAAGAACACAAGGTGATGCATTTGTTCTTCTAAGCTACATAAGGGGCATCGATTATCAAGCTGATCCCCCGTCTTGATAGTTTGTCCTTTGTAGGAAATCTCTGATTCACCACTTTATATGCGCATATTGACATTTTCGTAGAATTTAGTTTATGCCAAGTTACATGATACCATCTACCGAAGAATACTTATCATGAATTTGATTCCATACTGCTATGAGATTGATATAGGGCCTCCCATTGACTTCCCAATAATCGGTCGCTTGATGTATGTTAATAGGTATAGAAGTTATACGATGCTTATTCCTTAGTTTCTAGTAGCAAATCTGGGTTAAACTGGTTGTGCTGTATGATTTGTGAAACCAATTTATCAGCGTTGAACATCGAAACTCTGTGCCATCCTAGAATAGCAACTAAATATTTGTGGTTGATCCACGGATTAAACCACAAAGGAGTATCCATGCCATCAGTAATCACTCTATTAAAAATTGTTGTTGCATCCTGTCTACACCTCAACATATGCTTCATAGTAGATGAATGGTTGTTATTGGTAGATAATGACCAAAAATTTGTATATTAATTTCTCACCATGCAATCCATAAGCATTGTTTAGTCAAGAGAGTCCAGTTCAATTTTAATATTGATGTAGATCTCAAGTCTATCAGTTTCCTTAATCCAATGCCACCTTCCATTTTAGGTCTGCATAAAATGTCCCATGCAATTTTATGCGTTTTACCACCCCAAAAAAATTAGCACACAGAGATTCAATTTTCCTTAAAATAGAAGTTGGAAGATGATAAATTAATAACCAATATAGGACTATTGGAATAATAACACTTTGAATTAACTGAGCTCTTCCAGCTGTAGACAATAAGTCACCGTCCTAGCTTTCAAGTCCAGTAGTTATTCTTTGAAGCAAAGTAGGGCATTGAGCTGAATTAATATATTCAAAGGATAAGGGGACCCTTAAATACTTGACTGGTAGGTGTTCCTCATTCATACCAAGGATTTGAAGTATTTCAGGACCATTTACCATATTTTTGCTCAAATAAACCTTTGACTTGAGTTGGTTGATATGCAACCTAGTTGTTTGTGCCAATTCATTGAATACATGTCTGATTTCAGTAGCATTATCTATAGTAGCTTCTAAAAAAATCACGACGACATCTACATATAATAAATGGGAAACAACTGGTTTAATTTTATAAATAAGCCTGATCCTTCTATGGGAGACATCATCCTCCATTCTTACGGGAAAAACTCCATAGCAATGCAAAATAAGTAAGGGGGTAGAGGGTCCCCCTGTCTTAATCCTTATTAAACTATATAAAACCATGAGGGACACCTTCAATTAGTGTGGAAAAGGTGGGTGTACTGATGCATTCATAAATTAAGTTAATAAATGACATGGGAAACCCATGGCCTGTAGCATATGGCATGTAAATTCCCTATTTATCATATCATATACCTTGTGTAAGTCAACCTTATTACACATTTTTGGCTTTCCGTTCTTTTTAAAATCCCCGATCAATTCATGTGCAAATAATATGTTTTCCCCAATATTTCTCCTAGGGATAAAAGCAGACTGGTTATATGCAATTAAAAAAGCATGAAAATTTTGAATCCATTACATAAATTTTTTGAAACAAGCTTATATAGGACATTAGCACATGCAATAGGCCTATAATTAGATAAATTTTGAGGCTTATCTTTTTTTGGAATAATAGTGAGAAAATTATGATTACATTCCTTACCAAGTTGAATAGTCTGAAAATTTTCTGAAATAACAAAGAACAACTCAACTTTAATTTGGTCTTAGTGTAACTTGTAGAATTTTGAAGTATAGCCATATGGTCATAGGCTTTTAGCGTTATCAATTAAGTTAGAGCTTCCTTTTTTCTACAAATTGAACTAGAGATGATAGCTATATTTTACCTAATTATTAATAATCATTCTAGGCTTAAAATATGGGAATGAGATTGCATTTTCTCCATTATATAGATTAGTGTAATAGTTTAGAGATTCCTGAACTATCACATCTCTATTGTATACATTTTCACCTTTTGCAAATGAAAGTGCTTGAATGTGATTCTTATTTTTCCTCATTGACATTTTTGCAAAAAATATATATTAGAATTTCTATCATCATCTTGTAACCAAAAAGTTTTGCTTTTTGCATCAGTTGGTCATTCCTCAGTTTAGTCTGATTTCTCAAAGCAACACTTATATGCATCATCTTATCATTTAATGGTAAGTCTTCTGGGTCTACATCAGTTTGTAGAAAAGTACTTTCATATTCTTTCTACAACTGTTTGACTACATCTAATTTGTTAATATTTTTGTTCCACACTTTTAGATTCTCTTTTGTTTGCTTAAGTTTTGCTATAAAATTATGTGTGAGATCCCCCCATGTAGTGGCTTTGAACCCTTTAGTAACACATTGCTGATACCCCTCCAAAGTATGCCAAGTATTAATATATTTAAAAGGAGCATTCTTGTCTTGTGTGCTTCTGTTCTTGAAATCGATAAGTAATGGAGTGTGATCACTTAGATTTGTAGGTAATGCGATTATGCTTAAGTCGGGAAAAATTTGCAGACATTTCTGGTTAACAAATACTTTATCAATATTTGTTGTCATGCCTGTAACACCCCTAATTTTTGATAATATTATTCAGGAGATTTAATTAGATAAATTAAATAGAATAATGTAAATGTTAAGTGATATGGGGATTGAGACTTGAATTAATTTAATTAAGGCCGAGCCTAATATAATAACTAATGGGCTTAAGAATGGTTTTGGGTTACTCAAATTACATAATTAGGAATTTTCGCCCATAACCTCTATCCTTATATATTTTCGTTCCTACCATTTCACTACCTATTCACATCATTTTGAAATGCACATCAAAAACTTAGAGAACGGCCGGCCATTAAGAGAAGAAGAAGAATTCAAATTAAAAGCTAGAGAATCAAGCTTAGGGGAAATTAATCTCAATCCAATCTTGTTATCTAAATCAAGGTGAATAATAATTCCATCTCTATTTTGTTTTGAATCATATATTCTCGGATTTAAAGGTAAATTCATTTTTATGATATATTTGATGATGATATACTTGATTTATAATTTACATGGATGATGATGATTCGAAGTTGTGAACAATTGGAAGAGACCAGAGACGGTGACCTAGATCAGAAGTTTTCATGGACTTGCTGGCTACTACCAAAGATTCATCAAGGATTTCTCGCGGATAGCTCGCCTTTGACTAAGCTTACCAGAAGGGAAGTGAAGTTTGTTTGGTCCGACAAATGTGAGGAAGCATTCCTTAAGTTAAAGCATTTGTTGACTAATGCTCTAGTGTTAGTAGTTCCAGATGGAAACTAAGGGTTGGTAGTATACACCGATGCATGTGGGACTGGATTGGGAGCAGTGTTGATGTAAAGGGGTAAAGTCATTGTCTATGCATCTAGGCAGCTTAGACCGCATGAAGTGAGATATCCTATTCATGATTTGGAGTTGGCGGCAGTGATTTTTGCCTTGAAGATTTGGAGGCATTATCTTTTAGATGAGAGATTTGAGTTGTATACTGATCATATGTCTTTAAGATATTTATTCTTTCAGAAGGAGTTGAATATGCGACATCAGAGGTGGTTGGAGTTTTTGGCTGTTTATGATTTTGGTATAGAATATACCCCAGGGAAAGGTAATAAGGTAGCTGATGCTCTTAGTAGAACACATCAGAATGTGGTGTTGGCTATGTTAGCAGAATGGAAGGATATAGAAGCTCTGGCCAGTTGTGGGGTGCAGTTAAGATCGACTGCTAGTTCTAGTCAGAGTACTGCCATGTTGTCCTGTTTAGAAGTTCGACCAGTGTTGATCGAGAGAATTGCTTCTAAGCAGAAGGAGGATCCATTATTAGCCAAGAGGATTAGAAGGCTTGAGGTTGGAACTGAGGTCAATGATTTGAAAGATTTTTCTCTTGACCAGAGAGGATGGTTGAGAAAGAAGAGATGATTGTGTGTTTCAGATGTTGAGAACTTGAGAAGAGAAATTCTTGAGGAATGTCATCAATCCAAGTTTACAATTCATCCTAGAGAGACTAAAATGTATCAAGATATAAAGAGGAGCTTCTATTGGGAAGGCATGAAAAGGGATGTTGGCTTGTGGGTTAGGCAGTGTGTAAACTGTCAACAAGTGAAAGCCGAACATCAGAAGCCGAGTGAGTTGCTTTAGCCTTTAGAGATTCCAGTATGGAAATGGGATTCGATATCCATGGATTTTATAGATGGGTTGTCAAGGTCAAGGAGAGGAAATGAGAGTATATGGGTTATTGTGGATAGGTTGACCAAGAGTGCCCATTTCGTTCCAGTAAAGTCGACCAGGACGGCACCTGTTTTGGCAAATTTGTTCATGAAGGATATAATTAGACTTCATGGAGTTCCTAGTAGCATAGTCAGCAATAGAGATTCTTTATTCACTAGCGAATTCTGGAAGAGTCTACAGGATGTGTTAGGCACTAAGCTCAAGATGAGTACCGCATATCATCAACAGATGATGGGCTGACAGAGAGAGTCAATAAGGTACTCGAGGATTTGTTGAGAGCTTGTGTATTGGATTTTGGTGGATCTTGGAAGGATCACCTACATTTGGTTGAGTATTCATATAATAATAGTTATCAAACTAGTATAGGAATGACACCTTTTGAAGCTTTGTATGGAAGGCCATGAAAATCCCTTGTATGTTGGTTAAAGACTGGAAACAGTTGGTCTTAGGTCCAGATTTGGTAAGGGAGGCGTCAGAGAAGATTGAGTTGATCCGAGAACGGATGAAGGAAGCTCAATCAAGATAAGAAGAGTTATGCAGATAAGAGGCATAAAGACCTAGAGTTCTCAGTCGAAGATGGGGTTTTTATTAAGGTATCACCGATGAAGGGTGTGGTACGGTTCGGGAAGTCAGGGAAAATGGCACCAAGATATGTTAGTCCATTCCAGATTATAGAGAGGATTGGAAAGCTCGCAAATAGAGTAAGTAGTATGGCATGTGTTCATAATGTATTTCATGTGTCTCATCTTCGCAAGTATGTGCATGATCCAGATGTTATTATTCCTCCAATAAGGTTGGAAGATATAGTGGTAGTGCCTAATTTGACTTTTGTTAGACAACCAGTTCGGGTTGTAGTGAGAGATGAGAAAAGATTGAGGAACAAGACAGTCAAGTTGGTGAAAGTTCAGTGAAGCGACAACGAGAATGACTGTACTTGGGAGATAAAGGACATGATTCGAGATACTTATCCTAATCTACTTTGAGCATATGTCTATATCAGATTTATATAGATAATTCCTAGTCAGGTAGACTAGTATGGTTGTTAGGAGTCGTTATAGCTGATTGCTATGTTTAGTATTTAGTCCTTACTGAATTTCGAGGACGAAATTCTTTAAGTAAGGGAGCCTATAACACCCCCAATTTTCGATAATATTATTCAGGAGATTTAATTAGATAAATTAAATAGAATAATATAAATGTTAAGTGATAAGGGGATTGGGAATTGAATTAATTTAACTAAGGCCGAGCCTAATATAATAATTAATTGGCTTAAGAATGGTTTTAGGTTAATCAAATTACATAGGGGTATATTAGGAATTTCTACCCATAACCTCTACCCTTATATATTTTCATTCCTACCATTTCACTACCCATTCACGTCATTTTGAAACGCACATCAAAAGCTTAGAGAATGGCCGGCCATTAAGAGAAGAAGAAGAATTCAAATTAAAAGCTAAAGAATCAAGCTTAGGGGAAATTAATCTCAATCCAATCTCCTTATCTAAATCAAGATGAATAATAATTCCATATCTATTTTGTTTTGAATCGTATATTTTCGGATTTAAAGGTAAATTCGTTTTTATCATATATTGGATGATGATATGCTTGATTTATAATTTACATGGATTAAATAAGATTGTTTAAAAGAGGTATGCACGGTTTTAGGGAAAAAACCGAGATTTAATGATGTTTAAATGCCATGGGAAAATTTTATGTTATGAGAAACATGATTTTGGGGTTGGGTTTCAATTTTGGTAATTTTTCAAGGTATGGAAAGATTATTATGAATTTTCAAAGGAAAATATGGTTATTTGGGTTTATAAATTCATTATGGAAAATATATTAAGAATTTGATCCAGGAATTTTGATATGTTAGATAACATGGTTAAAGTGAATTTTTGGAATTTTTGGGGATTTTTCCAAAGTGATTTGCTATGTAAATTAAATTATTTTAGAAGAGGGACTTCTTTGCAAAATTGGTTTTGTTTAATGGAAGGGCTTAATCGATTAACTTGACCATGGTTTAGATCTAAAATTAACGGCAGTTATTTTGGTAAAGAATTTGAAAACGTTAAGACAGCCAATCTGGTGTTGACACGTTGCAGGTTAGTTAGAAAATAATTTGCTTTAAGTAGTTAACCCAGGTTTACTCAGAAAAGAGAGTTCCGCCTACTTTGGGAAGTACCTTTCGACATAGAAGCTTCCACCTTCAACCTAGTCGAAACCTACAATGCCGAAACCAATACACAAGGTATCACAATGATGGTACGTAGTGGATTGGAGACAGACGAAAGGTTAAGTGTCGACAGCATGGCTTCCGAAGGAGTCGAAACTTGGTTTGTTTTTAAAAGAAAAGCACCTACCTTTGTTTTGTTTTAGCCTTCGAAGGAGTCAAAGAATATGGTTTCAAATGAGTTTATAAAAGGTTTCAAAAGGGTTGCTATTAACTTAAGTTTGCTTTCGACCAGATTCCTTTACTTATGAAAGAATGTTTTGAAAGAAGGGGTTCCGACCTAGTCGAAACCCTGTTGCCATTCTATAGCCTTCCGATGGTGTTGAAGATATCAATGCTGTCGAAAGGTACTTTGTTTTATGAGTTTAAGCCACTTCCTGTAGCTTTCGAAAGGGGTTAGAGGTTTCGAAGGCAATGGTTTCGAAAGGGGTTTTGAAGCCAACCTTCCACTATTTTACCTAGATGTTTTATGCTTTCTAAAGGATGGTGCCGACACCATCATGTTTCCCCAATATTTTTATATGATAAAGGATGGTTTCGAAAGAGATGCTTTCACCTATATTCACTTTACCCAAATAATCTTTAAGTATAAACTCAATGCTTTCGAAAGGGGGACTTTCAATGGTTTCGGAAGAGTTACTTCCAATGGTGTCGAAAGGGGCACTTTCAACTGGTTTTGAAGCTATGCTTCTAAAGTTAAATGTCAATACTTTAATACAATCGAAAGGTTTCGAAAGGAAGGTTTTATAGTATTATAAGGGCAGGAGCTTAATATTTTGAAGATACATTTTAATGCTTTCGAAGGAGGTCATCCTATGAAGTTGAAAGCAAGGTTTCAAAGGTTTTGAAGGGTTGTATAACCCAAACTCTACTTTTAAAAGGAAAAACCCACGGCTAAATTAAAGGAGTTTTTGTAATGGTTTTGAGAAGAAGCTTTCTTTAATGAAGTTATTAAACCCATGGGAGTGGTATTGTTATGTTATTATGTTTGCTTCTTCAAATATAAATATATTCACTTTATGATGAACCCATAACTGCATTTTAGGGATAAAGGGTGGAAGAACCAACTAGGTTAACACAGTAGTGAATATAAATTGACTAAACTCCTGAATGAGTAGAATTGCATCCAGGAGGTTGGGAAGACTAGAATATAGGATGCTAAAACATAAAAGAAAGATATTGGCAGGGGCCAATAGGTTTTCAGTAAGCTCATGAAAACTGTGTATAGGAAAAGATATTGGCAGGGGCTAATAGGTTCATAGTTAGCCCATGAAAACTATGTATAAGGAAGATGTCAGAAAGACAGGTTCATAGTAAGCCCATGAAAACTATGATTTGATACTGGCAGGGGTCATTAGGTTTGTAGTTAGCCCATGAACACTATATCCGGATTAAGATATTGACAGATGTCAGTAGGTTCCTAGTTACCCCATGAAAACTAGGGTAAAAAGACAAGATATTGGGGTCACCAATATGTTCCTAGTCAACCCATGAAAACTAGGATAAGAGTATAGATATTGAAGTTACCAATAGGTTCTTAGTGATCCCATGAAAACTATGAAATTGGACAGAGAGTCCTTAAATATTTCACCGGTTATTAGTCAGCCCATGAAAACTAATAGGTTAATGGTAAACCTAGAACTATATTTGAGACAGATGGTCGGAATAAATGGGGATGGGTAATCCAAAATTAATTCATTTGTTTGCATATCATCAAATTATACTGTTTTGAATTGTTTTAACCATTGTGGATGCAGAGCACAATATATGGTTTTATAAAGGTTTTAAGATACTAGTGAGGGGAAAACCCGTTCCGCTAAGTAGCGTGGTCTCACTAGATATCTAAATGATTTGAGATGGTATATTATTATTCATACCAGGATTTATGTCCGACTTGAAGTTTACGTTTTCCCTTAAACTCTTGGGTACTCAATTGATTTGAGTAGTTTGAGAGTTGAGGTTTTCATGTACCTCTTAAGACGAATAAGCTTCCGGAGACGTGCAAGAGGCATGATAGCTATTTAGAGTTCTCTTTTCTTTTGATTCCGCTGTATTGTTTGTAATGGCAAAGTTGTTATATTGCCTGTATATACTCTGATCATCCAAGGAGGCATCTTCATATGTCGCTCTTGGCGTATGTTGTAATAAATATATTTTCTCTGAATGCGATTTGCGATAATGGGATTATGTACTAAATTGGAAATATTTTGAAATGAAATGTGATTCTGTTTGAAGTTCAAATTTTTCCATATTCATGTGTTTCTGTGTATCAATGAATCTAACACCGTCGTATTTGGTCTTCGAGGATTAATAACTATGGATAACTGTAGCATTCGTAGCCGTTAGTTTTAAGCCTTCAAGTAGGGGATGTCACAATGCCTATTTCCCTCCATGTGTATTTACACCCCTATAAAGAACATTGAGCAAGAGTACATTGTAAAATACAATTATTAAAAATGGTAAGATAAGAAAATGGAATAAGCAATCCTCCCTTCTTATTTTTAGGGTTCAGAACATTATTAAAATCCCCATAACATATCCATGGCATATGAATTGTAGGTGCATTGAGAATAAGTTCACTCCATAGCTTCTGCCTTTCAGAAAAGGAGTTACTGGCATAAACAAAAGTTGTAGTACATTGAAAGCCTCCAGAATTAGATAATACAGCAGTAATTTGCTGAGAGGTTTTGTATGAGATACTTGCAGCCCAAACTGTGGTATCAATGATGACAAGGATTCTTTCTTTTGACCCTATGTCGTTATTATGAAAGCAAGCCCAATTTGCAGGGAATTTAGCCATAAATTTTTGAATGCCTATGTTGTTCTATTTTGTCTTAATAAGGCTATAATAGATAGCCTATGTGACTATAAAAGTTTGTATACTGATAGCATTTTGTTATCAGTATTCATACCTCCAACATTTCATGACATGACATTCATTTAATCTTATGTGTACCCTTAGTAGATCTTTTAGGAGGAGTTATTGGAGTGTGTGGTTTCTCATGCTTTTGCTTGTATTTCATATTTTCATCAAGCATTTCAGGGACATTCTTCTTAATTTTATCCTGATTTTTTTTCCTCGATGTGTTGTGCTTCAACAAATTGTTGTTTCTCATCAAGTATATCACTGGCAAGTGATTGGTCTTCGGAATCATATTGTAATTCATGAACTTGTTGTGGTTGTACATGTTCTGATTTCTGAGATGAAAACTCTGTTGTAGCAGTGCTGTCTTGTTGCTTTGCAGTGGAAATTGGTGCTGACTGCTGCTTACTAGTGGTATGGTCAAAAGGCACTTGTGAGGATGGTTAGTCTTGGAACTTATATGAAGCCTGGGCTTCATCCTCATGTGATGATCAACACGAGAATCTATTAGAAGTATAAAGTCCTGCTTTTCCTTTTCCCTTTATTGTTTCAGTTTGATGTACACTAGTGGTAGAACTGGTAGTATAAGTATCTGCGTTTAGGTCATCCACATGTATATGGGGAGAGGTGGACTCCCCCTTGGGCCATGTTGAGCTTTTAGCAATTGCTTCTTTTGTTGTTTCTATGTGATGTGATTTTGGTTGCCAAGTTTGTTCATATAAAATACCATAATTTTTAGTGTTGTGACCAAACACTTTACGCTTTTCACACAGTTACGGTTGTATTCATATGAAATTTCTATATTAATCATTGAACCATCTGAAAGCAACCCTTGTACAGAAGTAAGATAGTTAAAGTCAGATTCGATTTCTACCAAAATACTAGCAAAATGTAGTCGTATTTCTTTTTTTGTATTATTATCCATGCGAATAGGCTTACCAAACGTACTTGCAATACAACTAATTGCTTCTTTTTTCCATAGTTCTAGGCTTAGATCATGTAACTTAACCAAGATTAGGATTGAAGAGAAATGGTCTCTTGTTAGTTTCATACCACTTCTCCACGGTTTCAAAATGATAATTCATGAGTTAAAAGTAAATGGACCAATCTTTATAATTCGCGTGCAGTCATCTTCCATCTCAAATCTAATAATAATAAAACCACTTTGTTTATAATATATATCTACCTTTCCCATTGGTTTCCAAACATTTTGAATAAACCGAGTGAATTATGCATAAAGTGGTCTGCTTCCTTGTACATAAGAAATGACAGTATTCTTCCACTTCTTCTCTGCTTCATCCCTATTTGAATATGGTATCTGAAACATAGCTTTGCCATTTTCCTGAATGGGTGGTATGAAGTTGAGATCCGTATCTTCAGCCTATGTCGTGTGATCAGTTATCCCTTTAACCACCCACCCACGACCTGCTCCATGTATTAGACGGTGGATGTGTGGAGTTCAATAGCCGATTTAGTTGTTTCGAGGGAGGGTCTTCGATTGTAATTGTCTCCGTGGTTGCAGCCTTGTCCGCCATGAACAATCGGTTATAAATTAAAACATATGTATGTATGTATGTACGTACGTACGTACGTATGTATATGTATATAATTATTTGTTCGTATTAAAATACATTTATATATATTTATATTTTACTATAAATCTACATAAAATTTCTTAATATCAATTTAATGTGCATACGTATATATGATTATGTAGAAAAAATTCTAAGTTTCAAAATATATACATAAATATTATACATTTATTTAAAATTAATATATTAATTTAAATTTAAATTTATTAGATTATAATTAAATCATATTATAATATTAAATATATATATATATATATAATTAACTTGTATAAGTTTTATAAATAACATTTTACAATATATTTATAAATAAATATTTACACACACACATTTACATATTAGATGGCATATATGTATAAGGAGGGGCTAATATGTTTGTTGCGATGTAAATCCCAACATCTACACACGAGCTTGTTAAACCATGTACACCATTTATTGTTGCACGTGCATGCACACATATATGTTCATATGATACACATATTATATTATATAATATAAAGTTAACGTTAAATAAAACTTAATTTATAAATAAAATAAAATATTGATTTTATTTAAAACAAATTTGGATAAGATCTATATAAATTCATTGGTCCAATAAGATCCAGATGGAAGATTTTTTTTAAGTCTACCCATTTAACCCACTGCGTGCTGGCCCAGATTTTACACCGTAAGTATATTTAGACTGACAAGTATGAGGGTTAGCCTAGTCTAGGCTTTCAAAATCAAATATATGTAAATTAGGTTGATCAAGTTAAAGGTAGCAACCCAATTATATGCGAATTAGTATGATAATCAATCATTAATTCCATCAGGAACAACAATGTCTCGCTAAGGTAATCATCCACATCAGGTTTGAAATGATTTTATGAACTAACATGAAATGAAAATTGGAAAACATAAAGATTGTAACAAAAGGGGCAGATTCATATTTTTTTACCTCTAATTTCAAGGCCCGATGATGGTTTGGACAATAACGGTAGGCAATCGTTGTTCTACAGCGGTTCAGTAACTCACGACAATCAAATAGTGGTCACGACGACAGAACCGATGCATCAATGCATTAATGGACATTCACTATTGAAGAGTGACACAAATATCTAGACATTTAGAGAACATTATCTCAGAGTTCTCTAGAAAGATAGAGAAAACTATCTTATTTAACCATTAGTTATTAACTCCTTGATTTATCTAGAATATTATATCTAGATCATTCTCTTGTAATATGAAGCTTATAATATAGGCTCATATACATTATAATTGTGCTAGAAAGCAATAAATTTTCTACAGTTCTAAAACTTAAATAGTTATTACTCTATCAAATCTTATTTTACTATTTCAACTATTTCATAACTATCTTCCCTCTAATCCTTCTGCTATCAATGGTATTAGAGCATCGTTTGATCATACAGTGGGCATTTAAATATCATCCAACTTTTAAAAATAAATACTGTTTTTATATTATTCACTCCCAAAAATTCCAAAGTTATGGAAAATGTTGCACCCTCATCTATTCCAGTCCCCATTTTCTCGGCTGAAAATTATGATTTACAACTCTTGTAGACACTTTAACTCTTAGTCAAGCAAAAAAATGAGTTGAAGGAAAATAAACACAAAGATTAAAAAGTGTTATTTATTCTAAAACGGTGATGGCTGACACTATTTTTCGAAGAATAATGAGAGTTACAAGCGCAAAATAAGCATGATGCACATTACATAAGAAATTTCAGGGAAATGTAAAGCTACACGCCATTAAACTTAAAATGTTAAGGCATGAATTTGAATTGATTCACACGGAGTCCTATACCGTAAAGGATTACTATTCTAAGATAAAAGAAATAGTTGGTCAAACAAGAGCCTACGAGGATAACCTTTTCGATAAGGGAATTATCGAGAAACTTTTTATTTCTATTCCATGTAAGTATGATCCAACCATGACAACTATTGAGCAAACAAAAGATATATATACTTCATTAGTAACTGAATTAATTAGCTCTCTTGAAGCATTGAACAAAGATTGAGCCTAAGCAAGATAAAGACTCGACAGAAAATGCCTTTCAATTAAAGATCAAATTACTAACTCAAAATAAAGGACATGAAAAAAAATAAAAATGCTGAAAAATAGTCTAGAAATAAAGAAAATTCTAGAGATTTATCTATGGAGAAACAAGATAAATATCCTCCACGTGGAATTTGTATTATGACAAATCAATTGGAGAAGTGCAGCCGGTATTATGGAAAGCCACAATTTTAAATTTAACTTTTAAATTTAAAATATAATTTTTAAATTTTCAAAACATATTTTGAAAAATTAACCCAAGACCCAAAATCAATTTGGGCGTATATATTGGGGATAACCTTTGAGCTTACTTCATCCTTCGAGCCACTCCAATAGCCAGGTAAGGCAAAGTACTTGATTACCTAAACTCAGCCTTCGACACTAAACACCATACTAAATGAGTTAAATAAGTGAATAGGCTACGAGACTCTGATTACAATGGATGCAATCAAATACACCATGATGCTCTGATTACAATGGATTAAACTCAACCTTCGACACTAACATTGCTAATTTTAGACCGCATAGGCTATGAGGCTATGATTACAATAGATTAAACGGAGACATGGAAAAAGTGGACCGGAATCAAACCATCATAATAAACATATTATTAATTGAGATGGACAAACATATTTGAATTACATATTCCAAGATAAACAATCAAAAAGATGACATGAGGCATATAGGGTCTATAATATGTGAATAAGAGAAACAAACTCATATATATATATATATATATATATATATATCAAATCAGAATAGTATCTTAGGATGCAGCCAAAATTTGCACCCGGAATGATGAATTGATGCTCTTGGATTCAATTGAATCGACCTCTAGATCTAATAGGAATCAAGAGACAACAACCAACTTTTGTTTTACTTTATTTTGATTTTGATTTTGGAACTTTTTAGACTAGGGAAGCCATGAAAATTAGGTTATGAAAGATGGAAAGTGGAGAGCAAAAGCTGATTAATCAAATCTTTAGGACAAAAAAGGTAAAGGCTAGGGATGATTTACTTTCCTTTAATTATTCTTTAGCCTTTTCAATTCAAATTGAAACTATTCCTCACCCCCGATCAATCATAGCATGGATAAAATGGGCCTAAATTTTTTTCAAACCCATTTAGTATTTATTCGGTTTAAATTAAATTTAAATATTCTATCAATATTGTATATCGATATGCATATGCATAATTTTTTATATTTACGTATTTCATTAAATACTAACGGTATTCAAACATCAAATAAATTTTAAAAAATTACTATATCATAAATATTAATTAATTTAATTACAAAAATTATAAATTAATTAAATCGTGTAGCTTATTCAGAGTATTCATCATTACGGTTGTGCGACTCAAAGGTGTAAATTCAATCAGCGATTAATATTGAACAATTTGAATACTAATGTTCACACATCACCTTAACAAGTGGTGTGACTTTTTGGCTGAATTTATCATTTACACATCTTTTCAAAAAAATCAGATTTTGCTTATTACAAGTAGTACTTAGTAGTTACGATTATTTACACTAATTCTCTTTGTAACACTATATCGTATTATGATTTATGGAATTTGGTTTTGGTCAAAACTCCAACAACATCCACATTCAGCTTTGTTTGTCCAAACACAAAGTCATTGATTCAATAATAACAATTATTATTAACCGTACTACTTTGTTCAAAGACTTTGACTTTGAGTTGACTACAATTGGCCGTGATACTGACCCCATTATAACACCCTGTAAAATAAAAAGGAATTTAATTAAAGAGAATTAATTAATTATTATTAAAAGCCCAAAATGAAAATTTTACAAATGTCAGAGTTTGGCTACGAAACTTCTACCCTTGTGTTCATAGCGATTTTCTAATCAATTTTCATATATAAAATTTTACGATCGAAGTTCAGACGAAAAAGTTGTTAACATTTGAAGTTTTCGGATCGAAAACAATTCAGAACCAATTAAGAAAGTAAATATTAATAACTTTATATTAAATGGGCATTAAGTATAAACTTTAACGTAAAATATAAATGTTAGTTAAGGGCGCTCTATCAAATTAAATCTAATTAAGAAAGCGTATAAGTAAATAAATTGGACGTAGAAGTAAATAAGCATTAATAACTTACGTTAATGTAAACATTAGATATCTTATCATTTAGGTAATTGGCTATGTTAAATCTAATCAAATCAGAGATTAGAAGGAAGTAATCAAAGGAGATCAACGGTAAACCAAATTAAATTAGCGCTAAAAAAGAAATAAATATGAGAATTAATTAACATTAAAACAAACGTTAATAAGAAAGAACTTTAACATCTAAGGGAAGGAAATCGAGAAATAAATATTGGTAATTAAATTAAATTAACGGTAAGATAATACTTAATATCTAAGCAATGTTAAATTAACATTAATGTTAATCTCAAATGGAAAGAGATTAGGCAGAGAAGAAAATAAACGAAATAAAAAGGAACGAAATAAAAACTTAAGATATATAGCGACCGATCGACCCCTTTATTGGGACCGATCGACCGTTGGGTTAAAGCGGTCGACCGGTAGCTGTTGTGGCGATGCGATTGAATCTAGGTCGAACGATCCAGATTTAATAAATTAAAATCTAACAGATGTAATTCATTTGTGCGTCTATAAATACAAGCTTAACCCCTCACTTTTCTTCTCATATTTTCCGAATCAAAGAGCGAAGCTCCGCCATTTTCTTTTCTCCACAAATTCTAGAAAATATAGTAATTATAGATTAGTGTGTGTGCGTGTGTGTGGAATATCAAAAAATAAAAGTGAAGAAGAATAAGAGGTGAATCAATTTTGCAAAGAAAAGGTAAATCTAAATCCAAATCTAAATTAAACCCAAATCTCTTCACAGAACTAGATTTCTAATAGATATATGTATGCTTGCGGTAAACGTATTTCGATAGGGAGAAAAATAGGAGTCGAACTAGAATAACAGGGATTAGATCTAGAGATAAAAAAAGCTAAAAGGTGAGTGAGAAATTATATACTTTCATATAATATTGAATTTATACCATTGTAAATCTGTTCCTGCATACATATATGTAATTTTGGAGTTGCAGGCCTAATTGTATATATATAATGAATTTATAAACCCTGCCGACATATTATGTGATTGATAACTTAGATTTAATATTGCACGTACTTGAATTTGGAAAGTATTGGATGGTGGTAGTCCTTGAATTTGATAAATCATATAGTAGTTCCAGATTTGTTAATTAAATGATTTACGCAAGTAAACGTAAATTAGAAGTCATCACAGTAAATTATTAGGGTTTAAGTAGTATTTTAATTCATTGGAATGTAGGGCGATGCAATGTAAGTTTCTATAAATTATCAAGTTTAGATTTATGAATAAAAGTGTATTGTTTGAAATAACAAGAAATATGCCTACAAGAAAGAGATGTATAAAGTAAGGATTTATCATATTTTGTACTGTCTATTTAAATAATAACAAAAAGATAATTCCTTATAATTCTAATCGTAGCACAAATTCCCATTTCAGATAAGTTATAGAAATTTACAGTGTTAACCTTTTCTTTTGGAGAAGATGTAATTTCAATGCATTAAAATGCAGAAATCCCTAAATATGAACTAGAAGATTGTAGTAATGGTAAGAATAACAGTTTAATTGTAAAACTAATGTATACGCAATAAAGACAAGTTAAAATTAAATAATAAGCAATGAAAGATAGGTAAAGTAATGAAATGAAAAAGAAGGAAAGTTTAGTAACCAAAGAAGTATGGTAAGAGTTAAAAAGAACAGTAATACAGATTTAATAATAAAGAAGGGAAACAAGTAGTAAAAGATACTTAAATCTTTTAAGTTAAGTATTAAATGACATTAAATTGATCTTAATGAAACAAGGGGTCAGTTAAATAAAAATAATTGAATATCAATAGTTGGACATTGAAGGCATAGTAAATAAATAAGTATGAATATAAATGTAGACTCAAGTATGCGTTTATGACGGGTGTGAATCATTAAAGTTAGCTAATAACTTAGATTAAATAAGAGTGACATAGTCATTAAAATAGGATGGAATGCGAGGTCGGTAGTATTACACAATAGAAGTCTGCCCACCGCAAGGGTTACTAGTAGTTGTGCATACGTTATACTGATGTGGAACATATCCAACTATAAGACCCATAGAATTTTATGTTCATGTATAGTTGAAGGAATACCCAAACTAGAGTATGCTTCAACCTTTTAGGGGGTACGTTTTAAGTATCTAAGTGAGTATTACCTTGATTGCATTAGGCAATCTAAATGGGACGTCGAGTAAGTCTTGGGGCTATGGCAGTAAGAATGGTACCATATGCAGGAGTATGAGCTGTTTCATAGGTCAAGAACGTCGTCAGTCTTGAGTGGTCAGCGGAAAGACGAAGGTTACACCTAAACGGGCTACACCTCCTACTAGCGTAGATCACGTTTAGTTCATGCGTCACCACAGTTGTTTGCTAGTTTCTTTGTTAGGAGGCAGGGTTAGATAACTCTTAATGAAGGTCTTTCAAACGATTAGGGTAGTCCGAGAAGCTGAGTCATCAATAGTCCATGGAGCCGAGTCCATGATATGAAGCATTTAGGTAAATCCCTAAGACAAGATATAATACGACTAAACAATTATGACGCCGTTATTAGGCACTACTGGAGTTCCTTGGTATGCATGACGGTGAGGACGTGATACTACGTTGGCAATGGATCCTGCCGAGGTGTTGAGTTACAAATACTAGCACGGAAGTATCTTGGTCCAAAAGGGGACTGTGGTACTTATATATGTATGTATGTATGTATGCATATATATATATATATATCTGTGTGTGTACGTATATAGTTATTACCTACTTCGAGTATATGCGGGTATCGTACGCGTACGTGAAGTCAAGACGACTAAGTAAAGTAAATGGCATAACATGTAATGGAGGGAAATAGGCATAAACTAGTGTTACGTATAAAGTATGTAATTTACCAGTCACCAGAATGTTGTTCTGACCCTCTCCTCATTACAACACATGAGATAGCTTTAAAGAGACAGGTATTAGTGCAAGGCAGGAACGGTGGAAGGACAAATTTCCTTATGCATGCTCGACACTAATAAGGACACTAGATATCATCAACCTTGGTTAGTAGCTATATGTTTTATTATACTTTACTATTCCGTTGTGATTTTATATCTTAGTGCTCTAACATGCATTTTTTTATTCGTAGGATACCAAGACCAACGATCCATACTTTGGTGGACTTGGGTTTTCGATTTAGCGAAAATTCGGACCCATTAAGTTGCAGGTTTTTACATTTGGTATCAAAGCTTAGGTTAATTGATCTTAAGAATTATGATATGATAAGTGAACGTGTTTGTAATTTTTACTACAATTATATATATATATATTATACGCCAAACTCTATAAATTTTGACTATAGAAGTAGTTGGAACCATATTCTAAAAAGATAAAAAATGCAACTATGAGTTAGAACAATAGACGAAGTTGAAGGTATACATCTCGATTACGCCATAGGAGTAGGTCGTATTGGAAGGTATTGACTTAAGAAGAGCATGAGGAGACATATGGAAGGGTCCCTGAAGCTGGATAGCACTTGACTTCCTTATAGCGCACAGATTACTCTATGATTGTAGATCTCCGTAGGATTGCCGATTGATAATGTACAACAGGTCCAGTTAAATGAGAAAGTAAGAATCTATATGTTGTAGTTATCTATTAGTAAGAACCGAGCTAGCTCCTAAAAGAAGGTGTGCAGATCACTCCAAGATGATAGTCAACTTTTTAATATTCTGATAGAAGATAAGTCAGTTAGTAAGTAGAAAATGAGAAAATTCCAATAAAGGGGGCAATTAAAATCCACTCTAAGTCCGACCCTATATAAAATAATGTAATAAAATATTTGAAATTTTTTTTAAGGAAAATATATAAATAAAATATTTGAAATGATTTTCAAAGGAATTATTTGTAGGTAGAAAAATCCTATTTTTGAAAACTAAATAAATATTAAATTTTTAGAAAAATAAATATCTACATTTCATTTAAATAAAAAGTTACAAAGGAAGTTAAAATTAGTTAAAGCGAAAATTACAGTAAACGGGTTTTTTATGAAAAGTTATTTGTTTTGAAAAAAAAAGTAGAGCATATATAGCTCGTTGATTTTTCTTAAATGAAAATTTTAAGTTGTAAAATTTTTCTTAGGGGTGGACAATATGAAATGGTACTAGTTTAAATGGGGTAAATAGAACGAGGATAGAAGATTAAAGTCCGAAAATAAAGCAGTAAGCGAATGCAATGGTTCAATAAAAAAGACAATCAATTGGGAGGAAGGCTATATATAAATAGAATCAATTCTGATAAGAGCGGTTTAGGTAAAAGACAGTTAAATAGTACTAACATTATGAAATATAAATAGAAACAATATTAGAAATTTATATAAAATAATGGTAGTAATCAAAAATAACGTTATGAATTATATTAAAAATAATACTAGAAATCTAATTAGAAGCAACATAAGAATTAAAGGCAAAACAAAGAAAAATGGATATTTTCCATAATTATACGCATTGATTGTATGTATCTTTTAAAAGTCCCATTCGCGTGCTATTAGAGACTTCATCAAGGACTGGAAGTGGAGATACAATGAGTAATAGGAAACTAATAGGATGGAAGTGTCCTTGTCTACTACAGTTTTATTGTTAAAATTATAAAAGATGTTTTAGAAATATTGTAAATGTAATTTTAAAGAAATAGTTTGATATAACAATTAAGATTTTAAAAGCAAAACTTAATAAATGGTTTGAGTTAAAATCCCAATTTAAGAAGTAAAATCATTATTGTTGATAGGGGCTTTGAAGGAAAAAGTGATTTGAATGACCATTTGTGTTATAAAACTTGAATCTTATTTAAAAAGAAGGAAAAGATCTTTTAAAAATGAAATTGTTAACCGTTCCTTTTATACTTAATAAATAAAAAGATTTTTATGGTTCCTTTTTGAAACCAAGCTAATGAAGGATTTAATAAAAAGTTTCTAAATTTATGTCTTTTTAAAGATAAAGGTTTTGAAGATTAAGTACTTCACAACTGTGAAATTTTAATTTTATAAGTAGTGAAAACGTTAAATTAACGGTAAAATAATACTTAATATCTAAGAAACGTTAAATTAACGTTAACATTAATCTTCAATGGAAAGAGATCAGGCGGAGAAGAAAATAAATGAAATAAAAACTTAACATATAGAGCGATCGACCGTATTATTGGGACTGATCGACCGCTAGCGGTCAATCGGTAGGAGTAAAGCGGTCGACCGGAGGCTGTGTTGTGGCAGCGAGATTGAACTTAGGCCGAACATCCCAGATTTAGTAAATGAAAATCCAACGGATGGAATTGATTCATGCGCTTATAAATACAGGCTTAACCCCTCACTTTTCTTCTCATATTTTCCGAATCAAATAGCGAAGCTCTGTCATTTTCTTTTCTCCATAAGTTATAGAAAATATAGAAATTATACATTAGTATATTATATATATGTATGTGTGTGGAGAATAGCGGAAAATAAAAGAGAAGAAGAATAAGGAGTGAATCAATTCTGCGAAGAAAAGGTAAATACAAATCCAAATCTAAATTAAATCTAAATCTTTTCTCAGATCTAGATTTCTAATAAATATATGTATGCTTGAGGCATATGTATTTCGATAGTGAGAAAAAGGGAGTCAAACAGGAATAACATGGGATTAGATCTGGAGATTTGTAAAGCTAAAAGGTGGGTGAGAAATTATATACTTTTATATAATATTGGATTTATATTATTATAAATCTGATCATATATGCCTAAATGTAATTTTGGAGTCGTAGGCCTAATTGTATAGATGTAATGAATTTATAAACCTGCCTAAATATTCTGTGATTGATAACATAGATTTAATATTGCATGCATTTGAATTTGGAAAGTATTGGGTGGTGGTAGTCCTTGAATTTGATAAATCATATAATAGTTCCAGATTTGTCGATTAAATGATTTATGCAAATAAATGTAAATTAGAAGTTATCACAATAAATTATGGAAGATAAAGTAGTATTTTAATTCATTAAAATGTAGGTGATGCAATACAAGTTTCTATAAATTATCAAATTTAGATTTATAAATAGAAGTGTATCATTTGAAATAATAAGGAATATGCCTAAAAGGAAGAGATGTATAAAATAGAGATTTATTATATTTTGTATTGTCTGTTTCAACAGTACAAATTTTCTTGTAATTCCAAACACAGCACAAATTTCCTTTTTAGATAAGTTGTAGAAATTTATAGTGCTAACCTTTTCTTTTAGGGAAGATGTAAGTCCAACGCATTAAAATACAAAAATTCCCAAGCATGAACTAGAAGATTGTAATAGTGATAAGAATAACGGTTTAATTATAAAACTAATGTGTATGCAATAAAGACAAGTCAAAATTAAATGATAAGCGATGAAAGGTAGGTAAAGTAATGAAATGAATAAGAAGGAAAGTTTAGTAACCAAAGAAGGATAGTGAGAGTTAAAAAGAAAAGTAATACATATCTAATAATAAAGAAGGGAAACAAGTAGTAAAAGATATTTAAATCTTTTAAGTTAAATAATAATTGACATTAATTAATATTAATGAAACAAAGGGTCAGTTAAATAAAAATAAGTGAATATTAATATTAGACATTGGAGGCATAGTAAATAAATAAGTATGAATATATACGTAGACTCAAATATGCGTTTACGACGGATGTGAATTATTAAAGTTAGCTAATAGCAAGGGGCTACCAGCAGTTGTGTATACATTATACTATCGTGAGACATATCCAACTATAGGACCGATGGAATTTTACATTCGACTATAGGTGAAGGAATATCCAAAGTAGAGTATGCTTCCACCTTTTAGGGGGTATGTTTTAAATATCTAAGTGGGTATTACCTTGATTGCATTAGGCAATCTAAATGGGACGATGAACAAGGCTCGATGCTATGACAATGAGATTGGTACCATATGCGAGAGTGGGAGTTGTTTCATAGGTCGAGGTCATCGATCCTGAGCGGTTAGTGGAAAGACGAGGATTACACCTAAACAGGCTACACCTCCTGCTAGTATAGATCATGTTTAAGTCATGCACCGCCATAGTTATTTGCTAGTTTATTTGTTAGAAGGCAAGGCTAGATAACCCTTAATAGAGGTCTTTCAAACGATTGGGGCAGTCCGAGGAGCCGAGTCCTCAATAATCCATGGAGCCGAGTCCATGATATGAAGCATTTAGGTAAATCTCCAATACGAGGTAGAATACGACAAAACAATTGTGACGTCGTTATTGGGCACTACGGGAGTTCCTTGGTATGCATGACGACAAGGACGTGATACTGCATTGACGATTAATCATGACAAGGTGCTGAGTTATAGATACTAGCGAGGACGTATCTTGGTACAAAAGGGGACTATGGTACTTATATATATATATATATATATATATATATATATATAGTTATTGTCTACTTCGAGTAGATGAGGCGCATCGTACGCGTACGTGGAGTCGATATGACTAAGTAAAATAAAAGACATTACATGTAATGGAGGACAATCAGCATAAGCTAGTTTTATGTATAAAGCGTGTAATTTACCAGTCACCAAAATGTTGTTCTGACTCATCATCGTTATACCTACATGATAGCTTTATATGGACAAGTAGTGGTGCAAGCGAGAATCGTGGGATGACTGATTTCCTTATGCATGCTCGACACCGACAAAGACACTAGATATCAGAAGTGTAAACCTTGATCAATAGCTATATGTTTTATTATACTTTACTATTCCGCCGTGAGTTTATATCGGTAGTGCTCTTACATGCATTTGTTTGTTTGCAGGATATCAAAACCAACGATCAGTATTTTGGTGGACTTAGGTTTTCGATTTAGTGAAAATTCGGACCCATTAAGGTGTGAGTGGTCACACCCATATAACTAAGGAGATGAATTCTCTATTGAACAACGTTTCCAATGCTTCAACTCAGATCCAACTATAATCATTCAATGGATGTTATGCCATGATTTAATTATAATCAAAGTGGAGTGTTCATATTGAAGCTCAAAAGTATTCTAAGGTCGAGAGAATTATATAATATCATCACTTGGAGATTCTCTATTTGACCTTAGTTATATTAACCAACAGAATCTCTCAAGTGAGTCATTCCATAGTTATCTAATAACTATCGGTACGTAACCACTTGGGGTACTCCTAATAACCATGAGTAATACACTGCCTAACATTTGGAGAGCGTTACGTACTTTAGTCTCAACGGATGAATCGATATCCTTTATCGAAACATCTTGACTTGAAATATTTAAAATATTATGTTATTTTAACGTGATAAATTTTTCATGATTACAACACATTGTTATTACTATCACATAACATGTCATTTAAGGATTTTCTATATGATATACTTAAATTATTATTAGCCAACACATCACAATATATAATAAAAAGACAAACATCTTTTATTTTAAACAAGATTTTATTCCAGAGTTAATAATTTACAATAAATTACATAATTTCCCTTAGGGCATACCCCAAACTCTATCATATCATACATAATATAAAAGGTTCAATTAATAATTTCATGATTAGTAAAATATTTGCATGAAACTCAAAATTCACTATTAGAGAGTAAATATTTTGGTTCATTTATGAGTTGGATTTCTTCAACGATCTACTTTTACATTATTTATTACAAATAATATATACTGAATTAATAAGCTAGTCTAATTATAGACAAGTACTTGTCCATGCCTAAATAGTTTGCTCAGACAAAGTAAGAAGAGTGAAATTGCAATAACTTGCAATACTATTTTAAACGTTTTCAAAATAATGCATATTGAAAATAAGGATCCATGGACAATCTAGTTTGAACATTACAAAATTTATATTATTATAAGAAATGGACAAAATGAAATAAAATTTGACTTTTTTTATCTTCAGTATCCACCAAAATGCTTTAAAGCTCCCTCGTATATGCACTTGCATATGTAATAAAACTAAGGACTTTGACTCCCTCACATCTGCACTTGCATATGTAATTAAATTAAATCCATAATAGAGCATTGGACAAAAATCATTTCAACTTATATAAGTATTCAAAATATACGAACATGCTCAATGTCACACATTAAAAACAACAATATGATGAGAATTTGGGTAACATACCCCGTAAAATCATATTTGAAGATTAAACAAAAAAACCAAAAGAACATAAAGAGGAAGCAGTAACAACAAATTGGTATCGTGCGATTTTTGATAGACAATATAAAGAAATATAAATGTAATCACTATCAGATAATAATCAATGAAGAATACATTTTTAGAGAATTCCACAGTTAAATGCATTTTGATGTTTATGGAGTCATCATTGATCGATAATGGAAAGATATATCCTAATTGTTGATCGACAATGAAAATTTGAAGAATTTATTTTTTAAAGTGAAGTTTCTATAGAAAGAAAAAAATGAAGTTTGATAGAAGAAAGTTTGAGGTTTTTCTTTTATTTGGGGCTTAAAATTCAATGGTCTGCATGGTGAGTTGATTGGATTTATAGATTTCATTCTTAAAAGTTTTAAAAAAAGGAAGACGGACTATGTTTGAACTTTTATAAATGTAGAACGATCTCTTTAAGATTACCTCGCTTTAATGGTGAGGTCCAGTCCATAACCATAACATACCTTCGGCGCTATTTTGTCCCGGCCATGATCCTATCGACAACACATATGAATGAAAGTACACACTAATGAATCGGGATTTTTTTTTCGATTTGGCCTCGTTTTTAAACTTATTATTGCAAATAGCCTCGTTTTAAAACTAATATCAAATATAGCACTGTTTTGACCAGTTCAGCACTTAACTGGTCAAAATGCACTGGCGACTTTGAAAAGTCGCCAGTGTTTTTTTCTAAAAAAAAAGTTTACATTGATGACTTTTGAAAAGTCGCCAGTACATCTTAACAGTTCAGAACTGAGCTGGTCAAAACAGAGCTATATTTGATATTAGATTTAAAACTGGACTATTTGCGATAATAAGTTCAACAACTGAGGCCGAAATGAAAAAAAAAACCAATGAATCGAGCATTTAAACCCCTCGCCAAATTATTTGCTCTCTCTAGAACCCTTGCTTCCATCCAAATTCAATACCATAATAATCTCCGTTATGTTTTCAGTCTCTTCCACCCTAAAACCCCCGATTCCTCTAACCTCCAAGTGCTTCAGAAAGCTCAAGAAATTTGGCATAAACAAGGTACCGCTATTTCTCAGTAAAACCCCTAACTATGATAAATACGACCTATTTGTTTCCCCTGATCACAGAACGTGATTAGCAGCAGAAGAGGAAAAGTTGCGCCATTTAGATCCTAGCTTGGAATAGACGCGCCCTTTGCTGCTGCTATTGGTGCTTGTGTGTTATAGTTTCCCCGATTAGATATAATAACGAAGTTGACGATGAAAATACTATCGGAAGACCTTTTGATTCTGATGATGCCAGATTTGCTGTTATGGGAATTATTAGTTTCATTCCATACTTTCATGTGATGTTGAGATTTTTATCTGGCTGTTTATTTTGGGAGTTTTTTTAAAAAAAAGTGGAATGACAAAGTTTTGTTTTTGTCCCTGTAGAGTTGGGTGTTTGCTTGGCTTGACACTGGTAAGCAGCGGTATCTAATTCATGCTGTGGTGTATCTTGCTCCATATTTGAGGTTTGTGATTTTATTTATGTGATGAGTGCATGATTTTTTTTAATGTAGATTGATGTGCTCAATGTGGTGTTTTTACTACTACTACTATTATTCAAGTGACATTCTCTCTTGAGTTCTAAACTTTCATACGCTTGACCATTGTAATCAAAAGTCTATCTTCTTTGTCCTTTTATCTTTTGCCTATGTTGTTGGGAACTCTTGATCTAGCTAACTTCTCTTTACAAGCACTTTTGTAATAGCTTTGACGATTATACTGTTAAAAGCGGTTTAAGCAAAATTCACTACTTTGGCACCTGACTTCGTTTTTCAGCTAAAAAAGAAAAAGAGCCTTAAGGAGCAATGCTTGATGACGCTTAAGTGATGCTTAATGACACTTACGTTATGCTTAATGGCATTTAAGTGGCAGCATTAAGAGTCTAGTTTCACTTAGTGCTTTGATTCAGTATATTTTTAAACGTTACTCACTTTTATTTGTTGTATATTGATCCAGTGAAAAATGATATATTGTTCCACTAGTAACATGAGTCTATGTAAAGAAGTTACAACAAGTCAAAGCTTGAGAAAAAGACAGTTTAGAGAGGGATTTGGATTTCGAACAGATGAATATAATAACGTACATCCTGTTGAATGAGTTGCTTGAATATTTGGTTTATATAATGGAAAAATAAGTGTTATGCACTCAATAATTAAGCATTCTTAGTTTTTATTTGAAGACAAATAACTAGTAGAACCTTTTCTAATCTAATAACTAGACATATGCCACTATTTGGGAGTTTGATATTATGGATGTATGATTTTCTGCTTTCTACCGTTCGTTTGATTGCTTAATGAAAATTATTTGTATATATAACTGTGTATCTATTTAAATATATTTAAGACCCACAAATATAATAATGTCGCTAAGAAAGAGAAAATAAAAGTATATAGTGGGGCCCTCAACTAATTGGGGAGGTTGAACTTTTTTATTAATAGGGGCCCTATCAATGGATACCCAAACATATATATGCACACATATCGGCATATACTATGATACGAGTAATGGTTTTATCGGGATTTATATCACCTATTGGAATAGTGAATGGCGATATCATGCGTAGTGGATCATCCGATCATGGACCGAATGGTTAAGATAAACTGAATTAACATAATTGGGTTTACTGAGTGTAACGATTCAGAATTTTAGTCGTTTAAATTTGAATTATTTAATTGATTTTAAATATTAAAAAGTTAATTTTAAAAGTTAAATAACTTGAATTTCAAATATAGTGATTTATTTGATAATTAATTTGTTGAATTTAATATTGGAATTGTTTAAATCATTGAATCTTGGATTTAATATGAACGAAAATGATTTTAAAAGTTGATTTAAATTCTATTTGAATAAGGAGGTTAGTGAACTTTTAAATTTGATTTAAAAGTGAATAAATTGATTTTGGGAATTACTCATTTTAATTAACGTGTAAAAATAGTCTTTCAGGGCTGTCTCGGATTTCGATGAAACCAATTTCATCGGATCCGTAATAGTGAATTATAGTATGTTGTCGAATTTCGTGGCGATTGAACGTATCGTTTGATCGTACGAGTTCGAAACGTGTAGAAATTAATTAAATGAATTTAATTAAAATAATTTGTTTTTGGAAAGCTATCTTCTGAGTATGATGGAATTGGTTCCCGATATATATTCCATTGTGTTCGAAATATGGGTATAACATATAGAACGTCAGGCGACACACTTCGTTTGAAGTTTGAAGTTTGAAATTTTCACGGATGAATAGTGCCACGTGAAATTTTCTATAAAAGGACTTCAACCCTTCATAATTTCACAAACCCTAAAAACAAAACACTAAGCCGCCATTGAAATGAGCCCATTCGATGGCTCCATTTCATCGATGCCACCATGGGGCGTTTCAGCCTTCGACTTCAACTAGCCAAATGTAGAGATCGACAAGGGGAGCAACTTCAATGGTTGGATCGAGCTTGAACGAATCACGACAACAGCTGGAAGTGCTCGAACGCAGGCAGCTCGAGGTTGTTTTTCCAGCGTTGGCGAAGCAATCAGGGGGTCGGACCTCTGCTAGGAGGTGGAGCATGGTCATGGCAATCGATTATTGTTGGAATGGTGGTCCACGGCGAAGTTGGAGGCGGGTTTGGCTGAGGATGTCGCGTGTTGTTGAGCGGCCTAGAAGTGTGAGCACGAGAGTTGAAGGAGGGAATGGGTATTTAGTTATAAAAAAGTTACTAATTTAAGTTAATTTTGATTAAATTATGTTGGGAGTTCACTAATCCATATTTAACTCGTACGAGGTCCAAATTGAACGCGACGAGTCGCGTTGCAATTGTATCAACGAAGGCTATGCTATGGAGATGGATTGGACGGATTTGGAGCTAGTGATAATTTTGGGTTAAAATAAAACGTTCGTTCAATTTTAATTCAAAACGGAATATTTGGCGACTATTAAAAATCAATGTGAGTTGATCTCACTTTTTTGGCTAATCAGAAAATTTATATAGTCAATCAATATTATTTACTGGATGTCTGGATATTTATTTCTTATCGTTATTGGTTGTTTGGATAATATACTAAATTATATTGTTAGTGGATATATTCCCGTCCCTGGAGCGGATGAGACCCTATTACGTTGCCGTGTAAGAGCGGATGACTCTTTGTATATAAATCCCGCCTCGAAGCGGTTGATTTATATTTTTATGATTATATACTGTATGTGATGCATGAGGACATGTTGGAGGAATCCAACACACTGTTGATTTTAAGTTTCACATATAATGTGATATATGATATGTTGGATGTTATTGGATGACATGAATATGATTTTGTTTATTTAGGGCTTTGGTAACGTTGGTCTTTGTTCTTGGTATTTTAAAATAAAATAATGATTTGATCTAAAATTGGATTTCAAAATGATATTGGAAACTTTATATGTTTAAAAAATCTCTTAAGTAAAAGTATGTTTTTTAGATATTATAAGTTAAGTATTTTATGAAATATTTTTAATAGAAATTTTCAATTTGTAAAACAAAGATTTTTAAAATCTTAAAATAAGTATGTCTTTTATAATTAAGGGGTATGCTTTAAAGGAGCAATAAATTATATAAAAATTTGTTAACCATTTTATAGAAAGTAATATATATATATATATATATATTTTTATAACGATACATATATTATAATGGAATTTATAAATGTGGTAAGTTATAAAAGAGAGATTTTACAAAAGAAATGAAGATTGCAAAATCATATTTTTGTTAGTAAAAGTACGGATTTATAAACGGTGTTTATAAATAAAGGGAAGCTATTATCATGGGATAGATTGAGAAAAATAAATCAAACGATGGATTTATTATAAGATGTGGAATGATAACTTGAGAAATAGTTGACTCTATTTTGAAAATTTAAGGTGAGGGTAAATTTGGGATTTGTAAAACAATATTTTATAAATTGAAAGAAATTTATAAAAGAAAAGTCATATCTATAGAAGCAAGGTTAAAACGGTTTAAAAGATGTTTTGAATGAGACTTCATGGATAAGTGGGATTTATAACGGAATGGAGTTATAAATGAAGTTCAAAAATAAATGGATTTTATGAAATGAAGTTTCATAAAATAGAGATGTATAAATATAGTTATAACTATGGGAATAGTCAGGTTAGAAATTAAGTATGGATTTTTATCATGGAAGTATAATTATATTTTAAAAGTTGTAATTTATATTAATATTAATATTGTTTTAAAGGTGATTTATCAATATTTTAATATTTTGAAATGTTAACTATTTAAAAATTATTAGTATGGTTTGAAAATTAAATATAATTATTTATAAATAAAGTTCTGGAAAATTTATTATTAGTATTTATAAAAATGTTAAAGATAAATTATTTTTGTTATTTAAGAATGTTTTAAAATTATTAATTATTATTTTAAAATGTTTTAAATTTAGTATTTATTTATTTATAATGTTATTATCATGTAATAGTGTTTTAAAGTAAAAGGTTAGAATTTATTAAAATTGTTTTCAAGATTTATAAATGAAGTTTTTATAAACATATGGGGTTTTATAAAAGGAATCTTATAGCATGTTTTGGAAAATATAAAGGAAGATTGCTTAAAAGGGTAAAAGCGTTTTATAGATGATTTTAGATATTTATAAAAGAATTTTAAAAATGGGTTTATAGATTTATAAAATAAGTTTATAAATGGTTTTCTGAATTATAAGAGGGTTTATAAATGTTTTTTGAGTTGAATAAAAAAAGGGGAATCTTCTCAAGTATTGGTGGATATACTTATACCGTTGAGATACGTATATGGATATTTTTCAAATATTGAAAATATAAGGGTGGTGAATGAATCTTTGTAAAAGTATTTTGGTTCAAATATTTACAAAGTGATTTGAGTTAATGGAAGGATTTGTTAAAAGAGGCCTAGTGTTGCTTGGTGCTGTACCAATGTTGATTTTCCTATGGAATTAAATTCCTGATTGAATGTTTGTTACTCGATAGTGAAATAACCGGCTATCGAATTTGGACCCAAACATAACTTTGGAAATATCTAGGAAAAACACGTGAGTTATATGACACAGTCATCTCCGATGATGTTGTACTATGCGTATAAATCTTGTTTCATTCTCCTAGGACAATGATTAGGAAATCCGTCCACTAACGGTTAGGAGGTGATCTCTGATCTTATCTTTGACTGTTTATTTCCTAAAGAACCGGAGTTGAGTTTACCGGGAATTATCGAAAGTTGTTTCGAAGAGACCGGAATCAGATATGTTATCCGAAAACCACTTCGATCTAACAAATGCATTTCGAAGTGAAGACATCTTGAAGATGATGGAACTTGGAGACGGAGCTCTCAAGTGTTTCGTTCAGTCCTAGAACGGACTTGTATGGATGAATGCTGGTATTGCATTGTTGCCTGGAGGGCAGCATTAGCATTCCAAGTGGGAAATACTATATAAAAGGTAAAACATAGCTTCAAGCCTCATCAACCGGAAATGACTAAAACATTGGAGATGCAGCATGGCTAAGTGGGTCACTCCCAAGTAGGGTATAATCATCTTTATCTAGAGTCGTTATTATCTCTCATTTGTATGCTTCGGGGCCCACTAATGGAAGGGTAATCATATTCGGTACTATCCTGTAAGGGGTATGCCGGTCCTGTGTTGGCAGGGGATCCAAATGAGGTCCTCGGTGTTATTATACCTAGAGGTGCACCGTGACGGACGGTACCCCAATAGCCCAGACATTGTATGGAATCCATTTTTCAATACGAGTCTTTACGGTTTTAGTTGTTGTATACTTATGCTGGAATTTAATAATATAACAATTTCGGCTAAAATTAATAAGTATTTGTATCTCGGCGCTATTATAATATCAAAGAATTTCATATAAAATGTTTTGGTTATCGTAAGGTAAAAACCCGTTCGTGTTTATGTGCGGCATGGTCTTACAATATACTTTTGATTTTCAAATGATTTCCTAGAGCTTTAAAATGCAATTGGATGTGTTTTCTCACGTTGGTTTTCCAGACTGACTCAGGTGTTATTTTATTGTAATGTTCGGGTCAGACTGAGCATATTTACAGATTTGTTTTGGATGCATTGGAGCTCAGGAGACGATCTAGAGGACTCCAAGTCGTATTCTCTTTTATGTTTTATTTTCTGCTGTTTTGTTATGAAAATTATCAGCAATTGTGAGGATAGGATGTTATAACTGTCCATGCTGATAGGGCCGTCAATGGATATTCGAAAAATTCAAAATTCGTTCGCATTCACATCCAAAAAGCGGATAAATATCTGATATCCGAAAAAATGGATGCGGATACGAAAACATCCGTATCCGAAAATTATTCATTCGGTTTTTGTTAAGATTACAGTTCAAATTATATGTATTTTAATGCAGTGAAAGATATTCGTTTATTATTTATTAAGTTAGTAATTTATATTATATGCACTTAATGTTTGTTAACTGCTCGAAACTATTTATTATCATCATATTTGTTAATTTGTAGCATCTTTATAATCAATGAGATTGAAAAATATTTACGTTAAACTAAAATTTTCTTTTCATAATTCTTGATTTATCGGTCGTTAGCGAATAGGATAATTATCCGATATCCGTCTGTATCCACGGATGCAGATATCAGAAAATGATTTCAGATGCGGATGCTGATATGGCACTATCCGCATCTAAAAGCATCCGTTGACAGACCTACAGGTTGATGATTGTGATTGTTGTTGTACTCTGATGGATGTATGTATATAACAGCTTCTCTGTAAAAAAATCATTGGTATTATATTATATATTGTTCCGCTGCAATTGTGAAATTCTGTGTTGTTTTTAGTTCTTTCTCTCCTTTTCTCTTCTTCTTTCCTCTTTCTTTCTCATAACTATCTGTCTTTCCGTTTGATTTGGGCTGAACATGGGTGGTTTATTGTCAACTTGAATGGTACGGATTGGCGGGTCGTTACACTGAGTCCAGTTGGGAGTACTGAATTGTCCAGATCATGATGTTGTTAAACATTATTGTTTAAATTACCAACAGGAAGCAAACTCCGTATTATTGGATGTCTTTAAGGGTTGTGTAAGGTGAGAATGACATTGTGTAGTACTGAATTGTGCGATTTCTTTTCTTTCGAAATAAGGTAAATTTCAGTAGATATGTTGTACATCCTTTAGCAAGATAATTTTGTGCAAAATTTCTAGTCGCTTCAAAATTTTCACCCGTTCAAAATCGTAAATCAATATGAAGCGTCAAAAATATTTCTATTACTCATCAATTTGAAATGCAATTTTTGATGAGGTTAAAAGTTTCAAACGATTCAAAATATTACATGGATGATCTAGTTGATGGATATATCTTATCTAAATATTTTTTACTTTGTTTAGGGCAAAAATTGCACAAAAGACGGAGGAGACAGAAAAGGGATTTATAACTAGGGGATCTATATTCATCTCCCATATGCATGCACACCATTGTTTGTGAATGTTATTTTAAAGGAGATTTTTAAATGATACAAACTCTTATGAAGATGATTTTGATAGCAAATGGATTATATCTATAAAATTTATTTTGTTTCAAATTTTCTGGATACCACGTACCAAAAAATGGAAACTGGATTTTGAGGATTATGTCAATCAGATACGGAAACTCTCCCCCCTATACACAGATATGTGTATACATATATGCATATACACATATGCATATATCCAGAGAGAAGGGACCCATTGCCCTTTTATTTTTAGTCCTTTTGTTGTCTCTTTCTATTGTGAATTAGTGGGTAAAATTAGTGGGTAGAAAAAGGATAAAGTAATAAAATTTATTTTGTTTCAAATTTTCTGGATACCACGTACCAAAAAATGGAAACTGGATTTTGAGGATTATGTCAATCAGATACGGAAACTCTCCCCCCTATACACAGATATGTGTATACATATATGCATACACACATATGCATATATCCAGAGAGAAGGGACCCATTGCCCTTTTATTTTTAGTCCTTTTGTTGTCTCTTTCTATTGTGAATTAGTGGGTAGAAAAAGGATAAAGTATGGGAGAGTTTCACATCAAATCCACTACGCATTTTCTAAACCCAATGATCAATATAAATGGGCCACAAAGAGCTAAAATAAAGAGGAACATGAATCTGTCATATATACATGTATGTATATGTATGTGTATACGTGTGCGTGTATATATATAAATATATAGAGAGAATCAAATCCCCATAAATCTGTCTTCCATTTTTCTCCAAACAAAAGCCACATGATTTAATTTCTTCCATGGCTAGATTTAGTTTCCAAAAAGTAATTAAACTATATTATACTATCCAAAACAATTTTGCATGCATCATTAATGCACTCTCTCTCATTATATCATTTTGTTTTTCATGCATATGGGTATTTTGTTTGGAATTTCTTCTAAAACAAGTTGTTTTAACACAACCTGCAGTTAAAATTAACAAAACCTACACTTACAATTATCATGCACACATTTGGTCCTTTCAAAACAAATTATTTTCTTCTGCCATTTGATTACCATGTAAAAATGTTGATCAGCGATAACTAAAACAAATCAAATGAATTTGCATATTTAAATCATAATATACATTAACTTTCTTTGTAATCTTTAAAAAAAACAGAGTAAATAAAGGAGATAATCGAAATGACATTAGCATTTTAATATTACATTTTTATGTAAACAAATTATAGAGATCAAAAGAGAATAACATACCAATATACCATGTATTAATAATGCACGATTTTGCCTTAAAAACAATTTGGAAATTGTAATATGTATTAATTCAACATTAACACTAGGGATGACAATGTGGTGGGTTCGGACTCCAAACCCAATGGAGTTGTCCCTATTTTGATTCGTTAAGACCCATCACATGTGACCACATGAGATCATCGGCACGGGTAGACTCATGACCCACTCTAAAGAGCATCGGGTCTAGAGTCAGGTTTGGGTCTGGCAAACCTGCTCCAACCCAACCCGTATTCGTTAGATCTCATAGTATCATTTAATTAGAGTAATGATGATTTATTGATCGATTTAAATAAAAGTGACTACCATGGAAATTATAAAGTTTTACTAAACAAGTTTTTGTATTTTGTTGGTATTAGGTTGTATCGTTGCAGATTGTATAAAAAGATCTACATATATTTTTTAATTGAAAACTTAACTTTTATTTTTATTTTCTTATCATTGTATACTTATTGTCATTCATATTTAATTTAATACTTAATGACTATCTTTCCTACACACAAAAATATTAGGAACGTTAATCAGGAGACAATTTTGAAGTGGGTATCAGAGCTGTGTTGGGTCTTAACGTTGACCTATACGGGTCTCGAGTTGGGGCATAAATCCAGACGCGTACATGGTGGATGAGATTTATGAAGTGGAAATTAGGGACACGTCGATGTTTTCTAAATTTATTTGTTTTACATCTTTTTTTTTAAAGTATTTTCTACTTTCCTTTTTTAAAATTTCTTTCTTTTTTATTTCTCTCGTTTTCAAATTTAAAAGCGGCTGCTCCGATGTGTATTACGTCGGTTATGAGTTATGGACGTATAGCCTAAAAACGCATGTTAATATTAGTAAAATTACCCAAATACTTCCATAAATTTCACATTTTTTTTGTAAATGTGATGTAATTGATATAAAAAAATTGAGAAGGATCCAATGCTAATTTTTTATAATCATAAGGATGTATGTCAAAATTTCTCATTTAAGAAACCCAAAGCAGGTCCGGAGAATGAGAAACTCACCCCATTGTTATTCCTGTTACATACTATCTTTGGGAAACATATCTATTGTTATTCCTATTACATACTATCTTTGGGAAACATATCCGATCGTTAAAAGTATTAAATCGTGTGACTTTTGTTTGGAGGAAAAATGAGAATATAGTTTATGGAGATCTGGACACACATGGGGAATGTTCAATAGCCCCCCTCATTAAGTCTACTAATTTCAACCTCGAGTTTGTTGGAAAGAGAGAGAAACTACAAATATTGAATTTAAAGAACCTACAAACTTGTTCTTGAAATTAAAAGATTACGTAAAAGGGTTAAACAAGCAGGACTATTGAACGCTCCAATATATATGGAAAATTCTTCTATTTGGACACAAATTAGTGACATAATAGATCTCAGCTGTTAGATCTCTTGGAGTTCCAGATGTGTTGGAGATTCCACCACTTGAAAACCATTGCATCGCTAATTGTGTTATAATTATTAATATCCTTGAATTAATGATTCTAATAAGTATTTTATTTATTGCATGAGTAATTTTGAGGGGCTGTAAGTATTATTAAGATTTTAAATTTTTTTAGAGATGATGATGGTGATATATGTATCATGTTTGCAAAAAATCATCAAACTTTGGTGATCATAGGCACCAAAGTTTAAATTGGGATAAATAGGCGATACAAAGAAAACGTAGATCCATCCCCTCCGATGTGATGAAATTACTGCACATTACGCAATCTTCCCTCAGTAATTAACACTATCCACGTGTTTTCCATGCATGGACTTAGTTGAGTCTCATTTATTAAGGTAATAGCTGTTTTTTTACAGCATAATTGAAATATCTACAGCAACGTAGTTTAATATTTATATACATATATATAATTAACACTTTTAAATCTCGGAAATCTCGGCCGAGATCTCGGTTTAGTCTCCGCATGAAACAAAACTACAAAAATCGGAGAAAATCTCGTTTTGAATATATCGGCCGAGGTATGTAAATATCGGCCGATATCTCGGTCGTTACGATTTTGTAATATCTCGGTCGATATTGCCTATTTTTGAGAATTTTTTTATTTTGAGAAAATTGTTCTTTTAATATTAGTTTATTTATTATTAGATTATTTCTCGAAATTTATTTAGGCTCATTAATGATTTTTATTGACTACTAGTTAATCTTTGCTAGTTCATTTACGGATTTCATCTTTGTTAGTTCATGTTGTTTCTTTTTCTCCTTTTAACCTTTATTCCTACAAAATGCTAGTGCAAGTTATGCACTTTCGTATTCCTAAGTTTATTTAAGTTATTAATTTTCTAAAGTTATGCAGTTATAAAATATTCGTTGTAGTATCAAATATTATTAGTAAGTAGTAACTATGTAATTGTGCACTACATCAAATACAGTTTTAGCATATGTAGTAAATGAAGTTTTAGAACTGCAATTTTATGAATATGCAGCTTTATGAATATATAGTTTTATGAATACGCAGTAAATAAATATGCAATTTTTATGCATATGTAGCTTTAAAAATGTAGTTTGATGAATATGTGGCAAATGAATACGCAGTCTCATGAATATGTAGACAATGAATACACAGTCTTATAAATATGTTGTTTTAGTATATGTAGGGAATGTAGTTTAGAATATGCAGAATAATAAGAGCAGTTAGAATAATATGCATATGTAGGTTGAAGTATTGTATGGATGTTCTCTTGAGCTATTGATGAGAAGAGTGTGATATGAAAATCAAGTAAGTTAAGGAAAATTATGAGTATTGATAAACATTGTTGTAAAAGCAAATCAAACTTAAACATGATATATATTTCGAGATATTCCCGAGATAAGCTTTAAGATCCGAGATGTAAATCTGATGTGAATGCCCGAGAAATGCATTCATCTCGTTCGATATCTCCCCCGATACGAGATCAACTCTCTAAAATCTCCGAGACGAAACGTGACCGAAATCTGAGATTTAAAACCTTGATCTATAGATGTTCTTATGTAGAAAAATATCAAATTTCAAAAACGAGATCATACCGGAATTTCTAGAATTTTGAAATTGACCGAAATTTGGGTTAAAAAAAATCTCGAATGAAATAGAAACTGAAATTTTAAGCTTTGATATAGAGCTAACATATCTACAAATGTTTTGTATCACATAAAATTCACCAAGCATGCTTATCAGCGTTTTCAAAATGGGACTTGAACTGTAAATTGTGAAGTCTAAACTTTGAATTAAAGATAGGTTTAAATCGTGAGTTGTAAATCCAATAGATTCAGATTTCAATGATTATACCTGTTGTAATGTTAGGGATTTTCTTGTATATAGATTATCAAATAACATTAAGTATGCAAAAGCATCAATACTTAAGGGTGCATGTGATTTGATTATCTACACGTTCCAATCCGGTCAAATCCAAAATTATCTGGATTGGAACCAATCCAATTTAAAAATTGGATCGAATTGGATTTTAATTTCAAAAATTCAATTATGACGGATCGATTGGCAAATCATGATGGTCAAAACAAAGTGGATGACCGATCCAACTAGATTTGAACCATAAAAAAAATAAACGTCCGCGTTGATTTAAAAATGACAAATTCTGTTTATTGTGAAGCAATCTTTATTTTTAACTAAGATTTCTTGGTTCTCGCGTAATTTTGATTTGTAATTTTCAGTCTGAAGTTTAAATTCAGTATATTTTATCACATCTTCATAATTTTGTGTGTGAATATTTATCATTTATGAAATTTGTTTAAATTGTATCTCCTTTTTAATTTAAAACTAATTTTCTTAGTAGTTTAATGCAATATTTTTTGCTTCGTTGCCCTGTCACTAAGTGACCATTTATTTTTCTATCTAAGCAGACTGACCCTGCTTTAATTCACATTGGTGCCGACAAAATATAAATGGTGTTCTTTTCTTATCTAATTCGATCATTTCGAGGCTTAAACTGATAATTGCATACTCAAAACATATTTTATGCTTAATTTTTATTCCCTAGGAACGAGAGGAAGAATCTATCCCTATAATTAATAAAAATAATCTAATTGACAAATTCAAAGTTTTGAGACAAATAACTTGTTATATGAACCCAAAATAAAATTTTGTTGCAATAACGAAAAATAAACACTGAATGACCGCTTAACATAAAAACAAAGACTTGTATAATTTTTAATAAAATAAGATCTAACATCGATCTTGTAATTTTAATACAAACGGTCATCAAGTGTATAAATTTTGAAAATTTAGCTACAAATAATAATCAATATTTGATTCATCTTAATCTAATACGTTTTGGATTGGATCGGATTAGATTTAAAGATCAGGTGGACCAGATGAAGGTTGAAAATTTAAGATCTAGCTTATACATCAGATCGGATCGATTTGTGCTTAAATTTGTAGTATTTAACAAGTCTTGCGTCCCTATCGATATTTCATTTCGTGGTAATATTTTGTATTATCGAAATTAATTTTGGTGTTTTAGCTTCTACTTCTGAACCTAACAAATAAATTTTCCTTCTTTGGTTATCTTTATGTTGTCAAAAAAATAATATTATAAATTGTAAATTCAAACAAGTATATTGATATATTTTTATTTCAGCATGAAGTGGACAAGTCCTTTTCAGTTGTGATTTTTAATCGAGTTAGAATCGCTTTTTTAGAATCAAATCTAAATTTAAGAGATTCAATTTAAAATGGGATTCAAATCGCATGATTCAAATATTTTTGGTGACAATGATGCTAATTAAAATATATATGCTCGATGTATTCAGAAATCAGAATTTGTATATAGCAGTTCCTGTTTCATTATTTGAAACATCTGTTGCTCTTACGGAAGTTAATTTTTGTTCAAAAATGGTATTCATCGCCATCTGAGAGAGGTCGCATTTCAAGACAAAATAGACCTTAAAATGTTTGTTTTTCCCTTTTAGGAAACACTGTGGATTTAATGCTATACATACCAAGACTAATTTATACCTTTATACGTTTATTTTTTCCGTTATGGTAATTTGTTGACAATTAATGGTGTTGAACCAACAGCTATGAAGGTGGACAAAGTAAATGGAGAACACGATTTGCATTAAACACAAGCGGACCTTCCAACAACAACGGAAGCCAAGATAACCCCAGCGAAGAAAACACAGGTGTAGGCAGAACAAGGTTAGGGATCATAGTAAGAGCAGCAGGAAAACAGTTGCTGGATAAATTAAACTCTGCAAGGAAAAACTTCCCGGTAAAGATATTTCTACTGCTGCTGGGTTTCTATACTGCAAATGCGCTTGCAACAATACTAGGGCAGACTGGAGACTGGGACGTGTTGGTTGCTGGAATTGTGGTGGCTGCGATTGAAGGGATTGGAATGTTGATGTATAAGAAGAGAGCAAGCAAACCTGTTCGGAAGTTTCAGTCTTTCATTGTGATGGTTAATTATTGGAAAGCTGGGGTTTGCTTGGGTCTTTTTGTAGATGCTTTTAAACTTGGAAGCTGACCGTTTTTTATTATATTCTTTGCTTTTTTTCTGATCGATGCTTATGATTGTATTCATGCTCGTTGGATGTTCCGTCATATTTTATTTATACTGATTACATTTATTCTGTGCGTCTGTAAATCTGAATAAAAGCTAGTGTTCAAAGGAATAAAAACTAGCAGTAGAATTTTCAGAGTTTTGCACCAAAACTAGAAGATTGGTAACGTTATTTTTTTTATATGTGCACGTGGCAGTCAATGTCTTGCTTTGTTAAAACTAGCGACTGTTGGGTAGTATAAAATTAAATAAAAAATTCCTTTTTTTATTTGTTAATTTCATTTAGATCCATAATTATTATATAGACAAATTTTTTAGAAACAAGAAATAAAAATTTAAATTGCACAGCAGTGAACGATTCACAAGTGTTCAAATGAGATGTATTCATTCATACATATAATGTAATATATTCTAAAAAAAAGACGAGGAACTAGTAGATTTTATATATGATCGGCAAAAGAAGTAATTGGTAGAATATATTTGTAACAGATGACGGAAAATGGTAAAACATAAAGAGAGCAAAAGGATATATATACATGGAGGAAGCAGGGAAAAAAAGCAATAAAAAAAGAGGAAAAAAAAAACATTTTATTTTTGTTTTACACTATTTGATTTTGCAAACTTGAAGTAAAACAAACTTATTTATCGGTCACTTTGATAATCTATTCCTACAATACTAGAACTTCAAAAAAAAATGTCAAAATTAGAAACACATTTTCGAGGATTTTTCGGTGGAAGTTATAATGCACATATAAATATCAAATTCGTAAAAACCATATTACTATGATTTATAATTTCTTTCAAAAATAATTGCAACAATATTTACATTCACAATTCAAACATACACATCAAAAACTTTTTAAGAAAATTTGATTCGACAATTCAAGGATGAGGATGATTTTCATTCATTGTTCGGGAGGACAATACTTTTCTTTGCTGGGGAAAAATCATTTTGAAACGAAATTATGATAATCTTTCTACATACTCTGGGAAGGAAAATAAATTTCATTTTAGGACGAAATTAATATAATCTTTCTACATATTCTGGGAAGGTAAGATAAGGAAGATAAGTTTCTTTACAATTCGGAAAAGAGGATGATCTTGCGTAACAATAGAAGCCCACCCGCTCCTTCCTTTGGGCCAAGGCTTGGGAAAGAAGATGATATTCATTGGCAATTAAAGAGGGAACAAACTTCCCTCAAAAAGAATGATACTTCGTCAAAAAGAAGATTATGTTTATTTACCGTTTGAGGATAAAAACAATAATTTTCTTCTTGAAAAGTTATCTCCTTCACAGTTCAATGGCAACTCAAAAAACAATCACCTTTCTTCACTTTGAGAAAGGAGATCTTTTCTTCTAGAAAAATATTAAACTTAATAATACATATATTGTTGAAAAGCTTTCATAAATTTTAAATGATAACAAAGAGTCATTTCATCGAACATTTTATGTCAAAATTTACTAAATGATGGAATGGTACACCACTAATATTTCTAGAGGCGAACAATATTCGGTTAGAACTAAATTAACCGACCAAACCAATTCATTTTTATCGGTTTGATTCGGTTTTGAAGCTAAATAGATTTGAATTCGGTTTGTTTAACTGAATTAACCAAACTTTTATTATACTATCAAATTTTATGGTATTGTAATACTTTAAACTAGCGTGTAACCCGTGTGTTGCACACGGTATGTTGTAGAAAAATAATATTATAACTATTTTTAAAGAATATAATTCATTATGCATGATGAATTTGTTAGGGTAAATGAATTATAAATTAAAATTTACTGTATTTATAAATGTGTATTTTGTTATGAGATTCATATATTTTTATATTTAAATATAAATTATCATTTTTATTGATAAAAATGAGTTATATATCGATTTATTATTTTTTGGATTCATTATTTATCAATCAAATAAATGAAAATAAGTATTCTTAATAAATTTTGAAATTAATATTTTTTCTAATGAAAAAGTGTTCCTTTTATGGGGAGATCACTCGTTGAAATTAATATTTTAAAAAAAATTCATAAATAAATATTTATGTTCATATATTCTTAAATTGACATTTAACTTTTGATACATTCGACTAAAAGATAAATGATGTATACATTAAATTTTAAATATTACTTGAGAGAATGACGACAAATACGTAAAAATAGAACTGTAATACCAAAGACTCAATATATTTGTATGCATTTAAATTTCTTGCAGCACATATTTATCAAAATAAATATATGATATTATCAGAGTGATAACAAATATTTATTTAACTGCTAAAAAAATATTAATTGAAAAAAAGACCCAAAACGTTACAAATCACACTGTCATTTTAATTAGGTAAAAAAATGACTTTTATCCATTGTTTCATACCTTACTATTTTTATTTTATAGTAAAACTTTTCAAAAAATATTTAACGTTTATGTAAAAAAGATAATAAATTATGAAAGAAAAATATATTCAATCAAAATATGGTATAGTTTTTGTCCATTGATTAATTTGGATTACGAATATAAATAATTAAAATGTAACTTTTTGTACAAAAACATACTAATTGAAATAACAGGAAATTATTGTCAAGGACAAAATTTTCAGCGTTTTTGCCTCAAGGACAGGTCTTCAATATTTTATTCTGAAGGACAACTTTCTTTAGGTATTAGTTTTTAGTCATTGATAGTATCAGTTTGTAGTTATCGGTAGCAGTTTTTAGGTATCAGTTTTTAGCTTAGTAGCAGTTTTGTTGTCCTTATGAATAATTTTGGAAAATATTTGTCCTTATGAATAAGTTTTAGAAGAATGTTTGTCCTTCTGTTAAAAATATTGAGGTTGTGTCCTTGAGGCAAAAAATATACAAATCTTTATCCTTTAAATTTATTACCCCTTGAAATAATTTATTCTTTTTTCAATGTTACAAACATTCATCGCTTGTCATTAATTGTAATGTTATTCTTCACAAAATATTTAATAATGATAAAGAGTCCATTTGACGTATCAATTTTAGGAAGAAAAAACGTTATATATGTTTGTAATGATGTACCAATTTTTTAAAAGAAATTATATATATATATTTGTAATGAAATATCGAGTTTGGAAAGAAAAACTTATGTAAGTAATTCTTTGTATTAAATAACTAATTTTAGAAAGAAAGAAATTTTATGAACTTAAATGCAGAAAAATGTAGAAGTATCAAAGATAATTTTGTATATAATTGTAAAAATATTAAATTATATGGACTTGAATGAAAAAAATAGTTTTACCATTTATGTCAGTACAAATGCAGTATGCACATTGAGTTATTAGATAAACTAATAAATATTTGTTAATTGGCTTTAGTTAAAAAGTTTAAATTCAAGAACAATTGATAAATTCAAATATGTGGACTTGAATGTAAAATAATATAATAAAACTTAGGAAATCCATAAACAATTGTTAAAACTATTGAATATTGGCACTAAATTGAAAATGATAGAAGAGAATATTAATAGAACATCGTAATAATTTGTATGTGCTTGTGGAAATCTAAGACTACGTGGACTTGAAGGAAAAATTAGTTTTACCATTTTTGTCAATATGAATGCGATACACAAATTGAATTTTCATTTTTCAAAATTTATTAGATCAATTAATGAATATTTGTTAATTATATTTATTTAAAAAGCTTAAATTTAAGATCATCTAACTAAATTTAATATATATGAACTTAAATGTAAAATAACAGAAAAAACTTGAAAGAAATCTATAAATAATTGTAAATATTAATATTAAATTTTAACGATAGAAGAGAGAACAAATAGAAACATTGTAATAATTATAATAACAATAAAGTGTATAAAATATCTAGAGAGAAGGAGAGGAAAACTTCTAGAATTAATGAAAGAGCTTTAAGTTCTTCTGTTTTATTAATATTTAATAGATAATTGATTTAGTGATAAACTACAAAGCTTATATGTTAAAAATAGTGGAAATTAGGCCGAAGGGCTTCTCATTTTAGGGTAATAAGTTTTAAGAATAACACTTCTAAATAATTAGTTTTAAGGACAATTTACAAAAAAATGATAAATGCGTTTATCATTCTAAATTATACAGGAAAATATATCATTTTTTTGTATAATTAAACATGATAACTTCATTTATTATTTTCTTGTAAATTGTCATTAATACTAGTTATTCAGAACTGTTGTCCTTAAAACTTATCACCATGAACTGAGAAACCTTTTAAGCAAGATCAAATTTCATTATAAATGTAAAAAATACTAAATAAAACCTCTTCAAACATAAATTTATGTTGACGATCTGCTGGCTGATTGTGCTTTGATTGTTGATTGGACTGAACTGACGCTAGCTTCTTGGTTCAGTAGAACTTGATTGTTGCTTTAGTAATATGATTTGGCCCTCGTCAACTCCTTGCCTTAGCCTTTCTGGTTAAGTTCTACGCCATTCTGATGTGATGAGATTGTTCTGTATTCTGCTAGATCCTGTTGGGTTAAAAACCCGGATAACATTTGCCCCCCAAAGTACGCCTTTTGAATGAAAGGCGTGTTTTGCTCTAGAACAAGTCATGGCAACGAGTCTTCGGTTGTTGAGCTTTAGACTTGGTGAATCGTCCAGTTCCTTCGGATTCTCTTGCCAGTCACAAGTCGTTCTAAACTTGTTAGAGCCTAAGACGTTAGACTCTGCCTAAGTGTAATTTATATATCACAATCATTCCGATTTCATTCGGGGTTATTACTTCACATGTCTCTAATTACATTGCACATCTCTAATCGTCTCGCGTTCATTCGGGACTCACATCACTATAAATTTTTCAGAGTTTTTACATCATATGTTCAAATCAAATCATATATCAGAATCACATTATATCACATCATGTCATAACATATATCAAAATCACACTGTATCACATCATATATCAAAGTCATCCTGTGTTCATCCAGGATTTACCCGTTTTATTCTATTTATAAGGCATTCAGATCCTTTTTTGCAAAACCAAATCTGTTTTAAGGTCCGATCTTTCTGGACCGCTTAAGTAAGTATAATGTGTGATCTCTCTGGATCATTTAGTGTTTAGTTTAATGTGCGATCTCTCTGGATCGTTTAATGTTTTAAGTTAAGGGGACGATCTTTCCAGATCGTTTGTTTGTTAAGTCAAGGGGGATTAAGTAAGCCCATCCACTCACTCTTCGGTGAGGGGACTTACTTCTTGTACTCCGGTCCCGTGGTCGGACTCTAAGGCTATCAGTATCATACAAGTCCATCCACTCGCTCTCTGGCAAGGGGACTTGCACCTTGCACTCCGGTCCCGTGGTGGGAATCTGAGGGGATCAATATCAATTATCAAAATTCAAATATTCAAATCAAAAAAAATAAACAGAAATTAAACAAGCAGGAGTCCTAAATGTTCATCTCAGGCATCCGACTCAGAGCGTGCCTAGGGACCGTTCGGAATCCCATACACGTGTAAGCGGCCTTCGATTGTTATTGTCCTAAGTTCTCTCAGGCATCCGACTCAAAGCGTGCCTAGGGACCGTTCGGGATCTCGTACACGTGTAAGCGGCCTTCGATTATTATCGTCTACATACCAAAAGAAAAGTGCGGGAAAAGAAATGATAAAACAAAGCATTGGAATCGAATCCGACTCCTGTTTACCCCGATCATGGGATAATTTGTCTTGGCACTTGTCCTTGGGCGTTTCTTGATGCATTTGCCACAGATGGTGGTTGTCTCTGCAATTCCACCGCAGTTCTGTTCCTCACATATCGTGGCAGCTGGTTGTTCCGGACCAGTTCTTCTATCAAATCACGAAGGTGTCGACACTCGTTCGTCTCATGCCCATTCAACTCATGGAAGATGCAAAACTTTTCAAATCTTTTCTCTCAATCAGTGGGCTCCCTCCTAGGCGGCCTTCGGTAGAGGTTCTGCCCCCTCGTATCCAGGCATATCCTGTAACGACCTGCCTTTTTGGACGTTTTAAGCAGACACACCTGTCGGACTCAAACCATTCAAAAGGGCAGATTGTTATGGGGTAAATAAGAAAAAGGAAAAAAAATAAAACAAATACAGAATCTCGCAGTGGAATGACAAAATATAATAATTCAAATAACAGTTCATGAAGCTGTTTACAAATAAATTTGATTATACTTATACAATTACAGAATCAGAGTTACAGACAACAAGAATAAATAAATAAATGCAGTGGAACAACATGATGCAGTGGAATAAATATAATAATAATAATAATACAAATCTTCGTCTTCGTCCTTCAGAAATAAGGTCTTCAACCCTGAAATGCTCAGGCTGACCCGAGCGAATTGAAAAGACAAAATACTCGAGTCAGAACTAAAAGATCTTATGTAAGTTAAATCAACGGTAAATATGAGTGTGACGGCGTCAGAGATGTTTACGGGTTTGACATCTCCATCCAGTGTCTAACGTGAGTGCAGTAACTTAAGAGATGTTCAAAATTTTCATCTCCTAAGGATCCGTTAAACTATCTAGTATGCAGTACAATACGCTATTATAATATGTCTACAGTAAACTAAAAGTATTAAAATAGCGTTAAGGCGTTACCCATATCCCCCTTAACACATTTTTATATATTCGCATAGTCTATACAGTACCGTAATTCTTCCGTAAACTAGAGGACTATCAGAAGGCACTCCATAGGTATGGTATAAAACAAACTCGTAGAAGGCGCTCTAGGGCATGTGAACACGGAACTCGAGGCAATGCCAGGGTAGATTTACCAATTGCAGAACCGGGCTGGTGGTAACGCATAGCAACTACTACCGCCCACCTCGGAACACACTCCCAAATCAAAATCAAGGGGTGGCCACCAAATCATCACAAATGTCATAATATGGTATCGAAGAAGCATGTCCGATCGGAGGAATGACCTCACTTGGCCCAGGTATAGCTCCTATTTTAGTCACATCTAAGCTAACTCACGGGAGTCAGGGTCACGTCATTCCTTATACAGAAATCGTTCACCAAACCATCCTACTTCATTTCTGGAATCTCCACCACGTACACAGTTGTTAAAGTTCGGTATTGGCAGAGAGTATGACAATATCTGATCTCGGTTTCTTTAACAACCAATCGTTTATTACACACCGGATGGTTCTTTTATATTTTCAAAACCATTTCATAATTGATATCAAAATATCATATTAAGTTCAAACCATATAACTTTCGAAATTATATTCACTTCCAAAATCATATTTTCAAAATAGTTTAAAACCCTCATTTCAAAACTTCATATTCAAATCAAATATGTGATTTAAATCCCAACTTAGGTTATAATATCATTTAACCATATTCACTTTAAATCGAGGATTTTAAATATACACATCTACTTTATTTAGTTTGAAAATTTAGAAAGATAGTTAGATAGTTATAAATAGTTTTAAATAGTTATAAATAGTTAAAATGCTCTAAAATAGTTTAATTAAAGATTAAAGATACTGTTAAATTGGTTTAGAATAGTTAAATAGATTAAAAATAGATTATATATAATTAAAATAGATTAAATAGCTTTAAAATAGATTAATTAGATTTAAAATAAGTTAAAATGGGCTAATTAGTTTTAAAATAAATTAAATGGTTTAAAATAGGTTAAAATGATTTAATATAGTTAATATATGTTAAAATAGTTTAATAATTTGAAAATCTTAATGATTAGAAATTTTAAAATAATATATTTTAAATAGTTTATAATAAAATATGAATTTGGAATAAAAATCAATTTAAACTATTTATTTTATTTCAACACATCTGAACCATTTCAATCTCCAAATCAACAAACCCAATTTCAAGTCTTTAAATTCAAATTCTCAATAAACTATTAAATTCTATATTGCTTTCAACTCATGTTTGAAATATCAATTTAAGTTACTCCAAATTCAATATATATTTCAAGTTATATTTCAGACAATTTCAATAACTCAATTCCAAAAATTTCATTTATATTTCAAAATTCAACTTTACAATTTAAATCTTTAATTCCTTTAAACAATCTCTTTGAACCAATTCCAATTTCAACCTAAAACTTGAATTCTGATGATAATTCAATTTATATAAATCAAATTTTATTTCAAAATATCATTTAACCAAATTCAAAAATTTATGGAAAGAAAAAAAATCATTTAATTTAACCAATCTGGTGTCCGTATATAAATCTCTACCCTAGGATCAAGTGATACGAATATTTATCATTTCAATCCGCATTTTAAAATTCTACGGTTATATATCATTTCAAACCGCAATCTTGAATTAAATATTAAAATCCATAAAATCGCTCGAGTCTATCATTTCAACCCATAACGATTTTTCTCTAATCTATAGATCGTTCGAGTATATACCATTTCAACCCATAGTGATTTTCCTAATAATGATTAAGGGAACTTGTAGAGTGATAACAATATATAAATCAAACATAACATCCAACCATCCAATATCAAAATCAAACATCCATCAAGTTCATCATTCAATTTGACCAATAAATATCAACAATTAACTAATTATCAATGACAGGTATTTCACTGGCAATTTAAATTTAATAATAAATTGAATAACAATTAAATTCAAAATAATACCAATTAACAGGAATAGCACTTTAAATATATCAAACAGCCATGAATAAATTACTAATCACATCATAAATTTAATTTAACTAACATATGAAATTTTAGAAGTTGTGAGTGGGTTAAAACACTCACCTTCGATTTTAAATCGACTTAAAATCCAATTAAAGTCCAAAATTTGAACGGTCTCAGAATTCGTCCAAACCAGCGTCAAAATGACCGGAATTTTAATATGATCCCAACAAAACAAACCGCGCGTGAAACGAACCTCGTATGTAAAAGTTATGCATATTAGAAGTTAAACTATTTAAATTAAAAATAAAAAAACAAACCAATCAGAACGAGCCACCTCATCAACCCTGATCTACAGCAACACGCATACGCGCGCAAACGAAGACCCAACAGAAACCGGAGCCGCGCCGATTCACCGATCATCTACAGCCGCGTACGGCCCCTCCCGACCATGCCTAAGCCTATCGACCTTCGACCTGAGCACCGCACCCGGGGTCACCACGTACAGCAGCCGCCACTTGAGATAAAACCCTAGTTGGATTAATCTGGCCGATCCAACCATCAATTCGACGAACTACAAGCACCGATGAGCTGCGTGCGACGATCTCCACAACCCAGTATCCTTCAATCAACGATCGGTTGTAGTCGATCATGACGAAACGAACGGCCATGAATTGACCATCGAATTCTAGGCACACAAAAACCCAGATCGAAAAACAGACTGCAGATTTTCCTTGCGTTCGTCGAGAGCTTCAAATCGATATAAAATTTGATAGGGTTTGAGGAGTTTTAATTTTCGATTGAAATTTGATTTGAAATTGAATTGAGAATTTGTTTGTCTGCCATTGAGAAGGAGAAGTGGACAGATGAAATTGTATGTACAGAAAAATGAAAATAAGAAGTAGCTAGGGTTTATAACGGACTATTTATAGATAAATCAAAAATAGAATGAATGGACAAGATTGATTTTACACGTTGAACGATAAACGACCCGAAAAATCCATTCTGTCTCCGGAACGAAAATGAATCATCCCATATATCAAAATAGATGTTTACAATATTTTTAAACTCAATGGAATAGGTTTCAGGTCCTAATTCCATCGTGTGAAGAAGTTATGTTAAAATCAGTTTATTTCAAATTGATTTCAATTAAATTGATTTCTAGGCGTTTCGAGTCCGTACGATCAAACGACAAGTCCGATCGCTACGAAACTTGAAATCCTACAATAATTCACCGTTAGGGATCCGATGAAACTAGTTTCGTCGAAATCCGAGACAGTTGCCAAAATGGCTATTTTCACGTAAATTAAATAAATTAATAATTTCATTAATTAAATCACATTTTTATTTCAAAGTTAATAACTAACAAATTTCATATATTTTTGATTGCTTGGACATTTAAAATAATTCAAAGTAAATTTACATATCAATTTCAGTGTTAATTATTTCACAAATTATAGTGTTCACTTCCAACTATAATTAAATCAAATTATTTATAATTAAATTCCAATAATTTAATAAAATTTGATTTCAATCTTTATATCAAATCAATTATTACTCTAACAGCATAGTTAATGTTTGTTCACATTTTATTACACTAATATTCTGCAATTTTCATTCTTTTATTTGTATTAACTACTACATTTCAATTGTATTGAATTTTATCAACTTTACACATTAATTATAACTTAAATCCCTATTAATTTATTTATCTTTGTTTCATTCTTTTATTTAGTCAATTATTACCTTATGAATAAAATTAACATTTCTATTCATTTTATTACATTCACAATTTTCAGTTATTGACTTAACTCATATTGGTGTAACATTTAATTACAATAAATCCATTTATTATAATATAAATTCCAATAAACTGATCAACTTGATTTCCATTCCTTTTAATTCAAATCAGTAGTCATATTATGATTAAAATTTTCATTGGTTACATCTTATTGAATTAATATTCTACAATGATCAATTTAATCTACATTAACTGCACTAATTAAGGGAATTAATTGCAATTGATTTCAAATTAAATTTTACAGGCTAAATAAATAAGTAACATATAATAATTGTCACTATTAACTTTTAGTCACATTCGTATGTTTGTTATCTACACACAAGTGTTATAGTTATTCACACAACATTCATTTTTCTCCAATTCACAATTTAATACATACTATTAAATTTATGCAGCATTCACATTATCAATTGCTCTTTTAATTCAGTTATCAATTAATACATTCATTATTACAATAAATCTACAATTTATAACCAATTATAACCTTCTTCATCCTTTTAATTAATTGAATTACACTTAAAGCAGTTATCAATTTCCTTAATTTAGTACCATTTCATTTGATTCCAGTTATATTCTTATTATTTAATCACAAATTTTTATTTCCTCCAACATTGCATCACAAAATCTTATTAAATAAACTATTTTTAATTATCGAAATTTACGGATCGTTACATATCCTCTCTGGGGTTTCAGTCAGGTCGATGTATGAGGAGAATCTTGGCTCGTTTCTCTGTCGTTTTGGGTCTTTTATGTTGTCATCGGATTTCCTCTTCCCTTTGTCTTTTCCAATTCCAGTTCTAGACGGTCCCCTGCCTTCGACGGCATTTATTTCAGCATCCATATCCTTGTCCTCGGTTTCGGCGTCTTCATGATGCAGGTACCTCTCAGCTTCGTAATAGAATTCTGCAAGGTCCATCGGTGGGTCCATTTTCAATGCGGCTTTGAAATCAGTCTTATTCGCGACCTACCATTAGGATAAACGATGAATCTGGTTTGTTCACCGCAGCTACCGCTGCATTAAATCTTATTAAATAACTTATCAAGGACTCTCCAGGCTTTTTTTTACGTTTGAGAGCGTAAGTACATTCCTTGGTTGTGAGACATGAACTCCGAACTGTCTCAAGAATCTGCTCACTAAGTCGGTCCATTTTCCAATTGTCTGAACCACATTGCAGCCAAATCTATTAAGTATAAGGGGAAGCATCGCCCCATTACTTCCTCAGAAGCACCCACACCTCCATATGTTGGATGTATCGCATCATATGAATTGTCGGGTCTGCCTTTCCGTCATACATTTCCAGTGTCGGAAGCTTGAAATTTGGAGGATTTCTCGCGTTCCGGATATTAGCGGTAAATGGATTTCCGTTCACATCTCCAGACCCTGATCTGGGGGGCCTCCTTTGATGAATCTCCGTACCAATTCAGCAATTCTGTTCTCACCGTCCAATGAAGGTCTCTGTCCTAAAGCAATACTTTGCCCCCTGCCCCGTTGGGGGTATCCCGGGATGGACTCTTCTGGCAACATACCTATGTTCTGATTTGCAACCCTAGCTTCATTCATTCCTCCGTTCCTTCGAGGAAGTTCTGGTACATATCCTTCTGTCTGTCGCATCCTAGTATTCGGATCAGCTCCCGTGTCACCAGTCCCTGGTGTTTCAACAGTCGCTCCGGCATTGGCATTGATTCCCATGTCGATTCCAGCGCTACCCCCACGTGTCAGTTGCTCTGGGTGTGGGGGCAAGGCTCCACCTTGCTCCAATCCAATTCCGACAATCCCTGCATTGTTCCCTGGAGTTTGACTCATATTCCTTGCAAATCTAGTCATCCCTTGCTGCTCCATCCTCTGGAAGAATCTGTCCATCATCTCATGTTGTCTAGCTAAGAGACCATCCCGCATCTCTTTCATCATCCTTTCCATCTTCTCTCTAATCATATAGATGGGTTGATGAGAATTTGAGGACACTTCCTGGCTGCCCCAAGCACCGGTTGACTTGCTCCAGTTTTAGATCTGGTGTTAGGCATCTTCATTTTCTTTGAATCTCAGATTCAAACTTCAAATTTTCAGATCTCGTTCAAGGTTCTCAGTGAAAGCACCAAAATGTTGACCCAAAAAATGGATCAACACCCTGGGTGGAGTTTGAAAGCACCAGCCCTGTTCTGACAGAGCAACATCACATATTACAGGTATAAGAAAAGAACAGTAAAAGAAAGAAGACGGAGAATTTTTATAGTGGTTCGGCTGTTAATGAAGCCTGTATCCATTTTATAATTTTCCTTATAGACTAATTGTTGTCACAAGAGATGTTTGATTACAAGGCTTTGATTATCTTTAGCTAGATTGAATCCCCAGAGTTGGAATCCACTGGAGAATCACAGTGAATTCCTTTGGAGATTGTTGTGAGGGAGGTAGAGAGTGAAGAATAATTCCAGCAAAGCTTCAACAACCAGTCCGGAGAAGATCCTCTTTGTATTGCAGGTGGGATGGTATTTATAGAGGTCGGAAGGCTTCTAGACCAGGTCTGTCTTCATCAGCTCGCAGGTAGGCTACAGGAGACCTATAGGGGCTTTGGCTCGCAAAACAAGCCAAAACCAGGGGTCGCTAGCGACCCATGGCCCGTGGGTCGCGGGCGGCCCATTGTTTGTGGGTCGCTGGTGACCTATAGACTTGGTTCGTTTTGCGGGCCAAGTCTTACCTCCTTTTGATAGTGTTTCATATCTAGTTTGTTTGATGGTTTGAGCAGAGGTATGGGTTGCTGATGATCCAAGCACTTAGGATTTTTCTGGAGTTTGGAATTGGAGATGTTTCTATAGTCTTTTATCGTAGTTGTTTACGTAGTATCGTTGCACGTTACTCCGTCTTGATGACAATCTGCTGGCTGATTGTGCTTTGATTGCTGACTGGACTGAACTGACGCTAGCTTCTTGGTTCAGTTGAACTTGGTCGTTGCTTTAGTAATATGATTTGGCTCTCGTCGGCTCCTTATCTTAGCCTTTCTGGTTAAGTTCTACGCCATTCTGATGTGATGGGATTGTTCCGTATTCTACTGGATCCTGTTGGGTTAAAAATGCGGATAACAATAATGCATGAGAAATTTATAGTGGATGAAATGGACGGTAAATGAGTGAGATTGCACAACAAAATAGACGAAAAGCATGTTTGACCGTTGATCTGGTCGCATGAGCTAATGGAAGACAACCGTAAAGATAGAAAAGAATGAATGGCTAAGAAGCAAGTCAATTATCCTATTGTACTAGGGGCAGACTTGTCATTTAGTGCGCATTAAATGCCGACGGCTTGCTACAAGAGTAGGCATGCTTCTGACTGTTTTGCTACAGTACCTCGTACAGTAGGCTGTACAGCTTGTCGATTATTTTTGCACGTCCATGTAGCAAAAAAAATGAGTGACTCCGACCAGGCTTCAGATGTTACTGGAAGTTGAATGTTGTTAAGGACCAAGGTACTAAGAACCTGCCGAGCTAGCTGTAATATGACGAAACAGACTGTGGTGATGCCGAGCCAGAGTTGGGTCATGCCTGAGCCGGTCTTGACAAATGAGTTTGCTGTTAAAGCCGTCTTGAGTGTGCTAGCTAGCTGACTATGGAGTTAATCTTGAGGGGCTGACCTGGAGCCAGACTGCATTCCAATCGTCATGAGCGGGCCGGTTGCTTAATGTCTAAAGTTTGCTGAGTTGAATGGTGCTAAGAACCAAGTTGCAAGAAAGATGCGAGACCGGCTATGAGATAACGAGACGGGATGTCTAAGATCGATCGAAAGTGGTTGTGATAAAACTGGATGAAAAACGGATCATGCTTGAGCCGCTCTTGTCTAATGAGCTAGCTAGCAATTGAGTTGTAATGCTAAGTATGAACCGACATGAGAGAGCCGACAACAGACGTACCGAGCCTTGCTAGACAGTGCTTAGCTGTCATGTCGATTGTTGAAGCCACTTAGGAAGAGTAGACCGGTCATCGATCCAAAGTGCTACCGAGTGGATCGATTGGTTTGGAGCAAGGTTGATTTTGGACCGATTGAAGATTAACTGAGCCGGCTTCGATTGAACCGGACTAAGATTTAATCGGCTTCCCAATTAGTTGCAAGAAAATTGAGCAACGGCTGTATATTAAAATTGATTGGAATAAAAAAACAAGAGGTAAAGTAACTTTGACAATTTAGATCAACAGTAACGATTCTCGGTGAGCCATCATTGAAAGCGAGACCAATATAGAAGACAGCAAATAAAATTTCCACACTGTAAAAATGGATCATAGTATATGGGCCGCCTTCCACTTCCCAAACCGTAAACATGAAGTAACCAGATCTAGTGAACTGCACGGCTCAAAGACTCCCCCATGGTCTTAATCAGCAATTACATAACACTAATTTACCAATTATAAATACAACCCTAACGGTTAAATACAAATCTTGACAAAATTTGCTTCTGTACAGCTAAAAGTACAATAAGATTACGCCTAAAACCAGAAATACATTCGATTTATGATATGCACAAAAGAGCACAACAGAAAAATCAATTATTCATAGTTATCACAACAATATCTCAGAATCTGTAAAGATCAACAGATTCAAGGACTCTCCGTGCTTGAGTGTGAAGTGCATTTACCCTCTGCTCTGGATCTAAAGCTGAAGTAGACTGGCTTGCGGACCACATCAAAGACGCTGCTTTTTCACCAAATAAATGCCTTATTTCATCATGTATTGTTGCCAAGGGAGCTTGATTCCTCCTTCCATTTACATGTCCTATCAGTAACAGCAAAAATTCTGCACATTTTAACCTAAAAAAAAAAAGATCAATCAAAATATGAATAGAAATACCCCCACATGGATAGCGTGGCTGGTTGAGGAAGTCAACTTCCACTGGCAATGTCGAAGGTTCGATCCACTAGCTACATTATCCGTGTAATTTATCCGGAGTATGCGTCAAGGGCACGATGCATACTTCTACAGAGTTTACAAGCATCACATAGTTGGAATTTTTTAATATATAACCAAACCAGATCCATTACCATACATTTTATTTTCTCACTATTTTCTGAGTCTTTTTAAAATATTTTGGTGGCCTGCATGTAAGGGTGTAAATCATTCGGACAGAGGTGTTCAGTTTCTGTCCTAAATAAAATTGGACCGGACACGGACCGGACGAGATTTATATTCGTACAATTTTTGCTGTCCTAGCTCGTGTCCTAAATGAAATCAGACGGACACGTACATACGTCTTTCGGACACGGACTCGAACGAACACGGACGGACATTGATATTTACATCAAATTTTATGTTGTTTAATAGAATTTCCATCAGCTATATTATTTTTATCAATGTATATTGAAGCATAAGCATTTTATGAATCCTTACTCAATTAACCGACCAAATAGTTGTCATATATGTTTTGAGAAACATAGAGGATATACCGAATTATAAGAAATTCGGACGAATTCGAACGAACACGGATCGGACGAGATTTTTGCTCGTACAAATTTTGTTGTCCTAGCTCGTGTCCTAGTTGAAAATCGAACGAACTCGGACGAACGTATTTCGGTCACGGACACGAACGGACATCGGACACTCGTACAAAATTAACAGCCCTACTTGTATGAGTTTTTCTGACAACATGGTAGTAACGAATTATTTAACTGTTTTCTTATGCTCAAATAACTTGATAGGACAATAATACACTAATAGTCAAATAGTTAAATTTTTTGACTCTGTTCTTCATTCTTAGTTTTTTAGATGAAAATTATGATTTAACTTATTTTATGTATGTACGAATATTATTGAATATGGATACATGATATTTATGTATCTATTCAAATAGATATCTCATATGGACCGAACTATCTCATATGTTACCTTTGAACTAACTTTTCATTCATTGAACGACAACTCGTCACCATCGGATCACTAAGATCAACTTTCATCCTTGCTTGACGTGTGGATCTTTGGAGAATACACTTTATTTAGTGATATCAACTCGTTTATGGCTTGACCCCTATTTAAATATTTATCAATTTACTTTTGTTGACCCCTTAAACTCTAGCTTTGCGGATATGTATATACATGTATATTTGCAATTTTAACACATAATCATACCATTCGTCGTGGTTGATGCATATGTTTGGCTGCTAATTCTTAGAACCTACATATGAGATGAACATGCAAATTGGTACACGGCGTGAAAAGGCCTTACAAGGTGAAATGAATTTTGCAAATTGCTTTTATCAGCTAAGTTATACCCAGGCAAACAAACCACCTCCTATTAACATAAAAATGACTATATTACTGCAGAGATCTCTATTTGCTTCGATAAGTTTTAATGAAATAAATTTTGAATATTGAGCCTAACATTATGAATAAGTAAAAAGATGAAAAACCGTATGTTGATGGACTTAAGAGGAAGTTCGGTGATGAGTGTGTTTGCCTCAAGCCTACCCCAACTGCTTATACTGTTAACCTTGGTGATATTGTACGTGTAAAATCATACAAATTGTTTGGCTTTAAGACATTGTTCATACCAGAAACTATCTCTATATCAATTCACTCTTATGAATTAAGGTGGCAAACTATGTGCTTTATGTATACAATAATTTATAACGATGATCATCATTGAACTTGGTATAAACACAAACCAACGAAAATGTGGATACTTAAGTATTGTGTTTATAAATATAGACATTATGCCCAGAATTTTAAGTAGCACATTGTACGTTTTGACATCAATCTTATAGTGACAAGGGCATGAATTTTAAGTACTTATAACAAGATGGATAATACTTCGCTTAGTCTACCACCAGATTTAGCATACACATAGCTAAACATATTGCCAGAGTTTCAAGCATTGAAGATGTTTCTTCACAGGAAATTATTACCAGTTAAAGAGTGGATTTAGATTGCTTTTGACGTATCTATATTAAGTATTAATTAGATATGTGCTTCCTTTTGAGTTTGCATTCATTTGAAGAAGAAGAAAAAAATCAATATATTCACATTTATTTATTGCGGACTATAAATTTAGCAAATATAAATGTTAAAATTGAGTTGCAAACATTCATCTGGACAATAATCTAATTCTACCTTATAACTTCAGCAGGTAAGTTGTAATAAGTTTAATGATCAGGTACAAATGAAAAACAAGAACTTCTTAACAACAACAAGGAAAACAAGGGAAAACGAATCCAATTTAAGGGAAATATATCGAATTTGTATGATACAACATGGAAAACTTACGAGTAACTAATCAACCTCCTATACTAGTTATCATGATTTTATCATGTTCATCAAACATTTTAATATTTGTAACTTGACATCAAAAAGTTTTAGATGATTAATATTTTGCATCATATAGTTTTATCATTAATTTATTATTGTTAATTTTGCATTTAACTTTTACTCGAACTATAAGTTCAAATATTTAAATTGTTAATGTACGTACTTCATATGCGTTTTTATACCTTTTTTGGCATGATATCATTTTTTTAATTACTACATAGTTCCTGTTGTTTGCGAGTTAGATTTGATCCTACCTACTTCTCATGTTTACCAAGTCGTGATAGAATGAAATTAATTGTGAATTTAGTGCTTGTGTGATAGTGAAGGAGACAGCGAACTGTGAGTGAAATAGAACAGACGCGAGCCATGTTCCTAAAAGAAAAGCAACTGAACTACCCTAAATCTCATTATTACTCTAAATTGTTTGTTAGTTTGCAAATGAGATCAATTCTTTTCCTACGAAAGAACCAGGCTTCATACCATGTTGTCCTTTAAGTATTAAGGAATGTAATTGACATTTAAAGCATAATAAATTAATGTTCCAAGGTAAGTTAAGGTAAGTTAAGGTAAGTTATTAACTTCCAGGGAAGATTAATTTAATAGTTTTCATTTCAATTAGTAAACTCAAAAAACATACCGCTACCGTTACCATATTATTGATATACCGAAAGTTATACTTCTAACCTCTGTTGTAAAAATCCTTCTAGGTTCCCACTTAGGCTCCATCTAGGCACTAGGCTAGTCTTATCGTCTAGGTATTTGCCTAATCCATCTAGGCCCCATATGAGGCTTGCTACGTTATTTAAGCATATAAAACAGGTTTATATGCACCATACATGCACCAACTTAGGCTTGATGCATCTTATAAGCATCAAAAATGTTGTTTCAAGCGATTTAGTCTCCATGGCTGCTTCCAAACCCATCCAAATCCATGATATCCCATTGTGGATCAGTTAACAGTAAACAAAATACTAAAATTTTATCCAAAATATAAACGTCTCTGATTAATCCTCGATTAAAATCCCCGCCTAGGTGATTAACCCTAGTCCATGCTTACCGTCTAGCATCCACCTAGCGATTTTTACAACCTTGCTTCTAACAAACTAATAATCGTTACATTGGTATTGATAAATTAACATTTTGCTTAAAAAGATCGTACTATTTGACTATTGCAATGTAATCATGTTTCATCGTACATTTCTTTGTGCCACCTATAAAAAAATTGCAATGTAATCATGCTTCATCGTACATTTCATTGTGCCACCTAGTAAAAAAATCAACGATCGGTTGAACTGAATTTAATATCACTTACTTTTTTTAAAAGAAAAGTAACCATTAAAACAAAAAATCATGGGTCGCTAAATTTTCATAACCGTTAGTTTTGAAACATTATGGTATACCAACTAAACTCGAAAATATTAACCGTCTTACTATGACTAATAATATTTGCAAACAATAATTAACGGATCACTTTTCTTAACCATAGTTATTAATGGTGCACAAGACAAACAAGTGCAAAGTTATGTTGGGGCCTTAGCGCACAATTTAGTAAACTGTGCATGCATTTAAATATACATCATTATTGATCAAACAAGATTAATATAATTCATATTTTTTACCGATTATTTGGCAAAAATATCATTACACAATGTCATTAGCATATAATATCATTTAATTACATTTTATTTGTTTAAAAATTAAATTTTTAGTTAAACCTTATACCATCGTTTAACAATTATATATTAAGTATAAGCTCATAACTGATTTTGTATGTCTTAAATGAGAAAGAACGAAGAGACATAATATTATATTGTATTTTGCTATATCTGTTATAATTTTAATATATTTATTTTGCTTTGTGTTGCTATGATTTTTTTTTTATGTTGCATTTAGTTTATTCAACACTTATTTAATTTACTTTGATAACACCGAACTAAAAAAGTCATGATTTAAATCGTCAATCAATTTACCATACAATCGTATGAATAAATATACATAACACACTCAAAATGTTAACATTAGTCGTTGCATACATGGTCCAGTTATATGACAACTTGCTTTATAATACTTTTATAATACCACATGACAAAATTAGTTTTTAATAGTGACAGTTAGTTTAGTCCTCATTTATTTATTAAACACAATTAAGTTCTAGTTTCGTTAGTATAAAGCAGGTATAAAGCAGGTCTTTGACAGTGACGCAATTCTTAAAGAAAAAATTCTCACATTTTTATCCTTCACTACAAGTCTACAACCCTAATCCTAACTTTTGTATCCACTAAAATCATCATCAAACAACTCCAAACTATAGTTCACGAGTTGATAATTAAGCGTATAAGTATTTGATCAACAACTCCAAAACACATTGTAACTCATGATTTGATTATCAATCGGCTACTCCAAACGTGTAGTAGGAATTTGATTATTCGGCTTACAAGAATAATTTGTTTGGTGATTCTAAGGAAGTAGTGGGTATTCCAATAATGATCAATTATTTAGTCAAGAATGTGGAGGTGCAAGATTCGAAATAAGATAGAATAAAAAATTTATTTATTGTTTTAATTGCCTAACCATTCTCAAGGTTGTAAAATCGCTAGGTGGACACTAGATGGCAAGTATGGACTAGAGATTAATTGTTTAGACGGGAATTAATCAAATACTAATCGAAACTATTTGTTTTTGATACTCATGTATTTTAGATCGAATTTATGGTGGCGTATGTTTGAAAACGAATTTTGTGTTTTGCATTTTCAACCTGTAATTTAAAATGCACGGGAGAGGAAAAAGGGTGGAAAACGGTCTATTTGCAAAATGGTTTTAACATATAAAATTGAAAATAATTTTTTCTTGTTTTCCATCTTTTGAGAAATATCAAAAATTATTTTCTTCCCTTTGTTGGAATGACAAGGATTATCCAGCTCCTCATTCCCTCATGCCATTTTGACATGCACATCGAAAGTGCAAAACACAAAACTCATTTTTAAGCCAAACACTACCTAAACATTTGGTTCATTACCGCTTGAACCAAATTAGAAATTTGGAGTTGGGATGATTTTTTTTAGCAGCCAAAAAGTTAAAACCGTCGAAAACTATCACACAGATGATTATACGAGGCATCAAACCTCAAGTAGCGCCTGAGTGGGGCTTAGATGCTGCTTAGATGCTTAGATGAAATGGTAAGCCACGACTAAACGAATGGCTAAGTGGTAATCCTCGCTAACGCCTATGCAGGGCCTAGGTAGATGCTTAGTAGGATATCTACAACATAGCATATTCTAATATATACGATTACTTGCTGCTTATTGTGTGCTTGCATGATTCAAATCCAAAGAATAGGTAGTAGGTGATGGTTTGTGTTGATGCGGATTAGATGTTTCCATGAATATCTAAGTGAGAATGAAATGGAAAAAAATGGAATTTTGATGTAAGTACTCGTAATGCAATCTAGTTTTTATGTTGTAAGTTGTTCTTGAATATTATGCAATTCACTTCTTAGTATAATAGATTGTAATACAATGCAAATATGTATTTTATTCATAGTTCCTCATGAATTCGTTCTGTTGTCTGTTAGTTGAATTATACTGATTCTTTATTGTATTGTTTGTTAGAAAATTGATTTTCATTATATGGCTATATGCAATACAAACCAATTTGATTTTCACTGTAATTTGACAAGACCAGATTGCATCATGTATCATGCAAGCTATTATTTATAGTTCTTTATCAATAATGGCTGGCATTATACAGTGCCTTCCAATTTTTTCGTAATAGTAACATGACTGCTTGCACTATATATAGTACAAGTTAATTTTCATTATACATTTCCATATTGGCTTGCATATATATAGTGCACCTAATTTGCGTAGTGGTTAACAGGATTTGCTTCCATTATACATAATATAAGCTAATTTTATATACTTTAACAGTATTAACTTGGACTATATAAAACAGAAGCGAAGATGTAATATAATGAAATCCACTTGTTGATTTTTTATAGTTGAGATGAAATTGTAAAATTCACTTTTTTGGAAAAAATAATAATTATAATAAAATCCTTCTTTTCCATATCAATAACTGCACGTGTTTTAAAGCAAATTGAATTAGGAAAAAGTATTCTTTAGAATGAAAAAAATAAATTAATAGGTATATTCAATCATATGATGAAATATTATATTTTATGCATTTCTTATCGTAAAAAAATGCTTTCGTGAAAAAAATGAAATAACAAAAAAAAACCTACAATTTTTTTTATACCATGCGTCATGTGGTTAGTGCAATTTTTCATATGCCCCACGCCCAAAAAGCACAATCGTCGCACCTCACCGCACCTTGCACCATGGCCACCTTTCATACAAGTATGTTATTAACTTGAAGAAGATACGTCAAAAGATTCAAAACATATAAAATCATTACCATATGTGTATATTTTAAGTGTTTTTTTAATCCTTGTGCACAATGCACATCCCAACATTATAATACCATGATAACAAAATCGATGAATTTTCTCATTATTGTTTTCATTTAAATCCTTCGCATCTTTAAAATTTTGATCTACTACCCTTGACCATCTCATCGACATTTTTTCATAATTTTGTCCCCTTCTTTAAATCTAGGTCCACTTTTGTTTTTGTTTTTTTTTAAACGACCATCGACATTTTTACCTTTCATAATTTTAAAATTATCATCCACTTAAACAAAATTTCAATCAGAATCTATCGGTCATTAGATTCAACATGCTTATATGTAACTAACAATTTCAAATTTTTTCCGAGCAAATATCTGTCTCAATAAAAATTAACAAAGTTCGATTTATAATTATATAAAAATGCATAATCATATTAAAAAAAAAATCCTAAATTAAATACTTCAAATTTTACGCTGTTTTCAACATTCCATGTGTAACATGCAAGTTACACTATATGATAATAAACTAGATTTCCCCTTCCCATCAATATCGTCATTCAAAATTTTCACAGTTCTTTCAAATTTTCCACATGGAACAAATTTTCATTCGCTCTCTTTAATATCATCCATCAATATATTCACTTTAAGCCCTTCATGTTTTTAAAACCATCATTCATTTAAATGCAAACTTTTCAATTTTAGAGATTTTCGTCATTTATCTCAACATATTTATAATACATCAAGTACAAAATTGAACATTATCTACATAAAAATCTATGTCAATGAAAATAAGGAATTCTAAACGTAAATTAATTAAACAGAATTAGTTGGTTTATATTTACTTATTCATGTAGAAAATATGAATAGAAAAAATATAACACATTCAATCTACGTTTCATTTATCTTACAGAAATAGCAAATTTAATTTATTTACATACAAATTAAATAAATCTTATAGAAATAGCATATGAATCAAACAAAAAACTCTTAAATAAAATACATTATTTTACAATATTACCTATTGTATGCAACGCACGAGTTAGACACCAAATAGTTAGGAAACTAGAACGATTCATATAGAAGAAGCAAATAATTTATAGCCACCACTATTTTTTTGAGTCACTTATGACTGTTATTGAAAAAAAAAAGGATAATAATTAGAAGAAAATAACAAGTTAAGAATTTTGAACTATAGGTTAAGAAGTGCCATATTTCTTTGGACGGAAGACAAACAAAACAAAGAAATAAAAATATTGAATACAAGATTGGTGGTGGAAGTTGATCGAAGGGAAAATTTTCAAATTGCGTGGAACTTTTGTCATTTGAAATGATGATATAGTAGCAATACCAAGAAGAATATCATACAATGAACTTTTAAAAAAATTAAGTAGTAAAGAGTACTGAAAATTAACAAACATTACCATGGGAATCTATTGTATCTGATACACGGATTGATTCGGCACGCGGAAAGAAAGTGGGATGGGAAACATTAATGCTATGAAATGCAATACATTAGAGCTAGACTTAATTAGAATGCTTTTTTGGAATTAAATACGTTTAGTCGGAACGTTTAACATTTTTGAAAACGCTCTCTTTACATACAAATATGTGCAATATTGTTATCCACTATGAACGGACAAACATATAATGAAAACATTCTAGTATAAATAAACAGGCCATGAAGGTTCATTTTCAAGTAGTTATAAGTTATACCTTATAGCAATTGAAGCAAAATAAAAATACAAAAGGTTCAGATATTGTGAAAAAAGAGAATAGTAGACGAGTAGAAATGTACGGCTCGTTAAATGTATATAAATGACTTTACATTATTATGGTAGTTTGGAGCAAAAATAAAGTAGAAAACAAGACTTGGTTTTTCAATGTTGATTTAAAATCATTTTTCATTATTTTGTACTTTCCGTAGGAAAATCATTATTACTAAATAAATATTTATATAATACACTTAAAATCTTCAAAATGAACACCTTGGAAAGTCGGATTATACATTTCGCAAAGTTGGACTCAACGTTTCAAAACGTCAAAATCAATGTATCAAATCGTGTGCACACAATGTTTCAAAATGCTAATGTATTGCTTTTCAGAACGGACGTACCAAAACAGAATATGATAACCAAAGTGTGAATTGTGGTAACGTATATGGGAATACTATAGCAGTATTATCATTTTACATTTGCAAATGAAAGCAAAATACAAGTTCAAAATGACTGGAGACAGCTGAGACAAACCTTGTGTTTTCCTCTAACTGCTCATCTTTCATAAGCTCTGCAATTTTGTTCATGCCATTGGCGTTCTCAAAATCCTGCACGAGACTTTTTTACTTCACCAAAGTGTCTCATACAATATTTTCGAATAATCTACAACACTATCATCAGAGACTTACCAACATCAAATCGGGAATTATTAATCAACAGCATTCCGCATGATGTGAAATTTCAAAAACTTTTTTTTCCAAAATGTAAAAAATGCTGACAGTTCATATTCAAAACATATGCAAAAAAGAACGCAATATCTCAAAATTTGAAGATATCATACATATAATTTGCCCAATGTTAACAAGTAAGGTTTTGTCAAGACGTAAAACTCAAAAAATGAAGAAATATGGGTTGCTATTATATGCGCAGAAGCAACAAAATAAAAGCAATATTATTTTTGATAGGTGCAAAAATCAAAGCAAAACAAACATGAATTTCCAAGGAGGGCCCCAAAAAAAGGAAAGTAAATTAAATATTAGAAGAAGAAACACAATGACATTAGGGCATCCATTCTACTAAACCTTGCTGAATGTCCATATATGTTACAGTTAGCGGCGTGGCACAATACATGGGCTATTTAGTAGAATTGAATTCTAATTGCAGCTAAAGAAATGCAAGTCCATACAAACATACCATCTGATTGGATGAAGAATCCAACATTAATGATATTAGAGCATCCAAGCAAGCACCTTGTACTAGTACGTCACCAGTGGATATTATATTCAAAAGCACCTACATAAATTTTTTTAAAAAAATTAATAAACTTGGCATATAGAAGGATAAAAAACATCATCATTTCTTGAAGTAGCTTTTAATGATATGTAACACAACTATTAAAAATAACACATCATCATTTTCTAGGAATAAAAGCTTGAATAGGAATTACATACTACAACCCACGCTAATGATATAAAAATAACACAACTACTAAAAAAATAGATTATTACAAAAATGGTAATATATAATATAAACATGTGTTGCATGATACTATATAACTTATAGCTCAATAACAACCTTTTAATTTATCTTTCCTTTTTTTAACCAATAAAATTATCCTTCATGGGATGTAAAATGCGAATTTAAAGATAATGCGAACATACCGAAAAATAAAACAATGTAGACAATAAATCTCTAATGGCTAAACAACAAACCTTGACTGCCTTATGTTTGTGAGCAAGAGCTAAGTTTTCCGAGTGAAGAAGACAACAACCTTCGAGAACTCTAAGAGCAAGAGAAATTTCATAGTTGGATGCAGGACTATTCACTTTCATGGGCTCCACACCAAATATATCTTCAAGTTTCACTCCAGGGTCACCTTTTTGTAGTTGCAGACTATTCTGGAAAAGAACCGGAACAACTGCTAATAATAGAATAATATACTTAGTGAGTGGTACTGACATGTACTATAAACAATATAAAATATTCTATCATATTTCAGTATTACCAAATATCAATATTTGCCAAATCTTATTCTTATGTGACAACGCATGCTTGATTCAAGTAGAAAATTCTGCCAAGTAATTAGCAGTATACTAGCGTGTGGGCTAGTGTTATACCAATGCAACTTGTTCTGAACTATTATATATAACCATAAGATAAGTTCAAATCATTACTTTGCTAAATACTAGAATAAATATCATTCCAATATCCTATACTAAGAGTGATTCAATTTAGTGTACTTATATTAAGTTTGATAGTATATGGACTAAGCTAACCACATAATGCATTCAAAACCTGTGAGGTGATTTGAATGTACAAAACACAATAGCAAACATACCAAGTGTCCGCTGTTCGATAAATAGTAATTAACACATTAAATAAGTGTATTTCCTGATTGAGGGACAACTGCAGTATGTGAAGGTTGCTCTGTGTAGTTGTAACTACTGCATGTCTAAATGAACATAAACTCCACTAATTTACTTGTGTGTAAATTCGAACCAATCTTGTCAGGACTAAACATATTGCCATCTTTAGCACATAAAAGTTAATCCATCCAGATTTTTACAAATGCAGGTGATTAAAACGACGGACTCCTGTGTTTTTATGCAATTTTTGATGGACCTTACCATATTACTGTTCCAACCATATCATACCACATGTAGATTTTTTCGGTATACCAGTGCCGTTTTTCTTTCTAAATTCGATGAGGTGCTATCGAATTTGCCTAAAGGGGGGTAAATGGTAAATTGCATAGGCTGGAAACCCCATATTATGCTCCTTAACTAACAATTTTTTTGGTTGAAATACCCTAAAATTATGCTCCTCACTAATTTTGGAGTAACTTTAATAATGCCTACATAAATAAAGAAAACAATGATAATTGCTTATTTAACACCAGAATTTTAGTTATTTATTAAAGCGCGCGCTGAGATACAATAAAATTCTATTGTCGCAGATACCTTGCAATTCAGCCGTGCTTTGAGAACGTCGAAACATATTTATAGCGGCATCATTGCTAGCAAAATAGTTCAGCGATTCCAGCAGGCTTCTCAACCCTCTGACTCTCAAAAATGAAAAATCAGCTGATAAATCTCGTATCCCCGATCGAAGCGACAGGGTTACTTCGCGAAACAAACGCCGTCGATCTAGGGATGATATTAAATCTCTCACCTCGGGCGCCAAAGTCGTCGGTGGATCACCAGAGCTGGCGGTAGCGATGGCGGAACTAAGGGATTTGCTCGGTTTCATTTGAGTAATTTTGTTTGTTGGGTTTTGAGTTTTTGCTAGCTGGGTTTTGATTATTGGTGTAGAACGGGCTTTTATGAGAATTGTGTAATCGAGTGCCTTGAATTTTACTCCTCCAATTATAAGTTAAAGAGGGCGGAAAATGGTTTTTGATGTTACACATTTTTTTTTTAATGTCTTCGTGAACGTACTAAAATTATTTCGAGGGAAATTATAATTAGGTCCAAGTCTCTCTCGTTAAAAACTTATGAAATGCATCTATGTTTTTAGACTATTTAACAAAAATTACTAGATTACCTTCTAATCGTTTTCAAAATCCACATCATTTCGCGACTTTATATTTTCAAAAAAACACTCAAAATCTCCCACAAATCCTCATGTCGTCGAAGAAACTATCATCGAACAAACCCTAATTCGCAAACCTAATCCACGAACAACAAGTTGAAGAAACTACCATTTGAAGAACAATTCGCAATCGAAGAACAAATCGAAAAAGAAAACCTAATTATAAAAAAAAATGAAGATATTTGCAAATTTGTAGAAGACGATGTTCAATGTTCAAAATACAACCAACGACTCCTATTGTGAACAACATGCAACAATACGAGAGAGAAAAATCTAGAAAAGAAAGAAGAAAAAAGGTAATATAAACCTAAATTTTACTGTATATATTGATCATGGCAAATATTTGATATGTATAATTTTTATTGAAATTATACGTAACAATATGTCCTTCGTAATGCTCTGAAATCAACGTCGACACAACATCCGACTTTTGGATACCGCAGAGAACAGTTTGTTGGGGTAAAATTAAACAAAACACCATAACAAGGCATGTCGATATAATCTCACAGCGGAATGATAACATATATAATATAGTGTATATACATGAGCGAAACTAGAGAACAATATATATAAGAGACTGCATTGACGGAAGTAACTGACAAATAAATATTAATACAAAAGGTCGGAATATAATATCTGGTACAACAAGTCTTATATATAAATAACAAATTTTTCATGTACTACTATAATATCAAATATATATCCGAGTATCGACATCACGCCTCCAACATGATCCAGTTGCGCTACTCTAATAGCATATCTCCAAGAGCGTTTGACTTCCAAACTACTCAATCGAGTACCCGAGAGTTGTCATGACATAAACAGACAAAGTCAAAACATGGGTCAAACATAAAGTCTAGTGTGAGAGGAACTATCTCAAAATAATGTATATCAAAGCTATGTACATATGTAAACAGGAAGTTACTAAGGCACATCTGAACTTCTCCACAAACATGGCTCACTGGTAATTCGGATAGCCCATAAGCAAGTAAAGTAAACTCATCACGAAAGTAGAAAATCATACCATAACCTGCTCTTCTGATGTAATCAATGAATCAACACAACTAATATAATGTGACTGATACGTAGAACCTAATATACAAATGCAGGGATAATATAAATATCATAATATAAGCCTATCCTAGAATAGATGAATGTAATATCAACCAACTAATATACTACGCACGACATAACGATAAATTAAAAATAGAGAATACAAATTAGTACCCATCATTACTGCTGGTGGAGTCCATCATGGACATCTAGCATGATCCAATGATCCCTATCAAGGATCCAAATTAATTAGAGTCGGTACCAAGTTGTACTATAGACATCAATCGCAATCCAATGATTCTCTTTGAGGGTCCAAATAAATAGAGTAAGTACTGAATTGTGTCATAGACCCCGAGCCGCATCCTCTTAATGGAACTCGTGTAGATCTCGCTATAGAGTTAAAGGTATGTCATAGAGATAATTATGTAATTTGTTACATATATCTAACTCGATAACCAATCTCGTTCGAAATAAAAAATATTTTCTTTCTATTATATACTTAATATAACGTGTTATATTAATTAATTAATTTAATTAAAAGTATATTTAATAGAAAATCTATAAATGATATGTTTTTTGATAATAGTTACAACGTGTTATAACTATGAGTAATTTTATCATGATAAAAACTGTTACTACAATCATGATTCCGAAGATATGAAGGCATGTCAACAATAAGGATGTAAAAAAAAGAGGCAAGAAAACATATAAGAGGAGGTAGTTGATGTCGAAAGCATGAATACGACATGTCAAAGTCCATATAGCAAATGATGACGCGTCTCCAGGCGCCTTGAAAGGATCCCGAAAGCTTACATCTAGTGATAATGTCACATACCATCGATTTCGCACTTCACCAATGCAATAAAAGATGTCGCACCCCATCAAAATAGATAAAGGAGGATATCGCATACCAACAGCGCATAGAAGCATGTCGCAAGTCATTAGTGTGAGGAAGAATACTGCATGTCACCATTGCTGCACCTCATCAATAAAATAAGAGATGTCGGAGGCAAGCAAATAAGAGAATATCGAAAAGCGGCAATATAAAGATGTCGTTAGTCATCAATGCGGCATGAATACTGAAGTTCATTGATGTTCACAGAGGATATTGTATATCGTCGGTAAAGCCAGTATTAATATCGTAAAAGATTGATAAGGCAGAATGACGCACACCATCAAAGCAAGAATGGATGTCACGAATCATTAATCAAGCATAATGCCGCATATCAATAGCATTATGGGGGTTATCGGAAAACAACAATTGGTAAAGGAATGATGTATGAGTAATGTCATGAATCACCAATCCTCAATGAATATCGTAACTCAACAATATAGCAAAGGATGCCGCAAGGATATCAAACAAAGCATGGAGCCGAATGACATCGAGATAGCTGATGATGTCGAAAGTCAGACATTTCGAAAGACACGTAGCAGCTATGTCATCCATCTCAGTCCCATCGATGAACAAGGGGACGTCGCATATCATTAACATGATGAGTGATTCGAATAACAAGCATTTCAGAGTGCTACGTGGCAGTCATACCGCACCACTCTACCCTTATAAATAGACCCTCATGGTCATTCAAGAAGTGCTGATTCATTCTTTTCTCTCTCTCACTTTCTCTTACATTTTTAAAGTTTATAACCCTAAATCAATTTGGGAATTTTAGTGCCTATTGTAATTGTGTGACCGTTTTGCAAATGAGAGCATGTACAATCAACAATCGCATGATATATCAATAAAGTGATTTGAGACTTGAATTTTATCTCATGTTTGACTTATATGCATATGGCGTAATGTTAGATGATTTTCATACGAGCGATATAAACTTGACCATCCTATTTATGTTTTGAATCATTGCCTTACATGTGACAAGTTGATCTCGCATACTTCAAATGGACTTACACGAGGTTGACAATGCCTATCATTAACCAAGACTCCACTTACTTGCATACTTCGAGGTTAACAAGAAATCTTATTAACATTTTGGCTCTAGAAGGAGGACTTGAACCTACGATTCCTTTCATATCCTTATAAAGAACTCTCTTTGGCTTGCATACTTAGGGTATGGAGGATTTACCCCATCCCGCATATTCCATATTTGACCTTCCTTGCCTTGCCTTGCATATAAAGGACCTTCCTCTTTACAAAGGACCTTCCCTTTTATATATGATATCTAAATATAAATAAACATATGTATACATACATGTATGGATTTACTTTACAATGTTTTGAAACATATCTATGATATATATATATATGATTTATATATTCTATAATATTTATATATGCACATATTTGGACAACATACAATACATACAAAATGAGCTAATATGTCCGTTGCAATGTAAATCATAGCATTTATACATGGGCATATTATACCCTTCATGGATTATCATGTTACACATGTGCACGCGCGCACACAGATGTGTGTGTATACGTATGTATGTATGAATGTATGTATATGATACATATATATAAACTAAATCTAATCAAATCAATTTCATATTACAAAATATTTGAATTTAAATAAAATATATGATTTTATTTAAAATAAAGTTAGAAATGTTCTAAATAAATTAGATTTCATGGGCCCAATAAAGATCCAAAAAAGTAATTTTTTTAAATTCACCCATAACTTCCGCTACGGGCTGGTCTAGTTCCAACAATGGTATCGGAGCCCAATAACCTATGCGGTCTAATTAGTCGTGTTAAGGTTAACTATTAAGATTACAGCCCAAAAGTTATCCCTAATAGAAAAGGCCCAAATTTGAATTGGGCCTTGGGCTAATTTCAAAATTATTTTGAAGTTAAAAATAAAAGTTTTAAATTTATAAGGTTAAATTTAAAATAAGAAAAATATTATAAATGTTATAATATAAATTTTCAAAATTGTTTGAAAATTAAAATATAAGATTTTAAATTTAAAATAAGATAAAAATATATTATAGTAGTTATAATATAATAAAATTTTCAAAATGTTTGAAAATAAATATATTGGTTTCAAAAATTTTAAAATTTATTAATTAGATTAATGAAATAAATAAATTAAATAAGTTAATTAATAATATATATGCATGTACTATATATTATGATATATGTTATGATATTTTAAAATGTCTAAAATAACATAAGTAGACATGCATGTATATGAATTAAAATTTTGAAATTAACATAGTTTAACTAAAATTGTTTAGTTAAATAAGTTAATTAAAATTAATTAAATGAATGAATTAATTAAAGGTTAATTAATTGAATTAATTAATTAAAGGTTAATTAAATAAATAACTAAATTATAAGTTAATTAATTAAATAATATACTACATACTATAAAGACTATAATTTAAAATTTTCAAAATGTTATAATATAATTTAAAATAATATACTACATACTATAAAAACTATAAAATTAACCAAATTACGAATGTATTTAGTAGTTGTAACTAAATTAGATTAATAAAATACTATAAAGACTATAGTATGTAATAAATATCTAATATAAATGCTATACTAAAATAATATAAAATTAATTAAAATGTTAATTAATTAAATAAAGATTTAAGTAATATAGCGTTATACATACATAAGACTATTATATAAGTAATATAAAATATAAGAGTTATATAATAATATAACTTATATAATATGAATGTATAAATTAAAAGGTGGAACAGTAAAGAAACCCTAACTAGACTTAAGGAATAAATACATACGTAAATGTATGTATATCATGATTTCAAATGTGTCTGACACTTGAAGCATGAGGGCATTTCATAAGAAATATATTATTCCATATGTCAATATTACTCAATATAATATATTGAAGACTATGAATCTTCAATACAATGTTGTCCTCTACCATATATATACTAATAAATTACTTGCATACTCCTTAGCTTTTGAGCAAACTCAAGCTAGAGATGTTATATGTAGTATTATTAATATATTAAATAAACGAGGTAAGATAACTATATGTATTTGTTGAGCAAACCCAAGGTACATATACTATACTTAGGCCGTCGTGATATGGCATGTACGAGTGAATAATCTCTTTTAGTTTGTTGAGCAAACTCAATGTCGAAATGAGATTTGGACAATAAGCCATGGGTTAAGACTTGTATGTGAGACAACCGATAAGGAGTTATCCATCGTTCATGGAGCTATGACTTGTTGAGCAAACTCAAGGTCAGAATTCCAAGATGGACGAGTCCTAACATCCACTAGTGAAGTCGAAAGGCTTCTGTGTTTCGCTTATTATTTGGTGAAACATAAAAGACTAGTAGGAGCCTAATTAGAAAAATGAAATAATAACGTTTAACCTTTCTAATATTGTAAGAACATATGCTATATAATTTTATAATAATCTAAAATGATAAATTGTGCATTTAATACGATTGATAAACGTTTATCAATTAAGATATACAATGATTTGAATCAAAAGGTTGACAAATAGAAATATAAAATATACTTACTAAAAAAATGTTTATTGCATGTTAACGTTTCAACTCCCATGCAAGCACCTGATTTTAAAACTACTAAATATAGTCATAATTTGGTCACTTACGCATTTATTTGGTCATGACCATGTATTGCCCTATGTGAGTTCCGAACTCAAAAGCAGTACAAGACTATGGATATTTGATCCATATACTATCATATATAATTGTTATATGGTGAACAATCACAATCATAATGTATGATACTTCGATGAAATTAGTTCATCCAAAAAACCAAATAGCCATACTGTGAAATCGAATATTTAATTTGATTGATTATAAAAGGATCGTACCATGTTAAATGTAACACTAGACCAAAACTATGATATAAATCCAAAAACTCAATCATTGAAATGTCAGTCTGATTAGTTTACGTAAAGTGCAACATATTTAATGTCCTTAAATGTTGAGGATAGTCGAATTGATTTTGTAAAGAGTTCATTCTGATATTGTAGTCTTAATTTATCTGACCATTTGAAAGGAAAATGAATGTATAAGAGTAAATGTAAATTAAGGTATAGGTGGGATGAAGAGAGTGAATGGTCACTTCCGCTTCATAAAAAAACAATGGAAATAAGGACTGTAAGAATAACAATTGATACTTAACTTTGGAATAAGGAATATGATTTCTATTTTGAAATGTATTTTCATATAGAAAATTGTTTCCTATGAGATTTATTTCTACGAGTTCAACATATTTGATTATGGAACTCTCTGTTGTAAATTAGTTGCGGTATATAAAAGAAATAAACCACACTAAGTGAATAATGGACCTTCAAATTTAGTATACTATCATAGTAATGGTGGAAATATTAGGAGCATGCCACATAGCACTTATTAATTGCATCAAACTACGAAAATTATTTTTGTAAAACGTACCGAACATTATTTAGGAAATAATAACCATTTTTCGTATCGATGAAAAATTGACATAACTGTATTTCAATATGAATATTATGAAATTTGTTATGAAATAAAACTATAATGTGGTTTTTTTTCATAACAAAGGTGATGCATTGGAAATACAGAAGTATCTAATATTATTTACCGTTATTTTGGAATTATAGACTAAGCCGTAGTTTTGAGAACTAATTTTATTATATGATTATGAATCATATGATACTAATTAATTATATCTCAAACAATTAAGGGCTATGCGCCCATTCAATGGGAGCATCATAAGAGTTGATGAATTCTTCGGATTGGTACATATAGATATATGCCATCATAAGTCTATTAATACCAAAACTGTTCCACGTACTTCGTCATATTCATTGATAAGTTATCACTGATATGGACATGTGTATTTGATAAACATGTAGTATGCCCACGGTAAATTCATAGAGTATAAAATGGAAGTAAATAATAAACATGCAATGAAATGATTCGATTTGATCGAATAAGTGAGTATGTATTGGAAAGTGTTCCAAACGTACCTATAAATGAATAAAGATTCCATCTCAAAAGTCACTCCTCCTTGCGATAAGGAGTAATATAACTTGGTTGGATAAAGTACGATTAATTGTGAGTCAAGTTGAGTTAGTTTCTTTCTATAAGGTCATATACTTAAGAGTAGTACACAAGTTTAATATTATTTCATCTAAATAACAGTTTACAAAATCATACAAGGCAAGGGTTTATAAGAAACCTCAATGCATCCCCGGCCAAGGAGTTGGTAGGTTGTGCAAGTTGAAAGTCTGTATGTAATAATTCGCGAGGGATCTTGTATGAATCTCCCCGAAAGAAGTTTGGAAAGGACTTCTTGGATGACATATTTATGTTTTGAACATAAGTTTTGTAAACTAAAACCGAATCAGTTTTATATAAGAGAATTCATAAAAAATTTATGAATGCCTATTCCATTGCACAGAGAAACAATTGTTGTTTCAAGAAAAACCAACTTTATTGTAAAGGAATTTCTTTGAGGAATTATTGGTAGTGAAATGGAATTGGATATGATCCATAGATAGAACTGATTAGATGAGATGAAATAAAATTAACTAATCTAAACGAACACATCGCATTAGAGTGTCTAAAAGTATTCTTGCACATTGAAGAGAAAATATGAGTTTCCTATCAAGGTCGAGAATAGATAATCCTTAGCTGTCATTTAAGCCATGAAGAGTATTGACTCTATGATATGGTATGATGCGCAAATTCGAAGGGATTCCAAGCACGTTATCAAAATATCATTTTAGTAGTCATATCCGAAGGGATGTGATCCATCAACTGCGATTGTGTCATTAAGAGATTAATGTAGTTGGAATTTAATGAGCAACGTTGATAAGAATAACCTCGTAAATTTCATTGTTGAAATTAGCGTAATAGATTTGTTATTCAACATACTCAAGTTATTTCGATTTTACTCACAAGATTATCGCTTGATAAAAATTAGTGTTTTGGTACATATATGCTAAAGTAGAAAATTCTAAATAATGATTTAGAGTAGACTATTTGCACATAACAACCAAAGTCTCTCTAAGTCAGTGGGAGTGATATAGAGGTTGTTCGGGTATGATCCAAGAAATGATACGAAAGTATCATTTTATAAGAATCAAAGTCAAATAAGTGTTTTGGTAGAAATATCAAATAGTTTGATTTTCAATCAAAGTGCAGACGAAGCGTGTGTTCACAAGAAAGAACATAAAAAATGTACACTGATATTTCTAAACTATAAGTAAACAACATGTTGTTGGTTATTTCGATGTACTTGTGTTAAAATCAACCTTAGTTGTTTTAATACTGGATTTTGGATTTATAAGTGATGTCTTTTACAGTAAGTATAAATGATGTTAGGAATGTCCTAAATAATATGCAAGAGCACCTTATTAAAATGTTTAATAGGGAACATGTAAGATAGATTCCTTATGCACTGGCAATAAGAATTATCGTACATGTTATGTTGTCTATGATATCATGATTTATTTACGTATTTGATACATGAAGCAAATATCAATTCCAAATTGATATCGATAAATGGTTGTTTGAGATGTTCTCGTGTATTTATGAAATACTAGAGAATTGTTTATGGAAACAACGAACTCCTTATGAAGGAGTGTTTGGACTCAAACTTCTATAAGTGATATTGAGTATAATATGTCAATGGTAAAATTCAAGTTAAAATCTTTAATTTGGAAATGTTCCAAATAAAAGAGATTGTCTCCGATTCAATGAAACGCTGAGAACATTGACTTGAATAGCACTACAATAAACCAATGTATATAAATATAAATGCACAAATTTATAATTGAACCGAGGGTGATTCCAAATGTTAAGAATCTCATAATATTGTTATATGATAAAAATGTCATGACATAGTTCGTAATAGAACTTAGAGCTCACCAAAAGTCGAGAGACATACTTCAGATTGTTCCATATTATAAAGGTAGTTTATCAACGTCGGAGAGAGTTAATCGACAAAGTAGATGATTAAAACATAATAGTATACCCGTTCACCGAGGGACTTACTCAATTGGCTTTGAGAAAACCAATTGGAGAAGTTGGAATAAGAATCCATAATTGACCCCAAGTGCAAGTGGGAGATTGATAGAGTTAAGGGTATGCCCTAGGGGCAATTATATAATTTGTTACATATATCTAACTCAGTTACCAAGCTTGTTCGAAATTAAAGGTATTTTCTTTCTAATATATACTTGATATAATGTGTTATATTAATTAATTAATTTAATTAAAAGTATTTTTAATAGAAAATCCATAAATGATATATTTTGTGATAGTAGTTACAAAGTGTTGTAATCGTGGGTAATTTATTACAATGAATATAAATATACCATTTTAAATGTTCCTAGTCAAGACGCATCGAGATTGGATATCGATGTATCCGTTGAGACTAGTGTACATAACGCTCTCTAAATGTTGGGCAGTGTATTACTCATGGCTGATGTGGACACTTAGGGGTTACATACTGATAGTTATTGGATAACTATGGAATGACTCACTCGATAGTTTTCTGTTGGTTAATATAAATAAGGTCAAACAGAAAATATCGATGTGGTTGATTTACACAATTCTCACGACTTGAGAATACCGTGGATCTTCAATATGAAAGCTCCACTTTGATTATAATCAAATCATGACATGACGTTCCATCGAGTGACTATAGTTGGGTCGAGTGGAAGTATTGGAAGTGAAGCGCTATTTAAGAGATGATTCATCTCCTTAGTTATATGGGATTAGTATCACGGTCAACTCAAGTCAACTCAAAGTCAAAGTCTTTGGCCAAAGCATTTCAGTTAATAATAATTGTTATTATTAAACCAAGTACTTTGTGTTTGGATTATAGAGTTGAATGTGGACGATATTGGAATTTTGATCATTACAAAATTCCACAAGTCCAAAGTGATATAGTTTTGACGAAATGAATTGGTGTAAATAAATGTCACAACCGGGTAACACTTATTAAACTAAAATGAGATTTTACTAAAAATGAGTAAGCAATAAATTTAACCATAATGTCAAATCACCTACTAAGTGACATGTGAACGTTAACATTCGAATAGTTTGATGTTAATCAATGATCGAATTTACACCCAAGAGTCACACAACTGAAATGATGAATTCTCTTTAGACCAAATAATTTAATTAATTTGTAATTGTTATAAATTAATTAATATTTATGAAATACTATTTATGAAATTTGAATATGATTTGAGAAATAAATATTGTTGTATATGTATTTATAATAGTTATAAATATATTGAACGATATACGATATCATTAGGCGACTAAATTAGATTTTATTGCGTACTATTTTGGCTTGGGATTAAATGGGTTTAAGGCCCATCACTAGGGTAGCAGATTTCGACTTTGGAAAGGATTAGGGGTGGCTAAGACATATGTAATGGGCTTGGAGATGTGTGGTTAAGATCAAGTGAGAAAGGGTAAATCTAATCTACCTATTTTTCTCTCTTATGCAACTATAAATATGGATCTCTAAACCTATTCTCAATCTCTTATTTTGGCCACCATTCTTCATCTTCCTTCTGGCTAAAACTTAGCTCTTAACTAACTCCAAAACTCAAATCAACTTCAAGTTAAAATAAAACTATTCGATAGTGGGAGGTCGGCCATTCCAGACTAGCGATCTGACGGATCAGAAGATCCTTAGAGAAGGGAATTCATTGCTTTTTCATGAACTCAAAGGCATCATTGATAGGTAACTTTCATTTCATGTTACTGGTATAATATCATATTTTATAATCTATAAAATTTTCACACCTGAATCCATGTGTGTGTGTGTGTTATATTATTGTTACATGTTTAGTTAGGTGAGATTTTTGTAGGTAAATGTAGTTGTCATAATTAGATTGGTTATGTGCATGATATAGAAGTTTAAGTTTATAAATCAATTATAATTAGACTTAAGTTTCTATACAAAATTTAATTTTTGATACACACACAAGGTATTAATTGTGTGTGTTTGTATATATAAATACTCTACTTATATAATTACATATATGATTATATAATATATAAAATTGATTTAAAAATGTTTGTATGTTTATCTATACTTATTATGAATAATAAAACCCAAAAATAATTTATGTATATATTATTGTTAATTATTAATGATTATATGAATTGTTTATTGTATACAAAATAACTAATGATCCAAAAATTCAATTTTATATTTTTTAAAATTACTAAATTATATAATAAGCTTTCAAAAATTATTTCAGAATTTTTTGTGAATATTTTATATTTTTAATAATATAATTAATTTATGGCAGGAATGTATTTTAATTATTAAAAATAATATTTTAATTCAAATAAATTTGATATTTTTTATGACATATGTTTTGTGATCCTTGATTTTCTTAAATTTTAAAATTTATTTTTTATCATTTGAATATTTTATATTAATTAATTATAGACGAAACTATTATTTAATTCATTAATAATACACATAAAATATTAAATTAATTTTTCCTATAAACTTATGTTAGTTTTTGAGCTGGAATAAATTTTTGAATCATTATACACACACACACTAACTTACTTTGTATTTATGTAAACATACATTAAACCATGAAATTACATATTTCATTATATTTATATAAGTGTGTGTATGTATATATAATCAAATAGTTAATTTATTTTAAATTTAATTAAATAAACATTATGTATATGTATATATATTTATATATGTGTTCACTTATCTACATATTTACAGCTATTATGTTATAAACTATTAATTATAATATATATATATATATATATACGAGTAGTTTGGCACATGCGATGCACGTGCGCAGGAAGAATTGGTGTTACAAAACAGTATTTGTAAAAAAAAATCTTACGAAATGACTTGATGTGCACAAAATGTTGTATTTTCTATATGCATACATGCATAAATCAACGACTTATCAAAACATGAATGAAACTAAGTTATTTTAGAAAATAATTAAGCGGGTAAAGGGAGTAATCCACTATTACTTCAATATGTAAGAAATGTAATAAATATTAAAATTAGAATTTTTAATAGTTTGGAACTTAAAAAACTTGCATCATCTCTATTTTAAAAAGGTAGTAAAGCAGCATGTTAATATATAAAAAAAAATCCAACTATAAAGACCGCACCTCCCATGATATTCCTTTCCTCATGAAGGTTCGATACTTGTTGAAGTATAAAACTACCTGATGCTAATGTATAGATTTCGAATTATCGTTTACCTTAATATTGTTATAAAGTTGTCGTAACCTAGTAACTTGTACAGTCTTGTAATATTGATAGAGATAAATATTCATCTGATACCTTTTTACTTTTTGCGTGAAGGAGCAACACTGTGTGTATGCAAGTTTCAATAATTGTTAGTCAGATTATATATGTGTATATTTTCATATATGTACGATTGGACATGCTAGATAAGAATGTTACTTACCCTGTTTTTGTGGCAAAATAACATAAAGCAATTCTGAAGTTCATAACATAAACTGTAAATTAACAAATGAAAAACTGGATGAGAAAGAATCCCCAAAATTGTAAATTATATTTTTAGATGTCATTTATACAACCTTTAATTTTTAAGACGTAAGCTCATAATCGATCCAAAATAATTTGCCCAGCGTTTCTAAAATGATTAATCGGCTGGTCCACTACGATCAGTCGACTGGTTAAGGTCTAGGAAATTTCAAAGAATAATAAATTCATTTTGCCCTCATTCGATCGATTGAATAGAAGACCAATCGAGTGGTTCATGGTTCAATCAATTGGTCATTGTTTAAAAATAATCATTTCTTTCCAGATGGTCGTGCTCTTTGCTAAGAGATACGATCATTCAAGTCTATAAAAGGATCCGCCTCTCAGGCATTTGATGCATTTGATACAGTAAAATTTTGAATCTTTTTCAACCCTCTTCCTCCCCCATGGTTTTTTAAAATATACAAAAAAAATGTGTATTTGTAGTACTGTTCATTGTGTAAAGTTTGTCGTAACTAAGGCATCCTTCGTTAGTTAAGCGTCACAACGAAATATATGATTTTGCTGTAGGTAAACTCTATCATCCACTATAGTGCCAGAATCAACAAATACCACCAGAAACTTTGTAGTTGAAGGATTACATGAACTGATTCAAACACGATACAATAACAAAGTGAAGCACCTCAAGAAAATATATTAAGTACTCTCGCAAGCAATTGAAAGCACCATAATTTTTTTTTAATACCAATATCTGAGATTTCCAATATGAGTGGAGGCTAGAATCTTATAAATATTCCAATAATCTTTGCTGTTAAATGGGCTCAAAATTATGCACAGAGCAGTTGTTACCGTCCACATTACATGTAGTTATTCCTTAATGCATAACTTGTCTATAGAAGCACGACTATACGATGAAGCCTACGCCGTTTTCAAGAAGTTTAACTTAAAAGCGCAAGCAATAAACGTTCTTTTGGATAATATTCAAAACATTGACCGAGCGATTGAGTTTGCTTTTCATGTTGAAGAAGATGCTGTTTGGAGTCAAGTCGCGAAGGCTCAATTAAGAGAAGGGCTAGTGAGTGATGCAATTGAATTGTTTATCCGAGCAGATGACACAACCCATTTCTTGGAAGTTATTCATGCTGCCGAGAATGCTGATGTATATCATGATTTAGTGAGGTACTTGCTTATGGTGAGGCAAAAGACTAAAAAACCAAAGGTGGATAGTGAGCTCATAATGCATATGCAAAGATTGATAGATTGAGTGAGATAGAGGAATTCATTCTTACGCCAAATGTTGCCAACCTCCCAAATGTTGGGGATCGTCTTTATGATGAAGCTTTATATGAAGCTGCAAAGATTATATTTGCTTTCATTTCAAACTGGGGTAAATTGGCTTGTACTCTAGTTAAACTTCGGAAGTTCCAGGGTGCAGTTGATGCTGCAAGAAAAGCAAATAGCTCTAAGACATGAAAAGCAGTTGTTTTGCAAGAAAAATAAATGAAAAGCTGGATGAGAAAGAAATAAATAGAAACGGTAATTATTCCTTAATGCATAACTTTTGTAACCATTATAATTACTATTACTAATGATGCATGATATTTACATGCAATATAGCCTTACCATAACTTAAACTAACTTCATGCTATACAATCTCCTGTACCGTCATAGTAAAATGTAGCTAGATCTGAGCCAACCATCCTTGCTCGCATTCGCCCCTTCCATAACTGACCCACCAACATCTACAAAATCAGTACACGCAGCTAACTACACACCACTACAGTTATTTCCTAAATGTCCCCTTCCTCCATTGCTTTTTCTACCTCTTCTTAAAAAGAAAAAATCATCCCATTAGGAATAACTAACACCCTATAATAGCCAACCTTATCATCAATCAAATAAGCACACTTCAGCGCCCAAATCCCCCACTTCCTCACCAACATCAAAATCCTCCCTTTGAACAACATTGTCATTAACTTCCCTAACATTTTCCTGAAACAATTACATAACCCGTTCAACAAAAAATGTAAGGTCCGAGACCGGTGATTTCTCAAACAGCCAGTCAGTCTGATCCTTCACCAAAAACGGCATATCACTGCCAATGCTAATATCAGAATAGAAGTTGTTTCTTTTCCATCTATAATCCTCTCATCCTCCAAACAATCTTTCGCAAACACTGTTTCCTCGGCCAAACCACTGTTAAGGTCCCTATGTGTTGGTAATGGCTGCACCAATGTTGCTATAGTCTTTGACCTGCAAGCAATAAAAAATGTATTAAGACAGTAAATGGTGTATTAGTGATATGTATAACTCATATGTATCAAGATAGTATTAAGACATTGACCTGCAGGCAATAAAAATATGGAATTGTTACTAAAGAAATGGTAATAGTCTTGACCTGCATGAAAAACGTTTATAACTGGAATTGTTACTATTTTTATTGCCTTGCAGGTAATAAAAAATCTTACAGTCTTTGACCTGCATGAAAAACGTTTATAACTGGAATTCTAAAATAGTTTAAAACGGTATTTCTTAATATTAAGACATGGTAATAGTCTTTGATCTACAGGCAATAAAAAATGGTATTGACCACTCATATCTGGAATTGTTACTAAAGAAATGGTAATAGTCTTTGACCTGCAGGTAATAAAAAATCTTACGGTCATTGACCTGCTGGCAGTTTTGAGAATAAAATCTTACAATTTATAGCTCATGGAAAATATGAAAATAAATATGATAATGCATGAATAACTATTGCCATTAATACATTTTGAATTTTTTTAATGCAATTCTGTAAAATTATTAATTAAAACAATAAACGGAAATAATGATCAAATCAAGGTGTGCATATTTAAACAATAATAATTTTAAATAAAATAATCACATACGCAGAATGTTTAAAGCAGTATCCTAATTTATCTCCGTTGGTAGAGAATTCGAAAGAGAAATGGTTAATTTTGTTGTAGTTAGGGAGGGCACCAAATCTACTAATTGAAAAAAATATAAAATCTATCATAAATACAAAAGAAATTTAAATGTTAACCTTTTTACGTGTTAGATTGCATGTCTTTTCTTAAAACTGAAACATACAGTTACAGCGAACCAACAAAAAAATTGCACTAAAGGTTAAATGAATAATATATCAATTTAAAGTTGAGGCAAATGACCGAGCATCTGAATTGTGATTTTACTGATGAAACAAAACCATAATAAACTTTATAGAAAGTTCATACAAATGTAGATAATTTATATAAGAATTCTCAAAATTTCTATCGGGCCATATCCATGGTAGATTGTGTATAAATTCGCCAAGTATATACATATATAGTAAAAGCCTACAGCAAGATGGTTGCAGGTCAGGATTTAATGTGCGCGTGGAAAAGAATGTGGTGTAACCAAGTTCAACATGATAAACTATGAGTGGCAGAAGAATTAACATATGATAGTTCAGTGATCAAATACGTAGCTATCATAAAAAAAAAATAAAGGAAGGTTTTCACAAAATAACATGACCAAACTATGCCCAACCTGGGATAATATTGGTATGGCAGGTCCAGGAAGCATAGCTTTGAATACAAAGCACAATGTTATGAAAACCTATAAATTTCATTTAAAGATATCTATAATAGCAATGTACAACATTAAAGTCCTTCCTAAATTACCTCGTGCAGACATCCCAAAGCAACACCCATGGCCGCTAGAAGACCAGTAGCCACGAAGCGTGACTTCAGAACTGCCAGCATTTCTTTAGTAACAATTTTAGCACGATTTCTTATATATAGAATTGAAAAATATACTGACACATATCTGCAAAGAAATCATGATATAAACAAACCTCACACTATGGATAAAATAATACAAAATAAATCTATTAGAAAAATGCTTTGCACCATGGAATTGCGCATCAAACAAATAAAGAACGTAAAGATATACTTACTAAATATCCTATGATATTTGACAACAGTATATGATATTGTAACCAAAAAGTATGCTTTCTAAATGATGAAGATCAATGCCATCATGATTACCCAAATGTCGTAACCTAGACCAAAAGGAAAGGGTAATTCTTCATTGGAATAAGCGCAAGCTTTAAAGTACCTGTTTTGCAACCGCTAAAACGACAGTAACAGTAGAAGCAATCAAAATTCTCCCATCGATTCTAAACTTGGTTTCTCCCATTCCTTTGCAATCACATTTGTCTGGTAATTGAATATTAAATTATTATGTTAATTTCATCTACAGCCAATTGAGTGTCCTCTAGAATCGAAAAATTCATCTCAATTTCAAAAGTTAACAGTACAAACCATATTTGTTGCGATTAATGTCAAAAGAATGTAGTAGGCAAAATTTCACATTTTTATGAATTTACCTTAAAATGGTGAAGTCTTTAGTCCCATCTTTCATCTTCCTTTACCGAACACCGCTCATTCCTCTGCATTTCATGAAACACCTAATATGATGGCAGGTCCAGGAAACATAGCTATGAATACAAAGCGCAATGTTATGCAAATCTATAAATTTCATTTAAAAATATCTATAATAGAAATGTACAACATTAAAGTCCTTCCCAAATTACCTTGTGCAGACATCCCCAAAGAAACACCAATGGCCGCTAGAAGACCAATAGCCACGAAGCGTGACTTCAGAACTGCCAGCATTTCTTTAGTAACAATTCCAGCACGATTTCTTATATATAAAATTGAAAAATATACTGCTACATACCTGCAAAGAAATCATGATATAAACAAACCTCACCTATGGACAAAACCATTCCGAGCACCAACCTAGAGAACAAAACAACCACTTTCAATGCAAAAGGCAACAAAATTTCTTTCTAAAAATGCGAGTAAAATAATGTAATATTAGTTGGTATTCATCAAGAATTGAAAAAATCTTAAATATTGAAAATCAAGCTGTATGAGGAATTATATCAAACACTACATGTAAATTGTCCAAACCGGTTCTTCTTGTGCAAACTCCAACAATGTCTAAATTGAATCAAGAATTTTTTTGGGTCTGTATCTTGGTCATAGTTCATTCAACGAACCCTCTATCTGAACTCTGAAGCAACTTTCATCATTGCTGAAAACTGCAAGCTCAACTTCCTAAACCGTAACACTATACAACTATAGCTTAGCTTCTTCGTCTCCAAATATCTCCATGGTGCTCTTAGCGAAGATGGGAAATTTTGCACAATGATAATGGAAATTTGCTTAATAAAATCCCAAATCAAAAATTGAAATCTAAGAACTATCACCGATATCTGTAATAACATAGCTTGTCAAAAAAAATGAGTGGCAACAACAAACCTAATAAAGTATAGAGATTTGCATACAACCTAAGAATAACTTTCACATCAGCCGCCTAAGACGTTTACGCCACCTCCATTGGTTTGAGTAGTTCTTTCTTGATGCTTTAGGTGGGTCGTCGAAGACCAACGATGGTCGAGAGGGCCATTGCTGTGATCCAGAGATAACTTTACTCGTTTTTTTATCTTTTATTGAATTGTTTATTTTGATATAGAATATGGAAGATGGCGATAAATGGATTGCTGGAAAGAGAAAAACTGAGAAGATTGAATCTGTGATGGAGATACTGCAAAGAACGTGGCAGGGGAACGTGCGAAATGGGTAAGAGGAAATAGCTGTTGCGTGCAATAATTTTTCGTTGAATAGTATCTCGCCTCTGCAATTAGTTAATAGATTAACAAAACTAACCCTACGAAGATAAGTTACACACTATATTAGCATGGGCATTTTAGGCCTTTCAAAAAAGGCTTCACTTTGACTCTTTGACTAAAGTATTTGCTTTATATATAAGATATATATATATATATGTATATATATATATATATATCTGTGTGTGTGTAAGATATCTAAATATGAATAAACATATGTATACATACATGTATGAATTTACCTTACAATGTTTTGAAACATATCTTATAATACATTTAATATATATATATATATATATATATATATTATTTATATTTTCTATAATATTTATATATGCACATATTTGGACAACATACACTACATACAAAATGAGCTAATGTGTCTATTGTAAAGTAAATCCCAACATCTATATACAGACATATCATACCCTTCATGGATTATCATGTTACACATGCGCGCGTGCACACGCGCTCGCACGCGCACACACATATATATGTTTGTATACAATACATATATATAAACTAAATCTAATCAAATCAGTTTCATATTACAAAATATTTGAATTTAAATAAAATATATGATTTTATTTAAAATAAATTTAGAAATGTTCTATATAATTAGACTTCATAGGCCCAATAAAGATCCGAAAGGGTAAATTTGTTTGAAATTTACCCATAACTTCCGTTGCAGGCTGGTCCAGTTCTAACAATCCCATTGATCATTCAAAAATTGGGGCATTCATATCCAACCCTTTGACTCCATCGCGCAATCTCACCATCGTCTAAGCTCAAAGGTGGGTTTAACAAGGAAGAAAATCTTTCTTTGCCAATCCACGGGTTAGGAGTAGGAAGACTAGAGTCACCTCCACTCGCAACAAGTTCTAAGAATTGGAGGAATGCTTGACTTTTCATTAAGTCTACTTCAAAGTCCATAATCCTTTGATGGAGACAAGCAATTTATGCATCAACGTCAATTCGTTGTACCGAGAGTTCAGACTGATCGACTGCACTTACACTTGCTTTTAGCTTAAGTATTTCTCTATCTTTTTCTTTAATTCTTTCCTCTGGGTTGGAAATCATTTCCTTCATATCACTTAATGAAGATTTCGATTGATAATACATTTTATGCCATTTTTGTGCATCGGGATTGTTCGGGAGCAATAAAGTTGAGGCATATTGAGAAGAATGTTTCTCTTTAATGATTGCCTTTATCTTAGTTACGATAGCATCCAATCGAGAAGAAAAATTTGGGCTACTAAATGTAAGCGCTAGTTGTTTCTCCTAATAAAAATTATCGGGTAGTTAACATATAATAAAATGCATTCTTTATTAACAACAAAAAGAGTTACAAGCACAAGCAAATTTAAGATTACATTGAACTTTTAACACTCAAAGTTTAAAAAGACAGTTTTAGTCTTTTTAAGTGACCCTACGGACAAGGAAAGGGTGGAATCAAAGGAACAATAAAACCTTGAGGGTTGTTAACTAGAGAGAATTAATAATAGTTAAGTTGTCTAGTTAGAGGACCGATTTTGCTACATAACCATTCAGCGTGGTTGGCTCACATCTTGCTAAGTAGTTTATCCATTTCACCACCTAAGAAATCAAAGCAAAAGTTTGGAAACCGTGTATAAAATTCTTAGAGATCTTTAAGAAAACAATATTTCGCTAGCTGAGAGGTTTTAGGAAGTAATGTTTTCTCTCTAAAATCCCACTTAATTTAACAAATTTACTTAGGAGTTCTATGGGAATATGACTACTCGGTGACTCTTTAATCTATATGATTTATGAAAATAAACTAAGTTATAAAGAAATGGGAAATGGAAACACTGAAATTCATAGAAATGTTTGAATTACAAACAAAATCATTTGGGTTCATACAATATTGATCCTTTATAAAATTCAAAAGTAAGCTCGCCTTGTTAAATTTAATTTTCTCGGGAGGAAGAGCGTTTGGGATAAGGGGAATGGTCTCCACACTAGGAAGATTCCAACATTCTCCGTGATAGGGATCAGTTCCATGCTCATCCAAATATCTACTATGCAGACGCCTAAGCAATCCCCCACTCTTTTCCCCTAATTAAGAAAAAATCGACAAAATTGCCTCTAGAATAAGCTTTGTAGACAAATTCTACTAAAGTGTCCCTATTCTCAATAAACATCTAAAATAAAGTAGTTAGCTCTTCATTTTCTTTTCTGAATCTCTCCCGATGAAGACGAGTCCTCTTCAATAACGGTGCTATTCGTTTCTCTTTAAAGTTCCTCAACCGTTTAGCAAAAACGGAAAGATGCCTATACTTATCAGATAATTAGCAGCATTGCTTCTCAATTACCCTTTCAAGTTCTCTATTCAATCGATGCACCTCTCTCTCGCTCTTTTTATGTAACATAGTGATATTTGGATTTCTTCTTTAACTAAAGTGAAAATTTTATTAACTAAAGACCCGCAGCTAATTTTAAATATTTAAATAATGAGTTCCAACCCGTATGACTGGAACTTGAGAATTTTTTTCTTCGATTGTGGACTAGGAGGAGTAGCGTCTTTTGAAGGAATATTTTCTTGTGAACCATCCTAAAGGTTGTGTAAATTTGGAAATTTTGCATCATGAGTAGACGAGCCAAGACCACCTGATTTGTTATTCTCGTCCTATGGTCCTCTAGAACTCTTGCCACTAACACCATCATCTTGATCATCGCCATCATTGCCATCATCCTTATCATCATCATTACCATTGTTATTATCATCGTTATCATCTTCATTATCCTCCTCCTCTTTGTTTGAATCTCCACGTTCTTCGAGTGGAGGGTCATCAAAAGATAATAATTTTTCTGGGTCAATGGATACTTTTTTAGGGAATTCATCCTATAGTAACCCCTCAGCTCTCTTCAATATAAGATCAAACTTTCTCTTAAATCTAGTATTTAGCTTCAGGAGAGAAGGAAAATCCAAGTCCAGGCATTTAACAATATTGTCGCTATATGCTATGAGAAGAGCATCTTCATAACACTTTTCTATAAGAGTAACGAGAGCTTCATCGAGGAAGAAGGTAACTTTCTCCTTAGCATCTTTTATAGTATGATTAGCATGAACCAAAGTAGCATTTTTACTTTCTAGCCGATTCTCTAGAGATTTTATCTTGGCAGTTATTTCAGTCTTTTCTTTATTGGCTTGCTCAAGTTCTGTTTTCATTTTATCTTCAAGCAACAACTTAGTTTTCTTCTCCTCATCAAGGGAGGAGGCGAGTCTCCCCTTATCAAGAATAACATTGTCCTTCTCCGTAATAATATTAGTCATTTGAGTTAAGAGTGAAGAAATATACTCCTTGAGTTCATCAAACTTGATTAGAAGGCTCTTGAGAAGCCCGTTGAAGGAGAATCATGTGCTTGGCCAACTGAAGCATACGATAGACATAAGCTAAAATATGTAAAGTTAGAAATTTACATTAACCAAGCAGAAAAGAAATCATACCAGTAAGACCTACTGAAGGATGATGTAAATGCAATCTCTTGAGAAGGTTGAAGGCTATGGCGGCATTAGAGAAGCTAGGGCTGGAGATCGAGCAACTAAATGAAGGATATCTTCAAAGCTAGTTTAGGGAATCTGAACAGAAATCTCCGAAGGGAGGGATTCATTAGGGCGGGGAGTCAAACCAAGCTCTTCAAACAAACGATGAAAACCTGATGGAGAAGTAGAAAGTGTAATATTGAGGAAGGAATTAGGAGTATGAAACTCCTCAGTTTTGAAATTTTAGTGGATCGTATACTATCTAACTTGTGTATAAGATGCAAGTATATAAATCAATGCAATAGTAGACAATAAATAGTAAAATATAAAAAAACGTGCAAAACAGAGTTTTTATACTGGTTCGGACCTCCCGTCCTACGTCCAGTCCCGAAGCTCCCCTTCTGTATTTCCTTTAAACAAGCTACCCTCACTTCGCCGGGAGGAATAAGCTTAATACAAAAGTGTTTTTGACAATCTTATGTTCTAATACACAGTTTTTGACTTATAGTACAAATCTTCCTATGATCTCCTTTGAGTATATGAATATGATTACTTTGAGTGCTAGGAAGTGATTTAACGAAAAGGTTATAATGGATTGAGAGTATGTAATCAATGTATATGCAAGAGAGTGGTTTGAAATCAAGAGGGTAAAGAATAGATCGAATCAAGTTAAGTAAGTTTTTTCTACTTCTCAATCAAGATGCTATTTATAGAATCAGAGTGGTGTAGATGAAGAGTTGTTACTCTTCGAATAAATCTTTTCGTTTTAATGGAAGCAACTCTTCATGAAAGATGATTTACTTTAGTTTCAAAAGGAAGTGTCTTCTCAAATATGATAGTTTTTGCCATGACAGACGTATGTGGTATAATAACAGACGTCTGTGACTAGTTCTAATTTTTAACCCGAGACTTGTCACAGACATCTGTGAGTATACCTCAGACGACTTTGAGGTGAAAAAGCAGTTTTCCATTAGATTTTGATGTATATAAAATTGTGTGTGATCGTGTATGCATATATACTCAAGGAGACCTTAACAATATTTTATCTAGGACTCTTTTACAGTAGAATAACCTTGTATGGTTAACGAATCTTTGTTTCTTTTTGAGTCTCAATATCTTCGATCATGGTGTTTTCTTATAGTATATAGTATCTGCAACCTTGATAAAGTCTATATATGTATATGATTGTATAGTTGTTATCATTGAAACATAGGTTGGAGGTTCTAACAATCTCCCCCTTTTTGATGATGACAACTATACAATCACAAACCAACTATACATTCATATATTAACCATATAATCAGATATCAACAATAGAATGGAAGTATTATCATATTTGTCTATGTTTTGTCTCCCCATATGTATATGCTTCTCCCCCTATATATATGCATAGATTTCTCCCCCTTTGTCATTATCAAAATGGAGGGAAACAATAAATGATACAGATATAGTAAATAACCATAGCATGTTATCATCAAATGTTAATGTTCAGCATAAAATGAGAAATAAAAGTTGTTAAAATAGGAAAGCAAATAAGCATAAGAGTTACAAATAATAGAAAATAAAGTCTAAATATACTAATTGTGCGAATAAGATAATCCTCTGTAATTCTTATAATACTCCCAGTAAGAAGATGGATCCTGCTCATATGTACCTGGCCACTACGTCTGGTCGTTGTACTCCTCATCTTCGTGAATAGAAAGGCCTTGAAATGCCATGTATGGTTGTTAAAAATGTTGAGTATCGGACACGTACATCTCATCACTGTCTTCTTCCTCTTCCTCATGTTGTACGTCAATAGGTGTCTTCCCTCGAGCACTTCGATCGTGTGGTGTACCTTTGGGAGAAGATTACGTGCGATAAACTGGTGTTTGAACCCGAGGTGGAGGTGTTGGGGAAGGGGAAGATGATGATCGTGAGGAAGATCGACCACGTACCTTGTGCATTACTTTCCCTTAAAGTGGAGACCACTTTATCCAATGTCTTCTCCATATTTGTCATCCTAGTGGAGAAAGAACGTCCCAATCCCGCCATCTTTCTATTTAAAGCTCGTTGTCGTGATTATTCTTTGATTTTTGATGGCCAAATCAAAAAGAGATTCGTCCAGCATTGGTTCAAGATGAGCTTCTTGTATTTCGGAGTCAGAATAATATTCGGTATGATGACTAGACGAAGGTGGTTGTTTAGAAGTATAAGGGGGTAGGTTTGCCGAGGAGCGCTAGTTGGAGGAGGACCATGATGTTCTTGTTGTTGTTGTTGAGTCCATTGGCTAAAAGGGATAATACGAGGAGGGCTTTTGGGAAGATGCATTAGTGACAAATATCACGGACCACTATCTTTTGTGGGAATTTCTTCGTATTGTGGTACATACGAAGGAACGCCAAGATTTTGCAGGATGCACATGATATAAGGAGCATAAACAATGGAACGATGATGCTGCGACCAAAATCCTTTAATTTGGCCATGAATAAATTTTGCCCAATTAACCCGTACGCAAGCAAATATGGCATACAAAGCTCTATGATCATTGGGATAAATTTGTTTATGACTACCTAGACGAAAAATAATGGTATTAATTATCATACGATTTAAAAGTCTGGCACGAGGTCGAAGATAGATAGATTTCCGTTGTGGCATTCTATCCTCCTATAGTTGATGGGTAACTTCATCCCTAGGTTATAGACCGTGATCTGGTGTATCGGTTAAATCAATCCCCTTATAAGAACTTCTTAAAATTCGACCAATCGTATATACATATATTTTAACTAATTTTCCATACACACTGGACCATAACCAATCCTCGTCATTCTTTGGATTCCAAATCTCTGAACTATATAGATTGGAGTAGAAGAGGTAAATAGCAAGAAGGCCAATGGTTACCTTATTCGCATCATAGCTAATCAAATTGCAACAGCGGGCATCCGTTGTAATTCCAAGAATTTCATATTCCATAACATTGGCAAGGCGGTAAAAAACTCCGGAGTGAATTTTCTTTTGGGTAAAAGCCTCGAATCGTCTAATTGCGTTGGGATTATTTCGAAGCCATTGAGTAATATGAGCTTGTGTAACCAGTGCTTGAGCGGAGGAAGATGACTGGCCTTGCTTTTGCTTTTTTGAGACGAAAACCTTCTTGGGAGCCATTGATTTGAAAATTTGGAAGTTTTGAAATCTAAGGTTTTAGAAATCAGAAGTTGGAATGGAGTTAAGGTGAAAAGAGGAGTAAATTTATTTATATAGGGCTACTGGCTGTGCGGCGACAGACGTCTATAAAGAAGGCACAGACGTCTGTGGCTTCAGTAATTTTAAGGCTGAGAGTTTGGACAGACGTCTGTATTGGATCCAGAGATGTCTGTGACCAAAAAAGTTTTTAAACAGAGAGTACTCATAGACGTCTGTAGCTACAGGGTAACTTTTTTTGAAAGTGTTGACAGCCGTCTGTGGTCTATTCACAGACGTCTGTGATATGCGAATTCTAATATATAGGGAAAATTTCAATATTAATTTTTTTAATTAAAATATATTAACCAAAATACATATCGACCATCAATAAATATAATATATATGATATATAACAAAAGTTTTTAGTTTTTGTCGGAAAATTCAAAACTATTGTTTTGTTGAATATCCCATGAATTTGGTTCAACTTTTGTATCGTCAAGTAATGGCTCTAGTGGAGACCAACTTGGACGAGCTGGGGTGTCAATCTAAGGTTGGTTTGATGGTCCTGGTTTGCATAGGTTTCTCAGAGTAATGTTATGTCCTTTTGTAGGAGTTTCTCGTAATAGAGGAGACCTTTGATGTACGCAATCTTTTGTTGGTGAATGACCACAAATTGCGAAAATACACTTTTTGAGAAAATTTAAATGGGATCCTTGACTATGTTGCTCGTAATAAATTTCACATTGAACGCCGATCATCTCTTGTTGATAGTGATATATCTCATCGACTTTGTCGAATAGATATGATGATTTCAGATCAATTGATCGTTTAGCTTTCTTTTCTTTTGGAGAAAAGCCTGTATGGTACAATGGTGAAGCGATAATGTTTAGAGAAGGAGATGCTGTAGGAGTGGTTTTGTTGGAGATACGTAAGTGCTGTAGGACGAGGAGGATTTGTAGTCGATAGTTGAATAGGTGGAGTCGTGATCGGAAGACATCATTTTATTTGTTTTTATAAAATTTATCCGTGTTTATTTATTTCTAAGTAGTATATAACTAAATTTATAAGATAAAATTTAGTTATATTTAGAAAAGTAGTTGAGAAAAATGAGTTAAACCATAGGATTTTAAATGGTTGTTATTTGATTACTTGTTATTAAATGGTTGATATTAAAAAAAATTAATATAGTAGTGGTTAATTCAAAGTTATAAAATTAATTTTTAGTTGAAATTTCATATAAGTTATTACAGACTTAATGAACCAAACATTATTTCTATAGCTTTAGTTAATTAAGTCATTGTGCGAACAAATTCCTAAATCTCATCTTAACTTAATAAAAGTTTGTTCATTTAATGGTTTTGTAAAAATATCAGCAATTTGATTTTTGGTATTAATAAATTCTAGAGTTATTATTTCTTTTTCAACATTATCTCTCGGAAAATGGTGACGAATATCTATATGTTTTGTTCGAGAATGATTAATTGGATTTTTAGATAAATTTATAGCACTAGTATTATCACAATATATTGAAGATTTGTTTTTTATATTTCCATAGTCTTTAAGTGTTTGTTGCATATATATTACTTGAGCGCAAGCTAAGGCAGCAGAAATATATCCGGCTTCACGTGTTGAAAGAGAAACACAATTTTGCTTTTTACTAAACCACGAAACTAATGATTGACCAATAAAATGACATGTGCCACTTGTACTTTTGCTATCCAATTTACATCCACCAAAATCCGCATCACTGTAAGATACAAGTTCAAACGTACTGCCTTTTGGGTAAAATAGTCCATAATCTTTAGTGTTGGCTAAATAACGTAAAATCCGTTTAACTACTCGATGATGTGATTTTTTAGGTTGTGCTTGAAACCTTGCACATAAATAAACACTCATCATAATATCTGGTCTACTAGCGGTTAAATATAGCAAGGATCCTATCATGCTTCGATATAGTTTTTGATCAAACTCTTTCCCATGTTCATCTTTGTCTAGATGAGTAGAAGTACTCATTGGAGTGGGTTTACTTGATGTATTATCCATTCCAAACCATTTTAGTAGTTCTTTACAGTATTTTTCTTGATTTATAAAAATTCCATTATTTCATTGTTTTATTTGTAATCCTAAAACGAAATTTAATTCACCCATATGAGACATTTCAAATTTGTTTGTCATTATTGTAGAAAGTTCATTACGTAAATTTTCGTAGTAGATCCAAATATAATGTCATCAACATAAATTTGAATAATTAATATATCCTTCTGTTCTCTTTTAATAAATAATGTTGTATCTATTTTACCAATTTGAAAACTGAAATTAATTAAATGTGATTTTAATCGATCATACCAAGCTCGAGATGCTTGTTTTAAACCGTATGATGCTTTTTTAAGTTTAAAAACATGATCTAGATATTTTTCATGAACAAATAGTGGTGGTTGTTCTATGTAAACATTTTCTTTTATAAAACCGTTTAAGAAAGCACTTTTAACATCCATTGAAATAGCTTAAAGTTATGATGACACGCAAAAGCAAGTAATATTCTTATGGCTTCAAGATGTGCCACAGATGAAAAAGCATATTCATAATCAATGTCTTCTTCTTGATTGTATCCCTTTGCCACTAATCTTGCTTTACTACGTATAATATTTCCATTTTCGTTGGCTTTGTTTTTAAAAACCCATCCAATTACTGATTGGTCGTTTGGCCTTGGTACTAATTCTCAAACATTATTTCGTTCAAATTGATTGAGTTCTTCTTGCATTGCTAAAATCCAAAAATCATCATTTGATGCTTCCTTATAATTTTTTGGTTCAAAATTAGATATAAATGCTACATTACTCATTTGATTTATTTGTCTTCTAGTCGAAACTTTGTTATCTAGATTTCCAATTATGTTATCAATAGGATAATCTTTTAAAATGCGAGGTGGTGATTTCAAATCATTTTTATTTTGATTATTATTATTTTCAATCATATTTTTTTTTCAATCATATTATTTTGATTATTATTATTTTCAATGACTCTATTTTGACTAGTGTTAAAAATTTCTTCGTCGTCTTTACTTATATTTTTGAAGTTTTCATCAAACGAGACATGAAGACTTTCTTCTATAACATTTGTTTGTTTGTTAAAAATTCTATAAGCTTTACTTTGATCAGAATATCCAACAAAAATTCCTTCATCGGCTTTTGAATTGAATTTTCCAAGATTATCTTTTGTTTTTAGAATAAATCATTTTGATCCAAATATTTGAAAATATGATGCTTTTGGTTTCTTTTTGAAGAACATTTCATAACATGTATTTTTAGCCATAAGTCTAAGTGTTACTCGATTTGATACATAACAAGCAGTAGAAAATGCTTCGGCCCAAAAATTCTTTGGTAAGCCACTGCCATTTAGGAGAGTTTGAGCACATTCTTGCAAGATGTGCTTTTTCTTTCGACTACTCCGTTTTGTTGTGGTGTTCGTGGAAATGAAAAATTATGAGTAATTCCCTTCTTATTACAAAAGTTTGTAAATAATTCATTTTCAAATTCTCCACCGTGATCACTTCTTATACTTTTTATTTTTAAATCCATTAGAGTTTTAATTCGTTTAGCAAATTTTTTAAACATTTCGAATATATAACTTTTATGTTCTAAAAATATCATCCAAGTATATCTTGAAAAATCGTCTACAATTACATAAACATATTTATTATGATTTATCGAACGTACTTGAGTTGGACCAAATAAGTCCAAATGAAGTAATTCAAGAGGTTATTTAGTAGAGATTTCCATTTTGGATTTAATCGAGCTTTTCTTCATTTTTCCAAGTTGACATGCATCACATAGATTTTTAACTTTGAAATTTATTTTAGGTAATCCTCTTACCAAATTATTTTTAGCTAATTTGTTTATATATTTGAAATTTATATGACAAAATCTTTTATGCCATATCCATGGATCATCATGATTTGCGGTTAAACATAAGTCATTATTATGATTAATATTCATGTTTAGAATATAAATATTTTGATTTCTTGTTCCTTCAAAAATTAAAATTTTATTTTGATCAAAGATATTGCATTTATCCTTTTCAAAATCAATTCTAAATCCCATATCACATAATTGGCTTATACTAAGTAAGTTATGTTTTAAGTTTTATCCAATAAAACATTTGAAATAATAGGAGAAGTAGATTTACCGACATTGATGATGTTTCCAATTCCGATAACATATCCTTTGGAATTATCCCTAAAAGTGACCGTGCCACCGTCCATGTAAGTGATGTATGATAGCATGTGTGCATTTCCCGTCATATGTTTGGAGCGCATCCACTACTGAGTATCCATTTTTCCTTTTTTTTTTGGTACCTGCAAAATAATAAAGAGTTTTAATTGGTACCCGCATCCTTTGTTAGGGTCCTATGGGTAGAAGAAGGTAGCCATACCCATGAGGGTTTGGAACCTTTAGAAATGTAATTTTCATTATGAACTATCTCTTTTAGATATACATCTATGTGTTTTTGTCTAATCAATTAGTTATTTGTTTTAGGAATCCATACCTTAATCATATTTGTTCCCTTAGTTTAATATTTAGATTTTTTCCCTTAAATTTGTATATAATGTACTATACTTCTTAAAACTTTGATTATTATTAGAGAATAAATTATTTTTAGAACGTTTATGATTATTTTTGTTAAATCCTAAACCATTTCTATTTCCTGATGGTTTCCAAATCTTTATCAAATTATCTAAATTTTGCTTCCTTTATTAAACTTTGAAACATTGTTAGTAATTTTATCTAATTCATTTCTAAGGTTAGAAATTTCTACATTAGCTAATTCTAAATTTTGTTTTAATTCATACTTTTCTTTTTCAAGTTTATAATTCTCTATTTTGTTATTCTCTATATGATGTGTTAGAGTAGCATATTGAGATGATAGTTTTTTGCATTCTTTTTGTGCTAATTCTAATTCTTCTTCTAAAATACTTTTCTCGTCTTTTAACATTCCAATTTCAAATTCAGCTCTTTTTAATTTTCCTATATTTTCTTTATTTAATTTCTTTAATTCTTTATACTTGTCATCTAATTCTATACTAATTTCAAGAAGTTCATCATATGTTAATTCAGGACGTACCTCATCTGTGCTAACCATGAAGCAAACTTTTGCTTGTTCTGTGTCACTGTCAGTATCAAATGAAGAAGAGTCGAAGTCATCCCAAGTTACTTGAAATGCTCTTCTCTTTTTCTTGAAATTTTCGAATTTGTTTTCCTTTTTATCATTGTTGAGCAGTGGACAGTCTTACTTCATATGGCCAAATTTATCACACCCGAAGCATTTCATTGATGTTTGATTTGAGGAATTAGTGTTGCTATTGTTTTGAAATTTCATCATCTTTTTGAACTTCTTGAACTTGTTGTAATTTCTGGCGATGAACACAATCTCATCTTCTTCCAAGTAGGAGTTGTCGTTGTTTGCCTGAAATGCGATGTTTTTCCTTTCTTGATCTTGTTCTTGTCTTGCCTGTAAATTTGCTTCATACGACATCAGATTTCCTATTAACTCTTTGAATTTGAGTTGGGAAAGATCGTTAGCTTCTTCGATTGGCTAAAAATTTCTTTCCCATTCGTTTGTTAGAGAGTTCAAAATTCATGTGACTAAATCAAAATTAGTGAATTTAACTCCTAGTGCCATAAGATCGTGTTGGATAGTTTGAAATCTAGCATACATGTCAATAACTGACTCATTTGATTTCATTTTAAAAGATGAAAACTGATTTTGTAGAATAGAAATTTTTGTTTGCTTGACTTTATTTGTGCCTTCATGGGTAATTTGTAATGTATGCCATATATCATAAGCAGTAGTGCACAACATGACTCGTGAAAATTCATTTTTATCAAGTGAGCAAAATAAAACATTCATAGCTTAGGAATTGTTAGATGCCTCTGCTTTTTATGCATCGGTCCATGTGCCTATATCAGTGTTAGGTACTGCATATTTATTTTGAATTGCTAACCATATTTCTAAACCATTTGCTTCCATAAAAATTCGCATGCGTGTTGATCATTAAGCATAATTAGTGCCAATGAATAGTGGGGGACGTGCAATTGATTGACCTTCTTGAAATGTACTTGCCATATTAATAATTTCAATTACGTGTTACTGTAGATTGAAATGACCAAGCTCTGATACTAATTGAAAGTCTAGTGGATCATATATTATCTAACTTGTGTATAATATGCAAGTATATAAATCAATGCAATAGTAGACAATAAATAGTAAAATATAATAAAACGTGCAAACTAGAGTTTTTATACTGGTTTAGACCTCCCATCCTGCGTCCAGTCCCGAAGCTCCCCTTCGGTATTTCCTTTAAACAAAGTACCTTCACTTCGCTTAGAGGAATAGACTTAATACAAAAGTGTCTTTGACAATCTTATGTTCCAATAACACAGTTTTTGACTTATAGTACAAATCTTCTTATGATCTCTTTTGAGTATATGAATATGATTGCTTTGAGTTGTAGAAAGTGATTTAACCAAAATGTTATAATGGATTGAGAGTATGTAAACAGTGTATACGCAATAGAGTGCTTTTAAATAAAGAGAGTAAAGAATAGATCAAGTTAAGTAAGTTGTTTCTACTTCTCAATCAAGATACTATTCATAGAATCACAGAGGTGCAAATGAAGGGTTGTTACTCTTCGATGAAATCTTTTTGTTTTAATGGCAGCAACTCTTCATGAAAGATGATTTCCTTTAGTTTCAAAAAGAAATGTCTTTTCAAATATGATGGTTTTTGCCACGACAGACGTCTGTGGTATAATGACATATGTATGTGACTAGTTTTAATTTTTAACCCGAGACTTGTCACAGACGTCTGTGAGTATACCTCAGACGTTTGTGAATGCCTATGACTATACCTCAGTCGTCTGTGAGGTGAAAAAGCAGTTTTCCACTAGATTTTGATGTACATAAAACTGTGTATGATCGTGTATGCATATATACTCAAGGAGACCTTAACAATATTTTATCTAGGACTCTTTTACAGTAGAATAAACTTAGTATAGTCAACGAATCTTCGTTTCTCTTTGAGTCTCAATATCTTCGATCATGGTGTCTGCTTGTAGTATATACATGCAATCTTGATAAAGTCTATATGTATATGATTGTATAGTTGTTAGCACTGAAACATAAGTTAGAGGTTCTAACAAGTTTTCTTTTGAGCTGATCGTCCTGGAGAATCCAGGTTTATTGCATCAGGGTTTTGAACAGTTAAATCAACATCCACATTTGACTCCTCAACAATAACAATAAAAGTCTGATCATCCCCGAGCTTAGGCTTTTTGCTCAAAGGAAGAGTCGAAATATCGACTAGAGGATTAGTACTTGCCTTTCTTTTAAATTTGTTAACAACCACTGCAATAAATGCTTTGATAGGGGCAGATTTAGTAGCTTAGTTAAAGCACGAATATAATCTTTGGCCTCCTTCTCATTGGAAGCAATAATAAGTGCAGATGAGCCTAAATCAAAGGGGGAGTTTTGTGAGATAACAACATAAGAAATTCCACTTAAGCTATAATAAAATTTACCATAAGATCCAAGCTATATGGGAGAATTGACAAAGAAAGCCTTCTAATTACCAACGATTAATGATCGTTTTCCTTGAGCATTCCCATTTACTATCGGGGGTTCTCCTAATAGCCTATGGTGGTCCAGGACTAGAGAATAATTATGGAGATTCCATCAAAAGTGTAAGTCTGTCACCCATACTCTTGGATGCCTGAGTTAGGGATTTAATAGCGTCGTCAACAGAAGGTCTTGGCTGTTTAGAAGCAGGATCTAAAAACAAGTATTCATTATAAGAGAATGACAGATATAACATAAATAATTGAAAGTAGAAACTTACTAAAAGCAAAGAAGGTTCCCCTGATCTTAGAGGAATGACATCTAATGTAGAAGAATTGGTTCTCCCACTCCTTCGTCTTGTTAATTGGATAGGTAATTAAGCTTTTCGAGAATGGACAAAGACGACACAACGGACTATCTAGTTATTGACTTATCCTCACAGGGTTGGCCAAAATATATAGAGTCTCAACACTCAAAGAAGGGAGTTTAGCTTCTCTAGCAAGGATTTCTAAGCAGCTCAGATAAGCATACGAGTTGGGGGTCAGCTTAATCTAAGCGACATTCAAATTCTCCAAGAATTGCAAAAGAAAATTTGGGAAAGGCAGATACCCCGAGTACTAGATGTGAATATGCGTAAAGGCAAAGAATCCCTATGGAAGGTTGTCTATCCTGCTAGAGGGACCAGCAGGCATAGCCTCTATGTTCATGATCCCGAATTGTTGGAGGATGGTGTACACTTCTCTCTGAGTGGTAATGTAAGATTGAGAGGATAATCTCCTTTCTTGGAAGAAGGAGATGGCTTAGAACTTTTACTTGCTTTCTTGCTTTCCATTTTGCCAGCCAGGTAATATTACATAAAGTCAGGAAAGGACTAGATATTTTATTAAATTTAAAATGCTTATGAGTTCAAAATAGATAATTAAATGTCTAAACAAAGGGTAGTTGATTAATAAATAATTACCCAAGCCATAATTGTTAGCGCCAAAATTGGTCACTAACACCCAAATGTAGAGGAAAGCACCAACTAACAGTCACCGATAACAGATAGAATGTATGTAGAGAGTAATAATATGAAGAACAGTCAAAATTAAAATGAAAGCAGTAAAGAACAATAGTTTTTGTAGTGGTTCGGCTAACTCTGGCCTACGTCCACTCCAGAAGTTTTCTTTTTATTGATATGAGAATCAATTACGGTTACAATCCATAGTTTTCAAAACAATTATGGTAGAGTAGCCTTAATGAGGAAGAAGAAGGGAAACAGAAGGAAGATCCCCTTTCTGGATCCCCTCATGCTGTATTTATAGGCAAATCCTGAGTTACTGGGCTTCCTTAGCAGTCCGGGCCCATTAGGGCGATAGCCGAGCCAACATCCTTAGCGACTTCCTATGCCGAGCGACTTCCTGTACCGAGCGACTTCCTGTGCCAAGCGACTTCCTGTGCCGAGCGACTTCTTCCTGTGCCGAACGACTTCCTGCGCCGAGCGACTTCCTGTGCCGAGCGACTTCTTCCTGTGCCGAGCGACTTCCTATGCCGAGCGACTTCCTACGCCGAGCGACTTTTCCTGCGCCGAGCGACTTCCTGCGCCGAGCGACTTTTCCTGCGCCGAGCGACTTTTCCTGCGCCGAGCGACTTCCTACGCCGAGCGACTTCCTGTGCCGAGCGGCATGACTTCCAAACGTGATGCGTCATGACTTCCAAACGTGCTACGTTACCTATCCATCCAGTCGACTCATACCTACCACATTCCATCCTCGATAACTGAGAAAACGACTTAGTTAAATCCGCCTGCCTAGAGCCTTGACAAAAGGCGGGTTAACACTTTGCCCCCCAAAACATGCCTTGCTATTGGAAGGTGTGTTTTGAATAGCCTCAAATCCGATATCCGAAGTCCATATCCCGTTCATGACCATATTATTAAATTCATGACCTCTCCGGGTTTAACCTTAAATCCGTAGACCTCGCTGGGTCGCGTTACCCTGTTCCAACCTCAGCTCTTCGGTCAAGGGCTTGTAAGTTCTCCAGCCTTGGTCTTCCGGCCAAGGACTTCGATATTCACTGGTCTCGGCTCTCCGGCCAAGGATTTTCATATTCTCCGGCCTCGGCTCTCCGACCAAGGACTTTGATATTCACCGGTCTCGGCTCTCCGGCCAAGGACTTTTATATTCTCCGGCCTCGGCTCTCCGACCAAGGACTTTGATATTCACCGGCCTCGGCTCTCCGGCCAAGGACTTTTATATTCTCCGGCCTTGGCTCTCCGGCCAAGGACTTTGATATTCACCGGCCTCGGCTCTCCGACCAAGGACTTTTATATTTGCCGGCCTCGGCTCTCCGGCCAAGGACTTTGATATTCACTGGCCTTGGCTCTCCGACCAAGGACTTTTATATTCTCCGGCCTTGGCTCTCCGGCCAAGGGCTTTGATATTCTCTCCGAGTCCATTCCATCACTCTCCGCGAAGGGACTCGTAACTTGCGATCACTGCCCCGTCTCACCGGTCGGGACTGTGATCGCGAGACCTGTATTATTTATTACACTGATCCAAATCCAATTGTTACAGAATTCAGTTATCAAAGCAGAAGTTCGTACAAAAAAAGGAATTAAATGTCCAAAGTGCCACAGAAGAAACCAGAGTTTGCAGAAAAATATAAAGAAAATAGGATTTCATAGACTCAAGTAGTATGGTTTTTTGTCATCTTAGAGCACGCCTAGGGACCATCCTCGATCCCGTACGTGTGTAAGTGACCTAGCCGTATTACTTTGAGTTCTATTACTTATTCAAAACCATAAATCTGTTTAGTTGATAGTGAGCTGACGTTGCCTAGGCCCAGTGCTATCTTCGTTCGAGGTAGGCGGTGGTCGCTCCTGTCCCACTGCCACAGCTCGATTCCTTACATACTGTTGTAGATGACCATTCCTTACATGCTACTCAATGATATCTTTCAAATGCCTACAGTCGTTTGTGTTGTTCCCATCCAGCTCATGGAATAGGCAATGCTTTCTCGATGCCCGCTCGTATTCAGAAGGCTCTCTCTTTGCCGGCCTTCGATATTGGAGGCGCCCTCGAGTATCCAAGTAAATCCTTTCTAGAGTCTCAGTTAAATCTGTGTAAGAAGAAAACTTTGACTCCCTTCGAGGCCTCTTCGAAGTTCCACTGTTGTTATTTGTTTTCTTTTTTCCTTTATCGTCTTTACTTGGATCCTACCTGGGTGGACCTCCACCCCTCACTACATAAGCTTCATCCTCTCTCCCCACTCTCTCAGCCTGTGCATCTTCCTGCCTTAGGAACCTTTCCGCCTCATGGTAGAACTCTCCGAGATCCCTCGGTGGGTCCCGTTCCAACGATATCTTGAAATCCGAATTATCTACAATTCCTAAAACTGCTGCCATCAAAACCATCGATGGATCGGGTTGATCCATTGAAGCTACCGCTGCGTTGAATCTGGTTAAGAAATCCCTGAGCGACTCTCCCTTCCATTGTTTCATCGATGTCAAGGTCATTACATTCTTGGGTCTGACTATATGGACCCGAAATTGCCTCATAAACCTCTCAATCAGCTCTGTCCAAGTGTCAATAGAACCACTCCCCAGCTGTTTGAACCACATAGTTGCGATATCTGCCAAATACAAAGGGAAACATCGAGCCATGACCTCATCTGATGCCCCCAGTACCTCCATATGCCTCATGTACCTTGTCAGGTGAACGACGGGATCTGTTCTCCCATCATACATCTCCAACATTGGTAGCTTAAAATCCGGAGGGTTCCTAGATTGCCTGATAGTAGGAGTAAAGGGACTCCTATTCACATCCTCCAAGTCTTTATTTACCAATCCACCTCTCATAGCTCGTTTGACCATCTCCGCTAATATGTCATTGTCGCCAAACTGTAATCCTTGTCCATTACCTCTGATTTGTCCCTCGAGTTCACGAGGGAATCCTGGCACATACTCCTCATCACGTACTCCTGCACTCCTGTTGGTGTCAGGTTGCACAGCGTCATCTGGTATCCCTCCATGGATTGGTCCAGCATTTCCTGGTGGTGTGCCCCTGAATCTAGGTCCATCCAGATTGATAGCCGTCCGCTGATTAGGGTTTGCCCCATGCTGAGCTACTCCCTCTGCTTGCTGGTTGAGCGCTTCTGATCCAGCTCCACGGATCTGAGCTCCTGCATTTCCTGCTTGTGCAAATTGTCTGAGAAGAGCCTGCATCATCTCCTCTTGTCTTTTCAGCATCGCTTCCATCTCATCTCTGGTGATGTAGATGGATGCTTGACCAGCTCCAGCTCCAGAGGAAGCCTCTTGACTTCCCTCTTGATTGCTCCTTTCTGTCGCTTGCTTCCTTGTTGGTGGCCTAGCCATTACTTCCTAGAATCCAAGTTCCTAAGCTTTTGAATCCAAAATACTAGCTCTGAAATCCCCAAGTGCTTGCTTCTCAGTGAAAGCACCAAAATGTTAGCGCCAAAATTGATCACTAACACCCAAATGTAGAGGAAAGCACTAACTAACAGTCACCGATAACATATAGACTGTATGTAGAGAGTAATAATATGAAGAATAGTCAAAATTAAAATGAAAGCAGTAAAGAACAACAGATTTTATAGTGGTTCGGCTAACTCCGGCCTACGTCCACTCCAGAAGTTTTCTTTTTATTGATATGAGAATCAATTACGGTTACAATCTGGAGTTTTCAAAACAATTATGGTAGAGTAGCCTTAATGAGGAAGAAGAAGGGAAACGGAAGGAAGATCCCCTTTCTGGACCCCCTTATGCTGTATTTATAGGCAAATCCCGAGTTATTGGGCTTCCTTAGCAGTCCGGGCCCATTAGGGCCATAGCTGAGCCAACATCCTTTACCATGGTACGAGTGACTTCCTGTAGCGACTTCCTGTGGCGACTTCCTGTGGCGATTTCCTATGCCGAGCGACTTCCTACGCCGAGCGACTTCGACTTCCTGCGCCGAGCGACTTCCTGTGCCGAGCGGCATGACTTCCAAATGTGTTGCGTTACCTATCCATCCAGTCGACTCAAACCTACCACATTCCATCCTCGATAACTGAGAAAACGACTTAGTTAAATCCGCATGCCTAGAGCCTTGCAAAAAGGCGGGTTAACAATAATGTTAAAATGTTATGGTTTATATTTAACCATTGCATTTGTGACAAGTCAATAGCCGTTGGATAATCCAATGCAAATCTATGAAATGCTTGAGTTTATAACCAATTGAAGATATGTAAACAAATGTTAAATCTAATGCAAGAAAATGAATTTCTAGTTAGTCAAAAGGAATCTGATTGAAATATCACCCTAATAGCATCTTAAATAGCATATAGAGTCAATAAACCGACGTCGAATTCATGAGACGTTGTATTAATAGTCAATATTGAAAACCATAATATGATGTCGTAACAATGACCTAATTAATGTCGGATTAAGAGATGGTCGAGATTAGTGAATGATGTCGGAGTAGTTTATATACTCTAACCAATTGTTAAACTCATAAAGATATCAAGTATAAAAAATATTTATAAGTCTGCTATACGATAACTGCATAACAAATTAATGATGTCGTATAAGATTAAAACAAGAGCATTGAATTGTCAACACTTTAAGTAGTTGTTGAAAAAAGGATGACAACTCCTTATAGAGGTATCGAATCTATGTGATAAATCTTTTAAAATGCATGTCAAATTCCTGGATGGTTATCACACTCCTAATCAAATTCTGATATTATAAGGATCTCTTATTTTAATAGTTTTTGAGTATTGGACTAATTTTCGAAATAATGGTTAAAGAAAGAAGCCTTATAAATGTCGAACATCATGTTGAATATGTAATCTCGTAAGGCTATAACTTCGAAGTTAAATAAATTAGTAAATTCTATAATAGGTCTGGGTCCCTCATAAACAGCCCATTTCATAATCAAGCCAAAAGCTCCCGGATTTTTAAATCGATACCGTTTATCCTTAATTAATCAATTAAATCTCCGATGGTATAATAATTCAAAGCTAATCTCACCCTTAAGCACAACAAATCTAGAACTTAACCTATAGTTTCAAGATTAACAGTTGAAATCTCAAACGTCGATTCAAAATTGAAAAGCCCTAAATAAAACTGTGGTTGTATTTCGAATGTAAAATTTCTTAATCTAATTTGTCGGCTTGATTAACTAAAACAGAATCGTACCTTGATTTAAGCTTAAATGCCGAAGGATTGAAGATTCTTGAATGAAATACGATAATTTAAAATTTTGTCTGAAGTTTTATATTTTAGGTAAAAGAGAAAATGATGAAGAAGGACGATTATTTATAGAGAGGAAAAAAGGCACGGGAGCCATTGATCTAAATTCAAATAAACATCCAATATTCGGGAAGAACACCAATAAGCGGCAAGCACAAATATAGAGAAATTTACTTGAAAAGTCAATATTTTCTCTACACTAGAGGGGGCAAATGTTATTACAATCATGATTCAAAAAATATGAAAGCATGTCGACAATAAGGATGTCAAAAAAAGAGGCAAGAAAATATATAAGAGGAGATAGCTGATATCGAAAGCATGAATACAGCATGTCGAAGTCCATACAACAAATGATGGCGCATCTCGAGGCGCCTTGAAAGCATCTCGAAAGCTTACAACTAGTGATAATGTCGCATACTGCTGATTCCACACTTCATCAATGCAATAAAAGATGTCACATCCCATCAAAATAGGTAAAGGGGAATATCGCATACCAACAGCGCACAGAAGCATGCCACAAGTCATTAGTGTGAGGAAGAATACCTCATGTCACCAATGCCACACCTCATCAATAAAATAAGAGATGTCAGATGCAAGTAAATAAGAGAATATCGAAAAGTGGCAATATAAAGATGTCGTAAGTCATTAATGCGGGAAGAATATCGAAGTTCATCAATGTTCATAGAGAATATTGTCTATCATCGGTAAAGCCAGGATTAATGTCGTAAAAGATTGATAACGTAGGATGATGCACATCATCAAAGAAAGGATGGATGTCATTAATCATTAATAAAGCATAATGCCGCATATTAATAGCATTATGAGGGTTATTGGAAAACAATAATTTGTAAAGGAATGTTGTATGAGTAATGTCGTGAATCACCAACCCTCAGTGAACATCATAATTCACCAATATAGCAAAGGTTTCCACAAGGATATCAAACAAAGCATGGAGCCGAATGACATTGAGATAGTTGATGATGCTGAAAGTCAGGTATTTCGAAAGACATGTGGCAGTTATGCCGCCCATCTCCATCCCATCAATGTACAAAGGAATGTTGCATGCCATCAACATGATGAGTGATTCCGAAAAGCAAGCATTTTGAAGTGCCACGTGGCAGTCATACCGCACCACTCCACCCCTATAAATAGACCCCAAGGTCATTCAAGAAGTGGCAATTCATTCTTTTCTCTCTCTCTCTCTCTCTTACATTTTTAAAGTTTGTAACCCTAAATCAAATTGGGGATTTTAGTGCTCATTGTAATCGTGTAACCTTTTTGCAAAAAAGGGCATGTACAATTAACAATCTCATGACATATCAATAAAATGATTTGAGACTTGACTTTTATCTCATGATAGACTTATAAGCCTACGACATGATGTTGGATGATTTCATACGAGCGATATGAACTTGACCATTATATTTGTGATTCGAATCATTGCCTTACACGTGACAAGTTAATCTCGCATACTTCAAGTGGACTTACATAAGGTTGACAAAACCTATCATTAACCAAGACATCACTTACTCGCATACTTCAAGTGGATATCGATGTATTCATTGAGACCAGAGTATGAAATGCTCTCCAAATGTCGGATAGTGTATTACTCATGGCTGTTGAGAGCACCAAGGGGATACATACTGATAGTTATTAGATAAATATGGAATAACTCACTCAATATTTTTTTGTTGGTTAATATAACTAAAGTCAAACAAAAAATATCGATGTGATCGACTCGCACAGTTCTCTCGACTTGAGAATACTATCGATATTCAATATGAAAGCTCTGCTTTGATTATATTCAAATAATGGCATGACATCCATCGAGTGACTATAGTTGGGTCAAGTGGAAGTATTGAAAGTGAAACATTATTCAAGAGAGGATCCTTCCCCTCGGTTATATAGGGTCAGTATCACGGTCAAATCAAGTCAAATCAAAGTCAAAGTCTTTGACCAAAGGATTTTGGTTAATAATAATTGTTATTATTGAACCAAGGATTTTGTGTTTGGACTATAGAGTATACGATGATATTGAAATTTGACCATTATCAAATTCCACAAGTCCAAAGTGGTATAGTTTTGATGAAGAGAATTGGTGTAAATAAAAGTCACAACCGGGTAATGGTTAACAAAGTGAAATTGAATTTTATCGAAACCAAGTAAATGATAAATTTGACCAAAATATCACACGATCTATTAAGTGACATGTGAATGTTAATATTCGAATAGTTTGATATTAATCGCTGATCGAATTTACACCTGACGAGTCACACAACCGAATTGATGAATTCTCCTTTGACCAAACGATTTAATTAATTTATAATTTTTATAAATTAATTAAATTAATATTTATGAATATTAATTTTAAAATTTGATTATGATTTGATGAATAAATATTATTAGATATATTTATAATAATTATAAATATTTTAATCGATAGACGATATCGATAAGCAATTAAAATGGATTTTTTAATTTTATTTGGGCTCTGAATGGGTTTAAAAACCAATGAAGGGGGCTGGAAATTTCAATTATTGGCCGAATTCCTCTCTTCCATCTTTTTTATGTCTCAAGTGCAAATCAAATCAAATCGACTGCTATCTAATAGCTGAAAATCAGTGGTTCAAGACGTAACAATCTACTGAATTGAAAAGAGTTTCAAAGGAGAGAGTTTATCCATTTTAAGTTGTACTTTAAGCTTTGGAATCAAGATATGATTTAATAAGATTATAATTAATTGTTTTCAATATGATGTTTTAATCAAATATGTATACATAGTATATTGTTAGTTAGGTGACGATTCTGATATGCAAGCAATTTTGTTACAAAATAGTTATGGTTATATATATGTATATATTTATGTTAATTTTTTTATGTCATATATGTCAGATCAGTGCAGCCATATGTAAAAATAATATTATTTTATATTTTATAAATTAATATATATATTATTTAATTACATATATATAGTTTATAATTAATTATAACAGTATACTATGGTTAAAACCAGTCATATAATTCTATATATAATATACTATAGTAAAATTAATTTTCAATAGTACAAAATATTTTTTTATAAATATTTTATTATTATTTCAAATCAATTTACTTCATAAATAAATTATATTAATTCGAATATGTTATGAAAAATAATTTTTAAATTTTATAAAATTATATTAGCACTAGATAAGATCTCAATTAAAAAATAAAAATAAAAATTCTATTTTTAAAAATTAATTGTTTAAAACGGCTGAAATTATATAAATTAATATAAATGTAATTTAAACCAGGAAAAACATGGAAAAAAATTCAAACCTCAAAATAACATTTAGGATTTATTAGTAATTTAAAAATTGAAATAAAGTTTCAAAATTATTTATTTATTAATATCTTAGTATTCAAATGAATATTTAATTAAAATGAATTTTAAATTATGTGTACATATATATATATATAATATTTCTGAGCTATGCACATGACCTGGGATTTAATAGAAAAATAATATATCTTGAATATTTAATTTATTGGTATATAAAACTATATATCACAAATATATTTGTGTATACATACATACATACATACATATTGTTTGTTCCAAAAATGGGCACAGCACTCTTCGGATGTAATTGAAGAGATTAGAATGAAGAAATAAAATGTAAAATGAGGCTAATCTAACAATCACACCAAGAAAACAAGCAATAGTAGAAAGAAGACAAAAATTCATAGTGGTTCGGCGCTGTGGCCTACGTCCACTTTAAAGGATTTGATGTTTATTTTTGATTATAAACTGAATTACAACAGTACAATGACTAATACTTGAATTACAATAGATTTGAACCCGAGCAGCTGTATAAAAGTCCTTTTTTAGTTGCAATAGAGGTGCTATTTATAGGTGTGAAGCTGAAAATATCTGTCTTGAATCTCGGAAGACCCTTTCTTATGAATAGGTGGGCCCACATAATCGATCTGGAGTTATTTGGGATCGATCCCAGATCGATCCATGTCACTTTCGTATCGATTAGGAAATGCTCCAATTGAGCTGCGATCGATCATGGACGTTCCTGAGATGACGTTCAACCTTCTCTGAAAATTTCATGGCATTTGGATTGGTGGTTTAAAGGATATGATCGATCCAAGATTGAGTTGGCTAGTGAAGCTGAAGCCTTCATATTGATGGATTCGTATCGATCCTCTCGTATTGATGACGTGGCGCACACGCTTCGTGGAGATCCATATTTTACGCTTAGAAACCGTTTCCTTTGGGTTGACTACTCCTTTCGTATCCATCCTATACTTTGTTTTCTCGTATAGATGCTCTACTCCTTCCTTCGTATCGATCTCTGGCTCTTCTCTTCGTATCGATCAAGTAGGTGATCGATACGAAACATGCAGTTGCTGGTCGAATGAAGTGTGATCGATTCAGGGAGTGTTGAAGTCCATCGATATAGGTTCGAACCTGATGGATATGAATGATGGATGTTGAGTGATGGGGATATGTCTACTTCATATCGATGGTGATGGATACGAAATGATGGATGCCGATGGATGGATATGAAATGAAAATGTTCCACATAGACCTTGATCAATTCATAACTTGAGCATACGAGCTCCGATTGACCTGAAATTTGGATTGTTGCCTTTCATAGCTTGTCTTGTCATATCATGCTAATAGAAGCTCGATCCGGACTCGGACCAAGTTTGCCTGCATCCATCGTGAATCTGCAGATAACCGATTTCCGGAGTGAAATGTCTTCAGTCTCTAGTCAAGTCCTTGGTATCATGGCCTTGCCAAAAGGCGGGATAACATTTGCCCCCCAAAGTACGTCCTGTGTGAACATGATGTGCTTTGAAAAGCTGCAATCTTCATTCTAAAAGGGTTCTATCCGATTTACTGAACAGTTGTTGTCCTTTCATCAAGTGATGTGACCTTCGGTAAAGTTCCAGTAGCATAAATGTTGAGTTGTAGACTGCCATTGATCACGCAGTTTTTGTTGTAACTGAAGGTCGAGTTCTAGCAATTTGTTGTTTATTGTTCTGGCTATCACAAGGTAAGCATTAATTCCTGTTAACTTTGAAAATCGAATGTTATAATAGCATACATGCAAGTATTTCAACCTGACTCCCATTCATGTTTGTACATTCATGGGTCGTTGTCAAGTTTTTTTTTTGAATCGAGTTTCGTATCGATCCTCTCTTGGATCTGTAGGATCGATTTCACCCTAGAGGGGGGGGGGTGAATAGGGTGATACTATCAATTATAAAAATTATTGCAGAAGTTTATATAAAATAATTTTAGCACTGATCACAGCAGAATAACAGCAGCATGGATAACAACAGAATAATAAAAACAAAAAATAGAACACACAGATTTACCCAGCTTCGGCAAAACCCTGCCGACGTGCTGCCCCCAAGGTTTCTACTAGAAATTAGATAGTCAGACGCTTACACACGTAAACTTGCGACACCCGCTATCGACTAACCTAACTCTACGCTCAAAACCCTGCCACAACTCAGCCACTGAGTTGCGAATTCTCAAACTACGCCACGTAGTTTGTCTCCTAGTCACACGACTAGAAATTACATAGAAATTTAAAAAGAACAATTAAAAAAAAATTAAAAAAATTAAAAAACCCTAATTTTAATTAACCAGGCCGGCCCTAAAAAATAATATAGAAGTCTCCCCTTTAATTTCTTTAACTATGTCGGCCCGTTCCTTGTTTGTGATAATGGCAGCTCATTCCTTTGCTTGCTCGAAAATTAGGGCTTTTGGTATAATTGTAGTCGCCGACTCCAGTAGCTTGATCGAAATAAATATATCCCAGTTCCTTGCATTCTCGATCAGTTGTCTCTTTGAATTGCTTTTGGATACTTCAATTTGATCAAGTTCGAATTAAAATTGGTATGTTATTTTCTTTGCTTTTCTGGTTGTTATGCTTGAACTTGATTTTGATTCGAGTTGATTGATTATTCTTTGTTGCTTGAACTCGAATGCTTTTTACGCTGATGATGATTGGGTTTATATAGGGTTTAATCCCCTATAATTTCGTTCGTATGTACTCATTGACTTCGTCTGATAATTTTTGGCTTGCCGTTCGATTCAACTTGAATGTTGATGATTTGCACTGACTTGTTCAATTCGTATATATTTTGATTTCTTGGTACTCACGGCTTTGATCGATTTCCTTGGTCATCACGACTCTGACTTGATTTTGAACTGCATATTATTTTTGACTTGATTTATCTTGACTTGTTCATTCATGATTACCACGGCTTGATTTTTAGTTGACTTCGTATTCTCTGTCTTTGGTTGTGAATTGAGTTGATGTTTTGGTTTTGACTCGACTTGATATTGTCACCTGTAGTTTCCGTAGTCGAGTTGCTTTACCATTGACTGTTGCACTGATATTGCTTCTGGTCATTGCAATCATACCATTCGAGGCAGTTTGCATACAGTTGCATTGTTGGTCTTGTAAAATTGAAACTGCACTTGACTTGAAACTGATGTATATTGAACCGTTGTCGATTTGTGCCTGTTAGTCCTCACTATGCATTATCTTGTACTCGTGATGCATTGCATTTGTCGAGCCACTGGTTTGAGTTTTATTCATGTGGACAGTTTGTATGAGGTCTGGCATATTCGATGTTGTTGTCTTCATTTTGCCTGACCTTTTGAGCTGCAGTTTTCATTGTACATTGATGTTGTATGCATGTTGTTCATTAGCTTGCATTTGTAAGTTTGGCCATTTGAACCATTCCTTTGTAGCATGTATTCTGTACTGTGCACTACATGCACACATGTTGTACCTATTATTGCTTCGAGGCAGATCATATTTTCAAGTTGACTGGTCTTGGTCTCTTGATGCATTCTGGTGAGTTGCTCTGACCAGTTGACTGTGACTTTCTTATGCTCTATACTTCAGTTTGGTTGCCATGTATGGGATGCATGTTTTGTTGACTTTGTTTGCTGCCTGGTCGACATGTATATATGCATAATTTGATCATGGCATTCATGTGTACATTTGAGTTGCATTTGTGTTGAATCCAGCTAATAGCTCGTGTTTGACCTTGTGCTTGTGTTGTGATTTTATTTGTATCTCACTTGAGTTGAACCCGGCTTTTAATTTGGGTTTGACCATGTGCTCACCTGTCCCTGTAACTTTATCAAGTGTATATCGGTGTGCACGGCCTTGTGGCATGTACAGTGATACACTGTGCATGTCACAAGCTGTTAGTGTATGATGAATTCAAAATTAAATGATGACGAACAACCCAAATAACCGAGGCAAATTAAATTTTCAAAAACACATTTTATTTTATACTGCAAAAATATTTCTTTTCAAATTTTACTACGTCAGTGTGTATTTTTGCAGATAGCTTAGATGCTGGATTCAATCTGGAATGGAGTTGAAGATAAATACGAGTGAATGAGCAATATGTAGTGAGGACATTTGTAAATGAAAATTTGTGATATGATTGAAATTGTAATGTAATTGAAATTTGTATATATATAGTGAGAGCTCAAATTTGTACTATTCAAAATTGCAATAAATATTTGTTTGAATAAAATATTCGTTTGAATTTAAATTCTGTGTCATTTATTTTATTCAACAAATGTTTATTTAATTACGTGAAAAATAAAATAGTACATTAACAAATACATTTAAATGAATATATATATATATGTTTATTATCATCAAACAAAAATCATATAGTTGCATATTCAACAATCTCCCCCTTTTGATGATAACAAACATATATTTAAGATTTTGAATTTGTTAAATGTTTTTTAATTTCAATTTGCTCCCCCTATTTGAATGCTCCCTCTCCACACAAAGCTCCCCCTTCATATATGGATGTGAATAAAAATATGCAAATGAGCTTAGATGCAAATAGAAAATATTTGACCTTTATTTGCCAAAATCTTAACTTTTCTCTCCCACTTTTGTTATCAGCAAAAGAGTACTAGTATTAGAAAAATAGAGATAAAGTGATAGACATTAATACAACATTAATACTCAATTGAGTATAAATATTAAATTTCAATAAAAAATCAAACAAAAATTATAAATACTCTGTTTGACGCATATTCCACTTTAGAATGGTAAGGATGATGTCATCATTTAAAACCATATAGTTTTGTCTATTTGTGGTATATTTATTTTAGGAATTTGAATATCTACTAACCATGCATAACCGTTAGGACTTTTAAATGGGATTAGAATCAACTTGTCTATTTAATTAATCAATTTTGACTTGCGTTCCATACGTGCATGACCGTGAGGACTTTTAAATGAGCATGGAAGCACATATCAAAAATTCCAAGTAATTCACCCATGCATAACCTTGAGGACTTTTAAATGAGAGTGAATACTTTGGATGTTTTTATTTGCTAAAAATATAATAAAATGAAAAAAAACGAATGATTCCCGTTTAAAATACCACATATTGACATACTATATTGGATTTTGATGAGTGATGGTCGATAGAAATATGATAGAAATAGAAATGGTCATGGAATTTTTACCAAACAAAAGTTTTCATTACTCTTGTTTAAATTTCTAAAGAAATTTACTAAATATACTGTCTCGAGTTATAATATATGATTAATATCAACACTCATCACTTTTTCAATCACTATTTACCTTTTCGATAATTAGTAGGGAGTCAGATTAGTTAATATAGTCATTTAAAATCAAATCCAAAAATAATTATCAAAATTTTAAAATGACTAATCTGAAACAAGGTCAACAAAAATGATTTTCTAGAAGGGTTTTCTAAGAAAAATGTCTGCTAATTGAAAATTATTTGAAATGAAAAATATGCACATATTTTCTTTGAAAAAACGATGCAGTTACTGAATATCTCACCATAAATCACGTTCCACTAGTAAGTTTTCTATCAACTAGATTACCAGTGTAATCTACATCTGAATTTTTCTTTCACTCGAGATTATCATTAGTTGGATGTTATACCAGACCTTAATGTTGCAACAAATATCTCAAAATTATTTTTAACAGCTTTTAAATAAAATTGAGTTGAAGCCATGCAAACAGTGATTATAGTGTTAGTAGTAAAGTAACCAAATATATCCGAGAGCAATCATCAATAAAACGCCATTATTAATCCAAGCAAATGAAAATTTTCAACATTTTGAATAAGTCAGAATCAAAATCATCATTCATCTCTTTATAGAATAACTAGCTGATTTAAATTCAGATTATGGTGTAGATTATCACATTTAATATATCGTTCAAAATAAATATACCATTACCTGTTTTACCTTTACGATAGTATTTCATTGTTGCCCATTGTGATTCTGTCACCTTTATACTAGGCTAAGAAACTTTGATCTGTCGCCCTTTGTGTGTCTGGAACAACCAGAATCCAGATAACACTATTGTTGTTCCTTAGCCTGCCGCCATACCTACACGTTAAAAGATTTTTGTGACCTATTTGTTTTTATAGGTCCATGATTGTTAGTGGAAAATGATTTTGAAAAATAATTTTGTGGAGACCCAAAACTATTTATATATGTTCCTTTCGGCACCCAGATTCGTTTAACTTTGAGGGATTTTATATTCGTGCCTTTTGGAACCCAAATTAATTTTTTTTCATGTGTTTGGGTCTATAACAACAATTATTTTGATTGTGTCCAATTTTTCTACAAAAAGTGCACTCGGATTTGACTTGATTAATTTTGCTTCTAACATAATCAGAGTGAGTATACCCAAGTCCTTGTCTATCAGTATTAACAGTTTGTTTTCCTATTAGCATATTCAATGATCTTTCACTTTTGGAAAATTTTCCTAAAGTGGTTGACAGTTGTTGGACTTGTGTTTTGAGAGATTCATTTTCATTCAATAATTGTGTGCACTTTTTAATAGAATTCTCTCTCCTAGTATTTTCACTCTCTTTTAAAATCAGAATTTCATTTTCAAGCGATTTAATTTTAATTTCCGATTTTTTAATCTCTTTTTCGAGTGATGGACACCTATCACACTTAGGGATCTTACTTTGAAAGTTTTTAACTAATTGATAAAGTTGTTTATTTAAATCTATCAAAGTATCTCTTTGTGATTCAATTTTGGCATATTTCTCCCTAAGTCGTTCGAAACAGCCATTTACTTCGTGGAAATATATAAGTAATTCTGAGTGAGTAAGTTTTGATACCTCGCTTGGCTCATCATCGTCGCTATTAGTTATATCACCTTGAAGGCACAGATTTGCTTTCTCACTCTCACTGCTGGTACTTTTATGATCATCATCACTTTTATTCCACGTGGCTGCTAAACTTCTCCTTTGCGATTTCTTTTCTTGGCCGTGTCGATTCTGAGGACAATTGGGCTTAATGTGGCTAGGTTTATTGCACTTATGACAGATGATCTCCCATTCTTTTGGGTTGTCTAGTGCTTTGACTATGCTGCTTTTTAATTTTTGATTTTGAGCTGGATTTCTGTATTTGTGTTTCCACTTTTTGAATCTCTTCATTAGTAATTCTAGCTCAGCTGCTCCATCATCATCATCATCACTACCGCCTTTTACCAATCCTGTTAAGCACATTTCTTTAACTGAGTCGATTTTTGAAGATTTCTCATCGTTGTTGACTTTTGCACCATATATTGCACCAAAAGTATTCCAGATTTCCTGTGCATTTTCACAATGAGAAATAAAGTTAAAATTATCTTGATTAATATGAGAATATAATATATGCATAGCAAGAGCATTAATTTTATCATCTATTATATCACATCCATTTTCAATAATATCCCAACATTTAGCATTAACAGATTTTAAATAAAATTCCATTTTTAATTTCTAATTCAAAAAATCTGTTCCGTCAAAAATAGGAGGGATAATACTGGACCGACCCTCAGTAAAAGCATTGTTAAAAGAAGCCATTTTAAAAATTCAAATTAAAAAAAAATGATTTTTGAAAATCAAAATTTTAAAACAAAAGTTGACTTCTATTCCTAGCTCTGATACCACTTGTAGGATCGATTTCACCCCAGAGGGTGGGTGAATAGGGTGATACTATCAATTATAAAAATTATTTCGGAAGTTTATATAAAATAATTTCAGCACTGATCACAGCAGAATAACAACAGCACGGATAATAGCAGAATAATAAAAACAGAAAATAGAACACACAGATTTACCCAGCTTCGGCAAAACCCTGCCTACGTGCTGCCCCCAAGGTTTCTACTAGAAATTAGATAGTCAGACGCTTACACATGTAAACTTGCGACACCCGCTATCGACTAACCTAACTCTACGCCCAAAACCCTGCCACAACTCAGCCACTGAGTTGCGAATTCTCAAACTACGCCACGTAGTTTGTCTCCTAGTCACATGACTAGAAATTCACAGAAATTTAAAAAGAACAATTAAAACAAAATTAAAAAAATTAAAAAACCCTAATTTTAATTAACCAGGCCGGCCCTAAAAAATAATATAGAAGTCTCCCCTTTAATTTCTTTAACTATGTCGGCCCGTTCCTTGTTTGTGATAATGGCAGCTCATTCCTTTGCTTGCTCGAAAATTAGGGCTTTTGGTATAATTGTAGTCGCCGACTCCAGTAGCTTGATCGAAATAAATATATTCCAGTTCCTTGCATTCTCGATCAGTTGTCTCTTTGAATTGCTTTCGGCTACTTCAATTTGATCAAGTTCGAATTAAAATTGGTATGTTATTTTCTTTGCTTTTCTGGTTGTTATGCTTGAACTTGATTTTGATTCGAGTTGATTGATTATTCTTTGTTGCTTGAACTCGAATGATTTTTACGCCGATGATGATTGGGTTTATATAGGGTTTAATCCCCTATAATTTCGTTCGTATGTACTCATTGACTTCGTCTGATAATTTTTGGCTTGCCGTTCGATTCAACTTGAATGTTGATGATTTGCACTGACTTGTTCAATTCGTATATATTTTGATTTCTTGGTACTCACGGCTTTGATCGATTTCCTTGGTCATCACGGCTCTGACTTGATTTTGAACTGCATATTATTTTTGACTTGATTTATCTTGACTTGTTCATTCATGATTACCACGGCTTGATTTTTAGTTGACTTCGTATTCTCTGTCTTTGGTTGTGAATTGAGTTGATGTTTTGGTTTTGACTCGACTTGATATTGTCACCTGTAGTTTCCGTAGTCGAGTTGCTTTACCATTGACTGTTGCACTGATATTGCTTCTGGTCATTGCAATCATACCATTCGAGGCAGTTTGCATACAGTTGCATTGTTGGTCTTGTAAAATTGAAACTGCACTTGACTTGAAACTGATGTACATTGAACCATTGTCGATTTGTGCCTGTTAGTCCTCACTGTGCATTATCTTGTACTCGTGATGCATTGCATTTGTCGAGCCACTGGTTTGAGTTTTATTCATGTGGACAGTTTGTATGAGGTCTGGCATATTCGATGTTGTTGTCTTCATTTTACCTGACCTTTTGAACCACTGATTGATAACTGCAGTGTTCATTGTACATAGATGTTGTATGCATGTTGTTCATTAGCTTGCATTTGTAAGTTTGGCCATTTGAACCATTCCTTTGCAGCATGTATTCTGTACTGTGCACTGCATGCACACATGTTGTACCAGTTATTGCTTCGAGGCAGATCATATTTTCAAGTTGACTGGTCTTGGTCTCTTGATGCATTCTGGTGAGTTGCTCTGACCAGTTGACTGTGACTTGCTTATGCTCTATACTTCAGTTTGGTTGCCATGTATGGGATGCATGTTTTGTTGACTTTGTTTGCTACCTGGTCGACATATATATATATATATATGCATACTTTGATCATAGCATTCGTGTGTACATTTGAGTTGCATCTGTGTTGAATCCAGCTAATAGCTCGGGTTTGACCTTGTGCTTGTGTCGTGATTTTATTTGTATCTCGCTTGAGTTGAACCCGGCTTTTAATTTGGGTTTGACCTTGTGCTCACCTATCCCTATAACTTTATCAAGTGTATATTAGTGTGCACGGCCTTGTGGCATGTACAATGATACACTGTGCATGTCATAAGCTTTTCGTGTATGATGAATTCAAAATTAAATGATGACGAACAACCCAAATAACCGAGGCAAATATAATTTTCAAAAACACATTTTATTTTATACTGCAAAAATATTTCTTTTACAATTTCACTGCGTCAGTGTGTATTTTTGCAGATAGCTCAGATGCTGGATTCAATCTAGAATGGAGTTGAAGATAAATACGAGTGAATGAGCGATATGTAGTGAGGACATTTGTAAATGAAAATTTGTGATATGATTGAAATTGTAATGTAATTGAAATTTGTATATATATAGTGAGAGCTCAAATTTGTACTATTCAAAATTGTAATAAATATTTGTTTGAATAAAATATCCGTTTGAATTTAAATTCTATGTTATTTATTTTATTCAGCAAATGTTTATTTGAATACGTGAAAAATAAAATAGTACATTAACAAATACATTTAAATGAATATATATATGTTTATTATCATCAAACAAAAATCATATAGTCGCATATTCAACAGGATCGATGTGAAATTTGAGTTTTAACAACGATCGATGGTTGTTGGATCCATTTCTTCATATCGATCCTCTCTTGGATCGATATGGGGTGCACTAAGGTAGACTTCGTATCGATGGTTATCGATACGTGATGGACTTACATAAGGTGTGCTTCGTATCCATGGATACAAAATTTACAAGTATTAACTCATGAGACAGCTTCGTATCGATGGATACGAAATATTGGGCCTTGGATCGACTTGCATCGATGCATACGAAATATTGGGCCTCGGATCGACTCGCATCGATGGATACGAAATATTGGGCTCTGGATTGCCTCGCGTTGATGGATATGAAAGTCATGCTTCATATTGATGGATACGAACGATCCAGACATAATCATGCAATGCTCTTCGTATCCATATGGATGTTGACCGCTTCAATCGGTTACATAACTGGGATACGAATCGTTTTTGCCTTGGATATGAAGGAGTATAAATATGTTTTGGACTTAGAATATTTTCTCACTTGGTTTATGTTGCTATTTCGTATCGATTATAGAAAAAAGAAGAACTGCAGACCCTTCATCCCCAAACACCAATCCGTTAACCCTTAACCTAAATTCTTCAAGCTAGGTAATTAATCAATAGATCTACGTTTAAAGTGATAAGACTCGAGCTTCGTGCTATCCTGTTCATGGCAACGACCATTTCCATCGTCGTTGAAGCTGGAGAGTGGCTAGGGTGAGGTCGAGGGCATGGTTAATGGCGACTTGGAGGTTTTGAGAAGAAGGAGGGTGACTGGGAAGAGTTAATGGAGTCACTGACTCCAGATCCATTTTTAACTCGTATGGATGCGAGATGAATAGGGAATCGATTAGAACACTTTGGAGTTATTTGAAGGCAGTCCTTGTAATCGAGGCGAAGAGTAGTGGTTTAATGATTGATCTGAGGTGGATCAGTTCGTATCGATGTGGATGGGAGGTGGTGTGATCGATCCGAAACCAGAGTCTTTGAATCGATACGAAGTGGTCGATACGTGGAGTGATCGATACAAACGAGCGATCGATACGAAAGCTTTATCGATACGAAATGGTTATCGGTCTAAGTCATGGATTGATACGAACTTTGGCTTCAGGGGAAAGATCCAAAGTGAACTACGATGGATACGAATTCCATTGCTTCTTGCATACTCGAACACTTAATCCCAACGAGCTTTAGCCTTGCAAATTCGGACTTGATCGTAAACTACATATATGACTATCCTTCAAAGCTTGTCGATGGAACTGTAACTTGTTAATCATAACTAATTTTAATATGGATCGTTCTCCGAAGTCAGAATGGCACGGTTGAGATGGTCAGCAATGATGGTCGCTCTGGTCGAATCTCGAAGTCTTGTCTTTTTACCATCTTTTAAACTTGTAGAAATTTAGAGTATTGTGTAGCACTTCAGCACACAACACGATCACTCACTTTGCACCAGGGGAACACGGGTTTCTCACTATCTAATAACGGTTTTTACTGAGTTCAATAGCTATGGATCTCGGAAGTTCAGAGCAGCAAGAAGTCTAAAGTCCTTCATTTCCTAGAATTGAAAGGCCGGATGTCGCGGCAGATACAGTGTATCCTACTCCGGATGAATTGCCGGATGCAGTGGTGATTATGAATCCGAAAGATTCCGTTCGGTCCAAGATTTCAGAAGAAATGCTGGGCAGAATTTGTCTTAGGTACAGACTGTCTTTGGAGGAAGTCCGATTACCAGGGCTAGAAGATAGAGTGCATAATCCCCTGGAAGGGTTCACCGCATGCAATAGATTCATATGCTTGGCTGGAACATTGCCCCCATTCTACCAATTTATTAGGGACATGCTATTTTTTATGAGGATCGCGCCTTCTCAGCTTCATCCTAATGGACACATGCTTCTCAACAGCCTATAGATTATATTTATGGAGCATCCCCTCTGTCTCCTAACTGTCGATGAGATCATATTTTTATTCAATGTACTCATGAAGCTTTAGTCTCTGAGTTGAACTTGAGTCCGGTTTTTAAGTCCTGAGGTCATGACCTCGCGTCATAACCAAACATTGAGTCGAGTTCCAACGTTGCACTGTCTCGGTCAGCGGTTGGAACTTGAGTTATGCCCCCAGTTCTGGGGATAATTGAAGTAGTTAGTTGGCACTCGTCCTCCGCCTTCACTAACTTTGATTTAACTTAGTCGGAACAAAGTTAAAGTGACACGAGTTTGAGCGGTCGGATCACACTCGCTCGCTTGCTACTATTTGCATCCACACTCTAGGGATTTAGACTTGTATGCCGGCGGTTGGTCATGCACACTTATTGTTTAGAATCATATCCATACTCCGGGGACATAAGTTATTTTACGGGCGGTAGGTCGCACCTGTTTAAGTACTAGGATCTTATTCGCACTCTGGGAGTAAGGAGTTAATCAAGGTTGTGGATGGTCGGATCACATCTTCCTTGATCCGGTAAGCAAAGTCGTAGATGGATGGATCCATCTTCTTTGAGCTTGAAAAAAGATGGCGAGGTCATGGGTGGACAGGTCTCCTCGAACTTTGAAAATGAGCGAGGTCATGGATGGACGGATCCATCCTCCTCGAGCTTTGGAAATAAGCGAGGTCATGGTGGATGGATCCATCCTCCTCGAGCTTTGGAAATAAGCGAGGTCATGGATGGACGGATTCATCCTCCTCGAGCTTGGACGGTCGATTCACGTCCTAATTTTGGAGTTTGCATTTCAACTCGCGCTCTGGGAGTTGGAGTTTGTTGGAGAGTTATCGTGTGTCAATTCTCTTTTGATTAATTATTGTTTGCCCCTCGAGCTTGGGGTTTCATCTAGCGACTGACCGGTCGGGTCACGATCACTCTCTATTTGAACGAGTCCTACCGTAAGATGGAACTCGGCTCTTCGTACATCATGGCAGTTGCATGATGCATCTAGGAATCATTAACTTGGCTTTGTGGGTCTGCGCTTTATTGCTGAAATAAGAAACCATGGCAAAATCAGTTGCCTTATTACAAATACAAATTCTCGAATTGCATAAACAAACTTGAAAAGGAAAACAAACTAAATGAATGAAAGCCAGTCATATGTAATAGCGACGGAGACTCTCGCTGTTCCATGCTCTTAGCAGAGTGAGACCATCAACGGTCGATAGCTTGAATGTGCCATCTCCAAGCCTCTGTTCGATGACATACGGTCCTTCCCCATGTTGGTTTCATGTGTAAAGGAACCGGATAGACCCGCTTAAGTACGAGATCGCCAACTTCAAAGGTTCTGGGCTGGACCTTGGCATTGTATAATCAGGCGACTCGATTGTGATGTGCGTCTGCCCTCAAATCAGCCTCTTCACGCTTCTCATCCAGTAAATCCAGAGATTCTGCAAGTAGGATGGCATTTGTCTTTGGATCGTAATATGTCACACGGTTAGAAGGTACCTCTAGCTCAATTGGAATAACGGTTTCAGAGCCGTAGGAAAGCACAAATGGAGTATGGCCGGTCACTTGTGGGTAGTTTGATATGCCCATAAGGCCATGGGGAGCTCATCGACCCACTTACCTTTAGCCTTCTCCAGTCATTTCTTTAAAATGGACTTGATGACTTTGTTGACAGCTTCAACTTGTCCATTCGCTTGAGGGTGAGCTACTACTGAGAATTTCTTCTGGATGCGATAGCGTTGGCAGAAATTCTTAAACTCGACACTATCAAATTGGGCCCCGTTGTCAGTTACAATTGTTTATGGGAGCCAAAACAACATATGATGTTGCGCACAACAAAATTGATTACTTTCTTCGTCGTGATACATAAGACCTTTATATAAGTAGTATGAAATATAAAAGTTATATAATAATAAATTTTTTATAATATGAATGTATAATTAAAGGTGGAACAATAAGAAACCCTTAATAGAATTAAGGAACAAATACATACATAAATGTACGTATACGTGATTTCTGATGTGTCCGACACTTGAATCGCGAGGGTATTTCATAAGAAATACATTATTCCATAAGTCGATTCATTCAATATAATATACCGAAGATTATGAACGTTGAATATTATTTGTCCTCTATCATTTATATATTAATAGATTACTTGCATACTCTTTACTTGTTGAGCTTTCCTCAAGCTAGGGATATTACATGTAGTACTATTAATATATTGAATAGACGAGGAAAGATAACTATATGTATTTGTTGAGCTTTCCTCAAGGTATGTGCATTATACTTAGGCCGTCACGAAATGATAAGTCTGAGTGAATAATCCCACGTTACTTGTTGTGCTTTACTCAACGTAAAGAGAGATTAGAACAAGGTACCATGGTTTAGGAGTTATATGTGATGCAAACGATAAGGAGTTTTCCATCTTATGCAGACCTATGATTTGTTGAGCTTTCCTCAAGGTCAGAATCCCAAGGCATACGAGTCCTACCACCCACTAACGAAGTCGGAAGACTTCTATATTTCGCTTAAGGTTTGGTGAAACATAAAAGACTAATAGGAGCCTTATTAGAAAAATAAAATGATAACATTCAATCTTTCTAATATTGTAATAACATTTGCTATATAATGTTATAATAATCTACACTAAAACAATTATGTATTTAATATCATTGATAAAACGTTTATCAATTAAGATGTACAATTGAACTGAATTGAAGAATGACAAATAGAAATATAACATATACTTATTAATAAATGCTCCTTGCATGTTAATGTTTCTATACCATGAAGCATCTGATTTTACAACTACTAAATACATTCATAATTTGACCGCTTACGCGTTTATTTGGTCGAGGCCGTGTATTGCATTCTATGAGTTTTGAACTCCAAAGCAATACAAGACTATGGATATTTGATCCATATACTATCACATATAAGTGTTATGTAGGGAACAGTCATATTTCGTAATGTACGATACTTCGATGAAGTTAATTCATTTGTGTAAGATCGAATATTCAATTTGATTGATTACAAAAGAATCGTATTGTGTTAAATGTAACATTAGACCAAACTACCAGAAAGATCTAAGTTTTAGATCACTGAAATGTCAGTTTGATCAGTTGACGTAAGATACAACATATTTGATGTCCTTAAATATTAAGGATGACCAAATTCATCTTTAGAAAGAGTTCGTTATATGTTGTAGCAAGGATTTTCTTTTGAATGGTTCGACCATTTAGAAAGAAAAACGAATATACAAGAATATATGTGATTTAAGGTACAGTTGGGATGAAGAAAATGAATGGTCACTTCTGCTTCATAAAGAAAGATCGAGAACGAGAATTGTAATAATAATAATTAATACTTAACATTAGAATGAGAAATATGATTTCTATTACGAAAAATATTTTCCTATAAAAAATTATTTTCTATGAGATTTATTTCTCCAAGTTCAAAATATTTGATCAAAGAACTCTCCGATGTAAACTATTGCAATATATGAAATAAATAATCTATATTAAGTGAATGATGGACTTCCTAATTTAGTATGCTATTATGGTAATGGCGGAAATTGTGGAAGCATGCCATGTAGCACTTATTGATTGCATCAAATTGCGAAAATTGTTTTTGTAAATGTACTGAACCTTATTTATGAAATAATGACTATTTTTCGGCGTTGACTGAAAAATAGACATAGACATATATATTTCAATGTGAATATTATGAATATTCGTTATGAAATAAAACTGTAATGTGGTATTTGTTTTCACAACAAAAGTGATGCATTGTTAATACTGAAGTAGCTAAAATTATTTATAATTATTCTGGAATTATAGACTAAACCATGTTTTGAGAAATAAATTTTATTATATGATTATGAATCAAATTGTACTAGTTAATTATATCTCAAACAATTAAAAGCTATGCACCCATTTAGTGGGAGCATTGTAAGAGTTGATGAACTCTTCGGATTGATATATAGATGCATGCAATCGTAAGTCTATTAATATAAAATCGGTTCCATATACTTCGTCACATTCACAAATGAGCCATCACATAATAAACATGCGTATATGATCACATGTATAAGCCTACGATAAGCTCGTAGAATACAAAACAGAAGTAAATAAAATAACATGCGACGGAAATGATTCAATTTGATCGAATGAGTGAGTATATAGGAATGAGTTCCGTATTTACCTAATATGAATAAAGATTCAGTCTCATAGGTCACTTCTTCCTATAATACATAATGATGTATTGATAAGGAGTGATCGAACTTTGTTGGACAAAGCACGATTAATGATGAGTGAAGTTGAGTTAAACTCTTTCTATAAGATCTGTACTTAAGAGCAGTGCACAAGGTTAAAATTAATACCATCTAAAGAATAGTTTACAAAAATATACAAGATAAGGGTTTATAAGAAACTCCTACATATTCTAGACCAAGAAGGTGGCAGGTTGTGCGAGTCGAAAGGCTATATGTAATAATTGTATGTAAGGGATCTTGTATGGATCGTCCCGAGATAATTTTGGGATTTATAGTCATTAGATGACTAATTTATGTCGTGAACATAAATATATAGTGAACTAATGCAAAATCGGTTATATAAGGCAATTCATAAATTTTTTATGAATGCCCATTCAGTTGCACCGAGAAACAATTGTCGTTTCAAGAAATACCAATATCGTAGCGAAGGAATTTCTTTAAGAAACTATTGGTTTAAAATGAATTTGGATATGATCTAGTGATAATATTGATTGCAAGGTATGAAATGAAATTAACCAAACCTAAATGAACACAATCCATTAGAATGTCTAATAAATATTCTTGTACATTAAGGAGAAACTGTGAGTTTCATGTCAATGTCGTTATTCCCCGGTTGTTTAATTTAACCATTAAGAGTATTGATTCTATGATAGCGCAAATCCAAAATAGATTCCAAATACATTATCAAAATATGATTTTGATAATTGTACCCAAAGAGACATGATCCATTGGCCGCAAATGTGTCTTTAAGAGAAAGACAAATGCAATTGGAAAATAGTGAGCCACATTGATAAGAAAATCGTTAATTTCAATTGTTGAAATTAGCGTAATAGATTCACTATTCAATGTACTCGAGTTAGTTTGAATTTTACTCACAAAATTATTGAATATTATGTCTTTGTGTATTGGTACGTATGTGTTGGAATAGAAAATTCTAAATGATGATTTAGAGTAAAGTGTTTACACATAATAACCAAAGTGTCTCGAAGTCAGTGGGAGTGATATCGAGTTTGGAGTTTTCGGATACGATCCAAGAACAAATACGAAAGTATCATTTAGAAAAGCATCAAAATTGAACAAGTGTTTTGATAGAAATATTAAATAATTTGATTATCAATCAAAATGCAGAGGAAGCGTATGTTCATAAGAAAGAACATTAAAAGTGTAACACCCCGTAAAACGATGTAATAAAAAATTAATTAAATCTAATATGGTAGAATATGAAAATTTTATAAAAGTTGGAATTTAACTACGGAAGTTATTCCGTTGCATTCGTGGTGAAATTCTAGTCTATTTCCATATATAATATGCTGAAAACGGAGTTCAAACGAAGAAATTATGCACGTTTGAAGTTTTTAGATTTAAATTAAATTAGTTTGAATTCAAATTAAAACAAGGATTTGAATTTTAAAAATTAACTTGGGGGCTAAGTTAACGTTAATTAAGGTTTAACGTTAAAGTGGAATAGGGGAAAGAAATTAATTAATAAAACAACAGAATCAATTATTACCCAAAATAATTAACCGGTCGACACCCCCATTGCGACTTGTCTACCCCTAACGGTCGACTGGTAGGAGAGGGGCGGTCGATCGGTCGAAGCCAATTTCTAGCAGTGGCGCTAGGATTTGAAGGGGTGTGTTATTATTTTAACACTCCAGATTTATTCGTTTCTCACCCACTTCCATCATATGATTCTTGTGCATTTCATCCCTATAAATAGAACTCTATCCTCTTCACTTTTTATTCATATTATTTTGGGGAATACAACGAAATTTTACCATTGACGACTCTCTAATAAGATTCAGAAACTCCATAGAGGATTCAGGTAAGAATTCAACTTATTTCTTATTTGTTTCTTCCTCCTCCAATTTATTCTTATCCTATTCTTCTCCAATTATTCTTAATCTAATGAATATATATACCTCTTCCCTATTATGTGTGTATATATATCAAAGAGAGAGATTATGGAGGAGATTGGAAGGCTACAAATCCATTAAGTGAAGCTAAGACTAATCTGTGAGTGGAAACCTTAGTATTTCTTTTTTAGTAATTGTTTAGTGTATTTCTTATTGGATTTGAATATACCTTAAGGATTTTGGAATTTCGAAAATACGATACATAAAATCCCCCAAAATTCCTTTTTATTTTGCAATATCAATTCTATGTTGAGATTCTCAATTATTTACATTAATTTGATAGAATTTGTTTTGTTTATGCAATTTTTGATAATTTCATAGTCTATTCCACTTCTCCTTCTTCTTTGGTTCAAATTGTGGTTCTTCAATGAAATAAGGGGTTTAGATTACAAATTCTGTTCATAGTTTACACCACTTATTATTACCTATTTCTTTATAAAAGAGGAGTTGAATAGAATATGGAGTTTAGATTGCAATTCCTATTGTTTTGGATATTCCATTGAATTAGTGTAATAAATTGAGTTTATATTTTATTTACAAGTCTGTATTGTAGTTTTGGTTATGAATATTTATTCCCTGTTTTGGATATTAGAATCCCTTATTTTGATATGTTGAAATTTTGAGAATTTGAAGAAAAAGGACTTGTAATAATATCCGGTTAAGGAATTGACATTTTATGCCAGTTTAGGACATAAAATCCGTACGTTTAGAATTTATTAGGCATGAATATTTATTTATCTCTATTAGTGTAATTAACGTATAATTATTGCATATATGGCATAGTCAATTAGGTAATTATTTTCATTTATTTCCCCATTAGGAAGGTAATTGATTGTTAGGCGAAAATAAGAGGAAACTCTTATATAACCTAATTATTATTTTAAGGCGTAATAAGGAAGATTCCTTATAAGGCCTTATTTATGAAACGATGAGATGAGTGTGTGTGTATGTATATATACATATGTATATGGAGAGTATTTGATTTATGGCTAAGTCATAAGGGTGGGAGGTCAATAGAGTTACATGACGGAAGTCTTCCCTTTACTTTGAGGCTACTAGCATTTGTGCACACTTCCTATGGATGTGAGATATCATTATGATAAATATTTATAATGATGCGAGGTTAGTCCCAAATTCTATAGGGAAATCTGCCCAGCTAATCTGGCTACCAATTTCTATGAATAGTCGGACTAATATGAGACGTCATTATGAGTGTGGGCCATAAGACGAAGGGCTTGCTTCGGGGTCTTGTGGTATTAAGTGGTTGTTTGAGGGCTCGCCTCTTTTCCCCAGATAAAGTATTAAATGGTCAAGGGGTTACATTAGGTGGTATCTCAATGGGGGTTCACTTCTGGAAATAGGTATTAAATGATGGGGTCTGCCTTAATTAAGATATTAAATGACTAGAGTCTACCTATTTTCCATAAGGAAGTATCAAGTGGCATAAGAGATTGCATATGATGTCAGCTAGATAGTACCACTGAGGAGCACGCCTTGGAAATATGTAATAAATGATGGAGTCTGTCTTAATTAAGGTATTAAATGACCAAAGTCGCCTATTTTCCATTAAAAGGTATTAAGTAGCTTGGGTATCGTCTCTCACATTATTAGATGTTTATGACATATGATTATGATATGAGATTCTAGAAACCTGCTTCTGTAATGGAAGGTATTAAGTGGTTGGACCCCTTCCTTTCCTTATAAATAAGAATTAAATGGTTTAATGCTCTATTTTGTAAACATATTCTTATTTTGAGATATACTTCCCAAGTACTGAAAAAGTAAGACTCGAGGTTTTTATTCACCTGACATTGTTGTACCGACTCGCTCCTCATTACAACAAAAGTGGAAGACGTTGATAGAAAGGGTGACGCTTGGAGATGGAGGTGGTGGACTTGCGACAGTATTTACCATTTTTATTTGCTTTCATATGTACCAATGTTTTCAAACTATTTTTGCAACGGATTATGTTATGGTTTGATGGTATCTTGTATTTTGACATTGTTATGAATTTGAATAAATATGTATATTTTACTATTATATTTTGTTCCATCCACTGTGAGTTCTGAAAGTTTAGTTATGGCTCTGTAATATTATTTCTTTTTACTATTAACAGTTTATCATAAAATGGATAAGTTTCGATGGGCCTTTTCTAGATTGAAATTTAGGCCTATTCCGGCGTGGTTTGTTACAAAAAGGTATATAAGTATTTCTAAATCAGAAGTAAACAACATACTACTGATGTTTAACAATGTACTTGTGTTAAAATCAGTTTTAGTTGTTTTAATACTCGACGTTGGATTTATAAACGATTTCTTTTATAGTAATTATAAAAGATATTAGGAACGTCCCAAACGATATACAAGGACACCATATTAAAATATTTAATTCAAAACATGTAAGATGAATTCCTTATACATTGGCAATGTGAATTATCATACATGTTATGTTGTCTATGAATCGTGATTTGTTTATGTTTTGATACATGAAGCAAATATCAAGTCTAAATTGATATCACTGAATGGTAGTTTGGAGTGTTCTCGTGTATTTATGAAATACTAGAGAATTGTTCATAGAAAAAATGAACTCCTTATGAAGGAGTGTTCATACTCAAACTTCAAAATGATATTAAGTATAATATATATCAATAATAAAATTTAAGTTAAGAATATTTAAGTTGTAAATGTTCCAAGTAGAAGAGATTGTGGCCGATTCAACAAAATGCTAGGTATATTGACTTGAATAGCGACACAATAATGCATAAATTTATAACTAAGCTCAAGGTGAATCCAAATGTTGAGAATCCACTACAAAAAACTGAAAATAGCAGCAGATTACAGCAATAGAAATTTCCGTTGCAAAATTAGCGATGGGTTTCCAAGTGTTTTACAAGGGAAAATTTTAAGTTTTTTCTATTTCTAACTGTTTTATATTATCATGGTATCACCGTCCTCTGTTATTACCCATCACTAAATCACAACAAATTGCATCAATTTACCAACAGTAATATTCTGATGCTAATTCTGTTGCAAATTATGTTAGATTATCGACAAATAATTTTCGAAGGTATTTTGCAGTCGATTTCCAATGAATTTGCAAAGGGCACTTATGTTTTTTTTGAAATAGGTACTTTGATGTTATTTTTTATAAGTATAAGTATATTTAATTATTAACAATTAATAACTAGAAAGCAATATTTAATATTTAATAATTAATTTTTATTAATTAATAATTACTATTTAATAACTAATATTAAATAATTACTATTAATAGTTAATAAATAATAATTAGTATTCAATAATTAATATTGATGATTTAATAATCAATAATTACTATTAAAAAATTAAAAATTAATGATTAATAATTAATAATACATACTAATATTTTATATTTACTATTTATACAGCAAAATTACTCTATACAACTTTTTATTTACAACGTTCACTCTGTGAAAGTTGTAATAAAAGGTTTTAACAACTGTTTTTTCCTGAAAGTTGTAATAAAGACCTTTTCTACAACTATTTGCACTTTGCAGTTGTAATAAAGGTCTTTAACATCTTTCAGTTTTTGACCGTTGTAAATAATTTTTTTTGATAATAAACCGTTGTAAATATTAATTCACAACAATTTTTGAAAATTTGGAAATTTTCTAAAATTCCATTAATTTTAATTATTTTAACCAATTTAAGAATTAACTAGTTCGCCTGAGAAATCACTAAACAAACTTTGAAATGAAGCTGCATATTTAACCAATTTGAGTGAAGTAACCGACTTAACGGCCACCATGAACGGTTAACATTCTATGTCAATTTGGTTACTTTTGATAGTTCCTTCCTTGATGCAAAATTTTAACTTCATACTTTCTCTCATCTATAATTTTTGTAAAACCAACTCACTGACCATGTTTTATTGCACCAAGAGATGACATTTAAAAATAAAATGTCATTTGTTTAGCCATTTAAAAATAAAAAATAAAAAATAAAAACACTACAATAGCTATTTCCCATCTACTCTTGTAATTTTAACCAAAGGCACTAATTGGTCCATAGCATCTTTCTTCGTTCCTAAACCTAAAAATTCTCTATCTCATTTTGGATAATTTCCCTTCATAATTTTCAGTAGGCAGTCACTTTCCCTCTTTGATTTTCATAAAACATTTCATCCTTCTCAAACCCTATTTTGGTTACTCAATTTAATTCGTTTTCCCAATCCCCAAAATGCAAAGCTAACCCTAAATCACCATCGCCAAAACCATTTTCGTTTCCTTGTTATTCACAAATCCCTAAATCATCGTGCCTCCAAGCTGCACCACCCCTTCGTCTTCACCCAATGCCACGTCGCAACCCATACGCGCACCGGAATAAAGTCGCGGTTCCATTTTTAGCTCCGACTTTAATGGAAAGAACTCATTAGTAAGCAAGCCAAAAGCACATGTAAGCCTTTTAATTATATTTCATGCTTGTTTGGATTTGGTTTTGATTTACTTAATTTAATTTTGGAGCTGTTATTACTGATTTGAACGCTCATTTTCTAGGCTACTAGCCCCGTCCATCAGAAAGTTCTTTAATGCTTAACAAATGAACATACAGATGATCTAATGCTTTCTATGAGAACGTGTTGGACTTCAGGCTTTTGATTCATGACAAGGAGTTCAAGACAGAAAAAGGATTATCAAATATTCGACAAGTATGATTTATTTGAGTCTAAGTTGATTTTTTTGTTAAAATCTATCCTTAAGTAAACCTACTTTCCTAAAAACATATAGGTCAGTCGACTAGAACCATCCAGTCGGTCGACTAACAATTGCACATGCATTTTTATATAGTGCACAATTCAGTCAACTAAATATCATTCTCAATCGACTGAAATGTGCCATTTTCAAACTAAAAATCTTCCATTTTAATTCAGTGACTGATTGAGCATATTCGGTTGACTAAATATGTTATAACTGTCATATCTTTTAAATTTTCTGAAGAGACGCTCCTCTTCTTAAATAAGAATATCTTCCAGGAAGAGTTGCAACCATTTCTGTTCGTCAGAACTCTTTAATAATGTTGTAACTCTTCATTCATTATAAATATACATTCCATTCAAAATCAAACTACTAACTTTTCTATTCTTTACTCTCTTGAATATTCAAAACTTCTTATTTCTTTGAGTTTGTGAAACCACATTTATAATTCTTCATTTCTAAAGCAATCTATACTTTCGTTATCTTCACGGACACACAAATATACATATCATACTTAAGGAAAAGATTATAGGAAGGGTGTACTTCATTCGACAAATCTGTGTTGTAACAAGAACACACAAAGTCAAGAAAACAATTTATTTGTATCAAAGTCTTGTTTGGTTGCTCAGGCGGGAAAAATCCTATTCGGTTGCTTAGGTGGTCAAAGTCCTGTTCGATTACTCAGATGGTGTAGAACTATTCCTCCGAGTTAAGTGAGGGTTGCTAGTTTAATTCCAGAAAAAGTCTGGGACTGGACGTAGAACGGGAGTTTGAACCAGTATAAAAATCCCCGGCGTCATTTTATTTTACTGCTTTATTTACCTTCTTTATATTCCGCACAAGTAGTTTAGATAATATCCATATTACGATCCTTAGCTGCACTTTCATTTGGTATCAAAGCAGGTCATCTTATAACCGTAACACAGTTATTTGATACTCAGATTAATATGGAAAATAATACCAACACAAGTTTTGTTGAAGGACAATCCACTGCAAGACCACCACTATTTAATGGTTTGAACTATAATTACTGGTCGACTAGAATGAGAATTTTTATGCAAGCAAATGGATATGATACATGGAATATTACTCAAAATAAATATACTATACCCACTACAGCCTTTGCAGAATGGTCAAATACACAAAAGATAGATGCTACATCAAATGCAAAAGCTATGAATATGCTATTTTGTGCCTTAGACAAAAATGAATTTAATAGAGTTAGCATGTGAACAACTGCTTATCAAATTTGGAGAACTCTTAAAGTCACACATGAAGGAACAAACAAATTTAAACAAGCAAAATTTCTATGCTTAAAAATTAGTTCCAAAATTTCAGATTGAGGCCAGATGAAACTATAAATGACATGTATTTCAGATTTCAAGACATACATTATTCACTATTGGCACTAGGAGAAAAATTTTCAAACTTTGATATTGTTTCAAAAATCCTCAACTCTTTAACGGATGAGTGAGAACGAAAAGTCTTAGCAATCAAAGAAGCAAATGACATTTAAACTATTAAACCAGAAGAGTTGATAGGAAATCTAATGTCTTATGAAGTTAATCTCCAAGCAAAACGAGTACAAGTTCAAGGCAAGAAGAATATAACATTCCAAGCAGAAAAAGATGAATCAAATTAAGATGAGGAAGATATGGCGTTCATTGCTAAGAATTTCAAAAAGTTTTTGAAATGCAAAAAGAGCAACAAATTCAGAAACAACAAGAATAGCTTCAGTAGTAATAATAACAACAAGCCATCATCCTTTGCTCTTGAATGTTATGAATGTCACAAGAAGTGGCACATCAAGAAAGACTGTCCTGATCGAAAGAAAGACAAATTTAAGAATAAGAAAGATAGATTTAAAAAGAAAGCCTACTATGTTACATAGGATGATTCAGAATCATCTTCATCATCAGACAGTGACATAGACAATGATTCTGAATAAGCCAACGTTTTCTTTATAGCCTCTACTAATGATGTAAGTGATTTAACTTTTGATTATTTAGTTGATATAAATTCAAAATTACTTGATAAGCTAAGAAACATCAAAAGAAAATATAAAGACACTCTTGAAAAATTGAATAGGACTGAAATTGAGGTAGATATGTTAAGAAATGAGAAAGAAATTTTAGAAGAAGAACTTGAAACTTCTTAAGAATCTTGTTCTAATACAACTTCTCAACTTTCTATGTTAAGTCAAGAAATAGAAACTCAAAAGGAAACGAATGATGCTCTTTTAGTTGAAAATCATGATTTGGAAGCTAATATTATATTAGAATTAGATATTTCTAGTCTTAAAACAAATTAGTTGATATTACTAAAAATGTCTCTAATTTTAACAAAGGAAGAGAGAATCTTTCTAAAATTATAGAAAATTCTCAAACAGTTTCAAATATACAGGGACTATGATATAAGCAAGTATCAAAAAGTATTCCTAAGAAAAAGAATTTTTATATAATAATTTTAAAAGGAATAATGATATTATTGCAAAATCAATTTCAAAAGTTCTAAATCATTCTAAATCTATTAAGATTTGGGTTTCTAAAACCCAAAATTCTTTGATTAGAAACAAATACATTAAATCTTTCATAGATATTCTTCACAAAAATAAAGATTTTTACAAATGGAATTCTGAACCCTCTTGGGTTTGGTTTCCAAAGACCTAACTCTTAGGATCCTAACAAAAGTTGGGTACCAATGTTATTTCTATATTTTTGCAGGTACCACTTAAAAATAGAGGAAAATGAATATTCGACAGTGTTGCTCAAAACACATGACAGGAAACAAAGACATGTTGACTAACATTATTTACTCAAATGGAGGTTCTGTCACTTTTGGAGACAATTCCAAAGGATACATCATTTGCAAAGGCGATGTGAGGAATAACGGTACATCTAATTTATCTATTATTACAAACGTTTTGCTAGTTAAGAATTTAAAACACAATTTACTTAGCACCAGTCAACTGTGGGACAAAGGTTCAATATATCTTTTTCTGAAGATAAGTGTAGCATTTTTGATCAAAATAAAAATCTTATTTTTAAAGGTATTAGAGATAAAAATATATATGTTTTAAATATGAATATAAATCACAACTCAAATATGTGTCTGATAGCCAAAGATAATGATCCTTGGTTATGGCACAGAAGGTTTTGTCATATAATTTTTAAAGCTATAAACAAATTATCTAAGAATGATTTAGTAAAAGGTTTACCAAGAATGAATTTTAAAGTAAACAATATTTGTGATGCTTGTCAACTAGGATAATTATCAAAATCATCTTTTAAATCAAAGAAAAATATTTCTACATTACAACCACTTGAACTATTGCATTTGGACCTTTTTAGCCCAACTCAAGTTCAATCTATAAACCATAGCAAATATGTGTTTGTAATAGTAGATGACTTTCCAAGATATACTTGGACTATTTTTATGAAAAATAAAAGTGATACTTTTGAAAATTTCAAAATTTTTGTTAAAAGAATTCAAAATCTCAAAAATTTAAAGATTAAAAACATTAGAAGTGATCATGGAGGTGAATTTGAAAATGAAGCTTTTGAGCATTTTTGTAATAAAAAGGGAATTACCATAATTTTTCTTTTCCTAGAACACCACAACAAAATGGAGTTGTAGAAAGGAAAAATATAACTTTACAAGAATGTGCAAGAACTTTATTAAATGAAAGCACTCTACCAAAACATTTTTGGGCAGAAGTTGTAGCAACTTCTTGTTTTGTTTTGAATCGTGTTTCCTTCCGACCAGTATCAAAACACACTCCATATGAACTTTATAATAAAAGAAAACCAAATATTTCATATTTTAAGGTTTTTGGATCAAAATGTTTTATTTTAAACACAAAATATTAGCTTTGAAAATTCGATCCAAAATCTGATGAAGGAATTTTCATAGGATATTCGGAACGAAGTAAAGCTTATCGAATTTTCAATAAAAGAACTAAAACAATCGAGGAAACACTACATGTCTCCTTCGATGAGAATTTTAACTTTAATAAAAGTCTTAAGGATGATGAGATAATGACTAAGACAATAAAAAATACCGATACTCAAAATAATTTTGAAGAAGAAGAAAACATTGTTCATAATTTTGAAGAAGTTGAAAACATTGTTCATAATGTAAATGGATTAAGCTCTCCTCCTAGGATTTTACGAGATCACCCTGTAGAAATGTCATTGGAGAAATTAATTCAAATGTCAAAACTAGAAATCAACTTAATCAAATGGGCCATGTAGCATTCCTTTCTAACACTGAATCTAAAAATGCTAAAGAAGTCTCTACTGATGACAATTGGATTATAGCTATGCAAGAAGAGCTAAACCAATTCGAACAAAACGAAGTTTGGGACTTAGTTCCTAGACCAAGTGATCAAACAGTCATTGTTACTAAATGGGTCTTCAAAAATAAAGCTGATGAAGAAGGAAATATTGTTAGGAATAAAGCTAGATTAGTTGCACAAAGATATGATCAAGAGGAAGGAATTGACTATGAAGAAAAAGTTTGCTCCAGTCGCTAGACTAGAAGCAATACGTATCTTATTGACCTTTGCTTGTTTTCATAATTTTAAACTTTATCAAATGGATGTGAAAAGTGCTTTTCTAAATGGATATATAAAAGAAAATGTTTATGTTGAACAATCTCCTTTATTTTTACATGAAAAATTTCCCAACCATGTCTATAAACTTAAGAAAGATATATATGGTCTAAAACAAAATTGTGTTTCACTCTCGACATATGAAGCATAATATATTTCGACTGCTTTAGCATGTGCTCAAGTCATCTACATGCAATAAACACTTCAAGATTTTGGAATTAATTTGTCTAATTCAACTATTTTATGTGATAATACAAGTGCTATAAACTTATCTAAAAATCCTGTCAATCATTCACGAACAAAACATATTGACATTCGTCATCATTTTCTTCGTGATAATATTAAAAAGGATATAGTCAGATTAGAATTTCTATCTTTTGAAAACCAGTTGGCTGATATATTTACAAAACCTTTAAATAAAAATATTTTTATAAAATTAAGAAGAGAATTAGGAATTTTATCTTTAAAAGATTTGTAAAATAAAAAAATTAGGGATTTTGCTATATGCTATTTCACACTATAGGCTAAACTTCACTTTTCTTTATACATTCTATTTTCGTAGCTATATTTTTACCCATACATTGTTTTAGACAATTGTTTATCTCCATCAATTTTTTCTCTGGTTTCAAACTCTCTCTCTCCATATATCTACTTTCTATTTTTTCTCCTTCATTCAATTATATAAACCTTCATCTTCACATTTTTTAATATCTCTCTCAAATAACTTATATCAATAACAACTATCAAGTCATTATGTCTTCTCAAGAAAGCTCAACATATTCTTCCATTGACTACAGCTCTCCATCCACCAATTCTTCTAATTTTTCAACTCCTACTCCTACATATGAACCTGTTCCTATTGTACCACCATCAAATTATCATACCGGATATACACCGGAAGCTAAGCATGGATGTAAACTACATTTTAATTCACCATCTGTCAACGATAAGATCGATGACATTCACCACTATCAAAGAGAAACGCTAAGATTACAACGAGAAATGTACTATGAACAAAAACTTCATGCTAGGAGATTCAGTTTTCTGGAAAAGTGTGCATTAAAGTTCTGTGGTGCTTCACCAACGAACAATAATGTTCATGTTCCATCACCCCAGAGGCCTCCATACTCTCCAAATTCATGGGAACGCTCAACAATTCAACCAGCTTGAGAACACACTAAAATTGAGCCGGAAGAATGTGAGACTCCGAAGAATTCAACTTCCTCTTCTTAAACTACATTTTCTTGTTTTTTTATCTATGTTTTATTAATATAATATATATATATATATATATGAATTAGTAATTTTTTTTCAATAAATATAACATACTATTTTTCACAGCACCAGTCAACTAAATTGATACATTCAGTCGACTGAATACTGTTTTAATAAGAAAAAAAATATACATAAAATTCAGTCGACTAAACAACTTATTACGTTGACTGAATCATACCCAAAATAAACTACAAAGTTTCTGGATACAATTAGTCGACTGAAACTATATATTCAGTCGACTGAATCACTACCCTGACAAATTTTTTGCCCCAAGTCAATATTTAGTCGACTAAACTTGCATTTTTACTCGACTAAATCTGGCTAACGAATTTTTTTAAAATAAAAAGGCAGCACCTTTTCATTCCATCTCTTCATTATACCATCTCATCTTTTCAACTACCTCCATACCCATTCACTATCTTTAAAATTCCGTCAGTTTAATCCAAAACTACTAAAAATCATCCTAGCTCATCTTTTCCAAAACCCTAACCACAATGCCACCCAAGAGAGCTAGGCCTTCCTTCTCTTCAGCTGGACCTACCGAATCTCAAATTAGAAATTGGCTATAAAATGATAAGGTTGTCCAAAGATTCAACAAGATGTAGAACTCCAGGATTTTTGAAGGTTCGTTTGTAAAATTCCCTGATTTTGCCTCCTATGCATTTCAAGACTTAGCAAGGAGAAGTGGTCTAGAATCATTTCTTGACTATAATGCCAACAACCTGAAGATTAATCACCTTTTGATCAAGTTGTTCTGTGCTAATCTTAACTTGGATCATCACACGATTTGTAATACCGACGATTGTGTATGGACACTTGTATGTGGTGTAAAGATGTTTTTACCCACCTCTAGAATAGGAAGGATCTTGCAATGTACTTCAGAAGGTGAGGATTTAAATGATATAGAGGTTGATATGGATCATCGAGATAGAGTAAGTCACCTTTTTCTTTCCGATGACTTGAAAGAACTTAAGGCAATAGAGCTCCGACCAAAAGCAAGAATCTTTCATTATGCTTTTACTCACTCCATTAACCCTCGTACCGGAAGCTACGAGAAAATTTATAAGCAAGATTATCAATCACTCTATGCTATATGGGGACAATGATCCGTAAATTGGGCAAGGCCAGTCTCGAAGAATTTCAGACCTTTAAACAAGGCCGCATGAAGAGCATTCATTACGGCGCTTATATAATGAGACTTATTCTTTATTTTGAAATCCCTCTCCCCGATTCAGACTTTACTTCAGTTGGTCCTGTTAACACTAGGACCTTAAGTCTTATGGGTCTTCCGAAACACTTCCAAAGTCATACAATTATAACTTTTGAACATTGGAAAGAGAATCAAGCCGCGGGACAACCTCAACCTTCTTCCCGTCAACATACTACTCAAACCGAAACTGGCTCTTCTTCTCAAGCTCCACGACAATTACATGAGATTAAAGAAATTGGACCGGATACACAAGCACGCCAAGCTTACACGATTATTTCTAGAAACCAAAAGATATTAGATAGGCGACTATCTCGAGTTGAAACTACCGTTACCATAATGGATTCCAAACTTGATCGTATTAAAGGCTTCTTAAATAACATATAGGATGTGTTAACTTGTGGTCCATCCTCCTCCACGGTAGCCCATGTTCCTATAGATCCGGGAAAACGACCGCAACCTCGTTTCACATGGTCATCCTCTGGAGAAGAAAATTTAGGTGAAAGTGGTGGTGAAGAAACGAAGGTGATGATGAAGAAGGAGAAGAAAGCTCAAATGGTGATGGGGAAGAGTAAGTTGTTTTCTATCTTTTATTTTGACTTTGTGCTATAAGTGTATGGGGTTTATGTTCTTAAACTATGTTGTATTTTGACTTAAATATTGGTGTTTGTGTTATTTTGTGTAAAGTACTTTCTTAACTTTGTTGGCACAACTGGTTTTTGTTCTTGAACGATCATATGTTGTATGTTTGTTATAATTATTGTTGTTGTATGATCATATGTTGAAGGTTTGTTATCATGATTATTGTTATGTATTATCATATGTTCTGTAAATATAATCATATATATACCTCTCTCTTTTTTTCCGATGAAAAAGGGGGAGAAGTAGTTTCGCACTAATAAAATTTGCAGATTACAAGATACCGGCACATATTTAGGGGGAGTTATAGTTTTTTGTCAAAATTTATCTCAAATGAAGTTGTCATCAATCAAAAAAGGAGAGAATGTTGGACTTCAGGCTTTTGATTCATGAAGGAGTTCAAGACGGAAAAAGGATTATCAAATATTCAACAAGTATGATCTATTAGAGTCTAAGTTAATTCTTTTTGTTATAATCTATCCTCAAGTAAACCTGCTTTCCTAAAAATATACAGGTCAGTCAATTGGAATCATCCAGTCAGTCGACTAACCAATGCACATGCATTTTTATATAGTTCACAATTCAATCGACTAAATATCATGCTCAGTCGACTGAAATGTGCCATTTTTGAACTAAAAATTCTTCCAGGTAGAGTTGCAACCATTTCTTTTCGTCAGAACTCTTTACCAAATGTTGTAACTCTTCATTCATTATAAATATACATTCCATTCAAGATCAAACTACTAACTTTTCTATTCTCTACTATCTTGAATATTCAAAACTTCTTATTGCTTTGAGTTTGTGAAATCACATTTATAATTCTTCATTTCTAAAGCAATCTACACCTTTCCTTATCTTCACGGACACACAAATATACATATCATACCTGAGGAAAAGATCATAGGAAGGGCGTACTTCATTCGAAAAATCTATGTTGTAACAAGAACACACAAAGTAAAGAATTTTTTTTATTTGTATCAAAGTCCTGTTCGGTTGCTCAGGCGGGAAAAATCATGTTCGGTTGCTCTATTAGAGAAATATCAAAAGAATTGTATTGCAAAATGTTTTCTCAGTACATTACAGAATGATATAATACAACTATTTATACAAAACTGAGTACGGCCCAAGGCCCAGATTTGCAATCCAAGTACAATACGATGAGTAGATCACGGCTGTTGAAAATGGATGGCTGAGATGCTGCAATGAGAATGACTTGGATAGATAAGGGGGAAAGCACACCCGATGTAATCATAATATCCACCCTCAATACGAGCTAGGGTTTCCACTCCTTTCTCTTCAGCCGCCATGAAACTTGCTACCATCGATAATATTCATCTCCTTTCTTAATCTTGTGAAATTTTTAAAAGACAGAGGTTTCGTAAGGATGTCAGCTCGTTGGTGGTAGGAGGGAACATGTCTGATTTCCAGCTTTCCAGTGGATGTTCTTTCACGAACAAAGAATAGGTCGATTTCAATATGCTTAGTTCGCGAGTGTTGGATTGGGTTCGAAGATAAGGAGATGGTGCTTATATTGTCGCACCAAATCAGTGACTTCCCTTTTAGCTCGAACCCTAATTCGTGAATTAGGGTTTCTAACCAAGTAATTTCAGCTGCTGTGCTAGCAACTGACCTGTATTCAGCTTCAGTGCTCGAGCGCGAAACCGTTGACTGCTTTTTGGTGCACCAGGAAACTGGGTTAGCGCCCATATAAACACAGTAGCCTGAGGTTGATCGTCTGTCGTCGACGTCGCTAGCCCAGTCAGCATCACTGTAAGCCTGTATATTTACCTCTTTACTTTGAGTCAATAATATGCCATAGGTTTGGGTGCCTTTTACATATCTTAAAATACGCTTAACCGCCCTCCAGTGACAATCTAGGGGGTTTTGCATGAACTGGCAAACCTTATTTACGCTGTAGCATAAGTCTGGTCTGGTAATTGTTAGATACTATAGTGCTCCAACGATGCTACGATATTGCTTAACATTATCGATGGGTTCTCCCTTGTTTTTGGATAGATGTAAATTACTGACCATGGGTGTGGGTAGAGGTTTGGCTTGATCCATATTAGCACGAACCAAAATTTCATTGGAATATTGTTTTTGAGATAAGAACATTTCTGTTTTAGATGGCCTACTGACTTTAATGCCAAGGAAATAATCAAGTGTCCCCAAGTCTTTTATTGCAAAGTTTTGATCCAGTAATTGGATGACGTTGACGATGTCGTTCTCATTGCTCCCAGTGATGAGAATGTCATCAACGTACACCAGTATGTATGTGACTTCATGGTTGGCAGTTTTGATGTACAATGAGTTATCTGCTTTGGTTGGGTTGAATCCCAATTTACCTAATGTTATTTTGAGCTTTTCGTACCAAGTTCTTGATGCTTGTTTAAGGCCATAAATAGCTTTTCGTAATTTGCAGACCTTTTCTTCATTTCCTTCTGTTATGTACCCTTTTGGTTGATGCATGTACACTTCCTCTTGTAAGTCTCCATTGAGAAAGGCATTTTGTACATCTAGTTGTCTAATCTTCCACTGATTGTTTAATGCTAAGTTGAGAACGATTCTGATGGTTGTGGGTTTAACAATAGGGGAAAAAACTTCATTAAAATCAAAGCCAAATTGTTGGGAGTAGCCTTTTGCAACTAGCCTTGCTTTCAGCCTTGTTATTTTTCCACTAGCATCCTTTTTGACTTTGTAGGTCCATTTGCATCCAACGATGTTTTTATCCTTTGGTGGTAACACAAGATCCCATGTTTGATTTTTTATTAAAGCTTCATATTCATCTCTCATGGCATTTCTCCAATCAATGCTTTTAACAGCTTGCTCATATGAGACTGGTTCTATGATTTCAGTGCTTGCATTATATATCTTGGGCTTAAAAATACCACTTTTTGATCTTGTCATCATATGATGGCCAGTTTCTTCTATATTTTGCATAACCTCTGTGATAGCTGGTGTATTGTTGCTTGATGTTGATATATCAGATGTTTGTGCTTCATTATTTTCTTCAAGATGTTGTGTTGGCCATTCATGTGTATCACTTGTAGTGTGGTCAGACTTTGTTTCCCCTGTAGACTGGGGTCTTTCAAGTTTGTCATTCTTGTTCTGTTCTTCTTGAATGGTTAACTCTGGTATGGTAGGCAAGCATACTTTAATATGATCAGTACATTGGTTTGCTGTGTTTTTGTCTGCAAGTCTTTTATCTGCAAAAGGAAAATTATTTTCGTTAAACATAACATGTCGTGATATATAGATCCTACCACTGCTATCAAGACATTTATATCCCTTTTGGTTTGTAGCATACCCTAAGAAAGTACAAGGACTGGACCTTAAACTTAACTTGTTTTTGTTGTAGGGCCTAAGACAGGGAAAACATAAACATCCAAATGTTTTGAGAGTGTCATAATCAGGTTTAATATCATATAACTTTTCATACGGACATTTATGATTAAGTACCTTACTAGGCATCCTATTTATAAGATAAACGGCTGTAGAAAATGCCTCCTGCCAATATTTTAGAGGTATAGAACCTTGTGATAATAGAATTAGACCAGTGTCAACTATATGCCTATGTTTTCTTTCAACGAGCCCATTTTGCTCAGATGTGTATGGACAAGTGACTCTATGAAGTATACCTTGTTTTTGAAAAAAAATTTTGAGTGGGTAAAACTCAGAACCCCCATCAGTTTGCATGATTTTTACCTTATAGTTAAACTGTTTCTCGATTAGTGTGATGAACTGAACTAAAGTATCATGAGTTTCTGATTTAGATTTAAGAAAAAATACCCATGTGTATCTACTATAAGCATCAACAAAAGATAAGTAGTACCTGTGTCCTTGAATGAAATTTATTGGGGCTGGTCCCCATAGATCTGCAGCTATCAATTCAAAAGGTTTTTCGTACTTTGTTTCAGAGTTACTGAAAGATAATTTATGGCTTTTTCCTAATTGACAGTGTGTGCAAATATTATGAATATCATTATTTGAAAAAGAAATTTTATTATCCATCAGAAATCTTTTTACAATTTTCATACTAGGATGCCCTAGCTTATAATGCCAATGATCTAAAACATTTTCTTTATTTTGAACATTGGCTTGAACATTGTTGCACCAGTATTCCTTCATAGTAGGTTCGGGTTTCTTCACAGCATTAAATTTGTATAGCCCCTTACTCAAACTACCCTGCAACAATATATCTTTATTTAGTGAATCTCTGACTAAACAAAAGGTAGGGTGAAACTCAAAGTATACTTTGTTGTCATTAGCAAATTGAGATACACTAATTAGATTCTTTTTAATCTCAGGAACTCTCAATAGATTGTTTAAATATAATTCTCTTTTACCTTGAATAGTTCCTATGCCAATATGTGATATACTTATTGTTTCACCGTTACCTAATTGTATGGCTTGCATACCTGCATAGTTCTTGTTGCCTAAGTTGAGATTCTGGAGATTACTTGTCACATGATTGGTTGCTCCTGAGTCTGGATACCAATCATCCACATTTGTGTTGTCTAACCTGACTTTGTCTCAACTATTGTGCTGTTCTCTGGAACTTTCACTCTTGATTTTCTGTTGTTGATCCAGTTGTGTCATGTTGACATTGGGATTTGTTTGAGTCTGTTGTGCAACAGTGAAATCTTTATTAAATCTGAAGTAGCATTTGCTAGCTATGTGACCAAACCTTTCACATATTTGACATTTTACTCTATTGCTGTTGTTGCTCCATCTTCCTCTTCCCCTTCCTCTTTGTGTATGGTTATTTCGTTGCTTGTTCTCTTGGTTTACTGTGTTGCTCTGTTGTCCTTTGTTTCTTGAACTGCTAGCATAGTTGATTGAGAATTCACTTTGCATAGCTTTTCTTTGTTCAATTCTGCCTTCATGAGCAAGTAAAGTAGATTGGACTGACTGCAAACTTGGTAGAATTTGCTGTGATGCTATAAATGTTACCACTGATTCGTATTCATCGTCAAGTCCATTTGTTATGGTGAGTACTTGCTCATTTTCAGAAACTTTGTGACCTATAGCATTAAGCCTGTCACATAAATTCTTGATCTTTGCAAGATATTCTCTCATTGGCATATCGTTTTTCCTTGAATTTTGCAATTGTCTTTTGAAATGCATAATTCTTGCGACTGATTGCGAACTGAATATCTGCTCTATTGATGACCAAATTTCATATGAGGAGTTGCATCCAACAATTTGTGATAATAAGCTTGAGCTGATGGATGATAGTAACCATGATGATAGTAAGTTATCTTGTTTTAGATGTCTTGAGTATTCTGGGTTACTAATTGTTGTTCCATTATCTTCTTCTATGACAGCAGGTGGTACAGCTATTGTCCCTTTGACATAGTCTTGGAGACCATATCCCTTCAAGGCTGTTTCAATCTGGTATTTCCAGAGTATATAGTTATCTTCATCGAGAGGGATGGAGATGATCTGACTCTTGGGTTTGATTAATCCTGCATTTGATACAACAGTTTGCCTTTTATTGTTTCTTGAAGTGGTGGATGATCTTTCATCATCTGTTTCTTTGTCTGACATCTTTGCAGTTGATTAATCTGATTTCTTGAATGTGTAATGCAGCCAAAACAGATCTGGCGAGGCACTGCAGATACAGAGAAGTAAAGGTCGGGGTGAAATAACTCGATGATGATTCAGATCTGAGGGTAAACTCCAAGAATTGTTGCAGCCAGTCAAGAATCTGAAGTTTGTTCGGGTTCTTGCTAGGCGTGGCACAATGATTTGGTAGGGAAGATATTGATGGTGTTGGGATCAACAAGGGAAATAACTCTCCAATGATGAAAATTAACTGAGGAGAGAGCAAAAGAAAAACAATTTTGAGAATCAAGATCCAGAAAATATTTGATCTTGAAATTTTATGCCGTTAGGCTATTATTTAGCTCTGATACCATATTAGAGAAATATCAAAAGAATTGTATTGCAAAATGTTTTCTCAGTACATTACAGAATGATATAATACAACTATTTATACAAAACAGAGTATGGCCCAAGGCCCAGATTTGCAATCCAAGTACAATACGATGAGTAGATCACGGCTGTTGAAAATGGATGGCTGAGATGCTGCAATGAAAATGACTTGGATAGATAAGGGGGAAAGCACACCCGATGTAATCATAATATGCTCAGGTGGTAAAAGCCCTGTTCCGTTGCTCAGGCGGTGCAAACCTATTCACTAGTTTAATTCCAGAAGGAGTCTGGGACTGGATGTAGAATGAGAGTTCGAACTAGTATAAAATTCCCTGGTGTCATTTTATTTTACTACTTTATTTACCTTCGTTATATTCCGCACAAGTAGTTTAGATAATATCCATATTACGATCCTTAGTTGCACTTTCAGAACGGTCCCTCCAGAACGATGATGAATGTGGTATTGATCCCTTGTAAAAAAAATTCATAGGTTTTACAGCAAGCACCATAAGCTTTCCACTAGAAGTTGCTAAAAAGCGATTAATGGTTGGAGCACTTCATGGAAAATGCCCACCTAACATGATTATTACACTTTTAGTGGTCATTAGAGAATGAGGGGTACTCGGTCTGTACAGAGGATTGGGTGCAAGTTGTTTGAAAGTAATGCATTCTCCCGGCATTACATGAATGTTTTACGAAGCACGAAAAGATGTTTTTCTTGGTAATCATAGAATTTAGCACATTTCAATTTATGCTGCCTCATTTTTTAAGGCGGTTAACGATCACTTTAGAGATATTTGAAATCGACTTGCTGAGATCAGTAGGTATTATTAATTATTCAGCTGAGTAATTTTACTTGAGAGTTTTGTATTGCTACATCACGGGGTATGGGACTTAAATACCCTGATTTTTGCTCACATATTTTTAGTTGTAGTGACATATTTTTTTTGAGAGGAAATATTGCAGAGCAGTTCAATCAAAGCTGTCAGTTTTCACAGATAGTACTGTTTGTGCATTATGCTCCTAAAATCTTTGAACTTTGTGAATCTTTAGGAGGGTGTTATTTTTGACATATTATCAAATTTATCTTCGAAATAATTAATTCCATTGAGTTATTCTTACCTCGTCGTGTAGTTTGGCATAGTTGTCATTCAGTTTACATATTTTCTTTTAAATATGCATGTTCTGTTACTATTTTACATTTTGTGCATCACATTGTGTGTCATACGTGAGTGTAAATGAAATTATAAGTTAATGGTGTATATAATTCCAGTAAAAGTTCACGTAAACTGATCTGTCAATGTGCGTGTCACCTTGAATATTTTAATTCTCACTACAAAACATTAATTTCTTTCATGTTGAAATATAACTCCTTGGCAATAGGTATACCTACACATATTTCTCTTAGCTCTAATCAGGGTACAATTTTTGAAGTATGATATAACTATGTTTTAATGTATGTTCTGAGGAATTTGTGAAAATACTGACATTTATCAGACTATCCAATGCGACTGTAATTGGTAATTTCACTCGTGCTAATGGAGTATAGTATACTGCTATAATCATTGTTATTTTCAACTTTAAAGTACACATGTTACATTATTAAACTCCGAAACGATTGCATAAGAAGAATAATAATAATTTAGACAATTGTATACGACTACAACAACTCTACTCTTTTGGATTATGATGGTCCCGATGAAAATCCAGATCACCCATATGTTTTTATCAATTTATTCCTATAATTATCCCTTCTTACGTAATCCATACTTCATTTTGTTCCACTGAATTTTTAATGCTCTAACGTCAGTAATCTCCCATAAATTTAAATCAACCCTTAGGCCATTGAGGCATTTTGTTGTACAACAAACTTTCCATGAAGTTATTTGTTTTTTTACTAGGAACAAATTGAATCATATTGTTGCCGGGTAATTACTTCGAAACATCTAGTTTGCTTTTGGTGTTGATTTTTTTTTCAAAAAAACAGAAAGAAATTAATTAGTGAAAAGAAATAGCATCCTGCAGTTGAATGTTATTCTAGTACGCTTACTTAACTTTGATTTCAAGCATGAATGATACGGTGAACTTTCGTTCTGGACTTGATCCATATATATGGATTTTGGAAATACAGGATGAGAAGTGGATGGAGAAACCTGAAGAAGCTGAAGTAAAGAAAAGAATTTCATCCGAGACTCAAAATCAAAGTTGAAGCTTTAAGTTTTCCTGATCCTCTATTGCTGCAACCATTGTTGTTTGATTTAAATGGGTTAGTTCTAACTTATAAACTTTTGTATTCTTATTATTTAGTTTGTTTGATGAATACTCCAATTGTAATTGTGATTTGGTAATTTTGGTCCTTTAATTACTTAAAACTATTATATATAGTTTAAAAGTTTCTTTTGTAACACATTGCTTTCAAGTTACATAACTGTATGTAGTAGAAGGAGGTATTCTAAAGGATCTACTTAACTAAATTTATTGGTTATTTTATATTATTTTCTCGATATTTTTCCATTGATGGATTTTGACAAGGAGATATCAGCTAAGTTACTTTTGCATTCTCATGAATCACATCTGTAATGTTGTAGCAATAATAGCTCAAGTCTATAGAGGTGTACTAAAAGACCCTAAAGGACAACTAAAAATGAAAATTAAGGCCGTATTTATGATTCCTTTTATAGATAATTGCACAAACTATTATATGAGTAAAGATGATAAAAAACAAATAGCTTGAATGTCTAAAGTTGGATGATTGGTCTGACTGTTAAGTAATCAATTAATTTTTTGTACATTGTATGTAAACTATATTGTTTTTCATGTAGTTCATCGGTTCAAAAACCATTATACCAGCAAACTCTTTTAGTTGAAGCTTCATTCTTTGTCATATTATAAGTATGGCTTAGTGTAAATAAGAGTATGATTCATGTATTTTCTTACCTCATTTTCATACAACAAATATCATCTATATACCTCATGGATACCAATAAAGTATGCACTATCTCTTTTGTGCACCACCAAGTAACCACTTACTATTTTTTTCTAAACGATTATTGTTTGTCTATAATTGGTGTTGGTAGTGTTTACATATGCTTGTAAAATTTCACTCAGAAATTCTGGAATTGCTCTCTCACCCTGTTTGCGTAATGTGTTTCTTCTTGTATTTTGTTTCCACAATTCTTGAATCATTGGCTCCCATTTTATTAATCTAATTTTTTTTAAACATTAATCTATTCTATTGTGTTATCTAACTCATTAATTATGCCCAGATTGTGTTTTTGTTGTCAATTTACTTGGAGAAATAACATTGGAGACCTACATCTCACAGATCCACATTTGGCTAAGGTGAGTTCTTAAATTAGTTATTTGATTTTAATGAACTCTGATATTTCCTTATAGATTAGTATTCTTAGAATGTGAACAACATTTGAGAACATGATACTAGGATTCAAGTTTGTTTTCACTGATGATTTGCAAATATGCTAGCAGAAGTTGATCGATGCTCTAATTCTTCCTTTTGACATTCTAATAGAGTTGATCCATCAAAAAAGATATACATAGACTACTTTGTCCCACTGTATGGGCGATCAATTTGATAAGTAAAGGGATGCTGGTGCATATAAAAGGAACCTAACCCATAAAAGATCTAGAAACTGAATTTGTTTATTCTAAACCGTGGTAGATGTTGAAGTATGAACAATTACGTTTTACAATTAAGAGGCCTAATTGAAAATTTTCTTATTCTAGTTAATTGGTACTATTTTGAGGGTTGCATTATTTTGTTGTAATTGAAAATTTTGTGTTTTTTACTTGATATTTAGTTATGTAGTCATGAACGTGGATGATATTGTTTTTTGTATGAGATATTAGTACTAGTTGAATAGCTTTGTTGTTTAGAATTCGACTTAGTGTGTAAATGAAATTATGATTTATAACCGCATTTTCATTTTTTTGCTATTCATTTATCTAAAATGTGCATGTTCATATATTTGTAGATGATTTTATTATTGGTTGTCGATGTTTTGGCAGCTATTGTACAAGGAAATTTGTAAAAAAATAAAATTTTAGCAAAGCAAATTGGAATGGAAAGAGAATACCAGCGAAAATTACAAAAATGTTGTTAATATGTCATAGATAATAGTGAGTGGTTACACAAAATTATAAAATCCACCGACAATTATTTCATCCATCGCTAATCCCATGCCATATAGCTAGGGTTTACCGACAATTATTTATTAAATATATTTTTACACAAAATATTATTTTTTATATCGAAGTTGGAAAAATGTCGGTGAGTTCACACTAATTTCTATCGCTAAATTGACACTAGTTTATTGATTATGAATTTATCGACCTGGGCCAACTGTTGTAAATCCGTCGATAGATGTAAATTAGCGACAGCTTAACAATGGATTTGGCCGTTACAAAATCAATATTTTCTTATAGTGATCTAATAACATTGTTATATGATAACAATGTCATGATAAAGTTCACAGAACTTAGAGCTCATAGAAGTTAAGAGACATACTCTGAATTGTTCCAAATTATAGAGGTAGTTTATAAGTGTCGGAGAAAGTTGCTTGATAGGGTAAATAATTGAAACATAATAGCATACTCGTTCAATGAGGGACCGACCCAATTGGTTTTGAGGAAACCAATTGGAGAAGTTGAAATAAGATTCCATAATTGACCCAAGTGCATGTGGAAGATTAATAGAGTTAGGGGTATGCGCTAGGGGCAATTATGTAATTTATTATATATATCTAACTCGATAACCAATCTTGTTCGAAATAAAAGGTGTTTTCATTCTATTATATACTCGATATAATGTGTTATATTAATTAATTCAATTAAAAGTATATATTTAATAGAAAATCCATATATGGTATGTCTTGTGATAGTAGTTATAATGCGTTGTTACCGTTAGTAATTTATCACAATGAAAACAAATATGCCATTTTAAATATTCCTAGTCAAGATGCATCGAGATTGGATATCGATGTATCCGTTGAAACTAAAGTAAATAACGCTCTCCAAATATTGGGCTATGTATTACTCATGGCTTCTAGGGGCACCAAGGGGTCACATACTGATAGTTATTGGATAACCGTGGAATGACTCACTCGATATTTTTCTGTTGGCTAACATAACTAAGGTCAATTAGAAAATATCGATGCAACCGATTTACATAGTTCTCTCGACTTGAGAATACCATCAATCTTTAATATGAAAGCTCCACTTTGATTATAGTCAAATCATGGCATGACGTCTATTGAGTGACTATAATTGGTTCAAGCGGAAGTATTGGAAGTGAAACATTATTCATGACAGGATTCGTCTCTTCGGTTATATAAGGTTAATATCACGATCAACTCAAAGTCAAAGTCTTTGGCCATAACATTTCATTTAATAATAATTATTATTATTAAACCAAGGATTTTGTATTTGGACTATAGCGTTGAATATGGATTATATTTGAATTTTGAACATTACCAAATTCCATAAGTCCAAAGTGATATAGTTTTAACGAACAAAATTGGTGCAAATAAAAGTCACAACCGGGTAATGCTTTACAAAGTGAAATCTGAATTTTAGCGAAACTAAATAAACGATAAATTAGGCCAAAATGTCACTCCACCTCCTAAGTGATTTATGAACGTTAATATTTGAATAGTTCAATATTAATCGCTGACCGAATTACACCTGATGAGTCACACAACCGAAACGATGAATTTTCCTTTGGTCAAAAGATTTAATTAATTTATAATTGTTATAAATTAATTAAATTAACTAATAGTTATGAAATATTATTTTAAAATTTGATTATGATTTGATGAATAAATATTATTAGATATTTTTATAATAGTTATAAACATATCAATTAATATACGATATTGTTAAGCGATTAAACTATTTGGAGTCTAAATGGGTTTAAAAGCCCACGAAGAGGGTTGGAAAATTGGTCATAATGAGGGGTTAATATGGTCATTATATAGTGTAACGTAGACTTTGAGTTGGAGGGCTAAGGTGGAAGAGAATTGGTAAGAGATGGTGTAGGATCTTGATCCTAAAATATCTCTTAATTCTCCTCTATTTAAGCATCTCTATCCTCAACCTTCAGAGGACTTTTGAAAGCCTCCAATCTGATCTATTGCTGGCCAAATTCCTCTATTCCATCTCCTAGATTTCTCAAGTGAAAATAAAATCAAATCGATGGCTATCCGATAGTTAACGGTCAAAGATTCAAGGACTAGCAATCTACTGAATCAGAAAGAGTTTCAAAGGGAAAAATTTATATTTTTAATGTGTACTTCAAGGCTTTGGAACCTTGGTATGATTATATAAGATTATAACGAATGATTCTCAGTATAATGTTTTTATCATATATGTATATATATTATATTTGTGAATCAACGGAATAGGGATCTTAAGGCTAAATTAATACTAGGAGGGGGGTGAATAGTGTTTAATTGATTATATGAATTTTTTCAAATTTTTTAAGATTTACTTAGAATGATGTAATTAACAATCACAGAATCAAAGTACAAATAAAAGTAAATGCAGTAAAAGTAGAAAGGAAAGAACATACCAGGATTTTATATTGGTTCAGAGTTACCTTACATCCAGTCCCGCACTATACAGTCTTCTTAATCAATACCTGTCTAATATCCTGCACTATATACTATATATATCTTGATAAAACATTAGTATCTATATTTTATATAATGTCCTGTGGTTGTTATCATCAAAACCAATATCTAAGGCACTAACAATCTCCCCATTTTCGATGATGACAACTATGTATATAAAATATAATATAACTCCCCTTGAGTTACAAAACTCCCCTTAATTAATGCCTAGATTTTGTATATTTCTCCACCTTTGTCATCAACAAAAATAAACTAACTATAACTCTAATTCTAACTCTAACTCCCCTTAAATAAAATACTAATTGAAATATATAAGAGTCATACATATAATGATGATTATATAATGATGATGAGAAAGATTGTAACGATTACGATCTTTCGACGCTCGAAAGTCGTCATTAATACGTCCACTGTATCAAATGCCGCGCAATCGAATGCCGGAAAACCGAACTATTAGGGTTAAAAAGAAGAGGTAGAAGAAGACAGAAGAAAGAAATAGAAACAACAACAGAATCTCACATTCGCAGCGGAACAATATATAATAGATAATCACTAGTCTTTTAAACAAAGAGCTATATCAGTTTATACATATATCATCAGAGTCAATATACAACTCAATACAACAATGGACAGTTATATAAACTTGTCCTCATACAGAATATACATCGGAATAAATGAACAAGTACGGGAGTACGTCCCGCCATCCAGCTTGCCTTCAAAGCTCCAGAATATCCTGATAACATAACTCTAGGCTGCCCGTGTGGAAAATTATGGGCACCGAGAGTTTAGAAAGGGAACAATAAACTCCGAGTCAGTCATGGCGACTGGTGTGAGATCGTAAAACAGTTATTTTCACAAAGAAAATAAAACAAATTCGCAATGCTTTTGGAAAATGAAACTACCATAAGGCCTCCCGCCACACACACAATTCAAACGCAGAATTGGAGGAGATTTCTCCTTATGATAGTCAAATATGCTTACAACGAAAGATCAGTTGGTATTATTATTAATGTCTAGTGTGGAAAACATTTCGAAAGTATAATATTAATCTTAGCCAGCATAGGCATTTCGCACTTATGCCTACTATAGCTACTATGTTCAATAGCAGGTTACCGCCACATTCCATAGCAGGTTATACAACTAAAACCGTACAAGGTTCGTATTGTTTCTTTGGATTTCCAACAAATGGTCAGGTAAAGGAACTTCCTTACACCGAAATGGAAACGCCTCTGGAAAGACTCCCCGAGAACCTAACCGGATCCCTGCAAACACAAGGCCAACGCTACCTCACACTGTACAGCTGTAACTAGGTAGCTAACACACAAGCTATGCCATTCCTCGGTCGTTACCGACCTTTATCGGAGGATCCTCAACCACAAAGCAACAACCACAAAGTATAATAAATTTGCAGCATCAACATAGGTAAAATATCAGGGCTCCATACCATGATATCACCTTTTATCCAGAAGGAAATGACATACCCTAGGGGCGCGACCCGTAAAAACCTTGCCGCAACATTCCTGTTTCGACCATTACCGGGTTGTGAGGCTCGACGAAGTCTCGTCCACAAAGCTACGCTTTTTCACAAAGCCATGCTTTGATCACAAATGATCAACAAATGATCAGCAACACACAGCAACACTCAGTATGCCACACTACCAAATTGGGAGAATATCACTGATAACCTTCAACTACATAACCTCTGAGCTCGTACGTCTCAGAGAAGGGTGTTAAGCTAAGAGAATAAATTCTCCGCCACCAACAGAAATGTATTTGAAAGAAATCAGCTTTATATCTCAAAGTGTAATGTCAGACATACAACCATACAAGTCTGTTCCGGGTTCGAACAGAACCGAAGGCACTTCCAAAGAAGCCCTTGCAATCCGGGTATTCACTAATCACGTTCGGACTTCCCATCACAAGAAGAAGGATATAAATCTCTATACCGGAGCAACTCGGTGCAGAGACATTCGACAGGTTGTCCTTTCATTTTCGAAAATACCCGGTCTTCAACACCGGTCTTCAAATAATGTCCATTCACGACGTATCACTATTCGGAATGGGTTATATGACACAAAGTTCTCTCCCGGTTAAACCGTATAATGAGCGTTTATTTAAAAACAAATTCAAGTGTCATTTCAAAGGCAAATATTGATAGTCGGTTATTTAACTATCAACAACATTCACAAAACCAATTTAAATAATTTTTCCCAAATTATTAAATTTTCAAATATCTTCACAAGATATATATTTTCCACACTTCATCACTTTGAAAACAAATTTCAAATCACATTTCACTCTTGGAATAAAATTCTCGAATGTTATTTATTTCCCTTTTTTCTTTATGAATTCCATTGTGAATTTAAATTTCCAAATATTCACTTATACACGATTTTCAAATCGTTTTCCAAATATTCACTTTCAAACACCAAATCAATTACAAATTGATTTCTAAATTTATTTCAACCCCAAATCAATTACAAATTGATTTTTAAAATTCTTTTCAAGCACCAAATCAATTACAAATTGATTTCTAAGTTTATTTCCAAATACCAAATCATTTATCTTATTAATTTCCCAAAGATTTATTTTCCAATACCAAATCAATTATCAAATTGATTTCAAACAAATTTATCACCTTTTAAAATAAATTCCTTTATCTCTTTCGAACCATCTAAAATTCCATTTTAAATAAATTCTTCAACTTTTAAACAATATTACTCAAAATCCTTTTATAAAAATCCTTTCCCATATTTTTGGAAATAATTCGATAAGATTACAAAAATCAACTTTATGCTTTTAAATTCCTTCTTTTAAATTCAACCAGTTCTTTCAAAGAAATTTACTCAAAATTTCCAACTTTAAATTCAAAAATCCAATTTTATTTATTTCTGGTATCCAACGATACCAAAAATACATTCGGCTAAATTATAGCCTTCAACAAATTCCATCACAAATATAATCATTCACAGATTATAAATAAATAATCACACAGCATATGAAACAAATTCAAATATTTGAGGAATCCAGTTGGATCCCTCCAACCTGTTGCCCTGCATCCACAGACGTTAGCACAATACCAATTCCACTTCGAGGTGGAATATCGCGGTATATGGGATTTATAAAATATCATTCCGCTATTATGCGGCGCATAGGATCTCATCCGCTATATAATACGGGAAATCAACAACTCCAATATATATATATATTCCAATATATATATATATATTGCTATATACTACTATATATACTATCACAATTAGGCAATCAATCAATAACTGCAATTCAATTTTAATTTGAGTGAGAAGATCTCACCTTAGCTTATATTTTGCAATCCATTTCTATTCCGGCTTGTTTCTCCATTTTTAACCTTGTATAAACAATTTATACAATCTATTAATATTTTGAACAATTGGACAATCAATCTCCATTTAATAATTTACTTAACTAATTTGTTCAAGTTGAAATTAACTTTTGAATTTTTTCTAAGTCAAGATATTTTCAAAACTCTTAGCTTTAAAATCTTAACTTCAGTAATTATCAAATCTATATATTTTAAAACCTTTCTTCCTTATAAAAACTGTTTAAACCCCTTTTTTTGTTAATTCACTGTTTGAAATCAACAACCCTACATCTTACTGTTTTCAAAATAAAACTTCAAAATCAATAATAATATACCTTACAGAAAAACGAACCCAAACTCGAGATGCTCAAGCCTTCATCACTTTGCCTGTTAGAGTACGATCGCCCACGAAGCCTCGCCACCGCCCTAATCGACCACATCCGTCCAACTAATCGAACGCAGTCGCGTTCGTTCCCCTCCATCGAAATTCTCGACTTCGCCTTCACATCCTCGCGTACGTCGCCGCCTGCCGCCATCGCGAATCCCCACCACGAACCCTAAGCTAATGAATTCGAACCCGAAATCTTGTCGAATCATTGATCGAAACTTGAACTCCAGACCGCCTCCTCCTTGTGCGTGCGCGCGCGAAGGCACTTGCCTCGCCAGCCTTCGCCTTCCACATCGCGACTCGACATCCTCACGCTTGCCTCATCGCGATTTCAATTGGAAGAGAGTGGGGATTGGGCTGGAACGAGAGAAAAGAGTCGTTTTGAATCCCCGAGGCACGCGTGAATTTTTTCCTTGTCCGCCATTTTTTTCGAAAGAATGAATTGAAAAATTCGATGGAGGGGAAATTCGTGATTTATGAAAGAAGGAAAACTCGATTTGAATTTGTTCGAACTGGTATGGGAAGAGTTACAAAAATTGATTTAGAGCAGAAGTTAATTTCTATCGTTCGAACTACAGATGTAAAGGAGATAGGCTTGAGATATTTTCTTGCGTGATTTAACCGAGGTGAAAGAAAGTAGGGTGAGGGCAGGGAATCTCTGCCATATGAAAAGTTGTCGTGACAGAAATTTGACTGGTTAATATACATTATATTTAAATTTAAATTTAAAATCGTCTCGATATCACCACTCAAAATTTCGACCTCCTGTCGAGGCGTGCCTCTTTGCGTTTATAATGTTATAGGTCCATTCCGAACGCAATGGAAAAGGTTCCGAGTCCAAATTCGATCGTATGGAGAAGATAACTTTTTGGACCCAGTTATAATATTAAATTTCGATTTAATTTCAGCGCGTTTGCTTATCGTACGGCCAAATGATAACTCCAATCACTAGGAAAATTGAAATCCGATAATAATACAATATTACGGATCCAATGGAACTGGTTTCGTCAAATTCCGAGACTGTGCCTCGGAACGGTATTTTTATATTCAATTTAAACAATAAAATTTCAAAACTGAACAAAACAGTTTCAAATTCAATTCTGAAGCTTCCATTACCTTCAGTATTATTAATATAAATTTTCTAAGCCTTTAAACTATTTTTAACAGGCATAAAATTAAAGATACAAATTTTTACCCATATTTAATAATTAAATTCAATAATTAAATCGTCAAATTCATTCTGATATTTGAATTTCAAATTAAACTATCATTCGAATATTTAAACTCAATTAAATATTCACATTTTAAATGTCAAAAATTCAGGGTTGTTACAATCTTCCCCCCTTAAAAGAATTTCGTCCCCGAAATTACAAGTTAAGAAGAATGCTCCAATACCCGTTTACTATTTTCTCAAAACCCGAACAATTTTTATCAACTTGCTAAAAAAAATATTTTTATTAAAGATTCATTATCACTTCAACTAACTTACCAAACACTTTCATAGTTTCAAGCAACATTATTTTGCTTCACAATTCAAATTCAAATTTAAATTCAAATTTTAAATTGTCCAAAATTTCTCAAAAATTTCCCAACTCTCTAAATTTCCGAAAAATTTCGCCAGCGTCTCCTTTGCGTGGCTAGCTCGGTACAATTACAAAATATCCATACGGACTCCCAAATTCCAATAGAAAACAAAATGCCAAGTGGCAAAATCAGAAACTCATCAAATTTCTTACTGAAATTTAAATACATACCTTTTGTTGAGAAATTCAATTTCATCTTCGAAATCAAAATCCAATTCCCTTTATAACCTCTGTATACTTTACTTAACAACAATGGCCAAATTCACTTATTGGATTCCCAATACCCATTTACTTAAGAATTTCATTCTTTATTTCTTAAGTTCAATATAAGTATTTACAAACTTCATATATTTATTTCCACTTCACTAACAAAGTTATATATTCATTTCCATTCAACTTTGCATTTTCAATTCCATTTGAATTCAATTTACTTCATTTTAGATATTGAATTCTATTTACCTTATCTCAAATTCAAATTTGAAATCATTTGTCGTTACTGAAAATTTTCAAAAATTCCAAATTTTGCTTAAATCATTTCAACTCAAAACTCAAGTTATATTTTCCTTGTAAACAATTTTCCAATTTAAATTCTTTGATTTGATTTTTCATTTATCAAATCCATTCCATCTACTAATTTAATTCAATTAGTATATTCACTTATCCATTTTAAATTTCACATTTCCATATTCAATTAATCCTGAATTTACTTTATCAATAACAAGGAAATTTCAATTTATTTTTACTACTTACTTGAATTTATATGCAAATTCAAACCATTTTTATTCAGCTCACAACTCAACTTTAATTTAACTAATTCAACTTCCAATTCATTTATTTCATAATAATTTATCAAGTTAGTTTACTTGAATTCAATTCTTTTTTTTTCTAGGTTTGGATTTTTCTTCAACTTGATTCAAATCAAATCTCATTCCATTTTTTTTTCAATTCCAATTTATTTATTTACAAATGTAGCTTCATTTGTTCATTCACAAATTCATTCCTTTTCAATTTGAATCTCATTACAATTTATATTTACGAATCCCATTCGTATATGAATTCATTTCCTTATCTTTCAATTCATATTTATAAATTTTATTTGTTAAAGGAATTTATCTCCAAATCTTTGGTTATACCATTATTTCTTATTCAATTTCCATATAACAATGATAATAATTCAATATTATCTTTTCCTAACAACCAAGCATCCATATACCATAATAATTTACGGAAAATGATTTCTTTTCTATACAAAAATAGTTTTGGGCGAAATTATTTCATTTACCCCATTTTAAAACAATATTGTGTTAGTTTATCTTGTTTAAGAGTTTAGAAATCCCTATCGATTACAGTTGGCCAGACTGCACTGACCAGAATCTATAAACAATCAATCGATAAGTCAACACAATATAAAACAAATTTTTGTATTCACTAACAAATACGCGCTCAAATCTATTATTACACTCACACTCATTCTAGAGTACTACTGACTCTATTTCTAATGAGTAACATCCAACAGAGCCAGGGTTGTCGCTTAACCAATAGCTCTGATACCACATGTAACGATTACGATCTTTCGACGCTCAAAAGTCGACATTAATACGTCCACTGTATCAAATGCCACGCAATCGAATGTTGGAAAACCGAACCATTAGGGTTAAAAAGAAGAGGTAGAAGAAGACAGAAGAAAGAAACAGAAACAACAACAGAATCTCACATTCGCAGCGGAACAATATATAATAGATAATCACTAGTCTTTTAAACAAAGAGCTATATCAGTTTATACATACATCATCAGGGTCAATATACAACTCAATACAACATTGGACAGTCATATAAACTTGTCCTTATACAGAATACACATCGGAATAAATGAACAAGTACGGGAGTACGTCTCGCCATCCAGCTTGCCTCCAAAGCTCCAGAATATCCATAATATCCTGATAACATAACTCTAGGCTGCCCGTGTGGAAAATTATGGGCACCTAGAGTTTAGAAAGGGAACAATAAACTCCGAGTCAGTCATAGTGACTGGTGTGAGATCGTAAAACAGTTATTTTCACAAAGAAAATAAAACAAATTCGCAATGCTTTTGGAAAATGAAACTACCATAAGGCCTCCCGCCATACACACAATGCAAACGCAGAATTGGAGGAGATTTCTCCTTATGATAGTCAAATATGCTTACTACGAAAGATCAGTTGGTATTATTATTAATGTCTAGTGTGGAAAACATTTCGAAAGTATAATATTAATCTTAGCCAGCATAGGCATTTCGCACTTGTGCCTACTATAGCTACTATGTTCAATAGCAGGTTACCGTCACATTCCATAGCAGGTTATACAACTAAAACCATACAAGGTTCGTATTGTTTCTTTGGATTTCCAACAAATGGTCAGGCAAAGGAACTTCCTTACACCGAAATGGAAACGCCTCTGGAAAGACGCCCCGAGAACCTAACCGGATCTCTGCAAACACAAGGCCGACGCTACCTCACGCTGTACAGCTGTAACTAGGTAGCTAACACACAAGCTATGCCATCCCTCGGTCGTTACCGACCTTTATCCGAGGATCCTCAACCACAAAGCAACAACCACAAAGTATAATAAATTGCAGCATCAACATAGGTAAAATATCTGGGCTCCATACCATGATATCAACTTTTATCCAGAAGGAAATGAAATACCCTAGGGGCGCGACCCCTAAAAACTTGCCGCAACATTCCTGTTTCGACCATTACCGGGTTGTGAGGCTCGACGAAGTCTCGCCCACAAAGCTACATTTTTTCACAAAGCCATGCTTTGATCACAAATGATCAACAAATGATCAGCAACACACAGCAACACTCAACATGCCACACTACCAAATTAGGAGTATATCACTGATAACCTTCAACTACATAACCTCTGAGCTCGTACGTCTCAGAGAAGGGTGTTAAGCTAAGAGAATAAATTCTCCGCCACCAACAGAAATGTATTTAAAAGAAATCAGCTTTATATCTCAAAGTGTAATGTCAGACATACAACCATACAAGTCTGTTACGGGTTCGAACAGAACCGAAGGCACTTCCAAAGAAGCCCTTGCAATCCGGGTATTCACTAATCACGTCCGGACTTCCCATCACAAGAAGGATATAACTCTCTATACCGGAGCAACTTGGTGCAGATACATTCGACAGGTTGTCCTTTCATTTTCGAAAATACCCGGTCTTCAACATCGGTCTTCAAATAATGTCCATTCACGACGTATCACTATTCGGAATGGGTTATATGACACAAAGTCCTCTCCCAGCTAAACCGAATAATGAGCGTTTATTTAAAAACAAATTCAAGTGTAATTTCAAAGGCAAATATTGATAGTCGGTTATTTAACTATTAACAACATTCACAACAATCAACCAATTTAAATAATTTTTCCCAAATTATTAAATTTTCAAATATCTTCACAAGATATATATTTTCCACACTTCATCACTTTGAAAACAAATTTCAAATCACATTTCACTCTCGGAATAAAATCCCTGAATGTTATTTATTTCCCTTTTTTCTTTATGAATTCCATTGTGAATTTAAATTTCCAAATATTCACTTATACACGATTTTCAAATCATTTTCCAAATATTCACTTTCAAATACCAAATCAATTACAAATTGATTTCTATATTTATTTCAACCCCAAATCAATTACAAATTGATTTTTAAAATTCTTTTCAAGCACCAAATCAATTGCAAATTGATTTCTAAGTTTATTTCCAAATACCAAATCATTTATCTTATTAATTTCCCAAAGATTTATTTTTCAATACCAAATCAATTATCAAATTGATTTCAAACAAATTTATCACCTTTTAAAACAAATTCCTTTATCTCTTTCGAACCATCTAAAATTCCATTTTAAATAAATTCTTCAACTTTTAAACAATATTACTCAAAATCCTGTTATAAAAATCCTTTCCCATATTTTTGGAAATAATTCGATAAGATTACAAAAATCAACTTTATGCTTTTAAATTCCTTCTTTTAAATTCAACCAATTCTTTCAAAGAAATTTACTCAAAATTTCCAACTTTAATTTCAAAAATCCAATTTTATTTATTTCTGGTATCCAACGATACCAAAAATACATTCGGCTAAATTATAAACTTCAACAAATTCCATCACAAATATAATAATTCACAGATTATAAATAAATAATCACACAGCATATGAAACAAATTCAAATATTTGAGGAATCCAGTTGGATCCCTCCAACCTGTTGCCCTGCATCCACAGACATTAGCACAATACCAATTCCACTTCGAGGTGGAATATCGCGGTATATGGGATTTATAAAATATCATTCCGCTATTATGCGGCACATAGGGTCTCATCCGCTATATAATGCGGGAAATCAACAACTCCAATATATATATATATATATTCCAATATATATATATATATATTTATTTCTATATACTACTATATATATATATACTATCACAATCAGGCAATCATCAATAACTGCAATTCAATTTTAATTTGAGTGAGAAGATCTCACCTTAGCTTATATTTTGCAATCCATTTCTATTCCGGCTTGTGTCTCCATTTTAACCTTGTATAAACAATTTATACAATCTATTAATATTTTGAACAATTGGACAATCAATCTCCATTTAATAATTTACTTAACTAATTTGTTCAAGTTGAAATTAACTTTTGAATTTTTTCTAAGTCAAGCTATTTTCAAAAATCCTAGCTTTAAAATCTTAACTTCAGTAATTATCAAATCTATATATTTTAAAACCTTTCTTCCTTATAAAAACTGTTTAAACCCTTTTTTTTGTTAATTCACTGTTTGAAATCAGCAACCCTACATCTTACTATTTTCAAAATAAAACTTCAAAATCAATTTTAATATACCTTACAGAAAAACGAACCCAAACTCGAGATGCTCAAGCCTTCATCACTTTGCCTGTTAGAGTACGATCGCCCATGAAGCCTCGCCACCGCCCTAATCGACCACATCCATCCAACTAATCGAACGCAGTCGCGTTCGTTCCCCTCCATCGAAATTCGCGACTTCGCCTTCACATCCTCGCGTACGTCGCCCACTGCCGCCATCGCGAATCCCCACCACGAACCCTAAGCTAACGAATTCAAACTAGAAATCTCGTCGAATCATTGATCGAAACTTGAACTCCAGACCGCCGCCTCCTTGTTCATGCGCGCGCGAAGGCACTTGCCTTGCCAGCCTTCGCCTTCAACATCGCGACTCGACATCCTCACGCATTCCTCATCGCGATTTCAATTGAAAGAGAGAGGGGATTGGGCTGGAACGAGAGAAAAGAGGCGTTTTGAATCGCCGAGGCACGCGTGAATTTTTTCCTTGTCCGCCATTTTTTTCAAAAGAATGAATTGAAAAATTCGATGGAGGGTAAATTCGTGATTTATGAAAGAAGGAAAACTCGATTTGAATTTGTTCGAACTGGTATGGGAAGAGTTTCAAAATTTGATTTAGAGCAGAAGTTAATTTCTATCGTTCGAACTACAGATGTAAAGGAGATAGGCTCGAGATATTTTCTTGCGTGATTTAACTCTGGTGAAAGAAAGTAGGGTGAGGGCAGGGAATCTCTGCCATATGAAAAGTTGACGTGACAGAAATTTGATTGGTTAATATACATTATATTTATATTTAAATTTAAAATCGTCTCGATATCACCACTCAAAATTTCGAACTCCTGTCGAGGCGTGCCGCTAGGCGTTTATAATGTTATACGCCTATTCCGAACGTAATGGAAAAGGTTCCGAGTCCAAATTCGATCTTACGGAGAAGATAGCTTTTTGGCCCAGTTATAATATTAAATTTTGATTTAATTTCAGCGCGTTTGCTTATCGTTCGGCCAAACGACAACTCCAATCACTACGAAAATTGAAATCCGATATTAATACAATATTACGGATCCAATGGAACTAGTTTCGTCGAATTCCGAGACTGTGCCTCGGAACGGTATTTTTAAATTCAATTTAAACAATAAAATTTCAAAACTGAACAAAACAGTTTCAAATTCAATTCTGAAGCTTCCATTACCTTCAGTATTATTAATATAAATTTTCTAAGCCTTTAAACTATTTTTAACAGGCATAAAATTGAAGATACAAATTTTTACCCAGATTTAATAATTAAATTCAATAATTAAATCGTCAAATTCATTCTGATATTTGAATTTCAAATTAAACTATCATTCGAATATTTAAACTCAATTAAATATTCACATTTTAAATGTCAAAAATTCAGGGTCGTTACAATCTTCCCCCCTTAAAAGAATTTCGTCCCCGAAATTACAAGTTAAGAAGAATGCTCCAATACCCATTTACTATTTTCTCAAAACCCGAACAATTTTTATCAACTTGCTAAAACAAATCTTTTTATTAAAGATTCATTATCACTTCAACTAACTTTCCAAACACTTACATAGTTTCAAGCAACTTTATTTTGCTTCACAATTCAAATTTAAATTTAAATTCAAATTTTAAATTATTCAAAATTTCTCAAAAATTTCCTAACTCTCTAAATTTCTGAAAATTTTTGCCAGCGTCTCCTTTGCGCGACTAGCTCGGTACAACTACAAAATGTCCATACGGACTCCCAAATTCCAATAGAAAACAAAATGCCAAGTGGCAAAATTAGAAACTCATCAAATTTCATACTGAAATTTAAATACATACCTTTTGTTGAGAAATTCAATTTCATCTTCGAAATCAAAATCCAATTCCCTTTATAACCCCTATATACTTTACTTAACAACAATGGCCAAATTCACTTATTGGATTCCCAATACCCATTTACTTAAGAATTTCATTCTTTATTTCTTAAGTTCAATATAAGTATTTACATACTTCTTATATTTATTTCCACTTCATTGACAAAGTTATATATTCATTTCCATTCAACTTTGCATTTTCAATTCCATTTGAATTCAATTTACTTCATTTTAGATATTGAATTCTATTTACCTTATCTCAAATTCAAATTTGAAATCATTTGTCGTTACTGAAAATTTTCAAAAATTCCAAATTTTGCTTAAATCATTTCAACTCAAAACTCAAGTTATATTTTCCTTGTAAACAATTTTCCAATTTAAATTCTTTGATTTGATTTTTCATTTATCAAATCCATTCCATCTACTAATTTAATTCAATTAGTATATTCACTTATCCATTTTAAATTTCACATTTCCATATTCAATTAATCCTGAATTTACTTTATCAATAACAAGGAAATTTCAATTTATTTCTACTACTTACTTGAATTTATATGCAAATTCAAACCATTTTTATTCAGCTCACAACTCAACTTTAATTAACTAATTCAACTTCCAATTCCTTTATTTCATGAATTAATAATTTATCAAGTTAGTTTACTTGAATTCAATTCATTTTTTTTCCAGGTTTGGATTTTTCTTCAACTTGATTCAAATCAAATCTCATTCCATTTTTTTCAATTCCAAATTATTTATTTACAAATGTAGCTTCATTTGTTCATTCACAAATTCATTCCTTTTCAATTTGAATCTCATTACAATTTATATTTACAAATCCCATTCGTATATGAATTCATTTCCTTATCTTTCAATTCATATTTATAAATTTCATTTGTTAAAGGAATTTATCTCCAAATCTTTGGTTATACCATTATTTCTTATTCAATTTCCATATAACAGTGATAATAGTTCAATATTATCTTTTCCTAACAACTAAGCGTCCATATACCATAATAATTTACGAAAAATGATTTCTTTTCTATACAAAAATAGTTTTGGGCAAAATTATTTCATTTACCCCATTTTAAAACAATACTGTGTCAGTTTATCTTGTTTAAGAGTTTAGAAATCCCTATCGATTACAGTTGGCCAGACTGCACCGACCAGAATCTATAAACAATCAACCGATAAGTCAACACAATATAAAACAAATTTTTGTATTCACTAACAAATACGTGCTCAAATCTATTATTACACTCACACACATTCTAGAGTACTACTGACTCTATCTCTAATGAGTTACACCCAACAGAGCCAGGGTTGTCGCTTAACCAACAGCTCTGATACCACATGTAACGATTACGATCTTTCGACGCTCAAAAGTCGACATTAATACGTCCACTATATCAAATGTCGCGCAATCGAATGCCGGAAAACCGAACCATTAGGGTTAAAAAGAAGAGATAGAAGAAGACAGAAGAAAGAAACAGAAACAACAACAGAATCTCACATTCGCAGCGGAACAATATATAATAGATAATCACTAGTCTTTTAAACAAAGAGCTATATCAGTTTATACATACATCATCAGAGTCAATATAAAACTCAATACAACAATGGACAGTTATATAAACTTGTCCTCATATAGAATACACAGCGGAATAAATGAACAAGTACGGGAGTACGTCTCGCCATCCAGCTTGCCTCCAAAGCTCCAGAATAGCCATAATATCCTGATAACATAACTCTAGGCTGCCCGTGTGGAAAATTATGGGCACCCAGAGTTTAGAAAGGGAACAATAAACTCCGAGTCAGTCATGGTGACTGGTGTGAGATCGTAAAACAGTTATTTTCACAAAGAAAATAAAACAAATTCGCAATGCTTTTGGAAATTGAAACTACCATAAGGCCTCCCGCCGCACACACAATGCAAACGCAGAATTGGAGGAGATTTCTCCTTATGATAGTCAAATATGCTTACTACGAAAGATCAGTTGGTATTATTATTAATGTCTAGTGTGGAAAAAATTTCGAAAGTATAATATTAATCTTAGACAACATAGGCATTTCGCACTTATGCCTACTATAGCTACTATGTTCAATAGCAGGTTACCGCCACATTCCATAGCAGGTTATATAACTAAAACCGTACAAGGTTCGTATTGTTTCTTTGGATTTCCAACAAATGGTCAGGCAAAGGAACTTCCTTACACCGAAATGGAAACGCCTCTGGAAAGACGTCCCGAGAACCAAACCGGATCTCTGCAAACTAAGGCCGATGCTACCTCACGCTGTACAACTGTAACTAGGTAGCTAACACACAAGCTATGCCATCCCCCGGTAGTTACCGACCTTTATCCGAGGATCCTCAACCACAAAGCAACAACCACAAAGTATAATAAATTTGCAGCATCAACATAGGTAAAATATCTGGGCTCCATACCATGATATCACCTTTTATCCAGAAGGAAATGACATACCCTAGGGGCACGACCCCTAAAAACCTTGCTGCAACATTCCTGTTTCGACCATTACCGGGTTGTGAGGCTCGACGAAGTCTCGTCCACAAAGCTACGCCTTTTCACAAAGCCATGCTTTGATCACAAATGATCAACAAATGATCAGCAACACACAGCAACACTCAGCATGCAACACTACCAAATTGGGAGTATATCACTGATAACCTTCAACTACATAACCTCTGAGCTCGTACGTCTCAGAGAAGGATGTTAAGCTAAGAGAATAAATTCTCCGCCACCAACAGAAATGTATTTGAAAGAAATCAGCTTTATATCTCAAAGTGTAATGTCAGACATACAACCATACAAGTCTGTTCCGGGTTTGAACAGAACCGAAGGCACTTCCAAAGAAGCCCTTGCAATCCGGGTATTCACTAATCACGTCCGGACTTCCCATCACAAGAAGAGTGATATAAATCTCTATACCGGAGCAACTCGGTGCAGAGACATTCGACAGGTTGTCCTTTCATTTTCGAAAATACCCGGTCTTCAACACCGGTCTTCAAATAATGTCCATTCATGACGTATCACTATTCGGAATGGGTTATATGACACAAAGTCCTCTCCCGGCTAAACCGAATAATGAGCGTTTATTTAAAAACAAATTCAAGTGTCATTTCAAAGGCAAATATTGATAGTCGGTTATTTAACTATCAACAATATTCACAACAATCAACCAATTTAAATAATTTTTCCCAAATTATTAAATTTTCAAATATCTTCACAAGATATATATTTTCCACACTTCATCACTTTGAAAACAAATTTCAAATCACATTTCACTCTTGGAATAAAATTCCCGAATGTTATTTATTTCCTTTTTTTCTTTATGAATTCCATTGTGAATTTAAATTTCCAAATATTCACTTATACACGATTTTCAAATCGTTTTCCAAATATTCACTTTCAAACACCAAATCAATTACAAATTGATTTCTAAATTGATTTCAACCCCAAATCAATTACAAATTGATTTTTAAAATTCTTTTCAAGCACCAAATCAATTACAAATTAATTTCTAAGTTTATATTCAAATACCAAATCATTTATCTTATTAATTTCCCAAAGATTTATTTTCCAATACCAAATCAATTATCAAATTGATTTCAAACAAATTTATCACCTTTTAAAATAAATTCCTTTATCTCTTCCGAACCATCTAAAATTCCATTTTAAATAAATTCTTCAACTTTTAAACAATATTACTCAAAATCCTTTTATAAAAATCCTTTCCCATATTTTTGGAAATAATTCGATAAGATGACAAAAATCAACTTTATGCTTTTAAATTCCTTCTTTTAAATTCAACCAATTCTTTCAAAGAAATTTACTCAAAATTTCCAACTTTAATTTCAAAAATCCAATTTTATTTATTTATGGTATCCAACGATACCAAAAATACATTCGGCTAAATTATAGCCTTCAACAAATTCCATCACAAATATAATCATTCACAGATTATAAATAAATAATCACACAGCATATAAAACAAATTCAAATATTTGAGGAATCCAGTTGGATCCCTCCAACCTGTTGCCCTGCATCCACAGACGTTAGCACAATACCAATTCCACTTCGAGGTGGAATATCGCGGTATATGGGATTTATAAAATATCATTCCGCTATTATGCAGCGCATAGGGTCTCATCCGCTATATAATGCGGGAAATCAAAAACTCCAATATATACATATTCCAATATATATATATATATATATATATTGCTATATACTACTATATATACTATCACAATCAGGCAATCAATCAATAACTGCAATTGAATTTTAATTTGAGTGAGAAGATCTCACCTTAGCTTATATTTTGCAATCCATTTCTATTCCGGCTTGTTTTTCCATTTTTAACCTTGTATAAACAATTTATACAATCTATTAATATTTTGAACAATTGGACAATCAATCTCCATTTAATAATTTACTTAACTAATTTGTTCAAGTTGAAATTAACTTTTGAATTTTTTCTAAGTCAAGATATTTTCAAAAATCCTAGCTTTAAAATCTTAACTTCAGTAATTATCAAATCTATATATTTTAAAACCTTTCTTCCTTATAAAAACTGTTTAAACCCCTTTTTTTGTTAATTCACTGTTTGAAATCAGCAACCCTACATCTTACTGTTTTCAAAATAAAACTTCAAAATCAATATTAATATACCTTACAGAAAAACGAACCCAAACTCGAGATGCTCAAGCCTTCATCACTTTGCCTGTTAGAGTACGATCGCCCACGAAGCCTCGCCACCGCCCTAATCGACCACATCCATCCAACTTATCGAACGCAGTTGTGTTCGTTCCCCTCCATCGAAATTCGCGACTTCGCCTTCACATCCTCGCGTACGGCGCCGCCTGCCGCCATCGCGAATCCCCACCACGAACCCTAAGCTAACGAATTCGAACCAGAAATCTCGTCGAATCATTGATCGAAACTTCAACTCCAGACCGCCGCCTCCTTGTGCGTGCGCGCGCGAAGGCACTTACCTCGCCAGCCTTTGCCTTCCACATCGCGACTTGACATCCTTACGCTTGCCTCATCGTGATTTCAATTGAAAGAGAGAGGGGATTGGGCTGGAATGAGAGAAAAGAGGCGTTTTAAACCGTCGAGGCACGCGTGAATTTTTTCCTTGTCCGCCATTTTTTTCGAAAGAATGAATTGAAAATTTTGATCGAGAAAAATTCGTGATTTATGAAAGAAGGAAAACTCGATTTGAATTTGTTTGAACTGGTATGGGAAGAGTTACAAAAATTGATTTAGAGCAGAAGTTAATTTCTATCGTTCGAACTACAGATGTAAAGGAGATAGGCTCGAGATATTTTTTTGCGTGATTTAACTGAGGTGAAAGAAAGTAGGGTGAGGGCAGGGAATCTCTGCCATATGAAAAGTTGACGTGACAGAAATTTGACTGGTTAATATACATTATATTTAAATTTAAATTTAAAATCATCTCGATATCACCACTCAAAATTTCGAACTCCTATCGAGGCATGCCGCTAAGCGTTTATAATGTTATACGCCTATTCCAAACGCAATGGAAAAGGTTCCGAGTCCAAATTCGATCGTATGGAGAAGATAGCTTTTTGGACCCAGTTATAATATTAAATTTCGATTTAATTTCAGCGCGTTTGCTTATCGTACGGCCGAACGACAACTCCAATCACTACGAAAATTGAAATCCGATAATAATACGATATTACGGATCCAATGGAACTGGTTTCGTTGAATTCCGATACTGTGCCTCGGAACGCTATTTTTAAATTCAATTTAAACAATAAAATTTCAAAACTGAACAAAACAGTTTCAAATTCAATTCTGAAGCTTCCATTAACTTCAGTATTATTAATATAAATTTTCTAAGCCTTTAAACTATTTTTAACAGGCATAAAACTGAAGATACAAATTTTTACCCAGATTTAATAATTAAATTCAATAATTAAATCGCCAAATTCATTTTGATATTTGAATTTCAAATTAAACTATCATTCAAATATTTAAACTCAATTAAATATTCACATTTTAAATGTCAAAAATTCAGGATCGTTACAAAGATTGTATAAAAACAATAAGTAATATGTAAAATTAGATAACCATGAAATAATTAATCCAAATATTCATCCATTCCAACAAAGTTAATGTCATACATCATTCAAACAAATTCACACAAATCAAACCAATCAAATCCAAACTATATCAAGTATTATTATTTATCTACAATCAAACCTCTTTAAACTAGATATTTCAAGGAACTTCAACCCATCCATCAGCGCTAAAGACTGGATCCTCTTTGAAACCATCCCAATCTTCATCATCTTTGTTGATGGTACACTCTGAATTGGTGGTTGGTTCTTCTTTGTTTAAGGAAGAAATCATCCACCGAATCGCGTCGAAATGCCATTCTTGCTCCTTGATCATCTACGTTTGACTCAATTCTAGGTGACTCTGGTTTCTTAGGATAAAAGAAAGAATGTTTTTGAATGATTCAAGAGTTTGTTCGAGGTTTTCAATTAGTTTTTGGATAGGAGAAGCAATTGATTTTTATTAGAGTTTAGGAATGAAAAGGAGTGAAGATAGAGAATGAAAATAATGATTTTCTGGAGTGAATATATGTATATAAGAATATATATATATATATAAGAATATATATAGGGGTAAGAAGAGAAGTAGTTTGAAATGAACTGATATTCGGTAGTTATTATTTTTTAATTTTTTGAAAAAAGGTCATTATATGTTGACATACATGCTTGGCATATGTCGACATATGCACTATAATTTTCAAAACCACTTTATTTTACTTTACTATCGTATTTGGCCTATACTATTATATTTGTCTGACTTTCCAGAAATAATTGACAATGTATAACAGTAAGAAATATAATTTTCATTGATAATAAGGATAAGTACCAAAAATAAAGAAAGGTACATGAGATTCACCGTAAACTAAAACAAGAAAATCAAATACAAAGATAGTTTAAACAAACAACTAGGAAGATATGGATGAAGATAAAGAAGAACCACCAAGTTTGCGGATGATCTTTCCAAAGAATTTATCCATTTTATTGAAAATTAAGGTAAATCATTTTGAAAATGATTTCTTAAGCTTCCTATGGTTGTGAATGATCTTCTTTGGAATTTTGAGAAGATCTTTGTTGGATGGATTAGGTGGCATATTGATACTTTCCAAAGAAGCATGCTCCTCTTCTTCTTGTTCTTCTTCCTCGACTTCCATTTCTTCTCATTCCTCTTCCTCTTCTTCTCTTATTTCTTGCTCTTCTTCTCAAGGCAACCTTTGTTCCTTTTCTACGAGCGTTTAATAAGGCTCGAAAAAGGGTAAAATATGCATAACTGAAATGTTGGCCCTGTCAAATATTTTTTGAGGAATTGTTTCCTCTCCTTTAAGGTCAACACTAAAATAATTGAAAACACGAGTAAGATACATACCATGAAATAGTGTATTTTCATGTTTAGAAAGATTTTTAGGAAAAAGTTTATCCAAAATGACTTGAGACCAATTTATGTCATATTGACCATATATGGCGAAAAGAGCTTTGAAATTATTGTGTGTTGGTTATTATAATTAGCTGTTCTAGGAGTGATACTTTGTTGCAAAAGAAGTCTTAAAATTCTTGCTTTTGGATGCAAGTTTTTGTTTTTAAATTCAAAATCATCATCACTTTCGAAAATGTCATGAATTACTTCACAATTTTGAAAATTAATTTGGAAAGTTGAAAGTTCCATTCCACTTGATTTGCATCCAAAATGTGACCCAAAAGTCCAAATTTAAAAAAATTTATGTCCCTTAACACTACTCCAAACTTCTCCTTCTCTTCAATCATAAAACTTTCCTTTTAAATTTGCATAAAACATCTTCACTAATTTTGGATAACAAACGAAATCATTTAGAGAAGCATCGATCAAACCAAGAATTTCATTTTGCAAACAAAGATTGAAAAGATCATAAGTAGGAAAATCTTCAAAAATAGCAAATCTCCAGGAAAGACTTTTCTGAAAGATAAATACTCACTATAGGCTTGCATGGCTTCTTGATCATTAAAGATATTTTTTTTTATTTTTTTAGATAGCCTCATGGTTTCCTTAGTATTGCTTAAGGATGCCATTGAAGAGTAGTTTAAAGAGATAAGAGAGTTTATGATTTTTAAATTCAAAATTGAAAGTGAATTTTGTGTGGATGGAGATAGAGTAAGTAAATAGAGAATCAAAGGACATGTTCTTTGGTCAAGAGTCAACTTTTCAGAACATAGGAGTTGGTGAAAAGGTGGAGGGAAATTCAAATTTTGAATTTGAAGTTGAAATTCAAAGTCTGTCTACATATATCGACATATATGCACGTGGGGTATGTCGACTTAGGTCGAAATTTTCAAAATAGACTTTTGTTTAACTATATTCTATTTTATTTATATATATATTTATAGTTATTCTATTTTCAGAAAATAATTTTAAAAGTAATTTTAAATATATTCTATATTCTCATTATATTATTAAAATATATTAAATATTTAAATTTAAAATATAATCACACAATATTCAACCAATATTATTATTAGTCTATAGGATATTCCTAACAACAAATAAAGTAACCAAAAGAAAAATAAAAATAAAAATTATTCAAGAAATTAAAACTTTTGATATATTAAAAGCGTATCGTTTTCTAATCCATTTCACCATTTTATTCTGAATTATGTATTGCTGTGAAGCACATGTTAGCAGTTTCTGTATCTGATTCATTATCACTTGAGGATGTGTCTGAATCGTCTAATGTTGCAGTATAGACTCTTCTCTGTTTCTGGATGAATCGGTACGTTTTTCACTTTATCGGGATATGGACAATCTCTTTTTAAATAACTAGGGTCATCGCAGTTATAACATCTAATGTCATTTCCGTTTCCGCTTCCGCTTCTTGAAGTTTTATTATCATTTCTTTTGAAACTGTTCATCTTCCTATATTTTTAGAAATTTTCTGAAATTCCTTGTCATGAAAGCAATTTCTTCATCGTCATCTCTGTTTAAATCCAGATTATCTGTCATTGCATTAAAAGATATAGATTTCTTCTCTATTGCTTTGCTTTCTCTTCTTCCCTGCATTTTAGCTTCAAAAGGCATTAAATTGCCAATTAACTCTTCGATTCTAAGAGTGCCAATGTCATTAGCCTCTTCGATTGCAAGAGTCTTTTGATTCCATTTAGGTGTAAGTGAATTGAGGATTTTTCTAATTTGACCCCCCCGTAGAAAAAGTTTACCTAGTGCAATAAGTGAGTGTACTATATTTTGGAATCTACTACACATGTCAGATATGGACTCATTTTGACTCACTTTGAATAATTGAAACCGGTTTGTTAACATGGAAATTTTGGTCTGTTTAAATTTATTTGTGCCTTCACGTGTAACTTGCAAAGTTCTCCAAATTCCAAATGCAACTTACATATAGATACCCTAGTAAATTCATTTCTATTTAGTGAACAAAATAATATATTCATAGCCTTAGAGTTACTTTGTGAAACTGCTTTTTGGTCAACAGTCCACTGTGCAAAGTTAGCCTCGGGTTCAGTGTACTCGGTTTGTGTGATATTCTAAGTGTCTAAACAAATTGACTGTAAATACATTTTCATTCTACATGACCAATATGTGTAATTACTGTCATTAAAAAGTGGAGGTCTATCAGTAGATTGTCCTTTGACAAATGAGTTAGTAACAAGTGTATTAATAGTGTTACTAACAGTACTATTACCAGTGTTGGTAGCCATTTAAACTTTTTCAAAAATTATATAATGAATACTTTGAAATTCAATGCTCTAATACCAAATGTGAGTCAGCGGAATAAGGATCTTAAGACTAGATTAACATTAGAAGGGGTGAATAGTGTTTAATTGATTATATGAATATTTTTAAAATTCTTTAAGGTTTTACTTGGAATAAGGTAATCAGCAATCACTGAATCAAGTAAAACTAAAAGTAAATGTAGTAAAAGTAAAAAGGAAAGAACACACCAAGATTTTATACTGGTTCGGAGTTACTCTACATCCAGTCCCACACAATTCCTTGTTCGAATTTCTTTTCAACTAGTAAATGCAAATACAATCTCGATTTCAAGGCTACGAGACACACCCTCCAAAATCCTGACCTTTGGGTAGAGTCATTTAATTTTTGGGCTATAAGTATACCCACTAGATTTACATGCTACTAAGCACACCCAATTGATTTTACAAGCTACTATCACACCTACTTGGATTCCAAGGATACCAAGCACACCACAAAGTGTAAGAGTATGATTTGATAGAGTTTACAGACTTAGATCTTCGATCTTGATTACAATTGATCCTATAACTCTTGAATAGCACTTTGATCTGGGTTTGAGTAAGAGAAATGAGAGAAATCAGAGAGTAGATGAAGGAGAACCAAATTAGTAATGATTGAATTTGAGTCTGGTTGAATTTTAGCAGAGTTTGGGTAAAAATTGATTTAGAAATCAAGACAGTGAAAAAAGGAGTGAAGAATAAGAAAGTAGTTATTAAAAATTTGTTTGGAAGTCTGGTATACATAGGGAAACAAAGGTCATGTCCATTCGTGAAGAGATACGACGAAAATACACTTCCATTCAAATTTGAATTTTGAAATTCCCGGATGTCAACATACTTGGAGAGGATATGTCGACATATCCCTTTGTATTTTGAAAAATCACTTAATAAAAATTGTTTTGAAAATATTAAGTTCTATAAAATATTTTGAAATTTTGTACAAATATTTAAACATAGTTTATACATATTTTAATCATATTAAAACTTAATAAAACTTTACAAAATAATTTTGAAAGATTTAATAAGAGTATTAATCAATATAGTTATAACTTATTAAAATATAACAAAAATTCAATATAAATTAAAATAATATCTTTATAAGTATAAGAGATTGAAAGTCATTTTGGAAAATATTTGAAAAGATTATTTTAAAACCAGAATATTTGAAAAATATTTAAAACTTATTTGAAATAAAGAGAGAGAGAGAGAGAGATCAAGAAAGTGCTATTAGGATTTTAACATAAATTCTATGACTCTATAACTTATCTGGAATATTTTGAAATCTTGAACTCTTCAATACTTATGAGTCTTCATTCTTGAACTCTTGAAACTCTATATCAGTATCTTGAATCTACTCTTAATACTGTACAGTCTTCTTAATCAATACCTACCAAATATCCTACACTATGTACTATATATATCTTGATAAAATATTAGTATTTATATTTTATATAATGTCCTACAGTTGTTACCATCAAAACAATATCTAAGGTACTGACATAGTTTTGGTTATATGCAAGCAATGTTGTCACAAAATAGTTTTGGTTATATGTATGTATATATTTATGTTTTAAAAAAAGTTTTTTTATACTATATGTGTCAGGTCAGTGCAACCATATGTAAAAATAATATAATTTATATTTTATAAATTAATATATACACACACACAGATATATATATATATATATTATTTAATTACATATATATTGTTTATAATTAGTTCTAACATCATATTATGGTTAAAATCAGTCATATAATTTTTTATATAATATATTACAGTAAAATTAATTTTCGGCAGTAAATTTTTTTTATTAATTAATATTATTTTAATTAATTTACTTTATAAAAAAATTATATTAATTCGAATATGTTATGAAAAATAATTTTTAAATTTTATAAAATTATATTAGCACTAGGTAAGCTCTTAGCATAAAATTAAAAATTAAAAAATTATTTCCACTTTTAAAAATTAATTATTTTAAACGGCGGGAATTAAATAAATTACTATAAAATTAATTTAAACCGAGAAAAATACGGAGAAAAATTTTAAAATTCAAAATATCATTTAGGATTTACTAGAAATTTAAATTTTGGAATACAGTTTCAAAATTAATTATTTATTAATATTTTATTAATTTTCAAACGAACATTTAATTAGAATGAATTTTAAATTTATATATATATATATATAATTTTTTCTAAGATATGCGCATGACCTAGGATTTAGTATAAAATGTTTTTATCTTGAATTATTTTATTAATTAATATATATATAACTATATATTATAGATATATTTCTATGTAGATATATATATTAAAAAAATTACTTTATTATTATATATATGTGTGCATATATTATTCACGGTTTAAAAAAAACATAGTTTAATATTTTAAGTAATTTATTTATATTTAAATGAATATATTTTAATAATATGTATACATATATTATTAATGTTTTATTATAAAATCATACATATATACACTAATATATATACATGTAGTTATTTATTTATATAAAATAACAAACTTCACACACACACACACACACATATATATTTATAATATTTATATAAATTAATAGTTTATATACATACATATATTTGGACAACATATACTTGCATATTGGATGAGCTAACATGTCCATTGCGATGTAAATCCCAACATATATACATGGGCATGTTATACCTTACGCGGGTTGATATGTTACACAAGCACACACGCATATATATATATATATATATCTGTGTGTGTGTTAATTAAAACCATAAAATTTATAAATTGAAATAAAATAAACGATTTTATAAATAATATTTAGAAATGTTCTAAATGAATTAGACTTCATAGGCCCAATATAGATCCAATAAGGAATTTTTTTTGAAATTCACCCATAACTTCCGCTACGGGCTGGTCCAGTTCCAACACTCACTGTGTCACACAACAAAAATAGGTGATATATGACCTATCGTATATGCCTGAAACCTTGTCCCAAATAAACGGAGTCAGTACCTAATCGTACCATAGACCCTGAGTCGCATCCAATGTGATCAAACTTGTGTAGATCTCATTGTATCCCACAACGAGCATGGGTGATATATGACATACTCTACATATCTAAGACCTTTTCGGATCTCACCATACCCCATATCGAGCATAAGTGATATATTGTCCTGTGGTATATGATCGTCATAAAAAACATCATCTCCCCTAATTAGTCATCATGAATTTCTCAACTAACTTGCGTACGCCTCTATCAAAAAGAGAACGACGGACATGTCCCATATAAAATGCTACCGGGAGCTACAAAAGAGCACCAACGATGTACCGTATACATCAAAATATACATTAAGTAATCATATACGCCTACTACGAACGAAGATCGCTATATCGTCATTGTCTTCAATACATATGGTCACTACTAAAAGAACAATAACATGTATGGCCACTAATATAAGGGCAATACTGCCACAAATACAAGACCTATACCATTCATCGAAGCATATCTACCCGAAGGTCGAAACCAAGCGAAATGAACTAACTCTGCACGATGGTACACACTCGTCAGACGTGATTGGGCAACCAATCACCGTACCGACCGCGTGTACGATCGTTATTGATCACATAAGCATAAATTAAATAAGCATCCAGATCTCATGCTTTGCCTTGCATTCCACTCTCCCGAGCGGCCCAAAGTCTTCCCGAAGTCATGCCAAAGCCTTGTGTCGAACCGCATCCGGAACCGGGAAAAAATCTCCATCTCCTTGCGCATTTCCTGGGCTTACTATCCAGGCCTATACCCCACCAATGTACCTGTGGTATAACCGCCGACGGACTGGTGGAAGCCTGTCCTAGGCAGTGAGCCTGTGTAGGTGTCAACCGAGCCACTTCAGTCATAGATTCGTGTATCGTTTCCTCCATCGCTTCATCTAATGGATAAACTAGCTCCTCTAGCCTGCTTCCATCGTATCAGACCTCATCTGGAGTCTATTAATTGATATTTTGAAAGTGGTTCCTTATGTATTCGAAAACCAATTTCAATATGAAATCCTCTATTTTATGCGTAGAGTTACGTGGGACGATCTCAGCGACTCACCCTCCTCTACACACCGAAATAAACTCAACCGATCATCTTGCCTCACGTGATGCTCACATGTATGTCGATGCACCTACTTGTGCATGAATAAACACACACATATAAGTTTCACAAATCATGTTTTGAGTTTCACCAGACGATTACTCAACCCGGTATTCTCTTGCGCAATTTAGCGCACCCGATAGTCGCTATGACTTCATGAGATTGCTTGTAACTTGCTTGTATACACATACAGATATCCCCATACACAGTAATACATATATTACAATTATATTTATATTCACACATACTCAACCATTATCAATAATTCTACAATACATGAATTATATTTATTTTTATACAACTTCAAATACATATATACATGCACTTACCCATATAAGTATACATACACGTATATTTAAATAAACAATTTAATTATTCAAAAATCAAGTCTTATTTTTATTTATCAAATATTTCTATAAAAGCTCAATATCATTTTCTATTATTTCATAAAATCGTTCTATTATTTTATAAAATACAATACTAGCTTATAAATCATTTAAACCCTTTATAATACTTTGTTTCTTTTTTAAAATTAAGTGCTCACCTTGTAATTATTTTATAAAATCTTATAACAATTTTATAAGATAATTCACTCATTATATTTTATAGAATCTTGTACTTTTATAAATATCTTTTTTATACTGTTTTATAAAATCTCATTCTATTTTATAAAATGTCACATTTATATTATTTTATAAAATTTCATTCTATATTATAAAATATATCTTTCACTTATACAGTTATTTCTTCACTTAAATAATGCTTATAAGTACTATTAAGCCCCTGATCACTTTAATAATAAGTGTAGAGCTCATAACTCACTTAAATAGCTTACTAACTTCATTTTATAAAATATTCCATCTACTTATAAAATCATTCCTTCTCTTAAACAATATTTGGAAGTACTGGTCAAGCTTCATTAAGCCTCTAATCACTTTAATAATAAGTGTAGAGCTAGTAACTCACTTAATTAACCTACTAAATTTTGTAAAACCCATTCAAATGACTTAACTATTACTAACTAACAACATGCACATCATTATATCATTTAATTAGTCATAAATCAAACAATAGTGTTATACAAAACCATCTAATTAGCTCCAAACCCAACTAATAGCTTGCTAAAATTTTCAAAATTAGTAAGTAAGGTTTCAAATAAATAATGTGATGATATAATCGGGTTTACACCGTGAATAAAAGACCAAACCATCACATAACAATCTCTAAATTATTTCATATCACTTCGTAATCATAAATAAATCTATGAAGTGAAAAAAGTAAATAAGATAAGAGAATTATCTCACTCACCTTCTTCTTACCAAATCAAGCTCCAAAGCAACAAAACCAGACTTTTCCTTCTTTTGAAATTAGAGATGAAGCTCCAAACATAACCCCAAGCTAATTCCTTAATGGGTTTTTAAGGAATTGGATGAGAAGAATTATGGTGATTTTAGTTTGAATTTAGGAATTTTATTTAAGCATGGATTAGTGGATTTAGGGCAAGGGGATTAAGGGGCAATTAATAGGAGAAGACGAAAAGAAGTATCGTGGAATGAAAAATGAAATGAAAGTAATAAAGGGGTTAGCCAACTTATAGGCAAGCTAATGGGCCTTAGCCCAAAATTCATTTCATCCACATGAAATCACTATTCACTCCAAAAATTTATCGACTCCAAACATTACCAAGTTTATACTCATTTTTCTCATGACAAATTGCGGTTACAACAGCTAATGTCTTAAGTCCCAATTCATCCGTCTTCAAAAAAACGAGTATAACAGGTGATTCGTTAATTAAAGATTAAATATTTAAACTAATTAGTTAAATATCCAATCGTTAAAATTGTGGGTTGTTACATTCTCCCCTCCTTAAAAAGATTTCGTCCTTGAAATTCGTATGAGTACGAGAAAGTAATGGGACTGATAAAAATTCTCGAACCTCAATTTGACAAAATTTCAACCATACTTCCCCTTATGCTACTAGCGTTATGGAAACTCCCAAATTAGAATACATCATACCGCTAGAAAATATGTGATAACCTACATTACCCTATATTTCCCAAAAATACATACCCCCTTTTAAGAAAGCTTCTCACTATTTAAATGCAAATCTAAACAAATAAGCATTTAAATAGTTTGATTTAGGTCTCAAATACCTAATTATACTATATAAAGAGGATTATGCACCTACTCTATAGCAACACAAAATTAAAACATGTAAAATTAAGCATAGTAACCGATACTACCAGAATCATACAGGACTAAAAATTAGAGAGTAAGCTCAAGTAAGTTGGTATCTAAGTATACCATAACTCCAAATCACATTAAAATGTAATCGACTCGTATAGATCCCACCTTGACCCCCGCAATAGGCATGGTTGATATGTGACCTATTTTAAATGGCTATTGCTATCTCTCTCTAAACATGCTAGAACATGTAAATATAACTAGAATACAAGCAACCAGACACACAAAACAAGGAATAACAAGCAACGACAATCAAACAAAATCAGTCAACAATCAATCAGAAAGCAACACAAGCAACATCAATCAACAAAAATCAACCAGTCAATCAAGCAACAAGCAGCAACAAGTAATAACAAACAATAACATACAACAATGAGAAATAACAAGCTACAACAATCAATAAGAAATATCGGCAACAATAATCAACAATAATCAATCAATCAACAAACAACAGCAATCAATCAACAAACATCAACAATCAATCATTAAGTAACAACAAGCACCAACAAGCAATAACAAGCATCAACATACTGTACAAACAATCGACAAGCAACAATAATTAGCACATAAATAACTAAATGCATAAAAAGAGTCTATACCAACATGCATGGTAACCAACAATGGTCGAAGCGTGCATGTCAAACCATAAATTCACATGAGTCTGTTCGACATTTAGGATGAACAAAATTCTTGAGAGGTACAAACCTCTTCATGGATATAATACATAATAGGATATTACACCTCTCGCTACAAAAATGGAAAACTTATGTGATATGCCAGATCACCGATTTTCAAAACTCTCGAATAAACCCAACAATCTAAGTCTTAATTCTCCTTTCCTTCCAAACAGAACTCATTCTCCAAAGGAGAAAACTTACTTATTAAATCATTTTAAATGACAATTTATAGATGCTTGGGCTTGCTCGGGTTCGAACTCACCTCAACCGCACAATGTTAATAAGGATAATATACTAAGTGTACTACAACACTCGCCTAGGCAAGTATCTTGTCACCACTTATAAGATTACTCGAATGTTCACAAAACTAGTAGGTCCTTCCCTGAACTATCACATGTTACTTTAACTAACTATACTACAAATAAATGTATCATGAATAAAGATCGCCTAAAATAATATACAATGCTCGCCCTAATCATTTTTTCACTCCCACGGTTTCTTTATTAAACTAGGGTCGGCCACCCGACTCATCTCATGCGAACTCCGATTCGGTTCCTTGGTCCGACCACTGAAATGTCTTTGCACGACAAGAGTTGCACTTCGGAAATCTCTCGAATCTAACTCAAGTGCTCGCCTTTAAGAATTGAGTGAAAAACCATTGCCTAACCCTACACTCGAACTAGTGATTAGGAACTGGTACGTGAATGGACAAAACCTTAGAAAATATCTCTTCAGCACGTGGAATTAACCCCACCACGAAAGGTTTACTAACACAAGGACAAAGGACTTCTAACACGAATGACTCCATAAAATACATAGAAGTCATCCGCTCGATGTTTGCTCATTACTAGGTATCCACCGAATTCTACCTGGAAGCAAATCCAAGTCACGCTTCATTAACCCACTCCATCCAACTTGGAAGCTTGTGTGTCGAGTTCGAATGGCAGTCCATTTGGTCGTTACACCACCTTCGACACCTACCGCAGCTGCTCACCTATGCCTTTTGCTCATATCGATAGCCTAAACGAAGATACCTTAGCAAGTCATAGTAGAAGCAAATCAGAGTTCAAAAGACAAGTGGAGTAATAATATTATATAGTAGATAAATACAAGTACGCTCTCTTTACGCATCTCCTTATACTAAGTTGTTTTGACTCAAACCGGTCTACTTGGTCCTAAGTGTTGAACCTATGCCCTAATACCAAATGTAACAACCTGTCCTTTGTAATACCCTGAAATCAACGTCGAATTACAACGTCTGACTTTTGAAAACTGCAAAGGACAATTTGGTAGGGTAAAATTAAAACAAAACACTATAGCCAAGGCATATCGATAGAATCTCAGCGCAGAATGATAATATATGATATACTGAATATACAATAATAGAACTAGAGAACAATATATATAAGAGACTGCATTGGGGAAGTAAGTGATAAATAAATATCAATACACAAAGTCAGAATAGCATATTTGATACAACAAGTCTCATATATAAATAAGATATCTCTCATGTACTACTACAATATCAAGTATGTATATCCAAGTATCGACATCACACCTCCAATATGCTCCAAACTACTCAATCGAGTTCACGAGAGTTGTCAGGACATAAACAGACAAAGATAAAATATGGGTTAGACATAAAGTCTGGTGTGAGAGGAACTATCTCAAAATAACATATATCAAAATTGTAAACATATGTAAACAGAAAGCTGCTAAGGCACATCCAGTATTCTCCATAAACCTCAGGGGTAATCCAGACAACCCATAAACAAGTAAAGTAAACCCATCACCAATATAGAGGATCATACCATAACCTGCTATTCTCTTGTAATCAACGAATCAACACAATTAATATAATGTGACTGTTACATAACAGTATACCATGATAAGGTAACTCAAAAATAATATCAACCAACCAATATACTACACACCACATAGCGATAAACTAAAACAAAGAATACAAATTGATACCCATCATTATTGATGGGTGGAGTCCGCAATGGATATTTAACATGATCCAGTGATCCCTATCAAGGATCCAAATTAATTAGAGTGCTAAGTTGTACTATAGACAACAATCATAATCCAATGATTCTCTTCGAGGGCCCAAATAAATAGAGTCAGCATCGAATTTTATCGTAGACCCTAAGCCGCATCCTCTTGATGGAACTCGTGTAGATCTCACCATCTCCCACAATGAGCATAGATGATATATGACCTACTATATATGCCTGAAACCTAGTCCCAAAATAAATAGAGTCGGTACCTAATCACATCTTACTCGATATGCCTAAAACCTAAGTTGCATGCTTCATCTTCGGGCAATTCTTCTTCTTAAGGCTCGACTTTCAGAGTTATAGCGCTTGACATTGACTATCCCTTCTAGTTGCGGACACCTTAAAGCATAGTGCTCCTTCTGCCCACAATTGTAGCAAGTAACCTCCGAAATATCCTTTGACCACCTCCCTCTTGATTCTTTATTTTCTATTGCCGCCCCTCCTTCCCCTTTTGGTATGAAGCAAACCACTTCTTATGTTCCACTTTTGGATTTACTCCATCCTTCTCTCCTTTCGTTACATGCTATCATAGCATCGAGTCATATTTGCAACAAACTCAAAGGAGATGCTAAATGCACCATCACCTTATGATTTAAGCCTTGCTTCAACCCTCGAATAAACTTCTTGTTCTTCTTTAGTGGAGTATTGATCAAGGCATTAAACTTCTAGAAATACTCTTCCAAAGAAAGATCTCCTTACCTAAGATTGATGAACTCTCTCAACAACATGCTTCTTTGAGACTTGGAAGTGCATTGAGGTTCGAATCTTCCCAGAACTATTCCCAAGTGATCTCCTCCTCAGGAGTTTACGCAGTCACCATCCCCCACCAATCCAAAGCATCTTCATGCAACTGCTTTGAAGCCAAATTATCTTATACACATCATTCAGCCCCAAACCCCAGGAGATATGCTCGATCACTTTTAGAAAATTCAATATTTCCACCATCGACTCTCTCCCGGTAAACATCGTACTCCCAAGGTTTGGTAATTTTGATTCAAATTCGGAAAATCCTCTCTTACACAGGCCTTGGCTCTGCTACTTTTGGCATATTCTATCTCATTATATGCATCTTGAACTGCCAGAATAAAACATTCACATCCCACAATAGTGGGACTGCCTCATTCTCGACTACTGAAGGCACCTTTCTCCCATTGCCATTGACAGTTTTTGTGCTATCATTATTTCTCCGAGCATTGGTTCCTCCTAGTGTAACCCTTCCACTTTTCAAATCCATTTCCACTAAGAAAGTCTTCATTAGGATCGAAAAAAGAGAGTGGAACAACAATAAGGGAATAGATATATCTACTTATCTACCTATATAGCAAATACTGGTACGTCATATAATAGCGTACACCTTCCCCAACATGTTTGTTTTCTACTATCTAATTTCACCTAAACTTTTAATCTATTTTACTTAAGTGTCGCCTAACCTAAGCTCTGATACCAACTGTAACATCCCTCATTCTGAAACCCAAAGATGAAACTCCAATGTGTTGTAGTAACTGTGGAATTATCTTTCGGCAATATAGATGAGATCACTTTTATTAGACAGTCTTTAGTAAACAGAGCAGATATTAACTAAAATTAAAAAAACACATCATTACAATTCAAGATTTACAATTTAGTTTCCAAATTTGTGTCCATCTAGGGGTCAAATATATGATACAACATAGTTAATAGTATTATGCCCAACATATGAAGATGCTGACATAAGCATTTAGTACAATGGAACCAAAATAACAAATAATATTCCCTTCACCTTTGATTCCTTTATTTGTCCACCCAAAAGCATTTTGTCTAAACCCATAAACTCAACCTACTCGAATGAGTACCTGTGACTTTATATGGAAAACAATAATAAAAACACGGGAAAGACATAAAGTCTGGTATGAGCAATATATTACCCTACATACAAAGTAAGAGAGACCAGCCCGCTAAAGCACTTAATATGTTTTCCCCTCACTAAAGCGATCATTCATTTTAACCTGTATAAATATAAACTTACACATAGTTCAACTTAGGTGTCTTACTCTTCCTGCGAGGCCATAACCGAAATCAGATCACCTAGTAGACATATAGCAATCATTCTCTTTCTAGACAAAACCCCAAACATTCTATTAAGGCTGCCATCGAGGCCTCACGCCTTCTATAATAGATGAAAGGTTTAAGTCTTATCATCTGGTGCCACCACCAAGGCGCTATATCTGCACTTTATTCTATTAAATACACTATTGGTTTGGATTCACCCTAGGCCTTATACCTACTTTGCTTACTTGTTTCAGTTGCCATACCTGGCCTTATGCCTACGCTTACATTTCAATTTCCATACTAGGACTTACACCTACCCTGCTTTGGGTACTTAACTGCCACATTAGGCCTTATATTTTCTACCAAATCTTTGGTTGCCACAACGGACCTTACACTAACTATGTTCGTGCCTCGGATGCCACTTTAGGCCTTACTCCACACTTTTGTCTACGGTTGCCACTTTAGCCCTTACACCCACACTTTCATTTTCGGCAGCCATACTAGGCCATACAACTACGTTTTCACTGTTAGTTTCCAGACTAAGCTTTACACATATGCTTTCGGTTCCTTAACTGCCAATCTGGGCCTTACATTACCCACTGAACATTACTTACCTACATAACCAGTAATACGTTTGGCTTTTCACCTAGTGATTCAATAAGCTACTTTACTACGTCATCAACATTGTTTTAAGTGTTAGCTTCGATCAACTTAAGCCGTAGAATAAATTCTCTTCTGAAAGTCTACTAGTTCCAATTTCAACATCTCGGTAATCGCTACCTGTTATCCTACCTTTTGGCGAGGCCGTAATATCATCGACTTGGCTAGGAACGGATGGTTATCAGCCTTAGGAATCGATGACATACAATACTATAGACGATGGTCAGGCAGATTCAAACCGGGTCCCAATCAAGGTGCAATCAACATGAAGTCACTGACATAGCCTCGTGGAGTTATATTTCATATTTGGAGTCGATCGGAGTTTGTATGTACGAGTTACGAACGAAACAAGGATTTGTATGGATCGATCAAAAATGATCCATAAAACAGCTCCTATCATCGGAGGATGATCAATATCTCAAAATCCACAAGGCCAATTCATTTGAAACTTCCAGAGCATCAACAGAATGAAGAGTGGAGCCTACAAAAACAATCACAGGTCACAAAGTAGATATTTGAGGATGGCCGATCATTGTTGGCCGATCATTTTTGCCAAACCATCAAAATGTTCGGCATATATCCGTGCACGATCCAAGTACAACAAAGATTGATCTTATCTTCCAATTTACAATTCAGAACGATTCCATATTTTAGGAGCAATGTCAAGAGGCATGTGGGAATCCCCAAAAACGATCGCACTCGAATTGGAAGCAAGAAAAACGATCGGTGAAAGTTTAGTCGATCATTCCAGATGGTCAAGTTGAGTTTACCGATCGTTATGGTGGGCCCCTATGGACCTAGAGAGCCTTCTGCCTAAATCTTAACGAAATTTCTCATCATCTCTCCCTATAAATACATGCCTTTTGGTTCATTTTCAAGACCTTTACACTGCTAGTTAGAGGAGACTTCATTGTAATCAAGTGCTATCTTTATTTCTCCACTGTAATCAGATTGATAAGTGATTAATAAAGGCCAAAACTGCAAAGTGGACTTAGGCATACAACGTCGAACCACTATAAATCTTGGTGCTCCTAATTGCTGGTCTTTATTTGTTGTTGGCTTAATATTTTCCTCGGTTTAATTTTATCTACTTCGCTTCTCCACTAAACCTATTCTTGGGTGTTTGTGATCAATTTTGGTGCAAACATTTTGGTTCTTTCACTGAGAACCTTAATTCTTAGTTTCTAGAATCCCTTTGTTGCTACTGGATTGGATAAATCCCCCAATGGAGATCTGATGTAATCTTCAGAAAATTGCTCGTACTATTCAAATTTGTAGAAATCTAAGCAAAGCTATCGATAATGGTGAGACATACTCGATCCACTTCTCAGAATGTGGAAGGAAACGAGAATACCAGCATTCAACAAGGAGATCCAAGCAATCAACCAACAAATGTGAATGCTGATCTGGTTGAAGTTCAGAATCCCACTAATGCTGTTACAAGAGCTGAATTTCATAATTTAACGAGAGAGCCGATGGAGAGCCATCGGTAGCTAAATCAACAAATTCGGACCAATATCAACTTGATGAACCAAATCAATCAGCAGCAAAAAGGCAAAGCTAGAAGGGATCCCACCCCTTACTCGGCATTAGAGAGCTCTAGTTCATCGGATGGATATTACAGACATAGGCTCTGCAGAACTGACGGATATATCATGCAAAAACTTCAGGGCATCAACAGGTAGACCATCGTGGTCTGCCAGGAATGGTTAGTGCTGATCCCTCCGCTAGAGAAGGAAACTTACCTATGCATGTTGGGATTCAAACCGGAGCTGCTACAGTTAGTTTAGATGATGGAGTCCGATTGAATGCTAATTAGGTTCTTCCCCAGAATGATGATGAAATGAATGTACAAGACATGCATTGGGAAGATGGTGAACCAAGAAGACATTAAATGACCCGCAGACATCGACCGGACCATTCACGTGAGGTGGAACACTACTGCTGCTTGGCACCAGCCATCCAAACCCCGGACTTATCGGCAATGGTCAGACAGTTGGTGAGGGAGAACCATGGCTTGACTAATGATGACGGGGGAATCTCGAGAAGCCATACCCTGTTCACTGGTAACGTTCTGCATGTGTACCCAAGGAGATTCAACATGCCATCGATGCCTATCTACGAGGGAAAAACCGACCCTAGGCAGCAATTATGAGATACGAATGGTTGATGGATTCTACACGAGCCGATGATGCGACCAAGTGCAGATGCTTTCCCATAACTCTCTCTATAATAGCGACAATATGGTTCACGAGACTACCCCCGCGATACATTTATTGATTCAAATATTTGGTAACCAAGTTTATGGAGTAATTCCGGATGCATGCGACTCGTCCTAGAGACGTGATGTCCCTTTCCAGCGTGATTCAGGCTCCGAGGGAGTCATTGAAAGATTATTTGGAGAGATTTCATACAGCTGTTACAGAGGTCAGTAATCTAAATGATCATGCAATACTCATTGCCGTGACGAGAGGGATTAACCCAGAATCTAATTTTGGCGATTGGTTTACTGGTAAGCCCCCGCAACGTTGGAGCACTTTTATGCAAAGGCGGCTCAGTTTTTGAGAAAAGAGGAAGCTAGGTATCCACTAGAAAAAAGAACGTTGCAGGACCAAGTGGAGAAGGAGCATAAGTAACATTACAATAAAATAGTCTGATGACGGTTCTGGTAAAGTCCAAGTGAATGTTCAGAATAAACCAAATCAACAAAAGAGAGGCGGAGATAGGAACCGAGAATAAAAGAGGGATTCTGGAAGGTTGAAGCTTAGGATTCCAATGTATAATAATTACTTGCCGTTGAATATGTCCTTGGAGAATATTTATTTGTCTACCTACAATACCATGTAGTATAGAAAGCCGCCTCCAAAAGAATCAACAGAGAAGCAGAAACAGACCAGGATGCCGATTTCATGAGTGCTATGGGCACAATACAAATGAATGCAGGCATCTCCAGGATGTTATAGAAAAGCTGATTCGAGAAAGGAAATCACAACAGTTTATGAAATCCCCGTCGGATGGCGGGCATGGAACTTCCAACCCCAACCGAGGACAAGCGCTGCATTGGGTTGAGGAGCCTGCGTGGACTGGTGATAAATACGATAGTCGGAGGACCGCCCTAGCAGATAAGAGTTGGCAGGAGATGGAGCGCTATGCTAGCGCAATTAGGTATGTGGACTTTGAATGCTGTCCGAATAAGGAAGATGGAGCTTTGAAAAAACAGCAACATACGATGGCGGATGATATTATGTTTAGGAACAGAGATGTAGACAAAGTAGAGGCTCCAACAATCGACCCAATGGTCATTTTGGCCATGATTGGCCCCGCTTTGGTAAGAAGGATATTAATTGATTGTGGAAGTTCAATAAAATTAATCTTCAAAAAGGCTTATGATCAGATGAGGATGGAAGCGAAAGACTTAAAACCGTCTAAGACTCGTATTCACGGTTTTAACGACATTGCAACTGAAGCAATTGGTTATGTGGAGTTACCTATAGAATTAGGAGAAGGTGAACGAAGGAAAGTGCGGATCTTGTCGTTTGTTGTTTTGGATGTTAACTCTCCATACAATGTTTTTTGGGTCGACCGGCCCTAGTTGAATTCTAGGCAACTCTTGCCCCATGGTGTTTGACTTTGAAGTTTTCGACTGATAATGGTGTAGGAGTTGTTCATGGCGATCAGGCGACTTGACGTACCTGTTATATAACTGAGTTGAGGAAAGCTCAGCGCAAAGAAAAAGGTAAGGGTGTGGACAAGACTGTTCGCATCCAAGCTACCGAAGATTGACAACTAGTGCCTGAGCCTTGGCTTGGGTGCCACAGTCGGTTCTATAGAGATATAGATCCGAGAGATGATGAAGAGGAGCCCAAAGAGACCAAGGCTGCACCGGTTGAGCTAACAATCGATATTATGGTCAGCCACGATGACCTATCACGAGTTCTAAAGATTGGATCACAACTCAGCCCCCCGATGATGAAGGAACTTGCTGGTTTTCTCCAAGCGAATCTAGACGTGTTCGCTTGGACTCACTCTGACATGTGTGGAATCTCGCCTGCTATTGCGAGCCATGCATTGAATATCGACCCGAGGTATGTCCCGGTAAAGTAAAAAAAGCACGGCATGGATCCAGAGCGATTTGCCGCTCTCAAAGAGGAGGTAGATAGACTAAAAGACAACCGGTTTATCCACGATGCCCTCTACCCTCAATGGGTATCTAATCCCGTGCTTGAGAAAAAAGCAAATGGGAAGTGGAGAACTTGCGTTGATTATTCAGATTTGAACAAGGCGTGTCTAAAAGACAGTTTTCCCCTTCCAAGGACCGACCAACTGGTAGATTCAACCGCGAGACACGAATTTCTATCTTTCATGGATGCGTGCTCGGGATATAACCAAATTCCGATGCACATTCCCAATCAAGAGCACACCAGCTTCATTACCGATGTTGGATTATATTGCTATCTAGTAATGCCGTTTTTGGATTAAAGAATGCTTGAGCAACTTATCGGCACTTATTCAATAGGATGTTTAAAGATCATATCGGAAAGACAATGGAAGTCTATGTGGTGATATGCTCGTGAAGTTACGATGATCAAGCGACCATATTAGAGACTTAGCAGAAATATTTGACATCCTTCAATATTACAAGACGAAGATTAATCCTTTGAAGTGTTCCTTTGGTGTTGCATCAGGAAAATTCTTGGGCTTTGCTGTCAATGCCCGTGGAATAGAGGCAAATCCCAAGAAGATTCAGGCTATCCACGATATCCAAGCGCCAAGGACCATTAAACAAGTGCAGAGTCTGAATGGAAAAGTTGCTGCCTTAAGCCGATTCATCTCCAGAGCTACCGACAAATGCATTCCTTTCTTTGACTTAATTAGGAAAGGGAAAAGAAACTTTGAATGATGCAGGATTTTAAAGACACATTTCAAGCTCTGGTGAATCATTTGGAGAGACCCCCCACCTTGTCAAAGTCGGTGGATCATGAGGATCTCCACATTTATTTGGCCGTATCGGCACACGTTGTAAGTGCTGCATTGATTCACGCGGAGGACCGAATTCAGAGGTCGGTGTATTACGTCAGCAAAAAATAATGGGAGATGAAAGGAACTGTCTAAAAATAGAGAAACTAGCATACTACTTACTAAATGCATCACTAAAGCTTCGTCCATACTTCCAGGCACATCCAATTAATGTTTACACCAACCAGCCGTTACGACAGGGCCTACAACGACCTGAGACATCTGGAAGGTTACTCAAGTGGAATATAGAGCTCAGTCAATTTGATATTACTTATCTCCCTCGAAGGGCTATCCAGGGTCAGGCTTTAGCAGATTTTATAGCAAAGTTTATTGTGCAGGATGATCCTCCGGAAGGCAGCGAAATCCCCACAATACGGTGGAAATTGTATACTGATGTTGCATCTAACGATCATTATTTTGGAGTTGGAATAGTGCATGTAACTCCTGAAAATCGGTCAATCTTTTATGCATTAAAACTTGATTTACCAGCGACAAACAATGAAACTAAGTATGAAGCTCTGATTGCTGGACTGAAACTTGCTAGAGAACTTGGAGTAAAATCTCTCGAAATCTTTTACGATTCGCAGTTGGTAGTGTACCTTACTCAAGTCCAAGAGTTGTTGACAGAATTTAAGTACTATGACATTTCGCATATTCCACAAGACTGAAACAAAGAGGTTGATTCATTGGTAAAGTTTACTAGTACTGGCGACGTACAGTAGATAGGTTTGGTTCCGGTCGAAGTATTAAATGCCCCAATTATAAACATGATAGAAATCGACCATGCAATGGAAGCAGAGCCTAAAAGGGAATCGTGGATGACTCCAATCAAAGACTATTTACCGCATGGAGTCCTACCAGATAAAAGAAATGAAAAGTGACAAGTCCTTCGCAAAGCTTCACAGTATATCATGCAAGAAGGAGTTATGTATAGGAGAGGTTTCCCTGTTCCCCTACTCCGGTGTGTCGCTCATGATGAGATAAAATGTGTTCTAAGAGAAGTTCATGAAGGGGAATGTGGCGATCATACTGGAGGGCAAACTCTGGCAAAGAAAATACTCCGTTACGGGTATTATTGGCCAACCGTAAATTGAGATGCTGCTGATTATGTAAGCCGATGTGATAAATGCCAAATATATGCAAAAGTCCCAAGAGCTCCACCAACGGAAGTCACGCAAATGGTCAACCCATGGCCATTTCCATATGGGGTATAGACATTATCGACTCCTTACCGATCTCTAAATGTGGTGCAAAGTACGATATTGTTGCAGTCGATTACTTCACCAAATGAGCCAAAGCAGAACCTTTACCTACGATCATAACCAAGAAAGTGATCAACTTTGTTGTTCGAAACATCATATATCGATTTGGTTTATCACAAACTATTGTAACATATAATGAGACTTAATTCGATAGTGTTGAATTCAAAGAATTCTGTCGAAGGTATCATATTGAAAGAGATTTGCAGCAGTCGCTCACCCTCGGGCAAATGGACAGGTTGAACCTGTGAATAAAATCATAAAATCCATTCTGAAGAAGCGATTGGAAAAGGCTAGAGGCAAGTGGTGGACGAACTCCCTACAACACTGTGGGCTTACAGGACCATCCACAAGTCTACGACTGGCCATACTCCATTCGCCCTTGCTTACGGTTCCGAAGCTGTCATTCCTGTTGAGCTCGAGGTTCCGTCTCACCGAGTGACTTATTACGATCCCAAAACAAATAAAGATCTCTATTTGGAATCTCTTGACTTTATTGATGAGAAGCGTGAGGAAGCCGATCTGAGGGCAGCTGCATATCGACACCCAATCGCTTGGTATTGCAACGTCAAAGTCTGATCTAGAACCTATGAAATCGACGATCTCGTTCTAAAACGATTTTTTCCTACCCCATCGCGCATGAATCCGATCTGGGAAGGACCATATGTCATTGAACAGAGGCTTGGAGAGGGAACTTTCAAGCTAGCGACTGTCGATGGCATCACACTTCCAAGGGCGTGGAATAGCGAGCATTTATGACGCTATTTCACTTAGTTGATTTCTTTTTCATTTTAGATGTATTTGCTTTTGCATTTTCCTTTCCAGATATGTAATAAGACAGATCATGTCATTCTTTTCCACTTAGCAAATAAAGCCTTGGACTCCTTTGTATTTATGTTTGCTATAGCATTGTGTATCAGTTACATGACGGGACTGAAATAAAATAAGAGCGATCGTGACACGACAGATCGCTCGCTAAATTAAACCCCTAACTCCTAGGGGGAAATCAATCAATTACGGAGAATACGATCCGACTGCTCTCCGAATCAACTCTAAGTCCCCAGAGTGCGGATTGGAGTATAAACATAAATCGGGTGTGAATCGTCCACCTGCGAAATAACTCTAAGTTCCCAGAGTGCAGATTGGAGTATAAACATAAATCGGGTGTGAATCGTCTACCCGCAAAATAACTCTAAGTTTACAGAGTGTAGATTGGAGTATAAACATAAATCAGGTGTGAATCGTCCATATATGAAATAACTCTAAGTCTCCAGAGTGCGGATTGAAGTATAAACATAAATCGAGTGTGAATCGTCCACCCGTGAAATAACTCTAAGTCCCCAGAATGCGGATTGGAGTATATACATAAATCAGGTGTGAATCGTCCACCCGCGAAATAACTCTAAGTCCCTAGAGTGCGGATTGGAGTATAAACATAAATCGGGTGTGAATCGTTCACCCACGAAATAACTCTAAGTCCCCAAAGTGCGGTTTGGAGTATAAACATAAATCGGGTGTGAATCATCCACCCGCGAAATAACTCTAAGTCCCAGAGTGAGGATTGGAGTATAAACATAAATGGGTGTGAATCGTCCACCCGCGAAATAACTGAAAGTCTATAGGGTGGATCGTGTAGTGTATATGCAAGTATATGTGGCTAAATATATAATGCAACTAAACCAATACTAATCTAAGTAAATATAGAATAAGCACACCAGGATTTTATACTGGTTCGGACCTCCCGTCCTACGTCCAGTCCCGAAGCTCTCCTTCGGAATTCGACTATCAAACACCCTCGCTTCGCCCGGAGGAATAGGCTTGTTTACAATAGATTGTTCTTGTCAAATGTGTGTTCTATAACACGGATATTGACTAATTAGTACAAATGCTTTCGATATATATATATATATATATATCTAGAGAGTATTGTCTATAAAGAACTGTATATTTGGAAGAGTAGAATACAAGTATAGATTGCTAGAGATCAAGAGTATATGATAGAGTGTATAATTAGAGAGCATAAGTGAGTAAGGCAAGTGTTCTCTTGATTCTTGAAGATACATATAGTTGTATAGAGATTCCTTGAGTAGTTGCATCCATTAACAAGCGCTTTACAGTTGCTTCCGTTGATGATGAAGAGTTGCAGCGAAGAGAAGCGAAGACGTCTATTCAAATCTGGCAGTTGAAGATCCCGAGTTTGAATTTAGAAGTCTGGATGTTTGTATCAGACGTCTGATCCTGTATAATTTTTGTTCAGGGTAGATTTTCAGACGTCTGGGTGCATCTACCAGACGTCTGGTCTTGTCTGTTTTGATGTTCCAGAGAATATTTTCAGACGTCTGACTTGTGCACTCAGACGTCTAAAAACTGTGCATGTCCTTTTTTATGCATGTTTCTTGTTGCTTCTTTGATCTTATCGACTTGTATTCTCTTGATTGTTCTTTGCACCTTGTTTTTGTCTTTCTAGTGATGTTGCTCTAGCAAGTACCTGTATATAGAAATATATACATATATTCGATTTCCATTGTATAGTTGTTGTCATCGAAACCGTAGATTTGATTTCCTAACAATCTCCCCCTTTTTGATGATGACAACTATACAATGTACTTATAAATAATTTTATAAATCTCCCCCTGAATATGTGCTTACCATAATTTATAGTGATCTGTATTATATCTCCCTCTTTGGCATTATCAAAAAGAATATAGAAATTTGTAAAGTTTTACCAGATATTGTAAGATAGAAATATATACAGAGATAACACACCAAAAGAGAAATTTTCATTGATAACATTCAGTTGATTACATTCATATAGTTTTATAGTTTTGAATACATACGAGAAAGACCTAGAAATCTAAGATTCTTTTGGGAATGCTTCTGCGGATCATCTCCTTTATCTTCAATTTTGGAAGAACTAGGTTGCGTTGTAGGAGATGTCGGAGTTTGTTCTAGAGGTTTTTCGTTAATAAGTTTTGAGTGCTTCGAAGGAGGAGAAGGCACTCGGGTTGGCCAGTCTTCTGAAGGAGGCGTAAGACCACGAACCCTTTGAAGAACCTCTTTTAGAACTGATAAGACAGTTGAAAGTGATGTTTTAACCGTGGCAAGTCGTGTAGCAAAGGATGTTTCAAAACTATCAATGCGTCTAGCCAACGCTTTTTGATTTTGAGATAGAATATGTTAATTGTGAAGAGTAAGGTCTCGAATACTTTCATTCGGATTCTTCTCCGTTCAAGTCTCCAAAATATCATCTTGAGACGTATAATCAAATGGTGCAAGAGGAGGAGTAGTTTCACGAGTTTGTTCCACCTCTTGTGATGGGTCATGGTGTGTTTGAGGTGGAGGACCAGCTTGTCTGGTTTGACGACGTTGTGTCCACTCGTCGAATGATATAAACTCTGGTGGATTTTCCGGTAGGTGCATTAGTGAGAAAAACTTTGTGGAAGCATATTTTGGAGAGATTTCTTCAAAAGTGGATAGGTAGGAGGGAATGTTGTGAGTTCGTAGTAACCTCATGATATATGCAGGATATATGATAGATGGGCGTGATCGAGTCCAAAAATGTTTGAGCTCGTCAAATATAAACTTTGCCCAATTGACCCTCGTTCCACTAAATATAGCATAAAGAGTCTTGTGCTCTAGTTCCGTTATCTGCTTATGACTACCGAGACGAGGAATGATAGTGTTGATAATCATACGAGTTAGAAGTGTGGCCTTAGGCCGTAGATATTTGGAGGCAAATTTTGGCATTTCATCTTCCCATATTTGATGTCTTACATTGTTTCGTGGTTTGAAACGCATATCGGGAAACTATATAAATCCTCTCCGGAGTCGGAACATCTGAGAGTTCTGCCTATTATTCCGGGAGTGAGTCTAATTGTGTTTCCATAGATACTAGACCATAACCAATTATCCTCGTTTTCAGTGTTCCAAACTGCCGTGCTATCCAAAATAGCGTAGAAAAGAAATATGGCCAATTGATCAATTTGGATATTATTGGGATTGAAGGAGATTAAGGTGTCTAAACCAGCATTTTCACACATTTCTTCTAAGTCATACATTGGAAATTTGAGTAAATGGTAAAATGGACCTGTATGTAGTTTCTTTTTGTGAATGTCCTCGTATCTCTTGAGCGAATGAGGAACACGATTCATCCATCTTTCTATTTGATCATCTGAGCACACCAGAGTTGATGACTTCTCCGATGCCTAAGACGTATCCTTTTGAGTTATCTCCAAAGGTTACTGTTCCACCATCGACATATGTTATATTTGATAACATTTTTGCATTTCCGGTCATATGTTTGGAGTATCCACTATCAAGTATCCATTTCTCCTTATTTTTTATTTTGGGTACCTACAAAATAAAAAACAATTTAATTGGTACCTATATACTTTGTTAGGGTCCTAGATGTTAGGAGGGATAGGTATCCATACCCAAGAAGGTTTGGTACCTTTGTGAATATAATTTTTATTATATACTACATTTTCTAAAAAATTATCGAGATGTTTTTGTCTAATCAATTTATTATTTGTCTTTGGAATCCAAATTTTTATATTTTTGGTATTCGTAATGGACTTAGGTGATCCTATAGTCTTTTGATAAATAAAACTATATTTCTTAATATTATTCCCTTTTTGTTTAGAAATATTTTTAAAACCTATTCCATTTCTATTACCTGATGGTTTTGAAGTTTTAATAAGATTTTCCAAATCTTGTTTTCCTTTATTAAATTTTGAAACATTATTTGTAATTTTGTCTAATTTTTCTTTTAATTCTAAATTTTCAATATTCAATGTTTCAATATTACATTTCAAGTTGATATTTTCTTTTAACAAGTCATCCTTTTCTAGTCTAGTTTCAATAACTATAGTTTCATTTTCAATTAAACTATTTTTAATTTTTTCTTGAGATAATTCTAGTTCCTCTTCTAAAATAATTTTTTCATCTTTTAACATTCCTACTTCAAGTTCTAACCTATTTATTTTGGCTATATGTTCTTTGTTTACTTTTTTAATTTGTCTAAATTTATCATCTAATTCTATGCTAAGTTCTAATAGTTCATTGTAGCTAAGTTCAGGACATACCTCATCAGTGTTAGCCATAAAAAATACATTAGCTTGTTCTCCATCGCTATCACTATCACTATCAGAAGATGATGAATCAGAATCATCCCATGTAACTTTAAAAGCTCCTTTCTTCTTAAATTTCTCAAATTTATTCTTTTTCTCATTGTTGCGTTTAGGACAATCCTTCTTCATGTGTCTGTATTGATCACATTCATAGCACTTGATTTGAGATAGATTTGTTGTATTGGACTTCCCTTCTTTTTGAAATTTGGTCATCTTTCTAAATTTCTTGAATTTGTTGTAATTCTTAGCAATGAAAACTATCTCTTCTTCATCCAAATCTGAGTCATCATTCTTTGCTTGAAATGCTATGTTCTTCTTTTCAATATTTTGTTCTTTTCTAGCCTGTAAGTTAGCTTCATAGGACATTAAATTACCTATCAACTCTTCAACCTTGAGAGTAGAAAGATCATTATCTTCTTCAATAGCTAATACCTTCCATTCTCAATCCGATGTTAAAGAGTTGAGTATTCGAGAAACTAAATCAAAATCGGTAAACTTAACTCCTAATGCCATAAGATCATGTTGAATAGTTTGAAATCGAGAATAAATGTCAATAATAGTTTTATTTTGTTTCATTTTGAATGAATACAATTGGTTTTGCAAAATTGAAATCTTAGTTTGTTTGACCCTTGTTGTACCTTCGTGTGTGATTTGTAAGGTACGCCATATGTCAAACGCAGTGGTACATAACATGACATGTGAAAATTCATTTTTATCTAGAGAGCAAAATAAAACATTCATAGCTTTAGCATTGTTTGAGGCTAGGTCTTTTGTGCATCGGTCCAAGTGTTCATAGCAGTGTCAGGTGCTTCATATTTATTTTGTGTGGCAGACCATATTTCTAGACCATTGGTTTCCATAAAAATACGCATACGAGTTGACCAATATACATAGTTGGAGCCATTAAACAATGGGGGACGTGCGGTAGATTGACCTTCTTGAAAAATACTTGCCATATTAGTGATTCAAAAACTTGTTACAGTACTTTTGATCAAACCAAGATCTGATACCAAATGAAAGTCTATAGGGTGGATCGTGTAGTGTATATGCAAGTATATGTGGCTAAATATATAATGCAGCTAAACCAATACTAATCTAAGTAAATATAGAATAAGCACAATGGGATTTTATACTGGTTCGGACCTCCCGTCCTACATCCAGTCCCGAAGCTCCCCTTCGAAATTCGACTATCAAACACCCTCGCTTCGTTTGGAGGAATAGGCTTGGTTACAATAGATTGTTCTTGTCAACTGTGTGTTCTATAACACGGATATTGACTAATTAGTACAAATGATTCCAATATATATATCTAGAGAGTATTGTCTATGAAGAACTGTATATTTGGAAGAGTAGAATACAAGTATAGATTGCTAGAGATCAAGAGTATATGATAGAGTGTATAATTAGAGAGCATAAGTGAGTAAGGTAAGTGTTCTCTTGATTCTTGAAGATATATATAGTTGTAGAGACCCGTTGTTCGTAGCTCGGTTGGTTTGGGAGCTGGGAGATGGGAACCAAAGGACTGTGTCTGGGTAGGTTCGAATCCCAGCGCCAAACCATCAGTGGGAGTTTCAACGTTAAGCATCCGTGTGCGACGACTAAATAAAAGCGGGGTAGACACACGGCGTGGTTTACTTAAGTGAGTATCAATGAATACCATGATCTTAAGGTTTCCCATGATCTCAAAAAAAAATAGTTGTAGAGAGATTCCTTGAGTAGTTGCATCCATTAACAAGTGCTCTACAGTTGCTTCTGTTGATGATGAAGAGTTGCAGCGAAGAGAAGCGAAGATGTCTATTCAAATCTGGCAGTTGAAGATCCCGAGTTTGAATTTAGACGTTTGGATGTTTGTATCAGACGTCTGATTATGTATAATTTTTGTTCAGGGTAGATTTTCAGACGTCTGGGTGCATCTACCAGACGTCTGGTCTTGTCTATTTTGATGTTCCAGAGGATATTTTTCAAACGTCTGACTTGTGCACTCAGACGTCTGAAAACTGTGCATGTCCTTTTTTGTGCATGTTTCTTGTTGCTTCTTTGATCTTATCGACTTGTAGTCGCTTGTATTGTTCTTTGCACCTTGTTCTTGTCTTTCTAGTGATGTTGCTATAGCAAGTACCTGTATATAGAAATATATACATATATTTGATTTCCATTGTATAGTTGTTGTCATTGAAACCGTAGATTTGATTTCCTAACAATAACTAAGTCCCCAGAGTGTGGTTTGGAGTATAAACATAAATCGGGCGTTAATCAACCACCCATGAAATAATTCTAAGTCCCTGGAATGCGGATATGAATATAAACCAATAGATGAGTGCAATTCGACCGCTCACTATTCCATAAACTTTTGACTGAAAACAACATCTGGAGAGTAAACTCACTATGGATGAAGTTCGACCATCCACCACCTAACTCATCTAACCAGAGACAGGGGGAAAGAGTATAGTTACCTAAACCACTGAGTTCGGAAAGCGTAATGTTAAAACTCAAGCCTAGTGTTTGATACGACTCGAGGCCATGACCTCAGGAGGCCTTGGAATGGATGAATCGAATTGACAACCGGTCCGATGAGCAATGAATCACAAATACATAAAATGAAAAACGTGATAGCTCGAACATTTGAATAAGTAAATACAAAAATCATACACAAGAATAAAAGAATCCTTATTTACACTAAACTTGTTGTACATTATACAATTTTATCCAAAATGGAAAACAAAAGTGGAGGGTCATGCCCAAATAAACATGACCAACGAGAAGGAAAAGTAATCATTTAAGCTATCTACATATCACCCCAATCCAAAGATTATTTCTTGGATTTTCTGTCTTTCCTTTGCTTCTTTGGAGTGGCTCCTTCCGAACTAACGCTCGACCCTCTCTTCGACCCTTTTCCGCCTCGGCTTCTCTTCGAAGAACTATCCGCAGTTTTATGAATCAAGGCGATGTCATCTTTGGAAGTAGGAGGGATGGAGGCGCTCTTAGCACCAGAAGTGAAGGGGATATCATCTCGGGGAATTGTCCCGCTAGGAAGGATCATTTGGAGCGAGATAGGTATTGGTTCATCGGAGCCCGAACCAATAGGCTCATTTTTCACCTCCTTTTTCAACAGTTCTTCCCTCTCAACATGCTCTTTCATGTTGAGCTCGCCAGTGGGGTCAGAAGAACATGTGATCACAACATCTTCATCAAAGGAAATTTCATGGTGTGGGTCGCTTCCTTCCTTGAATAATGCCTCCATGAATTGATCATCAATAACAAAGGCTTCTTCTTGAGCACTTTGAGGAGCGGTCGAAGTTGTGACTTTAATGGATTCTGTCGCCGCCATTTATGACTCCAACTAAGACTCTTGTGAGGGGAGAGGAGCGACACCTGATGGATTCAAAGTTGAGAAAAAGTAGGCAAAAAGATTAGAAATATCAATTGATACTATCCCAAATTTATGAAAGATGGGAAATGTTGACGAAATACCTTCCTTGGTATAGCTCCCAGGTTGATCTGAAACATCCTTGGAACTACACTCGGGAATTTGAGAAAGTTGTGGCTTGTCTAGATCATACCCGAGAATGGTTGAAGAGCTTGCTATAGAGCTAGGGATGACTTGGGGTGCTGGGGGCAATTCAGTTGTAATATCAGGTTGCGCCGACCCGGATCCTTCACCCACTTCATGTGAAGAAGTAACAACAGACTCTTTTTGGAGTGAGAGTTGGATATCGTGCAATGTTTTGGGTTCGTCGCTCAATAGCATTTCATTTTCAAGTCTAGATAAGTCGATATCCTCTGAATTAAGAAGTTTCTTCTCTTCTACAACGAGAAATTCCTAAGTGCGCCAAAGCTGGTAAGGATAATCGTTGCCGGGCAATGTCAAATTTTTATGCTTGAGAACGGTAACATTGTAGAGAATGAGAAGTGGGTCCAGCTCATTCATTATCTCCTTCCTAACTTTGTCCTTGGTAGCTTCTGCTTCACGCTGTATAAGTACATCGACATTCTTGGCCCTTTCAACAGCCATGTCCCTCTCAAGTTTGACGTTTTCTAGCTCATTGCAAGCATCTTGAGAGATCTTCTAGGCATCATCTTTTTCTTTATTTGCATACTCGACCTTGGCCTTGAGATCCGCTATCTCCTTTAAGGCCACAGATTCATTATTCCGAGCTGTTTCCCGCTCAAGCGCTATCTCCTGATTTCGATGATGCAAAACTTGAACCATATCAAGATGGCTGGATTTCATCTCTTCTATGGATTTCATAACAGCAATAGATTTTCCTTCAGCTTCTGCTAAGGAGGTTCTAGAGGATTCTAGCTCGTTTGTCAAAGTGTCAATTATTCTTTTATCTTGAGCTTCCTGGCATTTTAGTCTTTCGATTTCCACCACACCCTCGAAGGAGACTTTCGACATTTTCTCTACTGCCTTCATCCATTCACGATACTGTATTTGGATGTCGGTGATACAGTCAATAGTCATCTTCTGAACATGGTCTGGAATCCTCTTCAAGTTGGGAGGAAAATGGAACCCTTTAAAACATATGTTTGAAAATTCTTTGCGGAGCTGTGCTATACGAGCAGTTGGATTGATCGTAGAATCTTCAGTAGCGGCTTTAACTTCAGTACTTTCTTTGTCGGGCCTATGGATAGCAGCATGTTCACTATGGCAACGACGATCGCTCGGCCGTTGAGAATGAGATGGAACTAAAGGTTGAGGAAGCACTGAAGTGGTAGGAGGACCATGAGAGGGATTGATAGGTAGGTCCCTGCGATCAACTGGCTTTTCGAGACCCTTTGAAGGAGTGGATCTCGATCGATGTTTGTCTTGGGTGTTTTATCCCTATCAGCCCTATATTGATGACCCCGATCCCGGCTGGGGCGATAACTAGAATTATAGTACTCTCGACTACCACGATAAGAACCAAGGCGTGAACCTGATGATTGGTGGTGTATATCCCAGAGGGAATCAAACATGTTTTTTTCCTCACCATCGTTTCTAAAAAGAAAAATAGAAATAAGTCAAATTTAAGCATTAAAGAGCATAACGTCAAGTATAATGCAATGTTGAGGGGTGCAAGTATGTGCAAGTGTCCTTGGGTAACCCCCCGACGAACCAGGTGTAGGAGCCTTGCTCATTGGTATAACTTCTCCTCTAGAGGTAGGAATCCCAGTGCCAATTATGGTGGGAGATTGCGATCCGTCGATGCTCACATCAGTAAAAAGAAAAGCATCAAGATCATGCAGAATCGGTAGGCCAGACAAAGAGTCAAGTGGTAAACTTGAATGCTCTGACGGTTGGAAAGAAGATTCATCTTGAACAATTTTAGGAGCTATCGAAGACTTGGTTTGATTAGAAAGACAACTTTTTGGAAATTTATGTACAAATGTATTCCTCTTTCTCCTGTCAGGAATCGAGGGTTGTAAGGCCTGGGAGGATCCGACATCAACCTCAAGACCAGATTTGTCACCATTGTGGCCGGGCACATCGCCTCTATGTCCTCTGGCATCAATATCAGTGAATTCTTGAGCACTCATGACTGGAGGCACTACAAGATCGGTTTGATTATTCCTTTGACTGATTGCAGTCCATGGTCTTATCCCTTCCATCTGAGCAATTTTTGTTAGCCCCACGCTAAGGCCCTCTTTTATCAAAAAAAAGTAACGAGATGTTCATCCATAAGCAAATATTCGATGTTCCTATCCTCGGGAGGTGCATTTGTCAGAATTGTGACCGCCTCTTCATAAATATTACTGCTAGGCCGAGTGACGACACCGGTAAAGGAGTAACATAGTCAGGAATATGATCTGGATATCATTTTTCCGTGCTAACATGAAAATAGTGGATAACACTTACGTCTTTCCAGCCATTGTCGGGCAAAACCGGGCGGACAACAAATGAAGAACCATTCGCTTTTAAAGGCACTTAAATTGTTCCACGTGCCCATTAGAATCTGGCACCTCTTTGCTGATTCAAGAAATGTAAATGAAAGACTCCCTGTCCGCCGCTTGAAAGTGAAAATGAATCGAATATCTTCGATGGTTGAAGGAAGGTGCAGAAACTCCATAAATACCATACAAGTGCAATTAAGAAGTGCGTAGCCATTTGAGTGGAGCTGCGCTAGAGCTATTCTTAAATAATGAAGAATTTCCCAAATGTATGAATTGAATGGTGGGATGTATCCGGCCTGGCACACGAACTTGTTGCACGCCGTATACCCTTCTGGGGGTTTGTGAGACCTATCATCCCACGATGGAACCGACACATCGTCGAAAGGAATTCCACGCCTTGCGTAGATTTGATGGAGGGCATCTTCCTTAATTTTAGAAGCCACTGAATCAAAAGGGTTCTCCAGAATAACTGCGTCCTCTGGAGTGTCGGGAACAAGATCGATAACCTCCGACGGAAAGATGGGAACAACATCAGAAAGGTCAAATTTAGGGCCTGGACTTTCCGGTTGTTCCGAATGATGACTAGATGGTGGATTATCAGATTTGGTTTCCGAACTTGATTCTACGTCAGAGTTATCCCGTTGGGAAGATGATCCAGCTGGCATAGCTGCAAGGTTCCCAGAACGTCTAGAACCTATTGCTATTAAACTTAGTAAAAATCAAGGTTAGATAAAGTAATATTTACCCCTTAATGTATAGTGAGTGCTAGTGTGGCACGATAAAGTGCTATACAATATAGTAATAAGTTGTGCGAAACTGAAGACAGAAAAGACGATGAGACTTCAAGGTCGACCGGAGAGACCATCAATCTTGACAGTCTCAACTGTTTCTTTTTGTCATCGGGTCGTGAAACAATGCAGTTTGAGTTTTGTAATCGACCGTCAACAAGAAAAAGTTTGATTTTTATCTAAGTTGCCAATGAGCTTCAAGAGAATAGTCAAAGGCATTGATTCGTGTCGTAGTTCTAAGTTTGTTACTGAATATGCAGTTCAAATCGTATGTGAGTCATATGCAAGTCCTAATGTTTGTGCGAGTATGCAAGGCCAAAGCTCATCATTTAGTTCGAGTACACTTATTTAAGTGCCATTTTTTGGAAAAAGTTCATCTGCAAACAAGGCCGATCGTTCGTAAATGCATTCACATCGATCGTTTCCCTAGACAACATCATCCGATCATTCATAGTAGCCATTTCCATAGATTGTTCTTGTGGGCCTTCGATGCCGATTGTTTTCTCCATGCAATAACCGATCGTCCCATTTTTCCTTGTCCACCTCAAGAGCCTCCAACTCCGAAGCATTGTCGAACGTTTATAGGCAATCATCAAGCTTCAACGTCCCAGGGTTTCGCTGATTGTCTAAGAACGATCATGATGGATCGATCGTACAACTTCTCCATTTCCACTACATCATCCTCCTCAAAAAACGACCGATTAAGGCCACAATGTGTCATCCCTCATCAAGACAAGTTACATCATCTTCTCTAGAAATGATCGTATGAATTAGAGGAGACAAAAGCTTCAGCGGATCGAATTGATTATCACAACACTAATGAAACTCAAAATCTCATCCTCGAAGCATAAATCAAGTTTAAATTCATTCTACCTAAATTTGAGATCTAGGAAAGGAGGAAGATTCGAAATCGAATCGAAGCAAAATTCAAAGGAGGATGATAATTTTTGGGATGTGGATCGTTGTTTGGATCGGCAAGAAAGGGAAAAGGAGGCTTGTTTTCTTTGCTTCGAAATGGAATGAAATGAAATGAGCTGAAGGAAATGCCAATTGGTATTGGGTGTATGCCAATCGTCAATGGCCCAAAGGCTATGACAATTGGTATTGGGCCCAAAATTATGCCGATCGTTCCATGCCCAAGCCATATGTTGATCATTCCACATCCAGGCTATATGCCGATCATTCTATATTCAAACTGTATGCCGATCGTTCCATAACCTTGCATATGTCGATCATTTCATAACTAGGAACGATTCGAAATTTATTTTCTAAAAAAGGGAGCATTATGGATAAAAAAATGAAGGGAGAATATGCATGAGGGAATGACGACCGGTTGAACCTATTTATAGAAAGTTTTTTCTTTAAACTTGACAATGACTGGTGAATGTGTAATCATGATCAGGAGTCAGGTACAAACTCGTATACGTTTCAAAATTTTAATTTTCTAAAATCGACAAAAAACTGAATGATCACCTGGAATCGATCGGAGAAAATCTAAAGCCAAGTTGCTAAAGCTTAGAAATTGCCAGATTCAAAGCAAGATGATCGCTAACAAGTTATGATCTCGTGTTTATCCTATGGGAAATCGACCAATTATCACGACGAATAAGGAAAATACGACCTTCGACAAGAAAAAAACTCAATGAAAGGATAACGACTATTCAATGAACCAGATGGGTTTCTTTCTGACGATTCTAGCTTGTGACGATTCAAAGCACATCATGTTTAAAACAAAATGTACTTTGGAGGGAAAAAATTATCCCGCTATTTGGCAAGGCCGTAATATCGTCTACTTGGCTAGGAACAGATGGTTATCAGCCTTAGCAATCGATTACATACAATACTATAGACGATGGTAAGGCAGATTCGGAATGGGTCCCAACCGAGGTGCAATCAGCATGAAGTGACTGGTATAGCCCCGTGAAGTTATATTTCAAATTTGGAGTCGATCGAAGTTCGTACGCACGAGTTATGGACGAAGCTAGGATTTGTATGGATCAATCGAGAATGATCCATAAAACAGCTCAAATCATCGGAGAACGATCAATATCTCAAAATCCACAAGGCCAATTCATTTGAAACTTCCAGAGCATTAACAAAATGAAGAGTGGAGCCTACAAAAATGATCGCAGGTCACAAAGTGGATATTTGGGGATGCACGATTGTTAATGGCCGATCGTTTTTGCTAAACCATCAAAACGATCGGTATATTTCAGTGCACGATCCAAGTACAACAAAGATCGATCCATATCTCCCAATTACAACTCGGAATAATTCCATATTTTAGAAGCAATGTCAAGAGGCATGTGGGACCCCTCAAAAACGATCGCGCTCGAATTGGAAGCAAGAAAAATGATCGGTGAAAGTTTAGCCGATCGTTCCAGATTGTCAATTGAGTCCACCGATCGTTATAGTGGGCCCCTATGGACTGCTGAAATATTAACGAAATATCTCATCATCTCTCCCTATAAATACAGGCCTCTTGGTTCATTTTCAGGATCTTTACGCTGCTGATTAGAGGATACTTCATTGTAATCAAATGCTATCTTTATTCCTCCATTGTAATCAGATTGATAAGTGATTAATAAAGGCCAAAGCTTCAAAGTGGATGTAGGCATACAGCGCCGAACCACTATAAATCTCTGTGTTCTTGATTACTGCTCTTTATTTGTTGGTGGCTTAATCTTTTCCTTAGTTTAATTTTATCTTCTTCACTTACTTCTCTACTAAACCTATTCTTAGGTGTTTGTGATGAATTTTGGTGCAAACACTACCCTACTCTCGGTAATCTCCACCCTCGGTCTTGTTTGGGAAAGTCTGTCTTAGTTTAGCTCTGGTGACTTATGGTATTTAAATCTTTAAATTTTGGAAATCACCACCACTACTGAAAACTCAAACTTAGGTTTTGTAAATTACCTTCTCAACCTAAATTATCCTTAATTATCCCCCTCGGCCTTCAACTAATGCCTTTTGGTACATGTTGGGAATTGTTCTTTACACGTCTAATATTACCTTTACACATGGCGATTTTTAATTGGTTTGACTTATTCTTTTCTTACTGTTTTGATGTACTTTCCTGACACGTTCAAAGAAATTTGTGGATATAGTCTATTGACCAATATCAAATACTTATTCGATTAAAATACCTCCCGACCCCAACATATTTACCTCTCGGCACCTAAAATATCCCTTCGACCAAGCCTAAATTTATTCCTAGAAAATATTACATGTATTTTATTTTATATACTATCTCAAACTCCATATTTTTAACTATTATCCTTAGCATATCGCTTTAATAAATTTCATATAAATTTATTTACTTATGGGAAAATTCTATAAATCAAAATCCTTTTCCAAAAACATGTTCCTAACATCATTTAAAATTTTCAAATCAAACAGATTACAAGAAGCATGATAAACATTTGTTATCTATTCGACCATGAGCAATTTAGGGAACGAAATGGGATTATTAAATATATTACTCACATATAGTCCTTGGTTGATTGACGTTTCTAGTTCCCTAGCTTTGATCTTCTTCTTTTTTTCCCTTTTTTTTTCTTTATTAGTCCTCAACTATCAGTAAAGTCCTCTAAGCTTATTAATTTTATTTTAAGTGAAGAACGATTGTATAAGATCGATGAAAGGATTTGAAAAGTATTATTCCCTTTTATGGATCATCGGCCCACTACTCCCCCTTCACACTTTCATTCATTTAATTCTTTTTAGCTAAAATTTATTATACAATAATCCTAACAGGTGCATGTACACCCAAATACTTATCATATTATATTGATTAATCTCATAACTTAACCACTCAATTTTTTGTTCTTGTAATTACGTCTTTAATTAATTATTTGTGGGGTATGACAAATATTATTCAGATATATTGCAAGAATATACAAGTGTAGATGGACTATACATCAAGCTGGATCAATAAAATAATTGAAGAGCAAAATAAGAAAACAAAGAAGAATCACGACAAGAGGAACAAAAAAGAGACTAAAAGGACAAAGAGATTAAAAAGCATAATTATAAGAACATAGGTAGAAGAGATTCAAGAACAAGACAACATAATTAGTTAGATTTTTTTTCGAGTCATAGATTTTTTTTGATAAAGACCCTGTTGCAAATAACTTTGAATTTTCACTCTTACTAAACTCCATGTTTCATTTGTTGTATATGTTTTAAAGTTAAAAGTGCAAGAAAACCGTTAATAATTTTGACTTAATAATTTTGAAATCTGCAAGAAAATTGTTAAAAAGTTAAAGTATAATATCACCCTCCTTAGTGTAATAACAACCTTAAGATCCAATCTGCATCAATGTGTTAGGGTAATTCAGACATCCCAAATTAAAAGTCAACATGTATCCAGTAGTTCGAATGACGTGGTACAGAAGATTCGAAACTGATGATATAGTTAGGGGTATGCCTTAAAGGCAATTATATAATTTGCTGCATATATCTAACTTTGTGACCAATCTTGTTTAAAATAAAATGTGTTTTCTTTCTAGCATATACTTGTTATATAGTGATATAAATAATTAAGTAATTTAATTTAAAGTATATAGATGAAAAATCCTTAAATGATATGTTATGTGATATTAATTACAAGGTGTTGTAATCATAAGAATTTTATCATAATGAAAATAACATGTTGTTTTAAATATTCCTAGTCAAGATATTTCGAGAAAGGATGAGACTAGAGTAAGTAACTCTCTTCAAATATTGGACAGTGTATTTCTCATGACTACTAGGGTACCAAGGGGTTATGTACTGATAGTTATTGGATAGCTATGGAATGAATCACTTGAGAGTTCTCTATTGGTTAATATAACTAAGGTCAAACAACCAATCTCGTAGTGAAGATGTTACACAATTCCCTCAACTTGAGAATACTATGGAACTTCAATATGGACACTCCACTGTGATTATAATTAAATCATGACATGGTGTCCATTGAAAGACTATAGTTGGATCCGAGTTGAAACATTGGAAGTGAAATGCTATTTAATAGAGAATTCGTCTCCTCGGTTATATGAGGTTAGTATCATGGTCAACTTAAAATCAAGTCCCCGGCCAGAGCAGTATGGCTAATAATAATTGTTATTATTGAACCAAGGATTTTATGTTTGGAATTGCAAAGTTGAATGTGAACATGTTGGAATTTTAACCAAAACCAAACCCCATAAGTCCAAATGTGGTATAGTTTTGATGAAGAGAATTGGTATAAATAATCGTTACTACTTGGTACTGCTTATAATTGTAAAATTGGATTTTACCAAAAGATGTGTAAGTAATAAATTCAGCCAAAATGTCACACCACTAGTTAAGGTGATATGTGAATGTTAATATTTGAATTGTTCAATATTAATCGCCGACTGAATTTACATCTTTGAGTCGCACAACTGTAGTGATGAATTCTCTTAAAAACCGCACGATTTAATTAATTTATAAAATGTTGTAAATTAATTAAATTAATATTTAAGAAACATTAATTATTAATTTAGTTGATGTTTGGAGTTGTTTGTAATTATTTGAATGCATTTATAAAATTTATGTTTGTGCACTTCGATATACGATATCGATGTAATTTTAAATAGGTTTAAATAATAGATAATTGCATGAAGTGAATTATGAAAATTTTATGTCATTTGATGGCATGTAATTTAAGTCATACCATGTAAAGAGAGAGGAGTGGATGGAGAGAGATAATTAACGAAATTAATTAATGAAGTTTTAATTAAAGAACGAGAATTTTTTTATTCTTTTAATTGAAACAAATCCACTAATTTATTTCCAGCAGACAATTCATTCTTTCTCATTCATTTTTTCTCTTCTCTCTTCCTAACCTTTCATAGCAAAAAAAATTCAAGATTTCCAAAATCTTTTAACTCCAAATAAAAAAATCAAATAAAATGAAACACAAGTGGTTCATTCATCTTGCAAGGATTAGGTGTGGATCTTGAAGATCTAAGGAGATATCATCATTCAAGATGTTATTTATAGGCAACAACACAAGGTGATTCTCTAATTTATTTATATGTTTTATCATTTATATGGTTGGATTTGAATGATTCATTATTGTTTAATTGATTAATTTTAGACATATGAATAAAAACCCCTTTATCTTAGTTAAAAACATATTTATTATATTGATTTATCTCAGATCTGCACATGTTCTTGATTCCCTAATAGTTTATGTTATCTATGTAATAGATCCATCACCCCTTTTGTTCTTTTGTTCATATTGTATGTTTAGTTTAGATTTGAATCCTACTACTATGAATTATATGTGCATTGGTTGTCTAATTCTTTTCTATTTTAGGAATTATTATTTGAATGATATTTTGTTTTGAAATGTTTTGATTAATTGATTTAAATTTATGTTACAAGTTTGGGAATTGAATACACTGTTACAAGTTATGTTGAAACAACTTTGCTCATTATTTATATTAGAATAAAAGTTAATTCATTTTAAGATCTACATTTGAAATTTTCTGTTAAATCTTAAAACTTTTATTTTAAGTTAACAATTAGATCTAAGATTGATATTCTGATTGAATGTACATATTTCAAACTACAAATTAATTGAATATATATACTATACTTTGTTTTGAATTTAAAACATTGATTCAGTTATTGCATACATATATACATATGTGTGTGTATGTATATATGTATGTATATGTTTATGTATGAATATACATATATGTATATGTTCTTAATTCAAGTTTTACAAAATGAACTTTTATGAAAATTACAATTTTGATTTAAAACAATCTGTTAATTAAAACTAGTTTTAAATTGTTTGCTTTACTTTAAAACATGTCAAACAACCAAAATCAACTTTTAGTGTAAACAAGAATATATATATATATTTAGTGTATATGTGTTTATATATATATAATGTTGTTTTGTTAAAAAAATGGACAACTAAGGCATATAAAGGGAATCATTAACTATGTACACTTCTTATATATTGCACTTGCATAATAGACACTGTGAGAATATTTGGATATACTTACATTTCATGCTATGGTTAAATTGATCATCAGTGACCTTTGATGAATCATTAATCTAATCAGAGAGAGAGAGAGATGAAATGTTTCTATCTCCAATTAAAGCTATTTATTCATTTAATTGATTATGTAGGTTTTAGAGAAGGAAATCAAAGGTTTACTTCTCAAATTAACTTTAGTAAGTAACTATTACACAAATGGGTGTATTTGATACACTCATACGTTTAATTTATATCAAATTTAAATTCTTTCAAACTAATTTAATAAAGGATTTTATTTAAAAGTCCTTTTAGATTGGATCTAAAATCCCTTTAGCCTTCATAGGTCCAATAGATCCAAATAGGATTTTTTTTGAAATCTATCTATTTAATCCGCTTCCGACTACACCGATTCCAACAATGGTAGGAAAGCCCAATAGTTTATGCGGTCTAATTTAGTCATGTTAGGGCCAACTAATTATGTTTGCCCACTTAGTACGTTGTCTAGAAAGGTAATGACTATTATTGAAATTCGATAATCAAGTACCCTATTTTACTTGGTTATCGACCTGATATGAAAGGTAAAGTGAGCCCAAAGATTGCCCATAACAGAAAATGCCTAATTTGGATTGGGTCTTGGGCTACTTTTGAAAAATAAATTGAAAATTAAATAAAAGATTTTAAATTTTAAATTTAAATTAAAATGAAATATGTTTATTATAAAAGTTATAATATAACATAAGTTTTCAAAATGTTTGAAGAGATAATAAAATGTTCAAATTGTTTGAAAATTTAAATATTAATTTTGAAAAATAATTTATTAATAATATTAATAAAATAAATTAATAAAATAAGTTAATTATATATATATATATGCATGTATTATATATATATCGATATACGTTATATTATCTTAAAATGTTTAAGATAGTATAAATATATTATATATATAATGACTTTCAAAATTAATGTAATTAATTAAAAGTGTTTAATTAAATAAACTAATTAAAGGTTAATTAATTAGATTAAAGATACATACATATATACATATATATATGATATATATGTATAACTATAAGGGTAGAGTATATACTATAAATGTTATAGTATACATGTCCAATATAAAAGTTATATTGGAATAATAATATACAATTAATTAAATAGTTAATTAACTAAATAATATTTAATTAATGCAATGTATACATAAAATTATTTTATAAGTTAATGAAATATAAAAGTTATAATAATTAAACTAATATAATATGAATGTATAAGCCAAAGGCGGAACATTAAAAAAACCCAAATAGACCTAAGGAAAAATACATACATAAATTTACGTATACCATGATTTCTGATGTGTTCGACACTTGAACCATGAGAGTATTTCGCAAAAAATACATTATTCAATAGTCGATATCACTCAATATAATATATTAAGATTATGAATCTTTAATATAAAATTGTCCTCCACCATTTATATATTAATAGATTGCTTGCATACTCTCTAGTTGTTGATATTCCTCAAGCTAGAGATGTTATGTGTAGCACTATTAGTATATTGACTAGACGAGGTATGATACATGCACATATTTATTGATATTCCTCAAGGCATGTGCATTATACTTAGGTCATCGTGAAATGGTGGGTATGAGTGAATAATATCTTTCAATCTGTTGATATTCCTCAAGGTCGAGATGAGATTAGGACAAAGACCAGGTTAGGAGTTTTATTTGATACAACCGGTGAAGTATTATCCATCGCTTGCGGACCTATAATTTTTTTATATTCCTCAAGGGCAGATTTCCAAGGCAAGCGAGTCCTAACACCCACTATAGAAATCAAATGATTTCTATGTTTTTCTTAGGGTTTTGATAAACATAAAAAATCTAGTGGGAGCCTTGTTAGAAAAATGAAACTGTAACATTTAACCTTTCTAATATTATAAGAAATTTTGCAATATAAAGTCATAATAATCTACACAGATAAATTTGTGAAATTAATATAATTGTTAAAATATTTATCAATTAAAATATAGAAATGAACTGAATTAGTATTGACAAACAGAAATATAAAATATACTTACCAATAATATTTTTTTACACGTTGACCCATGCAAGCACCTAATTATACAACTACTAAATACGTTAGTAACTTGTCACTTACATGTTTACTTATCCAAGATTGTGTATTGTCTTCAATGAGTTTCAAACTCTAGAAGCAATACAAAGATGTGAATATTTGATTCATTTCCAATCACATTTAAATGTTATATGATGAACGACCATGATTTGTAATGTACGAAATGTAATAAACGACATTTTCAACCCCCAAATGTTGACATTAATACATCCACGGTATTCTCGTGATGAACAACCAAGTGTCAGAGAGACATGACATTAGGGTAATAGAAAAAGAAACAGCACGAGAAAGAAGACCACAATATCAGAATCTCACATGCGGAACGATAATATATAATATCTTAAAATATCTTTACCAAAAAAAAACTTTTATATACATCCAATAATCAAAGTAAACTGAACTATCATCAGTCTGGACAGTTAAAACAGCCTGTCCTCACGAATGCTAAAAGATCAAGTAATGCAACGAAAATAAAATATGTGAATAAGTCTTGGAGGCATCCAAATCATCTCCTGAATCTCCAAAGCATCCATAGCTAAATCCAGAAATATGCTCGGGGCTGACCCGAGCATTATAAGAAAATAATGTCCAGATCAGTCTGGTAAACCAGTGTGAAAATCTAAAATCATATGGATTTTTATATTTATGAACCCTTCAAAAATAAAGGTATCTCATAAAACCACGCCGCAAATAAACACAGACGAGTTTTTACCTTACGATAACCAAACCATTTCTATTTGAAAATCCAATGATATTATAATAATGTCTAGGGTGGTGAATATAAGTAAGAAATAACTATGCTACGTGTGAGTGTACACCATAACAATAATAGATATACAATCAAAACCGCTAAGGCGCGTTCGCTAATTGTGTAGGATTCCATGGAGGTTCCCTCCGTACTTTGAGAATGGTCCTACTGCACAAGGTTCAGAGATATCCTCCCGAAGCATCATACATCCCTAGCTGATGTACATAGGAAATACATAGCTGGCTACAATATGAAGCCGAATGCACCACTCATGCATGTATAACTATAGGTATCTCTAGGGTAGAGTCGCATGCACCCTTGGGTTAGCTAATCCCCTGGCTATGCATCCTATATCTGGTTTTAGTCATATCCGCTGGTGAGGCTATATTCGGCATTCCAGCACACGAGTCACAACTCGAACATATCTCAGAACCACACATGTGTTCACATATCTCAACAGATCTCGAAATCACACATAGACTCCCACATCCTGAATAAATCATGAACAACTACATGTGTTCGTGCATCTCAATCAGACCTTGAATCTCCATATAGAATCCAGTATCTCGAAACAATCACGAACCTCTTCCAAATCTTTAAACAAGTATATGGTTTTGGAATGGTTATGATTTTGAGTCATCTCATAAAGTACACTCCCCCGCTTACCGAGTGCACCAAAACCAATCGATAGTTTCCGGTTAACTTGGTCTCGGTTTTTTTGGAAATAAACAGACAATACATAAGAGCGGAGAGCACCTTATAAACGGACGGATTTCCTTATCATTTGTCCTAAAAGAGCAAAATGAGTTTTTACGTACAGTATAGCATCATCGAAGATAATTGTACCATTTAATTCTCATGTTCCTTCTAGATATTTCAAGAGTTATATTTTGGTCAGTATAAAAATAATGAGAACGGTCACATAATGGAAACCGAGCCCCGTATACTTTCCATAAGCAAGTAACACACAAAGCATGATCGACACACACAAGCATGATCAAGTCATATAAACGACTTCGAATCCTTTTTTTATTTTAATTAATCCTTTACTAATTAAAACTTCCCTTTTTCTATTTGTATATATATATATATCAATTATCTTTACAAGGTTATATACAAGTATTCTACAATTCCTTATTCATTTACACTCTTTTCAATACTTCAAAAAGTATACATATACTTATCTTAACGGTATAAGTATATTCACTAACCATCAACAGAATTTACTTACTTTAAAATATAATCAAAGATGTTAAAAACCAATGTTACTTACGCATTGTTACTATAAATCTCTTCTCTGTTTTAAACTTTTAAACTTATACTTTTCTATCTTTTCTCAAAAGATTCCATACTTGTTATTATCTTTAAAATTCCATCATTAAGGTCTAAGTATTTCACCAAATCATTTAACAATATTTTAACACTTTAAAGTATTATTCAGGGGTTTAAAAACAAATGTTACTAAAACATTGTTTACAACAAACCCAAAACACCTCACTTAATCATTGTCTTTAAAACTCTCTTTAAAGATTAAATTACATTCATAAGGGTTTAATACAATTGTTACTCAAATAATGTCACAACAAACCCAAATCGTTTATCATATTACTACTTTAAAGTATTCCTCATTAAAGTCACAATTACAATCCCAATTATAATTACTTATCTCTACATTAATTAAGCACATTAATGTCTTTTCACTTTACTTCACAAAAGACTTATTTTAACAAAATGTGTTAAAATCCAAACTTTCCTTTATTACCTTATAAAAGGCTTAATTTACTTTTTCAACTTATGTATTTATTAAAAACCTCTTTTAGATGGTATTTATATTACATAAGCTCCAAATTACTTTAATAAAATAATTACAAAATTTCTAGAAACTATATACACTTAAATGTACTTTAAAATACTTATACTATGGTTTAAATCATTAATTCTAAATATTACTTAAAAATACTTATTTTATAATTTATTTAAAAACCATAAAAAACGTGTTTTTATAATTTAAAACTCTTTATTTTAAATTCAGAAATAATTATAGAAACATATTTAAACTTCGAACTTCTTCAATAAAATATTTTAATAAATTTTAACAAAATTATTTTAAAAAGACTGAAAAATATCTAAAGTAAAAGTTCTTTATACTTTACTAAAAACAGGGTTTTCAACACCACTACATTTTAAAATTTCTACAACTTTCCAAACCAATTCCTTTAGGTCAAACACACCCAAAACATGTGTATAAAACCATCCAATATATGTTGTCATGATATTTTCTCATTTAACCAATTTAACAAGAGTTAAATATAGGGGATTGCAAAATCCATTCATAATGACCAATTCGCTTCAACCATTCACACATACTTTTCAACTCTATCGAACAACAATATCAAACACATAAAAAAGTCTGGGCCACACTACATGTTATAGAGGATTAAAAGAGAGATTATACTAAATATATTGTTATCATTTTCTTTCCACGGCAAGGAGGGGTCCAAAAGTAATAACTTGCATTGTTCTTTATATTATTTATACTTTAACACAACAAACAGATATATCACAATAATATAAAAATCATATGGTAAGTAAACTCATCCAAACCTAAGTCGGCCCAAGTAGTACAGGATCTCATTACGAGTGCAACGGCGAAGGCATCGTCTTGATTGGAACTCGTATGCAAAAATTATTGATTTTAAGAATTTGGATTTTATAATATTAATTAATTAACAAATTAACTTTATTAATTACCTTATATTCCATCCCCCTTCTCTAATCCTTCTTCCCTCTTCCAAATTACTCTCTGTACACGAACATGCACAAACTTGTACACAAACCGAAAGCCAAGTACCTTCTCTCCTCCATATCTCCCTGATACTTAACGAAACAATGCACCACCACCTCCAATCAACTCCACTTCACATTCTCTCCGCATCCCACATCAACACATGAAGCTCGATCCGCCCTAGGAAAAAGCGACTTGGGAAACCACATCACAACATCAAAAGTTGCATTTTACTTTAGAGCATCGAAGCTCCTTCGACCAACATCAAATCATTTATTTTCACATGCAGTGTCCAACTACATTATTGATTTCACATCCAGCCTCCTTATGCAAGTCGTGACCCGTTCCACTCATTCACAATTCAAAAATGTCGCACCAACCTACTCTATACCGCACTTCTCCAAACACCCACCATCCACCAGCCTTCACATGAGAAGTCCAATGTCGCACTTACCTTGGCCTAACTCCACCTCTAGCATAACCAAGGCCTCACCCTAGTTCGACCATGAAATGTCGCTCATCCCTAAACACTTTCCGCTACAAATTCCAAGACTAGGGATTCGAAGCTCTCACTCATACGAGCACATGGATCCAATGCCATTCGATTTCGTTGATTGTAGCTCCTTATTTAATTCAAACAAGGTGGCGGGAAGTGTAATTGAGTTTACAGAAATTGAAATGGAAAAGGGGAAGAGGAAAAAAGGAGTGTGAGGGAAGAGTGTGGCAATGAGGGGTATTTGTAATATTATTTTATTATATTTAATTTCTCTTAAAAAAATCATCAAATGTTTCGAGCTCGCACGACCACACATAACGTCAGATGGCTGTGAAACTCGTCAGTGCACAACAACTCAATATTCCAGGTCCAATGACACCAGTTTCGGCAAAATCCGAGGCAGTACACCAAAATGATAATTTCACGCGTTGATTAAAAAGAATTATTATTAAAAAAAGTTTATCCCACTACAATTTAAAATTTTTACCATTATCATTTATTATTTAAAAAGAGTTCAATAAGCTTTCAGAACCAATTTTATTCACTTTAAATCCAAGATTTAAATATTTAAATAATCCCGATATTTAAATATGAAGTGTTTGGAATTCCGGGTTATTACACGAAACCTCGATGAAATTAGTCCATTGAAATAAGAAAGTAAATAGTAGTGTGAAATATTGTATTCAATAAGATTGATTATAATAATGATCTTATTATGTTAAATATAACATTGGACAAATCCTTCAAGATAGATCTAAGAATTCGTTCACTTAAATGTCAGTTTGATCAGTTCACGTAAAGTGCAATTTATTTGATGTTCTTAAATGTTAAGAATAACCAAATGCACATTTTGTAAAGAGTTCGTTATGATATTGTTGTAAGTATTTCCTTTATACAGTTTGACCATTTAGAAAGGAAATTGAATGTATGACCTAAGGCATAGAGACTGAATGGTTATTTTTGCTTCATAAAGAAATTTAGATATAAGAATTGTAAAATAATAATAGATAGTCAACGTTGGAATGAAAAATATGATTTCTATTCCGAAAGTATTTTTACATAGAAAATTGTTTTATGTGATATTTTTTTTGAATTTAAGATATTTGATATGAAACCTGGGTATTATTTTGCCTATGCATTTTTGTGTATCATTTTGTATTATACTGGGATGTACCTGTGTATATGTATATTTATGTGTCTGCTGTTCTGTGATATGTTGTATTTATTGTTGTTGATTATCGACTGTAACTAGTTATAGTAAATGAAATAAATAGCATATACTAAGTGGTTGAATGGAGCTTTGTATTACATACACCATTACAGTAATGGTGGAAATAGTGGGAGCATGCCATATAACACTTATTGAGTGCATCAAATTGCGAAAATTATTTTCGTAAAACATACCGAACATTATTTATGAAATTATAACTGTTTTTCGATGTCGAATGAAAAGTAGACATAGTTTTATTTCAATGTGAATATTATGAATATTCATTATGAAATAAAACTATAATGTGGTATTTGTTTTCATAACAAAAGCGATGCATTGGAAAATTCTGAAATATCTAAAATTATTTTGGAATTATGGACTAAGTTGTAGTTTTGAGAAATAGTTTTTGTTATATGATTATGAGTCATATAATATTGGTTAATTATATCTCAGACAATTAAGGGCAAAACACCCATTCAATGGAAGCGTCAAAAGAGCCGATGAACTCTTTCGACTGATACATATAGACGTATGCAATCGCAAGTTTATTAATACCAAAACATTTCCATGCACTTCGTTGTATTCACCGATGAATTGGCACAAGCATGAATATATATATTTGATACATTTGAAGCATGTCTATGATAAGTTCATAGAATATAAAATGAAAGTAAATAAAATATCATGCTGCAAAATGATTCGATTTGATTGAATCGGTAAGTATATAGGAAATATTTCTAAACGTATCTAAAATGAATATAGATTGTGTCTCAAGAGTCACTCCTCCTTATAATACATAATGATTATGTATCAATAAGGAGTAATCGAACTTTATTTAACATTGTACGATTAATTGTGAGTGAAGTTGAGTTAACTTCTTTCTATGAGGTCATGTACTTAAGAGTAATACATAAGGTTAAAAGTAATTAATCTAAATAATAGTTTACAAAATCATATAAGATAAGAGTTTATAAGAAACCCCAACATATCCTAGGCCAAGAAATTGGCAGGTTGTGCGAGTCGAACGACTACACGTAATAATTATTCATGAGGGATCTTATAAGAATCGCCTCAAAAGGAGTTTAGGAACGACTGTTATTGGATGAATAATTTATGTCTTAAACATAAGTATTGTAAACTAAATCAGTTATATATAAGGCAATTCATAAAGTGTTTATGAATATATATTCCATTGCATCGAGTACGGTTGTTGTTTCAAGAACTACCTACTTCATAGCGAAGGAATTTCCTTTAGAAATTATTGGTAGTAAGATGAATTTGGATATGATCCAAGGATAAAATTGATTATGAGGGAGGAAATGAAATTAACCAAACTTGAAATGAACACAACACATTAGAATTAGTATTCTTGCGCATTGAAGAGAAGGTGTGAGTTTCTTATCAATGATAAGGATAGATAATCCTCAGTTGTCAAATTAACCATTAAGAGTATTGACTCTACAATATTGTATGATGCACGAATAAGAAATTGATTCCAAGTAAATTTTTCAATATATGATTTAGATATTTATACCCAAAAGGATATGATCCATCGATTATAAAAGTGTCTTCAAGAAGAAGACAAATGCAGTTGGAACAAAGTGAGCCACATTGATAAGAATAATATCATAAATTTTAATTGTTTAAATTAGCATAATAGGTTCATCATTCAATGTGCTATAGTTAATTCAGATTTTACTCACAAAATTATCGCTTGGTATAACTTTGTGTTTTGGTACATATATGTTGAAACAGAAAATTTTAAATAATGATTTTTAGTATACTATTTGCAAATGTCTTAAAGTCTGTGGGAGCGATATCGAGTTTGTGGGTTTTCGAATATGATCCAAGAACTGATACGAAAGTATTTTTCGACAAGCATAAAAGTTGGACAAGTATTTGTATGGAAATATCAAATAGTTTGATTTTTAGTCAAAATGAAGAGGAAACGTGTATCTATAAGAAAGAACGTTAAAAGGTATGTAGATATTTCTTAATTATAAGTAAACAACATACTACTGATTATTAATGATGTACCCATGTTAAAATCAGATCTAGTTTGGTTATTTAATACTCGATATTAGAGATTTGTAAATTACAACTTTTATAATTTTGTATAAAAGGAGATGGGATTGTCCCAAATGATATATGCAGACATGATGTTAAACTTGTTTAATATGAAGCATATAGATGGGTTCCTTATGCATTGACAATAGAAATATCATACATGTTTTATTGTCTATAGTATCAGACTTCACTCATCAATTTGATGCATGGAGAAAGTAACAAATCCAAATTAAGATCACTTAACGATAATTTAGAGTGTCCTCGAGTATTTATGAAATACTAGAGAATTGTTTAAAGAAATAATGAACTCCTTATGAAGGAGTGCATGGATTCGAACTTCTATATTGATATCGAGTATAGTATGTCAATCCTAAATTCATATTCAAACTCTAGTAAAGAACTTTAAGTAAGAATCGTTCCAAACGATAAGTAGTGGGCGATTCAACCAATGGCTACTGCAATGTAAGAAGTACAAGTAAATGCACAAATTTATAACCGATCTAGAGGTGATTCCAAATGTTGAGAATCTCATGACATTGTTATATGATAACCACATCGCGATATGGTTTGTAAAAGAACCTAAAGTTCATTAAAAGACGAGGGATCGAATTGTTTCACATGATAAAGACAGTTTATCAACGTCGGAGAGAGTTAATTGACAGAGTAGATGATTAAAATAGAATAACATACCCATTCACTAAGAGACCGACATACAATTAATTTTTGAGAAAACTGATTGAAGAAGTTGGAATAAGATTCCATAATTGACCCCAAGTGCAAGTAGGAGATTGATAGAGTTAGGGGTATGCCCTAAGGGCAATTATGTAATTTGTTACATATATCTAATTTTATGACCAACCTTGTCTAAAATAAAAGGTGTTTTTCTTTCTATCATATAGTTGTTATATAGTGATATAGATAATTAAGTAATTAATTTAAAGTATATAGACGAAAAATTCTTAAATGATATATTATGTGATAGTAATTATAATGGCTGTAATCCTGAGAATTTTATCACAATGAAAGTAACATATTGTTTTTAATATTTATAGTCAAGATGTTTCGAGAAAAGATATTAATTCATCTATTGAGACTAGAGTACGCTAAATGTTGGGCAATGTATTTCTCATGGCTGTTGGGGGCACTAAGGGGTACGTACTGATAGTTATTGGATAACTATGAAATGATTCACTCGAGAGTTCTCTATTGGTTAATATAACTATGGTCAAACAGACAATCTCAATGTGACGGTGTTACATAATTCCCTCAACTTGAGAATACTATGGAACTTCAATGTGGACACTCCATGTAACACCTAGTAAAACTTAATAAGAATTAATTAAGTTATAATAAGGTTAAAAATGGAATTTTGCAAATGTCAGAATTTGGCCATGAAAGTTATACCATTGCGTTCGTAGCGATTTTTCAATCAACTTTCATATATAAATTTTTGCGATCGGAGCTCAAACGGAAAAGTTATTAACATTTAAAGTTTTTGAATTTAGAATATTTCGAATGAATTTAAATTTTAAAAGTTAAATGACATTAACGTTTGAAATTAAAACGACAATAAATAATTTAACATTCGGGTAATTTAATGTTAAAGAAAATGCTAACGTTAGAGGAAGAAAATGGGAAAGAAATAAAAAAGTAAACGACAACATTTAATCCACGTTTCAGAATAGGGGACCGGTGGACCCCTTTACCTGACTGGTCGACCGCTGGTGGTCGACCGCTTAAGGATGAGCAGTTGATCGGTTAGTGAGTGGCAACTAGAGCTAAGTAATGCCAGGGACGGTTCAGATTTTATTATTTTAAATCGGCCTAAATCTACGTTTCTGATGCATTCTAACCACTATAAGTAAGAAGCTAGACCCTTCACTTGTATTAACAAATTATTTGGAACGCTAGCGAAACTCTATCAGTCTTCTTCTTCAACCCTATGACTCAGAATTAATTGGATGGCATTTTAGATATTTGTGTATACCTTTTCTAATACTATTCTTCCCTAATTTCTGATTATGAATCTAATCTATATATAATGAATTATTGTGTACTTCAAAAAGAAGAAAGCTAAAAGAGTAGTTAGGAAGGGCGTAAATCAGATCCAAAGGAGAGTAGGAAACTATCTATGAGTGGAAATCTTAGTTTTTCACATTTTAGTAGTTTGTGTAGTAAGATTTGGATTTGTTTTATGCCCTATCGAATTTTGTGTATGAAAACCCTAAACCCTAAAACCTAAAAATTCCCCCAAATAAAATGCCAATTCTTGGATTTATTGAAATTTCAATTATTTTATGTTAATATAGTAGAATCAAAATTGTGGTTTGCAATTTGAATAATCTATGTTCTATTCGACTTCCAATTCTAATTTCTGTTGTTGCAATAAAAGGTTTCGGAAAAGAAAATTATTAAAAAATGGTGGGCAAAGTATAAAATTTTCCTTTTTGTAGTTTGCACCGCCTATTTCCATAATATAGATGAATATGAATCTTTTTTCCGTTTTAAGGTTGTATGTATAAAAGTTAAATAGAATATAAAGGATTTAAATTGTAATTTTTGTTTCTTTGAAATAGAGGCGTGATTCTATTATATTATGTAAAATAAGTTTGGTATTATTCCATTTCTAAACATATATACAAGTCTATTTGGTATAGTTAAGAATATTAGCTATTTTGTATTATACGAAACTTAGGCTTGTATAAATATGAAAGTTTTGACATTTTAACAATTAGTATGAGAAACATTCATCTTAGAATAGAAATATTTCTTTGCAGGCTTAGGAATATTTAGTTAACTAAAATATTACGTATGTATAAATATACTAATAGCGTATAAGTATGTTAATAGCGTATTAATAATAACATATTATTTGTATCATATGGAATAAGTAGGTTAGCAAATAGCATTTAACCCATATGAAGGAAGTTAAGGATTGTGATGCCCCACCTCTATACTCACACTAGCCAAGGATACTACAAGGTGATGCCGTCGACTAGCGTGAAGAATAAGGCTGTTGATGAGCGACCATCTATGTAATTGCTTTGTGCGAGTACAGATATGTCAGATAGTATGACATGCATTTTATTTAAAGAGGAAATCCGACATATCAAATACAAACTCAAATCTACCACCTAGTGGCTATGTGGCCTTCGGAAACAAATATAGAAATAAACATAACACAAATCAGTCACATATATTCATATCACAAAGGCGGAAACATATATGAATATAACACATAGAAGTGTACATCAAAGTAGTGGTCATACAAGATCCACTACATCATAAAAGAATAGGTACAAGTGCTAGACAAAAGAATAAGTATACATCAAGGAGTCTCTATCTCGAATGTATAAAAGCAAAAATTACAAATCTAAAGTAGTTAGCCAAAAATCATATGATGGTCCCTGATAAGAAGTCAAGCAGAAGCACCTGAAATACCTCGGTCTGACCCGAGTATTATTTAAGAAGAAAAATAATAAACATATTGGTCTAGCTATAAATACCATATAAAATGAGATAGGATAAGAGATATGACAAAAACGTATGATAACAATAATGCCATACTGTGACAAGCATACATCAGATAACAAAAAAATCATAAAATATCTCAAATATTCTCAAACACTAAAAAGAATGTCATATTCTTTAAATTATTCACCAGAACACAAATATTGATAGAGCTTATAAATGCATATCATCAAAATTGGTGAAACACAAATTCTAGAAATCACTAAATAGAAATCCAGAAATCACAAAAAGGGGAAGGCCTATCACAAACGGGAGCATGAAAACTCACCAACACGTGTATCACAAATGGGTCGCTATCCCATAAAATGAGCCGGAGCTCCTCCAAATAGGGTATAGTCCCCCCTTATGGACTATGAGCCAAAGCTCCTCCTATGAGCCGAACTCCTCCAAACAGGGTATAGTCCCCCCTTGCGGACTATGAGCCAAAGCTCCTCCTATGAGCCGAAGCTCCTCCAAACAGGGTATAGTCCCCCTTTGCGGACTATGAGCCGAAGCTCCTCCAAATAGGGTATAGTCCCCCTTTGCGGACTATGAGCCGTAGCTCCTCCTAACAGGGTATAGTCCCTCTTTTACAGACAAAGAGACATCGCACATCGCTAGTCTAAATCACCAAAGGATCATCATTGATTGATAAGTGTAAATTACACTAAGCTAGTAAATAAATGAGTTTAGCTTCATGTCCCATAACCACTGGCTTAACTTAAATATTTACGAACAAATTGTAGATTTCCACTCGAAAATTGTCACAAGAGTTCAATCGAACAAGTCCAAGAATTAACCGACGAAGTAAACGCAAGCGTTTCATACCACTTGTTTTGGTAAATCGTTTAATTAGATTTCTCATCCGAATGAGGTAAAGGTTTGTATATACTAATAGATTGGAAAACGGTTTTAAAAACAAGCTTTGTATTAAAAATAACGTTGAAATCATTTTTGTGAAAGAGTTTGAGTATTTACTACTAGTATGGAAACCTTTGTATTTAAAAGTGACAAATCACATAAATGATTGTAAAAACTATCTATCACCAAAAATCCACATTCGACGACGTGAATTCAAACCATAAAAATCGATATCAAATCCAATCAAATAGATATTCCCAAAAATCCATAAATAAAGTCATCAAAGTCGATAATAATTGACAACAACTACCCGGATCAACAAAAATTGGAAATCCCCTCAAAAACAGCCAAAATAGGTAAAATTGAACAGTTCCAAACGTCTGAAATTACCAACCAGACGTCTAAACCACTAACCAGACGTCTGGTTGGATTTCCAGACGTCCGGATTTTGCCTCTGCCCTTTTTCTTTTTTCAGGGACCAATTCCAGACATCTGGATTTTTCAACCAGACGTCTGGATTTTCATCCAGACGTTTGAAATTACCTGCTAGGCAAAAATCAGCCTAGCCCATAAAGGGAGAAAATCCAAACCGAAATGCGGTCGAACGAGCGATGGATGCTAGGGATTTATGCCAATCGACAACGCAGCCCTATAGGCTCTTTGATACACCATCAAAACATGTCCAAACATTCAAGATAGGATCTTTAAAGATTTTGACTTCAAAACACAAAAATTGACAAAACCAATTCAATTAAAAAGCAATTGAACATGAAATAGATGTTAGGAATTCATACCTAACAACAATGAAAGCTATAAACATAGATGTGAGTTCAAGAACTCACCTTTAAACCCAAAAACAACGAATGAGAAGCTCAAAAACAAAGGAAAGATCAACTACTCTTCAACTCTAGAAGCTCCAATCTAAGATCATAAGCAAATATTTCCTAAGTTAGGTTATAGGAAATTTCTGAAATTGGAGAGAGATTGAGATGGAGAAGAAGAAGAGGATGCTTAGCTAAGCTTCTCTTTGATTTTGGAGCTTGGATCTTGAATTTCCTAAGAATCTAGGGCTTAGGAATTTTAATTTCTTTTCTTTTCCCCCTTTTTTTAGGGCTTGAGTATTAGGAAATTGGAAATGAAATGAATGAAGAGTAGAGGGGTGGAGTGGGAGTTATTATGTAGAGGAGTTGGGTTCTCTTAGTGGGCTGAAACCCAAACCCAAAGCCCCAAATGAAAATATCAAAATTCTACTCAACTCCAAACATATCAATGTTTATACTCAAAAAGATTGTAAACGCCATTTTGAACTCAATGAAAGTGGTCTTGAGTCCCAATTCGATTGTTTACAAAAAGTAACATTTCGGACTTTAATCAGATTAACGATGCTATATTTAAATAAAACATTTAAATATATAATCGTGAAATATGCGGGTTGTTACAGACTCCCCTCCTTAAAGAAATTGTGTCCTCGCAATAATTAAGAAGAAAACAAAAGGTAACAACCAAATACAAAGGCATAATCAACACAAAAGAAAAAAAAATTAAAGTGAGAAGTTCACCTTTAAAGAGCACGAGAGAGTAAGTCCGGATGTGTTTGCTCGATGAATTCTCTAGATTCCCAAGAGCAATCCTTAGGATTTGAGGACCATTGAACTTTCACAAGCGGAACATCTTTATTTCGAAGGCGTTTAACCTCCGAAGCAATGATACGAATAGGATGTTGCTCATATGTCAAATTAGGTGAAACCTCAATTTCTTCAATAACACCGGGCTCAGGAATAGAATCGGAATCCCTAAGGCATTTCGGTAGTTGAGAAACGTGGAACACGTCATGAATAGCAGAAAATTGAGCCGTTAATAAAAGCCGATAAGCCATGGAACCAATACGTTCGGTGATGGGAAATGGACCAACATATCGAGGTGCAAATTTTCCCGATCGACTGAAACGCACAACACCCTTCATAGGGGAAACACTAATGAACACCAAATTTCTAAGGGTGGAAACAATGGCCGCGGGCACTAGATCATGAGTGGCATATCCAGTCTCGGTAGGCTTTAATTGTATAGAAGTATAAGCGATAACGCGTTCCCTTTTTGCATGAGAACGACACCCAAACCAATACGACTAGCATCAGTACAAACAATAAAGTCTTGATTCCCTTCGGGAATCACAGGAATAGGAGCATCGGAAAGAAGTTCTTTTAATTGATCCTCTTTCCCGAGAAGCCAAGACTTTCAAAATTATAATTAACTTTGTGTAATCATCTTTTTAGAAAAATTTACTTTTTACAAGTCAATTTATTGTGTCTGACTGTCTCATCATAGCGTTTAGGAGATTCCTATCGATAACGTTGATCGAGCGCATCGACCAGAATTCTTAAAGCACTCAATGGGCAAAACAACCCACAAAATCATTTTCTATATGATAAACATGTCTCTTAAATTTTACGAATAATCTTTGCTCGTTTTAAGAACAAAATCCAATCATACTTATAAATATCTTATTAAAAAGATTTGCAAATTTTAAATTGTTGTTTTCATCCATAATCAATGAATACAAGGATAGTCTCATCGAGATATTCGCAGAATACTCGATTCATAAGATGGTTGAAATAAGCTGAACAAACCAAATGACATCACGAGTCACTCATAAGAATCATAACGAGTGCGGAATGCGGTAAATGGAATGTTACCCTCCGCAACTCGTAGCTGATAAAAACCGGTGGCAAGGTCGAGCTGAAAAGACCTTAGCACCACTCAATAGATCGCTTAGGTGGTAATCCTAAGACAAGCTCAAAAATACCAAAAATTTCACAAACTACTTGCATGAGAGAAATTACATTTTCCTCATCATGTGGGTTTAAAGAATAAAATGATGCCACCGAATTGGAAATCGAAATCATTAAGAAAAAATAAAAAACTTTCTTAACAGATTGAGAATGTCAAAGATGGATAGTCCTCTCGGGACATAGGATATGGGTTTCATAATGATTAAGCCAATCCTTTCCCAAAAATCAATTTCGAAGCCTAAGTAACGCATAACATGCAAATCGACTCGGAAAGAATAATCACATAAAATAATCTCGACATCTTTACAAAGCAAACTGAGTGTTGCGGATCCACCAACCGGATTCACAATTCTCAGTGAAGTCATCAAACCCATAATATTAAAGAAAAAGTATCAACAAGTTCTTTTGATATAAAAGAATAAGATGCACCAGTATCAAAAGAATTCGAATAGGATAATCACGAAACAAAATAATGCCATCAAGGATAGAATGAGAAATACCTTGACCAAGAGAAGTGTTACTAGGGGCTTGCACAACATTCAACTCTCCCTCTCTCTTGCTTTGAAGTTTGGGACATGCAGATATATAATGATCCGAACTTTTGCAATAGCAGCAAGAAATAGGCCTTGGACACCTATTTATATAGTGGTCCTTAGAGCCACAATTGTAGCATTCTCCACGATTAGGGATTGGAGTCTTTGCTACTGAAGTCACTTGCTTCACTTTCTTGTTGGGATTAGGACTTTCGAACTTAATAAAGGGATGCCTCTTCTTATTGATTTTGAAGTTCTTATTGACACCCACAATTTGAACATCACTTTCTTTATCGGCCTCTTCAAGTTGAAGAGTAATATCTACAAGCTGATCGAAAGAAACTTCTAGTTTTAGAAGTAAATGCTTTTTGAGGTTCTTATTCAACCCATGGACAAACCTCTGATTTTTCTTCAATGAGGTATTAATATACTCGACCCCATATTTAGAGAGAGATTCAAAAGACGCGACATAATCTGCCACAGAAGATTCACCTTGAACAAGGTCAATAAAGCGTCGGGCTAAAGTTATTTTTTCAGCCTCCGGCACAAACTTCAATTCGAATCTTTCTCGGAATTGCTCCTAAGTAAGATTCGCTTCGATAATCTCAGAAACCAAAAGCTCATACCAATTTAATGCTCTCTTCTTGAGCATGCTAGAAGCCACTTGGACTCGATGTAGATTCACAAGATTCATGCGGTAAAAGATGCGATCGCATGTTCTCAGCCAAGCTTGGATTTCTATAACGCTTTCGGAACCCTTGACTGGCCTTCCACCCAAATCGGTATAATCTCTGCACAAGCGTGCAAACCCAGATTTAGGATGAGTAGGCTCTGGAATGTGTCCGGCAGCTTGAGCATTCTTTACAAAATCTAAAAGCTGCTGGGCAGACATAAATACTCCATCCTGAGGAGTAGCACTGGATTGACCGGCACTGGGATGGCCAAATCTAACCATTTCTCTTCTTTAAGAAAGAAAAAAAAGAAATAAGAGGAAAAAGGTTATTCTCAGAATGAATATCAAACAAACTTAATTGATAAAACAAGGCATCACAAAAGAAAATAGGATAGAACGAGTCCAATGACTCGAATTAATCCTTAGGCACGATTCCTAAGAGAGACTTAGGACAATGATCCTTGCTAGATTATTCTACATCATTCCGAAGTTTGGCACTGATACCAAGCTGTGACACCCCATCTCTATACTCACACTAGCCAAGGACACTACGAGGTAATGCCGTCGACTAGCGCGAAGAATAAGGCTGTTGAGGAGCGACCATCTATGTAATTGCTTTGTGCGAGTACATATATGTCAGATAGTATGACATGCATTTCATTTCAAGAGGAAATCCGAGAAATCAAATACAAATTCAAAGCTACCACACAGTGGCTATGTGGTCTTCGGAAACAAATATAGAAATAAGCACAACACAAATCAGTCACAGATATTCATTGACAAAGGCGGAAACAGATATGAATATAACACATAGAAGTGTACATCAAAGTAGTGGTCATACAAGATCCACTACATAACAAAAGAATAGATACAAGTGTTAGACAAAAGAATAAGTATACATCAAGGAGTCTCTATCTCGAATGTATAAAAGCAAAACTACTAATCTAAAGTAGTTAGCCAAAAATCAGATGATGGTCCTTGATAAGAAGTCAAGTAGAAGCACCTGAAATACCTCGGTCTGACCCGAGTATTATTTAAGAAGAAAAATAATAAACAGATCAGTCTAGCTATACTTATCATATAAAATGAGATAGGATAAGAGATATGACAAAAACGTATGATAACAATAATGCCATACTATGACAAGTATACATCAGATAACAACAAAAAACATACAATATCTCAAATATTATCAAACACTAAAAAGAATGTCATATTCTTTAAATTATTCACCAGAACACAAATATTGATAGAGCTTATCAATGCATATCATCAAAATTGGTAGAACACAAATTCTAGAAATCATCAACTAGAAATCCAAAAATCATAAAAAGGGGAAGGCCTAACACAAACGGGAGTATGAAAACTCACCAACACGTGTATCACAAATGGGTCGCTATCCCATAAAATGAGTCGGAGCTCCTCCAAACAGGGTATAGTCCCCCCTTGCGGACTATGGACCAAAGCCCCTCCTATGAGCCGAAGCTCCTCCAAACATGGTATAGTCCCCCCTTGCGCCCTCGCGGACTATGAGCCAAAGCTCCTCCTATGAGCCGAAGCTCCTCCAAACAGGGTATAGTCCCCCTTTGCGGACTATGAGTCGTAGCTCCTCCTATGAGCCGAAGCTCCTCCAAACAGGGTATAGTCCCCCTTTGCGGACTATGAGCCGTAGCTCCTCCTAACAGGGTATAGTCCCCCTTTTACGGACAAAGAGACATCGCACATCGCTAGTCTAAATCACCAAAGGATCATCATTGATCGATAAGTGTAAATTACACTAAGCTAGTAAATAAATGAGTTTAGCTTCATGTCCCATAACCACTGGCTTAACTTAAATATTTACGAACAAATTGTAGATTTCCACTCGAAAATTGTCACAAAAGTTCAATCGAACAAGTCCAAGAATTAACCGACGAAGTAAACGCAAGCGTTTCATACCACTTGTTTTGGTAAATCGTTTAATTAAATTTCTCATACGAATGAGGTAAAGGTTTGTATATACTAATAGATTGGAAAACGGTTTTAAAAACAAGCTTTGTATTAAAAATAACGTTGAAATCATTTTTGTGAAAGAGTTTGAGTATTTACTACTAGTATGGAAACCTTTGTATTTAAAAGTGACAAATCACAGAAATGATTGTAAAACATGTCCAAACATCCAAGATAGGATCTTTAAAGATTTTGACTTCAAAACACAAAAAATGAAAAATTCACAAAACCAATTCAATTCAAAAGCAATTGAACATGAAATAGATGTTAGGAATTCATACCTAACAACAATGAAAGCTATAAACATAGATGTGAGTTCAAGAACTCACCTTTAAACCCAAAAACAACGAATGAGAAGCTCAAAAACAAAGGAAAGATTAACTACTCTTCAACTTTAACTCTAGAAGCTCCAATCTAAGTTCATAAGCAAATATTTCCTAAGTTATGTTATAGGAAATTTCTGAAATTGGAGAGAGATTGAGATGGAGCAGAAGAAGAGGATGCTTACCGAAGCTTCTCTTTGATTTTGGAGCTTGGATCTTGAATTTCCTAAGAATCTAGGGCTTAGGAATTTTAATTTCTTTTCTTTTCCCCTATTTTCTTTTAGGGCTTGAGTATTAGGAAATTGGAAATGAAATGAATGAAGAGTAGAGGGGTGGAGTGGGAGTTATTATGTAGAGGAGTTGGGTTCTCTTAGTGGGCTGAAACCTAAACCCAAAGCCCCAAATGAAAATATCAAAATTCTACTCAACTCCAAACATATCGATGTTTATACTCAAAAAGGTCGTAAACACCATTTTAAACTCAATGAAAGTGGTCTTGAGTCCCAATTCGACTGTTTACAAAAAGCAACATTTCGGACTTTAATCAGATTAACGATGCTATATTTAAATAAAACATTTAAATATATAATCGTGAAATATGCGGGTTGTTACAAGGATAATCATGGAAATTAATAGATAACGAAAGGAAAAATAAGAAGTTGTCCTTATATGACCTTAAGTCATAAATGCGGTGAGATATTATAGTATGTTACGAGAGCGGAAATATAACTAAGTTATAGTGAGCGAGGTTAGTCAAAAACACACAAAAGTCTGTCCAGCTAATCTGGTTACCAACAGTGTGACTTTGGGACTTATGTGAGACATCACCTATAATAAGTACCCATGGTAGATGCGAGGTTAGTCCCAATCTTATAGGGTAGTCTGCCTAGCTAATCTGGCTACTAGCACCTACGAATAGTCAGACTAATGTGAGATGTCATGGTTTGGGTTATGGGTTATACGAGGATATCCCAGTAAGGCTTCTGGGTTAAAGGTATTCAGTGACTATTGTAGGGTCCTCCTTCTTCCTATTTAAGAAGTATTAATGATTGAGACTATCTTTTAGGTGTGGTAGTGGGAAATCTTTGGTAGGGGTCCGCTTCAGGGTTAAGGTATTAAATGACTATTATAGGCTCCACCTCCTCCCATAAAAAAAGTATTAAGTGTCCTAATGAGATTTATTGCGATGTCAGTTTGGGAGTACCAGAGAAGGGTTCACCTTGGGTTAGGTATTAAATGATAGGGATCTACTTAGGGTATAGGTATTAAATAGTCGGAGTCTGCCTAATTCCCATTAAAGAGGTTATAAGTGGCTCAGGTGCTTTCTCTCGCATCATTAGGGCATTATTGACAGTAGTTGCGTTGCACCCATATTAGAGTTTTGGAGTTGGACTGGAAGAGCCTTTAGGTTTACAGTTAGAGGTACGCTCAGTAGGGTATAGTATATGATGCGTAAGACATATTACCTATCTAAATGATACTGCCCAAATACTATTATGGTAGGACTTGAGATTTTCATTCACTAGACATTGTTGTTTTAACTCCCTCCTCATTACAACTCATAGGCTAGTGGGAACGATGCTGATGAAGAAGATGGAGGTGGTAGTGAAGATTTGTGGTAGTTTATCTATTTATCTATGTTTTGGTATATTTTTATATATCCAGTTTCAGACATATTGATGTTATTTTGAGATATTGTATTATGAATATTTTGGGATGATATGTTGTATTTCTGAGATTTGAATTTTTATAAAATGGGTACTTATTTCAGTTATTACATTTATTCCTTCCGTTGTGAGATTTTGAAAGCACGGATAGATAGTTTTATATATTATTCTTTGTATCAATTTTACCAAGCAACAACCAACTTTGGAATGGGCCAAAGGTTCGATGGGCATTTATTAGGTTGAAAATTAGGCCCGTTTCAGGGAGGGTTGTTACACTCCACTTTGATTATAGTTAAATCGTGGTATGGCATCCATCGAAAGACAGTAGTTGGGTCTGAGTAGAAGCATTGGAAGTGAAACACTATTCAATAGAGAATTCGTCCCTCGCTTATATGGGGTTAGTATCACGGTCAACTATAGTCAACTCAAAATCAAAGTCTCTGGCCAAAGCAGTACGATTAATAATAATTATTATTATTGAACCAAGGATTTTGTATTTGGAATTACAAATTTGAACGTGGACAATGTTGGAGTTTTGACCAAAACCAAATTTCGTAAGTCCTAATGTGACATAGTTTTGACGAAGAGAATTGGTGTAAATAACTGTTACTACCTAGTACCGCTTATAATAAGTAAAATTAGATTTTACCAAAAGAAGTGTCCATTTGTTATTTTGAAATGTTTTAGTTAATTGATTTAAATTTTATGTTACAAGTTTGAAAATTGAATACACTATTACAAGTTATTTTGAAACAACTTTGGTCATTATTTATATTAAAATAAAAGTCAATTCATTTTAAGATTTACATATGAACGTTACTATTAAATCATAAAAATTTCATTTTGAGTTAACAATTATATCTAAGATTGTTATTTTGATTAAATGTATATATTTTAAACTACAGATTAACTGAATACATATATTATACTTTGTTTCAAATTTAAAACATGGATTCAATTATTGTATACATATACGCATACATAGACACACATACACACACATACATACATAAACACACACACACACACATACAGGCATGTACACACACATTCTCTCACACGTACGTTTTACAAAATGGATTTTTATGAAAATTACAATTTTGATTTAAACCTATATGTTAATTAAAACTAGTTTTAAGTTGTTTGCTTTACTTTAAAACATGTCAAACAACCAAAATCAACTTTAGCGTACACAACATATATAAATATGTATGTATGTATGTATGTATGTATGTATATTGTATGTGTGTTTGTATATATTTAACAAATATTGTTTTGTAAAAAAAGTTGGACAACAAAGGCACATATAAAGGGAATCACTAACTATGCACACTTCTTATATGTTGCACTTGCACAATATACACTGTGAGTATATTTGGATATACTTATATTTCATGTTATGTTTAAATTGATCATCAGTAACATTTAATGAATCATTAATCTAATTAGAGAGAAATGATATGTTTCTCTTTCCAATTAAAGATATTTATTCCCTTAATTGATTGCATAGCTTTTAGAGAAGGAAACGAAAGGTTTACTTCACAAATTAACTTTAGTGGGTAACTATTACACAAATGGGTGTATCTGATGCACTCATATGCTTAAATTTATATCAAATTCAAGCTCTTTCAAACTAATTAAATAAAATAAAGGATTTTATTTAAAACATATTTTAGATTGGATTTAAAATCTCTTTAGACTTCATAGGCCCAATAGTTCCAATTTTTTTTTAAAATCTATCTACTTCACCCACTTCCCACTAGCCCGTTCCAACAAGGCAACAACTATGACCTCATGGACCAAAGCCAAAGCGCCTAGCACTAGGACAATAGTAATGGACAAGCACACCAATAATATATTGGAATAACATTACCGATCAAAGTGTACAGTTGGACATATAAAGTAATAAGAGCAATGTCATCAATATAACTATGTTCTTACCATAGCCCTTTGCTCATGTGTCACATATGAATAACCATGCAATTACTTTACTATTTTTCAGTTTAAACATTGGTATTCCCCATTCTCTTACCTTTAAAACTCCTTAAATACATTCTTAAAGACAAAAACCCAAATTTCAGTATTAGAAAAGACTTAACCCATTAGTATAAGTTATCAAGCTTAAAAGCACCGTCATCATGGTTTACAAGAAAATGGACTATCGAGTCTATAAAATTGCTATCGAGGCTATGACTTCAATTTCATATTTTTTATCGAGTGCATAGCTATCACATGTATAAATGCTACCGAATTTATAGCCATAGCAAGTATAAAATGTTATCGAGTCTATTAATTTTCATGCTATTAAGCCTATAAAATGATCATCTTGTAATTAACTTTAAAATTGATTTATTTCTTCTTAAAGCCCACATGCAAACTTTTCATTCTCCATTTAGTACTTTAAAGATCTTTTTCTTGAAAAATTTCAGAGAATGTTTCTCCTTTACAATTAACATTAATTAATTAGCTAAATACCATTTTACTCTCCTCATTTTCCCTCAATTATTAGTTCATAGAAATTTTAAATTTGCGGGAAAATTCTAAAAAAATTCTCAAAAACCAAATTTCCCATTTTCTACAATATATAAAACTTCAATAGGATGTCGAACTTATAAAAAAAGATGTCGTGTACCTAAGAGAGGATAATGAGATTATAAGAGTGTCGAACTCCAAGCAATTGGCCAACCCAGAAGATGTCGTACATGAACATATATTTACAAAGGAGATGTATTAGAACTCTGTATATATATCGGGCCTTTACAGCTATAACAGCTGTAAAGCAAATGGTAAGAGATCTCGGGCATTTACAGGCAGTAGGGGATGCTGGGCTTCAAAGAGTAATGGGGATGTTGGATATTTATAGTTATAGAGGATGCCAAAAGTCACCGATGTGATTTAGAATGTCGTATTTCATCAATGTAATGAGCAATGCTGGGAATTGGCAATCCAGGAAGGATGTCGGATATCAACAATACAACGATATCGAATATTGACAATACAAAGAAGGATGATGTTTTTCACCAGTGTCGCAAATGATGTCATAAATCATCAAGGTATCAAGGATGTTGTAAATCATCAATATGGTAAAGATGCTGTAAATCATCAATATGGTAAAGATGCGGTAAACCATCAATAAAGGAGAATGCCATAATTCATCAATATGGCAAAGTCTTACCTATAAGGCATGTTTGAAGCATCTCGTAGAGGGAGGACGGAGTAAACCTTTGGTCCCACTTAAGATGGCTTGGCCAAAGCACTAAACCAGCCTTCAGTTCTGCCTATAATACCTGACTGAGCACCTCCTAGAGGGAGGATGGGTAAAACTTTGGTTCTGCTCGGGATAGCTGACCAAATCCACCTACCAAAACCTAAATCATCACCTAAGATGGTGATAAGGGGTTCGATCAATGTTTAGATCATTACCCAAAGATAGTAACAAAGAAAATCAATCAAAGCCTACATCACTACCCAAAGAGCAGTAAGAGGCAGTCTTCCAGAGGAAAATCAATCGAATGCAAGAGCAAATCAAACTTTGTCCTAAAGAAGGATCAAGGCAGTCTTCTAGAGGAAGAACATGCAAATGCAAAGGCAATCTTCTAGAGAAAGAATAGTCAAACACATTTAATTCTGTATCAAGGAAAAGTTAAAGCAATTTTCAAAGGAAGGATCAAAAGCTATCAGTCACATGAAATTGAAAATTTAAATGTCAGATGGCGACATCTAAGAAACTATAACTTATTACTGAGCCTAAAGCTTCATTTTTCGAAATAACGAATTAACTCTCAATCCATATCAGAATTCAAATTTGTAAATAATGGAATCTCCGTTAATAATCAAGATTTATAAGCAACGGGAATCTCCATTAATAGTCGGATTTCTAGTACTCTTACTAGATAGAATTCTAGACTTGTTATCAGAAAAATTCTGATCTTCTTATCAAATGGAATTCTAAATTAATACTAGATGGATTTATGGCCTTCTATTCAGATTAAATTACGGTATTATTACCAGATCAATTTTCGATCTTCTATTCAATCGCCGAATGGTTTCTGGTCTTCTATTGCCAGATGGTTTTCTAGTCTCTAATCAAGTTATTGCAAAAAGATTTCTGATCTTCAGTATAGTTGACATTACAATTATTAGATGGATTTCTGGATATTTACTCCTTCGAGACGAAAAGTTCAAGCCTTAGGTTCCAAATTTCTAGGTGATAAGGCCAAAAGGAAAAGTTATTAAAAGCTTCACTCCTCAAAGTGTTAAATTAAGTTCTCCTAAAATGGAGTTCAAATTTTCTAATAACGAGAATCTTCATTATTAGACGGATTTCTAATTTCCCATTAAATAAAGGAGGGTTCTTCCAAAATTTTGATTAATAAGCCATTAATCTTTTTATCAAAACAGATTTCAGATTTTAGCAACAAGATTTATATTAAGAAGACCAACCAATGCTCAATCAAGGCTACATATCATATTGCAATCAAACCCAAGCTCTGGAAAACAAGTTGTATGTTTCAGACAATACAACGAATTCAAAAAGAAGAATACAAAGATTCACTTAAGGTAACAATCATTTAGATACAAATCTATTTATCTTACATATTATATACAAGAATTACAGGTACAAAGAAGGGGTAGCCAAAAGGGGAAATCTGCTTAAAAAAACTCATAAGCGATTCTTCGTTAGGTGTCAAGTTTCTACACCTCCTTTTTCAAATTTTTAGCAACTAAAAAAGAATTGATAATATGATAGATAACTACATCCAAAAGTTCTTTAAGTTTCTTTTCTTTCTTCCAAATAATGTTTGCATCATCAATAAATTCAATTTGAACTTCCAAAACATGCTTAAGTGTTCTATTGGCTCTTTTTAAAGTCAGAATCTTGCTCTTTAATTTCTTAACCATCCGTTTAAGAGCGTATTTTTCATGCTCAAGTTTCTCCACCTGAACCTGATAATTGTTAAGATATTGAGAAACTTTTTCATACTATTGCTTGTTCAAAAATTGAATGCATCCATATCTAACTTTTTGACTCCATCTGGCGATTTCTCCATCATCAAGACTTGGGGGTGGTTCAACAAAGTAGAAAATTGTTATTTGCCTATCAAAGAAGTAGGAGTAGGAAGGTAGGATTTGCCTCCACTCGTAATAAGTTCTAAGGATTGACAGGATCCTTGGCTGTTCCACAACTCTACTTCAAGATCTATTACCCTTTGATGTAGTCAGGCAATTTATGCGTCATTTTCGATTCCTTGGATTGAACATCCAGACTAGCCAATTGCCTCCATTTTCTCTTTTAACTCTTGAATTCCTTTATCCTTTTTTTAAATTTTTTCCTCTTAGTTGGAGGTCATCTCCTTTAAATCACTAAATGTAGATTTAATCAGTAGTATTTGTCGTGCTATTTCTATGCATCCGGGTTATTCGGAAATGATAAAGTTGAAATGCATTGGGAAGAAAGCTTCTGCTCGATTTCCAACCTGAACCGAGCTTTAATAATATATAATCAAGTAAGGAGTTACGGACCGCAAGACGGGAGCGTTGGTTGTTTTTCCTAATAAAAATAAGTAAAAGGTAAAAGAAAATCAATACGGAGAAAATGATTTCTTTATTAACAACAAAAAGGGTTACAAGCACGAGCAAATTCAATTTACATCAACAATAAAAGTTTTATGCATTAAACTCTCAAAGTTTAAAAACGATTGATTGAGTCTTTTTAAGTGATCCAATATACAAACATATGGTAGAGTTAAAAGGAACATTAAACCCTTACGGGGTATTAACTAGAGGAAATTGATGGTAGTCCCATTTTTCAGCTGGAGGACTGATCTTGCCACATAATAATTTAGCATGGTTGGTTTGTATCTTGCTAAGCAATTTATCATTTTTGTCACCCAAGAAATCAAAACGAAAGTGTGGAAACCGTGTGTAAACTTCTTGGAGATCTCTAACGAAGCAATATTTTACTAACCGAGAAGTTTTAAGAGTTAACGATTTCTCTTTAAACTCCCTCTTTAATTTGAAAATTTTACTTAAGAATTCAGTGGAAACAAGGCTACCCAATGATTCCTTAATCTATATGGTTTACAAAAGATAAACAAAGTTGCAAAGAAATAAAAACATCGAAATTCATAAAACTGTCTGAATCATACATTCAAGACAAAATTACTTGGGTTTGTACAATATTGATCTTTTATAAAATTCGAAAATGATCTCTCCGTATTAAATTTAAATTTCTTAGGAGGAAGAGTATTTTGGGAAAGTGCAAGACCATAACCCTAGGAAGATTCCAGCATTCTCTAAGATGGGATCAGTTCCATACTCGTCCAAATATCTACTATGAAAATGCCTAAGCAAACCTCCACTTTTTTCTCCTAAGAATGAAAAATATGTAAGAACATTTCTGGAGTAAATTTTGTAGAGGAACTCCACTAAGGTATCACTATCTTGAATAAGCATCCAAAAGAGTATGGTCAGTTCTTTGTTTTCCTTTAAAATTCTTTCTTGATGAAGGTGAGATCATTGTAAAAGCAGAGCCACATGTTTCTCCTTAAAGTCCTTTAATCGCTTGGCATGAGTTATAAGATTACGATACTTTGCAGACAAATGGTTACGGTCTTTGACTAATTTTTCAATCTCCCTATTCAAGCGATGCACTTCTCTCTCGCTCTTTTCATATAAAGTCTCATAATAATATTTGTTTCTTTTCCTTAAATAAAGTAATAAACTTGTTTACTAAAGTCTGGCTGATAACTTTAAGTATTTAAATAATGAATTCCATACTTGCATGACCGGAACTTGAGGAGTTGGGTTTTGAATTTTTCCTTTCAGCTATTTACCGGGGGAAACAACATCTTTCAAAGGGATATTTTCTCGCAAAGCATCCTGAAAATCAGGTAGATTAGGAAGATCTGCATCATGGGAAGACGAGTCTAAATTATGACCACCTGATCTGTTGCCCCTATCTCTTGGTCCTTTCGGACCCTTGTTGCCCTCATCTCCACCTTGATCATTATCATCGACATCATTGCCATTTCCATCATTATCCTCCTCTTCATCTGAATCTCCATCCCCTTCAAGCGGGGGTCATCAAAAGATAATAACTTCTTTAGATCGATGGCTTCTTCTTCTTCAGGGAGTTCATCTTGAAGCGATCCATGAGTTTTCCCCAACATAAGATCAAATTTTCTTTTGAATTTGTCATTTAGGTTTGGTAAAGAAAGAAAATCCAAATCAGGGCATTTGTCAATATTATCATTATAAGCTACAAAAAGAGCATCTTCATAGCATTTCTTAATTATCTTAGTAAGAGCTTGATCAAGAAAGAAAGTTACTTTCTTCTTGGCGTCCTTTATGATATTGTTGGTATAGATCAGAGTGGCATCTCTAATTTCCAACTGACTTTCTAAAGACTTTATCTTATCAACTATATCGGCCTTCTCTTTCTCTAAGGTCTTCACAGTCTCTCAAGTGATAGCTTAACTTTTTTTCCTCATTAAAGAAGGAGGCAAGTTTGTTTCTCTCAAGGACAGCATTATCCTTCACTACTGTAATATCAGTCACTTGAGTTATTAGCCAAGAAACATGCTTCTCGAGCTCCGCAATTTGATTAGAAGGCCCTTGAGAGGCCCGTTGAAGAAAGAACATGTGCTTAGCACCCTGAAACATATAACGAACATAAGCTAAGTTAGGATATATGAAATAAAAGTCTAGGTTAGACAAGCCCAAAATGATACATACCCATAAAAGCCACCGATAAAGAATATAAAGATGATCAGTTAAGAAAGTCGAAGGTTGTAGTGGCATAAGAGAAGCCAAAGACAGAGATTGTATAGTTGAACGAATAAGATCATCAAATCCCATGGGATAAGTTGAGCCTGGGCCTCTGAAGGGAGAAGATCAGTAGGAAGAGGAGTCAAACCAAGCTCCTCGTACAAGCATTAGAAACCAGATGTAGAGGTAGGAAGCGAGATATTAAGCAAAGAATCTCAGGTCTGAGCTTCCATGGCATGATTTTGAACATTGTGATTTGGAGAGCCTAAATCAATCATATCAGATCTCGGGTGGTCAGGTTAACTTCAATATTTGACTCCTTGGTGATAATAATAGAGGTATAGTCCTCCCCAAGCTTAGGCTTTTTACTAGAAGGAAAGGTTGAAGCGTCAGCGAGAGCACTAGAGCTCGCTTTCCTTTTTATGTCAGCAGTGGCCTTAGCAATGAAATCCTTGATAGGAGCAGATTCAGTTGGTTCAACTAAGATAGAAGTGTGAACTTTAGCTTTCTTGTGCTTAGAAGCAAAAACAGCAGTAGATAAGCCTAAATTGAAGGGAAATTTGTATAACACCAACATAAGAAACTTTATTTAACTATAATGAAAACTTACTGGAAAAATTACGTTGAATAGGTGAAGTGTTAGAAAAGGCATTTTGATTTCCAATCATGGGGAATTTCTTCCCATGAGCATCTTTCTTTACCATAGGAGGTTCCCCAAGCATATTATGGCACTCCAGAATCAAGAAATGTCACTTGAGATTGGCTTCAGTTTGAAGTTTAAGTTTGTCTCTTAAATTTTGTGATGCTAAGTTCAATTCTCCAACCGTTTTAGCTATGGAAGAATTTTTCCCTTTGGGGACTAGTCCTAAAAGAGAATAACAATTATAAGGCAACAATAGAAGGTAATATAAAAAAACCAGCAAAAATTATTAGGAACATAGAGAGACCCTCCAAATTTGGGGGTGTGACTGTTAACATAGAAGAACTGATTCTACTAGTCTCTATATTAATTTATCAAGTTGCTAATCAAACTTTTATGAGGGAGAAGGCGATATACACAATTCCCTCTGTTTAGTTCGCCACTTTGACAGGAGTTACTAGTGAACGAAGAGTATTTACATCAAGAGACGAAAGGTTAGCTTCCCTGGCCAGAATCTCAAGGCAACTTAAATGAGCATAAGAATTAGGCAACAATTGTATTGGAGCGATTCCCAAATATTCCAAGTATCAAACGAAGAAGTTGGAAAGAGGGAGATAACTAGAATGCCAAATGTGAATTGGAGTAAAGCGAAGAAACCTTCTAGGGGATTATCTATTCTTCCGGATGGGCCCTATACTCTGGCCTCAACGTTAGTAATGCCAAATTAATGAAGGATGGTGTTGACTTCCTCTTGAGAAGTGATAAGAGATGGAACAAATTTGTAGTCTCCTTTCTTTGGAAGTGGGAGAATGTTTGGAACCCTTACCAGATTTTTTTACCAGCCATTTAAATGTCAAAGGGTATTTTCCAAGATCATGGAAGTATTATATATTTTATAAAATTTTGAAATGCTCCTAAGAATAGATGCAAAGGTAAATAATTGAAAATCTAATCAACGGATACATGATTATTTGAAGGCTATTTAGTCCATAATGAAATATCAAAACCAAGATGAACTAAAGAACTTATAAAGAAGTCCATTTAAAAGTATCGAACCAATAATAAGATATCAGTTTTATAAATATCTAAAATACTCATAACCAATTAAGAACTCATTGATAATTGCTGGATTTATGATTGGATGTCGAATCCATAACTAGTCACTAAGATCTAATCTAATACCATGCATATAACACTTTACTAAGGTTATACTAGAGTGTCGAACTGATAGCCCGATGTCGAATTTGTAAATAATAAAATGAATTTAGAATTATTTAAAGATACTCCGACCAATTGTCGAATGAGAAAGGTGCCGAAAACATAAGCAGTTTATAAATCTACGATATGATAACTACATTCTGAACTTATGTTACTGTATCAGACCTAAACAAGATATCAAATTTGAAGCCTATACGTCAACTTTTTGAGTAGTTATTCGATTTATAAGAGGGCATGGGCTCACTATGAGTATCGGGTTTATAACTAATGAAACCATTCTTCAAAGAAATTGTCAAATTCCTAAATGGATACCCAACTTCTAATTTATTAATGAAACAAATAACTAAGAGATGAAACATTTTTAAGATATCGAACTCCAAGTTAAATGATGAATTTCGAACGGTTAATAAATTCGAAAACCAAGCAAGTTGTCGAATGTCAAGCTTTTAATAGCTAATCTTAATTGGGTGTCGAAATCTCAAAAGGGTGTTGATTTTGTATTAATCAAGACTCTAGAAAATTTCCAAATTTTTAACAGCAGCTATCTAATTTCAATTAATCGACGAAAGAAAATGCCGTAATCTACATCCGAATTCAAATACTAAGTATGACGTTTCAATTAAACCCCAAACAATTCATAAAAACACTCAATTAAACCCTAATTTAAAAATCAAAAACGAAAACTTGTCTTTAATCTTGTGTCTAAATCAATTAAAAATAAGAATTGAATCTTGAGATCGAGCTTAAATGTTGGAAAAGATTGAAGTTTCTTGAATCAAACTAGAAATTGAATTTTTTTTGTCTCATGTTTAATTTGCAGGTAAAAAGTAAGAAGAGGAAGAAAATGAGTATTTATAGAAGGAAAAGGGACGACAAGAGCCATTGATCTCATTTTGAATGGATAAATAAGATTTAGATGAAATGCCAATAGGCGTCAAGCTTCAATATTGAAGTGTTAACTTGAAAAGTCAACATTTCTTCTACATTAGGAGGAAAGTGTTACTACAAATAGAGATGTCAAATATATAAGGGATTATGTCGTGATTCCAGACGCCGAATGTGTAGAAGAAAAGCAATTAAACATTCAGCAAGGGGTTACAAGCTTTAGGGACTTCAAGAAGATGTCGTACTTCTATAAAAAGGTGTCATGTACCTAAGAGAGGATGACGAGATTATAAGAGTGTCGAACTCCAAGCAATTGGCCAACCTAGAAGATGGCATACATGAACATATAGTTACAAAGGAGGTGTATCGGAACTCTGTAGATATCGGGCCTTTACAGCTATAACAGTTGTAAAGTAAGCGGCAAGAGATCTCAGGCATTTACAAGCAGCAAGGGATGTCGGGCTTCAAAGAATAAAGGGGAGGTCGGATATCTATAGTTATGGATGATGCCGAAAGTCAACAATGTGAATTAAAATGACGTAGTCATCAATGCAACGAGCAATGCTGGGAATTGATAATCCTGGAAGGATGTCAGATATTAATAATATAGAGACGTCGAATATTGACAATACTAATAAGGATGTTGTATTTCACTAGTGTAGAAAACGATGTTGTAAATCATCATGGTAGCAAGGATGCCTAAATCATCAATATGGCAAAGATGTCGTAAACCATCAATGAAGAAGAATGCCGCAATTCATCATTGTAAGTAAGATTGTCGCATATCAATAGTATACAGAAGATTGCCGCATACCACCAACATAATAAATGATGTCGAGAATCAGAGTGCTAAAGGACACATAGCAGCCTGACCATCTACTTCAACTCCTATAAATACAGAACCCATAGCTTTATGGAAGGGACGAATTTCTCTTATCACTTTTCTTACATTTTCAAAATTGTAAACCTTAAATCGAATTGGGGATTTAGAGTGCCAATTGTAAATTTGTGACTTTTTGCAAACAAAGACTTGTACAATCAACTTGCATAGCATATTGCAAGTGAATAAAGATTCTTGACTATGATATGACTTATGACCTGCATATGACTCTTAGGCCCTATTGCTTATGACATGTACCTTACTTTTCTATCGAACATACATACTTCTCGCGAGATGGCATGGGCTATCCAACCCTATTTCTAATCAAGCCTTATCTGTCTTGCACTTTTTGAGGTTAACAAAGAAATTTGTTAACAACAAACATCATGGTTTCAATCATATCCGAGAACTGACACATTCAAACTAATAGATGATAATATTATTCACTTTGCTTAGTTCAAACATGGAGAGAATTAGTCCTTTATCTTCCATTTCAAGTTATATAATTTACCTTATTTAGTTAGGGAATTCTAGTGGATGATTTTCTTTTCTCTTTCCTTTAGTACGAAGAATGGATATAACATTTGGGAGGAAGAGAGACATTAAAGAATTATTAGGTGGATTAGGCCAATTTTCCCTTTCTCATCCTCTCGTTCATTAATTTAAAACTTTAATTCTTCCTTCGTATATAACGTCATTACTCCCTTACTAATAAAGGAAATCGAATTTAATCATTTGGCATATATCCATACTTACCATGTTATAATTTAATTATTGATTAATTAAAATTTCTATAATAATGTGTATTAAAAACAGTGGTATTACAAACCCAGGTGCGACCACCCCTATACCGCTACCCTCCTCATTTATTGGTAATGGGTCATAATCCAATCCTGAAGACAAGAAGGAACGTGAAGGGATGGTGATACTTAGACAACCACATATGGATCAATATGCCACTACTTGCACCAGCCCCACTAAACCTTAACTCTTTGTATAACTTCCTAGAAGATCCTTGTAGTGACAACATGACAAATTAGCTATGAATGGAGAAACTATGCTTACTAAAAATATGCATAAGTGGCCTTTATTTTCAAAATATATGTTACCATTTCTTGCACATATTATCCTCTATACTAATTTTTTTTTATTTTAGACATTTTTATACAGTTTATTTAACAGTAACTTATTAGTTTTAATTAGCAATTTATAAAGAGAAGTTTTTGGATGTATTTCGACTTCGAAGTTAAAATAAACATCACCTATCTCATATGCAATAAATTGTTAGTTTCTTAAATTTCTAAATTGTTGTTTCTAAATTTCTACTTATTAGTTTTGTAAGCTCTTTGTAAGTTGTTAAACAAAAATGGTAACAAGCTATTTGCTAAGTAGTAATATTTCCAAACCGCTCCAACTCTTTATGGATGCATAAATTTCATCTCCATATCATAACGTTGTTCCATTTTTTTTCTCTCTCTTTAGAGCTACCTCTCGTTTTATATATATATGCACTAATTTTTAGAAGAAATAAATATATAAATATAGTCTAATTATATGAAATATGAATACGAAATGATAGATATAGTCCAAAATCAATCTTATTTTTTGTTAAGGTCATCAAAATGTTTCATATCGTTGTCTAACTCACCTTTTCTTTTTCTTATCCTATGGAAGTCCTTTTTTTCCAATGATTCCCTTATGGTCAATTATTATGTCCTCATATTCAGTGTTCCCATATGGTCAACTCTCATATGGTCAGTTGTTCCCATCTGTCTAGTTCAATCTTAACCCTACATCACATAGTGTAATTATTGAATGGATCTCACTATGCTACTAAATAATGGATTGATACTAAATATTGTATTGATACAAAATGAAAATGAATGGCTCTGATGATACGCGGACAAAGGAATTGAGCCTGTCTCCTATGACCTTTCTGACTACATGGTTGAGGTGTTGCCATTGTCCTTCAGTTTTTTGTTGATGACTATCCCTAGCTACTATAGGTATAGTTCAAACCCAATATATAATTAGGTAACGAGTAAGCACGTGGGGATACTCGAGCCCAGTATACATCAAAATATCTGGGTACAGTAAAAGGATCAACATCTACCCATCTTTCAGCTCTCATACCAGCAATATAAGTCGTGCTAGTCTGAATAGATCAATACATATCATCATATGGAAGTAGATTAGAGGGGATGCGAACTATACCATACAACTGCAACCAACACCGCTTCCTTAAATACCGTATGAAAGAACATGTAGGAACATAAAAGAAAACTCTACATCTTGAAAGAGCAAACTGGAAAGTGAGGGGATGATCATCGTCGGGCTCCAGAAACCGAATATACTTCTGCCAGGGACGAATGATAATGTTGTCACGCCACCTCATATCCATCCGCTTTTTGGCCTGCGTCAGCTCATTATGCACCCCTTGTGTAGCACGGTGCACATGCATAACATTCCCCCAACGATGTAATATGGGGAAATAAATATATGGCGTAGTGTTTGCTTCAGCAATGAGTCATGGGTGCATGTTGGCTGTATACTCGTAGTACCAAAATGGAGGGATGTACCAATCCAGCCAGATATCCAAGTCTAATCGTGCCCTTATTGTTTGAGAAAAATGTTTAACCAAATAAATATAATAAAAATACACAATTAACAGGAGTGTGCATCTCCTCAACATTCCTATAGGCTACTATATATCGCTGTAGACATGTAAGTATAACAACACCTCCTCTTACCTCATCATCGGCCAAAACCGATAAATAAGCAAAATATGACTCAAAATTCTCAAACGTACTATCAAACGGTACTGGCGCGTGGTCTGGTCGACTAACCGTTATATCAGTTAGCATAAAAAAATCTAAAAAAGTCAATCCCAACTCAAAATCTAGAAAGTGAAATGTGTGAGTGATAGACCACCTTCTCGTAGTAAGGGCCTCTACCATACAACGATCGACGTGTGCAAATGTAGATAACTGTAGAAAATCACCGAAAGATGATACATATAGCCTAGCCTTAATCGACTCAGGTAATGTGACAAATACTCAGTAATGTACCTATGTCAACTACCGCGTATAACTATGTGACGAACCTATATAAGTAATTATTTAACGTTAACAATGAACTAAGCAACCAATGACATTCATAGTCTGTGGCATGCATGTTCATCTAATAATTACGTATTAATATTATACATGTGGCGTCGTTAGCGTTGCAATAAGTCGATGTGCTCTGGTTGGGAACAGGTCGTGCAAGCATCGTAGATCATCTGCAGTCACGGTAGCATTTGAAATGATATGAGCTGCACCAGCATTGGCATCGGTCGTGTAACGGACATTCTGTCTGGCAATTTCGATGGATTGTGGCAACATTTCGACGTCTCGGTGAATAAAAAATAAAACTGTAAAAGAGAGGTAAATGGTAAATAATGAGCTGAACAGTGAAAATAGCACATCATATAGACGCTATGTTCAGGCATTCGTTCAACAAGCGCCTAGGCCTCAAGCGCTTGTTGAACAAGCGTTTGGCTCCATTTTCTGTTGGAGCATTCTCTTGCTTACATTTTTAAGTGCATATGATGTAATATGTAACCTCTTTTTTGTTGGAGATGCTCTAACAAAAAATTAGATGTTGCAACTAAAAGATTAAAATTCAAACCAACAACACAACTATTTCAATGCAAAAATATGACTTAATTTTTGCACACATTATTTCTCTTGAATATGTTTAAATATTCCATTTATAGAAAAACATTCAAACGCAAAGTACATGCTATCACGCGCAAAGCACGTACCGTAACGTCGGTTTTGACTATATGAAATATAAAACGGGACGAAGGTTGAAGTGATTTCTAAGGAATTTGGAATGTTGGTGGTCATGAATTAGAATAGGGAAAAAGCTTTGAGGCCCAATAGTAGGGTAAGAAAATCGATCCGAAGGTAATCGAACGTCTGCAATAAATTAAAACGTTGGAAATCAACGACTCCGTGAATTCCGGATTAAGCCGCACTTCCCTGACTTCAGTTTTTGGGCCTTCTAGCATCTTCCTTAGAACAAGAGGTTTGATTAACTGAGTTTGAGAAAGTGGACGAATTGGGTTTTAAGAAGCAGGAGGGCAAATGGAAATGCAGAGGATGTTTTGAAAATTTTAAAAGTCCAGTTGAAATTAGTGCAGAAATGATTGGTATTTAAGGCTGTTAATTTTATACGAGTGTCCGATGTCCGTTCGTGTCCGTGTACGTCCGTCCGAGATCGTTCGATTTTCAATTAGGACACGAGCTAGGACAACAAAATTTGTACGATCAAAAATCTCGTCTGATCCGTGTTCGTTCGAATTCGTCTGAATTTCTTATAATTCAGTATATCCTCTATGTTTCTCAAAACATATATGGCAATTATTTAGTCGGTTAATTGAGCAAGGATTCATAAAATGCTTATGCTTCAATACACATTGATAAAAATAATATAACTGATGGAAATTATATTAAACAACATAAAATTTGATGTAAATATCAATATCCGTCCGTGTTCGTTCGAGTCCGTGTCCGAAAAACGTATGTACGTGTCCGTCCGATTTCATTTAGGACACGAGTTAGAACAGCAAAAATTGTATGAATATAAATCTCGTCCGGTCCATATCCGATCTGATTTTATTTATGACAGAAACTGAACACACCTCTATCCGGTCCGACCGATTTACACTCTTAGGTATGGTCCAAAATCTAATCTTATTTTTTGTTGGGATCTCTAAATGTTTCATATCGTAGCCCAACGTTTTTTCTTTTTTTTTTGGTTCCCATGCCAGTCCTTTCTCTTCAACGATTCCCGTATGGTCCCCGTACGGCCCTTCTGACTATATGGTTGAGGTGTTGCCATCGTTCTTAACTTTTTTGCTGATTATTATTTCTCATAGTTTAGAGAACCGCACCGGACCACGGTTCAACCGCGAAAAACCGTGAACCGTGGGTTTGTTCGGTCCGGAGCTCAATCAAACCGTTCACATGAGTGAACCGGCGGCTGGACCATTAAACCGTGCATAGAACCGCAAAAAGAACCGTGAACCGCTATTTTATATTTTTCTTTTCTTTCTGTTTCTCTACTCATTTGCTTTAACTCAATTTACCCCAAAAAAAACCTAGTTCTTTGCCTAGCTGTCTATACAACATCGCAGTTGCCGCCTTCGCAATCACCTTCGTAGCAACCTTTGTATCACCTCCGGTCTGAACTCTGGAACAAATCTGCGCGCGGTTGTCGACCTGAGCTTCGAAGGCAAGTAGATCAATTTATATACTTTTGTGTATTTTTATTGTGCAAAGTTTCGAACGCAAGTAGACCTGCAAGCTTCGACCTGCAAGCTTCGAACGCAAGTAGACCTGCAAGCTTCGTAGCAACTATGATTTTATATGAACTTAATTAATGCTCTGCAGAAATCTTTTCATCTTTGTCTTCTTGCATAAAGGCACACAACAAAACTGAGTGATAAAGATAGTGCTTCCTGTTACTTCCGTACTTCATTTAGTTGCTTAATTAAATTTTTACCTGTTGTTCTATGCTTCTACAAAATAATGCCTAAGAAAGTAACAGAAGACATATTTTTTAAATTTAGCAGTAGTACCAATTAACTTTTTTACCTCAGTTAAACTAATTTGATGCATAACAGTAGTCATTGAGTTGTGTGCGAGTACTATTATTCTGATTTAATATTTGAGGTAATGATTAATTTTAAAAAGCTGAAGTCTGCACTGTTAGATTACAGTTAGTATGCCTGTGTTGTGAACTGGTATGTACCAACTTATGTGTAGTATAGTATGTGTGTTCTATGCCTGTATTGTGAAGGCAGTATGTTCTATGCAATATAAAGTTTCTATGCTACTAGTTTGTGAACTGGTACTTACCAACTGTGCTACTATATTATGATGATATTTGATGAAGCATGTACCTTAAGTCGCGGCCGACCTAAGTCACGACCGACCTACTCCCACCCAGTCGATTCAATTGCGACCTACCAATCCAATTGCCGACCTACCCAAGGTCGTAGACCTACCAATCCAATTGCCGACATACCCAAGGTCGTAGACGACCTAACTCCAGTCTCCACTACGACCTACGACCCAACCTCCATCCCACGACCTAATTCCCAAATGCCTGAATCGGTATACGACTTAACCAAACCACCCAACGACCTAAATCAGCTCCGACTTAAGGCCTATGCCGACCTAAATCAGCTCCGACTTAAGCCCTATGCCGACCTAAATCATCTCCGATCTAACCACCAAACCGAGCTAACTCCTTCACGACATAAAACTCCAATTGTTTCCCCTCTAATCACCGCCCTAACCTGGATCGTCTTCAGACAAATTGCGAGAGAACTTGTCTAAATCGCGGCATGACGGAAGGTCGCGAACGAACGCACTTCCTTAGCTCGTGAGATCATCTGGTAAGTCGCGAAGAAGAAATAGCTCGTTGCCGAGTTATCTTTAGATCGCGAAGCTCGTTGCCGAGTTATCCATAAGTCGTCACCGAGTTAGCATTAAGTCGTGCATTTTTTTTCTTTAAGTCGTGTGACCATTGTACTTGTAATATTTTTAAGTTTTTCTGAAATGTTGTTAAGTCGGTTGCCGACTTAGGAGTTGTAATTTTTTCTGCTTTCGTGTTGTAGCCTATAAATAGGCGAGTGTTTTCATTTGTAAAGGTTGTTGAATATTGAATAAAATTCTCTTTTGTTAGCTTGTTGCTTTCAATTTCAATTGGTAGTCGAGTGTATCTCCTATCTCCACTAACGTCATTCGAGTGCGCTCGGATCATCGTTTGTTGAAGCCGATTCACGGTATCTTGTGCGCAAGATCAACGTCGAAGAATCGTAGATCTCTTTCCCGATATCTTCGGATCAACGAGTCAGAGATAGCTAGAGTTCGGTATCTTCGGATCAACGAATTCGGGCATTCCAGTATCCATCAATCCACGAATTGTTACATTCACCGATTGAAGATCGTTTTGAATTATCCGCTGCGTCAGTTTGGTATCAGAGCTTGTTTTAGCCAATCATAGCTAAATCGAGTCTTGGAGCCAAGAATTTGAAGTGTTGAAGTTGTGTTCATCGTGTTCATCATATTTTGCAACAAAGTTGGAGTTTTCGATCCATTTCATTTTGAATCAAAGTTCGAAAGGCGTTTGAAAACTTGAAGTGTGAATTTGTTGAAGTGTTTGTGAAGAATTCAATTATGCCGCCAAGACGAGTTCAACGTCATCGCAATATTAATGCTTTGTATGGAAGAGAAGAGGCCGATGAAATGGAGCAACGAATCAACGAGAATTTCAATGAGAAGCTTACGGAAGGGATTGGTCGATTAGAGCGGATGATGTTGGAAATGAGTCAAAATCAGAGAAGGGTTTCACCTGAATCGAGCCATGGAAGAAGTAGGATTTCACCACATTCAAATCGAGAGAGAAGTGTCGATAGTGATCATAGAAGCATGGATCGAGATTATGATCGAAATGTTGATGATCGAGGTCGTGATAGGAATGTGACTGATCGAGATCGGAGGAATGTGGATCGTAGGAATGTTGGTGGAAGATGTGATGGTGGTAGAGATGTTGGTGGTCAGGATCGACATCGATATACATCGGATGGAGAAGAAGAGTATGATGGTGGTAGTGTTCATGGACGAGGACGTGGACGAGGAAGGAATCAATCGGAGTACGATCACAAGTGGGAATCGGGGATGAAAACTGAAATTCCTGAATTCAAAGGTGGTATGCAAGCCGAAGAGTTTTTGGATTGGATGGCTAATGTTGAAGAAATTTTTGATTTCAAAGAAGTTCCAGAACGTCGTAGAGTGAAGTTGGTTGCTACAAGGTTGAGGGGTAGAGCTTTGGCATGGTGGCAGCAAACTAAACTTACACGAGAACGAATGGGGAAGTCAAAAGTTGAATCTTGGGAGAAGATGAAGAAATTGATGAAAGCAACGTTCTTACCTTACAATTATCAATCTCTGATGTATCAACGTTTGCAGAACTTGAGGCAGGACACAAAGACTGTTAATGATTACGCAGATGAGTTTTACCAGCTTATTGCGAGGAATGACATTATGGAGACGGAAGAGCAGCTGACATCTAGATTCATTGGGGGATTGAGAATGCAGATTCAGGATATGGTTAATATGTTCGATCCAAGATCTGTGGCGGAAGAACATCAGAAAGCGTTGGCTTGGGAGAAGCAGGGACGACGAGGAGGTGGTGTGTTTACGAATTCCAATAATCAAGTGAAGGGTGTTGGTGGAAGTTCTAATGTGTCTAAACCTATCAGTAAACCAGTGGTGAAGGAGGTTGAGAAGGCAAAGGTTAACAACGGATTCAAATGTTACAACTGTCAGGAGTTGGGTCATAAAAGCAACGAATGTCCGAAGCCAAAGAAGAGAGCAATGATTGCTGAGGTTGAAGATGAGGAGGAAGAAGCTGAATGTTCTAATTCTTTACCAGTTGAGGAGGAAGACTTACTGTCGGGAGATGACGGATACGCATTGATGATGAGGAGAAGTTGTTTAACACCGAAGCAAGAGGAAGAAAGTAGTTGGTTGAGGAACAATATCTTTCAATCTACATGCACTATTCTGGGAAGAGTTTGTAAATTTGTTATTGATGCTGGGAGTTGCGATAATATTATCTCTACAGAAGCAGTGAAGAAGTTGGAGTTGAAAACTGAGAAACATCCTAAATCGTACAAGTTAGCTTGGTTGAGGAAGGGTGGTGAAGTGAAAGTTGGACGTAGAGCTTGTGTGAAGTTTTCAATTAGGAAGAAATACAAGGATGAGGTTTGGTGTGATGTAGTAGACATGGATGTGTGTCATCTGTTGTTGGGTAGGCCATGGCAGTTTGATAGAGCAGTACAACATGATGGACGGGCCAACAGTTACAGTTTCATGTTCGAAGGTACAAAGATTACTCTGGTTCCGAAGAAACGCCAACAGGAAGAAAACAAAGTGGAGGAAATCGAAGAGCTGAAAACTTTATTGACTTTGAAGGAGTTTGTTAAAGAAGTTGAAGAAGAGCCGGAAGTATTCTTGTTGATTGGACGAGAAAGCAGTGAAGAGATTGAAATTCCAGAAGAAGTTAAACCAGTTCTGAAAGAATTTGACGATGTATTTCCAGATGAGTTACCAACGGAGTTGCCACCGTTGAGGGATATACAACATCAGATAGATCTTGTTCCCGGTGCTGTATTGCCACACAGACCACATTATCGAATGAGTCCGAAGGAACATGAAGAATTGCGGAGGCAGGTAGAGGAATTGCTTGAACAGGGGCGTGTGCAGGAGAGTCTGAGTCCTTGTGCTGTACCAGCTTTATTGGTACCCAAGAAGGATGGGACATGGAGAATGTGCACTGACAGTCGAGCATTGAATAAGATTACCGTGAGATATAGATTTCCAATGCCGAGGTTGGATGACTTGTTGGATCAGATAAGCGGAACTACTATCTTTTCTAAGATTGATTTGAAGAGCGGATATCATCAAATTCGTATCAGACCAGGAGATGAGTGGAAGACTGCTTTTAAAACCAGGGAGGGTCTATACGAATGGTTGGTTATGCCATTTGGTTTATCCAATGCACCAAGTACGTTCATGAGGATGATGAATCAGATTTTTCGACCGTTCATTGGGAAATTCGTGGTGGTGTATTTCGATGATATTCTTATTTACAGTGGGAGTCCAGAGGAACATTTGAATCATCTTAGAGAAGTGCTGATGGTATTGCGACAAGAACAATTCTATGCTGCAACGAAGAAATGCGTGTTCATGACGCATAGTGTTTTATTTCTGGGGTATGCTGTTTCAGAGAAAGGAATACAGGTTGACCAAAGTAAAGTTGAGGCGATCAGAAACTGGTCGCAGCCCAAGACGATAACGGAAGTTCGTAGTTTTCACGGGTTGGCTTCATTTTATCGAAGGTTTATTCCACATTTTAGTAGTGTGATGGCGCCTGTTACAGATTGCATGAAAGATAAACAGTTTGCATGGACGGAGGAAGCCGAGGTTGCTTTTGAACGAATCAAAAATCTTTTGACCTCTGCACCAATTCTAGTGCTACCTGATTTTCAGCTGGTGTTTGAACTACATACTGATGCATCCAAGGTTGGGATTGGAGGGGTGTTGAGTCAGAATGGGCGTCCTATTGCATATTTCAGTGAGAAGTTGTCCGGAGCGAAGATGCGATACAGTACATATGATGTAGAGTTTTATGCTGTTGTGCAATCTATTAAACACTGGAGACACTATCTATTTCAGAAGGAGTTTGTTCTTTACACTGATCATGAAGCATTGAAGCATTTGCAAGGGCAAGACAAGATTTCAACGAGACATGCATCGTGGATTGCATATCTGCAACAGTTTACTTTTGTTGTTAAACACAAGTCAGGGGTGACAAATCGTGTGGCTGATGCTTTGAGTAGGAGGAGTCATTTGTTGACTACGCTGAAAGTTGAAGTGGCGGGGTTTGAAATGTTGCCGGAATTATTTGTTGAAGATCCTTACTTCATGAAGTTTGTTGATAAAGTTAAGGAGGGAAAGACGGATGAGTTTTTGATGGTAGATGGTTTTCTTTTTAAAGGAAGTCGATTGTGCATCCCGGAGGGTAGTCTGAGAATGAAGATTATCAAGGAGTTACACGAAGAGGGACATGTTGGGAGAGACCGTACCTTGCAGTTGATTTCACAGTCCTACTTTTGGCCATCAATGAGGAAAGAGGTGGAAAGGTTTGTGGAAAGGTGTCATATTTGTCAGGTTTCAAAGGGAACAGCGACGAATGCGGGGCTATATATGCCGTTACCGGTGCCTACCAAACCATGGGTTGATATCAGCATGGACTTTGTGTTGGGATTGCCGAGAACGCAGCGTGGTAATGATTCCATTTATGTGGTGGTTGACAGATTTTCGAAGATGGCACACTTTATTGCTTGTAAGAAAACGGCAGATGCTGTTCATGTTGCTCAGTTATTTTTCAAGGAGGTCTATCGACTTCATGGATTGCCAGAATCTATTGTGTCAGATAGAGATACTCGATTTCTGAGTCATTTTTGGTTGAGTTTGTGGAAAATGGTGGGAACAAAGCTGAAGTTTAGTAGTGCTTATCATCCGCAAACTGATGGACAAACGGAGGTGGTTAATCGATCGTTGGGAAACTTGTTGAGGTGTCTTGTTCAAGATAACCTAAAGAGTTGGGATGTGAAGTTATGTCAGGCAGAATTTGCCCATAATCATGCTGTGAATCGAAGTACGGGGTTCAGTCCATTTCAAATTGTTTATTCGAGCTTACCGAAGGGACCTTTGGATTTAACGGTAATACCACAGTCAAAGAAGACAGTTAAGAAAGCTGCTGATTTTGTTGAAGGGTTGACGGAGTGCCATAGAATCGTTCAGGAACGATTGGAAAAGGCAAATGAGAAGTATAAACAAATGGCGGATAAGAAACGAAGGAGTGTAGTCTTCAAAGAGGGTGATTTAGTTTACGCGGTATTGACGAAAGATCGTTTTCCAGTTGGGACTTACAACAAGTTGAAAGCTCGCAAGATTGGACCAGTAGAAATCTTGAAGAAAATCAATGACAATGCTTATCAGTTAAAGTTACCAGATCACATTCACACTGCTGACGTTTTCAACGTTAAACATTTGATTCCGTACCATGGAGATGAGCTTGTTGAAAAAGAGAGAAGTACAAATTCGAGGTCGAATTTTTTCCAACAAGGGGAGGATGATGAAGCATGTACCTTAAGTCGCGGCCGACCTAAGTCACGACCGACCTACTCCCACCCAGTCGATTCAATTGCGACCTACCAATCCAATTGCCGACCTACCCAAGGTCGTAGACCTACCAATCCAATTGCCGACATACCCAAGGTCATAGACGACCTAACTCCAGTCTCCACTACGACCTACGACCCAACCTCCATCCCACGACCTAATTCCCAAATGCCTGAATCGGTATACGACTTAACCAAACCACCCAACGACCTAAATCAGCTCCGACTTAAGGCCTATGCCGACCTAAATCAGCTCCGACTTAAGCCCTATGCCGACCTAAATCATCTCCGATCTAACCACCAAACCGAGCTAACTCCTTCACGACATAAAACTCCAATTGTTTCCCCTCTAATCACCGCCCTAACCCTGGATCGTCTTCAGACAAATTGCGAGAGAACTTGTCTAAATCGCGGCATGACGGAAGGTCGCGAACGAACGCACTTCCTTAGCTCGTGAGATCATCTGGTAAGTCGCGAAGAAGAAATAGCTCGTTGCCGAGTTATCTTTAGATCGCGAAGCTCGTTGCCGAGTTATCCATAAGTCGTCACCGAGTTAGCATTAAGTCGTGCATTTTTTTTCTTTAAGTCGTGTGACCATTGTACTTGTAATATTTTTAAGTTTTTCTGAAATGTTGTTAAGTCGGTTGCCGACTTAGGAGTTGTAATTTTTTCTGCTTGCGTGTTGTAGCCTATAAATATGCGAGTGTTTTCATTTGTAAAGGTTGTTGAATATTGAATAAAATTCTCTTTTGTTAGCTTGTTGCTTTCAATTTCAATTGGTAGTCGAGTGTATCTCCTATCTCCACTAACGTCATTCGAGTGCGCTCGGATCATCGTTTGTTGAAGCCGATTCACGGTATCTTGTGCGCAAGATCAACGTCGAAGAATCGTAGATCTCTTTCCCGGTATCTTCGGATCAACGAGTCAGAGATAGCTAGAGTTCGGTATCTTCGGATCAACGAATTCGGGCATTCCAGTATCCATCAATCCACGAATTGTTACATTCACCAATTGAAGATCGTTTTGAATTATCCGCTGCGTCAATATTAGTGTTTTCACCTTCTTCTGAAACATAGACAACATTTAATACTTTTATATGTCATTTCTGGTCTTATTTGTTGTACTGTGAAGTTGGTTTTTGTTTATATTGTTTATTTGTTCATTAAAATTTAAAACTATTATACCAGTTTTATTGTTTATGCAAGTATACAATTATGTTGCTGGCATTATATATGTAATGCTAATTGTTCAGTTACAGTAATTTTTTCATTTAATTAAAATTTAACGTGTATAAATTAAATAATAAAAAATGCACGGTTCCGACGGTTCGACCGTCGTAACCTTAAACCTTAAGTCGTCGTCGTCGCGGTTCGATCATCAGAACATTGCTATTTCTAGCTATACATGGGCGAATACATCTACATGTCGATATTGGACAGAATCTCAACACGGATACAAAGCTTCCCACAGGTAAAAAATAATAGCTTTTCATCATGTGAGCAAATTGAAGAGCTTTCACCAAGTTTTGAATCGGCTAAGCTCGGAAACTTTCACATGATGATAAATTCGAGTTTAAGCCACGTCAAAAATTACAAAGCTTCGGCAGAACGTAAAATCATTCTAGTGCTTCCGTAAACTCTTAATTTCATGCTTCGTTATCAGCATCTTAAGTTCTTGTAACGTACTCGTAGTGCAAACATCAAATTCTTGGTTCACATATTCTTACTCAGTTTACAGACATCATTTGCGAACGTTTCTTATCATGAAGTTAAAAATCAAAAAGACCTCAGCAGCAGTGACCAAGACCAGTATCGACGAAATATCATGTTCAAAGTGTCCCGTTTAAAAGACCGAAAATACATACTCACACATCACGGTACATAATTTAACAGATATATACACAAAGCATCCTCCGCATATATAACCGAAAATCTCCTGACCAAACTAAAACCCAATTTAAAGTTCACCTTCCTTCCTATTAGACCCACCCACAACCTTCTCCTTCGCAGCATCCATAGTCTCAGCTGCCTTCTCTTTCACCTTCTCCTTCGCTTCTTTTGTTTCACTTGCCTTCTCTTTCACCTTCTCTGCAGCCTTCTCCGATTCTTCCTTTGCCAGTTTAGCCTTCTCTTCCGCTACACTTCCCTTTTCCGACGACTTCCCTTTTACCTTTTCTATTACATCAGATGCTACGTCAGAGATGTAACTGCCGGATCCTGATACTTTGTCCTTGGCCTGTCCAGCTTTGTCGGAGACGTAACCGCCTGATTCTGAAGCTACGTTCGCTGCTCTGTCTTTACCATACATTGCCTGTTCTTTAGTTGATTCTCCTGTTGACTGGGCGCCTTCTTTCACGCCTTCATATTTATCTTTATTCAACATATTAAAACGAAAAACGTTAAAATTCTATTTTTCTATACGTTAGGTTTGTAGGACCAAGTAAATGATAAGATACCTGAGGCCAAATTCTGTGCCTTCTCTCTGGTGATCTTAGCTCCTTCACCAACTTTGCTACCTGCTTCTTCCTCGTCGGTTGGGACATGTTTGAATCCTAGTCCTTCCGTTATTTTTTCTTTTGCCCAGTCCGTCCATGATTCATCTTCGTTTCCTTCGTGCTTCAGTTCCGCTTCGTTCTTCGGTTCTGCTTCGGATTTAGTTGATACTGAGTCGACATGTACAGCAGACGCACGTATTGTGCATGCTGTTGCAAAGATAACAAGAAGTATGATCGCTTGGGTGGTGATTTTTCGCTGTAAAGTCATCGATTGAAGCGGTTCTGAGAAATTATTAGGGTATGTAGATCGTATTTAAAGAGGCGGTTTTCATTTGGGGGCTGTGTCATGGTGACACGTTTGACATGAAAGGGCAGATGGTCATTGGACAATAGAGCACGTGTCGACGTCGAGCATGCTATAGTGCGACGTGTTTCGGTTTTAAATATACTTTTATCAGCCGACATGCAAGATATAAGATTTGACTTCTGATATTTTCAGTCGACATACAGGATGAATAATGTCCAATTTAGACAAAAGGTACAACCGCCCGTTGTGTTATGGATTATTTTACCAATTTGGGTCTCTTTTTAAACAAAACTTCCTTTTAGTATTACTTCTATAACTTATAATTTACCACCGATATACGTTGTTTCTGTTAATTGAAATTCTCTTATGATTCATTTTAAAAACGTGTATTAAAGATTTATTTGTATATTTACTTTTTCCATGATGCATTTCAAATGAAATAAAAAATAATTATTGCATTGTTCTTCTTTTCTTTTATGTCTACATTTGAAAATGCACCATAAGATAAATTAGGAAAAAATCTTCACGGAGCATTTTTAAAATATGTCATGAGAGAACATCGATTCAGTGCAATGTGGAAGTAAGAGATAAATATTGATAATAAATTTTTAAAGAGTTCCATATTTGTTATTTGCTTTGCAAAGTGCTATAAAAAGTAAGATTTCCTTGTGTTGTTAGGATAAAAAAAAATTGGACAAAATGAACATTAGAGAGCAATTGACAATTAACTTCAAAAGATATTCTTTATCTTCTAACAAGCTATGTCAAAATATGAGGTAAAATGGTTAAATATCATTTTTTTGAATCCCAACTTCATATTTGGAATTAGATTTGGAAAAACCTTTTGTTTGTATTCATAACAAATAATATAAAAATATATATTAAGAATATATTTGAAACTCAGATCAGTTCACCAAAATTCATAAATCTTTAATAAATGTAAAGTTATACAAAATAATTCTTATTTTCTCAAAAAATATACTTTCAAAGATTTCCCTTTTTCTTGAATTTTTTTTTGTTCTAAATAGATACTTTTATATGGTTTTATTTGTCTCACCAACAAATTGTTTTCTTTTTTATTTCAAAGGACAACCAACTTTCGTTATTCACATAAATGACAACTTTTAAATTTTAATTGCATAAGATCCAAATATTTTAAATCATTGACACACATCGATATTTCACAAATAATAAAGATTAATTATGATAATGTTTTCTTTGGAGAACGTAAGAAGAAAAATATCTACATCTATATATGACAGTAATACCCTCATTTGAAGCTTTTGCGATTACAAAAATGTCCTCTATTAGCAAATAGATTTATTAACGGTATTTTTGTAATTTCTTTTGTCCTTGCTTTTTCTCACCTTTCCACGTATCCCTTTGCATATGGTTATTACGTCATAGGTCTACCTTAATTATGGTATCACTATAGGGTTACATTCACGATAATTACTCGGTATGCGGTATACCCACTTATTTGTTCCTTTTAATTCAAAATTTTAAGTTGTTGCCAAACACTTCAAATTGTAAAAATAACTTATTAGCTACCATTACTACTTATAAGTCATTGCTAAACACCCCCTTAATCAAAGAAGAATAAAGCACTACAAAAACAACATAGAAAAAATGTTTAATACTTTTGAGAATGGAAGTATTTGTTCTTCATTCTTTAAACAAAAGAGGCAAAAAAATACGTGATTAAATTAGGGATTGAAAGCATGTCGGTGACGTTCGACTACAGCTGACTGTCTAAGCTTCAAGTGCGACTTCATGTGAGCCTTTTGGTATTTCCAAAAACATTCATTCTTTAGTTATTCAGCATTTGTTTAATAATTTACTATCAATACTTGAATTATGCATTTTTTCACTCTTTTGAACATTACAATCTAGTCTTTCTACGTTTGCTCTAAACCGCAAATATGCATTTTGAACCTCTAGGAGCTTTACTTTTCTTAGATGTTTGTAATTGCATTTTAAAATTGTTATTTATAACCAGAATGTGTTAACATGAATGGAACTTGAAATGTTTTTCATAATCACTACAAATATTGCAAATTGTGAATGTTTTATGTGAGTATCTACTTCATGTTGGCATATTTTGCACAATCAGAAAACAGAATTCAGTTATTTGATAATGTCATGTAATTTTATAAATAAAAAAATCGCAAAAAAGTGTAAATTATAGTTTTTATCTCCACTCTATTGAACTTAAACATGTCATTTCCTTTAATAATTGTAATAAACTAACCTTATATGATTGTCAAATCTTGGATTTTTGTCTTCGGGGCTATTTTAATTTTAAATGATCATGGGTAGAAAATGCTTAACTGAAATAATTTGATTAGAGAAACTATTATTATTATTTCAATTTCAATCTAATTTTGGAAGTCGTCTCAGATGACTAAATATACATCAAGTGAAGTTACGATTGATTGATTTCCTTCTCCTTTTCATTTTTCCAAATTATTATTTAATCAGTTATTACAAATTTCTAGATAGGGGATTTTCACTTCAAGGGCTTATTTGTGTGGGTAATAAGTTTTAAGGACACTACTTTTGAAAAATTAGTTTTAAGGACATTTTACAGGAAAAAGATAAAAGAATTTATCATTTTCAGTTATACAGAAATAATGTTAAAAGGATTTATCATTTTCCTGTATAACTTAAAAAGATAAATGAATTTATCATTATCCTGTAAATTGTCCTTAAAACTAATTATTCGAAAGTGTTGTCCTTAAAACTAATTATCTTGGAAATAAAAGCCCTTCAACCTAATTTCCACTTTCTAGTTATTCAGTGCAATTATTGGAATAACCTCCATCAGTCTTTTGATGCATTCCAATGACCGTAAGAAATTCTCCATCCAACAATGAACACATCTTATAATTTCAGGTATAACCACTACGACACTATTGCATCCATTATTGTTGTTACCTTTACCACAACAAGGCCAAAAAAGCATGGACTTCATGTTTTGCTTTTCATATTGTACAAAGTAATAGTCATTGTACATCCAGCATCAATATTTGTTATAGTTTGAAAAGAGAAACTTTAGCTAAACTTATTATACTGTTAAAAAATATTGCTAATGCTATATATTAGAATGGACTTTAAAAGTATGACTTTACACTCATGCAGTAAAAAGATATGCTTTTATATATCTGAATGAGCAATAATTGGAGACTGATACATTATTTATAGGGAAAAATATTTTAATGGACAAATTATTCTAATAATTTAAGCACAAGGATACAAGCTTATTTTTTTTTTCTACAAGGACCAACCCAAAGCCAGTTATGAAATAAATCGTTTCCCCTACTTGAACACAAACTATTCTATTTTTTTCCATTCTTCCCATACCATTATAATGCTGTGTCCTTGCAAAATTTCAACCACCTAATAGAGAGTTGTCGAGATTCAAGATTTAGTAAGTGGTAATTCATGGTTGAAATATAGATTATTCCGGCTAGCTCTTTTGTTGTTCGAGATCAGTCTGGGTGAGTGAGATTAGAATACAGTTGGGTCTGGAACTAAAGCTTAGAGATCAAATTCTGCTTGTTTGGTGGGACCGATGTTGTTAGTTGTTCTCTGATGATCCCATTTGGACTAGAATGCATCGTTGCGTTGCTGAATCGGGATGATGCATTGAAGATCACAACATTGACCGTGTGATGCTCAGATCTGGTAATACTTGCGGTTGCTTATTGTGTGAGATGTTGAAGATGAATAATGATGCTTTGGATTTTGCTGTGAAGGGTGTTTGAATAATGTCGAGCTTGGAGATGATGTTTGACTTTTTGTATGGATGCTATAGTGTATCGTTGTTGGCAGAAGTTTGTAAAAATAATTTCTGTTTGTGATCAATGCTTTGATATTCCTAATCATAATGTAACGACTTGGAATTTGGACACTTCGTATTTAAATATTTAAATCTTGGATCAAACGTTATTAAAATGATTTAATAAGCTTTTTAACCCTCTTTTAAATCATAAGTAATGACGGTAAACTTGTTTTGAAAATTGTTTACAAAAATAAATACTTTGAAAAAATATCGATAATGTGACCGAAAATCGTTTTATCGATAAACATCTTTTTCTCAACGAAGGTTGTTCAAACATTTTATGCATGTCTAATTATTAATTATGAAGGTAATTTGCAACTAATTTTTTTTCTCATGTTTATAGCTAACTGAAGGTGATGATGTCATACATGAGGTAAAAAGAAGATATCTTAAAAAAAAGGAAATACTTAAAAGTTAAGTAAATGTGACATAAAGGAGAAGTGATGTTAGTAATCGATTGTTGGTCCTTTGTGGGAGGCTTTAGGTCATTCAACATCTCATTCCTAGGCTATAAATAAAAGGGAGAGGTTCACTTCATAACTCACTAATTCACTTAATCTTGAGATGAAGTATGAGAATTAAAAATGATGGAAGTGCTTAAACACTAATCCACTAATTCTTCTCTAACTTTTTCAAGTCTTAACCAAATCACCTCAAATCTCTTTTAAACTTTGGCTATAGGCCTAAAACATCATGGGAAGCATGATTAACAAGTAAAAAGTGGGAGAAGTTGAGAGGAAGATGGGGATCTTGGAGGGGGCCATGAGCATAAGAGGAGGAGGGGAGGTGTGGCCTTGGATTGAAAATGCTAAAGGTTGGATCTTTAGGCTTTTGGTGATGGTGAGAGGTAGTTTTTTGATTCTTGTGGCTTTATGCTTGGCTTTGACATGGACCTAGTGAGTTATCTCACTATCTTATAAGTATATATTGTGTGTAAAATATAAAGTTAAAGTGACATTAACTAAGTAAAGTTATAAACTTTGGACCCCTCTTGTTTCTGAAAGAAATGATAACTTTATATTGTATCACATCACTTCTATTACCCTCTTAAACATGTGGCGTGGCCTTGACTTGATATTTAAATGGTTGTTTAACTTTTGTGCTAAATTGAAGTAAGTTTGAAAATGTTTAAAATGAGAATAATCGTTATAAGTGCACTTTCGAATCCCTTGTTTTCAGGAATTTTTACAAATAATAGGAAGATATTCTTAGGGGTTTCTTTTCATGGTTTTAAGTACCCTAATTGTAGTACTTACTATAAAAAGTTTAAGTCTTAAATCATTTGTTAAAGTGGTTAAAACTAGTCACAAGGTGCTTTTTAATGTTTTTAACAAGGACTTTTAACAGCATTTATAAATGCTGTAGTATGTTGCTTATGGTTTGAAGTATCCTAAAATGATATTTAAAATCTGGTATTTTCCTCTAATCTTTTCATAGATGTTTTCTAACCTATTTTGAAGTATTTTAAAGTTGGTTTGAAGTTTAAATATATTTTAATAATTATTTATGTATTTTCAAAGTAAAGAAGTTTTATAATATAAACATGTTTTTGATCAAATTATAAATTAGTTATTTTCAAGTAAGATTTTACATAGATATTTAAAATCTATTTACAAGTATTTTTAAATTATATATAAGTTTGAAAAAAGCTAATTGACTAGGTTTAACACTAAAAGCCGACGAGGTAGACTTCTCTATTTCTAAGAGTTAAGATTGATGTCGAGTAGGGATGGAGCATTAATAGAGCTCTAACCTACCGAGCTTTCCTCTTGAATGTGGAATAGTTAAGTTGGAATGTCGAAAACGTGTTAAGTATACAAACATTGATTTGTATAAGTAATTGTTTTGATTGGATAATCGATTCGTCAACTATCGAACTTAACCAGATAGTATCTCAGATCTTTAATAAGAATACTTTTAGAGATGATATAAGTATGGAATGGTTTTGGGTTTCCTTAAGCAATGTGTCGAGAATGTTAAGTATGAAATGGTTTTGGGTTTTGGATTTTGGGTTTCCTTTAGCAATGTGTCGACTATCGAAGTAATAGAGCTCTAACCTACTGGGCTTCCTTTTTGAATGAGGAATAGTTCAGTCGAGAATGTCGAAAGTGGGTTAATCATGTTATCTGTTACTTGTTTAAGGAAACCATTAATACTATACTTAACACTACAATTCGATGAGTAAACTTGTCTATTTGTGAGATTCAAGAATGAAGTGTCTACGCAAGGCTTTGATGCGACCAATGCTCTAACTTACCTGGCTTCACTCTTGAATGAAGAATAGTTAAGTTGAAATATCGAAAACGAGTTAAGTATACAAACATTGATTTGTATAAGTAATTGTTTTAATTAGATAATCGATTCGTCGACTATCGAACTTAAGCAGATATTATCTTTGATCTTTAATAAGAATATTTTTAGAGATGATATAAGTATGGAATGGTTTTGGGTTTGTTGTAGCAATGTGTTAATAACATTCGTCTTTTGCCCCTTTTGATTATACTTATGAATGTAAATAAATCTTTAAAAGAACGTTTTAATGATTAGTATAAGTGAAATGGTTTTGGGTTTGTAGTGATAATGTTTAAGTAACATTAGTCTTAAACCTATTTGAATGCATTTGTGAAAGTACTTAGATCCTTAAAATGGATATTTTGAAGGAAATTAAAAGTAAGGAATCTTTTGAAAAAAATAGAAAAAGCAAGGTTTAAAGGAAGAAATCTTGTTAATGATTTATGAATATAATTATACCATCTGAGATAAGTATGTGAATACATTTTGAAGTATTGAACGAGTAAAAATGAATAGTAGGAATTCACAAACATATTCTTATTAGATAAAAGAAGTTTTACTAAGAAAAGAGGTTTTAATTAATAAAAGATTAATTAAACAAAAAGGGATTAGAATTCTCTTATGCGACTTGATCATGCTTTGTGTGATTTGATCGTGTTTTGTATGTTTACTCATTTATGAATAGCATTTAGTTGTATACTTAGCACTAAAAGCCGATGAAGTAGTCTTGTCTATTTGTGGGAATTAAGACTGATGTCCGTGTAGAGATATGAGGAATAGAGCTCTAACCTACCGGCTTCACTCTTGATTAGGAATAGTGAGAGATGAAAATATCGGAAATGTGATAAGTATACGAGACTTGGTTTTCATATGCGATCGTCTCATTATTGTTGGGACCAAATTCGTCGATTCGGTCTTAAAGAGACCAGGATTGGTAAGTGTTTTACTTATCGAAAATCACTTCAAGGTTGAGATACGTGTTCTATCTCTTGAAAGTGTATTTTTTTGAGATGCTGAATCCATGTGTGGTTTCGAGATCTATTCGAGATGTGGGAATTTGACTGGGGATTCGTGCTCTATTCGAGTGATGAAGGCTCATGTGAAAGATGCCGAATGTAACCTCAACATTGAAATTGACTAAACATAGAGTAGGATGCACGACCTGGGGTTTAGCTGACCTACGTTTGGGTGTCATTAACTCCATATCTAGAGATACTTGTCGACTGTTGGCCGATGAGAATTGATGATATTTGGTTCACGTTGTTCATATTTATGTTCGGACGATAGGCCTCTTGTGTTTACCTTATGATATATTTTATCTAGAGATATACGAGTCTCAAAAGGTGGTTTTTGATCCTTGTGCATGGAGTTCGGATTCGGCTTCCCTTAAGAAGTCTCCATGGAAAATCCATTATGCGAACGTTCCTTATCGGATTTGATTGTACTCCTAATATAGTGTTGAATGTAACCAATGTAACCATTCCAGCTATTTTCTAATTTATATTCTACACCCTAAACATTATATATTATATCACCTTATACAATTATTAGATGGTGATTCTTTTGAGAGGATAACCATTATGGCATTCCATGCGATCTCAAAAATACTATTATATGCTGGACATATATTTCTTGAGTTTCTTATATAAGACTTGTAACGACCCGTAATTTCGCTACTTCGCAAATGAGAAATTTCGTTCATTTTAAATTTAAAAGGAATTTAAATCTTAAATAAATGGGTTTAAATATTTATTTGATAAGTTAAATCTTATTTAAAACATCTAATAAAGATAATAGAAGTATATTAATATATTTAAAAGTATGTTAATAATCGTTTTACAAAAATAACCAAAATTTGTCACATTTTGTCAGTTTTACATACACTGTAAAGTTAGAGATTTTGATATTAATTAAATATGATTTTAAAATATGAATAGACATGTTTTAATTTATTTAAAGAAGGGAAAAATTCATTTTAAAATTTGGTTTACATCAATATATAGCTTAACAAAAACGTCAAATTTTGACTGTAAAATTTGTCGACAAAAACACTGTTTTCAACCGAAACAAGTTGTCGATAAGTTGTTGCAACTTGATACATTTTCTAACATACACAAATGCATAAATACAAGTTTACAAACTTTTAAACACTTTACATTTAGCACTAAAAGACAAAAGGAGTTTACTTTTGAAAAGTTTAAATAAATAAAAAAAGTATGATTTGACTAATTTCAAATTTAATTAAACTTTATAAAACAACATCATTACTTTACCTCTTATCTCATTAATAAGATGGTATGTATTTACATAGAAAAGAAGCAAATTTATATGTTTAAACAATTACAAACCATAAGAAAGTGACACCTCTCTTTACTGCTTATACACTTTTCCTTAACATCATTTCCACCATTAATGCATATGCTAATTTGTTAACAAACAAGTGTCATGTGTAATCAAATCAAGCAAAAGTCTTCTTTTTAAAATACAAAGTTTAAGACAGAAAAGAGAGTAACCATTTCACAAATTCAAATCACATTAATGAGCCATCCTTTTCTTTCATAAATGCATGTCCTTAAGGGTTTAATCAAAGATTTAAAAAAATGCAAAAGTAGAGAAGGTTAGTATGGTCATTTGCCAAGCTAGCTTCATCTATAAATAGCCATGCCATTTCACAAAAAAATTCACAAATCCTTCTCTTCATTTCTTTAAGTTCTTCCTCCATTCCTTTTCCACCTCCAAGCCATTCACCTTCTACCACCTATACTCCTCCTCTAAGCCACCAAAAGACCTTCCACCCTCAGCCAAACCACCCTACACGCCTCTACACCCTTCCCATAACTCACGCCCCCTCCTACACCACAAACCCGAGCCATACTCCCCAAACCGAGCTCAATACCTCACCTACCCACTTCAAAACTCCACAAACACACGCCTACACCACCTACCCGCCTACCCAAAGCCATCTACCTAAGCTATCCAAGGTCGTACACTCTATACCCTTCCAAATGCCCACGACCATAAAGAAAAAATAATATAAAAGAGAAAAAAAAGAAAGAAGAAAAAGAAAAGAAAGAAAAGAAAAGGAGAGAGGGAGAGGAAACAGCAAAAGTCGAGACGTTCGGAAAATAACACGTTAGTTCGTAGTCGTAAGCATGCCAATTCGCCTGAAGGTTGACGGAGTGGATATGAAGGTGAGAAATTCTCATCGCTTTTGAATTTATATTTTGGTTATGTTAAAACAATCATATTTATATCCTTATGACATATGAATGTTTATTTGATTGTTAATATGGATGATTTGATAGTTGGTTAGATAATTGAATTGTGATAATATATCCCGTTATGGTATTAACGGTGAATGTTGGATTTGAAATCATATGTTATGTGATTTGTTGAATGGATGTTATGTTAGTGATGAATATAGATATTGGTTATGTTCATTTTGATTAAGTGATCCTTTGTTAATAAGACCATATTTTAGTGATATGAGATATTTTGGAAAAATAAGTCTCTTTTCAATTAGAAGTGAAATTAAAGTAAAAATAAAAGAGAATTTGAAATTTGAAGTGAATTGGATTTAAAAAGGATAGTTAAATTGAAATTGAAATTGAGATGAATAGTGAATTTGAAATTGAAATCGATTTTGAAAATTTAAGTTTAGTTTGACATTGAATTGAAGTTTAAATTGAAATTAGATTTGAAATATAAGTTTTAAATATGTTTAATTTGAAGTTAGAATTGAAAATGAATTGAAATTGGAATTTAAAATTTTAATATTAAAATAATGTGAATATAATAATATTATAATATGGTAATAGTGAAAATATATTTTAAATACTTTAAAAAGTTAAAATATTGATTTATAATAATTTTATAAGTGATAGAATTCAATTTGAATAAATTAGTTCAAATATTGAAAAATAAGTTAAAACAAGGTGCGTCGAGCAATGGTAGTTCGCGATTTCGCGCCGAAAAGGTCAAATGAATGTGTAGAGTGGAATATAGCTCGGAATTTTTCGAGATAAGAAAATTCAGGACTATTATATCCATATCTTCTAAACGAAGAAAGAAAATCAAAATCTTGTTGAGTAGATTTTGAATTAAGTCCAAATCAATTTTCTAGAAAAATCGCGCTAGTGCAGTTAAGTGACCATAACAGGAAATCTGTTTAAATGAACGTTTATAATATTGGAAAAATATGAAATAAATTCGATAAATCTATTTAAATGGTTTAAAAGAGATTTGGATTGGAAAATATGAATTATCGAATGTTTAAAAGTTGATTTAAACAAATAAGCTTATATAGCACTTTCCGCATCACTTTTATGCCGCGAATGGTATAACTTTTTGAAAATAAGTTTAAATGTAACGATTTTTTCCCAAAATCAATTGTGAATGTTTTTAAAAGGAAAGTTAAGCGTTTTAAAAGATAATTGGGAATCTTTATGATCAATTCCAAAATAAAGTTGATAACTGAGTATGCGGAAACGACTAGTACATTTGTCCCGCCTGTGAGATCTGGGAAGATAAAAACAAGGTGTTTAACTAAGGTTAGGGATGGAGCAACCAGTGCCCTGAACTTACCTGGCCTATGTTTTCTTTTCTTAGGCGAGGGGTGGAACTGATCGAAAGGAAAACCCGGATGCTCTAAGATAAAAAGATTGTATTAAGTTTTCCAAAATAAAAGAAGATTAGTATTATCAAATTTAAGCAATCTCCAAAATGAAAAAAACTACGACTTGGATTGCATAGAGATAATCTTCTTATACCTGGTATTGAAATTCGAAGAGGGAACTCGTCCTATTCGTGGAATTTAAAAGGTGATCTCACCGTTATTCCGCCCATAGCACTTGTTGAATACGAAAATTGATGTTGAGTAAAATTAGAATGATTTATATGATCCTTTTTACTCAAAAATGTTTGCAAAGATTTATTTTAGGGTTTATCGTAAAAGATGTCTTAAATAACATAGTTTTTGACCCGCTTAAAAGTTAAGGAATTTGGATCAAGAGTTAAGTAAGGAAATTTGAAAATATTATCCAAAGCAAAAGAATGAATTTCTTAGAATTATTCTAAGTCGAAAGAAAGAGATTTCGAAATCATCCGAAAAGAGTTAAAGTGAAAAGAGACTTAATAAATCATGTATACTCATATTCACCTTTTTTATCGATGATTGGCTTCGAAGGAACCGGGGTCAGATTTGGGTAATCCCTATCCGAAAACCACTTCGAACCAATATATACATTCGAAAGTGAAGACATTTTGAAGATGATGATTATTGAAGACCGTGGATCTTCGTGGCGTGAGGACTGCTTGTTGACATGCTCTGGGTAGCTCCCATTACAGAGTTATATATAGTAGCGGTCTCCTTGTTGTGGAGATTTTTCGGATTGCAAGAACTACTCGCTACTAGTGGTAGTAGGAGAGTGCCTTTGGTTTGTCCTGTTCTTGGACAATTGGTATGGACGTTTGTCTGACATTGCATTTCTAATGATTACGAACATTGGTTTTTACAAACGTACATCTGTTTGGTGACGGAGAAAGCAACTTCTCTTAGCTTACACCCTTCCTTGAGACGTACGAGCTCAAGGGTTGTATTTTTGTGCAAGGCAATTAGTAGTCAACGGAAATGACAATGTGGCATTCAGAGATGTGACATGTGCAATGTGAAAAGGTAATCGTTGCCTCAAGCCTCATCAAATCGGAAATGACCGAAGCAGGATTAGATGCGGCAAGGCTAAGTGGGTCATTCCCAAGTAGGATATGATCATCCCCTTCTAGATATATTTTGTTTCCGCTATGACGTTCGGGATGTAAATTAATGTGGTGTACGGAAACGAGCGCTCGGTTAAAGGTCGGTAACGACCGAGGGATGACATATTCAGTACTACCTAGTTAAAGAGGTAGGCCGGTCTTGTGTTGGTAGAGGGCGGATGTTCTGTGCCTCGGGACATCCATCTAGAGGTGTACCCATTCGGAAGGTAGATCCTTCACCTGGTCATTTGTATGGAAATCCATTCTCCAATAAGAACCTACGGACTTGATTGTAAACCTATTATGCTGGAATTTAATCAATGTAACAATTTCGGCTAAGATTAATAAGTTTATTTGCAAATGTTTTCAAAGAGATGTCATTAGAAATAATATCAAATGTTTTGATATAAAAGTGCTTTAGTTATCATAAGGTAAAAATCCGTCCATGTTTATGTGTGGGCTTGGTCTTATGAGATACTCATTATTTTCAAAGGATTTTATCCAAAGGCTGATATATGACACTGTCATTTATTATTGAGTTTTTTCTCACGCTGGTTTATCAAGCATGATCCGGGTATTTTCAATACTTGGGTCAGATCCGAGTAGTTTCAGGTTTAGTTGAAGAAGGTTGGAGTTTCCAGAGGAGAGCTGGAGATATACATCTACGCATGGACATATTCTATTATCCGCTGTGGTTTGTTTGTTTTTGGTTGTTGTTTGTTAGCATTTGTAAGGGGAGGTGTTATAACTGTCCAGGCTGAATCTAGGTTAGACTTTGATATTGTATTTTAAAAGTTTTCCATTGTAAAGATATTTGTTCAATAATATTTGTTATTCCATTCGTGTGAGATTCCGTTCTGTCTATTTTTCTTTATTACCCTTCATGTTCCGTATTTTCATGCAATTTGAGTTGGACATGTGTGGTTTATTGTCGATTCAAAGGGTACGAAAAAATGGGCCATCACATGACTTATGTCCGACCTTTGATTTTTGTTTTCCCTAAATTTCTCGCGTACTCTTTCAAGTAATCCGAGAAAGGATGTCTTTCATTGAAGTTCTTTGGAGCTCGAGAAGACGAGCTGGATGTTTCATCTACCGTAGTATTATTATTTCCACTGAATTACTATATTGTACATATCAATATTTGTGAGGACATGTTGTTATAATTATCCAGGCTGATGATAGTACTTAGGTTTTGTAGGCCCGAAATTTCAGTATCGAAGTAATCCTTTGTACTGTTCCTTTGATATTATATATTACTGTTTCGCTAGTGAGATTCTAATGTTGTGTACTCTTCTTTCTTGTCCTTTTCTTTTTCCTTTTATTTTCACCTCAACAATTCGTCCTTCTGACACTTGGATGCTCGGCACGTGAATACTGTGGATGTATTAGTATCGGCATTTGGGATTCGAGAGGGCGGGTCGTTACAAATTATTTTCAGTGTCATTTGTAACAAAACAGATATCAATATATTGCAAAAATGATACCCATTATCTATTTGATTGGAGTTGATGCTTTGTAATTTTAGAAATTGTTTTCACTATCATTTGTAACAAAACTGATACCAATCTATTACAAAATGATACGTACTTTTTATTTGATTGGAGTTGATGCTTTGTAATTTCGGAAATTATTTTCACTGTCATTTGTAACAACACTGAAACCAATATATTGCAAAAATGATACCCACCGTTTGTTTGATTAGAGTTGATGCTTTTAAATTTTATAAATTGTTTTCACTGTTATACATAACAAAACTGATACCAATACATTGCAAAAACAATACTCATTGTCTACTTCATTCGAATTGATGCTTTGTAGTTTTATAAATTACTTTCACTGTCATTTGTAACTAAACTGATACTAATATATTGCAAAAATGATACCCACTTTCTATTTGATTGGAGTTAATGATTTTTAATTTTAGAAATTGTTCTCACCATCATACATAACAAAATTGATACCAATATATTGCAAAAATAATACTCACTGTCTGCTTGATTTGAGTTGATGCTTTGTAATTTTATAAATTATTTTCGCTGTCAGTTGTAACAAAATTGATACCAATATATCGCAAAAATGATACCCACTGTCTATTTGATTAGAGTTGATGCTTTTTAATTTTAGAAATTTTTTTCACCATCATACATAACAAAACTGATGCCAATATATTACAAAAATGATACTCATTGTTTGCTTGATTGGAGTTGATGCTTCGTAATTTTATAAATTATTTTCACTGTCATTTGTAACAAAACTAATACCAATATATCACAAAAATGATATCCACTATTTATTTGATTGGAGTTAATGCTTTGTAACTAATACCAATCTATTATAAATATGATACTCACTTTCTGTTTGATTGGAGTTGATGCTTTGTAATTTTAGAAATTATTTTCACTGTCATTTGTAACAAAGCTGATGTCAATATATTGTAAAAATGATACCCACTGTCTATTTGATTAGAATTCATGCTTTTTAATTTTAGAAATTGTTTTCACCATCATACATAACAAAACTAATACCAATATATTGAAAAAACGATACTAATTGTTTGCTTGATTGGAGTTGATACTTTGTAATTTTATAAATTATTTTCATTGTCATTTGTAGCAAAACTGATACCAATATATTGCAAAAATAACACCAACTGTCTATTTGATTGGAGTTGATGCTTTGTAATTTTAGAAATTGTTATCACCATTGTTTACTTGATCGGAGCTAATGCTTTGCAATTTTATAAATTATTTTCACTGCCATTAGTAACAAAACTGATATCAATATATTACAAAAATGGTATTCACTATTTGTTTGATTGGAGTTGATGCTCTGTAACTGATACCAATCTATCGCAAAAATGATACCCACTATCTGTTTGATTGAAGTTGATACTTTGTAATTTTAGAAATTATTTTCACTATTTTGTAACAAAAATGATACCCACTGTCTGTTTGATTGGAATTGATGCTTTTAAATTTTAGAAATTCTATTCACCGTAATACATAACAAAACTAATACCAATATATTGCAAAACTGATACTAATTGTTTGCTTGATTGGAGTTGATGCTTTGTAATTTTATAAATTATTTTCATTGTCATTTGTAACAAAACTGATACCAACATATTGCGAAAATAACACCAACTGTCTGTTTGATTGGAGTTGATGCTTTGTAATTTTTGATGCAGCGGATTAATCAAAACAAACTTCAATCGGTGAAAGTAGTAATCGGTGGATTGATGAATACTGCGATGCCTGAATTCGTTGATCCGAAGATACCGAATTCTAGCTATCTCTGACTCGTTGATCCGAAGATACCGGGAAAGAGATCTACGATTCTTCAACGTTGATCTTGCGCACAAGATACCATGAATCGGCTTCAACAAATGAAGATTCGAGCGCACTCGAATAACGTAAGTGGAGATAGGAGACTTTACTCGACTACCAATTAGAAGAAAGCACAAAGCAATAAAAATGGAAATTTTATTCAAAAATCAACAAACTTTTACAATGACTATATGTCCCTATTTATAGAGATTTACAACTCACACACAAACGACTTACATCACAAACACAACACAAACAATACACGAGTTACAACATAGGCTTCAACACAGGTGAATGACTTAAGGAATAACTCGGCAACTACTTAAGCTCTGTCTCGGCAACGACTTATGGAGCTTCAGTAAAAAATTGACCATGACTTATGGATAACTCGGTAACGAGCTTCGCGACCTAAAGATAAGTCATTCGCGACTCAGAAATCTCGCAACGACTTATCTCTACTTAGGGATTTAGGGATTGAATCGGTAACGAGCTTCTTCTTGGTCGCGACTCATCGATACTGGGATTGAATCGGTCACGACTTATCGATACTGGAATGAGTCGTTCGCGAGTTATTGAAGAATCGGTTGCTTGAGTCGTTCGCGAGTTATTGGAGGTGTCGCGACTTAAGGTGGGCGAGACATTGATGAGTCGGTCGCGACTTATGGTGGAGGGTGAGAGATTGATGAGTCGGCTACGACTTAAGGTGGAGGGCGAGACATTGATGAGTCGGCCGCGACTTATGGTGGGCGAGACATTGATGAGTCGGCCGCGACTTAGGATGAGTGCTTCATCATCGGTGTCGCGACTTAAGGTGGGCGAGACATTGATGAGTCGGGCGCGACTTATGGTGGAGGGTGAGAGATTGATGAGTCGGCTACAACTTAAGGTGGAGGGCGAGACATTGATGAGTCGGCCGTGACTTATGGTAGGCGAGACATTGATGAGTCGGCCGCGACTTAGGGTGAGTGCTTCATCATCCTCCCCTTGTTGAAAAGAATTCGTCCTCGAATTCGCATTTTCGTCATCTTCGTCAAGTTCCTTCCCATAATACGGAATTAAGTGTTTGACATTAAAAACATCAGAAGTATGGACCTCTTCTGGCAACCTTAATCGATACGCATTATCATTGATCCTCTTCAAGATTTCTAATGGACCAATCTTTCGTGCTTTCAACTTATTGTAAGTTCCAACTGGAAAACGATCTTTCGTCAATACCGCGTAAACAAAATCACCCTCTTTGAAGACTACACTTCTTCGTTTCTTATCCGCCATTTGTTTATACTTCTCATTTGCCTTTTCCAATCGTTCCTGAACGATTCTATGCCATTCCATCAACCCATCAACAAAATCAGCAGCCCGCTTAACTGTCCCCTTCGGTTGTGTAACCATCATCAAATCTAATGGCCCCTTTGGTAAACTTGAATATATAATCTGAAATGGACTGAAACCTGTACTTCGGTTATTTGCATGATTGTGAGCAAATTCAGCTTGACACAACTTCAAATCCCAACTCTTCAAATTGTCTTTCACAAGACATCGTAACAAATTTCCCAACGATCTATTCACCACCTCTGTCTGCCCATCTGTTTGCGGATGATAAGCACTACTAAAATTCAGCTTTGTTCCCACCATCTTCCACAAACTAAGCCAAAAATGACTTAAAAATCTGGTGTCCCTATCGGAAACAATAGACTCCGGCAACCCATGCAATCGATACACCTCTTTAAAGAATAATTGTGCCACTCGAACTGCATCTGCTGTCTTCTTACAGGCTATAAAATGTGCCATTTTTGAAAACCTGTCCACCACAACATATATTGAATCATTTCCCCTCTGAGTTCTCGGCAAACCCAACACAAAATCCATACTAATATCAACCCATGGTTTAGTAGGCACGGGTAATGGCATGTATAGTCCCGCATTCGTCGCTGTCCCTTTTGAAACTTGACAGATATGACACCTTTCCACAAATCTCTCTACCTCTTTCCTCATTGACGGCCAAAAATAAGATTGAGAAATTAACTACAACGTACGATCTCTACCCACATGGCCTTCTTCATGTAGTTCTTTAACAATCTTCATTCTCAAGCTACAGTCTGGGATGCACAAACGATTTCCTTTAAACAGAAACCCATCCACCAACACAAATTCATCAGTACTTCCTTCCTTTACCTTTTCAACAAATTTCTCAAAGTAAGGATCTTCTTCAATCAATTCTGGCAATAATTCAAATCCTATCACTTCAACCTTCATCGTTGTCAACAAATGACTCCTCCTACTCAATGCATCAGCTACGCGATTCGTCACCCCTGACTTGTGTTTGACAACAAAAGTAAATTGTTGTAAATAGGCAATCCACGATGCATGTCTTGCTGAAATCTTGTCCTGTCCCTGCATATGCTTCAATGCTTCATGATCCGTGTAAAGAACAAATTCTTTCTGAAATAGATAATGTCTCCAATGTTTAACAGCCTGTACAACAGCATAAAACTCCACATCATATGTGCTATATCTCATCTTTGCTCCTGATTACTTTTCGCTAAAATATGCAATCAGACGCCCCTTCTGACTCAACACCCCACCAATTCCAACCTTCGACGCATCAGTGTGTAGCTCAAACAACAACTGAAAATCTGGTAATACAAGAATTGGTGCAGACGTCAGCAACCCCTTGATCTTCTCAAAAGCATTTCCCGCTTCCACTGTCCATGAAAACTGTTTTCCTTTCATACAATCAGTCACTGGTGCCATCACGCTACTGAAGTGTGGAATGAATCTTCGGTAGAATGATGCTAGCCCATGAAAACTTCTCACTTCTGTAATTGTCCTTGGCTGTGGCCAATTTCTAACTGCTTCAACTTTATTCTGGTCCACCTGTATACCTTCTCCGGACACAACATACCCTAGAAACAAAACACTATGCGTCATGAACACGCATTTCTTCGTCGCAGCATAAAATTGTTCCTGCCTTAGTACCATCAACACTTCCTTCAAATGCTGTACGTGTTCCTCCGAACTCCCACTGTATATTAGAATATCATCGAAATACACCACCACAAATTTCCCGATAAAAGGTCTAAAAATTTGATTCATCACTCGCATGAACGTACTTGGTGCATTCGAAAGACCAAACGGCATCACCAGCCATTCATACAACCCTTCTCTTGTCTTGAATGCTGTCTTCCATTCGTCCCCTGGTCTGATTCGAATTTGATGATAACCACTTTTCAAATCAATCTTTGAAAATATAGTTGCCCCACTCAACTGATCTAGCAAGTCATCCAACCTTGGCATAGGAAATCTGTATCTCACAGTGATCTTATTCAATGCCCTACTGTCTGTGCACATCCTCCACGTTCCGTCCTTCTTCGGTACCAACAAAGCTGGTACAGCACATGGATTCAAGCTTTCCTGCACACGTCCCTGCTCAAGCAATTCTTCCACCTGCCTCCTCAATTCTTCATGCTCCTTCGGACTCATTCGGTAATGCGGTCTATGTGGCAATACTGCTCCCGGAACAAGATCAATTTGATGTTGAATGTCTCTCAGCGGCGGTAACTCTTTAGGCAACTCTTCTGGAAACACATCCTCAAATTCTTTCAATACTGACTTCGCTTCCTCTGGAATTTCAACCTCCTCACAGCTCTCACGCCCAATCAACAAGTATACTTCAGGCTCCTCTTCAACCTCCTTAACAAATTCCTTCAGAGATAATAAAGTTTTCAACTCTTCAATCTCCCCCAACTTACTCTCTTTTTGTTGTTGCTTCTTGGGAATCAGAGTGATTTTAGTACCCTCAAACATGAAACTGTAACTGTTAGCACGACCATCATGTTGTACTGCTCTATCAAACTTCCATGGTCTGCCCAACAACAGATGACACACATCCATGTCTACTACATCACACCAAACCTTATCCTTGTATTTCTTCCCAATTGAAAACTTCACACAAGCTCTACGTCCAACTTTCACTTCACCACCCTTCCTCAACCAAGCTAACTTGTACGGTTTAGGATGTTTCTCGGTTTTCAACTCCAACTTCTTCACTGCCTCTGTAGAGATAATATTATCACAACTCCCAGCATCAATAACAAATTTACAAACTCTTCCCAGAATAGTGCATGTAGATTGAAAGATATTGTTCCTCAACCAACTACTTTCCTCCTCTTGCTTCGGTGTTAAACAACTTCTCCTCATCATCAATGCGTACCCGTCATCTCCCGACAGTAAGTCTTCCTCCTCAACTGGTAAAGAATTAGAGCATTCAGCTTCTTCCTCATCTTCCTCCTCAACTTCTGTCACCATGGTTCTCTTCTTCGGCTTCGGACATTCGTTGCTTTTATGACCCATCTCCTGACAATTGTAACATTTGAAACTGTTGTTAACCTTCGCCTTCTCAACCTCCTTTACAAATGGTTTTGCAACAACTTTTGAAACATTAGAACTTCCATTAACACCCTTCGCTTGATTGTTAGAATTGGTAAACACACCACCACCTCGTCTTCCCTGTTTCTCCCAAGCCAACGCTTTCTGATGTGCTTCCGCCACAGATCTTGGATCAAACATGTTTACCATATCCTGGATCTGCATTCTCAATCCCCCAATGAATCTAGATGTCAGTTGTTCTTCCGTTTCCATAATATCATTCCTTGCAATAAGCTGATAAAACTCATCTGCGTAATCATTAACAGTTTTTGTGCCCTGCCTCAAGTTCTGCAAACGTTGATACATCAAAGATTGATAATTGTAAGGTAAGAACGTTGCTTTCATTAATTTCTTCATCTTCTCCCAAGATTCAACTTTTGATTTTCCCATTCGTTCACGTGTAAGTTTGGTTTGCTGCCACCATGCCAAAGCTCTACCCCTCAACCTTGTAGCAACCAACTTCACTCTACGATGTTCTGGAACTTCTTTGAAATCAAAAATTTCTTCAACATTAGCCACCCAATCCAAAAACTCCTCAGCCTGCATACCACCTTTGAATTCTGGAATTTCAGTCTTCATCCTAGATTCCCACTTATGATCGTACTCCGACTGATTCCTTCCTCGTCCACGTCCTCGTCCATGAACACTACCACCATCATACTCTTCTTCACAATCCGATGTATATCGATGTCGATCCTGACCACCAACATCTCTACCACCACCATTTCTTCCACCAACATTCCTACGATCTACATTCCTCTGATCTCGATCAGTCACATTTCTATCCCAACTTCGATCTTCAATATTTCTATCACAATCTCGATCCACGCTTCTATGATCACTATCAACACTTCTCTCCCGATTGGAATGTGGTGAAACTCTACTTCTCCCATGGCTCGATTCAGGTGATACTCTTCTCTGATTTTGACTCATCTCCAACATCATCCTCTCTAATCGACCAATCCCTTCAGTAAGCTTATCATTGAAATTCTCGTTGATTCGTTGCTCCATTTCATCGGCCTCTTCTCTTCCGTACAAAGCATTAATATTGCGATGACGTTGAACTCGTCTTGGCGGCATGATTGAATACTTCACAAACACTTCAACAAATTCACACTTCAAGTTCGATCTAAAAATCTTCAAATCAAAACTAACCACTTGTTGAAATCTTCAAAAATCTCCAAACGAACAAATCTCGTACAAACTCCAAAAATCTACGCAAACTCCTTGCGTTCTAGCTTTGATACCAAACTGACGCAGCGGATTAATCAAAACAAACTTCAATCGATGAAAGTAGTAATCGGTGGATTGATGAATACTGCGATGCCTGAATTCATTGATCCGAAGATACCGAATTCTAGCTATCTCTGACTCGTTGATCCGAAGATACCGGGAAAGAGATCTACGATTCTTCAACGTTGATCTTGCGCACAAGATACCGTGAATCAGCTTCAACAAACGAAGATTCGAGCGCACTCGAATAACGTAAGTGGAGATAGGAGACTTTACTCGACTACCAATTAGAAGAAAGCACAAAGCAATCAAAATGGAAATTTTATTCAAAAATCAACAAACTTTTACAATGACTATATGTCCCTATTTATAGAGATTTACAACTCACACACAAACGACTTACATCACAAACACAACACAAACAATACACGAGTTACAACATAGGCTTCAACACAGGTGAATGACTTAAGGAATAACTCGGCAACTACTTAAGCTCTGTCTCGGCAACGACTTATGGAGCTTCAGTAAAAAATTGACCATGACTTATGGATAACTCGGTAACGAGCTTCGCGACCTAAAGATAAGTCATTCGCGACTCAGAAATCTCGCAACGACTTATCTCTACTTAGGGATTTAGGGATTGAATCGGTAACGAGCTTCTTCTTGGTCGCGACTCATCGATACTGGGATTGAATCGGTCACGACTTATCGATACTGGAATGAGTCGTTCGCGAGTTATTGGAGGTGTCGCGACTTAAGGTGGGCGAGACATTGATGAGTCGGTCGCGACTTATGGTGGAGGGTGAGAGATTGATGAGTCGGCTACGACTTAAGGTGGAGGGCGAGACATTGATGAGTCGGCCGCGACTTATGGTGGGCGAGACATTGATGAGTCGGCCGCGACTTAGGGTGAGTGCTTCATCATCGGTGTCGCGACTTAAGGTGGGCGAGACATTGATGAGTCGGTCGCGACTTATGGTGGAGGGTGAGAGATTGATGAGTCGGCTACGACTTAAGGTGGAGGACGAGACATTGATGAGTCGGCCGCGACTTATGGTGGGCGAGACATTGATGAGTCGGCCGCGACTTAGGGTGAGTGCTTCATCAATTTTAGAAATTGTTTTCACCATCATTTGTAACAAAACTGATACCAATATGTTGCAAAAATGATACCCACTTTTGTTTTGACTAGAGTTGATACTATGTAATTTTAGAAATTGTTTTCATTGTCGTTTGTAACAGAACTGATACTAATATATTGCAAAAATGATACCTACTATTTGTTTAATTAGAGTTGATGCTTTGTAATTTTAAAAATTATTTTCACTATCATTTGTAACTAAACTATTATCAATATATTGCAAAAATGATACCTACTGTCTGTTTGATTTGAGTTAATACTTTTTAATTTTAAAAATTGTTTTCACCGTCATATATAACAAAAATGATACTAATATATTGCAAAAATGATACTCATTGTTTAGTTGATTGGAGTCGATGCTTTGCAATTTTATAAATTATTTTTGTTGCCATTTGTAACAAAACTGATACCAATATATTGCATAAATGATACCCATTGTTTGTTTGATTGGAGTTGATGCTCTGTAACTGATACCAATCTATTGCAAAAATGATACCCATGGTCTGTTTGATTGGCGTTGATGCTTTGTAATTTTAGAAATTGATTTCACTATCATTGTTACAAAACTGATACCAATATATTGCAAAAATGATACCCAATGTCTTTTTGATTGTTGTTGATGCTTTGTAATTTTAGAAATTGTTTTTACTATCATTTGTAACAAAACTGACATCAATATATTGCAAAAGTTATACGTACTATTCGTTTGATTAGAGTTGATGCTTTGTAATTTTAGAAATTATTTTCACTATCATTTGTAACTAAAGTGATACCAATATATTGCAAAAGCGATACCCACTGTCTGTTTGATTGGAGTAGATGCTTTTTAATTTTAGAAATTGATTTCATCGTCATACATAACAAAACTGATACCAATATATTGCAAAAATGATACTCATTGTTTGCTTGATTGGAGTTGATGCTTTGTAATTTTATAAATTATTTTCACTGTGATTTGTAATAAAATTGATACCAAGATATTGCAAAAATGATACCCACTGTTTGTTTGATTCTTGTTGATGCTTTGTAATTTTAGAATTTGTTTTCACTATCATTTGTAACAAAACTGATACTAATCTATTGCAAAAATGATACACACTATTTGTTTGATTGAAATTGATGTTTTGTAATTTTAGAAATTATTTTCGCTGTCATTAACAAAACTGATACCAGTATATTGAAAAAATGATACCCACTACTTGTTTGCTTGGAGTTGTTGCTTTGTAATTTTAGAAATTGTTTTCACTATCATTTGTAACAAAATTGATACCAACCTATTGCAAAATTGATACGCATTGTCTTTTTGATTGAAGTTGATGCTTTGTAATTTGAGAAATTATTTTCAGTCATTTGTAACAAAACTAATACTAATATATTTCAAAAATTATACCAACTGTCTGTTTGATTGGAGTTGATGCTCTATAATTTTAGAAATTGTTTCCACCATCATTTTTAACAGAACTAATACCAATATATTGCAAAAATGATACCCATTATCTTTTTGATTGGAATTGATGCTTTGTAATTTTAAATATTGTTTTCACTGTCATTTGTAACAAAACTGATACCAATATATTGCAAAAATGATACCCACTATTTATTTGATTAAAGTTGATGCTTTGTAGTTTTAGAAATTATTTTCACTATGATCTATAACAAAACTTAAACCAATATATTGCAAAAATGATACCCGTTGTCTGTTTGATTGGAATTGATGCTTTTTAATTTTAGAAATTGTTTTCACTGTCATACATAACAAAACCAATATCAATATGTTGCAACAATGATACTCATTGTTTGCTTGATTGGAGTTTATGCTTTGTAATTTTATAAATTAATTTCATTGTCATTTATAACAAAAATGATATCAATATATTTCAAAAATGATACCCACTATTTGTTTGATTTGAGTTGATGCTTTGTAATTTAGATATTGTTTTCACTATCATTTGTAACAAACCGATACCAATCTATTGCAAAAATGATGCCCACTGTCTTTTTGATTGGAGTTGATGCTTTGTAATTTTAGAAATTATATTCAGTGTCATTAACAAAACTGATACCAATATATTAAAACAATGATACCCACTGTTTGTTTGATTGGAGTTGATGCTTTGTAATTTTAGAAATGGTTTTTACTCTCATTTATAACAAAATGATACCAATCTATTGCAAAAATGATATCAATGTTTGTTTGATTTGAGTTGATACTTTGAATTTTTAGAAATTATTTTCACTGTCATTTGTAACAAAACTAATACCAATATATTACAAAAATAATACCCACTATCTATTTGATTGGAGTTGATGCTTTGTAATTTTGGAATTTTTTTCCTCTATCATTTGTAATAAAATTGATATCAAACTATTGCAAAAATGATACGCACTATTTGTTTCATTGGAGTTGATGCCTTTTAATTTTAGAAATTATTTTAAGGGTCATACATAATTAACTGATACCAATATATTGCAAAAATGATACTCATAGTCTATTTGAATGGAGTTGATGTTTTTATTTTTGAAATTGTTTTCACCGTCATTCATAGCAAAACTGATACCAATATATTTTCTACCATGGATATAGAAGAGAGAGATTATCATGATGGGTCAAATGGTGAAATGGATGATAATATTTTGATGGAGGATGTAGATTTATCAGTGATTCTTTATGATCATAATTAGGATACAATTATGAAAGGTGCTTCAGAAATGTGTGCAGGGAAGTTTTCTGATGGTGCTTCAATTCAAGTAGAGGGGTTGAGGCACGAAAAAAAGGATTCAAGACTAATAGTTGCAGTGATACTTGCACAAATGGATGGTTGAATCCCATTTTAGTTCTGTTATTGATCTTCATCATTCTAAGGCTAATACTCTTATAGACTATAATTAAGCTGTATGCGACAATTGTGATATGGTAGAAAATTTTATGAAACTAAACATACACATGGTATCAATTCATTTGCAAGATATATCACCGTCCCAAGTGTCAACAATATGGATATTTGTGAATTACAAATCTATCTGGCAATGACTAGCAATAAAATAAACTTTAATTTTTTCAAGTAAAGTAAGCACATACCAAACTTTTCAGTTGTCTGGATGATAAAGGGAAAAACACAATACACAATACTATGGTTAAGATCCACATGCATGGCTCTTTCTCTAACAATTGACTTCCTGAACTCATGTACATCTCCATAAAACAGCTTATAAATAGTTCCATTAATCCCCTGTTTCCTCAAGTGCTTTTCTATCAGTTTTGGCTTCATCCATAGCCAGTAAAATACTTTGGCAATCAAATATGGTAATGGCAATAGATAAGATGGTAGGATCATCCACTTCTTTTATACAGAGAAAACAATGATGGTCAACTCAAACACAGACAAATTTCAACACCATATCTGCAATGTATTTTCTACCAACATAGAAGAAAAAAGTTTTACCACTAGTATACAGAGCAATGAAGAGCTCTAGGCAACAGTTTTCTTTGAACACCTAGTTCGATGCCTATGGCAGCAAAATGATATTATCGGCATCTTGTTTCAATAAACGCAAGGCAACCAGACTTCAGTGATACATTTCCAAGCGGTGGCAAGGCTGAGCTTCCAGAACCGTGACAACATGATCATGCTCCCATGTTTCTTTGAGAAACTCCAGGCTCATGTGACATCTCTCATCAGATTCTAAAGCACCGCAGCAACCATCAGATCCACCATCAGGAGCGAGCATCTATAGGTGGTCAATTCATCATCATATAGTAGCGACAACATCAACACACTTCTTCAGATCTACAACCGTCCACTCCATCTCCAGATCTTGAAACTCGACAGCGGTAGTTCCTCAGTCAGCGACGACATCATCTTCAGGTAGGCACTCTTTTATTAAGGTGACATTTCATATCTCAAGGAAGCGATTATTTGGGCAGCAACAATTATTTGTTGGAAGAAGATTCATTTTTTAAAGAGTGTTTTGATTTTTACGAGGTTGTGAAGAAGAACGTTTTTGTCCTTGAAGCAAAAACATTAGTGGACCGTCCTAAATTCTAAAAAAGCCTTCAAAAATGTCATTGAGAATTTTTTTTCCTATTATTTATAAGTAAATACATAGAGATACCAAAATTATTATAATTTTCTACAATTGGGTGTGGTAAATATGTATTAAAACATTGCAATAAAGAAGTGAATATGTATTAAACACGGTAACATATGAAAATTGTGTGTTTCTGCCATAAATGGAAGAGGTAAACGTGTATCAAAATATAGTATTATAATAGTAGATATGTATTAAGCATAGTAATATATATCAAATGATGTTTTTTCTATATTTGAAGAGGTGAATATGTAACAAAATATAGTAAAATAGTGGTAAATATACAGAATCGTTTTTTTGCTGATGGTATAATCCTTCGGAATGCCAAAGTTGCCAATGCAATTTACTTATGGATTTTAATATATAACTTAAAAGTTTAAATGATCTTATACTAAATATTTCTTCAATATAATACATAAAATGTTTTCAACCATTGTTATTGTTGTTCTTCTAAGAAAATTAAAACATGGTTTTATCTTTAATAAGATTAAACAATAACAATCACAAATTTGTTACTTTGCAGCTGAACTAACTCAAAGATTTGTACATAAGCTAAGGTCGAGTGGAGTAGGTGATGAGATAATTTTGATGGACAAATGAATCATATCATCATTGAGCTGAATCCAGTTGGGTGCTATTTTGTGTAATATCCGTTACTACTTTCTTTTACAAATCATAATTGTTTTGTTAAAAAAGTTTTAATCTCTTCAAGTGGTCGGTAATTGTGATATTTTTAATCAATATTATAGCTTACATTAATGAACTAACTCCAATATCTCAATGATGCATGCAAACTTTGGTTGCTATTTATAGTCGCAACATTTATTTCTTAAGTTCATAATTTGTATTCTTTTTTTCTCTAATTCAACGAGATTGCACGTTACTGGTTTCCATTTTTTTCAATAATTGAAATCATTTGTGACTTGATAGCAAAAATAATTTGTCATTTAAATGTGCAATTAATAGAGACTTCGATTAGCTCTAATGCTGACTAATGTAAATTGCTACCACTGGACTCAAATGATCAACTAATGATGAGGAACACAAAAGCTAGATTATTGGTCATTTTTAACTTCAAAATAAGGATTATAGTTTCTAAGATGAGTGTAGCGTCTCAAAGGAAATTTTGGTAGTTTAAATAGGAGTTGTGAAAACAAACTCTTATTTGCTAAAGCATTACTTAAATGGAACATAAAATTGAAATAGATTAACTTCTACTTCTTTAGTAAAATAAAACACATAAAAGAAAATTTGCATTTAGAACCAAAGTTATAATATGATTAAGTCAATTTCACCTTTTATTTTTCAATATTTGTACTTGAATAGTAATAAAATAGTTCGAACTTTATTTGGATCACAACTATAGAAAACTAGAAAAGTACAAGTGTGCAACCGAGGCAATGTCTAATTAATATCTCTATAAAAATATCACAACAATTAACATTGTCTTTTTATTTATAATTTTCTACTTATATTATGTAAACATGAAATGCGGGGTAAAGTGAAATAAAATAAACAATAGTGGTTAACTTTAGTAGTGACATTATCATTGTGACTTTATTTGACGTAAAAATAATATCATATATTTCATGTTACAAGATAGTGAGAGTTTAATTTTTTTCGATAAATAGTCACATAGTTCTTCCATGTTAATTTTCCCTAATTGAAAGAAATATGAATTGATTACTACCAATATAATCATATATAAATTAACATTATAATGTAGTGATTATCAATGCTATACCATACCTCTAACTACAACTCAAGAAATTCTGTAAGTCTTTAATTTATGCATGTATACTCTGATCTTTCAATGTCCAATTCACTCTTCTAGCCCTTCTTCCTTCTCATTGCTTAATGACTCTTTTGATCTTAGTCTTATTTTAAGTTACATCTAGGCTTTCCTTTATGTGCCTGAATCCATTTAAGTCCATGTTATTCCTATGGCTATAGAAGGATTTTTTTTGAAGGTGAATTTTATTTTAGGGATAGTGCCAGCGATTGAGCAAAATCTACTGCTTTGATACCAATCTGCTGTGCAAAATTTTAATTAATTTGCACTAACTCCAAAACTGCAGCAGAATACTAAGGCGCAGAAGCAACCAAAAGAAGGATCTAGTTTGTCGATTAATTTTCAACCACCAATTGAATGAAAAAAATCACCAAACAAAGAAAAACAGAAGAGTTGAGAACACAAAAATTTAACGTGGTTCGGCTAGATTGCCTACGTTCATGGACCCAACAACTATTCTTTATTTTATTGAAGAAAAAGAGTACGAAAGAGAGATTACAAAATTATAGGTACTAAAGTAGAGAGACTAACCTATAATTACAAATTGAATAATCAATTTCTCCAAAGACTTGTTTGCGCTCAAAACCTCTAATTTGATTTGAGTATAGAAATTAGGGTTTACTGAAGAAGAGGATAATGGTGGATGCTCTCTCACACACTCATATGAAGATGAATTTTCTTCATTTAAATAGGCTTGAGAATGAAGGATTACTTGGAGATCAAGAAAATTAATTTCTCAATTGCCTTGAAACCTTTCCAAATATCCATGGTTTGATTTCTATGCAAATGGATAATGATGATCTTGATTTCCATAATTTAGCTCAATTGGTTGAATATCCATATATAAACTTTTCTGTCTCTATATAACAAATCTTTTGACTAATTAATTAATTTTCTAATTAATTAATTTGCTAATTAATTAGTTTCCTTTCTTCAAAATCAATCACACATAACTTTCCTCCTTTTCTTTCCACCTATAACCTAATTGATTGATAAGATCAATTAGCTAAATTCTTTTCTTCTTTGGCAAATATTTGAATCATCCAAATCTAACACTCCACCTTGATTCAAATATAACAATCTCTCTTCATCACCACATCTTAACAAATTGCTGGGTCTACGCCATATGACGTCAAACTCAAGATGGACAAGTTTGTGCATTGTTGCCCAAACAGAACTTCAAATCTTTCCCAAGCATAAGAAAGATAGTATGCACGTTAATAAATAAAATGCATACGATAAAATACCAAAATTATTCAACAAATCCGATGTTGGAGAAGAACATGTAGATACTAAGCTTCGAGAGACCAATGGTGATTTAACAGCACACTTGACCTTCTCCATTCCAAATTGAGTAAGGACATACTCAAAATTATCTACTCCAATCTCCTCCCTAAGAGTTTTGCTGGACTTTCCTAAGTCAACACCAATAGACTCACCAACAAGCTCCGCAATATTCAAAGCATAAGATGAAGAATCATCACTACAAATATGCTTACAAATAGGGTCAACTTAACCAAAAGGCCTTTCCTGCAACTGAGCTCCACCTAGAGTTTGAACCTCGGTAATCTTCTCATCAACCATGATATCATCCAAAATACCAATATCTCTCCGAATATGGAAACAATCTGATGACTCCAAATGTGTTTGGCAATTTTTTGTCCTCCCAATGTCATCACTTAATAGAGGCTCCACCTTTAACAAAGACCTCTCATCAAATATCGCATGCCTACTAGTCACAATTCTTCTAGTTGTTTTACACCATAACCTATACCTCTTCACTCCTTCTCTACAGTCTAACAAAATATGCTTGCTTTCCCTAGGCTTCAACTTATCATGTCTCTCATCTTCTAAATAAGCCGAACAACTAAACACTTTAAGGAATGAATAATCAATAGGCTCTCATTTCCATATCTCTTATGGGATCTTCGTATCTATGGCAATAGAAGGTGTATGGTTGATGAGAAATACTGCCACGAATATCACTTCTGCCAAAAATCCCTCTTCTAGACTAGCAGCCATTCTCAATCTCATAGCTCCCTCCTATAATATCTAACACATGCTCTCCGCCACTCCAAAACAATATGACTCAACAAAAATAGAATAATATCCAACTACATGCTCGGATGCACAATAGTTAGTGAATTCTTGGGACATAAATTAACTACTATTTCCAACTTTGAGAGCTTACAAATGCTTCCTTGACTACTTCTCTACCAAGGTCTTCCACTTACAAAACTGGGCAAATATTTCGTCCTTGGCCTTTAAGAAATAGACCCAGACCTTATGTGAGAAATCATCCACAAATAAGACGAAGTAACTGGCTCCACCTAAAGATGCAATTGGGGTGGGTCCCTGCACATAAGAATGAACATACTCTAGAAAATCTGTAGCTCTAGGTCTTCCAACATCAAATGCAATATGCTTCTTCTTTCCAAAAGAACAATCTTCACAAGAGCTAGGCTTCGGCTGATAAACACCATCAATCAACCCCCGCTTCTTTAATACTTCAAGACTCTCCTCATCAACATGACCTAAACAAAGATGTCATAACTGAGTAGAATCTGAAACACTAGAATCAGTAGAAACTACTGACTCTCCTAAGACTGTCTTTCCATGAAGCACGTATATATCATCAACTCGCACCCCTTTCATCACTACCAAGGAACCCTTCGCCACTCTAAAATTCTCTCTATTTATTATTATCCTCGTACCAAGTTTACTTAAAGCTCCAACTGACAACACACTTCTATGTAGCATTGGAACATGTCTAACATCCGTGATAGTCCTAATAACACCATCATGCATCTTAAACCTCACACTTATAATGCCCACAACATGACAAGATGTGTCATTCCCCATATGAACCCGCTCTGCCATCAATCTTCTTGTAACTGACAAAACAGCTCCTATCTGGCGTCATATGACAAGGGGCTCCAGAATCAATCACCCAACTTGTACTTTCTAAAGGTGAAATACTTGCAGAAAATAATGATGTATCACTATCACTTCTCTCTGCATCTGATCTAACTGCTGCCGAAATTGAAGCTTTCTCCTTCTCCCTCTTTTTCTAAGAGCTGGACAATCCCGTATGAAATGCCCTTTCTTCTTACAGTAATAGCAAACACCACTTCTAGGACCCATGAAATGAGACCTATGCATATCTCTTCTACCTATAAGGTGCTTCTGGTTTTTATCTCTTCCTCTAAACGAATAAAGTTATTGCTACAGAACACCGCCATTAGTCTTCACCTTCCATGTCCCAAAAACTCCTTTTCTAACAAATTTGGTGATGCCATAATTTTTTATACCACTACTAAAAGAATTTTTCATTGATAACTAATCTAGAACAAGACAGCTAGCTCCGATACCAATCTGTTGAGCAAAATCTACTGCTCTGATACCAATCTGTTATGTAAAATTTTAATTAATTTGCACTAACTCCAAAACTGCAGTGGAATACTAAGACGCAGAAGCAACCAAAAGAAGGATCTAGCTTGTCGATTAATTTTCAACCACCAATTCAATGAAAAATAATCACCAAACAAAGAAAAATAGAAGAGTAGATAACACAAATATAACATGGTTCGGCTAGATTGCCTACGTCTACGGACCCAACAACTATTCTTTATTTTACTGAAGAAAAAGAGTACGAAAAAGAGATTATAAAATTATAGGTAGTAAAGTGGAGAGAATAACCTATAATTACAAATTGAATAATCAATTTCTCAACAGACTTTTGCGCTCAAAACCCCTAATTTGATTTGAATGTAGAAATTAGGGTTTACCGAAGAAGAGGATAATGGTGGATGCTCTCTCACACACTCATATGAAGATGAGCTTCCTTCATTTAAATAGGCTTGAGAATGAACGATTACTTGGAGATTAAGAAAATTAATTGTCCAATTGTCTTGAAACCTTTACAAATATCCATGATTTGATTTCTACGCAAATGGATAATGATGATCTTGATTTCCATAATTTAGCTCAATTGATTGAATCTCCATATATAAACTTTTCTATCTCCATATAACAAATCTTTTTACTAATTAATTGATTAGCTAATTAATTAGTTTCCCTTCTTCAACAGCAATCACATATAACTTTCCTCTTTTTCTTTCCACCTATAACCTAATTGATTGATAAGATCAATTAACCAAATTATTTTCTTCCTTGGCAGATATTTGAATCACCCAAATTTAACACCAGCATTATTATTACTTGCAATAACAGATAAAATTATGGTAATGATATGAAGTATGATGTAGTTGATATGTCTAAAATATTTTCGGTATGATCACTGTACTTTTAATTGTTAGTTCATTAGAATTAAATGTTTACCTAAGCTTGGATTGTATTTGTGAGTATTATAATTATAGAATGATTACACCGTTTGAAGTTACTACACATTATACAACAACATTAACAAATGGATCATGTCTAATAATGGTTCACTATCTAAACTCATGTGTGTACGTAATAATTTAGATTCATTTTTTTATGCAATAATTAATATTCATATGAGTATTTGATAATTTAGATTCATGGCCATTTAAAGATAAATCATATGATTTAACGGTAAAAGAACTCATCCTCTGATGTAAATCATGCAAACTGTATTGTTTATGAAATTTTACTAAACTATTAGTCTTTAAAGATCTGGAATAATAAGGAAGAGAAAAACAAGGATTTGGTAAAGTGAAGGCATATAGCAAAACTAGGTGAAGTGAAGAGTATTTAGCTTTGGCTAAACCAAAGTGGAGAAGAAGATAACTCTTTATGAGAGACGAGTTTCAATATAGATACATAGTGAAGCTTCATCGGCAAATTCATGGCAGCAATGATAAGCCAATAAGAGAAGAAAGGTTTGCAAGAGAGGAGATTGAGAAAAGAAAAAAGCCAAGTGATATTTTGGGAAAGTTAGAAGAATCAATGCATGTTGATTGCTTTACATAACCACAATGTATATTTTTGATGCATTATTGAAGTAAAAGCTGGATGTATTAAGGAGACAAATAAACTAATAAACATGTTGAGTCATCATACTTGGATTGCTTAATTACGTTTTGATTTGGTTTTTCCAGTACAAATTTTAGTGAACTGGTTTCTCAAAATGATGTTTCCAATCGATGAAAAACTCTCACTTCTACAATTTACTATTACAACTGCAACAAATTAGAAATTTAATTATTTTTTCTTTGCATGTGAGATGCATGTAGGTGCATTTATGGTAATTTGATGTATTCAAAACCCATAAGTTGAGAGTATGTTGGTTGTTATGTAGCATGTGAAGGGTAAAGTTGTTTCCAATATCTTTAACCCCCAATAATAATTAAATAAATCAGGGTATTTATACTTTAAGCGATCTCACAAAATCATTTTTCGCCATATCATCACATCTCATTTTACCTTATGTTCATTTAGTTTCTTATCTTCTTTTTAGCAAACTTATATAATTTATTAAAGAATAAACCAATAATCACTGAAAAAATATTGCATTAATGAATCAACTAACAATTATGAAATCAATTGAATTCCTTAATTTTGATTTCATTTTCCATAGATTTATTCTTAATCATAGTAAATTTAAAATTTCTTATCAGAGAAAGTGATAATATTTTGAGTTATTGAAGTAATATTGCAAATATATGAAAGTAAGGAAGCCTTTATTTATGCATATGATCATTATTTCATAGTAAATAAGTTTGCTCTCGGGTTTCATCTGCACACGTCCAACGTACGTGTCTAACATACTAGTATAATAAATAATAAAAATTAATTACGATAATGTTGTGAATGTGAGGAAAAATAATACAGGAAAAAATAGATCGAGAAGCTCAATATATATATCTTTATTAATTACAACTAATAATTTTCAAATGCTAAATGGGGTAGCTTTCCAAACTGCGTAGTTCTTTATTTAGGTGATGTAATATAACACTATTTTTAAGTTATAAATCTATATTCATTTAGCTTTCCAAGCTATATACTTTTATAGTTTCATGCTAACATTAATCGACTAAAATGTTTTTAAAATCATTTATTCTTCCAGTTCAAGTGTAATCCTTATTTTTTTATATTAATTTAGTAAGATAGGCGATTAAAATGAACTTGAGATTTACATAATCTAATGGGGTCATAATCCTTATTTAATTTTATTGTAACGACCCGAAATTTCGAACACTTCGTATTTAAATCTGAATTATTTAAATATTTGTACATTGAATTTAATGTGATTAAATATGATTTTATAACCTTGTTAAACACTTTTTAATTAATAACTAATGATAGAAAACTTATTTTTGAAATGTGTTTATAAAAATATATACTTTGTAGAAATATTGAAAATGTGACCGGAAAAGGTTTTGTTAAAATCAACTTTTTGTTAAATAAAAGTGGTTTGAATATTTGTACACTAGTACGATAACATATGAACACATTAACAAGTATTAAATCTTCCATCATCCTAAGCAAAATTAATTAGACTAAGAATTAATTAGTAAAAGTAAAAGTAGTACTAAAAGACCCCTAAATCAAGGCTTAAATCAAGGAGGGTATGGTTTGTGTATGAGTATGGTTTGCATGTACTAAGGCATGGAAGGTGGAGGGGTTAAAGGTTTTCTACCATTTCATTTTCTAGCCTATAATAAGCACCTAAGGCTCCCTTCATTCTTCACTAATTCACAACATAAGCAATCAACGTCTTCACTCCTTTCTCTTCTCCTTTTCTCAGTGTCTTGTTTCCCTTCTTCCCCTCTTATTCCCTTGGGCCATGAGCATGGGAGGGAATTATGGCCTTAGGATGTGAGCTATGAAGGAGGAGGGAGCCTATAGCCATGAGCAATATGGTAGGGAGGATGGCTTGGGCCATGAGCAAGGTGGGGGTGGAGGTCTTGGACATGTACAAAGGAAGGAAGCAGGAGACCTTGGCCATGGGCAGGAGCAAATGGAAGATGAAGTAAGAAGTGTTTTGATGCTTGCTTGAATGTTGGTAGGAAGATGGTAGTGTTTGATTTGAATGAAAGTGAGTTATCTCACCTTGAATGAAATAATAACTTGTTAAATTGTTTGTTAAAAACTTGTAATTTTGCTTGATATTATTAATAATAATAAACCCTAACTAAGTAAATTTATAAACCCTTATTTCATACTTTAAATAGAATATTAATTGTGCAATTGTTGTGCCTTGGAAGGCATTGGCTTATATACGGTCAAATGATGTTGGATATGGAATTGTCCGTATAACGATAGTCGCTATAAACGCACTTTGAATCCCTTAACTTTAACTTGTGTAATTTATTGTTTTATGAATTTATCTTTGTATAACTTGTTTTAATTTTTCTCTACACTTTTATAAGTGTTTTGGACAACGAGGAATTAGTTTGGAAAGTTATAGGAATAATGAAACAACATTGTAAAAGATTGAAGTAAAAATGTCACTTTATTGATACTTTTAAATTCCTTATTTTTGGGAAACAACGTTCATTTTTATAGAAGCTTCCTTAGGAGTTTCTTTACTATCTTAACAAATAAAATATATTTTATTCTTACTGTAAAGATTTTGAAGCTTAAATCGTTTGATAGCTAGTTGAATGAAGTGACAAAAGTTATTGCAAAATAGTCGTTATACGAGCACTTTGGAAAAATACATTATTTTCGAAATTTTTTATAAAATATTTAAAAGATATTCTTTTGGATTTTTCTTCATGGTTTTTAAGTACCCAAAGTATATTAACTATGGTAACAAGAAAGGATCAAAAATCATTTGTTAAAGTGTCGAAAACTAGGCGCAAAGTTGTAGCAAAACATGATAAAAACATGCAACAAAACTTTAGACAACCTTTTCGAAAATGCTGTCTTTACTGTTTGAAACTATGTAAAAATGATATTTTAGTTAATATTTTCTCTAATCATTTCAGAGTTGTTTTCTAACTCATATTAGAGTGATTTAAAATTGGTTTCATGTTTAAATATATTTTTAACAATTAATTATTATTTTTTAAAGTAAGTGGCATTTAAAATAAAACATGTTTATTTTGGTTTTTCCAATTATTTCCAAATTGGTTATTTTTACATAATATACTATAAAAATAATTATAATATATTTTTAAGTAATTTAAAAGTGTTCTAATGTATATTAATAACTACTTTAAACGTATTCATATATATATATATATATATAAGTTTTGAAAAATATAATTGAGTAGGCTTAACACTAAAAGCCGACGAGTAAACTTATCTATTTGTGAGATTTAAGAATGAAGTGCCTTGGTAAGGATTTGATGCAACTAGTGCTCTAACTTACCTGGCTTCACTCTTGGACGAGGAATAGTTAAGTTGAAATATTAGAAACGAGTTAAGTATACGAACATTGATTTGTATAAGCAATTGTTTTAACTAAATAGTCAATTAGTTGACTATCTAACTTAACCAAATATTATTAACTTAGATCATTAAGAGAATGTTTTAAAGATGATGTAATTAGAGAAATAGTTTGGGTTATAGTAAACAATGTTTTAGTTACATTTATTTTTAACCCTTATTACTAATTATACTTAGGAATATAATTAGATATTTAATAATAAATATTTTGTTGATAACTATAAGTAAATGATTTTGGGTTTGTTGTGACAAACATTTGAGTAACAATTGTCTTTAACCCTTAAATATGATTAAATTTTTTAAAAACAAGTTTAAAGAAAATGGTTAAATGTGAAATGGTTTTAGGTTGTAGTAAACAATGTTTTAGTAACATTTACTTTTAACCCTTATTGTTAATTATACTTAGGAATATAATTAGATATCTAATAATGAATACTTTAAGGTTAAGTATAAATGAATGTTTAGGGTTGTTGTTATAATGTTTTAAACAACACTTGTCTTAAACCCTTAAGTATAATTAAATCTTTTAAAATCAAGTTTAAAGAGAAATGTTTTAAAGTATGAAATAGATTTGGGTTTGTTGTGACAATGTTTGAGTAACACTTGTCTTAAGCCCTTATAAATGTAAGTAACCTTTAAAAATCGAGTTTTAAAGATAATGATTAAATGTGAAGTGTTTTGGGTTTGTAGTAAACAACGTTTTAGTGATATTAATTTTTTAAACCCTTGAGTTATATTTTAAAGTGGAAAAATATTATAAATATATTTAGATCTTTAATAATGAAATTCTAAAGATAATAACAAGTATGGAATCTTTTTGGAATAAAGATAGAAAAATATATGTTTAAAATATAAAAGAGAAGGGGTTGTAGTAACAATATTTTAAGTAACATTTTTTTAACCTCTTTGATTATATTTTAAGTAGGGAAAACTTTGTTAAGTGATTTATGAATATGCTTATACCGTTGAGATAAGTATATGAATACTTTTTAAGTATTGAAAAGAGTATGAGTGAATAGTGAAATAGTAGAATATAAGTATATATCTTTTATGAAGAGAAATTATATATATATACAAGTATATAAAGGAAGTTTCAATTAATAAAGGAGTATTAATTTATAAAGGAAGTTTTGATTAATGAAGTTTTATTTGATAAAAGGAGTTTTACTAATAAAAGAGATTTTAATAAATGAAGATTAATTGAATAAAATGGGGATTAAAAGTCGTTTAAGTGACTTTATTGTGCTTTTTATAAATTGATAATGCTTGTATGTTTACTGGCTTATGGAAGTATATGAGACTTAGTTTCCTTATGTGATTATTCTCATTTTTGTTGAGTGTGACCAAATTCGTCGATTCAGTCTTGAAGAGATTGGGATCGGTAAGTATTTAACTTATCGAAAACTATTTCAATACTGAGATACGTGTTCTATCTCTTGGAAGTGGATGTGTTCGAGATGTTGGAATCCAAATGGGGATTTGTGTTCTGTTCGAGTGATGAAGACTCATGTGAAAGATGCTGAACGTAGTCTCGACATCGGAAAAAAGACTAAAGACAGAGTAGGATGCACAATTCAAGGGTTTTTCTAACCTAGAGGGGTACATCAACTCCATTATCTAGAGTATGCTTATAGATGTTGCACATGAGGAGTTGATGATATTTAGGTTCCACGTGGTTTGGATTCGCTCGTTCGGGCATGGGCCAATTGCGTTTACCTTATGGTATATTTTATCTAGACATATACGATGCTCGAAAGGTAGTTTTCGATCCTTTTCATGGAGATCTGCTTTTGCTTTTAAGCAGAAGGCATCACCGTGGAGAACCCATATACGAACGCGCCTTAGCGGTTTTAGATGTACTCTACTATGCTGTAATGTGAGATGCAAGCATTTCAGCTATGTTATATTTTTTTTTTGAACCCTAGACAGTATTATAATATTAGTAGACTTTCTGTTGAAATGGTTTAGTTATCGTAAGGTAAAAACTCATCTGTGTTTACTGCGGTATGGTCTTACGAGATACCTTTATTTTGAAAGGTTTTATAACATTAAATAATTCAGATGACTTGAGTTTCTCATGCTGGTTTACCATACTGATCCGGGTGTTATTTTCTTATAATGCTCATGTCAACCCGTGTATATTCTTGATTTTGTTAATGTTCATTGGAGCTCTTGGAGAGGAGCTGGATGATTACCTACCGTAGTTTTTATTTTAGTTGCATTACTTTGTTTATATATATTAGCAATTGTGAGGATAGACATTTATAACTGTTCAGGCTGATGATATGTTAGTTTGCTCGGATTATTATATCCATACAGTTTTCTTTTGTAAAGATCATTTTGAGATATTATATATTATCGTTCCTCGTGTAAGATTCTGATGTTTTTGTTCTCCTCTTTCTTGTTCCTTTTCTTGTTCCTTTTCTTTCTTCTTTTTATTTACCCTAACTTTCTGTCTTTTCGACACTTGAGTGTTCGGCACATGACTACCGTGGATGTATTAGTGTCGATATTTGGGGGTCGAAAAGGCGATCATCACATTCATTGTCCTTGAATCTAATTTTTTTCGAAAATGTGTCCTTAAAACTAGATACCCTTACTTTTATATTACTTCTACGAATAAAAATATAAGTTATTGAATCTAAATAATCTACAAGGTATTTTTTTAATAGCATGAGTGATACTTTATTCAAGTATAGCACTCCTTTCGATGTCTCGGGGGATCGAACTCATGACATTTAGAACCTCTATCTAAAGCGCCACACCCTAACCACTTGAGCTAGAGTTCTTTAATAATCTGTAAGCATTTTAACACTATTTACGTTCTGAAATCAAGAATGAAGAACATTCCAGTGTATATGTATTTACAACAAATCAAATGTATGTCATATACTTTTAATTCAAAAATGATAATAGGTACAAAAAACTTCAGCAATCATGAAAAATTTACAATGTTATCATCAAACTGAACGTAGTGAGGTTTGCCTACTGTAAGAGCTAAAACCAAGTAGTTTGAAGGCAAAAAAAAACATGCAAACAATGCAGCGTGTTCTCTCCTGTTTTTCGCGCTCCTTTTCTTTGATAATTTCACCCAATTTCTCTTCCTCTCCAATTCTCATTATTCAAATTACATTACCCTTCATTGGCCATAATTCTTGTTTTCTCTCCTTTTTCTCAAATTTAGTCCCAAATTTCTCGACCTAATTTTCTAAATAATCTATAAACCTAATTTTCGAAAATCAAAACTACATATTGCATTTTTCTTCCATTTATATTTTTTTCCAAGTGATGCATACTTGGGTTCTCAATTTCGAAAAAATTCTTTTAATTGATGCAAAGGTGCACTACAAAAATATTCGGTTCTAACAGCAATTATTTACAGTGTTTATACAATAAATGCGGTTAAAAGCTATTTTAAATGATATACATTTAATAAAAACGCTGACATATCATTCTGGTGAGAGTTAGGGTTTCAAGCGGGTCCGAGGGTTTCCTTAGAATGTTGAGAATTCCTTTCTAGTTTGTCGCCTCTCAGTTTATTATACTTCATTGGAAAAAAATCTTTTTATCTCATCCTTAATTTCCTGCCTTTCTTTATTTTCTTCCTTGCTTAAATTATCGTCCTACTCCAATTTCCCGTCCTTTTCATCTCATTTCATCCCGTCCTAAATACTATGATTTCAAGTACATCAGTCAATGTAATTTTTTCTTTTTTCAGTATCACATACTAATATTGTTTTCGTCATAACATTGGTTGCTAAAGATTTTGATTTTTAAATTTTGATTCCAATTTGATCGTCGAAATACTCTAATTTGGGTTTTCAATTTTTTATGGTTCATTGATTCAGACGCAGTTCAGATTCAGACGTGGTTTTTTAGTGGTTTTGAGTTTTATTGCGGAGGATGTAATCTATATCTTGCGAATAATATAAACCCTAAGATCTAGAATTACATGATTATCACATATGTAATGAATTAATAAAACATACCTCCAGACATCTTGTATACGAATCAGCAATGGTTGTTGTCGAAGGCTGTATCAATGGATAAAGGAGAATAGTTTCTCTCTCTTTTCCTATATTTTCTTTATGTGTTTTCTTATTTCCTTTGTGATGGGCAAAGGTTAATATTTATAGGCAGAGAGAGGACCAAATTTCCAGATTTGTAGACTTAATCTTGATCGTTCATCAAGATCAAGATGAGAGAAATTAACGCTCTAGATTATAACCGTTTTATTTATTAGCATATTAATAGGAAAACCCTTTAGATTCTATTGACCACATAATGAGGAAGGAAATGTTTGAGGAAGGAAACGGTCCATTAATGTACCACATAATGAAGAAGGAAACGTTTCGCATTAATTTCCTTACAAAACGGTCAAATTTCCTTACAGTCTCCCACTTGGTCAATAGTAAAATCCATTAATGTTTTCGTATTAAGGTCATAAGGCGCGCATGATATGCTAAACTTTTCTTTAGTCAGTTATCATAAGTGTCTTGGCTAATCTAGTGGTCAATGGAAGTCATGATGTGTACACGTTATTTTGCAACATGCTTACTTCCATGTACTATGACATTGACAACTTTCATAACCAGACCGTAAATGAGCATAACTTAATGGTCACATAATGTCTTGAAGCAAAAGATTGTTTCTGTTATCATTTATCTAAATGTAAATGTGTACACATTATAAAACAGAAATAAAAGATGTCTAAATTATTAAGAGCTCAATAATTGTTATGTCTAGATAAGTACAAAATAAATGGCATAATAAGAAGATAATTAGGAACTATCTGCAAGACCCATGCTATCAGTATGTCTCTGAAAGGTCTTTAGAGGTAGTCCTTTCGTGAATATGTCTGCCACTTATAAGTCTGTACTTATCGATTCAACAATAATTTTCTTTAGTTTAACATCTTGCTTCAGTAGTAGGTATTTAAGGTCCATGTGTTTGGAACCTTTGGATATCCTATCATGCTTGGAGAAAAAGGTTGCAGCTTCATTGTCGCAGTAGACAGTTAGTGGCTTGGAGATAAAACTTAAAGTGCCAAATTGTGAGACAAAATTACGCAGCCATGTTCCCTGAATTGAAGCCTCATAACATGCTACGTATTCAGCCATCATGGTGGATCCGAAAAGCATCTCAGATTTCTGGCTTCTCCATGATATTGCACCTCCGCATAAGAGGTACACATAGCCAAGAGTGCAGATCCTAGTGTTAGGACATCCAGCAAGGTCTGAATCAGAATAACCAGTTACCTGTAGGTAACTTGATTTTCTATAGGTGAGCATGTAATTCCTTGTTCCCTTTAGGTATCTCAGTACCTTCTTTGCAGCTTTCCAATAAGCGATTCCTGGGTTACTTTGAAATCTACCCAGCATACCAACTCCATGTGACGACTCGGGTTTTGCCCGCTCGAAAATCAACATCCGTACTTCACATTGTACTAGAATGCCGCAGATTCGATCGTTCAAATCCGATTCGCCGGAGCTATAACACAATTAAGTAAATAACACAGCGGAAGAAAAGAATAATACATTGATATATAATATCTGATACAACAGAGTGATACAATGAATATCAATATACATCAGAGATATGATACAAGAAATAGCAGCGGAAAAGAAAATGATAACAACAACAGCGGAACAATATCAATAGAAATGATAACTCCAAAATGATCTTCAGACAAGAATGAATCCACAACTCCAAGATAAGCAACTCCGATGAATGAACTAGCTCCAGATAATCTACTAAACCTGAATATCTGAAAAGAAACCCAACTCTAGACTGCTCGTGTGGAAAATTATGAGCACCCAGAGTTTAGGAAGGGAACAATAAACTCCGGATCAGTCATGGGACTGGTGTGAGCAACAAAAACAGTTTATCTTTAAACAATCAACAAAAGAATTTTAAACATTGAAATCCGCAATGCTTTTTGGAAAATGAAACTACCATAAGGCCTCCCGCCACACACACAATGCAAACGCAGAATTGGAGGAGATTTCTTCTTATGATAGTCAAACATGCTTACTACGCAAATCATTGGATATTATTACTAGTGCATAGTGCAGAAAACATTTCGAAAGTATAATATTAATCTTAGCCAGCATACGACCAGTATCGTATGCCTACTATAGCTACCATCTAAACAGTGGTGACCACCGTACGTAAATGGCAGGTTCTACAACTAAAACCGTACAAGTTCCGTATTGGAGAAATGGATTTCCAACAAATGGTCAGGCTAAGGAACTTCCTTCCGCCGCATGGGATCGCCTCTGGCGGGACGTCCCGAGAGACAAACTGCTCTCTGCCAAACAAGGCCGGGTTACCCATGTAACAGGTAACTCACGAATATGCCACCCCCCGGTCCTTTGGGACCTTTATCCGAGCGCTCGATATCCAACATCACACATCATAAAGAAAGTGTATCCACATGAGTAAGTATCTGGGCTCCATACCATGATACCACCCTTTTCCATAAGGAAATGACATACCCTAAAGGGCGCGACCCTCATAACCTTGCCGCAACATTCCTGTTTCGACCATTTCTGGGTTGTGAGGTCCTGACGAAGTCTCGTCCACAAAGCTACGCTTTTTCAAAAAGCCACGCTTTGGGTCAAACAAATGATCAACCTATGATCACAAAGATATAAGATCAAACAAATGATCATATCGCAAATGATCAAACACTGATCATTTCACAGCAGCACTCAGCATGCCACATTACCAAATTGGGAATATATCGCAGATAAATTTCAACTACATAACCTCTGAACTCGTACGTCTCAGAGAAGGGTGTTAAGCTAAGAGAATGAATTCTCCGCCACCAACAGAAATGTATTTGAAAGAAATCGGCTCTATATCTCAAAGTGTAATGTCAGACATACAATCCATACAAGTCTGTTCCGGATTCGAACAGAACCGAAGGCACTTCTCACGAAGCCCTTGCAAATCCGGATAATTTCCAATCACGTCCGGACTTCCCGTCACTAAGGATGATAAAACCTCTATATCGGGGATCAGCCGATGCAGAGTAACTCGACGGTAATCCTTCCGTTTTCAAAAATATCCGGTCTTCAACACCGGTCTTCAAATGCTATCCATATACGACGTATCACATATTCGGAATGGGTTATACGACCCAAAGGTCCTCTCCCGGCTAAACCGAATAGTGAGCGTAATATTTTAAAAACATATGGATATGGGATTTCAATTAAGTCACAACTTAATACCCAAAATCTTTCTTTTCAAATGGTTTAACAAATTACCATTTTTAAATCTTTTAAACAAAAAGATTCAATCTTTACAGTTTAAACAGTTTCCCCACTTTAATCTTTTAAATAAAAGATTCATTCACAGATTTTTCAAATTAATTTCCATTTCAATTTGATTAACTCGTTAAATCTTTAAATCAAGATTTAACCTATAGCTTTCAAAACAATTCCATTTCAAATGATTTAAACCAATCATTATTTTAAATCTGTTAAAAATAAACAGATTCAAATCATAGCTTTTCAAAACAATTCATTCATAACTTGGAAAACCACTTTTCAATTCAATCTTGAAATTCCTTTAATTAAATTGGAATTTCATTTCTTATATGAAAGCTTTTATCATTTAAAAACAAACAGTTTCATTTCAGAAAATCTGATTCATTCATACAAGTGGAAATCCTTGGGTTAAATCCAAATTCTCAAAATTATACTTTTAAATGGTTTAAATTCAGATAAACACATTTATAACATTTTCAATCTCTAGTTTCAAATCATAGGATTCAATTCCAAACTTGAATTCAAATTTAAATCAAATTATTTAAATTTTCAAAACTCGATTAAGTTATTCGAAATAACTTTTATCTTTGAAATTCTATTTCAAAAGTTTTTCACTTTAAACCCGAATTTCCAATTTCAAAATCGATTGAAATTAAAATTTCAATTTCAAAAACATCAAATTTAAATTATCTGTGACTTAACCGATTTCCACGTGAAATCCATATTTGTGTGTGTAAGAGTGTAGTCCAGGGGTTTAACACAATAGTGCACAACATCAATCATCACAGATATATCAATATCGATAAGCGGTATAATCCACAACGCTTATCTTCATTCACAGATTCATAGATAAAGTAAATTTATCAGTCACAAAGATTCACTATTATAATTCGATGTGGGTTTCGGATAACCAACTGAAATCCGATCCCTTGTCGCATCGAGGTTTAAATACCATTTTACGGCCAATGGGGTTTTTCACATCAGTACAGAACAAACCATAATCACAGTGCAATATAAAACAATCACGGTATCATAATAGAAATATCAATCTAATACAAAATATTTGATGATGTTCAATCATCGTCGATTCAAGTAATTTTGATTAAACTGAATTAACTACGTAAATGTCTTTACTAATCATTTTCCAATTAATGTTTTATTTTACTTAATTCTAAATTTATTAAATCTTAATTTACTTTATTAATCATCTATCTTTTAATTTTAAAGTAGTTTCAAATCATTAATTACTCAATCCTTATTTAACCATTATAAATAAATTTATTTTAAGTTAACAGATTTGAATATGTGATTTACTTCTTAATTATTACCTTAATTTAATTTACCCCTAATCATTAATTACCAATCTTAAATTAAAAAGTTAATCGTTCTTACTTGCCTAGTTAATTACTCCTTTTATTAATAATTTATCATTAATTATTTTGAAAGAAATAGTTAGCAATTTAATTTAATCTTGAGTAACTTTTGAAATTTAAACTTATTATACTGTCCAGATCTGAAACTCGGGCCAGACACTCAATTACTCGAGCCTGACTTCGAGTCTCCCCCCATCACCCTTTTTCTTCGAGTCACTTCGATTGATACCTCGAGTCTGCCCCGAGAAAAACTTCATCTTCCTCAAAAACCCACTCACTGATCAATCTGATGCACACGAACGTGCACATACACGTGCACGTCATCACTGGCCGCCGACGTGTCCCATACCGACCTCTGGCGAGTCAACGTCCACTTCGACTACACGTACGATCACCTGGACTCCTTCGATTCGAACGAGAATTTAATTCGACCCTAAGACCCAAACTGGAAACGCAGCATCAACAGAAGAATCATCCATCTCTGACAAACTACGCCTCATGACAACACGCCACCTTCACCGAAGCTCCGCCACGTCGCGACGCATCGGCCCATCACCATGCGATAAATTCCGATGCTCAGATGAAGTCGCGGCGATCGTTTTTCAAACCATACCCAAACCATGAACTGAAACCCTACTTTGAATTCGTGCCTTAAATTTATTCAGTAGAAAAATTCTTCCATAATTTTCCTACAATCGTCAATGTTCCATCTTGCTTCAAGCAAAACCTTAGCATCTAAAACTCGTTCAATCATTAGAAATTGATCAAAATGGCAATTTCGTTCAACTGTGAACTGCACTTTAAACACTCACTTAAAAATCATAATTTATATCTTAAAAATCCTATTTTTGATTAAGGACTCACGTTATATGCTTGAAGTACCAAATCATTATATTTGAAATTTTCCCAAATTTGAATTTTTCTCTATAAACACAATGATTTTTTTTACTGTATAGACTTAACATGTTTGAAACTATTTTTAAATTTTATTTTATACTTAAATACACATATTTACTTTTGAAACCAAGGCCTAACAATGATCGAATGACAAGGTATTGGGTTTTTCAAACAAGGTTGATGCTCTGAAACAAAAGACAGAGGTGGTTTCAGACATTCACACCTACTAATATCTATATACAGAGAAGAATTTGCTATATGTGTAACTAATAAAGCAGTTTCAAATCTTTAGACTTACAAACAACAAATAGATATACTTAAAAAAAATCATCTTTTTAAGTTGTTTACTCACCTTTATGTTGAAGACAGAGACCAGCTCTGTTGTTTTTGAGTTTTTATAGATGATGTTTGCTTCCATTTTTTTTTTCCTTTCCAGGCTTTTGCAAATTCCAACTTTGATTCTCTGGTTGAATTTGTTTTAGTTTCAAGGTGGTGATTACTTCAGATTTTATTCAGTTTTAAAATGAACGAAATGAAAATGATGAAGGCTGATATATACAAAAAGAAGTTTACAGGTATAAAATATTGCTTTGTACAATAGTTTGGCAGGGATATTTTAATCTTTGCTGGCCGAGACAATATGTTTTTGGTGGCTGCAGCTTTGTTGTATTGAGCAGATGAAAGCATTTATTATTTTAGTCCTTTATGTCTTCATGCTTATCTCTTCGGCTGTACAATATGAATATATCTTGATGTCTTCCTTTACAAGCTTTTGTTTACTTGTTTTCATGTTTGCATACTTATCTATTTTATTTATCGCCTTATATTTTCAATTTATAAATTCAAATTATTATTAACCATTTATTTACAATTTAAACACAAATCAAATATATATTATATTATTTCAAATTTAGTCAGATCTGTTCAAATACAGATATATATATTCTCATATATACAATAATTTAAATTTTTAAACAATTTATACAAATATACTTAGATATCGGGGAAACTCGCATCACCTTATCGAATTATTTCACAAATTTTATTCAAAAACTAATTTAATTATAAATTTAAATTTATATAAAATTCGGGATCGTTACAGACTTCCCCCCTTAAAAGAATTTCGTCCTCGAAATTACCAAGGAGACAAAAAGATAGATGAAGAATATTTCATCAACTCAAACTGAACATTTATTCTGCATTTGGCTCACCAAATCAGAATATCAATGATAGATACAAGAACAAATCTGTTTAACACTTCACAAGATACTCGGGTTAACCAGATCTACGAAATATGCAGTGGCATCGGTCAGTTCGAAGGGATAACTAACCATCCGTAGAACATACTGGGACCCAAAGAATAGATAGATCTATGGATACAATTTTCAAAACTTCCAGTTTAGAACTAAAGTATACCTATCAACTATAGCAATCAAAGCAACCAATGCAAACAATTCATCCAAACAAACAATTTTGGCTTATCCGGAGTTTACGTCCCATTTTAACATATCGAATTTCTTTTTGGATCTACCAGAAACTATCGAAGAATTGAGAAAAGATGACGAACAAAAAGATCGATAGAGAAAGGATAGACAAAAAGATTGCTTCCTTGTTGTTACAGGGTATTGACCAATTATAGTCGTATTTCCCTGTCCCCTATCTCGTCCTCTTCTTGCACTCACACTCACTATCAGTGGATACCAAGAGAATTTACTGAGGTATACGGACGGATATCTGAGAGATCACTCATTCTAGAGTTTACTTCACCCTATCTCTAATGAGCTACTTAACGTGTTATACTCCTGAGCTAAAGTTCAACCTTAGCTCTGATACCACATGTGACGACTCGGGTTTTGCCCGCTCGAAAATCAACATCCGTACTTCACATTGTACTAGAATGCCGCAGATTCGATCGTTCAAATCTGATTCGCCGGAGCTATAACACAATTAAGTAAATAACACATCGGAAGAAAAGAATAATACATTGATATATAATATCTGATACAACAGAGTGATACAATGAATATCAATATACATCAGAGATATGATACAAGAAATAGCAGCGGAAAAGAAAATGATAACAACGGCAGCGGAACAATATCAATAGAAATGATAACTCCAAAATGATCTTCAGACAAGAATGAATCCACAACTCCAAGATAAGCAACTCCGATGAATGAACTAGCTCCAGATAATCTACTAAACCTGAATATCTGAAAAGAAACCCAACTCTAGACTGCTCGTGTGGAAAATTATGAGCACCCAGAGTTTAGGAAGGGAACAATAAACTCCGGATCAGTCATGGGACTGGTGTGAGCAACAAAAACAGTTTATCTTTAAACAATCAACAAAAGAATTTTAAACATTGAAATCCGCAATGCTTTTTGGAAAATGAAACTACCATAAGGCCTCCCGCCACACACACAATGCAAACGCAGAATTGGAGGAGATTTCTTCTTATGATAGTCAAACATGCTTACTACGCAAATCATTGGATATTATTACTAGTGCATAGTGCAGAAAACATTTCGAAAGTATAATATTAATCTTAGCCAGCATACGACCAGTATCGTATGCCTACTATAGCTACCATCTAAACAGTGGTGACCACCGTACGTAAATGGCAGGTTCTACAACTAAAACCGTACAAGTTCCGTATTGGAGAAATGGATTTCCAACAAATGGTCAGGCTAAGGAACTTCCTTCCGCCGCATGGGATCGCCTCTGGCGGGACGTCCCGAGAGACAAACTGCTCTCTGCCAAACAAGGCCGGGTTACCCCTGTAACAGGTAACTCACGAATATGCCACCCCCCGGTCCTTTGGGACCTTTATCCGAGCGCTCGATATCCAACATCACACATCATAAAGAAAGTGTATCCACATGAGTAAGTATCTGGGCTCCATACCATGATACCACCCTTTTCCAGAAGGAAATGACATACCCTAAAGGGCGCGACCCTCATAACCTTGCCGCAACATTCCTGTTTCGACCATTTCCGGGTTGTGAGGTCCTGACGAAGTCTCGTCCACAAAGCTACGCTTTTTCAAAAAGCCACGCTTTGGGTCAAACAAATGATCAACCTATGATCACAAAGATATAAGATCAAACAAATGATCATATCGCAAATGATCAAACACTGATCATTTCACAGCAGCACTCAGCATGCCACATTACCAAATTGGGAATATATCGCTGATAAATTTCAACTACATAACCTCTGAGCTCGTACGTCTCAGAGAAGGGTGTTAAGCTAAGAGAATAAATTCTCCGCCACCAACAGAAATGTATTTGAAAAAAATCGGCTCTATATCTCAAAGTGTAATGTCAGACATACAATCCATACAAGTCTGTTCCGGGTTCGAACAGAACCGAAGGCACTTCTCACGAAGCCCTTGCAAATCCGGATAATTTCCAATCACGTCCGGACTTCCCGTCACTAAGGATGATAAAACCTCTATATCGGGGATCAGCCGATGCAGAGTAACTCGACGGTAATCCTTCCGTTTTCAAAAATATCCGGTCTTCAACACCGGTCTTCAAATGCTATCCATATACGACGTATCACATATTCGGAATGGGTTATACGACCCAAAGGTCCTCTCCCGGCTAAACCGAATAGTGAGCGTAATATTTTAAAAACATATGGATATGGGATTTCAATTAAGTCACAACTTAATACCCAAAATCTTTCTTTTCAAATGGTTTAACAAATTACCATTTTTAAATCTTTTAAACAAAAAGATTCAATCTTTACGGTTTAAACAGTTTCCCCACTTTAATCTTTTAAATAAAAGATTCATTCACAGATTTTTCAAATTAATTTCCATTTCAATTTGATTAACTCATTAAATCTTTAAATCAAGATTTAACCTATAGCTTTCAAAACAATTCCATTTCAAATGATTTAAACCAATCATTATTTTAAATCTGTTAAAAATAAACAGATTCAAATCATAGCTTTTCAAAACAATTCATTCATAACTTGGAAAACCACTTTTCAATTCAATCTTGAAATTCCTTTAATTAAATTGGAATTTCATTTCTTATATGAAAGCTTTTATCATTTAAAAACAAACAGTTTCATTTCAGAAAATCTGATTCATTCATACAAGTGGAAATCCTTGGGTTAAATCCAAATTCTCAAAATTATACTTTTAAATGGTTTAAATTCAGATAAACACATTTATAACATTTTCAATCTCTAGTTTCAAATCATAGGATTCAATTCCAAACTTGAATTCAAATTTAAATCAAATTATTTAAATTTTCAAAACTCGATTAAGTTATTCGAAATAACTTTTATCTTTGAAATTCTATTTCAAAAGTTTTTCACTTTAAACCCGAATTTCCAATTTCAAAATCGATTGAAATTAAAATTTCAATTTCAAAAACATCAAATTTAAATTATCTGTGACTTAACCGATTTCCACGTGAAATCCATATTTGTGTGTGTAAGAGTGTAGTCCAGGGGTTTAACACAATAGTGCACAACATCAATCATCACAGATATATCAATATCGATAAGCGGTATAATCCACAACGCTTATCTTCATTCACAGATTCATAGATAAAGTAAATTTATCAGTCACAAAGATTCACTATTATAATTCGATGTGGGTTTCGGATAACCAACTGAAATCCGATCCCTTGTCGCATCGAGGTTTAAATACCATTTTACGGCCAATGGGGTTTTCACATTAGTACAGAACAAACCATAATCACAGTGCAATATAAAACAATCACGGTATCATAACAGAAATATCAATCTAATACAAAATATTTGATGATGTTCAATCATCGTCGATTCAAGTAATTTTGATTAAACTGAATTAACTACGTAAATGTCTTTACTAATCATTTTCCAATTAATGTTTTATTTTACTTAATTCTAAATTTATTAAATCTTAATTTACTTTATTAATCATCTATCTTTTAATTTTAAAGTAGTTTCAAATCATTAATTACTCAATCCTTATTTAACCATTATAAATAAATTTATTTTAAGTTAACAGATTTGAATATGTGATTTACTTCTTAATTATTACCTTAATTTAATTTACCCCTAATCATTAATTACCAATCTTAAATTAAAAAGTTAATCGTTCTTACTTGCCTAGTTAATTACTCCTTTTATTAATAATTTATCATTAATTATTTTGAAAGAAATAGTTAGCAATTTAATTTAATCTTGAGTAACTTTTGAAATTTAAACTTATTATACTGTCCAGATCTGAAACTCGGGCCAAACACTCAATTACTCGAGCCTGACTTCGAGTCTCCCCCCATCACCCTTTTTCTTCGAGTCACTTCGATTGATACCTCGAGTCTGCCCCGAGAAAAACTTCATCTTCCTCAAAAACCCACTCACTGATCAATCTGATGCACACGAACGTGCACATACACGTGCACGTCATCACTGGCCGCCGACGTGTCCCATACCGACCTCTGGCGAGTCAACGTCCACTTCGACTACACGTACGATCACCTGGACTCCTTCGATTCGAACGAGAATTTAATTCGACCCTAAGACCCAAACTGGAAACGCAGCATCAACAGAAGAATCATCCATCTCTGACAAACTACGCCTCGTGACAACACGCCACCTTCACCGAAGCTCCGCCACGTCGCGACGCATCGGCCCATCACCATGCGATAAATTCCGATGCTCAGATGAAGTCGCGGCGATCGTTTTTCAAACCATACCCAAACCATGAACTGAAACCCTACTTTGAATTCGTGCCTTAAATTTATTCAGTAGAAAAATTCTTCCATAATTTTCCTACAATCGTCAATGTTCCATCTTGCTTCAAGCAAAACCTTAGCATCTAAAACTCGTTCAATCATTAGAAATTGATCAAAATGGCAATTTCGTTCAACTGTGAACTGCACTTTAAACACTCACTTAAAAATCATAATTTATATCTTAAAAATCCTATTTTTGATTAAGGACTCACGTTATATGCTTGAAGTACCAAATCATTATATTCGAAATTTTCCCAAATTTGAATTTTTCTCTATAAACACAATGATTTTTTTTTACTGTATAGACTTAACATGTTTGAAACTATTTTTAAATTTTATTTTATACTTAAATACACATATTTACTTTTGAAACCAAGGCCTAACAATGATCGAATGACAAGGTATTGGGTTTTTCAAACAAGGTTGATGCTCTGAAACAAAAGACAGAGGTGGTTTCAGACATTCACACCTACTAATATCTATATACAGAGAAGAATTTGCTATATGTGTAACTAATAAAGCAGTTTCAAATCTTTAGACTTACAAACAACAAATAGATATACTTAAAAAAAATCATCTTTTTAAGTTGTTTACTCACCTTTATGTTGAAGACAGAGACCAGCTCTGTTGTTTTTGAGTTTTTATAGATGATGTTTGCTTCCATTTTTTTTTTCCTTTCCAGGCTTTTGCAAATTCCAACTTTGATTCTCTGGTTGAATTTGTTTTAGTTTCAAGGTGGTGATTACTTCAGATTTTATTCAGTTTTAAAATGAACGAAATGAAAATGATGAAGGCTGATATATACAAAAAGAAGTTTACAGGTATAAAATATTGCTTTGTACAATAGTTTGGCAGGGATATTTTAATCTTTGCTGGCCGAGACAATATGTTTTTGGTGGCTGCAGCTTTGTTGTATTGAGCAGATGAAAGCATTTATTATTTTAGTCCTTTATGTCTTCATGCTTATCTCTTCGGTTGTACAATATGAATATATCTTGATGTCTTCCTTTACAAGCTTTTGTTTACTTGTTTTCATGTTTGCATACTTATCTATTTTATTTATCGCCTTATATTTTCAATTTATAAATTCAAATTATTATTAACCATTTATTTACAATTTAAACACAAATCAAATATATATTATATTATTTCAAATTTAGTCAGATCTGTTCAAATACAGATATATATATTCTCATATATACAATAATTTAAATTTTTAAACAATTTATACAAATATACTTAGATATCGGGGAAACTCGCATCACCTTATCGAATTATTTCACAAATTTTATTCAAAAACTAATTTAATTATAAATTTAAATTTATATAAAATTCGGGATCGTTACAAACTGCATGACTGATATCAGGTCTTGTACAGACCTGTGAATACATCAAGCTCCCTACAAGAGATGCATAAGGATATTTGGTCATTTCTTCTCATTCCATAGGAGTCTTTGGGCACTGCTCAAGAACAAGTTTGTCTCCTTTCTGCAGTGGGACAGGACTAGAGGAACAATTCGTCATGCCAAATCTCTCAAGAATTTTATCAATATATGCTTTTTGAGACAATCCTAGAATTCCTTGTGATCTATCACGGAATATTTCTATTCCTATCACATAGGAAGCCTCACCCATATCTTTCATTTCAAAGTTCGTTGAGAGATAATCCTTAGTTTCACGTAATAAACCAAGGTTGCTACTAGCTAATAATATGTCATCAACATACAGAATCAAAATTATAAACTTGCTCCCACTGAACTTGAGGTATATACAAGGGTCAACTATGTTTTCTGTGAAATCGAAAGCGGTAATGATTTCATGAAACTTTAGATACCATTGTCTAGAAGTTTGTTTCAGTCCATATATTGATTTCTTAAGTTTGCAGACCATGTCTTCCTGTCCTTCAATTATGAAGCCTTCAGGTTGACGCATGTAGACTTCTTCTTCCAAGTCTCCGTTTAGAAAGGCTATTTTCACATCCATTTAATGTAACTCGAGATCATAATGAGCTACTAATGCCATGATAATTCTAAGAGAATCTTTCCTGGAAACAGGAGCAAAAGTTTCATTATAGTCAATGCCTTCTTTCTGATTAAAACCTTTGAAAACAAGTCTAGCTTTATATCGTTCAATTTTACCATTGCAGTCACGTTTGGTCTTGAAGACCCACTTACAACCGACTACTTTATGTCCTTGCGGCAATTGAACGATGTCCCAAACTTGATTATTATCCATAGATTTCAGTTCATCTTTCATGGCATCAATCCATTTAATAGAATTAACATCCTTAATGGCTTGTGAATAAGAAATTGGGTCCGTAGTTCCTTCAGATTCTATTAGATGAAGCATATAATCATCAGGAATAGCTGATCTTCTTTGTCTTTGAGATCTTCTTAATGCTAGTTCCTGTGGTACTTCATCAACATTATGATTGGTGATAATTTCATTATGGATTTGTTGATCATTTATTGGGTTTTCCTCATTGTGAATAGGTTCAACAATGGGATGATTCCCAATATCTTTCGAAATAGAGGGTAAGATAATGGGTACCCTTATTTCATGAATGACCACTCTTGTTGTTTTGTACTCCCACTGATTTCACCATTCTCGTAGAATTTGGCATTGCCGGTTTCAACAATTCTTGTACTATGGTTAGGACAATAAAATCTATGTCCTTTAGATTTTTCTGGGTAACCTATAAAGTAACCACTAACTGTCTTAAAATCCAATTTCTTTTCATTTGGATTGTACAGTCTAGCTTCAGCTGGGCAACCCCAAATTTGGAGATGTCTTAAACTAGGTTTCCATCCTTTCCAAAGTTCAAAAGGAGTCTTTGGAACGGTCTTACTTGGAACTCTATTTAAGATGTAGACAGCTGTTCGTAATGCATCCATCCATAATGATATAGGTAAATTTGCATGACTCATCATGGATCTAACCATTTCCATGTATGTACGATTTCGCCTTTCAGCTATACCATTCTGCCATAGAGATCCAGGCGTTGTGTATTGTGCAACAATTCCAAGTTTTTGAAGAAGTCTAGCAAAAGGTCCAGGATGTTGTCCCGTTTCATCATACCTTCCATAGAATTCACCACCCCGTCTGACCTAATGATTTTCACTTTTCTTTCTAATTGCCTTTCGACTTCAGTAATGAACACTTGTACAACATCCACTGACTGAGATTTTTCATGCAACAGATAAAGATAGCAATAACGTGAAAAATCATCGATAAAAGTGATGAAGTATTTCTCTCCTCCAAAAGTTGGAACATCAAAAGGTCCACAAATATCTGTATGTATTATTTCAAGAAGTTGTGTACTTCTTGTGGCTCCTTTCTTTGTGTTTTTTTGTTGTTTTTCCTTTAATACAATCAACACATGCTGTAATGTTAGCAAAGTCTAGGTCCGGTAGGACACCATCTTTCACTAACCTCTTGATTCTTTCACTGGATATATGACCCAGTTTTTTATGCCACAAGAAGTAAGAGTCATTCTTGGATGACTTTCTTTTAGTTTCTTTTCCATGCAGGGTGAGTTGGATTTTAGCATTTTGTTTAAGATGAAGTTTATAAAGTCCATCAATTAATATTCCAGAACCAATAAGACTAGAATTTTTAAATAAACTAAAATTTCCATTTCCAACTTCAAAAGAATATCCAAATTTATCAAGTACACTTACAGAAATCAAATTACGGGAAATAGACGGAACATAAAGAGTTTGACATAAATCTAACTGATAACTGCTATCTAAAATAAGACGAAAAGTTCCAATAGCTTCAACTAGAGCTTTATCTTTATTTCCCATGAAAATGAAATTCTCACTTGGGTTTGTGGTTTGGATCATAATGAATCCCTGCATAGAATTCGAAACATGAACGTTAGCAGCAGTATCAATCCACCAAGTAGAAGAAGGTACATTAGTAAGATTTGATTCGAAATGACTTACGAAACCCATTGGGTTACCTTTCTTTTCGAACCATGCTTTGCGCTTAATGCAATCTGCCTGGAAGTGTCCAGGTTTCTTGCAGAATTTGCAGACGTCATCCTTCTTTTTCTTCTTGGATGGTTGAGTGGCGTCATCAGATTTGGGTGGTGCTCTTTTATGCTGTGAGTTATTCTTTTTGCCAGCTTGTTTTCTAACCCCTTGTGTGAAATAAGCAACTTTAATGCCTTGCAAACCTTGCCTAGACTCCTCTTGAACCAGTTTGTTAGTCAATTCATTTAGACTCCACTTTTCCGTAATAGTGTTGTAATGAATTTTGAATGGTTCATACTGAGGAGGTAAGCTAGTGAGAATGAATTGGACGAGAAAAGCATCATCCATAACCAATCCCAAGTTCTTAAGTTTGGCAGCAAGGTTAATCATTTCAATGACATGAGCGCTCATTGAGCGAGAACCATCAAACTTCATGGTTACAAGATCTGCCATAAGTTTCCCAGCAAGGGATTTGTCTGTAGTCTTGAATCGATTTTCAATGGATTGCAAATATTCTTTTGCGCTTTCAGTTTTCGGTAGAGAGGTTTTGATGTTGGTATCAATCACCATTCGCATAAACATCATGCTGAGCCTATTAGATCGTTCCCAATCATCATGGAGTTTGTTTTCCTCAGGCATACTTGTGTCAGTAAGTGGGGCTGGCTTTTCCTTAAGGAAAGCCATGTCCAGTTCAAGTACGCCTAAAGAAAACTCAACTTGCTCTTTCCATTCTGAGTAGTTGGTTCCATTAAGTTTGACGATAGACGTAGCGTACGAATTAAGGTTTGAGGGCATTGCAACTGCAGATATAAAAGAAATGTAGGCTTCTTTATTAGAATAAAACACAACATGTCATAATAAGAGGTTAGGTTTAGCGCCTCCTGTGGGTAGGCAGTAGAACCATACTCATGAAAGAATAATAAACATTAATGTTTCATGCGTTATTGTGCAAGCAGCAACCGCCTGTGGACGGGACTGCATGCATCAGACCAGAGGAAACAAGGAAATTAAGTGCGGAAGCGAAAACTAAAACAAGAGAGAAAAGATATAAACATTAATGATTTTTTTTGCATAAACTTTTGTCATTCTTTCAAGTAATCCACAACAAGGATAATAAATGTCTAGTAACTCCAAGTAAATTCCATATATGAATTTAACATATAAATAATTATTTTTGCAAATCATATATAGACAATTATCTTGCAAGTTCCAGGTCATGAATTTAATGCCAAACTAGAAAACAGTTGTTTTCAATATGTATACTTTCAGAAAAGTATTCGCATACAATAAGTTGTTCCATATTATACAGTAGGTCAAATATTAAAGTAGAAAATTAACTTTTATGGAAATATGAACTTTCCAGATCCAGATTTAAGAATACAGTAAATAGAACAATATTGATAATCATGATTACTGTAGGAACTTAAATAATATGAATATTAAACTTGAATCATATTAATATTAATAATCATTATCATTATCATTATCATAGAAAAATTACAAACATCATATCATAGATCTATGGTAGTTTCATTTTATACATTGATGGATAATCATGAATTCTAAAATAGGCTCTGATACCACATGTTATCTATATCATGCGAATAATATAAACCCTAAGATCTAGAATTACATGATTATCACATATGTAATGAATTAATAAAACATACCTCTAGACATCTTGTATACGAATCAGCAATGGTTGTTGTCGAAGGCTGTATCAATGGATAAAGGAGAATAGTTTCTCTCTCTTTTCCTATATTTTCTTTATGTGTTTTCTTATTTCCTTTGTGATGGGCAAAGGTTAATATTTATAGGCAGAGAGAGGACCAAATTTCCAGATTTGTAGACTTAATCTTGATCGTCCATCAAGATCAAGATGAGAGAAATTAACACTCTAGATTATAACCGTTTTATTTATTAGCATATTAATAGAAAAACCCTTTAGATTCTATTGACCACATAATGAGGAAGGAAATGTTTGAGGAAGGAAACGATCCATTAATGTACCACATAATGAAGAAGGAAATGTTTCGCATTAATTTCCTTACAAAACGGTCAAATTTCCTTATAGAGGAAGGTCAATTGCTCCAGGTAACTTTAGTATTTCTGTTGATTAAAATATAGCTATTCATTAATCTGATCTACTTCCACTATATTTTTAGATCCGAACTAGTTTAAGAACTATTTTAATTCTTGAATCGTTAACTGAAAGAAAGATAATATTATATTTTCTCCGATTTATTTTAGAAACCAAATTAAGACGATGAAAAATATTATAGGAAGAAAAATGAGTGGACTGATTCATTATGTGCTATTAATACATCCTAAAAACATATTGTTTCTAATTTTTGTTGCAGTAAAGGTCATATTTGGCTAAACTAAATGCATCATTATTGTGGGGTAAAAGATTGAGGTTATCTGATGTGTTTGTAGAAAGTTCTTAGCAGACTGACTTTGAATCTCTTTCATTATTACATATATGTATAGCTACTATAGTGATTATCTGACGTGGAAAACAAACTTTAGTACTTTTGATAAGGCACTAACATAGGTCAGTGTAGTTTCATTCACCGTAAACAACAATGGTTTTGAGTTATATGCAGCTACTTGTAGTTTGTTCCTAGAAGTTTTATATACGATTTTCTTAGTATAAAGTGAAATAGCTTCAAGACATCATGGTTAATTATTAGAATTATTGACAAATTCTTCATAATATATATATATATATATCTGTGTGTGTGTATACATGTGTGTGTGTGTGTATATATATTATAGGAGTAACGAGGGACCTTCAACCTATGAGATAATACAAAAGAATAATCCATTATTATTGCCATACCTTTAAAATATTGACCGAGTTTGAAGATTATTATCGAATAATGAAAAAAATTCAAAGGCTAATGATATAAATATACAAAACAGATAATGTGAGGATAATAGAAAAGGACTTAATGTGTCAGTTGGTGGTAGATGGGGCCACATCTACTATTCATCTTCTTCATAGCATGTGATGAGTCCAAGATTTAAAAAGTTTTAGTTTGATTTTATAGCTTACATGTATGAAATACATGGATGCTTTCCTTATATTTACTCTCTATAATTTTCTTTTATTTGTCGACATATGCAATTTCACGTGGTTGTTAACTCAAACACATTCTAAAATTTTAAGGCATCATTAGAATAAAATAACTTTGGACAACCCCAAAACACAAACAAAGAATATCAGACATAAAATACAAACACTATTAACAAATTTTAGCATTTAGATCAATATCAGAAACCATAATGTCATTTTTCAATGCATCAATTTTCATATTAAAAATTAATATGAGAAGGAACAATCATCTAAACTGATGAACACAATAAACTACCGCAATATCCTATTTATTTTTTTACAAAAAATGAGACTGTATTCAAATCTGAATTAGTAATGTTGATCTGCAAATATTTGTGCACCATCCTTATTATTAGCTTATTGATAGTTCTGAATGAAGAGTCCTATAGTATGAATATAATGTGCCAGTTGAGTAAACCATGATTTTGCGCCTATTTATCAGAGTTTTCAGGTACGTATCCAAGAGGATTTTGCTAGCCCACTTCTATTGATCTTTGCATATTTCATCAATTCAATACTTTACTTTGCTGCAATAAAATTATAACATTAATTATTCAAAATTACTGAATTTTTAAAATTCTTTTTTTTATATCAAAGTTTTACCAAACGGCATTTTTTAAAAGATACAACATGTACATCAAAAAGAGATAAATTTGGAAAACGTTTGCAAAATAGACTATTATTCCCCCCATTAGTTTAATTATTTGTAAAGAAAAGAAGAAGGCATCAACAAATGATGAAAAAGTTCAGATAAAACCTGTTGGTCAAATGGACTTTTCTAGTGTCTGTCTTAAAAGTGTCATTTTATTATTTTCTGAAAATTTTATTGCCATAATTATGTGTATGCTTTGGTTAAGGTAATTGCATGTATATATCTACAATATATGCATCTTAGCATAATTTGGAAACCTAAAATGTTAAAAGACTAATTTAGTCAGTGTAATGGTTTGTTACAACAATGACCATTATTGTGTGCATGTTATGTTTAAGGTAATTAGCAAGTACACATTTGCAATATATGCAGCTTAACATAATTTGGAAACCTAGGACGTTAAAAGACCAATTCAATCAGTGTAATGGTTTGTTACAACAATGACCATTATTGTATGCATGTTATGTTTAAGGTAATTAGCAAGTACACATTTGCAATATATGCAGCTTAACATAATTTGGAAACCTACGATGTTAAAAGACCAATTCAATCAGTATAATGGTTTGTTACAACAATGACCATTTTATTATCATGTACTTTTGTTGAAAGTTTTCGTTTCAAATTCTTGAATAGGTAGCTAGAAAAGAATATTCTCATAGCAAATAAGAGATAGAACTACCTATCATTTTGAACCTCGTCGCAACTGGATTAAAGGTATTCATGTTTTTGCTCAGTTGAATATTCTTTATTAACTTCGGGAAAGTTTACGATTTATGTGCCTTTGATCCTGTCTATATGATATATAATAGCATAACCGGTCATTATTGTAGTTGCCTATTACACCTTCCTTAAAGAGTCGACAAATATATAAGTTGCATCTGAAATATGAACTTGATAGTTTGTGTTGGTTGACTTGAGCTATGATCAAGTGGGAACCGTGAATGCTTAATATTACACCTCATAAATTAAATGTTGTGCATGAAATCGTAAGTCACAGGAATTCATTTTGGAAGAATTCTAGCCTAGGTAGAGCAAACCTAGTTAATGTTTGCGGTTTTGAGGCTGTCATATAATTACTATGTTGAAAGTAGATATGGCAAAGCTTAAGAATAAAAATCAAAAGTTTTCCAATTCATTAAAACAATTAGAAAATACCATAGAAATTAGTTGTTTGTGTTAATTTCTTTCTATTTTTAACTAAAGTTGTAGTATAAGCCAATAAAATGTCTACCTTTTAATTGTAGAGATTTTCATTAAAACCATCCTTAGGCGACCAAGGGAATATCAAATTTAGAAAATTTACAGGTAATATTTGTGCTAGACTTCTCCTTACTTTACTCCTTTCTTCCAAAACACTCAATTTTTTAACACAAAAATAAGAACTGAATGAAAACCAATTGTTTACTACACAAATTAACATCCATATTTGAATATATCTAGAATATCAAAAATCAAACCAACATTCTGAGCACATGCTCATCACATTGCCACATAAGTTTCTATTGGAGTGCTTTCGTAGATTTTTTTGATAACTCATGTCATTCATACATGAAACCACAATTTCGGATCAATTTAAAAAATAGTAATGACATTTAATATATATATACAATTTTTGGTATGGTCCGGTCAAAAACTATTTGATCACACACATACCCATACACACACACACATATATGTATGTTTATGATATGTATGTATGTGTGTATGTACACAAAAGGGAAACATTACCATTGACATCACAATAAATTTTATGAGTTTTAAAGCTAACATATATTACAAAAAAGCAAAACTAGCACTTTCAATACCACAATATAAGTCTAGAACATATAAATTGGCAATGATGGAGGAGCTTTACTGAGAGCTAAAGAGTGAACTTAAATTTACAGGTGTACTGCCGTAATTTTTTATAGAAGAAAGTACTTTATTAACAAAATTAGTACGCATATACTTCCATAATATGCCTCGTTAAAACCTTGCAACCCCCTAACCTAAATGGGTGCCTTGCAAAAAAAAAGAGTACATATTATGTCCATATATTAAAAGTACAACATAATTATAGCCAGAAATCCAAGTTGTCAAAGAGATGGAGGAGTAAAACAAAGTAGCGACGCACTCAAAAGCATCCATACGATCAACTTGGGGCTAAAAAATATAAAGAAGGAAAAGCAAACATGACCAAAGAAATAACAAATACAAGTATAGAAACGTGGGCAGTTGAGAATAAAAGAGTAACTAAGTAAAAAATTTCACCCAAGTGAATGACAACTCTCTGCAATCTTCTGGAAAGAGGGACTTTACTATCGTCTTTACTAAAAAAAATCCAGATCAAAAATCTTCTGCTCATCCAGATAAAATGGCGGACAAAATTGGTAACAAGCTTCATGGAATAAGGCAAAATCTTCTCAGGTACAACTAGAAGTCAAAACCGAACTCAAGGGGGATGAAGCTCCAGACTTGGGTCCATCGCAATGTCAAAATTTGATAAGATAAGTTTAAGATCTAAACTTAATTTCTTTGTATCCAATTTTCTGTGAATTAAGTTCTTGCAATCTTGAATAATAAGTGTAGTTCTAACTTGTGTTGGCATCTCTATTCCTTTGAACACTCGAGAGTTTCTCCCACACCAAATATTCCATATCAGAGAATTAAAAGCTATGTTTTTAAGATGATTGAATATTGGGTTATTATAATGATTTTGGCAAAAGATTGCCAGGATTTGGTTGATATAAAATCATTACCGAGTCTAATTTTAAGCTTCTGCATGATTTCTTCAAGCATTTTCCTAGAATAAGAATAGTTAAAGAATAAGTGATCTTTGTCTTCATTTTCATTTAAGCATAGCACACAAGATTGGTCGATATCGTTATACCATCTGCTAACTCTATCTTTAGTATTCAATTTGTTTAATTTAGCCAACAATGAACATGTTGACATTTTTGGAGCACGACTAGAATCCCAAATAACATTGGTCCAGTTAAATTCTATATATTTATTTCTGATATGGTTCTAGGCCGAGCTAAAACTAAATTGACCAGAGCTGTTAGGGATCCAAAACCAGAAATCATCTTGCATCTGATTATGTATTTTTATAGTATGCACTGTGTTTAGAGTTTGAGTAGGCACATATTCATTATGATCCTTCCATTTATTTCCTGATATAAGGATAGAGACCATTCTATTACTACCCCCATTGAAATACATAGAATTCCACCCAAATTTATCAACCAAAGAATACCCATTAAGCCATGGATCTTGCCATAAATCAGTATTTTCACCAACTGCAATTTTTCTATCAATAACACCTTTGCACCATTGTCTAGCTCTAAGTAGAAGTTTCCAAGTATAAGATGCATTATTATTCATAGCTGCAGTCTAAAAATTGATATCTTTGCAGTATTTGTTGCGCATCCATTTTGACCATAAAGTATCACCTTGGATGAATTTCCAAACCAATTTAACTTCCATTGCTTTAACAGTTTCATCAACTTTTCTAATTCCGAGGCCACCCTCATTTTTAGTTTACAGACATCTTCCCAGCACATCTTATGTGCTTTAGATTTCCATATGAAATTAGCACAAATAGAATTAATTCTCTTAATGACAGTCATAGGAAATTATGTGAATTGCACCCAAAATTGAATCATCGGATGAATAACTGTTTTCACTAATTCAACTCTACCACTTATATTGAGCATTTTGCTATTCCAGTGGTTGACTTTTTTTATTTATTTTGTCTATAAGATATCCAAAATCTCTTGATTTCAGTTTATTATTAGATAAAGGGATACCTAAATAAATCACAGGGAGATTTCCAATACTGACATTTAAAGTATCCACAATTTGTTGCTTGTTTGTTGCTCCTTTGCTAAAGAACAAAGTTGATTTGTTTTCATTTAAGTCAAGGCCAACTAAAATTTTCAAAGTCTGAAATGTGTTCAAAATGCTTTCAGCATTTTTATTCGTAGCTTTGACCATTATTAAAATATCATCCGCATACAACAAGTGAGTGATCATTGGGTCAATTTTATAGATAGGGGTAATATTACCTTTCAAGTACTCCATATCAAGTTTAATAGTAAGGAACTCCATAGTAATAGAGAATAAGTAAGGCGAGAGAGGGTCTCCTTGTCTTATTCCCCTTGAACTCTCAATAAAACCAAAGGGGGAGCCATCAATTAACACCGAAAAGGAAGGAGTTGATATGCATTCATAAATGAGATTAGCAAATACTATAGGGAACCCCATGGAAATCAGCATATGATGAATAAATTCTCTACTAATTTTATCGTAGGCCTTATGCAAATCAATTTTCAAGCAAAAATTGTTTGACTTTTTCCTATTAAATCCTCTAACCATTTCATATGCAAGTAAAGAATTTTCAGTAATAATTCTCCTTGGGATGAAAGCATTTTGATTAAAAGAAATAAGGTCATTCATATAAGGTTTTAGTCGATTACAAAGAAGATTGGCTAAATCTTATTAGTGACATTGCAAAGAGAAATTAGCCTAAAATCAGGCATATCACTTGCATTGGATTTTTTGGGATTAGACAAATAAACGTGTGATTGATTTCCCTAATAATTTTACCCGATTGGAGAATGCCATTGATAGCATTCCATATATCATTTTTAAAGTGTTCCCAATGAACTTTAAAGAACTTCGAATTCATACCATCTGGGCCCGGGGAACTATTATCATTAATTTGAAAAACAACGTCTTTTATTTCCTCTAATTGGAAAGGCTTGCATAGATTATACCTTGCATTTTCAGAGAGGGTTTTCTTATAAGTGATGCCTAGAAATTGATTTGTCGTCTGTGATGAAGAAAACAGATCTAAAAAGTATTTGACTGCTTCATTTGCTAGTTTTTTTGATGCTGATGACCATGATCCATTAGTATTTAGAATATAATTACTCCTTCGATTAGGCTTAGTCACATTGACCCTATTGTAGAAAAAATTAGTTGGCCTATCACCTTTAACCAACCAATTTAATTTCATTTGTTGTTCATTCGCAGCAGCAATTTTTCTCATAAGATGCTGAATCTGATCAATTTTAGAAGTGTATTGTTTAATCAAATCCTCATTCAAAGAATATGTAACTAGTCGATTATAGATTTGATTTGCCTCTTCTTTAAATTGAACAATCACTTTTTGGATGTTGTATTTATTTTTCCTCCATGACTTCGGTGTGGATTTTGCAGTTTTCAGCCTGTAGAGCAATATATGAAGCGGATTGCCTTGAAATTCTTTTGTTAGAGCATCTTGTAGGGAAGTATGATATCCTGTTTGCATATGCCAAGAGTTGCTATACCTGAAAGGTACTCTGCACTTCATTTTACTATGTAACATAAACTTGATATTAATTGGAGAATGGTCACTAATAGAATGAATTCCAAAATTAACGCCAAATTAGGAAAACACATCCATCCATAAGTTTTTCACAAAAACTCTATCAATCTTACTATGAATAGAGAAATTTAGACCTCCTCGCTAAGTAAAATAGTTTCCAGTAAAATCCGGTTCCATGAGTTTAGATGAAGAAATACAGTTAATCAAATCCCGATCACCTATCGAGTTATATAGACCATTATTAATTCTATCGTAAGACGATAGAATAGAATTAAAATCTCCCGCCACAATCCATGGGAGGTTAAAACTTTTAGACTGGTCAATAATATATTTCCATAAATCCATACGCTTCGTCTCATCATTGAATGCATAGACCGTTGCAAATAGAATACTGACACCATTAACATTGTGTAGTATACAGGAAATGTATTGGTCACTAGATTGTAGGATAATATTTGACCATTGTGAAGAATCCCATAATATTCAAATTCTACTCTTTTTGTCATTAGAAATGTTATGAGCATGCTTCCATCTATTATTGATTTTGATCATGAATCTATCAATGTTCTCGTTCTCTATCGATAGTTTATTTTCAAGAATACCAAGAAAAGAGAGACTTTTACTATTTAAAAGGCGCAAGATTTCTAACTGTTTATACGGGGCGTTCATCCCTCGGATGTTCCAAAAAAGGAACTCCATCTATATATTATTATCCGGGCTGCTACTGTCAACCGGGGGAGTAGCTGCCCCCAATGTCTTATGTTTTTTCGTCTTTTTATTTTTTCCTTTCAGCTGGTTAACTAGAATAGTCCATGCAGGATTCTCAATTACATCAGAAAAATTAGTGGCTTTAAATTCAAACGGCACCTCCTCTGATCTTATTTTCCGAATGGTTCTTAATCTGGTGGCGTGATGAGATTTAAGGATTTGGTCGACAGTTACAATGCTAGGAGCTGTATCTATCTGTGTAACTGGCTGTTCATCCAGGCTAATTATCACTTCTATATTACAGTTATCTACAGTTTGTATCTCCATGTCTGAGATTGTAGAATGAATATTCTTATTTGAAAATGTATTTATAGTCGTAGCCTGAGAAGCCGACTGGACATTTTAAGACTTTTCCAATGTATATTCTTTCATGTTGTTACTGTTGTTATCAATTTGTTTGCTAATGACTGAAGATTCCTGCTCTAGAGAGGATTTTTGAGTTTGAATGCCTATGTTAACTGATTTATTTGACATGTCGGCCAAATTGTTCTCTTGTCGACCGGTTTCGTCAATATGCATTTCATTACAATCGCGCGACTAATTTTGGGGAGGTGCTTTAGGTCTCCATACTTTATTGAATTGACAATGGGTTTCAACATATCCAAAGCTAGAATAATTAGAGCAGGTAGTAGGTTTCCATTCATAAGCTATCTCTTGCCAAATAATTTATCTTTTTCAGAAATAGTAGGAATCTTATTTGGAAATTCAAAGGAATTGTTGATTTCGATTATAACTCTAGCGTAAGCGATTTTTATAATACCTTCAGTTAATTTATCCAGTTTGATGGGAGATCCAAGAACCAATGCAATACGACTTATCCCCTCTTCCGTCCAATAATCAAGCAGTAAGTTAGGAAAACGAACCCAAATCGGAATAGAGTTGAGGAGCTCTTTGTTAAGTTGCATTCCAAAAGACCATCTCTTCATCATCATCAATTTTCTGTTATAGTAGTAGGGACCACCTTCTAAGATTCTGTCGCAATCTTTTTTGTTATTAAATTTAATAACATAAAATCCATTCTCCTTAGAGAAAATAGAGAAACCTTCTTCTGGTTTCCATACTCTAATAATATAATCTCTGAAGTATGGATAATATGGTTTAGGACCAACTGCATATATCACAATGGTATTATCCCACTATTTTTTAGCATCTTGAACAACTTCAACAGACATTTTAGCACACTGCATCGAATTAAATTCACGGGGTTGATAAAACTTTAAGGGAATAGAAACTGGTATATTATTATCCTTGACGACTTCATTCCACGCCCTGCTTGACGAAGTAGAAAAGTTCCATTTGTTAGACACAGGTTGGTTATCAGATTGAACAGTGCGAACGAAATGATTGGATTTGTGGGAAAAGTTCGGATTCACATTTAAATTCGAGGAGGGACTTGATTTTTGGTTTTGAAATTTACTAGGGCCAGAGTTGGGTGAATAAGGTTGCCGCGCGGATTTAGATTGACGTTTCCATATTTTGGATCGAACTTGGATGAAGCCGTCTTCATTCTCGATAAGGTTATTCAGAGACGTTAACGGAGGGAAGCCCGTTGGTGTATCTGGGAGGATAGGAGGCGAGTCTGGGGGAGGAGGCGATAGGCGACTGGATTGAATGGGAGGAGATATACTGGGGGCGACGAGCAAAAAAGCCCGCGGCGGCAGAGATATGAAGGAGGCGATCGGTGGACCTGATTATTGTCTGGCTTTACATGTTGAAATAGCTTATTGTATAGGTTTAACTGAACATGTGAAAAAAATTAAACTATGCTATACTTATATTTGTTAACTAAACAAAAAATAATTATTTTTTGCACATTACCTCATATTTGATGATCAGTGTTTTCAGTCTCAGTACCTTCATCTCTATCAGTCAACATTACTAGGAAGATCATTTTCCATGATAATTGATAATTAGTGGATGAATAGCCAAACTGCACATTTCCTTTTCTATGATAGTCATTTTTGATCTCTTTTTAAATTTGTACTTGTAGTAGTTAGTTAAGTTTGAATGAATTGGATTTTAAGAGTATGATATTACTTTTAGGAAGTAGGGTACAAGTGAATTGTTGTACTGAATTTTGAAGACAGTGTTTCACACTGCCTAAGCAAAGATTTGCAGGACAACATTGCTCATCACTTACTTTCTCCGCTACTGACAATAGGAGGCTTGTGGGGTTAACACTCTCGAGCTCATTTAATCTTCTGCTTGATAGAGTTGGACCATATGGAAGCTTGAGTTTTGTAGGATCTCATGCTACAAGTGCAGAAGCTTGTACTAGTGCTGCTGCAACTCTCAGTTGATAACTACTTCAGGTGATCATTCATAACTTGTTTATTTCTTAAATGGTTTTGGTTGCAATGATTCATCATCGGGATTTAAGTTACCACTTGCCAAAAGACAACCAACATAATAGATTTAAGTTACCACTTGCCAAAAGACAACCAACATCTATTAAGCAGTACTTTGACATAGATGCTAAGATTATTTTTCATAACGTGGTCATAGTCTATTGATCCAACCATGCTAAGCAACTATTAATAGGCTGCATGTACATAGGATCAAAAATATATTAAAAAGAAAAAAAGGCGACAAAGCTTGTGTTTATGGCCTTTTAGGTGAATTTTTAAAATATTTTATACAAAAAGTCTGTGTTGATTTAATGTGTTCTCAAAATACTTACTATGTTGTAATAATGGCAATCATAACTGATGCAAAACTAAATATTGCTGCGAATACGTGCATATAGTGAAGAATTATAGCGGTTAGTTATTCATATCATATATAAAATTTAGCTATGCCAGGTTCTGGAATGGCTCTTTATTGAAAACTAGCATTAACCCTTGGAGAGAAAAAAACCACATTCATAACCTGAATCAAATAAACTCCTGTTTTTTATTCAAATGTCTATGATCATGTTTGAAAAAGTCATTCATTGCCTAGTGAAATGGAGGTGGGAAGTTGAAATTTGAAAATAATGAAACTGAAAGTTGATTAGGACGTAGAACATTAAAATAGCCAATAACCTGGCCTAGAATCAATTGCTGCGCTGTGTGGGTTGGATAATGCTATCAATTGATAGCTTCATTTTGTCGAATGCGTGTTTGAACAGGATGTTTACTGAGCTTCCAGTGTCTACCAGGATTCGGTAAACTTCAGCGGGACCAAGTCGGGCAGAGATGACCATGGGATCCATGTGAGGGTACTGCCTTCCTTCTAGGTCACGCTTACCGAAGGTGATGTCATCACTTTCTTTCCGCTTCGGGTGGCGTTCTTCTATAACCGAATTGACATAGTCTTTATTGTCTCTAAGCGACTTTACGTATCTTTCCATCTCTTTCCAGCTTCTGTCTGTGATGTGCGGCCCTCCTGAGATGGTATGGACCACTATCTTCTCTTGACTAGAGCTGCTAGCGTTGCGGTTTCCTCTGTCGGCCCCCGGTGAGGGTAGCCTTGGGTTTTCATCGGCAGGAGCTGGGGTCCTGTCTTGACCTTTTACATAACGTTCCAGTTTCTTCCTTCTGATGTGTTCCTCAATCAGATCTCGGAGATGATGGCATTCGTTGGTATCATGCCCGTGAGATTCGTGGAAGCGGCAGAACTTTCCAGACTTCTGTGCGTTATCTGATTCCTTCTTGTATGGTGGGCGTTTGTATCTAACTTCGCCTTGGGTGGCAAGGAAGATATTTTCGACGGTCTCGTTCAAAGGAGTGTAAGTGTCGAATCTTGGTCCTGGCCGATATAGGCGCTTTTCTCCCTTCTTGGCCCCAGCATTGTCTCTAGAATCATTTCTTCGAACGTCCCTTGCCATAGCAGGGGCGTTGCTATGGGTTGTCTTATTTTGCTGTCCTGACTGCCCCTCAACGGCAGCATCCTCAAGCCTCATGTATTTCCCAGCTTCATGGAAGAAATCGGGTAAAGTAGCTGGTTTTTCTTTCGTCAACCTTCTAGCAAATTTAGTGTCCGGATGCACACCACTACAGAGAGCCATTAGGATAAGCTTCGCATCGGCATCTTGGACTGCGGCTACTGCGGCGTTGAATCTGGTTAGGTATTGCTACAGCTTCTCTCCAGGTTTCTGTTTGACGCTGGATAAGGAATAAGCGTCCTTAGGTTACTCCACATGAATGCGGAACTGACTGATAAATTTTTCTTTCAACATTTCCCACGAGCTGATGGATCCCTGGGGTAGATGATAGAACCAGGAGGTAGCAAGATCTGCTAAGAAGAGCGGAAAGCATTTGCACAGTACTCCCTCTGTCGTCCCACTCATGAGCATATGTTGCGTGTACCTCTGTAAGTGTACAACGGGGTCAGAGGTTTCTTTGTAGGGTTCCATTGTTGGCATCTTCCATTCTCGGGGGGTGATAGCAATTTCGATATTGCGGGCGAAAGGGCTGGTTACCCTAGCGCCTATCCCTCGATCTCTTTGCTCCCGTTGGACACACTCTCTAAATAAGCGTGCCATCCTTTCATCAGAATTTGGAGCAGATAGAAATGAGTTTGGTTCTGTTCTGTTGGATTGATTCCGTCCAGATGACCTGTAGGGATGGTATCGTCTATCATTCCTCATATTTTCCAGTGGCTGCCTTTGATCTTCTGGGAGCATGCTAGGGCCAGCTACAGTTGGCCCTTGCCTTGATCTTCCCCTGCCGGGTTCTGATCTAAGCACTTCCTCGGGTCCAACTTCGGGCTGGACTCTAGCTCGGCCCCGTTCACTGGCGTTTCCGTGGTTAGGCAGTATGACAGGCTCAGCTACAGTTGACCTCCGTCCGGTACCTCCCCCGTTGGGTTCGGTACCAAACGTTTCCTCAGGCCTAACTTCGGGCTGTGCTCGGTCTCGGCTCCTACCATGGCTACTTCTGCCGTTAGCTCCTTCGAAGAAGGAAGATCTTTGTTGTCTCTGAGATCCTCCAGTCTGGGACTCGCCCCATGATTCAGTGTTGCGGTTGGATTCTACAGCGTCCCTTAAGCGTGACATGAGATGGTCCACCAAGGCTTCCTGCTGGGACGTGAAGCGGTTAGTTACTTCAACCACAACTTTGTCCAAATCTGCCCTAGTAATTGCTGCAGGCTGTTCTGTGGCAGGAGTGGTTGGGTTAGCCTGTCCTTCATTTGTTACTGCTGCTGGAGGAGGGCGATTTACTTGATTCGTGACAGCTGGATCTGGAAGACTGTTGGATGCGATGTTTTTTCCTTTGTTAACATCTTTTCTCTGTTTGGGAGGCATGTTTTCCAAGTAGCGAACGATGCTGTTAGGAAAACTGTTAAGTGGATGAAGCTGAAGCTTCGAGCTTCTACCCGTTCTCAGTGAAAGCACCAAAAATGTTTGCACAAAAAATGGACAAACACCTCAAAATTGTATGATTTAGTAGATCTTATGTTATTCTTAGTGATTTGAGTGATTTATGCAAATATATGAAAAGCAGGGGCTAAACTGTAAAAAGACACGCAGATTTATAGTGGTTCAGCCAGAATGTGCCTACGTCCACTTTATATGTTATTTCTCTTCTCTTGTTTTGATTACAAGTACAAATCTTTGATACAAGTAAAAGAAAGTTGTTTGAAAGTTCTCTCCGTGCTTGAGCTCTCAAACTTGTTCCCATTGTTGTACCCCTGCCCCTTTATTTATAGAGTGAGGCTGGGGGTAGGGGTCTAGGATGTGTATAGTTGCTGATGGGCCTGGGCTGACATGATCTGGCCTGGTACGTCTTGGTTCGGCATCGCTTGGTTCGGAGATGGTTAGAGTGTAGAGCGGACCGGTAGTTGCTTGGACCGGTGGTGGGATGGTGAGGTTGGTCCGGTGTGGTATGTTGAGCAAGGTGCTTGGTTCGGCGGAGCTTGGAGGTGAGCTGGTTCGAAGGAGGTGGTTCGGTGTTTGGACCGGTAATGGGTGGAGTGATGTTGGTTCGGTAGGAGGTGGTTCGGTGTTTGGACCGGTAGAGTGATGTTGGTTCGGTAGAAGGTGGTTCGGCATCTTTGGTCTTGGGTGGTGGTTCGGCAGTCACGAGGAGGGAGATGGTTTGGTAGAGGCATGTTGCTTTGATCCGGCAGATAATGGAACAAGGACTGGTTCGGCTCCGTGTGGGAAGAGTGTTGGATTGGTAGGAGATGGAAACACGCCCAACAATATTCAACGTTAAGTCAAATATTTTAAGTATTGATATGCACATATTTTACAGTAATCAATATGTGCAAGACTGATATTGATTTTATTATTACATAGTTTCATTACAATAGACTTAGATATGAAGCAAACTTTGTGATTTTCTTTCAATTCTTTGTTATTTATAATAAATAGTCCTAACAACGGTATTTAATATATTTTTAATTGGGAAACTGTAAAGATAAAGCATTTGCACTTCCTTGCTTGCTTTATGAAACATAACTCCATAGAATACTTAAAGGGGAAGTACCAATATATCTTCGATTTCAAGACTAGTTCATCTTCAATACTAAATGTTTTATAGTTTATTATCACGTAATTGTTGGAAAAATAATCACACCACAAAGCGTCATCGCTTTGACAAATATCGCTCTACGACCAATACAGCAAGCTCGTATTGATGTTTAATTAATTTCAGGGTATACTAGCAAGGCTAATTAATATGATGGTCACCTATAGCTTTTTCTTTGCTAGGCTTGAGTGCATATGTTCTATCCTTCTGCTGCTTACTCATTTGTACAATGTAAGAGATTAGTTTCCGATTTTTATTCTACATACTTTTAGTTAGTAGATTATAAGTTTATTTGTGCACTATGTGTACATATACAAAAAAATGTTTTAAACAAGATGGTAATTACAACCTTCTATGTTTTGCTATTGTTTTAGGTAAATCTATTCATAAAGGATTTATATGTGATATTTTATTGGAGTGAAATATAAAAGTTATCTTGTATTTATATTTAATATTTATTTTATTTATATATAAACCTAAAGCACATGGACAATCAATTACTAGTATCTTTTTTATTTTGTTGTCTTCCATAAAATAATTTAGAGTTACAGAAAAATAGGCATAAGGACAAATTTTGAAAAAAAATTAGACTGAAGGATAACAAATTTATTTTTAGGCTAAATGACAACGCTTGTTTTTCATAGTGTAAAACTGAATTTAATGCCTAAAAATAAAGCTAACATTTGTCCTTCGCCTAATTTTTTTCTTCAAAGTTTGTCATTCGACCTAAATTATAACTAACATTTTGTCCATCAGTCTAAAAATAAAACTTGATCATGTCCTTTAGCCTAATTTTTTTTTGAAGTTTGTCATTTTCCCTAATTCCTCATGGTTTATTTGTATTTGTTAATTCATACTTGAGGGAAATATAAATTTACTTTTTTGTCAATGTCTTTTTTCATTTATTATATTATTTCATGCTCAAGTGAAATAATTTATAATTTATAGATTAGAGATATTATTTATTTATTAATGAACACAATGTATATTTTAGTCTAGTCATAAGTGTGTGAAATTAAATTTGGTTGGGTCTTGGATTGTTGTGTAACGGTGGTCGGATCAAGCTCCTCATCTCCAGCACGTAGCATATGCATAACAAATGGCACATACTTACTGTAACAAAAGGAATTCCCAATGATACGTGCCTACCAACCCTTATTTATACACCACTTCTTCAAGTTATTAAGCGACGTGGGACCATTCCAATTTCAAATCGTTATTCCTCCTTGCCACATACGAGAAAACCCTAACATGGATCTTATGATTCTCAGAATGATTCATATTGTTTCTTCGGGTTGAGTTTGTATATTTCGAAAACAAACTATCTATTCGTAAAATTTATTTGGAAATATCATTAAAATATGTATTAATATTTTGTTTGTTGTATCTTTTACATTGTGCAGGTGCTATATTTGTTAATTTATGGTTTGAGCATTCCATTTGCATTAATCCATTTTTTTAAATGTTAGTGTGACGGCCGCCCTACACCACTGCATCCAAAACAATAATTCAACTTAGAAAGCATATTAAAAATGCTAATTTTAATCATATCAATACGTATAAGATAGTGAGATCAAGTAATCACTCACCAAACACCTGAATTGCCACTTTAAATCTCGAAATCAAGTTTGGACAGCTGATCCAACCCCCAAAATAGCCCAAAGTAGTGAAATCTCAATTCACTATGCCAAATACCCCTTAATTACTTGTTTTAGTTAAGGTTTTTAAGGAAAACTGAGATCGTTTTAATGGAAGATGAATAAGAGGAGTTTTGATTCAATTTGAGAAAGAGATGGAACGAAAATGGGGTTGGTTGCTTCATCCAAATTGGCTAAAAACCCCAAAATGGGCTTTGGGCCAAGCCCTTTAGCCTTCTAATTACCCGATAAATCTTTCCAATAGCAACATAAATTAAAATGGCCATAACTTCTTAATGATAAGTTTGTTTTCCAATTATGACCACTCTATGGAAAAGGAAAACCATCATCTTGAAGTAATGGAAGGGGTTTCAGACCCTAACTCATCTCATATCAAAAGTTATAGGTCACTAGATTTTTAAGGTTAAAATGGTCACAGAAAAATTTGAAAAAAAATCATTGATGTGGAAAATATCCCAAAAAATCATTTTCCAAAATTTTAGAGTCATGCTATCTCATATGAATAAAATAAAAATATTTTACGTTCTTACGATACGTAAAAATACAGATTGTTATAGTTAGATTTATGCATGAACAAATTTATTTGCCTTTTATTTGTCAGCAAATACAAAACTTAACTACTCTTTTTTTGAACTCATACATATCAGATGAAACTATATCAAACAGGAATATGTAAAATTTAGGCCTACACAAACAAACTCGCATACTTCAATTCCTGAATCCTGATGGTAAAATGCAAATTGTAGACTATGAGTATTCCTTGCCTCGGTCGGTGATAACGAAAGTATGATTGTGTCTCAAACAAGTGAGAAGCTAATACATTAAAATCCTTCAGTGTATATTATTATGCATGAAACATAGATTTTTTTTAATATGTTAATCAAGCTAGCACACTATAGATAAATGACCTTAACTGCTTTTCATAATTGCTCAGTCACATTAAATGAATCAATTGGTATGTTAAATTAAACTTTTTTCTCAATATTTTGTGCGTCTCACTTTATTTGGTTTGTTACATACGGTTTTCTCATATATTATTCTAGGTACTCAGATATGTATATATTAATCCACTAAAATACTAAATTAAAACAAATGAAATTTAGAAAGTTGTTTAGTGATACGCAAAACTATATTTTTATTATAATTTTTCTAAGAATGCGTTAAAAAAATTATACCATATCCAAATGGATATATTTTTTTTTGAGATCATAGGAAACCTTAAGATCATGATATTCATTGATACTCACTTAAGTAAACCACGCTGTGTGTCTACCCCGCTTTTTATTTTGTCGTCGCATACGGATGCTTAACGTTGAAACTCCCATTGATGGTTTGGCGCTGGGATTCGAACCTGCCCGGACACAGTCCTTAGGTTCCCATCTCCCAGCTCCCAAACCAACCGAGCCACGAACGGCGGGTATATCCAGATGGATATTAATTTAAAAATTAAATTTTACTTTTTTATCTCCTAATTTGACAACACTTAATACATATTGATTCATTGTGGAAATTAGGTTGGAGGGTTTCTCATTCTTGGATGATAAGTTTTACAGACAACACCTATGAATAATTAGTTTTAAAGATAATTTTCAGAAAAATGATAAATTCATTTATCTTTTTAAGTTAGGGTTGTCAGTGGGTCGGGTCGGGTTGGGTTCAGGTCGGGTTAAGTCGGGTTCGGGTCGGGTCAAGTTTTACAGACAACACCTATGAATAATTAGTTTTAAAGATAATTTTCAGAAAAATGATAAATTCATTTATCTTTTTAAGTTAGGGTTGTCAGTGGGTCGGGTCGGGTTGGGTTCGGGTCGGGTTAAGTCGGGTTCGGGTCGGGTCAAGTCGGGTTCGGGTTGATTTTAAATGGGTCGGATTAACCCGTTTATTAAATAGGTCAGAAATAGCTCAACTCGAACTCGACCCGATTATAAACGAGTTGACCCGACCCGACCTGTGTAATCTGATTATAAACGGGTCAGGTCAACCCATATAAGGTATAAATGGATCGTAAATGGGTTATAAACGGATCAAATTCGGGTTCACGGGTCGGGTTGGATTATAATCGGATCGGGTCAACCCATATAAGTTTAAACGGGTTATAAACGGATCAAATTCGAGTTCACAGGTCAATCCGAAACCCACCCATTTATAAGCGGGTCAAATTCGGGTTGGCCCGAAAATGACCCGCCCACTTAAACGGGTCAGGTAAACCTTCTAATTTCCATGTAATTTTAGGGTCGTGTTGGAAATTGACAGCCCTATTTTAAGTAATACAGGAAAATGATAAATTCATTTATCACTATTTTTGTATAACTGAAAATGATAACTTCATTTATCATTTTCCTGTAAATTGTCTTTATAACTAATTTTTTAAAAGTGTCATCCTTAGAATTTAGGGGGAATTAATTTAAAGGACAAAGATTTGTATATTTTTTGCCTAAAGGACACAACCTCAATATTTTTACCATAAGGACAAATATTCTTCTAAAAATTATTCATAAGGGCAAATATTTTCCAAAATTATTCATAAGGACAACAAAACTGCTACCAAGCTAAAAACTGATACTTAAAAACTGCTACCGATAACTACAAACTGATACTATCAATGACTAAAAACTGATACCTAAAGAAAGTTGTCCTTCAGAATAAAATATTGAAGGCCTGTCCTTGAGGCAAAAACGCTGAAAATTTTTGTCCTTGACAATACTTTCTTGTAGAATTTATTACCCAGCACGAATAAGTCTTTTGAATGACAATCTCCTTGATTCATTTTCCAGAAATATTACTATGCATGAACAAAGTTGGTAGATTTTACCAGTTGCCATTTTTTCAAGTACAATAATCAAATGTATCAATCGGTTCCAATTATGAAGTGTACATGTTAAATGATAATTACACCATAATACCTTATATATCAGTGGTTGAATAATGAAACCCATAAAATAGATGGAGCATTCTAATTTGTTTCACAATCTTATCTCATCTTGGAATCTCTTTTAGTGAAATATTTTATTGCCATTGATCTTGATAAACTCTACTTTCGGTTACAAGCATCTTTGATTTACAAGTCTCTATGTTATGAAACATTGGCTGGAGATTCAAGAAGAAAATTTCAAATTCCTGTGAACTTGCTACTATCGTAGTAGTTATTCTCACTTCTACTGCTGCAAAATTTCTGTCTTTATTCTCTAAGTAATTGAAAAAAAATTCCAAGTGATTTCACCACAGACTTTACACATCTACACTTTACTCCAAGGGTGAACTTAATTATGCTTAAAGAGGCAAAAAAATGTTTTTGTAACTTAGATGTATAATAATGCTAGTCAGTTTAGCATACAATCACAGCAATAGTCACATTTTAGTTTTGTTGCCTTCACATTGAAATATGTCACAACTTCGACTAGTTCCTGCATTTATGGTACATATATAAGGCCAAGATGCTTAGTTGATTTTATTTTATAATAAACTTTTTATTTAGAGAAATATCATTATGAGTGTTTAAAAATAGAAATAGTAAGTCTTATTTGGAGCACTTAAACCTTAATTAAGATAGTTTTATAATTTGAAATCAAGTGTATATATTATGAGATAAAAGGTCACACCTTTTAATTTGAATTAATCGATGTAGCACATGAACAGAGTTTCCTTAGAAATATTTTTACCAAGTAAATACCCGATCTTGCAGAAATAAACAACCTGCTCTTTATGCATAATCCTATATTAATAAAGGCTATCTTTTCATAAACGCAAGGAATAATGGATAATATAAACGTCTATAACGAGAAGCGAAAACTACATGTTCGTCACTGCACGCACTTAGAAACCTTCTCCAGGTATTTTCTTTAGGTCAACATTGAATATGTTTAATATCTGTCATAAAAAATATGCTTTTTATTTAATACTGATCTAACCTTTGTGCTCTTTACCTAGTACCTTAAAAGTCAGTCCTACACACTTATTATTTTTATGTTGTGAGTTTTTGTGAAAATATTGAAATAAAACAAAATATAATATAAAGAAGAAGAGGAGACGAATAACCAGTAAATGTAACATTTTGTTAATGACTGGATTACTTGGTTGTTGCTCTATAGTACATGGCTGGAATTTTTAGATATATTACTTGGAATCCAATTAATTATATGATAGGAAAGTAATATGAAAATATTATAATTTGGGAAAGTACTATTGGAACCGCGTCAGCATGCGGTGGGTTAAATGTGTGAATTTCAATTTTTTTAACCATTTTGGATCTTATTGGGGCATAGGACATCTAGACTGATCTAGATCTAATCTAGATAAATTTTAAATAAAATCATTATTTGATTTAATGCTTGAAAAAAGAATTTTATATGATATTATAAAATCATATGGTATGCACAAGTGTATCATATACATATGTACGTGTACATGCATATGCAGCATATACAGTGTGCATGGTTCAACATGCCCATGTCTAAGTGTTGAGATTCACACCGCAACAGACACTACAAGGGAACAGTGATTTCCGATGGCTGAAAACCGTCGGCGGCCGTCGGAAACCGTCGGAAATAATGTCCTACATGCCGTCGTTAGCCGTTGGAAATTTGCTACCTGTAAGCTGTCGGAAGCCGTTGAAAACCGTCGGAAATCTGCTGTTTTTTATACCGCTGCAAATATAGCCTTCCATCCACATTTCTTTTCCAAAAACTATTAAACCAATACTGCACAATCCAATATACAATATACCAACCACATATCAAAACCCAAAGTACACAAAATTAATCAAACACACAAATTCATCAAATAACATCAAAATAAAATACATAATGTACATAACCATTCCAACAACCCCAACAATAAATGTTATAACATGTTATACATACACAAAATCATCAACATCCAAATCATTATACAACCACACAACCAAGTGTATCAAAAATAATCATACAAAACCAAAAAAATAATACCTGAAAACAGAAGAAAGCAATGAATCAATCTCCTCCAGATCCAGAGCCAACCGATGAAGGGAAGCGACCAACAAACTGCTGCATGTACTCTAACAACTGTGTGGTCTGCATGGCCTGTTGGCGGTTCTACTCCTCCAGCTGGGACACTCTAGTCCGCAATTCTTCTATATCGGCTAGATCGCTCTGACCTCTATTCCGTCGACCCCGTCTCTGACTGCTGGCCTGCAATAAATATTAAATTTAGCTATGTGATCTCTGTAAGTGTTGTGCATATCTCTGTAAATGAATAAAATTCAAGTTTATTGTTTTGAAAAGGTCCAAATAGCATATTTTAGGTATTCAAGATAAAATTATATATTCCAACATAGAATTTTTACTTAAATATCAAATTAGCAGTAAAATAAATTATTTACCACTTGATTGCCAAATCCGTATCGTCTGCCATGTTCTGCTGGATCCATAACGGACTCAAAAATAGCATTCTCCTCATCATCCGTCAGCTGTTCTTGACCCGTATCAGCAAGGAGTTTCTGACGCTGCTCCATAAACTTTTCCTGCATTAACAAATAGATAACATCATATCTTATTTCATTATAGTTTAACAAGCAGAACAATTACTAATACTGCATAAAATGAAATATGCTTACATGGCTCTTGTTGGATTTATCGTCCTGCCATGTATACGAAACAGTGCCGTTCGGATTTACATGCTTGACAGCATGCGTACGAGTGAACACGTCCATATAGCCCACGGGACCCTGCGCCTCAGCTTCCTGAAGTTGATTTTTACATACAATTTTTATACATTTAAAATTATATAGCATAAAATATTTACAATTATCATTCAGTAAATTTACCAACTTCTGCCGATACTGCTGAAATGACTACGACCCTCCGCGATGAGCGACGGGATTTTTATTTCTGTTTGCAGAGTTTCTATCCGACTCTGCCTGTACATTCAAAATTTGATACATTATTTTTCAATCACGTCAAATTAATAATTCAAAATAATTTAGTATACTTGCCTTCGCCTCGTCCGTTTCCCAGTATCCCAACCATGCTTGTCATACGCTCTCCCCTATCCACCGTGGTTTCTTACCGGATTTCTTAATTTCGGATATCGTGTCCCTATAGTTCTTCCGCATCTTCTTCATCCGGTATCCTCGTGCCATCAACATATCGTCTGTCTGGATGTCTATCTCAGCCTGTGTTTCACGATAAAAAGTAAAAAAAAAAGATTACACTGTAAACGATAAACAGTAGAAAAACGACAAAAACGGATTAAAAATGGAAAACAGAAAAATATACATACTAGGACATCCTGCCATATGCACTCTATGATGTGAGGGGGGATGTTATCCCACTTCGGCCAGCAAGCACTCATCCTACTCCGGTAAGAAGCTCTAGAAACATCCAACACAACCTTCGAGGGCAGTAGGTCGAACCCCCTGTTTTTAAATATGATACAGATAAGGACGTACGTATATCAAAAAAAAATAAGATGCTGAATAAAATTTAATTCTTACCCCTCTGCTCTAGGTACTAAAGAAACTACAGGACGCTGTGATGCTTGCGATGGACCACTGCCATCACCTCCTGTAGATCGGGAAGAGCTCCTGCCTCTAGAAGACATTACAATAAACCTGTGACGTATATACACATCATTTCAAAAGAGAATAATAACATGATAATGAAATATATTTCATACGTAAATGACATCAACGGTATAAATTGCTAAATTAATGATTGAAATGGAAATAGAAATGGAAGTGTGTTATACCTGATTCATAATGGTTCTCATGTTACGACGATAAGCATATTACATTGCATTTTTAATAAAAATTGCTAAATAAATGACAAATGGAAATGACATAAAACATGTAAACAATGGTAAACGTACAGATTTAGTTTCATAGTCACATCAATTTCATAATACATCAAGAATTCAACTTAGTTACATCAATTGCAAAAAAACAGATTCAGATTTATATCAGTCATCATCGTCTTCTGATTCAGATTCGGTCTCATTTTCTACGATATTTTCCTCTGCACTGTCAAACACTTCTACCAAAACATTTGATTCATCGATCAAAGGACCAAAATCTGTATGATCGTCTGTAATTATTATTTCGTTATTTTGCTCAAGATCTGCCTGATAAGCTTGTTCGTCCGGAATATTCTTCCCATCGAATGTGAATCTGGCCTTTGTTTTAAAAACTGCAAACCAATCTGCTTTATCTCTTTTTAGAGACGGATAAGGAGCATAATAAACTTGCAATGCTTGTTTGGCTAGTACAAAAGGATCATACTTGTGATAGTGCGATGTATGCTTTATTTCGATAAGATTATAATCCTTGTGCATATTAATTCCAGAATCTGGAACATTGCTAAACCAATTGCATCTAAATAGAAACACCTCCTCCGCGGGTCGTGAGAAATATGTCAGTTGCAAAATTTGTGTTAGAACACCATAAAAATCATTTAAGTGATTTTCTGGATCGTCACTACCTTTAACAAATACACCAGTATTATTTGTTAATTTTTCTGCACCGTATTCTTTGGTGTTAAATTTATATCCATCGACGAAATATATTGGATATGCCTTGACCACTCTTTTTGGTCCCATCGCAAGATGTTTCAACCCTTCGTCAACAACACAATTTCTCGGCTCATAAACGTAATTTGAAAACCAACCGGAAAATTCTTTACTGAGGTCTCCGTTCGGATGTTCACATTCATAAACACTGTTTATATAAACAAATTATTACATTAGGTTATACACACGCATGCATTATAGAAAAGAATAAAACACAAATTATTATTTCAGATTACCTAACAAACGGTGCAACCTCGGCATAATTTAGAAGAATATAAGTGTGTGCTACATGAAGATCTCTATCGTCTAGCCATATTTCTACACATTTTCCAAAAGACCGACCATGTTGTCTAAAAATAGATAACATTGCTTGAGAGGACTCTTGTTCGTCGCCTTTGTCATTACGAGGAACACTTTCAAATGAAATATTCACGTGGTCACTGAAATAGTGAGAGAAAAAGAACGAAGCTTCTTCTTCGATGTAAGATTTACATATCGAACCTTCAACTCGTGCTTTTTGCCTCACTTTTTTCTTCAGATGATTCAAATATCTATGCAAAATTAATTTATATTAACTTCATCTTTCAAATGCAATTAAATTACGTGATAACATATTACATACCTCTCAAATGGATACATCCATCCATATTGGACAGGACCTCGAAGTCGTGCTTCAGATGGGAGATGAACAGGTAAATGTTCCATTACATTAAAAAAACCTGGCGGAAATATTTTCTCTAATTTGCAAAGCAATATAGGAATATCCACTTCAAGTTTACGTAAACGTTGCACTTTTAAAGTAGTCGAACAATGCTCTTTGTAAAACATACTAAGCTCCGTTACTATCTTCCAAACTTTCAACGGCAGTAGTTCTTAGAACCTAACAGGAAAGAAAATTTTCCATCATTATGTGACAGTCGTGACTTTTCATTCCGCTCAATCTACCATTTTTAAAGTCAACACATTTACGAAGATTTGATGATATCCCATCAGGAAATCTTAACCCTTCCACCCATTTTAACACAGCTTTAACTTGATTATTATCTAATTCGTAACATGCTTTGGGTTTTTTACTGTCATTTGGTTTCATATGAAGCTCAGGACGTTTGCATAATTCTTCTATATCACGTCTTGATTTCAAATCATCCTTCGTCTTCCCTTTCACATTCAAAATTGTGTTAAAAACATTATCAAATACATTTTTCTCATTGTGCATCACATCTATATTATGACGAAGCAGAAGATGTTTCCAATACGGCAACTCCCAAAAAATAGTTTGTTTGCACCAGTTATGAACAACTGATTTGCCTTCAATTTCTGTTTTCTCTCCAGTTTCATATATCTTTGGATAGTCCCTAACAAGTTCATATATGTCTTCGCTTGACCATATCGTCGGTGGTTGTCTAGTTTCTACTCTATTAGCTAAAAAGTTTTTCTTGTCTCCTCTGAAGGGATGATTTACATGGAGAAAATATCAATGACAGTCAAACCATGAAATTTTCTTACCATGAGGTAAAGAAAACGCTCGTGTTTCATCCATGCAATATGGACATGCTAGACGACCGACGATACTCCATCCTGAAAGCATTGCATAGGCAGGAAAATCACTTATAGTCCACAACAGAGAAGCAAACATACGAAAAATTTTCTTCTTGGACACATCGTATGTTTCTACTCCTTCATTCCACGGTATTTTTAACTCCTCAATCAACGGTTGTAAGTATACATCGATTCCTTGTGTCGGATCATCGGGGCCAGGAACGACAACAGTAAGAAACATATATTGCGTTTTCATACACATCCATGGAGGTAAATTATATGGTGTGACGATAATGGGCCAGGATGAATATTTCGAACCAAATTGAAAAAATGAAGAAAAACCGTCCGTACATAATCCTATTCTAACATTTCGACTCTCCGCTGCAAAATTTGGATACGTATAATGCTTCCATGCTTCTCCATCGACCGGATGTGTCAACGTACCCTCTTCCTCCGTTCTCACACTATGCCATCTCATATTAGATGCAGTTACAGAAGATGTATATAATCTTTGAATTCTTGGAGTTATGGGTAAGTAATGCATACGCTTGTACGGAACTTCCTTCCCCTTCTTTTTTCTTGGTTTGTATCTCTCTTGGTTACAAATTTTACAATTTCTAAGGTTTGCGTCTTCTTTCCAAAACAACTTGCAGCCTTTTAAACATGTATCTATTTTCTGATAAGGTAAACCAAAAGCCGACATAAGTTTTTTAACTTCATAGTGATTTTCACACATTAGATTATCGGGCGGCATATGTCTTTTTGCAGCTTGTACAATAGCCGTAAACCCAGCTTCAGTGATGTTGTATTTTGACTTCATCGCAATGTATTCTACGATTACTGACAGCTGAGTGCCGCTTTTACAACCATCCCAAATAGGTTTCTTAGCAGCATCTAGTAAATCATAAAATTTTTTTTTTCAATATTTGGTTCTTCAACATTTCCATCATCGTCGTCAACTTCAACCATAGGAAACATTGATCGTGCTGCATCTTCGACCATATTTTCTATACGGGTCGTCCTAACTATTTCGTTAACGACACTTTTAGACTCTACAGAAGTATTTGCTACAACTTCTCCATGCCGATCCCAAACATAATACTCGGGTACGAAACCGTTTTTGCACAAATGAACTTTCACAATATCTGGTAACAAATACTTCAAATGTCTACACCTACTACACGGACAACGAATTTCTGGATCGTTTCCGTTATTACTTAAAGCGAATTCAACAAACACGTTTATACCATTATAAAAATCTTCTTTTATTGAGCCCCTCAGTCCTTTTCTTTGGTACATCCATCTCCTCCGATCAACAAAATAATCAATCATTTTTCCTATTTGAGAAAATTAGAAGTTCAAAATTTAATATTTATTTTCAAGAATACAAATTCGAAAAAGATTATTTTCATGGTCGTATAATATTTGTATTTAAAGAACAACTTCATAAATTTAAAAATATTTTCAAATAGGGCACATTTTATTTTTAACGTATCGATATAAAAAATTGTATAATTTTTTTTCCATGGTCAGGCATCCTACTTCCCATTACAAACACAGTAAGCATTTACATTTCGTATATTACTTCGTCTCAAACGATTCAACAAAATTTCGGCAGCATTTCCCTTTTGTTCCCTGCATTGTACACAAATGCGTGTACGTAGGAAACAAAAAAGAAAAGTTATGCCGAAATTTTATGAACCGTTTGAGACGAAGTAGTATACAAAATGTAAATGCTTACTGTGTTCATAACTTGTCTAATACAGGGACAAATCCAACAAAAATTGTACCAGATGAATATAAATGGTTGTTTTTTTGAAAAAAAACGACTATTTATATAACGATCATGTACAACACTCGTCAAACGGGGCCAAAAACTGTCTAAGGGACATTAGTTAATTAAATGTGCGCATTTTACGAAAAAATACAGTTTTACTAAATGTTCACATTTACAAAAAAATATTTTAATTTAACACATTTATTTGACGTATTCCATCAACTTAAGGCTCGTTTGATGCATTTTTTTTTGTTGCATAAGTTAATACGTGCACAATATAATATCCTAGCTCGTGAACTAATACAATACAATGATAGCAGCGCTACGCACATATATAATGGTACAACCAAGGCATATACAACGATTTCCATATACACGAACAAGCCCAAATTATACATGTTTTTCACAATTTCACGATAAAAGATGAAATAGGTATATCATGGAATGCTAGAAACTATTATAACACAATTGGAAACAATTTCAATCACCAATTAGCCCTAATTTATCAATTTACGCAAATCTAGAATTAGAGTAAAAACTCAATTTTTCTCGAAAATAAGAAATTATACCTTAGCTGGAGAGCAATAGACGTTGATTATGCAGCCGGGGAGGATCCGAAAGCTCGAAATTGATGATTGGAAGCTTGGGGAAGAGATTTGGGGATTAATATTTTCATATGAAAAGTGAGGAGAAGGAAGGCTCGGTCGAGCCTGTAGTTCGATAATTTCCGACGGCTTCCGACGGCCGCCGACGGCCCGTTAGAAGCCGTCGGAAATAGGCCGTTGGAAGCCGTCGCCCCCCTCTGTCGGTATTTAGCTTTTTTTTAGTAGTGAGACATGTTAGCCCTTTGTATACATGTTTGATGTATGTTTAGTTTAATATTTAGCGTATGTGTGTAAATACATATATGTATATAATTGTATAAAACAAATACAATTTAAATTTTGATTAAATTGACTTTGTTTAAATTTCGAATTCAAATTTAAAATATCTTAGGGCAATATTAGCTCTAAACCAAATTCAGATCTAGTAAAAGTCAAATCTAAATTTGAGTTTCAAATTTATAAACTATGTTTTAAATTGTAATTTTTTATAAACAAAATACTTTATTTCTTCAATATATATGTTTTTTTGGAATCCTAGTAAATCCGGCTTTGTCGGCAACATCCAGAGGGAACCCAAGAAGGCATGCCACAACCTGCATCTCCAATTTTAGCCAGCCCTTTCAGATGACATAGAGTGGTTTGCTAGGAATCGAACCCTCTCCCCTTTATGAGGCAGTCGGATGCTCCTTCCAACTGTACTAAGCTTGTGGATAATATATATATGTTATGTATATGTATATGTATATGTACATTATGTATATGTATATTATATATATATATATATAATGGGAATACCCCCAAATGAAGCTTTTGATATTATGCAATTAACCCTGTAACATTCAGCTATAACGAAGGGATATTTCGGTCAATCCCTGTACCTCTCACCCACGTTTCCATATACTCTCCTAAATTTACCCCAAACGTTTTGCAGTTTTTACCTTTTTTTCCATGTTTTCCGCAACTCAAATCGTCGGATTCGAACTCTAGGGTTCACGCTGTGGGACGAGGCGTAAAGAGGGAGGTGGCAGCGGGAATTAGAGAGGATGATAAAAGTGGTAACGATGAATTGACTCGACATGAATTACACGAGAGGACAGGGCTAAGATCGAGATACCCGGTTGTTAACCCTTTAATTAGTGGTAGGTTTGTATTTATTTCTGTTGCAGTTTTTATCCTTTTTCCATGATTTTCAAACTCAAATCCTCGGATTCGAACTCTAGGGTTAAAGAGGGAGGTGGCAGTGGGAATTGGAGAGGATGATAAAAGTGGTAACGATGAACCGACTTTAATTAGTGGTAGGTTTGTACTTATTTTTGTCCATATTGATTTGTCTGTTAGGGTTTACAATATTGTCAGTTTCAGTTTCCAAGTACTCACTAATGAACCGTTATCAATTATTTTGTTTGAATTGTCTTCTAATCTATTTGACTGCAATCTAGGATCAAAATTTACTGCATTTTACTGTGAATGAAGTTTGTTTTGTGCAGCAATATGTTAGCCAAATTAATGTTAGTGAATTATGTTCAATTTATACTTACATTCTGATTAAATGGTAATATGAAAGTTTTAGTAATATCTAACATCAATGTTAAAGACAAATCCTCCATATTAATGTCATCAAGTTTGGACTGAGTTAATTAATATATACAGGTGTACACGTATAAATTAAAACACACACATGCACCCACTACTCACAGGATTCCTCTTGCTCCTATTTCACCCTGTAATCTACATCTTTTGCAAGAACAATATCATCGAACATATATGGCACTGCAGAAGAACGAACGGGTTTGTTATTACTTTTCCGATATTAAAATTGAATTAATTGTGATTTTACAGATTCACCAATTTTTTCCTTTTGGCAACTGGCCATGAACATGCATTTTTTGTGTTTTCTATGTCCTATCATTTAGGCTTGACAAACAAAACTTGAGTTTAGTTTTCTCTATTGTCTTCAAAGAGCTTGCATTATAAAATAATATGGTAAATTTAGAGTGCTGCTCTACAATAACAGTGAGAAACAATGAGTACTAATTGTCTAAATTAGCAATCTTAGAAAATGTACATACGCGAAGCTTCACACATACTTATGCACTCGATCACTCACATAAACACGCGTGAAAACACCCAGAGAAAAGTCCATTGTAGGAAATTACAGCGGCTAAACATTAGAAAATTAACTAAGCTTAGACAAAGACTTTTGCATTGCTACTTCCAGTAGATCTTTATCAGAACAGTTGTTTAAAGATTCAATGCAACTAAATGTTAAAGTACTTATTGAGGCCTCATAGTTTGACATTTGTCTGTTAACTGAATGCTAAACCAATATATATCTTTTCAAAAAAAATCGCAACAAATAACCTATACCAAAATTCACACCAAACTATGTGCAAACTCCAGACAATGTAAATTGTGGCATCAGTCCTCGACTATTCACATACTTATGCACTCGATCACTTACATGAACACGCGTGAAAACACCCAGACGAAAGTCCATTGTAGGAAATTACAGCGGCTAAACATTAGAAATTTTTTTGAGCTAAACATTAGAAAATTAACTAAGCTTAGACAAAGACTTTTGCATTGCTACTTCCAGTAGATCTTTATCAGAATAGTTGTTTAAAGATTCAATGCAACTAAATGTTAAAGTACTTATTGAGGCCTCATAGTTGATGCAGTTCTACCAACTGCTGCTGCTACAGATTTGGAAAATTGGAAGGTTATATTTTCTAGATTAGATTACTTATAAATTAATATTCTATCCAAATTTAATTTATATTTTGCTCGATAACCTGTCTTCTACTTTGCTATCCTTTATGCTCATCAGGTGGCCTATGTCTAAACATTAATGTGTTCTAATTTGTCTGTGCTATTGTTTTGTTTTATTGCTGCATTTAGGCTCCAGGATGGTAAAACGTTCCTTATGGATTTGCTAGATGAGTATTGCCAAGATGATATTAGGTTATCAATTTTGAACTGTTTTCAATTTTATTGACCTCCTAGGGTATACATCATTAGCAAAGAAATATGTATGACTGTAAGTTGCAAGGCCTCCCTTAGGTTATCAATTTTTTGTAATTATCTACTTGATTATCATTTTATTTCATTCTCAGTTTATGTGAGTACACATGATTGGTAGAAAGATAAGAAATAATGTTTTCTAACCATAAGATATCCTTTAGTATAGTTCACCTTCAGCCCATTTTCATGATATAATGCTTTATGAACATCTGTTTGTTAATTTGCAATGCCAACTATGGAAAACACTTCTAAATAACAATAAAATGAGAATAATATAGCTATATATGTTTTAAGTTATTTGCAGACAGAAGTACAATTTGGCCTATCAGAATCATACTTAAATAAAAAATCAAACGTCAAAGGAAAATATTATTGGCAATTAAACTACATCTATCTTAGGTTGGAGGTAATTTTTCATGTGCTTTTAACAGTTTTCACTTCTTTTGATGCAAATTCTCGGTTTTCTTCTTTGTGAACTTTTAATTTATCTAAAATCATTTTTATCTAATTCATTCTTATCATTAATAAAAATGTGGATTGCACAATCGTTGATTGGATGTAATTGTAACGCGAATCTCAACGAGACATGATTTTAAGGGAGATGAAACAGTACCTTTCTAAGTTCAGTTTTGTGATATCCAAGTATAATCAATATTGTTGAATTATTTTCAACTAAAATGTTTGTGCAATTTGTACTAACTTTCACTAATAGGTTCCAACCTACAAAGTAGAAAAACGGCTTTAATGCCGATGAAGTATTGATAGTTTTGAGACAAAGAGCTTTAAGGATCACTATGAACAACGATCATCCATATGCAAAGTTTCTGAAATCCAAGACTGTAAGATGTACTCATGTTTACTTTTTTTGCATTTATTTTTGGGAGGTTATTGGTTTTTTTTGTATAGGAGTGTAGAACTAATTTACTTATTTTTTATCTACATAAGAATATGTGACCAAGCTGTAGAAAACTGCGAAGACGAAGAATCAATGTGAAGTCACGTAGGCAAAGATTGAGCAGGGAGAAAGAAAAGAATCAAACAGAAAAGTAGAAACTAGGAACAAGCATGGTACGATGGAAAACAAGAGAGCTTGATAAGGGTCACATCTAATAGAAAAGGGTACTGCATGGAAATTATCATTAAGGATGATTCATATTATATTGATCAATAACTATTGCATGCACTTGCTAAATAAAAAAATGCTTTAATGACTGTGTATCAGTGCAAGAGCATGACCAAAAAGTTGACTTTAAAATGTAGTAGTCAGTAAAACATGCACGTAGTATCTGACTCATGTAACATAGTAATGTTTTCACTACTACTTTAAAAGTCTTTCCTTTTATATGTTTGCGCTGTAAATTTTTCATGGTATATTTAGCCCTTTTATTTTTTGGATAGTTAAATTTGTTAATTTAGAAAGAGATTGGCATGTCGTATTGCGAATTGATCTATTTGGTTGATATGCGAGGGATACTTGAAGTTAACTAATGACGTGAGTTATGTGGATATTTAATGTCAAGAGTTTATACATCTTAAATACGGATTAGCTTAAATGAGATATACGATTTACGGACAATTGCTTTGTGACCTGAAATATGGATTAGTTTAGATGAAATATTTTCTTTTATTTTTTCACATATACTAATTAATGTTTAGATTGAGAGCATAGGTTTATGTCAAATAAAATGAATAACAGTTCTAAAGTTTAATGATCACATTACCACTATGGGTGACATCAAAATATCTCTTAAACAATGTTTTTTAACTTTGTCATCTATGTCTTTTTAGTTGTTGATACCATTCTCGAGCCCGTATAAAGGAGTAGAGAAAATAATTGAAAAATAGATGGTATATTACTTGCTATTATACATTTATGTTATTTTACTAGACGTTTGATTATGTTGACAGATATTACAATTAATGCATAATATTTTTATTTTTTCCACTTTCCATAATAGCTAAATTATGTATGAAATGAGGACATCTGCATATTTTTAAGTTCTACTCTACATTAAGAAGAAGTTAATTCACATTTTTCTTTGGACACGTCCAAAGGACGTGCCTTACGTACTGGTATATATAATTATTTACAATGTTATTCAAATTAGATTATAAATTAATTATAATTTGTTATATTAAAATGTATCTAGGATATTAATTTAAATATAATAACTTTTTTATTTATTTAAAATATGGGCAAAGGGAAATAAATAAATTTTTTTGCTAAAGCCAAAAAAACCTTTATTTTTTTAATTTTTATGGAAAACAAATTCAACTAAATTTTTTTATTTATTTATTCAAATTGGCCAAAATCAATTTTCAATATTAATTTTTTAATTTCATTTTAGCCATTTTCAAAATTCTAAAAACAATTTTTATGGTTTAAATTCTATAAGGATTTTAAAGAATTTTTTTATTTAAATACATATTCATATATAACACACACACACACACACACATATATATATATATATATATATATTACATATTACTTATTAAAATTCTAATTTTATTTCTGGTACCATTGGTTATGTGTTGTACCATAGTTTTTTAGGTACTTCTAACACCTTAATATCGGGCGGTGGCCATGCTAGAGCTCGGTATTGGGGTGTAATGGGCAATGACCATGCCGGAGCTCATTTTAGGGGAACCTGAGTTTTTTTCTTTGATACTTGTACTTAGATTAGCTAACTGCCAAACATGTTGGCAGCACCTTGTCTTGTGTGATATATACATATTTACATGTGTGTTCTCCTCTATTCTAGAGGATTACATATTTTTCTCAAAATTTTTTAATTTTATTTATATGTTAATTAAAAATTCATATTTTAATTTTCGAAAATTATTTATATGCAAATACATTGTATCACAAATTATTATGCAATCTTATATACATAAATGTCACCGTTTATTATTGAATATGTATATATATGAGAATGATTGCAAACATATATGTAAGTTTGTGATAATAAATAAGATATATAAATATATCATTATAGAGCCAACATCATATGTGAATAGAAAATACGTATAACAAAGAATATTACTCAAGATAGTTGCTAATGAAATGCACCTCGAATGTTGAATATAGCTCCAACATATCTGATCTATACATCTCCAGAAGTTGTAGCAATCCAGAGATAAACACCATATCTTGTTTTATTACAATTTTTGGTATTAGTTTAGCTTTGGAATTTGGTCTCATGACCTATATCATTTTTGGCTGGAGTGGAGGCTTAAATGAAGAGCTAAGAATAAAGAGAGAGTACCCTTTTATTACCATCTAGTTCTAAGAAAAAGGAGGAGACTAAATCTCCTTTGTTTACTTAATCCACTACAATAATTCAAATCCAATTTGAACACATAAACCATCACCCTCATGGCTGGCCAAAAATGGGCCATCATTAGGCCATAAAATGTCCAAAACTATATTGTATTTAATTCATTTAAATTTAATTTAAACGCTTATCGATATCATATATCGATACATACGTACATAACATATATATACGCATCTAATTAATTGCAAATTTTACCATGATCAAAATAAAATTTTAATATTTCATAAATATTAATTAATTTAATTAATTTAATTAATTTACAATAATTATTAATTAATTAAATATTTTGCAGTATTCAACATGCGGTTGTTCGTCTCAAAGGTGTAAATTCAGTCAGCGAGTAATATCAAACAATTCCAATATTAACGTTTACATGTCACCTTAGCTAGAGGTGTGACAGATTGGTTTAATTTATCGCTTAAGAAATTTTGGGAAAATCGAATTTTACTATTTTAAGCGGTCCCCAGTAATGACAATTATTTACACTAATTCCCTTCCTCAAAACTGTATCACGCATTAGGACATATGGAATTTAGTATTGATCAAAATTCCAATATCATCCATATTCAACTTGTATAGTCCAAACACAAAGTCATTAGTTCAATAATAACAATTATTATTAACCGAATTGCTTTGGTTAGAGACTTTGACTTTGAGTTGGCCGTGATACTAACCTCATATAATCGAGGAGACTGATTCTCTATTGAATTGTGTTTCACTTCCAATACTTTAACTCAAACCCAATGATAATCGTTCGAAAAACGTCATGCCATGATTTAACTAGGTGCACATTGAAGTTCAGTCTTATTAAGTCGAGAGAACTGTGTAATATTGTTACTTTGATATTTTCTGTTTGATCTTAGTTATATTAACCTATAGAAAACTATCGAGTGAGTCATTCCATAGTTGTCCAAAAACTATCAGTATGTAACTCATTGGTTCCCCCAACAACCATGAGTAATACATTGCATAACATTTGAACAGTGTTAGGTACTCCAGTCTCAACGGATGTATCGATATCCCGTCTCGATACATCTTGACTAGGAATATTTAAAATGATGTTTATTTTATTGTGCTAAATTGCTCATGATTACAACATATTATAATTACTATCAGAAAATATATCATTTATGGATTTTGTATCAAATATACTTAAACTAAATAAATAATTAATATCACATATTATATCAAGTATATAATAGAAAGAAAACCACCTTTTATTCCAAATGAGATTTTATTACAAAGTTAATAATCTATAATAAATTATAGAATTGTCCCTAAGGCATACACCTAACTCTATCATGTACAAATCCTAAAATATTCCTAACACATTTCTTAACATATATATAAAAATTTATGACATTTCAAATATGTGATAATCTCTAACATAACATGTGTATATATACATATATATATTCTCGAATATCCCCCTTCAAACTCATGATGCCTAGCAACTAGAGTTTGCTAAACGAAAACATTATCATAGAAGAATTAGCCTACAATAGTATCATAAGCGCCATCAAAAAAATATGAAATCAACGGTGAAATGTTGCTAGAGAGCAATATCAAATAACAATCTGATTGGTAGGCAACTATCTAAAAAGATGACAATAATGAATCAAAGATCCAGAGTCAGAATCTGAAGAAGGAAATTTGGAATAAGGACATTCCTATTGGATTGGAAGTGAAATTCCAATCAGATATCTAGAGTCAAAATTAAGGGAAAGAGAGTAGGAATAAAGAAATTCATATGGTATTGGAAGTGGAATTCCAATCGGGATTGGAAGATTAACTCCAACCAGAAAATCCAGAGTCGTAATTTGGGAAAAAAGTATAGAAATAAGGAAATTCCTAGGGGATTGGAAGCGAAATTCAAATCAGAACTCGTTATTGTGGTCGTCGAAAGATTGATGCCAATTACGAAAATAACTAAACTCTAGAAACAATAGTTTTAGATTGTTTCATAGGGAACAGAAGCATGGCTTGAACAATACATCTGACAAACTGTAACATCCCCGATCTTGAGACCCGAAGCTAAGGCTATAGATGCCGCAGTCATCCATAGTATTAACTTCCGGTGACAAAATACGGTGATGTTAATGGTATCCATAATATCAGAAGCACTTGTATATGAGAGAAAATCAAAAATGATTAAAACAACTTTTCTGATTACATTTCAAATCAATATTTCACATTGAATTACAAAATCCCATAATCGATTCCAAGGTTTTGATCAAATATAATTATTACAAATTATGCCAAGAGAGACATGTGAAGATGCCCCCTTGGACGATCAGAGTACCCAATAAATAGTCGTCTTAATACATCACAGTGGAAATAAAAATAACAACTCCTAAGTAGCTAACTTTGCCTCCTACATGTCTTCGGAAGGTTTATTCGTGCACCTACTAAACCTATAAAACCCTGACTCTCAATCTACTCAAATTAATTTTGAGCTCCCGAGAGTTTAAGAGGAAACCATAAACTTTGAGTCAGACATAAAGCATAGTGTGAATAATACTATACACCTCAGTTATTTGATATTAAGTGAGACCATGCCGCTTAGTGGAACGGGTTTCCCCTCACCAATATCCCTTTTAAACATATCCTTTGCAAATTAAAATCCTGCAATCAAACTGATTAAAGAAATCAGCAATAACACAAATGTATATAAATCAGGTAATAAATGGACTATCTGTCCGAACAATATAGTTTTGTTTGGCTAACTACTAGCCTTTGGCTGACTTGGGCCTACCAGCCATAAAAAATAATCTAATTTCTGTTAGACACACTTCTGGACGGTCTATCCCTAACTTACTTCTCCCAGGGTCAACTGATCCTAATGGTTTTGCGAGCTCACCAATAACCTATCTTTCTTTATATATTCCTTTCTGTGTGTAACATCATTTTAGTCTTACCTATGACAAAATCCTACACACTAGAATTTTGGACTTATATTAGCTAGGGACTGCTAGCTAAATATAGGACGTGACCCTATACCAGTCCCATCTGGTATTCTAATATCTGAGTCATTTACTTAGGGTCAACCATCCCATCAAAATTTTCCTTGAAAACATTTCTTGCAAATTGATTTAACCTTTTAAATCATACTTAAACAAGGAAAATATACTCTTTGCTTTACTCAAATCTCTTTGCCATGTTATATATACTTTACACAAAATATTGTTGATGCAAACCTTCGAAACCCCTGTTTAAAAGCTTTAAACAATCTCTTTCGAAACCTTTGAAAGTGCCCCTTTCGAAATAAGTTATCTACTTTACCTTGAAACTCTAGGCCAAAGGCCAAAACATACCTTTCGAAACCTTTATAATAACCTTTTGAAATCATTGAAGGTATCCCTTCGAAAGCTTTATAAACCTTAGACATCCTCTTTTCAAAGTCCTTTAAACTTGCCTTTCAAAAGCATTGGAAACCTTCTATTTAAAATACTTTAAGTACCTTTTGAGACCATCGGGGAACCTCCCCTTCGAAACCCGAGTTTAAACCTTTCGAAAGCATTAAAGTCCTTTACTATAACAACCCGCGTATTTCAGATTATATATTTAAATGTTTTATTTAAATATAGCATCGTTAGTCAGATTAAAGTCCGAAATGTTACTTTTTGTAAACAGTCGAATTGGGATGCGAGACCACCTCCATTGAGTCCAAAATGGCATTTACAACTTTTTTGAGTATATACATTGATATGTTTAGAGTTGAGTAGAATTTTGTTATTTTTATTTTTGGGCTTTGGGTTTCGGTTTCAGCCCACTAACCCAACCCTAACTCCTCTACTCTTCATCCATTCACTCATTCTATTTCCTAACACTCATGCTAAAGTAAAAATGGGTAGAGGAAGGGGAAATAGAAATTCCTAAACCCTAGTTTTGATTAGGAAACTCAAATTCAAGTCCAAAATCGAAGAGAAGTTTAGGTAAGCATCCTCTTCATCTTCTCCATCTCAACCTATCTCCAATTTCAGAAATTTCCTATAACCTAACTTAGGAAATATTTGTTACTGATCATAGATTGGAGCTTCTAGAGTTGAAGTTGAAGAGTGGTTGGTCTTGCCTTGTTTTAGAACTTCTCATTCGTTGTCTTTGAGTTTAAAGGTGAGTTCTTTAACTCACATCTATAACCTCCATTGTTGTTAGGTATGAATTCCTAACATTTGTGCATGTTCATTTGCTTTTGATTTGAATTGATTTGGTGAATTTTCCAATTTGTGACACACATGTTGGGGAGTTTTCGTGCTCCCGTTTGTGATAGGCCTTCCCCTTTTTGTGATTTCTGGATTTCTATTTGATTTCCAGAATTTGTGTTTCACCGATTTTTGCGATTGGCATTGATATGTTTTGTCAATATTTGTGTTTTGGTGAATAATTTAAAGAATATGACATTCTTTTTGGTGTTTGAGAATATTTGAGATATTGTATGATTTTTGTTATTATCTGATGTATACTTGTCGCGGTATGGCATTATTGTTATCATATGCTTTTGTGATATCTCTTATCCTATCTCATTTTATCTGATATTTATAGCTAGACTGATCCATTTATTATTTTCTTCTTAAATAATACTCGGGTCAGACCGAGGTATTTCAGGTGCTTCTGCTTGACTTCTTATCTGGGACCATCATCTAATTTTTGGCTAACTACTTTAGATTAGTAGTATTTGCTTTTATACATTTGAGTTAGAGACTCCTTGATGTATACTTATTATTTTTCTTAGCACTTGTACCTATTCTTTTGTGATGTAGTGGATCTTGTATGACCACTACTTTGATGTACACTTCTATGTGATATATTCATATCTGTTTCCGCCTTAGTGATATGAATATCTGTGACTGGTTTGTATTATGTTTATTTCTATATATTTTTCCGAAGTCCACATAGCCACTATGTGGTAGCTTTGAGTTTGTATTTGATATTTTGGATTTCCTCTTGAAATGAAATGTAAGTTATACTAACTGACATATCGGTACTCGCACAAAGCAATTACACAGATGGTCGCTCCTCAACAGCCTTATTCTTCGTGCTAGTCGACGGCATTACCTTGTAGTGTCCTTGGCTAGTGTGAGTATAGAGGTGGGGCGTTACATTTACTATAAACAAACCTTTCGAAAGCATTGGGTTCAAGTAAAAGCTTGTGTAACACTGTTTCGAAACCATTTAAAACAATTCCATTCGAAACCTATAGGTTTATCTTTCAATAGAACAAAGGGTCTTAAAATAACTAGGTCGAAAGCTACACTTTCGAAAGCAATTTCCTATGTAAAAGAAAGTAGGTGATTTCGACACCAACCCTTTCGAAAGCATGGAGAAGCGGCTTCTTGTTTAAAAGCGAAAGCACCCTTTCAAAACCAATGTTTAAAGGCAAAGCGGCCTCAACTGGGTCGAAAGGTAGAATGCGGCAATGAGTGTTTTGACCTTGTCGAAAGCTTGTTTAAAATAAAAGGCAACAACCTATATCGAAAGCCATATTAAAACCCTTTCGAAACCAATCTTTGGAAAGCAAAGCAAGTGGTTTTTCTTTTGAAAGTAAAACAAGGTTTCGACCCCTTCGAAAGCACTTTTTGACCTTATACCTTTCGCCTAACTCCAATCCACTACGTACCAAGTCATTGATACCATGTGTATTGGTTTTGACTATTATAGAGGCGGTAGTACGAAGTCGAAAGGTAGCTGCCGATAGTGGCGAAACAGCAAACTTTGACAAAAATTATTTTCTTTCTTTTTAAAGTAATATCTTTCTAATTAACTTGCTTATTTGTCATCATATAATTGATTGCCAATTTCTTTTCCAAAAATCTTTTCTAAAAGTGCTACCGAATTCAGCATTTTATAATTTAAAACATTTAACAAATTGCCCCTTCTCCTATTTTAAAAATATAAAACATTTAAGTCCCATACCTTAAATAATTTAATATACTTAATAAAACACTTAGGAAAATTCTCCAAAAATTCGCATAAATCAGTTTTAATATGTTTTCTAACATATTTAAATTTCTGACCCAAAGCTAACATATAATAGCCGACATTAATTTAAACCCAATTTAACCATTTTCTTTACTAGAGAATTCATAATAAATCCACAATAATTCAGAAAATTATGAAACTTGAAACCCATCTCTAAAATAATATTTCCGACCATATCTCAAAAACGCAAGTCATTTGGTTGTCATTTAATAGGTTTTCCAAATCAATTCTTATCATAAAGTCTATACGAAATAGCCTAAATCATCAACAAGCATATATATCCATTTAAACAATCAAAACATGGCAAAATCATTTGCAAAATAACACGGGTCTTATCTAGAAACCAAAAGCTATATAAAAATGAGATGTAATCTATTATTCACCTTTAGCTTGTGTTAAAGAGGTTGAGATTTGCTTTAGAACTAATTTGATTAAGCTTGATACTTAGTTTTAATTTGTGAATGTTGTAAATGAAAGTGGCTTAAGGGTTTAGGGTGTAAGAATATAACCTATTCCTTTTTTGCCCTTGTCTTATTACTTCTTTATTTTCATTTGTCCATTCATTTAGGCACGGCTACCTTATGCTTTCACAACTCTCAATCTCTTAACTACTTAACCTTTACATTATTCTATTGAGTTTATCTAATTAAATCTTCTGAATAACGTTATTTAAAATTAGAGGTGTTATAGACTCCCCTCAATTTCATCCTTGAAATTACGATAAGGTACTCATAACAATCAATCATAAAGGTAAAACATACCATGAAACAAATCATGATAAGCATCTCTAATCTTGCTCTCAGTTTCCCAAGTACAGTCTCTCTCGTCGTCACTCCATTGGACTTTAACTAACCCGACTGTCTTATTCCTTAGCCTCTTCTCATCTCTCGCTACTGTACGAACTGGCTTCCTAACTTTAGTCATATCCGATTCTACTACTAAATCATCTAACACAGTCAGTGCTATAGTAGTTTATGGATCTCGAATACACTTCCTTAGATGGGAAACATGGAAAACTTCGTGGACACCTGCCGAACTATTCGGTAACTCTACTCTATATGCGAGTTTCCCGATCCTTTCTACAATAGGAAATGGTCCAACAAATCTTGGTGCCAACTTTTCCTATTTCCCGAATCTGATAACACCTTTCATTGGTGATATCTTGACGAAAACGTGATCCCCGACTGAGAACTCTAAGTCTTTCCGTCGCTTATCAGCATAGCTCTTCTGCCTAGACCGAGCTTCCTTCATATTGGCTTGAATTAGCTCAATCTTTTCTGCAGCTTCCCTAACCAAATCTGGACCAAGAACTAACCTATCTCCGGTCTCTAACCTACAAATGGGAGATTTGCATGTCCTTCCATACAAAAGCTTCAAACAATGCCATCCCTATACTAGCCTAATAAATGTTGTTATACGAAAACTCGACTAAGTGTAGATGGTCTTCCCATGATCCCCTAGAATCTAGCACACAAGCTCTTAACAAATCCTCTAAGATTTTATTAACTCTTTCCGTTTGCCCATCTGTCTGCGGATGGTAAGCTGTACTCATCTTGAGCTTGGTACCTAAGGTATCATGTAGACTCTTCCAGATCTCTCTAGTGAATAAGGAATCTCTATCACTTACTATACTACTAGAAATTCCATGAAGTCTAACTATATTCTTCATAAATAACTTAGCCAAAACAGGTGCCATCCTGGTTGACTTAACTGGAATGAAATGAGCGCTCTTGGTCAATCTGTCCACTACAACCCAAATACTTTCATTCCCTCAATTTGACCTTGGCAATCCGTCTATAAAATCCATCGAGATAGAATCCCATTTCCAAACCATAACATCTAAAGGCTGAAGTAACTCACTTGGTTTCTGATGTTCGGCTTTTACCTGTTGAAAGTTCAAATACTGTTTCACCCATAAACCTACATCTCCCATCATACCTTCCCAGAAGAAACTTCTCTTCATATCCTGATACATTAGTTCCTCCCGAATGAATGGTGAACTTCGAACGATGGCCTTCTTCAAGCACTTCCTTCCTAATGTTTCCAACATTCGGAACACAGAGTCGTGCTTTCTTTCTCAATCACCCATTCTGGTCAAGACTGAAATCTTTCAAGTCATCACTCTCTATTCCATTTCTTAACTTCTTGATCTGCTCAACTAATACTGGATCCTTTCCTTGCTTAGAAGCAATCCTTTCATCATCACCAGTCGAACTTCTAAACATGACAATATAGCAGTTTCTGTACTAGAACTACTCTTAGATCTCCACTATACTCTGCATGAAGTCAACGCTTCTAAATCTTTCCACTCAGCTATCATTGCCAATACTGCATTCTGATGTTTTCTGCTAAGTGCATCTACAACCTTATTGCCCTTTCCTGGTGTGTACTCAATACCAAAGTCATAAGCGGCTAAAAAATCTAACCACCTCTGTTGTCTCATATTCAACTCCTTCTGAGAGAATAAATACCTCAGTGACTTATGATCCATATACAACTCGAATCTCTCTCCCAACAGGTAATGTCTCCACACCTTCAACGCAAAAATTACCGCAGCTAATTCCAAATCGTGAGTCAGGTACCTAACCTCATGCGGTCTGAGCTGTTGAGAAGTGTAGGTAATCACTTTACCTCTTTGCATTAACATAGCTCCTAATCCTGTTCCACATGCATCTGTATACACTACCAAATCCTGATTCCCTTCTGGAATAACTAACACAGGTGCATTTGTTAATAAGTGTTTCAGCTTCTGAAATGCTTCCTCACACTTATCAGTCTAGACAAACTTCACATCTTTCCACGTTAGCTTGGTCATCGGTGTCGCTATCCGCAAAAAATCCTTAATGAATCTCCGATAATACCTAGCTAATCCAAGAAAACTCTTTACCTCGGTCACTGTCTCGGGTCTCTTCCAATTATTCGCTGCTTCGATCTTAGTCGCATCTATAGACAACCCTTTCTTTGAGACTACATGACCAAGAAACTTCACTTCTTTCTTCCAGAAATGACACTTCGAAAATTTTGCTTTTGGTTGATGTTGCCTCAATGTCTAAAGCACCACTCTAAGATGAACTTCATGCTCTCTTTTATCTTTAGAGTATATCAAAATATCATCTATGAATACCAACACGAACCTATCCAAGTGCTCTCGGAAAACTCAGTTCATCAAATCTACAAAGAATGCCGGCGCATTAGTTAGTCCGAATGGCATCACTAACCATTTGTACGATCCACATCTGATCCTAAACGCCGTCAAAGGAATATTATCCTCTACCACTCTAAGCTGATGGAATCCTGTCGCCAAATCCAACTAGGAAAATACTTTGGCTCCACTCAACTGGTCGAACAAATCGTTAATTCTAGGTAACAGATATCGATTCTTTATCGTCTTCTCATTCAACTTACGATAATTGATACATAACCTTAACGATCTGTCCAGTTTCCTTGCAAACACTATGGCTGCTCCCCAAGTCAAACTGCTTGGTCTGATAAAGTTATTGCCTTACAAATCCACCAACTGCACCTTTAACACCCTCATCTCGGTAGGTGTCATTCTACTTGGCGGTCTACTCACCGATTCCGCTTGGTACTAAATCTACCCGAAACTCAATGGCTCATTTCGATGGTAGTTCCACTACAGGTCCAAAACATCTACGAATTCCCTAACAACGAAAACTCGATTCAACTCGTCTTCTTCCTCCACAACCCCCAATAAAGCATTAAACTCACAACTAGGGTTTTCTATGGAGTATATAATCCGGTCACTATAGTCAGGGTGTCTAAGTGATATTTTCCTATCATGGCAAAATTTCCTAGCATCGTATTTACTTAATCAATCCATACCCAAAATAATTCCGAACCCTACGAAATCAAACACATGCAAAGTGCAAGCAAACACATGACCTAACAATTCAAACTCTAAGTGGTCGCATCTCATCCCAAGAGTCGCATAACCTTCTATTGGATTTGCAACCCTTAAGATAGTAACTAGGTATGAGGTTTCTAGGTTAAGCTTATCTACCAAACAACGAGATATAAGAATGCAATGCACCAGTATCAAATAGAACTCTAACTGACATACCATGAATCAAAAGCGCACCTTCCAACACACCTTTTCCTTTCTCTTCTGCTGTTGGTCTCGAGGTAGCTGGTTCAAATGGAAACATCTTGCATTTTCCATCCTTGGCTGGCTCCTTGCACTGGTTCTTATAGTGTCCAATCTGGTCGCAATTGAAACATCTCACTCCTTTCTTCTCAGCAGCTTTCTTTCCTTTGTCGGTCCGGCATTCAAGAGCATAGTGTCTTTTTTATCACACTTATAACAGACAATCTCCGCCTTTCCTTTCTTAGTGGCTCCACCCTTCTAAGCTCCCTTCTTGTGGAAAAACTTCCTCTTCTGGTTTTGTCCTCCTCGAGCTCCACTTATCTTGTTACCTTCAAAAAAAGCTAGCATCTCTTCCTGCTTCAGATCCATTTCAACAACTACATCACATGGATCCCTAATGTGCGATAACATGGCCTTAGCAAGTTTAGGCTTCAACCCACGAATGAACTTCTCATTCCTCTTAATAACAGTATCAACCATAGCATACCTATTTGTTCCAAAATTGGGAACAACACTATTCGGAAGTTTTTGAAGAGATAAAGTGAAGAAATTAAATGGAAAAAGAGGAATTATCTAACAAAAACTCCAAATCTCAGATATGAAAATAGTTAACATGCAAGGAGACACAAGAATTTAGAGTGGTTCGGCGTATTGCCTACGTCCACTATGAAGTAGTTTGCTTTATTGATCTATCTTTGACGATTACAAGTGAATTCAATGAATTACAGTAGGTAATTATGATTTGCAGCAGTGAAATTCGTTGGTAGTAGCAACAATGGAGTTCAGATCTGGATCCGGTAGAGTCTGGGCGTTGGAGATCTCAAAAAAGAAGAACCCTTTTTCTGCTGGCTTTGGGGGTCTATTTATAGGTGTAGGAGGCTGATATTTCACTCAGATCTCGGGAGACCCTCTCTGGTACGTGACCAGGCCCGCGCACCCAAGCCCGTGAAGTTTTGGTCCGATCCGTGATCGATACGAACAGATTTCGTATCGATCAAGATTTCATCCAATGGAGTCGAAATTTGGCGTGGATGTTCTTTAGCATGTACGTAAGCTTCTGTGAAAATTTCATAGCATTTGGAATTGTAGATCAGGAGATATGATCGATACGAAATGGGATTCTCAGTTGGCTGTTTCGTTTGACTCGGTGACGTGGCGCTTGAAACTCTGGATCACTCCACCTTTGATGCTGTTTTGATCGAGTCGTTCTAGGATTTTCGCCCTGCTCTTATCGATGGTATTGTTTTGTTTGCATCGATAAAAGATGTGCAGTTCGCATCGATGGAGGTAGAAGTCTTCGGATGGATACGAAGTGGAGCGAGTCGAAATGTGGCTCTCTGATGGAGTCAAAACGGATGGAGTCGAACAGTGGTCCTACGATGGAGTCAAACTGGATGGAGTCGAACAGAGGTTCTGAGATGGACGCGAAGTGGAGCGAGTCGAAGTGGGTACTCCTGATGGATTCGAACTGAGCGAGTCGAACGCGAGGCTGTTTTTATTCAATTTTGTATTGGTTGTAACTTGAGCATACGAACTCGGATTGACTTGAGATTTGGAATGTTGGCTCTCATAGCTTCGCTTGTCGTGTCAAACTAGTTTTAGCTCGATCCGGACTCGGACAAAATTCGTCGAATTCCATAGTGAGCCTGTGTATAACCGATCACTGGGATGGACCGTCATTGTTTTACTAGCCAATTCCTTAGTGTTACGGCCTTGCCAAAAGGCGGGATAACATTTACCCCCAAAGTACGTCTTGTGGAAACATGATGTGCTTTGAAATGCTGCATTCTTTATTCTGAATAGTTATTGTCTTTTCAATGAAAGCTGTAATCTTCGATTGATTTTCTCGATAATGTAAACTGTTGACTGCCAATTGCTGTACCCCGTATTATTGAAGCTAATTGCTGTATGCTAGTGGTTAGCCGTTTGTTGTTGTAATTGTTATCAAATGAGTTTCCAATTCCTATGAATCTGGAATATTGAATATTAGTCCGTCATATATGCATATAGGTTAATCTGACTCTCGCTGACATTTGTACGTTCACGAGTCGTTGTCAGTTTATTTTATATTGAATTCCATATCGATCCTCTCCTGAACCGACGTGAAATTCGTTGTAACAATGCTTGATGGTTGTTTTTGAATGCTCCTCCGTATCGATCCTCTCCTGAATCGATGTAGAAGGTTAAAACATTGTTTTTGCATCAGTATTCGTTGCATTGATGGATATGAAATGGTTGTTTGTATCGATAGAGTTCAATGCCTTCTGAACAACCCCTGCTGCGCACTTCGAATCGATTGATTTGGAGTCATTGGATATGAACAGTCGATTCGTATCGATGGAGTTGGCTTTTGAGACCCGTGATTTGATGGAGTCGAACTACAAAGGAAACAGAGTCGAACTGCACAGGAGACGGAGTCGAACTGCACAGGAGACGGAGTCGAAGGTGATCGATACGAAGTGTGGTTTCGTATCGATGGAGTCGAACTGATTGCTCGTATTGCTGCACCTGAGATGGGGTCGAATATGAACGATACGAAGAGGAGCTTCGCATCGATGCATTGGAGACGGAGTCGAAAAGCTTGTTCGACTTGATCCCGAGGCAATGTCTCGTCACCGGTCGAATCCACCGGGATGCGAATTGTTTATTCCTTTTGCTTTTGAGTCCATATAAATAGTCTGTACTTAGCCATTTTTTCACTTTTTACCTTTTGCTTTCCTGCCTTGCTTTCGTATCATTCAGAGACTCGAGAAAAAGAAGAAAACATTCTTGCCTTCGAACCGATTTAGATCCTTAATCACTCGAACTAACTGCCATTTTTAGGTAATCCACTAAGCGAATCCTACGTGCAAACGATAAGACTCGATCTTTAACACCAAATCAACCGGAGTCGTGATCGATCGAAGATTCCTTGGCCTCAGCTTCGCATCGATCTGGAGTAGGGGCTTCGAGATGATGAGACGAAGGCCTTCGTATCGATCGATGGTTGAGCTTTGCATCGAATCGAGTGCTTTGAATACATAGATAGATACGAAGGGGTTGCGTCTGATCGATTCGAAGTGATTGCCTTCGATCGAGTCAAAGTGGATGGCTTTGGATCGAGTCGAAGCGGCGGCCTTGGATCGAGTCGAAGTGGAGGCCTTGGACCGAGTCGAACTACGTAGTCCTTGGGTCGAGTTGAAGTGGGTGGCTTTGGATCGAGTCGAACTGGAGGCTTTGAATCGAGTCGAACTGTGCAGTCCTGGGACCGATACGAACGTGTCCCTGAGCGATCGATTCGAACTTGAACCTTAGCAAGCGATTCGAACTTGAACCTGAGCGATCGACTCGAACTTGAATCTTTGATGATTGACAATGAACCTAACTTCGATGATATTGAAAAAACCTTGTGCATCTGAACATCTAACTCCGACGAGCTTCATTTTTGGCATAATTAGACTTGATCTTCGGACTGCATATTTGATTTCCCTTCGAAGCTCGTCGATGGAACTGCAACTCTGACAGAATTTCAAAAATTTTTAACTTGGACTGATTGCTAATAACCGAATGGCACGGTTGTGACAGTCAGCGATGACGGTCCTTCCGACCGAATTCCGAAGTCTCGTCGTTTACCTACTTTTTCCGATTCTGTGGAACTTCTTAACTGATATACAGTACCGCACCGCACAACACACTCACACACTTTACACTGGGGGATGCTCAGCGTTATTGTCTGTTTAACAATGATTTTTCATAAGCTAGCTAGTCATGGAACCTTCAAGTTCTCAGCAGCAGGAATTCCCGAGTTCAATTCCTTCAACCATCAAAATACCAGTTATTAAAGCTGAAGTTATAGAGCTAGCTCCGGACGAGCGTCTAGGTGCCCGGTTCATTTCTCGTCCACAAGATGTTGTGCCATCCGGTATCTCCGAAGATATGCTGGGACGGATTTGTCTAAGGCACGGCTTGTCGCTTGATGACGTGCTACTGCCTGGGCCAAGTGATAGGCCGCATGATCCCCCGGAGGGGTTTACTGCTTTTAACCATCATGCCTGTACGGCGGGAACACTTCCTCCTTTCAACCAATATATAAGGGAGATGTTATCTTTTCTTGGAATAGCACCATCCCAGCTACACCCCAACAGGTATGCTCTGTTGAACAGTACTTTTATCTTGTTTATGGAGATTCTCTTTCGACCACCAAAGCCGATCGAGATTAGATATCTATTTAATGTGAAGAGCCGTGGAGACAGTCCTTCTTTCACCTTCTTGGAAGCGGTCAGGAACTACCACATTGTAATGGACTCCTGGGGAAGGCTAAGTTATTTTAAAACTAAATGGTTCTACGTTCGGTGCCCCCCTGGGTTTGCTAGGCGATGGTTGGATAGACGTAAGTGTTGCAATCTTTCCCCTTGAATTATCGAGATAATTATGATCGACTTCAAAACTGACATACCTTTCTTCTTTTATAGCTGCAATCCCTCGACCTGACGGTGCATACTTCAGAGAGCTAGTTCGGATTCTCCAAGCGTTTCCGGGCGAAGAGAGGCATATCGACCTAGTTCTGACCGACATAAACTTGAGGACTGTCGGGCTGATTGAACGGAGGCAAAGCATACGGCTGGAAGGGACACATAGAGTGGTTCCGAAGAAACGGGTGAAGCACAAAGCGCCCGTAGTCGTGATAACCGAAGAAGTTGATCCGGAGAGAACGCCTACCGATACCGAGTTCCCAGCTGGGCTTTCTTCCGATGTTCAAGATTCAAGAGGAAGGAGAAAAGGCAAGGCTGCAGCTTACAAGCGTTCTAAATCCGAGAGATTAAAATCTGTTGTAATGTCCTTGCCTGTTCAGGGGATTAGAATTTCGGAGGCTCCTCCCCCGCAAGTAGAGCATCCTTTTGAAGGGCTTGCTGATATTCCGATTCTGGATTATGTGTCGTTTCAACACGACGCCGGGATGGAGGAGCTTGACAATGCTCTTGAGCTGAGTGGGTCGCTTGCTACAAGTATGGCTGACATTCCGGTTGGTCGGGGGATTGCACATACATACACTTCACTGCACTACACGATTCATAACTGTAAATCGTCCAACTTGAGAAATCGCTAAATTTTCCTTCGTCTTTCATTTTCAGGTACGATGTCCGGCAGAGGGTCAATGCTCTGGAATCTTCGCTCGGCTCGAAAGACTTCTTCTTATTACGACTCCCGTAGGAGAGACTCGGATAGAGATCGCGATCGCGAGTACTCTAATCAAGATAGATACGGGCGTGATAGGGACAGAGAATATAGACATCGGTCTAGATCACGCTCGCCTCCTCTTAGACTTCCATCTCCACCTCCCGTTCTTGTTCCACATCCGCCAGAGCCTCCTCGTCATAGGCCAACTTCTCATACTTCTAGATCCGAGACTCATCTTCAGAGAGTTGAGACCACCGCCTCCATAATTGCAGAGCAGGTCCCCACTGAGCCCACAGGAGAAGGTGCCCTTAAATTGGCTCAGATGAGGAAGGATTTTCCAAATATTTGCTTCGATGGCTATGTCTTCCCTCCACATTTAAAGAGAATCCCCTCTGGAATGGAAAACACGATGCATGAGTATGTTCATGATATCTACACCTAGTACAGAGAGTGGGTTAAGGCTGCAGAGAAAGCTTCTAAGGTGGCCTTTGAGCGAGCCAAAGCACTTGAGAAAATGGAGACCGAACTTGCTCAAAGGCACCGGATCATCCAAGTGCTCACTGCTGAGTCCGAGTCTTCTCGGAAATCTGAAATTGCGGCCACCAAAAAAGCTGATGAAGCGAATGTGGCCATGGAGAGGTTGAGGCAGACACATGTTGCCTTGGTGGAGGAGATAGGCCATCAGAATACTACAGTTACCGTCGAGCGGGATGCGGCGATCAAGGGACTTAACGAGCTTAAAGCTAAATTTTCCGACATGGCCAAGGAGAAGGATGATGCGAACAACGCAGCCCAGGAGGCGTGCGAACAAGCTGTTCTGCTTAGGGGTGAACGGGATGCGGCTGTGGCTAAAGTTCGCAAGGTGGAGACTGAGGTCGAGGAGAAAGTGAAGTCGGCCGAGTCCAGGCTAGAAGCTGACATCGAAGACCTTCTCGTTGTTTACAATGCTAACGTGCTGAGGCATAGGGGTCTAGCTTGGCTCGATGATTACCCGGCACACTTATATAACGCCTGGGGCCGATTGGTTGAGGAGGAGAAAGCGGTGCATCCGGGTGAGTCTATTGATGAATTTGAACTCGAGAATCGCATTCTGACTGAAGATGAAAGGAAGATTCTTCACGAGTCAGTGATTCTACATGAGAAGGAAAGACTCGGCGGCGCCCAACACTTTGAAATAGGAGAAGGTTCGGAGGTTGAACATCACGAGGCAAGTCTCGAAGTTCCAGCGTCAACCCAGCCCGAATCTTCATCTGCGGTTGATCCCCAAGCTGTTCCTGCCAATAATCCGGATCAGCCGCAGATGTCTCCGGCTGCTGCAGAAGTTACTGAAGCCGCTCTGCCGCCTTCAAGTCAAACTGAGGAAGGTATTCTGATCATTCCACATATCTGCCTTAGGTCGGAACCTTTATCTGAATTAGATTCTATCAGTTCTCTTATTCTTTGTCCAGTGATCGATGCTGCACATGTCGGGCCTCCTGTTACTCAAGAGTCATATCAGACACCGGAGGCTATCATTAACGAAGCGATCACCACGGCCACAACTTCCCCACTTGACGATATGCAGGGAAGCACGATTGCGTTTGATGAGCAATTGATGGAAGAACTCTTTCGCTGTCATGGCGATCCTTTAGCTGACTTGCCCTTTGTCAAGGGCGGAGGCGCTCCTGCTACAAGTTCTTCCATGCCGACTACTGTTGCCCCCAGCGGGGCTCGAGCAGTTACTGAAGAGGATATGTTCGCCCAAATTGACGCTGAAATGGAGGCACCAGCTCATGGTGGCAGTTTTGGAGATGGGATGGCAGCACCGGGACCAGCTCCGCTTAAAATGATATCTCCTGGTGGCACCGTTTTCATCACTAGCATGCCCATTCCATCTTCTGTACTTGATCATGTTCCTCCGACTCCGCCCGCAGGAAGCATTCCTATCCACTCGAGTTCGGAGGAGGATGTTGACATCATGCCCTCGCCTGGAGAACAACCACCAAAAAGCAAAGGCTCGAAGAGGAAGGTTAGCGGTGGCTCCAGCGGGTCTACACCAAGAAGGAAGCCAAGGAAGAAGAGAGATTAGGCATGCTTCCCTGGTTTATTTTGACTTGCATTTTGTTGGCCGTGTATAGATGCGGGTTCGGCCCCTGCTAGTAGGAATTTTTTTGGAACAAACTTGTATACGAACTCTTTTTACAAACAATAGAAATGAAACTTCTATTTTTTGGCTTCTTTTCTGTCATTGTGTATTTGCCTAAGTGTCACAATATCTGAAGTGCACTTGTGGAGTTTCAGCTTCTGAATCAAATTTGTATTTGTTCGCCAAGTTCGGAAACTGTGGACATGGTTTGTGACCGGGAAGCGAGTTGAATTTTGACGTCGCATCGCTTCAGTCGATGGTTGATGCTTAAGTCCTGCCCCCCAGTCTCGGGGATGAGTTGTGGAACATTGGTCAGCGATTGATTTTCGCTCATAACATGTTGAGTCTAGTGCCACTGAATGGATGTTTGAGACGAGCGGAGATTGAGCGGTTTATTCACGCATGTCCGATTGTCGATGGTCATATCCGCACTCCGGGGATCCACATTTGTTTATTGGCGGTTGGTCATGCCGGCTTAAGTTTAAATCATACGTCCGCGCTCTGGGGACTTGGAATCGACCTTTGTACTCCGTCTCACACTCCGGGAGTCCAGAGTTGACATTATACTTCAATTCACGCTCTGGGAACTCGAAGTTGATGTTTATACTCCGACTCGCACTCTGGGAGTTCGGAGTTGTTGATTATACTCCGTTTTGCACTCTGGGAATCCGGAGTCGATGTTAATACTCCGGCTCGCACTCTGGGAGCCCAGAGTTGATGTTTATACTCCGTTTCGCACTCTGGGAATCCGGAGTTGATGTTTATACTCCGAATCGCACCCTGGGAGTTCAGAGTTGTTGTTTATACTCCGTTTCGCACTCTGGGAATCCGGAGTTGGTGTTTATACTCCAATTCGCGCTCTGGGAATTTGGAGTTGTTGTTTATACTCCGACTCGCACTCTAGGAGTTTGGAGTTGATGTTTATACTCCGTTTCGTGCTCTGGGAATCCGGAGTTGTTGTTTATACTCCGACTCGCACTCTAGGAGTTCGGAGTTGATGTTTATACTCCGACTCGCACTCTGGGAGTTCGGAGTTGATGTTTATACTCCGTTTCACGCTCTAGGAATCTGGAGTTGGTGTTTATACTCCAATTCGCGCTCTGGGAATTTGGAGTTGATGTTTATACTCCGACTCGCGCTCTGGGAGTTCGGAGTTGAATTAGGATCATGGATGGTCGGGTCACATCCACCCTGAGTTAACAAGTGAGGTCGTTAGATGGACGGGTCCACCCTCCTCAAACTTGGTGCAGATACGGATGAAGTCGTTGGGTGGACGGATCCACCCTCTTTGTAGACGTATTTTAGTACTCCAGTTCACACTCTGGGAACTGGGAGTTAAGTGAGGGATTGTCGTGTATCAATCCGTTTTTTGGCTTTGATGTGATGGCTTGTCCCCGAGCTCGGGTTTCACTTAGCGAGTGACCGGTTGCATCACAGTCACTCTCTATTTGAATAAATTCCACCGTATGGCGAAACTTAGCTCTCCGTGCATAGTGATGATCATATGAAGCATTTCAAGTAAATCACAACTCTGGCTCGAAGAGATTGCATTTTATTGCTGAAATAAGAAAATATGACAAAGTCAGTTGCCTTATTACAAATTCTAATTTCAAAATGCAGAATCAAATTGCGAAATGGAAAATAGACTAAACGGATAAACATAGCCTGTCATGTGTAGTAGCGGCGAAGACTCTCGCTATTCCAGGCTCTGGGAAAAGTAAGACCGTCAACGGTCGATAATTTGAATGTGCCATCTCCGAGCCTTCGTTCAATAACATACGGTCCTTCCCATGTCGGCTTCATATGCGAAGGAACTGGATAGATTCTTTTCAGGACGAGATTGCCTAGCTCAAAGGTTCGCGGACGGACCTTGGCGTTGTACAATCGGGCGACTCAACTTCGATGCGCGGCTGCCCTCAGATCAGCCTCTTTACGCTTCTCATCTAGTAGATCGAGATATTCAGCAAGTAATATAGCATTTGTCTTTGGATCATAGTATGTCACACGATGAGAAGGTACTTCTAGTTCAACTGGAATAACGGCTTCTGAACCATAAGAGAGAGAGAATGGAGTGTGGCCGGTCGCGGTCTTGTGGGTTGTTCGGTAAGCCCATAAAGCCATAGGAAGTTCATCGACCCACTTGCCCCCGACCTTTTCCAGTCGTTTTTTCAGAATGGATTTTGTAACTTTATTAACTGCTTCGACTTGTCCGTTTGCATGAGGGTGTGCAACTACAGAGAATTTCTTTTGGATGTGAAATCGTTTGCAGAAATCTTTAAATTCAGCACTGTCGAATTGGGTTCCGTTGTTCGTAATAATGGTGTATGGGAGACCGAATCGATAGATGATGTTGCGAACTACAAAGTTGATTACTTTCTTCATCGTTATGGTAGCAAGAGCTTCGGCTTCAGCCCACTTTGTAAAGTAATCAACTGCAACGATGGCGTATTTCGCACCACCTTTTGCCAGAGGTAGAACACTAATAATGTCGATGCCCCACATTGCAAACGGCCGTGGGCTGACCATTTGCGTTATCTCGGTAGGAGGAGCTCTAGGAATTCGGGCATATTTCTGGCACCTATCACATTTCTTTGCATAATCCGACGCATCGCGATTCACGGTCGGCCAGTAATATCTGTATCGAAGTATTTTCTTGGCAAGTACTTGCCCCCCGGTGTGATCGCCACATTCTCCCTCGTGTATATCGTGCAATACTTGTTTAACTTCATCGTGAGCGATACACCGGAGTAGAGGGACTGAGTACCCTGTTCTGTACATGATTCCATTCTAGATGGTAAATCGTGAGGCCTTCCGAAGGACTTGTCTCTTTTCACTCCTGCGCTCCGGTAGGGTTTCGTGCTCAATGTAATTTCTGAGTGGAGTCATCCATGAATCCTTTTCGAGGACGGTTTCGCATACCCGGTCTATTTCTGCCCGGTCAATGCTCAGGGAGGATAACGTTTCTACGGGAACGAGTCCCATTTGTTGAGCTTCACCTGTGCTGGTTAGTTTCGCCAATGAATCGGCTTTTTGGTTGCGTTCTCGAGGTATATAATAAATGGCATAATAATCAAACTGATTTAGTACTTCCTGAACTCGAGCTAAGTAAGCAGCCAACCTTCGATCTCTTGCTTGATACTCTCCCCGTACTTGACACACGACTAATTGTGAATCATAATAAATTTCCACTACGATAATTCTCAAATCTCTAGCAAGTTTCAAGCCAGCTAAGAGGGCTTCATATTCAGCTTCATTATTAGTCGCATGAAAATCGAACTTCAAAGCATAACATATGGATCGGCCTACGGGAGTTTCAAGTACAACACCAGCGCCCGAACACCGGTCGTTTGATGCACCGTCGGTATAAAGCTTCCAGACGTATTCGGGGGATTCACTGGTTTCGGGCAAGTCCTCTGGAATGGTGAATTCAGCGATGAAATCAGCTAGGACTTGTCCTTGAATGGCTCGTCTTGGAGTGTAAGTAATGTTAAACTGGCCCAGTTCGATGTTCTACATGAGTAATCTACCGGACATCTCAGGCCGCGAGAGGACCTGTTGTAACGGCCGGTCGGTGTAAACAATAATGGGATGTGCCTGGAAATACGGTTGGAGTTTTCTTGATGCAATAACCAAGCAATAAGCCAACTTTTCTAGCTTCGGATAATTCCTTTCGGCTCCAGTCAATCGCTTGCTGACGTAGTATACTGGCTTCTGTATCTTGTCTTCTTCTCGAATTAATGCAGCACTAATAGCGTTTTCTGATATTGCCAAATATACGAACAACTTCTCATGATCAATAGGCTTCGACAGGATAGGTGGTGTGGATAGATGTTGAACTAGTGCTTGGAAAGCGCCCTCACACTCCGTGGTCCATTCAAAGTTTCGTTTCCCTTTTCGGATCAGATCGAAGAAGGGAATGCATTTGTCGGTGGACTTTGAAACGAACCTACTCAATGCTGCTACTTTTCCATTGAGACTCTAGACTTGTTTTATGGTTTTCGGAGTTTCAAGATTTCTGATAGCCCAGATCTTTTCAGGATTAGCTTCGATCCCTCGAGCGTTGACGATGAACCCAAGGAATTTTCCGAATGGAACTCCAAAATGACATTTCAGTGGATTTAGCTTCATTTTGTATTCTCGAAGTATGTTGAACATAGTTTCCAGGTCTTTAACATGGTCAGTGGAGAGTCGTGACTTCACAAGCATGTCGTCTACATATACTTCCATTGTTTTCCCGATTTGATTGGCAAACATCCGATTGACCAGTCGTTGATAAGTAGCCCCGACATTCTTGAGTCCGAATGGCATAAACTTGTAACAGTAAAGTCCCAGATTGGTTACGAAGCTGGTATGTTCTTGATCAGGTAAATGCATTGGTATCTGATTGTAGCCAGAATACGCGTCCATGAAGGATAAGAGTTCATGCCCAGCTGTCGAATCTACTAGCTGATCAATTCTGGGAAGCGGGAAACTGTCTTTGGGACATGCTTTATTCAGATCGGAGTAATCAACACATGTTCTCCACTTTCCATTCGGCTTTCGGACGAGCACGGGATTCGACACCCATTTAGTATATAGTGCATCTCGAATGATTATGTTTGCTTCAGGCTTTTCTACTTCTTCTTTAAGGGCGGCAGATCTCTCTGGATCCATACCGCGCCTTTTTTGTTTGACCGAGACATGCCGCGGGTCAATATTCAAAGTGTGGCTTGCGATGTCCAGCGAGATCCCACACATGTCGGAATGCGTCCAGGCGAATACATCAAGATTTTCTCATAGAAATTCAACCAATTCCTCTTGAGTTTGCTGGCTTAACTGAGACCCAACCTTTATCATTTTTGAATCATCGTCATTGTCAATTGGGACATCAATCGTCAGTTCGGCCGGGGATGCTTGACTTTCGTTAGATTCTCCTTCGTTTTAGTTTCTCTTGGGTCAAGATCCTTGAGGAATTGGTTGGGGTGCCCGGGCCTAGGCCCGGGCGTTAATTGTCAATTATCAGCAAAACAGACGCAGAGAGATTCCTCTACGCCCTTTCCTTTCTCCTTTCGCTGCGCCTCCCACAGCTCAGCAACATAACAGGCTCTGGCAGCAGCCCGATCTCCTTGAATGATTCCCACTCCACGATCAGTGGGAAATTTTAAAGTCAAACACCATGGGGCGATGGCTACCCTGAATTCGGCGAGGGCCGGTCGGCCCAAGAAAGCATTGTAAGGGGAGTCTATGTCCAAAACAATGAACTGTAACATCCGTACTCTCCGACGTTCTCCAACTCCCAACTCTACTGGTAGTTCCACCATTCCAGTAGGTATAGTAGCACTTCCGTTGAAACCATGGATTCAGGATTGACAAGGTTTTAAGTCCGTGGCTTCCATTCTCATTTGATCATAAGCTCGTTTAAACATGATATTCACAGAGCTTCCACTTTCAACTAAGATCCTCTTCATCCAAGCGGGACCTACTTGAGCTGAGATGACCAGTGGATCGATAGTAGGGGCTTCGAATTTATCAGCATCTCTGTTCCTGAACACGATGTCATCTGCCATCGTCTTCTGTTTCTTGGCCGGAGCCCCTTCATCAAGACTACTATAGCACTCGAAGTCTGCATGCCTGATAGAGCTGGCATACGACTCCATTTCCTTCCAGCTTCGGTTTGCTGGATGAGGACCACCACTTATTGTATTAATAACCAACCTCCCGCCAGTTTGAGCGGGTTCCTCTTGCCTTTCTTGATTTGGTGCACGATTTTGATTTGATAGGCCCGCACCACCAGATTGCGACGCCTGCACATACTGATCCAACTTCCGTTCACGTATCAGTTTTTCAATGAGGTCTTGTAAGTGACGACACTCATTAGTGTTGTGGCCATAACTCTCATGGAATCTACAAAATTTTCCTGTTTGGATTTGTCTTTCCGTTGGTGGCTTCAGAGCAGGTTTCTTGTATTGCATGGTATTGTAGGTCTGGAAATACACATTTTCCAACGACGTATTCAATGGAGTGTAATTATCGTACATGGAAGCTCTACACCGTGGACCACGATTCTGGTCGCGCTTTTTGTTTTGATTTCCATTGTCCCTCTGCTGATTCTGTTTATTTTGTACGTTCGACTAAAATTTTCCAGAACTATCTCCAGACTGTTTGACAGTGATGTTACTCTGGATTCCTTCAATGTTGGGTCCTGCATCATCCTGCTTCCTAGACTGTTTCGCATCCTCCCTTCTCAAGAATTGGGCTGCCTTGGAATAGAAACGGTCCAGTGACGCAAGTGGTTTTCCAGCTAACTAATTTCCAAGCTCGGAATCGGCATCAATTCCCTTAGTCAACGCCATCAGGATAGAGTTATCATTGGGATTTCTTATTTCCGCACACGCAGCATGGAATCTCTCCAAGTAACGTCTAAGTGTTTCTCCGGGAGCTTGTGTAACACTAGACAGAGTGTTAACGTCTTTAGGCGTCGCCACGTGCATACGGAATTGTTCAACAAACTTGGTGGCCATATGGTCAAAACTAGAGATGGATCGTGGTGGCAAACGAGTAAACCACATGGTAGCATTCCCCCTAGGGAAATAGGGAAACTACGGCACTTTACTGCGTCATCATCTTTCGCAGCATTCATTATCCATTCATACTTCATGATGTGTTGATTGGGATCAGAACTTCCTTCATAGACTGGTATAGTTGGCATCTTGAAGCGCCGAGGTGGTTCAGCATATAATATTTCATCGGTGAAAAGGGTATGACTCTAGGAGATTCCCTAGTCGTCATTAGTGAGACCCTGACTTTCACGAATCATCTGACGAATCATTGTTGGTATATCCGGCATTCGGATACTGGGAGCTTGTTGTGCCAAGGTGTGGACGGGTTCCACAGCGCGAGTCTGGACCGAACGCGGTTGACGGTCCGTGTCTCGCCTCCTTGGTTCAACATTTTCTGGGATGTAAGGCTCTGGAGTCTGCTCTCGTTGGCTATGATGAGGATCAACTTGATTTCTAGCATCGCCTCCCTGTTCGGTAGTGGTGGTGGTAGAGATATTGCCTGTGACATGATAAGGAGCAACATCTCCTCAGGATGAGGGCCCTATACGGTGACTAGTAGATGGCCCAGTTCTGGGTTGTCCAAGATTCGAAGCAGGTTGGTGCCCAGTGGCCTAGGTGTAGCTTACATTCAACCGTGGGCGTGTGGATCGAAGATGACCGTCAGATGAGGCTGAACTCTCTGTGGAAGAATAAGAACCTTGGTCTCTTCTGGATCTTCTGCGCCTTTGGCGATTTAACTGGTTGCTCAACTCTATGTTGGCGCGTAGTTGTTCAATTAGCAGTTGTCGACTCTGGGTCAATTCTTGGAGCAGCATCTGAAACTCTTGTCTGGTAATCGGGCCTGTTGGATCTGAAGGTCCGGCGGCATCTTGGTTTGATGGAGGCAATTGCGCGGGATATTGTCGGTCCCGTCCTCCTTGATCAGCAGCTGTAGAGGTAGTCCGTGTACTTACCATGGTGAATTAATGAAAGTCCTTTCCTAGATTTGATGCAGATCTGAATAGAATGAAAGGGCTTCAAAGTTCTAGATCTGGATCTTCTTCTTGGATTTATGCAATCCGATATAGATAGGAGATCCGAAGAGCGGGAGAAAAATTGGGTTTTTTCTCAGTGAAAGCACCAAAGTGTTTGTACCAAAATTGGGCACAACACACTTCAGAAGTTTTTGAAGAGATAAAGTGAAGAAATTAAATGGAAAAAGAGGAATTATCTAACAAAAACTCCAAATCTCAGATATGAAAATAGTTAACATGTAAGGAGACACAAGAATTTAGAGTGGTTCGGCATATTGCCTACGTCCACTATGAAGTAGTTTGCTTTATTGATCTATCTTTGACGATTACAAGTGAATTCAATGAATTACAGCAGGTAATTATCATTTGCAGCAGTGAAATTCGTTGTTAGTAGCAGCAATGGAGTTCAGATCTGGATCCGGCAGAGTCTGGGCATTGGAGATCTCAAAAAAGAAGAAGAACCCTTTTTCTGTTGGCTTTGGGGGTCTATTTATAGGTGTAGGAGGCTATTTTGCTCAGATCTCGGGAGACCCTCTCTGGCACGTGACCAGGCCCGTGCGTCCAAGCCCGTGAAGTTTTGGTCCGATCCGTGATCGATACGAACAGATTTCGTATCGATCAAGATTTCATCCAATGGAGTCAAAATTTGGTGTGGACGTTCTTTAGCATGTACGTAAGCTTCTGTGAAAATTTCATAGCATTTGGACTTGTAGATTAGGAGATATGATCGATACGAAATGGGATTCTCGGTTGGCTGTTTCGTTCGACTCGCTCACTTCGACTCGCTTTCGTTCGACTCGGTGACGTGGCGCTTAAAACTCTGGATCACTCCTCCTTTGATGTTGTTTTGATCGAGTCGTTCTAGAATTTTCACCCTGCTCGTATCGATGGTATTGTTTTGTTTGCATCGATAAAAGATGTGCACTTCGCATCGATGAAGGTAGAAGTCTTCGGATGGATACAAAGTGGAGCGAGTCGAATTGTGGCTCTCTGATAAAGTCGAAACAGATGGAGTCAAACAGTGGTCCTGCGAAGGAGTCGAATAGGATGGAGCCGAATAGAGGTTCTGAGATGGACGCGAAGTGGAGCGAGTCGAAGTGGAGCGAGTCGAAGTGGGTACTCCTGATGGATTCGAACTGAGTGAGTCGAACGCGAGGCTGTTTTTATTTAATTTTGTATTGGTTGTAACTTGAGCATACGAACTCGGATTGACTTGAGATTTGGAACATTGGCTCTCATAGCTTCGCTTGTCGTGTCAAACCAGTTTTAGCTTGATCCGGACTTAGACAAAATTCGTCTAATTCCATAGTGAGCCTGTGTATAACCAATCTCTAGGATGGACCGTCATTGTTTTACTAGCCAATTCCTTAGTGTTATGGCCTTGCCAAAAGGCGGGATAACATTTAAATGTTATCCAGCAAATTAGTCACCATCCTTAAGAAGAAATTAAAGATTTACTTCCTGATTTCCTAGCATTTATTACGTCAAATAATTATTAAAAACCAGCCATTTCTCCACCATAAATACCAATTCATTACCCATCAAAGCCGGATTTAATGCCCAATAAATGCCATGGTAACCTGCTTATTTATTACTAATTAATGCCAACCATTTCCATATCAAATATTCCTTAATTCCCTTCATCCTTACCTTAAATAAGAAGATTATGGTGCAAATAATATCAGCCTAGTTAGCGTCACTACAATACAACACCAACACTGGGTCAAGGCTTACAGCTATAAATACACCTAACATTGCAAAAGAAAAGAGGAACCGAAACAGAAAATGTGACTTCTCCTCTCCTCCTCAAAAATCTCTTGTAATATGAAACTACAAGTGATAAATAAATTATAAAGTGGATGTAGGCCATAGATTTTGCCGAACCACTATAAAAATTTCGTGTCTCTTTTATCTTTTCTTCTTTTTATCTGCTTATTTTGTGATCTGTGTTGCTATTTTCTGGATTGCCGTTAAGGCTGGTGCTTTCACACTCAAATCAGGGTGTTGATCCATTTTTTGGGTTAACAATACCCATATCTTGATAGCTCTTCAAATCTAGTTGCGTACTCAAGCACTGTCATATATCCCTGCTCCAATTCAGCAAACTTCCTGAGCAGAGTAGACTTAGCAATCTTCGACATAAATCTTTCTTCAAACCTCCTCCTGAACTTAGCCCATGTCATAGTCTCCTCATTGAATCCGACTGTAACACTGTTCCACCAGTACAGTTGTGACGACCCGCATTTCAGAAGGTTTAAGTCGACAATAATCCACACATGTTCAACTTAAACAAATCCGGAATGTAGATAATCAATGGGGATAATTAATAAAAATAAGGAACGAAGAAGAAAATAGACACAAAATCTCGCAGTGGAATGACAAAATATAATAATCAAATAACAGTTCATGAACCTATTTATATCATACATTTGATTATAATTTATACAACATTTATCAGAGTTATATATACAACAGGGATGAATAAAATGATGCAGTAGACAACGTGATGCAGAGAATAATAATAATAGTAATAATATAACAAATCTTCATCTTCGTCCTCCAAAAAACGATCTTCAATGTGCCGAAAAATTCAAAGCTGACCCGAGCATACTGAAAAGACAAAACACTCGAGTCAAGACTAAAATACTCTTATGTAAGTCAAATCGATATCGCATATAACATGAGTGCCGAGGCATCAGAGATGTTTACGGGGTTTCACATCTCCTATTTAGTGTATAACGTGCGTGCAATAACTTAAGAGATGTTACGGGATTTTCCATCTCCTAAGGATCCGATTAAACTATTTATATATAATAGTATATGCTATAATAGGTAATGTCTATCAGTAAAATATATATCAAAATAGCGTTAATACTAATGATACTATTTATACATTGATCCACCTTAACACATTTTTATAGCATGTAGTCTATTTAGGTCCTGTAACACAACCAGTAATGTCGGTAGCCAGTGAGTCCCATATAGGTATAATACTAAACCAAAGTCATAATGGGCTCGTATAAGGATAAATATGACAAGGCACGTGAGGCAATGCCCAAGGTAGGATTCTACCAGTTTACCCTTTCTAGCTAGTCGTAATCCATCCGTGGCCGACCGCGACTATCAATCCAAACAAAAGGTGCACCCATCTAGTCGAAAATCACAATAGTAATATGAGGGATCAACATTGCTAGAGGTAGCTAACCTCATTAGCCAAACATAGGCTCTTATTTTAGTCATTTAAATTATGACACAAGTGGCAAGGCTATATATCATCATTCTCTTACTTCATTCCAGTAAATGTTCGCCAATTCAACCACTACATTCTAGATATCATCCACCGTGTACACGGTTGTCAAAGTGGTTTCAATATTGACAGAGAGTATGCCAATAAGAGGCCTCGGTCTCTTTAACAACCAAACATCGTTTTACACACCGATTGGTACTTTTATATTTCGAAAACAATTCATACTTGATATCAAAATATCATATTCGCTTCAAAATCAAATCCATTTCGAAATCATCATATTTACTCAAAATATACCATATCATCTTTGCCTTAATATCTCGATTTCGCTTCCAAAATTGTTTCGAAATTCAATTTAGGTTATAACTTCATTTTAACCTCATTCGCATTTAAATCCAAGATTTAAATATAAACATTCCACCCTTGACCGGTTTGAATTTTTTTAGAAAATAGTTTGAATAGTTTTAAAATAGGTTAAATAGTTAAAATTATTTAATAGAAAATAGTTTAAGTATTGAAAATGGTTTATATAGTAAAACAGTTTGGAAAATCAAAATAATTTGAATATTTAAGAAGATAGATTTTAAATAGTTTATACTAAAATAATTTATTTGAAAAATAGTTTTAAAGTCAAACTGATTCAATTCCAAATTTTCCAATTCAAATCAGTTTCCATTTCGATTTAATCGATTCAATTCCTATTCCAAGTCGATTTTACTTCAATTCCAATTTCAATTCAAATAAATTCGATTTCGAATTAATTCAATTTCGCTTTCAATTCCAATTGATTTCAATTTCAATTCCAACTTGAATAAATTCCAATTCAATCCCAATTAAATTTCAATTCCAAATTAATTTCAATTTCAATCCCAAATTAATTTCAATTTCAATCCCAAATTAATTTCAATTTCAATTCCAAATTAATTTCAATTTCAATTTCAACTATCTGATTCAATGATTTAATTTCAACTCAATTCTCGTATTTAAACCATTTTGATTTTTATCAATTTCGAGTTCGATTTCCAAAGTATCGATTTAAAACACTTAAATCAAATTAACCTTCAATATTCAATTTAAAATCCAAATCTTCAAATATAATTCAATTCTGAGCTCAATTTTTAAATATCATTTTATATTACTTTTACTTGGCAGTATTCAAAATTCGAATAAAAGTCCATTTTTTTAAACAAATCAATTTTTGAAATTCAACTCATATTTCGATTATAACTTCAAAATCTCAACTTCGATTATTTAAACAATTCCTGCTGTCAAATTTAAATTCCAACATTTCGAGCTCCAGTTCAAAATATAATTCGATTTCCACAAATTCGATTCTTGTTTCTTTAAAATCAAATCATTTAAATAATTTCAAATCAAAATTTCTGAAATCATTTAATTTAACCAATCCGGTGTCCGTGTATAATTTTCTATCCTATGGCCAAGTGAATCAATTATTTCAGTTTAATTCAGGAATGGATATATACCATTTCAATCCAAAATAAATGTCATAGGTATATGTCATTTCAACCTATTCCTTAATTTATTCGAAATAGTTCAATTTATAGTTTTATATATTGTAAATAATATACAGGATGATAACAAGATATATTAAAAATAAATAAACATCCATATCATCCAAATATCAACCAATAACACCCATCACAATCAACATTTCCAAAATAGTCAACATATCACAACAATTTAACCAATCATCAATGATTAGGAATTTAAATATCAGTTTAATTCTAATTTAAATTTAACCGTTAATTCAAAATTTCTAACATATAAATTCCTACATCGATTTCTATGTTAGTTAAATTTACCAAACAACAACCACTAATTTAAATCACTTCAGAATTTCAAGTTAACAAACATAAAAATAATTTAGTACGTCGTGAGCATTATAAAACACTCACCTTTTATTTGAAACTAAAAATATTTCAGCTTCAAATAAATTCTAGATCCACTCCATGCTGTAGACGACGTTGCTACGGTCGCGACACGATTTGTATCGCCCGAAACGGACCTGTATGCAAGAGTTACGATATAATTAATATAACAGTAATTAAAATTTTAATTAACAAAATTTACGACAATTAACTATCTCAATACCTATTCCCCTTTACACGTTCAAGCCCGCTTCTCCTTCCAGTTGAAAATCGTGACTTACATCTCGTTCGCTTTTTTTTCGAAGCACAAACGAACCGCCAAGCCTCAGCCCAGTCGTCGCCGCACACCCCCGGCCGAACCACCATCGAGCTCGCCGCCATGATATTGCACCTCCGACCTTGAGAATCCCTAAATCGAAATCAACAACCTTAGGTGCGCCATCCAGCCAACTCGCGACTCTCTCTCGCCATCGCCCTACTCGCGGCGAACGATTCCCACCAGAGACGCGCTCCCTCCTATCGCGCCGCTCGCAAATACATTCTTTTTTTTAATTCGATCGATTCGTTTTTTTTCTTTTATTTCGATCTGATTTGAAATAGGAAGAAAAGGGGGAAAGGAGGGATATGTGATATACGGCAAGAAAAGGAACATGGGTTTGGATGTAGATAATTATATTATTAATTAATTTGAAAATATCTGACGTTAACGTCCGAAATTTCTCGAGCTCCAAACGAAGCATGCCGCTTGGCGTTTATAATGTTTTACCCCATTTCGAACATAATGGAACTATTTTTGAGGCCTAATTCGATCGCATTCAGAAGATAGCTTTTCAAAATCTATTTATTTTAATTAAATTCTGAAATTTAATTCTACACGTTTCAAGCTCGCACGACCAAACGACAAGTCTGATCGCTACGAAACTTGAAATTCTACAATAATTCACTATTACAGATCCGAACTCCGAAGAAATTGGTTTTGTCGAAATCCGAGACAGTGGCCAAAATGGCTATTTTTAATCGTTAAATAAAATATAAATTTCCAATTTCTAATTATTCACTTTTAAATCCAATTTTAAATGTTAACAATCTTCATTCTTATTTAAATAAAATTTAAATCAATTTTCGATATCATTTTCATTCACAATAAATTTAGAATTCAATTATTCAAATAATTTCCAATATTAAATTTAACCAATTTAATCCTCCAATAAATTACAATAATAGGTCATTAAATTTTAACTCTAACCATTTTTAGTCAATAATTATATCAAATTCTATAATTTAAAATAGTAAAAAAGAATACGGGTCGTTACAACAATGCTGCTTCTTGTAACTACCTAGAAGCAAGCTTCCTCTTCTGCTTGTCATTGAGCCCCAAATCAACAAATATTCTCTCGCAATGAAGTAACCAATTCTACACTTCGATTGCATCTTCAGTCCTAATGAACGGCTTTCCTCCCAGCCTGGCATAATCCCTACTTAGCACAACATAGTTATTGATCATTGGAGCTTCCTGATTTCCTCCAACTAATCATGTAGCAGCTCCTGCTTGCATCATGTTAACGAAGAACTGATACATAGCTCCCATATCAGCTTGCGGCATTCCAACACCCACATTAGTAGCTTGTACCTGATCCGGATTCCTTCTGGTGTTTGGTCTGGCATTTCCATTAGTTGTGGTGCTTCCCCCACCAATGTTAACTCTTCAAGCATCCATATCTTATGCCCGTAAAATCTGCATTCGAGTCTTTGTAAGATATGGAAGAATAGCCTAAGAGAGATGGGAGAATAGAGATATAGTGTATACTTATATATAGCAAATACAAGTGCGTTACTATAGCGTTATCCCATATCCCGATCTTTTCTCTAATTCCTTAGGATTATGTTTTCAAAACTTTTAAGTTTCTCATAAACCTATGCTCTGATACCAAGTTGTAACATCCCCTATCTTGAGGCCCGAAGCTAAGCGCTACAGATGCTGCAGTCATCCATAGTATTAACTTTCAGTGATAAAATACGGTATTGTTAATGGTATCCATAATATCAGAAGCACTTGAATATGAAATAAAATCAGCACAGATTGAAACATTTTCTGATTACATTTCAAATCAATATTTCACATTCAATTACATAATCCCATAATCGATTCCTAGGTTTTGATCTGATAGAGTTAGGGGTATGCCCTCGGGGCAATTCTGTAGTTTATTATAAATTAGTAGCTCTAAAATCAATTCTCGTTCGAAATAAAGGTGTTTCTTCTTTCTGTTGTATATTTGTTATAATGTGTTATAAATGATTAAATGTTTAATTAAAATATATCTAACAGAAAATCCATAAATGGTATGTTTTTGTGATAGTAGTTACAAAGTCTTGTAACCATGAGTAATTTATCACAATAAAATTAAATATACCATTTTAAACGTTCTTAGTCAAGATGCATCGAGACTGGATATCGATGTATCCATTGAGACTAGAGTACGTAACACTCTCCAAATGTTGGGCAGTGTATTACTCATGACTGCTGGGGGCATCTAGGGGTTACGTACTGATGGTTATTGGATAACTATGGAATGACTCGCTCGATAGTTTTCTGTTAGTTAATATAACTAACGTCAAACAGAAAATATCGATGTGACTAATTTACACAGTTCTCTTGACTTGAGGATACTGTTGACCTTCAATGTGGAAGCTCCGCTTTGATTATAGTTAAATCATGGCATGATGTGCATCGAACGACTATAGTTGGGTCGAGTGAAAGCATTGGAAGTGAAACACTAATCAAGAGAGGATTCATCTCCTTAGTTATATGAGGTTAGTATCATGGTCAACTGAAGTCAACTCAAAGTCAAAGTCTCTAGCCAGAGCAGTTCAGTGTTATTATTGAACCGAGGATTTTGTGTTTGGACTGTAAAGTTGACTGTGGATGATATTGGAATTTTGACCATTATCAAATTCCATAAATCCAAAGTGATATAGTTTTGACGAAGAGAATTGGTGTAAATAATTGTCACTATCGGGTACCGCTTATAATAAGTAAAATTAGATTTTACCAAAAGATGTATAAGCGATAAATTCAACCAAAATGTCACACCACTTGCGAAGTGACGTGTGAACGTTAATATTCGAATAGTTCGATATTAATCGCTGACTGAATTTACACCTTTGAGTCGCACAACCGGAATGATGAATGCTCTAAATGAACCACATGATTTAATTAATTTATAATTGCTGTAAATTAATTAAATTAATTAATATTTATGAAATATTAATTACTATATTTTTATTTAATTTATTTGAATGCCCTTAGCATTTAGTAAAGTGCGTATATATATGAGTTATAAACGCACATATTGATATATGATATCTTTAGAGTGTTTGATTTTTTTTTAATTTATTTGAATGCCCTTAGCATTTAGTAAAGTGCGTATATATATGAGTTATAAACGCGCATATTGATATATGATATCTTTAGAGTGTTTAAATTTGATTTAAACATGATAAATACTAAAAAGGGGGTTTTAAATAAATTAAATTAATTAGTATTTATGAAATATCAATTATTAACTTTTTATTTTAATTTATTTGAATAATATTAGCATTTAATGGTGTGCGTATATAAAAGTTATAAACGCGTGCACATTTGAATTGGATTTAAATGAGATTAACGCTAATGAGATTTTGGAAATTTTTGAAGGTCCATGTGGTACCATCTATGGCTAGTCATGCATGTAGAAGAGAGAGAGAGGATTTGATTAACATTTAAAAATGAATTAATAGGGGAAAGTTTTAAGGAAGGAATACGAAAGGTTTCTATCATTCTTTTGAAACACATCTCCCTTTATTTTCTTATACGATTGATTTATTTCCTGTCATAATCATCCCTCTTGCTCTTCTATCAGAGAATTTCGAATTTTCATGGCTTCCTAACCTCTAAATTTCCAAAATAAAATATCAAATAAAATTAATAACAAAAGGTAGTTCCAATCTCTCAATTCTTGCAAAAATTCGGAGATTGATTCATGGAATCTAAGAGCCTTTGATTCATCATTCAAGGTGCATTCTCTTGGCAACATCTTAAGGTAATAATTCTAATTTTATATATTCATAATTTAACTTGTTTATGTAATTTAGATCCATCACCTATTTCATCTCATCCGTGTTTTTGTTTATTTGATCAAATAGATTAGATCCCTTTTGCTCCATCTTAATTAATTACATATGTTCACCATGTTATTTTAATTTGAACTTGAATCTGTTTTAAGATATATTTTGATTGTTCGCCAATTCATATTGTCATTATTAGATCTACATTATACGATCCCATATTTAATTATTTTTCATGTTGCTTAATTGTTGAGATCTGAAACCTTTGCAACATATACATATGTGTCTGATTTGTTCTATCTATTTTGTTGTTGTTTCAAGTTTGTTATTTAAAAAAAACTTTTTGATTAAAATCTAAGTCTTAATTAATGAAATATTTCTATTATTGATTCAAATAGAAAACATATGTAGTTTATTTATGTTTGCATATATGTTTTGTGTTTACTATTTTAAATTCAATCTTTTGGTTTTTGCATACTTCTGTTTAAAGTTATAAAAAAAGGTTTTCTTTATAAACATAACTGGACTTTATTACAAAATATCACAAATACTTGGATTTCCTTTTAAATTAAAGTTAGGCTTTAGTTGTTACTTTATATTGGAACATATACAAAATTATAAATTTTAACATAAAAATGTATTAAGTTTAAAACACTATTTACAATGATTTTTGTATGTGTATTGTAACATCCCGTATCTGGAGGCCAAAAGCTATACGCTACAGATGCTACGGTCATCTATAGTATTAACTTCTGGTGACAAAATACGGTAATGCTAATGGTATCCATAATACCAGAAGAACTTGAATATGAACAAAATAACAGAGTTTAAAAACAACCTTTTACTAATTACATTTCAAAAAAAATTCATATCCAAGTTACATAATCCCATAACGTTTCCCAAGTAAAGACCAATTATAATCATTATAGAAATACGCCAAGAGCGACATATGACGATGCCCCCTTGGTTGATCAAAACAATATAGTCATATCTAACTTCATACACATAGCGGAAATAAACAGAATAAACCGCAACTCCTAATTAGCTATCCGACATCCACCTGCTCATCTTTGGAAGCTTTATTTGCCAAAACAAAACCAGTAAACCTCAACCCTCAGCATACTCAAATCAATTTTGAGCACCCGAGAGTTTAAGGGGAAACAAAAACTTCGCGTCAGACATGAAGTTCGGTATGAATAATACTGCTACATCTAAATTTTCCTGATATTAAGTGAGACCACGCCGCTTAGCGGAGCATGTTTCCCCTCACTAACATCCTTTTAAAACATATCTTTTGTACATCTTTTCCTGCAACCAGACTGGTTAATCATACTGATTATACCAATAATAGCAATATCCTTTATGCTAAAAACAAGTAATAAATGGACCATCTGTCCAAAAAATGGACTAACTGTCCTCGAATTGGACTAACTGTCCTTAAACTGGATTAACTGTCCGCAAACTGGACTAACTGTCCATAAACTAGACTAACTGTCCACAAACTTTTTCTTAGGGTTAACTACCCTTCATCTTTTTTCTCAAAAACCTTTTCAAATGATTTAACATTTTAAATCATACTTACACAAGGAAAATATATTCTTAGCTATACTCTAAGCTATTTTTCCATGTTATATATACTTTACTCAAAATAATGTTGATGAAAACTAATGGAGATGAATTATCCTCCCAAAACAAGTTAAAACCCATTTTAAATTGAAAACACTACGGGTATATTGCCTAGTTAATACATTCGAAACTTTTGTTTAAAACCTTTAAACAACCATGTCGAAACCATTGAAAGTACCCATTTCGAAACCATTGAAAGTACCCCTTTCAAAACCAAGTAAAACCCTTTACTTAACCTAGGCCGAAAGGCCAAATCCTTCCTTTTGAAACCATTCAAATTCTTCCTTTCAAAAGCATCGAAAAACCTTCCTTTAGAAAGCTTTAAAACATTAGGCATCCTTCTTTAAAACCTTTAAATATTGCCTTTCGAAAACATAGGAAAAACCTTTCCTTTCAAACCTTTCAAAACCTTTGGGGAACCACCCCTTTGAAACCATTTATTAAAACCTTTCGAAAGCGTCGAAACTCTACACTTTCGAAAGCACTTGGGTTCAATTTAAAACATGTGGAAATACCTATCGAAACCATTAAAACTGTCTCTTTCGAAACCATTTTGGTTATACTTCCATTTAGAGAAAAAGGGTCATTAAATCATTTAAGTCAAAAGCATCTCTTTCGAAAGCATTTCCTAAGCAAAGAAGTGATGGTGTCGAAACCATCCCTTCGAAAGCATTGGAGAAGTGGCCAAGTTTAAAAAGCAAAGCAACCCTTTCGAAACCAATCTTGGACGAAAGGTAAAAAGCAGCAGTCAGGGGTTTCGACCTAGTCGAAAGCATTTATTTAAAAACAAAGGTGCAACCCAATCGAAACCATTTCTTTAAAACCATTTGACCTGGTCGAAAGCCAACCCAGTGGAAAGCTATTTAGTCAAAAGCAAGCAGGCACATTTCCATTTAAAAGCAAAGTATCACTTCGACCCTTTCGAAACCCTTGGTTTCGACCCAATATCTTCCGCCTTTGTCCAATTCACTACGTACCAGTAATCTGATACCATGTGCATTGGTTTCGATTGAGTCAGAGGCGAAGGTAAGGAGTCGGAAGCCTGGTGCCGAAAGCATCAAAATGGTAAAATGCCTGTATATTTGTCCTTTAAACTATTTCTTTGTACCTAACCTACCTTGTTTGTCAAAATCTGATTGGTTGCAAATTCTACTTTTCTAAACAGTACTGCCGACTTTCCAGAAATAACAATTTTATTTATTTATAAAAAACCCCTTCTCCTTTCATAAATATATAAAACATTTAAGTCACATACCTTAAATAATTTTATATACCCATTAAAACACATAGGAAAATTCTACAAAAATTCCAGAAAATCATTTTTTATATGTTTTCTAACATATATAAATTTCAGACCCAAAGCATTAATTATTTAACCGTAAATAATTTTTAACCCAAAATAACATTTTCTTCACTAGAAAATTTATATAAATTCCACACCAATTCTGAAAATTGAAACCCATCTCTAAAATATCATTTTTGATCTACATAAAAATTTGCAAGGCATTTAGAGGTCATTTAATAGGGTTTTCACCTTAAAATATATCATAAAATCTATATGAACAAGCATAATTCATCAACCAGTATATATAATCATTCCATCATTCAAATCATGGAAAATCATTGCAATAAGTTCGGATTTCATCTTAAAATCGAAAACAAAAGAAGTAAGAGATGTAATCATTATTCACCTTAGCTTTAAAGATTTAGGAGTTTGATATTTGAATGGATTCGATTTGCTTAAGCTTCTTCCTTCGCTCTTCTTTAATTTATTTCCCCTTTCTCTTGTTAATGGGGGTCGGCCTCAAGTTTTAAAATTTATCAAATGAAACGAACGTGTATGAGAATACACGGCCAAGGTTTAGGGTATCATAATGGCCTCTTTCCTATTTTACCCTTCCTCCTTATTCATTTTAACTCTTCTTTTAGTTCATTGGTTAAATGGCACGGCTACCCCTTAGTTAAAATCAAATCACAATCCCCTAATCAACACATTATTTTATTTAATTTAGCTAATTAAATATCCTAAATAATGTTACCAAAAACATGGGGTGTTGTTACATACTCCCTCCTTAAAGAATTTTGTCCTCGAAATTACGATAAGGAACACAACAAATCAATCAAAGAGGTAAAACATATCATCAAACAAGTCAGGATAAGTATCTCTAATCCTGCTCTCAACCTCCCAAGTACAGTCCCTGTCATCGTCGCTCCACCGGACTTTAACTAATCTGACTGTCTTGGTTTTAAGTCTCTTCTCATCTCTCGCAACAATATGAATTGGCTTTCTCAATATAGTCAAGTCCGGTTCCACTACTAAGTCATCTAGCACAGTCGGTGCAATAGTAGTCTCCGGGTCTCTAACACACGTTCTGAGATGAGAAACATGGAAAACATCGTGGACTCCTGCCAAACTGCTCGGTAACTCAACCCTATACGCGAGTTTCCCGATCCTCTCAACAATAGGAAAAGGTCCAATGAACCTCGGTGCCAACTTCCCCGATCTTCCAAATTTGATCACACCCTTCATTGGTGACACCTTGACGAAAACCTGATCTCCAACCGAGAACTCTAAGTCTTTCCGTCTCTTATCTGCATAACTCTTCTGCCTAGATTGAGCTTCCTTCATTCAAGCCCAAATGACCTCAATCTTTTGTGCAGCTTCTCTAACTAAATCTGGACTAAGAACCAACCTATCCCCGGTCTCCAACCAACAAACGGGAGATTTGTATAGCCTTCCATACATAGCTTCAAATGGTGCCATCCCAATACTAGTCTGATAACTGTTGTTATACGAAATTTCGACTAAATGCAGATGGTCTTCCCATGATCCCCTGAAATCTAGCACACAAGCTCTTAAGAAGTCTTCCAAGACTCTGTTAACTCCCTCTGTTTGCCCATCTGTCTATGGATGGTAAGCAGTACTCATCTCGAGCTTGGTTCCCTAAACTTTCTGTAGATCTTCCAGAACTTGCTAGTGAATAAGGAATCTCTATCACTTACTATATCACTAGGAATTCCATACACTCTAACCATAACCTTCATAAACAACTTCGGCAAAACAGCTATCGTTCTGGTTGACTTAACTGGAATGAAATGGGCACTCTTGGTTAATCTATCCACTATGACCCATATAATTTCATTTACTCGGTTTGACCTTGGTAACTCGTCAATAAAATCCATGGAAATAGAATCCCACTTCCATACTCGAATATCCAATGGCTGAAGCAATCCACCTGCCTTCTGGTGTTCAGCCTTTGCCTGTTGGCAATTCAAGCACTGCTTTACCCATAAGCTAATATCCCTCTTCATACCTTACTAGAAGAAACTTCTCTTCATATCCTGATACATCTTAGTTCCTCCTAGATGAATAGTGAACTTCAAACGATGGCATTCCTCCAAGACTTCTTTCCTTATGTTTCCTACACTTGGAACACATAATCTTCCTTTCTTTCTCAACCACCCATTCTGGTCAAGACTGAAATCTTTCAAGTCATCGCTCTCGGTTCCATCTCTCAATTTCCTGAATCGTTCAGCTAATCCTGGATCCTCCTCCTATTTATAAGCAATCATTTTGATCATCACTGGTCGAACTTCCAAACATGATAACATTACGGTTTCTCCGCTAGGCCCAGCCTCAGAACTCCACTGCACTCTGCAATCTACCAATGCTTCCAAATCTTTCCACTCAGCAATCATTGCTAACACTGAATTCTGATGTTTCATGCTAAGTACATCCACAACTTTGTTGCCTTTCCCCGATGTGTACTCAATTCCAAAATCATAAGCGGCAATAAACTCTAACCACCTCTGTTATGTCATGTTCAACTCCTTCTGAAAGAACAAATACTTCAATGACTTATGATCTGTATATAACTCAAACCTCTCTCCCAAAAGGTAATGCCTCCACACCTTCAAAGCAAATATAATTGCAGCCAATTCCAAATCATGCGTTGGATATCTGACCTCATGCTGTCTAAGCTGTCTAGAAGCATAGGCAATCACTTTACCTCTCTGCATGAGCACAGCTCCTAATCCTATTCCACACGCATCTGCATAAACCACCAAATCCTGATTCCCTTCCGCAATAACCAACACAGGTGCATGGGTCAATAAGTGTTTCAAGCTCTGGAATGCTTCCTCACACTTATCGGTCCACACAAACTTCACATCCTTCCTCGTTAGCTTGGTCATCGGTACTGCTATCTGCGAAAAATTCTTAATGAATCTTCAATAATAACCAGCTAATCCAAGGAAACTCTTTATTTCGATCACTGTCTCGGGTCTCTTCCAACTATTCACCGCTTCAATCTTAGTCGAATCTACTGGCAATCCTTTCTCTGAGACTACATGACCAAGAAACTTCACTTCCTTCTTCCAGAATTGACACTTCGAAAACTTCACCTTTAGCTGATGCTGCCTCAGCGTCTCAAGCACCACTCTAAGATGAACTTCATGCTCTCTTTCATCCTTAGAATATATTAAGATATCATCTATGAAAACCATTACGAACCTATCCAAGTGCTCTCGGAAAACTCGGTTCATCAAATCCACAAAGAATGCTGGTGCATTAGTCAGTCTGAACGGCATAACTAACCATTCGTACGATCCATATATGGACCTAAACGCCATCAAAGGTATACCGTTCTCTGCTACCCTGAGCTGATGGAAACCTGTTTCCAAATCCAACTGGGAAAATACCTTGGCTCCACTCAACTGGTCGAATAAATCGTTAATTTTCGGCAATGGATACCGATTCTTTATTGTCCTCTCATTCAACTTACGATAATCGATACATAACCTTAATGATCCATCCGGCTTCTTAGCAAACACTATGGCTACTCCCAAAGGTGAACTACTTGTTCTGATAAAGCTCTTGCCTTCCAAATCCACCAACTGCACCTTCAACTCCCTCATCTCTAAAAGGGTCTCCTGCTTGGCGGCCTACTTGCTGGTTCTGCTCCCAAAACCAAATCTATCTGAAACTCAATGGCTCATTTCGGTAGCAATCCTATTACTACAGGCTCAAAAACATCCGCAAATTCTCTAACCACGAAAACTCGACTCAGGGTGTCTAAGAGATATTTTCCTATCATAGCAAAATATCCTAGCATCGTACTCGCTTAACCAATTATAACGACCCACTATTTTGGACCATTCAAATCGACAATAAAACCACACATGTCGGACTTGAATAATAAAAAATAATAGATTGTAAATAAATTTGAAGCAAATAAAATCAATCACGGAATCACAAACACAGAATATCAGAATAACTCGCAGCGGAAAATAAAATACATAGTGATTCATGAAGCCACTACAATACATAGTCTCAAAAACAAATACAAAATACCATAGTCTGAAAAACAGATACAACAGAAGTCTGAATACATAAGTTCACAATTACATAAGCAGAGCTGAATGAAATAACTGAAATGGAAAGACAACTAGATAGACAGATAAACTCCAGTAATCTCTAGCTCCAGAAGATGAATCCAAAGTTGTAATACTCAAGCTGACCCGAGCGCAAGCAAAACACAAAACACTCGAGTCAGGACATACATACTTATACAATGTAAACCAACTCAAGTGAACTGTAATAGAAATGCACAAGTAACTTAAAGAATGCTTGGGATCGCCCATTCTTTAAGGATCCGTTAAAATATCTACTATGTAGTAATATACGCTATTATAATAATGTTTAAAGTAAAGTAAACTATTAAAATAGCATTAAGGCGTTACTCATATCCCCCTTAACACATTTTATATATTCCCATAGTCTATACAGTACCGTAATCTCCCCCGTACTGGGCGTCGTTAGAGGGCACTCCATAGGTATGGTACAAAACAAACTCGTAGTAAAGCTCGCTAGGGTAGGTGACACGGCACAACTAGGCAATGCCAGGGTAGATATACCAATTACGCATCCGGGATGGTGGTAACGCATAGTAGCCACTACCACCCACCTCGAGCCACACTCCCAAAAATCAAAGGGTGCACCCAATCAATCACAAAGTAATAGAATGGTATCGAAGAAGTGTGTCCGATCAGAGGAGCTACCTCATTGGCCCATCAATCGCTCCTGTTTTAGCCACCTTATGCCAACTCATAGGAGTCGGGTCCACGTATATACCTCAATAGGATCGTCGCCACCATCCTACTTCATTCTGGAATCTCTACCGTGTACACAGTTGTTAAAGTGGTTTTTGATATCGATAGAGAGTATGTCCATATCTGATCCCAGTCTCTTTAACAACCAATTGTTATTATAACCAGTGGTTATTAATTTCAAAATGGTTCATATTCCAAATCAAAATAATTCATTTAATCCATTTAAATATGAAGTCGTTATATTTTCAAATCAAATATTCAATTTCCCGAATTATAACATTTTCTGAGTTCATTCATTCAATTACAAAAATTTCAAAACATTGTATTTTCAGTAACAACAGCACTTACAAAGTGTTACGGTAGATATAGTAGTATTTCAAAACTGTCAAATTCAGAAACAGTGGCACTTAAAAAGTGCTACAGTAGGTATATTAGTTTCAAAACAGTTCAGCTTTAGAAACAGCAGCACTTACAAAGTGCCACAATAGGTATTTTAGTATTTCAAAGCTTAGTTTAATTTCAAAAACAGCAGCACTTACAAAGTGCTACAGTAGCTTTATTAATATTTCAGAATATAGTTTACTTTCAGAAATGACAGCACTTAGCAAATGCTGTCCTAAACCGACAACATTTTTGGAATGCTACCAATACTAATTCCATACTTATTATAACATTTCAGAAACATTAAAACTTCAATTTTAACCATTTTTAACTTATAAAATCATATCTCACGCTTCAGAAAATATTCATTTTGATATCCTTTAACCTATGATTAAAATAAAATAAAATTTTATAAATAGATATCCAATTAAAACCATAATTCATTTATTATTTCAAAATACACTACTTCACTTATCTTTTATTTTACCCAATAGCTTATCACCATATTAAAAATATACCCATTTCATAAATGATATTCTTTAATAAGTTAAACTTAAATTTCCATTTGAAACTAAAATTTTCAATTATCAAAATAAGTCAAAATATAAGGTGCATTTTATCCATTTATTTACTTTACATTTTAACTTACAAAAAAATCACTAAAGCTTTCTTTAAATCATTCAAACCCAAATTTAAGTTAAAATATCATATATATTTTTTTCATTTGAAAATACTTAAAGTTTCAGAAAATATATAAAAATAACCACGGGTCTGTATATTATTTTCTAACCTAGGTCAAGTAATATGGATAATATATCATTTCAATCCGTAATTTAAAAGAAAAATTCGGGTTCTATCATTTCAAACCCGCAATCCCAAGTCAAATACAATTTAAAAATCGCTCGAGCCTATCATTTCAGCTCATAACAATTTTCCCTTATTCTAAAGTCTGTTCGGGTATGTATCATTTCAACCCATAGTGATTCTATACTAATAGGGAACTTGCAGTGTGAGAAACAAAAAATAAAATAAACAGTATAGCATATAATATCAGATCAGGTGATGTAACAGGTATATAATCAGGTTATACATCATATAATTAGATCACATGCATATATGAACATAGTATATCAATTATTACACATTCACTTGTCATCGTTTAATAATTTTATAAGTACGAATTTCGAGAGTGATAAACTCACCTTTTTAAAGCTAGAGATTAATTCAAACACAAATCCAAACTACGCAAAGCACGACAAAGCATGACTATATTCGAGGAGAAGATGGAGAGCCAAGATCCAAGTCTTGTAACAACAAAATATACAGATATATAAGTATATAATTCAACACAACAAAATAAGAATTAAACAATGAAAGGTATGAATCAAAATAGGATAAAATGGCTTGACAAAGGCCATTGGGCTCGGCTACATCACATGTAGGCTCGGCCACACCCTTATATAGTTTGGCCATGATGTGTTTGAGGCATGAAGGCTTATGGATCATGTACACATGGCTATGGGTTAGAATTTGAATAGATAGGAGTTGTGAAGGCAAAGAGATAAGGCAATGAAAGGTCATGTGTATTTGGGTTCGGCCTAGGCAAGTATGGCTCGGTCTGGGTTCATGGTTTGGGTCAGGTCTGGTCACGGCCTGGAGTGGGTTCTGGTCATGGCAAGGAAAAGCAAGGGGATGGAGGAGGTGAAAGACAAGGTTGTGGCCGAAGTCATCAAGGAGGAAGTGGTGATGTATATAGGCTTTGTTAGGGTTTCAAGTGATGTTTTTGTGGTGGAGTTTTGGGTCTATGGTCACGGCATGCGTGGAGATGATATGGTGGTGGAGATGGCCGGTCATGGAGGTGGTGGTGGTGATATGGTCGGCAATAGCATGGTGGCCGAGCAAATCTTTGAGACAAAAGAAAAAAAAAGAGAAAAAGAAAGAGAAGCCATGGAACTTACTTTAAAACTTTTTGTTAGAATGAAAAATGAAAAGGAGATGGAACAATTGTTTTGTACGGCTATTGGAAAGGAATATGCACGGCTAAGAAGGAAAATGAAGAGGCTAGGCAAAGGAAAAGTCATAAGTTAAAGAAAAAAACCAAAGTCTTTTGAAATTTCCAAGCCCAATATCAAAACAATTTCAACACACGATTAAAATTCAAAGCCCAAACAAATAAAATAGGAAATGAAAATAGGAAAATAGATAATAGAAATATAGAAAATAATTGTGTGTAAAATGCTGAATTATATCAGATTTACAAAGTATAAAACAGAATTTATCAAAACGAAAAGCAGAACGAATATCAGAACAAATACTGTTTCAAAGAAAAAGATTAAAATAAAAATTTTAAATCTACGTTTCACTGAAAATAAAAGTTTGACAAAAATGGAACAAAATATATAAAAAATTTCAGAAAATCATTATTTTATTATATTTGGAAAATAAATTATCAAGAAATTCCAAAAATTACATTGGAAAATTCCAAAAATTCAATTAAAATGATTTTAAAATCAAAGTTTTCAAATAAATAAAATTTAAAATATTTGTAAAAAATACGGGTTGTTACACTCTCCCCCACTCAAAACTTTTCGTCCTCGAAAAGGAATGAGACAAGGAAAAACAAAGAAAGATAGGATAAGAATAGCAAATAGTACCTGAAACAAACAATTCCGGATTCGAAGCACGAATGCTCTCCTCCGTCTCCCAGGTACAATCCCGGTCATCAGTACTCCACTGTACTTTGACCAGATTGATAGATTTCCTTCTTAGCTACTTCGTACCTCTATTGACAATACGAAGTGGCTTCCTCTCGACAGTCAGATTAGACTCAATAACTAAACTCTCGAGAGCAGAAGGCTGGACAATAAGAGATGGATCATGAAGATACCGACGAAGATGCGAGACGTGGAATACATTATGCACTCCAAAAAACTTCTCAGGCAAATCCAAACGGTAAGCCAAAGAACCAATCCTCTCCAAGATGCAGAAAGGACCAATGAACCTAGGAGCAAGCTTCCCTCTACGACCAAAACGCATGACTTTACTTAAGGGAGAGACCTTAAGAAAAGCCAGATCACCAACAGAAAACTCCAAACTCCTTCTACGCCTATCAGCATACTTCTTCTGTCTATCCTGAGCACTTCTCATCTTCCTCTTAATCTCTTCAACTCTCTCAGAAGCCTCAAGAATCATATCAGGACCAAGAACCAAACGATTACCGGATTCAATCCAGCAAGATGGAGATCTACAAGGTCGTCCGTAAAGAGCAGCAAACAGAGACATTTCAATACTAGCCTGAATTCAAAAGATGGAATGAGCTAGATAAAGGATTAAGACAAGAATAAAATAAAAGATTGAGATTATACCTGATAACTATTTTTATAGGTGAATTCGACAAGATGGAGATGATCTTCCCAAGATCCTCCATAATCGAGAACACAAGGACGAAGAAGATCCTCAAGAATCCGATTCACTCTTTCCATTTGACCGTCGGTCTGTGGGAGGTAAGCAGTGCTCAGATTCAGATGAGTACCCAAAGATTCCTCAAAAGCTTTCCAAAACTGACCGGTAAAGATAGGATCACGATCACAAACAATACTGATAGGAACACCATGGAGACGAACAATCTCCCTCATATAAATCTCAGCCAAACTAGAAGCAGAACGGGTAGACTTGACCAGAATGAAATGAGCAGACTTGGTCAATCTATCCACAATAACCCAGATACTCTCATTACCCCTCCTAGTCCTCGGTAATCCATCAATGAAATCCATAGAAACTTGTTCCCATTTCCAATTGGGAACCTCAAGGGGCTGAAACAAACCAGGGGTCTTCTGATGATCGGCCTTGACTTGCTGACAAGTCACACACCTACTTACAAAAATGGAGATATCCCTCTTCATACCCTTCCACCAATACAACTTCTTCATATCCTGATACATCTTGGTCACTCCTGGATGAATAGAAAGTCTGGATCGATGATTTTCCCGAAGTAACTCCTGTCTCAATCCATCAACATTCGGAACACAAATCTGATTTTTGATCCTCAAAATACCTCTATCATCGATCTGAGCTCCACTACCATCAAGACTACTACCACCAACCCTGCTACGAACACTCTCCTTAATCATCTTAAGCACCTCATCCTCATCCTGCCTAGCAATGATACGATCCAAAAGAGGAGAAGAAACAACAAGCTGACACAACATAGCCTTCTTCCGACTCAAAGCATCGGCCACAAGATTAGCTTTACCGGGAGTATAGCTAATATCAAGGCCGTAAGAAGCCAGAAACTCAAGCCAATGAACTTGCCTCTGATTCAAATCCTTTTGGGTGAAGATATACCTCAAAGACTGATGATCGGTAAAGAGCTCAAACTTAGTCCCCAGAAGATGATGTCTCCAAAGCTTCAAAGCAAAAACCACGACAAGCAATTCCAAATCATGAGCAGCAAAATTGGTTCATGGGTTTTCAACTATCGGTTGGCATAGGCAATGACCTTACCATCCTGCATGAGAACAACACCCAATCCCTCACGACTAGCATCAGTATATACTGTTACTCCCTCACTTCCATTCAGAACGGTAATAGAAATGTAAACCAACTCAAGTGAACTGTAATAGAAATGCACAAGTAACTTAAAGAATGCTTGGGATCGCCCATTCTTTAAGGATCCGTTAAAATATCTACTATGTAGTAATATACGCTATTATAATAATGTCTAAAGTAAAGTAAACTATTAAAATAGCGTTAAGGTGTTACCCATATCCCCCTTAACACATTTTATATATTCCCATAGTCTATACAGTACCGTAATCTCCCCCGTACTGGGCGTCGTCAGAGGGCACTCCATAGGTATGGTACAAAACAAACTCGTAGTAAAGCTCGCTAGGGTAGGTGACACGGCACAACTAGGCAATGCCAGGGTAGATATACCAATTACGCATCCGGGCTGGTGGTAATGATAGCAGCCACTACCGCCCACCCCGAGCCACACTCCCAAAAATCAAAGGGTGCACCCAATCAATCACAAAGTAATAGAATGGTATCGAAGAAGTGTGTCCGATTAGAGGAGCTACCTCATTGGCCCGTCAATCGCTCCTGTTTTAGCCACCTTATGCCAACTCACGGGAGTCGGGTCCATGTATATACCTCAATAGGATCGTCGCCACCATCCTACTTCATTCTGGAATCTCCACCGCGTACACAGTTGTTAAAGTGGTTTTCGGTATCGACAGAGAGTATGTCCATATCTGATCCCGGTCTCTTTAACAACCAATCGTTATTATAACCCGTGGTTATAAATTTCAAAATGGTTTATATTCCAAATCAAAATAATTCATTTAAACCATTTAAATATGAAGTCAGTATATTTTCAAATCAAATATTCAATTTCCCGAATTATAGCATTTTCTGAGTTCATTCATTCAATTACAAAAATTTCAAAACATTGTATTTTCAGTAACAACAGCACTTATAAAGTGTTATGGTAGATATAGTAGTATTTCAAAACATTGTCAAATTCAGAAACAGCAGCACTTACAAAGTGCTACAGTAGGTATATTAGTTTCAAAACAGTTCAGCTTTAGAAATAGCAGCACTTACAAAGTGCCACAGTAGGTTTTTTAGTATTTCAGAGCTTAGTTTAATTTTAGAAACAACAGCACTTACAAAGTGCTACAGTAGCTTTATTAATATTTCAGAATATAGTTTATTTTCAGAAATGACAGCACCTAGCAAATGCTGTCCTAAAACCACAGCATTTTTGGAATGCTACCAATACTAATTCCATACTTATTATAACATTTCAGAAACATTAAAACTTCAATTTTAACCATTTTTAACTTATAAAATCATATCTCACGCTTCAGAAAATATTCATTTTGATATCCTTTAACCTATGATTAAAATAAAATAAAATTTTATAAATAGATATCAAATTAAAACCATAATTCATTTATTATGTCAAAATACACTACTTCACTTATCTTTTATTTTACCCAATAGCTTATCACCTTATTAAAAATATACCCATTTCATAAATGATATTCTTTATTAAGTCAAACTTAAATTTCCATTTGAAACTAAAATTTTCAATTATCAAAATAAGTCAAAATATAAGGTGCATTTTATCCATTTATTTACTTTACATTTTAACTTACAAAAAAATCACTAAAGCTTTCTTTAAATCATTCAAACCCAAATTTAAGTTAAAATATCATATATTTTTTTCATTTGAAAATACTTAAAATTTCAGAAAATATATAAAAATAACCACGGGTCTGTATATTATTTTCTAACCTAGGTCAAGTGATACGGATAATATATCATTTCAATCCGTAATTTAAAAGAAAAATCCGGGTTCTATCATTTCAAACCCCCAATCCCAAGTCAAATACAATTTAAAAATCGCTCGAGCCTATCATTTCAGCTCATAACGATTTTCCCTTATTCTAAAGTCCGTTCGGGTATGTATCATTTCAAGCCATAGTGATTCTATACTAACAGGGAACTTGTAGTGTGAGAAACAGAAAATAAAATAAACAGTATAGCATATAATATCAGATCAGGTGATGTAACAGGTATATAATCAGGTTATACATTATATAATCAGATCACGGGCATATATGAACATAGTATATCAATTATTACACATTCACTTGTCATCATTTCACAATTTTATAAGTACGAATGTCGAGAGTGATAAACTCACCTTTTTAAAGCTAGAGATCAATTCAAACACAAATCCAAACTACGCAAAGCATGACAAAGCACGACTAGATTCGAGGAGAAGATGGAGAGCCAAGATCCAAGTCTTGTAACAACAAAATATATAGATATATAAGTATATAATTCAACACAACAAAATAAGAATTAAACAATGAAAGGTATGAATCAAAATAGGATAAAATGGCTTGACCAAGGCCATTGGGCTCGGCTACATCACATGTAGGCTCGGCCACACCCTTATATGGTTCGGCCATGATGTGTTTGAGGTATGAAGGCTCGGCTATGGATCATGTACACAAGGCTATGGGTTAGAATTTGAAGAGATAGGAGTTGTGAAGGCAAAGAGACAAGGCAATGAAAGGTCATGTGTATTTGGGTTCGGCCTAGGCAAGTATGGCTCGGTCTGGGTTCATGGTTTGGGTCAGGTCTGGTCACGGCCTAGAGTAGGTTCTGGTCATGGCAAAGCAAAGCAAAGGGATGGAGGAGGTGGAAGACAAGGTGGTGGCCGAAGTCATCAAGGAGGAAGTGGTGATGTATATAGGCTTTGTTAGGGTTTCAAGTGATGTTTTTGTGGTGGAGTTTTGGGTCTATGGTCACGGCATGTGTGGAGATGATATGGTGGTGGAGATGGCCGGTCATGGAGGTGGTGGTGATATAGTCGGCAATAGCATGGTGGCCGAGCAAAGCTTTGAGACAAAAGAAAAAAAAAGAGAAAAAGAAAGAGAAGCCATGGAACTTACTTTAAAACTTTTTGTTAGAATGAAAAATGAAAAGGAGATGGGAACAATTGTTTTGTATGGCTATTGGAAAGGAAAATGCACGACTAAGAAGGAAAATGAAGAGGCTAGGCAAAGGAAAAGTCATAAGTTAAAGAAAATAACCAAAGTCTTTTGAAATTTCCAAGCCCAATATCAAAACAATTTCAACACACGATTAAAATTCAAAGCCCAAACAAATAAAATAGGAAAATAGATAATAGAAATATAAAAAATAATTGCGTGTAAAATGCTGAATTATATTAGATTTTCAAAGTATAAAACAGAATTTAACAAAACGAAAAGCAGAACGAATATCAGAACAAATACTATTTCAAAGAAAAAGATTAAAATAAAAATTTTAAATCTACATTTCACTGAAAATCAAAGTTAGACAAAAATGGAACAAAATATATAAAATTTTCAGAAAATCATTATTTTATTATATTTGGAAAATAAATTATCAAGAAATTCCAAAAATTACATTGGAAAATTCCAAAAATTCAATTAAAATGAATTTAAAATCAAAGTTTTCAAATAAATTAATTTTAAAATATTTGTTAAAAATACGGGTTGTTACACCAATCCATCCTAAGAATAATTCCGAACCCCACAAAATCATACACATGCAAACCGCAAACAAAATTATGACCTAACAAGTCAAACTCTAACTGGTCACATCTCAACCCTAGAGTTGCATACCCTCCTATTGGATTCGCAACCCGTAAGGAAGTAACTAAATATGTGGGTTATAGGTTAAGCTTATCTATCAAATATTTAGATATAAAAGAATGCGATGCACCAGTATCAAATAGAACGCTAACAGACATACCATGAATCTGAAGCGTACCCTCCAAAACTACCTTTCCTTTCTCCTGAGCCGTTGGCTTCGAAGTAGCAGACTCCAATGCATACATTTTTCCCTTTCCATCCTTAGTGGGCTCCTGGCATTGATTCATATAGTGGCCAATTTGGTCGCAATTGAAGCACCGGACATTCTTCTTCCTGGCCACCTCCTTTGCCTTTCCAGCACGACACTCATTAGCAAAATGCCCCTTCTTGTCGCACTTAAAATAGACAACCTCATACCTCCCTTTCTTAGCTGCTACACCCTTCTGAGCACCCTTCTTAGGAAATAATTTCCTCTTCTAACTCTGCCCAACCTGGACCTCCTTAGCCTTACTCTTCTCTAGAGAATCAAGCATCTCCTCATGCCTTAAGGACATCTCCACTACAAAATCAGAAGGATCTCTAATATGAGGTAATGTAGCCCTTGCTAACTTAGGCTTCAACCTTCTGATAAACTTCTCATTCCTCTTCATCACTGTATCCACTGAAGCTTACCCATATCTGGCCAACTCCTTAAACCTTCTAGCATACTCCAGAACAGACATCTCTCCCTACTCCAACTCATCAAACTTTATAATCAGAGCTAATTGTGCCATCGCAGACATGAACCTCTCTTGGAACCTCCGCTTGAAATCTGCCATGTCAAGGTTTCCTCATCCACACCAGCCATCACACTATTCCACCAAAACAAAGCTGCTCCCTGAAGCTGTCTCAAAGTAAGCCTCCTCTTCTGCTCATCATTGAGCCCCAAGTCTGCAAAGATTCTGTGACGCCCCACCTCTATACCCACGCTAACCAAGAACACTACGATGTAGTGCTGTCAATTAGCACGGAGAATAAGGCTGTTGAGGAGCGACCATCCGTGTAACTTCTTTGTGCGAGCACCGATATGTCAGATAGAATAGAATGCATATCTTTTAAGGAGGAAGTCCGACATACCGATACAAACACAAAGCTATCACACGGTGGCTATATATAATCTTCGGAAACAAACATAGAAATAAACATAACATAAATCAGTCACAGACAGTTCATATCACAAAGGCGGAAATAGATATGAATATAACACCTAAAAGTGTATATCAGAGTAGTGGTCAAATAAGATCCACAATAACACAAAAGAATAGATACAAGTGCAAGACAATAGAATATGTATACATCAAGGGGTCTAATCTCAAATGTGTACAACAAAAACTACTAAACTAGAGTAGTTAGCCAAAAGTCAGATGATGGTTCCAGATAGGAAGTCATGAAGAAGCACATGTAAAATCTCAGTCTGACCCGAGTATTATTTAAGAAGAAAATAATAAACGGATCAGTCTAGCTATAAATATCAGATAAAGTGATATAGAATAAGAGGTATGACAAAAACGTATCATAACCATAATACCATACTGTGATAAGTACGTGATTGAAAATCAACAAGAGATTAATCAATATCACAAGAATCTTCTCAAAGATTAAAAAGAATGTCATATTCTCTATTTAATTCACCAAGCCACAATAAATGACATACATATCAATGCCCATCGTAAATGCTGGTGAAACATAAATTCCAGAAATCAATATCCAGAAATCAAATAATCCGAAGCAACGACGTCGTACAGCGTAACGTCTGATGATCCAGAGACAAAAATAAATAGGAACAACGACGTCGTACATCGTAACGTCCGATGAACCAAAGCACAAATAAAAGGAACAACGATGTCGTACAGCGTAACATCCGGTGAACCAAAGCATAGGAAAATGGAACAATGACGTCGTACAGCGTAACGTCCGATGAACCGAAGCAAAATAAAAAGGAACAACGATGTCGTACAGCGTAACATCCGATGAACCAACACATAGGAAAATGGAACAACGACGTCGTACAGCGTAACGTCCGATGAACCGAAGCAAAATAAAAAGGAACAACGATGTCGTACAGCGTAACATCCGATGAACCAACACATAGGAAAATGGAACAACGACGTCGTACAGCGTAACGTCCGATGAACCGAAGCAAAATAAAAAGGAACAACGATGTCGTACAGCGTAACATCCGATGAACCAACACATAGGAAAATGGAACAACGACGTCGTACAGCGTAACGTTCGATGAACCAACACGTAGTAAAATGGAACAACGACGTCGTACAGCGTAACATCCGATGAACCAAATCACGATAAAACGGAACAACGACGTCGTACAGCGTAACGTCCGATGGACCGAATCAAAGAGACATCGCACATTTCTAGTCTAAATCACAAGAATGATCGTCATGATCAGAAGGAAGTGTCGATTACACTAAGCTAGTAAATATAAGAGTTTAGCTTCATGTCCCATAACCACTTGCTTAGCTCAAATATTTACGAACAGATTGTAGATCTGCACTAGAAAATTGTCACAAGAGAATCAAAGAGATATTGCACATTGCTAGTCTAAATCACAAGAATGATCGTCATGATCATAAGGAAGTGTCAATTACACTAAGCCAGTAAATATAAGAGTTTAGCTTCATGTCCCATAACCACTTGCTTAACTCAAATATTTACGGACAAACTGTAGATCTCCACTAGAAAATTGTCACAAGAGAGTTTCAATCGAACAAGTCCAAAAATTAACCGACGAAGTAAACGCAAGCGTTTCATACCACTTGTTTTGCTAAGCCGTTTAATTATATTTTCTCATACGAATGAGGTAAAGGTTTGTATATACTAATAGATTGGAAAACGGTTTTAAGAAACGAGCTTTGATATTGAAAATAGAGTTGAAATCGTTTTAATGAAAGAGTTTTGATATTTAATACTAGTATAGAAAACCTTTATATTTTGAAGTGACAAATCATAGAAGTGATTGTAGAAACAATCAATCATAAAAATTCACGTTCGAAGACGTGAGTAAAGTTCAAAGAAATCAATTCTCAAAACCATCAAAGTAAGAAGTTCTGTTAAATGGCTTTCGGATAAGATTGCTTACGCAGAGTTGTACGGGGTTCGACCCGAAAGAGGAGTCATCAAAGTCTTAAGAAATGATAACAACAAATAGGAGACCACACGAATCGATTAAAGTTGGAAATTCAAACAAATAAGCAATATAGGAAAAACTGGCAAATAGGAGCAGGTCGGTCAACCGGACTCCCTGAGTCGGTTGACCAGACCAGAGACAGAAGTGCTCGGGTAGCAGGTCGGTCGACCGGACCCTGAGGTCGGTCGGCCGAAGCCTGTAACCTGCACTTCCAAACAGAGGCAGGGAGATGCTAGAGTAGCAGGTCGGTCGACCGGACTCTGAGGTCGGTCGACCGGAGCCTGTTTCCAGCACTCCCATGCCAAATCAAATGAATGCCAATCCCTTCCGAAATGCAATCGGTCGAGCAACGGCGCTAAGGGTTTATGCCCATCGACTACCCGGCCTTATAAGCTCTTCAATGCATCACAAAAATCATGATCAAAGATCAAAGTTTGGATTTTTAAAGAATTGAACTCAAAACACTAAAAATTGGAATATCACCAAATCAATCCAAACCAAAAGCAATTGCACAAGAATAAGTGTTAGGAATTCATACCTAACAATCGAAGATAAATATAGATTAAGATGTGAGATAAAAATCTCACCTTTGAACCCAAATCAATGAAGAAGAAGCTTGAAAGCAATGGCAATGGCAATCACTCTTCAATTCCAACACAACAAGCTTGAATCAAAGCTTAAAAGAAGAACATTCCCAAAGTTAGGTTTAGGAATAAACTGAAATTGAAGAGGAGAAGAAGAAGGAGATGCTTACCAATGGGTTCTCTTCGAATTTGGAGCAAGGACTTGAGTTTGCAAGAGGAACTAGGGTTTGGAATTTCTAATTTCCCATCTCTCCCACCATTTTTGCTTTAGAACTGAGCAAGAGGAGGAAGTGAGAGTGAATGGGGAGGGATGGTTCAGTTTGGGGTTTAAGTTGGCAAAGGGGCTGAACCCAAAACCAAACCCAAAGTGAAAATGGTCAAATTTTGACTAGCTCCAAACATATCGAAGCTTACACTCAAAAAGATCGCAAACGACATTTTGAACTCAATGGAGGTGGTCTCGAGTCCCAATTAGACTGTTTGCAAAAAGTAGCTTCTCGGACCAAAATCCGACGAACGATGAAATATTTAAATAAAATATCTAAATATAAAATCGATAAATATGCGGGTTGTTACAATTCTCTCACAATGCAGCAAAAAATTCTCCACCTCAATGGCATCTTCCGTTCCAATAAATGGCTTCCCTCCAACCTTAGTATAATCTGCACTCGGCTTAGCATAATGGTTGACCACCGAAACTTCCGGAACTACTCCTCCCATTACTCCAGCAGCAACACCCGCTTGCATCATATTCATGAAAAACTGATACATAGCTCCCACGTCCACTTGCGGGACTCCAGCACCCACATTCTTTGCTTATGCATGACCTTAGGTCCTCCTCATATTAGGTCTGGCATTCCCATCGGTGCCTTCCCCTCCTGGGTTAACTCTTCCTCTTCTACCATCCATATACAATATTCAAATCTCATGAGATATAGAAAAATAACCTAACAAAGATAGGAGACTAGAGATAAAGCGTACACTTATATATAGCAAATACAAGTACGTTACTATAGCATTAACACATACCCCAATCTTACTCTAATTCCTTAAGATTATGTTTTTAAAATTCATTTTTTTATTAAAGTCTTTCACAAACCTATGCTTTGATACCAAGTTATAACATCCCATATCTAGAGGCTAAAAGCTAAGCACTACAGATGTTGTAGTCATCTATATAGTATTAACTTCTGGTGACAAAATACGATAATGCTAATGGTATCCGTAATATCAGAAGCACTTGAAAATGAACAAAATCATGGATTTCAAAAACAACCTTTTACTGATTACATTTCAAAACAAATTCATATCCAAGTACATAATCCTATAACGTTTTCCATGTAAAGATCAATTATAATCATTACAGAAATACGCCAAGAGCGACATATGACGATGCCCCCCGGGTTGATCAAAGCAATATAGTTATATATGACTTTATACACACAGCAGAAATAAACAGAATAAACTACAACTCCTAATTAGCTACCCGACAGCCACCTGCTCGTCTCCGGAAGCTTTATTCGCCAAAACAAAAACCTGTAAACCTTAACCCTCAGCCTAATCAAATCAATTTTGAGCACCCGAGAGTTTAAGGGGAAACAAAAACTTCAAGTTATACATAAAGTCTGGTATGAATAATACTACTACATTTTAATTTTCCTGGTATTAAGTGAGACCACGCCGCTTAGCGGAAAGGGTTTACCCTCACTAACATCCTTTTAAAACATATCTTTTGTACATCTTTACCTGCAACCAGACTTGTTAATCATACTAATTATATCAATAATTGCAATATTCTTTATGCTTAAAATAGGTAATAAATGAACTATCTGTCCGAAAACTGGACTATCTGTCCGAAAACTGGACTATCTGTTCGAAAACTGGACTAACTGTCCTCAAACTGGACTAACTATCCACAAACTTATTCTTAGGGTTAACTACTCTTCATCTTTTTTCTTGAAAACCTTTTCAAAATGATTTAACATTTTAAATCATACTTATACAAGGAAAATATATTCTTAGCTTTACTCTAAGCTATTTTGCCATGTTATATATACTTTACTCAAAATAATCTTGATGAAAATTAATGGAGATTACATATCCTCCCGAAAAAAGTTAAAACCCTTTTTAACTTGAAAACACTTAGGCTATATTGCCTAGTTAATACATTCAAAACCTTTGTTTAAAACCTTTAAACAACCCTGTCGAAACCGTTGAAAGTACCCCTTACGAAACCAAGTAAAACCCTTTACTTAACCTAGACCGAAAGGCCAAATCCTTCCTTTTGAAACCATTCAAATTCTTCCTTTCGAAAGCATTGAAAAACTTTCCTTTCGAAAGCTTTAAAATATTAGACATCCTTCCTTAAAACTTTTAAATATTGCCTTTCGAAAACATAGGTAAAACCTTTCCTTTCAAATCTTTCGAAACCTTCGGGGAACCACCCCTTCGAAACCATTCATTAAAACCTTTCGAAAGCGTCGAAACTCGACCCTTTCGAAAGCACTTGGGTTCAATTTAAAACATGTGGAAACACCTATCGAAACCATTAAAACTGTCTCTTTCGAAACCATTTGGGTTATACTTCCATTCAAAGAAAAAAGGTCAATAGATCATTTAAGTTGAAAGCATCTCTTTCGAAAGCATTTCCTAAGTAAATAAGTGATGGTGTCAAAACCATCCCTTCGAAAGCATTGGAGAAGTGGCCAAGTTTAAAAGGCAAAGAACCCCTTTCGAAACCAATCTGGGTCGAAAGGTAAAAAGCGGTAGTCAGGGGTTTCGACCTAGTCGAAAGCATTTATTTAAATACAAAAGCGCAACCCAATCGAAACCATTTCTTTAAAACCATTTGACCTGGTCGAAAGCCAACCCAGTGGAAAGCTATTTAGTCGAAAGCAAGTAGGCGCATTTCCATCTAAAAGCAAAGTGGCGCTTCGACCCCTTCGAAACCCCTGGTTTCAACCCAATACCTTCCGCCTTTGTCCAATTCACTATGTACCAGTTATCTGATACCGTGTGCATTGGTTCCGATAGAGTCGGAGGCGAAGGTAAGGAGTCGGAAGCCTAGTGCCGAAAGCATCGAAATAGTAAAAAGCATGTATATTTGTCCTTTTAAACTATTTCTTTATACCTAACCTGCCTTGTTTGTCAAAATCTGATTGGTTGCAAATTCTTCTTTTCCAATAGTACTGCCGACTTTCTAGAAATAACAATTTTATTTATTTATATAAAACCCCTTCTCCTTTCATAAATATATAAAGCATTTAAGTCTTATACCTTAAATAATTTTATATACCCATTTAAACACTTAGGAAAATTCTACAAAAATTCCAGAAAATCACTTTTTATACATTTTCTAACATATATATATTTCAGACCCAAACCACTAATTATTTAACTATAAATAATTTTTAACGCAAATAACATTTTCTTCACTAGAAAATTGACATAAATTCCACATAAATTCTGAAAATTGAACCCATCTTTAAAATATCATTTTTGATCTACATAAAAATTCGCAACATTTGGATGCTATTTAATATGGTTTTCACCTTAAAATATATCATAAAATCTATATGAACAAGCATAATTCATCAACAAGTATATACAATCATTCCATCATTCAAAATCAGGGCAAATCATTGCAATAAGTTCGAATTTCATTTAAAACCGAAAACAAAAGAAGTAAGAGATGTAATCATTATTCACCTTAGCTTTAAAGATTTAGGAGTTTGAGATTTGAATGGATTCGATTTTCTTAAGCTTCTTCCTTAGCTCTTCTTTATCTTTTTCCCCTTGCTCTTGTTAATGGTGGTCGGCCTCATGTTTTAAAATTTATCAAATGAAATGAACGTGTATGAGAATACATGGCCAAGTTTTATGGTATAAGAATGGCATATTACCTATTTTACCCCTCCTCCTTATTCATTTTAACTCTTCTTTTAATTCATTGGTTAAATGGCATGGCTACCCCTTAATTAAAATCAAATCTCATTACCCTAATCAACACATTATTTTATTTAATTTAGTTAATTAAATATTCTAAATAATGTTACCAAAAATATGGGGTGTTACATGTATATATGCACATACATATTTTATGTGTGTGTGTGTGTATAATTTGAATTAATATTTATATGATGGACTTTTATGTAAAATCATATTTTTAATCATAAAACCTTTCAGTTTTGAAACTAGGTTCAAAATTGTTGTCCTTTTGAAGTTATAAAAATGACAGTTAATTTTATATCATTTATATGTATATGTATATTATATATAAATGTAAATATATGTATGTATATGTATTTAAAATAATACTACGGACAATAAAGACACATATGTAGGAAATATCATCTCTATACACTATCTGATTTGTTGCACTTACATAATTTACAGGCCAGTACATTTGAACAATAGTTACATTTTATGTCATGAATAAATTGCAAATTAATATCATTTAATGACTCAATCAAATTGATTAGAGAGAGAGAGAAAGAAAATGGAAGGTTTCTCTCTTTATATAATTTTATTATGCTCTCGATTAATTACTTGTTTTTAGGGAAACAAACGAAAGGTTTCTTTCCTTAAATTAACTCTTATAAATAATTGTTGAGTGTATTTGATACACTATGCATTTAAACTAAATTAATTTTAAACTTCCTTTTAACCAACTTTAAATAAAATAAGACTTTGTTTAATGTTTTATTAGATTGGATCTAATATACATTTAGACTTCATAGGCTCATTAAGGATCCAAAATGGTAAATTTTTTAAATTCATCCATTTCTTCCCCTGCGGGCTGGCCCAGTTCCAACATGATCAAATATAATTATTACAAATTACACTAAGAGCGACATGTGAAGATGCCCCCTTGGACGATCAGAGTACTCAATAGACATAGTCGTCTTAATACATCATAGTAGAAATAAAAATAACAACTCCTAAGTAGCCAACTTTGTCTCCTGCATGTCTTTGGAAGCTTTATTCGTCCACCTACTAAACTTGTAAAACCCTGACTCTCAATCTACTCAAATTAATTTTGAGCACCCGAGAGTTTAAGGGGAAAACATAATCTTCGAGTCAAACATAAAGCCTGGTGTGAATAATACTATACATCTCGGTTATTTGATATTAAGTGAGACCATGCCGCTTAGCGAAACGAGTTCCCCCTCACCAATATCTCTTTTAAACATATTGTTTGCAAATCAGAATCCTGCAATCAAACTGATTAAAGCAATCATAGCAATATCCCAAATGCATATAAATCAAGTAATAAATGGACTATCTGTACAAATAATATAGTTTTGTTTGGCTAACTACTAACCTTTGGTTGACTCGGGCCTACCAGACATAACAAATAATATAACTTCTGTTAGACACACTTCTGAACGGTCTGTCCCTAACTTACTTCTCCCAGGGTCAACTGATCCTAATGGTTTTGCGGGCTCACTAATAACCTATCTTTCTATGTACTTTCCTTTCTGTGTGTAACATCATTTTAGTCTTACCTATGACAAAGCCCTACACACTGAAATTTTGGACTTATATTAGCTAGGGCTACTAGCTAAAGTATAGGGCGCGATCCTATGCTAGTCCCATCTGGTATTCTAATATCCGAGTCATTTACTTAGGATCAACTATCCCATCAAAATTTTCCTCAAAAACATTTCTTGCAAATTGATTTAACCTTTTAAATCATACTTAAACAAGGAAAATATACTCTTTGCTTTACGCAAATCTCTTTGCCATATTATATATACTTTACACAAAATATTGTTGATGAAAATCTTCGAAACCCCTGTTTAAAAGCATTAAACAATCTCTTTCGAAATCTTTGAAAGTACCCCTTTTGAAACAAGTTATCTACTTTACCTTGAAACTCTAGGCCGAAGGCCAAAACATACCTTTCGAAACCTTTATAATAACTTTTCGAAATTGTTGAAGGTATCCCTTCGAAAGATTTATAAACCTTAGACATCCTCTTTTCAAAACCCTTTAAACTTGCCTTTCAAAAGCATTAGAAACCTTCCAATTAAAATACTTTAAGTACCTTTCGAAACTATTGGGGAACCTCTCCTTCGAAACCTGAGTTTAAACCTTTCGAAAGCATTAAAGTCTTTTACTATAAAAAAAACCTTTTGAAAGCATTGCGTTCAAGTAAAAGCTTGTGGAACACCATTTCGAAACCATTTAAAACCATTCCATTCGAAACTTATGGGTTTATCTTTCAATAGGACAAAGGGTCTTAAAATAACTAGGTCGAAAGCTACACTTTCGAAAACAATTTCCTAAGTAAAAGAAAGTAGGTGGTTTCGACACCAACCCTTTCGAAAGCATGGAGAAGCGGCTTCTTGTTTAAAAGTGAAAGCACCCTTTCGAAACAAATGTTTAAAGGAAAAGCGGCTTCAACTGGGTCGAAAGGTAGAATGCGACAACGAGTATTTCAACCCTGTCAAAAGCTTGTTTAAAACAAAAGGCAGCAACCTCTGTCGAAAGCCATATTAAATCCCTTTCAAAACCAATCTTTGGAAAGCAAAGCAAGCGGCTTTTCTTTTGAAAGTTAAACAAGGTTTCGACCCCTTCGAAAGCACGTTTTGACCTTATACTTTTCGCCTAACTCCAATCCACTACGTACCAAGTCATTGATACCATATGTATTAGTTTCGACTATGATGGAGGCAGTAGTATGAAGTCGAAAGGTATCTGCCGATAGTGGCGAAATAGCAAACCTTGACAAAAACTGTTTTCTTTCTTTTTAAAGTAATATCTTTATAACTAACTTGCTTATTTGTCATCATATAATTGGCTGCCAATTTCTTTTTCAAAAATCTTTTCTAAAAGTACTGCCGAATTCAGCATTTTATAATTTAAAACATTTATCAAATTGCCCATTCTCCTATGTTAAACATATAAAATATTTAAGTCTCATACCTTAAATAATTTTATATGCTTAATAAAACACTTAGGAAAATTCTCCAAAAATTCCCATAAATCACGTTTAATATGTTTTCTAACATATTTAAATTTCTGACCGAAACATATATATCCATTTAAATAATCAAAATATGGCAAAATCATTTGCAAAATAACACGGGTCTTATCTAGAAACCGAAAGCTATATAAAAATGAGATGTAATCTATTATTCACCTTTTGCTTATGTTAAAATGGTTGAGATTTGCTTTAGAACTAATTTGATTAAGCTTCCTTCTTGAAGTCTTGTTTATCTTCCCCTTGATTTCTTCTAATGGTGGCCGGCCAAGCTTGATACTTAGTTTTAATTTGTGAATGTTGTAAATGAAAGTGGCTTAAGGGTTTAGGGTATAAGAATATAACATATTCCTATTTTGACCTTGTCTTGTTACTTTTTTATTTTCATTTGTTCATTCATTTAGGCACGGCTACCCTATGTTTTCACAAATCTCAATCTCTTAACCACTTAACCTTTACATTATTCTATTTAGTTCATCTAATTAAATCTCCTGAATAAGGTTATTTAAAATTAGGGGTGTTACACAAACTCTGAATCTTCACGCTTCAGCTCTCATTTCATAAACATATAATCAACACCTTTGAAATCTCTAGCAAAAGAACACCAAACATACAAAACATCACAACCATGGTTCATCATCTCTAGCCAATCCCTTTTGAGGTGGGTTCGCAAGGAAGTTTAGTAAGATTTTTTTTAAGAAAGTAGGGAGGCTTAGATCAGCGGTTGTGAATCCAAGTTGAGACATGAATGATGAAGATATGGTTTCTAGAGATACAAGGAAGAGGATGCTTAGATAAATCAAATCATATAACTTTTAGCAGGATTGAAACCTACTCTGATACCATGTTAAAATATTTAAATAAAACTAAATATAAAATAGAGAAGAAGGAGAGGGGACGAAGAAGAAGAGACGAATAGCTGGTAAAGGCTACATGTTATTATTGACTGAATTACTTGGTTATTGCTCTAAAGGACACGGCCAAAATTTGTAGCTATATTTTTCGGAATCCAAGTAATCATACGATAGGAAAATAACCTGAAATTATCAAAATAACATGAAATTATCATAGTTTGTGAAAGTACAAATCCTAAAATATTCCTAAACACATTTCTTAGCCTATATATAATATTAGATGATATCCCAAATATGTGATAATCGCAATAACAAATTTATATATATTCTCTAACAGTTTTAACATCTGGACGTAATGAAGCTACATGTATTCTTAGTGAAGCTAGTTAAACTGATTCACTAGGTACTAAATGATGTAAATTTATTTAATACGAGTACTGGTAATAATAGAGCAAATAATGCGAGGTATCTTTTTTGTCTTAAATCATTTTTATTCACAAGTTTTGCAGTATGAAATTTGTCGATGATCCTACCATAGACAATAAGTGGAAGAACCCTCTCTTCCTTATCTTCAGACCTCATCATAACCATAAACTACAACGTCAATGTCCTCATTTCAGCATTACAGTCCAAAAACTACAAAGTAGTCTAGCACGATCGAAGAAAGAAAGCTTGATCAATAAATTCTCTCAAAAGCTGATACACTTGGAATAAATTACCCTATAAGAAAGCTCGAAGGACTTTGGAGTCGCAGGAATAAACTACACTATAAGAAAGCTTTGTCAATAAATTCTCTCAAAAGCTTGATCAATTTAGATAGCGATTTCTCTACACCGCAGCCATTTTAACTTGAAAACAAAGTTGAAGCTTTTCTAGATGAAATCATAACCCACAGTAGATAAATACTTATCGTTTTGCACACTAGAGATTGAAATGAGGCATACAAAAGAACTGCCCTGCCTTTTTATTATCATTGTTTTGTGCTTATTGTTCCTTCTTAACTAGAATCATTTGGATATATTAATAAGTAGAAAATCGATGAAAATTAATAAATTTAATGAGGTGGAACTTGGATATTTTGGCGAGTATATTGTGGATATGCGGCTTGATGATGTTGCTTTCTCACAGTTTTCGCCCCTTCTGAAGATTCTTTTGAACGAGTTTTGAACTTGAGTGTTGTTGAAAGCTTAGTTGATGATAAGATAAATGATACAATAATCGTTGTTATTTCATACGCGATGGGTTTTTCTACAGTGCTTTAGATGTGTATTCTGAAGAAGTGACGATTGTGAAAGAGGTTGGTTTAGATTCGATTTCTGGGTATAGAATGTATATTTGGAGGACCTATAATGGAACTAAGTGTGTCAATAATGTGACGTCGGAGAAGGTAGATACGAGAAAGGGTGAGATTGTAGTGTGTGCGATGAAGGGAGTTGTTATGGATTTGATGAGTCATTTTAAAATGATGATGATCAAGATGTCTAAAGATTGTTATAAATATGAGGTTATATGGTTTGTTTGGTTAATAGCATTGAATGGTATACAAAACAGCCTGTATGCAAGCTATGAGTTGGCACAAAACCATATGAATACCGACTCTTTTCATTTTGTGTTTGATTGATTATGTATTATAATTAGACACATAAATTGTTGGTAATTTGATATTATCAAAAGAATAGGAACTAAAATTAAGATGTTTTATATTGTGTGTTAGTTTTATAGAGTATGCGTCTTGTTTAATGATAACAGTTGTATTTTATATTTGATTTTGCTTTTCGAAGGTGTTACAGTTTCAAAATCATCAAATCACAATTTTGTTTCTAATTAAATTGTCATCTACTATATCTCATACGTCTGATATACACGCCTTATATTTCAAACACATCTTATTTTATTTGTAAAATAATATATGTTTATTATTATTATTAAAAATGAAATATTATCAAATATTGCAGTCAATTTCCGTTTGGTATTAATAAATATATATTATATCTAATGTGTTTGTCCAGTCTTGTATATTTACAATTTTTTATATAAAATAGTGGTTGATGAGAAGTTTTCTTTCAATGCAATAAAATGCTGGATATACAAAGAAAAGAAAATAAAAATGGATTAAAAGCAAAGAATTGTAAACACAATTAAGTGATATATTTTGGAAGAGGCAGCATGGTTTATTTCCTATTATATACATATTTTATTTTCTATATAGAGAAACAAACTATCTCACAAATACATATCTTCCTCGGTATCCTTTTCGATATATGTTTCATACTTATACATCTCTTCTTTAAACCTATATAAACTCATATTACATCAAAAGAAAAGATTATCGAGTTTCAATACAATAAAGCACAAAAGTCAATTTTTACCATCTCCTTCATCAAAACTCAAAATCCGATCAAGCAAGTCAAGATTATTAGCCAAAGAACTAAGAGATGTATTTTTAACCAAACTCAATCTAGCACATAATTCGTCACCTCTTCCCAACCAACATCGACTTCTTGCAACAAACGAAAGCTTCTTCATTTCAGATTTCATGTTAACTATTAACGAAATCGGAGTTTGACATCAACAAAGCACACAACATCATCATCTCCACTTTCATACAGTTTAGAGTAGCCATTATCACTTCTACACCAGAAACTCAAATATAAACTCAATCAAAGCCAAAAAAACACTATTACACAATTGCATTATCCATACCAAAAACTCACTTTAGTGAAGTAAAGAAATTACCATATGACAAAATTCAGATTTCCAATGCAAGCATGAGGCACAATCAAGCACGAGCTTTACCTTGGCAAGCATTGATATTCTTTAATGATAATTCATCAGATTCAAATTCATCATTAGTGCACCTGATATTAACCTCTTGACCAAAAACTCACTTCAGTGAAGTAAAGAAATTACCATATGACAAAATTCAGATTTTCGGTGCAAGCAGGAGACACAATCAAGCACGAGTTTTACCTTGGCAAGCATTGACATTCTCTAATGATAATTCATCAGATTCAAATTCATCGTCAGTGCACCTGATATTAACCTCTTGACCAACATCTCAATACACTTCCAACACCATTATTTAACAACCAATCCGATATCAGCCACACATCGTTCACCGACAGTGTATCATCAAGTGACGCAACACAGTCGAACAACCTCAGATTGTAAAGCAAGCTCTAAATAACTTTCAGGCATCACAAGCTACACTCCAACATCAGAGCTTCAGCATCACCCAATAGCAATGACGTAGAAACATCGTGACTCGGACTTTGACACGGTAAAGCTTCAGATCTAACGACGAACTTTGACACAACAATGATTCATATCCAACGACCGTGAATAACTTGCAAATACCCCCGACCGCGCGACATCTACTCTCGAGCAACTCCACCTTCAGTTTTGACGAAGACATCTCAAGCTAAATCAAGCACATGCAATAACACCACTTTCGGCTCCAGATCTAAACGTACTCGAAATCCAGGCAGCTGCGAAAGTTTCTAGAAGACTCGACAGAAAGTAGATCAAAGGCACGACATATAGATTGGGATAGATTATAGGTGGTAGTAGCTAGTTTAGGCAATGTGTTAAATTGTTGTGCGTGAATTTGTAAAAGGCAGAGCAGTTTTTAATTTCAGTTTTGAGGAAGACAAGTTCTTTTATTTGAACGAGAAGAAGAGTGAATCTAGAAGAAAGAAGTTTTTCTTTATAAGTGGGAAAGCTCACGTGATAATTCAAAAGGGAGGAAAACTTCAAATTAGTCCCTTATCATTTACATGTGCAATTTTAGATCATTACTATATTAAAGGGGAAGCTTTATACTTATTTATTTATTTATTTATTTTTGTTTTGTATTTTTTAATTCAAACTCTATAGTTTTTAGGTTAGCTACGTAGTGTAGTTCAGGGATTCTGATCTCAGGGTATTAAGTTCAGGCAGAGTTACAAGCTGTGTAGTTAATGCCCCGCTATAACCCTGCTATATCTCATAGCGGATTTCTACCGCTACGATTTTTCCATATAGCCCCAAATATAGCCTTTCCGCTTTAAGCCCCACTATTTCCGCTATATCCTGTTGTTCCCGTTATTTCTGCTATATCTTCTTTAAAAGAAATGAATTGAAAAATGAAATTTATACATTATAAAAATTATGGAATTAATTTGTTTGATTGAATTTTTAATATATTTTCAGAAATGAAAATACTCTAATATTCTACTAAATTCAATTATGTTATATAACATTTTTACGTTTATATATAGTATATTCGCACATGTTTTTATTCAAGATTATTTATGTATTAATTATAATTTAATTGAATGTTGAATTATCATTTAATTACCATTTATATATTTGTGCAAAACATTAAGTATGAGTTTTATATGCTATTTTAGAGTCATCCGCTATATCCCACTATATCTTCGCTTTATCCCTGCTACGACTTTTTGTACGTCCGCCGCATTGAATCTGCTAAGCGCTTTAACTGCACAGGTTACTAGACATAGGATTAGTATATTTAGGTTAGTAGGGAGTGCGATTTTACAAGTGTTGTAAGTATCGAATATATAATTCTAGTAGTAACTTTAGGTGCAGGAGTAGATACTAGCGAGTTAATGGCTGAAGTTGGGTATATCTGTGTTCTTTATTTTTCGCATCTATGTTTTCGTACTTATTTTATCTATTTATCTGCGAAATTTTTAAATACCCTATTCACACTCCCTCTAAGGTATATTACACGATCCTAACAAATGGTATAAGAGCAGGTTGCTAGAAAAAAATCTGATATCATGTCTAACCCTAGTTGTAGATTTAGCGAGAGTCAATCCAGTGTTAGTCCACCTATTTTTAACGAAACATATTTTTCAAATTGGAAATTTAAAATGGAATTATATTTAAAATATATTAATTTTAAAATGTGGGATATCATTGAAAATGGCTATGACATAGTATATAAGAATAATATTTCATTTGATTCTATAGCTATGAATATTCTTATCTCTTTTATGAATAGAGCTGAATTTAACCATATCTACCATTGTTTAATTGCACATAAAATTTGGACCACTCTTGATGCAAAATACGGAGAACAAGACAACAACGATAAAGGATTCCCTAAAACTGATATAACAACATAGCTGTGCATGATAAACTTCACAAAAGACGATTCAAGCAATGGAAGTGAAGATAACAGTGATGATGATTCAATAAATGCTGAGATAAGCGATTTTTCATTTAAAGATCTGGTCTTCTATGCAATAAATTGACCAAAACTGTTGATGATCTTGAATTGAAAAATAAAAGGTTGAAAAATAAAAAAATCTAAACTGCGTAGAAAAACGATAGATTGGAAAAGAAGCTTGAAAATATCGGGAAAATTGTAAATTTTGATTGCGAAAAATGTTTGAACTACGAAAAAGAATTTTTTCACTTCAACAAAAAATTTCAAAAGCTTGAAAATGAAATTCTGACTTTGAAAGAAAAAGAAGTGAGCTACTTTGCAAAAATAACATTTTACAAAATGTAACGACCCGCCTTTCCGAACCTCAGAAGTCGACACTAACACGTTCACGGTATTCACGTGTCGAACAACTAAGTGCCGGAAAGACAGACTGTTAGGAGAAAGAAAGGAGATAGAAGATAAGGAGAAACTAAACAATCACAGAATCTCATAACACAACGGAATAATTTATATTAATCAACATAATGCTTTACAAAGTCATTTCCAAATTGATACATCAGATTTATACTAATACAAATCTACCCTAGGATATTTATAACTACTTGTCCCTACATAACATATATACAATACATATGATACAGTGGAAACAAGATAATAACTAGCTTTCGATGAAGCTACCTGCTCTAAGTTCCTCTAAAATGCCGTAGAAACCCGAACTATTTGGCTGCTCATAAAAATTTGAGCATCTAAAGTTTTAGGGAAAGAAAATAAAACTTCGGGTCAGACATGGGTCTGGTGTGAGTAAACTCCAACAACTGAATTATTTCTTTTAAAACACTTTTAAAATCAAGGGTATCTCGTAAGACCACGCCACACATAAACACAGATGAGTTTTTACCTTACGATAACTAAACCACTTTTATAGAAAATCCAGTGATATTATCATAATGTCTAGGGTTTCAAGTAAATATATAACACAACCGAAATTGTTACCTTATTAAATTCTAGCATAATAGGTATACAACTAAAATTGATGGCACTTATTAGAAGTTGGGTTTCTATATAATGACTTGGCTATTGGGGTACCACCCGACATAGTCATCTCTAGATAAATACACCGAGAACCTCACCTAGATTCCCTACCAACACAGGACTGGCCTACCCCTTGCTGGATAGTACCGAATACATCACCACCACGGTTGGGATCAACAACTATACCGAAGCATACAAAAATGGGTCAAATATCAATTCTAGATTTGGTGATGGCATACCCTAATGGGTGCAACCCACATGGCCTTGTTGCATCTCCCCTATTTTAGTCATTTCTGATTGATGAGGCCCGAGGCTACGTTTTACCTTTCATATAGCACTGCTCACTTGGAATGCTAACATTAACACAATGTCAACATTCATCCATACGAGTCGCTCAGGTGATAAACGAACAAAAGACACTACCTCCACTACAACCATTTTAGAATCACCCTCATGGTTAGTAGCAAGTGGCCCTTACACTTCTATGTCTTCATCTTGGATCATGATTTTCAAATATTTCCAATTCGAACGCTTATGTTGGATCGAAGTGGTTTTAGGATAACATATCCGATCCTGGTCTCTTTGAAACAACTTTCGATAATTTCCTATAAACTCAACCCCAGTTCTTTAGGAAATAAGCAGACAAAAGATAAAAGCCAAGTTCACCTCCTAACCATTTATGGATGGATTTCCTTTATCATTTACCCTTGAAGAACGAAACGAGATTTATATGCACAGTACAACATCGTTGGAGATGACTGCGCCATATAACTCACGTGTTTCTCCTAGATATTTCGAAAGTTACGTTTAGGTCCAAATTTTGATAGTCGGTTATTTAACTATCAAATGAACAATCATTCAAACATTGATTCAATTCCATATGGGATCCACTAAGCCTTTATTAATTAATCTTTAATTAATAAAATCACTTTATAAAACTTAATCAAAAGATCTTTTACACAACACTATTTTCAAAATCCTTACTTCCTCTTTTTACTTGGAAAATATTTATACTTACCTTAGGGGTATAAGTATATTATCAAAACATTTGGAAAATTCCTGCTTTTAAATTCTTATTTTGAAAACATTACTTATATAAACGGATCCACTTATCCTTTATAAAAGTTCCCTATTAAAAACTCCCTTCACATTTAAATACCTTTAAAAATTTCCAAAATCAATTTATAAAACACTTTTATAAGTCTACAAGTCAATTTACAAAACCTCTTTATAAACCTCTAAAATCATTTATAAAAACATTTCCCCATTTAAAACACCTTTGATAAATCTTCTTTAAGAAAAATCCTTTATAAAATATCTTTTGCAACTCATCTTTTTAAATCACTTTAAATAAACCTTTTTACTTAGTAAATCCATTTTTATAAACAAGTTATTATTTATAAATACCTTCATAAAATAATAATATAACTTGAAAAAACATTTATAAACCTTAAACCACAAATTGATTAAAGAATTGAAGTTAATTAAAAAACATACTTTATAATTTCAAAAGGAGGCTTAGCAATCCCAATGGTAGTAATTTAAGTTACCGGTTAACATCAATTTCACTTTCAAGTCACTAAACCATTTGTTTCAAAAGTCAACATATATGTAAATGCAATTCATATCCAAATCAAGGAATAACATGTCAATACAACTCAACTAGTATATAAATGTCCAAATAACATTATAGCAGGATGGTGATTCGTCCTGCTAAATAGATGTCCAAACAATCAACTCATAGCAGAACGGGAATTTGTTCTGCTAACACATGTCCACACAATAAACAATTACATTATAGTAGAACGGGGATTTATTCTGCTATCAGATGTCTAAATAATCAACTTACAGCAGAACGAGGATTTATTCTACTAAACATATGTCAATACAATAAACAAGTACATTATAGCAGAATGGGGATTTATTATGCTATCAGATGTCCAAACAATCAAACAATCAACTTATAGCAGAATGAGAATATATTCTGCTAACACATGTTCACACAATTAAACCATTACATAACTCATTCACAATTTTTTATCTACTTAATAGTATCGACATTTGAATCCCTTATGTTCAAAACCATCTTTGAAAAAAAAGTACATTTAAAACAATTTGATTCTTAGAAAAAAAAGGATTAAAACTTAAAACTCCCTTTTAGAATAATTAATTACAAGTTAAACCCTTTATTTAAACCATAATTAAACTTAATTAAATCTTAACTTAATTAAATCTTAACTTAATTAATTAATAATTAAGAAATAATAAACATTAAATAAATAATTAATCATAAATTTAAAACCTTAATTAACTTATAATTAAAAATAAATCAAACACTTGATTAATAATTAAAAATAATTAACCCACTAATTAATTAATAATTAATTAAAAATAATCATATACTCAACCCATAATTAATTAAAGATTAAGTGCGTAAACAAAAATTTATTTAAAATAAACCTTACTTTTAAAAGATAATTAATTAGTGCTATTCTTTAATTAATTACAATTAACAAACCTTGTTTAATACTTAGTTAATTATTAATTATCAAAACTAATTAACTGTAATTGAATTCTTAATTAACTTTCCTTAATCATTATTATTAAGTTTTTAAACATTTCAAAACACTTAAAAATATAAAAACTTAACTTTTCAAAAATTGGACTTTTTATTGAACTACATCCATAGCGACTATCCCTATGGATAACATAACTTTCAAACTTGTTTAGCTCGCTAACTTGACAACTCAAGTTCACCAATAACTTCACGCACTAGTTTAGTTCACTAACTTTACTAACTATTTTAGTTCACTAACTTTACTAACTAGTATGGTTCGCTCACAACACTAACTAATTAGTTCACTAACTTTTAGCTTACTAATGCTTACTAACTTAACTTCTCAAGTGTAGTTTCTAACTTACTAATTGTTTTATTTCTCACTTACTTATTAGTTTCCATTTAATAACTAGTTTGCTAACTAAATTCCTATATCACTTCCAAACACAAAGCAAAGACCACAACTTTAACATCTCTTAAACCATCGATTCAATGTCTAATGCTGAATCACAAGTTAGCACATACATATACATCCAAACCATACCATAATTTAAACAACAACATCATATATACAACCACATAACAATCATATATATAAAGGTAAATTCTTTCCTAAAAATTAGAAGTTTACTCATCGGAACTTACTAATTCGAAGCAAACTCTTTTGAAAACTTGAAATACTTAAGAACTTGCAAAGCTTGGAAAACCACAAAGAATCAACTCGAAAATGGGTCATCTTCTCCTATATTTTTGGCCATGTTACTCTCATAATTTGGAAAAGTGGTCAAAATAAAAGTCTTGAAAATTCTTTCCTCTACAATTTCGAAAAAAGAATCACTCAATTTCGATTTGTTTTGAGGGAGATATGGTCAAAAGAAGGAGTGCTATTTTCGGGCTTGAAAATATGGGTCCGAAAATGAGTCAGAAAGAAATGTATTTTTGATCCAAAAATATTCAAAATTTGAAAAAATGGTGTAAATGAAAATTGTAGCCATCTCAATTATCTTGAATGTAAATAAATGAATTTCTTGATTTAGTATAGTTTAGAGGAAGTTATGGTCGAATGAAGTGTGAGTAAAAATGGAGGAAGTGGAGTATTGAAATGGAAGAAGGAGATATTCAAAACAAGTTTGAAAACATTTTAAACAATTTAAAACTTTTGATTTTTAAAGTTTTAAGACCGCTAAGAAGAAGCCATTAAAAGGTTTCATGAAGTTTAGAATAATAAACAAGAATTTAAAATGAAATATGAAATGAAAAAGTGAGAAGGGAACATGAAGAAATCGATTTTATATTAAGTGTATAAGGTAAATTACCATATTGTCCCTTGTCCTTTGCCTCCTCTCACATGTCGCCACCTCACCCTCTCCTTCCACCTTACCCAATTTCCGCCCCCATAGCCACCCTCCCCTTTCATGTCAAGGCAAACATCTGTTAATCGCTTTAGTCCTTTATGTTGGAAAAGGAATCTTATATTATAATATATATATAAATCTTATCTTATATTATATATATACACTTAAGTGTTTATGTATATTCAAATGCATTCAACCATGTCTAAAATACTTTGTAAATATATGTATGTGTGTGTACAAAAGTGTTACAACTATTTCGACAACTTTAAGCAGACGAAAAGTCGAAAATTCGGAAAACGAATTCCGGTCACATTTTCTATTTTTCTTCAAACTAAATATTTTTGTAAACAAAATTTGAAAATTATTTCACCATCAATGGTTATTATTTAAAAGAGTTTTATTTTCATTATAAAACCTATTATTTGAATATTCAAAATTCATTAAATATTCGCAAATCAAAGGAGTGAAATTCTGAGTTGTCACACAAAAAGAGTTAAAAAATTTAAGTTGTTTGAAAATTCCAAATGTGAAATTTTTGAAAAGGATAATTTGGTGAAAACTAAGATAAATTTAGATGAGCCTGAAAATGAAAATGAAAAGACAAAATGTCGAAAATCTGGAATCCGATAAATGTATGAATTTTCAAAAGGAATTAACTGACATTAAAGGAAATTTCAAAACCCTTGAAAATCAAAATGTGATTTGAAAAAAAGCAAAACTGATATTATTCGAATAAATCACGAATTGGAAAATGAGATTGAAAAATTCAAGGATTTTGAAAAACTTGAATTTGAAAAGGCCAACCTTTTGAAATTGGGATGCTTGAAGTTAAGACCAAAATTAAAGAGCTTGAAAACTAAAATACGATCTTAAAAAGAAATGATTTTGAAAAGAGAGAGAATGCTATTAGTCATTTTTCTAAGCTAATAAACGAGAATAATATTTTAAAATCCAAAGTTAATGAACTCGGGTTGATTATTCGAAAAAGTTCCACTGGTGAAAAATCGTTTAATATATTATTAAGAAATCAACTCTTTGCAAATAACAGAAAAAGGCTTGGATATGAAAAGGTCTTAGTTTATAAACAAACGACTAGTAACACGGCTAGGGGGAAGTGTGTTTTCCAAATGCATAAAGTGTGGCAATATTAGGTATAGTTATAATAATTGTCGAAACAGAAACATAAACGAGTTAAACAAATTTGGGTTTCTAAATGTACAGTTGTTAATACTAACGATCGACTATATAGGCGAATTTGGGTACTAAAGATTTCAAATGTAAACAAAAAATGGTCTTACATCTCTTTCTAAACCAGTCACTTCTTCTAATATGTAGGTACGAAAACGGGCTAAGAAGCAACTATGATGGAGGCAGATTTCGAGTTGTCCTACACATTTGATGAGCGATGATGCAATGTTTCTTAGCCTAGGAGTACAAAGTGGAGATCCACTAATTTTGGATAAAAATGGTGAGCACAAATGCAACTTCAAAGGTAATTGAATGGTTGATCTCTAAACCCTACTTTCAAAATTTTCTCTCCTCGTTTTGGGTTCTGATTTTACACTGCTGTAGTAAAATTGTCATATCTTGAGCCTTTTAGCTTCGATTTGCAAAATTCAATATGTTTTGAGAAATAGATAAAAAGCAGTATTATTTTTGTATTTTGAGTTTCTCTAGATTTTGAACTTAATCCATTAACAAACTGCAAACTATTTAGTACATTGTTTGAAAACTGTTTCAAAACTTCCCAACACAGCTATAGTAAATCGATCATTACTCGAACGCTGAAACTCCAATTTTAAAATTCTTGAAGTTTTGAAAATATAACAGATAACACTTCAAATTTCATATTTTGAGTTTTGTTGATTCATTTCATAAAACCTTGAGAATAGTAATCAAGTCAACTTATTGCTTGAAAAGTGTTTTTTTTTGTTTTTTCGAGCCAATTGTGGTATTTTGGACATAACTTCTGATCTGTTTGTTGTTTTTCCTTCAAACCAATTTTATTGATTAGAAAAATTGAATATCTAAAAAAAATTTGTTTTGTTTTAAATCAAATTATGGACTTAAAAGTTTTAGAAAATTGTTTCAAAAAATTTGATTTTCCAAAACAACGATTATCGATGTGCGATGATAATTGTTTCCATACATATATCCATGGTATACTTCTACATGAGATGATACCACATTTATTTTCTTTGATGATGACTAACAAAACTTTTGTTCGAGAATTTTGGTTGTGTGTACTTTTGCTTTACATAGATGAGCTTGCTGAGAAATTCAGATATTGGAGTCAACTCAACTTACATTATGAGTGCACAGTATGCCTGTTTGATGGAGCTTATCTTTCATGTTTGGCACTGATGATGAGAAGTTGAGAAGCCAAATGCTAGTGTTTGAGATACCATTATACACCACTATGGCACGAAGAGAGTACAAATGGTATCATTATTCACCACCATTGACAGCCCAGATAACAAGTGGTATGGTGAAATAGTAACTTGTTTTACCTTTACAGTACATTTGGTATGACTTCTAACCATTGTGATTTCTCCAGACTGATATTTTTTGATAGCTCATATGTCTCATGGATTGATTGATACTTCACATACTCTAATTCACCTACATGTGGATTTATTTTTTGTTTTTCTCTCCATATTCATTCGTGATGTGAATATTTTGAAATGAGACTTTTTTGCTATATCTTGGAGATGAATTTTCGATGAAAAACTTATTTTGGTATATGAGTCTTGACTAGAGAATTCTTTGACTTGAAAGTGTTGATATGAAACTTCTTGTGAGATGAGCTCCAACATTCTACATTTGGCATGACTTTTTGCAGATGATCTGTGAAATGAAAGTTTTAAACTTTGTGATGAAATTTTTTGAGATTGAGCCTTTGATTTTTTTGTTTTGATATATTAATGTGTGTACCCTTAGACCATATGCTCCTCTTTACACAAATAACTCTAAAACAAATTCATATTGTATGCTCAAGGATAGAATATAAAATTGAAAATATTTTTAAGGTATTTACAGAGAATCTACTTTTGAAATTATATCACGATCGATTGAACTTTCTTATGTGATTTTTCAGATGTATTTATATTGATTACATAGATGATTAAGGATATTGCATTTTTTACTTGATTAAATAGTGATGTTATGATATTTTTGATAATCAAGCATATGTTAAAGTTTCTATTATTGATTATTGCTAATCCCACATTATCCCTGTATCTACCATTTGACTCACATATTCTATCAATTCGTCTTACTTTCTTTCTTTTTGCTATTATTCTTGTTCTTATATGAGTTGGCTAAATTAACATTCCAAAAATTTATTAATGAAAGACTATGGAAAGCAAAAAAAATGTACATACATATATCGGACTCACTATGTCCCAACATGTTTATAAAATAGGTGTGTGGTAAGTAACATCCATCCTCATTTAACAGACCTCAGGATAATGCATGGATGGAAGGTTCTTGATATCATCTACGATGAGTTAGGGATAAGTTATTTTAACTTAAATAATATATATTTTTGGTCACATCCATTCTCATCTACCTCGTGGAAATGCATGAATGGAAATAACTTGACTTATAATGGATTAAAAATACGTCGGTTTATTATGAAATATCTTATAGGCTATGTCATTTGAACCTCACTACCTATAACTACACTTATATTGTCACTCTCTTTCTACTTATGGGATTTAACTTTGGTCAACATAGTTGCTATGATTTTTGCTTGATTTTTCATTAAATATTTAATGTCATATTTTGATCAAGGCTCATCATACAGTATCACTTTCCCAATCTGCTAATTTGATATTTATACTTCTAATGAGAACAAAAGGGGGAGAGAGCAGTTAAGATTTGGTAATATTGTGAATTCATTGTTAATATTTTAGAAATATTATCAGTTTAATATTTTATTCCAAAACGCATATGCCACATGTCTAGGGAAGCATATCAATAGGAGAAGCATGTTATATATATTGAAACATTGTGCTATGATTTTGTTTTTATGATATTGAGTACACACTCAACACATGTTATATTTATCAAATCTTAACTGCTTGTTTGTTATCATCAAAAGGGGAATATTGTGAAGTATACGTCTTGTTTAATGATAAAAAATATATTTTTATATTTGATTTTTCTTTCAGAGTGTGTTACAGTTTAAAAATCATCAAAGCACAATTTTATTTTTAATTAGATTGTCATCCATTACATCTTATATGTCTGATTTACACGCCTTACATTTCAAACACATCTATTTTTATTTGCAAAATAATATTTATTTACTATTATTATCAAAAATGAAATATTGTCGGATATTGTAGTTAATTTCCGTTAAATATTAATAAATATATATTATATCCAATGTGTATATCTAGTGTTGTATTTTTACAGATTTTTTAATAAAATACTAGTTGTGGAGAAGTTTCCTTTCGGTGCAATAAAAGACTGAATATATAGAGAGAAATAAATAGATATCAAAAGCAAAGAATTATATACATAAATTTTGAAAGATACAATAGACTTTATTTCCCATTATATATAGATTTTATTTTCTATACAGAAAAGCAAACTCTTTTCCAAATCCTCATCTTCCTCGAGCCTCTCCAATATATGTTTCCATACTTATACATCTCCACTTTTAAGACTATATAAACTTATATTACATCAAAAGAAAAGATTATCGATTTCAATACAATAAAGTACAAAAGTCAAAAAATTTCATCTCCTTCATCAAAAATCAAAATCTGATCTAGCAATTCAAGTTTATTAGCCAAAGAACCAAGAGATGTATTATTAATCAAACTCGATCAAGTATAGTATTCATCACCTCATCTCAACCAACACTTAATTTCTAGAACAAGCCAAAGCTTCTTCATTTCAGATTTCATAAAAACCATTAACAAAATCGGAGTTTGACATCAACAAAGCAGACAACATCATCATCTCCACTTTCATACAGTTTAGAGCAGCCATTATCATTTCTACACTAGAAACTCAAATATAAACTCAATCAAGGCCAAAAAAACTATACTACACTATTGCATCATCCATACCAAAAACTCACTTCAGTGAAGTAAAGAAATTACCAGATGACTAAATTCCAATTTCTGGTGCAAGCAGAAGTCACGATCAAGCACGAGCTTTATCTTGGCAAGCATTGAATAGCAATAATTCATCAGATTCAAATTCATCATTAGCGCACCTGATATTAACCACTTGACCAACAACTCAATACACTTTCAACACCATTGCTTAACAACCAATCCGATATCAGCCAAGCATCGTTCACCGACAGCGCATCATCAAGTGACGAAACACAGTCGAACAACGTCGAATTGTAAAGCAAGCTCTAAATAACTTTCAGGCATTGAAAGCTACACTCCAACATCAGAGCTTCAACATCACTCAATAGTAATGGCATAGAAACGCAAACAACAAAACTTTAGATCCAATGACGACAAGGTGAACAACTAGCAAATACTCCCAAGGGCACGACAACTACTCTCGAGCAAATCCACTTTCAGATTTAACGAAGGCATCACGAGCCAAATCAACCATAAGTAGCATCTCCACCCGTTGAAATTATTGGAGAAAACAAAATAAAATATAATTTAGAGAAGAAAAAGAGGGAATACTTTTTACTGCTTGATCATAACACAATCCATTACCAGCAATTTATAGGCACATTATTTAGAGCCTAAGTAATTATACAATAGGAAAACTATTGTAAAATGGGAAAGCCAAGATATTAAAATATTTTTGGTTTATTATTTAACATATACAATTTATCTCTTAAAATCCCCCCTCAAACTCATGATGCAACAGCCATATACATCAAGAATTTTCCAATTTAAAATAAAAAATGAGAAACTGTGTGTGACTTTGTAAAGACATTTGCAATCTGCATGGAAGAGGGAACGAAAGGTAAGGTAATAATGCCTTTTTCAAGATGATGACGATTGATGTGACAATCAATCTCAATATGCTTGGTTCTTTCATGAAAAACTGAATTATGAGAAATCTGAATAACACTCTTATTGTCACAATACATAGGAGTAGGATTAGAAAGAGACACTCCTATATCGGCAAGTAACCTACACAGTCAGACAATATCATTGGTGGTAGATGCCATAGCACGATACTCTGCTTCAATTGAAGAATGAGAAACAACAGGTTGCTTCTTACTCTTCCAAGATATAAGAGAGTCGCCCAAAAAGATACAAAAGCTAGTAATCGACTTACGATCTATGAGGTCGCTACCATAATCAACGTCAGAGTAGGCATGTAATTCCAAGGATGAAGTAGATGAAAATAGAAGGCTATAGAAAATAGTACCTTGAAGATACCTTAAAATACGAAGATGGCTGCCCAGTGAACTGTAGTAGGGGAAGCTACAAACTGACTAACAACTTGAATAACTTATGATATATCCAGAAAGGTGATGGTAAGATAAACCAAGCTTCCAACAATGGTATGGTACAAAGTCGGATCTAATAGTGGTATACCATTCAAAGTAGAGTATTTTTCATTAACTTCGATGGGAGTGTCAACCACCTTATTATTAGTAAGTCTAGCTTTCTCAAGAATATCTATGACATATTTTGACTGAGAAAGAAGATAACCTTTTGATGAGTATCCCACCTTAATTCCAAATAAATATTTTAGACGACCTAAATCTATCATTTCAAAATTTTTAGCTAACTCCTTTTTTAAGAACAAATGCCATGCATATCATTTCCTATAGTAATCATATCATCAACATATAACGATAGTATGATACGTCCTTCACTGGTGTTTATAACAAAAAGAGCATTATTATAAAAGCTAGAGAATAAACCAAGAGATTTAATCACAATATAATTTTTTTAAAAACCAAGCATAAGGTGTTTGGTTAAGTCCATACAATGGTTTCTTAAGTTTGCAAACATATCCAGATTCATATGGATCTCCTGAAGGAGGTTCCATATAAACTTCTTCTTGAAGATCGCAATCCAAAAATGCATTTTTAACATCAAGTTTGAAATAGACTATTTTCAAATAAAAGCTACAGTAATGAGAGTACGAATGGCAGTCATCTTTGCAACCAGAGCAAACGTTTCCTCATAATCCAGGCCATACTATTGAGAGTAACCTTTGCAACCAATCTAGCTTTATATCTTTCAATTGATCCATCAGATTTGATTTTCATTTTATATACCCAACGACAACCAACAACTCTCTTACCATAAGGTAGAGGAACCAAATCCCAAGTACCTGTCCTTTATAAGGCAAAAAATTCTTCATCCATAGCCTCTTACCAACAAGGATTAAGAACTGCCTCTTTATAAGAAGTTGGCTCAGAAAGTTTATGAATGGAGGTTAAGAATGAAGAAAAGGACGAAGAGTAACAAAATTAAGCAAAACCAGGTAATTTTGTATATACAAATGCGTATGGAATGACGAAAAGGTGGATCTACAAGCTTAGCTAGAGATTGAGGGGCCATAGAAGGGGAGGACGTAGCTTCAAGTGTTCTAGTTGTTCTACTTTCTATGGGGCTATTAGTATTATTATTGGATCAATATGAATTAGATCAGATCTGGTTAAACTATGAGTGTTGGATGAAACAGAGTAAAATGGTATATGTTCAAGAAAAACATCATATCACGACAAATAAAGTTTTTGAGTGGTTGGATCAAAACATCTATAACCCTTTTTACCCTCACCATAGCCAAGGAAAACACAAATTGCAGACCAAGAAGATAATTTATTACGTTCCATATAAGGAAGGAGAACAAAACAAGTACGCTAAACACTTTAAAAATAGAAAAATCTGGTGCAAATCCATACCACTTTTGAAAAGGTGAAATACCTGAAATGTGAGAAGAAGGAATAGTGTTAATTAGTCTAACAGCCATGAGAATAATTTCACCCCAAAATTCCATAGAACAGAAGCAGAAAGTAATAAGATCGAGCAGTTTTAAGAATATGTCTGTGTTTTCTTTCTACAACTTCGTTTTGTTGAGGAGAATCAGTACATGAGGTTTGTTGAATAGTTCCATCAAAGAAAGTAATTCACAAAATTTCTTAAAGGTGTATTCTCCTCCTAAATCACGCCTAAAACATTTTATAACAGACGAATGTTGTGCCTTGACAAATGCTCCTAAACTTTTGTATATTTTAAAATTTCAGAATGATGTTTCATTAAATAGACTCAACAATAACGTGTGTAGTCATTAATAAAAGACACATGATATCGAGACCCTCCTTTAGTGGGAATTGGAGATGGTCTCCACATATTTGAATGAATCAAATCAAATGGAGCGGAAGAAACAGAGATGCTACTATTAAAGGGTAAAGTGGAAAACTTTTCCTGTTTACATCCACTGCAATCAGAAATATCATGAGTTTGCAAATTTCTAAATGCACCTGTGGATGCTAAAAATTTCAAATGAGAAGAAGAAACATGACCCAAATGAGAATTTCATAATTAAAAACACGAGGAAGAAGGACATAAACGAAAAGAAGATAAAGCAATACTAGTGGAACACTAACTGAAACTTTTAATTCATTCAATACATATAGCCTCCCTTCCCTATGGCCTGTCCCAATCACTTTTTGAGATTGTAGATCCTGCATAAAGAATCAGAAGTAAATGTTATTATATAACTCGAGCCATATAACTGACCAACATATACAAGATTTAATGTAAGATTCGGTATATGGTAAACATTCGAAAGAAATAAGTTGAGAGTAACGACCAAACCAACTCCTGCTAAAGGCATAGGAGTGCCACCAGCAGTCATAACAGGAATGGAGGATGATGAAGACAAAGTAGAAAAAGATGAAGAGTCTTGAGACATATGGTGGGAAGCTCCAGAATTCAAGATCCATAAAGATGACTTACCCAAGGAGTTCTTATGCATTTGACCTAAAAATAAAGTGGCAGACATGACATGTGGGTGTAGAGAATGAAAATTCTAAATAGACTTGTAGCCGGTGAGATGAACAGTTTCACTCCAGGAATTGTGAGACAATTGGAACCACTTTTCAAATATTAAATTATGACCTATATGTATATATTTTTCTGCAGAAAGAATTCTGATAACAAACTTCTAATTGTCAATTAGTACAGATAAAACAACATTCTCATCTGCATTCTTTGATTCTACGAGCATAGTCAATGAAAGATGTAAATATTTATCAACACCTAGTTCACATTTAAGAGTTTGTTTGGTTTTCAATTCGGTCCCCAACATTTTTTTTCCTCTCTTTTTTTCATTTTTTTTCAAAAAAATAAAATAACCTAGATTAGCAAAGATAACTTGGAGACATAGATGGACTTTGGAAATCAAGGCGGTAGGAGTGAACATTCATTCTGATGAGTTGCTTGAGATGGATTCAGATAAGGTATCTAGGTTAGGTTGCAGGTTATAGATTGTGTATTTGGTTGCAATTTTCTGGTGTAGACATCAGATTTAATTGCAGTAGGTTGTTGATAATGGATTTGAGTGGAGGTAGAACCAAAGTGGTGGTTTGATAATGTAATTTTAGAGCAATGGAGTTATGATGTTTTTGGAGTTTCATGATGGTGAAAGTAAACAGGAGAAGAGGAAGAGAGAGAATGGAAAAATTATAGCAGAAAGGATGAGATTAACACCTGAAATTAGAACGCTGCTCTGATGCCATGCTGGAATTATTCAAAATAAATTATAATTTAAAGAAGAAGAAGTGGGAAAGCTTTATTAATGCTTGATCATAATACAATCCATTACTCACAATTTATAGGCACATTACTTAGGCCTAAGTAATTATACAATAGGAAAACTATTGTAAAATGGAAAAGCTGATATTGAAAATATCTCTGATTTATTATTTAACATACACAAATTATTTGTTAACATCACTTTCAGCTCCAGATCTAGACGTACTCAAAATCCAGGTAGTCGCGGCAGTTTCTAGAAGACTCGATAGAAAGTAGATCGAAAGCGCGATATATAGATTGCGGCAGAAAATTGTAGGTGGTGGCAGCCAGTTTAGGCGACGTGCTCAAGTGTTGTGCGTGAATTTGTAAAGGGAAAAGCGGTTTTTAATTTAAATTTTAAGGAAGACAAGTTCTTTTATTTGAACGATAAGAAGAGTGGATATAGAAGAAAGAAGTTTTTCTTTAGAAGTGGGAAAGCTCACATGATAGTTTAAGAGGGAGGAAAACTTCAAATTTGTCCCTTAACATTTACATGTGCATTTTCAGATCATTGATTCATTAAAGGAAAACTCTAAATTTTCTAGGTGAGCTACGTAGTGGAGTTCGGGTATTCTGATCTCAGGATATTGATTTCAACCGGAGTTACTAGCATAGGATTAGTATATTCAGATTAGTAGGGAGTGCGAGTTTATAAGCGTTGGTAACTTTGGGGCAGCAGTAGGCACTTACGAGTTAGTGGCCGAAGCTGGGTATATCTATGTGTTCTTTATTTTTCACATTTACATTTCCACACTTTATTTTTTCTGTTTATCTACGAAATTTTTAAATACCATATTCACTCCCCTGTAGGATATATTACATGAGCCTAACAAGTTTATCTGAATTCATCTTCCTCATATTGTATGTATATTGGATAGTGGTGGGCATTGTTTAGATGGGATCGAATTAGCGATCTAACATTCTTATTTTGGTCACGAAGTTAAATTGACTTGATTTCAATTTGTAAAATAATTTAATCTGTGCACTAGTTTCACCAAATTTTCATTTATTTATGTCATTACGGCAGTGTTTTATCGAGCGAATCATTAGGGAGGTTTGTCTACTAAAGTTTTGAAAAATCAAACAACATGAAGTAAAAAAACAAGGTACATTAAAAAGTGTTTTTAAAATATTTCATATTTCTCTAATAGCATCTACTTATTGTCTTCTCTGCACAAATATCTTAAGTTAAATTTCACCTACTTTAATATTTAAATGATAATCAATTTTCTTTGAATTTTTTTTTGAATTTTATCGTAAACTTCTTAGTTTACATAGTTTCAAATTTCAAAATCAAATTCAAATTTTAAATTAATTTACAGGTTTTCAAATTCCGAATTAGTTTTGAATTTCAATATTCAAACCTAAAAATTCAAAATTCAATGAAAAAATTACAAATATTAAATTTCATACCTCGAACCTTTCATAATTTCTAATTTCAAATTCAAAATAAAAATTCAGGATTTTAAAATTCAATGTTCAACTTTAAATTTTCAAGATTCAAAAATTTCAAATTTCAAATTCAAAACTAAAATTCAATCTTCAAACCAGAATTTCAAAACTTAAAATTTAAAAATATGATTACTTAAATTCTCAAATTCCATATATGATAAAAATTGAAAATTTTATAACTTTGGACAATTCAAATCTTCGATTTCGAAATTCAAATCCTGAAGTTCAATTTTTCTAGTTCAAAATTGAAATTCAAATTTCAAGTTCTGTACTCATATATTTAAATTTTGAATTTCATATTCAAATCCAAAGTCTTTTTCTTAACCACGTGATATCTCCATTTTAACTGAAATTAATGAAGATTTGTAGAAAATATTTTTTATATATATAACAATTGAACGGTTGGTTTCTCCACCATCATACGATTATACTATTATATTGAAAACTCAATATAAAAGATATAGTTTCCAAGAAAGCAAGTTCTCTAGAAGCATAAGTTCGAACAGTATTCCTAATATTTAGCACAAAATAACAAAAAATAAATTCAACAATACTTGCAAATAAGAAATATGATAAGAAAACATGAAGTTGGGTCCATGTTTGTAGCCTCACATATGTCGCATATCAATCTCAGACAAACAAACAAAAAATCAAGGAATATATCGCTTAATACATTATACAATGTAGCTAAATGGTTGCCACCAGATCCGAATGATAAACTTTTGTGTGCTACTTTTCTTTGTCATCTCGGTAAAATTCTTTTACAGTTTCATTTTCTAGGGAATCCTGGTTAGAATTTTTGTAACAGCCCGCACCTCACTTAACGCAGATATTGTTCCCAACTTAGTCACCTCCACCTCATGGGCCAAGCCAAGGTGTGGGGTTTTGTTCCTCAAAGGGCATCGACGTTATTATGAGATGAAGGCTTTGGTATATAAGCACCCACTTCATAGTGTTTTTCTGCGATGTGGGACTATTATTCCCATTTTGAAGGGGTGTTACAATCTCCCCCCTTTAGAGCCCAACGTCCTCGTTGGCTCATGAACACAACACCACCTAGGCGTCGTGGTTGTAACACGTACATACCACAATTCCGGCTGGGTATGGCTCTGATACCAATGTAACAGCCCACACCTCACTTAACGCAGATATTGTCCCTAACTTAGTCACCACCGCCTCATGGGCCAAGCCAAGGTGTGGGGTTTTGTTCCTCAAAAGGCCTCGACGTTATTATGAGGTGAAGGCTTTAGTATATAAGCACTCACTTCATAGTGTTTTTCCGTGATGTGGGACTATTATTCCCATTTTGAAGGGGTGTTACAATTTTACTGACATCCATCTTCTTCCTTATCTATCATTTTTGTAATTCTGTTCAATTATGCAGTTAGCTTCAATTTTTCTATTATTATAAATCAATATAGATTGAAAGATTTGTAATGAGAGAATTTGTATAAATTTGTAATGCAGAAAATTTATTAACCGACTTTCATAATACAAGCCGATACATTATATATTGTATTTATAATATTAAGTAGTGGCTCATTGTGTATTGGGTGGGTCTTCATATTGTCATGTATCTGCTTATTCTTATGAGAAATAAAGTCTCATGTGGTAATGATTCTTATTCATTCCAATATGCCCCTTCAATTGGATCTAGGGCTTTTATCTTCCCCCAAAATCGCCTGATGCAATTTCTTCAATCTTCAATCATTCTCTCAATTAAATGAAATTCATGTCTGATTTAGGAGTATATCACCCTGTCTTACTTCTATTGATCTTTTCATCTTGATTTGAGCCTTTAATCGGATCTAGGATTTTTGATTTCTCGATTTGAGACCTTGATTGGATCTAAGGCTTTCAACTTCTCTTCGAGTTGCTTGCAACTTGGCTTCTTCTTTGAGTACAGCTTCTTCAATCTTTAGCCACTGCCTCAATTGAGTGAAGATTTTGGTTCATAGTGGCTTTGTTAGCACATCGGCTCTCTGGTAAGTGGATGGTAAATGGTTTACATTTAGCTTTTGCTTTAGTACTTGTTCTCGAACAAAGTACAGATCTAACTCTATGTGGTTGGTCCTTGAATGTAATATTGGATTGGTTGTTAGTGATATTATACTCAAATTATGACATATTATTGTAGATCTCTTGATTGTGCTAACTTTTAATTCACTTAGTAGAGATTCAATCCACATAATCTCTACTGTTGCACTAGACACACTTCTAAATTCAGCTTCACTACTTGATCTTGAGATTGTAGACTATTTCTTAGAGCACCATGATACAGGATTTTCCCCTGAATAAATACAATATCCCGTGGTTGATTTTCTATCATCTAATATCGTAGCCTAATTTGCATCGGCGTAGCCATTTATGTTGATGTTATTGCTTGCTTAAAGAACCAAACTATAATTGATTATTCCTCTTAAGTACCTTAAAATTCTTTTAACAGCTTTCCAATGTTGATCAAGTGGTGCTTGCATAAACTGACACACTTTGTTTACACTAAATGCTAAGTCTAGCCTTATTACAGTAGCATATTGTAGCGATATAACTATATTTCTATACTATTTTTCATTTGTAGTTGGTTCACATTGATGATTTGGCAAATTTAGACTACTGACCATTGGAGTAGGAAGTGGATTGGCTTGATTCATCTTTGATTTTTGAGAATTTCTGAAATATATTTTTTCTGGCTTAAGTGAATTTCTGAATTTGACACTCTCTTAACTTTTATGCCTAGAAAATAGTTGAGATCTCCTAAATCTTTGATTGAAAACTGGTGATCCAATTGTTGTGTTAGTCTGTTGATCTGCTTCATTATTACCCGTAATTATAAAATCATCAACATATATTAGTATGTAAATTATAGCACCATTGCATAACTTAGTAAATAGTGAGTTGTCTGATTTGGTTGGATGATAATCCAACTCAATTAGAATTGACTTGATTTTTTCAAACCAAACCCTTAGTGCCTGCTTTAGGCCATAGATTGCCTTGTTTAATTTGCACATCATTTCTCTGCTGTTTGCTTGTTTAAATCCATATTGTTGCTCCATATACACGTCCTCTTGCAAATCACCATGTAGAAATGCATTGTTCACATCCAATTGTCTGATTTTCCATTTATTGTGCAATGCAATAGTCAATACTACTCTAATTGTGGTTGGCTTGACAACTTGTGAACAAGTCTCTATAAATTCAAAACCATGTTGTTGAGTGTAGCCTTTTGCCACCAATCTGGCATTGTACTTGTGTATTGCACCATCTGGGTTTTTCTTGAGCCTGCATGTCCACTTGCAGCCTATTTTATTTTTGTCTTTGGGTGCAGGAATGAGTTTCCAAGTCTTATTTCTTATGAGTGCGTTGTATTCTTCTTCCATGGCTTCCATTTGTCATTTCTCATTGCTTGCTCATATGTCTCTGGTTCCTTTTGATCTAGATTTATATATATTTGGCTTAAATATGCCACCTTTTTCTCTTGTGATCATGTGATGTTGAGTTTGTGTAGGTGGTGCTTCTTGAATTAAGAACCTTTCGATGACCCTTTGTTGAGAATTAGATGAAACTGATTCCTCCAGTTCTTGATGTCTCGCTGATGTTGGCTGCCACTATGCTAAGGAATATGACTAGAGTATTCAGAGTCTGTACATCCATGACGTGGTCTTATGCTAGACACTATGAGTTGTGGATCAGTCTCATTTTGAGCCTCTTCAACCTAATTTTATGTAAGCCAATTTGGTTGCAAAGATATAGCAGGTATTGATACTCTTGGATTATGGACCGTTTGAGATGTTTTTACTGCTGCATTTGAAAAAGGAAAAACATGCTTATTGAAAACATGTATTGACACAATAATTTTTCCATTACTGGTTAGACATTTATATTTTTTTGGTTTGTAGCATAACCAAGAAAGGTACAAGGAGATGATCTAAAGTCTAATTTGTGTGTGTTATATGGCCTTAGGTAAGGAAAATACAAACACCCAAAGGTTTTTAGATTTTGATAATCATGCTTTACATCGAGTAATTTTTCAATTGGACACTTATTTCCTAGCACCACCACAACAAACTGGACATTTAAAAGCGTTTAGAAAATGTTGTAAAAGGCTTTAACAGCGTTTATAGCTACACTGTGTAACGACATGCCATTATAGGTTAGGAACATACGATAGTAATAGAGTAAACGCTGTAAAAAGTCCTCTTTTAATAGCGTTTTCTAGATGTTATTAATAAATTTTAGAGTGTTTATGCTGATGAGATAAACACTTTTCTTAGTGTTCAAATTATGCTGTCAAACATACTTAACAACATATAAGACAACTTTTTTACAGCGTTTTTAAAACGCTGTTGAAAGTTTACACAGAGTTTTTAAAACGCCGTCGGTTGGGTTTCTACATTTCCCCTTTTACTAGTTCCATTTCTATACATATCAGTCTAAATTTATAATCTAAGACAGTTAAAATCAGTATGCACATTTCATAATCAACACGTTATATTAATCACACATTTCATAATCAACATGTTATATTAATCACACATCTCATAATCAACATGTTATATTAATCACACATCTTATAATCAACATGTAACCTTTACATACTCAAAATACGCATATTCTTACAATGTACTAGCAGGAGCTAGTGACCAAAATAGTAATACATACAAGCATACAAACCAAAATATAGTTCTAGCATCAAAAATAACTTCGAATTCATAACTTGTTGCAATACTTTTTTGTATCAAAGATATCTATCTACCTGTAAAGTCAAAGTTCAAAATTTAGCAAAGTAAATAATAATACAATAAATACAATCTGGAACATAGCTGATGTAAGCAACAATAACATGAAATGTAGTATGGAACAAATAAAAAGCGCTGAAACCAAACAACTGTCTGGTACAAAATGCTAAAACCAAACAAATTATACCATATGAAGAAGATATCACGGCTAAATTTCAAGCTTTGCTCATGTGTTAACTAGTTACTACTATGCTTATGACTACTTTGTGCTAATTGTCAAATAATTTATGTAAGAAACTGAACAAGTCATTTTTTTACGATATATATCAATGTTTTATTTTTTTGCCTAACGTCCTCCTTTTACTGATCAGATACTAACAAATGTCAATTCTCTTGCAATTTGAAGCTATTTTAGCTTATTACTTGGCTTAGCTCCAAGTAACTACAATAAAAATTAAGGGTAGTTTGAGCCTGTAATAAACACATGTTTGTTTCTAGAACTAGAGGTCTCTAAAACATTTAAAAACTCATAGATGTGAATAAGCATACATATATGTATACAAAACACATGTTCCGAGGACTTCAAACTACTTAGATTTAATTTAATGTTAGGGAAAAAAATAAAAGAAACATATAGTGGGAAAAAAAAGCACAGATGGTTGCACGATTTGATGCATCAACAAACAGTACATACATATATTATGATTTATACTTACTACTACAAATACTATTATGATTTACATACATAGGTACATACATGTACACACACTTATTATATGTATATATATTATATTAATTCATACATATAATTCTATAATATATTTACATGCTATGGTTTAATAAGTTTATAAAGATATTATAATTATTATATATATATATGTAATTTATATTTATTCATATACTTATTTATTATATATATTATTTTAATATATATTAATATTGTTTAAATTTATATATGTGTGTGTGATTTATTATATACGAGTGGTACAACACGCGCTTTGCGTGTAATAATGACATGCACTTTGAATGTGAATTGTTTTCTACGATTTGTATATGTTTAACTCGTTCGAAAAATATGATTTGTACAAATATTTAACCGTATTTTTGCGTTGAAATGATATGTAGCTAGTTTTAATTTTACTTTCTAAATTGCTACTTCTAATTTTTTGTTTGAATTTTTATTTCTGTTATTAATTAGTAAAGAATGAATTTAATTTTTTATTAGTTTGAATTTTTATTTCTGTTATTAATTAATAAAAAAAGGCTCTAAAAAAATTATTTGTTAAATCCTATTTTTAAGTGATATTAAGATTTTGATAATATCCATACAGGGGCATTTTGAATTGGTAAAGGAAGCTTATTTGTTAGACCATATTTTTAAGTGATATTAATATTTAATAATATTGTAGAGGGTATTTTTGATAGTTCACGTTGATGTCATGTTTAGCACGTTCAAGAGAAAATGATTTGTAGAAATATTTAACCATGTTTTTGCATTGAATCATTTTTGTTAGTTTAAATTTTATTTCTAGGATGTAACATCTAATTTTTTTAAAATTTTTATTTATATTATTAATTAATAATTTATTTGTTAGATCTTATTTTAATGATTTGTAGAAATATTTAACCATGCTTTTGCGTTGAAATCATATCTGCTAGTTTAAATTTTATTTCTAAGTTGCAACATCTAATTTTTTAAAAAAATTGAATTTTTTTTTGAAATGGTACTTAGATACAACATGTCACTGGGACAACATAACACAAATCACATGTCAATATTTGTTTGAATCACGCTACATAAGTTTCGAACTTGTGACCTCTCGCACCAAAGCCGAATCACTTAACCACTGGGACAATGGTGCATTTTATTTGTTAATAATTAATTAATAATTTATTTGTTAGATCCTATTTTTAAGTAATATTAAGATTCAATGGTGCATGTAGATGGACATTTTGAATTTGTAAAAGAACATTATTTGTTAAATTCTAGCTTTAAGTGATATTAAGGTTTAATAATGTTTGTTGACGGACATTTTGAATTTGTAAAAGAAATTTAATTGTTAGATCTTATATTCAAGTAATATTAAGATTTGGTATTATGGGCATTTTTGGTAATTCAGGCTGACACCAAATGTATTACAACTATTATTAAAGATGTGTGTGTTATAATATATATATATATAAGCTGCATAATTCATAAACTTAATAATTTACATAATTTCATTCATTAGAAAACGATTTTAAATGAAACATAACCAAACTAGTTAGACTATTAATTTTAATATTCTAAGATCATGTTGTAAGTGTCGGCATATGATATTATCTCATACCTCAAACACTCATACATGAAATGTTTGTAATATACAATGACATAATCTAGCAAAAAAACATTGAATTACTACACATCATTGAGCATACTATTGTCCTATTTGAAAAAAATAGTTAATGGGATACTTCAAGATGCATGCATACAATTGCAATCTTTATATGAAATGTACAAATTAATCCTTAGATAAGGCTAACTAACAATGTTTTTCATATGATATATCAATTACAAAAACAAGCAAACACAATAAAATACAAGTCTGTTAACGCCCTCTTTTATTAAAAATACTCTTTCGTTGAAATAATTCTAATTGTTCGATTAATGAAATTTAAAAGCATATCTCACATACCCTTTAGTATCTCATGTTTTTCAAGGACTTATCAATTCAATGTAAATAAAATTTTCATGCATCAAAGTACAAATGAGCAATATCATTTGGCTACAAATAGTATATTAACTAGGGTGGGTTTTGCACATAATAGTGTTAACCGTTAGTAAGTCAGCCACAGAATAAATTGATTTTGGCGAACAATACCAACTAGACACAAAATAAGTGATAACTACATAATTGCACACCTCTAGATTGATCAACTAATTGTTTGCACACGATCCATGGCCATTGATCCATGGCCGCTGATCCATGGTCACGATGCAGGTCGATATTATTTTAAACAGGATATTACCTTAAGTGCGGCTAAATAATTCCTTGGCATAGGGATATATAAAAAATAGTTCTCAAGTTTATAGCATATATCATGTATAAAATCATAATGCTCATATTTATTTCATAGCTTAGTTTGCAGCTACAACATACTGTTACTTACCTAGTGCTAAGAATGCTCCGCTGCACACTCCACTCCTTTGCAAACACAAATGGTACTATACCTTAAGGCAATTTTGCCCACTCAAGAAAAAGAAGAAGAAACAAAAGTTAGAAGAGAATTTAACATAATTAGTTAGTTAAATATATGACCTGTTCGATTGCTACGTGTAGAAGTACGCCGCAGAGGCCAATCGCAAAGAAGCTGCAGCCATGATCACAGGGGCAACCAGAAACCTAAATGCCATTGTGTAGCATGCATTTTTGTTCCCATAAGCTATCATTCTCGGCTACAATGCCATAAAAAACCCTGTAAAAATATTCATTAGGTTAATGAGTCAGTAAAGAAATTGAGCTAAAGTGAGCATATTTACAGGAGAAGCGATCAACATTGTCTCTAATGACCATGCTGTCAATAAAAACGGACTGACTTGTAACTTCATTTATATAAAAGAAATTAAAAAACACTTGAACTTGTGGTTCATTATCTCTTAAGGTTATATTCTCCTCTTCCTAACTAGACCTACAACAGTCAATTAAATTAGCCCATCTTAATCAAATTATCTAACAATGTTGATAAAGAAAAATATAACCAAGACAGATCAAGAGGTGGACAATTAGCTAGAGCGGCGGGCGCTGTAGCGAAACTGATCGCAAAAGAGGGTAAATCAGCCACATTAAGATTACCATCCGGGGAGGTCCGTTTGATATCCAAAAACTGCTTAAAAATATCTCTAAACATTCTGAAACCACAAAATCTATCAAACTGCCAAAAATAAAAGGATCTCATTTTAGTCAATTCTCTCTACCCCACCAATAAAGCCTCAACTTATTTCTGAAAATCAAATATAGTTTGCAATGGTTTATCATCTGAAACAATCATGAATTGACAATTAACATTAAAAACGAAAAACAATTTAAACATCACTATACTTTCTCATTGGCAAAGATGATACGGCCATCATTTAAAGCCATGGAAACTTGCAATCATACAGCATATACACACAAAACTAAATTATAAAAACTATATCAACCTGCAAAATCAAAAGATATCAAGAATTTTAAGAATAAACCCGTTGCACAAGGGGCAGTTAACCCTACTAGCCCACGAGTCTCTCGACCAAAGCTTACAGAAAGTATGTCCATAAGATATGAAGGTAGCTCCTTTTATGCCCTGCCATGCACAAGCAACATGCATGGTGCAGCTCTTCACCTTTAACTTCTTCCTCATGTTCCTCTTTTCCTTCCTCGTCCACTTCATCAATCCACCCTCTGTTTCTAGCAACGCCATTAGAGACATTGTTGTGTGCTCATGGTTCTTTTTTGTCCTTTTGGAATGGGTAATAGTGGATTTGAATCTTATTCTTCATTGATTTTGTGAACAATACTAACTGGAAAAAATAAGTAATAAAGACACAACAGTTGCATACCTTTAAATCAATCAGCCAACCATTTGCATCTAATCCACGATGGCTTGCATGTGGTAGCTTGGCAGTGCTCCATATAAACAAACTATGCAAACCAAAAGTAAATTCCATAAGTACTTATAACCGCTTTCTCATTTTAACACTAAGTATAAATGAAAATAGAAATTACAAATAAGAATATCACTTGACTATACTCATATGTTAGAGTAAACTAGTTGATACATTTTATATATATAATCTTGTCTATTTTTAAAATCTATGAAGGATTAATTAGACGAATTGCTCACAAATAATGCTTTCAATGATATTATTTCAAACAGGATATTACCTAAAGTGTGGCTAAAGAATTCCTTGTCTTAGGTTTATATAAAAGACAGTTCCCAAGTTTAGAACATCAAAAGACAATTTCCATATAATGCTAGCAGATTAAGACACGGCCATTTCGTTTATATTCACCAACAAAAGTTTAGGGGAAACGACACTTTTTTAGGAAAATATATACTTTATAGCTTTTTTAACTTTGTATACAACTACAAAAAATAAAAATAAAAATATAGGAGTTAACCAAATCAAAAAAATAAGTATGAATGAATAAATAAACAAAAGGTAACATAACAGCTCCTTTTTAGCAGCAGAGTGAATGAGAGTAAGAGCAACAAACAACATATATACCTGAGAACTTGGTGTGTGTGTGTATGTATGTGTGTATACACACTAATAAAAGTAATAAACCTCTAGCGCTTTCTATGATTCCTTCCAAAATTTAAGCATATACCTAACAACGTGATATTGGATCGGGAAAAAAATCAACAGTGAACTATTACAAAAGTAAAATACATTGAATTAAATTTAAGCATATATCATCTATAAAATCACAATCCTCATGTTCGTTTCATAGCTTAGTTCGCAACTAGAGCAAATGATTACATACCTAGTGCTAAGAATGTCCTGATGCATGCTGTACTCCTTTGCAAACACAAATGGAACTATCCCTTGATGTTGAGCTACATATTGTAGAAGAACAACCAGTAAACGAAAATCGGAAGTGAACTTAACTAAACATCATTAGTTAGTTAAATATATGACATGTTGCTACGTGTAGAAGTACACCATGGAGGCCAACAACAAAGGAAGCTGCAGCCATGATCGCAGGACCAACCAAAAACTTAACTGCTATTGTGTAGCATGCAATTTTATTTCCACAAGCTATCATTCTCGGCTGCAATTCCATAAACAACCTTGTAAAATTATTCATTTGGTTAATGAGTGAGTAAAAGAAGAGAGGTGTAATGATAAAAGAAATAATAAAGAGAACAACGGTATATGAAACTGACCCCGACTAAACATAACTATCATAAGGCCAACATTAAACGGTATAAAGATGGACCGCTCTATTAGTGCATGCACCTCAACATGCCATCTGCATTACGACCAACAATAGATACGCATTAACATCAACATTTATTATACCATTTCACAATTACGTCTATGTCATTCCCAAAAGAAAATAAGAAATTTCACATTTACAAATTTTTTAATGATAAAAGGTTAAATAAACTAACCTTAAAATCATCCTGTTGTATTTTTTTTTTGCAGGGCAAGCGGGGTTGAAAACTGGACCCCTACCAGATTTATTATAAAAGAAAAAACAAAGCTACAAATGGGAAACGAAGAAAACAGAGACAAGAAAAAAACAGAAAGAAAAAACAAAACAAAGAGAACATGGAAAATTAGGGAATCCATGGATCAAAATGCTGAACCTGGAAATCATGCTTACTTAGTCTCATACCATGCAGAATATTCCTTTTTAAAATAGCCCAGAGCACGAAATGACTCCTCCTTTGCCCTTCAAAATTCCTCCTATTCCTCTCTTCCCAGACTATCTTCGTCAGCTTTTTAATAATGAAGAAAAAAGGAAATCTTCTGTCATCATTCCATTTTGTTGCATTCTCAACTAAAACCCAATGTTCAGAAATTTGAAGTGTAGAAGAAAGCATCCCCAAGCAACTCAACATTTTCCTCCATATAAATTGAACATAAGGGCAATCAAAAAAAATGTGCAGGGTAGTTTCATCAATGTCACTGCACAGTAAACAGGATGCAGGAACATTCATGCCATAAGCAAGCAGCTTGTCCCTTGTTAATAAGGCTTTGTTGACAACTTTCCAAAGCATCAAATTGTCAGAACTCGGTGATATGCTATTCCAAATATCCCTGTGCCATTTGCAATCAGGCATTGAATCAATCCTGTTGTATTACATGCACATGGATGAGCTTATGGCCATGGTCATGATGGTAATCACATATATTCTAATTATAACACAACTTTCCAGTATATCTTATGGATTGTATGCCAATTCGTTAGAGAGGCCTTGCTTTCCATCATGGGAACCATCAATCCCTAGTATTGCTCCTCTATAAAATAATTCATCCTTAAATTTGCCTCAGCCACAGGCCAAGATTGCCATAAAATGTGCATACCCACATGTATTGTGCAAGCCTGCCTCCCACAACTCATCAAATTTTTAATTATACAAGGCCTAACTAAGTGTTGAAACTTTCCATGTCTTAAATGAAGCCATATCTATTGTTTTCAGGTCTTTCATTGCTCAACCACACTTCAGATTTGGCCTTGATGCCAGAACATCAACCCAATAACTCCCTAAATATAATTCTTCTACTCTACACTGGGTCATTGACGAGCCTTGTGACAACAGCTCCCTTCCTTATGCCTACATACTCAGTTCTCTTATCTACACCACTACTTCACTCACTTCCAACTTCAAAAAATCATCCTACATCAAGTAGCTTCAATACCATCACTGACCACCAAACTAAGATCACCATTAGCAATGCCAACTGCTTTGGACCTTTAGCCACATGGTGGGTTAGTCCCGCCATCTACACCATCGAGTTCAAAGCGAAGGAGATACCAACCTAAGAAAGTAGCCTCGTCTGTTGTAAAAGGCCACAACGCTTCGCCATCCTCCTTGGCTGGGGACAAAGGAGAATTCTACAATGATGGATGACCTACTCTTTGACAACGTGATCCTCATATATGAGCATCCCATAAATGATTTGGAGATGAACAAGGGTCTGCATCAGCCCGATTCCGACGAGCCTTGCCTTTACAAATCCAAGTCTTGCACCGATCTCGTAGAGCCGTCGATGATCAAAAAATTTCTCAGCTCCGCCCTAACCAAAGATGACTGCTTGTCTGGTGTGTATCATACTAATTCATTATTACTTAATAGCTCTTTTGCATCTACCTGTAACTCAAAAACAATTAACCCCTTTATCAGCACACAACAACGTGCACACATGCAGCTAGTATCCTTTTCGATCCTTCTCTCTCTTATTGCACATAGATTATACCAGTATCCATGACAGACATCACAATTACTACCTGCTCTTCTCGTTTGAGTGCACTACAGCCGGTGATGAACCACCCCTAACTAAATCATAGTTTGAAAAAAGTATTAACATCCCAATTTGAATATGAAACTAAATCATATCAAATGGACCACATCTACAAAGCTACCTTTAATTTACTATTTAAAGTAATAGCACAACAATTTGTTAGATACTCTTATGTACTTATCATGCAAATACTGATAGGTTGTGGAATGGTATCATGTCTTATTGTGAAAATATTTTGACTAGCAACTTAATAACAATTAATGGTTTCTTTTTCTGGTACTTTATAACAATTATTAATATGCACTTCAGTTATCTGTTATTCTATGCAATGTTTTAAAAACCAAACCGTGAATTGGACCGTGATGACCAAGGTTCAAGGTTCTGATGGTCCAACCGGTTGAACCATCAAAACCATGCATTTTTTGATAATTTACACCAGTTAAATGAAAATATAATAGTACAGATGCACAACATATTACAAGCACAACATTCATCTTACAAGCATTAAACCATATTACAAATAACAACCATTTATCAAATATCGTTGATGATTATTAATCATAACTACATTATCCTTACAATAAATTCAAGAAATTAAAGAACAAAGAATAAAAAATATTTCAACCAATCAGTTTTATTATGGCTTCTATAAAACAATTGTAACAGCTAATGTACATACAAAACAAAACAAGCACCTTACTTATTGCAATTTGATTTTGGATTTTTTTAACCAATCGTAATAAAATCAATATGTTCCTATTTCCTACTGTCTTTCCGTGCAACCTGCCTTTTGATTCTTTACTCAAAATAAATCAAAAGCTTGTTGTAGTTTTCTAATTTCTTCCAAGAGTTATATCCAAAAAACTTACAGCTAAAAATACTTGAAATAAAAATACATACACTTACAGGAACTGCTGACGATGGCAACACGGAAGGTCAACACAGTGCTTATGACTGGAGGTAGTTAGGGAGGAGGCTGTGATGGTGGTTGCAGCAGCGACTACTTAGGTATTAGGGTTTTCCAATTTGGGGCAAAAATAGAGGAGTCAATTGGCGCAGTTTTATTCTAGGGCACGGTTACGTCATGATTCTGAGGTTCAACCGACGGTCCACGCATGAAGGTGGTCCGATTCAGCTCTGCACCGACGAGGCCTATGGCTGACGACTTCTCACGGTTGATTTGCGGTCAGGTCCGGTTCTCAAAACTATGATTCTATGCAGTTCACTAATTAATATATATTACCGACTATGATGAAAACATACTATTGAAATTTGAAAAGCAAAAAGAATTTATATAATAAATTAAATAGTATCCGCAATCTTTGGAGGTCCTATTTTTATTTTGCTCAAAAAATGCCTATGTGAAGTCACTGGTCCCACCCTCATTTTAGTTCATTTGACTGATAAATGTGGTAAACATATTCCATATGCATTGAATGATTTTAAAATGCCTTTTATCTATTGAGGAAACTCGAAAGTGGCTAACTCAGACTCCAGGTACCAAGTATATAGTATTAGTTTTGGAATAAAAATGTTTAAGTAAGTTTCAAACGAAATAGAGGAAAATGTGCAGTTTGAGTTGTTGGAAACTTAAAACTTATTCTTGTTGAGACTTGGTTTTGATTCATGACACTAAGCTATCACTACAACGTATAGATTTGACGACTGCTACGACGAGAATATATACTACAAGGAGACAAGACTTCAAAACCGGTGCATCAATTTTATTATTTTGAGTCTTAGGTCAATATTGTTAAAATCTCTCCTCGGTTATGTATATATTAGCTTATATATTTTATCACTCTATTTTAAAAAAATTTATACATATATATATAAGCATATAAATAAATTATAAAAGTGTGAAAGTTATATATATTTTTATATAAGAAAACTGTGCATATTGCACAAAATTCACCAGGTCAGTCGACTGACCCAGAGGTCCAGTCGACTAACACTGGAAAAATTGTGCAACATGCACAGTGCACAGATATATGAATATATATTTAAATTCGTTTGAATATTCAGTCGATTGACCCAGAGGCTCAGTTGACTAAATTTCTACAACCGCTACTTTTTGAAAGGACACGATTTTTGTGAAGAGTTACGAACCTCTACGAAAAGATTTGGACGCAACATTTCAATCGAAACTCTTCACCAACAGTCGCTGCTTTCTAACCCTTATAAATACATACTTCAACTTGATTCCAAATCACCGAATTACAACTGAATTTTCTTATCTCTCTAATCTAACTCTCTGGAATCCATTTGCTATCATACTTTCAATTATTCTGCATTAAAGCAATACTATACCTTTCTATTCTTCATAAACTTTAAATATATATATTTATACTCGAGGAGAAGATTATAGGAAGGGTGTACTACAAGTGAAAAATCCGTGTTATTAGAACACACAAAGTCAAAACAAACTTTTGTATTTGTTGAAGTCCTGTTTTGCTGCTCAGGCGTGTGAAGTCCTCTTCGGTTGCTGAGGCGAAATCATGTTCTGCTGCTCAAGTCCTTGTTCGGCTGCTCAAGGGTTGTATAGACCTGATCCTCCGGGTTAAGTGAGGGTTATTGTTTTAGTGAAATTCCAGAAGGAGTCTGGGACTGGACGTAGGACGGTGCTCCGAACCAGTATAAAAATCTCTGGTGTCATTTTTACTATACTGCTTTTATATTTCGCACCATTTACCGTATAGCTATCATCACTACACTCTGTATTATCATATATCCATATTACACGATCCATAGCACACTTTCATTTGGTATCAGAGCCAGGTCATCATATAACCGTAACACAGTTATCTGATAATCTAATAATATGGACACTAACACTAGCACTAGCACTAGCATTAACACTAGCTTCATTGAAGGACAATCCACTGCACGTCCACCACTATTTAATGGCATGAATTATAACTATTGGGCCACACGAATGAGAATATATATGCAAGCAAATGGTTTTTATTCATGGAATATTACTCAGAAAGAATACACTATTCCTACTAAGGAGTATTCTACTTGGTCAAATACACAGACACTAGATGCCACAGCTAATGCAAAAGCCATGAATATGTTGTTTTGTGCCTTAGATAAAAATGAGTTTAACCGTGTTAGCATGTGTAATACAGCATATGAAATATGGCGTACACTCAAGGTTACACACGAAGGAACCAACAAGGTCAAACAAAGCAAAATATCCATGCTCAAAAGTCAGTTTCAAAACTTTAGAATGAAAGAAAATGACTCTATAAATGATATGTATTCAAGATTTCAGGATATCTACCATTCATTTGTAGGACTAGGAGAAAAATATTTAGACTTTGATATTGTATCCAAAATTCTTAACTCATTAACGGATGAATGGGAAAGAAAAGTTCTCACAATTGAAGAAGCAAACGATATTTCCCAAATAACTCCGGAAGAGTTAATAGGAAATCTAATGTCCTATGAAGTGAATTTGCAGGCTAAACGAATTCAAGCTCAAGATAAAAAGAATATAGCATTCCATGCAGAACAAGAAGAATAAGATTCAGACAAAGACGACCTAGCCTTTATTGCCAAAAATTTCAAGAAATTCTTGAAATATAGAAAAGAAACAGAAATAATGGCAAGAGAAGCTCAAACAGCAATAAACCATCGTCTTCATCAGTATTGGAGTGCTTTAACTATCACAAAATGGGGCATATACAGAAGGATTGTCCAGATCAAAAGAAAGAATATCACAATAAAAGGAAGGACAAGTTCAGAAGGAAAGCTTTCTCAGTTACATGGGATGATTCAGACTCCTCTTCCTCATCAGAAAGCGAGAGTAACAACGATAATGAACAAGCCAATGTATGCTTTATGGCCAAAGATAATGAGGTTAGTGATTTAACTTTCGATGATATGATAGAAATAAATTCTGAATTATTAGATACTTTAAAAAGTCTCAAAAGAAAATATAAAGAAGCTGTAGAAAATCAGAACAAGGCAGAATTCGAAAGAGATATGCTTAAAGATGAGAAGAAAATATTGGAAGAAGAACTTGAGAAAACTCAAGAATCACTTTCAAATGTTAATTCTCAACTTATATTATTGAGTCAAGAAATTGAAACTCAAAAAGAAAAGAATGATGGTCTTTGTTAACCCGCCTTTTGGCAAGGCCATGGAGAGGCGGATTCAACTTAACCAACTTTGCGATTATCGAGGCTGAAATATGACGGATTTGGTCGAAACGAATGATGTTCACTTGGATAGATGCTCGATCAGGATAGGTCGTTCGGTCGGAATGAAATGGTTCGAAGTGTTTGGAGTTTGACCTTGTGGCTCGGCTGTTCGGCATGGCATGGTTCGGTCGAGGTATGGAAGTTCATGAAGGTCGTTTGGTTGCGGCTCGGCATTACCGCTCGGCATCGCACCCCGCCCGGCATCGCACCCCACCCGGCATCGCACCCCGCCCGGCATCGCACCCCGCCCGGCATCGCACCCCGCTCGGCATTGAACGTCGCTCGACATCGTGATGAGGTGGGGATGGCTCGGCATTGTGACTCGGAAAAGTGGATCGACATTGGCTATATGGTGACATGGGTCGGCATCAATACATGGTTCGGCGCTAGCTTTGCTCCGAGTTCTAGACTAGTCTGCTTCGAGTTTCGGATAGGCTTGCTTCGGGTCAATACCCGGGTAACTTCCGTTCGGCATGTCAACTGCTTACGGTCGGTCGGCATGATGAAGTAGGGTTCGGCAATGGCCTTGATGGGCCCAAATTACTCAGGAAGCCCAGTAACTCGGGATTTGCCTATAAATACAGCATGTGTGCTTCATAAAAGGGATCTTTCTTTCGACTCTCTTACTTTCTCTTTTCGAAGGCTAAGGCAACTCTGCCATTTTGTAACTGTAATCGATTAATACAGCAATAAAAAGGAAACTTCTGGAGTGTACGTAGGCCGGAGTTAGCCGAACCACTATAAGACTTGTTGTTCTTTACTGCTTTCATTTTAATTTTAATTATTCTTCACGTTTATATTCTCTACATACATTCTATCTGTGATTTGGTGCTTTCATCTGGACCTGGGTGTTAGTGACCAATTTTGGCGCTAACATTTTGGTGCTTTCACTGAGATCGCAAGCACTCGGGAATTTTGGAGTTAGGAACTTGGATCCTAGAAAGCAATGGCTAGACCACCAACAAGGAAGCAAGCAACGGAAAGGATCAATCGGGAAGGAAGTCAAGCGGCCTCTTTTGGGGCTGGAGAGGATCATGCATCCATCTACATAACTCGGGACGAGATGCAGGTGATGATGAATTCTATGTAGGAGCAGATGATGAAACGGCAAGAGGAGATGATGCACGCTCTTCTTAGGCAATTTGGACAACCAGGAACTGTAGGTGCTCAAGTTCTTGGAACTGGACCAGAGGAACTCAACCAGCGGACAGATGGAGTGATTCAGCAGGGGGCAGCTCCCAATCAACAAACAGCTAACAATCTAGATGGACCTTGACTCGGGGGCACACCACCAGGTAATGCTGGACCAGTTCATGGAGGGATACCGGATGACGCTACGCGGCCTGACGTCGGTAGGAATACAGGAGTACGTGATGAGGAATATGTGCCAGAATTTCCTCGAGGGCAGTCTGGAAACATGGACAGGGGGCAACCCTTGGTTGGAAACACTGGATTGGCTGACATTATCAGACGGACTATTCGCGGAGGTCTGACAAACAGGGATTCAGAGGGAGTTAACAAAAGTCTGTTTACCCGGAACATTAGGACAGCTAGGAATCCGCCCGATTTCAAACTACCCACTCTGGAAGTATACAACGGGAAGACGGATCCCACCGACCACTTGATGAGGTACACTAGGCATATGGAAGTGCTGGGGGCAACGGAGGAGGTTATGGCCCGAGTTTCCCCCTGTACTTGACTGATATTGCTGCTATGTGGTTCAGACAGTTGGAGGATGGATCCATTGGAACATGGACGGAACTGGTGGACAAGTTCTTAAGTCAGTTTCGAGTTCACATAAAAAGGCTAAAGAACGTGATGATGCTAACGTTAGTCAAACAGGGGGCGGAAGAATCGCTCAGGAAATTCTTAACTCGATTTAATGCAGCAGTTGCTTTGGTGGATCGGCCAGATCGTTCAATGGTTCTGATGGCTGCGGTATCAGGAGTCGGAGATAATTCGGATTTCAAAGTATCGTTGATACGGGACCTACCGTTAGATCTTGTGGAATTCTTTCATGAAGCTGAGAGATTTCTTTGATAAGAGGATGCATGTTTGGACATGAGGTCAAAGGAAGTAAACATGATTAAGGATGGAGGACTACCCGGCGAAAGCTCGGGTGGGGACAAGGATAAAGGGAAAAGGAAGCGCTGGGGAGAACTAAAGTTCTCCACTTACACAGGATTGAACGCAACGTTGGAGCGGATATTCTTGGATACTCAAGATCGCCTTCCGTATCGAAGGCCGGCGAGGAGGGAGCCCTCAGAACGAGAAAGGGCATCAGGAAGGCACTGTCTTTTTCATGTCCTGGACGGGCATGATACTAACAGCTACCAGCATTTGAAGGACATAATCGAGGAGCATATAAGGAATGGTCAGTTGCGACAATATGTCGGAACTCGGAATGCGGCGGTGGAACAGGAGCAGCCACCGCCTACCTTGAACGACGAGGGCGTGATGCCCAGGAATGGTGGTCGATTGGTCATCAACTAATCTTGATGGTTTGGAATAAGTAACAAACTCTGGGCGAACGGTTAAATCACTTACTCATGTACGGGGTCGGAGATAACCCTCAGGCATGCTCTGAGATGATGGCCTACCGAGATGCCCTGGTTTGTGAAATCTGTTTTTTCCTTTGACTTGGACATTTGCTTTTTCTGGTTTGGTTTTGGAGTTTGGTTTGAACTCCCTGTTTTGCTCGTTTTCTGGTTTGGATTCGGGTTTGGATGTTTGTTTTTTGGTTTGGATTTTTGATATGGATTTCTGGTTTTCTGGTTGAATTTGGATTTCGGTTTGGATTTTGGTTCGGATTTTGGCTGAAAGGTCATCGAGCATGGACTATGCTCGGTAAGGGTCCGGAGAGACCGCGATTCGGCCTAGGACTTAGGCCCCATATTGTCTCCTATGCAGGTCGTCGAGTATGGACTATGCTCGGCAAGGGTCCGGAGCGACCAAGATTCGGCTTAGGACTTAAGCCATGGCATTATTTGACGTTTAGGGACACTGAACCAGGAACACCATGGAATTACTTAACATAGGTCGTCAAGTCTGGATTGCACTTGGCAAGAACCCGGAGAGGTTACAGATTTGGATATTGGCTATGAACAGCTAAGGATTTAGACATCGACCCAGAGAGGTCATGGACGTGGTTATTGGTCGTTGGATATGGATGGATTGGAACTCGGTTGTCGAGTTCAGATGGATATGGATTTGGTTACTGGATTTGGAATTGGATATCGACTCAGAGTAGTCGTAGATTCGGATAAGGATACGGCGATGGCACTTGGATAAAATGGATTGGATTATGAATCGAAAAGTATGGATGTGGATAACATACATACTTCGGATATCGGACATGAGGCTATTCAAAACACACCTTCCAATAGCAAGGCATGTTTTGGGGGGCAAACCAAAATTGGTCACTAACAGTCTTGTTTCTGAAAATCATGTTTTAAAAACTAATATAAAAATGGTTGAACTAGAAAATTCAAGTCTAAAGACCAAACTAGAAGGAATCACTAAAAACGTTTCAAATTTTAATAAAGGAAGAGAAAATTTATCTAGACTTATTGAGAATTCACAACTTGTTAATAATAAAAATGGTTTAGGATATAAGAAGAAAGTCAAGAATTCATAATCTAATAATTTAAACAAAGTTAACTATGATAAAACACCCACATCTTCAAAAAGACTAGTTTCTAAAACTATAAATATATGGGTACCTAAAACTAATAACAAGTTAATAAGGAAAAAGTATATTAGTTCATTTATATAAGATGTTATAAAAGGGATACTAAACCCACTTGGGTTTGGTTTCCTAAGACCTAACTCTTAGGACCCTATTAAAAAGGTGGGTACCAACGTTATCTCATATTTTTTTCAGGTCCCACTAAAGAAAAGAGGAAAATGGATACTCGACAGTGGTTGCTCAAAACACATGATAGGAGACAAAGATATGCTGATAAATATTACATACTCAGATGGAGGTTCTGTCACTTTTGGAGATAAATCCAAGGGCTATATCATTGGCAAAGGCGATGTGAGCAATTACGGTACATCTAATTTACCTCTTATTACAAATGTTTTATTAGTTAAGAATCTAAAACATAATCTATTAAGTATAAGTCAATTATGCGATAAAGGTTTTAAAATATCATTTTCTGAAAATAAATGTAGTATTCTTGATCAAAATCAAAATCAAACATTCGTGTTTATCTTATGGCTTGTATTTAAACAATTACTCATCTCTTATTTCCAGTCTTTTGATTATGATTGTTTAATATATGCATAGGTGTTCTTCTTCATAATATATTATCTATGATTATGGTTGTTTATCTTATTCCTTTTTATCGATGATAAAGGGGGAGAAATATTATTGCTAACATTGAGAATGCAGGATATAAGCATCAAAGATTCAGGGGGAGTAAGTATTTATATTATATATACAGTCGAAATCTATTTTTATTTCACAGGTTGTCATCAATCAAAAAGGGGGAGAATGTTGAGACTTGGTTTTGATTCATGACACAAAGCTATCACTACAACGTACAGATTTGACGACTGCTACGACGAGAATATATACTACAAGGAGACAAGACTTCAAAACCGGTGCATCAATTTTATTATTTTTCGATTTTGAGTCTTAGGTCAATATTGTTAAAATCTCTCCTCGGTTACGTATATATTAGCTTATATATTTTATCACTCTATTTTCAATTTTTTTATACATATATATAAGCATATAAATAAATTATAAAGGTGTGAAAGTTATATATATTTTTATATATGAAAACTGTGCATATTGCACAAAATTCACCAGGTCAGTCGACTGACCCAGAGGTCCAGTCGATTGACACTGGAAAAATTGTGCAACATGCACAATGCACAGATATATGAATATATATATTTAAATTCGTTTGAATATTCAGTCGACTGACCCAAAGGCTCAGTTGACTGAATTTCTACAACAGCTACTTTTTGAAAGGACACAACTTTTTGTGAAGAGTTACGAACCTCTACGAAAAGATTTGGACGCAACACTTCAATCGAAACTCTTCACCAACAGTCGCTGCTTTCTAATCCTTATAAATACATACTTCAACTTGATTCCAAATCACCGAATTACAACTGAATTTTCTTACCTCTCTAATCTAACTCTCTGGAATCCATTTGCTATCATACTTTCAATTATTCTGCATTAAAGCAATACTATACCTTTCTATTCTTCATAAACTTCAAATATATATATTTATACTCGAGGAGAAGATTATAGGAAGGGTGTACTACAAGTGACAAATCCGTGTTATAGAACACACAAAGTCAAAACAAACTTTTGTATTTGTTGAAGTCCTGTTCTGCTGCTCAGGCATGTGAAGTCCTCTTCGGCTGCTGAGGCGAAATCATGTTCTGCTGCTCAGGTCCTTGTTCGGCTGCTCAAGGGTTGTATAGACCTGTTCCTCCGGGTTAAGTGAGGGTTATTGTTTTAGTGAAATTCTAGAAGGAGTCTGGGACTGGACGTAGGACGGTGCTCCGAACCAGTATAAAAATCTCTGGTGTCATTTTTACTATACTGCTTTTATATTCCGCACTATTTACCGTATAGCTATCATCACTACACTCTGTATTATCATATATCCATATTACACGATCCATAGCACACTTTCAATTCTCTTTTTTACTACATTGTCTTTGAGCCATGGAGGAGAAAACCAAAAGTCTAACTATAGTAAATGTGACATTATATATTAATTTGTTATTATATTGCAGTTCAACATGTATAAACTAACTAGTCCTCTCATCAGTTAGCAACAAAGAATTGTTAATTGGAGATGACAATGGTTATCTACCATACTAGTCAGGTACTAGATGCTAATTATCGAGTAGTTGCATCACCAACAAATGATGATGATCTTCTATCCAACCAAGCCAAGTTATTCAAATTCAATCATTTTCAACTAATTTTTATATAGTTCTTAACAATATATAATATTTTTAACCAATTTTTTCAAGAAGGTAATTAATTTTAGCATATGTTTCACATTTTAACAATTCAAATTCTCTATATTATTAAAAAATGAAAATGTCAAAATATTAAAAAATGGAGATATTTCACAAATGTTCAAACTATTTCAAAATTTGGGAAAAAAAGTCATAAAGTTAATGAAATAATTGATAATTTCAAAACGTTTGAAAATTATGCAAATTTATTATGTTTTTCAAAAATATTCAAAACTTATATATTAATCCATATTTTCAAATAAAAGTAAATTTTGAATAGATTTCTAAGAATATGAGAACTTGGTATTTAGCTCACCACCAACCATATGATTCATTCATAGATCAACATGAAAATATGAGGAGCAAGGCAATATCGAATTCATGTCATTTAATATCTATATGTACATTCCATAAACCACTTATTCATGAATGTATATAAAATTGGTATAACCCAAAAATCTAATACATAGCTATAGAGATATATCCAAATACTTTATATTCACAAATTAAGTAGAAGAGGTGGAACCTAGTGCATGAGGCTTTTGCATGATAACGGGCTCTACGGAGGTCGATAATGTACGCAGCCTTTCCCTCGCATTGCGAAGAGGCTATTTTCGGACTCGAACCTGGGCGCCCAGATCGCCATGCGGGTGACCTAACCGTTGCACCATGGCTCCACCTCATATTCACAAATTAAGTAACATTGGAAAATCAAGTACACTTTATGTAAACATGGAGAAATTAAAAATATAAACTACTTGTTCATAGCTTACTTATATAAATTTAGTTAAACATTACTATCCACTATGAATTGCTAATATATGATTTTCCAAAGAAAATGTCAAGTATTTTTCCAAATGTTGTATATAAATAAAATATCCACAAAGTAACTGAAACAAAAAAGGTACAACTAAGAAAAAATGCAGTTCACTGTAAATATTCTATTTATTTACTCAGTCTAACGGTCAAAACAATAGGAATGGAACTAAAATACCTTTTTGCTTCTTTGCTTCCCGATTCTTCAGCTTATTTGATGTCATAACCAAACTAGAAAATTAGAAGGTTAACAAAAGCAATTAAGTGAATAATAATATCAAACTTTATATTTTCCATTAAATTTACAACTAGCTCCAAAAACTACTTAGTATGAAACAAAAGAAACTAAAAGATCACTTTCTTTTACAAAATTACAGAGAAAGGGTTAATAACTTACATAAGGAAATCAAGCTGTTATCTAGGATGTATGAGTAACATACGAAAAATAGGGCTACTTGTTTACAACTAAACAATTATGAAGATCTGTTTTCAGAGTGTAATATGCAATTATCATAGTAATTCCGGATGCATATAAATTAACTAATCAATATTTATTTATGTATATTCTATAACCATATCTAAATTCCAAGTTTAACAATGGTTAAACATGATAGTATGCTTAATATAAATTTAAATATAATAAGCTAGGGACTTAATTTTTATGCACCTTCAAGTGATGTTTTTAATACTTCATTTGGCTATGCTTGCGAACATTCACATTACATGCCCACCATAGAAAAAGGTCATAACTAAGTATTAAATATAGATAGTAAATCTCCCTGGATGATATCTGTTATGGTAAAATAAAAACAAACAACTTAATCACTATTGTTTCTAGGAAAATATAACAAATAGTGATAGAAATCAGATTAAAAGAAAAGAAGGGATCTAGGGTTTCTTTACTAAATCTAGTTACGAGTCAACAAAAAGTAAAAGAGGGCAATTAGATTTTTTTACAAAATCAAGTTACTGATGAAATCGTAAAATGTTGATATGCCAATTCAAAGAAAAAAACTTTATGGTTTCTTTAATTTTCTAGAAGAGAATTAGTTGCACTTATTGATACTGGCGATGCAGCCAAAGAAATCCATGAGACTCAATTTTCTTAACCTCCATGAAAATAAAATCCAAGAAAATTGATGAACCATAATTCCAATCAATCAAAGTTATTTAGGGTTTTTGAAGGACGAGTACGCATTAGGGTTATCGAATCAGCTTTTTGAAAGAGAAAATCATTAAGGATTTTGGGTTTGAGAAATGGTATAGTGTTTTGGGGGATAGAAATATAAAATTGGATTGGTATGTGTTTGGAGGGATAGGAAATAAATGGCGTGTTGAAGTAATTTTGTTCCTGCTTAGTAATTAGGTTAGATGACAGCGTGTACTTTATTTATATCAGTGAATAAAAAGCCTATTAAATAAACTGCATTACAAAAGGAGTTTGACCAAAACTTTAATGGAAGTGATGCATGATCTAGTAGGGTCAGACCAGTTTCCACTATATGTCTATGTTTTCTTTTAACTAAGCCATTTTGTTCAGATGTATAAGGACATGTGATTCTATGTACTATTCCCTTTTTCTGAAAGAAATCATTAAGTGGTTTGTACTTAGTTCCACCATCAGTTTGTATTATTTTAACTTGATGGTTTGTTTGCCTTTCAGCTTGATTTATAAAGTGTGTAACTATATTACTAGTCTCTGACTTTGCTTTAAGAAAGTACATCCAGGTGTACCTGGAATATGCATCAACAAAGGATACATAATATCTAAAACCATAATCTAAATAGATGGGTGCAGGACCCTACAAATCAGTAGCTGTCATCTCCAAAGGTTTGCTATACTTAGTTTGAGAATTATGAAAAGTGAGTTTGTGACTTTTACCCATCTAACAAAATGTGCACACATAAGGTAAAGTAAAATTTTCAAAAGGATTATCAACTAAAACTTGCTTTACAACATTAGCATTGGGATGACCTAATTTCCAATGCAAGATATCAAAAGTATTCTTACTCCCTTCTGTTTGAGTAATTTCATAAAGGTTGCAACATTTTCCCTTTTTTTAAGAGTTTCTAGAATCAACAAAGATTGAATTTATATAATCCTTTGTGTGCTTCATACTGCAAAAGAATTTCCTTAGTTAGTATATCTCTAACTAAGCAATATTTAGGGTAAAATTCAAAGTATACACTGTTATCGCTTGCAAACTGTGAAACACTAATAAGATTTTATTAATATGAGGCACTCTTAATAAATTATTAAGATAAAATTGCTTTTCACCTTTGATGCGGGCAATTCTAGTTTATGTTATTCTAATAGACTCACCTTCCCCATGTGTATGGATTGATTACCTTTATACTCTTTGTTGCCAAGATTCAGGTTGCCGAGATTACTGGTTACATGATTTGTGGCTCTAGAATCTGGGTACCAGCATTCATCCTGGATATCTTCAGGTTTTGCCACATCATTCTGGGAAGAAATTCTTGAACCTTCTGCTTTGATTCTTGATTCCTATTACAGGCTATTAACATTAGCACTAGGATTATAGTTCCTTTGAGTATTGCTAGAGGTTTGCTATGTAGGTGTAAAGTTAATATCGAATCTGAAGTAGCACTTATTTGCTTTGGGGCCATATTTCATAGATTTGACACCTTCGTCTACTGTTATTGCTATTCCATCTGCCTCCTCTACCTCTGGCTTTGAAATTATGACCACTTTGATAATTTTGATTAGTATTTCCTCTATTCTGATTTTTATTTCTTGATTGAGATGCAAGATTGATTGACATATCTATATTTAGAGGTTTCTTTTGTTCCATTCTACCTTCGTATGCAAGTAGTGGAGAGTGAACATATTGAAGTGTTGGTGTGGTTTCTTTTGACAAGATTACTGTTGCAACAGACTCATATTTTTCATCTAACCCATTCATAATACTTAACACCTACTTTGTGTCTGACACCTTATGACCAGCAGCCTCAAGAAGATCACAATATGTTTTCATTTTAATAAGATATTCCCTCATAGACAAGTTTTCCTTTCTTTGATTTTGCATTTGCCTTTTTTAATGCATAACTTTTGCTGCTGATTGAGAACTGAAAATTTGTTCAACCATTGACCAAATTTCTTGAGCAGTTTTGCATCCTACTATTTATGGTGGGAGACTAACACTTATAGAGGATAATAGCCAAGCACTTAACAAACTATCTTGTCTTGAATATGTGATATACTCTTTGTTTCTAATTAGTTTTCCCTCACTGTCAGCAGTGTATCTTTCAAGGATATTTGCAGTCCCAAGAACGAACTCTTCCAGTCCATATCCTCTTATGGAAGTCTCTACCTGAAATTTCCAAAGCAAGTAATTGCCTACATCAAGTTGAATGGTGATAAGTTTACTTTGGGGGTTTATATGGAACTTGATTGGATCTTCAGGTGAATTTTTCTGAGTGGTACTGGATTTTGGAGGTGGTGATGAGTAGTTTAAGGAGTGATCTTCATCTCCAGTTGCCATTGCTTAAGAATGGGTACTGATGCTGATCAAGAAGTGCATCAAGTTGGAGAAAAGGGGTTAAGAACTGAATATCAGTGATAAATCTGAAAGAAAGAAACTGTACAGCTACACTTTCTTGATGACTGAGGTGGTGCAGCCAAAGATAGGATGATGACAATGCTCTGACCCTTCTTTCAGGCACGACACTGCTTCAAGAATCATGGTTTTGTGGATGATGACCGAACTAAGTGGGATATAGGCTGCTCTGTTGATGAGGTTTTCTTTGAAGAGTGCCAAATGTGGGTTTTATCTTCTCTTATGATAAGGTCTTCCTCTGGGGAGAAGAAGTTATAGCCTTCAGCCAAATGTTTGCTTGAAGAGAGTTCCATAAAGCTCTACTTTTCTAGTTGCTAGTGTTAGGTAGATTAAGAGTGCCTTCAGACATGAACTCACTTGCTATAGCATCCTTATATATACCAGACTGCTGAATATGATGGTAGGACAAAACTTTAGAGAGGATCAACCCACGAGCATCCCACGGCTCATCCTAAAACATGTCAGTTCTATTAGGGGGCATGCTGATTTTTATGAGAGGGAGGAAACACTCCTAAAGCCAAGTGTCTTTCTCGATGTCCAACTGCTACTTTGTGGTACATCCATTGTCCATAAGTTTTTTATTCTAATATTGTGCTTGATGGTCCATCTCACCCAAATTTTATCATCCTTCCTCAACAAGGAGTCAAGTGTTTACCGAAAGCTACAACGTTCCACTAATTTATATCCAAAACTCCCAAACCACCTTTAACTTTAGGACATTCAAATTTCCTGAAAGCACAAGGGATGAATTTCTTTGAGTTAAAACTTCCAGTCCAGAAGAACCTCAACATAGCACTTCTGATCATACTAATGTGTTTATTAGAAAGAATTTTGTAATCAATATGATGATGATTGCAGAAAGCTTATTGAGAAAGAATAGAAATGTATTTACTCTTTAATGATATGATACTATAATACAAAACAGAATACGAAATATTGTAGAGAGTTTGCTCTTTTTATATAAAGCAGAGAAGACAAATGGGCTTTATAACATTCGGCCCAATACAAAGATAAAGGGGAGATAATTGGTTGCGTTACTTTATTCTTTCATTTTACTCCCCCCCTCAACCAGAAGCTAGGGTTAGGGTTTCTTTATCTTTCGAGAGCGATTCAGAAGCTTTGGCTGAGCTGATTCTTTTTGAACCCCTTCTTTCTCTTTTTCTCTTGAATCTCTGCTTCATGATAACATACTAAGATTGTGATCTGCTTTGATGCAGATCTGAAGTAAAAACAATCGCTGCTTCAATTCGTCTTCGAGATTTGATCTGAAGACTGATGCAGCTATGGATTTGAAGCGTTGAGCTGAAAAATGGAGCCTTTGTTTATTTCTTCAGTGATTGCTTCAATCTTCAAGTCTTGTCTAAATCAATGAAAATTCTTTTCTGATAATGCCTTTGTAAGTATGTCTGCTCGTTGGTAAATTGATGGTAAGTGATTTACTTGAAGTTTTCCTTTCTGTACCAACTCACGAACAAAGTATAAGTCAATCTCTATATGTTTTCTTCTTGAGTGCATAATTGGATTAGCTGCCATGTAGATTGTACTTTGATTGTCGCACCATATCGTTGGTTTAATCTCTGTTTTGATGTTCATTTCTGAAAGTAATGATTGAATCCAAGTAATTTCAGCGGCAGCACTAGCTATACTTCGGTATTCAACCTCTGTGCTGGATCTGGTAATAGTAGTATGCTTCTTTGAGCACCAAGAAATTGGATTGTTGCCTAAGTATATATAGTAGCCTGTCACTGATTTTCTGTCATCGACATCTGTTGCCCAGTCTGCATCTGCATATGTTGTGATGCTTAGTTGTTTGCACTTCTTTAGCATAGTTCTATAATTTGTTGTGCCATTGAGATATCTGAGTATCCTTTTGACTGCTTTCCAGTGTTCTTCATGTGGTTCCTGCATAAATTGTGAAACTTTGTTAACACTGAAAGATATATCTGGTCTTGTTATTGTGGAGTATTGTAGGGCTCCTACAATACTTCTATATTGTTTGATATTTAATATTGGTTCCCCTCTGTGTTTGGATAGTTGTTGATGACTAATCATTGGTGTAGGCTGGGATTTAGCACCATCCATTTTTGCTTTAATCAGCAACTCCTTGATATACTTCTTTTGGCTTAGGAAAATTTCCGAGTCTGACTTTTTCTTCACTTCTATTCCCAGGAAATAATTTAGTTCACCCAAGTCCTTAATTGAGAATTGCTTGTCAAGATACTGTAATATCTCTTTGATTTCATTCTCATCATTACTTGTTATAATTAAATCATCAACGTATATTAGTATGTAAACAATAAGGTTACTGCTAATTTTGATGAATAAAGAGTTATCAGATTTGGTAGATTGATAGCCCAAATGAACTAATGTGGCTTTCAATCTATCAAACCATACTCTGGGGGCTTGTTTTAACCCATATATGGCTTTGTTTAGCTTGCACACAAGATTAATGTCTTGCTTGTATCCCTGTGGCTGCTCCATGTAGATTTCTTCCTGCAGAACACCATTTAGAAATGCATTGTTTACATCTAATTGTCTTAAGTTCCAGTTATTATTTAAGGCAATGGTAAGAACTATTCTGATGGTTGTTGGTTTCACCACTGGTGAGAAGGTTTCACTGAAATCAAAGCCATATTCTTGTGTGTTTCCTTTGGCGACAAGCCTTGCTTTATGTCTGGACACTGTTCCATTTGGATTTCTTTTCAATTTATAAGTCCATCTGCATCCTATGATGTTTTTGTTGCTTGGTGGATGAACAAGGCTCCATGTATTGTTTTTCACTAATGCCTGATACTCTTCATCCATTGCTGCTTTCCAGTTTTTGTCTTTAAATGCTTGTTCAAATGTTTGTGGCTCTGTGATGCATGCAGTTGTAGTATAAACCTTTGGTTTATAAATTCCACTTTTTGATCTGGTGATCATATGATGGCCTGTTCTGGTCTGTAGTTCAGCATCAGATGATTCTGAACTGCTCGTCTGACCTGCAGTATCATCTGGTTGATCTTCACAATTATTCTGATCTTGATTGCTTGATTCTACAGGTGACTGAGGATGAGTAGCAGGCTGATCAGCTGCATCATGACCTGGTCCTGATGACATTGTGTGTTGTGATCCAGTGGCTCCTGTTCTATTCTCAGTTTCATCAGCATGCCATATATGTGGCAATACTGGTATGTTTGGTATGGAAACCTTTGGATTATAAACTTTATGTGTAGTTCTAATACTTGCATTGGCAAAAGGAAATATTCTCTCATTAAAAACTACATGTCTGCTTATAAATATTTTTCCAGTTTCATCTAAACATTTGTATCCTTTCTGTTTAATTGGATAACCTATAAATGTACATGGTTGAGATCTAAAGTCTAGTTTATGGTTGTTGTATGGTCTCAGATAGGGAAAACACAAGCATCCAAAAGTCTTTAAGTTTTGATAGTTTGGTTTGACACCTAAAAACTTTTCTAAGGGACTTATTCCATTCAGTACTTTAGTTAGAAGTCTATTGATTAAATAAACAGCAGTACTGAAAGAATCTGGCCAGAATTTCAAAGGTAGTGATGCTTGTGCTAGTAAGGTCAAACCAGTCTCAACAATGTGCCTGTGTTTTCTTTCTACCAGGCCATTTTGTTCAGATGTGTAGGGACATGTGATTCTATGAACTATTCCATTATCTAGAAAATATTTACTAAGAGGCTTGTATTCAGTACCCCCATCACTCTGAATGATCTTAACTTTATGATTGGTTTGCTTTTCAACTTGAGTGATAAAATATATAACAACATTATAAGTTTCTGCCTTGGATTTTAAGAAATATATCCAAGTGTACCTTGTACATGCATCAACAAAGGATATGTAATACTTATACCCATAATCTGAGCAGATAGGTGCTGGACCCCACAAATCTGTTGAGATCAATTCAAGAGGTGCTTTGTATTCTGTAATAGAACCTGTAAAAGCTAATTTGTGGCTTTTTCCCATTTGACAGTAAGAACATATATAAGGCAAAGTTATATCATCAAAAGAAATTTTATTTTCTTTAAGAACCTGTTTTACAATACTTGTACATGGATGACCAAATTTGTAGTGCCAAAGATAAAAATTATTTTTACTGGTTTCACATGACTGCAATTCACTGTTATTACAATTTGTCATTCTTTGATTTGAACCTTTGCTATTAGTCAGTGTGAACTTGTATAGACCATTTACTGCATTACCCTGCAAGAGTATTTCCTTAGTTAGAATATCTTTAACTAAGCAATAATTTGGGTAAAATTCGAAATAAACATTATTATCATGAGCAAATTGAGAAACACTCAACGGGTTTTTCTTAATGTTGGGTACTCTTAACAGATTATTGAGATATAATTGTCTTTTACCTTTGATATAAGCATTACCTGTGTGTGTGATCTCAATTGCTTTGCCATTTCCCATAATAATAGATTTTTTACCTCTGTATTCTCTGCTGCCCAGATTTAGATTCTCTAAATTGCTTGTTAAGTGGTTTGTTGCCCCTGAATCTGGATACCATGGCTCATCTTGAATATGATATGCTTTAGCAATTTCATCCTGATTTTGATTTCTATTTCCACTGGGTTGTTTGCCTGTATCCTGTTGCGCTTGTGCCATATTTGCACTGTAGTTACTACTTCTCTGATTGCTTGGTCCCTGACCTGGCACATAATTTGCATTAAACCTGAAATAGTATTTTACAGCAGTGTGTCCAATTCTTTCACATATCTGACATTTTGGCTTGTTATTGCCATTAAATCTTCCTCTGCCTCTTCCTCTGGCAGTCTGACCTCCCCTCTGTGGTTGCTGGTCTGTTCTTCCATAGTTCTGATTTCTGTTTTTATTGTTTGAAGTATAGTTGATTAACATGTCTGTATCTGAGGGTTTCTTGTAGTCTAACCTTCCTTCATGAGCCAGTAATATAGAGTGGACATAGTCAATAGTGGGCAGTGTTTCTTGTGATGCAATGACTGCCACCACTACTTCATATTCATTGCCTAACCCACTCAGTATTGTTAAAACATGCTCTGTATTGGACATCTTATGTCCTGCTGCCTCAAGCAGATCACAAGTATTCTTGATCTTGTAGAGGTACTCTTTCATGGATTGACTGTCTTTCCTTATATTATGTAGTTGCCTTTTGTAATGCATTGTTTTGGCTGCTGACTGTGTATTGAAAATCCTTTCAACTGTAGTCCAAATTTCATTTGCTGTTTTGCACCCAATAACTTGTGGTAACAACTTTACACTGATTGAAGAAAGCAACCAAGAACTTATTAAACTGTCTTGCCTTAGAAATTTGACATATTCCTCATTACTCACAGTTTTGTTTTCTTGATTAGTGATAAACTTGGATGGAGTGGCTATCATGCCAAGAATGTATCCATCAAGACCATATCCTCTGGCAGCAGTTTCAACTTGCACCTTCCAAAGAAGATAGTTGTCATCTTCAAGATGTGCAGTGATGAGATTGGAGTGTGGGATGATTACAGTTTTGATTAACCTGTCAGTAACATCCATAGATTGCGGTGAGGTGCTAGTATCATTACCTGATGTTGCACTGCTTCCTTCAGCCATGAAGAAATTTTCTTTAAGAATAGAATTGAGAAAAGGAAACCAAGAACTGGGTAATCAAGAAATTCTTCCTTCAACAGGTATGTTGCAACCGAGCAATATGATGAGGCTTCTCTGATTGCTCCTGGTATGGCACTTACTTTCTTTTGATTGATGAGTTTCTGTTCTCTTCCCTGTCTGGATTTCTGATTTTTTCTTGATTCTTGAATCTATTTCTGTGGATATGCTGCAACCGATTGCAAATCTTGGTAAGGCAGTAGATCCTTGAACAGATTCCTTACCCAAGTGATGATAGAAGGATTCTGATGGGTAAACTGATCCAGATGATGAGATTTCTCTGATGGATCAGTTTTTGTATGAAAGCTGTTAAGCCTATAGATGATTCTGTCTCTAGCTCTGATACCAAGAAAGAATTTTGTAATCAATATGATGATGATTGCAGAAAGCTTATTGAGAAAGAATAGAAATGTATTTACTCTTTATTGATATGATACTATGATACAAAACAGAATACGAAATATTGTAGAGAGTTTGCTCTTTTTATATAAAGCAGAGAAGACAAGTGGGCTTTATAACATTTGGCCCAATACAAAGATAAAGGGGAGATAACTGGTTGCGTTACTTTATTCTTTCATTTTACTATTAGGTAGAATGAAAGTACTAGCCTAGTAAACAACCATGAAGAAACTTATAGACTTGATGAGCACAAGTCTTCCTTCCTGGCTGAGAAACATGTTAGCCCAACAATTCATAAAGGCTATAATTTTGGAGTACAGAGGGTGGCAGCTAGCCGTTTTCACTCTTGAGGTAGTGAGCTGGTGCCTAAATAGGACATGTCATATGACATTGGTTATAGACCAGTTGCTATAAGGAGTTCATTAGCCACAGATTGAGGCACACTCGAAACTAGTAAATGAGACTTTTGAAGGTTCAACTTTAATCCTATCATGAGATAGAAGGTATGCAAAATTTGAAGGATACAGCTAATAGAAGCTTGGTCAGGTTTGGTGAAGATCGTCACATCATCAGCGAACATGAGCAAGGAGACATGAGGTTGTCTACACTTGGGGTGGAAAAGTATCTCATTATCAAGGAACTTTTTGGTAATCTTATTAGTGAAGACCTCCATCACAAGAATGAAAATATAGGAGGATATATGATCTTCTTATCTAATACCTTGTTTTCCTTTGAAGAATCCCATGGATTTTCCATTAAAATTTAGAGAGTAGCTTAGAGTAGAAATACAAGCATATACTTATGCAACAAAGGGTTTTCAGAAACACATCAAAGCCATTATTCAGACTACAGAAGACCAATGAATACCATCATAAGCTTTTTTTTTATGTCCAACTTTAAAATCACACTTGGTGTAGCATGCGCTCTGCCATATCCATTGAGAAGTTCCTGTGCAAGTAGAACATTATATAAGATGCTTCTCCTTGGCAAGAATGCGACCTAGTTTTGGGAAATGAGGCCAGGCAAGACAAAAACAAATCTCGAAGCCAGAATCTTGGAGATACTTATAAATGATGTTACAGTAGGAGATTGGCCCGAAGGAACTCACATATGATGCAGGATTAGTTTTTAGGATTAGGACTAGGTTTGTTGCATTAACTTCAGACAACATCTTGCATTTTTTGAAGAAATTTTGAATTGGTTTGAAAAATACAGGAGCTATGTCTCCTAGCTATTAGTGTAGAATAAAACATTGAAGCCATCTGGGCCTCCATTAGAACTTTTATTCATGGAGAACATGGCCTTCTTAATTTCTTTATCGGATATTACATATGGCATAAAAGAAACTTCCTCTGGTTCTAGTTTTGGAAGATCAAGCTCAGAAATCAAACTATGATTGGGAGAAAAGTTGGAGGAGTTACCTAAAAGTCTAAAGAAGTAGTTTAGTAATGCAGAGTCCACAGCTTCAGTGGACGAATGCAATTGGCCTGCCTCATCATAAATATTATTGATTTGATATTTAATTTATTTGATCTGATTGAAGTATGAATATACACAATATTTCTATCACCTTCAAGCCTATTTTTGTTTAAGCTACTGAATTTTCATGCTTTCTTCAATATCCAAGGCTTTATTTTGGGCTAAAAAAAGCTTTCCTTCCTCCCTAACTGCATCAACATTATCTGGGTTTTCCATTACGTGCTCCTGGGTAGCCTTCAGCTCTTCCTTTATTCTAGTTGACATAAAATTTCCTTTTCCAAATTTTCTTTGAGCCCAAGACATGAGGGCTATCTTGGTTGCTTTGAGTTTCCTGCACAGAACATACTTCGATTTCAACAAAAATTATTAGACCAGGAGTTAATCATTATATTTTAGTACTTTGGATCATTGATCCACGCATTATATAATTTAAAGCTTTTTTTCCTTAATAGCAGGAAGGCCAGTGGATGAAATCGGAGGGGAATGGTTAGAATGAATAGGATGAGGCAGGAAGACAGAGATGGAAGGCCAAGTAGATACGGTGGGGAAATTGCAAAAGGCATGATCAATGGTGGTGAAGGTACGGACCCCACTCCTACTCCTATTGTTCCATGAAAACGTGGCGCCAGATTTGTTGATTGGCATTAGATAGGATTCATTGATGGAAATATTGAGAGGGAGAATATCCTTGGAGATAGAGGAGACCACCAAACTTACCAGTAAGGTTTAGGCAATAATTAAAATCACATAAGGAAATCCAAGGGTGGGAATTTCATCTTAAGGCAGGAAGGAGATTGAAGAGACATTGTCTTGATATAATGGAGTTGTCTGAATAGATAATTAAGAGGTAAAATGATGCGTCAGAGGGGATAAGATAGGCATGGAAGTGAATAATTTGTCTAGTTAGGATAATGGGAGTCGGAGTAGATGGATTATGAAGCACCATGATTCTACCATAGGGAGATTCACTGAGGTTGTGAGAGAGAGTCCAAGAGGGATTAATGTATTGAGCTGTAGGAGGAGGTTAGCTGGAAATTGAGCTTTGTTTCAAGCACAACAAAGAGTTGAAGATTATGTTGATGAATTAAAGACTTGACTTGATCTAGTTTAAAGTTGGAATGAGCACCCCGAATGTTCCATACAGCAAAATGTTGTAACATTAGTTATACTATAGGGTTTGGTGGATGAAATTTTTCTTGCTCCTTACTGAAGGAGAGTTGGTTTTGTTTACCTTATAGTCAAGGCTTAAGGAGGAAGAGGCTATGAGCTTTGGGTCAGGGTCTTTAACTCTCTTGGTTGCTTTACCTTTCTTATTGGAAAGAGCAGGTCCAATTAAAGATGGGATTATTTTAGAAATTGAGCAAATGCTTTCATTGAACGATAAGCGTTATAGTATACCGCTTATCAACTATATTTTGTATTCTGATCTGTGATGATTGAATGATATTGCACTACTGTGTGAAACCCCTAGACTACACCATACACACACAAATATGGATTTCACGTGGAAATCAGTTAAGTCACAGATTTTTGACAATTTTAAAAAATTGTATTCTTGAATCCACATAGTTTTGGGAATTTGAATTGAGAGCTTTGTAAATGAGTTTCAAATGTAAAAGTTATTTTTTTTATCACTTAATAAAGCTTGATATTTAATAATTTGATTTAAATTTGAATTCAATATTTGGAATTGAATTCAATGATTTGGAAACCTAGTTGTTTCAACTGATAAAAGCTCTTATATAAGAAATGAATTTCCAATTTGAATTAAAGGAATTTCAAGTTTGAATTGAAGATGATTTTCCAAATTACGAATAAATCTTTGGAAACGTGTTTTGAAGACTATAAGTTAAATCTTTGTTTTAAAGATTTAACTAGTTAATCCAATTGAAATGGAAATTAATTTGGAAAATCTATCAATGAATCTTTTGTTTAAGAGATTAAAGTGTGGAAATTGTTTAAACCATTTGAAAGCAAAGTTTTGGATAATCAGTTGTGACTTAATTGAAATCCATTATCCATATGTTTTTAAATATCGTGCTCATTATTCGGTTTAGCAGGGAGAGGACCTTTGTGTCACATAACCCATTCCATATAATGATACGTCGTATATGGATGGCATTTGAAGACCGGTGGTGAAGACCGGGTATTTGCGAGAACGATAGGATGACCTATCGATTGTCTCTGCAATGAGTCGCGCCGGTATAGAGATTTCCTAAGTGATGGGAAGTTCAATCGGGATTGTGAATACCCGGATTGCAAGGGCTTCTTCGGAAGTGCCTTCGGTTCTGTTTGAACCCGGAACAGACTTGTATGGTTACATGTCTGACATTACAATTTGAGATATAAAGCAGATTTCTTTCAAATACATTTCTGTTTGGTGGTGGAGAATTTATTCTCTTAGCTTAACACCCTTCTCTGAGACGTACGAGCTCAGAGGTTATGTAATTGAAATTTATCAGCGATATACTCCCAATTTGGTAATGTGGCATGCTGAGTGCTGCTGTGTGATGATTATTTATTGATCATTTGTTGATCAAAGCACGGCTTTGTGAAAAAGCGTAGCTTTGTGGACGAGACCTCATCGAACCTCACAGACCAGAAATGGTTGAAACAGGAATGATGCGGCAAGGTTATGAGGGTCGCGCCCTTTAGGGTATGTCATTTCCTTCTGGAAAAGGGTGGTATCAGATATGGAGCTCTGATATTTAACCTATGTGGTTGCTCCAATCTCATTTCCTTGTGGTTGTTGCTTTATGATCGAGGGCCCTCGGATAAAGGTCCCAAAGGACCAGGAGGTGGCATATTCATGTAGTAGTTACCTAGTTATAGAGGTAACCCGGCCTTGTGTTGGCAGAGAGCTAGTTAGTTCTCGGGACGTCCATCCAGAGGCGTACCCATTGACAGTGGGAAGTTCTTTAGCCTGACCATTTGTTGGAAAATCCAAAGAAACAATACGAACCTTTACGATTGCAGTTGTATAACATGTCTCCTCAGGCGGCAGCTATAGTAGGCATAATATAATGGTACCTATGCTGGCTAAGATTAATATTGTATTTTCGAAATGATTTTGTACACTATGCACTAGTAATAATATCAAAAGAGTTTTTCTTGCGTAGTAAGCATATTTGACTATCATAAGAAGCAATATCCTCTAAGTTTGCGATTGCATTGTGTGTGTGGTGGGAGGTCTTATGGTAGTTTCATTTTCCAAAAGCATTGCGGGTTTCAATGTTAAAATCCTTTTGTGTTTGTTTTAAAGATAAACTATTTTTGTTACTCACACCAGTCCCACGACTGACTCGCAGTTTATTGTTCCTTCCTAAACTCTGGGTGCTCATAATTTTTCCACACGAGCAGTCTAGAGTTGGGTTTCTTTTTCAGATAATCAGGTTCAGTTGACATTGGAGCTAGTTCAGTTTTGGAGATCCCGACTGACATTGCTTACCTTTGTCTTACGTGATGATGGTTCGAGCTTGATATTAGAGTGGTTGGACTCATGTCACATACCGAAATTTTCGACTTTCGAAAATTCGACATCGATACTCACTTTATCGACTACCGAGCAATCGAGTGCCGGAAACTCCAATAGTGAGGGTTTTAAGAAAAAGAAAAAGTCAGAAGAAGAAGAAGATAGAAGAAAAAGAGAAGAAAGAAAGAAGAAGAACAACAGAAAACACATCAGAACAGAAAACAATATCAGAATCTTACACATCGCAGCGGAACAATATATAATAGATAAATGAATAATCTTTAAACAAAGAACTATATCATTTTATAACATACATCAATCATCAGAGTCACTATACAACTCAGTACAACAATGGACAGTTATATAAACTTGTCCTCATACAGAATACACAGTGGAATAAATATATCAGATACAAGTACTACGTCTCGCCATCCAGCTTATCTCCAAAGCTCCAGAATATCCAGAATATCCTGATAATATAACTCTAGGCTGCCCGTGTGGAAATTGGTGGGCACCCAGAGTTTAGAAGGGAACAATAAACTCCGAGTCAGTCATGGTGACTGGTGTGAGATCGTAAAACAGTTTATCTTTAAAATAAACAACAGGATAATTTTAAAGTCAATTCGAAATGCTTTTGAAAAATGAAACTACCATAAGACCTCCCACCACACACACAATGCAAACGCAGAATTGGAGGAGATTTCTTCTTATGATAGTCAAAGATGCTTACTACGCAAAATCAAATCATTTTGATATTATTATTAGTGCATAGTGTAGAAACATTTCGAAAGTATAATATTAATCTTAGCCAACATACGACCAGTATCGTATGCCTACTATAGCTACTATGTTCAATAGCAGGTTACCGCCACATTCCATAGCAGGTAATACAACTAAAACCGTACACGTCACGTATTGTTTCTTTGGATTTCCAACAAATGGTCAGGCTAAGGAACTTCCTATCCACGATGGGTACGTCCCTGGAATAGACGACCCGAAAACCTAACCGGATCTCTGCCAACACAAGGCCGGGTTACCTCTGCAAAAATAGGTAACTACTGACACGCGTATGCCATCCCCCGATCGTAACCGATCTTCCCGAGGATCCCCGATTTCCAACAAACCACATAGATAATAATGCAGCAACCACATAGGTTAAGTATCTGGGCTCCATACCATGATACCACCTCTATCCAGAAGGAATGACATACACTAAGGGGCGCTACTCCCTAGAACCTTGCCGCATCCTTCCTGTTTCGACCATTTCCGGGGTGTGAGGCTCGATGAAGTCTCGTTCACAAAGCTACGCTTTCTCAAAAAGCCCTGCTTCGGGTCAAACAAAAATGATCAACCTATGATCACAAAGATATAAGATCAAACAAATGATCATATCACAAATGATCAAACACTGATCATTTCACAGCAACACTCAGTATGCCACGTTACCAAATTGGGATATATCGCTGATAAATTTCAACTACATAACCTCTGAGCTCGTGCGTCTCAGAGAAGGGTGTTAAGCTAAGAGAATAAATTCTCCGCCACCAACAGAAATGTATTTGAAAGAAATCAGCTTTATATCTCAAATTGTAACGTCAGACACACAATCCATACAAGTCTGTTCCGGGATCGAACAGAACCGAAGGCACTTCTCACGAAGCCCTTGCAATTCCGGATAATTTTCAATCACGTCAGGACTTCCCGTCACTAAGGGTGATAAAACCTCTAAATCGGAGATCAGCCGATGTAGAGTAACTCGACGGTAATCCTTCCGTTTTCAAAAATATCCGGTCTTCAACACCGGTCTTCAAATGCGATTCATAACGACGTATCACATATTCGGAATGGGTTATACGACCCCATGGTCCTTTCCCGGCTAACCCGAATAGTGAGCGATTATTCAAAAATAAGTGTGGCATTCAAATTCATCCAATTCACAACAAATACCTATCTAAAGGTAATTATTGATAGTCGGTTATTTAACTATCAATAAAGATGCGCAACATCATCAGATTCCAAATAATTTTCCAAATTATTTCATCTTCCAAAAATATCTTTACTAGATATATAATTTCCACACTTAACCATTTGAAAACAATTTCAAATCAATTTCCACATTTCATTTTATCTTTGAAGATAAAATCTCAAAACGTTTCATTTCATATTGGAAAAGCATTTCCATACTTATTTAAAAATAAGTATTTCACAAATCTATTTATTTTCAACACTTGGAAAATATTCGATATACTTAAATCAAAATTAAGTATATATCTCATTCTTTTAAGGAAATCATTCTTAAATCACATTTATTTGAGTCAAAACGAATGTTGCGTAAAACATCGTTACGACGACTCGAAATCACTAGTATAGGGATTCGGAATTAAGATAGATATATAAATCCCAATACTACATCAAAACATTTCCTTTTGGGAGATCATTTACTATAACAACAGTGTTATAGTCCACCATTTCCTTATTTTTCGAAAACGTCTATTTCAACAAGAACTGCGGAAATCTATGCTTTCGATTCATAATACATTTTAAAACACCTTTAAAATGTTTAACTTCATTTTTTTTTAATATCACTTCTTCAAAAATAAATCCATTTTACTTAACAATATATTCACTGTCCAAAATCGTGAATATAATTCACTAAACCAAATTTTCAATCATTTCTACACATTTTTATTTCAATAGAAATTCGCTATCCAAAATCGCGAATATATCTTCTTTAACATTTAAATTTATCAAATCCAATTGATTTCGAATTTATAAAACAACATTTATAAATTCTATTTCTATTTTCTAACGACTTCAATTTAATAAATCTTCTTCATTAATAACTCGATCAATATTCCATTTAAAGGCAAAAATCCAATTTATAAGTTAATCTCTTATAAATCTTTTATTCTACAGTTTCATCCATTTTATAACTTCACAATTTATAAATCTATAAATTCCATATCTTCACGATTTATAATTCTATAAATTTCATTTTTTTTCACTTATCATCTCGTTTTAAAATTCCAATATTTTAAATTTATAAATATCAACTTTTTAAATCTTTTAAATAAACTGTTCACAAAAATCCGAAAAACTCAGTTCAAACCATTTTATAAATTGCTTAAACTATTTATTTCAAAAATCACCTTACGGTCATAATTCACAAAAATCTTAACTTTTATAACTTCAAAATTTTAAACGTTTATTTATTTAAAATAAATCAATTCAACAATTCAATAAAACGTATAATTTCAAAGATCACTTTAAAAATCCTTTTAAATTAAAGGTCGTTATTTTTAAAACTTGAATCCGATGATGCTACAGCACCAATTGGTCAATCACAACAACAACATCATATATCAACATATGATAACAGAATATACATCAATATTTGTAAATAAATAACTACTGGTGAGGAATCCAGTTGGATCCCTCCAACCTGTTTCCCTGCATCCACAGACGTTAGCACAATACCAATTCCGCTCCAGTACGGAATTATCGCGGTATATGGGTTTTATAAAAATCCGCTTACTAACGGCGCAATAGGGTCTCATCCGCTATACGAGGCGGGAAATCATCAATCCAATATATACATATGCCAATATGTATATATTGCTATATATATAGATATATATCCTACTATATCTAATATCACATCCAATAGCAATCAATAACTGCAAAAATTCCACATTCAATTTGAGTGAGAAAATCTCACCTTGATTTTAAATTTCGTTCCAGCGTTTATTTCGAATAAAATTAAACGGCCGTTTAATTTTACTCAAAAATTTCATTGACCCCGATCGCTTCCAATCCAGTTTCATAGCGAAGTGCTCGCGAATACGATTCCAACGCAAGTCGTTTCGTCGAAATCTGATAATGTATGACCAAGATACATCTTTTTAAACTTTAACGAATTTTTATAAAATTAATTTACAATTGCTTTTATATATATATTTTTTTTATACCATTTACATCTGGACCGTTCGTTTCAAAGCCCTACATCCCTGCCCTTGCACGCGAAGCCTTCTTCCTGGTTCCTCCTTCGTTCGCGTGAACTCACGTATCAAACCCAAACTCACGTTCGAAATCGAACGTCGCTCCCTCACTTAACTCGATCGGAATTTTGATCGGAGGCCACCATTTGCAAGCTCGTCGCCTCGCCTACCCCTGCCTGGAATTTCGTGAAACTCGGTCATGTGTGAACGAAGAAAAACGCGAGGAAACGTGTAGAGTTCGTGACCCAAAAGCCATCGATCCACATCTCCATTTACAATCATAACCGTACGGATTTGAAGTACTTCCCGAGCTCTAGAACTTTCGTGTTGATAATTTCTTGAATTGGTTAGTGGATTTGAAGAAAAAACGAGGTGAAGTCGGTGACTTCCTGGCCATTGATTTCAAAAATGGCGGCTGCTGCTTAGAACTAGGGTTTCGCCAAATTGAAGAAGATGGTTCCTTTTTATAGAAAAAATTCTCAATTCACTATTCATCCGGAATTTCCAAACTCCGATTTACGCGCGGTAACTGACGTTTCTGGGGTTTATCCCGCGTTCCGAACGCAATGGAACAGGTTTCGAAAGCTAATTCGATCGTATGTGTGAGATATGACAATAAACAATCAATTTAAATTAAACCGATTTAAATCGATTTCAAGGCGTTTTGATTCGTACCGGGCAAACGGTACATCAAAAAATTACGAAATTTGAAATCTTATAATAATATCACATTACGGATCCGATGAAACTGGTTTCGTCGAAATCCGAGACTTTTTGAAAAATGACTATTTTAACTCGACGATTTAAAATTAAAACGATATCGATGCGTTTCGAGCTGCCACGGTCAAACGACAACTCCGATGGATACGAAAATTGAAATCCGATAATAACTAACTATTACGGATCCAATGGAACTGGTCTCGTCCAATTCTGAGACTGTTCAAAAATTGGCTATTTTTCAGTCGATAATTAAATATTAAAATATTCAATTTTTCACAGATTAACTTTAAATTCAATTTTAAAAGTTCTATAACCTTTCTATAACTCCAGTATGATTAAATAAAATTTTACAAATCATTTTCAATCACTTTAAACTCGATTTTCAATTATCTCTGGAATTTCAATTATTAATTTATTGATTTAACTATCCAATTAAACTCAATATTCGAATTTTAAATTATCCGACTTATTAATTCCACTTATTAATATTTAAAATCAATTAAATATTCGAATTTTAATTATCAAAAATTCTGGGTCGTTACAGAGTTCCCTCCTTAAAAGAATTTCGTCCTCGAAATTACCAAGTAAGGAAAATGGTCCTTAACTCGTCTACTATTTTCCACAATCTAATAGTTTTATCAAGTTATCAAAACAAATCTTTCTACTAAAGATTCGCTATCATTCAACTAAAATTTTTCCAACTTCAATTCTAAGTTTCAACAACATTGTTTAACTTCAAAATTCAAATTTAAATTCAAATTCAAATTTTAAACTTTCAAAATTTTCTCAAAAATTTTCTAACGCCCTAAATTTCCGAAAAATTTCGCCAGCGTCTCCTTTGCGCGGCTAATACGGTACGACTACAAAACGTCCCTACGGACTCTCAGATTTTCAAAAAGAAAAAGAAAAAGCCAAGCGGCTAGAGAAATAAGTCATCAAATCTCATATTCAAATTTAAATACATACCTTTTTCGAGCAATTCAAATTATCTTTGAAATCAAATCCAATTCCTTTATAACACCTGTATGTCCTACTAGCCATAATATCTAGTTACACATTCAAACCATTTTGCAAATTCAATTACAAAATTTTCAATATAAACTACTTATATCATTTTTAAATTCACTATTGAAGTTATATCCATTATCATTCAATTTCACATTTCACATTCATTTGAGTTCAATTCACAATTCCAATCTAATTTGGATTCAGTTTCATTCTCTTGCACTTATAATTGAAATTTTTATTTACTAGTAACTGTAAATTCCATTCATTCAGAAATTTATCTCTACTTACTTGAACATATTTGCAATTTCGAACCATTCTTTTATTTAGTTCACAATTCAAGTCTCATTTCATTTTTCAATTTCAATTCATTGCTTACAACTTCAAAATGAATCTCAACTTCCACTTCCAGTTTTATTCTTTTGTTCATTCCCAAAATTTATTTACAATTTACTATTTTGGTTTACAATCACTTATATTAAACTGGATTTCAATTCGAATTCAATTTACATTCATGTACTTGCAATTGCAAATTGATTCATTCCTTCTCAATTTCATTTTCATAATTCAATACTCAATTCCAGAGTCTTTTCAACCTTTTCAAAACCACTTTGAAAACAATTCAAATTATCCTTTGAATTTTATAAAACAAAACTCCAATTTTTCCAAACAACTTTCATTTAAAACAATCGGCAGCAATTCCTCTTTTGGAAACCCGAAAATGAACGCCGATGATGTCGCGATCATCATTGGAATTATTTTCCAGCGACCGAAAAGAGTTTAGAGCTTTTCATCTCTCCAAAATATTTTTCAAAACTTTCGAAATCCATTTTCAGATCAAAAAGATTTAAACTTTCAAATCACCAAAATTTTCAAATTCTTTTCAAAACATTTCCAAAAACTTCTCTGGAATTCCGTTTCAAATTATAAGTCACGTTTATAATTTACATTCCTTAATTTCATTGGTATGTGAATTTTATTTCTTAACTTTGGAGTTAGGATTTCAATTTCTTGTTCAATTTCAATGATAATAGATTAATATTATCACCTCTAACAACCATGCAACCATATACTATAGTACTTCATAGAAAATGATTTCTTTTCTATACAAAAATAGTTTTGGGTAAAATTATCTCATTTACCCTATTCAAACAATACTGTGCCGAATTGTTCTATACAAGTGTTTAGAGATCCCTATCGATAGAGTTGTACGGACAATACCGACCAGAATCCATATACCACTCAACAAACCAATCATCACAATATAAAACAATTTTATATTCACTAACAAATACGCACTCGTATCTATTATTACACTCAAACTCATTCTAGAGTACTGCTGACTCTATCTCTAATGAGTAACACCCAACAGAGCAGGGTTGTCGCTTAACCATATGCTCTGATACCACGCTGTCACATACCGAAATTTTCGACTTTCGAAAATTCGACATCGATACTCACTTTATCGACTGCCGAGCAATCGAGTGCCGAAAACTCCAATAGTGAGGGTTTTAAGAAAAAGAAAAAGTCAGAAGAAGAAGATAGAAGAAAAAGAGAAGAAAGAAAGAAGAAGAACAACAGAAAACACATCAGAACAGAAAACAATATCAGAATCTTACACATCGCAGCGGAACAATATATAATAGATAAATGAATAATCTTTAAACAAAGAACTATATCATTTTATAACATACATTAATCATCAAAGTCACTATACAACTCAGTACAACAATGGACAGTTATATAAACTTGTCCTCATACAGAATACACAGCGGAATAAATATATCAGATACAAGTACTACGTCTCGCCATCCAGCTTATCTCCAAAGCTCCAGAATATCCAGAATATCCTGATAATATAACTCTAGGCTGCCCGTGTGGAAATTGGTGGGCACCCAGAGTTTAGAAGGGAACAATAAACTCCGAGTCAGTCATGGTGACTGGTGTGAGATCGTAAAACAGTTTATCTTTAAAATAAACAACAGGATAATTTTAAAGTCAATTCGAAATGCTTTTGGAAAATGAAACTACCATAAGACCTCCCACCACACACACAATGCAAACGCAGAATTGGAGGAGATTTCTTCTTATGATAGTCAAAGATGCTTACTACGCAAAATCAAATCATTTTGATATTATTATTAGTGCATAGTGTAGAAACATTTCGAAAGTATAATATTAATCTTAGCCAACATACGACCAGTATCGTATGCCTACTATAGCTACTATGTTCAATAGCAGGTTACCGCCACATTCCATAGCAGGTAATACAACTAAAACCGTACACGTCACGTATTGTTTCTTTGGATTTCCAACAAATGGTCAGGCTAAGGAACTTCCTATCCACGATGGGTACGTCCCTGGAATAGACGACCCGAGAACCTAACCGGATCTCTGCCAACACAAGGCCGGGTTACCTCTGCAAAAATAGGTAACTACTGACACGCGTATGCCATCCCCCGATCGTAACCGATCTTCCCGAGGATCCCCGATTTCCAACAAACCACATAGATAATAATGCAGCAACCACATAGGTTAAGTATCTGGGCTCCATACCATGATACCACCTCTATCCAGAAGGAATGACATACACTAAGGGGCGCTACTCCCTAGAACCTTGCCGCATCCTTCCTGTTTCGACCATTTCCGGGGTGTGAGGCTCGACGAAGTCTCGTCTACAAAGCTACGCTTTCTCAAAAAGCCCTACTTCGGGTCAAACAAAAATGATCAACCTATGATCACAAAGATATAAGATCAAACAAATGATCATATCACAAATGATCAAACACTGATCATTTCACAGCAACACTCAGTATGCCACGTTACCAAATTGGGATATATCGCTGATAAATTTCAACTACATAACCTCTGAGCTCGTGCGTCTCAAAGAAGGGTGTTAAGTTAAGAGAATAAATTCTCCGCCACCAACAGAAATGTATTTGAAAGAAATCAGCTTTATATCTCAAATTGTAACGTCAGACACACAATCCATACAAGTCTGTTCCGGGATCGAACAGAACCGAAGGCACTTCTCACGAAGCCCTTGCAATTCCGGATAATTTTCAATCACGTCAGGACTTCCCGTCACTAAGGGTGATAAAACCTCTAAATCGGAGATCAGCCGATGTAGAGTAACTCGACGGTAATCCTTCCGTTTTCAAAAATATCCGGTCTTCAACACCGGTCTTCAAATGCGATTCATAACGACGTATCACATATTCGGAATGGGTTATACGACCCCATGGTCCTTTCCCGGCTAACCCGAATAGTGAGCGATTATTCAAAAATAAGTGTGGCATTCAAATTCATCCAATTCACAACAAATACCTATCTAAAGGTAATTATTGATAGTCGGTTATTTAACTATCAATAAAGATGCGCAACATCATCAGATTCCAAATAATTTTCCAAATTATTTCATCTTCCAAAAATATCTTTACTAGATATATAATTTCCACACTTAACCATTTGAAAACAATTTCAAATCAATTTCCACATTTCATTTTATCTTTGAAGATAAAATCTCAAAACGTTTCATTTCATATTGGAAAAGCATTTCCATACTTATTTAAAAATAAGTATTTCACAAATCTATTTATTTTCAACACTTGGAAAATATTCGATATACTTAAATCAAAATTAAGTATATATCTCATTCTTTTAAGGAAATCATTCTTAAATCACATTTATTTGAGTCAAAACGAATGTTGCGTAAAACATCGTTACGACGACTCGAAATCACTAGTATAGGGATTCGGAATTAAGATAGATATATAAATCCCAATACTACATCAAAACATTTCCTTTTGGGAGATCATTTACTATAACAACAGTGTTATAGTCCACCATTTCCTTATTTTTCGAAAACGTCTATTTCAACAAGAACTGCGGAAATCTATGCTTTCGATTCATAATACATTTTAAAACACCTTTAAAATGTTTAACTTCATTTTTTTTTAATATCACTTCTTCAAAAATAAATCCATTTTACTTAACAATATATTCACTGTCCAAAATCGTGAATATAATTCACTAAACCAAATTTTCAATCATTTCTACACATTTTTATTTCAATAGAAATTCGCTATCCAAAATCGCGAATATATCTTCTTTAACATTTAAATTTATCAAATCCAATTGATTTCGAATTTATAAAACAACGTTTATAAATTCTATTTCTATTTTCTAACGACTTCAATTTAATAAATCTTCTTCATTAATAACTCGATCAATATTCCATTTAAAGGCAAAAATCCAATTTATAAGTTAATCTCTTATAAATCTTTTATTCTACAGTTTCATCCATTTTATAACTTCACAATTTATAAATCTATAAATTCCATATCTTCACGATTTATAATTCTATAAATTTCATTTTTTTTCACTTATCATCTCGTTTTAAAATTCCAATATTTTAAATTTATAAATATCAACTTTTTAAATCTTTTAAATAAACTGTTCACAAAAATCCGAAAAACTCAGTTCAAACCATTTTATAAATTGCTTAAACTATTTATTTCAAAAATCACCTTACGGTCATAATTCACAAAAATCTTAACTTTTATAACTTCAAAATTTTAAACGTTTATTTATTTAAAATAAATCAATTCAACAATTCAATAAAACGTATAATTTCAAAGATCACTTTAAAAATCCTTTTAAATTAAAGGTCGTTATTTTTAAAACTTGAATCCGATGATGCTACAGCACCAATTGGTCAATCACAACAACAACATCATATATCAACATATGATAACAGAATATACATCAATATCTGTAAATAAATAACTACTGGTGAGGAATCCAGTTGGATCCCTCCAACCTGTTTCCCTGCATCCACAGACGTTAGCACAATACCAATTCCGCTCCAGTACGGAATTATCGCGGTATATGGGTTTTATAAAAATCCGCTTACTAACGGCGCAATAGGGTCTCATCCGCTATACGAGGCGGGAAATCATCAATCCAATATATACATATGCCAATATGTATATATTGCTATATATATAGATATATATCCTACTATATCTAATATCACATCCAATATCAATCAATAACTGCAAAAATTCCACATTCAATTTGAGTGAGAAAATCTCACCTTGATTTTAAATTTCGTTCCAGCGTTTATTTCGAATAAAATTAAACGGCCGTTTAATTTTACTCAAAAATTTCATTGACCCCGATCGCTTCCAATCCAGTTTCATAGCGAAGTGCTCGCGAATACGATTCCAACGCAAGTCGTTTCGTCGAAATCTGATAATGTATGACCAAGATACATCTTTTTAAACTTTAACGAATTTTTATAAAATTAATTTACAATTGCTTTTATATATATATTTTTTTTTATACCATTTACATCTGGACCGTTCGTTTCAAAGCCCTACATCCCTGCCCTTGCACGCGAAGCCTTCTTCCTGGTTCCTCCTTCGTTCGCGTGAACTCACGTATCAAACCCAAACTCACGTTCGAAATCGAACGTCGCTCCCTCACTTAACTCGATCGGAATTTTGATCGGAGGCCACCATTTGCAAGCTCGTCGCCTCGCCTACCCCTGCCTGGAATTTCGTGAAACTCGGTCATGTGTGGACAAAGAAAAACGCGAGGAAACGTGTAGAGTTCGTGACCCAAAAGCCATCGATCCACATCTCCATTTACAATCATAACCGTACGGATTTGAAGTACTTCCCGAGCTCTAGAACTTTCGTGTTGATAATTTCTTGAATTGGTTAGTGGATTTGAAGAAAAAACGAGGTGAAGTCGGTGACTTCCTGGCCATTGATTTCAAAAATGGCGGCTGCTGCTTAGAACTAGGGTTTCGCCAAATTGAAGAAGATGGTTCCTTTTTATAGAAAAAATTCTCAATTCACTATTCATCCGGAATTTCCAAACTCCGATTTACGCGCGGTAACTGACGTTTCTGGGGTTTATCCCGCGTTCCGAACGCAATGGAACAGGTTTCGAAAGCTAGTTCGATCGTATGTGTGAGATATGACAATAAACAATCAATTTAAATTAAACCGATTTAAATCGATTTCAAGGCGATTTGATTCGTACCGGGCAAACGGTACATCAAAAAATTACGAAATTTGAAATCTTATAATAATATCACATTACGGATCCGATGAAACTGGTTTCGTCGAAATCCGAGACTTTTTGAAAAATGACTATTTTAACTCGACGATTTAAAATTAAAACGATATCGATGCGTTTCGAGCTGCCACGGTCAAACGACAACTCCGATGGATACGAAAATTGAAATCCGATAATAACTAACTATTACGGATCCAATGGAACTGGTCTCGTCCAATTCTGAGACTGTTCAAAAATTGGCTATTTTTCAGTCGATAATTAAATATTAAAATATTCAATTTTTCACAGATTAACTTTAAATTCAATTTTAAAAGTTCTATAACCTTTCTATAACTCCAGTATGATTAAATAAAATTTTACAAATCATTTTCAATCACTTTAAACTCGATTTTCAATTATCTCTGGAATTTCAATTATTAATTTATTGATTTAACTATCCAATTAAACTCAATATTCGAATTTTAAATTATCCGACTTATTAATTCCACTTATTAATATTTAAAATCAATTAAATATTTGAATTTTAATTATCAAAAATTCTGGGTCGTTACAACTCAGCCTCTCTGACGGATCATTTGGAGTTATCATTTCTGTTATTTCCGCTGTATCATTATTTATCTCTGATATTGTTGTATCATATTGATATCATTGTTGTATATCATACTGGATATTGTATTCATTTGGAGTTGTATATGATATCTTATATTTCTTTATTCCGCTGTGTTGTTATACTTAATGGTGTTATAAGCTCCGGTGAACCAGATTCGGCGTTTGAATCTACGGCATTTTGAGTACAAGTGAAGTACGGGTGTCGATTTTCGAAGGCTGAATTTTGGATCGCTACAATTTGGTATCAGAGCTGAGGGTAAAACTTTAGCTCAGGAGTATAACACATTAAGTAGCTCATTAGAGATAGGGTGAAGTATACCCTAGAATGAGTAATTCTCAGATATCCGTCTGTATGCCTCAGTAAATTCTCTTACTATTACCTGATAGTAAGTATGAGTGTAAGAAGAGGATGAGATAGAGGACAGGGGAATACGACTATAAATGGTCAATACCCTATAACAACAAGGAAACAAATTTTCTCTATCAGTCTCTTTTGTTTGTCATCTTTCCTTAATTCTTCGATGATTTCTGTTAGATCTAGGAAGAGATTCGATATATTAAAATGGGACATAAACTCCGGATGGACCAAAATTGTTTGTTTGAATAAATAGATTGCTTTGTTTGTTATGATTGGTAGGCATACTTTAATTTTAAACTAAAATTCTAAAATTGTATCCATACATTTATCTATTTCTTTGGGATTCCCAATATGTTCTACGAATGGTTAGTTATCCCTTCAAACTAACCGATATCACTCCATATTTCGTAGATTTGGATGACCCGAGTATTTTGTGAAGTGATAAATAGATTCTTTCTTGTATCTATTGTTGATATTCTGATTTGGGAAGCCAAATGCAAAATAGATGTTCAGTTTGATTTGATGAATCATTTATCATTTATTATATCTTGGATTTTGATTCTGATTGTAGAGAACCCATAGCATTAGCCGGGGCGGAGCAGCCTCAAAAGGCAGAAGAGTGGGTGATTATGCTTCATCCAGTAGGGTTCGAGATGATTTAGGTGAGCCGTCCGTTCATGAGGAGGTTCCAAAGGAGCCTGTGGAGCAGCCACAATCTCAAGAAAAACCAGAGGAGGTATTTGATGATGAGGAAGAGTTCGAGGACATGGAAGGACTCGAGGAGAACGAAGAGGAATTTGAAGACGAAGAAGAATCTGATAGTGAGGTGTATTCTGTAGTATCAGTTGATGATGATGATGATGCAATTATATGGGATCTAGATGATGCTATTGAGGGTCTAGATAGTGGAGATGATGAGGGCTTTATCCCTGTAGCACCTGACCCAGAGGAGGTTTATGAGACAGACACTGAGGCGGAGGTTAGAGAGCTGTCGGGGCCTGAAAGGGAAAGCTCCGATGGTGAAGATCTGTAGATGATAGGATGTTTCTTTTTGGATAGTGTACGCCTTATATATATGTATTTTGGATTTAGAACCGTAGTGAATATAGGATGTTGATCGGGTAATGTATAATTATGACATATGAACGAATATTATGAGTAGTATTTAATGTATGATATATTTTGAATTAACCAAAAGAATCTATGTGTTTACCGGTATAGTTGAGCCGTTATTAATTTATTTTGAGTGCGTGGATAATTTATAAAACGAACTGTGCAATTTCGAGGACGAAATTCTTTTAAGGGGGGAAGTCTGTAACGACCCCAAATTTTCTATATATTTAAATTAATAATTAATTGTATTTTTGAATAAAAATAGTAAAATAAATTGATTAAAGTGATGCGAGTTTCCCCGGATTCAAATATATTCTGTTGAAATCATTTAAATTTAAAATATTGTATATATATGTATACATGTGAATGTGTATATATTTGGGTATATATGAGTCAATTTAAAATATTATAAATATATGTTTGATTTGAATTTGAATTTAAATTGTAAATAAATGATTTGAAAATAAGGATACAAAATATATATATGATATAAAAGTGTAGAATGAATACGTTGGATAAAATTTAATAACAAATAAAAAAATAGAAATTCACATATACTATCAAATGAATATAAAAATAATTAGCATTTAAGTTAGAAATAAATAATGGAGATAGAAATAAATATAATAAAAATACATGAGATTAATTATAGAAAAATACATATAGTAAATGCATCTAAATAAAATATAACCACAACAAAACAAAAGAAAATACCCATTCAATAAGAAAAGAGAATATGTATGAAATTGTAAAGACAAGTTAAAGACAAGAATACATATATGACAAAAACTTACCAAAGAAGTCACTATCTCATCTACATTTGTTACAGCCGAACAAATAAGAGGAAGAAAAATATAACCTGGTACAAGCTAATAAATGCAAGTATATATTCAAACATACAAACGAATGAAAAGGGTAAATATGTTCAAGTATCAAACAAAGCAAGAAAACATATAAAAACATAAAGTACATTAACATTTAAAGCTTTCATCTCAACAAATAAACAAAGTCAATTCGAGAACACTTTAGCCTCCATACGAAAAAAATATCCCTACTAACTAGTACAAGAAAATATTATATCATCTTGTACAAAAACATCATCACCCTGTAACCTATTTTCCATATATCAATCTTTCTCATTCTATTTTCGTTTACAAAAAAGACTTAGCATTCCAGAAAAGTATTTTACAACTGAAGTTTATTCCAACTCAACTAAACAACAATTCAATCAAGTAATCAAAGAAAAGCTGAGATCAAGAAGGAGAAGGCTTCCAGCTAACAGTTCAACCAAGATTTCAACTTTCAAATTCAAAAAGCTTAAACCTTCAAACTTCAAATTTTCTGGGAATCAAAATGATCAGGGTGAGTAAACAACCAGTAATTTAAACTTAAGTTATATGTATTGAAATGGCTCTGCATATATCCATGTATCAGTGTATATTTTCTTCTTTGTTTAGCTTACAGGGTAGTATCAAACAAGAAAATTCAATTTCTTATTTTCTAATTAGTATCAGGCTTTGGCTTTAAAACGAAATGGTTGTGTTGAAGTATGAATTATAATTTAAAAAATGTTTCATGAAGTACAAGTATATACAGTTGAAGAAAAATTGAGTTTTACAGTAAAAACAAAATCTTATAATAAATTCAAGTGTCTTAAAACATTGATTTGATTACATAATTTGAATAAACATACAAAGTTATGATTTTTAAAAGCAATATGATGATTTTTACTTAAGTAGTCTAAGAGCAGTTCGAATTCAAACCAAATTTGCATTTTTCCTAATTTCTAGTGAACGATTCAATGATAAACATTGAAATTTGGTTTGAAGCTTGTTTGAGGTTTTGTGATGATGAGAAAATTGCTAAATAATTTTTCGAATGCACGAATTTAGCGAACGAACCCAAAGTAGGGTTTAAGTTCGAAGTTGCGGTGAGTTGGAAGAATGGTGATTTCGTCACCACGGGTTGATCGAGCGCTTCGTGGTTTGGGGAAATGGAAGCTTGGTCGTGGATGAAGTCGAGACCGGAGTTTCAGGTCCTCCGGTGGTCTAGGCGGCGAGTTTGAGGCATTGACAGGGATTGGTGGTGGTTCCAGTGCGCGTTTCCAGATTTCGAATTTTTTGCTCGATTTTGTTTTTCGAGGCGGTGACGTCGATTAGGTGGTCACGAATCGATCTAGGGTTGAGCGTCGACGTGCTCGATGTCGTGGCGATGGCCAGAGTTCGCCAGCGGCGATGTGCACGTGCACGAGTTTTTGGGTGTCTGGGTGGTTAAGTACTTGCCTTGGGAGAACGAGTGAAATTCACGCATCGAACTCGAGTAAATTGAGTCAATTACTCGAAGCAGGTACAGGGAAGACTCGGGTCGAATCCATGTTCTAGTTTCAACCTGGAAAGACTGTTTTCTATTTTGAAAACTTTAAAACAAAATTTAATTTTAAATCAAAGTTTCAAACTGAGGTTAAATTAAAATGTTAATATAAATTCAAGTTTGAATTGAAATGTAGTTTGTAAATAAATAAGTTTTAATAATCAAAATTGTTTTAATAACTTAAAAGCAATTAAATATGTTAGAGAGATTTGAATTGAAATAGATTTGAAATTTGAAATGGAAAACTTTAAGCAAGCTGAAACTAAAAGTTTAAATCTGGAATTAACTTTAAATCTAATTTCAAGGTTATGAAATTTAATTAAGTTTTATAACTTAAGTGTTGAAAATAAGTTTGAAAATGAAATTTAAAAGGAAATTTGAAACAATGTTTCAAACATATTGTGAATAATAATTAAATTATAAATATGATTGAACTTTGCTTTAAGTAATGAAATTTAATGATTTCTATTTCATTAACGAATGAATCGATTTATAATTAAAATGATTAAAATAAGAATTTTCTTTAAAAAGGTAATTAAAGAAATTTAATAGTTAATAAAATCATTAACTAAGATCATTCGGATAATAAATGAATGTGATTAAATTTTATCAATAAATTAGATTGATTAATTTAATAATAATAAATTGTGGAACTATTAAGTATAATTACTTAATGACAGTAATTATGAAATTAATTATTCAGTATAATTAATTGGGTTAATTGAATTTGTTCAAGTTAATTTCTTAAGTATAATTCAGAATATAAAACTTGATGATTTGGGAAATTTAATTACCTAGGAAAGTAATTAATAGATAATTACTGAATGCAATAAATTAAATGATGATTTAAAATCTGAGTATAATTATTTGTGAATAATTAAAGGATTAATTAATAATGGTGATTAATTAAGATTAATTTAATAATAAAAAAATTTATTTAATTGGTTCATTTATTAAGAATGATTAGTTAATAATTAGGGTTAACTAATAAAATTTGAAAGAAGATTTATTTCAAATAAATTTGTAATTAAATTATGATAATTAACCCGGATTAATAATGGATACATCTGATTTAAATAAATCAGCTGTTTAATAAATTCACTTGTGAATGTTTGGACTTAACTGAATGATTGAATTATTTGACATATCTGATTCTGTGATGCTTTGTGATATACCTTCTGATTTGTGTGTGATCTGTACTGTAGTTATTTATTTGGGACGAATGTAAATTATTATCTGTGATTTATATATCTGTGATCTGTAAATGAATGATAAGCGTTATAGTATACCGCTTATCAACCATATTTTGTATTCTGATCTGTGATGATTGAATGATATTGCACTACTGTGTGAAACCCCTGGACTACACCATACACACACAAATATGGATTTCACGTGGAAATCTGTTAAGTCATAGATTTTTGACAATTTTAAAAAATTGAATTCTTGAATCCACATAGTTTTGGGAATTTGAATTGAGAGCTTTGTAAATGAGTTTCAAATGTAAAAGTTATTTTTTTTATCACTTAATAAAGCTTGATATTTAATAATTTGATTTAAATTTGAATTCAATATTTGGAATTGAATTCAATGATTTGGAAACCTAGTTGTTTCAACTGATAAAAGCTCTTATATAAGAAATGAATTTCCAATTTGAATTAAAGGAATTTCAAGTTTGAATTGAAGATGATTTTCCAAATTACGAATAAATCTTTGGAAACGTGTTTTGAAGACTATAAGTTAAATCTTTGTTTTAAAGATTTAACTAGTTAATCCAATTGAAATGGAAATTAATTTGGAAAATCTGTCAATGAATCTTTTGTTTAAGAGATTAAAGTGTGGAAATTGTTTAAACCATTTGAAAGCAAAGTTTTGGATAATTAGTTGTGACTTAATTGAAATCCATTATCCATATGTTTTTAAATATCGTGCTCATTATTCGGTTTAGCAGGGAGAGGACCTATGTGTCACATAACCCATTCCATATAATGATACGTCGTATATGGATGGCATTTGAAGACCGGTGGTGAAGACCGGGTATTTGCGAGAACGATAGGATGACCTATCGATTGTCTCTGCAATGAGTTGCGCCGGTATAGAGATTTCCTAAGTGATGGGAAGTTCAATCGAGATTGTGAATACCCGGATTGCAAGGGCTTCTTCGGAAGTGCCTTCGGTTCTGTTCGAACCCGGAACAGACTTGTATGGTTACATGTATGACATTACAATTTGAGATATAAAGCAGATTTCTTTAAAATACATTTCTGTTTGGTGGCGGAGAATTTATTCTCTTAGCTTAACACCCTTCTCTGAGACGTACGAGCTCAGAGGTTATGTAATTGAAATTTATCAGCGATATACTCTCAATTTGGTAATGTGGCATGCTGAGTGCTGCTGTGTGATGATTATTTATTGATCATTTGTTGATCAAAGCACGGCTTTGTGAAAAAGCGTAGCTTTGTGGACGAGACCTCATCGAACCTCACAGATCGGAAATGGTCGAAACAGGAATGATGCGGCAAGGTTATGAGGGTCGCGCCCTTTAGGGTATGTCATTTCCTTCTGGAAAAGGGTGGTATCAGATATGGAGCTCTGATATTTAACCTATGTGGTTGCTCCAATCTCATTTCCTTGTGGTTGTTGCTTTATGATCGAGGGCCCTCGGATAAAGGTCCCAAAGGACCGGGAGGTGGCATATTCATGTAGTAGTTACCTAGTTATAGAGGTAAACCGGCCTTGTGTTGGCAGAGAGCTAGTTAGTTCTCGGGACGTCCATCCAGAGGCGTATCCATTGACAGTGGGAAGTTCCTTAGCCTAACCATTTGTTGGAAAATCCAAAGAAACAATACGAACCTTTACGATTGCAGTTGTATAACCTGTCTCCTCAGGCGGCAGCTATAGTAGGCATAATATAATGGTACCTATGCTGGCTAAGATTAATATTGTATTTTCGAAATGATTTTGTACACTATGCACTAGTAATAATATCAAAAGAGTTTTTCTTGCGTAGTAAGCATATTTGACTATCATAAGAAGCAATCTCCTCCAAGTCTGCGATTGCATTGTGTGTGTGGTGGGAGGTCTTATGGTAGTTTCATTTTCCAAAAGCATTGCGGGTTTCAATGTTAAAATCCTTTTGTGTTTGTTTTAAATATAAACTGTTTTTGTTACTCACGCCAGTCCCACGACTGACTCAGAGTTTATTGTTCCTTCCTAAACTCTGGGTGCTCATAATTTTTCCACACGAGCAGTCTAGAGTTGGGTTTCTTTTTCAGATAATCAACTTCAGTTGACATTGGAGCTAGTTCAGTTTTGGAGATCCCGACTGACATTGCTTACCTTTGTCTTACGTGATGATGGTTCGAGCTTGATATTAGAGTGGTTGGACTCAGCCTCTCTGACAGATCATTTGGAGTTATCATTTCTGTTATTTCCGATGTATCATTATTTATCTCTGATATTGTTGTATCATATTGATATCATTGTTGTATATCATACGGGATATTGTATTCATTTGGAGTTGTATATGATATCATCTATTTCTTTATTCCGCTGTGTTGTTATACTTAATGGTGTTATAAGCTCCGGTGAACCAGATTCGGCGTTTGAATCTACGACATTTTGAGTACAAGTGAAGTACGGGTGCCGATTTTCGAAGGCTGAATTTTGGATCGCTACACATTTTCCAAAAGGCCGACCATGTTGTCTAAAAATAGATAACATTGCTTGAGAGGACTCTTGTTCATCGCCTTCGTCATTATGAGGAACACTTTCAAATGATATATTCACATGGTCACTGAAATAGTGAGAGAAAAAGAACGAAGCTTCTTCTTCGATGTAAGATTTACATATCGAACCCTCAACTCGTGCTTTTTGCCTCACTTTTTTCTTCAGATGATTTAGATATCTATGCAAAATTAATTTACATTAACTTCATCTTTCAAATGCAATTAAATTACGTGATAACATATTACATACCTCTCAAATGGATACATCAATCCATATTGGACAGGACCTCGAAGTCGTGCTTCAGATGGGAGATGAACAGGTAAATGTTCCATTACATTAAAAAAACCTGGCGGAAATATTTTCTCTAATTTGCAGAGCTATATAGGAATATCTACTTCAAGTTTACGTAAACGTTGCACTTTTAAAGTAGTCGAACAAAGCTCTTTGTAAAACATACTAAGCTCCGTTACTACCTTCCAAAGTTTTAACGGCAGTAGTTCTTTGAACATAACGGGAAATAAATTTTCCATCATTATGTGACAGTCGTGGCTTTTCATTCCGCTCAATCTACCGTTTTTAAAGTCAACACATCTACGAAGATTTGATGATATCCCATCAGGAAATCTTAACCCTTCCACCCATTTTAACACAATTTTAACTTGATTATTATCTAATTCGTAACATGCTTTGGGTTTTTTACTGTCATTTGGTTTCATATGAAGCTCAGGACGTTTGCATAATTCTTCTATATCGCATCTTGATTTCAAATCATCCTTCGTCTTCCCTTTCACATTCAAAATTGTGTTAAAAACATTATGAAATACATTTTTCTCATTGTGCATCACGTCTATATTATGACGAAGCAGAAGATGTTTCCAATACGGCAACTCCCAAAAAATAGTTTGTTTGCACCAGTTATGAACAATCGATTTGCCTTCAATTTCTATTTGCACTCCAGTTTCATATATCTTTGGATAGTCCCTAACAAGTTCATATATGTCTTCGCTTGACCATATCGTCGGTGGTTGTCTGGTTTCTACTCTATTAGCTAAAAAGTTTTTCTTGTCTCCTCTGAAGGGATGATTTACATGGAGGAAATATCGATGACAGTCAAACCATGAAATTTTCTTACCATGAGGTAAAGAATATTCTCGTGTTTCATCCATGCAATATGGACATGCTAGACGACCGACAGTACTCTATCCTGAAAGCATTGCATAGGCAGGAAAATCACTTATAGTCCACAACAAAGAAGCAAACATACGAAAAATTTTCTTCTTGGACACATCGTATGTTTCTACTCCTTCGTTCCACGGTATTTTTAACTCCTCAATCAACGGTTGTTAATATACATCGATTCCTTGTGTCGGATCGTCGGGGCCAGGAACGACAACAGTAAGAAACATATATTGCATTTTCATACACATCCATGGAGGTAAATTATACGATGTGACGATAATGGGCCAGGATGAATATTTAAAACCAAATTGAGAAAATGGCGAAAAACCATCCGTACATAATCCTAATCTAACATTTCGACTCTCCGCTGCAAAATTTGGATATGTTTTATCGAAATGCTTCCATGCTTCTCCATCGGCCGGATGTGTCAACGTACCCTCTTCCTCCGTTCTCACACTATGCCATCTCATATTAGATGCAGTTACAGAAGATGCATTTAATCTTTGAAGCCTTGGAGTGATGGGTAAGTAATGCATACGCTTGTACGGAACTTCCTTCCCCTTCTTTTTTCTTGGTTTGTATCTCTCCTGATTACAAATTTTACAATTTCTAAGGTTTGCGTATTCTTTCCAAAACAACATTCAATCTTTTAAACATGTATCTATTTTCTGATAAGGTAAACCAAAAGCCGACATAAGTTTTTTAACTTCATAGTGATTTTCACACATTAGATTATCAGGCGGCATATGTCTTTTTGCAGCTTGTACAACAGCCGTAAACCCAGCTTCAGTGATGTTGTATTTTGACTTCATCGCAATGTATTCTGCGATTACTGACAGCTGAGTGCCGCTTTTACAACCATCCCAAATAGGTTTCTTAGCAGCATCTAATAAATCATAAAAAAAATTTGCTTCAATATTTGCTTCTTCAACATTTCCATCGTCGTCATCAACTTCAATCATAGGAAGCATTGATCGTGCTGCATCTTCGACCATATTTTCTATACGGGTCGTCGTAACTACTTCGTTAACGACACTTTCAGACTCTACAGAAGTATTTGCTACAACTTCTCCGTGCCGATCCCAAACATAATACTCGGGTACGAAACCGTTTTGGCACAAATGAACTTTCACAATATCTGGTAACAAATACTTCAAATGTCTACACCTACTACACGAACAATGAATTTCTGGATCATTTCCGTTATTACTTAAAGCGAATTCAACAAATACGTTTATACCATTATAAAAATCTTCTTTTATTGAGCCTCTCGGTCCTTTTCTTTGGTACATCCATCTCCTTCGATCAACAAAATAATGAATCATTTTTCCTATTTGAGAAATGAGTCACAAGTTCAAAATTTAATATTTATTTTCAAGAATACAAATTCGAAAAAGATTATTTTCATGGTCGTATAATATTTGAATTTAAAGAACTATTTCACAAATTAAAAAATATTTTCAAATACGACACGTTTTATTTTTTAACGTATCGATACAAAATTTTGTACAAAAAGATATTTTTTCCATGGTCAGGCATCCTACTTCCCATTACAAATACAGTAAGCATTTACATTTCGTATATTACTTCGTCTCAAACGATTCAACAAAATTTCGGCAGCATTTCCCTTTTGTTCCCTGCATTGTACACAAATGCGTGTACGTAGGAAACAAAAAAGAAAAGTTAGGCCGAAATTTTATGAACAGTTTGAGACGAAGTAGTATACAAAATGTAAATGCTTACTGTGTTCATAACTTGTCCAATACAGGGACAAATCCAACAAACATTGTACCAGATGAATATAAATGGTCGTTTTTTGAAAAAAAACGACTATTTATATAACGATCATGTACAACACTCGTCAAACGGGGCTAAAAACTCTCTAAGGGACATTAGTTAATTAAATGTGCGCATTTTACGAAAAAATACAGTTTTACTAACTGTTCACATTTACAAAAATATATTTTAATTTAACACATTTATTCGACGTATTACATCAACTTAAGGCTGGTTTAACATTTTTGTCATTTTTCAATACACACAATTATAATTTAGACTCATGCTTTTTTTTTGTTGCATAAGTCAATACGTGCACAATATAATACTTCTAGCTCGTGCATTCATTTTATCTTATTCCAACTAACACAATACAATGATAGCAGCGCTACACACATATACAATCGTAGAATCAAGGCATACACAACGATTTACAAATACACGAACAACCACAAATTATACATATTTTTCACAATTTCACGATAAAAGATGAAATAGGTATACCATGGAATGCTAGAAACTATTATAACACTATTGGAAACAATTTCAATCACCAATTAGCCCTAATTTATCAACTTATGCAAATCTAGAAATAGGGTAAAAATTGAATTTTTCGCGAAAATAAGAGATTATACCTGAGCTAGAAAGCAAGAGAGGTTGAATTCGTAGCCGGGGAGGATGCAAAAATACGAAATTAGTGATTAGAGGCTTGGGGAGTGAATTTGGGAATTTGTAATTACGTTTTGGGTATTATGAAATGAGGAAGAAGAGGCTCGGCTGGAGCCTGTATTTTGCGATTTTCCGACGGCCGCCGACGGCCCGTCGGAAGCCGTCGGAAAATGGCCGTCGGAAGCCGTCGCCCCCCCTTTAGCTATTTAACCCTTTTCTAGTAGTGATAAATATATTGAATAGGAAAGATAACCTGAAGCATGATTTATATTCTAAGTTTCAACCAAGGAGGAAATACACATAGCAATCAGTTTTTATGTTAAAACTATACCACATAAATACACAAGATGTTTGTTGCTTCTTGATGTAATTGGATATTAGAACGCTTTGATAATATTTGTATGAAATGCTTATTTATAAACTTATAGTTAACCTGTTTCATTCAAGCACATCAAACTATTTCATTCAAGCAAAAACATACATGCCATTGTATTTTGCCTATTTAAATATTAGATGTATTTTCAAACTATATCAATGGGCGGCTGTTAGATTTTTCGTCAAACTATGGGCAATCATAGATGACTGTGTAGTACTTAGAATCACAAGTTGAAAACATTAATAAAATTCAAACTTGAAAGGTTATGGTTGATTAAGACATCAAATATGCATCAACTTCATCTCAACTTATTATTCAGCCATTTTTATGTTGGCCAATTTAGATGGAGATCTGACTTTCCTATAAATTTGATATATCTGTAAACAAAATTTATCTTAACATGTGTTCAGTTCCAGATATTTCCCTAATAAGGTTTTACATACACTTTTTCTCATGCCAACCCACCTAGTATTTCTTTTTTAACCCTTCTGAACTCAAGTCAAGACAATCTCTTTCAGTGCAGCTATCTCATAGTTAAATAAAAACTGCTTTAAAATAAGTGGGAACATAATAGAAGTAAATGATAGGAATCCCAAGTGATCGCAATCACATCATTTGTATAAAAAAATCTCTAATCAAATGCTACAAAAATATAACCGTGTATTAAATTACCACTTTTACCAATATATTACCCAAATCAATTCAAACAAAACTTGTCCAATTTTGAATCTTTCAGCCTGTATAAATTACAACTTGCTACAAAAGCAAAAAATGGTTCAAACAAATAAATAAAATACTGATAAGCTAAAGCGTGTGCCTATGTATAAAATTAGAATTAAACAAAAAAAAGAACTATTTTACTTTATTATTTAAAATTGAGTTTATGTTGAAAGTGAACATCCAATTACAGTAGAATTTATCATAATAAACAACTGAAAGAAAAGACAGAAGTTTGCAATTCGAATTAACAAAAGAACTTACAGTAAAAGCCATTTAAATGAGCAAGTCTTGCTTACAGAAAAATGAGCAAGGCCGCATTCAAACCCTGATAAATCTGGCTCAATCTCCTTAAGTATCTAAATTGATAAAAATAAATGGGTCAGTTGAGATGAGTATGTAAGTTTACTCTAATAATATGTAATAAAAATTATGTATCAACTATGCATACATTTTGATTGTTTCGCTTTCAGTTTCACCTTCTTAGAAAATTTCCTAATTTTACAATCATATTCAAAGCACTTCATCTGTTAGTTCCATTTACTCTCATTAACAGTCCAAAATATACTAAATATTAGTTCAGCTATCACAGTCAACACAGATTAGTATAGTACCTCAAGATACGATATTACATATATCCTTTGAGATGGATTCCCTACAACAACAAAACAACTTAACCATGTATATTATAATAATAATCAAATTAAGAATTATTCAACTGAAACTAGACCAAGGAAGATAACTAGTTAACCACATATACATGAACTACAATCAATGAATATAAGAAACCCCTATTTATGTTTTTAATCAAAGTTTAAGTCCTACGATCAATGAATATAAGAAGGTAGATTATACTTGGGAGGAAGTCGGATCGTGAGTATAAGAACAAAGAGTATCCTACAATCAATGAATTTAAGAACACATTATTTTAATCAAAATTCGGGTCCTAAAATTGATGACTATAAGATCGCAGACGTTTAAGGTCAACCTAACATCGATGGAAATTAAACAAACATCACTTTTATACCAAGGATAAAGTTAGATTGTGAAATAATATAGAGTGAGAGATTATTTTAGAGTGTACCATGCTATAGATGCTTGATGATAGTGGAAGAGGGATTCAGATGCAGTGAAGAGAAGCAGGGTTGATAAGTGGTAGTTGTACACCATCTATAGTCGGCGGCGTGAAGAGGAGAAAGGAGATGAAGCAGATGCAGTGAGAAATGACAAATTTTCCTACGTACTAAGAAATTGGGAATTATTGATTTGAGAGTAAGGAGGTGGAATTTTTCTAATTAGCATGGAATAAAGAGCGGTAAATTTTGGGTTACGCTTACTAGGTTAGGGGAAATTTTTTTATTAAGGCGGGAATGAGAAATTTTTTTATTGCATTTATATTAGAGAGTGAAATAGTATTAGTGGCACTTACTTTTTAACGTCACAAATTTTTGCTACTATAAATGGTTTTTCTTGTAGTGCTACCAAGTCTTGATGCCAAAGTCTCATTCCAAGCTCCATAGATCGATCGCCTGTTGTTTGCTATTGAACGCTTCAAGCATGGGAAATCAGCAACTCTACTCTTCCACTGATTCATCATTTAGACTCAGAAACAAGCTTATAATTATACAAATAAATTAGGAAACATAGAGCTAATGATATATCGCTTCATCTCAAAATGATTAGAAGGATCCATAAGAAGATCTTATGGATTGGTATCGATCCATGCCTATGGAGAGGTAAACTGCTTCTACATCATAAAGATCGTGGAGGAGAACGTGGTGGAGCATTTCCCGCCAACCTACAATTGTAATTGACATAGAGGGGCATCATTTCAAGGATCTTTTAGCTCTCTTGCAATTTTTACATAATCTCTTGTAATTGCCTATGGAGTGGTACTGAACGATAAGAACAGCACTTGTAAAACAGCTATATTATCAATAAAATTCTCAAGTGGACGTAGGCAATGATTGGCCGAACCACTATAAACGTGTACTGTTCTATTTTTTCTCATTTTAATTTACTTTTTCTTCATTTTCGTTCTCTACATAATCTCTTGTGTGTTGGTGCCATATTTTGGTACTAACATTTTGGTGCTTTCACTGAGAAACGATTCTCAGGTTGTTTGGATCTATCATCTACTTTGGATTGCCTAAGTCCAAGGGATAGATTTAGCTTTCTCCATTTTTGGAATTTTTAACTACTCAAATATCTAAAAAAATCTACACAAGTGCTTTCTACATGGCTCCTATAAGGGATCGATCCACCGCTTCACGTGTTGCTGAGAATGTTGAGAATGCTGGTTCCCAATATTTTGAGGAGGTTGCACAACAAACCGTTAACGAAGGTCAGAACCCAACAGATGTGTTTACAAGGGTTGAGATGGACCGTATGATGAAACAAATGGAAAATAAGCTCTAGGAAAATCGCAATGAACTGAATTAGCAAATGAAGTAGAGCTTGGATCTGTTGAATCAACCGACAAATGACGGTAAGAGAAGGAGGAGGGAAAAAACACCTTCTAGTTTAGAATATGACAGTTCCTCATTGTTTGAGAAGAGGCAGAGGAACTAGAAAACAAAAGATGCTCATGAAGGATAGCGGGAAGTCAAAACAGAAAGCAGGGTCGAGCCATGACCAAGGTCTATGGATCGACACCGATCCATCAAAAGGGATCGAAACAGAACCATCAAATATAGGCACGAGTGATTGACTCCTGGGTGATGGTGCTGGTTTTACTTTTGGATGTGCTGTAGATGATCAGAATGTTGGAGATCAAGCAGGTGTCGTAGATCCGCCTCGAAGAAGTCATCAAACCATTGAACGAACGGTTCTCCTAGATCCAAGAGCGTTTGTCGGGCTAAGCACTTGGGGCAGGTCATGGTTATCGATGTTCAGTAGATCCACCTGAGCCGGATTTGACTGAAATGGTCAGGAGACTTATAAATGAGAGCCAACATCATAATAATGATGAGTAGGGTTCCTTCCTGAGCCGGAATCCATTCATGGAAGATATCTTATGCGAGGAATACTCGAGGAGGTTTATGATGCCGACGATGCTGTCATATAACGGGAAGACGGATCTGAGGTAGCACTTGATGAAGTACGTCTGGCATATGGATTCTGCCAAAGATACTGATGTACGATGTCGTTGTTTTCCAATTTTTCTAGAGAAAGTGGCGACGATGTGGTTCACCCAACTGCCGCCGAGATCCATATCGTCTTTTGAGCAATTAGTGCAAAAATTCATCGAATAATTCCATATGCATACAACTTGACCAAAGGACGTTATGTCACTTTCCAACCTCTTTTAGTAAGCGAGAGAGTCTTTGAAGGATTTCATACATAGATTTCATACTACAATGATGGAAATGAGCAATGCTCAAGAGGATATCATGTTGATGGTACTGATTATGGGGATTCATCTTGACACCCATTTAAGGAGGTGGTTGAAAATGAAACCCCCACCAATGATGGATATATTCTATAGAAAGGAAAATCAGTTCTTATGCTTGGAGGAGGCAAGTACTACCATCGGGAAGGCTGTTGGACCGAAGTGATACAGAGTAATGTTGCTGCGATACAGTCCGGGGGGAGTTTCTAAAGTGTTGATGTTAATGTGGAAAACCGAAGTGGTGTATAGGGCAAGAACAACGGCGGATCTTAGGACAAGAAGTTGGATTCAAGAAGATGTTCGAGAATCTTAAAGTTCAACAATTACACTCCACTAAATAACTTGATTGAAAATGTATACTTATCTCACAAGGTAAAAAGCAGTGCAGGAAGCCGGCTCCTAGGGAGTCGATTGAGAGGAGAAGAAATTTGGCAAGTTTTGTAGATTTCACAAAACACGTGGTCATAACACCAACGACTGCAGGCATATGCATGACATGATCGAAGAGTTGATTCGTAAGAAGAAATTATAGTAGTTTGTGCAAGCCCCGCAGGATGGTAGGTAAGGAACTTCAATTCCCCAGTAGGGGCAAGACAGGCCTGTTGTTGATGAGCCCAAGAAGCTTGAGAAACATCTCATGATAAATAATATTATCGGTGGATTGCATCCAGCTGAGAAAATTAAGTTGGAACAAGATGGAACTGTATGTGAGAGCGTTAAAGCGCACAGTGAATGAGGGCTATTTTGCCATCGAGGACGATGTTCTAGCAAAATAACTCATAACTATGATAGATGATATCGTGTTTTGAAACAGAGGTTTTGATGGGTTAGAGGCCCTGATGACTGATCTGCATGTGATATCGACCATGATTGGCCATATTGTTGTGAGGAAAGTGTTGGTTGACTGTGGAAGTTCGGTCAACATCATGTTCAAGAAAGCCTACGACCAAATGCTTTTGGAGGGCAAGGGTTTAAAGCTAGGTAAATCTCGGATCCAATGATTTAACAGGACTGCTACTAAGCCTGTGGGATGTGTGGATCTACCGATGGTGCTCGGAGAGGGCGACTGCAGGAGAGTGTGGGTCATACCTTTAGTTGTGTTGGATATCTATTCTGCCTACACTGCTTTTTTGGGCCGACCGATCCTTGCTGAATTTAGAGCGGTCATCACTCTGTAGTGCTTAATGATGAAGTTCCTGACCTAGAATGGTGTGGTAATTGTTCAAGGAGATCAGGGGCTTGGCTGCAAGTGTTATGTCGCCAAATTGAAAGAGACGAGGTGAAGAGAGAAAGGAAAGGGTGTAGATATGACTCTCTACATTAAGGCTTTGGATGCATAGCAACCACCACCTGAGCGCTGGCTCGAGCAGCATAGTCAGTCCCATAAGGATATGGATCTGCCGAAAGAGCCGAAGGATGGAAGGGCAACTCCAGTCGAGTTGACAATCAACATCCTGATCAGCCAGGATGACCCTACACGGGTCTTGAAGGTCGAATCACAGATTGGTGTGAAAATGATGAAAGAATTAGTTGGTTTTATCTAGGAGAACCTGGATGTGTTTGTCTAGACTCACTCAGACATATGTGGAATATCGCCGAAGATAGCGAGCCATGCATTAAATAAAAATCCTAAATGCATTTATGTGAAAAAGAAACGTCACGGCCTGGGTCTAGAAAGATCCACTGCACTCAAAGAAGAAGCAGAGAAGTTGAAGGATAATGGCTTCATCCGCGATGCCCTGTACCTGGAGTGGGTATCAAATCCAGTCTTGGTGAAAAAGTCAAATGGGAATTGGAGGACATGCTTCGACTATTCTGACCTGAATAAGGAATGACCAAAGGACAGCTTCCCGCTCCCAAGGATTGATCAGCTGGTGGACTCAACACTGGACATGAATTGTTATCATTTATGGATGCATAATCTAGATACAATCAGATACCCATGCACGTACCAGACCAAGAACACATCGGCTTCATATCTGATCTGGGACTCTATTGTTATCTTGTCATGCCCTTTGGATTAAAGAATGCCAAAGTGACTTACCAGAGATTGGTCAACAAGATGTTTAACGATTAGATCAAGCGCTCGATGGAAGTTTACATGGACGATATGCTTGTGATGTCATGATGATTGGGGAACCACATCGATGATTTGGGAGAGATGTTCGGTGTTTTCCAAAAGTACGGGATGAAGCTTAATCTTTTGAGATGCTCATTCAGTGTTGCAGCGGAAAAATTATTAGTCTTCATCGTGAACTCCCGTGGAATCTAAACTAATTCGAAGAAAATTGAAGCACGGAGGAACATCAAAGCCTGAAAGACGATCAAAGATGTTTAAATCTTGAATGGAAAGTCGCTGTCCTAAGTTGATTCTTCTCCAGAGCTATTAAAAGATGCATCCCTTTCTTTGATGTGATCAAGAAGGGGAAGATGAACTTCGCTTGGACACAAGAATGTATTGACACATTCTAGGCTCCGGTGAATCACTTGGAGAGACCTCAATTCCATCGAAGCCGTTGGATGATAAGGACTTGTTTACTTATCTAGTAGTGTCCATCCATGCTATGAGTGCCGCACTCATACTGAGGAGTCCCGAATTCAAATACCATTGTACTACACCAGTAGGCGGTTGACAAGAGCAGAAAGAAATTAACTAAAGTTGGAAAAGCTCACATGTTGCCTACTAATCGCTTCAAGGAAACTTCGTTCCTATTTTAAGGCTCTCTGATCAAAGTTCTGGCCGACCAGCTTTTGAGATAGGTCATGCAACGACCCAAGACCTCTGGGAGGCTGTTGAAATGGAACATTAAATTGAGCCAGTATGACATAACTTATCATCCCCGGAGAGCAATCCAAGGTCAAGCTTTGGTAGATTTCATTGCTGAATACACTGTGTGAGATGACATACCAGAGAGCAGTAGAGAGCATAGTGCCAAATGGAAGATGTATAAGGATGGTGCATCCAACGAACATTGTTCTGGTGCTGGAGTCGTGCTGGTGACTCCCGAGGAACATCCAATTTTGTTACGCCCTTAAACTCGACTTTCACACAACAAACAATAAAGCAGAACATGAAGCCTTGATTGTGGGACTCAAGATTGCTAAGGAGCTGGGACTCAAGATAACTCCTTATTTAAACCGAGCCCTTGAACTACTATGTGATATAGAATATTATACGATAATGCATATTCCCAGAGAGGAAAATATGAAGGCTGACTTGCTAGCGAAGTTGGCCAGTTCTGGAAATGCGCAGCTCATGGGCCTGGTTCCGGTGGAAGTATTATCGGCTCTGAGCATCGACCATATGGATGTTGATTGGATCTTGGAGGCCTAATTTGAGGAGGAGTCATAGATGACTCTGATAAAGAACTATCTACAGAAAAAAATCCTTCCTGACAAGAAGAGCGAACGACACCAACTCCTTTGTAAAGCTGCAAGATTCATTATGCAAGAAGGAGTACTTTATAGAAAAGCATTTTCAGTTCCTATGCTTCGGTGTGTTGCCAATGATGAGGCCAAGTGAATATTGAGAGAAGTTCATAAAGGGGCACGAGGAGACCACACCGAGGAGCAAACCCTAGCGAAGAAGATCCTTCGTTACGAGTATTTCTAGCCAACTGTCAATTGAGACGCAGCTGATTACACCATAAAGTGTGACAAGTGCTAGAGATTCTCCAAGATACCAAAAGCCCCACTAACGGGGATTACTCAAATGGTCAGTCCCTGGCCGTTTGTAGTCTGGGGAATCGATATCATTGGTGTTTGCTAATATCTGAGGGTAGTGTGAAGTTTGCCATTGTCGCGGTTGATTACTTCATGAAATTGGCTGAGGTAGAGCCCTTAACCATAATCACCACAAAGAAAGTAATCGACTTCATGGTCAGGAACATCATCTATTGTTTTGGGGTTCCACAAACGATTATCTCCGATATCGGGACCCGATTCGACTACGTCGAGTATAAAGATTTCCGCCACAGGCACAATATCAAGAAGAGGTTTGTTGTGGAGGCACACCTTAGGCGAATGAACAGGTTGAAGCAGTTAACAAAATCATTATATACATTCTCAAGAAACGATTAGAGAAGGCTAAGGGCAAGTGGGTCGATGAACTTCCATTGGCACTTTGGGCTTATCGAATGATCCACAAGTCGGCGATTGGCCGCTTTCCTTTTGCTCTAGCTTATGGATCAGAGGCTATGATCCCGGTTGAACTTGAAGTACAGTCTTATCGAGTGACTCACTATAATCCATAGACAAATGATGTACTCCTGCTGGAGTCTCTCAATATGATTGATGAGAAGCGTGATGAAGCTGACTTGAGAGCAGCCTGTTAATACCTCAGATATTGATTTTGATGACCACAACCATATAAATATTACTACTAACATATCTTCGAGTTATGTAGTTATTTCAGATATATTATAGAGACATTTATAGACACAAACAAGAACTCAATGGAAGAAAATGGATTATATGAGAAGGTTAATCAAAGCTATAGAAGAACAAAACTGATTGAAGAAGAAAGCTGAAAACATAGAAGTGTTTAAAGTGATGAGTAGTTGGTTGGATCTTATAATTCGTTAAAGATCCCATGGCAATTATGCTTGAAGATTATCAACCATTGACCTTAACCAAATCACAAAAATTCACAAATAAGAGGTACTTTTGAAATCTGAAATTTGCAACAGTTATTGGTGTTCTATTTGAAAATCACCTATATGTCGACATATGGTCCTCAAGTATGTCGACATACTTCCTGTTGGTCGGTTTTTTAAAATTTAAATCAAGGTATTTTTCTGCCACCTCTTCACCAAAAGACATGTCTCTTCAACCACAATATAAAGGCCCTGGAAAATGAATTTTCCAATCAATTCTCTCTTTTTTCTCATATCTTTCTCTTCCATACTTTTGCAAAAGAAATCCATTGCATATTCTTTTATTCTCTTTGCAAATGCATACCATTTCACTTCGATTCTTCAAGGATTTGCAAACCACGTTATATCAAAGAGTTTCTACTTGAATTTATATCATTCTCTCTCTGATTTCATCATATTCCTCAAAGAATTCAAAGATATATTACCATTGGAGGTCTATAGGATCATTGTACCGAATCTGCAAGAATCCATACTGAAGATACAACTAATTGCCATTGTTATTGTTTTTGAAAAGTAGAGGGTGTATCTTGTAGCCTGTGAAATCAAGATTGTAAAGGTGTTCTTGCCACCCGTGGAAAGCAAGCTATTATAGTGAAATTCTGCACGGTGTGGTGCAGGACTGGATGTAGGACTGGTTAATCCAAACCAGTATAAAAATCCGGGTATTATTTACTTTACTGTATTTTGCTTTATTACTTACTTATTTCTGTTTGCAATTTGAATAGATATAGTGTTAAATTCATAAGTTAATTTTATAGATTTGAAATACACATTTCATCCCCTCTAGTGTTTAAATAGCCTTAAGATCCATTCTGCTTTAACTTATAGACAATCCCTATTTCTCAACATTTGGTATCAGAACACTAATTTTTTAAAATTCATAACTTGGTTTTTGAAAAGTATAAATAGCCAGTGACACTCGTGACACTCGTGACACTTTCTTTAACACTTTTGTAGAAAGACAATCTACTATTAGACCCCCCCCCTCTATTTGATGTAGTAATTATGCATATTGGCTTGTAGGATGAATTTTATTTGCAGTCTAATGGTTTAGATATTTGGAACATTACCCAAATAGAGTACACTAAGCCCCAAGTGAACTATTCATAATGGACACTTGACGAAAATACACAAGCACTCAGTAATTCCAAGACCATGAATATTTTATTTTGCTCCTTAGATAGAAATGAATTTAATCGAGTGTCTATTTGTAAGTCTGCATACGAAATTTGGAGAACGTTGCAAGTCACATATGAGGGCACTGGTAAAGTAAAACAAACTAAGATATCTATGCTAACTAACTAGTTTCAACTTTTTCAAATGAAACTAAATTAGTCTATTTTTGAAATTTTTTCTAGATTTCAGGATATAGTACATGCATTAATATCATTAGGAAAGAAAATTACTGAAGAGGCCCAAGTCATAAAGATCTTGAATTCACTTTCCAGTGAATTGGATTAGAAGACTCTAGCAATCAAAGAAGCCAATGATATTAGTACTACAAAAATAAAAGATTTAATTGGTAATCTAATGTGCTATGAAGTAAAGTTATAGGTTTGAAAAGAGAACCAGACAAATGAGAAGAAATCACTTGCACTCAATGCTACAAACGACAGTGATGAACCAGATGATGTTGATGATGATGGTGTCAAGTTTATAACTAGGAATTTCAAGAAATTCTTGAAATATTAGAAGACGCACCAACTTCAAAAAACTAACAATAATAATTCCAGAATTGGAAATGTTGTTAAGTGTTCCGAGTGTGATAAACCCAGTCATTTGAAAAGAGACTGCCCCAACCTGAAGAAATCAAAGTACTCTTCGAACACTTTGAATAAGAAAAGGAAACATACTTTCAAGGTGACATGGGATGATTCAGATACATCATCAAGTGATAGTGATTCATAAACAGAAAATGCCAAATGTGCTTCATGGCAAAGGATAACCAAGTATGGAATTTTAGTAATGAAATTTTTATTGTCTTAAATGATATGTATAAGGGATATAAAATGCTTAGGAAAGAGTACAAGAACAGTTTAGTAAAGGTAAATAGATTAAAAATGTTTAACGAAATGTTAACCAAAGAAAAACAATGTCTATAAGATGAAATTGAAAGACTTAATGGACTTAATGATGGTTCAAAATTTGAAAGTTTTGGAAAATTTAAAAGTGAAAATGAATCATTAAGATTAGAAAATCTTTCAATGACATCAGAGATCACTGCTTTAAATAACAAAATAACATCTCTAGATAATGTTATTCTTGACTGTAATAAGGATTTTGACAGAATGAAAACTGATATTGATATATTTAACAAAGGGAAGAATAATCTAGAAAATTATTATTTGGATCTAAACCTACTAACAATAAACATGGACTTGGATACACCCCTAAGACCAAATCAAACGAATTAGTACTCAAAGTACTAAATTTGTTAAGGCTACCAAGTTCAAACCAAAACCTAGGAAATTAAAGTTAAAACCCCCAAATAGGTTCATTAATTTATGGTTCCTAGAAAGTTAGATAATATTGAAAAAGAAAATTGTATCGATAATTTTATTAATAAAGTTCATTTATCTAATGATCATATTTTGAAATGGTCTTCAAACTCTTCATAGGTCTTGTTATCCCGCCTTTTGGCAAGGCCGAGATACCAAGGAACTGACTGGAAAATAAGGATCATACGACCTCAGCATTGGACAACTACTGGATAGCCACGGGTATCGATGAATTTTGTCCGAGTCCGGGTCGAGCCACGATTAACAAGACATAACAATCAAAGCCAGGGAAGCCAACGTTCCAAGTTTCAAGACGATCCGAGTTCGTATGCTCAACTTATGGTCGATACAAGATGAAGGAGATTCCCCCTGATTCGAATCCATATGTGAAACCTATGTTCGAATCCATCAGGATCTGTTTGCTCCGGATCGATCGATTATCTCCTTGTTCGAATCCAACAGGTGGTCAAGCTTCGTATCCATCGCCCAAATCCATGTTCGAATCCTTCAGACATCCTACTTCGTACCCAACGAGATACTCTGCTTCGAATCCATGCATGAGTGTCATGATCGAATCCATTGAAGTACCTTTCATCGAATCCATCAGGCTATGTTGACTTCGTATCGATTGAAGCAAGATCACAATCGATACGAACGATGCGTCATTCGAATCCATTGATGGGACACATGTTCGAATCCATCAAGTTCCCCTTTCTTCGAACCCATTCCTTCGAACCCACTAAGTCAAAGCGGCAAAATTCATGGGGTCGACACAGTAAAACTCGGAGCAAAAACTGGATCAACCCGGAAAGCACGCGCCACGTCAACGCCTTCATTTATTCGACCCTATCGATTCGAAGGGGATCGATTTGAACAGAGCACATCAACCAGAAATACGATCTTGAATCGATCATAACTCGAGATCCACAAATCCAAATGCTATGAAATTTTCACAGAAGCTTGCACGCATGTTGAAGAATGTCCACACCAAATTTCAGCTCGATTGGATGATTTCTTGATCGATTCGAATGGACTTCGAATCGATCCCAAAGTGGGCCCGAATTTCCTGAGAGCGGGCATGTGGGCCCCCTCACGTGCCAGAACTGGTCTCCCGAGATTTAGGCGAAATATCAGCCTCCTACACCTATAAATAGACCCCCTGGTCATTCAGAAAAGGGGTCGGATAATTCTAAGAGCTAAAGAGCGCCCAGACTCTGCCAGATTTACTTCAAATCACCACCGCTGCTTTAGTTTCAGACTTAACATAGAAAATTAGTTGTATTACATTATAAGAAATTGTAATCTTCAATCATCGAGCAATAAAATCATCAAACTTCATAGTGGACGTAGGCGAAACGCCGAACCACTCTAAATCGCTGTCTTCTGTGCAATTTACTTTCTGTTATTTGGAGTTTTTGTTAGATAATCCTCAGTTTTAATTTTCTTTCTTCACTTTTATCTCTTCAAAAAATTCTGAAGAGTGTTGTGCCCATTTTTGGTACAAACACTTTGGTGCTTTCACTGAGAAAAACCAGCTTTTTCTCCTGCTCCTTGGATCTACCATCGATACCGGATTGCATAAATCCAAGAGGAAGATCCAGATCTCTAATCCAGAATCCTTCCATTCTATTCAGATTTGCATAAAATCTAGGAAAGGAACCCACTACTTAAGATGGTTAGTACAAGAACTACCTCTACTACTGCTAATCCAGAAGGTCGGGATAGACAGAATCCTACACAGCAGCTGCAATCCAATCAAGACAACACTTCTCACTCGGATCCGTCAAAACCAGTCACCAGGCAAGAATTCCATGTGTTGCTCCAGGAATTAACACAAAGTCGGCAACAGCTGGCCAAGTAATTGCGTGCTAATATTGAATTGACCAATCAATTAAACCGCCGAAGGCACAGGAGGACCAGGAGGGATGATGCTTCCCACTCGTCCATTGAAAGCTCTGCTTCATCTGACTATCACGGCAGATCTACATGTCCCCGATTAGACGCAAGTCATACACAAGCTACCGGATATCAACCTGCCTTGACTGTAGGACAATTGAGGGTCGGACCGTCAACTAGCTTCCAGGCCAGGCCCTCGTCACGAGGAGGTGCTGTTCCACAGCATACCACAGACAATCGCACTACAACCGCCATGGTAGAAACAAGGGTTGATACCCGAAATATTTCAGACCCGAATAATCAACAACGTGGGCGTACTTATGGACCATACGTCCCAGAAGATGTGGAGCCAAGGAGGCGAGACATGGGCCGTCGACAGCGTCCGGTCCAAACTCGCACTGTGGAACCCGACCACACCTTAGATCAGCATGCACAGAATGTGGCTATGCCCGATATTTCAACCATGATCTGTTAGATGATTCGCGACAGCCAAGGGCTTACCAATGATGACTGGGGAATCTCCCGTAGTCATACTCCTTTCACAGACGAAATATTATACGCTGATCCTCCTCGGCGATTCAGAATGCCAACTCTCCCTATGTACGGAGGAAGTTCCGATCCCAATCAACACATTTTGAAATATGAGTGGTCAATGAGCGCCGCAAGGGCTGATGATGCAGTGAAATGCCGAAGTTTCCCCATCTCTTTGGGAGGAATCGCAACAATGTGGTTCACAAGGTTGCCACCTAGATCTATCTCTTCGTTCGATCAATTAGCTAAGAAATTTGTCGAACAGTTCCGTATGCATGTCGCCAGACCTAAAGACGTTAACACCCTATCTAGCATCACCCAAGCTAAGGGAGAAACACTCAGACGTTATTTGGAGAGATTCCACGTGGCATGTGTAGAGATTAGTAACCCTAACGATAACTCAATCTTGATGGCATTAACCAAAGGAATCGATCCCGATTCTGAGTTTGGAAATTGGCTAGCTGGGAAACCACCTGCATCGTTGGACCGTTTCTACTCCAAAGCCGCTCAATTCTTACGACAAGAGGATGCGAAACAGTCTAGGAAGCAGGACGATGCGATGCCCAGAACTGAAGGAATACAAAGTAATGTGGCAGTTAAGCAGTCCGGTGAGAGTTCCGGAAAAGTTCAGTTGAATATACAGAACAAACAGACTCAGCCGCGAGGCAACAATGGTCAGGATAAGAAAAGAGATCCAAACCGAGGCCCACGACGTAGGGCTCCAATGTTCGATAATTACACGCCATTGAATACATCACTGGAGAATGTATATTTACAAACTTGCAACACTGTGCAATATAAGAAGCCTGCTCCGAAGCAATCGTCGGAGAGGCAGATTCAAACAGGGAAGTTCTGTAGATTCCACGAGAGTTATGGCCACAATACCAATGAGTGTCGACATTTGCAGGACCTCATCGAGAAGTTGATCAGGGAAAGAAAGTTAGATCAGTTTGTGTGAGCGCCGCAGCCTGGTGGTGCGGGCCCGTCAAATCAGAACCGTGCACAAAATCAAGAAAGACAAGAGGAACCCGCTCGAACGGGCGGAAGGCTGGTTATAAACACAATAAGTGGTGGTCCCCATCCAGCAGAAAAAAGCTGGAGGGAAATGGAGTCGTATGCTAGCTCTATCAGGCATGCGAGCTTTGAATGTTGCAGTAATTGTGAAGATGGAACTCCGGCTAAACAACAAAAAACAATGACTGATGATATCATATTCAGAAGCAGATATGCTGATAAGATCGAAGCCCCGACAATCGACCCACTGGTCATATCTGCCCAGGTTGGTCCTGCTTGGATGAAGAGGATCCTGGTTGACAGTGGGAGCTCTGTAAACATCTTACTTAAACGAGCCTATGACTTAATGAAAATGGAAGCAAAAGACTTGAAACCTTGCCAATCTCGAGTCCACGGCTTCAATGGAAGTGCTACAATACCCACTGGAGTGGTGGAACTGCCAATGGAGTTGGGAGTTGGAGAACGCCGAAGGGTCCGAATGTTGCAATTTGTCGTGTTAGACATTGATTCACCTTACAATGCATTTTTGGGCCGACCGGCCCTTGCTGAGTTCAGGGAAGCCATTGCCCCATGGTGTTTAACTCTGAAATTCCCTACTGATCACGGAATTGGAGTCGTTCAAGGAGATCAGGCAGCCGGAAGAGCTTGTTATGTTGCTGAACTGCGCGAGGCGCAGAGGAAGGAGAAAGGAAAGGGCGTAGAGGAATCTCTCTGCGTCCGTTTTGCTGATGATTGACAATTAGTGCCTGGGCTTCGGCCTGGGCACCACGACCAATTCCTTAAAGATCTTGACCCTAGAGACAGCGAAGATAAAGACGAATCTAAAGAGAATCAAGCTTCCCCAGCTGAACTGACTGTGGACGTCCCAGTCAGTGAGGATGATGATTCAAAAGTGCTAAAAGTTGGATCTCAACTGGGAAAACAGACACAATGGGAATTGGTTGATTTTCTCCAGGCGAATCTCGACGTTTTCGCCTGGGCACACTCTGATATGTGCGGGATCTCACCGGCCATCGCAAGTCACTCCCTGAATATTGATCTGCAGTATGTCCCGGTCAAACAGAAAAGGCGCGGTATGGATCCAGAGAGATCTGCCGCCCTTAAAGAGGAGGTTGATAAGTTACAATCAAATGGGTTCATCCGAGATGCTTTATATCTAGAATGGGTGTCAAATCCAGTGTTGGTTCGAAAACCGAATGGGAAATGGAGGACTTGCATCGACTATTCTGACTTAAACAAGGCTTGTCCAAAAGATAGTTTTCCACTTCCCCGAATTGACCAGCTCGTAGACTCCACGACTGGACACGAATTATTATCTTTCATGGATGCTTATTCTGGCTACAATCAAATACCTATGCATTTGCCTGATCAAGAACATACTGGTTTCGTGACCGATCTGGGACTCTACTGCTACAGAGTCATGCCTTACGGTCTAAAAAATGCCGGAGCAACATATCAGCGCTTGGTCAATCGGATGTTCGCTGACCAGATCGGGAAGACCATGGAGGTTTACATGGACGACATGCTAGTAAAGTCCCGGCTCTCCACAGACCACATCAGAGATTTAAATTCGATGTTCTGCATTCTTCGAGAATATGGAATGAAGCTCAATCCATTAAAGTGTCACTTTGGCGTCGCCTCTGGAAAGTTCCTCGGATTTATCGTTAATGCTCGAGGGATAGAAGCAAATCCCGAAAAGATCTGGGTGATAAGGAACTTACAGACTCCAAGAACCATAAAGCAAGTCCAGATTCTCAACGGGAAGGTAGCAGCATTAAGCAGGTTCATTTCAAAATCCACCGATAAATGCATTCCTTTTTTCGATCTGATCCGGAAGGGAAAGCGGAACTTTGAATGGACCATGGAGTGTGAAGGCGCATTCCGATCGCTGGTTCAACATCTCTCCACACCTCCAATCTTGTCAAAGCCGATAGACCACGAACAATTATACCTTTATCTGGCAGTATCGGAGCATGCAATCAGCGCTGCTTTGGTTCGAGAAGAAGACCGAGTGCAGAAACCGGTCTACTATGTTAGTAAACGGTTAGCGGGAGCTGAAAGAAATTACCCAAGGCTGGAGAAATTGGCTTATTGCCTTGTCATTGCCTCAAGGAAGCTTCACCCTTACTTCCAAGCTCATCCTCTTACTGTGTATACCGATCAGCCGTTACGACAGGTCCTCACGCGGCTTGAGACGTCTGGTAGGTTACTCAAGTGGAACATCGAACTAAGCCAGTTTGATATTACTTATTCTCTAAGACGAGCCATTCAAGGACAAGTCCTAGCCGATTTCATAGCTGAATTTACCGTTCCAGAAGATTTACCCGAAACCAGTGAATCCCCCGAATATATCTGGAAGTTGTATACTGATGGTGCATCAAACGACCGGTGTTCGGGCGCTGGTGTTGTACTAGAAACTCCCGAAGGACGAGCTATATGTTATGCTTTGAGATTCGATTTTCACGCAACCAATAATGAAGCTGAATATGAAGCCCTCTAAACTGGGTTAAAATTGGCCAGAGATTTGAGAATTATTGCTGTGGAAATTTATTGTGATTCACAATTAGTTGTGTGCCAAGTACGGGGAGAGTATCAAGCAAGAGATCGAAGGTTGGCTGCTTACTTGGCTCGAGTTCAGGAAGTGCTGAATCAGTTTGACTATTATGCCATTTATTATATACCTCGAGAACACAACCAAAGAGCCGATTCATTGGCAAAGTTAGCCAGCACAGGTGAAGCATAGCAAATGGGGCTTGTCCCCGTCGAAACTTTGTCCTCCCCAAGCATCGATCATATTGAGACGGATTTTGTGTTTGAAACCGCTCCCAGTAGAGAGTCGTGGATGACTCCATATCGAAATTACATTGAGAATGGGACATTGCCTGAGCATAGAAATGAGAAAAGGAAAATTCTGCGAAAAGCTTCACGATTCGTCTTTCAGGATGGAGTCATGTATAGAAGAGGTTATTCTTTTCCTCTCCTCCGGCGTATCGCGCACGATGAAATCAAGCGAGTGTTACATGACGTACACGAAGGAGAATGCGGCGATCACACCGGTGGACAAGCTCTTGCTAAGAAAATACTCCGATACGGATACTACTGGCCGACAGTGAACCGAGACGCAGCAAACTATGCCAGAAAGTGCGATAAGTGCCAGAAACACGCCCGAATTCCAAGAGCTCCACCTACCGAGATAACCCAAATGGTCAGTCCCTGGCCATTCGCTATGTGGGGCATCGATATCATCGATGCTCTACCTCTGGCAAAAGGTGGTGCGAAGTACGCCATCGTCGCCATTGACTACTTTACAAAGTGGGCTGAAGCCGAAGCTCTCGCAACAATAACGACGAAGAAAGTAATAAATTTCGTAGTTTGCAACATCATCTGTCGATTTGGACTCCCGCATACCATCATCACCGATAATGGGGCCCAATTTGACAGTGCAGAGTTCTAGAATTTCTGTCAACGGTTTCATATCCATAAAAAATTCTCGGCAGTCGCACATCCACAGGCAAACGGTCAGGTCGAAGCTGTCAATAAATTTATAAAATCCATCCTAAAGAAACGACTGGAAAAAGCTGGGGGCAAATGGGTTGATGAACTTTCTATGGCGTTATGGGCTTATCGAACAACTCACAAGACCGCAACCGGACACACCCCATTTTCCTTATCTTATGGCTCGGAAGCCGTTATTACAGTCGAGACGGAAGTTTTTTCCCATCGCGTGACTTATTATGATCCGAAAACAAATGCTATATTACTTGCTGAATCTTTGGATCTACTGGATGAGAAGCGTGAAGAGGTAGATTTGAGCGCTGCTGCATATCGGAGTTGAGTCGCCCGATTATACAATGCCAAAGTTCGACCTCGAACTTTTGAACTCGACGATCTCGTTCTCAAGAGAATCTATCTGGTTCCTTCACACATGAAACCAAATTGGGAAGGACCATACGTAATTACGCAAAGACTCGGAGATGGCACATTCAAACTATCGACCGTTGACGGTCTTGATTTGCCAAGAGCTTGGAACAGCGAGGGTCTCCGTCGCTACTATATATGACAGGCTTTATTTACTCTATTGCATTTTTTCCATTTTTGCAATTTACTTTTGCATTTCGAAATTAGAATTTGTAATAAGGCAACTGACTTTGCCATATTTTCTTATTTCAGCAATAAAATGCCATCTCTTCGAGCCAGAGCTGTGATTCATTAAATACAATGTACAACATCACGATGCACAGAGAGCTAAATTCCATCACGCAGTGGAATTTATTCAAGTAGGGAGTGGCCATGATACAATCGGCCACTCGCTAAATGAAACCCAAGCTCGGGGGCAAGCCACCACGTCAGGCTAGAAATGGGTTAATACACGACAATCCTTTACTTAACTCCGTACTCCCAGAGTGCGAGACGGAGTATAAACATTTACTTAACTCCGTACTCCCAGAGTGCGAGACGGAGTATAAACATTTACTTAACTCCGTACTCCCAGAGTGCGAGACGGAGTATAAACATTTACTTAACTCCGTACTCCCAGAGTGCGAGACGGAGTATAAACATTTACTTAACTCCGTACTCCCAGAGTGCGAGACGGAGTATAAACATTTACTTGACTCCGTACTCCCAGAGTGCGAGACGGAGTATAAACATTTACTTGACTCCGTACTCCCAGAGTGCGAGACGGAGTATAAACATTTACTTAACTCCATATTCCCAGAGTGCGAGACGGAGTATAAATATTTACTTAACTCCATACTCCCAGAGTGTGAGACAGAGTATAAACATACATCAACTCCATGTTTATCCCCAAGACTGGGGGCAGGACCAAAACAAATATCGAATTGAAGACAAAAGAGAATATACTTTCATTTCCATTATCAACAAAAAAAATCCGATTACAAGATGGTTCAAAAATTCCTACTAGCGGGAGCCGAATCCACATCTATACACGGCTATAGGAAAAACCAAAAGACAAAACAAAACACTACAGCAAACTAAAGAAGGAATTCAGTCTTTCTTCTTCCTTAGCTTCTTCTTCGGAGTAGTCCCACTGGATCCGCTACCCGACTTCCTCCTCACTCTCTTACTCTTCTCCGGTTTATCCTCCGATGGCGACATAATGTCAACATCTTCCTCGGAGCTTGAGGCGATGGAGATTCTCTTGGAAGGTTGAACTGGAGGCATAGGGGCTGTAACAGGAAGTGGGGCAGGAGCGCTTGCAATGACCATAGTGCCACCCGGCGATATCATCATTAGTGGGGCAGGACCAGGCGGATTCATGCCTGCTGTCACTGATATCACCTCAGCATTGATCTCGGCAAGGATTTCATCTGCACGAGATACTTGAGCCGCACTGGAAGTATTAGTGGCTGGCATAAAGGAGCTAACAGCCGAAGTGGTCCCGCTCATGGCAAAGGATGGATCGACGAAGGGATCGTTGGGTTGACTGAGGAGCTCTTCGATCATCTGAGCATCAAAAGATAGCATGCTCGCTTCTCCTTTTTCGCCGACCATAGTAGATGTCATAATGGCCTCGGTGACGATAGCCCCTTGCGCTTGATAAGGAGCTTGTGATGAAGGAGGCGCAGAGACAACGGCTTCGGTCACTAAAATGTGAAAAAGCAAAGATTGTTAGCTAAATTTATTGCTTCCGATTCTTCACACAAAGTATATACGGGAAGCGTTCAAGTACCTTCCTTAGCCTGGCCCGAAGTATGGGCAGATACAGAGGCAGGAGCATCAGCGGAAGACAATTGCGGTTGGTCAGGATTATAAGCGGGGATGGACTGGGGATCGACCGCACCAATGGTTTCAGGCAATGTCGGAATTACAGCTCCAACACTTGTTTCGTGATGCTCAATCCCCGAGCCCTCACCTGTCTCTATCTGTTGAGCACCAAGCTTCTCTTTCGCCATGGAAATTACCGCCTCATGAAGAACTTTCCTCTCTTCCTCAGTAAGCAAGCGCATCTCAAGCTCGAAATCATCCAGCGTTTCATCCGAATGCGCTGCTTTCTTCTCCTCCACCAACCTAATCCAGGCATTATACAGAATCATAGAGTCATCTCCTAGCCATGATAAATTTCTGTGCTCCAGCACGTTGGCGTTGTATGTAACCAGGAGATCATCGAAATCAGCGTTCATCCTGGACTGCTCCGCCATAATCTTTTCCTGGATTTCTGCCTCCACAGACTTGGTCTTGGCCACCGCCGCAACAAGCTCGGCTCGAAGTGACACAGCTTGGTCGCATGCCTCCTGAGCGATGGCATTAGCATCGTCTTTTTCTTTCACCACCTCTGCAAATTTGGCCTTGAGCTCATTCAGCTCTTTAACGGTTGTGTCTCGCTCAGCTACGACAGTGGTATAATGGTGGCCCATCCCTTCTACCAAGGCACAGTGTGCCTGCTGCATCCTCGCCATCTTTGCCACAGCATCATCATGCTTTTTAAGCACTTGGAGTTCAGAGTTTCGAGATGACTCCATCTCAGATTGAAGAACCTGGATGATGCGAACTTTCTTAACAATCTCAGCATCACGCTCCTGAATAACCTTTGCCCGGTCAAAAGCAACCTTTGAAGCTTTCATGGCTGCTTTGTACCACTCCTTGTATTGAGCGTAAAAGTCACGGATATAGCTATGCGCCATATTTTCGGCATCCAAAGGAATCCTCTTGAGATGGGGAGGGAAAACATATGCATCCAGAAAGATTTCTGGAAAGTCCTTTTTCATTTGAGCAACCTGGATGGCTCCTTCACTTGTCAATTCAGCCGGAGCCTGTTCAACAATGGCAGCTGCCGGCGGTTTAACCCTTTGCCGCTGAGTTTCGGGCCTGGAAGATAAAGAAGGTTGTTGTTGATGCGAAGACTCAGGGTGATCTATAGGGACCCTAGGAGGCGGAGGAGAACGAGATCGCGGTCGGTACTGATAACTCCTATCTCTGTCAGTACGATCTTGACCAGAGTGGTTGCGCCAATAATCTCGATCTCTATCATAGCGATCTTGACTGGTATAGCCTCGCCCTTGATCCCTATCTAATTCCCTCCAGCGGGACTCATAGTATGAGGAAGATCGGCGTACATTACGGAGCCTATCCAGAGTAGATCCGCGGCCTGACATCTCACCTGCGATAAGAAGAAACTACAGTTTAGAATCCTACAAAAGTGACGTTCAATATGTGGAAATCATGTAGTGTTGTGGAAGTGTGTGTAAATGTGTAAACCCCCAGACCAACCGGAAGTGTTGACCGCATTCAAAGGAAAGGGCTCGCTCATATTTAAAACATCGTGGAATTCCTCCAACCCGGAATTGTGAGGAATCGATATATAATCCGGGATGGGAATATCGTCAAGCCCTTTAAAAGTATCTCTCGAATGAGAAGGGGCGGCCTCAGAAATTATAGCTCTGGAAGCAGGAGAAGACACATCTACAGACTTCCACCCTTTAGATTTAAGTTTTTTAGAAACGATGGTCTTGCTTTTCCGTCTTTCTCCCAACTCTTCAAAATTTCCCGAAAGATCCGCCATCGGCTCTATGTCCGTGTGAGTTCTTTCTTCATCGCTCACTTCGGTTATCACAACCCCGAGCGTCTTTTTTGCCATTTTCTTCTTTTTCTTCTTCTTGTTCTTCTTCTTCTTTGAAACGGGCTTTGACATCCCTTCGATGACTATACTCTGATTCATTTCAATCAAGCCGAGAGCTCTTAAGTTATAGTCATTCAACACCAAGTCGATGTGTCTCAACTCGCTCAGAATTTCTTGAAGACTTCGAACTATGCCCTTGTAATACCCGCCATCTGGTCTGGAGATAATGGCTGTAAGAGAAACAAGATGTCAAAACCAATGCCAAAAAGATGTTAGTCAAAGAAATCGTCAACATGTTACGACACTTACGTCGAGACAACCATCGCCTAGCAAAGCCGGGAGGACACCGGACATAAAACCATTCATTCTTGAAATAACTAAGTCTGGTCCAGGCTCCTGTAATAACTTGACAGTTTCTCACTGCCTCCAAAAAGGTAAAGGACGGACTATCGCCTCTGCTCTTGAAGTTAAATAGATATCTGATTTCCATCGGCCTTGGAGGATGGAAGAGGTGGTCCATAAATACAATAAACGCACTGTTCAGTAGCGCGTGCCCGTTGGGGTGTAATTGAGAGGGAGCGAGTCCAAGAAACGATAACATCTCCCTAATATACTGATTGAATGGAGGGAGTGTTCCGGCCGCACAAGCATGTTGGTAAAATGCAGTACACCCTTCGGGCGGATAATGAGGTCTGTCGTTGGAACTTGGCAATAACACATCGTCTAAAGAAATATGATGTCTTGTGCATATCCTACCCAACAAGTTTTCGGAGATGTTGGATTGAACGGAATCTATCGGATCCTCGATAAAAATTGCGTCTTGTAGCTCGTCGGGAGCCGGATCTACTATATCCGCTGGGATATCTGGAAGTACAAGGACCGGAGGAGGAGAACTCTAAATCTCCTGCTGTTGCGAGCTCAAAGATTCCATAACTGACTAACTTATCAGAAAGCAACGTTAAGTTCATAAAGAGCCCGTGCATTACCCAGTGTAGTGTGTATGAATGTGCCGTGCAGTGCAAGTGCTGTGCATTACCAAAGCAAATTTTACTGAATGAAACAAAATGTGCGAACGACGAAACTCTGGAAATCAAGACTGGAAATGACCGTCATCGCTGACCGTCATATCCACGCCATCCAAATGCTACCAACCGATTCAAGTTTAAATCTGTTATGTTTTTGGTTAAGTCATAGTTCCGTCGACGAGCTTCAAAAGGAAGTCAAGTATAATCCTACAGTCAAGTTCAGTTATGCAAGGCCGAAGCTCGTCGGAGTCAAATACGCTAAAAATTCATTAAGTTCATCGAGTTTCAGCTTGGAGTTGGTCGTAGTTCGTATTTTGGAGCAAGTCAGAGATAATGATTTTTCGCATCGAGTAGGGTCGAATCGATCGCTTCGAATCGATTCAACTCGGCCCGATATACCTCGCATCGATCGGGGTCGGCTCGGCACGTCTTCGAATCGATGGACCTTAGAACAAAGTTATCTGTATCAACTGAAGTCCTTCGAATCCATCGGGGGAGTGTTCATATCCATCAGGAACAAGAGCTTCGAATTGACCAGAGTTTGATGTCTTCGAATCGATCAGTCTATAGCTTCGAATCGATCACATGTTACATGGGACCGATACGAGCTCTAACTGCCTTCGATCGATTCGACCCACATTATTCCACAAGCAATCGATACGAAGTCGTGCGATCAAGATCGATCCGATCTATCCATCCTGGATCGATACGAGGCAAAACAGTAATCAACATCTCCTCTTCTAAGCAACACCGACACGTTGTCATCCTCCGATCGATCGATTCGAACAATTTCGCTCAAGTCTTAAGAAACCTTTCGAAACCGATCTCAGGAAGAATTCGAGAATGATGGCAATTCCAGTTTCATCGTCCTTAACTCGATTTTCATCCATTAACTACCTGATTTATTGTGATCGTGATTGAAAGATCAGAGCTTTCGATCGAGTCGGAGGAATTTTTTCTCTTGAGTTTTTGGGAGATCGATACGAAGAAGGGGCAGAATAACAGTAAAAGTAAAAAGTGAAAGTGAAAATGACCTCGCGTATTTATATGGATCCCAGATAGGAAACGGGACGCTTTGCCTCCCGGTCAACCCGACCGATTGCCACCGGTCATAAACCAATCGATTCGAACAACCACGTTCGAACCCGTCACGTTCGAATCCATCAAAGCTTCGAATCCGTCAAGGCAGCATCGATACGAAGCCCCATCGATTCGAAGCTTCATCGATTCGAGACAGTCAACAAAAGCTAAATCGGAGTCACCATGTCCCATCAATTCGAAATGCTAACTTCACGACCATCGACTCGTAGTGATTCAAAAACTATTGATTCGAATGATCATTTCGAATCCAGCGAAAACCATCAATGAGGATGAATGCATCGCCTCGATATGAAAATGATTACTGGTCTACCTTTTACATCGATTCAGGAGAGGATCAATACAAGAGGATAATCATAGACAATCATCAAAACGATGTTTTAACTCGAATCTCAAATCGATTCAGGAGAGGATTGATGCGGACTTCGATAACTAACTAAACTGGCAACGACGTGCAAACACGCAACGTTAACAAAAGTCAAGATGACACATATATGCACATATGTTCGACTAATACTTAATCTTTGACATTCACAGAAATCAAGTGCTCGTCTCATCGTGAATCCGACGGCATACAGATGATCACAATCATACAACAGTCAATTACAGCAATACAGGATACAGTTTTCAGCGAAACATGTGATGATTATCAAACAGGAACTGCAGCTTTTCAAAGCACGTCATGATTACACAAGACGTACTTTGGGGGGCAAATGTTATCCCGCCTTTTGGCAAGGCCGAGATACCAAGGAACTGACTGGAAAATAAGGATCATACGACCTCAGCATTGGACAGCTACTGGATAGCCACGGGTATCGATGAATTTTGTCCGAGTTCGGATCGAGCCATGATTAACAAGACATAACAATCAAAGCCAGGGAAGCCAACGTTCCAAGTTTCAAGACGATCCGAGTTCGTATGCTCAACTTATGGTCGATACAAGATGAAGGAGATTCCTCCTGATTCGAATCCATAGGTGAAACCTATGTTTGAATCCATCAGGATCTGTTTGCTCCGGATCGATCAATTACCTCCTTGTTCGAATCCAACAGGTGGTCAAGCTTCGTATCCATCGCCCGAATCCATGTTCGAATCCTTCAGACATCCTACTTCGTACCCAACGAGATACTCTGCTTCGAATCCATGCATGAGTGGCATGATCGAATCCATTGAAGTACCTTTCATCGAATCCATCAGGCTATGTTGACTTCGTATCGATTGAAGCAAGATCACAATCGATACGAACGATGCGTCATTCGAATCCATTGCTGGGACACATGTTCGAATCCATCAAGTTCCCCTTTCTTCGAACCCATTCCTTCGAACCCACTAAGTCAAAGCGGCGAAATTCATGGGGTCGACACAGTAAAACTCGGAGCAAAAACTGGATCAACCCGGAAAGCGCGCGCCACGTCAACGCCTTCATCGATTCGACCCTATCGATTCGAAGGGGATCGATTCGAACAGAGCGCATCAACCAGAAATACGATCTTGAATCGATCATAACTCGAGATCCACAAATCCAAATGCTATGAAATTTTCACAGAAGCTTGCACGCATGTTGAAGAATGTCCACACCAAATTTCAGCTCGATTGGATGATTCCTTGATCAATTCGAATGGACTTCGAATCGATCCCAAAGTGGGCCCGGATTTCCTGAGAGCGGGCATGTGGGCCCCCTCACGTGCCAGAACTGGTCTCCCGAGATTTAGGCGAAATGTTAGCCTCCTACACCTATAAATAGACCCCCTGGTCATTCAGAAAAGGGGTCGGATAATTCTAAGAGCTAAAGAGCGCCCAGACTCTGCCAGATTTACTTCAAATCACCACCGCTGCTTTAGTTTCAGACTTAACTTAGAAAATTAGTTGTATTACATTATAAGAAATTTTAATCTTCAAGCATCGAGCAATAAAATCATCAAACTTCATAGTGGACGTAGGCGAAATGCCGAACCACTCTAAATCGCTGTCTTCTGTGCAATTTACTTTCTGTTATTTGGAGTTTTTGTTAGATAATCCTCAGTTTTAATTTTATTTATTCACTTTTATCTCTTTAAAAACTTCTGAAGAGTGTTATGCCTATTTTTGGTACAAACAGGTCTGCCTTCCCAAAACTTAACCCCATGGACCCAAAATAAAATAGGGTACCAATGCACATATTTTATATTTTTTTCAGGTACCGAACAATGGATACCAACAGCGAATGTTCAAAGCATATGATAAGAAATCCATTGAACTTTGGATAAATATCAAAAGGATATGTTATTGGCATCAACAACATCGGTAACTCTAAAACTCATCTAATTTTAATTATTTTACTATATAAGTTATTTCATGCTTTATATTGATTTTGATTCCCCTCATCATTTTTATTTTTTATATATACATCTCTATGTACAAACTCTATACATATTATCTAGCCGTGCTTAAACGATTCTAGTTTTGCCCTTTTTGTTGATGATAAAGGGGGAGAAAATGTATAAGTATACTAGGCAAAATGGTAGGGCGGTGCATAGAGTTAGGAGGAGTCAAATATAAAAATATTATATTTTATCTCTCAAATATTTATATGGTTGTCATCATAAAAAAGGGGGAGAGTGTTAATACCTTATATATTGATTTTGATAACAATAACCATATGAATATTATTACTACCATATCTTTGAGTTGTGTAGTTATTTCAGATGTATTATGGAGACATTTACAGAGATAAACAAGAACTCAATGGAAGAAAATAGATTATATAAGAAGGTTATTCGGAGCTATGGAAGAACAAAACTGATTGAAGAAGAATGCTGAAAAGACAGAAGTGTTTAAAGTGATGAGTGGCTGGTTGAGTCTTAGAATTCCTTATTAAAGATCCCATGGCAATTATACTTGAAGATTATCAACCATTGACCATAATCGAGTCACCAAAATTCACAAATAAGAGGTACTTTTGAAATTTGAAATTTGCAACACTTTCTGAAATTTGTAACACTATTGGTGTTGCTGTTTCTCTTTGAAAATCACTTATATGTCGACATATGGTCCTCAAGTATGTCGACATACTTCCCGTTGGTCGGTTTTTTGAAATTTAAATCAAGGGATTTTCCTACCACCTCTTCAGCAAAAGACATGTCTCTTCAACCACTATATAGAGGCCGTGGAAAATGAATTTTCCAGTCAATTCTCTTATTCTCATACTCTTTCTCTTCCATACTTTTGCAAAAGAAATCCATTGCATATTTTTTCATTCTCTTTGCGAATGCATACCATTTCACTCCGATTCTTCAAGGATTTGCAAATCACATTATATCAGAGAGTTTCTATTTGAATTCATATCATTCTTCCTCTGATTTCATCCTATTCCTCGAAGAATTCAAAGATATATTGCCGTTGGAGGTCTATAAGATCATTATACCGAATCTATAAGAATTCGTATTGAAGATACAACTAATTGCCATTGTTGTTGCTTATGAAAAGTAGTGGGTGTATCTTGTAGCCCGTGAAATCAAGATTGTAAAGGTGTTCTTGCCACCCGTGGAAAGTAAGCGATTATAGTGAAATTCTGCACGGTGTAGTGTAGGATTGGATGCAGTATTGGTTAATCTGAATTAGTATAAAAATCTAGGCGTTATTTACTTTACTGCATTTTACTTCATTACTTACTTATTTATGTTTGCAATTTGAATAGATATAGTGTTAAATTCATAAGTTAAAATAGCCTTAAGATCCATTCCGCATTAAGGTATAAACAATCCTCGTTTTTCAACACAACCATGCATCGGAAACGAGTCGCCCGATACTACAATACCAAGGCCAAGACTCGGACCTTTGAAATTAGAGATTTCGTTCTTAAACGAATCTTCCCTGGCCCAAGGAACTTGGGACCGACATAGGAAGTTCCATATGCAATTGAACAGAAGCTCGGAGATGGCACATTCAAGCTGGCAACGATGGACGGGTTCTCAATCCCGCGGGCGTGGAATAGCGAACACTTACGATGCTATTTCACTTGAATGTAAATTTGTATGTATCTAATCAAAGTTGTGTAACCAGACAGAATTTGTCATTTCAAGTGTTTATAAAAGAAACGACTTTCGAAGCTTATGAATCTATCTGTGTTTAACTTTACATTAGGATCAGTGGTATTTACTTAGATGAACATGCGTATGCAAAATGCAAGTGTGCAGGTACCTTGAGATAGGTGCCCACCAAGCTTCTGCAATCCATGATCAGGCGCACGAAGCTCAACCACACTTGGCGTCCAAAGAGATGCCAAGAAACTCCTCTAACTTATGACTTGGGGGTAGGAGTATAAACATTCAAAGGCTGGATGAGACAGTTTGCCTGCTCATGCCCAGAGTCTGGCAGAGCATCCACACCTTGCCCGGAGTAGGCAGGATAAAAGTCTACACTCGGAGATAGCGAGATCCTACGTACATCGTTTAATGCCTAAAGTTAAGCATGATTAAAGACAAGTGTCCTGGAAAAGGATGTTTTAACCACATGATTAAGTGGTTAATTCCAACCGACGCCCTGTGTTTGGCATGGTCAAGGCGTGTATTATGGAGAAGGATGTCCGGAGAGACATCCGAAGATGAATTACCTTGATTGACGCCCGTAGTTAGGCCGACCACACTCAAAACATCCTTGAAACGGATGTTTAAGTTAGCTTTCTAACCAAGTAGAGTTTGACCAAGTTCCAGAGTCAAATATGGTCATATGTGAATAAACATTCTAATGATTATTCTTTAATCGCAAATGATGGAACAGACTAGTAATTAGTCCGATGATGATGATGAGAAGTGGACCGCAAATACATTGAATGTGAAGCGCATTTCTCGAACACTTGGTCAAATTCACGTAAGACTTAAACAAAATAAAAGGTCTTTATTATTCACAACCAAAATAAGGCTTGGAAGAAAACGTACAAGTGTTATTGATAACTAGACTGAAAGAAAAAACGGGTTCGAACCCGCATAAAACTGGCCGGAAAACAGAAGCTGGTTGCCAATACTATAAAACCGAAAGCACAAAGGAGTTGGACGATCATTTCTTGATCCTCTTCTTTTTCTCTTTTTTCTCTGCAGAAGATGGCTCACTAGATCCCTCTGGTTTCTTCCTTATTCTTCCTCCACATCCTTTGCCCTTCGATGACAAACTAAGTAACACGACAGCTGACATGCTTTGAGTGCTCCCGGTCATGGGCAGCGTGACCGAAGTGAAAATGGTCTCGTTGGGCAAAGCTATTGACAAAGGAGGAGGAAAAAAGTCAGTCGGTTCTTGCTTAATTTCTACAGCAGACTTGAGATGTTGTTCAAGAAGTTTGCTCATTGAAATCTCTTGAGCAGGATCAACACCCAGTGATTTGGACATCATCATCAGCTAGCATACTGAAGATCACCAGGCCGTTCTTCTTACAAAGCATGAATCATTTGCACGCCAGGGCCCGGAGTGTCGCCAATTAGAATGCTCGGAGTCATCCCTAAAATAGTCGCGGTCGTTGTATCGGCCATTTTCGCTTGTTGTCGGGATTGGAAGCCCTTCTTCGAGAGAATAGAAATCATAGGCTGACCTAAAGTTTGAGAAAGATGAAATGAGAGATTAACTACATCGACCAGCATCATGTGTGCTCTCGCAAATATGGCTCAATGTGGGCAGGTGTAGAACTCAAATTACCCTCCTAAATAGGAAATAGCATGCCTGTTTTGTGTGTGGCACATCCAGATCGTACTCGGAATCTGAAAGAGTGATAGAGGCAGCAGGGGCTTGTAGGTGAGACCGATATCGATATCCTAAGGAGTAGTGTCGGAACCTTCGGCTTGATCTTTTTGAACTGTAGCAGCCAACTCCGGATGAAAATTGCTCTCACCTATTCTAAGCTCCTCAATTTTCTATGCACTTAGAATCTCTTTCTCTAGTTCTGCTAAGTCCACTTTGCTTTCTTCTGAATATTCGCACTCTTCCAGCACAATCTTCTCCCGTGCTATTACTAGAGTATGGGGATAAGCTTTTCCAATCTACGCTAGAACTCTAAATTTAATAACATTGGCATTGTAGTTAGTGATGAGTGAATCAAAGCAATCCTTAATCCATCTCTCTACAGCTGCCACTAACTCATCCACCTTCTTGGCTTTCTCCATGCATCATTTCTTTGCTTACGAGCCTCAACGATTTCTTTACGGTATTCTTGAGTCGTTTGGAGGGCCTCATCCTTCTCCTTCCTTTCTTTCTCTAGTTGTGACTTTAGCGCTTTTACTTCTTCAGCCAAATCATTATTTCTACAGGGAACAAACTCTAATCCGATTAAATGATTCTTTCTTTCTTGCTTGAGCATAGCATTTAAATCCCTAACTTTTCGATCAACATCCTCCTTTACCTTCTTTGACTCGGCAACTTCTTCGTCGAGGTGAGCGATGGTCTCATCATTCTGGTTCGCAGTGAGTTTTATTCCTGTGCTCTCAACCTCTAAATTCTCAGTATATTCCAAATTGGTCTCGGCTAGCCTTCTCCAAGTGAAGTATTGATCATACACATCACCAATATATGCATTCGTTTCTTCCTTGATATACGTAGGAACATCTTTCAAGTTTAGAATGAACTTGCAGGCTTTGAAGTTGATCTTCAAAAAGCAATGTTGTAACTCGGCTATCTAAAGGTTCGAACCGATAGGTTGCTCCTTTTGGACAACAGGCTATTCGGTAGGTTGCTTGGTAGGCGCTTTTTCAGCTCTGTGCCAAAAAGAGTTGGGGCAGTGGATTTAGAGGGATGATGGGAGTGTTGAGAAGTGTGAGACGGCACTGTTCGTTTAGCAGAGAGAGAAGCACGAGAAGCGTCATCGCAAAGGACATCGTCACGGAGACTAGAGTGTTTTTCCGAACCCTTGGATGGGGGCTTGGACGTAGATCAATGCCTATATGATAAGTTGTGTGGCCTATAATCTTTCTCTCTGCTCCCACAATCAAGCTTGAGCACTAACTAAAATCAAAATCATGACTGGGCTTGTGAGGTCGCGCAGTTGGTTTGCACCTCGGTCGATAACTCATATAATCCTAGAAATCCTCATATAATCCACATCGTTCCATGGAACCTACAAACAAAATGAACATGGATCAGCTTTGACATGACAGAAGCACGACATAAGTTATGTAGAGTGCAATGCATGCATGTGTGCATGCATGTGTCCTAGTTCTCCCCAACGGACCATGGATTTGAATTTTGTTGACAAGGGTAATCTCCCCTGCTTCGGTAGAATGTATGTCATCTTGGAAATGAATGGAGGACCCAATATCCCCAAACTCATAAGTGTGAGGCCAAAGGTGTCGATTACATCCGAGATTGGCCCAAAACCATCAAAAGGATCCTCTAAAACTTTTATAGGAGTTTCAAATGTAGTTGTGACTAGTAGAGGCCGAATCAGAGTTTTCTTTTTTCCAATTTTAATCTTAAGGCTTCTTTTTTGGAGAGGTTGTTGGTCTTCGCCCTCTTCATCATCAAATGGATAACAACCTATGTCAGTACCCACATAGCCTGCTCCTTCTCCTTCATCGCCACCTTTGATTTCACCTTCTTCGATGTGCTCTTGCACATCGCCAGTCTCGGCTACTGGACTTTAGGCTGGGGGCACCGGCGAGTGGTCTTTGTTATTTCAGGATGAGGAATCATCCTCACCACTATCAGAAGCTTCTGGAGCAGCACAAAAACTATGATCAAAATCCAACAAGAACAAAAACTACGATCAAAATCCAACAAGTTATAAGTCCACAGATTCTCATTGCTGAGTACTGTCTTAGCCCCTCTCTCTTCCTCTAGGATTGCATGGAGTTATATGATAGTCTCTGCCAAAGCTACATTGGTAGGCCTGCATGGAATATCTACAAAGAATGAAAAAGACGTTCAGTAATAGCAGAAACTATGAACCTAAGTTCATACATAAAATACGGAAATATAACTTACAAGGAGACAACCATCGTTGTGCAAATCCAGGAGGACAATGAACGAAAAAGAATACTTCCTTAAAATAGCATAGTTTATTCCAAGTGCCAACTATGATTCAGCAACCCCTAGATGGCTTTAAAAAGACGAAGGAAGGATTCCCATTGCGATGCTTGAAACTGAACAAATGTTGGATCTCTTGATTACTGGGAATCCAATCAAAATGGCTAGCAAAATAATGAACAAGCTATGGAGGAATGCATAGCTATTCGGATGAAGCTGACCTAGAGCCAATCTCATGAAATATAGAACTTGTCAAATATGCTGATTAAATAGCAGGACGCCTTCTACTAAGCACATATACCTATTACATGTTGTGTACCTATCTGGTGGATGGTGTCCTCTCTGGTGGCATGCCGGAACCAACACGTCCTCAAACAGAATGTCGTGCTTATCGCAAATTCTTCTAAGAAATTCTTTCTCAATCTTTGATGCGATGGAATCAGCTAAATCGTCTAATATGATTGCATCATCAAGAGTGTCGGAGGCAAGTTCAACTTATGACCCTTCTGTAGGCTCTAATGGATCTTTCGGAATAGGTTGGTCTACATGTGGATTTTTAGGTTGCGGTACGGACTGTACTGGAGTTTGTCGAGCAGATGGAATTAGAGTCGAGCTTGACTTAGTATCTGATTCGGCATATCCAGACATTGATGGAACTGCAACTTGAGCAGAGAAACACTCAAAATATTTATGACCTATAGCTATCATAACTCAACATATAACTGATATCAGATTGATTAAAAGAGCTAACTCGTGCCAAAGTGAAAGTCTAGTGCAGTGTTGTTGTTAAACCAAAAAATGGATCAACACCCTGGATCAAGTATGAAAGCATCAGTGCAGATAATCAGCTGTACAATTCTCAGATAAACAGCAAATAAACAGCAGAAGTAAGAAAAGAGACACAGGATTTTTATAGTGGTTCCGCTGACTTTGGCCTACGTCCACTTTAGTCAATCTTTCTTATGATTATAAGAGTTGAATTTCTCTGGATATCAACTAGCTAGTCCTTAGATCTAAGTTACAATGAGTTAGAATAAGTCACAAGTTCAAGGGTTGATTGGAGAATCATAGTAATCCCCATGATGACTGTTGTGAGGGAGAAGAAAGTTGAAGAAGTAAAGGAATTCCAGTAGAGTAATGGCACCTCTCTCTCCGAAAAAGATCCATCTCTAGTTGCAGGTAGGTGAGTATCCATAGGGGAATTCAGTAAATATTGGGCCAGAAGTCCAGGTGTAGAAGAGTTCAGTTGTTATGTCAAGTCATCACCGAAAATCTCAAATCAATCTTAGCCATTTTTATGGATTGCTAGCTATCCATAAAGGATGGATCGCTAGCTATCCATCAACTTAGCATATTTTTCTACCAGAAGCCTTTACTTAGTGCTACGAAGGAGCTCGGAAAGTTTGAGGGCGATCCGACCTACCTTGATGGATCACTAGCTATCCATCCACTTAGAATATTTTTGAGTGATCTTTGTTTGGTTGTCTTCCTATCTTCTGTTTAAGTGCCTTGTCCAAATATCAAGTCATTTGGAGTTGGTTTGACCATCCGTCTTCATGGGTCATATGGCCTAGAAGAATCATCCATAACTCACTCAAATCTTAACGAAATCGATCGAAACTTTGCAGGAACACTCTAGAGGTTGTCAGGGACCCACCATACAAATTTGAGGTAGTGGTGCCTAATCTAGATGGGTAACTAGCGATCCATCTAGTTAGGTCGCTAGAGATCCATCAAATCAACTTTAAATGATCTCATTTTTTTGTGAGCCTTCTCTATGTCTTCTAATGTTCTCCTAAAATTTTAAGTCAATCCAACTTCGTATGAGTTCTGTAGGTCTATTTTATGTTAGCTGCTTTTTGTCAAACATCTTGAATCAGGTGAGTCTTCACTTCTCGAGCTAGATTGTTTGGCATGCTATGAAACTTGGTAAGCATCTCTAGGGAACATATTAGATCATGATGCAAGAGGACTGGAGGATCCACGATCAAGCTTTATGGATCGCTACCGATCCATAGGCGATGGATCGCAAGCGATCCATCGCCTTAGCTTGTGTTGCCATTTTTCTCCTTTGGTCTTTGTCTTCTTTCTTTCTTCTGGTCCTCTTGGTTGATTCTTGAGTTGTTTTGACTTGTCGTAAATGTTTTAACTTCCTTTGAATTCTGCTGGGTTAAAAAACCCAGTTAACACTTGTCCCCCAAAGTATGCCTTTTGGATGAAAGGAGTTCTTTGCTCCAGAACAAGTTCCTGTCTCCAGTCTTCGATAGTTGAGCTTTCCAACTGCTTTAGCCTTGGTGAATCATCCAGTTCCTTCAGATTCTCTTTCCATTCACAAATCATTCCAAACCCATTATATCCTAGGACTCTATCTCTACTTAAGTGTAATCTATACATCACAATCATTCCAGTTTCATTCAGAGTTATTATCACATGTCTCTAATTACATTACTCGTCTAACCCTCCCATGTTTATCCGGGATTTACATCATTACCTCTTAGATTTAATTCATAGTTATAATATCATATATCAAAATCGCATCACATCATATCACATCACATATCAAAATCACATTATACATCATATATCAAAGTAGTCCTATGTTCATTCAGGATTTATCCGTTTTATTCTATTTATAAGGCATTCAAATCCTTTTTGTAAAATCAAATCTGTTTTAAGGTTCGATCTTTCCGGACCGTTTAAGTTTAATGCGCGATCTCTCTGGATCGTTTAATGTTTAGTTTAATGTGCGATCTCTACGAATCGTTTAATGTTTTGTTTAATGTGCGATCTCTCTAGATCGTTTAATGTTTTAAGTTAAGGGGACGATCTCTCCGGATTGTTTATTGTTTCAGTTCAGGGGGATGATCTCTCCGGATCATTTGCTTATTAAGTTAATGGGGATTAAGTAAGCCCATCCGCTCACACTCCGGTGATGGGAATTACTTCTTGCACTCCGGTCCCGACTCTCCGGTCGGGACTCTATGGCGTTCAATATCATACAAGTCCATCCACTTGCTCTCCGGGAAGGGGACTTGCACCTTGCACTCCGGTCCCGTCTCTCCGGTCGGGACTCTATGGCATTCAGAATCAGTCATCACATTAAATATGGATTTTACAAAATTCAAATTTCAAACCAAAGCAAACAAGCAGAAATTAAATAAGTAGAAATCCTGAATGTTTATCCCAGGCATCCGACTTAGAACGTGGCAAGGGACCAATCTAGGTTTTGGTGCACGTCCAAGCGGTTTCAGATTATTATCCTAAGCAGTCATCCCAGATATCTGACTCAGAGCGCGACTAGGAACCAATCTAGGTTTAGCACACGTCTAAGTGTTCTGAGGTCATTATTATTTTTATCGCTAATATACGAAAAGAAAAGTGCAAAAAAAAGAAATCAAAGTTAAGAGTGTAGCCGGATCTAACTTCCCATCCATCCCGGTTATGGGATTATCTGTCTTGGCCCAGATCCCTAGGAATTCCTTGAAGCATCTGCTGTGGGTGGTGGCTGCTCCAACTGTGCTATCGCAGCTCTTTTCCTCACGTACTGTGACGGCTGATTGTTCCGAGCCAGTTCTTTTATCAGATCACGAAGATGTCGGCACTCAATCGTTTCATGTCCGCCTAGCTCACGAAAGATGCAAAAATTTCTAGATCCTTTTTCTTGATCAGTGGGCTATCTTCTCGGAGGCTTTCGATAGGGAATTTTCCCCTAGTGTCTAGGTATATCCTTTCCAAGGTTTCAGTCAGCTCGGAGTAGGAGGAGAATTTGGGCTCCTTCCTTTGTCGTTTCGGTCCCCTAGAATCATCACGAGCTTCTCTTTTCCCTTTGTCTTTTCTAAGTCCTGCTCCAAAGGACCCATTACCATCCACAGCATAAATTTCGGCGTCTTCAGCTTCATCTTCAGCGTCAGCATCCTCCTAACATAAATATCTCTCAGCTTCATAGTAAGACTAAGCAAGATCCATTGGTGGATCCCTCTTAAGTGCAGCCCTGAAGTCGTCTTGCATGCTACTCCAGACACTGCCACCATCAAAATCACTGATAGGTCCGGCCTATCAACCGCAGCCGCCGCTGCATTGAATGTTGTTAAATAACTTCTCAAGGTCTTCCCAGGCCTCTGTTTCACATTTCCAATGTTATCACATTCTTCGGTTGTGAGACGTGAACTCGAAATAGTCTTAAAAATATGCCCACTAACTCGATCCACGTGCTAATGGACCCATTCTCCAGCTGTCTAAACCACATCGCCGCCAAACCCGTTAAAAAAGCAAACCCACTTGTATAAACTTACATCAAAATTCACTTTTATGAAGCACAAACCAAAAGAGATCATAAATCATAAAAATATTGAAATTACATAAAGTTAGAGAGCTTCATTACCCCTAAATTGAAGGGGTTTAGCTACTCATTTGTGTTATCAAATCAACACTTGTAAATTTCAACATTAAAAAAGCAAAGAAATGGAAAATAAGCAAAGGAAGAAAGAGAGATTAAATACTAACTACTTGCATAAAAACAAAGCTAAACTACTTGCATGAATGTAAACTTAATCTACTAACAAAGAAAAGAGAAGAGCATAGAAATAAGCATAAGCATAAAAGTAAATAAAAACAAGTAGAAAAGAGAAGAGAAAGAGGCTAGGAAGCCATTTTTATTTCATGAAACATAGAGCTTACAACTTTCATTTTGATTTCCTAACTAATTTCAAAGAGTAGAAGATATTTACATGTACATAAGAGGGTTATTTATACATGCATAAAACCCTAATTCAATTTTTAGGGTGCTTCCCAAAATGCCCTTTAGGAAGTGTGGTCACCAAGTAATCATTAGCCACTAATTAATCCATCATTAAAAGTGCATGAAGCTTTAACCTCCACTTAGTTGACCATTAGCTTCTAATTGTAGATTTAGGCAAGTGGGTGGGGTCCTCCATGATCATGAGCATGAATTATTTCCTCTTCATTCCTTTGTATTCCTTTGTGCATGCATATATCTTTATGAAACCCTCTTCCATATGCATCCAAATTTCTTTAAAACTATAAAAAATGTCCAAGTAAAAATTCTCAAATTGACACATGCACAAAAATGACCATTTTACCCCTGAATGAAGATGAATATATGATGATTTGAAAACATTTGAATTTTGATTTTAAACATGTTAAAATGCCCAAATATGACATTTATTTAAATAAAATAGATAAAATATAGATGTAAATATATGCACATTTACGTGCACATCGCCGCCAAGCCCGTTAAGTATAATGGGAAGCACCGCCCTATTACTTCCTCAGAAGCACCCAATACTTCCATATGTAGGATATATCTCATTAGATGAATCATTGGATCGGTCTTTCCGTCGTACATTTCTAACGCGGGAAGCTTGAAATCGGGAGGATTTCACATTCCGGATATTAGCAGTAAACAGGTTTCTATTCACACCTTCCAAACCCTGATTTGCGGGTCCTCCCCTAACCAACCTTCTTGCTAATTCAGCAATTCGATTTTCACCATCCAATGAAGGTCTTCGTCCGAAAGCGGTATTCTGCCCACTGCCTTGGCAAGGGAAATCCGATGCATACTCCAATGGTTGCACACTAGTGTGCTGCCCTACTCTCCTAGTCTCATTCTGTTCGCTGCTCCTCTAGGGTAGCCCTGGCACATATTCCTCTGTCGGTTGCACTCTAGTATTCGGATTAGCTCCCGTACCACCAGTTCCTGGAGTTTCAATAGTCACTCCATTGTTTGCCCTTTCGGTGCCAGCTCCAATATTGATCCCATCATCGGTGTTGATTTCCATGTTGACTCCCGTGTTGCCCCCAAGTATCGGTTGCTTTGGGCATGGAGGCAATGTTCCATCTCGTTCTAGTCCAACTCTAGCAGCTCCTGTATTGTTTCCTAGGGTCTGAATTCCTGTAACTCCTGCAGTTCCTTATTGTCCCATCCTTTGGAAGAATTCCTCCATCATCTCTTATTGCCTAGCCAAGATTCCATCATGCATCTCCTTTATCAGCCTTTCCATTTCTTCTCTAGCTACATAGTTGGATTGGTGAGAAATTAAGGATACTTCCTGACTGCCCCCAGTGCTCCAGTTTTAGATCTAGCATTAGCCTCTTCATTTTCCCCCAATCACAGATTCAAACTTCAAGTTTCCGGATCTACCTTTGCTCTCAGTGAAAGCACCAAAATGTTAACCCAAAAAATGGATCAACACCCTGGATCAAGTGTGAAAGCACCAGTGCAAATAATCAGTAGCACAAATCTCATATAAACAAAAAATAAACAACAGAAGTAAGAAAAGAGACACAGGATTTTTATAGTGGTTCGGCTGACTCTGGCCTACGTCCACTTTAATCAATCTTTATTATGATTATATGAATTGAATCTCTCTAGATATCAATTAGCTAGTCCTTAGATCTAAGTTACAATGAGTTAGAATAAGTCAGAAGTTCAAGTGTTCGCTGAAGAATCACGGTAATTCCCTTGATGACTATTATGAGGGAGAAGAAAGTTGAAGATGTGAAGGAATTCCAGTAGAGTAATGGCAGCTCTCTCTCTCCGGAAAAGATCCACCTCTTATTGCAGGTAGGTGAGTATTTATAGGGGAATTTAGGGAGTATTAGGCCAGAAGTCCAGGTGCAGAAGAGTCCAGTTATTATGCCACGTCATCACCGAAAATTTCAAATCAATCTAAGTCATTTTTATAGATCGCTAGCTATCCATAGAGGATGGATCGCTAGCTATCCATCAACTTAGCATATTTTCCTACCAGAAGCCTTTACTTAGTGCTACGAAGGAGCTCGGAAAGTTTAAGAACGATCCAACCTATCTTCATGGATCACTAGATATCCAAACGGGATGGATCGCTAGCTATCCGTAGGGGATGGATCGCTAGCTATCCATCCACTTAGCATATTTTTGAGTGATCTTTGTTTGGTTTTCTTCCTATCTTTTATTTTAGTGCCTTGTCCAAATATCAAGTCATTTGGAGTTAGTTTGATCATCCGTCTTCATGGGTCATATGGTCCAGAAGAATCATCCATAACTCGCTCAAATCTTAATGAAATCAAACAAAACTTTACAGGAACACTCTAGAGGGTGTCAGAGACTCACAAAAAAATAATTTAGGTGGTGGGGCCCACTCTAGATGGGTCACTACCGATCTATCTAGTTAGTTCGCTAGTGATCCATCAAATCAACTCCAAATGATTTTTTTTATGAGCCTTCTTCTATGTCTTCTAAATATTCTCCCAAAATTTCAAGTCAATCCGACTTCGTATGAGTTTTGTAGGTCCATTTTAATTTAGCTGCTTTTGGTCAAACAGCTTGAATCTAGCGAGTCTTCACTTCTCGAGTTAGATTGTTTGGCATGCTATGAATTGGCAAGCGTCTCTAGGGAACATATTAGATCATGATGCAAGAGGACTGGAGGATCCACGAGCAAGCTTTATGGATCGCTAGCGATCCATAGGTGATGGACCACTAGCGAACCATCGCCTTAGCTTGTTTTGGCAATTTTCTTCTTTGGTCTTTCTCTTCTTTCCTTCTTCTGGTCCTCTTGGTTGATTCTTGAGTTGTTTTGACTTATCATAGATGTTCTGACTTCCTTTGAATTTTGTTAGGTTAAAAAACCTAGTTAACAGTCATGCAATGTCGTGCAGTGCCGATTTCCGATATTATACAACAACTTGCTCTAAAATCTGGAGTCCATCTGAAGTGACCATCATCGCTGACTGTCCCAGCGAGCTTTAAGTCATTGTCAGCATTCAGAATGTCACAAACTCAAGAGATTTCACTCCAAAATCTTTGTTCCAAGTGTGTATGCTTGAATTCCTCAATGTTGACCAAGGCAAAAAATCCTAAGGGTAGGTTCGGTATCGAACCATAACCCTTGAGGAAAATTCCAGCCTTGGCAACTTGAAACCCGATCCATAGGCATGGATGTTCTTCTCCAAAGCACTCCATCCTCGCCATGTCACTACCCCCCGTAATATGTTCGGATCTTAAAAGGCAAGTAAAAGGCGAATCAAGTTCGTGCTTAAGCTCTAATCTAATGTCAGTTCAATCAAACTCGTGTTCAAGTGTTCAAGTCCAAGCTTTAAGGCCCGATGGTTCATCACAAGGTTCGATCAAATTAAGGTGATTTCAACGGTCGAAAACCCATGCACCGGTGAAGTATTGGTCGAATTTGAAGTAGAAAGCTTAATGGAAGCTAAGGATCTCGAATACAATAGCAGGGATAAGTGAGGTAGAGGAAGGAGATCGGTCGAGTTAAGTAGCCCATGAACTAAAAGATTAGGCAAATAACTCGCCTTGAAAAGAGGTGATATTTCCTCAAGTATAAGGATCAGTTTAGATCCATTGCTATGGATCGGTACCGAACTATGAAATAGAGGTGGGTGTGCATATGTATGTGTATATATGTGTGCATACATGCATACGACATCATAAGAATGAATAAGTGCATATAATGAAAATGTGCCAGAGAACTCAAGTGTGTATGCATGTACAAACTCAATATTCAATAGTTGAAATCGATAAAAGTGGATTCAAACCTGAAAATCCAAAAAAGGAACTGGTTTAGAGTTACTAAGCTTGAAATGACAGATCATGGGAGCACACTCTAGTTTTATAGTCTTAGATGTGAGCGAAGCATCGTAACAAATGGTTGCAAACACAACACATTATCAAAGAGGTCCGAAGAAAGGATAACAACTATTCAAAGTATGGACTGGAGTCTGATATGGCAATCTCGACTTATCTCAATTCAAAGCACAACGTATTTGCAACAAGATGTACTTTGGAGGGAAAATGTTATCCAGCATTTTGACCAGGCAGTATCTAGATGGAGTTGACGGATCGAATTTAGAAGCTATCAAGGCAGGAGGCCCAGAGAGATAGTTGTAAAGTCGAGAAATTAAGTACAACAAAGATTATAAGGCAAAAATAGGACCATTCCAAAAGTTCCAAGACTCGATCCATCAATCTGATGGATCGGTACTGATCCATGGCTATGGGTCAGTACCAATCCAGAGGATCTCCCCAGAACCTCTCCATTTTCTGTATACTACCAAGTCTTGATGGAAAAGGCTAACTCCAGGCCCAGTAGATCGATCGCCTATTATTTGCTATCGACGCTTCAAGCACTAGAAATCAGCAACTCTTCTCTTCCACCGGTCCATTATTTGGACACAGAAACAAGCTTATAACTATACGAACACACTGGAAAACAAAAGGCTAAAGATGTATAGCTTCATCCTAAAGTGGTTAGAAGGATCCATAAGAAGATCTTATGGATCAGTACCTATGCACGCTTATGGATCGGTACCGATCCATAGCTGCTTGCTGACAAGGCCACGTTTGTGAGGAATGTGGAATATGGATCTTAAGGCTAGGAATAACACTAGAGGGGGGTGAATAGTGTTTTTAAGAAATTACTAAATCTTTTTGAGTTTATGTTAAATTGAACACAAATGTATGTACTATTCAGACACAGATATAATGTAACGACCCGATATTTTGGACCATTCGCATCCATTATAAGTGTATAGGTAGACACTCATGCCGGAGTTGAATTGCTCAAAATACCGCGTTGTTAATTTAAATTGGCAAAACTGAACATATACAGTAAATAGATATAATCACAGATCACAGACACAGAGTAATAAGTGCAGTGGAAATAAAAGAGATAGTAGTTCATGAAGCTACTATATGAATATATAAAATACATCAGAGTTTACAACAGAAGAGTAATACGATACATCAGAGTTAAACTAGATACAACGGAAGAGTAACAGATACAAATCAGAATACATCACTGGAATCACCGAATATCTGAAAGCTGGATAGATAGCTGGATCTCCAAGCGAAGCTCCAATTCCAAAGGTGAGTCTCGAAAGCTGAACCACTCAGTCTGACCCGAGCGTAAAGCAAAATACAAAACACTCGAGTCAGGATTAACATTCTTATATTAATAAATCCAACTCAAGTGAAATAGCAATTGAAATACAAGTAACTCAAAGGATGTTTGGAATAACCATCCTTTAAGGATCCGTCAAACTATCTACTATATAGTAATGTACGATAAGTAGATAATGTCTATCAGTAATATAAAAAGATATCAAAATAGGGTTAAGCAGGGCCCATACACCTCTTAACCTGTTTATTCCCAAAAGCATATACAAAACCGTAGTTTCCCCAAAACCGGAAGTCACCAGAGGGCAATCCATATACTAAAGGTACAAATCAAAATCGTAGTGGTCGCGAATAGGATAATCAGTATGACAAGGTACATGAGGCTATACCCAAGGTAGTGATACTACCGTTCGCCTGATCCGGGCTGGTGAGAACGCAACGCCGCAGCGCCCGCAACACCGTGAAACAACACTCCCAAAATCAAGGGTGCACCAATCGACAATAAGTAATAAGTAGTTCGAAGAAGTGTGTCCACTTGAGGTAGCAAATCCTCCATTGGCCCGGCACAGCTCCTGTTTTAGTCATTTCCAATTTGACACAAGTGTCAAGGCTATCCATTATCGTTCACTTTCTTCAGTCAACACGAACACCATTCCAACCACTTCATTCTGGATCATCACTCCGCGTATAGTTATTAAAGTGGTTTTCGGTTTAGATAGAGAGTATATCCATAACCGAATTCCGGTCTCTTTAATAACTTCGAAATTATTTCACCGATTGGTCGTTTATTTATTTCAAAACCAAATCAATTTCACTTTCAATTTCAAATAGAATTCGTAAATCAACATTTCATTTGTCTTTCAAAACCAATTTCCAATAATTTACGTTTCAAAACTTCCAAATTTTCATTTCAGAATCTTATAATTCAATTTCAATCTTTATTTAAAACCATTCAAATATTGATTCAAGTTCGTATATAAGTTTCATTTCGAAAACATTTAAATTAATTTAATTTAACATTCAAATCAATTTAAATTCATTTATCGATTTCATTCAATATTCATTAAGTTACTTATCGTTCAAAACAATTTCTATTAAATTTCCAATTCATTAAATCCATTATTTAAATTCAACTTCATTATATCAAAACTTCAAATTGAATTAAACTAAATTCATCAAATCAAATTCTTTGAATTTCAAGTCTTACATTAATTTCAAAAATATCACATTTTCATTTCTTGTTAAAGAAATTCAATTTCACTTATTTACTTTCTTAAATAATTTTCCAAAACTTACTTAATAAAGAAAACTCAATTTCAATTACTTACGAAGTAAATTCACTTATTCAAAAGTTCAATCTTACTTATTAAAGAATTCAATTCAGTTTAATCATTAAATAATTCAATCTTGTTTAGTTATTAATAATTCAAAACTTAATTATTAAATAATTTCAAAGTTTAATAATTTCAAACTTAATTTCCAACTTAATTATTAAATCATTTCAAAGTTTAATTTAATCATTTCTCAAATTAAACAGCATTCTTTCATCAATTACATCGTTAACATTTTGTTTCAGATTATTAAATATTAACATTTTTCTTTCATTAAAATTCAAATTTCAACTTCATTTCAAAACCATATTATTTATTAAATAAAATCTTCGTTTCATTTTTTTAAATCAAATTATTGACCAATCGGGTTTTATTTAATTTCCTATCCTAGGTCAAAGTTTAATTTTTGGGTATTTATCATTTCAACCCGATTCCAATTCAATTCAAAATCAAAGCATAACAAAGGGAACTTGCAGTGTGATAACTGGGATGGTGTCAAAGTAAATAAACAAGCAATAACAACAATCAATATCAATCCAATAATCAATTCAAATAATCCCGAAATAACCGTATTAATTCGCATTGTTATTTGTACGAATTAATATAATTATTTCTAGAATCTACACTATCATTTCATGTAGATTAAAGATTATTACATTACGGTTTTCACTTGTCATTCAATTTCAATTTTACACTACAACAATTAATCTAATATACATCGATGGTTCAAAGCGTAATTATCACTATTCTACATGTCAATTAATTTAACAATTAAAAGAGGTCATATTCAACTAATCAAATTTAACATATGAATCAGTTTTAAAATTTGTTAACTATCCTATATCCATTTCAATTTTGCATACTATTTATCATTTAACACTAACAATTTAACGTCCAATATAAATATCAACAATCAATCAATTATCAGTCAACTGTATTATCATCACATAAATAATTTACAGATAATAGTGTCAGAAGTCACAGGTGAACTGATACAGGCAATAGCATATATAACAGTGTAAATAACTAACAGCAGCATATTTCAATTGTCGTTTCAATTGAAATCAAATTTAATAAATAAAAGAACGTTAATCGTGAGTGATTACTCACCTTTCGAGGCTAGAGGAATAGACGATGAGATTGAGTTACGAAATCCAGGCATGAATCCCAAAACGAAGCTAGATTGGCACGAATTCGACGAACAGAGCTGATAAATAGGAATACACGAAATCGAATCAGAACAGAGTCGATGAAGACAAATGGTATAATGAACTTATATATATAACTATATATATATATATAAAAATCAGATTCTAATTTAAGCATATATTAAATTAGATATATGTGCATTTCAAAGTCCATTATTTTACACTAAACCTCAACTATTAAGGTCAAAATATATATAATAATAATATTTTTTTTTTTTGAGTCAATACATTTAAAACTTAAGATATATATATTTATACAACTTATATACAAGATAATACAGACATAACTATATACATATATACTGTTATAAAACTTACCTATTCTCTTCTCTATATACATATATTTTTAAAATCCTATAGAATATATATATAAACATTGAATATATATTATCAAAACTGCTTGAAACATTCCACATAGCTTCAATATACGTGAGTTACAGGCAAAGAACTTATATACATATACATAAGATATCACAAAATCATTATAAATATCCTAGCCGTATGTTATATGTTAATCATTAAAATCAACCATATATTGTAGGATATATGTTTCTACGGTAACCAAAGTTTTTATAACATACAATGTATCACACGCCACATATACTAGTACAAACTTATAAAAAAAAATATCAACCAAAACATATTCATCTATTAAATGTAAACATCACCATATATACAATCTAAAATCAAATGTTTACTGAATAAAATGTACTATCCTTATAAAATTAGTTTCTGACATGCCTATACATATAAACAGCAGCACGTAAAATACTATTATATACAAACTTTATATTTTATGAATTAAATCAATACTTTATATAAACTAATATATATTATACCTTAGACATCAAAGAGAAGCACGAGACTCGGCTAGGAAAGAAGATCGACAGGCAGTGGCGCTTGCTGGGGTGGAAGGGGTGGCTGCGGGTTCAAGGCCGAGGGAGGTGATGATGGGTGAAGGGTCGATCTCGTGTTGGGTGTTTGTATGGAGGGTGGTCGCATGCTCGCCAATGGAGATGCCGCTTGCTGTGCTGTCGGGTGAGGTAGCAAGTGGTCGGGCTGACGATGGTGAAGGCAGGGGAGGCTTCACGTGTGCGCGGGTTCAAACTGTTCGGCGAGAGGAGCACGGGTGAGAGGGGACAGTGTACACATGAGCATGGGTGGCCGAGTGGGGTTGGTGGCTTTAGGCGTGGGAGGAAGGGCTGGAAGGTGGTGGGGATGGAAGGCACGGTGGTTGGTTGTCATGGAGATGGGCTGAGTGTAGGCGCGGTGTCTAGTTGCATGGGAAGGTGGAGAATGTGGAACAGTGATAGGAAAACAAAAATGAAGATGAAAGAAGTTGGGGCTTTTCAAACAAAAGGGGCGAACTGATTTATTAAAATCTACTTTTTTTTTGAACAGATACAAAAGATGAAAGGCCAAACAACTTTGTAACCAAAACAAGTGGAAAAGTGTAAAGCCACGAATTTAATTCAGGAGTTATCACAAACAATGACTTAAGATTCCAGCCAGTAGATGAGTGAAAGGTCACGAAAATTCAAAAGCCAAAATTTCGGAACCGATACGGTTGACCGTTTCATCGATTCACCGTATACCGAACCGCAGAACACAGAAATAAATATATTGCGACGATCAGCACGACGAGACGGTCAAAACGATATATAGATATCAGTGGTACGATCATCTGATAAAAATCGATATCGGTACCAGAATACTGCTATTTTGCAGAAAATAAGAACGACGGAGCCAAAGATGTCCGAATTTGGAAAAACGACAAACTGTCATCTTGCTCAGAAGATAGTTTAGAATTTTTCTATGTAAAAATATTTTGGGTTTGAAAACGTTTTAATTTCAACGCTTTTTAACTGATTAAATTGAAGTGAATTTACGCGCGAAATAAACTTTCGTATTTTCGGACGAAAATTTACCAGTTGCTATGTTTAACTAGACGTATTCCAAATATAAAATTTTTATTTCAAAATTTTATTGTTTAAAATTTCACAAAATTTCAACTAATTACGTTATTAAAACCGTTGAAATTTACGGGTCGTTACATATAATCATAGAAACAAACACAGATGCAGAAATAAAGTAAATGCAGTAAAGGAAAGAACACACCGGATTTTATACTGGTTTGGAGTTACCCTACATCCAGTCCCGCACAACTAAGTACGGATTTCCTTTCAAAAGCAATTCAACAATTACAACCCTCGGTTTCAAGGCTGCGAGGTACACCCTCCAGAATCACAATCCTCTGGGTAGAGATACTTGATTTCCGGGGCAACAAGTTCACCGAATTGATTTCCAAGGCTACAATCACACCTTTTCTCACTTGATTGATTTCCAAGGCTACAATCACACCTTTTTTCGCTAGATAGATTACAAAGAAGCCTATAACTCTGAATAGCACTTGGATCTTGTTGAGATAGTGATAGAGAATCAAACCAGAGATAATCTAGTTAGATTCAATGTTGATTTCGGCAGAGTGATGATAGGATTTTGATTAAGAAAATGTGGAAGAAGAAGAGAAGTGAAAAACCAGAAAAACTGATTGAAAATTCGTTGAAACTAACCCCTATTTATAGAAGAACAACAGTCATGTCTATTCGTGAAAGGTTATGACGAATAGACACTTCTTTTGAAATTTAAATTTTGAACTCAACTGTCACCATGTCGACATGGTCACCATAGGCATGTCGACATCCCAAAGCAATTTTTGATAGTTTAATTTTCTTTGAAAATAACCTTTATCTTTTATTAAAACTATTTTAAACTTTATAAATATACTTGACTATAGATAAGATATATAGATAAATATAGAGAACACTATATATAATTTTATATTTAAATCTAAGTATAAATATATTATATTAAAAGATAGTTTAAAACAGACGAATTTTAAAAACAAGAATGTTTAAGGCTAAAACATCTTTTTGAAAAATCATTTGAAAGATAATTTTTAAGGCTAAAACATTTTGAAAAACAATTTTGAAAATCATTCCGAAGTTGTTTTGAAAAAACATTTTGAAGTAGTTTTGCAAGCTTCTTCCTGCAGAGTATCTCATCATGTCAGGACTCGAGAACTTGTACAAAACCAGGATGTTCGTGGGTTTGTAAGCCACTTGTCGTAGGTTTGTAAGCTACTTGTCGTGGGTTTGTAAGCCACTAAAAAGGTAGAAATGGGTTCCATCCCAAAAGAAAAATAGAGTGAAGATTTCAGTGCTATTGTGAAGTTTTAACATAATTCTAGACTCAATACTTATCTTGAACTCTTGATAATCTTGATACTCATGAGTCTTCAATCTTGATATCTTGAATCTCTATATTGTACAGTCTTCGTTCTTGATACCTGCATGGTTAAATCCTGCATATACATATATATCTAAACTATATTGTTAGTATTTATATTTTATAATCTTATTCTAAGGTTGTTGTCAACAAAACCATCATCTCATGGACTAACAATCTCCCCCTTTTTGATGATGACAACCTTTGTTTATAAAATATTACTTCTATCATATTGACTCCCCCTAAATCTAATAACTCCCCCTTAATCTATGCCTAACTCTCCTATTTTATATTTCTCCCCCTTTGTCATCAACAAAAACAAGGTCTAAACTATATAACTCTTAGTCTAATATCCTATATGATGATAGTGTTATCATCAATATTTACTTGTAAACCTAAAACTTAGTCCTAACTTACGAACTCTCCTAACTAAGAATCTATAATAATAATAATAGAACATATATAAGAACACACATTATTTATTAATTATATATTTGTTTATAGTTACATTTTCGTAGAGATCGTAACAACAAACAACAAATAGAAAGAGAAGAAACTAATGTGAGTCTTTGAACATAGGAGATCTATGAACCGAACAATTTGGATAGTGGAAACAGAAATTTCCACGTTGTTCGACAAGATTTCCATCTTTGTCAAAGCAGACTTCGCCAACGCAAATGACTTTGTCGTTGTCTTCCGCAATCTCGTCTTCCATTGGTTCTTCTTCACTTTCCTCTTGATCATGATCTCCTGAAGAGTCGTCGTCAATCATGATTGGGTTAGCATGATTATCCATAAGAAATTTTTGCAAATTCCTAAGGATTTTGCCTTGTCTCTCTTGTTCTTTGGCCATTCGAAGTTGCATCACTTGGATTTCAGTCATTAACTGAAGGGTATCTTTTAGAGAATCCTCCATTTTCGTTACACGAGTGAGCGTTGATTGTTGAAACGGACCAGAAGTAGGCGATGGGAACGAAAAAGTTGATTTTAAGTTTGATTTGGAAGAGGAGGCCATTGATAAATTGATTTTAGAAAATAGAACAGAAAGAGAACAGAGAGAATGAAGAAAATTTCGAAATAGGAGAAATTTATAACCACTTATTTGAATTTTGGTGGGAAAAAATTAAAAAACGTTATATGTCGACATGAGTATAGGGGGTATGTTGACATGGTTCTTGAATTTTTTCCTATTTAATTTATTTTGAATTAATTTTTAATTATACTTGTTATTTATATTTTATATTTCAGTTAATGAACAAATACCTAATTCTCTTCTTAATTTAGTAAATGTAGATTCATTTAAGGGTTTTGTTAAGATATCAGCAATTTGATTTTCAGAATTGATATAGTCGAGAGTAATTACTTCTTAACTTATATTATCTCTGAGAAAATGGTGTCTCATATCAATATGTTTAGTTCGAGCATGTTGAGTAGTATTTTTGGATAAATTTATTGCACTAGTATTATCACAATAAATTGGTGATTTTGAGATATTTAAACCAAAATCTTTTAAAGTTTGTTGCATATATATTACTTGAGAACAAGCCAAAGCAGCAGAAATATACTCTGCTTCAGTTGTTGATAGAGAAACTGTGTTTTGCTTTTTACTAAACCGGGAAATCAGAGAATGCTCTAAAAAGTGACAAGTTCCACTTGTACTTTTTCGGTCTGATTTACAACCAGCATAATCAGCATCACAGTAAGATATTAAGTCAAACGAATCATTTTTAGGATAAAATAAACCATAATCAAAGGTGTGTTTAACATATCTTATAATACGTTTTATAGCTTTTAAGTGAGTTTCTTTAGGTTGGGATTGATACCTTGCACAGAGACAGACACTATGCATGATATCAGGTCTACTCGCAGTGATATAGAGTAGTGATCCAATCATTCCTCTATATAATTTTTGATCTACATCTTTCGAGAGATCTTCTTTACTAAGGTACTCATTGGTTGCCATGGGAGTTGGTTTTCCACTCGCAGTAGTCAAACCAAATTTACTAACTAGGTCTTTAGCATATTTTTCTTGACTAATAAAGATACCATTATCTAATTGTTTTATTTGTAATCCTAAAAAGAAGTTTAATTCACCCATACGACTCATCTCAAACTCTTTTGTCATTATTTCAAAAAATTCTTTATTCATTTCAAAATTAGGTGATCCAAAAATGATATCATCTACGTAGACTTGTACTAGTTGAATATCATTTTTATTTCTTTTAATAAAAAGAGTATTATCTACTTTACCTATTTCAAAATTTGATTGTAACAAGTAAGATCTTAGTCTATCATACCAGGCTCTAGGAGCTTGCTTTAGACCATATAGAGCTTTCTTAAGTTTGTAAACATGATTTGGAAATTTATCATTTTCAAAAAGTGGTGGTTGTTTAACAAATACTTCTTCTTTTAAAAAACCATTTAAAAATGCACTTTTAACATCCATTTGAAATAATTTGAAATTATTATGATTTGCGAAAGCAAGTAGAATCCTAATGGCTTCTAATCTTGCTACGGGGGCAAAGGTTTCATCAAAATCTATTCCTTCTTCTTGACAATAACCTTGAGCGACTAACCGGGCTTTATTTCTAACAACCTCTCCTTGTTCATTCATTTTATTATTATAAACCCATTTTGTTCCAATTATTGTTTTATTTTCAGGTCTAGGAACAAGTTCCCTCATCATTTCTAGTGAATTGATTTAATTCTTCTTGCATAGCCAAAATCCATGAATCATCAGTTGATGCTTCTTCTGGATTTTTAGGTTCAATAGTTGATATAAAAGCTACATTATTCATTTGACTTAGTTGGTTTCTAGTTTTAACAACAGATTGCATATCTCCAAGTATATTTTCTTTAGGGTGATCTTTTAAAAGTTTAATCCTTTTATTAGGATGATTTAATTCATTATTAGTTTCAGTTGACTCTTGGTTTTGAATGATTAAATCCTCTTCATTATTTATTTCTTCAAAATTTTTGAAATTTTCATCAAATGAAACATGCATTATTTCTTTGATGGTATTAGTTCTTAAATTAAATACTCTGTATGCTTTACTTCTATTAGAATATCCGATAAAGATACCTTTGTCGGATTTAGGATCAAATTTATCTAAGTTATCTTTTGTATTTAAAATAAAACATTTACTTCCAAAAACTCTAAAATAAGATACCTTAGGTTTCTTTGAGAAAATAAGTTCATAAGATGTCTTATCAGTTAAAGGTCTAATTAAAATTCTATTTAAAATATAACAGGCGGTAGCAACTGCTTCTGGCCAAAAAAACTTTGGTAAATTACTATCAGAAAGCATAGTTCGCGCACACTCTTGAATCGTCCTATTTTTACGTTCTACTACTCCATTTTGTTGTGGAGTTCTTAGAAATGAAAAATTGTGAATTATTCCCTTTTTATTGCAGAATTCTTCAAATTTTTCATTTTCAAATTCACTACCGTGATCACTACGGATGGTTATAATTTTTTGAGAAAATTGATTTTGAACCCTTTTTGAAAAATTCTTAAAACATTCAAAAGTATCACTTTTATGTTTCAAAAATATTGTCCATGTAAATCTAGAATAATCATCTACAATTACAAAAACATATTTACTGTGATTTAATGACTGAATTTGAGATGGACCAAATAAATCAAGATGAAGTAATTCAAGAGGTTTTGAAGTTGAAATCAAATCTTTTAATTTAAAGGAACTTTTTCTAAGCTTTCCTAGTTGACACGCATCACATAGACTATCTACTTTAAAATTCAATTTAGGGAGGCCTCTTACTAGATCGTGTTTTGATAGTCTAGATAAGAGTTTGAAATTCAAATGCCCAAATCTCTTATGCCAAATCCAAGGGTCACTTGCATTTGCCAAAAGACACAAGTTATCATTTGAAATTTTCATACTAAGAATATAAATATTCTTTTTCCTAATTCCCTCAAATATTATGGTTGAATTATTATCTTCAATGTGACATTTATCTTTTTCAAATTTAATTTTATATCCTTTATCGCATAGTTGACTTATACTTAGCAGATTGTGTTTCAGATTCTTAACTAGCAAAACATTAGTAATAATAGCAGTTTCAGAGTTACCGACTTTGCCAATGCCGATCACATAACCTTTTGAGTTGTCTCCAAAGTTAACCAGTCCTCTGTCTTTGTATATTATATCATTCAGCATATCTGGATTCCCAGTCATGTGTTTAGAACATCCATTATCGAGTATCCATTTGTCCTTTTTGATCTCCACAGTTTGTTTGTTCTGGATTGATTCCTCAACTCCCATAAAGCATGATTCCTATACATCAAACAATCTTAGTAGACAACTTGTATTTGAATTTTGATTATATGCAGACTCAAGAGAAAATGATGATTTGAATATTTCTAAACATGCATTAACAGATTTCTTAAACATACCATTAAAAAAAACTTTTTCAAAAATCAGATTATGAAACTTTTGAAAACCTTGCTCTGATACCAAATGTGAGGAATGCGGAATATGGATCTTAAGGCTAGGAATAACACTAGAGGGGGGGTGAATAGTGTTTTTAAGAAATTACTAAATCTTTTTGAGTTTATGTTAAATTGAACACAAATGTATGTACTATTCAGACACAGATATAATCACAGAAACAAACACAGATGCAGAAATAAAGTAAATGCAGTAAAGGAAAGAACACACCGGATTTTATACTGGTTCGAAGTTACCCTACATCCAGTCCCGCACAACTAAGTACGGATTTCCTTTCAAAAGCAATTCAACAATTACAACCCTCGGTTTCAAGGCTGCGAGGTACACCCTCCAGAATCACAATCCTCTGGGTAGAGATACTTGATTTCCGGGGCAACAAGTTCACCGAATTGATTTCCAAGGCTACAATCACACCTTTTCTCACTTGATTGATTTCCAAGGCTACAATCACACCTTTTCTCGCTAGATAGATTACAAAGAAGCCTATAACTCTGAATAGCACTTGGATCTTGTTGAGATAGTGATAGAGAATCAAACCAGAGATAATCTAGTTAGATTCAATGTTGATTTCGGCAGAGTGATGATAGGATTTTGATTAAGAAAATGTGGAAGAAGAAGAGAAGTGAAAAACCAGAAAAACTGATTGAAAATTCGTTGAAACTAACCCCTATTTATAAAAGAACAACAGTCATGTCTATTCGTGAAAGGTTATGACGAATAGACACTTCTTTTGAAATTTAAATTTTGAACTCAACTGTCACCATGTCGACATGGTCACCATAGGCATGTCGACATCCCAAAGCAATTTTTGATAGTTTGATTTTCTTTGAAAATAACCTTTATCTTTTATTAAAACTATTTTAAACTTTATAAATATACTTGACTATAGATAAGATATATAGATAAATATAGAGAACACTATATATATAATTTTACTATAATTTTATATTTAAATCTAAGTATAAATATATTATATTAAAAGATAGTTTAAAACAGACGAAGTTTAAAAACAAGAATATTTAAGGCTAAAACACCTTTTTGAAAAATCATTTGAAAGATAATTTTTAAGGCTAAAACATTTTGAAAAACAATTTTGAAAATCATTCCGAAGTTGTTTTGAAAAAACATTTTGAAGTAGTTTTGCAAGCTTCTTCCTGCAGAGTATCTCATCATGTCAGGACTCGAGAACTTGTACAAAACCAGGATGTTCGTGGGTTTGTAAGCCACTTGTCGTAGGTTTGTAAGCTACTTGTCGTGGGTTTGTAAGCCACTAAAAAGGTAGAAATGGGTTCCATCCCAAAAGAAAAATAGAGTGAAGATTTCAGTGCTATTGTGAAGTTTTAACATAATTCTAGACTCAATACTTATCTTGAACTCTTGATAATCTTGATACTCATGAGTCTTCAATCTTGATATCTTGAATCTCTATACTGTACAGTCTTCATTCTTGATACCTGCATGGTTAAATCTTGCATATACATAAATATCTAAACTATAATATTAGTATTTATATTTTATAATCTTATTCTAAGGTTGTTGTCATCAAAACCATCATCTCATGGACTAACAACGTTTTCTCGAGGTAAACTACATCTACATTATGGAGACAGTGGAGGAGAATGTGGTGGAACATTTCCCGCCAACCTACAGCTATAAATAGATATAGAGGAGCATCATTTCGGGGATCTTTTAGCTTTCTTGTAATTATTACATAATCTCTTGTAATTTCATGTGGAGTGGTACTGAACAATAAGAACGACACGTGTAAAATAGCTATATCATCAATAAAATTCTCAAGTGGACATTGGCAACGATTGGCCGAACCACCTTAAACATATGTTGTTATGTTTTTGCTTATTCTAATTTACTTTTTCTTCATTTTCATTCTCTACATAATCTCTTGGTTGTTTGTTCCACATTTTGGTACTCACGTTTATCAACATTAGTTTTCATTTTATCAATATCCTTATTACAGTTGAGAATAATATTGCCTAGTAATTTATTTTGTCATTTGAATTAGTGATCTTTACCTTTGTCAAAAGCTTTTCTTATTTAAAGATTCGTTTTCAGTTTTTAGTTTTCCAAACTATCTAGTTTTAAATCTTTTCATAATTAAGTCCGTTAATTTTTTCAATCTCATCTTCTAGACATTATTTTTCTTCAGTTAACATTTAACTAAACATCTTTAATTTATCTACTACCAAACTTTTCTCGTACTATTTTCTATGCATTTTATATTGTTTATACATATCATTTAAAACATTCATAATTTCTTTGTTAGAATCACATATCTAGTTATCATCTAAGATGAAGCACATGTTGGTTCTTTCGGTTTCTACATCACTATCACTTGATGATTTATTTGAATCATCCCATGTTGCATTGAAACCATATTTCCTCTTCTTATTGAATGTGCCAGTATTTGAAGAGCACTTTGATTTTTTCAGTTTTGGACAATCTCTTTTCAAGTGACCATTTTATCACTTTTGAAACATTGACAACATTTTTGTTTCCAGAATTAGTTGTATTTCAAGAATCTCTTTTCGAGTTTTTTTATTTTCTTTCTCGTATTTCAAGAGTTTCTTGAAAATCCTGGCCATGAAAGTAATTTCTTTCTCCTCACCATCATCTAATCCATGATCTCCTTTTCTAGCATTGAATGCTACTAATTTCTTCTTATTTGCTTGATTTTATTTTCTAACTTGCAGCTTGAAAGAGTCAGGGGTATGTCTTAGGGGAAATTATATAATTCTAACATATATATAACTCTATGACCAATCTTGTCCGTAATAAAGATATTTGATTTCTATAATATACTTGATATATTATGATATAATTAATTAAATAAATAAATTTAAAGTATATTAAAATATAAATTCTTAATGATATGTTATAGGATAATAATCACAAGGAGTTGTAATCATGAGAAAATTATCACAAACTAAAGTAAAAATAACATATTATTTTAAATATTCCTTGTCAAGATGTTTCGAGTAAGGACATCGATATATACATTGAGTCGAGAGTACGTTACACTCTCCAAATAGTGCCGAGTGTATTACTTATGGATGATGGGGGTACCAAGAGGTTACATACTGATAGTTATTGGATAACTATGGAATGACTCATCCGAGAGTGCCTTGTTGGTTTATAACAACTAGGTCAAATAGGAACTCTCAAGTAACGATGTTATAAAATTCTCTCGACTTGAGAATATTGTTTAATTTTAATATGGAAACTCCCTTTTGATTATAGTTAGCTCCTTGTATGGTGTCCATCGAACGACTATAGTTGGGTCTGAGTTGAAGCATTGGAAGTGAAACGCTATTCAATAGAGAATTCATCTGATCAGTTGTATGAGATTATTATCACATTCACTTATTGTCAACTCAAAGTCATCTCTGACTAGAGTAGGACTATTAATAACAAATATTATTATTGCACCAAGGAGTTTGTTATGGACTAACCGAGTTGAATATGGATGATATTGGAATTTTGACCAAAACAAAATTCTGTAAGACCTAAAGTGATATAGTGACGACGAAGAGAATTGATATAAATAATCTTTAATAAAAGGTACCTATTGACGCCAAAAATGGGCATCAACACCCAATAGAATCTAGTAGAGATTGAATGAAGAATGAAATTAAAACAAAGCAGAAATTATAAAGGAACACACAGAACTTTTGTATCGGTTCGGCAATCTTAGCTACGTACACTTTATATTTTTATTGATCTTCCACTTAATTATGATTACAAGAATATTTGGATTAGCTGAGATCCATTAGTACAAAAGTGAAGAATAAAAATGGCAGAGCCTCGGCAGAGAAAGCATGATCCCTTTTCTGACATCATGGTTGCTGTATTTATAGAGGAAGACGTGCACGGATCGGACTAAAATTTTTGCAGAAGGTTCGGGATACCAAGACAAAGCTAGCCGAAAATTTGTAGGCCCATCGAGGCCCATAATAGGGATCGGTACTGATCCCTATTAGTGCATCCAAATGACTTGCGATCCCTATGAGGGATGCCCCATGATGTTAGCTACTTGCTTCCCAAATTTCATGCAATTCCGACTTACGGTTTGTGAGATATCGCATTTTCCGTGAAGTAGTGTTGCTTGAATTCTAATTTCTACCGATCCCTCCAATCTCATCCAAATGGCATGCGATCCCTAGGGGAGCTTCTCCATTTTGTATTATTCTTAGCCTCTAAGTTTCATGCCAATTGGATTAGTATAACTCGAGTTATTGATCAATCTTTGTTGCAATATGTTGTGAAGGTTGTTTATAGCCGATCCCTATGGAGGGATAGATACCGATCCCTCCAACTTGCTCCAAATGTCGTGTGATCTCTATGGGGTGTTCCACATGTTCTAATTAGCTTATACTCTAAGTTTCATACCGATAGCATCTGTAGAGTTTGAGTTATTGACCAATCATTGTTGCAATATGTAGTGAAAGTTGAATATGGACGATCCCCTTTATACCGATCCGTTTTAATAGGTGAAGTAATTTGCCCATAACTTGAGCATACGAACTCCAAATGACTTGAAACTTGAAATGTAGCCTCATGGGGCCTTCCTTGTCACTCAATAACGATCTTACCAAGTTTGGGACAAAAATTGGGATATGTACCGATCCCCTAGGGGAAGGGATAGGCATCGATTCCCCGCCTAGGGGAGGCACTATTCCATACTTAGAATATTCTAGAGAGTCTATCTCTTAGCCTTGATTGATCGTGGCTTCATATCATTGCCTGTGCTTGATCTCTGAGCCTAATGATCATCTCTTCGGGTTGTCTTCCTCGATGATCGTCTAGTCTAACTTGTCCAGTCGGTTTGAATATATCCTGACTAAAAGGCCGGATAACACTTACCCCCCAAAGTACGTCTTGTGCGTACATGACGTGCATTGAATTGAAGCAAGTTAGAGTCACCGGAAAGAAATCCATTCAGTTTCTTGAATAGTCGTTATCCTTTCGTTGAATTATCTTCCCAAAGTATTGTATCCCTCTTTGAACATCATGATGCTTGGTCGATTTCCAATAGTATAAATTAAGGATTGTATTCCATTAGTTGCTATCTATGTCTAGTTCTACAGGGCTAGTAAGCTTTGGCTATCTAATCCAGTCTTTTCATTAATAACTCCAGGTGAAAATTCAATTTCTGTCGATTTTAGGAAATCGGATTTTTTGAATATACACGTGCATGTTCAAATACCTGTTCTTGTCATTGGCTCCCAGATGCGTTCTATGCGCTCACAAGTCGTCACCAATTCCTTCTAGTTTAATTGCAATTCGATTGCAATTCTTTCTTTATATTTTTTGTGAAATAGGTGTTGTAATCAGCTACTCGATGAGAGGGGACTTCAAGTTCTACAGGGATGACGGCTTCAGAGCCGTAAGCAAGGGTGAATGGAGTATAGCCAGTCGTGGGCTAGTGGGTGGTTCTGTAAGCCCATAATGTTGTTGGGAGCTCATCCACCCATTTACCTCTAGCCTTTTCCAAACCTTTCTTTAGAATGGACTTTATGATTTTGTTCACAGCTTCAACCTATCCATTTGCTTGAGGGCGAGCAACTGCCGCAAATCTCTTTCAATATGATGCCGATGACAGAAATCTTTAAATTTAGCGCTGTTAAATTAGGTTCCATTATCAGTTATAATGGTTCGTGGAAGGCCAAAACGACATATGATATTCCGGACAATGAAGTTGATTATTTTCTTCATCGCGATCATGGTTAAAAATTCTGCTTCATCCTATTTAGTGAAGTAATCACCGCTACAATAGCGTATTTCGCACCATCTTTAGAATCGGCAAGAAGCCGATGACGTCAATACCCCAAGTGGCAAACGACTATTGACTAGCCATTTGAGTAATTTCCGTCGGCGAGGCTCTCGGTATTTTTGCAAACATCCAGCATTCGTCACATTGTCTAGCCTGATCAGCTACATCTAGATTGACAGTTGGCCAGTAATACTCGCAGCTGAGTATTTTCTTTGTCAGGGTTTGCCCCCTGGTGTGATTGCTGCATTCTTCTTCATGGACTTCTCTCAAGACTCGTTTGATTTCATCATGGGCAATACACCGAAGTAGGGGAATGAAGAAACCCTCTCTATACATGACTCCTTCTTGGATGACATAGTGTGAAGCTTTTAGGAGGATCTGTCGTTTTTCATTCCTCCATTCAGAAAGAATTCCCCATTGTAGATAGTCTTTGATAGGAGTCATCCATGACTCCTTTTCTGGCTCCGTCTCCAAGATCTAGTCGATCTCCGTCTGTCAATGCTTGGAATGTTAAGTACTTCAACTGGGACAAAGTCTATTTGTTGCGCATCCTCATAACTGGCCAGCATGGCCAATGACTCGGCTTTTTCATTCTGTTCTCTGAGGATGTATTTAATGGTGCAATACTCGAAGTCGGCCAATAAATTTTGGACCCAGCTGAGATAAGGAGCAAGACGCTGCCCCCTAGCAAGATAATCTTCCTTGACCTACCATACTACTAACCAGGAATCACAGAAGATATGTAAAATTTCTACTCTCAATTCTCTAGCAAGTTTAAGGCTGGCGATCAAGGCTTCATACTTAGCTTCGTTATTTGTTGCAGGGAAGTCAAGTTTCAGGGCGTAGAAGATCGATCGTTCCTCAGGAGTCATTAACACAACTTCGACGCTAGAACACCGATCATTGGATGCTCCATCCATGTACAATTTCCATCAGTTGGTCGGTTCTCCACTGCTCTTCGGATCGTCGTCTGATGCAGTGAATTCAGGGATGAAGTCTATTAATGTTTGTCCTGGAATAGCTCTCCGAGGGAGATAAGTAATATTGAATTGGCTTAGCTCGATATTCCATTTGAGAAAAATTCCAGAAGTCTAAGGTTACTGTAGAACCTATTGTAACGGCTGGTCGGCATAGACGTTAATAGGGTGAGCCTGAAAGTAAGAGTGGAGCTTTGATGATGAAATCAATAGGCATTACACGAGCTTTTGTAGCTTTGGGTAGTTTTCTCTTAGTACCTATAAATCGCTTGGTTACATAATATACCGGTCTTTGGATCCGGTTCTCTTCGCATAGCATAGCATTGCGACGCTTATGGTGTGTACCAACATGGCTAAATAGATGTATAAATCTTTATGATCCAACAGCTTTGAAAATATGGGAGGTCTCTTTAAGTGGTTCACCAAAGCTTGGAATGCGTCTTTACAATCCTGTGTACATTCGAAATTCCTTTTCCATCTCCTAATTAGGTGGAAGAAGAGAGTACACTTGTCGGTGGCCCTGGAGATGAATCGACTTAGGGCGATGACCTCCCATTTAGACTCTATACCTGCTTGATTGTCTTTGGTACCTAGATGCTTTTGATTACCTGAATCTTCTTAGGGTTGGCTTCAATTCTGCGAGAGTTGAGCATTAAACCCAGGAACTTCCCTGACGCAACACTAAAAGAGCATTTCATGGGACCGAGTTTCATTCTATATCTTCGGATAAAATTGAACATCTCCGCTAAGTCATTGATGTGGTCGTTTGATCATCGTGACTTCACAAGCGTATCATCCTCATATACTTTCGTTGATCGCCCGATCCGGTCTTTGAATATCATGTTTACTAGTCTCTAGTAAGCAACTTCAGCATTATTTAGTTTAAACGGCATCACAACATAACAATATAGCCCTAGATCGGTAATGAAGCTGGTGTGCTTCTGGTTGAGGACGTGCATCAGGATCTAGTTGTATTTGGAGTACACATCCATAAATGAAAGCAGTTTATATCCAGCGGTTGAGTCTACCAGCTGGTCGATCCTCGATAATGGAGAGCTGCCTTTCGGGCATGCCTTATTCAGGTAAGAGTAGTCAATGTATGCCTGACACTTTCCATCATCTTTTCTCACAGGAATTGGATTGGATACCCATTTCGGGCAGAGGGTGTCATGGGTAAACCTGTTGTTTTTGAGTTTATCCACTTCCACTTTAAGTGCAGTAGATCTCTCCGGATCCATAACGTGTTGCTTTTGTCTCACCGGGACATGCCCCGGATCGATATTCAATGCATGGCTCGCGATAGTCGGTGAGATCAAAAGCCTGTAAGAATGGGTCCAAGCAAACACATCAAGATTCATTTAGAGAAAGCTAGCTAATTCCTTCATCATCGTTGCACTGAGTTATGATCCGATCTTCAGTACCCATGATGGGTCGCCATAGCCGACTGTAACGTCGACTATCAGCTCAACGGGTGCAATCTTGGATTCTTTGAGTTCAAATGTAACTGTTTCGCGTAACAATTAACGTGGAATAATTTTAGGACGGTCAATGATGATGGTTACTCCGACCGAATCCCAGAGTCTTGTCATGAGTTATTAAGTCTGATAGTGAAGGGCTCTAAATGCTTTGAGCAATTATCTGCAAATGGCTAAAGATCAGGCTTGGAAGCACGTTGAAGCAAATGTCGAGTAGGGGTCAGCCTTGAGTTTCATGCAGCTGCATAGTTGACTCTTGCTTTGAGTTTGAATCTGCTTGTGTATTCGAGTAACGTGCTTTCCATTCAACTTACTGGCGATGGTAATCTGTTGCTCGTCGTTTAGGTTGGAATGACAGTCAGTTTCCCATTAGCTTGGGTATCGATTCGATGATTCTGTCTCTAGGCACCCTTTTGGTCGTAGCCTCGAATCATTGTAAACACTATATATAAGTTACAATATTGAGATATCGCAGCCAGTCTTTGGATGATCGCACTTTTGCTCCCAGTCTCGTGTTGATAAATGTACTGCATGGATGGTCGAGTCTTATCCTAGCTATGTTTATACTCCCACCTAAGCTCCAAAGACATAGAGTTGATCGACGAATGGTCGGTTCACATTCATCTTGTTTCTCGCTCGTACCCCCAAGTATGGGGCATACATCAATAAGTAGGAAGACAAGCTATGTCCACTTTAGCTTTACACTCTTTCCCGTTGAATCGCGGGATCGGGTTAGTTGATGGAAGGCTGAGTCTCGCCTATCCTGGATTGTATTCTGGTTTTTCCTTCCAGGGGGAATACTTCGATGCTCCTTTATATTTCAGGCATGAGTTGGGTACTGGACAGTCAACTACGTCCACTTTGATTCATATTCTCTAATCAGATCTAGGGTAGAGTTGGCTCAGGTACAGTTGGGTCATGCTCATCCGGTTTCATACTCCTCCTGAAGGATCAAAGGAGGGTGCTAGAGAATTAATGATCAACTCCTCGTGGTTTATTCTCCTATCTGCACTCTGGTGATCATAGTTTTTCGAGGGACATCTGGGTCACATCTATTTGTGTTTGGTATGGATCGATATTGACCGTCGACCCAGCAGCACAATATTGTCAATCGCCCGTAACATCGGACGTTGTTCTGATTAGTTTTGTATTAAGTCCTCCTTGCGGTCGTTGCCTTAAGTCCTAAAGAACACTAAGACGAAGCTATATAGTGAGCTGTCGTATTCAGCTTTTAGTGATTTGTACTCCTGCCCCCAGCATTGATTTGGCAAGGCCATAAGTCGGACGCTCGAATTCCATCCTTAGCGAGTTTATACTCATCCTGTCGATTTCAGGTCGTAGTGCGTGGAATAGAGAATGGTCGAAATCCATTTATCTATTCATTCATGTTTATACTCCAGTCCGCACTCTGGGGACTTAGAGTTGTTTTGCGGAATAGAGAATGGTAGAAATCCACTCATCTATTCATTCATGTTTATACTCCAGCCCACACTCTGGGACTTAGAGTTATTTTGCGGAATAGAGAACGATCAAAATCCACTCATCTATTCATTCATGTTTATACTCTAGTTCACACTCTAGGGACTTAGAGTTATTTTGCGGAATAGAGAATGGTCGAAATCCACTCATATATTCATTCATGTTTATACTCCAGTCCACACTCTAGGGACTTAGAGTTATTTTACAGAATATATAACGGTTGAGATCCACTCATCTATTCATTTGTGTTTATACTCCAGTCTGCACTTTGGGGACTTAGAGTTATTTTGCGAAATAGAGAACGGTCGAAATCCACTCATCTATTCATTCATGTTTATCCTCCATTCCGCACTTTGAGGACTTAGAGTTATTTTGTGGGCAGTCGGTATCCGCCTGATTCATGTTTATACTCCAGTCCGCACTCTGGGGACTTAGAGTTGTTTCGTGGGCAGTTAGTATCCGCCCGATTTATGTTTATACTCCATTCTGGTCTCTGGGGACTTAGAGTTGTTTCATGAGCAGTCGGTATCCGCCTGATTTATGTTTATACTCCAGTCTGCACTCTGGGGACTTAGAGTTGTTTGATGGGTGGTCAATCGCACACGTTTCATGGAATGGAATTCCGCCCCCAGCATGAAGGACGGAACTTGGCGAGTGAGACGATCGATTCGTATATGCTTGGTGGTAGTAGCTCCTCTTGTCAAGTTAAGGAAGGGAGTAGGCGATGGATTGCCGGATCACATCCATGCTTGGGTTGGGCAGTCAGGTCACATCCACCTCAAGCTGCAGTCGTGTCCACATGCTGAGGGCGATGGTTGATGAGTAGGCAGTCAGTCACGCCTATTTAAGTCGAGCTTTCAAGCTGCCTCCTATATTCAGGGCAGGAGTTAATGTGTGGACGGTTAAATCGCGTCCACTTTAGTTGGCCTCGGTCATGCTAAGCTTCGGGAGAGGCATAAGTATTTTGGCGAACTTCGAGTATGAGCTGGGGAGTGGATGGTTGGGTTGCATCCACTCCAAGTATTTCTTTGGTCTCTAAGTCAGGTGCGGAAGTTGATGAGTGGATGATCAGTCGTGTCCACTTTTTGCTGGATCCTAACTTTGTCGGGTTTTTCCATTTCGAGTCCTTGGCCCTAAGTTAGGGGCATATGGTAGCAGATGAGCGGTTGAATCATGCTTATCTCGATGAAACTCCAAAGGTCTAATCATGGTCCATGGAGATTGGTTGGCACCCAACTCTAAGTACTTGGTCACCTGCATCGTTTGGAAGTAGTTTAGTTCAAGTTGGTAGTAGTTCCCAACACAATTGAAATTGAAATAGAAATAATTCAAAGAAGATTGAAATAAATCCAATTGACAAGTGAAGCAGCATCGTGTGCTCGCTATTCCACTTTGCCCCTAGCTCCTTCCAGCGGGATGTCGACCGTCAGCGGTTCAATTGATAATCAGAGTTCTTTATTGATAGGGGTCGGATGTTCGCTACCCACTATTCCATAAGGATTGTGCATATTGTCAAAACTTTCCTTTTCGAATCAGCTTTTCGATCACATCTCGAAGGTGTTTGCAATCACCAGTGTTAAAACCGTGTGCATCTTGGAATATACAACATTCCCCGGATTTTCTTTGGGCTTCGGTGGACTCTCTCGAGGCTTACTTTCAATACTGCTCCGAGTCGTGAGTCTCCAAGTATATGTTATCGATTGAATGGTTCAAAGGAGTATATGAGTCAAATTTTCAGATTCTAGGTCGTCTCCTAGAATCTGAGTCCTTAGCCAACGGGCCTATATTGTACTTTCTCCAAGTCTTCTCTACCTCCTCCTTGCTTAGGTTCTGATTCACTTTGTAACAGAAATAATCCAGGAGGCTCTCTAGCTAACTAGCTGCCAAAATCTATCTAGGGTCGATTCCCCTCATCAACGCCATCGGTATGATATCCTCGCTGGGATTGCTCGCTTTAGTGATGACGACGACGACATTGAATCCCTACAGGAAGTCTTTGAGTGGCTCACCTAGCATCTGGAATAAATTGGATAATGACATTACATCCTTGGTGTGGGTCGCATGCATTCTGAACTGCTCGACAAACTTCTAATCCAATTGATTGAATGAAGAGATGGATTTGGGCAATAATCGCAAAAACTGCATGATCGATACACCTTCGAGAAATATAGAAAAGCATCTGCATTCGATGGCACATATCACTTTGGTGGAATTCATATGCAACTCTAATTTCATGAGATGTAGTCCAGGGTCGGTTTTCCCTGAGTAAACCGATATGATCGGTACATTGAATCTCCTCGGATATTCTTCACACTGAACGGCTTCAATGAATAGGCTCCAACTGTGGAAGATGCTTTAGTCATCATCAATCCGGTTCGTTTTTAAGTTACAGCTAGTTGTTATGCTTGTGAATGATGTATGCATGTCTGAGATATGAGAAAAGCAAGATGGACCGATAGTGACAGATCAGTGGTAAGTTACCTGGAGTCGGACCCGAGAAAATCTGCTATTTGCTTGGAGTTAGCAATTGGTTTGCTTGGAGTCACGAAATTCGAAGCGCTGGGTCAGTGAAGAATGGTGCTTGGAGTCATCTTAGTGTTTGCTTGGAGAAAATCTTTGTTTTACTCGAATTTGGCTTTGGGCCAAAATTTCTTGGGTTTGCTTAGAGCCACATCACCTATGTTCTCCAACCTTTGGGAGTATCATTTGAGTAGCGGTTGCTTGTCCATTCCTTGGTTGCAATTGAGAAGCCGTCGTTTGATCCTCTATGCCCCGTAGTCACAGGACGTAAGGGAAGTGGATAGGACGTAAGGAAAGTGGATAGAATGCATCGTGTTTAAGTTGAGTTCCGAATCTAGAATGCGGGGGCACTGCGCTGTGGCATGGGTTTCGAAATTTTTTTTAGAGTTATTTTTTATAAAAATGGATCGTGCCCGATCCATAAATGTTTTTTTTAAAATGGATCGTACTCGATCCATAAATTCTTTTAAAAAAATGGATCGTACTCGATCCATATTTTTTTGGAATAGGGATCGGTTAAACAAGGTTCGGTTTTGGACGAATGCGACATAGGGATCGGCTGAATTGCCTTGATGAGAGATCGGTAGTTTGCCGTATGAGAGGGATCGGCTATGGGGAAGTGATCGAGGGATCGTCTATAGGGACGTGAATGATGGAACGGCCAGAGGGATTGGTTGTGAACCGATTTGTAGAGGGATCGGTAGTAGGAATGGAGGAATCGATCATTATCCAATTTGGTGAGTGATTGGTAATGAGCATGGTTATCAGCTTGAGGGATCCGTATATACACCGTATAAAGGGATCGGTATAGCTGTTTCAGAGGGATCGGTATAGATGCTGGAGGGATCGGTATTGAGCATGTACATGTAAATAGGGATCGGTAGTAGGTATGGAGGGGTCGGCCATTTTGGTCTTGAGAGAGGGATCGGCCATTTTGGCCTTGATAAGGGGATCGGCTATTTTGAGGGATCGACCATTTTGGCCTTGAGAGAAGGGTCGCCATTTTGGCCTTGACAGAGGGATCGGCTATTTTGAGGGATCGGCCATTATCACCTTAAGAGATGGATCGGCCATTATAGCCTTGAGAGAGGGATCGACCATCATGGTCTTGTGAGAGGGATCGGCCATTATGGCCTTGTGAGAGGGATCGACCATCATGGCTTCCTCGGCCATTATAGCCTTGAGAGAGGGATCGACCATCATGGCCTTGAGAGACAGATCGACCCTTTGCTAAATTGAGTGCAAACTTCAACATCTAATCCCATGAACTTGCATTCATGAGTGAATTCGAATCCCTTCCAAGTAGAAAAGAACGCATGAACAACTCCAAACAAGAACTCTAGCATCATCATTCCCTTCAACTCCGTGCGAAGTTGATTTAATTCTTCTAACCATGGCTAACAACTTCCTTTAGATTTCCTTCAAATCCGTGTAGAATAGGAAGTTTGTTGGTAAATAAATGAATCTATTGCGTGAATACGGGAATCCACAAGTAGATGGTGAGATCCAATCAAGCCGAGAATTCATTTCTCAGTGAAAGTACCAAAATGTTGACGCCAAAAATGGGCATCAACACCCAATAGAATCTAATAGAGATTGAATGAAGAATGAAATTAAAACAGAGCAGAAATTATAAAGGAACACACAGAATTTTTATATTGGTTCGGTAATCTTGGCTTACGCCCACTTTATATTTTTATTGGTCTTCCACTTAATTATGATTACAAGAATGTTTGGATCAGCTGGGATCCATTAGTACAAAAGTGAAGAATAAAAATGGCAGAGCCTCTACAGAGAAAGTAGGATCCCTTTCCTGACACCATGCCTACTGTATTTATAGGGGTAGACGTGCACAGATCGGACTGAAATTTGGGCAGAAGGTTCGGGAGACCAAGACGAGGCTACCCAAAAATTTATAGGCCCATCAGGGCCCATAATAGGGATTGGTACCGATCCCGATTAATACATCCAAATGGGCTGCGATCCTTATGAGGGATGCCCCATGATTTTATCTACTTGTTACCCAAATTTCGTGCAATTTTGACGTACGGTTTGTGAGATATCGCATTTTCCGTAAAGTAGTGTTGCTTGAATTCTGATTTCTGCCGATCCCTATAGAGAGATCGGTACCGATCCCTCAAATCTCTTTCAAATTCCATGCGATCCCTAGGGGCGCTTCTCCATGTTGTAATATGCTTAGTCTCCAAGTTTCATGCCAATTGGATTAGTAAAACTCGAGTTATTGATCAATCTTTATTGCAATATATTATGAAGGCTGTTTATAGCCGATCCCTATGGAGGGATAGGTATCGGTCCCTCCAACTTGCTCCAAATGCTATGTGATCCCTATAGGGTGTTCCACATGTTCCAATTAGCTTGTACTCCAAGTTTCATGTTGATAGCATCTATAGATTTTGAGTTATTGATCGATCATTGTTGCAATATGTAGTGAAAGCTGAATATGGACGATCCCTTTTATATCGATCCCTTTTATACCGATCCCTTTTAATAGGTGAAGTAATTTGCCTATAACATGAGCATACGAACTCCAAATGACTTAAAAATTGAAATGTAGCCTCATGGGGCCTTTCTTGTCACTCAATAACGATCTTACCAAGTTTGGGATAAAAATTGAGGATATGTACTGATCCCCTAGGGAAAGGGATGGGCACTATTCCATACTTAGAATATTATGGAGAGTCTATCTCTTAGCCTCAGTTGATCGTCGCTTCATATCATTGCCTGCGCATGATCTCTGAGCCTAATAATCATCTCTCAGGGTTGTCTTCCTCGATGATCGTCTAGTCTAACTTGTCCAGTCAGTCTGAATATAGTCGGGCCAAAAGGCTGGATAACAGTACGCTTGAATTTGAAAAAGTGGATTCTACCAATGATATTTGTAAGTGATGAACTAGGTCAAACTATCACACCACTAGCTAAGATGACATATGAATATTAGTATTTAGTTTTTTTAAATATCAGTCATTGGCTAAATTCTCATCTTTGAGTCACACAACCAAACCTATTCAATCTTCGAGACACTTCTTGATTTAATTGGTTTATGTAAAATGATTAATATTATTAAAATTTTAATTATTATTGTACTTATTGTATGAGGTGTGTTTAGTAAAATGGAGTTATCTTTAGCAATGTTCATGATACTATTAGTAATTAATTGGATGCGTATATAAAAGTTATATATGTGTGTATCGATATACGATATCGATGACAGTTATGGATTTAAATTGAATAAATTGTTAATGGGTTGAGTGGATATTTTGGTCCATTAAGGCCTTGATCCATGTGGTAAAGAGATGGGAAATAGGTGGCTTTGTGTTTGAATGGGTAAGAGATACTTATGCTAGATATTTATCTATAGACCGCACTATATATTCAACCTTTAGCCACCATTTTTACTAAGACTTCTTGCTTCCACCTCTTACCTATTAAGCCGCAAGTACCCTCCCCTATCCCCCCCATTTTCTTACCTCAAACACATATAATCCATCAAATATAATCAAATGCTATTTTTGCATGCCTATCTCTTACACAAAATAATGCAGATCTGAAAGACCTAAGGATTCTGTTTGGATTAACAGTGTTTCTATGGCCTCATCTCTAAGGTATAATTTATTTAATCATTCAAAAATATGCATATATTTATATATATATATATATATATATTAATTATTGTAAATCATATCCATCATTTATCACCTTTTTTATGTATATTGTAGCATGCCAATTCATATCAGTTTAATATATACAATAGTTAATCTATGTGATTCATCGTAATATTTTTATAATTAGCAAATGATATTAATTTTTTTATGTAAAACTGCTTTTGGTGATAATTAAAAAAAATGATTTTTTTTTAAATATTATTTTAATGTAATTATATGCATATAGTATTGTTTTTGGTAAGGCCATGCATATAGTATTGTTTATTTAATATAAAACATAGTATTGTAATTTTTAATTTGATATTGATAAATTAAATCTTTTATAAAATCTTTTTGGAAATTTAGCTTAAAAAAATTTAGGCCATATTAATTTGAATAATATGAATATATACACATATATAATAAAATAATGTTTTCAATAATGCAATTATATAAATAATTAAATATTTATTTTTGGTTTACATTAAAAAAAATTATTGCTGAAACAACTTTTTAAGGAAAATTAGTGAGCCTCATGAAGAGGAGAGCACTCATATTTTTATAGCAGGAACATATATACATATATATTTTGTCCTTACAAATTTATATAGTTATACATATGATTAATATACATATTTTCATACACACACCTATCAATTTAATTTATATGTATATATGAACATATTTAATTTCAAATTTCAAAATTAATTATAAATACATATTTAAAGTTAAAATAATGATATTTTAAAATTTAAAGTTAATTCAAAGGTTGGCCCAATTGCAAAAGCTTAAATAATTTAGGTCTTGTGATAACTTTCAAAATTCAATTTGAAAGTTAGAAATATATTTTGAAATTAAATTTAAATTTAAAATATAAAATAAATATTATATGAGTTATAAAATAATTTTCAAAAATAATTTTTGAAAATAAATTAATATTTTCAAATTTATTTAATTAGATTAATTAATTAAAATTTAATTAAATAAACCAAACATATATATTAATATATGTGTGTGTATCTATAAATGTTAATGTTGAATATACATATGTATATCTAAAATTGTTTAAGGTAAATTAGAAATAAATATTTTTGAGTTATTTAATTAAAAACCATTTTAAATTAAATAAATATAATTATTAAATAAATTAGTTAAATGTTAATTAATAAAATAAAAACACACACATATATATATAATATGTATATAAAACTATAATAGTTATAGTTAATATTCATCTTAAATTTTTTAGGATGAATAAAATAAAATTTGGAATTTTAAAATAATTTAATTGATTAGTTAATTAATTAATAAATTAAATTATTTATTTATGATTTAATTCATAATATACAAAAGAATATTATATAAGTTAATTTAATCATAAAAGATTATAAATAACTTGAACTTATATAATATGAATGTATAAACTTAAGTGGAATTGTAATAAACCTAACTTAGATTTAAGGATTGACTACATGCATATTTTACTTATACCGTGATTTCAGATGTGTCCACCACTTGAATCATGAGGGTATTTCATGAGAAATACATTATTCCCTAAACCGATATCACTCAATGTGTATGTATGTATGTATGTATGTATGTATTAAAGGTTATGAATCTTTAATATATAAATTGTCCTCTATCATTTATATATTAATAGATTATGTGCATACTCTTTAGTTGTTGAGCTTCCTCAAGCTAGAGATGTTATGTGTAGTACAATTAATATATTGACTAGATGAGATAAGATACACGCATGTATCTTTTGATCTTCCTCAAAGTACGTGCATTATACTTAGGCCGTCACGAAATAGTGGCTACGAGTGAATAACCTCCATTTATTTGTTGAGCTTCCTCAAGGTCGAGATGAGATTAGGAAAAAGACAATAGGTTAGGAGTTGTATGATACAATCGATAAGGCGTTATCTATCGCATGCATGCCTATGATTTGTTGAGCTTCCTTAAGGTTGGAATCCTAAGGAAATCGAGCCCTACACCACTAGAGAAATGGAAAGATTTCTATGTTTTCTCTTAGGGTTTTGAGAAACATAAAAATCCAGTGGAATCTTATTAAATAAATGAAAAGAATACATTTAACCCATATAATATTGTATAGTTAATATGCTATAAAAGTTAAAATAATCCGCTTTGATAAATTTGTATAGTTGATATAATTGATAAATGTTTATCAGTCCAAATATACAAATGAACCGAATTAAGGTTGACATAGAAATATAAAATATACTTACCAGTAAATCTTTTGGCATGTTGTCAATTCAAGACCCATGCAAGAGCCAAATTATACAACTATTAAATACATTCGTTCCTTGATCGTTTAAGTGTCTATTTTTCTGAGACTTTGTATTGTCTTCAATGAGTTTTGAACTCTAAACAATACATGAATATGGATATTTGTTCCATAGTTGATCATATATAAATGTTATATGGTGCGGTCACAATTCGTAATGCATGAAGCCTCGATGAAATTAGCTCGTTTGAAATGAGCAAGTAAACCATGATGCGAGATCATGTATTCTAAATAAATGATTGCACTAAGAATCTTGTTATGTTTGTTGTGTACTAGACCGAGAGCTATAAGATGGGCTTAGGAATCTGATTACTAAAATATCGGTATTATCAATTCACATAAGGTGAAATTTATTTGATATCCTTAAATATTAAGGATGGTTAAATGCACTTTTGTAAATAATTCGTTCTGGTCTTATAGTAATGGTTTTCTTTTGAATGGTTTTGACCATTTGGAAAGGAAAGTGAATGTATGATAATGGATGTAGCTTAAGGCACAATTGGGATGAAGAGAGTGAATGGTCACTTTTGCTTCATGAAGAGACATCAGAAATGAGAATTGTGCAAAATAATACTATATACTTTATATGGAATGAGAAATATGATTTCTATTCCAAAATGTATTTTCATATAGAAAACTATTTTCTATGATATTTATTTCCTTTGAGTTTAAGATATTTGATCTGAATGTCTCGGTTGTAAATTAGTTATAGTAAACAAAAAAAACCCATATCAAGTGGTTGAATAGAGCTTCGTATTTCATATACTGTTATAGTAATAGTGGAAATAGTGAGAGCTTGTCATAAAACACTTATAAATGGATGCATCAAGATTTAAAGGATTATATTCGTATACATATACCAAATATTATTTATGAAATAATAAACATTTTCAGTATTGACTGAATATATATATATAGTTTTATTTTGTTATGAATATTTATTGCAAAATAAATCTAGAATAATAGTATTGGTTGGATTTGGCACATAATGTAAAAGTATCTAAAATATTAACAATTATTTTGGAATTAAGCCATATCTTTGACAAATAATTATGTAGTCATATGAATATGAATCATATTGTATTAATGAATTATATCTTAAACGATTAAGGGCAAATCACCCATTTAGTGGGGGTAACAAAAGAGTTGGTGAGCTCTTCAAATCAATGCATATAGTTGTATGCAGTCCAAGGTACAATAATACCAAAATGAAACCACTACCTCATTAACTTCACAGATTATCGTAGAAATGAACATGTGTATTTGATACACAAGTACGATATTTACGATAAGTTTATTGAATATAAAATGAAAGTATAAAATATAACATGCAAAGGAAATAAAAGATTTCGATTTGATCAAAAAGTGCATGTATTGGAAAGGTTCCAAAAGTACCTAAAAATGAATAAGATTCAATCTCAAAAGCCACTATGCCCTATGATACATAGTGATGTATCAATAATGACTAATCAGACTTTGTTAAACAAAGTATGGTTGATAATAGGCCAAGTTGATTTAGAATAGAAATTCTAAATAATGATTTAAAATAAATTATTTGCATATAACAACCAAATTTGCTTGAAGCCATTGGGAATGATACTGAGTTTTTGAATTTCGAGTATGACTGAAGAACTGATATGAAAGTATCATTCGATAAGCATCAGAGTTGAACAAGTATTTAGATAGAAATATTAAATAGTTTGATTCTCAGTCAAAATGCAAAAGAAGCATGTGTCTGTAAGAAAGAATAGTAAAGGTACTAAAACATCACTAAAACCATAAGCAAACAATAAACTTATGATTGTAAATGATGTACTCATGTTAAAATCATTTTAGCTTGATTGTTTAATACTTGACGTTGGATTTGAAAATGATATCTTTAATAACCAGTATAAAAGAATGATGGGGTAGTCTCAAATGATATACAGAGATGCCATATTAAAATGTTTAATATGGAGCATGTAAGATGGATTCCTTATGCGTTGGCAATAGGAATTATCATACACATTGTATAGTTTACAATATTGCATCTTGCTTATGCATTTGATACATAAAGCGAGTATTAAATCCGGATTAAGATCACTAAATGATAATTTAGAGTGTTCTTGAGTATTTACGAAATACTATAGAATTGTTTATAGAAACAATGAACTCTTTGTGAAGGAGTATTTGGACTCGAACATCATAAGTGATATCGATATAGTATGCCAATATATTTGTATAGTGCGCTGTAACGGTACTCGGCCGATGCAGGACAACATTCAAGGGTCATAAAATAAATAAAACACATGGAACATGTCATATATCTCATAGTGCATCGAATAAAATATAATAATGATTACATATATTAAGCATGCGGGATAGTAATAACTAAATAAAGCGCAACAAAGTACACAGGTTCACAAAATTATACAAGAGTTTGTATAATTCGAAATAAATTCAAATGATAATTGTCTCTAAACAAAATAAAGAACACTATCAAGGCTTGTGATGACCCACATTTCAGAAGGTTTAAATCGATAATAATCCACACATGTCCAACTTAAACAATACGGAACGTAGATAATCAATGGGGTTAAATAAGAAAAATAAGAAAAGAAGAAGAAGAACAAAATCTCACAGCGGAACGATAAAATATAATAATCACATAGAAAGTTCATGAAGCTGTTTACTATACATTTGATTATAATCTATACACATTTATCAAAGTTATATATATACATCAGGGATAAATAATCAATACAACAGAATAGCATGATGTAGGGGATAATAATAATAGAAATATACCAACTTCGTCTTCGTCCTCCATAACTGAACTTCAATGCACTGGAAAAAAACTCAGGACTGACCCGAGCGAAATGAAAAGACAAAACACTCGAGTCAGGACTAAAATACTCTTATGTAAGTCAAATCAATATAACAAATATGAGTGCAATAACTTAAGAGATGTTATGGGATTTTCCATCTCCTAAGGATCCGTTAAACTATTTATATATAACAGTATACGCTATAATAGATAATGTCTATCAGTAAAGTAAATATCAAAATAGCATTAAGGCTTTACATTGATCCACCTTAACACATTTGTACAGTTTTAAACCAAAGTCGTAATGGGCTCGTATAGGGATAAATATAACAAGGCACGTGAGGCAACGCCCAAGGTAGGATTCTACCAGTTTACCCTTTCTGGCTGGTCGTAACCCATCTGTGGCTGATCGTAACAATCAATCCAACCGACAAAAGGTGCACCCATCGAATACGAAATCATAATAGTAATACAAGGAATCAATGTCCCTAGAGGTAGCTAACCTCATTGGCCAGACAAAGGCTCCTGTTTTAGTCATTTTAATTATGACACGAGTGTCAAGGCTATCCATCATCGTTCTATTCTTCATTCCAGTAAACGTCGCCAATTCAACCACTACATTCTGGATATCATCCATCGCGTACACAGTTGTTAAAGTGGTTCCAATATTGACAGAGAGTATGCCAATAAGAGGCCCCGGTCTCTTTAACAACCAAACGTCGTTTTACACACCGGTTGGTTCTTTTATATTTTGAAAACAGTTCGTATTTGATATCAAAATATCAAATTTATTTCAAAATCAAATCCATTTCGAGATTTACTATATTCGCTTCAAAAATCATATTTTACTTTAAAATGTCAATTCAGTTCGATATATCGATTTCACTTCGAAATGTGATTCGAATTATAATTTAGGTTATACTTCACTTTAACTCAATTCGTATTTAAATATAAGTATTTCACCCTTTTTGACCGGTTTGAATTTTAGAAAATAGTTTTAATAGTTTTAAATTAATTAAATAGTTAAAATAATTTAATAGAAAATAGTTTGAGTAATAAAAATGGTTTATATAGTGAAATAGTTTCAAAAACCAAATAATTTGAATATTGAAAGAATACATAATTTTAATTCGTTTATACTAAAATAATTCATTTAAAATAGATTCAAAGTCAAACCGGTTCACTTTCCAAATTTTCCAATTCAAATCAGTTCCAATTTTCATTTCGATTTAATCGATTCAATTCCGATTTCAAGTAGAATTATACTTCGATTTCAAATCAATTTCAATTCGAAATTAATTTAAATTCTAACTCCAAATTAATTTCAATTCCCATTCCAAATTAATTTCAAATTCCAATTCCAATTCCAAATAAATTTCAAATTTTAATTCCAAATTAAAACTATTTCGATTTGTATCAATTCCGAGTTCGATTTTTTTAATTATCGATTAAAAACACTTAAATCAAATTTACCTTCAATATTCAATTTAAAATCCAAATCTCCGAATATAATTTGATTCCGAGCTCAATTTTGAAATATCATTTTATATCACTTTTACTTAGCAATGTTTAAAGTTCGAATAAAAGTCCAATCTTTTAAAACAAATCAATTTTCAAAATTTAAATCATATTTCGATTATAACTTCAAAATCTCAACTTCGATTATTTAAACAATTTCATTTCAAATTTAAATTTCAACATTCCGAGTTCCAATTCGAAAATAATTTGATTTCCATAAATTTGATTTTTATTTCTTAAAACCAAATCATTTAAATAATTTCAAATCAAAATTTTAAAACCATTTAATTTAACCAATCTGGTGTCTGTATATAATTCTTTATCCTATGGCCAAGTGAATCAATTATTTCAATTTAATTCCAAGGATGGATATATATCATTTCAATCCAAAATAAATGCCATTGGTATATATATCATTTCAACCTATTTCTTAATTTATTCAAAATAATTCAATTTACAGTTTTATATACTGTAAATAATATACAGGATGATACAGGATATATAAAAATAAATAAATAACCAAATCATTCAAATATCAATCAATTTTCATCCATCACAATCGGTTATCCAAACAATCAATAATTTACAACAACTAACAAATTATCAATATTCGGGGATTTTCTAGCAATTAAATTTTCATTTTTTTTAAATTTTAATTATCAATTCAAATTTCTACCATTTTAATTCATATCAATTTAAATGCCAGCCAAATTTTACCAAACAACAGTCAAAAATTTAAATCACTTCGCGATATAAAATTTAACTAAACATAAAAATTATTGCAATCAATTGTGAGCTTATAAACACTCACCTTTTTATTTGAAACTGAAAATTTTTCTAACTTCAAATCAATTTCGAACCAACTCCATGACGTAGCCTTCGTCGATACGATTCCAACGCCTCCTATTTCGCTCGAATCGGACTTCGTATGAGAAAGTTATGATTTTTATAAATATACGATTATAATTTAACTTAATCAACAACTAATTAAAAAATAAATAAATAAATAAAATACGTTACCTATCTCTCTCTCGTACGCACGAGCAAACTACAGGCTGAACCCATATTTTCGCGACCTGGCCAACACACGCGCCACCTGACGACAACCGGATGATGATTGGCATACTTCAACACGTGCGCCCACGCCACCACCACCTACGCCAGCCGCCACATCAACTCCGCCGCCGCCGTTTGTCTCGAATCATGCAAAAACTGTCGATACTTCAAACTCAGATTTTGGTGAATCTATGACGTATTAGCACAAATCAACCGTATGGATTTGAAGAGGAGATCGAGATTTACAACTTTCATGTTGGAAGTTTTTAATTTGGTTGAGCGGATTGAGAAATAAAGAGAGGAGAAGTAGGGCAATTTAGGCCGATGAATATAATAGGCGGCTGCCACAGTCACTAGGGTTTCAGAAATAGTTAAATAATAAATTTTCTTGTTTTGCGTGCAGTATTTATATAGTTAGATCCAAAATCGTCTGAACTCTAATCGAGACGTCCGCCAGTCGTTTATAATGTTTTACCCCTATTCTGAGTGCAATGGAACTAGTTTCGAGGCCTAATTCGGTCGTATGTGGAAGATTGCTTTTCAAAGTCAATTTATTTAATCGAATTTCTTAAATTGATTTCTACGCGTTTCAAGCTCGCACGGCCAACGACAAGTCCGATCGCTACGAAATTTGAAATCCTACAATAACTCACTATTACGGATCCGATGAAACTGGTTTCATCGAAATCCGAGACAGTTGCCAAAATGGCTATTTTTACTCGTTAATTAAAATATAAAATTTCCATATTTCAATTATTCACGTTTAAATCCAATTTTAAATGTTAACCATCTTCATTCATATTTAAATAAAATTTGAATCAATTTCCGATGCCATTTTCATTCTCATTAAATCCCGAATTCAATTATTCAAATAATTTCCAAAATTAAATTTAAACAATTTAATTATCCAATAAATCAATATTAATAAATCATTAAATTTTATTTCTACTCATATTTATCCAATAATTATATCAAATCATATAATTTAAAATAATCAAATATATGGGTCGTTACAATGCTCCACAACTTTGCATAGTGGAATAAACAATACCGAGTCCAAATATGAGTATATGAAAGCATCTCCTCCTGCTCATCCATCTATACAGCTCCACGTATAACCTACAACTGCTATCTAGTCTATTCATTTAAGATTACCCAAGATAATAAGAACATGAGCATAAAACCTCGAGTCAGACAACAGTTTGGAATAAGCGATGAAGAATCTCAAAATATTATGAAAGTTGATATAGTCTATGAGACATAGGGTAGGATAATCATACCTAACCTTTCTTTGCATTCAAAGAATTAGCGCATAATAATATATGCTAATCTACCATCTACTATCATTATCAAGCTGTACTCCTAAGTACAATAACGGATGTCTAGGTGTCCACGTCCGCAATACCTACATCCTATGATATCCCTAGAGTGATAAGAAAAACATGGCAAGCATAACATCCATAAAACAATCCTCGCTATCACTCATGTGCTTTGGATATAAGACAACTCGAATGGCATCCACATATGCCATAGACCAACGAAAAAATCGTGGTTTCTTAGTACTCGTCTCCCATCGCTCTATACCATCAGGTAATAGACCATTCGTATAAGGTCTAGGGTAATCCATCCATATAAGGATCTGGATCCCGCATAAATGCGGGTAGGTGTCCCAACATACCTCTATTGTACGTGTGCCCCTTAGAAACCTTTGAGTGTCAACCATCCCTTCGCACACATCTCCGAACCCATCATCGTTCCACTCCATTTATCCATAGTAGGAATCCTCCTTTGTTCTACCCACGAGCTCTACTCCTCAAACTCGTCCTCATGGATCATCATTATGAATCTCATCCTCGAGTTGTCATCATCGGAACATCTCTAGACATCCTTCATAAATATAGATCTATCATATCAAAGTTCTGAATCCATCACATCGAAGCGTCGCATCATTGCTTCGCCATCGAAATAGCTCATCGTAGAGTAATAACATCAACGTCAAGGGTCGGCCACACAAACAAACCACTACATAGCTCCCCCGGAAGCCTCCTCATCATCTAGTCAAAGATTAATCAAATCAACCATCATCAATAGTGATAGGTACCCACCACTCTACAGTGGTCAACACCAACCACTTTGGTCATGTGCTTAACCAGAAATGGCTAAGTGCAAATCAAATGAAAACGTCCGACGTCCATCCAAAAGTTCGAATGATACCCGAGTCCATCATCTTCCATATTCAGATCAATCGGCATGCATCCCAATACTCTTCCATATACATATCACATCCATTCGAGTTTCCATCATGTGTGCGTTCGATTGACATGCATGGAACTCTATCCACCATTCGAGTTCATGTTATGTGTGCATTCAATAGACGTACACGAAACCCTATCTTATGGGATATTCCTTAACGTTATATCACCTGTTGATAGGGGTTATCAACCAAAACAAGCAAACAAGCATACATGCAAGCAATAAGCATACATACATCTACCTATCAAACATACAACATATAAAATATCAACCAATTCAAAGATTCATATCAAAAGTAGCATAAATTCAATGATTTTCATAAAACAGTGCATACCTAAGAACATATAGGATATCCAATTTAAAACCATTTTAAAACACTTTAATTCTTTTATAGAATCAGGTGTGGGTTTACATTTATTAAAATGTACATTTTGAAGTTTTAAATTGGTTTAAAACGTGATTATTATATTATACTAACAACCATAGTATGATGAGAGACAATATCACTCATCTCAACAAAAGCTTTCACATCATATGCCAAGTCATAGGGCTCTAATGCGATTTCAACATAGGAAATCACATCCAAATCGGACCTCGTATGCAAAAGATATGGGCATTATAAGGAATCGATACACACACACATATACACACACAGAAAATTGACTAATAATTAATTATCCTAATCATTAATTAATAAATTCTAACCTGTTTTCATAATTACCTTGCCAATGAATGTTACACATGACCTCTTCCTCCCTACTTCCCAATCATGCACCTTCTCTCTCTTTCATAATCTGTTTACGTAAACTTCCCACTCAACACACATCATCATGCAAGGTGCTCCAACTCACCACTGGATATGCCACTCGTTGCACCTCCGACTGCTCCTCACTGCCGCCACTAGACACCATCTCTAGCCATCACAATGACTTACTCCTTTTTTTCCATTTTTTCCTTTTCTTCACGTGTCTTTTTTCCTGCACACCAATCAAACCACCTGCGCTACCAGGACCACTGTTAGAACCACTCGATTATGCAGCCACCACCTCCGACCGACCGCAACCACCTTAGAACATTCCTAAGCAAAAATGTAGCCACTTCCTCTGCATCGCCTCACGACCACCACCAGGAACCCGCCTTCCCCCTCTGACGATGCTGCACCACCGCACCGCCACCTTCGACCCACGAAAACTCTGCTTTACAAATGCACGCCAAAGGAAATGCAACCAAACTCATTTCATTTGCAAACTTTTTAAGCTCATAGCCACCCTGTCGAACCCATACGGCTCAGACGATCTATATTACAAACTCCCTATGCTAATTAGAACAAACTCATATAATTGTTTTCGCATTTGGATCTCCCCCAAAAATCACCTCTTCACCGGATTCTCTATTTTCGACCACCATAATCGGAGTTAGGTCGAACCAATGCCATGGTTGCATGGTACTTGAAAATGTAAGGAGATAAGACTTTTATTTTATCCAAAACGGTGATTATTTTCTTGAGAAAGAGGAGGAGAAACAGAGATGGGAAGATGGGCTGATGGAGAAGAAGAAAGAATGTGAAAGTTGAGAGGGGTATGGGACTAGGAGGAAAGAAGTGAGTAATTATAGGGTAGTGGGTTAGGTTAGGGATTGTCAAAATTCCAATGCACATTTTACGGTCATACGATTTTTAGGAATGATGGATTACGACGATTCTCCAACATGTTGGCTCATCTTATTTTTCCCGTTCCAATGGCATATGTTTCGTCAGAATCCGAGACTACTCTCCGAAATGCAAATTTTAGGCATTTTTAAGTCATACGGGTCGCTGAAACATCTGATTTCAAAAAAAGTTCAACCGTGCTGCTCATTTTACTTTGACCCAGAAACATTTTTGTTCGTCCAAATTCATCGATTGAACGTTGCATGTGTATCGGTGTAATACATTTAAGTACCGAAATTGCCGAAAAATAAATCTACTGTCAAAATCGTTCGACAAGGATCAAAAATATCACTACTTAACATTACCCAAATTATATTCAAATATGAACCAATATGGATTAAAAAATAATATTTTACGATCCTCCGATAAGTAAAATACTGTCCTTACACTCTCCCCCACTTTAGGAATTTCACGATTGAAATCTCCATATCGAATAACTAAAAGTCGACCATAGCTATTTTGCATGCCTAACAACCATAATAAGCATAATTAGTTGTATCAAACATCAATCGTCAAACACCAAACATGCAAACATAATATCAAGCATCAAGAAGTAACATCCATGCCTATTCTAGCATGCAGGGTACTAACTATCTAATATAAAACACCAAATATGAAAGTTAATGATAAAATGGAAATATTATCGAGTGAAGAGTTCCGAATAAGTGGTCCTCATGATCTCCTCGTTCTCCTATATGTAATCACCTTCGTTTTTACACTACTGAACCCTTATCACTTCACTGTCTCCCTCCTAAGTTGTTTCACATCACATCCTATGGTACGAATAGGCCTATGAGGTTTCAAAGTTCCTGGTTCAATCTCGATATCATCTAATTGATCCAGTGCCATATTTCCCAATACCTCTTGTAAGCTCTTCCAAAACCCACTAGTCAACAATAGGTTTCAGTCGCTCACAATGCTCTTTGGCACACCATGGAATTGCACAATCCACTTCGCAAACAAATCGGTCAATTTAGATGCCGTTCTACTAGACTTAATGGGTATAAACCTAGCACTCTTCATCAATCTATCAACTATGACTCAAGTGTTATCGTACCCCGAATGGTACTTGGCAATCCATCAATGAAGTCCATTGACATTTGCTCCCATTTCCACTGAGTGACAAACAACATCCCATTCTTATGAATCCAACCATCTCGATCGAGTCTGCACTGCATTATATCTACAGAATTTACTCGTTCATAACACCCCGTAAAATTAACAGGAAATTAATTAAGAAAATTAATTAATTAATAATAAACCTAAAATTGGAAACTAAGCAAACATCGGGATTTATCTACGAAACTTGCACCATTCTGTTCATGGTGATCTTCTGAGCAACTTTCATATATAAAGCTTCGCGATGGGAGTTCAAATGAAAAAGTTATCGACATTTGAAGATTTCGGATCGGAAATAATTCGAAACGGATCAAGGTAATAAATATTAATAAACTTAACGTTAAAGTAAACGTTAATAATAAATATTAATAAACTTAACGTTTAAGTTAACGTTAAAATAAGCGGAAAGGACCACACACAAGTCGACTATCTATAGCGATTGACTGCTTATAGTCACCGGTCGACTGTTAAAAATTGTGATAACTAGAGTTTTTCCTGGCCCGAATGACCCTGATTTAAAATTATTAACAAATTCTTGATTCGACGGTCCTGGTACATCCAAGCAACTATAAACAAGAGGCTGGCCCCTTCATTCTTTTCACACAAATCTAAAATCGGAAACGACACTCTACATATTCTCTTCCTCCATAAAAATCTCTTTAACTCAAATGAAAAATTAAATATATATCTTCAAGGATTAGGAGAAGATTTAAAATAAGCAAGCTAAAGACAAAGGTAAAAACCATACACACACACCCCTTCCCTAATCTACAAATTCTGAATCTAATATGTATAAATAAATTAGTTATACATTATACAATAATAGATGATAAATTGGAGAAAAAGATAAAGCTATCGCACGAAGCATATCCAAGGAGATTCATTGGGAATTATCTGTGAGTGGAAATCTTAATTTTTCACTAATAGTATATTGGGTGGTTTAATGTTTGGATTTGGACTGTGCCTTGGGATTTTTTGTATGCGAAAATTTATAACCTAAAACCCCAAAATCTCCCCATAATATGTAAATCTTGAATTTTTTGGAATCTTAGATTCTTAGTTGTTTTATTTTAATTTGGTAGAATTAGATTCATGGATAGTTACAAAATAAATATTTTTTATTCTATTTGATTCCACTTTCAATTTGTGATTGTAGTGACAAAGAATTCCAAAACAAGGAAATAGAAAGAGTTATGCAAAGTAGGGAAAATGAGATTTTTCCTTTTGTATATAGTTTGCACTGCCTATTTCGATAATTAAAATAAGTTTGACTTCATTATCATTTCAACGCTATTTGTTAAAAATTGAATGGAATATAAAAGATTTGTATTATAAATCTACTTCTTTGGAAAGAAGTTAGCGTACAACAAATTGTATGTTTTGGATTCCGTTTTGAATATGTAAATAAGTCTATTTTTGTAGCTAATTTATTTATGATATTGGCTTCTATGTGAATGATGTATTAAATTAGGACTTATATAGTAGTTGTAGTTGTGAACATCAAAATAATATAACACCCAGAATAAGAAATAGACAACTTAACTGAATAGCATAAAATTGATTAGGCATAATTTAATATTAGGCATAAATATATTAATAACATATTGCTTTAAACTTCGAAACAATTATAATTATAATCTTGTTAGTATATAATGACTAAGATAATAAATAAAGAAACTAGCAAATAAATGGCAATTAACAATTAAAAATCAATCTAATAAAATAAGTTAGGGACAATTATGGAAGTTAATCCATAAATAAAGGTGAAATAAGGAGTTTCCCTTATAGGGCCTTTAATGTGTAAATACGGGTGAGATATGTATGTGTGTGTGTATACATATTATGTATATATATTATACATATATATTGGCATAGTTCTGTATTAAATGTTGGGGAGTGGAAATATGGCTAAGTTATGAGGATGAGAGGTTAGTTAAAAGCACAAAGAAGTCTGCCCAGCTAATCTGGCTACCAACGATATGACTTTAGTAACTGATGTGGGGCATCGCTTATAAGTACTACCCATGGTGTATGCGATGTTAGTCCCAACTTTGTAGGATAAGTCTACCTAACAGATCTGGCTACTAGCATCTACGAATAATTAGACTAATGTGGGACATCATGGTTGGGTTATGGGTCGTAAGGATGAATATCCTAGGATGGGCGTACTTCAGGGTTAAGGTATTAAATGTCTATATTAGGGTCTTCCTCTCCCTATTTAAGAAGTATTAAACAGTCAAGATCATCTTTTAGGTGCATATTAAATGGGCGAGATTATCTTTTACGTACATTAGTGAAAATCTCTTAGGGGAGGTCCTCTTCGTGGTTAAGGTATTAAATGGCCATTAAGGTCTATCTCTTCCTTATCTAAAAAGTATTAAGTGACCTATAAGAGATTTTGTGTGATATCGGTTAGGGAGTACCTAGAGGGGTTTGCCTAGGGTTAAATACTAAATGGCGTGAGGGTTTGTCTATTTCCTATTTAAAGGGTATTATGTAGCCCATGTTATTCCTCTCGCATCGTTAGTACATGACTAGATGGGTGATGGGTTGTTGAACCTAATATACTCCATAGTTGCGTTGCACCCTCTTTTATAGTCACAAAGTAGGACTCATAACGCCACTAGCTCATACTTGGTGGAGGAATATAATAAATACATTAGGCATAATAGTTATTTGAATGCTTACTACCCATATATTCTTATTGTAAAACTTAAAATTTTCATTCACCATACATTTTTGTTCTGACCCCTTTTTCTTTACAACTTATAGGTTAAATTTGATGATGAGTGTGGAGGAGGAGACGGCAAAGACCTGGTGGTAGTATTAGTTATCTATTTATGTTTTTGATGTACCCCAACAACGTATTTAACTTGGTTTATGTGTTATTGATACATTGTATTTCTAAGGCATAGATACTATGAAATGGATACTTTTTTGATTATTATATTTTATTTCTTCTACTATGAGATTCTGAAAGCATAAATAGATAACTTTGCATATTGTTTCATTCAATTATAAAACCATCAGTCAGCTCCGGAATGGACCTAAAGTTCGATGGGCTTTTATTGGGTCGCAATTAGTCCCGTTATGGAGAGGGTTGTTATACTTGGTATCAGAGCTTAGGTTAGTCGATCATAAGAATTAGGTGCGCTAAGTGAATGTATCTATATTTTTACCTATATATATATATATATATTACACGCCCGCTCTACAAATTTTGACTATAGAAGTAGTTGCAACCTCTAAAAAGATGGATAGTGCAACTTTGAGTTGGAAAAATAATTTTATACACCTACCCCAATTACCCCCCGGGATGTAGGCCGTACCATAATGGGTCGACTTAAGAAGAGTACAAGCATGACATATATAAGGGTCCCTGAAGCTGGATGATACTTGACTCCTTTGTTTGGCCTAAACTTCCCTATGATTGTGGATTTCACTGGATTGCCAATTGATGATGTAACTACTCACACTTCTTAACACCCCTATCCAAAGACTAGGGAGACTTTCGGACTTATGGCATGCCGAGAAATATGAGCTGTTAGGTATTTATAACATTTCAAAGCATGATTATAAAGGTAAATTCTAAGACATTCTACACTTTCAGATCTCACAGTGGAAGGAATTAAAATATAAGTACTGAAAAATAGACATTTTAGAAAAAAGTCTCCAAAATACTTAATTTCCATATCTATGCAATTAAAGCGCTCGGTAGATTCAATGCGGCGGAGGTGCAAAAAGTCATAGTGGGGATATAGCGAAGATATAGCGGTATATAGCGGATGACTCTAAAATAGCATATAAAACTCGTACTTAATATTTTTACAAATATATAAATGGTAATTAAATGAAAAATTAACATTCAATTGAATTATAATTAATGCATAAATAATTTTAAATAAAAACATGTGTGAATATACTGTAAATAAATGTAAAATTGTTATATAACATAATTGAATTTAGTAGAATATTAGAGTATTTTCATTCCTGAAAATATATTAAAAATTCAATTAAATAAATTAATTTCATAATTTTTATAATGTATAAATGTCAATTTTCAATTCATTTCTTTTAGAGAAGATATAGCGGAAATAGTGGAATATAATGGGAAGAACAGGATATAGCGAAAAAGCGGGGCTTAAAGCGGGAAGACTGTATTTGGGGCTATATGGAATTTTAATTTATAGAGGTTGTGAATCAATTGGTGTGTTGATTAGGCCTGAAGAATATTTTAGTGTGATCACGAATGATCATCAAGAATTGGAGATAAAGAAAACAAGTGCAATCGTTCGAACAAGCTATAGGATTCTCGAATTTACAATGTGTACGACCGACTCCTATTTCCCCTAGGTCGGCCGCTATCGGTTGACCGTCAACTCCTTAGGGTCAATTGGTGGTGGTCTAAATTTGGGAAGTTTTTTATTTTTAAAATTTATTTTACTTTTAAAATTTCAAACATCGGTAACTTCTCCGTACTAACTTCGATTTTGAAGTGTTATATACGAGAATTGTCCGGAAAATCACTATGAACGCAATGGTGCAAGTTTCGTAGCTGAATTTAGAAGTCTGTGAAAAATTTATTTTAGTCCTTGTTTCATTTAAATTTAATTTTCTTATTGAATTTCCGTTAAATTTTTTAGGGTGTTACTGGTGACATACATTTTATCTAGACAGATGGGAAGTAAGAACCTATATGTTGAAAATATCTGGAGGTAAGGTATAAATAGGAATGGGAAACTTCCCATAAGAAGATGTGCATTGACTGCCATGAGATGATAACTAGATTTTAATATGTTCTTAATGAAGATAAGTGAAGAATAATTGGAAAATAAAAAAAGTCCAAAAGAAAGAACAAACAAAGTAACGGTCTGCCTTTTCCACCCCCGAATGTCGACACTAATACATCCACCATATTCACGTGCCGAGCACCCAATTTTTGAAAAGATGGAAAGTTAAGGTAAAAGAAAAAAATAAGAAAGAAGAGAACACAATATGAAAATCTCACATGCGGAACGGTAATATATAATATCTCAAAAGGTCTTTACCAAAAAGAAACTTTGATATATGTACATCAGTCAAAGTAAACTAACCTATCATCAGCCTGGACAGTTATTACCATATGTCCTCACAAATGCTCATAGAGATAAACCAAGTAATGCAACGTAAACAAAATATAGTAGGAAATTGTCCAACTCCTCCCCAAGAGCTCCAATGAAACACAGCTAAATCTGGAAGCACACTCGGGCTGACCCTAGCATTAAGAAAATAACATCTGGATTAGTTTGGTAATCTCGTAAGACCACGCCGTCAATAAACACAGATGGGTTTTTACCTTGCGATAACCAAATCATTTCTATTATAATATCTAGTGATAATATAATTATGTCTAAGGTGTGAATAGATCACGAACAACTACATGTGTTTGAGCATCTCAAACAGATCCCGAATCTCCACATAGACTCCAGCATCTCGAACCAATCACGAACCTCGTCCAAAGCATAGAGCACGTATATGGTTTTGGAGTGGTTGCGATTTCAAGCCATCTCATATAAGCACACTCCCCCACTTACTCGGAGCTTCAAAACTAATTGATTGATTTTCCGGTAATCTCAACTCGGGTTCTGTGGGATATAAACAGACAATACATAAGATTATAGATCACCTCCTAACTGTTTAAGCAGACGAATTTCCTTATCATTTGCCCTGGAAGAGCATAACATGTTATACATACAGTATAACATCACCGAAGATAACTATACCATATAATTCCTGGGTTTCTTCTGGATATTTCAAGAGTATATTTGGTCAAATCAAATAACAATGAGAATAGTCGCATACGGTAAACTAAGTCCCCCATACCGTCCATAAGCAAGTAACACACAGAGCACGACTGAAACAAACAAGCATGATCAAGTCTTATAAACGACTTTTAATCCCCTTTTTAATTATCTTCCTTTATTAATTAAAATCCTCTTTTATTAGCTAAACTCATTTTAGTCAATAAATTATTTATAAAGGAAACTCCACTTATTTATTAAACTTCACTATTTAATTAAAATATCACTATTCATTTCAACACATTTCGATACCCTCAAAAGTATTCATATACATACCTCAACCGTATAAGTATATTCACAAATCAATTTCAAAGGGTTTAAGACAAATGTTACTCAAACACTATCACTACAAACCCTAAACCATTTCACGAATGATTATCTTTAAAACATTCTTTCCAAAGATCTACTTACATTCATAAGTATAATCAAAATGGGTTAAAAGTGAATATTATTAACACATTGCCATAACAAACCCAAAAACAATTCACTTATAATTATCTTTAAAACATTCTTTTCAAAGATCTAAGTATTTTCCCAAACTCATTTAACAATATGTTACCACTTTAACATATTATCCAAGGGTTTAAATGAAAATGTTACTAGAACATTGTTTATAACAAACCCAAAACACTTCACTATTTCGTTGTCTTTAAACTCCATTTTAAAGATCCAATCACTTTTCAAAAGTATAGTTAAATGGGTTAAAACAAATGTTGCACAAACATCATTACTATAAACCCAAAATCACTTTTATACTTGCCATTTACTTTAAAACATCCATTTAAAGCTCTAAGTACTTCTCCACTTATTAAACAAGGTTATATGCCTTTTTAATCAATTTATAAAACAATCCATTATAACGTAAGTGTTATAATCTAAAAACTCCTTTATATTCTTTTGCAAATACCAAACTTCCTTTTTAAAACTTCTAAATATACTAATATACCTTTAAAAAGATACACACACACATACACATTTATTTATAAAACTAAAATATTTAATAAAATACCATAAACCATTTGTAAAACATTATAATATAAAAGCCTTTTATTTCTTAAATAAGATCTTTAACAATTTTCTAAAACCATATATATACTAAAAACATGCTTTTAAAATACCTATACATATTTTCAACCATCAATTTAAAAACCATAAAAACCTGATTTATAATTTAAAACCATCTCTTCAAAAATCCATAAATGATTTCCAGTAATATATTTAAACCTTGATATTTTCTCGATAATAAGTATGCTTATAGTACTTGTTATAAATATGAAGAAGCCTTAGGATGTCTTTCAAAGTTAACTTTAAAATCGCCGATCACGGTGATTTTAAAGTGCATACATCTTACATCATGACCTTTTCGCTTCTAATATTTACAACTTCCATTTTCAATTTCCATAAATGTCTAAACCAATCCATTTATGTCAAACACATCAAAATGTGTGTAAAACAATCCAGTATATATATTATATAATATATCACAATTTAACATATGTCAAATACTAGGAAGTTCAAAGCACATTTAATACGACTATACCACTTCAAACATTTGTAACGCACTATCAAACATGTAAACAAGTAGTCTGGGCCACGATACATGTTAAAGATGGTCAAAAGAGAGATTATACTCTATATAAATGTTATCACTTATTTTACAAACAAGACAGGGTCCAAAAGTAATAACTTATTATATTTTAATACAACAACAATTATATACACAATAATTGTACAATCAACCGGTGAGTAAACTCAGTCAAGCCTATACCAATCCCAAACGTAGAGAATTTCGCTACAAGCACAGTGGCTAAATCGACGCCTCAATTGGACCTCGTATGAATAAGATACGGTTTATATAAGAATTTAGATTTATAACTTAACTAATTATTTAATTAAATTCCACTAATTAATCACCTTACCTTAATTATCTTCCCTCCTTCCTAATTCAAATAGCGATGCATGATGTCTGGTACACCATTGTCGTGCACTCACGAGCACCTACATGAAGCTTTGGTCCATGATATCTAACGCCGTCTTCTCCATTGATTTCCTCTCCATGCGCTCCACACGATGGTGCCATTGATTTCAGCGAGTCTCCCTATCGAAAGATGTTCTTGCTCCTCCCTCTCTCGACCATATAGGTCGCACCTCCAATCCTGCCACCATCCATCTTTAAACCACCACCAAACAACTCCAGCACCACCACTAGTTCACCCATAGCCTCAATTTTGCCTCCGATAATCCCCGAAGATTCATGACTTGACACAGTTCATCACCCCTACCAAAATGTCACACTGCTCTAGGCAGTGTTGCGGCCTCCCAAACCATCACCTTCAACCAGCCTTCGTCCCAGAAACCCATTGCCACCGACCCCATCACCAACCACTGCCCAATGCCAAGACTTCCCAACCCTAACTTCAGCTGCTCCTAGTCGAGCACTGGCGACTATCAACGCACCCAAATCAAAGCATAACAACTTGATGCCCTAACCTCTACGAAGCCAATGGATCCAACAACACCCAATTTCGTTGAGTGGAGCTCCAGGAACAATTCAAACAAAATGGCACCTGAAGCTTTTCTTAGTTCAGAACAAACAAAAGAGAAGAGTGGGAGATAGTGAAATAGGTTTAGTTGAGGAATATTTATAGAAAAATATATATTATATCATATTCCTTTCATTTAAATGCTATATGTTTCTAGCATGCGCGACCACGCAGCACGTCCGATCATCCCAAAACTCATCGACATACAACAATTCATTATTCTAGATCTAATGGCACTAGTTTCATCAAAATTCGAGACAGTGCCCTAAAATGATAATTTCACACGTTAATTAAAACGAACTTTTATTAAAACATATTTAATCACTTAAATTATAAATTAATGTTTTTCCATTTTCCCTTATTATTTAAAAAGAATTTAAATAAGCTTTCAAAATTATTTTTATTCACATTAAATCCAAGATTCAATTATTTAAATAATCCCGATATTTAATTATAGAACGTTCCAAAAAATCTAGGTCGTTACAAACAAAAATCCATTTCTGAGTCCAACCCCATGTGAAAGAATTTAATAAAATATTTTAGATTTTCTTAAAATATTTTAAATGGCTTTCAAAGAATTTATTTAAAAATAAAAGAATCATATCGCTAAAAGGTTGTCATTCTTGGAAAATAAGCAAGTACTAAATTTTTTGCCATATAAATTATCCTTTAAAAATAGATCCTTGAAAATGTAGGAAATTTTGGAATTTAAATAGTAGCAACATTTTGAAATTTAAGTAGAAGCAATGTTAGAAATTTATATTAAATCAATCTAATTAGAAACAATGTAAGAGTTAAAGGCAAAACAAAGAAAAAATGGATAGTTTCCATAAATATGTGCAGTAATCGCACATATCTTTTAAAAGTCCACCTTATATGCTATTAGAGTCTCTGCAATGGATGAAAGTAGAGATAGCATGAGTAATAAGAAAATAATAGTATTAAAGTTGTCCTTGTCTACTTCAGTTTCTATTGTTTATAAGACATTATAGAAATACTATAGTAGTGCAGTTTTGAAAAATGGTTTAGTATAACAATTGAGTTTTTGAATGCAGAACTTAATAATGATTTGAGTTAAAAATCTTACCTTTTAGGAAATACATCTCTGTTTTAAAAAGGAAAAAAATGGGCCTTAAAGAGAGAATTGATTTGATGACTATTCATATAACAAAAACTTGACTCTTACTATTTAAAAAGAAGAAATAATGTGTTGTTCGATAAAAGGGATCCTTTAAAATTAAATAGCTAACATTGACTTTTAATATTAATAAATAGTAAATTATATTTTTTAAAGCTTTGACACCTACAGTTAAAATTAGTTAAAATGAGGAGTTTTTCATGGCTCCTTTTGGAGACCAAGCAATTGTTGAATTTAATAAAAAGATTCTAAGTTCATATTTTCGGAGATAAAATTTGGGTTAAGTAATTTTTGACTATGAAATTTAAGGATTTTATAATAAAAAGTGAAGCCTAAGCCAACCAAGAAATGGAGTAGATAGGGACGGCTAGTTAGGGAAAATAGAGATGGGCTAAAAGCTATGAGCAAATGTTACAATGGATAGAAGTGGAAACCTTAGGAAGGTTTTGAAACATCACATTTTGCTTGAGGAGGTTAATACTAAAGGGAAATGATCTAAAAGGGGAAAGTCAAGAGACATTGATCTCACTATATGAAGCAAGTCCATGCTAAAAGAAATGGGTCGCTGTTTATAAAGTTGATATGTAGGCAACACATTAGGCCCAGACCACATGAATATCTCTTTCCACTATTAAAATTGGAATTTAGAATTTTTATAAACATGTTAAAAGAAAAAGGTTCTACTAAATGACATAATTTTTGAAATTGCACTTTTGAGACTAAAAGGCGGTTTTAAAAACTAATGGTTGGTGAAATTAAAAATATTTGCCTTATTAAAAAGAAGAATAAAACAACTTTTGTAAAACTTGCACTAATATGGGTAAGCTGAATCCTTTGAACTTTATAAGTAAAATAGAGTAAGGTAAAAAGAGTAAATAAATGGATAATTAAGGTTTAACCATTGACCTTCATAAGTTAAGCCTAATTAAAACTTCTTCTAAACTTTTGAATCTTCCTTGAAAAAAAGGTTTAATTAAATGGCCAATTTTAGAACTCTCTATTTTTGGTTACCAATTAAGTCTTGGTTCATACTAAATAAAGATTTATAAAAAAAGAGCTTTCACAAATAAACAGTAATGATGGAAATAAAAAAATAAAAAATAAATGTGTTGGGCCTTTTGTTTGAGTCCATTTGGTTACCCCATTAACCGGGGAAAATATTTGATTTGGAAATGTAAAACCTTGATATAAACACTTACCATCTTGTTTTGAAAAGAAACTTATGTAATAAAAGAAGAACAAATGGTTTTTCTTTTGGGAAATTTTTCAATATTTGGTAAGAGATAATCAATTATTGTTTAGATGGTTTAGATGTGTTGCTAAACATAATGCTCATAGTTAGAAGATTCTGGAAAGGTCATTTGAGGAAGAGAATGCTAGTAAACATTTCAAGAATATTATGGGTAATTATCTTAAAATAATAACATGGTGTGTATGGATACCACTCAGATAAGTTAAGGCAATGGAAGAAATGATGACATTGTTGGCAAAAAGTGGATACATTGTACTAAAGGAAGTTCATACGATATTTAGCCAGTGATGGCGGATGATCGTGATGTTTTGGGCATACATGTCATTATAGACATTTTGGTTGTTATAAGGTCACATATATTTATTCAGTTATGGATTTTGTGACAACCGCCCCAAACTTCCAATACCCAATATACCTATAGAGTGCACTGTGGAGGTACCCAGCCGATGCAGGATGATAACCAAGGGTGTAAAGTAATGAAAATCCAATCATAGAACATGTCATATATCTCACAACGCAAGGATAAAATATAATAATTGTTATCCCAACTTTTGGCAAAGCCGAGATACCCAAAGATTAACTGAAAATCAATGATTATTAGTCATGAACATCGATTGTGCATCGCAGGTTCACCACGGATATCGATGAATTTTGTCCGAGTCCGGATCGGGCTACAATTGATAAGACATGTCAAGCAAGGCCAGATGAAACAACATTCCAAATCTCGAGTCAATCCGAGTTCATACGCCCAAGATATCATCGATGCAAGTGGAGGACATAGCCATGGGTTCGTCTCCCTATGGTTCGAATCCCCTAGGGTCGAATCCATCAAACTCGACTCCAACAAAGTTCCCCTGATGGCTTCGAATCCATGAGAAATGCTTTAGCCTTCGACTTCATCGTCTTCGTATCCAACGCATCAAGCTCACGTGATCTGCTTCGAATCGATGAGGTCTTAGTCGATTCGAATCCATCGGTTTCTCCCTGCTTCGAATCCATCAGAGTATTCCCGCCTTCGAATCCACAAGATAGCCTCACGTTCGAAACCATAAACCCAACCTTGGTTCGAATCCATCAAGTAAAAGGTTGTTCGAATCCGTGAGCAATGCATAGCTTCGAATCGATCAACATCACTCGAAACCATCGATTCGAGGACTTGCACAAGAGATCGATTCGAGCTACTTGCCCCTCGATCGATACGAAGGAACACACATTTGATCGAATCGAAGGAGTATACCTTCAGATCCTTCTCTTCGAATCCACCAAGTAAACGCGACTAAAACCACGGATTTGACTCAGTAAAACTCGGAGAAAAAGGGGGATTAACCCGAAGCACGCGCACCACGTCATTGCCTTCACGTGCTAGGAGATGGAGTCGACCCTATGGATTCGAAGGTATCGATTCGAACGACTCCAGGAAGCGAAAATCTTCAACTTGAATCGATCATAACTTGAGATCTACACATCCAAACGCTACGAAATTTTCACAGAAGCTTGAGCACGTGTTGAAGAATGTCCACACCAAATTTCAGCCTGATTGGACAATTTCTTGATCGATTCGAACCAAGGGTCGAATCGATCCCAAAGTGGGCCCGGATCTCCAGATCTCGGCCATGTGGGCTCCCTCACGTGCCAGAACTGGTCTCCCCTCAATTTAGGCGAAATATCAGCCTCCTACACCTATAAATAGAGCCCCTGGTCATTCAGAAAGGGGGTCAGACAATCTTGAGAGCTAAAGAGCGCCCAGATTCTGCCAGATTTACTCCAGATCACCATTGCTGCCTTAGATTCAGACTTAGTTTAGCAAATCAATTGTAATACAACATACGAAATTGTAATCTTCAAGCATCGAGCAATAAAATCATAAAAACCTTGAAGTGGACGTAGGCCGGAGATAGCCGAACCACTATAAATTGTGTGCCACTGTTAATTATTTCTTGATTGCTGCTTGTTACTCGCTTAGATCTGTGATTTGTGTGTGAATACTGTTGATTCGTATTCATACGCTGGTGCTTTCACTACACTTGGGGTTTGTGACCATTTTTGGTGCAAACACTTTGGTGCTTTCACTGAGAAGAACTAGCACCCGCTACACCAGATTCAAAGTTTAGATTTAAGATTTTAAGGATTTAGATTTGACTCTACAATGACTCGACAAACTAGACAAAGAACTGAGAGGAGCCAACAGGCAGGAAGTCAAGAGGCATCCTCTGGTGCTGGAGAAGGACAAGCTTCGATCTACATTACTAGAGATGAGATGGAAGCGATGAATAACTTAATGCAGGAAAGAATGATGAAAAGCCAACAAGTGATGCTGCAGAATTTCTTCGAGCAGATGAGAGCTGCAGGGACGCAGAACCCTGGACCAGCTACAGCGGCTGTGAATGTGGAACAAGGAGCTAGGGCTATGGAACCCAACGGAGGACAGAATGTAGAACCAGAAGGCAATCAACAAGGGCTTGGGGGAAGGCCCGTAGGATCCAACGCAGAAGTACCTTTGGAAGGAGCTCAACCGGCTAGGGCCAACACAAATGCTAACGAGCCACCCGAAGAGTACGTACCAGAATTCCCTACAAGACTCGGAGGGCAAGACAGAGACATGACAAGGGGGCAACCCCTAGATGGAGATGAAAGAATGATCGGCCTAATGAGACGACTCATGAGAGGAGGGTTTTCAGGAGGAGGATTGGAAGAAGTTAGTCGGAGTCCGTTCGCTCCGAATATCAGGAATGCAAGGAACCCTCCGAAGTTCAAACTACCAACGCTGAATCCTTATGACGGAAAGTCAGACCCGACCATGCATATCACCAGATATATCAGACACATGGAAGTGCTGGGAGCATCCGAGGAAGTGATGGCACGATGTTTCCCCTTATTCTTATCAGATTTGGCTGCGCTTTGGTTTAGGCAGCTAGAAACCGGATCAATCAGGACATGGGGCGAGCTTGTGGATTGCTTCATGAAGCAGTTTAGGGTCCACGTGACGCGACCTAAGAGCGTGATGACTTTGGCATCAATAAAACAAAGGACCGGAGAGTCCATAAAAGATTTTTTGTTACGATTTAACGCGACGGTGACTTCTGTAGATCGCCCGGACCCATCGATGATTTTGATGGCGGCAGTGGCAGGAGTTGGAGAAGGCACCGAATTCAAAGACTCTTTGACTAAAGATCCACCGCAAGATCTGGGAGAGTTTTTCCATGAAGCTGAAAAATTCATTCGATTGGAGGAATCACGAGCCGAGAGGCAGGAAATAAATGTTGCACAAGGCGAAGGAACCGCCAGGGAACAGTCCAGGGCAGACAAAGGAAAGAGAAAGCAGGATGACGCACATGATGGTCCTGATAAACGGAAGAAATTCCGAGAGCCCAGATTCAGGCAATACACAGACTTGGTGGCAGGACTGGAATGAATTTACACTGAAACTCGGGGGCAACTCCCGTATCGAAAACCACCTAGGAGAGATCCCACGGAGCGGGAACGCAGGACCGGAAAATACTGCCTATTCCATGAGCTGGATGGGCACACTACCGATGAATGCCGCCACCTGAAGGATGAGGTGGAAGAACATGCCAGGAGTGGTAGAATGCCACAGTATGTCAGAGAACGTACAACGGCGGTTAGGCCCGAACAACTACCGCCCCAACCTAACAGGAATGATCCTGGATCTGGATCACGACTCGTCATCAACTAATTGTGATGGCAAGGGCCAAGTTCAAGATTTGGACTCTGGTCAATTAGTTTTCTTAGATTTGATTTCCAAAATAAAACGGCTATCCCGCTTACTCATGTACGGGAACCGGAGAGATCCCTAGGCATGCCCTGAGATGGAAATAGACCGCTCCGCCCGGAGAGGCATTATCTTGTTTTTCCTGGTGTTTGAGATTGAACATCTAGGATTTGAATTTAATAAAGAAACACTTATTAAAATAAACCTTTGACCGGAGAGTTAAAGGATAAACATTAAATATCAATATAAACATGATCGCTTTATGATCCTACCCGGAGAGGCAGGGTCCGGAGTGCAAGAAGTGAGTTGCTTCGCCGGAGAGCGACAGGATCAACTCACTTAAGCATCGTTTCCTATTCATCGGAGAGTGATTGGATCAGGATTCGATAAGAGCCCGGAGAGGCTATGATCGGCCCACGATTTAGGCCATGACATCGCTTAATGTTCAGATACACTGAACCGGAATGCAGGAGGTGAGTCGCTTCGCCGGAGAGCGCAGGATTGACTCACTTAACGTTGTTTCCCCTTCACCGGAGAGTGACAGGATGGGATCCAGCATGAGCCCGGAGAGGCTGTGATCGACCGACGATTCAGGTCATGACATCGCTTAATGTTCAGATACACTGAACCGGAGTGCAGAAGGTGAGTCGCTTCGCCGGAGAGCGACAGGATTGACTCACTTAACGTTGTTTCCCCTTCACCGGAGAGTGACAGGATGGGATCCAGCATGAGCCCGGAGAGGCTATAATCGGTCGAGAACGACCAAGACATCGCTATACGCCCTAGCTGGGGCCAGAGTGCAAGGGATAGAAAGCAATGCCGGAGTGCAATAGGATCTTTCTATTCAATCGCTAAATCTAGAATGGGTTTGACAAGGGTCCGGAGTGACCATCAATAGTATGGAGAGACCGTAGAATTTCATTCTTAACTTCCACTGGAAAAAATTGATAACAATTCGGCTTCGAACAGCCATGGACTTGATTGAAAATGCTATAAGCTACGAGTAAAACATGAACTCACTGCATCCGACTTAAGACTGATCAAAACACGCCTTTTACCAAAAAGGCATGTTTTGGGGGGCAAAATGTTATCCCAACTTTTGGCAAAGCCGAGATACCCAAAGATTAACTGAAAATCAATGATTATTAGTCATGAACATCGATTGTGCATCGCAGGTTCACCACGGATATCGATGAATTTTGTCCGAGTTCCGGATCGGGCTACAATTGATAAGACATGTCAAGCAAGGCCAGATGAAACAACATTCCAAATCTCGAGTCAATCCGAGTTCATACGCCCAAGATATCATCGACGCAAGTGGAGGACATAGCCATGGGTTCGTCTCCCTATGGTTCGAATCCCCTAGGGTCGAATCCATCAAACTCGACTCCAACAAAGTTCCCCTGATGGCTTCGAATCCATGAGAAATGCTTTAGCCTTCGACTTCATCGTCTTCGTATCCAACGCATCAAGCTCACGTGATCTGCTTCGAATCAATGAGGTCTTAGTCGATTCGAATCCATCGGTTTCTCCCTGCTTCGAATCCATCAGAGTATTCCCGCCTTCGAATCCACAAGATAGCCTCACGTTCGAAACCATAAACCCAACCTTGGTTCGAATCCATCAAGTAAAAGGTTGTTCGAATCCGTGAGCAATGCATAGCTTCGAATCGATCAACATCACTCGAAACCATCGATTCGAGGACTTGCACAAGAGATCGATTCGAGCTACTTGCCCCTCGATCGATACGAAGGAACGCACATTTGATCGAATCGAAGGAGTATACCTTCAGATCCTTCTCTTCGAATCCACCAAGTAAACGCGACTAAAACCACGGATTTGACTCAGTAAAACTCGGAGAAAAAGGGGGATTAACCCGAAGCACGCGCACCACGTCATTGCCTTCACGTGCTAGGAGATGGAGTCGACCCTATGGATTCGAAGGTATCGATTCGAACGACTCCAGGAAGCGAAAATCTTCAACTTGAATCGATCATAACTTGAGATCTACACATCCAAACGCTACGAAATTTTCACAGAAGCTTGAGCACGTGTTGAAGAATGTCCACACCAAATTTCAGCCTGATTGGACAATTTCTTGATCGATTCGAACCAAGGGTCGAATCGATCCCAAAGTGGGCCCGGATCTCCAGATCTCGGCCATGTAGGCTCCCTCACGTGCCAGAACTGGTCTCCCCTCAATTTAGGCGAAATATCAGCATCCTACACCTATAAATAGAGCCCCTGGTCATTCAGAACGGGGGTCAGACAATCTTGAGAGCTAAAGAGCGCCCAGATTCTGCCAGATTTACTCCAGATCACCATTGCTGCCTTAGATTCAGACTTAGTTCAGCAAATCAATTGTAATACAACATACGAAATTGTAATCTTCAAGCATCGAGCAATAAAATCATAAAAACCTTGAAGTGGATGTAGGCCGGAGATAGCCGAACCACTATAAATTGTGTGCCACTGTTCATTATTTCTTGATTGCTGCTTGTTACTCGCTTAGATCTGTGATTTGTGTGTGAATACTGTTGATTCGTATTCATACGCTGGTGCTTTCAATACACTTGGGGTTTGTGACCATTTTTGGTGCAAACACTTTGGTGCTTTCACTGAGAAGAACTAGCACCCGCTACACCAGATTCAAAGTTTAGATTTAGGATTTTAAGGATTTAGATTTGACTCTACAATGACTCGACAAACTAGACAAAGAACTGAGAGGAGCCAACAGGCAGGAAGTCAAGAGGCATCCTCTGGCGCTGGAGAAGGACAAGCTTCGATCTACATTACTAGAGATGAGATGGAAGCGATGAATAACTTAATGCAGGAAAGAATGATGAAAAGCCAACAAGTGATGCTGCAGAATTTCTTCGAGCAGATGAGAGCTGCAGGGACGCAGAACCCTGGACCAGCTACAGCGGCTGTGAATGTGGAACAAGGAGCTAGGGCTATGGAACCCAACGAAGGACAGAATGTAGAACCAGAAGGCAATCAACAAGGGCTTGGGGGCAGGCCCGCAGGATCCAACGCAGAAGTACCTTTGGAAGGAGCTCAACCGGCTAGGGCCAACACAAATGCTAACGAGCCACCCGAAGAGTACGTACCAGAATTCCCTACAAGACTCGGAGGGCAAGACAGAGACATGACAAGGGGGCAACCCCTAGATGGAGATGAAAGAATGATCGGCCTAGTGAGACGACTCATGAGAGGAGGGTTTTCAGGAGGAGGATTGGAAGAAGTTAGTCGGAGTCCGTTCGCTCCGAATATCAGGAATGCAAGGAACCCTCCGAAGTTCAAACTACCAACGCTGAATCCTTATGACGGAAAGTCAGACCCGACCATGCATATCACCAGATATATCAGACACATGGAAGTGCTGGGAGCATCCGAGGAAGTGATGGCACGATGTTTCCCCTTATTCTTATCAGATTTGGCTGCGCTTTGGTTTAGGCAGCTAGAAACCGGATCAATCAGGACATGGGGCGAGCTTGTGGATTGCTTCATGAAGCAGTTTAGGGTCCACGTGACGCGACCTAAGAGCGTGATGACTTTGGCATCAATAAAACAAAGGACCGGAGAGTCCATAAAAGATTTTTTGTTACGATTTAACGCGACGGTGACTTCTGTAGATCGCCCGGACCCATCGATGATTTTGATGGCGGCAGTGGCAGGAGTTGGAGAAGGCACCGAATTCAAAGACTCTTTGACTAAAGATCCACCGCAAGATCTGGGAGAGTTTTTCCATGAAGCTGAAAAATTCATTCGATTGGAGGAATCACGAGCCGAGAGGCAGGAAATAAATGTTGCACAAGGCGAAGGAACCGCCAGGGAACAGTCCAGGGCAGACAAAGGAAAGAGAAAGCAGGATGACGCACATGATGGTCCTGATAAACGGAAGAAATTCCGAGAGCCCAGATTCAGGCAATACACAGACTTGGTGGCAGGACTGGAACGAATTTACACTGAAACTCGGGGGCAACTCCCGTATCGAAAACCACCTAGGAGAGATCCCACGGAGCGGGAACGCAGGACCGAAAAATACTGCCTATTCCATGAGCTGGATGGGCACACTACCGATGAATGCCGCCACCTGAAGGATGAGGTGGAAGAACATGCCAGGAGTGGTAGATTGCCACAGTATGTCAGAGAACGTACAACGGCGGTTAGGCCCGAACAACTACCGCCCCAACCTAACAGGAATGATCCTGGATCTGGATCACGACTCGTCATCAACTAATTGTGATGGCAAGGGCCAAGTTCAAGATTTGGACTCTGGTCAATTAGTTTTCTTAGATTTGATTTCCAAAATAAAACGGCTATCCCGCTTACTCATGTACGGGAACCGGAGAGATCCCTAGGCATGCTCTGAGATGGAAATAGACCGCTCCGCCCGGAGAGGCATTATCTTGTTTTTCCTGGTGTTTGAGATTGAACATCTAGGATTTGAATTTAATAAAGAAACACTTATTAAAATAAACCTTTGACCGGAGAGTTAAAGGATAAACATTAAATATCAATATAAACATGATCGCTTTATGATCCTACCCGGAGAGGCAGGGTCCGGAGTGCAAGAAGTGAGTTGCTTCGCCGGAGAGCGACAGGATCAACTCACTTAAGCATCGTTTCCTATTCACCGGAGAGTGATTGGATCAGGATTCGATAAGAGCCCGGAGAGGCTATGATCGGCCCACGATTTAGGCCATGACATCGCTTAATGTTCAGATACACTGAACCGGAATGCAGAAGGTGAGTCGCTTCGCCGGAGAGCGACAGGATTGACTCACTTAACGTTGTTTCCCCTTCACCGGAGATTGACAGGATGGGATCCAGCATGAGCCCGGAGAGGCTGTGATCGACCGACGATTCAGGTCATGACATCGCTTAATGTTCAGATACACTGAACCGGAGTGCAGGAGGTGAGTCGCTTCGCCGGAGAGCGACAGGATTGACTCACTTAACGTTGTTTCCCCTTCACCGGAGAGTGACAGGATGGGATCCAGCATGAGCCCGGAGAGGCAATAATCGGCCGAGAACGACCAAGACATCGCTATACGCCCTAGCTGGGGCCAGAGTGCAAGGGATAGAAAGCAATGCCGGAGTGCAATAGGATCTTTCTATTCAATCGCTAAATCTAGAATGGGTTTGACAAGGGTCCGGAGTGACCATCAATAGTATGGAGAGACCGTAGAATTTCATTCTTAACTTCCACTGGAAAAAATTGATAACAATTCGGCTTCGAACAGCCATGGACTTGATTGAAAATGCTATAAGCTACGAGTAAAACATGAACTCACTGCATCCGACTTAAGACTGATCAAAACACGCCTTTTACCAAAAAGGCATGTTTTGGGGGGCAAAATGTTATCCCAACTTTTGGCAAAGCCGAGATACCCAAAGATTAACTGAAAATCAATGATTATTAGTCATGAACATCGATTGTGCATCGCAGGTTCACCACGGATATCGATGAATTTTGTCCGAGTCCAAATCGGGCTACAATTGATAAGACATGTCAAGCAAGGCCAGATGAAACAACATTCCAAATCTCGAGTCAATCCGAGTTCATACGCCCAAGATATCATCGACGCAAGTGGAGGACATAGCCATGGGTTCGTCTCCCTATGGTTCGAATCCCCTAGGGTCGAATCCATCAAACTCGACTCCAACAAAGTTCCCCTGATGGCTTCGAATCCATGAGAAATGCTTTAGCCTTCGACTTCATCGTCTTCGTATCCAACGCATCAAGCTCACGTGATCTGCTTCGAATCGATGAGGTCTTAGTCGATTCGAATCCATCGGTTTCTCCCTGCTTCGAATCCATCAGAGTATTCCCGCCTTCGAATCCACAAGATAGCCTCACGTTCGAAACCATAAACCCAACCTTGGTTCGAATCCATCAAGTAAAAGGTTGTTCGAATCCGTGAGCAATGCATAGCTTCGAATCGATCAACATCACTCGAAACCATCGATTCGAGGACTTGCACAAGAGATCGATTCGAGCTACTTGCCCCTCGATCGATACGAAGGAACGCACATTTGATCGAATCGAAGGAGTATACCTTCAGATCCTTCTCTTCGAATCCACCAAGTAAACGCGACTAAAACCACGGATTTGACTCAGTAAAACTTGGAGAAAAAGGGGGATTAACCCGAAGCACGCGCACCACGTCATTGCCTTCACGTGCTAGGAGATGGAGTCGACCCTATGGATTCGAAGGTATCGATTCGAACGACTCCAGGAAGCGAAAATCTTCAACTTGAATCGATCATAACTTGAGATCTACACATCCAAACGCTACGAAATTTTCACAAAAGCTTGAGCACGTGTTGAAGAATGTCCACACCAAATTTCAGCCTGATTGGACAATTTCTTGATCGATTCGAACCAAGGGTCGAATCGATCCCAAAGTGGGCCCGGATCTCCAGATCTCGGCCATGTGGGCTCCCTCACGTGCCAGAACTGGTCTCCCCTCAATTTAGGCGAAATATCAGCCTCCTACACCTATAAATAGAGCCCCTGGTCATTCAGAACGGGGGTCAGACAATCTTGAGAGCTAAAGAGCGCCTAGATTCTGCCAGATTTACTCCAGATCACCATTGCTGCCTTAGATTCAGACTTAGTTCAGCAAATCAATTGTAATACAACATATGAAATTGTAATCTTCAAGCATCGAGCAATAAAATCATAAAAACCTTGAAGTGGACGTAGGCCGGAGATAACCGAACCACTATAAATTGTGTGCCACTGTTCATTATTTCTTGATTGCTGCTTGTTACTCGCTTAGATCTGTGATTTGTGTGTGAATACTGTTGATTCGTATTCATACGCTGGTGCTTTCACTACACTTGGGGTTTGTGACCATTTTTGGTGCAAACACTTTGGTGCTTTCACTGAGAAGAACTAGCACCCGCTACACCAGATTCAAAGTTTAGATTTAAGATTTTAAGGATTTAGATTTGACTCTACAATGACTCGACAAACTAGACAAAGAACTGAGAGGAGCCAACAGGCAGGAAGTCAAGAGGCATCCTCTGGCGCTGGAGAAGGACAAGCTTCGATCTACATTACTAGAGATGAGATGGAAGCGATGAATAACTTAATGCAGGAAAGAATGATGAAAAGCCAACAAGTGATGCTGCAGAATTTCTTCGAGCAGATGAGAGCTGCAGGGACGCAGAACCCTGGACCAGCTACAGCGGCTGTGAATGTGGAACAAGGAGCTAGGGCTATGGAACCCAATGGAGGACAGAATGTAGAACCAGAAGGCAATCAACAAGGGCTTGGGGGAAGGCCCGTAGGATCCAACGCAGAAGTACCTTTGGAAGGAGCTCAACCGGCTAGGGCCAACACAAATGCTAACGAGCCACCCGAAGAGTACGTACCAGAATTCCCTACAAGACTCGGAGGGCAAGACAGAGACATGACAAGGGGGCAACCCCTAGATGGAGATGAAAGAATGATCGGCCTAGTGAGACGACTCATGAGAGGAGGGTTTTCAGGAGGAGGATTGGAAGAAGTTAGTCGGAGTCCGTTCGCTCCGAATATCAGGAATGCAAGGAACCCTCCGAAGTTCAAACTACCAACGCTGAATCCTTATGACGGAAAGTCAGACCCGACCATGCATATCACCAGATATATCAGACACATGGAAGTGCTGGGAGCATCCGAGGAAGTGATGGCATGATGTTTCCCCGTATTCTTATCAGATTTGGCTGTGCTTTGGTTTAGGCAGCTAGAAACCGGATCAATCAGGACATGGGGCGAGCTTGTGGATTGCTTCATGAAGCAGTTTAGGGTCCACGTGACGTGACCTAAGAGCGTGATGACTTTGGCATCAATAAAACAAAGGACCGGAGAGTCCATAAAAGATTTTTTGTTACGATTTAACGCGACGGTGACTTCTGTAGATCACCCGGACCCATCGATGATTTTGATGGCGGCAGTGGCAGGAGTTGGAGAAGGCACCGAATTCAAAGACTCTTTGACTAAAGATCCACCGCAAGATCTGGGAGAGTTTTTCCATGAAGCTGAAAAATTCATTCGATTGGAGGAATCACGAGCCGAGAGGCAGGAAATAAATGTTGCACAAGGCGAAGGAACCGCCAGGGAACAGTCCAGGGCAGACAAAGGAAAGAGAAAGCAGGATGACGCACATGATGGTCCTGATAAACGGAAGAAATTCCGAGAGCCCAGATTCAGGCAATACACAGTCTTGGTGGCAGGACTGGAACGAATTTACACTGAAACTCGGGGGAAACTCCCGTATCGAAAACCACCTAGGAGAGATCCCACGGAGCGGGAACGTAGGACCGGAAAATACTGCCTATTCCATGAGCTGGATGGGCACACTACCGATGAATGCCGCCACCTGAAGGATGAGGTGGAAGAACATGCCAGGAGTGGTAGATTGCCACAGTATGTCAGAGAACGTACAACGGCGGTTAGGCCCGAACAACTACCGCCCCAACCTAACAGGAATGATCCTGGATCTGGATCACGACTCGTCATCAACTAATTGTGATGGCAAGGGCCAAGTTCAAGATTTGGACTCTGGTCAATTAGTTTTCTTAGATTTGATTTCCAAAATAAAACGGCTATCCCGCTTACTCATGTATGGGAACCGGAGAGATCCCTAGGCATGCTCTGAGATGGAAATAGACCGCTCCGCCGGGAGAGGCATTATCTTGTTTTTCCTGGTGTTTGAGATTGAACATCTAGGATTTGAATTTAATAAAGAAACACTTATTAAAATAAACCTTTGACCGGAGAGTTAAAGGATAAACATTAAATATCAATATAAACATGATCGCTTTATGATCCTACCCGGAGAGGCAGGGTCCGGAGTGCAAGAAGTGAGTTGCTTCGCCGGAGAGCGACAGGATCAACTCACTTAAGCATCGTTTCCTATTCACCGGAGAGTGATTGGATCAGGATTCGATAAGAGCCCGGAGAGGCTATGATCGGCCCACGATTTAGGCCATGACATCGCTTAATGTTCAGATACACTGAACCGGAATGCAGGAGGTGAGTCACTTCGCCGGAGAGCGACAGGATTGACTCACTTAACATTGTTTCCCCTTCACCGGAGAGTGACAGGATGCGATCCAGCATGAGCCCGGAGAGGCTGTGATCGACCGACGATTCAGGTCATGACATCGCTTAATGTTCAGATACACTGAACCGGAGTGCAGGAGGTGAGTCGCTTCGCCGGAGAGCGACAGGATTGACTCACTTAACGTTGTTTCCCCTTCACCGGAGAGTGACAGGATGGGATCCAGCATGAGCCCGGAGAGGCTATAATCGGTCGAGAACGACCAAGACATCGCTATACGCCCTAGCTGGGGCCAGAGTGCAAGGGATAGAAAGCAACGCCGGAGTGCAATAGGATCTTTCTATTCAATCGCTAAATCTAGAATGGGTTTGACAAGGGTCCGGAGTGACCATCAATAGTATGGAGAGACCGTAGAATTTCATTCTTAACTTCCACTGGAAAAAATTGATACCAATTCGGCTTCGAACAGCCATGGACTTGATTGAAAATGCTATAAGCTACGAGTAAAACATGAACTCACTGCATCCGACTTAAGACTGATCAAAACACGCCTTTTACCAAAAAGGCATGTTTTGGGGGGCAAAATGTTATCCCAACTTTTGGCAAAGCCGAGATACCCAAAGATTAACTGAAAATCAATGATTATTAGTCATGAACATCGATTGTGCATCGCAGGTTCACCACGGATATCGATGAATTTTGTCCGAGTCCGGATCGGGCTACAATTGATAAGACATGTCAAGCAAGGCCAGATGAAACAACATTCCAAATCTCGAGTCAATCCGATTTCATACGCCCAAGATATCATCGACGCAAGTGGAGGACATAGCCATGGGTTCGTCTCCCTATGGTTCGAATCCCCTAGGGTCGAATCCATCAAACTCGACTCCAACAAAGTTCCCCTGATGGCTTCGAATCCATGAGAAATGCTTTAGCCTTCGACTTCATCGTCTTCGTATCCAACGCATCAAGCTCACGTGATCTGCTTCGAATCGATGAGGTCTTAGTCGATTCAAATCCATCGGTTTCTCCCTGCTTCGAATCCATCAGAGTATTCCCGCCTTCGAATCCACAAGATAGCCTCACGTTCGAAACCATAAACCCAACCTTGGTTCGAATCCATCAAGTAAAAGGTTGTTCGAATCCGTGAGCAATGCATAGCTTCGAATCGATCAACATCACTCGAAACCATCGATTCGAGGACTTGCACAAGAGATCGATTCGAGCTACTTGCCCCTCGATCGATACGAAGGAACGCACATTTGATCGAATCGAAGGAGTATACCTTCAGATCCTTCTCTTCGAATCCACCAAGTAAACGCGACTAAAACCACGGATTTGACTCAGTAAAACTCGGAGAAAAAGGGGGATTAACCCGAAGCACGCGCACCACGTCATTGCCTTCACGTGCTAGGAGATAGAGTCGACCGTATGGATTCGAAGGTATCGATTCGAACGACTCCAGGAAGCGAAAATCTTCAACTTGAATCGATCATAACTTGAGATCTACACATCCAAACGCTACGAAATTTTCACAGAAGCTTGAGCACGTGTTGAAGAATGTCTACACCAAATTTCAGCCTGATTGGACAATTTCTTGATCGATTCGAACCAAGGGTCGAATCGATCCCAAAGTGGGCCCGGATCTCCAGATCTCGGCCATGTGGGCTCCCTCACGTGCCAGAACTGGTCTCCCCTCAATTTAGGCGAAATATCAGCCTCCTACACCTATAAATAGAGCCCCTGGTCATTCAGAAAGGGGGTCAGACAATCTTGAGAGCTAAAGAGCGCCCAGATTCTGCCAGATTTACTCCAGATCACCATTGCTGCCTTAGATTCAGACTTAGTTCAGCAAATCAATTGTAATACAACATACGAAATTGTAATCTTCAAGCATCGAGCAATAAAATCATAAAAACCTTGAAGTGGATGTAGGCCGGAGATAGCCGAACCACTATAAATTGTGTGTCACTGTTCATTATTTCTTGATTGCTGCTTGTTACTCGCTTAGATCTGTGATTTGTGTGTGAATACTGTTGATTCGTATTCATACGCTGGTGCTTTCACTACACTTGGGGTTTGTGACCATTTTTGGTGCAAACAATAATCAACATAGATATAAAATAGTCAAGATAGTAATAACTAAATATGACCACATAAGCAGAGTATACAGGTTTACCAAAGTTATATACATAGACCACATAGTTCATACAACAAGTAGTAAACCCAAATGTAGTGCCTCTAAATAATGCAAAGCGCTGATAAAGCTCCACAGTGCCGCGTATCGGAATATTAATAAGCTCCAAAATATAAGTATAGATAAGCGTCGACCTCTTGCTTATCTACTGAAAAGCTCCATGCGTTATCACAAACCTGCTATCTAGTCTACTCATTTAAGAGTACCAAAAATAATAAGAAGCAATGCATAAAACTTTGAGTCAGACAGTAGTCTAGTATGAGCGATACATCATCTCAAAATATTATAAAAACCGTACATAGTAATAAGGACATAAGGTATGGATAATCATACCTCACATGTCCCTGCATTCAAAGAGTTAGCATATAACATAATATACTATTATACTATTATCGTCATATGGGTATACTACACTAAGTATAGTATAACTGTTAGGGTACCAATCTCCAGAATCCTAATGTCATAAGACATCCAAAAATCACACCAATCATAGCAATCATAACAAACAAAAACATAAACACGTTGCAATGACAACCGTCCCCAAGGTCTCATATCGCTGTGTCTAACGTTAAGATCTCACCTCATCATGTATCGTCACTATGATGATCATCGAAGTCTAACTTCACTACGATCATTCCTAAAGTCTCACTTCACTATGATCATTATATAAGCCCAACCTTACTACGACTTTTCCAAAGTCCCTTGCCACCACAACTTTCCCAAAGTTTGCTTCATCTTGACCTTCCTAAGGTCTTTACCACTACGACTTTCCTAAAATCTTCCTTATCTCAACCTTTCTAAGGTCCTCGTCACTGTGACTTTCCCAAAGTCTGCTTGACCATGACCTTCTCAAGGTCTTCGGATAAGTGATAACTCTTTTAACAACCTCCCAGGTAGGCGACACCCCGTGTCATGTTTGGATTAAGTGTTCATTCGGATATCTATCCTATAGGTACTACCCACTCAGGGCAGGCTAGACCGTCCTATGATCCAGGGTACATAGGTGAGCTTCCTCACAAACACTTGCCCCATGGAATCTCCCATATATAGAGTTATCAATGATCTCTCTAGCACCTGACTTGACTCATAACATGTCATGTCCCATTACATCACTTCACCATGTCAAATGTGCTTCCTTGGACTACTCTAGTCCCATGCACATCCTTCCCACCAGAAGTACTTGATAAAGTGCTTCGCATCATCGAACAAAGCTCCAAAGTCATCTTAAGTCGTCAAAATCACCATATTAGTTACTATTTAATACCCCTTAGTCATCCCAAGTCATTCGAGGGTCATCCAGTTCAACCCCAAGAAAACCCAATAAAAACTCAAAGTCATCCTAGGTCTGACCCGAAGCTTACCCAAAGCGATGCCTAAGTTTCCTCCAAGTTGTCCTAAAGTGGCCCCTGAAGTCCCCTTACCTTACTTCTCGTCCAGGTAAAGCACACATCCGAGCCGAAGTTTCCCTAGGGAAAATCCGAAGCGCGACCTGAAGCATCCCCAGACAAGAATTCTTGTGTGGCCCTGAACAATAGCATTACCGGACAACATTTGTTGTCCGGTCTCCAACATCATTGGACCATAACACCGAAATGCACCACCATCGGACAGCATTTGCTATTTGGGTCTTCAAACCACTGAACACTAAGTTGACTCCAAGTAAACTACCAATGGACACCAAGTCGACCCGAAGCGAGCTTCCACCAGACAAATGCTACCGAACAAAAATGCAGTAGTTTCTCAAAATTTCCATTTCTTAGCGATTCCATTGCTATGCTCCACACTTCGACCCTCTTGCCTTCTCCATGCATCATACAACCCCAAACACTCTAGAGTCAACCTGTCAAAGTTCAATTCTACATTTGCCACTTCAAACTCACTTCGATGAGCGTTTATAACTATTTAACATTCAAACACCATCAAATCATACAAACATACATCAATACTTAGTAAATTATCTCAAAACACGTCTATAAAATAGCCTGACATTCATATATACAGTCACACGTAAAAATAACATGTTGACATCACTTTAAAATATATAAAATTTTGTTTTACTTCAGATCTGGTTTCAAAACAGCAATGAAACATAATTTTGACTTTTAAAATGAGTTCAAAACATGTTAAAACCTATAAGAATATATATATATATATATATATATATATATATATAAGGTTTAGAGATGACAAATTACTCACCAAACACCTAAAAATCGATCATTTGCATGCAAAACAAAGCAAATCCAAAAATAAATAGCAAAACCCCAATTTTTCTTCCTTAAAAATGAAGATTTGAAGATCTCTAGCTATTCCCTTTGTTAATCTACCCTTAGTCTACGAGTTTGGACTGATTTGGAAGAGATTAGAGGTAGTTTTGCCTAAGAAAATGTTTAATGGTGGCAAAGGCAGTTAGGGAATGATGTGGAGATGTATTTATAGGTGTTAATGGCTGCTAAGAGGCTGCACTTAACCCTAATCCCGAGTTGGGTTAGCGGATCTCACTAATCACTCGCTAATTAGCCTAAAACTAGCCATATCTTCTAAATAGTAAATCCAAAGCTTTTATGACCCCTTTATGGAAAGAGAACCCATCAGTTCTTTCCAATGGAAGTGGTCTCATGCCCTAATTAGGCTTCTATCAGAAGTTATAGTTTTTGCAAGTTTTTAGGAGTAAAATCATCCAATAAAATTCTAAAGATATGAAATGTCACCAGTAGGCATTTCTTAAAGTTATAGAGTCATAAGACCTCAAATAAATTTGAAAAATAATATTTTACGATCATCCAATACGTAAAGCAAGGGTTGTTACAGATTTGTTGTTCTCCATGATAGTAGGATGTCGTCTCACCATATGTATTTTTGGATTATGGCTATACATATGGTAATACTAAGGTTGTCACTGTAACCTCAAGAAAGTTACTTGGGACTTGTATAGTAATTGTAGTTGTGAACGTTAAAATAGTATAACACCCCAAATAAGCAACAAACAAATTACCTTAATACCATAAAACTAATTAGGCATAATTTTGTATTAGGCATAAAATAATAATAACATATTCCTTTAAACTTCGAGTCTAAAAATTATAACTGTAAACCTGTAATGTGTATAAAAATTAAGATAATAAATAAAGAAACCGACAAATAAATGGCAATTGACAATTAACAATCAATTGAATAAAATGAGTCGGGGACAATTATAGAAGTTAATCCATAAATAAAGGCAAAATAAGGAGTTTTCCTTATATGGCCTTTAATGCGTAAATACAGGTGAGGTGTGTGTGTGTATTATGTACATATATTATACATATATGTTGGCATTGTTCTATATTAAATGATGGAGAGTGAAAATATGGCAAAGTTATAGGGATGCGAAGTCAGTTGAAAGCACACAGAAGTCTGCACGGCTAATCAGGCTACCGGTAGTGTGACTTTAGTAACCGATGTGGGACGTCACCTATAATAAGTCCCCACAGTGGACATGAGGTTAGTCCAACTTTATAGGGTAAGTCTTCCCAGCAGATCTAGCTACCAGCACCTACAAATAGTCAGACTGATGTGGGATGTCACGGTTAGGTTACGAGTCATAAGGACAGATATCCCAGGATGGGCTTGCCTCGGGGTTGAGGTATGCAATGGATGTGTTAGGGTCTGCCTCTCCCTACCTAAGAAGTATTAAGTGGTCGAGATTATCTATTAGGTGCATATTAAATGGACGGATTATCTTTTACGTGCGTTAGTGAAAATCTCTCAGGGGAGGTCTGTTATCCCGCCTTTTGGCAAGGCCGTGACACCAAGAAATTAACTAGAAACCAAAGACAGTTCGTCTCAGGGATTGGTTATACACTGGGTCACTATGGATACTGGTAAATTTTTCACAAGTCCGGATCAAGCTACAATTGACACGACACGATAAGCAAAGCCATGAAAGCCAACGCTCCAAATTTCAAGTCGATCGGAGTTCGTATGCTCAAAATATGATCGATGCAAACCAAGAAAATCAACTCATTCGTATCCATCATTTTGCCTCCTTCGCATCGCTTTTATTCGCATCCATCCAGAAGAGCATTCTGTTCATATCCCTCTGTTCGCATCGGTCCTCTTCGTATCCATCGGTAGACAAGCTCCTCTTCGTATCCATCCAGACAAACCCACTTCGCATCCATCCGTAGTAACAAGTGAGTCCACTTCGTATCGATCCGCTGCCAAACATGCTTCATAACGGTCGGCCACGGATCAATACGATATCTACACCCCAACCAATAAGCGATACAAAATGGACTCTGAGTTATCGATATGAAGAACATAAGTTCGTATCGATACGAAGCAATTGTAAAGGATCGATACGAAGTTGGGTACGAGGGATCGACACGAAGTTGGGTACGAGGGATCGATACGAAAGGAATGTCCTGGGTCAATGCGAACAAGGCACATTCAAATGGGAGACTCGGTCGCTCGGCATAAAGAGTGGATCGATCCTAGAAGTTAGCGCCACGTCACCTAACAAGCCCGTGCCCAGAAGCGATACGAACAGGAAGCGATGCGAATTCAACAGCCTTCGAAAGATCCAAACTTGCATCGATCATAACTCAAAATCTACAAGTCCAAATGCCACCAAATTTTCACAGGAGCGTGCGTGCAACCTCAAGATTGTTCATGATCGATCTCGACTCAATTGGACTAAATCTTGATCGATACGAATTTCATTCGTATAGATCACGAATCGAGTCCAAACGACCGGGGATCGATCGCGTGGGCCCACCCACGTGGGAGAAGAGGTCTTCCGAGGTCTGAGCGAGATATTTGCTGCCTACACCTATAAATAGCAGCCCAGGACCTACTGAAAAAGGACTTTTGGCTCTTCTAAGTCGAGACTTTGCCGAAATCACCATTGTACTTGAATTTTACTGTTGTAACTCGTTGTAAACAGCAAGAAAAATCAATAAAAGTCATCCATTTCATAGTGGATGTAGGCCATACGCTGAACCACTCTAAATCTGTGTGTTTCTGTGCATTTTTCTTGTTTATCATTGGTGTGTTTATTAGATCTTCCTCTTTTTCCATTTATATTCTTCATTTTATCTCTTCAAACACATCCGAAGAGTGATGTGCCCAATTTTGGTACAAACACTTTGGTGCTTTCACTGAGAAGGACCCAGCTTTTCTCCTGCTTATTGGATCTACTGCCGATATTGGATTGTGAAAATTTAAGGAGAAGATCCAGATTTCAAGTTCAGAAGTTCTTCCATCCTATTCAGATTTGTACCAAGTTTAGGAGAGAGCTTCGCTATCCACCATGGTTAACACCAGAACTACTTCAACAGCTGCAGATCAAGAAGGACGGGACAAACAGAACCCCGCGCAACTTCCTCCTACCGATCAGAATGCTGCCGGACTTTCAGACCCGCAAGGCCCTGTCACCAGGGAAGAATTCCAACTGTTAATGCAAGAGCTGACACGGAGTCGTCAACAGCTTACTCAGTAACTCCGTGCCAACGCGAAATTAACCAATCAACTAAACCATCAAAGATGAAGGAGTTCCAGAAGGGATCAGGCTTCCTATTCATCCACTGAAAGTTCAGCCTCTTATGACTTTAATCATAGATCCACGCGCCCACGGCTGGACGGAAGTTACACACAGGCTACTGGGCATCAGCGCACCTTGAGTCTTAGGCAACCGAGAGTTGGCCTGTCAACTAGCCATCAGACCGGACCCTCCTCCCGAGGAGGTACTGCCCCATATCACATTATCGACAACCGCACTACCACTGCTACTGAATTGGGAGTTAATGCTCGGAACCGAACGGATCCAACCCACCGCCAATGCAATCATACTCCTAAGCCTTATGTCCCTGAAGACATAGAACCAAGGAGGCGAGACATGGACCGTTGACCGCGACCGGCCCCTCCTCTCATTGTGGAACCCGACCACACCTTGGCTCAGCATGCCTAGAACGTCCAGATGCCGGATATCCCGACAATGATCCGTCAGATGATCCACGAAATTCAGGGCCTTACTAACGACGATTGGGGAATCTCCCGAAGTCATACCCCTTTCACTGATGATATACTCTATGCTGAACCACCTCGGCGATTCAGGATGCCAACTCTGCTCGTCTATGAAGGGAGCTCTGATCCTAATCATCATATATTAAAGTACGAATGGTTAATGAACGCCGCACGAGCTGATGATGCGGTCAAGTGTTGAAGTTTCCCGATCTCCCTAGGGGGCATAGCAACTATGTGGTTTACTTGTTTACCACCTCGGTCTATCTCATGTTTGGATCAGTTGGCCATAAAGTTTGTTGAATAGTTCTGCATGCATGTCACAAGGCCGAAAGATGCAAATACCTTGTCAACTGTCACTCGAGATCCCGGAGAGACACTTAGACATTATTTGGAGAGATTTCACGCTGCTTGCGCTGAGATAAGTAATCCTAATGATAACTCAATTATGATGGCATTAACTAAGGGGATCGATCCCGATTCTGAATTTGGCAACTAGTTAGCCGGAAAACCTCCCGCGTCATTGGACTGTTTCTATTCCAAGGCAGCCCAGTTCTTGAGATGGAAGGATGCAAAATAGTCTAGGAAAAAGGATGACGCAGGGCCCAGTATGGAAGGAATCCAAAGCAATGTTGCTATTAAACAAACCGGAGAGAGTTCCGGGAAGGTGCAATTGAATATATGGAATAAACAGAATCAACAGAAAGGCGATGGAATCAAAATAGGAAACGGGATCAGAATCGTGGGCCGCGACGTAGGGCCCCTATGTTTGACAATTATACCCCTTTGAACACGTCGTTGGAGAATGTGTACTTGCAGACCTGCAATACTATCCAGTATAAGAAACCTGCTCCGAAGCAATCATCGGAAAAACAGATTCAGACAGGAAAGTTTTGTAGATTTCATGATAGCTATGGCCATAATACGAATGAGTGCCGTCATTTATAGGACATTATTGAAAAGCTGATACGAGAGAGAAAGTTGGAGCAGTTTGTGCGGGCGCCGCAGTTTGGAGGTGCGGGCCCATCAAATCAGAACCAGATACCAAATCGGACGAAAACGGAGGAACCCGCTCATACCGGTGGGTGGTTAGTGATTAATACTGTTAGTGGTGGTCCACATCCAGCATATCGGAGCTGGAGGGAAATGGAGTCATATGCCAGCTCTATCAGGCATGCGGGCTTCAAATGTTGTAGTAATTTGGAAGATGGGGCTCCAACCAAATAACAGAAGACGATGACTGACGACGTCGTGTTTTGAGACAGGGATGTCGACAAAGTCGAAGCCCCGACCATTAATCCACTTGTCATTTCAGCTCAAATAGGTCCTGGTTGGATGAAGAGGATCCTAGTGGATAGTGGAAGCTCGGTGAATATATTGTTTAAGCGAGCTTATGATCAGATGAAAATGGAGGCGAAAGATCTGAAGCCTTGTCAGTCCCGCATCTATGGCTTTAAAGGAAGTGCGACTATACCCACTGGGATGGTGGAGCTACCAGCGGAATTGGCAATTGGAGAACGCCGGAGAGTCCGAATATTACAGTTTGTTGTATTGGACATAGACTCGCCATACAATGCCTTTTTGGGCCAACCGGCCCTAGTTGAGTTCAAGGCTGCTATTGCCCCTTGGTGCCTGACTTTAAAATTCCCTACTGACAACGGAGTCGGAGTTGTTCAGGGAGACTAGGCTGTTGGATGAGCCTGTTATGTTGCTGAGCTGCGGGAGGCACAGCGAAAAGAAAAAGGAAAGGGCATAGAGGAATTTCTCTGTGTCCGCTTTGCGGAAAATTGATAGCTAACGCCTGGGCCTAGGCCCGGGCACCCTAACCAATTCCCAAGGGATCTTGGCCCGAGAGATACTGAAAGTGAAGACGAAAGTAAAGACAGTCAAGCTTCCCCGGCCGAGCTGACAATCGATGTTCCGATCGACGATAGTGACAATTCTAAAATGATAAAGATTGGATCTCAGCTAAGCCAACAGATGTAGAAGGAATTGGTTGAATTTCTCCGGGCAAACCTCGACGTGTCTTCCTGGACACACTCTGACATGTGTAGGATCTTGCTAGACATCGCGAGCCACACATTAAATATTGACCCGTGGCACGTCCCGGTCAAGCAAAAAAGGCGTGGTATGGATCCAGAGAGATCTGGCGCCCTTAAGGAAGAGGTAGATAAACTCAAGTCGAATGGGTTTATCTGAGATGCATTACATCCGGAATGGGTGTCAAATCCTGTATTTGTCCGAAAGCCAAACGTGAAATGGAGAACATGCGTTGATTACTCAGACTTGAATAAAGTTTGCCCTAAAGACAGTTTTCCACTTCCCCGAATCGATCAGCTCGTAGACTAAACTGCTGGACATGAACTCTTATCCTTCATGGATGCGTATTCTGGCTACAATCAGATACCCATGCACTTGCCCGATCAGGAGCATACCAGTTTCATAATCGATCTAGGACTTTACTGCTAAAAAGTTATGCCGTTCGGACTCAAGAACGCCAGGGCAACTTACTAACGGTTAGTTAATCGAATGTTCGCTAACCAGATCGGAAAAACCATGGAGGTATATGTGGACGACATGCTTGTGAAGTCGCGATTCTCCACTGATCATATCAAAGATCTAGAATCGATGTTCAACATCCTCCGAGAATATAGAATGAAACTCAACCCATTGAAATGCCACTTTGGGGTCGCATCTGGAAAATTCCTTGGATTTATCGTCAATGCTCGAGGAATTGAAGCCAATCCTGAGAAGATCTGGGCAATCAGAAATCTTGAAACTCCAAGGACTATAAAGCAAGTCCAGAGCCTCAATAGGAAAGTAGCAGCACTGAGCAGGTTCATTTCAAAATCCACTAACAAATGCATTCCCTTCTTCGACCTGATCAGAAAAGGGAAACGAAACTTCGAATGGACTACAGAATGTGAGAGTGCATTCCGATCAATAATTCAACACCTCTCCACACCACCTATTCTATCGAAGCCCATTGATCATGAGAGATTATACATCTACTTGGCGGTATCAGAAAATGCAATCATTGCTGCCCTAATTTGGGAGGAAGACCGGATACAACGGCCTGTCAATTACATTAGTAAACAGCTAACGGGAGCAGAGAGAAATTATCTGAAGCTGGAAAAGTTGGCTTCCTTGAGGAAGCTCCGTCCGTATTTCCAGGCTCATCCTATCACCACCTACATGGACCAGCCGTTACGACAGGTCCTTACGCGGCCTGAGACGTCTGGTAGGTTACTCAAGTGGAATATCAAGCTAAGTCAGTTTAACATTACATACACTCCAAGGAAAACTATCCAAGGACAAGTCCTAGCAGACTTCATCGCTGAATTCACTATCCCGGAGGACTTGCCCGAAACCAGTGAATCTCACAAGTATATCTGGAAGTTGCACACTGATGGTGCATCAAACGGCCGTTGCTCAGGCGCCGGAGTTGTACTTGAAACTCCTGAAGGCCGATCTATATGCTATGCTTTAAAGTTCGATTTTCGTGCGACCAACAACGAAGTTGAATACAAATCCCTGCTCGCCGGATTAAGACTTGCTAGGGATTTAAAAATCATTGCTGTGGAGATTTATTGTGATTCGCAATTGGTCGTGTGTCAAGTTCGGGGGAGTACCAAGCCAAAGACCGAAGACTGGCCGCTTACCTTGCTCGGGTTCAGGAAATATTGAATCAGTTCGATTATTATGCCATCTACTGCATACCCCAAGAACTAATCAAAAAGTCGATTCGTTAGAAAAGTTAGCCAGTACAAATGAGGCACAACAAATGGGAATCTTTCCCATGGAAACATTATCTTCCCCGAGCATCGATCAGATGGAAACAGATTGGGTATTTGAGGTCATTCCCGACAAGGAGTCATGGATGACTCCGTTTAGAAACTATCTCGAGCATGGGACCCTACCGGAGCGCAGGAGTGAAAAGAGACAAGTTCTTTGAAAAGCTTCGCAGTTCACTATTCAAAATGGAGTCATGTACAGAAGAGGGTACTCCGTTCCTTTACTCTGGTGTATCGCCCACGATGAAATCAAACGAGTATTGCATGACGTACATGAAGGAAAATGTGGCGATCACACCGGGGGGCAAGCTCTTGCCAAGAAAGTGCTCTGATATGGATACTATTGGCCAACTGTAAACCGCGATGCATCGGACTACGCCAGAAATTGTGACAGATGTCAAAAACACTCTTGGATTCCAAGAGCCCCACCTATCGAAATAACTTAGATGGTCAGTCCATGGCCGTTTACAGTATGAGGGATTGACATTATTGGTTCTCTACCTCTGGCCAGAGGTAGTGCGAAGTACGCCATCGTCGCAGTTGATTACTTTACCAAATGGGCGGAAGCTGAGCCCCTTGCTACTATCACAACGAAGAAAGTGATCAACTTTGTAGTACGCAACATTATATGTCGATTTGGTCTCCCACATACCATCGTCACTGACAACGAAGCCCAATTCGACGGTGTTGAATTTAAGAATTTTTGTCGATGATTCCACATCCAGAAGAAGTTCTCCTCAGTTGCACACCCTCAAGCGAATGGATAGGTTGAAGCTGTTAATAAAGTTATAAAGTCTATTTTGAAGAAACGACTGGAAAAGGCCGAGGGCAAATGGGTCGATGAACTCCCTATGGCTTTATGGGCTTATCGGACAACCCACAAATCCGCCACCGGCCACACTCCATTCTCCTTGTCCTACGGTTCTGAAGCCGTTATTCCAGTCGAGATGGTGGTACCTTCACATCGTGTGATTTATTATGATCCAAAAACGAATGCTATATTACTTGTCGAATCTCTGGATTTATTGGATGAGAAGCGAGAAGAGGCTGATTTGAGGGCAGCCACATACCGAAGTTGAGTCGTCCGATTATACAATGCCAAGGTCCGACCTTGAACCTTCAAACTCGACGATCTCGTACTTAAAAGAATTTACATGGTTCCCTCACATATGAAGCCGACGAGGGAAGAGCATCATGTCATCGAACAAAAGCTCGTAGATGACACATGTAAATTATGAACCGTTGACGGTCTTACTCTGCCGAGAGCCTGGAACAGCGAGAGTCTTCGTCGCTACTACATATAACAGGCTCTGTTTGTTTATTCAGTCTGCTTTTCATTTGCAATTTGTTTATGCATTTCAAAATTTGAATTTGTAATAAGGCAACTGACTTTGTCGTATTTTCTTATTTCAGCAATAAAATGCAATCTCTTCGAGCCAGAGCTATGATTTTTTGGAATGCGTCATATGACCATCACTATGCACGCAGAGCTAAGTTCCACCATACGGTGGGATTTATTCAAATAAGGAGTGACTGTGATACGACCGGTCACTCGCTAGGTGAAACCCGAGCTCGGGGATAAGTCAACACACTGAAGCCAAAAAAGGGTTGATACACGACAATCCTTTAACTAACTCCAGATTCCTAGAGCGTGAACTGGAGGGTAAACTTACAAATTCGAGCTCGAAGAGGGTGGATCCATCCACCTAACGACTTCGCTCGTACTTGAACCAAGTTCGAAGAGGATGGACTCGTCCATCTAACGACCTTGCTTGTTAACTCGGGGTGGATGTGACCCGACCATCCACAATCCTGATACATCTGTCGTTCCCAAATTGCAAACGAAACTCCAAAATACACAACAAATGTGACTGACCGTCTGTCGACTAACTCTAGATTCCCAGAGTGTGAACTGGAGTATAAACATCAACTAACTCTAAGTCCCCAGAGCATGGACTGGAGTATAAACAACGACTAACTCTAAATCCCCGAAGTGCGGACTGGAGTTTAGACGAAAACCGGGTGTGAATCGACCACCCGTAGGATAACTCTGAGCCCCCAGAGTGCGGACCGGAGTATAAACGCAAAGAGGGTGTGACTGACCGCCCGCGAATCAATCTAAGTCCCCAGAGTGCGGATGAAGTTCTGAATATCAAACGGGTGTGACTGACCGCCCATAAAATAACTTAAGTCCCCGGAGCACGAATGTTTCTCCAAATCTTAAGCGGGTGTAACCGACCGCCGATCTACAAGTGCCATCCCCAGAGTATGGATGCGGTCATCAATAGATGAGCAAGTGTGATTTGACACCTGAACTCGTCTTGTTTCAGTCTTGCTTCAGCGAAGTTAAGCTCGATTTATTAAAGACAAACAACGATTGTTAACCAATCTTTTCAACTTATCCCCGGAACTAGGGGCAGAACTTAAGTGCCAGCCACTGATTGAGACAGTGCGATATCGGAATTCGACTTAACGCTTGATCGCGGCCCGAAGCCGTAGCTCCGGAACTTAGCGACTAAACCCGGGTCCGAATTCAAAGACTAAAACTTCATAAATGCCATGACTTGAAGTTCAAACGCTAAAACACTTAAGCGAATAAACACAAACTGAGCTGAAGACAAAATGGAATTTTATTTCAACTATACTTCGGAAAAGAAGGATAAGTACAAAATTATTCCAAAAATCCTACTAGCGGGAGCCGAACCCGCATCTATACACGGCCTACAAAAAGCAAAAGTAGATTCCTATCTATCTACCAAAAATGAACCGAGAAGACATGTCTATTCTCTCTTTTTTCCTCGGCTTCTTCTTCGGTGTCGACCCGTTGGAACTGCCACTTGGCTGCCTCTTTGAGCCCTTGCCTTTTGGCGGTTTATCTCCAGCCGGGGGCATTATGGTAACCTCCTCCTCCGATGTCACATGGATTGGAATGCTTCCTGAAGGCGGAGTCGGGGAGTAGGATCGATGTTGGCAGGAACAGGAGGCACACCGGTGTCGACAATGGTACCACCGAGAGAAATCATCGACAAAGGGGCTGAACCAGATCCCACCATTCCACCTCCAAAGCCATTTCCCCGCACAGTTGCTTCCATCTCGGCGTTGATTTCAGCTAGTATCTCCTCTTTGTGGATTGTTTGGGCATCGTCGGGGATGCTAGCAGTTGGGCCCGAGGAGCTGATCACAGGCATGCATCCACCCATAACAAATGGCAAGTCAGCAAAAGGGTCACTGTGATGACCGACCAGTTCCTCCATCATCTGTTCATCAAAGCTAAGTGTGTTCCCCTGTGCTCTGTTAGTTGGCGCGGTAGCCATTGTAGTGGTCGCTTCTGTTATGATGGCCTCTTGCTCGTGGTACAGCTCTTGAGTTGTAGGAAGCGCGGCAGATGTAGCTCCTATCACTGAATAGAGACAAAGAAAAAGTTATTAGTGATTGCTTCAAATAACGCTTCCCACTTTGAATGAGCACAAGAGATGTTCAGAATACCTTCCTCGGAATGACTTGTAGGCAGAACTAGAGCAGCTTCAGTGACGCGCTCATGAACTGGAGATAACCGCGGTTGATTGGGATTATATGCAGGAACAGACCAAGGATCAACTGCAGATATAGATTTAGGTTGAGTTGGCACAATAATTTCAGAACCCGCATCGTGGTGCTCAACACCAGAACCCTCTCCAGCTTCTGAATGCTGAGTGCCAAGTTTCTCCTTTTCATATGTGATCGTGATATCATGGAGAACTTTTCTTTCATCTTCACTCAGCACCCAGTTCTCCAGTTCGAATTCATCAACTGATTCAGCTTGGTGTTCTGCCTTTTCATCTTCCACCAAGCAGCCCCAAGCATTATACAAGTGTGATGGGTAGTTATCAAGCCAGGTTAGGTTTCGGTGCTTCAATACTTTAGCGTTGTATGTGATGAGAAGATCTTTGATGTTAGTCTCTAACCTGGCCTCCGCTGCTTTTACCTCATTCTCAACCCTAGCGTCGGCTTCTTGAATTTTGAGCATTGTCGCGTCCCTCTCATCCCGGAGCACCACAGCTTGTTCACACGCTTCCTGAGCTGCTTTGTTTGCATCATCTTTCTCCTTGACGATTTCGGCGAACTTGGCCTTAAGCCCCTCAAGCTCCTCCACTGTAGCGTCCCTTTCAGCCATAACAGTGGTGTTTCGATGACCCATCTCCTCAACCAAGGCAAAGTGCGTCTGTTGCATCTTTTCCATAGACCGATTTGCCTCATCGGCTTTCTTGTTGGCCTCTATTTCCGATTTCCTGGAAGATTCAGCCTCATTGTTAAGCACTTGTATTATGCAGTCCTTTTGAGCGAGATCAGCTTCTAATTTTTTGATTACTTTTGCCCGCTCAAAGGCCACCGCTGATGCTTTATCCACAGTCTTCATCCACTCCCTATATTGACTGTAAACATTATGGATATAATCATGCATAGTTTGTTCCACCTCAACTGGAATTCTCTTCAAATGCGGAGGGAAGATGAAGCTGTCGAAACAAATGTTTGGAAAGTCTGTTTTCAACTGGGCAATCCTGATCGCTCCTTCCCCAGTAGGCTCGGTGACAGCTTGCTCAGTGATAATGGGAGTTTCAGCCTCGGTCCTACGGCGCTGTAAATCGGACCTTGGAACTTGAGAAGACGGTTTTTGGCATGGAGGCTCCAAGGGGTGTTTCCCATGACCGGAGGGTTGTGTTGGAGCTCGAGGAGGTGGAGAGCGTGATCGGGATCGATGTCTATATTCTCTATCCCTCTCCCTTTCATAACACTCCTGGCTAGAATAATCGTGATCGCGGTCTCTATCGGCTTCCCTTCTATGGGACTCATAATACGAACTGGATGACTGGCGTGCCGAGCGGAGGCTTCCTAGCATGGATTCTCGCCTAGTCATCGTAGCTATAAAATAGAAAGAGAAGTAGAGTTAATAATCTATAGAAATGAACAACTTATGATTGGAAATCGTATAGTGCCGTGAAGTGTATGTATGCATGTGCTAAACCCCCCGACCAACCGGTTATGTCGGCCACACTCGTAGGAAGTGACTCGCTTAAATCTAAAGCACTTTGAAGCCCTTCCAATTCGGTGTCGTGTTGGAGCGACACATAGTCCGGAATTGGAATGTCGGCGAGTCCTTCAAAAGGATTCTCCATTTGGGAGGGAGGAGCCTCCGAAATTCTAACACCGGAGGCTGGCAGGGACACGACCACAGATTTCCATCTCGAAGACTTATGACGTTTATGTGCAATAGCGTTGCCTTTCCTCCTTCCTTCTAAATCTCGAGAATTGTCTGGGGGCCCGACTACGGATTCATCTTCGATGGGCGTATCTTCCTCATCGCCCTGCTCAGCAATTACAATCCCGGGCGCTTTACGCTTCACCCACCTCGCCGGGGCTATCCTAAGCGGTCCCTCAAGTCTTATGCTCTGGTCTTGATCGATCAGCCCAAAGACCCTCAAATTTTCATCTACCAGCACCGAATCAATCTCTCTCATCTCACCAGGCACCGCTTGAAGGATCCGCACTATTTCTTTAAATTAGGCACCTTCGGGTCGCGGAATTGCGGCTGTAGAGGAAAGAAAATATTAGATTCAATGTCGATTACAACTATCTCATAAGCCACTAGAGGAACTGGGACACTTACATCTAACTAACCACCTTCTAGCAAACCCTGGCGAGCATCGAACATAGAACCACTACGTCTTGAAGTAGCTAGGCCTGGTCTAGGAACCGGTCACCACTTGGCAATTCCTAACTGCCTCTAGGAATGTGAATGAGGGGTTATCTCCCCGACTCTTAACGTTGAACAAGAATCTAACATCTTCCGGAGTCGGGGGTCGAAAGAGATGCTCCATAAAAACAATGAATAAACTGTTCAGCAATGCATATCCATTTGGATGTAACTGTGACAGAGCGATTTCAAAGACAGCCAACACTTCTCGAATATATTGGTTAAATGGAGGAAGCGTTCCAGCTGTGCATGAATGTCTGTTAAAGGCAGTGAACCCTTCTGGGGGAAAATGTGGCCTATCATTCGATCCTGGTAGTAGAACGTCATCAAACGATAGACCGTGTTTTAGGCAGATTCTCCCCAACATATCTTCGGAGACATTGGATGGTACAGAATCTTGGGGATTCGCAATAAAGACTGCTCCTGGCAGCCCATCTAGAGCTGGAATTATGACTTCGGCCGCGATGGCCGGCATCTCTATTATCGGAGAAGATGAACTTTAAACCTCCTGCTACTGTAAACTCCCAGGTTCCATAACTAATCAACTCAGTAAAAATCAACATTAGATGATAATAAGCCCGTGTGTTCCCCAAAGTGAAATGCATGAATGTGTTGTGCAGTACGATACTACTTAATACTTAAGAAATCCTACAGAATTTGAGGAAATGTTCAAACGATAAGATTTCGAGATTCAACCGGAGCGACCGTCATTGCTGACCGTCGCAACCGTGCCATCCAGACTTCGGAGACCGGTCCTAGTTAATGTTCGTCAAGTTTTTGTCAAGTTACAGTTCCATCGACGAACTTCGAAGGGCAGTCAAATATGCAGTTTAACAATTAAGTCAAGATATGCAAGAATGAAGCTCGTCGGAGTCAGATGCTCGATTATAAAGGATTTCGTATCCATCACGGTGTGTACTTGGATCGATCGCTAGGGATGAGTTCGTATCGGTCATGGCAGGTAGCAGTCCGTATCGATCTTAGAATGGCGTTTCATATCGGTCACCCAAAACTCAATTTGTATCGATCAAAGTCTTTTACTTCGTATCGATCATCAGGTCCAACATTCGCATCGATCACTTCGCATCGATATGAATGACCATCGCTAAATGATCGACACGAATACCCGCCATCCATCGGTGCAAAGCAGTTCACTCGTTCGGTACGAAGTATTGTTGGGTCCGGATCGATACGAACTCGCCTACCATCCATCATCGATACAGATCTCCCCCTCATATCCCTCCATACTTTGGTTTCTCCAAACAGCCTGAACGCCATTACCGCTCCATCAACCTCACTCCAACCCAATTCCGACATCGATGACGCCGGAATCAACCATAGCCTTGGACGAAATGGCATCATGTTTCAAGTCTCATCATTTTTAGATGGGTTTAATTAGTTAATTACCTAGTTTGAATGAATTGGATTAAGGATTAAACACTGAATGTTTTGGAGGTGAAGACTTCTGCAGTTCTTTTTGTTTTCTCTAGTTTTCAATCGATGTGAAGCAAAGGTAAAAAGCAAGAGCAAGTAAGGTCACTTGCATCCGAAGACTTCTACAGTTCTTTTAGATCTTCCTCGTTTTCCATTTATGTTCTTCATTTCATCTCTTCAAACACATCCGAAGAGTGTTGTGCCCAATTTTGGTACAAACAAGGTCCGCTTCGGGGTTGAGGTATTAAATGGCTGTTAGGGTCTTCCTCTTCTCTATCTAAGAAGTATTAAGTGGCTTATAATTGATTTTGTATGATGTGGGTTAGGGATTACTAGGAGGGGTTCGCCTGGGGTTTGGTATTAAATGGTTAGAGGGTCTGCCTATTTCCAATTTAAAGGGTATTCAGTGGCCCAAGTACTTCCTCTTCCATCATTAGGATATTATTAGATGGGAGTTGGGTTGTTGAACCCAATATACTCCATAGTTGTGTTGCACCTACTGTTATAGTCACGGAGTAGGACTTGTAGGGCCACTAGCCCATAGTTGGAGGTATAAGTGGAGGAATATAAAAAATATGAAAACATAATACTTATCTGAATGCTTACTGCCCATACATTATTATTGTAAAACTTAAGATTTTCATTCACCAGACATTGTTATTCTGACCCCTTACTTATATAACCTATAGGTTAGGTTTGACGATGAGTGTGAAGGAGAAGACAGTGAAGACCTAGTGGCAATAATAGTTATTTATTTATATTTTTGATGTACTCAAACAATGTATTTAACTTGGTTTATTTGTTATTGATACATTGTATTTCTGAGACATGTATACTATGAAATAGGTACTTTTTTTACTATTATATTTTATTCTTTCCGCTTTGATACTCTGAAAGCATGGATAGATAACTCTGCACATTGTTTTATTTAATCAATTATACCAATCAACAATCAGCCATGGATGGACCCAAGGTTCGATGGGTTTTTATTGGATTGAAAACTAAGCCCATTTCGGAGAGGGTTGTTACATCGTTCCTCTAACGTAGCCATCTCCACTAGTCTAGCATCACGCCTTTGACTAGTACTAATCTACTAAATCAAAGTAGGTCTGATAGTCAAACTAGCCACCATCTCTGGCTCAAGCTCACATCGAGGTCTGAAGTCATAACCAGCGATAAACTCAAGTTGTGTCCACTCTAGGAACACCATTCCCAAGCTTGCATGTCTTCTACTAAGAGCATTAGCGATAGTATTTCCCTTACAAGCGTATAGAAAATGTCAAAGTCATAATAGGCTAGGAACTCTAGCCATCGCTGCCAGCGAATATTAAGATCCTTCTCGGAGAAGAGGTACTTTAATGATCCATGGTCCATGAGTAATCCAAACCTCTCTCCTAATAGATAACGTCTCCAAATATCCAGAGCAAATACAATCACTGCCAACTCCAAATCATGAGTTAGATACTTCCTCTCATGTGGTTTCAGCTATTGACTAGAATATGTTTAACATCTCCCATTTTGAGGCTCAAAAATAGATACTACTGATGATGCAGTCATCCTTAGCATTATTTCCTAGTAGCAAAATGAAATCAGTTATCTTGTCATTAATGTCAAGAGCACAAGAATTTACAAATTCTCACAAAACAATTTTATTCATTCATTTGCAAATTCATTACAATTTAATCTCATAACCCCACGATCACGTCGTTCGGATAATATATAATAATTACAAATATAAGTCCAAAAGTGACATATAAAGATGCCCCTTGGATGATTAGCGTCTTAACTACTTAGACGATTATAGTAGCCGTCTTTACATACATACAATAACCATAATAAAGCATTTAATCTACTATCTAGCAGAAATAAACTTTAAATAGTAGCTTGCCTCCTGCACGTCTTCAAAAGCTTATTCGTCAGAACCTAAAATACCCTACCCTTGGCCTCCTCAATTCCAAATTGAGCACTCGAGAGTTTACAGTGAAATCAGAAGCTTTGGATCAGATAAAAAGTATGGTGTAAATACTTTTAGTCCATCTCAAACCAAGGTATAGGTACTTAATGAGACCACGCCGCTGAGCGGAACGAGTTTCCCCTCACTAGTGCCATAACAAGCAATATGTCATCAAGGGCATACCCTACATCGAAAATGATTAGCACATAATCATAACATCAATATCATATTACGCATGCATGGGTTAAAATGAATAGTCCGTCATTCACAAGGGTCGAGGGTTACACATTCCCTAAACTACCCAATCTAATGAATGGTCCATTTAAAGACATAGTTTTTCCAAGGTCACTCTAAACCTATTTTAGTTTTTTCTGGCCAACTAAAAATCTATTGGCTAACTAGGGCCAAAACATACCAGGTAATCCATCGGTCTTCTAGTTCATTTGGAAGAAATACTAACGATATCCTAAGATCGGTATGAGAATATAGTAACAGTCTCCTAAAAATGGTATAAGAAAATAACAACAGTCTCCTAAAAATGATAGGAGAAAATATAGTTGAGCCAACAACTATGAGTTCCTAAGGATGCATAACTATGGAAATTTAACCTTAATTTCGAAAAAGCCCTACGCACTAGAATCGCGGACCTGATCAACTATGGGCTTAACGGTTGGAGGATAGGGCACGACCCTACCGCATTCTCCACCCAAATGTCTACTTTGCAAAAGATATTTAAAGAGTTGCGTCAATTGATCACTCCAAGGCATGTTAACATAATTTGATCTTTCTGATCTCCTGGATGCAATTCCACTCGAATAGGAATTTAAGTCTGACCACACCCACTAATGGAACAACCATAACTGGTCATCAGTTCCCAAATCCTAAGATCAAAATGTTGGGTGATAGCATTCATCAAATATGTGAGTATGTAAACAATTTATCATATGCAATATTAACTGCTTAACATGCTAAATGAACATATAACACATCAATACTCATTCAAGTATGTTCAATATGATAACCAATTTATACACAAAATTACCTTTTCAAAGTAATAGCTCCTCTATTAATAACTCTTTAAAAATAGGCTAAAGCATCTTTTCTTTCCTTTGAAAATCCCAAAATTCATCCTATTTATTAAATAACATTTAGTCTAACATAGAGTTAAGTATATTCCAAGTGTTATGAAAACAACTATCTTCCTTTCTAGATCATAGGATGTCGTACCTTTTTAAATTTGATGCTCTCGTGGGTTAAAATATAGGTTATCGTGCCTTAAAATTCAGCTTTCAAAAACAAATTAAAATGTCGTTGGCCCTTGACAAACTTTTGTCATCGTGGGTTAATAAAACATAGTCATCACGCCTTACAAATATATCTATCGTGCCATATTAAAAACTTAGCTTTCATGTATAAAGACATAGTCATCGTGACTAAATGAAACATAGTTTTCAATCTCAATAAAACATAGTCATCGTAACATAACATGATAGGTAGCTATCGCGAGTTATCAAAAATGAGAAGCCCAAAACCTTTGTAAGTTAAAATAAATACAACCTTCGTAAGTTAAATAAATATAGTCAACATCTAATGAAACCAATAGCCTTCGTGAGTAAATGAAAGTATAGCTTTCATGAGTAGATGATAATATAGCCTTTGTGCACTAATAAATATGGTTTTCAAAGGTCAATAAAACCAAAGCTTCCATGAGTAAGACAGTCATCGTGAGATGATGAAAATAAAGCCATCGTGTGACAAAACAATAGCAAAGCCTTCATGCTTTAGTAAAAACATGTCATCATGATTAAAGTAAAAACTTTTATGTGTTATCAAAGTAAGTTTTGAAGGTTGGAAAATATAGCTATCAAGAGTAATATTGTAATAAATATCGTGCATAAAGATGAGGGCCTTCATGAGTTTAAGATGGCATTATTGTAATATTTTCCAAAACTGAAAACTTACCTTTAAAAGCATACACTTTTCACCAACCCATATTGTTTGTCAAAAACTCATTGGCCAACATAATCATTTCAGAATTTTTGCAATATGTTCATAATGGAAAGTTTGCTTCTACTTTCCAAAAATATTGTTTTCCTTAAATTATATTATCCATTGCATTTTGTAATTAAACCTATTTTGCACAAAATGATTTATATTAAATTGTAATTACTGGAAAAATCTACAAAAATTACCAAAAATAAATATTTACTTCCTTAACATCATACTAAAATTTTGGACCAAAATAATTATTCTTCTTATTTTAAATAATTAAATTCCAAAATTAACCATTTCTTCCTTAGAAAAATCATAATAAATTCATACAAATTCCAAAAATTGTTAAATTTAAAATACATCTCCAAAATAATAATTCAAACAACATATCCAAATTTTAGAACCTTTGGAGATCAAAAACTTAGACTTTCACATCAAAACCCATTAGGAAAATTTTCAAAATTCCTAGTTAACAACCATTCAATCATACACATGATCATCATTCAACATGTATGATAAAGATTCAATAAAACTCAGATTAAACTTAAACTCAAATCTAACACAACCAAAAATGAGATGGTAATATCATTCACCTTTGATCTTGTTGAAATGTTGGAATTTGCCTTAGCTTTCTTTCTTTAGCTTATCTTCTTTTTCTCTTGAAATTTCTTTCTTCTAAATGGTGGCCGACCCTATTTTATTTAGGTTTTGTTTTTGAGAATGAAATGGAAAATGAATAAGGGAGAGGGGAGAGCATGGTATAATATTTTCTCTTCCTCTTCCACTCATTTATATTTATGTTTATTAAACCTTATTTCTTTAAACTATTCCTTTTATTTTATTTACTAAAGTCACTCAAATTAATTAACTTAGCAAATCCTACATTTACAACTTTAAATAATATGCAATAAAAATTAAGGGTGTTACAATAAGTGACAACCTTACCTTTCTGCGTCAATACCACATTTTGTCCAGTACCACAAGCATCCTATATATTGTCGACTCCTCATTCCCACTAGAAATGAGTAATACCAGTGCACTTATCAACCAAACTTTCAAACTCTTAAATGCATGCTTGCTCCTTGCTTCACAAACAAAAGTCTGATTCCTCTTCGTCAAATCAATTAACGGTGCCACTGCCTTTGGAAAGTCCTTGATAAAATGGCTATAATATCCTGCCAATCCAAGGAAACTCCTCAAATTCATAGCACTCTCGGGTCAACTCCAATCCTGCACCACTGCCACCTTCATAGTATCCACAATAATGTTTTGCTCTGAAATAATACGACCCAAGAATCACTTCTCTCCTTCAGAAGTGATACTTCGAAAACTTCACCCTCAATCGGTATTTTCCTAACACCTCCAACATAATCCACAAATGCGTCTTGTGCTCCTCTTTTGTCCATGAGCAGAAGCAAATATCATCAACCGGCATAAGCACGAACTTCCTCAACTGATCCCTCGAAACACAGTTCAAGGGATCAATAAAGTATGTCGACGCATTGGTTAGCCCGAATGGCATAACCAACCACTCATAAAATCCAAACGGTGTACGAAATGCTGTGATCGGCACACCCTCTCTAACTACTCTCGATTGATGAAACCCGGTCGTAAGGTCCGACTGAGGGAAGACCTACGCACCATGGAGCTGATTGAATAAGTAGTCAATATGCGAGAGTGGATACTTGTTCTCCTTCATTAATTTATTTAGCTCACGGTAGTCAACACACAGTCTCAAAGAGCCATCCGCCTTAGTGAACAACATACAAATGAACCCTTGCCTCAATAGGTCATCCATCAAACCTATAGTTCCCTTTTCTCTTTAGAAGCCATATGCCCTAAAGGCATAGCTACCAGTCTATCATTTATGACCAGATCGATATGGAACTCTATCTCCCTACATGGTGGCGATTCGGTCACCTCATTAAATATATTTAGATACTCTCTAAACTATAAGAACAGATGATAACTCGTCATGTAGGATATCAAGGGAATATAGAAAGCTACCATCACCTCGTCCTCCAGTATGCAGCCCAACTCTACCTTCCACCCATCCTCAGTCACAATTATTATCAACAACTTCTTACAGTCCACCACTATTCCATCTCTTTAACCATTCCATTTCCAGAATAATACCAACCCAAAACAAATTAATCATAAACAAAAATCTATGACTCGATAAGGCTAAATCTCAGAAATCATGCATAGGCTGGCTGAGCCCCTAACAAGGTTTGTCATAATTTAAAGATCGGTCAACTATCTCGGGTCTCAATCCCAGTCTATCTACAAAATCACTAGATATGTTGGAATATGAAACCCCGGTATCGAACATGTATGGAACACCATAAATGGAAAGCATTCCCTAGATAGTACTTCCCTTTCCCTTCGAGTCAACTCAGCATTCACTTCGAGTCACTGGAGAAGTTACTTTGGGTCAGAGTCATGGATCAATCAATGTCCACATAATTTACGTCATTTTGTATCCATCAGCCCACAAACATCAATTTGTATCCATCCATCAAGGCCTTCTAGTTCGTATCCATCAAGCAACAGCGGCTTGCTTCGTATCGATCACTCACTTGATCGATACGAAGAGGATAGTCAGGTATCGATACGAAGGGAAGGCTTTGGTATCGATACGAAACCATGTGGAAAACATCGATACGCAGGAATGAGGCAGGGATCGATACGAGGAGCTCAACAACCGATGGATACGAAGAAGGCAAAGTCAACCATAAGAAACGGTCCGCGAGCATGATACGTGGATCTCCTCTGAACTATCACTCCACGTCATCGATGCACATCTGATCGATACGAAGGAGCATCGATACGAACGTCGATCGATATGAAGCAATTGATATGCATGCTTAAGCCAACCTACAAATCGAATCTTGGATCGATCATAACTCAAAATCTACAAGTCCAAACGCCTTCAAATTTTCACAGAAGCTTTCTTACCACCTGAAGGACCATCACGATCGGTCGCATCTCAAATGGACCCAACATTGATCGATACGAAAAGAGTAGGGATCGATCCCAATCGATCCCAAACGACCCCTGATCGATCCAATGGGCCCACCCACGTGTGAGAAAAAGTATTTTGAGCTTTAAGGAAGATATTTCAAAATCTACACCTATAAATAGCAATCCTACGCCTACAGAAAAGGGAATTTTTGGCTCTTCTACACCGTTACTCTGCTGAAACTCCATTGTAACTCGAGTGCCATTGATTGTACTACTGTAAATCAGTTGTGAATCATCAATAAATAGCAAGCTCTTCAAAGTGGACGTAGGCTGCAAAGCCGAACCACTATAAATCTCATCTTTCTACTGCTTTCTTTTGAATTTTTTTGTTGTTCTTCATATTTATATCCTCTTCAAATATTCTATCTGTGATCTGTGACTGTGAGTTGGTGCTTTCATCTGCAATTGGGTGTTTATGACCAATTTTGGCGCAAACATTTTGATGCTTTCACTGAGAAGGCTAGCACTCAGGAATTCTGAAGCTTGGATTTTGGATTTGAAGGCTTAAGGACTTGGATCTGGGAAGCAATGACAAAGCAATCAACAAGGAGACAAAGAACGGAGAGGAGCCATCATGAAGGAAGTCAAGAGGCTTCCTCATGAGCTAATCAGACCTCAATTTTCATCACCAGAGATGAGATGAAGATGATGATGGATGCTATGCAGGAAGGAATGCTGAAAAGGCAGGAGGAAATGATGCAGAACCTACTACGACGGGTTGGACAGGCTGGAGTACAAAATCAAGAGAATGGAACAACAGGAGCAGAGGGAGTCCAGAACCAGAGTAAGGGGAACGGAGCAACCGGGATTCAGGATAGAGTGGGACCATCAGGAATAGCCCCTGAACTAGGGGCCATGCCCCCGGATCATGTTGGCTCAATTCCAAGCGGGATACCAGGCGGTGCTGTGCAATTTGGCATCGATGGAGGAATGAATGATCGTCCAGGAGAGCAGATTTTAGGATTCCCTCGCGAACTCGGGGGGTAAATCGGAGGCAACGGAAAAGGACCACCACTTGATGACAGCGATAGATTGGCAGAAATGGTCAGACGGGCCATGAGAGGAGGATTGGTGAATAAAGGTTTGGAGGATGTGAACAGGAGCCCCTTTGCTCCATAATTAGGTAGGCTAGGAATCCACCTGAATTCAAACTACCAGCACGGGAGACGTATGATGGAAGGACGTATCCCGCTGTTCATCTGACAAGGTATATAAGGCACATGGAAGTATTGGGGGCATCGAAGGAGGTCATGGTCCAGTGTTTCCCTTTATATTTGACGGATATAGCCGCACTGTGGTTTAGGCAATTGGAAAGCGGCTCCATTGGAATGTGGACCGAGTTGATCGAAAGGTTTATGAGGTAATTCAGAGTTCACATCTCGAGGCCTAAGAACGTGATGATTTGGACAACACTGAAGCAGAGGACTGGGGAGTCTTTGAGGAGTTTTCTAACGTGATTTAATGCAGTGGCAGCGACGGTGGATCGCCCAGATCCATCCATGGTTTTGATGGCAGCTGTATCTGGCATAGCTGATGGTACGAAATTCAAGAATTCATTGACAAGAGATCCTCATATGGATCTAGGAGAGTTTTACCATGAGGCAGAAAGGTTTTTACGACAAGAAGACGCGAAGGTTGAAAGAGAGGAAGAAGAGGAAGTTGATGTTTATGCGGTCAAAGGCAGGGATCCGCCCAGGAAAGATTCAAACAAGGATAAAGGGAAGCGAAAAGTAGAGAATGGCTTTGATGAACCGAGGCGGCCACGAAAAGAACCAAGATTTATCTCTTATACGGAGTTGAGCGAGACTTTAGAACGAATATACCAAGACACCAGGGGGCAGCTTCCCTACCGAAAACCAATTAGGAGGGAGCCAACCAATAATGAAAGGAAATTGGACAAATACTGCCTATTCCACGAGCTAAGCGGCCATAGTACAAACAATTGCAGGCACTTGAGGGATGATATCAAAGGACATATCCGAAATGGCATGTTGTTACAGTACGTGAAAAGCCGAGCAGCGACGGTGGAACAGGAGCGACCACCTTCTACATCAAATGAAGACGGCCCTGAATCAAGGCGTCAACTTATCATCAACTGGTCAGGATGATGAAGAATAAGTAATAAACTCCACAATAAAACAGTTAAATCGCTTACACATGTACGGGATCATGAACGGTCCTCAGGCATGCTTTGAGATGACTATAAACCGCCACAGTGGAGATGCTTGCATTTTGATGTTTTAATTTTTCTTTTGTTTTCTCTTCTTTGCATTTGGACTTGATTTAGTTGGACATTTTTGTTGTAAGACTCATTTGAATGTAAATCTGATATTTATAATTCCAAAACCTGACCTCGAATGGTCACAATTCGCCTCGAACGGCACCCGACCTCGAACGGTCACAATTCGCCTCGAACGGCACCCGACCTCGAACGGTCACAATTCGCCTACCACAAACGGTCACAATTCGCCTCGAATGGCACCCGACCTCGAACGGTCACAATTCGCCTCAAACGGCACCCGACCTTGAATGGTCACAATTCTCCTCGAACGGTCGCATATCGCCTCAAACGGCATACGATCCCGAACGATCGCTATTCACAATCATGTAAGATTATCGATTTCTTTACTGGTCATTAACAGGCTCCGAACATCCAGCTTATTGCACTACAAAACACACCTTCCTATTGTAAGGCATGTTTTAGGGGGCAAAGTGTTAACCCGCCTTTTGGCAAGACAACATACAGGTGGATTTAACCCAATTAACTGCATAGTTATTGGAGCTGGACCGCCACAGACTTGGTTCTAAAGTGAATGAATGGACGATCAATCACGGATAATAAACATGGTTATGAGGCCAAGATATGGCATAGTCGATGGACAAACAGCGCGACACACTTGGAGTATAGATTTTGGAGAAAATAGGCTGCTTGGGGTTTGCTTCGAGTCACCTTCATGCTTACTTCGGGTTTTCAAGCAAGTTACTTCGGGTTGGATAAGGGCTTGCTTCGAGTCTTTGAGGGATTGGCATATTTACAAGTGCTCCACAAGCTACTTCAAGTCAACTCAGCATTCACTTCGAGTCACTGGAGAAGTTACTTCGAGTTAATGTCATGGATCAATCAGTGTCCACATAATTCATGTCATTTCATATCCATCGGCCCACAAACATCAATTCGTATCCATCCATCAAGGCCTTTCGGTTCATATCCATCAAGCAACAGTGGCTTGCTTCGTATCGATCACTCACTTGATCGATACGAAGAGGATAGCCAGGTATCGACATGAAGGGAAGGCTTTAGCATCGATACGAAACCATGTGGAAAGCATCGATACGAAGGAATGAGGCAGGGATCGATATGAGGAGCTCAACAACCGATGGATACGAAGAAGGCACAGTCAACCATAAGAAATGGTCTGCGAGCCGTGATACGTGGATCTCCCCCTGAACTATCGCTCCACGTCATCGATGCACATCTGATCGATACGAAGGTCGATCGATACGAAGCGATCGATATGCATGCTTCAGCCAACCTACAAATCGAATCTTGGATCCATCATAACTCAAAATCTACAAGTCCAAACGCCTCCAAATTTTCACAGAAGCTTTCTTACCACCTGAAGGACCATCACGATCGATCGCAGCTCAAATGGACCTCATATTGAACGATATGAAGAGAGTAGGGATCGATCCCAATCGATCTCAAATGACCCCTGATCGATCTGGTGGGCCCACCCACGTGTGAGAAGAAGTATTCCAAGCTTTGAGGAAGATATTTCGAAATCTACACCTATAAATAGCACTCCTACGCCTATAGAAAAGGGACTTTTTTGGTTCTTCTACGTTGTTACTCTGCTGAAACTCCATTGTAACTCGAGTGCCATTGATTGTACTATTGTAAATCAGTTGTGATTCATCAATAAACATCAAACTCTTCAAAGTGGACGTAGGCTGCAACGCCGAACCATTATAAATCTCGTCTTTCTACTGCATTCTTTTGAATTTTTTTTGTTCTTCATATTTATATACTCTTCATATATTCTATCTATGATCTGTGACTGTGAGTTGGTGCTTTCATCTGCAATTGGGTGTTTGTGACCAATTTTGGCGCAAACAATAAGGTAGTGCAGGTAGTAGGAATTTCTTTTAAGGTACATTTAAAAAGTCGAGGGTGTTGGGAGAACAGTTGTTTCATAAATGGTTGGCAGGAAACTAAGTTTGCCCAAAGTCCAAGCACACTTGCAGATGATGGCTACTGAAATTAATTTTCAAGATTCTTGTTTTAATGTACAGATAAACATCAACACTTTTGGACCCAAAAATGTCTATTTTCAGTGCTAAACCAACTATAATCCTTTATTTTCTTTCTTTTTCTTTTCTTTTCTTTTTTTATAAAAAAAGGACTAATATTCATTATGGCACCAAATTATTTACAAAAGACTATGATTAAGTATCCAATGTTAATTTATTAAGAGCATGTGAATAGAGACTTTGGGAGTAGGTGATCTTTACATGGAAATGGCAATGAACTAACAAGATTTATTGTTTTAGATGTGCATGTGATATGTACTCATGTATCAGTACATAGGCAATATACATTTACCAAATAAGCTGCAGGTCATTCATCAGTGTGTGTGTGTGTGTATGTAGGAAATCTTGGTTTTTTTTCCAGGCACTTTAACCTCCTTTAATCACTAGATATCGAAGTACAGAAGCTGTTCAACCACTTGCAGGCTCATCACTTTCATCTCCTTCGACCCAGCAAACTGCAACTAGCTTCTTCATTCAGTTTGTACTCTTATTCTTCCGCAACAATCCACGCCCCCAAGCAGTTCAACTTATGCAGCAACCATTCATTTTGTACCGCAGTAACTCATGCCCCCAGCAATTCATCTCATGCAGCAAGCTCATCACTGTAGTCTTCATCACCAGTGCATGATTTAACATCTATGCATGCTTCTACTGTACTTATGTCCAACAACTAATTCATGCACCTTAACCTGTTGCCAATATGTGCACTCCAGAAGCTTAGAGGTCATTTGGTTTATTTTGTATATTGTGTTTTGCATTTTCAACATTAATTACAAAATATGAGAGGAGTGGAGAGACGACGGAGAGGATTGAAGGAAGATGGAAGGGATGACGAAGGGGATGGAGGGACGATGGAAGAGTGTATTGTTTCTCGTACTTTCGTTACTCTTCAAAACACGAAAACAAAAAAAGGTTATTTTCTATTTTATGTATTAAATTCGTTTTCTAAATTGGTCGTTTTCCACAATATTACATGCATCGTGTGTGTTTTTGTATGGACGAAAACTCAAAACTAAAAATGCAAACCAACCGCAACCGTAGTTTTTTTAGTGAATATTAGGCTCAGGTCCTTAAAATCAAACTTAATACATGAAAACTCCTCCCCAAAAAAGATTATAAATTAGGTCCTAGAATTAAGTTGCTGAATAATTGCAGAAATTTCCAAATTTTTTGGTGAATAATTGCGGAAATTTCCACAATTTTTGAATATAATAAATGTCTGCAATTATTCAATAACTTAATTCTAGAGACCTAATCTACATAGTTTTTTTGGCAAGGAGTGTATTTTGAAACTTAATAGAGACTTTAACCAAACCGTTCCTTTTTTAGTAGTTCATTTTCATTTACAATAATGGCCTGATTCATGAATGATGTGCAGGTCAGCACATATATGATGTCTCTCCTTATCTTCATGAATAGCAGCACTTCGCCACACAACACCAGCTACATCGCCCCCGCTCCACCTTGCTCGTTCTCATGCAACATCACTACCACATTTCCATCATGCAACAGCAGCTTTCTCGACTCAACAACTTGATCACTCACCCTCAGCTCTCCTACAGTGATTAGATAATGTTGTACCTTAGCTAGTTTTATCAACTACTGCTTTGTAAACATATTATATTGTCTTATTCATCCCTCGTTTTGTGTTGATCATCATAGTGATGATCACTTCATTTCATTTCACTATAAAAGAGTAATAAAAAAATTAAACTTATGGCATTAAAACTGTTGTAACCAAACCTAAACTATGGTTAGAAAATACTTAATTGACGAATGGAAATACTAAACCCGAACTTCTATACCCAGTTGGTTGAAAGCTTTCCTCAACTAGAATTTGACGAATGGGAAAGCTGAATCGTATTCAACTAAACTTGAAAGCAACTTGCAAGCAATGAAATCTGCAATTTAGAAGATTGTTATGTAGTAGTAGAGGAGTCAAAATAGCAACTAGCACTGAAAATACGAACAACAGCGGCAGTACAAACAAACAACGGTAGAATGCAATGAAAAGAAATGGGATTTTGAGGCTTGCCTTAGCAATTTCCTTAAAACTTTATTTGCAAGCTTCCCAAGGTACAACATAATATTTCTGCTCGAGACTGTGATTAGTATGATCTCTATGTGATATACAGAAACTGCTTTAATTCAATGGCAGAAGGAGGAGGAAGAAGAGTATATGATTCGGATACAAAAGTGATCGGGTTTTGTTCCTTTTTATAGCCTCCAACAGTCAATGGTCGTGCCTCTTCGAAAGGTCGTGTCCGTTTGTTTGAATCTGGTAGTCATTAGCAATAGGCACATCCGTTGGTAATTCGCAACACTTTGTTTCCATTTAAAAATTCACTACACCTATTAGCAACGGCCGCTTCCGTTTGAAAAGTTGTGTCCTTTTAAACAGTCGCACTGTTTGATTTTAAATAGAAAAACATTTTTTTTCATTTCAGCAAAAATATAACACGGTTCACTCCTATTGGACCCGCACCCGGTTCGGTACGGGATGGGTGGGCGGCGCGTGCGCGTCTGTATTAGTTCATGGTCATATAGGTCCTCTCCCTCGCACAAAATTAGTTGACCCTAAGGGCCAATATGGGTTTGAGGGAAAGGCTACATAAGCATGAAAACTTACTTATTTTTGGCAATGTGGGACTTTAGGCATATATGTTCATTCACACTCTCTAGAATCTCTAACAATCCCCCACATGAATGACGATATATGTCTCCTCCACACAAAGTGTAATATCATAGAATTCATATGGAAATAACGTTGTATCGAGGATAAGTAGATATTTCACTTTGAACTTTCCCTAGTTAAAACTTATCGGATATACTTGGTTAATCGGTGAATTATTTCATCTTGAACCGTCAGCCGTTATTGTATAACCAGGCAATAAGTGTTACAAAGCATTGTTTTCCTTCTCATCCAATCTCTTGGTTGTGTTCATTTCGGTCCTGAACAAATTTGGTTCTGCCAGTGTTTATAGAGAATTTAAGCCTTTAATATTCTAATAGAGCCGACCCAGCTCGCACTAACATAGGTAATCGCATCCATTAAGAGTATCCTACATATACCATACTTGTTATTTTCAAGATATGGTCATGATTAAAAGGCATAGCTTTAACCTTTTAATACCTCTGCAGGCATGCATTTGAATGTACATCATAGGAATGGTTTGTAAGGACTTAGTCCATAAATGCATTACTTCTAGAACTACTCAAAACTGGTTTTCCTATTGATCCTAGTCCATGGGATCTCCAGTCGCTAGGATAGGTTTCTGTATAAGGTAACTCTTTTTGGTTTTAGGCTTTTAAACTCATTCCCCTTGATGCACAGTCGATTTTCTCTCTTGATAAACCTTTAGTAAATGAATTCGCTAGGTTATCTTTAGTTCTTACATATCAATGGAAATAGTTTCATTAGAGAGTAACTGCCTAACTGTGTTCTGGCGTCGACGAATGTGTCGTGATTTTCCGTTATACACGGTTTTGCGCTCTATTTAACGCTGCTTGGTTATTGCAGTGAATACATATGGCCGTTACAGGTTTGGGCCAAAATGGAATATCTTCTAAGAATTGACGAAGTCATTCTGCTTCTTCGCTTGCTTTATCTAATGCAATGAACTCAGATTCCATAGTGGAACGAGCTATGTATGTTTCTTTAGTAGATTTCCATGACACTGTTGCTCCAGCAAGGGTGAAGACATAACCACTTTTGGATTTCGATTCCTCTGAATGTAAAATCCAATTTGCATCACTATATCCTTCTAAGACAATAGAATATTTTCCATAATGTAAGGAAAAATTAGTGGTATTCTTTAAATATCCCAACACTCTCATTAGTGCTTTCCAGTGTTCCTTCCCTGGGTTACTTATATAGCTGCTTAGTCGACTTACTGTATAAGCGATATCTGGTCTAGTGCAGTTCATGAGATACATTAAGCATCCTATTACATGAGAGTATTCCAGTTGCATTACACTCTCATCAGTGTTTTTATGCAGTACTTCTGATGGATTGAAAGGTGTCCTCACTCCTTAATTCCATAGCCTTGAAATTTTTTAGTCGCTTTGTCTACATAATGTGACTGAGATAATTCAATTCCATTGGGTGTTCTTATTATTTTGATTCCTAAAATAACGTCTACAACTCCTAAGTCTTTCATATCGAAATTGTTGATTAACATCTTCTTTATGGTCTCTATTATTGTATTGTTAGGACCAAAGATTAGCATATCGTTACATATAGACAAATCATTACATATGTTGTCCAACTTGTTTGTAATAAACACATTTATCACATTCATTTATACAAAAACCATTTCTCATCATGACACTATCAAATTTTTCGTGCCATTGTTTTGGAGCTTGTTTGAGTCCATATAGTGATTTCACTAATCGACATACCTTGTTTTCATTTCCTTTAGAAATAAAACCCTCAGGTTACTTCATGTAAATCTCCTCATCGAGATCTCCATTTAAGAATGTTGACTTTACATCCATCTGATGAATCTCTAGATTATAGACGGATGCAATTGCTATTAACATTCTTATAGAAGTTATTCGTGTAATCGGTGAATAGGTATCAAAGAAGTCTATACCTTCTTTTTGACGATATCCTTTGGCTACTAATCTGGCTTTATATTTGTCAATAGAGCCATCTGGTTTCATTTTCTTCTTGAAAATCCATTTACAGCCAATTGGTTTTATTCCAGGTGGTATATCAACTATTTCCCAAGTTTTATTACTTAGAATTGAATCAATCTCATTTTTGATTGCTTCTTTCCAACACGAAGATTTAGAAGAAGACATTGCCTCTTTATATGTTTGAGGTTCATGTTCAAGTATGTAAGTTAGGAATTCTGAGCCAAAAGACTTGGAAGTTCTAGCCATTACGCTTCTTCTTGGTTCAACTTCATCTTTGTCTCGACGAGTTTCATCTTTATGTGATTTATCTTTGTCGTCTCATGTCCTTTTTGGGGCAAGATTTCCATCGTTTCTTTTATATGGAAACACATCTTCAAAGAATGAGGCATCCCTTGACTCAATTATAGTATTTACATTGATGTCATTTATATCAGACTTGAAAGCTAAACATCTGTAGGCACTACTATTTTCGGTAGGGCCTAGATAGTAGCAATCCAAACTTTTAGGTCCAAGTTTGACCTTTTTGGAGGGTAGAACTGGAACCTTTGCCAAGCACCCTCACACTTTGAAGTATTTGAAACTAGGTAGGCGTCCTTTCCATAACTCGTATGGAATTGTTCCCGTTTTGTTGTGAGGAACCCTGTTTAATATATGATTAGACATATGTTGGGCTTTCCCCCACAAGTTCGTCGGTAAGCCTGAAGTTAAAAGCATAGCGTTAATCATGTCTTTTAACATTCTATTTTTTCTCTCGGCAATACCATTTTTTGTGGTGAATATGAGGTTGTTCTTTGATGAATTATACCATTTTCGGCACATACTTGTTCAAATGGTGATTCATATTCTCCACCTCAATCAGATCGTAATATCTTGATCTTTCTATTAAGCTGATTTTCTACTTCGGCTTTGTATTTTATAAACAATGTAATTGCTTCATCTTTACTGTTTAAATGATATATGTAGTAATATCGTGTATAGTCATTGATAAATGTGATAATATACTTTTTCCCACCTCTTGTAGGTAATGATTTAATATCACATAAATCAGTATGAACCATCCCTAGTAGTTCAGTACTTCTATCAATGGTATGAAATGGTTTTTGACCATTTTTGCTTCTACACATGTCTCACATTTGTATTTTTTATCTACTTGAAATTTAAGAATTAATCTTAAGTTGGCAAGTGTTTTCATTTTACAGAAATTTATGTGTCCTAATTTATCATGCCATAATAAAGTTTCATGCTCAACCAAGTAAGAAATTTCAATTCTATTAATTGCACAATCAGAATACATAGTGTTTTTGCCGACTACGGCTACATTAGCCTTAAATAGGCCATCACATAAATAACCCCTGCCTATGTACATTCCAACCTTGGACAGAACCATCTTGTTTGACTCGAAGACCATTTTGAATCCTTTCTTCGACAGTACTGAACCAGAAATGAGATTCTTGTGTATGTTTGGAACATGAAGCACATCATTCAATTTAATAGTTTTTCCAGAAATAAATTTGAGGATTACTGTGCCATTGCCCTCGATCATTGAAACTGCAAAATTACCCATGTAGAGTTTTTCTTTTTGATCGAACTTCTTGTAAGTAGAGAACATGGACTTGTCGAAAAAAACATGACAAGTAGCACCTGTGTCTACCCACCATTGTGCAGGGTTCTGAACTAAATTGCATTCAGACACAACTGCTGAAAAGTTGGACTCATCCACTTCCATGTTGTCCACCATATTTGCCTCTGAATTGCGTTCCTTCCTGTGTCTGCAATCTCTGGCGGCGTTTCCTACTTTTCCACCAACCCAACACTCGCCATTAAACTTCTTGGTTTGTTTGTTATCTTTAGGTTTGTTTTCAGGAGCTTTTCCCTTCTGTGGGAACTTCTTCTTTTTGTTTTTGTTGAAGTGTCCTTTGTTCTTCGACCCTTCTTCAATAAATGCCTCTTTGCTTTGCTTTGTAACTCCGTTGTTATCTGCTTCAATCTTTAGTCGGACGATGAGATCCTGTAAAGAGATTTCCTTCTTTTTATGCTTCATATAGTTGCGGTAGTCTTTCCATGATGGAGGCAACTTCCCTGTTATGGCTTCAACCAAGAAAGATTCTCCAACTTTATGGCCTTCTTACTCAAGTTCATGAATGATAATTTGAAGTTCAGTTAGTTGAGTAGTCACTGATTTGGAGTCTACCATCTTGTAGTCCATGAATTTGTCTACAATGAATTTCTTCAGACTCACACTCTGCATCTTATACTTTACGGCAAGTGCATTCCAAAGGGCTTTTGTTGACTTTAGAGGCGGAAATACTTTGTATAGCATCTTGTCTAGACAGTTCAGAATATAATTTCTGCACAGGAAGTCGAAATGCTTCCATGTATCAACACCAAGAAATGCATCTTTGTGCATTTCCCTGGTTTAGCCTGGTGCAGGCACTGGTTCTTCCTCCTCGAGATACCTTTACAGACCGAGTGTGGTGAGATAGAATATCATTTGACTCTGCAATGTAAGAAAATCATCACTATCTCCTTTAAAAGGATCGGATCTATTATGAGTAGCACTTTTATTTGATATTTCTACTGCTACCATTTCCTGTTGCATCGAAAACATCATAGAAAATGCAAAACTGAAAATAAAGCAAGCCTACCTACGAACAGATTAGCAACTGAAAGTTCGCAACTTTCCGTTTTCAGGAAAATTCCCCGAACTTGAAATTTTTTAAGATGTAGTAGTAGGGGAATCAAAATAGCAACCAGTACTAAAAATACGAACAACAGCGGCAGTACAAACAAACAACAGTAGAATACAATGAAAAGAAACGGGATTCTGAGGCTTGACTTAGCAATTTCCTTAAAACTTTTATTCACAAGTTTCCGAAGATACAACAAAATATTTCTGCTCGAGACTGTGATTAGTATGATTTCTCTGTGATATACTGAAACTGCTTTGATTCAATGGCAGAAGGAGGAGGAAGAAGAGTATATGATTCGGATACAAAAGTGATCAGGTTTTGTTCCTTTTTATAGCCTCCAACAGTCAATGGTCGTGCCTCTTCGAAAGGTCGCGTCCGTTTGTTTAAATCTGGCAGTCGTTAGCAACAGGCACATCCGTTGGTAATTCGCAACACTTTGTTTCCGTTTAAAAATTCGCAACACCTATTTGCAACGGCCGCTTCCGTTTGAAAAGCTGTGTCCTTTTAAACAGTTACACTGTTTGATTTTAAACAGAAAAACGTTTTTTTTGTCGTTTCAACAAAAATATAACATGGTTCATTCCTATTGGACCTGCACCCGGTTCAGTACGGACGGGCGACGCGTGCGTGTGTGTGTTAGTACATAGCCATATAGGTGTTAGAAGCTCTATTATTGGATTTTAATGACAACAACTATACAATTATGCCAAAGAATCTCTAAGCTAATTCGCAAATACATGAGCATCAAAACGAGACAAACAAATACGTTCAAATGAAGATATACAGTACAAAAAAAAGAATGAAAGTATGTATAAGGAGATACAAGAAGAGATATACATGATAGAGACAAGACAAAGGTGACAAACAAAGTATTATTAGTCATAGAGTGTCGTGTCTAGAGTTTACAAATGTTAAAATCTTCTCAAAATGGTATACACACATATACATTCATATTTTAAATGAAAAATCAAGTTTTCAAAAATTTCATGGAGCGAGGCTCGAACCCAGGTCACTAGTTTAGAAGGCAAGTGCTCTAACCAAGTGAGCTATGGTAACTTTTGCTTATCAATAGAATTCAACCGGTTGAATAATATCATTCAGACGGCTGAATGTTGAAACATTCATAAATTGATATGAAGTTTCAGCCGTGTAACGACCCGAAATTTTCGATCGCGAAAATTCCAGATAGTTAGGAAAAGAAGAAAGAGATAGAAGAAGAAGAAACAGAAACACATCACCGATTCTCACAAATCGCAGCGGATCAAAATATAATATCAAATAATAACAGTTTACAAAAGAATACCTGTATCTGTCAATTATATTTTTACATCAGAGTTACACTCATACACAAACACTGGACATATACAAATCGCATGTCTCAGATAAACAGAAATAATAGTCACAGCGGAAACACTCCATACGTTCCTGCCATCCAACTCGCCCCCTGAGCTCCAGAATGTCCTTGCCTGAAAATCTATAATACTCGGTCTGACCCGAGCATTACATCAAAGTAACACCCGGGTCAGGCTGGAAACCAGCGTGAGTAAACCCATATATCTTGAAATACTAAGTTATAAAGCTTCTTTGAAACCAGGGTAACTCGTACCTCACTACGAGTTCTTATCTTATTATAGTCAAACAATTTATTTCACAAAATAATATCTAAGTACCGTTACTTAGTTTCAAAGATCTAGTTTACTTAATTTATTCCATTCCAGCCTATTTGATTTACAAATCAAATCTATAAAGAATTATAGATTTCAAATCGAAGTGTTTTCGGGTATTTACTGATACCCGACCCCGGTCTCTTAGAATCCAATATCATCTTAAAGACAAAGCTGTTTAAGTTTAAACAATTCCATTTATATCAGAATTACATATTACATAGCCATTCATCACAAATAGACAAACCATAATATCTTAGATCAGTCCAATCATATCATATCACATAGCATCACGAATCACTTATCAAAGATGTCAAGGAGTCCAAGACATACAATATCATTCAATTTTTCATAAGCAGGATGAATTAGTCACACCATTTCAACAAATTTAATTAATTTCTTAAATCACTTTTAATCCTGCTTACTTAACATTGATTAATTACAAACCATTAATTAATCATTTCTAAACTACCCTCTTTGATTACATTAAGTAATTAGCCTTTAATTGATAACACAAATCAATTAACCTTCACTCATTCACATTAATTACATTTGTCCTTAGTTAATTTCTCAAATTAATTATCCTATAATCACTTACATTGATTAATTATCCTTCATTAATTAACTAATCCTTAATTAATTTCCTTAATTAATCAATCCTTTAATTAATTACACTAAGTAATTAATCCTTAATTACTTCCCTTGAGTAATTTACCTTTAATTACTTCCATCAAGTGATTATCCCATTGGTTAATTATCCTCCATTAATTAACCTTTAATTACTAATTCACTTAACCTTTATTTACTAATTAAATTAATTAATCCCTGGTAAATTTGTCCTTTAATTTTAAGTAATTAATCCCTAATTACTAAATCAATTTATCCATAATTATGAATTAATTAATCTCTAATTAATTAACTCGGATACTTTATTAACTTAATTAATCTCAAACCATTAAAACCTTAATTAGCTTTTAAGGTAAACCATTATCTTATTAATGACTTAATTATCATTAACATCTTTAATTAATAATCCTTGTACTTAAACGATATTAACACAAAGATTTTCTTAAGATATCAAGGTTAATTAATAAGTGAAATCATTTCTCCTTAATTAACTCTTAATTACATTATTAAGTTTATTTTAATTAATCTCAAAATAATGTCACATAATTAAATAATCTTAATCATTTCAAAATAACTTACTTAATCATTTACTAATTCCATTTTTAAATAAACAATTGTTTCTTTTTAAAGAAGGAGCCCAAAAATTATTTAACTTGAATTTTCTTTAAAATCTGAAAACTGCTTCTAAACCAATCCTGAGGCAACCCCGAGTTCACCCCCGAGCCAAGACCAGTTTTCCTCGAGTCTTCTCCGTCCCACCCTTTTTCTTTTGATCTTATTTTAAAACTTAGTTAAATTTTAAGTTTAAACCTCGGACTCGAAACTCACTCGAACTACTCGAGCATAAACTCGAGTCACCTCCCTCAATCACTCGAGCCTTACTTCGAGTCAGATCCTGCCCAAACCCAGACACACCAAAAACCACCGTGCACCATGCACCATCCACGACGAAGCTCCAACCATCGCCTACACTTCCCACACATCCACGATCGCCTGCATCTTCGATCCTAACTCCCAAATCTCAAGCACAAGTACGAAATCGAAAACAAGCCATTTAGTAGAAACTGGAAACAGAAGCCTCACCAGAAAACGTCTCGAACTCACGTCCCCGATCACTGAACATCGCGCCACCACGTCCTTAGCTTCGTCAGACAACCACGCCACCATTCCTAGAGTTTCGTGCCACTCGATGCACCATAGATGACACCGTCCTCCAAATTCCGACCACAACCCAATTTAGGGTTTAAAACATAATCGATCAACCCCCAATACCACGGTGGTTTAACCACCTTCCAGACATTTTTATCGAACACTCCTACACTCCGACCTCCTCCAGTCGAAACCCCGACCACCAGATATGCCCCGGCTACCAGAAAAACCCAAAAACTCAATTTCTGGTTAACCCAGAATAACACATACGATCCAAAACTAAAAATTATGATTTATCTCTTAAAAATAAGAATTTAAGACAAGGATTCATGTTATAAAAGAAAACCAAAAGATTGTAGAGTTTGAATTTTAACATATATCAAAAATTCTTACTGTAATTTTCTTTTCCAGGTGATATTCAACTTTTCTTACTTAATTATAATTTTCAAAGCTTAGATTAGGTTTAAACAAACAATTCTTGTTTGAATTCCAAAACTTGACAAAGAGCGGATGGAAAGATTTTTAATTTTGATAAAACTTTAAACTCTGAACTATAACCAGAGGTATACTCAGGCAACCAAACATGCACACTTCAATCAGATGCATATACACAAAGATTATACTTATATATACATATGCAAGGCACTTTCAACACAGAAGATTCACATGCAACAATATTCATTTACTTAAGCTTTTTATGTAAATGTTTACTCACCTTTTTCTTCTCTTTGAAACAGAGACACTGGTTTTTGAAAACACTGCTAGCTTGCTTTGATTATACTTCTTGCTTAAATTTACCTGTCTTGAATTCCTTTCACCATTTTCTTGTTTTCTTTTACTGTCTTGGTTCCTTTAAACTTTTATGGCTGGTACTTCCATTCGTATATAATTTGTTTGTGAGGATGCTAATGTTTTAAGGCCACAAAACAGTGATTTGTATGTATATATATATATATATATGGAAGTGAGGTGTGTAGAGCAAGCTACAGGTTGGGATTTTGTTCACCTGCTTTTCATTTTATTTTATTATCTTTTTTTTTAAATACAACTAGGATAGCCGTATATATATATCTATATATATATATAGGAAAAGTAGGCTGCATTGTTTTGTACACAGCAAGCTTCTTTTAATTTTCATTATATTTTCCTTCAAATTTACTTTTGGTCAGAATTTTACTTTTGACCTGAAATGATCTTTTGAAATTGAAAGTGATTTATTGAAATAGAAGTGATTTGATATATTATGTGCTGATGTGATAACATGTATTGGCTGTAAATGCTTGTCTCCTCTTTTGTTTACATGCATATCCATTCATATATATACACATCTCATACATAGGTATACATATTATTTTGTCTTGTTTACCTTACACATATATATATATGTATTCATATATATTTTACCATAGTTATTTTATATGTTTTTACCTTATGTTTCATACAACCATATAAGTTACTTATAAACTTTTATTCCTTTTTAAACATATATTTTTATTTTTATTCTTAGCCAAGGCTTAATTACTTAATTTATATTCTTCTATATATATATTTATATTAGGTGTTAATAAGGTAGAGTTTTATATTTAAATATTCTTGAGATTGTTAGATTAAATGTTATAATGGAAACGTAAATAAATGGATTTGATAACTTATAAAATTAATATTCCGATAATTTAAACCGGTTAATTACCCAATTAACCCACGTTAAAAATCTGGGTCGTCACAAGCCGGCTGAATGGTTTTATTCAGCCGGTTGAATTAGGCCAAAAATAGCCTATTTCTTTGTTGTTTTTGATTTTTAAATTTCAGAAGGCTGAATAAATCCATTCAGCCGGCTGAATATTTTTTCAACGGCTATTTTATGAAAAGACACTTCTCTTCATCGAAGAGAAACATCTTCAAACCAACAGTTGCACCTGTTTCTTTTCAACATTGCTTTTTATCAATGGTTGCAACTTTTTAATCTCTATAAATAGATTTCAGACTTCAACAAACAATTAACTGAATTGATTTTAATATTCTTGAATCCTTATCTCTTATTCTCTATTTTCAAACTGCACTCAAACTGCTTACATTCTTTGATCGTTGATCACTCTATCTTCCACAATTCTCAAGCACATTACACTACATATCATAAAGGAGAAGATTATAGGAAGGTTGTACTTAATTGACTTATCAGTGCTATTCAAAGAGCACACTACAGTTGGATACTTTTGTTATTTGTAAAGAAGTCATGTTCGGTTGCTCAGGTGGTAGAAGTCCTATTCGGTTGCTTAGGCGGTAGAATTCCTGTTCAGTTGCTCAGGCGGTGTAAACCTATTCCTCTGGGTTAAGTGAGGGTTGCTAGTTTAATTCCAGAAGGAGTCTGGGACTGGACGTAGAACGGGAGTTCGAACCAGTATAAAAATCTCTGGTGTCTTTTACTTTACTGCTTTGATTGTTTACTTACTGTAACGACCCGTAAAATTTCAGTGGTTTTATTTATTTAATTAATTGAATTTGTGTGAAATTTTAAACAATAAAATTTTGGAATATAAATTTGATATTTGGAATGCGTCTAATTAAACGTAGCAACTGGTAAATTTTCGTCCAAAAATATGAAAATTTATTTCGCGCGTAAATTTACTTCAATTTAATCAGTTAAAAATTGGTGATAATAAAATGTTTTCCAAACCTAAATATTTTTACATGGAAAATTTGTAAATCATCTTCTGAGTGAGACGTCATCTTTCGTTTCGTCAAATTTGGACACCTATTGCTCCGTCGATCTTATTTTCGATGAAACAGCAGCATTTTCGTACCGATATCGACTTTTGATCGGATAATCGTACCACTGATATCTGTATGCCGTTTTGATCGTCTCGTCGTGCTGATCTCTGCGGTATATTTATTCTGTGTTTTGAAGTCCGGTACACAACGGAATCCACGAAACCGGTAACCGTATCGGTACCGGATCCGTGACCATTTGATTTCTTTGGCGTTTAAAAAAATTTGAAACCACAATAGCTTTAATCGCGTCAATCAAGCGTCCTTCTGTTGCATTTTTTATTGTGCATTTATTGCCAGCGGTGAAAAATTCAACAATCACTTGCGCTATTTGTCCTTTGATTTAGCCTATATTTGCGTGGCCTCTGGTTTTACTTCCTCTTTTTTTTTTGAGATCTCTGTTCTTCAGCACTTCCTCTTCCTCCTTAAACCCACCTGACTTGCTTTCTCTTCCGCCTTCACACCCCACACTGACCTCCCTCTCTCATGCCAATCTTCCACATCCTTTCCATCCGCCCTCAAATTTTTCCCACCCACTGTATCTTTCTCACGCAACAAACCCACCTAGAACACCATCACCCTTCCTCCGCCGACCACCTCTGCGCCTCCTATCCTCTGCTTGTGCCAATCCTCCACCACGCCCAACCCCTAACCCACGTCACCGAAACTCCTCCAACCTCATGCCGAGCCCACCACCCAACCCCACACCGAGCGTCTCCTTCCCTTTGACAGCGAACAGCAACTCGCCAAAGCATTCCACTTAGATCGAGCACATCCGCCCCTGCTTCCAGCCAGGCTTAGCAACTTATATACGTTATATATACGCGTGTATACATATCTGCTAATATGATTGTTCCTCTGTTGCTTATCATCTACTTTCAGTCAGAGGTATATTACATTATATTACAGTGTATAATTTTAACTGTTCGCATATGTATAAGTGTTCGCATCTATATACAGTCTTGTGTATATTTTATTTTAATGTTTTATATACGTACGTATATATATAGATATTAGCAGCCTGATGTTTACAGTATGATTTTGTATATATATAAAGTTTATATTAGTTCGATATTGGATTTATATGTGTATGTGTTGGTTATATGTTGTATAATATGTTTAAACGGGTTTGTATATAATCTGTTAGTGTTTGTTTATATTTTCTTTTAATAGTATATGAGATATATATTTACCTATTTAAAATATTACCTTATGTGTATATTATGTTAGTTATATATTAACTACATTTATACTGATATATCATTAGTTTATATATTCTGTTTATATATATATATATGTAAGTTTATATATGCAGTATTATATATGTACTTTATATGTATCATGTCAACCTACATATGTTGTATACCTGAATATGTTTGCATATATTTTTAAGTATGTATATAACAGTTTAAGTATATCTTATTTATGTAACAGTTTAGTTATATCCTTGGTATGCAGATAACAAGTTGTTATATTTTTGTGTGTTTACTGTGCATAGGCTTATAGTGTCCTATATATTCTAAAAGTATAACATATATTACTTTAGTCTTTCGCTCTGTTATTATTGAAGTGTCTATTTTCATACATAGTTCGTATCTTATATATTGTTATAATATATAGTTGCTTCAATATAGTATTTTTCCAACTTTTTCTTCCACCTGACAATGTTCCCTGAAAATGTTTAGTTTGGAAAAATGTGTAAGTCTAGTTGCTGTTTTTTTGTTGTTGTTTACAGTCTATACATATAGGCATATGGGTTTGTATAAGTTTCAATGTCTGCATAATTTATTTTTTACTTGTTTTATATCAGTGCTTCATATAGTTTCGTATAGTATATATATATTATTTTAAAAATTATATGAGTTGTATTCTGTCAGTGAACGTCTAACTGGTAATATTAGTTCATAATATATTAGTTTATACGATATAACACATTATATATGCGTTAGATATCGAATGACAGTTGAGAAGTGAATCACATTTGTATTACTGTATGAGTATGGGTTGTATATTCAAGCTTGTAGTCACATATATTTTAGCCTGGAGTTGTTTGTTTCTTTATTTTATTTTTCATTTTTCTGTCGTATGCATGAGTTCATGTAAGTTTTGCATGTTAGAGATGTATTTACATCTAAGCCTGAGTGCATACATGTATCGGGATTTTTCATATTGACTGTTATAGTATATATAGATGTGTTGATTCACTTATATATGGTTAATGACGATTGATAGTTGAAAAATAAATATAATATGTTTTAAGTATATACGTTGTAGATAGGTTGTTTCATATTTTCATTTTTTTTTTGATTTGTGACTACATGTATGTTAATACTTTGTTATAATATGATTTTATATATATATAGTTTATATATATAATTGTATATATATATATAAGTTCACTTACCAATTATCTTCATCGATCACATTCTGATTCGTTCCATCAATTCGTGTTATCAGCTTGGTCATCAAATTCGTGCAAATTTTGCTTTGTTTCGAAGTTCGTGTTCAGATTCGTAACTCATCTCATCCTAGTTCGTCTCTAACCACGGAAGGTGAGCAATCACTCACGATTAATGTTGTTATATTTATTAAATTTGATTTCAATTGAAATGTCAATTGAAATATGCTGATGTAGTTATTTACATTGTTATATATGTCATTTTCTGTATCTGTTCACCTGTGACATCTGACACCATTATCTGTTATTTATTATTGTTGATATATGCCTTTTACTGTTGTTCTTTTATTATCATACCTGTTATCACTCTGCAAGTTCCCTGTTAGTATAGAATCACTATGGGTTGAAATGATACATACCCGAACGATCTGTAGAATATGAGGAAATCGTTATGGGTTGAAATGATAAACCCAAGCGATTTTCAATTGAATTGAATTTGGGATTTCGGGTTGAAAAGATATATACCCGAATATGTTTTAAATTGCGGATTGAAATGATAAATATACGTATCACTTGACCATAGGATAGAAAATTATATACAGGCACCGTTGGTATATATCTAAACGTTTTGGAAATGATTTTCTATGGTTTTGAAGAGAAATATATGGTTTTGATAAATATTGATTTTAAAAGATTTATTAAAATTGATTTAATAAAGTTGATAAATAATATGTTTAAGTATTTATTTAATATCTATATTTTTGAAATATAGAATTTTTAATGATTTGAAATTGATTGAAATTATATTTATTTAAGAATTATACTTAAATAAGTTTGATTTGAAATGTATTGAATTTGAAATTTAAAGAAGTGATTTACAACTTGAAATTTGAAAAGGTGACTTAAATGGATATTCCAAACGTATAAATATTTAAACGAGATATTTTGTTTATTTGAATTGAAAAATGAAATTGTATTCAAATGTTATGGAAATGTTAAGAAATATTTCAAAACTAAATAATTGTAAAGTGAATTTGATATATATATAAATTTATCGAATTTAGTTTTGAAATGTTGAATATTTAAAGCTTTGAAATATATTAAAAATTGAAATGGCTTATTTTATGGTTCAGATATGTAATTGAAATCGATAAATTGAAATGGTTTATTTTAGAAGCTGAATCGAGTTAAAACTGGTGATTTGAGATTTGATTAAATTAAATTTTTGGAATTCGAGTTAATTTGAATCAATTTGTGAAATTTGAGGAAACTAATTTATTTTATAACGAAATTTTAATATCTAAACCGTTTAAAAGGGAAGTGTTATGATTTCCAAAATACCGTGATTTCCAGACTATGATTTCGAAAGCATTATAACTTTGGAAAGTAATATGATTTTGAAAATGGATATATTTGAAGTGAAACGATATCGTATTAAATTGGGTTTTGAAATTATAACGATTTTGGTTTGAAGTATAAACTATTTTGAAATGACCACGGTGTTATAATAACGATTGGTTGGCAAAGAGACCGGGATCGGATATGGACATACTCTCTGTCGATACCGAAAACCACTTTGACAACCGTGTACGCGGTGGAGATTCCAGAATGAAGTAGGATGGTGGCGACGTTCTTAAGGTATGTTACGTGGACCCAACTCCCGTGAGTTGGCATAAGGTGGCTAAAACAGGAGCGATCTCGGACCAGTGAGGTAGCACCTCTTCTCGGACACATTTCTTCGATATTATACTCTTACTTGTGATTTGACTAGATGGCCATCCTCCGATTTGGGAGTGTTGTTCGAGGTGGAACGGTAGTGGCTGCTATGCGTATCCATCAGTCCGTGTGCGTAATTGGTATATCTACCCTGGCATTGCCTAGTTGTGCCGTGTCACCTACCATACCGAGCTTTACTACGATTATGATTTTAAGATCCGACCGCGTTAAGGTTCTCCATCCCCTTAACGCTATTTTCCGATATGATTATACTTTACTTATTTAGACACTACTGTATATAGCGTATATTACTACATAGTAAATAGTTTAACGGATCCTTAGAGGATGGTTATCCCAAACATCCTTTAAGTTACTTGTATTTTAGTTGATATTTCACTTGAGTTGGATTTATTTATATAAGAATGTTAATCCTGACTCGAGTGTTTTGTGTTTTGCTTTACGCTCGGGTCAGACTGAGTGATACAGCATTTGAGACTCACCTTTGGAGTTGGAGCTTCGCTTGGAGATCCAGCTATCTATCGATCCTGCTTTCAGTTATTCCGTCGATCCAGTGATGTATTCAGATCTGGTATTTGATTATTGTATTGAGACATCTATTGTATTCGAGACCTCTGTTGTATATTGTTTAACTCTGTTATATATATATAGTAGCTTCATAAACTACTATCCTTTGTTTCCGCTGCAGTATTGTTATATTACTCTGTGTCTGTGATCTGTAATTTTTTTATTTACTGTATATGCTGAGTTTTGCCAAATTTTATTTACAACGCAGTATTTTGAGCAATTCAACTCCGGCATGAGTGTCTATCTATACACTTATAATGGATGCGAATGGTTGAAAATACTGGGTCGTTACATGTGGTATCAGAGCTCTGGTTTTAGGCAAAACTCATCATATGTAGTAAATTCAATTACAGAATCACTTTCGTTCGAGCTTGAATTCCTTCTTCTTTGACCCAGTTCCTTTGAATTTTGGAACGTTCACTTCGGTTCCAAAGTCCATTCGTGTTTCCCCATTCGTGTCTTTTGATTCTGGAGTATCTCATAACTCCACTTCGAATGATCTTTATAATAAATCGGCGGTCTCGCCAATCTTTGAATAATTTGTACAGGGGTGAAACTCCTTTATAATCGGTATTGATTCACCGGAGATTTCTGTATCCTCGGTTTACGATGCTGCTATCTTATGCTATACCCGAATTCTACCCCTGGTAATCGAATGTCGATTGCGTCAGCATTCTACATCGATCTTATCTATGAAGTCACGGTTGACCCGGTTAAGGTTGCCCGCGATTTATACAATTTTATCCATCTTCCTGTTTGAAATGCAATCATCTAACCTTCGTTTCGAGCCAATCTATTTTAGATTAGAATTCTCTTTGATTAGAGTCCCTCTATTTGGATCTCTATCCTTGTGTTGGAATCCAATTCTGGAATCATCGTGTGAGGGAGTGTATTTGTAATTAATATAAAATAGTATATGTTTATAGTGTGTTGTTTGAGTTGTTGATGTTGGTTTGGATTTTCGATCGATTCGTCTGATCAACGCTATCGATAGGATTTCCAAAACACTTGAACAGAGCAAACTGACATAATATAATTTTTTTTAAATTTGATTAATGAAATAAATTTGTATGATTATATTATAAATATATAAGAAAATTTTCTGGAAATAAAAGTTAAATGATTTGGTTGTTGAAAATGATAATATTTGATTATCATTTTATTGTTTTGTAAATCATTGACTATTGCAAAATGACTATTGTTTTTAAATTTATTTGGAATTGAAATGGATTTAAATTGAGAATTTAAGAATTAAATTTCTGGTGATTTTAAACTTTATTTTAAAGTCTTAAAAGGTATATTATTTAAGTATTTTCAAATAAAATGGTTTTCAAAGAATTTTAAATGTTTAAATTAGTGCTCTTCTCGTTGTCGCTGGAAAATAATTTCGGTGATGACGGCCGCATCATCGACATTCATTTTCGAGTTTCGAAGAGGAGAAACCATTCTGTAGCTTTGCTACGGTTTTGTTTTGAGAAAAAAATATATTCGATTTGAATTTCTTCAGTATAATTTGATGTATATATATATATACAGGTATCTGATTTTAAAAAATTTAATTTGATTTGATATAAAAATATTATATATATCTCTAAATTGTTTGAAGTAAATCGGAGATTTAAATTCTTAAATTTTTGATTAAAAATGATTTCAATTATAAACTAAAGTCAAATTCTTGGATAAACAATTAACTGGGAATAACTGAATTTGTAAAATCTTATTTGTATAATACTCAACTACATCTCAACTAAAATTTTCAGAAGTTAAAAATGTAATTGGATAATATACAATATAAAATGACTTTATAAGGAAAGATTTGAGTGTTATAATAAATGTTATACACTTAAATTTTATTATAAAGATATCAATAGAGATAAACAGAATAATAAGTTAATTAAATAATAGATGAGACAAATAAATTGTTTTGAAGGAACTAATAAGTTGCAATTAGATTAACTTATGGAAATACCTTGAATTTAAAAGCAATTATTGAATATAAGTTAATTTAAATCAAAATTCATATGGTTTAAATTAATTTATATGGTTTAAATATATGTGATAAGATATATTAAGTGGAATAAGGTTAATAATAATTTAGAATAAAAGAATTAAATTTGTTGAATAAAACATGAGTATAATAAATGATTATACAAACAGATTGATTTGGAAATTTTAAATTAAGGATGACTAGATAAAAAGGATAATGAATTTAGATATAGTTAAGACTGATTTAACTTAAGTGAAATCAAATGGCTTGAAACCAATTATTGGGTATTAATTAATTTAAATTTGAAATTTATATGGTTTTAAATTAACTGTTTATTTTGTATTTCAAATCTACTTTCTTTCTGGTTGTTTCTATTCTCCTACCTCCTTCCTTTTCGGGGACGAAAAGTTTTGAGTGGGGGAGAGTGTAACGACCCGTAAAATTTCAGTGGTTTTATTTATTTAATTAATTGAATTTGTGTGAAATTTTAAACAATAAAATTTTGGAATATAAATTTGATATTTGGAATGCGTCTAATTAAACGTAGCAACTGGTAAATTTTCGTCCGAAAATATGAAAATTTATTTCGCGCGTAAATTTACTTCAATTTAATCAGTTAAAAATTGGTGATAATAAAATGTTTTCCAAACCTAAATATTTTTACATGGAAAATTTGTAAATCATCTTCTGAGTGAGACGTCATCTTTCGTTTCGTCAAATTTGGACACCTATTGCTCCGTCGATCTTATTTTCGATGAAACAGCAGCATTTTCGTACCGATATCGACTTTTGATCGGATAATCGTACCACTGATATCTGTATGCCGTTTTGATCGTCTCGTCGTGCTGATCTCTGCGGTATATTTATTCTGTGTTTTGAAGTCCGGTACACAACGGAATCCACGAAACCGGTAACCGTATCGGTACCGGATCCGTGACCATTTGATTTCTTTGGCGTTTAAAAAAATTTGAAACCACAATAGCTTTAATCGCGTCAATCAAGCGTCCTTCTGTTGCATTTTTATTGTGCATTTATTGCCAGCGGTGAAAAATTCAACAATCACTTGCGCTATTTGTCCTTTGATTTAGCCTATATTTGCGTGGCCTCTGGTTTTACTTCCTCTTTTTTTTTGAGATCTCTGTTCTTCAGCACTTCCTCTTCCTCCTTAAACCCACCTGACTTGCTTTCTCTTCCGCCTTCACACCCCACACTGACCTCCCTCTCTCATGCCAATCTTCCACATCCTTTCCATCCGCCCTCAAATTTTTCCCACCCACTGTATCTTTCTCACGCAACAAACCCACCTAGAACACCATCACCCTTCCTCCGCCGACCATCTCTACGCCTCCTATCCTCTGCTCGTGCCAATCCTCCACCACGCCCAACCCCTAACCCACGTCACCGAAACTCCTCCAACCTCATGCCGAGCCCACCACCCAACCCCACACCGAGCGTCTCCTTCCCTTTGACAGCGAACAGCAACTCGCCAAAGCATTCCACTTAGATCGAGCACATCCGCCCCTGCTTCCAGCCAGGCTTAGCAACTTATATACGTTATATATACGCGTGTATACATATCTGCTAATATGATTGTTCCTCTGTTGCTTATCATCTACTTTCAGTCAGAGGTATATTACATTATATTACAGTGTATAATTTTAACTGTTCGCATATGTATAAGTGTTCGCATCTATATACAGTCTTGTGTATATTTTATTTTAATGTTTTATATACGTACGTATATATATAGATATTAGCAGCCTGATGTTTACAGTATGATTTTGTATATATATAAAGTTTATATTAGTTCGATATTGGATTTATATGTGTATGTGTTGGTTATATGTTGTATAATATGTTTAAACGGGTTTGTATATAATCTGTTAGTGTTTGTTTATATTTTCTTTTAATAGTATATGAGATATATATTTACCTATTTAAAATATTACCTTATGTGTATATTATGTTAGTTATATATTAACTACATTTATACTGATATATCATTAGTTTATATATTCTGTTTATATATATATATATGTAAGTTTATATATGCAGTATTATATATGTACTTTATATGTATCATGTCAACCTACATATGTTGTATACCTGAATATGTTTGCATATATTTTTAAGTATGTATATAACAGTTTAAGTATATCTTATTTATGTAACAGTTTAGTTATATCCTTGGTATGCAGATAACAAGTTGTTATATTTTTGTGTGTTTACTGTGCATAGGCTTATAGTGTCCTATATATTCTAAAAGTATAACATATATTACTTTAGTCTTTCGCTCTGTTATTATTGAAGTGTCTATTTTCATACATAGTTCGTATCTTATATATTGTTATAATATATAGTTGCTTCAATATAGTATTTTTCCAACTTTTTCTTCCACCTGACAATGTTCCCTGAAAATGTTTAGTTTGGAAAAATGTGTAAGTCTAGTTGCTGTTTTTTTTGTTGTTGTTTACAGTCTATACATATAGGCATATGGGTTTGTATAAGTTTCAATGTCTGCATAATTTATTTTTTACTTGTTTTATATCAGTGCTTCATATAGTTTCGTATAGTATATATATATTATTTTAAAAATTATATGAGTTGTATTCTGTCAGTGAACGTCTAACTGGTAATATTAGTTCATAATATATTAGTTTATACGATATAACACATTATATATGCGTTAGATATCGAATGACAGTTGAGAAGTGAATCACATTTGTATTACTGTATGAGTATGGGTTGTATATTCAAGCTTGTAGTCACATATATTTTAGCCTGGAGTTGTTTGTTTCTTTATTTTATTTTTCATTTTTCTGTCGTATGCATGAGTTCATGTAAGTTTTGCATGTTAGAGATGTATTTACATCTAAGCCTGAGTGCATACATGTATCGGGATTTTTCATATTGACTGTTATAGTATATATAGATGTGTTGATTCACTTATATATGGTTAATGACGATTGATAGTTGAAAAATAAATATAATATGTTTTAAGTATATACGTTGTAGATAGGTTGTTTCATATTTTCATTTTTTTTTTGATTTGTGACTACATGTATGTTAATACTTTGTTATAATATGATTTTATATATATATAGTTTATATATATAATTGTATATATATATATAAGTTCACTTACCAATTATCTTCATCGATCACATTCTGATTCGTTCCATCAATTCGTGTTATCAGCTTGGTCATCAAATTCGTGCAAATTTTGCTTTGTTTCGAAGTTCGTGTTCAGATTCGTAACTCATCTCATCCTAGTTCGTCTCTAACCACGGAAGGTGAGCAATCACTCACGATTAATGTTGTTATATTTATTAAATTTGATTTCAATTGAAATGTCAATTGAAATATGCTGATGTAGTTATTTACATTGTTATATATGTCATTTTCTGTATCTGTTCACCTGTGACATCTGACACCATTATCTGTTATTTATTATTGTTGATATATGCCTTTTACTGTTGTTCTTTTATTATCATACCTGTTATCACTCTGCAAGTTCCCTGTTAGTATAGAATCACTATGGGTTGAAATGATACATACCCGAACGATCTGTAGAATATGAGGAAATCGTTATGGGTTGAAATGATAAACCCAAGCGATTTTCAATTGAATTGAATTTGGGATTTCGGGTTGAAAAGATATATACCCGAATATGTTTTAAATTGCGGATTGAAATGATAAATATACGTATCACTTGACCATAGGATAGAAAATTATATACAGGCACCGTTGGTATATATCTAAACGTTTTGGAAATGATTTTCTATGGTTTTGAAGAGAAATATATGGTTTTGATAAATATTGATTTTAAAAGATTTATTAAAATTGATTTAATAAAGTTGATAAATAATATGTTTAAGTATTTATTTAATATCTATATTTTTGAAATATAGAATTTTTAATGATTTGAAATTGATTGAAATTATATTTATTTAAGAATTATACTTAAATAAGTTTGATTTGAAATGTATTGAATTTGAAATTTAAAGAAGTGATTTACAACTTGAAATTTGAAAAGGTGACTTAAATGGATATTCCAAACGTATAAATATTTAAACGAGATATTTTGTTTATTTGAATTGAAAAATGAAATTGTATTCAAATGTTATGGAAATGTTAAGAAATATTTCAAAACTAAATAATTGTAAAGTGAATTTGATATATATATAAATTTATCGAATTTAGTTTTGAAATGTTGAATATTTAAAGCTTTGAAATATATTAAAAATTGAAATGGCTTATTTTATGGTTCAGATATGTAATTGAAATCGATAAATTGAAATGGTTTATTTTAGAAGCTGAATCGAGTTAAAACTGGTGATTTGAGATTTGATTAAATTAAATTTTTGGAATTCGAGTTAATTTGAATCAATTTGTGAAATTTGAGGAAACTAATTTATTTTATAACGAAATTTTAATATCTAAACCGTTTAAAAGGGAAGTGTTATGATTTCCAAAATACCGTGATTTCCAGACTATGATTTCGAAAGCATTATAACTTTGGAAAGTAATATGATTTTGAAAATGGATATATTTGAAGTGAAACGATATCGTATTAAATTGGGTTTTGAAATGATAACGATTTTGGTTTGAAGTATAAACTATTTTGAAATGACCACGGTGTTATAATAACGATTGGTTGGCAAAGAGACCGGGATCGGATATGGACATACTCTCTGTCGATACCGAAAACCACTTTGACAACCGTGTACGCGGTGGAGATTCCAGAATGAAGTAGGATGGTGGCGACGTTCTTAAGGTATGTTACGTGGACCCAACTCCCATGAGTTGGCATAAGGTGGCTAAAACAGGAGCGATCTCGGACCAGTGAGGTAGCACCTCTTCTCGGACACATTTCTTCGATATTATACTCTTACTTGTGATTTGACTAGATGGCCATCCTCCGATTTGGGAGTGTTGTTCGAGGTGGAACGGTAGTGGCTGCTATGCGTATCCATCAGTCCGTGTGCGTAATTGGTATATCTACCCTGGCATTGCCTAGTTGTGCCGTGTCACCTACCATACCGAGCTTTACTACGATTATGATTTTAAGATCCGACCGCGTTAAGGTTCTCCATCCCCTTAACGCTATTTTCCGATATGATTATACTTTACTTATTTAGACACTACTGTATATAGCGTATATTACTACATAGTAAATAGTTTAACGGATCCTTAGAGGATGGTTATCCCAAACATCCTTTAAGTTACTTGTATTTTAGTTGATATTTCACTTGAGTTGGATTTATTTATATAAGAATGTTAATCCTGACTCGAGTGTTTTGTGTTTTGCTTTACGCTCGGGTCAGACTGAGTGATACAGCATTTGAGACTCACCTTTGGAGTTGGAGCTTCGCTTGGAGATCCAGCTATCTATCGATCCTGCTTTCAGTTATTCCGTCGATCCAGTGATGTATTCAGATCTGGTATTTGATTATTGTATTGAGGCATCTATTGTATTCGAGACCTCTGTTGTATATTGTTTAACTCTGTTATATATATATAGTAGCTTCATGAACTACTATCCTTTGTTTCCGCTGCAGTATTGTTATATTACTCTGTGTCTGTGATCTGTAATTTTTTTATTTACTGTATATGCTGAGTTTTGCCCAATTTTATTTACAACGCAGTATTTTGAGCAATTCAACTCCGGCATGAGTGTCTATCTATACACTTATAATGGATGCGAATGGTTGAAAATACTGGGTCGTTACACTTACTTAGTTTACATTCTGCACAAGTAGTTTATCCATATTACACGATCCTATAGCACCAGTCACTTACATTTGGTATCAGAGCACCTACATTCGGTATCAAAGCACCTTCATTTGGTATCGGAGCCTGGGATTCTAGAGATCGTAACAACATCCTAGAATAAATGGCCATAAAGAGATCTAGTCAAGGCAATTGGAAGAGGAAGAGCAATAAAGAAGAAGTAAAGGCACAAACAAACAAATGCTTCATGGCTAAACTCAGATCACAATCGGTACGCTTAGATTCTTTATATAAAGATCTTCTGTTAGCACATGATGAATTATTAAAAGATTGTAAAACCTTGAATAAAGTTAATACAATTCCTTTAGCTAAGTTAAAAGATTGTGAGCAAGAAATTTCCAGTTTAAAAGAGGAAAATAAATTTTTGATAAAACAAACTAAATGTTTTGAAAATACCGTAGAAGAACTTGTTTAACAAAAAGATTTCCTACAAAAAGAAAATGAGCAGTTAGAAGATAAAAACAATGATCTTTTGGAGGAAATCAATGTTTTGCAAAATAAAAATACTATGTTTGAAAAAGAAAAAGAAATTTTTTCAAAAGAAATTACGGATTTGAAAAGACAAAATGATTTATTACAATCATCTTTAAATAATTCACAATCTCGAATTTTTCTTCTCGAAAATGAGAACTGTACGATAAAAAAAGAGAATTATGAATTAAACAAGCAAATTGATATTTTGAAAAACAGTAATATTTCTTTTGCAAATAATAATTTTGACTTCCAAGCTAAATTTGATAAACTTAACACTGAAGTCACAAAATTTAATAAAGGTCAAAACGATTTAAACATGATTTTATCTAGTTCAAGACCTTTACATGACAAAAGTGGTTTAGGATATAATAAAACTGATCGTAGAAATAGCACTAGATACGCTTTCATGTATAGTAAAAATGTTAGTGCTAGTACTAACTTTCGAGTAAAGTCTAAATCCAATTTTTATAGAAATTCAGATACTGCTATGACCAATAATGTTTATAATTTCTCTAGAAGTACAAAATCATTGACCGGAAATATAAATAAAAATTATCTAAGTATTTGGGTTCCTGTTAATTGGAAAAGTAGAGAAAAATACATTGATGATTATTTTGATATGGTAGCTAATAATGAAAATTATATTTATAAAGGTTCAACCACACCCAAATGGGTATGGTTTCCAAAGACCTAACCCCCCGGACCCTAACATAGTAAGTGGGTACCAAAAATGATTTTTATTTATTGCAGGTACTCGAAGAAACAAAAGGAAAGATTTTGGATTTTTAAAGGATGTTCCATACGTTTAATAGAATTACGTGCTTACAATGAAATATGGACTTCAGCAAATATGGTAAAATCTATTTTATTTTTCTCCATAATTAATATTGAGTTTATCCCGCTATTTACAAGATATTTTATAAAATTTATTATATTCTCTCATTCTTTTTTATAATGACAAAGTGGGAGAAATTCATATGCATATTGATAGAGGAAGATATTATACTTAGGGGGGAGATATTATACTTAGGGGGAGCTTTAAACATATTAATATTATTAATATATAGAATGAATATATTTTTTAAAATTGTATAGTTGTCATCATCAAAAAGGGGGAGAATGTTAGAACATCTATTGTTGGATTTTAATGACAACAACTATACAATTATGCCAAAGAATCTATAAGCTAATTTGCAGGTACATAAGCATCAAAAAGAGACAAACAAATACGTTCAAAATGAAGATACACAGTACAAAAGACGAATGAAAGTATGTATATGGAGATACAAGAAGAGATATACACGATAGAGACAAGACGAAGGTGACAAACAAAGTATTATTAGTCATAGAGTGTCGTGTCTAGAGTTTACAAATGTTAAAATCTTCTCAAAATGGTATACACACATATACATTCATATTTTAAATGAAAAATCAAGTTTTCAAAAATTGCACGGAGCGGGGCTCGAACCCAGGTCACTAGTTTAAAAGGGAAGTGCTCTAACTAAATAAGCTATGGTAACTTTTGCTTATCAATAGAATTCAACCGGCTGAATAATATCATTCAGACGGCTGAATGCTGAAACATTCATAAATTGATATAAAGTTTCAGCCGGCTGAATGGTTTTATTCAGCCGGTTGAATTAGGCCAAAAATAGCGTATTTCTTTGCTATTTTCGATTTTTAAATTTCAGAAGGCTGAATAAATCCATTCAGCCGGCTGAATATTTTTCCAACGGCTATTTTATGAAAAGACACTTCTCTTCATCGAAGAGAAACATCTTCAAACCAATAGTTGCACCTGTTTCTTTTCAACATTGTCTTACATCAATGGTTACAACTTTTTAATCTCTATAAATAGATTTTAGAATTCAACAAACAATTAACTGAATTGATTTTAATATTCTTGAATTCTTATCTCTTATTCTCTATTTTCAAAATGCACTCAAACTTCTTACATTCTTTGATCATTGATCACTCTATCTTCCACAATTCTCAAGCACATTACACTACATATCATAAAGGAGAAGATTATAGGAAGATTGTACTTAATTGACTTATCAGTGCTATTCAAAGAGCACACTACAGTTAGATACTTTTGTTATCTGTAAAGAAGTCATGTTCGGTTGCTCAGACGGTAGAAGTCCTATTCGGTTGCTTAGGCGGTAGAAGTCCTGTTCGGTTGCTCCGGCGGTGTAAACCTATTCCTCCGGGTTAAGTGAGGGTTGCTAGTTTAATTCCAGAAGGAGTTTGGGACTGGACGTAGAACGGGAGTTTGAACTAGTATAAAAATCTCTGGTGTCTTTTACTTTACTGCTTTGATTATTTACTTACTTAGTTTACATTCCGCACAAGTAGTTTATCCATCTTACACGATCCTATAGCACTATTAACTTACATTTGGTATCATAGCACCTTCAATAGGTCCTCCCCCTCGCACAAAATTACTTGACCCTAAGGGCCAATATGGGTTTGAGGGAAAGGCTATATAAGCATGAAAACTTACTTATTTTTGGCGATGTGGGACTTTAGGCATATATGTTCATTCACACTCTTTAGGATCTCTAACATGTTAAAGGGACTCCACATTTGGAGGGGGTTTCGGTAGGGGTGGTCATCAAATTTAGTCTATTTTTTTTTACGTTTGGGGTTGGTTGAATTTTTTGATCACCTTTATCCAAATGTGGAATCCCTTTATCAATCTCCGCAATTTATTTGACTAAGTGGGCATCTTTGGGATAATATTTCAAGAGAAAATGAGATAACCTAAAGAACGAATGATGAAATCGATGGAGCAAATTCTTGTTTCTTTCTAGATATAGGAATGGAAGAGCAGCACTGACCTCACTTGAATGGTTTTTTGGGTGAATGATACGATAAGAGGCAGCAAACAAAAAGTATAGTTAAATCTAATAAATAATTGGCAGCATTGGGCGGCAAACAAAAAAGAGTTAAACCTAATGCATAATTAAGAGCACTGTAGGCGTATAATTTTATTTTTAAAATTATTTTTGACCGCACTTGACAATTAGACGTTGAGAAATGGTGCACCCATAAGTAAGTTTATTGAAGTGGATTCATATCAAAAGTAGCATAAATCTAGTGATTTCTAGAAAATAGTGTATTCATAAAAAACATATGTGATATCCAATTTAAAAAATCATTTTAAAACACTTCAAATCCTTTTATAAAACCAGGTCTGGGTTTGCATTTATTAAAAATCACGTTTTAAAATTGAAAATCAATTCAAAACATCGTTTTTATACTATACTAGCAATTATAGTATGGTGAGAGACAATATCACTCATCTTAGTAAAAGCTATCCAATCTTATTCCAAGTCGTAGATATGAACGGTATAAGAAATCGATATATATATATATATATAATTAACTAGATAATTAATTATCCCGATTATTTAATTAAGAGCATCTCCAACGGCTTAAGAGGGTTTACCCCCTTAGTATTAAGGGGACGGCCCAACAACAGGGCGCTGATTTATCAGCGCCCTGTTGTAGGTGCTGATTTAATCAGCGCCCAGAAATGGGTGCTGATTTAATCAGCGGCTGGGGCTGGACACATATAAAACCCACGCCCAGACCCTCCAACGCCATAATTTACCCTCCTTTTCACTTTTTATTCAAAAAACGGTTGAAATTCCATCTTGCGTTACCAAAATTGTTAGACGTATCGTTTGATAGCAGACAGATGAGCTTGCCGATCCACTTCACATTGCTCCTGCCCCTAAGACGACGATTGATGACTTACAGATTCTGCACGATCTACCCGAGGAATACACGCATCGTATGTTGACAACCTTGAATATGGTCGAGGTACATCCTAAATATTAAATAACTTTTAATACATGACTGTTATGTTCATCGTATATTAACCATGAAATGTTGTTTATAATGTAGATCTATCATATTACATAGTATATTAATTAGTTTTTATGTATTTAATTAATACAATAATTTCGAACAATTGTTTATTTTTTAGTCCCAGTACGTCAACTATTGGGTTAGTTGGCCAAAGTGTATAGCACGGCACTACGATAGACTTCCTCAAGGTTTAGTAGATAGGATGCAGCCTAGTCCTTTTGCTTTTTTCTTACAGATTTGACCACCTCAGTCATTTGATCGTTCACCCATTTTCATCCTAGTTGAGAGGTGGTGTTCTAGGACACGCACTTTTCATTTTTCAGAATTTGAGCTCGGTATTACCCCCGTCGATTTTTATATGTTGACTGGGATTGAGATAGGAGGCCCAGATAGGTTACCATTTCCTTTTGATCATATGTATGAGAGCCCTGAGGTTTTCACCATATATCTACCACAGTTTGACGGTGGTAATGTTTCTTCCGGCACTATCCCCTTGACATATCTACAAGAGTATATTACAGCTCGTATGGGCACCGATGCTATGAGTGACGTTGTATTTAGAGCATTTCTCATATATTTCTTTGGTTCGACCTTCTTTTCGAACCAAAAGAGTACCATTTGAAAGGGAGTGCGGATTAAGGATCTTAAGGCTAATTTAACACTAGAGGGGGGTGAATAGTGTTTAATGGATTCTACGACTTATATGGACTAAATTAAAATTATAACACAAACAAATGCAGAACTTAATCACAGAATCAAACACAGATACATAAAGTAAATAAAAAGCAGTAAAAGGAAAGAACACACCGGATTTTATACTGGTTCGGAGTTACCCTACATCCAGTCATGTACCAAGGCAGAACACCTCATACAGATTTTTATTATACCAAAGTCGAGACTACAATCCTCAGTTTCGAAAGGCCTTAAGGTACCCTCCTGTCTCACGAGTCCGGGGCAAACTCTCTTGATTTACGGGCCACAAGATTACCCAATTGATTTCCAGGCACAACCACACCTTACAGAGAGACTCGATAAACTTTTGATTACAAATTGATCCTATAACTCTGAATAGCACTTTGATCTTCGAGAGAGGGCAGAGAATCAAACAAGAATGAGATTCTAATTTGATTCACTAGAGAATTCGGAAGAATTTCGGCACGAACTTAAAAATATGAATATTTTAGAATATGGATTTATGGAGAAGAAGGAGTGAAGAAAATATGAAAATAGTTAGTTAAAAAATTCGTTTGTGAAGGTTATTTATAGAGCACCAACAGTCATAACCATTCGTGAAGAGATTAAAACGAATAAACACTTCTTTTGAAAATTGAAAATTTTGAATTCAACGGCCACCATGTGGACATGGGGTATCCCATGATGTCGATATCCCTATGTTAAAAATAATATAAAATTTGTTTTGAAAATGGTATTGAAATGAAAACAAAATGAAATGACTCTGGAGTAAAATAAACTAATTTTACTATGTTTTAAAACACAAAAGCAAAGAATATTTTAAGGCTAAAACATCTATTTGAAAATCATTTGAAAAGATAATTTTGAAGGCTAAAATATTTTGAAAAGCAGTTTTGAAAATCGTTTTGAAAAACCGTTTTGAATTAGTTTTGCAAGCTTCTTCCTGCAGAATATCTCATCATATCGGGACTCGAGAACTTGTACAAAACCAGGATGTTCGTGGGTTTGTAAGCCACTTGTCGTAGGTTTGTAAGCTACTTGTCGCGGGTTTGTAAGCCACTAAGAAGGTAGAAAAGGGTTCCATCCCAAATGAAATTCGGAATGAAGATTTCTGTGCTATTATGAAGTTTTAACAATAAACTAGATACATATCTTGAAATCTTGATCTTGATACTCTAGAGTCTTCAATCTTGAGTCTTGAGTCTTTATACTGATCAGTCTTCAGTAATCAATAGCTGCATATGTATATATATATCATGCATATACATATCTATCTAGACAATAGTGTTAGTATATATTTATAATAAGATAAGTTAAAACGGTTGTTGTCATCAAAACCAACATCTCAGTTCCTAACAATCTCCCCCTTTTTGATGATGACAACCTGTATTTATAAAATATACTTACTGTACCATAACTCCTATCATAACTCCCCCTTACTCCATGACTCCCCCTTACTCCAAGCCAACATAACTCCCCTTTACTCCAAGCCAAGTACTATTTTATAACTTCTCCCCCTTTGTCATCAACAAAAACTTTTAACTAATAAATTCCCTGAACTTGTTATAAGATAATAAAATAGAGTAATCCATATATAAGTGTAATAAGTGCTAAGTGTGATCATAAGTATGAAATGTGAACATAAATGTGAAATGTGATCATAATCCAGAAGTAAACCAATGATCATCCAATCATATATAATCATATATTTACAGTAATTATTCAAACATATATACAAACCATACCAAATAAGTTAAGTCAATCAAGTTTCAAACACACCAATCAAATCAAACAAATATCATACAGAATAACTAGATATTTCTTGGTACTTCCACCCATCCATCTTCTCCAAAGATAGGGTCTGCTTTAATGGCATCCCATTCTTCTTTATCTTTGTCGAGAGTGACTGGTGGAATTCCTTCGAGATCGTCCTTATTAAGGGCTGAGATCATCCAACGAAGGGCGTCGAAATGTTTCTCTTGCTCCTTGATCATCTGTATTTGACTTAATTCTAAGTGGCGTTGATTACGAAGTATTAATGTAAGAATATTCTTGAAGGAAGTGAGATTTTCCTCAAGATTATCACTTAGATTCTTAATCGGAGAAGCCATAATTCAAGAAATAGAAAGAACTATGAAAGAGGTGATTAGAGATGAAGTTTGACAATTTATTCTGGAAGAAACAGATATAAATAGGGATAGAAAGTCGTTTGAAATGAATAGACATAAGTTAGTTACAAGAATTTAAAATTTGAAAGTGTAACTAGTTTCTGCCCGTTGGATGTCGACATGGGGGGATGGTATATGTCGAAATGCCTCTGCCTAAAGTGACATTTTGCTTTGTTTTGAATATTATTAACAAATCTATTAAACTAAAATTTGTATAATATAAAAACAAGCAATTACAGAGACAAGTGAACATGAATAACAGGAAATGAACGATTTCATTAATAATTCTAGTTAACATTACATAATATAATATTAACTAAAAGAAAATATAAAGATAGAACTTAAGATAACATGAACTAAAACTAGTTAGATGAAGATGATAGTCCAAGCTTTCTACTAACTTTACCGAAGAACTTGTCTATTTTAGTGGAAATCTTATCCATTTTCTTACTCATTGATCTTTTAAGTGTCTTTTGATTTTCCACTATAATTCTTTGATTATTGAGAATGGTCTTATTGGATGGATTAGCGGGATTAATAGGATATTCAATACTTTCTAAGGAAGTTTCTTGATCTTCCTCTTCTTCCTCTTCAATTTCCATTCCTTCCTCTTCCTCTTCCTCTTCTTCCTCCATTTATTCCATCTCTTCGTGAGCAAGCCTTTCTTCCTTTTCCGTAAGTGTTTCATATGGTTGAAACACTAATGGGATTTGCATAAGGGAAATGTTTCCACGGTTGAACACTTTTCTAGTTATAAATTCTTCCCATTTGAAATCAACTCCAAAGTAATTAAAAATCCGAGTGAGATAAATTCCATGATATAATGTGTTTTCACCCATAGTAAAATTCTTGGGCCTTAGCTCATCCAAAATAACTTGAGCCCAATTGATATCATAATTTCCAAAAATTGCAAAAAGAGCTTTGCAAACTTTCAAAGTTGGGTTGTTGTAGTTTCCCGATCTTGGTATAAGGGTGTGTTGAATAAGAAGGTTAATAATTCTTTCTTTTGGACGAAAATAACGATTTTTGAATTCAAAATTGTCATCCCCTTCAAAGATGTGATGAAATGTCTCTTGATCATTTTCATTTATTTGAAATTACGATAGATTCATTCCGGTATACTTGCATCCCAAAATATTTCCTAAAATTTCACAATCCAAAACTATTTGTGTTCCTTTAACACTACTCCAAATTTGTCCATCTTGCCCATCATAAAAACCATGATTTAAATTCGCATAAAACATTTTAACAAGGTTTGGATAACATACAAAATCATTTTGTTTGTTATCTACTACACTAAGAATAGAACATTGTTGAAAAAGATTTTCAATTTCATAAGAAGGAAAATCTTCAAAAATAGCAAATTTCCCCGTATGTATTTTACCAAAGTTTACATAGTTGATGTAAGCTTTGATAGCTTCCGAGTCATTAAAGAGAAAGTTTTTGATAGATTTTGGAAGTCTAATGGTGTTAGGAGTGCTTGAAGAGGCCATTGAAGAAGTTTGAGAGGAGTTGAAGATAATGAAGATAAGTTTGAAATTTGAAATGAAAGTGAAAAGTGATGATAAAGAAAGTGAGATAAATAAAGATTCTATAGACATGTTCTCTGGTCAAGAGGCATCTTTCCAGAGCATTGAAGTTGGTGAAAAGGTGGAGGGAAATTCAAAAGTTTGAATTCAAATTTTGAAATCAAATTCTGAGGGGCATGTCGACATGGGGTATCCGGGCATGTCGACATGTGCCTATTGAATCAAAGGACAAGTGTCTAATCCTAATTTCTAATATATATATATATATATATATATATATTATATCCTATATCTTATTTACATAATTCATGTGATAACATTAAACATAATAATACGTAAATATTAATAATTTAATATTTAAAATATTATTAAAATATTATTATTTTTGAATTTAAAATTCAAATTTCAAGTAATAAATTTGAATTTAAAATTCAAGGAAATTGAAAAATCAAGCAAACAAACAAGCATCCATTCAAAAAAGAAAATTAAAAATAATGTAAATGCGTACCTATTTTTAGATCCATACTCTCATCGTCGTCTGATTCATGAATAGCAGTGAAACACAGATTTGAATTATCCATCTTCTTTTCATCGTCACTGGATGATGAGTCTGAGTCATCAAGAGTTGTTGTGTATGCTTTCTTTCTTTTCTTTGACGAATCATTATTTGGAGGGAACAACTATTTATCTGGATACGGACAATCTTTCCTATGATGCCCGACTTTATTGCAATTGTAGCATCTATCATTGTTGACGTTCTCCGTATTATTTCTGGAATTTCTTTGATCATTTCTTTTGTAATTATTCATTTTTCTATATTTAAGGAATTTCCGGAAGTTTCTTGTCATGAAAGCAATCTCCTCATCACTGTTTGGTTCTGAATCTTCAGTTGTTGCATTGAATGCTAATGACTTCTTTTCTGTAACCTTGTTTTCTCTTCTTCCTTGCAGTTGAACTTCATAAGACATCAGATTCCCAATTAATTCTTCTATTTTCATTAGACTGATATCATTTGCTTCTTCGATTGCAAGTGTCTTTTGATCCCATTCTGGAGTGAGTGAATTTAGAATTTTTCTGACTTGGTCTTCCTCCGAAAAGCTTTTTCCCAGTGCAATTAGTGAATGAACAATATCTTGAAATCGACAATACATGTCGGAAATGGACTCATTTGCATGCATTTTAAACAATTGAAACTGATTAGTTAATATGGAAATTTTAGTCTGTTTAACTTTGCTTGTTCCTTCATGAGTAACTTGCAAATTTTTCCAGATTTCAAATGCAGACTTACAAACAGACACTCTATTAAACTCATTCCTATCTAGTGAACAAAATAATATATTCATGGCCTTTGAGTTATTTTGTGCAACATTCTTTTGCTCAATAGTCCACTGGGCAAAATTGGTAGTTGGTTCAACATACTCAGTTGGTGTGATATTCCAAGTGTCTAATCCTACTGATTGTAAATAAATTTTCATTCTACATGCCCAATATGCATAATTACTGCCATTGAAAAATGGTGGTCTGACAGTAGACTGACCTTCTACTAATGAACTAGTGTTAGTGTTAATAGAACTAGTGCTAGAGTTGACATTACCAGTGTTGGTAGCCATTAAAACAATTTTCAAGTTTCAGATTATGAAAACTATGAAAACCTATGCTCTGATACCAATTGAAAAGGAGCGCGGATTAAGGATCTTAAGGCTAATTTAACACTAGAGGGGGTTGAATAATGTTTAATGGATTCTACGACCTATATGGACTAAATTAAAATTATGACATAAACAAATGCAGAACTTAATCACATAATCAAACACAGATGCAGAAAGTAAATAAAAAGCAGTAAAAGGAAAGAACACACCGGATTTTATACTGGTTCGGAGTTACCCTACATCCAGTCCTGTACCAAGGCAAAACACCTCATACGGATTTTTATTATACCAAAGTCGATATTACAAGCCTCAGTTTCTAAAGGCCTTGAGGTACCCTCCCGTCTCACGAGTCCGGGGCAAACTCTCTTGATTTACGGGCCACAAGATTACCCAATTGATTTCCAGGCACAACCACACCTTATAGAGAGACTCGATAAACTTTTGATTACAAATTGATCCTATAACTCTGAATAGCACTTTGATTTTCGAGAGAGGGCAGAGAATCAAACAAGAATGAGATTCTAATTTAATTCACTTGAGAATTCGGAAGAATTTCGGCACGAACTTAAAAATATGAATATTTTAGAATATGGATTTGTGGAGAAGAAGGAGTGAAGAAAATATGAAAATAGTTAGTTAAAAAATTCGTTTGTGAAGGCTATTTATAGAGCACCAACAGTCATAACCATTCGTGAAGAGATTTAAACGAATAGACACTTCTTTTGAAAATTGAAACTTTTGAATTCAACGGCCACCATGTCGACATGGGGTATCCCATGATGTCGACATCCCTATGTTAAAAATAATATAAAATTTATTTTGAAAATGGTATTGAAATGAAAACAAAATGAAATGACTCTGGAGTAAAATAAACTAATTTTACTATGTTTTAAAACACAAAAACAAAGAATATTTTAAGGCTAAAACATCTATTTGAAAATCATTTGAAAAGATAATTTTGAAGGCTAAAATATTTTGAAAAGTAGTTTTGAAAAACCATTTTGAAGTAGTTTTGCAAGCTTCTTCCTGCAGAATATCTCATCACATCAGGACTCGAGAACTTGTACAAAACCAGGATGTTCGTGGCTTTGTAAGCCACTTGTCGTAGGTTTGTAAACTACTTGTCGTGGGTTTGTAAGCCACTAAGAAGGTAGAAATGGGTTCCATCCCAAATGAAATTCGGAATGAAGATTTCTGTGCTATTATGAAGTTTTAACAATAAACTAGACACATATCTTGAAATCTTGATCTTGATACTCTAGAGTCTTCAATCTTGAGTCTTCAATCTTTATACTGATCAGTCTTCAGTAATCAATACCTGCATATATATATATATATATGTATGTATGTATGTATCCTGCATATACATATCTATCTAGACAATAGTGTTAGTATATATTTTATAATAAGATAAGTTAAAAAGGTTGTTGTCATCAAAACCAACATCTCAGTTCCTCACACCATTAGATTAAGTTATCTTGCAGTAGTAGCCGATCTAGATCAGCTTCATACTGTAGACTGGGGTCCTCTATACTTGATTTTTGTACATCGCTCTTGATTCTTGTGCTTTCGGAGAGGTTAGGTGGATGTTTGGGTTCTGGTATATTTTGTCGTGCTGGTACTATGAGTATACAGAAAACACGCATCTCCGCATTATTGTGATAGCTAGTCATGCAGTACGGACATATTTTCCATGCATGAGATGATGAAAGCATGTTCAGTTAGTTTCTCGTGCACCTACGGGAGTTCGGCATGACTTGATGGAGGTCCATCCTCAGATTGATTTCGGGTGCAAGGCTAATATTTTACGGGCACCATGGGCCTCACATTAAATGCCATGACATGGGGGGATGCTCGTTTCAAATCATCGGGGAGCTACGTATCCTTGGAGATCCATTATCTTTTGACGACATGTTCGGCAGACGTCGAACTATTGTATCACAGTATATACAGGGATTGAGACAGACTGGATGGGTAGATGCTTTGGCTGTTTCCCTAGCTTATGGGGATTTTAATAGATACGGGGTTATAGTTACTCATTGACGGTACATGTTACTTGACTATGCTCGAGGAGTGAACTCCGATCATATAGGTCCAAGTATAGCCACTGGTAGAGTTCAAGTATCTCTATTTTTTTAATCCCACTCCATTCCAGTACTCTTAGTAGCCCATGGACTTCAGTCCGGACGACTATTTTAGAGCATATGATATCGGCGGTAATCTTATTGAGCAACCGATAGTTTGTCCATAGTATCTTGAGATTGCTGGTATCCCTACCTTTGGACTTTACCCGCCTTTTAAGGTAATTCAATGTATTAATATTCATTGTATATTATTAGTTAATCAAACATATATTGATATATTATATGTGATTACAATATGCAGGAATGTTAGACCAGCATAGACAATATATTGATGTTATTCAGCATATGACACTCATTCATACTCAGATTCTCAGTCAAGAGGCTCAGCAGGCGATGCAAATACAGATTGATGATTTGCAGGCTCAGCTGGCTGCATTCCAGTTTGATCATGGCAGTCTTGCTGATTTTGATGATGCAGCGGACGATGATGACGACGATGATAGTGTTATAGACTTAGGATGATCGATGATTTAACTGTTACACTTATGTGACTGATGTTTGACTGTACTGTTACATTTATGTTACCGCCGTTTGACTGTACTGTTATACTTATGTGTTGTACTGTTACATTTATGTTACTGTTATTCTGTCACGTTATATAGCATTATTCACATTGCACATCTTTATTCACATTTCAGCATACTTACCAAAGACTTAAAGCTGCTTTTATAGCTTTCTGAATTTCCTTTTAGCACTTTTTTTGTTTCTTTGCAGTGTTTTTTTACTACCATTTCTTGTTGCTGGTTGTTTTCTCTTGAGAGACGAAAGAGAAACATAATCTTCTGATCGTATATATTCTGAAGATTCTGATGTCGGATTTGCTGGAGCTGCAGAATTCGAGGAGTCATTGTTGTGAAGTGATTCGAGTTTCTGAGAAGATTCAGGTAAATTTGCAAATTTACCGACTTTAAACGGTAATCTTCTTTTTTGGGCAGCGACTTTGTGTCTTCGTCGCTGTATATGTAAAGCTTTTAAAATTATCAAATTAGTGTTACACACACACACATATATATATATATATATATATATATATATATATATATAAGTAGCAAATACGGGCATGGCATATATTTGCCCGGCAAATATTTGCCAAGCAAATATACGCCATTCCCATATTTGTAACAAATATTTCATTGTATATATTTCCCAGATAAATTACTTAAAATAAAACTTATCATTTCATTTTATTTAATTGTACATATTAACAATTATTGATAATAAAACTTATGGCAAATATTGGACAAGTAATATTTATCATTCAGCACTTTTCATTTCATTGTACATTTTTTGCACAGTCTACTGTTTCAATCTATCATGAACCAAAATAATGCATGTCAAATATTTGCCATAAGATTCACTTATATGTTTATAGTATATATACATCAAAATGTAAATTCATATTACCTTTTGTTCTTTATTTTCAGGATTTTGCATTTGAACCGATGCGTGTTCGTCACAGTAGTTATTCTTGGTTACCATCTTTGAACATTATAGATCGTTTTCTACAAATTTGCATATATTTTTCATTTTTTGGGGAAATTACTTCAATTTCTTCTTGCTTTCATACAATTGCTCGATCGAAACTGTAAGCGGTAAGTTTTACCTCTATTTAGTCGATCAACGGTATAAAGAAAACCTAAATTGCAAATTAGGTATTTTGTTCGATTGAGAGCTTTTGTGTTTTTTTTTGTTCGATCGACTAACAGTGTAAAGAAAGCTGGTAGTGTTATTCGAGTTTATGTTTTTTAATTAATTAAAAATAGAGATGTAGATTACAAGTTCTAGATGAGAGGGATGCGGGCCTAATTAATTTCAAATAGAGGGATGTGGACCAAAATTTCTTATTCAATAATATCATAAATCAGCAGAGCATCCAGAAGCATGCTATAATGCACTCTTTTTCATTCACAATATTTCTTTCCCTTGTCTTTTCATTAGCAAGGTTTTAACGATGCATTATCTTTATTCAGAAATGTCAACCCTTATAGTAGCATTATATAATAATATTGTTTCAAATAAATCAAATTGCATTATTTTCGTTGTTTATGATTTTCTCCCATTTTTTTCATAGAAAGGGTTTTTAATGATACAATAATTCATATAAATACATATTCAAGAAGTGTGATAATATGGATGTGCTAGTATGTGAATACACACAGGTTACTATTGTAATTTGCTATCTATTCACGGTGTACAAAAAGAGGTCAGCTGTGCTGAATGCGATAAACAAATGGAATTTGCTAATAATTGTCTTTTCTCTGTTATTTTAATGTCTGCTTTCCTTTGGTATTTTAGGCTCCGCTTGGGAGTTTTATGATACCGGTTATGAGAGGTTTTGAGAGTACCGGTTTTGACCGTTAATAATTGTAGTGATTTTGATTGATTTACATGAAATGTTGTTATAACTGATCAATACATGTTTAAGAGTTTAACATACACCGATGTTGAGAGTTTTCCACTAAAGTAACATTACACATATATGTTTATTTATTCTCTAGTTTTATGAAGGTTAATTCTACAATATAATTAGTGGGATATAATTGAAGAAATAAAGTTATAATCCCTCAAATCATTTCAATTTGATGAATTGAGAATTGTCATCAAAATTACACTGCATCGGTCTTCACCGATTTTACAACCAACAACAACCGGTGTTGAAAAAACCCTACAAGGATTGTGACCTGAAATACAGACCATTTCAAAACCAGTCAAAACCAGCAAAAAAACAAATTCTCAAGCGGAGCCTTAAGGAGCATTGTAATTTGAAGCCAAAACCTATTAGCATACCCAATTTTTATAATGACGTAGCTTTCATGAAAATTAGGGCAATTGGACCTTATTGGTTTAGTTTAGCACTGAAACACCCTTGTGTTGCAACTTATCCTACGCAATTAGGGCAAATGTCAAACCCTAGATAAACCCTAAATATAGACTTTCAGATATCGAACGCTACAGCATAACGCCGCCATTTTAATTCTTGTAACTAAAAGTTCTTCATAATTCATCTGCAAATGGTGAACAAAACTTACATCTCGGGTATCTTTCTACGCCTAATTCATCTGAAGAAATCATATTTATGTTTATTTTGTTAATTTTAGGGTTCAGAAGTAGCTGTGAATCCTAAGGCGTATCCTTTAGCCGATGCGCAATTGACGATTACAATATTGGATCTTGTTCAACAAGCTGCTAACTACAAGCAGTTGAAAAAGGGTGCTAATGAAGGTAGTTTTTTGTGAATATTTTGATTAATTTGTCTTCGATTTGCTTGAATTTTCAAGATTTTGAAATTTTTCGCTTTTTTTATGTGATTATAGCAACCAAAACTTTGAATAGAGGAATTTCAGAGTTTATTGTTATGGCAGCTGACACAGAGCCTCTTGAAATTCTGTTACATCTTCCTTTGTTAGCCGAGGACAAGGTATAATTTATTTATTTATTTAATACACAAAATCAATGGAATCAAAAAATAATTCTGATAGTTAATTTTGGTTGGTATGAGACCGATTATACATGCTCAGAGAATGTTATATCTTGGGTTGTTCAATGTTTGTTAGAAGCAGTTTATAGTTGTAGAATATCAAGTAAGAAAATTGAGGGAACTAATCAATTTCGCGTTATTTGGATTGTTATATTAGTCAGAAGTTGGTTTTTTTAATTAGTTAATATGCAGTTTGTTTCGAATTAGTAGTTATACTTGGAGTTGTTATGTTCAATTGTATGTATATTGTATTATGTTGTTTTAAACTATTTTACCTTGAATTTGTATATAGCTCTTTTCAGTTTTCACTACCCTTAAATAGACAGTAACATGCTATCAAATTTTTAAACCGTAAATGTCTTGATATTATTTTGAGAGAATTGAAAATGACCTTTCTTTGATGGTTATGCGATCCTGATCCTATTTCCATTGTTTGGGACTTCAGATGAACTTGCAAAAAGGCATGTGGCTTGAATAATTAGCAAAGATACTGTACCTTTAGAGCTAATTTTCTTTGCTTTCCTTTTCAAAAAAATTAAATAGGAGTAAAGGACCACTAGTTTATGTGGGAAGTGGTACGACGCTCTAGATTTAGGTTCTTGAGGTCATGGGTTCGAACTATAGGGCCGACTCTAGGCCTGAGTCAATTGGGCGATGACCCAGAGCCCAATTCAAGGAAGGACCCATTTTCATGCTTAATATTATGTGAAAAACAGTGTAATGTTAATAATAAAAGGTGGTGTTGTCTTGTTTGGTAAAGCATTCTATCCACGAGCCAAGTGACCAATGCTCAAGTCTTGGCAACTTCAGTTTTTGTGTCATTTTTTATAGCTATTTGAGGTCCAATTTTATCTCTTGCCCTGGACCCAAATTCAACTTAGGCTGGCCCTGGTTCGAACTCCTGAGACATCGTGAGTGCTATTCTTGAATAAGGTACCACTCTTATTTTATTGTTTTAAAATTAAATGAAACACTATTTTACTCTAAGTCTAAACGTATTGGCTAAATTAGGAAGCAGTGCTTTATAAACCGATAAAAAAAGGGCATTTGAGAGAACAATTTGATATTTGTTGTTGAAGGCATTGTTATCAAAAATCTTACAATTTGAAATAGTCGGTTTACCTGTTTTGAATACATTGATTGGAGGCTGTTTAGTAGATTTATTTTGATAAATTAGTTTACTGATGGATTTATTAATATGGTATTTTTACATTATCGTTGGTACTGTTGTGTGCATCTCGCAATAGGGGATATTTTCATGTTCTATGTAGCCTAATTAATGCAGTATATCATCAACACATATGTATTACAATTATAAGTCAGACATCATAATCATGGATAGGTCAGATGGACTCTTACTTCTGTTAATAAGTTCCAATAACTAAACATATTTTGATGTTACAGAATGTTCCCTATGTGTTTGTTCCTTCAAAACAAGCGCTTGGTAGAGCCTGTGGAGTCACAAGGCCAGTTATTGCCTGTTCTGTTACCAGCAATGAAGGCAGTCAATTGAAAGGCCAAATTCAACAACTCAAGGTAATTATATCTACGAGATCTTTATCTTTTGGCACGTGCATGTAAAAAGCCCTTATATAATGATACTAAATTGTTAAATTTTGATTTTTATATAGTTTTGATAAGTAAAAGTTGGAAATTATGAAGGAAAATATTATTAACATTACGTTGAGATTGGAGTTTGAACTTGTGACCTTACTTGTGTATCAAAATATTCATTTGGAAATATAGATGTTATTGTGGGATTCTAACTCTTGACCCCTTATTTGTATATAAGGGCAATTTTGGAACTTCATAGTCGGACAAAAAATTGCTAACTCTATTCCAATTATTAATAAAGATGTATTATAGTGGTTTGGCTTGTTTGCCCACTTATTTTCTTCCATTAATCTTTTATATTATTTTTTTGTCTGAATAGGATGCCATTGAGAAGCTCCTCATCTAAGTCTTACCATATACATTTTGGCATGAAGGGCCTCTTTATCAACAAACCCACTTCCTTTTGAGGCTTGGACTGAGTGGGATATTATCTTTGTTTGCTTTCATTTGAAGTTGATGCTTATTTGCATGCTAGTGTTACGTTAGTCTGCTTTGTATGATTCAAGATATTATTAAAAAGTAATCGCACTTGTGATCTCTTTATTTTGATGACCGGCATTACATACCTACTTGCTCTCTTTGCTTTTGAAGATAAAATAAATCGGTTGATGTAGTTGAGCTGTAACGTTAATTTATATTTATATATATTGGCTTCCTGCTACGGAGCATTTAAGTTTTCTGCAGGTTTTGCGGTTGATTTAAGTGTTATTAGTTGACGTTTGCCTTACTAATTTCGCAGAGGTTGATGAATTTGTAATTCAGTTGCTATAATATTATACTTTTACATGTGGCTTTATCATCTTAACATTGGTGATAGACGTATCAGAAAAAGTAGGTTAAATCTACTGAGTTTAAAATTTGCCTTGGTCCCTCCAGTTTCATCCGTTCAATTCAGATTGTTTCAGTTTATCAGAAAATTTAGGTCTGTTTAGCAAAATTCTATTTTACTACATGATGTAGACGATGATCCATTGATCTTAAGCATGTTTTAACGGTTTACGTTCAAGTAAAATGTTGATTTATTCCAAGCCCTCTCCAAATGGTGCTTTCAAAGATTAGAAGTTTGCAGTACTGTTTAAAGCAGTTCGAGAAGCTTGTGTGTTTTCTCAACATGGTGTAAAAACAGAAGAGGAGTCCGTTTTTGGATGCAAAGTAGAGTTTAGTGAGGTGGTTTATTGAACTTAGGTGGATGCTTTGAACAATAAGATTGATTTAAAATACCAAAATCCCGTTTGGCTTGTCATTTTTAGTTTTGTGTTTTCGTTTATACAAAAGTGCGTCCATCATGTATTGATCAAAAGCAAATAATTTTGAGAAATGATATTAACATGTAAAATAGAAAACAAGTTTATTTTATTTTTCGTGTTTCAAGAGATAACAAAAATACAAGAAACGATCAAACTTATTCGTTGTCCGTTGATCGTCGCAGTGGCTAAGAATTGTAGATCTTCTTCTTTTATTTTTTGGTATTTCTTAGTATAAATTGAAAACATAAAACTCAAAATACAAAATGAAACCAAATAGAACTTAACTTTTTTTGTTATTTATTTCATTAAATCAAACAGTGATCGTTAATTAGATAATTATTAAATTAAAATACACACAAATAGCGATCCATGATAAAAACATAGAAAATAATGTACAAAGACTAATGAACATAAAAAGATACATGACATACTCTTCAGTTTCTATACCCTTTCCAAAATCTTTACTCAGAAAAGTTTAGTTAGCACAATTGTTGTACGAACTCATGCGGTAATCTAAGCAAGCTCAAATATGGGATGGACACACCCAGAGCTCTCAGACTCCTAGGAAAAATGTGAAGACCTTTACTTCATTCACAAGTTGGTATGTGAATGTACAAGCGACAATAAAAGATGGTAAAAACAATGAACAAAAAATGGTCATTCACATCAATCTCGTCCTCAACTTCATTTTCACTTGTTGAAAACAGAGGGGGACGTATTCAAAATTCCAAAGGATGTGGTTCCTGATTCCAAATTGAGTCTTTGTTATTGAGAGTAGCATATGATCTAATATTTTATAAAATGATTTTTTTTTCCTCTTTTCTTTTCTTTGCTCATTTTCAATCTCGTTGACTGAAGTAGTGTGTGGCGTATCTTTTATTAGCCTCCGAAACTGGATATTGGTATCGTTCTGTATTTCAGTATCTCACGTCCGAATTCCTATAAAAACAAAAACCATAAAAAGCGAACAAAATAATAATTATCTGATGAAAAAAATAGAACTGTAAATTCTCTAATCCGATACTCCCACAAACTGTCATCCTCCGCAATAGTTGTAGATATAAAAGCGTTTTCACTTACATCAAACATAATGGACCCGCATATTGATGGCCAGTTGTTAATTGTGTTAAAAAAACTAGATATAACACCAAAAACAAGAGGTTGCGATAAAATTGAAAAATTCATCCTAGACAAGGGATTCATTATTCAATTTCATAGCAAATCCTCCATGTAATGTGTGCCATAGAATTCAAGAGAACTAGATTAGATTCATTGAAAAACCTAGAATCATCGGTATGCAGGATGCAGCTACTGATTGTCATCATCTACGTTTCTCTAAAACCATTTTCTATTTTGAACCACATATTGCTCTTGATGGGTTATGATTATAACCAATGTGTAGATTTTGCAAATGATGCTTTTGTTTTCATACATCCCAAACATATGACAAATGTGTACATGTACCCCCATTTATCAAACGCAAAAGAGGTAAAAAAGAAAAAAGAAAAAAAAAGAAGGAAGGAGGAGGAAGAAGAAAAATCTTATAGAACGTTGAGGCGTGTATGACATTTGAATTAAAAATACATGAGCTTTATAACTTTAGCTTATTGATGATTGCTTTTACATATCTATTTGTACGTCAATGAACTAATCAAACAAACATCACAGTAGGCTTCCATATTTTAAAACCTTTCTGTTTCTCCTTGCAATGCTGAAAAAATAATAGTGCTAAAAAAAATGGTACAATATAGACAACAGGTCAACCTAATTTCTGTACAAATTACAATTTTCAAACTCATATCAGCCTAAATAGCGAACCTTAATAATATCAAGTAATGTCTATGCTTTCACAAACTCAAAATCATTGAAAAACAAGAGCAGCTTTAGCCATGGTCAGGGCACCATCAAAAGTTCTATTGCCACCTATGAATCCACTCATATGCACAAATACGCATCCAGAAATACCTGATTCTTTACAAAGATCGTCATCTCTTAGGCCTCTCCAAGGCAGTGGCAGCGCCTTTCTGCTCTCAAAATTTCCTGGGCTTGTCGCAACTGCTTGTACTCTCCATTGTTTCCCTCTTTCATCCTAAAATATCAATGCATATAATTGATAAATGCACAGAAATCTTAATAAGCAATGCAATCAAAATATAGTAGGACATGAATTGTACCGCATAAAGAACATATTTGATGGAGGGATTAATTTTCAATTCCTCTTCTAGCTCGAATAAATGAAGTTTCCACTGAAAGTAAATATTATTATTAGATTTCAAAATTCTGCACTCAATACATAACAGTGGTTAATCAGAGAATCATACAACTGAACATGAAGCTTACAGAAATATAAAGTTTGCAGCTACTAAAAACCTCTTCCTACTTTCTAACTGAAAACAAGAAAATTACAAACACCTTAGAATTATAACTCTTAAACTTGTCGACATGGAATAATCATCTTGCTAAAAATAAGTAAATTGAGAGGCAATGACTTTCCTCAAGCATGAATGATCATTATTCATCTTATCGTCTAACTTCACAAAATTAGAGTTCTGGATATAGCAACTATGCTTTTACAATGGTCAGAAATATGCAAACAACATATTGGTCCACAACAAACAGGGTAGGCAAATTTTTACTCTACCATTGCTATGTCTGTATAAGTCGTTCCAAACATAATTTTTGTAACAGCATAGTTAAAACTTGTGCATACAAACCTTTAGGAATATCAATACATATGATAAGGTCTTGCGTTTGTTGCAAATTCAGTGGTTCTAGTCTTTTTTCCATTGCAGCTCTAGAGGGAAGACCAATATTAAATATGTTCAAATAACACAAAAACTTGCATTCTAAGAGCACAATAAGTACTGACTTGTTCACTCGAAAAATTGCATTGAACTAGCTACCGTACACCCAAATGTGACTTGTTCACTTCTCAATGGCTAGTTTCACTTTTCTCCATAGCTAGTGAACTGGTCAGGGAAACTGATTGCTAAAACGGCAATGAGTTTGTCGTTTTTAATAAAACAGTCAATTTTTTAAGGTTTTAAAACCATTACCAATAACCGTTCCATTCACTTTTAAATTTTCACTCATTTTTAACTGAACGAACAACCTCGTTCAACCTTTGCACCTAGATGAAGGACCAACTACCGAACCAATTTTCTAGAAAAAATCACAAACAAATAAAACGACAAAATCTTTACCGTTTCAAATATCAAACAACAAAGTCTTTGTCGTTTTATTCCCTTTATCTTCAACACACACAGCCATCTTCGCATTTCGGATCCGAGCAAACTCACAAAATACCATTTCTTTATCCTAATCCCAAAATTGTATGTCCATAATATGTTTTTGTATTAGAAGAGTGTTTAGGCTGCAACACCTCGATAATGACTACAATACATGAAAAGACAAATCACTGATTGACTATGACCCATCGTTTGACAGTATACTAAAGCCTAAAGTACATGATAGGACAACTGAATAATAGCTACAGTACACTAGAAGACATGTTCTCGTATGAGAATCCCATGTAAACTAGTATTATATACATAACATATGTAAACGTCAGCCATCAGGAGTACATGAAAAAGACTATCATCAGGGACGGATGTATGCCTATGCATACCTGGGCTACAGCCCAGATCCATATTCTTTAATATATGAAAGGACTTATAACATAGACTTCAACAGAAAAGACTTGTAACAAACTCAATCCTAATTTAGTTTATTAAGCTATTTAACAAGTTGGTCATTCCAACTATTGAGTATTCATTCATTTTCAGAACAGCCCAAAAGAAAAGTGGAAAAGAAATCAAAGTTTATGTTAAAAATCTCACATTTAAATTTTATTGTTAAAATTGTCATGATGCTACTTATATGTTATTTTTCAATGAATAAAACTTTAGTTTATTCCATTTCTCGGTATAAAACCCTAATTTACTAAACTTTTGAATCAGTTGTTGGGTAATCACTTTTCCTTTGACATTAATTGGAATTGTTTAGCGGTCGAGTTTAGTATACATCTCCACAGTTTTATAATTGTTAAATCGATTTATCCGCACTTTCATAAATGTTGGTTAAAATGATTTACATGTTCAATTTTATATTTATTTATTGTATTAGTATTTATTTTGACGTAGAAATTTTTTTATTAGCCCGAGTCAATATGAAATCCTAGCTCCGTTTCTGACTACCATAGTAACAAGATACATAAATCAGAGTACATAATATGTAATACATCAGAGTACATGACAAGATAATCATTCTCATGACATACATGAACGAGAATATATAATAAATATTACATAGAGTGCAAAAAAAGGAGGAGGAGGAGGAGATACATAAATCAAGTACATAAAATATGAATCAAAGTAGATAATAATACATCACTAAGTAGATAATAATACATCACTGGCGCATAAATCAAGGTACACACAACATGAATCTAATCATTTCTACATCGACGGAAACTACGACGGGGTGAATCATCATTGTCGTCTCTCCCAAATATCTGATCAAAGTACATCCTACAATCAAAAAATCTCATCCACCTTCAACTCAGCCTATATAGTGAAGCATGTGCAGCCTTTGACCACGCTCGATAATATACCTCCACTATCTGTGCTAGTGCTTGCAGGATATCACTTTGTGCTTGTTTGCCCTGTCATTGGATCATGTCTTCATAATAATCAATGCTACGCATATTTTCCCCATATCCGTCATGGCGGATTCCCATTTATGGGATCGAAGTAATAATCGTGTACAAGAAGATGAAATGTATCACATATCGATCAACCCCAGAAGTAGGAAATGCTATCAACCAACCAATACGACTAGCATTCGAAACGTAATCAAGGACACGATGCTGACTACGTTATTTTAATGAAGCTACAAAGATTTAGGACTACTAGTTAGTTTGGTCTCTGGTCACATTACCGATAACCAACGGTACAATTGTGTCCCTAATCACATTATCGTAATGCAACTACAAAGATTTAAGACTACTAGTCATTTTGGTGTCCTTGATCATGTTATTGATAATCTCACACAACTGAGTCAGGGGTATCGAAGTAATAATCGTGTACAAGAAGATGAAATGTATCACATATCGATCAACCCCAGAAGTAGGAAATGCTATCAACCAACCAATACGACTAGCATTCGAAATGTAATCAAGGACACGATGCTGACTACGTTATTTTAATGAAGCTACAAAGATTTAGGACTACTAGTTAGTTTGGTCTCTGGTCACATTACAACGGTACAATTGTGTCCCTAATCACATTATCGTAATGCAACTACGAAGATTTAAGACTACTAGTCATTTTGGTGTCCTTGATCATGTTATTGATAATCTCACACAACTGAGTCAGGGGTATCGAATTCGTGTCCCTAATCACAATTCAACTACTAGTCGTTTTAGGCTGTAAATAGCAGTTCCTACTTTAGCTTGACCGATATATCAATGCAATTTATCCTTCCGCACACGATTATTACCCCAATCCCACCGATATATTTGAGCGATATATCGTTGTTTTAGTTTAGACAATATTGCCAAATAATTTTGATACGCAAGTTCATGACTCGACAACCTCCTCTCGCTGAAGATCAAGTCATTGACACTTTTTTCAACGAATAGTAGAACTCAACTACTGTTTGTCAAAACTTCTCGTCTTTCGGGATATTTTTCTTAATATTGTCATCTGAAATCCTAATCCAAGCTTTTGCAAGCGTTACATATCATTCAAGAGTAAATTTCACTTGCTTCCTTGCTTTTGTCGGTTCCACTTCATCTTCAGTGGTCACAACTGCATCGATGTCTTCAATTCCAATGACAGCTGTTTGCGTCAAAATTGGTCACAAACCTCAGAAGTAGTGAAAGCACCAGTGTATATACACAGACCCTCAATATCCACACACAGATCTCAGATCCAGATTAAGTAGAGAACAAAAATGAAGAAATAGTAAAGTTAAAAATGTAAGAAAGCAAGAAAGAACACAAGATTTATAGTGGTTCGGCTATCTCCGACCTACGTCCACTTTGAATCAATCCTTTTATTCCTTTTATAATGTAATTACAGCTACAAGCCTTTGAAAATCAATAGCAAAAATGGCAAAGTTTTGCCTAGGAGAGAAGAAGCAGATCCATTTCTAGTTGCCATAAGACTGCTATTTATAGGTGTAAACCCGAAAATATCCGTCTCAAATCTTGGAAGACCTCTTCTCACACGTGGATGGGCCCGCATGATCGATCTGGAGTCGTTTGGGATCGATCCATGTACAATTCGTATCGATCCAAATTGGCTCCAATCAAGCCGAGATCGATCACGAACCTTCATGAGTGCATAAGGAAGCTCTTGTGAAAATTTCATAGCATTTGGACTTGTAGAACGAGAGTTATGATCGATCCCAGTTTGCATTTTCTAATGTCAGCTGTCATCTTCGTATTGATCGTCTCGATTACCTTCGTATCCATCATAATTCGCATCCATCATCCAAGTATCCATCGGTCCCCATATCCATAGCCGTAGCCTTCGCATCGATCCGAACTTCACGCGCTCTGATCCACATCCTTCGTTCCATCTCGACCGCTTTCTTAGTATCCATCGATACGAAGTACAGAGCCTTCGTATCTATCAATGCTTTGTATCCATCACATTCCGTTGCCTCGAGTCCATCCTTTCATATCGGTCCAAATCATGATCGTATCGATCGAGCTTCGTATCCATCGGTCGCTCCCCTGTTCGTATCGATCCTCTGCATATGTCCTTCGTATCGATCCAATACCTGATCGATACAAGGTGCTCTTCCAAACTACTGCTCGTTCTTCGTATCGATCCCAGCCTTGATCGATACGAAATACCCTGCCACACCGATGCCGAGTCCAACCAAATTGATGCGCATTGCATTGATACGAAACCATCAATACGAAGCATGTTGCCATTTCCATTCTGATCGATCTGAAACATCGATACAAACCTGCTTTCCTTGAATTTTGATTCATTCATATCTCGAGCATACGAACTCCGATTGACCTGAAATTTGAAATGTAGTCTTTCCTAGTATTGTTCATCATTCCCAATTGATCCTGTCTTGATTGGAGCTCGGTCAATTTTGACGGTATCGATCATAGCCTTGTTTCCAATCGATCTTCAATCCTGATATCCATCCTCTCCAGCCAATTTGTTGATACCCCGGCTTTGACCAAAAGGCGGGGTAACAACAGCAACTCCCCCGCCAAATTGATACTTATTGCGATGTTTCCCATGCATGCCGCTTAAAGGTTTTCACTTCTTTTTCTTCTTTTGATGCTCAGGATTATGGATTGGGTTTCTTTAACTCCTTGGTTGTCCTCTTCATCGTTGTCTTTGTCTGTTTCAACTTCTTCCATTTCCGCTGCTTCTTCATCGGCGCTTCCATATCAACATCAATAATAGTGTTTGGAGTATTATGCCTATAAGAGAACTCTGTACTTTGCGCAAACACAAGTTGATGAAAAGTGTGTTGGTGGTAGTATTATTGTTGTTATGGCACAGTGGAATGATAACATGGTTGTTAAAGGACGATAGGTGGAGCGTTGCAAGAATAAAGATGAGCATGATGGACATTTTGATAAGGCAAATAGTCATATTCATGTTGCAATAGAAGGAATCGTTGTTAATTAAAAGGATGAATATCAGGAGTGCATGGTAGGTTTATTGCTGAAGTTTAGAGTGCAAAATGTTTTTTGTTTTGTTTTGTTGGTTGCAAATTTTTCACCGGATGACATGGTTTTTGTACTCGAAGAAAATGAGTAGTAGAAGATAGTAGAAGAATGATGTTGTGGTAGATGAAAAAGTTGTGATATGATCTAAACAAAATGAGGGAGAAAATAGTCATTTAAATGACCGTTAGAGCGGAGTATTAAAACAGAAAAGCGTTTGTCGTTATATATTAAAATGGCAAACTCTTTGTCGTTTTAATAATCAGTCTTCCCAACCGGTTCACTAGTCATGGAGAAGAGTGAAATTAGTCCGAACAAGCCACATACGGGTGCATAGAGGCTAGTTCAGTGCAACTTATAATGCAGCTTATTGAGTGAACACGACATAGCTGATTGTTATACAATAATAAAAATGAAAATTGATGTATTATCCAATTTTATATGAAAAGTATAAAATAATTTTAGCACAGGCTGAAGCTGTCTGACTGCATATAACCCTGGGGAAAATTTAAGTCAAAAGAATATAAAAAGCAGAAACTAGAAAGGAAAAGATCCTAATTTGTATTTGACAAAGAACACGCTAAAGGTATGGTGCTTCTAAAAACACTACCCAATTTATGACTACAACCCTCAATATAAGAATACAAAATCCACAATTCTCTCTTTAAAGGTGATGGTACCCATATGCTTTAGAAGGGCAGTGCTTTAGAAGCACCCTAAAGATATTCAAACAATGAACCAAATCAGAAAAAAAAATGCAGTCAATATACTGGAAATAAAACTAACAAATTAAAAACAACATTACAAAAGGAAGTAGTGAAAACATACGGGACAAGATTTGTTCAGAACCATGATTTCACCACTTGGATGAACATCTCCCCTTGATGTCAAACACCCTAAAACAATTGATCGTGCAGGTAACCATGACTTCACGTAAAAATGAATGCTCTGAAAGTACCAATTAGATATTAAAGGTGTTGCAATTGATCAGGAATGTACTTCTGTAATACTGTATATGATACTGTGGGTGTTAAAGAAATTAGAACCTCTAAAAATTCAGTTCCAGCAAGATGCATTGCTTTTTGAAAAGCCGCATTTTCATTCTCAGATGACTGATCAGGGTCCATCCAATCCAAATTAAGTCTCCCAACTCTTGATGGTAAACTAGTATTGCTCACGTACTTCGGAGGTTGATCGGTATCGTATTTCTTAATCCCATTGTCATCTGCATCAATTGCCTGTAATAAACATGATATAAATTTTACTGTGTGGTGCAACTTTCTGGACATGGATTCAGCACCCTAATAATTAAAGTCAATACAGTAAATACATACATATACTCATGAAATAACCTAAATATTGCTACATATTATCTTACAACAAAACATATAACCAAGCAAATTTACAACAGCATGAATAAACCTGAAACTTTTGTTCAAGCACAAATAACTACAGAAAATACAGAACAAACTGACGAATGCCAAGATATTTAAGCAGAAACTTCATTGAAAAAATAAGCCTCCCTATATACAGAAAATTAAGCAATCCTCATTTGGAAACTGGAACCAAACCAATATTTCCAAAATTATATTTAAGAAACATGGAAAAGTTAATTTAGTTTAGGCATATAGAAATTACCAGATCTACGGATTCAAAATGTGGTAGCTATGAGCAATCTATAATTTAATAATACCTCAATGAAGTTTTTATATACAACAAGATACAAACGGAGAACGTCTTGGTGTCCCTCATCCTGCTGAAGCTCTCTTGCAATTATCTCCATGCCATAATGCTAAATGAAAATTATCACAGTAAGGAAGAGTCGACAAAGCGATGATAAACATTTATATGCGTGTTTGTGTGTGTGTTGCTACTTGTCTTACGCTGACGTAAACATGTTAACAACAATAAGACAACTACAACATGAGACTGTAAACATAATAAGTTATTTAATTACTAAGTCATTACAGGTGTCCAACCAAAACTCTTTGGAACATCCACGAGCTTGTATGTATGCCCCTACATTCCAGTTATATAAAGATGCCATAATCAATGTTTGAACTCTGCACCTCTTACACATCGACTTGGTGTTGGCTAATTCTGTTTCAACACCGATTTGTTGAGTTAACCCGTATTATGACAAAATCAGTATACCACGAAAAAGACTTGAGTTTACCCAAACAACTCCAGAACTACCCAGTATGTGATGGTTTCACTCACAACATTTCAAATGATATTTGTCGTCTATCATAATCTCAAACCACATCAAGTATTCTCTCAACAGTACAAACCGACCCTAGCTACTCACTCTAAAATACGAAACTACCCTTCTACATCCAGTTTTTTGAGTAGTGGGGATATGACTATATGTAAGTAAAGGTCCAAAAAAGAGTATTCAGACCTTCCGATAACGGTTTTAGGATGAAATGTTCAGAATGAAAGAAACTGAAGATGTTTTAAAAGCAAATCTAACAATGGATTGAAAATATGTAATGACATTATATATTCTATAAAATCTGGGACAGATTCAAATCGTGGAAATGTGCAACTAAGGCTTGAAGCTGAGAGATCTGATGATGGGAAGGAGTCAGTGGGAATCTCCTTAGGATGTGTTGTATTGTCTGATTGCATGCTGTTTGGAAATGTTGCTTTTTAGTTTGCTTTATGTATATAACGATGTATTTATCTTGCTTTTGCTTCAGCCAAGCATGTTGGCTCATATTATGCATTAAGGCATAGATCTTTGGCCATGCTACTTTGCATGTACTCTTGCTACTTTTATGATATATGTAACATAGGTTGTATGGTTATTTGAATCACGCATCATTCTAAAATAAACTCGGCAAATGAGGGCCTAAATAGTTAAGCAAATAACAAGTGCTGCCTCTGCCTATGGGACAATATAATAATACCTTATACACAAGTCCAGCGCTGCTAAGCTTGGTAGTAAAACCATGCCCAAATGCCTCATTAAACCCTTTCTGATGGTGATCATAACGATCATGTTCAGGATCATAAACACCACCAACATCAAGAACAGCATCAAGAGCATCTAGAATCTGCAGTCAATTCTTCAATAAGACATTATACTAGAAGTTGTGTGCATGAAACATTTTAATACCATAAATTGTGTAATATATGCTATAATCTTAAGTAATAACCCTTAAGCCTGTAGTAGCTTCCTGTATAAAATATATGCTTCAGGTAGAGAAACAAAGAGATGTTACATGATGTAAATCTTCAACATTTGTTCTGCTGATATTGTGTTTTATATAAGCACAAAATAAGTCTAGCCATCATGCATGAAGATTGTTGTACAAAGATACCCGCAATATTATTAGATGGTTTCAGTGCTGTTGCCAGCGCCATTCAAGATAACGTTAGGCATGGCAGTTAAAAAACAAAAGTGTAAATCTTGATACTTCATACAGTTATAGTCAACAACACGAAATCCAGTTGTAAATCAACATAGTCTGACTAACCATTATTAATAAACCGCAGTCAAAAACATGAAATCCTACTGTAAATCAACATAGTCTGACTAATCATTTTTAATAAACCGGATTGCAGAATCAAATGAACTTGAATATCTAACATTTAATAATCGCATCAAACTTCAAGCTATCCAAACCAAATATCAGAAAGAAAGAAAGAAAAATACCTTGGAGTCTCTAGTTCGAACAATCTCAGCATCACGGAACTTATTAGTGAGTCGAATCATGAAGCAGCCTAGGGCTTCGTCGCAATGGAAACTACCATTATGGGTTCCAACTCTTTTATTAGAATAATTAGAGCTTGGACATTCAGTAGAGTAGGATGAAACCCTAGAAGGAGATGGAGCCGCCATGGACATGAGAGGAGAGTAAAAGAGAGAGGTTGGAGACTTAAGAGGGGGTAACTTGTCAAATATGCCTCTCAGAGCAAGCATTTTTGTTGAATAGAATTAGAACAGGGTTGTACTACTGTATAAACACCAAAGGCGTCTTAGAACGCTTTTAAAATTAATCAAGCTACTAAAAAACAATGAACAAATTTGAAAAAATAAGAAAAAAGTAGTCACTCGGATTGAGTATAGCAACACAAATACAACATACATGATTAATAAATAAATAAAACTCTAATTATCACACATGATTTACCTACGTGATAATAACGTAAATACAACATATTTTATTTTTTGAGATTTGTGTTTTACGGTTTGATAAATTTTTATTAATATTTAGATTTTGCATGTTGATTATTGTTATTGTGATCTCGTTACTTTTAAGTAAATATATTTTTTCTAAATCTGTTTTAACTTTTTGATTTAACGAATTTACGTACGTTCCAACAAATTAACTGCATGTGAAGAATTTGGATAAAATTCGAATTTGAGATTGAGTTTTCTTAGAAGAAAGAGAAATGAGAATGGTTTGAAGGTTTGGAAAGAGGAATCGGTTTGGAGGTTATTATTATTTTTAAGAGAGAAGAACGCTTCGTTTCGTGCGCTAAAAAATGTGTGAGTGGGGAAGTTAAGTGTTTGAATGGGTGAGAGAAGGTATTTGAGTGTGTGCAAATAGTAACATCATATGCAATAGGGTGAATCTACGTCTTAGTAGGGAAATAATTTTATATAAAATTTAGGGCAAACCTGCATCTTCAGATCAGTGCATACACAAGAAATTATATCAGGATGATATACACCAAATTTTACTTCACATACACCATATAAATTATAAAACAGCCCTTACTAATAAAATTGATACATTGTTTTTTCATTTTAATAAAACAAATCTATGTACACCTAGAAGGTTTGGTACTAGGTACTACTTAACATATACGGACCACAATACGAATTAACAGCTAAAACTTAGGGGTATATGCGTGTGTTGACTAGAGATTTAGCCAACCTCGGAATTGGACTTATCCGCAAATGTTACTTGCTAACACCATTTAAAAGGTTGAAAATGAGAAAGAACATGAGCAATTAAAGTAAATGACACCAAATTTAGAGTGATTCGGTAAGCTTGCCTATGTCCACTATGAAGATCTCTTACATATGTCTCTCTATAATTACTGAGAATTACAAGAAAAGGTAAGAAAACAAATCACTTGAGACTGAAAAAGTTAGCTAACCTCAAGTTCTTAAAGCTTGATCTGTTATGTGAAGAGCTTCGGATTGTGTGTATTATTTAGAATTCTTATATTTTTCAACCCCTTTAAAGCGGTAATGCATGAGGTACTTATGGTAGCTGAAATGGATGATAGGTGGTTGGGATTGTGCCGTAAAATTGACGGTAAGAGTTCTCGGTCGTTGATCTACTAGAACGAGTAGATGCAAGACGATTGTAAAGGATCAAGGGGATGTATAGTTGAGAAAATATACTCATCGCCCCTATGTACCATGCACAGACTTAGCATTTAATATGCATTTAATGCCGATGGTTTGCCACATCAGTTCAACCGCTTGGCTACATTGCTTTGTACATATGGATGGACAACTTGTCATTTCCTCTTGTGTGCTTATGTGGCAATCCTTGCTGAGGTGGCTGGTCGATTGCTGAAGGAATGAAGGAGATTGAAAGTAGCTAAAAATCCAACTTAGATGGTGTGGATGTAGGGTGACATGGGCTGTTTGAGACCGGTCGTGGGCGGTGTACTAAAACCGGGCCAAGAACGAGTCATGCTTAAGCCAGCCTTATCAAGTATGCCCATTGCTTGAGGCGGCCTGGAGTGGTTCCAGTCAGTGATTGAAGCGATGTTGAAGTAAACTGGCTGATTTGGGGTCCGGATGGAAGCGGATCAGCATGAAGGAGACGATTGTTATCGAGCCACGCTAGAATGGACCGGGAATGGTTGGGCTTAGGTCTGCTTTCATGAGCAGTTTGTGAAGACTGTCTAGGGATAGGACAATCGGGCTTCATCTTGATGTTTCGCTAAGTAGAAGGATTGGTTTGTGATCAACATGAGTTTGGGCTAACCTAGGAGGGTCGGTCGTGCCTTAATTAGCTTGCTAATTACTTGCAAGAAAATTGAGCGAAGGCTTGGTTCTCTCGACTACTTAGAGAAGCAAGCTCGCGATAGTTGCAGAACCACAATCTTTCTCCTTCATATAGTTTTCTATAAAAAGAAGTAAATAACTTGCCCATTCTTTTGATTTTAATTCAAAATCATGATCTTCCTACTCGACTTTCATGACGGAAGACAAAATAATTGGCATCTTCTTCAATTTCCTTTCTTTCAATTTTATGTAAGGTTGCATATAATTGGGTCTAAAGAGAAGTTACATATTATTTTATATATTGCAAAATAATGGTATGTTTGTCGTTAATTTTTTTTTCTATAAAAATAAAGTTGTAAAGCATTTTATGGTGTATGAATAAAAATTACCCTAATACATACATATATGTATGTTAATGTACACATACATGCACACATACTGATTTCGGAGAGAGAGAATGAGGGGGTAGGGGGAAGAAAGAGGGCATTAAGATTTGCCCACATCATGGAAAAGATAAAACTATACTTATATAAGTATAGGGAATTCAAAAGAAGGTTAAGGCCTTAGTACTTCTAAATTTTTCTCTTGGATTGAAGGGAGAGATCATGCATGACAACACATGTGCGTGTTGCTGTTGTCGTCTGATCAAGTCAAGCTTGAGTTTGGGTCTAAATTATATTTTTGATAGAGTTTAAACCGGGTTTAATTTTTAAATTCAGCCTCATTTATTGGCTTCGATTTCGTTCGATGGCAAAGAATATGCATTTCTTATTGGTTGGACTCGACGATATATGCGTTGAAAATGCCAAAACCAAAGGAGAGAGAGAATGAAACTGTTGTTAAGACAAGATCCCGACTCAGATGGGAAAAAGACAACTACATATGCAAATAGCACATATGCGATGCGATGTCTGATGCATTATTTGATCTTTACTACAATAAATTGACTGTTAAGCATGTTTGAGATGCTTTATAGGTCAAGTTTCTTATGGAATACACAACAATTAAGAAATTTCTTACTATGAATTTTTTAATTACATAATGACTAATGTTAGGTAGGTAGTAGTGCAATTAACGATATCATGCATAACTTGAATCAGTTCAAGCAACATGACATGAATATGGATGAGGAAATCAAAATCTCATCCATTATAGGTAAACTTCACCCTCTTAGGAAAAACTAAAGGAAAATCCTTAGACACAAGAAGGAATATATGAGTTTGGACAGTCATATGCAATATTTTTAGGTTGAAGAGCAATTAAGACAAAAGAAAATAATAAAATAATGTTGTATTCATCGGAGGTCCACGTGATGGAGGAAAAAGAGAAAAATAATGCCTTGAAGCAATGTTTTAATAATAAAAAAGTCTTAGAACAACAAAAATTTTGAGAACAAGAAAACCAGGAAAGTGAATGGTTGTTTTAATCGTGGAAATTCGGGTCACTTCAAAAGGGATCATCGTTTCCTTAAAAAGAAATAACAACCGTCAAAAGACAATAACGCGGTCGTTATATCTAAAATCATGGGTTAAGGGTATTAACCATACATCATTGATAAAATGATTACACAAGGACTTTAATTATGGATGTTCATGTTTTGGGTATACTTAATCAGTCATTATGTATTTTATTGTTATCATATTCACATCGTTTATGACTCATAACTGCATTTTGGGGTGTTAAGGGCAGGATAACCGGCTAGGTTGACCCAATAATAAATATAGATTTACTTAACTCCTGTACGAGTAGAATTGCATCCAAAAGGTCAGGTAGATCAACATATAGGATGCCTAGAAATGATCAAAAAATTATTGAGTTAAACAGGTTTTTAGTTAGCCCATGAAAACTATGTTATGAGAAATATTATTGGTAGGGGCCAATAGGTTCTTAGTGATCCTATGAAAACTATGTACGGAATATCTTATTGGTAGAGATCACTAGGTTCATAGTTAGCCCATGAAAACTATAATTTGAAAGAGGTTATTGGAGAATCAAATATGTTCATAGTGATCCCATGAAAACTAAGATTGGATAAAGTTATTGGTAGAACCAATAGGTTCTTAGTGATCCCAAAAAAACTATGAAATCGGACAAATAGTCCATAAAATTGGAACAGGTTATTAGTCGGTCCATAAAAACTAATAGATCATGGTAACCTTAGAAACTATAAACTGAGACAGATAGTCAGATAAATTGGGATGGGAAATCCAGGGCATAATGCAGTTTTGAATATCATCATATTATGTTATTTTTTAACCATTATGGATGCAGGTGCACAGTATATGGTTATTGTATTATGGTTGAGATACTAGTGATGGAAAAACCCGTTCCGCTTAGCGGTGTGGTCTCACTGGATATCTAGTTAGTCTGAGATGGTAGGGTATTATTCACACCAGACTTTTTGTCTGACCTGAAGTTTTTTACTTTCCCCTTAAACTCTCGGGTACTCATTTGAGTAGCTTGAGAGTAAGGGTTTTTCGAGTTCTCTTTAGACGAATAAGCTTCCTGAGACGTGCAAGAGGCAATCTAGCTAGTAAGAGTTATATACTTGTTTTTTGTTGTGTTTTGATTCTGCTTTTGTATTGTAATGGCTAGTTGCATTAAATGTCAGATATTTTGACTTTGATCATCCATGGGGGCATCTTCATATGTCGCTCTTGGAATATGTTGTAATAACTATATTTTCTTTGAACGTGGTTTGCGAATTGAAATTACACAATGAAATTGAAATCTTATTGTGAAATGAGATGAGAAAATTTATTTTAAAAATTATATTGAATTTTCGTATTCATATGTTTCTGGTATTACCAAAATGATTAATATAGCCGTATTTTGTCATCGAAAATTAATGATTACGAATGACTACAGTATCCGTAGCACTTAATTTCAGCCCTCAAAATGGGGGATGTTACAGTTTGGTATCAGAGCATAGGTTTATGTAAATTTAAAAGGAATTTAAACCTAAAAGATTTTGAAAACATAAACCAACGAATCGGAGAATAAGATTGGGGTTGGGATAATGCAATAATAACGTACTTGTATTTTGCTATATATAGGTATGTATGCCCTTCTCTCTTAAACCGTTCTTCTGTATCTTGCTAAGGCTCATATTCATATTTACGAGAAATAAAGGTATGGAAGCAAGAAATGGACGAGTGAATCTAGGTAGAGGAAGCACCACAACTAACGGAAATGTTCGACCCAATACCAGAAGAAATCAGGGTCGACAGGCAAATGCTGATCGAAACGAAAATGCCAACGTAGGTGCTAGAATCCCACCAATAGATATGGGAATGATGTATCAGTTCTTTGTTAACTTGATGCAAGCTGAAGCGGCTGCAGGAGTAGCTGGAGGAAATGTTGTGAATGCGGGAGGAGAAAATCCCGTGGCGCTAGTTGGCAATAATTATGCCAAGCTGAGCAGGGATTATATCAGTTTGGGTGGGAAGCCTTTTATTGGAAGATATTGTAGAAGTGGAGAATTAGCTGTTGCATTGCTAGAGAATCTTTGTTGATCTCAGTTTGGATGATGAGCAGAAAAGGAGACTAGCTTCGAGGCAGTTGTAGGGAGCAACATTGTTATGGTGGAATGGAGTCACCGTAGGTGTGCCTGAGGAGGAGTTGACTTGGGCAGAATTTCAAAAGAGGTTCGAAGAAAGATTCTTGTATGAAGTTGCCACGTCAGTTTTTCAGAGGATGTTTACGGACTTGGATCGAGGAGCAACATCGGTGATTGAGTATGCCACTAAGTTTGATGAGCTATCCAAATATGGATAAGCTACCATTGACACCGTCATTAAGAGGAATGAAAAGTTTATTCCGGGATTGAAGCCAGAGATTGCTGGGGCGAGCATGCCACATCTCCGAGACCGGCAACTCGGAATGAAGAGATGCTTTCTACTTTTGGAAATGAGAAGCAGGGTGAAAATCAGGATTCTCACGGTAAGAATAGAAAGTTCTTTAAGAAGAAAGGAGCTCGGAAAGGAGGAACTGCCAAGAAAGGAATGACTGATCTGGTTTGCTACAAGTACGATAAGAAGGGACATTTTTCTCACGAGTGCCGGTCTAGCAAAGGGAAGAAATTTGCTGATAAGAAAGGAGTGAAATGCTTGAACTGAGACCAGATGGGGCATTATAAGAATCAATGTCCAAAACCAATCAAAGTGGACAAGGGAAAAGTTTTTGCTTTGGAACAGTCATGCTCTAGACCAACACAGCTGAGAAGGGAAAATCTATGATGGAATGTACGCTTTTGATCCATAGTATACCGGTTAGGATACTATTTGATGTCGGTGCACCGCATTCATTTATATCTTAGTGTTTAGTAGATAAGTTATGCTTAGAACCTTCATACCTAGTTACTTCCTTAAGGGTTGCGAATCCAATAGGAGGGTATGCAACTCTGGGAATGAGATGTGACCAGTTATAACTTGATTTGTTAGGCCATAAGTTTGCATGCAATTTGTATGTCTTTGGTTTCGTAGGCTTCAGGATCATATTGGGTATGGATTGGTTAAACAGATATAATGTTAGGATATTTTGCCAGGATAGGGAAATATCATTAAGACATCCTAGTAGTAGTGACCAAATAGTATACTCAGTCGAGAATTTGAGTCCATGAATTTGTGCTTTGTTGAATGCTATGGAAGCAGAAGAAGAGTTGAATCAGGTTTTGGTAGCAAGAGAATTTGCAGATGTTTTGAGCCGGTCATAGGACTACCACCGAAATGAACTATCGAGTTTCAAATAGATCTTGTGCTAGGAGCAGAACCCATAAGTAGACCACCTAGAAGGATGACACCTACAAAGATAAAGGAGTTAAAGGTGCAGCTAGTTGACTTAGAAGGAAAGAAGTTTATCAGACCAAGCAGTTGCCTTTGGGAGCAACCACGATGTTCGTGAAGAAACTGGACGAATTGTTAAGGTTGTGTATCGACTACCGTAAGTTGAATGAGAAGCCGATTAAGAATAGGTATCATTTTTCGAGAATCGACGACTTATTCAATTAGTTGAGTGGAGCCAGAGCGTTTTCCCAATTGGATTTGGCTATAGGGTTCCATCAGCTAAGGGTGTCGGAGGACAGTTTTCCTTTGACGACATTTCAAATGATATATGGTTTGTACGAGTGGTTAGTAATGCCATTCGGGTTAACTAATGCGCCAGCTTTCTTCCTAGATTTGATAAAGCCGTATTTTTCGAGAGCACTTAGATAAGTTCGTATTGGTGTTCATGGATGACATGTTGATATATTCCAAGGATGAAAGAGAGCATGAGGTTCATCTTAGAATAGTGTTAAAGACATTGAGATAGTATCAGCTGAAAGCAAAGTTTTTGAATTGTCGTTTATGGAAGAAAGAAGTAAATTTTTTGGCCATGTAGTCTCAGGAGAAGAGTTATTAGTTGATCCAGCTAAGATTGAAGTAGTTAATAGTTGGAAGAGACCCAAACAGTGACCGAGATAAGAAGTTTTTGGATTGGTTAGATATTACTAGAGATTTATCAGGGATTTTTCACAGATAGCAGTACCCCTGATTTCTGTGCAGTTAAAGCGCTCGGCAGATTCAATGCGGCAGATGTGCAAAAAGTCATAGCGGGGATACAGCGAGGATATAGCGGATGACTCTAAAATAGCATATAAAACTTGTACTTAATGTTTTTACAAATATATAAATGGTAATTAAATAAAAAATTAACATTCAATTCAATTATAATTAATATATAAATAATTTTAAATAAAAATATGTGTGAATATACTGTAAATAAACGTAAAACTGTTATATAACATAACTGAATTTAGTAGAATATTAGAGTATTTTCATTTCTGAAAATATATTAAAAATTCAATTAAATAAATTAATTTCATAATTTTTATAAATTATAAATGTCATTTTTCAATTCGTTTATTTTAAAGAAGATATAGCGGAAATAGCGGGACATAGCGGGAATAACGGGATATAGCGGAAATAGCGGGGCTTAAAGTGGAAAGGCTATATTTGGGGCTATATGGAAAAATCGTAGCGGTAGAAATCCGCTACGAGATATAGCAGGGTTATAGCGGGGAAATAGCGGAGCATTAACTGCACAGCCTCTGAATAAGCTAACCAGAAAGGACGTTAAGTTTGTTTGATCTGACAAATGCGAGTAAGAATTCCTTAAGTTAAAGCATTTATTGATCAATGTGCCCATGTTAGTTGTGCCAAACGGTAATCGAGGGTTAGTAGTGTATACGGATGCATGTGGAACTGGATTAGAAGCTGTGTTGATGTAGAAGGGTAAGGTAATTGCCTACGCTTCTCGACAGCTTAGACCGCATGAAGTAAGATATCTGACCCATGATTTAGAGTTGGCAGCGGTGATCTTCACATTGAAAGTGTGGAGACATTATCTTTTAGGAGAAAGATTTGAGTTGTAAACGAATCATAAGCCTTTTAGGTATTTATTCTCTCAGAAGAAGTTGAATATGAGACAACAGAGGTAGTTGGAGTTTTAGCAACTTATGACTTTGGTACATAGTATACACTGGGGAAAGGTAATAAAGTAGTGGATGCTTTTAGCAGAAAATATCAGAATGTGGTGTTAGCTATATTAGCAAAATGGAAGGATCTTGAGGCATTGACTACGTGTAGTGTGTAGTTAAGATCGACTGCTAGTTCTAGTCAGAGTACTGCAATGATATCCTGTTTGGAAGTTCGACCAGTTTGATCGAAAGGATTGATTCTAAGCAGAAAGATGATCCATTGTTGGCCAAGAAGATTAGAAAACTTGAGATTGGAATTGAGATTGATGATTTGAGATATTTTAGCCTTGACTAGAAGGGATGGTTGAGAAAGAAGGGATGATTGTGTTTTCCGAATATTGGGACCCTAAGGAAAGAAGTTCTTAGGGAATGTCATCGATCGAAGTTTACGATTCATCCTGGAGGAACTAAGATGTATCAGGATATGAAGAGAATTTTCTTCTGGGAAGGTATGAAGAGGGATGTTGGCTTATGGGTAAAGCAATGTTCGAATTGCCAACAAGTAAAAGCCAAACATCAGAAGCCGAGTGAGTTGCTTCAGCCTTTAGATATACTAGTTTAGAAATGGGATTCGATATCCATGGACTTTATTAACGGGTTGCCAAGGTTGAATCGAGGAAATGAGAGTACATAGGTCATAGTGGACAAATTTACCAAGAGCACCCATTTCATTCCCATTAAGTCAACCAAGACGGCACCTGTTTTGGCCAAGTTATTTATGAAGAACATAGTTAGACTGCATGGGATTCCTAGTAGTATAGTCAGTGGCAGAGATACATCGTTTACTAGTGAAATCTGGAAGAGTCTAAAGGAAGTGTTAGGTACTAAGCTTAAAATGAGTATCGCTTATCACCCTCATATAGATGAGCAGGCAGAGAGAGTCAATTGGGTACTCGAGGATTTGTTGAGAGCTTGCATACTAGATTTTGGTGGATCATAGGAAGACCACCTACACTTGGTTGAGTTTTCCTATAATAATAATTATTAGACTAGTATATGAATGGCGCCTTTTGAAGCTTTGTATGGAAGGTTGTGAAAGTCACCAGCATATTGGTTGGAAACCGAAGACAGGTTAGTCTTAGGTCCAGATCTGGTGAGAGAAGCAACAGAGAAAATTGAGTTAATCCAAGGTAGGATGAGAGAAGCTCGGTAAAGACAGAAAAGTTATGCGGACAGAAGGCGTAAGGATCTAGAGTTCTCAGTTGGAGATAAGATTTTCATTAAGTATCACCGATGAAGGGTTTGGTGATATTCGGTAAGACAGGAAGTTAGCATCGAGATATGTTGGACCGTTCTCGGTTATAGAGAGGATCGGAAAGCTCACATATCGAGTAGATTTACCGAGCAGTTTGGCAGGTGTCAGTAACATTTTTCATGTTTCAAATCTTCAGAAGTATGTGCATGATCCAGAGACTACTATCACTCTGACTGCATTGGAAGATTTAGTAGTAAAATAGGATATGACTTTTGTTAGGCAATCAGTTTGGGTTGTAGCGAGAGATGAGAAGAAGTTAAGGAACAAGACAGTCAAGTTGGTGAAAGTTCAGTGGAGCAACAACGAAAAAGACTGTTCTTGAGGGACAAAGGATAGGATTAGGGATACTTATCCCGAGCTGTTGCAAGGGTATGTTATATATTTGTTATATATATATTTTATGGCTGGTAGGATATACTAGCTTTCGCTGCATGTTTGTTATGCTTATTTTGTAGTCCTTACTAATTTCTAAGGACAAAATTCTTTAAGGAGGGGAGCCTATAACAACCCCTAATTTTGATTAACATTATTCAAGAGACTTAATTAGATAAATTAAAAAGAATAATGTGATGATTAGATTGATAAGGGAGTTGAGATTTGAATATAATTAAGGTCGAGCCTTAACCAAATAAATACATAAAATTGTTTTATAACTTAAGCATATAATTGAATAGGGAAAGGGTAATATAGGAATAAATAAGACCTCGTAACCCTTAAACCCTTATTCCTTCTCATCCACGTTTTCATAAAATCAAAACAATCAAAAGAAATTGCAAGCAAAGGTCGGCCATTAACTACTACCTAAATCATGAAAATCAAGTAGAGATTCAAGAAGGAAAGCTAGGAAGATTAAGAAATAATCAAATCTCAAAATCCATTATCCAAACAAGGTGAATAATAACTCAAACCATCTCATATTTATTGTCTTGTGATTATCTAGATCTAGGTTGAATTTGATGCCGAATATGTATTGATGATTTGATGATATGTTATGTTTGTTTTTACCATGTTTAATATATGATAAGTTATAAGAATATTTATGAACATGATTATTTCGGTTCTAAGATTTAACTCGAAGATATATTTCTCCAAATGCTATGATTTTTGAGTATGATGTTTAAATGATAAATTTGGAGATGAGTTTTTAATTTCATAATTTTCCCAAGCCTAAGGAATATTTTACGAATTTTTAAAGGTGAAAAACACATTAATTAGGGTTTAATTTAATTAAGTCATTAAATAATGATTTTTCAGCTTGAAAATCTTATATGATGAAAAGAAAACCATTTTGGGATTTATGTGAAATTTTGAGATTTTTCTCAAATATATTTGAAGAGATATGGATTAAATAAGAAAGATTAGTGTTTAATTATTTAATTAGTTAGTTATGTAAATTAACGTTTAAACATACATTTTTGGCTTTGGGAGATAATGTACGGCGGCATGGATGAAATTAAGTTGAAAAGTTTTAGTAACCAATCATATTTTGGCATATAAAAGAGATATGTTGAAAAGAACATGCTTTATTAGGCAAAAATTCGGTTGTAGTGATAATTACAATGATGTCACTTCCCTTTATATTGATGCTGCGTTTATCATCCCTTCGACGTCGTCGAGAGGAAAGCATAGGGCACTATTTCAATAATGCAAAGTGGTTTCAAGCTCGTCGAAGTCAAGAGGTAGCGGTGGCTCTATGGTGTCGACGAGGTCATGCCGCACTTATCCGTGTTGCGTGTATCTTCGTCGCGCCTAAACTTTCAAAGTATAGGGGAGAAGGGTCTTCGAGCTTATCAATACTTAGTAGCATCGACATGATTCGTGTCATCGCACTTCTCATGGTGCCGCATTAGTTGTGTCGCCGCTCTTCTATAAAATGCGGAGAGACCATGTCACCGCTAAACGATGGCATCGACATGGATTGTACGCATTGTTTTAAAACCAAAAGCAAAGTTGCCTCGTCGCCGAAGTAGATGGTGTCGACATTGTTGAGAATCGATGCCATCATTATCAAAGAAGCACATGATGCCACATGTTCATGTTGTTTTCCAATAGAGGTGGAGAGCCTTATGTCTCGACGTTGACGTGATAGGATGTCGACGTTGATCATTGTAAAATGTTTTAAATGGTGATAAACCCAATATCATTTTCATATAAACACATGGCAATATAAAAAGGGTTTTACAAATGTCATTAGACTTTAAAAATAGAAAGAGATGATTTCCTTGTTTAAATTATGGGTTAAGGGTATTAACCATAAATCATTAAGAAAACGATTACAAGGACTTTAATTATGGATGTTTATGTTTTTGGTTTCCTTGACCAGTCATTATGTATGCTGTTGTTATCATATTCACTTCGTTTATGACCCATAACTGCATTTGGGGAGTTAAGGGCAAGAGAACCAGCTAGGTTGATCCAATAGTGAATATAAATTTAATTAACTCCTGTGTGAGTAGAATTGCATCCAGAAGGTCAAGTAGACCAGAATATAGGATGCCCAGAACTGATCAAAAGATTATTGAGTTGGACGGGTTCTTAGTTAGCCCATGAAAACTATGTTATGAGAAATGTGATTAATGGGGGCTAATAGGTTTTTAATGATCCCATGAAAACTATGTCTGAAATATGTTATTGATAGAGACCAATAGGTTCATAGTTAGCCCATGAAAACTATCATTTGAAAGTGGTTATTAGAGAACCCAATATATTCATAGTGGTCCTATGAAAACTACGACTGGATAAAGTTATTGGTAGAAACCAATAGTTTCTTAGTGATCCCGTGAAAATTATGAAATCAGACAAATAGTCCATAAGATTAGAACATGTTATTAGTCAGCCCATAAAAACTTATAGATTCATAGTAACCCTAGAAACTATAAACTGAGACAGATAGTCAAATAACTTGGGATGGGAAATCCATGGCATATTGCATTTTTGAATATCGTCATATTATGTTATGTTTTAACCATTGTGGATGCAGGTGCATAGTATATGGTTATTGTATTATGGTTGAGATACTAGTGGGGGGAAACCCATTCCGCTTAGCGACATGGTCTCACTAGATATCTAGTTGGTCCAAGATGGTATGTTATTATTCACACCAGACTTTTTGTCTTACCCCAAGTTTTTGTCTTTCCCCTTAAACTCTCGGTTACTCATTTGAGTAGCTTGAGAGTAAGGGTTTTTCAAGTTCTGTTTAGATAAATAAGCTTCTAGAGACATGTAGAGGGCAATCTAGCTAGTAAGAGCTATATATCTATTTTCTATTATGTTTTGATTATGCTTTTGTGTTGTAATGGCAAGTTGTATTAAATGCCATATATTTGACTCTGATCATCTAAGGGGGCATCTTTATATGTTTCTCTTATAGTATGTTGTAATAATTATATTTTCTCTGAACGTGGTTTGCGAATTAGAATTACGTAATGAATTGAAATCTTATTGTGAAATGAGATGAGAAAATTTATTTTAAAAATTATGTTGAATTTCCATATTCATGTGTCTCTAATATTACCAAAATGATTAACATGGCCGTATTTTGTCTCCAGAAATTAGTAACCATGGATGATTGCAGCATTCGTAGCACTTAGTTTCGGGCCTCAAAATGGGGGATGTTACATGCTCATCATATACTATATCCTTCAAAGTATATCTCCAATTGTAAGCCCAAAGGCCCTTCCAGTCCAATTCCATAACTCTAACGACATGCAACGAAGCTACCGTAAATCATGCCCTAACGATACGAGAGAAAGTACTTAAGCCACTTAATATCTCTTTAATGGAAATTTGGCAGACTCTAATCATTTAATACCTATACCCTAGGAAGATCCCGTCATTTAATACGTAAACCCAAGGCGGACCCCTTTCTCGTAGTCCCTAACTGACATCATAAGAAATCTCACTAGGCCACTTAATACATCTTTTATGGGAAGAGACGGACCCTACAATAGCCACTTAATACCTCAACTTCAAAGCAGATCCATATCCAAGTTTTCCTACTACCACACATAAAAGATAGTCCCGACCATTTAATACTTCTTGAGTAGGAAGAAGGTGGACCCTTCAACAGCCACTTAATACCCCCACTTAGAAGTAGGCCCTTATTGAGATATCCGTCGTATGACCCATAACTTAAGCTGCGACGTCTCACATTAGTCCGACTATTTGTAGGTGTTGATAGCAAAATTAGCTTGATAGACTTATCCTATAGAATTAGGACTAAACCTACATCCAACATGGGTGCTTATTATAGGCAATGTCTCACATCAATCTCAAAGTCACACCGTTGGTAGCCGGATTAACTAGGTAGACTTCTGTGTGCTTTTGACTGACCTCATATCCCTATAACTTAGTCATATTTCCGCTCTCCTAACATACTATAATAACTCACCACATTTACAACTTAAGGCCATATAAGGAAAACTCCTTATTTCGCCTTTAATTATGGATTAATTTTCATAACGATCCTTATTCCTTCCTACGAGGTTTAATGCTAGTTACTAACATATTTATTCCATACGATATGATTGATACGCTATTAATTGTACGTTAATAATATATATATATATATATAAGCTAGCAGGGTTGACATGGCCCTTTCCAGATTATTAAATAAATAAAAAGAAATGGAAAAAATAGGCTTAATCCTATGAAAAAACGCGAGGCTAAACAAAGAATAAGAAGAAGGAAAAATCAAAGGGAAGAAAAATAAGAAAAAACAACAACACAAGAAGCAAACATTTGTCCCATACTATAGTAGGATAAGCTTCACAATCCAAACCATGAATACACATGCTTTTCTTAATTTTGTTATATATGGCATTGCACAAGACTTGATCAATTGAGAATTTGCTTTCAAAAACCCTAGCATTTCTCTCCTTCCAAATTGTAATAACAAATATTTTCAAAACAAGAAGTAACATCAAAGAATCATTGCATCTCCATCTGGTGGCCTTGAAAATCCTAATCCATTCATCCTTATTGCCTCTTAGTGGATTCTAAAGACAGCCTTTGCACAAAACCATGTACCACAATGAGTATATTTCCCTATAGTTGAAAAACAGGTGCATGGTATCCTCGACATGATTGTTGTAAAACACACACTGATTAATGACATTCATACCTCTGAGTTGTAGATTAGCACAAATCAGAAGACCATTCTTAAGCACCTTCCATAACACAAAGTTGGGTTTTTCTGTACTAAATCCGTTCCAAACCCTACTGCTCCACCAAAAGATAGTCTCAATTGTAGAAGATGATAAAATATTGTAAATTGCTGAAATAAAGTAGGGCTTTTGCTTTCTGGTCCAGATATAGACATCCTCTCCCATGTTCAGGCAAGCATTATGGATAGAGTTCCACACTGCCTGAATTCTGGCATTACTAGTATATGGAACTAAAATGACCCCATCAAGCAAGTAATCTCTGGCTTTTGCTTCCATTGGGATACTAGATTGACATATCTCATCATAAGACAAAACGAAAGCCAAGATTAAACCCTTTCCAACCTAAGGGACATACCGGGTTGATTTGCACACGAGGAAGCAGCGTGTCTCTAAGCTGAAGAATAGCTCTCCAAACCCATCTAGAATCCATAAGCCAATAATTGTTTCTGCCAAGATGATGTTTCCTAGCCCACCTTACCCAAATGTTAGACTTGTTGTTCAGATATCAACGTGCTTAGAGAAAGCAGCCTTATTCTAATATTTCATACATTTAATGCCTAAAGGACCATTGTAAAATGGCATTTCCAGTTTTCTAAAAGCCAAAGGAACCAGTTTCCTAGACTGCATATTACATATCCATAAGAAATGGTACATGGCTTGCCTGATTTGATTTATAAGCTTCACAAGGAGAATGAAAGTCCTACACCAGTTGACAATCATGGGAAAGATGATGGATTTAATGATCACCAGTCTTCCTTCTTGACTCAACTTTCTATTCACCCAGCTGTTCATAGTACTTGTGATTTTCTTAAATAGAGGGAGACAAAGAGAGAGGCCAATCTTCCTAGTTGAGAGAGGAATACCTATATGAGAGATTCCATTGCACAATGCAGGCAATGATGACATGACATGGTAGGCCTTAGTGTGCACTTCTAGAAGCCCAGCAATTGACAAGTATGATTTTTTAGAATTAATCCTAAGCCCAGTTAAGTTGTGAAAAGTATCTAAAACATTGGAAATGATGGAAAATGATGTTGCAGTAGGTTTAGTGAATAAAATAACATCATTAACAAACAATACACTTTGGATGCAACACAAATTTTTTGTTTGTAATAGCCCTGTTGAATAATTGAGGGAGACATTCCATCACAATCATGAAAAGGTAGGAGGACATTGGATCTCCTAGCCTAATACCTTATGTGCCCTTGAAATAACCAACTTTTTTACCATTAAACCCTAGTGAATAAGAGACCGTAGAGATGTAAGTATAAATCCAGCTTACAAAATGATAAGGAAAGTTCATTCTTACCATGATGGCCACAATTACCTTCCATTGAATTGAATCATAGGCTCTCTTTATATCCATTTTCATCATAGCTCTAGGGAAATATAACTTCTATTGTAACCATTCATTAATTCATGGGTGAGGAGTACATTGTCTAAAATACTCCTACTAGGTAGAAAAGCAGCCCGATTGTCAGAAATAAAATTTGGAAGTACAAGCTTGAGCCTGTAGGAGATGACTTTATAAATTCATTAATAAATTATATTGGAGTAGGAAATTGGTCTAAAGAAGGCAACAGAGGATGCTTGATTAGATTTGGGAATGAGAGCCAAATTTGTTGCATTGATGTTGCCTAACACCTTGCTATGATTGAAGAAATTGTGAACAACTTTTAAAAGGTCAGTTGCTATGTTAGACCAATAGCGTGTAAAGAATAATGCACTAAAACCATGTGGTCCCCCACAATAAGCTTTTTTCATCTCAAATATAGCCGATTAGATCTCATCATCAGAAATTTTGGCAGTTAGGAATTCCACATCATAGTTATTTAACATTGGAAGGGGATTGATAGAAGGTCACTGAGGTTAGGGTTATGATTAATTGGAGTTCCAAGCAACTTAGTATAATAATCAAGGAAAGTATTATCAACAGAGTTAGGAGTTTCATGCAACATAACATATTCATCAGGGATTTGGTAAACGCTACTTTTAGTTAACTTGTGTTCCTATCACCTTGAGTTTCACATTCCTTCCTAAGCTTCCGCTGCTTCACATGTAACTCAGTTGATAGAGCCTTAGTGAGTTGATTAGTTAAGTTATGTACTTATTTAGACATGGAAACATTGTCAGGTTGATCCAGCATGTTAAGTTGCACCATTGCCAGTTGTTGTCTCAAGCTTTTAGAAGGACCTTCACCTTCACCATATTTTGCTTTTGCCCATCCTTTGAGAGCTTCCCTAGTGGCTTTAAATTTTTCTGAAAAATGTTCATGTTATTACCATAAAAAACTGTGTGCTAAGAACTCTGAATAATGTATAAAAATTCAGGATCCTGAATTCAAGCATCAAAAAATTTAAAACTTGATTTTATATTTTCAATGGTACTTTCCCCATAGTAAAGTAAGATATGAGGGTGATCATACAAAAGAGGAGGGAGGACATGGGAAACAAGGTTAGGCCATTTGTCAAGAGAGGGAGAATTAAAGAAAGAAAGATACATGCGGCTCATTGTTCTGATCTCAACTATGTTCTTATTATTCCAAGTATATTTGAGGCCAATGAAGATTGCTTCATGGAGATTGGAGAGAGAGATGGCTTCATTAAAAGGGATTATGTCATTAAGAGTGAGGGAAGGTCCATCACTTCGATCAGAAGCACTGAGCATGCACTTGAAATCACCCAACACAAACCAAAAGTGAGTCTCCTGCCTAAGATGGGGAAGATAATCAAGCATGGTCAGGCTAGGGGCAGTGTGATCGTTAGCATATGCAAAAGTGATGTAAACTAAAGCAGTGGAGGGGAGGTGGATTGCTTGGAAGTGGATGAATTGCCTATGAGATATGATTGGATTGAGTTTATAAATAGTTGGGTCAGAGAGAACCATTATTCTACCATATGGAGCCCGATCCAAGTTATGGTTTAGCTCCCAAGAAGGGTTGATGATTTTAGCAGCTTAAAAGGTAAGATGATGATTGAGTTTTGTTTCAAGGAGGGCAAGGATACCAAGATTGTTCATGGTAATTAACTGCCTTGCTTGAATTAACTTAATTTCCTTGTGATTACCTCTTGTATTCTAGCTTCTAATATTACGTAGCATCATTAATTAATTGGAGAGTGGGTAGGTGTTATTCCTTGTTCTTCTGCTAACAGAAGAGGAGGTAGGACCGGTTTCAGAGACTATTTCATTAAAGTCAATGGTTATTCCTTTGTCATGATCTATGTTTTTTATATTGTTTTTCAATTTGTTCCTGGCATTGTACTTCTTTCTGAAACTAGAGATATGAGTAGTTTCAACTATAGGAAGGGTTGCCGCTGATGAAATAAGATCGATTGAACTAGAAGAGGGTGACATCTAACCAGAAGGAGGTGGGATGTGTGAATAAGGATTAGTTTCAAGATTTGGAATTGAAGTAGGGTCTTGGGAAAGAAAGATAGAAGTCCGCACATTAATTGTTTGATTGGGGGAAGTGAAATTAGGTAGGGAATTAATGTTGATGGCCTTAGTTGCATGGGTATCAGTATTTTGTGCATGCACAAGAAAATGCACATCAGTAGAGATACCTTTTGGTAATAATGAAGCTTCACTTTGAGTTGCCCTAATACACAAGTGCTCGCTATTGCAAGTGGCATCACCACTACATATCATGTTGGAACTAGAGGGACCATGGTGCACACAGTATCAATATTGCATGCTTGTGAAAAAAGTGCACTATCATGGGAAGTAGCATATTCTAAAACATCACCATGCACAACACAAGCTTCACTTCTATCCCATTTCATATCCCACAACGCCTGAAATTGATTTGGAATTAAAATATCATCCACGTTATAATTTGAATTAAAAATTACTTCCTTCACAACCATTTCATCCACACTAATTAAATTGCCTTGTTCCTTCGCATTCTCATCCCTTTCCCCACATTCCTTATCATTAATTTCTTCAGATCCTACCTCTATCACTTTACTCACTTCCTTCATTTCTTGTTTTATCTTTTTAATAATTCCTCACTCTCCTCCAAACATTCTTGGCATGTACAACTTTCCTAACAACGTCACTAACATTTCCTCCAACCTGCTTGTTACCTTCCTTTCCAACATCCTTCTCTACCTTATCATCTCCGTCAATTTTTTTATTAAAACAACCATCATCATAGTGCCGAAAGGCTTTTCAAACACCACATACTTCTGGTTTTCACTGGTAATACAGTTGAACATATTGTTCTGTTCCATCCTATAAAAGCGTAGGAAAGCTAGTTACCATATCAAACAAGGGAGTTACCTCAATCAAACATTTAGCATAGGTTATTCTCTCTATTCTTTTAGTGCTTTCATCCAAGCAAAGCGACCTTCCAATTTTCCTACTAACCAGTTTATTCCTATAGGGGACCAGGCAATAAGCGGGATGTTAGATATATGGATCCAAATTGGAACAGATTTTAGATCCACAGACATTATTCACCGATGGATCCCATTCCTTAATAATGAATATTTTGTTTCTCATCGATATGGTCAATAATTCTTCTCCTATCCTCCTCATTAGACATCAGGAAAAGGAACACACTACCATCAGATTTAACTTTAATGTTACCCTTAAGCTTCTAAATCTTTTTGAGATGCTGAATCAGTGCTATATAAGATAATGGTTTATCTAAGAAAAATCCAACAAGGTAGTTATGACAAACACTTCTGCCAGCCTCAAGCACATAGAGGGAGGTACTAAAGCTTTTCCAGAGTACTCATTTACAAGGTTAACAAGGATGTACTTCCCTGCATTGTGCGGCTTTCGCTTGAATAAAGTAGTCCGTTCCTATTGACCTTGTTTGATTCCATGAGAAGCAGAATTCAAAAGAGCAAGTGGAGAAGAAGATGAAGGGGAGCAAGGACAGTGGGGCCAAAGAGAGGAAGTGGGTCAGGGTCGAAGGGCCGGGGGATAGAAGGGACCGGAGGTACAAGCAAGGAAGGAGCAGAGGATGAATGGGGAAGGACATGAAGAGGAGCAGAAGTCAAAGGAAAGGGACAAGAAAGATTGATGGGAAGGGGTAAGTAGCCATTAAAAATTGAAAAAGAGTTGAAAAAAAGGAGAGGGACAATGTTAATAATATTATTAATATTCTATAATATATTTTTATTATGCTAATATGTGTGTGTGTGTATTCCTAAGCGTGCGTAAAGATACTTCTTTTCTAAATTCTCCCATCTTATACCAATCGTTTAAAATGTCAAAACTTTCATATTCATACAAGTCTCGGCTCCATACAATAATTTTACCAAATAGCTAATATTCTTCGCTAAACAAAATAGACTTGCATTTGTAAAATAGAGTCAAATACCAAACTTTTACATTAACATCGTATAATCAACGTCTCTATTTTAAGGAAACAAAACTTACAATTTAAACCCTTTATATTCTATTTAACTTTTACATATATAAACTTGAACCGAAAAAGGGATTTATATTTGTTGAAACTACGAAAATAGGCAGTGCAAACTATGAATAGAAAAATTCATACTTTACACACCATTTTCTAGCTTTATTTTCTTTTTAGAACTCTTTATATAACAATAGAAAAAGAAAATGGAATAGAACATGAATTATTCAAATGCAATAACAAATCAAATTCTACCATTTTAATTTAAAATAATTGAGATTCGAATAAACCTAATAATTAACATTTTATTAGGGGAATTTTAGGGTTTTAGTTTTAGGTTTTCATAAACAGAATTCTCCAAGGCATAAAACAAATCCAAACTTCTATTATAAAAATTACTAAAATATGAAAAACTAAGATTTCCACTTACTGGTAGTTTCTAGCATCCTTTTGGATTGGATTCGTACCTTTTTCATAACCGCTCCTTCAAATTTCCTCCCTTTGAAATATACAACAATTCAATTATATATAAATTAGATTCAAAATTCAACGATCGAGGAAGAATAAAATATAAAAATGTATAACTTGGTAAATCTATTACCTTTTTCCATTGACTTGAATTCTTGAATCTAATCGAGGAAGAAGACTGATAGAGTTTCGTTAGCGTTCCAATTATTTTGTGAATAAAAATGAGGGTGTTAGCCTCTTAGTTATAGTGGTTAGAACACACTAGAGCCATAAGATTTAGGTTTATTAAATAAAAAATCCAGACCATTCGTGCCTAACAAAATGCTAGCCGCCATCAATAAACTGGTCGCCCACTCCAATGTAGGCGGTCGACCGGTCAAGTGTTGGCGGTCGACCAGTCCCCTATGTATAGCTTGTATTTATTATTACCTTGATTCATTTATTTATTTCCTTTTTATTAATATTAATATTAACATTTTTCCAATGTTAATTAATTTTAACATTAACGTTATTTAAATTCAAATTTTGAATTCGTTTGAATTATTTTAAATGTGAAAGTTCAAACGTCAATAACTTTTCCGTTTGAACTTCGATCACAAAACTTTATATATAAAAGTTGATTAGAAAATCTCCACGAATGCAATGTTATAACTTTCATGGCCAAATTCCGACGTTTTCAAAATTTCCGTTTTTAGTCTTATTTTAATTAATTAATTTCTTATTAATTTTTACGAGGTGTTACATTCTCCCACCTTTAAAAGGATTTCGTCTCTCAAATCCCTAAGGGAGAGATAGTGTAACGTGCACTCTACAGCCATGTTATACAACCAAGTTATCTACATAACCATCTACTCAATTAAAAATGCAATATGATTATGTACGCAACATACTATAGGTGAGCATAATCCTAGCGTAAACGCAAGATCGTGACATATAGGCATGTATGCAAGCATCCTAAATATGCTTAAGATTATATATAGTGTAAAAAATAATAGTAAAAAGTCTGGCAACCATCCCCTACCAACCAATCCAGCAACCACAATGAATGAAAAACCTAAATTTTGAAGAGAAAAGGTTTACCAGAGGAAAGCTAAGAATGAGAAGCATTCATCTTCTCTTCGGTTTCCTATGTGCTTTCCATCGTGTTATCTCCCCATTGTACTCGAACTAGCATAATTTCTTTATTATGAAGCTTCTTAGTTCTATGCTCCACTATACGTGCGGTGGCACGGGGTGCTATTGGCTTCGTCTTAACATCCACTAACTGATCAGGCTCGTATATGGTGATGGTGTCATGCCGACATTTCCTCAAGTGAAAAACATGAAAGACATTATGGACTCCCACTAACTTATTTGGAAGCTCAACTAGATATGCAAGTTTCCCACCCTTTCCAAAATTTGGAAAGGCCCAACAAACCTCGGTGCCAAACTTCCCCTATGCATCAAACCTCATAGCCTTTCTAAGAGGGGAAACCTTAACAAACACCATGTCTTCTACTGCAAACTCCAATTACTTCCTTCGCTTATCAACATAAGACTTCTGACGGTCTTGTGCGGTCTTCATTCGTTTCGTAATCATTTCTATTTTTCTGAGGTCTCGTGGATTAAATCTAGTCCAAGTAGAATTTCGTGGGTGATTTACCACCAATATTGGCGATTTGCATGGCTTCCTATAGTGTAGATTCTTCAAAGAGTGTCATGTCAATTGTTGCTTGGTAACTTTTGTTGTACGCAAACTCTACCAAGGGTAAATGCTGCTCCCAATGTCCTTCAAAATCCATGATGCAAGCTCTCAACAAATCTTCCAAAATCATGTTCACCTTTTCAGTCTAACCGTTTACCTGCGGGTGGTAAGTGGTGCTAAGATTCAATGTCGTCCATAGAGCTGACTACAAACTTCTCCAAAATTTGCTAGTGAATAAGGGGTCTCTATCACCAACAATACTTACTGGAACTCCGTGTAGTCGTACTACTTCTTTGATATAGATTTGCGCCAGAGATGCCGCAGTCTTATTACTCCTTACGGGAATGAAATTGACACCTTTAGTGAGTTTATCTACTATAACCCAAAAAGCCTCATTGTCCCTTTCACTCCTAAGCAAACCATCTATGAAGTCCACCGATATATGCTCCTACTTCCAAGTCGGCACCCCTAACGGCAATAACTATCCTCCTGGCTTCCTTTGTTCCGCCTTCATCTTTTGGCATGTTAAATATCTAGTGACATACTCTGCTACCTTTTTCTTCATCCCCGACCAATAGAAAATTCGCTTCATATTCCTATATATTTTATCTCCTCCGGGGTGAAAAATCATCTTAGAATGGTGACGCTCCATCGGCACTTCTTCCAAAACTTCCTCCACCATAGAAACACATAAGCGTCCATCTCTCCTCAACCATCCCCTTTTGTCTATTGCATATCTACCGACACGAGGAAAATGTTCTCCTCTACTTAGCTTGTCCAAAAATATCTACTATTGTCGCATCTTTCTTATACTCTTGCCAAATGCGGTCCATCAGTGCTGGCCTAACCTCCATTGCTGCGAAATAGCCTGGAGTAGGTTCCTTTGGCGGTTGATAATTGAAATTCGAGTGGAACTCCAATTTCCTCCACTCATATATTGCACCAAGAATAGCATGCCGCCGACTAAGAGCATCGGCAACAACATTCCCTTTTCCAGGGATATACTGTATCTCAAAGTCATATGAAGCTATGAACTCCTTCCACCTCTGCCGCATAAGATTTAAATCTTTCTAGAAAAACATGTATTTAAGTGATTTGTGGTCACTGAATAACTCAAACCTTCCCCTCGAATGATAGTGCTTCCGCACCTTCAAAGCAAAGACGATGGTCGCTAACTCTAAGTCATGAGTTGGGTACCTGTTCTCGTGTCCTTCAACTACCTACTTACATAAGTTATTACTCTTCCTTCTTGCATAAGAACAACTCCTAGCCATGTACCGCATGTATTGATGTAAACCATGAAAGGGTTCGTCCCATCCAGAATGGTAAGTACTGGTGCGCTAATCAGTAGCTCCTTCAGCTTCTTGAATGCTTCCGTGCACTTCTTATCCCATGTAAAAGCCAATTTTTTCTTGGTTAAGCGAGTCAGCGGGGCTGTTATCTTTGCAAAGTCCTCGATGAATTTCCTATAGTAACCCCCAACCCAAGAAAGCTCCTAACCTCCATGGCATTCTTCGGAATCTTCCAGTTTTGAATAGCTTCCACCTTCGTAGGATCAACCGACAACATTTTCTCGAAGACAATATAGCCGAGAAATCTCACCTTCTTCTTCCAAAAGTGGCATTTTGAGAATTTGGCTTTTAGTTGGTGCCTTCTCAAGGTCCCAAGTACTTCCCTTAAGTGATTTTCATGCTCACCTTCACTTTTAGAGAATACTAGAGTATCGGCCACAAATGTTACGACGAAATTATTTAGCTGCCCTCCAAATACTATACTAATCAAATCTACAAAGTATGCAGGGGCATTCGTCAACCTAAAAAGCATTACTTCCCATTCATATAGTCCTTCAGGAGTGCAAAAAACAATCTTCTGCTTGCTATCCACGGCTATTCCCAATTGGTGAAATCCGGTGGCTGATTCTAATTGAGAAAAGATTTTGGCTCCAACAAGTCGGTCAAACAAGTCATCTATTCTAGGTAACGGATACTTATTTTTCTTGGTCAGCTTATTAAGCTAATGATAGTCAACGCATAGCCTTAAAGAGCCATCTGTCTTAGTGGTGAAGACAATTGATGCACCCCATTCTGAAGTTCTGGGGCTAATAAATCCTTTCTGTAATAGCTCCAAAATCTGCTTGTCTAACTCTCACCTTTCTTTGGGGGCCATATGCCTTAATAGCAGCGTGATAGGTCTAGCGTCCTTCTTCAAATCAATCCTAAACTCGATATCCCTTTGGGATGGGAGACTGGAGAATTCTTCAAAAAGTCTGGAAAGTCTCGGACTACGGGCATAGATGAGAGCTTATCTTGTTATATACTAAGAGAATATAAATGACTTAACTCGATTGAGTTTTGGGGTGTACAACGAAAATCAATATCTCACACCTTTTAACTCCTTAACCAAACGATCCTCCTATTACAATCTAAGGTAGCCTTGTAGTAACATAACTAATCCTTCCCTAGGATAAGTCCATACTCCTCAAAACCAAGAACATACGCATTACATGTAAAGTCAACAATACAAATATCCACGACTAGGTCTTTGCAAATCAAAGAAAGGTATGTCGACCCCCCAATAGGGTTTGATACGACTTGGATTTTTAGACTCAAGGATTTGACTACATTTCTAGCTATGAACGAATGGGATGCTTCCAAGCCAAATAAGGTACGAATAGTATTTTCGGAGATAATAGTTGTACCTTCCAATGCAGCTTTTCCTTAGTCTATTGGAGGAGGTCTACTTGAGACATGTACAACTTTGATGGCATAAGCTTGTCCTACTTGTCCCTTCTTTGCTAGCTTTGGAAACCGATTCTTATAGTGTCCCCTCTCATGGAAGTGATAGCATCTCCCTATGAGATCCTCCTTCATCAAACTCACTTTGCTGTCCTTGGCCACATGCCCTTTCTTCTGACACTTACGACATGTCACACTCCCCTTCTTGATCTTTCCCTTGGCCTTCTTATCAGCCTAAAATCCTCCTTTTTTAGCTCCACCTTGACTTTGCACATTTCCTACCTTCTTTGTTTCCTTAATACCAATAGTCTGAAGCAAGGCCATCTCAACTATCATCTCATAAGTGGCGCCTGTGGGAATTTCGGCCAAAAGAAGCTCCATAAGTGGAGAATTTAGGCCTTTAACAAATTTCATAGCCTTCTTCGTAAGGGTCTTAATTAGACTCAACCCAAACTTAGCTAATTCCATGAACTTAATGATATATTCTTTCAATGTGGAGTCTCCTTGCCTCAGTTGTGTAAACTTCTCCAATTATAAACTTACTTCGGTATTGGACATGAATCGGGACTCGAAGCGAGCCTTAAATTCAGCCCAAGTAATCCCTTCCTTTGCATTCTCCTCTACTACAATGATCCACCAATCCAACGCCTCTTCCACTAAATGCAATGCAACCATCCTCCTCCTGATTTGATCTTCCCATCCAATCTCCCAAAATGCTTACAATCATTAATCACTACCTTTGTTTCAACAAAATCTTCAGCTCCCATATACACCCGTCCTCCCATATTTTGAAAGTCTTTACACATTTTGGGGAAGTCGAGTGGGTGGGGTGCTGCTTCAGCGAGCGGAGCTACTGGTGTTGCTGGTGCAGCTTGTTAAGGAATGAGAACTTGCCCCCATATGCCTTAGGTGTTACTTAAACCATTCTAGCATGCATCAAATGGTGGGTATTTCCTGAGTGGAGGGTTCCCAACCTCCGAGCAATTGTCTATAGCCATAATAAACCATCTATAGGTTTGAGCTTTTATTTACAACTTCTTAAGATAGTATTATTTGCTGAAATAAAGATTTGCCTAGTGTGTTTGTGTATGTTTATAAAAGTGTGTGTATATAGTAGAGTTTTGAAAAATATTTTCAAAAATAACAAATACGCACCATTACGTATACCTATTTCCAGTGATCGGGTAACCTAAACTCCGATTACCAAATGTAACAACCCTCTCCGAAACAGGGCTAATTTTCAACCACTAAAGGTTCATTGAACCTTAAGACCATTCCAAAGCTCGTTGTTGGTTGGTAAAACTGATACAAACAATAATATATAGAGATATATATATCTATGCTTTCAGAATCTCACAGCAGAAGGAATAAAATATAATAACTAAAATAAGTACTCATATCATAAAAATTCAAATCTCAAAAATACAACACATCATCCCAAAATATCAATAATATAATATCTCAAAATAACATCAATGTGTCTGAAACTGGGTACATTAAAATTTATCAAAACATAGATAATAAATAAACTATCACAAATCTTCACCACCGCCTCCACCTTCTCCGTCAGCGTCATTCCCTTTAACCGGTGGGTTGTTATGAGGAGGAAGTCAAAACAACAATAATTGGTGAATGAAAATCTCAAGTCTTACCATAATAGTATTTAGGCAGTGTCATTTTGACAAATAATACGCATCCTATACTATAGCCTATCAAGTATACCTCCAACTGTAAGCCTAAGGTCCTTCCAGTCCAACTCCATAACTCTAACGAGATGCAACGCAACTACCATAAATTATGCACTAACGATGCGAGAGAAAATACCTGAGCCACTTAATACCTCTTTAATGGCAATTTGGCAGACTCTGACCGTTTAATACTTAAACCCTAGGCAGATCCCCGTCATTTAATACCTGAACTCAAGGCGGACTCCCCTCTTTGGTACTCCCTAACTGATATCATAAAAATCTCACCAAGCTACATAATACTACTTTTATGGAAAGAGGCGGACCCTATAATAGCCACTTATACCTCAACCCCAAAGAGGACCCCTACCCGAGATTTTCCAGTACTACACCTAAAAGGTAATCCCGACCATTTAATACTTCTTGAGTGGGAAGGAGGAGGACCCTACAATAGCCACTTAATGCACCCAACCCCCAAGCAGACACTTATTGGGATATCTGTCGTATGATCCATAACCCAAACTGTGATGTCACACGTTAGTCCGACTATTCGTAGGTGCTTCTAGCTAGTTTAGCTGGGTAGACTTACCCTACAGAATTCCCCGAGGCATAAAACAAATCCAAACTTCTACGACACAAACTAATGAAATGTGGAAAATTAAGATTTCCACTCACAGATAGTTTCCAACTTCCCTTTGGACGTGATTCCCAGCTTCCCTTTGGACGTAATTCACGCCTTTTTCCTAACCGCCCCTTTAGATTTCCTCTCTTTGAAGTATACAAAAATTCAATTGTATATAAATTATATTCAGAATTCAGAGACCGGGGATGAAAAAATAAAGAAAAGCATATATCTATATAAACCTATTACCGTTTTCCGTTGGACTTGAATTCTTGGATCTAATCAAGGAAGAAGACCGACGGAGTTTCGCTAGCTTTCTAATTATTTTGTGAATAAAAGTGAGGGGGCTAACCTTTTATTTATAGTGGTTAGAACGCACTTGAACCATAGGATTTAGGTTAGTTTAAAATATTAAAAAATGGACCATTCGTGCCTAACAAAATCCTAGTCCCCTTCACTAAATCGGTCTACCGCTCCTACCTAGGCGGTGGACCACTAGCGGACCGGCCCAGTGTAGGCAGTCGACCGGTCCACTATATATGACGTGTATTTATTATTACCTTAATTCGTTTATTTATTTCCTTTTTATTAATATTAACGTTAACGTTTTCCTAATGTTAATTAATTTTAACGTTAACGTTATTTGAATTCAAAATTTGAATTCGTTTGAATTTTTTTAAATTCAAAAACTTCAAACGCTAATAACTTTTCCATTTGAACCCCGATCACAAAACTTTATATATGAAAGTTGATCAGAAAATTGCCACGAACAAAATGGTGACACATTCATGGCCAAATTACAACATTTGCAAAATTTCCATTTTTAGACTTACTTTAATTGATTAATTTCTTATTAATTTTTATGAGGTGTTACAAAGAATATTTAAAACAAAATTTTATTTATTTTATGGTTAATTACTTACAATCGCAACCATTTGCAACTACAACCATATAACATTTTATGTAATGATTTTCTTATTAATATACTTTAAATTAATTACTTAATTAATTATATCACAATAAACAAAGTATATAACAAAAACAAACACCTTTATTATGAACGAGATTGAATACAGAGTTTGATATATATAACCAATTACAGGGCATCCCACTAACTCTTTTAATACACACCCACTAAACTACTAGGTAAACCAACTCGATATGTAAGTTTACCAATCCTCTCAATCATTGGAAACATACCTACATATCTAGAAGCCAATTTTCCTACCTTCTCAAAGCGCATAACACTACGCATCGGTGAAACCTTTACAAACACATGATTGCCAAGTACAAACTTTAGTTCCATTCATCTCTGTTCGACATTACTCTTTTGCCTTGACTGTGTAACCTTTATTCTGGCGCGAAGCATTTCCACATTCTTAATAGCATCTCTTACCAAGGCAGATCTTAACAGTAGTCTATCTCCTATGTTCAACCAACATTTTGGTAACTTACACAGTCTAATATAAAGCCCCATAAATGGTTCCATTCTAATACTCGAATGGTAATTATCATTATACGCAAACTCTACCAAATGCAAATGATCTTCCTAAGACCCTCAAAAATCTAGGATACATGCTCTTCGTAAGTCCTCTAGAACTTGGTTTACCCTTTCCGTTTGACCATTAGTCTGTGGATGTATAATCATACTCAAGTTTAATTCTATACCCAAACTACTCTGTAAATATCTCCAGAACTCACAAATAAATAGTGGGTCTTTGTCACAAACAATGTTGTTCAAAATTCTATGGAGCCTATAACATTCTTCATATAAAGCTTCTCTAAGCTAGATGTTGTCCTTGTCGACTTCATTGGGATAATATGAGCACTCTTTGTCAGTCTATTGACTGTTGTCGATATAATATCGTTCCCCGTTCACGACCTTGGGAAACCACTTATAAAATCCACAGAAATCGAATCTCACTTCCAAGTCGGTATTCCCAAGGGTTGAAGTAATCCACTTGGCTTCTGATGCTTAGCCTTTACTTGCTGACATATGAAACACTTCTTCACACATTCATCATGATCCTCTTCATCCTTTCCCAAAAGAAGACGCGCTTCATATCATGATACATCTGCGTGTATTTGGAATGAATCATCAATTTGGACTAAGAACTTTCCTTTAAGTATTCCTTCCGAATACCTCCAACGTTTGGGTTGCACAATCTTCCTTTCTTTGCAAACCATCCCTTTAAGTCTATCTCAAACCCCTTTAGGTCCTCTACATCCAAATACATCTCTATTCGCCTGATTCTTTTGGCTAAAAGTGGGTCCTCCCTTTCCCTTGCAGTAATTCTATCCATAAGTGTTGGGCGAACATCCAAACTTGCTAATGCATTCAGATCTTGACTAGATGTTACATTTAGTCTGAAATGGGCACACAAGAAGCTAATGCCTCTATTGCTTTCCATTCCTCAATCATGGCTAACATCCATTTTGTTGTTTTCTACTCAATGCATCGACAACCTTGTTTTCTTTCTGTGAAGTATACTCTATGTCAAAGTCATATGCCGCCAAGAGTTCTAACTATCTTTGTTGCATTCAAATCCTTATGAGATAATAAATACTTAAGAGACTTATGGTCTGTATACATCTTGAGCCATTCTCTAAACAAATAATATATCCAAATTTTCAACGTATACATTGTTGCTTCCAACTCTAAGTCATCGGTTGGCCAGCGAACTTCCTGCTGTCACCACTATCGAGAAGCGCAAGCTATCACTCTTTTCTTCTGCATCAATACCACTCCTAGTTCGGTTCCACAAGCATGATACAAACAACCAAATCCTAAATCCCTTTAGGTACAGTCAAGACATGAGTGTTTGTCGATAACATTTTCTACTCCATAAATTCCCCTTTAAATCTATCAGTTCGTTCGAATTTCTCGTTCTTCCTAGTCAACTTAGTCATGCGAAAAATCCTTAATAAATTCATGATAGTAGCCATCTAATCCGTTCTCTGATACGATATGACTCTGAAACTTAATTTCCTATTTCCAAAAGTGAAATTTGGAAAACTTAGTCCTCAACTTATGTTGTCTTAGGGTCTCCAACACCAATCTAAAATAGACTTTATTGTCTTCTCATTTTTAGAATATACCAAAATGTCATCGATGAAGACCAACATAGATATATTCAACTGATTGCGAAAGATTTGGTTCATAAGTTCTACAAAGAACGTAAGGGCATTGATCAATCCAAAAGGCATGAGTAACCACTTATATGAACCATACCTTATTCTGAACGCAGTCAAACGAACACTATGTACCTCTACCCTCAGTTGATGGAATACCATTACCAAATCTAGCTACGAAAATACTCTATCCTTACTCAACCGATCAAACATGTCATATGTCCTGGGTAATGGATAATAATAATTATAACAACCTAATGCTGAGAAGTAATTAATTAAGATTAACAATGAAGATATGAATGATTAAACGAGTTTTCAATAATAAAATGAGAATATTTTGGAAACTTAAATGTGAATATCGAGATTTATATTGATTTGGAAATATGGAATTTATTTGAGTTTAATAATGGAGTATTTTGTGAAATGAGACTTTTGATTTTTTTTGATAAAGAGATGATTAATTTAGTAATGTTGATTGATGTTGGAAAATTTATTTATATAAATGAGTATAAAGCAAACTATTTTGATATTGATATTACCAAAGCCATAAATGATGATTTTGACTATTTTTGAAGTAATGTTAATGTTAAATTTTTGGAACGATTTCAATATATTAAAAGTGACTAAATAATTTCTATAAAAATCTAATATTGATGATAATGAGATTGGGAATTTATTTTTTTAGGAAAATAATATTTGTTTCTATTTACATAAGGAGTTTTGGAATTTAACAAACAAATAGGCCTAAAGTTGTAGATATGGAAATAATTATTTAAATGAGTCAAATTACGGAAAAATAATTACTGTAAAATTTTGTTATAATAGTAAAGCACATAGCAAAGATAAATACAAATTTTATTGGTGAATTTAACTAATTTAATATGGTTTATAAATTAATTAGAAAGAAGTAAAGGAAGAAACGAAAATAATGGTTCTTATGCCCAACTTGAAGCCTAAGTTTGCCATCTCTTTATCTAGACATTTTTAAGTCTAGAATAATCCACTCTCATTAGTATTTTCACTCACGTATATACTCCACTTTCAAGAAGCTTTATCTTCTCAAAACCAAAATAATGAAAACCCTTATACCCTTCTTCAAAAATTCAAAATAAATAGAAATATATTTTTAAAAATTCTAAAATTAAAGTATGATCTTCTCAACATCATTCTACACCCAATTAAAATGAGAAGTTGTCATTTGATTGAGTTTGGATTCACAGAAAATTTACAATGAAGAGGAAAAGAGAGCAAAGTAGATACTTGAAGCTCAACTACCTAAGATGAGTGAATTCCACTCAAGGATCTATGTTATGATGGAATGTATATTGTGTGTATACCTCTAGTTGATCTCCATAGTGGTCTGTTAATGCCTTGTTGTCTACTTACTGTTAAACAGTGAACATTGAACCTATTTAGGGTCAAATATCTATCTCGATTGTGCTATGATCTTATGTTGGTTAATGTGTGAATTTAAGTGCTTGAATTGATGCTGGAAAGTGTTCAAAAAATTGGGTTCAACAAGGGGAAGAAGAAATGCAAGGACATTGGGCAAACTTGGAGCTACATGCTCCAAGTTACACCCTATCGGTCGACCCCCTCAATATGTAGCTCCAGGTTACACCGTTGGTTGTCGACCCTTGGAGCTTGTAGCTCCAGGCATATTTGATGCTATGTTATATATATATATATTCTAAGGAAAAAAATTACTCTTAGAATGTAAAAGTAAGACGTTTTCCTAATGTAAAATTGTTTGTGGAAAAGAGTTTGTTTCAACAAAAATAAATCAAAAAAAGATTTATTCATTTAAATTAAATAGGATTTGGTTTTGGAGTTTAAAAATTCATTAATAAATCCTAGAAAAATCTGAAATGATTTCTAATCAATATATTATGGATTTCAAAGTATATTCATGAAATTTGAATATAAACTAAAGTTTGAAATTACACGTTATGGATTGAGAACAAAAGAAATTGATTTGGAAATTATTAAATTTATCTAAAATCATAGTAAATTATGAAATAATGGTTATGAGTAATATTTTGTTCTATATGCTATTTCCAAGGAATATAGAAATGGGATTTCCGGAAGTAATCGGTAAATAATAAAATTCTAGTTTTGATTTATAAAAATTGAAAAACGATAATTTATGTAAAACTTATATATGTTTTATTAATTACAGATATATTTTATAAATAATATATTTATATATCTTTCTAAATAATATATATGTCATGTTTGTACTAATTCTGTATAACGAGAAATTTGAATAAATGGATTATTAATATCGTTTGGTATGGAACTTTCGGTAATAAATTTCCAGATATTCTTTGGACTTGTTATATAGAATAAAATATGCATATAGTTTATCAGCATTAAAACTGGTGAACCTCACTAGGTGGTATGGGATGCCAATGTCGATCTTTTTCCAATTTCTTTCTGTAAATAAATGTCACTCGTTAGGGTCAAGTCCACGGGGAATTATATTTATGGTGATGCATACTGAGAGTGAGCAGGTTAAGATCTACAAGTGTGTCTATCTATTATGTGTATACTCCTATTATATGACATAGAGTAAACAAGAATAGGATCGTATCCATCATCGCGGCCTGATTGCGAGGTCTCTCCCTGAATCTGTGACATACTTTTGATGTGTATATGGATGAGAGCCACCGCCCCAGTGGCACATAAGCCAGTAGTCAGTTACCATTGGGGCTCTTACATAGTCATGACCATTTTATAGCATTGTCTTGCATTTGATGGATATTGGGTCACGATGGCCATCGAGGTAACCAATAACTATAGGAGTAGCACTGGGAACGTGTGAGGAAGGCTCCTAAAGTAGATTGAGAGCGGTTAGTCTTCCATTTGGTTATAAATAAACACATTCTTATTCAGCTATATGAGATTATTGTGTATGCAGCCGAGAGCCGGTCATCTCATTTGTTGAGACTAATGCCAAAATAGTATTTTATGATGCAGAGAGCATATATGACTGAGAGTCTAGATGACTATCCAGGACACTAAGAGTTGAGTGGATTAGTAGAGGTCTATGAGACTGTATGATTAATTCATTGGTTGAGAGCTAAGTAGATTGCTATGAGGCTAAAAGTCTGGATGATTATTATGTGATTATCAGTCTCTTGGATTATTCATGAGACTAAGAGTCTATTTAGTTGTGTAACCCCGTACACATGATTATACCGCTATCGAGGATAGTTAGAGGTTCCGAGATCATGGAGTTGGACCATGTACCTATCTTTTATGGTTATCTGAGCAATGACCTTGGCGACTGAGGGTACGCCATATTTGTATTTCTTGTATGTTTGATTTAGATGATCATTTGTGTATGTTTTCATATGTGTTGATTATGACAGACCCCGGGTATGTCATCTCCATTATTATTTGAGAGATAATCATAGGCATTGTTGGGAGCATGTCCTAGGTAGTTATTAATTTCTTATATTTGGTGACAATTAGATGTATGGATTGTTTCACTCACTTGACATCATACACATGGTACATGGTTTGACATGGCATGTATATGGAAGATAATTATTATGTATCGTTGTGATATTTTGCTTCCTTAGGATATCCTTATGTTGTTTATGTCATTGATGCTATGCCATGTTATTGTTATGATATATTGACACCTGCATTTGAGACATAGTCTGACCCGTGCGTTATTTATGTGGGTTGCAGAATAATGGATCTTAAGACTAGTTTACCACTAAAGGAGGGTGAATATTATTTTCCAACTTATATAAATATTTTTAATTTTCTTTCAAGATTAATTTTAGCTCACAGATTAATAACACAGAATTATACTAAAAATCAGTCACTGATGCAATCATAGATAAATATAAAAGCAATAAAGTAAAGTTAAAGTTAGAGAGACGACGCCATGGATTTTATACCGATTCGAATTTCTCCTACAGCCAGTCCCCTATAATTGCTTGTACAGATTTCTTTTCAAATGCTAATCTTTGAACTAGGCAGAAGGAAAACCAAATTAAAATCCCGATTTCGAGGCTACGAGATACACCCTCCTGTATTCCAAGTCTAGGGTAAACTATCTTGATTTGTCCAGGCTACAAGATCACCTATTAGATTTACCGAGCTACTAAACACACCCACTTGATTTGAACGGGCTACATGCACACCCAAACAAACACGAGTAGATTTTAGTTTTTCCAAAGACAATTTCTTGTACTTTGGATACAATGGATCCTATAGCCTTTTGGATAGCACTTTGATCTTTGAAATCAGAGAGAGAGAGAGATGTTTCCAAAACAGTGAGAAAGTGGTATTGAATTAATACAATGAAGTATGAATTGATTCTATATGATTTTGAATTGAATAAAGTATATTTTTCAAGAGAGTAAGGAGTGGGAAGAAACACAAGTAGATTTGATAGTTTTTCCAAAGACAAATTCTTATACTTTTACAAGATCCTATAGCCTCTTAGATAGCTCTTTGATCTTTGAAATGAGAGAGAGAGATATTTCCAAAATAGTAAAAAAGTAGTATTAAATCAATAAAATGAAGTATGAATTAATTCTATATGATTTTGAATAGAATAGAGTACATTTTCAAGAGAAATTTCAAGAGAGTAAGAAGTGGGAAGAAAGTAAGTAATTAATTAGTTAAAAATTTGTATGCACTCCCCTTTATGTAGTAAATAAACAGATGTATCCATTCATGAAGAGTTGTGTCCAAAAGACACTTCCATTCAAAATTTAGAAAACAATCCAACGGTCTATATATCGACATGTACAAAAGAAGTATGTCGACATATCCTAGTAATTTTTGAAAATACTTTTCTTTTCAATTGTTTTGAAAATCCTATATTTTGTAAAATAATTTGAACATAGTTTTTAAATATTTTAAACTCTTAAATATTTTGTAAAATAATTTATTTTTATCTAAATATAAAGATTACAAATTGGAGATAAAGATCAGAGATTGCTATCAAGGACTTTAACAATATATTCTAATGATTCTAAACACTAAATTATATCCTTGGGATCTTCATTTATTTGTCTTTGAACTCACGAGTCTTCATATCTTTATCTTGAGTCTTTACACCGTACAGTCTTCGATTCAGTGTAATATTCTGCACTATATACTGTATAATTTGGCAAAACATTAGTATCTATATTTTATATGGTTATTGTCATTAAAATCAATAACTAAGGCTGGGTCTATCCGTGACATGTCAGGTTCAGGGATAAGATGATCGGGTTGTTGATGTTAGGTATAGATGGAGGATAGAGTATTGTATGTATATCATTATGAATTGAATCATCTTATGTATGTAAACATTAAGTTGTATACTGGGCATACATTACATATACTTTTGGAGGTAGTTGGAGTTTGAACTGTTTATACCTCACTCGGACTTGTGTATATTCCTATTATATATTATCGCCGTGTTTTATGACTCTATGTTCTCTGATATTTATTTTATAATGTGTATTGTTCTATCCAAGAAACATACGTGTTTATTGCTTTGTGTTGATACTGAGTACGCATAAGCGAGTTGTTTATTCGATTTTTAAATACGTACCAGTATTAGCCTAAAGGAATATTCACATGCAACATCCCAATATCGCCTCATTTTCTGTATTATCAAACAGTATTACCTAGTAATACTCTTTAGTAGTATGAGTATAGGAGTAGGGTGTTATAGTTGATATCAAAGCAGGTTTAGAACAATAATCATATAAGAGACACAATCCCGACCCTAGCATCATATAAGAGACTTGAGTCTAGCTCTAGACGGGACATAGAGTCTTTGTCCCCTTAGGTGTGTTGCATAGTTCCTCTATATTAAGGGATAATAGGAGTACATGTGTGTGTGTTATACGATGAATACTAGGGTAATCATCGAGGGAATTATTTGTAATTTTCTTATTATATAATATTTACCACTTCTACCATTTTGAGCAAAAATTCCTATATGAGATACATAGCAGTTCATAAGGGTATGAAGGTAGAAGTTGTAGATCCAACTTGTACCATCAGCTCAGTTGATAAATATTAGACTTTGGCATGGCTTTGAATAGAGCAATTGATTCACTAGGATCAGAATTGCACAGCGGAAGCTAGTGAATCGCTTTCCGCTGAGCATTTTAGTTATTTGGTGTGTTTCTTGGTTTTGTGGATGTTTTTATTTCTTTGTGCAATTGCATTGATGGATAGATGTTATGTTTGGGAATCTATCTTGAGTGTGGTATCCGTCAAGAGCTATTACTATACGGAAGTATCCACTTAAAATTTGATATTTGGAACCTAGCGTCTCTTCAGAAGAGAAGTTATCGCAAAGGGTGATGGAAATTCTTTTCACTTAAAGTAAAAACTTCATATTTTATGTTAAAAAAAATTTAAATTGTAAAGAAAGCTTGCTTGTTTATTAGTGAAGTTGGATTATTGTAAGTATTTTGATTTTATTCTCATAAACTATTTATAGTGTGTTTTAAGGCAATTAAACATATTTTGCAGTTAGAACTTTTTCAACTAAAGGTGTATTTTACATGTTATTAGAAAGTGTTCTAATTTTTCACATAATTATTCTTATATGGAAAGTACTTAAAGTATATAGAAGTATTTCTTAAAGCATACGAATGTATCATTGAAGAAATTTTTGAAATTGATTTCATGTTAATTTGTCCGTTGAATGCTTTACGAATTCTGGTCGATGTGGCTGATCAAAGTTATCGATAAGGATTCCTAAACATTATGGCGAGACATAGGGATATAAAGTTTTAAAAAGTATTGCAATATTTTGAGACGAAACAAAATATTTTTGGACTACATAGAAATCAATGTTTGTAATAATATTTTGAAGAAAGTTATATTTGATATGCTAGAAAATTTAGAATGATATGCAGGATGTTTGGAAATAACCATAATAATTTTTAGAAATGAAGAATTATTGTTTTAATATAAAGTAAATAATTTATGGAAAAGTATAAGAATATTTTTCAGAAAAATATTATAAAAGAAAGTATTTTGAAGAAAAAAATTTGAGCTATCTTTTAGAAAGGAGATAAGTGATGGTTTAAGGAATGATATAAAACATTTTGATAAAAGAAATATTATTTGAAATAGTGTTTTAGTAAAATATGTAATATGAAAATATGAATAATATGTTAAATCTTAGCGATAAAAAATCACATTTAGAAGGAAATGAATATACAAAAGAAGGAAAGAGAAAATTTTGATTTTTCCTAATTAATAAGCATATTTGGTTATGTTTATTTCTCTCTTTAATTGGCTAATCAATTTATTTTTTGCTATATACATATTAACTTGGGCATTAAGTAATTGATTTTTATAAATAGAACCTAGAAGAGAGTGTGGAAAAGTATGGAAAAGTATTTTGTGTTTCTTTCTTCTTCCGTCTTTGTTCTTATTCTCCAAACATAAAGAAGTCATTGCCATGGAGATCAAAACTCAGTTCTCAATTAGATTATTGATTCTATTTTTATTTTGTTTACTGTTATTTGGTGAATTAATTTTAAACAATTATTTTTGAGAATCAATATAAATGGTTGTTGGGTGGAATATTGTGTGTTGGTTATCTTGATTTCTTTGTGTTTTGGGACTATCTTCACCATTTTTTGTTTTAAATATTATTGTTTTTATCCAATATTATCCCTTTGTGACTTGGGTGATATTCTGGGATAGGCTTCCACAATAATTTTATCCTTTGTTAGGTTTTACACAACATAAATCCTAACAAATTGGTATCAGAGATAGATCATCATAAGACGAAGGGTAGTTTTGGATTTATATAATTGTTGAGACGTTAGATTTAATTTTCATCTCGAATGTTGCTCTACTAAATGGAAAAAATTAGGGTATTTGGAAGCCTACAATGGAGGATGTTTTATATCTCAATGATCTTCATGAGCCAATCGAAGATGATGGGAAGAGACCCTCAAATATAAAAGAGGGTAAATGGAAGAAGATGGACAAAAAGGCGATTACTTTGATTTGTCGGTACTTTTATGATTCATTTTTCCACCATGCAGCTAGTTCTAAATCCATGAAGGATTTATGGGATAAGTTGTTATCTTTATATGAGTCAAAAAGTGCTTTAAGTAAAGCTTTTTAGTTCGAAAATTGGTTCAGTTGAGGCTGGATGGACAGAAGTCTGTAGAAAAGCATTTGAACAAATTTCAAGATGTAATAAATCAGTTGACAAGTATGGATGTTAAATTTGATGATAAACTTCAGATTCTTTTGTTGATGAGTTCACTTTCAAAGAGTTAGGAAACATTGGTTGTGTCATTGAGTAATTCCAATGCTAATGGAACTATCTCTTTAGATATTGTCCGTAACAGTCTCTTGAATGAAGAGCTTAGAAGGAAAGGGTTGTTTGCACCTAAAATGGTCACAAACAACCAAGAATAGTTTTTTGTAAAGAAGTAAGTGAAGAAAAGAAAAATTAAACTGATTAGATGAATAAGTAAGCAACAGAGAATAAGCAGTAATCAAAGACACCTAAGTTTATAGTGGTTCGACGTTATATGCCTCCGTCCACTTTGAAGATTATTTATTCTTTATTACTCTCTTATGAATCTGATTACAATAGTAGAATTAAGTTAGCACTTGATTACAATGGAGTCTAGAGTAACAAACAACATAAAGATCCACAGAATGACCCATCAAGCTAGTATTTATAGATGTAGGGGCCAAATATCTCTCTGAAATCTCGGTTGAAGGACCTTCAAAGCAATATGGGCCCACTAGAGGGATCTCTAGGCCCAATTCCCAAAGAGGAGGGATCAGTACCGCTCCCTTCTTTGGTTGAATTTTGAAGAGCGATCCTTATGGTGGCTTCCTCATGCAAAAATATGTTTAGCCTCCAAACTTCATGTCTTTTGGATCATTGGAGCTTGAGTTATTGCTTGATCTTTGATTCAATATGGCTTGTATGCAACTTTCTACCGATCCCTTCCAAGGGATATATACTGATCCCTCCAACCTTGTCCTTTTGATGTGCGATCCCTAGTGTGGGTTCTCTAGGGTCCTTATATCTTGCTCTTCAAATTTCAAAGGCATTAAACTTGTAGATTTTGAGATATTGATTGTTTTCCATAAGAATGCTCTTGTACATGAAAACATGCCGATCCCTCTTGTTGGAGCCAATCTATGCCGATCCCTCCTATGTGCTGATTCATATTTCATACTTCGAACATTCTACATTGCCCCTCTATCAATCTCATTCAATCCTGACTTCATATGATCATCTGTACTTGACTTCTGGGCCCCACAATCATCACTTTGGAGTCATCGGCCTTGATGGCAATCGAATCTAACTCGTGCAATCAGTTCAATATAGCCAGGCTAGAATGCCAGATAACACTTGCCTCCCAAAGTATGTCTTGTGATGAACATGACATGCTTTGAATCAAAGTAGGTTAGAGTCATCGGAAATAAATCCATCTAGCTTCCTGAATAGTTGTTATCCCTTAGTCGAATTATTTTTTCAAGGTGTTGAATTTCTCATTGAGCGTCATGACGCTTGGTCGATTTCCCATAGTATAAATCCAGGGCTAAACTCCATCAGTTGATACATGTAAGTCCAACCCATAAGACTTACAAGCTTTGGTTATTTGGTCTAGCTTTGAAATTGAAGGCCTCGGGTTTGATTTCAATTCTTGTCGATTCCAAAAATTGAAATTTCAAGGTCATATACGTGTATGTTTGTATACACGTTCTTGTCGTTGGCTCCCGGACGTGCTCGTACATTCATGGGTTGTCGCCAACTTTCTCTACATTTTGTATATTCATTTTTTTAATAATTTTCATGCTCATATTCATTTGCGTGTATGTTCATGCCCGATCCCTCACTCTCTACTCTCCCCCCTTCTTTTTTTAGAAGCATTTATAGGGATCGACATACGTTTTGTCGATCCCTTTCCTCTCACCCCTTTTTTTATGTTCATGCTAATAGGGTTCGGTATGCTTTTAACCGATCCCTCCCTATCTTACGTCAAACTTACAGACATAGGCCGATCCCTTGCTTCCATATATAAGCTAACATTCCATCCCTTTACTTTTCGTTCATTCCTTTTTTCCATCTACTGTCCCACGATGGAACTCTCCCTTACCTTAAAAAGAAAACCCCATTCCCTTCCCTTCTACTCGACCATCGCTCTAATCAGTAAATCCATTGTAACAACCCGAAATTTAACCCGTAATAATTAATTCGTTAATTAATTAAATAATAAAATAACTTTATGAAATTTTCAGAATTGGACCATGGGAGTAGCACCATTGTGTCCGTGGCGATTTTCTAATCAATTTTCATATATAAAACATCAGAATCTGAGTTAGTATGAAGAAGATACACGCGAAACAAGAAACAAATAAAACGAAAATAATATATATATATGGTCAGGTCGACCGGTCGGTCGACCTGGGCAAGGGGGCGGTCGACTGCCCGGTCGACCCGCCTTGCATTTGGGCAGGCGAACAAACGTTAATTCGTTCGAACGAATTAGCGACCACCGAACACGTCATTTGCATCCTTTATTTTGATCTGGTCCCTCCGTTTTTGCATTCGATGGCCCCTATTCAGCCTATGACGTGGTTGCATCCTATTCAATCTCCAAATCCAACGGTCCGAGATCCACTTCTACACCTATAAATAGACCCCTAGACCTAACACTTTTTCTCATTCTAGGTTTTCTCCAATTGGGTTAACCTTTCTAGGAAGGACCCTAAACGAAATAATTTTTCCAAATGAGAAAATCGTTATAAATTAAATTATTTACAACTCCAAGTGGATCCGGGAAGACCAAAGGAAAAGCTTAGGACCGGAGGTGAGTGATTGTAATTATTTTAAGATTTCTTTAAGTAATCTAAAATAATAGGGTTTCCAATAGTTGTAGTTTCACTACGATTTTTGAAATAGCCATTTTAGTAGTTATTTACAGTTTTTAGAATTATTTTCAGTCTATTTCCTTTCAACTGTTCTTTTCAGTAATTTTAATATTATTTCAGTTAATTATAATTTATTACTGTTAAACATAGCTTTTTATTGATTTACAGTCTATTAACAGTATTTATGTTTAATTATTTCCTATTTACATCTTTACGACGTTTTGGATTTTATGCAAGCGTCTATTCTCTTCATCCCCCTTTTCTGCGCATATGGATTAGAATAAATTTAACGCGAATATGGATTTTATAAGTAAGAATATTGAATGAAGAAAATAAGATGTAAATTATAAAGACTGTAATAAATAATGGAATTTGACTGTAATAAATAATGGAATTGGACTGAAATTACGCCTAATTATAATTAGAATTGGACTAATTAAAGATAATTGGCATAGTTATAACTTAGAATTATAACTAAATGAAGTAAAAGATGAAAGAAGCTTATTTTCACACTTAGACCTTAGGTTAAGTAATAAGCATGATTATAACGTAGGTTATAATAAGAAAAAGAACATAATGGGACTTATTTTAAGGCTTGGGACAAGTTAATAAGCGTAGTAGTTAAAAATGATAATAAAGGCTTATTTAAATAATTGATGTAAGTTAATAAGCAAAGGTGAAAGTAGGACCTGTACCAAATAGCATTCCTTAGGGCACACTTATGCTAAGAGTGGTAATAATTGGTCAAATAGAAGTCCAAATCACGGGGATTTGGATAAGGAGCGCAACTAGATATTGTTTGGATGAAGGGGCAGTACCAATAGCATTTCCCCTATTTTTCTATGGACACATGGTGATCTCGCATTAGCCTGAAGTGAGATGAGGGGCACTCTATGCCGGATGTTGGAGGTAACAAGAAGACCCAATAGGTGGAGCAAAAGGTAGCATGGGCATGGTGGCAGTTACGCGTGCGACTTCCATTCGGGTGCTCAATAGTAGCTATGAGTTCCAAGCGCTTAGTATGGGTGTCTTTAGTAGACACCATTGCCTTATGTGTAGGGAGCTATATATGTCATCCAGATCCACAGTAGTTGCTCTGTGCATCTTCCGTAGATACCATTGGCTGCTGTGTAGGGAGTTATATAGCGGTTGGTCCACAGTAAGGTCTATGGAGTAGCAGGTCGATCAAAAAGAGTAGAATTAGGATTACTTCCTAATTACAGGATTAGGAATTCAGCCTAACCAAAGCAGAAATCAAGGACAAGTGCAGACAATCAAAGCTAACCTATCTTATAGTTAAATCATATTTATTTCCAGTTTATCTCTTTCCTATTTCCTTTGTTTCCTCCTTATTTATGCTAGAACCGTTGTAGAGTCTATTGCTTTTAACTTGCCTAAAGACTCTAGTAATTACTATCATTCACCAGATTTTTAGTCTGACCCACTCCTTTATTTCCCCCTTTTCCCCCCTTAGGCAATCAAGGGAGAGGACAGTAGACTGCAGTTGCTTGGAGATTTCTTGGAGGAGTTTGCTACCATGTATTTCTTTTCTTTTAGCTTTTGTTCTTTCTATATACTGGCTTATTATGAAGGATATTTGTATTCTGATTTTTGAGACTATGAATTTTTATTTCATAAGACATGATGAGTTTTGAGATATGGATGTTGTATTTGGTAGTTGACTTATTTATGAAGCAATTATGAAAGTTTTATTTTAAATAAGTTATTATTTTAGTTTTCGCTGTTATTACCTATTTTTGTCTTGTGAATCTTAGTCTCTGTTGGTTTTATTTATACCAACAATGCACCAGGCCTTTTAATGTGTCCTTTTGGGTATATTAAGGGGTGTGGGTGTTTCACTTGGTATCAGAGCCTAAGGTTACATGATTCCTAAAAATTTATTTTAAAAGTAAAGTATTTTCCAAAATAACTTGTTTTAAAAGTATTTTTCAGAAAAGAACTCTTAGAAATAGTTTTTAATTATAAAAGAGTTTTTATAAAAATCCTCTCAAAGTCCAGTTCAACCTTCTTTCGATTCTTTCAAACCTAAGTTTCCTTTTCTTTGCATAGTATGACTGACTAGTTCCATAGAGCTACGGTACCAGGGGTGCAAGGGCAAGCACCAATACAACACTAGTAGGTGGAAATCCCTTTAATCGACCTACACTAGCCGATTTTTCTAAGCTATGCAAGGACTTCACTAGCATAGGGGCGGAACGTTTTCTGGCACGAAGGATTTCAAGGAGACGCACTAGGTTGGAAGATATGGAGCGAAAGTTTAGGCAGTTAGGTTTGGAGGACCAACAGAGTGGTCAACCTATATCTTGGCAGCTGGAAGAAGAGCTTAAGGTGGTTCCTACAAGCTCTAAGAAGCCATGGTGGAAGGGAAAGAAGGATAAGAGGAAAAGGGAAGGCCCTCATAAGCGAACCAAGAAAAGTAGGAGATGTAACCGTTGTAGAATGACTGGTCATTACGCAAGGGACTATAAGATGGCAAGAATGGGGGAAAGGTGTTTCAATTATGGACAGTTTGGTCACTTTAGAAAGTTTTGTCCTTAGAAGATGGGGTAGGGAGCGAGTGCACCTGCAACGCAGATTCAGGCTTCAGATGCAACACCTTCCAGCAGCGGACCGGATCGAGGTAGGAAATTTGGTTTCTATTTCTCATTTTCCTATTCAGACTCTTTTCGATCCTAGAGCATCACACTCTTTCATCTTTAGTTCTTTGGTAGATTGTTTGCACTTAGACATCTCTTTAGTAGTAGACCCCATTGTTGTTTCAAACCCCATAAGAGAATCGGCACTCTTTTCTATGGTTTGTAGGGGTTTGAATATTTATATCCTAGGCATAGAATTTGACTATGACGCCTATATTTTGGGATTTTCGGGGTACGGGATGATTTTGGGAATAGGTTGGCTATCCATATATGGAGCTATATTAGATTGCGAGAGGAGAGTCGTTAGACTAGAGATATGCATCAGTAGGACTCTCGAGATTTCTTGCGACCCGCAAGGGTCAGTTATGTTGAGCTTCCTTTATTCCCTCGATTCATCATCATCAGAGTTAGATTCGGTTTCTAGCATCAGAGATTTTTCCAGTCATCTTTGAGGAGTTAAGGGACTACCCCCCTAAGAGAGAGATTGACTTCAGGATTTATTTAGCTAGCTAGCAGCCTTACCCGTAGGGCATATGGCGCCTAGGGAAAGGAAGGGATTGAGCAAGCAGATCCGTGAGCTTTGGAGAAAGGTTTCATAAGAAGAAACATATCAGAATAGGGAGCGCCAGTCGTCTTCGCTACCAAAGTAGGTTGTTCTCTTCGACTTTGCATTGACCATAGAGATTGAATAAGCTCACAAAGAAGAAACATTATCCACTCTCTAGGATAGATGATCTTTTTGGCGAGTTGGTTGGCTCTTCGGTATTCTCACAGTTTGATTTAGCCACTGGGTTTCATCAGCTTAGGGTCGCTGATGATAACATTGATAAGACCGCATTTAGGACACCAGACGGATTCTTTGAGTGGTTAGTCATGACTTTTAGGCTAACCAATGTCCCAGCCTATTCTATAGATTTGATGAACCATGTTTTTAGAGATGTCCTAAAATAAAGTTTGTGATGGTATTCGTGGTCGACAGTTTGGTGTTTTCCAAGAAGTATGGAAGAGCAAGTTATTCATCTAAAGGAGGTTCTTTATACGCTTCGTGTTCGTCAGTTGAGAGCAGAGTTCTTGAAGTATCACTTTTGAAGTGCGTTTATTGGAGCATAGAGAATGTCCACACATGATAGGGATTTAAGAAACAGTTTTGTACATTTAGGATTGGGATTATGGAAATCCAAAGAGAGTTAGGCAAAGGTTAGAGATGTAGAATAAAATTCTGTAGATAAGCAGAGAGGAAAGTCCATGTGTAGGTAATTGCAGAAATTATGATTGTCTCAGACAAGTGGATTTGACGGTAATGCCTTAGAATAAATATGAGTATACAAGAGGAATAGGAGTAAAAGCCTTTAGTTTAGGAAAAGTACCCAGAGGGTAGTAAGTAGGATGACCCACTTTATGCTAAGCCCAATAAAATGAAATTTTCGAAATTTAAAAAGTTGAAAAAAAATTGTAATTGTTGGAATTGAAAATTTTCATTGTTGATATTTAAATAAACATGGGGTTTTTGAAGAATGGTATGAAATTTAAGTTGGTTTTTATATAATGAAAAAATTGGAATTCTTTTTGAAGAATTATGGAGTATATATAAATAACTCATTAGTTCCATTATAAGTAAACAAAGATTTTAAACATAAAAATCTAGAGTCTATTAAGTATGGAAAACATAGATTACAACTTTTATTGTTGTAATAAATGTTTTCATGAAAAATAAGAGGAGCATAGGCTATAACGCTATTGTTACAGTAAGTGACTTCCAAGAGAAGTATTTTTACATAGGTTAAGATTTATAGGTATTTATTTAATTGAATCCATACACTAGTATTTTTGGGTTGTAGTAACAGTGTTTTATGCAACATCCGTTTTAACCCAAATAAAAATGTACTTCAAAAGGTAATTTCTAAGTATAAAAAAAATGGTTTGTAAAGTACACTTATTATTAATAAGTATAAGGAAGTGTTTTTGCAGTTATGGATATATTAAAACAGTTTTGAAGAAGAGTTTTTCTGAAAGGAAAATGTGTAAGTTAGATATTAGAAAATATTTATCATGGAAGAATACAATTTAAACATATTTTAACCTATTGGAATGAAAAGAATAATGGTATGATTTTCTATGAAACCAATAAAAATGTTTTGTGCAAGTTACAAGGAATACATGAAAGAGATATACAAGGTATGAAAAGCACCATATTTTGTATAACCTGTTTCGAAAAATATAAAATAAGTTCCTTGTAATTTCACATAAGCATGAAATTCTCTTTTAAAAGGTTCATAGAAGATTTTAGCGTTAATAACTTCTCATAAGAGAACGTAGTTCCAATACATTAAGATATGAGACTGTTAGGTGTAATAAGAAGCTGGTTGAAAACACATAAAGGATATTTTAAAAGAAAATGGTTTGGTAAAAAAGTAAATAAGTTTCCAAAATGAAAAACTTAATAAAATAAAATTTTGAAAATTCAAATTTTTATAGAAAACTGTAAAAGTCTTTAAAAGCAAGAGAGATAAGTTTTAGACTTAAAAATTTAGTAGTTTTCCCCTCTAGGTTTGGGAAATAATATTAAGTGACTAAGTATTTTTGAAATTAATAGAAACTGAAAAAGATAACACTTTTAAAGACAAAGATTTTGGGATTTGATATTTTAAAATTTTTAGAAACCTTAATTTTTAAAACAAGGTGATAAATACCAAACCAAACTCTTAAACGTGGAGTAGATAAGAATCATTTCCTATGAGTAACGGAAAAGGTGTAAGGTGATAGTAGTAATTACTTTAGAAGAAATAATGGAAGTTTTCGTAAACTGTATAGAACACTAGCAAGAGCCTAGGAATGTTGATTCATGAAGAACAGTAAAATGAAATTAGTAGGATAGTAAGACAAGCATGGTTGGGAATGAGTATTCTTGATTTTGGAAGAACTTGGGAAAAGCATCTTTCTTTAGTGTAATTCATATGGTAGTAGTTTTCAAGCTAGCATTGGAATGTCACCTTTTGAAGCTCTTTTTGGGAAGGCTGTGTAAGACGTCTTCCAGTTGGTTGGAATCTACAGAAAGGTTGCTTCTTGGTTCCGACATGGTTGGAGAGATTTCAGAAAAGACTGATTTGATTAGGAGAAAATTCATATCTCATATCCATGCCCCTTTGATAATAGGTTTTAGAAATTTCTTTTTCCATCTTTAGTTTTGAATAGGTTCTTTCCTTTATTATCCTTTGGGAGGGTAGAATTTAGGATTTAACCTATGGACGGTAGGATTTGATGTAAACATGCTAATAAAACATGTTATGAATGATGCATGCTAGTGGTAATAAGTGTTTGCTAGTGGTTGCTAGCGGATGCATATAGGTACACTAGGCACTATTATTCCTTAAGGATCGGCCTAACTAGGACACTAAAGCATATGCATATGGATGTATGCGCATTTTTATTTTATTTTCATGGTTGCTATAAATGGATGTTTGTCACATGATTGTTGCATTTGGATGATGTTTGTAGCACGCATATAGAATTATCAGTATCATCAGGAAATTTTTGCATTCATTTGGATACATGGCACAAACATGATTGCATAAAAAGAAGGTCAACTGAATCAGTGGACCGCCTAATCTTTTGTATTAGTCAAGGACATTTACACTACACTAATTGCATAAGTATCATAAAATGCATTATAAAAACTTAAGGACCATGGATGAATGGTTGATGATTGAGTAGTTGGTTTTAGAATTGGATGGAAACATTTAGTACATTCTATTATCCTTAGAGATTTCGGGGACGAAATCCCTTAAGGAGGGGAGAATGTAACAACCCGAAATTTAACCCATAATAATTAATTCGTTAATTAACTAAATTATAAAATAACTTTGTGAAATTTTCAGAATTGGATCACGGGAGTAGCACCATTATGTCCGTGGCGGTTTTCTGATCAATTTTCATATATAGAACGTCAAATTCCGAGTTAGTATGAAGAAGATACGGGCGAAACAAGAAACGAATAAAATGAGAAAAAAAATATATGGTTAGGTCGACCGGCCGGTCGACCTGGGCAAGGGGGCGGTCGACCGCCCGGTCGACCCGCCTTGCATTTGGGCAGGCGAACAAACGTTAATTCGTTCGAACGAATTAGCGACCATCGAACACGTCATTTGCATCCTTTATTTTGATCTGGTCCCTCCGTTTTTGCATTCGATGGCCCCTATTCAGCCTATGACGTGGTTGCATTCTATTCAATCTCCAAATCCAATGGTCCGAGATCCACTTCTACACCTATAAATAGACCCCTAGACCTAACACTTTTTCTCATTCTAGGTTTTCTCCAATTGGGTTCACCTTTCTAGGAAGGACCCTAAATGGAATAATTTTTCCAAAGAGAAAATCGTTATAAATTAAATTATTTTACAACTCCAAGTGGATCCGGGAAGACCAAAGGAAAAGCTTAGGACCGGAGGTGAGTGATTGTAATTATTTTAAGATTTCTTTAAGTAATTTAAAATAATAGGGTTTCCAATAGTTGTAGTTTTACTACGATTTTTGGAATAGCCTTTTTAGTAGTTATTTATAGTTTTTAGAATTATTTTTAGTCTATTTCCTTTCAGCTATTCTTTTCAGTAATTTTAGTATTATTTCAGTTAATTATAATTTTTTACTGTTAAACATAGTTTTTTTTTATTGATTTACAGTCTATTTACAGTATTTAAGTTTATTTACTGTTATTTATTTCTTATTTACATCTTTTCGACGTTTTGGATTTTATGCAAGCATCTATTCTCTTCATCCCCTTTTTCTGCACATATGGATTAGAATAAATTTAACGTGAATATGGATTTTATAAGTAAGAATATTGAATGAAGAAAATAAGATGTAAATTATAAAGAACGTAATAAATAATGGAATTGGACTGAAATTACGCCTAATTATAATTAGAATTGGACTAATTAAAGATAATTGGCATATTTATAGCTTAGAATTATAACTAAATGAAGTAAAAGATGAAAGAAGCTTATTTCACACTTAGACCTTGGGTTAAGTAATAAGCATGATTATAACGTAGGTTATAATAAGAAAAAGAACAGAATGGGGCTTATTTTAAGGCTTGGGATAAATTAATAACCGTAGAAGGTAAAAATGATAACAAAGGCTTATTTAAATAATTTATCTAAGTTAATAAGCAAAGGTGAAAGTAGGACCTGTACCAAATAGCATTCCCTAGGGCACGCTTATGCTAAGAGTGGTAATAATTGGTCAAATAGAAGTCCAAATCACAGGGATTTGGATAAGGGGCGCAACTAGATATTGTTTGGATGAAGGGCCAATACCAACATCATTTCCCCTATTTTTCTATGGACACATTGTGATCTCGCATTAGCCTGAAGTGAGATAAGGGGCACGCTATGCTAGACGTTGGAGGTAATAAGAAGACCCAATAGGTGGAGCAAAAGGTAGCATGGGCATGGTGGCAGTTACATGTGCGACTTCCATTCGGGTGCTCAGTAATAGCTATGAGTTCCAAGCGCTTAGTATGGGTGTATTTAGTAGACACCATTGCCTTCTGTGTAGGGAGCTATATATGTCGTCCGGATCCAGAGTAGTTTCTCTGTGCATCTTTTGTAGATACCATTGGCTGATGTGTAGGGAGTTATATAGTGACTGGTCCACAGTAAGGTCTATGGAGTAGCAGGTAGATCAAAAAAGGTAGAATTAGGATTACTTCCTAATTACAAGATTAGGAATTCAGCCTAACCAAAGCAGAAATCAAGGAAAAGTGCAAACAATTAAAGCTAACCTATCTTATAGTTAAATCGTATTTATTTCCAGTTTATCTCTTTCCTATTTCCTTTGTTTCCTCCTTATTTATGCTAGAACTGTTGTAGAGTCTATTACTTTTATCTTACTTAAATGCTCTAGTAATTACTATCATTCACCAGACTTTTAGTATGACCCACTCCTCTATTTCCCCTTTCCCCCCTTAGGCAATCAAGAGAGAGGACAGTAGACTGCATTTGCTTGGAGATTTCTTAGAGGAGTTTGCTACCATGTATTTCTTTTCTTTCAGCTTTTGTTCTTTCTATGTACTGGCTTATTATGAGGGATATTATGTACTCTTATTTTTGAGACTATGAATTTTTATTTCATAAGACATGATGGGTTTTGAGATATGGATGTTGTATTTGGTATTTGACTTATTTATGAAGCAATTATGAAAGTTTTATTTTAAATAAATTATTATTTTTGTTTCCGCTGTTTTTACGTATTTTTGTTTTGTGAATCTTAGTCTCTGTTAGTTTTATTTATACCTATAACGCACCATGCCTTTTAATGTGTCCTTTTGGGTATATTAACAGGTGGGGGGGTGTTTCATCCATCTTCCTATTTAAGTTTAAACCGTCACTCCACCTTCCAATCGAACCGTAACCCAATCTTTTTTCTTCCCACAGTTTGCCTTCGATATATTTAGGTAAGCTTCCTACTTTGCTTTTGATTTTAAGACGAGCAATGGATTTTACTCCATCGGCAATAGTTTGGTGTGTGACATGGTTAATGACTGATGGCATGGGTTTTTTAGGGAAGATGAGGTGTGGAAGGGAATATGGCTCGGCAGAATGATGAGGGAGGAAGAAGAGAGTGTAGAGGAAGAATCGGTAGAGTGGACTTACGTAGGCGGATTGGTGTTCAAGGTTTGGATATATTCCGATCCCTCGTTTAATGACTTGGGGAAGGGATCAGTATGGAGGCTTAATGAGAGGATAGTGAAGTAGAGGGATTGACTAGCTTTGTTTAAGTAGAGGGTTCAGTGTAATGGATCAGACTGGTAGGATCGGCATATTTGTAGAGGAAAAAGGATCAGCGTCCTACGTTTGGAGAGAGGGATCGGTTGAGTTGATTTAGGATAAGGATCGGCTGATATAGGTCAGCACATAGGGTTCGACATAGAGGGTTCGGTACATAGGGGTTGGCAAACATATTCTTTGAACTTGAAACCTAATCCAAACGTACTTGTTTGAGCAAATACTACGAATCCACCTCAATGATCTTGAACATAAGATGACAATGAACAGCAGGATTTGCATATTCACTATTAAACTTGAGATTGAACATCAAATCCTTGAAACTTTCAACATGAACTAAAACTTAATATATGGACCTTAATAATAGATTTCACACTTTGATATGCCAATAGTCGATCGCAACTGATCAATCTATTTTCCAGTTGAGACGATCATCGATGACAGTCACTCTGGTCGGAATCCAAAGTCTCATCATTTAACTTCGTTTTCTTATTTAAAGTTGTATATTTATGTTACACACTACACTACACCGCACTAGCTCACACTTAGCATGGGGGAACATGTAGTTTTTCTAATCTCGATTATCTACCGAGTATAGTTAACATGGACTTCAGACGCTTAGAGCATTTAGCTGCAATATCCTTCGGACTAGCCTCGCAACATAGCAATCCCGAAGCAAAGTCGAGTTCTATGACCATATCTGAAAGGCTTTCTCTTGGTCACCAAACTGAAAAAATGGGAGTTTCTGGCCCATTAGCCAAACTTTTTTCTAATGTTCCCGTCCTCCCGACGGAAGATATAAGTCCTGCACCCAACGCTGTAGAAGGTGCTATACTTTTAGATAATCCGACAGATTCTCAAGCCTCCAGAATTGGTGAGGCTGCCCTTCGCAGGCTATGTTCCATATACGGAATTCCATTCGAAGACGTCCTTGTTCCTTCCATAAATGACAGGGCTCACTTGCCCCTAGAGGGGTACATCGCGTGCAAAAAATTCATGTGCTGGGCCAGATGCGTGATGCCCTTCAATTCTTTCATTCGGGAAATGTTAAGATAGGAATAGCTCCCACTCAACTTCACCCGAACAGCTACGCCTTCCTCTATGGAACTTTTCTACCGTTCATGAGTGTTCTGTTTCACCCGCCAACTCCTGAGGACATAAGGTTCATTTATAACTTTAAACAATGGTTAGGAAGTCCTTCCTTTGTTTTCCTTTAGCCTTCACCCAACTGCCAAGCCTTAACGGGTGCTTGGAATAAACTTTCTCTTTTCAAACATTAGTGGTTCTACATTCGTTGTTCGCCGGGCTTCGCAAGGCGATGGTTGGAAGGACATAAGTGTTGTCTTCGCTTCACTCTTAAATCCGTTAATCCAAGACATATTTTTGAATCAACTAACATCCTAAATATCTATAGGTGTCTGCCCACATCCTATGAGCAATAGTTTTTCAAGAGCGATCTCCGCAATTTGTGCCATCCCTGTCGAAGACAGGGACATTAGACTTCTCATAACTGACGAGTTGTTATCTCTATTCGGGCTGTTGGAAGAGGGTCATAGCATTGGGCTCCCTGGAGTGCTGCATTACCGAGAAACGTTGTAGAGCAAGAAAGGGATGTCAACAACCCTGCCGTGCTCCTAGTCGAGGGGACTCGGGATGACGTTGAAGAAGGCGAAAATAGGGGTGCCCAGACCAATGAGCCTGGCGACGCTGATGCAGGCCCAGGCAAGGCGCTTGTGGTCGAACCGTCATAAGGCGCGCAATCCCAAATGCCAACAAAGAGAAGGAAGAAACTGGCATTAAACTTCGCAGAAGAAAAGCTGCTAAGGATCCAGAATTTGTTATCACTTATGTTGACGAAGAGTCATCTTCCCAACACTTAGAAAGTTCAATGAAAGGATTTTCAAATCTCTAGATCCCCGATGACATTATGAGTTCCCAAACATCAATATCGAGGGGCTCAATTTTCTCACTAGGAGTGGTGATGTCATTCTTCCTACTAACAGAGGAGAGAAAACGACTACAAGCAAGGCTAAAGCTATTGGTCTGTCGGGGGGAAGGGGGACACTTACAATCACGTGCACTCCACGACACGCTCTTCATCGATCTTTTGTATAATGGTTACTTATACAATTTTGTTCGTTCTTTGTAGGTGCAATGACTTAGTCTTGAGCATTTGAACACCTGAGGGGCTCTTCGACACATTATGGATCTAGCCATGGCTCAGAATCAGGTGGGCATAGGGAAAGAGACGACAACCAGGAAAAAAATCATCGTTCAAAGGAATCTTCTTCTTCCAAGCATAAGTCTCAGTCTCAGTCATTCCACCAGGAAGATTAGCCCAATCTTCCTGTTTATAATGGAGATCATACCTACTTCCAGGGACCTCAAATTAACGTATCACACGAGCAATACTCTAGTTCTTCCAACTTTAGGCAATCTCACAACCGTAGATCGAGTAAGTGTCAAATTGACACTTCTGATCCATATTTGCCGACCACTGCTCCTGATACTTCCACAGTAGAGAAATTGGCCAAACTTAAGGCCACTTTCCCAAATATCTGTTTTGACGGGCTTAAGTTCCTTCCCTCAATTCATATGATCCCACGACACGCCAAAGCAAGCTCTCTCACATTTGTTAACGATGTTTTCCTGCAGCATGAGTCGTTCCACCATTTAGCGGAAAAGGTCTCCGAGGTGTCAATCGAGCGGCAACATGAAATAGATTGTCTCAAGCTACAAGCGATCCACGATAAAGATATAATCAAGCACCAAGATAATGAGATATCGAAGTTGATAAGAAAACCAACTGAGGTAGAAAAGAGTGCCAAGTAAACGTCTGAGACGGCGAGTCATGTAGAAACTTCCCATAAGAAGGAACTTGATGCTGTCCTCATCTCAGCGGCACACTCGCTCTGGAAAAGGATACCTTGCAAAAGGAGAATGATATCTTGGCCTGCCACATTGAGAAGCTTGAAGAGCTTCTTAGGAAAGAAATGGAAGAAAAGATTGAGGCTCAAGAAGAATCACAGGGATATTGCGAAGAGGGTGTTGAAGCCAGGAGTCTGAAAATCAAACTTGATGAGCAACTTGCTAAAATAGAAGCCCTTAAAGAAGAGGCGAGAGAGGCAGGGTGCAAGAAGATGATAGAACAAATTTAAACCCAGGTGGAAGATGCTAATGAGTCTGGTCGGAATGAAATAAAGGACATGTTTGATCCCCTGATCATTGAATACAACGCTAAAGTCCTTATTCACCGCAACTTAAGTTTTCTTGGCGAAGGTTATCTTGAGTCACTCGCCAAAGCCTAGGAGTATATTGTCAAGATGAAAAAGAGTGAGCTGGACGAAGCCGAGTCAGATGAAGAGAAATTAGTGCGGGAGATACTTCGCGAAAATGAACTCCTAGACCTTGCCGCCGTAAGACACCGATATTTTGACATTTTAGCGCCTTCCGGTAAAGGGAAAAATATTGCTGAATGATCCCAAGGGCCCCTCTTCTTTCCAAGTGGCCGGAGTGTCAGTTTCTTTTGGCCCGAGGCGATATTTGAGCTACGACCCAGATAAACCCGGTTACCAATCTAAAGTGCTGACTCTTATTCTAGAAGGGGCACTCCGGCGACAACCGAGAGCCAACCGGATGCAGGTATTCCACTTTACTCTCCACTTTTTGAGAGGTTTCGTTCTTCATGCCCAACGGTTTTAGGTTTATCTTGTTGCTTTGACAAATCCGCAGGTCTTTCGGGTCTCGGCCAAACTCCTAAAAGTGATGCCACCATGGAGCAACAGGCGACATCAGCAGAGATTCCGGTGGTCGTTGATGTTCCGGGGCCAAATGCTCAAGTCATCGAAGCACTCGATGATGATAAAGCTGAAGATCCGCTGCCGATGGATAGATCTTATAATGTTGTGATTACCGACGCCTCCGAACACACTGACGAAATCAGCTTGAAGAAGCATATTGAGAAGGAGAAGTTGTCGAAGAGAAAAGCCAAAGCTGAGCCCGCCGAGGTGGACATTGATGATCCAAATCCTGCCCCACTACAAGTCATTCCGCCCGGTGGGTCGATTCTTAGAGAACTCCCTCCAAGCTTCGAACGCTCTCCCGCCAAAGGCGATAAAGAATCAAAGAAGAGAAAAAGCGGAAGTTTGGATAGTGCTACTCCTAAGAAATCCAAAAAGGAGAGAAAACAAAAGAAATAGCCGTCGCTTCGGCTTGGTGTGTACATAGTTTGTACAACTGTATTTTTCTTTATTAGTCGTGGTTATACGGGTATGACCCTCGGTTTTTTGAATAAACTTGTACCACAATTTTAATGCTTATCATGTGAATAAAAGTTTTTGTTTTCTGTTGAGCTCTTGTGTAAACTGTTATTTAAGTAGTTGAACTATTACTTTCCATTTAATGTACTTTTAATTCATTATTTGTTAATTCTGATAACAATCCATTAACTCTATCCCAAGGTCTCCATGTGGTCGTGGCCTTGGGTCGCATCAAACACTGGGCTTGAGCCTTAGTGTTACGTTGTCGAATTCAGCGGTTTGAGTAATTATACTCCTGACCCAACCTTAGGTTATAGGAGTTAGATAGTAGATGGTTGAATTCCATCCTTAGCGAGTTTATACTCCTGTCGGTTTTAGGCCGGAGTTGATGGAATAGTCGGTGGTCGAACCGCACTCATATATTTATCTATACTCATATCCACTCTCGGGGGATAAGAGTTGGTAAGAGAGTGTTCGATTCACACTTGATTTATGTTTATACTCTAATCCGCACTCTGGTGACTTAGAGTTAGTTCACGAGTGGTCGATTCACACCCCATTTATATTTATACTCTAGTCCGCACTCTGTGGACTTAGAGTCGGTTCGCGGGTGGTCAATTCACACCAGATTTATGTTTATACTCCAGTCTGTACTCTGGGGACTTAGAGTTAGTTCGGAGAGCAATCAGATCGTACTTTCCTTAACTGATTGATTTGCCCCCAAAAGTCCATGATTTGATTTAGAGAGCAATCGGTCGTTTCATGATTGCTCATGTTTTATTTCAGTCCCATCATTCGATGGGATTTATTTGATCATCAGATGGTCGAGTCACATCCATTCCTCATTATGGATCCCATCCATTGGTTTATGAAAGAAAGTTATCAAATGAACAGTCGGACCATGCTCATTTTGTTTAGTTCCATTGGGAACTAGCATAATTGATTAGTTCCAAACTCTTGGAACCTGTTCGGACATATCGACATCAATCAGTTTCACAATGTAACTAATACATAATGATATAACAAACATAAATATAAAGGAAGTTCAAAATTTTATTTGCTAAATGGAAAGGAAGGACATAATCTGTCTTATTACATATTTGGAAAGTCAAATTCTAAAGTAAATTATGAAAGCAAATACAACTGAATGAAAAAGAAATAAACTAAGCGAAATAGCATCGTAAATGCTCGCTATTCCACGCCCTTGGGAGTGTGATGCCATCAACAATCGCTAGCTTGAAAGTTTCCTCTCCAAGCCTCTTCTTAATAACATACGGTCCTTCCTAGGTTGGATTCATGTGTGACGGGGCAGGAAAAACCAGTTTCTTGACAAGATCGCCGATTTTAAAGGTTCTAGGTTGGACTTTAATGTTGTAGTATCGGGAGACTCGGTGTCGGTACGCAGCTGCCCTCAAATCAGCTTCCTTGTGCTTCTTATCTATAAAGTCTAGAGATTCCAAGAGGAGATATTCGTTTTGGGATCATAGTAAGTCACTCAATGAGAAGGGATTTCGAGCTCAACAGGAATAACGGTTTCGAAAACGTAAGTAAGGGCGAATGGAGTATGGCCAGTCACAGACTTATGGGTGGTTCTGTAAGCCCATAGTGCTGTCGGGAGTTCATCCACCCACTTGCCTCTAGCCTTTTCCAAACGCTTCTTCATAATGGACTTTATAATTTTGTTTACAGCTTCAACTTGCCAATTCGCTTGAGGGTTAGCGACTTCTGCAAACCTCTTTTCAATATGATATTTCTGACAGAAGTCTTTGAATTCAGCACTGTCAAATTGAGTCCCATTATCTGTTACAATAGTTCATGGGAGACCAAAATGACAGATGATGTTCCAAACAATGAAGTCGGTTACTTTCTTGGTTGTAATCATGGCTAAAGGTTCTGCTTCGGCCCATTTGGTGAAGTAATCGACTACGAAGGTAGCGTACTTTGCACCACCTTTAGAGATCGGTAATAAATTGATAATATGTATACCCAACATGGGAAATGGCCATGGGCTGACCATATGCTGATTTCCGTTGGTGGAGCTCTTGCAACTTTTGCATATATCTAGCACTTGTCGCATCGCCTTACATAGTCAGCAGCATCTCGATTGACGTTGGCTAATAATACCCGTAACAGAGTATTTTCTTTGCTAGAGTTTGCCCCTCAATGTGATCGCCACATTCCACTTCATGAACTTCCTTTAGGACTCATTTTATCTCATCATGAGCGATACACTAGAGTAGGGGAACGGAAAAACCCATTATGTACATAACTCCTTCCTGTATGATATACCATGAAGCTTTTCGAAGGAGCTATCACTTTTCATTCCTTTACTTAGGTAGAACTCCCTGTAGGAAATAGTTTTTAATCGGAGTCATCAACGATTCCCTCTCAGGCTCTGTCTCTAGTATCCGGTCGATTTCTATTAGGTTTATACTCGGGGCATTTAATACTTCAACCGGGACCAAGCCTATCTATTATGCATCCCCGGTGGTAGCAAACTTTGCCAATGAATTAGCCTCTTTGTTTTGATCCCGTGTAATATGCGTAATGTCATATTACTTAAATTCAGTCAACAACTCTTGGACTTGGGTAAGGTATGGTGTATGCCGTTGTCCCTTAGCTTAGTAATCTCCCCTGACTTGGTATACTACCAATTGTGAATAACAAAAAATTTCAAGAGACTTTATTCCCAGTTCTTTGGCAAGTTTAAGTCCAGCAGTCAGAGCCTCACACTTAGCATCATTGTTTGTTGTTGGGAAATCAAGCTTTAAAGCATAAAAGATCGACCGATCTTCAGGAGTTACAAGCACAATTCCAGCTCTAGAATGATCATTGGATGCTCCTTCAATATACAGTTTCCACCATATGGTAGAGATTTTGCTGCTCTCCGGGGAATCATCCTGCGCAGTAAATTCTGCTACAAAATATGCCAGTGCCTGACCTTGGTGGCCCTTCGAGGTAGATAAGTGATATCGAATTGACTAAGCTCGATATTGCACTTGAGTAACCTTCCAGACATCTCAGGTCGCTGTAGGACCTATCGCAATGGCTGGTCGATGTAAACATTGATTGGGTGTGCCTAGAAGTATGGGCGGAGCTTTCGTGATGTAATCAGCAAGTATTATGCTAGTTTCTCTATTTTGGATAGTTCCTTTCAGCTCCTATCAATCGCTTGCTGATGTAATAAACCAGCCTCTGGATTTGATTCTCCTTGCGAAGCAATGCGACACTTATTGCATGTACCGACACGGCCAAATGGATGTATAAATCTTCATGATCCACTGGCTTCGATAAGGCAAGAGGTCTCTTTAAGTGGTCCACCAAATCTCGAAATGCATTTTCACAATCCTATGTCCATTCGAAGTTCCTTTCCTTTCCTAATCAAGTCAAAGAAAGGAATGCATTCATCGGTAGCTCTGGAAATGAATCGGCTTAAGGCATCAATTTTCCATTCAGACTCTGTACTTGTTTAATAGTCTTTGGCGCTTGGATATCGCAGATAGCTTGAATTTTCTCGGGATTAGCTTCGATTCCGCGGGCATTAACAATAAAATCCAAGAACTTCCCTGATGCTACACCAAAAGAACACTTCAAAGGATTAATTTTCATCTTGTAATGTCGGAGGATGCCGAACATTTCTGCTAGGTCTCTAATGTGGTCACTTGATCATTGTGATTTTACAAGCATATCATCCACATATACGTCCATCGTTCTTCCAATTCGATCTTTAAACATCCTGTTGACTAAACGCTGGTAAGTCGCTCCTGCATACTTTAGTCCAAACGGCATCACCATATAGCAATATAATCCAACATCGGTAATGAAACTGGTGTGCTTTTGATCGGGAATGTGCATCGGGATTTGGTTATATCCCAAGTTCGCATCCATGAAAGATAGCAATTCATGTCTGCGGTTGAGTCCACATGCTGGTCGATTCTTGGAAGGGGAAAACTGTCTTTTGGACATGCCTTGTTCAAGTCTGAGTAATCAATGCATGTTCTCCATTTCCGTTCGCCTTTTTCACTAGCACATGATTAGATACCCACTTAGGGTAGAGGGTGTCGCTTATAAACCCATTGTCTTTGAGTCTATCCTCCTCCTCTTTGAGAGTGGCAGATCTCTCTGGATCCATGTCGCGTCTTTTTTGTTTCATCGGGACATGCCTCAGGTCGATATTCAATGCATGGCTCGTAATGGTAGGCGAGATTCCACACATGTCAGAGTGAGTCCAAGTGAACACGTCTTGATTCACTCGGAGAAATCCAGCAAGTTATTTCATTATTGGAGGGCTGAGCTGTGATCCGATCTTTAGGACCCATGATGGGTCATAGTGTTAACTGTGATGTCAATCCTCAATTCAGCCGGTGCAGCCTTGGTCTCTTTAGGCTCCTCCTCATCATCTATCCAATCTATATCTCTATAGAACCAACTGTGGAGCCCGAGTCAAGGCTCAGGCACTAGTTGTCAATCTTCTGTAGTTTAGATGCAGATAGTCTTATCCATACCATTGTCTTTATTTTTGCATTGAGCATCCCTTAACTCAGCTACATAACAGGCACGTCCAGTCGCCCGATTACCATGAACAACTCCAACACCATTATCTATCGGAAACTTTAAAGTTAAACACCATGGGCAAGGGCTGCCCATAATTTGGCTAGGGCCGATTAGCCCAGAAAAACGTTGTAAGGAGAGTCAACATCCAAAATAACGAATGGCAAGATTCACACTCTCTTATGGTCTCCTTCTCCCAACTCTACAGGTAATTTAACATAACCAATGGCTTCAATTGCAGCATCGTTAAAACTGTGTATGCGGGCTTTAGACGGCTTTAAGTCGTTGGCTTCCATCCTCATCTGATCATAGGCTTTTTTGAAAATTATATTTACAGAATTTCCACAATCAATCAATATCCTTCTCACCAAAGCGGGGCCGATCATGCTCGAAATGACCATTGGGTCGATCGTCGGAGCCTCCACCTTGTCTGCATCTCTGCTTCTAAACACGATATCATCTGCCATTGTACGTTGCTGTTTTGCCGGAGCTCCATCTTCTATATTCGAACAATATTCAAAATCCACATGCTTAATTGCGCTAGCATAGTGCTCCATCTTATGCCAACTCTTATCTACCAGGTGCGGTCCTTCGACTATTGTATGTATCACCAATTATCAACCAGTTCGTGCTGGCTCCTCAGCCCTGCACGGTGCTTGTCCTCGATTGGGGTCGGATGTTCTCTGTTCGCTGTCCTGTGGGGTTTTTACAAATTGCTGCAACTTCCTTTCTCGAATCAGCTTTTCAATAATATCATGGAGATGCCTGCATTTATTCATGCCATGTCCATAGCATTCAGGGAACCGACAATATTTTCCGGTTTGTTTCTGCTTCTCTGTTGATTCCTTTGGAGGCGGCTTCCTGTATTGCATGGTATTATAGGTAGACAAATAGATATTCTTCAAGGACGTATTCAATGGCATTTAAGTATCGTACATAGGAACCATAGGCTTCCCTGTAACGACCCTCATTTTTTATAATTAAAAATGTCAAACTAAATAAGATCTTGGAATTTAATATTGTGAGAAATTAAAATTTATGATTTATAAATGGAATTTTTTTTACTAAAATGTAATTTAATAATGTTGATTGAATGAAATTGACAATTGCTAATGTGATTTCAATCAATTGTAATGGTAAAGCTAATTGGGAATGTAATTGTAGAGCTTAAATTGGAAATAATTGTAAGTCGATAAGGAATGAATTAAACGCTGTATAAATGGTGAAATTATATGTATTAAATTGAGATTAGTTAATATAGAAAATGAAATCAGTTTGGGTAAGTAATTTATAACCCTTGGTTGTAAACAATGAATTAATAGATATGAATTACTAAGCTATAACAAATGATTTATTAGCATCTCATTGATTAAATCAGTTTGGAATTTATTTGAAAATCAATGAAATTTAATGAAATTAAATATTGCAGTTAATATGAGTTAAGATGAAAATTGTAGAATATGAATGTAATAAAATGTAAACTAATGTTAATTATATTCATAAGGCAATAGTTGATTCAATAATAAGAGTGAGAATCAAAATAAAAGAATTTATTTTAATTTAAATTATAATGAATGAATTTTGTAACAACCCGGAGTTTTACAGCAACTATTTATCATCAAAATGACGATAAAGTCGGTTGTTAATTGCCATTACAGTTTTGAATCGAATTGAATTCTTTTTGTTAAAATTTTAAAATGTTATGCGGGCTTTAAAGATTGTTTTGGCCCACTCGTTGTTGCCGAGATTATCAAAGCTTGTAACTGGTCCTTATTCTTTTTCGTAAAAACCCTAAGGTATTAGAAAAGCTAGGGCAGTCTCTTTTTCTCAAGTCATTATCAATTCGAAAACCTAACTAAACGAACGAGAAAACAATGGCGACTTCGTCCCTTCTTCATTCCTATTTGCGAAAATTTGGGGCTTTCGGAGCTGCGCCAACTATTTGCGTGTGCTTCGTCCCCGTTCAGTTGCTCTTGGCTGCTAAGGCTCGCATAGATCCGAAGGCATCGACTTCCACAGTGCGATCGAATGATGAATTCGTTACCTTGCTCAATCGAGAGATCTCGTCGCGTGCTCTTCGACAAAGGTGAGTGGTTAATTCCCTCACATCTAATTCGAATTCGTGTATTGGTGATTTTGTTTCAGTCGTGATTCTTGGCTTGCTTCGATTTTGGTTTGATGTTGAAACCATTGGTTCCAATTTTGTTTACTGGACTTGGTATGAATTCACTTATTTTCGTGATAAGGGTTTCTCAGTTTGGAAATTTTGAATTCTCTGTGGACTTCGGCATTGCTTTATTTTTGACTTCGGTCACTCCGATTTTGTGGTGGGAATTTCTGGGTTTTTGGTTCTGCAACAGTCTTTGACATGGGTTGGTTGTTCTCATCATATCATTTATTGTCTTTGACATTTCATTTCTTAAATGGGAAACCTTTGTTCAAGTGTATTCCCAGTGGCATATATTTCTTGTGATGTACTCTGGTACATGTCTGCGTTTACTTCTGTCCATGGTACTTCGAGTGTGTTGCATTCATTCGTCACTAGGATGTTTGGTGTCTGATATTTCCGTGTACAGTTGCATTCGTGATTGCATTGAGATTAACTGTACTCGTAGCTTGCCATTGTTAGCTGCTGAACACATTGATATATTCCTCTTTGTTTCATTTGATATAGACATATATGTGTATGCATATATATATATATATATGCATACATGTATAATTGTATTTGATCAGCTTTGAATTTATTCGACTACCACAGTTTTGATTTTGTGATGACTTTCTCGGCTCTGACTTGGCTCTGTTATGCCTTCTGACCTGATGCACTTTACTTGAATTGTTGTTGTGTTGATTTTCTGCTTTGCCTTGGTCCATATTGTCGAACTCTGTTATACTTGACCACTTCCGTTCATTCCTCACCTCTGCCTTCATTGTAGTGCACCCTAGTTTATTGTATATGCTACATCCCTGTCATGTTTGGTTGTTCTCATTTCAACCTCTCCGGCTTGTTGCACTGCAGTTTTGCACATACTTATGGTCTCTTCATTTGCACTGCTATATGTTGCTTGTTGACATCTAGCTTGAGTTTTTATTGTTGCATATTTGAACTCGATTCACTGGATCTTGTAGTTGATCATGTTGTGGTCTGATGCAATCTGCATTGTATTCAGTTTTGTGTCTTGTACTATGTTGTCTTCATTGTGTTGCATCTTGCATTCATTAGCTTGTATCACTGTCTTCACTGTTGTCACTGTGGTTTGAAATTGAGTATGTTGCCTTTGAGTATCTGGACTTGATTTTATTCATTCCTATATTGTGTAGTTGTGTTGTAGTTGCATGTTTGATCTTTGATCCCTGACTTCATGCATCCCTGACCTGTGACTTCTCGAGTGTTCACCCTTGACCTGTTTGGCTTCACTGCATAGCACAGTCCCTTTTGTATAATTTTGTTCCTCCCTGTAGCAGCTTTGTGCATTCCTCTGGTCATTTGTATTCATCTCTATGGTATACTCGAATTGACCTCAATATTGCATTTGGTTAGTGTACTTGGGTCAGTGGCATTGATATCTTTAGCTTGATCGACAGTTGCTGTTCACTGTTGTATACTTGCATGTACGTTGTCATTCTGTCTAGAGTAGGTTCTACATTCTGTAATCTTGAATCTCTTGACTTTGTTTGTTACTGTTTGTTATCCCTGAGTTGAACCCGATTTCGGGGTTTGACCTTGTGATCGTTGTGACTTCCACTGAGTTTTTGTGCATCTCTTGCGATAGTGGCGAGGCAGTACACGCGTGCGTGTACTGCAGCCCTATCAGATTTGACAGCTTTAATTTGATGTTTTGATTTGTTGAATTGTTTCGTGGGTTCAATCCCATATTTTGAAGTGGTATCGATTGGGATTTACTGTTTAGTGGATTAACACTGCTTAGTGTTATATCTACCGTTATCCGGTTCTCTTATCGAGAAGTTGGGTAAACGAGATTTCTGTGACTTTCGTCTATTTGATATTTGATTATTATTGCTTCTGTGCACTAATAAACTGGTTTGAATTAGACTGACCTGGGTATTATTTTCTTTTGAATGTAATACTCGGGTCAGACCCGAGTTATTTCAGGTTGTAGATTTTCTTCTTTGAGTTGCTGTTCAGGATATGAAGACTTTTCACATCTTCTGAAGTTGTCAGTGTCATTTTGTAGTAGTCGTGTCATTGTATAGAACGATATGTATTCATGTATATTAGTCGATAATGTACTTGTATATATAACTTCTAGAGTCGACAGTTGTAGTTGTATCATATGTATCGTGTCAACTATATTGTAACTGACATCGGTTATATATATATGAGATTATTGTTATTCTGTGTTCCGCATTTATATTATCTGTGTTATTGTTATATCTAATGTCCTAAACTATTATGAACTATCGTAGTTTGTTTTATACTGATAATTAGATATGTCGATGGGAGTAAATAAATAATAGATGAAAAATAAAAAGTATATACCACTCCTATCGAGATAACCAATATTAGTGTAAGGCCAATTACGGATGGTCGCTCCTATCCAGCCTTATTCTTCGTAATAATAGACAGTATTTCTTTTAATACTCTTTGTTATTATGAGCATAGAGGTGGGGCGTCATAGTTGGTATCAGAGCTTGGGGTTTATGGACATAATATAAAACATAACTTGGATGGAACATATGTTACAACTATTGGTCGATGTTTTATTTGTGCTTGAGTCAAAACTAAAGTTTTGAAATTTGGATGAAATTTTTAAATAACTTTATTTAAAAATAATAGTGAAATTGTGTTCTGATGATTTGATTGATTTGTGTTCTGTTTATCAGAGTGCGCAGCGGAAACAGTGAAACTGTCTTCGCTGAGTACAACTGATAATCTTTTTGATTTAAAAATCAAAATACGAAATTGATATGAATTTCTTTTGTTGTTTACATAGCTGTAATTATTTTGTTTCTTTGAGAACTTCGAATCCGAATTGAGGATTCGAAGAAATTGCAGATATGTAATTTCTGTTGAAATTTCCGCTGGCTTTCTTTTGTACTAATCATCTATTGATTAGATTTTTGCTGTTTTAAATTATCTTCATTGAAGATACATTTGAATGATTCTTTGTTCATTTTGTAGTACGTGCAAAAATTTAAATTGCACGTTATTGCATTTATTTTACGTTGAACCGATGCTTGGTTATGAAACGTATTTTGTTGCCGTTATTTTTACAACGGAATTTTACACCAATGCTATATTTTGAAGTACGGTGTTTTGTGGCATTTTGATGAATGAGAATTCACTGACATTACATTTTGATGTAGATTGTTTTGATGTGATTTTGACGTTTTAAAACTACTGTCGCTTTGGCTTCCGTAACCGTCAAATTTTAAAAGTGGATTTTCAAGCGGTTATTCCGCAATGCTGATTTGTAACCGTTTTTACGGTATTTTGAGAAGTACAATTTCCTTATCGAAATTGTTACTGATTTGCTGTTTTAATCACGTGATTGGAAAATCGTTTTAAAATGAAAATTGTTTTATAAAATTTTAGCAGTTTGCGTTTTCAAAAGAATGAGAAAGCGACTTAAACGATTCAGCAAAATCGAGGATTATGACCCCTTTCTTTTACTGTTTCGCTTAACTCCGGACTTGTTCGGTTGAGAATGCGAATTGTTATTTTTACAAAATAAATAAAATGGTTTTCAAAATTTTTACAGTTTGCGATTTCAAAAGAATGAGGAAGCGATTTAAACGTTTCAGCAAAATCGAGGACTATGACCCCTTTCTTTTACTGATTCGCTTAATTCCGGACTTGTCCGTTTGAGAATGTGAAATGTATTTTTACAAAATACACAATTTTGCACTTTCAAGGAAACGATGAAGAGAATCAAACGATTTAGTAAAACACGTGGTATGGGACATGTGCGTTTGCTATTTCGGTTAATTCCGGACTCGTTAATTGAAATATTTGATGATTTTGTGTGCTTTCGAGCCACTATGAGGACCTTCGGGTCATTTGTTGGACCTTCGGGTCATTTGTTGGGCTTTCGGGCCACTCTGCGGACCTTCGGGTCAAATACCAGTACTAGACCTTCGGGTCACTCTGCGGACCTTCGGGTCAATCTGATGGGCGCCAAAATTATGTTGAGTACTTGGTAGGCTTCGGCCACTCTGAGATGCACGTGCGGCGAATTAAAAACTCGCCATCTGATGGGATCGATCCAAGCTTTTATGTTGATTTTCTAGTCTTCTTAATTGATTTATAGATATTTGTTGCTTCCAATTATCTGCAGGTAATTGGATATTTGTTGATATGAGTTCTGATTATCGTTTTTGATAATCAGATATTTGTTGTTTCTAATTATCGCTTGTGATAATTAGATATTTGTTGATTTGAGATTTAATTATCGCTGTTAGATAATTAAATATTAGTTGATTTGAGATTTAATTATCGCTGTTAGATAATTAAATATTTGTTGATTTGAGATTTAATTATCGCTTTAGATAATTAAATATTTGCTGATTTGAGATTTAATTATCGCTTTTGATAATTAAATATTTGCTGATTGAGATTTAATTATCGCTTTTGATAATTAAATATTTGCTAGTTTGAGATTTAATTATCGCTTTAGATAATTAAATATTTGCTGATTTGAGATTTAATTATCGCTTTTGATAATTAAATATTTGCTGATTGAGATTTAATTATCGCTTTTGATAATTAAATATTTGCTAGTTTGAGATTTAATTATCGCTTTAGATAATTAAATATTTGCTGATTTGAGATTTAATTATCGCTTTTGATAATTAAATATTTGCTGATTTGAGATTTAATTATCGCTTTTGATAATTAAATATTTGCTGATTGAGATTTAATTATCGCTGTTAGATAATTAAATATTTGTTGATTTGAGATTTAATTATCGCTGTTAGATAATTAAATATTAGTTGATTTGAGATTTAATTATCGCTGTTAGATAATTAAATATTTGTTGATTTGAGATTTAATTATCGCTTTAGATAATTAAATATTTTCTGATTTGAGATTTAATTATCGCTTTTGATAATTAAATATTTGCTGATTGAGATTTAATTATCGCTTTTGATAATTAAATATTTGCTAGTTTGAGATTTAATTATCGCTTTAGATAATTAAATATTTGCTGATTTGAGATTTAATTATCGCTTTTGATAATTAAATATTTGCTGATTGAGATTTAATTATCGCTTTTGATAATTAAATATTTGCTAGTTTGAGATTTAATTATCGCTTTAGATAATTAAATATTTGTTGATTTGAGATTTAATTATCGCTGTTAGATAATTAAATATTTGTTGATTTGAGATTTAATTATCGTCTTTGATAATTAAATATTTGTTGATTTTAGATTTAATTATCGCTTTAGATAATTAAATATTTGTTGATATGAGATTTAATTATCGCTTTTGATAATTAAATATTTGCTAGTTTGAGATTTAATTATCGCTTTTAATAATTGAATATTTGTTGAATTTGAAATTTGATTATCGCTTGTGATAATCGAATATTTGTTGATTTGAGAAGTTTGACTATCGTTTGAGATAATCAGATATTTGATTGGTTTTCTGACTATCGTTTGAGATAATCAAATATTTGATTTGTCTTCTGATTATCGTTTGAGAGAAGTAAATATTTGCGATTTGAAAATTCAATTATCGTTTTTGATGATTGAATATTTGCGATTTTTGAGATTTGAGCTTCGTCTTTTTCTCTGGCGATTCAGGTGAGTAATTTGATTTACTCACATTCAATTCGTGCTCTGTATGGGATTTCTGCTCTGTTTTTCCTTCTCTTTTAGTTGCTGGAACTCGATTGTTCTTGCTTTTGTTAGTCATCTGATTTTGATCCCTGATTCCCACGAGGTTGATTCTTTTGATTTGAAGCAGTCGAACCTTTCGATTTCTTATCTAATACTTCCCCGCTGACACTTGCTTTGCTTATACCTTCGACATTGCCATGCTCTTTTGGTTGTTACCTTTTATCCATTTATTCCCTATGATTGCGTGGACGTAATTTCTTTAAGGAGGGGAGTCTGTAACAACCCGGAGTTTTACAGCAACTATTTATCATCAAAATGACGATAAAGTCGGTTGTTAATTGCCATTACAGTTTTGAATCGAATTGAATTCTTTTTGTTAAAATTTTAAAATGTTATGCGGGCTTTAAAGATTGTTTTGGCCCACTCGTTGTTGCCGAGATTATCAAAGCTTGTAACTAGTCCTTATTCTTTTTCGTGAAAACCCTAAGGTATTAGAAAAGCTAGGGCAGTCTCTTTTTCTCAAGTCATTATCAATTCGAAAACCTAACTAAACGAACGAGAAAACAATGGCGACTTCGTCCCTTCTTCGTTCCTATTTGCGAAAATTTGGGGCTTTCGGAGCTGCGCCAACTATTTGCGTGTGCTTCGTCCCCGTTCAGTTGCTCTTGGCTGCTAAGGCTCGCATAGATCCGAAGGCGTCGACTTCCACAGTGCGATCGAACGATGAATTCGTTACCTTGCTCAATCGAGAGATCTCGTCGCGTGCTCTTCGACAAAGGTGAGTGGTTAATTCCCTCACATCTAATTCGAATTCGTGTATTGGTGATTTTGTTTCAGTCGTGATTCTTGGCTTGCTTCGATTTTGGTTTGATGTTGAAACCATTGGTTCCAATTTTGTTTACTGGACTTGGTATGAATTCACTTATTTTCGTGATAAGGGTTTCTCAGTTTGGAAATTTTGAATTCTCTGTGGACTTCGGCATTGCTTTATTTTTGACTTCGGTCACTCCGATTTTGTGGTGGGAATTTCTGGGTTTTTGGTTCTGCAACAGTCTTTGACATGGGTTGGTTGTTCTCATCATATCATTTATTGTCTTTGACATTTCATTTCTTAAATGGGAAACCTTTGTTCAAGTGTATTCCCAGTGGCATATATTTCTTGTGATGTACTCTGGTACATGTCTGCGTTTACTTCTGTCCATGGTACTTCGAGTGTGTTGCATTCATTCGTCACTAGGATGTTTGGTGTCTGATATTTCCGTGTACAGTTGCATTCGTGATTGCATTGAGATTAACTGTACTCGTAGCTTGCCATTGTTAGCTGCTGAACACATTGATATATTCCTCTTTGTTTCATTTGATATAGACATATATGTGTATGCATATATATATATATATATATGCATACATGTATAATTGTATTTGATCAGCTTTGAATTTATTCGACTACCACAATTTTGATTTTGTGATGACTTTCTCGGCTCTGACTTGGCTCTGTTATGCCTTCTGACCTGATGCACTTTACTTGAATTGTTGTTGTGTTGATTTTCTGCTTTGCCTTGGTCCATATTGTCGAACTCTGTTATACTTGACCACTTCCGTTCATTCCTCACCTCTGCCTTCATTGTAGTGCACCCTGGTTTATTGTATATGCTACATCCCTGTCATGTTTGGTTGTTCTCATTTCAACCTCTCCGGCTTGCTGCACTGCAGTTTTGCACATACTTGTGGTCTCTTCATTTGCACTGCTATATGTTGCTTGTTGACATCTAGCTTGAGTTTTTATTGTTGCATATTTGAACTCGATTCACTGGATCTTGTAGTTGATCATGTTGTGGTCTGATGCAATCTGCATTGTATTCAGTTTTGTGTCTTGTACTATGTTGTCTTCATTGTGTTGCATCTTGCATTCATTAGCTTGTATCACTGTCTTCACTGTTGTCACTGTGGTTTGAAATTGAGTATGTTGCCTTTGAGTATCTGGACTTGATTTTATTCATTCCTATATTGTGTAGTTGTGTTGTAGTTGCATGTTTGATCTTTGATCCCTGACTTCATGCATCCCTGACCTGTGACTTCTCGAGTGTTCACCCTTGACCTGTTTGGCTTCACTGCATAGCACAGTCCCTTTTGTATAATTTTGTTCCTCCCTGTAGCAGCTTTGTGCATTCCTCTGGTCATTTGTATTCATCTCTATGGTATACTCGAATTGACCTCAATATTGCATTTGGTTAGTGTACTTGGGTCAGTGGCATTGATATCTTTAGCTTGATCGACAGTTGCTGTTCACTGTTGTATACTTGCATGTACGTTGTCATTCTGTCTAGAGTAGGTTATACATTCTGTAATCTTGAATCTCTTGACTTTGTTTGTTACTGTTTGTTATCCCTGAGTTGAACCCGATTTCGGGGTTTGACCTTGTGATCGTTGTGACTTCCACTGAGTTTTTGTGCATCTCTTGCGATAGTGGCGAGGCAGTACACGCGTGCGTGTACTGCAGCCCTATCAGATTTGACAGCTTTAATTTGATGTTTTGATTTGTTGAATTGTTTCGTGGGTTCAATCCCATATTTTGAAGTGGTATCGATTGGGATTTACTGTTTAGTGGATTAACACTGCTTAGTGTTATATCTACCGTTATCCGGTTCTCTTATCGAGAAGTTGGGTAAACGAGATTTCTGTGACTTTCGTCTATTTGATATTTGATTATTATTGCTTCTGTGCACTAATAAACTGGTTTGAATTAGACTGACCTGGGTATTATTTTCTTTTGAATGTAATACTCGGGTCAGACCCGAGTTATTTCAGGTTGTAGATTTTCTTCTTTGAGTTGTTGTTCAGGATATGAAGACTTTTCACATCTTCTGAAGTTGTCAGTGTCATTTTGTAGTAGTCGTGTCATTGTATAGAACGATATGTATTCATGTATATTAGTCGATAATGTACTTGTATATATAACTTCTAGAGTCGACAGTTCTAGTTGTATCATATGTATCGTGTCAACTATATTGTAACTGACATCGGTTATATATATATGAGATTATTGTTATTCTGTGTTCCGCATTTATATTATCTGTGTTATTGTTATATCTAATGTCCTAAACTATTATGAACTATCGTAGTTTGTTTTATACTGATAATTAGATATGTCGATGGGAGTAAATAAATAATAGATGAAAAATAAAAAGTATATACCACTCCTATCGAGATAACCAATATTAGTGTAAGGCCAATTACGGATGGTCGCTCCTATCCAGCCTTATTCTTCGTAATAATAGACAGTATTTCTTTTAATACTCTTTGTTATTATGAGCATAGAGGTGGGGCGTTGTAACAACCCGGCATTCCGTACCCATTTTCTTATCGTCTCTTGACGATTTAATCTGGGAACGAATAGCTTCTGGCATTTTAATCAAATTGAAATTCAGGGATAAAATTTTGTTATTCGCTATTTGGAATTTTTAAAGCCGTTCTAAATGTTAAACGAGCTTTAGAAAGATTCGTTAAGTGTCGTTTGGGTTTAAACAAAAATCTCGGCCCATGATCTTTTGTTTTGAAACCGTGATTTCACTCAACACCCAAACAACCCATCCCCTTCATCCATTCGAAATCCCTAAGCCCAAAATCGAAGAAAAACGAAAGAATGGCGGTCTCGTCTCCTCCAAACTAGGGCTTCGATTTCGAATTCGCTCGTCTCTGTGATGCTTGGCCGCTTCCATGGACTCGTTCTCGTCGCCGCTTCGAAGCAAGGTGAGTTAAACTCACATCTAATTCGAACTGTTACATGATTTTCTTGAATTCGTTCGTATGTTCGATTTTCGTGACTTGGGATTTAAGTGATTTAGTAATTGATGGTTCGCTTAATTTGGGTTTGAACCCCTCGTTTTCATTCGTATATGGTCTTTGAATTGTGATGGTTCAGGTTTCTCGACTTGTTCGATTTCGTTCAATGTTGTTGTTTTTTTTTGGCTTTGAAGGATTTCATGAGTTGTCTCGGTTTCATGGCTTACTGTCGAATTACATTGTCCATTGCTTTATCTCGTGACACCCACTAACTTCTGTCACTTGATTGTGTGAAGGAAATTCCATGACTTTGTCTTATAGTTAGTGATCACCATTGCTTTGATAGTGGTTCTGACCGTTCCAATGTTTTGGGCCTTTGCCTTTTGTTTTGGTACCGTGCCTTATTCTTAACGGTGATACCTGAACTACCCCGTTTTGCTGTTGTACCATGTTGAATTGAATTTGATACCATTCCGGTTGAACTTTTGATGTTCATTGGCCTTGAGTTGAACCTATTTTGAGACTTGGGTTTGACCTTGGTTTGATGTGTTAGCTGAGCTTATTTGTTTAGTCTTCATCTTTACACTGTCCAGTCCATATTGTTGTTACAGGTGATACTTGTACTTGTGATCATTGATTCCTGTTGCCTTTATTGCTGTTGTTCATTTGAGTGTGCATTCAGCTTGACCTTTTGTATTTGTGCACTCACCATTCACTGGTGCATTATATAACCTGAGCCTGGTTTGTCATGGCTTGCATACCTAAGCTCGACACTGTCCACATTTTTAAGGTGCTCAGCCCTTGTTTGTACTACCCCATAGGAATTGATTCCTTGCCCATTTAAGATGCTGTCTGTACTATCATATCTTGTAGTCTTGCATCCAGGATTTCAACTATAGCTTGTTTATGGGTTTCGAACTACTTTCTTGCAATCACTCCATGTTTGCATTGTTTTGGTCTGGCACATTCATGTGTATTAGTTCAGATTTTTACTGAACTTGTTTTGTGTCTCTCTTACATTTTTCATCTGCGAATATTGTCGAGGCTCATTGTTTAGTAGGTGTTCACGTGCCTTGTGATCTTCTTGTATGAGTCTGTTGCATTTGCACTTGATACCATTCATGTATGGCCTTTGAGCAATCTGGTATCACTTGTGACTTGAGACCATTGGACCTTTAAATATTGTGTGCTGTGGTGCCATATCTATGGTGCTCTCACCATCATACTGCTCAGTTCGTACAGTTTCATTCGCATGTGTTCGCGTCTCTTATTCATGTGGCTATGGTTCTTCTTCGGTCATGACTGTCTGAAATTGCAGTTTTACATCGACTTGTAGCATTCTTTGAGATAGTTGGCATTACTTTGTATTCGAGTCAGATGTTTTTGGAGCCGTGTACTGACCTGTTTCATTTAGTTGTACTGCCCCAGGTTGTCACTTGAACTTGACCTTGACATAACAACATGCTGCCTTGTCTTTGTTGTCTCTGTTTATTGGGATTTTGAATTTGTAGTTCTCTGTATTCACTTGCTTGAGTACTGGGTTTTAGTCACCTTGGTATTAGTTGTTTTTGAGCTTGAGCTCACTGTGTTGTTTCGACCAGTCCACTTCGGATCTCACTGCATATGATTTAAGTCACTGCTGCAGACTTGTCCAGGTGCAGTCTTCTCATGTGCACTTGCTCATTTGAGCAGAACTGCACTTACTCTTCCACTGTTCACTTCGAGTATGTGTGGCACTGTCCAGCTTTATGCATTCATGCTGTTGCCCCATGGTTTCACTGCCTCGACTTGTTTGTCATGTGATTGCCACGGTCACTTGATCTTGCTGTGACATTGCGACTTGGTTCACTTTGTCACTGCATATCTATATATGCTCGACCCATTTCTATTTTTGTTGTACTTGGGTATACACTGCATATCCATGTGTCATTTTCACTTGCATCTGTTCATCCCTGAGCACTTGCTGACCTGCTGCATTTTCGTAGCAGTTTTACCCTCGTCTCTTGTGGTGACTTTTATATTCTGTTGTGGCGAGGCAGTGCACGCGTGCGTGCACTGCAGCCACACCGAATTGACAGATTTTAATCGATATCTCTTTTATTCTTAATTCATCGACCTGCTGTGTAATTCGTAAGCTGTATTGGCGAGGCAGTACACGTTAGCGTGTACTGCAGCCAATTAGCATTGATATTTTTTTTAAACTGACATTTCAATCGCTTAAACTGCTTTGGATTTCTGTTTTGTGGATTAACACTGTTTAGTGTTATTTCTGCCGTTATCCAATTCTCGTATCGAGAGTTGGATATACGAGATTTCTGTGACTGTCATCTATATTGAGATTGATTATTATTGCTTCTATGCGCTAATAACTGAGTTTGAATTAGACTGATCCGAGTATTATTTTCTTTTGAATGTAATACTCGGGTCAGACCGAGTATTTACAGGTTGTAGATTTTTAGCTTTGGGTTGCTGCTAGAGCTATGAAGACTTTTTATATCATTTGAAGTGGTCTTCGTCTTGTTGTAGTAGTCAGTGTGTCTGTTTAAGATGATAATGTATTCATGTATATTAGTCGATAATGTACTTGTATATATATAACTTCTTGAGTCGACAATTGTAGTTGTATCATTTGTATTGTGTCAAATGTATTGTAACTGATATCAGTTATTGTATATATGAGACTTTTCGTTCCATCTTTATTCCGCATTTATGTTATCTGTGTTATTTTTATATCTATTGTCCTAAACTATTATAGCCACTGTGTAGTAGCTTTGAGTTTGTATCGGAATGTCGGGTTTCCTCAAAAAATGAAATGCAATGTTTTATTATCTGACATATCGGTGCTCGCACAAGGCAATTACATAGATGGTCGCTCCTCAACAGCCTTATTCTCCGTGCTAGTTGACAGCACTACACCGTAGTGTTCTTGGCTAGCGTGGGTATAGAGGTGGGGCGTCACAGCTTGGTATCAGAGCATGGGGTTTAGGACAATTATAAAACATAACTTAGATGGAGCATGTGTTACAACTATTTGTCGATGTTTATTCTCTCATCTTTACATATGATTATTTTTGACTGTTAGGTATGAATTCCTAACGCTTATTTTTGTGTTTTTCTCATCTTGAATTCCATTCGACTTCGGTCACTTGTTTTTGGGAAATTGCTAATTTCTTGATTTTCAAGACTCTGATTTTGTTTGCCGTTGGTTTCTTTGATAATGATGATTGATTCATTTTGTACTCGACTGCGGCTATTAACTGTTGACTTCGACATTGACTTGATTCTTACTTTTGTTGAAGTCAATTATGCATTTCTACTCGTTTTGCTTTGTTTTTCCAGTTGATATCGATTCTTCTTTCCTAATTAGTTGTTATCACCTTTATTGATTTTGATAACTTCTATTTTCTGGAATTTTTGGGTGTTCCTATTTTAATAAATTCAGTATCGATTTCTTTGGATTCCATTCACATCTTCGTATGTGAATTCTTGTGATTGATTGTTTCTACAATCATTTTTGTGATTTGTCACTTTAAAAATATAAAGGTTTTCTATACTAGTAGTAAATATTAAAATCCTTTTCTCCAAACGATTTCAAAAATTATTTTACTACAAAGCTCTTTTCCTAAATCGTTTTCCAATCTATTAGTATATACAAGCCTTTATTTCACTCGTATGAGAAATTGAATTAAACGGCCTAGTAAAACCAGTGGTATGAAACGCTTGCGTTTACTTCGTCGGTTAACTCCTGGACTTGTTCGATTGAACCCTTTTCGTGACAATTTCCTAGTGAAGATTTACAGCTTGTTCGTAAATATTTAAGTTAAGCAAGTGGTTATGGGACATGAAGCTAAACTCATATATTTACTAGCTTGGTGTGATTGACACTTCTTTATGATCATGACGATCATTTTTATGATTTAGACTGGACCTCATCGGTGTGATTTCGTCTCACACATATCTCTTGGGCTTTGAGGATTGTCTAGACACCAGTGTGTGATTTCGTCTCACACATATTGCACGGTTAGACTAGGCCTCATCGGTGTGATTTCGTCTCACACATATCTCTTGGGCTTTGAGGGTTGTCTAGATACTCTTTGTGTGATTTTTATGATTTAGACTAGCAACTGTGCGATGTCTCTTTGTCTGCAAGGGAGACTAAACCCCGCTTTGTTGTAGGGTAGCGCCCTACGGTCTTCGGGCCATTCCTGTGTGAAAATTTAATGGATGGCTTCCATGAGATAGCGTCTCGTCATGTGATACCGGTCGGTGAGTTTTCATACTCCCATTTTTGTGATAGGCCTTTCCCCTTTTCTTTTTTATGATTTAGACTAGCGATTATGCGATGTCTCTTTGTCTGCGAGGGAGACTAGACCCCGCTTTGTTGTAGGGTAGCGCCCTACGGTCTTCGGACCATTCCTGTGTGAAACTTTATTGGTTAGCCACCAAGAGATAGCGTCTCGTTCATGTGATACCGGTGTTTTGGAGTTTTCATACTCCCATTTTATGCTAGGCCTTTTCCCCCCCTTCATGTGTTTTCTGGATTTCTTGTGATGATTTCTAGAATTTGTGCTTCACCAATTTTCGTGATTTCTATTGACAAGTTTCGTCAATTTATGTGTATTGGTGAATTCATGTGTTATTGACTTGTTATGAATACAAGTTTAGGGTATGATATCCCTTTCTATCTTTGAGAAGATTCTTGTGACATCTTTGATGAATGAAAATTCATTTGGTATTATATTTTGGTGCCAGTTATTTTAATGAGACTTTGACGTGTTAACTTCGGTAACCGTCAATTTTAAAATGAATTTACAAGCGGTTCTCCCGCAACACTGATATTGCTAATTTAATCACGTGTTTTCAAAATTCTTTATTTTTTTAAAAGTGTTTCAAAAATATAAATTAAAATTGTTTTCAAAATTTTTACAGTTTACAATTTTCAAAAGAACGAGGAAGCGATTTAAACGTTTCAGCAAAATCGAGGACTATGACCCCTTTCTTTTACTGATTCGCTTAATTCCGGACTTGTCCGTTTGAGAATGTGAAATGTTATTTTTTAAAACACACAATTCTGCACTTTCAAGAAAACGATAAAGAGATTTAAACGATTTAGCAAAAGTAAGGAGTATGGAACCATACTTTTACTACTTCGGTTAATTCCGGACTCGTTAATTGAATATTTATGACTTCTGATTATCGTTTTTGATAATCAGATATTTGTGAAATTTGATTATCGTTTAAGATAATTAAATATTTTTCGATTTTGATTAATCGAATATTTGTGTTTCTGATTATCGTTTTTGATAATCAGATATTTGTGAAATTTGATTATCGTTTAAGATAATTAAATATTTTTCGATTTTGATTAATCGAATATTTGTGTTTCTGATTATCGTTTTTGATAATCAGATATTTGTGAAATTTGATTATCGTTTAAGATAATTAAATATTTTTCGATTTGATTAATCGAATATTTGTGTTTCTGATTATCGTTTTTGATAATCAGATATTTGTGAAATTTGATTATCGTTTAAGATAATTAAATATTTTTCGATTTGATTAATCGAATATTTGTGTTTCTGATTATCGTTTTTGATAATCAGATATTTGTGAAATTTGATTGTCGTTTAAGATAATTAAATATTTTTCGATTTGATAATCGAATCTTTGTGATTTCTGCTTATCATTTTTGATAATCAGATATTTGTGAAATTTAATTATCGTCTAAGATAATTAAATATTTTTCGATTTGATTAATCGAATGTTTGTGTTTCTGATTATCGTTTTTGATAATCAGATATTTGTGAAATTTGATTATCCTTTGTGATAATTAAATATTTTCCAATTTAATTATCGTCTGAGATAATTAAATATTTTTCGATTTGATTAATCGAATGTTTGTGTTTCTGATTATCGTTTTTGATAATCAGATATTTGTGAAATTTAATTATCGTCTGAGATAATTAAATATTTTTCGATTTGATTAATCGAATGTTTGTGTTTCTGATTATCGTTTTTGATAATCAGATATTTGTGAAATTTGATTATCCTTTGTGATAATTAAATATTTTCCAATTTAATTATCGTCTGAGATAATTAAATATTTTTCGATTTGATTAATCGAATGTTTGTGTTTCTGATTATCGTTTTTGATAATCAGATATTTGTGAAATTTGATTATCGTTTGAGATAATTAAATATTTTTCGATTTGATTAATCGAATATTTGTGTTTCTGATTATCGTTTTTGATAATCAGATATTTGTGAAAATTCGATTATCGTTTTAGATGATTGAATATTTGCGATTTTGAGATTCGAGCTTCGTCTTTTTCTCTGACGATTCAGGTGAGTAATTTGATTTACTCACATTCAATTCGTGCAGTATGTGAATTCTGCTCTGTCTTCCCTTTTCTTTTAAATGCCGGAACTCGATTGATTCTTGCTTTTGATAGTCGTCTGATCTTGATTCTTTGATCCCCACGATGTTGATCCTTTTGACTTGAAGCAGTTGAACCTTTTTGATTCTATATCTGATACTTCCATAATTCTAATGCTTCCCTGTTGGCATTTTCTTTGCTTATGCATTCGACATTGTTATGTTCTTATGGTTGTTACCTCTTTCCCACTTATCCCTTAGGATTGCGAGGACGCAATTTCTTTAAGAAGGGGAGTCTGTAACAACCCGGCATTCCGTACCCATTTTCTTATCGTCTCTTGACGATTTAATCTGGGAACGAATAGCTTCTGGCATTTTAATCAAATTGAAATTCAGGGATAAAATTTTGTTATTCGCTATTTGGAATTTTTAAAGCCGTTCTAAATGTTAAACGAGCTTTAGAAAGATTCGTTAAGTGTCGTTTGGGTTTAAACAAAAATCTCGGCCCATGATCTTTTGTTTTGAAACCGTGATTTCACTCAACACCCAAACAACCCATCCCCTTCATCCATTCGAAATCCCTAAGCCCAAAATCGAAGAAAAACGAAAGAATGGCGGTCTCGTCTCCTCCAAACTAGGGCTTCGATTTCGAATTCGCTCGTCTCTGTGATGCTTGGCCGCTTCCATGGACTCGTTCTCGTCGCCGCTTCGAAGCAAGGTGAGTTAAACTCACATCTAATTCGAACTGTTACATGATTTTCTTGAATTCGTTCGTATGTTCGATTTTCGTGACTTGGGATTTAAGTGATTTAGCAATTGATGGTTCGCTTAATTTGGGTTTGAACCCCTCGTTTTCATTCGTATATGGTCTTTGAATTGTGATGGTTCAGGTTTCTCGACTTGTTCGATTTCGTTCAATGTTGTTGTTTTTTTTTGGCTTTGAAGGATTTCATGAGTTGTCTCGGTTTCATGGCTTACTGTCGAATTACATTGTCCATTGCTTTATCTCGTGACACCCACTAACTTCTGTCACTTGATTGTGTGAAGGAAATTCCATGACTTTGTCTTATAGTTAGTGATCACCATTGCTTTGATAGTGGTTCTGACCGTTCCAATGTTTTGGGCCTTTGCCTTTTGTTTTGGTACCGTGCCTTATTCTTAACGGTGATACCTGAACTACCCCGTTTTGCTGTTGTACCATGTTGAATTGAATTTGATACCATTCCGGTTGAACTTTTGATGTTCATTGGCCTTGAGTTGAACCTATTTTGAGACTTGGGTTTGACCTTGGTTTGATGTGTTAGCTGAGCTTATTTGTTTAGTCTTCATCTTTACACTGTCCAGTCCATATTGTTGTTACAGGTGATACTTGTACTTGTGATCATTGATTCCTGTTGCCTTTATTGCTGTTGTTCATTTGAGTGTGCATTCAGCTTGACCTTTTGTATTTGTGCACTCACCATTCACTGGTGCATTATATAACCTGAGCCTGGTTTGTCATGGCTTGCATACCTAAGCTCGACACTGTCCACATTTTTAAGGTGCTCAGCCCTTGTTTGTACTACCCCATAGGAATTGATTCCTTGCCCATTTAAGATGCTGTCTGTACTATCATATCTTGTAGTCTTGCATCCAGGATTTCAACTATAGCTTGTTTATGGGTTTCGAACTACTGTCTTGCAATCACTCCATGTTTGCATTCTTTTGGTCTGGCACATTCATGTGTATTAGTTCAGATTTTTACTGAACTTGTTTTGTGTCTCTCTTACATTTTTCATCTGCGAATATTGTCGAGGCTCATTGTTTAGTAGGTGTTCACGTGCCTTGTGATCTTCTTGTATGAGTCTGTTGCATTTGCACTTGATACCATTCATGTATGGCCTTTGAGCAATCTGGTATCACTTGTGACTTGAGACCATTGGACCTTTAAATATTGTGTGCTGTGGTGCCATATCTATGGTGCTCTCACCATCATACTGCTCAGTTCGTACAGTTTCATTCGCATGTGTTCGCGTCTCTTATTCATGTGGCTATGGTTCTTCTTCGGTCATGACTGTCTGAAATTGCAGTTTTACATCGACTTGTAGCATTCTTTGAGATAGTTGGCATTACTTTGTATTCGAGTCAGATGTTTTTGGAGCCGTGTACTGACCTGTTTCATTTAGTTGTACTGCCCCAGGTTGTCACTTGAACTTGACCTTGACATAACAACATGCTGCCTTGTCTTTGTTGTCTCTGTTTATTGGGATTTTGAATTTGTAGTTCTCTGTATTCACTTGCTTGAGTACTGGGTTTTAGTCACCTTGGTATTAGTTGTTTTTGAGCTTGAGCTCACTGTGTTGTTTCGACCAGTCCACTTCGGATCTCACTGCATATGATTTAAGTCACTGCTGCAGACTTGTCCAGGTGCAGTCTTCTCATGTGCACTTGCTCATTTGAGCAGAACTGCACTTACTCTTCCACTGTTCACTTCGAGTATGTGTGGCACTGTCCAGCTTTATGCATTCATGCTGTTGCCCCATGGTTTCACTGCCTCGACTTGTTTGTCATGTGATTGCCACGGTCACTTGATCTTGCTGTGACATTGCGACTTGGTTCACTTTGTCACTGCATATCTATATATGCTCGACCCATTTCTATTTTTGTTGTACTTGGGTATACACTGCATATCCATGTGTCATTTTCACTTGCATCTGTTCATCCCTGAGCACTTGCTGACCTGCTGCATTTTCGTAGCAGTTTTACCCTCGTCTCTTGTGGTGACTTTTATATTCTGTTGTGGCGAGGCAGTGCACGCGTGCGTGCACTGCAGCCACACCGAATTGACAGATTTTAATCGATATCTCTTTTATTCTTAATTCATCGACCTGCTGTGTAATTCGTAAGCTGTATTGGCGAGGCAGTACACGTTAGCGTGTACTGCAGCCAATTAGCATTGATATTTTTTTTAAACTGACATTTCAATCGCTTAAACTGCTTTGGATTTCTGTTTTGTGGATTAACACTGTTTAGTGTTATTTCTGCCGTTATCCAATTCTCGTATCGAGAGTTGGATATACGAGATTTCTGTGACTGTCATCTATATTGAGATTGATTATTATTGCTTCTATGCGCTAATAACTGAGTTTGAATTAGACTGATCCGAGTATTATTTTCTTTTGAATGTAATACTCGGGTCAGACCGAGTATTTACAGGTTGTAGATTTTTAGCTTTGGGTTGCTGCTAGAGCTATGAAGACTTTTTATATCATTTGAAGTGGTCTTCGTCTTGTTGTAGTAGTCAGTGTGTCTGTTTAAGATGATAATGTATTCATGTATATTAGTCGATAATGTACTTGTATATATATAACTTCTTGAGTCGACAATTGTAGTTGTATCATTTGTATTGTGTCAAATGTATTGTAACTGATATCAGTTATTGTATATATGAGACTTTTCGTTCCATCTTTATTCCGCATTTATGTTATCTGTGTTATTTTTATATCTATTGTCCTAAACTATTATAGCCACTGTGTAGTAGCTTTGAGTTTGTATCGGAATGTCGGGTTTCCTCAAAAAATGAAATGCAATGTTTTATTATCTGACATATCGGTGCTCGCACAAGGCAATTACATAGATGGTCGCTCCTCAACAGCCTTATTCTCCGTGCTAGTTGACAGCACTACACCGTAGTGTTCTTGGCTAGCGTGGGTATAGAGGTGGGGCGTCACAGGCGTCATAAATTTATTGTAGTTGTAATTGAACGCTGAAATTAATGTAATATTTAAACCTTGGAATTAACATGGAACATTAAATTTCAAAAGATTATTAATTTCTGTGTAATTCCTGTTTAATCCAGGATGGTAAAATGTTTAACTTTTAAATTTGAATTTAAAGGTGATTAAATCAATTAATAATAATTTATTTAATTTACGTGAAAATTTGCCTTTTTGGGCACTGTCTCGGATTTCAACGAAACTAGTTTCATCGGATCCATAATAGTGAATTATTATTGAATTTCAAGTTTCGTAGCGATTGGACTTATCGTTTGATCATGCGAGCTCGAAATGCGTAGAAATCAATTAATGGAATTTAAATGAATATTATTCAATTTTAAAAGCTAACTTCTATATACAATGGAATTGGGGTTTGGAACTAGTTTCATTGAGTTTAAAAATATTGAAAACCTATATTGTGATATAGTGGATGACTCATTTTCGTTTTGGGAACGAAACGGGCTTTATGGGTCGTTGTTATCGTTTCGACCCAAATCGATTTGTCCATCCATTCTTATCCATCTTTGTCTATATAAATAGATATTTCCTGAAACCATGGTAGCTTCTATTTTGATTTCTGTATGTACAAATTTCTATCTCCTGTTCCTTCTCAAATGGCTGTCATCTCAAACCCTAATTCCCAATTCCAAATCAATCGAAAAATTCAAACTCCTCAAACCCTATCGAATTATATATCACCGCGAATCTCTCGACGAATATAATCTGCTGCTGTAATTCATTTTTTGATTGGATGTTCAGTTTGGCCAGAAATCAGCAGTTTATTCTCGGCCTTCCATATAAGGGTTTCGCGATCCACGGTGGATCGTTGACCAATCGACGATCGGAGGATACTAGAGTGTAGAAAGCGATGCATGGAGTCGATCTATGGTCTCCATTCGTCATAACAATATCGAAGTTCGCCGAAATCCTCGTTTGAACTTGTACGGCGGTGGTGGTTTTCTGGTGAGGCGGAGGGCACGGCGTGGGCCCAGGAGGGGCGGATGGTGACATGTAGTTCGACGACAACGTCAGATGGCGGCGGTGGCGCGTCTAGGTGGCGTGGCAGGTCGATGTTCGAGGTGGCTGTACATTAGTTGGCTCAATCGTGTTGTGCTGTGTGCTAGGGTTTACGATGGTGAGCAATTTACAATTATGGCCTTCTATTTTAATTATTTTAATTTTTAATTTTCGAACTTCTAACTATCATAACTTTTTCATACGAGCTCGGTTTTGGATGCGGTTTCTTCCATTGCGATCGTATCGAAATTCTGGACAGCATGAAAATTTTTTGGTTGAATTCTGAGACTGTTCAAATTTGGGTGTTCTTTTGGATTTTAATTCGACTATAAAATCAAAGGTGGGTGTTCAAACCGCTCACGAATACTAAAATATTTTGATGTTCGTTAGATTGAAATCATGAAGTGATTTAAATTTATTGATTGTTGTTTGATGGTTTAAAACTGACATTTATATTGAATTGCATCGATAGTGTAATTTAATTCGACAGTTAAATTGAAATTGAAATTGACATTTAAATTAAAATTGGAATTTAATTTGCTAGTTAAACACCCAAGAATTTATAACTAGTAATCTGTTATAATATATGACTGTTTTGGATATTGATTGTGATGGATGCCTAATGATTGATATGTTAGATGTTTGTATGTTTGTTTATGCTGATCTATTCATGTTATTCACCCTAGATGTTTTATGTTGATTAATTCCTGTTATTCACCCTAGATGTTACGGGCATCAAATAAATCTGAAATTTAATAAATTAAGAAATAAGTTGAAATGATATATACCTATGACATCTGGTTTGGAATGAAATGATATATCCATCCTTGAAATTAAAATTAAAATTAACTGATCACTTGACCATAGAAAATTATATACGGACACCATTGGTTGATTTTAAATTATTTTCTAAAATTGTAAAGTTGTTTTGATTTAATAAATTTGATTTTAAATTTTAGTTTAAAGATTTTATTTAAAATTTATATTTTAGTTAATATAAGTTTTAAAAATCTAAATTTTAAGATTTTAACTTATAATTTTATTTAGTTTTAAAATATATAATTTAAATAATGTAATATAATAAAAACACTTTAAAAATTTAATTTAATAAAATATTCAATATAGTTTTAAAAGATTTATTTAAAAATTTAATTTAAGATAATAAATATAGACTTTTATAATAACTTTAATAGATAAAATATTTTTGTAAAAGATTTTAGAATTTTGCAAAAGGTTTTGTAAGGAATTTATAAAAGTTTTTTAAGAGATTTTATAATGAATTTTGTAAAAGGATTTTAAAAGATTTTTATAAAGGATTTTATAATGGTTTTATAAAGGAGTTTATAAAGGTTTAAAGGATTTTATAAAAGAACTTGTATAAAGGGATTTGGAAGCGTTTTAAAGGAATTCGCGTAGAAGTTTATGAAAAGGGGAAGAGTTGTAAACTGCTTTGGAATTTATAAATAGTTGTAAATGGTTCTAAAGCATATAAATAGTTTGTAAATGGTTCAAGGGAGACTTATAAATTATTTTCGAAATTGATTGAAAGAAAATCTTCCTCGGTATTTATGAATATATTTATACTTTTGGAATAAGTATATGGATATCTTGATATGAAGGTATAAACTGTTTTTGGATTTTTTTAAACGACCACGGTGTGAAATAAGCGGTTGATTGTTAAAGAGACCGGGATCAGATATTGTCATACTCTCTGCCAATTTCGAAACCACTTTAATAACTGTGCACGTGGTGGAGAATCCAGAACGAAGTAAGATGGTTTGGCGAACGCTACTGGAATGAGGTAAGAAATGCAGCCCTGACCGTCAAGTCAGCTTGATATGACTAAAACAGGAGCTATACCAGGCCAAGTGAGGTCGCTCCTCCTATTAGATGCGCTTCTTCGATACCATATCTGTTACTTTGTGATTGATTGGTGGCCACCCTCGATTTGATTATGGGAGTGTGTCTCGAGGTGGGCAATAGTAGCTACTATGCGTTACCACCAGTCCGGGAGTGCAAACGGTAGAATTCTACCCTGGGCATTGCCTCGCATGCCTTGTCATATGCCTTATCAAGCCCACTACAATTTTGGTTTGTTTCGTACCTATGGAGTGCTCCCTAATAGCCTACCAGTTTACGGTGGAGTTACAGTACTGTATAGACTTCGATGCCTATAAAAATATGTTAAGGGGGATATGGGTAACGCCTTAACGCTATTTTCAATGTTATACTTTACTGATAGACACTACATATATAGCGTATTTTACTTCATATAGATAGTTTAACGGATCCTTAGAGATGGAAAATCCCGTAACATCTCTTAAGTTATTGCACTCATGTTATACACTAGATACGAGATGTAAAATCCCGTAAACATCTCTGAAGCTATTACACTCATATTTATTTGCTGTTGATTTAACTTACATAAGAATATTTTAGTTCTGACTCGAGTATTTTGTCTTTTCATTACGCTCGTGTCAGCCTGAGCATTTCAGTATTGAAGACTTTATTTCTGGAGAACGAAGACGGAGTTTGGTATATTATATTATTAGAAATTTTTCCGCTGAATCATTTTTGGTATGTCGTTGTTTGTACTCTGATTGTTGTAAAAATTGTGTAATTAAATGGATATTATAAAACAGCTTCATGAACTGTTTATTTGATTATTATATTTTGTCATTCTACTTCGAGATTCTGTGTTTTGTTTTTCCTTCTTTTCTCTTATTTTCTTATTTACCCCATTGACAGTCCTCCTTTTTGAATGGTTTGAGTTAGACATGTGTTGTTTATTGTCGATTTAAACCGTCCAAAAAGGTGGGTCGTCACAGTTGGTATCAGAGCTTTGGTTTTAAGATACCTTAGCCTGTTTGGGGTTAACTCATTAGAGATAGGGTTCGTAATACCCTAGAATGAGTTTGAGTGTATATATATGAGAGAGAGCGTATTTGTTAGTGGTATAAAAATGTTTTATGTTGTGTTAATTTTTTTTGTTGAGTATTTATAAATTCTTGTCTGTACATAGGACGCTATGACATCGATAGGGGTTTCTAAACACTTGAACTGGGTAGACGGACATAATATTGTTTTTGAATGAGTAATGAAATAATTTTACCTAGTATTATATTTTGTATATAAAAGAATGATTTTATAAATGGATATAGTTGTATGTGATATGTTTGTTTGTTAGGAAATGAAATTTTATGAATATTGGTTGCAAAACAGGATTTGCAAATAAAATGAATATAAATTGGAAATTTGAGAACTTAAATTCCGGTGTTTTGAATTTGGTTATCAAAGATTTGAGAAAAATAATATTAGTATTATTTGGAAGTATTTGCAAATAGAAATGTCTTCAAAATGCACTTGGGAGAAATGTTTTCAAATTTTTTTTGAAAGGAAACAAATTCTGTAATCCCCTCTTCTGTTGGAAAATAATTTCGATGATGACTGTGCAGCATCGTCGACGTTCATTTTCATGTTTCAAAGTGGGAAGACCACTTAGTAGCTTTGCTACACATTTGTTTTGATAAACAAGTTTTAGTTTTATTTTCTTAAATATGATTTGATATATGTAAAAGATATGAATATATATATATTATTTCAAAATGATTTGAAATGAACCCGGTATTTAGTTCTTAAGTTCCTGTTAAATTAATGATTTCAGTTGTAGAAATAAAGTGAAATTTTAATTCTAAAATGAGAAATAAGAAATTAGAAGCTAAGTGCTTAATGAAACTGTAAAGAAATAGGAGATTTGTCACTTGTAAATTAAAAGATAAGGATAATTAAGAAGATGTAAACTATCGAACATTTTTGTTAACTAAACTGAATAAGATAAATTTGTGTAACATCCAATTACATTCTAAAAATATATAAAACTTATCAGAAATATTTAAAAGGTTAAAATGTTAATTATGAATATGTAATAGAATATTATACAAATAAAAGCTTAATAACAAAAGTGCTTCAAAATGAACATATATTTATAAATGAAAATTTAAGATGTACAAGAAATGTTATAAACATAAGTTGATTTTTGAAATGTTTAATAATTAAATTGAATAGTAAAAAGTGAATGATATTTCAGTAAATGATTATAAACTTAAGGAATGTTGAAATGATCCATAAATAGGTTTAATTTTAAAAGAAATACTATATATGAAGAAATAAATGGGAATCAAAGAGTAGAAAAACTTAAGTATGAAAAAAAATGCATAAATGAATATTAATATTAAGTGCGAATCCAGTTACATAAGTAAATAATTATGAATTAAACTACAATAAAATTATGTAATATTTTTAGAATTTATTCATTGATGACCTTAAATATTGAATGGGAAATAATTTATGTAAGTGAATGAATGTAAATTAATAAAAGATAATCTTATATGAATGAATGAGAACTAAAACAAATGAAAAGTAAATAATGATGTGAAAAGAAACAAATAGAATAAAATATGTAAATTATGCGTAAATCATTTTATTTGCATAATAGTTCTGATTCAGATTTGAATAGAAGGTTTGTAGTAAGTCACACTAGTTCGAATTAGGATTTTTCGCTCGATTTTTTATGGCGAACAATTGACACAAATTTTTGATATGAAATTGAAGTTTTCTATCATGTTTTATGGCTATGCAAGGAAAACGGAAATTTCTAATCAAGAAATCAAATTAGAGTCTGCACTAGAGTGGTCGGGTTAACAATACTAGTTCGAAAGTAGAATGTGTGTATTCAAGCAAGCGATTAGAATTGATATTGTGTATAAAAGATTTATGTACATCGTGCAAAATTAAATAATACTTAAATTCTTTGTTGTTTGGCTTATGGGATGTTTGGGGAATGATACGTTAAATTTTTTAAGGTTGTATGAATAATTTATTAAGAAATTACCCGAGATATTTTTAAGGTTGTATAAAAGATATTATTGTTTGGCTTATGAGATATTTTATTATTGAAATATGATATATATATTGAAATTATTGATATTATTATTTTTCCAGACCTAACCGCGCAGAGGAGACTCTGCCGAAATTTTTCATGAATTTAGGACTTAGAAATTTTTTGTGAAAGTTGAGTTATTTTCAAATTTTTATTTAACTAAATTATGTAAATTAATTGTTTATATTGATTATTTTGAATAAAAATATATCAAACTTCTTAATTCGTTCTTGTTCCTTTTCGAGGACGAAAGGTTTTGAGTGGGGGAGATTGTAATGACCTGCATTTTTGATAATTAAATATATTAAATTAAATAAGATCTTGGAATTTAATATTGTGAGAAATTAAAATTTATGATTTATAAATGGGATTTTTTTATTAAAGTGTAATTTAATAATGTTGATTGAATGAAATTGACAATTGTTAATGTGATTTCAATCAATTGTAATGGTAAAGCTAATTGGGAATGTAATTGTAGAGCTTAAATTGGAAATAATTGTAAGTCGATAAGGAATGAATTAAATGCTGTATAAACGGTGAAATTATATGTATTAAATTGAGATTAGTTAATATAGAAAATGAAATCAATTTGGGTAAGGAATTTATAACCCTTGGTCGTAAACAATGAATTAATAAATATGAGTTACTAAGCTGTAACAAATGATTTATTTGCATCTCATTGATTGAATCAGTTTGGAATTTATTTAGAAATCAATGAAATTTAATGTAATTAAATATTGCAGTTAATATGAGTTAAAATGATAACTGTAGAATATGAATGTAATAAAATATAAACTAATGTTAATTATATTCATAAGGTAATAGTTGATTCAATAATAAGAGTTAGAATCAAAATAAAAGAATTTATTTGAATTTAAATTATAATGAATGAATTTATTGCATTTATAATTGAACGCTGAAATTAATGTAATATTTAAACCTTGGAATTAACAGGGAAGATTAAATTTCAAAAGATTATTAATTTCTGTGTAATTCCCGTTTAATCCAGGATGGTAAAATGGTTAACTTTTAAATTTGAATCACTACAACAAAAAGACCCTACGATAGCGCCAAAAAACGCTTTAAAGCCTATAATAGCGGTTTTATAAACGCTGTATAACGACATGTTATTAAAAACAATGAACAATTTATAACACATAAAAAGCGCTATAAAAAGTATTAATATACAGCGCAAATAATCCGCTATTTTAAACATTTTTATAGCGGCAAATTATGTGTTATTGATTACTATAATAGAGCTATTTGTCCGCTGTGAAATTCGTTATTAGCCACAAAATACTTTTTGTTTTTTCTAAGATAGCTCTAATAATTCGCTGTAAAAATTATTAATAGCGGATTATGAGCGATGTATATGTACACGTTATGGTAGATGTTGACTTGTCACAACACCAATATGCCACTATAAAGATTCAGCTACAATAGCGCTATACTCTGTTATGATATGTTCTGCTATAGCACTTATTGACCTATTACTCATCATTCTTTATAGCGCTTTTTATAATACCATAGCGCTGTTTCTGTTATAAAATCATTTAAATAACGCAAGAATCATAAAAGATAATAAATATAGAAATGTAACACATTACATTAAACATATCAAATATTCATACACATAATATCTTATAGCTTAAACCACATAAATCAAAACGTAGTAGCAAATGTTTTAAGCACACCCCAAAAAATAGTAGCAACGTTTAACAAAAAAACAAGTACATATTTGGTTATTTGCATTAAAAAGAAGACCACAACTTTCGCATCCTTCTTCTTTCACACACCTGCAAATAAGATAAATATTTACATTAGGAACGAATATGAATAAAACACTGACGAAATTTGATTTTTAGATAGCACGGTGTAGTATGTGTACATAAAGAGCTGATAAGTTGAAACTAAGGCCTTTTTTAACTTGACTAAAAAATACATCCAAGCCACAGAAAATCAAAGCAATCTTAAAGAATTTGAAATGAAGTGACAATAACAAAACCAAAATCAAGGGAAGAAAAATTCAACATAAACAGACAAACTAAAAGGACACATGCACAGTAACACAAAGAAATAGTGTCGAAACCTCCTATCATGCTTGAATCCTACATCCAATAGCACAAGGAAATATTAGGAGCATCGAAGGTGAAACAATTGGTGGCAGTAGTTGAAATGTGACTCTAAAAATTGTAAATACTTGAACTTCTAAAATTAGCCATTTAATTGGTGGCGAGTGTGTTTGTGTGTGGTATGAATGTTTAAGCGGATCACATATAATATACAAAAATTGCATAAAATTGTTTCCAACTTAATTGCTACCCTAAAATCAACTCTTATACTTAAAAAAAAATATGAATTTTTAAAAGAGAACAACATTTAAGGGGAGTTGCATCAACAGATGCTGGACTACAAATATAAAGTCAGGTCAATAGTAACGGATACCTGCTCCCAATCATAAACATCAAGTTCCAGAGCTTGAGATTGTGGATCTTTAATAACTAACTTAAATTCCTCATTCCATTTTGGGTTAAGATTGCCTTTTTTAACTGAAGTTTTCTTTGATGGAAGATTATCTTCCGTAAACCTAAGCTTCACATATGGGTCAGTTTACCCATCAAATCTTTCTTTTTTAGTTCATATGCACGTAGAACTTTCACAAGTAGAATTCCAACAGGTCTTGAGTGCCCTATGAAAAAAAGAAGAAGATAAAGATCGTCGATTCATAAGTACAAATTTTGACTAAAAACAATTATTGAATCAGGGGACTATACTTAGAAGGATCCATAATTTGCACTTCCAGCGTTTTAGGCCAAAGGTACATACTTGCAACCTGCTTTTTAATTGTCTCCTACAATAAACATATCTTATGATAAATTTTTGTTCTTAAACACCATAGAGTGGTATAGAATACAGCTATGAAAGACTCAAAACATACCATATCTTAACTCCAGAAGAGTAGATACAAGAAGGAAATAACTCAAATAAAATTGCAGATCTCAAACAGTTAAAAGAATCTTCATCAAGTGAGTTGGGTGTTAGTACGTGTATGTTTGTCCATGTTGCAAAGAACCAATATAGTCTACAATTTACACTAAAGCAAAAGTTCAATCCGAAAAGCATTAATATTTGTTTGCGCCAAAAATGGTCACAAACCCCAAGTGTAGTGAAAGCACCAGTGTATGAATACAAATCAGCAATATTCAAACACAAATCACAGATCTAAACAAGCAACAAACAACAATCCAGAGATAATGAACAGTGACACACAATTTATAGTGGTTCGGCTATCTCCGGCCTACGTCCACTCCAAAGTTTTTATCTTTTATTGATCGATGCTTGAAGATTACAATTTTGTGTGTTGTATTACAACTGATTTTCTGAGCTAAGTCTGAATCTAAGGCAGCAGTGGTGATCTGGAGTAAATCTGGCAGAATCTGGGCGCTCTTTAGCTCTTAAAATTGTCCGACCCCCTTTCTGAATGACCTGGGGGTCTATTTATAGGTGTAGGAGGCTGATATTTCGCCTAAATTGAAGGGAGACCAGTTCTGGCACGTGAGGGGGCCCACATGCCCGCTTTCTGGAAATCCGGGCCCACTTTGGGATCGATTCGACCCTTGCTTCGACTCGATCACGTTTTGCTCCGATTGAGATGAAATTTGGCATGAACATTCCTTAGGTTGCCAGTAAGCTACTGTGAAAATTTCATAGCATTTGGATTTATAGATCTTGGGTTACGATCGATTCAAGGTTATGTTTCCGGTGAACATAAGTGGTTCGAATCGACCCCTTCGAATTGATAGGGTCGACTCGATGGTTGGTGCGTGCAAACGGTGATGTGGCGCGCGCACTTCTCGGGTTGACCCAGCTTTTCCTCCGGGTTTTACTGGGTCGACTCCATCATTTTCGCTGCCTGGACTTAGTGGATTCGAAGATAGTTTCCAAATGGAGTCGAAGCTTCTACAACTTATATCGATTCGAAGGATCTCTCCTCGATGGATTCGAAGTGAATACTGGCTTCGATGGATTCGAAGTGTGATCCGTTCTAATCGATTCGAGGCAGAGGCTTGCGTTAGATGGATACGAACCATGGCCTCGTCCTGATGGATTCGAAGCGAGGCTCAGGACCAATTCGAAGTATAGTGACACCTATGGATTCGAACTAAAGCCTGTTCCATAGGGTCCGCTCTGATGGGTACGAAGCAGATGGAGTCGAACTTGTTGGAGTCGAATGTGATGGATTCGAAGTGAGGTGTGGATATGGAAATGATGGATTCGAACAGTACCTTCTTCCTACCTTGTATCGATCGTATCTCCTCCGTACAAACTTCTATTAACCTGAAACTTGAAACGTAGCCTCTCCTAGTCCTCATCATCATCTCCAATCGATTCCGTCCTGATTGGAGCTCGGCCAAATTTTGACGATATCCATTGCAGCCTTGTTTCCAAGTGAACTCCAACCCTGATATCCATCCTTTCTTGTCGATTTGTTTGGTATTCCGACTTTGACCAAAATGCGGGATAACAATATTGTAATACAGGAAAATTTGTATAGGCCTGGTATAGACATCAGATCTACACCTAATAGTTTTAGTCCAAAGTCTACATGTGGCTGCAAAAATTAATATTTCATTAAAGTATTATAAACCTAAGAGGCATAAAAACCAGAATATTTATCAAGAAATCAACAAGTATAATTTTGTACACCTTTTCCATTAGTGACACAAATATATTTGCAAAACAAGGAAAACTAGGAACCAAAGGCTTCAAAGTGATACGTGGTGCATCAAACACTTGCATATCAACCACCTAGAGTGATTGCATATTGAGAAACAACACTTGGCTAATCAAGACATAAATAATGTTTGATTTGTGAAGAAATTGGATTTACTTGAGCTGTAGCTTTTAATCCAAATGCTTTTACTTCTACAGTAATATTCAGATTACCAGCCCATTTAAGGGAAATCTCCATAATTACTTCCTTTTCCTCTGTTGTGTAGACTTTCAATCCTACAAAGACCATAATTCAGATGAGGAAATATGAAACCTGAATTTACATTATTCTGATCCATAATGCAGATCAAGATTTACGATGAAACCCCAAAACCATGTAGTTATTTTAAAACTCATGTCCATGCTAATAAGAAGAGTACCATTTAATTGGAAACAAATTATTTTAAACATTGTTAATTTTTATAAAACTAAGTTAATTTATTGCTATTGTTGCTATTATGATTGTTGTTAGTATTATTATTATAAACATTAATTTTTATAAAAATTAGTTGAATTATTATTATTATTATAAAACTAAGATTATAAAATTTTATTGTAACTATTAAGATTATTATTGTTGCTGTTAGTATTATTATTATAAAATTAATTAATTTTATAAACTTAGTTAATTTTTTTTTGAATTACCTAGAGAACCAAGCTTCGCTTGTAAACTCTAGGGAAGTATGTGCCTGCCAAACACATACTTCGGGTAATTTATTATTATTATTACATAAACTTGTTATTGTTGATAAAACTTGTTCAACTTGGTTAATTTTTTTAATTATTATTGCATAAACTTGTTATTTTTTTATAAAACTTGGTCAACTTGGTTAATTTTTATTATTATTATAAACTTAGTTGTTAATAATAATAATAAATTTATATAAATTTAATTAAAACTTAGTTATCTTGGTTAGTATTTCATAATTTATTATTATTAGTAGTATTATTATTATTAATATCCTAAACTTAATTAACTGTTATGAAACTTAGTTAAGTGTTATAAACTTAGTTTATTTACTATATATTATTATTGTTATTATGTTTATTGTTGTTGTTAGTATTATTATTATAAATAATTGGGTTTCATATACGTTAGTTATATTATTATTATTAGAGGTTTTTAGGCTCAAGGAAAAAGTTAGAGAAAAATTTAGTTTCAGGAACAAAAAGTTTGTTTTTTAGACTGAAGGACACTTTTTAGTGTAAATCACAGAATGATAGTTGTAACTATCATTTTCAGTTTACACTAAAAAGTGTCCTTCAGACTATAAAGCAAACTTGTTGTCTTTGAGACTAATTTTTTTTGCAACTTCTTCCTTATGCCTATTTACCTGTTATTATTATTATTATTATTATTATTATAAACTTACTTAATTTTTATAAACTAACTTAACTTTTATAAAACTTAATTAACGAAGTTAATTTTTATAATCTTAGTTAATTTATTTTGATTTTGACTATTGTTATATATATTTAGTTAATTTTTATACACTTGGTTAACTTAGTTAATATTTTATAATTTATTATGATTGATCTTAGTTTAAGGAATTAGTTTGATACCTAAAAACCTTTCTGTTTTTACGGTACTATATGGTTAATTCTATTACAGACCTTGCCAGCCAAAGAGCGGTAGCCTACATTAAGTTCATAAATACTTTTTAAGCCTTGCATATTGCAAATTCAAGTTCCTACATACTACTTACACATAGTCTAGAAGTGATAACATGACCGGCAGTTGCAAGCTTTCTTGCCACTACAAACAAGAAACTCGAAGTTGCAAGCTTGCTTGCAACATGCAACTTGCAAGCAACTTGTTGTCGCAAGCTTGCTTGCAACTGCATGCTTATGACTTGCAGCAATAACTGAGAATCGGTTCTATTTTTCTTAGTCTAAGTAACATAGTTACTTAATCGATTTTTTAGCTAGCAATTTGTCAAATTAGCAGTAAGTAGGTACAATTTCTGGATTAGTCTAGATCAATCTTGGTATTATAAGAGCATTCCCAATGCTGATACACTAACTTCCTATTTTATATCATATTTCATAATATTATTTATCAAACAACTTCTAGCAACTAACCCCCAACACATATAATTCACTCTAAGTCTGCTATCCTCTGTCCCGGTTTCAAAACGAAAACTGGAAGAAGGCAAAATTATTTTCATTTAGCTCCATCAATCAAAAAGAGTAATTCGGATTAAAATAATTCACTTGACACCATAAAGAATTTACTTATATTACCTCTCTAAATCAAAAGGTGTTACCTCTTCAGTTCCTTGAAAAAGATCATCAATTGAGGAAGATGCTAAACAAACAAGATAGCAATGGTGATTTTATAGCTCATCTATAAGGGTGATGAATTTTCTAGCCTGAAGTATAATAACACAGCATTATTTAGGCAACCTTCAAAATAAAAATACACCGGAAAAAGAAAAGGAAAAAAATTAAGACTAAATTAGAACAAATACGAGGTATCATGTACTACTGAGCACCCTGTCTCGAATCCACAAACTCATATAAGAAGACTACATATTCTACAATTTACATGCGACTAATAATGCAATTTATGTGGGATATTTTGTCAACTTTTCACTACACAAATAAATGTAGGACCTTAGCTCACAACGTAGAGAGGAAAGATAAAGGAGAAACGAAAAATAATGAACTGAGGAGTACCGGATTAGGACCAGAGTATTGGACACCAACCTAGAGCAGGATGTTTTTATAGACGATGAATAATCACCTATATATGTATTGACATGGATATGTTTATGTGTTACAATACAAATTCTATCCACTCATGCATTAATAACAGTGCATGCATTGACAGTGGATGTATCTATTTGGGCAGTTATCAGTGTGTTACTCATTCCACTACAAATAATCTCAGTAATGACTTGCAATGACAGATTATAAATTATAAAAGAATTATAAAATAAAGTTTGTACCTTGTTGCATAGAAAAGTCCACAAGTGTAGATCCGATGTCCAAGAAAGAGAGTATGTACCTGTAAATAAGAAATAAAAAGTATGTGAAAGCTTTTAAGGTGCTTTTAGTTCGATTAATTTCTTATGAACATGTATACTGAGAATACTAAATCTTCTTGAGGTTTTTCTTCGGCAAGAGAGATTAAATATTATTAATATATTGGATAATATGCTAATTACTTATTTTACTTATTAACGGTTATCAGGAAAAAACATACCTTATTTTTCTTCTCCACTCCACCACTAACCGTAGCAATAGCGCTTCAAAAAATTTCATACCAATTTTTTTTGTCTTCATGTCTACCCATGATTAAAGAAACCTCATTACGTCCATTAGCAATATCAGCTACATTAAATCCAAGAGTAAATGCAGCTAGCCTTCGTGAGAAAAAGGATGGCTCGTTATCAAGTTTGAGTTTCTGAAGGTAAATTTGAAATATTTAAACAAATTTCAGGGCACACCAAACAACACTACAGAAATACAAACTTAAAATTTGCATCACTTGCCTGGCTTTCTTGAGATTGGATTTCTAAATCATGGTTCGAATCAGAGGCTTCCCGATTCTCTTTCATGTCGGTTTCATCAACTGGAGTTCCTACAAAACCACTATCAGCTAAAATTGCTTCCTCTACAGCCATTTGTAAATCGGTAGGTGTGTTTTTGTATAACTTGGTATGCCCTGAAACCTAACATGTTAAATGTTAATTTAAAGCAACTCCATTCTAAAAAACTGAGTGATCACTACGTTTACAATGATATGTCACTAACCTCGCTAGATTATCCATAAATGGAAATGCCATCTCTTGTTCACCCATGCGTAGTCATGCTCATAAGAACATTTCAACCCATAAGAACGCAAACCTATGTAACTAAACATGAATCATAACTTAAATAGTCATGATGAAATATGCTTTGTCCTAGCTAGCTAACATGATGAAACATTTATCATACTGACACAAATTTTTACTCACTCGGCTTAGCTTAAAATCCATAAGGGTAAAGTAAAACTGTGATTTACTTAGCTGATACATTAAAGCCAACTGTAAAGGGTAACTTCTCAAAACGTTAAGCTAAACCTAGTTGAGCACTGCAATTTACAAAATATAACAGATATAAGAGGAAGGAGTAAATAAAACCATACCTTCTCATTTCCATTTGAAGACATCCAAAAAACTTTACACCTTTTTAATTAACCAAATTGATCAGCCTCCATGGATTGATCAAATACGCCATGGGGGAATCAAGTATTCAGAAATATAAAATCTAAAGAACAGATTTTTTCTTTTTTGTGAAGCGATGGATATTGGATGGAACACTATTACTACTGCTAGTTCCTTTAGGAAAACTGATAATATTGGAAGATTATATGAACCCGAACACTTAAAAATCATTAACTATAGAAATAAGTAACAGAGATAGATATGAAGAAACGAGTACCATAATAAAAATTATTTGGTCGGGTGTTCAGGTAATATAGGCTTAGATATACGAGGCCAGGGTTCGAGAACTATTGTGGAAAGTGCTGTAAATAGCAAGGATATTAGCTCGGCTCATGTCACAACTAAGAGTAGAGAAAAGAGGTTATTGGAGACGATAATTACATTTAATACCGTTTCTCTAAATGAAGAGGCCAACATTTAAGTTTTTTAATGAAGAACAAAATCCATATAGGATTCCAGGAAGAACAATCTAATGCAAAACCTATACAACTGTGCAAATCCCCGAATTAATTAATACTGGAGGAATAGAAGACTATGCAGCAAATGTTACACAGCCTAATCATGCTGCTCAGAAAACCATTAATGTTACCTCATCTGCTTCTATACTTGATGATTTATTTGGTGATGCCTCAATAATTGGTTCAAGTAATAATAATGATAGTAAAAGTGAAGATGAATCATTTGCAGATGTATCTTTCCACACCAATGACATATTTGTAAGGTTAGCAGTTGAAGACAAATTAACAAAAGCTAGGGAAAAGTTAATCAAGGGCCTGAATTGCTTTATAATTCATTTTCATAGACAATCCTATACAAGAAACTAAAAGAAATACGAGCATGAAGAATGTACATGAGTTAATGATTGGTCTGTCACTCAATGGTACAACACAAGAGGAAAGTCAGCCTAGTGGTTTCAGTGCAGATTTTCATTCAAACCCAATATATTATGTGGCTCATATGCAGTGTAACCGTACCAATATGCCGCAGAAACATGATGTTTACTCAAGCTTTTGCGTTTCAACAAATGAATTATGGTGCAAGGTAGGTACTTCTTACATAGCAATAGCTACTGTATCAAAATCTAGGTAATGTGAATAGTGGTATGGCAATGATACAATGGTAGTACCATGGATGATGGTCAGTTTTCACCATTTACAGATATTTTCCAACCATAGATGTTCCAGTTCAGAATCGTACTACATCTTTAACAAGCACAAAGAGAAGGATACCAAACAATGTCACCAAAACATTTTTTTGGTGGAAGTAAATTAACTAAATTTAGTTAATAAACGTTAGTTGTTGTTATTATTATATAAATTTAGTTAATTTTTATAAACTTAGTTAATTTTTTTGATAACTTAGTTAATTTTATTATTATTATATAAATTTAGTTAATTTTTATAAAATTGAGTTGATTTTAGTTAATATTTTATAATTTATTATTATTGTTAATAATATTATTATTATAAAGTTAATTAATATTTATAAAACTTGTAGTTAATTTGTTGTTGTTGTTGTTATAAACTTAGTAACTTGGTTGATACTTTATAATTTTTTTTTTATTATTATTACTGCTCTAAACTTAGTTAACTTGGTTTATACTTTATAAACTTGTTTCCCTAGTTTTTTCTCTAGCTAAAGGAACCGTGGTATCCTATTTATAGCCCCAACAGAACTCGTAGAAGAAAGACTATGACTTTTAAACAACATTAATTTTGTAGGTAAAGAACAAAAATTCTAAACAAGGGCTAGTTTTCTAAAAAAAAGTAATGACTTAGAATCGTCGTCGTCGTCGTTGTTAGAATTATTATTATAAACTTAATTAATTCTATAAACTTAGTTAATTATTATTATTATTATTATTATAAAGTTAATTAATTTTTATAAACTAAGTTAATTATTATTATTATATAAAGTTAGTTAATTTTTATATAGCTTAATTAGGTGGAAACCCCAATCCAGTGCATGAGGCTCCCACGCAATAGCGGGCTCTGAGAAGGTTGATAATGTACGCAGCTTTTCCCTTGCATTGCGAAGAGGCTGTTTCCGGGCTCGAACCTAAGCGCCCAGATGACAATGTGGGTGACCTAACCAAGGCTCCACTCTTTTATAAAATTCGTTGATCTTCGTCTGTAAACGTAGTTACTTTTTATAAAATTTAGAAATTTATAAAATGAATTAGATGTAAAAACGTTGAATACTTTATAATTTATGTTGTTGCTGTTATCATTATAAACTTAGTTAATTTTCTAAAACTTAGTTAATTTATTTTTATTATAAACTTAGTTTATTTTATAAACTTTTTTAATTCTTATTAAACTTAATTAATGAAGTTAAATTGTATAAACTTAGTTAATTTATTGTTATTGTTAATATATTATTATATAAATTTAGTTAAATATTATAAAACTTAGTTAAATTGGTTAATACATTATCATTTATCATTATTATTATAAACTTAGTTAATTCTTATTAAGTTATTTAATTTTTACAAGACATAATTGATGAAGTTAGTTATTATAATCTTAGTTAATTTATTTTGTTTATTACTATTATATGAATTTAGTTAATTTTTATAAAACTTAGTTAACTTGGTTAATATTTCATAATTTATCATCATCATCATCATTATTATTATAATAAACTTAGTTAATTTTTGTAAAACTTATAGTTAATTTATTATTGTCATTGTTATTTTATAAACATAATTAATTCTGATTATTATTATTATTATATGAACTTGGTAAACCTTGTTCATTGTTTATCATTCGGCCCAAACAAATACTAGTGAAATAAATAATATTTAATATCTAACGAACACCCAACGTAGTTAATTTATTATTATTATTATATAAATTTAGTTAATTTTTATAAAACTTAGTTTGATTAATATTTTATAATTTGCTATTGTTATTGTTACTACTATTACTACTACTACTACTACTATTATTATAAACTTAGGTATTTTTTTGTAAAACTTACAGTTAATTTATTATTGTTATTGTTATAAACTAAGTTAATTTTGATTATTTTTGTTATTATAAAATAATTTATATGAATTGTAGGGATATAACTATTCATCGGGAGTATGGCAATTTGAAGGATATGGCTATGTACCTATTAACACAAGTGGTGCAACAATTGTACAGCTTCACCGCACTACAGGAGCATCCGCCGTGTTCATGTTGGATGTAGTTAAAAGGGACTTGAAGTATTATCATAGTTCTTTAGTAGAATCAAATATTTATGATAAGTGGACGAGGATAAATATTATACATGATGTGGACGTAAATACATTTTATTTCAAGTGTGGATTAAGTCGATGAAAATCGTTACATGGAATCAAGATGGAGGGATATTAAAATACTAAAAAAGTAAAGTTCATGCAAATTTACAGAGCGATAAAGTTTTGCTAAATAATACATATACCAATGTATGGTAATAAGTGGTGTACTATATCATAGTACTAATGTCAAGCAAATTCTGCATAACAATAAATTTTACAACAGCATAGGTTTTATTATGATAAGAAAAAACAATTGTTTCATGCATTTTAAAATTGAAAAGGGAAATAGTGATTCAAAGAAACATAAAAGTGATTATATTTGATGCTTCATTACATCAGTTATTAATATATCTCATTATTCTACCATTGCACTTATTCATTGCATATTTAGACTAATTAATAGTTTGGTTGAATCTAGCAATATGAATTTTGGAAACTTTAAGGTTCGTGAATTCCTTGAGAAACAGGAAATTATATGCTATTACAAACTAAATTACATGCTTATAAGATTTTGAAATTACCAGGAAAGATTAACAAAATATGATTAGCTTTGGCACTGGAAGTTACTGTCTTCTACAGTGCCATGCTAGGTTATGGAACAACACACATACAAGCAAATATTATTAAAAATTAGTCCTAGAGCAACCAAAAAAATCATTTAAATAAAGATATATCAAGGAAGATATGTTTAAAGCTTATATTGATCACTCAACCATATAAATTACGACAACACTGTCATGTAATTGTAACACACAAAGAATACTAAGGACAAAAGTACAAATAAAGTTTCTGTACAATTAAGAAAATATATGTTTACCTCCGCTCTACAACAACAGCATACACTTGATTATACTTCAAATTTGTATCACTATCAGTCCATCACTTGGCATTATTCAAGTTTAGAGTTGTTTAACGTGTGCACAAACCAAACTTGATTTATTATCCACTTATTCTTACAGTTTCTAACAGTAAGGTAAAAGAAGAACATAATTTTCACCATAATATCAAATCCATTTTTAACTGAAGGAGAAACCACGAATAAAAAAGTTTGGACTAGAAATTTAATTTAAACAAGACATATTAAGCTACATAAAGAAACTGTGAACATCTTGAAACGCATATTAGGTTCAAGTGATGATAAATGTAGTTCGTTGAAAAGGCCAAATAACAATTTTTTGTCCTCTCTCTCGATAATTTCACACACAAAAAGGCTATACCCTCTCATTAAGAACCTACCAACTTGCCATCTTTGTTTATCAAAGTATCACCTGCTACTTCTCTAACCAAAATGACATTTACTGATTTTAATTTTATAGTACGTTGTGTGCCACTAGGTAGTAGTCATTTCTATATAAACAGTCATGACGCAAAAAACATCCTGACAAGTGGTTAGAGAAATGAATTTTAATTTTGCAGTATTGAGAATGAATTTTTCAAATGAATTTTAAATAGTTACAGAAATTCGATTATCATAGAATCGAATTAGAAAACCTAGATTTTAATACTATAAATTCAAACTAAAACTCAAATTGAATTCAAAATACAAAACCCCAAATTAGAAGGAGGCAAAAAATAAATGATTCGAACCCTATAACAAGTCATGAACATGAAAATTAGAAATACAGTCATCCACAATTTAACCTTTCATAATTCAACAACTATTAAGATCATAAAACAAGTCATCCATATATCCAACCTAATTCAATGAAGATGAAATAAAAATCTAATCGAAGACATACCTGCAGCAATGTGATTCAAGCGACAACGAAGTTGCACGATGGAGGAGACCTTGGATTCCACGACGTGGATGGAAGGGAAGTAGGAGGAGGTGGCGATGAAGGTAGGGACAGGTGGATTATAGGAGAATTTGATGAAGATAGCGAGGGTAAGGAGGGGAAAGCGACTTAATTTTGGAGAAAGTTTGGATTAGATTAGGTTTTTGGGAGGGAATCAATTATTAGGAAAGCGGAAATGAAAATAACTGGAGTGTTGGGCGTTACCTTACCAATCACTTGTATAAATAAAACATATTAAAACAAACAATAACACTGTAGAATAAAGCGTTATCTTTTGGCGTTAGAAAAATACACTTTTCTTGTAATGAATTTAATGGTGATTAAATCAATTTAATAATAATTTATTTAATTAACGTGAAAATTAGCCTTTTTGGGCACTGTCTCGGATTTTTATGAAACCAGTTTCATCGGATCCATAATAGTGAATTATTATTGGATTTCAAGTTTCATAACAATTGGACTTATCGTTTGATCGTGCGAGCTCGAAACGCAAAATGTAACGACCCGCCTTCCTATGCCCATGAAGTCGCATCGTCAATAAGAAAGAAAGGGATAGAAAAGAGAAAAAGAAGAGAAGAGAGAAAGAAACAACAACAGATACTCATAGCGGAATGAATGAAATATAATATATCACATAAGATATTACATAGTATCATATACATCAGAGTTACACAGATTATACATCACATACTAGACAGTTATAAACGACCCGACTTTCTTAGCCCAGAAAGACGTATCATGATTTAAGAAAGAAAGGGATAGAAGAAGAAAAGATAGAAAAGAAAGAACAACAACATATGAGAATCTCACAGCAGAACGAATGAAATATAATATATCACATAAAATATTACATAGTATCATATACATCAGAGTTACACAACTTATACATCTCATATTAGACAGTTATAAACACCTGTCTATCATACAACTCAATACATCAATACAATACAGACACAACACTAACACAGCGGAATCACTATATCTACACGCTGAAGCCACCTGCTCCAAATCTTCTCCAGAATTCGTCAAAACTAACCTGAATCCCTCGACTACTCAATACAAAATTGAGTACCCGCGTAGAAATCAATTAATGGAATTTAAATGAATATTATTCAATTTTAAAAGCTAACTTCTACATACAATGGAATTGGGGTTTGAAACTAGTTTCACTGAGTTTAAAAATATTGAAAACCTATATTTCGATATATTGGATGACTCATTTTCGTTTCGGGAACGAAACGGGCTTTTCGGGTCGTCGTTATCGTTTCGACCCAAATCGATCTGTCCATCCATTCTTATCCATTTTTGTCTATATAAATAGATATTTCCTAAAACCCTAGCAGCTTCTATTCTGATTTCTATATGTACAAATTTCTATCTCCTATTCCTTCTCAAATGACTATCATCTCAGACCCTAATTCCCAATTCCAAATCAATCGAAAAATTCAAACTCTTCAAACCCTATCGAATTATATATCATCGCGAAGCTCTCGACGAAAGTAATCTGCTACTGCAATTCGTTTTTCGATTGGAGGTTCAGTTTGGCTAGAAATCAGCAGTTTATTCTCGACCGTCCATATTAGGGTTTCGAATCGACGGTGGATCGTCGACCAATCGACGATCGGATGATACTGGAGTGTAGAGGGCGATGCATGGAGTCGATCTATGGTCTCCATTCATCATAACGATGATGAAGTTCACTGGAATCCTCGTTTGAACTCGTACGGAGGCGGTAGTTTTCTGGTGAGGCAGAGGGCACGACGTGGGTCCAGGAGGAGCGGATGGTGACACGCAGTTCGACGGCGATGTCAGATGGTGGCGGCGGCGCGTATAGGTGGCGTGGCAGGTCGATGTTCGAGGCGGCTGTACATTGGTTGGTTCGATCGTGCTGTGCCACATGCTAGGGTTTATGATGGTGAACAATTTACGATTATGCCCTTCTATTTTAATTAATTTTATTTTTAATTTTCAAGCTTCTAACTATCATAACCTTTTCATACGAGCTCGGTTTTGGACGTTGTTTCTTCTGTTGCGATCGTATCGAAATTCCGGACAGCATGGAACTTGTTTGGTTGAATTCTAAGACTATTCAAATTTGGGCGTTCTTTTGGATTTTAAGTCGACTAAAAAATCAAAGGTGAGTGTTTAAACCACTCGCGAAATACTAAAATATTTTTGTTGTTCGTTAGATTGAAATCATGAAGTGATTTAAATTTACTGATTGTTGTTTGATTGTTTAAAACTAATATTTATATTGAATTGCATTGATAGTGTAATTTAATTTGACAGTTAAATTGACATTTAAATTGAAATTGACATTTAAATTGAAATTGACATTTAAATTGAAATTGGAATTTAATTTGCTAGTTAAACACCCGAGAATTTATAACTAGTAATCTGTTATGATATGTGACTGTTTTGGATGTTGATTGTGATGGATGCCTAATGATTGATATGTTAGATGTTTGGATGTTTATTTATGCCGATCTATTCCTATTATTCACCCTAGATGTCTTATGCTGATTTATTCTTGTTATTCACCCTGGATGTTATGGGCATCAAATAAATCTAAAATTTAATAAATTAAGAAATAGGTTGAAATGATATATACCTATGACACCTGATTTGGATTGAAATGATATATATCTATTCCTGAAATTAAAACTAAAATTAAAATTAACCGATCACTTGGCCATAGGATAGAAAATTATATACGGACACCGTTGGTCGATTTTAAATTATTTTTTAAATTTTGAAGTATGTTTTGATTTAATAAATTTGATTTTAAATTTTAATTTAAAGATTTTATTTAAATTTTATATTTTAGTTAATATAAGTTTTAAAAATCTAAATTTTAAGATTTTAACTTATAATTTTATTTAGTTTTAAAATATATAATTTAAATAATGTAATATAATAAAAACACTTTAAAATTTTAATTTAATAAAATATTCAATATAGTTTTAAAATATTTATTTAAAAATTTAATTTAAGATAATAAATATAGACTTTTATAATAACTTTAATAGATAAAAGATTTTTGTAAAAGATTTTAGAATTTTGCAAAAGGTTTTGTAAGGAATTTATAAAAGTTTTGTAAGAGATTTATAATGGATTTTGTAAAAGGATTTTATCAAAGATTTTTATAAAGTATTTTATAATGGTTTTATAAAGGAGTTTATAAAGGTTTAAAGGATTTTATAATAGGTTTTATAAAAGAACTTGTATAAAGGGATTGGGAAGCGTTTTAAATGAATTTGCATAGAAGTTTATGAAAAGGGGAAGAGTTGTAAACTATTTTGGAATTTATAAATAGCTTTATTAATGGATCTAAAGCATATAAATGGTTTAAGAGAGATTTATAAATTATTTTCGAAATTGATTGAAAGAAATTCTTCCTCGGTATTTATGAATTTATTTATACTTTTGGAATAAGTGTATGGATATCTTGATATGAAGGTATAAACTGTTTTTGGATTATTTTTAAATGACCACGGTGTGAAATAAGTGGTTGGTTGTTAAAGAGATCGGGGTCGGATATTTTCATACTCTCTGCCAATTCTGAAACCACTTTAACAACTGTGCATGTGGTGGAGAATCCATAATGAAGTAGGATGGTTTGGCGAACGCTACTGGAATAAGGTAAGAAATGCAGCCCTGACCATCGAGTCAGCTTGATATGACTAAAACAGGAGCTATACCAGGCCAAGTGAGGTCGCTCCTTCTATCGGACACGCTTCTTCGATATCATATCTGTTACTTTGTGATTGATTGGTTGCTACCCTTGATTTGATTATGGGAGTGTGTCTCGAGGTGGGCGGTAGTAGCTGCTATTCGTTACCACCAACCCGAGAGTGCAAACGGTAGAATCCTACCCTAGCATTGCTTCGCATGCCTTGTCATATGCCTTATCGAGCCCACTACGATTTTGGTTTGTGTCGTACCTATGGATTGCTCTCTGATAGCCCACTAGTTTACAGTACTATATAGACTACGATGCCTATAAAAATGTGTTAAGGGGCATATGGGTATCGCCTTAATGCTATTTTCAATATTATATTTTACTGATAGACACTACATATATAGCGTATTTTACTACGTATAGATAGTTTAACGGATCCTTAGGAGATGGAAAATCCTGTAACATCTATTAAGTTATTTCATGTTATACACTGGATAAAGGATGTAAAATCCCGTAAACATCTCTGAAGCTATTAAACTCATATTTATTTGCTGTTGATTTAACTTACATGAGAATATTTTAGTTCTGACTCGAGTGTTTTGTCTTTTCATTACGCTCGGGTCAGTTGGAGCATTTCAGTGTTGAAGACTTTATTTCTGGAGGATGAAGATGGAGTTTGGTATATTATATTATTAGAAAATTTTCCACTGAATCATTTTTGGTATGTCGTTATTTTTACTCTGATTGTTGTAAAAATTGTGTAATCAAATGTATATTATAAAACAACTTCATGAACTATTTATTTGATTATTATATTTTGTCACTCCGCTGTGAGATTCTGTGTTTTGTTTTTCCTTCTTTTCTCTTATTTTCTTATTTACCTCATTGAAAATCCTCCCTTTTGAATGGTTTGAGTTAGACATGTGTGGTTTATTATCGATTTAAATCGTCCAAAAAGGTGGGTCGTCACATTCCCTCTTCCAAAATCCCTCTTTCGTTCTCACCACCTATCTCCACCTTTCTTTTGCTGATTCAGATTGTTTTGGACATTCACTTGAACTTTTCCAAAGTTATCATCAGACTGCTTTATTGCAATATTACTCTGTACTCCCTATCCGCTCGGTCCTGAAACATTCTTCTTTTTGGAGGACCTAGCTTCCTCCTTTCTCAAATACCGAGCTGCCTTTGTGTAAAAGCATTCCAACGTTGCGGGTGGCTTGCCAGCTAACTAGTCACCGAAATCAGATTCTGGATCTATCCCTCTCGTCATGGCCATCAATATTGCATGGTCATTTGGATTACTGATTTCCGTAACAGTTGTATGAAATCTCTCCAAATAATCTTCAACGATTCTCCTAGAGCCTAGATCACGCTCGACAGGGACATTATTACATCCTTGGGGCGAGTTGCGTGCATTCAGAACTGCTCCACAAACTTGTTGCCAAATCATCGAATCTAGAAATTGATTGTGGGGGTAATCTTATGAACCATATCGTTGCTATTCTAGAGAGAGTTATGGGAAAGCATCTACACTTGGTTGCATCATCCGCTCGCATGGAATCCATCAGCCATTCATATTCATGATGTGCTGCCTGGGGTCGATTTTTCCCTCATAGGCGAGCATCGACGACATGTTGAACCTCCTTGGGTACTCTGCATGTAGAACATTATCAGTGAACGAGGTATGGCTTCTCAAGATTCCCTAGTCATCGTTGGTCAAGCCCTGGCTCTCTCTCACTAACTGTCTATCCATAACCGATAAGTCCGGCGTTTGAATAGTTGGTGCCAAGCGATGGTCGTGCTCCACCTTACATGAATGGTCCAGTCGATGTCTACGGGCCGTTCCACGCATTCTTGGTTCACTATCTTCCCGACATATATCTCGTAAATTCACTTCATCGTCATTCCGGAAAGCACATGGTTAACATTTAATTGAACTCCAACATCCAAACCAATTGAAGCAGCTCCAGCTTGATTCCCATGATGCATGGGTTAGTTCCCTCTTTTGGGGGAGGGATCAGCACCGATCTCTATATAGGGATCAGAACCAATCGATCCTGGCAGACCATGATGGTTTGCCGATTGATGCCCCGAAGTTTCTGTGCGATATAAAATTGTTCTACGACGCCTATACCTATGATACTCGTCTGATGAGCTAGAACTCTCCAATGCCGAGTAAGGAGTGGGGTCCCTCCTAGCTTTCCTTTGCTGTTGCCGATTGAGTTGGTCCATTAAGTTGATATTGGTCTGAATCTGTTGATTTAATTATCGTCGGATCTCCATCATCTCTCTCATTAGATTCTGAAATTCAGCTCTCATAATATAATATGTGGGATTCTGAACTTCAACTGGTTCAACATTCACATCCATTGGTTGATTGCTTGGGCCTCCTTGCTGGATGCTAACGTTCTAATTTCCTTCCACGTTCTAAGAAGTAGATCTAGTGTTTCTCACCATTGTCAATTGCTTCACTTAGATTTTTGCAAATCTGAGTAGAACGAGCAAACTTCCTGAAGATAACTATGGATCACCTTTGGAGGATTTATCCAATCCAGTAGCAACAAAGGGATCCTAATAAGCTAAGAATCAAGGTTCTCGGTGAAAGCACCAAAATGTTTGCACCTAAAATGGTCACAAACGCCCAAGAATAGTTTTTATAGAGAAGTAAGTGAAGAAAAGAAAAATTAAACTAAGTAGATGAATAAGTAAGAAACAGAGAATATGCAGTAATCAAAGATACAGAATTTTATAGTGGTTCAACGTTATATTCCTATGTCCACTTTGAAGATTATTCTTTATTACTCTCTTATGAATCTGATTACAATAGTAGAATTAAGTTAGCACTTGATTATAATGGAGTCTAGAGTAACAAGCAGCGTAAAGATCCTCAGAATGACCCATCGGGCAAGTATTTATAGATGTAGATGGCCAAATATCTCTTTGAAATCTCGGTTGGAGGACCTTCAAAACCACGTGGGCCCACTAGAGGGACCGCTAGCCTAATTCCCAAAGAGGAAGGACCGGTACCGATCCCTTCTTTGGTCAAATGTTGGGGAGCGATCCCTATGGTCGCTTCCTCATAAAAAAATATGTTTAGTCTCTAAATTTCATGTCATTCGGATCATTGGAGCTCGAGTTATTGCTTGATCTTTGATTCAACATGGCTTGTATGCAGCTTTCTGCTGATCCCTTCCAAGGGATATATACCGATCCCTCTAACCTTGTCCTTTTGGTGTGGGATCTCTAGAGTAGGTTCCTTAGGGTACTTGTATCTTTCTCTTCAAATTTCATAGGCATTGGACTTGTAGATCATGAGATATTGATTGTTTTCACAAGAATGCTCTTGTACTTTGAAACATGCTGATCCCTCTTGTTGGAGCTAATCTATGCTGATCCCTCCTATGTGTTGGTCCATATTTCATACTTCGAACATTCTACATTACCCCTCTATTAATCCCATTCAATCCTGACTTCATATGATCATCTGTACTTGACTTGTGGGCCCTACAACCATCACTTTGGAGTCATCGGCCTTGACGGCAGTCGAATCTAACTCGTGCAATCAGTTCAATATAGCTTGGCTGGAATGTCAAATAACAAGGGTTAAACCTAAAATCAGTTCAAGATAAGGCTATGGTAGTAAGGGACTCATAGTGGGATACAAAGCCGAAGAAAAAAGTCGCTAATGGTAAAGGTATGTTGAAAAGTATTTTTATTATTATTGTCATAAAAAAGGTCATATGTGAAATAGGTGTGAAGTGTATAATAGAGATAAAAGGAAGGCTATACATAGCGACAGTGATAGTGATACACGAGCCAACATAGGTGAAGGTAGCAACAGTGATATTTGTTGTGATGTCCTCATTAGTGACGTTAAGCCTTGGAAGATATTCGGGTGCTAGGTTTCGCATATGTTGTGATGTGAGGTGTTTTTCTTCTTATAAAAAGACTGTTGACATGATTAGGACTGCCAATGGAGTAAAGCTACCAGTTTGTTGTATTGGATCTATCCGGTTTTATATGCATAATGGTGTGGTTAGAGAAGTCTTGGGCGTGAGACATGTACCTACTAATTCACATAATCTCATTTCTCTTGGCCAGCTGGACCACCGTGATTGCACTTACGAGACCCTAAGTGGAGTTTTGAGAGTGATGAAGAGTGGTCATACTGTGATGAGAGGAGTATTAAATGATGGAAACCTTTATAGATTCGTTGGTCGTATGGTCGATAATAGAAAAGAGCCTAGTCCACAGGTAAGTGGTGAGCTGAATGTCTGCACTGCTTTCGATGGTCATGTTGGTAATCATATTTTCAGCAGGTGTCTTCATTTTGATGATGCTCGAGGTATCAACGGTGATCGTGTGGAGATCTCAGGTCAAGTGGTCGACGGGTATCAAGTTGGAAAATCCACAAAGACTTTATGGAGGTCTCTATGGTATTACAATCGCTTTTGAGGCCAAATGGTGTGATCTATCTCATGGTGGAGGATGCATCACTTATAGGAGGTAGTAGCAGTTTGTGATTTGGTGTGATTGAGAAGAAGAGAGTGGTGATTAATCTGATGAGGGTTAACTTTTATGTTTTATTTGATGGAGTCACTTTCTTATTTTTCGTTTTAAAGAGCCATTTTGGTTGAAGGTGGAGATCGAGTGTATGTTAGAGATATGTGATTTTGCATCATGGTGGAATGTCAAATTTTAGTGATACAAAATCACATTTTGAAGGAAATAAATATACAAAAGAAGGAAAGAGAACATTTGGATTTCCTCTAATTAATAAGCATATTTGGTTATGTTTATTTCTCTCTCTAAATTAGCTAATCAATTTATTTTTTGTCATATACATATTAGCACGAGATTTAAGTAATTGATTATTATAAATAGAGTCTAGAAGAGAGAGTGGAAAAGTATGGAAACTTATTTGGTGTTTCTCTCTTCTTCCATCTTTGTTCTTCTCCTCCAAACATGAAGAAGTCATTGCCATAGAGATCAAAACTCTATTCTCAATTAGGTTATTGATTCTATTTTTATTTTGTTTACTTTTATTTGGTGGATTAACTGTAAACAATTGTTTTTTGAGAATCAATATACATGGTGGTTGGGTGAAATATTTATGTTGGTTATCCTGATTTCTTTGTGTTTTCGAACTATCTTCACCATTGTTTGTCTTCAATTATTATTATTTTTATTCCATATTATCCCTTTGTAACTTGGGTAATATAAGATTCTTTGGTAGGCTTCAGTGACAATTTTATCATTTGTTAGATTTTGCGCAACAAAAATCCTAAAATGATACTTTGAAGGTTTCAGAAGTTGTTTTGACGTATGAATACACATTTATGGTAAAATTAATAATTTGTTTGTAAATAGTAAGGTGTTTTAACATGTTTGGATATTTTATATGATGATTGCAGCCATCAAGCATTGGTGGATAGCTGAAGTCGATGGCGAGACAATGTTGATCACATGGCCAACATGGTAGCCAATCAGAAAATAAAGCCGCTAGAAATTTATGGCGAGGCATCGTCGTTATATTTATAGATATATTAGAATTTAAAATTGTTTAGTATGTGATGTTGTGATTATTTGCCTTCCATTTTGAATGATTGTTTGTGACCTGGATGAATTTTGTGAATATATTTATGATATGGCACATTGTGACATGAGTGTTCATACATACAAATTTTAATTTAGGATAACTTTTGAAACCAATATAGTGTTACAAAGTATGTTGTTATGAGAAAACTATGTTGTGAATAAACAAGAATTTTGGAAAATGTTTTCAAAGGAAAGTGAAGAATATTTGGAGTAATTTTCACAAAACTAGAAGTAATTTTAAAGTGAGAAAGTATTTCCTGAATATTTGGAATGAAGTTTTGATTTTGTGAGTTTTGTAGTAAAGTGAAATTTTAGAAAAGCAAAGTAATAAGATTGTATGAAGTTGAAATTGAGTTATAGAGAATTATACAAAGAATTTTTTGTGTATAATGTTTTTAAGTATTAGTGAAAATCTTTTATTAGAGTTTAAAGAAATGTGGTATATGAAAGGTGAATTTTGAAGTATTTATACTGTTATTGATTTTCCATTAAAATTACTTTCTGTCTAGAAGGTATATAAATTTGATTAGTGGAAAAATTAAATTTTTGTAGGCAATGAAATATATTTTGGAAAGTTTAACTTTTAAAGTAAATAATTATTTGAAATAAGTTTGGTAAGCTTATTTGGAAAGACCTTTTGTGAATCAAAGTTTGTTTTGTCGTTAATGATTATAAATTTAAAACCATGCTATGTTTTGGTGATTTATAATTTTAGAAAAGTCTTCAGAATATGTTATAAATTTTTTTTCAAGTGCTTTATAAAATATTGAAATTGGTTTTGTGGAATTGAGATTTGAAGAGAAGGACCTGTTTTACAAAAGTAAGAGTTTTTCTAGAATTTGAAATTTAAAGATTTGTGAATATTTAGGGTCCTCTACATCATTTATATGTGAGTATTTTGAAAGTTTTGGAAAAGTTTTGTAAAATAAGCAGAGTTTGAAGAAAGAAGATTTACAAATTATTTTACGTCGTTATTTGTGGAAGTAATAAATAATAAGATGTACCAACACTTTGAAGTTCATTAAGGAATTTTATAATTATAAAAGTTTATTGGCGAAGAAATGGTATAGATTCATATAACATATGTTTATATATTGTATTTGAGTGTTGTGAACTTTCTAGAAATATTTGTACCATAGAGTTTACTACAAAGTTTACCGAAAATTCCAACATCAAAATTGCAATTTTGGTTGTGATACTTAGGTATTATCCCAATTGGGTTATTCGACTCATAACTCATGGCCATAGATGATATGGAAGGGATGATAATCCATTGTTATTAGAAGCCACCAAATAGTCTAATAATTGTTGTTGTGTTAAAGAGCTTTGCATTGGATTGGTTCTGATGATTGTCTATTTATTTTAAATTGTAAGTTAATGTTGTAAAGCCGAAGTATTAGCTCATTATGGATTTTCTCTATATCAAATTGTGAGGACACAATTTTCTCAAAGGGGAAGTCTGTAACAACACGATATTAAGAAACAATAAATTAAGATTACTAATGAAGATATTGATGATTAAATGAGTTTTCAATAATAAAATAAGAATATTTTGGCAACTTAAATGTGAATATTGAGATCTATATTGATTTGGAAATATGGAATTTATTCGAGTTTAATAATGGAGTATTTTGTGAAATGAGAACTTTGATTTTTTTGACAAAGAGATGATCAATTTAGTAATGTTGATTGATGTTGGAAATTTATTTATATAAATGAGTATAAAGCGAATTATTTTGATATTGATATTGCCAATGCCATAAATGATGATTTTGACTATTTTGAAATAATGTTAATGTTTAATTTTTTGAACGATTTTAATATATTAAAAGTGACTAAATAATTTCTATAAAAATCTAATATTGATGATAAATGAGATTGGGAATTAATTTTTTTTAGAAAAATAAATTTGTTCTCATTTAGATAAGGACTTTTGAAATTTAACTAACAAATAGGCCTAAAGTTCTGTAAATATGGAAATAATTATTTAAATGAATCAAATTATGGAAAATAATTACTATAAAAATTTTTAGTGATAGCAAAACATATAGAAAATATAAATATTAATTTTATTGGAGAATTTAAATAAATTAATATGTTTGATAAATTAATTAGAAGGAAATAAAAGAAGAAGAAAAAATAAAGGTCCTTGAGCCCAACTTGAAGCCTAAGTCCACCATCTCATTATCTAGAAATTTCTAAGCCTAGAATAATCCACTCTTATTGAAATTTTCACTCATGTATACATTCCTCCATTTTCAGGAAGCTTCATCTTCTCAAAACCAAAATAATGAAAACCATTATACCCCTCTTCAAAAATTCAAAATAAATGGAAATAAATTTCTAAAAATTCTAAAATTATAGTATAATCTTCTTAACATCTTTCTATACCCAATTACAAGGAGAAGTTGATCAAGTTTGGGTTCACAAAAGATTTACAATGAAGAGAAAAGGAGAGCAAAGTAAAAGCTTGAGGCTCAAGTACCTAAGGTGAGTTAATTCCATTCACAAATATATGTCATAATGCAATGTATAACGTGTGCATGCCTCTGGTTGATCTTTGTAATAGTATGTTAATGTCTTGTTGTCTATTAATTACTGTTAAATAATGAACACCGAACCCATTCACTTTCAAATATCTATCTTGATTGTGCTATGATCTTATGTTGATTAATGTGTGTAATTGAGTGCTTGAATTAATGCTTGAAAGTGTGCAACAAGTTGGGTTCAACCTAGGGAAAAAGAAGTGTAAGGACATTAGCAAGCCTGGAGCTACATGCTTTAGGTTACACCCCAACGATTGACCCCCTCACCATGAGCGGTCAACCGCTCATGGTATATAGGTCGACTGTTGACGGTCGAACTTTGGAGCTTGTAGCTCCAGGCATGTTCGGTGCTATGTTAAAATAAAATAAAATATATTTATATATATTCTAAGAAAAATAAAATAAATATTGCTCTTAGAAATTAATAGTAAGACGTCTTCCTAATAAAAAGTTGGTTTTTCAAAAACTGTTTGTTTTCACCAAAAATAAATTAAGAAAAGATTTATTCATTTAAATTAAATAGGAGTTGGTTTTGGAGTTTAAAAATTCATTAGATAATCCAAATAGAAAAATATGAAATGATTTCTAGTTAATATCTTATGGACTTCAAAGTATATTCATGAAATTTGAATATGAACTAATGTTTGAAAATATATCTTATGGATCAAGAATAAAATAAATTGATTTGAAACTACAAAATTTATCTACAATCAGATTAAATTATAGAAAATTATGAAATGATGGTTAAGAGTAATATTTGGTTTTACAAGCTATTTCTAAGGATTTGAAATATAGAAATGAGATTTTCAACAGTAATTTATAAATATTAAAATTCTACTTTTGATTTATAAAAGATTGAAAATTGATTATTTTATTTATGTAAAATTTATAAATGCTTTTATTAATTATAGATATATTTTATAAATAAATATATTTATATTTCTTTCTAAATAATATATAAGTCATATTTGTACTAATTCTATATAATGAGAAATCTTAATAAATAGACTAATAATACCTTTTGTTATGGGACTTTCGGTAATACTTTTTCGGATATTATTTGGACTTGTTATATTAAATAAGATATGCGAGTGTAGTTTATCAGCATTAAGAAAACATGTGGACCTTGTTAGATGGTATGAGATGCCCATGTCGATAATTTTATGATTGCTTTCTATAAGTAAATGTCAGTCGTCAGGGTCAAGTCTACAGGTAATTATATTTATGGTGATGCAAACTGGGAGTGAGCAGGCTGAGAGCCATAAATGTGTCCATCTATTATGTGTATATTCCTATTATATGATGTAGAGTAAACCATATTAGGCTAGTATTCATCTTAACAACCTAATTGCGAGGTCGCTTCTCGAATCCGTGACATACTTTTGATGTGTATATGGCTGAGGGCCACTGCCCTAGTGTTACATAGGCCAACAGTTAGTTACTATTGGGGCTTTTGCAGGGTCATGACCATTGTATAGCATTGCCTTGCATTTGATGGATACTGGGTCACAATGGCCGTTGAGGTAAGGTAACCGATGACTGTAGGAATAACACTAGGAGTGTACGAGGATGGCTCTTGGAGTAGGCTGAGACTTGTCGGTCTCCTATCTGGTTATGATACAGACACATACTTATTCGCCTATATGAGATCATTGTGTATACGGCTAAGAGCTAGTCAGATCATTTGTTGAGACCGATACAGAAATAGTATTTTATGATGCTGAGAGCACATAGGAATGAGAGTCCAGATAACTATCCAGGACACCGAGAGTTGAGTGGGTTAGTAGAGGTCTAAGAGACCGTATGATTAATTCATTGGCTGAGAGCCAAATCGATTGCTATGAGGTTGAATGTCTAGATGATTATTATGTGATTATCGATCACTTGGATTATTCATGATATCATGAGTCTATGTAGTTGTGTAACCTCGTACACATCTATTGTACCACTATTGAGGATAGCTGGAGGTGCTGACAGCATGGAGTTGGACCATGTGCCTAGCTTTTAGGTTATCTAAGAGATGGCCTTGGCTACTGTGGGTATGCCATAATTGTATTTCTTGTATGTTTGATTTGGATAATTGTATGTGCATTTTTTCATATGTGTTGATTATGATAGACCCCACATATGTCAACTCCATGATTATCTAAGAGATAATCTTGGGCTTTACTGAGAGCATGTCCTAGGTAGTTATTGATTTCTTCCATTTGATGATAGTTGGATGTATGTTGACATCACACACATGACGCATAGTTTGACATAGCTTGTATATGAACGATGATTATTGTGCATGGTTGTGATATGTTGCTTCCTTGGGATATCCTTATGTTGTTTACGTCATTGATGCTATACCATGCCATTGTTGTGATATATTGATACATGCATTTTAGACATAGTCTGACCTATGTGTTATTTATATAATACTCGGGTCAGCATTTCAAATTCAAGGACAAGATGACTAGATTATTGATGTTGGGTATAGATGGAGGATAGAGTATTGTATATATACATTATAAATTGAGTTATCTTATGTGTGTAAACGTTAAGTTGTATATTGGGCATACATTGTATGTACTTTTGGAGATAGCGGGAATTTGACCTTTTTATGCCTCACTCAAACTTGTGTACATTCCCATTACATATTATCATTGCATTTTATGACACCGTGTTCTCTGGTATTTATTTAAATTATGTATTGTTCGGAAATGCATGTATTGATTGCTTTGTGCCAATATTGAGTACGTATAGGTGAGCTGTTTATTCGATTTTTGAATATGTACCAGTATTAGTCCAAGGGAATATCCACATGTGATCGCCTAATATCGCCTTATTCTCTGTATTATCAGACATTATTACTTAATAATACTTTTTGGTAGTATGGGTATGGCGGTGCGGTGTTACAATTCCTCATAGTATACTCATTCAACTTTTGATAATAAATACAGATCTAAAGTGATTCATCTGACTTCTTCACAACTACCGTGGATGCTCCCCATGGTGAACCACTCAGCCTAATGAAACTTTATGCTCTAGTTCCACTAATTGCTTCTTCAATTCCTCCATCTCCTTGAGTGGCATACTGCTAGGTGGTCTACTAATAGATTTGAAAATATATGCAAAATTTCAAACTACTCATACTCAATTGACCTCATCTTCTTAAATCTCCATTGTACATAATGTAGCTCCAGATCTCTCCTTCAACATATCTAATTCCACCACTATCCTTCCACCACTTCTAGAACTTTGCAAATAAGAACTATATTAATACAATAAGTTGTAGCATCATTACCTACTAGTCAATCCATATCCAAGATAACCTTTTAGCCTACCAATTTAAACACAAATGGGTCATAATTGAACAAATGTTCACACATAATAAACTCTAAATTAGTGCACCTTAATCTGAGAGCGACGTACCCATCGATTAGATTAACCATACACAATGACCTAAGTAAATAAGTGACATCTAAACCCAACTATTCTACCAAATCTTTCAAAATGAAAGAGTGTGTAGCACTAGCATTAAATGGAACTCTAACTAAAATATCAAAAATCAAAATAGTGCCTCCAAGCACCATTCCCTTCCCCTTTTAATCAGTAGATGGTCCAGCTACTGGTCCCTCCAAGGGAAATACATGTGCCTGTTTTAGATCAAGATAATGCTTACTCTTATGTCCTGGCTTATCACGGTTATAATACTTGACCTTATCCACTCCGACTAGTTTTGGGCACTTAGATGCACAATGCCCCTCTGTCCATAGTTATAACAAGTGGTTTCACACATGTCCTTTCATGCTTCTCCTTGCTAAGCAGTTCCTTTTTTCTATGGTTTTATTCCTCTATTGATATGGGTTCAACCTCTTCTTCTACCCCACCTTGGGTGTAACATCAACTTTTCTCTCTTATTGGTAAAAACGATCGTACTTCCTTGCCAATTCTACTACCGTCTCAAAAGGAGAGAACAACTGTTCCATTACCTTATGGTTCAATCCCTTCCTTTGTCCTTCAATAAATTTCACAGTCTTCTTAAGTGGAGTCCTTATATGCTCCCTTTCATACTTCGACAAAGCATCAAAACGTTGAATATACTCTACCAAATTCATTTCTCCTAGCTTCAAGTCCAAGGACTCCCAACACAAAACACTCTATGATTCAGGAATAAATTGAGCCTCAAACCTCTCCTTGAATTGATCCTAAGTAATTTCTTCCTTCGGGATCTCAGAAATCAACACCTCCTACCAATCCAAAGAATCATCTTGTAGCTAACGAGAAATTAACCTTCTTTACAGAGTATCGTCATACTCCATGCCTTAAAAGATAGGCACACCTTCAACTAATTTAGAACCTCAAACGTTAGATCCTTCCTGGTAAACACCTTTCCTCCACAATTTTTATAGTCTTGGTTCATCTTGGAAAAGTTCCTCCTATAACAACTGGGCTTGGCTCAACAACTTTAGCTAGCCATTGCTACATCATTATACTAGTGGAAAAAGCATTCATATCAATGCTCTAATTGACAGGGAAGTCATTTGAGCACCATTTTCAACACTAACATTGGGGGTTGTATCCCTCCTTTTCCATTGGTATGTGTACTTGCAGTTCTCCTACTTGCATTTGCCCTAGCACCTCTCAACATAAAATGTTCGCTTCAGGTCTCCATTCTTGCTTTCTGCATATGTAAGCGTCCATAATAAACAGAAGTAAAGAGAGTGAGAACAATGGTAAAAGGATAGATACATCCACATATATATCTATATCAAAATACAAGTATGTTATATATAGCATATTCCATACCCGATGGTTTTCATTTTCTACTATCTAGTTTCTACATAGATTTCTACTTAGCTTTGTTTTACTTCTTGTGTCCTAATCTTGGCTTTGATACCATGTCGTAACATCCACCATTTCGACACTCAAAAATGAACGCCAATGATAATGTAGTCATCATCAGAATTATTTTCAAACGACAAAATGGGATTAGTGTTTTTTTCAATAACATTAAGTAAATCGAGCAGCTAAATAAATTTTCTTTACAAAATTGGTCTTTGCATTTTTCAAATCACAATATGTGCTTACACAGTGGTAAAATATAATGAAAACTAAATAATAGTGTCATGCCCAACATATGAAAACGCCAACACGAGCACTTAACCAATTATACAATCTAGTTTTACACAGCGGAATCAAAACAAACTTTATTATCTACTAAGCCTCTCGCTTCATCATCAGAGTCTTTTATTCCTCCTCCAGAAAACCTATCTAAACCTATAAACTCAACCTACTCAAATGAGTTCTCGAGGGTTTATGGGGAAAACATAAAAAACAGGGGTCAAATATACAATTTGGTATAAATAACACTATAACTTATCATAAAACATAGCGAGACCATGCCATGTCGCTCAACTGAATGGGTTTTCCCCTCGCTAATTCAACATCATCGATTTCATCATATCAAGTAGAGTGAATAACATAGCATGAACCATAGTCATAAAACATCATTCAAATATAAATGTGTCCTATATTTAATATTATATCATGACTTGGTTTTATAGTCATTTATTCTAGGTTGTTAATCAAGCCTTCATTACTTCTAATGAATATCAAGTTTTGACATTTAAGTTCCAACTCCGGCCTTATAGCATCGCTTTAGAATAATGTAGTGAATAGACATTTAGGTTATCACTCGAGCCTTACACCAACATTCTCAAATATTATCATGAGCGGACAGTTGGTTGCCACTAAGGCCTTACACATTTGATTCCAAATACAATGTCATGTTTAGACATTGGACTGCCATTTAGTCCTTACACCAATGCTTCTGAAGATAATGTCATGTTTAAACAGTGGGTTTTCACTTAGGCCTTACATTACCACACCTGAATACAATGTCGTGTTTAGATGGGTTGCCGCTTGACATTACACCAATGTTCCAAATACAACGTAGTGTTTTGACATTGGGTTGCCAGTTGGGCCTTACACCAATGTTTCTGAATATAGTGTCATGTTTACACATTGCGATGCCACCTAGGCCTTACCAAAGCTTCTGAATACAATGTCATGTTTAGAGATTGGTTTCTTCTTAGGCCTTACACCAATACTTCCGAATACAATGTCGTGTTTAGACATTCGGTTTCCATAGACCTTACACCATTGTTTCTACAAATAACGCTATGTTTAACGTTATATGTTGTCTCCTAGTCTTTACATCTCCTTCCGTTTTGATGTCGTATTTTTAACATTGTTGTTGCTACATTAGCCTTACACCACCATCTATTTTAATGTCAGTTTTTAACATTTATAATAAATTTTATTGCTTAATACTTCCAAGGTCTTACCATAAAATTCAACAACATAACTATCTCATGTTTACCTTAACTATCACATTTCCACTCCATAGCTATCACATGTTTAACTTCATTGGCTATTGCATGCTTAAATCTATAGCTATCACATGCTTTACTTCATTAGCTATCATGTAACACCTCGTAAAATGAACCACAAATAAATAAAGTAAATTGAATTAATAAGACATGATTGAATATGGAAATTTTAAAAAAGTTGGAATTTGACCAAGAAAGTTATTTTGTTGCATTCATAGTGAACTTCTGATCTATTTCCTATATAATATACTGAAAATGGAGCTCAAACGAAGAAGTTATGAGCATTTGAAGTTTTCAGATTTAAATTAATTTAGTTTGAATTCAAATTCAAATGAGAAATCAACTTTAGGGTTTAAATTTCAAAAATAGCTTGGGGGCTAAGTAAATGTTTAATTAACGTTTAACGTTAAAAAGTTAATAAGGGAATAAAATAATACGGCAACAGAAATAAATAAACGCCCCTGAATAAAAGAGCGGTCGACCTAAATAGGTTAACCGGTCACACAAGGGCGGTCAACCGCTTGGAAATAATAGTTGCCAACGGCGACTAATGTTTTATGTTTTTTTTATTTGGTTGTACGCTCCAGATTTACTCGTTTCCTACCTACTTCCATCCTACGGTTATGGTGCATTTCAATTCCTATAAATAGAATCCCATCCTCTCTACTTTCATTCATATTATTTTGGGGAATATGATGAAACACTACCATTGCTATTTCTCTAATAAGATTCAGAAATTCCGTAGAGAATTCAGGTAAGGATTAAACTTATTTCTTATTTGTTTCTTCTTCCTCCAATATATTCTTTCCTATTCTTCTCCAATTATTCTGAATCTGATGAATATATATACCTCTTCCATACTGTGTGTGTGTATCAAAAGAGAGAGATTCTGGAAGAGATCGGAAGGATACAAATCCATTTGAGTAAAGCTAAGGCTAATATGTGAGTGAAAGCCATAGTATTTCTTTTTAGCAATTGTTTAGTGTATTTCTTTCTGGATTTGAATATGCCTTAGGGATTTTGGGGTTTTGAAAATATGATAGATAAAATCCCCTCAAATTCCTTTTTAATTCAATATGTCAATTCAATGTTGAGATTCCCAATTATTTAAATTAATTTGATGGAATTTGTTTCGTTTACGCAATCTTTGATAATTTCATAGTCTATTCCACTTCTCCTTCTTCTTTGGTTAAAATTGTGATCCTTCAATAAAATAAGTGGTTTAGATTACAAATTCTATTCGTAGTTTACAGCACTTATTCTTACATATTTCTTTGTAAAAGAGGAGTTGAATATAATATGTGGTTTAGGTTGCAATTCTTATTGTTTAAGATATTCCATTGAATTGGTGTAATAAATTGAGTTTCTATTTTATTTACAAGTCTGTTATTGCAGTTTTGGTTATGAATATTTATTTTCTGTTTTGGACATTAGAATTCCATGAAACCTTAGGAAATTGAAGAAAAAGGACTTGTTATAATAATTCGTTAGGGAATTAACATTTAACGCTAGTTTAGGACGTAAAATCCGTGTGTTTAAAACTTATTAAGCGTGAGTATTTATTTATCTCCATTTATGTAATTAACGTATAATTATTCCATATATGGCATAGTTAATTTGGCATTTATTAAAATTTATTTTCCCCATTAGGAAGGTAAATGATTTTGAATCGAAAATAAGAGGAAACTCTTATATAGCATAATTATTATTCTAAGGCGTAATAAGGAAGATTCTTTACAAGGCCTCATTTATGAAATGATGAGATGAGTGTGTGTGTGTGTATGTGTCTGTATGGAGAGTAATTGATTTTTGGCTAAGTCATAGGGATGCGAGGTCAATAGAGTTACATGACGGAAGTCTGCCCTTCAATTTGAGGCTACCAGCAGTTGTGTACACTTTTATTGATGCGAGACATCTTTATGATAAATATTTGTAATGACATGTGGTTAGTTCCAAATTCTGTAGGGGAAATCTGCCCAGCTAATCTGACTACTAGTTCCTACGAATAAAGGACTAATATGAGATGTTATTATGGGTATGGGCCATAAGACGAAGGGTTTGCTTTGGGGTTTGAGGTATTAAGTGGTTGGACCCGCATTTCTTCCCATATGAAGTATTAAATGGCCAAGTGGTTACGTTAGATGGTATCTCTACAGGGGTCCGCTTTTGGAAATAGGTCTTAAATGATGGGGTCTGCCTATTTTCTACTTGGAAGTATTAAGTGGCCTATGTGATTCGATATGATGTTAGCTAGATAGTACCATTGAGGAGCGCATATCTGGAAATAGGTCTTAAATGATGGGGTCTGCCTATTTTCCACTGGAAAATATTAAGTGGCTTGGGTACCGTCTCTCACATTATTAGCTATTTATGACCTATGATTGGGATATAAGATCTACTTCTGGAATGGAAGATACTAAGTGGTTGGACCCGCCTCCTTTCCTTATAAAGAAGTATTAAATGACAATGGTTTTATGTTCATAGACATATTCTTATTTTGAAATATACCGCCCAAGTACTGAAAAGGTAAGACTCAAGGTTTTTATTCACCAGACACTTCTTTTTCTAACTCCTTCCTCAATATAACAAAGGTTAAGGATGGAGTGATGGCGGTGACGATGCTTAGAGATGGAGAAGCTTGGCTTGTGGCAGTATTTGTTATTATCACTTGCTTTTATGTGTACCCATGTATTTAGACAATTGTTGTAATGGATATTATGTTACTGGTTTTATGGAATTTTGTATTATGACATTTTTATGGTTTTGAAATTAATGGGTACACTTTGCTATTATACTTTGTTCCATCCGCTGTGAGTTTTGAAAGTTTAGTTATGGCTCCATACTGCTATTTTCTTAGTTCTACCAACAGCTTACCTTAGAATGGATCTAAGTTTCGATGAGCCTTTTTTAGGTCGAAATTTAGGTCTATTCCGGGGTGAGTTGTTATATCTGGTATCAAAGCCTAGGTTACCCGATCATTGGGAAAATTATACTATATGTATGAGTGACGCACTTGTATTTTTGAAAAAGTTTTTTCAAAATATTTTTTCAAAAACTCATACTATATATATACACACTTATTTTGAATTTACGCTTAGCTCTATAAATTTCGACTATAGAAGTAGTTGCGACCATATTCCGAAAGGAAGAGCGAGGCGACTACGAGTTGGAAGAATAAATAGAGGCAATTTTTACTTCTACTCCAATGACCCATGGAGCAGAGATCATATCTTTAGGAGCAAACTTGGGAGAGCATAACCTCAACTTATGGAAGCACCCTAGAAGCTGGACAATAATTGACTCCTTAATAGGACCTACTCTTCCTATCATTGTAGGCCCTATAAGTATTAAGGTAAGATGGATATGAATCATAGATGAAAAGGTTGATATGAAGTAAATGACCTTAAGGAAACGTCCATTAGGTCGATAATTAATATGGACAAATCAACGTTTATGGAGGTAACAAATGAAGGTGTTATGTATTAAAAAATATGGAAGTAAGGAAAAGAGAAAACTTCCATAAATACATTTATCACCACAAGGACGAAATTAAATTTTGAAGGGTAGAGTACAAAGGGTTAAAAGAAAGAACAAATTTTACTTTTAACTTTTGGGACATAATTTGATGAAAATGTTTCTTTGAATACCCTTGAAATTTTTGAAAGAGCTTTTCAAAAGATTTTGAAGTGAAAATCTTATAAGTTAGAAATTTTGATAAAAAGTGATTTTAGATGACTTTTAAATTATACCTCCGTTTTTTGTAAAAAGTTTGAAAAGAGTTTGTAAATTTAAAAATGGCGGTGAAACAATTTTGATAGGTGGATTTTAATTTAAAAATTTGGTGACTTGAGAAGTTGAAAAAAAATGTTTTCATTTATTAACTTCTTAATTTAAAATTTGATTGGATTAGAAAAGCTTTTAAATTCCTTGTTTTTTATTCTTCAATTTTTCTATGTTATATTTCCTATGCAATAATTTGAAAGTTCCTCCCTCTATAACTTCTTAGAGGTTGTATAAGTTGGAAATTTTTGGAAATATAAATATGGTTTTAGACAGCTTTGGAAATATACCACCATTAATTTTAGAAAAGTTTGAAAAGGCAATGCAATTTTTAAAAGCGGTGAATTTCTTTAAGACAAAATGGTGGCTGGTTTTAATTATAAATTAATGATTTGAAAAGATTTCAGTTGTTAACCTTTTAAATTTGATTAAAAAGATTTCAATTTTTTGGTTCTTTGATCCTTCTATTTTTCCTTGTTTATAAACCTAATTGTTCTTTCTTTAGAACTCTTTTTAGGGATTATAGATAGAAGTAACACCTATTTTGGGGATAGGGAAATAGAAAGTAAAAAGAAAGGAATGTCCAATAGTATTGAAGGAGAGCATTTCTATATAAGGTAATGAAGAGAATGATGGCTGGAATTTAGGTAAAAATAATAGAATTGTGAATTCTGGTAGAAAGGAGTAATAGAGTAAGATAGAAGTTATCTTTGTCTACTCCATCTATTTTTCCTATCGTATAAAGTTATAAAAGGAATCTTTGACCATTGATTGAATTTAAATGATGATTGATAAATAAGTTAGATGTTTTTGTATAAGGAGAAGCAATTATGTAAAGATGAGAATTTTATATGTTTTACCTAATTTGAATACAAAAGTTATTTGGATAGTAATAATACTGGATTTGATAAAGGAAAGTGTTGCAAGAGACTTTAAGAGTTTTTGAGCAAAGTTACGAGATATATTTCATCAAATAATAGTATATTTCAAGTAATAAGGTAATAAATATTATTGTACGCTTTAGAAGAAAATAACTGCTATTTTGAAATGATTGTTGTGAAAAATTACTATTTTGTAAACGATAATTCTTGTAGCTAGAAAACTCTTTTAAAAAATGGTTTAACATATTATTTTGGAAAGATAATTAAGTCTTGAATCTTTTGTGTTAAAATTCCTATTTTCAAAAAGGAGTAAATCCTTATTTCAATAAGCTATTGAAAAGGAAAGTTTTTCATAAGTTCCTTTTTGAAAAACCAATAAAATTTTGAATGCCATAAATTAGAAAGTCTAACTTTTAAGAAAAAGTTTTGATAAAGAAAGTTTAAAAAAGGGAGATTATTTTGTTCCTATTTGGGAACAAAGCAATTTGAATCTTTGGTAAAGGTTTTTATTAAAGTTTATGTTTTCAAAGATGGAGATATTAAATTTAATACTTCGTGTTTTGAGTATTGTAAGAAATGAAATAATAAATATTTATTTTTAAATAAGTTCATTTGTGTCAAGATTTTTTATTTTGTGTGCAAAGTTATGATTTTATAAAATTTTATGGAGTAGATACGGATCATAACCTAGGTAGGATAGACTAAGGTGTTTTTAGGACATGAGTAAAATTGAAATAGAATGTACAACCCGATCTAGAAAGCTGAAGTCAGTCCCAAACCTCTATTTGAAGAAGTCGGTAAAGATTAAAGATATGTCAGATCTGTAATTGGGTGGTGAATTAGGTTGCCCATAGAATATGAATTTCTATATTTTAATTTTGGAGCAATTTCCGCATAATTTCCATAAATTATCCAATTCCAAAATACTTGTAAAAGTTTCATTGTTTGAAGTAACAAGGAATACACTAAAAAGGAAAGAGATGTATAAAAGATGGATATTCTTTTCCATAGTTTACACCGTCTATTTTAATAATAAGAAAAAAGAAATGATTCTGTGTAATTTCAAACAAAGCAAAAATCTTAATTGTGGTTAATTTATGACAGTAATCTTTTTGGAAGTATAGCTTTGATGAATTAAATTTTGAAAATAAGTATTCTAGTGGTAGAATTAGTAGTTAGATATAGATATCGTACAGCCAGGCTAAATGACTAGAATATATATAGATAGCATAGATTACGACTATATGCGTATTAGTTAGTAATTGACAGATTAGGATTTATGGATGTTAATTACAAATTTAATGAGTAATAAATTTGTAATTAATGAGAGAAAAAGTAATCTAAAGAGGGACTGATTAAGGAAATTTGATATTACATTCTTGAAAGAAAGAAATTTGAGCAATGAATGGATTTTGGAAACTTGAAGAAGGTTAAAAAGATCGAAGAAGGATTAATTGGAGATGACACAGTTTTGACAGTAATGATCAACTGCTAAGGATATTAATTGAAGCAATGAATGGACACCACATTTATTAAAGACCAGAGAAAAAGGGAAATTAAGAAAATGGGTAGCAATGGAATAAAATATTAAAGATAACTCATTTTAATTTATAAAGGAGTGTTAGGACCTCAACATCATTTATATTAACTGATAATAAATGGCAACTTCTAGTAAAATTTTCTTTTGGAGTTCTTGGATTACAATCGCTATTGTCTTCCTTTGTTATTGGAAAAGTGAATGATGTGGGATAAGATATATTCTCGTTTTATTCCTGTGTAGACTTTACGAATGAGGTTTAAACCACTTGATATATGTTGGAAAGCAAAGTAAATAAGAAAATTTTATGGGAACACTTAACTTGCGATAGACCTCAAGTAAAACTAGAAGTTAATGAGGAAATTAGGTTAGCAGCCTAAATTGAGTAAATGTTTCAATCTCTAAACTTTAGATCTTGGGAAACACAAGGGATTTAGCTCACAAAATGCCACCATGTAAGGAAAAGAGAAAATGTATAGGAATGAGAATGGAATTTCCTATTGATTAAGGATTAAGAAGAAGGTGGTAGAAATATTCCGTTAAAAGCAGCGGAACTATAACACTCCATCACAGCTTTATGGAGTTGCACTTTGCATCGTTAGTGATAGGGACCCTTAGTTTACTAGAAAATTTTGGAGAGGTTTGCTAGTAGCTTTAGGAACTTTGTTAAATCGGAGCATCGCTTACCGACTGAAGACCGACGGACAAACTGAAGGAATGGATAGGAACTTGGAGGATTTGTTGAGAGCTTGCATCATGGACTTTGGAGGACCTAAGGAGTAGCGCTTACCCTTAGTAGAATTCGCATATGATTGTAGTCATCAATGGATGATTAATATGGCACCCTTGAAGCATTTTTTTGGGTAGGCCATGCAAATCGTCAAATTATGGGTGGGAAACCTCCGATAAATTCTACTCGGACCAGACTTGTATTGCGAGATTTTGGAAAGTCAAAATTGATTAAGCAGTGTGTGAAGGTCGTACGATTTTGGTAGTAAGCACCAGATTTATTGGGCCTTTTCCCAATATGGGAAAAAATAAGAAAACTTTTAGATTGGCTAGAGTCCATGACGTTTTTGCATTTGGGGAAATACCATTAAAGCATAACAATTGTTGTAGAGCCTAATCAATTGGGGTATTTTAAGACAAAGCCAATATTGTCCAATGCCACTGCGTACATCGTAGAGCACAGAACTTGGAGGCACCGCACCAGAGAATTAGATTTGTTCTAGTACAATGGTGAGAAAATCTGATAGGAGGCATGAGGACTTATCATCCTAAACCTTTCTTTGGAAAATTTTCTCTACAAAATTAGGATTTATGGTTGCATCGTGGTTGCTAAATTAGATGGTAGGAGATGGTTGCTACACTTTTCACAACCACTTTACACCTATGTAAAAAAAATTATGCATGTTTAGGGTATTTGCATACATACTTTCATGACACGATTACACATCCACGCTAGGATTGACTAGGATTGAGCTCATTTTAGAATGTCTGCAGTACATAATCACATTGCACTATTAGTTGAGTAATAGTTGTGTAGATAACTTGGTTGTATAACATGGATGTTTTTGCGTGTTACGATGTTCGACCCTTGTAGGACTTTGGGACGAAATCCTATTTAAAGGGGGAAGAATGTAACACCCCGTAAAATGAACCATAAATAAATAAAGTAAATTGAATTAAATGAGATAGGATTGAATATGGAAATTTTATAAAATTTAGAATTTGGCTACGAAAGTTATTCCGCTGCGTTAGTGGCGAAATTCTGATCTGTTTGCATATATAATATGCTAAAAATGGAGCTCGAACGAAGAAGTTATGAGCGTTTGAAGTTTTTAGATTTAGATTAATTTGGTCTGAATTCAAATTCAAATGAGAAATCAAATTTTTGGTTTAAATATAAAAAATTAGCTTGGGGGCTAAGTAAACGTTTAACGGTAAAAAGTTAATTAGGAAATAAAATAATACGACAATGGAAATAAATAAACGCCCCTGAATAAAAGAGCGGTAGACCTGAATAGGTTAACCGGTCGAGAATAGTGGTCGACCATTCGCCTAAGGGTGGTCGACCTCTTGGCAACATCAGTTGCCAGTGGAGGCTAGGGTTTTACATTATGTTTTATTCGGTTGTACGCTCCAGATTTACCCGTTTCCTACCTACTTCCATCCTGCAGTTCTGGTGCATTTCAACTCCTATAAATAGAACCATATCCTCTCCTCTTTTATTCATATTATTTTAGGGAATACGATGAAACTCTACCATTGCTATCTTTCTAATAAGATTCAGAAACTCTGTAGAGAATTCAGGTAAGGATTCAACTTATTTCCTATTTGTTTCTTCTTCCTCCAATCTATTCTTATTCTATTTCTTTTCCAATTATTCTGAATCTAATAAGTATATATACCTCTTCACTATTGTGTATGTATATATCAAAAGAGAGATTCTGGAAGAGATCGGAAGGCTACAAATCCATTTGAGTAAAGCTAAGGCTAATATGTGAGTGGAAACCTTAGTATTTCTTTTCAGCAATTGTTTAGTGTATATTTTTGGATTTGAATATGCCTTAAGGATTTCGGGATTTTGAAAATATGATAGATAAAATCCCCCAAAATTCCTTTTTAATTTTATATGTCAATTCTATATTAAATTCCCAACTATTTACATTAATTTGTTGGAATTTTTTTATGCAATCTTTGATAGTTTCATTTTCTATTCGACTTCTCCTTCTTCTTTGGTTTAAATTGCGATCCTCTAATAAAATAAGGGGTTTAGATCACAAATTCTATTCGTAGTTTACACCACTTATTCTTACCTATTTCTTTGTAAAAGAGGAGTTGAATAGAATATGGGGTTTAGATTGCAATTCTTATTGTTTAAGATATTCCATTGAATTAGTGTAATAAATTGAGTTTCTATTTTATTTACAAGTCTGTTATTGCAGTTTTGGTTATGAATATTTATTCCCTGTTTTGGACATTAGAATTCCATGAAATCTTGGCAAATTGAAGGAAAAGGACTTGTTATAATAATTGGTTAGGGAATTGACATTTAACGCTAGTTTAGGGCATAAAATCCTTGCGTTTAAAATTTATTAGGCGCAAATACTTATTTATCTCTATTTACGTAATTAACGTATAATTGTTCTGTATATAGCGTATTTAATTAGGCATTCATTAACATTTATTTTTTCTATCAGGAGGGTAATTGATTTTGAGGCGAAAATAAGAGGAAACTCTTATATGGCCTAATTATTATTTTGAGGCGTAATAAGGAAGATTCCTTATAAGGCCTCATTTATGAAATGGTGAGATGATTGTGTGTGTGTGTCTATATATATATGTATGTATATGTATATATGGAGAGTAATTGATTTATGGCTAAGTGATAAGGATGCGAGGTCAATAAAGTTACATGACAGAAGTCTACCATTCACTTTGAGGCTACTAGCAGTTGTGTACACTTTTATTGATGTGAGATATCCTTATGATAAATATTTGTAATGACACGAGGTTAGTTCCAAGTTCTATAGGGGAATATGCCTAGCTAATCTAGCTACCAGTTCTTACGAATAGAGGACTAATGTGAGCCTTCATTATGGGTATGGGTTATAAGACGAATGGCATGCTTTGGGGTTTGAGGTATTAAGTGGCTGGACCCGCCTTTTTCCCAAATTAAGTATTAAATGGCTAAGGGGTTACGTAAGGTGGTATCTCTATAGGGGTACGCTTCTGAAAATAGGTCTTAAATGACGGGGTCTGCCTATTTTCCACTTGGAAGTATTAAGTGGCCTATGGGATTCCATATGATGTTAGCTATAGTACCATTGAGAGGCACACTTTTGGAAATAGGTCTTAAATGATGGGGTCTGCCTATTTTCCACTGGGAAGTATTAAGTGGCTTGGGTACCGTCTCTCACATTATTAGCTATTATGACATATGATTGGGATATGAGATTTACTTCTAGAATGGAAGGATATAAGTGTTTGGACCCGCCTCCTTATATCATAAAGAAGTATTGAATGACTTTAATGGTTTTATGTTCATAGACATATTCTTATTTTGAAATGTACTGCCCAAGTACTGAAAAGGTAAGACCCGAGGTTTTTATTCGCCAAACACTTGTTGTTCTGACACCCTCCTCATTATAACATAGGTTAAGGATGGAGTGATGGCGGTGACGATGCTTAGAGATAGAGAAGCTTGGCTTTTCATAGTATTTGTTATTATTACTTGCTAAATGTGTGCCCATGTATTTAGACAATTGTTGTAACAAATATTATGTTACGGTTTTTATGGAATTTTGTATTATGACATTTTTATGGTTTCAAAATTAATGGATACACTTTGGTATTATATTTTATTCCATCTGCTGTAAGTTCTGAAAGTTTAGTTATGACTCTATACTATTATTTTCTTAGTTCTACAAATAGCTTACCTTAGAATGGATCTAAGTTTCGATGGGCCTTTTCTTGTTCGAAATTCAGGTCTATTTCGGGGTGGGTTGTTACATATCACATGTTTAACTTCATTAGATATCGCATGTTTAATTCTACAATTATCACATATATAACTCAATAGTTATCGCATGTCTCATTCAATTGCTATCGCACATCTAATTCGATGGCTATTGCACGTCTCATTCATTAGCTATCGCATCTCTAACTCGGTAGCAATCACATGTCTCATTCAATAGCTATCACATATCCAACTCAATAACTATCATATGTCTAATTCAATAGCTATCACATATTTAACCTTAGTGTTATCGCACTTCAAAAGTTATCACAAGTCTAGTTTTATCACATCTAAAGCTGTCGCATGTTTAAGGTATCACATACATAAGCTATCGCATGTCTAAGCTATTGGATGGTTAGCTATCGCATTTCTAAGGCCATTGCAACCTAACTTGAATAGCTATCACATGTTTAATGTATAAAGCTAACGCAAGTATAAATTTTAGGGCTATCACATATAAAATTAAATGTTAACGAATGTGTAGACTTAAGGCTATCGCATGTATAAAAATGACAAATGTAATTAAGTCAAAAACCGATATTTTTTTAATAAAACAACTACTTTTTGACTAATTCTTTACACATATCATTTGCTCATTTGTTAATTTTATTTTGTGATAAAAATTTGTAACGACATTCGTAATGTAATCCTTTAATTATGCATTAATTAATTACTTTCTCTAATTATTTCATTAATTAAAGATATTTTTTGTCTTACAATTTGATTAATAATAATTCAAAAAAACGATTGAAAATTTCCAAAAATTCACTAAAATTTGAAAACAATTTCCTTTACCTTTAGTAAAAATTTCAAATAAAAATATTAACTTTTAATTTATTAATATTAATTTATAGCCAAAATTTCTCATTTTCATCTTAGAAATACCGTAATAAAATATTTTCTCATCCAAAATTATGAAAATTTAAAAATCATTTATGTTTTAATATTCTAAACATCATATTAAAATTTCAACGTATTTGGAGAAGGTCAATTCAAGTTTTACTCATAAACATATCAAAACAATGATGCTTAACATCCAACATGTATAGATCCATTCTATTATTTCTGAAACATGTTTATTATCATTCAAATCATCAAATCACATCAATATCCTGTAGAATAGGGCAAGCATTACTTATTTAAGTTTGAAAACCTGATTAAAGTCTTCTTCTTCTCTTTAAAATGAAAGCTTGATCCTTGCTTTGGTTTGTTTCCCTCTTCCCCATCCCCTCTCTCTTTTTCCATAGCAATGGCTAACCTCCATTTATGTTCATTTCTTTCATTTTGTTTTAATGGAATAAGGTGAATGAAGAGAATGTTATGCCTCAGGGGAATATGAGTTAATGATTTGGGTTCGGGCTGAAATCTCCCCTTTACTAATCTCGTTAATTCCTTCCCTTAACATAAAATTCCCTTTAGCAAAGTATTCTATTTTATCATTTTACTTAATAGTCGAATATAAATAATATAATTACTCTTGGTCAACCCATTAACCTTTAATTAATTAATTAAATTCGCCTTGAGTAATTTCTTTAGTTAAATTCTCTTAATTATCATTTAACAATTTCTTATTACCAATTTAATCCCATATTATGATACTCTAAAATATAGGGTGTTATAGTTACAATTTTGGTTATTACTTTTTACTTCTTGCTTATTAATTAGAATTTTTTTTTTGTTTTTTTTTCAGGTTTTATTTTTATATTGTTTGTTGTAGTTTGATAAATGTCAAAAGTGTTTAAACATAATGAAGCATTCACACAGAGTAAAGAAGCATATAAATATGTGTATATCGCATAAAGTTTCTGAAGAAATCTAATGCAAAAGTAAGCCAACTGTAGTCGATTCAACATGCAAACAATTACATACGCAACTAATAATCGAATTTGTCAACTAAGAGCATCACTTCATAATTTATAAGACCGATTTAACTCATAATCCAAGGCTCTCTAACCAAAATAGTCTCATCATAACTGACTTTATAATTGTTAGATGCCAAAATATTCGTACTGAGTAAACTAACAAAGATCAAGAAAAACTATCAAAAATCAAAATCTCTAAGATAGATGCTGAGGCTATGTCGAAGGAGTAACCCAGATGTTATTCTCAAAATCTCATGAAGTAGGGGAAGATGAAGGGTAGGTGTTTAAAATCTCCACCAATGCCAAAAAACCCTAAGTTCTTACTCCAAAACAGCCCACTCCCCAAAGTCGAACATCTCCTTTAGAGTATGTTCCCCAACATTTGACTTAAGGAGTTTCTGATGTGTTAATAGTGAATAAGGAATGAAACTTATACCTTTTATGAAGTTCGAGGAAGAATGGATATTCCGAAAGTGCGAGCAACTCTAGAAGCAGTGGTTGGAGCTTGTTGTTGATGTTCAAGCTAATTTTAAAAAACAAGTTAACCAAATGTTTAACCATCTCATGAGAATATAAGGCTACTATGAATATGTCCTTGAAGCTTTAATTTCCTATAGTCCCCGAGGTTCTCTCGTTCAATATGGAGGAAGGTGACCTCAATCCCGTCCAGTGAGCCTTTTCAAGGTATCAATTATTCATCGCATTGCACAATCCATACAATAATCATTTTCCATTACCTTAAACAGTTGGACATTTAACTATAATTCGAGATAGAGGATTATTAGAGTCCCTTGGGTGTTCATGACCCAAGCTAAAGAATTAGAGAGTCAAGGAGAATAAAAATGCCATACCTTATAGTTATATTGTTTCTACGTTCATGTGCCTATATCACCACTTGAATTTTGTAATTTATAGCATAATTTTATTTGTAATATAAGTTGGTAGATAAATATCTTTGTATTTTGGAATATCCCTGTCTTCTTAAAATACATTTAAATATGAAAATATTTATTCTTTGAAAATAAATGTAATGATATTTGATAAACATTATGAACAACACCTTTAGGAAATATTTTCTCTCGAAACAATAAAAGTTTCAAAAATAACCAAAGCTATCTTAAGAAAGATACTTTAAAACCTTTGAAATATTAAATAGGTTCGATGATAGGCGTATGTAAAATACGTGTATAAGCTTTGTATGAACAACTATAGAAATTGCTTAGTTTTTGAAAGAATTATGAATGAAAATACTTGTTATTTGAGAATAGTTAGAAAAATGTACCGTATTTGAAAATAGTCGCAAAAAAGATTTCTAATCGAAATACTTTTGAACACTTTCCTATTATAAAAATATTGAAATAATACTTTATAAATGAAAGGTACCTTGTGTATCTTGAAAATGATTGATTTTTTAGAGGCCTTGTCAGATTCGTTGCTTTTGAATCTTTGATTTAATTGAAAATTTGCTATTTTCTTTGAGAGTGGAGAATTGTAGGATAGTCTACTATATCTTTGATTCATTTAGGTATGCTTTAAAGTAATCCTATAGGTTTCTAATAGCTGAAAATATTAACATAAGGGGTGTGTGGCCGCCCAAAAGAAAAAGGCAGTTATGGACATTTCGAGGCTTCTATCCATGTTAATAATGCGAATCTAAGCCCTCCTTCCACATCTCTTCGAGTCAATTAACTGAACTTATCCTTCATAAATAGGGTTAATGTATAAAAATACTTTTATGAAAAGATACTATTATTAAAGAAGCACATCCACTTGTGGCGGGAATTAACCATTAAAACACTTATTTACATGAATAACAGGTTAAAAGTAGAGTAATAAGTGATAGAGTTAGGGGTATGCCATATGGGCAATTATGTAATTTTTACGTATATCTAACTCTATGCCCAATCTTGTTTAGAATAAAAGGTGTTTTTCTTTCTATTATATACTTATTATAAATAATTAAGTAATTAATTTAAAGTATATAGAAGAAAATCCTTAAATGATATGTTATGTGATAGTAATTACAAAGTATTGTAATCATAAGAATTTTATCACATTGAAAATAACATATTGTTTTAAATATTCCTAGTCAAGAAGTTTCAAGAAAGGATATCGATTCATCCATTGAGGTTATAGTATGTAACATTCTCCAAATGTTGGGCAGTGTATTTCTTATGGCTGTTGAGGCATCAAGGGGTTATGTACTGATAGTTATTAGATAACTATGAAATGAATTGCTCGAGAGTTCTTTGTTGGTTAATATAACTAAGGTCAAACAGACAATCTTGAAGTGATGACGTTACACAGTTCCCTGGACTTGAGAACACCATGGAATTTCAATGCAGACACTCCACTTTGATTATAGTTAAATCGTAGCATGACATCCATTGAGCACTATAGTTGGGTCTGAGTTGAAGCATTGGAAGTGAAACACCATTCAGTAGAGAATTCATCTCCTCAGTTATAAGGGGTTAGTATCACAGTCAACTATAGTCAACTCAAAATCAAAGTCTCTGACCAGAGCAGTATAGTTAACAATAATTATTATTGTTGAACCAAGGATTTTGTGTTTGAAATTACAAAGTTGAATGTGGAAGATGTTAGAGTATTGACCAAAACCAAATTCCATAAGTTCTAATGTGATATAGCTTTGATGAAGAGATTTGTGTAAATAATCATTACTACCAGGTACTGCTTATAATAAGTAAAATTGGATTTTACCAAAAGATGTATAAGCGATAAATTCAGCCAAAATATCACACAACTAACTAAAGTGACGTGTGAATGTTAAATTTCAAACCATTCAATATTAATCGTTGATTGAATTTAAACCTTTGAGTTGTACAACCGTAATGATGAATTCTCTAAAAAAACCACATGATTTAACTAATTTATAAAATATTGTAAATTAATTAAATTAATTAATATTTAAGAAATATTAATTTTTATTTAATTAAGTTGATGTTTGGAAGTTGTTTGTAATTATTTGAATGCATTTATAAAAGTTATATTTATGCCCATCTATATGCGATATCGATGTAATTTTAAATGGATTTAAATAAAAGATAATTGCATGAAGTGGTTTATGGAGATTTTATGTCATTTGCTAGCATGTAATTTCAGCCATACCATCTGAAGAGAATGGAGTGAGAAAGAAAAATAACCAAGGGAATTATTTGGGGAAGTTTTAATTAAAGAAGGGGAAATGTTTCATTCTTTCAATTAAAACAAATCCACTAATTCATTTCCCATAATAATTCATTCATTTTTCTCTTCTCTCCTCCTAACCTTCCATGGCTAAAAACAATTTTTTTTAAAGTTTTATCAACTCCAAGTCAAACTCAAACATAAAAAATAATAGAACATAAATGGTTCATCCATCTGCAAGGATTGGGTGTGGATCTTTGAGATTTAAGGAGATATCTTCATTCAAGGTGTGATCTTTTTGGCTACATCTTAAACTAATCATCTAATCTCCTTTTTATATTTGTTATATCTTAATAGAATAATTCAGATCCCTTGTGTAAACATCTTATCATGATAATATGTTATATCTTATCAACATTTTTAGATTTTATTTATTATACAATGAATTTATATGTGCATATGTTGCTTAATCTATTAATTACTGCTGTTTGGAAATTAAAGTTTGAAAAAAGGAATTTTTTATTTGAAACTAATTGTTGTATATATTTAAATTAAATGTATTATTTAGATCTTAACCATACTTGAAATTACTTTACGAAATATTATAAAAGTTTCACATATAACTTAGTTATATTGATTATCAATTATTTTTGTTGTTATTTACATTTTTCAATTCAAAATTAAAAAGGACTTTAGTGTAAAATCACTAATTCAAAGGTTCAACCTTTTCTAAGTCAAAACTAGTTTCGTATTGATTTTAAATTGCAAACATATGAAATTGTAAGCTTTACAGGTATATGTGATTCTGAATTCTAATATTGTTTTATTACTAAGTGCATGTGTGTGTGTGTGTGTGTGTAGTTGAAGTTCATATTTTATGCAAAGTTACAAAACTAATGTTGAACCCTTTCCTAAGTTAAATTTTGATTTCAAATGGTTAGAATTAATTTTTAAAATATATATATGTGTGTGTGTATTTGTGTGTGTGTTTGTGTGTGTAAATTCAACTGTTTATTTATATAATATAAATTAAACCTATACATGCATATATCTGCATATAAGTTTAAAATGTTTTGAAAACAAGCGAAAGAAAGATTAAAAGAATGCCAAAAGGATTTCCTTCTCCACCTCTCATTAATTGTCTCATAAATGCATTTTACTCATTCTTTTAATAAAACTTAAATGCATCATTACCCATTAATCATTTAATTCCTTTTAGTCAAATCTATTTATTTATGTTATTTAATGTATAAGTAGACTTTGATATATATATATGTATGTATGTATGTATGTGTGTGTGTGCGCGCGCGCAAAGATGAAGCTTGGATCGAAATGAAATGATTAGGTAAAGTAATAAATGGGAAGTCTTGAATTTAGTAGGGCACAATTATTTCCTTTCTGACAACTTTTTGTGTTCCAATGCGTCGGTTGTATTGTACTTCATGCAGTTGTATTTCATTGGGCTTGGGCAGTTTCTCTACCCGAGTATCATTAATAAAAGAATTAATCAAGTTTTAAATACACATACATACATACATATACACATACACTTTTATATTCAAGGTTAAAATGCTATGTGACAACCAATGCTCATATAAATTAACAATGTATTTATGGTAGATGCAAACCCCAACATCAATATACTTTTACATTAACTATATACACCTTATGCTATGTTGCACTTACACTATTTACACATGAGTGTATTTGACATGCTTATTATAATATGTATAGCATATACACAATTAAAACTTCTTTTTAAATAATTGTAATAAAATGAAGATTTTATCTAAAAAAAATTCAAAAAAGTTCTAAATGAATTTAGATTACATAGGCCCAATAAAGATCCAAATAGGAAAAATTTCTAAACCTACCTTTTTCATCCGCTTTCGACTAGCCCAATTCCAGCAATGGTTTTAAAACCGAATAGTCTATGCAGTCTAAATTAGTCATGTTAGGGCTAACCAATTAAGCTTTCCAATTTAGAAGGGTGTCTAGAAAAGCAGTATCTAGGCTTGGGTTTGGGTAATGAAGACTCGGCCCTCTCGGGCTACTGGCCTTGCCCAAAAAGTGAAGTGAGCCCAATGGTTGCCACTACTAGAAAAGACCCAATTTGAATTAGGCTTGGGCTAATTTCAAATTTGTTTTGAAATTAAAATAAAAGTTTCAAATTTAAAAGTTAAACTTAAAATAATAAAAAATTATAAATGTTACAATATAGATTCTCAAATTGTTTTAAAATAAAATTTAAAGTTTTAAATTTAAAAGTTAAATTTAAATGAAACATATATTATAAAATTTATAATATAATTTTTCAAAATGTTTGAAAGTGTAATAAAATTGATTTGGAAAATAATATTTATTATTAAGATTAATAAAATAAATGAATTAATTTAAATAAGTTAATTAATTAAATATGTATACTTGTATAATATATATAATGATATATGTTATGTTGTCTTGAATTGTTTAAGACAATATGATTATACATGTATGTATAATAGAATTTTCGAAGTTAATAACATTTAATTAAACAAATTTAATTGAAAAAATTAATTAATAGATTGAATACATATATATAAGATATATGTGTGTTATTATAAAGTTTATAGTGTATATATTCAATATAATATGTTATATTTGAATAACATAATAATTAATTAAAGTGTTAATTAATTAAATAAGAGTTAACCAATATAATGTTATACGTAAATATTATATAACTTAAATAAAGTATAAAAGTTATACAGTAATAAAACTTATATAATATAATTGTATAAACTAAAGGTGGAACATTAAAGAAACCCTAAATAGACTTAAGGAATAAATACATACATAAAAGTATGTATACCGTGAACTCTGGTGCGTCCGACACTTGAATCACGAGAGTATTTCATAATAAATACATTATTCCATAAGTGGATTACTTAATTAAAAATATTAAAGATTATGAATTTTTAATATAAGTATTGTCCTCCACCATTTATATATTAATAAATTACTTGCATACTCTTTGGTTGTTGAGCAAATTCAAGCTAGAGATGTTATGTATAGTATGATTAGTATATTGACTAGACAAGGTAAGATAACTATATGCATTTGTTACGCAAACTCTACGTACATATACTATACTTAGGTCGTCGCGAAATGGTAGATATGAGTGAATAATTTCTTTCGATTTGTTGAGAAAAAATCAAGGTCAAAATGAGATTAGGACAAGGAACGATAGGTTAAGAGCTACATATGATACAATCGACAAGGAGTTAACCATTTTTTGTGCGGCTATGACTTGTTAAGCAAACTCAAGGTCAAAATCCCAAGACAGAAGAGTCCTAACACCCACTAGTGAAGTCGCAAAACTTCTATGTTTCATCTTAGGGTTTGGAGAAACATAAAAGACCAACGAAAGCCTTATTAGAAAAATCAAATGATAATATTTAACCTTTCTAATATTGGAAGAACATCTACTATATGAAATTGTAATAATCTACATTGATAAATTTGTGCAATTAATATAATTGATAAAATGTTTATCAATTAAAATATACCAATAAATTTTTTCATGTTGATCCATGTAGGTGCCTGATTATACAACAACTAAACATGTTCATAACTTGGTCACTTACGAGTTTACTTGCCTGAAACTTTGTATTGTCTTCAATGAGTTTCGAACTCTAAAAGCAATACAAGAATATGAATATTTGATCAATATACGATCACATATAAATGTTATATGGTGAATGATCATAGTTTGTAATGTACGAAACCTCAATGGAATTAATTTATTGAAATAGGCAAGTAAACTGTAGTGTGAGATCGTGTATTCAATATGATTGATTACAATAATGATCTTGTTGTGTTAAATGTAACATTAGACCAAAAGCTATAAGATAGGTATAAGAATTCGATCACTTAAATGTCATTTTGATCGATTTACGTAAAGTACAATTTATATGATATCTTTAGAAGTTAAGGATGACCAAATGCACTTTTGTAAAGAATTCATTATGATATTATAGTAAGGATTTCCTTGAATGGTTTGACCATTTAGAAAGGAAATCGAAAGTATAGGAGTGGATGTTGATAGAGTTAGGGTTGGGCCCTAAGGCCAATTATGTAATTGTTACATATATCTAACTCGATAACCAATCTTGTTCGACATAATAGGTGTTTTCTTTCTATTATATAGTTGTCATAATATGTTATATATTAATTGATTAATTAAAAGTATATTTAATAGAAAATCCATAAATGACATGCTTTGTGATAGTAGTTACAATGTGTTGTAATCGTGAGTAATTTATCATAATAAAATAAACATACCATTGTAAAGCTCTCCAAATGTTGGGCACTGTATTACTCATGACTGTTGGGGGCACAAAGGGGTTATGTACTGATAATTATTGGATAACTGTGGAATGACTCACTCGATAGTCTTTTATTGGTTAATATAGCTAAGGTCAAACAAAAAATATCGATGTGACAAAACTACGCAGTTCTCTCGACTTGAGGATATTGTTGATCTTCACTGTGAAAGCTTCGCTTTAATTATAGTTAAATTGTGGCATAACATACATCGAACGACTATAGTTGGGTCGAGTAGAAGAATTGGAAGTGAAACGCTATTCAAGGGAGGATTCATCTCCTTAGTTATATGAGGTTAGTATTACGGTCAACTGAAGTCAACTCAAAGTCGAAGTCGCTGGCTAGAGCATTTCAGTTAATAATAATTGTTATTATTAAACCAAGGACTTTGTGTTTGGGCTATAGAGTTGAATATAGATGATATTAGAATTTTGATCATTACCAAATTTCATAAGTTCAAAGTGATATAGTTTTGACGAAGAGAATTGGTGTAAATAATTGTCACCACTGGGTAACACTTAAATAAAGTAAAATTAGATTTCACCAAAGCTAAGTAAGCGATAAATTTGGTTATAATGTCACACCACCCGCTAAGTGACGTATGGATGTTAGTATTCGAATTGTTCGATATTAATCGCTAGACAAATTTACATCCAAGAGTCACCCAACCAAAATGTTGAATACTCTTATTACCAACCAATTTAATTAAATTATAATTGTTATAAGTTAAATAATATTTATGAAATATTAATTATGAAATTTTATTTGATATTTGTTTATCAATATTAAAAGTGTGTATATAATGGTTATGAGAATACTAATCGATATAAGATATCGATAAGCATTTAAATTAGATTTAAACTTGTTATTATTTGATCAAGCTCGAAGTGATTTTGAGGCCCGTGATGGGACCTATTAAGTGCGGCTATGATGGCATAGGGATGCCGGCCATATGATGGCCAAGGATGGCTTGAATTTTGAATGGAAAGATGAAACATCCCCCTACTTGGAGGCCCAAAAATAATGGCTATGGATGCTGCAGTCATCCATAGTTATTAATCCTCGGCGACCAAATACGGCGATGCTAGGTTCATTGATACACAGATCACAAGAATATGGAAAAGTTTTAGCAATTCAAAAACATATTTCCATATTCCATTCAAAACATTTCATGTTCATTACATAATCCCAAAACATTAACCGCGTTCAGCAAAATATAATTATTACATATACGCCAAGAGCGACATATGAAGATTCCCCCTTGGTTAATCAGAGTATATAATCAGGCTAATAAATCTGCCTTTACATCCAAATACACAGCGAAAATAGATAACTCTAGAATATAGTTTATCCTTTTACTTATATTTTTATCAAGGTCGTACTTCTTCAAATTTACATAGTTAAAGTCATTTCAAAACTCCTTTATTTAGCCATAGGTTTTTCCTTTAAGATTTGAATTTGGATTAAAAACCTTTCGAAACCTTCGAAACCTTGCTTCCGACCTCATGGAATGAACTCCTTCAAAAGCATAAAAATCTATCTTCAAAACACTAGGCTCCTGCCTTTTGAATACTTTAAAACCTCTCTTTCGAAACCTTTCGACCATGTTAAAGTATCATCATATAAGTATAGAAGCATTCAAAACCATTTGAAAGTACCCTTTCGAAACCAATGAAGGTTACCCTTCGAAACCACTGAAAGTCCCCCTTTCAAAAACATTGGGTTTATACTTAAAACATCATTTTGGGTCAGAGTGAACATAGGCAAAAGCATCTCTTTCGAAACCATTCTTTAATTCAAAAAGTATTGGGGAAGTTTGATGGTGTCGAAACCATCCTTTCGAAAGCAATAAAACACCGGGGTAAAATAATTGAAGGTTAGCTTCGAAACCCCTTCTGAAACCATTGCCTTCGAAACCCCTAACCCCTTTCGAAAGCATTAGAAAGTGGCTTGTATTTATAAAACAACTGAACCTTTCGACAACATTGATGTCTTCAATACCATCAGAAGGTCATCAATTCTAAGAAGGGTTTCGACTTGGTCGAAACTACCCCTTCCAAAAGCTTTAAACAAAATCTAAGTAACTCCTTTGGAAGCTACTTCTTTTAAAACATAGGCGGCGACTCTCTTTCGAAATCCTCTTTAAAATACTCTTTCGAAACCATAGGTTTCAACTACTTCGAAACCCATTAATAAATAGGCAAGCGCTTTTCTTTTAAAACAAAATAAAACAAAGGAACCAACCCCTTCAAAAGCTACCTTTCGACACCTTACCTTCTGCCATTCTCTAATCCACTACATACCATTTAAATGATACCATATGTATTGGTTTATTGGTTTCGACCTAGAAGGTTTCGACTAGGTTGGAGCTGGAAGGTCTGGGTCGAAGGGTCCTTCTAAAGAAGGCGGTACCCCTTTTTCTGAGCAAAAAGGCTGTTTTTACCAAATAAAGTAAACTTTTTGTAACTAACTTGACCATTTGTAAACACATGATTGGTTGCATTAAACTTTCAAATTATTTTACTAAAATTTGCCGCATTTTCTCAGATCTAAAAACATGCTAACTTTTTACAACTAAGCCCTTCCTAATAACAAAACAATTAAATCATTTGGGTCCTCTTTTCAAAATAATTTAATTTCCATACTAAATCACTTAGTAAAAATTCCCAAAAATTTCAGAATTTCACTTTAATCGTGTTATCTAACACATCAAAATTTCAGACCCAAAATTTTAACATATTTTCCAAAATAAATTTATAAACCCAAATAACCATATTTTCCTTTGAAAATTCATTGTTAATTCTCCACGGCTTGGAAAATTATAAAAATTGAAACCCAACTCTAAAATCATGTTTTCCCTAACATATAATTTTTCCATGGCATTTAAAAATCATTTAACTTCGGTTTTACCCTAAAACCATGCATATCTCCGTTTAAACCATCTTGTTTAAACCACATAAATCATAAACCAAGCATATCATCATTCAACAAATCATAAAAACGAATTTATCCCTTAAATTCGAAACCATATGATTATAAAACCAAAAATAGAGATGTAGTGATTATTATTCACCTTAGATTGGATAAGGAAATAGATGATTGATTGAGATTGATTTCTTCTAGCTTGATCTTAAGCTTTAGATTGATTTTCTCTTCTTTGCTATCTTCTTAATGGCCGGCTCTCTTCTTTCATACGGTTAAAATTTAGCTTGTGATAAAATGAACGTGTATGGCCTAAAGAAAATGGTATAAGGGTGGAGAATATGGGCGGCAATTACCCTAATGCCCTAATATTTATTTTAGCTAACACTTAAACATTTATAAGTTCATTTGATTTAAATAAGCACGGTCACTTTGTTTATTAATAAACCTCAATCTCCTTATCTACATTATTCTATTTAATTTATTCTAATTAAATCTCCTGAATAATGTCAATTAAAATTAGGGGTGTTGCATGCTCCCACCTTAAAGAATTTTGTCCTTGAAATTCAGTAAGGACTAACTAGCAAACATAGCAATCATCTGTAACAACTTCTAACATCCATACCAGCCTCCTGACTAGCAACTAATCTATATAAATCTAATATAGACATACCATCAAAGTAGATCAGGATAAGCATCTCGAATCCTGTCCTCTGTCTCCCAAGTACAGTCCTTCTCGTTGTCGCTCCATTGAACTTTCACTAACTTGATTGTCTTGGTCCTTAATCTTTTCTCATCTCTCGCTACAACTCGAACTGGTTGTCTAACAAAAGTCAAATCAGGCTCCACTACCAAGTTCTCCAACCTTATCTGAGGAATAGTAGTTTCAGGGTCATGCACATACTTGTGAAGATGAGACACATGGAATACATTATGGACACCTGCTAAACTACTCGACAACTCTACTCTATACGTGAGCTTTCCAATCCTTTCTATAATCTGGAATGGTCCAACATATCTCGGGTCCAACTTTTCAGATTTTCCAAATCGTACCACACCCTTCATCGATGATAATTTAATGAAAACCCTATCTCCCACTGAGAACTCTAGGTCTTTACGCCTCTAATCTATGTAACTCTTCTGCCTGGATTGAGCTTTCTTCATCCGTCCTTGAATTAACTCAATCTTTTCTGACGCCTCTCTAACCAAATTCGAACCTAAGACCAATCTGTCTCCAGTCTCTAACCAACATGCTGGTGATTTTCATGGCCTTCCATACAAAGCTTCAAAAGGCACTATCCCTATACTAGTCTGATAACTATTATTATAGGAAAACTCAATCAAATTTAAGTGATCTTCCCACGATCCACCAAAGTCCAATACACAAGCTCTCAATAAATCCTGGAGTACCTTAATGACCCTCCCTGTATGTGGGTGATATGTTGTACTCATCTTGAGCTTGGTACCTAATACCTCTTGTAGACTCCTCCAAAATTCGCTAGTAAATAAAGCATCTCTGTCGCCGCTGACTATGCTACTAGGAATTCCATGAAGTCTAACTATGTTCTTCATGAATAACTTAGCCAAAACTGGTGCCGTCCTGGTCGACTTTACTAGAATGAAATGGGCACTCTTGGTCAACCTGTCCACAACAACCCATATACTCTCATTTCCCTGGTTTGACCTTGGCAACCCATCTATAAAGTCCATCGATATCGAATCCCATTTCCAGACTGGAATATCTAAAGGCTGAAGTAACCCACTTGGCTTCTGATGTTCGGATTTCACTTGTTGACAGATAACACACTGCCTAACCCATAAGCTAACATCCCTCTTCATGCCTTTCCAATAGAAGATCCTCTTCATGTCTTGATACATCTTGGTCCCTCCAGGATGAATCGTGAACTTCGATCGATGACACTCTTCTAGAACTTTCTTCCTTAAGTTCTCTACATTTGGAACACATAATCATCCCTTCTTTCTTAACCACCCTCTTTGATCAAGACTAAAGTCCTTTAGATCATCGATCTCTGATCCTACCTCAAGCCTTCTTATCCTCTCAACTAAATCTGGATCCTCTCTCTGCTTAGAAGCTATCCTCTCGATCAGCACTGGTCGAACTTCTAAACAAGACAACATGGCAGTACCCTGACTAGAACTAGCAGTAGATCTCAACTACACACCACAATTGGCCAAGGCTTCTAGATCCTTCCATTCTGCCAACATCGCTAACACTATATTCTGATGTTTTCTACTAAGAGCATCTACTACCTTGTTTCATTTCCCAGGAGTATATTCGATACTGAAATCATAAGCTGCCAAAAATTCCAGCCACCTCTGCTGTCTCATATTCAACTCCTTCTGAGAAAACAAATACTTTAATGACTTATGATCGATAAACAACTCAAATCTCTCCCCTAAGAGATAATGCCTCAAAATCTCCAAGGAAAAAATCACCGCTGCCAACTCCTAATCATGAGTAGGATATCTTACTTTGTGCAGTCTAAGCTGCCTAGATGCGTAAGCAATAACTTTGCCCTTCTGCATCAACACTGCTCCCAATCTGGTTCCACATGCATCCATGTATACTACCAACCCTTGGTTACTATCTGGAACTACCAACACTGGAGCATTGGTGAATAAATGTTTTAACTTAAGGAATGCTTCCTCACATTTGTCGGACCAACAAACTTCACATCTTTCCTGGTCAACTTAGACAAAGGTGCTGCTATCCGCGAGAAATCCTTAATGAATCTCAGATAGTAGCCAGCAAGTCCAAGAAAGCTCTTGATCTTGGTTACTGTTTATGGTCTCTTCCAATTGTTCACAGCTTCGATCTTATCTGGATCGACTGTTAATCCTTTCTTTGAAACCACATGACCAAGAAACTTAACCTCTTTCTTCCAAAAATGACACTTGGAAAACTTCGCCTTCAGTTGATTCTGCCTCAGCATCTCCAGCACCACTCTAAGATGAATCTCATGCTCTCTTTGATCTTTCGAGTACACTAAAATGCCATCTATGAATACCAACACAAACCTAGCCAAGTGCTTTTGGAAAACCCGGTTCATCAAGTCAACGAAGAAAGCAGGTGCATTTGTCAATCCAAACGGCATCACCAACCACTCATACGAACCATATCTAGTCCAAAATGCTGTCAAGGGAATACTATCCTCCGCCACCCTCAACAGATGGAACCCCGTCGCCAAATCCAATTAGGAGAACACTCTAGCTCCACTCAACTGATCAAACAGATAATCTATCCTCGGCAGAGGGTATCTTTTCTTGATCGTCCTTTCGTTTAACTTACGATAGTTGATGCACATCCTTAACGACCCATCTGGCTTCTTCACGAAAACAGCGGCTGCTCCCCAAGCTGAACTGCTTGGTCTAATAAAATTCCTTCCCTCAAGGTCCACTAGGTGCACCTTCAATTCCTTCATCTCAGTTGGTGTCATCATGCTAGGTGGTCTACTGACAGGTTCAGCTCTCGGTACAAGATCTATCTGAAACTCAATAGCTCGTTTCGGTGGTAGTCCTGTGACTGGCTCAAAGACATCTGCAAATTCCCTTGCCACTCGAACCTGACTAAGCTCTTCTCCAACCTCCATGGCACTTAACAAAGCACAAACACTCTTACTAGAATTCTCCACTGAGAATATGATTCAGTTATGACTATTTGGGTGTCTCAATGATATTTCCTTATCTTGGCAAAATATCCTAGCCTCATACTTACCCAACCGATCCATACCTAAAATGATCCCAAACTCTACGAAATCAAAAACATACCAACTGCATGCAAACTTATGACCTACCAAATCAAGTTCTAACCGATCACATCTCATCCCTAGAGTTGCATACCCTCCTATTGGATTCACAACCCTTAAGGAAGTAACAAGGTATGTGGGTTCTATACATAACCTATCAACCAAATACCATGATATAAATGGATGTGACGCACCGGTATCAAATAGTACCCTAACTGGTATACTCTGAATCAAAAACGTACCTTCCATCACAGTTTTCCCTTTCTCTGCTGCAGTAGGTCTAGAAGAAGATGGTGGTCCAATAGCAAACACCTTCCCTTTGTCCGCCCTGACTAGCTCTGGACACTGGTTCTTATAATGCCCAACTTGGTCGCAGTTAAAGCATTTCACATTCTTCTTCTCTGTAGGCTTCTTCCCCTTGCCCGTCCGGCACTCATGAGCATAATGGCCCTTCTTATCACACTTATAGCACACCAAATCAGCCTTTGCCTTCTTGGCAGCCTCCCTTTTCTGAGCTCCCTTCTTCTTAAAGAATTTCCTTTTCTTTCCCTAAGGATCTTGGGATTCAATTAGCTTCCCTTTAGCTGAAACAGAAAGCATCTCCTCATGGTGAATGGCCATCTCCATCACTACTTTACAAGGCTCTTTGACATGAGTCATAGTCATTCTGCCTAGTTCCGGCCTCAATCGACGAATAAATCTCTTATTCCTTCTGATGTCAGTGTCGACCAAAGTATATCCATATCGAGACAACTCATCAAACTTAGCAGTGTACTCGATTACTGATATCTCTCCCTGGACAAGATCCATGAACTTCCCCATCAACGCCGACTTGGCAACCTTAGACAAGAACCTCTGCTCAAACCTTCTCCTGAAATCAGCCCAGGTCAGCTCTTCCTTCGGAACTCCAGCTATCACGCTGTTCCACCAGTGAAGCACTAACCCTTACAAATGTCTAGAGGCTAGCCTTCTCTTTTCTCCATCATCCAAGCCTAAATCAGTAAAGATCCTCTCACAGTTCAAAAGCCAATTCTCAACTTCAACAGCATCCTCTGTTCCAACAAAAGACTTTCCATCCAAACTGGTATAGTCTCTGCTCAGCCTAGCATAGTTATAACCAAATGGAACTACAGAATTAACTCCACCAACATTACTAGTAGCTCCTGCTTGCAAAAGATTTGCAAACAACTGATACACCATCCCCGCGTCTACTGGCAGATTTCCAGCACCTACATTGGCTTCAACATTTGGATTAACATTAGCCTGTCGACCTTGGTTTCTCCGGGCGTTAGGTCGAGCATTTCCATTGGTTGTGGTACTTCCTCCACCTAGATTTCCTCTTCCGTTTCCTACCTCCATAACTTTTTTCTCATAAATCTGCATACGAGCCTTAGTAAGATACAAAAGAACGGTTTAAGAGAGATGGGAATATGTACTTAGATATATACCTATATATCAATTACAAGTACGTTGCTATAGTGTTAACCCAAACCCTGATCATATTTTCAAATTCATTGGATTATGTTTCAATAAAGCTTTTAGCTTTTACTTTTCTTTTAAAGTTTCATAAACCTATGCTCTGATACCAACTTGTAACATCCCCCTAATTGAAGGCCCAAAACTAACGACTACGGATGCTGCAGTCATCTATAGTTATTAGTCCTCGGCGACCAACTACGGTGGTGCTAAATTCATTGATACACAGATCAAAAGAATATGGAAAAATTTCAACAATTCAAAAACATATTTCCAAATTCCATTTAAAACATTTCATGTTCATTACATAATCCCAAAATGTTAACCACGTTCAGCAAAATATAATTATTACACATACGCCAAGAGAGCGACATATGAAGATGCCCCTTGGTTGATTAGATTATATAATAAGGCTAATAAATCTGCGTTTACATCCAAATACACAACGGAAAATGATAACTCTAAATAACTAATTGCCTCCTGCACGCCTTCGGAAGCTTTGTTCGTCTAAGAAGAGAACCTGGAAACCCTAAACCTCAAACTACTCAAAATCAATTGAGAACCCGAGAGTTTAAGGGGAAAACAAAAACTTCGAGTCAGACATAAAGCCTAGTATGAATAATAATCTAACATCTCAATCCTTTTATATATCTAGTGAGACCATGCCGCTTAGCGGAATGGGTTTTCCCCTCACTAGTATCCTAAAACCTTTATAAAACTATATACTATGCTCCTACATCCACAATGGTTAAAAATATACATTGCAAAATACTATGGTGATATGCATATATAAAAACATTTAGGATTTCCCATCTCTTAGTTTAAATTGACACCCTGTCATAACTATAGTTCCTAGGGTCAATATTAACCTATTAGTTTTCATGGGTTTACTAATAACCTTTTTCATTGCACATGGACACCCTGTCCTATTTCATAGTTTTCATAGGGTCACTAAGAACCTATTGGCTCCTGCCAATTAACTTAATTAATTCATGGGTCCCTCTGAACCTATTAGTCATTCCAATAACTAATCCCATTATCCTTGTTTTCATGGGTTGACTAGGAACCTATGGATTTATCCAGTAACTCACTTCTTGTCCTAGTTTTCATGGGTTGACAAGGAACCTACCGATGCTTTCATTAACTTCTTTCTTATCCTAGTTATCATGGGTTAACTAGGAACCTATTGACTGATGTCAATTCTTAATTCGGATACAGTTTTCATGGGTTCACTACAAACCAATTAGCCCCTGCCAACTGTCCTTAATACATAGTTTTCATGGGTTTACTATGAACCTGTTGGTTACCTCTAATAACTACCCTATCATAGTTTTCATGGGTATACTATGAACCTATCTCCTGGAAAACTTCAAAGTTTAAGCATCCTACATTTTTGGTCTCCCTGACTCCCTGGATGCAATTCTACTCATTCAAGAGTTCAATCAATTTATATTCACTACTGGGTTAACCTAGCTGGTCCTTCTACCCCTTTATCCCCAAAATACAGTTATTGGTTCTTTATCATGTGAATACACTCATATTTGAAGAAGCAAACCTAATAATTTAACAATACCACTCCTATGGGTTTTAGGTCCTTGAAATACATTACATATAGAATATAGTTAATCCCTTTAACTTATAGTTTTATCAAGGCCGTACTTATTTAAATTTACATACTTAAAGTCATTTCAAAACTCCTTTATTTAGCCATAGGTTTTTCCTTTAAGATTTGAGTTTGGGTTTAAAACCTTTCAAAACCTTCGAAACCTTGCTTCCGACCTCATGGAATGACCTCCTTCGAAAGCATAAAATTCTATCTTCAAAACACTAGGCTCCTGCCTTTTGAATACTTTAAAACCTCTTTTCCGAAACCTTTCGACCATGTTAAAGCATCATCATATAAGTATAGAAGCATAGCTTCAAAACCAATTGAAAGTACCCTTTCGAAACCAATGAAGGTTACCCTTCGAAACCATTGAAAGTTCTCCTTTCGAAAACATTGGGTTTATACTTAAAACGTCATTTCGGGTCAAAGTGAACATAGGCGAAAGAATCTCTTTCGAAACAATTCTTTAATTCAAAAAGTATTCAGGAAGTTTGATGGTGTCGAAACCATCCTTTCGAAAGCAATAAAACACCTGCGTAAAACAATTGAAGGTTAGCTTCAAAACCCCTTCTGAAACCATTGCCTTCGAAACCCCTAACCCCTTTTAAAAGCATTAGGAAGTTGCTTGTATTTATAAAACAACCGAACCTTTCGACAACATTGATGTCTTCAATACCATCAGAAGGTCATCAATTCTAAGAAGGGTTTCGACTTGGTCAAAACTACCCCTTATGAAAGCTTTAAACAAAATCTAAGTAACTCCTTTGGAAGCTACTTCTTTTAAAACATAGGCGGTAGCTCTCTTTCGAAAGCCACTTTAAAATACCCTTTTGAAACCATAGGTTTCGACTACTTCGAAACCTATTTATAAATAGGCAAGCGCTTTTCTTTTAAAACAAAATAAAACAAAGGAACCAACCCCTTCAAAAGCTACCTTTCGACACCCTACCTTCCGTCTTTCTCCAATCCACTACGTACCATTTAAATGATGCCATATGTATTGGTTTACTGGTTTCGACCTAGAAGGTTTCGACTAGATTGGAGACGGAAGGTCTGAGTCGAAGGGTCCTTCTGAAGAAGGCGGAACCCCTTTTCTGAGCAAAAAGGCTGTTTGTACCAAATAAAGTAAACTTTTTGTAACTAACTTGTCCACTTGTAAACACATGATTGGTTACATTAAACTTTCAAATTATTTTACTAAAATTTTCCGCATTTTCTCATATCTAAAAACATGCTAACTTTTAACAATTAAGCCCTTCCTAATAACACAACAATTAAATCATTTGGGGCCCTCCTTTCAAAATAATTTAATTTCCATACTAAATCACTTAGTAAAAATCCCCAAAAATTCCAGAAATTCACTTTAATCGTGTTATCTAACATATCAAAATTTTAGACCCAAATTCTTAATATATTTTCCAAATAAATTTATAAACCCAAATAACCGTATTTTCCTTTGAAAATTCATAGTTAATTCTCCACGGCTTGAAAAATTATAAAAATTGAAACCTAACTCCAAAATCATGTTTTCCCTAACATATAGTTTTTCCATGACATATAAAAATCATTTAACTTCGTTTTTACCCTAAAACCGTGCATATCTCCGTTTAAACCACATAAATCATAAACCAAGCATATCATCATTCAATAAATCATAAAAACGAATCTATCCCTTAAATCTGAAACCATATGATTATAAAATCAAAAATAGAGATGAAGTGATTATTATTCACCTTAGATTGGATAAGGACATTGATGATTGATTGAGATTGATTTCTTCTAGCTTGATCCTAAACTTTAGATTGATTTTCTCTTCTTTGCTATTTTCTTAATGGCCGGCTCTCTTCTTTCTTACGGTTAAAATTTTACTTGTGATAAAATGAACTGTATGGCCTAAAGAAAATAGTATAAGGGTGGAGAATGTTGGCGTTAATTACCCTAATGCCCTTATATTTATTTTAGCCAACACTTAATCATTTATAAGTTCATTTGATTTAAATAAGCACGACCAATTAGTTTATTAATCAACCTTAATCTTTATCTAAATTATTCTATTTAATTAATTCTAATTAAATCTCCTGAATAATGTCAATAAAAATTAGGGGTGTTACAAAAGAGACGAATAGGTAAGAGAGAAAGATGGATCTAGATCATCCTTTTTCTTCTTAGATCTCCACTATTTATTCATCTCTAACCCCTCATTTTATTGTTTACTCTATTGCTCCATTTGTTATAGCCATGTCTGGCCACTCACCCTCCCTTCTCCTTCAAATTTTCAATCTAAAAACATTAAATCAAATAAGATTCAAACGCCGATGGTAGCTTTATTCAGTCTAGTAGCATTTTCTTGATTCTGAAATCGTTTCAAGGAATTCTGGTTCTACATTTCAAGGTGTACTATTTAGGCACTTGGTGAATGGTAAAATTCTCGTTTTACAATGATATATTAATGTATATAATGTTATTGTATGATATATGTGTTTAAATACCATTTGAATATAACACTAATCTGTATAACATTGTGCCGTTTTCATTAGATGGATTGTATATATGTGTATATATACAAAAAATATATGTTACATATGTATAAGCATACATAGTGCCTACGGTCATTAAAAAAATTAGTTTTTTCGAAAATAATAGTATTAAATGATTTAAAATAAACACTGTTAAGTAAAATATGTTTTACATCAATATATATACATTTATTCATTTACAGTTTTGAATTTTTTTATATTTGAATACAATATTGCATTTTATCTAAGTTAAATGTTATATCTAAATAGATATATATATATATATATATACACATACATACACAATATAAATTATACAAAATACGTTTATATAAACGTTTAACATAATGCATACATATATTGTTTTTTATATCAAAAAATTAATTTTTTCATTGATTTTGATACGAAAATAAAAAAAATCATTTTTGATAAAAACAAAATAAAGCAAAAAAGGGGCTTTTTTATTGCCGAAAAATGTGTGTGTGTGTGTATTATCAATTTACACAAAGTATATTCATAAGTATACATTATACATGTATATAGTGTTTCTAAATATTATTTAATAAATATAGTACATACATTTATATGTCTAACAAAATAGAATTATATATATGTATATATATATATATGTATATATATATATATGTATTTATACAAAATTATTATATTAATTTGAATTTGAAAATACCATATATTTCATTTTGTATATCTAGATCTAGATCTAAAATTAAAATTTTGAATCGAATAATTGAATTTGAAATTTATAAATTTTTTATATTAAATTTATAATTACTTTATAAACTATATACATACATATATATTGACTACACACGTGTATACAAAGGGGCTAATATGTCTGTTGCGATGTAGTTCCCAACATCTATATAGGGACATGTCAAACTATGTCCACCTTTTATGCTACATATTCATGTACACACCTATACGTATACAATACACATATTATATTATATAATATAAATTTAAAATAAATGAAACTTTATTTATAATTTAGATAAAATACTGATTTTCTTTAAAACAAATTTGGATAAGATCTAATTAAAATTTAAACTTCATAGGCCCAACAAGATCCTAATAGGTAAAAAAATTACCCATTTACACTGCTGTGTGCTGGCCCAGTTACAACAATGGTACCAGAGCCAAATAGCGTATGCAGTCTAATTAGTCATATTAAGGCCAATTAATTAAGCTTACAACCTAGTTATTATGGTGTCTAAGAAAGGTAGTGTCTAGGCTAGATTGTTAGGTAATGTGACGACCCGCCTCCTCGACCCTCAGAAATCGACACTAATACATCCTTGGTATTCAGGTGCAACAAATCCAAGTGCCGGAGAGGCAGATTATCGTGGAGTACAAAGAAAATTAAGACGGAATAGAATCTCACAAGAATGGAATAACATATATTATTTCTACATATAATCTTTACAGCATAAAATTTTAAATACATTTATCAAAGTTAAACATGGACAGTTATAAATATCTGTCCTTACAAATGCGGAATATAATAGTACATAAGTGTGGTGAAAAAGAGGTAATAGTTTACTGAAGAATCTTCTAACTCCATGCTTCGAGCTCTTCCAGGTTTCTTCTAACTACACCGACTACTAGGCTGCTCGAAAAAATAGGGCACCTAGAGTTTAAGGGGAAAGAAAATAAATTCTGGGTCAGTCATGGGACTGATGTGAGAAATTCAAAATACGAATGTTTGAAAACAAAAGGTATCTCATAAGACCACGCCACACCTAAACACAGAATGGGGTTTTACCTTATGATAACCAAAACATTTGCTACGCAAAATCTAGGAATATTATTTTTAATGACATTCTTTCGAAATGCTTTTCAAATAAACTTATGAATCTTAGCTGAAGTTGTTATATGGATTAAATTCCAGCATACTGCTACAAAGTAGGTTCTACAATCAAATTCGAAGGCACTTATTGGAGAATGGATTTCCATACAATGGCAGGTAAGAAACTACCTTCGGTATAGTACACCTCTAGAGGGATGTACCGAGGATAAATGACATTTGAAACCTCTACACCTAGCAAGACCGGCCTACCCACAGGCCCAACTTGGTGGCAGATAGAATCGAATATGACATCACCCCGGTCGTATCCAACCTATCCATGGCCACGGCATATACAACATACTTGATATATAGAGAGTAATCTAGAAGGGTGATGACCATACCCATATGGGTGCGACCCACATAGCCTCATGGCATGCCATGTTTAAGCCATTTTCGGGTGATGAGGCCCGAGGTAATGATTACCTTTCACCTAGCACATTCTACTTTGAATGCCACACTAACATTCCATGATCACACAACTGATTTCTACAAATGTATAACTCCTGAGCTCGTATGTCTCAGGAAAGGGTGTTAAGCTAAGAGAAGTTGCCTTCTCTGCCACCAAACACATGATACGTTTATAGAGATCAATCAATGTGATTAGAAATTCAACGTTAGACATTCTTCCATACAAGTTGTCCAGGAACAGGACAAGCTGAAGGAACTCTCCTACCACATCATGTCGGGAATCATCCCTAGGATTAGTAGCGAGTAGCCCTTGCATCGAAGATCAAATGAAGATACTACTGCAACATATATAGGATAAGGGAAATTTCCCCCAAGGGTCAGTGATAAGCAACCCTTCATTCATTTACTATCATTCCACGTCATCACTTCGAATACATAAATTGGTTCGAAGTGGTTTTCGGATAAGAACCACTCAGATCCGACCCCAGTTCCTTCGAACCAATCATCAATAAAAAGATGTTAGGTAAATAGGTGCTTATCATTTGATTAATTACTTCCTATATCAAAAATATTTTCTAGAGATATATATCTTTAAAACATTTCTTCTTGGTATATACGAAATCATTAAACCTCTCTTTAATTTTGGAAATACCAAATCAAAATCATTTCTCATAAATCATATTGCGAAACCTTATTGAGTAAAAAAGGTCGATAGAAATTATTCTAATTCTACTCAACATCGTTTTTTATATTCAACCTTTACTATCCGTCGAATAACGGTGAAATCACCTTTTAAATTCACACGGATAGTACGGGTTCCCTCCTCGGAATTTAATACCAAGTATAAGAAGATTATCTTTATACAATCCAAGCTGTATTAAATTTGGAAAAATTAAATCTTTTATACTTGTCTCGTTTCCGACATTTCGACCATATCTATTACAAAAAGTGCTATTATATCGATAAAGCGATATCAATTTTATTATATTTTCAAATCAAGTACATATCTTTATAAAACTATTATAAATGATTTATTATCACTTTATAACTATTTAAAATGAATTATTATCATTTAAAACAATTATTAGAACCATTATAATAATTATTAAATCATTAAATCTCAGTTAAAATTCATAAATCAATATTTAAATATAAGGGCATCACCGATGATGTCATATATACCTTTATTTTTCTCAAAAATAAAATAGATAATTTTATTCATATTCTTGTTCAATTATAAAAATAAATGTATGTATCCAGCTCCGTGCGCGATGTTTGATAATTATGGAGTTGTTTATTGATAAAACAGTTTTCGACCATTTTATCGATATTTTTCCAAAGTATGTGAACATTTTTCCAAAATAAGTTCATTATTATTATTCATTACTTAAAACTTGATTATTTGTTGAAAAATAATCAATATTTGAATATTTAAAATAATTTAAATATCTTTAATTAAAGCGATAAAATTGCGATCAAATTACGGGTCGTTGCATGCTTCCCCCTTTAAAAGAATTTCGTACTCGAAATTACAACACAAAACCCAATGGTATTTGCCCAAAATATTTATTTTTAAACTTACATTTGTATGATGTATATAGATTATCCATACGCAATATCTGATTCGATCTACTATTCGAATCCACAATTTTACTTCCAAACTATTGTTAATCCCCCGATCCTCTAGTGGACTCCAATCAGGCTTTCCGATCAGAATTTTAGTTTTCCTTGCATAGCTCTCAACTATGATAGAAAACTCAAGTGTCCAACCACAAACCCTCATCAATGTTTGTCGTCAAGAATCGAGTGATAATCCTTTTTCGGACTGGTATAAACACCTCAAAGTTCCGTACTCAAATCTTAGATCAAAATCGTGCGACGAAATGATTTACATACCTCATACGTACTAATTGGCATTCCTAAAAAAATTTTTGAAAACATTTCATAAATCTTTTATTCAAACATTTTTATAAAGTTGCCTCTTTATATGTAATAAAAATTTCTATCTTCTTTCCAAGAAACTATTTCAATTTTAACACTTAGAAAATATCTCAATATACTTAAATCCGTCATAAGTATATTTACTAATCTTTGATGAAAGCTTCATATTTTTCCAAAACACACTTTATCGGGTCAAAATGAATATCGCATAAAACATCGTTACAACAACCCAAAACAATGGCATCAGAATTGTAACAATCCTGAAAGTCGGCCTTCGAAAATCGGCACCCGTACTTCACTTATACTCAAAATGCCGCAGATTCAAACGCCGAATCCGGCTTGCCGGAGCTTATAACACCATTAAGTATAACAACACAGCGGAAGAAAAAGAAATAAATGATATCAATATATATAACATTGATACAATGACAGATAACAAAAATCTGATACAATATGATACAACAGAATGATACAACAAATATCAATATACAGCAGAGGTATGATACAAGAAATAGCAGCGGAAAGAAAATAGATAACACCAACGGCGGATAGAATATCTCCAATAGAATGCTCCAATCCATAGCTAGAGGAAAGCAAGGTCAGTCGTCCAAGGACTGACTAGCTCCAAATAATCTACTCAACCTGAATATCTGAGAAACCCAACTCTAGACTGCCCGTGTGGAAAATGGTGGGCACCCAGAGTTTAGGAAGGGAAAAATAAACTCCGAGTCAGTCGTGGGACTGGTGTGAGCAACAAAAACAGTTTATCTTTAAAACAAAGTAAAATTGAATTTCGCAATGCTTTTGGAAAATGAAACTACCATAAGACCTCCCACCACACACACAATGCAATCGCAGACTTGGAGGAGATTGCTTCTTTTGATAGTCAAATATGCTTACTACGCAAATCATTGGATTTGATATTATTATTAGTGCATAGTGCAGAAAACATTTCGAAAATACAATATTAATCTTAGCCAGCATAGGTACCATTATATTATGCCTACTATAGCTGCCTCCTAAGGAGATAGGTTATACAATTTCAATCGTAAAGGTTCGTATTGTTTCTTTGGATTTCCAACAAATGGTTAGGCTAAGGAACTTCCTATGCCACGTAGGAACGTCTCTGGCGGGACGCTCCGAGAGACAACCTGCTCTCTGCCAACACAAGGCCGGTTACCCCCTTCCCGGGTAGTAAACCTGAGATATGCCACCCCCGGTCCTTTGGGACCTTTATCCGAGGCCTCGGTAACCCACATCACACATAATAAATAAAGTGTGTCCACATGAGTAAGTATCTGGGCTCCATACCATGATACTACCTTTTTCCAGAAGGAATGGTCATACCCTAGGGAAGCTACCCCTGAAACCTTGCCGCATCTTTCCTGTTTCGACCATTTCCGGGTTGTGAGGTCTGACGAAGTCTCGTCCACAAAGCTACGTTTTTTCACAAAGCCACGCTTTGATAAAAAATGATTAATAAATGATCATCACACCGCAACACTCAGCATGCCACATTATCAAATTGGGAGTATATCGCTAATAACCTTCAACTACATAACCTCTGAGCTCGTACGTCTCAGAGAAGGGTGTTAAGCTAAGAGAATAAATTCTCCGCCACCAAACAGAAATGTATTTGAAAGAAATCTGCTTTATATCTCAAAGTGTAATGTCAGACATGTAACCATACAAGTCTGTTCCGGGTTCGAACAGAACCGAAGGCACTTCTGAAGAAGCCCTTGCAATCTGGGTATTCACAATCCCGATCGGACTTCCCATCACTTAGGGAATCTCTATACCAGGAGCTACCCAGTGCAGAGACAATCGATAGGTTATCCTATCATTTTCGCAAACACCCGGTCTTCAACACCGGTCTTCAAATGCTATCCATATACGACGTATCACTAATTCAGAATGGGTTATATGACACAAAGGTCTTTTCCCGGCTAACCCGAATAGTGTGCGTAATATTTAAAACATATGGATATTGGGATTTCAATAAAGTCACAACTTATTACCCAAACTTCTCTTTCAAATGGTTTAAACACATTACCATTTTAATCTTTTAAATAAAAGATTTAATTTAACAACCTTCAACGGTTTAAACAATTTCCAAACTTTATAATCTTTTAAATAAAAGATTTAATTCACAAAGTTCACCCAGTTTCACAAAGATTTATTCACAGATTTTCCAAATCAATTTGATTAACTCGTTAAATCTTTAAATCAAAGATTTAACTTATAGCTTTCAAAACAATTTCATTTCGAATGATTTAAACAAATCACCATTTTAAATCTGTTAAAAATAAACAGATTCAATTCATAGCTTTCAAAAAGAATTCACTCATAACTTGGAAAATCATTTTTCAATTCAAACTTGAAATTCCTTTAACTTAAATTGGGATTTCATTTCTTATATGAAAGCTTTTATCATTTGAAAACAAACAGTTTTCATTTCGGAAAATCTGATTCATTTATACGAGTTAAAGTCTTTGGGTTAAATTCAAATTCTCAAAATTATACTTTTAAAATGGTTTAACTTCATATAAACACATTTATAACATCTTAACCATAATTTCCAATCATTGAATTTAATTCCAAATATTGAATTCAAATTCAAATTGAATTATTTAAATTGGAAATTTTACCAAGTTATTCAAAATAGCTTTTATCTTAAAAACTCCTTTTCAAAAGCTTTAACATTTAACCCAAATTCATTTCCAAAATCAATTGAGATTGAAATTTTCAATTTCAAAAATATTAAATTTAAATCATCTGTGACTTAACTGATTTCCACGTGAAATCCATATTTGTGTGTGTATGAGTGTGGTCCAAGGGTTTCACACAATAGTGCAACCACATCATCGGTCATCATAGATCAAAATATAAGAATATAGTTGATAAGAGGTATAAACTATAACGCTTATCTTTCATTCACAGATCACAGATATATAAAATCAACACAGATAAATAATTTACACACACAGCTCAATTCAAAACAATTCACATCACAGGATATTACAGATCAGGGATAATAATCAATTCAAGCATTCATAAGCAATCCAAGCATTCAATAATCATTTATAAGTAGGGTTAATTAATTGTTCAATCCCTAATTAAACCAATTAAATTTCTAATTAATTGCTTATGAATTCATTACCCAATCCTGATTAATTACAAATCATTTGATACTAATTAATGAAATTAATTAATTAATTCTTAATTATCCATCTTAATTAATTACACTTAATTAATTAATTAATTGTCCTTTAATTAATCACATAATTAAATTAACCTTAAGTTAATTTCATAATTAACTAACTCTTAATTTCATTAAGTAATTTTATTTTCATCATAGATTAATTCACTTTTAATCATTAATTAATTCACCTTTAATTTATTAAATAAACTTTTAATTAATCATATTAATTTATTCAGTCGCATAAATTGAATATTTAATTAATTAATCCTTTTAATTACTTCCATTAAGTAATTATTCTTTTTAATCATTTTCACTTAGTAATTAATTAATTCACAGTTTAACCTTAAATTAATCACAGTAATTAATCATTCTTTAATTTATCAAAACCTTAATAAATTTTAAAGATAAACCCCTTTATCCTAATTAACTACTTAATTACAACATTAAATCTTACTTTAATGAACCTTTGAAATAAATTTATTTATTATCCCATAAATTAACTAAGGTCTTTTAAGTTAATTAACAATTAAACATTTTCTCTTTCCTAATCGATTAATTAGTTATATCATTTAAATAACTTAAGTCAAAACAATTTTACAACTCCCATTTATTCAAACACTTAAATAGGCATCAATTATTTACAAAAAAAATTATTTAATAAAACAATTCAAACTGGATTTATTTAGATATTAAAACTTGATTTATTTTGAAATTTAAAACTGTTTTTATATCAATTCTTCCCAGACCCGAGCTATTCTGTGATTTTGCCGAGCACAACTTCGAGCCTCTCACCTTCATCAGTTGCTTCGAGTCAAACACGCGAAACACTCGAGAAAATCCCGAGCAACCCTTTCTTCCCCGATTCACTACGACTTCCAGACACACGAGTGATACTCGTGTACGTGCACAACCAAACACCGCCTTTCCGATCGTCATCACCGTTGCCAATAAGTCGACATTGACTTCCTTCATCGATCCTGACCACCCAAACTATGAATCGAACTCGAACTCGAACTCGAATTCGAGCTCGATCAACTACCACCTGGAACCAACCGATACTCAAAAACTTCCATGCTTCACCATCTCCGATGATCTGAAGCTTCGCCACTGCGTCCAGACCCTCGCCAGAGTTCCTTGCTCCGCTTTCCCCAGGTGCGATCGCTTCCAGTTCGACCACGATGACGAAAACGTTTCGAGAATAGTGTCCACTAAAATTGGTCTTTAAACCCTAGTTCGCCAAACTCACGCCGCCACGATGATCTAAAATTCTATCTATTATTTTTCCTATAATCGCCATTCTCCCAGCGATCACCAAGATCAACCCCGATCCCTAGTTCAACGTCGATCACTGGAAATTGCCAGTTTTGTATTTTCTGTTCAATTCGAATTGACTCCACAATTCCCAACCTAAAAATCCTGAAACTAGATTCTAAAATCATAGTTTTGTATTACGAATCGCTTCATAAGATCCAAACAGGAAATCGTAATCATCGATTTTTTTTTACTTGAGTTAGGTTATCACTGTCAATTTCCCCCTTTCAAAATATTTACTCAATATTTTCAATTGAAATTATTTTTAGAAGTAATGTTACATGCTTACAAACATTTTACTTTCAGAAATCAAAGCCTAAAAATGTTTATTTGGGGAGATGTAGATTTGTTTGTGCTGTTCTCAACTTGTGGATGTTTAACAGAGGTAAATATCCACCTGTATACAGACATGTATACTTATATTCCTATATATATATACAGATATACATCAAATTTTCTTTTGTACAAACACATTTCCAAATCATCATCATCACAGGCATGAAAATCAAGAGAAACTGGTTAAAAATTTAAGTTTGCTCACCTGGAGTTGAAGAAAACAGAGAGGAACAGAAGACTTGAATTTGTTATTGAACTGGAACTTGAATTTTTCTTATTTGAGTTAATTTGAAGTGATTCCCTGAATCCTTGATTCTTGTTCAAGTGGAGTTGATTAGTTGCTCTAACCATTTAGTTGCTTTGATTTTTTAAATTTGATTTTACTGTCTGTTGTATGCCTTGCTTCAAAACTATTTTGCTTAATCTTCTATTTCCAGATTTTGATTTTTGAATTCCCATTTTTTTTTTTTTGATTTCTTTGTTTTGCTTTGCTCCTGATACTTGTTTCAGGTTGCTTGTTTGGTTTGAATCAAACGAAAATGGGATGAAGTTGATATATATAAAATTGTTGTACAGGTTGATAGGTATTATTTTGTACAAGTTGTCATTATTTTGTTTGTACAACATCAGAGATTTTTATCTTTGCTTATGGAGGCTGAAGACATTTTTTATACAATTCGAATTGACAAATGTTGCTAGCATTAAATGTATGAGTACTTTATGTCTCTTGCTTTGCCTTTCCATACTTCACCTACAAGATTCTTATTATTTTGCTCATGCCTGGTTATGTTTTCATATATTATACATGTACAAAGATCTTTTATTTTGCTTTGTTCTTGTTTGCATATTTATTTTACAGGCATATTTTCCTGCTTTGTTCTTGCATAACTAAACTACTTTACATCCATATTACTTTTGCCAGGTTTGTTTTTATACTTCATGTACCAATATAAAGTTAGTTTATTACTTAACACAAATTGTTATATATATTTTTCTTAGTTATTTGTTATAAATTCTCGACTCATGTATTCTAGTTCTAATCCTAACTTAATATTTATTATGATTAATTTACTTTAATATTTATTATCCTGTATTTAATTTATAAATTCAAATTATTATTAACCATCAATTCTAAATTTTAAAATTACTTATTTATTTATTTTATACTTATGTCAATGTATATATACTTTTATATTATATATATATTTTCATTTTTAAACCATTTGTTTACGATTTAAATTCAAATCAAAAATATATATATACATAAATTTCAAATTCACTCATATATACCCAAATATATATACATTCACATATATACATATATATACAATATTTTAAATTTAAAGGATCTATACCAAATATATTTAAATCCGGGGAAACTCGCATCACTTAAATCAATTTATTTTACAATTTTTATTCAAGAATTAATTTAATCATCAATTTAAATTTAATTAAAATCCGGGGTCGTTATAGGAATTCAACTATTTATATTTATATAAATCTCGTATACTATATAAAACACTTCCTTTCAAAAATCACTTACTATAATCATAGTGTTATAGTCTATGCCTTCCTCACTTTCTCGAAAACATCTATCACAACAATAAATGTTGAAATTTATGTCTTCGTCACTTAGTACATTTTAAATCACTTTTTAAAGTCATTAATCTTCATTTGAAAATATCATTTTCAAAACATTCCTTTAAAAGATTATTTTAACTTTTAAAACGTGAATGTATTTTCTCTATAAAATCCATACTTAAATCTCAACACAAATCATATTCCATATTTATAAAACTATGTTTATAAATTTCCCTTCTATTTTATAAATCTTCTTCTTATAAAATCTCTTTATTTATAAAATTCCATTATAACTCTACTCTTTTATAAATCTCATTTACTTATAAAATCTCATTTATAAATCCATTTACAAAATATCAATTACAAATCCATTTTTTAATATTTGTAAAACATCGTTTATAAATATATTACTTTATTTATAAAATATCACATTTATTAATTTTTCTCTATATATATTACTTTATATAAAATGTTTAATTACTTTACATTAGATGACATTTCTCCAATTTCTTTAAACTTTGCCAAAAATTTCCAAAACACCAAGATTTAAATTCTCAAAATCCCTATTATAAAACATATCTTCCAAATTCATATTTTACAAAATCATTTGATTTTCTTGTGAAACACACACAACATGCTCATTTATTATCTAATAAATTCATTAAGCTTAACCTAATAATATCATCAAACACCTTATAGTCAAATCGTGAAACTTAATTCACAAGGTGTTTGTATTTAAATTTTATATCAAACAACTAACCACTATATAAATAACAATATCATTTGAAAGACATTTCTTTATATTCAAAATATAATCCTAGGAAAAATTATTTCATTTACAAATTTTTCAAAAAAAATCATTTATATATAGCATTAACAAATACGCGCTCTTGTATAATACTCTCAACTCATTCTAGAGTGTTACAAACCCTATCTCTAATGAGTTACTCATCCTAGGGTATTACTAACCCTCTCTGATAGACAAATCCGGATCTCACGGATAGACAAATCCTTAGTTTAAGCACCTTAAATCCGGATCTCACGGATAGACAAATCCAGTCTACTTGTCGGCTTTTAGAGCCAAGATTAAATCACTTGATTTTAATAGCTTTTCTTTAAATCATTTATTTAAACCTTTTAAAATAAATTATAAAACCTTTAAATCATCTTTAAAATACTCAATATTTATTTGAAAACATTTATAAAATATTTGGAAAAGAATTGTTAAGTTTAAATCCATATTTCAAAAGTTATTAAAAGTGCTGCGAATAGTGCTTTCAAAGCTTATTTGATAAAAAAAACTTTTCGATCATTTAGAAATCTATTTTTATAACTCAAATTTCTTTTAAATTTTTTAAAAATATTTATAGAATTTATTCGTATTTTTAAAAATTAAAAATATCGTTTATAAAGAATTTGTTGCTTTGGTTTTCGAACTGCCTAACCGCATCTATTTTGAGAGAAATGTGTGATCCTTAAGTGTGTGTGTATCACTGAAAACAAAGGTGCTTCCAACATGCATGGTAGGTAACTAATCATAATACAAAAAACAATGAAAAAGGACTCGGGTACATCTAGAATGAGCTTCGGCAAGGCCACCGCTCATTACACCTTAATATCGAGCTCCGGCAAGGCTATCGCCTGGTAATGCGGTGTTAGAAGTACCCAAAAAATCCATGATGCAACCCAGTGCGGATGAGATTGATAGACAGCTCCAAATGAGAAAGAATGTCTCACTGCAAGCTCAAAAAATCCAGAATGAACGCCTCACTGCAAATGCGGATGATCCAAAATGAAGAACGCCACATTGTAGATGTGGAAGAACTGGAAAGAATGCCTCACTACAAATGTGGATGATCCAGAATGAAGAACGCCACACTACAAACGCGGAAGAACTGGGAAGAACTCCTAACCGTGACTATTTTGAAAACTTATTTTGCTCATATTTCAAAATCTACTAAGCAAAATCTCGATTTTCTTTCTTCGTTTGAAAATTATAGTTATATGAGTTTAGAAAATTCTTATTACAAAGAATTCTAACTTCGAATCCATCGTTTAAATGGATTTAACTTTCTAAGGCGCGAAATTGCAAACTACCATTACGCGACGCGTCTATTTTTGCCTCAATTTTCATAATTTGTCCAAACTTCATCAAATTGGATTTTAGTGTTTATAAAACATCTATAAACCATTTTAAAGAGGTTTAACAATCTCATACACACCATTTAATTTATTAAAGGAAAGTGATTTCCTTTGTGATTTTCGACTTGTATTAAACGTGACTTGTTAATACAATCAAACAATCATATCATCATCGTCCAAACATGAAAAACAATCATCACAACCAAGCATAACCAAACATATATATCATTCAATATATCATATTATAAACAGAGTTTTTCACCATCATTTGATGACGTATTAACTAGAATCAACTATAGCCTTGCTAACTTTAATTCTAAGCCCACGCACTTGCTTTTCTTCCTTCCTAGGAGCTCGGCCTTGCTCCTTGGAGCCTTGGGTGCTCACGGCCTAGGTGTAGAGTTGGTGGTTGGCTTGGCCAAATGCGCGATGGCCGTGGATATGAAGGAGAAAAAGGAGTGATTTGAAGTGGTTTTGAGGTGTTTGTACTAATACACACACACAAACACACACATATACACACACTCACTAATAATTTAATTCATTTCCACAAGTATTTTCTTCATAATTTTGGTAACATAGAAAGCAATTAAAAAAGCTTAGTGGAGGAATAATATGAATAATAAGTGTTAGGAATTTATGAAGAAAGGACAGGGTATTTATAGAAAAATTTGGAAACAAATATTTAAATGTATAATTACATATTTTCCCCTTGCCCATACCCCCTTCATCCCTTCCAAATGCACAGCAAGCCTCCCCCCTTTTGCCTCCATGTGCTTGAGGTGATACGGTGTAAGGTGAGTTAATGGATGCTTTTGGGTTGCTTAAGTATTAAGTTTTAGGAAAATATCTTGATATTTTGTAATATATGTATATTAAATGTATATGTATATATGTATGTGTGTGTGCATATATATATATATATATATATATATATGTTCATGTGCATGTTATGGTATGAATGTGTATGTTATATATGTGCACATGACATATAAACTAGGTTACAATGACTTTTGAACAACTTCCATTCGTTAAATCGTTGAAAATCGGGAAACCGATTCCCGGTCATATTTTCACTTATAAGTTAATTTACATATAAATGTAAACAAAATTTGAAAACTCATTTCTTATCGTTTTTAACTAATTAAAATGATTACATTTGACTTATAAAACCATATAAATTAATATTAAACAATCGTTTACAAAAAGTGCTATTATATCGATAAAGCGATATCAATTTTCTTATATTTTCAAATCAAGTATATATATATATTTATAAAATTATTATAAATGATTTATTATCACTTTATAGCTATTCAAAATGAATTATTATCATTTAAAACAATTATTAGAACATTATAATAATTACTAAATCATTAAATCTCAATTTAAATTAATAAATCAATATTTAAATATAATGGCATCACCGACGATGTCATAAATACCTTTATTTTTTCCAAAAATAAAATAAATAATTTTATTTCATATTCTTATTCAATTATAAAAATAAGTATATGTATCCAGCTCCATGCGCGATGCTTGATAATTATAGAGCTGTTTATTGATAAAACGGTTTTCGACTATTTTATCGATATTTTTTTGAAGTATATATTTTGTGAACATTTTTCCAAAATAAGTTCATTATTATTATTCATTACTTAAAACTTGATTATTTGTTGAAAAATAATCAATATTTGAATATTTAAAATAATTTAAATATCTTTAATTAAAGTGATTAAATTTCGGGTCGTTACATGTAATCAAGTACCCTGTGTTACCTGGCTATCGGCCTAGCCCAAACAGTTATATAAGCCAAAATGTTGCCCTTAATAGAAAAGGCCGAATTTGATTTGGGCCTTGGGCAAATTTAAAAATTGTCTTGAAATTATAATGAAAATTTTAAATTTAAAAGTTAAATTTAAAATAAAACACATATTATAAAAGTTATAATATATTCAAAATGTTTGAAAAATAATTTTGAAATTATTATTTATTAATAAGATTAATAAAATAAATGAATTAATTAATAAGTTAATTAATTAAGTATTTATACATGTGATATATATAATGATACATGTTATGTTGTCTTGAATTGTTTAAAACAATATGAGTACACATGTGTGTGTAAAAGAATTCTCAAAATTAATAAAATTTAATTAATAATTTCTTAATTAAATAAATTAATTAAAATTTAATTAATAACTTAAATACATACATACATACATATATATATATATATAAGATATAAGTGTATTACTATAAAGGTTATAATATATATATTCAATATGATATGTTATAATTGAATAATATAATAATTAATTAAGTGTTAATTAACTAATTAAATTAATAAGATTTAATTAATATAATGCTATACATAAAATATTGTAAAAGTTAAATAAAGTATAAAAGTTATATAGTAATAAAATTCATATAATATAAATGTATAAACTAAAGGTGGAACATTAAAGAAACTCTAAATAGACTTAAAAACATAAATACATATGTAAAAGTACGTATACCATGATTTTTGACGAGTATGACACTTGAATCACAAAGGTATTTCATAAGAAATACATTATTCCATAAATCGATATCACTAAATTAAATATATTGAAGATTATGAATCATTAATATTAGTACTGTTCTCTACCATTTATATATTAATAAATTACTTGCATACTCTTTGGTTGTTGAGCAAACTCAAGCTAGAGGTGTTATATATAGTATTATTGATATATTGACTAGACGAGGTAAGATAACTATATGTATTTATTAAGCAAACTCAAGGTACATATACTCTACTTAGGCCGTCGCAAAATGGAAGATATGAGTGAATAATTTCTTTCGATTTGTTGAGCAAACTCAAGGTTGAAATGAGATAAGGACAAGGAACCATGGTTTAGGAGTTGTATATGATTCAATGGATAAGGAGTTATCCATTGTTTGTGGGGCTATGACTTGCGGAGCAAACTCAAGGTCAGAATCCTAAGACATAATAGTCCTAACACTCACTAATGAAGTCAAAAGATTTCTGTGTTTCATCTTAAGGGTTTGGAGAACATAAAAGACTAGTGGGAGCCTTATTAGAAAAATGAAATGGCAACATTTAACCTTTCTAATGGTGTAAGAGCATCTCCTATATAAAGTTATGATATCTATATTAATAAATTTGTGCAATTAATATAATTGGTGAAATGTTTATCAAATAAAATATACAAGTGAACTGAACTAATAATTGAAACTAGAAATATAAAATATACTTACCAATAAATTTTTGCCTGTTTACCCATGCAAGCACCTAATTATATTAAAAAATTGAGCGTGAGAGCCAAATGAATCGACAGATTAATGTTTGGTTCGGAAGAGATCATGGAAATTGTAAAATTAATGGTAAAATAATCTACTTTCATTGCTTGGATCGAAATTATAGACCCTTCTTTGGTGGAAGTAATTCTTTCTTGTAAAGAACCCATTTTCGTACTAACCGCTAAATACGTTTGTAACTTGGTCACTTATGAGTTTACTTGGCCAAGACCATGTATTGTCTTCAATGAGTCTCAAACTCTAAAAGCAATACAAAAATATGGATATCTGATCCATATACTATCATATATAAATGTTATATGGTGAACGGTCACAATTTGTAATGTACGAAACCTCGATGAAATTAGTTCATTGAAATAAGCAAGTAAACTGTAGAGTGAGATCATGTATTCAATATGACTGATTACAATAATGACCTTATTGTGTTAAATGTAACACTGGACCAAAGGATACAAAATATATCTAAGAATTCGATCATTAAAATGTCAGTTTAATCAGTTTACATAATGTGTAATTTATTTAATATCCTAACGTTAAAGGGTTCACTATGGTATTATTGTAATGATTTCCTTTGAATGGTTCAACCATTTAGAAAGGATATGGAACGTATAAGAGTGGAGGTAATCTAAGACACAGTTGGAATGAAGAGAGTGAATGGTCGCTTCTGCTTCATAAAGAAACATCGAAAATGAGAATTGTAAAATAATAAATGATACTTCTTATTGAAATGAGAAATATCATTTCTATTCCAAAATGTATTTTCAAATAGAAAAATTGTTTTCTATGAGATTTATTTCTTTAAATTCGATATTTTTGATCTGAAACTCTCGGCTATAAACTGTTTAAAATAGATGGAACAAATAGCCTATATTAAGTGTTTAAATGGAACTCTGTATCTCGTATTCTATTACAGTAATGGCAGAAATAGCAGGAGCGTGCCATACTTATTAATCGCGTCAAGCTACGAAAATTGTTTTCGTAAAACACACCAAATATTATTTATAAAATAATAAATGTTTTGCAGTATTAACTAAAATATAGAAATAGTTTTTTCTCGATATAAATATTATGAATATTCATTATAAAATAAAACTATAATAGTAGTATATGTGATGCATTGGAAACTATAGAAGTATATAGATTTATTTGCAACTATTTTGGAATTATGGACCGAGCCATAGTTAGGAGAGATAATTCTTTAATTATATGATTACGAATCATATGGTACTAGTGTAACTGCCCGTGGATTTGACGCATTAATTATGAATATTTAAATAATTGTTTAAATTAAATATTTAGTGGGAAAAGACAAATTTTTGTAAAATTGTCTTTTTGGGGTTTTTTATGGTTTCATTGGGTTTAGAAATATTGAAAACGTATATTTCAGTATATGGCATGATATATCTTCGTTCAAGGGCGAAAATGGGTTTTCGGGCTTTTGTGACTATTTTGGATTAATTGGTCTTCTCTTTGCCTATTAATAGATTATTATGGTGAAACCCTAGCAGCCACCATCTAATTTCACTTAATTTTCTTTCAGATCTAAATCTCCTATGTTAATGGTGGTTATCCTTAATCACTCTTCACTATTTACAAATTAATCAAATTTTCCAAACTATATCGAATAGTATATCGTTGGAAAGCTTTCAACAAATGAAGATGATACGTGTGTTCATTCATCGAAAAAGTTCTTGAGTTGACTAGAAATCGCTGTCAAAAAGTGCAAATCGGTGAAACCCTAGGCCAAAAAGAGGCATTTTTGATTGGGTGCAAATTGGATAGAGATGTCAGTTGTAATTGAAAGGTCTCGTCGCGCTGAATCCAACAGTGGTCTCAATTTTGTTGATTGGTGTTTGAGGCGATTAGAATATGTGGATTAGGGTTCAAAAACCTTAGATATGACATGGCATCTGGTGACAAGTTGAGTGGTCGGACTGGTGTCCACGGGAAGGAGGGGCCCGTACAAGGCCAATAGCGGTGGTCTCATGTTGAATGTAGGTCTGAGGTGGCGGCGATGGCCGGTCAAAGGTCGGTCAAAAGAGGATGATTGGGTTCCGACGTTGCAAGATATTGGGTTGCAGGTAACTCAAATTATGTATGTGCGCACAAAGGTGAATTATTAAACTTATTATTTTAATATTGAAATGTGGACCAACTAATATATTTTTAATAATATTTCTTATAACCTAAATATCTCTCACATTTGAACTCCGATTCACAGTCGGTTTCTTCCATTGGATTCGTGACGAAATTCAAAATGACATGAAATTGGTTTTGCTGAATTTGAAGACTATTGGAAAATGCGTGTTGGTATGGTCTACTTAACTTGATTAATTGGATTTAAAGTATAAAATAAATATCCTTGATGGAAAATATTAATTATTGTTATATGATGTGATATATCAATAATTGTTTGATATTTTGGCCATTTTGGATAAGTTGAGCCTTGGGTTGATTGTCTATTGGTGCTTGTTGTATTATTGGAATTTTAATCATATTTAGTTGTGGATTTAAGATATGACTATTATTCATTAAAATAAAAGAAGTGAAACCATGTAATAAGGGTAAAATAAGATAAATAAATGATTAATGTGATTATTTGTAGTTACCGTATGATGTTTGTAAATAGTAGTGTTTGAATAAAATAAAATGGAATTGATTGGAGAATTTTATTAAGGTTATCATTTATAAATTTCAAGGAAAATCCATATCATTTATGAATTTCTGGGAAAATCCATAAATAATAACGAAGAATCATTTTAAACTTGGTAGAAAATGTTTATTATTATTATTCAACAAAGTGAGGTTTTAATAATAATAATATGGGTTTTGTGAAAATTACACTATGTTGAAATAAATGAAAATGAACTAAATTTGGAGTATAGTAAATAGATTTAATATGAATGTTATCTGGGTTTTTAATCCATCGGGATCTAAGAGAAAACGGGAGGATTTAATGGAGTTAGAATGGTTCAGGACTTAACCAAAAGGGGCTAAAGCAACAACTGAGTTTGACTAAACCAAGAGACCAGCATCCGTCCAATCCGATCAGCAACTAAATACAACTAGCTAGTAAATCGTCACAAAAAAAAAGCAATGTGAAACAAGACTACACGAACAACGTCGATACAAGGCAACAAAAGCATGCCAGGCATCAAAGTCCAGTGACAGACTAAGTGCATGGATCGCTAACGATCCATACTCTATGGATTGCCAGCAATCCATTCTTCATCATTGGGTCGCTAAGGCACATGGGGAGCGAAGAAAGCAAAAATATGCTAAGTGTATGGATTGCTAGCGATCCATATAACATGGATCGCCCGTGATCCATACTTGATTGAGGAATCATAGCGACCTGAACTAGACGAAGAAGAAGGCGGGGCTAAGTGGTTAGCCCGCACTCGAGTTACTGCTATGGATTGCTAGTGATCCATGCTTTTAGCTCGGGTCGCAAGCTAAGTTCTACTAGACCATCCTGTGTCCATCTGCAAGCAAATGACCAATGGGCCTGGCCCATAAACTCTCCAATCTCTATAAATACCATCCTACTTGCAACACAAATGGGATCTTCTCCGGACTGGTTGCTGAAGCTCTGAAACTTTCTTCACTCTTCACCTCCCTCGCAACAATCTCCAAAGGAATTCACTATGATTCTCTAGTGGATTCAAACCTTGGAGTTTTAATCTAGCTAAGGACAGTCAAAAGCCTTGTAATCAAACACTTCTCTTAATAGCAATCAGTCTACAATAGAAATCATAAAGTGGACGTAGGCTTCATTGACAACCGAACCACTATAGAAATCTTCTTGTCTTCTTTCTATTTCCGCTCTTTTTTCATTTATTCTCTATATTATTGCTCTGTAGGAACAAGGCTGGTGCTTTCACATTCAATCCAGGGTGTTGATCCATTTTTTGGGTTAACATTTTGGTGCTTTCACTGAGAACTCCAACTCAGGATTCAAATCTAGCTATCTACTATGGATCCCGTAAATCTAGAAGTTAGATCCCCAATCTTTGCTTGAAGAATCTACCGCTTGGAATCAATGGCTCCTGGAAGAAGACGAACCCCCTTTGGAAGGTCCATAGAGACAGTGATAGCTAGAGAAGATGTTAATCCTCAACATACTGAAGTAAATGGTGCTAACTTAAGAAATCAGGCGCCAACATCCTCCAGTCAACTCGAAGTCATTTCTAGGGATGAGTTGAATAAGATGGTTGACAAAATTAACCAAAGGATGGAAAATAGCCAGAAGTCTCTAATGGAGAAGCTTAATGCACTTCTAACCCTACAGTCAAATCCTGCTCCAAGAACTATTCCTGAACCCACGGCTGCTATAGAACAAGAAAATTCCTCAGTTTCTGGTCTGAACAGAAGGAACGGAAAACAGCCACAAAAATGAGTAACAACGGGAGCCATGGCACCCAACATGGAAGGAAATACGAGTACCCCACTTGCCACGAGGCAACCAACGCTGAACTTGAACCAAAGGGCAAAGACCCCGCATGAAGATATAGTTATGGACCTCTCCGACTTAGAAGATGGAGAGCAAGAAAATCAGTTGTAAGAGAATTTCTACACATTCGATGATGCTGGGAACGTTCAAACTGCCCCAATCAGGCCAACTACAAGCCAATGGGGTCCCGTGGGAGTGGCTCTCCCGAAGACAGGAGAGCTTAGGCTTTAACCCACGCGCCAAGACCATTTGTAAAGCCAAACACTTGGTGTAGTGACTAACTGTCTTCCCCAGGATTACCGGACATCAGAGGTATACATAGCAGACATGGTCAAACGATTAATGGATGAGAGTAAAAATAGGAGAGATGATGAATGGGGATTTGCTCCAAGACGGATTCCCTTTACCGATGAAATCTTGAATGAGAAATATCCAGAAAAATTCACAATACCAACTATCCCGCCCTACGATGGGACGAAGGACCCAAAATCCCATTTATACAAGTACAGTTGGTATATGGATGGAGCCAACACTTTGGAGGCTGTTCGGTGCAGATGTTTCCCCATCTTTCTAGAAGGAATTGCGTCTATGTGGTTCACCAGACTTCCCCCAAGATCTATCTCTACCTTTGACCAATTAGCAACAAGATTCCTTGACTAATTCAGGCTCCATACCGCACAACCAAAAGATGTCATGTCCCTATCCGGATTGTTCTAGGGACGGAACAAATCGCTGAAATCTTTCATGAACCGGTTCAATACCGCAGTGATGGAAGTAAGCAACCCCAATGAGGACATGGTGTTTATGGCATTAGTCCATGCCATTCACCCGGAGACTGAATTCGAAAAGTGGATTACGATGAAGCAACCCACTACAAGAAAATACTTCAATCGTAAAGCAAGTCAATACTTAAGATTGGAGGAAGCATAGGAGCTGGAAAGAAAATCTACTGGTGTACAACCGATGAACATTGGACAGAGCGATGTAGCGATGAATCAAAATGCGCATGCTTCTGGAACCACTGAAGGAGCCAGAGGGAAAGATGGAAATCAGAAGAGAAAAAATCAAAACTCCAATAAAAGAAATGGTAATAGCAATAAAAGGCTTAATGGGTTAATGCTCGAAGATTATAACCCTCTAAATGACACACCGGAAAATATTTATCTCGCAACATAGGGGACTGAGGAATACAAAAAATCCCTAGGAAGGAAGCAACTGAGTAACAAAAATGCTCAGGAAAGTTCTGTCACTTCCACGAGACCCACAATCATAACACAAATGAATGCCACCATCTGAAGAATCTCATTAAAGAATTGATCCGAGAAAATAAACTCCAGCAGTACGTGAGAAAGTCATAGAACCCTGATCAACCCACGGCTCCTTAGCCTCCTAGAGAACAAAGGAATCAAGCCGGAACTAGTGAAGAAAGGTCCAAACGAACCGACTAAAGACTTATTATTGGAATAATATCTGGGGGACCACACCTTGCGCAAAGAAGTTGGAGGGAGATGGAGCGATATGCAAGTTCATTGAAGCATGCTCTAAAGAAATCATGTCTTGCAATAGAAGATGAAATCCCACCCAAGCTGCAGAAAATCTTGGGTGACGACATAGTGTTTTGAAATTGGGACACCAAAGGGATCAAAGCCCTGACTCTCGATCCAATGGTGGTAACAATGGGAATCGGTCCCACTGTTGTTCGACGAGTGCTGGTCGATAGTGATAGCTCTGTTAATATACTTTTCAAACGTACTTTTGATCAAATGAAAATTGGCATGAAAAGCGTGTCTGCATGCCAAACGAAGATCCAAGGGTTCACTGGCGAACCCAAGCAACCTGTGGGAACAATTGATCTGCCAGTGGAACTTGGAGAAGGTGATCGAAGAGCCACCCTCATTCAGACTTTTGTAATTATGGATGAAATGTCCGCATATAACGCCTTCTTGGGACGACCCGCTCTAGCAGATTTCAGGATAGCTCTAGCCCAATGGTGTCTTACCATGATGTTCCCTACTGCAAATGGAATCGGAGTGGTGAAAGGAGATCAGAGCGTTGCCAGAGAATGTTACATTGCTGAGTTACATGAATCCAGAAGAAGAGAAAAAAAGGAAGGATGTGGGAAGAACTCTCCACATCCGTGAACCCTCGGAATAGTAACTACAGAGTCTCCCTTGGCTTGGGGGCCATAGCCGATTCGACAAGGCTTTAGACCCTGGAAAGAAGAGTTCAGGGAAGGAATCGGCAGCACCGGCAGAATTGATGGTGTCTATCCTGGTCGATATAGACGACCCAACTAAAGTCTTGAAAATTGGGTCACACCTTGGAAATAAGATGCGTTTGGAGCTTACTAAATTTCTTCACGCCAACTTGGATGTGTTCGCATGGACGCATTTCGATATGTGTGGGGTGTCTCCAGAAATCGCATGTCGCGCGCTCAACATTTACTCCAAGTTTACATCAGTAAAGCAAAAGAGGCACAGCCTGGGTCCTGAACGGTCTAGAGCACTAAGAGAAGAGGTGGACAAGTTAATGGCCAACGGTTTCATCCGTGATGCAACTTATCTAGAGTGGGTATCTGACCCGGTCTTAGTCAAAAATTCCAATGGGAAGTGGCGAACCTATATCGATTACTCGGACTTAAACAAAGCTTGCCCGAAAGACAGCTTCCATCTCCCCATAATAGACCAGCTTGTGGACGGAATGCCAGGACACGAGCTACTATCATTCGTGGATGCATACTCTGGTACAACCAAATCCTGATGCATGAGCCTGAGCAAGAAAACACCAGCTTCATCACCGACCTGGGCCTATAGTGCTATAGGGTAATGCCATTTGGTTTGAAGAACATAGGGGCAACTTATCAAAGGTTGGTAAATACCATGTTCAAGCGTCAAATAGGGAAAACGATGGAGGTTTACGTAGATGGCATGTTGGTTAAATCACAAGTAGCTGTTAACCACCTGGATAATCTCGCTGAAATGTTCGAAATACTCCAAAAGTACGGAATGAAACTCAATCCACTTAAATGTCACTTTGGGGTAGCCTCCGGAAAATTCTTAGGATTCATCGTAAGTGCCAGGGGCATCGAAGCAAATCCAGAACAAATAATGGCACTGCGAGAAGTCCAAGCTCCAAAGAATAAGAAAGAACTGCAAATCCTGAATGGAAAAGTCACAACACTAAGTCGATTTATCTCGAAAGCTACCGACAAGTGTATACCATTCTTCGATGCGCTGAAGAAAGGAAAGAAGAACTTCGAATGGAGTGAAGCTTGTCAAACTGCATTCGAAGAATTGCTACGACTCATGGAGGCTCCGCCAATCCTATCGAATCCCATGGATGGAGAAGACCTGTTCATTTACTTAGCGATCTCACCCCATGCGTTGAGCGCTGCTCTTGTGTGTGAAGAAGCAAAAATCCAGCGACCCGTGTATTACATTATCAAGCAGTTCGCTGGAGCCGAGAAAAACTACCTGAAAATGGAAAAACTAGCGTATTACCTCTTGATCGCATCTAGGAAGTTACGATCATACTTTCAGCCTCATCCAATTAAAGTATTGACTGACCAACCCCTAGAGCAAGTGTTATATCGGCTTGAAACTTCCGGACGACTTCTCAAGTGGAATATAGAACTGAGTCAATATGATATCACATACCACCCAAGGAAGGCCATCAATGGGAAAGCGTTAGCACACTTTATCGCCAAATTTACTATACGGGACGAGAAAGAAACACAGCTTGAAGTAGATACGTAATGAAGACTCTTTGTCGATGGCGCATCTAACAACCTTTGTTCGGGAGCTGGAGTAGTGCTAGAAACCCCTGAAGGATGAGCCATTAGCTACGCTCTGTGTTTGGAATTCCCTGCTACAAATAACAAAGCGGAATACGAAGCACTGATTGTAGGACTAAAAGTTGTGAAAGAGCTCAAGATAAAGTATGTTCACATATACAACGACTCCTAGCTGGTCGTCTGTCAAGTAAAAGGGGAATACTAGGCTCGGGGGGAGAATCTTGCCCCGTACCTGTCTAAAGTGCAAGAACTGCTAAGCGACATAGAACACTACACCATAACTCACATTCCAAGTGAGCAAAACACCAAGGTAGATCATTTGGCTAAACTAGCAAGCTCCGGAGAAGCTCAGTCATTGGGGCTAGTCTCAGTTGAAACTCTAACCAACCCAAGCATAGACGAAATGGATGTCGACTGGATCCTCAAGATCACTGTCTAGCCAGATACGTGGATGGCACCGATAAAGGAATATTTACTTGCAGGGACTCTTTCGACAGATCGGAATCAACGAAGAAAGCTTCTCCGAAAAGCACTGCGATTCATAATACAATACGGAGTACTCTTTCGAAGGGGATTCTCAACCCCCCTTCTTAGATGTGTGTTCGATGATGAAGCTCGGCGAATCCTAAAGGAAGTGCACGAGGGCGAATGCGGAGACCACACTGGGGGGCAAACCCTTGCAAAGAAAGTCCTCCGGTATGGGTACTTCTGGCAACAATAAACCGCGACGCTGCAGACTTTGCCAGAAAATGTGATCGCTGCCAAAGATTCAGAAAAATTTAAAAACTCCTTCAATAGAGCTAACGCAGATGGTCAGCCCATGGCCATTTGCAATATGAGGAATCGACCTGATTGGCATTCTACCGATTGCAAAAGGAGGGGTCAAATATGCATAGTTGCCGTTGATTATTTCACGAGATGGGCCGAAGCGGATCCGCTGGCCACCATAACCGCAAAGAAAGTCATTAACTTTGTTACTAAAAACATTATTTGCAGATTTGGTGTGTCGTAGAAAATCATCACTGACAATGGAACTCAATTCAAAAGCACCAAGTTTAAAGACTTCTGCAAACGCTTCTGAATTGACAAGAGCTTCTCTGCTGTAGCTCATCCACAAGCAAACGGGCAAGTGGAAGCGATAAACAAGATCATCAAGTCTACCATCAAAAAGCTACTAACTAAAGCAATAGGAAACTGGGTTGATGAACTTCCACTCGCACTATGGGCTTACAGAACTACCCACAAAGCGGCAACCAGCCACACTCCATTTGCTTTGGCGTATGGCTCAGAAGCAATGATTCCCGTTGAAGTAGAAGTCCCCTCGCACCAAATGCAAAATTTTAATCAAAAGCAAAACGAGCAGCTCCTACTCGAGTCACTGGATATGATTGATGAAAGAAAGGAAGAAGACGAGTTGAGAACCGCAGCCCACCAAAAAAGGGTCGCACGATACTTCAACTCCAAAGTTCACAACCAAACCTTCAAAGTGAAAGATCTTGTGCTCAAGCGAGTCTACCCCATTCCTGGGGCCTTCGACCCGAACTGGGAAGGACCATATGTCATCAATCAAAAGCTAAGGGACGGAACTTTCAAGCTGAAAACTGTCGATGGAATCCAAATTCCTAGGACATGGAATAGCGAATCACTCCGTCGGTTTGGACCTTATGTACTTTCAATTTTTCAGCAAATAAGCCATCCCAGGATGTCGGGGGTATTGTAAATAGGCAAAGGCCTGCCCTGCTTTCCTTAATAAAATTTGATTCGCTTTTTGAACCAACAAAACTGTGTTCATAATAACTACACGTCGGGTAGACGGAAGCAAATCGACTCAAACCGTTGGATCGGCGGAACCCGATCTTTGCCTTCTAAAAACCAGTGTTGCCCCGGCTACATCGGGAAGGATAAAACAAACACTCCTCACGTTGCCCGAAGATAGGCAACACTGAAGAGTACAAAAAGCCTCGCACTAATTCTTAAAAAATTACACTCTCACGTTGCCCGAAGATAGACAATGCCGAGGAGTACGAAAAGCCACGCATTACATAAGCCGTGTACTAATCCTTAAAAAATTACACTCCTCATGTTGCCTGAAGATAGGAAACACCGAGGAGTACGAAAAGCCGTGCACTCCATAAGTCACGCACTAACTCTTAAAACTCAAACTTCTCACGTTGCCCGAAGATAGGCAACATCGAGGAGTACTAAAGCCGTTCCAAACCGACGGGTCATATCAGTCCCAAAAGCCGCGCATTTCATAAGCCGAGCATTAACTCATGAAGCCATGAAATCATGCTCCTAAAACATAAACTCCTCACGTTGTCCGAAGATAGGCAACACCGAGGAGCGCCAGAACCGTTCCAAATCGACGCGACATATCGATCCTAAAATCCACGCATCCCATAAGCCGCGCGCGCTTTCAAGTCCCAAAATTGTCCTGGTAATACCAGGGAACTTATCCATATAGGAATAACAAAAATCAAGCCACTCACACTATCGGAAATAATAGGGACGACTCCAACAAAATCGTAGTGCGACAGACTATTACATTAAACGTTAACGTGTACCTGTATATGTTGCATACTTACCGAAATATCGTAGAAAACTTGGACTGCGTGCTCGAGTCACAAAACTTCTTAAAGAAGAAATTTTGAGTTGTGATTTAGTCAAATTTCAAGTGTTAATATGCATATTATTTAAATCCTAAATTACCGGTCGTTTTTCAGTTGTTTGAAGTAAACAGCCCTGTGAACTGGGGGACATACACCGGCACTTAAATAAAATTATTTGAAAACAATGATTTCACAAGTTTTGTTACTCCAAACAAAGAATTGTTACTCCAAATAAAGAATTCTGGCAGTAATCATAGAACTAGATAAGTGTAAACAAAACAAGCACAATTGCACTTAACACATATGAACAGACAAGTAAAAGTACAATCAAAATATCGACAATGTATTACTTATAATTTCTTTTATACAGGGTTAAAAAGTGGGGGCCGTACCAACACAACATCGGCCAATGAAAGGAAAATATAGACTCTACAACAAAAACACTAAGTGCAAACTCTACACTTGAACGAAATGACTCAAAAAGAACCAAAATTAGATCCGTCACCACCCAAACTCCTCAGCGCTTCTTTCCACCACTCCCCTTTTTGCCCTTTGTTCGAAGTTTATGCCTCGCCTTGGGAGTGGTGTCGATGCCAGTAATATCAACAAACTCCTCGGTGCTAACATCCTCCTGCTCTGCATCCTTCTCAGAAGATTCGCCCTTCGCTTTGCGCTTCCATGACTTGCGGGAGCTCTTCGAGACTTTGCTCTCTTCAACCTTCTCTTTCTTGATAGCGACCAATTCATGTTGAGTCTTGCGAGGCTATTCCGTTTGAACTTCCTGCTCCCTAACTTTGGCTGCCGTTGCGTCACCTTCCAAAGATACAGAAGAATCATCCAAGCCATGAAGTGCGGCGATCTTTTCAGACTATGACCCCGGCTGCGAGCCAGACACGACAAGGAGACCTGAATAGGAACGGAGACGAGCACGGAAGCTGTGGAAATAGCGGCAGACCCAGGCACTGAGGAAGCTGTTACATCAATAGAAAAGGTAGATGGACCTATAAGATCAAAAATGAAAGCATTAAATTCTTCCTACTCTTGCGGCGTAAGCTGAAAGCTCCCGAACTCGGGGGAAACAAGAGGATTACCTGCACCAGAAGAGTGACCAAGAATGTCAACTTCATATTCGTCACCTTCATCCTCCTTAGACGGCTCTATAACCCGAGGGGAAGCCTCAAGCCTAGAAATTGTTGGCAGATTGTAGGGTTGCTTCGATGGCTCGCCGGAACCAGAAATGAAAGGCTCTGTAAGCACTTCAGCGCCCGTAGTCATAGCGGCATCGGTAGCTTCTTTCTCCCTCTCGATCCGCAAAATCTCCTGGCCCTCCAGCAACGCCTTCTTTGATTCTTCATTAAGGTAGGCGTTTTCTAACTCTCGCTCGGTGTAAATGTCACCACTGTCACGAAAGCGGGTCAGGATTACTTCCCAAACCACAACGAGAGTGCGTGGAAATTTAGGGCCTAAGTAGCTAAGGCTCCCCTAATGAAGTAGAGAATTGACGTAAAAATTCAAGATGGTCTCGTCCATCTTTTCCATCTTCCTCTCGAAAGCATTTTGAAGCTCTAGATAATCCGCCGTAACAGTAGCCATTTCAACCTCAACGCGAGAATTATCAGCTCTAAGCTGTACAACTTGGTTTTGTAGTCGGGCGATCGTCACAGCCTGATCAGAGATGGTCTTATTGTGCCCTTCAACGATAAGGTCGTGGTCGGAGATAATTTTCTTCTGGGCTTCAATTGTCGCGCTACGAGCAGCCACCTCCTCCTTTAATTTGGTCTCCTTGACATGAGCCTTCTTTATTTCGTTCCTATAGACGATCTCAATTCTCTCATGGGCCTCTTTCACTTCTTTCGGCAAGTCAGCGTTCCTTTTGCTTTTTCGCAGCGCCGCTTCTTTGTCCTCCTCCAATTGTTTAATCCTAGCATCACGTTCAGTCAACGTCCTTTCAAAATCATCCTTCTCTGACTCAAAAGAGAGGATTTCCTGGTAGTTGTTGCGATTGGTATCAGCCAGTTGCTTACACAAATTTTCCCACCCTTCAGCCTTTTCTAAATCGTTTTGGATAGCCTGAAGATGTGGCATGTAAAAATCTCTACGGACCGGACGGAGATCACGATCAAACTTGACCCCCTTTAGAAACCTCCCAGGGAGTGCCGCCTCAAGCTTAGGAGGACTCGACCGAAGAATATAGGCGGGTCTCCGGTGGGAACGTGAAATACCGGGGGCAAGAACAATAGAAGGTGGAGGGACGTAAGTTGAAGGTGGAACAGGGACAGAAGTAACAGGGATTTCCTGACCCGTTGAAGAGTGTGTCGAAGCAAAAGCTTGTTGTTCTGAAGAATGCGAACAGTGATCGAATTTTGACGTCTTCGATGGCTCCTCGCTCTCATCAAAAGTCCTCATCTTCTCATACACGCCTTTGTATGATCGGCTTCTCTCTCTCTCTCTCTCTCGTCTTGGCGACGAATTTCGGCCTCTAGATCTTTCCCTCTTCTATACTCTTCCTCCATCTTTTGGGGCTGGTAACGGTCGGAAGAACGCTTAGACCAGCATTAGAAGTCGGTGAATTTCTTGAAATCATCATAAAGGCCGCGTCCTCTCATCATACCTGACACGAAGCATATATAAAGGGTTTAGAAACGGAAAATAGACATGGAAAGTGTGTGTACAAGTGAGTGAGATCCTAGTGAAGCGTGTGATGTGTTTGAGATGAGAGCTTAAAACGACGTCACAAACCGGATCGAGCAGGCGCCGCGAAAGGGATCGGACTAACTTCAAATGTGACATGGCTCGAACGAGGGGGAACCTCTTCAAATTTGAAATCTTTCCCCATAAGCGTGTCGAAATCAATGTAGACATCGCTCAAATCTTCAAACTCCGCACCAACATCCTTGCTCAGAGAATCCTGACGTCCCCCGATTCCTGGGGCATAGTTTTTTTTCACTTGTGTCCAGAGGTGGTGAGCTCGGAATAACGGGGCTCATCCCTGGAGTTTCATCGCACGATTCGGAATCCCCATCATCAGTTTCTTCATAGAAGTCGTCGCTAAAAGTGGACTCATCGCTACTACTCCCGATCTCCCCCTCCTCCTTTTCTAAGTCCACCACGGTTTTGCCTTCCCTCTATTTGAACTCTTCTTCTCCTTCTTCCGGAATTGAAGGCATTCTGGTCGGGCGAGTGACTCCGGTCACAGCTACATCTCTTCCATCACGAGCCTCTTCGGCTGATTCTTTGGACAAGCCCTCTTTATCTTAAGAAGCGCCTTCTTCGGAACTATGAGAAGAGGAAGTGGATCGCATGCGAACCCTGGATCGAGAAGGAGAGGGGGCTTCAACTGGAATGGTGGACCTCCCCGGATGCAATAACCTATATAGGAGTAAGTTCTCGTCTATCAGCAAAACTTTAACGGACCTTTCCTCAGCGTCGATAGCCTTCAGGGTTCGAAAAACTTCATCAAGGGACAAGTCCCTGTTCGGCCTTGGGATAACTACAAGAAATGTTCGACTTGTTAGAATCCTCATAGGGACATGTTGGAACTCAATAAATAGGGAAAAGAACTTACCCTCATCATCCACAGATGGTTAAACCCCTTAGGGCATCTGACAAAGAAATATTGGGTCTTAAACTGGGTTAGGTTGCTCTGCAGTCGCAATACGATTTTTGATTCCTTTGAGCTTCAATTACGACCAAAGACGACACTCATCCCTTCTCTTGAATGAAAGAAAGTACCATAACTCGTCGAAGCTTGGAGCGCGATTGAATGTGCACGTGAAAAGGACATGAAAACAAGTTAGGATGGCGTAGCCATTAGGATGAATCTGGAACGGCGCAATGCCTAAATTCGAGAGAGTCTCACACAAAAAGTCATTAAAAGGAGGCACAGCTCCATTCAGACACATATACCGATGATAAGCGGTATATCCCGGGGGTGGCATATGAGCAAACTCGTTCTTCTCTGGAAGGCAAACATCTTCCTCTGGTATGCCATGTTGCACGCAGATATTATGCAGTACTTTAGCAGAAACCACAGAAGAAGCTCTCTCTGGCGGGTTGAGAAAAACTCTGAAATTGGGAGGAGTTTGATCCAAGTCTGGAACTACTAGGACCAACTGGCCATATTCACCTGTGAGATGGAAGGAGAAAGGGCGACGAATGATGACTCGGCTTCCGAAAGTGTCGGGCTTCCTCCGCTTGACTTACGGCGCGAACATGAATACTTCATTCTAAAACAACAGAACTCACATTCAAAACGGTCAGGTGATTCTATTCTAAACCAATAATTTCCCCTACAACACTTGAATTCTGAAGAGATATTGATTCATGCCGACACAACAGATTTCAAGTATGTACTGGGGCAAGTGCGTGTGTTGTCTATAGAGGTGAGCTCGGTGTTTGAAACACTACAAACGCTCTATCTCATGTAGATAGTTCGCTCGTAGTGGAAAAGGAAATGGACTTCCAGTATCATTTCCATTTGTTTTTACTTCCCCTACACTTACCTGTTATCGATCAACGATCGGTAACGGATTCTTTTACGATTCGATGCGAAAAATTCTTCTCATTACAGAGACACCGAGCGTGCAAAAAGCAAGTAAGATAAGTCTAAATTCTTCGAAAGAGCCGGGATCAATTCGTGATGTGTCCTGCAATATCAGCTATGGAACTTGGCACAGGTCAATTCTGGCTTAATGGACGAAGATAGCAAAATGTGTCAAGCATCGGAACAAGGCCCGAATGTCATTCCAGGAGAAACTTAAGACTCGATTTGCCATCTTCCTCCATTAAGCCGCAATCAACTCAAACTCCTCACGACAAACACCATGAACGTAACCTCGCCATCAAATCATTAAATGAACGTTGTAATCGGCGAACCCACCTTGGATTAATGACCAAAAACGCGAAATTGATAGAAGCTTTGAGATCGGCAAACTGCAATGAATCAGTGGTGAACTAAGGGTAGGTCGGAGGCGACCTAAGGCGTAAGCAAAACTAGGGTTTTGGTTGAAGGTGGCCTGAGAAGGCAGTGTCGATGCTCCGGTGGTGGCGATGTAGAGGAAATCATGGTGGAAGGCTTGGGCAAGGTCGGATCTTAGGAGGCGATGGATCGGGTCGATGGAACGAAGGCAAGAATCACTGCAAGTGTTCAGATCGCACGAAGGAAAGCTTGGGCCGTAGGGAAAGCGAAGAGATAGGTCGGCTCAACTGCATAAATATGAAACAAAAAAGGTGAAAAATCTCTTAAGTACTCGGGTCACTAGCGATCCATCAGCCATGGATCGCCAACAATCCATAGAAGTTCCCATCTCCGGCTTCAAATTTGCACCACGACATCTACCTACTATTTCAAGGTATACCGAGAAGCTGTGGTGAGAAATTTGATCCGTTATGACAAGCAGTAGCGATCGAGACCAAAACTAAGTGATCAGCAGCGTGACCTAGCTCATGTCTACAAAGCTCTAACATGATTACTTGGAATTCAACAAGCAGAGACTAAAGGCGATAACTTCCAGAGCATGCCTTGTTTCCAACAAAGACGTACTCTAGGGGGAAAATGTTATCTGGATTTTTAACCCATCATGATCCAAGAGAAAATGAGAGGATTTAATGGAGTCAGAATGGCTCAGGACTCAGCCAAAAGGGGCTAAAGCAACGACTGAGTTTAACCAAGAGACCAACATCCGTCTAATCCAACCAGCAGCTAAACACAACTAGCTAGTAAATCGTCATCAAAATAAAGCAACATGCAATGAAACTACACGAACAACGTCGATATAAGGCTACAAAAGCATGCCAGACATCAAAGTCCAGAAACAGACTATGCATGGATCGTTAGTGAACCATACTCTATGGATCGCCAGCGATCCATTCTTCATCATTAGGTCTCTAAGGCACATAGGGAGCGAAGAAAGAAGAAATATGATAAGTGTATGGATCGCTTGCGATCCATACTTGATCAAGGAATCACGGTGAACTAAACTAGACGAAGAAGAAGGCGGGGCTAAGTGGTTAGCTTACACTCGAGCTACTACTATGGATCGCTAGCGATCCATGCTTTTGGCTTGGGTCGCAAGCTAAGTTCTACTAGACCATCCTGTGTCCATCTGCGAGCAACTGACAAACGGGCATGGCCCAGAAACTCTCCAATTTGTATAAATACCGTCCTACCTGCAACACAAATGGGATCTTCTCCAGACTGGTTGTTGAAGCTCCGCTGGAAACTTTCTTCACTCTTTGCCTCCCTCACAACAATCTCCAAAGGAATTCACTGTGATTCTCCAGTGGATTCTAAGCTTGGAGTTTCAATCTAGCCGAGGACAGTCAAAATCCTTGTAATCAAATACTTCTTGTAACAGCAATCAGTCTATAATAGAAATTATAAAGTGGACGTAGGCTTCATTAACAACCGAACCACTATAAAAATCTTCTTGTCTTCTTTCTATTTATGCTCTTTTTATATTTGTTCTCTATATTATTGCTCTGTAAGAACATGGCTGTAACTTTCACACTCAATCCAAGGTGTTGATCCATTTTTTGGGTTAACAATGAATATTATTACTTTGAAGGAAAATAATAATACGTTGATTTGAAAGGTAATTTGATGAAATTACCATTTTTTGATATAAAATATAATATTTGGAAAGATTTGACGTAATGAGATTGCAATAAAGTATATTAAAGTGTATTATCAATTTGAGAGAATTATTATTGTTTTTAATGCAAATAAAAGTTGAGTTTATAATATACAATAATAAGGACGATGTTATACTTAAGAGATAACATTGATTGTAAATGTAATGTTTTGAATGGATGTAGTATGTGAATAACGGTTGATTTTATTTATCACATATATTATTTTATTACAATGAGATCGTATTTGGATATGTTGCCACTATTACTACATTGTGAGTAGTTGACTATGGTTTATTATATTGGTGTTTGTGGTACTAATGTTGTTTAGATTAGTACAAATTTGATGGTTGATGCTTTGAGACTATTATGGAAATATGAATATACATTTGATGATTTATACTTACATTGTGAAGTGTTACTATAATAGATGATTAGTATGAATGTAAGTATATTTGTGTTGTTATTACTTTCTTATTTAATGATTGAGTATGCGATATTTAATGACAAAATGTACTATTGTTGTTGTTGCCCATATGATAATCTACTGTGATGGATGAGTAGAAATATTGTTTTCTGCTTCTATTTGTTTCATTAATCACAGTGGTTACATTGATTGCATTGGATTCCATTGATTACATTGATCGTAGTGGTTGTATTGATTGTATTGAATTGCATTGGTTGCGGTGGTTGAATGGATGTAATAGTTTTTATGTACTAACAAGTATTTGGATGCAGGAGAAGGGTATAAAACAGAACTACGTGGATCTGATCCCTCAAAAGGGGTACGTAGGCGACCTTTTTCTATGCATAAGCCACTGGATCCCTTGAGTTGGGATAGGATGTATAGAAATTTTCTCGGTCCAAAATACAGTTGAAACTATTTCTTCTTTTATGTTATATATCAGTATAGAAGTAGAGTTGTAGATAAAAGCAGATGAGGGAATGGAAAGCGAATAGCTGATTCAGTATATTATGCTTATACTGTTATTAATTGTTTATAAGTAGGTAATAATTGATGTATATGAAATGTAAATTAATATGATAATGTTAAATAACTGTATAATTGAGTTAATATTTATTTATATTGATGTTTGATTCCGCTGTGAGGCTTTCTCCTTTCTATTCATTATTTTATAATTTTTAATTTTTATCCACCCATGATTCACTGCTTTTAATATCTGAAATTAGTTGTAAGCGTGTTTTATCATCGTTTATAATTGATTTTTGAATTTTGAAAATAGTGGGACATCACAACTAGTGAATTATATCTCAGACAATAAAGGGCAAGGCACTCATTAAATGGAAGCGTGATAAGGGTTCATGAACTCTTTAGATTGAAACATATAGATTTATGCAATTACAAGTCTATTAATATCAAAATGGTTCCATGTACTTCGTTATATTCATCGATGAGTTATCACAAATATGAACATGTGTATATGATACACATGTTTATGGTGAGTTCATAGAATATAAAATGGAAGTAAATAAAATAACATGCAATAGAAAATAAATTTGATTTGATTTGATTGAATAGGTGAGTACGTTGGAAAGAGTTCTAAACGTACCTAAAAATGAATAAAGATTCAATTTAAAAAATTACTCCTCCTTATGATATATAATGGTGTATAGATAAGGAGTAATCGAACTTTGTTAAAACAAAATATGATTAATGGTGAGTGAATTTGAGTTAACTTTTTTCTATAAGGTCATGTACTTAAGAGTAGTGCATAAGGTTAAAATTAATTTCATCTAAAGAATGTTTACAAAGTCTTACAAGATATGGTTTTATAAGAAATCCCAACATATCATAGGCCAAGGGGTTGGCAGGTCAAGCGAGTCAAAAGACTGCACATAATAATTATACATGAAGGATCCTGTATGAATTACTCCAAAAAGGAGTTTGGGAACAATTGTCATTGAATGACCAATTTATGTTTTGAACATAATTTTGTAAACTAAAACCAAATCAGTTTTATATAAGGAAATCCATTAAATGTTTATGAATATATATTTCATTGCACTGAGAAACAACTATTGTTTTAGGAAATACCAACTTTATAGAGAATGAATTTCTTTTAGAAACTATTGGTTGTAAAATGGATTTGAATATGATCCAAGGGTAAAACTAATTACGAGGGATGAAATGAAATTAACCAAACATAAAATGAACACAACACATCAGAATGTTTAATAAGTATTCTTGCATGTTAAAGAGATACTAGAGTTTATTATTAATGTCAAAACAGATAATCCTTCATTGTCGATTAAACCATTAAGAGTATTGACTCTACGAAATGGTATGATGTGCAAATCTGAAATGGATTCCAAATACATTATCAGAGTATGATTTTGATACCTATACCAGAAGGGATATGATCTATTGGCCACAATGTCTTTAAGAGAAATACTAATGCAGTTGGAATATAATGAGCAATTTCGATAAGAATAACACCGTAAATTTCAAATTGTTGAAATTAATGTAATAGATTCACCGTTTAATGTGCTTAAGTTAATTCGTATTTTACTCACAAAATTATCACCTAGCATGACTTTATGTTTTAGTACACATGTGTTGAAATGGAAAATTCTAAATAATTATTTAGAGTAAATAATTTAGAATAGACTGTTTACCGATAATGACCAAAGTGTTTGAAGTCAGTAGAAATGATATTGAGTTTGTGGGTTTTTCAGATACGATCCAAGAAATGATACAAAGTTATCATTCCATAAGCATCAGAACTGAATAGGTATTTTGATAGAAATATCAAACAATTTTATTTTCAGTCAACATGCAAAGGAAGTGTGTGTCCGTAAGAAAGAACCGCTAAAAGGTACATAGATATTTCTAGACTATAATTAATTAACATACTATTGATGGTTAATGATGCATTTATGTTAAAATCAATAATAATTTAGTTGTTTAGTACCCGATTTTGGATTTGTAACTTAAATCTTTTATAGTAAGTATAAATGATGTTGGAAATATCCCAAACGATATACAAAGACACCTTTATTAAAATGTTTAATATGGAATTTGTAAGATGGATTCCTTATGCATTAGAAAAAGGAATTATCATATATATTATAATGTCTACAATATCATAATTTTCTTATGTATTTAATACATGAAGCAAATATAAAATCCAAATTAAGATCACTAAATGATAGTTAGAGTATTCTTAAGTATTTATGAAATACTAAAGAATTGTTTATAGAAACAACGAACTCCTTATGAAGGAGTGTACGAACTCAAACTTCATGGGTGGTATTGAGTATAATATATCAATATTATATTCATGTTCAAACCTTAATTAAAGAGCTTTAAGTTAAAATGTTTCAAAACAAATAGGTTGTGGCTGATTCAATGAATGGCTAAGTACATCGCCTTGAATAGTGCAACAATAAAAGCAATGTATAAATATAAATGCACAAATCTATAACTGAGCTAAGGGTGATTCCAAGTATTGAAAATAATACATTATTGTTATATGATAACAATATAATGTTAAGAGCTCACTAAAATTTGAGAAACATATTCTGAATGGTTCCCATGATAAAGGTAGTTTATCAGCATCAGAGAGAGTTAATTGACAAAGTAGATAATCAAAACAACATAGCAGATCCATTCAAAAAGGGTCTAACTCAATCAATTCTCACCAAACTGATCAAAGGAATAGGATTGAAATTCCATAATCAGCCCAAGTGCAAGTAAGAGATTGATACAGTTAGGAGTATGCCCTAGGGAAATTATGTAATTATTACATATCTCTAACTCGGTAAGCAATCTTGCTCCAAATAATAGGTATTTTCTTTCTATTATATTCTTGATATAATGTGTTATATGTTAATTAATTAATTTAGTTAAAAGTATATTTAATAGAAAATCAATAAATGGTATGTTTTGTGACAGTAGTTACGATGCATTGTAACCATGGGTGATTTATTACAATAAAATAAACATATCATTTTAAATATTCCTAGTCAAGATTTATCGAGATAGGATATCGATACCATTGAGACTAGAGTATGTAACGCTGTCTAAATATTGGGTGTATTACTCATGAGAGCTGGAGGCACCAAGGGGTTGCGTACCGATAGTTATTATATAACTATAGAATGACTCGCTCGATAGTTTTCTGTTGGTTAATATAACAAAGTTCAAACAGAAAATATCGATGTGATAAAATTACACAATTCTCTTTATGTGAGAGTACTGATTAATCTTCAATGTGGAAGCTATATATTGGTTTAAATCATGACCCATCATCCATCGAACGACTGTAGTTGGGGCAAGTGGAAGCGTTGGAAGTGAAATAGTATTCAAGAGAGGATTTGTCTCCTCAATTATATGAGGTTGGTATCATGGTCAACTGAAGTCAACTCAAAGTCAGTCTCTGGCCAGAGCAGTTTGGGTAATAATAATTGTTATTATTTAATCAAGAACTTTGTATTTGGACTATAAAGTTGAATATGGACGATGTTGGAATTTTGACCATTACCAAATTCCATAAAAGTGATATAGTTTTGACGAGGAGAATTGGTGTAAATAATTGTCACTACCAAGTAGCGCTTAAATAAAGTAAAATTATATTTTACCAAAGCTAAGTAAGCAATCAATTTGGTCATAATGTCACACCACCTGCTAAGTGATGTGTGAACATTAATATTTGAATTGTTCGATATTAACTGCTGGTCGAATTAACACCTAAGAGTCACACAACCGAAACGTCGAATACTCTTATTACCACATGATTTAGTTAAATTATAATTGTTATAAGTCAACTAATATTTATGAAATATTAACTATAAAATGTTATGATATTTATTGATCAATATTAAAAGTGTGTATATAATGGTTATAAATACGCTAATCGATATACAATATCGATAAGCATTTAAATTGGATTTAAGTGTGTTATTTATTGACTGGATTTGAAGTGATTTTGAGGCTTATGATGGGACCTATTGAGTGTACCTATGATGGCATAGGGAGGCTAGCCATATGATGGCTAAGGAGGGCGTGAATTTTGAATTCAAAGAGATGAATATGTAAGAGAGAAAGGTGTTTCTAGATCCTCCTTTTTCTCCTTAGATCTCTACCGCATATTCATCTCTAACCCCTTGTTTTATTTTTTACTCTATTACTCCATTTCCTATAGCCATATCCCGGTACTCTCCTTCCCTTCTCCTCGAATTTTTCAAGCTTAAAACATTAAATAAAATTAGATTCAAACAGTGGTGGTAGCTGCATTTAGTCTAGTAGCTTTTTCTGGATTCTACATTGCAAGGTGTACTATCTAGGCTTTATGTGGAAGGTAAAATTCTCTTTTTACAATGATACATTAATATATATAATGTTCATATAAGACATATGTGTTTAGATAGCAGTTGAATATATCATGAATCTGTATTACATTGTGTTGTCTTCATTACATGGATTGTAAATATGTGTATATATACAAAATATATATCTTACTTATGTATAGTCATAGCTTGCAGCCATTAAAAAAATTATTTTTTTCAAAAATAATAATAGTAAATGATTTAAAGTAAAATGATTGAAAATAAACAATGTTAAGTAAAATATATTTTACCTTAATACGTATATACATTTATAGTTTCAATTTTTTTACGTATACATAATTTTATATTTGAATAAAATATAGTATTTTATTTAAATTAAATTATATAAATACACACATTACAAATTATATAAAATATGTTTATATAAATATTTAACATAATACATAAATATATTGTTTTCAAAAAAGAAAAATCAATTTTTTTCATAGATTTCCATATGGAAATCAAATTTAAAACAAATTCATTTTTTATAAAAATAAAGTAAAGTGAAAAAAGGAGTTTTTCTTTGGTAGAAAATATGTGTATATATACACATGTATATTATTAATTTACTCAAAATATATTTATAACTATACATTATACATGTTAAATATTATTTAAAAAATATTGTACACACACACATATATATTTATTTAAAAAAATTGGAATTATATATATATATATATATATATATGTATGTATGTATGTATGTATGTATGTATTTATACAAAATTAGTAACTTAGTTCAACTTTGAAAATACTAGATATTTCATTTCATAGATCTAGACCTAAAATTTTAATTTTTAATATAATAATTGAATTTGAAATTTATAAATTCTTTATATTAAATTTATAATCACTATATAAACTATATATATATATATATTGACAACACTCATGTATATAGAGGGGCTAACATGTTAGTTGCATTATAAATCCCAACGTTTATATATGAGCATGTCAAGCCATGTACAACTTTTACGTTGCACGTGCACGTACACACCTATGTGTATATAATGCACATATTATATTATTATATAATATAAACTTAAAACAAATAAAACTTTATTTATAACTTAAATAGAATATTAATTTATTTAAAACAAATTTAGATAAGACAAAATTTAAATTTCATAGGCCCAATAAGATCTAAATAGGCCAAAAAAATTGAAATTTGCCCATTTACCCCGCTGCGTGCTAGCCCATTTCCAACATATGTAATATATGGCACAGTTGGGATAAAGAGAGTGAATGGTCATTTCTACTTCATAAAGAAATTTGAAAGAATTTTAAAATATAATAGATACTTAACTAGGAAATGAGAAACATGATTTCTATTCCAAAAAATATTTTTACACGGAAAATTGTTTTCTATGATATTTATTTCTTTGAATATAAGATAATTAATCTGAAAATTCTCAACTGTAAACCAGTTACAGTAAATGAAATGAATAGCCTATACTAAGTGATTGAATGGAACTACGTATTCCATATGCTATTATAATAATGGCGGAAATAATGAGAGCATACCATATAACACTTATTGGTTGCATCAAATTATGAAAATTGTTTTCTTAAAATGTACCAAACATTATTTATGAAATAACAGTAATTTTTCAGTATTGACTGAAAAATAGACGTAGTTTTATTTCAATATGAATATTATAAATATTCGTTAGTGTTATGGGCATGTGCGCCCACAAGTTTTAAACACAAGGGGATGGATCCAAGATGAAGGCAAGGGAAGACATCAGAAGATTGATGGAATGGATGGAAAGGATAAGGCATGCATGTTATACTTATGGTCGGTTAAGTGGCCAAACAGTTCACACTACTCGGGGGAAGCATAAGCATACACTTTGGTCAGTGGCCAAACATCTTGTTGTCCGATAATGAAAGTGTACCAGACCAGAATTCATGTTCGGTAGTCATACCACCAAATAAGAATTCCTATTCGATAGGTAATGCACTGGACAAGAATTCTTGTTCTTTGCAAAGCACTACCGAATAGGAATTCTTGTCTAGTAGTGTAAGTGCCGGACAAGATATGTCTGGTATAGGTATAAAGCCGAACAAGGGGGAATGGAAGATGCCAAACCAAGATGACACATGGTGGAACCCAGTTAAGAAGGCGACCATGTCCATCCATTGAACCAACAACTACCAAACATACCCCTTTCAGCCGAACCAAACAGAGTATTTATGGAATGAAATTTGGATATATATGGAAATTCCTGATCGTATCTTTTGTATATGGAAATAACCGAACCGAGTCACTTATATAGGGAAACCACCCGATTTGACAGAATGACCTCCCTACCTCCATACCTTTATAAATATCCAAGCTACTAGCAGCTATGAAAAATCAATTTTTGGAGCCACCAGATTCGAGCGAATAGGAATAGCTGAAAAGAGCTTCTGGATCCCAATAAATAACACTAAATCATTGTATTTCACATTCAAATACTTGTAAAAGCTAAATATAAGAAAGGGAATAAATATAAGTAGTGGATGTATTCCCATTATGGCTGAACCACTATAAGTTATGTCCACTTTAATTTTCTTGCACTCTATTTCTATTGAATTCCTTATTATAAATTTGATTGGAGGTATTTGTCTACTTTTCGTGCAAACATTTTTGGTGCGTTCATTGAGAGCTCTCAACATGCCTCCTAAATCTAAGAGCAAGGCTGGTGGTACCAACGGGAATGCTAACCAAACTATTGCCATTCAAGACAACTATCCATCCAGTACTCCAGGACTAGACATCGTCACCAAAGGAGACTTGGACAAAGTTTTGGCGGATCTCGATACTTGTTTTGTTGCCTAGCAGTAAGCTATTGTGGACCAAATCATGGCACGGTTGGGGCAGACACCATCGACTGCATGCAACACTAAAGTAAGAGGGAGAACCCAATCCCGAGGATCTAGGAGATGAAGGAGGTCATACTCTGGCAGTGGATCAGGTCAAGAAAACCGAGGAGCAGGACGAGTGAACATTGAGGAAATAGACCAAGCAAGGATTCAGCCTGACACTATGCCCGAAGACCGATTCGACACCAAACCAACTTGGAGAGGTGGTGGACAAGGGCTAGTCATGGCTAATCCTTCCCAATCCAGACAATGCTCTCCTCTCTTAGCAGAAGTAACAACTAAAGGAAGGTGAACTTATCATCGCGAACGATCTCAAAGCCGGGATCGTAGGACAAGTCATCATAGAAGAAATGAAAGAAGTCTTTCACCCCGAAGGGAGAGGTCGACCCAACTTTGCTTATCCCCAGAGCTAGAACACCCGATGGCACGAATTATAAGGGAGTGTGTCCATCATGAACAAGTGGAGCGTGGAATCAGAGCAAGTGTTGGCAGTCTGTTTTCCATGGAGATAGAGACTTATCAAAACACTAGGAGTTTTTGAATGCCCAGCATGGACCCATACCAAAGTCCGACCAATCCGATAATGCATCTACAATGATATATGCTAAATGTTGACGAGTGGAGCAATGGAGGAAGGTTTATGCAAGTGATTCCCCCATTTTTGTCATACTTGGCGATTATGAGGTTTTCCTGCCTTTCCCTTGGCTCAATCCATTCACGAAATATGTTAAAGGAAAATTTCATCTATCAATTTTAGGTTCATATAGGCAGCCAAGGACCGTACTTGCTATCGGATGTAAAACAACGAGAGGATGAAACACTACGATAATACTTGACTCACTTTAATGCTGCAGCTGCCAGCGTCCAGAATGTCGATGAATGACTATCTCTTGTAGCACTGTGTAGAGGCGTTCACCCCGACATAAAGTTGGCTTGGAGATTAACTAAGAAGAAACCAACTACCTTGTAGAACTTCTTCTGTGAAGCAACATACGTTGGAAGAAGCGATAGTTGGATGACAGGTTGGAACGACTGTCAAACCATCTGAAACATCTAATAGTGTAAACGTTGTGGTTATAGATAATGATGAAACTATGTTAAGAAGAAGAAAAGCAATAACCAAAGCAATTCTAGCAAAAAGAAAATGGAACGAAAAAGGTTTAATCCCGGAACAAGGTTTGACACTTACACGGATTTGAAAAATACTATACATCTACCTTGCCACGTAGGCAGAACTCAAATACAATAAGCCTCGACCAAAGAAAGAAACTAAAGCTGAGATGAATACGGGGAAGTATTGTAGGTTCCATAAATCTTGTGGACATAACACTAACGAATGTCATCATTTGCAGGATATTATAGAAAAATACATTAGGAAAAGGAAGTTGGAGAGGTATATCAAGAATCTAAATGCTCCCTTTGCTCCTATAAAGCAGGCCCTGAAGAAAATACCACTTGGAGATGGGGGTGAATGGTCTAGTGCTAATTGTGAGAAGGATGGGAGGCTGGTAATTAATACCATAACATGAGGAACTCACGTAGTTGACATAAGTTGGGCTGAGATGGAAAGATATGCAAAGTCTTTAAAGAACGGAGAAGCTTTCGTGTACACTGTATGCGAGGAGCGAAAAACCAAGGCCCTACATCGGGAGCATGATGAGATAATATTTAACATAATGACTTACGGGGTAAGCAATACCCACATACATATCCCCTAGTGATTTTGAACAATGCCCGACCCAACAAAAGTACATCGGGTTCTAGTAAACAATGGATTTTGGTACACATTCTATTCAAAGATGCATTTGATAATGTGGGATTGTCCATGGAGGATGTTATATCGTGCAATCAGCAACTGCAAGGCTTTACAGGAGAAGAAACAAATGCCCTTGGGAAGGCTGGATCTGTTTGTTGAGATAGGAAACCGTCCCCGTTAAGCCATACGAAAACAAACTTTCGTTTTGGTGGATGGATTCTCGGCATTCAATGCCTTCCTAAGGCGACCAGCTTTATCCAATTTTCATGGAGTAGTGGCTCAGTGGTGCTTGACCATGAAATTCCTTACGGTTAATAGAGTATGGGCAGTAAAAGGAAACCAGGATGCCACCAGGGAGTGCTATGTGCCAAAAATGCTACCGCATAGCAATTAAAGGAGGCCCCTCTGCTTGGGTTTGCAACTGATCCTTACTATGAACTTGACCTGAGAGATGGAGGAGAGGGGGCCACAGCTAAGTTCCAAGAGGTGATAGAATTTATGGAAATAAATAGTAATGACTCAACAAAGTTAGTGAAAATCGGAGCTAAGCTGGAGCGATATCTGAAAATACAGTAGAGAGGATTTCAACGGGATAATCATGACGTCTTTGCTTGGTCCCACATAGATATGTATGGAATCTCTTCCTTAATTGCATGTCATGCCTTGAATACCTAGAAAGCTCCCAATAAAACAGAAGAAGAGGAGTATAGGTCCTTAGCGATCGGCTGCCCTTAATGAAGTGGTAGAGACTTTATTGGGAAATGGGTACATCAGGGAGTCTCGATATGCTGAATGGATTTCGAACCTAGGTTTAGTTAGGAAGCCGAATGGAAATTGGAGAATGTGTATTGGCTTCTCCAATTTGAATGACACTTTCCCTAAAGATAGCTTTCTTCTCCCAAGGATCGACTACATTGTAGATGGAAGTACGGAACTACAGGGCACGACCTTCTATCTTTTATGGATACATACTCTGAGTATAATTAGATTGTTATGTATGTCCCGAATCAGGAGTACACTTGCTTTATTGCTGACTTAGGGCTCTATTGGTACAAGGTATGCCATTTGGACTCAAGAATGCAGGGGCGACATATTAGCGTTTAGTCAACAAGATGTTTGCTGACCAAATTGGAAAGACTATGGAGGTATATGTTGATGATATGCTGGTGAAGTCGAAAAAGGCTGAAGATCATATTTCACACCTAGATGAGATGTTTTAAATTATATGGGAGTTTGGATGAAGCTGAACCCACTGAAATGTTCTTTTGGGGTTTCATCTGGGAAGTTCTTTGGATTTATCATGTTGAAAGATATCAAGGTCCCTGAAACCTAGAGGGAGGTGTAAAGCCTAAACAGCAATGTGGTATAACTAAGCAGGTTCATATCCAACGCTACCAATAAGTGTGTCCCATTCTTTGAAGCGCTCAAGAAAGAGAAAGGTAATTTTGCATGGATAGATGACTGCTTGACCACATTCTTAAACTTACTGGACATAAGCCTCTAGTTCTGTCTACATAGTTAAAGGAAAAGTCCTATATCTGTACTTGGCAGTATCATCCTACACTCAGAGTGCGGCATTGGTTCGAGAAGAAGATCGGGTGCAACGTCCGCTATATTATGTGAGTATGTGCTTCACTGGGACATAATCTGGATATCCTAAACCAGAGAAGTTAGTGTATTGCCTACTAATCACATCCCAAAAGTTGAGGCACTATTTCCAGTCGCATCCCATCTGAGTGCTCACAGATCAACCCTTAAGATAGGTCCTACCTCGACCTGATACTTCATGGATTGCTTACCAAGTGGAGTATTGAGCTGAGTCAATATGAGATTACCTATCATCCTCGAGCAGCGATCAAAGGAGAAGCCCTAGCTGAATTTACCATTAGGGATGATGAAGTGGAATCCAGGGAGGAAGAAGCTCTTAAATGGCGAATGTATGTGAATGGGGATTCTAACAAGCATGACACTGGTGCAGAAGTAGTGCTACTGACACATGTAGGGAGGAAGTTGTGCTACGTGGTACGGCTAGGATTCAAGGTAATGAATAATGAGGCTGAATAAGAGGCTCTAATGATAGGATTGGAGATGGCTAAAGAGCTAGGGATCAGGTCGTTGTGCATGCACAGCGACTCACAGTTGGTTGTAAACTAGGTGCTGAAGAATTCCAGGCTAAAGGAGAGCACTTAATATTCTATTTAAGGAAGGTGAAGGTTTTTCTTAATGAAATGGAGCACTACGTGATCAGATACATCCCACGAGAGGAGAATTAGGATGCCGATAAGCTGGCAAAGTTGGCAAGTTCATGAACTAGGCCTCTGTTAGGATTGGTACCTATTGTAACTCCACTTAGCCCTAGCTTCGAGGAGGTGAATGTGGTTGCAACTATCAATGACGAGGAGACCAGGATGACGCTATTTATAAGATATTTGAGTGAGGGGGTATTACCAGGAAACATGAATGAAGCCAAGAAAGTCTTGCAGAAGGTCCTTCGCTTTATCATTCAGAATGGTGTGTTGTATCAGAGAGAATTTTCTAACCCAGTACTAAGGTGCGTAACCAGGAAAGAGGTCGAGGAGGTGTTGGAAAACATACATTAAGCGAGATGCGAAGATCACACTAGGTGGTAGACTCTAGTCGAGAAAGTGTCACAATATGGGTATTTTCGGTTGATATTACATCACAATGCGATGGAATATGCAAAATGGTATGACAAATGCTAGCGATCAGCGAAGATCCCAAGGTTGCCCCTGACCAAGCTGAGTCACATGGTTAGTGTAACAACCCTGTTGTTAATGACCAAATTAATTACGATTAATTAGTGTAATTAGCTTGAATCTGAAACTTTGGAATTTAATTGTGAAATTTAATCTAGTATGAATATTAATTTAAATTATGATATTCGATTTCGTCGAAATATTATTTAAATCGATTATTGGATTTTTAAATTCTCAAATAAAATTGCCTGTGAATATTTGAATTAATTTATAAAAACATGATTAAACTTAGTTTAATTGATTTAATTAGTTAGGCTAAATAAATTTATTGATTGGCTAAGAGAAATGACTTATAACTTGATTTAATTGTCTTGGGCCTTAGTGAATTACAAGCCCATTAGCCTATCCATTTATGCAATAACCTGAACACTCCCTAATCTAATTAAAACTCAAGCACTTCATAAAAAATTTAACTCCTCTCTCCTGTGAACAGCTTTCACCTCATATATCCAAAATCGAACGCTATTTTGCCTAATCCCTAAAATCACACAATAGGAAATCGGACGAAAAACAAACAACAACCCTAGCCTAAATCGCGATTGGATGGCGACGTCGAGACCGAGGTGAACAAGGAAAGAGGCACGACTTCGAGAAGAGATTCGATGATGGTGAGGCCGTGGGTGGCAAAGTCAGGTGAAGGCACGAAGTACGTCGATAGTTTGGTACCATTTCATTCACAATTGCTACAGTTGGATTTAAGGTGAGTTAGTACTCACAATTTCTATCTCTAAATCCTATGTGCTATTTAGTTTGCTGAATTCATCTGCAATTGTGTTTGGATGGATTTGTGATGTGCCAAAACCCTAGTGTTTGCCTAATCCCTAAAATCGCTCAATAGGAAATCAGACGAAAAACAAACAACAACCCTAGCCTAAATCGCGACTGGATGGCGACGTCGAGACCGAGGTGAACTGAGATGACCCGCCCTTCTCGACTCGCGAAAATCGACACAAAATTTACCACAGTATAATATGCCGATGATCGAGTGCCGGAAAAAAACAGATTTTTGAGGAAAAAGAAAGAAGATAGAAGAAAGAAGGAACTAACCAACATCAGAATCTCACAATCGCAAGCGGAACAAAATATAATAAACAATAACAGATCTTTACACAAAATGAAACCATATCTGTTTTATACAATACATCATCAGAGTATATCACCAGTAAAGAACAATTACCAGCCTGGCAGTTATATCAGCCTGCCTCACAACTTGCTGGCAATTTCAAACAACCATAGCAGCGGAATAAACAAGTACGAATAATACGTCTCGGACTCCAGCTCCACACCTGAGCTCTACAGCATCCTATCCTGTAATCTATAATACTAAGTCTGACCCGAGCATTATAATGAAATAACACCCGAGTAAGTCTGAAATACCAGCGTGAGAGAAATACATCCAAGCTGATTCTTAAAGTTTCAAAAATCCTTTGAAATCAAAAGCATCTCGTAAGACCACGCCACAAATAAACATGTCGGGTTTTTACCTTACGATAGCCAAAACACTTTTTATCAAATCCGTCTGATATTATAATAGTGTCTATAGAAAGTAAAATAGAATCTATCTGAAATGCTTGCATCTTACATTTCAGCAATAGTTGGGCACAATCAAAACCGTACAGGCGCATAGGGAGAATGGATTTCCAACTAATGACTAAGCACTGGGGTACCACCTATCACAGTACCTGGTATAGATCAGCGTACCGAGGACCACGCCCGATTCTCTGTAACACAAGGCCGGAACTACCCCTTACTGGATAATTCCAAGTAAGATCACCCCACGGTTAGGATCAGCAACCGCACCACTAAGCCGAAATAAGAAGGGACATCTAGACAGGGATGACCTCACCCTAATGGGCGCTACCCACATAGCCTTGCTGCATAACCCCTGATTTTCAGTCATTCCCGGTTGATGAGGCTCGAGGCTAAGAGTTAACTTTTTAGAACATATCACTTAGAATGCTCATCTTCCACCTGACGATGTTCTGAAAGCATTCATCCATACAAGTCTGTCCCGGGTTCGAACGGAACCGAAGGCACTACTCCTACTACATCCATTTTGGAATCATCCTCAGGATTAGTAGCGACTAGCCCTTGCACTTCACTGCTCCATCTTCGACTCCGAACTCGTTTTTCCACGAAAACGTACAAACCGGATCGAAGTGGTTTTCGGGAGATAAATCCCAATCCCGGTCTCTACGAAACGATCAGCGCATTGGCCAAATATTGATAGTCGGTGATTTAACTATCAATTAACATCCACAAGCATCCATCAAACAATAAATAATTACCCAAATTATTTATTAATCTCAAGATATATTCCTAATTTCACCCTTGAAACAGTTTTTCAAACCATCTTCCTTTACGGAATAAATTTCCCAAATATTGTTTTTCCACTGAAAATAACCAAGTCCAAACATTTTAGATTCTAAAACAATTAAATCACCTTATTCTAAAATGTACCTTAAAATATTTAAATTAAACTACTTAAACACTTTATTCAAAATATATTTTAAGAATATTTAAGGTAAAACTATTTTATAAAATATAAAACTAATTTTAAAATAAAAGTTAAGTCAAACTGAATTTTAAAATAAGAATTACAAACTTCTATATAAGTTTCAAATAAAACTTTAACCAAACTATCTATAAAATAAATCCATTTTATAAAATATGAATATTAATAATATTCTTTCAAAACATAATACCAATTACCCCTTTAAAATAATTATTACTATAACTAATTTAATAAATATTCACCTTTAAAATTTTTACAACTTAAATAATAATTTCTTAAAAACGTTCCTTTTTAAAAACAAATTTAAACTTTTAACTTTTACTTAAAAATCTACTTTAAAACATACTTGGCTTTCAGGGAAACACACTTCCATTTCAGAATAAACCAAAGAATTCTTCTTATAAATCCTGCTTGATTTATCTAAATCCAAATTTACGTTTCAATCCCGTAAATTTCTTCCAACACTTTAAAAATAAACACCTTTATTTATTTCAAAATCACATTCCCATTTCCTGGAAATCACTCCCAAAATATGTACTTAATTTATTTAAAATAAGTTACCAAATCCTTTATTTCAAATAACACCTTTGAAAATTCCATAAAGTTTCCTTGAGTAACTTAAATCAAAATTTCTTTAAGATAAAGTTATTATATCAAATATCTATATTAAAGTTTCCTTTAGAAAACATAATACTAATTTACCTTCAAAATAATTAAATACCATAATTACTTAAATAAATATTTACTTGTACTTAAAAATGATTAAAATAATATTTTCTCTCTAAAATATTCTCAAACACATTTTAAACTGCCAATTTATATTTTGAAAGCTCTTCTTTGAAACATACTAAATTTCCAGGAAAGATACACTTTCCATCCTTTAAAAATAATCTCACTATTATTTTTAATCCATTTCACTTCTTATAGAAATTCCCATTGGAAATCTATACTTCAAATTTATTTCCCAATAAAACCCCATTCCATTTATAAACCCAGTTTATAAATTTCAATTTCTCATTTCCTTTTTAATCACAGTTTCCAATAACATTTCAATTTCCCTTTAATCCCAATTTATTTCATTATATTTTAAAATTCTAGATTTTATTTATCCAATCATAACACAGCACAATTTAATTTCCAAATTTATCTATCACAGTATATAAATAAAAAACATCATCAATTATGAAAATAATTTCTACATTGTGAGGAATCCAGTTGGATCCCTCCAACCTATTTCCCTGCATCCACAGATGTTAGCACAACAGCAAAATATCAATACAGACTGATATTAATATTCATATTCAACCAATCACTCAATTATTTAAATAGTAACTATTTAAATTAAATGGCATCCAGATGTGAGTGAGATTAACTCACCTTGAATTCGTCGAGCGTTCAAATTTTACATCAAATCGAACCGTTCGATTTAATCCAAAATTTTAACTTGCTTAAAACGATTCCAGATCTGCACCACAGCGAACTTCTTGTCGCTGCGATTCCGGCGCCACCAAAATCGTCGAATTCTGACCACGTATGCACAAGTTATAGATTTATAAAGTTTGAATAAAATTTTATAAAACAAATTCTTTTATTTAATTTTTATATACCAGACAAAATCAGGCCGTTCATCTCGAAATGAAAATGTGGACCGCCAATTCTTCTACTTCCCTCTCACAATTATCGTTCGTACGCTCAAACCCATTGGCCGCCATCTATAAACAATTATCACGCCCCCCTTCATCGAGTTCGACGACGATCCGATGCTACCACGAGAAAGCTCGTTGCGAGCTCCCTCCCCATCATGAAACTGGTCGAGCTCGACTACGCCAGCCTCTCGAAAAACGCGCTCGAATATCACGCGTTCGCGGTCGATTTCCAGACGATCCACTCCACTATATTTGATCATACCCGTTGAACAGGTAGATCTTGCTGAGCCATACAACTTCCTATTTGGGAGTTTTCAAAAACATTGATTGGATCTTTCGAAAATCGAGGAACAAAATGGGACATTTTCGGCCATTGCTTAAGTGGGTGGCGGCCGTGAGTATCGATTAGGGTTTTTTGCTCGAGATCGTATTTATAAACGTTTGTAATAATATTTTATTATTATTTCCAATTTTTAACAAGCTTTTTCAACCGAATTCCAAACCACACGTGCCGCCTGGCATTTATAATGTTTTACCCACATTCCGAACACAATGGAACATATTTCGAAAGCTAATTCAATCATATGTGGAAGATAGCTTTTTGAATCGATTTTAAAATATTAAATTTTCGATTTTAATTTCAACGCGTTTCCCACCCAAACGAACAAACGGTAACTCCAAATGCTACGAAATTTGAAATCCGATAATAATTAACTATTACGGATCCAATGGATCTAGTTTCATCGAATTCCGAGACTGTGCCCCGGAAGGCTATTTTAACTCGTCTATAAATTCGAGCGATTTTCGAAATCGTCGAAATCACTTAAAATTTCACTATTAAAATTTTACTAACTTAATTATAACCCGTATGGAATTTATATTCACATTAGAAATCATTCTGATTCGTTTTAAATCAAAATTTGATTATTCATATTATTACTATATTAAATTCCATTATTAAATTAATATAAAAATTCCAAATTCTAACTTATCGACTTTCGATTCCATCCAAAAGTCCAACATTAAAATTCAAATCAAACTAGTCTCAAATAAGTCTTAGAAACCATTTTTATACTCATTTACATCCAGATTCACAAATTATCCCAATTTCAAATATTTAATTATTATTATTCAAATCCAATTAAATTGTCGTATTTGAAATTTTAACTAATTTTATTAATTTGACCAAAATCTTCTTATTTCAAAATCAAATTATAATTCATATTCAACATTTAAATTGAATTAAATGTTCAAAATCTAACGACCAAAATTCCGGGCCGTTACATTCCTCCCCCCTTATAAAAATTTCGTCCCCGAAATTTGCTAAGGTAGGAAAATGCTACTAACTCATTTACTTACCCAACTTACATAGTTAAAACTTACATTCACTTTACCAAAATATTTAGCTCAATTCCAAAACCATTTGCTTCATTACTAACTCAAAAGTTTGTTTTCAACATCATTCCAAAACAACTTAGTTAACCAAAAATTTCAAAATCCTCAAAAAAATTTTAACTCCCAAATATTTTGACAGCGTCTCCTTTGTAAGGAGAGCCTTTTACAATATCACAAATATAAAAAATATATATACATCGACCCACACGATCGGAAAACAAAATATACCACAATATATTATCATTTTCCAATTTTATTGCGTAGGCGTACCTTTTGATTAGCATTTTAAAAGCAAGCGGCTAATATATTATGCATTTACGCGCTCCAACTCAATCGACTGCCTCCCGCACCTGTACTTACTCAAACAAACACATGAGTTTTCAATAATATGAGATTTTAACAACATTCCATTCATTTAACTAGCCAAACACATCAATTACATAACCAAACAAGTAGATTTCATAATCCTACATGTTAACCATATTTTAAAGGCTATCACAAGGTTTAAACATCATTTTAATTTCTTTTGCAAATTCAAACTTCATTTTATTCCACTCGAATGATTTACATTCAAGTTTACTATATACAATTCATATTTAAACCAATTCATCTTTGTACCAATTAATCTCATATTCACATCAAATGGGTTTATAAGCCTTATTTACATAAATTCACTCCTATTCAATTACAAATTGATTCACAAATCAAATTTTTATTTTAAATTTGATATATTTGCATTTCTTTTATGATTTACTTGCATTTATATATAAATCCCCTTAATAAGATTTCAATTCATTCCAACTGATTCAAAAACCAATTTCATTTACTTCTTTTAATTCATTCAATGTCGTTTACGACAAAACGACTAATTCCTATGCAAGTTCGTTGTTATTCAAACAAGTAACCATTACTTATGCTTATAACCGTTTAAAATTAATTCCAACTTAAATCTATATAAATTATTTCATTCGGAATTATTCATAACCCAAACAATTTTTTACTTCATTACAATTATTAAATCAAATCCCTATTCTCACATTTTAATTTCATTATCCATACAGGTCCATTCAAAACCATTTTATAAGCTCGACAACAACCATTTCAAAATTTCTTAAGTTGCCACAACTCTATTACATCCCATTTTCTTTCATCAATTCTTTTTCAATTTAATTTGATTCTTATCCAATCAAATTCCCATCCATTTACAAATTTTAATTCAACTAGTTACTTGAAATCCATTTAATTTCTATTCACCTTTTCAATTCATTTCTGGATTTATTAATAATATGACCATTTTCAATTATTCCATGCCAGAACTGGATTTATTTTGCTTTTCAAATTTTTAACAAGCTACCAAAATTTTATTCATCCCATTACCCTTTTATTTAATTTAGCTTACACTAAATTCATCCTTAAACAATTCTTTTGGATTTAGTTGAGTGAGCATTTACTTCATTCAATTATTTCAACTAAATTAAATTTCCTTTCAATTCAATTCTTATCCAAATTTTAATTCAAGTTCAACTAAATTGTATTCAGCCAACTTAAATTAATACCATTTCCTTTACTAAGTCAAATAAGAATTTAAATTTCATTCAATATCATTCATAACACAACTGAATTTTGATTTCCAATTCAATTCAATCCAAATTCATCTCTATTTCATTAAATTTAGGTTAAATTCAATTCGATCCCATTTTATTTATCAATATATAAGTTCAAAACTTATTTAATAACCTAAGTCCATTCACAAGTTATATTTACTTCACCTTATCTCACTTTACATTTCATTTAGTATTTAAATTTGGATTTTCCACAAAATACCAACCATTTTACTTTGGTTTCACAATTCCATTTCCTATTCATAAGTTCACCAACTTATTTATTTAAAAGCCTATATTACTCATTCGAGTCCATCTTCACCTTACAATCACAACTCCAAATTATAAACATAACACTTAATGGCTTCTGGATATAAATTTTCTTTACACAATTATAATCATTTTACATTTCCACTTTATATCCAATTTAATTCAATTCAAATTCAATTTTATATTTAACTTATCCTGAGTTAAATTCAAATATATTTTATTCACTTCCATACACTTAAATTAAATTTTAATTCCAGGATTAAAATTTTCATTTTCTTCTTATCAATATCAACTTCATTTTATACGTTCGATAGTTGATCCATTTTAACTTTCACATTTTTATATTTAACTTATCTGGAGTTAAATCCAAATATATCTTATCAGATCAACTTCACTTTATAAGCTCAATAATTGATTCATCTTAACCTTTTAATCAACACATACCCTCTTGGTATGTCAAATCAAATCTCCGGATTCCAAAACAATTTGGTCATATCAAAACAAATTTCCCTTTTGAAATTTCTAAAACAATTTGTATACCCAACAAGTCCAAACAAATATCATAACCAATCACCACGGTAGCAATCCATCACTTTAGAAACTCGAAAATGAATTCTGATGATGTGGCCATCATCACCAGGATTATTTTCCAGCGACGGAAGTGAGTTCAGTGCTTCTTTACTTCCACAAATTCATTTCAAAACAATTTTTATTCAAAAATATTTCCTAAAAAAATACTCCATTATTGACATCGAATCTTTGGAAAACATTTCAAACATTCCCAACCTTTGTTTAAATTCATTTAAAACACTTTTCAAAATTTCTGGGATTAAAATTCTGGTTTAAATCAAATTTTAGTTATACTCCTTCGGATAAGTCATTTATAGGATTTATTTGGTTATAAATCATTTCAATTTTATATTCTTGTTTGATTATAATAGTAACAACCAAACATCCCAGTATATATAATAGTTTTAGAAAATTATTCCTTTTATATCAAAATATAATTTTGGGTAAAATTATTTCATTTACCCTTTTTAAAACAATACTATGTCGGTTTATCTTGTTTAAGAGTTTAGAAACCCCTATCGATACGGTTGTACTTCCTGCACCGACCAGAATTCATAAACGCTCAACCGATAAGTCAACACAGTATAAAAACAGTTTTTGTATTCACTAACAAGTACGCGCTCATATCTATTATTACACTCAACTCATTCTAGAGTACTATTGACTCTATTTGTAATGAGTAATTTCCCCCACCAAAGCCTAGGTTATCGCTAACCTAGCTCTGATACCAAATGAGACGACCCGCCCTTCTCGACTCACGAAAATCGACACAAAATTTACCACAGTATAATATTCCAATGATCGAGTGCCGGAAAAAAACAGATTGTTGAGGAAAAAGAAAGAAGATAGAAGAAAGAAGGAACTAACCAACATCAATATTTCACAATCACAGCGGAACAAAATATAATAAATAATAACATATCTTTACACAAAATGAAACCATATCTGTTTTATACAATACATCATTAGAGTATATCACCAGTAAAGAACAATTACCAGCCTGGCAGTTATATCAGCCTGCCTCACAACTTGCTGGAAATTTCAAACAACCATAGTAGCGGAATAAACAAGTACGAATAATACGTCTCGGACTCCAGCTCCACACCTGAGCTCCACAGCATCCTATCCTGTAATCTATAATACTCGGTCTGACCCGAGCATTATAATGAAATAACACCCGAGTCAGTCTGGAATACCAGCGTGAGAGAAATACATCCAAGCTGATTCTTAAAGTTTCAAAAATCCTTTGAAATCAAAAGCATCTCGTAAGACCACGCCACAAATAAACATGTCGGGTTTTTACCTTACGATAGCCAAAACACTTTTTATCAATTCCGTCTGATATTATAATAGTGTCTATAAAAGTAAAATAGAATCTATTTGAAATGCTTGCATCTCACATTTCAGCAATAGTTGGGCACAATCAAAACCGTACAGGCGCATAGGGAGAATGGATTTCCAACTAATGACTAAGCACTGGGGTACCACCTGTCACAGTACCAGGTCTAGATCAGCGTACCGAGGACCACGCCCGATCCCCTACAACACAAGGCCGGAACTACCCCTTACTGGATAATTCCGAGTAAGATCACCCCACAGTTGGGATCAACAACCGCACCACTAAGCCGAAATAAGAAGGGACATCTAGACAGGGATGACCTCACCCTAATGGGCGCTACCCACATAGCCTTGCTGGATAACCCCTGATTTTCAGTCATTTCCGGTTGATGAGGCTCGAGGCTAAGGTTACCTTTTTAGAACATATCACTTAGAATGCTCATCGTCCACCTGACGATGTTCTGAAAGCATTCATCCATACAAGTCCGTCCCGGGTTCGAACGGAACCGAAGGCACTACTCCTACTACATCCATTTTGGAATCACCCTCAGGATTAGTAGCGACTAACCCTTGCACTTCACTGCTCCATCTTCGACTCCGAACTCGTTTTTCCACAAAAACGTACAAACTGGATCGAAGTGGTTTTCGGGAGATAAATCCCGATCCCGGTCTCTTCGAAACGATCAGCGCATTGGCCAAATATTGATAGTCAGTGATTTAACTATCAATTAACATCCACAAGCATCCATCAAACAATAAATAATTACCCAAATTATTTATTAATCTCAAGATATCTTCACAAGATATATTCCCAATTTCACCCTTGAAACAGTTTTTCAAACCATCTTCCTTTACGGAATAAATTTCCCGAATATTGTTTTTCCACTGAAAATAACCAAGTCCAAACATTTTAGATTCTAAAACAATTAAATCACCTTATTCTAAAATGTACCTTAAAATATTTAAATTAAACTACTTAAACACTTTATTCAAAATATATTTTAAGAATATTTAAGGTAAAACTATTTTATAAAATATAAAACTAATTTTAAAATAAAAGTTAAGTCAACCTGAATTTTAAAATAAAAATTACAAACTTCTATATAAGTTTCAAATAAAACTTTAACCAAACTATCTATAAAATAAATCCATTTTATAAAATATGAATATTAATAATATTCTTTCAAAACATAATACCAATTACCCCTTTAAAATAATTATTACTATAACTAATTTAATAAATATTCACCTTTAAAATTTTTACAACTTAAATAATAATTTCTTGAAAACATTCCTTTTTAAAAACAAATTTAAACTTTTAACTTTTACTTAAAAATCTACTTTAAAACGTACTTGGCTTTCAGGGAAACACACTTCCATTTCAGAATAAACCAAAGAATTCTTCTTATAAATCCTGCTTGATTTATCTAAATCCAAATTTACGTTTCAATCCCGTAAATTTCTTCCAACACTTTAAAAATAAACACCTTTATTTATTTCAAAATCACATTCCCATTTCCTGGAAATCACTCCAAAAATATGTACTTAATTTATTTAAAATAAGTTACCAAATCCTTTACTTCAAATAACACCTTTGAAAATTCCATAAAGTTTCCTTGAGTAACTTAAATCAAAATTTCTTTAAGATAAAGTTATTATATCAAATATCTATATTAAAGTTTCCTTTAGAAAACATAATACTAATTTACCTTTAAAATAATTAAATACCATAATTACTTAAATAAATATTTACTTGTACTTAAAAATGATTAAAATAATATTTTCTCTCTAAAATATTCTCAAACACATTTTAAACTTCCAATTTATATTTTGAAAGCTCTTCTTTGAAACATACTAAATTTCCAGGAAAGATACACTTTCCATCCTTTAAAAATAATCTCACTATTATTTTTAATCCATTTCACTTCTTATAGAAATTCCCATTGGAAATCTATACTTCAAATTTATTTCCCAATAAAACCCCATTCCATTTATAAACCCAGTTTATAAATTTCCATTTCTCATTTCCTTTTTAATCACAGTTTCCAATAACATTTCAATTTCCCTTTAATCCCAATTTATTTCATTATATTTTAAAATTCCAGATTTTATTTATCCAATCATAACACAGCACAATTTAATTTCCAAATTAATCTATCATAGTATATAAATAAAATACATCATCAATTATGAAAATAATTTCTACATTGTGAGGAATCCAGTTGGATCCCTCCAACCTGTTTCCCTGCATCCACAGATGTTAGCACAATAGCAAATATCAATCCAGACTGATATTAATATTCATATTCAACCAATCACTCAATTATTTAAATATTAACTATTTAAATTAAATGGCATCCAGATGTGAGTGAGATTAACTCACCTTGAATTCGTCGAGCGTTCAAATTTTACATTAAATCGAACCGTTCGATTTAATCCAAAATTTTCACTTGCTCCAAACGATTCCAGATCTGCACCACAGCGGACTTCTCGTCGCTGCGATTCCGGCGCCACCAAAATCGTCGAATTCTGACCACGTATGCACAAGTTATAGATTTATAAAGTTTGAATAAAATTTTATAAAACAAATTCTTTTATTTAATTTTTATATACCAGACAAAATCAGGCCGTTCATCTCGAAATGAAAATGTGGACCGCCAATTCTTCTACTTCCCTCTCACGATTATCGTTCGTACGCTCAAACCCATTGGCCGCCATCTATAAACAATTATCGCGCCCCCCTTCATCGAGTTCGACGATGATCCGATGCTGCCACGAGAAAGCTCGTCGCTAGCTCCCTCCCCATCATGAAACTGGTCGAGCTCGGCTACGCCAGCCTCTCAAAAAATGCGCTCGAATATCACGCATTCGTGGTCGATTTCCAGACGATCCACTCCACTATATTCGATCATACCCGTTGAACAGGTAGATCTTGCTGAGCCCTACAACTTCCTAGTTGGGAGTTTTCAAAAACATTGATTGGATCTTTCGAAAATCGAGGAACAAAATGGGACATTTTCGGCCATTGCTTAAGTGGGTGGCGGCTGTGAGTATCGAATAGGGTTTTTTGCTCGAGATCCTATTTATAAACATTTATAATAATATTTTATTATTATTTCCAATTTTTAATAAGCTTTTTCAACCGAACTCCAAACCACACGTGGCGCCTGACATTTATAATGTTTTACCCACATTCCGAACACAATGGAACATGTTTCGAAAGCTAATTCAATCATATGTGGAAGATAGCCTTTTGAATCGATTTAAAAATATTAAATTTTTTATTTTAATTTCAACGCGTTTCTCACCCGTACGAACAAACGGTAACTCCAAACGCTAAGAAATTTGAAATCCGATAATAATTAACTATTACGGATCCAATGGATCTGGTTTCGTCGAATTCCAAGACTGTGCCCCGGAAGACTATTTTAACCCGTCTATAAATTCGAGCGATTTTCGAAATCGTCGAAATCACTTAAAATTTCACTATTAAAATTTTACTAACTTAATTATAACCCTTATGGAATTTATATTCACATTAGAAATCATTCTGATTCGTTTTAAATCAAAATTTGATTATTCATATTATTACTATATTAAATTCCATTATTAAATTAATATAAAAATTCCAAATTCTAACTTATCGACTTTCGATTCCATCCAAAAGTCCAACATTAAAATTCAAATCAAACTAGACTCAAATAAGTCTTAGAAACCATTTTTATACTCATTTACATCCAGATTCACAAATTATCCCAATTTCAAATATTTAATTATTATTATTCAAATCCAATTAAATTGTCGTATTTGAATTTTAACTAATTTTATTAATTTGACCAAAATCTTCTTATTTCAAAATCAAATTATAATTCGCATTCAACATTTAAATTGAATTAAATGTTCAAAATCTAACGACCAAAATTCCGGGTCATTACATTCCTCCCCCCTTATAAAAATTTCGTCCCCGAAATTTGCTAAGGTAGGAAAATGCTACTAACTCATTTACTTACCCAACTTACATAGTTAAAACTTACATTCACTTTACCAAAATCTTTAGCTCAATTCCAAAACCATTTGCTTCATTACTAACTCAAAAGTTTGTTTTCAACATCATTCCAAAACAACTTTCTTAGTTAACCAAAAATTTCAAAATCCTTAAAAATTTTCTAACTCCCAAAATTTTTGACAGCGTCTCCTTTGTACGGAGAGCCTTTTACAATATCACAAATATAACAAATATATATACATCGACCCACACGATCGGAAAACAAAATATACCACAATATATTATCATTTTCCAATTTTATTGCGTAGGCGTACCTTTTGATTAGCATTTTAAAAGCAAGCGGCTAATATATTATGCATTTACGCGCTCCAACTCAATCGACTGCCTCCCGCACCTGTACTTACTCAAACAAACACATGAGTTTTCAATAATATGAGATTTTAACAACATTCCATTCATTTAACTAGCCAAACACATCAATTACATAACCAAACAAGTAGATTTCATAATCCTACATGTTAACCATATTTTAAAGGCTATCACAAGGTTTAAACATCATTTTAATTTCTTTTGCAAATTCAAACTTCATTTTATTCCACTCGAATGATTTACATTCAAGTTTACTATATACAATTCATATTTAAACCAATTCATCTTTGTACCAATTAATCTCATATTCACATCAAATGGGTTTATAAGCCTTATTTACATAAATTCACTCCTATTCAATTCCAAATTGATTCACAAATCAAATTTTTATTTTAAATTTGATATATTTGCATTTCTTTTATGATTTACTTGCATTTATATATAAATCCCCTTAATAAGATTTCAATTCATTCCAACCGATTCAAAAACCAATTTCATTTACTTCTTTTAATTCATTCACTGTCGTTTACGACAAAACGACTAATTCCTATGCAAGTTCATTGTTATTCAAACAAGTAACCATTACTTATGGTTATAACCGTTTAAAATTAATTCCAACTTAAATCTATATAAATTATTTCATTCGGAATTATTCATAACCCAAACAATTTTTTACTTCATTACAATTATTAAATCAAATCCCTATTCTCACATTTTAATTTCATTATCCATACAGGTCCATTCAAAACCATTTTATAAGCTCGACAACAACCATTTCAAAATTTCTTAAGTTGCCACAACTCTATTACATCCCATTTTCTTTCATCAATTCTTTTTCAATTTAATTTGATTCTTATCCAATCAAATTCCCATCCATTTACAAATTTTAATTCAACTAGTTACTTGAAATCCATTTAATTTCTATTCACCTTTTCAATTCATTTCTGGATTTATTAATAATATGACCATTTTCAATTATTCCATGCCAGAACTGGATTTATTTAGCTTTTCAAATTTTTAACAAGCTACCAAAATTTTATTCATCCCATTACCCTTTTATTTAATTTAGCTTACACTAAATTCATCCTCAAACTATTCTTTTGGATTTAGTTGAGTGAGCATTTACTTCATTCAATATCATTTCAACTAAATTAAATTTCCTTTCAATTCAATTCTTATCCAAATTTTAATTCAAGTTCAACTAAATTTTATTCAGCCAACTTAAATTAATACCATTTCCTTTACTAATTCAAATAAGAATTTAAATTTCATTCAATATCATTCATTATACAACTGAATTTTGATTTCCAATTCAATTCAATCCAAATTCATCTCTATTTCATTAAATTTAGGTTAAATTCAATTCGATCCCATTTTATTTATCAATATATAAGTTCAAAACTTATTTAATAACCTAAGTCCATTCACAAGTTATATTTACTTCACCTTATCTCACTTTACATTTCATTTAGTATTTAAATTTGGATTTTCCACAAAATACCAACCATTTTACTTTGGTTTCACAATTCCATTTCCTATTCATAAGTTCACCAACTTATTTATTTAAAAGCTTATATTACTCATTCGAGTCCATCTTCATCTTACAATCACAACTCCAAATTATAAATATAACACCTAATGGCTTCTGGATATAAATTTTCATTACACAATTATAATCATTTTACATTTCAACTTTATATCCAATTTAATTCAATTCAAATTAAATTTTATATTTAACTTATCCTGAGTTAAATTCAAATATATTTTATTCACTTCCATACACTTAAATTAAATTTTAATTCCAAGATTAAAATTTTCATTTTCTTCTTATAAATATCAACTTCATTTTATACGTTCAATAGTTGATCCATTTTAACTTTCACATTTTTATATTTAACTTATCCAGAGTTAAATCTGAATATATCTTATTAGATCAACTTCACTTTATAAGCTCAATAATTGATTCATCTTAACCTTTTAATCAACACATACCCTCTTGGTATGTCAAATCAAATCTCCGGATTCCAAAACAATTTGGTCATATCAAAACAAATTTCCCTTTTGAAATTTCTAAAACAATTTGTATACCCAACAAGTCCAAACAAATATCATAATCAATCACCACGGTAGCAATCCATCACTTTAGAAACTCGAAAATGAATTCTGATGATGTGGCCATCATCACCAGGATTATTTTCCAGCAACGGAAGTGAGTACAGTGCTTCTTTACTTCCACAAATTCATTTCAAAACAATTTTTATACAAAAATATTTCCCAAAATAATACTCCATTATTTACTTCGAATCTTTGGAAAACATTTCAAACATTCCCAAAATTCCCAACCTTTGTTTAAATTCATTTAAAACACTTTTCAAAATTTACGGGATTTAATTTCTGGTTTAAATCAAATTTTAATTATACTCCTTCGGATAAGTCATTTATAGGATTTATTTGGTTATAAATCATTTCAATTTTATATTCTTATTTGATTATAATAGTAACAACCAAACATCCCAGTATATATAATAGTTTTAGAAAATTATTCCTTTTATATCAAAATATAATTTTGGGTAAAATTATTTCATTTACCCTTTTTAAAACAATACTATGTCGGTTTATCTTGTTTAAGAGTTTAGAAACCCCTATCGATACAGTTGTACTTCCCGCACCGACCAGAATTCACAAACGCTCAACCGATAAGTCAACACAGTATAAAAACAGTTTTTGTATTCACTAACAAGTACGCGCTCATATCTATTATTACACTCAACTCATTCTAGAGTACTATTGACTCTATTTCTATTGAGTAATTTCCCCACCAAAGCCTAGGTTATCGCTAACCTAGCTCTGATACCAAATGAGACGACCCGCTCTTCTCGACTCGCGAAAATCGACACAAAATTTACCACGGTATAATATGCCGACGATTGAGTGCCGGAAAAAAACAGATTGTTGAGGAAAAAGAAAGAAGATAGAAGAAAGAAGGAACTAACCAACATCAAAATCTCACAATCGCAACGGAACAAAATATAATAAATAATAACATATCTTTACACAAAATGAAACCATATCTGTTTTATACAATACATCATCAGAGTATATCACCAGTAAAGAACAATTACCAGCCTGGCAGTTATATCAGCCTGCCTCACAACTTGCTGGAAATTTCAAAAAACCATAGCAGCGGAATAAACAAGTATGAATAATACGTCTCGGACTCTAGCTCCACACCTTAGCTCCACAGCATCCTATCCTGTAATCTATAATACTCGGTCTGACCCGAGCATTATAATGAAATAACACCCGAGTCAGTCTGGAATACCAGCGTGAGAGAAATACATCCAAGCTGATTCTTAAAGTTTCAAAAATCCTTTGAAATCAAAAGCCTCTCGTAAGACCACGCCACAAATAAACATGTCGGGTTTTTACCTTATGATAGTCAAAACACTTTTTATCAAATCCGTCTGATATTATAATAGTGTCTATAGAAAGTAAAATAGAATCTAGCTGAAATGCTTGCATCTCACGTTTCAGCAATAGTTGGGCACAATCAAAACCGTACAGGCGCGTAGGGAGAATGGATTTCCAACTAAAGACTAGGCACTGGGGTACCACCTGTCACAGTAACTGGTCTAGATCAGCGTACCGAGGACCACGCCCGATCCCTTGCAACACAAGGCCGGAACTACCCCTTATTGGATAATTCCGAGTAAGATCACCCTACGGTTGGGATCAGCAACCGCACCACTAAACCGAAATAAGAAGGGACATCTAGACAGGGATGACCTCACCCTAATGGGCGCTACCCACATAGCCTTGCTGCATAACCCCTGATTTTCAGTCATTCCCGGTTGATGAGGCTCGAGGCTAAGCGTTACCTTTTTAGAACATATCACTTAGAATGCTCATCATCCACCTGACGATGTTATGAAAGCATTCATCCATACAAGTCCGTCCCGGGTTCGAACGGAACCGGAGGCACTACTCCTACTACATCCATTTTGGAATCACCCTCAGGATTAGTAGCGACTAGCCCTTGCACTTCACTGCTCCATCTTCGACTCCAAACTCGTTTTTCCATGAAAACGTACAAACCGGATCGAAGTGGTTTTCGGGAGATAAATCCTGATCCCGGTCTCTTCGAAACGATCAGCGCATTGGCCAAATATTGATAGTCGGTGATTTAACTATCAATTAACATCCACAAGCATCCATCAAACAATAAATAATTACCCAAATTATTTATTAATCTCAAGATATCTTCACAAGATATATTCCCAATTTCACCCTTGAAATAGTTTTTCAAACCATCTTCCTTTACGGAATAAATTTCCCAAATATTGTTTTTCCACTGAAAATAACCAAGTCCAAACATTTTAGATTCTAAAACAATTAAATCACATTATTCTAAAATGTACCTTAAAATATTTAAATTAAACTACTTAAACACTTTATTCAAAATATATTTTAAGAATATTTAAGGTAAAACTATTTTATAAAATATAAAACTAATTTTAAAATAAAAGTTAAGTCAAACTAAATTTTAAAATAAGAATTACAAACTTCTATATAAGTTTCAAATAAAACTTTAACCAAACTATCTATAAAATAAATCCATTTTATAAAATATGAATATTAATAATATTCTTTCAATACATAATACCAATTACCCCTTTAAAATAATTATTACTATAACTAATTTAATAAATATTCACCTTTAAAATTTTTACAACTTAAATAATAATTTCTTGAAAACATTCCTTTTTAAAAACAAATTTAAACTTTTAACTTTTACTTAAAAATCTACTTTAAAACGTACTTGGCTTTCAGGGAAACACACTTCCATTTCAGAATAAACCAAAGAATTCTTCTTATAAATCCTGCTTGATTTATCTCAATTCAAATTTACGTTTCAATCCCGTAAATTTCTTCCAACACTTTAAAAATAAACACCTTTATTTATTTCTAAATCACATTCCCATTTCCTGGAAATCACTCCCAAAATATATACTTAATTTATTTAAAATAAGTTACCAAATGCTTTACTTCAAATAACACCTTTGAAAATTCCATAAAGTTTCTTTGAGTAACTTAAATCAAAATTTCTTTAAGACAAAGTTATTATATCAAATATCTATGTTAAAGTTTCCTTTAGAAAACACAATACTAATTTACCTTTAAAATAATTAAATACCATAATTACTTAAATAAATATTTACTTGTACTTAAAAATGATTAAAATAATATTTTCTCTCTAAAATATTCTCAAACACATTTTAAACTGCCAATTTATATTTTGAAAGCTCTTCTTTGAAACATACTAAATTTCCAGGAAAGATACACTTTCCATCCTTTAAAAATAATCTCACTATTATTTTTAATCCATTTCACTTCTTATAGAAATTCCCATTGGAAATCTATACTTCAAATTTATTTCCCAATAAAACCCCATTCCATTTATAAACCCAGTTTATAAATTTCCATTTCTCATTTCCTTTTTAATCACAGTTTCCAATAACACTTCAATTTCCCTTTAATCCTAATTTATTTCATTATATTTTAAAATTCCAGATTTTATTTATCCAATCATAACACAACACAATTTTATTTCCAAATTAATCTATCACAGTATATAAATAAAATACATCATCAATTATGAAAATAATTTCTACATTGTGAGGAATCCAGTTGGATCCCACCAACTTGTTTCTCTGCATCCACAGATGTTAACACAACAGCAAATATCAATCCAGACTGATATTAATATTCATATTCAACCAATCACTTGATTATTTAAATATTAACTATTTAAATTAAATGGCATATAGATGTGAGTGAGATTAACTCACCTTGAATTCGTCGAGCATTCAAATTTTACATTAAATCGAACCGTTTGATTTAATCCAAAATTTTCACTTGCTTAAAACGATTCCAGATCTGCATAACAGCGGACTGCTCGTCACTGCGATTCCGGTGCCACCAAAATCATCGAATTCTGACCACGTATGCACAAGTTATAGATTTATAAAGTTTGAATAAAATTTTATAAAACAAATTCTTTTATTTAATTTTTATATACCAGACAAAATCAGGCCGTTCATCTCGAAATGAAAATCTGGACCGCCAATTCTTCTTCTTCCCTCTCACGATTATCGTTCGTACGCTCAAACCCATTGGCCGCCATCTATAAACAATTATCGCGCCTTCTTCATCGAGTTCGACGACGATCCGATGCTGCCACGAGAAAGCTCGTCGCGAGCTCCCTCCCCATCATGAAACTGGTCGAGCTCGGCTACGCCAGCCTCTCGAAAAATGCACTCGAATATCGCGCGTTCGTGGTCGATTTCCAGACGATCCACTCCACTATATTCGATCATACCCGTTGAACAGGTAGATCTTGCTGAGCCCTACAACTTCCTAGTTGGGATTTTTCAAAAACATTGATTGGATCTTTCGAAAATCGAGGAACAAAATGGGACATTTTCGGCCATTGCTTAAGTGGGTGGCGGCCGTGAGTATCGATTAGGGTTTTGTGCTCGAGATCCTATTTATAAACGTGTATGATAATATTTTATTATTATTTCCAATTTTTAACAAGCTTTTTCAACCGAACTCCAAACCACACGTGCGCCTGGCATTTATAATGTTTTACCTACATTCCGAACACAATGGAACATGTTTTGAAAGCTAATTCAATATGTGGAAGATAGCTTTTTGAATCGATTTAAAAATATTAAATTTTCGATTTTAATTTCAACGCGTTTCTCACCCGTACGAACAAACGGTAACTCCAAACGCTACGAAATTTGAAATTCGATAATAATTATCTATTACGGATCCAATGGATCTGGTTTCATCAAATTCTGAAACTGTGCCCCAGAAGGCTATTTTAACTCGTCTATAAATTCGAGCGATTTTCGAAATCGTCGAAATCACTTAAAATTTTACTAACTTAATTATAACCCGTATGGAATTTATATTCACATTAGAAATCATTCTGATTCGTTTTAAATCAAAATCTGATTATTCATATTATTACTATATTAAATTCCATTATTAAATTAATATAAAAATTCCAAATTCTAACTTATCGACTTTCGATTCCATCCAAAAGTCCAACATTAAAATTCAAATCAAACTAGACTCAAAATAAGTCTTAGAAACCATTTTTATATTCACTTACATTCAGATTCACAAATTATCCCAATTTCAAATATTTAATTATTATTATTCAAATCCAATTAAATTGTCGTATTTGAAATTTTAACTAATTTTATTAATTTGACCAAAATCTTCTTATTTCAAAATAAAATTATAATTCACATTCAACATTTAAATTGAATTAAATGTTCAAAATCTAACGACCAAAATTCCAGGTCGTTACATGAACAAGGAAAGAGGCACGACTTCGAGAAGGGATTCGATGATGGCGAGGCCGTGGGTGGCGAAGTCGGGTGAAGGCACGAAGTACGTCGATAGTTTGGTACCATTTCATTCACAATTGCTACAGTTGGATTTAAGGTGAGTTAGTACTCACAATTTCTATCTCTAAATCTTATGTGATGTTTAGTTTGTTGAATGCATCTGCAATTGTGTTTGGATGGATTTGTGATGTGCCAAAACCCTAGTGTTTGCCTCCATATGAATTTGTTAAATTATTAAACTTATGAAAAACCGCATATATGTAGGTATATGGTACTTTGTCTAGTTTAGTTCAGTCTTCTATATGGTTGTTGCTCCTCTATATTGCTTTGCAGATTTTGTAGTTTTATTTCTCTGTTGTTTGCTGAACCTGTGAACTAGGCCACATTATATGCTTACATGTTCTTGAATGTTAAAACCATTGAACTGATATATGAATACACACACACATGTTAGCTGTATTTTTCATAAATTAGTAGTATTGCTTTTTTTTAACAAAAAGAACTAGGGGCCCACTTGAATTCAAAACTAGATGCAAGTATACTTTTATATAAAAGATTGCCTGAATATTTTGTAAGTTTAGTGAATATCTTTGTCAATTACTGTTTTATAATTTCACTATTATAAAACAGTTTGTTCTAGAAATATATTATTAACTTGTTTCGTATAAAAAAGTATACATGGATTCAAAATGAGATTATGTATAAGGCATATATAGGTTTCGAAATACCCTCCTAATAATAGCCTGTCATTTCTTATCTTGTAGGATGTGTATCTATTCATATTTAATATATGCACCTAGCCTTGTTATCAAGATATTAGTAACCTAGCATATTATTTTTAAAAAGTATGGACTTGTCTCTGTACTTGTATGTATTATAAACTACTATATATATGTAAGAACTGATTTCAAAATAGTATGAGAATACAACATTGTCTAATTAAATACATATACTTTAAAGTGTACTTGCTTTGGCCATTGTACTTCTTTTTCACACATAAGTCTTCTCTTGCCTTGGAATTTTCGAAAATGGCTGCACATGCTTTAGTAGCTTGACACCTTTTAAAATATATATACATAAATAGCCTAGCATTGCATTGAAAATGGGTACATATTGCATTGTAACATTTCTTTTTGATTTATTTTCTATTGCATGTACATGTTTTTTTTTCTTTGAAGTTCACATGCTCATCCAAATATTCTTGCATTTAATAATTTTGCCCTTGCCATGTTGAGTTGGTTATGCAATGTTTATTCAATTGAATTTGATTTGTCCAAAAATGGAAATAAGGACACACGTCCTTTATGTATAATATGGTTTGAAGAATGGCCTCTCATCTGATCTGTCATTTCGAAATTTGATGGCCTTAGTCATGAAATTCTTGTTTTGCTATTGCTTGTACATGTCTAAATAAAGAAATGGAAGATGTCCGGTTTAATTGATACATTAAGACAATCTTTATATGTTCTTACTTTAGAAAAAAATAAAATATACACAGCCATGCTAATTTCGAAATTTGTAGGCTCCTGTACTATGTACTTTTCAACTTATATAGTATGCTTAACTTTACTATATATTCATAAGGTGGTATTCTTGCTTTGCTTTGCAACTTAACCAACCTATACAATGAAATTTTAAATTTATGTAACATGCATATGTTTGTCAAATTGCATAACATGCCTTTGTTTTTTTAAGTTTTTATAACTACTGTTGTACATGCATTTATTATATAGTTTAATTGTTTTGTATTATTTTTCAATTATAGGAAATTTGATTTGATTTGTATTCTACTAGATTTCGTGTTTTTCTATGAAACAAAGAATTTAAATAAATGATTGAACTGTCGGATTGGTACGGGACTTTTCATACAATTCTTTTGTTTATTTTTATAATTTGTTGAATAGAGTTTAAAGTGGAATTTACTAGCTTTTAGTAAATACCACTATTTTAAATCTCGGCTATCTCGGCCGAGATCTCGGTTGAAGGCTTGAGTGAAACGAAACATGAGATATCGGTTGATATCTCATTTCGATTATATCGGCCGATATTTGGAGCGAAACGATATTCCGAGATATCCTCGATATATTGTTTTTTTTTCAAAAAAAAAAATAGGCCCATCTCAGTCTATCATAAAAAAATGAACAAAGCCCTTTCCTTTCTGATTCAACTTCTCAAAAAATCACGTTACTCGTCAAAATATCGAACTCCCTCTTTAAAAAAAATCGAACTTCCTCTTCCAACATCCGACAGCTCGTGGTTGCTTCCAGTTTTCGACTACTCAATCTAGCTTTTGACAGTCTGCAGCTTCGTTTTCGACCAATCTCTCTACTCTCTACATGTATGTAAATTAGGGTTGTTTCTATTTTAATGAAATTCAATTTTTCAGAAATTGAATATACAGTATAATTTAGAGTAGATTTGCAAGTAGATTTAGTTTGTTATTCTTACTGCATAACCTTCTGCAAGTAGATTTGCATTGCCTGAAACCATTCGATTCCTGATATCTCTTATATGCATTTGCTTTTATTTGCATCAGTTCCTGATACTGTTATTATGTTATTCTTACTGCATAGATGTAATTGTATAGAACCCGCTTTTTTCAGTTAATTTGTCACCTTTCATCTACTTATATGTAATTACTAAAACTGGTGATGTTTTGTAACTTTTGTTTAACAATTTCATATAATTGAAGTATAATTGCATTATTTTTTTCAGTTAGAATAGTGGAGATTAGTTACAGTAATTCAGTAAATGTTAAATAAATCGATACCATGCATTTTTTGCTATAAATTATGTGATGTGTTATACTCCGATATGGTCCCGAGATGAACTTTAGGTCTGAGATGTAAATCCGATATTGGCGTCCGAGATGCACTCGTCTCATCCGAGATGCACTCGTCTCGTCCGAGATGCACTCGTCTCGTCCGAGATCTCCCCCGATATGATACCGAGTCACTAAAATCGCTGAAATGAAACGTGCCTGATATCCGAGATTTAAAACCTTGGTAAATACTTGAATTTACTTTCTAGTATGGGACAGTTTGCTAAATTCTTGTAATTACCATAGTGACAGTAATCAACACTTTAGAGTTGTATATCTTGGGGTGTTCGAATTTTTAGTATGCCGATAAATTCCTAAGAGACGGCAGCTTATTTTTCCAGCGACCAGAGAGTCGATCTTACTTAGATTTTGGGTAGGCAGATCTATTTCTATGGTTAGGTCTGTTCTGGTATAATACAGCTGCCCTTTCTATTTTGGACAGGTATTATATTGCAGCCCTATCATTTTTTCTCACCAGTGGACAATGTTTACCTATTTCTGTGGTTAGGTAATTTCACATAGCCAGTCTATTTCTTTGGTTAGACTGTATCCTATTTCTGTGGTTAGGTATGTGGCGGGGTTTATTTTTCTACAGTCTGGGACTGATTAGATCCCGTGTTGCACTTTTTTATACTGATAGTTGACTACCATCAATATTTCATTATTAATGATTATTTCTTCAGAGATTTTGGCACGGATATTTAGTATCCTTTTGTTTTGGCTCTGAGGAATTTTGAGTTTGTTATCACCATATTTTAGAAGATAGTTCATTGGAGAATTGATATGAATTTGTGAAATGGTGATTGGTTTTATATGCCTTATTTCGATGATTATTTGTTTGGTCATATTTGTATTATGACTTATTTGGATTGTTAAGTGATATTTTTCTTCCTGTATATATTGATTTAATATGCCTTATTATTGTTAAGTTGAATTTGGCATATATATGGTGCTTGGGCATGTTTATTCTATATGACTTATTTTGTTATGGTTAAGTCATAAATTTTAATAACATGCATATATATATACACACACACACACATTGTTTGAGCATACTTAATTGATATGACTTATTTTGATATGGTTAAGTCATATATTCTTGTTATCGGTATCTTACCCTTATGATATTTAGAGATAGTCTGACCCGAGTGTTATTTTGCTCAGGTCAGGCCGAGACTTTTCAGGTTACAGGTAGACCTTTGGACGGTTGGGCTAGCGAGGGAGATATACTATTTGGATTTCTAGTTTATTTCATTTAGCCATTTGGACTTTGTACAGTTAAGATTATAGAATTGTCACATGTATATTATTTGAGTCTAGTATTCTATTTTGTAGACTCGCAGTTTGTATAAGTTATGGAAATTATTATTCCGATGTGATCTGTGTACCTCTGATATGTGTTTCATATTTTATTATGTTCTGAATACTTTTAAATCGGTGTGTCTGTTACTTTGTATTAATACTATACACGTCAAATTTCAGTTCAGATATTAAGTGAAAAAGGTATAAATGATGTGTCAGTGTTAGTATAAAGACATATTCACATCCGATCGCCCTTAACAAGCCATATTCTTTGGATTAGCAGACGACATTACTTGTAATGTTCTTTGCTAAACTGGGCATCGCGGTGGGGTCGTTACAGTTGGTATCAGAGGTGTGTTCAGAACATTATAGAATATAAATTGATTCAGAGTTCAGATCTTGACCTAGAAGTCTCGTCCCTGGGGTGTGTAGTAGTTAGTAATTTCTATTAACCATTAGGGATAGAAATATAAATTGATTACTGGGTAATCAATTTGGTCGTATTTCAAGATTTCTTAAGTATGAAAATATTATTATATAATTATTGCAAATTTTTTTAATTTATAATTTGGAAATTTATTTTGAGATTTTGGAAAGTTAATTATATGATTTTAAAAATCTAAATGATTAAAAATAATCAAAGTTGCGCAGCGGAATTTTAGAAATTGAATCGTTCTGCTAATGACGACTAATTGATTTTTGGTTGATTGGCTGTTAGCTATTGATTGCTTAGTTGTATTTATTTAAACTGGATGTATGGATGCTAGTGATATTAGAATAAATGCATCTAAATTTGTGATTATCTTTTGTGTTGACTTATCCGGACGTTGCTTAAGGATTCAGATCGATATGGGGGACGCCATGTTATCGATATGAGTTCTCTAACATTGAACGAGACATTTTGACATAAGAAATAATTATTTTAATAAATGAAAGTTATTTTAAATTTAAAATAATTTAAAATAAAATTTGGCCATGAATCAATTGTGTGGAGTGGAGAAACTTGGTTAGACAATGTTGAAAGCTTAGGCGATCGAGTTTGTAGTGACGAAGCGAATCACAAAATTTTCATGGATAATTATTATTTTATATTTTGAAGAGAAATTTTGAAATTTGTCTATAAATAAAATTGAATGAAAGTTAACTGAAAAGATGTAAATTTGGAAAATTAAGTAAAATGGATTTATTCGATTTATAAGTTGTTAACTTTGAAAATGTTCCATTTTTGAGAAATGATAATTTGTCTTTTTAAATCTTAAAATGAGAGTTAAAATATTTAGTTATAGTGTAGAACTTTGTGAAAATTTTTAAAAGTAAAACTAATTAATAAATGATGTTTAGAAATGAGAAAAGAGGGAAAAATTGAGATACTTCATTTAACTAAATTGTGGGTTTGGACTAAACATAAACTCAGTCCATTTAAGTGTAATTGAGAAATTTCTCTCATCTTAGTTCCTTGGTATGTTCATTTCAAAGGATAGAAACCAGAAGAAGAAAATGTAAATTGTAATATATGAATAGGTATATTTTGTGTTAATTTGTCCGTTGAGTATTTAAGAATTTCGGTCGATGCATTTGGCCAACGTTGTCGATAGGGATTCCACTAGAACGAGGCATTTTGACACGATAGTTTGAAAAGAATAATATGTTGAAAAATAATAATAATAAGTTGTGTTTAGTTGAATTATAATTAATACCAAGTGAAAATTTAAATTTTCTAATAAAATAATAATGAAGGGGTTTACTCATTTTCTTTTCTTCGGTTCATAACATTTTCCCGGCTTTGGATTTTACCCTTGAAGGCAGTCCCATCATATATCTGATTTTAATTGAAGTATACCAAAAAATTATGGGTGAAGTATTAAGGAAGATTGGCTGCTAAGTTATATAACCAAACAAATGGCACAGATTAAGAAGAACCATTAGTGTTTGGTTAATCATCTGTTACTTTAGTGATGGACTTGGTTAATGGTTTGTTGATTACCTGATAATTTGGTATGAAGTCTTCTTGTAATTTAACTACTTGTACATTTCCTTGTTCTACCATTCTGCTTGATATAGGTAGTTTTGTTCTTTCTTTTGTTGATTTGAGCTCCCACTTCACAAGGCCCACCTTTGCTATACAAGCTCGCTAGCTGTTGCAATTCAGGATTTGAAAAGGAGAATTTTTTTTGTGATAAAATGAACTAGAAATACAAGCAACACTCTTTTGTGACCCTTTCCACAAAATAAAAAGTGCAGCTTTATAAATTTATAAATTTCAAAATTAATGTATTACATTCTCTATCATTGGACCATTTTACTTTAAGAGTACAACTCCCCTACATTTATTATTGTTACACCATATAGATTTCAAAACTCTTTAAATAGCTGTGCATATCAACAAGAGAAATAAACAACTCAAGTCAAAAATTTTATCTTGGACACAATATTTTCTAAATAATAAAGAATGATTTTCTTTGAAGTTTTTCTTGGCTTACTTCTATTATTATTGATCACTTGTGGCTTTTTGTTGAAATTTAACGATCTTCGGTTTAAAATGAAAACACTTCTTCACGACACTATTGGTTGCCCGTTGCTTGGAGAAACTTCGGAGTTTTTTTTATCAGGGGCCAAATTTCATGAAAAATCAGAGATCAATGTAATATTATTTTTACATTGATTTTATTTTTATTTTCTTGTAAGTACACCGTTGTTCAAATTCATTCTGGTTATTATCCATGTTTCATTGTTTTATTATGCGTGTGTTACTATTTGGGATATTTACTTTGTTAACTTTTTTTTGCATTATTAAGAAAAGCTGCCTCTTATAATATAAACCTACTTTTGTCTATTCAAGGCTTATCTTTTCACTAAGTTTAGTTGCATGAAGGATTCATTGTATAAACAGTGACTAACCTCATTCCTCTGTGTGAACATTTAATAGCATTCTTATAATAATCTATAGCTAAGTGTTGCTGCCTGCTTCAAGCAGCAATGAAAAAAAATACTTTGACCATTTATGAGTTGGACTGGTCTTTAGAAAAACAACGAAGCTAGCACTTTTAAAATACAGTATGTTCACTTTGTTTTGGCTTGTACAGTATGTTCAATACTATTGAACTCATATAACCATCAGCACATAAGAATGTATTCAAATAAAGTTATAACTTACATCATAAATTTAATGAATGTGCTTTATGTGTGTGTGTGCCAATTCATAATTTTGTGTTATTTGATTATGCGAATTGATTATTTGCCGTGAATAGATCATTGTTTGCTGAACTGATTTGTGTGTTAGGACTTGATTCACTAAACAACTAGTTTTATTTTGATTTAAATTGAATGTTCACTATAAGTTTATGTTCATTTATTTAGGCTGCATATGAATTGCGGAAAATTTGAGGCCAGACTGAATGAATAGCAATTAAATTAGCTTCCAAAGCAAGGAAATAATAAACCTTGAATTAGAAAACGATGGACAATATGCCATTCATCATACAAACTTGGACATATAAATGACTTTTGTCGTCACTTATTATCATTAACTCTTAACTTATAGTTCTAAGTTATTACATGGACATGATACTAAATTAAACGATGCACATATACTTGGTCTTTAAAATTGAATTCAGTATGGTCATGGTTTGAGTAGTAAATAGAAAATTGTAACTTTCACACATGAAACTATATCTCACTTAAACCATATTGTTGGAAGTAACTTCAATATAAATGCTATATCATTCTTTTGTTCAATGAATGCAATGATCATGAAATCCTAATATATGAGACTTATTTGATTTGAATTGAGAATAGGTACGCGAAGACTATTTGGATTGGATTGGAATTGGTGCAAACTCGCTTTTGCACACAAAAAATTTAAACAAATTGCTTTAAAATGCTAAAATAAAGGTACGCTTTCGGATTAAATACATAAATGATAGAAATATTGTTATAATTGTGTTTCCGACCGTGTGGTTGATGTATATTATTTATATTATATTTGTAAAATTGCAAACGGCTCTCCGTACAAAGGAGACGCTACCGAAATTTTTCGAAAATTCAAACACTTAGAAAATTTTCAATAAATTTTCATATGCGAAGAAACGGAAATTAATAAATGAATCTCTTTAAATTTATAGCACATGATAAGTTTGATTCTAACGTTAACTACTTAAGATTTTGATCGAGTTTCAAATTAAAAGTAAAATTCGGTTCCTGATACTGTTATTATGTTATTCTTACTACATATATGTAATTGTATAGAATCCGCTTTTTTTAGTTAATTTGTCACCTTTTATCTACTTATATGTAATTGCTAAAACTGGTGATGTTTTGTAACTTTTGTTTAACAATTTCATATAATTGAAGTATAATTGCATTATTTTTTTCAGTTAGAATAGTGGAGATTAGTTGCAGTAATTCAGTAAATGTTAAATAAACCGATACCATGCATTTTTTGCTATAAATTATGTGATGTGTTATACTCTGATATGGTCCTGAGATGAACTTTAGGTCCGAGATGTAAATCTGATATTGGCGTCCGAGATGCACTCGTCTCGTCCAAGATGCACTCGTCTCGTCCGAGATCTCCCCCGATACGATACCGAGTCACTAAAATCGCTGAGATGAAACGTGCCTGATATCCGAGATTTAAAACCTTGGTAAATACTTGAATTTACTTTCTAGTATGGGACAGTTTGCTAAATTCTTGTAATTACCATAGTGACAGTAATCAACACTTTAGAGTTGTATATCTTGGGGTGTTCGGATTTTTAGTATGCCGATAAATTCCTAAGAGACGGCAGCTTATTTTTCCAGCGACCAAAGAGTCGATCTTACTTAGATTTTGGGTAGGCAGATCTATTTCTATGGTTAGGTCTGTTCTGGTATAATACAGCTGCCCTTTCTATTTTGGACAGGTATTATATTGCAGCCCTATCATTTTTTCTCACCAGTGGACAATGTTTACCTATTTCTGTGGTTAGGTAATTTCACATAGCCAGTCTATTTATTTGGTTAGACTGTATCCTATTTCTGTGGTTAGGTATGTGGCGGGGTTTATTTTTCTACAGTCTGGGATTGATTAGATCCCGTGTTGCACTTTTTATACTGATAGTTGACTACCATCATTATTTCATTATTGATGATTATTTCTTCAGAGATTTTGGCACGGATATTTATTATCCTTTTGTTTTGGCTCTGAGGAATTTTGAGTTTGTTATCACCATATTTTAGAAGATAGTTCATTGGAGACTTGATATGAATTTGTGAAATGGTGATTGGTTTTATATGCCTTATTTCGATGATTATTTGTTTGGTCATATTTGTATTATGACTTATTTGGATTGTTAAGTGATATTTTTCTTCCTGTATATATTGATTTAATATGCCTTATTATTGTTAAGTTGAATTTGGCATATATATGGTGCTTGGGCATGTTTATTCTATATGACTTATTTTGTTATGATTAAGTCATAAATTTTAATAACATGCATATATGTACACATTATTTGAGCATACTTAATTGATATGACTTAATTGATATGGTTAAGTCATATATTCTTGTTATCGGTATCTTACCCATATGATATTTAGAGATAGTCTGACCCGAGTGTTATTTTGGTTGGGTCAGGTCGAGACTTTTCAGGTTATAGGTAGACCTTTGGACGGTTGGGCTAGCGGGGGAGATATACTATTTGGATTTCTAGTTTATTTCATTTATCCATTTGGACTTTGTATAGTTGAGATTATAGAATTGTCATATGTATATTATTTGAGTCTAGTATTCTATTTTGTAGACTCGCAGTTTGTATAAGTTATGGAAATTATTATTCCGCTGTAATCTGTGTACCTCTGATATTTGTTTCATATTTTATTATGTTCTTAATACTTTTAAATTGGTGTGTCTGTTACTTTGTATTAATACTATACACGTCAAATTTCAGTTCAGATATTAAGTGAAAAAGGTAAAAATGATGTGTCAGTTTTAGTATAAAGACATATTCACATCCGATCGCCCTTAACAAGCTGTATTCTCCGGATTAGCAAACGACATTACTTGTAATGTTCTTTGCTAAACTGGGCATCCCAGTGGGGTCGTTACAGTTTGACCTTGGCCTTTTGCGGTCTGGGAAATAGACTTGATCGACGAACTTCCTATAGTTAGGGGTGGAGCTAAGTATGCTATGTGGCGGTCGACTACTTTACTAAGTGGGTCAAAGTCGAACCACTTACTAAGGTATCAACGACCAAGGTCAAAAAAAATTTGGTCGGGAATGTGATATGCAATTTTGGAGCCCCCTTCAAATCATCTCGGACAATGGATTGCAGTTGACAGCGAGGAGTTTGCTAATTTCTGTCGACGACATGAGATAAAAAAAACTCTTCGTGGTAGCGTACCCATAGGCTAACGGATAGATGGAAGCAGTCAATAAGGTTCTGAAGACCCTCATAAAGAAGCAGCTGGAAAAGGCGAAAGGAGCATGGGTGGATGAGCTTCCCCTAACACTATGGGCTTATCGCACTTCTTTCAAGACGGAAGTGGGGCATACTCCTTTCTCATTGGCATACGGGCCGGAAGTGAAGTTATCGGTGGAAGCAACAATACCATCAGACACGAGGATTCAATATGACTCAAGTGAGAATGAAGAGCTACTGAACATGTTACTGGATTCCGTTGATGAAAGGCATGAAGAAGTCACCTCAAAGGCTGAGGTGCATAAACGAAGGGTAGCCAATCAATACAATTCTAAGGTCAAACACTGTCCACTCAAGGAAGGGGACCCGATGCTGAAGCGAATCTTCCCAAGGCCGGGCACCTAACCCAACCTGGGAAAGACCTTACATTGCCCATAAGAACTTAGGTAATGGAGCTTTCATCCTTAGCACGATGGATGGAGCTATATTTAGAAAAGCTTGGAATGCATATAATCTCCATCGCCATTTTACTTAGCTTATGTTATTTTACTAATTATATTGCAATAAAGTAATTGAAACAATTACGAAATGAATTTTAATAAAATGCGCTTTCCTTAAAATCTTGTTATGATAAGTCATGAGTATGAAATGTAACTTTATACTACAACCTGAACATGTCGAATTAATGTTGGCATTAAGAGAACGCCATAAAAGGTCGATGAGCCGAGCTTTCTACTTGGGGGGAAAGCAATGACTCTGCAATTAAGAGCTTCCCCACTCAAACTTCTATCAGTAATGGTGGACTAAAGTGACCCTAACTGCATGTCCACGATTGATGATCAACTCAAACTTCCTACCGGCAATGGAAAACTAGAGTGACCATAACCAAGGTCCACCATTAATGATCGGATCCTACTGGCAATGAAGACCAGAGTTACCCTAACCGGGTGTCCACCATTGATGTCGGATCAAACTACTTGCTGGCAATGGAAAACCAGTATGACTCTAACTGGGTGTCCACCATTGACGATCGGCTCAAACTTCTTAAGGCAATGGTGGACCAGAGTAACCCTAATTAGGTGTTCGCCATTAATAATTGGCTACTAGCTTTTGGGATGGCAATGGAGAACCCGACTTACCAACTGTCAGGACATAACCACCGCCTAGTTGGTTCACCCTCGATATTCGGCTCTGGATTTCTATCTGCAATCGATAACTAAGCTCGCCCGTGGTAAAACATGATTATCAGTTGTACTGCTCAGTACAAGCAATCAAAACCATAATTGCCTATGAAGACTATCAACAAATAGACTCTAAAGCAAACTTGTTTAAAGTATGCATGGAACACATATACGGTAATAGACAGATAATTAACATACAGATCATATTGTCTGACATCCAAACATTTACTGTGCAAGTCTACAAGTATCAGAAAGTAAACGTACTCACCCTCACAAAAATACCAAAATTAGGCAAGCATGGATAAAAAGTGTTTATTAACAGCAAAACGCATGTAATATATTGTTCTAGGCACAAAACGAGGTATACACCTACTAATATCGCTTAGATTTAGTTTTGGAGACGCAACTCTTTTCACGAGGCTTGGACTTCCCTCACTCGTCTCTATGTGTCTCCTCCTTTAGCTTGGCGGCAGTCGCCTCATCAAGTTTTGCATATTTTTTCTTAATCAGTTTTAAATCCTCCATTTCTTCCAACTTGACTCTCGTAGCCTCTTTAGGGAATTTTTCTATGACATTCTGCCAAAGAGCTTCCCCTTTATTAAAATCCTCAATAGATTCGATGGTGCCCAAAATCTCAATATCGGCATCATCTCTAAAGGCAGCATCTTGTCTTAACCCTTATCGACTGGAAGGTCTGAAGAGTCCAGGGGCACGATTCCTGACAATGGGGCTTTTGAAGTGATTATAGCTCTAGAAGGATCTGTCATAAGCGTGTCACCTACATGGAAACGAGGAGGGATGTAAAATACGGTTTTGCCTCAAATAGGCTCGAACATACTGAGCAGTGACCCACATACTATAAAGAAGAAATCTTAGCCCCTATAGGAGAAACTGGACCATCGCTATATGGTTGAGCATCGTTTGAAGGAGGGGAATGTCTCGTGGCTGGCTCATGATTGATACATCTAAAGAAACATGGAAAACGGTTAAAGGGACATCATGCATGAGGGGCATAAATGACATGTTTTGAAGTTTGACCTTATGTTGTTGCCTTAAAGTTGGACCGCCATTCTTTTTCTACCCTTCTCTTCTTTTTGGGCCTTCTCAACCTTAGCCAACTTAATATAACTGAGCCATATGCCTCCCTATCCTCTGTCGCAAAGTGAGCGTCGATGGCTTCGAGACTGAAAGGTGATCCTCCTTGCTTATTGACAGTCTTTTCCTCTCTAATTAACCATTTATGGATAGACACCGTGACCTCTTAATATTCATCCATCCATGCTAAGCTCTTTTCAGTAAATATTCTGAAATAGATCTCATATTGAAGCTCTTCCACCTGATCCTGCTGGTCGTTCATCTCTTTACATTCTGTTTGCAGCCTTTCAACCTTAGTGGTTTCCGCAACTTTGTCGATACTCATGACTTTGAGCTCATTCCAAAAGGAAACACTTTCAGCTTTCCACTCCACCACCTTCTTTTTAAATCAGTAAGGCCAGACTCCATTTTCATAGCCAATGCCTGGAGCTCATCTAATATTTTTGTGAACTTGGCTTTAACATTCTTATTGTTGTTAAACACCACCCAGCTTTAATATTGTAATCCTCTTTTTGGCAGCTTTAATGTTGTCAGAATGTTCTTTCCTCTATTTCTCCAATTCCTCAGCATGAGCAACCTTTAGTTTATCAATCTCCTCTGGTAAGGACCTCTCTAATGCATCTAGCACCGCTTTATGATTTAAGTCCTTCTGATGCATCTACTTCCTCGGGTAAAAAATATTGAGATTCTATTAAGCATTCTTTTTGCTGATCTCATCTCCAGCTTTGATCGCCATGGTGCAAAACTCTGATAAGACCTTTACACCGCTCAGCATGTCCTTAAGAAGGTTGATCACTCCTGAAAAAGAGAAAGGAGGAGCATCAGCGAGCAAGCAGGCATGAGGGTCTCTTGGTTGGTAGGGTTGTTGGAACTCATCGAAATTCAAATCATTGGGGTCAGTGATAATGATCGCTCCTTCTTTATTATTTCCTATATCCTTGCCCTTAGAGGAACGAATGATCTCTCCCCTCTTGTCCATCCTCTCCTATTGCTTAGAGGTTTCCAAATTTGATAGAAGAAAAGGTGAAGTCCTAGGAGATTTAGAGGAACGGATGGGAATCCCGGATCTTGACTTACTACTGCGGGAGCGGGATCTCTTTCAGGAGCCATCTTTAGGGTCTTAGTCGCCTTTATCCTCAACTAGCTGATAAGGTACCAGTTCCCCCATTTTAAGTTCCGTAGTTGGCTGCCCTACATTCTGACTAGGCCAATCGACAAGGAAGCTTTCCTGATAACTTTTGAGGGTGCAACCGGCTTCAATTGCTTCATTTTGAATTGTAACTTTTGCATTTTGAACTCATGCTCCCTACAATAGTGTGGAAACAGTGAATTAGAATCGAGCAAGCATCCGTAGAAAAAGGGACCGAGGTATGAATCACTATAGTATAGAAAGAAAGACGTGTGCCTGTGTGAAAATAGTGCATGGCATTTGAATGAACCCTTTGGGTCCTCATGTGTTGCCAACTGTTGTTGAATTTTAGCTATCAATGTGGAGTCCCCTTATGCAATCCCCAACTCAGGATCTTGTAGATAGTCAAACACCGAGATGTCCCTAGGAATAAACTTTTCAGGATCCTCGGCCTCGTAAATTCCATGTAGGGCCTCCTCAATGTCGATGTTAGACAAACTCTCAAGGCTAATATGCCCAGAAGAGTAAGCTTCACTACGATCCAAAGCGGTGCCCTCGCTATCATGAGAATGAGGACTGGTCTATTATACTTTTTTTTGTATGGATGTTATCATCAACCCATGCATTTATGGTTGTAAGTCAACTACCTTTGCAAGACCCGATCCTGAAGGAATCTACTCCTGACAATTCTATGTCCATATGAACTATGGGATCGACTCTGGGCGGGGTTGAAATCATGTTGGAACCAAAGACAGAGGGCCCCACCATTTGCTGAGGTTTTTCTCTTCTTTTTCTTTGTGGGCTTATAGGTGGAAGGAGCCCTACCTTTCCCGGTAGAACGCCTGACGGATAGCAGCCTAAGTTGTCTCAAATTATCATCTATGACTATAAGGGGAACCTCCCTAAACTCCAAAGGGACTAGTTGCAATTTTCTCAACATGTCCTCCAAGTAGTCCCCCGTCCCAGTTCTCACCAAACCTAAAGGAGAAGTCAAAAGATGAAAAAAATAATAAATGACACGAAGTTGTTTGGAAAAGGATAATAAAGATAACTTACATCCCAAATGCCATTGCTTTCAGTGAATCATCTCGGATGAAGAAATACTCTTTTTTAAACATGTTGTACTTGGAGTACAAATCCTCTTTCGGTTTGAACTTACTTCCTATTTCGATATGGATGAAAGAAGAGCCTACCGCTTTGCTCTTACTAGTATAGACAGACCTGATCTGACGGTGAGTGGGAGGAACTTGAAACTTCCTCATAAAAATAACATATAGGATGGTCGGAATAGCATAGCCATTTGGGTATAGCTAGAAAGGAGTGATTTTTAGATACGTAAGGAAGCCCGTGATCCATCGAGGGAGGGAAGGTGGATCCCCAGCCACGCAGTGATATCTTAAATAGGCCATGTATCCTTCCGGCGGAGCATGAACTCGTTGTTCAAAAGTAGGCAAGAGCGTATCTTTTCTAGGAACCATAAGAAGTCGCGATTGTATCCAGCTGCCTAGCGGTTAACGTAGAAGTTAGGGATTCAATAGGATCCACAAACAATTGTGACAGTCCATACCCATGTACTAGAGAGTGAGTAGAACTAAGCTAGTTATCTGGCGACCCAACGACTCCAGATCTAAAGGAGAAGAGGAAGATGGAGCTTGATCTCCAGAAGCAGTCAACAAGTTAGTCTTGCGACGGTCTGACATACCTGTCTGATGCAATAACCTATATTACATATTATTGTAGTGTGTGCATGCGTTGGTGTTTGTATATGCATGCACATGTGCAATTAAAAATGTAGCAAATTTTCAAGTAGTCGTGGTCCAAAAAGTTCTAGCAAAAGTAAATTAAGTAAAGTAACAAATAAATAGTATGATGTAACCTACCGTCCCACTAGTTTACGTAGAGTTTGGTCCGATAACCAAGTTACAGATGGTCGATAATCCCGAAAAGTCTTGTGAAATATGGAATATCCAATGAAGTTCAGTGTACACAACCAAAGCATGCTTTACATCCCACAACAAGCCACTCTTGTCCGGTAGCTGAACAAACAAGGCAACCAAACCCTAACCAGGAATGCAAATTTCACTTGAATAAAAACGCAATACAGATTTGTGATTTTATGGCTTGAACATGCCCTATCAAAAGATAAGCCATAACCCTTATGGCCTGATAATGATCAAACAAGCAGTGGACTTAACCCTCCGGCACTGCACCAAATCGACATGAATTATGACAAAAAATCAAATAAATTATAGAGATGATTAAATTAATGCTAGAAGATTTACCGAAGTAGATTGCAGGTAAAAAAGATAGTCGTAGTAACTTGGGAAATGCTTGGGATGGAATCAGCACTAGTAAGTGATTTAGAAGACGAACGATCATGCAAAGAAGGGAGAGTTGGAAAATGAGGAAGAGTGTTCAGTTGAAAACGAAGTGCGACCCTTATATAGGTGAGTAGGTATGTCCGGCACTGGACAAACACAACCGAATGCGAGTCATTGTCCGACAAGTTAACAACCAACCTAGAACACTAAACCAAGAGAATACCGAACCCATCTTTGGAACCAAATAGAATATGCCAAACCGACATGAATACAAGAATACATGCTTGATGATTAGTAAGGCATTAAACAAAATTCGCTTTGTATTCTACGAACCAAACTTTGGAGGTCAAGTGTTGTGGGCCTATGCACTCACGAGTTTTAAACACAGGGGGATGGATTCAAGATAAAGGCAAGGGAAGACATCAGAAGATTAACGGAATGGATGGGAAGAATAAGGCGTGCATATTATACCTATGGTCGGTCTGGTGGCTAAATAGTTCACACTGCTCAGGGTAGGCATAAGCATGCACTCTGGTCGGTGGCCAAACATCCCGTTGTCCGATAATGAAAGTATACCAGATAAGTATTCCTGTCCGATAGTCATACCATCGAACATTAATTCATTTTCGATGGGCAATGCACTAGACAAGAATTCTTGTTCGGTGCAAAGCACTACCAAACAGGAATTCTTGTCTGGTAGTGTAAGTGCCGAAGAAGATATCTCGAACGATCGCCATTCCCAATCATGTAAGATTATTAATCTTTTTACAGGTCATTAACAAGATACGAACATCCAGCTTATGGAACTACAAAACACACCTTCCTATCGTAAGGTATGTTTTGGGGGGAAAAGTGTCAACCCGCCTTTCGGCAAGGCAGCATATAGGCGGATTTAACCCACTCGACTGCATAATGGTTGGAGTTTGACTATCGCAAATGATAAAAAAACAGCGCAAGACGTTTAAAATATGGTTTCAACAAAGATCGAGTCGCTACAAGTCGCTTGGAGTTTGCTACGAGTCGTCCCTAGGCTTACTTCGGGTTTTCAGAGGGATTACTTCATGTGTTTGGTGGATTAGCAAATTTACAAGTTGCTTCGAGTCATCGCAGCACTTGCTTCGAGTCACTAGAGGGGCTACTTCGAGTAAGAGCCATGAATCGATCAACAACCAAGGTCCCTATCAATTTCGTATCCATGCTATTCTTATCCATCAAGTTTGCACTCGTTCCTTTCGTATCCATCGAACAAATGCATCTCTCAGATCGATCAAGGTTGTTCACTTCGTATCGATATATGTTTCGTATCGATCAACCAGATGATCGATACGAAACCCAACCCTTTCCATCGATACGAAGTAGCCCACAGTTATCTACTACATATCAATCATGTTGATGTGTATTTTGTATCGATCAACTAGATGATCGATACAAAAATATCACTTTTTATCGATATGAAGTCAACACCAGGTGATCGATACGAAGAGTACACGCCAGCACTGATACGAAAGGAACGGTACAGGATGGATACGAAAAGCATAGTCGGACAAAAGAAGCGGTCAATGAGCATGAAAAGTGGATCTCCCTTGGATTCTCGAACCACGTCATCGATACACATTCAATCGACACGAAAGGCATGGATACAAAGGGATCGATACGAGGCTGCCGATACAAACGTGATAGCCTGCCTACAATGTCAATCTTGGATCGATCATAACTCGAGATCTACAAGTCCAAATGCCTTCAAATTTTCACTATAGCTTGCATACCACCAGAAGAATGTTCGTGATCGATCCCATTGCCATTGGACTAATTTTGGATCGATACAAAGTACTTAGGGATCGATCCCAAGTCACCCCGGATCGATCACATGGGCCCACCCATGTGTGAGGAGTATTCCGAATTCAAAGTCAGATATTTCCATGCCACGCCTATAAATAGCAGCCCAATGCCTTCAGGAAGGGGATCTTTTTGGCTCTTCTATGCCATTACTTTGCCGAACTCCATTGTAACTCTGATACTATCTCTTGTAAATCAGTAGAGAATCATCAATAAAATAGCAACTCTTCAAAGTGGACGTAGGCTACAACGCCGAACCACTATAAACCTTTTGTTCTTGCTGCTTTCCTTTTTAAATTTTGAGTGTTCTTCATATTTAATTCTACTACATACAATCTATCTATGATCTGTGATTGTGATTCGGTGCTTTCATCTGCAATTAGGTGTTTGTGACCAATTTTGACCCAAACATTTTGGTGCTTTCACTGAGAAGGCTAGCATTCAAGGATTCTACAGCTTGGATTTTGGATCTGAAGGCTTAAGGATTTGGATCTGGAAAGCTATGACGAAGCAATCAACAAGGAGACAAATAGTGGAAAGGAGTCAGCATGAAGGAAGCCAAGAGGCATCCTTAGGAGCTAATCAGACTTCAGTTTTTATCACCAGAGATGAGATGGAGATGATGATGGAGGCTATGCAGGAAGGGATGCCGAAGAGGCAGGAGGAGATGATGCAGAACCTACTCCAGCAGATTGGACAAGCTAGAGTGCAGAATCAAGAGAACGCAACTGCAGGAAGTGTTGGAAATAGGGATCAGGAGCATGGAACAACCAGGATTCGAAATGGAGCAAGACCATCAGGAGCAGTCCCAGAGCTAGGGGCACTCCCCCGGAGCATGTTGATCCGATCTCAGGCAGGATACCAGGCAGAACTGTGCAACATGGCGTTGATAGAGGAATGGATGCTCGCCCAGGAGAGTAGGTTCTAGGATTCCCTCGTGAACTCGGGGGGCAAATCGGAGGCAACGGATAAGGACTACCACTTGGAGATAGTGACAGTTTGGCAGAGATGGTCAAACGAGCCATGAGAGGCAGATTAGTGAATAGAGATCTAGAAGACGTGAACAGGAGCCCCTTTGCTCCCACAATTAGGCAGGCTAGGAATCCACCAGAATTCAAGCTACCAACACTGGAGACGTACAATGGAAGGACAGATCATGTTGTTCATCTGACAAGGTATATGAGGCAATGGAGGTACTAGGGGCATCGGAGGAGGTCATGGCCCGGTGTTTCCCATTGTATTTGATGGACATAGCAGCACTATGGTTCAGACAATTAGAAAGCGGCTCTATTGGGATGTGGATCGAGTTGATCGAGAGGTTCATGAGGTAGTTAAGAGTTCATATCTCAAGGCCTAAGAATGTGATGAGTCTGACGGCACTAAAGCAGAAAACCAGGGAATCACCAAGGAATTTCTTAACATGATTCAATGCAGCGGCGACATCGGTGGATCGCCCAGATCCATCCATGGTCTTGATGGCAGCTGTATCTAGCATACCTGATGGAACAGAATTCAAGAATTCATTGAAAAGGGATCCATCTATGGATCTAGGAGAGTTTTACCACGAGGCAGAAAGATTTCTGTGACAAGAGGATGCAAATGTTGAGAGAGAGGAAGGCGAGGGAGTTGATGTTTATGCAGTCAAAAGCGGAGATCCGCCCAGAAAGGATTCAGGCAAGGATAAAGGAAAACGGAAAGCAGAGATAGCTGTGATGAGCCAAAGAGGCCGTTAAAGGAACAGAGATTCACCTCTTATACGGAGTTGAATGAGACTTTGGAACGAATCTATCAAGACACAAGGGAAGGTTCCCTACCGGAGGCCAAGGAGGAGGGATCCCACCAATAATGAGAGGAAATCAAAGAAGTACTGCCTATTCCATGAACTAAGCGCCCATAGTACAAACAATTGCAGGCACTTGAAGGATGAGATAGAAGGACATATCTGGAACGGTATTCTTTTATAGTACGTGAAAAGGCAAGCAACGACAGTGGAACAGGAATGGTCGCCATCTGCATCAAATGAGGACGGCTCCGGATCGAGGCGTCAGCTTGTCATCAACTGATTAGAATAATGATGAATATGTAGCAAACTCCACACTAACATGGTTAAGTTGCTTACACATGTACGGGATCACGAACGGTTCTCAGGCATTCTCTAAGACGACTATCAACCGCATCAGTGTAGGTGTTTGCACTTTGACGTCTCTGTTTTACTTTTTTTTCTATTTTTTGCATCTGGACTTGATTTAGTCGGACATTTTTGTTATAAGACTCATTTGAATGTAAATCAGGTATTTATAATTTCATAATGGCCAAGTCACTTACACGTGCACGGGATCGTGAACGGTCCTAAGGCATGCTCTGGGATGGCGATGAATCGCCATAATAAATGATTCAGAAACTCACTCGAACGTGAAATTTGATGTTAATAATACTAAGTCCCCCCCGGGAATACACAATTCGCCACGAACGGCACCTGACCATGAACGATCGCAGTTCGCCTCGAACGGCACCCGACCACGAATGGTCAAAATTCGCCTCGAACGGCACCCGACCTCGAACGATCACCATTCATCACGAATGGCATCCGACCTCGAACGGTCGCAACTCGCCTCGAACGGCATACGATCTCGAACGATCGACATTCATAATCATGTAAGATTATTAATCTTTTTACAGGTCATTAACAGGATACGAACATCCAGCTTATGGAACTACAAAACACACCTTCCTATCGCAAGGCATATTTTGGGGGGCAAAGTGTTAACCCGCCTTTCGGCAAGGTAGCATATAGGTGGATTTAACCCACTCGACTGCATAATGATTGGAGTTTGACTATTGCAGATGATAAACAAACAGCGCAAGACGTTTAAAATATGGTTTCAACAAAGATCGAGCCTCCACGAGTCGCTTGGAGTTTGCTCCGAGTCGTCTCTAGGCTTACTTTGGTTTTCAGAGGAGTGGTGGATTAGCATATTTACAAGTTGCTTCGAGTCACTGCAGCACTTGCTTCGAGTCACTGGAGGGGCTACTTCGAGTCAGAGCCATGAATCGATCAGCAACCAAGGTCCCTATCAATTTCGTAATTCGTATCCATGCTATTCGTATCCATCAAGTTTGCACTCGTTCCTTTCGTATCCATCAGACAAATGCATCTCTCAGATCGATCAAGGTTGTTCACTTCGTATCGATATATGTTTCGTATCGATCAACCAGATGATCGATACGAAACCCAACCCTTTCCATCGATACGAAGTAGCCCATAGTTATCTACTTCGTATCGATCATGTTGATGTGTATTTCGTATCGATCAACCAGATGATCGATACAAAACTATCACTTTTTATCGATATAAAGTCAACACCAGGTGATTGATACGAAGAGTACACGCCAGCACCGATACGAAAGGAACGGTACAGGATGGATACGAAAAGCATGGTCAGACAAAAGAAGCGGTCAATGTGCATGAAAAGTGGATCTCCCCTGGATTCTCGAACCACGTCATCGATACACATTCAATTGATATGAATGGCATGGATACGAAGGGATCGATACGAGGCTACCGATACGAACGTGATAGCCTACCTACAATGTAAATCTTGGATCGACCATAACTAGAGATCTACAAGTCCAAATGCCTTCAAATTTTCACTATAACTAGCGTACCACCAGAAGAATGTTCGTGATCGATCCCATCGCCATTGGACCAATTTTGGATCGATACGAAGTACCAAGGGATCGATCTGGAATCGATCCCAAGCCACCCCGGATCGATCACGTGGGCCCACCCACATGTGAGAAGGAGTATTCCGAATTCAAAGTCAGACATTTCCATGCCACGCCTATAAATAGCAGCCCAATGCCTCCAGGAAGGGGATCTTTTTGGCTCTTCTATGCCATTACTCTACTGAACTCCATTGTAACTCTGATACTATCTCTTGTAAATCAGTAAAGAATCATCAATAAAACAGCAACTCTTCAAAGTGGACGTAGGCTACAACGCCGAACCACTATAAACCTTGTGTTCTTACTGCTTTCCTTTTTAAATTTTGAGTGTTCTTCATATTTAATTCTACTACATACATTCTATCTATGATCTGTGATTGTGATTCGGTGCTTTCATCTGCAATTGGGTGTTTGTGACCAATTTTGGCCTAAACAAGAAGATGCCGAACCAATATGACATGTGATGGAAACCAGTCGAGAAAGCGACTATGTCCATCCACCGAACCAACAACTATTGAACAGACCCCTTTTAGGTAAACCAAGCAGAGTATTTATGGAATGAAATCTGGGTATATACGGAAATTCTTGATCATATCTTTTATATATGGAAATAACTGAACTGAGTCAGTTATATTAGGAAACTTCCTGATTTGACGGTAAGGCCTCTCTACCTCTGCACTCCTATAAATATCTAAGCTTCCAGTAGCCATGAAAACGCCTTTTGGAGCCTCTAGATTCAGCCGAACAGGAATAGCTGAACAGAGCTTCTAAATCCCAATATTTAACAATAAATCATTGTATTTCACATTCAATACTTGTAAGTGCTAAAATAAAAGGAATAAATAAAAATAAGCATTAGACATAGGCCCATTATGATGAACCATAATAAACCTTTATGTACTTTACTTTTCTTGCACTGTATTTCTATTGAATTGCCTGTTATAAATTTGATTAGAGGTGTTTGTCCACTTTCCATGTAAACGGTTATAAAATAAAACTATTGTACTGGTATTTCCGATGCATTGGAAAATACAGAAGTATCTAAATTTATTGGCAATTATTTTGGAATTGTGGAATGAGCCACGGTTTTGAGAAATAAATTTTATTATATGATTTGAATCATATGGTACTAATAAAATATATTTCAGAAAATTAAGGCCAAACCACCCATTTAGTGGGAGCATTATAAGAGTTGATGAACTCTATGGATTGATACATATAGATATATGCAACTGAAAGTTCCAATATGGTTCCATATACTTTGTTGTATTCACTGATGGATTATCACAAACATGAACATATGTATATGGTACACATGTGATATATTAATGATGAGTTCATAGAATATAAAAAAGAAGTAAATAGAATAATATGTGATAAAAAATAAAATGATTCGATTTGATCGAATAGGTAAGTATATTGGAAAGAGTTTCAAACTTACCTAAAAATGAATAAATATTCAATCTCAAAAGTCAATCCCCGCATGATACATAATGATATATTGATAAAGAGTAATCGAACTTTGTTAAACGAAACATGATTAATTGTGAGTGAGTTTAAGGTCATGTACTTAGGGATAGTACACAAGGTTAAAAATTTTAATCTAAATAATAGTTAACAAAATCATATAAGATAAGAGTTTATAAGAAATCCCAATATATCCAAGGACAAGGAGTTGGCAGGCTGTCCAAGTCGAAAGATCGCATGTAATAATTGTATGCGAGGGATCTAGTATGAATCACCCAAAAAGGAGTTTGAGAATGATTGTCGTTGGATGATCAATTTATATTTTGAACATAAGTTTTGTAAACTAAAATCAAATTAGTTTAATGTATGATAATTCATAAAATATTCATGAATACCTATTCTGTTGCACTGAGAAACAATTGTTATTTCAAGAAATACCAACTTCATAGTGAAGGGGTTTCTTTTAAAATTATTGGTAGCAAAATGGATTTGGATACGATCTAAGGATAAACTAATTACGAAGAATGAAATGAACTTCACCAAATCTAAATGAAAGCTACACATTAGAATGTATAATAAATATTCTTGCACATTAAAGAGAAAATATGAGTTTCTTGTCACTGTGGAGAATAAATGATCCTTAACAGTCAACTAAATCATTAAAAGTAATGACTCTGCCATATGGTATGATGCACAAATCTGAAAGGATTCCAATTACATTATCAAAATGTGATTTGATAGTTGTACCCGAAGAAATATGATTCATTGGCCGCAAATGTGTCTTCAAGAGAAAGATCAATTTAGTTGGAATATGGTGAGCAACATTAATAAGAATAAAATCATAATTTTCGATTATTGAAATTATCGTAACTAATTCATCATTCAATGTGCTCAAGACGATTCATATTTTATTCATAAAATTATCACTTGGTATGACCTTGTGTTGTGGTACATATATGTTGAAATGGAAAATTATAAATGATGATTTAGAATAAACTGTTTGCACATATCAACGAAAGTGTCTCGAAATTGGTGGGACCGACATTGAGTTTGTTAGTTTTTTAGATATGATCCCAGAAATGATACTAAAGTATCATTCTACAAACATCAAAATTGAATAAGTATTTTGATAAAACTATCGAATAGTTTGATTTTCAATCAAAAAGCAGAGAAAGCGTGTGTTCATAAGAGAGAACTTTAAAGGGTACATAGATATTTCTAAAATTATAAGTAAACAACATACCACTGATTGTTAACAATGTACTTATGTTAAAATCAATAATAGTCTGGTTGTTTAATACTCGACAATGGATTTGAAAATGACATCTTTTATAATAAGTATAAAAGGTTATTAGGAATACCCCAAAATGATATACACATGGACTATATTAAATTGTTTAATATCAAGCATGTAAGATGGATTCCTTATGCATTGACAATTGAAATTTTCATACATGCCATATTATCTACAATATCACATTTTGCTCATATATTTGATACATAGAGCAAGTAAAAAATTCAAATTAAGATCGCTTAATTATAGTTTAGAGTATTTTCAAGGATTTATGAAATACTATGGAATTGTTTATAGAAACAATGAACTCCTTATAAAGGGGTGCATGGACTCGAACTTCATTAGTGATATCGAGTATAGTATGTCAATCCTAAATTCATGTTAAAACTTAAGTTTAAAACTTTAAGTTGGAATTGTTCCAAACAACAAGTAGTGGCTAATTCAACCAAATTCTATTGTAATGTAAGAAGTATAAATAAATGCATAAATTTATAACTGAGGTATGGGTGATTCCAAATGTTGAGAATCTCATGACATTGTTATGTGATACTAATGTCGTGATAGAGTTTGTAAAGAACCTAGAGCACACTAGAAGCCAAGATACATACTCCGAATAGTTCCATATGATAAAGGCAGTTTATCAGCGTCGGAGAGAGTTGATTGATAGCGTAAATGATTAAAATAAAATAGCATACCCATTCGCTAAGGGACTGACTGATTATTATTTGAGAAAATTGATCGAAGAAGTTGGAATTAGATTACATAATTGACCCAAAGTGCAAGTGGGAGATTAGTAGAGTTAGGGGTGTGTCTTAAGAGCAATTATGTAATTAGTTACATATACCTAACCCTATGCCCAATCTTATTCAAAATAAAAGGTATTTTTCTTTCTATTATATACTCGTTATATAGTGATATAAATAATAAGTAATTAATTTAAAGTATATAGATGGAAATCTTTAAATGATATGTTATGTGATAGTAATTACAAAGTATTGTAATCACGGGAATTTTATCGCATCGAAAATAACATATAGTTTAAAATATTCCTAGCCAAGATGTTTCGAGAAAGGATATTGATTCATCCATTGAGACTAGAGTACGTAAAGCTCTTCAAATGTTGGACGATGTATTTCTTATGTCTGTCGAGGCACCAAAGGATTACGTTTTGATAGTTATTGGATAACTATTGAATGACTCACTTGAGAGTTCTCTATTGGTTAACATAAATAAGGTCAAACAGACAATCTTGAAGTGATGATGTTACACAGTTCCATGGACTTGAGAATACCATGGAACTTCAATGTGGACATTCCACTTTGATTATACTTAAATCGTGACACTACGTCTATCGAATGTCTATAGTTGGGTCTAAGTTTAAGCACTGAAAGTGAAACTCTATTCAATAGAGAATTCGTTTCCTCGGTTATGCGTGGTTAGTATCACAATCAACTATAGTCAACTCAAAATCAAAGTCTCTGGCCAGAGCAATATGGTTACTAATAATTGTTATTATTGAACCAAGACTTTTGTGCTTGGAATTACAAAGTTGAATGTGGACGATGTTGGAGTTTTGACCAAAACCAAATTCCGTAAGTCATAATGTGGTATAATTCCGACGAAGAGAATTGGTGTAAATAATCATTAATAACAGGTACCACTTATAACAAGTAAAATTGGATTTTACCAAAAGATATGTAAGCGATAAATTCAACCGAAATGTCACACCACTAGCTAAGGTGGTGTAAGGATGTTAATATTCGAACTGTTTGATATTAATCGCTGACTGAATTTACACCTTTCAGTTACACAACCGTAATAATGAATTCTCCAAAAAACCATGTGATTTAATTAATTTATAAAATTTTGTAAATTAATTAATATTTAAGAAATATTAATTATTATTTAGTTTAGTTGATGGTTGGGGGTTGTTTGTAATTTTTTGAATGCATTTATAAAATTTATATTATATGCATCGATATATGATATCGATGTAAATTTAAATGGATTTAAATAAAATATAATTGCATGAAGTGATTTACGGAAATTTTATATCATTTGATGGCATGTAATTTGAGCCATACCACGTGAAGAGAGAGGAGTAGAGAAAGAGAAATAATCATGGAAGTTTTCATTGAAGAATGAGAAAAGTTTCATTCTTTCAATTAAAACAAATCCACTAATTCATTTCCTACAGATAATTCATTCTTTCCTTCATTCACTTTTCTCTTCTCTCTCCCTAACCTTACATGGCTGAAAACAGAATAAAATTTTCAAAATTTTATCAAATCTAAATCAAATTCAAACATAAAAATAATGGAATATAAGCATTTCATCCATCTATTGCAACAATTGGGTGTGGATCTTGGAGATCCGAGGATACATCTTCATTCAATTGTGATATTTTTAGCTACATTTTAAGGTAATCATCCAATCTTCTTTTTATATTTGTTGTATCTTATTAGAATAATTTAGATTCCTTGTGCATACATCTTATCATGACAATATGTTATATCTTATAAAAATAGTTTAGATTTTATTTCTTATACAAGTACGAAATAGGGATTTTTTTGATTTGAAACCAATTGTTGTATTTATTTAAATTAAATGTATTGTTTAGATCTTAACCATACTTGAAATTACTTCATGAAATAGTATGAAAGTTTCACATATAATTTAGTTATTTTGATTATCAATTATATCGATTGTTATTTACATTATTTCAATTCAAAGTTAAAAAGGACTTTAGGGTAAAATCACAAATTTAAAGTTGAATTCTTTTCTAAATAAAAACTAGTTTTCATGTTGGTTATTTTAAATTGCAAACATATGAAATTGTAAGCTTTACATGCGTATGTTATTTTGAATTCTAGTATTGTTTTATTATTATGTTCATATATATACACACACATACACATACATATACATATACATATACATACATACATACATACATATATATATATATATATAGTTTCAGTTCAAATTTTATAATAGGACTTTTATGTAAAGTTACAAAACTAATATTGAACCATTTCCCAAGTTAAAATTTGATTTCAAATTGTTAGCATTAGATTTCAAAACATGTAAGTAATTTAAAACAATTTTGATGTGTGTGTGTATCTGTGTGAGTGTGTATGTGTGTAAATTCAATTTTTATTTTATAATAATATAAAGCAAAACTATACATGTAAATATTTGCATATAAGTTTAAAATGTTTTGAAAAAAAGCTAAAGAATGATTAAAAGAATGTCAAAAGATTTTCTTATTTGCCTCTCATTAATTGTGTCATAAATGCCTTTTACTCATTCTTTTAATGTCACTTAGATGCACCATTACCCATGAATAATTTGATTCCTTTTAGGGTTCAATCTCCATCAACTACATATCCTTGTGATTTACCTGAAGTATGTGTTGTTGTTCGGTGCATACTTCCTTAGAGTTTATAAGCAAAGCTTGGGTCTCTAGGTCTTCAATAAAAAAATTGATTCCTTTAAGTCAAATCTATTTATTTATGTAGTTTATGTTATTTATTTTATTTAATGTATAAGTAGGCTTTGACATAATACGTATGCATATACATACATACATACATAATACGCACACATGCATACATACTTTCATATTCAAGTTTAAAGTGCTATGTGACAACCATTGCTCATATAAATTGACAATGTATATATTAGAGATGCAAATCCTAATATTAATATACATATACATTAACTATATACACCTTATGCTATGTTGCACTTACACTATTTACACATGAGTGTATTTGATATGCTTATTATAATATGTATAATATATATTAAATTAAAACTGTCTTTTTAAATAATTTTAATAAAATAAAGATTTTATTTAAAAGAAAATTCAGAAAAGTTCTAAATGAATTTAGACTAGACATAATGCCAAAATAAAACAAAACTTTATTTAACCAGCCAAACAAAGAATAACATAATATTAAAATTAATTCTCAACAAATATAGAAGGTAATTTTTTTGAATTGAGAGTTCGATAGTGTTTCCATGGTTTTGACAGTTATTATCATCATGGCTATCCTTCCGATGATAGGGCAATAAACATAGACCTTATTATCTTTGGTATTTGGTGGGGGTAGCCTGGATACAATACAGTCTCTCAATTTTCAGGAAGATGTAGGATATTGAATCATTTAAAGGAGTAAAAATGAAAGGCTTCTTTCTTTTCCGAGATTTTTCATCTTTCTCGTATGAACTTGGTCTTTTCATAGTTTCAGTCTTTGAGCCTTGACCGGAGCTTTCAAGTAGTTGAGTAGACAACTTCTTGTTTTTTGGATTCATTGCGCTGACCATTTTCTCGAAATGAGTATTCCCCTAATGAGGCTTCCTAACATAACCTAAAAGATTTTGATATGGAGAGATTATAGGGTTAGACTGCGCAATATGGCTTATTGTTTTCTTCATCTACCAAAACTAAAGTTGTAAGACACTGATTTTTATCTTCATCAATAAGCTGGACCCAGATGCTTGATGAAAAATCTTAGAAGAAAGTTTCTTTGTTTGAATAATGGACTTGCGAGGGAGACTATTGAAGATATTCATCTTAAGCTTCTTAAGAGGAATATGTGAAGTGACTGAACTTGAATAAGAGACAGAGGTTTAGACCCTTCTTCTAGCCCCAAATCATTGACGTGGTTTTCACTAAAATAATAAATAGCCGAAGGCTGGTTTTAGTGAGAGAGCTTCGATATATTTAGGGTTAGAAGCAATAAGGAGCAAGGTAGTAGTTAATATCGGGAAAAATAAAAAAATGTTGGGAAACTGAAATGAATGTAGGAATAAAAAAAGACAACAAGATTTATAGTGGTTTGGGAAAAAAACCCTACATCCACTATCGGCAATTTTCTACTTTAGAATTATTTACGAAGACATAAATATAGGGTTGGAAGTAAATAATGATTTTTTACAATTTCCTTAATATAGAAAATACTTTGGTTTTCTTGTATCTGAATTCTTGCCCATTGATTGTTATGGAATTAGCACCTATTTATAGGTTTTAGAGTGACTATAGACCGATGACATGGTAAACTAGGTTGAGACTGGTTATTGGATTGTTGACACTTGACACTCATCCATAGTCTTCGCCTTTATAGTTGCATGTTAATGGTGTGTTATTTGTTGAGCCTATCCCTCTCTAAAAGTTTTATTTAATGTTGATACGTAGCCTTATTGGATGGTCGAGATTACTTGGTAAAATAGTATTGTGCTGCAAGTATCCAGAGAGTTTTTTCCTTGAAGGATCTTCCTTTGTTATTATAGTCTTAGTGCATGTGAACCGAGCTTATGGTGAATACTATGTTTGGACCTCGACATTTGGGTACCTGCACTTAATTTGTATTATTAAGACAACAAATAAAAATATTACAATATTTTGGTGTTTGTGCCTTTCTGCTAATGGTTATTCTATTATTTTGCAACATAAGGTTATATTTTATACAAAAAATGCTCGACGTATCAATCTCTTCGGATTTTCGGGCATAGCAATAAAATACTTCTTTTTTCTTATTCAAAAGACAGTAAATACTTTATTATTATTGCATGAATGTCAAAAGGATAATTATACCAAAAAGATAGAAAATACCCTCTATAAATTATGGTATAGCATATACATTACAAAACAAAAGGCCAAATAAAAATCAACAACAACTTTGAACATTATTTGCGAGTAAAGTTTTCAAAATGAAATATGTATTTCAATCTCTTCAAACCCTAATAGAAATATGTGTTCCATGTATAGCTTCAATGACATTTTAAAAGAAAGGACAATAGTGAGGTAATACATCGCTTCTTTAGAAACAATAGTGAAGTCTATCGGTTTGATAGCTTTGACCATAAATAACACACTAAGTAACACCTTATGCATAAAGATTTTTGCTTTGTTATAAGCGCCACTAAAATTTTACCTACCATTGTTTATGACATGCCTAGATAATAGCATGTAGAAATATTCTAACCAATTTGAAATTTATTATAAGTGAAGTAGAAGTTAAGCATATCCACTAGACATTACATGAGAAAGTTGTTTGAAATAGTAATCCATAATTGAAAAGATCGTAACTTCTGGACATTAATTATTTAGAACATCGTCCATCTGCTTTCAACCCGCATAAGAAGATGCATTGTGTTGACTGTTGAATACTAGCTCTTCTTTGAAATTAATCGCCATTACTTCAACAGGAGCTTCGAGACGGTTTTATCAGATCATATTCAAAATTCAAGTTTCATCTTCATAACAATTTTCATTATATTCATAATTAAATGCACTGCCGCTCTCATAATTAATATGGTAATTAATATTATATTTTGACATTTCACATAATGAGAAAGAAGTATAAAAAGAAGTGAGGATGATCGAAGTGAGGATGACATGAGGAGAAAGAAGATCGTCAAAATATAACTTCCAATCTTTTTCAAAAATATTCAAAATTTATACAAAAATAATCTGGATTTTATAAAAAACAAGTTTAGAATGTTGGAATTTTTTAATAATCTGGGTCACATATGTAAAATAAAATGTATTTTGCTATTTTAGTGTAATGCCTAATTAAAATGATCGAAATTTGAAATAAAGCTAAAAAGCTTAAGATATAATTGTCATGATATTAATGTGTAGATACCGAGTTAATTCTAATTTGTCGAAGGGCCAAATTAGAAACTGCCAACATTATAAATAAGAGTTTATGGTCCCTAAATTACACCTGCTCTAGTTATTCTTCTAATCTCTTTAATGGAAATAATTTATATTTAAGGGTTGTATCAATTTGGAAGATCAAACCAATTTTTTCTCTTTCATTCAGTAACTATGGATTCAGGTACGGCTTCCGCTAATTTATTACATTCCTCTAATTTCTTCTCAATCAAACCAATATGGATCACATATTCTGATCTAGGATTTCATTATTAATCAATCTTAAATTATATTGAAATACTAACAAGTGGTATCAGAACCATCCATCATTGATTTCATTGGGAAATTTTTATGTTTTTATTATGAGTAAGTTTTGAATTGAACTTCATTTAGAAGTCATTAAATTCTACTTAAGTTTCCTATCTGCTTGATCTATGTATCAAGGATTTTTTTTAGGAGATTGATTTAGGATTTGGTTTAGTATCAATTTTTTATATTATAAATTGATAGGCTAATTTATGAAACTATTTTGGTGTATAAAGATAAGATAGATCTAAGTAATCTATATGTTATTTATGAAATGAGTTAGAATTTCGAAATCAATAAATTTATGGAAAATTATCTAAAGTTCTCTAAATTTCAAAAACAACTTATGTTGGTGTTATCCCGCCTTTTGGCAAGGCCATGACACCAAGAACTTGACTAGAGACCAGAGACAGTTCGTCTAGAAAATTGGTTACACACAGGTTCACTGTAGATATCGACGAATTTTGTCCAAGTCCGGATCAAGCTAAAATTAATATGACACGACAAGCAAAGCTATGAGAGCCAACGATCCAAATTTCAAGTCAATCCGAGTTAATATGCTCAAGTTATGATCGATGCAAAATTGGATAAGAAATAGCCTCGCGTTCGAATCCATAGACTGGCCATTATACGACTCGATCGAGTTCGACTCCATCACAGAGCCGCTGTTCGAATCGATCGAGTTCGACTCGATCAGCTCCGCATCGGTCACCAAGGTCTACTTCGACTCGCCCCGCTTTGCATCCATCAGAGAGCCTCTTTTCGACTCGCTCCGCTTCGCATCCATTAGAGAGCCTCTTTTCGACACGCTCTGCTTCGCATCCATCAGAGGGCCACATTTCGACTCGCTCATCCAATGTCCACTTCATATCCACATAACAGAGCATAACCATCGAAGCGAACTGTGCCCCTTTCCACGATGCGAACAGAGTCACCATCATCGATACGAACAAACCACCTCCATCGATTCGATCAAGGTGTGCTACAGATCGAGGCGAAGAACAAACTATTGATCGATTCGAACTGGGCAACGGACTTCGATACGAACAAGGCAAGGTCCAAGGATGACTCAGCCAACTCGGCATCAAAGGCGGAGTAATCCAGAGATTCAAGCGCCATGTCATCGAGTCAAACAGGACCGAGTCGAAATAAGGGAGTCAAACGAAACAGCCAACCGAAGATCCCAATTCGTATCGATCGTATCTCCTAATCTACAAGTCCAAATGCTATGAAGTTTTCACAGAAGCTTACGTGCATGCTAAGGAATGTCCACGCCAAATTTTGACTCCATCGGACGCAATCTTGATCGATACGAAATCCGTTCGTATCGATCACGGATCGGACCGAAACTTCATGAGCTTGGGCGCGCGGGCCTGGTCACATGCCAAAAGGAGCCTCCCGAGATCTGAGCGAAATATCAGCCTCCTACACCTATAAATAGATCCCCAGGGCATACAGAAAAGGGAGCTTCTTCTTCTTTGAATTCTCCAACGTCCAGACTCTGCCGGATCTAGCTCTAAACTCCGTTGGCGCTGCCACTAACTAGTTTCACTGCTGTAAATCATCGTAATCTACTGTAATCTGCTGTAATCAATTGAAACCATCAAGTGAACATCAATAAAATCATCAACTTCAGAGTGGACGTAGGAAAGATCGCCGAACCACTATAAATCTTGTGTCTCTGTCTATTTCTTTCCGTTTTAAGTTCATTTTTCTTCATTTTTTATCCTCCACGTTACTTAGATCTGTGATTGGAGATCATTTATTATTGATCTGTGTTCATACACTAGTGCTTTCACAATATTTGGGGTTTGTGACCAATTTTGGCGCAAACACTTTGGTGCTTTCACTGAGAACTGAACTCAGGAATCCTATCATTTGGAAGTTGAGTTTGAAGGCTTAGAGATTCAGATCTGAAAAGTTATGACAAGGCAATCAAATAGAAGACAAAGGCCAGAGAGAAGTCAGCATGAAGGGAGTCAAGAGGCCTCTTCAGGTGCAAATCAGACATCGATCTTCATCACCAGGGATGAGATAGAGACAATGATGAAAAGGCAAGAGGAAATGATCCAAAATTTGTTTCTTCAAATTGGACAGCTTGGAGCGCAAGATTAAGGAGCAACCAGAGTTCAGAACGGAGCAGGACCATCTGGCGCAGCACCAGAACTAGGGGGCAATAATCCAGAGCATGTTGGCCCAATCCCGGAAGGAGTACCAGGTGGAACTGCGCAATGCGACATTGACAGAGAAATGAATGCTCCGCCAGGAGAGCAGATTCCAGGAATCCCTCGAGAACTCGGGGGGCAAATCAGGAGCAATAGACAAGGACTACAACTTGGAGATAGTGACAAATTGGCAGAGATAGTCCGACGAGCCATGAGAGGCGGACTAGTGAACAGAGATCTGGAGGATGTGAATAGGAGTCCCTTTGCTCCTATAATCAGGCAAGCCAGGAATCCACCAGAATTCAAGTTACCAACATTGGACATGTATAATGGGAGGACGGATCCCACGGTTCATCTGACGAAGTACGTGAGGCACATGGAAGTGCTGGGGGCATCAGAGGAGGTCATGGCCCGGTGCTTCCCGCTATACCTGGCAGACATAGCGGCATTATGGTTCAGACAGCTGGAGAGCGGTTCCATTGGAACATGGACCGATTTGATTGAAAGGTTCATGAGGCAGTTCAGGGTTCACATTTCAAGACCCAAAAATGTGATGAGTTTGGCGGCACTAAAGCAGAGAACCGGGGAGTCTTTGAGGAACTTTCTGACGCGATTCAATGCAGCGGCAGCATCGATGGATCGACCCGATCCATCCATGGTCTTGATGGCAGCTGTATCTGGCATAGCTGATGGCACAGAATTCAAGAATTCGCTAACAAGGGATCCCCCTATGGATCTAGGAGAGTTTTATCACGAGGCTGAAGGATTTTTACGATTAGAAGAAGCAAATGCTGAAAGAGAGGAAGGAGAAGGAACCAAGGTTTATGCAGTCAAGGGTGAAAATCCTCCTAGATCAGATTCAGGGACTGGTAAAGGGAAATGAAAAGCTGAGGATAATAGTGACGGACTGACACGACCACGAAAGGAACCAAGATTCACCTCTTATACAGAGCTGAATGAGACTTTGGAGCAAATCTACCAGGATACTAGGGGGCAGGTTCCCTATCTTAGGCTAATGAGAAGGGATCCGACCAGCAATGAAAGGAGGTCAGACAAGTACTGCTTATTCCACGAGCTGAATGGTCACAGCACGAATGATTGCAGACACTTGAAGGATGAGGTTGAGGGACATATCCGGAATGGACTACTATCGCAATATATAAGAAGGGGAACGACAATGGTGGAACGAGAGCAGCCACCGCTTGCACCTACTGGAGACGGCTCAGGATCGAGGCGTCAGCTTGTCATCAATTGATTGGGATAATGACGAATAAGTAGCAAACTCCACACCAACACGATTAAGTCATTTACACAATTACAGGACCGCGAACGATCCTCAGGCATGCTCTCATATGACTACTAATCGCAACGGTGTAGGTGTTTGCACTTTGACGTCCCTGTTTTCCTTTTATTTTCCATTTCTAATGTTGAACCTGATTTTGCTGAACATTTCTGTTGAAAAACTCATTTTGAATGAAAAGTATGCCACTTGTGATGCCATAACGGCTAAGCCACTTACACATGTAAGGGATCGCGAACGGTCCTCAGGCATGCTCTGAGATGGCAATAAGCCGCCACCACAAACAATTCAGAAACTCACTCGAACGTGAAATATGACATTGATGATACAAAGTCCTTCCCCGGGCACACAATTCGCCTCGAACGGCACCCGACCGCGAACGGTCACAATTCGCCTCGAACGGCACCCGACCGCGAACGGTCACAAGTCGCCTCGAACGGCACCCGACCGCGAACGGTCACAATTCGCCTCGAACGGCTCACGACAGCGAACGGTCACAATTCGCCTCGAACGGCACCCGATCGCGAACGATCACAAATCGCCTAGAACGGCACCACGACCGCGAACGGTCACCATTCGCCGTGAACGGCATCCGACCCCGAACGGTCACGTACTACCCCGAATGACATACGATCCCGAACGATCGTCATTCGCGGTCAGATAAGGCTATCAATTTCTTTTCAGGTCATCAACAGGATATGAACATCCAGCTCATGGCATTACAAAGCAACAACTTTCATCGAAGAGACGATGGCTATTCAGAATGAAGATTGCAGCATTTCAAAGCACATCATGTTTCCACAAGACGTACTTTTGGGGGAAAAAGTTATCCCGCCTTTTGGCAAGGCCGTGACACCAAGAACTTGACTAGAGACCAAAGACAGTTTCTTCCAGAAAATCGGTTACACACAGGTTCACTGTAGATATCGACGAATTTTGTCCAAGTCCGAATCAAGCTAAAATTAATATGACACGACAAGCGAAGCTATAAGAGCCAACATTCCAAATTTCAAGTCAATCCGAGTTAATATGCTCAAGTTATGATCGATGCAAAATTGGATAAGAAATAGCCTCGCGTTCGAATCCATAGACTGGCCATTATTCGACTCGATCGAGTTCGACTCCATCACAGAGCCGCTGTTCGAATCGATCGAGTTCGACTCGATCAGCTCCGCATCGATCACCAGGGTCTACTTCGACTCGCTCTGCTTCGCATCCATCAGAGAGCCTCTTTTCGACTCGCTCTGCTTCGCATCCATCAGAGAGCCTCTTTTCGGCTCGCTCCGCTTCGCATCCATCAAAGGGCCACATTTCAACTCGCTCATCCAATTTCCACTTTGTATCCACATAACAGAGCATAACCATCGATGCGAACAGAATCACCATCATCGATACGAACAAACCACCTCCATCGATTCGATCAAGGCGTGCTACAGATCGAGGCGAAGGAACAAGCTATTGATCGATTCGAACTGGGCAAGGGACTTCGATACGAACAAGGAAAGGTCCAAGGATGACTCAACTAACTCGGCATCAAAGGCGGAGTAATCCAGAGATTCAAGCACCACGTCATCGAGTCGAACAGGACCGAGTCGAAATAAGGGAGTCGAACGAAACAACTAACCGAAGATCCAATTCATATCGATCATATCTCCTAATCTACAAGTCCAAATGCTATGAAGTTTTCACAGAAGCTTACGTGCATGCTAAAGAATGTCCACTTCAAATTTCGACTCCATCGGACGCAATCTTGATCGATACAAAATTCGTTCGTATCGATCACGGATCGGAACGAAACTTTGCGGGCTTGGGCGCGCGGGCCTGGTCACGTGCCAGAAGGAGCCTCCCGAGATCTGAGCGAAATATCAGCCTCCTACACCTATAAATAGAGCCCCAGGGCATACAGAAAAGGGAGCTTCTTCTTCTTCTTTAAATTCTCCAACGTCCAGACTCTGCCGGATCCAACTCTAAACTCCGTTGCCGCTGCCACTAACTAGTTTCACTGATGTAAATCATCGTAATCTACTGTAATCTGCTATAATCAATTGAAATCATCAAGTGAACATCAATAAAATCATCAACTTCAGAGTGGACGTAGGCAAGATCGCCGAATCACTATAAATCTTGTGTCTCTGTCTATTTCTTTCCGTTTTAAGTTCATTTTTCTTCATTTTTTATCCTCCACATTACTTAGATCTGTGATTGGAGATCATTTATTATTGATCTGTGTTCATACACTGGTGCTTTCACAACATTTGGGGTTTGTGACCAATTTTGGCGCAAACAGTTGGTTAAAGCATCCATATTTTTATTATTGTATATTTTGTAAATAAGTTATGAATTTTAATGTGAGAAATACTTTGGATCTATTATGTATAGTTATATCTTTGAATGTTTATTATTGGTATAGATAAATATATATAATTTAGAACCATTTATGCAAAAACTATAAATTTGGTTCTATGATTATTTTACCTTACTTAACCTTTGATTAAGTTATTTGGATATATATATATATATATAAAGTATTTAGGTTGCTTTAGAAATTTTGATTAATTAAAAATAAAGTAAGGTCCTTTAAGGTGTTTATGTTGTTTTTATTATTGAGTAATATCATACCTAGAAATAAATTTTAATGTGACACTAGTTTAAATTTTAGACCACATAACGGTCAATTACATTTATTTTTACCATAAATGCATTAAATGTGGTTGTTATGGTAATAAATTAGTTAACTTATTATCATAAATGCACTAAATGCGTCAGTTATAATAAATTAAAATGCAGCTTGTTTTGTATTTGGAATAAGAAAATGTATATGGTTTATTATTTGATGCATTTAGGTTTGATGATTACAAATATATTGTATGTATAACCCATGCTCGTTGAAAATATGTTTCACTTTCATGTCTCTGATCGAGAAGTAGTTAAATAAGATATGGACATTTTGAGGTCAATATTTATTGCAAATATTCTGTATTTATATATTTTAATTAATGTCAATTTTTTTGGTTATGAAAATCATATTTTAATATGTATTTTTCTTTGTGTACATGTGTTGGAATTTGACATTAATATATCAAATATAGAAATGAATGAATTAATGTGATCTACAAATAATAAACTAAAGGTAAAGTGACACAGTAGCATTCTATATAGTTATATTATGGTTTAGATATACATCATAGCTACTACATTCATTAAGCTTATTTAGTACGACATTTACTATGTCATTTATATATAATTTTATGTGGTGTCTAATTCTGGCGTTCATCCATGACATTTGTTATGTGATTTATTTAAGGTGTTACTATTTACACTCACCTAAACACCTTCTCTCACCCCTTTATCCTCCCACCCAATCAAATACTTCACCCACCCACCCACCCACACCCACCATTTCTTATTTTTTTCTCAAAACCATAACTCAACTTATTCACCCCCCCCCCCCCTCTCTCTCTCTTCAAATAAAGGAAGCAAAATCTCTCCATCCAATTTCTCCTTTGCCAATATTTTTTCACCTAATGCTTCATTAGTATATATGAATCCAACTAACTTGACTGTGACTAAGTTGTTATCAACTTTAATTATAAACAAATTTACCATTTTTTTAAATCGTGCAACTCCAATTAATATTGAGATAGTAAAGAATAGTTTGAAGCTCAAATCTGATGCAATGGTAGAGCATGGTCAAAAACTTTATTATTACTTTAATCTAAAATGTCTGATAATTATTGTTTTATTATTGTTTTAACAAGAAAAGAAAAGAACGACCAAACCAATTGTAATAGAAAACAACATGTTATAACCAAATATAATTAATTATCATTATTATTTTGCTATAAAATTAACGAGACTGCAAAAATATTGATTCAAATGCATATTCTATATATAATTAAATATCTTAACTCATCAACTTTTAATTTTAAATTCACAAAATATTTATACTTACATTGTTTATCGCATTATCTTCTACCATTAATGGTTTATAGGATTGAAAATAATTATTTTTAAAGATTGGTTTTTCATTCTATTTCTACTTTTATGCATAACTTTTCATGTTTACTTTAAAAGATCCTCTTTTAAGTTTAAGGTGGGTTTTTGAAGTAGTCTTTTATTTAATTTTATTTAAGTTTTAGGTGGCATTGGTGAGTTTTTAAGTGAGTTTAAATAGTAGCACTGTTTATTTATGATGCCTTGTATAATATTTATTTAGAGAATGTAATGAACATAACCACATACTTAAAGCACAAAATTATAATAGCTATGATAAAAACATGTCGTGCCACTATTATAATTTTGATTATTCTCAAGTGTCGGATAAACCTAAAGCATTTTTGAGAGTGTTTTATAGCACTTGAAATATTGTTCATATACTACGAAATAAATTCAAATATATTTTTGGTGTCTCTTTGCAAACTAATTGCAACTATCTTACATTCCAAGTGAGCCGATTGAAATAACATGTCATTAAACTGACCTCTCTTATTTCATTTGTTCATGAAAATGTTTGATATTTGTGTGTATTTATTCATGCGGATGTTAGTCGGCCCAAAGAAAGGTTGATATTTTGCCGAATTAATTACTCATGTGTGATGATAAAAATATGACAATTTTAAGGTTTTACAAGTGAATAACTAATCAGCCCAAAGGAAAATTGTTATTTGACTTGAATTTATTATCGGTGTTTGATCATTACAGCAAAAGTATCAGGTGAAGTTAATACTACTATCCAAAGACTTGATATTAATGTTGTACTGGTATCTTGAGAAGAGACTTACCAATTATTTGAATTTACCGTGACTGATTTTTGGTTATAGGCATATACGCTCGATCTTTATTTTTGTTCATTTTTCAACTAATTTGACAAGTATCTACTAGTTTTAATAATATTCTCATATTGTTTGGGACTAACTCTAAGGATTGGTAAGAGAACATGTTGTTTGTTCTTAACTGTGTGGATCTACTCTTGCATTTAGGAGTATCACACCCACCTCTATCATGGTTGAATGCACTTATAATGTTATGAAGAACATTGAGAGGTGGGATAATCCAAATTGCAAGAGTCAAATGATCATAAGGTAGAATGTTCCAAAAAGCTTTCAAGGGTTTGATATCTGTACGGATAATCAATCTTAAAGAGTTCTTTACAAACTAAAAAATGTTTTTCCAAAAACTACAAGGGGAACAAGCACGCTTTATATACTTGATTCCATAAAGTCAAAGTAAGGGAAACATAAATGCGTAATATATAGAAAATTGTTGCTTCAAAAGTTAAAGGCATTCAAGTTATTGTTAATTTTTTGATACTCTCTTTATTCACAGTATAATCATTTTAAGTTATTATTAATTATTATTTTTAAGAATAAAATGACCTCTTATTGAGCTCATTTCGCATTGTGGTAAGAAGAAAAGAGATTGAAGCATCGTAAGATAGAAAGTAACCATTTAACGTACATTGTAAATAAATGTATAAATAAGGATAAAAAAGTCATTAAGGATCTGGAAGAAAAGAAATAACATACAGATATATTTATAGTTGTTTCTTATGAAATTTATGAACATATAAAAGGAATTTTACTATACATCACACATGTCATGTTTAAAAAGATATGCATATTGTATGGATTTGTTTAATATTTTTGTTAAGCTATCGCTTAGACAGATTTCAGTTTCTAATTTTGATATGAACAAATTTGATTATTATTGTTTCTTCAGGAATAATAAGATTAATCTATTAATAAATTCGTACATTATTGGAATTAAATATCTTGAAATTCATGATAAATACCTCTTATAATGAAGCCTTGATATGGTGATTAATGTAATCATTTATTCCATCGTATTAAATAATTCTAGATTGAGACATTAAAGATAGAAAATACTTTATTGATATTCTAAGCGACTTAAAAGCTACAAGTTTTATAAAACCAAACTAAGGGAAAAAAATTAAGACGGAAAATGCAACAATTTATGAGGATATCGAATTTGGAGGGAGAAATAAAGTATGTACCATGGTCTTTAAAGGGAATCATCATCTTTGATTCAACTACGGTTATTTCTTCGGATAATGTGTAGGATTTGTTTTCTTTTGTTGACAAGAAGTAAATTAGGAATCAAAATAAGACAATGCTAAACAAAATTTTCTTCAAGTTAAGGTTAATGTTCAAGAAAATAAACTCAACAACCTCAAGGTGCAGGGTTACTAAGGAAATCACGTGAAAAGGAAGAAATATTATTCTGGATGTCTATGTAGTATTTCTCCATAAAGATAAATAATGAATTGGTGAAGATGTTTATGTTGGTTTACATCAATCAATACAATATATTAATCTGAAATGTGGATTTAAGGTATGAATATATATTGTAAATCTATAAAGGACAATAAAGCTTTAGATCTTTCCACATACCTTAAGGTAACAAAATCATTGGTTATGGATAACTATTCAAAACCAAAAGGTAAGTGGTTAATGTGGGACATACAAGGCTCATTAAAGAAAAGAGTACACTCAAAAGGAAAACGATGTTTTGTTTTAAAGAGACTCTCTCTAGTTTTACTGAAAGACTCTTTAGAATCATTTTGAAACTTGTTGCACATTATAATTTTGAGCTACATTAGAAGGATATTAAAGTTGTGTTTCACGATGGGGACATAGATGAAACAACTTAAGAAACCCACTTATGCATTACTCTTTTGTATTAATGATTCAAATACATCATTATTATTCATGTGGTGATATTTGGATTATCATAAAAGAGCTAGGCAGATAAGTACTTAAAAAGGTATGGTATGCAAAACTGCGAATCGACTGATTCTCATTTTCTAAAAGAGACAAATGTTGTCTTATATAGTGATATAGAACATTCTTGAAGCTAAAGAAACGTAAAAGGTTCCTCATGCATTTTCGGTGTAGAGTCTAATGCATGCTAAGATATATACACATATGGATATTTTGTGTATTATTTGATGGATATCTTACTGACATTAAAAGTGGATCACTGGTTAGTAACCAAAATGGTTACGAGATATCTTTAAGGAATATAAAAAGATTGTGCGCTCATAGATAAAAGATCGGATTGGTTGAAGATCATAAAACATTACGATCCATATATTTTGGATGCCAATAGTGTTAAAGATCCAGTTTAGGTAATAATAATATATATTTTTGGGTGGGAGGGAGCCATATATGGAAAGTTGTCATACAGACACCTATAGCCTCCTCTACTATGGAACTCACGTTTATTTTCTGTTATAGGACATCCAACGATGGAAAATAGTTGTAAAATTTTGTCACAAAGTTATGGGATATTGAAAAAGAAATTGAAAGATCATTAAAATAATATTGTGACGATAAACAACATGTTATTTTCAAATAAGGGAAGAGTGCAAAATAGATTGTAATTCATAGAGTATATTGTGATAAACTCCGTTATGACGGATCCGCTTACAAAAAGATCATCACCTAAGGTCTTTCACGAGCATGTTGCTCAATTGATGTAACTTTTATGTAAAAAAAATTTGATTTAAGGGGAGTTTGTATTTGACATAGTCATATGACATATTGTTCTATATTTCGGTTACAAATATATTATGTTTTTTTAATCATAAACAAAGTAATAAAATTTTCATTGCACTCCATGAAATTCAAATATTGAACTTTTTTTCGACCTCACTAAAATTGGACTGGTTGGAAATAGACATGTATATGTCACAGTTCATGCAATTTTCATGCTACACATCTATAATTGATCTATGTTGTTCGATTGTGTTGGTATATGTGACCATTGATGTGTTTAGTTACATTAAAGATAACGAAAGCGCTTTGATTCTTTACTAGCATAGTTAATGGATGAGATTGTTTCGCAAACATCTTATGTTATAAATAACAGATTTTGGAGCTCATGAAGTTATACACATTTATAAAGATATTACATATGTAACCTGGGGTGGGGGGGGAGATTGTTAGAATATTTCATTAATTTGGACCACATATGTAAAATAAACCGTGTTGTACTATTTTGATGTAAATTCTAATTAAAATTATCAAATTTTAAATTAAAACTAAAAAGCTTAAAGATACAATTGTTATGGTATTAATGTGTAGGTAGCGGGATAATTCTAATTTGTTGAAGGGTCAAATTAGAAATGACAACATCATAAATAAGGGGCTATGGTTTTCAAATTACACAAGCTTTAGTCATCTTTTAATCACATTTATGGAAATAATTCAGATTTAGGGTTTGTATCAATTTGGAAAATCAAACCAATTCTTTTAACTTTCAATTAGCAACTATGGATTCAGATATGACTTCCGTTAATTTATTTAGCTTCATCTGATTTTTTCTCAGTCAAATCAAATGGGTCACATATTCAGATTTAGTGGTTCGTGATTAATCAATTCTAAAGCATATTGAAATCCTAAGATATAATGCATTTTTAAGAATTATATTCTTGCGTTGTTGATAAAACAAGAAACAATAATAAAATTATCGATCGAATTTCATCATTGTATTGGTGTGAGAATTTCTTCAAACGTTTTTTATTTTTTTTATTGCCCTATTAGTTTAGTGGTTTCTAAATTGAAAACTACAAATTATGAAAGCAAAAAAATCATGCCAAATGGTAGAAGTTTGTTTCAATTTTTATTTTTATTTTAGTTTATTATTTTATTTTATTTTTTAGAAAAAAGGCTAGAAAACAAGATTTGTGGTATGTTTGAAATGTTCAAATTTTTAGGTACCACTAAAGGAAAGAGAGAGAATAATCAACAATTGTAAGAACGATTATTTTTGTTCTATGTAAGGGTATAATTGAGAAATGTACCATAATGAGTGTTCAGCGTTAAAAATAAACGGCAAAACACCATTAAATGAAAGAGGATAATCGAAACGTTTGCTTTAAACAAACAAGTTTGAAACATCTAATTTTTATTCAATTAAGCATTCAGTGTTTTATTAACTCAAACAAACATAGCTTAACCTTGGTTATTGACTATCGGTGGGACTTTTATCACATGAGTTCATGGCCATTCTTCCTTATGTTAATAATAGTGATTACACGCTTCAATCTGTTCAGTATCCCCTTTTTTTTAACCTTCAAATATTTGCTAGCCATGCGTTCTTTTTTTCCTCTGTATCATGGTCCTATCAGAAGTGACTACACTGTCACTGGAACACCTTTTGCACCAAATGGTCTAATTCTCCATAAAAAGCACACATAATTACTTCGTTGAATAGCCATGTATTTACTTAGTGTGTGCACTGATTAGGTACGATTGGTCAAAATCTCTCTTCTGGATTCAAAACTTTGACTCGATTGCCTTACCACACATCGTTCATTTCCTATATTATCACATCAGCATGAATCAACTATTTGTTTTTCTTCAACTGCTCTTTCATTAGATCAACTATTAACCATAGCACACGTTAAAAACAGAAAACTTATTTTTAAACCAAACGCTAACTAAGCATTTTTGCAACATCTAAACATTGCACACCGAGCTCGTAGCCATTCACTTGAATTTGACAAGGTTAAGGGTATACACAATTGTTAAAGCAGTACAACTACAATTTCCAAGTGACCACCATTTATCAACTCGAACTAATTCAGGAAGGAAAAGGAACAATGCTAGCTTTCATGCTGTAAGTTGTTCTCACCGCTTTACTGGAGGGAATAATAGACAAATAGAATAAGCAATGAGGACTCGCATAAGCTTACATAAAACACTAGGAAAAAGCCAAAGCATAAATCAGCCTTATACTCTATAAAAATTGTTAAAGCATATCAAAATCTAAAATGGGCCAACTACACCAATGGAAGTGTACCACAATCCATATGTGTATGTTCATACTCAGCATTGCCAACTGCATGGGCTCTAAATTAACCTTTGTTGGAGGTTATTATGCTCATTCTCAGCATTGCCTATGTGTCTCTTGATTATACTTTATAAACTTCGTACAAACTTTTTCAATATTCTGCTTGCTACACCTGAGTCTCAGTCTTCATCTATACCTGAGTGTTCATCCATATGCTCTTTCGTCATAGTTTCTTCATATTCTATTATTTTATGAGCAGAAGAATCTTCTGCCTTCTTTTTAGTTCTGATTTTTTTGGTGGATTCCCTGCGGGACTCAAGGCTAGCTTCCTCTTTCTCTGTAGATGGAGTAAAAAAATTCATGGCTTTGCCAAAGAATTGGATGTTGCTAATATCTCCATTTTTAATGCTTGCTTCAAGCTGCAGAAGGGTAGGAATTCTCAGAAAATATAGTTTGAAACTTATGATGATGATACTTCAAGATATAATTTTCAGTCACCTGAACATGAAAGATACAGAAAATAATGCTAGCTATTGGCAGCCAACTATCATCCAGGGAAAGCGATAAATTTGTCCTGCACAATTAATTATATATATAAATTAAATTGCGTTGCAGTATATATTTCAAAAGCTTCAATTGTGCTGTAAAATAACAGCTATTACCTTAATATATGAGACTTAACTAAGTTCATGCATGGAAAACATGTGGATAGTGTTAATTACTGAGTGCATAACGTACAGTAATATCATCACATCAGAGGGGAAGGGATCCACGTTTTCTTTGTATCACCGGTTTATCCCAATTTAAACTTTGGTACCTATGATCATCAAAGTTTGAGGATTTTTTGCAACCGTGATATATATCACAATCGTCATCTCTAAAAAAATAAAAATAAAAATCATCTTATTATAATACTTATAGCCCATCAAAATTGATCATGCAATAAATACTTATTAGAATCATTAATTCAAAGATATTAATAATTAGAACACAGTTACCGACACAATGGTTTTCAAGTGGTGGAATCTCCATCACATCTGAAAACTCCAAGAGATCTAATAGCTGAGATCTATTATGTCACTAATTTGTGTCCAAATAGAAGAATTTTCCATGTATATTGGAACGTTCAATAGTCCCGCTTATTTAACCCTTTTATATCATCTTTTAATTTCAAGTACAAGTTTGTAGGTTCTTTAAATTCAATATTTGTAGTTTCTCTCTTTCCAACAAACTCGAGGTTGAAATTAGTAGGCTTCATGAGGGGAGCTATTGAACATTCCCCATGTGTGTGTCCAGATCTCCATGAACTATTTTCTCATTTTTCCTCCAAACAAAAGTCACACGATTTAATACTTTTAACCATCAGATATGTTTCCCAAAGATAGTATGTAACAAGAATAACAATGGGGTGGGTTTTTCATTCTCCGGACCCGCTTTAGGTTTCTTAAATGAGAAATTTGGGCATACATCTTTGTGATTATAAAAAATTAGCATTGGGTCTCTTTCAATTTTCTTTTATAAAATTACATCATATTTTCAAAAGAAGAAAAAGGTAATACTATTTACACCCACTTAAACACTTCTTTCATCCATTTATTCTCTCATCCACTCAATTACTTCATTCACCCACCTTTTCTTTTCTTTTTTTAATTTTCTTATAACAATAATATAACTTTTCCTTTCTTTTCCTCTTCAAACGACGAAATAAAAATTTCTTCATCTAATTTTTTCATGGTCCTGTTCCTTTATTTCATCTATGCCTTATCAGTAAATACAGATCAAACTAATTTGGTTATGACAACGGTGTTATCGACTTTAGTCATATATAGATGGTCATTTTTTTTGTAAGTTATGTAACCCTAACTAATGCTAACATAGTAGAGAATAAATTGCATTTCAAATTTGATGTTATTGTAAAACATAGTAAAGAACCTTTATTACAACTCCAAGCAAAAATATCTGACCATTATTACTTTTGTTGCTATTTTACCAAGAAAATAAAAAACGATAAAACCAATTATAATAGAAAGCAGTATTATATAGTCAAAAAAGTTTAATTATAATTCTCTATAACATTAATAGAGTTAAAAAAACATTGATTTACGTGCATATTCTAAATATAATTAGATATCTTAACACATCAACTCCTAGTATGAATTGACAAAATATTTTTACTTGTGTTGTTCGTTTCATTTTTTTGTTATTAACTAATGATTGAGAAGATGAAAAATAATTGACAAAATAGTTTCTAAAAAAGAATGATGTAAAACAAATAAGTTCAGAAAGAGTGATGTGTCCTTAATTTCCACTTCTTGAATCCCATCCACAATGTACGTGTCTAGATTTATGCCCCAACTCGTGACCTGTATAGGTACAACGTTAAGACCCAACGCAGCTCTGTTACCCTCTTCAAAATTGTCTCCTACTTGACATTCCTGATATTTTTGTGTGTAGGAAAGATAGTCATTAAGCATTAAATTAAATATGAATGACAATAAGTATACAATGATAAGAAAATAAAAATAAAAGTTAAGTTTCAATTAAAAAATATATGTAGATCTTTTTATATAATCTGCAACAATGCAACTTAATACTAAAACTTGTTTAGTACAACTTTATAATTTCTATGGCAATCATTTTTATTAAAATCGATCAACAAATCATCATTACTCTAATTAAATGATACTATGAGATCTAAAGAACACGGGTTGGGTTAGAGCAGGTTTGTCAAGCCCAAACCCGACTTTAGACCCGAGTCACCCGATGCTCTTTAGATTAGGTCATAGGTCTACCCGTGCCTGTGACCCCATGGGGTCACATGAGATGGGTCTAAATGAACCAAAATAGGGACACCTCCATTGGGTTTAGAGTCCTGAACCCACCACATTGTCATCCCCAGTGTATACTGTTGAATTACTACTTATTACAATTTCCAAATTGTTTTTTAAGACAAAACCGTGCATTAATACATGGTGTATTGGTATTCTCTCTTTTGATCTCTATAATTTGTTTACATAAAAATGTAATATTAAAATGCTAATGTCATTTCGTTTATCTTCTTTATTTACTCTTTGTTTTTTTAAAGATTATAAAGAAAGCTGCTGTATTTTATGATATAAATATGCAAATTCATTTGATATGTTTAGCTATGGGTGATTAACATTTCTACATGGTAATCAAACACATTTAAATCTCGGCTATCTCGACCGAGATCTCGGTTGAAAGCTTGGACGAAACGAAACATGAGATATCGGTTGATATCTCATTTCGATTATATCGACCGAAATTTACGTATATCGGTCGATATTTGGAGCGAAACGATATTCCGAGATATCCCCGATATATTGTTTTTTCAAAAAAAATAGGTAAGTCTCAGTCTATCAAAAAAAAATGAACAAAGCCCTTTTCTTTCTGATTCAACTTCTCAAAAGATCATGTTCCTCGTCAAAATATCAAACTTCCTCTTCTCCAGGGAAAAAAATCGAACTTTCTCTTTTAAAAAAAATCGAACTCCCTCTTCTAACATCCGACGGCTCGCGATTGCTTCCAGTTTTCGACTACTCGATCTCGCTTTTGACAGTCTGCAGCTTTGTCTTCGACCAATCTCTACATGTATGTAAATTAGGGTTGTTTCTATTTTAATGAAATTCAATTTTTCAGAAAATAGAATATACAGTATAATTTAGAGTAGATTTAGTTTGTTATTCTTACTGCATAACCTTCTGCAAGTAGATTTGCATTGCCTGAAACCCTTCGATTCCTGATATCTCTTATATGCATTTGCTTTTATTTGCATCAGTTCCCGATACTGTTATTATGCTATTCTTACTGCATATATGTAATTGTATAGAACCCGCTTTTTTTAGTTAATTTGTCGTCTTTCACCTACTTATATGTAATTGCTAAAACTGATGATGTTTTGTAACTTTTGTTGAACAATATCATATAGTCGAAGCATAATTGCATTATTTTTTCAGTTAGAATAGTGAAGATTAGTTGCAGTAATTCGGTAAATGTTAAATAAACCGATACCATGCATTTTTTGCTATAAATTATGTAATGTGTTATACTCCGATATGGTCCTAAGATGAACTTTAGGTCCAAGATGTAAATCTGATATTGGCGCCCGAGATGCACTCGTCTCGTCCGAGATCTCCCCCGATACAATACCGATTTACTAAAATCACCGAGATGAAACGTGCCCGATATCGAGATTTAAAACCTTGTAATCAAATGACACAAGAAAATAATTTGTTTAAAAAGGACCAAATGTGTGCGCAATTGTTTTACGTTTAGGTTTTGTTAATTTTAACTGCAGGTTTTGTTAAAACAACTTGTTTTAGAAGAAATTCCAAACAAAACATCCATATGCATGACAAACAAAGTGATATAATGAGAGAGGATGCATTAATTATGCATGCAAAATGGTTTTGGATAGTATAATATAGTTTAATTACTTTTTGGAAACTAAATCTAGCCATGGAAGAAATTAAATCATGTGGCTTTTGTATGGAGAAAATTGGAGGACATATTTATGGGGATCTGGTTCTCTCTCTCTATATATATATATACACGCACAAATATACACATACATATATAGTATACATATATACATATATGTATATATGACAGATCCATGTCCCTCTTTTTTTAGCTCTTTGTAGCCCATTTATATTGATCATTGGGTTTAGAAAATGCGTAGATGGATTTGATGTGAAACTCTCTCATACTTTATCATTTTTCTACCCACTAATTCACAATAGAAAGAGGCAACAAAAGGACTAAAAATAAAAGGGCAATGGGTCCCTTCTCTCTGTATATATGCATATGCGTGTGTGCATACACACACATATATGTGTGTGCAGGGGGGTAAGTTTCCGTATCTTATTGACATAATGCTCAAAATCCAGTTTCCATTTTTTGGTACGTTGTATCCAGAAAATTTGAAACACAATAAATTTTACAGATATAATCCATTTGCTATCAAAATCATCTTCATAAGAGTTTGTATCATTTAAAAATCTCCTTCAAAGGTAACATTCTGAAACAATGGTGTGCATGCATATGGAAGATGAATATAGATCCCCTAGTTATTAATCCCTTTTCTGTCCCCCTCCATCTTTTGTGCAATTTTTTTCCCAAACAAAGTAATTTTTTTGTAGATAAGGTGTATCCATTAACAAGACCATCGATGTAATATTTTAAATCGTTTGAAACTTTTAACCCCATCAAAATTGCATTTCAAATTGATGAGCAATAAAAATATTTTTGACGCTTCATATTGATTTACGATTTTGAATGGGTGAAAATTTTGAAACGACTAGAAATTTTGCACAAAATTATCTTTCTAAAGGGTACAACATATCTACTGAAATTTACTTTATTTCGAAAGGAAAAAAAAATCACACAATTCAGTACTATACAATGTCATTCTCGTTAACCTTACACAACCCTCAAAGACATCCAATAAAATGGAGTTTGCTTTCTATTGGTAATTTAAACAACAATGTTTAACATCATCATGATCTGGACAATCCAGTACTCCCAACTGGACTCAGTAAACCCAATAATGTTAACCCAGTTTATCTTAACAATTCGGTCCGTGATCGGATGATCCACTACGCATGATATCGTCATTCACTCATGAATTATTGCTGTAGGTGGTATAAATCCCAATAAAACCATTACTCATATCATAGCATATGCCGATATGTGTCTGCATATATATGTTTGGGTAACCATTGATAGGGCTCCTATTAATAAAAAAGTTCAACCTCCCCAATTAGGTAAGGGCCGTGCTATATACTTTTTTTTTCCTCTTTCTAGTGACATTATTAAATTTGTGGGTCTTAAATATATTTAAACATATACACAGTTATACATACAAATAATTTTCATTAAGCAATCAAACGAATGGTAGAAAGTAGAAAACCATACAACCATAATATCAAACTCCCAAATAGCTGCATATGTCTAGTTATTAGATTAGAAAAGGTTCTGCTAGTTATTTGTCTTCAAATAAGAACTAAGAATGCTTGATTATTGAGTGCATAACACTTATTTTTCCATTATATAAACCAAATATTCAAGCAATTCATTCAATAAGATGTACATTATTATATTCTTCTGTTCGAAATCCAAATCCCTCTCTAAACTGTCTTTTTTTCTCAAGCATTGACTTGTTGTAACTTCTTTATATAGACTCATGTTACTAGTGGAACAATATATCATTTTTCACTGGATCAATATACAACAAATAAAAAGTGAATAACACTGCTTAATATACCGAATCAAAGCACTAAGTGAAACTAGACTCTTAATGCTGCCACTTGAATGCCATTAAGCATAACCTAAGTGTCATCAAGCATCACTTAAGTGTCATCAAGCATTGCTCTTTAGGCTCTTTTTCTTTTTTAGCTGAAAAACGAAGTCAGATGCCAAAGTAGTGAATTTTGCTTAAACCGCTTTTAACAGTATAGTCGTCAAAGCTGTTACAAAAGTGCTTGTAAAGAGAAGTCAGCTAGATCAAGAGTTCCCAGCAACATAGGCAAAAGATAAAAGGACAAAGATGATAGACTTTTGATTACAATGGTTAAGCGCATGAAAGTTAGAACTCAAGAGAGAATGTCACTTGAATAGTAGTAGTAGTAGTAAGAACACAACATTGAGCACATCAATATACATTACAAAAAAATATATCATGCACTCATCACATAAATAAAATCACAAACCTCAAATATGGAGCAAGATACACCACAGCATAAACTAGATACCGCTGCTTACCAGTGTCAAGCCAAGCAAATACCCAACTCTACAGGGACAAAAACAAAACTTTGTCATTCCACTTTTTTTTTAAACTCCCAAATAAACAGCCAGAAAAAATCTCACCATCCAATTAAAGTAAGGAATGAAACTAATAATTCCCATAACAGCAAATCTAGCATCATCGGAATCAATAGGTCCTCCGATATTGTTTTCATCATCAACTTCGTTATTATATCTGATCGGGGAAACTATAGAAGTCAACACACAAGCACCAATAGCAGCAGCAAAGGGCGCGTCTATTCCAAGCTCGGATCTAAATGGCGCAACTTTTCCTCTTCTGCTGCTAATCAAGTTCTGTGATCAAGGGAAACAAATAGGTCGTATTTATCATAGTTAGGGGTTTTACTGAGAAATAGCGGTACCTTGTTTATGCCAAATTTCTTGAGCTTTCTGAAGCACTTGGAGGTTAGAGGAATCGGGGGTTTTAGGGTGGAAGAGATTGATAACATAACGGAGATTATTATGGTATTGAATTTGGATGAAAGCAAGGGTTTTAGAGAGAGCAAATAAGTTGGCGAGGGGTTTAAATGCTCAACTCATTAGTGTGTACTTTCATTCATATGCGTAGTCGATAGGACATGCCGGCATTGGTCACGGACAAAATAGTGCCGAGGGTATGTTACGGTCACGGACAAAATAGTCCGTCTTCCATTTTTTAATAACTTACTTCTAGGAATTAAATCTACAAATCTAATCAACTCACGAAATGGACTGTTGGATCTTAAACCCCAAAACAACAAGAAACCTCAACCCTTTTTATATCAATCTTATTTTTTCTTCCTTTTTTTAGAAACTTCACTTAATAAAATAAGCTCTCCAAATTTTCATTGTCAATCAACAATTAGGATATATCTTTGCATCATCAATCAACTATGACTCCATGAACAGCAAAATGCATTTTAACTGCAGAATTCTCTAAAAATACATTATTCATTAATTGTTATTTGACGGTGATTTCATTTTCATTTTTTTATATTGTCCATCAAAAATCGTATAATACTAATTTGTTGTTATTGATTCCTCTCTATGTTCTTTTGTTTTTATGTTTAATCTTCAAATATGATTTTACGTTCATTGATGTGTATAGGTTCCACATTGGTTTTTTATTTTGTGCTCTCACCTAACAATTTACAAGGTATATTACCCAAATTCTCAATATATTGTCGTTTTTAATGTGACATTGAGCATGTTCATAATATTTTGAATACTTATATAAGTTGAAATGATTTTGTCCAAAGCTCTATTATGGATTTAAATTAATTACATATGCAAGTGAAGATATGAAGGAGTCAAAGTCCTTCGTTTATTGTTTATAATACATACTATAATTTTGTAATTTGTTGAATTCATGTTGGGTAGCTTTAAAGCATTTTGGTGGAGACTAAAGATAAAAGAAGTCAAATTTTATTTCATTTCGCCCATTTCTTTTAATAATATAAATTTTGTAATGTTCAAACTAGATTGTCCACAGATAATAGTTTCCTTATTTTCGATATGTATTATTCTGAAAATGTTTAAAATAGTATTGCAAGTTATTGCAATTTCACTCTTCTTACTTTGTTTAGGCTAACTATTTACACATGGACAAGTATTTGTCTACAGTTAGACTAGCTTATTAGTTCAGTATATATTATTTGTAATACAAAATGTAAAAGTAGATCGTTGAAGAAATCCAACTCATAAATGAACCTTGATATTTACTCTATAATAGTGAAATTTGAGTTTCATGCAAATATTTTACTAATCATGAAATTATTAATCGAACCTTTTATATTATGTATGATATGATAGAGTTGGGGGTATGCTGTAAGGGCAATTATGTAATTTATTGTAAATTATTAACCTTGTAATAAAATCTCGTTTAAAATAAACGATGTTTGTCTTTCTATTATATACTTATCATATTGTGATGTGTTAATTAATAATATACTTTAAGTATATCATATAGAAAATCCTTAAATGATATATCAGGTGATAGTAATAACAATGACTTGTAATCATGAAAAATTTATCACGTTAAAATAATTAAATATTTCAAGTCAAGATGTTTCGAGAAGGGATATGATTCATCCGTTGAGACTAGAGTATGTAACGCTCTCTAAATATTAGGCAGTGTATTACTTATGATTGCTGGGAGTACCCCAAGGGGTTACGTACTGATAGTTATTGGATAACCATGGAATGACTCACTCGAGATTTTATGTTGGTTAATATAACTAAGGTCAAACAGAGAATCTCGAAATGATAATATTACACAATTCTCTCGACTTTAGAATACTTTTGAGCTTCAATATGGATACTCCACTTTGATTATAATTAAATCATGGCATGACATCCACTGAATGATCATAGTTGGATCTGAGTTGAAGCATTGAAAGTGAAACACTATTCAATAGAGAATTCATCTCTTTAGTTATATGGGTGTAACAACTTGGACCTTAATGGGTCCGAATTTTCAGTAAATCGAAATCTCAAGTCCACCAAAGTACCGATCGTCGATTTTGATATCTTGCAAATAAACAAATGAATGTCAAAGCACTACCGATATAAACTCACGGCGGAATAACAAAGTATAATAAAACATATAGCTACTGACTAAGGTTTACACTTCTGATATCTAGTGTCTTTGCCAGTGTCGAGCATGCATAAGGAAATATGTCATCCTATAGTTCCCGCCTTGCACCAGTACCTGTCCATATAAAGCTATCATGTGGATTACAATGACGAGGGGGTGAGAACAACATTCTGGTTATTGATAAATTACACACTTTATACATAACATTAGTTTATGCCGATTATCCTCCATTACATGTTATGTCTTTTATTTTACTTAGTCGTCTCAACTCCACGTACACGTATGATACGCCTCATCTACTCGAAGTAGACAATAATTATATATATATATATAAGTACCATAGTCCCCATTTGTACCAAGAGACGTCCTCGTTGGTATCTATAACTCAACACCTTGTCAGGATCAATCGTCAACGCAGTATCACGTCCTCGTCGTCGTGCATACTAAGAAACTCCCGTAGTGCCTAATAACGGAGTCATAATTGTTTAGTCGTATTCTATCTCGTCTTGGGGATTTATGTAAATGCTTCAAATCATGGACTCGGCTCCTCGGACTACCCCAATCGTTTGTGAGACCTCCATTAAGGATTATCTAGCCTTCCCTCCTAACAAACAAATTAGCAAATAACTGTGGCAGTGCATGACCTAAACGTGATCTACACTAGTGGAAGGTGTAACCTATTTAGGTGTAACCTGTTTAGGTGTAACCCTCGTCTTTCCGCTGACCGCTCGGGACTGATGATGTCCTCGACCTATGAAAACAGCTCATACTTCTACATATGGTACAAATCTCATTATCATAGCATCGAGCCTTGCTCACCATCCCATTTAGCCTAATGCAATCAAGGTAATACCCACTTTGATATTTAAAACATACCCCCTAAAAGGTTGAAGCATACTCTATTTTGGATGTTCCTTCACATATACTCGAACGTAAAATTCCACGGGTCCTACAATTGGATATGTCTCACATTAATATAATGTATATACAACTGCTGGTAGCCCCTTGCAGTGTGCAGACTTCGGTTATGTAACACTACTGACCTCGCCCAACCAATTTTAATGACCATGTCACTCTTATTTAATCAAAGTCATTAGCTAACTTTAATAATGCACATCCATTGTAAATGCATACTTGAGTCTACGTATATATTCATACTTATTTATTTACTACGCCTCCAATGTCCAACTATTAATATTCGGTTATTTTTATTCAACTGACCACTTGCTTCATTAATATCAATTAATGTTGTTTATTACTTAACTTAAAAGATTTAAATATCTTTTACTACTTGTTTCCCTTCTTTATTATTAAATCTGTATTACTTTTCTTTTTAACTCTCACTATCCTTCTTTGGTTACTAAACTTTCCTTCTTATTCATTTCGTTACTCTACCTACCTTTCATCGCTTATTACTTAATTTTAACTTGTCTTTATTGCATACACATTAGCTTTATAATTAAATCGTTAGTCTTAGCACTACTACAATCTTCTAGTTCATACTTAGGAATTTATGCATTTTAATACGTTGACATTACATCTTCCTAGACCCGTCAAATGGGTCGGGTTGGGTCATAAATGGGTCGGGTAGAATTTGACCCGACTTATTTAAGATATAAACAAACCCAACCCATTTTACCCGTTTAATAAACGGGTCGAACCGACCCGACCCGATTAATAAAAGGGTTGAACCGACCCAACCCATTAACAAAAACTGCAGCTTAAGCATTAAGATCAACATTAAAAATTGAAAAACTGCATCGTTTATTATCAATTCTGCATGAAAAAAAACAAAAACTGCACAAGAAAACGAAATGATGCACATCATATTATCAAAAATAGTACCAAAAAATAAAAACTGCACTATTATATTGTCAATTCTACACAAAAAACCAAAATTTTGCTCCAACAAATAGGGAAACTGAACTAGATATTGCAACAACTAGAATATGTGAAAGTTCTGCATCATATAATTACACACTGCAACACTAAAAGCAAAAGATTCGGGATAGTATAATCTTAGGTGTGAAACAATGAAGTCTTGAAACCTTGAAGTCTTGAATATAATAACAAGCATGTCCTACAGCAGCACACACTTCATTAAGCACAACCTTGAAGTCTTGAAGCCTTTAACCACACTCTTGTAATCCTAAATCATGAATCATCAAAACAAAATCAATTCCAATGCATAGATTTATATAGTAAGCATCTGAAATGAATTAGCTAATCTAACAGCCATTTAATGATTTTAATGGCCAGTAGTGCTACAGCTAGCTAACCCAACTACCAATTAACCAGTGACCTTCCAATTTGATCAATTTCACTGGAGTCGTTACATTACAAGTGATTATTATTTACATGGCCAGTAGTACGAAGAAGTTGGTACAAAAAGAAATGCATTTACGTGCTACGAGCGAAGAATTTGAGCACAGTATTTTAAATGTATTTAAAATAAAATTGATTTACATGTGTCAACAATTTACAAAAATAAATAAGTTATAAAATTATAAATTGATCGAATTCAGTTCAAACCAACTCCATAATTTAAAACACTTTGATACGATCGCAATACAAAAAACTGCATCTCAAACAAACTTCATTTGCACAAATTTTTAGTTTTAAAAATTATAAAAATATGTTAATTAGAAGTTTCAACCCGACTAGAAAATCGCTTTCATCACAACAGGGCACTTGCTCCATTGCCTTTCATCATGCATCGAACACGCCAGACGCATTTTGTTAACAGGGCAAAAAAAATTAAAGAACAGTACCTCAATCACTTTTTCACTGAAATAAAATCACTTTTCCATTTTTTTTTCTAATTTTAAACTACATTTTTTAACTTCAACAAACATTTTTATATTTTATTTCGACACTCTTTAAACAAAAAGTGATTTAATACGCCTAAAGACTCTGTAATAAAGTTACAAAGTACTAGCTAAGGAAACCATACAGAAAATAGCAATGAATCATATAATTTCGCAAGACAATGTAGAATCATGTATGGAATATACACTATAATTGGTTAGTGTACCTGTTTCTCAACCATTTTCATTTGCTGGAATGTGACAATTTAATAGCATAATTTAGTCAAATGGTATATTGGAATTTTAGGCAGCTTTTGTTTAGCTGTAACCCAAACATTGTTCTAATATCTACCTACTTATTTTAATCTAAATAACTTACATTAAAATTTTGGATTGATCAGACTTTGCATATCGACTTTGTGCCGACAATGTGCTGAGAGGTAAAAAAGAAGAGAAAACAGAAGAAGAGGAGGACAACGGAGAGCAGAAAATGATGTATTCATCTCAAATGTCTAAATAATTCTGTTTATAGGATTAAGATTACAGTGTAGCAGTCTTTGTCCACACAAGCATGTTCCTCATTTACAAATTCATATTTTACAACAACTGTTTATTTGTTTAGATGCCAATAATTCAAGGTTTGTTATTTGAAGTTCAAAATTCATCAAAGAAAAACTTAAATAAGACACAATTTTGATTTTAATCATTCGAACAAATAACTGCACTTGAAGTGAAAATATTAAAAGATGACCAAGATCATATTACAGCTTCAATGATCAAGTTCATATTATAGCCTCGAATCAGTTTCAAATACAAGCAGGAGGCACCAAATAATCGATCACAATGACTTTCTCCTCCTTTACCGAATCTCCGTCAATAACAACATCCTCACAATTGCTCATCTTCTTAACAAACCCAGAATTGAAACCCTTATTTCTCCTAACCGAAAAATCCTGACCAACATCCTCACAGTTACAATTTTACTAATTTATCTTTAAAATTAGGGATATTAAGAAATTGAAACATAAATTTACAAATTAGTGTTACCTTACAATTGGATATACAGCGAGCGAATGTAGGGACGAGAGCGGACGACAAGAATGAGAGAAGATCGATGCAGAGAAGTAGGGCTGAGTTGCGACAATGGTTTTCAATCACTGTAAATCGAAGATTAGAGGAATCGCTCCTTTCTTTTACGGATTTGAGTCGGCAGACAATTGAAAATTAAGAACTAGGGTTGGGGTTAGATGGGTACGCGGGTTGGGTTTGGACGGGGATATTTCATCTTCTTACTAAACGGGCTGGGTAAAAAGTTAAAACAAAAATAAACGGGTCAGACCCAACCCTTATAATATTAGGGTTATTGGGTTGGGTAAAAGGGTTATGGTCAACTTTGACAGGCCTACATCTTCCCCAAAAGAAAAGGTTAACACTGTAAATTTATATAACTTATCTAAAAAGGGAATTTGTGCTGCGTTTGAAATTATAAGGAATTATCTTTTTGTAGCTACTGAAATAGACAATATAAAATATGGTAAATCCTTATCTTATACATTTCTTTCTTTTAGGCATATTCCTTGTTATTTCAAACGATACACCTTTATTTATAGATCTAAACTTGATAATTTATAGAAACTTACATTGCATCACCTTATATTCCAATGAACTAAAATACTACTTAACCCCCAATAATTTATTATGATAACTTCTAATTTACATTTACTTGCATAAATCATTTAATCAACAAATCTAAAACTACTATATGATTTATGAAATTCAGGGACTACTCATACCGAATACTTTCTAGATTCAAGTGCATGCAATATTAAATCTAAGTTATCAATCACAGAATATGTAGGTATAGTTTATAAATTCATTATATGTATACAATTAGGCTTACAACTACAAAATTACATTTAGGCATATAGGAACAAATCTACAATAATATAAATCCAATATTATATAAAAGTATATAATTTCCCACTCACCTTTTAGCTTTCCAAATCTTCAGATCTAATCCATGTTATTCCAGTTCGACTCCCCTTTTGCTCACTATTGAAATACATATACCTCAAGCATACATATATATTTATTAGAAATCTAGATCTGAGAAGAGATTTAGATTTAATTTAGATTTGGATTTTGATTTACCTTTTCTTTGTAGAATTTATTCACCCTTTATTCTTCGTCTTTTTTATTTTCCGCTATTCTACACACACACAAATTTATAATTACTATATTTTCTATAATTTATGGAGAAAATAAAATAAAAGAGCTTCGCTCTTTGATTCAAAAAATACGAGGAAAAAAGCGAGGGGTTAGGCCTATATTTATAGACGCATGAATCAATCCCATCTGTTAGATTTTAATTTATTAAATCCGAGCTGTTCGGCCTAGATTCAATCTCGCTGCCATAATAGCCACCGGTCGACCGCTTTACTCCTATGGGTCGACCGCTAGTGGTCGACCGGTCCTAGTAAAGTGGTCGACCGATCACTCTATGTGTTAAGTTTTTATTTTGTTTATTTTCTTCTCTGTCCGATCTCTTTCCATTTAAAATTAATGTTAACGTTGATTTCACGTTGCTTAGATATTTAGTATTATTTTACCGTTAATTTAATTTAATTACCAATATTTATTTTTCGATTTTCTTCCCTTAAATATTAACGTTCTTTCTTATTAATGTTTGTTTTAATGTTAATTAATTCTCATTTATTTATTTTCTTTTCAATAAGAGAGAGGGTGTGTATGTGTAAGTGTATATATCTTTCAAAACAAATTATGCCACATCCTATGTAGTCGGAATATAGTCAATAGTTTAAGGTCCACAATGGATTCTATCCTATTGCACGGTAAAATTTCAATTTCAAAAACATTTTATTTATTTAAAACGAGTATATATGCACGTCCAGGTGGACCTTCATTTGATTGTCGAACCATATTTTTACAGTATAGCTATTACAAAACAAAGATAATAAATTAGTGCAGTGATCTTTTTTCACCATTTCTAATTTTCTCGGGGACCTTACATTGTTGCTTGCCACATCTACATTATTTTTGTGCACAATTTAAGAGCATATTCGAACAAAACATCAAGTGAATTTAAATTATCGGTTTATATATTTATCACATCAATTTATGAACCAATTCGTAGTATAAAATTAACAACTATGTTAGCATTGTCGATTTTTTTTTGAATTTTGACAACTTTCATTATCAAAGTATTAAATGACTAAGGACTCAACATCTCTAACCGCCAATTTTCTAAAGATTATATTAGCAAAGTCAATTCATATGAATGTGATTTGATCTCAAAAACCTACATCATCATTTCGTAGAATCATTACTGTAAGGTAGCGTTCATGGTAATAAAATGGTTTGTTTCCGTACTTAACGTCCGACGTGGCAGCGGGCATATCCCCGTTGTGTGAATGCTGGGGAAATGAGTGGTGCGTTGGACGTGGAATATATTGACGCCAATTTTTCCCCTTTTATAAATTATTTAATAATGTTAAAACTAATTAAATTTATATATTTATAATTTTCTAAAATTAACAACTTTTGCAAATGAGGACCATTTGAGATGTAGTTTTCTGTGTTGCAATCATATCGAAGTGCTCTATATTATGGAGTTAGTTTGAATTAAATTCGAGAAATTTAAAATTTTACACTATTTATTTGAATTTAAAAATGTATTTGTTTATTTTAATAAAATTTTGCAATTTATTTCATGTCATTTGCAATTATTAAACGCATATTACATAATCAAAAATAAATAAATAATTAACTACAGATCATTTAAATTAAAAATCACAATTTGAATACCTCATTTAAATGCTTCGCTCAAATACCCTATTTATAGTTGCAAACGCATTCCCCATTCACCAATCTTCCCTGCTTAAATATCCCACTCGAATTCCCCACTCAAATACTCCATTTCCATTTGTTGCAAACGCAACTTAAGTATCAGATTTAGCTATACTGGTATAAATTTTTGTCTGGGTTCGCTGCTTGTATTGCTTAAAATATTCAGTGACTTTGTCAGACTGCATTCTTGTCAATAACTAAAAAAAGATCTTAATAAAATACTGTATGTATTGGGTCTTTAGATTAGGCAAACAAAATCAGAACGGAACTATCAAGCAAATAAAAGGTCATTAAACATTCATTAAGTTGCAGAATCTATGTTACCTATTAAAAATGAGGACAAATAGAATGTACCAAAATGACTGGACCATCTTTTTTTATGATTCAATGGTCCGAACTGGTCCTAATTCCTCAAGTTCAGTGTAAACAATATGACAATTTTTCAACTTAAAATAAATTAAAAAAGAAGAAACCCAATCGTTTATTAATTTAATTTCTGCTTCTCATTTTCTCCTCAGTCCCTTCTATTGTTTAATGAATTTTTGTAGTTCATTTCCCAGTCTACTGACTTATTGATCAAATATAAGCTAAAAGGACATAACATTTGATATTGCAACCTCAACAAATTACATCAACTTTGTGGATGAAAAATTGAACTATATCAAAACCTAACTTGAATTCAACAAATTAAATGTCATTCCATAGTTCCTGAAATGACAGCAAATATTAATTACAACCCATGCAATTACATTTAGTGAACATTAACATTGCTAAAGAATCCATACTTACAAAACAAAGACATTGGGTTTGTAGCACACAAAATTATTAATTTCTATCCAATAATTATTTACACCTGGGTTGTCTACAATTTTACTACAAAACAACTATGTAACCTTATAATGAAAATTTTCATTTCAACTACCAATTTTTCAAATACAACATAGCATAACCTGCTAGAACTCAGCTTTTTCCACTTTTCAAATAACAGCTTATAAGCCTAAGAGAACCTGAAATCCTGCTGGAAAAGCTCCATATTTCATATATGAACTCATCACTTGTTGGGTCTACAAATTTAAAAATTCAGTCATCAAAATTAAAAAGCAGGTGGCATGATTTTTAATACCTTTTACATTCGTATATAAATACTAATCTCTCAAGAATAAAAAGAACACACATCTCTTTATAAGTTTCACTACAGTAATAAAAAAAGATGAAAGATTTTAGTTTAAAAACCACTGATGTTCCAAGCAGTATACTGTTAAAAAGAAGATGATATGTGGTGATAAAGTAGGATTTTGTACCTGAAAATGGTTACTAATATCTAAGTATTACATACCTTAACATGTCTACAGGAAAATGGCAGAAAAATGACTGCAGATCGTGACGTAAAGAATGGCTAAAACATCCATGAAGCCCAATACTTTTAAGTAAACGATAATTATGCATGTTACTTCAATATTGCTTATAGCATAGCTGATTAGTGGAAAATATAATAGCTTCGCAGCAAAAACACATTGTTTAAAAGTAATACCTAAAAATGAATCATGTTTTCATCAGAACAAACAACACCAAAACAGTTACCATGAATCTCCCAAGTTCTCTCAAGATCTACAACAAGATTTCAAGCTCTCCCAGTGCTATAAAACTATAATTTTTCTAATGAACCCAAAATATTTTTGTTTCATTTATAGTTCAACAACGAAAGAGAAGTAAATAAATAGCGACAAAATAACCTAAAACAAAAACTAATGTTGGCATTTCTCAACTACTAACATGATATATAATGGAATTTAGAGAAATGCATCTAGCTTGTTAGACTTCACTGGATGCGGTGGAAATTCATCTAGTTTAAGACCTGAATTTATGACGGTTTCTTTACCCATATCTCCTTTTTCTTCTTTAATAATCTCTAAAATTACCCAAGTACTTCAGAGGTTAAGCCAAACAAATGCCCAGGTTCTTCACTACTTTCATGGATTATCCTTCCTATCTCTCTTAAAGGAATCACATTTTCTAGTATAATTTTCATAAATATACGACCAACTAACTCTGCAGCTCATGGAGCATCTACAAGTGTATCTTCCAGTACAGATAGAATGGATTCAAATTTACCATGAATCAATACCTAGAAATGGATCATGTTTTCATCAGAACAAACAACACCAAAACAGTTACCATGAATAAACTATAATTTTACTAATGAACCCAAAATATTTTTGTTTCATTTACAGTTCAACAACGAAAGAGAAGTAAATAAATAGTGACAAAATAACCTAAAACAAAAACTGACGATGGCATTTCTCAGCTACGAACATGATATATAGTGGAATTTAGAGAAATGCATCTAGCTTGTTAGACTTCACTAGATGCGGTGGAAATTCATCTAGTTTAAGACCTGAATTTATGACGGTTTCTTTACCCAGATCTCCTTTTTCTTCTTTAATAATCTCTAAAATATACCCAAGTACTTCAGAAGTTAAGCCAAACAAATGCCCAGGTTCTTCACTACTTTCATGGATTATTCTTCCTATCTCTCTTAAAGGAATCACATTTTCTAGTATAATTTTCATAAATATACGACCAACGAATTCTGCAGCTCATGGAGCATCTATAAGTGTATCTTCCAGCACAGAGAGAACGGGTTCAAATTTGTACAAAGGATACATGCATGTTGCAAATCATTGCATGACTATTGATGTATAGATTATCTAACACTCAAGCCAAGTGTAATATAATTTAATTAGTTCATCATCAAATTTTGTCCTCCTATATTTGAAATTAGTCTATTATAAAAAGCAAAAAAAACTAAAAAAACCATTGTTCGGATCTTTTTTCATTAATAGATGAAAAATAAAGAAAAAGTTCATTAACATTTTACCTAAGGTTCCCAGTAAAAGTGATCCAATATATAATCTGACACACTTCCATCTTTTCACGTTATTCAAATGAACAATATAATCTTTTTGTATGATATTCATACAAAAGCCTCATGATTTTAATATAGTTTCATTTATAGTCTTTAAGGTATTCCTGAAAATCTCTCGACGGTTAAAGATTATATCGGTACTTCAACCTAATTAAGTGTTAAACTAAAAGGTTATTGCATTATTTACTAAAAAGCTTCATTATTTAGTACCATATGTAGAAGTGAGAAGAGTGGATTCTATGAATTGTTCATTCCTAATAATATAAATGCATGCACGAATTACTAAACGAAAACCTAATATAAAATTATGTAAGGATAACTGAATGAAAAATAAACATGAACCTTATCCTATGTTGATAACTAAATTCGAGCTGATGTTTTTGTGTAATCTTCACTTGTTTTTTGATGCTTTCGAGATAACCATAACCAATTGTTGTTCACTCATCAATAATTTTCATTCATCCTTTATTGCATTGGAGTTCAATCTACCGATCTACTACTCCCACTATCGCTTTATATCTCTCCCCAATAGCTAAATATCACCTATACTTTTCTCATTATGACCATCTTCATATTTGCCATGCTGATTGTCATGATTATAAAGCATTCAAGCCTACATTTTAATCCTTTATCCCCAGCATTTGGCTTGAAATTATATAATCTTAGAAAATTAGAGGTAACATTACTGGGTATCCCAAAGCTTTATTTACCGAAATAATTGCAAGGTACACATAAACCTTCTCCATCTTTGTTTTGTCTTTGTTCCCTAAAATTCAGAATCATATCATTTGAAAAATACACTTAATTCTTTTTCTCCATCAAGGTACACATAAACCCAGCTTAAACCTATATACTTCTTTTTTACCACTCATTTAGCTAGTTACGTATGTTAAGCAGTATATCAATAAGCATGCTTATTACTCATGCCATGTCTACTTTAATTTCCAGTTCTTAGTACTTGACTACTGTTTAATTGTACATCATCTTCCAGATCCCATCCAACTTTTGAGAAATATGTACAGAATAGAAGAAAAAAAAACGAATGATAACAATGTGCGGGCAATGAGTAGCATTGAAAGTATGAAACAGTGATAGATGGGAAGATAATGAGAACATGATTATATCTATTCATTATTTTATATGTACGCTTGATAGTTACACACTACTTCTCGTTAACAAAAACATATGCATTATAAGATGTATTTTGAACTACCCACTAATATATTAATGTCATTGTGGCTTCTCAACTGTACATTATAAAATGTATTTTGTTTTCAAGGTATTTTGTATGTGGATTGAGAATGGACAATAGCTAGGTATCCATCCAAGCATTCTATATGGAAATTCATAGATATAAACATATTATATATTTATATATCATCACATAGCCACCTAATAGAGTTAATCCCCACTGTTTGATTAGATAATTTATTCAAATATGCATGGAGAAAGGTGTATTTGTGTGTAAGATGTAGATTTTTCTCTATTTTACTCTGCACAAATTGATTAAATGTCCAGAGTTTTGATCTTTATAAGCTAGCAAAAAGCAGTTATGATCATTACATAATTCAACTCCAATGTAATTATACTTTATTTTATTTCAAGGCCATAGTTTATATTTTTTTTTGTGATTAAAACAATCTCATGAGCAAGACAGAGACAAACATAAACAAAAAAAGGAGGAACTTACAGTTTAATGATTCATTATCTATTTCTCAGGACACCCGATTTATTGATATCAACATCCAAGATAGCTGGCTAACCTACCATGGAATCCTAACCACCTACTCCATCGACGTCGCTGTTAATGACATCAAATGCTTCTTCTTGAAAAGCGAATTCGAAATCATAATCTTGGAAATCCACACAAAGTTTAGATGTAAATACCCCCAAATTTCTTCAGTTACATGACTGACAACCTTGACGACCTCACAATCCACCAAGATGACATATATGATCTTTGTTGATCAAGTTAAATGTTAAAAGACGGATGTGATCTTTCTTTTGTTATAGAGATGCAATTAATTTTATGAAATTTCCAGAGTGTATAACAACGTAATTTGGGATGTTGGAAACGCACGGACGTGGAGATTAAAAGGTATTTTGGGAATTCCCAAAAGACACGGTTGAAATCTATTGTTTGAATTTACATTATTAATAGTAAAGATAACAGTCAGCACACAAGTTCATTTATAAATTTCAGCTTTTTGAGGCATAGAGATAGTGACCCGTGGTTTCGCAACAACATTCCCTGTTCTTCGCTTGCTAAAATTTATCTTCCAAAATTTTAACACTTTTTAGGATTTAACTTTATTTTTCTTTTAGTATCTAATAAATTTCCTAATTTATTTTATAAACTTCTAGTCTTATTTTGCATTAGTTAAGTGTCTCATGAGATTTTCTTATTTATTCTTCTTTCCAACTATAGTGGTCAATTCACAAAATCAATACAGTAATAAAAAAGAATATTTCTCATAGCATCGTACGCGTTTTATGTTCATAAAACAAAAATAACTAATGTTTTACAGCCCAACCATCGTGAAGAAATCAATTGTTGAAAGCTGCCCTCCAACATCAATTGACATTAACGATATTATGGCCCTATCACCATACTTAAATTAAATGGACCTTTCTAACATGTCTCTCTACTGTAACCCCCACAACTTAACTCTCATTTTTTAGCTACTAATAAATAAGGCCCACCCATCACTTCCATTATAACAATCGATTATATCACTATCTTCTTTTAATCCAAATCTCTTGATAGTATTCTCAAATTTTGGTATGTGTTTCCTTTATTATTATTCATGCGGTTATACTCTAGAACTCGTAGAAATGTACTTTGATACCATTTCCTATTTCCTTATGGGTATGCTTTATGGTCTTCGTATATATTTAATGAAACATTTTAAGACTCGTATCAATATTCCTTATATTCTACGGGGGTCCACCATTGTTACTTTATGAGCATTCATTGCAATTTAACTCGCAGCCTTAACTTTTACCTCGTCTCACCTAGGAAATAATCCATATCTACTCCATATTGAAAATTTGGTTTGGTTTTCACTACACTTTATAAAATTAAAACTTCACAATCGTGAATTACTTAATCCTCAAAACCTTTATCTTTAAAAGGATATAAACTTAGAAACTTTTTATTAAATTCTTCATTAGCTTGGTTTCAAAAAGGAACCACAAAAATCTTTTTATTAATTAAGTCTAAAAGGAACTATTAGCAATTTCATTTTTAAAAGATATTTTCCTTCTTTTTAGATAAGAGTCAAGTTTTATCAAATGAATGGTCATTCAAATCACTTTTTCTTTTAAAGTCCTTTTCAACAACAATGATTTCACTTCTTAAAATTGGGTTGTTAACTCAAACTATTTATTAAGTTTTACTTTTTAAAAACTTAATTGTTGTACCAAACCATTTCTTTAAAAATACACTTTACAATGTTTTTAAAACATCTTTTATAATTTTAACAATAAAACTGGAGTAGACAAGAATACTTCCATCCTATTATTTTCCTATTACTCATTCTATCTCCACTTCCAATCCTTGACGGAGTCTCCAATTGCATTGAGGGGGACTTTTAAAAGATAGGTGCAATCAATGCGTAAAATTATGGAAAATATCCATTTTCCTTTGTTTTGCCTTTATTTTCTACATTGCTTCTAATTAGATTTCTATTGTTTTTAATATAATTCATAACGTTATTCTAATTACTACCATTATTTTATATAAAATTATGATATTGTTTCTATTAATATTTCACAATATTACTACTATTTAACTATCTTCTATCTAAACTGCTCTTATCTAAATTGATTTTATTTATATAACTTTCCTCTCAATTGATTGTCTTCTTTATTGAACTATTGCAGTGTGTTCGCCTACTAATTTATTTTCGAGATCTAATCTTCTATCCCTATTCTATTTACTCCATTTAAACTAGTACCACTTCCTATTGTCGACTCCTAAGTAGAATTTTACAGCTTAAAATTTTTTAGTTCAGAAAAATCAACGAGTTATATTTGCTCTATTACCTTTTTTCAAAACAAATAATTTTTCATAAAAACTCGTTTACAGTAATTTATTCTTTAACTAATCTTAATTTCTACCAGAACTTTTTATTTAAATAAAATGTAGATATTTTATTTTTTTTGAAAATTTAATATTTACTTACTTTTCAAAAATAGAGTTTTTCTACCTTCAAATAATTTCTTCGAATGTCATTTCAAATATTTTATTTGTATATTTTCCTCAAACTTTTTTTCAAATATTTTATTACATTCTTTTATATGAGTTCGGACTTAGGATGGATTTTAATTGTCCCTTCTATTGGACTTTTCTCATTTTATGCTTACTTACCGACTTATCTTCTTTTAGAATATTAAAAATTTGATTATCATCTTGGAGTGATTACTACACACCTTCTTTTAGGAGCTTGTTCAGTTCTTCCTTACGGATAACTACAACATATAGATTCTTTCTTCTCATTTATCTGGACCTACTGTACATCATCAATCGGTAATCCTATGGAGATCTACAACCATAGAGCAATTTATGCGCTACAAGGGAGTCAAGTGCTATCCAGCTTTAAGGACCCTTCCATACGTTGCCTCATGCTCTTATTGAGTCAATACCTTCCAATACGCCTACTTCACATGGGGTAATCCGGATAGGTGTACATCTTCAACTTCATCTTTTGTTCCAACTCATAGTCGCATTGTCTATCTTTTCAGAATATGGTTGCAACTACTTCTATAGTCGAAATTTGCAGAGTTTGGTGTATATAATATATATATATATAATTATAGTAAAAATTACAAATACGTTCACGTATCATATTTTAATTATTATGATCAATTAATCTAAGCTTTGATACCAAATGTAACAATCCGCAACTTAATAGGTTCAAATTTTCGCTAAATCAAAAACCCAAGTCCACCAAAGTATGGATTGTTGGTTTTGGTATCCTGTAGATAAACAAATGCATGCTAGAGCACTACAGATATAAACTCACAGCAGAATAGTAAAGTGTAATAAACATATAACTACCGATCAAGGTTGATGACATTTAGTATCCTTGTCAGTGTCGAACATGCATAAGGAAATCTGTCCTCCCACCATTCCCGCCTTGCACCAGTATCTGTCCTTTTAAAGCTATCCTGTGAGTTGCAATGTAACGACCCGGATTTTTCGACGGTTAATTTTAAATATTTAAATGGTTTTAAATATTGGTTTTAGGATTTTAATTTAGTTAGGAAGTTTTTAAAACTGAAAATTCAAGTGATTTTGTTAATTTTTGAAATCATCGATTTAATCGACGCGTTAAAATAGCGATCCGGGGCACAGTCTCGGGATTTGATGAAACTAGTTCCATTGGATCCGTAATATGTATTATTATCGAATTTCAAATTTTGTAACGTTTGGAGTTATCGTTTGATCGTACGGGATACAAACGCGTTGAAATTAATATCGAAATTTAATATAATAATTGGGTCCAAAATGCTATCTTCTCCATACAATCGAATTAGGACTCGAAACTTGTTCCATTGCGTTTGAAATAGGGGTATAACATTAGAATGCCTAGCGGCACGTCTCAATAGGAGTTCGAATTGCACAGTAGAGAATTCGAGATATTTTGAAAAAATAAATAAATTAGAAATAGTTAAATCAACTGAACAGTTGTATCCCCTTTCAACTTTACGTCGCACGTCCCTTTTCCTTCTGGAGCATGCGACCCTCCCTTTTTCTCCTTTCAAAATCACGTTGTCATCCTCCTCTCTTTCAGTCGAACGATAAATCAATTCAAAAGTAAATTGCGAGCCTCTTTTTCTTCCTTCATGCTTAAAAATCGAAATCAGTTCGATCCTTTTAATAAAAAGAAAAAAAGGAAAACGATATCATTTTCTCAAATCAGAGAAAAACAATATAATCGAACGAAATCTGTTCGATTGCAAAAGAAGAAACGAAGATCATCTCGTATATAAAAAATCTCTAAAGGCATTAAAATTCGAACGCTTGGGAATGTTCGTGGCCGCGAGTAGGATTGTGGAAAGGCGATGGCAAGTTCAATTTAGGGTTCGATCGCGGCAAGGTTGGAAGTCGACGATAGTGATGGGGGGTTCGCGAGGGGAGTTAGCCACTGGCAAGGGCGAGGGGATGGTCGTGATGTACTGTGGAGCAGGCGTTTGGGTCGCATGAAGGGCGCGCGACATTGGGATGTCGACGCTGCACGTCACGATGGTCGCGCGCGCCTGGAGGGTGATGTCGGCCTCGTGGCTAGGGGGAAGGAATCACGACTTGGAGGGTTTCAATTTTGAAGAGGGAATCTCGAATTCGCTCGTGACCGTGGAGCTCGCGCACGATGATGAAGGGGACTCGGCAAATGGTGGTCTGGCGATCTGACGAGCAACAAATATAGATTGTGAGCTGCTAACCGGGTTCTGGCAGAGCGAAGGCAGCGGTGTTCGGTAGTGGGTGATATCGTATGGCGTCGTGAGGTGGCTACTGTGGGTTGAGACGTGACTAGGGTTTCCGGCAGCATTTGGTTTGAGATTTTGGTGCAGACAGAGGAATTATGAGATCTCGGGTATCGTTGGGGTGAGTGTTCATTGATAATGAAGATTTTTTTTTTCAATTTAAGGATATATTGTAATTTAGTTATAAATTTAGAAATTAATTTAAAGTTATCTTAGTTTGATAAATCAATAACTAAAAATCTAATAATTTGGTATGCGAGGTCGGAATCGCATGAAAACCGAAAATGTTGGATTCGAAATGACGTAGGCTACAATCTGAAATTGATTGGGATTTTTCGATGCCAACCGAGATTTTTGATAAATTAAAATCTGGATGTTCTGCAAATTAAAAATCGAGGTGAGTTAATCTCACTCTTTTGGATAGCTGGTTAATTTATAGAAATTAAAATTAATTATTGTTTGTCTAGATGAATTTATATATTTATAAGTTGGGTGTTATATAATATATATATATATATATATGTATGTATGTATGTATATTAGTAGTTGGATTGATGTTCCCGCATATTTTAGCGGATGAGACCCAATGCGCCCCGCATAATAGTGGATGACCCTATACACCGCGATATCCCCCTCGAAGTGGGATTGGTATTTTTATGTTGTATTAACATCTGTGGATGCAGGGAAACAGGTTGGAGGGATCCAACTGGATTCCTCAAAATGTTGAAATTAATTTCATATATAGTGATATATGATGTGTGTAGATAATCTGTTATAGATTATTGTTGTAATTTGAATTATTGGATGCTATAGTAGCACTGGCCTTAAATTTTGGTATTTTTAAATACCATAAATATTATTTTTGAATTTGAAGGAATAAAAAGGAATTTTGGATATAAAAATATTATATGGAAATTTGGGTTATTTTAAAGGAAATTGAGTTGGAAAAAATTTTTTTTTTTAGCAGAGCTAGCGGGGTTGAATGGTCCCCTACCAGATTTTATTGCCACAGAATAATAAATAAACAAAACTCAAAACTAGCTTTGAGCCAAAGAGAGAGACGCAACACAAAAGAAGGCATAACAAACACACACACCAGAGAACAAGAGAAAGGAAAAGACGAGCAACCAAAAAGAGCTCAGGCCCAAGCACTGGCATTGTCATCAGGGTTAATGCACGTTGATTTTCGAAGGGCCATACAAACCTTTCCTCTGATCTCTTGCCAAAGATTTTCTAAAGACCTGGATTTTCTTTCAAAACACCTTTTATTCCTTTCACTCCAAACAGTTGATGGTATATTTTAATGATCATTAGTAAAACCCTGGTGTGATCTGACTTCCATCCAGATGATTTGAGGATTATACTCCATTCAATTTCAAAAACTTATGAGACATTTCTCCTACCAGCTTTTAACATAATTCTAGACCACAATGGAAATAAAAAAGCACAGTTGAAATATAGGTGGGAGATTGATTCGTTCTGGGAGCAACAGAAAACACACTGCAAGGGGCAATTCATACCATAGCCTGCTAAAACATCTTTAGTCATCAAAGCAAAATTGAGAACCTTCCAAATATGCAGGTTGTCAGTAGGGGAAGAGTCTCCTTTCCAGATGATGCTAGTCCATTCGTATAAAGGTAAGGTACTAAACCCAGATATTACATTGTACACTAACCCAATGCTGTGCGTCTTGTTGTTCCATGTGTACATGTCTGTTTCATTTCCAGGGTAAGTGCTATTCTGAAGAAGATTCCACAAGCTTTTGAGGTCCTGATTGCTTGAGTAAGGCAGTGTAAGGTGACCATAGTGTATGTAATCAAAAGCTTTTGTATTTCTTGGGATACCAAATTGAAGCAGCTGTTGATGAGTGACAGTGTTAAAGAGAATAACACCATTACCAGACCAAGGCTCACTCCAGAAGTTCACCGCACTATCATGTCTCATAACTACTTTAACAAGAGGCAAAAAAGGGATCTCAGGCCCAACAACCTCCTCCAGGTCCAACTACACGCTTGAGGCACTTCCATGCTCCAAAAATTCCTCCTCCCTACATTGTAGTGCTAGGTCCAATTCACCTAGATACTTTCCTTCCTGTTAAGTAGTCTATCGAAATGGCTACTAAAAGCAGCTACGTTCCACTGTCTTATATCAATAATGCCCATACCACCCTTACTTTTTGGCGCTTCAAACTTTTTGTATGAACAAGGAATTGGCTTTCTAGAGTGAAGTGAGCCCATCCAAAAAAATCTCATCATGGCACTCCTAATAAGCCTAAGCAACTTAGAAGGAAGAATAAACATCTTGGCCTAATAAACGGTCATCGCAAAGCACACTGACTTGATGATAACTAGGCTTCCACTTTGAGTTAGTAACTTATTTTCCCAGCAATCCATAGTAGAAACTATCTTGTTGTATAGAGGTAGACAATTAGCGTGAGTGATCCGTGAAGTTAACAGCGGTAAACCGAGGTAGGACATATCATCTGCCATTCTTTTAAACCCAGTAACATGATGAAGCTGAGAGGCTATCAAACTAGGAACCCCAGTACAAAGCATACTGGACTTGTTTATATTTAAACTAAGACCTGTCATTCTATAAAAAGCATCAAGCAACCCAATTATAGATTGTATTGAAGGGAGTTCAGGTTTTGTAAATACCATAACATCATCAGCAAACATCAAGGTGGTAATTTTGGAGTGAGAGCATTTGGGATGATACTTTATTTGCTTTAGGGAGAACTTAACTGCAGCCATACGAGTGAACAGTTCCATGATGATAATAAACAGGTACGAAGAGATCGGGTCACCCTGACGTATACCCTGACTGCTTTTAAAAAAGCCAGTAGGTCTACCATTTATCAATATTGAGTATGTAGGGGTGGAGATACTGGTATAAACCCAAGCCACAAAGGTTTTTGGAAAGCCCATAAGTACCATAATTCTAACAATTGTTGGCCATTGTAAACTATCATACGCCTTTGATATGTCAAGTTTTAAGGTTGCAGAAGGAGTCGAATGTGCTCTTCCATAACCTTTCATCAATTCTTAGGCTAAAAGAACATTGTCCAGAATGCTCCTACCCTTCAGGAAAGCAGATTGATTATAAGAAATGAGACCAGGAAGGACTGCTACTAATCTAGTGGCCAAAAATTTTGAAATGCATTTATATAGAACATTACAACAAGAGATGGGTCTAAAAGAGTTAACTAATGTCGGAGGCTGGATTTTAGGTATCAATGCTATGTTGGTGGAGTTAACTTCGCCTAGAAGTTTGCATTTATCAAAAAAATTGTGTATTGCCTTGCAAAAACCAGGCCCTACCAGCTCCCAACTAGTAGTGTAAAAGAGTACATTAAATCCATCAGGACCTCCTGCAGAATCTTTATTCATAGCAAACAGAGATTGTTTGATTTCCTCATTTGTTACTTTTGTGATTAATAGATTGGCTTCATGTATGCTGATCTTAGGAAGTTCCACAGCAGATATTAACTCAAGGTCAAGAGTTAAGTTAGAGGAATTACCTAGGAGATTTGCAAAATAGTCAACAAGGGCTTTATCAACTTGTTCAGGGCCTGAGTGAAGGATACCCTCAAGATCGTATACGTTATGAATTTGTTGTCTGACATGTTTTAACTTCATCGAAGCATGATAAAAGGCAGTATTTCCATCTCCCTCTTCTCTCCATTTCTCACGAAGTTGTTGTCTCCTCATGTTAGCTTCTAGATCAAGGGCTTGAGAGTGCTCTTGAAAAAGCTTGGCTTCCTCATTTTCAGTTGTTTCATCATAGGGGTTATTCATCATGAAGTTATGAGCTTGCTTCAATTGATACTCCAACTTACTAGAAAGGAGGCTACCATTCCCAAAGTTTTAGTTGTACTTAACTATTCGTAAATTTTTTAAGATAGAGATTTTTAAAAATGAATTATATAAAAGAATTTATAAAGGATATTCTGAAAACATGAAAAGGAGTTGAAGTCAATATTAAAAATAGATTCAAAAAAAATGGAATTATTAAAGTAATGGATTTATATAAAAAATGAAATTTTATAAACGAGATTAGTTTTATACAAAGTGAAACTCAAAGGAGTTATAAAATTTATAAACGAAGTTTATAAATGAGGGAAATCGATATCAGATGATAGATGGGGAATATAAATTTTCAGGAAGAATTTATATTAGAATATGGAAATAGGGTAAGAAAAATAGTGGATATTATTTTTGAAAGTGAAAATGGTTAAGGAGATCGAAATGGAAGTGATGTGATGTGATTCGAGAGGAATTTATAAAATTGAATTGGTTATTGAGGTTTTAAAAATATATTTTTAATTCTAAGAAGTTAAGTTTGCTTTTAAAAGGGAAAATTTTATTATTTAAAACTATGAAATTTTAAACTAGTTGGGATTGAAATACTTCGGTAAGTAGATTTTCAAATATTAACTATTTATTTTAGTAAATTATAACTTTTAAAATCAGCCTTGAAAATTTATTTGTTTATCTAAAAATAAGTTATTGATGTTATAAAAGTATTTTCGATATTTAAAAAAAAATTACAACATGTTTCAAAAATAAATTATTATTCTTTTAAATACTTATTATATATATAAATAGAGTTTTGAAGTGATTGAAAATTTTATTTATAAATTCTCTCGAGATTTGTAAATGGGGCTTATAAATGGATATGGTTTTGAGGAGAGGAAATTTATTAGTGATTCCGGAGACGTTGGGATAAGCTACGAAATATTCTCTTAAGTATTGATATTTGAAAAGATTTTGGAAAATAAGACTTATAATTCCTAAGTATAGAAAATGGAAATTTGGGAATATTTCTAAGTGTTGAGATGGTTTGGAAATATCTTGTTACGGATTTAAGTATTTGAAGTTGTTTTCAAATGTTGGAAGGGATTGATATATCTTATAAAGATATTTTGGAAATAAATCTCTTGGAAAGATTTATAATAAGGCCTAGTAACTATTTGTGGATGTTATTTGGTAGTTAAATAACCGACTATCAATATTGGCCAATTTCATTAATCGTTTCAAAGAGACCGGGATTGGATTTAATTATCCGAAAACCACTTCGATCCGGTTTGAACGTTACGAATGGATACCTTGAAGATAGTGAAGACGGTGATTCGGTTTGTCCAGAACCAGGACAACTTGTATGGAAGAATGCTATCAGGACATCGTCATTGGAGGACGATGAGCATTCTAAGTGGAATTGTTCCTTGAAAGGTAACGTTTAGCCTCAAACCTCATCAACCGTGAATGATTAAAACAGGGAAGATGCAGCAAGGCTAAGTGGGTCGCACCCAATTAGGATATGTTATCACTTTTCTAGATATCCTCAGAAATATATATATTATGGATATGGTTGTGCATGAAAAAGGGAGCGCTCGATTTTGTTAAGGGTAGGAACACCCAGGGTGATAACATATTTGGTCTATCCTGGTTAGGGGTAGGTCGGTCTTGTGTAGCAGGGGATCCCAGTGAGGTCCTCGGTACATTTTTCTAGAGGTGTACTGTGATGGGCGGTACTCTAGTGGCCCAGTCATTGTATGAGATCCATTCTCCAATACGAGCTTTTACGGTTTTGTTTGTAGAGCCTAGTATGCTGGAATTTAATTAATGTAACAATTTCGGCTATTTGAATAAGTATTTGTACCTAGACACTATTATAATATCAGATGATTTTGATATAAAACGTTTTGGTTATCGTAAGGTAAAAACCCATCGTGTTTATGTGTGACGCGGTCTTACGAGATACCTTTGTTTTTCAAAGGATTTTGATAACTTTAATAATTCAAATTGAGTGTGTTTTCTCATGCTGGTTTTCCAGACTGACTCAGGTGTTATTTTATTATAATGCTCGAGTCAGACCGAGTATTACAGATTCAGGTTAGAATGCTATGGAGCTCTGGAGACGAGCTGGATGACAGAGACGTATCTCCGTACTTCGCTTATATTTATGCTGTGTAAGGACAAGTTATTATAACTGTCCAGTTTGATGCATTGATTGTTGTACTCTGATGATTGTAAGTATATAAACAGTTATAGATTTCTTTGTATAAAATATGTTATTATATATTATATTTTGTTCCGCTGCGATTGTGGGATTCTGTGTTGTTGTTCTTATTTCTTCTATCTCTTTCTTCTTCTTTACCGTAGTTATTCACTCTTTCGTACAATTTGGGTTGAACAAGAGAGAATTATTATCAACTCAAAGGGTACAGAACCGCGGGTCGCTACATGCAATGAGGAGGAGGTCAGAACAATGTTATGGTGACTGGTAAATTACACACTTTATAAATAACACTAGTTTATGTCGATTTCCCTCCATTACATGTTATGTCTTTTATTTTACTTAGTCCACATACGCGTACAATATGCCGCATCTACTCAAAGTAGACACTAACTATATATGTACACAAACAAACACACACACGTATAATATAAGTACCATAGTCCCACTATGGACCAAGATACTTCCCCGCTAGTATCTGTAACTCAGCACCTCGTCGGGATCTATCGTCAACGCAGTATCACGTCCTCATCGTCATGCATACCCAGGAACTCCAGTAGTGCCTAATAGTGGCGTCACAATTATTTAGCCGTATTCTATCTTGTCTTGGAGATTCACCCAAATGCTTCATATCATGGACTCAGCTCCACGGACTATTCAGGACTCAGCTCCTCGGACTACCCTAATCGTTTGAAAGACCTCCATTAAGAGTTATCTAGCCTTACCTTCTAACAAACAAACTAGCAAACAACTGTGGAGGTGCATGACCTAAACGTGATCTACACTAGTAGGAAGTGTAGCCCGTTTAGGTGTAACCTTCGTCATTCCACTGACCACTTAGGACCGATGACATTCTCGACCTATGAAATAACTCCTACTCCTGCATATGATATCAATCTCACTATTATAGCATCGAGCCTTGCCCACCGTCCCATTTAGATTGTCTAATGCAATCAAGGTAATACTCACTTATATACTTAAAATGTACACCCAAAAAGGTTGAAGCATACTCTATTTTGGGTATTCCTTTAGCTATACACGAACGTAAAATTCTATGGGTCCTACAGTTCGATATGTCCTATATCAATATAACATATACATAACTGCTGGTAGCCCTTGCGGTAGGCAGACTTCTATTGTGTAACACTATTGACCTCGCATTCCATCCCATTTTAATGACTATGTCACTCTTATTTAATCTAAGTTATTAGCTAACTTTAATAATTCACACCATGCAGGGCACAATGTTTATAAATTCATTATACGTATACAATTAGGCCTACAACTCCAAAATTACACTTAGGCATACATGTACAGATTTACAATGATATAAATCCAATATTATATAAAAGTATATGATTTTCCACTCACCTTTTAGCTTTCTATATTTTCAAATCTAATCCCTGTTATTATAGTTTGACTCATCTTTTTCTCCTTATCGGAATACATATACTGCAAGCATACATATATCTATTATAAATCTAGAACTGAGAAGAGATTTGGATTTAATTTAGATTTAGATTTAGATTTACCTTTTCTTCGCAGAATTGATTCACCACTTATTCTTCTTCACTTTTATTTTCCAACGTTCTCCACAGACACACACACACACTAATTTATAATTTCTATATTTCCTAGAATTTGTGGAGAAAATAAAATGGCGGAGCTTCGCTCTCCGATTCAGAAAATATGAGAAGAAAAGTGAGGGGTTAAGCCTGTATTTATAAACGCACAAATGAATTACATCCGTTAGATTTTAATTTATTAGATCCGGGCTATTCTATCTAGGTTCAATCTCATCGCCACAACAGCCACTGGTCAACCGCTTTAACCATACCTGTCGACCGCTAGCGATCGAGTGGTCCCAATATAGGGGTTGATCGGTCACTGTATATGTTAAGTTTTTATTTTATACCTTTTTATTTCATTTATTTTCTTCTTCGCCTGATCTCTTTCCATTTGAGATTAACGTAATGTTAATTTAACGTTGTTTTATCTGACCATTAATTTAATTTAATTACCAATATTCATTTCTCGATTTCCTTCGCTTAGATTTTAAAGTTCTTTCTTATTAACGTTTGTTTTAACGTTAATTAATTCTCATTTATTTATTTCTTTTTCAATGCTATATTAATTTGATTTAATGCTGATCTCCTTTGATTACTTCCTTCTAATCTCTGATTTAATTAGATTTAACATAGCCAATTACTTAAATGATAAGATTTACATCTAATGTTTACATTAACGTAAGTTATTGATACTTATTTACCTCTGCATCTAATTTATTTACTTATACGCTTTCTTAATTAGATTTAATTTGATAGAGCGTCCTTAATTAACATTTATATTAACATTTATACTTAATGCCCATTTAGTATTAAGTTATTAACATTTACTTCCTTAATTGGTTTTGAATTGTTTTTTGTCCGAAAACTTCAAACGTTAATAACTTTTTTGTTTAAACTTCTATCGTAAAACTTCAAACGTTAATAAATTTTTCGTCTGAACTCCTATCATAAAACTTTATATATGAAAATTGATTAGAAAATTGCTACGAACACAACAGTGCAAATTTCGTAGCCAAACTTTGACGTTTGTAAAATTTCTAGTTTTGGACTTTATGTGATTATTAATTAATTCTCTTTGATCAATTTCCTTTTTATTTTACGAGGTGTTAGAATGGGGTTAGTTTCACGGTCAATTATAGTCAACTCAAAGTCAAAGTCTTTGGACAAACATGTAACAACCCGAGATTTCGAGAAGTTGAATTTAAATTTTTTGATGTGTAATCAATTGGTAGTTGACTTAAGAAATAAAAAATATGGTGAAATAACTCCTGAAAATATGTTTTTTGATGTTAAAAAGAAATAAGCGGGTGGTAAAATAAATTAATGAAGTATAATAATTTTTGAAAGTGGTTAAAATGAAGAAAACATAATTAGTAAAGTGATTAAGTAAGAAAGGAAATAAATTGAAATAAAATGGGTTAGAACTTCTGAGAGGCCCAAGCCCAAATTCACTTCATGAAAACCTAAATCTAGATGATTCTAAGTTTAGAAAGTTCATTTTGCTTCATGAACACAATTCACATTTCATTCTCCTTCTCATCTTTTTATTTTTTTCTTACAACATGAAAAGGAAAACCAAACCATCTTCTATTCCAAAATCAAAATAAAATCAAATAAATATCCAAAATTCATGAAACTTTAAATATAGATTCTCAACAACCTTATGCACTAGAAGAAGTTGTCAAAGTCCAATTTTGATAAAGTTTGGATGATGAAAGAATTGATAGATTGAGATATATTTTCTGGTTTATAAACAATGGAAAAGATGCTTGTTCAAAGAGTGATTTTGGGTATAAAATCAAATTATTCTGGCTTCAAATTTTTATAGTGAGTTCAAAAGACTCTTATTATTATTAAAATCTATTGTTTATATGTTTTCAAAAATGATTGGTGATGATATTTGTTGATATGGTTGTGTTTTGATGAATTCTGTGAATTTAAACCCTCTTCACTATAAAATTCGTATTTAATTCGTACTGAAGTGTTAAAATTTCCAAATTTTAATAGGTTGTTCCTGACATATTCCAGCACCTATGTTCCAAATTTCATGAATTTTCATTTAGCTTTGTTGTGTTAAATGTTGTGATTCTGCAAGATTTTCCTGTGCAATTTGGGCAGAAAACGCCTGTTGGTTTTTAATTCATATTAAATTGTAGAAAATCTAAAAATTCCAAAATTTGGTTATGTTGTTTCCAACTCAATTTATAGCTATTGGTAAAAATTTCATTTAAAAATAGTATGATTTTTTCCCTAAACAGTTGATTTACTGAGGCGGAAATTATGTTTTATTGCTGCAAATTATTTATAAAAGTTCAATGACGATAATTAGTTTCCATGTTGAATGATCCTACTCTCTACTCATGATAAAGTCTATTTAATCTCTGAAATGGGTTTTGATTTACTTTAAGACTCTTGCGTTAAAATTTGAAAGATGGATGATTTTGGAAAAAATATATAAATGGAATAATTTTGAAGATTTTGTGAATTAAAATTGTTTAGTAAATGACGAGTTTTGAAATTTTATTAAACAAATGAAGTTTGAATATTTATATTTAATTACCATTGATTATAAAATTTTACAATGATCTATGAACTCACAGCTAGAAATAGCCTAACTCGAGGTTTGTTTTTATCGATAATCCTCGGATCAGACCGAGGATTTATTACAGGTTTAGCTGATATAGTTTTGGATACGAGGTGATGGATAGACAGAGTCAACGGATTTATGTATTCATTTGTATTAGAAATTGATATAGTTGTATATTTAAATAAATGGTTTGAAATGTATAAAATAAATTTGGATATTGTATGAGATGTTAAAATGTGTAATATACATTATTTGCTTTCGTTAGGGTACGATGTGATCCATTTATATGTGATGATGTTATTTTTGCATTGTTCTATCCTGGAAACACCCACATCGCCTCATTCTCCATGTTACTCGACAATATTACACAACAATACTCTTGGGTGATATGGGTATAGAGGTGGGGTGTTAAAAAGCAGTATGATTAATAATAATTGTGTTATTATCGAATCAATGATTTTGTATTTGGACCAATAAAGTTGAATGTGGATGTTATTGGAGTTTTGACCAAAACCAAATTCCATAAATCCTAATAGTGTTGACGAAGAGAATTGGGGCAAGTAATCATTACTACCAACCGCTTGTAACAAGTAAAATTGGATCTTATCAAAAAGATGTGAAACTATAAATTCAGCCAAAAATTCACACCGCTTGCTAAGGTGATGTGTGAACATTAATATTCGAATTGTTCAATATTAATCGCTGATTGAATTTATACCTTTGAGTCGCACAACTGTAATAATGAATATTCTGAATAAGCTACACGATTAAATTGATTTATAATCATTGTAAATTGATTAAATTAATTAATATTTATGATATATTAATTTTTTAAATTTTATTCGATGTTTGAATACCATTAGTATTTAATGAAATTTGTACATATAAAAAATTATGCATACGCATATCGATATACAATATTGATATAATATTTAAATTGGATTTAAATCAAATAAATACTAAACGGGTTTTGAAAAAAATTTAGGCCCATTTTATTCATACTATAATCGACCGGAAGGGAGGAAGAATTTCAATTTAAATTGAAAATGCTAAAGAATTATTAAAGGAAAGTGAATCATCCTTAGCCTTTAATTATCATTTTTTCCTCTTAAAGATTTGATTCATCGGCTTTTGCTCTCCGCTTTCCATCTTTCATAGCCGAATTTTCATGGCTTCCCTGGTATAAAAAATTCCAAAATTAAAATCAAAATGTAGTAAATAAAAGTTGGTTGTTGTCTCTTGATTCCTGCAAATTTTGGCTATATCCTAAGGTACTATTCTGATTTAAAATATTTACGAGTTTCTCTTGTTATATCTTATAGACTCTATATGCGTCATCTCATCTTTTTGATTGTTCATCTTGGAATATGTAATTCAAATCCTTTCGTCCAACTCAATTAATAGTATATTTATTATGATGATTTGATTTAGGTCCACCTTTTCTATTCTCCATTTACTATATGCTTATCATGATTAATGTGCTTTAGATTCTCTGCCTTGTTTAATTATTATTTTTTGTTCTCTGTATAATTTAGATCCAAATGCTTTTATCATGAATTTACATGTGCCTAAGTTGTCTAATTCCCGTTCCTTTTGATTTGGAAACTTTTGTAAAAAAACCAATTTTGATTAAAAAACTATCTTATAATTTTATATCATTTGTATACACAAACATAGATAAACTATATATGTTAATTGTTTAAACTCGCCTTGAAAATTTATTTCTTGTGTTATATGGTTGATGTTTTAATTATAACTATTTTGGATATTATTTACATAAGAAAAAAAGTTTTTAACCTAAAATTCATAAATAAACTTTTGTGTAAATCCTAAATCATTTGTTTCCTTTCTATATTTAAAGTTTTTCTGTAAAATCCTAAATCCTTTGCTTCCTTTCCAAATTAAATGTTTGATTTAAATTGTTAATTTTGATATGGTATAGAATAAATTACCTTTTTTACACATGATTTGTTTCTAAATTTAAAACATTACTTGCAATTGTTTATATGTATATATATATATGGAAAAATCTATGTGTATGCAAATTTAACTTAAATTCATAAAATGGACTTTAGTGTAAAACTATAGAATACGATCATTGCCTCTTCTTAAAGTGAAATTAAATTCATTACTGTTAACTTTAGATTTCAAAACAAAATGGTCAGATTCAATCTTAGTACACATATATACATTCAGACACATCTGTTTATCCATTATATATATATATATATATCTGTGTGTGTGTAATTTTAAATTAAAATTTTGGGCAACAAAGGCATATGTAAAGGGAAAATGGGTCCGTTGAGTGTAAATCCCAACACCTACATGCGGTTACATTAACTATGTACACTTTTTGTCCGTAACATGTGCACTTTATACAAACAAATGTATTTGATACATTTACGAAGTAAAACCTAATAAATAAATTAAAACTTTTTTTAACAAATAAATTAAATTAAAGATTTTATTTAAAACATTTTTGATGGGATCTAAAATTCATTTAGACTTCATAGACCGAATAAAGATCTAAAATGTATTTTTTCTTAAATTCACTCATTTAACCCACTTTCAACTTGTCTGATTGCATCAATCGTATCTGAGCCCAATAGCCTATGCGGTCTAAAATTAGAAATGTTAGGGCCAATTGATTAAAGCTTACCATTTAGTATGGTGTTTAGTGTTGAAGGATGGATTTGGGTAATCAAGTACTTTGCCCTACCTGACTACTGGACTGGCTCGAAGGATGAAGTAAGCTCAAAGGTTATCCCTAATATAAAGGTCCAAACTTATTTTGGAACTCGGGTTAATTTTGCAAAATACGTTTTGAAAATTTTTAAAATTATATTTTAAATTTAAAAGTTAAGTTTAAAATATGACACGTTATAAATGTTATATATTTTCAAAATTGATTTTGAGAGTTAACATATTAATTTCAAAATTATTATCTTAATTATCTAATTAATTGGATTAGTTAAATAAACAATTACTTAATTATTAAAACATGATTAATTTAATTAGAACATATATAATGGTATATGTTTATTTATCTTAAAACGTTTAAGGTAAACGAAGATAAATTTTTTGAATTTAATTACTATTATTTTTTATTTTTAATTAATTAAATTAATTAAAAGTTAATTAATAAATAAGATACATGTATAATGATATGTGTACATAATTACTATAAGTACTATAGTCTGTATTCATCTTTAAATTGTTAAGGATGGATGAAATAAAATTCAATGGTCGGAATTTAAATTAAAAATTAAAATGTTAATTAAAAATAATTAATTAAATATGATTTAATTAATAAAATCAAAATAAAATTAAATGCAATTGAATTAAATAAAGTGGAACTATAAGTAACTCAAATTAGATTTAAGGAATAAATATATATATATATATATATATTGTACGTTTATCGTGATTTCTGATGTGTCCGACACTTGAATCACGAGGGCGTTTCATAAGAAATACATTATTCTTAAAAATCTTTATCGCTCTTTTTGTGCGGGTGTAATATTATGAATCCTTAATTTATAATTTGTTATTTACCATTTATATATTAATAAATTGTTTGCATACTTCTTAGTTGTTAATATTCGTTAAGCTAGAGATGCTATGTATAACACTATTAGTATATTGACCGGACGATGTAAGATACATGCATGTGTTTATTTATATTCCTCAAGTTACATGCAATACAGTTATGCCGTCATGAAATGGTAGGTACAAGTAAATATTCTCTTTCAATTTTTCTATATTCCTCAAGGTCGAGATGAGATTAGGACAAGGACCACAAATTATGAATTGTATATGATGCAACCGATATGGAGTTATCTACCATATAAGGGCCTATAATTTATTAACATTCCTCAAGGCCAGAATCCCAAGGCATGCGAGTCCTAATACCTACTAGAGAAATCAAAATATTTCTATGTTTTATCTTAGGCTTTTGAGAAACACAAAAGTTTAATGGAGCTTATTAGATTAATGAAATCTAACCATGTAACTTATATAATATTATAAGAATATCTGCTATGTTTAAATTGTCCTAATCTACTTAAATTAAATTTCCAGTAAAATGACAAATCTAAAACTGTTTTCTGAAAATGATATGCTCAGCGGATCAAACTATGTTAACTGGCTGAAAGCAATCATGATAGCATGGACATATGTAAAGTTATGGTCATCAATAAATGAACCTTTAAGAGAGAAACCAACTGAGGGCACTAACCCCGAGGTAAATAAGTCTCATATGCATATAGAATAAACTGCATTTTTACACATGATTTGATTCTAAATTTAAAACACTACTTGCAATTATTTACATATATGGAAACATATATGTATATCATAATTTAACTTAAATTCACAAAATGTACTTTAGTGTAAAACTATAGAATACGATCATTGCCTCTTCTTTAATTAAAATTAAATTCATTAATGTTAACTTAAGATTGCAAAACAAAATGGCCACATTTAATCTCAATACACACACATATATCTATTTATCCATTATTATGTATATATAATTAAAATATGAACAACAAAGGCATATGTAAAAGGGAAATGAGCCCGTTGTGGTATAAATTCTAACATCTACAGACAGTCACATTAACTATGTACATATCTTATCCGTGGCACATGCACTTTATACAAATAAGTGTATTTGGTACATTTGCAAACTAAAACCTAATAAAAAATAAAAAAATTAACAAACAAAATAAAGATTTTATTTAAAATATTTTAGATAGGATCTAAATTTATTTAAACTTTATAGGCCTAATAAAGATCTAAAATGAAAAAAAATTGAAATTTTCCCATTTAACACGCTTTCGACTGCCCTGTTCCATCAATGTAGATGATTGATGGGAAGAATACATTCTTAATGAGTTTAGATAAAAATGAGAACATGTGGAAAATTTGTTGGGCAAAACTTGTAACAACTCGTTGCTGAAAAGCAATTGTTTGGGATTTTATAATAAAGATTAAATTAGTTAAAACGGGTTTTAAATAATAAAATATGGATAAATAGATGTAATTTAGAAATTTAACAGTAAAATAATTTTATAAAATGAGAAAATATTTTATTTGGGTATCTGATTTTTATAAATAGTTGTAACAACTCCATTACGTATCACTTCGACTTTCACTGAGGTGTCTCTAATCATATAATGTCCATGTATGAATTTAATTTAAATATACTTTACCACTAGAATATCTCCATCCTCAAATACTTTTCAACAAACTCTGCCACTTACTTCTTTATTGGCCGACAGAAAACCCGCATAGTATTCTTTGACATACACCACTAAACTCCTTCCTTAAGTCCATAGGCACGACAAAACGATAAAAAATAGTGTATCCCCTTTAGGTAAACTAACATTTAGGATTCTTAGGTGAACCCGACACCCCATCACCATTTAATTACAGACATCACAAATGGATGATACCTTATTTCAGTGAATACAATATCACTTCAACCAAGCAACTAAATGAAAACTAAATGCAACTAATGATGAAGCTAACAAGTCCTAAATAAAATAAAAAGAATCTAAGGCGTATCCAAAAATTATCCTAAATTTCAATCTAATAATTACCATAACAAACTCATAGAATAAGTTGTGCATTTTTCACTTATCTTTCATGTGCATCGGGAACTGAAAATAGATTATGCGCAAAAAGTCACTATTTTGGAAACTTAACTTAATAAGATAGTTCTTTCAATCCAGGTGATAACCAAAAAGAACTAATCTTACCTCTTAGTCAATTTTTTTTCCAAATCGCCAAATCTCACATTCCTAAAAAAATTACCTTTGTACTTTAATACGTGCAAGTCAAGACATTTACATCGTGCCTTGAAACCATACAATGATATATAATTAATGGTAAACATAGAGCCTTCATTGACTCGCTTCCGAAGTATAAGAAATGATGCAACCCAATATCGAATAGTGTCTCACCACACTAATTAAAAACATAACACTTAGTCATCCAATGGAATAGCCTCCCTAAACTTCACGAACTTCATATAGGAATATCAAAAAATGGGTCGGTGTTCTAACATAGTGAACATGATGTTGTGCATTAGTTATATTAAACTATTCACAAGTGAGATCAAAATCATACCCTAATGTTATTCACCCAATGCTAAAACTATGATCTATGGAAACGATTTCCCTCTTTGGGTACTCTGTACAAAATCATAACTCAAGAGTAACATTCTTAAAGTTGTAATGACAACCCAAGTATATCATAGTACAACAATAACCCAAGAGCATCTACTGCGAAACAAAAACCAATATGTGGGTGTACCATAAACTAAAACAAACACATGTATCGTAACACTAACAAATACGTCTGTATAAAGTCACTCTCTATAAACAAGTCTAGTCGTCCTTTATTATCGACCGTCTCATGCAACCATCTTCTATCATTCACTTTTTTAGGGAGACTTCACACTCAAATGCGCTCTCATACTTCACAACGTCTTATCTGTGTATATCGCATCCCTTAACATAAACATATTATCGTTTTTCTTAACGTCTCTTCTTTATGAATCCATGATAAAATATTTTGGCTTACTCTCATCTTACTTTGAAAATTAATAGGTTTTACCCAAATCCTATTTCTCAAGTCATCTTGTGCTAAGCTCCAATAATTTAAACCATAATTTGGGTAAAATGACGTAAGATGGTATTTATCCCTTATTACTATGGAAAAATTCAATTTGGTACTCTACCCTTCCAACTCGATCATCGATTGAAAGGGTCGTCAAATTTCTATCATAGGTTTTCCTTCTCCCAAATCTTCCAACACTTCATAAATCTATTATGTCCAATACTAGCAAGTCCCTCGCACATTGACATATTGACTATTTTAGCTAATTTACCCTAATTAATTCAAACTTTACAAAGGCTATGTGATTCTTTCCTAACTCTCATCCAAATTTTCGAGTCTAATTAAAAGTCATAAATTTTATTATAGTAATTCTAAATAAAAAATACCATTAAGTTCCAACTTTATTTTTATAAAACTAGCAAGCTTTTGAAAGTATAGAGTTCTCTGCTAATTTTAATAAACGTTTAAGAAAAATCGTAACATATTTTTTCAAAACTAATTTCTTTGAATTCTACTTGAATAAAATTTCAAAAAATATTATTTAGACATTTCATCATAATCCAAATTTATTTCAATTTAATCAGTTCATATCTAATTGTAAGTCTCCTTAGAAAACAATTAATATAATTTCAATTTTCAAAGCTAATCTCTTTTCAACAATTCTTAAAACATCCATTCTAAAAAATATGTAACTTCCAAAACTCAATTCTTCATAGTTTTACTAATTCAATATTAATTACTCAAAATATAATTAAATTCAGAATAACTTTGGTTATTTTCTAAAATACTCATACTTTATTTTTACAACATTATTTCATATAATTTATAACCATTTTATCATATATATATATATTAAGTATATATAATTTTATTTTGCAATAAGCCAATCTCCAACACCTGTAAACAATACATCATGCATATACATAAAAATATATTTTTAAAATTTTGTTTTGGCTACTAACTATTTTCATATCTAATCATGAAATAAGTTTTTTAAAATTTCAAATCATTAATCAATGCATATTTTCATCAATTTATATCACGAATCCTTCAATTTCCATTCAAAAATACATACATATTAAAATGGCAAAATTACACAATTTTAAAATAAAAATTTAAATCCATTCTTTTTTCCAGTTGAAGTTATATCCAAATTAAATTAATTTAAATTGGAAAAGTAGGCATGTAAAATGTATCTTTTTAAATTTTATTGTTATAAATAAGAAATTTTTGTAAAAGCGTAAGGAAAAGTAACAATAATTTTTCCTGAAAAGTGTGATGGAAATTTTTGCAGAATAAATGACATTCAAAAAGATGAGTTTTACTTACTATTTGATTTACATTCAAAAGTTTCTTTGTCAAAAGCAAAGCACACATTCAATGCTCAATGCAACAATGTGCCTTATAATAAATTTTGTTTTCAAAAATAAATGCTTTAAAATAGTTATGCAAAATTGCTTCTTATTGAATTTCTCATGCTTAAAGCTTAAAATAAGGGGTTACAATACATTAAACAAAAATTCAACTTCTATAATTTCACAAAAATCTCAACCATTAATATTTCTAACTTCTTATGTAATAACCCGTATTTTTCAATAACTAAAATTAAATAATTTTTGACTGAAGGGCAAAATCGTCATTTTTTAAACTTTTGAGTTTGAAAATGGAAATGGCACCATTGTGGCCGTCTCATTTTTCCAATGCATCTCATATATCATTTGCCTAAATCGAAGTCCGGATGTGTGAGATATAGAGGTTTTAGTATTCAAAAATTTGAATTTTCTAATTGGGCCAAGCCAAACATAGTTGAATGGACACTTGGTTTCTATTATATATAGCAGGCTGTTCCTTCCTGTTTGAAATTTAAAAAACCATTTCTTTCTATACATGTCTTCTTCTTCTCCTCCTCTCTCATAAAAACAAAAAACCTATTTCAATCAAATTCAAATTGCTCCCTTAATTCTTCACTTAGATTCACGAATCATCAGTTTAGAGTGGAGGGCACTTTTGAACGGTGAGCATTTGGAGGTATATTAGATCATTGTGAGTGATTTTCGCTTAATTTACAACATAATCTCCTCAATCTTGAATAATGCTTAGAAATTATGGTTTAGGATTTTAGAATTTAGATTATGGATATAATTGTTGAAATATTACGGTAATTAATGAAGATATAATCTGAAATAAAAATAAAAATTGGATGTACAACTAATATGAAACGATAATTTAATGATGTTTGGCTGAACAATGAAAGATTAGTTTGTATTATGACGATATGAGAATTACATCTATATGAAATATATGAATTATTGTAAAATAAAGTTGAGAAAACAATCCTTATAGACCAGATAATATAAATTCGAAACTTAGTGAATATATATATCTATATATATAAAGGGGATTTTTGGAGTTGAATTTTGAGAATTACAAGTATATAAAACATCCAATTTGATATGTTAAACTATATAAAATTTTATAAAAGATTTCTAGAAGTATGCTTATGTATTTTAGAGAATATATATATTAAAATGTATTTAACATGATTTATATTGGGATATTTTAAGATATCTTGAAAATCTATGTTTTTGTACTAAGAAATGAATTATATAGATATATATGTATACATAACCAGAAAACTTGTTATTTGCCTACTTGACATTACCGACGTCACGCCAACGATCCATTTTAAGGCGTCGGCACGGCGTCGATAAGTCATAGGTAACTCATATCCTACATAAATTTACTGATGCCATACCGATGTCAATGTTCTTGGCGTTGGTTTGACGTCGCCCCCATGCATACTTACCCCAGTCAGCGCCTCATCCTCGATCACTTTTCCAATTTAAAAAAGGATAAATCCACACCGCTTCTCCTCCTGGCGCCTCCTCCTCTCTCGACACCACCGCAAGCCAAGGCCCATGCAAGAGCCCAGTGTCGCCTCCTTCCCTAACCTACCGCAAGCCATTCCTTTCCCAAGCCACCATCTCCCAAGCCCAATCACCACCCCGTTACCGCAAGGCCAAGCCGCTACCTCTCAAGCCCAGCCGCTAGCTCATCGCCACAAGCCCAAGTCACCATCTCCCAACCCCAGCCTCTACCTCGTCACCACAAGCCCACAGCCGCCATGTCCTAAGATTAGCACCTCCTCCAAGTTGCCGTACAAGGTTCCAAGCCACTGCCAACCAGCTACCATCGCAAGCCCAAGCCTCTAAGCTGCCGCAAGCACCGCCCTTCGTTGGTATGATTTATTTATTTTCTCTGTATACACACATGGGCATACAGATGTAGAATTGTAGATCCCTTACCATATACACACATAAATATATCTGACATTTAATCAAGAGGTATTTTCTATACAACATCAAAAAATTAATTGTGTTTTAGAATTTTTCTAGTATTTTGGTTAAAATTGCTATTTTTTTGGAATAGTTGAGTAATTTTGAATGATTGTACTAAATGACGGGTAATATATTCTCTAATGTAATTTCCATAGGAAGGTCATTTAAATGATATTATATATTATTAACTTTTAGTAAAATGGAAAAAAAATATCAAGCATGTATTACGTGAATGATATTATGTCTTATTAACTTGTTGAAACAACCAAAAACAATAATGGAAACTTAAAATGGATATTTTATGAATTTACTTGTAGCATGTAATTTTTAGTGTTCTTGATGGTTAACAAATTCATTTATCTACATAGAAAGTCATTCTTTTTAGTAAACACATAAATATACGTGTACTATAAAAGCATATGTTTGTTTCAAATTAATAATACTATCGTGTGAAAGATAATATAATTTTTTTTACATGTAGGAATGGTTCCATTGCACTTGAAGGTATTACACCTGAAGGTCTAAATGGTTCTTCACCATTTAATACAGTGATATTTTTTTCTAATGATGGAAGTTGCTCCTTTTTTGTAGATTCTACCAATGTTTCGATCATATCCATCTAATGGTAGTATGGATATGATCGAAAGATTGATAGAATTTGCAAAAAGGAGCGACACCCATCATTATAAAAAATTATCATTGTATTAGATGGTGAAAACTAAAGATAGTCTAAAGCCATGACGGTGGTGACGGGGCATGCGTAGTAGTGTTGTTATAACGGGTAATAGTGCACTAGAGAAGTGCTAGGGAGATGCGTGTGACGACCACCCTACACCTCCGGTACCCAATATACTTGTATAACACACTACGAAGGTACCAGGCTGATGCAGGATAGTAGCTGAAGGTGTAAAGTAACAAAATTTAAGCGTAGAAACTGTAGAACATCTCACAGTGCATAGAAAAAATATAATAATCAAATAGATGTAAAATAGGTGAGACGATAATATAATCAGATGAACCATAAATAAGAACATCAGAGTGCATCAGGTTCATAGATCATACAAAAACTAAAATAAAAGAGTTTATACATCCCAAGTCTCCAAAATAAACCCCATAACTGTCTCTTAAAATACAAATACTGGCATAGCTTCGTAGTACTACATAACAGAATATAAGTACGCTCCAAAGCATAGATATATGAAAGCGTAGCCTCATGCTCGTACTCCGTACAGCTCCATGCGCTATCTAGACATGTTATCTCTAATCTACTCATTTAAGAGTATCCGAGATAATAATAAGCAAAACATAAAACGTCGGGTCATAGAACAGTCTGGTGTGAGCAATATGTCATCTCAAAAGTACTATAAAAATCATATATACTAAACAGGGGCATAAGGTATGAAGAACCATACACGACCTGCCCTTTCATCCAAAGAGTTAGCACATAACAATCAATACATGCTAATCTACAATCATTGCCATATAAGTGTACTATAGTCGAAGTACAATGTACAGTGTCTAGCTATACGGTCGAAGATACCTACATCATGTGACACCCTAGAGTGATAAACAATCATGGCAAACATAGCATCCATTAAACAATCCTTACCGTCATTCGTGAGCATTGGATATATGATAACTCATATGGCACAATCGCAAACCACGGACTCAATCGAAATCTCGGCTTCATTGATACTCGAATCCATGCCACTTCATAAGGCTAGGACCAGGCTCATAATCGCAAAAGCTTAGAGTAATCTACTATCGCAAAATCTGGACACGATCATAAATCCAAATGTGTGTCCCCACATACCCCTTCTTTATGAGCACACTAGAAACTTCTGAGTTATCAACGATCCCATGCGTCTCCATAATGGGACTCAATCGTTATTCCATCCTAGCTATCTCCACAGTAGAACATAGTCGCAAATTCTACTTGCACGCCCCCATTCATTGAACTTGCCCTTGTGAATCACTGTCATGACTCCCATCGTTAAGCCGTCATCTTCGGAGCCCCTCTAGACACCCGTTGTAAGTCATAGAGCCATCATACTATGGTTCCGAAGTCATCACGTTGAAGTGTAATGTCATCGCTTCCTTTGTTGCTGCATAGAATCCAAGGTCATCCCGAGTCATTTGAAGGTCATCTACCTTAGCCCCAAGTCACCCCCAAAAGCCCCAAAGCAAGTCCTGAAGAACCCCGAAGAACCGCCTCTCCAAACTCGAAGTTCCCAAACATCCCATCGTTGTCTGGTCTAACCATGTAACCGACCCGAAGTCGCTTCCCTAAAATCCCGAAGCCAACGCCCAAAACCCCATTCCATACCCTTGTTTGGCCTTTCTCCTATCATCGAACAGAAGTAGCCGAATGGTAATTCCTATCCGGCCGCCGATCAGACATAACTATTGGATAGGATTTCTTGTTCGGTTCCCCACCACCGAACCAAGGAGCTATCGTATATATTTTCTATCTGATCCTCTACCCCCGAACCAACTTGCTACCAGATAGGATTTCCTGTCCGGTCTTCCCTTTTCGAACCAACTAGCTACTGGACAGGATTTCCTATCTGTTCCTTCCTTGCTAAACGAAGCCAACCATTGGACCATCTCCATGCCGAACCAAGCTTCCCCAAACAAAAAACCTATAGCTCCTTCATAACATCAACTTCACGCCTGTTCCATCGCTACATCCAATACTTCGACCCTCATGCATCGCCTATGCAATGATATGACTCCAAACAACCTAGAGCATATACGTCGAAGTCCAGATCTCATGGTTTCTACCTTTAGTTTGCTCGGATGAGCATTTCAATCATACAAGCATGCAAACAAACACCATACATACAACAAACAACATTCAAACATGCAAATCACACAATCAATCATTGCACTCATGATACAAGGTATCTACAATATTGCCTAACATATATCAAGGTAATCACATATCCACATAACATGTCTAGAACAAAAAAAATCCACTTGTTCACGTTTTTTCTGTAGGTAGAGTTTTAAAACAATAATAAAACTTAATTTTAACTTCAAAAATGAATCCAAAACATGTTAAAACCTATATGTATATATATAATAAGTTGAAAGATGATAAATCACTCAACAAAATATCCAAAATCCAAGTTTTACACGCAAATCGAGGCAAATCTGAAAGTCAACAGCCAAGCTCCAAGTTTTCTTCCCTAAAAATGTAGATTTGAAGATCTCTAATGAATCTTCTTACTAATCTACCCTTAATCTTTCATTTAGGCTTGATTTGGAGGAGAAAATAGAAGGCTTTGAGTGAAGATGGGTTAATGGAGGGTTAGATCTATTTGGGAGATGGTAAAAATGATTTGGAGATGTTTTTTTAGCCAATATAGATGTAAAATCCAAAATGGGTTAAACTCACTAATTACTGATTAAGCTGCTCCAAAAACTATCAATCTTCAAACAACCATATCTCCTAACCAGAAAGTCCAAATCGCTATTATGACCACTCTATGGAAAGGGAAACCATCATATAATTTCAATGGAAGTGGTCTCGAATGTTAATTCAACTTTTATCAAATTTTATAGCATTACAAATTTTTATAGGACAAATTGTCCTGAAAAATTTTAAAGACAGGAATTGTCACTAATAGGCATTTCCCAAAGTTGATCTCATATGAATTTAAAATAATATTTTACGACTATCCAATACGTAAATTATGAATCATTACACTCTCCTCCTTTAGGAATTTCGCTCCCGTAATCCCTAACACAAACAAGGTAAAATCAACCATAGCTACTCCGCATGCCTAACAACCACGAGCAAACATTTTTCAAACATCAAACATGCACACAAAAGTAGGTAATGATATCTATGCCTACCCTAACATGCAAGATACTAAACTACCCTATAAGATATATAAAGTGAAAGTAAATGTGATAAACAGAAGTCTCACCAAGAAAAAAGCTTCGAACAAGCTTTCCTCATGCTCTCCTCTGTCTCCCAAGTACAATAGCATTCGTTTTCACTCCACTGGACCTTCATCAGTTCTACCGTCTTCCTCCCAAGTTGCTTCGTATCACGTTCGATAATACAAATAAGCCCATGAGGTCTCGATACTTCTGGTTCAATCTCGATATCATCAAGCTGATTCGGTTCAACTATCATGCTTGAGCCGTGCACAAACTTCGTCAAGTGAGAGATGTGGAACACATTGTAACACCCTTAATTTTTGATAACATTATTCAGGAGATTTAATTAGATAAATTAAATAGAATAATGTAAATGTTAAGTGATAAGGGGATTGAGACTTGAATTAATTCAATTGAGACCGAGCCTAATATAATAATTAATGGGCTTACGAATGGTTTTGGGTTAATCAAATTACATAAGGGTATATTAGGAATTATCGTCTATAACCCCTACCCTTATATATTTTCGTTCCTACCTTTTTCTTCCCATTCACATCATTTTGAAAATATTAGCAAAAACGTAAGAAAGGGGAGGCGGCCATTAACAAGAGAAAAAGGAATTCAACTAAAAAGCTAGAGAATCAAGCTTAGGGAAAATCAATATCAATCCAATCTTCTTATCTAAATTAAGGTAAATAATAATTCCATCTCCATTTTGTTTTGAATCATATATTTTCGGATTTAAGGGGTAAATTCGTTTTTATGACATATTGGATGATGATATGCTTGATTTATAATTTATATGGTTTAAACAAGATTGTTTAAAAGAGGTTATGCACGGTTTTAGGAAAAAACCGAGATTTAATGATATGTAAATACCATGGGAAAATTTTATGTTATGAGAAACGTTATTTTGGAGTTGGGTTTCAATTTTGATAATTTTCCAAGCTATGGAAAGATTATTATGAATTTTCAAAGGAAAATATGGTTATTTGGGTTTATAAATTTATTTTGGAAAACATATTGAGAATTTGGGTTTGGTATTTTGATATGTTAAATAACACGATTAAAGTGAATTTCTGGAATTTTTGGGGATTTTTCCAAAGTGATTTGTTATGCAAATTAAATTATTTTAGAAGAGGGACTTTTTTGTAAAATTGGTTTTGCTTAATGGAATGGCTTAATTGATTAACTTAATCATGGTTTAGATCTGAAATTAGCGGCAGTTACTTTGGTAAAGAATTAAAAAAAGTTAAGGCAACCAATCTAGTGTTGACATGTGGCAGGTTAATTAGAAAAAGGATTGCTTTAAGTAGTATTAAACCAGGTTTACTCAGAAAAGTTGGTTCCATCTTCTTTAGAGGTATCTTTCGACACAGAGCTTTCGCCTTCAACCTAGTCGAAACCTACTAAGCCGAAACCAATACACAAGGTATCACAAATATGGTACGCAGTGGATTGGAGGAAGGCGAAAGGTAAGGTGTCAAAATCATGGCTTATGAAGGAGTCGAAACCTTGGTTTGTTTTTAAAAGAAAAATGCCTGCCTTTGTTTTATTTTAGCCTTCAACGGAGTCGAAGCATATGGTTTTGAAAGAGGTTTTAAAAGGTTTCGAAAGGGTTGCCATAACATGAGTTTGCTTTCGAACGGGTTATGAAAGAATGTTTTAAAAGAAGGGGTTCCGACCTAGTCGAAGCCCTGCTGCCGTTCTTTAGCCTTTCGATGGTATTGAAGATATCAATGCTGTTAGAAGGTACTTTGTTTGTAAGTTTAAGCCACTTCCTGTAGCTTTCGAAATGGGTTAGGGGTTTCGAAGGTTCGAAAGGGGTGTCAATGCCAACCTTCTAATACTTTACTCGGATGTTTTATGCTTTCGAAAGGATAGTGCCAACGCCATCATGTTTCCCTAATATTTTTATATGATAAAGGATGGTTTCGAAAGAGATGCTTTCTCCCATATTCACTTTGATCCAAATAATATTTTAGGCATAAACCCAATGGTTTCGAAAGGGAGACTTTCAATGATTTCAGAAGGGTTACTTCCAAAGGTGTCGAAAGGGGTACTTTCAGCTGGTTTCGAAGCTATGCTTCTAAAGTTAAATATTAATACTTTAATATAATCGAAAGGTTTCGAAAGGAAAGTTTTAAAGTATTATTAAGGCAGGAGCCTAATGTTTTGAAGATAGATTTTAATGCTTTCGAAGGAGGTCATCCTATGAAGTCGAAAGCAAGGTTTCGAAGGTGTCAAAAGGTTTTATAATCCAAACTCAAATTTTTAAAGGAAAAACCCATGGCTAAATTAAAGGAGTTTTGAATTGATTTGCTTTCCTTGAAAAAAATCATACGTTAAAGGGATTAACCTTGTTTTATATTAAACCCACATGAGTGGTATTGTTATGTTATTATGATTGCTTCTTCAAATATAAATATATTCACATCAGAATAGACCCATAACTGTATTTTGGTGGAAAGGGCAGAAGAATCAACTAGGTTGACCCAGTAGTGAATATAAATTGATTAAACTTTTGGATGAGTAGAATTGCATCTAAGAGGTCAGTGAGACCGGAATATAGGATGCCTAAATATGGAAGTTGTCAGGGAGACAAGTTCATAATGATCCCATGAAAACTATGACTAGGAAGTTATTGGAGTTACCAATGGGTTCATAGTGATTCCATGAAAACTATATTATAAAGAGTGGTTGGCAGGGGCCAATTGGTTTGTAGTGCACCCATGAAAACTATATCCAGATTAAGTTACTGATAGTTGTCACTAGGTTCCTAGTCAACCCATGAAAACTAGGATATGAGAGAAGTTATTGGAGTCACCAATAGGTTCAGGAGGAACCCATGAATTAATTAAGTTAATTGGCGGGGGCCAATAGGTTCATAGTGCACCCATGAAAACTATGAAATAGGACATAGAGTCCATACATTATATAAAGGTTATTAGTAAGCCCATGAAAACTAATAGGTTAATAGTGCCCTAGAAACTACAAAATATGACAGTTAGTCAATTTAATCAGAGAATGGGAAATCCAGCATGTTTTAAAATGTTTTCATATCATTATAATATTTTGAAATAACTATGTTTTTAACCATTGTGCATGCAGGAGCATAGTATATGGATTTATAAAGGTGTTAAGATACTAGTGAGGGGAAAACTTGTTCTGCTAAGCGGCATGGTCTCACTAGATATCTAAATGATTTGAGAGGGTAGATTATTATTCATACCAGGCTTTATGTCTAACTCGAAGTTTATGTTTTCCCTTTAAACTCTCGGGTACTCAATTGATTCTGAGTAGTTTGAAAGTTGAGGTTTTCAGGTACCTTATTAGACGAATAAAGCTTCTGGAGACGTGCATGAGGCATAACAGCTATTTAGAGTTCTCTTTTCTTTTGGTTCCACTGTGTTGTTTATAATGGCAAAGTTGTTATATTGCTTGTATATACTCTGATCATCCAAGGGGCATCTTCATATGTCGCTCTTGGCGTATGTTGTAATAAATATATCTTCTCTGAACGTGATTTGCGAATATGGGATTATGTAATGAATTGGAAATATTTTGAAATGGGATGTGATTTTGTTTGAGGTTTAAATTTTTTTCATATTCATGTGTTTCTGTGTATCAATGAATCTAACACAACCGCGTTTGTACGCCGAGGATTAATAACTATCGATGACTGCAGCATCCGTAGCCGTTAGTTTTGGGCCTCCAAGTAGGGGGATGTTACATATTGTGCACACCCACCATTTTATGAGGTAAGTCGACTCTGTAAGCCAGGTTCCCAATCCTCTCAAGTATCAGAAAAGGACCAACGAATCTTAGTGCCAACATCCCCTTAGTATCGAATCGGACAACATTCTTCAGCGGAGAGATCTTGACAAACACCATATTGCCAATGGAGAACTCTAAGTCACATCTTCTCCATCGTCGTAGCTCTTTTGTCTATCCTGAGCAGTTTTTATTCATTGCTGAATGATCTTGAAATTATCTGAAGTCTCTCTAATAATATCTGGCCCAATTATCAGTTTCTCATCCACTTCCCACAACATAAAGGAGCATTGCATGGTCGGCTATATAACGCATCAAATGGTGCCATACCGATGCTAGATTGATAGTCATTGTTCTATGCGAACTCTATTAAGTGTAAATGTTCTCTTATGAGCCACCGAAATCGATAATGCAAGCTTGCAAGAGATCTGTGATGACCCTAATTTTGAGTAACGTTATTTAGGATATTTAATTAGTTAAATAAAATAAAATAATGTAATGATTAGGGGACTGAGATTTGTGATTAATCGAAGGGTAGCCGTGCCTATTTGAACTAATGAACTGATAAAATTAAAATGAATTAAGTTAAAGACAAGGGCAATATAGGAATGAAGTATATTCTTACACCTTAAACCCTTAAACCACATTCATTTTACACATTCAAAACTAAAACTAAATAGAAGATAAGTCGGCCACCATTAAGGACAATCAAGTAGAAGATAAAGCAAGAATCAAGAGGAAGCCTAATCAACTTAATCCAAGATCAAATCTCAACTCCTTAATTACAAAGCTAAGGTGAATAATAACTATATCTCATGTTTTTAATTGATTTCGGTTTTAGATTAAATCCGAGCTAATTAGCAAATGTTTTGCCATGTTTTGAATGTTAAAATGGAGACATATGCTTGTTGATGATTTATGTTATTTCATATGGATTTTATGATGAGATTTAGTGTGAAAAACCTATTAAAATGACATCTAAATGCCTTGCGATTTTAGTATATGATCAAAAATGATATTTTAGAGATGGATTTCAATTTTCATAATTTTCTGAATTAATGTGGATTTAATATTAATTTTCTAGTGAAGAAAATAGTTATTTGGGGTTAAAATTAATTACGGCTAAAATATGTATGTTTTGGATCGGAAATTAATATATGTTAGAAAACATATTAAAAATGATTTATAGGAATTTTTATAGATTTTTCCTAAGTGTTTTAATAAATATATAAAATTATTTAAGGCATGGGACTTAAATGTTTTATATATTTATAAAAGGAGAAGGGGCATTTTGTAAATAATTTAATTTGTTTACTTTTGAAATTTCGGCAGTACTTTTAGAAAAGAAAATAAGCAACCAATCATATTTTGACAAACAAGGCAGGTTAGTTGAAAAGACTTACTTTAAAAAGCAAAAAATCATATTTTACATGTTTTTTTACATGTTTCGCCACTTTCGGCACCTAGCCTTCGACACCTTACTTCTACCTTCATCTCCATCGAAACCAATACACATGGTATCAAAAGCTTTGGTACGTAGTGGATTAGGCATAGGCGAAGGTATAGAGTCGAGACAAGGGGTTCCGAAGAGGTCGAAGCCTTACTTTGTTTTTAAAAGAAAATGCGCTTGCTTTGCTTTCGAAAAGGATGCTTTTGACTTAGATAACTTTCGACCTGGTTAAATGATTTTAAGGAATGGTTTCAAAAGAGGTTGCGCCTTTTGTTTTAAGTAAATGCTTTCGAAGAGGGTCGAAACCCCTTGCTGTCGCTTTTCACCTTTCGCAGCAAATGGTTTTGAAAGGGTTACTTTGTTTTTAAAACTTAGCCACTTCTCCAATGCTTTCGAAGGGTTGGTTTCGACACCATCACTTCTTTACTTAGGAAATAGCTTTCGGAAGAGTGCTTTCGACTTTATTACTTTATGACCCTTTGTGCTATTGAATGTTAAACCCAACTGGTTTCGAAAGGAATGGTTTTAAATGGTTTCAAAAGGTTATTCCACATGTTTTACTTGAACCCAAATGCTTTCGAAAGGTTTGATTTTATGAAAAGGATTTAGTGCTTTCGAAAGGTTTAAGAGAAAGGTTTCTAAGCGGTGGTTCCCCAATGGTTTCAAAAGGTTTTAAATGGAAGGTTTCAATGTTTTCGAAAGGCAATGTTTATAGTGTTTTGATAAGAGGATGTCTAAGGTTTTAAAGCTTTTGAAAGAAAGGTTTTGCAATGTTTTCGAAAGGTTTATTAAGAAAGGTTTCGAAAGGTATGTTTTGGCCTTTCGGCCTGAGGTTTTACTTGTTTCGGAAGGGGTACTTTCAATGGATTTGAAATGGGTACTTTCAAAGTTTAAATGTTTTCATCAACAAAGTTTTGTGTAAAGTATATATAACAAGGCAAGGTGATTTGAGTAAAGCATAGAGTACATTTTCCTTGTTTAAAGTATGATTTACAGGTTTAAATCAGTTTGAAAGAAAATATTTTCAAGGAAAAGTTTATGGGCAGATGACCCTAAGTAAAATGACTCAGACTGGTATAGGGTCGTGCCCTATACATTAGCTATTACCCCCTAGCTAATTTAGTCCAAAATTCCAGTGTGTAGGGCTTTGTCACGGGTAGGACTAAAATGATGTTACACACAGAAAGGAATATACAGAGAGAGGATAGGTTATTGGTTAGCCCGCAAAACCATTAGGATCAGTTGACCCTGGGAGAACTAAGTTAGGGATAGACCATCCAGAAGAGGAGTATCTAACAGAAGTTAGATTATTTGTTTATTTTGTCTGGTAGGCCCGAGTCAGCCAAATGTTAGTGGTTAGCCAAACAAAACTATAGTGTTCGGACAGATGGTCCATTTATTACCTGATTTATATGCGTACATGATACTGCTATACTGTTTTAACAAGTTTTGGTCGCATGATTAAGATTTGCGAAAGATATGTTTTAAAAGGATATTAGTGAGGGGAAACCCGTTCCGCTAAGCCGCGTGGTCTCACTTAATATCAAATAACCGAGATGTATAGTATTATTCACACCAGGCTTTATGTCAGACTCGAAGTTTATGTTTTTTCCCGTAAACTCTCGGGTGCTCAAAATTGATTTGATTAGGCTGAGGGTTGAGGATTTTCAGGTTTTAGTAGGAGGACGAATAAAGCTTCCGAAGACGAGCAAGAAGCTGAAGTTAGCTATTTAGGAGTTGTTTTGTTCTATTTCCGCTGTGTTGTATTAAGCCTGTTATGACTATTTAGTACTCTGATCAACCAAGGGGGCATCTTCATATGTCGCTCTTGGCATATTTATATAATAGTTATATTTGATCTGAACCTGGGAAACGTTGGGATTATGTAATCGGGATATGAAACATGGTTTATGAAATGTAAGCAGAAATGTTGTTTTTGAAATCTATTATTTTGTTTCATATTCAAGTGCTTTTGATAATATGGATACCATTAACATTACCGTATTTGTTCATCGGAAGTTAATACTATGGATGACTGCAGCATCTGTAGCGCTTAGCTTCGGGCCTCCAAATAGGGGATGTTACAACTTGGTATCAGAGCATAGGTTTATGAAAAACTTTAAACTAAAATGATTTTAAAAAAAATTATCCTAAGGATTCAAAGAAAAGATCGAGGGTATGGGATAACGCTATTGTAACATACATGTATTTGCTATATATAAATATACGCTATATCTCTACTCTCCTATCTCTCTTAGGTTGTTCTTCTGTATCTTACGAGGCTTGAATTCAAATATGGATGCTAGAAGTGGAAGAGTTAACCTTGGAGGGGGTAGCACCATAACAAATGGAAATGCCAGACCAAATACGAGAAGGAACCAAGGTCAGACACAAACTGGAAATGTGGGTGCTGGTGTCCCGCAAGTTGACTTGGGAGCAATGTATCAGTTCTTTGTCAACATGATGTAGGCAGGGGTTGCCGTTGGAGTAGTTGGAGGAAATGCTGGAGGAGGAGTTCAGGGAGCTCCAGTAGTCAACAATTATGCTATTTGAGTAGGGATGATGCTCGGTTGGGAGGAAAGCCATTCACTGGAACTGAAGACGCAATCGAAGTAGAGAATTGGCCGCTTCATTGCAAGAGGATTTTCTCTAATCTAGGGCTCAATGATGAGTAGAAGGGAAGTTTTGCTTCTAGATAGCTTTAGGGGGCAGCGTTGTATTGGTGGAATAGCGTGACGATTGGAGTAAATGAAGAGATGATGACATAGGCTGAGTTTAAGAGGAGGCTTGAGGAGAGGTTTATGTCCGAGATTGTGAAATCCACTCTGCTCAGGAGGTTTGAGGAGCTAGCAGGATATGGCTATGCTACGGTTGATACTAATATTAAGAGAAACGAGAAGTTCATCAGGGGGTTGAAGCCTAAGCTTGCTAGGACTATGCTATCGCACATTAGGGATCCATGCGATGTTGTTGTTGAGATGGCATTGAGACACGAAGAGATGCTTGCTTTTCTGGAGAGAAACAAGGCAAAGGAAGTCCAGGAGGGGCAGAGTCAGAAAAGAAAGTTCTTCCATAAGAAAGGAGCTCAGAAGGGTAGAGCTGCAAAGAAAGGGAAGGCAGAGGTTGTCTGCTATAAATGTGATAAGAAAGGGCAATTTGCTAATGAATGTCATTCTGGAGAGGAAAAGAAGGTGATCGGGAAGAAGAATATCAGGTGCTTCAACTGCGATCAAATTGGACATTATAAGAACCAGTGCAAAGAGCCAGCTAAGAATGGTAAAGGAAAGGTGTTTGCATTGGAACCAACTACCTCGAAGCCAATAATATAGGAAAAGGGAAAAGCTATGTTGGGAGGTACGCTTCTGATTCTTGGTATGTTAGTTAGCATTCTGTTGGATACTGGTGCATCACATTCTTTTATATCTCATTGTTTGGTAGATAAGCTTAACCTAGAACCCTCATATTTAGTTACTTCCTTAAGGGTTACAAATCTGATAGGAGGTTATGCAGCACTTGGGATGAAGTGTGACCACCTAGAGTTTGATTTGTTAGGTCATACTTTTGTTTGCAGTTTGCATGTGTTTGACTTCGTAGGGTTTAGAATTACTTTGGGTATGGATTGGTAAGTAAATACGATGCTAAGATATTTTTCCATGATAGGGTAATATCATTAGACACCATGATTGTGGTTATCGAATAGTATACTCCGTAGAAAACCCTAGTTTTGAGATAAATGCTTTGTTAGGTGTTGTGGAGGTAGAAGACGAGTTAAATCGAGCTTTAATTGTTAGAGAATTCGCAGATGTCTTTGAACCCGTAGTAGGATTGCCACCAAAACGAGCCATTGAGTTTCGGATACTTTTAGTGCTTGGAGCAGAACCGATGAGTAGACCGCCAAGCAGAATGACACCTACCGAGATGAGAGAGTTAAAGGTGCAGTTGGTTGATTTGGAAGGCAAGAATTTTATTAGGCCAAGTAGTTCGCCTTAGGGAGCAGCCGCAGTGTTTGCCAAGAAGCCAAACGGATCGTTAAGGCTGTGTATCGATTATCGTAAGTTGAATGAGAAGACGATAAAGAATCGATATCCATTGCCTAGAATTCACGATTTGTTCGATCAGTTGAGTGGAGCTAAAGTATTTTCCCAGTTCGATTTGGCGACAGGGTTCCATCAGCTTAGAGTGGTTAAAGATATTATTCCTTTGACAGCGTTTAGAACTAGATATGGATCGTACGAATGGTTAGTGATGCCGTTCGGACTAACTAATGCGCCAGCATTCTTTGTGGATTTGATGAACCGAATTTTCCGAGAGCACTTGGATAGGTTCGTGTTGGTATTTATAGATGATATTTTGGTATACTCTAAGAATGAAAGAGAGCATGAAGTTCATCTTATAGTGGTGCTTGAGACGTTGAGGCAGCATCAGCTGAAGGCGAAGTTTCATTTCTGGAAGAAGAAAGTGAAGTTTCTTGGTCATGTAGTCTCAGAGAAAGGGTTGTCTATAGATCCGACTAAGATTGAAGGGTGAATAATTGAAAGAGACCCGAGATAGTGACTGAGATAAAGAGTTTTCTTGGATTAGCTGGATATTATCGAAGATTCATTAAGGATTTTTCGCAGATAGCAGCACCGATGACCAAGCTAATGCGAAAGGATGCGAAGTTCGTTTGGATCGGTAAGTGTGAGGAGCCATTCCAAAAGCTGAAACACTTATTGTCTAATACACATGTGTTAGTTGTTCCGAAAGGGAATCAAGACTTATTAGTGTATACAGATGCTTGTGAACTGGGTTAGGAGCTGTGTTAATGCAAAGAGGTAAAGTGATTGCCTATGCTTCTCGACAGCTTAGACCGCATGAGGTTAGGTACCCAACTCACGATTTGGAGTTGCCTACGGTGATTTTTGTGTTGAAAGTATGGAGAAATTATCCTTTGGGAGAGAGATTCGAGTTATATACAGATCATAAGTCATCGAAGTATTTATTCTCTCAGAAGGAACTGAATATGAGATAGCAGATATGGTTGGAGTTTATTGCTGCTTATGACTTTGGAATTGAGTACACGCCAGGGAAAGGTAATAAAGTTGCAGATGCACTTAGTAGGAAACATCAGAATGCAGTGTTGGAAATAATAACCGAGTGGAAAGATTTAGAAGAGTTGACGACATGTAGAGTATAGTGGAGATCTGAAGCTAGATCTAGTAAAGAAACTGTTATGTTGTCATGTTTAGAAGTTCGACCAGTTATGATTGAAAAGGTTGCTTCTAAGCAAGAAGAGGATCCAGTGTTGGCTGAATGGATCAAGAGGTTAAGGGATGGAACAGAGAGCGATGACTTGAAGGATTTCAGTCTTGACCAGAATGGGTGGTTGAGAAAGAAAGGAAGATTATGTGTCCAAATCTAGGAGGCGTTAGGAAGGAAGTTCTTGAGGAATACCACCGTTCGAAGTTCACTATTCATCCGGGAGGAACTAAAATGTATCATGACATGAAGAGGAGTTTCTTCTGGGAAGAAATAAGAGGGATGTAGGCTTATGGGTAAAACAGTGTTTGAACTGCTAACAAGTAAAGCCCGAACATCATAAACCAAGTGGGTTACTTCAACCATTGGATATTCCAATATGGAAGTGGGATTCTATTTCTATGGATTTTATAGATGGGTTGCCAAAATCAAATTGAGGAAATGAAAGTATATGGGTTATAGTGGATAGATTGATCAAGAGTGCCTATTTCATTCCAGTTAAGTCAACCAGAACGGCACCTATTTTAGCTAAGTTGTTTATGAAGAACATAGTTAGATTTCATGGAATTCCTAGTGGTATAGTAAGTGATAGAGATTCCTTATTCACTAGCGAGTTCTGGAAGAGTCTACAGGAAATTTTAGGTACCAAGCTCAAGATGAGTACCGCTTACCATCCACAGACTGATGGGCAAACAGAAAGAGTTAACAAAGTCTTGGAGGATTTGTTACGAGCTTGTGTGCTAGATTTTGGAGGATCATGGGAAGACCATCTACACTTAGTCGAGTTTTCGTACAACAACAGTTATCAGGCTAGTATAGGGATAGCACCGTTTGAAGCTTTGTATGGAACACCGTTTGAAGCTTTGTATGGAAGGCCATGCAAATCACCAATTTGTTGGTTAGAGACCGGAGATAGGTTGGTTCTTTGTCTGGATTTAGTTAGAGAAGCTGCAGAGAAGATTGAGTTGATTCGATCTAGGATGAAGGAAGCTTGGTCTAGGCAGAAGAGTTATGGTGATAGAAGATGGAAAGACTTAAAGTTCTCTGTCGGAGATCATGTTTTCATTAAGGTATCACCAATGAAGGGTGTAATTCGATTCGGGAAATCAGGGAAGTTGGCACCGAGATTCGTAGGGCCATTTTCTATTATAGAAAGGATCACGAAACTCGTATATAGAGTAGAGTTACCAAACAGTTTGGTAGGAGTCCACGATGTTTTATATATTTCTCATCTAAGAAAGTGTGTTAGAGACACGGAGACTACTATAGCACCGACTGTGTTAAAGGACTTAGTAGTAGAGCCAAATTTGACTATAGTTAGAAAATCAGTTCGTATAGTCGCAAGAGATGAGAAAATGCAAAGGAACAAGACAGTCATATTAGTTAAAGTCCAGTGGAGCAACGATGAGAGAGACTGTACTTGGGAGTCTGAGAGCAAAATTAGAAACGCTTATCCTGATTTGTTTGATGATATGTTTTACCTTTATGATTGATTTGTATGTGTACCTTATCGTAATTTTGAGGACAATATTCCTTAAGGAGGGGAGTCGGTAACGACCCTAATTTTGAGTAACATTATTTAGGATATTTAATTAGTTAAATAAAATAAAATAATGTAATGATTAGGGAATTGAGATTTGTGATTAATAGAAGGGTAGCCGTGCCTACTTGAGCTAATGAACTGAGAAAATTAAAATGAATTAAGTTAAGGTAGTAGACAAGGGCAATATAGGAACGAAGTATATTCTTATACCCTAAACCCATAAATCACATTCATTTTACACGTTCAAAACAAAAACTAAATAGAAGAGAGGCCGACCACCATTAAGGATAATCAAGTAGAAGATAAAGCAAGAATCAAGAGGAAGCTTAATCAACTTAATCCAAGATCAAATCTCAACTCTTTAATCACAAAGCTAAGGTGAATAATAACTACATCTCATGTTTTTAATCGATTCCGGTTTTAGATTAAATCCGAGCTAATTTTCAAATGTTTTGCCATGTTTTGAATGTTAAAATGGAGAAATATGCTTGTTAATGATTTATGCTATTTCATATGGATTTTATGATGAGATTTAGTGTGAAAACCCTATTAAAATGACATCTATATGCTTTGCGATTTTAGTATGTGATCGAAAATGATATTTTAGAGATGGGTTTCAATTTTCATAATTTTTTGAATTAATGTGGATTTAATATTAATTTTCTAGTGAAGAAAATGGTTATTTGGGTTTAAAATTAATTACGGCTAAATATATATGTTTGGGGTCGGAAATTGATATATGTTAGAAAACATATTAAAAATGATTTATGGGAATTTTTATAGATTTTTCCCAAGTTTTTAATAAATATATAAAATTATTTAAGGTATGAGACTTAAATGTTTTATATATTTATAAAAGGAGAAGGGGCATTTTGTAAATAATTTTTTTTTGAAATTTCGTTGGTGCTTTTAGAAAAGAAATTAGCAACCAATCATATTTTGACAAACAAGGTAGGTTAGTTGAAAAGAATTATTTTAAAAAGCTAAAAATCAGATTTTACATGCTTTTTACATGTTTCGCCACTTTCGACACCTAGCCTTCGACACCTTACTTCCGCCTCCGTCTCCATCGAAATCAATACACATGGTATCAAAAGCTTTAGTACGTAGTGGATTAGGTATATGCGAAAGGTATAGTGGATTCCGAAGAGGTCGAAGCCTTTGTTTTTAAAAGAAAATGTGCATGCTTTCCTTTTGAAAAGGATCCTTTTGACTTAGATAGCTTTCAACTTGGTTAAATGATTTTAATGAATGGTTCTGAAAGAGGTTGCGCCTTTTGTTTTAAGTAAATGCTTTCGAAGAGGGTCGAAACCCCTTACCGCCGCTTTCCACCTTTCGAAGCAAATGGTTTCCAAAGGGTTACTTTGTTTTTAAAACTTAGCCACTTCTCCAATGCTTTCGATGGGTTGGTTTCGACACCATCACTTCTTTACTTAGGAAATAGCTTTTGAAAGAGTGCTTTCGACTTAGTTGCTTTATGACCCTTTGTGCTATTGAAAGTTAAACCCCACTGGTTTCGAAAGGAATGGTTTTAAATGGTTTCGAAAGGTTATTCCACATGTTTTACTTGAACCCAAATGCTTTTGAAAGGTTTGATTTTATGAAAAGGATTTAGTGCTTTCAAAAGGTTTAAGAGAAAGGTTTCGAAGGGGTGGTTCCCATTTGGTTTCGAAAGGTTTTAAATGGAAGGTTCCAATATTTTCGAAAGGCAATGTTTATAGTGTTTTGATAAGAGGATGTCTAAGGTTTTATAGCTTTCGAAAGAAAGGTTTTGCAATGTTTATGAAAGGTTTATTAAGAAAGGTTTTGAAAGGTATGTTTTGGCCTTTTGGCCTAAGGTTTTACTTGTTTTGAAAGGGGTATTTTCAATGGATTCGAAAGTGGTACTTTCAAAGATTTAAATGTTTTAATCAACAAAGTTTTGTGTAAAGTATATATAACATGACAAGGTGATTTGAGTAAAGCATAGAGTATGTTTTCCTTGTTAAAGTATGATTTATAGGTTTAAATCGGTTTGAAAGAAATTGTTTTGAAGGAAAATTTTATGGGCTGATGACCCTAAGTAAAATGACTCAGATATTTGTATACCAGATGGGACCGGTATAGGGCCACGCCCTATACATTAGCTATTAACCCCTAGCTGATATAGTCCAAAATTCTAGTGTGTAGGGCTTTGTCACAGGTATGACTAAAATGATGTTACACATAGAAAGGAATATACAGAGAGAGGATAGGTTATTGGCGAGCCTGCAAAACCATTAGGATCAGTTGACCCTGGGAGAACTAATTTAGGGCAGACCGTCCATTAGAGGAGTATTTAACAGAAGTTAAATTACTTTTTTATTTTATCTGATAGGCTCGAGTCAGCCAAAGGTTAGTAGTTAGCCAAACAAAACTATAGTGTTTAGACAGATAGTCCATTTGTAACCCGATTTATATGCTTACATGATACTGCTATATTGTTTTAACCATTTTTGGTCGCAAGAGTAAGATTTGCAAAAGATATGTTTTAAAAATATTAGTGAGGGGAAACCCATTCCGCTAAGCGGCGTGGTCTCACTTAATATCAAATAACCAAGATGTATAGTATTATTCACACTAGGCTTTATGTCTGACTTGAAGTATATGTTTTCCCCTTAAACTCTCGGGTGCTCAAAATTGATTTGAGTAGGCTGAGGGTTGACGATTTTTAGGTTTTAGTAGGAGGACGAATAAAGCTTCCAAAGACGAGCATGAGGCTGAAGTTAGCGATTTAGGAGTTGTTTTGTTTTATTTGCGCTTAGTTGTATTAAGACTGTTATGACTAATTAGTACTCAGATCAACCAAGGGTGTATCTTCATATGTCGCTCTTGGCATATTTATGTAATAATTATATTTGATCTGAACCTGGGAAATGTTGGGATTATGTAATCGGGATATGAAACATGTTTTATGAAATGTAATCAGAAATGTTGTTTTTGAAATCTGTGATTTTGTTTCATATTCAAGTGCTTCTGATATTATGGATACCATTAACATTACCATATTTGGTTACCGGAAGTTAATACTATGGATGACTGTAGCATCTGTAGTGCTTAGCTTTGGACCTCTTGATAGGGGATGTTACAAGATCCTCCAGGATACAATTCAGTCCCTCGGTTTGCTCATCAGTTTGTGGGTGATAAGCTGTACTCAGATGCAACTCTATCCCTAACGCTTTCGGTAAGCTCTTCCAAAACCCACTAGTAAACAAAGGGTCTCGGTCGCTTACAATGCACTTCAGCACACCATAGGATCGCACAACCTACTTGACATACAACTCGACCAATTTGGATGTCGTTCTACTAGACTTAAAAGGTATCAATTAGGCACTTTTCGTAAATCTATCAACTATGACCCAAATTCTATCGTACTCTCCTCTGGTCCTTAGCAATCCATCGATGAAGTCCATCGAAACTTGTTCCCATTTCCACTCGAGAACCTCAAGAAGTTACTGCAAACCACTCGGCTTCTCTGCCTTTACCAAATGACAGTTCATGCACTTCGTAATGAATGCCTCTACATCCTTCTTCATCCCTTCCCAATAAAATGTCTGCCTTATATCATGGTACATTTTACTACCACCAGGATGTGTAGTCAATATCGAATGATGGCACCCTTATAGCACCTCATTCCTTAACCCATCGACATCTGGAATAAACAATCTCCCGTCTTACGGAGCCAACCATCACGGTCGATCCTATACTGCTTCATCTTCCCAGACACTACTCCTTCCTCTATCCTCATCATGATCTCCGCTAGTCTAGTATCTCGCCTTTGACTAGTACCGATCCGCTCAATCAAGGTTGGTCTGATCGTCAGGTTAGCCAACACTTCTGGCACCAGTTCACATTGAGTTCTAAAATCTTAGCCAACGATAAACTCCAATTGCTTCCACTCTAGGAACATCGCTTCCAAGCTGGCATATCTCTTACTCAATGCATCAGCAACTGCATTTCCCTTGCTTGGCGTATAGGAAATGTCAAAGTCGTTGGAGGCTAGGAACTCTAACTGTCGCTGTTGACGAAGGTTATGGTCCTTTTGGAAGGATAGATACTTCAACGACTTGTGGTCCGTATACAACTCGAACCTCTCCCCAAGAAAATAATGCCTCTACATCTTTAAAGGGAATAATACCACCACCAACTCTCATGAGTTGGATACTTCTTCTCATGTGCTTTCTGTTGTCGACTAGCGTGGATGACAACCTTTCCCCTCTTCATAAACACTACACCTAGTCCAGTACCATGTGCATCTGTGTAATACTGTCAACTCCTCATTCCCGCTTGGAATGATTAACACCGGTGTGCTCATCAACCTCTTCTTCAGTCTCACGAATGCGGCTCGCATCTCGCGTCCCAAATAAATTCTGATTCTTCTTTGTTAAGTTAGTTAATGGCGCTGCTTCCTTAGAGAATGATAAAACATCTATAGTATCCCGCCAATCAAAGGAAACTTCTCATGTCTTTAGCGGTCTTGGGTCGATCCTAGTCCTATACTGTTTCCACCTTTGCAGGATCTACAACAATACCATACTCAGAAATAACGTGATCTTGAAATCACACTTTCCTCCTCCAGAAGTGGCACTTCAAAAACTTTGCCTTTAGTTGGTGCTTCCTCAACACGTCAAGCACAATCCTCAGATGCTCCTTGTGTTCTTCCTCCATACTTGAATAAACAAGGGTATCGTCCATGAACATAAGTACAAACTTATTTAATTGATCCCTTAAAACACGGTTCATAAGATCAACAAAGTATGCTGGTGTGTTGGTTTGCCCGAGCAATATAACCAACCACTCATAGAATCCAGACATCATACGAAACACTCTCCTTCACCACTCTTAGTTGATGAAACTCCATCAGAACGTCCAACTAAGCGAACACTCTAGCCCCATGGAGCTGATCGAACAAGTCATCAATACACGAGAGTGGATTCTTGTTCTTCCTCGTCACCTTATTCAGCTAAGGGTAATCTATACACAATCTCAAAAGGTCATCCGCCTTATTGGCAAATACTACAGGTGCTCCCCACTCAAATATACTCCATCGAATAAGCCCTCTTCACAATAGGTCATTTACTTATACCTCTAATTTCTTCTGCTCCTTCGGCACCACATGCCTCAATGGCATAACAATTGGTCTGGAATCCTTCACCAAATCTATACAGAACTCTATCTCCTTATGTGGTGGTAATTCGGTCACCTCCTCAAATATGTCTGAATACTACCTCGCTATAAGCACATATGACAGCTTGTCGTATGAGATCTCGAACGAGTACAAAAAGCTAACCATCGCCTCTCGTTAGGCAGGTATCCTATCTCCAACCCGCGCTCATCAACCATCCCTATCGTCACCAATGATGTCTCACAGCCCACCACTAACCCATACTTCTAAAGCCAGTCCATCCCTAGAATAATACCGAACCCTACAAAACCCAAAACAAAGTAACCATAAGCAAACAAACATCCATGGCTCGATAAGATTAAGTCTCGACAAATCGTGCAAAGGCTAGTTAATCCTCCAACAAGGTTCGTAACAATCAAAGATCGATCAACTATCTTAGGTTTCAATCCCAGTCCATCTACCAAATCATTAGATATGAAGAAATGTGAAGCCCTGGTATTGAAAAAAACACTTACATGTGTATTAGAAATGGAAAGCATACCCTATATAACGACGCCCTTCCCTTTCTCCTTTGCCAATGGAGCACTCGACGAAGCTGGAACAAAGTTCAAACCGTAAGAAAACACAATGTACTTATTCCTCGGCGGTTCTGGACAATCCTTCTTGATATGCCCCAGCTTGTTGTAGTTGTAACACTTCTTGCCTTCCGCCTTACAGTCTCTAACAAGATCACCCTTCTCTGCACAATTATAGCAATTAGGCTCCCACTTGCTCTTCTTCTGACCACTCTTTTGAAATTGTTTCTTCTTCTTGTTGTTGTCCCACTTCCTCTTGCCTCCTCCACCAGCTTAGTGCTTTGGCTTATCCTTGGAGCGATAACCGACTTAGGCTTAGGATACTGACTCTCATGTAAAAGAGTCTTCACCACCGGCCTCTCAAAGGTCTTATCGATATGACTCACAAGTTTTTCTCCAAGATAATTGTCCAAGCCCATAATAAACTATAGGAAATAGTGTAGTATAAATTATACTAATGTGAATGGACCTTAAGGCTACTTTAACACTAGAGGGGGTGAACAGTATTTTATAACTTATATAGAGCTTTTCTAAATTATTTCAAGATTTAAATTCAAACACAGATAATCAATATATATATATATAGATAGATATTAACAGACAGTCACCAATATATATAAATGCAGTAAAAATAAAGTAAAATGAAGAGAGATGACACCAATAGTTTTATACCGGTTTGGATTAACTAATCCTAGGTCAAGTCCTGTACAGTATATGTACAGATTTCCTTTCCAATGCCTACTTTAATCAGGTAGAAAGAAAACCAGAATACAATCTTGATTTCAAGGCAATAAGATACACCCTTTTGAATTTTTGAGCTCATGGTAAACTCTCTTGATTTAATCGGGCAAAAAGATCACCCAGTTGATTTAAACATGCAACAAGCATAACCACTTGATTTGAATGAGCAACAAGCACACCCACTTGATTTGAATAGGCTACAATCAAACCCACACAAATAATAGTAGAGAGTTGTTGATTCCAAATACAAGTAGTTGTACTTTGGATACAAAATATCCTATAGCTGTTTGAAAGCACTTTGATTTTTGAATTGATGAGAGAATACTTTCATATCAGTGAGTAGATTATAAAGAATGAATTTAGTACAATAGAGACTAAATTTAAGTGAATTTGAAGAACATATAAAATGGATTTTGTGAAATATACAATGAAAATTTGGAGTAAGAAGAATATGAAGAAAGTAGTTATTAAAATTCATTTTCAGGTCCCCTTTATATAGTGTTCGAAGGGACGTGTCTATTCACGAAGAGATGTAACCACAAATCACAATTATTCAAAATTCAAAAGGCACCTCTTCAATAGTACCGATGTTGACATACATAGGTAGGGTATGTCGACATACCCTTGTTTATTTTGGAAAACAGAAACACTTTCAACGTGTTGCAAAATTCTGAACACTTGTAAAATTAGTAAACATAGTTTTTAAATACTTTAATATATAGAACTCTTATAAAATATTTGTAAAATATGTTGAAAATAAAATAATTATTTTGATAATAAAATAACTATTTTGATAAGAGGGTATTCAAAGAAAATAAAGTTGTTATTCAAGGACTTTAATAGATTAATCTAATGTCCATTAACTATAAACTATAGTTTTCAACGCTTCTTGTCTTTTTCTCTAAACTCATGAGTCGTCAAATATCATGATCATCTTTGAATCTTGATATCTATTTTTTACTAATCATTCTTCAAACTCGATTATAACTTGTATAAACCTGTATAATATCCAGCAAAATATTCTATATAACTTGGGAAAACATCAGCACCTATATTTATATGGTTATTGTCATCAAAATCAATATCTGTGGCATTAACAACTCCCCCTTTTTGATGATGACAACCATGTAAATATATTTATTATAAATATAACATAGCTTTCCCTAAATTAGTTAACTCCTTCTTAGTATATGCATATATTGTATTTTATATTTTCCTCCCCCTTTATCATCAACAAAAATGGATAAAGAAAAATGAAATCCCTTTAAATGTGACATATATTAAATAATATTAAATGTGATAATGTTGTATATGGAATCAAAATCAATATTAATTATAAAACTTCTGAGAAATAATTATATATACATATAATTATAATTACATCTGTTTCAACCATACATCATAATCCATACACACTTTATATAATTACTTACGTATAGATCATAATCACAGTTAATTATATAGGCTAAAATGTATATAAAGACATAATATAAATACAATTTATAATTCAAAATAAAAATACAAATTAAAATCAAGATTTTCTTAGGAATTTTGACCCATCCTTCGCATCTAAAGACAGGATTAGCGTTGATAACTTTCTAATCTTCATTATCCACTTTTGCTTTAGAGTTCGAGGATTCTAGGACGTTGCTTTGAACTTCGTTGGCAAACTAGAAATAAAACATCAAAGAGAATTGGATTGTTTTTTATATTCTTTGATCATTTGCATTTTGCTCAACTCCAAGTGTCATTGATTATGAAGAATGAAGCAAAGAGCATTCTTGAAAGATTGAAGAGTTCCTTCTAGATTTTCACTTAGATTTTGTTTTGAACAATTGTTGTTTGAATTCATTTTTATGAAAATAAGTGTGTAGAAAAGAATAAAATAGGAAGATGAATTGTTTTCTGAGTTTTTCTAGAAGAAAAATCATTTTATAAAAGTAAAAAGTCGGATTAATAACTAATCCCTCCAAAAAATAACTAATTTATTTGAATTTCAAGTTCTTTTAAAACTAGAGTATGCCGATATGGATGGGTAGGCCATATCGATGTATATGCAAAAATTTACATGTTTTTTCTTTAATTTTATATATTTTTTATATTGTCGTAGTTTATGATTATAGTAAATAAAAGAACATGTTTAAAAATAGAAGTAAAGCCTCTAAGCAAATTTCATTAATAAAATAGAGAGATACATTAAATAATGAAGAATACAAGAAATGACATAAATAAAAACTAGTAAACATAAAGATAGCTAAACAGATCTAGAATGATGATGATGAAGATGAAGAATTTTCACCAAGTTTTCTCATTATCTTCCCAAAATATTTGTTAATTTTGTTTGAGAGGCTAGTGAACTTCTTACTAAAAGAGCGCTTAAGCTTCTTTTGATTATTGAGAAACTTCTCTTGATTTCTAAGTATCTCTTTGTTTGAATAGCGAGACTGTTTGTTATAGCTTTCAAGAGATGTATGCGTTTCCTCCTCCTCTTCTTCTTTTCTTTCTTCCTCCTCATCAATTTCCATATCTTCACTTTCTTCTTCTTGAAGAATTTCTTGTTCTTCTTCTCTTGCTAATCTCTCTTCCTTTTTGGTAAGAGACTCATAGGGTTCAAATTCGAGGTGGATGTGTATGAGAAAGAGGTTTGTTTTGTCAAAATTTTTATGAGGCAAGATATTTTCATCTCTTAAATCAATACTAAAATCATTGACCTGCCTTTTGGAAAAGCAGTACACGGGTGAATTTAATCTAACGGACATCATAATCATCAAGGCGGGAGGCCCGGAGAAACGGTTACCAAGCTTGGAGATCGGCTATAAACGAGACTACAGACGATGGTCAAGCGGATTCGGATCGGATCCCTAATTTTTGACCTAATCAATGTGCAGTTGGTATGAAGTGATCAGGAAGGCTTCATGAGGCTGCATTTCAAATTTCAAGTCGACTGGAGTTCGTATGCTAGAGTTATGGGCAAAAGAAGAGGGATCAGATCATATTCAGCTCAACAACACAACTCAATGATGATCGCTCCATAACTCAACAACCACAAGGCAGATTGAAGTGGTACTTTGGAAACAAGAAGAGGGGACCCTAGGGAGTCTACCCTAGGGATCGCGTGATGTTTGGAGAAGTTGGATGGATCGGCATCTGTCCCTCAATAGGGATCGGTACGTATCCCTCTTAGGGATCGGCTAAGCCCAACTTCATAACAAAGATCGATCAATATCTCAACATCTACACATCCAATTGACATGAAAATTGGAGGACAAGCTAACTAGAACATGTGGAAGACCCCATAGGGATCGCATAACAGAGAAAATTGGAGGGATCAATACCTATCCCTCCATAGGGATCGGGTATAATCAGCCTTAACACCACATTGCAACAAAGATCGGTCAATAACTCGAGTTCTACTAATCCAATTAGCATGAAACTTGAAGGCTATATATAATATAACATGGAGAAGCTCCCTTTGGGATTGCATGTAATTTGGAGAAGATTGGAGGGATCGGTACCTATCCCTCTAGAGGGATAGGCGAAAAATAGAATTCAAGCAACACCACCTCACGAAAAACGCGATATCTCATAAACCGTAAGTCAAAATGGCACAAATTTAGGGATCAAGTAGCTAAATCATGAGGAACCCCCCCAGAGGGGTTGCATCCCATTTGGACATCAAAATAGGGATCGGTACCGATCCATATTGTGGGCCCCAATGAGCCTGGAAATTTTGGGTGGCCTCGTCTTGGTCTCTCAAACCTTCTGTCAAAATTTCAGCTCGATCCGTACACGTCTTCCCCTATAAATACAGCGGGCATGACATCAGAAAAGGTATCTTCTTTCTGCTTCTCTTTATCTTCAACCTAGGCTACACTCTGTCAATTTTATTCTTGGATTTCGTATTCTAACTGTAAGCAAACTTCAGTATAATAAAAAGGATTATTCGGGAGTGGATGTAGACCGGAGTTAGCCGAACCACTATAAATCTTGTCTCCTTTTACTTGCTTTCTGATTGTTTTAATTTTGTTCTTTATTCATTTCTCTTCATATTTCTGTGATTGGATTGGATATTGGAGCTTTTGCATAATTGGGTGTTGGTGGCCAATTTTGACTCCAACATTTTGGTGCTTTCAATGAGAAATTCTTGCACCAGCATATTTGGAAGCTAGGATCTTAGATTCGGAAACTTGGATACTTGGATCAAGAAAGCAATGGCTAGGCAATCAACAAGGAGAGTGCTACCGGAAAGGAGCCACCGTGGAGGGAGTCAAGAGGCTTCCTCAGGAGCTGGAGCTAATCAAGCATCTATCTACATCACCAAGGATGAAATGGAAACGATGATCGATGCTATGCAGGAGAGGATGCTGAAAAGACAGAAGGAGATGATGTGGAATTTGCTCTAACAGATTGGATGAGTTGGAGTACAGAATCAAGGAGTTGAAGCAGTAGGAATCGCTGGAAATCAGAACTGGGAACATGGAGATGAAGCTAATAGACAAAGGGATGGAATAGAGCAGCCGGGGGCACTCCCCTTCCATCCTAGAGGGATAGGCACCGACCCCTCCAAAGGGATTGGTTCTGATCCCCAAAGGCCAGGGGGCATGCCCCCAGGTCTGGTTGATCATGATGCTGGAGGACCTGCGATCAATCCCATGAAGCTTGTTGCGAATCGGAATTTGGATGATCGTCCGGAGGAATACGTTTCGAAATTCTCTCGTATACTAGGGGGACAGCTTATGCATGATTATAGGAGACTACCACTGGAAGACAATGACAGGTTTGCAAAGATGATAAAGCGAGCTATGCGTGGAAGATCGATGAACAGGGATCTCGAGGATGTAAATAGAAGTCTATTCGCTCCTAATATCAGGAATGCTAGGAATCCACCAGAATTCAAACTACCAACACTGGAAGCTTATAATGGAAAGTCGGATCCAACTATGCATATGATGAGGTATATACGGAACATGGAAGTACTAGGGGCTTCGGAAGAAGTCCTGGCTTGATGCTTCCCCCTTACTTAACGGATGTAGCCGTGCTATGGTTCAGACAGTTAGAGAGCAGTTCTATTAGCACATGGACGGAATTGGTCGAATGATTTATGAAGCAGTTTCGAGTTCACATTACAAGACCCAACAATGTGATGATGTTGACACCAGTAAAGCAATGGGTAGGAGAATCACTCAAGAATTTCTTAACCAGGTTTAATGCGGCAGTTGTTTCGGTGGATCGACCAGATCCATCGTTGTTTTTGATGGCGATAGTGTCGGGAGTTGCAGATAATTTAGATTTTAAGATATCACTGATATGGGATCCACTAATGGATCTTCGGGAATTCTACCATGAAGCAGAAAGGTTTCTACAACAAGAAGATGCGAAAGTTGATAAAAAGGCAACGTAAGTTAATACGTTATGGGGTGGAGAACTGCCCGGTGAAAGCTCCGGAAAGGACAAAGGTAAACGAAACATAGATAATAGCTTCAATGGATCGAAGCGACAGAGGGGGGAACCCAAATTCTCTTCTTACTTGGAATTGAATGAAATCCTAGAGGGATATATCTGGACACTCGAGGGCGCCTTCCATGTCGGAGGCCGGCAAGGAGGGAACCCTCCGAACGCGAACGTGCATAAGGAAAGTGCTGCCTATTCCATGAGCTGGATGGGCACAATACAAATGACTGCAGGCATTTGAAGGTTATCATTGAGGAATAGTGAGGAATGGTCAGTTACAACAATATGTAAGGACTCGGGCTATGAAGGTGGAACAGGAGCAGCCCCCGTCCACCTCGAATGAAAATGGCAGTGGATCAAGGCATCATCATCAACTTGTCATCAATTGATCGGGATGGTATGGAATAAGTAGCAAACTCCATAGCAAGATAGCTAAGTCACTTACACATATACGGGATCGAGGACAGTTTCTAGGCATGCTCTGAGATGATGATAAACCGTAATGCTAGGGTTTGTGAATTTTTTTTCCTTTCTTCTTGTTTGCTTCGAACTCTTGTTTTTCTGGTTTTGTTTGAACTCTGGTTTATTGGTTGTACGGACCCTTATTTTATGGACATAGGAATGCTTAAATTTGGATCAATGTAATGGATAACACAGGTCGTCGGGTATGAACTATGCCTGACAAGGGGTAGGTCGCTTCGCTCGAACGCGTTGGATCGACCTACTTAGGTTGTTGAGTATGGATTGTGCTCGGCAAGGATCCGGAGAGATCAAGGTTGTCAGGTATGGACTATGCCTGGCAAGGGGTAGGTCACTTCGCTAGAACGTGATGGATCGCCTGCTTAGGTCATCGAGTATGGGATGTGCTTGGCAAGGATCCGGTGAGATCAAGGATTTGGATTAGGATAACAACCCAGAGAGGTTATGGATTTGTATATCAGCTTCGAACAGCTATAGATTTGGATGTGGTCCCGGAACAGTTTGGGATTTGGCTAACGACCCGTTGAGGTTGAGGGTTTGGATAAAACGATCTGAAGAGATTATGGATTCAAAATTGGATATTGACTCGGAATGGTCATGGATTTCACTAACGATCCGAAGAGATCATGTATTTGGATTGGCAACGGATTGGATAATATGGCTATCGATGGATTATGGACTTCGGATTTTGGATTTATGACAATTCAAAACAAACCTTCCTATCGCAAGGCATGTTTTGGGGGGAAAAGTGTTAACCCGCCTTTTGGCAAAGAAGTACACATGCAGATTTAACCTAACGGACATCATGATCATCAAGGCGGGGAGGCCCAGAGAAACGGTTACCAAGCTTGGAGATCGGTTATAAACGAGACTACGGACGATGGTCAAACAGATTCAGATCGGATCCATAATTTTTGTCCTAATCAAGGTGAAATTGGTATGAAGTGATTAGTAAGGCCTCATGAGGCTACACTTCAAATTTCAAGTCGATCAGAGTTCGTATGCTAGAGTTATGGGCAAAAGAAGAGAGATCGGATCATATTTAGCTCAACAGCACAACTCAACGGTGATCGCTCCATAACTCAAGAATCACAAGGTGGATTGAAGTGAAACTTTGGAAATAAGAAGAGGGGACCCTAAGGAGTCTACCGTAGAAATCACATGACATTTGGAGAAGTTCGATGGATCGGCATCTGTCCCTCAATAGGGATCGGTACCTATCCCTCTTAGGGATCGGCTAAGCCTAACTTCATAACAAAGATCGATTAATATCTCAACATCTAAACATCCATTTGACATGAAACTTAGAGGAAAAGCTAATTAAAACATATGGAACACATCATAAGAATTTCATAGCATTTGGAGCAAGTTGGAGGGATCGGTACTTATCCCTCCACAGGGATTGGCTATAATCAGCCTTAACACCATATTGCAACAAAGATCGGTCAATAACTCGAGTTCTACTAATCCAATTGGCATGAAACTTGAAGGCTATGCATAATATAATATAGAGAAGCTCCCCTAGGGATCGCATGTAATTTAGAGAAGATTGGAGGGGTCGTTATCTATCCGTCTAGAGGGATCAAAAGAAAACAGAATTCAAGCAACACCACCTCACGAAAAACGCGATATCTCATAAACCGTAAGTCAAAATGGCACGAAATTTAGGGAGCAAGTAGCTAAATCATGAGGAACCCCCCAAAGGGGTTGCACCTCATTTGGACATCAAAGTAGGGATCGGTACCGATCCCTATTGTGGGCCCCAATAAGCCTGGAAATTTTGGGTGGTCTCGTCTTGGTCTCTCGAACCTTCTGTCAAAATTTCAGCTCGATCCTTGCACGTCTTCCCCTATAAATACAGCAGGCATGGCATCAGAAAAGGTATCTTCTTTCTGCTTCTCTTTATCTTCAACCTAGGCTACACCCTATCAATTTTATTCTTGGATTTCGTATTCTAACTGTAAGCAAACTTCAGTATAATAAAAATGATTATTCAGGAGTGGACGTAGACCAGAGTTAGCCGAACCACTATAAGTCTTATCCCCTTTTAATTGCTTTCTGATTCCTTTAATTATGTTCTTCATTTATTTCTCTTCATATTTCTGTGATTAGATTGGATATTGGAGCTTTTGCATAATTGGACGTTGGTAGCCACTTTTGACTCCAACAAAAATAGTTAAAAATTCTAGTGAGGTAGACACCATGATAAATCGTGTTTTGCTATTTCCTTTGTTTCATCAACTATCTTCTATCACCATGAAACACATATTGATATTTTCAGTGTCTGGTTTGTTGTCACTGAATGTTGTACCAGAATCTTCCAAAGTTGCGTTGTAAGCCATTCTCTCTTTTTGAAGGAATTGATCTTCGGTGAATTCTTTATTTTCTTTTGTTGTAGACAGTCTCTTCGTAGGTGGCTAGATTCACCACAACCGTAACACCTACAAACATTTACATTTTCCAAAATTTTGTTTTAAGTTTTACGAAAGTTGTTCATCTTTCTGTATTTCAAAAAATTTCTGCAATTTTGGGTCATAGGAGCAATCTCCTCATCATTATCTGTTAACCAGGATTTTAACCAAGCAGATTTCAACTAAGGGTAGAGAACCAAGAAGTAGACAAAGTGACTCACAAACTTGAAAACACACTCAGAAGGGCTAGAAGATGGAGCCTTAGAAACTTCACTTAAATTGGAGCTAAGTAATGTTCTCGGTACTGAGACATACCACTCAGTACCGAGAGGGATTTTCCTCAGTTTGAGCCCCCCAAACTTCATACACCTCAAGTGCAAGCTCAAGTAACTACCCTCAAGTGTTCCTCTTGGATAATAGATGAATAACTTCAAGGATCTATCAGAAGAAAATAATAAAAGCATGATAAGGCAAGTAGAATCAAGGAAATTGTCGGGAATGACTCAACCTTCATGGATAGAGTTTGGAATGCATCAAATTAGAGATAGGAGAGTAAAGGAAATGAAAAGGAGAGGGTTTTACCAACATAAACCTCTTAGTACTAAGAGGAGCCTCTTGGTATCGACATGTCCATATTGAGAGTTGGGCCGACGTGCTCTCTTCTCTACCTGTGGGCTTGCATCTGAACCATGTACAACTTGAACATGTGGATCTGTAAAGCAGTTTCCCCTATAAATATCAACCCTATAGCAACTAAAGGAGGATCTTTTTTTGGAATTTTGGAACTTCTTCTTCTTCATCCCTTATCTCTCTTTACAATAGTCAATAAGGCAAACGTTACTGGTAGTTCTTGGCTTAAGAACCTGTCAATTCCTTGTACTTGTAATTTCAATCTCTCTCAAAGCTCTAATAATAAAATATAAAGTGGATGTAGGCCAGAGATTGTCGAACCACTATAAAAATCTTGGTATTCTTACTGCTTTACATTTATTTTCTGCTGGATCTCGATATTTCTACAGGTTTTTCGGTGTTGTGCCTTTTTTGGCATCAACATTTTGATGCTTTCACTGAGAAAGAGTTAGATTTCACAACCTAAAGCTTGGATCTGAAGCTTGGAGAAGATGAAGAGGCCTAAGACTAGATCGAAGATCGGAGGGAGTCAACCAGAGCATGAGGCAACCAGGAGGTGTCCTAAAATTCTAATCATTCCATCTACGTGACTAGAGAGGAGATGAGAGAATAATGAAAAAAATGCAAGATGGAATAATGGTTCGGCAATAGGAGATGTTAGATGGATTTTTCCAAAGGTTAGAACAACAAGGAATAGCTGGAGCTGCTGGAATTCAAAACCAAGGACCAGAAACTAATGCAGGAGCACCAGGAGTTGGAATAGAGAAAACTGGAACAATACCCCATGACCAGGACCACTCGGGGCAATATCGGTCCATGTTAGGGCAAGCTGTGATACCGAGAATGGACGATGCTGGGGCCAAAAACAAAAGTTAGAACAGAAATACACAGTGATTGAAGGAGTATGTACTGGAGTTTTCCCGTAGGAATGGGGGGCAGAATAAAGCCATAGGTGTGGATTGGAATGCAAGCTCGCAGCCAGAGAAGTATGTGCCGGAGCTCCCCAAAGGAGCGGGGAGCAGAGTGGAGCTATTGATCGAAGATCTTCATTAAACGGCAACAATCGAATAGCTGAGTTAGTCAAAAGGATAGTGAGAGGCAGACCACTTACCCCTAACATCCAAAATGCGAGGAATCCTCCCAATTTCAAACTTCCGAAGTTGGACATGTATGATGGGCAGACAGATCCAACAGTTCACCTAATGAGATACATCCAACATATGGAGACATTAGGTACTTCTAAGGAGGTAATGTGGTGGTGCTTCCCACTACATCTGATGGATTTAGCAGCTATACATTTCAGACAACTGGAGAATGGATCCATAAGCACATGGACTGACGTAGTGGATAGGTTCTTGAGATAGTTCAGAGTTCATATCTCTTGACCGAAGAATATGATGACGCTATCAAGCATAAAGAAAAGGCCCTAAGAGACCTTAAGAAGTTATCTAATGAAATTTAATGCGGCAGCCGCCATTGCCGATAAGTCAAATCCATCGATAATCCTAATAGCGGCAGTATTTGGAGTCGCGGGCAAGACCGACTTCAAAATTGAATTGGAAATGGATCCATCGATAGATCTCGTGGAGTTTTATCATGAAGCTGAGAGGTATCTACGTCAAGAGCACACTAAGGCTGATAATGCTAACGTTAATGCCGTGGATGATGGAGGACTGTCCAGGGTGGGATATGATAAAGATAAGAGGAAGCGAAAAGCTAATAACAACTTCAAAGTATCGAAGAGGCAAAGGAGGGAATCGAAGTTCACTTCTTACACTGACCATCGAAACCCCAGAGAGGATATATCTAGATACTAGAGGGTAGATCCCCTATCGGAGGCCAGCTAAATAGGAACCAACAGATCAAGAGAAAAGGTTTGGAAAGTTTTGCTTGTTCTATGAGCTAGATGGACATAAAATAAATAAGTGCAGACACCTTCGCGACTTGATAGAAGAATTGGTTTGAAGTAACTAGCTACAACATTATATAAGGAATCAAACTGCGATGGTGCAGCCGAAGCAGCCACTATCTATGGTGAACGCATCAAGACATGACTAGGGACCTAGGTCGAGATTGGTAAATCTATGATCGGGATGGACATGGGACAAGTTTGTTTTCCATGCTTTGCTTTTCATTTTGAATAGTTAAGAAGATAATAACCTCGGACCACTTACACATGTACGAGACCTCGATTGGTCTCTAGGCACGCTCTGAGTGGATGTTTGAGATGAGTATTTAAGATGTTTTCTTGCTTGCTTTGATTTGAGTATTTGATTTTTGAAATCCACTTGAACGATATGACTAATATTGATTATGGTAGATCCGTCTGAAGAGACGGGGCGATGACCGCGAAAAGTAAGTCCATTGTTGGAGGCTAAGTGGATGGACTTGCTTGACGTTGAGTCCCCTTGCTGAAGAGCAAGCAGATATGGCTCAGCAAGGATCCAGAGAGATCAAGAGTATGTCCCCTCATCGGAGATTGAGCGGATGGACTTGCTTGTCGTTAAGTCCCCTTATCAAAGATCAAGCAGATTGGACTCAGCAAGGATCTTGAGAGATCGAACCCTAGATTGGATGTTAAGCGATCCAAAGAGATCGAACCCTAGATTGGATGTTAAGCGATCCAAAGAGATCGAACCCTAGATTGGATGTTAAATGATCTGAAGAGATCGAACCCTAGATTGGATGATAAACGATCCAAAGAGATCGAACCCTAGTTTGGATGATAAACGATCCAGTGAGATCGAAACCTGGAACGGATATTGACCTAATATAAGGATTTGAATGCCTTATAATCAGAATAAAATAGATAAATCTCAGGCGAACAAAAGAATGTTTTGATATACAATATGATACCTCCGGATAAAGATAGGCTGATCATGATTCGTGGTTGGCACTAAAGCAAGGGTTGGAGTCCTTAGCTATAATGGGTCTATAACGACCTTTGGTTTTAAGGAGAATCCGAAGGAACTAGATGATTTGCCAAAACTTGGGTCGGTGGATAGCTGGAAAGCTTGACCGTCAGAAGTCGACTACTACTGAAACTTATTCTTGAGAAAAGCACACCTTACATTTATAAGGCGTACTATGTGGGTCAAGTGTTAACCGAATTTTTAACCAAGCGAATTTCAACTAAGAGTAGAGGATCAACATGGAGAGAAAGCGACTCACAAACTTGAAAACATACTCAGAAGGGCTAGAAGATGGAGCTTGAGAAACTTCACTCAAATTGGAGCTAAGTTAAGCTCTTGGTACTGAGACGTACCTCTTGGTACCCAGAGGTATTTTCCACAGTTTGAGCCCCCCAAAATTCCTACACCTCAAGTGCAACCTCAAGTGACTACCCTCAAGTGTTTCTCCTGGAGAATAGATGAACAACTTTAAGGATCTATGGGAAGAAAGCAGGATAAGGCAAGCAGAATCAAGGAAATCGTCGGAAATGATTCAACCTTTACATAAAAAGTTAGAATGCACCGAATAAGAGATAAGAAAGCAAAAAATGGAGAAAGGGAGGTTATCACCAACACGAACCTCTCGGTACCGAGAGGAACCTCTTGGTACCAAGAGGTCCATAATGAGAATTGGGCCGGCATGCTCTCTCCTCTACCTGTAGGCTTACATCTGGACCTTGTACAACTCGAGCCTATGGATCTGTAGAGCAGTTTCCTCTATAAATATCAACCCTATAACAACTAAAGGAGGATCTGTTTCTAGACTTTTTGCACTTCTTCTTCTTCATCCCCTATCTCTTTTTACAATAGTCACCAATGCAGCATTGTTGGCATTTCTAGGGTTAAGAACATGTCGATTCCTTGTAATTGTAATTTTAATCTCTCCCAAAGCTCTAATAAATAAAATATAAAGTGGACGTAGGTCAGAGATTGTCGAACCACTATAAAAATCTTGGTGTTCTTACTGCTTTACATTTATTTTCTGCTAAATCTCGATATTTCTACAGGATTTTGGGTGTTATGTCATTTTTGGCATCAACATTATCATCTTCATCTGAATCTTGATCGTCAGTTGTTGTGTTGAATGCAATTGATTACTTTTCAGTCACCTTGTTTTCCCTTCTACCCTGCAACTAAGCTTCATAGGACATTAGATCACCGATTAATTCTTCAATTTTTAATATACTAATATCATTGGTTTCCTCTATTGCTAATGTCTTTTGATGCCATTCAGAAAAGAGTGTCTCAAGGATTTTTCTAACTTGATCCTCTTTTAAATTATTTTTTTACCTAATGATAGTAATGAATGAACTATATCTTGAAATATAGAAAACATGCCAGAAATAGTCTCATTAGGTTTTATTTTAAAAGTTGGAACTGGTTAGTCATCATGGAAATGTTAGTTTATTTTACTTTACTAGTGCCCTCATGTGTAACTTCCAATGTTCTCCAAATTTCATAAGCAGTCTTACAGATATAAACTCGATTAAATTTATTTTTATCTAATGAGAAAAATAAAATGTTCACGGCCTTAGAGTTATTGAGTACTTGTGTCTTTTGGTCTAGTGTCCATTATGAGTATTCTGTTTGGGTTTCAGTGTACTCACTCTGTGTAATGTTCCAAATATCTAAATCATTAGATTGTAAACAAATTTTCAACCTACCTAACCAGTAAGTATAATTAGTATCACTAAATAGTGGGGGTCTAACAGTTTATTGTCCTTCTACAAAAGTGTTAAAAAGTGTAATACCAGTGTTACTAGCCATTTATACTTTTCAGAAAGCAAATAACGAGTTTTTTAAAACCTAAGGCTCTGATACCAAATGTGGGAAATGGTGTAGTATAAATTATACTAATGTGCTTGGATCTTAAGGCTACTTTAACACAAAGGAGAGTGAATAGTGTTATATAACTTATATGAAACTTTTCAAAATTATTTCAAGTTTTAAATTCAAATAAAAATAATCAACAGAGATATATATTAATAAACAATCATTGATATATATAGATGTAGTAAAAATAAAATAAAAGTAAGAGATGACACCAGGAGTTTTATACCGGTTCGGATTAACCAACCCTACGTCCAGTCCTGCACAACGTATGTACAGATTTCCTTTCCAGTGACTGCTTCACTCAGGTAGCAAGCAAACCAAAATACGCTTGATTTCAAAGCAACAAGATACGCCCTTCTAACATTCCAAGCTTAGGGCAGACTCTCTTTATTTAATCAGGTAATTAGATCACTAATTGATTTAAACGGGCAACACACACACCTACTTGATTTGAACGGGCAATAAGCTCACCCATATAAATAATAATAGGGAGTTGTTGATTCTAAATAAAAAATAGTTGTACTTTGGATATAGAATATCATATAGCCCTATGATAACACTTTGATATTTGAATTGATGAGAGAATACTTTCAAATCAATGAGTAGATTGTGGGGAATGAATGTAGTAAAGAAGAGATTGAATTTGAGTGAATTTGAAGAGTATAGAAAGTGGATTTTGTGAAATATATAATAAGAATTTAGAGTAAGAAGACTATAGAGAAAATAGTTATTAAAATTCATTTTTCAGTCCCCTTTATATAGTGTTTGAAGGGACGTGTCTATTCTCGAAGTGATATAATCAAAAATCACAACTATTCAAAATTCAGAAGGCACCTCTTCAACGGTACATATGTCGACTTACATAGGTAGGGTATGTTGATATACCCTTGTTTATTTTGAAAAAAAAACACTTTTAAGTTGCATCAAAATTATAAACTCTTGTAAATTTATTTAAGCATGGTTTTTAAATATTTTAATATATACAACTCCTGTAAAATATTTGTAAAAATATATTTTCAAAATAAAATAAATATTTTTGTTATAAAATAACTATTTTGATAAGAGAACATTGAAAGAAATTAAAGTTGCTATTCAAGGACTTTAATAGATTAATCTAATGTCTATTAACTATAAACTATAGTTTTGAACTCTTTTTGTCTTTGTCTTTAAACTCACGAGTCTTCAAATATCATTATCATCTTTGAATCTTGATCTCTAGTCTTTTTGCTGATCAATCTTTAGACTTGATTATCATGTACTTGTATAGACCTATGTAATATCCTATATAATATTCTATACAACTTTGGAAAACATCAGTACCTATATTTATATGGTTGTTGTCATCAAAATCCATATTCGTGGTATTAACAATCTCTCCATTTTTGATGATGACAACCATGCAAATATATTTACTATAAAATATAATGTAACCCCCCTAAATTGGTTAACTCTCCCGTAGTATATGCATATGTTATATCTTATATTCCCCTCCCTTTCTCTCTAACAAAAGTAGGTAAAGAAAAATAAACTTCCCTTAAATGTGACATATATTAAATACTATGAAACATGATAATGTTGTATAGGGAATCAAAATCGATATTAATTATAAATTTCTAAGAAATCACTATATATATACAATTATAATTACATCTATTTCAACCATACATAACAATCCATACACACTAATACAATTAATTACATATAGATTATATTGACGGCAAAAATGGCCGCCAACAATATGAAAGAACCACTAATCCAGTAACGATACCAATCAGAGAATATTATAAGTTCACAGATCACAGATTCAGTGTAGAAAAGTAAATGAACACGTGAATTTTATAGTGGTTCGGCAAACTCTGGCCTACGTCCACTCCAATAATCTTATTATTTATACTGTAAGATTACAAGCACCGTTGTTCTTGCCTTAGAATATTAATGAAGGAAGATAAAAGAATGATGAAGAATAGCCGGCCAAGGTCCCTGAATGAATGTCAAGCCTGCTGTATTTACATGATAAGACGTGCAAATTTCTCGCTCAAAATTCGAATATGGAATCTCCAAGCCAAGACGACCCGACCCACAAAATCCAGACCGATCGCACCACTACAGAGGGATCGGCTCCGACCCCTTCTCCATGCCACGTGGATACATGTGACCCCTCCTGTGGGTCCTCCATGTTGCCTACTTCTTGTCTCCAAAGTTGATTCCTATGTTGATGCATTGTTCGTTGAATAATTGAGCGATCATCGTTGAGTTATGTTGCCAATCCGAGCGATCCATAGCCATATTAATCCGATCCGATCCCTTACCTAGGAGAAGTATTTCGATCCGATCCCTTGCCTAGGGGAAGTGTCAATTCCATACTTAGCCAATTCCAGAGTGTCATTCGTCCGTATCCGCTCGAACATCGTCCATAACCTTGTTTACACCGATCTCCGATCCTGATAGTCATCTCTCCGAGCTTCCTCCCTTAATGATCACGAAATTTGTTTGGCCAAATCCATGATATACTGCCTTGGCCAAAAGGCGGTATAACATTTTCCCTCCAAAACAAGCCTTGCGGTAGGAAGGTGTGTTTTGAATCACCATAAGTCTAAAGTCCATAATCCATTGATAGCCGTATTTTCCAATCTAGAATTCGATCCATTGCCAAGCCAAATTGCCATAAGCTGTCCCGTGTCCGCCCGGGAATCCATTAATGAAATCCACGACTGTTTCGAGTCGATAGCCAATTCCGAATCCATTCCAAATCCTTAGGCAAATCCACATCCATCAAAAGCCTTTAGCTAAATCCACAACGTCCCTGGATCATTCACTAAGTCCATAGCCTTGATCCCTTCGGATCATCATCGCAAGTCCTTGATCTCTCCGGATCGTTAGCCAAACCCATGGCCTCTTCGGGCCAATATCCAAGTTTGCGACCTCTCTGATTCAATATCCAAGTTTGTGACCTCTCCGGGTTATTAACCAAATCCATAACCATTTAAAATCCTGGATGTCAGTTAGTCAGTCCACGATCTCTCTGGATCGTTATCCGAGTTTATAGTCACTGCGAACCGATCGATGGTGTGACGCCCCACCTCTATACTCACACTAGCGAAGGACACTACTGGGTAATGCCGTCGACTAGCACGAAGAATAAGGCTGTTGAGGAGCGACCATCTGTGTAATTGCTTTGTGCGAGTACCGATATGTCAGATAATATAACTTACATTTCATTTCAAGAGGAAATCTGACATATCAAATACAAACTCAAAGCTACCACAAAGTGGCTATGTGGACTTTGGAAACAAATAAAGAAATACACATAACACAAATCAGTCACAGATATTCATATCACAAAGGCGGAAACAGATATGAATATAACACATAGAAGTGTACATCAAAGTAGTGGTCCTACAAGATCCACTACATTACAAAAGAATAGATACAAGTGCTAGACAAAAGAATAATTATACATCAAGGAGTCTCTATCTCAAATGTATAATAACAAAAACTACTATGCTAAAGTAGTTAGCCAAAAGTCAGGTGACGGACCCTGATAAGAAGTCAAGCAGGATCACCTGAAATACCTCGGTCTGACCCAAGTATTATTTAAGAAGAAAATAATAAACGGATCAGTCTAGCTATAAATATAATATAAAATGAGATAGGATATGAGATATGACAAAAACGTATGATAACAAGAAATGTCATACTGTGACAAGTATACATAAGATGACAACAAAAATCATACAATATCTCAAATATTCTCAAACACTAAAAAGAATGTCATATTCTTTAAATTATTCACCAAAACACAAATATTGATAGAGCTTATCAATGCATATCATCAAAATTGATGAAACACAAATTCTAGAAATCAACAACCAGAAATCCAGAAATCACAAAATGGGGGAGGCCTATCACAAACGGGAGCATGAAAACTCACCAACACGTGTGTCACAAATGGAACGCTATCCCATTAAACGAACATCGACGCACCTAAAAAGATACGCCCCATGCACAGTCGAACATCGACGCACCTAAAAAGATACGCCCCATGCACAGTCGAACATCGACGCACCTAAAAAGATACGCCCCATGCATAATCAAACATCGTCGCACCTAAAAAGATACGCCCCATGTATAGTCGAACATCGACGTACCTAAAAAGATACGCCCCATGCCTAGTCGAACATCGACATACCTAAAAAGATACTCCCCATGCCTAGTCGGACATCGATGCACCTAAAAAGATACACCCCATGCCTAGTCGAACATCGATGCACCAAAAAAGATACACCCCATGCACCAACTTATCGAGCCGAATGCTCCACGAACGGTCCAAAGACCATGGGTCGTTAGCCCATAAAAATGAGACGAAGCTCAACAGAACGGGGTATAGTCCCCCACGCGGATAAAGAGACATCGCATATCGCTAGTCTAAACCACAAAATGATCATCATCGATCATCAAGAAGTGTCGATTACACTAAGCTAGTAAATAAATGAGTTTAGCTTCATGTCCCATAACCACTGGCTTAACTTAAATATTTACGAACAAATTGTAGATTTCCACTCGAAAATTGTCACAAGATTTCAATCGAACAATTCTAAGAATTAACCGACAAAGTAAACGCAAGCGTTTCATACCACTTGTTTTGCTAAGTCGTTTAATTGGATTTCTCGTACGAATGAGGTACGGGTTTGTATATACCAATAGATTGGAAAATGGTTTTAGAAATGAGCTTTGTATTAAAATAGTGTTGAAATTATTTTTTGCGAAAGAGTTTGAGTATATACTACTAGTATAAAAACCTTTGTATTTTAAAGTGACAAATCACAAAATTGATTGTAAAAACAATCAATCATCAAAGATTCACCTACAAAGGCATGAATCAAATCCATAGAAATCGATACCGAATCCATCAAAACGGATATTCCCAAAAATTCCGAAAAAGAAGCCATCGAAGTCGATAAATGATAACAACAAATCAGATCATCAAGAATCGATTAAAAATCAGAAACCCATACCAAACTGCCTAAAATAGGAAAAATGCGCCTTACCCAGATTCAGTCGATTGGACTGTATGGTCAGTCGACTGATTCATGCCTAGAAACTCTCGGTTTCTAGGTTCAGTCGACTGACTATACAGTTCAGTCGACTGATACAGGGACAGGAACTTTCTGTTCCCAGTTTCAGTCGACTGAACTGTATGGTCAGTCGACTGATATAAGGCCAGAGAATTTTCTGGTCCCAGATTCAGTCGATTGACCATACAGTTCAGTCGACTGAACTGTCATTTGCAGTATTTTCAGTCTAGCCCAAGAAGGGCAAAAATCCAACGGAAGTGATCGGACGAGCAATGGAGACTAGGGATTATGCCAAGCGACAACCCAGCCTTATAGGCTCTTCGATACACCCCAACAACATGTTCAAACATCAAAGATAGGATTTTTAAAAGATTTGACTTCAAAACACCAAAAATTGAAATATTCATCAAACCAATTCAATTCAAAGGCAAATGGGCAAGGAATAGATGTTAGGAATTACTACCTAACAACTATCAAAGATATAGACATAGATGTGAGTTCAAAAACTCACCTTTAAAACTCAAAGACACGAATGAGAAGCTTTAAAACAAAGGAAAGGCCAATTCCTCTTCAACTTCAACTCAAGAAGCTCCAATCTAAGCTAATAAGCAAATATTTTCTAAGTTAGGGTTTAGGAATTTCTGAAATTGAAGAGAGATAGAGATGGAGAAGATGAAGAGGATGCTTACCTAAGCTTCACCTTGATTTTGGACTTGAATTTGAGTTTCCTAAACAAAACTAGGATTTAGGAATTTCCATTTCCCTTTCTTTCTCCCATTTTTCTTAAAAGCTTGAGTGTTAGGAAATAGAATGAGTGAATGGATGAAGAGGAGTGGGGTTGGGTTATTTGTTAGGTTGGTGGGCTGAAACCCAAACCCAAAGCCCTAAATGAAAATATCAAAATTTTACTCAACTCCAAACTTATCGATGTTTATACTCAAAAAGGTCGCAAACGCCATTTTGGACTCAATGAAAGTGGTCTCAAGTCCTAATCCGACTGTTTGCAAAAAGTGACATTTCAGACTTAAATCCGACTAACGATGCTATATTTAAATATACAATCGTAAAATATGCAGGTTGTTACAGACTCCCCTCCTTAAAGAAATTGCGTCCTCGCAATACTTAAGAAAAAGAAATAAAAAGTAACAACCATACAAAGGCATAACAACACAAAAAGAAGAAATTTTGAATGAGAAGTTCACCATAAAGAGCACGAAAGAGTAAGTCCGGATGTGTTTGCTCGATGAATTCTCAAGATTCCCAAGAGCAATCCTTAGGATTTGAGGACCATTGAACTTTCACAAGAAGAATATCTTTATTTCGAAGGCGTTTAACCTTCGAAGAAATGATACGAATAGAATGTTGCTCATAAGTCAAATTTGGTGAAACATAAATTTCTTCAATTACACCGGGCTCAAGAATAGATTCGGAATCCCTAAGGTATTTCCGTAATTGAGTGACGTGGAATACGTCATGAATAGCAGAAAATTGAGCCGGTAATAAAAGAGGCAATAAGCCATGGAACCAATACGTTCGGTGATGGGAAATGGACCAACATATCGAGGTGCTAATTTTCCCGATCGATTGAAACGCACAACACCCTTCATAGGTGAAACCCGATTAAAATCTAGACCTAAAACCGGCTTCTCACCGGCTTCAAGCCAATACGAAGGAGATCGGCACGGCCTTCCGTAGAGTGCCTCGAAAGGTGCCATACCAATACTAGATTGGAAGCTATTATTGGAAGAAAACTCAACAAGAGAAATATGATCTTCCCAACTTCCACCAAAATCAAGAACACATGCACGAAGGAGATCGGCACGGTCTTCCGTAGAGTGCCTCGAAAGGTGCCATACCAATACTAGATTGGAAGCTATTATTGGAAGAAACCTCAACAAGAGAAATATGATCTTCCCAACTTCCACCAAAATCAAGAACACATGCACGAAGGAGATCGGCACGGCCTTCCGTAGAGTGCCTCGAAAGGTGCCATACCAATACTAGATTGGAAGAAAACTCAACAAGAGAAATATGATCTTCCCAACTTCCACCAAAATCAAGAACACATGCACGAAGGAGATCTTCAAGAGTTTGATTCACACGTTCGGTTTGTCCATCGGACTGAGGATGATAAGCGGTGTTAAAATTAAGCTTTGTTCCAAAGCTTTTTGAAGACCTTTCCAAAATCCACTAGTAAATAATGGATCCCGATCACTAACAATAGAAGTAGGAACTCCATGCAATTTAACAATTTCTTTGACATAGAGTTTGGCCAAAAGAGGTACGGTCCAAAAAAGAAGGATGAGCCTCAAGGTTACACAAAACAAGCGATGAATATAAATTGGATTCACGATCTCGAATCTCACTAGTGAATAAAGTCTCGAGATCATTCCATTCGGATATCACCATGAAAACAATCGCTTGTTGCTTACGACTAAGGGCATGGCAACACGATTTCCCTTTCCGGGAGTATAAAGAATATCAAGATCATAAGATGCAAGGAACTCAAGCCAACGTTGTTGATGCAAATTAAGTTCCTTTTGAGAAAATAAATATTTCAAAGATTTATGATCGGTGTAGAGAACAAATTTCTCTCCCAAAAGATAATGACGCCAAATTCTAAGAGCGAAAACAATAGCCGCGAGCTCTAGATCATGAGTGGCATATCTAGTCCCGGCAAGCTTTAATTGTCAAGAAGCATATGTGATAACACATTCCCTTTTTGCATGAGAACGGCATTCAAACCACTACGACTAGTATCGGTATAAACAATCAATTCTTGGTTTCCTTTGGGAATCGCAAGAATAAAAGCATCGGAAAAGAGTTCTTATCCTCTTTCCTGAAAAGCTAAGACATTCAAAATTACAATTAACTTTATGTAATCATCTTTTTAGAAAAAATTACTTATTACAAGTCAATTACTGTGTCTGATTGTCTCATCATAGCGTTTAGGAGATTCCTATCGATAACGTTGATCAAGCGCATCGACCAGAATTCTTAATGCACTCAATGGGCAAAACAACACAAAATCATCTTCTATATGATAAACATGTCTCTTATAAATTTTACGAATATTCTTTGCTTGTTTTAAGAACAAAATCCATTTATGCTTATAAATATCTTATTAAAAAGATTTGCAAATTTTAAATTGTTGTTTTCATCCATAATCAATGAATACAAGGATAAACTCATCGAGATATCTGTAGAATACTCGATTCGTAAGATGGATGAAATAAGCTGGAAGGTTCGTCAAACCGAATGACATAACGAACCACTCATAAGAATCATAACGAGTGCGGAATGCGGTAAGTGGAATGCTACCCTCCGCAACTCGTAGCTGATTAAAACCGGTGGCAAGGTCGAGCTGAAAAGACCTTAGCACCACTTAATAGATTTCTTAGGTGATAATCCTAAGACAAGTTCAAATATACTGGAAAATTCACAAACTACTTGAATGAGAGAAATAATACCCTCCTCATCATGTAGGTTTAAAGAATAAAATGATGCCACCGAATTTGAAAATCAAAATCATTAAGAACAATAGAAATCTGCTTAACAGATTGAGAATGTCGAAGATATATAGTCCGCTCGGGAGATAGGATGCGGGCTTCATAATGATCAAGCCAATCCATTCCCAAAAATCAATTTCGAAGCCTAAGCAACGCATAACATGCAAATCGTCTCGAAAAGAATAATCACATAAAATAATCTCGACATTTTCACAAAGTAAACTGAGTGTTGCGGATCCACCAACCGGATTCGCCATTCTCAGTGAAGTCATCAAGCCCATAATATTTAAAGAAAAAGAATCAACAAGTTCTTTTGATATAAAAGAGTGGGACGCACCCGTATCAAAAGAAATCAAATAGGAAGATCACAAAATAAAATAATGCCATCAAGGACTGAATGAAAAAATACCTTGACCAAGAGAAGTGTTACTAGGGGCTTGCACAACATTTAGCTTTCCCTCCTTCTTGCTTTGAAGTATGGGACACACAGATATATGATGACTCAAACTTTTGCAATAGCGACAATAAAGGGGTTTCAGATACTCATTTGCATAGTGGTCCATAGAACCACAATTGTAGCATTGTCCACGACTAGAGGTAGGAGTCTTTTCTACCGGAGTTTCTTACTTCCCTTTCTTGTTGGGATTGGGACCTTTGAACTTAATAGGCCTCTTCATGTTATTGTTGAAGTTCTGTTTGGCACCCACAACTTCAACATTACTTTCTTTATCGGCCTCTTCAAGTCGAAGAGCGATATCTATAAGCTGATCGAAAGAAACTTCTAGTTTCAGAAGTAAAGGCTTTTTGAGGTTCTTATTCAACCCATAGAAAAATCTCTGATTTTTCTTCAATGGGGTATTATTATATTCGACCCCATATTTAGAGAGAGATTCAAAAGATGCAACGTAATCCGTCTCAGAAGATTCACCTTGAACAAGGTCAATAAAACGCCGAGCTAAAGTTACTTTTTCAGCCTTCGGGACAAACTTCAATTCGAACCTTTCCCGGAATTGCTCCCAAGTAAGATCCGCTTCAATAATTTCCAAAATCAAAAGCTCATACCAATCTAATGCTCTTTCTTGGAGCATGCTAGAAGCCACTTGGACTCGATGTAGATCCACAAGATTCATGCGGGAAAGATGTGATCGCATGATCTAAGCCAAGCTTGGATTTCTATAACATTTTTGGAACCCTTGAATGGCCTTCCATCCAAAGCAGTATAATCTCTGCACAAGCGTGCAAACCCAGATTTAGGGTGAGTAGGCGCTGGAATGGGTCCGGCAGCTTGGGCATTGTTCACAAGATCTAAAAGTTGTTGAGCAGACATAAATACTCCATCCTGAGGAGTAGCACTGGATTAACCAGCGCTAGGACGGCCTGGTCTAACCATTTCTCTTCTTTAGGAAAGAAAGAAGATGAAAAAGGTTATTCTCAGAATAAATATTAAACAAACTTGATTGATAAAACAAGGCATCATAAAAAGAAATAGGATAGAATGGTACGAAGACTCGAATTAAATCCTATGGCACGATTCCTAAGAAAGACTTAGGACAATGATCCTTGCTCGATTATTCTACATTGTTCCGAAGTTTGGCTCCAATACCAAGCTGTGACGCCCCACCTCTATACTCACACTAGCCAAGGACACTACTGGGTAATGCCGTCGACTAGCACGAAGAACAAGGCTGTTGAGGAGCGACCATTTGTGTAATTGCTTTGTGCGAGTACCGATATGTCAAATAATATAACTTACATTTCATTTCAAGAGGAAATCCGACATATCAAATACAAACTCAAAGCTACCACACAGTGGCTATGTGGACTTTGGAAACAAATATAGAAATAAACATAACACAAATCAGTCACAGATATTCATATCACAAAGGCGGAAACAGATATGAATATAACACATAGAAGTGTACATCAAAGTAGTGGTCCTACAAGATCCACTACATCAAAAAAGAATAGATACAAGTGCTAGACAAAAGAATAATTATACATCAAGGAGTCTCTATCTCAAATGTATAATAACAAAAACTATTATGCTAAAGTAGTTAGCCAAAAGTCAGGTGACAGACCCTGATAAGAAGTCAAGCAGGAGCACCTAAAATACCTCGGTCTGACCTGAGTATTATTTAAGAAGAAATGATAAACGGATCAGTCTAGCTATAAATATAATATAAAATGAGATAGGATATGAGATATGACAAAAATGTATGATAACAAGAAATGTCATACTGTGACAAGTATACATAAGGTGACAACAAAAATCATACAATATCTCAAATATTCTCAAACACTAAAAAGAATGTCATATTCTTTAAATTATTCACCAAAACACAAATATTGATAGATCTTATCAATGCATATCATCAAAATTGGTGAAACACAAATTCTAGAAATCAACAACTAGAAATCCAGAAATCACAAAAAGGGGGAGGCCTATCACAAACGGGAGCATGAAAACTCACCAACACGTGTGTCACAAACGGAACGCTATCCCATGAACCGAACATCGACGTACCTAAAAAGATATGCCCCATGCACAGTCGAACATCGATGCACCTAAAAAGATACGCCCCATGCATAATCAAACATCGACGCACCTAAAAAGATACGCCCCAGGTATAGTCGAACATCGACGTACCTAAAAAGATACACCCCATGCCTAGTCGAACATCGACGTACCTAAAAAGATACGCCCCATGCCTAGTCGGACATCAATGCACCTAAAAAGATACACCCCATGCACCGACTTATCAAGCCGAATGCTCCACGAACGGTCCAAAGACCATGGGTCGCTAGCCCATAAAAATGAGACGAAGCTCAACAGAACGGGGTATAGTCCCCCACGCGGACAAAGAGACATCGCATATCGCTAGTCTAAACCACAAAATGATCATCATCGATCATCAAGAAGTGTCGATTACACTAAGCTAGTAAATAAATGAGTTTAGCTTCATGTCCCATAACCACTGGCTTAACTTAAATATTTACGAACAAATTGTAGATTTCCACTCGAAAATTGTCACAAGATTTCAATCGAACAATTCTAAGAATTAACCGACAAAGTAAACGCAAGCGTTTCATACCACTTGTTTTGCTAAGTCGTTTAATTGGATTTCTCGTACGAATGATGTAAAGGTTTGTATATACTAATAGATTGGAAAACGGTTTTAGAAACGAGCTTTGTATTAAAATAGTGTTGAAATCATTTTTTGTGAAAGAGTTTGAGTATTTACTACTAGTATAAAAACCTTTGTATTTTAAAGTGACAAATCACAAAATTGATTGTAAAAATAATCAATCACCAAAAATTCACCTACGAAGACGTGAATCAAATCCATAGAAATCGATACCGAATCCATCAAAACGGATATTCCCAAAAATCCTGAAAAAGAAGTCATCGAAGTCGATAAATGATAACAACAAATCGGATCATCAAGAATCGATTAAAAATCGGAAACCCACACCAAACTTCCTAAAATAGGCAAAATGCACCTTTCCTAGATTCCGTCGACTGGACTGTATGGTCAGTCGACTGATTCATGCCTAGAAACTCTCGGTTTCTAGGTTCATTCGACTGACTATACAGTTCAGTCGACTGATACAGGGACAGGATCTTTCTGTTCCCAGTTTCAGTCGACTGAACTGTATGGTCAGTCGACTGATACAAGGCCAGAGAATTTTCTGGTCCCAGATTCAGTCGACTGACCATACAGTTCTGTCGACTGAACTGTCATTTGCAGTATTTTCAGTCTACCCCAAGAAGGTCAAAAATCCAACGGAAGTGATTGGACGAGCAACGGAGACTAGGGATTTATGCCAAGCGACAACCCAGCCTTATAGGCTCTTCGATACACCCCAACAACATGTTCAAACATCAAAGATAGGATTTTTAAAAGGTTTGACTTCAAAACACCAAAAATTGAAATATTCATCAAATCAATTCAATTCAAAGGCAAATGGACAAGCAATAGATGTTAGGAATTACTACCTAACAACTATCAAAGATATAGACATAGATGTGAGTTTAAAAACTCACCTTTAAAACTCAAAGACATGAATGAGAAGCTTTAAAACAAAGGAAAGACCAATTCCTCTTCAACTTCAACTCAAGAAGCTCCAATCTAAGCTAATAAGAAAATATTTCCTAAGTTAGGGTTTAGGAGTTTTTGAAATTGAAGAGAGATAGAGATGGAGAAGATGAAGAGGATGCTTACCTAAGCTTCACCTTGGTTTTGGACTTGAATTTGAGTTTCCTAAACAAAACTAGGGTTTAGGAATTTCCATTTCCCTTTCTTTCCCCCATTTTTCTTAAAAGCTTGAGTGTTAGGAAATAGAATGAGTGAATGAATTAAGAGGAGTGGAGTTGGGTTATTTGTTAGGTTGGTGGGCTGAAACCCAAACCCAAAGCCCTAAATGAAAATATCAAAATTTTACTCAACTCCAAACATATCGATGTTTATACTCAAAAAGGTCGCAAACGCCATTTTGGACTCAATGGAAGTGGTCTTGAGTCCTAATTCGACTGTTTGCAAAAAGTGACATTTCGGACTTAAATCCGACTAACGATGCTATATTTAAATAAAACATTTAAATATACAATCGTAAAATATGCGGGTTGTTACAGATGGTCTCTCTAGACCCTTACTAAGCTCAATCCAAACTTAACGATGAGTAAGCCAATTTTGTCACTCTCTGGTGATGCAACTCACCCTCTACACTCCGGCCCTCTTGGGGGCATATAGTGATGTTATGATCCTCCAAGATTGATCATAGCATCTTCGGGCTCTTGCTGGACCCCATCCCGTCACCTCTCCAGTGAAGGAGGAATGATGACATGTAAGCTGATCCTGTCGCTCTCTAATGAAGTGGCGTTACTTCCTGCACTCCAGTTCAGTGTCCCTGAACATTAAGCGATGTCCTGGCCTTCCTAGACCAATCATAGCCTCTACGGCCTCTTGCCAAACCCCATCCAATCGCTCTCTAATGAAGGGGAACAACGATAGGTGAGTCGATCCTATCGCTCTTCGATGAAGCGACTCACTTCTTGCACTCCGGTCCCTAACTCTCCGACCAGGGACATAAAACGATCAATTCCATATCGACTTCCTTTCTACGGCCTTGACTCTCCGGTCGAAGGCTTAGTCCATGTACGAGTCCATCTTGTCTCTTATCGGCAAAGGGACTCGCACCTTACGGTTATTGCCCTATCTCTTTTGTCGGGACAATAACCACGACCTGTTTTATTCATCACATTAATGCGGATCAAAAATAAATGAACAAATAAGAGTTCGTACAACAAAAGTCCAAAAAGCAAGAAAACTAAAAGGTGCCTCTTCGGGCATGACTATCCGTCATCATCTTAGAGCATGCCTAGGTACCAGCCTCAATCCCGTACATGCGTAAGTGACTTAGCCGTTTTATTGTGGAGTTTTATTGTTTATTTCATGCCATCCTGATTAAGAGATGACGATCTAACGCCCCGATCCAAGACCATTTCCATTTGATGCGGATGGTGGCTGCTCCAGTTCCACCGCCGCCGCCCGAGTCCTCACATATTGTGGTATCCTGCCATCCCTGACATGCTCCTCAATCATATCTCTGAGATGCCTGCGCTCATTCGTAGTATGCCCATCTAATTCGTTGAATAGGTAGTACTTTCCAGACCTACGTTCCTGCTCCATAGGATCCCTCCTAGCCGGTCTCCGATAGAGGAGTTGCCCCCTTGTATCCAGATAAATCCGCTCCAAACCTTCCGTCAATTCCGAATAAGAGGAGAACTCCAGCTCCGACTCTTTCCTTTGCATTTTTGATCCATCATATCCATCATCAGTTTTCCGTTTAACCTTATCCTTACTCGGACCTTCTCCGGACGGTCCTTCACCTCTCACAGCATTCACTTCCAATTTATCGGTTCGTGCATCCTCCTGCTGCAAGAACCTCTCAGCCTCGTGGTAAAATTCCCCGAGATCCATTGGTGGATCCCGTTCCAATGCAACCTTGAAATCCGTGTTGTCGGCGATTCCAGATACCCCTGCCATCAAAACCATCGATGGATCTGGCCAATCCACCGAAGCAACTGCCACATTAAAACGTGTCGGAAAATTCCTCAGAGACTCTCCTGTTCTCTGTTTCAGTGCTGTCTATGTCACAACATTCTTGGGTCTCGTGATGTGGATTCGAAACTGCCTCATGAACCGATCTACCAACTCACTCCATATCCTGACCGAACCATTCTCCAGCTGCCTAAACCAGAGCGCAGCTACCTCTGTCAAATAAAGTGGAAAACACCTTGTCATGACCTCCTCCGATGCCCCCAGCACTTCCATATGCTGGATATACCTCATCAAGTGCACTGTAGGATCCAACTTTCCTTCATATACCTATAGTGAAAGTAGTTTGAATTCCGGTGGGTTTCTAGCCTGCTTGATATTCGGAGTGAACAGGCTCTAACTTACTTCTCTAGACGCCTGTTGGACAATCCGCCTCTCATTATCTACCGTACCAGCACTGCCATCCTTTCATTCTCATCCATAGGTGGACTCCAATCCAAATTAACATCCCGCTCCCCGACTCCACGAGGGTACTCTGGAACATACCCCTCCAGACGAGCATCAAAATTCCGATTTGCACCATACTCCATAGGATTGACTGCATGCCCACCAGTATTTCGACCAACCAGACCCGGGGCCATTCCCTCGAGCCCTCAAGGATTGATGCTGGCCCTTCCCTGTTGGTCGGGGACTACCCCCGGCCGCTCCACTTCATTCTCCTACTATTTGCTCCATTTCCATGATCCCAGTTCTGATTTCCCACAGCTCCCGCTGCTCCAACTCCTTGATCCAAATTTCCATTAACTCCAAATCCTTGCTTTTGCACTCCAGCAGCTCCTACTACTCCAGCTTGTCCAACCTGCCTGAGGAAATTCTGCATCATATCCTCTTGCCTCTTCATCATCCATTCCTGTATTGCGATCACCATTGTTTCCATCTCCTCCCTAGTGATGTAGGCGGAGGTTTGATTAGCTGCAGCTCCTAAGGATGCCTCCTAACTTCCTCCATGGTGACTCCTTCCTACTAGTGCTCACTTTGAATACTACCTTACTAATTGTTCCAAATCCAAGCTTGAAATCTTTTCCAAATCAGCGGGTACAAATACTCTCAGTGAAAGCACCAAAATATTGATGGTAAAAATGGCCACCAACACCCAAGTAATGTGAAAGCACCCCCAATCCAATAACAATACCAATCAGAGAATAATATAAGTTCACCGATCATAGATTCAATGCGAAAAAGTAAATGAACACAAGAATTTTATAGTGGTTCGGTAAACCTAGCCTACGTCCACTATAATAACCTTAATATTTATACTGTAAGACTACATGTACAATTGTTTTTACCTTAGAAAACTAATGAAGGAAGAGAAAAGAGTATAAAGAATAGCCAGCCAAAGATCCTCGAATCAATGCCAAGCCCGCTGTATTAATAGAAGAAGATGTGCAAATATCTCACCCAAAATTCGGATCTGGAATCTCCAAGCCAAGATGACCCGATCTACAAAAATCCAAACCGATCACACCCCTATAGAGGGATCGACCCCGACCCCTTCTCCATGCCAAGTGGCGGTGTGCGACCCCTCCTGTGGGTCCCCTATGTTGCCTACTTCTTGTTTCCAAAGTTGATTCCCAAGTTGGTGCGTTGTTCGTTGAGTCATTGAGTGATCATTGTTGAGTTGTGCTGCCAATCTAAGCGATGCCTAGCCATATTAATCCGATCTGATCCCTTACTTAGGGTTTCGATCCAATCCCTTTCTTAGGGAAAGTGTCAACTCCATACTTAGCCAATTCCAGAGTATCATTCGTCCGAATCCGCTTGACCATCTTCCATAGCCTTGTTTATAACCGATCTCTGAGCCTGATAATAATCTCTCCGGGCTTCCTCCCTTGATGTTCACGAAATCTGTTTGTCCAAATCCATGATATACTTCCTTGGCCAAAGGATAGTATAACAGATTATAACCATAGTTAATTATACATACTAAAATGTATATAAAAACATATTATAAATGCAATTTATAAATACAAATTAAAAATACAAATTAAAACCAAGATTTTTTGGTAACTTTGATCCATCCTTCGGATCCAAAGACTGGATTAGTTTTGATAACTTCCCAATCTTCATTATACACTTTTGCTTCAAACTTCGAGCATTCTAAGACATTGCTTTGAACTACTTAGGTGAAACTGGAAATAAAACGTCAAAGAGAATCAAATTGCTCTTCTTGTTCTTTGATCGTTTGCATTGAACTGAACTCCAATTGTCATTGATTGCGAAGAATGAACTAAAGAGCATTCTTAAAAGATAGAAGAGTTTCTTCTAGGTTTTCACTTAGTTTTTGTTTTGAAAAATTATTGTTTGAATTAATTTTTATGAACATAAGTGTATAGAAAGGAATAAAATAAGAAGATGAATTGTTTTCTGAGTTTTTTAGAAGAAAAATAATTTTATAGAAGTGAAATGTCGGATTAATAACTAATCCTTTCAAAAAATTACTAATTTATTTGAATCTCAAATTCTACAAAAACCAAAGTATGTCGACATAGATGGCTAAGCCATGTCGACATATATGTAGAAATTTGCATGTTTTTGTTTTTGCTTTAATTTTTTTTTATATTTTATATTGTCATGGTTTATGATTCCAGAGAACAAAAGAACATGTTTAATAGTAGAAATAAAGTTTCTAAGAAAATTTCATTAATAAAATAAAGAGATACATAGACATAATGAAAAATAAAAGAAGATGATATAAATAAAAACTAGAAAACATAAAGATAACTAAATAGATCTAGAATGATGATGATGAAGATGAAGAATTTCCACCATACTTTCTCGTTACCTTCCCAAAGTATTTGTCGACTTTGTTTAAGAGGCTAAAGAACTTCTTACTAAAAGAGCGCTTAAGCTTTTATTGATTATTGAGAAGTTCTCCTGAGTCCTAAGTATCTCTTCGTTTGAATAGCGAGATAGTTTGTCATGGCATTCAAGAGATGTATCCATTTCTTCCTCTTGTTCTTCTTCCTCCTCATCGATTTCCATATCTTCACTTTCTTCTTCTTGTAGAATTTCTTCTTCTTCTTCTTTTGCCAGCCTCTCTTTCTTTTCGGTAAGAGACTCGTAGGGTTCAAATTCGAGAGGGACGTGCATGAGAGAGAGGTTTGTTTTGTCAAAAAGTTTATGAGGCAAATGTTTTCATCTCTTAAATCAATACCAAAATAGTTGAAAACTCTAGTAAGATACACACGATGACAAAGTGTGTTTTCATGTCTAGAAATTTTCTTTCAAACAAAGTCATCCAAAATCACTTGGGCCCAATTTATATCTTAATTTCCAAAAATAGCAAAAAAGCGTTAAAAACTTTTTGAGTGGGGTTAATGTAATTCCTCATCCTAAGTGTAATACTTTATTGTAAAATAAGACTCGTTGGTCTTACTTTTGGTTTAAGATTCTTGCCTTTAATACCATACTCTTCAGCATTTGAAAACAAGTCATGCATAACTTCTCTATTTCCATAATCAATTTCGAAAGTGGAGAGGTCATTTCCTTTACTTTTACAACCGAGAATTTGACAGAGAATTTCACAATCTAAAACAATAGTAGTATCTTTTACACTACTCCAAATTTGACCTTCTTCTCCTTGATAAAACATTACATTCAAATTAGCATAAAACACTTAACCAATTTGGGATAAAAATCAAAATCATTTTGATAAATCGGTTAAACCAAAGATACCATTTTCTAAAGTAAGATCTTATAAACCATAAGAATAAAATTCATTAAAAGTTGCAAATCTTTTCGAAAAGACTTTACCATAAGTAGCATACTCAATATATGTTTCAATGGACTCTTGATCATTAAAAAAGTTGACTTTTGATTTGTTTGGTAAGCCTAATGGCTTTGGATGAAGAGGATTGATTTAAGGAAGACATTATTGGTTTAATTTAGAGGAAAGAGTATGAAGAATATGTTTGATTTTGAAATAAAATGTGTGTAGAAGATGAGGTAAGAATGAGTGAATAAATAGGAATTGAATTGTCATGTGATAGGTAAAAAGATGGCTTTTCAAATTTTGAATTTAATGCAAAAGAGATGGAAGTTCAAAAGTTTTAATTTTGAAAAGATTTATCAAATTCTGCCAGATATGTCGATATACCAAGGTGGCATATGTCAACATATATGCTGAAGTTTTCAAATTTTAAAATTAAAGAAATATTGTATATATATATATTACATATATATTTATATTCATATATACTTACAATTATTGTTATATATCTATGCCTATATTAAGTAATTTCGGAAAAATTAAAAAATGAAATATGAATTATAAAATGCACAGATTTTGCTGTTTCCTTTCTTCCATCTGATTAATATTCCATCACCGTGAAACAGTTGTTGATATTTTTAGTGTATGGTTCGTTGTCACTGGATGTTGTATCAGAATCATCTAAAGTTGCGTTGTAAGCCATTGTTTTCTTTTTGAATAAACTGGCGTTTGGTGAATTATTTATTTTCTTTTGCTGCAAACATTCTTTTTGCTAGATTCACCTTAATCGTAACACTTAAAAACATTTCCGTATCTAGAACTTTTGTTTTCAATTTTACAAAAGTTATTCATCTTTTTGTATTTCGGAAATTTTCTGAAATTTCGAGTCATAAGAGTAATCTCCTCATCATTATCATCTTTATCTGAATCTTGACCGTCAGTTGTCACGCTGAATGCAATTGATTTCTTTTCGATCGCCTTATTTTCCCTTCTACCCTGCAATTGTGCTTCATAGGACATTAGATTACCAATTAATTCTTCAATTTTGAACATTCTAATATCATTGACTTCCTCTATTGCTAATGTCTTTTGATCCCAATCAAAAGAGAGTGAATCAAGAATTTTTCTAACTTGATCATGAAATTTTTACCTAATGAATGGATTATGTCTTGAAATCTAGAATACAAGGCAGAAATAGATTCATTCGATTTTATTCTAAAATGTTGGAACTTGTCAACCTGGAAATCTTAGTTTGTTTTACTTTACTAGTTCCCTCATGTGTAACTTGAATGCTCTCCAAATTTCATAAACAGTCTTACAAATAGAAACTCAACTAAATTTATTTTTATCCGATAAGAAAAATAAAATGTTCATGGCCTTAGAGTTACTGAGTGCTTGTGTCCTTTGATCAGGTGTCCATTCTGAGTATTCAGTTTGGAGTTTAGTGTACTCACTCTATGTAATGTTCCAAATATCTAAACCATTGAGAGTTTATCAAATAACGAGTTTTTGTAAAATTAAGGCTCTGATACCAAATGAATGAAATGGTGCAGTATAAATTATACTAGTGTGAATGTATCATAAGGTTACTTTAACACTAGAGGGGGTGAAAAGTGTTTTATAACTTATATGGAAGTTTTCTAAATTATTTCAAATTTAAATCCAGACACAAATAATCAATACAAATATATATTAATAGACAGTCACACACACACACACGGATATATATATATATATATATATAAATGCAATAAAAATAATGTAAAAGTAATAGATGACACCATGAGTTTTATACTGGTTCGGATTAACCAATCCTACGTCCAGTCTTGTACGGTGTATGTACAAATTTCCTTTCCAATGCCTACTTTAATAAGGTGTCAAGCAAACCAGAATACAATTTTGATTTCATGGCAACAAGATACACCCTCCTGACTTTTCGAGCTCATGGTAGAATCTCTTGAGTTAATCGAGCAACAAGATCACCCACTTGATTTAAGCGGGAAACAAGCACACCCACCTGATTTGAATGGGCAACAAGCACACCCACATAAATAATAATAGAGAGTTTTTGATTCCAAATACAAATAGTTGTACTTTGGATATAGAATATCCTATAGCCCTTTGATATCACTTTCATTTTTGAATTGATTAGAGAATACTTTCTAATCAGTGGGTAAATTGTAGAGAATGAATGTAGTAAAGTAGATATTGAATTTGGGTGAATTCGAAGAGTATAGAAAGTGGATTCATGAAATATATAATAAGAATTTGGTGTAAGAAGAATATAGAGAAAGTAGTTATTAAAATTCATTTTCCAGTCCTCTTTATATAGTGTTTGAAAGGACGTGTCTATTCGTGAAGAGATGTAACCAAAAATCACAGTATTTAAAATTCAGAAGGCACTTCTGCAACGGTACATATGTCGACAAACAAAGGTAGGGTATGTCGACACACCCTTATTTATTTTGGAAAACGGAAACACTTTTAAGGTATTGAAAAATTCTGAACTCTTGTAAAGTTATTTAAACATTATTTTTGAATAATTTAATATATACAAATCTTATAAGATATTTGTAAAGATATTTTTGAAAATAAAATAAATAATTTGATAATAAAATAACTATTTTTGATAAAAGAGTATTCAAAGAAAAGAAAGTTGTTATTCAAGGACTTTAACATATTAATATAATGTCCATTGACTATAAACTATAGTTTTGAACTCTTCTTGTCTGTCTCTAAACTCAAGAGTCTTCAAATATCTTGATCATCTTTGAATCTTGATCTCTAGTCTTTTTACAAATCAATTTTCAAACTCGATTATCCTCTACTTATATAAACCTATATAATATTCTATAATATATTCTATATAACTTAGGAAAGCATTATTACCTATATTTATATGGTTTTCATCAAAATCAATATCTGTTGTATTATCTTAAACTTCTCAGTCTTGAGTTGAGTATCGATAAAAGATAGTCGTACTTCGATAATGTGTTGAACTTAGCTATGTATCCCAACACCAACATATCCTATGTCTCAAGTCAGCAAACTTTCGAAACAACATCGACTTCTGAGCGGCCGGTATATACTTCTCTGCAAATCTCACTTTGAACTGCTCCTAAGTAATCTGATCCTTAGGAGTAGTAATTTTAATGGCATTCACCACCCTATAGCTCATCCCTGAAGCGATTTAGAAGGAAGCTTCCCCTTCATCGCATCCTCCAACTCCATATCCTCGAAGATGGGTTTATAGGTGTCCAACCAATCCTGCACTTCGACGGCTGATTCTGTTACAAGGAATGGTTTGCCTCCTAATGTGAAGTAATCCTTACTCGGTTTGGCAAAGTCAACCCTCGGCGCTTGTATTGGATCACCACCACCAACAGCTGCAACAGGAGAAACTTGGGCATTCTGAACCATGTTTCGCACCATCTCAGCGAACATGTTTTGCAAGTCAGGGTTAGCAGCCTCCAGTCCTGCCTCCTACTCAACTCCAGAAATGGAGTTCCTAGAATCATTCCTTGTTAGTCGGCTCATTCTTACAAGCTGTAATAAGAATAATCAGTCTCTCTAAAAGGAATAAGTGGTGTCCATGAATGCAATGCGAATTATATACTATATATAGTTTCGAAAACCAAAGTATAACAAGTACGCTCTCTTATATATCGCTCGATCCATTCTAAGGCGATAGCTCCTTCCTTATCTCTAATGGATCTGAATATCAACTTAGGCCATCTATGCAACCTAAGCTCTAATACTAATGTGACGACCGCCCTGCACCTTCAGAACCCAATATACCTGTATAACGCTCTATGGAGGTACTCGGCCAATGTAGGACGGTAGCTAAGGGTGTAAAGTAATAAACTTATAAGCAGAACCTGTAGAAGATCTCATAGTGCATAAACAAAATAATAACCAAATAGATGTATAACAGGTAAAACAATAATATAATCAGATGAACCATAAATAAGAACATCAGAGTGCATCAGGTTTATGGGTCATTTAAAAACTAAAATAAAAGAGTTTATACATCCCAAGTCTCCAAAATAAACCCTATAAATGTCTCTCAAAATATAAGTAGTGACATAGCTCCACAGGACTGCACAACAAAATATAAGTGAAATAAGCTCCAAAGTATAGATATACGAAAGCGTAGCCTCTTGCTCGTATAGCTTCATGCGCTATCTAGACTAGTTATCCCTAATCTACTCATTTAAGAGTACCCGAGATAATAAGAAGCAAAGCATAAAATCTCGGATCAGATAATAATCTGGTGTGAGCGATACACCATCTCAAAAATACTATAAAAATCATATATAGTAAATAGAGGCATAGGGTGTGAAGAACTATACCTAACATGTCCCTGCATCCAAAGAGTTAGCACATAACAGTCAATACATGCTAATCTACTATCATTACCATATAAGTAAACTACAGTCAAAGTACAATGTACAATGTCTAGGTATATGGTCGAAGATACCTGCATCGTGTGACATCCTAGAGTGATAAACAATCATAGCAAACATAACATTCATCAAAAAATCCTTACCGTCACTCATATGCATTGGATATATGATAACTCATATGGCACAATCACAAACCAGAGACTCAATCAAAATCTTGGCTTTATTGGTGCTTGAATCCATGCCACTCCATAAGGTTAGGAACCAGGCTTGTAATCGCACAAGCCCAAGGTAATCTACTATCGCAAGATATGGACATGATCACAAATCCAAGCGGGCATCCCCACATACCCATTCTTTACGAGCACACTAGAAACTTACAAGTTATCAACGACCCGTTTGAATGCATCTCCATAATGGAACTCAATCTTTATTCCTTCCTGGCTATCTCTATAGTAGAACATAGTCACAAATTCTACTCGCAAGCCCTCATCGTTGAACTTGCCCTTGTGGATCACTGTTACGACCCCCATCGTTAAGTTGTCATCTTTGAAATGCCTCTAGACACCCATTAAAAGTCGTAGAGCCATCGTACTAAGGTTTCAAAGTCATTAGGTCAAAGCATCACTTCATTGCTTCCTTGGTTGCTGCATAGAATCCAAGGCTATCCCAAGTTATTTGGGGTCATCTACCTTAGCCCCAAGTCATCCCCAAAAGCCCTGAAGCAAGTCATAAAGAACTCTAAAGCATCGCCTCTCCAAACTCAAAGTTCTCCAACATCCCATCTATGTCCGGTCTTCCCTTACCAAATCAACTAGCTATGGAATAGGATTTCCTATTCCGTCCTTCCTTATCGAATGAAGCCAATCACCAGATCATCTCCATTCCAGACTAAGCTTCCCTGAATCAAAAACCTATAGCTCCTCCAACACATAAACTTCACGTTGATTCCATCGCTACACCCAATACTTCGACCCTCATGTATCGCATATGCAACAATATGACTTCAAATGCCCTAGAGCCTATCCGTCGAAGTTCGGATCTCATGGTTCCTACCTTTAGTTCAGTCCAATGAGTGTTTCAACCATACAAGCATACAAACAAACACCATACATACAACAAACAACATTCAAACATGCAAATCACACAATTAATTATGGCAATAATCATACAAGGCATCTACAACATAGCCTAACATATATTAAGGCAATCACATATCCACATAATATGTCTAGAACACCAAAAGTCCATTTATTCACGTTTTTATTGTATGTTAAGTTTTAAAATAGCAATAAAACACAATTTTGACTTCAAAAATGGATCCGAAACATGTAAAACCTACATGTACATCCAAAATAAGGTGAGAGAAGATAAATCACTCACCAAAACTTCCAAAATTCAAGTTTTGCATGCAAATCGAGGCAAATCCAAAATTCAACGTCCAAGCCTAAGTTTTCTTCCTCTTTGAACATCTCTAATGAATCTCCTTGCTAATTTACTCTCAATATATGATTTAGACTTGATTTGGAGGAGAAAAGAGAAGGTTTTGGGTGTAGAATGGGTTAATGGAGGCTTAGATCTATTTCGTAGATGATAAAAATGATTTAGGGATATTTGTTTCATCCAATATAGGTGTAAAACCCGAAACGAGTTAATGGACATGTCCCCAAACTCACTAATTAGCCACTAAGCTACTAAAAAAACTGCCAATTTTCAAACAGCTATATCTCCTGGTCTGAAAGTCCATATTGCTATTATGACCACTCTACGAAAAACAAAACCATCATATCTTTCCAATGGTAGTGGTCTCGAACACTAATTCGACTTTTGTCAAGAGTTATAGCCATTACGAGTTTTTAGGGGTAAAATTGTCTGGAATAATCCTAAAGATAAGAAATGTCACTAATAGGCATTTCCCAAAGTTATAGAGTCATACAACCTCATATGAATTTAAAATAATATTTTACGACCATTCGATACGTAAAATACAGGTCGTTACCATGTTGTTAACGTTGGAGTTATTGACCATCGGTAATTGTGGTTGTCATCACCAATGGTAGTAGTATCGCCACCAATGGTAATAGTATCGCCACCAGCACTTCTCCATGCGCCATCACCAGTTATAACAACACTATCATGCATGTCTCCGGTCACCGCTTCAGTTGCACGGCCTGATAGCATAGTAGTATTAATAGAGGAGGTGTCGAGGCTTATGTAGTAGTATTGTTATAACTGGTGGTGATAGATTGAGATAGTGCTGGAGGGAATGTTACTAACATTAGAGTTGTTGACTGTCAACGATGGTGGTTATCGCCACCAGTGGTAACATTACCACCACTATCACCACCCTAACCACCACTACCGGTTATAACAGCACAACCATGCAAGTCTTCCAATGCTTCTTTCTATCAATATTACCATGTTGTCATGCCGTGCAACTAATGCGGGTGTTTGAATTTCTTAGGAATGAGAGCTTGAGGAGTGAGCTTGAGAGCTTAAGGATGGGTCAATGGCTAATAGTTGGGTAGATGATGCTTCCACCAAGTTTGTAGTATGCATACATGTATTTATACAATATTTACATATATACACATGTATAAAATTCTAATGAATATGTAAAATTCAAAATAGGTGAATACACACACACATGCAATATATATGTAGTTTATACGAATGCTTAGTAGAAGTAAGTTTGAGTTATTTTAAATTCCAAACACCACATGTATGCTATATGTATCCCAAAAATTGTCATTTTAGAAATAAATTGAGTTTGAGTTAAAATATATAAGTTAAGTTACTTGTTAAATTAAACAAAAATATAATTAGCTTAAATTATAAATTTTGTTTCAATAAATTAAACAAGAAATATAATATTTTTTAAATCACACGATAAATTAAACAAACATATAAGTTAAATCACTCAATAAGTTAAACAAATGTATATATAATTGAACTAAATTACAAATTTTGTTTTAATAAATTAAATAAGATCTTACTCGAGTTAAATTATCTTTTTTTTAAATCATCCAAAAAATTAAAAAAATATATAAGTTAAATCACACAATAAATTAAACAAATGCAAATATATAAGTCTGGATTGCTAGAAATGCCACTGTCAAGGATTATTTTTTGAATGGTCATTTTAATCTTCCCTATTGCAGTAATCAGGTTATCAGAGCTCTCTGGCAGATGATCCAGGCTTCTGATTATAATGCAGTGGATTGTGACATAGTTTTGTGGGCAGGAAAGAAACATACCATCAACCTAGTCTACAATGAGATTGCTAAATTTGGAAACATGCCAAATTTCAAATGGACAAGGCAGATTTGGAATAGAAAAGCATCTCCGACTGATAATCTCATGATGTGCAAGGTTATAAATAAGGCACTGCTAACTAGAAATGTTCTCAGTTCTTTTGGGTTTGATTGTTCTCTCCATTGTCTTTTTTGTGCCACTCAGTTTGAAGACCGTGATCACCTTTTTTTCAACTGTGCTATTGTGTATCCTTTGTGGTGCAAGCTAACGGTCAAGGCAGGAAGATGTGATATGATCGGGAATGCTCAACTTGAGTGGTAAAATGTTTACCAGTTTACAAGGCAGAGAGGTAGGCATTCTTATTTGGTGCTGCTGTGTCTCAAGAAATTCATTGCATTGATATGGGAAGAAATGAACAAAAGGTGTTTTGAGTCAAAAGAAAGAAGCAATGATATTTTATGGCAAATGCTATTAAGGAAAATTGCCATGCACATGCAAACTAATCCTGATATATATCCTACCAGCGTGGCCTTAAATTGGAGATAGTCTCCTTTTTATGTTCTCTGTTTTTTTGTGTGTGTGTTTGTTTGCCTCTTATTATTTGTTTATGTGTGTTCATAGCTCAATGTCTGTTTTGAGCTATTTTGTTTTTATTGTTTTGTTGCAATAAAAACTGGTAGGGGACCATTCAACCCCGCTAGCTCTGCTAAAAAAATGTATATATAATTGAGTTCAATTATAAATTTTGTTTCAATAAATTAAATAAGAGTTTAGTCGAGTTAAATTATCTTTTTTTCTAAATCACCCAAAATATTAAACAAATATACAAGTTAAATCACTCAATTAATTAAACAAATATATGGTTAACACAAATTTAAAATTTTTGTTTCAATAAATACAATAGTTGAAATACAAAATTACTCGTTATTCTAACATATTTGGTTAAAATGTAGAGATCATCATAAGGTAGAGCTGCTACAGTTAGTAATGGTGTAGAAGAAGAAAATTGACGGTAGAAGTCAAACATCGGTAAGCTAGAGAAGAAGCTTGGATTGCTTACGGATGCTGTTTTGCGACACTTTCCAAACGAGGACATTTCTAATGATGGTGATGGTGATGGTGATGGAGATGGTGATGGTGGGCATGGTTCGGGGGAGTAGAAAGTATTGTTTTGTTATTGTTTGAATGTTCACTTTGTATATATTATGACCATACTACTTGGATAATTGGTTTGTATTGTGATGGTATTGCTTGGATATTTGATTTGTATTGTGATGGTATTGTTTGGATATTATGAGGTCAGATAATATTTATGATATTATTCAGTTGGGTAATTTGTTCTAGTATATGAATTTGGTGGTATGTGTTAGTATGATATATGAATTTGTGATATGTTAAGGCGAACATATATTGTATATATTTAAATGTGTGATTGAGATTAGAAAAGTAGTAGAAATGCTGCATATATGTTTCAGCAAAGGCGTCGACATGGCATCTTAAAGGGGTTGGAATATCAGATTTTAGCAATTTAATCGAGCGTCGCTACGGCGTCGAAAGATGGTCGAAATGGCGTTGGGAAAATTCGATTTTAACAATTTAATTAGGCATCATTTGGGCATCAGAGAATCATCAAAGTGGCATTAGAAAATCAAAGTTACAGAATTTTGATACTCGGCACGACGTCAACAAAGGCACCAGAAAATAGGCGTTAGAAAGTCGTTGAAAAAAGACGTCGTTTTGGCATTGGTAACAACCCCATGCAAGACATCTTCAAGACATCAGAATACATTTTCTGACATACTTTCTACTTATGCCTATATTGGCATCGGCATGGCGTCAATAACACGTTTAGAGACGTCCCATCCTGATGCTTTCGTGTGGTCGGTAAATTCCCTTATTTTTATAGCGATGTAACGTGAATATAAATTATATAAAAATATTTTAAATTTTCAACGAGGTTCTTAGGTCATAATATGATTTTATTTGAATTTACTATGATTTTAAAGTATGTTTTGATATATATATATATATAAGAAAGAGTATTTAAAAAAAATAAAAAACTAGTTTTATAAATGCTGACTTTTATAGTGATTTCTGAAATAATTTTAACTAGATCTCCTAATTCATTTGAAATAGATGGATAGCAGAGCCTTCGGTTTGAACATAGAAGGAAACGGTTTCAAAATCGAGTGAAAAACGAAGAAGTTATGACCGTTACAAAAACTAGAAATAAGCATATAAATTTCTGGAAATTGTCAAGATTTTAGAATTTTCATGTACACCGGTTCACCAATGGTCCACCAGTGATAGTACACCAGTGCATCTGTGTGAAGTAACACTGGACAATAAACCTAGGCCAATAAGTCTAAGTTTAGTAACTTAAATCGATTCAGGGCTTTTCCTATGGGTTTTGGACATTGATTAGTGATGTTTTAAAGTGACTTTTCTACCTTATTTAATTGGAATGTTTTAGACGTATATGGATGAATATGTGTGTGTGTATGATATATATGAAATATACGTATGAATAACTGACCCTTATTGACGTTTTTGCTTGACTATTGATTCCGAGACCTCTATTGGTTATCATGGTAATACGATCGCTCAGTATATGTAGAAAATCTAAGGTGCATGTTGTTGTACAAAAATAGGTCCATAAGCCGTGTATGGAACTACGTCCATTTAGTGATTTAGCCATCTGTTAATGCAATAGGATAGTCTTGGCTTTGAGTATGGGTTAGTTTATACTATCGACCATTGTACTTGATTTGAGTACGGGTTATGCTATACCATCGACCATTATAAATGTATAGGATCGAGACCTTATTTCACGAAGTTAGTTACATAGCATTGTGTTGTTTGTCTGACTTGTTGTATGTAGGTGAAACGTGACTCAGGTATGATTGCTTACCATAATTATCTTAGTATTATTTGGGAATACCTAGAGTATGTTGTAGAGTAGAAGTCCATTACTCAACGGACTGTAGTCCGACCCTCTCCAAATGTTTTTTTCCTTTTTATTTCATTATTAGGTTGATGGAAACTGGAGTGTGTTACCAAGTGATGCTGGTGGTGCAGATGACGAAGGCATTACTGTTGTATATTGATCTATATATAAATAATCATCTGTCATTGATTTTAAGTATGTTTGGATTTGGATGGGGTTTAGTTATACTTGATTTTGTATACACATTGGATTTTTTGTTTAAAGTGAAATGATATTTGATTTATATTGTATGCTATTTACTTCCGTAGTCTCTTGTAATCTTAACCTAATAACACGTCGTTTTCGACTTTTGGGGTTTACACACCATGAGTTATGTTAATTCAGAAGGCCGAAAATGGTGGGTTGTTACATTTGGTATCAGAGCCAAACTTTCTATAAACTAAAGATTAGAAACGTATTGAAAGGATGTATTTCTGTTTTTCGTATTATATATATATATGTGTGTGTGTGTGTGCATGTGCATGTGTGTGTATGTATGAGTTGAGCTCCTATGTACACACCATTTGCTGTTCCAATTTGATTATGAGTAATTCAACTGGAACATAGACCAACGCTACCATTCCTGGTGGAGTTGAGACTAGGGCTGGTACTAGCATTAGGGCTAATGCCATTGATATCTCTATGGTGAACATCCATGTATCATTTTGAAGGTACCTGCAAGTAGTTGGTCAGAATTCTACTAAGACTCCTCTTGTTTCTAATGTTACTACCACTCCATAGGTAATTCCCATCCAATCAACACCAGTAGTAGATTTCCCGAAGCTCTGTAGGGATTTCTCGAGTTTGAGCGAAAACCTTATGTGGGTACCAAGCCTTATTCGATGACTAAGGTGTGGTTAAGTTCTTGTTAGAAGATTTTTAGTTTATTGGGTGTGAGTGATATCACTAGAAGACAGTAGGTTGCATGGCATCTTCAGGGAGAAGCTACAAATTGGTGGGAAGTAATCACTTCAGAAGTAGATGAGGATACAATCACTTAGGAAAATTTTAAGCGAAGGTTTGAGGTTAAGTTCTTCTCCAAGACGAAGAAAGGATTACTACTGGAGAGGTTTATTCATCTGAAGCAGGGAGATTCTACTATTAGTGAGTGTGTTAGTCAATTTATTGAGTTGGGAAGGTTTGGATTCAAGTTGGTTAGTACTCTAGAAAAGAAGGCACTGAAATTCACCAAAGGTCTAAATTCTCCACTGAAAGAACTAACATTGAATCAAAAACATTTTCGGGCGACATTGGAGGACTGGTTGAAGTAGCATCGTTGAACTTGATTGATGGAAAGCTAGCCATTGTTGTTAAGGAGGATTAATCGAAGAAGGGAGGTGACCCGAGTCAAAATAAACACAAAGGTGGACCCTAAGGAGGTCAGGGAAAGAAACAGACTATCGTGTATAGGTGGTGTCATAGGAAGGGTCACAATGTGAAGCGCTACAAGACAGATATCTCAAAGTTTGTGTTATGGTTGTCAACGATTTGGATTTCAGAAATAACTTTCTAGATCAACATAAGAAGGTAGGACAGGTAGTGAATCTGTATGCACTGGAAGCAATTCCGACTACCAGTATTGTGTCGTTTGCCGATGAGAAAGGGAAGTAGATCGTTATGGAAGGTGTAGTATCTCTATCCAGATTTCCTATCATAACTCTTTTTGATATCAGTGCATCGCATTCGTTCATTAGTCTTGCATTAGTGGATAAGCTAAGCCTTAGATCTCAAGTTATCTTTGATTCTATATCGGTGTCGAATCCTATCGAGGGATTGACCCATCTATCTCTGGTTTGTCAAAATCTTATGTTGGTCATATATTGTGCAGTGTTTCCTTATAACACATATGTACTTAACTTCTCGGATATGGATTGATTTTGGGAATGGACTGGATGTCACGCTATGGGGCAATTTTGGATTGTGATAGAAGGCCAATGCGATTGAATAATGGTGGATATAAGGACCTTATTGTATGTTGTAGGCTTGATGATTCCACGATGAATAGTTACATGTGTTCCCTTAGTATAGAAAATGACAATCTATCTTTAATCCCTATAGTGCAAAAATTTCCATATGTCTTTTCAAAAGTTTATGTTCTTCCATCTCGAAGAGAGATCGTGTTCAAAATCGATCTTATTAAAGACGTTAATCTTGTAGTGTTGCCAGTGAGACATATGACTCCGAAAGAAAGGTGAGAATTGGATAAATAGGTTTTCGAGTTATTAGATAAAGGATTTATAGAAAGAAATATTTCAGAGTGGGAGCGCCGGTCGTCTTTTCCAATAAAGTCGACGGTTCCTTCAGAATTTCCGTCGATTATAAGGAGCTGAACAAGCCGATGAGGAAGAACTGATATCCATTGTCTTGCTTTGACGACCTCTTGATCAGTTGGTTGGGGCTAAAGTTTTCTCTCAGCTTTATTTGGCGACTGGATTCCATCAGTTAAGAGTGGCAAAAGATAGTATTCTGAAGACTACATTTAGAACTCTTGATGGATTGTTTGAATGGGTAGTCATGACGTTTGGTTTGACTAATGCTCCTACTTATTTTGTAGACTTAATGAGCAGAGTTTTTTGGGAGTAGTTGAATAGATTTGTTATGGTGTTTGTAGACGATATCTGAATATTATCCAAATGTGAAGAAGAACACGGACATCAATTATAGGAAGTGTAAGAAGTTTAGAAAAAGAATCAGTTAAGGGAAATTTTTTCAAGATGTCATTATTGGAAGAAGGAAGTCAAATTCCTTGGATATATTGTATATGGAGAAGGACTGACCGTAGATCCAGGGGAAGTGGAAGCAGTGAAGAGTTGGAAGACTTCGAAGAATGCTTCCGAGGTTCATAGTTTCTTAAGATTGGCTGGTTTCTACAGGAAGTTTATCAATGATTTTGCAAAGACCTCAACACCTCTGACAAAGCTTACTAAGAAGAATTTGGTGTTTACCCGAAACCCATATTATGAGAAGGAGTTAGGTTGAAGGAGTTGTTGATGAGTGCACCAATCTTGACCCTCCCCGATGGTACCAAACCGTTTACCGTCTACACCGATGCTTGTGGAACCAATCTTGTATGCATCCTTGTTGCAAGAAGGAAAGATGGTATTGTATGCTAATCGACAGCACAAGGTATATGCGAAGAATTACCCGATGCATGACCTTGTTTTAACTTCCATCGTGTTTGCATTGAAATCCTGGAGGCACTATTTATTGGGAGAGAGAACCAAACTATTTATGTATCACAAATCCCTTAAATATGTATTTTCGTAGAAGGACTTGAATTCGAGGCAACAAAAGTGGATGAAGTTTCTTTTTTCTTATGATTTTGGAATATCCTATACTCTAGGAAAAGGGAATGTGGTTGCAGATGCATTGAGTAGGAACCACAACATGATGAATTATTTTCTATCAGAGTGGAAAAGTTTAGTGTTTATTTTTGATTTCGATGTCTGATCCTCATCGGAATATACACCAGGTTTATCGGCTAGAATGGAAGTTAGACCTATATTGTAGGATAGAATTGGGTTGAGTTAAAGACAAGATGCAGCATTGGTTGAAATTTTGGAGAAACTAGAATGGAGTGAACGATAGATTCACTTAGATACTTACTCTAAAGAGAAAAAAAGGATACCTTAGGCATGATGGAAGGTTATGTGTACCATAAGTCAAGGAGTTGATGGAAGTGAGAGAGTATCACCATTTTAGGATGACTCTTCATCCAGGGGGAGACAAAATGTATCGGGATAAGAAGAGGACTTTGTATTGGTTATGAACGAAGAGACATGTAGTGGAATTCATGGCTAAGTGTTTGACATGCCAAAGAGTAAAAGATGAACAAAAGGAGCCGAATGGGCTGTTACTTTCATTAGAGATTCCACAGTGGAAGTGGAAGAATATATCTATGGACTTTATTGATGGTTTTCCTCGAAGTAAGAGAGGTAATGAAATTATTTGGGTAGTTTTGGACTGATTGACTAAGAGTGCACACTTCATCCTAGCGAGGAGCACAAGGATGGCGACGTCGTGGCAATGTTGTACATAAAGGAGATAGTTCGACTACATGGGATTTTGGTTAGTATGGTAAGTGATCGGGATCTACTTTTTATAAGTGAGTTCTGGAGAAGTCTACATGGAGCTTTAGGAATGGAACTGAACCTGAGTACAACATATGTCCCTCAGCGGAATGGACAGATGGAAAGAGTGAATAGAATTCTAAAGGATCTACTCTGGGCTTGTATACTTAATTTTGGAGGAACTTGGGAAGACCATCTACCACCGGTTGAATTTTCGTATAATAATAGTTACCAAGCTAGCATTAGAATGACATCGTATGAAGCATTATATGAAAGGCCATGTAAATCACCCTCATGTTGGTGGGAGTTGCTGGATAAGATATTTCTTGTACCGAAAATGATAAAGGATACTTTTTAAAAGGTGGTGCTTATAAGGAAGAGAAGGAAGGCCATAGAGAGTCGGAAAAAGTCATATGTCTATAGGAGGAAGATTGAATTGGAGTTTGCAGTTAGAGATTTGGTATTTGTAAAAGTTTCACCATTAAAGAAAGTAATGAGATTCGAACATTCAAAAAAAATTAGTACCGAAGTTTGTTGGACCTTTCCCGAGAAGTGTATCAGAATTCTAGCCTATAGAGTTGAATTCCCGAAGAAGATGGGAGGAGTCCATAATGTGTTCCATGTATCACATTTGCGAAAATATGTATATGATTCAACCACCGTTATTGAGCCTTGTTAGTTGGAGGATGTAGAGTTGGAACCTGAGCTAAGTTCATCCGGTGGTCCAACCCGTATTGTAGAGCGTGAAATGAAACGGCTTAGAAACAAGGTGGTGAAGTTGGTGAGACTGCAGTGGGGGAATGACACGATAGAGAGCACATAGGATCCTGAGGAGAAGATAATGTCTTCTCATCCTAATCTCTTCATTGGTATGTTCCTTACTTTGGTTTTGTTTATTTAGATTAGGTTTGGATGTTAGATTTTGGATTCTTAAGGTTCGGATGCTTCATGGTTAACTTAGATTAGTATAGATCATTAAAATGTTCGAACCCTTTACCCGTGATTTGGTATAAATAGTTGCATCCATAAAGATTTCATTTATATTGATATACTAGAATTTTATTGCATCTTGCCTATATGCCATCTATATAGCATACATCTAGGAGGTCGACTAGTTTAGGAGGCCAACTATCGAATTACCTTCTTGCATTTAGTCAAGTATTATAGAACATGATCATGCATTCTTTTTTGTTTATCCGTGTGATATATATGCGTATATTAATGTGATTTTGGTTGAATTGGATTGAGTTAATTTGGCTTGGATGTTGTGTTAGTGATTTTGGGGACGAAATTCCTTTTAATAGGGGGAGAGTGTAATAACCCATATTTTTCGATAATTAAAAATAATTAAATTAACTAATTTTGACCGAAAGGAAAAATTAACAATTTTCAAACTTTTGAATTTGAAAATGAAATTGACGCCATTGCAACCATCTCATTTTTTTGATGTGGGTCGTATATTAATTTGCCCGAATCAGAGTCCGGATGTATGAGGTATCGAGGTTTTAGTATTTCAAAATTTTGAATTTTCTAATTGGGCCAAGCTCAACATAGTTGAACAGACACTTAGTTTATATTATATATATCATTCCATTTGTTCCGTTTGAAATTTTAAAAACCAATTATTTATATATGTATCTCTTCTTCTCCGCTCTTAGAAAACCTATTTCAATCAAACTCAAATTACTCCCTTAGTTCTTCATGAAAATCAACGATTCAACCACCAGATCGAAGAGCAAGGCAACAGATGTAATCTAATATTAGTTAGATTCGCGAATTCATTAGCTTAGAGTGAGGGCCAATATCAGACAGCTAGCATTTAAAGGAAAACTGGATCATTGTGAGTGGTTTTCACCTAATTTACAACATAATCTCCTCAATCTAGAATAGTGCTTAGTATTATGGTTTAGGATTTAAGAACTTGGATTATGTATATAATTGCTGAACTATTGAAGTAAATAAATTAGATATAATATGAATTTAAAATAGAAAATGGATGTATAATTAATAAGAAATGATAATCTAATGATATTTGGCAAAACAATGGAAAATTGGTGTTTATAGTGATGATTTGAGAATTATGTCCATATGAAATGTATGAATTATTTTAAAATAAAGTTGAGATGATAATCCTTATAGACTAAAGAATATTAATTCAAAATTTAGTGAATATATATATATATATATATATATTGGGTATAAATAATATATGAAATAGAGACTTTTGGAGTTACATTTCTAGAAATGCAGTTATACAAAACATCCAACTTGATATGTTAAACTATATAAAAGTTTTCCAGAAGTATGTTTATGTATTTCAAAGAATATGTGTGCACGTGTGTGTATTAAAATATATTTAATACGATTTATATTGGGATACTTGAAGATATCTTGAAAAACTATGTTTTGTACTAAGAAATGAATTATATTGATATTTGTGTATATAATGTATATATCAAATGTATAAATATATTTTAAATTGTCAAATGATGTTTTCAGGTCATAATATGTTTACTTCGAAGTACTAGGATTTTAAAGTATGTTTTGATACACACACGTATACACACACACACACACACACAATATATATATATATATATATACACACGCATATGAGAAATATGAGAAAGTGTATTTATGAAAATCAAAAAACTATTTTATAAATACCAACTTTTGGAGTGATTTCTGAAATAATTTAAACTTGAACTTCTAGTGAATTTGAAGTAGATGGATAATAGAAACTTCAATTTGAATATAGAAGAAAACGGTTTCAAAATTGAGTGAAAAATGAAGAAGTTATGATTGTTATAAAAACTATAAATAAATATATGAATTTCTGGAAATTGTTAGGATTTCGAAATGTTCTTGTACACCGATCCACCTGTGGTAGTACACCGTTGCACCAGTGTGAAGACAAACAACACAATAAACATAGGCTAATAAGACCAAGTTTAGTAACTTAAATCAACTCGGGGTTTCTCCTATAGGTTTTGGCATCAATTAGTGACCTTTTGATCCTATTCAATTGGAATGTTTCAGACGTATATATCGATGAATGTGTGCATGTGTGTATACACACACACACACACGATATATATGAATATATATGTATGAACAGTCGACCGTTATTGACGTTTTTGCTTGACTATAGATAAAGACCTCTATTGGTTAGGATAATAACACAATTGCTCAGTATGCGTAGAAAATCTAAGGTGCATGTTGTTTTATGGAAATGAGTTCGTAAGCCATGTTGGAACTGCGTCCATTCGGTGATTCAACCATGTGTTAATGCAATAAGGTGGGCTTGGCTTTGAGTATGGGTTAGACCATACCATTGACCATTGTAAATGTATTGGAATGAGACCTTGTTTCATGAAGCTAGCCATGTATTATTGTATTGTTTGACTAACTTGTTATATGTAGGTGAAACTGTATTAAGGTATGACTGTATCCATAATTATCTTGGTATTATTTGGGAATGTCTAGAATATGTTGTAAAGTAGATGTACATTATTCACCAGACTGTAATCTGACCCTCTCCTTATGTTTTGCCTTTTTGTTTCATCATTAGGTTGATGGAAACTGGAGTGTTGTACTAGTGATGCTGGATGGTGCAGACGACGAAGTTGTTACTATAGTATATAGATCTGTATATAAATATTCATCTGACATTGATTTTATGCATGTGTGGATCTGGATTGGGTTTGGTTATACTTGATTATGTATATACATTGGATTTGTCGCTTAAAGTAAAGTGATATTTGATTTATATTGTATGTTATTTCCTTCCACTGTGAGTTCGGAAAGAGATAGAAAGATTTTATTATATTATCTTGTCTCTTGTTATTTTAACCTAACGACACGTCATTTCCGGCTTTCGGGGTTTACACACCATGAGTTGTGTTAAATCTGAGGGCCGAAAATGGTAGGTTGTTACATCTTAGGAAAATATTTCGATCAATTTAAATATTTTAATTGGGGTACATCGTAATTTACACAAGCCCAACTATGTCATGCGATCTAACAATGCTTTAAAAACCTTCATTGTGCCTTATTAACATCACACTTATATTTTATTGACTCAAGAGTACTACTCTTCTTCTTATTAATCCTTAATCCCATAATTTACTCTACTACTAGTTGGTATAGAGACCCTCTACTAGAAATTATTTATCGAGTACATTATAACAAATATGATGGATTTATTTTTCACCCAAAAACTGCTTTTAATCTTAACATTTATTTAACCCATAATTGTTTACTTCTATAAGGGATAAGCCAATAACTACCTCTACTAGTCAAAATATATGAGGTATGGCATTTTTGTGTATATATACGACAGAAAATTACAGATACGCTCTCTCATACACCCTAATTTTGTAGGAATAACCTAACCTGGCTCTGATACCAAATGGAACAACCCGCTATCTATGATGCCCTGATTCATACGTAAAAAGATGTTGACATATCACACATCATAGAGATCTACAATATTCTTCACTTTCTGAAACTTACAGAGAAGGAATAAAATATAAAAATCAATAATACAATACCAGATTAATAAAGCAATATAATATCAAATAAACTCCAACTACTACATCTTCTATATCGTTATGAGAAATAGTCCAATGTCTGGGAATAACTAATGTAAAATAAATAGCAGATGCCGACAGATAAATAAATGCACATCTCCATCACACTATCATCCTCTAAACCACCACAAGTCCTTTCCATCAACCTATCAGAGTATAACTAAAAAGAAGAAAATGATAGAGGGGGTCTGCCATATGTTTGGTGAGTTAAACGCATCATATAAGTGTATAATACTAATAATCTAGTAAAGCATCACTTGTGCTAAAAAAACTATACCTTAACCAGTGTCACTTGCACCAAAGAAGTCAGCTAAACACAATACAATACTATTGTGACATCATATGCTAATGTCTCTCTAAAATATATCATATGCCTAATCATATGCACATGATTGAGCCCAATATCTCAACTCACATGCCAAAAGCGTATGCGACTCGCTACCGAGGAACTATATGTTTCAATCCAATACCACCAAATCGTATGCGACTCGCTACTAAAGAACTACCTATCTTAGTCTACTCGCCAAATCTTATGCGACTCGCTACTGAAGATCTACATGTCTTAGCCCGCTATCGCTAAACCATATGTGACTCGCTATTGAAGATCAAAATGTCTCGGCCCGCTACCACTAAATCTATGCAAGTTACTATTGAAGGTCTACATGTCTCAGTTGGATACCGCTAAATCGTATGTACACTATCGATCATGAAGTCCCAACTCATGTAGTTAGCCTCAAAATCTCAATTGACTGTCACTAGACATCACTGGCCCCACCGAAGTGCACTTGATGCCTACAATATACCATAATATTTAGCTTAATGTCTTTACTCATATGGCCTGTATGTGACACTATTGAGCTTGAAATCTCTACTCAATGTCATGGAAATCGCACATAACTAATGAGGTCAAGTCCAAGCTAGTTATTCTCCTAACGGACTGCAACACTATTGGGATCAAGCCCGAAGCTCGTCATCGCCAACCCATTTACGAAGCTACTAGATCAATCCCCAACACATAAGCGTAAAACTATATAATGAACCTAACACAATATGACACTTTTTTGAATCATATTAGAACATAACGAACAACGTACCAAAACATGACTCGTCTCGTCACAATCACAATGTCGTGAACCACACATGAACCATAGGTCATATGCAAGAGTTATAAATGCTTAAAGTTCAGGGTGTTATCATAATTTATCAAATAATTTAATTATAATATTATTATTTTACTTATGTTTCTTTCCTTGCTCTTCTGTTATAGTAATAGGATAAACCCGAAATCATGCCTTGAATACCTAGTTGCTACGCCTTTTTGCCTGCCATCGTCGCTATGGCCATTGTGCCCCCAATCCAATGTCCTCGCAAGCATCCCCATGCCCAACCAAGTCCAATCCTACCGCCACCTCAACCTCTGATGCCCTACCTTGAACCGCTGCCGCCATCCATCTATTGGAATTTTTTGGCTATCTCACGTCAATCTATGTTGATTGACAACTATCACGAGGGCCTACTCGACTTTGTCTATACATCTATGCTCTTCGACCGTCGTATCATCGTCATTTCACCATTGGATCAAAACGGATGGTCCACGTTTTTCGAACTTCCAATGCAGTTTTTGATTAATTCGTATATCCAATCGATGAACAAATACTACCAGTGCATTCGTGTAGTCGAGAAGCCACAATTTTGTTATATAATATGTTTATGGTACAATTTGTATTTCTCACTTTTTAATTAGAAAGAGATTAACTTTGGGTAATTACAGATTGAAAAAACTAACTTCTTTAGTCATCTAGCCATGGCATACTACATCGTAATCGTGTACATAAAAAAACACTTTATAATTTTCAATTACATCATTTATAATTTGATTTAAGATCATATGGGGTGAATTACTATGTCTTATCAATATATACACAAATAAGAGGAGTCCCATTCACCGATTGGTCGTGCACCCTCTCTGACCCAATGTGAATCCTTCTTCTTCTTTGTTGTCCATAATTCATCGCCTTCAAAAATCCAAATGTCTTGATAGCTTTGATTTATCTACATAGCCCACTTCACGGTGATCGGTTTCATATATTAAATTATTTAATTTTGATTTGATTTGAAGAACTTGTAATTGATTTAGGGATTAGCGTTTTATAAGTGGAGGCAAGATTTTTAGAGAAAAAGAAATAGAGTTGGAAATCAATTTATAGGCTAAAAATAATGATATTTAGGCAAAATTTTCATAATCAATATGTTACGAAGATGCCACTGAGTTTGACCCTTTCTAATTTTTAGTCCGTTTTGTCAAATTTAATAAGTTATATACATTTTCTGACTGTAAACGACATTTCGGAAGTAATGGGACCAATTATAAAGCCTAAAGCTAACTTTTGGAAATTGTTACTATTTCGCCCTTTATGCAAAATTATCATTTTTATCCTTTTAATTTATTCAATTTTCTAAAATTATGGGGTGTTACATAATACACACACACACACGTATGATAAATTACTTTTGGCAATTTAGAAAAAATAGATCCGTAACTTATATATATATATATATTAAATAAACACTTTATACATTTGTATTAGTAAATTAATTCTTGGTTTTTAATTTAAAAACAAGATTAATTAATTCTCTATTGTGGTTTCAATAAAAAATCTTTTAACTACACATGCACACACTCACACACACAGATATATACATATATATATATATATATATGTGTGTGTGTGTGTGTGTGTTTCCATATGAAAATTTTAACTTAAAGAAATTTACTTTTGGTTTTGGTTACAAAAAATCATTTTTTTTATTTTGTTTGAAAGTCAATTAAATTTAAAATTCACGATTTTGAGTTTTTCAAATTAATATATTCGATTAAATATTTTTAATGAAAAAAAAATTTCTATTATATATGCCAGCAGATGATCTTAAAAAAATTAAATATAAATATATATTGGATATTTATTTGAATAGGTCAAACATATTTAGATTTGAATTTAAGAATCATTATATATATAATTTAAAAATTGATATATATAAGTTTAATTATTTATATATACATATAAATATTTCCATCTTCTGTTAATGGCCGCAACACGATCAGGTGTTTGCATGCCCTAATTTCTTCTATCATCATGCTTTTCTCCTCTCTCTTAAGCTCCTTCCTATCCATTTTCTCCGCTTTCAACCTCTCATGTCTTCTTCCTCCAGCAAGCTTCCAACGTCATGCCCTACAGCTGTGAATCCATCACTCATGAGATCTTGTCATTCCTTCAACTCCACTTTAGTTTTGGCTGATCTCTCCCTACCTCCGCCCGTTAGTGATTTCCGACGGTAATTTTCCATCTTTGGTTTCAAGTACTTCAGCTCGTCTATCTCCTCCAGCATCGTCAGTGGATGTAATGCCTCCTTTGGTTACTGCGAATGCCTTTGATGCTCTGGAAGATTCATTTCACGACATTGATCCTACCTATGCTTCATTATCGGGTCTGACTTGTAATGCTATCCTTAAGGTAGCGCCCTTGTCTCTGTTATATGTTGCTTCCACTGTGGGTTGTCATTAGTAATCAGCCTTAAATTATGATATAGCAGTGAATTTGTATGATAAGGTGTTGTTTGTTGGTGAACAAGTCGAGGGAGAGACTGCTGTAGTGTGTGATGCTGTACGCACTGATGCTGCTTGTGTTAATGCCAATCGGGATATTTCGAATCTTTCCATACATGCTACCCCATTTTGTTCTGAACCACTTAAGGATGTTGCTTCCATTGTTCTTGGCTATAAGTTGACTTTTCTGTTTAATTCGTTACCAAGAAATGCGGGTGCATTTGTCCCCCGCCATTTTGAATATGAGGATATATATGGGACTATAGTTCCTTCGGTGGAAGTGTTGGAAGCTGGGGCTCAATTTTGGATGGAGTATTTAGTTTGGTTCTTCCTGGTCACTAACCCACCTTATCAGGTAGTCCGAGATCACGTTCGTCGGCTTTAGAAATTAAAGGGTCATCTTCAAGTTCACTATGATAGTTCTATGTACTTCTTCAAATTCTCTAGAAAAGATGAAAGGCTTCCTGTTCTTGACATGGACCCTTCGATCATCGTAAGCCAACCTTTCATTATTACTCCATGGAGCGCCTCTGTGGACAAAGCTAAGGAGCAAATTCTTTCTATTCTGGTTTGGGCTCATTTCAGTCACATCCCATCTATTTTGCCGCCTATGATTGGACTAAACTGGCTAGCCAGTATTGTTGGTAAACACAAATGTTTCGACACAATTACTATAGCTTGAAATAAGTTAGTTTATGCCAAGGTTCTGATTGAAATTACACCGGATAAGCCATTGCCTTCCCATATTTTTGTTCGTATTGCTGAACGACATGTCACGATTGTCACTGTTCGATACAGTTGGAAACCTAACATTTGCACGTCCTGTCAATCTTTCGGTCACATGATGGAAAATTGTAAACATCTATCTATTAATTCCCCTATTTTGCTTACTGATAGGATTCCTCTTCCTCGTCAGATTTTGAAGTGGGTTCCAAAGCTTTTCCCTGCTATTGTTGTGATGCCCCATCTTTATGCCCTCATTAACAAAGAACATTATAATGTAACATCGTAAATTAATATGGAGAATGAGGCTTGATAGGATCGACCATTTGTATTATTACTTTAGACGAGTATCGATACGTTGAATTGAGTTCAAATATTTTTCTTTTATAAGAGGATTCAACGTATCCGATCCCGGCACAAAACAACACCACAATGGCTTAATAAAATTCAGAACAATATAAAATATAATAGAATGTAGAATCATAGAATGTGACAAAGAAATGTAAACATTTCTCATAAAGCGAATGTGAACGTGTATATGATACATGATGTTCTCTAGAAATCAAAAAACCTAAAGGGCGAGACCTATCATAAATGGGAGCATAAAACTCACCGTACACATGTTATCATAAATGGTCAAGAGAGCCATAAATGGATAGTGAATCCATAACTCTAATGAGCCGAAGCTCCATAAATCCGCTTATCACAGATTAACATAAAAAAGAAGTCGTTAAACTTATCTTCATAACTGTTATTTACCTTCAAATAGTAACTAATCAAATAACACCCGTACGTCTCATACTGCACTTGTTTATTTAAATATTCACTACAGGTTAGTAAATACCACTCAAGAGAAAATATGGTTTCAATCGAATAAGTCTGGGAATTAATCGACAAAGTAAACGCAAGCGTTCCACGCCACTTTTTTTACTAAGTCGTTTAATTGAATTTCTCATCCAAATTAAGAAAGAGTTTTATATACTATTAATAGGTTCGGAAATTCTTTTCTAAATTATTTGTTTTGGAAAAAGAGATGAAAATCCATAAAATGAGATTTTTAAATGTTTATAAATAGTATCAAAGTGTTCTAATAAAAATAGGAGTTAGAAACCTTCATGCAATATAATTAAATTACTCTAAATCACTTAATAAATCACTTAAAATATATATATCACTTAAATTATCAACAATATATATAATTATCATTTGTGTTGAAATTAAATAAAACTAGTCATGCGGCTGGTCATTGACTATTACGGCAAGGGCTATTTACCGTGATTCCGATAAATCGGTCAGCTAGTGGAATGGATACTAGCTCATTTGGTTAAAGTTATTCATTCATTCCTAAAATCTTTTTTTAATCTAATATATGATTTAAATGCAACAACCAAGTAAGAAAGTAAGCGAAAAAGAGTTCAAGCAAAAACAACAAAGAAACAAAGATTAGAGCTTTAACCTAGTTCAAATTCGGGACAACGAATGACTCTGTTTTGGGATAGGTTATCAAAGTAGCAAACTTCAAAATTTGTACAAGTGTTCAACATAAAAGTTATCACATACAAAGCCAGCTTTTCGGAACATCAAAAATTATCTAAATCCGACCAGAATTGAAAAGGATATGGTCAATTTATTAACAGTGTTCAGCTTAGGGGATGTAAAGTTCAAAGGGGCAGAGCTGAAAATTTGCAATAGGTTTTCGATCTACCTATACTCAAAATTTGTAAAAGTGTTCAACATAAAAGTTATCACACACGAAGTTAGCTTTCCGAAACATCAAAAAATATCGAAATCCGATCAGAGCTGAGAGTTTGCAATGGGTTTATAAATGTTTAACAATGTTTAACTCAGCTTAGTGAGAGGATTTCAGAAACATCAGCTTAGTGAAAATGTTTGCAACGGGTTCCGAAACATCAGCTTAGTGAAAATGATATGGTCAATTTACTAACAATGTTTAACTCAGGGAATATAAATTTCAAAGGGACAGAGCTGAGAGTTTGCAATGGGTTTTTGATCAACCTATCTCAAAATTTGTAAAAATGTTCAAAACGAAAGTTGTCATATATGAAGTTAGCTTTCCAGAACATCAAAAATTCTCGAAATCCGACCAGAAATGAAAATGATATGGTCAATTTACTAACAAATGCAAACATAGATATAGTGATTAAAGTGTGTTTGTGGCAAAAACTATACTTTTATTATAGGTTTTCACTTCAACTTTGAAAAATCTATTTTTTACTGTAAACTCATATTAAAAACCGAAATACAATCAAATTAAAACAAGAATTATGAGAGGATTTTCTCAAAAGATCATTCAATTCCAAATAATATTTCAACTTTCAAAAAGTTTTATTTCCTCATCTAAATATTATTTAAAATCTTTTTAAACATTTAAGATTTTAAAGCATTTGAACTCAAATTTCAGTGTCTCATTGCCTTGGTCAAATTTTTAGGAACCCCTATCAAAAAACGTTGGCCAAACGCTTCGATCGGAATTCTTACAGCATCTAACGGACAACTTGTCACACAAAATAGAATTTCCGAAGATTTCTTTTTATTAAATTTCTTTCAATGCCTTTACATACTTTGTAGATGATACTTCAATAAAATCAATTTAATGATATTTTATTTTATCCATGCTTGCTTTAATCAATTATCCATTTTAAAATTCATCTTAGTTTTTAATTTAATTATCCATAGGATAAATTAATTATTAAACCAAATTTAATTATGCCTTGCGGTAGTGACATCAAATCTATACACCACAAGGTCTAATTAATATCGAGTAGGTCTTTTAAATTTTCAAATGGTAAATTATACTCATTAATCTTTAATGGTTACTAAGTTTTATTTTTAAACAAGCAAGCATTTATTATTGACAACAAATTATAAAGGCACTTTAATTTGAGGTACTCAGTGGAAAGCAGTTCATCTGCCTCCACTGTGCAACTCAGATCGTTGAGGATAACGACACACAATTCAATTTGAAGTCTGCTAAAGTTGAAGCTAAACATCTGTTCGAAGGAAGAATTACTTCAAGATATGAATTAGTGTGTACAGAAAATGGGCACGATGCATCCTACGATTTTCTAAGATATGACTCATCTCTAAAGGAAGAGTTCCTAGTAACGACCCAAAGATCCCTAAGGGATGGTCTCGAAGACACATCTAGGAAAAGATTCTCATCTTTAATATCATATATTATTCCGAACTTGGCTCTGATACCAAGTTGTGATGCCCCACCTTTATGCCTCATTAACAAAGAACATTACAATGTAATATCGTCTGTTGATGTGGAGAATAAGGCTTGATAAGAGCAACCATCTGTATTATTACTTTAGGCGAGTATCGGTATGTTGAATTGGGTGAAAATATTTTTCTTTTGTAAGAGGATTCAACGTATCTGATCTAGTCACAGAACAACAACACAATGGTTTAATATAATTCGAACAATATATAATATAACAGAACATAGAATCACAGAATGCAACAAAGAAATATAAACATTTCTCATAAAGCGGATGTGAACATGTATATGATACATGATGTAAACTACAAAAGGTGGTCATAAAAGATCCACGATATATATAAGAGGTACAAAGGACCACTTAAAAGAATATACAACCGAATGAATTTCTATCTTAACATACAAGATATGCAACAATACTAATAGACAACGAGTCTATGAAAATATACGGAGAAGCTTCAAAATAATCCAACTCTAAGATCACCAAGTAGAAGAACCTAAAATAACTCGTTCTGACCTGAGTATTACATAAAGATAATAAACAGATCAGTCTATTCTAATTCAAATTAATATGAGATAAAAGTGATGATAGTTTACAAGCCATAATAGGAACATAAAAACTCACATAAAGTTAACATGAAACTCACATTGAGTTAAATAAAGAGGAATATTATCCATCTTAAAATTATTCACCAAATCACAAAACCATTATTGGCTTATAAAAGAAAATCTCGCAAAATATTTGGTGAAACACAAATTTCATAAAATACAGAAATCAATCTTTAGAAATCCAGAAATCTAAGGGGGGGGGACCTATCATAAATGAGAGCATAAAACTCACCGAACATATGTTATCATAAATGTTAAAGGGACCCATAAATGGATAGTGAATCCATAATTCTAATGAGCCAAAGCTCCATAAATCCGCTTATCACGGACCAATAAAAAAGACAAGTCGTTAAACTTATCTTCGTAAGTGTTATTTACCTTCAAGTAGTAACTAATCAAATAACGCTTGTACGTCCCATACCACACTTGTTTATTTGAATATTTACTACAAGTTAGTAAACACCACTCAAGAGAAAATATGGTTTCAATCGAATAAGTCTGGGAATTAATTGACAAAGTAAACGCAAGCGTTTCATACCACTTGTTTTACTAAGTAGTTTAATTGAATTTCTCATCCAAATGAAGAAAGAGTTTTATATACTGTTAATAGGTTTGGAAATTCTTTTCTAAATTATTTGTTTTGGATGAAAATCCATAAAATGAGATTTTTAAATGTTTAAAAATAGTATCAAAGTGTTTTATAAAAATAAGAGTTAGAAATCTTCATGCAATATAATTGAATTACTCCTAAATCACTTTATAGACCACTTAATATATATATATATATATATATATATATTTCTTTTCAATCAAATTTGCTATTTTATTTGAAAATTAACTTATCAAAAAATTCACAAATATTCATATCATCAAAATATGAATTAAACCACTGAAATTCAGCAGTAATTGAATACATCAAATATGGAATTTCTTCCATAGAACATAAAAGCATCAAAAGTGGAATTTCTTCCACAGAACACAAAATCATCAAATGCAATTATTTTCCACTGATTCAAAACTCAAAATTCATATAAGAAAATCATCAGAAAACAACATTAAAAATTAGAGCAATGCAACTTAAAATTATCGACGAACAAGCGACAAAGAGGAAGGCAACCGGGGGATGGAAAACTGCCTAGAGCAAGCTCTAGGCGTTTCGTCCCTCTTTGATCGCTGGTTCACCTTATTTTTATTAAATCAAATTTGGTTTACTACTTTAGCATTTTACTGAAACTATTGCATGCACTTAACAATACCAGATACCACAATTAAAAAGATAGAGCAAAGTCTAATTTCAACATTTAGAAAGCAGTAAACTAACAGTGAGCAAATAAGGAGTAGATTTAGAAAACACTGACAGTAATCACTAAATAAAGATCAATTAAACTTGTATTTTTTATCATTCCACCACATGAAAATGAATATAGACAAGAAATGTGAGGGTTACTCACCTTAACATCCCAAAATTCCCAAATTGCAAGCAATCAACACAAGGCCAAAACTCAGAATTTTTTGCATTTTCATCCTCAATGCAGCAAGAATTTGGCATATCAAAACTAAGTATTTTCTTACGGATTTTTTTACAAAAGGTGTGTTTATGAGTTGAGAATAACATATCCAAATTTCAGAGTTTATGATTTTTCTATAATTAGTTATGAATTTTCTACCGACCTTCGTTTTCTGTCCAGATTTAACCCGAAATCCACTTGAGAAAAGATTGCCTTTGACCCATCAAAACTAAACCAGACACCATGAAATTTGGAGAAGTGATGTTGGAACATGTTAGCAATAACATATACAAATTTGAGAATTTTTGGGATTTATTTGATTTGTTTTGATTTTTGGAAGGGAAGAGGCTAGGGCTTTGTTTGAGAAGAGGAAGATGAAATACATTTTTGGTTTGTGAAAAGTGAAGATAAGAATAAATGTATTCCCATATTTCTCAAGTTCTAATGGACTTTAGGATAATGGGTAGATATGCAATAAGAAGTGTTGCTAAAATTTCCTTATTATAAAGTGTTGCTAATTACAATTTTCAAATATAAAACACTTTAATTTGTATTTTAACAACTTGTTAATCTTAACCACTAAACTTTTAACAAGTTCCACATTATAAAATCTCTAAGTATAACCTACAACATGTTTAGGTTTTATTAAACAATATTTTCCATAATAAACTTTATCGTTATTATTAACTTCGTAAAAATACATCGTTTGTATCCAAATATCAAAATTTAAATATAACCTTTAATTAAATAGGGGTTTTCTCCATATTTTGATAAAATGAATCATTAATTAAGAAATCATATTCCGAATAATTAAATTATCTCCATTAAATTTATTTATTCATTTCATCCAAAATAGCTCATATATACTTAAATACAAGAGTTAAAGAGCATAAAAAAGACGATCCATTAAATTCCCAATTTTATTATATCCAAAATCTCTTAATTATTTATTTATCACTATATTAAATCATTTTTTAATTAAATTTCAAGTGGTCTAAACCAGGGTTATTACAATTGTTATTGCTCCTTCCAAGAATTTTACAAAGGATTCATCTACTTCCCTTGTGAAGGTTTCTGAAGTTATAGTGCATGATATGAATGATGTGGATCTTCCCTTTGATGACTTTATTTAGAGTGCATCTAAGCAGGCTTAGATTCATGTGCCTTCTGAAATGAGGTATGATCCTAAGGGTGGTTGGTTCTTTTAGTATGTGGGCGGAGATGAGGAAGATAAGAGGCTATTTTACCATGTGGATGGAATAGGATTAGCACTCGTTGTTCTTGAGCGAGTTGTTGACAAGAACCACATTCTGTTATCGGATGAAACTTGGGATATGAAATGTCTATACTGCTCGAATACTGTGGACTTTGTTCCTAACTTAGCACTACTATTTTCAAGTTTTATCATGTTATTGGGCTAGAATCTTCAAATGATGGAAGTGGTTCTTCCTCCCCGGAAGGGAACTAAGTTTTTGTTTTGTCTTTAGTGTGTTGGCTTACTGGCCAAAATCTTATGCCTTATTTCATTATAGCTGTTCTGGCGCATGTGCCAAACCCTTGTTTCTAATCTTTTATATATGTGAACAACCCACAATAAAACCGGCTAGCTTTGCCAAAAAAAATAAAAATATTTATACATAAAAATATGTTATATTTTAAATAATTTTATACTATGTATATTTATTTAAATATTAATAAAATAATATGATCAAAAAAACATATTAAAGTTTTGTGTTAGTATAAGTATAACCTTAATTATTCAATACATATTTATGTCCCTTTTGACATTATTATTTACATATGATATCACTTATACATTTATTAACTATAGGTCACAATAGTTAATTATACACATATTTTCATATTACCCCTAGGTTAGATTATAAATTTTAATACGATTATGACGTTTATACTATGAATATGAACGTATCAAAATATCAACATAAAATTAAATTAATAATAAATATGATTAGTAAACAACAACAAATAAAAAATATTTTAAATAAAATTAAATAAATTAAAATACTAAATAAATACATATGGTTGATTTTACATAAGAAAATTAATACAATTGAATTTTTAAAGAAGAAGAATTTGATATATATTTTTTCCAATTTAAATTTGGAAACTGTTATGGATTTATATTATGATTGTCCTATCATCAACTCTATTCTTTTAAACACCCTTAATATTTTTTATTTTAGCATGATTAATAGTAACTTTTGTTGGAATAGGTTTTGGGTCTATTATATTAACGGGCATGAGATTTCGCTAGAAACTATCTTCACTTATTGGTGTTTATGGTTTGAAAGAAACCAGAAAATGTTTAATAATATTAATATTGCTTCTACAACTTTGATTTGTGCTATTACTTTATTTTTCATTAACTGGATAGCTAATCCAAGCTACAAATCGGCTAAAAATGTGCCTTTTAAGGAATTTCTTAATCAAGGAAAATTCCATATAGATATTTTGAAGGAGAAAATTATTTCTAAAAAAAGTGCTTTAAGTTCTATTTTAGTGGACGCTTTTAATGATAACCATTGATGATATTTTTGGTCAACCTTGGAATTATGATAACGCGTTATGAAGAGCAAATGTTACTTGCTAATCACTTCGCTTAATGATGGAAAAATGAAGGGAAAAGAGCATTTAAAGGTAAATGATACAAGAGGTTAAGTGGATCAACGAAGCTTTTTATGTCCACTAAGAAGTTATCTCACTATATGGCTCTCTTACATTTACAAGGAACTATAAGAGAATAATAAGAAAAAATGGTTCATCTAAGACTAATGAAGCTGCCAATCTCAAGGAGCTATTGTATCAGAAGATTTGAGTGGCGTATTACGAGTTCCAACCTTTTGAGTCCCTTCACCAAGGGCCCAACCAACTAGAGTCCCCTCTGCCAGGGGCTCAACCAACCCGACTCTCTTTCGTCCAGGGCTCAACCAACCTAAGTCCCCTCGTTGAGGGCCTAACCAACCCCTTAGAAGTGGCTATGCATGCGGTTCTTATAGAAGTTGAACTAATGCTTGGATGGCTATGATTGTGTTGTAAAACAGTTATGAAGTCGCCTAGCCATTGATCTAGCTGAATGGACTTGGTATGAGATAGCTGGTAAAAGGAAGGATTGCCTGACTGAGATGAAGGTCAACAAAAGAACTACACCAGGAGCATGCTCTACCATGCTTAGCAATAGACGCACTTGTACTTGCAGTATGCTTGTAGAAAATGGAACACGCTTCTTGTCAGAAATAGGTACATCGGGTCATACCTCTTACCGCCTTGCTTCTGCATGCTTGTGTACTAGGATAGGCTGAGCTGGTCTGATGAAACCATAAGAAGGATAAGGAACTAGTGAGAGCTTAGGGCATATCGAGCTGGGTGAGACGAGATGGAGTGCAAGTCTGTAGCACCCCTAAAATCAACCATAAATAAATTGGATAAAATAAATTAAATAAGATAGGGATAAAAATGAAAATTTTGCAAAAGTTAGAATTTGACCATGAAAGTTATGTCGTTGCGTTCGTGGTGAAACTCTGATCAATTTTCATATATAATATGTTGGAAAAAAGAGCTCAAACGAAAACGTTATGGACATTTGAAGTTTTAGGATTAAAAATAATTTAAATAGAATTCAAATTCAGATGAATACTTAAATTTGAAATTAAAAAATTAGACTTGGAAATCAAGTAAACGTTAAAATTAATGTTAACATTAAATTGCAATTAAGGAATAAAATAAATCGACAACGATAACAAAAATTAACGTCCTAGAATAAAGGACTGGTTGACCTCTCCCCTTGGACCGGTTGACCGCTATGCAGCGGTCGATGGGTGATTAACAGTGGTGGCTAGGATTTTAGCAATATGATTGTTCGAATTATTATAATATTAAGTCGACTTAAATCCAACGGTTCTGGTGCATTTCAACCACTATAAATAATACCCTAGTCCCCTCACTTTTATTCACAAAATATTTTGGGACTCTAGCGAAACTCTGTCAGTTCGTCTCTTCATAGATTCACAAAACTCCATCAAGGTTTCAGGTAAGAAATCCTGCATATCTATTTTGTTTTCTATTTATTCTCCAAACCTATTCTTCTCCAATTTTTTGAATCTAACGTATGTATACAAATCCTTTGCTATATATATATATATCAAAATGAAGAGATCTGGTAGAGATTGTTAAAGGCGTTCAAATCCAAAGGTGGCAAAAATAAGGATACACTGTAAGTGAAAATCTTAGTCTTTATATTTTAGTAGTTGATCAGTGTAGTTTAGATTTGAACATGCCTTGGGAAATTTTGCTTTGTGAAAAAATCATAATATAAACCCCCAAAATGCCTCCAATGCGAAATGCCAATTCTATGTCGGAATCTCAATTGTTTATGTCAAAATAATGGAAATTTTGTAGATTTGCAGTTTTGATAATTTTACCTTCTATTCCACTTCTCATTCTTTTTCTTTGAATTTGATTAAAGGGCTTTGATTAAAGAATAATGTGTAAGGTACGAATTTTATTCGTAGTTTGCACCGCATATTCCTATAAATTAAATAGAAATGTATTTGTTTATTTTTATATGAAAAAGAAGTTGAATAGAGCATAAAAATTGGAATTGTAAGTTTCTACTATCAATATATTCCATTATTTTGATGTTATAGGTTGAATTTAAATTTTAATTGTATACAAGTCTATTGGTTGGAATTTCTGATATGAATATTAGAATTTTGGTGTTGTTGATAATATTGGATGAGACTTGTATATTCGTTGAAAGAGATGACATTTAAACGCTAGTTTAGGACGTAAATTCCATACGCTTAGAAATTGCTAGGCAAACAAACACACACAAATATATATATATATATATATATATATTAGCGTAAGTAACATACAATTATAAAATATTAATTGCGTAGTAAATTAGTTTAATAATTATCATTAAATCCCTCCTTAGGAAGGTAAGTAATGTTAAAGGAGAAATAAGAAAGATTTATTATAAGGCTTTGATTACGGAAACGGTGAGATGTGTGATAATATATGTAGAGTGTGATATAGATTATGACTAAGTTTTTGGGATGCGAGGTCAGTCAAAAGTACACGAAAGTCTGCTCAGCCAATCTTGCTACCATCAGTGTGACTTTGGGGCTGATGCGAGACATCGCTTATAATAGGTAACTACGATGACGCGAGGTTGGTCCCAAATTCTATAGGATAAATCTGCCAAGCTAATATGGCTACCAATACCTATAAATAGTTGGAGTAATGTAGGACGTCACCATGGGATGCGGGTTATAATAGGAAGGACTTGCTTCAAAGATTGAAGGTTATACGTGGTTGTGTGAGGGCCCGCATCTTCTCTATATAGGAAGTAGTAAATGTAGGGATTATGGGTTAGGTACGGAAGAGGATATCTCGAGAAAGAGCCCGCTTCAATAGGAAGTATTAAGTGGATGAAGAGTGTAACACCCCTAATTTTTATTAACATTATTCAGGAGATTTAATTATATAAATTAAATAGAATGATATAAATATTAGAGTGATAAGGGGATTGAGATTTGAAAATTTATTTAGAGGCCGAGCTTAATTAAATAAATAGGCTTATGAATGGTTTAGATGTAAATTAATTAAAGTAAGGTTATTATAAGATAATTGCCGCACTATTACCCTTATAATCTCGTTTCCACTTTCTATTAACGTTCATTTAAAAAAAACTCAAAATGTAAAATCTAGAGCTCAAGCCGGCCATTACTTAGGAGGAAAAGAGGAGAGAAATTCGTCTAAAGCTAAGGAATCAAGCTAGGGGCCAAGATCAAATCTCGAATTTCTTATCCTAATCAAGGCGATAATAATCAAAACCATCTCTATTTTTGTTTTTAATGATCATTTGATTCGGATTTAAGTTTAAATCCATTATGATGATTTTTGATGATGATATGCTTGGATTTCATGATATAATATATTCAAACAAGTTTGTTTGATAATTTTTTTATATGGTTTTAAGGCTAAAATAGTTTATTTTGGATTTCGAATGCCATGAGGAATTTATATGTTATGTAAAACATTAATTTGGAGATGGGTTCTAATTTTTAAAATTTTCCAAGCTATGGAAAATTTGTTATGAATTTTCAAAGGAGAAAATGAATAATTTGGGTTTAAAATTATTTCGGCTAGAATATGGAAGAATTTGGGTCTGAAATTTCTATATGTTAAATAACATATTAAAAGTGAATTTCTGTGATTTTTGGGGATTTTATCTAAGTAATTTACTATGGAAATTAAATTATTTTAGATGGAGGACTTAATTGTTTTAATTGTTTGCTTGATGGAAGGGCTTATTTTTTAAATTATTTTTATTTAGATCTGAAAAAATTACATCAGTTTTAAAGAAAGAATTTGAAAAGTTTATGGCAACCAATTAAATGTTTGCAAATAGGCAGGTTAGTTAAAAAGCAATTACTTAAAAAAGCATTAAATAGCCTTTACTTAGAAATTATGTTTCGCCTCTTTCAGTAGTACCTTTCGACTCTATAATTCCGCTAGTACCTTTCGACTCTATACTCCCACCTCAACCAAGTCGAAACCAATACACAAGGTATCAATAAGTTAGTACGTAGTGGATTGGAGAATGGCGAAAGGTATGGCCTAGAAACATAGCTTTCGAAGGGGTCGAAACCTTTGTTTTACTCTCCAAAGATATGTGCTTTCGAAGGGGTCGAAATCCATTTAAATAGCTTTCGAATATGTTGCCGTCCTTTTGTTTCGAAAAGATAGCTTTCGAATGAGTTGCCTTGTTTTTAAATTAAAGCTTTCGAAAGGGTAGTTTTAACCCAGTTGGAACATGCTGCTGACCTTATGCCTTTCGAATGGATTGAAGCCATCAACTGATTCTAAAGGTAGCTTTTGTTTTATAAATGAAGTAAGCCACTTCCTGTAGCTTTCGAAAGGGTTAATGGTTTAGAAGGCAATGGCTTCGAAAGGGGTTTCGAAGCTATCCTTCAAATATTTTAAGCTTTTGAAAGGATGGTTCCGAAGCCATCAGTTTTCCCCAACCTCTTTTATACGAAGGTTAATGATTTTGAAAGGGCACTTTCATTTATATTCACTTTGACCCAAAAGATATTTTTAAAGATAAACCCAATGGTTTCGAAAGGGGTACTTTCAATGGTTTCGAAGCTATGCTTCTAAGAATCAATAAGTAATGCTTTAATACTTTCGAAAAGTATGTTTTGATGGTTTTGAAGAGATGATTTAAAGTGTTTCGAAAGGTATATGTTTAGTGTTTTGAAAATAAGATTTGAATGCTTTCGAAGGAGGTTATCCAATGGTTTTGAAAGTGAAAATTTAAGGTTTTGAAAGCCTTATTTTCAAAACAAAGAAACCAATCTCACTTTAAAGGAAAAACCATGGCATAAATAAAGGAGTTTTAAAACAACTTTTAAGTACGAGGTTTTTGAAGAAGCTTTCCTTGATAAAATAATAGGTTAAAGGGATTAACCATGTTTCATATGAAAATGATTTCAAGGGTATTAAACCACATGTGTGGTGTTATTATGTTATTACATTCGCTTCTTCTAATATATATATATTCACTTTAAATGGACCCATAACTGTATTTTAGGGAGAAAGGGCAGAATAATCAACTAGGTTGACCCAGTAGTGAATATAAATTGAGTTAACTCCTGTATGAGTAGAATTGCATCCAGGAGGTCAGGTAGACCAGAATATAGGATGTCTAAATATTGATTAAAGAAGTTGTCAGATAGACAGGTTCATAGTAAACCCATGAAAACAATGTTTAAAAAGAGTTATTGGCAAAGGCCAATAGGTTTGTGATGAACCCATGGAAACTATATCCGGATAAAGTTATTGACATAAGTCAATAGGTTCCTAGTCAACCCATGAAAACTAGGATACAAGGGAAGTTATTGGAGATACCAATAGGTTTAGGGAGAACCCATGAAACAATAAAGTTATTGGCAGGGGCCAATAGGTTCTTAGCGATCCCATGAAAACTATGAAATCGGACATGGAGTCCATAAGTTTTAAATAGGTTATTAGTAAGCCCATGAAAACTAATAAGTTAATAGTGACCTTAGAAACTATAACTGAGATAGATAGTCAAAATGAACGAGGAAGGGTAATCCAGAATTGATTTACTTGTTTGCATATCATCATAATATTTTGAATTGTTATATTTTAACCATTGTAGATGCAGGAGCACAGTATATGGTTTTTATAAAGTTTTGGATAAGATACTAGTGAGGGGAAAACCCGTTTCGCTAAGCGGCGTGGTCTCACTAGATATCTAAATGGTTTGAGATGGTAGGTTATTATCCGTACCAGGCTTTATGTCTGACTCGAAGTTTATCTTTCCCCCTTAAACTCTCGGGTGCTCAATTGATTTTGAGTAGTTTGAGAGTTGAGGTTTTCAGGTACCTCTTTAGACGAATAAGCTTCCAGAGAAGTGCAGAAGGCAAGCTAGCTAGTAGGAGTTCTTTTCTATTTTGATTCCGCTGTGTTTTGTTGTAAAGGCAAAGTTTTTTAATTACCTAGTTATATATATTCTGATCATCAAAGGGGGCATTTTCATATGTCGCTCTTGGCGTATGTTGTAATAATTATATTTTCTCTAAACGTGGTTCTCATATTGGGATTATGTAGTGAATTTGAAATGATTTGAAATGGAATGAGAAAGTTGTTTAATGATTTTAAAATTCTTCCATATCCATGTGTTCCTGTTATATCAATGTATCTAACATTACCGTATTTGGTCGCCGAAGATTAATAACTATGGATGACTGCAACATCCTTAGCCATTGGTTTTGGGCCTCCAAGTGCGGGATGTTATAAGTTGGTAGCAGAGCATAGGTTTATGAAAACTTAAAAGAAATTTAAACCTAAAAGATTTTTCAAAGCATAATCCAATGAATCATAAAATAAGATCGGTAACGTACTTATATTTGATATATGTATATATATATAAGTACGTATTCCCTTCTCTCTTAGACCGTTCTTCTATATCTTACTAAGGCTCGTATGCAGATTTACGAGAAAGAAGATATGGAGGCAAGAAATGAAGAGGAAATATCGGTGGAGGAAGCACCATAACAAATGGAAATGTTCGACCCACCAGGAGGAACCCGGGTCGACATGCAAATGCTAATGAAAATGCAGATGCCAATGTAGGTGTTGGAAATCCGCCAGTAGATATAGGGATGATGTATCAGTTCTTCATCAATTTGATGCAAGCAGGAGCAGCTGCTGGAGTTACTGGGAATGTTGGAGGAGCTAATCACATGGCTCCAGTTGGGAATAATTATGCTAAGTAAAGCAGAGATTACACCAGTCTTGGTGGGAAGCCGTTTGTGGGAACGAAGGATGCCATAGAAGTTGAGAATTGGCTGTTGCATTGTGAGAGAATCTTCCCTGATTTTTGTTTGAATGATGAGCAGAAGAGGAGAATGGCCTCTAGGCAGTTGCAGGGGGCGGCTCTCCATTGGTGGAATAGTGTTACTGCCGGAGTTCCTGAGGAATAGTTGACTTGGGCAGAGTTTTGAAGAAAATTCAAGCAAAGATTTTTGTTTGAAGTTGCTAAGTCAGCATTGTTGAGGAAGTTTATGGATTTTGTGCAGGGAGAGATGTCGGTAATGGAGTATGCTACTAAGTTTGATGAGTTTTCTTGATATGGGTACGCTACCGTAGACACCGTCATCAGAAGGAATGTGAAGTTCATTCGGGGATTGAGGCCCAAGATTGCTAGGATAACTCTGCCACATCTCCGGGATCCTTGTAATGATGTTGTGGAGATGGAAATCCGACATGAGGAAATGCTTGCTATTTGTGGGAAAGAAAGGCCATATGAAACCCAGGGTTCTCAGGGAAAGAAGAGAAAGTTCTTTAAGAAGAAGGGAGCTCAGAAGGGAGAGGCTGCCAAGAAGGAAAAGGCTTATTTAGTTTGCTTTAAGTGTGACAAGAAAGGTCATTATGCTCATGAGTGTCGGTCAGGTAAGGGAAAGAAGGCTGCAGAAAAGAAGAATGTAAAGTGCTTCAACTGTGACCAGGTTGGGCATTATAAGAATCAGTGTCCGGAACCAGTCAAGGCGTACAGAGGAAAGGACTTTGTTGTTGGACCATCATCTGCTAGGCCAACTGCAACTGAAAAAGGGAAGACTGTGATGGAAGGTACGCTTTTGATTCAGAGTATACCAGTTATGGTACTATTGATACCAGTGCATCACATTCATTTATATCTCAGTGTTTGGTTGATAGGTTATGCTTAGAACCCATATACCTTGTTACTTCCTTAAGGGTTGCGAATCCTATAGGAAGGCATGCAACTCTAGGGATGAGATGTGACCAGTTAGAACTTGATTTGTTAGGTCATAAGTTTACATGCAGTTTATATGTTTTTGAGTTCGTAGATTTCGGGATCATCTTGGGTATGGATTGGTTGGGTAAATATGAGGCTAGGATATTTTTCCAGGATAGGGAAATATCATTGAGACACCCTGATAGTCATAACCGAATCATATTCTCAGTGGAGAATTCTGACCGAAGTGCTTGTGCTTTGTTGAGAGCTATGGAAGTGGAAGAGGAGTTAAGTCAGGTTCGGATAGCAAGAGAATTTGCAGATGTCTTTAAGCCAGTTACAGGATTACCACCGAAACGAGCTGTTGAGTTCAGATAGATCTTGTGCCAGGAGCTGAATCTGTAAGTAGACCACCTAGCAGGATGACACCGACTGAGATAAGGGAATTGAAGGTGCAACTAGTGGATCTAGAAAGGAGAAATTTTATTAGACCAAGCAGTTCGCCTTGGGGAGCGGCCACGGTGTTCGTAAAGAAACCGGACGGGTCATTAAGGATATGTATCGACTATCATAAGTTGAATAAAAAGACGATCAAGAACAAGTATCCTTTTGTAAACCATAAAATATTCAGAAGAACGAAGGTATGAAAGAAGGGTCATGAGAGCATGAGGAAAGATCAGAAAGCACCCAGATGTTCTGGATAATTATACCTTCCAACAAGGAGCTTCCGGCGAAGTCCAAGGCTATCTTTCAAAGTCCATAAGCAGGATGATGCTCCAAGAATCCACCTTTCGACTAGGATGAGAGGTCTTTCAACAAAGACAAAGGAGAAGGAGCTCAAACCAAACCTTTCGAAGGATTCGAGAGGATGCATACATCAAAATTTAATAGCTTCAAACCTTCCGAAGTAATCGAAAGGTTCCGTTCAGAGAGTTCTTACCTTTCGAAAAAGATGGAGAAATCAAAGCAAGTAGGTGCAACTCCATAACGACCTTTTCGAAAGCATAGAAAGCCTTTCGAACCGGTTGGAGCACATCCAGAATACCTTTCGACTAGGTCGAAAGGTTTTTATGAAGAAAGCAATGCTCAAAAGTCAGCAAAGAATGGTAGATAACCATTCGAAAACATTGAAGGGAAACACATAACTAAGTGAGAAGCAACCTTCCGACAAGATCGAAAGGTGCATAACAAGCACGTAAAGAGCAACCTTCCAACAAGGTCAAAAGGTTCACAGCAATTAGGGGGAGAGCTACCTTCCGACAAGGTCGAAAGGAACACAACAGTAGAAATATGGCGAGCCTTTCGACAACCTCTAAAGGTTCATGAAAGCTTCAGAAAGGCAACCTTCCGACAAAGTCGAAAGGTTGTGAATACATCAGGAAAAGCAACCTTTCGTCAAAGCCGAAAGGTTCATGAAGGCATTGGAAAGACAAACCTTCCGATGGCGACAAAAGGTTCATTATGGCACATAAGGGGAAAACCTTTTGACAAAGACGAAAGGTTTGTAGTTGCATATAAAAGGAAAACTTCCGACCCAGTCGAGAGCGTAAAGTCGAAGGGGGGCCGCATGTGTCTATAAATAGGACCCAAGGGGTCATGTTCGAGGGATCCGAATTTCTCTCATTCTAACTTTGTAACTTATTAATTAAAAGATTGAAACCCTAATTGAGTGTGATTTGGGGAAATTTAATAAAGTGGATCTTTTCTTGAATAAAAAGGGAAGTACTTAGCTTTGTTAATTACTTTACCGCTTGTATAAATCTTTGTTGGGTTAGCCCATATTTGCAGGTTCAACCTCATCGGAAGGTTCTTGTCGACAAGGTCGGCAACACTCCTGAACAATTAATAACTGCAAGCTTTCAAAGTCTTAAACCCTTCAACCTAAACCTTTCGACATGGTCAACAACCTATTTGGAATAACATTCGCTTGAACCTTCCAAAACTGTTGACTCAATTGTTTTAACCTCTCGACAAGGTTGAAAGCTACTCAATATAAGTGATCAAACCTTTCGTCCAGGTCGAAAGCTACTACCTTCTCACCAAAGTAATTGATTTCCTGCCCTAATTCAAGGAAGGCTGTCTCCCTAACCATTTGATAAGATTGAATCCTACCTTTTGAGGACTCAATTCAGGAAAACCTAATCTAATCAAAAGAAAAGCCTTTGTGGAAGACTTCAAGCGAGCTCAACGAAGCCTGAAGGTCACTTAGTCCAAGCTCTAAACCTTTCAGCGTCAATGGAAGGTCTGATTCGCAAGATATTTACAAGTGAGGATACAAAAGCAATCCTTAAAGGAATCATACCCTCTGAACTTACCACACTACTTGGAATAAATTTGGGGTGTTGACAAGAAATCTTGTTAACATTTTAGCGCTAGAATGAGGGCTCGAACCTCCGATCTTGTTAAATTTTCATCACAGATTAATAGAGTTCATTCGAAAGAGGAAGATTGAAAGAACAAAGTGTAACAACAATGAAAAAGCTATAGTACAATCAGCTCTGGAAAATGATATAATCCCGAACTTCAACTTAGAAAATACAGAGATTGGATAGCCTTCAACTCTGATAAACAACAAGATTAGAGTTCAGAATTTACAACAACAAATGATAGCAATACGAGAATTGCTTGGAAGGGTTCCATCTCAAGAATCATTAAGTGTTGTGAAAGATGAACCGCCATCTCCAAATGAAGATCAACATGAGAATCAAGAAAGCCATGCTAAGAGAACCATTGAGCAATCAAATAGTTTAGCCATAGAAGATAGTGGAGGTCACCATAACAACATTCACAACCAAATCACAGAGGATACAATAAAAAATATACTCAATGAATTAAGGAAACATGTTATCCTGCAAAAGGCTCATTTGTCAGAAGAAAAGATGGCGGTTAGCATTCTTCCTCACATGCAAATTCCTCCACCAAAGTATGATGGAACTACTGACCCAGATGATCACTTTGCGGATTTTGAAAATTGGATGAACATATATAACGCTCCCGGGCTAGTTCGATGCAAACTTTTTTCAATAACTTTTCAAGGGGTGGCTCTCAAATGGCATAGGAGTTATCAAGAGAAGACCATTTGTTCTTGGGAACAATTTTCTCACAACTTTGTGACGCAATTTTATGTGTTTAAGGACCCAACTACGAGCTTTAGCCTATTAGCTACAATCAAACAAAAACTGGGAGAACCATTACTCGGATATTTAAAGAGATTCAATAAAGAAGTATTAAAAGCGGAAAATGCGAATGATAGAGATAAGTTGATAGCAATTCGGTCAGGGCTAATCAAACATACCCCTTTTTGGGAAGACCCTTATATTAACGGATGCAAAGATCTACGATACTTCTATTCCCGTGTAGACAAATTTATTCGATTAGACAAAATGAGCCATGACAAGGAAAGATCGCGACAAGGCGTCGAAGAAGAAAGATTTGACTCCGATCGCTTTAAGCATAAGTCAAAAGGCGGTGAAAGGGTTTGGAAAAGAATTCCAGAAGCCAACCATGTAGTCGTAAATCAACCTCTTTCTCACATACTTGCTGTAACAAAAGATAACGGAAATATTCCAATTACTCATAAAATGCGAAAGCAGCCAGAATCCAAAAAAGGAGGAAGTTACTGCGAGTATCACAAAACAAATGGACATGAAACCTATGAATGCCATGTCCTAGCAGGGAAAATTCAAGGCATGATCAAGTCAGTTTTCTTACAAGAGTTCGTCAAAGAAATCTGAAGGACATCTTATTCAAAATGAGAAAAAAGCGACCTTAGCAACTTCCAAATGCAGATCTCTATCAAATCATGAGGACTTGTGGCATTAGTTCAACTATGAACATTTTCTATCTCTTTTCATATCTTTTTAACTCAATTTGTGTTGTGCATTGACCATGTACTGATTAAAAATCGAGTGCTATTACATGTAAAAACAAAACCAATCCATGATGTTCAATGTACTCTCGGAGCATAGCAAATTTCTAGGTACTTGAGAATGACGGCTCAGATGCCTGATAAAAAATGACTACTAGTGTCGGAACCAATGCAGTACAAAATTTATCCTCATGGGACCTAGGATTATTATCAGTCCTTCCCCAGTTTCGAAGAATGAGCTTACAAATAAACCATCCTGTTGCAGAGCAATGCTTACCAAGGTATGAAAATCTATCTAAAGGAGAAAACAATATACTCTAATTCTATCTTTGATCAATTACTTCGCTAAGAAAAGTTTTTCAAACATGTCTTCAAAGACAAACTATTTTCGATTTCCCCACAACCGAGGGAAAAATAAATATCGATCCATTCCAAGAACCGATTTACACAACCTTTCAAGGGTGCTATATGGTATTAGTAAATGCACGCAAAGGATTTCAAACTAAGCAATCTCGATGTTTCAAAGTTTTCTGAAAACTATAGGCAAAGAAGCCTATTCATACCATTTCAAGAAAAGTTTTAAAACTATCAAAAGTTTATTGACAAAGACTCAGATAGAAAGTCTTGTTCTCGACTAAAAGACTACTGGTTCATGAATCATGACCTTCTAGTCTCCTATTTGAGATCAGTGTTTCTACTATGAGAATGACTTTAAAAACTTATATAGAGGGTGGCATTAAGAAAAGATAACCATACATCCATGCTCTTTTTCAGTAAATAGTCCCTCAATATATTAGAAGGGTCCATGTAAAGAAATTCTATCTTTTAAAAAGATTTCAATTGGCCAAAAATGATTTTCATATACAAAGTTTTAGCCGACGGCCAAAGACACCTCTTAGAGAGAGGGTTAAACCTCTAAAAAAAGACCTTACAAAAGGCACCTCCGGGAGGAAGGGTTAAATCCTCTTAAGACCTTACCAAAGGCACCTCATAGAGGGAGAGTTAAAACCTCTAAACAAGCCCTTAACGTCCATATCACCTCTTAGGGGAGGGTCAGGATAAGCACCCGCAAAATCAAAAGCCCCTAACGTCCAAATCACCTCTTAGGGGAGGATTAGGTAAAGCACTCATCAGCAACCTACTGAAGGAAGGTCAACTTATCACACTACATCCTTCAAAGCCAAGGGAATCCCGGAAGAGGCACCAAAAAAAATGAAGAAAGTCAAAGATGTCTATGACTCAAAAAGAAAGTCAGAACCCACGAGAATAAAGAGTTAAAGAAAGAAACCTATCCGTCATCTGAGACAAAGTTGGAATCCTAGAAAAGGATACACACAGAGGCAAAAGGATGAGGATATCTAGCGTCATATCCGGAAAAGACAAAATATATGCTAACGAGTTATAGAACTTTCAATCCTAGAAAAATGATTTCTACATCAAAAGATTAAGAAACTTTCATACCATAAAAAGGCATGAGACCAAAGATGAAAGAAGGAATCCATAACACGAAAACAAGAGTAAAATCGATACGAAAACCAAAGGAATGGAATAGGTGACAAATTTTTAGCTACAAAGATAAAGTACTTCACTCTAAGGGCAGGATAAGAAAACCACTCTTGAATCCTTTGAGATAAATTGACCGATTGGATAAAAGAGTCTATTATTCCTATATATATACATATACTACTAACTTATAGGCACTTCAGGAGCAACACATTTATTAACAGGAAACTTTCCTGTGAATAACCGTAGAATGAAGGTTAGAAAAACTTAGCTATCTTTTATTTGAAATCTACTAAATATGCTATTATTAGACATATCTATGTCTTCGTACTTATATTGAAGTTTTGAATGGTTATTTCGTTAAATGAGATCCTGACGAGACTATGGATAAATTCTTGATTCCGTGAATTTTGAGTTTCATCATTTCTATTGATGCAGATTTCATTTTGAACTTCGTGAATTTTAAATTTCCATATTGCTTTTTATGATGATTTATAGATTTCATATTCATGTTTTCCTTGTTGAATTTCCATAATAACTTTCAATTGAATTCCTGATTTCATAAATTATGAATTTCCCTATTTGACTCTTATGATGGTCTATAAATGCCAGATACTGAGTTTCTACCCATTGAATTTTCGTGATAATGTCTTGTTAGTTGCTTGGTTTAATGAGTTCTTGGTTTCCCTTTTGAGTTTTTTTTTGATGATTCGGAGATTTTCCATTTCTACTTTCCTTATTGAATTTCTGATTTCCAATTTTGTGAATTTTGGATTCCCTTGCCAATTCTCATAATGATTTAGGAGTTTCGTATTTCTAGTTTCCTTATTGAATTTCTGATGATCTTATTGGTTTTCAGGTTTAATGAATTCTACTCTTCCTTATGGATTTTTGTGATGATTTATGGACTTCCAATTCCTTTTCGTGAAGATTTTGTTTATGATGATTTATTGATTTCATTGACTTCATGATGATTTATCGATTTCATTGGAGAATTTCTATAAAGGCTTCATATTGAATTCTTAGTTTCAAGGTTTCCCAGTTCCTTCATTAACTTTCAAAATGGCTTATGAATTTTACATACATGAATTTTCATGATGATTTCCCATCATTCGATTGTTTATTGAGTTCCTAAATTCTTAATTCATTTGTGGAGTTTTTATGATAATTTATGGATTTCCCATTGATTTTTGTGATGATTTGCTGATTTTATATTCATGATTTCTTTATTAAATCATTATGGTGATTTCTTATTGAATTATTGGTTTAATGAATTTCCCCGCTGATTTCTCTAAGGATTCATGAATTATACGTGTTACAATTTCTCATTGATCGCTTGTTTCATGAGTTCGTGATTTTTTAGTTTCCTTTGTTGATTTTCCATGATAATTTATGAATTTTCCATTGATATTCTAATTTGGAACAAGAATGGATGAGTTTCAGATCACGTTGTTGATTGTTGGATTTTTAATTCCCTAATTTAATGGAATTTAAGCTTCCTTATTGATTCTTAGGAGGATTGATGAATTTTGTATTTCTAATTTTCTTATTGGAAGTTTTAGATGATTTTTATGGGGTTTTGAATTGATGAATTCTGAAATTACTTGATGATTTTCATGGTGATTTATTAATTTCTGATTTCCTTTTTAGGTGTTTGATAATCCTTTATGAGATTTCTGATTTAATGAATTCTGAGATTTCCTTGTGAATCTTTATGTTAATTTGTGAATTTTGCATTCTCAATGAATTTGGGATAATTTCTTGTTGGGTTATTGATACACTGAACTTCGAATTTCCTTGCTGGTCTTCGTAATAATTCACGAATTTGGTTCTCCATACTTCCATGGCAGAACTTGGATGGTTTCCTGCCTATTTTTTGATTTGTTGAGACTAACGTTTTTCTTTGGATTTTGATGAGAGTTTATGATTTTCCTATTCCCTACCGTTTTTCAGGTCCCTGGTTTTAAAAATCTTGTGTTTCCTTAATCATTTTTATCATGGTTGATGAGTTTCATATTTCTACTGTCCTTATTGAGGTTTTTGATGATCACTCTTTGGATTTTTGATCGAATGGATTCTGAAATTTCCTTGAGGGTTTCCCTGATGATTTATGAATTTTCTATGCTTGATTTTCTCATTGAATTTTAAATGATCTTTTGTCAATTGACCAATTTCATGGACTTTCAAATTTGTTTATGGATTTTGATGATAATTTATGAATTTCAAATCTTCAATTTCCTTATGGGACCTTTACTGGATTCCTAACTTTATAAATTCTATATTCTACTATTGAATTTTATGATGATTTATAAATTTTCCATTGAATTTAAAATTTGATTTCAATACAAGATCTTCATGACACCAAATGGAAACAATACTACACTACTTTCTATTTTTCACTAAATGAGAATTACAAATCAATGGTTTAAGCTTGAAAATGAAGGAAACTTAGAGGGACAAGGAAAGGTCCCCGATAGCATGAAATTGATTTCCACAGGTTGAAAAAGTTTAACTCGAGAAAGAAATATCAAGGGTCTGTAATAGATTTTCTCTAAAGGTTCATTTATTTGAACCGATATCTGCATATCAGGTGATATTACTCCACATTCTTAAGGAAGCTTAATTATGGTCATTACAAAGCAACTTATCTGGAAATATTACTCTAATGACATCTTGAATATTAGCAGCGTAAATTTGAGATTGCTCGTTAAGATTTCATAACAAAGTCACAACCTTAATAGAAGTTAGAATCTATTATGCAGAAAGCAAAAAAAGAAGTTCATTGGAGTTTTGTCCTAAAGAACAAAAGCTTCTTTCATACAATGGGGGGTGGGGGCTAAATTTTAACCATAAAATATTTAGAAAAACAAAGGCATGAAAGAAGGGTCATGAGAGCATGAGGAAAGATCAGAAAGCACCGAGATTTCTGGATAATCATACCTTCCGACAAGTAGCTTCCGGCGAAGTCCAAGGCTATCTTTCAAAGTCCATAGGCAGGATGATGCTCCAAGAATCCACCTTTCGACAAGGACGAGAGGTCTTTCAACAAAGACAAAGGAGAAGGAGTTCAAACCAAACCTTTCAAAGGATTCGAGAGGATGCAGCCATCAAGATTTAATAGCTTCAAACCTTTCGAAGTAATCGAAAGGTTCTGTTCGGGGGTTCTTACCTTTCGAAGAAGATGGAGAAATCAAAGAAAGCAGGTGCGACAACATAACGACCTTTTCGAAAGCATAGCAAGCCTTTCGAACTGGTTGGAGCACATCCAGAATACCTTTCGACTAGGTCGAAAGGTTTTTATGAAGAAAGCAATGCTCAAAAGTCAGCAAAGAATGATAGATAACCATTCGAAAAAATTGAAGGGAAACACAACACTCAAGTGAGAAGCAACCTTCCGACAAGATCGAAAGGTGCATAACAGGCACGTAAAGAGCAACCTTCCGACAAGGTCAAAAGGTTTACAGCAATTAGGAGGAGAGCTACCTTCCGACAAGGTCGAAAGGAACACAACGGTAGGAATAAGGCGAGCCTTTCGACAACATCGAAAGGTTCATGAAAGCTACAGAAAGGCAACCTTCTGACAGAGTCGAAAGGTTCATGAACGCATCAGGAAAAGCAACCTTTCGTCAAAGCCGAAAGGTTCATGAAGGCATTGGAAAGACAAACCTTCCGACAACTACGAAAGGTTCATTATGGCACATAAAGGGAAAACCTTTCGACAAAGATGAAAGGTTTGTAGTTGCTTATAAAAGGAAAACCTTCCGACCCAGTCGAGAGCATAGAGTCGAAAGGGGGACCGCCTGTGTCTATAAATAGGACCCGAAAGGTCATGTTCGGGGGATCCGAATTTCTCTCATTCTAACTTTTAACTTCTTGATTAAAGGATTGAAATCCTAATTGAGTGTGATTTGGGGAAATTTAATAGAGTTAAGCTTTTTCTTGAATAAAAGGGAAGTACTTAGCTTTGTTAATTACTTTACCGCTTGTATAAATCTTTGTTGGGTTAACCCATATTTGCAGGTTCAACCTCATTGGAAGGTTCTTGTCGACAAGGTCGACAACACTCCTAAACAATCAATAACTACAACCATTCGAAGTCTTAAACCCTTCAACCTAAGCCTTTCGACAAGGTCGACAACCTATTTGGATTAACATTCACTGAAACCTTATGAAACTGTTGACTCAATTGTTTTAACCTCTCGACAAGGTTGGAATCTACTCAATATAAGTGATCAAACCTTTCATCCAGATCAGAAGCTACTACCTTCTCACCAAAGTAATTGATTTCCTACCCTAATTCAAGGAAGGCTGTCTCCCTAACCATTCGATAAGATTGAATCCTACTTTTTGAGGACTCGATTCAAGAAAACCTAATCTAATCAAAAGAAAAGCCTTTATGGAAGACTTCAAACGAACTCAATGAAGCCTGAAGGTCACTTAGTCCAGGCTCTAAACCTTTCGGCATCAACGGAAGGTCTGATTCGCAAGATATTTAAAAGTGAGGATACAAAAGCAATCCTTAAGGGAATCACACCCTCTAAACTTACCACACTACTTGGAATAACTTTGGGGTGTTGACAAGAAATCTTGTTAACACCTTTGCCGAGAATTGATGATCTATTTGATCAGTTGTGTGGAGCCAGAGTGTTTTCCCAATTCGATTTGGCGACAGGTTTCCATCAGTTAAGAGTGACAGAGGACAGTATTCCATTGACGGCATTTCGGACTAGGTATGGTTCGTATGAGTAGTTAGTAATGCCATTTAGGCTAAGAATGCACCTCTTTCTTCGTGAATCTAATGAACCGAGTTTTCCGAAAGTACTTGAATAGGTTTTTGTTGGTATTTATAGATGACATTTTAGTATACTCTAAGGATGAGAGAGAGCATGAAGATCATCTTAGAGTAGTGCTTGAGACGCTGAGGCAGCATCAGCTGAAAGCGAAGTTTTCCAACTGTCATTTTTAAAAGAAAGATGTTAAGTTTCTTGGTTACGTGGTTTCAAAGAAAGGCTTGTCAGTCGATCCAGATAAGGTTGAAGCTGTTAATAATTGGAAGAGACTAGAGACGATGACCGAAATTAGAAGTTTTCTTGGATTTGCTGGCTATTACCGGAGATTCATTAAGGATTTCTCATGGATAGCAGCATCGTTGACTAACTTAACCAGGAAGGACGTGAAGTTTGTCTGGTCTGACAAATGTGAAGAAGCATTCCTTAATTTAAAGCATTTGTTGAATGCACCCGTGTTAGTAGTTCCAGATGGAAACCAGAGGTTGGTGGTGTATACCGATGCATATGGAGCTGGATTAGGAGCTGTGTTGATGTAGAAGGGTAAAGTCATTACCTACGCTTCACGATAGCTTAGACCGCATGAAGTAAGATATCATACTCATGATTTGGAGTTGGCTGCAGTGATTTTTGCATTGAAGATTTGGAGACATTATCTCTTTTGAGCTATACATAGATCATAAGTCCTTAAGGTACTTATTCTCTCAGAAGGAGTTGAATATGAGACAACAGAGGTGGCTGGAGTTTTTAGCTGCGTATGATTTACTCCTGGGAAAGGAAACAAGGTAGCGGATGCTCTCAGCAGAAGACATCAGAATGTGGTGTTAGCTATGTTGGCAAAATGGAAGGATTTAGAAGCTTTGACTACTTGTAGTGTGCGGTTAAGGTCGACTGCTAGTTCTAGCTAGAGCACCGCCATGTTGTCCTGTTTCGAAGTTTGACCAGTGTTGATTGAAAGGATTGATTCTAAACAGAAAGTGGATCCAGTATTAGCTGAGAAGATTAGAATACTTGAGGTTGGAACTGAGATCGATGATCTAAGAGATTTTAGTTTTGACCAGAGAGGATGGTTGAGAAAGAAGGGACGGTTGTGTGTTCCGAATGTTGAGGACTTAAGGAAATAAGTTCTTAGGGAATGTCGTCGGTCCAAATTTATGATTCATCCTGGAGGGACCATGATGTATCAAGATATGAAGAGAAGCTTCTATTGGGAAGGTATAAAGAGGGATGTTGGCTTGTGGGTTAGGCAGTGTGCAAACTATCAACAAGTGAAGGCCGAACATCAGAAGCCGAGTGGGTTGCTTCAACCTTTAGAGATTCCAGTTTGGAAATGGGATTCGATATCCATGGATTTTATAGATGGGTTGCCAAGGTCAAATAGAGGAAATGAAAGTATATGGGTTATGGTGGACAGGTTGACCAAGAGTGCCCATTTCATTCCAGTCAAGTCAACTAGGACGACACCTGTTTTAGCTGTGTTGTTCATGAAGAACATAGTTAGACTACATGGAATTCCTAGTAGTATAGGCAGTGATAGAGATGCTTTGTTCACCAGTGAATTCTGGAAGAGTCAACAAGATGTATTAGGCACTAAGCTCAGGATGAGTACTGCGTATCACCCTTAGACGGATGGGCAGACAGAGAGAGTCAATAAGGTATTCGAGGATTTATCGAGAGCTTGTGTATTGGACTTAGGTGGATCTTGAGAAGATCACCTACACTTAGTGGAGTTTTCCTATAATAATAGTTATCAGACTATTATAGGAGTGGCACATTTTGAAGCCTTGTATGGAAGGCCATGCAAATCACCAGCATGTTGGTTGGAGATTGGAGACAGATTAGTCTTAGGTCCATATCTAGTTAGAGAGGCGACATAGAAGATTGAGTTGATCCGAGAAAGGATGAAAGAAGCTCAGTCTAGACAGAAGAGTTATGTAGATAAGACGCGTAAAGACCTATAATTCTCAGTTGGAGATAAGGTTTTCATTAAAGTATCACCGATGAAGGGTCTGGTATGACCTGTAAAGTCAAGGAAACTGGCACCGAGATATGTTGGTATGTTCCTAGTTATAGAGAGGATCGAAAAGCTCGCGTATAGAGTAGAGTTGCCGAGCAGTATGACAGGTGTCCATAATGTGTTTCATGTGTCTCATCTTCGAAAGTATGTGCATGATCTAGAGACTATTATTCCTTTGACAGGGTTGGAAGATTTGATAGTAGAGCCTAATTTGACTTTTGTTAGACAACTAGTTCGAGTTGAAGCGAGGGATGAGAAAAGATTGAGGGACAAGGCAGTCAAGTTGGTGAAAGTTCAGTGGAGCGACAACGAGAATGACTGTACTTGGGGGACAGAAGACATGATTAGAGATACTTATCCTGATCTGCTTTGACGGTATGTCTATATTAGCTTTATATAGATAGCTGCTAGTCAAGTAGGCTAATATGGTTGTTGGGAGCTGTTACAGATGATTGATACGTTTAGTATTTAGTACTTACTGAATTGATGACGAAATTCTTTAAGGAGGGGAGCCTGTAACACCACTAATTTTTATTGACATTATTCAGGATATTTAATTATATAAATTAAATAGAATAATGTAAATATTAGAGTGATAAAAGGATTTAGATTTGATAATTTATTTAGAGGCTGAGCTTAATTAAATAAATGGGCTTATGAATAGACTTATATGTAAATTAATTCACGCAAGGGTATTATAAGGTAATTGCCGCACCATTACCCTTATAATCTCGTTTCCACTTTCTATTCACGTTCATTTTTCAAAAAAAACTCAAAACGTAAAATATAAAGTTCAAGCCGGCATTTATTTAGAAGAAAAAGAGGAGAGAAATTCATCTAAAGCTAAGGAATCAAGCTAGGGGAATTAATCCAAGATCAAATCTCGAATTCCTTATCCTAATCAAGGTGAATAATAATCAAAACCATGTCTATTTTTGTTTTTAATGATCATTTGATTCAGGTTTAAGTTTAAATCCATTATGATGATTTTTGATAATGATATGCTTGGATTTCACGATATAATATATTCAAACAAGTTTGTTTGATAATTGTTTTATACGGTTTTAAGGCTAAAATTGTTTATTTTTGATTTCGAATGACAAGAGAAATTTATATGTTATGTAAAACATTAATTTGGAGATGGGTTCTAATTTTTATAATTTTCCAAGTATGGAAAATTTGTTATGAATTTTCAAAGGAGAAAATGAATAATTTGGGTTTAAAATTATTTCGGCTAGAATATAAAGAATTGGGGTCTGAAATTTCTATATGTTAGATAACATATTAAAAGTGAATTTCTGTGATTTTTAGGGATTTTATCTAAGTAATTTACTATGGAAATTAATTATTTTAGATGGAGGATGTAATTGTTTTAATTGTTTGCTTAATGGAAGGGCTTATTTGTTAAATTATTTTTATTTAGATCTGAAATAATTGCGGCAGTTTTAAGAAAGAATTTGAAAAGTTTATGGCAACCAATTAAATGTTTACAAATAGGTTGGTTAGTTAAAAAGCAATTACTTAAAAAGGCATTAAAACAATCTTTACTTAGAAAATATGTTTCGCCTCTTTCAGTAGTACCTTTCGACTCTATACTTCCGCCTCAACCAAGTTAAAACCACCCAAGTCAAAACCAATATACAAGGTATCAATAAGTTGGTACGTAGTGGATTGGGGAAAAGCGGAAGGTATGGCATCGAAACATAGCTTTCGAAGGGGTCGAAGCCTTTGTTTTACTCTCCAAAGATATGCGGTTGCCTTGTTTTCAAAAGGATGCTTTCGAAGGGGTCGAAACCCATTTAAATAATTTTTGAATATGTTGCCGCCTTTTTGTCTCGAAAAGATAGCTTTCGATTGAGTTTCCTTGCTTTTAAATTAAAGCTTTCGAAAGGGTAGTTTTAACCCAGTTGGAACCTGCTCCTGACCTTATGCCTTTCGAATGGATTGAAGCCATCAACTGATTCGAAAGGTAGCTTTTGTTTTATAAATGAAGTAAGCCACTTCCTATAGCTTTCGAAAGGGTTAATGGTTTAGAAGGCAATGGCTTCGAAAGAGGTTTTAAAGCTATCCCTCAAGTATTTTACTTAAATGATTTAAGCTTTCGAAAGGATGGTTCCGAAGCCATCAGTTTTCCCCAAACTCTTTTATATGAAGGTTAATGGTTTTAAAAGGGGTACTTTCGTCTATATTCACTTTGACCCAAATGATATTTTTAAAGATAAACCCAATGGTTTCGAAAGGGGTGCTTTCAATGGTTTCGATGTTATGCTTCTAAGAGTTAATAAGTGATGCTTTAATACTTTCGAAAGGTATGTTTTGATGGTTTCGAAAGAGATGATTTGAAGTTTTTTGAAAGGTATATGTTTAGTGTTTTGAAAAAATGATTTGAATGCTTTCGAAGGAGGTTATCTAATGGTTTCAAAAGTGAAAGTTTAAGGTTTTGAAAGCCTTAGTTTTCAAAACAAAGAACCCAATCTCATTTTTAAAGGAAAAACCATGGCATAAATAATGGAGCTTTAAAATGACTTTTAAGTATGGGGTTTTTGAAGAAGGTTTCCTTGATAAATTATTAGGTTAAAGGGATTAACCATGTTTCATAAAATGATTTCAAGGGTATTAAACAACAGGTGTGGTGTTATTATGTTATTATGTTTGCTTGTTCTAATATATATATATATATATATTCACTTTAAATGGACCCGTAACTGTATTTTTGGGAGAAAGGGCAGAATAACCAGCTTGGATGACCCAATAGTGAATATAAATTGAGTTAACTCCTGTATGAGTGGAATTGCATCCAGAAGGTCAGGTAGACCAGAATATAGGATGTCTAAATATTGATTAAAGAAGTTATTAGATAGACAGGTTCATAGTAAACCCATGAAAACTATGTTTAAAAAGAGTTATTGGCAGAGGCCAATAGGTTTGTAGTGAACCCATGAAAACTATATCCGGATAAAGTTATTGACATAAGTCAATAGATTCCTAGTCAACCCATGAAAACTAGGATATGAGGGAAGTTATTGGAAATACCAATAGGTTCAGGGAGAACCCATGAAACAATAAAGTTACTGGAAGGGGCCAATAAGTTCTCAGTGATCCTATGAAAACTATGAAATCGGACAGGGAGTCCATAAGTTTTAAATAGGTTATTAGTAAACCCATGAAAACTAATAAGTTAATAGTGACCCTAGAAACTATAACTGAGGTAGATAGTCAAAATGAATGGGGATGGGTAATCTAGAGTGGATTTACTTGTTTGCATATCATCATAATAGTTTGAATTGTTATATTTTAACCATTGTAGATGCAGGAGCACAGTATATGGTTTTTATAAAGTTTTGGATAAGATACTAGTGAGGGGAAAACCCGTTTTGCTAAGTGGTATGGTCTCACTAGATATCTAAATGGTTTGAGATGGTAGGTTATTATCCATACCAGGCTTTATGTTTGACTCGAAGTTTATGTTTTTTCCTTAAACTCTCAGGTGCTCAATTGATTTTGAGTAGTTTGAGAGTTGAGGTTTTAAGGCACCTCTGTAGACGAATAAGCTTCCGGAGACGTGCAGGAGGCAAGCTAGCTAGTAGGAGTTCTTTTCTATTTTGATTCTGCTGTGTTTTGTTGTAAAGACAAAGTTGTTTAATTGCCTAGTTATATATACTCTGATCATCCAAAGGGGCATCTTCATATGTCGCTCCCAGTGTATGTTGTAATAATTATATTTTCTCTGAACGTGGTTCTCGTATTGGGATTATGTAGTGAATTTGAAATGATTTGAAATGGAATGAGAAAGTTGTTTAATGATTTTAAAATTCTTCCATATCCATGTGTTCCTGTTATATCAATGTATCTAACATTACCGTATTTGGTCGTCGAAGATTAATAACTATGGATGACTGCAGCATTCATAGCCATTAGTTTTGGGCCTCCAAGTGGGGGATGTTACAAAAATATTTCATGCAATGTCAGCTAGATAGTTAATAGCGAGGAGTCCGCTTTGAGATTATAGGTAGTGAATGACGTGGACCTTCCTTAGATAAGGTATTAAATGTTCAAAGTGTGCCTAATTCCCATTAAAAGGTATTAAGTGACTTGACTATTATCTCTTAGATTGATAGGACATTATTGATGATAGATATGGGTTATTGATTTGGCTATGGGCTTATATTTTGAAAGCCTTTTTATTTATGTTGAGAAAAGCCTTTGGGCTTATATTTGAAAAGACGTATGATGTAGGTAGAATACGCAAGACATATTCCTATTTAAATTATACTGCCCAAGTACTAATATAGCAAGGATCGAGGTTTCTATTCACTGAACATATGTTTTTCTGTCTCCCTCCTCATAATAACATAGGTTAGGAAGGGTGATGCTGAAGGCGGAGATGTTGATGAGACTTGTGGCAATATTTTATTTATCTACTTGTTATTTTCTGCTGTTTTGATGTACCCATGAAATAAAAATGATGTTGTAATTTTGGAATATTGCACTAAGGATATGTTATGGTTATTATTGGGTTTTGGTATTATAGATATTTTGTTATGGGTTTAAATGACATTTTGAAATTTGAATAAAATGGGTACTATTGTTATATTTTATCCTTCCGCTGTGAGATCTGAATGTTTAGATAAATAGCTTTACATTGTTCTTTTTACCATCCAACAGCCAGCTTTGAGATGGGCTTAGGTTTCGATGGGCCTTTTTTGGGTTGGAATTTAGGTCCATTTTAGGGTGGGTTGTTACATTTGGTATCAGAGTCTAGGTTACCCGATCAATGGGGAAAAGTGTATGCATGAGAGACATACTTGTTATTTTTAATTGGAATTTTCCAAAAACCCATATTATACACACACACACACACACATTATGATGAACATACGCGTATACACTAGGCGAATCTTTCTTTTAGCGTATAATACTATTTTAGAAAATTATAATTAAAAGTTTAACCTACTGATAGTGGACTATGGCTAAAAATCCTTCTTCCTCTAAGACTAGGAACCTCACCAGTGGAATGCCCACCACTCGAGAGATGCTCAAATGGTTAAACAGTACCTCAGGAACATAGGTCAAGTCCCCAACAGATTACACTGGCAACATCTGTTGCTCCGCCTGCCGAGGCTGCACCTCGTCCCATCGATTTTCCCAAAATGTGCAAGGATTTTATTAACATGGGGGAAGAGTATATTTTGGAAAGGAAAGCTTCATGGAGATAAGGCATGGATAAATGGTTGTGAAAGGATATTTCGGGAGCTTGGTTGGGAGGATCAAGTGAAGCAGAGAATGATAGCTTAGGTAGGGAAACTCTACCCTGAAGGAGTACATTAGTAAATTTACAGAACTAGCCAAGTTCAAAATGAGTTTGATAGATACACCCAAGAGGAAGGCCATGAAATTTGTCAAGAGGATAAATTCCCCGATTAGGGAATGGTTATTGACTCAAATACCCACTAACGCTACCTACGAGATGCTTTTTGAGATGGCTTTACTGCAGATGACTAATGCTGTGGAGAAAGATATGGAGAATGAGAAGGAGAAGGTATGACACACAAAGAATCATGGAGGGGCCAAGAAAGGATTATTTTTTGGGCGAATAAGAAGTCGAAAGGGAAATTTAAGAAGGAAGGTAAAGTGTGTAATAGATGCCAAAAGAAAGAACACCTCATGAAGGCTCGTAGAGTGAATTAGTTGAAGGAAGATTTTAAGGGAAAGTGTTACCACTGTCATGAGGAAGGGCACTACAAAAATCAGTGTCCAAAGATGGAGAAGGAAGGGCAGAGTAGATAAGCCTACACCATTGAGGCTACCCCTATTTCGAGTAGACCACCCTCTAGAGACCAAGGAAAGGCAGCTATGGAAGGTATAACTCTTATTTTGGGAAATAAAATTCATACTTTATTTGACACCGGAGCATCAAATTCATTTATAGCCAGGAATGTGGTTTACTCCTTAAATCTTTAAACCCAAACTATACCTACCCAATAATAGTTTCAAATCCTATGGGGGAACAACACATCTTTTCTCAATTTGTCATGACCTTGTATTAGACATATGCGATGTTGATTTCACATGCGATCCATACGTTCTAAATTTTGAGGGATATGGACTTATTTTGGGTATGGATTGATTGTCGCATGGCACTCTTAGACCACGATAAGGAGGTGGTATGGTTAAAGGGTTGTAAAGGGCCAGACATAAATGTTCATTGTACACCCCAGAATTCAGTCGAGTTATGTTATCTATACTCGATGAACCTATCGCAAAATGAACTTTCATCCGCACCCGTAGTTCGAGAATTCTCTGATGTCTTTGAAGAAGTTTCGGGCCTTCCATCCCAAAGAGCGATTGAGTTTAGGATTGAGCAGGAAAAGGACGCTAGACCAGTCACTCTACCATTAAGACACATGGCCCCCAAGGAAAGGCGAGAGTTGGATAGGAAGCTCTCGAATCTACTGTAGAAAGGATTCATTCGACGAAGTACCTCGGAATGGGGAACCCCTGTTGTCTTTTCCACTAAGGCAGACATCTCATTGAGGCTTTGTGTTGATTATAAGGAACTCAACAAGTTGACGAAAAAGAATAGGTATCCCTTACCTAGGATAGACGATTTGTTGGATCAACTTGTAGGAGCTAAAGCCTCCTCCCAATTAGACTTGGCAACTGGATTTCATCAACTAAGGATTGCAGAGGAAAGTAAATCAAAAACCGTATTTCGCATGCTAGAAGGGCTCTATGAATGGGAGGTGATGCCTTTTGGATTGACAAATTCCCCCGCATACTTTATGGATTTGATGAGTGTAGTATTTAGGGGACAGTTAAAAATTTATTGTAGTTTTGTAGACGACATCTTTGTATTTTCCAGAAGTGAAAGGGATCATGAAAGTCACTTAAGGGAGATATTAGGAACCTCGAGAAGGCACCAACTTAAAGCCAAATTCTCAAAATACCACTTTTGGAAGAAGGAAGTGAAATTTCTTTGCATATTGTTTCGGAACATGGGTTAGTTGTGAACCTCACAAGAGTGGAAGCTATTCAAAATTAGAAGACTCCAAAGAATGCCATAGAGGTTAGAAGTTTTCTAGGGTTAATAGGTTATTATAGAAAATTCATAAAGGATTTTGCAAAGATTGCAGTCCCTCTACCCGTTTGACCAAAAAGAATTTGGTCTTCGCTTAGGATGAGAAATGCACGGAAGCATTCAGAAAGCTAAAGGAACTATTGACAAGTGCACGAGTACTCATCATCCTCGATGGAACTAAGCCTTTTACGGTTTATAAATACACATGTGGCACAATAATGAGAGTAATTCTTATGCAAAAGGAAGAGTGATAGCTTATGCTTGCAAGCAACTAAAGGACTATGAGAGGAGATACCTAGTGAATGACTTGGAGCTGGCAGCTATTGTTTTCGCCTTGAAGATGTAGAGGCACTATATTTTAGGGAAAATGTTTGAGTTGTTTACTGACATAAATCACTCAAATATCTATTTTTCCAAAAATACTAAAATCTTAGGCAACAAAGGTGGATGGAGTTTACATCATCCTATGATTTTAGGATATAGTATACCCATGGAAAATGGAATTTCATCGCCGATGCCCTTAGCTGGAGGCATGCTAATTTGGTGTTATATATGAGTGGAGACAATTGGAGTTCCTCTCGAATTTCAACTTCCAACCGCCAATAGAACCCACTCAAAACTATTTGGCAACAACGGAGGTTAGACCAGTGCTGATGGACCATATTGGACTTGAAAAAATAATGATGAAGGGATAGTTGATATCTTGGATAAGCTGAGGAGGGGAGAACAATTTCCCCACGTCAGTAGATATGTAGTTGACGAGAAGGGAAGTTTGAGGAAAGATGGACGCCTCTACGTCCTAAGGATTGATAGTATATTGGAGGAAGTAGTCACCGAATGTCACCATTCACGGATGACTGTTCACCCGGAGGAGATAAGATGTATAGGGATATGAAACGGAGTTTCTATTGGCTAGGGATGAAGGAGAAAGTAGTTGAATTTGTTTCTAGGTATTTGACATGTTAAAGGATTAAAGCTGAGCGAGGAAGTCCGGAGGATTTTTATTGCCATTAGAAATCCTAACTTGGAAATAGGAACACATATCAGTGGACTTCATAAATGGGTTGCCTAGGAGTCATAGAGGCAATGAATTAATTTGGGTCATAGTGGATAGACTCACTAAAAGTGCCCATTTTATTCCTATTAGAAGCAATAGGACCACAGCATCTCTAGTACAGATTTATATTAAGAAAATGGTTCAACTTCATGGAATTCTAGTTAGCATCGTTAGTGATAGGGACCCCTTATTTACTAGCGAGTTTTGGAGAAGTTTGCAGACAGCTTTAGGAACATCGTTGAGTCATAGTACTGCTTACCACCCATAGAAAGATGGACAAACAGAAAGAGTAAATAGGATCTTGGAGGACCTATTGATAGCATGCATCATGGACTTCGGAGGATATTGGGAGCAATACTTACCTTTAGTGGAATTCACTTATAATAATAGTTATCGATCGATGATTGGTATGGCGCCCTTTGAAGTGCTTTGTGGGAGGCAATGCAAATTGCAAAATTGTCGGTGGAAAACCACTGACAAAATTTTACTCGGACCAGATTTGGTTCGCGAAACTTCGATGAAGGTAGAGTTGATTTGGCAACGAATGAAGGTAGCACTTGATCGCCAGAAATCCTACTTGGATAAGGGAAGAAAAGAATTAGAGTTCAAGGTTAGAGACATGGTGTTTGTCAAAGTTTCCCCTCTTATGAAGTTCATGAGATTCGGAAAGTCATGAAAGCTAGCACTAAGATTCGTTAGGCCTTTCCAAGTTGCGGAAAGAATAGAAAGACTAGCTTACCGTGTGGAGCTGCCTGATATATTAGCAGGAGTCCACAATGTTTTTCATGTTTTGCATTGAGAAAATGCCTTTATGATACAACTACTGTAGTAGAGCATGATCAATTGAGGGGTATTGAGATGGTGCCAATAGCATCCTATGCCACCGCATGCATTATGGAGCATAGAACTAGGAAGCTCCACAATAAAGAAATTAGGTTGGTTCGAGTACTATGGGAAGATAACTCGGATGATAGCACATGGGAAACTGAAGAGAAGATGAAGATATCTCATTCTGAACTTTTCACTGATAAACTTTTCTCTCCAAAATAAGATTTTGGTTGCTTCGTTGTTGCTAGATTGGATGGTAGAGGTGGTTGCTACACTTTTCACCGTCACATTGCACTTATATAGAAATTTTATGCATGTTTAAGATGATTTGCTTACAAACTTATACAACACAGTCACACACTCACGTTAGGATTGAGCTCACTTATAGTATGTTTGTAAGACACAATCACATTGCACTCTTGGTTGAGTAGATGGTTGTGTAGATAACTTGGTGTACAAAATGGATGTTTAGTGCGCGTTACGCCGTTCTCTCCTTGGAAAAAGATTTCAGGGACGAAATCCTTTTTTAGGGGAGAAGAAGGTAACATCCCAAAAAATCAACCAAAAATAAGTTGGATAAAATAAATTAAATAAGGCAGGGATAAAAATGGAAATTTTTCAAAAGTTGGAATTTGACAACGAAAGTTATGTCGTTACGTTCGTGGCGAAATTCTGATCAATTTTCGTATATAATATGTTGAAAACGGAGCTCAAACGAAAACGTTATGAACATTTGAAGTTTTCGGGTTAAGATAATTTAAATAGAATTCAAATTCAAATTAATAATAAAATTTGAAATACAAAGATTAGGCTTGGGGGTAAGTAAACATTAAAATTAACGTTAACGTTTAATTGCAGTTAAGGAATAAAATAAATCGACAATGGTAACAAAAATTAACGTCCCAGAATAAAGGACCAGTCGATCTCTCCACTTGGACCTATCGATCGCTAGCGGTCGACCGGTGGGAGGCAGCGATCTACCAGTGATTAACAGTGGCGGCTAGGGTTTCCAGCATTATGAATGTCTGGAATTTAATAATATTAAATCGACTTAAATCTGATGGTTCTGGTGCATTTCAATCACTATAAATAAGACCCTAGCCACCTCACTTTTATTCACAAATTATTTTGAAGCTCTAGCGAAGTTCTGTCAGTTCGTCTTTTTGTAGATTCAGAAAATTCCATTAGGGTTTCAGGTAAGGAATTCTACATATCTATTTTTGTTTTCTATTTATTCTCCCAACCTGTTCTTCTCCAATTTTTTGAACCTAACGTATATATACAAATCCCTTATATATATCAAAAGGAAGAGATCTGGTAGAGATTGTTAAAGGCGTTTCAAATACAAATGAGGCAAAACTAAGGATAGACTATAAGTTGACATCTTAGTCTTTCTATTTTAATAGTTGATTAGTATAGTTTGGATTTGAATATGCCTTGGTGAGTTTTTGTTTGCGAAAACATCATATTATAAACCTCCAAGACTCCTCCAATGCGAAACATCAATTCTATGTTGGAATCTCAATTGTTTATGTCAAAAAAATGGAAATTTTGTAGATTTGCAGTTTTGATAATTTTACCTTCTATTTCACTTCTCATTCTTTTTCTTTGGATTTGATTAAGGAATAGTGCGTTGGGTATGAATTTTATTCGTAGTTTGCACCGTATATTGAAAGTCTATATGAGTGGATCGTATAGATTATATGCAAGTATAAACAGCTAACTATATAATATAACTCTATAAACGATAGTAGCAAAGTAAATGAAAATAATCACACCGGTATTTTATACTGGTTCGGACCTCCCGTCCTACGTCCAGTCCCGAAGCTCCTCTTCGGAATTTCCTTTCAACTAACCCTCGCTTGACCCGGAGGAACAGGTTTACAATAGCAAAGTTTCTTTGTCAAGAATGCGTTCTATAACACGGATGTTGACTATTGAGTACAAAAGTGCTTCCAATATATATCTATCTAGAGAATATCTGAATGAGGAGTTCTGTATATATGGAAGGGTTAATTACAGGTATTTGATTGCTTATAGATCAGGAATAAATCATAGTACAAGAGATAAGAGTGTAAGTAAGTCAGGTGATTATTCTCTTGAATTCCTGATGCTATTTATAGTGATGAAGAGTTTTCTTGTATAGTTGCATCTGTTGTAATCTCCGTAAAGTTGCTTCTGATGGTGATGAAGAGTTGCGACAAAAGAGAAGTGGATGTGTCTTTTCGAATGTGGCAGTCGTACTTTGAAAATGCACAGTCGAGTCTCGAATCAGACGTCTGGAGAGTAACCTCAGACGTCTGGTCTTCATATCTGTTTTATGCCTGGGTACTTTTCAGACGTCTGACGTTGGTAACCAGACGTCTGGTTGCTTCTGAATTATGAACCAGAGGAATCATTCAGACGTCTGGATAGTGCTCATAGACGTCTGAAAGTGTGCATGTTGCTTTATCTTGTGCATGTCCTATTTCTTTTCAACCTCTACTGATTTGACGTCTTTTGATTCTTCTCTTGAGTGTTGCTTTAGTCTTTTTGGTGATGTTACTCTATCAACTACCTGTAAATATAGATCTACATGTACATTCGATTTCTATTGTATAGTTGTTATCATTGAAACCATAGAATTGATTTCCTAACAATCTCCCCATTTTTGATGATGACAACTATTCAATGTACTTATATATATATTTTAAATCTCCCCCTGAATATGTGCTTAGTTTTGTTGTTAAGATTTATATATATATTTCTCCCCCTTTGACATTATCAAAAAGAATATTTAAAAGGTCAAGCCAAAAAAGAGATTATCATTAATAATAAGAAGAAGTTACATTCATAGATTTGAATAAGAAAGTGAAAAAAAAACTAAATTCTAGAGTTCCTTAGGAGAAGCTTCCTTTGGATCATCTTCCTTTGGTTTGTCAGAAGAGCCTGGCTTAGAAGGAGATGTCAAAGCTTCGTTGGAAGGATCATCGTCAAATAATTTAGAGTGTTTTGTAGGAGGAGAGGGTACAGGAGTAGGCCAATCCTCAGAAGGTGGTGAAGGACCACGAACTCGCTGTAGAACCTCTTTCAGAACTGATATGACAGTGGAGAGAGAGTCTTCGACTGTGGCTAGTCGTGTAGCAAATGAAGTTTCAAATTTGTCGATTCGCCTAGCCAAGTACTTTTGATTTTGAGATAATATATGTTGATTTCTGAGTGTAAGATCTCGAATACTTTCATTAGGGTCTGTTTCTAGGCGAGTCTCTATAACGTCTTCTTGTCCTGGATAATCAAATGGAGCGGGAGGAGGAGGAGTGATTTCTCTATGTTGTTCTGTCTGTTGAGATGGAACAGCAGATGTCGTACATAGGAAACTTAAGTAAATTATAGAAAGGTCCTATATGAAGTTTTTTCTTTTGAATTTCTTGATACCTTTTCATCGAATGGGGTGCCTTGAGCATCCATCGTTCAATCTGCTCGTCGGAGCATACTTGAGGATTTGAAGATGTCGATTGTTGGTCCAGTTTGCGTTTTGGAGCTTTGATATTTTTTGTAAGAGGAGGCATCTTCGTTTCGTTTTAAAAATAATTAGGGTTTGGTAATATAATTGGAAATCGGCAGAGAGAAAATATGGTATGAGGTTTGAAAAGTAAAAAACAACTGTCGTTATTTTGGGGTTATAATAACGGTCGATTGAATTCCAGACGTCTGAGTTTGAAAGTAGACGTCTGGTTTGCCCTAAAAATTGTACGTATAAAGCGAACAGACGTCTGTTTGGTATATGTCAGACATCTGGTTTGGCAAAGCTTGAAAATTTTAGAGGCAGAAAGACTAATCAGACGTCTGGAGCTTAACACAGACGTCTGTTTTCTGTTTATTTGTGAAACAGATAAGTTAGTCAGACGTCTGGAAATTAGTTCAGACGTTTGAATTATTCTGAATGTTTTTTTTGGAGAAGGCGGAGCTTCATTCCAGACGTCTAGACATATGCACATTGGTTAAAGTTGTGACATATATCAGTGAATCAGACGTCTGAAAACAATAGTCAGACGTCTGAAAGGGGCAATTTTGCTAAAAATAGTATAAAATTTATGGTTTTATTTATTTATCAATTTTTGATAGTAAAAGTCTTTATTATTGGAAAATATATAACAACTTACAAAATACATACAATAATCAATTTTGATCTAGTATCCATTTCTCCTTATTTTTTATTTTGAGTACCTGCAAGATAAAAAATGTTTTAATTGGTACCCATATATTTGGTTAGGGTCCTAATTGTTAGAAGAAGGTAGCCACACCCAAGATGGTTTGGTACCTTTATAAATATAGTTTTTATTATAGACTACATTTTCTAAGTAATTACTGATGTGCTTTTGTCTAATTAAATTATTATTTGTTTTAGGAACCCAAATTTTCATATTTTTGGTATTCAATTTTTGTTTAGATAAACTTCTAGTTTCTATATAATTAATTTTTTTAGCATTATTTTTCTTTTGTTTAGAACATTTTTTAAATCCTATTCCATTTCTATTACCTGATGGTTTTGATGTTTTGATAAGATTTTCCAAATCTTGTTTTCCTTTGTTCAATTTTGATACATTATTGGTAATTTTATCTAATTTTTCTTTTAACTCTCTATTTTCTGTTTTCAATAATTCAATATTATTTTTAAGATCAACATTTTCTTTTACTAGAGTAATGTTCTCACTTTCTATCACATTATTTCTTAGTTTTTCTTGAGATATTTCAAGTTCTTCTTCTAAAATAGTTTTTTCATCTTTCAACATTCCTACTTCAAGTTCTAATCTATTTACTTTTACTATATATTCTTTGTTCAATTTTTTAATTTGTCTAAATTTATCATCTAATTCTATGCTAAGTTCAAGTAATTCTTCATAACTAAGTTCCGGACATACCTCATCTTTTTGTGCCATAAAACACACATTAGCTTGTTCTCCGTCACTATCGCTATCACTTTCTGAAGATGAAGAATCGGAGTCATCCCACGTTACTTTGAAAGCTTTCTTCTTTTTGAGTTTTTCAAATTTGCTCTTCTTTTTATCATTGTTAAGTTTTGGGCAATTCTTTTTCATGTGTCCGTATTGATCACATTCATAGCACTTAATTTGAGATAAATTTGTTGAGTTGGTTTTTCCTTCTTTTTGAAACTTGGTCATCTTTCTAAATTTCTTGAATCTATTATAGTTTTTGGCAATGAATACTATCTCATTTTCATCTAAATCTGAGTCATCATTCTTTATTGATGGAAATGCTATGTTCTTCGTCTCCGAATTTAATTCTTTACGTGCCTGCAAATTAGCTTCATAGGACATCAAATTTCCTATCAACTCTTCAACTTTGAGAGTGGAGAGATCATTAGCTTCTTCAATAGCTAATACCTTTCTTTCCCAATCAGGTGTTAAAGAGTTGAGTATTCGAGAAACTAAATCAAAATCAGTAAACTTAACTCCTAATGCCATAAGATCATGTTGAATAGTTTGAAATCTAGAATACATGTCTACTATAGTTTCATTTTGTTTCATTTTAAATGATGAAAATTGATTTTGCAAAATTGAAATTTTAGTTTGTTTGACCTTTGTTGTACCTTCATGTGTAATTTGTAAGGTACGCCAAATATCAAATGCAGTTGTACATAACATGACACGTGAAAATTCATCTTTGTCAAGTGAGAAAAACAGAACATTCATAGCTTTAGCATTATTTGATGCTAAGGTCTTTTGTGCATCGGTCCATGTGTTCATAGCAGTAGTTGGAGCTTCATATTTATCTTGAGTGGCTGACCAAATTTCTAAACCATTAGCTTCCATAAAAATTCTCATACGTGTAGACCAATATGAATAATTAGAGCCATTAAAAAGTGGGGGTCGTGCTGTGGATTGTCCTTCTTGAAAAATACTTGCCATATTAGAATGATTTAAAAAACGTGTTACTGTTCTTTTAAACGAACCTTGCTCTGATACCAATTGAAAGTCTATATGAGTGGATCGTATAGATTATATGCAAGTATAAACAGCTAACTATATAATATAACTCTATAAACGATAGTAGCAAAGTAAATGAAAATAATCACACCGGTATTTTATACTGGTTCGGACCTCCCGTCCTACGTCCAGTCCCGAAGCTCCTCTTCGGAATTTCCTTTCAACTAACCCTCGCTTGACCCGGAGGAACAGGTTTACAATAGCAAAGTTTCTTTGTCAAGAATGTGTTCTATAACACGGATGTTGACTATTGAGTACAAAAGTGCTTCCAATATATATCTATCTAGAGAATATCTGAATGAGGAGTTCTGTATATATGGAAGGGTTAATTACAGGTATTTGATTGCTTATAGATCAGGAATAAATCAGAGTACAAGAGATAAGAGTGTAAGTAAGTCAGGTGATTATTCTCTTGAATTCCTGATGCTATTTATAGTGATGAAGAGTTTTCTTGTATAGTTGCATCTGTTGTAATCTCCGTAAAGTCGCTTCTGATGGTGATGAAGAGTTGCGACAAAAGAGAAGTGGATGTGTCTTTTCGAATGTGGCCGTTGTACTTTGAAAATGCACAGTCGAGTCTCGAATCAGACGTCTGGAGAGTAACTGTAACGTATCGGGTTTTGCCCGTTCGAAAATCAACATCCGTACTTCGCATTGTACTAGAATGCCGCAGATTCGACCGTTCAAATCCGATTCGCCGGAGCTATAACACAATTAAGTATAACAACACAGCGGAAGAAAAAGAATAATACATTGATATACAATATCTGATACAACAGAGTGATACAATGAATATCAATATACATCAGAGATATGACACAACAAATAGCAGCGGAAAAGAAAATAGCTAACATCAGCAGCAGAACAATATCAATTGAAGTGATAACTCCAAAATGATCTTCAGACAAGAATGAATCCACAACTCCAAGATAAGCAACTCCGAGGAATGAACTAGCTCCAGATAATCTACTAAACCTGAATATCTGAAAACCTCAACTCTAGACTGCTCGTGTAGAAAATTATGAGCACCCAGAGTTTAGGAAGGGAACAATAAACTCCGGATCAGTCATGGGACTGGTGTGAGCAACAAAAACAGTTTATCTTTAAACAATCAACAAAAGAACTTTAAACATTGAAAACCGCAATGCTTTTGGAAAATGAAACTACCATAAGACCTCCCGCCACACACACAATGCAAACGCAGAATTGGAGGAGATTTCTTCTTATGATAGTCAAACATGCTTACTACGCAAAATCATTGAATTATTATTATTAGTGCATAGTGGAAAACAATTTGAAAGTAGAATATAAATCTTAGCCAGCATAGGTACCATTATATTATGCCTACTATAGCTACCATATTAGATGGCAGGTTCTACAACTAAAACCGTACAAGTTCGTATTTGGAAGATGGATTTCCAACAAATGGTCAGGCTGAGGAACTTCCTATTCCACGAAAGAAACGCCTCTGGCGGGACGCTCCGAGAGACAAACTGCTCTCTGCCAACAAGGCCGGGTTACCCCTGTAACAGGTAACTCACGAATATGCCACCTCCCGGTCCTTTGGGGCCTTTATCCGAGCGCTCGGTAACCAACATCACACATCATAAAGAAAGTGTATCCACATGAGTAAGTATCTGGGCTCCATACCATGACACCACCCCTTTCCAGAAGGAAATGAAATACCCTAAAGGGCGCGACCCTCATAACCTTGCCGCAACATTCCTGTTTCGACCATTTCCGGGTAGTGAGGCCCTGACGAAGTCTCGTCCACAAAGCTACGCTTTGTCACAAAGCCATGCTTTGGGTCAACAGATGATCAACCTATGATCACAAAGATAAATGATCAAACAAATGATCATATCACAAATGATCAAACACTGATCATCACACAGCAACACTCAGCATGTCACATTACCAAATTGGGATATATCGCTGATAAATTTCAACTACATAACCTCTGAGCTCGTACGTCTCAGAGAAGGGTGTTAAGCTAAGAGAATAAATTCTCCGCCACCAACAGAAATGTATTTGAAAGAAATCGGCTTTACATCTCAAAGTGTAATGTCAGACATGTAACCATACAAGTCTGTTCCGGGATCGAACAGAACCGAAGGCACTTCTCACGAAGCCCTTGCAAATCCGGATAATTTTCAATCACGTCCGGACTTCCCATCACAAAAGAGTGATATAAATCTCTATACCGGAGCAACTCGGTGCAGAGACATTCGACAGGTTGTCCTTTCATTTTCAAAAAATATCCGGTCTTCAACACCGGTCTTCAAATGCTATCCATAACGTCGAATCATTTATTCGGAATGGGTTATGTGACACAAAGGTCCTCTCCCGGCTAAACCGAATAGTGAGCGCAATATTTAACAATATATGGATATTGGGATTTCAATTAAGTCACAACTTAAACCCAAACTTTCTTTTCAAATGGTTTAACAAATTACCATTTCAAATCTTTTAACCAAAAAGATTCATTTTAACAACCTTCAACGGTTTAAAACAATTTCCACACTTTAATCTTTTAAACAAAAGATTTAATCACAGATTTTCCAAATTAATTCCCATTTCAATTTGATTAACTCGTTAAATCTTTAAATCAAAGATTTAACTCATAGCTTTCAAAACAATTTCATTTCAAATGGTTAAACAATTCATCATTTTAAATCTGTTAAAAATAAACAGATTTAATTCATAGCTTTCAAAAAGAATTCATTCCTAACTTGGAAAACCATTTTTCAATTCAATCTTGAAATTCCTTTAATTAAACTGGAATTTCATTTCTTATATGAAAGCTTTTATCATTTAAAAACAAACAGTTTCATTTCAGAAAATCTGATTCATTCATACTAGTTGAAATTCTTGGGTTAAATTCAAATTCTCAAACAATATTTTTAAAATGGTTTAACTTCATATAAACACATTTATAATATCTTTAACCATAATTTCCAATTATGGAATTCAATTCTAACTCTTGAATTTAAATTCAAATTAAATTATTTAAATTGGAAAACTTTATTAAGTCATTTAAAATAACTTTCATCTTAAAAACTCCATTTCAAAATCTTTAACATTTAACCCTAATTCATTTCCAAAATTAATTGAAATTAAGATTTCAATTTCAAAACATCAAATTTAAATTATCTGTGACTTAACCGATTTCCACGTGAAATCCATATTTGTGTGTGTAAAAGTGTGGTCCAGGGGTTTAACACAATAGTGCAACACGATTCAATCATCACAGATTAAAACATGGAAATATAGTTGATAAACGATATAAACTATATCGCTTATCTTTATTCACAGATCACAGATATATATAAATTTCAGATAAATAAATTACATCATAGATAATTAACTACAGTACAGATCACACACAAATCGTAATATGTCACAAGGCATCACAATCCAGAGATATCAAACAATTCATCCATTCAATAAAATCCAAACATTCATAACTTGGATCAATAAATTATCTAATTAATTTAAATCAGATTAATTACTTATGAATAAATTACTAATCCTGGTTAATTAATCAATTACAAACCATTTTAATTAATTATCATTTAATCATTTATTAATTAACCTTTGATAATAAATTAATCAACCTTTAGTTATCAATTAATCAATCTTAATTAATAAATCCATCACCCTTTAATCATTAATTAATTAACCTTAAATTAATAACCCTTAATTAATTATATTAATTAATTTACTCTTTATTAACAAATCATCCCTTAATCACTTTCATGAAGTAAATTAACCTTTAATTAATTAACTATTCTTAAATTAATTACCTTAATTAATTAATCACATAAATGAATTATTCTTCTTAAATCACTTGATTAATCAACTTTAATCGTTAATTAATTTCCCTTAATTACTTTCATTAATTTTATTTAATCATATTAACAAATTAACCTTTAATTAATTAACTACATTAATAAATTAATCACCTTGATAAATTATTCCTTTAAATTATCATCCTTTAATGCATTAAGTCATTAATCCTTCATTTAATTATTTGAAAACAATCAAAGATTTCATAAGATAATTAACTTAATACAAAATTACATAAACAAACAAGTTTAAAACAATTTAAAATTTAAATCTTTGAAAGCTTGCTTAATACTTTACTTTTGGAAATTTAGTTTATATTTCTTAAAAATTTATTTTAATTTGTTTTAAAGCTTAATCCTTTAATAACTTCAAAACTTGTTAAATTATCAAGTGAAAGAAACCCGAGCCCAACACTAGAAAACCCGATTTAGCACCCGAGCCATTTCTTCCTTTCAATTAGTTTTAAAATCTGTTAAAAATTTAACTCTGATATCTAACCAACGATCCCGAGGACAACTCCGAGCCCCACCATCATATTCCCGAACCCAGTCCCGAGTCCTTTGTCTTCCCAAACTCGAATATCTTCAGATCAAACATGTACGTGCACGTGTGCACGGTGCACCCCTCTCCGACCGCCTCTGGCAATCTTCCCTACTATCGACAGATTTTTGACGACCCCAAACAACCCCTCGACTTACCACGTCGACAAATTTCCTAGCGAAATGAAAACGCACCCCAACCACCAAAGCCTGGAACTCACCTTCATCGGAAATCACCAACTCGCCGTCGATCTCATCCACGAGATCCCTCGCCGTCCCTACCAGAGATGCATCACGGCCTCCTCGTCACTTTCCCCCACCTGCGATCGCCTGAATTGAAATCTCGTAGGCGAGAACAACTCGCGACTATCACGTACAAAACGCAGGCTTAAACCCTAAATCTAACTCGTCCCCTTAACTCACGCAATAGAAATTTCTTTTAACATTTTTCCCATCTTCGTAGATCATCAAGCTTGCTTCAGAACAAATCTCAACATTTATTTTTGATTCGATCGTCAGATATTCATAAAAATGCAATTTTTGTTCATATACGAATTTCTCTAAGAATAATAAACTAAAAATCCTCGTTTTTGTTTTAAAAATCATATATTACAGTAAGCATTCAAGATATAAACTTGAATTAGCTTTTAGTAACACTCGAATTTATCAATTTAGTACTTGATTGCCTGTAAACAAAGTTCCAGAAATTTTAATAAGTTATTTTAACTTGAATTAAATTTTAGAACTTACTTCATAATCAAACAATTAAACAATATTTGTTTATATTCTACGTTCTAACAGAGCTTAGATCAAAGGATAAGGATTTTTGTTTGCAAACTGGTTCCTAAAAAAAACAGAGAACAGAGGTATATATACTTATATTTATATTTTTCTTATTTGAAGCAGGCATGCACACTTTTATCCAAACATTCACAGATATTTCACATATAAATATACAACTTACTTATCTATATCCACATAAATCCTACTTAAAGATGTAAAGGTGTAGTTACTCACAGTTGCTTGAAGAAAGAACAGAGTTCTTTTGAACCAGACTTGAAACAGGCTTTTTAAATGAATCAGGCTATGAATAGCTAGCTGAAATCTTGCTCGTTTGAATTGATTTCCAGGCAAGTTGATAATGTTTGTATGATTTCCAGGCTTGAAGTTGTTTTGTTGGTTTGTTTGGAGTTTTAAAGATGTTGCATTTTGTTTTTCTCAGTTTTGAATGGAATGAAGAAAATAAAATGAAGATGATGGCTGGAAATGGAGTCTACTGGTAATAATATTTGTACAGGGTGATGATACACGGGTTTGTACAAGTGATATTTTTCGTTTGGAGGCTATGCAGATTTTTGTGGTGGCTGATAAATATTATGTTGTGTACTTAGGATATTGGCATTAATTGCCATGTACTTTGTGTCTTCATATGTTTGCTTGCTTTGCATTTAAATGTTTTGTTTACTTCGGCTGAAATGATCCTTGCTTTGGTTAAAGTGATGTTGTTATGTACAATATCAAAGACATTTTGTTACAGCCCACCCATGCTTTTTACTTCATGTACATATTGCTTTGCCTGTTAAATTTCGGCTGAGAAGATGTTACTTTAATTTGTTTTCTCTTATTTGCTTGTACTTTGCTGTATTACTTATGTAAAAATATATACTTCCTTTATTTTTTTATTTTGTTTGTTATAAATTTACAAATTTGTTTACTTTATATTTTATATAGTTTATCTTATATTTATATGTATATATTTCTATTTCAATTTTAACTTAAATACTTATTAATAGAATTTTGTTATATTTACACAACTCCTGAAATCCATAGATTAAGATTGAATTCAAATACCTTTATGTTATTTATAAACTCCAATTCAATTTTTTAATTCGAATACATTATTTCCAATAATTCACACTTAATCCATAACTTAACTAAATCAATATTAATTACTAATTGATTAAACAATTTAGTCAGATATGTTCAAATACAGATATATATTCTCATATATACAATAATTTAAATTTTTAAACGATTTATTCAGATATACTTGGATATCGGGGAAACTCGCATCACCTAAATCAAATTTATTTTACTATTTTTATTCAAAAATACAATAAATTATTAATTTAAATATATAGAAAATTTGGGGTCGTTACAGACTTCCCCCCTTAAAAGAATTTCGTCCTCGAAATTACCAAGGAGACAAAAAGATAGATGATAAAAATGTTTCATCAATTCAAATTGAACATCTATTCTGCATTTGGCTTACCAAATCAGAATATCAATAACAGATACAGAACGAATCTGTTTGACACTTCACAAGATACTCGGGTTATTCAGATCTACGAAATATGCAGTGGCATTGGTTAGTTCGAAGAAATAACTAACCATTCGTAGAATATATCGGAATCCCAAAGAATTAATAGATATATGGACAAATTTTAAAACTTTTAGTTTAAAACTAAAGTATACCTATCAACCATAACAATCAAAACAAACAATTCATCCAAACAAACAATTTGGCCTATCTGGAGTTTACGTCCCATTTTTATATATCGAATTTATTCCTGGATTTACCAGAAACTATCGAAGAATTGAGAAAAGATGTTGAACAAAAGAGATTGATAAAGAAAAGATTGTTTCCTTGTTGTTACAGGGTATTGACCATTTATAATCGTATTTCCCCGTCCCCTATCTCGTCCTCTTCTTGCACTCATATCTACTATCAGTGGATAGTAAGAGAATTTACTGAGGCATACGGATGGATATCTGAGGAATACTCATTCTAGGGTATACTTCACCCTATCTCTAATGAGCTACATAACGTGTTATACTCCTGAGCTAAAGTTCAACCTTAGCTCTGATACCACATGTAACGGCTCGAGACAGTGGGCACCGGTAGGCTTTGCAACCATCCCAGCCCCACCGTGGCTTACACTGGCACCTCGCATTTACTTTTATGGCCAGCCTCTCGACTGTCACAGCCTCCGCCTAACCAACCCATCCCTCTCAGGGACATGTAGGGGTAAGAGTCTCCCGTTCGCCACCAAACCGCGAAGCGAGAACCCCCTATCATGCTGTAATATAGCAAATGCGATCCATAACGTCGAATCACTTATTCGGAATGGGTTATGTGACACAAAGGTCCTCTCCCGTCTAAACCGAATAGTGAGCGCAATATTTAACAATATATGGATATTGGGATTTCAATTAAGTCACAACTTAAACCCAAACTTTCTTTTCAAATGGTTTAACAAATTACCATTTCAAATCTTTTAACCAAAAAGATTCATTTTAACAACCTTCAACGGTTTAAAACAATTTCCACACTTTAATCTTTTAAACAAAAGATTTAATCATAGATTTTCCAAATTAATTCCCATTTTAATTTGATTAACTCGTTAAATCTTTAAATCAAAGATTTAACTCATAGCTTTCAAAACAATTTCATTTCAAATGGTTAAACAATTCATCATTTTAAATCTGTTAAAAATAAACAGATTTAATTCATAGCTTTCAGAAAGAATTCATTCTTAACTTGGAAAACCATTTTTCAATTCAATCTTGAAATTCCTTTAATTAAACTGGAATTTCATTTCTTATATGAAAGCTTTTATCATTTAAAAACAAACAGTTTCATTTCAGAAAATCTGATTCATTCATACTAGTTGAAATTCTTGGGTTAAATTCAAATTCTCAAACAATATTTTTAAAATGGTTTAACTTCGTATAAACACATTTATAATATCTTTAACCATAATTTCCAATTATGGAATTCAATTCTAACTCTTGAATTTAAATTCAAATTAAATTATTTAAATTGGAAAACTTTATTAAGTCATTTAAAATAACTTTCATCTTAAAAACTCCATTTCAAAATCTTTAACATTTAACCCTAATTCATTTCCAAAATTAATTGAAATTAAGATTTCAATTTCAAAACATCAAATTTAAATTATCTGTGACTTAACCGATTTCCACGTGAAATCCATATTTGTGTGTGTAAAAGTGTGGTCCAGGGGTTTAACACAATAGTGCAACACGATTCAATCATCACAGATTAAAACACGGAAATATAGTTGATAAACGATATAAACTATATCGCTTATCTTTATTCACAGATCACAGATATATATAAATTTCAGATAAATAAATTACATCATAGATAATTAACTACAGTACAGATCACACACAAATCGTAATATGTCACAAGGCATCACAATCCAGAGATATCAAACAATTCATCCATTCAATAAAATCCAAACATTCATAACTTGGATCAATAAATTATCTAATTAATTTAAATCAGATTAATTACTTATGAATAAATTACTAATCATGGTTAATTAATCAATTACAAACCATTTTAATTAATTATCATTTAATCATTTATTAATTAACCTTTGATAATAAATTAATCAACCTTTAGTTATCAATTAATCAATCTTAATTAATAAATCCATCACCCTTTAATCATTAATTAATTAACCTTAAATTAATAACCCTTAATTAATTATATTAATTAATTTACTCTTTAATAACAAATCATCCCTTAATCACTTTCATGAAGTAAATTAACCTTTAATTAATTAACTATTCTTAAATTAATTACCTTAATTAATTAATCACATAAATGAATTATTCTTCTTAAATCACTTGATTAATCAACTTTAATCGTTAATTAATTTCCCTTAATTACTTTCATTAATTTTATTTAATCATATTAACAAATTAACCTTTAATTAATTAACTACATTAATAAATTAATCACCTTGATAAATTATTCCTTTAAATTATCATCCTTTAATGCATTAAGTCATTAATCCTTCATTTAATTATTTGAAAACAATCAAAGATTTCGTAAGATAATTAACTTAATACAAAATTACATAAAACAAACAAGTTTAAAACAATTTAAAATTTAAATCTTTGAAAGCTTGCTTAATACTTTACTTTTGGAAATTTAGTTTATATTTCTTAAAAATTTATTTTAATTTGTTTTAAAGCTTAATCCTTTAATAACTTCAAAACTTGTTAAATTATCAAGTGAAAGAAACCCGAGCCCAACACTAGAAAACCCGATTTAGCACCCGAGCCATTTCTTCCTTTCAATTAGTTTTAAAATCTGTTAAAAATTTAACTCTGATATCTAACCAACGATCCCGAGGACAACTCCGAGCCCCACCATCATATTCCCGAACCCAGTCCCGAGTCCTTTGTCTTCCCAAACTCGAATATCTTCAGATCAAACATGTACGTGCACGTGTGCACGGTGCACCCCTCTCCGACCGCCTCTGGCAATCTTCCCTACTATCGATAGATTTCTGACGACCCCAAACAACCCCTCGACTTACCACGTCGACAAATTTCCTAGCGAAATGAAAACGCACCCCAACCACCAAAGCCTGGAACTCACCTTCATCGGAAATCACCAACTCGCCGTCGATCTCATCCACGAGATCCCTCGCCGTCCCTACCAGAGATGCATCACGGCCTCCTCGTCACTTTCCCCCACCTGCGATCGCCTGAATTGAAATCTCGTAGGCGAGAACAACTCGCGACTATCACGTACAAAACGTAGGCTTAAACCCTAAATCTAACTCGTCCCCTTAACTCACGCAATAGAAATTTCTTTTAACATTTTTCCCATCTTCGTAGATCATCAAGCTTGCTTCAGAACAAATCTCAACATTTATTTTTGATTCGATCGTCAGATATTCGTAAAAATGCAATTTTTGTTCATATACGAATTTCTCTAAGAATAATAAACTAAAAATCCTCGTTTTTGTTTTAAAAATCATATATTACAGTAAGCATTCAAGATATAAACTTGAATTAGCTTTTAGTAACACTCGAATTTATCAATTTAGTACTTGATTGCCTGTAAACAAAGTTCCAGAAATTTTAACAAGTTATTTTAACTTGAATTAAATTTTAGAACTTACTTCATAATCAAACAATTAAACAATATTTGTTTATATTCTACGTTCTAACAGAGCTTAGATCAAAGGATAAGGATTTTTGTTTGCAAACTGGTTCCTAAAAAAAACAGAGAACAGAGGTATATATACTTATATTTATATTTTTCTTATTTGAAGCAGGCATGCACACTTTTATCCAAACATTCACAGATATTTCACATATAAATATACAACTTACTTATCTATATCCACATAAATCCTACTTAAAGATGTAAAGGTGTAGTTACTCACAGTTGCTTGAAGAAAGAACAGAGTTCTTTTGAACCAGACTTGAAACAGGCTTTTTAAATGAATCAGGCTATGAATAGCTAGCTGAAATCTTGCTCGTTTGAATTGATTTCCAGGCAAGTTGATAATGTTTGTATGATTTCCAGGCTTGAAGTTGTTTTGTTGGTTTGTTTGGAGTTTTAAAGATGTTGCATTTTGTTTTTCTCAGTTTTGAATGGAATGAAGAAAATAAAATGAAGATGATGGCTGGAAATGGAGTCTACTGGTAATAATATTTGTACAGGGTGATGATACACGGGTTTGTACAAGTGATATTTTTCGTTTGGAGGCTATGCAGATTTTTGTGGTGGCTGATAAATATTATGTTGTGTACTTAGGATATTGGCATTAATTGCCATGTACTTTGTGACTTCATATGTTTGCTTGCTTTGCATTTAAATGTTTTGTTTACTTCGGCTGAAATGATCCTTGCTTTGGTTAAAGTGATGTTGTTATGTACAATATCAAAGACATTTTGTTACAGCCCACCCATGCTTTTTACTTCATGTACATATTGCTTTGCCTGTTAAATTTCGGCTGAGAAGATGTTACTTTAATTTGTTTTCTCTTATTTGCTTGTACTTTGCTGTATTACTTATGTAAAAATATATACTTCCTTTATTTTTTTATTTTGTTTGTTATAAATTTACAAATTTGTTTACTTTATATTTTATATAGTTTATCTTATATTTATATGTATATATTTCTATTTCAATTTTAACTTAAATACTTATTAATAGAATTTTGTTATATTTACACAACTCCTGAAATCCATAGATTAAGATTGAATTCAAATACCTTTATGTTATTTATAAACTCCAATTCAATTTTTTAATTCGAATACATTATTTCCAATAATTCACACTTAATCCATAACTTAACTAAATCAATATTAATTACTAATTGATTAAACAATTTAGTCAGATATGTTCAAATACAGATATATATTCTCATATATACAATAATTTAAATTTTTAAACGATTTATTCAGATATACTTGGATATCGGGGAAACTCGCATCACCTAAATCAAATTTATTTTACTATTTTTATTCAAAAATACAATAAATTATTAATTTAAATATATAGAAAATTTGGGGTCGTTACAGTAACCTCAGACTTCTGGTCTTCATATTCGTTTTATGCCTGGGTACTTTTCAGACGTCTGACGTTAGTAACTAGACGTCTGGTTGCTTTTGAATTATGAACCAGAGGAATCATTCAGACGTCTGGATAGTGCTCTTAGACGTCTGAAAGTGTGCATGTTGCTTTATCTTGTGCATGTCCTATTTCTTTTCAACCTCTACTGATTTGACGTCTTTGATTCTTCTCTTGAGTGTTGCTTTAGTCTTTTTGGTGATGTTACTCTATCAACTACCTGTAAATATAGATCTATATGTACATTCGATTTCTATTGTATAGTTGTTATCATCGAAACCATAGAATTGATTTCCTAACATATTCCAATGAATTAAATAGAAATTTCTTTGTTTATTAAAAATTGAAATTGTAAGTTTCTATTATCAATATATTCAATTACTTTGATGTAGTGGGTTGAGTTTAAATTTTAATTGTATACAAGTCTACTGATTGGAATTTTGATATGAATATTGGAATTTTGGTATTGTTGATAATATGGGATGAGACTTGTATAATTGTTGAAAGAGTTGACATTTAAATGCTAGTTTAGGGCGTAAATTATGCATGCTTAGAAATTGTTAGGTGCGCGCGCGTGTGTGTGTGTGTATATTTTTTTTTTGTAAATTGGTAAAATTTTATTAAGGCATTAAAAGCCCAGAACAAAGTCAGCCCACGCTGAACAGTACAAACTCAAAGTACAATACATTCCGACATAATCTAACCCTTTCCAAAAAGCAAAAAAGGAAAAGCTTCTCTCCCAAATAATTTCATGGCGGCTGGAACTGATGACTCGTACTTGGGTTTCCTTGCGATGGAAAGCTCCAGTCCTCTCCTACAACATGAGCTTCGACTCGTGCCTGCCTGGTAAGAAGCCCCCTCTTAATCCTCTTCAGAATTATCTACATGTCCACAATTGCTAATCCATTAACTTCCGTGTGCTTTCTATGCTTGCTCTGGAAAATTCTTCGATTCCTTTCTTTCCATATGCTCCATGCAGTCACAGTGATGGCGATTTTGTGCAGCTTGGATTCAACGTCTTTACCGTCTCCTCTCCAACTCAGATACTCTACTTGTTCTATTAAGTTGTTAGAGTAAGGTCTTATGTTTAAGTATTTGTTGCACGAGGTCCACACCGAGTTAGCAAAGCTACATTCAAAAAATAAGTGTTCATGTGATTCTGAGCTCTGATTACATAGGACACAGACAGTTTCATTGACCACTCCCCATTTCGATAGTCTATCCCTTGTCGGCAGTCTCTTCAGAATAGCTTTATAAGCTGTAAAAGCCATTTTTGGATTGTTAACGTGATCCCATATAATTTTGCTCCAAGAAGCTTTGCTATCTTTTTGTCTAATCTCCTCCCAGGTGGCCTTAGTAGAAAATTCATTTCCAGTAGGCTTCCAGACCCAAACATCCATGTCTCTGCCATAGTAGATAGGCATGTATTGAATGATTTCCTTTTTATCTTGATTTATTGGTAAAGAGGAGCAATCCCACCCATTTGCCTTAATCAAATCATTCACTTTTTTATGCGGACAACCAAAGTCAGAAAAGGTGTGCATAACCAAAATATCAATTAGTGATTCACCTTGAATCCAGGGATCACTCCATAGATCAGTGTCCTGCCCATTAGCAATTTCTCGAGTACATAGCAAAGCTAGAGTGTCTCTAATCCTCAAGATTGCCTTCCAGTTCGCTGAAGCATTGTTATCCAGTGACATCTGCCAGAAATTACCTTTAATGTACCTCCTTCTCATCCAGTTCCCCCAAAGGCCTTTGCCATTAATAATTTTCCAGGCTTGTTTAAGAGTGTGAACAGCTCTCATATCCCTAAGTCTTCTGAGACCCACTCCTCCTTCCTCTTTAGGCCTGCATAGGTAATCATATTTAATCTTATGCATTCCACCCTTCCAAATGAAATCAGCACAAATCTTTTCAATTTTGTGAATGGAGGCTTCAGGAAGTTGGAAGGTTTGCATCCAAAAATTTATTTTAGAATGTATCACAGTGTGGACCAGCTCTATACGTCCTGCAAGAGAAAGCATTCTGGAGCACCAACCCTGGATTCTATCCCTGATAGACGAAATGAGTATAGCACATTCCCTATCAGTTATCTTATTAGAAGATAGTGGGATACCTAAGTATTTGACAGGCAAAGTTCCTTCTTTTACTTTTAAGGTGTCCAACACCTCTACACGACTTCTGCAAGTTTTATTAAAGTAACACTTGGTTCTCAGTTCATTCAGCTTTAGGCCAGAACACTTGTCTAATTTGCCGAAGATTTCTTTAATAGCAGCGGCTGCTTCCTTACTGGATTTGATACAAATGAGCAAGTCATCTGCGTAAAGTAAATGGCTTACAATAGGCTGGAAGTTAAATATGGCCTGAATTAACTTGTGATGAGTAGCCAGTTCCATCTGTAAGGTAAAGTATTCCATGGCAATTGCAAACAAATAAGGGGAAAGAGGATCACCCTGCCGAATACCTCTGTTGGATCCAACAAATCCTTTTGGTATGCCTTTAATCAATATAGAGAAGGTAGGTGTAGTAATGCATTCATATATTAGATTCACAAATTTTAGAGGGAATCCCATAGCATTAAGCATGTGGATAATAAATTGTCTACTAATTCTATCATATGCTTTGTGAAGATCTACCTTTAGACAGAATTTATCAGTGCCTGGTTTATTGAAATTCCTTACCAATTCATGAGCCATAAGCGAATTTTCGGAGATGCTTCTACCTTTTATGAAAGCACTTTGACACTCGGAAATGAGATCAGGTAAAATCAGCTTCATCCTATTACATAGAATCTTGCTTAGAATTTTGTATATCACATTGCAGCAGGCAATAGGCCGGTAATCTTCAATTCTTGTAGGATTATCAACTTTGGGAATGAGACAAATAAATGTGTGATTGATTTCTTTGGGAAATTTTCCTGTTTGTAAAATCTCCTGCATAGCTGAGACTATTTGATCTTTCAGGTCACAGCAATGATGAATGAAGAACTTGGAGCCGAATCCGTCGGGTCCTAGACTGGAATCAATGTGGATGGAGTGCAGAGCTTTCAGGACCTCAGCTTCATCAATCAACCTTATCAGCATCCTCTTACCATGCGAATTGACCTGCCTCCTGCAATGTATTGTTGGTAAGTTAGTACTTACTTCTCCATTAAATAAATCAGTATAATACTTTATAGCTTGTTCTTCAAACTCTGCATCAGTAATAGCTGTCTGGCCATCCTGATTGATGATTTGTATATTATTATTCTTATTATTACGAATGGCCATTTTAGCATAGAAGAATTTAGTGCATTCATCCCCTTCAGTTAGCCATTTTTCCTTAGCTTTTTGCTTGAGTTCAGTTGCTTTTACTTTGAGTACATCTTTTAAGTTGCTTTGGTTTAAATAATAGTTATGCCACGTGATATCATCATCTGCACCATTCTCTATCATATCCAGAAGGGCTTCACTTTTATTCGGAAGCTTGGATATCAAATCGCCTTCCTTCGGTCTACATCTGTTCTAGTTCTTTAATTGGATTTTAGCCTTTTTAATGAGTTGAATCAGTTTGTAGCACTGGGTACCCTCAACCATTGAATATTCATTTAATTTTAGAGCTTCTTGGTATCCTTCAATATCATACCAATGATTACAGTATCTGAAAGGCTTACCTTTAGTAATCAATCCCTTATCAACTAGGTCAACAAGAATAGGGCTATGATCACTTGTAGATGGGGGAAGAATGGTAACTTTGATATTAGACATCATAGTAATACACTTGACATTAACCAGCACTCTATCTAACCTGTAGGAAATCTTTTTATTTTCACCACTTCTCCATGTGTATTTCAGGCCATTGTGGACTGGCTCAAGCAACCCGGCTTCTAATATGCAATTGTTGAATTCCTCAAGCTGGGATACTCTCATGGTACGACCTCCTTTTTTCTCTTCAGCTCTAAGTACTGAATTGAAATCTCCTAGTGCAATCCAAGGGTTGTTATTATGTTTACCTATATCTTTGATGGCTTGCCATAACCTGGTTCTTTGGGATGCTAAATTACTAGCATAAACACAACTTAAAGTTACTTTTAGACCACCCTTATTAATCGCTTCAACTGTTATATGTTGATCATCTTTCTGTTGAAGACTGATATTCCAGCTTAGTTTATTCCATAATAGTAGAATGCGACCTTTGCCTCCTATATCATTGTTGTGCATATATGACCAATCCTCTCCTATAGTATCAGTGAAAAAGGATAGATTTTCATCATTGAATTTGTTTTCCAGGATACTTAAAATAGCAGGAGAATAAGTTCTCCTCAAATTTAAGAGGTCTAAACGTCTAACTTCATTATTTAGACCCCTTACATTCCAGCTTATTATTGACATTTAGAGTTGGAAGGCCTACTCCTCAATTTCATAGGAGATCCTTCGCGATTCACCTTCGCCTTGCCTTTAACCTCATGGTTCTGGAATTGTTTGGAATATTCTAAATTGGTTTTTGTAAATTTATTGGGGGTATTTTCCTCTTTATCTGTGTCTGAATCCAGTTTATCCAATTCAATTTTATTCAGCTCATCAATTTCATGTGCAGATACAGGCATTATCTCTGGCGGCTTCTCAACAGGGCTATGGACATTTTCAGATACCTCGGTACATACCAACACTGGGCCAATCAGCTTTCCTTCAACCTCCAAATCAACCAGGGTTACCGTGTCAGTTTCCTTTTGGACATTAGCTGCAGAACTTGAAGATTCTATGTGTATAAGTTCTACTTCAGTAGTAGGCTCTGTTTGAACCTCTTTTGGTTGTATATTTTGTGCAGTCTCAGGTTGGTTAGAATCTTGCATATGTTTTTGCCTCCACACCTGCTTAACAGGTCCTATAACGATCTCACACTGCTCTGTGTAATGACCAAAACACTTACAATTATTACATATAGGTGGTATGTGATCATACTCTATCTCTTGTATATATATATTACCACCCCTATCTTTGGCACGCACTTGTTTTTTGATAGGATCACTAGCTTTAATTTCTACTAGGACTCTGGCATAACTCAGTCTTTTAACATTTCTAGTACAATCATCCATAGCCAAGGGATTGCCTATAAGGCTTGCTATTTTACTAATACCACGCGCATTCCATAGGGAAAGGTCTAAATTCATCAATTTAACCCATACAGGATGGGTTTCCAGCATATCCCTTTCTAATCTTAGATTAGGTTCCCATCTCTTAGTGAAGATGAGTTTACTGTCAATAAACCAAGGACCTCCTTCCAATACCTTCTTACAATCTAATTCGCTACTGAATTTAACAAGATAAAATCCATTCTCTCTTGGGAAAACATCCCACTTACCTTCAGGCTTCCATTCCCTTTTAATATATGCATTCAGATGTATGTAGTAAGGTCTTTTCCCAGCAACATATATATAAATGGATGTACCCCACATGCTTTTAGCCGAGTTGAATACTTCTTCATCCAGATCTGCAAAGGGACCCTCAGCATCTTCCAGAGGATCAAAATTATTAACCCCACCTTCAATGCGTGTATTTCCTGCTATTGCGTCAGCCCACGTTCTTTTCCCCTCCTTGAATTCAGGAGTCTTGATTCTAGTGCCCGTGAATGGGGCACGTTGATTCGTATTCACTCTCCTAGGTTGCTGTAGAGATTCCCCTATAGGACGCGTGCCCTTGTTTTTATGTGTGACTTGTTGCCAACCTGTGTCGTCAGCGTTAGGATTTGCGAAAGATTCTCCATTAGGGTTTTCGGCAGCTGCTGGAGCGGTCGCCATTAAATTAAAGTATATAGGAATTAATGTACAATTATAATGTATTAATTGCGTAGTTAATTAGGTTTATAATTATCATTAAATCCCCTCTTAGAAAGTTAATTAATGTTCAAGGCGGAATAATAAAGATTTCTTATAAGGCATTGATTATGGATACAGTGAGATATGTGATAATATATGTAGAGTGTGATATAGATTATGATTAAGTTATAGGGATGCGAGGTCAGTCAAAAGCATATGAAAGTCTACCCAACTAATCTAGCTACCAGTAGGGTGACTTGGGCTGATGTGAGAAATCGTCTATAATAAGTAACTACGATGATGGGACGTTAGTTCCAAATTCTATAAGGTAAATCTATCCAGCTAATCTGGCTACCAGTACCTATGAATAATTAGACTAGTTTGAAAACGTCACTGTAACGTTTCGGGTTTTGCCGGCTCGAAAATCAACATCTGTACTTCACATTGTACTAGAATGCCGCAGATTCGACCGTTCAAATCCGATTCGCCGGAGCTATAACACAATTAAGTAAATAACACAGCGGAAGAAAAGAATAATACATTGATATACAATATCTGATACAACAGAGTGATACAATGAATATCAATATACATCAGAGATATGATACAACAAATATCAGAGATACAAGAAATAGCAGCGGAAAATAACAGCAAATGGAAGAGATCTCCAAATGATCTACAAAAGAGAATGAATCCACAACTCCAAGGTAAGCAACGTCAGTCCATGAACTCCAAGAACTGAACCAGCTCCAGATAATCTACTAAACCTGAATATCTGAAAAGAAACCCAACTCTAGACTGCCCGTGTGGAAAATAGTGGGCACCCAGAGTTTAGGAAGGGAACAATAAACTCTGGATCAGTCATGGGACTGGTGTGAGCAACAAAAACACAGTTTATCTTTAAACAAACCCAAAAGGTTTTAAACATTGAAATCCGCAATGCTTTTAGAAAATGAAACTACCATAAGACCTCCCGCCACACACACAATGCAAACGCAGAATTGGAGGAGATTTCTTCTTATGATAGTCAAAGATGCTTACTACGTAAAATCATTGAATTATTATTATTAGTGCATAGTGGAAAACAATTTGAAAGTATAATATTAATCTTAGCCAGCATAGGTACCATTATACTATGCCTACTATAGCTACCATATTAGATGGCAGGTTCTACAACTAAAACCGTACAAAGTTCGTATTTGGAAGATGGATTTCCAACAAATGGTCAGGCTAAGGAACTTCCTTCCGCCGCATGGGAACGCCTCTGGCGGGACGCCCCGAGAGACAAACTGCTCTCTGCCAAACAAGGCCGGGTTACCCCTGTAACAGGTAACTCACGAATATGCCACCTCCCGGTCCTTTGGGACCTTTATCCGAGCGCTCGATATCCAACATCACACATCATAAAGAAGGTGTATCCACATGAGTAAGTATCAGGGCTCCATACCATAATACCACCCCTTTCCAGAAGGAAATGACATACCCTAAAGGGCGCGACCCTCATAACCTTGCCGCAACGATCCTGTTTCGACCATTTCCGGGTTGTGAGGCCCTGACGAAGTCTCGTCCACAAAGCTACACTTTTTCAAAAAGCCACGCTTTGGGTCAACAGATGATCAACCTATGATCACAAAGATATAAGATCAAACAAATGATCATATGACAAATGATCAAACACTGATCATCACACAGCAACACTCGGCATGCCACATTACCAAATTGGGATATATCGCTGATAAATTTCAACTACATAACCTCTGAGCTCGTACGTCTCAGAGAAGGGTGTTAAGCTAAGAGAATAAATTCTCCGCCACCAAACAGAAATGTATTTGAAAGAAATCTGCTTTACATCTCAAAGTGTAATGTCAGACATGTAACCATACAAGTCTGTTCCGGGTTCGAACAGAACCGAAGGCACTTCTTACGAAGCCCTTGCAATTCCGGGTATTCACAATCACGTCCGGACTTCCCATCACAAAGGGTGATAAAATCTCTATATCGGGGCCAGTCGATGCAGAGACATTCGACGAGTTGTCCTTTCGTTTTCGCAAATATCCGGTCTTCACCACCGGTCTGCAAATGCGATCCATATACGACGTATCACTTATTCGGAATGGGTTATATGACACAAAGGTCCTCTCCCGGTTAAACCGAATAACGAGTGCAATCTTTAAAAACATATGGATATTGGGATTTCAATTAAGTCACAACTTATTACCCAAAACTTTTTATTCGAATGGTTTAACAAATTACCATTTTCAAATCTTTAAACAAAAAGATTCATTTTAAACAACCTTAAATGGTTTAACAATTTTCCACATTTTAATCTTTTAAACAAAAAGATTTAATTCACAAAGTTAACCCCATTCACAAAGATTCATTCATAGATTTTCAAATCGATTTCCATTTCAATTTGATTAACTTGTCAAATCTTTAAATCAAGATTTAACTCATAGCTTTCAAAACAATTTCATTTCAAATGGTTTAAACAAATCATCTTCTTAAATCTGTTAAAAATAAACAGATTCAATTCATATCTTTCAAAAAGAATTCATTCATAGCCTTTCAAAACAATGTCATTTCGAATGTTTTAAACAAAACATCATTTTAAATTTGAAACCTTTCAACACAAATTAGAAGTTCACTTCTTATATGAAAGCTGTTATTATTTGAGAACAAATAGTTTTCGTTTCAGAAAAATCCAATTTTATTTGCACGAGTTAAAGCCTTTGAATTTTATTCACATTCCAAATCAATTCTTTTAAAATAGTTTAACCCAATATAACGGGTATAACATCTTTAATCCCTTGTTTCAAATCATAGAATTCGATCTCAAATCTTGAATTTAAGTTTAAATCAATTATTTAGATTTTCAAAATTCGATTAAGTTATTCAAAATAACTTTTATTTTTGAAATTCCATTTCAAAAGCTTTTCACATTTAAACCCAAATTTCTAATTTCAAAATCAATTGAAATTAAAATTTCAATTTCAAAAATATCAATTTGAATTATCTGTGACTTAACCGATTTCCACGTGAAATCCATATTTGTGTGTGTATGGTGTGGTCCAGGGGTTTAACACACAATAGTGCCACATCAATCATCACAGATATATCAATAAGCGGTATAATCGATAACGCTTATCTTCATTCACAAATTCATAGATAAAATAAATTTATCAGCCACAAAGATATACTATTACAATTCGATGTGGGTTTCGGATAACCAACTGGAATCCGACTCCCGGTCGCATCCAAATTCAAGTGCCGTTTTACGGGTCAAAGGTTTCATATTCACATAACAATATACACATCACAGATAAGTAAATTACAGATCATAACAAAATCAGGGTATATCACAAAGCATCACAATCAGGGATATCAAACAATTCGACATTCAATAGAATTCAAAACATCCGTAGGTAGGGTCAAATTTATTATCTGATTAATTCAAATCAGGTTAATTTCTTATGAATAAATTACTAATCCTGGTTAATTAATCATTAATAAATTCCAAATCATTTGATTTATTATCCTTTAATTATATAAATTAACCTTTAATCATAAATTAATTATCATTTTCAAATCTTTATTTAATTAACCTTTACTTATTTAATTAATCTTTACTTAATTTACTTTTGATCAATTATCCTTAATAAATCAAAATAAGTAATTGTCTCTAATTACTTAATCAACTCTAACCATTAATTAATTTCTTTTAACTAAATAATTATCTTTAAGTAATTTAACATCATTTTTAAATTTCATGAATTCGCTTAAGACCTTCAAATAAACTCTTTATCCTTATTCAACAATTAATTGTATTTAAGTTTATTTAATAAACTTTTGCGATAATTCTTCATGACACACACTTCAACTTAAACCTTGTAATTACTTAAAGCCATTACATCACATCCTTTAAACTTATTTAACATCTAAATTTATAAAACTCTATTTTATTTCAAATCTGGAATTGTTTACATTCTTCCTTTACAAATTCAAATTCCATTTTAAATTTAAGTACTTTTAAAATCCACTTAATTACTTGAACACTTTTGGTTACTAAAACAATTTAAAATTTAAAACCTGGTTTATTCACAAACTAAGTTTTCAACTAAACTTGAATTTAGTATTTTAAACTTTGATTTATAAACTCAGTTTAAAACTTAATTCATAATTTTTAAACTTTAATTTAATATTTCAAAACAGCAAAACAGGTCAGGTTGAAACTGGAACAACCCTGACCCGTGATTGCTCGAATTTGCTTCGAGTCCAATATGCATCCACTTCGAGTAAACTACCCAACTACTTCGAGAAAACTTCGAGCCCAACCTCTCTGCCGCAAACCAACTCTCCAGATGTCAACATTCTTCCTGATACACCAGCTTCTCGCGTGCACGTGCACCAGAGCTCGGATCATCTCCGACCAACCCCATCCCCTTCGACCAGTCAAACATGGTTCCTCTGATGAACTCGAACACCCAGAACACTCAATATCGCCATGGATCAAAAATGAGTAACTCGATCGAACTGGAACAAAAACTCACAGACGAAAATGACCTTGCCGACGCCGCTTCCGATCATCATCCAACTCGCCATCACACCCTAAGATGCACCAGACATTCACGCACAATTTCCCCCGATCGCGATCACACCCGGTCACCTCCATGTCACAGCGAAACTCACGAACCCATCAGCCAATAAAATTGAGCAAAAACCCTACTATAACCTTTCCTGGCCACCACAGCCACCAGAAAATTCTTCAGCCATTTTTCCATAGGCCGGCAACACTTCGGCCTCCTCCAACCCAAAGCTCGACCAATCCCACCACGCCGATCATCGGCAATTCCTAAAAATGCCCCAAACGTTCATCTCGAAGATTCCCAAAAGATATCAAACTAAAAATCACGAAATGTATATTAAAAATCATGATTTTCCATTATTAATTCATTCATGTAATTGAAACAAAAAAAAATTAATTCACTGATTTTTGACCCAATTTGATTTTTTTCTATGAATTCGAAATTTTCGAGCAAATCATTCATTTTAAAAATCTATAACTATTTTTAGATGAAAGATTACTTGATTACAAACAACCTTTGTTTATACATCATGTGCTGGTTTGGGTTAAAAATTGAATTATTGAATAATATTAAGAATATGAAACCTGTTTATTTGATGAATGGCACTGTAAATAAACAGGGATGATCATCAGCCATATCACAACATGTATGCACATCCATTTATCTCTAAACATACATACAAATCACTTCAAACTATTTAACTACAAGGTTCCATTCATGTACTATATTCAAGTCTCAGATTTTAAACTGATTTAAGATCAAAAATTTACTCACAGACGTTTCAAAGCAGAGGATGTATACAAGCAAATACACATACCTCCAGTTTTTCTTAGATGTATTCAGAGAATCCATGCATATCTAAACGAGTTTATTCACAGAGATATGTATATGTGAACAACAGATTTATACCCTTAAAAGTTAAGGAAAATATGTCACTCACCTTGTTTAAAAGATGATCAGAGTTGCTTCTATGTTTTTCTCTTGACACAGATTTGAAATTTTACAGGCTGAACTTCCTCCCCTGATTCTTTGGTTGTATGGATTCATAGCTGAGATGTTAAGTTGGATTTTACTGAAGTTTGTTTAAGTTGAATGGTGATTTAGGTTGAGATGATGCTTGCTCCATACTTTCTCAGTTTGAAATGAACGAACTGATATGAGAAGGATGTTGATATAAAGAAATGAAGTTACCAGGTTGATGTATTATTTTTGTACGAGTTGATTATGGGTTGTACAAAAATATGCAGGGATACTCTTTTGCTTGGAGGCTGAAATGATACTTCAAACATTTCGAATGACCTAATTGCTGCTAAGAGATGGAAGCATTAAATGCTTTGAGTACTTATGTCTCCAATTTAGATTATTGTATGTTTCATGTGTCATAGATATTTTGCTTATTATTTTGCTTTACATTTCCTTCCTGACTTTGCTTTATTTTCTTACAGGCTACATAGGAATGTATATTTTCTTTTGCTTTAAGTATGAATGCACTTAACATTTATTTTTATTCTTTTCAAGTGTTCATGCTTATGAATGCATGTTGCTGTTTTGTTTCATATTACAAGTGTGCATACTTATCTTTATATAATTGGTTTTGCTCACATTTATCTTTTACTTGTTGAATACTTGAATATGTTTGCTTTGCCTTTGTTCATACTACTTTACAATATAATTACATTTCTATTTTGTTGTTAAATTTCTCTAATGTATTCACTTTATATTTTTACAAATTTTATTATCGTGTAATATAATTGGATTTATCTATGTATTCATTTTATTTTATTTATCGTCTTATATTTTTAATTTATAAATTCAAATTATTATTAACCATTTATTTACAATTTAAAATTCAAGTCAAATATATATCTATATATATTTATTATTTTCAAATTCACTCATGTATGCCCAATTACATATATACACATAGATACAACATTTATTAAATTAAATGATTTATACAAAATATATTTGGATATCGGGGAAACTCGCATCACCTTATCGATTTATTTCACAAATATTAATTCAAAAATTAATAAATTATCATTTTAAATAAAATTAAATTTCGGGGTCGTTACAGACTTCCCCCCTTAAAAGAATTTCGTCCTCGAAATTCACAGGCACGAAAACAAAGACAGATGAAGAATGTTTCATCTAATCAAACTGAACATTTATTCTGCATTTGGCTTACCAAATCAGAATATCAAAATCAGATACGAGAACGAATCTGTTTAACAATCAGCAAAATACTCGGGTTATCCAGATCTACGAAATATGGAGTGACATCGGTCAGTTCGAAAGGATAACTAACCATTCGTAGAATATATCCGGACCCAAAGAATAGATAGATATATGGATACAATTTTAAAAATTTCAGTTTAGAAACTAAATTATATCTATCAACTATAGCAATCAAAGCAACCAATTCATCCAAACAAACAATTTTGGCCATTTCGGAGTTTATGTCCCATATTAATATATCGAATCTTCTTTCTGGATCTACCAGAAATTATCGAAGAATTGAGAAAAGATGACGAACAAAAGAGATCGATAGAGAAAAGATTGCTTCCTTGTTGTTACAGGATATTGACCATTTATAGTCGTATTCCCTTGTCCCCTATCACATCCTCTTCTTGCACTCATACTCACTATCAGTGGATAGTAAGAGAATTTACTGAGGCATTCGAACGGATATCTGAGAATTACTCATTCTAGAGCTTACTTCACTCTATCTCTAATGAGCAACTTAATGTGTTATACTCCTGAGCTAAAGTTCAACCTTAGCTCTGATACCACATGTAACGTTTCGGGTTTTGCCCGCTCGAAAATCAACATCTGTACTTCACATTGTACTAGAATGCCGCAGATTCGACCGTTCAAATCCGATTCTCCGGAGCTATAACACAATTAAGTAAATAACACAGCGGAAGAAAAGAATAATACATTGATATACAATATCTGATACAACAGAGTGATACAATGAATATCAATATACATCAGAGATATGATACAACAAATATCAGAGATACAAGAAATAGCAGCGGAAAATAACAGCAAATGGAAGAGATCTCCAAATGATCTACAAAAGAGAATGAATCCACAACTCCAAGGTAAGCAACGTCAGTCCATGAACTCCAAGAACTGAACCAGCTCCAGATAATCTACTAAACCTGAATATCTGAAAAGAAACCCAACTCTAGACTGCCCGTGTGGAAAATAGTGGGCACCCAGAGTTTAGGAAGGGAACAATAAACTCTGGATCAGTCATGGGACTGGTGTGAGCAACAAAAACACAGTTTATCTTTAAACAAACCCAAAAGGTTTTAAACATTGAAATCCGCAATGCTTTTAGAAAATGAAACTACCATAAGACCTCCCGCCACACACACAATGCAAACGCAGAATTGGAGGAGATTTCTTCTTATGATAGTCAAAGATGCTTACTACGTAAAATCATTGAATTATTATTATTAGTGCATAGTGGAAAACAATTTGAAAGTATAATATTAATCTTAGCCAGCATAGGTACCATTATACTATGCCTACTATAGCTACCATATTAGATGGCAGGTTCTACAACTAAAACCGTACAAAGTTCGTATTTGGAAGATGGATTTCCAACAAATGGTCAGGCTAAGGAACTTCCTTCCGCCGCATGGGAACGCCTCTGGCGGGACGCCCCGAGAGACAAACTGCTCTCTGCCAAACAAGGCCGGGTTACCCCTGTAACAGGTAACTCACGAATATGCCACCTCCCGGTCCTTTGGGACCTTTATCCGAGCGCTCGATATCCAACATCACACATCATAAAGAAGGTGTATCCACATGAGTAAGTATCAGGGCTCCATACCATAATACCACCCCTTTCCAGAAGGAAATGACATACCCTAAAGGGCGCGACCCTCATAACCTTGCCGCAACGATCCTGTTTCGACCATTTCCGGGTTGTGAGGCCCTGACGAAGTCTCGTCCACAAAGCTACACTTTTTCAAAAAGCCACGCTTTGGGTCAACAGATGATCAACCTATGATCACAAAGATATAAGATCAAACAAATGATCATATCACAAATGATCAAACACTGATCATCACACAGCAACACTCGGCATGCCACATTACCAAATTGGGATATATCGCTGATAAATTTCAACTACATAACCTCTGAGCTCGTACGTCTCAGAGAAGGGTGTTAAGCTAAGAGAATAAATTCTCCGCCACCAAACAGAAATGTATTTGAAAGAAATCTGCTTTACATCTCAAAGTGTAATGTCAGACATGTAACCATACAAGTCTGTTCCGGGTTCGAACAGAACCGAAGGCACTTCTTACGAAGCCCTTGCAATTCCGGGTATTCACAATCACGTCCGGACTTCCCATCACAAAGGGTGATAAAATCTCTATATCGGGGCCAGTCGATGCAGAGACATTCGACGAGTTGTCCTTTCGTTTTCGCAAATATCCGGTCTTCACCACCGGTCTGCAAATGCGATCCATATACGACGTATCACTTATTCGGAATGGGTTATATGACACAAAGGTCCTCTCCCGGTTAAACCGAATAACGAGCGCAATCTTTAAAAACATATGGATATTGGGATTTCAATTAAGTCACAACTTATTACCCAAAACTTTTTATTCGAATGGTTTAACAAATTACCATTTTCAAATCTTTAAACAAAAAGATTCATTTTAAACAACCTTAAATGGTTTAACAATTTTCCACATTTTAATCTTTTAAACAAAAAGATTTAATTCACAAAGTTAACCCCATTCACAAAGATTCATTCATAGATTTTCAAATCGATTTCCATTTCAATTTGATTAACTCGTCAAATCTTTAAATCAAGATTTAACTCATAGCTTTCAAAACAATTTCATTTCAAATGGTTTAAACAAATCATCTTCTTAAATCTGTTAAAAATAAACAGATTCAATTCATATCTTTCAAAAAGAATTCATTCATAGCCTTTCAAAACAATGTCATTTCGAATGTTTTAAACAAAACATCATTTTAAATTTGAAACCTTTCAACACAAATTAGAAGTTCACTTCTTATATGAAAGCTGTTATTATTTGAAAACAAATAGTTTTCGTTTCAGAAAAATCCAATTTTATTTGCACGAGTTAAAGCCTTTGAATTTTATTCACATTCCAAATCAATTCTTTTAAAATAGTTTAACCCAATATAATGGGTATAACATCTTTAATCCCTAGTTTCAAATCATAGAATTCGATCTCAAATCTTGAATTTAAGTTTAAATCAATTATTTAGATTTTCAAAATTCGATTAAGTTATTCAAAATAACTTTTATTTTTGAAATTCCATTTCAAAAGCTTTTCACATTTAAACCCAAATTTCTAATTTCAAAATCAATTGAAATTAAAATTTCAATTTCAAAAATATCAATTTGAATTATCTGTGACTTAACCGATTTCCACGTGAAATCCATATTTGTGTGTGTATGGTGTGGTCCAGGGGTTTAACACACAATAGTGCCACATCAATCATCACAGATATATCAATAAGCGGTATAATCGATAACGCTTATCTTCATTCACAAATTCATAGATAAAATAAATTTATCAGCCACAAAGATATACTATTACAATTCGATGTGGGTTTCGGATAACCAACTGGAATCCGACTCCCGGTCGCATCGAAATTCAAGTGCCGTTTTACGGGTCAAAGGTTTCATATTCACATAACAATATACACATCACAGATAAGTAAATTACAGATCATAACAAAATCAGGGTATATCACAAAGCATCACAATCAGGGATATCAAACAATTCGACATTCAATAGAATTCAAAACATCCGTAGGTAGGGTCAAATTTATTATCTGATTAATTCAAATCAGGTTAATTTCTTATGAATAAATTACTAATCCTGGTTAATTAATCATTAATAAATTCCAAATCATTTGATTTATTATCCTTTAATTATATAAATTAACCTTTAATCATAAATTAATTATCATTTTCAAATCTTTATTTAATTAACCTTTACTTATTTAATTAATCTTTACTTAATTTACTTTTGATCAATTATCCTTAATAAATCAAAATAAGTAATTGTCTCTAATTACTTAATCAACTCTAACCATTAATTAATTTCTTTTAACTAAATAATTATCTTTAAGTAATTTAACATCATTTTTAAATTTCATGAATTCGCTTAAGACCTTCAAATAAACTCTTTATCCTTATTCAACAATTAATTGTATTTAAGTTTATTTAATAAACTTTTGCGATAATTCTTCATGACACACACTTCAACTTAAACCTTGTAATTACTTAAAGCCATTACATCACATCCTTTAAACTTATTTAACATCTAAATTTATAAAACTCTATTTTATTTCAAATCTGGAATTGTTTACATTCTTCCTTTACAAATTCAAATTCCATTTTAAATTTAAGTACTTTTAAAATCCACTTAATTACTTGAACACTTTTGGTTACTAAAACAATTTAAAATTTAAAACCTGGTTTATTCACAAACTAAGTTTTCAACTAAACTTGAATTTAGTATTTTAAACTTTGATTTATAAACTCAGTTTAAAACTTAATTCATAATTTTTAAACTTTAATTTAATATTTCAAAACAGCAAAACAGGTCAGGTTGAAACTGGAACAACCCTGACCCGTGATTGCTCGAATTTGCTTCGAGTCCAATATGCATCCACTTCGAGTAAACTACCCAACTACTTCGAGAAAACTTCGAGCCCAACCTCTCTGCCGCAAACCAACTCTCCAGATGTCAACATTCTTCCTGATACACCAGCTTCTCGCGTGCACGTGCACCAGAGCTCGGATCATCTCCGACCAACCCCATCCCCTTCGACCAGTCAAACATGGTTCCTCTGATGAACTCGAACACCCAGAACACTCAATATCGCCATGGATCAAAAATGAGTAACTCGATCGAACTGGAACAAAAACTCACAGACGAAAATGACCTTGCCGACGCCGCTTCCGATCATCATCCAACTCGCCATCACACCCTAAGATGCACCAGACATTCACGCACAATTTCCCCTGATCGCGATCACACCCGGTCACCTCCATGTCACAGCGAAACTCACGAACCCATCAGCCAATAAAATTGAGCAAAAACCCTACTATAACCTTTCCTGGCCACCACAGCCACCAGAAAATTCTTCAGCCATTTTTCCATAGGCCGGCAACACTTCGGCCTCCTCCAACCCAAAGCTCGACCAATCCCACCACGCCGATCATCGGCAATTCCTAAAAATGCCCCAAACGTTCATCTCGAAGATTCCCAAAAGATATCAAACTAAAAATCACGAAATGTATATTAAAAATCATGATTTTCCATTATTAATTCATTCATGTAATTGAAACAAAAAAAAATTAATTCACTGATTTTTGACCCAATTTGATTTTTTTCTGTGAATTCGAAATTTTCGAGCAAATCATTCATTTTAAAAATCTATAACTATTTTTAGATGAAAGATTACTTGATTACAAACAACCTTTGTTTATACATCATGTGCTGGTTTGGGTTAAAAATTGAATTATTGAATAATATTAAGAATATGAAACCTGTTTATTTGATGAATGGCACTGTAAATAAACAGGGATGATCATCAGCCATATCACAACATGTATGCACATCCATTTATCTCTAAACATACATACAAATCACTTCAAACTATTTAACTACAAGGTTCCATTCATGTACTATATTCAAGTCTCAGATTTTAAACTGATTTAAGATCAAAAATTTACTCACAGACGTTTCAAAGCAGAGGATGTATACAAGCAAATACACATACCTCCAGTTTTTCTTAGATGTATTCAGAGAATCCATGCATATCTAAACGAGTTTATTCACAGAGATATGTATATGTGAACAACAGATTTATACCCTTAAAAGTTAAGGAAAATATGTCACTCACCTTGTTTAAAAGATGATCAGAGTTGCTTCTATGTTTTTCTCTTGACACAGATTTGAAATTTTACAGGCTGAACTTCCTCCCCTGATTCTTTGGTTGTATGGATTCATAGCTGAGATGTTAAGTTGGATTTTACTGAAGTTTGTTTAAGTTGAATGGTGATTTAGGTTGAGATGATGCTTGCTCCATACTTTCTCAGTTTGAAATGAACGAACTGATATGAGAAGGATGTTGATATAAAGAAATGAAGTTACCAGGTTGATGTATTATTTTTGTACGAGTTGATTATGGGTTGTACAAAAATATGCAGGGATACTCTTTTGCTTGGAGGCTGAAATGATACTTCAAACATTTCGAATGACCTAATTGCTGCTAAGAGATGGAAGCATTAAATGCTTTGAGTACTTATGTCTCCAATTTAGATTATTGTATGTTTCATGTGTCATAGATATTTTGCTTATTATTTTGCTTTACATTTCCTTCCTGACTTTGCTTTATTTTCTTACAGGCTACATAGGAATGTATATTTTCTTTTGCTTTAAGTATGAATGCACTTAACATTTATTTTTATTCTTTTCAAGTGTTCATGCTTATGAATGCATGTTGCTGTTTTGTTTCATATTACAAGTGTGCATACTTATCTTTATATAATTGGTTTTGCTCACATTTATCTTTTACTTGTTGAATACTTGAATATATTTGCTTTGCCTTTGTTCATACTACTTTACAATATAATTACATTTCTATTTTGTTGTTAAATTTCTCTAATGTATTCACTTTATATTTTTACAAATTTTATTATCGTGTAATATAATTGGATTTATCTATGTATTCATTTTATTTTATTTATCGTCTTATATTTTTAATTTATAAATTCAAATTATTATTAACCATTTATTTACAATTTAAAATTCAAGTCAAATATATATCTATATATATTTATTATTTTCAAATTCACTCATGTATGCCCAATTACATATATACACATAGATATAACATTTATTAAATTAAATGATTTATACAAAATATATTTGGATATCGGGGAAACTCGCATCACCTTATCGATTTATTTCACAAATATTAATTCAAAAATTAATAAATTATCATTTTAAATAAAATTAAATTTCGGGGTCGTTACAGTCACCGTAAGATACAGGTCATAAGATGAAGGACCTGCTTCAAAGATTGAAGGTAATAAGTGGTTGTGTGAGGGCCCGCCTCTTCTCTATGTAGGAGGTAGTAAATGGTCGGGATTATGGGTTAGGCACGGTACAGGATATCTCGGGGAAATGGTTCGCTTAAATAGGAAGTATTAAGTGGCTGAAGAGATTCCGTGCAATGTCAATTGTCAGCTAGATAGTTACTAGTAAGGAGTCCGCCTTGGGATTATAGGTAGTAAATGATGTGGGTTTGCGTTAAATAAGGTATTAAACTGTCAGAGTCTGCCAAATTCCTATTAAAATGTATCAAGTGACTTGAGTACTATCTCTTGCATTAATAGGACATTATGAACGATAAATATGGGTTATTGGGTTGGCTATGGGCTTATATTTGGAAAGCCTTTTTATTTAGGTTGAGAAAAGCCTTTGGTCTTATATTTGAAAAGATTTATAATGTAAGTAGAATATGTAAGACATATTTGTATTTAAATTATACTGCCAAAGTACTAATATAGTAAGGCTTGAGATTTCTATTCACCAGACATATATTGTTCTGACTCCCTCCTCATTACAACACAGATTAGGAAGGACGATGCTGAAGGCGGAGAAGCTGATGAGACTTGTGGTAGTAGTCTATTTATCTACTTGTTATTTTCTACGGTTTTGATGTATCCATGAAATAAAAATGATGTTGTAAGTTTGGAATATTGACTAGGGATATGTTACGGTTATTGTTGGGTTTTGGTATTATGGATATTTTGTTATGGTTTAAAATGATATTTTGAAATTTGAATAAAATAGGTACAGTTGTTATATTTTATCCTTCTACTATGAAATTTGAATGTTTAGATAAATAGCTCTGCATTGTTCTTTTTACTAACCAACAACCAGCTTTGAGATGGGTCTAAGTTTCGACGGGCCTTTCCTAGATTGGAATTTGGGTCCATTTCAGGACGGGTTGTTACATGATCTAAGTTAATGGTATCGAAGTTGGATCAGTGATGGGCCACCCTTGAGACAGTCTCATGCTATGTCGATCTGGAGATAGCCAAGGGAGAGATGCTTGAGCTAGCAGGTTGACTTGTAGCCGGGTTGCAAGGGGCCAGAAAGAGATTCAATCAGCCAATGAGAAATGGGCCAAGCCGGGCTTGCACCTTGTCATGACGGGCGAGCTAGTCGCTAGGGTTGTTGTGTGGGAAGGCTTTGCAAGTAGAAGGCTTGACGTGCAACTGAGTAGAGAAGCCGATGTGGGCCCAGCTGAATTCAGGTTATCATCATACATAGGAAACCCAGTCAATCTGTCCCTAGCCATGGCTGGCTTGCGAGATGACTTGGACCCAATCGGCCTGGACCAGATAGAGCCAGGCTAAGATACCTTGATTAGTCTGCCTTCTTACTTGCAAAAAAATTGTGTAACATTATGCCCCCAAGTCTGTGTCCGTGTGCGGGCATCGACTTGTAAAATCACGATGACTCCATCGATTGACAGTTCTACTATGTAATTAATGCACCAGCCACGTGTCATTGCACCATTGGATGTGGCGATTGTGTTTTTCAAGACGTGGCATGGATGTGTCTTTTCACCCACATGCATGGTATGGCACAACACTTATAACTCTTAAGCGGTTCAGTTTTTTGTCTTTTTGATCATAATGGTTGCGATTGAAGGAAGAGGTGTATAAATACCATACCTCTTCTACCCCTTTGAAACCATGGGCTATTGACATGCAATTTCTTTAGCAAACTCGAACTTTGCATGGTTTTCCATTGATAAAAACAGATAACTTACCCTTCCTTTTCCTTTCTCATTGATCTTAAGCGCTTGGGTTTTCTTAAAGTGAATATTAGGCTCAGGTCCTTAAAATCAAACTTAATACATGAAAACTCCTCCCCAAAAAAAGATTGTAAATTAGGTCCTTAAAATTAAGTTGATGAATAATTGCATACATTTATGCAATTATTCAGTGAGTAGTTGCAGACATTTATGCAATTATATCCTAAAATAGCATAAATGCAATTATTCAGTGAATAATTGCGGAAATTTCTGTAATTTTTTTGGTGAATAATTGCGGAAATTTTCGCAAATTTTTCAAGAAATTACTGAAATTTCCGCAATTTTTCAATGAATAATTGCGGAAATGTCTTTAATTTGTTGATATAATTGCATAAATGTATGCAATTATTCGTAGAACTTAATTCTAGGGACCTAATTTACATAATTTTTTTGGCAAAGATGTTTGGTGTATTTTGAAACTTAATAGGGACTTTAGTCAAACTGTCCCTTTATTAAATTTAGTTGGGATTAAAAGGAAGGAGGAAACTCTTTGGATGCCAAACTGTGTATGTCGATTGCAGTTCGAATCACTTACTTGGATTTCTGCTTCTTGAGATGGATCTTGCCTTTAGCTTGGACCCATGCTTGCGCTTCCCGACTATCTTTTCGATGGTTATTTCTATCAGTCTTGGAATAATGATCTAGGTGAAGCTAAGGGGCTTCCTTGCTTTGATGCTCTGACATTCCCGACCTCAGGTCGGTTTGGATGCTCAACTACTCTGCTGGAAAGAGTAACCCTCGGGTCGATTCTCTCCTCTGCTTCTTCTGCCATTGCTGAAGCCTTAGTCTATTTCTTAGCGAGGTTGTTTGGAAGCTTTTTAGGGCCTCTTGCAAGATCCAATGCGGAAGGCATCAAAGATGGCGACACCCTCAGTTTTCTTCAACAAGTTCTTGATCGCTTGAAGTTCTGGGAGAGTGTCATCGGTGTAGTCGAGAGCAGTCTAGGTGGTGATAAGAGCATAGGCTGGCATGCCTTTGAAAAGCATTGTTGAGATGCTTCTTCTACCCTTTCTCATTTTCTTCTTTTCAACTAATTAGCTCCTGAAAATCTTTGTAGGCCTGGCGGGGTGGGTATTATGCCCTCGCACTTCTTTTGAACTTAATAAGAACAGAGCTTTTGTATTGAAAATTTAATGTATACAAAACTAGTTGGTGTCTTTGATTTTTACCTGCAGCTGGTAAGGTAACGTATCTTGGATAGCTAGGAAAGTCCCTTGCACTGAGTTAACCAATCTTCTTTGTTTGATAGACATGGCTGGTTAATGGACTCGAAAGTGAGCCTTGACTGAGCAACCCAGTCATTTGTCAAATGTTAAGGCTGGCAAATGACAATTAAACTTTATTATGCTGCTTTACTGACGGGTGGTCCTAGCATTAACTTGAGCATCGAGTGACTCGAGGTCCTTTCGAGCGACACGCGATCTGGGGGATTCCTGCATTATTTTCAAAAAAAAATTCTATTTAAGACATGCTAAGTAGTAATATTGTCATCCGATGGGCCAAACTCGGGCATTGATTAGAGCGAAGCGCCAGCCAGCTACCAAGTAGCAGGTGACATTGGCGTAGAGTGGGAGCGAGTGTTGGCCCATGGGTTCTCCTAGGTGACAAGCGATCATGTGTAGAGTGCCGAACGGGCCCTGCTCGAACCAGAGCGCATGGAGGCTCGAGGGTTCTCCTATATGACACGTCGCATGTCGTTAGACAACCGTAGGTCCTGGCTCGAACTGGGGCACATAGCCGGCTCGAACACTCATGCATAAGGGCGTGATATAATGGTGAGACGAAAGGTAGGCTCCGTTGTTCATAAGAATTTAGCAGATAAAAATGGTAAAAGGTGAACTTATTTGTGCGTCATTCTGCTGTTGGGCGGTCTCGGCATGAGCCTAAGCATTGAGTGGCTTGAAAGTTCCCTAGGTGACACGCTACAATAAGGAGCTAATAGGAGATCACGGCTCAAACCTAAGCGCTGAGGAGCTTAAAGGTTCTCCAGGGTGACACAACGCAATAAGAAGCTACAGGCAGGCCTTGGTTCGAACCTAAGCGCCGAGGGGCTTGAAGGTTCTTCAAGGTGACACGCTTCAATAAGGATCTATAGACAGGACAATCTCGAACCTAAGCGTCGAGGGGCTTGAAGGTCTCCACAATGATACGCTGCAATAAGGAGCTACTAGTAGGCCCGGCTCGAACCTAAACGCTGATGGGCTTGAAGGTTCTTTATGGTGACACGTTGCAATAAGGAGCTATAGGCAGTCCCGCCCCCAACCTAAGTGTCGAGGAGCTTGATGGCTCTTCAGGTGACACGCTGCAATAAGAAGTTACACGCGAGCCCGATTCGAATCAAAGCACCAAGGGGCTTGAAGTTTCTCTAGGATAACACGTTGCAAATAAGGAGCTACAAGTAGAGATGGTTCAAACCTAAGCACTAAGGGGCTTGAAGGTTCTCTAAGGTGACACGCTGCCATAAAGAGCTGGGTCCGGCTTATTTCTATGTGGGCACACCACATGATAGAGTTAGGGATATGCCCTAGGGAAAATTATGTAATTTGTTACAAATATCAAACTCTGTGGCCAATTTTGATCAAATAACACCACACCAAATCAGACATTTCGCAATACTTATTTTTTGCAATTGCTAACGGTCATAAACGGTACACATTACCAACGGTTTTTTAACATTTACAACATTTATAGATGTGAGAAAATTTGGTGCTCTTGTAAATAAAATAACGCAATATGGTTAAATTTGTAATTTTCCTTGTATGTTTACAATAACTGGTTTCTAACTAGGCTGTAAACAGATACTTTCGGATACGGATAGTGTCATATCTGTATTCGTATCCGTGGATGCGGACGAATATTAGATATTTATCGAATATTTTTCGACCAGTTCACAACCAATAAATTTAAACAAATAAATAAAAAAATTAATTTGTTATAAATCCATTTTTATACTAAATATATTAAAAATAATAAATAATTAAGAAAAATAATTTTAAACGGTAAAAATTGATTTTTATATGCATATTAATTTTTTACCTGAATAAAATAGTAAACGACAATTATTTTATGTACTAAAATACATAAAAACATAACTATAATCTTGACAAAACCCGGATGGATTATTATCGGATATGGATATGGTCATATCCATATCCATATCCGGTCCGCACATCCCTATGTATGACAACATATAAGTTTTGGCCAGCACCTTTTTAACAAAAGGAATCATTTGTTGTTACATGCGACCAAACTCATATATATACCATCTTCATTATTTTTTACGATGTGAGACTATTCTTTTGCAATATGCATCTATTATCCACGCAGAATGCGAGACAGCCCAACAATAGGAAATGAAATTTTGTAATTTCTTAATTCAAATTAGGGTTTTAACGTAAACTTGACCTAAATTGAAATTGAAATTTTATAGAATAAAATTAGAGAAGTAAACAGATAAATTAATTGATGGTGACTTCTTCACATTCACTGTAATGTGTCCATTAATTACATCTCCATCTCTAGATAAATTCACAGTTACCAAAGCAGAAATGGATGAATTTCCAACTTTAAATGGCCAAAGTGTGTCATATGATGTTCTTCAGTTTTCTGCTAACTCAGCCAACCCACCTCACACTCATCCTCGTGCTTTTGAATTACTATTTGTAACTTATGGTTCACTTGAAGTTGGATTTGTTGATACGACTACTAAGTTTATATACAAACTTTACAAACCAGGGATGCTTTTGTCTTAACAAAAGGGCTTGTTCACATTGAGTTCTTCAATGGTTAGGGGGCTGTTGCGATCTCTGTTTTTGGTAGTGCTAATGCTGGAACTATTTCTGTTCCAGCAACTGTGTTTAGTAGTGGAATTGACTATATTGTCCTTGCCTTAGCATTCAAGAATGATTTTGCTACTGTTCAGAAATTTTAAGCTGGTCTTGCACCCAAGGCTAGCTTGGTTATAAATTATTACCACCATGTTCTTGATTCACTGTTTTTATGGTTTATATTTGTTAAAATATCAATAAAGTTTGTATTGGAATAATAAAAGGAAATTTATGTTCTCTTTTGTTATGTTTATGCAGTTTGTAGGAACTAAGCAATTTTATTATTCTTTGTTGAGTTTATTCTAAGTTACTGTCTAAATGTATGAATATATTTTCCTATAGCATTATCTTTTTTGTGCAAATTTGCTGATTTGAAAATTAATGAAAAATAGTGTATTTATGTTAAATCTTTAAGCTTTATTATCTACATTGTTACCACTGCAAAACAAAAGTAGATGCACCATGTATTTCTACATATTTAAATATATTGGTATGCTAATTATTCCCATCATATTTTCTAAGTAGTAAATTTGTTTGTTTTCAGGCTGTTGATTATAGCAAAAATCAATGCAAGTCTATGTGCAGAGCCCGAATCAACATTCCCACTAGTTCTATTCTATTTACAATACAGGACAAAATATGCTTAGAAGGTACGATAGATGCATGGAAATCACTCTCTAACAATTTATTCTCATAAGTTTCTGAATCATTACAGTTTTTTTTTTGAAGTAGAAAGATACGCTTACTCTTATTTAGTTCAATGACACGGTATAATATATTTTATTTTAGTCTTGCATTTGGTTAATTTAAGTCTTCAAGCTTCCTTAAACTTCCTATATTGGAAGCCTTTTTTTAATTAATAACAATGTCGGCATATCAATGATATTACTCTATCCAAAATTTATATTCATACATCGTGACAAGGAATACATTTCAATGTCCTGAAGGACTTGTTCTTTTTAATTTAAATTAGGAATGGTTAGGCATGGTTAGGCAGTTGTTTTACATCTTAAGTTTATAGGTTTATAAAGAAAATTAAATTGAAATATTCAAACCTTGTAATCAAATGTCTGCTTATAAACATTCATTTTACCTTAAAAAATTTAAAAGACGTATCCAGTTCGAATCTGTTTATGCATGTTAATACAATAAGTTTGTGCATATTTTGAAATATTATATCATACAACTTAACCATCAATTAACACTTAGTTGTGATACTGATATGCTTCCAAATATTACATCTAAAAAGCACACTAGTATCATTATCTGCAATTTTGTAACTTGTCTTGAAGTTTAAATTTTGAAGTGCAAACCAACAACTTGTCGAAATGGGAATACATATAAAAATGTATTCACCCAAATGTAAATCAGCATCCATTTTTCATATAGGCTACATTTATAAAAACTACATGTTCTTCCATTAAACTAAAGAACAAGTATTCAACTAGTTAGTTGTTTCCACAACATTTGGACCATTTCCATTAAACTAAAGTACAAGCAATGTGCATAGCGAATGGTTCAACAGGTAGCTATAGGTAGTGAAAATCAAATTTAAATGTATAGATTTGAGTGATTGATGTCTAATTTGATATGTTTCCCTAAGCTATAATATGAAGCTTGCACTACACTTAGAAGGAAAGAGAATTGTTGTTAATTTACTGAAGCATGTTATCTTATGTAGGCTTGGAGATCTTGGCTTTCCCCTGCAATCAATTTGGTGGCCAAGAACCTGGATCAAATACGGACATAAAGCAGTCTGCTTGTACAAGGTTTAAAGCTGAATTTCCTATATTTGGCAAGGTATGCCTCATCCTATATTTTTTGGTTGCAGGTTAGTTTTCTTCTGAGAGATTAATGCACGGATCCTCTTAAATTATCTTTAAGTAGCATTGATGCTTACCATTTCACCCCTTGTAGTGCATTTGATCAGCTAATCTGTATTAACCACCGCCACATAATGTTGGAATTCCTTTAAGTTGAATGAAATATAAAGTCCCACATCTCCAAATTGTGAGAGCTATATTGGTTTAAATATAGCTTACTCATGAGGAGGTTGGGGGCCTGGGGCTTCCAAATGTATGCTTCGTTGTGAGGAGGGAGATCATGCATCTCCACCACACGCGCGCACGCCGCCGCCGTTCGTCCCACCGTGATACTTATATTTTTACTGCTTTCTGACAGTTGCAGGCCATACGAACAGATGCAGATCTGTTCGGAAGCGGACGCGGGTTGAATAAGCGCGAACAGTAGCGGGTGCGACCCGTTAGAAGCAAACAGATGCGCCGCGAGTGGGTGCGACCCGCCTGAAGAGGCGCGGGCGAAACGGTACGAGCGGGTACAAGCAGATGCGCAGGCTGGTAATGAACAGCAACGGGTGCGACCCATCAAGCGGACGCGACTGTTTGAAGGGATGCGGACGAAATTATAAATAGGAGAGAATACTGATCACATTCTAATCCAATTCCAATTCTATTTTCGTTCCTTTCTCTTCTTCTTCCCTGCTCCTGCATACAATAAATCACAGAGTGATATACTCATTACAATTTTAAGCAGAATTCGTCTGTTGTATCTTGGGAGAATTTTGAAATAAAATTCTTAAGGAAATCGTTACGACGAGCCTCAGACATATTTCGGTTAGAATTTCTACATTCTATCCTTTATTTTGGTTATACTATTTAGTATAACGCTGTTGTTGTAATTTATTTACAACAATCATATTGTTATAATAATTAACACAGAATTCCAGTGTAGTGGAAATCTGAGTTATAAACTTGTGCGACGAGTTTATAATTGATTATTCTCTGTTTTGGTATACTAAACGTATAACATCTTAAGAATTTTTCTGTTTTCTTACTAAAACAGAGATGGCAACAGTAGAATTTTCAAAGACTACTACTCACAACAGACCTGAACTGTTCAAGGGAGATGGTGACGACTTTTTAACATGGCAGAATCAGATGTTATTTTACCTCACCACACTCGGTCTGCAACGGTATCTCGAGGAGGAGGAACCGATTTCTGCACCAGGCAAGGAAGCAGATGTTGCTACGTGGAAACATTCCGATTTCCTATGAATTGTCTCGACAAGGTGTTATACAAAGTATATCAACCTCTAAAGACAGCAAAAGCACTCTGGAATGCACTTGCCACGAAGTATAAGACGCAGAATATCAGTCTTAAGAAATTCATTGTAGACAAGTTCATGGACTACAAGATGGTCGACTCCAAACCGATGACTGCTCAACTGCATGAACTACAAATCATTATTCATGAACTCGAGGCGGAAGGTCATAAGGTTGGAGAATCGTTTTTGGTTGAACCCATCACGGGAAAACTGCCACCGTCGTGGAGAGATTACCGTAATTATCTAAAGCATAAAAAGAAGGAAATCTCTTTACAAGATCTCATTGTCCGATTGAAAATTGAGGCAGATAACCGTGGAATTACAAAACAAAGCGAGGAGGCATTTGTGGCTGAAGATTCAAAGACCAAAAACAAAAAGAAGAACTTCCAGAAGAAAAGGAAAGCTCCAGACAACAAACCAAAAGACAACAAACGAACCAAAAAGTTTAATGGTGAATGTTGGGTTTGTGGAAAGGTTGGACATGCCGCTAGAGATTGCAGACTCAAAAAGGACCGCAACAAAGAGGCAAATTTAGTAGACAACATGGAAGTGGATGAGTCCAACTTCTCGGCAGTTGTATCTGAATGCAATATGGTTCAGAATCCTAACCAATGGTGGGTGGACACAGGCGCTACTCGTCATGTCTGCTCTGACAAATCCATGTTTTCTACATACAAGAAATTCGATCATGAAGAAAAACTCTATATGGGTAATTCTGCAGTATCTATGATCGAAGGCAGTGCCACAGTAATCCTCAAGTTTACTTCAGGAAAAACTGTCAAGTTGAATGACGTGCTCCACGTTCCAGACATACGCAAGAATCTCATCTCTGGTACAGTATTATCAAAGAAAGGATTCAGAATGGTGTTCGAGTCAGACAAGATGGTTCTGTCCAAAGCTGGAATGTATATCGGAAGGGGATATTTATGTGATGGCCTATTTAAGGCAAATGTAGCCGTTATCGGCAATAAAACTATGTATTCTGATTGTGCTATTAATAAAATTGAAGTTTCTTACTTGCTTGAGCACGAAATTTTACTATGGCATGATAGATTAGGACACATAAATTTCCGAAAAATGAAAATATTATCAAACTTGGGATTAATTCCAAAATTCCAAGTAGATAAGAACTACAAATGTGAGACATGTGTAGAAGCAAAAATGGTTAAAAAACCATTTCAATCTGTTGATAGAAGCACCGAACCACTAGGTTTGGTTCATACAGATTTATGTGATTTTAAATCATTACCTACAAGAGGTGGGAAAAAGTACTTTATCACGTTTATTGATGATTATACGCGATATTGCTATGTATATCTTTTGAATAGTAAAGATGAAGCAATTACATCATTTATAAAGTACAAAGCTGAGGTAGAAAATCAGTTAAATAAAAAGATCAAGATATTGAGATCTGATCGAGGTGGAGAATATGAATCACCATTTGAACAGTTCTGTGCCGAAAATGGTATAATTCATCAAACAACAGCTCCATATTCACCACAACAAAATGGTGTAGCCGAGAGGAAGAATAGAACGTTAAAAGACATGATTACCGCCATGCTTTTAACTTCTGGTCTACCGACGAACTTGTGGGGGGAAGCCTTAAATATGTCTAATCACATATTAAACAAAGTTCCTCACAATAAAACAGGAACAATTCCATATGAGATATGGAAAGGACACAAACCAAGTTTTAAATACCTCAAAGTGTGGGGGTGCTTGGCAAAAGTTCCAGTTCCGCCTCCCAAGAAAGTCAAACTTGGACCAAAAACAGTAGATTGTTACTATTTAGGGCCAGCCCAAAATAGTAGTGCATATAGATTTTTGGTATTCAAGTCCGATATAGCTGATATTCATGTAAATACAATCATGGAATCAAGAGATGCCTCATTCTTTGAAGACGTGTTTCCGCACAAAAGGAATGAAAGAAATAATGTCCCAAAAAGGACAAGGGAAGAATCTAAAGATTCGCATGAAGATAAAACTCATCATGAAATTGAGGATGCTGAACCAAGAAGAAGCGTAAGGGCTAGAACTTCCAAAACATTTGGTTCGGACTTTTTTACATATGTATTAGAGCACGAACCCCAAACGTACAAGGAAGCAATGTCATCTTCTGAATCCTCATGTTGGAAAGAAGCAATCCAAAGTGAGATTGATTCAATTCTAAGTAATAAAACTTGGGAAATTGTTGATATTCCACCTGGAATAAAACCTATTGGCTGCAAATGGATTTTCAAGAAGAAAATGAAAGCAGATGGCTCTATCGACAAGTATAAAGCCAGATTAGTAGCCAAAGGATATCGTCAAAAAGAAGGAGTAGACTTCTTTGATACATATTCGCCAGTAACACGAATAACCTCTATAAGAATGCTAATAGCAATTGCATCAATTTATGGTCTAGAAATTCATCAAATGGATGTAAAGACAGCATTCTTAAATGGAGATCTCGATGAGGAGATCTACATGGAGCAACCTGAGGGTTTTATTTCCAAAGGAAATGAAAACAAAGTCTGTAGATTAGTAAAATCATTATACGGACTAAAACAAGCTCCAAAATAATGGCACGCAAAATTTGATAGTGTCATGATGAGAAATGGTTTTCGTATAAATGAATGCGATAAGTGTGTTTATTATAAACAAATTGGACAATCATATGTGATGATTTGTTTATATGTAGACGATATGTTAATATTTGGTCCAAATACTCAGGTAATAGAGACCATAAAGAAGATGTTAACTAGCAATTTCGATATGAAAGATTTAGGAGTTGCAGACGTTATTTTGGGAATCAAAATAATAAGAACTCCTAATGGAATTGAATTATCTCAGTCACACTATGTAGACAAAGTGATTGAAAAATTCCAAGACTATGGAATTAAAGGAGTGAGAACACCTTTTAATCCATCAGAAGTACTGCATAAAAACACTAATGAGAGTGTAATGCAACTGGAATACTCTCGTGTAATAGGATGTCTCATGTATCTCATGAATTGCACAAGACCAGATATAGCTTATGCAGTAAGTCGACTGAGCAGGTATACAAGCAATCCAGGAAAGGAACACTGGAAAGCACTAATGAGAGTGCTTGGATATTTAAAAAATACCGCTAACTATTCCTTACATTATGGAAAATATCCTGCTGTCTTAGAAGGATATAGTGATGCAAACTGGATTGCAGATTCAGAGGAATCAAAATCGACAAGTGGTTATGTCTTTACCCTAGCAGGGGCAGCAGTATCATGGAAATCTACTAAACAAACATGCATAGCTCGATCCACTATGGAATCAGAGTTCATTGCATTAGATAAAGCAGGCGAAGAAGCAGAATGGCTTCGTCACTTTTTAGAAGATATTCCGTTCTGGCCTAAACCTGTACCGGCCATATGCATACACTGCGATAACCAAGCAGCGCTAAGCAGAGCGCACAACTTTGTGTATAATGGAAAGTCACGACATATTCGACGACGCCATAACACAATTAGGCAGTTACTCTCTAATGGAACTATTTCCATTGATTATGTGAGGACAAATGATAACCTAGCGGATTCGTTTACTAAAGGTTTATCAAGAGAGAAAATTGACTGCGCATCGAGGGGAATGGGTTTAAAATCCTAAAACCACCAAGAGTTATCTTATACGAAAACCTATCCTAGCGACTGGAGATCCCACGGACTAGGATCAATAGGAAAACCAGTTCTGAATAACTCAAGACGTAATGCATTTGCTTGGACATAGTCCAACTCCATTCCTATGGTGCACAATATAAATGCATGCCTATAGAAGTATTTAAAGGTTAAAACTATGTTTTTAATGATGACCATATCTTGGAAATAACAAGTGGGGTATATGTAGGATACTCTTAATGGTTGCGATCACCTATGTAAGTGTGAGCTGGGTCGGCTCTATGAGAATATTAAAAGGCTTTTATTTTCTAAAACACTCGCAGAACCAAGTACTGTTCAGGACCAAAATGAACACAACCAAGAAATTGGATGAGAAGGGAATTAATGCTTCGTAGAACTTATTGTCTGGATATACAATAAAGGCTGACGGTTCAAGATGAAATATTTCATCGATTAGCCAAGTAAATCCGATAAGTTTTAACTAGGGAAAGTTCAAAGTGAATATCTACTTATCCACGATAAAGCATTAAATCCATATATACTCTGTGATATTTCGCTTTGTGTGGGGGATATGTATATTATCATTCATGTGGGGGATTATTGGAATTCCTTTAAGTTGAATGGAAATATAAAGTCCTACATCTCCAAATTGTGAGAGCTATATTGGTTTAAATATAGCTTTCTCATGAGGAGGTTGGGGGCCTAGGGCTCCCAAATGTATGCTTCGTTGTGAGGAGGGAGATCATGCATCTCCACCACACACGCGCGCGCGCCGCCGCCGTCCGTCCGACCGAACCGGGCCGGGTACGGGTACGTGTCTAATATGATACTCATATTTTACTGCAAACTGGACTGGGCTTTCTGATAGTTGCAGGACATACGAACAGATGCGGATCTGTTCGGAAGCGGACGCGGGTTGAATAGGCGCGAACAGTAGCGGGTGCGACCCGTTTGAAGCAAACAGATGCGGCGCGAGCGGGTGCGACCCGACTGAAGAGGCGCGGGCGAAACGGTACGAGCGGGTACAAGCAGATGCGCAGGCTGGTAATGAACAGCAACGGGTGCGACCCATCAAGCGGACGCGACTGTTTGAAGGGATGCGGACGAAATTATAAATAAGAGAGAATACTGATCACATTCTAATCCAATTCCAATTCTATTTTCGTTCCTTTCTCTTCTTCTTCCCTGCTCCTGCATACAATAAATCACAGAGTGATATACTCATTACAATTTTAAGCAGAATTCGTCTGTTGTATCTTGGGAGAATTTTGAAATAAAATTCTTAAGGAAATCGTTACGACGAGCCTCAGACATATTTCGGTTAGAATTTCTACATTCTATCCTTTATTTTGGTTATACTATTTAGTATAACGCTGTTGTTGTAATTTATTTACAACAATCATATTGTTATAATAATTAACACAGAATTCCAGTGTAGTGGAAATCTGAGTTATAAACTTGTGCGACGAGTTTATAATTGATTATTCTCTGTTTTGGTATACTAGACGTATAACATCTTAAGAATTTTTCTTTTTTCTTACTAAAACAGAGATGGCAACAGTAGAATTTTCAAAGACTACTACTCACAACAGACCTGAACCGTTCAAGGGAGATGGTGACGACTTTTTAACATGGCAAAATCAGATGTTATTTTACCTCACCACACTCGGTCTGCAACGGTATCTCGAGGAGGAGGAACCGATTTCTGCACCAGGCAAGGAAGCAGATGTTGCTACGTGGAAACATTCCGATTTCCTATGCAGAAACTATATTCTGAATTGTCTCGACAAGGTGTTATACAAAGTATATCAACCTCTAAAGACAGCAAAAGCACTCTGGAATGCACTTGCCACGAAGTATAAGACGCAGAATATCAGTCTTAAGAAATTCATTGTAGACAAGTTCATGGACTACAAGATGGTCGACTCCAAACCGGTGACTGCTCAACTACATGAACTACAAATCATTATTCATGAACTCGAGGCGGAAGGTCATAAGGTTGGAGAATTGTTTTTGGTTGAATCCATCACGGGAAAACTGCCACCGTCGTGGAGAGATTACCGCAATTATCTAAAGCATAAAAAGAAGGAAATCTCTTTACAGGATCTCATAGTCCGATTGAAAATTGAGGCAGATAACCGTGGAATTACAAAACAAAGCAAGGAGGCATTTGTGGCTGAAGATTCAAAGACCAAAAACAAAAAGAAGAACTTCCAGAAGAAAAGGAAAGCTCCAGACAACAAACCAAAAGACAACAAACGAACCAAAAAGTTTAATGGTGAATGTTGGGTTTGTAGAAAGGTTGGACATGCCGTTAGAGATTGCAGACTCAAAAAGGACCGCAACAAAGAGGCAAATTTAGTAGACAACATGGAAGTGGATGAGTCCAACTTCTCGGCATTTGTATCTGAATGCAATATGGTTCAGAATCCTAACTAATGGTGGGTGGACACAGGCGCTACTCGTCATGTCTGCTCTGACAAATCCATGTTTTCTACATACAAGAAATTCGATCATGAAGAAAAACTCTATATGGGTAATTCTGCAGTATCTATGATCGAAGGCAGTGGCACAGTAATCCTCAAGTTTACTTTAGGAAAAACTGTCAAGTTGAATGACGTGCTCCACGTTCCAGACATACGCAAGAATCTCATCTCTGGTATAGTATTATCAAAGAAAGGATTCAGAATGGTGTTCGAGTCAGACAAGATGGTTCTGTCCAAAGCTGGAATGTATATCGGAAGGGGATATTTATATGATGGCCTATTTAAGGCAAATGTAGCCGTTATCGGCAATAAAACTATGTATTCTGATTGTGCTATTAATAAAATTGAAGTTTCTTACTTGCTTGAGCACGAAATTTTACTATGGCATGATAGATTAGGACACATAAATTTCCGAAAAATGAAAATATTATCAAACTTGGGATTAATTCCAAAATTCCAAGTAGATAAGAACTACAAATGTGAGACATGTGTAGAAGCAAAAATGGTTAAAAAACCATTTCAATCTGTTGATAGAAGCACCGAACCACTAGGTTTGGTTCATACAGATTTATGTGATTTTAAATCATTACCTACAAGAGGTGGGAAAAAGTACTTTATCACGTTTATTGATGATTATACGCGATATTGCTATGTATATCTTTTGAATAGTAAAGATGAAGCAATTACATCATTTATAAAGTACAAAGCTGAGGTAGAAAATCAGTTAAATAAAAAGATCAAGATATTGAGATCTGATCGAGGTGGAGAATATGAATCACCATTTGAACAGTTCTGTGCCGAAAATGGTATAATTCATCAAACAACAGCTCCATATTCACCACAACAAAATGGTGTAGCCGAGAGGAAGAACAGAACGTTAAAAGACATGATTACCGCCATGCTTTTAACTTCTGGTCTACCGACGAACTTGTGGGGGGAAGCCTTAAATATGTCTAATCACATATTAAACAAAGTTCCTCACAATAAAACAGGAACAATTCCATATGAGATATGGAAAGGACACAAACCAAGTTTTAAATACCTCAAAGTGTGGGGGTGCTTGGCAAAAGTTCCAGTTCCGCCTCCGAAGAAAGTCAAACTTGGACCAAAAACAGTAGATTGTTACTATTTAGGGCCAGCCCAAAATAGTAGTGCATATAGATTTTTGGTATTCAAGTCTGATATAGCTGATATTCATGTAAATACAATCATGAAATCAAGAGATGCCTCATTCTTTGAAGACGTGTTTCCGCACAAAAGGAATGAAAGAAATAATGTCCTAAAAAGGACAAGGGAAGAATCTAAAGATTCGCATGAAGATAAAACTCATCATGAAATTGAGGATGCTGAACCAAGAAGAAGCGTAAGGGCTAGAACTTCCAAAACATTTGGTTCGGACTTTTTTACATATGTATTAGAGCACGAACCCCAAACGTACAAGGAAGCAATGTCATCTTCTGAATCCTCATGTTGGAAAGAAGCAATCCAAAGTGAGATTGATTCAATTCTAAGTAATAAAACTTGGGAAATTGTTGATATTCCACCTGGAATAAAACCTATTGGCTGCAAATGGATTTTCAAGAAGAAAATGAAAGAAGATGGCTCTATCGACAAGTATAAAGCCAGATTAGTAGCCAAAGGATATCGTCAAAAAGAAGGAGTAGACTTCTTTGATACATATTCGCCAGTAACACGAATAACCTCTATAAGAATGCTAATAGCAATTGCATCAATTTATGGTCTAGAAATTCATCAAATGGATGTAAAGACAGCATTCTTAAATGGAGATCTCGATGAGGAGATCTACATGGAGCAACCTGAGGGTTTTATTTCCAAAGGAAATGAAAACAAAGTCTGTAGATTAGTAAAATCATTATACGGACTAAAACAAGCTCCAAAACAATGGCACGCAAAATTTGATAGTGTCATGATGAGAAATGGTTTTTGTATAAATGAATGCGATAAGTGTGTTTATTATAAACAAATTGGACAATCATATGTGATGATTTGTTTATATGTAGACGATATGTTAATATTTGGTCCAAATACTCAGGTAATAGAGACCATAAAGAAGATGTTAACTAGCAATTTCGATATGAAAGATTTAGGAGTTGCAGACGTTATTTTGGGAATCAAAATAATAAGAACTCCTAATGGAATTGAATTATCTCAGTCACACTATGTAGACAAAGTGATTGAAAAATTCCAAGACTATGGAATTAAAGGAGTGAGAACACCTTTTAATCCATCAGAAGTACTGCATAAAAACACTAATGAGAGTGTAATGCAACTGGAATACTCTCGTGTAATAGGATGTCTCATGTATCTCATGAATTGCACAAGACCAGATATAGCTTATGCAGTAAGTCGACTGAGCAGGTATACAAGCAATCCAGGAAAGGAACACTGGAAAGCACTAATGAGAGTGCTTGGATATTTAAAAAATACCGCTAACTATTCCTTACATTATGGAAAATATCCTGCTGTCTTAGAAGGATATAGTGATGCAAACTGTATTGCAGATTCAGAGGATCAAAATCGACAAGTGGTTATGTCTTTACCCTAGCAGGGGCAGCAGTATCATGGAAATCTACTAAACAAACATGCATAGCTCGATCCACTATGGAATCAGAGTTCATTGCATTAGATAAAGCAGGCGAAGAAGCAGAATGGCTTCGTCACTTTTTAGAAGATATTCCGTTCTGGCCTAAACCTGTACCGGCCATATGCATACACTGCGATAACCAAGCAGCGCTAAGCAGAGCGCACAACTTTGTGTATAATGGAAAGTCACGACATATTCGACGACGCCATAACACAGTTAGGCAGTTACTCTCTAATGGAACTATTTCCATTGATTATGTAAGGACAAATGATAACCTAGCGGATCCGTTTACTAAAGGTTTATCAAGAGAGAAAATTGACTGCGCATCGAGGGGAATGGGTTTAAAAGCCTAAAACCACCAAGAGTTATCTTATACGGAAACCTATCCTAGCGACTGGAGATCCCACGGACTAGGATCAATAGGCAAACCAGTTCTGAATAACTCAAGACGTAATGCATTTGCTTGGACATAGTCCAACTCCATTCTTATGGTGCACAATATAAATGCATGCCTACAGAAGTATTTAAAGGTTAAAACTATGTTTTTTAATGATGACCATATCTTGGAAATAACAAGTGGGGTATATGTAGGATACTCTTAATGGTTGCGATCACCTATGTAAGTGTGAGCTGGGTCGGCTCTATGAGAATATTAAAAGGCTTTTATTCTCTAAAACACTCGCAGAACCAAGTACTGTTCAGGACCAAAATGAACACAACCAAGAAATTGGATGAGAAGGGAATTAATGCTTCGTAGAACTTATTGTCTGGATATACAATAAAGGCTGACGGTTCAAGATGAAATATTTCACCGATTAGCCAATTAAATCCGATAAGTTTTAACTAGGGAAAGTTCAAAGTGAGATATCTACTTATCCACGATAAAGCATTAAATCCATATATACTCTGTGATATTTCGCTTTGTGTGGGGGATATGTATATTATCATTCATGTGGGGGATTGTTGGAATTCCTTTAAGTTGAATGAAATATAAAGTCCCACATCTCCAAATTGTGAGAGCTGTATTGGTTTAAATATAGCTTTCTCATGAGGAGGTTGGGGGCCTGGGGCTCCCAAATGTATGCTTCGTTGTGAGGAGGGAGATCATGCATCTCCACCACACACGCGCGCACGCCGCCGCCGTCCGTCCGACCGAACTGGGCCGGGTACGGGTACGGTTCTAATATGATACTCATATTTTTACTGCAAACTGGACTGGGCTTTCTGACAGTTGCAGGCCATACGAACAAATGCGGATCTGTTCGGAAGCGGACGCGGGTTGAATAGGCACGAACAGTAGCGGGTGCGACCCGTTAGAAGCAAACAGATGCGGCGCGAGCGGGTGCGACCCGACTGAAGAGGCGCGGGCAAAACGGTACGAGCGGGTACAAGCAGATGCGTAGGCTGGTAATGAACAGCAACGGGTGCGACCCATCAAGTGGACGCGACTGTTTGAAGGGATGCGGACGAAATTATAAATAGGAGAGAATACTGATCACATTCTAATCCAATTCCAATTCTATTTTCGTTCCTTTCTCTTCTTCTTCCCTGCTCCTGCATACAATAAATCACAGAGTGATATACTCATTAAAATTTTAAGCAGAATTCGTCTGTTGTATCTTGGGAGAATTTTGAAATAAAATTCTTAAGGAAATCGTTACGACGAGCCTCAGACATATTTCGGTTAGAATTTCTACATTCTATCCTTTATTTTGGTTATACTATTTAGTATAACGCTGTTGTTGTAATTTATTTACAACAATCATATTGTTATAATAATTAACACAGAATTCCAGTGTAGTGGAAATCTGAGTTATAAACTTGTGCGACGAGTTTATAATTGATTATTCTCTGTTTTGGTATACTAGACGTATAACACATAACATTGTATTTCTTCCAATTTAGGTTCACCTCACTGAAAGTCTTTAAAAAAAATTACCGGTGGTTAAGATTTTCATGAATTATGGGTGTAGAATCACTAAAAGTGGTAACCATATTACATTAGGTAGTTATCCTATATTATTTCCAGGACCAACTTTAGTCCCTTTCTGAATACTCTCTAATTTAAATATGAATTTGCATAAAAGATATTAATAAATCGTTGACCATTGGATTATATGATTTGTCCGTTCAAAATTGATTACATGTAACCAATTTGAAGAGAAATCATTTTTCGGTTCTTTTTTGAAGATACTAAAAGTTAAAGTCCTGGTCAAATTTATTTTTTCATAATGCGACTTGCATGATAGAACAACGGGCAAATTTTATTTATAGGTACAATAATATAAAAAAGACCTATTTCAACTTTAGGTCTCGTTTAAAACTAGTTACAAAAATACGTCCTTTTTTTCTTCCTTATACGCATTTTATACTTGCGTAATTTGAATTTGCACAAGTACAATTTTAAATTTTTTTATATAGTTGTGTGATTTCACTGCGCAAGTACAAATTGGGTTTAGTGTGAACCATCCTTGATGTTCAGTCATCATCATGGTTTACTATCATAGTCATGTTCAACTGAATGTGAACTGTTCCTAAATATATTTTCAGCTCAAAATTTTCAGTCAATTATTTGTAGCATCTTGTAAAATTTAGTGGTGTCTTGTTGGGGTTTATAAAATTGTATTCTAAAACTTGGAGTAAATTGTTCATAGTTCTTCAGCAAAACACGATCTCATTCCCATTGGTGCATCATCATCATCTTGAAGGATCAAATCTCATTCATGCTCCCTAAGAATGAATGCTGGAATTAGCTAAGTCAAATATGTTATCTGGTGAAAAAGCTTGAGGAAAAATGGTGGAGCATGACATTGAAGAAATTGGGCCTTTCCATGCATGCGAGTTGGTGGTGGGTTTGTAACTTGGCCTAATTATCGCTTGCATTATGTGTAATCTTCTTGATTTGTTATTTATAAGCTTCTTAACTTATTTTTAGGTTATGATACTTTGGACTAGGTTGTGATACTTTAAAGTTACTTTGTGTTTTGATGTTTGTTGTGCATGGTGAATGGTTGTATATTGAGTTATGATATCTTGATGTTTGTTGAAATGAAATTTGCTTTAAGAAATGAATTGTGATATGCTGGTGTATATGCTTCAGGAAATTTTTATATTATCTATTGCTGTATATTTTGATTGTTATACGCTTTAGGAAATGAATTGTGATACTCTTTTTATATTCAAGTAATTAGGAACGATTACAAACGTTGTAAAAGTTTACCTCTGTGTAGTCAATTCCTTGATATTGCCCCGATATATCTCCGATATATTCTGTAGCGGACTTTTGGGGCAACGATATTCCTATAAAGAGGCCCAATATAGCGGATCCACTATTATCCCCGATATTGCGGCAATAATCCGCTATATCCCCGATTTTGTTGCCCCGCTATATCCCATTTTGCTTAATGTCTTGCTTTTAAGTTTTATGGTAACTTCAAAGTTGATGTAACTATGATATACGATGTTGGTTATTATAACTAGTTCTAACTTTTAAAGTGTCAACTTTGTTTATCTTTACTTTATTATAACTTGTTTTGCTTGGTGGAAAATAATAAGTAATACTTGTTCCTCTTTTTAAAGTCGTCCGCTATATCCTGTTATATCCCCGATATATCTCCGCTGCAATTTTTCGCACCTCAAACGCTATAGAGCGGCAGGGCGCTTTAACTGCACTGGTTTACCTCCATAATGGTTATAAGTGTTACAAAGTTAAAATTAGTAATGGCAACAAGTGTTACAAAATGTTTATTTGTAACGTTTATATCCATTACAATTTTCATGACAAAAAATTGCCACGTACGCGCTAACCACGGTTAAAACCATTACAAATTCAATTTGTAACGCTTATAAGCGTTACATATACCCCTTCTGGTGTTGTACAAAAGATATTTTTCTTTCTATTATATATATATAAATATTTGTTATATAGCGATATAAATAATTATGTAATTGACGTAAAGTATACAAATGAAAAATCCTTAAATAATATGTTATGTGATAGTAATTGCAAAGTGTTGGAATTATGAGAATTTTTTCACATTGAAAATAACATATTATTTCAAATATTCCCAATCAAGATGTTTTAAGAAAGGATATCGATTCATCTGTTGAGACTAGAAAATGTAACACTCTTCAAATGTTAGGCAGTATATTTCTCATGGCTGTTAGGGGCACCAAGAGATTATATACTGATAGTTATTAGATAACTATGCAATGACTCACTCAGGTGAGAGTATTTTGTTGGTTAATATAACTAAGGTCAAACATAGAGTCTTGAACCGACGATGTTACACAGTTCTCTCAACTTGAGAATACTGTTGAACTTAACCTGGACACTTCACTTTAATTATAGTTAAATTGTAGCATGACATCTATTAAATGACTATAATTGAGTTTGAGTCGAAGCATTGAAAGTGAAACACTATTCAATAGAGGATTCATCTTTTCAGGCATATGAGGTTAGTATCATGGTCAACTGTAGTCAAGTCAAAGTCAAAATCTCTGGCCAAAGCAATACAGTTAATAATAAATGTTACTATTGAACCAAAAACTTTGTTTTTGGACTAACCAAGATGAATGTGGATGATATTTGAATTTTGACCAAAACCAAATTCCATAAGTCCTAATGTGATATACTTTTGACGAAGAGAATTGATGCAAATCGTTACTACCGTGTACCGCTTAAGAAAACGTGAAATTGGATTTTACTAAAAAGTTCTCTAAGCGATGAATTTGGGCAAACTGTGACACCACTAGCTAAGTGACATGTGTACATTAATATTTGAATTGTTCAATATTAATTGCTGACTAAATTCACACCTTTGAGTCGCAGAACCGCATTTGTAATTTCTTCGAAAAACCACATGATTTAATCAATTTATAAAGTATTATAAATTAGTTAAATTAATTTATATTTGTGAAATATCAATTATAATTTATTTATTTGATATTTTGAATATTGTTAGTAATTATTTAAATGCATGTATAAAGTTATATTTGCAAATATCGACATTTGATATCGACGCACCTTTTAAATGAGATTTTAAATAAATAATTACATAGAGGTTTTATTTTGTTGGAAACTGTAATACCCTGTAATTTTATGACAATTAATTAAAAAGAAATTAATTAATAAATGATAACGCTGAAAAATAGAATTTTTATAAACGTCATAATTTGGCTAGGAAACTTGCATCATTGTTTTCGTGGTGGTTTTCTGATCAACTTTCATATATAGAGTTTTCCGATCGGAGTTCAAACGAATAAGTTATTAATGTTTGAAGATTTTGAATCGAAAATAATTATATATTAATTATAGTAATAAAAGTTAATTGACATTAATTAATAACGTTAATGGAAACTTAGACATTAAGAAATGTTAATATTAAATCAAATCTGAGAAAATATATAAAATGGTAAGGAAATAATATCGATCGAACAAACAAGGAACAAAATTAAACAAAATCAAAGACGCTTATTAATTAACTCGTTAAACAAGCTATATGTCGACCCATAAGTCACCCAGGTCAATTGGTAGCGGTCGACCCAAGGCAACAAGCAGTCGACCATTGGTTGTATCAAAACGACAATAACATGTAGCCAAACGGTCCGGATTTAATAAATATGTTATTAATGGATATGATTTATTCTAGAGCCTATAACTACAGGCCTAGTTTTTCACTTTTCTTCTCATATTTTTTAGATCACAGAGTAGAGCTCTGCCATTCTCTTTTCTCTATAATTTCTAGAATTCTAAAAGTGTGACGACCCGGAATTTTGGATATTTGAAATGAGAATATTTAATTAATTTTAAATATTCAAAAGGGTAATTTTGACTTGAATTTCAAATATCATTATTTATTGGGTGATTTAATTATTGGATTTAATAAACTAAAATTGGGTAAAATGTTGAATCTGGAGTTTTAAGCCTGTTAAAAATAGTTTGAAGGCTTGGAAAATTTATATTAATAATACTGAAGATAGTAAAAGTGCTAAAATTTAATTTGGAAGTGTTTTGTTAAGTTTTGAAATTTTATCCTTTAAATCGATATTTAAAAATAACCTTCCGAGGCGCAGTCTTGGAATTCGATGAAACCAGTTTCATTGGATCCGTAATATTATATTATTACCGGATTTCAAATTTCGTAGCGTTTGGAGTTATCGTGTGATCGTACGGTGGGTAAACGCACTGAAAGTTAAATCGAAAATTTAAAAATAACCTAATTTTTACTGGTCAGATTTCATCTCACATCAACTGCTTTCCTGTCATTTCGAAATCACTGTAGCATTCCTTCCTCCCTACGCTTCGCATTATCCTGAAATCGCGCTTCCTGTCTCCCTCTGTTCTTTTAATATCCACGCTTCCCTCTTTTTATATCCAGCCGAAACTCAAACTTCAAAAAAAAATGGCCAAATCAAAATTGTCCTCTTCTCTTCTTCATTCGAACCAAATCAAACGAATTTTTTAAAAAAAATAGATAGAGGAAACTCTTCTCGTTCAAGCTAAATCCAATCTCGTATAGGAGGAAAGGGCGATCGAAGCTGCTCATGCCCATTCCTTCTCTCTCCCGACTCGAATTCAATCGGGGCGATGTTGGAGAGCTCAAACTCGTACGCGCGCTTCATCTGGAGGGGTAGAGACGCGTTCAAGTGGGGGATTGCAACTGCTTAGGGTTGAGTTAGGGCTGCCGTCGAAGCTAGGGTTCGATTGTTGCTCGATGTAGGAAGCTTTGGGAAGAAGGCGAGGTGTCGCGAGCTCGTTCGAGCTGCTTGGGGCTCGATCGCAAGTCCAGGTGGGCAAAATTTTGGGTGTGGCGATTCGTGGACTCGTCGTGGTTCGATTTGAGTAGCGCGCAGTTTGGATTGGCTGCATCGATTAGGCAAGGTTTCGGCGATGATGAGAGTGGGTGGTGGTGACATTCGAGGAAAAGGGGGAGGCCGCTTTCGATCTTACCAGGATTCACGATGTGGTTGCAGGAAAAGCAAGGGGCGAGGATTGAATCGGAGGCAACACGCGAGTGAGCAGGAAGCATATGGGTCTCTGTAAGGTGTATATATATTAATGAATCGTTTTCAAATTTAAATCTAATTTAATATATATGAATATATAGGAAAAACATAAAATAATTAGTTTAAAATAAATAATTAGTTCATTAAAATTTTCAAATGGAATTTAATTGTTCGAATATTAATAAACTGTATAAAATGTTTATACAAGGTTTAAAAATCATGGAAACAAGCCGTTTGGAATGGATTGCAAACAGCAAAATTAAAGGTGAGTTAATCTCACTCTTCTGGATTGCTATTTAAATTTAAATGGTTAAATTTAAATAATTGGTTGAATGATTGAATTGATTTGATGTGTTATATTATATATAGTAGTATATATAGTATATATTGGAGTGATTGATTTCCCGCATTATACAGCGGATGAGACCCTATGCGCCGCATAATAGCGGGTGATATTTTATAAACCCATATACCGTGATTTTCCACCTCGAAGTGGAATTGGTATTGTGCTAACGTCTATGGATGCAGGGAAACAGGTTGGAGGGATCCAACTGGATTCCTCAAAATATTTAGATTTTTTTAAATATTCTGTGAATGATTATTTGATATCCTGTGATGGATTTTATTGATAATTGGAATATTGGATGCTATGGTTGATTGAATACATTCGGTATACTGAGATATCAAATATATAGAATTGGATTTTTGAAAAAGAAAATATAATAGAGAATTTAAATAAATTAAAGAATGAATTAGGAAAGGATAAGGTGATTTTTAAATTATAGTAAATAAATCCCGAGTATGGAAAAGAAAGTTTGAATAAAGGGGGTAATAATGAATCTTAAAACTTAAGTGATATTATTTAAAAGAATAAAGAATTTATTTTAATTCAAGGTTTAAATTTAACTAAAAGGAAAAAAAAGGAATTTGGGAAATTTGGAATTTGTATTTTCAGTTTAAAGATTTTAAATCATAATAAAGAAATAAAATCTGAAAGTGAATGGATTTTGAAATAAATGAAGTAAGTAAGGAAATTTATTTCAAAGTGAAGTATATTAGAAATCAATTGTAAATTGATTTAAGTGTTTGGAATTGGAATTTAAAAGAGAAGTGAGATTTTGGAATTTATAAACTGGGTTTATAAAGTGAAGTAAGATATCAGTGGATATTTGGAAGTATAAATTTCACAGTGGAAATTTATAAAGGAATGGGAATTTGTTTAAAAAAATATAATAAATAGTGATTTATTTTTAAAGGTATGGAAATGGGAAGTGTATTACCCTGGAAAGCCGAGTATATTTTAAAGGAGGCTTTTTATGTATAAGTTAAAGGCTTTAAAATTTTGTTATAAGAAATGTTTTAGAAAATTTATTATTTTAAATGGTTTAGATTTTAAAGTAAGTATTCTTCAAATTTATTATAGTATTTAAAGGTGACTTGGTATTTTTTTTTAAAAGATAAAATTTAGTTTTATATGTTCTAAAGTAGATTTATTTTAAATATTCTTAAAGTATATATTTCTGGATAAGTATTAAAGTAGTTTTAATTTAAATGTTTTAAAGTATATTTTATAATAAAGTGTTTTAAATTATTTTAAAATCTAAAGATTGTGTACTTGGTATTTCCGGTGGTAATAAATATTTAGGAATTTATTCCATAAGAGGAGTGTGATTTGAAAACTGTTTTCAAAGAGTTGAAAAGTGGAAATATATCTTGCGTAGATATTTTGAGATAAATAAATAATTTGGGAAAATTATTTATTGTTGGATGGATGTTTGTGAATGTTATTTGATAGTTAAATAACTGACTATCAATATTGGCCAATGCGCTGATCGTTTCGAAGAGACCGGGATCGGGAGTTATTTCCCGAAAACCACTTCGATCCGGTTTGTAAGTTTCGTGGGGAAACAAGTTTGAATCGAAGATGGTACAGTGAAGTGCAAGGGCTAGTCGCTACTAATCCTGAGGATAATTCCAAAATGGATGTAGTAGGAGTAGTGCCTTCGGTTTCGTTCGAACCCGGGACGGACTTGTATGGACGAATGCTTTCGGAACATCGTCAGGTGGGCGATGGGCATTCTAAGGGATATGTACTATAAAGGTAACGCTTAGCCTCAAGCCTCATCAACCGGGAATGACTGAAAATCAGGGGTTATGCAGCAAGGCTATATGGGTAGCGCCCATTAGGGTGAGATCATTCCTGTCTAGATGTCCCTTTTTATTTCGGCTGTGTGGCGGTTGGTCGCGCCAACCGTCGGGTGATCTTACTTGGAATTACCCTTAGGTAGTTTCGGTCTTGTGTTGCAGGGGATCGGGCGTGGTCCTCGGTATGCTGATCTAGACCAGGTATTGTGACTGGTGGTACCCCAGTGCCTAGTCATTGTATGGAATCCATTCTCCAATAAGCGCCTGTACGGTTTTGATTGTGCCCAACTATTGCTGAAACCTGAGATGCAAGCATTTCAGCTAGATTCTATTTTACTTTCAATAGACACTATTATAATATCAGACGGATTTGATAAAAAGTGTTTTGGCTATCGTAAGGTAAAAACCCGACATATTTATTTGTGGCGTGGTCTTACGAGATGCTTTGATTTCAAAGGGTTTGGAAAACTTTAATAATCCAATTGAGTGTGTTTTCCCACGCTGATTTTCCAGACTGACTCGGGTGTTATTTTATTATAATGCTCGGGTCAGACCGAGTATTATAGATACATGATAGGATGTTGTGAAGCTCAGGAGACGAGCTGGATGGCGAGACGTATCACTCGTACTTGATGTATATTTTACTGTGTTGTGTGTACTGTGTATTTAGTTTTGTGAGGACATGTAGTGATTATTGTACAGTTGTGTGTTAGATGTTGTTGAACTCTGATGTTGTATTCTAAAGATGTAAAGTATAAAACAGATATAGTTTTCTTTTGTGTAAAGATCAGTTATTATCTATTATATTTATTCCGCTGCGTATGTGAGATTCTGATGTTGTGTTGTTTCCTCTTCTTCTACCTCTTTCTTCTTTAACCCTAATGGTTCGTATTTCCGTTCACTTTGAGTCGATATGTTGGAAAATAGTGTCGATTCAAGGGGTACGGAACTGCGGGTCGTTTCACTTGGTATCAGAGCTTAGGTTGGCGATAACCTTGGCTCTGGTGGGATTACTCATTAGAAATAGAGTCTGAAATACTCTAGAATGAGTTTGAGTGTATTAATAGATATGAGTGCGTATTTGTTAGTGAATATAAAATGGTTTTATATTGTGTTGATTGGTTTATTGAGTGGTTTATGGATTCTGGTCAATACGAGTAATTAACATTATTGATAGGGATCTCTAAACACTTGAATAGAACAATTCGACACAGTATTGTTTTAAAATAGGGTAAATGAAATAATTTTACCCAAATTATTTTTGTATGTAAAAGAAATAATTTTCCGTAAATTATTATAGTTTTATTTGGTTGCTTGGTTGTTAGGAAGTGATAATATTAAATTATTATCATTTAAGTGTAAAATTGAATAAGAAATCGAATTAAAACCAAAGTTAAGGAAATAAATTCAGATAATAAAATGGAATTTGTAAATGTGAATTATAAATGTGATTTATAATTGAAATTGAAAATAAAAATTCCAGAGTAATGTTTGGATACAAATTGGATGGATTTGAAATTTGGAATTTTGGAAAGTTTAAATTCCTTTGAGTTTGAAAATAGTTTTCAAAGGTTTTGGAGAAATAATGGTGATATTATTTCGGAAATATTTTGAATTGGATTTGAAATCTGGAGAGATTTGAAATTAAAAATATTTGAATCGTTTTTAAAGAGATAAAAGCATTGAACTCTTTCGGTCGCTGGAAAATAACTTCGGTGATGACTGCAGCATCATCGATGTTCATTTTCGAGTTCCAAGAGAGGAATTGCTACCTGAAGAGTGGGAATTAGAGTTGTTTGCAAAAACTGGGTTTGATTTTGAAATTGAAAGGGATTTTGGATATAGTTGATTTCAAAGGTGATTTTGAAATTTTGGGAAATTGTTTAAACTCTGGAATCTTATTTAAAATGTTTATGGAATAATAAATAAGTTAGAAGAGTAAGTCGAATTTAATGAACTTAAGCTAAGTTTAATAATATTGTGATTGGATTTGAATTAAAGTTGAAATATAATTGAAATGGAATTGTATCACGTGGTGGATACATTAAATGAAATTAAGTTCTTACTTAATAAAATTTAAATGAATCGTGTAAAGTTAAATAAAATTGAATTGGAATAAATAGATGTTGATGGCTTATAAAAGAATTTAAAACCCATTGAATAAAAATATATACTTTGCTAAATAAAATATATAATTCCGAGTTAAAAAGTAAAATGTGAATGGGATTGATTGTAAATAGATGAAAGTATGGATATAAATAATTTTGTGACTTATAAAATTTAGAAGTGGAGTAAATAAGCCAAAACAAAAATTGTTTTGTATTTTGGAATTGAAATAAAAATCTAAACCTGAGATATAAAATAAGATTGAACTCAAGTAAGTATAGTTAAAGTTGAATTGGGAGTTGAAAGTGGATTTTGAAGTCAAGCTTGAGTTATAAATAAAATTCAACTTGGATTGAGAATGAATTAAATGTAAGTGGAAATGTTGTCAAATGAAATGGAATTGGATTATAATAGAAAATGATTTGAGTTGCAAATAAAATCCAATTCGAGTATAAATGAGTTAAATATGTGCTTGGATATTATTTTGATAAATTGAGAATTTGAATTAAAAATTAGAATGGATGGGCTAACTTAATTAAATGGAATTTGATTGGTTGAGAATCAAATTAACTGGAAGTGAACTTAAGTTTGAAGTTGGGATAAATTGAAGTAAATTAACTTAAGTTCAAACTTATGGAAGCTTGGCTTCGGGTAAAAATGAAAGTCCATTAAATAAAAGTGGTAGAGATGAATTAATTTGGAAATGGTTAGTAGTATATAAGCATGGGATGTGTTGAGCTAAATAAAATGGTTGTGAATGAATTAAATTGGAAGGAATTAAAAATAAATTGAGTTGGAATCAATTTAGAAAGGTTATAAGCTTAAGTAATTAAAATTCTATGAGTTGATAGAAGTTAAATAAATTGATTTTGAAATCAATTGAATTAAATATGAGTTTGTTTTGCTTAAAAATGAATTGAATGTAAGAATGTGAGTTGTTAACCATTCTGATTAAGTAAAACGATGGGTGATTGGTTGTAAGCAATTAAAATTAATGTTGGTACATTGAAATTGCTTATGAAAAGTGTTAATGTGCATTGCTTTTAGTATTCATGGGTTGTAGTTGTTTTAAAGAGTGAAATGATAATGAATTTCATATATTTAGTACTTACATGTTTTAATTGAGTAAGTACAGGTTTTTGGAAGCCGTTTGGCTGGATTAGGACGTGCAAAATGCTAAAATAATAAGCCGCTTGCTTAAAAATGCTAAATAGAGGTACGCCTACGCAATAAAAATAGGAAATATGAACTGTTTTTGTTTTCCGACCGTGTGGGTCGATGTATATATATTTATATCACTTGTCAAACTGCAAAAGCTCCTTCGTACAAAGGAGACTTTGCCAAAAAAATTCGAAAATTTTGGGAGTTAGAAAATTTTTAAAATTTTCACTAACGACAAATGGTTCCAAATTGGAATTTGAGATAAAGGTAAATAGAATTCAATATCTAAAATGAAGTAAATTGAATTCCTATGGAATTGGAGATCCAGTTTAAAAATAAGTGATATAAAGACTAAAGTGGTAGAGTAATAATATAAGAGTATATAAAATGCTTATATTAAACTTAAGAAATGAATGGTGAAGTTCTTAAGAAAATTGGTATTGGGAATATACTAAGTGAATAATAGAATGAAGATTAAAACTGAAAGTTGTGAAATGGGATGGTTGTCAATAAGTGAATGGAAATCAAAATAAATGTGAATAATCAATTGGAATTAATACGTAGGATGTACGTATATTATTTTATTCGCATGCAGTTTGATCCAGATTCGAACACGGAATTTCGAGGTAGTTATACCGATCTGAGTTAGGATTTTTCACTCGATTTTCGACGACGAACCCTAGATATGGATTTTGATTGATTTTGGAGATTCTCTATCATAGTACGGCTATGCAAGGAGAATGATGGTTTCTGATCAAGAAACCAGATCTGAGTCCGCACTAGGAAGTCGGGTGGGCGATACTAGTTCGGAAATGAAATTGTGTGATCGAGTGAGCGATCAGATTTGGTATTGCGTACGGATGATATATGTGCATCGTATGGGCTTAAGTAAAGTGGATATTGAAATTTTTGAAAGGAAGTGAATAAAATGATTTGGATACTGTAATTGGATATTATTACTAAGTAGGACACGGGTGTTTAAAAAGCAAAAAGGAAATAGGGATTTTTGATTTCAGAAGAAAAAATTTAATGGCCCAACAAAAGGTATGTGGTTGAATTTCTGTATGAAATTTGATTGGGTTTTTGATCTAGTCACTTGACCTTTCATTTTCTTTTGAAATTTGGGGGCCCGTAGAGACATTTTGTAGTTGTTCCGAGCTAGCCGCGCAAAGGAGACGCTAGCAAAAAATTTCAAATTTTAAGGAGTTAGAAAAATTTTGATAATTCAAAATTTTGATTTCAAATTTAATTTTGAATTGTTAAGTAATATTGTTTGGAACTTGTGGATAAAGTTTAAAAAGTTAATAAGAGGGATATAGTGTCTTTATAAAAAGATTGTTTGGGAAGTTGTTAAAAACTATTTGGTTTGAGAAAAAATAAGCGGGATATGGACCATTCTTCCTAACTAGTAATTTCGAGGACGAAATTCTTTTAAGGGGGGAGGAATGTGACGACCCGGAATTTTGGATATTTGAAATGAGAATATTTAATTAATTTTAAATATTCAAAAGGGTAATTTTGACTTGAATTTCAAATATCACTATTTATTGGGTGATTTAATTATTGGATTTAATAAACTGAAATTGGGTAAAATGTTGAATCTGGAGTTTTAAGCCTGTTAAAAATTGTTTGAAGGCTTGGAAAATTTATATTAATAATACTGAAGATAGTAAAAGTGCTAAAATTGAATTTGGAAGTGTTTTGTTAAGTTTTAAAATTTTATCGTTTAAATCGATATTTAAAAATAGCCTTCCGAGGCGCAGTCTCGGAATTCGACGAAACCAGTTTCATTGAATCCGTAATATTATATTATTACCGGATTTCAAATTTCGTAGCGTTTGGAGTTATCGTGTGATCGTACGGTGGGTAAACGCACTGAAAGTTAAATCGAAAATTTAAAAATAACCTAATTTTGACTGGTCAGATTTCATCTCACATCAGCTGCTTTCCTGTCATTTCGAAATCACTGTAGCATTCCTTCCTCCCTACGCTACGCATAATCCTGAAATCGCGCTTCCTGTCTCCCTCTGTTCTTTTAATATCCACGCTTCCCTCTTTTTATATCCAGCCGAGACTCAAACTTCAGAAAAAAATAATGGCCAAATCAAAATTGTCCTCTTCTCTTCTTCATTCAAACCGAATCAAACGAAGTTTTTAAAAAAAATAGAGATAGAGGAAACCCTTCTCGTTCAAGCTAAATCCAATCTCGTATAGGAGGAAAGGGCGATCGAAGCTGCTCATGCCCATTCCTTCTCTCTCCCGATTCGAATTCAATCGGGGCGATGTTGGAGAGCTCGAACTCGTGCGCGCGCTTCATCTGGAGGGGTAGAGACGCGTTCAAGTGGGGGATTGCAACTGCTTAGGGTTGAGTTAGGGCTGCCGTCGAAGCTAGGGTTCGGTTGTTGCTCGATGTAGGAAGCTTTGGGAAGAAGGTGAGGTGTCGCGAGCTCGTTCGAGCTGCTTGGGGCTCGATCGCAAGTCCAGGTGGGCAAAATTTTAGGTGTGGCGATTCATGGACTCGTCGTGGTTCGATTTGAGTAGCGTGCAGTTTGGATTGGCTGCATCGATTAGGCGAGGTTTCGGCGTTGATGAGAGTGGGTGGTGGTGACATTCGAGGAAAAGGGGGAGGCCGCGTTCGATCTTACCAGGATTCACGACGTGGTTGCAGGAAAAGCAAGGGGCGAGGATTGAATCAGAGGCAGCACACGAGTGAGCATGAAGCATAGGGGTCTCTGTAAGGTATATATATATATATTAATGAATCATTTTCAAATTTAAATCTAATTTAATATATATAAATATATAGGAAAAACAGAAAATAATTAATTTAAAATAAATCATTAGTTCATAAAAATTTTCAAATGGAATTTAATTGTTCGAATATTAATAAACTGTATAAAATGTTTATACAAGGTTTAAAAATCATTGAAACAAGCCGTTTGGAATGGATTGCAAACAGCAAAATTAAAGGTGAGTTAATCTCACTCTTCTGGATTGCTATTTAAATTTAAATGGTTAAATTTAAATAATTGGTTGAATGATTGAATTGATTTGATGTGTTATATTATATATAGTAGTATATATAGTATATATTGGAGTGATTGATTTCCTGCATTATATAGCGGATGAGACCCTATGCGCCGCATAATAGCGGGTGATATTTTATAAACCCATATACCGTGATATTCCACCTCGAAGTGGAATTGGTATTGTGCTAACGTCTGTGGATGCAGGGAAACAGGTTGGAGAGATCTAACTGGATTCCTCAAAATATTTAGATTTGTTTAAATATTTTGTGAATGATTATTTGATATCCTGTGATGGATTTTATTGATAATTGGAATATTGGATGCTATGGTTGATTGAATACATTCGGTATACTGAGATATCAAATATATAGAATTGGATTTTTGAAAAAGAAAATATAATAGAGAATTTAAATAAATTAAAGAATGAATTGGGAAAGGATAAGGTGATTTTTAAATTCTAGTAAATAAATCCCGAGTATGGAAAAGAAAGTTTGAATAAAGGGGGTAATAATGAATCTTAAAACTTAAGTGATATTATTTAAAAGAATAAAGAATTTATTTTAATTCAAGGTTTAAATTTAACTAAAAGGAAAAAAAAGGAATTTGGGAAATTTGGAATTTGTATTTTCAGTTTAAAGATTTTAAATCATAATAAAGAAATAAAATCTGAAAGTTAATGGATTTTGAAATAAATGAAGTAAGTAAGGAAATTTATTTCAAAGTGAAGTATATTAGAAATCAATTGTAAATTGATTTAAGTGTTTGGAATTGGAATTTAAAAGAGAAGTGAGATTTTGGAATTTATAAACTGGGTTTATAAAGTGAAGTAAGATATCGGTGGATATTTGGAAGTATAAATTTCACGGTGGAAATTTATAAAGGAATGGGAATTTGTTTAAAAAAATATATAATAAATAGTGATTTATTTTTAAAGGTATGGAAATGGGAAGTGTATTACCTTGGAAAGCCGAGTATATTTTAAAGGAGGCTTTTTATGTATAAGTTAAAGGCTTTAAAATTTTGTTATAAGAAATGTTTTAGAAAATTTATTATTTTAAATGGTTTAGATTTTAAAGTAAGTATTCTTCAAATTTATTATAGTATTTAAAGGTTACTTGGTATTTTTTTTTAAAAGATAAAATTTAGTTTTATATGTTCTAAAGTAGATTTATTTTAAATATTCTTAAAGTATATATTTCTGGATAAGTATTAAAGTAGTTTTAATTTAAATGTTTTAAAGTATATTTTATAATAAAGTGTTTTAAATTATTTTCAAATCTAAAGATTGTGTACTTGGTATTTCCAGTGGTAATAAATATTTGGGAATTTATTCCATAAGAGGAGTGTGATTTGAAAACTGTTTTCAAAGAGTTGAAAAGTGGAAATATATCTTGCGTAGATATTTTGAGATAAATAAATAATTTGGGAAAATTATTTATTGTTGGATGGATGTTTGTGAATGTTATTTGATAGTTAAATAACCGACTATCAATATTGGCCAATGCGCTGATCGTTTCGAAGAGACCGGGATCGGGAGTTATTTCCCGAAAACCACTTCGATCCGGTTTGTACGTTTCGTGGGGAAACGAGTTTGAATCGAAGATGGTACAGTGAAGTGCAAGGGTTAGTCGCTACTAATCCTGAGGATAATTCCAAAATGGATGTAGTAGGAGTAGTGCCTTCGGTTCCGTTCGAACCCGAGACGGACTTGTATGGACGAATGCTTTCGGAACATCGTCAGGTGGGCGATGGGCATTCTAAGGGATATGTTCTATAAAGGTAACGCTTAGCCTCAAGCCTCATCAAACGGGAATGACTGAAAATCAAGGGTTATGCAGCAAGGCTATGTGGGTAGCGCCCATTAGGGTGAGATCATTCCTGTCTAGATGTCCCTTTTTATTTCGGCTGTGTGGCGGTTGGTCGCGCCAACCGTGGGGTGATCTTACTCGAAATTACCCTTAGGTAGTTCCGGTCTTGTGTTGTAGGGGATCGGGCGTGGTCCTCGGTACGCTGATCTAGACCAGGTACTGTGACTGGTGGTACCCCAGTGCCTAGTCATTGTATGGAATCCATTCTCCAATAAGCGCCTGTACGGTTTTGATTGTGCCCAACTATTGCTGAAACCTGAGATGCAAGCATTTCAGCTAGATTCTATTTTACTTTCAATAGACACTATTATAATATTAGACGGATTTGATAAAAAGTGTTTTGGCTATCGTAAGGTAAAAACCCGACCTATTTATTTGTGGCGTGGTCTTACGAGATGCTTTGATTTCAAAGGGTTTGGAAAACTTTAATAATCCAATTGAGTGTGTTTTTCCACGCTAATTTTCCAGACTGACTCGGGTGTTATTTTATTATAATGCTCGGGTCAGACCGAGTATTATAGATACAGGATAGGATGTTGTGAAGCTCAGGAGACGAGCTGGATGGCGAGACGTATCACTCGTACTTGATGTATATTCTGCTGTGTTGTGTGTACTGTGTATTTAGTTTTGTGAGGACATGTAGTGATTATTGTACAGTTGTGTGTTAGATGTTGTTGAACTCTGATGTTGTATTCTAAAGATGTAAAGTATAAAACAGATATAGTTTTCTTTTGTGTAAAGATCAGTTATTATCTATTATATTTATTCCGCTGCGTATGTGAGATTCGGATGTTGTATTGTTTCCTCTTCTTCTACCTCTTTCTTCTTTAACCCTAATAGTTCGTATTTCCGTTCACTTTGAGTCGATATGTTGGAAAATAGTGTCGATTCAAGGGGTACGGAACTGTGGGTCATTTCAAAAAGTAATAAAACTATATATGTGTGTGTATGTGGAGAAAAGCAGAGAATAAGAGAAGAGAAGAGAAGAATATGATTAATTCAGAACGCAGAAACAAAGGTAAATCGTGAATTTTACACTCAAATCTAAATTTAATTCAATCCTTTCCCCAAATCTGTAATTCTAATAGGTGTATATCCATTTTATATTTTAAATTTAAAGTAAGAGGGAGTCAAATAAAAAGGGAATCAATCTAGATCTGGAGAATTGATGCTGAAATGAGGTGAGTGGAAAATTACATATTTTGTAATAATATTATATTTACATCATTGTAGATCTATTTCATTTATGCCTAGATATAAATCACGATTTGTATATTTAATTTTATACGCGTACGAAATTGATATAAATCACGAATGAGATATTTAATTGTATACGCGTAATGATTATGGAAAATATGCCTATATGTTATGAACAACCCTAAACTTGATAGATATTGTATACGTTTGGATTTGGAAAGTTAGGGGTATAAATAGTCCCAAGATTTGTAAATAACTTGTTAATGAAACCATATTGCGATTTTAGTGGTTAGTTTATATAGATTGTTGAACATAAATTAGAGTTGATTATAAATTAAACTGGGAAATTAGAGTTGATAATAAATTAAACCGGGGATAGACAATATTTTAATACATTGGAATGAATTATGTAACAATGTGAATTTCTATGAATTTTCTAAAAATACAAATAAAAGAGTATTGGTTCAAATAACAAGGAATGTAAAAAATGGAAGAGATGTACAAAATAAGGGAATCACCGTATTTTGTATTATCTATTCGAATAGAAATAAAAGATAATTTATTGTTATTTCACACATAACTCTTAACTAAGTTATAGAGAATTATAGTGTTAACGATTTTCTTTGGGAAAAGAAGTAATTCCAATGTACTAAGATATAAAAATCATTAAGTATAACTAAATGTAAGTAGGAATAACAACAACAATTTAAATGGGAAACCTAAAGCACATAATTTAAGATGGTGTAGAAAATAAACGGTAAACAAAGATGATAAAGTTAAATGAATATGACAGTAATGGGTCTAAGTAGGCAATTAAAGAGAGATATTAGTTACAAATGAAACATGGGATTTCATCAAATAATGTTAAACAAAAGAGAAATAATAAATGACACTTAAATCAATAAATTGGAAACGGATAACAAATGATAGTAAATGACAAGAATAGATCAAAAGTAAGATTTATTGAACATCAATAATTGAAAGTAAAGAAAAGTAATAATTAAATGAATGTGTACAAATTAAAATGTATGCTATGATGGGCATGAATTATGGGATATAACCCAATTATCTAAATTAAGTAAAAGACTGCGTTGAAATGCGAGGTCAGTAATGTTACACTGTAGAAGCCTGCCCACCGCAAGGAGCTACCAGCAGTTATGTATACATTATACTGATGTGAGAAATATCAAACTATAGGACCCATGGAGTTATATATGATAGCATATAGGTGAAGGAATACCCTCAGTAGAGTTTGCTTCAATGAATTAAGGGGAGGGTATTGCCTAGATTGCATTAAGTAATCTAAATAGGATGGTGAGCGGGATCAGCGCTATGTCAGTATGTGTTGGTACCAAATCAGGAGTAGAGCCGTCATAAGTTGAGAACGTCATCGGTGTTACGTGGTCAACGGGAAAGAAAGGGTTACACTTAACGGACTACGCCTCCAACTAGGGTAGGTCACGTTATGTATGGTACCGCCATAGTTGTTTGCTAGTTTGTTTGTTGGGGGCAAGACTAGTTAAACCATAAAAGAGTTATTTCATAAAAAAATGAGGTAGTCCGAGGAGCTGAGTCCTCTATAATCAATAGGAAGCAAGCAAGTAGTAAATCCCCAAAGCAAGATAGAATACGGCTAAGCTATTGTGACGCCGTATTAGGGACTACAAGATGCACGACGAGGCGTAAACTACCATTGAGAGGTGGACACGGATGAAGACGATGAGACACATCGACGAGTCAACATTTCGGGTTCCCCTCCTCAAGGCGTAGTTGTACAAGTAGTCGTTATACGAGATGTAGTTCCATATGAACGTGATATTGCATTGATGATGGAGCCTGACGTGGTGCCAGATTACGTATACTAGTGGGGATAGTATATTGGTCCAAAGGGGGACTATGGTACAGATACATACATACATACATATATATATGTATGTATGTATGTATGTATATGTATATAGTCTACTTCTGGTAGATGGGGCATACCGCATGCGAACGTGGAGTCTAGATGATTAAGAAAAAATGAAAAGACATAACATGTAAGGAAGACAATCGGCATAAACTAGTGTTATGTATAAAAATGTATAATTCACTAGTCACCAGAACATTGTTCTGACCCCCTCCTCATTACAGCCCACATGATAGCTTTAGAGGTACAAGTACTGGTGCAAGGCGGGAACAGTGGAAGGACAGGTTTCCTTAAGCATGCTCAGCACTGACAAGGACACTAGATATTGGAAGTGTCAATCTTGGCTAGTAACTATATGATTTATTATATTTTACTATTCCGCTGTGAGTTATATCGACAGTGCTCTGATATGCATTTATTTGTTTATCTGCAGGATACCAAACCAATGATCTGTATCTTGGTGGACTTGGGTTTTTGATTTAGCGAAAATTCGGGCCCACTGGGGTGCGATTGTTACATAAACTTTGCCTACTATGGATGCATGCTAGGACCAGCCAATACATGGAGAAAATGAAGGGATTGATTGATTGAATTATAAAAGGAAGTTAAATAAGGAGAATGGAAAAAAGATTCCTTTATCTCATTAAATAACAATCTCCTCATTTCACTTTCTTTGTACAAAAAACCCTTCCTCCTTCTCTCCAAAATAATGGCTGCCATCATCTTCCTTTAAACAAAATAAAAACCATTAACAACTTAAAATCAAACATCAAATTAAATTAAATTAAAACAAAGACTGTTCATCCATCTCTTGTAAGGATTGGATGTGGATCTTGGCGATCTAAGGAGATAGCATAAACTGAGGTGTGACTTTTGGCTAAATCTGAGATATATCTTTTATTTTATATGTTTAGTTAAATATAATATGATTATCATAGTTCGTGTGTACATACTATTGCCTCATTTGATTCAAAATTGTTTATGTAATTTGAATCGTTTGTTGAATGAATCGATTTGATTTTTAGTTTGAATAAATCAAAACATAAATTTGTATATGATTAAAAAATGTTTTAATTATAGACCTATGTTTTAAACTCTCAAATCAAAGTGTAATTTTTTAGATCTGAAAGTTTGTATGTACATATTATTTGCATTTGTGTTGAAACGGGAACATTGTATATACATGTTGTCACTTCACCTTAAATTGAAGATAATCATGCAATTTAAATACTTTATTGGATAAATTGTTTTATTCTTAATCTAATAAATTTTAAAAGAAATTTACATATGATTAAAACAATATTTTAATAATGAATCAAAGTTTTAAAATTGATTACAATAATATTCTAAATTTGTTACCCAATTTATTATCTCAAATGTCCTTTTTAAGCATTTTAAAGGATTGTTAATATATTTTTTAATTTGTTGTGTTCCAACTTTATTTTAGAAAAAACCTAAATTTCATTTAGGTTAAAATTTTTAATTTATATGTGTGTGTATATTTTTCAACTAATTTAAGTATACATAAGATTACAAATGCAACATAAAATTTTAATGCAGTATGGAAGTTTGTTTCGAATTAATTGGAAAATTTTAATTTGATCTTTATATGCACACACTTATATATATGTATGTGTGTGTGTACATATAAACATTTAATGTTTGTACTTCAAATTGCCAAAGCACGATTTAAAACTTTTTTTAATTACTAAACAATTTAGAATTGAGGTAATAATATATATATATATATATATATATATATATCTGTGTGTGTGTGTATTATTGTTTGATGTTTATGTTATTGTGTCATAATACCACTTGCATGTTAATTAAATATTGTATCAATTAAGCGTGATAAAGAGGGAAGGTGGAATCAATCAATGATGTCACCTTTCATCCTCTTACCTATTAGATCCTTATGCGGTTGCATCTAGATTAATCTTATTTCCTATATATTATCACCAATTAATCATACTTGCTTTATGTCTAGCAATTCTATCACACAATTGAAGCATGAATATATTTGATATATTCGAACTTTTACATATCCCACACTTAAATTAATTTAGAATTTAATTAATAAAATAAGAAAACATTAATAAAATATGATTTCATTAAAACAATATTAGATTGGATTTAATAAATCCTTTAGACTTCGTAGGCCCAATAGATTCAAAATAGAAAATCTTTTGAAATCTACCTATTTCACTCGCTTTCGACTGGGATGTTTCCAAAACTATGGATGCCAGACTTCGGCGTCACTCGGGATAACGGTGTCAATCCTAACAACAGTGTCCCATGTTGTATGGAGGATGGTTGTCATCATGAGTGAGGGGGTGCGAACCGTTGCGGCCACGTATCTGATTGTCGATGTGCCCTAGCACGAAAGCAAGAGACATCTTACCTAACTCAAGAGGCAGTAGGCACTCCCCGGGGAATTAATTGAGTGCACGGTGTGTCAATCTTACTGGATAGCCTAGCAGTCCCTGACAAGGAAAATGATTCTCGATAATTCACCATCGTGGATAGCCGGGTGAACAGAGAGCAGCGGCTTACGCGGTCCTAGGTGGCAAAGGTCGACAGCCCTTAAACAAGTAAATGAGCACATGATAACTCATCCTCATTGGATAGCCTTGGTGAAGATGCTGAATGATCCAGGCTCTACGGCCTTCGACGCATTCTTCATAAGAAGTTACAAGCTCAGAAGTGAGCTTGAGAAAGACACGAGGGGTAGAGTCTAGGCATCTTGAGACATGCTGACAGGAATCTGGCCACTTTTAGATTCCCTAAGGGCGAAGATGAATAAGAGAACTATTTGATGATCCGTAGGAGTTGCTCCAAGCATTAAGAGGAGTGCTAGGTGTCTAGGATTTCAGTGCGGGGTGCTCGACAGGCGGCTAAGTTTTCTATGAGGTTACCCTACCCTCAAGTTTTTCCATGAAGCGAGCTGATTAGGACGGTCTAAATCTTGAGGCAGATCTCTAAGTGGTTGGGCACGGTCCTTACGTGGGGCGCATGCATAGTTGCCCAAATTTGGTCGATACTAACAGTAGTGCGAGGAGATGAGCGAGCATGCACATCATCTACGCATGACACGTATCCAAACTAAGACGGTAAGGTGTTTGTACCAAAATTGGGCACAACAGTCTTCGGATGTGTTTGAAGAGATAAAATAAAGAAAATAAATGTAAAATGAGGCAGATCTAACAAACACACCAATCAACAGATAAGAAAAAATGCAGAAACACGCAAATTTAGAGTGGTTCGGTGTATTGCCTACGTCTACTATGAAATGATTGATGTTTATTGAATTTGACTTGCTGATCACAAGAGATTGCAACAGTACAACTAAAGTATAGTAATGATTTCGGCAGAGTATCAGCGTAGAGAAGCCAAAAATCCATTTTCTGTAGGTCTAGGGTCACTATTTATAGGCGCAGGCAGCAAATATCTCGCCCAGATCTCGGAGGACTTCTTTTCTCACGTGGGTGGGCCCATGGGATCGAGTTCAGGTGATTTTGACTCGATATCAGAGCGATACGAATGGAATTTGTATCGATCAAGAATTGATCCTTTTTGGCTGAAATTGATCTGGTACATTCTTGACGTTGTAGGCAAGCTCCTATGAAAATTTGGTGGCATTTGGACTGTAGATCTCGAGTTATGATCGATGCAAGTTTGGATTTGTATGACATTGTCATCTTCGTATCGATACTATTTCGAATCGGTCATGTGTGGCTCTGTTCGTATCGATGCTTTCATGCTACTTCGTATCGATGGTTGGATGCCGCCTTCGTATCGATGCTTCATGTTGCTTTCTTCGTATCGATCAGTGGTTGTTGCTCTTCGTATCGATGGTGGGAGATCGATACGAGATGGATGGAGGGAGACCGATACGAAATGGACATTTTTTGATGGATATGAAGTGTTGTTGACATGATGGATACGAAGTAGCTTCATTTTGATGGATACGAAAGAAGTTAGTGGGCGATGGATACGAACTGAATCTCTCTTGGGGAATGGATACGAAATTGGATGGATATGAATAGAGTTGGATTTCTCAACCTTGATCGATCAATATCTTGAGCATACTAACTCCGATTGACTTGAAATTTGGAACGTTGGCTTTCATAGCTTTGCTTGTCGTGTCATATCAATTGTAGCTCGATCCGGACTCTTGCAAAATTTACCAATATCCATAGTGAATCTATGTACAACCGATTTTCAGGATGAACTGTCCTTGGTTTTAGTCAAGTTCTTGGTGTCACAGCCTTTCCAAAAGGCGGGATAACATAAGGAATCTTCTTGGTGACCAGAGGAGGCGGTGGAACATTGTCCACCGTGCCACGGTCGATGCTGGATGCGAGGTACCAAGCATGGAAAGAGCTTGCACAGGAATCCGCTAACAATAAAATCAGAGGTTTGCTCTATTTCTAGCATCAAAATATTGACGATATTTTTTACAACCTCGGAGTTATGATAATGCATTATGTAGAGAAAATGTTACCTGCTAATCACTAGGCTTAATGATGGAAAATTGAAGGGAAAAGAGCACTTCAAGGTAAATGACATAAGAGGTGAAGTGGTGCGACGAAGCTAACTATGTCCAATTTGAACTTCCCTTTATTATACGACTCTCTTACAATTACAAGGAATTACAAGAGAATAATAGGAAAAGGTGATTCGTCTAAGATTAATGAAGTTGCTAATCTCAGGGAGTTGCTATTTCAGGAAGATTTGAGTGGTGGATTACGGGCTCCCACCATCTAAGTCCGCTTAGTTGGGGGCCCAACCAACCTGAGTCCCCTCCGTTGGGGGCTCAACCAACACCTTAGAAGTGGTCATGTAGGGTTTTAATAGCAGTTGAGCTAATACTGGGACAACTAAGATTGTGCTGTAAAACAGGCGTGAAATGCACCCAAGCATTAATATGGTTGAATGGACTTGTTAAGAGACAGCCGAAGAAAGAATGTGATGCATGGTTGAGATGATGGTCAATAGGAGAACTGTACCAGGATCATGTTATGCCATGCTTTGCATTAAATGCGCTTGTACTTATATTTTGCTTATAGAAAATGGAACATACTTCTTGTCAGAAATAAGTACATCTAGCTGCACCTCTTGTCACTTTTCTCCCCCATGCCTAGGTGGCAGGACGAGCCAAGCTGGTCTACTGAGACCATAAGGAGGATGGGGAACTGGCAAGAGCTGAGGGCACGTCGAACTATGTGAGACGGGATGGAGTGTAGGTCGTGGGTGGTAGTGTCGAAGGTGATCAGTGATGGGATACATTTGAGGTAATCTAAAGCTATGCCGATCTGGAGATGATTGGGGGAGAGATGCTTAACCAAGCAAGCTAGCATAGAACCAAGTTGTAAGTGGATTGGAATGAGAGTCAGTCGACCAATAAGAGATGGGTCGAGCTGGGCTTGCGCCTTGTCTTAATAGAAGAGTCGGTTGCTAGTTTTTCTATGTGGGGAGGCTTTGCCAGTAGAAGGCTTGATGTGCAATTGAGCAGAGGAGCCATACAGGCCTATGATGGATTCAGATTATCATCATACATAAAAAAACCCAGTCGATCTGTCCACAACCGTTGCTGGCTTATGAGCCGACTTGGACCGATCAACCTAGACCGGACCGAGTCAGGCTAAGATGCCTTGATTGGTATGTCTTCTTACTTATGAATAAATTAAGTAACAATAACCATTCAAATTCTCTACGTTTACTAGGAAACTAACCTAGATTCGGTTTTTTTTCAATCAATTTTCCAGATCTTTATTTTTCATAGATGCTTTTACTTAGTTTATTTAGGTTTTCTTAGCTTAATCATGGTGTATCTTGCAGTTCTATATTTTTCATTATATTTTTACTTAGTTTGTTCTTATTATTTTGGTTTAGTCATTTTGCAGCCATTATCTTCCATTTCCTTCTACTTAGTCTGTTCTTCTTACCTAGTGTTACTTAATTTTCGTAAATAAAGCAGAATAACCATGGTATCTTAGCCTAGCCCAGTCTAGTCCAGGCCGACTGAGTCCAAGTCAGCTCGCAAGCCAGCTATGGTCGGGGGTAGATCGGTTGGGTTTCCTACGTATAACGATAACCCAAATCCAGCTTAGGCCTGCATTGACTCCTCTGCTTAATTGCATGTCAAGCTTTCTGTTGGCCGAGCCACTTTGCACAGCAACCCCATCGACCAGCTTACTCGTCAAGACACGCTCGGGCCTAGCTCGGCCCATCTCTCATTAGTTGATTGACTCTCTTTATCTAGCCCGCTTTAACCCAGATCTAGGCCAGCCCGCTTGCTCAAGCATCTCTCCCTTAGCTATCTCCCGATCGGCATAGCTCAAAACCGTCTCAAGGCTAGTCGTCATTGATCCAGCTTCGATACTGCTACCTATGACTTGCACTCCATCTCGTCTCACTTGGCTCGGTGTACCCTCAGCTCCCACCAGTTCCCTATCCTCCTTAGGGTCTTAGTAGACCAGCTCGACCCGTCTTACCACCCTAGGCATGCGGGAGCAAAGCAACAAGACATACAGTCAGATCTACATATTTCTAGCAGGAAGTATGTTCCATTTCTACAAGCATACTGCAAGTACAAGTGCATTTGATGCAAAGCATGGTAGAGCATGCTCCTGATAGAGTTCTCCAATCGACCTTCATCTAAGCCACACATTCCTTTCTTTCCTTGGCTGTCTCTTATCAATTCCATTCAGCCAGATCAATATCAAGGTGTGCTTCATGCTTGTTTTACAGAACGATCTTAGCCATCAAAGCATAAGTTCAACTACTATAAGAACCTCATACATGGCCACTTCTAAGAGGCTGGTTGGGTCCCCAGTGGAGGGGACTCGGGTTGGTTAGGCCCTTGGTGGAAGGGAATCAGGTTGGTTGGGCCCTCGATGGAGGGGATTCAGGTTGGTTGGGCCGTCGGTGGAAAGGACCTAGAAGGTTAGAACCCTTAGTCTGCCATTCGAATCTCTTGATACAATAGCTCCTTGAGATTAAGCTTCATTAGTCTTAGACGAACCATCTTTTCTTATTATTCTCTTGTAATTCCATGTAATTGTAAGAGATCCATATAGTAAGAGGACTTCACAATGGACGCAGGCAGCTTCGCCGAACCACGTCAACCCTTATGTCATTTAACTTTAGATGCTCTTTCCCCCCTCATTTTTCCATCATTAAGGCTAGAAAGTAACATTTTCTCTTCATAACATATTATCTTAACTCCGAGATTGATGAAAAATTTCGTCAACATTTTGGCGGTCAAAGAAGAGCGAATCTTCGAATTTTTGGTTAGCAGTTTCATGTGCAAGCTCTTTCCACACTTTGGTACCTCGCTTCCAGCATCGACCGTGGCAACGGTCGACAGTGTTCCACCACCTCCTCCAGTCACCAAGAAAATTCTTTAACTACCTCACATTGCTCTTATTCACATTGCTTCTACTATCAACCAAATTATGACAACCATGCGTGTGCCCTATGAGAGAGCCGCACCTAAGTTCTTAGAGATATGCCTTAAGATTTAGACCATCCTAGTCAGCCCGCCTCATGGCCAAACCTGAGGGTAGAGTAATCCCTTACAAATCTTGGCCACACACCGAGCACCCCCATGTAGAAAACCTAGAGACCTAGCACTCTTTTTAATGCCCAAAGTAGCCTTTTATGGGTCGTCAAATAGTTCTCTTGTTCGTCTTCGCCCTCAACGACATCTGGAAGCGACCAGATGTCGTCCACATGTCTCAAGTTGCCCAGACCCCACTGCCGGTGTCTTTCTCAAGCTCACTTCCAAGCCCATAACCTATTGTGAAGAATGCATAGAAGACCACAGAGCCAGGATTGTTCAGCATGTTCACAAAGGCTATCCAAAAAGGATGAATTATCATGTGCTCATTACCTTGTTTATAGACCGCCAACCTTTGCTTCTCCCTTCCTGTTCGGCAGGCTATCTGCAAAGGTGGATTACCGAGAATCCATTTCATTGTTGAGGACTTCAAGTCTATCCAATAAGATTGAATCATCGTGCATACAATTCCTTTCTCAGGGACACCTTCTGCTCCCATGAGTTTGGGTGATACATCTCCCCCTTGTGTTGGAGTGCATTGATGATCGGATACGTAGCCGCAATGGTTCATACCCTTAGCCCATGATGTCGCCCATCCTCCGTATACGATGGGACATTGTTCACAGGACTTGCACTGTTACCTCGAGTGAAACCAAAGTCCAACATCCATAGTATGCTCATAAAAAAATAAGTTGGGCCCAACACTTTATGGAGAACCTTTAAGCCTCTAGCGCTTAGGTTCAAGCCGGGCTTGTAGCTCCTTATTACAGCATATCACCTTAGAGAACCTTCAAGTCCCTCAATGCTTAGGTTCATCCTGGGACCACATGTCAGCTCCTTATTACAGCGAGTCACCCTGGAGTACTTTCAAGCCCCTCAACACTTAGGTTCGAGCCGTAACTACCTGTCACCTCCTCATTGCAATGTTTCACCTTAGAGAACCTTCAAGCCCTTCAGCACTTAGGATTGATCTGGGACCGCTTGTAGATCCTTATCTCAATGTGTCACTCTGGAGAACCCTCAAGCCACTCGGTGCATAGGTTCATGCTGGGACTGCACAACAGTAGAGCAACGCACAAATAAGTTCACTTTTCACAATTTCTATATACTAAATTCTTGTGGACGATGGAACCTGCCTCCCATCTCACCACTATATCACACCCTTATACATCAGTGTTCGAACCAATCATGTTCCTCAGTTCAAGCCGGGTCCTACGATTATCTAATGATAAGTGATGTGTCAACCAAGAGAACCCTCGAGCCTTCATGCACTCCGGTTCGAGCCAAGCTCATCCACCACTCTACACATGACTACTTGACATCCAAGAAAATACATGGGCCAATATTGTGCTGCCACTCTATGCCAATGCTACTTGCCACTTTGTACCTGGTCGACATTTGGCTCTTGTCAATGTCCGGTTTTGGCCTGTCACATGACAATGTTACTGCATAACACTTCTTAAAATGGAAACTTTTTCTAAAAATAACGAGGAAATCCCCCTAACAGCGTATTACTTGGGAATACCTCGAGCCACTTAATGCTCAGTTCATGTCTGGACCACCCATCAACAAAGTAGCACAATGAAGCTCAACTGCCATTTGTCAGCCTTGACATTTGACGAACGACCGATTTGAACGGTGAATGCTCACTTCTGAGTCCATTAACTAGCCTAGACTATCAATCAAAACAGGTTAATCAAACCAATGCAAGGGACTTTCCTAACTATCCAAGATACGCTACCCTATCAACCACAGGCAAATAATCAAAGACAACAAATAGTTTTATATATAGCAAGTTTTCAAGACAAAAGCTCAGCTCTTATTCAGTTCAAAAGAGTGTAGTGGCATAATTCCCGCCTTGTTAGGCTTACAAAATTTTTCAATCGCTAAGTAGTTAAACAGAAGAAAAGGAGAAAGGGAAGAAGAAGCACGTCAATAATGTTGTCCAGTGGCATACCAGCCCGCGCTCTTATCATTGCCCAAACCACTCTCGGCTGCACCAATGACATTTCTCCAGCACTTCAAGCGATCAAAAACTTGTTGAAGAAAATTGGAAGTGCCACCATTTTTGAAGCCTTCTACATCAGATCTCACAAGAGACCCAGAAAATCTTCCAGAAAACCTCACTAAGTAGTAGATAAAGACTTCGACCATGGCAGAAGAAGCAGAGGCAACAACCACTACTCTTTCTAGAAGAACAGTTAAGCATCCAAACCAACCTGAAGTTGGAAATGTCAGAGCATCAAAGCAAAGAAGCCCCCTAACTACACCTAGACCACTAGTCTGAGACCGATGAGAAATCACCATTGGAAAGTTGGTTGAAAAGCACAAGCATAGGTCCAAGCCAAAGGCAAGATCCATGTCAAGAAGCAGAAATCCAAGTAAGCGATCTGAACTACAGTCGACAAACATAGTTCGGCACCCAAAGAGCTGCCTCTTTCCTTTTAAACCCAACTAAATTTGATAAAACCCAAGTGCTCAAGAGCAATAGGAGAGAAAGAGGAAGACAAAGTTATCTATTTTTACTAATAGAAAATTGTGCAAAGTTCGAGTTTCCTAATAAAATTACATGCAAATAGCTCAATGGGATCAAATGGGAAGAAGAGTGGGTATTTATACACCTCTCCTTTTAATCACCACCATTATGATCAGAAAGACAAAAAGAATCTTAACCGTTCAAGATTGATAAGTTTTGTGTCACACCATGCGCATGGGCAAAACAACATATCCCTGCCACATTCAAGAAGCACAACTGTTGTGGCCAACGGTGCAATGCCACTTAGGTGGTGCATTAATTACATAGCAGAACCATCCAACGATGGAGTCTTCATGATTTTACAAGCCCAAGCCCAATCATGGGCACATACTTTAGAGGAAAATGTTACTCAATTGTTTTATAGGAAGGCAGAGTACTCAAGGTATCGTAGCTTGGCCCGATCCGATCTAGGTAGATTGGGTCTAAGTCAGCTCGCATTCCAGCTGCAGTTAAGGGCAGGTCGACAAGTTTTCCTATATATAATGATAACTCGAATCCAACTTAGGCCTGCATCGTCTCTTCTTCTCAATTGCACATCAAACCTTCTGCTAGCCAAGCCTTACTATGCAGTAACCCCAACGACTAGCTCATCGATAAGGTGCAAGACCGACTCGACCCATCTCTCATTGGTCGACCGACTCTCTCTCTCTCTTCGGCGCAATTGCAACTCGCCTCTAGGTTACTCCATTTACTCAAGCATCTCTCCCTCGGCTAGCTCCCAATCGATGTAGCTTGAGCGTCTCAAGTGTGGCCCGTCACTAATCCAGCTTCGATACTGCCACCAATGACTTGCACCATCTCGTTTTACCAGGCTTGGCGTGCCCTCGACTCTTACTAGTTCCCCGTTCTTCTTATGGAATATACAAACCATCTCGGCCTATCCTACCACCTAGGAATTTGGGAGAAAAGTGATAAGAGGTACAGCTAGATGTGCCTATTTTTGGTTAGAATCATGTTCCATTTTCTACAAGCATACTACAAATACGAGGACATTTAACGCAAATCATGGTAAAGCATGCTACAGATACTGTTCTCCTGTTGACCTTAATCTCAGCCACACATTCCTTTCTTTCCCAAGCCATCGCTCATCAAGTCCATTCAGCCAGATCAATGGTCAGACACGCTTCATGATTGTTTTGCAGCATGATCTTAACCATCCAAGCATCAGTTCAACTGCTATACGAACCGCATGGATGGCCACTTCCAAGAGGTTGGTTAGACCCCGGTGGAGGGGACTCAGGTTGGTTGGGCCCTCTATGGAGGGGACTCAGGTTGGTTGAGCCCCCATAGAGGGGACCAAGAAGGTTGGAACCCGTAATCCACCACTCGAATCTCTTGATACAATAGCTCCCTGAGATTAGCAGCTTCATTAGTCTTACGCAACTCATCTTTTCCTATTATTCTCTTATAATTTTTTGTAATTATAAAAGCGCCATGTTATATGAGAACTTCACAATGGATGTAGGTAGCTTCGTCGTACCACTTCACCTCTTGTGTCATTTACCTTTAGATGCTCTTTTCCCCTCATTTTTCCATCATAAAATCTAGTGATTAGTAAGAAACCATTGCTCTTCATAACGCATTATCATAACTCTAAGGTTGACGAAAAATATCATCAACACCTAGGTTTAATTTTCTTCACCTTAAAATTCTTTTAATTTCCATTATGCTCTTAATTTTTAAAAGAAGTTGATGTTATTTTATTTTATAAAATTAAAGGAGGGTGAGGAAAATTGAATTCTTAATGAAAAATGTAGTTCCTTAACAAGTAAGTTTAGTGATGAACAATACATGAAACTTTAAGCTTTGTGATTTTAAAAATACAACTAGTTTGAAGCTAAAATTATTCAGGTTAAATTTTTTAAAAATTTAAATTGAGATTTTAACTATATTTTTGTGTGTATATAAGCTTTATAGTTTTATGTATGTTTAAAAATTTGAATATACTTTAGGTACGTGCTTGCTCTAGTATGACTATGTCATTATTTAATGATGTTAAATACAACTACCACTTCTGTAATAGTTTGTATATTTTCAAGTTTAATATACAAAATATCTCCAAAAAGAAAATTTTGGTTATTTCAATACCTAAAATTTTCAACAAGGTAAAATTCTTTGAATTTACCTATTTCATACTTGAATGCTTCAATTAGCTTGAGTCATAACCCATATAATATTATAGCATCTTTAATGAATTCAGAGTTGCCAAGAAAAAAATTCTTTAATAAGCAAAGTGTTAAATACTACTTGAAATTTTGAATCATGTGCCTTTGAAATTTATTTGAAGCAAGAACGAACTTTAACACCAAATTTGAAATTTTCCAATTTGATATGTTCCATTGTTATAATCAAAACTTTTCATTTTATGATCCAATTTTAGCTACCTTTTCTCATTGAAAAGATATTTTCATATGGAACAACTTTCATGCTGGTCACCTTTTGAAAATTTGAAGTTTGTTTATGTTAAAACCTGTTTGATGTAGAAGTAAATTTCTAACCTGTGCATATTTAATTTTTTAAACTATATTGCTATATTGTTTTAAACATAACTCTCAGACCACTCATTTGTTTTCAACTATTTTAATCTTGTTGGAAAGTTATGTTAATATGATAGTTAGGCAAAATTATGAGGTTTGCTATATGCAATCTCAGTTAAAAATAGTAGTCCTCCTTTAAAAAATAATTTCCAGATTTTTGTAGTGTCAAATAAATTAAACATAACTTATGTGGCACCCTATATTTTCATGATCTAAAAGATGTTTCAGTAAGGTAATTTAGCGATCTATAATTTTACTTTTGGAAACATCAAGTAATTTTGTGCTTTGGACAGTTAATGCTTTATAGTAACGTAACATATTCTTTGTGTACATGGTTATACATCTATAAATGAAAGTAATACTTCGTAAATTTATGTATGTGATCTTATATGATTTGTTTTAGTTGAGCGTAGGTAGATGAAAGCCTTTTGGATCGATGTTTGGTGCATACTCTCTTAAAATCGCTTCAAAATTAAATAAGCTTGCTTTTGGATGTAATATAAGGCATGTTTTATACATATTTTGGAGGGTGTGTGTGTGTGTGTGTGTATGCATGCATGTGTATGATATTTTGTTATTTCTCCACTATCGGAATGCCTCTCCAGAGACGTAATATATGTATTGTAAACCTCCGAAATGAACTCTATACAAAAGGGGACTCTATTGTTTCGAAAATTTTGACCTTGAATATTTTTCCATATATTAGTATTGTATGCACAAATTATAATCTATAGACTTTTGGTGTATTTATAATTGTTTGAGCTAAAGTCTTATTTCATCTTTAAATTCTTCTATTTCTCTCTTGTGTTCTTACTTTATTTATTTGGCTTTACTAGATTTAATCATGATACTTTTACAAAACTCTACTTTTTCATATGTTTTTTTTCTTTTATCCTGCTTATACGCATTCAGCTATGATGCTCTTGTTTTACTTTAATAAGGGTTACCTTTAGATATTTCTGCTTTTATTGGTCATTTTTATTTAGTGGCCATACTGTTAGTTTATTTTTTATCTTTTTCATATATATATATATATATATATCCATGAGTGTGTGTAAAATATATATTCATATACATACACTAATTTGTGTGTGTGTCTGAGTGTGTGTAAATATATGTATACATGTATATTTTAATTTAACATTTTCTATTAAGTTTTTTGATAGATATATTAGATATTTATTGGTTGCATTTGCTATACTGATGTTATTGATGGGATTTTGTGTTTTGGATTCAATGTTGTGCCTTAATTATCTCTTAGCGTTATCTCTACATTGTCTTTTCTACCATGTTGCTGATTTTAGACCTTTGACTTCTGATATGGCTGATGCTTACTTGGATATTCTCATTTTATGGTTCTGTTTATTTGCTTTTTATTTTAGAATCTAGTTTATTTAGGCCTTATTTTATGCATATTGCACACTATCATGGACTATGGTTATTAGGTTTGGTTTTTTTACGTTATACGAGTTTATGAGGTAAAGCTACCTACCAGGCTTGTTGGCAACTTGTTTTTAAGCATTGAATATAATTATACGAGTGCTCCCTTGAATAAGCAACACTCATTTTTCTCAAAAAATAAATCAAAATATTTCTCAAACTCTTTTATGAATGAATACTAAATACGATTTAGTATATAAATATTGTTCACGTAGATACAAAATAAGATCATGTGCAAATTAATAAAAGTGTTTTTTAAATTTACTATTTTAACCCCATTGCCAATGCAGCTGACAATGGTATCAAAGCCCATGTTAGGTTTATGTGAAAAATTAACTAACATGTTAGGATTATGTGAAAATTAATAGAAGTTTTTTTTTCAAATTCTTTAAGAAACACCCATTAGATGGGTGTTTAAGGAAAATGTGTTCAAACTAAGAAGAAGTTTACTCTAAATAAGAAATGTTCTATGAGTATAAAGCCTCTCGATCTCCTGGCCTTTACTTGGCTCGTCGAAGTGGTATGTTTCAAGGGTATTCCCTTATGGAAGACTCAAAGTGATCCAAGTCTTAGGTGGATTCAGTTAAGCGTATCTAAATATTATAAAATAAATTTAAAATTATTTTAAATTTAAATAAATAATTATGTAATTTTGTAAGGAGTTATAAAATGTAAAATTCAAAATTGTTTTATATTTAAATAAATATAAATGTTATATTTATAATTAATTAAATTGTTTAATTAAAGAAAGAATACATATAGATGTGTGTGTGTGTGTATTGTAGTGAAAAATTGATGAGCGTAAGTGATTTAATTAGGATCTAGTTTTTGTCTATTTGAATACCAATGCAACTCAAAATCTTTTATGATATCACATAAAAACAAATAACCAAAAGAAAAGAGACACATAAGACTAAACATGGTTCGAATTTGTTTCCTACGTCCACGGAGACCTAATAACCCGTTATTATTTCTTCACTTTGAGAGAGAGAGTACAATATGAGAAGAGTATGAATCACTCAATAAATTTCACTCAATCTTATAAAAGATATAGAAATATAGATCTTATTGAGGATATTTGGTGGAGAACACTCTTGTTGGTTTTTTGAGATGAAAAGATGAACAAATGTCTTCATTTATATAGGTGCAAGGATGAAGACTGTATGAAGATAAGGATGAAATCTTTCTAGATTTACTTGATTTGATTTCAACACATTTAGCATATTGTTGTTTGTTTCCACGTATATCCTTATTTGATTGATTCCTCAAATCAATTAATACATCTTCTGATATTAAATGATTATCTTTCATATTTGTTTCCCATATTTGATTGATTGTGCAAATCAATTAATATCTTCTCCCTTTATAGATTTAAATTGTCCAAATTTAACACTCCACCTCAATTTAAATATATACATCAATCAACAAAAGTCGGTTGTTGGGTCAGCGCTCCATGGTGCTCAAGCAACTGAAATCAAATTGATCAACTCTGAACAGTGCTCAAACTTGTCCTTAGGAAGTGACTTTGTCATCATATCTGAAGGATTATCCATAGTACTCACCTTCACCAACTTGATCTTGCTTTGTTCTTCCTTAGGCATAAGGAAGAATCCTCTGACATCAATGCATTTCATCCGAGAACTATAAGCTTGATTCTCTACAAGATGAATCACGCTTTGATAGTTTGAAAATAGCTCCACTCTCTGCTGCACCATAAAGAGATCATCCAATAACTAATGTAAATAAAATCCCTCCTTAGTGGCTTCCATAATCGATATCAACTTGTCCTTGGTAGTTGACAAAGCTACTATAGACTGAAGCTTGATCTCCACGAAATCGAGCCTATGCCAAGTGTAAAAAAATAGTCCGACGTTGACTTCCATTCGTCTCTATCCCCAACGTAATCTGAATCACAGTAACCTCTAGGAGAGATGTTGACATATACTCCACCATATAACAAGCCTAATGAAGAAGTTCCATAAAGATATCTGAGTATCCACTTCACTACTTGCCAATGCTCTTTGCATGGGTCAAACATATATCGACTAACAACACCCACTGCATGGCCCAAATCTAGTCTCATGCACAACATAACATACATGAGACTACCAACAGCACTAGAATAAGGTATATCAGCCATATTCCTCTTGTCTTCATCCGATGAAGGAGATAAGTCTTTCGACAACTTAAAATGAGAGCCTAATGGAGTGCCAACCGGTTTAGCTTTCTCCATACCAAATCGAGCGAGGACCCTCTCGATGTACTACGCCCGAGTGAGTCTCAACTCTCTCTGTTTCCTATTTCTAAATATCTCCATTCCTAAAAATCATTGTGCTTTTCCCGAGATGCAATCAACATATCATCAACAGATAACAAAAGAAATATCATATCTCTGTCACGCCTCCGGAAATAAACACACTGGTTTTTGAAGCTTCTAGAGTATCCCTATGAAAGCATAAACTTATCAAATCTCTTATACCATAGGCTAGGAGACTGCTTCAGTCCATACAGAGATTTTATTAATTTTACAAACATAATCTGGCCTACTACTAGCAATGAACCCCTCCAGTTTCCTCGAATAAATTTCCTCATCCAGATCACCATGCAAGAATGCAGTTCTGACATCTAGTTGCTTAAGTTCCATATCATAATGAGAAACTAATACCAAAAGAATACGAATGGATATATGCCTTACAACTGGAGCAAAGATATCATGATAATCTACCCCTTTCTTCTGAACATATCCCTTTGCTACTAACTTTTCTTTGTATCTGAGATCACCATTGTCGCTGTCCTTCACTTTATAGATCCACTTACATCCAATTGCTCTCTTGTTGGTGCGAAGAGGCACCAAATCCTATGTCTGATTTTCCTACAAAAATTCAATCTCCTCCTCCATAGCAACTAACCAACTGGAACTATCAACTGATGCAATAGCTTCTCTACAATCGTTGGGCTCATCATGGACAACATTCAATGCATATGTTGTCATGTCATCAAAGTCAATGTCTTCGATGCTCAATCCAACAAAATCCTCAAGCCACTTAGGCTTCCTTCTCTGTCTAGCGGGCCTAGTCCCTGAATGAGCTCCAACTTGAGTCCGATCCTATGAACCAACATCTGTACTATCCTCAACAACCACGGTTCCATTAGAAACACCATCTGAACCTTTATGGATCGAATCTGAAGATGACTTGCTTTGTGTTTGGTATTGTGAATCTGTCCTCACACTGTCATCGGATGAGGAAGGGTCCACCTTCAACATAGCCTTCTCATCAAAAGGCACATGCCTGCTAATAATAATCTTCTTACTGATAGGACATCGCAGCATATATCCCTTCACTCCTCTTCTATAACCTAGAAGATATACTTGCGAGCTCTAGATTCCAGCTTTCCTCTACTCTCATGTACATAAGCTGGACATCCAAATACTTTTAGAAATGAATAACTAACACGCTCTCCTTTTCATACTTCTTTAGGGATCTTCATATCTATGGCAGTAGAAGGTGTGTTGTTCATGAGGAAAGCCGCCATAGATAAAGATTCTGCCCAAAATCCCTTCTTCAACTTAGCGGTCAATCCGAGGCAACGAGTTCTCTCCAACAATGTCTCATTCATTCTTTCAGCAGCTCCATTAGACTAAGGGTGGCCAGGTGTGGTGTAATGCCTCTTAATGCCTTCAGATTCACAAAAGTCGATGAATTCCTATGATACAAATTCACCACCAATTTTCGAACATAGAACTTTCGGCTTCTTCCTTGACCGCTTTTCAACCATAGATTTCCACTTTCAAAACCTGGCAAAGTTTCCACTATTAGACTGTAGGAAGTATACCCGTACTTTACGAGAGAATTCGTCCATAAATGAAACGAAATACATGGCTCCACCCAAGGATGGGCAAGGGAAGGGCCCTCAAACATCTGTATGAACACACTTTATGGCAGCGTTTGCTTTATGCTCACCAGTGCCAAAAGAAATCTTTATCTACTTACAAAGAACACATTCTTCACAAAAGCTAAGCTTTGAATGTTGAACACCATCAATCAAATTTTGCTTTCAACTCATCCAAACTGTGTTCACCAATATGTCCCATCTGCAAGTGCCACAATCTGAAAGAATCTGAATCAGCAAAAGTAGCAAAAGCTAATTTACTAACTACAGTAGTGCCATTCAATAAATAAAGATTTCCTACCCTAACGCCTTTCATAACAATCATGGAACCCTTCAATATCATCATCTTTTCTACTACAATCTTCAACCCTTGCCTACTCAAAGCCTTAATAGAAATCAAGCTCCTTCTCAAATCAAGTACATGTCTAATATCAGTAATAGTACGAATAACACTGACAAACATTCTGACCTTGACACTACCAATATCAACCATACGGCAAGAAGCATCATGGCCCATTAGAACTTTTCCTCCATCAATCTCATGGTATGTAGAGAAACAGTTCGTATCAGGTGTCATATGATAGGATGTGCCAAAATCAATAAGCCATAAGTTGCTCTTTCCAAAAGAGCCAGAAGCTGTAAACACATCGGTATCACTCTCTATATCCTGATTTCTCTGCAATAGATATTGAAGCTGGCTTTAGGTCTTTTCTTCTTCCTTCGAGCTTGGGAATTGTGCTATAAAGTATCCTTGGCTTCTTACAATAATGGAAAGTCAATCGCTTAGGCCCTCTAGAATGAGACCTTGAATTATATCTACCTCCACCATTCTTTGACTTGCTTTAGCTTCTACCTCTCTAAACAGATAAGCCTTCTGTATCACTATATAAACTAGTGCTCGCCAATCTTCCTCTCAATACTTCATTATGGAGACCAGCATTTACATCAGATAGACTAATCTTACTATGACCATATACTATGGAATTAACAAAAGCAGTATACTCCTTAGGCAGGTAACATAAGAGGATCACTGCCTGAGCCTCATCAGCAATATCAACATCTGCTGCCTTCAGGTTCATAATCAATGGTCAAATCATCTACATGCTCCATAAAGTCATCTCCTGGCTTTATCTTAAATGAATAGAGTTATTGCTGAAGAATAATCTGATTCGTGAGATACTTGTCTCAATATGCATCAGATAATGCGTCATAATTCCTTCGCCATCTTCTTTTGAGAGAATTCTCTAGAACTTTATCTGAAAGACTCAACTAGATTTTTGTAAGAACTTCATCTTCCATCTCTTCCAAAACATCTGCTTCAATGTCCTTCAATTTATCAGGTGTAGAAATAACCTTAAAGTCTTCTCCTTCTTCGACATTTCTTCATCTTCATCTTCTAGGTTCCAAAATCTCCCTTTCCATCAAAGCATGTAATGACATAATTGACACCAAATCTACCAGTAGACTTTTCAGAAGTAGCCATTAATATCCAAACAGAATAAGAACACTAGCTCTGATACCAAACTATAGTGAAAAATTGATGAGCGAAAGAGATTTAATTAGGATGTAGTTTTTTCCTATTTGAATACTATTGCCACTCAAAATCAAATATGATATCACATAAAAACAAATAGCAGAAAGAAAAGAGACACAGAAGATTTAACGTGGTTCAGATTTGTATCTTACGTCCATGGAGACCCAACAACCCTTTGTTATTTCTTCACTTTGAGAAAGAGTACAACATGAGAAGAGTATGATCACCCAATAAATTTCACCCACCCTAAAAAAGATATAGAAATAGGGATCTTATTGAGGATATTTTAGTGGAGAACACTATTGTTGATTTTTTGTGATGAAAAGATGAACAAATGTCTTTATTTATATAGTGCAAGGATGAAGACTGCATGGAGATAAGGATAAAATCTTCCCAGATTTACTTGATTTGATTTCAATGCAAATTTAGCATATTGGTATTTGTTTCCACGTATATCTTTATTTGATTGATTCCTCAAATCAATTAATATATCTTCGGATATTAATTGATTATCTTTCTTATTTGTTTCCCATATTTGATTGATTGCGGGAATCATTTAGTATCTTCTCCCTTTTAAATTTGGAATAGATTTAAATTGTTCAAATTTAACATATGTGTGTGTGTGTAAATTAATAAATTATAAATTTATGACAATTAATACACACAAACACGTTATATATAAAGAAAATAAGACATCAAATAGATTAAAACATTAAGACTTAAGGGAGTATATATTGAATGTATATAAAAGATTTATGGTATCATGAAAATCCGTGTTGGCACATGGTAGTTGTTAAATATTATAATATATTGATATTTTTAAATATCTGATTTGAGCGTATAATTTGATTAGTTGACATTTTGTTTTATTTATGAACAACAATATTCTATATTTAGTAGCAAGCAAATCCAAAAAAATCACAGCTACGTTTTGTGAGAGAGCGGTTGAATTATAAAACTAAATTATGAAATTTGAGTAAGTAGCAGTGTTAATTAATAATACAGTGAATAAGATAAGGGTATTGTTATTGACACTCCAGTTTTGGATATGAGGGGGCTAAATTTTATAAGCACTCGCTATAAAATTAAATTGCTATGAGCAGTACACATTCTATTAATCAAACATGTATCCCTACCCCTTTTGCCCTTAGTTAAAACATCAAAATCTTAAATACTTTCATTTACTGTCTCCTCCTTCCTTTTTTGAAAAAGAAAATAATGGCAAGAACAAAAAAATTCATCTCGATCTTTACAATCAGATCCAAATTTTTGTAAGAAGGTGATAGGAAGGTGATTTCTTAATACAATTTATTGCGCATTTTTTTAACAATGATAAAAAGTGGGGTTTAATTTTACTTTGGTGAATGCTTTCTTAACTAAAACACTATTTGTCTCTTTCTTATTTGCAATTCCATCTGGAGGTGAGTTTGAATTCTCCATTATTTGATTAATGGTTTTGAAAAAGTTAATGATAATTAAAGAAAAATTAGGATAATTAAAAGAAATGACAATTAGGTCAATTTGATTGTAATTTTATGAGGGGGCTAGTTTGATTAGTCCACTAGTAGTAAAAAACTTTTTTAATAAAAAATGGTCTCTTCATATCCAAAAGTGTAAAATCAATAACAATACCCTAAGATAAAATAAACTATAGCACATAAAGTAGTCACTACAAATTTGAAGATTAAGTACACGGTGATAAAAGAAATGACAAATTAATGGACAATAAACTACAACATAAATATAAGTATGTAGTGATGGACACCATGAATTGAAGAACTCTCTAGCTTCATATTGCATTGTTTATCTACATTCTTAGCATTGCTATATGAGGAAAAGTTCACTGGTTAGCATATAGTTCTTCTACATCCTGAGACTTATAAACCATTTCTACTATTACTAAAAATGCTTTTACACGATTCAACAATGTTTGTTATTTCAAGTAATGTCAAAATTAGATAATTATCTTTTCGATATTCATATTTTATTGCGTCTCTACCTTAAGCACAAATCTTATGTGACAATAATAATGTTAATACAACGTACTTGCATGTATTGTTACACATATAGAATATACAAATATTTTATATTAGAACTGGACCAGTTTGCACAAAGTTAGAATGCAAATGTATTTTGTATCATTACAGTGGCATTATATGCATAATTCAAAATAATTGTTTTAAATCCTACCAAATAAAAAAAATTGAGTGGGTGATATTACAATTGAAATTGTTGTCAATCTAATTTATAGATTCGTAGGAAATACAACTTGGTACAATGACATGATAATCTAATATTAAAGTGCACGAAATCCAAATATGTTTATATATGGAGTGAAATAGAATGGTTACTTGTAAACATCGACATAAAGTAAATTCAAGGAGAAATAGATAGAGCTGAACTTAATTGAATTACCCATCACTTGCAGATGTAATAACCAATAAATTGATATTTGGCCTATCTACATCAAACTCAACTTCCTTACCAATAAACTTATTTTTGTTTAGCTACTATTTAATTAAATTTCCATCGGTAAAGTAGCTGAAATTTTAGATTTAAACTTAGTTTAACGACTTAAAATAAGTAAAAAAAATAAATGGTAATTATTAGCTATATTAAGAATTAAATCCACTCTACGCACCTGGAGACTAACTAGCAAGAATTATATTTTTAAGTTTGTGGAATTTAAATTACCGTTGGAAACTGAGATTTTTACCATTAATTTTTAAAATAGAAATGAAGTTTTATGTTTGAGAGAAATGCGTGATCCTCTAAAGTAGAGGAAAGCACACATGTACATATATATTTCACTAAAAATAAAGGAGTTGTCAACATGCCTAGCAGGTAACAATATCATAACATATAATAATAAAAAAGTCTAAGATAACAATTCAACTATTGAAGGTAACTTCTCAAATGAACTCCGGCAATGCCACTGCCCATTACACTTCAGTATCGAACTCTGGCAAGGCTACCGTTCGATTGTGAACTGTTGGTAGTACCCAAAATATGTCATGGTGCATCCAAATGCATAAATGAGATCAACAAGCAGCTCCGCTAGTGAATGACTGCCTCACAACTAGCTCTGACAATCCAGATCCAACATATAAAATCTCTCCTAACAACAATCCTGCAGACATCAACCCTACAACCCTGTAAAGAGCAAACCCGCAATCTTGCAAATAGTAATCCTACACCATCTTCAACCTAAACCTATACCTGTAGAGAAAACTAAACAAAAATGTAAGAATAATACAATACATATACATATATATATGTATATAAATAAAATTTATATACATATATATGCATTGATTACAAATTATAAAAACTAGATCAAATACTATATAGCAGCATCGAACTTATAATACATGCAAGAAAAATAAAAAGTCAATCTCAATAAGAAACATCTGAAGTTGCTTCTATGTAATGAGACATTGGTCATGAAATCAAAATTCGTGTATTTCTATGAAATATGAATTTTTATACTTATATATTTAAAATAACAACATAGAATAATACTAACGCTATGTTCCTATGATCAAAAGTACATTAGAATAATCCGTAAAATCATCTTTTGAACTCGAATAAATGTTAATGCTAAAGTTATTATTATTAAAAATATTTATTTTTTGTTTAAATAAATCAATGCTTTTTCTAACCTTATTAAGATATTCTTTAAAATCACTTTTTCACTACTTGTGTATGTCATGTCATATGCCATATGAGATATATTTGTAATAAGGCTATATTAATTATTTGCTTAATTTTCTTTATGTTTCATGTTCATTTAATATAAAAATGTTAAGGAGCCTGAAACATCCTGTAAAATAAGAAGTAATTAATAAATAATTATCAAGGCTCAAAAATGGAATTTAAGCTAAAGTCATGGTTTGGTCTCGAAACATGCACCATTATGTTTATGGCGATTTTCTAAGCAACTTTCATATATGAAGTTTTGCGATCTAAGATCAAATGAAGAAGATATTAATGTTTGAAGTTTTCAGATCGAAAATAATTAAAAAGGAATTAAAAGAAATAAATAATAAATAAACTTGGGACCCTCTCAGTCGATCCACTCCTTGGGCCAGTCGACCGCTAGCGGTCAACCCCATATGATGAGCGGTCGACCAGTTAAAGTGGCGGCGGGTAGGGTTGAACATTGGCCTAACGGCTTGGATTTAATTAATATTAACCGAACGGATATAATTGATTCCAACTTTTGTAAATACAGGCCTAGACCCTCACTTTTCTTCTCATTTTTTCTGATTAGAGCAGCAGAACTTTGCTATTTCTCTTCTCCACTATTTCTAGAAATTATATAAAAATTATACATATGTATAAATAAATCGGAGAAGGGCGGAAAATAGAAGAGAAGAAGGAAGGAGTGGACCAATTCTGCGAAAATGGTAAATTATACAATTATAAATCTATATTACACTTAATTCAAATCTCCCATCGGATTTGTAATATGTTATTTATAATTTTGGATTGGAAAGGAAAAAGGAGCAAATTAAAGGGATGAATTCGGATCTAGGAGATTTGAAAAGCTAGAAAGGTGAGTGGGAAATTATATGATTTATACGTAACATTGAAATTTATATCGTTGAATTATATTTGATTATTATGCTTAAGCTAGATCTACTGAATTGAAGGCTTAAAACAAATATACTTAATTAAAATTCTGCCTATATATTCTATAAGTTATGCAACTGTGATGAAATGGCATAGACACCCTAATCTGAGAATTCTGGAAATTAGTCCCCTCAATATTTTAAAGTATGATGTTGATAAGATGTGAAGTTTATTCCTGATTTATGTTAATTAGGTTGTAAATTTGTTTAGTAATCATTTGGATTACCCTAATTTGATTTAAACTGTAAATTTCTATGTTTTAATTTATTGGGAGCATCGAGGGTACAATTTAATTGCATCTTCTATGTAAATTTCGATAAATAACCTAATTCCACAACTATGTATAAAAAAGTGCTTCGTTAGGAATAATAAGGAATATACCAAAATGAAAGAGATGTGTAAAGTACAGATGTTTTATTCCATAGTTTGCACTAGCTATTTCAGTAAAAGAAAAGAAATGATTCCTTATAGTTTCAAACGGAGCAAATGTCTTCCTTTTAGGTAGTTTGTGGAAAGTTATAAGAGTAATCCTTTTTGGGAGGATAGCTCCAATATATTGAAATGTGAAAATGAATGTCCTTTTTAGCATGTACAAGTTAACTGGGTTTTTAACCAAGTAGAATTCAACCAGAAGTAAGGGACAAGACGAAGGTGAAACGACTCGAGAACTTGAAAACACGATCAGAAGGATAAAGGAATGGAACACAAGAAGTTCCCACATGGATTTGAGATTAAGTCAATCACTTGGTACCTGGAGATTTCTCTCGGTACTGAGAGGTCCTTTTCATCTATTTGGGCCATATGAACTCCATATACTCCACACTCTACTCCAACCTCTCGTGGTCAAGTGCTTTTCTCAGAGAATAGATGAGCAATTTCAAAGATTGATGAGAAGAAAGCAAAGAGAGCAGAACAAATCTAGTGCAATCAAGTTGGTCATCAAGAGGAACTGGATCTTCATGGAAAATAGCATGAAAGATGTCAAGATAGAGATAGGACTGCGGTGCTTGTAAAAAGATAGAGTTTTCACCAAGAAAAAGCTCTTGGTACCGAAAGGAACCTCTCAGAACGAGAGGTCTTTTTGACACGTGGGCCCATATGCTCACGTGTACACCACTAGGCTTTCTCCTGGGCTTCGACTCAAGTAGTCCTCTGACTATATACAGTTGTTTCATTATAATACCAACCATGCTGCAACTAGAAAAGGATCTTGGCTGATCTTCACTATTCTTCTTCATCATCTCATATCTTCCTCATTCAATAGTCACCTAGGAAGCTACTGTTGGCAGTTCTAAGCAATAGGACATGTCAAACCATTGTACTAGTGACTTTAATTCTCTATAATCAACAATTAATAAAACTATAACGTGGACATTTGCCAAAGACTGTTGAACTACTATAAAAATCTTGTGTCTTGTTGTTCTTTTCTTACCACTTTTGCTGTTATCTACTAGATCTAGGTCTCACAGGTTCTCTACAACATATCTTTGGGTGTTGATCCATTTTTGGCGTCAACATTTTGGTACTTCCATTAAGAGAAATTGAATCTAGGCTTAGATCTAGCTCTTTACTTTAGATTGGAAAGATCTAGAAGTTAGATCCAGAAAACTTGCTTAAAGAACTTAAGGGGTTACTAACAGAAAGTCATGGCACTAAGAACATCTAATAGATCCCCAGGAGCTATAGCTGGAGGTGATGAAGGGAATAGTCACTAAATTGAAGTTAATAATCAACAGACAATTCCAAAATCCTCTGCCCAATGGGAAGTAGTTACCAGAGGAGAACTTGATAAAATGTTGCAGGAGTTGAACTAGAAGATGATGGATAGTCAGAAAGCTTTGATGGATAAGATGGATGCTTTGTTAACCGTGCAACAACTAAGAACTAGGAGGACTAGAAGGGAAACTTCACCTGGGTTAGAACATGAAAACTCCTCTATTTTAGGCCTAAAAAAGAAGGGATGGAAAGCATAAGAAGAAGGTTGGAGTTATGGAAGGACTTGTAGGAGGGGACAGAAGTGCTCCTTCAATAAGAAGACTACCCAGTACCAAGAGGAATTCTCTCAGTACTGAGAGGAATCTAGGAAGTGGTGAAGCCCTAGGCTCACACTATAGATGATGTTTATTGTAAATGCTCCCTATCTTCTTGGAAGGAGTCATTTTTATGTGGTTCACTAGGCTCGTGCCAAGGTCTATATCTACTTTTGACAAATTAGCCAAGAAGTTTTTGGAGCAGTTTAGGCTCTATGCTGCTCGACTGAAGGATGTGATGTCCCTATCTAGCTTGTCTCAAGGACCCAAGGAGTCACTTAAGGGTTTCTTGAACCAATTCAACATTACTGTTATGGAGGTTAACAATCCGAAAGAAGGTCTTGTATTCATGGCACCGGCCTGGGGTATTCACCCGGATACAAATTTTGGTAGGTGGCTAAAGATGAAACAACCAACTACTATAAAAGAATTCCATTTAAAGGCAAACCAATTTCTATGGTTAGAAGAAGCAAGCTTGGTTGAAGGAAAGGTTAGCGATAGATGGTCGAAGAAGGTAATTCAAAGCAATGTGGCGGTTAAACAGGATGGAGAAAACTTTGGTGGAGTTGCAAGAAACGCTGGAAATTCTAGGAATCAGGAGAAGAGAAACCAAAACCCTAGCAGTAGGCGTAACGACAACATGATCCAAGGAATATGAGACCAGAAGATTATATACCTTTGAATAATAAACTAGATAATATCTATCTTTCTACTCAAGGAATTGAGCAATACAAGAAACCGCCTGGAAGGGAGAAATGGCCTGGAAAGTTCTGTCGCTTCCAGGAAACTCATGGCCACAACATGAATGAATGTTGTCACTTGAAGGACTTGATTGAGGAGTTGATACAGAAAAACAGACTCCCGTAGTATGTTAAGCAACAACAAAATGGTGACCAAGCTACGGGTCCCTAAGCACCCCTAGCTCAAGAAAAACCCTCTGGACCCATTGGTGAAGGACCCAAATGTACTAACAGAAGATTGCTAATTAATACCATAATCGAAGTACTTCACCCGGGGGAGAAAACCTTGGAGTGAGATGGAGAGGTATGATAGTTCACTAAAGCATGCACCACAGGTCTCGGTTTCTAAACACAGTGTCATATGTTATCATCTTTTGTTGTTTAGATGAAGCTCTATCTTAAGTGGCGTAGTCTGATGGAATTGAGGCACCAACCCTCAATCCCATGGTGGTAATAGTAGGAATTGGACGATCGGTTGTGTGTCGAGTTTTGGTGGACAAAAAAAGCTCAGTTAACATTCTATTCGAAAAGACTTTCGACCAGATGAAAATCAATATAAAGGATGTGACTACCTGCAAGACAAAGATTCAGAGATTTATGAGTGAAGCTAAATAGTGGATTAGGACAATCGACTTCCCCATAAAGCTTGGTGAAGGATAACATGGTGTGGTTCACATTCAAACGTTCATTATTGTCGATAAGTTCTCGACATATAATGCTTTCCTGGGTCGACCGACCCAAGCTGACTTTAGGATTGCTTTGGCTCCATAGTGCTTGATAATTAAATTCCCTATAGAGAATGGGATTGGAGTAATGCGAGGTGACCAAAGCGCGGCAAGGGAATGTTACGTTGTAGAACTACGAGAAGCTAAGTGTCGGGAAAAAGGAAAGAATGTGGGGAAGACTCTTCACATTCAAGACTCGCAAGCATAGCAACCAAAGCCAAGACCCTGGCTCGGGAACCATAGCTGATTCAATAAGGCTATGGATCCTAGGAAGTAGTTAGAGGAAGGGCGACCAACACCGGCTGAGCAGATGATGAATGTTCCAATCGATATAGATGATCCTACTCGGGTCATGAAGATTGGATCTCAGCTCAATGCTCGCTTGAGAAAGGAATTAGTGAATTTCCTTTGAGGAAACCTAGATATGTTCGCCTGGACACATTCAGATATTTGCGAAATATCATCGGAGGTAGCATGTGACGCACTGAATATTGACTCAAAGTTCACAGCAGTAAAGCAAAAAAGGTGCAGTCTGGGTCTGGAGTGATCCGCTGTGTTGAAGGAAGGAGTTGATAAGCTGTTGGCTAATGGTTTTTGCTGTAATGCTTTATACCTCGACTAGGTATCCAACCTCGTATTGGTCAAGAAGTAAAACAAAAAATGGTGAACAAGTGTCAACTATTCGGATTTGGATAAGGCATGCCTGAAGGATAGTTTTCCTTTGCCTAAAATTGACTAATTGGTGGAAGGAACGGCGGGATATGAATTACTTTGGTTTATGGATGCTTATTCGGGCTAAAACCAGATTCTGATGCATATACTGAATTATGAGAATACAAGCTTTATAATGGACGTAGGGTTATACTACTATCAAGTGATGTCGTTCGGTTTGAAGAATGCTGGAGCCACATACCAGAGACTGGTGAATTCTATGTTGAAGAATCAAATCGGGCTGACAAAGGAAGTATACGGGGAGGACATGCTCGTGAAATCACAAGTGTCTCAAAACCATCTGGATGATATTTCAAAGATGTTTGAAGTTCTATGTAAATATAGAATGAAGCTTAATCTGTTAAGATGCCCCTTTGGAGTGGCATCGGGAAAGTTTCTAGGATTTATTGTCAATGCATGGGGCATCGAGGCTAATCTAGAGTAGATAAACACCTTGAGGAATGTAACTACCCCGATTACGAAAAAGCAACTTCGGAGCTAGAATGGAAAGATTCCTAATTTGATTCGATTCATCTCAAGGGTGACAGATATGTGCATACCTTTCTTTGACGCCTTCAATAAAGGTAAAAAAGAACTTTTAATAGAATTAGGATTACTATAATGCCTTCGAGGAGTTATTGAGGCACATGGAAATTCTATCGGTTTATTCAAACCACTAGACAGGAAGGATTTATTCGTTTAGCACTGTCTGCTCACGCACTAAGTGCAGCATTAGTGCATGAGGAAGCAAGGATTAAGAGACCGGTATACTACATCAACATGCGATTCACTAGAGCTGAAAAGAACTACTCGAAGTTGGAGAAACTCACCTACTTCTTGTTGATTGCGTCCAGGAAGTTACAACCACATATTCTGGCTCATTCGATCAAAGTGCTGACAGACTAGCCTTTAAAACGGGTACTGTATCGACCCAAGACTTCAGGAAGGTTACTAAAGTGGAATATCGAGCTAAGATAGTACGACATCACTTACCATCCAAGGAGAGCGATAAACGGGCATGCATTGGCAGACTTCATCATCGAGTTTACCGCATGTGATGGTAAAGAGGAAGAGGATGCTGCAGTCGTAGCTCCTCGTAGGAAATTGTTTGTCGACGGTGCTTCAAATGAATTTAGCTTAGGGGCAGGAGTAGTGTTTGAAATGCCTAAAGGATGATCATTCCGTTACGCGCTGAAACTAGAATTTCCTACAACGAATAATGAAGCGGAGTACGAGGCGTTAATAGTAGAATTGAGAATAGCAAAGGAACGGGGGATAAAAACAATGCACATATTTTAGCGATTCCCAGCTGGTGGTTTTCCAAATCAGGAAGGAATACCAGGCCAAGGGTGTAATACTGGCCCTTTACCCATCAAAAGCACTAGAACTGCTTGAGGACATTGGACATTATACAATAATGCATATCCCAAGAGAGGAAAACATGAAGGCTGATTCACTAACTAAACTAGCCAACTCCGAGGAAGCACAGTTAATGGGGTTGGTTTCAGTGGAGGTTTTGACGGCCCCGAGCATCGATCGGATGGATATCGACTGGATTCTAGAGACTACATAAGAGGAGGAGTCATCGATGACTCCAATCAAAGGCTATCTGATCAATGGAACTCTCCTGAGAGACATGAACGAATGGAAGAAACTTCTTCGAAAAGCGCCATGGTTTGTAATGCAAGATGGAGTATTGTACATGAGAGGATTCTCAACTCCTCTACTTCGGTGGTAGCCAAGGATGAAGCTAGGAAGATCCTCATGGAAATCCATGTGGACTGTTGTGGCGATCACACTGATGTGTGCACACCCTAGTAAAGAAGATACTTCGCTATGGATATTTCAAGATGACAATAAACCGAGATGCTGCTGACTACTACAAATGGTGTGACTGATGCCAGAGATTTGCGATGATTCTAAGTGCCCCATCTATAAAGCTTACGTAGATGGTCAACACATGGTCATTTGCAATTTGGGGAATTGATGTTATCGGTGTACTACTGATAGCGAAAGGGGAGCCAAATATGCTATCGTTGTAATGGATTACTTCATGAAATGGGCTGAAGTGGAACCCTTTGCCATAATTACAACGAAAATGATAATCAACTTTGTAACGAAGATATTATTTGCAGGTTCAGAGTACCCCAAAGGATTATCACGAACAACATGACTTAGTTTGAAAGTGTCGAGTTCAAGGATTTCTACAAACGATACAGAACTGAGAAGAGCTTCTCCGCAATGGCACATCCATAGGCAAATGGGCAAGTGGAAGCGGTAAACAAGATCATCAAATCTAGCTTGAAAAAGCGACCGACTAGAGCTAAAGGCAACCTAATTGATGAGCTTCCACTAGCACTATAGGCTTATAGGACAACAGATAAGTCTGCAACTGGACACTCCCTATTCGCTTCGGCTTATGGATCAAGATCGATGATCCCAATAGAATTAGAAGTCCCATCTCATCATAAAAGGCATTTCGATCCGAAGGTGAATAAGGAATTCCTGCTTGAGTCTCTCAATTTGATTGATGAGAAGAGGGAGGAAGTATAATTAAGGGTCCCTACACACCAGAAAAGAGTAGTATGACACTTCAATGCCAAGGTTCGCGACCGCATCTTTGAGGTAGGAGATCTTGTTCTGAAACAAGTTCTCCTGGGTATGGGAGTGCTTGGCCCGAACCAGGAATAACCCTACGTAATTGATCAAAAGCTTGGAGACGGAACTTTCAAGATGGAAACCATTGATGGAATCTGATCCCACGTGCTTGGAACAATGACTTGTTGTGGCACTGCTACCCTTAGTTTCTACTCTATTTTCTTTCACAAATAAGCCACCTAGGGACACTGGAGATAATGTAATAAGGCATGACTTGCCACATTTTCCATTCACAAACAAAGCTAGTTTCTTGAACCAATGGAACTGCGTTCTTGTATGAAGGATCCTTGTACTGCATGATTAGCAGCCTAACCTTTTGAGAACCCGCGTTGCCTGGAGATAGGCGATGCCGAGAAGGTCTAAACCGATAGGTCGACGCTAAAAATCGACCCCAACCTTCTAAGAACCAGTGTTGCTCAGAGATAGGCGACGTTGGGAAGGTCTAAACCGCTGGGTCGATGGTGAAAATCGACCCCAACCTTCTGAGAAACGACATTGCCCAGAGATAGTCGATGCCGAGGAGGTCTAAACCCACGGATTTATGGTGAAAATCAACCCTAACCTTTTAAGAACTGGCGTTGCCCAGAGATAGGCGACGTTGGGAATAAATTTGAAAGCACATGTTGGTATCACTAATCTATTTATTCAAATTTCTTGTTACACATAAATGAAAATACATGTATAGTAATAAAAGTAATTATATAGATATACACTATATTTGAAAGCATAAATAATATTTCTTATGATAAATAAATTAATAAGTTAAATAATACGTAACGTGATATTCAAATAGATAAATAGACACCATAGAATACTTACACAATTTTATAATATAAATTTAAAATCATTATCAAACATCGTAAAACCATTTGATAGTTTAAATAAAGAATTTACTATATTTCTATAACTTTTCACTTAAATGATAATATCATTATACTACTTCATTTAATTATTAAACGCATTAAAATAGCTTGTAAAATCAACTATTTCTCATAACATACATTTCATATTTTTTTTATAATTAAATATGATTTTATAATAAATTATATAGTATCCAAATCAATTTTCTTTTATTGTAGATCCATAAATATATTTCCAAAACTTTAGATTATATTCAAAAATTCAACGTGCTTTGAAAATAGTAAAATATCAATTAGAAACCATTTCATATTTTTCTAGAATTTTATAATATTTGATTTACTAAAAATCAAAAATCAATTTTCTTTAACAAATCAATGTTTTTAAATAAATAATTAATAATCAATTTAAATAAAAATTCTTCATAAAAATGATTTCATATTTGCAGTTCATCCATTTTCTACTTTTTAAATCATGTTTTTATTTAATTTTAAAAATATATCTTTATTTTTTTTAAACAAATAGTGGTTGGTGCACTACCTGGAAAAACCCAAGTCGTACACCACTAGTGTTCCGGTCCATAAGGAATGGTGATCCTGTGCTTGACCTAGGGACGAATATCCCAGGTCATGCAGCCCACTCTGGTGGTATGGCCGCCTAGTTCCACTCCACTCGGCTCACACATCATCACTACATATACACACACATTCCATTCATTTCAATGCACATCGATATGACAGTTCAATCAAAAAGCAAGCACACACATAGGGTTCAAAAGAAATGCAGGCAAATACAATTCATTCACTATAAATTCCAAGATGAAATTCATGTAACAAATCAATTTAGACATTGTTGTGAGTGAAGAAACACTCACCTTGGCTATATCTAGCTTAATATGCTTTCTACCCACTCATTTCCTCTTCTTTTAAAATCTCCATATACCAAAACTCGATCAAAATGAAAGTGCTTCATAGCACAAGGTGTAATGTGGTGTTGAGAGGCTTATATGGATTTTTATAATTTTGTTTCAATTTATATGGATTTTTAGAAGTGGAGAAGGGTTTAGAAACAATTTTGTTTTCATGAAATATAAAGCTTCCAATGGAGATGAAACAAATGTGAATTGATTACATAAATAGGAGAGAGAAATTTCTAGACCTTGGAAAAATCTAGAAACTTAAGTTTGGATTTTGGGCTTGTAATATTGGCTTGGGTTTCATGAAAACCATTCACTACAAATATTTCAACTTCTCCTCTTTTTAAAATTATTTTTTTTCCCAACTCAAACTATTATCAAATACAAAAATAAAATCGTATTAATTTCATTTAAGTGACTACACAACATTGTACAATTTTATAGAATTTATTTTTCATAAATTCTTTTATTTTAATTAATTATATCAAAAGTACTATCATAAGCCCACTTTAATAAAAATTCTTTATTAACAAAAATTAATCCATATCTCTACTTAAAAATGATTACTATCTCAAATCTTCATTTCTCCTTTATTATATAATTTTGTAAAATGTTATTTCCATATTTTAACTCATTTTACTTTAAATTATTCTTTATTTACATTTTTAACCCATTTATTGAGTAAATTCCAAAACCTCTTATTTAATAAAAACAAAATTCCTTATCATTCTAAAATAACCTTCAAATCTTATTTATTTTCATTACCAAGACTTTAAAAATATTACAATCATTTTTAATATATATATAATAATCATTTCAATCTTAAAATATCGACATTACTAAAAAATAATTAGATTCGTTATTTATTAAATAATTCATTACTTCAAAATATTTAACCTCTAAAATAATTCTTTCTAAAATCTTGGTAACATATAATTCTTCCCAAAATTAATAAACTTCTCTAATAAGTGTTTTTATTATCAAATCCAAATTTAAAATTATTCTCAATTAATCTTTAAAAATCCATTTTAATTGATTAAATTATTATTATTTATTAATTTTAATTGATTCCTTCTCAACATTGGGTTGTTAAAGTTTACTTTAGAGTGGAAGGTATTAAATAGCCATTGGGCATGTCTCCTCTCTGTATAAGAAGTCTTAAATAACCTACGATAGTGCCTAATAGGAAAATGAGGTCTGCTTCATTTCTAAACAAGAGGTATTAAGTAACTGGAATGTGCATTTTCCTTCACTTATATTAGGTAAGTTGAAACTGGATTTCGTTTTTGGGATGTCGGCGGGCTATGTTAGTGTGCTGGTAAACTGGTATTTAGAAGTAAGGCTAGCATATAGGCTTTGACTCCAGTAATCTCGAGCAGTCGGTAGTAAAGACTTAGCTTATGCCTTGATGGATTTCTCTTCCTACTAGTGTAGAATCTGTATGGGATACACAAAGACCTTAAAGCTTAATTAGTTGTTTGTTTGTTGGAGGTGGGCTAGTTAACCCTTAGGTAAGTCTTTATGAAGCCTTAGTAATATGGAAAATACATTATAAAGCCATACTTAGGGATCATCAGCCTCAGTAGTTAGCACCGGTCGACTACCGATTACGTTATGGAGGGCCTGCTTTGGGGTTAAGGTATTAAATGATTTTTGGGACTGCCTCATCCCTATTTAAAAAGTATTAAGTGGTTGGGGTTTTCTTTTGGGTAGTACAACGTATACATATATACATACATACATACATACATACATACATACATACATACATATATAGTTATGCCTTCGAAGAAGGTTGGATATATCATACATGCATATGGAAGTAAATAGATAAGCCGTGAATAATAGTTTAATAACCCGTACTTTAATGAGCCTAAATTTCAACAAGAATCGAAACTCAAGCCCATCAAAGCACAAATCTTTGGATTTGGTACTTGCAAATAAGCATGGCATTATCAGAGACTGATAAAATCTAAACTCACAGCGGAAACAATGGAAATTGTATAGATTTGCAGTTTTGATAGTTTTACCTTCTATTCCACTCCTTATTCTTTTTCTTTGAATTTAGTTAAAGAATTTTGATTAAGGAATATTATGTAAGGTACAAATTTATTCGTAGTTTGCACTGCTTATTCACTTGAACTAAATAGAAATTCCTTTGTTTATTTTTATGTAAAAAAGGAGTTGAATAGTGCATAGAATTGGAATTGTAAGTTTCTATTATCAATATATTCCATTATTTTGATGTAATAAGTTGAGTTTAAATTTTAATGGTATACAAGTCTATTGATTGGAATTTTTGGATACGAATATTGGACTTTTGGTATTGTTGACAATATGGAATGAGACTTGTATAACTGTTTAAAGACTTAACATTTAAACCCTTGTTTAGGACGTATATTCCACACGCTTAGAAATTACTAGGTGCGTGTGTATATATATAAATATAAATATATAAATATATATATATATATGTATATAGCGTAATTGATGTATAATTATAATGTATAATTGCGTAGTTAAATAGGTTATTAATTTTATTGAAATCCCCTTAAGAAGGTAATTAATGTTAAAGGTGAAATAAGAAAGATTTCCTATAAGGCCTTGATTATGGAAGTTATGAGGTGTGTGATAATATATGTAGAGTATAATATAGATTATGACTAAGTTATAGGGATGCGAGGTCAGTCAAGAGCGCACATAAGTCTGCCCAGCTAATCTGGCTACCGCAGTGTGACTTTGGGGCTGATGTGAGACATCACCTTTAATAAGTAACTACGACGACACGAGGTTAGTCCAAAATTCTATAGGGTAAATCTTCCCGGCTAAGCTGGCTACTAATACCTACGAATAGTTAGGCTAATGTGAGACATCACCATAGGGTACGTGTCATAATACGAAGGACCTGCCTCATAGATTGAAGGTATTAAGTGGTTGTGTGAGGACCCACCACTTCTCTAGTTAGGAAGTAGTAAATGGTCGGGGTTATGGGTTATGCAAGGTAAAGGATATCTTAGAAAGTATCTGCTTCAATAGGAAGTATTAAGTGCCTGAAAAGATTCCGTGCAATGCCAGCTAGATAGTTACTAGTGAGGAGTCCGCTTTGGGATTATAGGTAGTAAATGATGTGGACCTGCCTTAAATAAGGCATTAAATGGTTGGAGTCTGCCTAATTCCCATTAAAAGATATTAAGTGGCTTGAGTACTATCTCTTATGTTGATAGGACATTTTGGATGATGGATATGAGTTATTGGGATGATAGCAAGTTAGGTATGGGCTTATATTTGGAAACCCTTTTATTTAAGTTTGAGAAAAGTCTTTGGACTTTTATTTGAAAGGACTTATGATGTAGATAGAAATCGTAAGACATGTTCCTATTTGAATTATACTGCCCAAGTACTAATGTAGTAAGGCTCGATATTTTTATTCAATAGACATGTTATTCCAATTCTCTCCTTATTACAACATAGGTTAAAAGGTTGATGATGTTGAAGGCAAAGGCGTGAAGTAAGCTTGTGGCAGTCTATCTATTTATCTATTCATGTTATTTTCGGATGTGGCCATTGGAAACTATTGTATTTTAAAAATGATGTACCATGAATATGTAATGGTTGTTATTGATTTTTATGACATTTGAATTAGTTATAAAATGAGTTGTTTCTTGTATTATATGTTATCCTTCCTCGGTGAGTTCCGAATGTGTAGATAAATAGCTTTGTATTGTTCTTTATACCAACCAACGGTAAGCTTTGGAACGAGTCTAAGTTTTGATGGGCCTTTTCTGGATTGCAATTTCGGTCCGCTTCGGGGCGGTTGTTACATTTGGTATTTGAGCATGAGTTACCCAATCAACGGGAGTAGGTATACATATAAGAGGCGTGATTATTATTTTTGAAAATGTTTTACAAAACTCCTACTATATATAAATATATATACTTATTTTAAGCATACACAAAAACATTAGGCGAATCTTTACTTCAACATACAATACTATCTTAGGCAATGTAGAAGGAAAGGATTGTACTCCAAGATTAATAAGTCAATAAATATGCAATAAATAGGGGGTTACAAGAATTTAATAAGGATATAAATTGACCAATTAAAGAGATTATTGGAGTAATTATGGAAATAAAAGGAAGGCCTAATAGGTAAAATTTGAATGAATTAATAAATGTCTTTAAAGATTGCCCGTTAGAATAAAAACAATAATTACGGATAGAAATAGCAAATAAACTTGTTAGTTAGTAATTAAATATTATAAGACAATATAATCATCATTTTTGTACATTATATAGCCTAAATTATATTGACAAAGATTAGTGGGCCTAGCCCAATATATTGAAATAGATGGGAGATTAGAATTATGTGTTGTAAACAACCTGAAGTAAGGAATGAAGCAAGATGTAAAGAAGGTGTGGAGAAAGTTTCCACAAGAAGGTGTGCATTAATTACCATAAGAAGGTAACCCGATTTTTAAAGGTTGAGTAGGAAAGTTCAACGGGAAGGACAATTAAAGTCAATTTCCATGAGAAAGAGTTTGATAAAAGATTTTTGTAAAATTTCTTAAATGTTTTGAATAAGTTTTCAAAGAATTTATTGATAAGATGTTTTGAAAAAGTAAGAAAATTTGGAAACTCATAATTTAAAATTTTATTAAGTCAAAAGTTTTTGATTAAAAGGTTTCTGGTAAAAGGGATTTTATTTTGAAATTCTAATTTAAAATTGGTTGAGTTAAAAAGTTTTCAATTCTGGAGAAAGAGATTCTTCATTTCTAAAATAAATATGAAGTAGAACGTAGGTTGGACTTGATGATTTTCTATTTTATAAATTTGAAAGTTCTTTTTTAGTTCTTCCAAAAAAAGGGAATACATGGAAATGGAAATTAATTAAAATAAGGAATAGAGAATGGAAGGATAAGAATAACTAGGATAGGAGGAACATTTCCGTATAAGGAAAATACGGAGAATAACAGTTGAAGTAGGAGCCAATTAGTGAGGAGAAATATAAATAGAGGCAATACCGAGAGATTTGGATAGAAATAGCATTATGAATTTATATAAAACATGATCGGTAATCTAGTTTGGAATTAATAGGATAGAAGTTATCATTGTCTACTCCACTTTTCATTGTTTAAAGTTATAAAAAGTATTTAGTTAAAGGACAATACATTTTGAGTAGTAAAGCAATAGATGTTGATAATAACTTGAAATTAGGAATTTGGCATGCATATGAATAGATTGTGGTTTGAAGTCTACTTGTCTTGTAAATAGAAATATCTTTGAAATAATAAATGACTAATAAAGTAAAATCTATTATTTTGGAATGTTATCTTTGTAATGGATTTAAAGGGGGTTAAATTTGGAAAATAATAGGGGTCATGAACATTTCATAAGTATAGGCTATAATTTCATGGAGTAGTAAATGCTGGTTTCGATTTAACATAATAAGTTTATTCGTATGAAAATAATTTATTGAAATTTATTTTGTATGTCGTAGAAGGTTTTCGAGAAGGGAAATTATTTTGCACCTTTATGGAATTAAGCAATTTATGAATTTTTTATTTAATAACAGTTTGATTTAATAATTGAGACTTTTAATGTCCAACTTTTAAAGAAATAAATATCTATTATAGAAAGTCCTTATAAATGAGAATTTGGAAAAAAAATCCTGGCTTATTTTGGGAAATACGCAATTTTTGAAAATTGACAAAAAGGGTTTCCAAGTTTATATTTTTAAAAATAAAGGTTTCGGATAAGGTACTTTATAATTATTAAACTTTAGTTTTAAAAACGGTGAGAACTAAACCAAGTTTTTTATGAGTAGATAAGGATCACTATCTAGGTAAGACAGTGTAAAAGTTTTAAGATATGAATAAAATAGGAATAATATATACAGCTTGATTTGGAAATTTGAAATCGGTCCCAAATATTTAATTGTAGAATATTGGTAAAATTGTAAAGATATTCTAGGTTTATAATTGGGTTGTAAGTTAGGTTACCTTAGTTGAATTGGACTGCAAATTTTTATATTTTGATTTATTTGGAGAGGTCTCCATGTAACTTCCATAAATTTTCCAATTCTAAAATATGTATAAAAGTGTGGCGTTTGAATTAGTAAGGAATATACCAAAGAGGAAAAAAGATGTGTAAGATATGGATATTCTTTTCCATAGTTTACACAGCTTATTTCAATAAAAAAAAAGAAATAATTTCTTGCAATTTCAAACGAAGCAAAAATCCCACTTTGGTTAATTTATGGAAACTTATAGCGGTGGTCCTTTTTAGAAGAATAGCTTTGATAAATTAAAATGTGGATAGGAATGTTCTAGTTTGAAATTAATATATAGACACGTATAACCGCGCTTAACGTATAAAAAATAGAAATATATAAATAACGTAATTTATAACGATATTCGTATTAGTTAATATCTAGGATTTATGAACATTAATTACAGATTTAATGGGCAATAATTTTGTAATTAATAGAAAATTAAAAGGAATTAAATAGGGACCGATTAAGGAATTTAATATGATGGAGGAATTGGATCGATATAATAAAACTAGTAACAAGTTTAAAGGAATTTAAATGAGGATTCAATAAAGATAGTCCAACTTTGACATTAATGATTAATTATTACGAATATATTAGTCGACAACATTTATTGGAAACCTAGAAGGAGAATTAAGGAAGATGGAGAATTAAGTGGAATAACATACTAAGGATGTTCATCTTAATTTACTAAGTATTTTTAGGGCCCCAACATCATTAACACCAGTTGATAATAAATTGCAACTTCTGGCAAAATTTTATTTTAGAGTTTTTGATTGTTATCACTAGTTGTCTTCCTTAGACTATTGAAAAAACATATGATATGATAGAAGATATGTTCCTATTTTATCATTGGGTTGGTTTTGTGGATGGGATTAGACCACCAGATATACACATACATACATACATACACACACACACACACACACACACACACATATATATATATATATACACAGAGGAACGATGTAAATAAGAAATTTTCATAAGGACACTTAGCTAGTGATAAACTATAGGTATGGTTGTAAGTTAATGAGGAAATTAGGTTAGTAACTGGAAATAAAAGAATGCTTCAATCCTGAAAATTTTAGGATTTTGGGAAAAATAAATTTTAGCTTAATAAGAGACACCGTTCAAGGATGACCATTCTTCTGGAGGAGATAAGATGAATATGGATATGAAGAGAATTTTTTGTAGGACATGGATGAAGAAGAAGGTGGCAAAATTTACCACTAGGCGTTTGACGTGCCAAAACAAAAAATATAGAAATGATTAGGTAGTGAATGAAGGCCGCACAAGATCGTCATAAATCCTATGCGGACAAGTATAGAAAAGAGATAGAATTAGAAGTAGGAGATATGATGTTTACCAAAGTTTTCCCTCATAGATAGGTCGTGAGATTCAGAAAGTCAAGAAAATTGGCACCAAGGTTTGTTGGGCCTTTCCCAATTTTGGGAAAATAGGAAAACTTGAGGAGTTATCAAATAAGTTAGCAGGAGTCCATGATGTTTTTATACGTTTCACATTTGAGAACATACCTTCATAACAAAGCCACTGTGGTAAGGCCTGATATGTTGGGGATATTGAGACGGAGCCAATAGCATGGGATGACCACAAGCATTATGGAGCATGAAATCGGGAAGCTCTAAACAAATAATTATACTGGTTCGAGTATAATGCGGGAAAAATCCAAAGGAAAGCATGAGGATTTCTCATCCTAAGCTTGTCACTAGAAAACTTTACTCTCCAAAATTAGGTTTTGGTTGCATTGCGGTTGCTAGATTGGATGGTAGGAGATGGTTGTTACACCTTTACTATCGCTTTTGCACTCATATAGAACACCTTTTGCATGTTTAGGGTGTTTGCATGCATACTTATATGTCACGATTATACACTCACGCTAGGATTGAGCTCACTTATAGTATGTCTGCACACAAAATCATATTGCACTTTTGGTTAAGTAGATGGTCGTGTAGATAACTTGGCTGTATAACATGAATGTTTATTACACGTTACACTGTTCGCCTCTTAGAAAGATTTCGGAGACGAAATCCTTCTAAGGAGGAAAGAATGTAACACTCCATAAAATCAACCATAAACAAATAAATTAGATAAACTAAATAAGATATGGGTAAAAATGAAAATTTTGCAAAAGTTAGAATTTGACCACAAAGGTTATGGCGTTGCGTTTGTGGCGAAATTCCGATCAATTTTCATATGTAATATGTTGAAAATGGAGTTCAAACGAAAAAGTTATGGACGTTTGAAGTTTTTGGATTTAAAATAATTTAAATAGAATTCAAATTCAAATAATTCTTAAATTTGGAATTTGAAAGTTAACAGTAATTAGACTTGAGGGTTAAGTAAACATTAAAATCAACGTTAACGTTTTTTTTTTAGCGACACGGTTGTGTAGCGTGGAACTACACAGCCGATTAAATATCATATAAATAGGTAAGTAGTGCGATCAACAAGCCTGATCGCTGGCCAAAATGCAGTAAGAAACTGCAAGCTATTCGACGAGAGACAGAGTTTTATATACATAATACATATTGTGAACAACAGAATATCAAAAAGACTAGAGCCATATAGCGGTTGGTGGTGCCCTCAATGCCTGCCAGGAGGAATTGCTGAAGTGCTGCCCGTGGATTCGGCTGGTGGGGAGCTGGGGTATGGTAATCTCAGTCTGAAAGGTGCAGAGAAGCTTCGACCTGATATAGATGAGAAATAGTGAATAATACGTCTACAAGTTCCTTCGAAGTTGGATGCGGGCCTGCAGAATACACGTGCATTACGCTCGGCCCAGATGCACCAACTGAAAATAGCTACAATTAGATCAAAGTGATAGTTGGGGGGGTTGCTCTGCCAGTGGTCTAAAAACGAGTTGAACGTGGGGATATGTCCAAGAATGTGAACCGTCGATGCCGCCCAGACCCTGACAGCAAAATCGCATTCAAAGAATAGATGTTGTAAACTTTCTGGTGTGGTAGAGCATAAGGCACAGCTGGGATCGACGACGATGTTATGGCGAAGGAGCCTGTCTCTTGTGTTGATTCGCTCGTGAATAAGGCACCATTGGAGGAAAGCAAAGCGGGGCTGGATCCTGCACTTCCAAAGTCTGGGGAAGGTGAAGAGACGTCCGGGGTTGTTTAGGTGAGCATAGCAGGAGGCAACGGAGAAGCCGGTTGATGGGTTGGGGGCCCAGGTGAAGGAGTCTGGCCGGGGGTTGAGTTGGATGTTTCGGAGGATGGAGGTGACAAGGTGGAGCTCGGAGAGGGTGGTGAGGTCAAAGTAGGAGGTAGGAAGAAGCTGGTCGGGGCCCGAAATAGAAATGTCCAGGGTGGAGGCGAAGGAGTTGGTTGAATGAGCGAAGAGGTTGGGGAGGATGGAGGAGAGGGGAAGCTGGTTATGCCATGTATCTAACCAGACGAGGCAATTAGCCCCATTGCCCAGGTTGACGTGGAAGAGCCGTTTGACACGTGGTAGGGTTGATACGACCCAGACCAAAAAGGGGAAGGTTTGATTCTGGTGGAGGCATGGAGGACAAGGTGTGGGTTTGAGTGATAGAGGAGAGAGGTAATCCAAGATTTCCAAAGGAAGGAGCCAGGGGTAAGGAACCGCCAGAGCCATTTGGCGAGGAGCGCGGTGTTGAAGTCATGTAGATTAACAATTCCAAGGCCGCCGTTTTTAGGGGGGAGGCAGGCGGTCTGCCAGTTTACGAGTCTCTTTATATTACTACCATTCCACAGAAAGGAGCTTCTAATCGCGTCAATTTTTTTGATTACCCAGGATGGGAGCTTGTACAGTGACATCCAATATGTGGGAATCGCTGATAGAACGGATTTAACAAGGACAAGACGCCCTGTTGAGGACAAGGAGTGAGCTTTCCATGAAAGGAGTCTGTTTTCAATTTTGGCGATGAGGGGGAACCAATCGGATCTATGAAGTTTGGTTGGACGGATTGGGACTCCGAGGTAAGAGATGGGGAAATGAGCGATCTTGCAGTTGAGCAGGCTAGAACAGATTTGCCCGAGATGGTCGGCGCTTCCGAGCATGATGATGGAGCCTTTGTGGAAGTTGATGGACAGGCCGGATATGAGTTCGAATGAATATAGAGCTACTTTGAGGCAATGGATGTGGTTGAGCATGGGTGATGCGAATAGAATGGTGTCGTCAGCGAATTGAAGGTTGGAAATGACTAGGTTAGAATTGGGGAGGTTGATGCCCTGAAAGAAGTTATTCGAAATTGCTAACTTGATCATGCGGTTGAACACATCGGCTACCAGAATGAAAAGCAAGGGAGAAAGTGGGTCTCCTTGTCGCAGTCCACGGGCTGATTTGATTAGACCCCCCGAGACCCCATTAATGACTATCGAGGACATGCTTGAGTTGAGAATAGAGTATATCCAGTTGCACCATTTTGTGGGAAAGCCTCTGTGTTTCATTAGCTCCAAGATGAATTGCCAGTTAACTGAGTCAAAAGCTTTTGAGTAGTCTAGTTTGAGAAGCATTCCTGGTGTTGAAGTAGAGTGGCAGAAGGATATGACCTCTTGGGTCATTGCTATGCAATCCATGATGTTACGGCCCAAGATGAATGCGGATTGCTCAATTCCAATTAGAGGTGCTATGAAGGCTTGAAGGCGGTTGGCTAGGACCTTGGTTATGATCTTAAAGGTTGTGTTAAGGAGACTAATGGGACGAAAGGATGGGAGGGAGGAGGCGCCGGGGGATTTTGGAAGTAGGATGATGTTTGCGTAGTTGATGCGGGCCACGGATGATGGGTCGGCATGAAATTCGGAGCACATTTCGATGATGTCGAATTTTACTGTATCCCAGTAATGTTTGAAGAATAGGGGCCCGAAGCCATCTGGGCCAGGAGCCTTGTCATCGGACATGCTTTTCAGCGCTGCCCAAATTTCTGTTTCAGTGAAGGGATGGTCAATGGGGATGGGGTGATTCTCCGGGTAGAGCAGATTCCAGTCAATTAGGGGAAGAGGGGGGTGATGGTTGCCTAGGATAGTTCGGTAATAGTCGGTGAAAAGTTTAAGGATGGCTGACTGATCAGAGGTGGTATTGTTGTCGTGGGTGATTTTGGGAATAAAAGTTGATCTACGTCTGCCATTGGCAAGACGGTGGAAGAAAGCAGTGTTCTTATCGCCATCTTCAATCCATTTCGCTTTGGAGCGTTGTTTCCAACCTATTTCTTCTTGAAGTGACAATCTGTCTAGGTCAGTTTCCAGTTCTCTCAGACGAGATCTGTCTAGTTCGGAGAGAGGAGAGGATTCTTCCAGGATATTTAGGTCCAGGATCTCATCTTGGATGGCGGAGATGCGCGAGCGAATGGAGCCCCAAACTGATTTGGCCCAAGGTTTGATGATTTTTCGAAGGGAACGGAGCTTGGAGACGACCCTGACAGTGGCTGATTGGATGGGGGAAGGCTGAGACCAGATTTCTTTGATGAAATTATCAAATGATGGCTCGAGGAGCCAGAGGCGTTCGAACCGGAAGGGTCTGCTGTGGCAAGTGAGGGATCCCGTGTCTAGGAGGAGCGGGCAGTGGTCGGAGATAACTGTGGCTAAACCCGAGACAATGGAGAGAGGGTGTAAATCCTCCCAGGCCGGGTTGAAGAGGAAGCGGTCTAATTTAGCTAGTGAGGAATCTGATCTACGATTGGACCAGGTGTAAAGGCGGTTGCTGATTGGTGGGTCAATTAGGGAGCAAAGATTGATAAACTGGTTGAAGGCTTCAGAGTCTTGGGATAGATTGCCAGAGTTCCTTTCAGATGGGGATTTGGTGGTATTGAAATCTCCTCCGACAATCCAAGGGCCATTGATATGAGCGGAGAAGGTGAGGCAGTTAGACCAGAGTTCGTTTCGATCTCGAGGGTTTTGTGGGCCATAGATATTGGAGAAGAAGAAGATTGTTCCAGTTTGTATGTGGCGAAGGGCTACATGTAAGGCTGAAGTGTGATAGAAAGTTTGGCAGTGGGACCACACGGATCCATTCCAGGCTGTCATTATACCGCCGCTCGAACCAACAGCATCTATGTGGGCCCACCCAGTTAGGAATGGCCCACCGATTTGTCTGAGCATGTTGGGGTTTGGGTCTGACAGTTTGGTTTCTTGCAAGAAAAGGATGTCTACTTTATGTGGGGAAATGACAAGGCTAACAGAATGTCTTTTGCTGGGGTCCCCCAACTCCCGTGTGTTCCAGGATATTAGCTTCATTGGGAGAATGATAAGCGCTTCGATTCTAGTGCCTGCATGGAGGAGTAATGCTCTCCATGCAAGTTTACTCCCATGCAACGTGCCATTTTCTTATTTAAGCTTTTATTATGAGAAGAAAAAACAACATGTTTAAAAAAACTACCAGGATGAGATGCTGCTCTGTCCAGTCTGGAGCTACGGCGCACAGCTGTTGGGGTGATTGGCTGGGACCACTGAGCAGCCGCTGGAGTGGTTGGATGAGGCTATTGACCAGACCCCGGGAGGGCTGCTTAGCTGAATTCTTCTGGGATAGGGACGGGGGATTGATGAGCGGGGGAGGGAGGGTCAGCTTGGGGGGTGGGATTATGGATCTGCACCGGGAGGGATTGGGTATCGGTTTGAGGGATAGGAATAGGGTGAGGATTGGGAGGGGCAGCGGAAGCTGGAGGGGATGGGATCTGCTGGAAGAGCGGGGATGAGAGGTCTAGGTCAGAGAAGGGGTCCCACCTGTGTTCTTGGGCTGGCCATGGGTCCCAGCCCCTTGGACCCACCACTTCGAATGATTGATCATAAGGTTGGCCGGCCGTCAGAAGGGAGCCGGAGTAGATTGGGGAGTAGTTCATGACGTCGAATCTGTCTTCTGAATCTAGATTTTAGATCATGATGTGTTGCTCAAAAAGGGGGAAGTGTCTTTCATAGTCAAATCCCAGTAGATGATTTTCCGGGCGCCTGTTGGGGTGTTCGTGCTCCCATCTTTCTATGCGCAGGAGGTATTCTGTGTTGTTGAGGACGGAGACAAAGGATGATGGGGAAATGATGCCACTGTAGAACTGGATTTGAATGTATAGAAAACGGTGGTCTAGTTCAGCCCATTCGCAGTCGTCCTGGGCCAGGAACCTACCCACTGGCTTAACTACTTCGGTGATGGCTTCTGTGTTGGAGCGAAGGAGCTCAGGGAAGCCTGAGATTCGCGCCCATGAAGGTGGGTCTAGAGACAGCGCCGGGCGGTCGAGCTCAGACCAGGGTTGGAATTGCACAGTTCCTCCGACCGTAGTGATGGTCGATCTCTGGAGAATTTGGTCTCTGATTGAGAAGGTGGGGCAGTAAAAGATGAAGCTGTTTTCTGACTGAAGCCAAAGTGGCCATACTCTGTATTGGAATGTGGAGGATAGGGCATGGTGTAGAGAGTCAATGGACCATGTGCCGGAGATAATGTTTGCGATGAGAAGCAGTGATGTGTCCGCCATTGTGAAAGTTTTAGGGATCAGGGGGGTGTTATGATGTTGCTTTGGGGATTGGAGTGGATTAAATGGAGCATCAGGGGATATGATTTGCATTGGGGAGCTGAAAGGTTTCGTGTGAGATGGTTGGGGATGCGACGTTGGGACCCATCGGGCAGAGGGTAGTTTGTCTTTAGTGGAAGAGGAGGGGACTTTACTCGTTTTACGAGCCAGAGACTGATTAGGGGTTTCATCGGGACAGTGCGTTTGAGGATGCCCAAAAAATCCGCACTTATAGCATATCTTTGCATCCCTACAAACTTGCGCCACGTGTCTAAGGCCATCACACCGAAGGCAACGGTTTTTCTTCTTTAGAAAATCCACCGTTTGGCGAACGTTTCTGAAATGAGGCAGGGGGTGGCGCCTCTTGGCCGGAGGGTTGGGCAGGAGGGGGGAACGAGGTCCAGAACCCACTACCTGGGCATAAGACTTGGGAGCGGGAATCTCGATACAGAGTGGCTGGACGAGTCTGGATGGGGGAGGTGGGGCTCGAGATGCAGTCGCTTGTTGGATGGGGGCGGCCGAGGAGGAGGGGGTGGGGGATGGGTTGGTCAGGACGGAGTTGTATTTGCTGGGGACGAAGGAGATCGGGGGTATAGCTTGGTGGACGGAGGGAGCCATTCAGAGTTGTGGTTGTAGTAGTGGTGTGGATGAGGTTATTTCCAAAATAGGCTTAACGGTTGACCGCTCCCTAGGACCGGTCGATTGCTAGCGGTCGACCGGTAGGTGCATTTATGGCTAGGATTTTTAATTGTGTGAATGTTTTGGATTTAATTATTCAAATCTGACAGTTCTGATGCTTTCTCATCACTATAAATAAGACCCTAGACCCCTCACTTTTCTTTATAAAATATTTTGGGAACCAAGCGAAGCTCTGGCAGTTCATCTCTTCTAAGATTCATTAAAACTCCATTAGGGTTTCAAGTAAGAAATCCTATACATGTATTTTGTTTTATATTTATTTTCCCAGCCTATTCTTCTCCAACTTTCTGAATCTAATCTATATATACAAATCCCTTATTGTATATATCTTAAAGAAGAGAACTGATAGAGATTGTCAAAGGCGTGTCAAATCCAAAGGAGGCAAAGCTAGGGATATACTGTAAGTGAAAATCTTAGCTTTTCTATTTTAGTAATTGATTAGTGTAATTTGGGTTTTAATATGCCTTAGGGAGTTTAGATTTGCAAAAACATCATATTATAAACCCTCAAAAATCGTTCAATGCGAAATATCAATTCTAGGTTGAAATCTCAAATTTGTTTATATATCAAAATAATGGAAATTACGTAGATTTGCAGTTTTGATAGTTTTACCTTCTATTCCACTCCTCACTCTTTGAATTTAGTTAAAGAATTTTGATTAAGGAATAGTGTATAAGGTACGAATTTATTGGTAGTTTGCATCGTTTATTCCCACGAATTAAATAGAAATTTCTTTGTTTATTTTTATGTGAAAAAGGAGTTAAATAGAGCATAAAATTGGAATTGTAAATTTCTTTTATCAATATATTCCATTATTTTGATGTAATAAGTTGAGTTTAAATTTTAATTGTATGCAAGTTTACTGGTTGGAATTTTCGGATATGAATATTGGAATTTTGGTATTGTTGTAATATGGAACGAGACTTGTATAATTAATTAAAGAATTGACATTTAAATGCTAGTTTAGGGTATATATCATGCACGCTTAGAAATTACTAGACGTGTGTGTGTGTGTATTAGCGTAATTAAAGTATAATTATAACTTATAATTGCGTAGTTAGATAGGTTGTTGATTTTATTAAAATCCCCCTTAGGAAGGTAATTAGTGTTAAAGGCGAAAAAAGAATGATTTCTTATAAAGGTTTCTTATAAGGCCTTGATTATGGAATCGGTGAGGTGTGCGATAATATATGTAGAGTGTTATAGATTATGACTAAGTTATAGGGATGCAAGGTCAGTCAAGAGCACATAGAAGTTTGCCCAGCTAATCTGGCTACCAGCAGTGTGACTTTGGGGTTGATATGAGACATCACCTATAATAAGTAACTACGATGACGCGAAGTTAGTCCCAAATTCTGTAGGGTAAATCTTCCCAGCTAGTCTGGCTACCAGTATCTACGAATAGTCATGTTAACATGAAATGTCACCGTAGGGTACGGGTCATAATACGAAGGACCTGCTTCAAAGATTGAAGGTATTAAGTGATTGTGTGAGGGCCCGCCTCTTTTCTATGTAGGAAGTAGTAAATGGTCGGGGTTATGGGTTAGGCACGGTAGAGGATATCTCGGGAAAGAGCCCACTTCAATAGGAAGTGTTAAGTGGCTTAAGAGATTCCATGCAATGTTAACTAGATAGTTACTAGTGAGGAGTCCGCCTTGGGATTATAGGTAGTAAAATAACGTAGACAGGCATTAAATGGTTGGAGTCCGCCTAATTCCCATTAAAAGGTATTAAGTGACTTGAGTACTATCTCTTAAATTGATAGAACATTATGGATGATCGATATGGCTTATTGGGATGATAATAAGTTAGCTATGGGCTTATATTTGAAAAGCCTTTTATTTAATTTTGAGAAAAGTCTTTGGACTTATATTTGAAAGGACTTATGATGTAGGTAGAAACCATAAGACATGTTCCTATTTGAATTATACTGTCCAAGTACTAATGTAGTAAGGTTCGAGATTTTTATTCACCAGATATATATCCTTTTGACTCCTTCCTCATTACAACACCGATTAGAAAGATGATGATGTTGAAGGCGAAGGCATGTAGTAAGCATGTGGCAGTCTATCATTTTATCTATTTATGTTATTTTTAGATGTACTCATTGGAAACTGTTGTGTTTTAAAAATAATGTACCATAGATATGTAGCGGTTATTATTGGTTTTTATGACATTTGAATTTTTAATGAAATGGGTAATGTTTCTGTTATTATTTTACCCTTCCGCTGTGAGTTCTGAATGTGCAGATAAATAGCTCGGTATTGTTCTTTATACCAACCAACAATCAGCATTGGAACGGGTTTAAGTTTCGATGGGCCTTTTTAAGTTGGAATTTAGGTTCGTTTGAGGCGGGTTATTACAACATGATAGATATGTTATTTATATATGAGACTTGTTGTATCAGATATTCTATTCTGACTTTCTGTATTGATATTTATTTATCGGTTACTTCCACAAATACAGTCTCTTATATATCTATATTTTTCTCTAGTTCTTTTCATGTATATTCACTATATTATATGTTATTATTCCGCTATGAGATTCTATCGATATGCCTTGTGTTTGAACCAAAAGTTGGTCAAGCACCCAAAGATTATGTAGAGAACAAAAGTGAAGAAATATAACATAAATATAAATGAAAAAGAGGAAAGAAAAGAGGCACAGTCGTTTATAGTGGTTCAGCAAAGCAAGGCCTACGCCCACTTTTAGATTTTATTGTTGATTTACAACTTGAGGGCCACAGTTCTTGGAACTCGGTACAACTCCAGCACTTAGAATTTCAGAGTTATAAGAATATAAGAAATTATGGAAATAGAGCTAAAAGATCCTTAAAAATGAGCCTTGCCTTCCTATTTATAGAGGTAGGGAGCCTAAAATATCGCACTAAATATCTCCTAGCCGTTAGCCATGATTTAGACCGGTTCTCCCCAAAAAGTAGGCACCACATCATCAGTAACCAAGAGTCGTTAGTTGGGAGTTGTCATTTTAGGAGTCGTCATTTTGGGATTTCGTGGAGATCGCTAGAGAATCATATTGAAACAACAAAAAAACTTTGGAAATATGCTTTTGGCATCGAGTTAGGCATGTAGGCAGAAGATGGTGTCCATCCAAGGAGGATTTGTGAGTTGGTATTGATCCCTACCTAGCGGTCAGTACCTATCCCCAACTTGGGGGATTATTGTTATCCTTGGTTTCGGTTGTTTTGGCTTTGGTTGAACTTGCTTGGAGTCCGACCCAAGAAATTTGAGCGTTTACTTGGGGCTTGACCTAAGATTTTCATTTTCTGAGCCTTCCTTCGTCTGGAGTCAGACCCTAGTTTTCTGAGTGTTTGCTCTGAGTCATCAGGAGTCAGTACTAAGTTGTGCCTGGGATTCTATACCGAGTCACTCTTAGAGTCAGACCCGAGTTTTTTGAGTGTTTGACTCGAGTTTCCAAGAGTCGGTACCGATCCCCAAGTAGGACTCGGTACCAATCATGGCTTGGGGTTTCTGCATGGTTTGCTCTGGGCCACGCTTGAGGGATTTTATGGATTGCTTTGGGCCTGACTCGAAGAATTCTCAAGTCTATTCTGCTTCGAGTCTGACTTGAGAATTTTGTGGGATTGCTTCGAGTCAACCCTTCCAAAAACTTAAACTTCTAAATTTTCAACTTTTTTCTGCTCATTTTTTATATTTCCTTTTTCTTGCCTTTTCATGATGTTCCCAAAGCCTTTGGGTCATTTCTCCGTCATTCGCTTGTCTGACTCGATTGTTTAAGTTAGTTCGAATAATGCCTGGTCAAAAGGCCGGATAACATTTGTCCCCAAAAGTACATCTTGTTGCAAACACGATTGCTATGAATCGAGATAAGTTAGGATTGCTGGAATGGATTTCACTCAGTACCTCAAATTGTTGTTATCCCTCCATCGATTTGATTTCACAAAGAGTGGTATCTCTAGCTGTTTGTTGCAATGCTTTGTCGATATCTAACATTATAAAATCAGAATGTATTCTCTCGATAATTATCTATGCTTGACTCCATCGAGCTAGTTAACTGAAGTAGTAAGCCTCAGTTATCTGAACTGGTTTCTTTCCTGAAAGTCTCAAGTAAAATAGAGTTGATGGATGAATGATCAGATCACATTCGTCCTAGTTGGACGATTATGTCGTGTTTGTTTTGGATTTGAACTTTTCCTTATCGGATCAAGGGCAGGAGTTAGGAGACAGACGGTTAGGTCACATCCGCTCCAGGGTTGACGGTGGACGGTAAGGTCCCGCCCATCTTAAGTTTCGTACTCCCCTTGTCGGGTCAAGGAAAAGAGCTAAGTTGATGGATGGTCAGACACATCCATTTTGGTTTGAACTCTCCCAGTCGATTCAAGGGAAAGTGTTTAGAGACGGTCAGTCACATCCGCTCATTTTTTGGTTATGATCCCCCTATCGAGTCAAGGGAAAAAGCTAAATTGATGGATGGTCAGTCAAATCCATTTTAGTTTGAACTCCCCATGTTGGGTCAACGGAAAGAGTTAGAAGATGGTCGGCAGTCACATCCATCTCGGGTTATGTCTCGTGTCCTCCCCGTCGGGTCAAGGGAAAGGGCTAGGAGATGGACGGTCAGTCACATCCATCTCAGATTATGTTTCATGCCCTCATGTCGGGTCAAGAGAAAGGGCTAGGAGATGGACAGTTAGTCGCATTTATCTTAGATTTTGGGCTTTCCCTCCGATTCAGGGGCAAGAGTTGGCTAAGGAGTGGTCGAATCATGCTCATCTTGGTAGAGTTCTGAAGGTTGGGCCATAGGCCATGGAGGTTTGGTAAGCACCTAACTCTAGGCACCTGAACGCCTGCATTGTTTATATGAAGTTTCATTAGAGTCAGTCGCGTTTCATGACTTATATGACACACAAAGACAAAGTTGCCTAAGTGGAAAGCAAATTCATTGAAAATAGAAAATACCACAGTCTATCTGATGAAATAGTTCAAAAAATAGAAATAAGTCTTATTCTCAAGTGAAGTAGCATCGTATATGCTTGCTACTCCAGTCTGCCCCAGCCCTTCTCAGTTGGAAGATGACCGTCAGTGGTCTAGTTTATAATCAATCTTCTCTCGGGCCGCCTAGGTTCATCAGCACTAGGAGCGTCCTTTCCTTGTTGAGGGTCGGATGTTCCTGCCCGCCATCTTGTGGGGCTTTCATAAATTGTTGGAACATTTTTTTGGATAAGTACTTCAATCATATCTCGGAGGTGTCTGCATTCGTTGTGTCGTGACCATGGGTCTCATGAAATCTACAGAACTTTCCAGACTTCCTCTGGCTTTCAGTCGATTCTCTCGGGGTGGTTTCCTGTATTGCTCCGAGTTGTAGTAGCTAAGTAGATGTTTTCAATCGAATCATTCAAGGGGTATATGTGCCAAATCTCGGGACTCTAAGTCGTCTCCTAGAATCTGAATTCTCGTATAGGGCCCTGTTGCGGCCTTTGCTTTGATTCTCATTCCTGTTCTGTACATTCACGTCAATGTTCCTGGAATTCGCTTCGGACTGTTTCATGGCAATGTTGTTATGAATTCCTTCGGTCTGATGGCATGTTCTATCTCCTTGTCTGGTCTATAGAGCCTCCTCCTTGCGCAAGTACTGGACCGCCTTGTTATAAAAGCGATTTAGGATGGAGGATGGCTTCCTTGATAACCATTCTTTGAAATCCGTGTCCGGGTGGATTCCCTAGATTAAATCCATTAAGATGATATTCTCCTGAGGGTTTCTCAACTCAGTCACTACGGTATTGAATCTCTGTAGAAAATCCTTGAGTGACTCCCTCAGTCCTTGGAACAAGTTAGATAAAGACATGACATACTTGGGGCGAGTCGTGTGTATCCTGAATTGCTCCATAAATATCCTTGCCAGTTGTTCAAATGATGAGTTGGACCTTGGTGGTAGTCGAGTAAACCACATGGTCATCACTCCTTCTAAGAAGATTGGGAAGCACTTGCACTTGATTGCATCTGACGCTTTAGCAGAGTCCATATGCCACTCATACTTCATGAGATGTTATCTAGGATCAGCCTTTCTTGAATATGCCGACATGGTTGGCATAGTGAATCTACATGGATACTCTTCATGCATAATGGCTTTAGTGAAGGGATTTGTAACATCCCTAATTTTTGATAACATTATTCAAGATATTTAATTAGATAAATTAAATAGAATAATGTAATAATTAGAATGATAAGGAGATTGAGATTTGAATAAAACAACTAGAGGTCGTGCTTACATTAATTAAATGGGCTCAAAATGGCTTATATATTAATAAATTTAAACAAGGCCTTATTAGGGAATGGTCCCATCTTATAACTCACGTATCCCTTCATTTGCACATCCATTTTCATTTCACAAAAACGCATATCAAAAGATAAAGGAGCCGGCCATTACTAGGAGAAATAAAGAAGAAAAAAAATTAAATCAAAGCTAAGGATTAAAGCTAGGGGAAATTAATCTTCAACAAGTCTCAAATTCCTTATCATAATCAAGGTGAATAATAATCTATATCATCTCTATTTTGTTCTTATGATCATTTGTTTTTGAATTGAAGATTAAATCCATTTTTATGATGATTTGGATGATGATATGCTTGGATTATAACATGTTTGATTTAAACAAGAATTGTTTAAATATGACTTTATACGGTTTTAAGGGTACAACCGATTATAATGATTTTTGTATGCCATGAGGAATTTATATGTTATGTAAAATATGATTTTGGAGTTGGGTTTTAATTTTCATAATTTTCCAAGTTATAGAGAATTTATTATGATTTTTCAAAGGAAAATATGGTTAATTGGGTTTAGAAATTTATTTCAGAAATTATATTGAGAATTTGGGTCTGAAATTTAAATATGTTAGATAACATATTAAAAATGAATTTCTGTGATTTTTGGGGATTTTTCCTAAGTGGTTTACTATGAGAATTAAATTATTTTGAAAGGAGGACCTAAATGATTTAATTGTTTTGCTTAATGGAATGGCTTATTTGTTAAATCAATCTTGGTTTAGATCTGAAATTATGCAGCAGTTAATTTTTGTAAAGAATTTGAAAAGTTGAGGTAACCAATCACATGTTTACAAGTAGGCAGGTTAGTTAGAAAGTATTTGCTTTAATTGACATTGAATCAGTTTTTACCTAGAAAAGTGGGTTCCATCCCCTTTTAGAAGCACCTTTCGACTCATAGCTTCCACCTTCAATCAAGTCGAAACCTACCAGCTAAGCCGAAACCAATACACAATGTATCACAAGTATGGTACATAGTGGATTGGAAAAGGTCGAAAGGCATGGTGTCGAAATCATTACTTTCGATAGGGGTCGAAACCTTTGTTTTGTTTTCTAAAAGAAATGTGCTTGCCTATTTTACTAAACGCTTTCGAAGGTGTCGAAATATGTGCTTTCAAAAGGGGTTTTCTAACTAGCTTTCGAAGAGGGTTGCCTTAAGTAAGAGCTTAATTATAAAACAATGCTTTCGAAAGAAGTGGTTCCAACCTGGTATTATAATATCTGAGTCATTTTACTTAGGGATAACTTCTCTTAAATTTTCCTTGAAAAACTCTTACAAATTGATTTAAATCTTTAAATCATACTTACATAAGGAAAATACATATTCTCTATGCTTTACTCAAAATCACCTTGCCGTGTTATATATATATATATATATATATATTACTCAACCCCTTGTTGATGAAAACATTTACCCCTTTCGAAACCATTAAACTTTGTCTTTCGAAAATATTAAAAAATCCTTTCCTTTCTTTTCTCCGAAAACTTCAAAATAATAGAAATCCCTCTTTAAAATCCTTTAAACATTGCCTTTCAAAAACATTGGAATAACCCTTCCTTTCTTTTCATCGAAAGCTTCAAAAACAAAGGAAAACCTTCCCTTTCGACCCCTTCGAAACCGTGGGGAACCAAACCTTCGAAACCATTCATTAAAACTCTTTCGAAAGCATTAAAACACTAAACCATTCGAAAGCCTTTGGGTTCAATTTAAAACATGTGGAAACTTTTTGAAACCATTCAAAGTTTACTTCTTCGAAACCTTTAAAAACCATCTCGGTCAAAACCTTTTGAATTATGCCTTCAAGTAGAGCAAAAGGATAAGAAGCCCATTAAAGTCGAAAGCACTTCTTTCGAAACCATTAAAACTATCTCTTTCGAAACCATTTGGGTTATATTTCAATTATAGAAAAAGAGTCTTTAAAATATTTAAGTCAAAAGCTTCTGTTTTAAAACCATTTCCTAAGTAAAGAAGTGATGGTGTCGAAACCATCCCTTCGAAAGCATTGGAGAAGTGGCCAAGTTTTAAAAAGCAAAGTATTCCATTGAAAGCATTGTAGTCGAAAGGTAGAAAGCGGCGGCTAAAAAGGTTTCAGCTTTGTCGAAAGCAAACATTTAAAACTAAAGTGCAACCCATTTGAAACCATTTCTTTTAAATCCGTTGACCCAGTCGAAAGCTAACTGAGTCGAAAGCCATTTAGTCAAAAGCAAGCAGACGCACTTTAATTTAAAAACAAAGTGATGCTTCGACCCCTTTGGTGGTTTTGACCTCATACCTTTCGCCTTCTATCCAATTCGCTACGTACCAATTTCTTAATACCAGGCCCATTGGTTCTGATGGAGATGAAGGCGGAGGGACTTGGTCGAAGACCAAGCGAGGTGGAAGTAGGTGTCGAAAGCAATAAAACAGTTTAAAAAGCCTGAAATAAACAGTTCTTTTCACCTAACCTGCTTTGCTTGTAAAATTTTGATTGGTTTCCTCTTTTCTTTACCACTAAAAAGTGCTGCACATTTCGGAGCTAATTAATTAATTTAAATCATTTGTAAAACACCCATTCTCCTTAATTAAATATATAAAACATTTAAGTCCCATACCTTAAATAATTTTATATATTCATCAAAACACTTATGAAAATTCTATAAAAAATCCAGAAAATCCTTTTCGTTATGTTTTCTAACATATATAAATTTCGGACCCAAATAATTATTTATTTTGTCGCAAATAATTTATAACCCAATAAATTATTTTCTTCACTAGAAAATTAATATAAAATCCAACATAATTCAGAAAATTATGAAAATTGAGACCTATCTCTAAAATATCATTTTCGATCTACATTAAAATTTGCAAGGTATTTGGATGTAATTTAATAGGGTTTTCATATCAAACATATCATAAAAACTATTATGAACATATATAAATCATCAATAAGTATATATAAACTTCCAATCATCCAAAACATTGCATTATCATGCAAAATCATTTCGGTTTACCCGTAAATCCGAAAACTATAAGAAAAATGGGATGTAGTAATCATTCACCTTAGCTTTGTGATTAAAGATGTGAGATTTGATGTTGAATAAGTTGATTTACTCCTTCCTCTTGAAAATCCTAGCTTTATCTTCTCTTGAGATTGAAAATGGTGGCCGGCCTTAGGGTATTTTTGCTTGAGAAAATGAAATGAATGTGTGTTTGTTTTTTAAGGGTTTAGGGTATAAGTTCATCCTATTTCCCATTTTGTCCTTCCTTATTTCCTAACATATCTTATACATGTTATCTCATTTTGATTTACATATTAACAAGACACGACTACCCTTAATTTTAATCAAATCTCAATCTATTAATCATTTTACATTATTTTATTTTATTTAGCTAGTTAAATATTTTAAATAATGTTACTAAAAATATGGGGTGTAACAATCTCCCCTCCTTAAAGAATTTCGTCCTCGAAATTACGATAAGGAACACATCAAATAATCAAAGGTAAAACATACCATCAAAACAAATCAGGATAAGCGTCTCTAATCCTGCTCTCAGTCTCCCAAGTACAGTCTCTAGCATCATCACTTCACTGGACTTTCACTAATCCGACTGTCTTATTCCTCAACTTCTTCTCATCTCTCTCAACTGTTCGGATAGGCTTCCTAATTATAATCATATCTGGTTCCACTACTAAATTTTCTAACACAATCGGTGCTATAGTAGTGTGTAGATCTCTAACACATTTCCTCAGATGAGATACATGAAAAACATCGTGGACTCCCGCCAAATTACTCGGTAACTCTACTCTATACGCGAGTTTTCCGATCCTCTCTAAAATAGGGAACGATCCTATGAACCGTGGTGCTAACTTCCCTATCTTTCCGAACCTGATAACACATTTCATCGGCGATACTTTGATGAAAACATGATCTCCAACTGAGAACTCTAAATCTTTTTGTCTTCTATCTGCATAGCTTTTCTGCCTGGACTGAGCTTCCTTCATTTTTGCCCTTATCAGCTCAACCTTCTGTTGCTTCTTTTACCAAATCAGGACCAAGAATCAATCTATCCCCGATCTTTAACCAACATGCGGGGGATTTGCATGGTCTTCCATACAAAGCCTCAAACAGTGCCATTCCTATACTAGTCCGATAACTATTTTTATATGAAAATTCGACTAGGTGTAGGTGGTCTTCCTATGATCCCCCGAAGTCTAATACACATGCTCGTAACAAGTCCTCCAAGATCTTGTGAACTCTTTCCATCTGCCCATCAGTCTGTGCATGGTAAGCGGTACTCATCTTGAGCTTTGTTCCTAAGCTTTCCTGAAGACTTTTCCAGAACTCGCTAGTAAACAAAGAATCTCTATCACTAACAATATTACTAGGAATTCCATGCAGTCTAACCACATTCTTCATGAATAACTTAGCCAATACAGGTGCCGTCCTGTTTGCCTTAACCAGAATGAAATGGGCGCTCTTGGTCAATCTGTCTACTATGATCCATATACTTTCATTCCCTCTATTAGATCTCGACAATCCATCAATAAAGTCCATAGAGATGGAATCCCACTTCCATACTGGAATGTCCAATGGCTGAAGAAATCCACTTGGCTTTTGATGTTCGGCTTTTACCTGCCGACAGTTCAAACACTATTTCACCCACAAGCCAATGTCCCTTTTCATGCCTTCCTTTAAGAAACTTCTCTTCATATCTTGATACATCTTCGTTCCTCCTGGATGGATAGTGAACTTTTAGCGATGACATTCCTCCAAAATCTCTTTCCTTATGTCTCCCACATTTGGAACACATAATTTGCCCTTCTTTCTCAACCATCCGTTTTGGTCAAGACGGAAATCCTTCAAGTCATCACTCTCCGTTACTTCCTTTAACTTTCTGATATGTTCAGCCAAAGCTGGATCCTCCTCCGATTTAGAAGCTATCTTCTCAATCATTACCGGTCAGACTTCTAAACTAGACAATCTAGCAAACTCTCCACCAGATTCAGCTTCGAACCTCCACAGTATTCTACAAGCTGACAATGATTTCAAGTCTTTCCATTCTGCTATCATAGCTAACACTACATTTTGATGCTTCCTACTGAGCGCGTCTGCAGCCTTATTTCCTTTTTCGGGTGTGTACTCTATTCCAAAATCATAAGCAGCTAGAAACTCCAACCATCTTTGCTGTCTCATGTTCAGCTCCTTCTAAGAGAACAAGTATTTCAATAACTTATGATCTGTATAAAGCTCAAACCTCTCTCCCAAAAGGTAATCCCTCCACACCTTTAACGCAATATAGCTGCAGCCAACTCTAAGTCATGCGTTGGATACCTAACCTCATGTGGTCTAAGCTGTCTAGAAGCGTAGGCAATCACTTTACCCCTCTGCATTAGTACAGCTCCCAACCTAGTACCACACGCATCAGTATAAACAACTAAATCTTGATTTCCCTCCCGAACCACCAATCCAGGTGCATGGGTCAATAAGTGCTTCAAGCTCTGAAATGCTTCCTCACACTTATCGGTCCATACAAACTTTACATCCTTTCGTGTTAGCTTAGTCATCGGCGCTGCAATCCGCGAGAAATCCTTTATAAACCTTCGATAATATCCTACTAATCCAAGGAAACTCCTTATCTCGGTTACCGTTTTTGGTCTCTTCCAATTATTAATAGCTTCGATCTTTTCTGGATCAACTGAAAATCCTTTCTCCGAAACCACGTGACCAAGAAACTTCACTTCTCTCTTCCAAAAATGGCACTTCGAAAACTTTGCTTTCAGCTGATGCTGCCTCAACGTTTCAAGCACAATTCTGAGATGAACATCATGCTCCTTCTCGTCCTTAGTGTATATCAGAATATCATCTATAAAAACCGACACGAATCTATCCAAGTGCTCTCAGAAAATTCGGTTCATCAAATCTACAAAGAATGCCGGCTCATTAGTGAGTCCGAACGGCATAACTAACCATTCGTATGACCTATATCTTGTCCTGAACGTCACTAAAGGTATACTATCTTCTGCCACCATAAGCTGATGAGACCCCGTCGCCAAATCTAACTGGGATAATATCTTAGCCCCACTCAACTGATCGAAAAATCGTCAATCCTTGGCAGTGGATATCGATTCTTTATCGTCTTCTCATTCAGCTTACGATAATCGATACATAGCCTTAGCGATCCTTCCAGTTTCTTAGCAAATACAGCGGCTACTCCCCAAGGTGAACTACTTGGTCTAATAAAACCTTTTCCTTCCAAATCTACCAACTGAGCTTTCAACTCCCTCATCTCTGTTGGTGTCATCCTACTTGGCGGCCTACTCACTGGTTCTGTACCAGGCACTAAATCGATTCGAAACTCAATGACTCGTTTCGGCGGCAACCCAACTACAGGTTCAAACACATCCGCGAATTCTCTAACTACGAAAACGCGATTCAATTCATCTTCCAACTCCATAACACCCAACAAGGCATTCACCTCACAACTAGGGTTTTCTACGGTATAAACTATCCAATCATTACAATCCGGGTGTCTAAGTGATATTTTCCTATCTAGGCAAAATATCCTAGCATCATAATTACTTAACCAATTCATACCCAATATAATTCTGAACCCAACAAAATCAAATACATGCAAACTGCAAACAAAGGTGTAACCTAGCAGGTCAAACTCTAAGTGGTCACACTTCATCCCAAGCGTCACATACAATCCTATCGGATTTGCAACTCTTAAGGAAGTAACTAAATATGTGGGTTCTAGGTTAAGTTTATCTACCAAACATCGAGATATAAAAGAATGAGATGCACCAGTATCAAATAAAACGCTAATAGATATATCATGGATCTGAAGCGTACCTCCTAACACGGCCTTTCCCTTCTCTTGCACAGTCGGCTTTGACGTAGCAGGCTCCAATGCAAACACCTGGCCTTTATCCCCTTTTGCTGGCTCTTTGCACTGGTTCTTGTAGTGCTCAATTTGATCGAGCTTACTTTGGTCTATGGTCGAGCTTGCTTTGGTGTACAATTATGTTTTCTTATGCAGTGATTGAGCTTACTTACGGTTGTGCTGTAGGTGGGTATGGTGGTGTTGTTATAAGGTTGGGTAGTGAGTATTGTTTGTATTTTGATCTTGAGTGCGAAAGTCTTATGTTGTTGTCATAGTGTAAAGCTTTTTTGCTTCCTTTTGGTCATAGTTTGGTGAACTTTTGTTGTGCCTTGCCATAGTTGTAGCCGTTTGTGTGGTTAGTGTGAGTGGATGACTTTGTTCATCTTGTTTGTTGTATTCACCCTACGTGGTGTTGTGACTGCCTTGTGCAGCTTGATGTTGTATGCACCCTGCGTGGTGTTCTATAGTTGTTATGCGCATGTGCAGAACACCTGTTTAAATTTCATTAATAAAAGTGTACGGCCCACTATAAAGCCGGCTAGCCTTCCTAAAAAAAGAGGATAAACGAGCATTTTTTTTAGTTTACGCTGATACAAAAAAATGTGACATCAAAGATACCATAATTATCATTAAAGATGTGTTGAATTATCTAGAAGAATCTTCTATTATCTAGATGTGCGTATTTGACATAATCTCATTTTAGTGAATACGCAAACTTAGAAATATATTCATTGAAATATTCAATTTTTAACTTGGTTTGAATTGTTCCAGTCCAGCGTAGAAATAATATGTTAGAAATAACATAAATTATATTTTGTTGTAGGCGTTTGTAAAGGGAATGATATAGATAATACTTGAATTTTATATGAATGAAGGGTATTTTGGGAAGTTCACGGTCGGACCAAAAAATTGCGTTTCCAAGCCAACTATTAATAAAGATGTTCAAGAGAAAATGTTTTCCACATATATTTAGTCATATTTCTGTGTTGAATCATATGTAGGTAATTTGAAATTTTATTTCTAAGTTGTTTTATCTAATTTCTTGTGAGTTTAAATTTTTATTTATATTTATATTATTAATTAATAAAAAAAATTGTAAAGTAATTTATTTGCTAGATCCTATTTTTAAGTGATATTAAGATTTAGTAAATATCTGTAGAGGAAATTTTGAATTTGTAAAAGAAACTTAACTGTTAGATCCTAATTTTAAACGGTGCTAAATTTTAATAATATATGTAGACTTACATATAAATTGCAATTTTGAAAGTTCACGGTCAGACCAAAAGTTTGCGCTTCCAAACCAACTATTAATGAAGATAAACAACAAATTTGTAAATGACGTTTATTTGTTGGATCCTACTTTTAAGTGTAGAGGGACATTTTGAATTTGTAAAGAAGTTTAACCGTTAGATCTTATTTTTAAGGGATATTTTTGGTAGTTCACGCTGACACCAAAAAGTGACACTAAAGGTACTACAACTATTATTAAAGAAATCATTTATAGTTCATTTAAATTTTTATTTCTAAGTTGCAACATATAATTTTTTGTTAGTTTGAATTTTATTTCATTATTAATTAACGAGCATTACAAGACGCACGTGATAATGGCATGTGCTTCGTGCGTGAATTGTATATTTACAAATTATATATGATTAATACATTCAAGAGAAAATGATTTGTACAAATATTTAACCATGTTTTTACGTTGAAATCATGTGTAGTTAATTTGAATTTTTATTTCTAAGTTGCAACATCTAATTTTTGTTAGTTTGAATTTTATTTATATTATTAACTAATAAACTACGAATTTGTAAATGATGTTTATTTATTAGATCATATTTTTAAGCGTTTAGGGATATTTTAAATTTGTAAAGAAGTTTAACTGTTAGATCCTATTTTTAAGGAATATTAAGATTGTTAATATCTGTAAATGGACATTTTTGGTAGTTCACGCCGACACCAAAAAAGTATGACACCAAAGGTATTACAACTATTATTAAAGAAAGATAAACAACGAATTTGTAACGATGTTTATTTATTAGATTCTATTTTTAAGTGTAGATGAACATTTTGAACTTGTAAAGAAGTTTACTGTTAGATTCTATTTTTAAGGGATATTAAGATTTGTTGATATCTCTATAGAGACATTTTTCATAGCTTACGTCGACAAAAAAATGTGATACAAAATGTTACAACTATTATTAAAGACGAGCGTAACGACATGCGCTTTGCACGTGAATTATTTTTCTACAAAATATATATGTTTAACATATTCAAAATGAATGATTTACCTAAATATTTACCCGATGAAATCATGAGTAGTTAGTTTGAAATTTTATTCAATACCGCAACATCTAATTTTTTTGTTAATTTGAATTTTTATTTTACTATTAATTAATAAATACCGAGTTTGTAAAGAAATTTATTTGTTATATTCTATTTTTTAAGTGATATTAATATTTTGTAATCCGTGTAAATGTGGGTTTTAAATTGATAAAGAAAGTTTATTTGTTGTATCCTTTTCTTAAGTAATAGTAAGATTTTGTAATATTTATAAAAGAGCATTTTGAATTGGTAAATGAAATTTATTTGTTAGATCATATTTTTTGGTGATATTAAGATGTGATAATATGTATAGAGGAGTATTTTTGATAGTCACGTCAATCTTTTAAGTGATGAAAGTTGATAATATTTGTATAAAAGCGTTTTGAATTTGCAAGATGAGTTTGTTTGTTTGCCATGTTTTGTGATATCGAGTTTTGATAATATGAAGAATTTTTTATAGTTAAGGCGAGACACCAGTTTATTCATCCAACGGGTATTTTGTTTTCCGCCCTTTCTTTCCCTTAATAATTCGAGTCGAGGAGCAAACTTCAAGGGACTTATTACACAATTCTCGTAAAAGCCCATTCTACGCAAACAATCAAAACCCAGCAAGCAAAAACTCAAAACCCAACAAACAAAATTACTCAAATGAAACCGAGAAAATCCCTAAGTTCCGCCATCGCTACCGCCAGCTCTGGTGATCCACCGACGACGTCGACGCCCGAGGTGAGAGATTTAATATCACCCCTAGATCGACGGCGTTTGTTTCGCGAAGTAATCCTGTCGCTTCGATCGGGGATACGAGATTTATCAGCTGATTTTTCATTTTTGAGAGTCAGAGGGTTGAGAAGCCTGCTGGAATCGCTGAACTATTTTGCTAGCAATGATGCCGCTATAAATACGTTTCGACATTCTCAAAGCACGGCTGAATTGCAAGGTATCTGCGACAATAGAATTTTATTGTATCTCAGTGCGCGCTTTAATAAATAAGTAAAATGCTGGTGTTAAATAAGCAATTATCACTGTTTTCTTTATTTATGTAGGCATTGTTAAAGGTACTCCAAAAATTAGCGAGGAGCGTAATTTTAGGGTATTTCAACCAAAAATATTGTTAGTTAAGAGACATAATATGGGGGTTCCAGCCTATGCAATTTACCATTTACCTCCCCTTTAGGCAAATTCGATAGCACCTCATCGAATTTAGAAAGAAAAACGGCAGTGGTAGACCGAAAAAATCTACATGTGGTATGATATGGTTGGAACAGTAACATGGTAAGGTCCATCAAAAATTGCATAAAACAGAGGAGTCCGTCGTTTTAATCACTTGCATTTGTAAAAATCTGGATGGATTAACTTTGACGTACTAAAGATGGCTATATGTTTAGTGCTGACAAGATTGGTTGGAATTTACACACAAGTAAATTAGTGGAGTTTATGTTCATTTATACATGCAGTAGTTACAACTACACAGAGCAACCTTCACATACTGCAGTTGTCCCTCAATCAGGAAATACACTTGGTATGATTGCTATTGTGCTTTGTACATTCAAATCACCTCACTGGGTTTGAATGCATTATGTGGTCAGCTTAGTCCATATACTATCAAACTTAATATAAGTACACTAAATTGAATCGCTCTTAGTATAGGATATCGGAATGATATTTAATCTAGTATTTAGCAAAATAATGATTTGAACTTATCTTATGGTTATAGTAGTTCAGAACAAGTTGCATTGGTATAACACTAGCCCACACGCTAATATACTGCTAATTGCTTAGCAGATTTTCTATTTCACTCAAGCATGCGTTGTTACATAAGAACAAGATTCGGAAAATATTGATATTTGGTAATATTGAAATATGATAGAATATTTTATGTTGTTTATAGTACATGTCAGTACCACTCACTAAGTATATAATTCTATTATTAGCAGTTGTTCCGGTACTTTTCCAAAATAGTCTGCAACTACAAAAAAGTAACCCTGGAGTGAAACTTGAAGATATATTTGGTGTGGAGCCTATGAAAGTGAATAGTCCTGCATCCAGCTATGAAATTTCTCTTGCTCTTAGAGTTCTCGAAGGCTATTGTCTTCTTCACCCGGAAAGCTTAGCTCTTGCTCACAAACATATGGCAGTCAAGGTTTGTTATTTAGCCATTAGAGATTTATTGTCTACGTTGTTTTATTTCTCGATATGTTCACATTATCTTTAAATTCACATTTTATATCCTATGAAGGATAATTTTAGTGGTTAAAAAAAAGGAAAGGTAAATTAAAAGGGTGTTATTGAGCTATAAGCTACTTCACTTATATAGTATCTTGCAACACACATTTATATTATATATTACCATTTTTGTAATTATCTATTTTTTTAGTAGTTGTGTTATTTTTACATCATTATTATCAGTACATGGGTTGTATTATGTAATTCCTATTCAACCTTTTATTCCTAGAAAATGATGATGTATTATTTTAGTAGTGTTATTTTTATACCATTAAAAGCTACTTCAGAAAAATGATGTTGTTTTTTATCCTTCTATATGTCAAGTTTATTACTTTTTTTATAAAATCTATGTAGGTGCTTTTGAATATAATATCTACTGGTGACATACTAGTACAAGGTGCTTGCTTGGATGCTCTAATATCATTAATGTTGGATTCTTCATCCAATCAGATGGTATGTTCGTATGGACATACATTTCTTGAGCTGCAATTAGAATTCAGTTCTACTGAATAGCTCATGTATTGCGCCACACCACTAACTGTAACATATATGGACATTCAGCAAGGTTTAGTAGAGTGTGGATGCTCTAATGTCATTGTGTTTTTCTTCTTCTAATATTTAATTTATGTTACTTTTTTGGGGCCCTCCTTGGAAATTCATGTTTGTTTTGCTTTGATTTTTGCACCTATCAAAAATAGTGTTGCTTTTATTTTGTTGCTTCTGCACATATGATAGCGACTCATATTTGTTCATTTTTTGAGTTTTTACGTTTTGACAAAACCTTACTTGTTAACATTGGGCAAATTATATGCATGTTATCTTCAAATTTTGAGATATTGTGTTCTTTTTTGCGTATGTTTTGAATATGAACTGTCAGCATTTTTTATTTTTTGGAAAAAATAAAGTTTTTTGAAATTTTGCATCATGCAGAATGCTGTTGATTAACAATTCCCTATTTGATGTTGGTAAGTCTCTGATGATAGTGTTGTAAATTATTCGAACATATTGTATGAGGCACTTTGGTGAAGTAAAAAAGTCTCGTGCAGGATTTTGAGAACGCCAATGGCATGAAGAAAATTGCAGAACTTATGAAAGATGAGCAGTTAGAGGAAAACACAAGGTTTGTCTCAGCTGTCTCCAGTCGTTTTGAATTTGTATTTTGCTTTCATTTGCAGATGTAAAATGATAATACTACTATAGTATCTCCATACACGTTACCACAATTCACACTTTGACTATCATATTCTGTTTTGGTACGTCCGTTTTGAAACGCAATACATTAGCGTTCCGAAACGTTGTGCGCGCACTATTTGATACATTGATTTTGACGTTTTGAAACGTTGAGTCCAACTCTGCGAAATGTATAATCCGATTTTCCAAGGCGTTCATTTTGAAGATTTTAAGTGTATTATATAAATATTCATTTAGTAACAATGATTTTCCTATGGAAACTACAAAATAATAAAAATGATTTTAAATCTACATTGGAAAACCAAGTCTTGTTTTCTACTTTATTTTTGCTCTAAACTACAATAATAATGTAAAGTAATTTGTATACGTTTAACAAGCCCGTACATTTCTACTCATATACTATTCTCTCTTTTTACAAAATTTGAACCTTCTGTATTTTTATTTTGCTTCAATTGCTATAAGGTATAACTTATAATTACTTGAAAATGAACCGTCATGGCCTGTTTATTTATACTAGAATGTTTCCATTATATGTTCGTGCTTTTGTAGTAGATAACAATATTGCACATATTTGTCTGTAAAGAGAGTGTTTTAAAAAATGTTCAGCGTTCCGAATAAGCGTATTTAGTTCCAGAAAAGCATTCCAATTAAGTCTAGCCCTAACGTGTTGCATTTCATAACATTAACGTTTCTCATTCCCACTTTTTTTTTCTGTGTACCGAATCAATCCGCGTATCAGATACAATAGATTCCCATGGTAATGTTTGTTAGTTTTTAGTAATCTTTACTAAAAATTTATTAAAAGTTCATCGTATGATATTCTTCTTGGTATTGCTGCTATATCATCATATCAAATAACAAAAGATCCACACAATTTGAAATTTTTCCCTTTGATCAGCTTTTGCTACCAATCTTGTATTCAGCATCTTTTTTTTTATGTCTTAGTTTTGTTTGTGTTCCGTCCAAAGAAATATTGCAGTTCTTAACCTATGATTCAAAATTCTTAACTTGTCGTTTCTTCTAATTATTATCCGTTTTTTTATTTTTCAACAACAGTCACAAGTGATCCAAAAATAGTGACCGCGATAAATTATTTGCTTCTTCTATATTAATCGTTCTAGTTTCCTAACTAGTTGGCATCTAACTCATACGTTGCATACAATAGGTAATATTGTAAAATTATGCATTTTATTTAAGAGTTTTTTGATTGTTTCATATGCTATTTCTATAAGATAATGTATTTAATTTGTATGTAAAATAAATTAAATTTGCTATTTCTATAAGATAAATGAAATGTAGGTTGAATGTGTTTTTTTTTCTATTCATATTTTCTACATGAATAAGTAAATAGTAACTGACTAATTCTGTTTAATTAATTTACGTTTAGAATTCCTTATTTTCACTGACAGAGATTTTTATGTAGATAATGTTCAATTTTGTACTTGATGTATAATAAATATGTTGAGATAAATGACGAAACAATCTAAAATTGAAAAGTTTGCATTTAAGCGAATAATTGTTTTACAAATATGAAGGACTTAAAGTGAATATAGTGATGGATGATATTAAAGAGAGAATGAATTTTTCTTCATGTGGAAAATTTGAAAGAACTGTGAAAATTTTGAATGTAGATATTGATGGGAGGTGGAAATCTAGTTTATTATCATACAGGGTGTGTTCTTTTACGAACCGAAAGGGGCAAATGAAAGGGGCAAACGAAAGGGGCTGGGAAGGGGGAAAGTTCGCGAAAGAGGAATGCGTTTTTTTACGAAAGGGGCAAAGTTATTATTTTATTGTATGTTTACGTTTATTATTTTATTTACATTAATTATTTTTAAATACAGAATACATAATACAGAATACAAATGCAGAAATAAAAATTCATACTTCATAATTCACATTACAAATGCAGAAATAAAAGTACCAAACAAAAATGCAGAAAATAAAATACATATAAAATAAACTACATTCTCCTTCTCAACGGCCTAACAAGATAAATAACAGCCTTCCTAAGCCCACCTGCTTCGTAATCGTCATCCTCCTGCTTCACTTCCATACACTTAGCAAGAGTCAGATCATGCGAGGAACTGCCAACAGACCTAGAAGGACCACCAGTTAGCCGTTGCTGTCTAGGTGCTCCGCGACTGGTGATCTCCTCAGCATCACCTCGAAGATAGTCGCCATAAAGATGTGCGTCGAACCGTAGCTGAACGGGGCGATTTTGTGGAATTATGAACTGACATTTGGCAGTTCGGATGCAGCCATCAAAAAGCACGTTCAACTGCCTAAAACGAGCAGGCGAGGCATGTCTGTATTTGCGGTACTCTGCTGCAATTGTATCCTACCACTCGTCGGATCCACCGACCATGTCATGTTCTTCGTTCCAATAACCACCTGGAATCTGTAGCAGCTTGTTCCATGGGCTCCCCTCACGTTTCAGATTATCGAACTTGTTTTTCATTTGTCCAGCGTTGTAATCTAGGCCAGTTCTTTCGTTGAACATGACAGAAATTTCTTCGTGCCACTGTGCAACATAGTGGATACGCGTACCAATGTTTTCGAAACGAACATCGATGAACGCGTTTGTCCTGTCGACGTTCCAGTCGACGATAGTACGGGTAGAAGAAGCAGCGGAGTAGCTAGGCATTCTGTAAAAAGCAATTCAAAAAATAATTCAGAAAAATTCGAAAAAAATATATATGAAAGATAATAATACGAAAAACGCAAATATATAAAAATTTACCTGAAAAAATCAACGGCGAAGCTTGTAAAAATTGCTGAATTTTCGGATTGTATGGATTTGTTTTGGTGATTTGGGAAGGAAATATATAGAGAACGAAAGGAAATATGGCGGTTGGGGGTGAACCGACCGCGTCGGATGGCGTTCGACGCGTCGGACACGTCTGACGCAAACGGTTCATTTTCAACCGCTGCTTCAAACCAGGCAGCAGAGTGGGGCCCACACCAGACGCGTCGGACGTGGGCGCCAACTTTGACTGCCCAGCTCAGCAAAAGAACGGTACCATAGTGTAACTTGCATGTTACACATGGAATGTTGAAAACTACGTAAAATTTTAAATATTTAATTTAGGATTCATTTTTTAATATGATTTATGCATTTTTATATAATTATAAATTGAACTTTGTTAATTTTTATTGAGATTGATATTTGCTCAGAATTTTTTTGAAATCGTTAGTTACATATAAGCGTGTTGAGTCTAATGACCTATAGATTCTGATTGAAATTTTGTTTAAGTGGATGATAATTTTAATGTTATGAAAAGTAAAAGTGTTGATGGTCGTTATTTAAAAAAAAGTGAACCCAAATTTAAAGCAGGGGACAAAAGTACGAAAAAAATGTTGATGAGGTGGTCAAGGGTAGTAGATCAAAATTTTAAAGATGTGAAGGATTTAAATAAAAACAATAATGAGAAAATTCATCGTTTTTGTTATAATGTTGGGTTGTGTGTTCTTCAAGTTAACAATAATGACATATCTTCTTCAAGTTAACAACATACCTGTATAAAAGGCTATATGGTGCAAGGCGTGGCGAGGTGTGACGATTGCGCTTTTTGGGCGTGGGGCACATGGAAAAAAACACTAAATGGCCACATGATGCATATGGCGCATGGCATAAAAAAATTGTATATTTACTTTTTTTGGTTATTTCATATTTTTCACGATAAAAAAAAACGCTTTTAATTTTTTTACGACAAGAAATGCATAAAATATAACATTTCATCGTATTATTGAATTTGCTTATTAATTTATTTCTTCGTTCTAAAGATTATTTTTTCTTAATTCAATTTGCTTAAAAACACACGCAGTTGATACAGAAAAGAAGGATTTTGTTATAATTATAAATTATTATTTTTAACAGGAAAGTTGGAATGTAGGATTCAGTTAGGTAGTTGGAATGTAGGATCCCTAACATGAAAATTAAGAGAGATAATTAATACTATGACTAGGAGGCGTGTAAATATCTTATGCGTTCAGGAGACCAAATGGACGGGACAGAAGACGAAGGAGGTGGAGAACACATGCTTCAAGGTATGGTACACGGGAAAAGAACGTAACAAGTACGGGGTAGACATCTTAATTGACAAGAACCTTAAAAACGGAGTGGTCGACGTTAGGAGATAAGGGGACATGATCATCCTAGTCAAGCTGGTAGTTGGTGATATGTTTCTGAACGTCATTAGTGCTTATGCCCCACAAGTAGGTCTAAGTGAAGCCGTCAAGAAGAATTTTTGGGAAGAGTTAGATGTCATGGTTAGAGATGTGCCTAGTAGCGAGAAACTTTTCATAGGAGGAGAGTTCAACGGCCATGTTGGTACAACTAGTGAGGAGTTTGAGAGAGTGCATAGTGATTTTGGATATGGCGAGAGAAACCAAGAAGGAGAAGAAATATTGAATTTCGCTATTGCTTACGACCTCATGATAGCTAATACCTTCTTTAGAAAGAGACAATCACACTTGGTTACTTTCATTAGTGATCAACACTCTAGCCAGATTGACTTTGTCCTTACTAGAAGAGATGACAAACGAGCTTGTGTAAATTGCAAAGTCATACTTGGAGAATGTGTCGTCTCACAACATCAGGTTTTGATATCTGAGTTTCGTCTTCGAATACGTGTTCGACAAGATAAAAGAGTCAAGATTAGTCGGATGAAATGGTGAAAGCTCAAAGGAGACGCATCACAAGTGTTTAATGATAGTGTAATGGGAGAATGGGCATGGAATATGGAAGGAGAAGCAAATGACATGTGAGATTAGATGGCAACACGTATTCGGAAAGTGGCTACTGAGGTGTTTGAGATAACGAAAGGAAATAAACGTGAACCTAAAGATTCATGGTGGTGGAACAGTGATGTGCAAAAGGCTATCAAAGAGAAGAAGGAATGGTATAAGTGCTTACATCATCACAGGAGCGAGGACAACATGCAAAAGTACAAAGTGGCAAAGAAGAACACAAAGAGAGCGGTGGTGAAGCAAGGGGTCAGACGTATGAAGATCTATATCAAAAGCTTAGTACGAAGGAGGGTGAAAAAACATCTATATGATAACTAAGTTTCGCGAGAGGAAGACGAGAGACTTCAACCAAGTTAAATGCATCAAGGATGACAATAATAGACTTTTGTTGAAGGACGGTGAGATAAAAAATAGACGGAGAGATTACTTCGATAAGCTATTCAATGAAGAAGGTGATCACACTACGATCGAGCTGGACGACTCTTTTGATGACACCAGTAGACATTTTGTTCAGAGAATTCAAGAGTCCCAGGTAAAAAAGGCACTAAAACTGATGAAAGAGGGCAAGGAATTAGGGCCCGATGACATTCCAATGGAGGTTTGGGAGAGAGTCATTGAACATCGTTTAAGAAGGACGACAAACGTTTCAAAAAACCAATTTGGTTTCATGCTTGAGAGATCGACCACAGAGGCGATTTTCTTGATAAGATAACTTATGGAGCGGTTTAGGAAGCAAAAGAATGATCTACACATGATATTTATCGATTTGGAGAAAGCTTATGACAAAGTATCGAGAAAAGTTATGTGGTGGGCTCTGAAAAAGAAAAGAGTCCCAACAATGTACATTACCCTTATCAAAGATATGTACGATGATGTTGTGACTAGTGTCAGAGCATGCGAGTGTGAAACCGATGACTTTTCCATTAACATAGGATTACATTAAGGGTCATCTTTGAGCTCATACATTTTTGCCCTAGTGATGGATGAAGTTACAAAGGGTATAGAGGGTGAGATTCCTTGGTGTATGCTCTTTGTTGATGATGTTGTGCTAATTGACGAAAGTAGGATTTAGGTTGATAGACAATTGAAGCTGTGGAGACAGACTTTAAAATCAAGGGGTTTTAGGCTTAGCGGAACTAAAACAGAGTATATAAAGTGCGAGTTTAGCGGTGTAAGATCAGAGGATGTAGATGTCACTATGGCCGGACAAGTAGTGCCCAAGAAGGAATCCTTCTGATATTTATGATCAATTTTACAGTATGATGGTGAGATTGATGAAGATGTTAGTTTTAGAATTCGAACGGGATGGGTGAAATGGCGACAAGCGTCTGACATTCTCTATGATAGGAAAGTCCCACAGAAGCTTAAAGGAAAGTTCCACAGAACGGCAATCAGGTCTGCGATGTTGTATGGTGCAGAATGTTGGCCTACTAAAAGCCATCACGTCCAGAAGATAAGCGTAGCAGAGATGCGTATGCTGCGATGGAGCTGCGGTCATACAAAAAGAGACCGAATTAGAAATAATGATATACATGACAAACTTGGAGTAACACCAATTGAGGAGAAGTTAGTCCAACACCGCTTAAGATGGTTTGGACATCTCCGACGGAGGTCTCCAGATGCACCCGTGCGCGTTGGAATTATAGACCGCGTCGAATGCTCAAAGAGAGGTAGAGGTCGACCAATGTTGACATGAGAGAAAGTAGTAAAGAAAGACTTGAATGATTGAAATATATTCGAAGAGCCGGCGTTGGACAGGAGCGCGTGGAAATTAGCTATTCACGTACCAGAACCACGAGCTAGGAGTTTTTTGCTTAGGGTTAGTCTAGTGGTAGTGTTATAAGTTTTATATTATAGGAATAGTGAATAGGAGCTTAAGACGTAATGTTTGGTCTTCGGTCAATATTACTATTAGTACCATTATTACTATTAGTATTATTATTATCATGGTTTTTTATTTTTATTTTTATTTTTATTTTACCTGGTTATTATTATTTGTATACTTATTTGACTTTATCTTATTATTATCATGGTTTTTTTATTATTGTTGTTGTTGTTGTTACTTTTAAACTGACTTTGTCATTTAGTTTTGGGTTCCATCTCTAGCCGACCCCAACTTGTTTGAGAATAATGGCTTAGTTGTTGTATAAATTATTATTTTTTCCAGAAAATTGAATTTGACAATTTCATCTCAACTATAAAAAATCAACAAGTTTGATTTTATTTTAATCATATTGGATTTCATTATATTACATATTCGCTTCTGTTGTATATAGCCCAAGTCAATATGGTCAAAGTAAATAAAAATTAGCTTGTATTATGTATAATGCAAGCAAATCCTGTTAAACTACCATGCAAATTAAAATGCACTATATATAATGCAAGCCAATATGGAAAAGTATAATGAAAATTGACTTGTACTATATAGTGCAAGCAAATCACGTTAAAACTATCATGGAAAATTGAAAGGCACTGTATAATGCCAGCCATGACCGATAAAGGACTATAAATATTAGCTTGCACGGTATATGATGCAATCTGATCTTGTCAAATTACAATGAAAATCAAATTGGTTTGTATTGCATATAGGCTATAGCCATATAATGAAAATCAATTTTCTAACAAACAATACAATAAAGAATCAATATAATTTAACTAACAAACAGACAGCAGAATGAATTCATGAGGAACTATGAATAAAACACATATTTGCATTGTATTACAATTTATTATACTAAGAACTGAATTGCATAGCATTCAAGAACAACTTACAGCTCAAAATCTAGATTGCATTACGAGTAATTATATCAAAATTCCATTTTTTTTCTTTTTCATTCTCACTCGGATATTCATGGAAACATCTAATTTGCATCAACACAAACCATCATCTACTACCCATTCTTTGGATTTGAATCACGCAAGCACACAATAAGCAACAAGTAATTGTATATATTAGAATATGCTCTACCGTAAATATCCTATTAAGCATCCACCTAGGTCCCGCGTAGACGCTAGGCGAGGATTACCACTTAAGCATTCGTTTAGTTGCGGCTTGCCATCATCTAAGCATCTAAGCGGTATCCAAGCCCTGCTTAGGCAATATTTGAGGTAGATGCCCCGTATAATCATTTATGTGCCAGTTTCAGCCGGTTTTGCCTCTTTGGCTGCTAAAAAAAATCATCACAACCCCAAATTTCTAATTTGGTTCTAGCAGCAATGAACCAAATACTTATGTAATGTTTGACTTAAAGATGAGTTTTGTGTTTTGCATTTTCGATATGTATGTAAAAATGACATTGGGGAGAAGGAGGGGTTGAATGATCCTAATATTTCCCAAAAGATGAGAAACAAGAAAAAAATTATTTTCAATTTTATATGTTAAAACCATTTTGCTAATAGACCGTTTTCCACTCATTCTCCTCTCCCGTGCATTTTAAACTACATGTTGAAAATGCAAAACACAAAACTCGTTTTCAAACCAAACACTATCTTAAATTCTATCCAAAATACGTGAGTATCAAAAATGCATAGTTTCGATTAATATTTGATTAATCCCCGTCTAAATCATTAATCTCTAGTCCATACTTGCCAACCTTGAAAATAGTTAGGTAATTCAAAACAATAACATAATTTTTTTAATTCTATCTTATTCCAAATCTTGCACTTCCACATTCTTGATTAAAAAATTGCTCATTATCGAAGTACCCACTACTTCCATAGAATCACCAAACAAATCATTCTTGTAAGCCGAATAATCAAATTTCTACTACACATTTGGAGTAGCTGATTGATGATCAAATCACGAATTACAATGTGCTTTGGAGTTGTTGATCAAATACTCATACGCTTAATTATCAACTTATGAGCTGCAGTTTGGAGTTGTTTGATGATGATTTTGGTGGATACAAAAGTTAGGGTTAGGATTGTGGTGAAGGATAAAAATGTGAGAATTTTTATTTATGAAGGGGGTCCCAATCAAAGACCTGCTTTATACTAATCAAACTAGAACTTAATTGTATTTAATAAGTAAATGAAGACTCTAAACTAATTGCCACTATTAAAAACTAATTTTGTCATGTAGTATATCAAAGCAAGTTGTTATATAATTTGACCATGTATGCACGGTCTGATGTTAATGTTTAGAGTGCATTATATATATTTACTCATACGATTGTATGTAAATTGATTAACGATTTAAGTCACAACTTTTTAGTTTGGTGTTATCAAATAAATTAAATAACCGTGGAAGAAACTAAATGCAACATAAAATAAACACGTCATAGCAACACAAAGCAAAATAAATATATTAAAATTATAACACAGATAGCAAAATATAATATAATATTATGTCTCTTCATTCCTTTTGATTTAAGTCATACAAAATCATTTATGAGCTTACACTTATATAAAATATAATTGTTAAACGATGGTTGTAAGGTTTTAACTAAAAATTTAATTTCTAAATAAATAAAATGTAATTAAATGATATTATATGCTAATGACATTGTGTTTAATGATATTTTTGCCAAATAATCAATAAAAAGTATAAATTATATTAATCTTGTTTGATCAATAATGAAGTATATTTAAATGCATGCACAATAAATCAAAAACGCATGCCCAGTTTACTAAATTGTGCGCCAAGGCCCTAACAAAACTTTGCATTTTTTGCATCGTGCGCCATTATTTACTATGGTGAAGTTCCTATTGTTGAAAATATGACAAAGTCCATCAACATATAGAAGAAAAAGGAAATAACTCAATTAATTTAATTAATTGGTCAAATATACAATAAGAGGAAACTAGATATGACCATCTTTTCATTGAAGGAGATTTAGATATCTACATTAAATCGAAGGCAAATCAAATCTTGGGAAAATGGAAATGTTTCGAAATTTGTACGAAATTGATTGTCTGCTTTCCTAATTAATTTCATTTTTTCTTAAGATTCAACTTCATTCTACTTCTATTTAGGCCTCAAGTATTGGAATAACATCTCATTCTTCTCAAACAATAGTTCCTCTTAATTATTTTTCTATAGATTTGTAATAGAGATAAGATTTCTCCGCTTTAAGAAATCTCACATTTTGTAATCTCTCTTCCCTAAATTGGTGAAGTAATAAAGTTTTTGGGTCTCCAGAAACGTAGGATACAATTTCAAACCACGTTAAATCTTCCGTGTCTTTTTTTCTATTATTTGTTCTTGTGTGATAGCGTAATTCATATTGAATTTTCATTGGTGTTCAATCGAAAAAACTAGATCCTGGTTAATTGCTTCCGCATACTAGTGATAAATCATTCTCCATGTTTTTCACTACAATTTGGTATCAGAGCCAATGTTTTTGTTCTATTTGGGCATTAATGACGAATTTTGGAAAATCTATTGATAGATCTGCTGTTAATTATGGTGTACACGTTTTGATGGAAAGAGATTTTGAAACTTGGAAGATGAAAATGGAGGCGGTGTTGAAGAAGAAGAAGACTTATAAGATTGTTTCTGCGTTTGAGAAATTGAAAGACATTGAGGTGGATGTTTTGAAAGAGATGGAAGATGAAGCTCTTATAACAATCCAGTTGAGTCTTTTAGATGAAGTTCTTAGAGAGTTTTCTCAAAAAAAGACGGCAAAGAAATTATGGAATGCATTATTTGATGCATATCAAAACAAGTCTCTTACAAATCAGATTATTCTTCAACAACAGCTTTATTCGTTTAAGATGAAGTCTGGGGTCGATCTTATGGAGCACGTTGATGCTCTTACTACCTTGGTTATGAACATTAAAGCAGTAGATGTTGAGATTAAAGATGAGGCTCAAGTAGTGATCCTCCTGTGTTCTTTGCTTAAGAAGTATACTGCTTTTGTTAACTCCATGATATATGGTCGCAGTAAGATTAGTCTGTCAGATGTTAAGACCAGTCCTCATAACGGGGTGTTGAGAGATAGATTGGCAAGAACTAATATAGACAGTGACTCAGAGGACTTATCTGTTCAGAGAGGTAGAAGTCAAGGCAAGTCAAAGTATGCTGGAGGTCGAAATAAGTCAAGGTCTCAATCTAGGGGGCCTAATTGATTGACTTGCAATTATTGTAAGAAACCAGGGCACTTTGTAGCTCAATGTTCCAAGCTCGAAGGATGAAGAAAAGACCCAAAGCAAGCTTCAATGTCTACTGCAGTGACATCGAATATAGAGAGTGATACCGATGTGTTTACAGCTTCTGGTTCTTCTGAAAAGAGCAACTTATAATTTATTGATTTTGGCGCATCCTATCATATGACAGCTGATAGGAACTGTTTTTCTACATAACGTGAGATTGACGGAAGAGAGGTTCTAATGAGCAATGATGCTTCTTGTTGTATGGTTGGTGTTGGTAGTGTGAATGTAGAATGTTTGATGGTGTTATTCATATGATTACTGATGTTAGACATGTACCTGATTTGAGGAGGAGCTTGATTTCTGTTAGGGCTTTAATTAGGTTTGGATTGAAGATTGTAGTCGAGGGAAAGAAAATAAAGACGTCGAAGGGTTCCATGATTGTTATGGAAGACGTGATGGTAGAAAATCTTTATTTATTGAAGGACACTACTGTAATTGGTGAATCAGCTTCTGTTACTTCAGTTGATTCAGATTCTTCCAGATTGTGGCATTTACGATGGACAATATTGGTGAGCGCAATTTGGATGAGTTGAGAAAGCGAGGTTTGATTGATGATGTTCATCATTCAATGCTTGGATTTTGTGAGGATTGTGTTCTTGGCAAGCAGACAGATTTCTTTTGGTACCAGAGAGCATAAAGCGAAGGCTGTTTTAGAGTATGTTTATACAGATGTTTGGGGCCCTCCTATTACCTATCTTAGGGCGGAGCTAGATAGTTCGTTTCATTTATAGACAATTTTTCTCGTAAAGTTTGAGTATACTTCTACAGTCTAAGAGTAACTTTAGACAAGTTTAGAAAGTGGAAATCTAATGTTGAGAAGCAGTCAGGAAAGAAGTTGAAAATTCTTCGTTTTGATAATGGCGATGAATTTGTATCACAGGAATTCATCGATTTTTCTTAGTCTGAAGGCATTAAGAGGCATCACACCACACCTGGCGACCCTCAGTCTAATGAAGTTGCTGAAAGGATGAATCAAACATTATTGAAGAGAAATCGTTGCTTCAGATTGACTGCTAAGTTGAAGAAGAGATTTTGGGCTGAAGCTTTATCTATGACAGCTTTCCTCATCAACCGCACATCTTCTACTGTCGTAGACATGAAGATCCCTAAAGAAGTATGGAAAGGAGAGTCTGTTAGCTATTTGTTTCTGTAAGTGTTTGGATGCCCAGCTTATGTGCATGAGAGCAGAGGCAAACTGGAACCTAGAATTCATAAGTGTATCTTCCTAGGTTATAGAAGAAGAGTGAATGGATATAGGATGTGGTGTCATTAGCATCAGCAAGCATGTGACTTTTGATGAGAAGACTACGTTGAAGGTGGAACCTTCCTCATTCGATGACAGTATAAGGACAGATTCAGAATGCCAAACACAAGGCAAGTCATCTTCAGATTCTTTCCATAAAGGTACAGATGGTGTTTCTGATGGCGCCGTGGGTGATGAGGATAATACATACGTTAGTACAAAGCATCACACTTAAGATGGAGCTCGTTCAGAGACTAGGCTTGTTAGGCAGAGGAAGAAGCCTAGGTGGCTTGATGATTTTGTTGGATTGAGCATCGAAGACATTGACCTCGATGACATGACAACATATGCATTGAATGTTGTTCATGATGAGCCCATAAATTATAGAGACGCTATTGCATCAGTTGATAATTCCAGTTGGTTAGTTGCTATGGAAGAAGAGGTTGCATGCAGAAAAATCATACGTGAAATTCAGTGCCTCTTCCCATGGACAAAAGAGCAACTAGATGTGAGTGGATCTATAGAGTGAAAGATGACGGCAATGATGATTTCAGATACAAAGCAAGGTTAGTTGCAAAGGGATATGTTCAGAAGAAAGGGGCAGAGTATCATGATATCTTTGCTCCAATTGTTAGACATACATCCATTCGTATTCTTTTGACATTAGTTGCTCAATATGATATGGAACTTGAACAACTAGCCGTCAAAACAACATTCTTGCATGGTTATCTAGATGATGAAATTTATTTGCGGCAGTTAGCGGGGTTTATTGATAGTAGTAGGTCATATTATGTTTGTAAATTTAACAAATCTCTATATGGACTGAAGCAGTCTCATATGCTGTGGTACAAGAGATTTGATAAGTTTATGTTTTCACAGGGTTACTCTAAAAGCTTCAAAGACTAGCGTGTTTATTTTAGAAGGTGTGATGAGGATATGATATATCTTTTGTTATATGTTGATGACATGTTGATTGCATCTCCGAGCATGATCAAAGTTACAGAGTTGAAATCAGAGCTCAACAAAGAGTTTGATATGAAACATTTGGGAAAAGCACAAAGAATTTTGGGTATGGAGATATTCAGAGATAGAAAGCGAAGAGAGTTGAGACTCACTCAGGCGCATTACATCGAGAAGGTCCTTGCTCGATTTTGGTATGGAGAAAGCTAAACCGGCTGGCAATCCATTAGGCTTTCATTTTAAGTTGTCGAAAGAATTATCTCCTTTATCGGATGAAGACAAGAGGTATATAAAAGATATACCTTATTCTAGTGCTGTTGGTAGTCTCATATATGCGATGGTGTGCACGAGACCAAATTTGGCTCATGCATGGGTGTTGTGAGTCGATATATGTAACCCAGGCAAAGAACATTAGCAAGCAGTGAAGTGGATACTAAGATATCTTCGTGGCACTTCATCAGTTTGGCTTGTTGTATGGTGGAGTAGATAATGACAACTCTCTTAGATGTTACTGTAATTCAGATTATGATGGGGATAGAGAGAAGGAAGTCGGTGTTGTACTATGTTTTTACACTTGCATTGGCTCGATTTCATAGAGATCGAAGCTGCAGTTTATAGTAGCTTTGTCGACTACCGATGCCGAGTTGATATCGATTGTGGAAGCAACTAAGGAGGGATTATATTTACTTCAGTTATTCGATGATCTTTTTATGGTGTAGCGGACAATAGAGTTATTTTCAGACAGTCAGAGTACGATTAATCTTGTAGAGAATCAAGTTTATAGTTCTCGTACGAAGAACATTGATGTCAGAGGCTTCTTCTAGGAAGAACAAAGCAATATCAAGTTGTTGAAGGTGAATACTATGGATAACCCTTCAGATATGATGACCAAGTCACTTTCCAAGGACAAGTTTGAGCATTGCTTAAACTTGATTAACTTAGTCCCAGCTACTTAGCGCCATGGGGAGCTGACCCAACAACTCATAGATGATGATTGAATTTGTTTGAAAGAGATACAAATGTTTTGAGTTAAGGTGGAATGTTGAAAATATGACTCAAATCTATCTGTTAGAAGTTGATACATCAGATTCCCAAATCGGAGCATGAAACCCTAGCTTTGAACGAAGCGGTGGCCTTGCCGAACGAAGAGGAGAAAGCCAAGTGGAGGAGGAAGTCACGATGTCGCGCTCCAAAGCTTCGTCATGATTTCGTTCGGTGTTGAGATTTGAGGAAGTAGGAATCTCATTCAGTGATTTGGTGAAGGCTAGGGCATGGGAGCTTCGTTCGGTAAAGAAGAGAAGTGGAGCGGCATTGTTTTGGAGCAGCGAAGATGAACACCGAACCAAAGTTTTCGTTCGGTGATTTGGTGAAGAAGATGCCGAACGAAATATCTCGTTCGGTATTTTTCCGCTCCAGTTTTCTTGTTCGGTAAAGGAGTGCCGAACCAAATTACTCGCTCGGTGTTGATGCCGAACCAGATGAGTGTTTTGCCGAACCAAATTATGTCGAACCAAAATGTTGCCGAACCAGAGGATGTCGAACCAAATCCCAGGGCTGCTATATAGCAGCTACCCCTTCGCATATCTTCACTCTATAAATAGTGAAGCTTCTGGACAACAATGACAGTCATTCTAGAGAGCTGAAACTCTGCAAAATTTTGTATGTATTGTTAATTCTTCTCATGGATAGCCTCCAAAAGTGAATCAATCTTGTAACTTTAATCTTTCAGCGATTAATAAAATCTCTTCTCCCCAAGTGGACGTACACTGCCTCGCGGTAGTGGAACCACTATAAATACTGATGTTATTTATTTTTCTGCATTGCATTGATCTGTGACTGTCTATTCTGGTGTTTATCTCTGTTTGTTCCATCTCACTACAATCACGATCCAGTTCGTTGTTTTTTTCCGCTACGTTGGATTTTTTATTCCCTTAGACCGATCATCTGAAGGGATTTTCCCCAACAGTCTGGTATCAGAGCAGCAAGGTTGATTGAGGAGTGTTAGACGCTATGACAGGAGATGAAGCGACTCCAGTTGTTACAAGACCCTATACTAGAGGGATGTATATCGCGTCAGGATCACAGTTGACAATTGAGAAATGGAATGGGGATAAAGACATGCAGAAGTGGCAATGGAGGATGAATGTTGTTCTAATGAGGAATGAAGTCCATCCAGTAGTGTTTGCCCCTGAGGAGTTGACGGCTGACATCTTAGTCGCGGATAGGAAGGAGATGGAGAAATGTGGGTTTACTACTTTACAACTAGCTATGGGAGAGAATGTTATCTTAGAGATTAGCAGTGAGACCACTGTTAGGGGCATTTGGACCAAACTAGAAAATCTTTACTTGAAAAAATATTTGACTAACCGTCTGATATTACTGAAGACATTTTTCATCATGCGGATGAGATATGGTATTTCAGTGAAGGAACATCTTAATTTCTTTGATAATCTCATGATGAAGATGAAGACTGTTGACTTGAAGATGGATGAGGAGCAAATGTCAATGATTCTTTTGTGTTCTCTTCCGGAGCGATACACAAGTTTCGCTAACAGCCTTATCTTCGCTAGAGACACATTGACAGTGGAAGATGTGAAGTCATGCCTTCTATTTGAAGGCTTGAGAGATCAGATGAAGGAGATAAGTGAAGGAAGTAGAGGTGGAAGTAGTAGCCACAGCCTATTTATTGAAACAAGTAGAGAAGATAAGAAGAATTGACACTCTAGAGGGCGTTCCAAGTCCAGGAAGCCCGGTAATGGCAGGAGAGGAAAGTCTAAAGACGGGAAGTGCTTTATCTGCAAGAAACCTGATCACTGGAAAAATGATTGTCCAGATTTGAAGAAGGAAGAAGATGGATCTTCATTATTTGTGGTGGAGAAGTCTGTATTTGATGATGTGTTGTCTGCAGCAGTGTCAAATGTCTCAGACCATTAGGTGCTGGACTCGGGGGCGTCTTTCCATATGACGCCTAATAAGGATTACTTCAGTTCTTTCGTTGGACGAGAGGAAAGCTTTATTCATATGGGTAATGATGATAGCTGTAGAGCAATGAGTGAATGTACAGTGAGGATCAGGATGTTTGACAGAGTGATAAGCACTTTGATAGGTGTTCGGTATGTTCCAGGTCTTCGGAAGTCCTTAATTTCTTTAGGACAATTGACATCTTTGGGATGCAAAGTAACTATCGAGAATGGTAGTCTGAATGTTTCAAGAGGTGCACTAGTTCTTATGAAAGAAGATGTGTTTCGATATCTGTATTTGCTGAAAGGAACCACAGTTCTTGAAGAGTCGTGTGTTGGAGTAGACAGTTCTCGTGCATTGGATGCCATAAGCTTTGGCATATCAGGTTGGGTCATATTTCAGAGAAGGGCTTAGAGTTGCTTCGAAGACGGAATGTGATCAAAAGAGAAAGCTTCGACAAGATGGACTTTTGCCAGGAGTGTGTGCTAGGCAAGCAAACTAAAGTGTCTTTTGGAGTTGTACTCCATAGATCGAGACGAGTACTTGAGTACATGCATACAGATGTTTGAGGATCGATTGCTACTCCTCTTGGAGGAGCAAAGTATTTTCTCTCTTTCATTGATCTTTTCTCGGAAAGTACGGGTGTATGTGATGAATGCCAAATCAGATAGTTTTGAGAAGTTCAAAGACGGGAAAGCGTTTGTTGAGAGCCAATCTGGTTCTAGGTTGAAGGTGCTGAGATCTGATAATGATGGTGAATTGGTCTCTAGGGAGTTTCTCGACTTTTGTAGACAGCATGACATTCAGAGACATTTCACTACACATGGAGATCCTCAATCCAATGAGGTTGCAGAAAGGATGAACATGACTCTACTGGAGAAGGCTCGTTGCTTGAGATTGACGGTGGACTTGTCTAGAGGCTTTTGGGCTGAGGCATTATCAATTGCGGCGCATATCATAAATCGAATTCTGTGCTCAGCCATAGATGGGAAGATTCCAGAGAAAAAGTGGAGAGGTAAAGCAGTGTATCTTGGTTACTTCCGCATTTTTGGTTGTCATGTGTACGTTCACCATATATGTGATGACAAGTTGGAGGCTAGAGCATACAAGGGCATACTAATGGGATACACCGATGATATCAAAGGGTATCAAATTTGGAACCCTGTTGATCGAAAGATTGTTCATTCCAGACATGTTACTTTGGATGAGTCTGCTATGTTCAATCCGAAGGAGAAGCTACATACCACATCGGGAGATTATGATAGGCCTAAGGAGATGGAAGAAGTTCCCGTGTTTCAGTCAAATAGTAGAGTTTTTGTTGATGCTGTCGAGGAAAACGAGTTAATGAAACATCACAGGATAGTCCACAGGTACCTTCTAGTAGTGCTGGTGATGTGCATGAATCTAGAGGAAGTTCAGTTCAAGGTGGAGCTGAAAGGAGTTTAGGCGAAGCAGTACCTACCCGGGTCAGTCGTAGGACTATTAGGCCGCCCGATAGGTATGGTGATTGGCAGTTTGCGAACCTTGGCCTTGGTGATCAGTTTGACTATGCCCCACATGTGGTTCATGAGGAGTCGCTTGACCTTGATGAAGCTTTGAAGTCATGTGACAGTTCGAAGTGGATGTGCGCTATGAAAGAGGAGTTAAAGTCGTTGAAGAAGAACAAGACTTGAGATTTGGTACCACCTCCTCAAGGAAGCCGAGTCATATATTGCAAATGGGTATTCAAGGTGAAGGATGATGGGAGATACAAGACTAAACTAGTTGCTAAAGGGTTTTCATAAAGAAAGGGATTGAAGTATGATGAGATATTCTCTCCAGTAGTGAGGCATACGTCCATCCGCATTTTGCTCGCTATCGTCGCAGCTCATGACTTGGATGATATCTGGCATTCAGTTAGCTGAAAATCTGGCATTCAGTTTCGAGGACGAAACATATTGAGGTGAGAGTCGTTCCTTGTCTCGATGAGTGAAGAGAAGCTAGTTCGTCTTCAGAAAGTTCACACAAAGAATAATGCATTAGACATGTTTACCAAGTCGTTGCCTGTTGCTAAGTTCGAGCATTGCTCGGACATGATTCGCTTAATGAAGTGCTATGTGCCACGGGGTAGCACGGGGGGAGAGTTGAGATGGTTCATGAAGACATTTGTTTTCATGGTGGAGATTGATAGGTTCTACACGGACTGGGTACTTCGAACACTTTGTTGATGGGCGGTGGCCTTGCGGAATTCGTTTACAGAGTGTAATGAGTGATGACATTGCCGAAGCTCATTGGGTAAGTATCCATTGCCTGGAGCACAAAGGAGTAGATGAAGTTGGAAGACTTGTTTGGAAATCTGGTATCAAGGTGGAGATTGTTAGAAGTTGATACCTCAGATTCCCAAATCGGAGCATGAAACCCTAGCTTTGAACGAAGTGGTGGCCTTGCCGAACGAAGAGGAGAAAGCCAAGCGGAGGAGGAAGTCACGAAGTCGTGCTCCAAAGCTTCGTGATGATTTCGTTCGGTGTTGAGATTTGAGGAAGTAAGAATCTCATTCGGTGATTTGGTGAAAGCTAGGGCATGGGAGCTTCGTTCGGTAAAGAAGAGAAGTGGAGCGACATTGTTTTGGAGCGGCGAAGATGAACACCGAACCAAATTTTTCGTTCGGTGGTTTGGTGAAGGAGAAGATGCCGAACAAAATATCTCGTTCGGTATTTTTCCGCTCCAGTTTTCTTGTTCGGTAAAGGAGTGCCGAACCAAATTATGCCGAACCAAAGTGATGCCGAACCAAAGTGATGCCGAACCAGAGGATGCCGAACCAAACCCCAGGGCTGCTATATAGCAGCTATCCCTCCGCATATCTTCACTCTATGAATAGTGGAGCTTTTGGACAACAATGACAGCCATTTTAGAGAGCCGAAACTCTGCTAAATTTTGTCTGTATTGTTAATTCTTCTTATGTATAGCCTTTAAAAGTGAATCAATCTTGTAACTCTAACCTTTCAGTGATTAATAAAATCTTCTCTTTCCAAGTGGACGTACACTGCCTCGCGGTAGTTGAACCACTATAAATATTGGTGTTATTTATTTTTCTGCATTGCATTGATCTGTGACTGTTTGTTCTGGTGTTTATCTCTGTTTGTTCCGTCTTACTACAATCACGATCCAGTTTGTTGTTTTTTTCCGCTGCGTTGGATTTTTTATTCTCTTAGACTGATCATCTGAAATGATTTTCCTCAAAACTATCAACATATAATATAAAAAAAACAATTCAATTAATATAATTAATTGATTGGTTAAATATATAATAAAAGAAAACTGGATATGTGCATCTTTTCGTAGAAGGACATAGATATTTACATTAAATCAAAGACAAATCAAATCTTGTGAAAATGAAAATATTTCAAAATTTGTACGAAATTGATTGTCCATTTTCCTAATTAATTTAATTTCTTCCCAAGATTCAGTTTCATTCTACTGCTATTTAAAGAGGCCTCAAGCTATTTGAAAAGCATCCCATTCTTCTCAAACAATAGTTCCTTTTAAATATTCTTCTATAGATTTGTAATGGAGATGGGATATTTTTATTTTAAGAAATCTCTACGATTTTGTAATCTCTCCTCTTTAAACTGGTGAAGTAATAAAGTTGTTGCATCTTCATGGACGTATGGTACAAATTCGAACCACGTTAAATCTTCCATGTCTTTTCTTTCTGTTATTTGATCTTTAGTGATAGCGTAATTGATATTGAATTTGCATTGGTATTCAATCGACAAAACTAGATCATGGTTAATGGCTTTCGCATATTAGTGATAAATCATTCCCCACATTTTTCACTGCACCTATATGTTCCTATTTCATATAGACTAATAGTCTCATGAGATCACGGTATCAATTTGCGTAGGGTTGTTATGTTAATGATAAATTTTCCATCTCATGGATGAGTTGGTTAATATTTTCGAGTTTAGTTGGTATACCAATAATATTTCAAAACTAACGGTAATGAAATTTTAACAACCCATGATTTTTTGTTTTAATGGTTACTTTTCTTTAAAAAAACAAGTGATATTAAATCCAGTTCAACCGATCGTTGATTTTTTTTGCTGCGGCACAATGAAATAAACGTATGATGAAACATGATTACATTGCAAAAGTCAAACATTACGACCTTTTTAAGCAAAATGTTAATTTACCAATACCAATGTAACATTAATTTATCAATACCAATGTAACGATTATTAGTTTGTTAGAACTTTCGGTATATCAATATGGTAACAGTAACGGTATGTTTTTTTTGAGTTTACTAAATGAAATGGTAATTATTTCCATAATAGCTCTAAATTAATCTTCCCTGGAAGTTAATAACTTTCCTGGGAACATTAATTTATTATGTTTTAAATGTCAATTACATTCCTCAATACCTAGAAAAACAACATAGTATGAAGCTTGGTTCTTTCATTGGAAAAGAATTGATATCATTTGCAAACTAACAAATGATTTAGAGTAATAATGAGATTTATGGTAGTTCAATTGCTTTTGTTTTAGGAACATGGCTCAATCTGTTCTATTTCACTCATAGTTCTCTGTCTCGTTCACCATCACACAACCACTAAATTCACGATTAATTTTGTTCTATCACGTCTTGGTAAACATGAGAAGTAGGTAGGATCAAATCCAACTTGCAAACAACAGGAACTATATAGTAATTAAAAAAATTGATATCATGGCAAAAAAAAAGAGAGTATAAAAACGCATATCAAGTACGAACAGTACTTACATTAACAATTTAATTATTTTATTTCAAGTAAAAGTTAAATGCAAAATTAACAATAATAAATTAATGATAAAACTATCTGATGCAAAATATTAATCATCTAAAACTTCTTGATGTCAAGTTACAAATATTAAAATATCTGATGAACATGATAAACTCATGATAACTAGTTTAGGAGGTTGATTAGTTACTCGTAAGTTTGAGGCCACGTTGTATCATACAAATTTGATATATTTTCCTTAAATTAGATTCATTTTTCTTTTTTTTTGTTGTTGTTATAAAGTTCTTGTTTTTCATTTGTACTTGATCATTAAACTTATTACAGCTTACCTGCTAAAGTTAAGGTAAAAATTAGATTATTGTCCAGATGAATGTTTGTATCTCAATTTTAATATTTATATTTGCTAAATTTATAGTCAGTAGTAAATAACTGTGAATATATTGATTTTTTTTTCAAATGAATGCAAACTCAAAAAGAAACACATATCTCATTAATACTTAATATAGGTACGTCAAAAGCAATCTAAAAATCGACTCTTTAACCGGTAATAGTTTCCTGTGAAGAAACATCTACAATGCTTGAAACTCCGACAATGTGTTGAGCTACGTGTGCTAAATCTGGTGGTAGACTAAGCGTAAGTATTATCCATTTTGTTACAAGTACTTAAAGTTCGTGCCCTTGTCACAATAAGATTGAAGTCAAAACGTAAAATGTAATTTTGGACATAATGTCTATATTTGTAAACACAATACTCAAGAATCCACATGTTCGGTGGTTTGTGTTTTTTTACCTAGTTTAATGATGATCATCGTGGTAAATTATTGTATACACAAAGCATATAGTTTGCCACCTTAATTCATAAGTGAATTGATATAGAGATAGTTTCTGATATGAACAACGTCTTAGAGGCAAACAATTTGTATGATTTTACACGTACGATATCACGTAGGTTAACAATATAAGCATTTGGGTAGGCTTTGTTAGGTGTGGCTCGCATTGTAAATGAAGTGGGTGCGTGGATTGAATGGAAAAGTCCTACATCGCAAGATATTTGGAATAATCGTGGTATATATATGGGATTGGTGGCACGTAACATTGGGGATTCCTTTTGTTACAATTTGTTGCGAAGACCAGATTATATGCTCGATGGAGGCGATGGAAGGATGTTCAATCGGGACGCCGGCATGGGAGACTTCGATCGTTGACCCCGGCTAGACACGGTGAAGCGAACGCGTACGGTACGCGGGAATGTCGAAACTCAACAGGCTTGAGGCAAACACACTCATCACCGAACTTCCTCTTAAGTCCGTCAACATATGATTTTCCATCCTTTTAACTTATTCATGATATTACGCCCAATTTTCAAAATAGATTTCATTAAAACTTATCGAAGCAAATAGATCTCTGCAGTGATAGTCATTTTTATGTTAATAAGAGGTGGTTTATTTGCCTACGTGTAACAAAGCTGATAAAAGCAATTTGCAAAAGCCATTTCAACTTGTAGGGCTTTTTCACGTCATGTACCAATTTGCATGTTCATCTCATATGTAGGTTCTGAGAATTAGCAGCCGAACATATACATCAACCACGACGAATGGTATGATTGTGTGTTAAAATTGCAAAATATCGGCAAAGCTAGAGTTTAAGGGATCAACAAAGGTAAATTGATAAATATTTAAATAGGGGTCAAGCCATAAACGAGTTGATATCACTAAATAAGTGTATTCTCCAAGGATCCACACGTCGAGCAAGGATGAAAGTTGATCTTAGTGATCCGATGGCGACGAGTTGAAGAGTTGTCGTTCAACGAATAAAAAGTTAGTTCAGAGAAACATATGAGATAGTTCGGTCCATATCCGGTGCTGGTTAACATTTATGCTAAAAAAATACATTTTTTGTGTGTTTAAAATTCGACGAAAAAGAATATAATTGATTGTAATATTATGTTTTTTGAATAGATATATAGATATCATGGTATCCATATTCAATAAACAATTCGTACATACGTAAAATAAGTTGAATCTTAATATTTATCCAAAAAACTTAGAATAAAGAACAAAGTCAAAAAAACTAACTATTTGACTATTAGTGTATTATTGTCCTATTAAGCTATTTGAGCATACGAAAACAGTTAAATAATTCATTACTATCATGTTGTCAGAAAAACTAATGCAGGCAACCAAAATATTTTTAAAAGACTCAGAAAATAGTGAGAAAATAAAATGTATTGTAATGGGATCTGGTTTGGTTATATATAAAAAAATCCCTATTATGTGCATGCTTGTAAACTCTGCAGAAGTATGCATCGTGCTCTTGACACATACGCTGGATAAATTACACGGATAATGTAACTAGTGGATCGAACCTTTGACATTGCCAGCAGAAGTTGACTTCCTTAACCAACCACACTATCCATGTGGGGGTATTTCTATTCATATTTTGATTGATCATTTTTTTTTAAAGGTTAAAATGTGCAGAATTTTTGCTGTTACTGATAGGACATGTAAATGGAAGGAGGAATCAAGCTCCCTTGGCAACAATACATGATGAAATAAGGCATTTATTTGGTGAAAAATCTGCGTCTTTGATGTGGTCGGCAAGCCAGTCTACTACAGGTTTAGATCCAGAGCAGAGGGTAAGTGCACTTCACACTCAAGCACAGAGAGTCCTTGAATCCATCGATCTTTACAGATTCTAGATATTGTTGTGATAACTACAATTGATTTTGCTGTTTGTGCTCTTTTGTGCATATCATAAAACGATGTATTTCTGATTTTAGGTGTATTCTTATTGTACTTATAGTTGTACAGATGCAAATTTTGTCAAGATTTGTATTTAATTGTTAGGGTTGTATTTATAATTGGTAAATTGGTATTATGTAATTGCTGATTAAGACTATGAAAGGGGATTTCTTTGAGCTGTGCAGTTCACTAGATCTGATTACTTCATGTTTACAGTGTGGGAATTGAAAGGCGGATCATTTACTATGATCCCATTTTACAGTGGAAATTTTAATGGGATTTGCACCGAAGGTCCTTATTTTTTATGTTGTTGTAAGAAAAGTCTATATGATAATGAGTATGTAAATTAAGTCTCTGTTTTTTTTAAATCAGAAATTGCAAACTATCTTGCGCTTTTCTTATAGAAAGTGCAAGGTAACTTGCGTTTTTTAAAAATTTAAATTTTTTTGAAAATTTCAAAATTTTGAATAAAAAATTCAAAATAAAAGACGCAAACTAGCTTGCGCTTTCTTGATAAAAAGTGCAAGTTAACTTTCGTTTTTCAAAATTTTCGAAAATTTTGAAATTTTCAAAAAAATTTCAAAATCAGAAAGCACAAACTAACTTGAACTTGCATTTTTCAAAAATTTCAAAATTGTCAAACATTTCAAACAAAATTCAAAATAAAAGCGCAAACTATTTTGCGCTTTTCCGATAGAAAGCGCAGGTTAATTTGCGCTTTTCAAAAATTTCAAAAGTTTTAAAATTTTCAAAATTTTAAAAACAATTTAAAGTCTAAAAGTTGCAAGTTAGCTTGCATTTTCTGTCAGAAAAGTGCAAAGCACCTTGCGTTTTCTATTTTTCAAAAAATAGGGACTGAATTTACATATTCATATTTACATGTACTTTTCTTATAACAACATAAAAAATAGGGACCTGTAACTCTTTTCTTGAATTTTAATTATACATAAATAATTTTTTTTATCACTCTGATAATATCATATATTTATTTTGATAAATATGTGCTGCAAGAAATTTAAATGCATACAAATATATTGAGTCTTTGCTATTACACTTTTATTTTTAGGTATTTGTCGTTATTCTCTCAAGTAATATTTGAAATTTAATGTATACATCATTTATCTTTTAGTTAAATATATCAAAAGCTAAATGTCAATTTAAGAATATATGTACATGAATATTTATTTATGAAATTTAAAAAAAATATTAATTCCAAACAGTGCTCTCCCCATAAGAGGAACACTCTTTCATCAAAAAATATTAATTCCAAAATTTATTAAGAATACTTATTTTCATTTATTTGATTGACAAATAATAAATCCAAAAAAATAATAAATCAATATATAACTCATTTTTATCAATAAAAATGATAATTTAATTTTTATTCAAATATAAAAAATATATGAATCTTATAACAAAAATATACACACTTATAATTATAGTAAATTTCAATCTATAATTCATTTACTCTAACAAATTCATCCGGCATAATGAATTCTATTCTTCAAAAATAGTTATAATATTATTTTTCTACAACATACCGTTTGCAACGCACAGGTTATACGCTAGTCTAAAGTATTGCAATACCATAAAATTTGATGGTGCAATAAAAGTTTGGTTAATTCGGTTAACAAACCGAATTCAAATCGATTTAGCTTCAAAATCGACAAAAATGAATTGGTTCGGTCGGTTAATTCGGTTTTAACCGAACGTTGTTCGCCTTTAGAAAAATTAGTGGTGTACCATTCCATCATTTGGTAAATTTTGACATAAAATGTTCGATGAAATGACTCTTTGCTATCATTTAGAATTTATGAAAGCTTTTCAAAAATATTTGTATTATTAAGTTTAATCTTTTTCTCGAAGAAAAGATCTCCATTCCCAAGGTGAAGAAAGGGTCGTTTTTTGAGCTTATATTGAACCGTGAAGGAAATAACTTTTCAAGAAGTGTTTTAACCCTCAAAATAGTAAATAAAGATAATATTCTTTTTGACAAATTATTACTCTTTTTGAGGAAGTTTGTTCCCTTTTTAACTGCCAATGCAATATCATCTTCTTTTCCCAAACCTTGGCCCAAAGGAAGGAGCGAGTGGGCTTCTATTGTTACGCAAGATCATCCTCTTTTCCGAATTGTAAAGAAGCTTATCTTCCTTACCTTACCTAACCTGAAATGAAATTTATTTTCCTTCCCAAAATATGCAGAAAGATTATATTAATTTCGTTCTAAAATGAAATTTATTTTCCTTTCCAGAACATGTAGAAATATTATGATAATTTCGTCTCAAAATGATTTTTCTCCAGCAAAGAAAAGTATTGTCCTCCCGAACAATGAATGAAAATCATCCTCATCCTTGAATTGTCGAATTAAATTTCCTTAAAAAGTTTTTGATGCGTATGTTTGAATTGTGAATGTAAATAAATATCGCAATTATATTTGAAAGGAATTATAAATCTTAGTAATACGGCTTTTACCAATTTGATATTTACATATGCATTATAACTTTCATCAGAAAATCCATAAAAATATATGTTTCTATTTTTGACATCTTTTTTGAAGGTCATTGTAGAAATAAATTATCGAATTGACTGTTAAATATGTTTGCTATACTTCTAGTTTACAAAATCAAATAGTGTAAAACGAAAATAAAATGTTTTTTTCCTCCTTTTATTGGTAATATTTTTCCTCTTCCTCCGTTTTATATGTCTTTTCGTTCTCTCTGTAGTTTGTACTAATATGTTTTACCATGTTTTGTCATCTTTTTCCAAATATATTCTACTAGTTACTCCTTTTGTATCATAAATATAATATATTGGAAAGCCGAGTATATTTTAAAGGAGGCTTTTTATGTATAAGTTAAAGGCTTTAAAATTTTGTTATAAGAAATGTTTTAGAAAATTTATTATTTTAAATGGTTTAGATTTTAAAGTAAGTATTCTTCAAATTTATTATAGTATTTAAAGGTGACTTGGTATTTTTTTTTAAAAGATAAAATTTAGTTTTATATGTTCTAAAGTAGATTTATTTTAAATATTCTTAAAGTATATATTTCTGGATAAGTATTAAAGTAGTTTTAATTTAAATGTTTTAAAGTATATTTTATAATAAAGTGTTTTAAATTATTTTAAAATCTAAAGATTGTGTACTTGGTATTTCCGGTGGTAATAAATATTTAGGAATTTATTCCATAAGAGGAGTGTGATTTGAAAACTGTTTTCAAAGAGTTGAAAAGTGGAAATATATCTTGCGTAGATATTTTGAGATAAATAAATAATTTGGGAAAATTATTTATTGTTGGATGGATGTTTGTGAATGTTATTTGATAGTTAAATAACTGACTATCAATATTGGCCAATGCGCTGATCGTTTCGAAGAGACCGGGATCGGGAGTTATTTCCCGAAAACCACTTCGATCCGGTTTGTAAGTTTCGTGGGGAAACAAGTTTGAATCGAAGATGGTACAGTGAAGTGCAAGGGCTAGTCGCTACTAATCCTGAGGATAATTCCAAAATGGATGTAGTAGGAGTAGTGCCTTCGGTTTCGTTCGAACCCGGGACGGACTTGTATGGACGAATGCTTTCGGAACATCGTCAGGTGGGCGATGGGCATTCTAAGGGATATGTACTATAAAGGTAACGCTTAGCCTCAAGCCTCATCAACCGGGAATGACTGAAAATCAGGGGTTATGCAGCAAGGCTATATGGGTAGCGCCCATTAGGGTGAGATCATTCCTGTCTAGATGTCCCTTTTTATTTCGGCTGTGTGGCGGTTGGTCGCGCCAACCGTCGGGTGATCTTACTTGGAATTACCCTTAGGTAGTTTCGGTCTTGTGTTGCAGGGGATCGGGCGTGGTCCTCGGTATGCTGATCTAGACCAGGTACTGTGACTGGTGGTACCCCAGTGCCTAGTCATTGTATGGAATCCATTCTCCAATAAGCGCCTGTACGGTTTTGATTGTGCCCAACTATTGCTGAAACCTGAGATGCAAGCATTTCAGCTAGATTCTATTTTACTTTCAATAGACACTATTATAATATCAGACGGATTTGATAAAAAGTGTTTTGGCTATCGTAAGGTAAAAACCCGACATATTTATTTGTGGCGTGGTCTTACGAGATGCTTTGATTTCAAAGGGTTTGGAAAACTTTAATAATCCAATTGAGTGTGTTTTCCCACGCTGATTTTCCAGACTGACTCGGGTGTTATTTTATTATAATGCTCGGGTCAGACCGAGTATTATAGATACATGATAGGATGTTGTGAAGCTCAGGAGACGAGCTGGATGGCGAGACGTATCACTCGTACTTGATGTATATTTTGCTGTGTTGTGTGTACTGTGTATTTAGTTTTGTGAGGACATGTAGTGATTATTGTACAGTTGTGTGTTAGATGTTGTTGAACTCTGATGTTGTATTCTAAAGATGTAAAGTATAAAACAGATATAGTTTTCTTTTGTGTAAAGATCAGTTATTATCTATTATATTTATTCCGCTGCGTATGTGAGATTCTGATGTTGTGTTGTTTCCTCTTCTTCTACCTCTTTCTTCTTTAACCCTAATGGTTCGTATTTCCGTTCACTTTGAGTCGATATGTTGGAAAATAGTGTCGATTCAAGGGGTACGGAACTGCGGGTCGTTTCACTTGGTATCAGAGCTTAGGTTGGCGATAACCTTGGCTCTGGTGGGATTACTCATTAGAAATAGAGTCTGAAATACTCTAGAATGAGTTTGAGTGTATTAATAGATATGAGTGCGTATTTGTTAGTGAATATAAAATGGTTTTATATTGTGTTGATTGGTTTATTGAGTGGTTTATGGATTCTGGTCAATACGAGTAATTAACATTATTGATAGGGATCTCTAAACACTTGAATAGAACAATTCGACACAGTATTGTTTTAAAATAGGGTAAATGAAATAATTTTACCCAAATTATTTTTGTATGTAAAAGAAATAATTTTCCGTAAATTATTATAGTTTTATTTGGTTGCTTGATTGTTAGGAAGTGATAATATTAAATTATTATCATTTAAGTGTAAAATTGAATAAGAAATCGAATTAAAACCAAAGTTAAGGAAATAAATTCAGATAATAAAATGGAATTTGTAAATGTGAATTATAAATGTGATTTATAATTGAAATTGAAAATAAAAATTCCAGAGTAATGTTTGGATACAAATTGGATGGATTTGAAATTTGGAATTTTGGAAAGTTTAAATTCCTTTGAGTTTGAAAATAGTTTTCAAAGGTTTTGGAGAAATAATGGTGATATTATTTCGGAAATATTTTGAATTGGATTTGAAATCTGGAGAGATTTGAAATTAAAAATATTTGAATCGTTTTTAAAGAGATAAAAGCATTGAACTCTTTCGGTCGCTGGAAAATAACTTCGGTGATGACTGCAGCATCATCGATGTTCATTTTCGAGTTCCAAGAGAGGAATTGCTACCTGAAGAGTGGGAATTAGAGTTGTTTGCAAAAACTGGGTTTGATTTTGAAATTGAAAGGGATTTTGGATATAGTTGATTTCAAAGGTGATTTTGAAATTTTGGGAAATTGTTTAAACTCTGGAATCTTATTTAAAATGTTTATGGAATAATAAATAAGTTAGAAGAGTAAGTCGAATTTAATGAACTTAAGCTAAGTTTAATAATATTGTGATTGGATTTGAATTAAAGTTGAAATATAATTGAAATGGAATTGTATCACGTGGTGGATACATTAAATGAAATTAAGTTCTTACTTAATAAAATTTAAATGAATCGTGTAAAGTTAAATAAAATTGAATTGGAATAAATAGATGTTGATGGCTTATAAAAGAATTTAAAACCCATTGAATAAAAATATATACTTTGCTAAATAAAATATATAATTCCGAGTTAAAAAGTAAAATGTGAATGGGATTGATTGTAAATAGATGAAAGTATGGATATAAATAATTTTGTGACTTATAAAATTTAGAAGTGGAGTAAATAAGCCAAAACAAAAATTGTTTTGTATTTTGGAATTGAAATAAAAATCTAAACCTGAGATATAAAATAAGATTGAACTCAAGTAAGTATAGTTAAAGTTGAATTGGGAGTTGAAAGTGGATTTTGAAGTCAAGCTTGAGTTATAAATAAAATTCAACTTGGATTGAGAATGAATTAAATGTAAGTGGAAATGTTGTCAAATGAAATGGAATTGGATTATAATAGAAAATGATTTGAGTTGCAAATAAAATCCAATTCGAGTATAAATGAGTTAAATATGTGCTTGGATATTATTTTGATAAATTGAGAATTTGAATTAAAAATTAGAATGGATGGGCTAACTTAATTAAATGGAATTTGATTGGTTGAGAATCAAATTAACTGGAAGTGAACTTAAGTTTGAAGTTGGGATAAATTGAAGTAAATTAACTTAAGTTCAAACTTATGGAAGCTTGGCTTCGGGTAAAAATGAAAGTCCATTAAATAAAAGTGGTAGAGATGAATTAATTTGGAAATGGTTAGTAGTATATAAGCATGGGATGTGTTGAGCTAAATAAAATGGTTGTGAATGAATTAAATTGGAAGGAATTAAAAATAAATTGAGTTGGAATCAATTTAGAAAGGTTATAAGCTTAAGTAATTAAAATTCTATGAGTTGATAGAAGTTAAATAAATTGATTTTGAAATCAATTGAATTAAATATGAGTTTGTTTTGCTTAAAAATGAATTGAATGTAAGAATGTGAGTTGTTAACCATTCTGATTAAGTAAAACGATGGGTGATTGGTTGTAAGCAATTAAAATTAATGTTGGTACATTGAAATTGCTTATGAAAAGTGTTAATGTGCATTGCTTTTAGTATTCATGGGTTGTAGTTGTTTTAAAGAGTGAAATGATAATGAATTTCATATATTTAGTACTTACATGTTTTAATTGAGTAAGTACAGGTTTTTGGAAGCCGTTTGGCTGGATTAGGACGTGCAAAATGCTAAAATAATAAGCCGCTTGCTTAAAAATGCTAAATAGAGGTACGCCTACGCAATAAAAATAGGAAATATGAACTGTTTTTGTTTTCCGACCGTGTGGGTCGATGTATATATATTTATATCACTTGTCAAACTGCAAAAGCTCCTTCGTACAAAGGAGACTTTGCCAAAAAAATTCGAAAATTTTGGGAGTTAGAAAATTTTTAAAATTTTCACTAACGACAAATGGTTCCAAATTGGAATTTGAGATAAAGGTAAATAGAATTCAATATCTAAAATGAAGTAAATTGAATTCCTATGGAATTGGAGATCCAGTTTAAAAATAAGTGATATAAAGACTAAAGTGGTAGAGTAATAATATAAGAGTATATAAAATGCTTATATTAAACTTAAGAAATGAATGGTGAAGTTCTTAAGAAAATTGGTATTGGGAATATACTAAGTGAATAATAGAATGAAGATTAAAACTGAAAGTTGTGAAATGGGATGGTTGTCAATAAGTGAATGGAAATCAAAATAAATGTGAATAATCAATTGGAATTAATACGTAGGATGTACGTATATTATTTTATTCGCATGCAGTTTGATCCAGATTCGAACACGGAATTTCGAGGTAGTTATACCGATCTGAGTTAGGATTTTTCACTCGATTTTCGACGACGAACCCTAGATATGGATTTTGATTGATTTTGGAGATTCTCTATCATAGTACGGCTATGCAAGGAGAATGATGGTTTCTGATCAAGAAACCAGATCTGAGTCCGCACTAGGAAGTCGGGTGGGCGATACTAGTTCGGAAATGAAATTGTGTGATCGAGTGAGCGATCAGATTTGGTATTGCGTACGGATGATATATGTGCATCGTATGGGCTTAAGTAAAGTGGATATTGAAATTTTTGAAAGGAAGTGAATAAAATGATTTGGATACTGTAATTGGATATTATTACTAAGTAGGACACGGGTGTTTAAAAAGCAAAAAGGAAATAGGGATTTTTGATTTCAGAAGAAAAAATTTAATGGCCCAACAAAAGGTATGTGGTTGAATTTCTGTATGAAATTTGATTGGGTTTTTGATCTAGTCACTTGACCTTTCATTTTCTTTTGAAATTTGGGGGCCCGTAGAGACATTTTGTAGTTGTTCCGAGCTAGCCGCGCAAAGGAGACGCTAGCAAAAAATTTCAAATTTTAAGGAGTTAGAAAAATTTTGATAATTCAAAATTTTGATTTCAAATTTAATTTTGAATTGTTAAGTAATATTGTTTGGAACTTGTGGATAAAGTTTAAAAAGTTAATAAGAGGGATATAGTGTCTTTATAAAAAGATTGTTTGGGAAGTTGTTAAAAACTATTTGGTTTGAGAAAAAATAAGCGGGATATGGACCATTCTTCCTAACTAGTAATTTCGAGGACGAAATTCTTTTAAGGGGGGAGGAATGTGACGACCCGGAATTTTGGATATTTGAAATGAGAATATTTAATTAATTTTAAATATTCAAAAGGGTAATTTTGACTTGAATTTCAAATATCACTATTTATTGGGTGATTTAATTATTGGATTTAATAAACTGAAATTGGGTAAAATGTTGAATCTGGAGTTTTAAGCCTGTTAAAAATTGTTTGAAGGCTTGGAAAATTTATATTAATAATACTGAAGATAGTAAAAGTGCTAAAATTGAATTTGGAAGTGTTTTGTTAAGTTTTAAAATTTTATCGTTTAAATCGATATTTAAAAATAGCCTTCCGAGGCGCAGTCTCGGAATTCGACGAAACCAGTTTCATTGAATCCGTAATATTATATTATTACCGGATTTCAAATTTCGTAGCGTTTGGAGTTATCGTGTGATCGTACGGTGGGTAAACGCACTGAAAGTTAAATCGAAAATTTAAAAATAACCTAATTTTGACTGGTCAGATTTCATCTCACATCAGCTGCTTTCCTGTCATTTCGAAATCACTGTAGCATTCCTTCCTCCCTACGCTACGCATAATCCTGAAATCGCGCTTCCTGTCTCCCTCTGTTCTTTTAATATCCACGCTTCCCTCTTTTTATATCCAGCCGAGACTCAAACTTCAGAAAAAAATAATGGCCAAATCAAAATTGTCCTCTTCTCTTCTTCATTCAAACCGAATCAAACGAAGTTTTTAAAAAAAATAGAGATAGAGGAAACCCTTCTCGTTCAAGCTAAATCCAATCTCGTATAGGAGGAAAGGGCGATCGAAGCTGCTCATGCCCATTCCTTCTCTCTCCCGATTCGAATTCAATCGGGGCGATGTTGGAGAGCTCGAACTCGTGCGCGCGCTTCATCTGGAGGGGTAGAGACGCGTTCAAGTGGGGGATTGCAACTGCTTAGGGTTGAGTTAGGGCTGCCGTCGAAGCTAGGGTTCGGTTGTTGCTCGATGTAGGAAGCTTTGGGAAGAAGGTGAGGTGTCGCGAGCTCGTTCGAGCTGCTTGGGGCTCGATCGCAAGTCCAGGTGGGCAAAATTTTAGGTGTGGCGATTCATGGACTCGTCGTGGTTCGATTTGAGTAGCGTGCAGTTTGGATTGGCTGCATCGATTAGGCGAGGTTTCGGCGTTGATGAGAGTGGGTGGTGGTGACATTCGAGGAAAAGGGGGAGGCCGCGTTCGATCTTACCAGGATTCACGACGTGGTTGCAGGAAAAGCAAGGGGCGAGGATTGAATCAGAGGCAGCACACGAGTGAGCATGAAGCATAGGGGTCTCTGTAAGGTATATATATATATATTAATGAATCATTTTCAAATTTAAATCTAATTTAATATATATAAATATATAGGAAAAACAGAAAATAATTAATTTAAAATAAATCATTAGTTCATAAAAATTTTCAAATGGAATTTAATTGTTCGAATATTAATAAACTGTATAAAATGTTTATACAAGGTTTAAAAATCATTGAAACAAGCCGTTTGGAATGGATTGCAAACAGCAAAATTAAAGGTGAGTTAATCTCACTCTTCTGGATTGCTATTTAAATTTAAATGGTTAAATTTAAATAATTGGTTGAATGATTGAATTGATTTGATGTGTTATATTATATATAGTAGTATATATAGTATATATTGGAGTGATTGATTTCCCGCATTATATAGCGGATGAGACCCTATGCGCCGCATAATAGCGGGTGATATTTTATAAACCCATATACCGTGATATTCCACCTCGAAGTGGAATTGGTATTGTGCTAACGTCTGTGGATGCAGGGAAACAGGTTGGAGAGATCTAACTGGATTCCTCAAAATATTTAGATTTGTTTAAATATTTTGTGAATGATTATTTGATATCCTGTGATGGATTTTATTGATAATTGGAATATTGGATGCTATGGTTGATTGAATACATTCGGTATACTGAGATATCAAATATATAGAATTGGATTTTTGAAAAAGAAAATATAATAGAGAATTTAAATAAATTAAAGAATGAATTGGGAAAGGATAAGGTGATTTTTAAATTCTAGTAAATAAATCCCGAGTATGGAAAAGAAAGTTTGAATAAAGGGGGTAATAATGAATCTTAAAACTTAAGTGATATTATTTAAAAGAATAAAGAATTTATTTTAATTCAAGGTTTAAATTTAACTAAAAGGAAAAAAAAGGAATTTGGGAAATTTGGAATTTGTATTTTCAGTTTAAAGATTTTAAATCATAATAAAGAAATAAAATCTGAAAGTTAATGGATTTTGAAATAAATGAAGTAAGTAAGGAAATTTATTTCAAAGTGAAGTATATTAGAAATCAATTGTAAATTGATTTAAGTGTTTGGAATTGGAATTTAAAAGAGAAGTGAGATTTTGGAATTTATAAACTGGGTTTATAAAGTGAAGTAAGATATCGGTGGATATTTGGAAGTATAAATTTCACGGTGGAAATTTATAAAGGAATGGGAATTTGTTTAAAAAAATATATAATAAATAGTGATTTATTTTTAAAGGTATGGAAATGGGAAGTGTATTACCTTGGAAAGCCGAGTATATTTTAAAGGAGGCTTTTTATGTATAAGTTAAAGGCTTTAAAATTTTGTTATAAGAAATGTTTTAGAAAATTTATTATTTTAAATGGTTTAGATTTTAAAGTAAGTATTCTTCAAATTTATTATAGTATTTAAAGGTGACTTGGTATTTTTTTTTAAAAGATAAAATTTAGTTTTATATGTTCTAAAGTAGATTTATTTTAAATATTCTTAAAGTATATATTTCTGGATAAGTATTAAAGTAGTTTTAATTTAAATGTTTTAAAGTATATTTTATAATAAAGTGTTTTAAATTATTTTCAAATCTAAAGATTGTGTACTTGGTATTTCCAGTGGTAATAAATATTTGGGAATTTATTCCATAAGAGGAGTGTGATTTGAAAACTGTTTTCAAAGAGTTGAAAAGTGGAAATATATCTTGCGTAGATATTTTGAGATAAATAAATAATTTGGGAAAATTATTTATTGTTGGATGGATGTTTGTGAATGTTATTTGATAGTTAAATAACCGACTATCAATATTGGCCAATGCGCTGATCGTTTCGAAGAGACCGGGATCGGGAGTTATTTCCCGAAAACCACTTCGATCCGGTTTGTACGTTTCGTGGGGAAACGAGTTTGAATCGAAGATGGTACAGTGAAGTGCAAGGGTTAGTCGCTACTAATCCTGAGGATAATTCCAAAATGGATGTAGTAGGAGTAGTGCCTTCGGTTCCGTTCGAACCCGAGACGGACTTGTATGGACGAATGCTTTCGGAACATCGTCAGGTGGGCGATGGGCATTCTAAGGGATATGTTCTATAAAGGTAACGCTTAGCCTCAAGCCTCATCAAACGGGAATGACTGAAAATCAAGGGTTATGCAGCAAGGCTATGTGGGTAGCGCCCATTAGGGTGAGATCATTCCTGTCTAGATGTCCCTTTTTATTTCGGCTGTGTGGCGGTTGGTCGCGCCAACCGTGGGGTGATCTTACTCGAAATTACCCTTAGGTAGTTCCGGTCTTGTGTTGTAGGGGATCGGGCGTGGTCCTCGGTACGCTGATCTAGACCAGGTACTGTGACTGGTGGTACCCCAGTGCCTAGTCATTGTATGGAATCCATTCTCCAATAAGCGCCTGTACGGTTTTGATTGTGCCCAACTATTGCTGAAACCTGAGATGCAAGCATTTCAGCTAGATTCTATTTTACTTTCAATAGACACTATTATAATATTAGACGGATTTGATAAAAAGTGTTTTGGCTATCGTAAGGTAAAAACCCGACCTATTTATTTGTGGCGTGGTCTTACGAGATGCTTTGATTTCAAAGGGTTTGGAAAACTTTAATAATCCAATTGAGTGTGTTTTTCCACGCTAATTTTCCAGACTGACTCGGGTGTTATTTTATTATAATGCTCGGGTCAGACCGAGTATTATAGATACAGGATAGGATGTTGTGAAGCTCAGGAGACGAGCTGGATGGCGAGACGTATCACTCGTACTTGATGTATATTCTGCTGTGTTGTGTGTACTGTGTATTTAGTTTTGTGAGGACATGTAGTGATTATTGTACAGTTGTGTGTTAGATGTTGTTGAACTCTGATGTTGTATTCTAAAGATGTAAAGTATAAAACAGATATAGTTTTCTTTTGTGTAAAGATCAGTTATTATCTATTATATTTATTCCGCTGCGTATGTGAGATTCGGATGTTGTATTGTTTCCTCTTCTTCTACCTCTTTCTTCTTTAACCCTAATAGTTCGTATTTCCGTTCACTTTGAGTCGATATGTTGGAAAATAGTGTCGATTCAAGGGGTACGGAACTGTGGGTCATTTCAAAAAGTAATAAAACTATATATGTGTGTGTATGTGGAGAAAAGCAGAGAATAAGAGAAGAGAAGAGAAGAATATGATTAATTCAGAACGCAGAAACAAAGGTAAATCGTGAATTTTACACTCAAATCTAAATTTAATTCAATCCTTTCCCCAAATCTGTAATTCTAATAGGTGTATATCCATTTTATATTTTAAATTTAAAGTAAGAGGGAGTCAAATAAAAAGGGAATCAATCTAGATCTGGAGAATTGATGCTGAAATGAGGTGAGTGGAAAATTACATATTTTGTAATAATATTATATTTACATCATTGTAGATCTATTTCATTTATGCCTAGATATAAATCACGATTTGTATATTTAATTTTATACGCGTACGAAATTGATATAAATCACGAATGAGATATTTAATTGTATACGCGTAATGATTATGGAAAATATGCCTATATGTTATGAACAACCCTAAACTTGATAGATATTGTATACGTTTGGATTTGGAAAGTTAGGGGTATAAATAGTCCCAAGATTTGTAAATAACTTGTTAATGAAACCATATTGCGATTTTAGTGGTTAGTTTATATAGATTGTTGAACATAAATTAGAGTTGATTATAAATTAAACTGGGAAATTAGAGTTGATAATAAATTAAACCGGGGATAGACAATATTTTAATACATTGGAATGAATTATGTAACAATGTGAATTTCTATGAATTTTCTAAAAATACAAATAAAAGAGTATTGGTTCAAATAACAAGGAATGTAAAAAATGGAAGAGATGTACAAAATAAGGGAATCACCGTATTTTGTATTATCTATTCGAATAGAAATAAAAGATAATTTATTGTTATTTCACACATAACTCTTAACTAAGTTATAGAGAATTATAGTGTTAACGATTTTCTTTGGGAAAAGAAGTAATTCCAATGTACTAAGATATAAAAATCATTAAGTATAACTAAATGTAAGTAGGAATAACAACAACAATTTAAATGGGAAACCTAAAGCACATAATTTAAGATGGTGTAGAAAATAAACGGTAAACAAAGATGATAAAGTTAAACGAATATGACAGTAATGGGTCTAAGTAGGCAATTAAAGAGAGATATTAGTTACAAATGAAACATGGGATTTCATCAAATAATGTTAAACAAAAGAGAAATAATAAATGACACTTAAATCAATAAATTGGAAACGGATAACAAATGATAGTAAATGACAAGAATAGATCAAAAGTAAGATTTATTGAACATCAATAATTGAAAGTAAAGAAAAGTAATAATTAAATGAATGTGTACAAATTAAAATGTATGCTATGATGGGCATGAATTATGGGATATAACCCAATTATCTAAATTAAGTAAAAGACTGCGTTGAAATGCGAGGTCAGTAATGTTACACTGTAGAAGCCTGCCCACCGCAAGGAGCTACCAGCAGTTATGTATACATTATACTGATGTGAGAAATATCAAACTATAGGACCCATGGAGTTATATATGATAGCATATAGGTGAAGGAATACCCTCAGTAGAGTTTGCTTCAATGAATTAAGGGGAGGGTATTGCCTAGATTGCATTAAGTAATCTAAATAGGATGGTGAGCGGGATCAGCGCTATGTCAGTATGTGTTGGTACCAAATCAGGAGTAGAGCCGTCATAAGTTGAGAACGTCATCGGTGTTACGTGGTCAACGGGAAAGAAAGGGTTACACTTAACGGACTACGCCTCCAACTAGGGTAGGTCACGTTATGTATGGTACCGCCATAGTTGTTTGCTAGTTTGTTTGTTGGGGGCAAGACTAGTTAAACCATAAAAGAGTTATTTCATAAAAAAATGAGGTAGTCCGAGGAGCTGAGTCCTCTATAATCAATAGGAAGCAAGCAAGTAGTAAATCCCCAAAGCAAGATAGAATACGGCTAAGCTATTGTGACGCCGTATTAGGGACTACAAGATGCACGACGAGGCGTAAACTACCATTGAGAGGTGGACACGGATGAAGACGATGAGACACATCGACGAGTCAACATTTCGGGTTCCCCTCCTCAAGGCGTAGTTGTACAAGTAGTCGTTATACGAGATGTAGTTCCATATGAACGTGATATTGCATTGATGATGGAGCCTGACGTGGTGCCAGATTACGTATACTAGTGGGGATAGTATATTGGTCCAAAGGGGGACTATGGTACAGATACATACATACATACATATATATATGTATGTATGTATGTATGTATATGTATATAGTCTACTTCTGGTAGATGGGGCATACCGCATGCGAACGTGGAGTCTAGATGATTAAGAAAAAATGAAAAGACATAACATGTAAGGAAGACAATCGGCATAAACTAGTGTTATGTATAAAAATGTATAATTCACTAGTCACCAGAACATTGTTCTGACCCCCTCCTCATTACAGCCCACATGATAGCTTTAGAGGTACAAGTACTGGTGCAAGGCGGGAACAGTGGAAGGACAGGTTTCCTTAAGCATGCTCAGCACTGACAAGGACACTAGATATTGGAAGTGTCAATCTTGGCTAGTAACTATATGATTTATTATATTTTACTATTCCGCTGTGAGTTATATCGACAGTGCTCTGATATGCATTTATTTGTTTATCTGCAGGATACCAAACCAATGATCTGTATCTTGGTGGACTTGGGTTTTTGATTTAGCGAAAATTCGGGCCCACTGGGGTGCGATTGTTACATAAACTTTGCCTACTATGGATGCATGCTAGGACCAGCCAATACATGGAGAAAATGAAGGGATTGATTGATTGAATTATAAAAGGAAGTTAAATAAGGAGAATGGAAAAAAGATTCCTTTATCTCATTAAATAACAATCTCCTCATTTCACTTTCTTTGTACAAAAAACCCTTCCTCCTTCTCTCCAAAATAATGGCTGCCATCATCTTCCTTTAAACAAAATAAAAACCATTAACAACTTAAAATCAAACATCAAATTAAATTAAATTAAAACAAAGACTGTTCATCCATCTCTTGTAAGGATTGGATGTGGATCTTGGCGATCTAAGGAGATAGCATAAACTGAGGTGTGACTTTTGGCTAAATCTGAGATATATCTTTTATTTTATATGTTTAGTTAAATATAATATGATTATCATAGTTCGTGTGTACATACTATTGCCTCATTTGATTCAAAATTGTTTATGTAATTTGAATCGTTTGTTGAATGAATCGATTTGATTTTTAGTTTGAATAAATCAAAACATAAATTTGTATATGATTAAAAAATGTTTTAATTATAGACCTATGTTTTAAACTCTCAAATCAAAGTGTAATTTTTTAGATCTGAAAGTTTGTATGTACATATTATTTGCATTTGTGTTGAAACGGGAACATTGTATATACATGTTGTCACTTCACCTTAAATTGAAGATAATCATGCAATTTAAATACTTTATTGGATAAATTGTTTTATTCTTAATCTAATAAATTTTAAAAGAAATTTACATATGATTAAAACAATATTTTAATAATGAATCAAAGTTTTAAAATTGATTACAATAATATTCTAAATTTGTTACCCAATTTATTATCTCAAATGTCCTTTTTAAGCATTTTAAAGGATTGTTAATATATTTTTTAATTTGTTGTGTTCCAACTTTATTTTAGAAAAAACCTAAATTTCATTTAGGTTAAAACTTTTAATTTATATGTGTGTGTATATTTTTCAACTAATTTAAGTATACATAAGATTACAAATGCAACATAAAATTTTAATGCAGTATGGAAGTTTGTTTCGAATTAATTGGAAAATTTTAATTTGATCTTTATATGCACACACTTATATATATGTATGTGTGTGTGTACATATAAACATTTAATGTTTGTACTTCAAATTGCCAAAGCACGATTTAAAACTTTTTTTAATTACTAAACAATTTAGAATTGAGGTAATAATATATATATATATATATATATATATCTGTGTGTGTGTGTATTATTGTTTGATGTTTATGTTATTGTGTCATAATACCACTTGCATGTTAATTAAATATTGTATCAATTAAGCGTGATAAAGAGGGAAGGTGGAATCAATCAATGATGTCACCTTTCATCCTCTTACCTATTAGATCCTTATGCGGTTGCATCTAGATTAATCTTATTTCCTATATATTATCACCAATTAATCATACTTGCTTTATGTCTAGCAATTCTGTCACACAATTGAAGCATGAATATATTTGATATATTCGAACTTTTACATATCCCACACTTAAATTAATTTAGAATTTAATTAATAAAATAAGAAAACATTAATAAAATATGATTTCATTAAAACAATATTAGATTGGATTTAATAAATCCTTTAGACTTCGTAGGCCCAATAGATTCAAAATAGAAAATCTTTTGAAATCTACCTATTTCACTCGCTTTCGACTGGGATGTTTCCAAAACTATGGATGCCAGACTTCGGCGTCACTCGGGATAACGGTGTCAATCCTAACAACAGTGTCCCATGTTGTATGGAGGATGGTTGTCATCATGAGTGAGGGGGTGCGAACCGTTGCGGCCACGTATCTGATTGTCGATGTGCCCTAGCACGAAAGCAAGAGACATCTTACCTAACTCAAGAGGCAGTAGGCACTCCCCGGGGAATTAATTGAGTGCACGGTGTGTCAATCTTACTGGATAGCCTAGCAGTCCCTGACAAGGAAAATGATTCTCGATAATTCACCATCGTGGATAGCCGGGTGAACAGAGAGCAGCGGCTTACGCGGTCCTAGGTGGCAAAGGTCGACAGCCCTTAAACAAGTAAATGAGCACATGATAACTCATCCTCATTGGATAGCCTTGGTGAAGATGCTGAATGATCCAGGCTCTACGGCCTTCGACGCATTCTTCATAAGAAGTTACAAGCTCAGAAGTGAGCTTGAGAAAGACACGAGGGGTAGAGTCTAGGCATCTTGAGACATGCTGACAGGAATCTGGCCACTTTTAGATTCCCTAAGGGCGAAGATGAATAAGAGAACTATTTGATGATCCGTAGGAGTTGCTCCAAGCATTAAGAGGAGTGCTAGGTGTCTAGGATTTCAGTGCGGGGTGCTCGACAGGCGGCTAAGTTTTCTATGAGGTTACCCTACCCTCAAGTTTTTCCATGAAGCGAGCTGATTAGGACGGTCTAAATCTTGAGGCAGATCTCTAAGTGGTTGGGCACGGTCCTTACGTGGGGCGCATGCATAGTTGCCCAAATTTGGTCGATACTAACAGTAGTGCGAGGAGATGAGCGAGCATGCACATCATCTACGCATGACACGTATCCAAACTAAGACGGTAAGGTGTTTGTACCAAAATTGGGCACAACAGTCTTCGGATGTGTTTGAAGAGATAAAATAAAGAAAATAAATGTAAAATGAGGCAGATCTAACAAACACACCAATCAACAGATAAGAAAAAATGCAGAAACACGCAAATTTAGAGTGGTTCGGTGTATTGCCTACGTCTACTATGAAATGATTGATGTTTATTGAATTTGACTTGCTGATCACAAGAGATTGCAACAGTACAACTAAAGTATAGTAATGATTTCGGCAGAGTATCAGCGTAGAGAAGCCAAAAATCCATTTTCTGTAGGTCTAGGGTCACTATTTATAGGCGCAGGCAGCAAATATCTCGCCCAGATCTCGGAGGACTTCTTTTCTCACGTGGGTGGGCCCATGGGATCGAGTTCAGGTGATTTTGACTCGATATCAGAGCGATACGAATGGAATTTGTATCGATCAAGAATTGATCCTTTTTGGCTGAAATTGATCTGGTACATTCTTGACGTTGTAGGCAAGCTCCTATGAAAATTTGGTGGCATTTGGACTGTAGATCTCGAGTTATGATCGATGCAAGTTTGGATTTGTATGACATTGTCATCTTCGTATCGATACTATTTCGAATCGGTCATGTGTGGCTCTGTTCGTATCGATGCTTTCATGCTACTTCGTATCGATGGTTGGATGCCGCCTTCGTATCGATGCTTCATGTTGCTTTCTTCGTATCGATCAGTGGTTGTTGCTCTTCGTATCGATGGTGGGAGATCGATACGAGATGGATGGAGGGAGACCGATACGAAATGGACATTTTTTGATGGATATGAAGTGTTGTTGACATGATGGATACGAAGTAGCTTCATTTTGATGGATACGAAAGAAGTTAGTGGGCGATGGATACGAACTGAATCTCTCTTGGGGAATGGATACGAAATTGGATGGATATGAATAGAGTTGGATTTCTCAACCTTGATCGATCAATATCTTGAGCATACTAACTCCGATTGACTTGAAATTTGGAACGTTGGCTTTCATAGCTTTGCTTGTCGTGTCATATCAATTGTAGCTCGATCCGGACTCTTGCAAAATTTACCAATATCCATAGTGAATCTATGTACAACCAATTTTCAGGATGAACTGTCCTTGGTTTTAGTCAAGTTCTTGGTGTCACAGCCTTTCCAAAAGGCGGGATAACATAAGGAATCTTCTTGGTGACCAGAGGAGGCGGTGGAACATTGTCCACCGTGCCACGGTCGATGCTGGATGCGAGGTACCAAGCATGGAAAGAGCTTGCACAGGAATCCGCTAACAATAAAATCAGAGGTTTGCTCTATTTCTAGCATCAAAATATTGACGATATTTTTTACAACCTCGGAGTTATGATAATGCATTATGTAGAGAAAATGTTACCTGCTAATCACTAGGCTTAATGATGGAAAATTGAAGGGAAAAGAGCACTTCAAGGTAAATGACATAAGAGGTGAAGTGGTGCGACGAAGCTAACTATGTCCAATTTGAACTTCCCTTTATTATACGACTCTCTTACAATTACAAGGAATTACAAGAGAATAATAGGAAAAGGTGATTCGTCTAAGATTAATGAAGTTGCTAATCTCAGGGAGTTGCTATTTCAGGAAGATTTGAGTGGTGGATTACGGGCTCCCACCATCTAAGTCCGCTTAGTTGGGGGCCCAACCAACCTGAGTCCCCTCCGTTGGGGGCTCAACCAACACCTTAGAAGTGGTCATGTAGGGTTTTAATAGCAGTTGAGCTAATACTGGGACAACTAAGATTGTGCTGTAAAACAGGCGTGAAATGCACCCAAGCATTAATATGGTTGAATGGACTTGTTAAGAGACAGCCGAAGAAAGAATGTGATGCATGGTTGAGATGATGGTCAATAGGAGAACTGTACCAGGATCATGTTATGCCATGCTTTGCATTAAATGCGCTTGTACTTATATTTTGCTTATAGAAAATGGAACATACTTCTTGTCAGAAATAAGTACATCTAGCTGCACCTCTTGTCACTTTTCTCCCCCATGCCTAGGTGGCAGGACGAGCCAAGCTGGTCTACTGAGACCATAAGGAGGATGGGGAACTGGCAAGAGCTGAGGGCACGTCGAACTATGTGAGACGGGATGGAGTGTAGGTCGTGGGTGGTAGTGTCGAAGGTGATCAGTGATGGGATACATTTGAGGTAATCTAAAGCTATGCCGATCTGGAGATGATTGGGGGAGAGATGCTTAACCAAGCAAGCTAGCATAGAACCAAGTTGTAAGTGGATTGGAATGAGAGTCAGTCGACCAATAAGAGATGGGTCGAGCTGGGCTTGCGCCTTGTCTTAATAGAAGAGTCGGTTGCTAGTTTTTCTATGTGGGGAGGCTTTGCCAGTAGAAGGCTTGATGTGCAATTGAGCAGAGGAGCCATACAGGCCTATGATGGATTCAGATTATCATCATACATAAAAAAACCCAGTCGATCTGTCCACAACCGTTGCTGGCTTATGAGCCGACTTGGACCGATCAACCTAGACCGGACCGAGTCAGGCTAAGATGCCTTGATTGGTATGTCTTCTTACTTATGAATAAATTAAGTAACAATAACCATTCAAATTCTCTACGTTTACTAGGAAACTAACCTAGATTCGGTTTTTTTTCAATCAATTTTCCAGATCTTTATTTTTCATAGATGCTTTTACTTAGTTTATTTAGGTTTTCTTAGCTTAATCATGGTGTATCTTGCAGTTCTATATTTTTCATTATATTTTTACTTAGTTTGTTCTTATTATTTTGGTTTAGTCATTTTGCAGCCATTATCTTCCATTTCCTTCTACTTAGTCTGTTCTTCTTACCTAGTGTTACTTAATTTTCGTAAATAAAGCAGAATAACCATGGTATCTTAGCCTAGCCCAGTCTAGTCCAGGCCGACTGAGTCCAAGTCAGCTCGCAAGCCAGCTATGGTCGGGGGTAGATCGGTTGGGTTTCCTACGTATAACGATAACCCAAATCCAGCTTAGGCCTGCATTGACTCCTCTGCTTAATTGCATGTCAAGCTTTCTGTTGGCCGAGCCACTTTGCACAGCAACCCCATCGACCAGCTTACTCGTCAAGACACGCTCGGGCCTAGCTCGGCCCATCTCTCATTAGTTGATTGACTCTCTTTATCTAGCCCGCTTTAACCCAGATCTAGGCCAGCCCGCTTGCTCAAGCATCTCTCCCTTAGCTATCTCCCGATCGGCATAGCTCAAAACCGTCTCAAGGCTAGTCGTCATTGATCCAGCTTCGATACTGCTACCTATGACTTGCACTCCATCTCGTCTCACTTGGCTCGGTGTACCCTCAGCTCCCACCAGTTCCCTATCCTCCTTAGGGTCTTAGTAGACCAGCTCGACCCGTCTTACCACCCTAGGCATGCGGGAGCAAAGCAACAAGACATACAGTCAGATCTACATATTTCTAGCAGGAAGTATGTTCCATTTCTACAAGCATACTGCAAGTACAAGTGCATTTGATGCAAAGCATGGTAGAGCATGCTCCTGATAGAGTTCTCCAATCGACCTTCATCTAAGCCACACATTCCTTTCTTTCCTTGGCTGTCTCTTATCAATTCCATTCAGCCAGATCAATATCAAGGTGTGCTTCATGCTTGTTTTACAGAACGATCTTAGCCATCAAAGCATAAGTTCAACTACTATAAGAACCTCATACATGGCCACTTCTAAGAGGCTGGTTGGGTCCCCAGTGGAGGGGACTCGGGTTGGTTAGGCCCTTGGTGGAAGGGAATCAGGTTGGTTGGGCCCTCGATGGAGGGGATTCAGGTTGGTTGGGCCGTCGGTGGAAAGGACCTAGAAGGTTAGAACCCTTAGTCTGCCATTCGAATCTCTTGATACAATAGCTCCTTGAGATTAAGCTTCATTAGTCTTAGACGAACCATCTTTTCTTATTATTCTCTTGTAATTCCATGTAATTGTAAGAGATCCATATAGTAAGAGGACTTCACAATGGACGCAGGCAGCTTCGCCGAACCACGTCAACCCTTATGTCATTTAACTTTAGATGCTCTTTCCCCCCTCATTTTTCCATCATTAAGGCTAGAAAGTAACATTTTCTCTTCATAACATATTATCTTAACTCCGAGATTGATGAAAAATTTCGTCAACATTTTGGCGGTCAAAGAAGAGCGAATCTTCGAATTTTTGGTTAGCAGTTTCATGTGCAAGCTCTTTCCACACTTTGGTACCTCGCTTCCAGCATCGACCGTGGCAACGGTCGACAGTGTTCCACCACCTCCTCCAGTCACCAAGAAAATTCTTTAACTACCTCACATTGCTCTTATTCACATTGCTTCTACTATCAACCAAATTATGACAACCATGCGTGTGCCCTATGAGAGAGCCGCACCTAAGTTCTTAGAGATATGCCTTAAGATTTAGACCATCCTAGTCAGCCCGCCTCATGGCCAAACCTGAGGGTAGAGTAATCCCTTACAAATCTTGGCCACACACCGAGCACCCCCATGTAGAAAACCTAGAGACCTAGCACTCTTTTTAATGCCCAAAGTAGCCTTTTATGGGTCGTCAAATAGTTCTCTTGTTCGTCTTCGCCCTCAACGACATCTGGAAGCGACCAGATGTCGTCCACATGTCTCAAGTTGCCCAGACCCCACTGCCGGTGTCTTTCTCAAGCTCACTTCCAAGCCCATAACCTATTGTGAAGAATGCATAGAAGACCACAGAGCCAGGATTGTTCAGCATGTTCACAAAGGCTATCCAAAAAGGATGAATTATCATGTGCTCATTACCTTGTTTATAGACCGCCAACCTTTGCTTCTCCCTTCCTGTTCGGCAGGCTATCTGCAAAGGTGGATTACCGAGAATCCATTTCATTGTTGAGGACTTCAAGTCTATCCAATAAGATTGAATCATCGTGCATACAATTCCTTTCTCAGGGACACCTTCTGCTCCCATGAGTTTGGGTGATACATCTCCCCCTTGTGTTGGAGTGCATTGATGATCGGATACGTAGCCGCAATGGTTCATACCCTTAGCCCATGATGTCGCCCATCCTCCGTATACGATGGGACATTGTTCACAGGACTTGCACTGTTACCTCGAGTGAAACCAAAGTCCAACATCCATAGTATGCTCATAAAAAAATAAGTTGGGCCCAACACTTTATGGAGAACCTTTAAGCCTCTAGCGCTTAGGTTCAAGCCGGGCTTGTAGCTCCTTATTACAGCATATCACCTTAGAGAACCTTCAAGTCCCTCAATGCTTAGGTTCATCCTGGGACCACATGTCAGCTCCTTATTACAGCGAGTCACCCTGGAGTACTTTCAAGCCCCTCAACACTTAGGTTCGAGCCGTAACTACCTGTCACCTCCTCATTGCAATGTTTCACCTTAGAGAACCTTCAAGCCCTTCAGCACTTAGGATTGATCTGGGACCGCTTGTAGATCCTTATCTCAATGTGTCACTCTGGAGAACCCTCAAGCCACTCGGTGCATAGGTTCATGCTGGGACTGCACAACAGTAGAGCAACGCACAAATAAGTTCACTTTTCACAATTTCTATATACTAAATTCTTGTGGACGATGGAACCTGCCTCCCATCTCACCACTATATCACACCCTTATACATCAGTGTTCGAACCAATCATGTTCCTCAGTTCAAGCCGGGTCCTACGATTATCTAATGATAAGTGATGTGTCAACCAAGAGAACCCTCGAGCCTTCATGCACTCCGGTTCGAGCCAAGCTCATCCACCACTCTACACATGACTACTTGACATCCAAGAAAATACATGGGCCAATATTGTGCTGCCACTCTATGCCAATGCTACTTGCCACTTTGTACCTGGTCGACATTTGGCTCTTGTCAATGTCCGGTTTTGGCCTGTCACATGACAATGTTACTGCATAACACTTCTTAAAATGGAAACTTTTTCTAAAAATAACGAGGAAATCCCCCTAACAGCGTATTACTTGGGAATACCTCGAGCCACTTAATGCTCAGTTCATGTCTGGACCACCCATCAACAAAGTAGCACAATGAAGCTCAACTGCCATTTGTCAGCCTTGACATTTGACGAACGACCGATTTGAACGGTGAATGCTCACTTCTGAGTCCATTAACTAGCCTAGACTATCAATCAAAACAGGTTAATCAAACCAATGCAAGGGACTTTCCTAACTATCCAAGATACGCTACCCTATCAACCACAGGCAAATAATCAAAGACAACAAATAGTTTTATATATAGCAAGTTTTCAAGACAAAAGCTCAGCTCTTATTCAGTTCAAAAGAGTGTAGTGGCATAATTCCCGCCTTGTTAGGCTTACAAAAATTTTCAATCGCTAAGTAGTTAAACAGAAGAAAAGGAGAAAGGGAAGAAGAAGCACGTCAATAATGTTGTCCAGTGGCATACCAGCCCGCGCTCTTATCATTGCCCAAACCACTCTCGGCTGCACCAATGACATTTCTCCAGCACTTCAAGCGATCAAAAACTTGTTGAAGAAAATTGGAAGTGCCACCATTTTTGAAGCCTTCTACATCAGATCTCACAAGAGACCCAGAAAATCTTCCAGAAAACCTCACTAAGTAGTAGATAAAGACTTCGACCATGGCAGAAGAAGCAGAGGCAACAACCACTACTCTTTCTAGAAGAACAGTTAAGCATCCAAACCAACCTGAAGTTGGAAATGTCAGAGCATCAAAGCAAAGAAGCCCCCTAACTACACCTAGACCACTAGTCTGAGACCGATGAGAAATCACCATTGGAAAGTTGGTTGAAAAGCACAAGCATAGGTCCAAGCCAAAGGCAAGATCCATGTCAAGAAGCAGAAATCCAAGTAAGCGATCTGAACTACAGTCGACAAACATAGTTCGGCACCCAAAGAGCTGCCTCTTTCCTTTTAAACCCAACTAAATTTGATAAAACCCAAGTGCTCAAGAGCAATAGGAGAGAAAGAGGAAGACAAAGTTATCTATTTTTACTAATAGAAAATTGTGCAAAGTTCGAGTTTCCTAATAAAATTACATGCAAATAGCTCAATGGGATCAAATGGGAAGAAGAGTGGGTATTTATACACCTCTCCTTTTAATCACCACCATTATGATCAGAAAGACAAAAAGAATCTTAACCGTTCAAGATTGATAAGTTTTGTGTCACACCATGCGCATGGGCAAAACAACATATCCCTGCCACATTCAAGAAGCACAACTGTTGTGGCCAACGGTGCAATGCCACTTAGGTGGTGCATTAATTACATAGCAGAACCATCCAACGATGGAGTCTTCATGATTTTACAAGCCCAAGCCCAATCATGGGCACATACTTTAGAGGAAAATGTTACTCAATTGTTTTATAGGAAGGCAGAGTACTCAAGGTATCGTAGCTTGGCCCGATCCGATCTAGGTAGATTGGGTCTAAGTCATCTCGCATTCCAGCTGCAGTTAAGGGCAGGTCGACAAGTTTTCCTATATATAATGATAACTCGAATCCAACTTAGGCCTGCATCGTCTCTTCTTCTCAATTGCACATCAAACCTTCTGCTAGCCAAGCCTTACTATGCAGTAACCCCAACGACTAGCTCATCGATAAGGCGCAAGACCGACTCGACCCATCTCTCATTGGTCGACCGACTCTCTCTCTCTCTTCGGCGCAATTGCAACTCGCCTCTAGGTTACTCCATTTACTCAAGCATCTCTCCCTCGGCTACCTCCCAATCGATGTAGCTTGAGCGTCTCAAGTGTGGCCCGTCACTAATCCAGCTTCGATACTGCCACCAATGACTTGCACCATCTCGTTTTACCAGGCTTGGCGTGCCCTCGACTCTTACTAGTTCCCCGTTCTTCTTATGGAATATACAAACCATCTCGGCCTATCCTACCACCTAGGAATGTGGGAGAAAAGTGATAAGAGGTACAGCTAGATGTGCCTATTTTTGGTTAGAATCATGTTCCATTTTCTACAAGCATACTACAAATACGAGGACATTTAACGCAAATCATGGTAAAGCATGCTACAGATACTGTTCTCCTGTTGACCTTAATCTCAGCCACACATTCCTTTCTTTCCCAAGCCATCGCTCATCAAGTCCATTCAGCCAGATCAATGGTCAGACACGCTTCATGATTGTTTTGCAGCATGATCTTAACCATCCAAGCATCAGTTCAACTGCTATACGAACCGCATGGATGGCCATTTCCAAGAGGTTGGTTAGACCCCGGTGGAGGGGACTCAGGTTGGTTGGGCCCTCTATGGAGGGGACTCGGGTTGGTTGAGCCCCCATAGAGGGGACCAAGAAGGTTGGAACCCGTAATCCACCACTCGAATCTCTTGATACAATAGCTCCCTGAGATTAGCAGCTTCATTAGTCTTACGCAACTCATCTTTTCCTATTATTCTCTTATAATTTTTTGTAATTATAAAAGCGCCATGTTATATGAGAACTTCACAATGGATGTAGGTAGCTTCGTCGTACCACTTCACCTCTTGTGTCATTTACCTTTAGATGCTCTTTTCCCCTCATTTTTCCATCATAAAATCTAGTGATTAGTAAGAAACCATTGCTCTTCATAACGCATTATCATAACTCTAAGGTTGACGAAAAATATCATCAACACCTAGGTTTAATTTTCTTCACCTTAAAATTCTTTTAATTTCCATTATGCTCTTAATTTTTAAAAGAAGTTGATGTTATTTTATTTTATAAAATTAAAGGAGGGTGAGGAAAATTGAATTCTTAATGAAAAATGTAGTTCCTTAACAAGTAAGTTTAGTGATGAACAATACATGAAACTTTAAGCTTTGTGATTTTAAAAATACAACTAGTTTGAAGCTAAAATTATTCAGGTTAAATTTTTTAAAAATTTAAATTGAGATTTTAACTATATTTTTGTGTGTATATAAGCTTTATAGTTTTATGTATGTTTAAAAATTTGAATATACTTTAGGTACGTGCTTGCTCTAGTATGACTATGTCATTATTTAATGATGTTAAATACAACTACCACTTCTGTAATAGTTTGTATATTTTCAAGTTTAATATACAAAATATCTCCAAAAAGAAAATTTTGGTTATTTCAATACCTAAAATTTTCAACAAGGTAAAATTCTTTGAATTTACCTATTTCATACTTGAATGCTTCAATTAGCTTGAGTCATAACCCATATAATATTATAGCATCTTTAATGAATTCAGAGTTGCCAAGAAAAAAATTCTTTAATAAGCAAAGTGTTAAATACTACTTGAAATTTTGAATCATGTGCCTTTGAAATTTATTTGAAGCAAGAACGAACTTTAACACCAAATTTGAAATTTTCCAATTTGATATGTTCCATTGTTATAATCAAAACTTTTCATTTTATGATCCAATTTTAGCTACCTTTTCTCATTGAAAAGATATTTTCATATGGAACAACTTTCATGCTGGTCACCTTTTGAAAATTTGAAGTTTGTTTATGTTAAAACCTGTTTGATGTAGAAGTAAATTTCTAACCTGTGCATATTTAATTTTTTAAACTATATTGCTATATTGTTTTAAACATAACTCTCAGACCACTCATTTGTTTTCAACTATTTTAATCTTGTTGGAAAGTTATGTTAATATGATAGTTAGGCAAAATTATGAGGTTTGCTATATGCAATCTCAGTTAAAAATAGTAGTCCTCCTTTAAAAAATAATTTCCAGATTTTTGTAGTGTCAAATAAATTAAACATAACTTATGTGGCACCCTATATTTTCATGATCTAAAAGATGTTTCAGTAAGGTAATTTAGCGATCTATAATTTTACTTTTGGAAACATCAAGTAATTTTGTGCTTTGGACAGTTAATGCTTTATAGTAACGTAACATATTCTTTGTGTACATGGTTATACATCTATAAATGAAAGTAATACTTCGTAAATTTATGTATGTGATCTTATATGATTTGTTTTAGTTGAGCGTAGGTAGATGAAAGCCTTTTGGATCGATGTTTGGTGCATACTCTCTTAAAATCGCTTCAAAATTAAATAAGCTTGCTTTTGGATGTAATATAAGGCATGTTTTATACATATTTTGGAGGGTGTGTGTGTGTGTGTGTATGCATGCATGTGTATGATATTTTGTTATTTCTCCACTATCGGAATGCCTCTCCAGAGACGTAATATATGTATTGTAAACCTCCGAAATGAACTCTATACAAAAGGGGACTCTATTGTTTCGAAAATTTTGACCTTGAATATTTTTCCATATATTAGTATTGTATGCACAAATTATAATCTATAGACTTTTGGTGTATTTATAATTGTTTGAGCTAAAGTCTTATTTCATCTTTAAATTCTTCTATTTCTCTCTTGTGTTCTTACTTTATTTATTTGGCTTTACTAGATTTAATCATGATACTTTTACAAAACTCTACTTTTTCATATGTTTTTTTTCTTTTATCCTGCTTATACGCATTCAGCTATGATGCTCTTGTTTTACTTTAATAAGGGTTACCTTTAGATATTTCTGCTTTTATTGGTCATTTTTATTTAGTGGCCATACTGTTAGTTTATTTTTTATCTTTTTCATATATATATATATATATATATATATATCCATGAGTGTGTGTAAAATATATATTCATATACATACACTAATTTGTGTGTGTGTCTGAGTGTGTGTAAATATATGTATACATGTATATTTTAATTTAACATTTTCTATTAAGTTTTTTGATAGATATATTAGATATTTATTGGTTGCATTTGCTATACTGATGTTATTGATGGGATTTTGTGTTTTGGATTCAATGTTGTGCCTTAATTATCTCTTAGCGTTATCTCTACATTGTCTTTTCTACCATGTTGCTGATTTTAGACCTTTGACTTCTGATATGGCTGATGCTTACTTGGATATTCTCATTTTATGGTTCTGTTTATTTGCTTTTTATTTTAGAATCTAGTTTATTTAGGCCTTATTTTATGCATATTGCACACTATCATGGACTATGGTTATTAGGTTTGGTTTTTTTACGTTATACGAGTTTATGAGGTAAAGCTACCTACCAGGCTTGTTGGCAACTTGTTTTTAAGCATTGAATATAATTATACGAGTGCTCCCTTGAATAAGCAACACTCATTTTTCTCAAAAAATAAATCAAAATATTTCTCAAACTCTTTTATGAATGAATACTAAATACGATTTAGTATATAAATATTGTTCACGTAGATACAAAATAAGATCATGTGCAAATTAATAAAAGTGTTTTTTAAATTTACTATTTTAACCCCATTGCCAATGCAGCTGACAATGGTATCAAAGCCCACGTTAGGTTTATGTGAAAAATTAACTAACATGTTAGGATTATGTGAAAATTAATAGAAGTTTTTTTTTCAAATTCTTTAAGAAACACCCATTAGATGGGTGTTTAAGGAAAATGTGTTCAAACTAAGAAGAAGTTTACTCTAAATAAGAAATGTTCTATGAGTATAAAGCCTCTCGATCTCCTGGCCTTTACTTGGCTCGTCGAAGTGGTATGTTTCAAGGGTATTCCCTTATGGAAGACTCAAAGTGATCCAAGTCTTAGGTGGATTCAGTTAAGCGTATCTAAATATTATAAAATAAATTTAAAATTATTTTAAATTTAAATAAATAATTATGTAATTTTGTAAGGAGTTATAAAATGTAAAATTCAAAATTGTTTTATATTTAAATAAATATAAATGTTATATTTATAATTAATTAAATTGTTTAATTAAAGAAAGAATACATATAGATGTGTGTGTGTGTGTATTGTAGTGAAAAATTGATGAGCGTAAGTGATTTAATTAGGATCTAGTTTTTGTCTATTTGAATACCAATGCAACTCAAAATCTTTTATGATATCACATAAAAACAAATAACCAAAAGAAAAGAGACACATAAGACTAAACATGGTTCGAATTTGTTTCCTACGTCCACGGAGACCTAATAACCCGTTATTATTTCTTCACTTTGAGAGAGAGAGTACAATATGAGAAGAGTATGAATCACTCAATAAATTTCACTCAATCTTATAAAAGATATAGAAATATAGATCTTATTGAGGATATTTGGTGGAGAACACTCTTGTTGGTTTTTTGAGATGAAAAGATGAACAAATGTCTTCATTTATATAGGTGCAAGGATGAAGACTGTATGAAGATAAGGATGAAATCTTTCTAGATTTACTTGATTTGATTTCAACACATTTAGCATATTGTTGTTTGTTTCCACGTATATCCTTATTTGATTGATTCCTCAAATCAATTAATACATCTTCTGATATTAAATGATTATCTTTCATATTTGTTTCCCATATTTGATTGATTGTGCAAATCAATTAATATCTTCTCCCTTTATAGATTTAAATTGTCCAAATTTAACACTCCACCTCAATTTAAATATATACATCAATCAACAAAAGTCGGTTGTTGGGTCAGCGCTCCATGGTGCTCAAGCAACTGAAATCAAATTGATCAACTCTGAACAGTGCTCAAACTTGTCCTTAGGAAGTGACTTTGTCATCATATCTGAAGGATTATCCATAGTACTCACCTTCACCAACTTGATCTTGCTTTGTTCTTCCTTAGGCATAAGGAAGAATCCTCTGACATCAATGCATTTCATCCGAGAACTATAAGCTTGATTCTCTACAAGATGAATCACGCTTTGATAGTTTGAAAATAGCTCCACTCTCTGCTGCACCATAAAGAGATCATCCAATAACTAATGTAAATAAAATCCCTCCTTAGTGGCTTCCATAATCGATATCAACTTGTCCTTGGTAGTTGACAAAGCTACTATAGACTGAAGCTTGATCTCCACGAAATCGAGCCTATGCCAAGTGTAAAAAAATAGTCCGACGTTGACTTCCATTCGTCTCTATCCCCAACGTAATCTGAATCACAGTAACCTCTAGGAGAGATGTTGACATATACTCCACCATATAACAAGCCTAATGAAGAAGTTCCATAAAGATATCTGAGTATCCACTTCACTACTTGCCAATGCTCTTTGCATGGGTCAAACATATATCGACTAACAACACCCACTGCATGGCCCAAATCTAGTCTCATGCACAACATAACATACATGAGACTACCAACAGCACTAGAATAAGGTATATCAGCCATATTCCTCTTGTCTTCATCCGATGAAGGAGATAAGTCTTTCGACAACTTAAAATGAGAGCCTAATGGAGTGCCAACCGGTTTAGCTTTCTCCATACCAAATCGAGCGAGGACCCTCTCGATGTACTACGCCCGAGTGAGTCTCAACTCTCTCTGTTTCCTATTTCTAAATATCTCCATTCCTAAAAATCATTGTGCTTTTCCCGAGATGCAATCAACATATCATCAACAGATAACAAAAGAAATATCATATCTCTGTCACGCCTCCGGAAATAAACACACTGGTTTTTGAAGCTTCTAGAGTATCCCTATGAAAGCATAAACTTATCAAATCTCTTATACCATAGGCTAGGAGACTGCTTCAGTCCATACAGAGATTTTATTAATTTTACAAACATAATCTGGCCTACTACTAGCAATGAACCCCTCCAGTTTCCTCGAATAAATTTCCTCATCCAGATCACCATGCAAGAATGCAGTTCTGACATCTAGTTGCTTAAGTTCCATATCATAATGAGAAACTAATACCAAAAGAATACGAATGGATATATGCCTTACAACTGGAGCAAAGATATCATGATAATCTACCCCTTTCTTCTGAACATATCCCTTTGCTACTAACTTTTCTTTGTATCTGAGATCACCATTGTCGCTGTCCTTCACTTTATAGATCCACTTACATCCAATTGCTCTCTTGTTGGTGCGAAGAGGCACCAAATCCTATGTCTGATTTTCCTACAAAAATTCAATCTCCTCCTCCATAGCAACTAACCAACTGGAACTATCAACTGATGCAATAGCTTCTCTACAATCGTTGGGCTCATCATGGACAACATTCAATGCATATGTTGTCATGTCATCAAAGTCAATGTCTTCGATGCTCAATCCAACAAAATCCTCAAGCCACTTAGGCTTCCTTCTCTGTCTAGCGGGCCTAGTCCCTGAATGAGCTCCAACTTGAGTCCGATCCTATGAACCAACATCTGTACTATCCTCAACAACCACGGTTCCATTAGAAACACCATCTGAACCTTTATGGATCGAATCTGAAGATGACTTGCTTTGTGTTTGGTATTGTGAATCTGTCCTCACACTGTCATCGGATGAGGAAGGGTCCACCTTCAACATAGCCTTCTCATCAAAAGGCACATGCCTGCTAATAATAATCTTCTTACTGATAGGACATCGCAGCATATATCCCTTCACTCCTCTTCTATAACCTAGAAGATATACTTGCGAGCTCTAGATTCCAGCTTTCCTCTACTCTCATGTACATAAGCTGGACATCCAAATACTTTTAGAAATGAATAACTAACACGCTCTCCTTTTCATACTTCTTTAGGGATCTTCATATCTATGGCAGTAGAAGGTGTGTTGTTCATGAGGAAAGCCGCCATAGATAAAGATTCTGCCCAAAATCCCTTCTTCAACTTAGCGGTCAATCCGAGGCAACGAGTTCTCTCCAACAATGTCTCATTCATTCTTTCAGCAGCTCCATTAGACTAAGGGTGGCCAGGTGTGGTGTAATGCCTCTTAATGCCTTCAGATTCACAAAAGTCGATGAATTCCTATGATACAAATTCACCACCAATTTTCGAACATAGAACTTTCGGCTTCTTCCTTGACCGCTTTTCAACCATAGATTTCCACTTTCAAAACCTGGCAAAGTTTCCACTATTAGACTGTAGGAAGTATACCCGTACTTTACGAGAGAATTCGTCCATAAATGAAACGAAATACATGGCTCCACCCAAGGATGGGCAAGGGAAGGGCCCTCAAACATCTGTATGAACACACTTTATGGCAGCGTTTGCTTTATGCTCACCAGTGCCAAAAGAAATCTTTATCTACTTACAAAGAACACATTCTTCACAAAAGCTAAGCTTTGAATGTTGAACACCATCAATCAAATTTTGCTTTCAACTCATCCAAACTGTGTTCACCAATATGTCCCATCTGCAAGTGCCACAATCTGAAAGAATCTGAATCAGCAAAAGTAGCAAAAGCTAATTTACTAACTACAGTAGTGCCATTCAATAAATAAAGATTTCCTACCCTAACGCCTTTCATAACAATCATGGAACCCTTCAATATCATCATCTTTTCTACTACAATCTTCAACCCTTGCCTACTCAAAGCCTTAATAGAAATCAAGCTCCTTCTCAAATCAAGTACATGTCTAATATCAGTAATAGTACGAATAACACTGACAAACATTCTGACCTTGACACTACCAATATCAACCATACGGCAAGAAGCATCATGGCCCATTAGAACTTTTCCTCCATCAATCTCATGGTATGTAGAGAAACAGTTCGTATCAGGTGTCATATGATAGGATGTGCCAAAATCAATAAGCCATAAGTTGCTCTTTCCAAAAGAGCCAGAAGCTGTAAACACATCGGTATCACTCTCTATATCCTGATTTCTCTGCAATAGATATTGAAGCTGGCTTTAGGTCTTTTCTTCTTCCTTCGAGCTTGGGAATTGTGCTATAAAGTATCCTTGGCTTCTTACAATAATGGAAAGTCAATCGCTTAGGCCCTCTAGAATGAGACCTTGAATTATATCTACCTCCACCATTCTTTGACTTGCTTTAGCTTCTACCTCTCTAAACAGATAAGCCTTCTGTATCACTATATAAACTAGTGCTCGCCAATCTTCCTCTCAATACTTCATTATGGAGACCAGCATTTACATCAGATAGACTAATCTTACTATGACCATATACTATGGAATTAACAAAAGCAGTATACTCCTTAGGCAGGTAACATAAGAGGATCACTGCCTGAGCCTCATCAGCAATATCAACATCTGCTGCCTTCAGGTTCATAATCAATGGTCAAATCATCTACATGCTCCATAAAGTCATCTCCTGGCTTTATCTTAAATGAATAGAGTTATTGCTGAAGAATAATCTGATTCGTGAGATACTTGTCTCAATATGCATCAGATAATGCGTCATAATTCCTTCGCCATCTTCTTTTGAGAGAATTCTCTAGAACTTTATCTGAAAGACTCAACTAGATTTTTGTAAGAACTTCATCTTCCATCTCTTCCAAAACATCTGCTTCAATGTCCTTCAATTTATCAGGTGTAGAAATAACCTTAAAGTCTTCTCCTTCTTCGACATTTCTTCATCTTCATCTTCTAGGTTCCAAAATCTCCCTTTCCATCAAAGCATGTAATGACATAATTGACACCAAATCTACCAGTAGACTTTTCAGAAGTAGCCATTAATATCCAAACAGAATAAGAACACTAGCTCTGATACCAAACTATAGTGAAAAATTGATGAGCGAAAGAGATTTAATTAGGATGTAGTTTTTTCCTATTTGAATACTATTGCCACTCAAAATCAAATATGATATCACATAAAAACAAATAGCAGAAAGAAAAGAGACACAGAAGATTTAACGTGGTTCAGATTTGTATCTTACGTCCATGGAGACCCAACAACCCTTTGTTATTTCTTCACTTTGAGAAAGAGTACAACATGAGAAGAGTATGATCACCCAATAAATTTCACCCACCCTAAAAAAGATATAGAAATAGGGATCTTATTGAGGATATTTTAGTGGAGAACACTATTGTTGATTTTTTGTGATGAAAAGATGAACAAATGTCTTTATTTATATAGTGCAAGGATGAAGACTGCATGGAGATAAGGATAAAATCTTCCCAGATTTACTTGATTTGATTTCAACGCAAATTTAGCATATTGGTATTTGTTTCCACGTATATCTTTATTTGATTGATTCCTCAAATCAATTAATATATCTTCGGATATTAATTGATTATCTTTCTTATTTGTTTCCCATATTTGATTGATTGCGGGAATCATTTAGTATCTTCTCCCTTTTAAATTTGGAATAGATTTAAATTGTTCAAATTTAACATATGTGTGTGTGTGTAAATTAATAAATTATAAATTTATGACAATTAATACACACAAACACGTTATATATAAAGAAAATAAGACATCAAATAGATTAAAACATTAAGACTTAAGGGAGTATATATTGAATGTATATAAAAGATTTATGGTATCATGAAAATCCGTGTTGGCACATGGTAGTTGTTAAATATTATAATATATTGATATTTTTAAATATCTGATTTGAGCGTATAATTTGATTAGTTGACATTTTGTTTTATTTATGAACAACAATATTCTATATTTAGTAGCAAGCAAATCCAAAAAAATCACAGCTACGTTTTGTGAGAGAGCGGTTGAATTATAAAACTAAATTATGAAATTTGAGTAAGTAGCAGTGTTAATTAATAATACAGTGAATAAGATAAGGGTATTGTTATTGACACTCCAGTTTTGGATATGAGGGGGCTAAATTTTATAAGCACTCGCTATAAAATTAAATTGCTATGAGCAGTACACATTCTATTAATCAAACATGTATCCCTACCCCTTTTGCCCTTAGTTAAAACATCAAAATCTTAAATACTTTCATTTACTGTCTCCTCCTTCCTTTTTTGAAAAAGAAAATAATGGCAAGAACAAAAAAATTCATCTCGATCTTTACAATCAGATCCAAATTTTTGTAAGAAGGTGATAGGAAGGTGATTTCTTAATACAATTTATTGCGCATTTTTTTAACAATGATAAAAAGTGGGGTTTAATTTTACTTTGGTGAATGCTTTCTTAACTAAAACACTATTTGTCTCTTTCTTATTTGCAATTCCATCTGGAGGTGAGTTTGAATTCTCCATTATTTGATTAATGGTTTTGAAAAAGTTAATGATAATTAAAGAAAAATTAGGATAATTAAAAGAAATGACAATTAGGTCAATTTGATTGTAATTTTATGAGGGGGCTAGTTTGATTAGTCCACTAGTAGTAAAAAACTTTTTTAATAAAAAATGGTCTCTTCATATCCAAAAGTGTAAAATCAATAACAATACCCTAAGATAAAATAAACTATAGCACATAAAGTAGTCACTACAAATTTGAAGATTAAGTACACGGTGATAAAAGAAATGACAAATTAATGGACAATAAACTACAACATAAATATAAGTATGTAGTGATGGACACCATGAATTGAAGAACTCTCTAGCTTCATATTGCATTGTTTATCTACATTCTTAGCATTGCTATATGAGGAAAAGTTCACTGGTTAGCATATAGTTCTTCTACATCCTGAGACTTATAAACCATTTCTACTATTACTAAAAATGCTTTTACACGATTCAACAATGTTTGTTATTTCAAGTAATGTCAAAATTAGATAATTATCTTTTCGATATTCATATTTTATTGCGTCTCTACCTTAAGCACAAATCTTATGTGACAATAATAATGTTAATACAACGTACTTGCATGTATTGTTACACATATAGAATATACAAATATTTTATATTAGAACTGGACCAGTTTGCACAAAGTTAGAATGCAAATGTATTTTGTATCATTACAGTGGCATTATATGCATAATTCAAAATAATTGTTTTAAATCCTACCAAATAAAAAAAATTGAGTGGGTGATATTACAATTGAAATTGTTGTCAATCTAATTTATAGATTCGTAGGAAATACAACTTGGTACAATGACATGATAATCTAATATTAAAGTGCACGAAATCCAAATATGTTTATATATGGAGTGAAATAGAATGGTTACTTGTAAACATCGACATAAAGTAAATTCAAGGAGAAATAGATAGAGCTGAACTTAATTGAATTACCCATCACTTGCAGATGTAATAACCAATAAATTGATATTTGGCCCATCTACATCAAACTCAACTTCCTTACCAATAAACTTATTTTTGTTTAGCTACTATTTAATTAAATTTCCATCGGTAAAGTAGCTGAAATTTTAGATTTAAACTTAGTTTAACGACTTAAAATAAGTAAAAAAATAAATGGTAATTATTAGCTATATTAAGAATTAAATCCACTCTACGCACCTGGAGACTAACTAGCAAGAATTATATTTTTAAGTTTGTGGAATTTAAATTACCGTTGGAAACTGAGATTTTTACCATTAATTTTTAAAATAGAAATGAAGTTTTATGTTTGAGAGAAATGCGTGATCCTCTAAAGTAGAGGAAAGCACACATGTACATATATATTTCACTAAAAATAAAGGAGTTGTCAACATGCCTAGCAGGTAACAATATCATAACATATAATAATAAAAAAGTCTAAGATAACAATTCAACTATTGAAGGTAACTTCTCAAATGAACTCCGGCAATGCCACTGCCCATTACACTTCAGTATCGAACTCTGGCAAGGCTACCGTTCGATTGTGAACTGTTGGTAGTACCCAAAATATGTCATGGTGCATCCAAATGCATAAATGAGATCAACAAGCAGCTCCGCTAGTGAATGACTGCCTCACAACTAGCTCTGACAATCCAGATCCAACATATAAAATCTCTCCTAACAACAATCCTGCAGACATCAACCCTACAACCCTGTAAAGAGCAAACCCGCAATCTTGCAAATAGTAATCCTACACCATCTTCAACCTAAACCTATACCTGTAGAGAAAACTAAACAAAAATGTAAGAATAATACAATACATATACATATATATATGTATATAAATAAAATTTATATACATATATATGCATTGATTACAAATTATAAAAACTAGATCAAATACTATATAGCAGCATCGAACTTATAATACATGCAAGAAAAATAAAAAGTCAATCTCAATAAGAAACATCTGAAGTTGCTTCTATGTAATGAGACATTGGTCATGAAATCAAAATTCGTGTATTTCTATGAAATATGAATTTTTATACTTATATATTTAAAATAACAACATAGAATAATACTAACGCTATGTTCCTATGATCAAAAGTACATTAGAATAATCCGTAAAATCATCTTTTGAACTCGAATAAATGTTAATGCTAAAGTTATTATTATTAAAAATATTTATTTTTTGTTTAAATAAATCAATGCTTTTTCTAACCTTATTAAGATATTCTTTAAAATCACTTTTTCACTACTTGTGTATGTCATGTCATATGCCATATGAGATATATTTGTAATAAGGCTATATTAATTATTTGCTTAATTTTCTTTATGTTTCATGTTCATTTAATATAAAAATGTTAAGGAGCCTGAAACATCCTGTAAAATAAGAAGTAATTAATAAATAATTATCAAGGCTCAAAAATGGAATTTAAGCTAAAGTCATGGTTTGGTCTCGAAACATGCACCATTATGTTTATGGCGATTTTCTAAGCAACTTTCATATATGAAGTTTTGCGATCTAAGATCAAATGAAGAAGATATTAATGTTTGAAGTTTTCAGATCGAAAATAATTAAAAAGGAATTAAAAGAAATAAATAATAAATAAACTTGGGACCCTCTCAGTCGATCCACTCCTTGGGCCAGTCGACCGCTAGCGGTCAACCCCATATGATGAGCGGTCGACCAGTTAAAGTGGCGGCGGGTAGGGTTGAACATTGGCCTAACGGCTTGGATTTAATTAATATTAACCGAACGGATATAATTGATTCCAACTTTTGTAAATACAGGCCTAGACCCTCACTTTTCTTCTCATTTTTTCTGATTAGAGCAGCAGAACTTTGCTATTTCTCTTCTCCACTATTTCTAGAAATTATATAAAAATTATACATATGTATAAATAAATCGGAGAAGGGCGGAAAATAGAAGAGAAGAAGGAAGGAGTGGACCAATTCTGCGAAAATGGTAAATTATACAATTATAAATCTATATTACACTTAATTCAAATCTCCCATCGGATTTGTAATATGTTATTTATAATTTTGGATTGGAAAGGAAAAAGGAGCAAATTAAAGGGATGAATTCGGATCTAGGAGATTTGAAAAGCTAGAAAGGTGAGTGGGAAATTATATGATTTATACGTAACATTGAAATTTATATCGTTGAATTATATTTGATTATTATGCTTAAGCTAGATCTACTGAATTGAAGGCTTAAAACAAATATACTTAATTAAAATTCTGCCTATATATTCTATAAGTTATGCAACTGTGATGAAATGGCATAGACACCCTAATCTGAGAATTCTGGAAATTAGTCCCCTCAATATTTTAAAGTATGATGTTGATAAGATGTGAAGTTTATTCCTGATTTATGTTAATTAGGTTGTAAATTTGTTTAGTAATCATTTGGATTACCCTAATTTGATTTAAACTGTAAATTTCTATGTTTTAATTTATTGGGAGCATCGAGGGTACAATTTAATTGCATCTTCTATGTAAATTTCGATAAATAACCTAATTCCACAACTATGTATAAAAAAGTGCTTCGTTAGGAATAATAAGGAATATACCAAAATGAAAGAGATGTGTAAAGCACAGATGTTTTATTCCATAGTTTGCACTAGCTATTTCAGTAAAAGAAAAGAAATGATTCCTTATAGTTTCAAACGGAGCAAATGTCTTCCTTTTAGGTAGTTTGTGGAAAGTTATAAGAGTAATCCTTTTTGGGAGGATAGCTCCAATATATTGAAATGTGAAAATGAATGTCCTTTTTAGCATGTACAAGTTAACTGGGTTTTTAACCAAGTAGAATTCAACCAGAAGTAAGGGACAAGACGAAGGTGAAACGACTCGAGAACTTGAAAACACGATCAGAAGGATAAAGGAATGGAACACAAGAAGTTCCCACATGGATTTGAGATTAAGTCAATCACTTGGTACCTGGAGATTTCTCTCGGTACTGAGAGGTCCTTTTCATCTATTTGGGCCATATGAACTCCATATACTCCACACTCTACTCCAACCTCTCGTGGTCAAGTGCTTTTCTCAGAGAATAGATGAGCAATTTCAAAGATTGATGAGAAGAAAGCAAAGAGAGCAGAACAAATCTAGTGCAATCAAGTTGGTCATCAAGAGGAACTGGATCTTCATGGAAAATAGCATGAAAGATGTCAAGATAGAGATAGGACTGCGGTGCTTGTAAAAAGATAGAGTTTTCACCAAGAAAAAGCTCTTGGTACCGAAAGGAACCTCTCAGAACGAGAGGTCTTTTTGACACGTGGGCCCATATGCTCACGTGTACACCACTAGGCTTTCTCCTGGGCTTCGACTCAAGTAGTCCTCTGACTATATACAGTTGTTTCATTATAATACCAACCATGCTGCAACTAGAAAAGGATCTTGGCTGATCTTCACTATTCTTCTTCATCATCTCATATCTTCCTCATTCAATAGTCACCTAGGAAGCTACTGTTGGCAGTTCTAAGCAATAGGACATGTCAAACCATTGTACTAGTGACTTTAATTCTCTATAATCAACAATTAATAAAACTATAACGTGGACATTTGCCAAAGACTGTTGAACTACTATAAAAATCTTGTGTCTTGTTGTTCTTTTCTTACCACTTTTGCTGTTATCTACTAGATCTAGGTCTCACAGGTTCTCTACAACATATCTTTGGGTGTTGATCCATTTTTGGCGTCAACATTTTGGTACTTCCATTAAGAGAAATTGAATCTAGGCTTAGATCTAGCTCTTTACTTTAGATTGGAAAGATCTAGAAGTTAGATCCAGAAAACTTGCTTAAAGAACTTAAGGGGTTACTAACAGAAAGTCATGGCACTAAGAACATCTAATAGATCCCCAGGAGCTATAGCTGGAGGTGATGAAGGGAATAGTCACTAAATTGAAGTTAATAATCAACAGACAATTCCAAAATCCTCTGCCCAATGGGAAGTAGTTACCAGAGGAGAACTTGATAAAATGTTGCAGGAGTTGAACTAGAAGATGATGGATAGTCAGAAAGCTTTGATGGATAAGATGGATGCTTTGTTAACCGTGCAACAACTAAGAACTAGGAGGACTAGAAGGGAAACTTCACCTGGGTTAGAACATGAAAACTCCTCTATTTTAGGCCTAAAAAAGAAGGGATGGAAAGCATAAGAAGAAGGTTGGAGTTATGGAAGGACTTGTAGGAGGGGACAGAAGTGCTCCTTCAATAAGAAGACTACCCAGTACCAAGAGGAATTCTCTCAGTACTGAGAGGAATCTAGGAAGTGGTGAAGCCCTAGGCTCACACTATAGATGATGTTTATTGTAAATGCTCCCTATCTTCTTGGAAGGAGTCATTTTTATGTGGTTCACTAGGCTCGTGCCAAGGTCTATATCTACTTTTGACAAATTAGCCAAGAAGTTTTTGGAGCAGTTTAGGCTCTATGCTGCTCGACTGAAGGATGTGATGTCCCTATCTAGCTTGTCTCAAGGACCCAAGGAGTCACTTAAGGGTTTCTTGAACCAATTCAACATTACTGTTATGGAGGTTAACAATCCGAAAGAAGGTCTTGTATTCATGGCACCGGCCTGGGGTATTCACCCGGATACAAATTTTGGTAGGTGGCTAAAGATGAAACAACCAACTACTATAAAAGAATTCCATTTAAAGGCAAACCAATTTCTATGGTTAGAAGAAGCAAGCTTGGTTGAAGGAAAGGTTAGCGATAGATGGTCGAAGAAGGTAATTCAAAGCAATGTGGCGGTTAAACAGGATGGAGAAAACTTTGGTGGAGTTGCAAGAAACGCTGGAAATTCTAGGAATCAGGAGAAGAGAAACCAAAACCCTAGCAGTAGGCGTAACGACAACATGATCCAAGGAATATGAGACCAGAAGATTATATACCTTTGAATAATAAACTAGATAATATCTATCTTTCTACTCAAGGAATTGAGCAATACAAGAAACCGCCTGGAAGGGAGAAATGGCCTGGAAAGTTCTGTCGCTTCCAGGAAACTCATGGCCACAACATGAATGAATGTTGTCACTTGAAGGACTTGATTGAGGAGTTGATACAGAAAAACAGACTCCCGTAGTATGTTAAGCAACAACAAAATGGTGACCAAGCTACGGGTCCCTAAGCACCCCTAGCTCAAGAAAAACCCTCTGGACCCATTGGTGAAGGACCCAAATGTACTAACAGAAGATTGCTAATTAATACCATAATCGAAGTACTTCACCCGGGGGAGAAAACCTTGGAGTGAGATGGAGAGGTATGATAGTTCACTAAAGCATGCACCACAGGTCTCGGTTTCTAAACACAGTGTCATATGTTATCATCTTTTGTTGTTTAGATGAAGCTCTATCTTAAGTGGCGTAGTCTGATGGAATTGAGGCACCAACCCTCAATCCCATGGTGGTAATAGTAGGAATTGGACGATCGGTTGTGTGTCGAGTTTTGGTGGACAAAAAAAGCTCAGTTAACATTCTATTCGAAAAGACTTTCGACCAGATGAAAATCAATATAAAGGATGTGACTACCTGCAAGACAAAGATTCAGAGATTTATGAGTGAAGCTAAATAGTGGATTAGGACAATCGACTTCCCCATAAAGCTTGGTGAAGGATAACATGGTGTGGTTCACATTCAAACGTTCATTATTGTCGATAAGTTCTCGACATATAATGCTTTCCTGGGTCGACCGACCCAAGCTGACTTTAGGATTGCTTTGGCTCCATAGTGCTTGATAATTAAATTCCCTATAGAGAATGGGATTGGAGTAATGCGAGGTGACCAAAGCGCGGCAAGGGAATGTTACGTTGTAGAACTACGAGAAGCTAAGTGTCGGGAAAAAGGAAAGAATGTGGGGAAGACTCTTCACATTCAAGACTCGCAAGCATAGCAACCAAAGCCAAGACCCTGGCTCGGGAACCATAGCTGATTCAATAAGGCTATGGATCCTAGGAAGTAGTTAGAGGAAGGGCGACCAACACCGGCTGAGCAGATGATGAATGTTCCAATCGATATAGATGATCCTACTCGGGTCATGAAGATTGGATCTCAGCTCAATGCTCGCTTGAGAAAGGAATTAGTGAATTTCCTTTGAGGAAACCTAGATATGTTCGCCTGGACACATTCAGATATTTGCGAAATATCATCGGAGGTAGCATGTGACGCACTGAATATTGACTCAAAGTTCACAGCAGTAAAGCAAAAAAGGTGCAGTCTGGGTCTGGAGTGATCCGCTGTGTTGAAGGAAGGAGTTGATAAGCTGTTGGCTAATGGTTTTTGCTGTAATGCTTTATACCTCGACTAGGTATCCAACCTCGTATTGGTCAAGAAGTAAAACAAAAAATGGTGAACAAGTGTCAACTATTCGGATTTGGATAAGGCATGCCTAAAGGATAGTTTTCCTTTGCCTAAAATTGACTAATTGGTGGAAGGAACGGCGGGATATGAATTACTTTGGTTTATGGATGCTTATTCGGGCTAAAACCAGATTCTGATGCATATACTGAATTATGAGAATACAAGCTTTATAATGGACGTAGGGTTATACTACTATCAAGTGATGTCGTTCGGTTTGAAGAATGCTGGAGCCACATACCAGAGACTGGTGAATTCTATGTTGAAGAATCAAATCGGGCTGACAAAGGAAGTATACGGGGAGGACATGCTCGTGAAATCACAAGTGTCTCAAAACCATCTGGATGATATTTCAAAGATGTTTGAAGTTCTATGTAAATATAGAATGAAGCTTAATCTGTTAAGATGCCCCTTTGGAGTGGCATCGGGAAAGTTTCTAGGATTTATTGTCAATGCATGGGGCATCGAGGCTAATCTAGAGTAGATAAACACCTTGAGGAATGTAACTACCCCGATTACGAAAAAGCAACTTCGGAGCTAGAATGGAAAGATTCCTAATTTGATTCGATTCATCTCAAGGGTGACAGATATGTGCATACCTTTCTTTGACGCCTTCAATAAAGGTAAAAAAGAACTTTTAATAGAATTAGGATTACTATAATGCCTTCGAGGAGTTATTGAGGCACATGGAAATTCTACCGGTTTATTCAAACCACTAGACAGGAAGGATTTATTCGTTTAGCACTGTCTGCTCACGCACTAAGTGCAGCATTAGTGCATGAGGAAGCAAGGATTAAGAGACCGGTATACTACATCAACATGCGATTCACTAGAGCTGAAAAGAACTACTCGAAGTTGGAGAAACTCACCTACTTCTTGTTGATTGCGTCCAGGAAGTTACAACCACATATTCTGGCTCATTCGATCAAAGTGCTGACAGACTAGCCTTTAAAACGGGTACTGTATCGACCCAAGACTTCAGGAAGGTTACTAAAGTGGAATATCGAGCTAAGATAGTACGACATCACTTACCATCCAAGGAGAGCGATAAACGGGCATGCATTGGCAGACTTCATCATCGAGTTTACCGCATGTGATGGTAAAGAGGAAGAGGATGCTGCAGTCGTAGCTCCTCGTAGGAAATTGTTTGTCGACGGTGCTTCAAATGAATTTAGCTTAGGGGCAGGAGTAGTGTTTGAAATGCCTAAAGGATGATCATTCCGTTACGCGCTGAAACTAGAATTTCCTACAACGAATAATGAAGCGGAGTACGAGGCGTTAATAGTAGAATTGAGAATAGCAAAGGAACGGGGGATAAAAACAATGCACATATTTTAGCGATTCCCAGCTGGTGGTTTTCCAAATCAGGAAGGAATACCAGGCCAAGGGTGTAATACTGGCCCTTTACCCATCAAAAGCACTAGAACTGCTTGAGGACATTGGACATTATACAATAATGCATATCCCAAGAGAGGAAAACATGAAGGCTGATTCACTAACTAAACTAGCCAACTCCGAGGAAGCACAGTTAATGGGGTTGGTTTCAGTGGAGGTTTTGACGGCCCCGAGCATCGATCGGATGGATATCGACTGGATTCTAGAGACTACATAAGAGGAGGAGTCATCGATGACTCCAATCAAAGGCTATCTGATCAATGGAACTCTCCTGAGAGACATGAACGAATGGAAGAAACTTCTTCGAAAAGCGCCATGGTTTGTAATGCAAGATGGAGTATTGTACATGAGAGGATTCTCAACTCCTCTACTTCGGTGGTAGCCAAGGATGAAGCTAGGAAGATCCTCATGGAAATCCATGTGGACTGTTGTGGCGATCACACTGATGTGTGCACACCCTAGTAAAGAAGATACTTCGCTATGGATATTTCAAGATGACAATAAACCGAGATGCTGCTGACTACTACAAATGGTGTGACTGATGCCAGAGATTTGCGATGATTCTAAGTGCCCCATCTATAAAGCTTACGTAGATGGTCAACACATGGTCATTTGCAATTTGGGGAATTGATGTTATCGGTGTACTACTGATAGCGAAGGGGGAGCCAAATATGCTATCGTTGTAATGGATTACTTCATGAAATGGGCTGAAGTGGAACCCTTTGCCATAATTACAACGAAAATGATAATCAACTTTGTAACGAAGATATTATTTGCAGGTTCAGAGTACCCCAAAGGATTATCACGAACAACATGACTTAGTTTGAAAGTGTCGAGTTCAAGGATTTCTACAAACGATACAGAACTGAGAAGAGCTTCTCCGCAATGGCACATCCATAGGCAAATGGGCAAGTGGAAGCGGTAAACAAGATCATCAAATCTAGCTTGAAAAAGCGACCGACTAGAGCTAAAGGCAACCTAATTGATGAGCTTCCACTAGCACTATAGGCTTATAGGACAACAGATAAGTCTGCAACTGGACACTCCCTATTCGCTTCGGCTTATGGATCAAGATCGATGATCCCAATAGAATTAGAAGTCCCATCTCATCATAAAAGGCATTTCGATCCGAAGGTGAATAAGGAATTCCTGCTTGAGTCTCTCAATTTGATTGATGAGAAGAGGGAGGAAGTATAATTAAGGGTCCCTACACACCAGAAAAGAGTAGTATGACACTTCAATGCCAAGGTTCGCGACCGCATCTTTGAGGTAGGAGATCTTGTTCTGAAACAAGTTCTCCTGGGTATGGGAGTGCTTGGCCCGAACCAGGAATAACCCTACGTAATTGATCAAAAGCTTGGAGACGGAACTTTCAAGATGGAAACCATTGATGGAATCTGATCCCACGTGCTTGGAACAATGACTTGTTGTGGCACTGCTACCCTTAGTTTCTACTCTATTTTCTTTCACAAATAAGCCACCTAGGGACACTGGAGATAATGTAATAAGGCATGACTTGCCACATTTTCCATTCACAAACAAAGCTAGTTTCTTGAACCAATGGAACTGCGTTCTTGTATGAAGGATCCTTGTACTGCATGATTAGCAGCCTAACCTTTTGAGAACCCGCGTTGCCTGGAGATAGGCGATGCCGAGAAGGTCTAAACCGATAGGTCGACGCTAAAAATCGACCCCAACTTTCTAAGAACCAGTGTTGCTCAGAGATAGGCGACGTTGGGAAGGTCTAAACCGCTGGGTCGATGGTGAAAATCGACCCCAACCTTCTGAGAAACGACATTGCCCAGAGATAGTCGATGCCGAGGAGGTCTAAACCCACGGATTTATGGTGAAAATCAACCCTAACCTTTTAAGAACTGGCGTTGCCCAGAGATAGGCGACGTTGGGAATAAATTTGAAAGCACATGTTGGTATCACTAATCTATTTATTCAAATTTCTTGTTACACATAAATGAAAATACATGTATAGTAATAAAAGTAATTATATAGATATACACTATATTTGAAAGCATAAATAATATTTCTTATGATAAATAAATTAATAAGTTAAATAATATGTAACGTGATATTCAAATAGATAAATAGACACCATAGAATACTTACACAATTTTATAATATAAATTTAAAATCATTATCAAACATCGTAAAACCATTTGATAGTTTAAATAAAGAATTTACTATATTTCTATAACTTTTCACTTAAATGATAATATCATTATACTACTTCATTTAATTATTAAACGCATTAAAATAGCTTGTAAAATCAACTATTTCTCATAACATACATTTCATATTTTTTTTATAATTAAATATGATTTTATAATAAATTATATAGTATCCAAATCAATTTTCTTTTATTGTAGATCCATAAATATATTTCCAAAACTTTAGATTATATTCAAAAATTCAACGTGCTTTGAAAATAGTAAAATATCAATTAGAAACCATTTCATATTTTTCTAGAATTTTATAATATTTGATTTACTAAAAATCAAAAATCAATTTTCTTTAACAAATCAATGTTTTTAAATAAATAATTAATAATCAATTTAAATAAAAATTCTTCATAAAAATGATTTCATATTTGCAGTTCATCCATTTTCTACTTTTTAAATCATGTTTTTATTTAATTTTAAAAATATATCTTTATTTTTTTTAAACAAATAGTGGTTGGTGCACTACCTGGAAAAACCCAAGTCGTACACCACTAGTGTTCCGGTCCATAAGGAATGGTGATCCTGTGCTTGACCTAGGGACGAATATCCCAGGTCATGCAGCCCACTCTGGTGGTATGGCCGCCTAGTTCCACTCCACTCGGCTCACACATCATCACTACATATACACACACATTCCATTCATTTCAATGCACATCGATATGACAGTTCAATCAAAAAGCAAGCACACACATAGGGTTCAAAAGAAATGCAGGCAAATACAATTCATTCACTATAAATTCCAAGATGAAATTCATGTAACAAATCAATTTAGACATTGTTGTGAGTGAAGAAACACTCACCTTGGCTATATCTAGCTTAATATGCTTTCTACCCACTCATTTCCTCTTCTTTTAAAATCTCCATATACCAAAACTCGATCAAAATGAAAGTGCTTCATAGCACAAGGTGTAATGTGGTGTTGAGAGGCTTATATGGATTTTTATAATTTTGTTTCAATTTATATGGATTTTTAGAAGTGGAGAAGGGTTTAGAAACAATTTTGTTTTCATGAAATATAAAGCTTCCAATGGAGATGAAACAAATGTGAATTGATTACATAAATAGGAGAGAGAAATTTCTAGACCTTGGAAAAATCTAGAAACTTAAGTTTGGATTTTGGGCTTGTAATATTGGCTTGGGTTTCATGAAAACCATTCACTACAAATATTTCAACTTCTCCTCTTTTTAAAATTATTTTTTTTCCCAACTCAAACTATTATCAAATACAAAAATAAAATCGTATTAATTTCATTTAAGTGACTACACAACATTGTACAATTTTATAGAATTTATTTTTCATAAATTCTTTTATTTTAATTAATTATATCAAAAGTACTATCATAAGCCCACTTTAATAAAAATTCTTTATTAACAAAAATTAATCCATATCTCTACTTAAAAATGATTACTATCTCAAATCTTCATTTCTCCTTTATTATATAATTTTGTAAAATGTTATTTCCATATTTTAACTCATTTTACTTTAAATTATTCTTTATTTACATTTTTAACCCATTTATTGAGTAAATTCCAAAACCTCTTATTTAATAAAAACAAAATTCCTTATCATTCTAAAATAACCTTCAAATCTTATTTATTTTCATTACCAAGACTTTAAAAATATTACAATCATTTTTAATATATATATAATAATCATTTCAATCTTAAAATATCGACATTACTAAAAAATAATTAGATTCGTTATTTATTAAATAATTCATTACTTCAAAATATTTAACCTCTAAAATAATTCTTTCTAAAATCTTGGTAACATATAATTCTTCCCAAAATTAATAAACTTCTCTAATAAGTGTTTTTATTATCAAATCCAAATTTAAAATTATTCTCAATTAATCTTTAAAAATCCATTTTAATTGATTAAATTATTATTATTTATTAATTTTAATTGATTCCTTCTCAACATTGGGTTGTTAAAGTTTACTTTAGAGTGGAAGGTATTAAATAGCCATTGGGCATGTCTCCTCTCTGTATAAGAAGTCTTAAATAACCTACGATAGTGCCTAATAGGAAAATGAGGTCTGTTTCATTTCTAAACAAGAGGTATTAAGTAACTGGAATGTGCATTTTCCTTCACTTATATTAGGTAAGTTGAAACTGGATTTCGTTTTTGGGATGTCGGCGGGCTATGTTAGTGTGCTGGTAAACTGGTATTTAGAAGTAAGGCTAGCATATAGGCTTTGACTCCAGTAATCTCGAGCAGTCGGTAGTAAAGACTTAGCTTATGCCTTGATGGATTTCTCTTCCTACTAGTGTAGAATCTGTATGGGATACGCAAAGACCTTAAAGCTTAATTAGTTGTTTGTTTGTTGGAGGTGGGCTAGTTAACCCTTAGGTAAGTCTTTATGAAGCCTTAGTAATATGGAAAATACATTATAAAGCCATACTTAGGGATCATCAGCCTCAGTAGTTAGCACCGGTCGACTACCGATTACGTTATGGAGGGCCTGCTTTGGGGTTAAGGTATTAAATGATTTTTGGGACTGCCTCATCCCTATTTAAAAAGTATTAAGTGGTTGGGGTTTTCTTTTGGGTAGTACAACGTATACATATATACATACATACATACATACATACATACATACATACATATATAGTTATGCCTTCGAAGAAGGTTGGATATATCATACATGCATATGGAAGTAAATAGATAAGCCGTGAATAATAGTTTAATAACCCGTACTTTAATGAGCCTAAATTTCAACAAGAATCGAAACTCAAGCCCATCAAAGCACAAATCTTTGGATTTGGTACTTGCAAATAAGCATGGCATTATCAGAGACTGATAAAATCTAAACTCACAGCGGAAACAATGGAAATTGTATAGATTTGCAGTTTTGATAGTTTTACCTTCTATTCCACTCCTCATTCTTTTTCTTTGAATTTAGTTAAAGAATTTTGATTAAGGAATATTATGTAAGGTACAAATTTATTCGTAGTTTGCACTGCTTATTCACTTGAACTAAATAGAAATTCCTTTGTTTATTTTTATGTAAAAAAGGAGTTGAATAGTGCATAGAATTGGAATTGTAAGTTTCTATTATCAATATATTCCATTATTTTGATGTAATAAGTTGAGTTTAAATTTTAATGGTATACAAGTCTATTGATTGGAATTTTTGGATACGAATATTGGACTTTTGGTATTGTTGACAATATGGAATGAGACTTGTATAACTGTTTAAAGACTTAACATTTAAACCCTTGTTTAGGACGTATATTCCACACGCTTAGAAATTACTAGGTGCGTGTGTATATATATAAATATAAATATATAAATATATATATATATATGTATATAGCGTAATTGATGTATAATTATAATGTATAATTGCGTAGTTAAATAGGTTATTAATTTTATTGAAATCCCCTTAAGAAGGTAATTAATGTTAAAGGTGAAATAAGAAAGATTTCCTATAAGGCCTTGATTATGGAAGTTATGAGGTGTGTGATAATATATGTAGAGTATAATATAGATTATGACTAAGTTATAGGGATGCGAGGTCAGTCAAGAGCGCACATAAGTCTGCCCAGCTAATCTGGCTACCGCAGTGTGACTTTGGGGCTGATGTGAGACATCACCTTTAATAAGTAACTACGACGACACGAGGTTAGTCCAAAATTCTATAGGGTAAATCTTCCCGGCTAAGCTGGCTACTAATACCTACGAATAGTTAGGCTAATGTGAGACATCACCATAGGGTACGTGTCATAATACGAAGGACCTGCCTCATAGATTGAAGGTATTAAGTGGTTGTGTGAGGACCCACCACTTCTCTAGTTAGGAAGTAGTAAATGGTCGGGGTTATGGGTTATGCAAGGTAAAGGATATCTTAGAAAGTATCTGCTTCAATAGGAAGTATTAAGTGCCTGAAAAGATTCCGTGCAATGCCAGCTAGATAGTTACTAGTGAGGAGTCCGCTTTGGGATTATAGGTAGTAAATGATGTGGACCTGCCTTAAATAAGGCATTAAATGGTTGGAGTCTGCCTAATTCCCATTAAAAGATATTAAGTGGCTTGAGTACTATCTCTTATGTTGATAGGACATTTTGGATGATGGATATGAGTTATTGGGATGATAGCAAGTTAGGTATGGGCTTATATTTGGAAACCCTTTTATTTAAGTTTGAGAAAAGTCTTTGGACTTTTATTTGAAAGGACTTATGATGTAGATAGAAATCGTAAGACATGTTCCTATTTGAATTATACTGCCCAAGTACTAATGTAGTAAGGCTCGATATTTTTATTCAATAGACATGTTATTCCAATTCTCTCCTTATTACAACATAGGTTAAAAGGTTGATGATGTTGAAGGCAAAGGCGTGAAGTAAGCTTGTGGCAGTCTATCTATTTATCTATTCATGTTATTTTCGGATGTGGCCATTGGAAACTATTGTATTTTAAAAATGATGTACCATGAATATGTAATGGTTGTTATTGATTTTTATGACATTTGAATTAGTTATAAAATGAGTTGTTTCTTGTATTATATGTTATCCTTCCTCGGTGAGTTCCGAATGTGTAGATAAATAGCTTTGTATTGTTCTTTATACCAACCAACGGTAAGCTTTGGAACGAGTCTAAGTTTTGATGGGCCTTTTCTGGATTGCAATTTCGGTCCGCTTCGGGGCGGTTGTTACATTTGGTATTTGAGCATGAGTTACCCAATCAACGGGAGTAGGTATACATATAAGAGGCGTGATTATTATTTTTGAAAATGTTTTACAAAACTCCTACTATATATAAATATATATACTTATTTTAAGCATACACAAAAACATTAGGCGAATCTTTACTTCAACATACAATACTATCTTAGGCAATGTAGAAGGAAAGGATTGTACTCCAAGATTAATAAGTCAATAAATATGCAATAAATAGGGGGTTACAAGAATTTAATAAGGATATAAATTGACCAATTAAAGAGATTATTGGATTAATTATGGAAATAAAAGGAAGGCCTAATAGGTAAAATTTGAATGAATTAATAAATGTCTTTAAAGATTGCCCGTTAGAATAAAAACAATAATTACGGATAGAAATAGCAAATAAACTTGTTAGTTAGTAATTAAATATTATAAGACAATATAATCATCATTTTTGTACATTATATAGCCTAAATTATATTGACAAAGATTAGTGGGCCTAGCCCAATATATTGAAATAGATGGGAGATTAGAATTATGTGTTGTAAACAACCTGAAGTAAGGAATGAAGCAAGATGTAAAGAAGGTGTGGAGAAAGTTTCCACAAGAAGGTGTGCATTAATTACCATAAGAAGGTAACCCGATTTTTAAAGGTTGAGTAGGAAAGTTCAACGGGAAGGACAATTAAAGTCAATTTCCATGAGAAAGAGTTTGATAAAAGATTTTTGTAAAATTTCTTAAATGTTTTGAATAAGTTTTCAAAGAATTTATTGATAAGATGTTTTGAAAAAGTAAGAAAATTTGGAAACTCATAATTTAAAATTTTATTAAGTCAAAAGTTTTTGATTAAAAGGTTTCTGGTAAAAGGGATTTTATTTTGAAATTCTAATTTAAAATTGGTTGAGTTAAAAAGTTTTCAATTCTGGAGAAAGAGATTCTTCATTTCTAAAATAAATATGAAGTAGAACGTAGGTTGGACTTGATGATTTTCTATTTTATAAATTTGAAAGTTCTTTTTTAGTTCTTCCAAAAAAAGGGAATACATGGAAATGGAAATTAATTAAAATAAGGAATAGAGAATGGAAGGATAAGAATAACTAGGATAGGAGGAACATTTCCGTATAAGGAAAATACGGAGAATAACAGTTGAAGTAGGAGCCAATTAGTGAGGAGAAATATAAATAGAGGCAATACCGAGAGATTTGGATAGAAATAGCATTATGAATTTATATAAAACATGATCGGTAATCTAGTTTGGAATTAATAGGATAGAAGTTATCATTGTCTACTCCACTTTTCATTGTTTAAAGTTATAAAAAGTATTTAGTTAAAGGACAATACATTTTGAGTAGTAAAGCAATAGATGTTGATAATAACTTGAAATTAGGAATTTGGCATGCATATGAATAGATTGTGGTTTGAAGTCTACTTGTCTTGTAAATAGAAATATCTTTGAAATAATAAATGACTAATAAAGTAAAATCTATTATTTTGGAATGTTATCTTTGTAATGGATTTAAAGGGGGTTAAATTTGGAAAATAATAGGGGTCATGAACATTTCATAAGTATAGGCTATAATTTCATGGAGTAGTAAATGCTGGTTTCGATTTAACATAATAAGTTTATTCGTATGAAAATAATTTATTGAAATTTATTTTGTATGTCGTAGAAGGTTTTCGAGAAGGGAAATTATTTTGCACCTTTATGGAATTAAGCAATTTATGAATTTTTTATTTAATAACAGTTTGATTTAATAATTGAGACTTTTAATGTCCAACTTTTAAAGAAATAAATATCTATTATAGAAAGTCCTTATAAATGAGAATTTGGAAAAAAAATCCTGGCTTATTTTGGGAAATACGCAATTTTTGAAAATTGACAAAAAGGGTTTCCAAGTTTATATTTTTAAAAATAAAGGTTTCGGATAAGGTACTTTATAATTATTAAACTTTAGTTTTAAAAACGGTGAGAACTAAACCAAGTTTTTTTATGAGTAGATAAGGATCACTATCTAGGTAAGACAGTGTAAAAGTTTTAAGATATGAATAAAATAGGAATAATATATACAGCTTGATTTGGAAATTTGAAATCGGTCCCAAATATTTAATTGTAGAATATTGGTAAAATTGTAAAGATATTCTAGGTTTATAATTGGGTTGTAAGTTAGGTTACCTTAGTTGAATTGGACTGCAAATTTTTATATTTTGATTTATTTGGAGAGGTCTCCATGTAACTTCCATAAATTTTCCAATTCTAAAATATGTATAAAAGTGTGGCGTTTGAATTAGTAAGGAATATACCAAAGAGGAAAAAAGATGTGTAAGATATGGATATTCTTTTCCATAGTTTACACAGCTTATTTCAATAAAAAAAAAGAAATAATTTCTTGCAATTTCAAACGAAGCAAAAATCCCACTTTGGTTAATTTATGGAAACTTATAGCGGTGGTCCTTTTTAGAAGAATAGCTTTGATAAATTAAAATGTGGATAGGAATGTTCTAGTTTGAAATTAATATATAGACACGTATAACCGCGCTTAACGTATAAAAAATAGAAATATATAAATAACGTAATTTATAACGATATTCGTATTAGTTAATATCTAGGATTTATGAACATTAATTACAGATTTAATGGGCAATAATTTTGTAATTAATAGAAAATTAAAAGGAATTAAATAGGGACTGATTAAGGAATTTAATATGATGGAGGAATTGGATCGATATAATAAAACTAGTAACAAGTTTAAAGGAATTTAAATGAGGATTCAATAAAGATAGTCCAACTTTGACATTAATGATTAATTATTACGAATATATTAGTCGACAACATTTATTGGAAACCTAGAAGGAGAATTAAGGAAGATGGAGAATTAAGTGGAATAACATACTAAGGATGTTCATCTTAATTTACTAAGGATTTTTAGGGCCCCAACATCATTAACACCAGTTGATAATAAATTGCAACTTCTGGCAAAATTTTATTTTAGAGTTTTTGATTGTTATCACTAGTTGTCTTCCTTAGACTATTGAAAAAACATATGATATGATAGAAGATATGTTCCTATTTTATCATTGGGTTGGTTTTGTGGATGGGATTAGACCACCAGATATACACATACATACATACATACATACACACACACACACACACACATATATATATATATATATATACACAGAGGAACGATGTAAATAAGAAATTTTCATAAGGACACTTAGCTAGTGATAAACTATAGGTATGGTTGTAAGTTAATGAGGAAATTAGGTTAGTAACTGGAAATAAAAGAATGCTTCAATCCTGAAAATTTTAGGATTTTGGGAAAAATAAATTTTAGCTTAATAAGAGACACCGTTCAAGGATGACCATTCTTCTGGAGGAGATAAGATGAATATGGATATGAAGAGAATTTTTTGTAGGACATGGATGAAGAAGAAGGTGGCAAAATTTACCACTAGGCGTTTGACGTGCCAAAACAAAAAATATAGAAATGATTAGGTAGTGAATGAAGGCCGCACAAGATCGTCATAAATCCTATGCGGACAAGTATAGAAAAGAGATAGAATTAGAAGTAGGAGATATGATGTTTACCAAAGTTTTCCCTCATAGATAGGTCGTGAGATTCAGAAAGTCAAGAAAATTGGCACCAAGGTTTGTTGGGCCTTTCCCAATTTTGGGAAAATAGGAAAACTTGAGGAGTTATCAAATAAGTTAGCAGGAGTCCATGATGTTTTTATACGTTTCACATTTGAGAACATACCTTCATAACAAAGCCACTGTGGTAAGGCCTGATATGTTGGGGATATTGAGACGGAGCCAATAGCATGGGATGACCACAAGCATTATGGAGCATGAAATCGGGAAGCTCTAAACAAATAATTATACTGGTTCGAGTATAATGCGGGAAAAATCCAAAGGAAAGCATGAGGATTTCTCATCCTAAGCTTGTCACTAGAAAACTTTACTCTCCAAAATTAGGTTTTGGTTGCATTGCGGTTGCTAGATTGGATGGTAGGAGATGGTTGTTACACCTTTACTATCGCTTTTGCACTCATATAGAACACCTTTTGCATGTTTAGGGTGTTTGCATGCATACTTATATGTCACGATTATACACTCACGCTAGGATTGAGCTCACTTATAGTATGTCTGCACACAAAATCATATTGCACTTTTGGTTAAGTAGATGGTCGTGTAGATAACTTGGCTGTATAACATGAATGTTTATTACACGTTACACTGTTCGCCTCTTAGAAAGATTTCGGAGACGAAATCCTTCTAAGGAGGAAAGAATGTAACACTCCATAAAATCAACCATAAACAAATAAATTAGATAAACTAAATAAGATATGGGTAAAAATGAAAATTTTGCAAAAGTTAGAATTTGACCACAAAGGTTATGGCGTTGCGTTTGTGGCGAAATTCCGATCAATTTTCATATGTAATATGTTGAAAATGGAGTTCAAACGAAAAAGTTATGGACGTTTGAAGTTTTTGGATTTAAAATAATTTAAATAGAATTCAAATTCAAATAATTCTTAAATTTGGAATTTGAAAGTTAACAGTAATTAGACTTGAGGGTTAAGTAAACATTAAAATCAACGTTAACGTTTTTTTTTGAGCGACACGGTTGTGTAGCGTGGAACTACACAGCCGATTAAATATCATATAAATAGGTAAGTAGTGCGATCAACAAGCCTGATCGCTGGCCAAAATGCAGTAAGAAACTGCAAGCTATTCGACGAGAGACAGAGTTTTATATACATAATACATATTGTGAACAACAGAATATCAAAAAGACTAGAGCCATATAGCGGTTGGTGGTGCCCTCAATGCCTGCCAGGAGGAATTGCTGAAGTGCTGCCCGTGGATTCGGCTGGTGGGGAGCTGGGGTATGGTAATCTCAGTCTGAAAGGTGCAGAGAAGCTTCGACCTGATATAGATGAGAAATAGTGAATAATACGTCTACAAGTTCCTTCGAAGTTGGATGCGGGCCTGCAGAATACACGTGCATTACGCTCGGCCCAGATGCACCAACTGAAAATAGCTACAATTAGATCAAAGTGATAGTTGGGGGGGTTGCTCTGCCAGTGGTCTAAAAACGAGTTGAACGTGGGGATATGTCCAAGAATGTGAACCGTCGATGCCGCCCAGACCCTGACAGCAAAATCGCATTCAAAGAATAGATGTTGTAAACTTTCTGGTGTGGTAGAGCATAAGGCACAGCTGGGATCGACGACGATGTTATGGCGAAGGAGCCTGTCTCTTGTGTTGATTCGCTCGTGAATAAGGCACCATTGGAGGAAAGCAAAGCGGGGCTGGATCCTGCACTTCCAAAGTCTGGGGAAGGTGAAGAGACGTCCGGGGTTGTTTAGGTGAGCATAGCAGGAGGCAACGGAGAAGCCGGTTGATGGGTTGGGGGCCCAGGTGAAGGAGTCTGGCCGGGGGTTGAGTTGGATGTTTCGGAGGATGGAGGTGACAAGGTGGAGCTCGGAGAGGGTGGTGAGGTCAAAGTAGGAGGTAGGAAGAAGCTGGTCGGGGCCCGAAATAGAAATGTCCAGGGTGGAGGCGAAGGAGTTGGTTGAATGAGCGAAGAGGTTGGGGAGGATGGAGGAGAGGGGAAGCTGGTTATGCCATGTATCTAACCAGACGAGGCAATTAGCCCCATTGCCCAGGTTGACGTGGAAGAGCCGTTTGACACGTGGTAGGGTTGATACGACCCAGACCAAAAAGGGGAAGGTTTGATTCTGGTGGAGGCATGGAGGACAAGGTGTGGGTTTGAGTGATAGAGGAGAGAGGTAATCCAAGATTTCCAAAGGAAGGAGCCAGGGGTAAGGAACCGCCAGAGCCATTTGGCGAGGAGCGCGGTGTTGAAGTCATGTAGATTAACAATTCCAAGGCCGCCGTTTTTAGGGGGGAGGCAGGCGGTCTGCCAGTTTACGAGTCTCTTTATATTACTACCATTCCACAGAAAGGAGCTTCTAATCGCGTCAATTTTTTTGATTACCCAGGATGGGAGCTTGTACAGTGACATCCAATATGTGGGAATCGCTGATAGAACGGATTTAACAAGGACAAGACGCCCTGTTGAGGACAAGGAGTGAGCTTTCCATGAAAGGAGTCTGTTTTCAATTTTGGCGATGAGGGGGAACCAATCGGATCTATGAAGTTTGGTTGGACGGATTGGGACTCCGAGGTAAGAGATGGGGAAATGAGCGATCTTGCAGTTGAGCAGGCTAGAACAGATTTGCCCGAGATGGTCGGCGCTTCCGAGCATGATGATGGAGCCTTTGTGGAAGTTGATGGACAGGCCGGATATGAGTTCGAATGAATATAGAGCTACTTTGAGGCAATGGATGTGGTTGAGCATGGGTGATGCGAATAGAATGGTGTCGTCAGCGAATTGAAGGTTGGAAATGACTAGGTTAGAATTGGGGAGGTTGATGCCCTGAAAGAAGTTATTCGAAATTGCTAACTTGATCATGCGGTTGAACACATCGGCTACCAGAATGAAAAGCAAGGGAGAAAGTGGGTCTCCTTGTCGCAGTCCACGGGCTGATTTGATTAGACCCCCCGAGACCCCATTAATGACTATCGAGGACATGCTTGAGTTGAGAATAGAGTATATCCAGTTGCACCATTTTGTGGGAAAGCCTCTGTGTTTCATTAGCTCCAAGATGAATTGCCAGTTAACTGAGTCAAAAGCTTTTGAGTAGTCTAGTTTGAGAAGCATTCCTGGTGTTGAAGTAGAGTGGCAGAAGGATATGACCTCTTGGGTCATTGCTACGCAATCCATGATGTTACGGCCCAAGATGAATGCGGATTGCTCAATTCCAATTAGAGGTGCTATGAAGGCTTGAAGGCGGTTGGCTAGGACCTTGGTTATGATCTTAAAGGTTGTGTTAAGGAGACTAATGGGACGAAAGGATGGGAGGGAGGAGGCGCCGGGGGATTTTGGAAGTAGGATGATGTTTGCGTAGTTGATGCGGGCCACGGATGATGGGTCGGCATGAAATTCGGAGCACATTTCGATGATGTCGAATTTTACTGTATCCCAGTAATGTTTGAAGAATAGGGGCCCGAAGCCATCTGGGCCAGGAGCCTTGTCATCGGACATGCTTTTCAGCGCTGCCCAAATTTCTGTTTCAGTGAAGGGATGGTCAATGGGGATGGGGTGATTCTCCGGGTAGAGCAGATTCCAGTCAATTAGGGGAAGAGGGGGGTGATGGTTGCCTAGGATAGTTCGGTAATAGTCGGTGAAAAGTTTAAGGATGGCTGACTGATCAGAGGTGGTATTGTTGTCGTGGGTGATTTTGGGAATAAAAGTTGATCTACGTCTGCCATTGGCAAGACGGTGGAAGAAAGCAGTGTTCTTATCGCCATCTTCAATCCATTTCGCTTTGGAGCGTTGTTTCCAACCTATTTCTTCTTGAAGTGACAATCTGTCTAGGTCAGTTTCCAGTTCTCTCAGACGAGATCTGTCTAGTTCGGAGAGAGGAGAGGATTCTTCCAGGATATTTAGGTCCAGGATCTCATCTTGGATGGCGGAGATGCGCGAGCGAATGGAGCCCCAAACTGATTTGGCCCAAGGTTTGATGATTTTTCGAAGGGAACGGAGCTTGGAGACGACCCTGACAGTGGCTGATTGGATGGGGGAAGGCTGAGACCAGATTTCTTTGATGAAATTATCAAATGATGGCTCGAGGAGCCAGAGGCGTTCGAACCGGAAGGGTCTGCTGTGGCAAGTGAGGGATCCCGTGTCTAGGAGGAGCGGGAAGTGGTCGGAGATAACTGTGGCTAAACCCGAGACAATGGAGAGAGGGTGTAAATCCTCCCAGGCCGGGTTGAAGAGGAAGCGGTCTAATTTAGCTAGTGAGGAATCTGATCTACGATTGGACCAGGTGTAAAGGCGGTTGCTGATTGGTGGGTCAATTAGGGAGCAAAGATTGATAAACTGGTTGAAGGCTTCAGAGTCTTGGGATAGATTGCCAGAGTTCCTTTCAGATGGGGATTTGGTGGTATTGAAATCTCCTCCGACAATCCAAGGGCCATTGATATGAGCGGAGAAGGTGAGGCAGTTAGACCAGAGTTCGTTTCGATCTCGAGGGTTTTGTGGGCCATAGATATTGGAGAAGAAGAAGATTGTTCCAGTTTGTATGTGGCGAAGGGCTACATGTAAGGCTGAAGTGTGATAGAAAGTTTGGCAGTGGGACCACACGGATCCATTCCAGGCTGTCATTATACCGCCGCTCGAACCAACAGCATCTATGTGGGCCCACCCAGTTAGGAATGGCCCACCGATTTGTCTGAGCATGTTGGGGTTTGGGTCTGACAGTTTGGTTTCTTGCAAGAAAAGGATGTCTACTTTATGTGGGGAAATGACAAGGCTAACAGAATGTCTTTTGCTGGGGTCCCCCAACTCCCGTGTGTTCCAGGATATTAGCTTCATTGGGAGAATGATAAGCGCTTCGATTCTAGTGCCTGCATGGAGGAGTAATGCTCTCCATGCAAGTTTACTCCCATGCAACGTGCCATTTTCTTATTTAAGCTTTTATTATGAGAAGAAAAAACAACATGTTTAAAAAAACTACCAGGATGAGATGCTGCTCTGTCCAGTCTGGAGCTACGGCGCACAGCTGTTGGGGTGATTGGCTGGGACCACTGAGCAGCCGCTGGAGTGGTTGGATGAGGCTATTGACCAGACCCCGGGAGGGCTGCTTAGCTGAATTCTTCTGGGATAGGGACGGGGGATTGATGAGCGGGGGAGGGAGGGTCAGCTTGGGGGGTGGGATTATGGATCTGCACCGGGAGGGATTGGGTATCGGTTTGAGGGATAGGAATAGGGTGAGGATTGGGAGGGGCAGCGGAAGCTGGAGGGGATGGGATCTGCTGGAAGAGCGGGGATGAGAGGTCTAGGTCAGAGAAGGGGTCCCACCTGTGTTCTTGGGCTGGCCATGGGTCCCAGCCCCTTGGACCCACCACTTCGAATGATTGATCATAAGGTTGGCCGGCCGTCAGAAGGGAGCCGGAGTAGATTGGGGAGTAGTTCATGACGTCGAATCTGTCTTCTGAATCTAGATTTTCGATCATGATGTGTTGCTCAAAAAGGGGGAAGTGTCTTTCATAGTCAAATCCCAGTAGATGATTTTCCGGGCGCCTGTTGGGGTGTTCGTGCTCCCATCTTTCTATGCGCAGGAGGTATTCTGTGTTGTTGAGGACGGAGACAAAGGATGATGGGGAAATGATGCCACTGTAGAACTGGATTTGAATGTATAGAAAACGGTGGTCTAGTTCAGCTCATTCGCAGTCGTCCTGGGCCAGGAACCTACCCACTGGCTTAACTACTTCGGTGATGGCTTCTGTGTTGGAGCGAAGGAGCTCAGGGAAGCCTGAGATTCGCGCCCATGAAGGTGGGTCTAGAGACAGCGCCGGGCGGTCGAGCTCAGACCAGGGTTGGAATTGCACAGTTCCTCCGACCGTAGTGATGGTCGATCTCTGGAGAATTTGGTCTCTGATTGAGAAGGTGGGGCAGTAAAAGATGAAGCTGTTTTCTGACTGAAGCCAAAGTGGCCATACTCTGTATTGGAATGTGGAGGATAGGGCATGGTGTAGAGAGTCAATGGACCATGTGCCGGAGATAATGTTTGCGATGAGAAGCAGTGATGTGTCCGCCATTGTGAAAGTTTTAGGGATCAGGGGGGTGTTATGATGTTGCTTTGGGGATTGGAGTGGATTAAGTGGAGCATCAGGGGATATGATTTGCATTGGGGAGCTGAAAGGTTTCGTGTGAGATGGTTGGGGATGCGACGTTGGGATCCATCGGGCAGAGGGTAGTTTGTCTTTAGTGGAAGAGGAGGGGACTTTACTCGTTTTACGAGCCAGAGACTGATTAGGGGTTTCATCGGGACAGTGCGTTTGAGGATGCCCAAAAAATCCGCACTTATAGCATATCTTTGCATCCCTACAAACTTGCGCCACGTGTCTAAGGCCATCACACCGAAGGCAACGGTTTTTCTTCTTTAGAAAATCCACCGTTTGGCGAACGTTTCTGAAATGAGGCAGGGGGTGGCGCCTCTTGGCCGGAGGGTTGGGCAGGAGGAGGGAACGAGGTCCAGAACCCACTACCTGGGCATAAGACTTGGGAGCGGGAATCTCGATACAGAGTGGCTGGACGAGTCTGGATGGGGGAGGTGGGGCTCGAGATGCAGTCGCTTGTTGGATGGGGGCGGCCGAGGAGGAGGGGGTGGGGGATGGGTTGGTCAGGACGGAGTTGTATTTGCTGGGGACGAAGGAGATCGGGGGTATAGCTTGGTGGACGGAGGGAGCCATTCAGAGTTGTGGTTGTAGTAGTGGTGTGGATGAGGTTATTTCCAAAATAGGCTTAACGGTTGACCGCTCCCTAGGACCGGTCGATTGCTAGCGGTCGACCGGTAGGTGCATTTATGGCTAGGATTTTTAATTGTGTGAATGTTTTGGATTTAATTATTCAAATCTGACAGTTCTGATGCTTTCTCATCACTATAAATAAGACCCTAGACCCCTCACTTTTCTTTATAAAATATTTTGGGAACCAAGCGAAGCTCTGGCAGTTCATCTCTTCTAAGATTCATTAAAACTCCATTAGGGTTTCAAGTAAGAAATCCTATACATGTATTTTGTTTTATATTTATTTTCCCAGCCTATTCTTCTCCAACTTTCTGAATCTAATCTATATATACAAATCCCTTATTGTATATATCTTAAAGAAGAGAACTGATAGAGATTGTCAAAGGCGTGTCAAATCCAAAGGAGGCAAAGCTAGGGATATACTGTAAGTGAAAATCTTAGCTTTTCTATTTTAGTAATTGATTAGTGTAATTTGGGTTTTAATATGCCTTAGGGAGTTTAGATTTGCAAAAACATCATATTATAAACCCTCAAAAATCGTTCAATGCGAAATATCAATTCTAGGTTGAAATCTCAAATTTGTTTATATATCAAAATAATGGAAATTACGTAGATTTGCAGTTTTGATAGTTTTACCTTCTATTCCACTCCTCACTCTTTGAATTTAGTTAAAGAATTTTGATTAAGGAATAGTGTATAAGGTACGAATTTATTGGTAGTTTGCATCGTTTATTCCCACGAATTAAATAGAAATTTCTTTGTTTATTTTTATGTGAAAAAGGAGTTAAATAGAGCATAAAATTGGAATTGTAAATTTCTTTTATCAATATATTCCATTATTTTGATGTAATAAGTTGAGTTTAAATTTTAATTGTATGCAAGTTTACTGGTTGGAATTTTCGGATATGAATATTGGAATTTTGGTATTGTTGTAATATGGAACGAGACTTGTATAATTAATTAAAGAATTGACATTTAAATGCTAGTTTAGGGTATATATCATGCACGCTTAGAAATTACTAGACGTGTGTGTGTGTATTAGCGTAATTAAAGTATAATTATAACTTATAATTGCGTAGTTAGATAGGTTGTTGATTTTATTAAAATCCCCCTTAGGAAGGTAATTAGTGTTAAAGGCGAAAAAAGAATGATTTCTTATAAAGGTTTCTTATAAGGCCTTGATTATGGAATCGGTGAGGTGTGCGATAATATATGTAGAGTGTTATAGATTATGACTAAGTTATAGGGATGCAAGGTCAGTCAAGAGCACATAGAAGTTTGCCCAGCTAATCTGGCTACCAGCAGTGTGACTTTGGGGTTGATATGAGACATCACCTATAATAAGTAACTACGATGACGCGAAGTTAGTCCCAAATTCTGTAGGGTAAATCTTCCCAGCTAGTCTGGCTACCAGTATCTACGAATAGTCATGTTAACATGAAATGTCACCGTAGGGTACGGGTCATAATACGAAGGACCTGCTTCAAAGATTGAAGGTATTAAGTGATTGTGTGAGGGCCCGCCTCTTTTCTATGTAGGAAGTAGTAAATGGTCGGGGTTATGGGTTAGGCACGGTAGAGGATATCTCGGGAAAGAGCCCACTTCAATAGGAAGTGTTAAGTGGCTTAAGAGATTCCATGCAATGTTAACTAGATAGTTACTAGTGAGGAGTCCGCCTTGGGATTATAGGTAGTAAAATAACGTAGACAGGCATTAAATGGTTGGAGTCCGCCTAATTCCCATTAAAAGGTATTAAGTGACTTGAGTACTATCTCTTAAATTGATAGAACATTATGGATGATCGATATGGCTTATTGGGATGATAACAAGTTAGCTATGGGCTTATATTTGAAAAGCCTTTTATTTAATTTTGAGAAAAGTCTTTGGACTTATATTTGAAAGGACTTATGATGTAGGTAGAAACCATAAGACATGTTCCTATTTGAATTATACTGTCCAAGTACTAATGTAGTAAGGTTCGAGATTTTTATTCACCAGATATATATCCTTTTGACTCCTTCCTCATTACAACACCGATTAGAAAGATGATGATGTTGAAGGCGAAGGCATGTAGTAAGCATGTGGCAGTCTATCATTTTATCTATTTATGTTATTTTTAGATGTACTCATTGGAAACTGTTGTGTTTTAAAAATAATGTACCATAGATATGTAGCGGTTATTATTGGTTTTTATGACATTTGAATTTTTAATGAAATGGGTAATGTTTCTGTTATTATTTTACCCTTCCGCTGTGAGTTCTGAATGTGCAGATAAATAGCTCGGTATTGTTCTTTATACCAACCAACAATCAGCATTGGAACGGGTTTAAGTTTCGATGGGCCTTTTTAAGTTGGAATTTAGGTTCGTTTGAGGCGGGTTATTACAACATGATAGATATGTTATTTATATATGAGACTTGTTGTATCAGATATTCTATTCTGACTTTCTATATTGATATTTATTTATCGGTTACTTCCACAAATACAGTCTCTTATATATCTATATTTTTCTCTAGTTCTTTTCATGTATATTCACTATATTATATGTTATTATTCCGCTATGAGATTCTATCGATATGCCTTGTGTTTGAACCAAAAGTTGGTCAAGCACCCAAAGATTATGTAGAGAACAAAAGTGAAGAAATATAACATAAATATAAATGAAAAAGAGGAAAGAAAAGAGGCACAGTCGTTTATAGTGGTTCAGCAAAGCAAGGCCTACGCCCACTTTTAGATTTTATTGTTGATTTACAACTTGAGGGCCACAGTTCTTGGAACTCGGTACAACTCCAGCACTTAGAATTTCAGAGTTATAAGAATATAAGAAATTATGGAAATAGAGCTAAAAGATCCTTAAAAATGAGCCTTGCCTTCCTATTTATAGAGGTAGGGAGCCTAAAATATCGCACTAAATATCTCCTAGCCGTTAGCCATGATTTAGACCGGTTCTCCCCAAAAAGTAGGCACCACATCATCAGTAACCAAGAGTCGTTAGTTGGGAGTTGTCATTTTAGGAGTCGTCATTTTGGGATTTCGTGGAGATCGCTAGAGAATCATATTGAAACAACAAAAAAACTTTGGAAATATGCTTTTGGCATCGAGTTAGGCATGTAGGCAGAAGATGGTGTCCATCCAAGGAGGATTTGTGAGTTGGTACTGATCCCTACCTAGCGGTCAGTACCTATCCCCAACTTGGGGGATTATTGTTATCCTTGGTTTCGGTTGTTTTGGCTTTGGTTGAACTTGCTTGGAGTCCGACCCAAGAAATTTGAGCGTTTACTTGGGGCTTGACCTAAGATTTTCATTTTCTGAGCCTTCCTTCGTCTGGAGTCAGACCCTAGTTTTCTGAGTGTTTGCTCTGAGTCATCAGGAGTCAGTACTAAGTTGTGCCTGGGATTCTATACCGAGTCACTCTTAGAGTCAGACCCGAGTTTTTTGAGTGTTTGACTCGAGTTTCCAAGAGTCGGTACCGATCCCCAAGTAGGACTCGGTACCAATCATGGCTTGGGGTTTCTGCATGGTTTGCTCTGGGCCACGCTTGAGGGATTTTATGGATTGCTTTGGGCCTGACTCGAAGAATTCTCAAGTCTATTCTGCTTCGAGTCTGACTTGAGAATTTTGTGGGATTGCTTCGAGTCAACCCTTCCAAAAACTTAAACTTCTAAATTTTCAACTTTTTTCTGCTCATTTTTTATATTTCCTTTTTCTTGCCTTTTCATGATGTTCCCAAAGCCTTTGGGTCATTTCTCCGTCATTCGCTTGTCTGACTCGATTGTTTAAGTTAGTTCGAATAATGCCTGGTCAAAAGGCCGGATAACATTTGTCCCCAAAAGTACATCTTGTTGCAAACACGATTGCTATGAATCGAGATAAGTTAGGATTGCTGGAATGGATTTCACTCAGTACCTCAAATTGTTGTTATCCCTCCATCGATTTGATTTCACAAAGAGTGGTATCTCTAGCTGTTTGTTGCAATGCTTTGTCGATATCTAACATTATAAAATCAGAATGTATTCTCTCGATAATTATCTATGCTTGACTCCATCGAGCTAGTTAACTGAAGTAGTAAGCCTCAGTTATCTGAACTGGTTTCTTTCCTGAAAGTCTCAAGTAAAATAGAGTTGATGGATGAATGATCAGATCACATTCGTCCTAGTTGGACGATTATGTCGTGTTTGTTTTGGATTTGAACTTTTCCTTGTCGGATCAAGGGCAGGAGTTAGGAGACAGACGGTTAGGTCACATCCGCTCCAGGGTTGACGGTGGACGGTAAGGTCCCGCCCATCTTAAGTTTCGTACTCCCCTTGTCGGGTCAAGGAAAAGAGCTAAGTTGATGGATGGTCAGACACATCCATTTTGGTTTGAACTCTCCCAGTCGATTCAAGGGAAAGTGTTTAGAGACGGTCAGTCACATCCGCTCATTTTTTGGTTATGATCCCCCTATCGAGTCAAGGGAAAAAGCTAAATTGATGGATGGTCAGTCAAATCCATTTTAGTTTGAACTCCCCATGTTGGGTCAACGGAAAGAGTTAGAAGATGGTCGGCAGTCACATCCATCTCGGGTTATGTCTCGTGTCCTCCCCGTCGGGTCAAGGGAAAGGGCTAGGAGATGGACGGTCAGTCACATCCATCTCAGATTATGTTTCATGCCCTCATGTCGGGTCAAGAGAAAGGGCTAGGAGATGGACAGTTAGTCGCATTTATCTTAGATTTTGGGCTTTCCCTCCGATTCAGGGGCAAGAGTTGGCTAAGGAGTGGTCGAATCATGCTCATCTTGGTAGAGTTCTGAAGGTTGGGCCATAGGCCATGGAGGTTTGGTAAGCACCTAACTCTAGGCACCTGAACGCCTGCATTGTTTATATGAAGTTTCATTAGAGTCAGTCGCGTTTCATGACTTATATGACACACAAAGACAAAGTTGCCTAAGTGGAAAGCAAATTCATTGAAAATAGAAAATACCACAGTCTATCTGATGAAATAGTTCAAAAAATAGAAATAAGTCTTATTCTCAAGTGAAGTAGCATCGTATATGCTTGCTACTCCAGTCTGCCCCAGCCCTTCTCAGTTGGAAGATGACCGTCAGTGGTCTAGTTTATAATCAATCTTCTCTCGGGCCGCCTAGGTTCATCAGCACTAGGAGCGTCCTTTCCTTGTTGAGGGTCGGATGTTCCTGCCCGCCATCTTGTGGGGCTTTCATAAATTGTTGGAACATTTTTTTGGATAAGTACTTCAATCATATCTCGGAGGTGTCTGCATTCGTTGTGTCGTGACCATGGGTCTCATGAAATCTACAGAACTTTCCAGACTTCCTCTGGCTTTCAGTCGATTCTCTCGGGGTGGTTTCCTGTATTGCTCCGAGTTGTAGTAGCTAAGTAGATGTTTTCAATCGAATCATTCAAGGGGTATATGTGCCAAATCTCGGGACTCTAAGTCGTCTCCTAGAATCTGAATTCTCGTATAGGGCCCTGTTGCGGCCTTTGCTTTGATTCTCATTCCTGTTCTGTACATTCACGTCAATGTTCCTGGAATTCGCTTCGGACTGTTTCATGGCAATGTTGTTATGAATTCCTTCGGTCTGATGGCATGTTCTATCTCCTTGTCTGGTCTATAGAGCCTCCTCCTTGCGCAAGTACTGGACCGCCTTGTTATAAAAGCGATTTAGGATGGAGGATGGCTTCCTTGATAACCATTCTTTGAAATCCGTGTCCGGGTGGATTCCCTAGATTAAATCCATTAAGATGATATTCTCCTGAGGGTTTCTCAACTCAGTCACTACGGTATTGAATCTCTGTAGAAAATCCTTGAGTGACTCCCTCAGTCCTTGGAACAAGTTAGATAAAGACATGACATACTTGGGGCGAGTCGTGTGTATCCTGAATTGCTCCATAAATATCCTTGCCAGTTGTTCAAATGATGAGTTGGACCTTGGTGGTAGTCGAGTAAACCACATGGTCATCACTCCTTCTAAGAAGATTGGGAAGCACTTGCACTTGATTGCATCTGACGCTTTAGCAGAGTCCATATGCCACTCATACTTCATGAGATGTTATCTAGGATCAGCCTTTCTTGAATATGCCGACATGGTTGGCATAGTGAATCTACATGGATACTCTTCATGCATAATGGCTTTAGTGAAGGGATTTGTAACATCCCTAATTTTTGATAACATTATTCAAGATATTTAATTAGATAAATTAAATAGAATAATGTAATAATTAGAATGATAAGGAGATTGAGATTTGAATAAAACAACTAGAGGTCGTGCTTACATTAATTAAATGGGCTCAAAATGGCTTATATATTAATAAATTTAAACAAGGCCTTATTAGGGAATGGTCCCATCTTATAACTCACGTATCCCTTCATTTGCACATCCATTTTCATTTCACAAAAACGCATATCAAAAGATAAAGGAGCCGGCCATTACTAGGAGAAATAAAGAAGAAAAAAAATTAAATCAAAGCTAAGGATTAAAGCTAGGGGAAATTAATCTTCAACAAGTCTCAAATTCCTTATCATAATCAAGGTGAATAATAATCTATATCATCTCTATTTTGTTCTTATGATCATTTGTTTTTGAATTGAAGATTAAATCCATTTTTATGATGATTTGGATGATGATATGCTTGGATTATAACATGTTTGATTTAAACAAGAATTGTTTAAATATGACTTTATACGGTTTTAAGGGTACAACCGATTATAATGATTTTTGTATGCCATGAGGAATTTATATGTTATGTAAAATATGATTTTGGAGTTGGGTTTTAATTTTCATAATTTTCCAAGTTATAGAGAATTTATTATGATTTTTCAAAGGAAAATATGGTTAATTGGGTTTAGAAATTTATTTCAGAAATTATATTGAGAATTTGGGTCTGAAATTTAAATATGTTAGATAACATATTAAAAATGAATTTCTGTGATTTTTGGGGATTTTTCCTAAGTGGTTTACTATGAGAATTAAATTATTTTGAAAGGAGGACCTAAATGATTTAATTGTTTTGCTTAATGGAATGGCTTATTTGTTAAATCAATCTTGGTTTAGATCTGAAATTATGCAGCAGTTAATTTTTGTAAAGAATTTGAAAAGTTGAGGTAACCAATCACATGTTTACAAGTAGGCAGGTTAGTTAGAAAGTATTTGCTTTAATTGACATTGAATCAGTTTTTACCTAGAAAAGTGGGTTCCATCCCCTTTTAGAAGCACCTTTCGACTCATAGCTTCCACCTTCAATCAAGTCGAAACCTACCAGCTAAGCCGAAACCAATACACAATGTATCACAAGTATGGTACATAGTGGATTGGAAAAGGTCGAAAGGCATGGTGTCGAAATCATTACTTTCGATAGGGGTCGAAACCTTTGTTTTGTTTTCTAAAAGAAATGTGCTTGCCTATTTTACTAAACGCTTTCGAAGGTGTCGAAATATGTGCTTTCAAAAGGGGTTTTCTAACTAGCTTTCGAAGAGGGTTGCCTTAAGTAAGAGCTTAATTATAAAACAATGCTTTCGAAAGAAGTGGTTCCAACCTGGTATTATAATATCTGAGTCATTTTACTTAGGGATAACTTCTCTTAAATTTTCCTTGAAAAACTCTTACAAATTGATTTAAATCTTTAAATCATACTTACATAAGGAAAATACATATTCTCTATGCTTTACTCAAAATCACCTTGCCGTGTTATATATATATATATATATATATATATATTACTCAACCCCTTGTTGATGAAAACATTTACCCCTTTCGAAACCATTAAACTTTGTCTTTCGAAAATATTAAAAAATCCTTTCCTTTCTTTTCTCCGAAAACTTCAAAATAATAGAAATCCCTCTTTAAAATCCTTTAAACATTGCCTTTCAAAAACATTGGAATAACCCTTCCTTTCTTTTCATCGAAAGCTTCAAAAACAAAGGAAAACCTTCCCTTTCGACCCCTTCGAAACCGTGGGGAACCAAACCTTCGAAACCATTCATTAAAACTCTTTCGAAAGCATTAAAACACTAAACCATTCGAAAGCCTTTGGGTTCAATTTAAAACATGTGGAAACTTTTTGAAACCATTCAAAGTTTACTTCTTCGAAACCTTTAAAAACCATCTCGGTCAAAACCTTTTGAATTATGCCTTCAAGTAGAGCAAAAGGATAAGAAGCCCATTAAAGTCGAAAGCACTTCTTTCGAAACCATTAAAACTATCTCTTTCGAAACCATTTGGGTTATATTTCAATTATAGAAAAAGAGTCTTTAAAATATTTAAGTCAAAAGCTTCTGTTTTAAAACCATTTCCTAAGTAAAGAAGTGATGGTGTCGAAACCATCCCTTCGAAAGCATTGGAGAAGTGGCCAAGTTTTAAAAAGCAAAGTATTCCATTGAAAGCATTGTAGTCGAAAGGTAGAAAGCGGCGGCTAAAAAGGTTTCAGCTTTGTCGAAAGCAAACATTTAAAACTAAAGTGCAACCCATTTGAAACCATTTCTTTTAAATCCGTTGACCCAGTCGAAAGCTAACTGAGTCGAAAGCCATTTAGTCAAAAGCAAGCAGACGCACTTTAATTTAAAAACAAAGTGATGCTTCGACCCCTTTGGTGGTTTTGACCTCATACCTTTCGCCTTCTATCCAATTCGCTACGTACCAATTTCTTAATACCAGGCCCATTGGTTCTGATGGAGATGAAGGCGGAGGGACTTGGTCGAAGACCAAGCGAGGTGGAAGTAGGTGTCGAAAGCAATAAAACAGTTTAAAAAGCCTGAAATAAACAGTTCTTTTCACCTAACCTGCTTTGCTTGTAAAATTTTGATTGGTTTCCTCTTTTCTTTACCACTAAAAAGTGCTGCACATTTCGGAGCTAATTAATTAATTTAAATCATTTGTAAAACACCCATTCTCCTTAATTAAATATATAAAACATTTAAGTCCCATACCTTAAATAATTTTATATATTCATCAAAACACTTAGGAAAATTCTATAAAAAATCCAGAAAATCCTTTTCGTTATGTTTTCTAACATATATAAATTTCGGACCCAAATAATTATTTATTTTGTCGCAAATAATTTATAACCCAATAAATTATTTTCTTCACTAGAAAATTAATATAAAATCCAACATAATTCAGAAAATTATGAAAATTGAGACCTATCTCTAAAATATCATTTTCGATCTACATTAAAATTTGCAAGGTATTTGGATGTAATTTAATAGGGTTTTCATATCAAACATATCATAAAAACTATTATGAACATATATAAATCATCAATAAGTATATATAAACTTCCAATCATCCAAAACATTGCATTATCATGCAAAATCATTTCGGTTTACCCGTAAATCCGAAAACTATAAGAAAAATGGGATGTAGTAATCATTCACCTTAGCTTTGTGATTAAAGATGTGAGATTTGATGTTGAATAAGTTGATTTACTCCTTCCTCTTGAAAATCCTAGCTTTATCTTCTCTTGAGATTGAAAATGGTGGCCGGCCTTAGGGTATTTTTGCTTGAGAAAATGAAATGAATGTGTGTTTGTTTTTTAAGGGTTTAGGGTATAAGTTCATCCTATTTCCCATTTCGTCCTTCCTTATTTCCTAACATATCTTATACATGTTATCTCATTTTGATTTACATATTAACAAGACACGACTACCCTTAATTTTAATCAAATCTCAATCTATTAATCATTTTACATTATTTTATTTTATTTAGCTAGTTAAATATTTTAAATAATGTTACTAAAAATATGGGGTGTAACAATCTCCCCTCCTTAAAGAATTTCGTCCTCGAAATTACGATAAGGAACACATCAAATAATCAAAGGTAAAACATACCATCAAAACAAATCAGGATAAGCGTCTCTAATCCTGCTCTCAGTCTCCCAAGTACAGTCTCTAGCATCATCACTTCACTGGACTTTCACTAATCCGACTGTCTTATTCCTCAACTTCTTCTCATCTCTCTCAACTGTTCGGATAGGCTTCCTAATTATAATCATATCTGGTTCCACTACTAAATTTTCTAACACAATCGGTGCTATAGTAGTGTGTAGATCTCTAACACATTTCCTCAGATGAGATACATGAAAAACATCGTGGACTCCCGCCAAATTACTCGGTAACTCTACTCTATACGCGAGTTTTCCGATCCTCTCTAAAATAGGGAACGATCCTATGAACCGTGGTGCTAACTTCCCTATCTTTCCGAACCTGATAACACATTTCATCGGCGATACTTTGATGAAAACATGATCTCCAACTGAGAACTCTAAATCTTTTTGTCTTCTATCTGCATAGCTTTTCTGCCTGGACTGAGCTTCCTTCATTTTTGCCCTTATCAGCTCAACCTTCTGTTGCTTCTTTTACCAAATCAGGACCAAGAATCAATCTATCCCCGATCTTTAACCAACATGCGGGGGATTTGCATGGTCTTCCATACAAAGCCTCAAACAGTGCCATTCCTATACTAGTCCGATAACTATTTTTATATGAAAATTCGACTAGGTGTAGGTGGTCTTCCTATGATCCCCCGAAGTCTAATACACATGCTCGTAACAAGTCCTCCAAGATCTTGTGAACTCTTTCCATCTGCCCATCAGTCTGTGCATGGTAAGCGGTACTCATCTTGAGCTTTGTTCCTAAGCTTTCCTGAAGACTTTTCCAGAACTCGCTAGTAAACAAAGAATCTCTATCACTAACAATATTACTAGGAATTCCATGCAGTCTAACCACATTCTTCATGAATAACTTAGCCAATACAGGTGCCGTCCTGTTTGCCTTAACCAGAATGAAATGGGCGCTCTTGGTCAATCTGTCTACTATGATCCATATACTTTCATTCCCTCTATTAGATCTCGACAATCCATCAATAAAGTCCATAGAGATGGAATCCCACTTCCATACTGGAATGTCCAATGGCTGAAGAAATCCACTTGGCTTTTGATGTTCGGCTTTTACCTGCCGACAGTTCAAACACTATTTCACCCACAAGCCAATGTCCCTTTTCATGCCTTCCTTTAAGAAACTTCTCTTCATATCTTGATACATCTTCGTTCCTCCTGGATGGATAGTGAACTTTTAGCGATGACATTCCTCCAAAATCTCTTTCCTTATGTCTCCCACATTTGGAACACATAATTTGCCCTTCTTTCTCAACCATCCGTTTTGGTCAAGACGGAAATCCTTCAAGTCATCACTCTCCGTTACTTCCTTTAACTTTCTGATATGTTCAGCCAAAGCTGGATCCTCCTCCGATTTAGAAGCTATCTTCTCAATCATTACCGGTCAGACTTCTAAACTAGACAATCTAGCAAACTCTCCACCAGATTCAGCTTCGAACCTCCACAGTATTCTACAAGCTGACAATGATTTCAAGTCTTTCCATTCTGCTATCATAGCTAACACTACATTTTGATGCTTCCTACTGAGCGCGTCTGCAGCCTTATTTCCTTTTTCGGGTGTGTACTCTATTCCAAAATCATAAGCAGCTAGAAACTCCAACCATCTTTGCTGTCTCATGTTCAGCTCCTTCTAAGAGAACAAGTATTTCAATAACTTATGATCTGTATAAAGCTCAAACCTCTCTCCCAAAAGGTAATCCCTCCACACCTTTAACGCAATATAGCTGCAGCCAACTCTAAGTCATGCGTTGGATACCTAACCTCATGTGGTCTAAGCTGTCTAGAAGCGTAGGCAATCACTTTACCCCTCTGCATTAGTACAGCTCCCAACCTAGTACCACACGCATCAGTATAAACAACTAAATCTTGATTTCCCTCCCGAACCACCAATCCAGGTGCATGGGTCAATAAGTGCTTCAAGCTCTGAAATGCTTCCTCACACTTATCGGTCCATACAAACTTTACATCCTTTCGTGTTAGCTTAGTCATCGGCGCTGCAATCCGCGAGAAATCCTTTATAAACCTTCGATAATATCCTACTAATCCAAGGAAACTCCTTATCTCGGTTACCGTTTTTGGTCTCTTCCAATTATTAATAGCTTCGATCTTTTCTGGATCAACTGAAAATCCTTTCTCCGAAACCACGTGACCAAGAAACTTCACTTCTCTCTTCCAAAAATGGCACTTCGAAAACTTTGCTTTCAGCTGATGCTGCCTCAACGTTTCAAGCACAATTCTGAGATGAACATCATGCTCCTTCTCGTCCTTAGTGTATATCAGAATATCATCTATAAAAACCGACACGAATCTATCCAAGTGCTCTCAGAAAATTCGGTTCATCAAATCTACAAAGAATGCCGGCTCATTAGTGAGTCCGAACGGCATAACTAACCATTCGTATGACCTATATCTTGTCCTGAACGTCACTAAAGGTATACTATCTTCTGCCACCATAAGCTGATGAGACCCCGTCGCCAAATCTAACTGGGATAATATCTTAGCCCCACTCAACTGATCGAAAAATCGTCAATCCTTGGCAGTGGATATCGATTCTTTATCGTCTTCTCATTCAGCTTACGATAATCGATACATAGCCTTAGCGATCCTTCCAGTTTCTTAGCAAATACAGCGGCTACTCCCCAAGGTGAACTACTTGGTCTAATAAAACCTTTTCCTTCCAAATCTACCAACTGAGCTTTCAACTCCCTCATCTCTGTTGGTGTCATCCTACTTGGCGGCCTACTCACTGGTTCTGTACCAGGCACTAAATCGATTCGAAACTCAATGACTCGTTTCGGCGGCAACCCAACTACAGGTTCAAACACATCCGCGAATTCTCTAACTACGAAAACGCGATTCAATTCATCTTCCAACTCCATAACACCCAACAAGGCATTCACCTCACAACTAGGGTTTTCTACGGTATAAACTATCCAATCATTACAATCCGGGTGTCTAAGTGATATTTTCCTATCTAGGCAAAATATCCTAGCATCATAATTACTTAACCAATTCATACCCAATATAATTCTGAACCCAACAAAATCAAATACATGCAAACTGCAAACAAAGGTGTAACCTAGCAGGTCAAACTCTAAGTGGTCACACTTCATCCCAAGCGTCACATACAATCCTATCGGATTTGCAACTCTTAAGGAAGTAACTAAATATGTGGGTTCTAGGTTAAGTTTATCTACCAAACATCGAGATATAAAAGAATGAGATGCACCAGTATCAAATAAAACGCTAATAGATATATCATGGATCTGAAGCGTACCTCCTAACACGGCCTTTCCCTTCTCTTGCACAGTCGGCTTTGACGTAGCAGGCTCCAATGCAAACACCTGGCCTTTATCCCCTTTTGCTGGCTCTTTGCACTGGTTCTTGTAGTGCTCAATTTGATCGAGCTTACTTTGGTCTATGGTCGAGCTTGCTTTGGTGTACAATTATGTTTTCTTATGCAGTGATTGAGCTTACTTACGGTTGTGCTGTAGGTGGGTATGGTGGTGTTGTTATAAGGTTGGGTAGTGAGTATTGTTTGTATTTTGATCTTGAGTGCGAAAGTCTTATGTTGTTGTCATAGTGTAAAGCTTTTTTGCTTCCTTTTGGTCATAGTTTGGTGAACTTTTGTTGTGCCTTGCCATAGTTGTAGCCGTTTGTGTGGTTAGTGTGAGTGGATGACTTTGTTCATCTTGTTTGTTGTATTCACCCTACGTGGTGTTGTGACTGCCTTGTGCAGCTTGATGTTGTATGCACCCTGCGTGGTGTTCTATAGTTGTTATGCGCATGTGCAGAACACCTGTTTAAATTTCATTAATAAAAGTGTACGGCCCACTATAAAGCCGGCTAGCCTTCCTAAAAAAAGAGGATAAACGAGCATTTTTTTTAGTTTACGCTGATACAAAAAAATGTGACATCAAAGATACCATAATTATCATTAAAGATGTGTTGAATTATCTAGAAGAATCTTCTATTATCTAGATGTGCGTATTTGACATAATCTCATTTTAGTGAATACGCAAACTTAGAAATATATTCATTGAAATATTCAATTTTTAACTTGGTTTGAATTGTTCCAGTCCAGCGTAGAAATAATATGTTAGAAATAACATAAATTATATTTTGTTGTAGGCGTTTGTAAAGGGAATGATATAGATAATACTTGAATTTTATATGAATGAAGGGTATTTTGGGAAGTTCACGGTCGGACCAAAAAATTGCGTTTCCAAGCCAACTATTAATAAAGATGTTCAAGAGAAAATGTTTTCCACATATATTTAGTCATATTTCTGTGTTGAATCATATGTAGGTAATTTGAAATTTTATTTCTAAGTTGTTTTATCTAATTTCTTGTGAGTTTAAATTTTTATTTATATTTATATTATTAATTAATAAAAAAAATTGTAAAGTAATTTATTTGCTAGATCCTATTTTTAAGTGATATTAAGATTTAGTAAATATCTGTAGAGGAAATTTTGAATTTGTAAAAGAAACTTAACTGTTAGATCCTAATTTTAAACGGTGCTAAATTTTAATAATATATGTAGACTTACATATAAATTGCAATTTTGAAAGTTCACGGTCAGACCAAAAGTTTGCGCTTCCAAACCAACTATTAATGAAGATAAACAACAAATTTGTAAATGACGTTTATTTGTTGGATCCTACTTTTAAGTGTAGAGGGACATTTTGAATTTGTAAAGAAGTTTAACCGTTAGATCTTATTTTTAAGGGATATTTTTGGTAGTTCACGCTGACACCAAAAAGTGACACTAAAGGTACTACAACTATTATTAAAGAAATCATTTATAGTTCATTTAAATTTTTATTTCTAAGTTGCAACATATAATTTTTTGTTAGTTTGAATTTTATTTCATTATTAATTAACGAGCATTACAAGACGCACGTGATAATGGCATGTGCTTCGTGCGTGAATTGTATATTTACAAATTATATATGATTAATACATTCAAGAGAAAATGATTTGTACAAATATTTAACCATGTTTTTACGTTGAAATCATGTGTAGTTAATTTGAATTTTTATTTCTAAGTTGCAACATCTAATTTTTGTTAGTTTGAATTTTATTTATATTATTAACTAATAAACTACGAATTTGTAAATGATGTTTATTTATTAGATCATATTTTTAAGCGTTTAGGGATATTTTAAATTTGTAAAGAAGTTTAACTGTTAGATCCTATTTTTAAGGAATATTAAGATTGTTAATATCTGTAAATGGACATTTTTGGTAGTTCACGCCGACACCAAAAAAGTATGACACCAAAGGTATTACAACTATTATTAAAGAAAGATAAACAACGAATTTGTAACGATGTTTATTTATTAGATTCTATTTTTAAGTGTAGATGAACATTTTGAACTTGTAAAGAAGTTTACTGTTAGATTCTATTTTTAAGGGATATTAAGATTTGTTGATATCTCTATAGAGACATTTTTCATAGCTTACGTCGACAAAAAAATGTGATACAAAATGTTACAACTATTATTAAAGACGAGCGTAACGACATGCGCTTTGCACGTGAATTATTTTTCTACAAAATATATATGTTTAACATATTCAAAATGAATGATTTACCTAAATATTTACCCGATGAAATCATGAGTAGTTAGTTTGAAATTTTATTCAATACCGCAACATCTAATTTTTTTGTTAATTTGAATTTTTATTTTACTATTAATTAATAAATACCGAGTTTGTAAAGAAATTTATTTGTTATATTCTATTTTTTAAGTGATATTAATATTTTGTAATCCGTGTAAATGTGGGTTTTAAATTGATAAAGAAAGTTTATTTGTTGTATCCTTTTCTTAAGTAATAGTAAGATTTTGTAATATTTATAAAAGAGCATTTTGAATTGGTAAATGAAATTTATTTGTTAGATCATATTTTTTGGTGATATTAAGATGTGATAATATGTATAGAGGAGTATTTTTGATAGTCACGTCAATCTTTTAAGTGATGAAAGTTGATAATATTTGTATAAAAGCGTTTTGAATTTGCAAGATGAGTTTGTTTGTTTGCCATGTTTTGTGATATCGAGTTTTGATAATATGAAGAATTTTTTATAGTTAAGGCGAGACACCAGTTTATTCATCCAACGGGTATTTTGTTTTCCGCCCTTTCTTTCCCTTAATAATTCGAGTCGAGGAGCAAACTTCAAGGGACTTATTACACAATTCTCGTAAAAGCCCATTCTACGCAAACAATCAAAACCCAGCAAGCAAAAACTCAAAACCCAACAAACAAAATTACTCAAATGAAACCGAGAAAATCCCTAAGTTCCGCCATCGCTACCGCCAGCTCTGGTGATCCACCGACGACGTCGACGCCCGAGGTGAGAGATTTAATATCACCCCTAGATCGACGGCGTTTGTTTCGCGAAGTAATCCTGTCGCTTCGATCGGGGATACGAGATTTATCAGCTGATTTTTCATTTTTGAGAGTCAGAGGGTTGAGAAGCCTGCTGGAATCGCTGAACTATTTTGCTAGCAATGATGCCGCTATAAATACGTTTCGACATTCTCAAAGCACGGCTGAATTGCAAGGTATCTGCGACAATAGAATTTTATTGTATCTCAGTGCGCGCTTTAATAAATAAGTAAAATGCTGGTGTTAAATAAGCAATTATCACTGTTTTCTTTATTTATGTAGGCATTGTTAAAGGTACTCCAAAAATTAGCGAGGAGCGTAATTTTAGGGTATTTCAACCAAAAATATTGTTAGTTAAGAGACATAATATGGGGGTTCCAGCCTATGCAATTTACCATTTACCTCCCCTTTAGGCAAATTCGATAGCACCTCATCGAATTTAGAAAGAAAAACGGCAGTGGTAGACCGAAAAAATCTACATGTGGTATGATATGGTTGGAACAGTAACATGGTAAGGTCCATCAAAAATTGCATAAAACAGAGGAGTCCGTCGTTTTAATCACTTGCATTTGTAAAAATCTGGATGGATTAACTTTGACGTACTAAAGATGGCTATATGTTTAGTGCTGACAAGATTGGTTGGAATTTACACACAAGTAAATTAGTGGAGTTTATGTTCATTTATACATGCAGTAGTTACAACTACACAGAGCAACCTTCACATACTGCAGTTGTCCCTCAATCAGGAAATACACTTGGTATGATTGCTATTGTGCTTTGTACATTCAAATCACCTCACTGGGTTTGAATGCATTATGTGGTCAGCTTAGTCCATATACTATCAAACTTAATATAAGTACACTAAATTGAATCGCTCTTAGTATAGGATATCGGAATGATATTTAATCTAGTATTTAGCAAAATAATGATTTGAACTTATCTTATGGTTATAGTAGTTCAGAACAAGTTGCATTGGTATAACACTAGCCCACACGCTAATATACTGCTAATTGCTTAGCAGATTTTCTATTTCACTCAAGCATGCGTTGTTACATAAGAACAAGATTCGGAAAATATTGATATTTGGTAATATTGAAATATGATAGAATATTTTATGTTGTTTATAGTACATGTCAGTACCACTCACTAAGTATATAATTCTATTATTAGCAGTTGTTCCGGTACTTTTCCAAAATAGTCTGCAACTACAAAAAAGTAACCCTGGAGTGAAACTTGAAGATATATTTGGTGTGGAGCCTATGAAAGTGAATAGTCCTGCATCCAGCTATGAAATTTCTCTTGCTCTTAGAGTTCTCGAAGGCTATTGTCTTCTTCACCCGGAAAGCTTAGCTCTTGCTCACAAACATATGGCAGTCAAGGTTTGTTATTTAGCCATTAGAGATTTATTGTCTACGTTGTTTTATTTCTCGATATGTTCACATTATCTTTAAATTCACATTTTATATCCTATGAAGGATAATTTTAGTGGTTAAAAAAAAGGAAAGGTAAATTAAAAGGGTGTTATTGAGCTATAAGCTACTTCACTTATATAGTATCTTGCAACACACATTTATATTATATATTACCATTTTTGTAATTATCTATTTTTTTAGTAGTTGTGTTATTTTTACATCATTATTATCAGTACATGGGTTGTATTATGTAATTCCTATTCAACCTTTTATTCCTAGAAAATGATGATGTATTATTTTAGTAGTGTTATTTTTATACCATTAAAAGCTACTTCAGAAAAATGATGTTGTTTTTTATCCTTCTATATGTCAAGTTTATTACTTTTTTTATAAAATCTATGTAGGTGCTTTTGAATATAATATCTACTGGTGACATACTAGTACAAGGTGCTTGCTTGGATGCTCTAATATCATTAATGTTGGATTCTTCATCCAATCAGATGGTATGTTCGTATGGACATACATTTCTTGAGCTGCAATTAGAATTCAGTTCTACTGAATAGCTCATGTATTGCGCCACACCACTAACTGTAACATATATGGACATTCAGCAAGGTTTAGTAGAGTGTGGATGCTCTAATGTCATTGTGTTTTTCTTCTTCTAATATTTAATTTATGTTACTTTTTTGGGGCCCTCCTTGGAAATTCATGTTTGTTTTGCTTTGATTTTTGCACCTATCAAAAATAGTGTTGCTTTTATTTTGTTGCTTCTGCACATATGATAGCGACTCATATTTGTTCATTTTTTGAGTTTTTACGTTTTGACAAAACCTTACTTGTTAACATTGGGCAAATTATATGCATGTTATCTTCAAATTTTGAGATATTGTGTTCTTTTTTGCGTATGTTTTGAATATGAACTGTCAGCATTTTTTATTTTTTGGAAAAAATAAAGTTTTTTGAAATTTTGCATCATGCAGAATGCTGTTGATTAACAATTCCCTATTTGATGTTGGTAAGTCTCTGATGATAGTGTTGTAAATTATTCGAACATATTGTATGAGGCACTTTGGTGAAGTAAAAAAGTCTCGTGCAGGATTTTGAGAACGCCAATGGCATGAAGAAAATTGCAGAACTTATGAAAGATGAGCAGTTAGAGGAAAACACAAGGTTTGTCTCAGCTGTCTCCAGTCGTTTTGAATTTGTATTTTGCTTTCATTTGCAGATGTAAAATGATAATACTACTATAGTATCTCCATACACGTTACCACAATTCACACTTTGACTATCATATTCTGTTTTGGTACGTCCGTTTTGAAACGCAATACATTAGCGTTCCGAAACGTTGTGCGCGCACTATTTGATACATTGATTTTGACGTTTTGAAACGTTGAGTCCAACTCTGCGAAATGTATAATCCGATTTTCCAAGGCGTTCATTTTGAAGATTTTAAGTGTATTATATAAATATTCATTTAGTAACAATGATTTTCCTATGGAAACTACAAAATAATAAAAATGATTTTAAATCTACATTGGAAAACCAAGTCTTGTTTTCTACTTTATTTTTGCTCTAAACTACAATAATAATGTAAAGTAATTTGTATACGTTTAACAAGCCCGTACATTTCTACTCATATACTATTCTCTCTTTTTACAAAATTTGAACCTTCTGTATTTTTATTTTGCTTCAATTGCTATAAGGTATAACTTATAATTACTTGAAAATGAACCGTCATGGCCTGTTTATTTATACTAGAATGTTTCCATTATATGTTCGTGCTTTTGTAGTAGATAACAATATTGCACATATTTGTCTGTAAAGAGAGTGTTTTAAAAAATGTTCAGCGTTCCGAATAAGCGTATTTAGTTCCAGAAAAGCATTCCAATTAAGTCTAGCCCTAACGTGTTGCATTTCATAACATTAACGTTTCTCATTCCCACTTTTTTTTTCTGTGTACCGAATCAATCCGCGTATCAGATACAATAGATTCCCATGGTAATGTTTGTTAGTTTTTAGTAATCTTTACTAAAAATTTATTAAAAGTTCATCGTATGATATTCTTCTTGGTATTGCTGCTATATCATCATATCAAATAACAAAAGATCCACACAATTTGAAATTTTTCCCTTTGATCAGCTTTTGCTACCAATCTTGTATTCAGCATCTTTTTTTTTATGTCTTAGTTTTGTTTGTGTTCCGTCCAAAGAAATATTGCAGTTCTTAACCTATGATTCAAAATTCTTAACTTGTCGTTTCTTCTAATTATTATCCGTTTTTTTATTTTTCAACAACAGTCACAAGTGATCCAAAAATAGTGACCGCGATAAATTATTTGCTTCTTCTATATTAATCGTTCTAGTTTCCTAACTAGTTGGCATCTAACTCATACGTTGCATACAATAGGTAATATTGTAAAATTATGCATTTTATTTAAGAGTTTTTTGATTGTTTCATATGCTATTTCTATAAGATAATGTATTTAATTTGTATGTAAAATAAATTAAATTTGCTATTTCTATAAGATAAATGAAATGTAGGTTGAATGTGTTTTTTTTTCTATTCATATTTTCTACATGAATAAGTAAATAGTAACTGACTAATTCTGTTTAATTAATTTACGTTTAGAATTCCTTATTTTCACTGACAGAGATTTTTATGTAGATAATGTTCAATTTTGTACTTGATGTATAATAAATATGTTGAGATAAATGACGAAACAATCTAAAATTGAAAAGTTTGCATTTAAGCGAATAATTGTTTTACAAATATGAAGGACTTAAAGTGAATATAGTGATGGATGATATTAAAGAGAGAATGAATTTTTCTTCATGTGGAAAATTTGAAAGAACTGTGAAAATTTTGAATGTAGATATTGATGGGAGGTGGAAATCTAGTTTATTATCATACAGGGTGTGTTCTTTTACGAACCGAAAGGGGCAAATGAAAGGGGCAAACGAAAGGGGCTGGGAAGGGGGAAAGTTCGCGAAAGAGGAATGCGTTTTTTTACGAAAGGGGCAAAGTTATTATTTTATTGTATGTTTACGTTTATTATTTTATTTACATTAATTATTTTTAAATACAGAATACATAATACAGAATACAAATGCAGAAATAAAAATTCATACTTCATAATTCACATTACAAATGCAGAAATAAAAGTACCAAACAAAAATGCAGAAAATAAAATACATATAAAATAAACTACATTCTCCTTCTCAACGGCCTAACAAGATAAATAACAGCCTTCCTAAGCCCACCTGCTTCGTAATCGTCATCCTCCTGCTTCACTTCCATACACTTAGCAAGAGTCAGATCATGCGAGGAACTGCCAACAGACCTAGAAGGACCACCAGTTAGCCGTTGCTGTCTAGGTGCTCCGCGACTGGTGATCTCCTCAGCATCACCTCGAAGATAGTCGCCATAAAGATGTGCGTCGAACCGTAGCTGAACGGGGCGATTTTGTGGAATTATGAACCGACATTTGGCAGTTCGGATGCAGCCATCAAAAAGCACGTTCAACTGCCTAAAACGAGCAGGCGAGGCATGTCTGTATTTGCGGTACTCTGCTGCAATTGTATCCTACCACTCGTCGGATCCACCGACCATGTCATGTTCTTCGTTCCAATAACCACCTGGAATCTGTAGCAGCTTGTTCCATGGGCTCCCCTCACGTTTCAGATTATCGAACTTGTTTTTCATTTGTCCAGCGTTGTAATCTAGGCCAGTTCTTTCGTTGAACATGACAGAAATTTCTTCGTGCCACTGTGCAACATAGTGGATACGCGTACCAATGTTTTCGAAACGAACATCGATGAACGCGTTTGTCCTGTCGACGTTCCAGTCGACGATAGTACGGGTAGAAGAAGCAGCGGAGTAGCTAGGCATTCTGTAAAAAGCAATTCAAAAAATAATTCAGAAAAATTCGAAAAAAATATATATGAAAGATAATAATACGAAAAACGCAAATATATAAAAATTTACCTGAAAAAATCAACGGCGAAGCTTGTAAAAATTGCTGAATTTTCGGATTGTATGGATTTGTTTTGGTGATTTGGGAAGGAAATATATAGAGAACGAAAGGAAATATGGCGGTTGGGGGTGAACCGACCGCGTCGGATGGCGTTCGACGCGTCGGACACGTCTGACGCAAACGGTTCATTTTCAACCGCTGCTTCAAACCAGGCAGCAGAGTGGGGCCCACACCAGACGCGTCGGACGTGGGCGCCAACTTTGACTGCCCAGCTCAGCAAAAGAACGGTACCATAGTGTAACTTGCATGTTACACATGGAATGTTGAAAACTACGTAAAATTTTAAATATTTAATTTAGGATTCATTTTTTAATATGATTTATGCATTTTTATATAATTATAAATTGAACTTTGTTAATTTTTATTGAGATTGATATTTGCTCAGAATTTTTTTGAAATCGTTAGTTACATATAAGCGTGTTGAGTCTAATGACCTATAGATTCTGATTGAAATTTTGTTTAAGTGGATGATAATTTTAATGTTATGAAAAGTAAAAGTGTTGATGGTCGTTATTTAAAAAAAAGTGAACCCAAATTTAAAGCAGGGGACAAAAGTACGAAAAAAATGTTGATGAGGTGGTCAAGGGTAGTAGATCAAAATTTTAAAGATGTGAAGGATTTAAATAAAAACAATAATGAGAAAATTCATCGTTTTTGTTATAATGTTGGGTTGTGTGTTCTTCAAGTTAACAATAATGACATATCTTCTTCAAGTTAACAACATACCTGTATAAAAGGCTATATGGTGCAAGGCGTGGCGAGGTGTGACGATTGCGCTTTTTGGGCGTGGGGCACATGGAAAAAAACACTAAATGGCCACATGATGCATATGGCGCATGGCATAAAAAAATTGTATATTTACTTTTTTTGGTTATTTCATATTTTTCACGATAAAAAAAAACGCTTTTAATTTTTTTACGACAAGAAATGCATAAAATATAACATTTCATCGTATTATTGAATTTGCTTATTAATTTATTTCTTCGTTCTAAAGATTATTTTTTCTTAATTCAATTTGCTTAAAAACACACGCAGTTGATACAGAAAAGAAGGATTTTGTTATAATTATAAATTATTATTTTTAACAGGAAAGTTGGAATGTAGGATTCAGTTAGGTAGTTGGAATGTAGGATCCCTAACATGAAAATTAAGAGAGATAATTAATACTATGACTAGGAGGCGTGTAAATATCTTATGCGTTCAGGAGACCAAATGGACGGGCCAGAAGACGAAGGAGGTGGAGAACACATGCTTCAAGGTATGGTACACGGGAAAAGAACGTAACAAGTACGGGGTAGACATCTTAATTGACAAGAACCTTAAAAACGGAGTGGTCGACGTTAGGAGATAAGGGGACATGATCATCCTAGTCAAGCTGGTAGTTGGTGATATGTTTCTGAACGTCATTAGTGCTTATGCCCCACAAGTAGGTCTAAGTGAAGCCGTCAAGAAGAATTTTTGGGAAGAGTTAGATGTCATGGTTAGAGATGTGCCTAGTAGCGAGAAACTTTTCATAGGAGGAGAGTTCAACGGCCATGTTGGTACAACTAGTGAGGAGTTTGAGAGAGTGCATAGTGATTTTGGATATGGCGAGAGAAACCAAGAAGGAGAAGAAATATTGAATTTCGCTATTGCTTACGACCTCATGATAGCTAATACCTTCTTTAGAAAGAGACAATCACACTTGGTTACTTTCATTAGTGATCAACACTCTAGCCAGATTGACTTTGTCCTTACTAGAAGAGATGACAAACGAGCTTGTGTAAATTGCAAAGTCATACTTGGAGAATGTGTCGTCTCACAACATCAGGTTTTGATATCTGAGTTTCGTCTTCGAATACGTGTTCGACAAGATAAAAGAGTCAAGATTAGTCGGATGAAATGGTGAAAGCTCAAAGGAGACGCATCACAAGTGTTTAATGATAGTGTAATGGGAGAATGGGCATGGAATATGGAAGGAGAAGCAAATGACATGTGAGATTAGATGGCAACACGTATTCGGAAAGTGGCTACTGAGGTGTTTGAGATAACGAAAGGAAATAAACGTGAACCTAAAGATTCATGGTGGTGGAACAGTGATGTGCAAAAGGCTATCAAAGAGAAGAAGGAATGGTATAAGTGCTTACATCATCACAGGAGCGAGGACAACATGCAAAAGTACAAAGTGGCAAAGAAGAACACAAAGAGAGCGGTGGTGAAGCAAGGGGTCAGACGTATGAAGATCTATATCAAAAGCTTAGTACGAAGGAGGGTGAAAAAACATCTATATGATAACTAAGTTTCGCGAGAGGAAGACGAGAGACTTCAACCAAGTTAAATGCATCAAGGATGACAATAATAGACTTTTGTTGAAGGACGGTGAGATAAAAAATAGACGGAGAGATTACTTCGATAAGCTATTCAATGAAGAAGGTGATCACACTACGATCGAGCTGGACGACTCTTTTGATGACACCAGTAGACATTTTGTTCAGAGAATTCAAGAGTCCCAGGTAAAAAAGGCACTAAAACTGATGAAAGAGGGCAAGGAATTAGGGCACGATGACATTCCAATGGAGGTTTGGGAGAGAGTCATTGAACATCGTTTAAGAAGGACGACAAACGTTTCAAAAAACCAATTTGGTTTCATGCTTGAGAGATCGACCACAGAGGCGATTTTCTTGATAAGATAACTTATGGAGCGGTTTAGGAAGCAAAAGAATGATCTACACATGATATTTATCGATTTGGAGAAAGCTTATGACAAAGTATCGAGAAAAGTTATGTGGTGGGCTCTGAAAAAGAAAAGAGTCCCAACAATGTACATTACCCTTATCAAAGATATGTACGATGATGTTGTGACTAGTGTCAGAGCATGCGAGTGTGAAACCGATGACTTTTCCATTAACATAGGATTACATTAAGGGTCATCTTTGAGCTCATACATTTTTGCCCTAGTGATGGATGAAGTTACAAAGGGTATAGAGGGTGAGATTCCTTGGTGTATGCTCTTTGTTGATGATGTTGTGCTAATTGACGAAAGTAGGATTTAGGTTGATAGACAATTGAAGCTGTGGAGACAGACTTTAAAATCAAGGGGTTTTAGGCTTAGCGGAACTAAAACAGAGTATATAAAGTGCGAGTTTAGCGGTGTAAGATCAGAGGATGTAGATGTCACTATGGCCGGACAAGTAGTGCCCAAGAAGGAATCCTTCTGATATTTATGATCAATTTTACAGTATGATGGTGAGATTGATGAAGATGTTAGTTTTAGAATTCGAACGGGATGGGTGAAATGGCGACAAGCGTCTGACATTCTCTATGATAGGAAAGTCCCACAGAAGCTTAAAGGAAAGTTCCACAGAACGGCAATCAGGTCTGCGATGTTGTATGGTGCAGAATGTTGGCCTACTAAAAGCCATCACGTCCAGAAGATAAGCGTAGCAGAGATGCGTATGCTGCGATGGAGCTGCGGTCATACAAAAAGAGACCGAATTAGAAATAATGATATACATGACAAACTTGGAGTAACACCAATTGAGGAGAAGTTAGTCCAACACCGCTTAAGATGGTTTGGACATCTCCGACGGAGGTCTCCAGATGCACCCGTGCGCGTTGGAATTATAGACCGCGTCGAATGCTCAAAGAGAGGTAGAGGTCGACCAATGTTGACATGAGAGAAAGTAGTAAAGAAAGACTTGAATGATTGAAATATATTCGAAGAGCCGGCGTTGGACAGGAGCGCGTGGAAATTAGCTATTCACGTACCAGAACCACGAGCTAGGAGTTTTTTGCTTAGGGTTAGTCTAGTGGTAGTGTTATAAGTTTTATATTATAGGAATAGTGAATAGGAGCTTAAGACGTAATGTTTGGTCTTCGGTCAATATTACTATTAGTACCATTATTACTATTAGTATTATTATTATCATGGTTTTTTATTTTTATTTTTATTTTTATTTTACCTGGTTATTATTATTTGTATACTTATTTGACTTTATCTTATTATTATCATGGTTTTTTTATTATTGTTGTTGTTGTTGTTACTTTTAAACTGACTTTGTCATTTAGTTTTGGGTTCCATCTCTAGCCGACCCCAACTTGTTTGAGAATAATGGCTTAGTTGTTGTATAAATTATTATTTTTTCCAGAAAATTGAATTTGACAATTTCATCTCAACTATAAAAAATCAACAAGTTTGATTTTATTTTAATCATATTGGATTTCATTATATTACATATTCGCTTCTGTTGTATATAGCCCAAGTCAATATGGTCAAAGTAAATAAAAATTAGCTTGTATTATGTATAATGCAAGCAAATCCTGTTAAACTACCATGCAAATTAAAATGCACTATATATAATGCAAGCCAATATGGAAAAGTATAATGAAAATTGACTTGTACTATATAGTGCAAGCAAATCACGTTAAAACTATCATGGAAAATTGAAAGGCACTGTATAATGCCAGCCATGACCGATAAAGGACTATAAATATTAGCTTGCACGGTATATGATGCAATCTGATCTTGTCAAATTACAATGAAAATCAAATTGGTTTGTATTGCATATAGGCTATAGCCATATAATGAAAATCAATTTTCTAACAAACAATACAATAAAGAATCAATATAATTTAACTAACAAACAGACAGCAGAATGAATTCATGAGGAACTATGAATAAAACACATATTTGCATTGTATTACAATTTATTATACTAAGAACTGAATTGCATAGCATTCAAGAACAACTTACAGCTCAAAATCTAGATTGCATTACGAGTAATTATATCAAAATTCCATTTTTTTTCTTTTTCATTCTCACTCGGATATTCATGGAAACATCTAATTTGCATCAACACAAACCATCATCTACTACCCATTCTTTGGATTTGAATCACGCAAGCACACAATAAGCAACAAGTAATTGTATATATTAGAATATGCTCTACCGTAAATATCCTATTAAGCATCCACCTAGGTCCCGCGTAGACGCTAGGCGAGGATTACCACTTAAGCATTCGTTTAGTTGCGGCTTGCCATCATCTAAGCATCTAAGCGGTATCCAAGCCCTGCTTAGGCAATATTTGAGGTAGATGCCCCGTATAATCATTTATGTGCCAGTTTCAGCCGGTTTTGCCTCTTTGGCTGCTAAAAAAAATCATCACAACCCCAAATTTCTAATTTGGTTCTAGCAGCAATGAACCAAATACTTATGTAATGTTTGACTTAAAGATGAGTTTTGTGTTTTGCATTTTCGATATGTATGTAAAAATGACATTGGGGAGAAGGAGGGGTTGAATGATCCTAATATTTCCCAAAAGATGAGAAACAAGAAAAAAATTATTTTCAATTTTATATGTTAAAACCATTTTGCTAATAGACCGTTTTCCACTCATTCTCCTCTCCCGTGCATTTTAAACTACATGTTGAAAATGCAAAACACAAAACTCGTTTTCAAACCAAACACTATCTTAAATTCTATCCAAAATACGTGAGTATCAAAAATGCATAGTTTCGATTAATATTTGATTAATCCCCGTCTAAATCATTAATCTCTAGTCCATACTTGCCAACCTTGAAAATAGTTAGGTAATTCAAAACAATAACATAATTTTTTTAATTCTATCTTATTCCAAATCTTGCACTTCCACATTCTTGATTAAAAAATTGCTCATTATCGAAGTACCCACTACTTCCATAGAATCACCAAACAAATCATTCTTGTAAGCCGAATAATCAAATTTCTACTACACATTTGGAGTAGCTGATTGATGATCAAATCACGAATTACAATGTGCTTTGGAGTTGTTGATCAAATACTCATACGCTTAATTATCAACTTATGAGCTGCAGTTTGGAGTTGTTTGATGATGATTTTGGTGGATACAAAAGTTAGGGTTAGGATTGTGGTGAAGGATAAAAATGTGAGAATTTTTATTTATGAAGGGGGTCCCAATCAAAGACCTGCTTTATACTAATCAAACTAGAACTTAATTGTATTTAATAAGTAAATGAAGACTCTAAACTAATTGCCACTATTAAAAACTAATTTTGTCATGTAGTATATCAAAGCAAGTTGTTATATAATTTGACCATGTATGCACGGTCTGATGTTAATGTTTAGAGTGCATTATATATATTTACTCATACGATTGTATGTAAATTGATTAACGATTTAAGTCACGACTTTTTAGTTTGGTGTTATCAAATAAATTAAATAACCGTGGAAGAAACTAAATGCAACATAAAATAAACACGTCATAGCAACACAAAGCAAAATAAATATATTAAAATTATAACACAGATAGCAAAATATAATATAATATTATGTCTCTTCATTCCTTTTGATTTAAGTCATACAAAATCATTTATGAGCTTACACTTATATAAAATATAATTGTTAAACGATGGTTGTAAGGTTTTAACTAAAAATTTAATTTCTAAATAAATAAAATGTAATTAAATGATATTATATGCTAATGACATTGTGTTTAATGATATTTTTGCCAAATAATCAATAAAAAGTATAAATTATATTAATCTTGTTTGATCAATAATGAAGTATATTTAAATGCATGCACAATAAATCAAAAACGCATGCCCAGTTTACTAAATTGTGCGCCAAGGCCCTAACAAAACTTTGCATTTTTTGCATCGTGCGCCATTATTTACTATGGTGAAGTTCCTATTGTTGAAAATATGACAAAGTCCATCAACATATAGAAGAAAAAGGAAATAACTCAATTAATTTAATTAATTGGTCAAATATACAATAAGAGGAAACTAGATATGACCATCTTTTCATTGAAGGAGATTTAGATATCTACATTAAATCGAAGGCAAATCAAATCTTGGGAAAATGGAAATGTTTCGAAATTTGTACGAAATTGATTGTCTGCTTTCCTAATTAATTTCATTTTTTCTTAAGATTCAACTTCATTCTACTTCTATTTAGGCCTCAAGTATTGGAATAACATCTCATTCTTCTCAAACAATAGTTCCTCTTAATTATTTTTCTATAGATTTGTAATAGAGATAAGATTTCTCCGCTTTAAGAAATCTCACATTTTGTAATCTCTCTTCCCTAAATTGGTGAAGTAATAAAGTTTTTGGGTCTCCAGAAACGTAGGATACAATTTCAAACCACGTTAAATCTTCCGTGTCTTTTTTTCTATTATTTGTTCTTGTGTGATAGCGTAATTCATATTGAATTTTCATTGGTGTTCAATCGAAAAAACTAGATCCTGGTTAATTGCTTCCGCATACTAGTGATAAATCATTCTCCATGTTTTTCACTACAATTTGGTATCAGAGCCAATGTTTTTGTTCTATTTGGGCATTAATGACGAATTTTGGAAAATCTATTGATAGATCTGCTGTTAATTATGGTGTACACGTTTTGATGGAAAGAGATTTTGAAACTTGGAAGATGAAAATGGAGGCGGTGTTGAAGAAGAAGAAGACTTATAAGATTGTTTCTGCGTTTGAGAAATTGAAAGACATTGAGGTGGATGTTTTGAAAGAGATGGAAGATGAAGCTCTTATAACAATCCAGTTGAGTCTTTTAGATGAAGTTCTTAGAGAGTTTTCTCAAAAAAAGACGGCAAAGAAATTATGGAATGCATTATTTGATGCATATCAAAACAAGTCTCTTACAAATCAGATTATTCTTCAACAACAGCTTTATTCGTTTAAGATGAAGTCTGGGGTCGATCTTATGGAGCACGTTGATGCTCTTACTACCTTGGTTATGAACATTAAAGCAGTAGATGTTGAGATTAAAGATGAGGCTCAAGTAGTGATCCTCCTGTGTTCTTTGCTTAAGAAGTATACTGCTTTTGTTAACTCCATGATATATGGTCGCAGTAAGATTAGTCTGTCAGATGTTAAGACCAGTCCTCATAACGGGGTGTTGAGAGATAGATTGGCAAGAACTAATATAGACAGTGACTCAGAGGACTTATCTGTTCAGAGAGGTAGAAGTCAAGGCAAGTCAAAGTATGCTGGAGGTCGAAATAAGTCAAGGTCTCAATCTAGGGGGCCTAATTGATTGACTTGCAATTATTGTAAGAAACCAGGGCACTTTGTAGCTCAATGTTCCAAGCTCGAAGGATGAAGAAAAGACCCAAAGCAAGCTTCAATGTCTACTGCAGTGACATCGAATATAGAGAGTGATACCGATGTGTTTACAGCTTCTGGTTCTTCTGAAAAGAGCAACTTATAATTTATTGATTTTGGCGCATCCTATCATATGACAGCTGATAGGAACTGTTTTTCTACATAACGTGAGATTGACGGAAGAGAGGTTCTAATGAGCAATGATGCTTCTTGTTGTATGGTTGGTGTTGGTAGTGTGAATGTAGAATGTTTGATGGTGTTATTCATATGATTACTGATGTTAGACATGTACCTGATTTGAGGAGGAGCTTGATTTCTGTTAGGGCTTTAATTAGGTTTGGATTGAAGATTGTAGTCGAGGGAAAGAAAATAAAGACGTCGAAGGGTTCCATGATTGTTATGGAAGACGTGATGGTAGAAAATCTTTATTTATTGAAGGACACTACTGTAATTGGTGAATCAGCTTCTGTTACTTCAGTTGATTCAGATTCTTCCAGATTGTGGCATTTACGATGGACAATATTGGTGAGCGCAATTTGGATGAGTTGAGAAAGCGAGGTTTGATTGATGATGTTCATCATTCAATGCTTGGATTTTGTGAGGATTGTGTTCTTGGCAAGCAGACAGATTTCTTTTGGTACCAGAGAGCATAAAGCGAAGGCTGTTTTAGAGTATGTTTATACAGATGTTTGGGGCCCTCCTATTACCTATCTTAGGGCGGAGCTAGATAGTTCGTTTCATTTATAGACAATTTTTCTCGTAAAGTTTGAGTATACTTCTACAGTCTAAGAGTAACTTTAGACAAGTTTAGAAAGTGGAAATCTAATGTTGAGAAGCAGTCAGGAAAGAAGTTGAAAATTCTTCGTTTTGATAATGGCGATGAATTTGTATCACAGGAATTCATCGATTTTTCTTAGTCTGAAGGCATTAAGAGGCATCACACCACACCTGGCGACCCTCAGTCTAATGAAGTTGCTGAAAGGATGAATCAAACATTATTGAAGAGAAATCGTTGCTTCAGATTGACTGCTAAGTTGAAGAAGAGATTTTGGGCTGAAGCTTTATCTATGACAGCTTTCCTCATCAACCGCACATCTTCTACTGTCGTAGACATGAAGATCCCTAAAGAAGTATGGAAAGGAGAGTCTGTTAGCTATTTGTTTCTGTAAGTGTTTGGATGCCCAGCTTATGTGCATGAGAGCAGAGGCAAACTGGAACCTAGAATTCATAAGTGTATCTTCCTAGGTTATAGAAGAAGAGTGAATGGATATAGGATGTGGTGTCATTAGCATCAGCAAGCATGTGACTTTTGATGAGAAGACTACGTTGAAGGTGGAACCTTCCTCATTCGATGACAGTATAAGGACAGATTCAGAATGCCAAACACAAGGCAAGTCATCTTCAGATTCTTTCCATAAAGGTACAGATGGTGTTTCTGATGGCGCCGTGGGTGATGAGGATAATACATACGTTAGTACAAAGCATCACACTTAAGATGGAGCTCGTTCAGAGACTAGGCTTGTTAGGCAGAGGAAGAAGCCTAGGTGGCTTGATGATTTTGTTGGGTTGAGCATCGAAGACATTGACCTCGATGACATGACAACATATGCATTGAATGTTGTTCATGATGAGCCCATAAATTATAGAGACGCTATTGCATCAGTTGATAATTCCAGTTGGTTAGTTGCTATGGAAGAAGAGGTTGCATGCAGAAAAATCATACGTGAAATTCAGTGCCTCTTCCCATGGACAAAAGAGCAACTAGATGTGAGTGGATCTATAGAGTGAAAGATGACGGCAATGATGATTTCAGATACAAAGCAAGGTTAGTTGCAAAGGGATATGTTCAGAAGAAAGGGGCAGAGTATCATGATATCTTTGCTCCAATTGTTAGACATACATCCATTCGTATTCTTTTGACATTAGTTGCTCAATATGATATGGAACTTGAACAACTAGCCGTCAAAACAACATTCTTGCATGGTTATCTAGATGATGAAATTTATTTGCGGCAGTTAGCGGGGTTTATTGATAGTAGTAGGTCATATTATGTTTGTAAATTTAACAAATCTCTATATGGACTGAAGCAGTCTCATATGCTGTGGTACAAGAGATTTGATAAGTTTATGTTTTCACAGGGTTACTCTAAAAGCTTCAAAGACTAGCGCGTTTATTTTAGAAGGTGTGATAAGGATATGATATATCTTTTGTTATATGTTGATGACATGTTGATTGCATCTCCGAGCATGATCAAAGTTACAGAGTTGAAATCAGAGCTCAACAAAGAGTTTGATATGAAACATTTGGGAAAAGCACAAAGAATTTTGGGTATGGAGATATTCAGAGATAGAAAGCGAAGAGAGTTGAGACTCACTCAGGCGCATTACATCGAGAAGGTCCTTGCTCGATTTTGGTATGGAGAAAGCTAAACCGGCTGGCAATCCATTAGGCTTTCATTTTAAGTTGTCGAAAGAATTATCTCCTTTATCGGATGAAGACAAGAGGTATATAAAAGATATACCTTATTCTAGTGCTGTTGGTAGTCTCATATATGCGATGGTGTGCACGAGACCAAATTTGGCTCATGCATGGGTGTTGTGAGTCGATATATGTAACCCAAGCAAAGAACATTAGCAAGCAGTGAAGTGGATACTAAGATATCTTCGTGGCACTTCATCAGTTTGGCTTGTTGTATGGTGGAGTAGATAATGACAACTCTCTTAGATGTTACTGTAATTCAGATTATGATGGGGATAGAGAGAAGGAAGTCGGTGTTGTACTATGTTTTTACACTTGCATTGGCTCGATTTCATAGAGATCGAAGCTGCAGTTTATAGTAGCTTTGTCGACTACCGATGCCGAGTTGATATCGATTGTGGAAGCAACTAAGGAGGGATTATATTTACTTCAGTTATTCGATGATCTTTTTATGGTGTAGCGGACAATAGAGTTATTTTCAGACAGTCAGAGTACGATTAATCTTGTAGAGAATCAAGTTTATAGTTCTCGTACGAAGAACATTGATGTCAGAGGCTTCTTCTAGGAAGAACAAAGCAATATCAAGTTGTTGAAGGTGAATACTATGGATAACCCTTCAGATATGATGACCAAGTCACTTTCCAAGGACAAGTTTGAGCATTGCTTAAACTTGATTAACTTAGTCCCAGCTACTTAGCGCCATGGGGAGCTGACCCAACAACTCATAGATGATGATTGAATTTGTTTGAAAGAGATACAAATGTTTTGAGTTAAGGTGGAATGTTGAAAATATGACTCAAATCTATCTGTTAGAAGTTGATACATCAGATTCCCAAATCGGAGCATGAAACCCTAGCTTTGAACGAAGCGGTGGCCTTGCCGAACGAAGAGGAGAAAGCCAAGTGGAGGAGGAAGTCACGATGTCGCGCTCCAAAGCTTCGTCATGATTTCGTTCGGTGTTGAGATTTGAGGAAGTAGGAATCTCATTCAGTGATTTGGTGAAGGCTAGGGCATGGGAGCTTCGTTCGGTAAAGAAGAGAAGTGGAGCGGCATTGTTTTGGAGCAGCGAAGATGAACACCGAACCAAAGTTTTCGTTCGGTGATTTGGTGAAGAAGATGCCGAACGAAATATCTCGTTCGGTATTTTTCCGCTCCAGTTTTCTTGTTCGGTAAAGGAGTGCCGAACCAAATTACTCGCTCGGTGTTGATGCCGAACCAGATGAGTGTTTTGCCGAACCAAATTATGTCGAACCAAAATGTTGCCGAACCAGAGGATGTCGAACCAAATCCCAGGGCTGCTATATAGCAGCTACCCCTTCGCATATCTTCACTCTATAAATAGTGAAGCTTCTGGACAACAATGACAGTCATTCTAGAGAGCTGAAACTTTGCAAAATTTTGTATGTATTGTTAATTCTTCTCATGGATAGCCTCCAAAAGTGAATCAATCTTGTAACTTTAATCTTTCAGCGATTAATAAAATCTCTTCTCCCCAAGTGGACGTACACTGCCTCGCGGTAGTGGAACCACTATAAATACTGATGTTATTTATTTTTCTGCATTGCATTGATCTGTGACTGTCTATTCTGGTGTTTATCTCTGTTTGTTCCATCTCACTACAATCACGATCCAGTTCGTTGTTTTTTTCCGCTACGTTGGATTTTTTATTCCCTTAGACCGATCATCTGAAGGGATTTTCCCCAACAGTCTGGTATCAGAGCAGCAAGGTTGATTGAGGAGTGTTAGACGCTATGACAGGAGATGAAGCGACTCCAGTTGTTACAAGACCCTATACTAGAGGGATGTATATCGCGTCAGGATCACAGTTGACAATTGAGAAATGGAATGGGGATAAAGACATGCAGAAGTGGCAATGGAGGATGAATGTTGTTCTAATGAGGAATGAAGTCCATCCAGTAGTGTTTGCCCCTGAGGAGTTGACGGCTGACATCTTAGTCGCGGATAGGAAGGAGATGGAGAAATGTGGGTTTACTACTTTACAACTAGCTATGGGAGAGAATGTTATCTTAGAGATTAGCAGTGAGACCACTGTTAGGGGCATTTGGACCAAACTAGAAAATCTTTACTTGAAAAAATATTTGACTAACCGTCTGATATTACTGAAGACATTTTTCATCATGCGGATGAGATATGGTATTTCAGTGAAGGAACATCTTAATTTCTTTGATAATCTCATGATGAAGATGAAGACTGTTGACTTGAAGATGGATGAGGAGCAAATGTCAATGATTCTTTTGTGTTCTCTTCCGGAGCGATACACAAGTTTCGCTAACAGCCTTATCTTCGCTAGAGACACATTGACAGTGGAAGATGTGAAGTCATGCCTTCTATTTGAGGGCTTGAGAGATCAGATGAAGGAGATAAGTGAAGGAAGTAGAGGTGGAAGTAGTAGCCACAGCCTATTTATTGAAACAAGTAGAGAAGATAAGAAGAATTGACACTCTAGAGGGCGTTCCAAGTCCAGGAAGCCCGGTAATGGCAGGAGAGGAAAGTCTAAAGACGGGAAGTGCTTTATCTGCAAGAAACCTGATCACTGGAAAAATGATTGTCCAGATTTGAAGAAGGAAGAAGATGGATCTTCATTATTTGTGGTGGAGAAGTCTGTATTTGATGATGTGTTGTCTGCAGCAGTGTCAAATGTCTCAGACCATTAGGTGCTGGACTCGGGGGCGTCTTTCCATATGACGCCTAATAAGGATTACTTCAGTTCTTTCGTTGGACGAGAGGAAAGCTTTATTCATATGGGTAATGATGATAGCTGTAGAGCAATGAGTGAATGTACAGTGAGGATCAGGATGTTTGACAGAGTGATAAGCACTTTGATAGGTGTTCGGTATGTTCCAGGTCTTCGGAAGTCCTTAATTTCTTTAGGACAATTGACATCTTTGGGATGCAAAGTAACTATCGAGAATGGTAGTCTGAATGTTTCAAGAGGTGCACTAGTTCTTATGAAAGAAGATGTGTTTCGATATCTGTATTTGCTGAAAGGAACCACAGTTCTTGAAGAGTCGTGTGTTGGAGTAGACAGTTCTCGTGCATTGGATGCCATAAGCTTTGGCATATCAGGTTGGGTCATATTTCAGAGAAGGGCTTAGAGTTGCTTCGAAGACGGAATGTGATCAAAAGAGAAAGCTTCGACAAGATGGACTTTTGCCAGGAGTGTGTGCTAGGCAAGCAAACTAAAGTGTCTTTTGGAGTTGTACTCCATAGATCGAGACGAGTACTTGAGTACATGCATACAGATGTTTGAGGATCGATTGCTACTCCTCTTGGAGGAGCAAAGTATTTTCTCTCTTTCATTGATCTTTTCTCGGAAAGTACGGGTGTATGTGATGAATGCCAAATCAGATAGTTTTGAGAAGTTCAAAGACGGGAAAGCGTTTGTTGAGAGCCAATCTGGTTCTAGGTTGAAGGTGCTGAGATCTGATAATGATGGTGAATTGGTCTCTAGGGAGTTTCTCGACTTTTGTAGACAGCATGACATTCAGAGACATTTCACTACACATGGAGATCCTCAATCCAATGAGGTTGCAGAAAGGATGAACATGACTCTACTGGAGAAGGCTCGTTGCTTGAGATTGACGGTGGACTTGTCTAGAGGCTTTTGGGCTGAGGCATTATCAATTGCGGCGCATATCATAAATCGAATTCTGTGCTCAGCCATAGATGGGAAGATTCCAGAGAAAAAGTGGAGAGGTAAAGCAGTGTATCTTGGTTACTTCCGCATTTTTGGTTGTCATGTGTACGTTCACCATATATGTGATGACAAGTTGGAGGCTAGAGCATACAAGGGCATACTAATGGGATACACCGATGATATCAAAGGGTATCAAATTTGGAACCCTGTTGATCGAAAGATTGTTCATTCCAGACATGTTACTTTGGATGAGTCTGCTATGTTCAATCCGAAGGAGAAGCTACATACCACATCGGGAGATTATGATAGGCCTAAGGAGATGGAAGAAGTTCCCGTGTTTCAGTCAAATAGTAGAGTTTTTGTTGATGCTGTCGAGGAAAACGAGTTAATGAAACATCACAGGATAGTCCACAGGTACCTTCTAGTAGTGCTGGTGATGTGCATGAATCTAGAGGAAGTTCAGTTCAAGGTGGAGCTGAAAGGAGTTTAGGCGAAGCAGTACCTACCCGGGTCAGTCGTAGGACTATTAGGCCGCCCGATAGGTATGGTGATTGGCAGTTTGCGAACCTTGGCCTTGGTGATCAGTTTGACTATGCCCCACATGTGGTTCATGAGGAGTCGCTTGACCTTGATGAAGCTTTGAAGTCATGTGACAGTTCGAAGTGGATGTGCGCTATGAAAGAGGAGTTAAAGTCGTTGAAGAAGAACAAGACTTGAGATTTGGTACCACCTCCTCAAGGAAGCCGAGTCATATATTGCAAATGGGTATTCAAGGTGAAGGATGATGGGAGATACAAGACTAAACTAGTTGCTAAAGGGTTTTCATAAAGAAAGGGATTGAAGTATGATGAGATATTCTCTCCAGTAGTGAGGCATACGTCCATCCGCATTTTGCTCGCTATCGTCGCAGCTCATGACTTGGATGATATCTGGCATTCAGTTAGCTGAAAATCTGGCATTCAGTTTCGAGGACGAAACATATTGAGGTGAGAGTCGTTCCTTGTCTCGATGAGTGAAGAGAAGCTAGTTCGTCTTCAGAAAGTTCACACAAAGAATAATGCATTAGACATGTTTACCAAGTCGTTGCCTGTTGCTAAGTTCGAGCATTGCTCGGACATGATTCGCTTAATGAAGTGCTATGTGCCACGGGGTAGCACGGGGGGAGAGTTGAGATGGTTCATGAAGACATTTGTTTTCATGGTGGAGATTGATAGGTTCTACACGGACTGGGTACTTCGAACACTTTGTTGATGGGCGGTGGCCTTGCGGAATTCGTTTACAGAGTGTAATGAGTGATGACATTGCCGAAGCTCATTGGGTAAGTATCCATTGCCTGGAGCACAAAGGAGTAGATGAAGTTGGAAGACTTGTTTGGAAATCTGGTATCAAGGTGGAGATTGTTAGAAGTTGATACCTCAGATTCCCAAATCGGAGCATGAAACCCTAGCTTTGAACGAAGTGGTGGCCTTGCCGAACGAAGAGGAGAAAGCCAAGCGGAGGAGGAAGTCACGAAGTCGTGCTCCAAAGCTTCGTGATGATTTCGTTCGGTGTTGAGATTTGAGGAAGTAAGAATCTCATTCGGTGATTTGGTGAAAGCTAGGGCATGGGAGCTTCGTTCGGTAAAGAAGAGAAGTGGAGCGACATTGTTTTGGAGCGGCGAAGATGAACACCGAACCAAATTTTTCGTTCGGTGGTTTGGTGAAGGAGAAGATGCCGAACAAAATATCTCGTTCGGTATTTTTCCGCTCCAGTTTTCTTGTTCGGTAAAGGAGTGCCGAACCAAATTATGCCGAACCAAAGTGATGCCGAACCAAAGTGATGCCGAACCAGAGGATGCCGAACCAAACCCCAGGGCTGCTATATAGCAGCTATCCCTCCGCATATCTTCACTCTATGAATAGTGGAGCTTTTGGACAACAATGACAGCCATTTTAGAGAGCCGAAACTCTGCTAAATTTTGTCTGTATTGTTAATTCTTCTTATGTATAGCCTTTAAAAGTGAATCAATCTTGTAACTCTAACCTTTCAGTGATTAATAAAATCTTCTCTTTCCAAGTGGACGTACACTGCCTCGCGGTAGTTGAACCACTATAAATATTGGTGTTATTTATTTTTCTGCATTGCATTGATCTGTGACTGTTTGTTCTGGTGTTTATCTCTGTTTGTTCCGTCTTACTACAATCACGATCCAGTTTGTTGTTTTTTTCCGCTGCGTTGGATTTTTTATTCTCTTAGACTGATCATCTGAAATGATTTTCCTCAAAACTATCAACATATAATATAAAAAAAACAATTCAATTAATATAATTAATTGATTGGTTAAATATATAATAAAAGAAAACTGGATATGTGCATCTTTTCGTAGAAGGACATAGATATTTACATTAAATCAAAGACAAATCAAATCTTGTGAAAATGAAAATATTTCAAAATTTGTACGAAATTGATTGTCCATTTTCCTAATTAATTTAATTTCTTCCCAAGATTCAGTTTCATTCTACTGCTATTTAAAGAGGCCTCAAGCTATTTGAAAAGCATCCCATTCTTCTCAAACAATAGTTCCTTTTAAATATTCTTCTATAGATTTGTAATGGAGATGGGATATTTTTATTTTAAGAAATCTCTACGATTTTGTAATCTCTCCTCTTTAAACTGGTGAAGTAATAAAGTTGTTGCATCTTCATGGACGTATGGTACAAATTCGAACCACGTTAAATCTTCCATGTCTTTTCTTTCTGTTATTTGATCTTTAGTGATAGCGTAATTGATATTGAATTTGCATTGGTATTCAATCGACAAAACTAGATCATGGTTAATGGCTTTCGCATATTAGTGATAAATCATTCCCCACATTTTTCACTGCACCTATATGTTCCTATTTCATATAGACTAATAGTCTCATGAGATCACGGTATCAATTTGCGTAGGGTTGTTATGTTAATGATAAATTTTCCATCTCATGGATGAGTTGGTTAATATTTTCGAGTTTAGTTGGTATACCAATAATATTTCAAAACTAACGGTAATGAAATTTTAACAACCCATGATTTTTTGTTTTAATGGTTACTTTTCTTTAAAAAAACAAGTGATATTAAATCCAGTTCAACCGATCGTTGATTTTTTTTGCTGCGGCACAATGAAATAAACGTATGATGAAACATGATTACATTGCAAAAGTCAAACATTACGACCTTTTTAAGCAAAATGTTAATTTACCAATACCAATGTAACATTAATTTATCAATACCAATGTAACGATTATTAGTTTGTTAGAACTTTCGGTATATCAATATGGTAACAGTAACGGTATGTTTTTTTTGAGTTTACTAAATGAAATGGTAATTATTTCCATAATAGCTCTAAATTAATCTTCCCTGGAAGTTAATAACTTTCCTGGGAACATTAATTTATTATGTTTTAAATGTCAATTACATTCCTCAATACCTAGAAAAACAACATAGTATGAAGCTTGGTTCTTTCATTGGAAAAGAATTGATATCATTTGCAAACTAACAAATGATTTAGAGTAATAATGAGATTTATGGTAGTTCAATTGCTTTTGTTTTAGGAACATGGCTCAATCTGTTCTATTTCACTCATAGTTCTCTGTCTCGTTCACCATCACACAACCACTAAATTCACGATTAATTTTGTTCTATCACGTCTTGGTAAACATGAGAAGTAGGTAGGATCAAATCCAACTTGCAAACAACAGGAACTATATAGTAATTAAAAAAATTGATATCATGGCAAAAAAAGAGAGAGTATAAAAACGCATATCAAGTACGAACAGTACTTACATTAACAATTTAATTATTTTATTTCAAGTAAAAGTTAAATGCAAAATTAACAATAATAAATTAATGATAAAACTATCTGATGCAAAATATTAATCATCTAAAACTTCTTGATGTCAAGTTACAAATATTAAAATATCTGATGAACATGATAAACTCATGATAACTAGTTTAGGAGGTTGATTAGTTACTCGTAAGTTTGAGGCCACGTTGTATCATACAAATTTGATATATTTTCCTTAAATTAGATTCATTTTTCTTTTTTTTTGTTGTTGTTATAAAGTTCTTGTTTTTCATTTGTACTTGATCATTAAACTTATTACAGCTTACCTGCTAAAGTTAAGGTAAAAATTAGATTATTGTCCAGATGAATGTTTGTATCTCAATTTTAATATTTATATTTGCTAAATTTATAGTCAGTAGTAAATAACTGTGAATATATTGATTTTTTTTTTCAAATGAATGCAAACTCAAAAAGAAACACATATCTCATTAATACTTAATATAGGTACGTCAAAAGCAATCTAAAAATCGACTCTTTAACCGGTAATAGTTTCCTGTGAAGAAACATCTACAATGCTTGAAACTCCGACAATGTGTTGAGCTACGTGTGCTAAATCTGGTGGTAGACTAAGCGTAAGTATTATCCATTTTGTTACAAGTACTTAAAGTTCGTGCCCTTGTCACAATAAGATTGAAGTCAAAACGTAAAATGTAATTTTGGACATAATGTCTATATTTGTAAACACAATACTCAAGAATCCACATGTTCGGTGGTTTGTGTTTTTTTACCTAGTTTAATGATGATCATCGTGGTAAATTATTGTATACACAAAGCATATAGTTTGCCACCTTAATTCATAAGTGAATTGATATAGAGATAGTTTCTGATATGAACAACGTCTTAGAGGCAAACAATTTGTATGATTTTACACGTACGATATCACGTAGGTTAACAATATAAGCATTTGGGTAGGCTTTGTTAGGTGTGGCTCGCATTGTAAATGAAGTGGGTGCGTGGATTGAATGGAAAAGTCCTACATCGCAAGATATTTGGAATAATCGTGGTATATATATGGGATTGGTGGCACGTAACATTGGGGATTCCTTTTGTTACAATTTGTTGCGAAGACCAGATTATATGCTCGATGGAGGCGATGGAAGGATGTTCAATCGGGACGCCGGCATGGGAGACTTCGATCGTTGACCCCGGCTAGACACGGTGAAGCGAACGCGTACGGTACGCGGGAATGTCGAAACTCAACAGGCTTGAGGCAAACACACTCATCACCGAACTTCCTCTTAAGTCCGTCAACATATGATTTTCCATCCTTTTAACTTATTCATGATATTACGCCCAATTTTCAAAATAGATTTCATTAAAACTTATCGAAGCAAATAGATCTCTGCAGTGATAGTCATTTTTATGTTAATAAGAGGTGGTTTATTTGCCTACGTGTAACAAAGCTGATAAAAGCAATTTGCAAAAGCCATTTCAACTTGTAGGGCTTTTTCACGTCATGTACCAATTTGCATGTTCATCTCATATGTAGGTTCTGAGAATTAGCAGCCGAACATATACATCAACCACGACGAATGGTATGATTGTGTGTTAAAATTGCAAAATATCGGCAAAGCTAGAGTTTAAGGGATCAACAAAGGTAAATTGATAAATATTTAAATAGGGGTCAAGCCATAAACGAGTTGATATCACTAAATAAGTGTATTCTCCAAGGATCCACACGTCGAGCAAGGATGAAAGTTGATCTTAGTGATCCGATGGCGACGAGTTGAAGAGTTGTCGTTCAACGAATAAAAAGTTAGTTCAGAGAAACATATGAGATAGTTCGGTCCATATCCGGTGCTGGTTAACATTTATGCTAAAAAAATACATTTTTTGTGTGTTTAAAATTCGACGAAAAAGAATATAATTGATTGTAATATTATGTTTTTTGAATAGATATATAGATATCATGGTATCCATATTCAATAAACAATTCGTACATACGTAAAATAAGTTGAATCTTAATATTTATCCAAAAAACTTAGAATAAAGAACAAAGTCAAAAAAACTAACTATTTGACTATTAGTGTATTATTGTCCTATTAAGCTATTTGAGCATACGAAAACAGTTAAATAATTCATTACTATCATGTTGTCAGAAAAACTAATGCAGGCAACCAAAATATTTTTAAAAGACTCAGAAAATAGTGAGAAAATAAAATGTATTGTAATGGGATCTGGTTTGGTTATATATAAAAAAATCCCTATTATGTGCATGCTTGTAAACTCTGCAGAAGTATGCATCGTGCTCTTGACACATACGCTGGATAAATTACACGGATAATGTAACTAGTGGATCGAACCTTTGACATTGCCAGCAGAAGTTGACTTCCTTAACCAACCACACTATCCATGTGGGGGTATTTCTATTCATATTTTGATTGATCATTTTTTTTTAAAGGTTAAAATGTGCAGAATTTTTGCTGTTACTGATAGGACATGTAAATGGAAGGAGGAATCAAGCTCCCTTGGCAACAATACATGATGAAATAAGGCATTTATTTGGTGAAAAATCTGCGTCTTTGATGTGGTCGGCAAGCCAGTCTACTACAGGTTTAGATCCAGAGCAGAGGGTAAGTGCACTTCACACTCAAGCACAGAGAGTCCTTGAATCCATCGATCTTTACAGATTCTAGATATTGTTGTGATAACTACAATTGATTTTGCTGTTTGTGCTCTTTTGTGCATATCATAAAACGATGTATTTCTGATTTTAGGTGTATTCTTATTGTACTTATAGTTGTACAGATGCAAATTTTGTCAAGATTTGTATTTAATTGTTAGGGTTGTATTTATAATTGGTAAATTGGTATTATGTAATTGCTGATTAAGACTATGAAAGGGGATTTCTTTGAGCTGTGCAGTTCACTAGATCTGATTACTTCATGTTTACAGTGTGGGAATTGAAAGGCGGATCATTTACTATGATCCCATTTTACAGTGGAAATTTTAATGGGATTTGCACCGAAGGTCCTTATTTTTTATGTTGTTGTAAGAAAAGTCTATATGATAATGAGTATGTAAATTAAGTCTCTGTTTTTTTTAAATCAGAAATTGCAAACTATCTTGCGCTTTTCTTATAGAAAGTGCAAGGTAACTTGCGTTTTTTAAAAATTTAAATTTTTTTGAAAATTTCAAAATTTTGAATAAAAAATTCAAAATAAAAGGCGCAAACTAGCTTGCGCTTTCTTGATAAAAAGTGCAAGTTAACTTTCGTTTTTCAAAATTTTCGAAAATTTTGAAATTTTCAAAAAAATTTCAAAATCAGAAAGCACAAACTAACTTGAACTTGCATTTTTCAAAAATTTCAAAATTGTCAAACATTTCAAACAAAATTCAAAATAAAAGCGCAAACTATTTTGCGCTTTTCCGATAGAAAGCGCAGGTTAATTTGCGCTTTTCAAAAATTTCAAAAGTTTTAAAATTTTCAAAATTTTAAAAACAATTTAAAGTCTAAAAGTTGCAAGTTAGCTTGCATTTTCTGTCAGAAAAGTGCAAAGCACCTTGCGTTTTCTATTTTTCAAAAAATAGGGACTGAATTTACATATTCATATTTACATGTACTTTTCTTATAACAACATAAAAAATAGGGACCTGTAACTCTTTTCTTGAATTTTAATTATACATAAATAATTTTTTTTATCACTCTGATAATATCATATATTTATTTTGATAAATATGTGCTGCAAGAAATTTAAATGCATACAAATATATTGAGTCTTTGCTATTACACTTTTATTTTTAGGTATTTGTCGTTATTCTCTCAAGTAATATTTGAAATTTAATGTATACATCATTTATCTTTTAGTTAAATATATCAAAAGCTAAATGTCAATTTAAGAATATATGTACATGAATATTTATTTATGAAATTTAAAAAAAATATTAATTCCAAACAGTGCTCTCCCCATAAGAGGAACACTCTTTCATCAAAAAATATTAATTCCAAAATTTATTAAGAATACTTATTTTCATTTATTTGATTGACAAATAATAAATCCAAAAAAATAATAAATCAATATATAACTCATTTTTATCAATAAAAATGATAATTTAATTTTTATTCAAATATAAAAAATATATGAATCTTATAACAAAAATATACACACTTATAATTATAGTAAATTTCAATCTATAATTCATTTACTCTAACAAATTCATCCGGCATAATGAATTCTATTCTTCAAAAATAGTTATAATATTATTTTTCTACAACATACCGTTTGCAACGCACAGGTTATACGCTAGTCTAAAGTATTGCAATACCATAAAATTTGATGGTGCAATAAAAGTTTGGTTAATTCGGTTAACAAACCGAATTCAAATCGATTTAGCTTCAAAATCGACAAAAATGAATTGGTTCGGTCGGTTAATTCGGTTTTAACCGAACGTTGTTCGCCTTTAGAAAAATTAGTGGTGTACCATTCCATCATTTGGTAAATTTTGACATAAAATGTTCGATGAAATGACTCTTTGCTATCATTTAGAATTTATGAAAGCTTTTCAAAAATATTTGTATTATTAAGTTTAATCTTTTTCTCGAAGAAAAGATCTCCATTCCCAAGGTGAAGAAAGGGTCGTTTTTTGAGCTTATATTGAACCGTGAAGGAAATAACTTTTCAAGAAGTGTTTTAACCCTCAAAATAGTAAATAAAGATAATATTCTTTTTGACAAATTATTACTCTTTTTGAGGAAGTTTGTTCCCTTTTTAACTGCCAATGCAATATCATCTTCTTTTCCCAAACCTTGGCCCAAAGGAAGGAGCGAGTGGGCTTCTATTGTTACGCAAGATCATCCTCTTTTCCGAATTGTAAAGAAGCTTATCTTCCTTACCTTACCTAACCTGAAATGAAATTTATTTTCCTTCCCAAAATATGCAGAAAGATTATATTAATTTCGTTCTAAAATGAAATTTATTTTCCTTTCCAGAACATGTAGAAATATTATGATAATTTCGTCTCAAAATGATTTTTCTCCAGCAAAGAAAAGTATTGTCCTCCCGAACAATGAATGAAAATCATCCTCATCCTTGAATTGTCGAATTAAATTTCCTTAAAAAGTTTTTGATGCGTATGTTTGAATTGTGAATGTAAATAAATATCGCAATTATATTTGAAAGGAATTATAAATCTTAGTAATACGGCTTTTACCAATTTGATATTTACATATGCATTATAACTTTCATCAGAAAATCCATAAAAATATATGTTTCTATTTTTGACATCTTTTTTGAAGGTCATTGTAGAAATAAATTATCGAATTGACTGTTAAATATGTTTGCTATACTTCTAGTTTACAAAATCAAATAGTGTAAAACGAAAATAAAATGTTTTTTTCCTCCTTTTATTGGTAATATTTTTCCTCTTCCTCCGTTTTATATGTCTTTTCGTTCTCTCTGTAGTTTGTACTAATATGTTTTACCATGTTTTGTCATCTTTTTCCAAATATATTCTACTAGTTACTCCTTTTGTATCATAAATATAATATATTGATTTCTTGTTTCTTTTTTATATCTTTACTAATAGTTGAAATAGAAACATAATTTTTAATCTGACCGTAAAGTTCCAAAAATAATCTTACATGCAAACAAAAGGTCGAAAGTTCGAATCCCTTTGAGAACAAAAATTAACATCTATTTTTAAATGAAAATTTTGAAACGTAAATAAGTTTACAAGTTCAAAATTTCGTTCTAAAAAAAAATACAATTTTATTCTTTATATTTCTAAATTTATTTTTATTAAAAATACGTAGAAAATTTGAATTTAATACTTTAATAAAGGTTTCTTATATGCATGTGCGTTGCCCCGAACCATAAATTTTTTTATAATATTATATATGTGTGGGGATGTTAATATATCTCAATTCAACACTTACTTGTGAATTGTTCACTACTGTGCATTCAGTTTATATTTTTATTTCTTGTGTTTGATATTTTTGTCTATATAATAATTATGGATCTAATTGAAATTAACAACAACTACAAAAAAAAAAAAGAATTTATTATTTAATTTATACTACCCAACAGTCGCTAGTTTTAACAAAGCAAGACATTGACTGCCACGTGCACATATAAAAAAAATAACATTACCAATCTTCTAGTTTCGGTGCAAAACTCTGAAAATTCTACTGCTAGTTTTTATTCCTTTGAACACTTACTTTTATTCAGAATTACAGCCGCACAAAATAAATGTAATCGGTATAAATAAAATATGACTGAACATCCAATGAGTATGAATACAATAACAAACATTAATCTGAAAAAGAAAAAAAAAACAAAGAATATAATAAAAAAAATGGTCAGCTTCCAAGTTTAAAAGCATCTACAAAAAGACCCAAGCAAACCCCAGCTTTCCAATAATTAACCATCAGGATGAAAGACTGAAACTTCCCAACAGGTTTGCTTGCTTTCTTCTTATACATCAACATTCCAATCCCTTCAATCGCAGCCACCACAATTCCAGCAACCAACACGTCCCAGTCTCCGGTCTGGCCTAGTATTGTAGCAAGCGCATTTGCAGTGTAGAAACCCAGCAGCAGTAGAAATATCTTTACCGGGAAGTTTTTCCTTGCAGAGTTTAATTTATCCAGCAACTGTTTTCCTGCTGCTCTTACTATGATCCCTAACCTTGTTCTGCCTACACCTGTGTTTTCTTCGCTGGGGTTATCTTGGCTTCCGCTGTTGTTGGAAGGTCCGCTTGTGTTTAATGCAAATCGTGTTCTCCATTTACTTTGTCCACCTTCATAACTGTTGGTTCAACCATTAATTGTCAAGAAATTACCATAAGGGAATATAAATTAGTCTTGGTATGTATAGCATTAAATCCACAGTGTTTCCTAAAAGGGAAAAAAACAAACATTTTAAGGTATATTTTGTCTTGAAATGCGACCACTCTCAGATGGCGATGAATACCATTTTTGAACAAAAATTAACTTCCATAAGAGCAACAGATGTTTCGAATAATGAAACAGGAACTGCTATATACAAATTCTGATTTCTGAATACATCGAGCATATATATTTTAATTAGCATCATTGTCGCCAAAAGTATTTGAATCATACGATTTGAATCCCATTTTAAATTGAATCTCTTAAATTTAGATTTGATTCTAAAAAAGCGATTCTAACTCGATTAAAAATCACAACTGAAAAGGACTTGTCCACTTCATGCTGAAATAAAAATATATCAATATACTTGTTTGAATTTACAATATTATTTTTTTGACAGCATAAAGATAACTAAAGAAGGAAAATTTATTTTTTAGGTTCAGATGTAGAAGCTAAAACACCAAAATTAATTTCGATAATACAAAATATTACCACGGAAAGAAATATCGATAGGGATGCAAGACTTGTTAAATACTACAAATTTAAGCACAAATCGATCCGATCTGATGTATAGCTAGATCTTAAATTTTCAACCTTCATCTGGTCCACCTGATCTTTAAATCTAATCTAATCCGATCCAAAACGTATTAGATTAAGATGAATCAAATATTGATTATTATTTGTAGCTAAATTTACAAAATTTATACACTTGATGACCGTTTGTATTAAAATTACAAGATCGATGTTAGATCTTATTTTATTAAAAATTATACAAGTCTTTGTTTTTATGTTAAGCGGTCATTCAGTGTTTATTTTTCGTTATTGCAACAAAATTTTATATTGGGTTCATATAACAAGTTTCACAGGAGCAAGGACAACATGCAAAAGTAAGTGGTAAAGAAGAACGCAAAGAGAGCGGTGAGTGAAGCAAGAGGTCGGACCTATGAAGATCTATATCATAACCTAAGTACGAAAGAGGGTGAAAAAACATCTATAGGATAGCTAAGCTCCGCGAGAGGAAGACAAGAGACTTAAACCAAGTTAAATGTATCAAAGATGACAATAATAGACTTTTAGTGAAGGACGAGGAGATAAAAAATAGATGAAGAGATTATTTCGAGAAACTATTTAATGAAGAAGGTGATAGCACTACGATCGAGATAGACGACTCTTCTGATGACACTTGCAGACATTTTGTTCGGAGAATTCAAGAATCCGAGGTAAAGGAGGCACTAAAACGGATGAAAGCAGGCAAGGCATTGGGGCCTGATGACATCCCCATTGAGGTGTGGAGATGCCTTGGAGATGCAGGGATAACATGGCTAACTAAGTTGTTCAATAATATTTTCAAATCAAACAAGATGCCAGATGAGTGGAGGAAAAACATACTAGTTTCAATTTTTAAGAATAAAGGAGATATCTAAAGTTGCACAAACTACAGAGGAATTAAGCTTATGAGTCATACAATGAAGCTTTGGGAGAGAGTCATTGAACATAGACTAAGAAGAATGACAAGTGTTTTAAAAAACCAATTTGGCTTCATGCCTGGGAGGTCGACCACAGAGGCGGTTTTTTTGATAAGACAACTTATGAAGAGGTTTAAAGAGCAAAAGAAGGATCTACACATGGTATTTATCGAATTGGAGAAAGCTTATGACAAGATACCGCGAAAGGTGATGTGGTGGGCCCTGGAAAAGAAGAGAGTCCCAACAAAGTACATTACACTTATTAAGGATATGTACGATGATGTTGTTACTAGTGTCAGAGCATGCGATGGTGAAACCGGTGACTTTTCCATTAACATAGGATTACATCAAGGGTCAGCTTTGAACCCCTACATTTTTGCTCTAGTGATGGATGATGTTACGAAGGGTATACAAGGTGAGATTCCTTGGTGTATGCTATTTGCTGATGATGTTGTGCTAATTGATGAAAGTAGGATTGGGGTTGATAGACAACTGGAGCTGTGGAGACAGACTTTAAAATCAAAGGGTTTTAGGCTTAGCAGAACTAAAACAGAGTATATGAAGTGCGGGTTCAGCGGTGTCAGGTCGGAAGATGGAGATGTCACTCTGGCTGGACAAATAGTTCCCAAGAAGGAATTATTTCGATATCTAGGATCAATGTTGCAGTATAATGGTGAGATTGATGAAGATGTTAGTTTTAGAATTCGAGCGGGATGAGTGAAATGGCGACAAACGTCTGGGATTCTCTGTGACAGGAAAGTCCCACAAAAGCTTAAAGGAAAGTTCTACAAAACAGCAATCAGACATGCGATGTTGTATGGTGCAAAATGTTGGCCTACTAAAAACCAACACGTCCAAAAGATAAGCGTAGCAGAGATGCGTATGCTACGATGAAGCTGCGGTCATACAAAAAGAGACCGAATTAGAAATGATGATATACGTGATAAACTTGAAGTAGCACCAATTGAGGAGAAGCTAATTCAACATCGCTTAAGATGGTTTGAACATCTTCAACGAAGGCCGCCCGAGGCATCTGTGCGTGTTGGAATTATAGACCGTGTTGAATGCTCAAAGAAAGGTAGAGGTCGACCAAAGTTGACATGGGAGGAAGTAGTAAAAAGAGATTTGAAGGATTGGGGTATATCCGAAGAGCCGGTGACGGATCGAAGCGAGTGGAAGTTAGCGATTCACGTACCAGAACCATGAGCGTTGAGTTTTATAAGTTTTAGATTATAGGACTAGGAAACATGAGTCTAAGACGTAGGTTTGGTCTTTGACCAATATTACTATTAATATCATTATCGCTATTAGTATTATTATTATCATTCCTCTTATATATATACATATATATTTTTATTTTATTTTACTTTACTTAGTTATTATTATTAATTTACTTATTTGACTTTATTTTATTATTGTTATTGCTATTATTATTATTATAACTTTTAAATTGATTTTTTTCATTTAGTTTTGGGTTCCATCTCTAGCCGACCCCAACTTGTTTGAGAATAATGGCTTAGTTGTTGTTGTTGTTGTTGTTTATATAACAAGTTATTTGTCTCAAAACTTTGAATTTGTCAATTAGATTATTTTTATTAATTATAGGGATAGATTCTTCCTCTCGTTCCTAGGGAATAAGCATAAAATATGTTTTGAGCATGCAATTATCGGTTTTAGCCTTGAAATGATCAAATTAGATAAGAAAAGAACACCATTTATATTTTGTCGGCATCAATGTGAATTAAAGCAGGGTCAGCGTCGGCTTAGATAGAAAATTAAATGGTCACTTAGTGACAGGGCCACGAACCAAAAAATATTGCATTAAACTACTAAGAAAATTAGTTTTAAATTAAAAAGGAGATACAATTTAAACATTTAAATTTCATAAATGATAAATATTCACACACAAAATTACGAAGATGTGATAAAATATACTGAATTTAAACTTCAGACTGAAAAATACAAATCAAAACTACGCGAGAACCGAGAAATCTTAGTTAAAAATAAAGATTGCTTCACAATAAACAAAATTTGTCATTTTTAAATCAACGCGGACGTTTATTTTTTTTATGGTTCAAAACTAGTTGGATCGGTCATCCACTTTGTTTTGACCATCATGATTTGCCAATTGATCCGTCATAATTGAATTTTTGAAATTAAAATCCAATTCGATCCAATTTTTAAATTGGATTGGTTCCAATCCAGATAATTTTGGATTTGACCGGATTGGAACGTGTAGATAATCAAATCACATGCACCCTTAAGTATTGATGCTTTTGCATACTTAATGTTATTTGATAATCTATATATAAGAAAATCCCTAACATTACAACATGTATAATCATTGAAATATGAATCTATTGGATTTACAACTCACAATTTAAACCTATCTTTAATTCAAAGTTTACACTTTACAATTTACAGTTCAAGTCCCGTTTTGAAAACACTGATAAGCATGCATGGTGAAGAAACAAATGTCAAATTTTATGTGATACAAAACATTTGTAGATATTTTAGCTTTATATCAAAGTTTAAAATTTCAGTTTCTATTTCATTCATTTGAGATTTTTTTTGAAAATTCCAGAAATTCCGGGTATGATCTTGTTTTTGAATTTTGATATTGTTTTCTACAGAAATACATTAATAAATAGTGTATATATCAAAATAAAATATGTATTATACATACAAAAAGTTGATTCAATTATTGATTTTATTGTTTTTTCGTGTTATTTTTGCTGAATTGGGTCGGAATTTATAAAATATCATATTTTTACTAAAACTATCTGGTCAATTATCCATTCTTTTTATTGTAATGTTTGATTTGTTGTTTTCTTTGTTTTTTATATGTTTCTTGCATGTTTTTTGAATTTTTTGCAATTTTTTGATTGTGTATTAGCATTTAAAGAGCAAATCCAGAATTTAGATCGGAATTGAAATTTAGACTTGAGTCTGTTTTGGTTATCATCGGAACCGGAACGAAATTGTTGTAATGACCAAAATACCACCGGAATTTAAAACCATGGTTTTATGATGTCAATGATAACCAAATTGACAAGTTACACAAATGATGAAGTATACTATTTACTCTAATTTACGTGGATGATTCACAATTTTAGTTAGATAATTAGTTTAAAGCATCACTAGCACAAAATACAAAAATCGAGCAAAAAACTTTGTAACTGAACAACACATAAACAATATTCCTTTTTCATTTTCTTATCTAAGCCTGTAAACAATATTCCTTTTTCATTTTCTTATCTAAGCCTGTATATGGATACTTTTGGATATCGGATATCTGCATTTGCATCCAAAATTATTTTCGGATATCTGTACGGATATCGGATATTTAACCATTCCGCTCATAATTAATATAATCAAAAAACTAAATGAATTTTTTTGATCCAACGTAAATCTTTTTCGGGAATAATGCTAACATAAATAAAAGGAATAAAAAGTACAATCATAACAATCACTTTGTATAGCAGATATTCATTCATGCATAATATGAATTATTACAATAATAAAACCGTATATTTCAATCATTTTATGCAGTAAAATATCAATAATCTTAACTGCTATCTTGATAAAAGTCGGATGAATAATTTTCAAATGTGGATACTATCAGTATCTGTATCCGCTTTTTGAATTTAAGATACTTCTTCATTTTCCAAATATGGATGCGATGGATTTCATACTTTCGAGTACTCGTTGACATCCATATCCTTTTTTTTTTTTGAAACCCAGGAGAACCCGGCGGACCGGTAAACTCCTGAGGAGGGTATAGTAAAGCCGTCCGCTGATCCAAGCCCCCATACCCCGGATAAATTTATATAGGATAGGGAAGCGCATGGTAGGAATCGAACCTGGGTCTTTTTACCAGAACCCAAGCCTCCTTTCCACTACGCCGCACCCGCGGACGACATCCCTATCCTTACGAGAATTTAATTTTTTAATCTCATGTGTTTAAATTTCATACTCTTCCTACCTTCGAAATTTTGATTTTCTTTCTTTCAACTCCTTTGTTTTCGTATATTATATGCATATGAACACGAATTTGAGGTTGGGCTATTTAGCCTGGCTGAACCTTTTGATCCACCATTGTATTTTCTCACTTTAAATTATAGGTATTATTAGCCCTAACAAAAACATTGAATTGAAGAACAAAACCAGAAATAAGATAACTAGGAGAATGGCTCCTAGGCATGCATCAGTGAAAATAAAGAAGCTAAGGATTTTTCCCATCAATATCATTGTGAGAGTATATAATCAAATTCAATAGTCTCTATTATTATATTTAAATTTGCATATATTATCATTAAGACATGCATGCATACCAAACTTGCAGCCTGTTAATAAAACATAGATCCTTCCCACTCATTCTCAATTGCACAATAATTCTGAGCAAGAACTCTGATAAATAAATTAGTGTTGAGCTTCACTAACCAACCATTAATCTCAACACATCCATAATCTTAAGCTTGTATGTTATTTCAAAAACAACATGCTTGATGTGCTCAAAATTCTTAATGACTCAAAATTATGTATAAATTATAAACAGTATTTAGTAAAGTATACACTTATACATGACATGCTACTTTTATAAGCGATAACTAATAATTAATAATACACTTGAATTATAGTGGTAATGATTATCATAACCCAATAATGATTGGAGTTATATAAAGAGAGTTATAATTTTAATTAATTTCGAATTAATGTTCTCTTATAAATCAAGAGAACCAAATAGAAGGCAGAAGGCAAGAAATATTAATAGCAAGGGTACGATGTTCCTCTTCTTTTACCTTTCTTCGTTTCAAAAGTTAGTACAAACGTAAAGATATTTTTATAGGAGAAGTTCATTTTTGATATGTAGATGTATGATATTTAATGCTTGATAATTGTACTATTATGTTTCAGAACGTTGTTATTTCTCAGGTGATGATAATGTATTTGGTCCATATCAATCCACATTAGCCAGTTCAAATATGAAAAACAGTCTACCGTTCTCAAATTGAGTTTACAGTACATAAAAAATAACTACTTAACCCAATCCATTAATTTATTTACCTAACATGCTAGAAAGACAAAATATACCTGAGTAACTGAAATGCGTTTTGGGGTCTCGGACTGATACTATTTTTAATATGAACAACACTTCCAAATACAAATGAATTCTGATTGCTCTCACCAATAACAGGAATTGTAATACAACTTCCCAATGCTAGTAAGGTTCCCATTGCACTTCGTCACATCATTTTATATGTGATCTCTTATTATAGATTTGATGGAATTAGGGTTTCCTTGCAGCTGAATTCAAACACAATCATATGAGTGATTGAAGAAAAAACGAATATACCTTTGAATTTTGTCTCTAAGATTACCGATCTTTCTTTTCCTTTGTTGGATTTACGTTCAATACGCGGAGGGGATAGGAGGCGGAGATGTGGAGCAGGTAATTCGATTGTGTACTGAAATTTAGGCTGTTTTTGTTTTTAGAGTGCCACTACTGGCCCAAAAACATGCTTCTCTCTCCCATTAAAATTTACCTATCAATTTTTTTTATACCATTAAATATATTTTCTTATTCCACCCCAAACAACATAGCCTTTTCATCTTCCTTAGAAAAATCATGTGCACCGTCGAAAAACAAAAATTTTAAATTCTAAAACAGAAAATAATCTTTTTTTTCTCGATAGATGAAACCAAGTGACTATTTAGTAGATGTCCTAATTTTGATAAACACAAAGATAATAGTCTACTTTTATTTCTTAAAACCTTTTTTTTTCTGCATATCAATCGTAAATTTAGTGCATGTACTAAATTTATTGATGTTGTAATTGAAAATTTCAATATAAATTATTGAATTGTAATGTTTTATCGTACAATCTTTATGCCAATTTTTCGTTTATATGTTTTTTTGTTTTTTTGTTGTTAGATGGAGAATACCAATCATAGTAAAATTGAGAATAAACTTATCATTTCAAATGAAAAAGTGTTTGATAATGAAAATATGGAAGAAGACGACCAACCAAATGCTTTAAAAGGCATGCAAGTTGATTAGATAAACTATTTTTTAATCGATTATGTAAGTATTTATTTAAAATGTCATTATCTTAAATACGTTTGAAAAGATAAATTTTATTATTTTATTTCTGATTTTGTGTATGTTATGTGGTTTTTTTTTGTATTTTGAAAAGAGTTGAATGTGGTTTAGGAAACATGAGAGATTATTGTTGTGTTTTAAAATATTTAGATATTCTTTACTTAAAATAAAATAATAGCCGATGTAAAGAAGCAGAGAACCTAAATCTATATATTGGCATTTAATTCTGAAAGCCAGAAACATTTTTTTGAATGCCAATAATAGCACACTTGTTTTTGTTCAGAAGTTTTAAACTTTTTTTTTCGTTAATTAGGTTCCTAATTAAAAGCACGACAAAAGTATCCAAACTTTTTACTACTTGTTTTTAGTTCTGAATGTTAAATGATATTTTATTTACTTTGTACCCTAAATATGTAAATCTAAATATTCAAATCTGCAAAATCCATTAAACTTTTAAAATCTACATTTTCGAAAATTTTGAACTTGAACATTCTAGATTTTGAATTTTGGAATTAAATTTTTTGAAAACTATTTGTTTTGATTAAAAATTCTAAAATTTTAATTAAAAGTCTAAAAATTCATTATTTTTATAAATTATAATTTCAAATATTAGAAAAATCTGTAATTAATTTCAAAAATTTAATCTTCCAAAATTAACAGTTATAAATCTTTTCTCATATTCAATTTTCTCTTATTCAAACACAATGATTTAAAGCGTTTAAATTTTAAAATTGCAAATTCCTATTTTTAATAATTTTATTTGAAAACCAATTGAGGATTGATATAGAGGGCATTATTGTCAAAAGAAACATAATTCTTAATTCTAATCAGAAGTTTTAGAATGCAAACAAATAAGTAAGTGATTATTCAGAATTAAGCATTCAGTATTTAGAATTCAGAGTTCAACAATCAACATTCAAAATTCAGCATTTAAAACAAAACACGCCTTAACAAAACACATAAACACCTCTCTAATTTGGAATTTATTCTTTATCCATCGACTTTAGAGAGAGAAACATCATACATTTTTATTCAATGAAAAAAGCACAACAACAAATTTGTACCGAAAAAATTCAAAGGGCATGCTATTGTATTTTTGTCTCCTGGACAAATTTTTGGCAATAAATCATATGGTCAAATATTTTAGTTCCAAATTCACCTTCGCAAAACGAGATGACAACTATAGGTAGAGGTTGGAGCAGGTGGTCGCACAATGACAGCGGAGGAGTTGACTAGGAGGGGGCAACAATCTTTGGTGGTGACAATATCTAGTATTTAGGGTTAGAGTTTTTAATGAAGGATTACAAGTTTTGGTCGAGGTGCTGTGGAGATGGATGGTGATGGCGAGACAGTGATGTGAGATGAAGGTCCAACATCGACACCGGCGGAGGAGGATGAAGGAAGTAGCAGTGGTTGGTTGATTTTTTTTTGAAGTATCAACTAATTAATGTTAAATATAACTAGCATTTTTTGTTCTATAAAATTGAATATATCATTTATTTTTTATTTTTAATAATCTATTATTTTTTAAATTGTAAAAATAAATATAACATTATATCTGTATAATACTAGCTTAATTTTCAAGTTGAGTTGAGATCCGACTTTGAGAACCTTTGAGAAATCGTCATAATCTTTCGAGACATCAATCATCAGCTCTACCAGGACCGCCCTTGCCTCCTTTGCCTCCTTCCTTAGGTCCATAGATTTGTAGAGTTTGCTATTGGACCTAAGCCAAGACTTGGGAGGTAGTTTCTATGCATCGGCGGTTTTGATGTAGAGAGGCTTCCTTACACAATTTCCTTTCTCTCATCGCTTCATCTTTCTGAGATCAACGATGTAGCACTCACAACCTGTGCATTGGTTACCTTGAATAGTTCCAATTCCATTCTTTGTAGGAAATTTCATCATCGAGCACCATGGAGAGAGCACAATTCACAAATCGGCAAGGACTGTGATAGAGTTAGGGGTATGCCCTAGGATAATTATGTAATTTGTTACATATATCTAACTCGATAACCAACCCTGTTAAAATAAAAGGTGTTTTCTTTCTATTTTATACTTGATATAACATTTTATATTAATTAATTTAATTAATAGAAAATCCATAAATGGTATGTTTCGTGATAGTAGTTACAAAGTGTTGTGACAGTGAGTAATTTCTTGCAATGAAAATAAATATTCCATTTTAAATATTCCTAGTCAAGATGTATCGGAGTGGATATCGATACATTTGTTGAGACTAGAGTATGTAACGCTCTCCAAATGTTGAGCAGTATATTATTCATGGCTGTTGGGGGCACCAAGGGGTTACGTACTGATAGTTATTGAATTACTATGGAATGACTCACTCGATAGTTTTATGTTGGTTAATATAACTAAGATCATACAGAAAATATCAATGTGACAAAATTACACAGTTCTCTTGACTTGAGAATACCGTTGATCTTCAATGTGGAAGATTAACTTTGATTATAGTTAAATTATGGCATGACATTCATCGAACTACTATAGTTGAGTCGAGTGGAAACATTGGAAGTGAAACACTATTCAAGAGAGGATTTGTCTCCTTAATTATATGAGGTTAGCATCACAGTCAACCGAAGTCAACTCAAAGTCAAAGTCTTTGGCCAAAGCATTTCGGTTAATAATAATTGTTATTATTGAATCAATGGCTTTGTGTTTGGACTATAAAGTTGAATATGGACGATACTGAACTTTTGACCATTACCAAATTCCATAAGTCCAAAGTGATATAGTTTTAACAAAGAGAATTGGTGTAAATAATAGTTATAACCGGGTAACGCTTAACAAAGTAAAATTGAATTTTACCGAAACCAAATAAACGATAAATTTGGCCAAAATGTCACACCATCTGCTAAGTGATGTGTGAACGTTAATACTCAAATTGTTTGATCTTAATCGCTGACCAAATTTACACCTAACGAGTCACACAATTGAAACAATGAATATTTCTTTGACCGAACGATGTAATTAATTTGTAATTGTTATAAATTAATTAAATTAATTAATATTTATGAAATATTAATTATAAAATTTCATTTTGATTTGACGAACAAATATGATTAAATATGTTTATAACAGTTATAAATATATTAATCGATATACTATATTGATATGCGTGTAAATAAGATTTAAATATAATATAGTTTGTTCAGGCTTTAGATGGATTTGAAACTCATATGAGAGCTGATATGTTTGGCTATGATGAAGCATAAGGGGGTGGCTATATGATGGCTAGAGTTTGAATTGACAAGTGGAAAGAAATGGTAAGAGAGAAATGTGGATCTTGATCCCAAAATATCTCTCCATTCTCACCTCTATAAAATCATCTCAACCCATTCTTATGTTGATGATTTTTTAGAGCCTCCATCTACATCCTCTTTGGCCAAAAATGATCCACTCTCATCCCTCCATTTCCAAACATAAATTAAAGTAAAACTAACTCTATTTGATAGATGGTGGTCATCGGTTTAAGGACTAGCACTATATTGGACTGGAAATAAGTTCAAGGAATAGATCTCATCATTTCAAGGTGTTCTAATAGGCTTTGGAGATAAGGTAATATCTGATCTACAATTACACTTTAATGTCTAAATAGGTGATATATTATCTATTGCTTTGGAGATAGGTTAGGGGACGATTTTATCATATTGATATATTGACACATCTAGATTGGTTTTATGATTATGAATGTATAAACTAAATGTGGAACATTAAAAAACCCTAAACAGACTTAAGGGATAAATACATATGTATTGTATGTATACCGTGATTTCAGATATGTTTGACACTTGAATCACGAGAGTATTTTGTAAGAAATATATTATTCCATAAGTCGATATCACACGATATAATATATTGAAGATTTTTAATATTTAATATAAAGTTTTCTCCTATCATTTATATATTAATAGATTACTTGCATACTCTTTAGTTGTTGAGCTTTCTTCAAGCTAGGGGTGTTACATATAGTACTATTAACATATTGAAAAGATTAGGTAAGATAACTGCACGTATTTGTTGAGTTTTCCTCAAGGTATATGCATTATATTAGGCCGTCGTGAAATGATAGGTCTGAGTGAACAATCCCACTTTACTTGTTGAGCTTTCATCAAGGTAAAGGTGGGATTAGGACAAGGAACCACGGGTTAGGAGTTGTATATGATACAAGCGATAAGGAGTTATCTAACATATGTGGGCCTATGATTTGTTGAGCTTTCCTCAAGGTCAGAATCCCAAGGCATACGAGTCTTAACACCACTAGTGAAGTCAGAAGACTTCTATGTTTCGCTTAGGGTTTGGTGAAACATAAAAGACTAGTGGGAGCCTTATTAGAAAAATGAAATGATAACATTTAACCTTTCTAATAATGTAAGAACATATGCTATATAATGTTATAATAATCTACATTGATATATTTGTGCATTTAATAAGATTGATAAAAAAATTATCAATTAAGATATACAAATGAATTGAAGATTGACAAATAGAAATATAATACATACTTACTAACAAATGCTTCTTGCATGTTAATGTTTCAATACCCATTCAAGCATCCGATTTTATAATTACTAAATACGTTTGTAATTTGATCGCATACATGTTTATTTGGTCAAGACCTTGTATCGCAGTCTATGAGTTTCGAACTCTAGAAGCAATGTGAGACTATGAGTTTCGAACTCTAGAAGCAATGTGAGACTATGGATATTGATCCATATCGCATATAAATGTTATATGGGGAACGATCACAATTCGTAATGTACGATACTTTGATGAAGTTAGTTCATTTGAAATAAGCTAATAAATAGTACCTGTACCTTGAAATTGAGTATTCAATTTGATTGATTACAAAGGATCGTATAATGTTAAATGTAATATTAGACCAAAACAACAAGAAAAATCTAAGAATTCGATCAATGAAATGTCAGTTTGATCAGTTTACATAAGGTGTATCATATTAAACATCCTTAAATGTTAAGGACGATCAATTACATCTTTGTAAAGAGTTCATTATGTTATTGTAATAAGGATTTTCTTTTGATTGGTTCGACCATTTATAAAGAAAAATGAATATACAAGAGTATATATAATTCAAGGTACGGTTGGGAGGAAGAGAGCGAATAGTCACTTCTGCTTCAAAGAAACATCGAAAAGGAGAATTGTAATAATAATAATTGATACTTATGGCGAAAATAGTGGGAGCATGTCATATAACACTTAATGATTCCATTACATTACAAAAATTGTTTTGGTACAACATACGTGAACATTATTTGTGAAATAATTACTATTTTTCGGTGTTGATTGAAAATAGACATAGTTATATTTTAATGTGAATATTATGAATATTTGTTATGAAATAAAACTATAATGTGGTATTTTTTTCATGACAAAGTGATGCATTAGAAAGTATAGAAGTATCTAAAATTATTTACAATTATTTTGGAATTATAGACTAAGCTATAGTTTTGAGAAATAATCTTATTATATGATTATGATTCGTATGATACTAGTTAATTATATCACAAACGATTAAAGGCAATGCACCTATTTAGTGGGAGCATCATAAGTGTTGATGAACTCTCTGGATTGATACATATACATGTATGCAATCGTAAATCTATTAGTACCAAAATAGTTCCACGTATTTTGTCATATTCGCCAATGAGTTATCGCCGACATGAACATGTGTATTTGATACATATGTAGTATGTCCAAGATAGACTCATAGAGTATAAAACAAAAGTAAATAATATAACATGCAATATAAATGATTCGATTTGATCAAATTGTGAGTATGTTTGGAAAGAGTCCAAACGTACCTAAAAATGAATAAAGATTCAGATTCAAAAACCTGTTAGTCCATGAGTTGATGGTTTTGATGACAACAACCTTAGAATAAGATTATAAAATATAAATACTAACATTATAGTTTAGATATATATGTATATGCATGATTTAACCATGCAGGTACAAAGAATGAAGACTGCACAGTATAGAGATTCAAGATATCAAGATTGAAGACTTATGAGTATCAAGAATATCAAGATTATCAAGAGATCAAGATTTCAAGATAAGTATTGAGTCTAGAATTATGTTAAAACTTCACAATAGCACTGAAATCTTCACTCCATTTTTCTTTTGGGATGGAACCCATTTCTACCTTTTCAGTGGCTTACAAACCCACGACAAGTGGCTTACAAACCCACGACAAGTGGCTTACAAACCCACGACAAGTGGCTTACAAACCCACGAACATCCTGGTTTTGTACAAGTTCTCGAGTCCTGACATGATGAGATATTCTGCAGGAAGAAGCTTGCAAAACTACTTCAAAATGATTTTCAAAACTACTTCAGAATGATTTTCAAAACTGCTTTTCAAAATGTTTTAGCCTTAAAAGTTATCTTTTCAAATGATTTTCAAAAAGATGTTTTAGCCTGAAAATATTCTTTGTTTCTGTTTTTAATAAACTCTTGTTTTAAACTTCTTTTGTTTTAAACTATCATTATACTTAGATTTAAATATAAAATTATAGTAAAATTATATATATTATTCTCTATACTTATCTATGTATTTTATCTATATTCAAGTATATTTATAAAGTTTAAAATAGTTTTAATATAAGATAAAGGTTATTTTCAAAGAAAAACAAAACATCAAAATTTTCTTTGGGATGTCGAAATGCCCTAGTACCCCATGTCGACATAGTGTCAGTTAGGACCAAAAATTTGAATTTCAAAAGAAGTATCTATTCGCCATAACCTTTCACGAATGGACATGGCTGTTGTTCTTCTATAAATAGGGGTTAGTTTCAATGAATTTGATATCAGATTTTCTGGTTTTTCACTTCTCTTCTTCTTCCACATTTTCTTATTCAAAATCCTATCATCACTCTGCCGAAATCAACATTGAATCTAACTAGATCATCTCTGGTTTGATTCTCTATCACTATCTCAACAAGATCCAAGTGCTATTCAGAGTTATAGGCTTCTTTGTAATCTATCTAGCGAGAAAAGGTGTGATTGTAGCCTTGGAAATCAATCAAGCGAGAAAAGGTGTGATTGTAGCCTTGGAAATCAATTGGGTGAACTTGTTGCCCCGAAAATCAAGTATCTCTACCCAGAGGATTGTGATTCTGGAGGGTTTACCTCGTAGCCTTGAAACCGAGGGTTGTAATTGTTGAATTGCTTTTGAAAGGAAATCCGTACTTAGTTGTGCGGGACTGGATGTAGGGTAACTTCGAACCAGTATAAAATCCGGTGTGTTCTTTCCTTTACTGCATTTACTTTATTTCTGCATCTGTGTTTGTTTCTGTGATTATATATGTGTTTGAATATTACATACATTTGTGTTCAAATTAACATAAACTCAAAAAGATTTAGTAATTTCTTAAAAACACTATTCACCCCCTCTAGTGTTATTCCTAGCCTTAAGATCCATATTCCACATTCCTCACATTTGGTATCAGAGCCAGGTTTTCAAAAGTTTCATAATCTGATTTTTGATTTTTTTTTAAATGGCTATGTTTAAGAAATTTGTTAATGCATGTTTAGAAATATTCAGATCATCATTGTCTCTTGAGTCTGCATAAAATCAATATTCAAATACAAGTTGTCTACTAAGATTGTTTGATGTACAGGAATCATGCTTTATGGGAATTGAGGAATCAATCCAGAACAAACAAACTGTGCAGATCAAAAAGAACAAATGGATACTCGATAGTGGATGTTCTAGACACATGACTGGGAATTCAGATATGCTGAATGATATAATATACAAAGACGGAGGACTGGTTAATTTTGGAGACAGTTCAAAAGGTTATGTGATCGGCATCGGCAAAGTCGGTAACTCTGAAAGTCCTATTATTACTAATGTTTTGCTAGTTAAGAATCTGAAACACAATCTGCTAAGTATAAGTCAACTATGCGATAAAGGATATAAAATTAAATTTGAAAAAGATAAGTGTCACATTGAAGATAATAATTCAACCATAATTTTTAAGGGAATTAGAAAAAAGAATATTTATATTCTTAGTATGAAAATTTCAAATGATAACTTGTGTCTTTTGGCAAATGCAAGTGACCCTTGGATTTGGCATATGAGATTTGGGCATTTGAATTTCAAACTCTTATCTAGACTGTCAAAACATGATATAGTAAAAGGCCTCCCTAAAATGAATTTTAAAGTAGATAGTCTATGTGATGCATGTCAACTAGGAAAACTTAGAAAAAGCTCTTTTAAATTAAAAGATATGATTTCAACTTCAAAACCTCTTGAATTACTTCATCTTGATTTATTTGGTCCATCTCAAATTCAGTCATTAAATCATAGTTAAAATGTTTTTGTAATTGTAGATGATTATTCTAGATTTACATGGACAATATTTTTGAAACATAAAAGTGATACTTTTGAATATTTTAAGAATTTTTCAAAAAGGGTTCAAAATCAATTTTCTCAAAAAATTATAACCATCCGTAGTGATCACGGTGGTGAATTTGAAAATGAAAAGTTTGAAGAATTCTGCAATAAAAAGGGAATAATTCACAATTTTTCATTTCCAAGAACTCCACAACAAAACGGAGTAGTAGAACGTAAAAATAGGACGATTCAAGAGTGTGCGAGAACTATGCTTTCTGATAGTAATTTACCAAAGTACTTTTGGGCAGAAGCAATTGCTACTGCCTGTTATATTTTAAATAGAATTTTAATTAGACCTTTAACTGATAAGACATCTTATGAACTTATTTTCTCAAAGAAACCTAAGGTATCTTATTTTAGAATTTTTGGAAGTAAATGTTTTATTTTAAATACAAAAGGTAACTTAGATAAATTTGATCCTAAATCCGACAAAGGTATCTTTATCGGATACTCTAATAGAAGTAAAGCATACAGAGTATTTAATTTAAGAACTAATACCATCGAAGAAACAATGCATGTTTCATTTGATGAAAATTTCAAAATTTTTGAAGAAATAAATGATGAAGAGGATTTAATCACACAAAACCAAGAGTCAACTGAAACTAATAATGAATTAAATCATCCTAATAAAAGGATTAAACTTTTAAAAGATCACCCTATAGAAAATATACTTGGAGATATGCAATCTGTTGTTAAAACTAGAAACCAACTAAGTCAAATGAGTAATATAGCTTTTATATCAACTGTTGAACCCAAAAATCCAGAAGAAGCATCAACTGATGATTCATGGATTTTGGCTATGCAAGAAGAATTAAATCAATTCACTAGAAATGATGTTTGGGAACTTGTTCCTAGACCTGAAAATAAAACTATAATTGGAACTAAATGGGTTTATAAAAATAAAATGAATGAACAAGGAGAGGTTGTTAGAAATAAAGCTCGGTTAGTCGCTCAAGATTATTGTCAAGAAGAAGGAATAGATTTTGATGAAACCTTTGCCCCCGTAGCAAGATTAGAAGCCATTAGGATTCTACTTGCTTTCGCAAATCATAATAATTTCAAATTATTTCAAATGGATGTTAAAAGTGCATTTTTAAATGGTTTTGTAAAAGAAGAAGTATTTGTTAAACAACCACCACTTTTTGAAAATGATAAATTTCCAAATCATGTTTACAAACTAAAGAAAGCTCTATATGGTCTAAAGCAAGCTCTTAGAGCCTGGTATGATAGACTAAGATCTTACTTGTTACAATCAAATTTTGAAATAGGTAAAGTAGATAATACTCTTTTTATTAAAATAAATAAAAATGATATTCAACTAGTACAAGTCTACGTAGATGATATCATTTTTGGATCAACTAATTTTGAAATGAATAAAGAATTATCTGAAATAATGACAAAAGAGTTTGAGATGAGTCATATGGGTGAATTAAACTTCTTTTTAGGATTACAAATAAAACAATTAGATAATGGTATCTTTATTAGTCAAGAAAAATATGCTAAAGACCTAGTTATTAAATTTGGTTTGACTACTGCGAGTGGAAAACCCACTCCCATGGCAACTAATGAGTACCTTAGTAAAGAAGATCTCTCGAAAGATGTAGATCAAAAATTATATAGAGGAATGATTGGATCACTGCTCTATATCACTGCGAGTAGACCTGATATCATGCATAGTGTCTGTCTCTGTGCAAGGTATCAATCCCAACATAAAGAAACTCACTTAAAAGCTGTAAAACGTATTATAAGATATGTTAAACACACCTTTGATTATGGCTTATTTTATCCTAAAAATGATTCGTTTGATTTAATACCATACTGTGATGCTGATTATGTTGGTTGTAAATCAGACCAAAAAAGTACAAGTGGACTTGTCATTTTTAGGGCATTCTCTGATTTCCTGGTTTAGTAAAAAGCAAAACACAGTTTCTTTATCAACAACTGAAACAGAGTATATTTCTGCTGGTTTGGCTTGTTCTCAAGTAATATATATGCAACAAACTTTAAAAGATTTTGGTTTAAATATCTCAAAATCACCAATTTATTGTGATAATACTAGTGCAATAAATTTATCCAAAAATACTACTCAACATGCTCGAACTAAACATATTGATATCAGACACCATTTTCTCAGAGATAATATAAGTAGAGAAGTAATTACTCTCGACTATATCAATTCTGAAAATCAAATTGCTGACATCTTAACAAAACCCTTAAATGAATCTACATTTACTAAATTAAGAAGAGAATTAGGTATTTGTTCATTAACTGAAATATAAAATATAAATAACCGGTATAATTAAAAATTAACTCAAAATAAATTAAATAGGCAATAATTCAAGAACCATGTCGACATCCCCCCTAGACCCATGTCGACATATAACGTTTTTTAAAATTTAAAATTTTTCCCACCAAAATTCAAATAAGTGGTTATAAATTTCTCCTATTTCAAAATTTTCTTCATTCTCTCTGTTCTCTTTCTGTTCTACTTTCTGAAATCAATTTACCAATGGTCTCCTCTTCCAAATCAAACATAATATCAACTTTTTCGTTCCCATCGCCTACTTCTGGTCCGTTTCAACAATCAACGCTTGCTCGTGTGACGAAAATGGAGGATTCTCTGAAGGATACCCTTCAGTTAATGACTGAAATCCAAGTGATGCAACTTCGAATGGCCAAAGAACAAGAGAGGCAAGGCAAAATCCTTAGGAATTTGCAAAAATTTCTTATGGATAATCATGCTAACCCAATCATGATTGACGAGGACTCTTCAGGAGATCATGAACAAGAGGAAAGTGAAGAAGAATAAGAAGAACCAATGGAAGAAGAGATTACAGAAGATAACGACAAAGTTGTTTGCGTTGGCGAAGTGTGCTTTGACAAAGATGGAAATCTTGTCGAACAACGTGGAAATTTCTGTTTCCACTATCCAAATTGTTCGGTTCATAGATCTCCTATGTTCAAAGACACACATTAGTTTCTTCTCTTTCTTTTCTATTTGTTGTTTGTTTTTTACGATCTCTACGAAAAATGTAAATATAAACAAATATATAATTAATAAGTAATGTGTGTTCTTATATATGTTCTATTAAAAGTATTATTATATAGATTCTTAGTTAGGAGAGTTTGTAATTTAGGACTAAGTTTTAGGTTTACAAGTAAGTATTGATGATAACACTATCATCATATAGGATATTAGACTAAGAATTATATAGTTTGGAGTTAGTTTGTTTTTGTTGATGACAAAGGGGGAGAAATATAAAATAGGAAAGTTAGGCATATATTAAGGGGGAGTTATTAGATTTAGGGGGAGTCAATAGGATAGAAGTAATATTTTATAAACAAAGGTTGTCATCATCAAAAAGGGGGAGATTGTTAGTCCATGAGTTGATGGTTTTGATGACAACAACCTTAGAATAAGATTATAAAATATAAATACTAACATTTTAGTTTAGATATATATGTATATGCAGGATTTAACCATGCAGGTACAAAGAATGAAGACTGTACAGTATAGAGATTCAAGATATCAAGATTGAAGACTCATGAGTATCAAGAATATCAAGATTATCAAGAGTTCAAGATTTCAAGATAAGTATTGAGTCTAGAATTATGTTAAAACTTCACAATAGCACTGAAATCTTCACTCCATTTTTCATTTGGGATGGAACCCATTTCTACCTTTTTAGTGGCTTACAAACCCACGATAAGTGGCTTACAAACCCACGACAAGTGGCTTACAAACCCACGAACATCCTGGTTTTGTACAAGTTCTCGAGTCCTGACATGATGAGATATTCTGCAGGAAGAAGCTTGCAAAACTACTTCAAAATGATTTTCAAAACTACTTCAGAATGATTTTCAAAACTGCTTTTCAAAATGTTTTAGCCTTAAAAATTATCTTTTCAAATGATTTTCAAAAAGATGTTTTAGCCTGAAAATATTCTTTGTTTCTGTTTTTAATAAACTCTTGTTTTAAACTTCGTTTGTTTTAAACTATCTTTATACTTAGATTTAAATATAAAATTATAGTAAAATTTTATATATATTATTCTCTATACTTATCTATGTATTTTATCTATAGTCAAGTATATTTATAAAGTTTAAAATAGTTTTAATATAAGATAAAGGTTATTTTCAAAGAAAAACAAAACATCAAAATTTCCTTTGGGATGTCGACATGCCCTAGTACCCCATGTCGACATAGTGTCAGTTAGGACCAAAAATTTGAATTTCAAAAGAAGTGTCTATTCGTCATAACCTTTCACGAATGGACATGGCTGTTGTTCTTCTATAAATAGGGGTTAGTTTCAACGAATTTGATATCAGATTTTCTGGTTTTTCACTTCTCTTCTTCTTCCACATTTTTTTATTCAAAATCCTATCATCACTCTACCGAAATCAACATTGAATCTAACTAGATCATCTCTGGTTTGATTCTCTATCACTATCTCAATAAGATCCAAGTGCTATTCAGAGTTATAAGCTTCTTTGTAATCTATCTAGCGAGAAAAGGTGTGATTGTAGCCTTGGAAATCAATCAAGCGAGAAAAGGTGTGATTGTAGCCTTGGAAATCAATTGGGTGAACTTGTTGCCCCAGAAATCAAGTATCTCTACCCAGAGGATTGTGATTCTGGAGGGTGTACCTCGTAGCCTTGAAACCGAGGGTTGTAATTGTTGAATTGCTTTTGAAAGGAAATCCGTACTTAGTTGTACGGGACTAGATGTAGGGTAACTCCGAACCAGTATAAAATCCGGTGTGTTCTTTCCTTTACTGCATTTACTTTATTTCTACATCTGTGTTTGTTTCTGTGATTATATCCGTGTCTGAATATTACATACATTTGTGTTCAAATTAACATAAACTTAAAAAGATTTAGTAATTTCTTATAAACACTATTCACCCCCCCTCTAGTGTTGTTCCTAGCCTTAAGATCCGTAATTCGCATTCCTCACAACTCCTCCTTGTGGTACATAATGATGTATCGATAAAGAGTAATCGAGCTTTGTTGGACAAAGTACAATTAATTGTGAGTGAAGTTGAGTTAATTCCTTTTTATAAGTCATGTACTTAAGAGTAGTACACAAGGTTAATATTATTTCATCTAAATAATAGTTTCCAAAATCATACAAGATGAGAGTTTATAAGAAATCCCAACATAACTTAGGCCAAGGAACTGGCAGGTTGTGCGAGTCGAAAGGCTGCATGTAATAATTATTCATAAGGGTTCTTGTATGAATCTCCCCAAAAGGAGTTTGGGAAGGAATGCCATTGGATGACATATTTATGTTTTTAACATGAGTTTTGTAAACTAAAACCAAATTAGTTTGATATATAAGGAAATTCATAAATTTTTTATGATTACCCATTCCATTGCACCGAGAAACAATTGTTATTTCTAGAAATACCAACTTCATAGTAAAGAAATTTCTTTGAGAAATTATTGGTAGTAAAATGGAATTGGACACGATCCAATGATAAAAATGATTACATGAGATGAAATGAAATTAACTAACCTAAACATACACATCGCATTGGAGTTTCTAATAAGTATTCAAGCACATTGAAGGGAAACTACGAGTTTCTTATTAATGTCGAAAATACATAATCTTCGGTTGTTTAAATAAACCATTAAGAGTGTTGACTTTATGATATGGTATGATGCGTAGATCCGAAATAGATTCCAAGTATATTATCAAAATATGATTTTGGTGGATGTACCCTAAAAGGATATGATCCATTAACCGCGAATGTGTCTTTTATAGCAAGACTAATGCAGTTGGAATATAATAAGCAACATGGATATGAATAACATCGCAAATTTTAATTATTGAAGTTAGCGTAATAGATTTGATATTCAACGTGCTTAAGTTAATCCGGATTTACTCACAAAATTTTCACTTAGTATGACTTTATGTTTAGTATGTGTGTTTTGGAACAGAAAATTCTAAATAATGATCCACAGTAAGCTGTTTACACATAATAACCAAAATGTCTCGAGAAGTCAGTAGGAGCGATATTGAGTTTGTGAGTCTTTGGATATGATCCAAGAAATGATAGAAAGTATCATTTTATAAGCATCAGAATTGAATAAATATTTTGGTAGAAATATCAAATTGTTTGATTATCAAAAATGCAGAGGAAGCGCATGTTTGTAAGAAAGAACGTTAAAAGGTACATAGATATTTCTAAACCATAAGTAAACAGTACAATGTTGATTTTTTAACGATGTACATGTGTTAAAATCAATTTTAGTTGTTTTAATACTCAATGTTCGATTTGTAAACAATGTCTTTTATAGTAAGTATAAAATATATTGGGAATGACTGAAACGATATGTAAGGACACCTTATTAAAATGTTTAATATGGAATATGTAAGATGGATTCCTTATGCATTGACAATAGGAATTACCATACCTGTATGTTTTCTACGATATCATGTTTTGTTTGTGTATTTGATACATGAAGCAAATATCAAATCCAAATAGATTTCACTAAATGGTTGTTTGAGGTGTTCCCGTGTATTTATGAAATACTGAAGAAATGTTTATAGAAACAACGAACTGCTTATGAAGCAGTGTTCAGACTCAAATTTCATATGTGATATTGAGTATAACATGTCAATAGTATATTAAGAATCATTAAGTTGGAAATGTTCCAAATAGAAGGGATTATGGCTAATTCATTAACTTGAATGATGCCACAATAAAAGCAATGTATATAAATATAAATGCACAAATTTATTACTGAGCCGAGGGTGGTTCCAAATGTTGAAAATCCTATAACATTGTTATATGATAACAATGTCACGATATAGTTCGTAATAGAACTTAGAGCTCATTAGAAGTTAAGAGACATACTCCTAATTGTTTATATGATAAATTATAAAGGTAGTTTATCAACGTCAGAGAGAGTTAATCGATAGAGTAGATGATTAAAACATAATAGCATACCCGTTCACTAAGGGACTGACCCACTTGGCTTTAAAAAAACTGATTGGTAAGTTGGAATAAGATTCCATAACTGACCCCAAGTGCAAGTGGTAGATTGATAGAGTTAAAGATATACCCTAGGGGCAATTACGTAATTTGTTACATATATCTAACTCAATAACCAATTTTATTTGAAATCAAAGGTATTTTCTTTCTATTATATACCTGATATAATATGGTTATATTAATTAATTAATTTTATTAAAAGTATATTTAATAGAATATCCATAAATGGTATGTTTTGTGATAACAGTTACTAAGTGTTGTAACTGTGAGTAATTTATCATAATAAAAATAAATATATCATTTTAAATGTTCCTAGTCAAGGTGCATCATAACTGGGTATCAATGTATCCGTTGAGACTAGAGTACGTAACGCTCTTCAAATATTGGGCAGTGTATTACTCATGGCTATTAGGGACACCTAGAGGTTATGTACTTATAGTTATTGGATAACTATGGAATGAATCACTCGACAGTTTTCAGTTGGTTAACATAACTAAGGTCAAATAGAAAATATCGATGTGACCTATTTACATAATTCTCTTGACATGAGGATAATGTGGATCTTCAATATGAAAGCTCTGCTTTGATTATAGTCAAATCATGACACGACATTCCATCGAGTAACCATAGTTGGGTCGAGTGGAAGTATTGGACATGAAGCACCATTCAAGAGAGAATTCATCACCTCAGTTATATGGGGTTAGTACATGGTCAAATCAAGTCAAATCAAATTCAAAGTCTCTGGCTAGAGCATTTTGGTTAATAATAATTGTTATTATTGAACCAAGGACTTTGTGTTTGGACTATAGAGTTAAGTATGGATGATATTGGAATATTGACCATTACCAAATTCCATAAGTCCAAAGTGATATAGTTTAGACAAAAAGAATTGGTGTAAATAAATGTCGCAACTGGGTAACGCTTATTAAACTAAAATTGGACTCTACCGAAACTAAGTAAGTGATAAATTTGGCCGAAATGTCACACCACCTGCTACGTGACGTGTGAACGTTAACATTCGAATAGTTTGATGTTAATCTCTGAACGAATTTACACCCAAGAGTTATACAACTGAAATGATGGATTCACTTTAGACTAAATGATTTAATTAGTTTATAATAGTTATAAATATGTTGATTGATATACAATATTGATACTCGATTATATTAGATTTAATTGCGTAATATTTTGCCTTGGGCTTAAATGCGTTTAAGGCCCATCACTAGGGCTGCAAATTTCGACTATAGCATGGGCTAGGGGCGGTTAAAACATAGGGAATAAGCTTGGAGATGTGCAGTTAAGATTGAGTGAGAAGGGGTAATAGACCTACCTATTTTCTCTCTTATGCAACCATTTAAATATTGGTCTCAAACCCTAGTCATTGACACTCTTTTGGCCGCCATTAACTTCCTCCTTGTTAGTCGAAACATCTCTCCAAAATAAATTCAAACCCTCAAATCAAATTCAAGTTAAATCCAAAGCTATTTGATAGAGAAAGTTCGGTGATTCTAGACTAGCAATTTGAAGGATCAATGTGGAAGAGAATCACTATTTCAACGTGGACTTAAGGGCATCTATAGCAGGTAACATTTATTCATAAATTAAATATATTATCTAGTTATATAATATGTTGATCATGTATACCTGTATATATACATATATCATTGTTATTTAATAGTTAGTGAGATTTTTATATGTAATGTTATTGTAACAATGGAGATTGGTTATGTGTATAAAATATGACAATTTTTATTCATAACGTAGTTATAATATGATATTATAAGTTAAATAAATTTTATTTCTTATTTTAGTAATTTATTTATATATATCTATATATTAATTTGTAAATCTATATATATTGTGTAAAAGCATACATGTTCACATATATACTTTATAACATTAATCAAAAAAATTTCTATTACATATTTATGGTTATTATGAATTATAAGTTTTGAAACAATTTTTATATATTATTATACATTAATTATCAATTTTTAATGTATATATGATTTAATAAATTTATATAAAATATATGATGTTTTTAAAATTCAGTTTTATATTTTTTAAAATTATACCATCACATCGTATGCTTTCAAAAAAATTTCAATTTTTTTAACATTATTCAAAATTTGACGGTTTTATGATTAATTAATTTAAAATATTATTTTATTTCAGAAAATTATGGAAATTATGGAAATTTTATATTATTATTATACATTAATTATCAAGACTTTCTGAAAATTTAAAAATTGAACTTTTGTTTATAAATAATTTTATATTAATTAATTGAGGCCGAAACTACTTATTAATTTATAATAAAAAATATATATATTAAAATATTAAAATGATAATATTTTCAAATTTGAGATATTTTCTAACTGGAAAGTTAATAAAAAAATATTATATATATATATATATTATGTATATATATTATATTATAAAATATTTTATCATTAATTATTATATTTACTTTTTTTAATAACTACTTTATTTTTAATTCGTATAAAAAAATATTTTATTAATTATATATATACACACACACATTTTAATTGTTGCTTTTAGTATAATATTTAATCATATAAACACACACGCGCGAGCGTACATACATACCTATATATATAATTTTGTAATATTTTAATAATAAAACTTATTTACATGCATGTATTTATATGTGTACATTTATATATATACAATCAATTGGAATTTAAAACTATATATACATTCACATATTTAGACAACATACAACACATATATAATGAGCTAATGTGTCCATTGCATGTAAATCCCAGCATTTATATACGAGAATGTTATACCTTTTATAGATCATTATGTTACACACGTGCGTGCGCACACATGCACACACGTATTTGATACATATGTGTGTGTGTAATTAATTCTAGACAAATTAACTTCAGACTATAAAATATATAAATTTAAATAAAATACATGATTTTATTTAAACCAAATTTAGAAATGTTCTAAATAAATTAGACTTCATAGGCCCAATAAAGATCCAATAGGGTAAAAATTGAAATTCACCCATAACTTCCACTACGGGCTGGCCCAGTTCCAACATGATATGTGTATCTTATGAAGAACAAATCCAATGTCTATGAGAAATTTGTTGAATATAAAAATATCATAGAAAACCAAATGGGCCGTAAGATTAAGATTCTTCGATCTGATCGAGGAGGTGAGTATGTTGGTTAGGAATTCCAACAATACTTAAAAGATAATGGAATTATCTCTTCGATTACTCCACCTTATACTTAATAGAGATAGGGGTATGCCCTAGGGGTAATGATGTAATTTGTTACATATATCTGACTAGATAACCAATCTTGTTCAAAATAAAAGGTGTTTTCTTTCTATTGTATACTTGATATAATGTGTTATATTAATTAATTAATTTAATTAAAAGTATATTCAATAGAAAATCCATAAATGGTATGTTTTGTGATAGTAGTTACAAAGTGTCGTAACCCTGAGTAATTCATCACAATGAAAATAGATATACCATTTTAAATATTCCTTGTCAAGATGCATCGAGATTAGATATCGATACATCTGTTGAGACTAAAGTACGTAACGCTCTCCAAATATTGAACAGTGTATTACTCATGGCTGTTGGGGGCACCAAAGGGTTATGTACCGATGTTGGTTAATATAACTAAGGTCGAACGAAAAAATATCGATGTGACAAAATTACACTGTTATCTTGAATTGAGAATATTGTTGATCTTTAATGTGGAAGCTCTGCTTTGATTATAGAAAAATCGTGGCACGTCGTCCATCGAGCGACTACAGTTTGGTCGAGTCGAAGTATTGGAAGTGAAACAGTATTCAAAAGAGGATTTGTCCCCTCAGTTATATGAGGTTGGTATCACGGTCCGCTGAAGTCAACTCAAAGTCAAAGTCTCTGACTAAAGCATTTCGGTTAATAATAATTGTTATTGTTGAACTAAGAACTTTGTGTTTGTACTATAGAGTTGAATATGGATGATATTGGAATTTTGACCATTACCAAATTTCATAAGTCCAAAATGATATAGTTTTAACGAAGATAATTTTTGTAAATAATAGTCACAATCGGGTAAGGCTTAACAAAGTAAAATTGGATTTTATCAAAACCAAGTAAGTGATAAATTTGACCATAATGTCACACCACCTACTAAGTGACGTGAACTTTAATATTTAAATAGTTCGATATTAATCGCTAACCAAACTTACACCTAAAGAATCGCACAACCGAATCGTTGAATACTCCTTTGACCATATGATTTAATTAATTTATAATAGTTATAAATTAATTAGTATTAGAAATATTAGTTATAAAATTTTATTTTGATTTGTTAAACAATATTAATAAATATATTTATAATTGCTATAAATATATTAATCGATATACAACATCGATACGCTTTAAATCAGATTTAAATATGATGAATATTGTAGTTCTTCATTGTTGGTAGATGATGAACTGAATTTTCAAGATACTGATATGAGCAATGTGGAGATTGGAGGTATTTCCACAAATTCAATTGCTATGATGAAGGAAACTGGGGTTAAAAACATCATCAAAGGGGCTGTCTTTACGGAAGAGGTTGTAAGATTTGATAAGAATATTGTCTGTGGGGTTGTTGATGAGCATAAAAATGGAGATATGCAGGACTTTAATGGTGCTATGGTGATTTATAGGAGCAATCTGTTATCTGGAAATCTGTCTTATGATGATGTGGCTTGTTTTCAACCATGTAAGCATGTTGATGTTGGAGAGTTCCAATCAACTGAATGTGAGGAGGATGTGGTTATGAATAGTGGTGATAGAAAGGTGGATTCTTCTGTTTGCTTTGATACCGCTATTAAGGATACTATTACTCAGCGTGTGGTGGAACCTGCTATTGAAGAAACTGCTATTAAAGATACTGTTTGCTTTGATATTTCGAGTAATACAACTGTTTTTGAGGATATGAATGACTGTTGCATGGTAGAAGATGATAAGCTTCAGAATGGAAACAATGTTAGTAGATCAAGTCTTGTTGAATCACAGACCAGTTGTGCTAGAATTTCTGATGTTAAAAGTGTGGTGTTGATTGATCAGTCAGTCCAGGAAGTCGTTGAGGCAATAGAATCATCTAAGTGTTTGGTTATCAATAGATTCAATGATGGGCAGAAGGGTGCACACATAAAACAATGTGCACATGCACCAGATATTATGCAGTCTTCGGATTGTTGTGATTTATCTCCGATTAAGAGCAGTAAGGGGTTTGAGTCAATAAACTTTGAATCTATTGTCTCTTCAAAACAAGGAGAATTGAAAGAGCTTGTTGAATCTTAGACCAGATTGAGGGCTAGAATAACTGATGTCAATAGTGTGGTGATTGACCAGTCAATCCATGAAGTTGAGGGGAGATCGCCTCTATCAATAGTGGAAGCCGCAGATTTTCTTGTGCATGGAAATTCTTTGGTATTGCCAGCAGTTTTTGCTGGAGATGATTATTTGGTGAAGGAGATTGCTGATTGTTTGGAGAATGAGATTGTTGGGGGATCGAATGAGGGAATGGATTGTTTTATCGGTTCAGTTGATTTGGGGAGGCAACTAGAGTTGAGGGGCATTTTAAATAATGATATCAGTAGCAAATCTGCATCTTGTTCTTCATCATCAAGGAGAGGTAGGCATAGGAAGCCTGTGGCTATTAGTGGATCTGTACGACGTAGTGCCAGGATCCATGGTAATCAGTCTCAGTTTACGAGTGAGTTACCTTATTCGAGCGCCACGAGTGGTGCTAGAAATTTAGGCTCAGGTATGAGGTCTGATTTGGGTAGTACGTATTCATCATATGCTTTAGGTAGTTTGTCTTCTGCTGAGTTTAGTCAGTTAGCTAGAGATACCGCTTTTGTTTTTTTCGATGTTGAGATAGATCTAGAGTATATTAGAAGTAGGGAGTTTGATAGGGCTAGATCTGTTGGTTTATGAGGATCATTAGTTGGAATATCATAGGATTGCACGATGTAAATAAGTGTGATAAAATAAGAGCTTTTTTTAAAGACTATTCTACTGACTTCGCACTTTTATAGGAAACTAAAATTGAATGTCCTGATATTCGTTTTTATAGAATATTAGGTGGTTATCATTTTAGGAGTTGGTCTTATTTACCTTCTATTGGCGCTTCTAGGGTTTACTTATTGGGTGGCGGGATAATGCATTTAAATTGCTCCAATGTATTTCTAAGCAACACTCATTGCATATTATTCTCATTAACCTTAGTGATAATTCTATTTTAAATATTTCTAATGTTTATGGGCCAAACTCAAAAAATAGTCGTCGGATTCTTTGGAATGAATGTATAGAATTTAGGTCTTTAGCTCCTGGTTCTTGGATTTTGGGGGGTGATTTCAATGTTACGCTTTTTCTAGGAGAGCGTACACCTAGGGAAGGTGATTTCTCTGCTATGGAGGAATTTGACCAATTTATTATTAATTCTAATTTGATTGAAATTCCTCTTTCTAATAGAGCTTTTACATGGAGTAATACTAGGGAGTCACCATCTATGGTTCTTCTTGATAAGTTTTTCGTTAGTGATGAAATTGAGGATAAATTTCCTATTTGTAGAGTTTTTGATTTGCCTTACACTGATTCTGATCATTGTCCTATTATTCATACGTGTGATCATCATGGAGTTATTGATAGATCTTTTAAATTTGAAAAAATGTGGTTATTAGAATCAAATATTTCGAATTTAATTAAAAATAAATGGATTTCTATGAGCTTTTATAATATTAGAAATATGGATAATTCCGCAAAAATTTTTGTTTTAAAGCTTAGGGGTCTTAGGAACTTTCTTAAAAATTGGAGTAAGAATTTTTTTGGTAGTATTAAAATTAAAAAAGAAATCATTCTTTCCGAAATGCTTAAGATTAACAAGATAGAAGAAACTAGACAACTAAATCTAGGTGAGCATAACGTTCTTGCTAATCTAAAAGAAGAGCTAAATTCAATTTTACAAAAAGAGGAGGTTATGTGGAAACAAAGATCTAAAATTTAATGCATTAATGAAGGTGATAATAATACCAAATTTTTTCACAATACGGTTAATGGAAGAAAACATAGTAATACGATTAATTCTATTTTTTTAAATAACGAGGAATTGGTCGATCAAAGAGATCTTAATAAGGCTTTTACATATTATTATAGAGATATTTTCGGTAATAAAAATAAACATAGAATTAATGCCAGATGGAATGATCTTTATCCTTCTGATTCTGGCATTGACCTTTTTGAGTTTGATAATCCTTTTTCTGAAGAGGAAATTTTGAAAGCCATTAATGACATGCCTGGTGATAAATCTCCGGGTCCTGATGGGTTCCCTATTTTCTTTTACAAAATATTTTGGGATGTTTTAAAATTTGATTTAATTAGCATGTTTAATGATTTCTATAATGGAAAATTGCAATTAGGAAGATTTAATTTTGCAAATTTTATTTTATTGCACACAAAAATCGGTGCTAATAATTTAAAAGATTTTAGACCTATTTCCTTAATTAATTGTTCCGTTAAAATTATTTCAAAAGTTTTAGCTAATAGACTTAGTAAAAGAATGAATGATCTAATTGACTGTTCTCAAACTGCTTTCATTAAAGGGAGAAATATCACTGATGGAGTGGCTGTTGTTCAAGAATACATTAATCACTGTTGTAAGAATAATATTACTTGTGAGATTTTAAAACTGGACTTTGCAAAAGCTTTTGATTCGGTGGATTGAGATTTTCTAGTTGATATGTTATATGTTAGAGGTTTCAGTCATAGATGGATTAACTGGATCATGAATGTACTTAAAACTGGCAACTCTAGTATTATGGTAAATGGTATTTTAGGTAATAAAATTCAATCTAAACGAGGTTTAAGGCAAGGTGATCCTTTAGCGCCTCTTTTATTTAACTTAACCACATATGTTTTCGCTAAGATAATTAAAAAAGCGGTTGATAATGGATCTTTGGGGAGTGTTGGTAGTGAAATCTCGCGAAATAGTCTATCTGTCCTTCAATTTGCGGATGATACCTTGCTATTTACCTCTTATTTGCCTAATCATGTTATTACCCTTAGATTTATTTTATATAGTTTTGAACTTCTTTCAGATTTAAAAATAAAATTTGATAAAAGTTCGGTTTTAGTTTTAAATGATTTTGAAAAGGCTGAAAATTTAGTTGCTAATACGCTTAATTGTAAAACTATGAATTTTCCATTTGATTATCTTGGTTTTTTAATTAGACCAACTAAACTTAAACATGATGATTAGTTTATTATCGTTGATAAAATTGAAAATAGGATTTCTAAATGGAACAGGAGATTTTTAACGAGAGCGGGTAGACTAGTTCTTATAAATACTGTTTTATCAGCTCTCCTGATCTATTGGATGTCTATGTATCTTTTTCCAGATTGGGTGATTAATAAAATTGATAAAATAAGAAGGGACTTCTTATGGAGTGGAGAAAACTCTAACAGTAGTATTAAATGTTTAGTAAATTGGGAAACTGTTTGTAAATCCAAAAAGGATGGTGATTTAGGAGTCATTAATTTGCGTAACATGAATTTGTCTTTGTTAAGAAAATGGTTATGGAAGTTTAAGGATATTAATGATAATCCTATTTAGAAAGAAATCATTTCTAAATATTACTATAATGGTAGTAATAATTTACATCAAATTACTCCTACAATCATATGTAAACCGTCTAATTTTTGGAAATCTATTTTAAAATGTCATGAGATTTTTAACCTAGGCACTAATACAATAATTCATTCAGGTAATAGTAATTCTTTTTGGCATGGTCGTTGGATTTCTGTTATCCCTCTTAGGATGAATTTAAAGAGCTTTACGAAATTTGTAATTTTAAGAATGCTATAATTATAGAAGTTTTTTCTCCCGAAAATGACCCCCTTTGGAGTTTTAGTAGGTTCAACTCTTAGGCAGCTTTCTTTTCTTTATGCTAGATTAAATCTATATAATATTGATAATGGAAATGATAATATTAGTTGAGAATGAGATAAGAGTAAGAAATATACTTCTAATTCTTTTTATAGATTTCTTAACTTCTCGGGTGTAGCTAATAACTCTTTTAAATTTATTTGGAAAACAAATGCTCCTCCTAAATCTAAAATTCATATGTGGTTAATCATGCATGGAAAACTAAATACTATAGAATTTTTAAAATGAAAATATGTAAATTGATAATAAATGTTATTTTTGTAATCTACATTTTGAAGATATTAAACATGTATACTATGATTACATGGATACTTACTACATTCTGAATAATATTCTCAAATTTTTTAACTTTAGTCTTACAACTAAAATTTCTGATTGTGATTACTATTGGAATAATTTTAGATTTAAGTTTAAAATGGATAATTGATTTTTACTTGACACTTTATTCATTATAATTTGTTGGTATATTTGGCTTGAGAGAAATCCGAGAATTTTTAATAATAATAATAGTCATTTTAATAAATTGATTTTTATAATTTCTTCATTTTTTTAAGTGTATCTCAAATCCTAAATATAAATTAGCTAAAAATTATCTTTTTAAAGAATATCTTAATAAGATTAGCAATAATATTAAGTTATTTAAACATAAAAACAATATTTTTGACATTAATAATTATAGTATTAACATTTTTTCAAACTTAAATGATGATTTCACTGTTTATCATAATATTCTTTTGATCAAAGGAACGTAAGAATAAGTTGTTTTTGTTATAGTTTATAGATCTTTAACTTCTTTTGATCATGGATTCTTTTTGTCTATTTTCTTTTTTTTTGTATTCTGTCCTATTATCTTAGCTTTTGTATCTTTACTTTATTTTATTAATACATATATATGTATATAAATTTCATTTATATACATATACGTGTATTATTCTTATAATCTTTTAGCTCCTTTTACAGATACAAGTGTTGTCCAGAAGTGGTGTTAGATTCTTTTTGCAGGTACACAGGATTGTTGATGGCAGGATGCGGCTTGTAGTGAGGAGTTCTTCTCAGTTCTTCTTCATCTTCAGTATGGTGTTTTACTTTCTGGATGATCCACTTTTCAGCGAGGCGCTATCTCCAGTTCTACCGAGTCCACGGGGAGGAGCTTTCCACAGATCTTTCGCATTACCATTTCTTCCTAGACTATAGCGTGGCGCTTCCTTCTTAGATGGAGCTGGCTTCTAGTATCTTTGGCGCTGAGATACTCCATGGTTTTTAGGTACTTCTAACACCTCAATATCAGGCGATGGCCTTGTCGGAGTTCGATATTGGGGTGTAATGGGCGGTGGCCTTGCCGGAGCTCATTCTAGGGGTACCTGAGTTATTTTATCTGTTTTTGTACTTTGATTAGCTACCTGCCAGGCATGTTGGCAGCACCATGACTTATGTGATATATACATATTTACATGTGTGCTCTCCTCTTTTATAAAGGATCACACATTTTTCTCAAAAAATACGACGAATATTGTACGGTCCTTAAATGGGGTTGAAGCCCATATGGGAGGCTTGTGAGTTCGGCTATGTATAGACCAGGTAGGGGGCAGCTTGGATATCACTATGCTACAAAGTGAATCAGGCAACAGTGATCACACAATATAAGGTAGATTTTCTGTTATCTCACTTTTTCATACAATACATGAAAAAACCATCTGTTAGCTGTAAAGCCCGTGAAACCTTTCATCTTTTGCCTGAATAGTCCGTGAAATTTTTATGAACATACTTGTTATTCAGACAACATTTTATCTGTCGTATGATTGAAGTTATCAAAATGTTTAGTTTTGGCTCCATCTTTTCCCTCTCAATTATTTTGTGACCGCTTTTTATTCTTGTTTCCCCTATGTATATTTTTGTTCCCCCTTTCTTCCTATTCTATTTATTACTCATTTCTTTCTTTCACTCCGTATCAAAAAATCGTGCATTTATGGAATTAATGTTTCAACCGCTTTGAAATTCGTTCGAATCGTCATGCTCCTTTCATTTCTTATTGATTGTATGCTTTGGTTTACTGGCTATTGATGGTTGCGGCTCCTTGTCGAGTGTTCTTTGATTGATATTGGTATGATTTTTGCCTCTTTCGATTTATATTGGTCTCGAGTTCGATTATCCTACCAATGGTGAATTGGGTTCTTTATATAAGAATTAATTTCCTATATTTTCATATGTATGCTGAGATTTGAATTTCAAAGTATTTCATGAATAACAGTATACTTGTTGGTTTGGTTGCTTTGATATTATTTTTTCCCCTTTTTGATTTTTTTATTTCTGCACTTGTGCTTGCTTTGATACCGTTTTGCCTATTTTTTTGGTATTCTCGACTTCGAAATTGTTTTGCCTGATGCTTATGTTTGGTTCATGACCTTCCTTTGATACATGGAGTTCAAGGCAGTGCTGAGTTCCACTTGAGTTTATGTATACATATGTACATTTCTGTGTATATATATATGTATATACCATGTTTGAGTTCCACATGAGTTCATGTTTTTTGAGATATATGTGTTTTGAGATTTCTAGCTTGGGATATATGTGTATATACATGTATGTTTTGAGATATATGTGTTGTGATGGTGAAAACTTGAACTGGGTTGCTGCTTTGATGAGTTCATGTCTAAGTTACTGGATGTTTTGAACTTTGTATATACATACATACATATGTATGTATATATATGTGAATGTTTGCTAATTTATGATCGAATAAATAACTTGCTGGTAAATATGTTATGTTTTGATGCATGTTGAACTACATTTACACTGGCACTTACACTTGTTGTTTTGCCTGAGCTTGTTTATGTGCACTATCTTGAATTCTTGCCTAATTGTCTTGTTTACATTTCCTGGATGTGCAAGAGTGCATTTTCATGTATATACATACATATGTGTGTGCGTGTGTGTGTGTGTGAATGTTCTTATATCTGCATATCTGTATGTATGTTTTCATATATATGTATGTTTATATCTATTTGAGCATGTTAAACTGCTTGGTCTTATATGATGTTTTGATGCATGCATGTTGAACTACCTGGCCATAAGCATATATGTGTGCATTGCTATTGGCGACAAAATTGGCCACCAACATCCATTTGTAAGAAAGCACCAATATCCAATCCAATCAAAGAAATATGAAGAGAAATAAATGAAGAACAAAATTAAAACAATCAAAAAGTGAGTAAATAGAGACGCAGATTTATAGTGGTTCGGCTAACTCCGACCTACGTCCACTCCAGAATAATCTTTTTTATTATACTGAAGTTTGTTTACAGTTACAATCCAAAATCCAAAAATCAAATTGACAGAGTGTAGCCTGGGTGGAAGATAAAGAGGAGCAAAAAATAAGATCCATTTTTTGATGCCATGCCTGATGTATTTATAGGGGAAGACGTGCACCAATCTCTCTGAAATATAGGACCTTCTTATCCATATGGGCCCACCATAAGGGTCGCTAGGCCCAAATCCCAATAGAGAGGGATCAGTATCGATCCCTCCATTGGTTTATTCTTGGGCAGCAATCCCTATGGTAGCTTCTATATGTTTAGACATGTTAGCTCTTCAAATATCATGTTGATTGGACAAGTGGAGCTCGTGCTTTTGCTTGATCTTTGGTTCAAATCCACCTGGAGGTTATCCCTGCCGACCCCTTCTCAATGGATCATGCCGATCCCTCATGGTTGACTCCATACTTCCTATGTCGATCCCTATTATATGTTATAGTGATCCTTCTACTTATCCAATCATGCCGATCCCCTTCTACCTATCAAACTCCACCAACCCCTCTTATATGCTATGCTCCTTGACCATGCTGATCCCTTGCCTATCCAATTATGCCGATCCATGCATGCTTATTCATGCTTAACCCTTGAACTCTATTATATGATGTCGATCCCCCACATTCCATAATGCTATGCCGAACCCTTCTATTTCACAAGGCTATGCTGATCCCTCTTGTTCCACATGGCTATGCCGATCCCTCTCCTTTCATAAGATATGCCAATCCCTCTTGTTCCACATGGCTATGCCGATCCCTCTCCTTTCATAAGATATGTCGATCCCTCTCAATTAAATACGCTGATCCCTCTTTTATGGGCTGAAGTATGCCGATATCTCTCCTTTCATAAGATATGCCGATCCCTCTCAAGCAGCCAAGCTATACCGATCCCTCTCAAGGAGCCAAGCTATACCGATCCCTTCCATTCACTAAGCTATATTCTATATTTTAAGCATTTTACATTGTTTATCCATCAAGTCCATTCAATCCTGACTTCATGTAACCATTTGTACTTGATTTCTGGGCCCTATAATCGTCGCTCTATACTTACCGACCTTGATAATCGTGAAGTCTGTTGGGTTAAATTTGTCTGTGTACCGCCTTGCCAAAAGGTGGGTTAACACTTTGCCCTCCAAAACATGCCTTGCGATAACAAGGCGTGTTTTGAATCACTATAAATCCAAAATATGAAGTTCATAATCCATTGATTGTTATATTATCCAATCCAAAATCCAATCCTTTGCCAATCCAACTCCTTGATCTCTCCGAATCATTAGTGAAATCCATGACTGTTCTGAGTCGATATCCAATTCTGAATCCTTTCCAAATTCACTAACCAAATCCACGATCTCTCTGGATTGTTCTATCCAAATCCGGGACTTCTCTAGGTCCATAGACCTTTCAGGTCGTTTTATCCAAATCCGGGATTGCTCAGGGTCCTTATCCAAATCCTTAGACCTCTTTGGGTCGTTTTATCCAAATCCGGGACCGCTCCGGGTCCATATCCAAATTCATAGACCTCTCCGGGTTATTAGCCAAATCCAAATCCTTGATCTCACCGGATCCTTGCCGAGCACAATCCGTACTCGACGACCTGAGTAGGCTGATCCTGTTGCTCTCCGACGAAGCGGCCTACCCCTTTCCAGGCATAGTCCTTTACCGACGACCTTGATCTCTTCGGATCCTTGCCGAGCACAATCCATACTCGACGACCTGTTGGGTTTTATTCTCCGACCTTGACTCTCCGGTCGAGGGCTTAATCCGTGGGGTACTTCTCCGGCATCAGTTCCCAATCGAGGACTTAATCCGTGGCGTATCCTTCTTCGGCCTCGATCCCCAGTTGAGGACTTAATCCATGGGGTATCCTTCTCCGGCCTCGATTCCCAGTCGAGGACTTAATCCATGTATGAATCCATCCTGTCGCTCTCCGGCGAAGGGACTCGTGACTCGTGGTTTTTGCCCCGTCTCTCTGGTCGGGGCCATAACTGTGACCTGTGTTGTTCATCGCATTACTGTGGATCCAAGTGTTTTGATATTCATTGGTTATAATGGTTTATCGCCATCTCAGAGCATGCCTAGGGATCGTCCTCGATCTCATACATGTGTAAGTGACCTAGCCGTTTTACTGTAGAGTTAATTGTTAGTTATTTAGTTCATGCCATCCCAATCGAGAGATGACGACCTGTGCCCTTAAGCCGAGCTCGCTCCAATTTGCGGTGGATGATGGCTGCTCCTGTTGCATCACCGCTATCCATTTCCATACAAAGCCATCCAAATCCATGCCCCCAGTTCCATGGTGAGTAGTGCCGATCCATTTTCCTTAGCCGGGGTTTGCCCCCAGTTGCTCCAATCCATATCCAAGCCCGCTAGTTTCTTCTCCAAGTCCTGGATTCCAATTTCCAGCTATTCCAGCATCCATAAGTGGTTTTCGATCATCATTTACATCCCGCCCCCGAGTTCGTGAGGGGATTCTTGAACATATTCCTTTGGACGAGCATCCAAATTCGGATTCGCACCAAGCTCCATGGGATTGACCGTAGATCCTTTAGCATCGCGACCAACCAGACCTAGGGGCATGCCCCCTAGTCTTTGGGGATCGGTATCGATCCCTCTAAGATAGCCGGGGACTGCCCCCGACTGCTCTGCTCCGCTCCTTCGTCCATTGGCTCCATTTCCATGTTCCTGGTTCTGATTCCAGCAATTCCTGCCACCTTAACTCCTTGATTCATAGCTCCAGTAGTTCCTATTGTTCCAACTCCTTGGTTTTGCATTCCACCGGCTCCTATGGCTCCAGCCTGTCCGATTTGTCGGAGTAGATTCTACATAACCTCCTCCTATCTTTTCAGCATCCATTCCTGCACAGCGTCCATCATTGTTCCCGTTTCATCTCTGGTGAGGTAGATAGATGTTTGATTAGCTCTGGCTCCTGAGGAAGCTTCATGACTCCCTTCGTGACGGCTCCTATCCGCTGCTTGTCTCACTATTGCTCCAAATCCAAGCTCTCTAATTGACTCCAAATCTGAACTCCAAATCCACGGGGTCTAGCTTTCTCAGTGAAAGCACCAAAATGTTAGCGTCAAAATTGGCCACCAACACCTAGTTGTAAGAAAGCACCAATATCCAATCCAATCACAGAAATATGAAGAGAAATAAATTAAGAACAAAATTAAAACAATCAGAAAGTGAATAAATAGAGACGTAGATTTATAGTGGTTCGGCTAACTCTGGTCTACGTCCACTCCAGAATAATCCTTTTTATTATACTGAAGTTTATTTATAGTTACAATCTGAAATCCAAGAATCAAATTGACAAAGTGTAGCCTAGGTTGAAGATAAAGAGAAGCAGAAATAAGATCCATTTTCTGATGCCATGCCTGCTGTATTTATAGGAAAGACGTGCACCAATCTGTCTGAAATTTCGGCTATAGGACCTCTTATCCATATAGGCCCACCATAGGGATCGCTAGGCCCAAATCCTAATAGAGAGGGATCGGTACCGATCCCTCCATTGGTTGATTCTTAGGCAGCGATCCCTATGGTGGCTTCTATATGTTTAGCATTGTTAGCTCTTCAAATATCATGTTGATTGGACAAGTGGAGCTCGTGCTTTTGCATGATCTTTGGTTCAGATCCACTTGGAGGTTATCCCTGCCGACCCCTTCTCAATGGATCATGCCGATCCCTCATGGTTGACTCAATACTTCCTATGCCGATCCCTATTATATGTTATAGTGATCCATCTACTTATCCAAAAATGCTTATCCTCTTCTACCTATCAAACTCCACCGATCCCTCTTATATGCTATGCTCCTTGACTATGTCGATCCTTGCCTGTCCAATTAGCTGATCCATGCATACTTATTCATGCTTAACCCTTGAACTCCATTATATAATGTCGATCCCCCCATTCCATAATGCTATGCCAAAACCTTCTATTTCACAAGGCTATGCCGACCCCTCTTGTTCCACATGGCTATGCCGATCCCTCTCCTTTCATAAGATATGTCGATCCCTCTTATTCCACGTGGCTATGTCGATCCCTCTCCTTTCATAAGATATGTCAATCCCTCTCAATCAAATATGTCGACCCCTCTTCTATAGACTGAAGTATGCCGATCCCTCTCAAGGAGCCAAGCTATACCGATCCCTTCCATTCACTAAGCTATATTCCATATTTTAAGCATTTTACATTGTTTATCCATCAAGTCCATTCAATCCTGACTTCATGTAATCATTTGTACCTAATTTTTGGGCCATATAATCGTAGCTCCGTACCTATTGGCCTTGATAATCGTGAAGTCTGTTTGGTTAAATCCGCCTGTGTACTGCCTTGCCAAAGGGCGGGTTAACAATTGATGGTCTTGTTGGTCCATGTTCAATGCTTGAGTGTTGTTAAGGCATGCATGTTAAACTGCCTGGTCTTATGTGATGTTCCAAACACAGTGCACTGCCTTCTTCAATGCTTGAGTCTTACTAGTCCATGTTGCACCTAAGTTGAATTGTTGAATTGTTTACCGCATGTACATGTATGCTTATTGCATATACATGTATGCTTTGAACTTGCACTTGTGAATCTGAGCACTTGCACTTGAATTGTTTACTGCATATACATGTATATTCATGTTGCACTTGAGCACTTGAACTTGTTTACTGCACATACATGTATGATTTTAACTACTGCATGTATGGTTTATATTAAGTAGTGGGATAACACACATGTATGCTTTAAACTTACATGTACATACATACATACATACATACATACATACATACATACATACATACATACATACACACATACACACATACATACATATGCATGTATGTATATATGTGTGCACTTGTTCTATTTGGATAATTCTAGTTGCAATTTAATTTCGGAAATCTGATTTTGACTTGTTAAATTTATATATTGATGCTAATTGAAATGAAATGAAATGTTTTTCCTGATGCTTGAAACTGAGTTCATGTTTTTTAAGATATATGTGTTTTGATATTTCATTTTTGAGATATATGTGTATATACGTACATATATGTTTTGAGATATATGTGTATATGTACATATATGTGTGAATGTTCATTTACTTGCACATTGCCTTGTTTTAACTTCCATATGTACATACATACATACATACATATGTATGTATATATGGGTGAATGTTCTTTTACTTGCACACTGCCTTGTTCATGTCCATGTCCATGTACTTGAGTCTTGCTGCTCCTATTTCAAAACGGTCCCTTGTTTATTACATTTGCACTGGAACTAGCTTACACTTGTTACTGCATTTGCACTTGTGTTTTTGCCTAGTTGTCCCTTGTTTACTGCATTGCACTAGCTATGTGTATCTCCTCTTGATACACTGTGTGTCTTCTTAAATTTGATTTCCATCTTATTGCCTTGTTCAAGCTGAATCCCAATTCATGCTTGTTGTTGCATTAGTATTCTGATACATATGTACATGCATTTTTGTTCATGTCTGAATTCATATTCTACCCTGAATCTGGTTTCCATTTTGTTTCATTTTGGTTTACTAATCTGAGCTTATGCACTTGTGTTTGCTACACCATATTCCGGTCTTCACTTCTGTTGAATTGTCCCTTTGGTGATGTTCGTTGCACTTGTGTTTGCTGCACCATATTCCGGTCTTCACTTATGTTCGCTGCACCATATCAACATCAAAAATAAACTCCTATGAGTGTGAGTAAGTGTGAGTAAAAGAGATGTGGTATATGAGAGAGTATAGAAATGTTATATATATTAGAGTGGAAGTGAAAGTTGTATTTGAAAATGTAAGTAGAGTGATAGTGAAAGTTGTATTGTATTTGAATTTGAGTTGAAATAAAATATTTGTTTAAGTAAAATATTTGAATTTCATTTTGTGAACAATTATTCATATCAGTCAAAATTTATATGTCGTATAATAAGAATTTCTGAAATGATACTATAACATCAGACAACATATGGTTTTTTTGCCGTGCTAGTGTATATCAGATGACAGGGCATCTCTTTTGGTCTGATGTGCAATAAGACGGCACGAGATTTAACGATGGATAGATATGCAATCAAATAATGGAGTATATCCATCGTCTGATGCCTTTTTTCCCATAGTGTATGTAGAATGGGCTAGTGTTTTGATAGGACAAAGGAATAGAATGGGTAAGATAGAAAAGTGGATCTAGATCCTAACTTATCTCTTTAGTCTCTCATCTATAAATAGATCATAACCCTCATTTTCTACTAACTTTTTCAAGCTTCCATTAGCTCTTCCTCCGACCAAAATTTACCTTTCCATCTTCTCTATTTCCAAGCTTAAATCAAATTAAAATAAACACTATTCGATAATCAGTGGTCTGCAATTCGGGATATAGCACCTTCAGAATTAGAATCTAGTTCAAGAGTTTATTTCAACCCTTCAAGGTGTAGTCCTTTGGCATTAGTGAAAGGTAATTATTCGATCTATAATTATATACTAATATTTAAATAATTTATATACCGTATATTACTTTGTTTGTTAGGTGACAATTCTAGTATATCGGTATACGGGTATATCGTCACATTAAGAATGATTGTTTGTTTACATGCTTATATATTTATAATTTTTTTTACATATACCTTCCTTGAAATTCACGGCTTAAGATTATTTTTTTTCTTTTCTTAATTTAGTTAATTTAATATTAATGATTTAATTAACATAAACTTTACAATTTAAATACTAAACATCATACTATACAAAATATGTTTCAAAATTATATATAGATAGTTTATATCTAAAATATTTTTTGGCACAAAAAATATATTTTTAATATATATAAATATTATTTAATTCAAATCACTTAAATAAATCTATAAAATAAGTACATATATCATAAAATATAATTGATCTTATTTAAACATTAATTAAATATTAAGCTTAAATTAAATTTAAAATTGATCTTAAATTACCACATATGTATATCAAAATATTCAAATGCTAAAATATCATCAAGATTTTATAGAAATATTAAAACATTAATTACAATTTCAAAAACACACACACACACATATATATATTAATTTATTTCAATCGGACATTTTAAATTAAATAAATTTGAGAAAAATTCATTTTACTGTGAGTATTATCAAGTAAGTATATACATACATATTTTATATTTCATTCATATATATTTATACATATATATATTTATATATTTATTTATTATTAAACTATATGAATGTGCGTGTATATATACAAAAAATTCAATTTATTTTCGTTTTTACAAAATAAAAATAATCAAAATTTTATAATATATTTTAAATGTTTGATACACATAATTATATATATATATATATTATAAATTCCATATATATATACACACTTATTCAAACTAAAATATAAATTTACGTACATACATACATACATACATACATACATGTATGTAATATTTTGTATACATAAATTAAAGCATATAAGCATCATTTGGATGATATATTTGTATACTAAATGAGCCAACATGTTCATTGTAGTGTAAATCTCAGCACTTACACACGAGCATGTTAAACCTTGCACAGATTGTTATGTGACACATTCATACACATACACGTAATGATATATATGTATGTATGTATATATCTATGTGTGTGTCTGTATGATGCACGTATACATATAATTTAACATTAATTACATAATATAAAACTATATTATAAATTTAAATAAAATAATGATTTTATCTAAAAATAATTTAGAAATGTTCTAAATAAATTAAATTACATAGGCCCACTAAAGATCCAAAATGGTAAAAAAATTGTAATTCACTCATTTCTTCTGCTATTGACTGACCTGGTTCCAACAATGGTATCTAAGCCCAATAGCCTATGCGGTCTAAATTAGTTATGTTAGGCTAACTAAGTGGGCTTATAAGATAGACAATAGGGTGTCTAGAAAGGTAGTGTTGAAGGATTGGATCTGGTAATTAAGTACTCTACATTACCTAGCTACCAGCCTGGCCCGAATAAATATGTGAACCTAAAGGTTGTCTCTAATAGCAAATGCCCAATTTGAATTGGATCTTGGGCTAATTTTCAAAATTGTTTGAAAAGTAAAAATATAAGATTTTAAATTTAAAAGTTAAATTAAAATAAGATATACATGTATTATAAAAGTTATAATATAATAATTTTATTTCAAAATGTTTGAAAAATAATATAAATTAATTTCAAAATTTTAAATTTATTAATAAGATTAATAAAATATAAAAATTAATTAAATAAATTAATCAATGAATAATATATACGTATATTATATATTTTGAAATATATTATGATATTTGAAAATGTTTAAGATAGTATAAGTATATATGTATGTATATAATTATTTTTCAAAATTAATATATTTTAATTAAAATTATTTAATTAAATAATTTAATTAAAGTGTTAACTAATTAAATAATATATACATATATGTGATATATATGTCACACTATAAATGTTGCAGTATATAATAAATATTCAGTATAAATGTTATTTAAATTAATATAAATTAATTAAAATGATAGTTAATTAAAATTGTTAAATAAGATTTAATTAATATAGTATTATACATAAGACTATTATATAAGTAACATGAAATATAGATGTTATATAATAATAATAGAACTTATATAATATGAATGTATAAAGTAAAGGTGGAACATCAAAGAAACTCGAATAAACTTGAGGAATAAATACATACATAAATGTACGTATACCGTGATTTCCGATGTGTCCGACATTTGAATCAAAGGTATTTCAAAAGAAATACATTATTCTATAAGTCAATATCACTCAATATAATATATTAAAGATTATGAATCTTCAATATAATATTGTCCTCTACCATATATATTAATATATTACATGCATTCTCCTCAGTTGTTGAGTCAAGCTAGGGATTTATGTGTAGTATTATTAATATATTGTATAGACGAAGTAAGAAAACTATATGTATTTGTTGAGCAAACTCAAGGTACATATACTATATTTAGGCTGTCACATATGGTAGGTACGAGCGAATAATTTTATTTCGATTTGTTGAGCAAACTCAAGGTCGAAGTGAAATTAGAATAAGGAATCACAAATTAGGAGTTGTATATGATACAGCCGATAAGGAGTTATCCATCGTTTATGGGGCTATGACTTGCTGACCAAAGTCAAGGTTAGAATCCCAAGATAGATCCCTGACCTCTATTGGTCGACCACTAGCGGTCGACCGGTGGCATAGAGGCGGTCAACCGCTCCTTATCAGGTGGTGGCTAGAGTTATTAATTTTGGATGTTCCTGATTTAATTTTTTAAGTTAAACGGTGATCCTTTTTAGAAAGGTAACTTTGATAAATTAAAATGTGGAAAGTAATATTTTTGTTTAGAAATTAATATATAGACACACATACAACCGCGCTTAACGTGTAAAAATAGAAATATATAAATAACGTAATTTACAACGATATTCGTATTAGTTATTATAGAACTAAGATTTATGGATATTAATTATAGATTTAATGAGCAATAAATCTGTAATTAATAGAGAATAAAAAGAAATGAAATAAGGACCGATTAAGGAATTTAATATGATGAAGGAATTGGATTGGCATAATAAATGGATTTTGAAACTGGTAACAAGTTTAAAGGAATTTAAATGAGGATTGCATAGAGATGGTCTAACTTTGACATTAATGATCAATTATTATGGATATATTAACTGAAGGAATAGATGGACCGCATTTATTAGAAACCAAGAAGGAGAATTAAGGAAGATAGGGAATTAAGTGGAATAACATACTAAGGATGTTTATCGTAATTTAGTAAGGAGTATTAAGACCCCAACAACATTAATACCATTTAATGATAATTGGCAACTTCTAGCAAAAATTTCTTTTGGAGTTTTTGATTGTTATCACTAGTTGTCTCCATTAGGCTATTGAAAAAGCATATGATATGGTATAGGATATCTTCATATTTTATCATTAGGTTGATTATGTGGATGAGATTAGACCACCAGATAAACATATATATGGAGGAACAACGTAAATAAGGAAACTTAGCTAGTGATAAACTGTAGGTAAGACTGTAAGTTAATGAGGAAATCGGGTTAGTAACTAGAAATAATAGAATGCTGCAATCCCAAAAATTCTAGGATTTTGGAAAAAATAAATTTTTGCTTATTGAGAGACACCATTCAAAGATGACTATTCACCCAGAGGAGAAAAGTTGAATATGGATATGAAGAGAATTTTTCTATTGGATAGGGATGAAGAAGAAGGTGGAAGAATATTCCACTAGGCATTTGACGTGCCAAAATGAAAAAGATAGAATTGATTAGGCAGCGAATAAAGGCCGCACAAGATCGTCAAAAATACTATGCAGACAAGAATAGAGAAGAGATAGAATTAGAAGTAGGGGATATGGTGTTTACCAAAGTTTCCCCTCTTAGAAAAGTCATGAGATTTGGAAAGTCGGGAGAATTAGCACCAAGGATTTGTTGGGTCTTTCCCAATTTTATAAGGAATAGGAAGACTTGCTATCGTGTGGAGCTATCAGATAATTGGCAGGAGTCCATGGCATTTTTTTTCATTTCACATTTAAGGAAATGCCTTCAGGGCATAGCCATTGTGGTGGAGCCTCATATATTGGGGGATATCTAGATGGAGCTAATAGCATTATGTGCCACCACAAGCATTGTGGAGCATAGAACTAGGAAGCTTAGTAACAAAAAAATTAGACCGGTTCGAGTATAATGGGAGGAAAATCTGGAAGAAAACATTATGACTTCTCATCCTAAACTTTTTATTGGAAATTTCTCCTCCAAAATTAGGTTTTGGTTGCATTGCGGTTGCTAGATTGGATGGTAGGAGTTGGTTGCTACACTTTACTATCACTTTTGCACTTATATAGAATATTTTTTGCATGTTTAGGGTGTTTGCATACATACTTATATGTCACGATCATACACTCATGCTAAGATTGAGCTCACTTATAGTATGTCCGCATACAAAATCACATTGCACTTTTGGTTGAGAAGATGATTGTGTAGATAACTTGGTTGTATAACATGGATGTTTATTGCGTGTTACACTGTTCGCCCCTTGGAACGGTTTCGGGTACGAAATTCTTTTAAGGGGGAAGAATGTAACATCCTATAAAATCAAACATAAATAAATAAGTTGAATAAATTAAATTAAGTAAGATAGGGATAAAAGTGAAAATTTTGCAAAAGTTGGAATTTGACCACAAAAGTTATGCCGTTGCATTTGTGCAAAATTCTGATCAATTTCCATATATAATATGTTGAAAACGGAACTCAAACGGAAAAGTTATGAACATTTGAAGTTTTTGGGTTCAAATGGAAAATTTAGATCCGTTTCAGGGTGGGTTGTTACATTTGGTATCAGAGCCTAGGTTACCCGATCAACAGGGATAAGTATACGTATGAGAGGCGTACTTGTTATTTTTGAAAATGTTTTTCAAAAAACCTACTATATATAAAAATATATACTTATTTTAAACGTACGCAAAAACATTAGGCAGATCTTTACTTCAGCATACAATACTACCTTAGGAAATGTAGGTGGAAAAGATTGTAACTCCAAAGTTAGTAAGGCAATAAATATGGAGCTACTAGAATTTAATAAGGATATAAATGGACAAATAAAAGAGATTATTAAGGTAATTGTGGAGAGATAAGAAAGGCATAATACGTAAAAATTGGAATGAATAAATAAATGTCTTTAAAATTTATCTGTTAGGAAAATAATCATTTATCACGGACAATTGACATTTATAGAAATAACAAATAAACTTGTTAAGTAGTAATTAAATATCATAAAGCAGTGTAATCTTCATTTTGGTAAATTATTTAGCCTAATTATATAGACAAAGATTGGTGGGCCAAGCTCAATACATCGAAATAGATGGAAGATAAGAATCTATGTGTTGTAAACAACCAAAAGTGAGGAATGAAGCCAGATGTGAAGAATGAGTGGAGCAAGTTCCCATAAGAAGGTGTATATTAATCACCACAAGGAGATAATTAGATTTTTATAAAGATTGAGTAAGGAAGAAAGAAAGTTCAATAGGAAGGACAATTAATGTCAATTTATGAATCCAGCCCCATGGGAAAGAATTTGATAAAGGATTTTGGGAAAATTCATTGAAATGTTTTGAATAAGTTTTTAAATAATTTATTGAGAAGTTGTTTTGAAAAAGTTAGGAAATTTGGAAACTCTAATTTAAAAATTTGTTGAGTCAAAAGTTTCTGATTAAAAGGTTTTTGGTAAAAAGATTTTTCATTTTTGAAATTCTAGTTTAAAATTGGTTGAGTTAAAAGTTTTTTATTTTTGGAGAAAGGGATTCTTCATTTTTAAAGTAAATATAAAATAGAGTGTAGGTTGGACTTGATGATTTATCTTCTATTTCATAACTTTGAAAGTTCTTTCCTTTTCAGTTCTTTCTAAAAAGGGGAATACACGGAAATGGAACTTAATTAAATTAAGGAGTAGAGAATAGAAGGATAAGAATAACTAGGATAGGAGGAACATTTCTATATAAGGAAAATACAAACAATAACAGCTGAAGTAGGAGCCAAGTAGTTAGGAAAAATATAAATAGGGGCAATATTAGGAGATTTGGATAGAAATAGCATTAGGAATTTAAATAAAACAGGATCAGCAATCTAGTAAGGAATTAATAGGATGGAAGTTATCCTTGTCTACTCCACTTTTCATTGTTTAAAGTTATAAAAAGTATTTAGTTAAAGGACAGTACATTTTGAGTAGTAAAGCAATAAACGTTGATAATAACTTGAAATTAGGGATTTGGCATGCATATGAATAGATTGTGGTTTGAATTCTACTTGTCTTGTAACTAGAAATGTCTTTAAAATAATAGTTGACTAATAAAGGAAAATCTATTATTTTCGAATGCTATCTTTGTAATGGGTTTAAAAGGGGTCAATGAACTTTTCATAAGTATAGGCCATAACTTCATGGAGTTGTAAGTGCTAATTTCGAATTTAATGTGATAAGTTTATGAAATTTATTTTGTATGTTGTAGAAGGTTTTTGAGAAAGGAAATTATTTTGCTCCTTTATGAAATTAAGAAATATTTGAATTTTTGATTTAATAGTAGATTGGTTTAATTATTGATTTTTTTAAATGTTTTGAATTAAAAGTCCAACTTTTATAGAAATAAATTTCCATTGTAGAAAGTCTTTAAAAAGGAAAAGTTGGAAAAAAATTCATGGCTCATTTTGGGAACTACAAAATTTTTGAAAATTGGCAAAAAGTGTTTCCAACTTTATATTATAAATGTAAAGCTTTCCGATAAGGTACTTTATAATTGTAAAATTTTAGTTTTAAGAATGGTGAGAACTAAACCAAATTTTTTTATGGAGTAGATATGGATCACTACTTTGGTAAGGTAGTGTAAAGGGTTTAAGATATGAATAAAATATGAGTAGTATGTACAACCTGATCTGGAAATTTTAAATCAACCCTAGATATTTAATTGTAGAATACTGGTTAAGTTGTGAAAATATTCCAGATTTATAATTGGGTTGTAAGTTAGGTTGCCCCAGTTCACTTGGAATATAAAATTTCTATATTTTGATTTATTTGAAGCGGTCACCATGTAACTTCTATAAATTTTCTAATTCCAAATATGTATAAAAATGCGGCGTTTGAATTAATAAGGAATATACCAAAGAGGGAAGGAGATGCGTAACATATGGATATTCTTTTCAATAATTTACACTATCTATTTCAATAAAAGAAAAGGAAATAATCCCTTGTAATTTCAAACAAAGCAAAAATCTCACTTTGGTTAATTTATAGAAAATTGTAAAGGTGATCCTTTTTAGAACGTTAGCTTTGGTAAATTAAAATGTGGAAAATAATGTTCTAGTTTAGAAAATAATATACAGACACAAGTATAACCGCGCTTAACATGTAAAAATAGAAATATATAAATAACGTAATTTACAACGATATTCGTATTAGTTATTATAGGACTAGGATTTATGGATAGTAATTACAGATTTAACAGGCAATAAATTTGTAATTAATAGAGAATAAAAAGGAATTAAATAAGGACATATTAAGGAATTTAATATGATGGAGGAATTAGATTGGCATAATAAATGGATTTTGAAAATGGCAACAAGTTTAAAGGAATTTAAATAAGGATTGAATAGAGATGTTCCAACTTTGACATTAATGATCAGTTATTATGGATATATTAAATGAAGCAATAAATGGACCACATTTATTAGAAACCAAGACGGAGAATTAAGAAAGATAAGGAATTAAGTGGAATAACATACTAAGGATGTTCATCTTAATTGAGTAAGGAGCATTAGGGCCTCAACATCATTAACACCAGTTAATGATAAATGACAACTTCTAGCAAAAATTTCTTTTGAATTTTTTGATTGTTATCACTAGTTGTCTCCCTTAAGCTATTGGAAAAGCGTATGATATGGTAGAAGATATGTTCCTATTTTATCATTGGGTTGATTTTATGGATGGGATTAGACCACCAGATAAACATATATATGGAGGAACATCGTAAATGAGGAAATTTAATAAGGACACTTAGCTAGTGAAAAATAGAAGGTAAGACTGTAAGTTAACGAGGAATTAGGTTAGTAACTGGAAATAAAATAAAGTTCCAATCCCAAAATTTTAGGATTTTGGGAAAAATAAAATTTTGCTTACTAAGAGACACCATTCAAGAATGACCATTCACCCAGAGGAGATAAGTTGAATATGAAGAGAATTTTTGTATTGGACAGGGATGAAGAAGAAGGTGGCAGAATTTGCCACTAGGCGTTTGATGTGCTAAAACGGAAAAGATAGAATTGATTAGGCAGCAAATGAAGGTCGCACAAGATCGTCAGAAATCCTATGTGGAACAACATAGAAAAGAGATCAAATTAAAAGTAAGGGATATGGTGTTTACCAAAGTTTCCCTTCTTAGAAAGGTTGTGAGCTTTGGAAAGCCAGGAGAGTTGGCACCAAAGTTTTGTTGGGACTTTCCCATTTTTATAAAGAATAGGAAGATTTGCTATCGCGTGGAGCTATCGGATAATTGGCAGGAGTCCTTCCGTTTTTTTCCATTTCACATTTGAGGGAATGCCTTCAGGGCACAACTACTGTGGTAGAGCCTGATATATTGGGGTATATAGAGACTGTGCCAATAGCATCCTATGCCAAGTTGCTCTGTTTTGATACTTAGCTCTATTTTGATATATTAAGGGATACTTAACTCTGTACATAAAAGATATTAGCACGTTTTGATACTTAGCTCTATTTTGATTGCCAAAATGCTATGTTCGGCTTCATGGAACTATAGTGTAACTCGGTTTAGCTAACTCCACGGCTACTTCTATTTGAACTTGGTCGAATTCATTACGACCACGGATTGGTATACATGCCTTAGTCCATAGGGCTGACTACTCTGGATGCTGAATCTGAGCATCTGTTGAGTGGCCAGGTATTCCGAGCAATACATTTGATTGCCCCTAGCCTAGTTTGCTCGATAACCCCTAACTCCGGTAATTTGTGATACTTCTTCTTGATTCCAATTATTTTTTCTTCCGATGTTGTCAACTCCTCGACTGCGATCGAATTTTGGTATGGTTGTATGTATTAGAAACATAAGTTATCATGACCTTTCATCATAACAAATTCTTCCAAGTTCAGTGTTGAGATCTTGCTCGCGCATTGGTTTCTATCTTTGGAAACTAGCGCGCGTACGGCTCAACTTTGTGAATTTCTGGTCGGTGCATATCTCCGAGTTCCGGTTAATTTCCTTTGCTATCGCGTATCACCAAGCGATGTCTTGCTTCGAGAGGTTTGAGTTGATTTTCCCCTTTGACTTGGCGGCTTTGAACCTTCCCAACATTGTCGGAGCAACGCCGGTTCTCAAAAGTTGTAGATCAATTTTCCCCATCGATTTGGCGGTTTGAGTAGATTTTCTCGTCCACTCGGCAGCTTGAACCTTCCCGACCTTCTGGAGCAGTACCGGTTCTTAGAAGGTTTGGATCGATTTTCCCTATTGATCCGGCGGCTTAAGTTGATTTTCTCCCTCGACTCGACGGCTTGAACCTTCCTGACATTTCCGGAGCAGTGCCAATTTTCAGAAGGTGTGAATCGATTTTCCCCGTTGACCCGACGATTTGAGTCAATTTTCTCCGTCGACTCGGCAGTTTTGCTTGTCAGATCACAGTTCCATCAATTCAAGAAGCTAACTTTATTAATGAAAAGTCCTACCTATTTACAATGCCCCCATTGACCCTGGGTGGCTTATTTGTGAAAATAGAAAATACATATGTAGATATCAAATATAGTAATGCCGCAGTGAGTCACTGTTCCAAGCATGAGCAATCGAAATTTTGTCGATGGTCACCAGCTTGAATGTTTCGTCTCCAAGCTTCTGGTCGATTATATAAGGTCCTTCCTAAGTCGGACCAAGTGCTCTTGTACCCAGAAAGATCCGTTTCAAGATGAGATCTCCCACTTTAAAAGTACGGTTGCACACTTTGGCGTTTTACAGGCACACCACTCTTTTGTGGTAAGAAGAAAACCTAAGTTCAGCTTTTTCCCATTTCTCATTGATCTGGTCGAGTGATTCGAGCAGCAGCTGCTCGTTTCTGTCTGATTGAAATGTCTCCTGCGATGAAAGGGGAATTCCATTTTTACTGGAATCATAGCTTCTGAACCATAAGCCAAGACGAACGGTGAATGCCCGGTTGTATATTCGTGAGTCATTCGTTAAGCCCATAGTGCTAGTGGGAGCTTATCAACCCAATTGCCCTTAGCTTTCGTCGGGTGCTTCTTTATGGTGGATTTGATGATTTTGTTCACCGGTTCCATTTGCCCATTTGCTCATTTGCCTACAGATGTGTTACTGTGAAAAAACTCTTCTTGATTCGGTAACGCTTGCAAAAAGTCCTTGAATTCAACGCTCTAAAACCGAGTCCCATTGTCCATAATGATTTTCTATGGTACTCCAAAACCGTAAATAATATTTTTCATTACAAAATTAATTACTTTCTTAGTATTATGGAAAGAAATTCTGCTTCAGCCCATTTTATAAAGCAATCAACTGCAACGATAGCGTATTTGGCTTCTCCTTTCGCTGTTGGTAGTATGCTGATTATATTGATTCCCTATATCACGAACAACCAAGGACTGACCATTTGCGTAAGCTCTGAAAATGTGGCTCTTGGAATTTTCGAGAATCTTTGGCATCGATCGCACTGTCTAGTGCAGTCCGCTGCATCTCAGTTTATCGTTGGCCATAAATATCCATAACAAAGCATCTTTTTGGCGAGTGTCTACCCCCTCAGTTTGATCGTAACAACTGCCTTCATGAATTTCCATGAGGATCCTTCTAGCTTCATCTTTAGTTACACATCTGAACAAGGGGAAGGAGAATCATCTCCTGTATGGCACCCCGTTTGTGAACCGCAGTGCCTTTTGGAGGAGCTTCTTTCGTTCTTTCTGACCTTGGGGGAGTATTCCCTTGAGTAAGTAGTCCTTTATCGGGGTTATCCATGACTCTTCCTCTTCCGCGGTCTCCATAACCCAATCAATGTCAATCTGATCTATGCTAGGAACAGTCAATACTTCTACTAGAACCAGTCCTATTAGTTGTGCTTCCCCAGAACTGGCTAGCTTGTCTAAGGAATCAGCCATCATATTCTTCCTTCTGGGAATGTGAGATATCGTGTAGTTCAATGTCATTGAGCAACTCCCAAGCTTTCGATAAGTATGGAGCAAGTTTTGCAACCTTAGCTTGATACTCCCTTCTAACTTGGCAAACAACTAGTTTTGAGTCATTGTAGATATGCAGAGTCTTTATTCCTAACTCCTTCGTAGTCTTTAGTCCTGCTATTAATGCCTCATACTTCGCCTCGTTGTTAGTAGCAGGGAACTTTAGCTTGAGAGCATAACAAATTGATCATCCTTCGGGAGTCTTAAGCACAACTCCCGCTTCTGAGTAGAATTCATTTGATGCGCCTTCAACAAACAATTTCCACTGTGATACCACGACCGTAGTGTCCTCCTCTTCAATACCCTGAATGGTAAACTTGGCGATAAAGTTAGCCAACGCCTGCTCATTTATTGCTCTTCGGGGATGATAAGTCATGTCATATTGGCTTAGCTCGATATTCCACTTTAGAAGTCATACCCGATGTTTTGGGGCGGAAAAGCACTTGTTTTAGGGGTTGATCCGTCAACACCTTGATCTGGTGAGCCTAGAAATATGGTCGCAATTTATTTCATGTTATTAGCAAGCAGTAGGTCATTTTCTTTAACTTTGGGTAGTTTTGCTCAGCTCCAGTAAATCGCTTGCTAACATAGTAAATGGATTGTTGGATCCTGGCTTCCTCATGCACAAGCGCAGTGCTTATTGCATGGTCAGATACCACCAGATAAATGAACAACTCCTCTCCGTCTACCAGTTTAGACAAAGTCGGTGGTGTCTCCATGTGTCGCAGTAGTTCTTTGAAAGCAGTCTGGCGGTCCTGATTCCATTCAAAGTTCTTTTTGCCCTTCTTTAATGCATCGAAGAATGGTATACACTTGTTTGTCGCTCTGGAGATGAATTGGCTTAATGCTGTGATCTTTCCATTCAAGCTTTGTAACACTTTCTTATTGGCAGGGTCTCTCACATTCCTCAAGGCATAAATCTACTTCAGATTGGCCTCGTTGCCCCTTCTGTTCACAAGAAAGCCGAGAAATTTCCCCGAGGAAACCCCGAATGAATACTTGAGCGAATTTAATTTCATTCTGTATTTTCGGAGGATCTCGAATATCTCCGCAAGATTCTCCAGATGGTTTCCTGACACTCATGATTTCACAAGCTTATCGTCTACATAGACTTCAATTGTTCATTCGATCTAGTCTTTAAACATTGTATTTACCAATCTTTGATAGGTAGCTCCCACATTCTTCAGATTGAACGACATTATGCGATAGTAGTATAGTCCTAAGTCAGTGATAAAGTCGGTGTTCTCCTGATCTAGTTCATGCATCATAATTTGATTATATCCTAAGTAGGCATCCATAAATGAGAGCAGTTCATGCCCCGAAGTTCCATCAACAAGCTGTTCGATTCTGGGCAACGGAAAGCTATCTTTCGGTAGGCTTTGTTCAAATCTGAATAGTCAACACAAGTTTTCCACTTCCCATTTGATTTTTGTACCGGGATAGGGTTCGATACCCACTTAGGATACATTGCATCATGGATGAAGCCATTGGCCAATAGCTTATCCACTTCTTTCTTTAGTGCAGTGGATCGCTGTAGACCCTGATTGTGTTTCTTCCACCTCACTGGCATGAACAAAGGATCGATGTTTAGTGCATGATATGCTATCTTCGATGATATCCTACACATATCAGAATTCGTCTAAGCGAACACGTCCAGATTGGCATGCAGAATGTTTATCAATTCCTTTCGCATTTTGATTCCAAGCTGCGAACCTATTTTCAAAACCCAAGTTGGATCGTCTATGCTTATTGGAAAAGACACCGTAATCTCTACCGATGCTGCTTGATTTTCCCCTGAACTTTCCTTTTTAGGGTCCATAGCCTTGTTGAAATGACTATGGTCCCTAAGGCTAGGTGTGTTCTATAATTTCTATGCTTGCGGTTCCAGAATGCGGCAAGTCATCCCCATATTCTTCCCTTTCTCACGGCATTTAGCTTCATATAATTTAGCAACACAACATTCTCTTACGGCGCTTTGGTCCTCCATTATCGCTCTTATCCCATTCTCCGTTGGGAACTTCATCAAGAGGCACCATGGAGCTAAAGCAATTCTGAAGTCCGTGAAAGCTGGTCGACCTAAAAAGGCATTATAAGCATAATACTCATCAACAATTAAGAAGGTTTGGATGAGAACCATCCTCTGTTTTCCTTATTCGAGTTTCACAGGTAGGTCGATCGTTCCAACTGGTTGTTTGCGTTCTCCTGTAAATCCCTAAATCTTTGTTTTGCAGGCAGTCACATCCTTCATGCTAATTTTAATTTGGTCAAACGTTCTCGGGATAGGATATTGATCGAACTTCCACTATTGACCAAAACTCGATGCACAATTGCTTGACCAAGTCCAACAGCGATCACCATTGGGTCAAGAGTTGGCGCTTATATGCCTTCAGTATCCCATTTTGGAATATTATGTCATTAGTTATCATTTTCTATTGCTTGGCCGGAGCTCTATCTTCGACGGTGTAGCAGCTCTCCCGTGGGGCATGCTTTAGAGAACTAGAATATCGTTCCATCTTGCACCAACTCTTCTGCGCTGGATGAGGTCCTCCAATGATGGTTTTTATAACGAGCCTTTAATCTATTCGCTTAGGCCCTTCTCTCCTGGGTCCAGACCGATCTTCTGAGCATTCGGTGCTTGGGGTCCAGCACGTTGATAAGGATTTTGCGGTTTCTTTGCATGTTGCTAGAGCATGTTGTTTCTTATAAATTCCTCAATTAAGTCCTTCAGATGCCGACACTCATTTGTGTTATGCCCATGAGTCTCGTAGAAGCGGCAAAACTTCCTCGATCTTTTTTGCTACTCGGACGCTTCCCTTTTGAGCAGTTTACTGTATTGTTTGGTTCCCTGAGTAGCAAGGTAGATGTTCTCCAAAAAATCATTCAGTGGCGTACAGTCTTCAGACCTTAGGTTCCTTAGATGTTTCCCATTCTTGTCACGCCTACCAAAATTCTGATTTCTCCTCTTCTGATTCACAGTTTTCCCTGTATTTCCTGCAGTAGCTCCGAAATTATTTCCATCTTGTTTGACCGCAACGTTGTTCTGAATCACTTCATTTGATTGCTTATCAGTGGGCTTGCCCCCAATCATGTTTTGCTTCTTCCAGCCTCAGAAACTGGTTTGCCTTTTAGTGGAACTCCATCATTATGGTTGGTTGTTTTATTTTAGTCCATCCACCGAAATCCATATCCAGATGAATAGCTCGAACCAAAGCCATAAACACCATATCTTCCTTTGGATTTCTTGCTTCAGTAACTGCGATATTAAATTAGCTCTAGAATGCTTTCAGTTACTCATTGGGCCCATGAGTAAGCAAGATAAGGACATCACGTCCTTTGGTCGTGCAGTTTCGAGTCTAAACTATTCCAGAAACTTCCTTGCTAATTCGTCAAAAGTGGAAATAGACTTTGGTGGGAGTCCTGTAAACCACATAGATGTGACTCCTTCTAAAAATATAGGGAAGCATCTGCAATAAACAAGATCTATAGCTCTAGCTCCATCCATATGCCATTCATACTTAAACAAGTGTTGTTTAGGGTCCGTTATTCCGTTGTAAGATGGCATAGTCGTCATGGTAAATTTTCAGGATATTCCTCTCTCGGAACATTTGCAGTGAACGGAGTTCGGCTTGGTGCATAACCCCAGTCTTCATTTTTCCTGCCTCTGCTCTCCTCTACCAACCATTTGACCATGTCAGCGATGTACTCCTCGTTGGCACGGTAATCGCAGGCCGTGGTTAGGAGCTGCATCGAGTGTTTGACTCCACAAACTATCTTGGTTTGCCATCTGAAGTCTAGTGTAACGACCCGGTATTTTCAACCATTCGCATCCATTATAGGTGTATAGGTAGACACTCATGCCAGAGTTGAATTGCTCAAAATACCGCGTTGTAATTAAAATTTGGCAAATCTCAGAGTATACAGTAAATAAATATAATCACAGATCACAGACACAGAGTAAAATAATGCAGCGGAAGTAAAAGAAATAGTAGTTCATGAAGCTACTATCTAAATATGTCAGAGTTACATAAGATACAACAGAAGAAATAGAGTACAACAAAAGTCTCAATAAAATAACCAAGTACAAGCTGAGTAGAACAACGGAACTGAAATAGATAGGACAAGACAAGCAGATAATCTCCAGCGATTCAAATCTCCAAGCGAGTGGAAATCCAAATCTGTGAATAACTCAGGCTGACCCGAGCGTAAAGCAAAACACAAAACACTCGAGTCAGGACAATATATACTTATATAATGTAAACCAACTCAAGCGAACTGTAATAAGGGTACAAGTAACTTAGAAGATGCTTGGGACCGCCCATCCTCTAAGGATCCGTTAAAATATCTACTATGTAGTAATATTCGCTATTATAATAGTGTCTAAAAAAAGTAAAGTATAATCATATAGAAAATAGCGTTAAGGGGATGGAGAACCTTAACGCGGTCGGATCTTAAAATCATAATCGTAGTAAAGCTCGATATGGTAGGTGACACGGCACAACTAGGCAATGCCAGGGTAGATATACCAATTACGCACACGGACTGATGGATACGCATAGCAGCCACTACCGTTCCACCTCGAACAACACTCCCAAATCGGAGGATGGCCATCTAATAAATCACAAGTAAGAGTATAATATCGAAGAAATGTGTCCGAGAAGAGGTGCTACCTCACTGGTCCGAGATCGCTCCTGTTTTAGCCACCTTATGCCAACTCACGGGAGTTGGGTCCACGTAACATACCTTAAGAACGTCGCCACCATCCTACTTCATTCTGGAATCTCCACCGCGTACACGGTTGTCAAAGTGGTTTTCGGTATCGACAGAGAGTATGTCCATATCCGATCCCGGTCTCTTTGCCAACCAATCGTTATTATAACCCGTGGTTATAACTTTTAAAAAAACAATACTTTACTTCAAAATAAAATATCATTTCAAACCATATCTTTATCAAAATAAAGATTAAATCAATTCCAAACCATTTCCATATATTTAAATTTTCATATCATTGCAAAACTTCATTTCAAATCATTTTAATATAATAAAATATCATATCCTTACAAAACTTCATTTCAAATCATTTAATAAAATAAAATATCATATCCTTACAAAACTTCATTTCAAATCATTTTAATAAAATAAAATATCCTATCAGTTCGAATCCAAATATTCAACTTTAAATACCTTTTAAATTCAAAGATATCGTTCATTTACTATCATTTCAAATCACCTTTAAATAGTTTATATTCTAATCAAAATAATTCATTTAAACCTTTTAAAAGTGTAATTATTATATTTTCAAATCAAGTATTCAATTTCCAAAGTTTCAAACCATTCTGAGTTCGTTTACTAAGTCAAAAACCCTAATTATTAAAATTTCAGCATTTCACAGCATTTAAAAACAACTGCTATAAGTTATATTTGAAAACATTTTTAATTCAGCAAAGACAACACTTAAAACTGCTGTTAAAACTCAGTTTTAGTTGAATTATAGTTCAAAACAGAAAAAGACAGCATTTCAGAAGTGCTGCGGTAGTTCAGATTTCAAAACAAGGGTTAAATTTGGTTTCAGCAAAGACTGCAGACCATTATAGCATTTCCAGAGAATGCTATAATAGGCCTGAGTTCAATATTAGCCTATAAGTTCAACTACAGCAACTACAGCATTTCAGAAATGCTGTAATAGCTCTTTTTACACAATTTTAGTTGAAAACAGAATCTATAGCATTTCTGAATGCTATTAAAAGTAGATTTCAGGTGTTAGTGTATTTCCAGCAATTAAATAACTTCAATTTAAAACACATAAACATTTTAAAAATCATATTTTAACGTTTAAAATGTTCATTTACATATCATTTAACATATATCTTTTTCACAATAAATTTCTTATTATTAAATCCAATTTTCAACAATTTACTTAATAAGTTTAAGTGTAAAAGTTTCCAATTCTTCACATTTCAACAAATAAACTTAACACTTCAAATTTAAATTACCATTTCACAAATTTAACTAAATTTCCAATTTTATTTAATTAACTTAAACCTTTAATTAAAACCAAATTTCACATTTCCAAGTCAAGTTATATTTTAAAAGATCACTTTTAAACATTCATTTATTTAACCACTTAAACTCATAGAAAAATCAATAATACTTTAATAAATCACTTAAATTCAAATTTAATCAAATTATCATATTTACCATTTTCCAAATATAATTAAATTTTCATTTTTATTCATATAACTTAAATATCATTTTTAACCAAAATTCCAAATTCCAAACTTAAGTGATATTTCAATAATCCAATTTAACCATTCATTAATAACATTTTTAACTCGTAGAAAAATCATAATTTCTTTATTTTAAAACATTTCAAAATCTATTTAAATCAAATTTCATAAATTTATAAAAAAATATATCCAAAAACACTTTATAAAATAACCACGGGCCTGTATATAATTTTCTAACCTAGGTCAAGTGATACGGATATGTATCATTTCAATCCGCAGTAAAAAAAAAGAAAAATCCGGGTTCTATCATTTCAAACCCGCAATCCCAAGTTAAAATAAATTAAATAAAAATCGTTCAGGCCTATCATTTCAGCCCATAACAATTTTTCCCTATTCTAAAGTCCGTTCGGGTATGTATCATTTCAACCCATAGTGATTCTAGTCTACAGGGAACTTGCAATGGTGATAACTGATATAAATAACAGAATAACATTAAATAACAGTAACATATGATATAACAGGTGTATAAACATCATATGATCATAATATAGTCAAGTATAACATGATAATATATTTCTACAGATTCGTAGGATGTCAATTTACTAGTTATATAGGTACATATTGTCTGGTGAGAATAACTCACCTGTTAAAGCTGGAGATTAGCGATCAAAACACACAGAAAAGATTCCAGAAGCACGACAAGCACGATACAACACGACTTTTGATTTGAATGAATAGAGAGCCTTGATATAGATCTTGTAAACAACAAACAAAACAAGACAATGTACACATAAATATTCAACACAAACAATATTGAAACAATTTTAAATAAGGAGCAACAAAGAAATAGATGACTTGACCTTGCCTCAACCATTCAAGTGCTTGGCCATGACATCATTTGGCTCAGCTATGATCAGGTCTAGACCTGAAATACTCATCCAATGGTCAGCAAAAAGAAGGCAAAACAATGGAATGATGATGGTAGGAGTTACACATGAAGAAGACAAAGAGTCAAGGCCAAAAGGAGTGGTTTTGGTGCACACTAGGCTCGGTCTAGTCATTGTTTGGGCTTGGCCATGCTTGCTCCAGATCTGGACAGAGGTAAGGGGTGATGGTAAGTGGTCAAAACAATGTGGTGGTGGCGGCTATGGTGGTGGCCGTGGAGGTAGATGAAGGTGGTGAAGCATGTGGTGGCTAGTATGGGTGTTTCAAGGCATGTTTGCATAGTTTTGGTGGAGTTTTTGTGCAAAGGTGTGGTGATGGCTTCATTTGGATGGAACGACCTGAATTGGTCAGAGGAGAGGCTGATGGTGCTGCTGCATGTGCATGGTGGGGTGGTGGTCGGTGGTGAAGTTTAGGTCGGCTATGCATAGTTTGCAAGGTTTTTGAGATGTTTTTGTGGTGTTTTCTCCATGGGATGGTCATGGCCTGTTATGGACAGAGGAGAGGGATGGTTGTAGGCTGTGGATAATGAGGAGGAGATGATGGTGGTTGTGGCCAAGCAAAACTAGAGAGAAGCAAGGCAAAATCAAAGAGAAAATGAAGAAGAAAAGGAAGGAGAGGTAGCCATTGCTATTTTTTCTTTCTTGGCCGTGAGTTTTGAGATGTGAGAAAGTTTCTCACGTGAAAAATGAAGGGGAATACACGGCTATGCAAAAAAAATGAACGGCCAAAAGCAATGAGGTGAAAAGGCAAAGAAAATGAAAAGACAAGTAGATGAAAAGTCTCCAGAAAATGAAAAGGTTTTTGACTCTTTGTATTTCTATTTCTTTATATCAAAATAAAGCAAATAAATTTCAGTAAATAAAAATAAAATGGTGAACAAAATAAAATGAAAAAGAAAATAAATAAACAATTTAAGTAAAAATAGAAAATAAAATGAGAAAATAGCTAATATATTGAAACAAGCATTTAAAATATAAACAAGATACACTTAACTTTGGAAAGTTGTAACTTCACTTTTAAAACTTTTAAAATGTTATAAAATAAAATATTGAAATGAAATTAAATTTAAAATAAAGTGAAAAAGAAAAAGAAAATAAGTAAATAATTTTAAAAAAAAAAAAGAAAATAATTAAGAAAATAGCTAATATATTGGAACTAGCATTTAAAATATAAACAATGTACAATAAACATTTAAAAATTATAACAATACTTTTAAACAAATAAAAGTCAAGTAAATAAAATAAATGTTGAACAAAATGAAGTGGAAATGAAAATAAAATAAGATTTGAAGAAAATAGAAAATAAATAAAGAATTTCTTTTATTAAATGAAACTGGAAATTAGAAATTATAAACAGAATACAACTGACATTGGAAAATGTCAATTACACTTTTAAAAATGTTTTTAAAACTAAAATATATACATAACATGTTATTTTACCCATATTATAACATTACATGACCAAATAAAAGATTATTTATATAATTTAAAATAAACAATTTTGTTAAATACAGCAAATTACACACAATATTCAAAAGGGCATAACTTTCACATTATAAATCAGATTTCAACGAAACGAAAAGCAGTATTCTTGAAATTATATTTACTTTCATAATAAAAGATAAATTTTAAGATTTTATATAATTTAAATTTTAAATTTAAAAGCCAAAGATTGAACTGTTTGAACAGAAATTCACTTTTCAGTAAACTAACCAATTTATACTAGTTTGAACTATAAATCACTTAATAATCAACATTTATATTTAAAATGAAATGTTTGAAATAGAACAAGTTTAAAATAATTTAAAATAAAAATAAAGTCAAAATTAAAGTATATGCAAAGTCTAGGGTTGTTACACTCTCCCCCACTCAAAACTTTTCATCCCCGAAAAGGAACGAGGTACGGGAAAGCACAGAAAAAGATAGAATGAATAGAATTAAGACAAGATGATAAGAAAATTGGAATTACACCTGATAACTATTGTTATAGGTAAGTTTAACAAGATGGAGGTGATCAAATCAAGAATATAAGCACGAGAAAAAAAAATCCTCTAGAGTCAGAATCTCCCTTTCACTTGACCGACGGTCTATGAATGGAAAACAGTGTTCAGATCCGGATGAGTAACAAAGATTATCAAAGATTACAAAAAGACTTCTAAACAGAAAGATTATAGAAAGATGCTTATACCAGCCTGTAGCAAGATGAGGGAAAATAAGGACAACCAAAAGATGGTTTGAAAAACAAAATAAGATAATAATTTGAAACCATAATGCTTTGAAATCATAACAATTTAGGGATGTTTATCATTTGGAAATCACACTACTAAAATCATAACACTTGGAAATGTTATTCAAAAAAAACATAATACTTAGAAAATCATAACTCCTTTAAAAAAATAATTTTCATTTAAACCATTTTAATTCAAGGTCAAATAATATTCATTTTAAAGTTGTAACATTTCTAAGTTCATTCAATTATAAAAATTTCCAAAACATTGTCTTTTCAAAATAGTAGCACTTATAAAATGCTACAGTAGATATATTAGTATTTCAAATAAGTTTTATTCCAGAAATATTCATTTGGATATCATTTAACTTATGACTTATTAAAACAAACTTTTATGAATGGAATATCCAAATTAAACTATACTTCATTTATTAAGTTAAAAGTTCACTATTTTAGTTAGCTCTTAATTTAACGCATAACCTAACACTTTATTTAAAATACCCATTTCACAAATAGATATTCCTTTAATAAGTTACACTTAAAATTCCATTTGAAAACCAAATTCTCAATTATCAAGTTTTAGTGATGTTAAAATACATTTTAACTATTTAAATCATAATTATTCATTTTTCAAAACATATCTATTTCATAAATAAAATATTTATCATAGCAAATATAACAATCAAATTTCTTTACACATTTATTCATTTAGACATCAATTAAACTATGATTTCAAGTTAAATAAACTTTATTACAAAATGTCCAATTCAAATGTATTTTATTTTATCTATTCAAAGATACTTATTATACAACATATTCATTTCAGGAAATAACCTTTATTAAAATTCCTAGGTTAGACTTAAGGTTCCATATTAAATCAAATTTGATTATTAAGTTATTTAAATAAAATCTCTTTAAATTCCTTATTCACTATTTACCTCTGTTAATCTTTTATAACTAAAATTTAAGTGTATAACATTTATTATAACCACTCAAATTTTATTTATAAAATCCTTTCTATATTGTATATTATCCAATTTCATATTCAACTTCTGTGTAATTTAGGTAAGTTATATTGGAATGAAATTGTGTGTTATACAAATAAAACTTTCCAATTCGATTATCTCAAGTTTGAATCATTTATTCAAAAAATTTAATTTTCTTTTTATAACTGAAATTATTCTTTAAGATAAAATGTAAGAATTAAATTTTCGATTCCCTTCAAACCCTTTAAGAGATAAATAAATATATGTATATAATATGTCAAATCAAATTTAAATCAAATATATATATATTATAAATTCAGTCATATTTTAGAGATTCAAATCAATTAGATTTTCCAAAACAAAGCTGTAGCAAGACTTCAGAATGGTTTCTTCACTTCGAAACTCGAAAATGAACGTCGATGATGCTGTAGTCATCACCGAAATTATTTTCCAGCGACAAAGAGAAGAGCACTAAATATTTTAACTTAAAAATCCTTTTAAAACTTTAAACACAAGGTTTGAAATCCATCGGAAATTAAATTCTTAAATTTCTTGTTTTAAATTCATTTCAGTTCCCAAATAAATTTATAAACAACTATTTATAAATTCATTTATAGAACAATAAATGATAAATCAAGTATTATCATTTGAAATAATCAATTTAAATCAATTTATTAAGTTCCATAAATTTACTTATATAAAAAAAATTATTCCATTAACCAAATTTAAAAATAATATTGTGTCAGTTTGTTCTGTCAAAGTGTTTTAGAAATCCTATCGATAGCGTTGATCAGACGAATCGATCGGAAGCCCAAATCAACATCAACAACTCAAACAACACAATATAAAAAAACAAAACATAGATTTACAAGTACAATTTAAAAATGTTTGGAGATAGTTTGGAAACAAAAGACAAGATGATTAAATAACAAAATAGGGAGATGGGTAAGCTTAAATAAATCGCGGGAAACCTTAACCAGGTCAACCGTGACTTAATGAATAAGATCAAATGTGTATCTTTTTCTGGGTAAATCTACATCCGATCTCAAAATATAGAGTTTGGAATAACAAAAGATATTAGCATCTAAACCAAGGATAGATATAAATCTCTGGTGAATCAATGCTATTTGTAAAGGAGTTTTCCCCTTTACCAGAAAATTAGAATATTGGCGAGACAGCCAATTCACTATAAAGATCATTCGAAGTGGAGTTATGTGACATTCCAAAATCAAAAGAAGATGAATAGTGAGGGACAAGAATGGATTTTGGAACCACAGGGAACGTTCCAAAAATTTAAAGGAAATTTGAATCAAGAGGAAAAGATTCAAACTCGAACGAAAGTGATTCTGTAAATAAATCTACTCCATATGCTGAGTTTTGCCTCAAAGCCAAAGCTCTGATACCAACTGTAACGACCCAGTATTTTCAACCATTCGCATCCATTATAAGTGTATAGGTAGACACTCATGCCAGAGTTGAATTGCTCAAAATACCGCGTTGTAATTAAAATTTGGCAAATCTCAGAGTATACAGTAAATAAATATAATCACAGATCACAGACACGGAGTAAAATAATGCAGCGAAGTAAAAGAAATAGTAGTTCATGAAGCTACTATCTAAATATGTCAGAGTTACATAAGATACAACAGAAGAAATAGAGTACAACAAAAGTCTCAATAAAATAACCAAGTACAAGCTGAGTAGAACAACGGAACTGAAATAGATAGGACAAGACAAGCAGATAATCTCCAGCGATTCAAATCTCCAAGCGAGTGGAAATCCAAATCTGTGAATAACTCAGGCTGACCCGAGCGTAAAGCAAAACACAAAACACTCGAGTCAGGACAATATATACTTATATAATGTAAACCAACTCAAGCGAACTGTAATAAGGGTACAAGTAACTTAGAAGATGCTTGGGACCACCCATCCTCTAAGGATCCGTTAAAATATCTACTATGTAGTAATATTCGCTATTATAATAGTGTCTAAAAAAAGTAAAGTATAATCATATAGAAAATAGCGTTAAGGGGATGGAGAACCTTAACGCGGTCGGATCTTAAAATCATAATCGTAGTAAAGCTCGATATGGTAGGTGACACGGCACAACTAGGCAATGCCAGGGTAGATATACCAATTACGCACACGGACTGATGGATACGCATAGCAGCCACTACCGTTCCACCTCGAACAACACTCCCAAATCGGAGGATGGCCATCTAATAAATCACAAGTAAGAGTATAATATCGAAGAAATGTGTCCGAGAAGAGGTGCTACCTCACTGGTCCGAGATCGCTCCTGTTTTAGCCACCTTATGCCAACTCACGGGAGTTGGGTCCACGTAACATACCTTAAGAACGTCGCCACCATCCTACTTCATTCTGGAATCTCCACCGCGTACACGGTTGTCAAAGTGGTTTTCGGTATCGACAGAGAGTATGTCCATATCCGATCCCGGTCTCTTTGCCAACCAATCGTTATTATAACCCGTGATTATAACTTTTAAAAAAACAATACTTTACTTCAAAATAAAATATCATTTCAAACCATATCTTTATCAAAATAAAGATTAAATCAATTCCAAACCATTTCCATATATTTAAATTTTCATATCATTGCAAAACTTCATTTCAAATCATTTTAATATAATAAAATATCATATCCTTACAAAACTTCATTTCAAATCATTTAATAAAATAAAATATCATATCCTTACAAAACTTCATTTCAAATCATTTTAATAAAATAAAATATCCTATCAGTTCGAATCCAAATATTCAACTTTAAATACCTTTTAAATTCAAAGATATCGTTCATTTACTATCATTTCAAATCACCTTTAAATAGTTTATATTCTAATCAAAATAATTCATTTAAACCTTTTAAAAGTGTAATTATTATATTTTCAAATCAAGTATTCAATTTCCAAAGTTTCAAACCATTCTGAGTTCGTTTACTAAGTCAAAAACCCTAATTATTAAAATTTCAGCATTTCACAGCATTTAAAAACAACTGCTATAAGTTATATTTGAAAACATTTTTAATTCAGCAAAGACAACACTTAAAACTGCTGTTAAAACTCAGTTTTAGTTGAATTATAGTTCAAAACAGAAAAAGACAGCATTTCAGAAGTGCTGCGGTAGTTCAGATTTCAAAACAAGGGTTAAATTTGGTTTCAGCAAAGACTGCAAACCATTATAGCATTTCCAGAGAATGCTATAATAGGCCTGAGTTCAATATTAGCCTATAAGTTCAACTACAGCAACTACAGCATTTCAGAAATGCTGTAATAGCTCTTTTTACACAATTTTAGTTGAAAACAGAATCTATAGCATTTCTGAATGCTATTAAAAGTAGATTTCAGGTGTTAGTGTATTTCCAGCAATTAAATAACTTCAATTTAAAACACATAAACATTTTAAAAATCATATTTTAACGTTTAAAATGTTCATTTACATATCATTTAACATATATCTTTTTCACAATAAATTTCTTATTATTAAATCCAATTTTCAACAATTTACTTAATAAGTTTAAGTGTAAAAGTTTCCAATTCTTCACATTTCAACAAATAAACTTAACACTTCAAATTTAAATTACCATTTCACAAATTTAACTAAATTTCCAATTTTATTTAATTAACTTAAACCTTTAATTAAAACCAAATTTCACATTTCCAAGTCAAGTTATATTTTAAAAGATCACTTTTAAACATTCATTTATTTAACCACTTAAACTCATAGAAAAATCAATAATACTTTAATAAATCACTTAAATTCAAATTTAATCAAATTATCATATTTACCATTTTCCAAATATAATTAAATTTTCATTTTTATTCATATAACTTAAATATCATTTTTAACCAAAATTCCAAATTCCAAACTTAAGTGATATTTCAATAATCCAATTTAACCATTCATTAATAACATTTTTAACTCGTAGAAAAATCATAATTTCTTTATTTTAAAACATTTCAAAATCTATTTAAATCAAATTTCATAAATTTATAAAAAAATATATCCAAAAACACTTTATAAAATAACCACGGGCCTGTATATAATTTTCTAACCTAGGTCAAGTGATACGGATATGTATCATTTCAATCCGCAGTAAAAAAAAAGAAAAATCCAGGTTCTATCATTTCAAACCCGCAATCCCAAGTTAAAATAAATTAAATAAAAATCGTTTAGGCCTATCATTTCAGCCCATAACAATTTTTCCCTATTCTAAAGTCCGTTCGGGTATGTATCATTTCAACCCATAGTGATTCTAGTCTACAGGGAACTTGCAATGGTGATAACTGATATAAATAACAGAATAACATTAAATAACAGTAACATATGATATAACAGGTGTATAAACATCATATGATCATAATATAGTCAAGTATAACATGATAATATATTTCTACAGATTCGTAGGATGTCAATTTACTAGTTATATAGGTACATATTGTCTGGTGAGAATAACTCACCTGTTAAAGCTGGAGATTAGCGATCAAAACACACAGAAAAGATTCCAGAAGCACTACAAGCACGATACAACACGACTTTTGATTTGAATGAATAGAGAGCCTTGATATAGATCTTGTAAACAACAAACAAAACAAGACAATGTACACATAAATATTCAACACAAACAATATTGAAACAATTTTAAATAAGGAGCAACAAAGAAATAGATGACTTGACCTTGCCTCAACCATTCAAGTGCTTGGCCATGACATCATTTGGCTCAGCTATGATCAGGTCTAGACCTGAAATACTCATCCAATGGTCAGCAAAAAGAAGGCAAAATAATGGAATGATGATGGTAGGAGTTACACATGAAGAAGACAAAGAGTCAAGGCCAAAAGGAGTGGTTTTGGTGCACACTAGGCTCGGTCTAGTCATTGTTTGGGCTTGGCCATGCTTGCTCCAGATCTGGACAGAGGTAAGGGGTGATGGTAAGTGGTCAAAACAATGTGGTGGTGGCGGCTATGGTGGTGGCCGTGGAGGTAGATGAAGGTGGTGAAGCATGTGGTGGCTAGTATGGGTGTTTCAAGGCATGTTTGCATAGTTTTGGTGGAGTTTTTGTGCAAAGGTGTGGTGATGGCTTCATTTGGATGGCACGACCTGAATTGGTCAGAGGAGAGGTTGATGGTGCTGCTGCATGTGCATGGTGGGGTGGTGGTCGGTGGTGAAGTTTAGGTCGGCTATGCATAGTTTGCAAGGTTTTTGAGATGTTTTTGTGGTGTTTTCTCCATGGGATGGTCATGGCCTGTTATGGACAGAGGAGAGGGATGGTTGTAGGCTGTGGATAATGAGGAGGAGATGATGGTGGTTGTGGCCAAGCAAAACTAGAGAGAAGCAAGGCAAAATCAAAGAGAAAATGAAGAAGAAAAGGAAGGAGAGGTAGCCATTGCTATTTTTTCTTTCTTGGCCGTGAGTTTTGAGATGTGAGAAAGTTTCTCACGTGAAAAATGAAGGGGAATACACGGCTATGCAAAAAAAATGAACGGCCAAAAGAAATGAGGTGAAAAGGCAAAGAAAATGAAAAGACAAGTAGATGAAAAGTCTCCAGAAAATGAAAAGGTTTTTGACTCTTTGTATTTCTATTTCTTTATATCAAAATAAAGCAAATAAATTTCAGTAAATAAAAATAAAATGCTGAACAAAATAAAATGAAAAAGAAAATAAATAAACAATTTTAAGTAAAAATAGAAAATAAAATGAGAAAATAGCTAATATATTGAAACAAGCATTTAAAATATAAACAAGATACACTTAACTTTGGAAAGTTGTAACTTCACTTTTAAAACTTTTAAAATGTTATAAAATAAAATATTGAAATGAAATTAAATTTAAAATAAAGTGAAAAAGAAAAAGAAAATAAGTAAATAATTTAAAAAAAAAATAGAAAATAATTAAGAAAATAGCTAATATATTGGAACTAGCATTTAAAATATAAACAATGTACAATAAACATTTAAAAATTATAATAATACTTTTAAACAAATAAAAGTCAAGTAAATAAAATAAATGTTGAACAAAATGAAGTGGAAATGAAAATAAAATAAGATTTGAAGAAAATAGAAAATAAATAAAGAATTTCTTTTATTAAATGAAACTGGAAATTAGAAATTATAAACAGAATACAACTGACATTGGAAAATGTCAATTACACTTTTAAAAATGTTTTTAAAACTAAAATATATACGTAACATGTTATTTTACCCATATTATAACATTACATGACCAAATAAAAGATTATTTATATAATTTAAAATAAACAATTTTGTTAAATACAGCAAATTACACACAATATTCAAAAGGGCATAACTTTCACATTATAAATCAGATTTCAACGAAACGAAAAGCAGTATTCTTGAAATTATATTTACTTTCATAATAAAAGATAAATTTTAAGATTTTATATAATTTAAATTTTAAATTTAAAAGCCAAAGATTGAACTGTTTGAACAGAAATTCACTTTTCAGTAAACTAACCAATTTATACTAGTTTGAACTATAAATCACTTAATAATCAACATTTATATTTAAAATGAAATGTTTGAAATAGAACAAGTTTAAAATAATTTAAAATAAAAATAAAGTCAAAATTAAAGTATATGCAAAGTCTAGGGTTGTTACATCTAGGTTCTTCGTTCTTCGAGAGAACCACTCCTGTAGAGTTCCATTGGCGATCGGTCGGTCTTGCCGTGGCAGTTTAAGCTCCAGCTCCAGTGTTTTGTCCATTAACACCAGTATCTAACTTCAAGTCATCACCATCAAGCTGCATATCGTCTTTAGAGGCAGAAACAATTATCTCATTATTCACTTGAGGGGTGTTTACCCCAAGATTTGGATTGGTATTAAGTTGCCTTCTTGCGAGGGGAACCCTCCTACTTCCTCCTACAACATTTCCTGTAACTCTAGTAGTTGCTTCCTTCTATTTTTGTTTTCCATCTTTCCTATTCAACCTAGAAACTGAAGAGTTTTCTTATTCTATTACCGGAGAAGTTTTCCTTCTAGTTCTTCTAGTAGTTGGTGGCTGCAAAGTTAGCAACGCATCCATCTTTTTCATGAGAGCTTTTTGACTATCATTAACTTTTTGGTTAAGATCATTGATCATCTGATTCAGTTCTCCTCTAGTGGCAACTTCATGTTGAGTAGAAGATCCTAACAATGGATTTCCATTATTAACTTCAGTTTGGTGGGTGTTTGCTTCATCACCACCAACAGTTGCTCCTGCAGATCTTCCAGATGCGGATTTTCCATTCCTTGGAGCCATTGGAATAGCAAATCTTCACTTTCTCCAAGCAAACTTTCCTGATCTAACTTTTGGATCTATGCAATCCAAAATAGAGAGCTAGATCAAAGCCTAGGTTCATTTTTGTCAATGAAAGCACTAAAATGTTGATTCCAAAAATGGATCAATACCTAAGCATGAGTTATAGGAAACTAGTGAGACCTTGATCTAGTAGATAGTGTTGAAAATAATAGAAGAATAAGAAAGAGACACAAGATTTTTATAGTGGTTCGGTAATCTCTAGCTTATGTCCACTTTATAGTTTTATTGATTGTTGATTATATAGAGTTTGTTTGAGATTACAAGAAAATTGAAGAGAGAATAAATCACTAGTATAGGGATTAGACAGATTCTAAGTCATAGAATTGCCTAAAGTAGCTGTCTTGGTGACTATTGTATGAAGGAAGAAGATGAAGAAGAGGCAGAGCTTCTACGTAGTGACAACTGAAATCAGATCCTCTTTTGGTTTCTCCACGGTCTGTAATTATAGGGGAAACGGTCGTATTGGATTAGAAGTCTACTTGGAGATAAGTTCAGATGTCAGCTTGAAGCCACTTGTAAAATCATAGAGCCACCCAAGTTAAACAAACATGTCAGTATCGACTTAAACATGTCAGTGCCGACATGTCCCCTTAGTTCAAAACTCTTCGAACTTTCTTGCATCCTTATTTTTTCCCATTTTGCTGTGTCCCATGTCGTTTCTAAATTATTGGTTGACTTCGGTAATCGTTCCTTCATCTCTTAGTTTATTATGTTGTTCTGGCTACTAACTCTTCAACTCTTAAAATAAGTCATCATAAACCCTTGGGAATCACTTGAGCAAACATGGATGAGGTTGAGAATAACTCGTGTGAAGTTGGAGTTGATGAATGTAAAGCAAAACAACTCAGGTCCGACATGAACAAGTCAGTACCGAGTTGTACCCTTAGCATATTTTGGATGATTTTTCTCCGAGCTATTCCTTTTTTCCATCCAAGTGTGCCTCCAATATTTCAAGTCGTTTCATCTGCATTTCGATGTTCTAACTTCCGTTGATTTCTACATGGTTAAAAACTTGATTAACACTTGCTATCGTATAAGGCTATTGGTTAATTGGCAGGAGTCCATAATGTTTTTTTTTCATTTCACATTTGAGGAAATGCCTTTAAGGCACATCTACTTTGGTAGAGCCTGATATATTAGGGGATACTGAGATGGAGCCAATAACATCCCGTGCCTAGGAACCTCCGCAATAAAGAAATTAGACCGGTTCGAGTATAATGAGGGGAAAATCTAGCGGAAAGCATGAGGACTTCTCATCCTAAGCTTTTCACCGGCAAACTTTTCTCTCCAAAATTAAGTGTTGGTTGCATTGTGGTTGCTAGATTAGATGGTAGGAGATGGTTGCCGCACTTTTACTATCACTTTTGCACTCATATAGAATACTTTTTGCATGTTTAGGATGTTTGCATACATACTTATATGTCACGATCATACACTCATGCTAGGATTGAGCTCACTTACAGTATGTCTGCACACAAAATCACATTGTACTTTTGGTTGAGTAAACGGTTGTGTTGACAATTGGCTGTATAACATGGATGTTTATTGCGTGTTACGCTGTTTGCCCCTTGGAAAGATTTCGGGACGAATCCTTCTAAGAGGGAAGATTGTAATACTCCGTAAAATCAACCATAAATAAATAAGTTAAATAAATTAAATTAAATAAGATAGAAATAAAAATGGAAATTCTTAAAAAGTTGGAATTTGACTACGAAATTTATGCCATTGCGTTTTTGACGAATTCTAATCAATTTCCATACATAATATGTTGAAAACGAAACTCAAATGGAAAAGTTATGATTGTTTGAAGTTTTCAAGTTCAAAATAATATAAATAAAGTTCAAAATCAAATGAGTAATTAATTTTAAAATTTGAAATTAAAAAATTAACAGTAGATAAACTTGGGGGTTAAGTAAACGTTAAAATTAATGTTAAAGTGTACCTAAGGAAGAAAATAAATATAAAAAACAACGACACAATTCCTTCTCGAAAAAGACGGAGAGGTCGACCCCTTGACCTCTACCGGTCGACCGCTAACGATCGACCGATGGCATTAGAGCAGTCAACCGCTCCTTATTAGGTGGCGATTAGGTTTTTTAATTTTGGACTTTTAAATCCGACGGTTCTGGTGCTTTCTCAACGTTATAAATAAGACCCTAGTCCCTTTATTTTTATTCATAAAATATGTTGGGGACCTAGCGAAGCTCTGTAGTTCTTCTCTTCAAGATTAAAAAAACTCCAGTAGGGTTCCAGGTAAGAAATCCTATATATCTATTTTGTTTTCTATTTATTTTCCTAACCTATTCTTCTCTAATTTTCTAAATCTAATACAGACACACACACAAATCCCTTGTTGTATATATCTAAAAGAATAGATCTGATAGAGATTGTCAAAGAGGTGTCAAATTTAAATTAGACAAAGCTAAGACTATACTATGAGTGAAAATCTTTTCTTTTCTATTTTAGTAATTGATTAGTATAATTTGGGTCTGAATATGCCCTGGGAAGTTTTGGTTTGCGAAAACATCATAATATAAACCCCTAAAACTCCTTCAATACGAAATATCAATTCTATGTTGAAATCTCAAGTTTGTTTATGTCAAAATAATGGGAATTGTCTAGATTTACAGTTTTAATAATTTTATCTTCTATTCCAGTCCTTACTCTTTTTCTTTAAATTTGGTTAAAAATTTTTGATTAAGGAATGGTGTGTAAGGTACGAATTTATTCGTAGTTTGTACCGCCTATTCCTATGAATAAAATAGAAATTCCTTTGTTTATTTTTATGTGAAAAGGAGTCAAATAGAGCGTAAAAATTGGAATTGTAAGTTTCTAGTATCAAAATATTCCATTATTTGGTGTAATAAGTTGAGTTTAAATTTTACTTGTATAATCGTTTAAAGTATTGACATTTAAACACTAGTTTAGGGCATATATTCTGCATGCTTAGAAATTACTAGACGCGTATATATATAAGCGTAATTAATTAATAAAGCAACGGAATCAATTATTACCCAAAATAATCAACCGGTCGACACCCTCACTGCGACCGGTCGACCCCCAGCGGTCGACCGATAGGGGAGGGGCGGTTGACCGGTCGAAGCCAATTTCTGGCAGTGGTGGCTAGGGTTTAAAGGGGTGTGTTATTATTTTAATGCTCCAGATTTATTCTTTCCTCACCTACTTCCATCATACGGTTCTTGTGTGTTTCAATGCTATAAATAGAACCATATTCTGTCCACTTTTTATTTTTATTATTTTGGGGAATACAACAAAATTTTACCAAATAAGATTCAGAAACTCCATAGAGAATTCAGGTAAGAATTCAACTTATTTCTTATTTGTTTCTTCTTCCTCTAATCATTCTTATCCTATTCTTCTCCAATTATTTTGAATCTAATGAACATATACACATCTTCCCTGTTGTGTGTATATATATCAAAAGAGAGATTCTGGAAGAGATTGGAAGGCTACAAATCCATTTAAGTGAAGCTAAGGCTAATCTGTGAGTGGAAACCTTAGTATTTCTTTTTCAGCAATTGCTTATTGTATTTATTTTTGGATTTGAATATGCCTTAGGGATTTTAGGATTTTGAAAATATGATAGATAAAATCCCCCAAAATTTCTTTTTCTTTCGAACTGTCAATTCTATGTGAAGATTCTCGATTATTTACATTAATTTGGTGGGATTTTTTCTATCGTGCAATTTTTAATGATTTCATATTCTATTCCACTTCTCCTCCTTCTGTGATTCAAATTTGTGATTATCCAATAAAATAAGAGTTTAGATTACGAATTTTATTCGTAGTCTACACCACTTATTTCACACAAATTTCCTTCTCATCAATTTCTTTATAAAAAGGAGTCGAATAGAATGTGGGATTTAGATTGCAATCCCTACTATTTAGTATATTCCATTTTATTAATGTACTAAATTGAGTTTCTAATTTATTTACAAGTCCATTATTAAATATTTGGTTATGAATAATTATTCCCTATTTGGATATTGAAATCCCTTATTTTGATATGTTGGAATCTTGGGAATTTGAAGAAAAAGGACTTGTAATAATATTTGGTTAGGGAATTGACATTTAACGCTAGTTTAAGGCGTAAAATCCTTGTGTTTAGAACTTATTAGACGTGAATATTTATTTATCTCTATTTGTGTAAATTAACATATAATTATTGCACATATGGCGTAGTTACTTAGGCATTTATTTTCCCACATTAGGAAGGTAATTGATTGTAGGAGAAAATAAGATGAAACTCTTATGTAGCCTAATTATTATTTTAAGGCGTAATAAGGAAGATTCCTTATAATGCCTTATTTATGAAATGGTGAGATAGGTGTGTGTGTGTGTATGGAGAGTAATTAATGTATAGCTAAGTCATAGGGATGCAATTCCAATAGAGTTATATGACGGAAGCTTGCCCATCACTTGAGGCTACCAACAGTTGTGTACACTTTAATTGATGTGAGATATCCTTATGATAAATATTTGTAATGATGCGAGGTTAGTCCCAAATTCTGTAGGGGAAATCTGTCCTGCTAATCTGGCTACCAGTTCCTACGAATAGTCGGACTAATGTGAGACGTCATTATGAGTATGGACCATAAGACGAAGGGCCTGTTTCGAGGTCTTGAGGTATTAAGTGGTTGTTTGAGGGCCCACCTCTTTTCCTTAGATGAAGTATTAAATGGTCAAGGGGTTACATTATGTGGTATCTCAATAAGGCAGTTTGCTTTTGGAAATAGGTATTAAATCATAGGGTCTGCCTTAATTAAGGTATTAAATGACCAGAGTCTGCCTATTTTCCATAAGAAAGTATTAGGTGGCCTAAGAGATTCCATACAATGTCAGCTGGATAGTATCATTAAGGAGCACACCTTGGAAATATGTATTAAATGATAGGGTCTGCCTTAATTAAGGTATTAAATGACTAGAGTCTATCTATTTTCCAATAACGGGTATTAAGTGGCTTTGATACCGTCTCTTACATTGTTAGCTGTTTATGACATATCATTGAGATATGAGATTCTAGAAACCTGCTTTTGGAATGGAAGGTATTAAGTGGTTGGATCCACCTCCTTTCCTTCTAAAGAAGTATCAAATGGTTTAATGGTCTATTTTCGTAGATATATTCTTATTTTGGGATATGCTGCCCAAGTACTGAAAAGGTAAGACTCGAGGTTTTTATTCACTAGACATTGTTGCTCTGACTCCCTCCTTATTACAATACATGTTTAATATGTTGATGGAAAAGGCGACGCTTAGAGACAGAGATGGTGGACTTGCGGCGGTATTTACCATTTTTATTTGTTTCCGTATGTGCCCATGTTTCAGACTATTGTTGTAACATATTATGTTACGGTTTGCTGTAACAGATTATGTTACGGTTTGATGGTATCTTGTATTTTGACTTTGTTATGAATTTGAAATAAATGGGTACATTTTACAATTATACTTTGTTCCATCCGCTATGAGTTTTGAAAGTTTAGTTATGGCTCTGTAATGTTATTTATTTTTACTACCAACAGCTTACCTTAGAATGGATCTAAGTTTCAATGGGCCTTTTCTAGGTCAAAATCCAGGTCTGTTTCGGGGTGGGTTGTTGCATTTGGTATCAAAGCCTAGGTTACCCGATCAATGGGGAAAAACTATACGTATGAGAGATGTATTTGTTATTTTGGAAAAGGTTTTTCAAAAGTAATTTTCAAAATTGTATATATATATATACACCCTATTTTTTGAAACATACACATATACACTAGGCAACCCTTTTCTTTCAGCATACTATCTTAGGAAATCGTCACTAAATGTTTAACCTACAGATAGTTGATATGGCTGATAATCAATCTTCTTCTAGATAAGGGAACCCTACCCGCGGAAGACCACCTATTCGTGGAATGCCCCAGTGGTTTAGACAATATCTTAGGACTGTCGAGCAGATTCCTATTCCTTCAGCTGCACCGGTAGCACCCACTGCCCTGCCCGTTGATGCAGCACCCCATCCTGTCGACTTTTCTAAGTTGTTAAGGACTTTCTCAGTATGGGAGGAAAGACATACTCTGGAACTGAAGGATATTCGAAAGCTAAAGCATGGGTTAGTAACTGCAAGAAGATATTTAGAGAGCTTGAATTGGGATGTTCAGATAAGAATAAGAATATCAGCTTGGCACCTCAAGGAAGAAGCCTTGAACTGGTAGAACTTTGTTACTGATGAGGACCCTGGAAGGATATTCTCTTGGGATGAATTCAAGGATAGATTTGAGATGAGATTCATGTCTAAAGTAGAGGTTAGCTTGCAATTGGAAAAGTTCATTCAACCGAGACAAGGAGATTACATAGTTAAGTTTACTAAATTAGCTAAATTCAGGACGAGTCTAATAAACACAACTATGAAAAAGGCCATGAAGTTCATGAAGGGCTTAAGTTCCCCGCTAATAGAAATTTTGTTGACCTAAGTACCTATTGGGGCCACGTATACGATGTTGGTAGAAATGGCAATGTTGCACGTGGTCAATGAGGTAGATAAGGGAATAGAGAAGGAGAAGTCTGCACCGACCCAAAAGCAAGGAGGGTCCAAAAAGGGGTGCTTTAGGCCAATAAGAAGTCAAAGGGGAAGTTTAAGAAGGATGGGAAGGTGTGTAAGAAATTGCAATAGAAGGGTCATGAAGGTAAAGATTGTAGGATGAGTTTGATGAAGGAAGCTTTTAACGGTATATGCTTTAACTACCACGAGGAAGGGCATCACAAGAATCGGTGTCCCAAGATGGTTAAGGAAGGATCTAGTGGACATGCCTACATTATTGAAACCCTCCCTATTGCTAGTAAGTCACCAAGAGACCAAGGAAAAGCAACTCTAGAAGGTATAACTCTTATTTTTAGGGTTACTATTCGTACCCTATTGGATTCAGAGGCACCGCATTCATTTATAGCTAAGGATGTGGTAGATTTCTTAAACCTTCAAACCCGGATGGTCAACAGCCCAATATAGGTTTCCGATACCATTTGGGGTTTGATCCATCTTTCTCTTATATATTTAAAGACCTAATGTTAGACATATGCGACGTTGATTACATATGTACTGCGTATGTTCTAAATTTCAAGGGGTATGGGCTTATCTTGGGTATGGACTGGTTGTCATATTATGGAGCCATTATTGACTGCGATAAGAGGGTAGTACGATTAAGGAGTTGTGGAGGTCGTGACCTAGAAGTTCTTTACACACCCAAAGATTTAGTTGAGTTAAGCCATTTATACTCACTAAGACTATCTATTGATGGAGAGCCATCATCTGTACCATAGTTTGTGAATTTATCAATGTCTTCGAGGATGTCTCGGGTCACCCACCCTATAGGGAGATTGAGTTCAAATTGATTTGGAGAAGGACAAAAGGCTCGTCGCTCTTTCTTTCAAACATATGGGCCCCAAAGAAAGAAGGGGATTGAATAAGAAAATCTTAGAGCTATTGAAGAAAGGATTCATTCATAGTAGTATTTTTTAATGGAGTGCCCTTTTTATTTTTGCTATTAAGGTAGACGGTTCTTTGAGACTTTGCGTTGATTATAGAGAGTTGAACAAGTTAACAAGGGAGAATAGGTACCCTCTAACTAGAATAGACGACTTGTTCGACCAACTTGTAGGATCTAAGGTCTTTTCCCAGTTAGACTTAACAAAGGGATTCCATTATTTGAGGATTACAGAGGAAAGCAAGCCGAAGACCAAATTTCGTACTCCATATGGGCTCTATGAGTGGGAAGTAATGCCTTTTAGATTGATGAATGCCCCAATATACTTTGTGGATTTGATAAGTAGAGTACTTAAAGGGCAACTTAATAAATTTGTCATGGTATTTCTTGATGATATCTTGGTTTTCTCCAAAGGAAGGAAGGAGCATGAGGACCACCTTAAGGAGGTATTAGAGACCTTGAGAAGAAACCAACTCAAAGCCAAGTTTTTTAAATGCCACTTTTGGAAAAATGAAGTTAGGTTCCTTGGGAATATTGTTTCAGAACAGGGATTGGCCGTGGACCCTGCTAAAGTGGAAGTTGTCCAAGGGTGGAAGACTACTAGTAATGCATTAGAGGTTAGGAGTTTTCTAGGGTTGGCAGACTACAATAGGAAGTTCATCAAGAATTTTTCACAAATAGCAGCCCCTTTAACCCAATTGACTAAGAAGAACCTTGTTTTTTTTGGGATGATAGATGCACCAAGGCATTTGAGAAGCTTAAGAAGTCATTGACTAGTGCACCTGTGCTCACTATTCCAGATGGAACCAAGCCATTTACGGTTTTCAAAGATGCATGTGCAAAGGATTAGAGGTAGTTCTTATGTAGGAAGGGAAAGTAGTTGCCTATGCTAGTAGACAACTAAAGGCCAAGAGAAGAGATATCCAGTGCATGATTTGGAATTGGCAGCTATTGTCTTTGCATTAAAGATGTGGAGGCATTATCTCTTAGGGGAAAGGTTTGAATTATTCACTGATCATAAATCACGTAAATACCTATTTTCCCAAAAAGATTTGAATCTTAGGCAGCAGAGGTGGATGGAGTATATAACATCCTTTGACTTTAGTATTCAATATACCCTTGGAAATGGGAACGTAGTCGCCGATGCTCTTAGTCGGAGACACACTACCATAGGTGCTATATGTGAATGGAGATAGTTGGAGTTTCTCTTGAATCTTAACTTCCAATTGTCAATGGAACCTATCCAAGGTTTTCTAGCAGTTATGGATATTAGACTAGCCTTGATGGATCGTATAGGGCATGAGCAAGTGAAGGATGAGGAGTTAGTAGAGATTTTGGAGAAATTGAGAAAAGGAGAGCATTTTCCCCATGCTAGGAGGTATTCAGTTGATGAGAAGAGATGTTTGAGAAGAGTTGGACGTCCTTTTGTTCCAATGATTGATGATTTGTTGAAAGAAGTGCTTATGGAATGTCACCACTCAAGAATGACTATTCACTTCGGAGGAGATAAGATGTACATGGATATAAAGAAAAATTTCTTTTGGAATGGAATGAAGAGAAGCGTAGCTGAGTTTGTTGCTAGGTGTTTGACATGTCAAAAAATAAAAGCTGAGCAAGGGAAGTCTGGTGGATTATTATTACCTTTAGAAATTCCAAATTGAAAGTGGGAACATATTTAAATGGATTTTGTGGAAGGATTGCCTTGAAGTTAGAAGGGAAATGAGGCTATTTGGGTGGTTGTGGATATACTCACTAAGAGTGCTCACTTTGTTCCAATTAGGAGAAATATGACCGCTGCTTCTCTCGCACAGATGTATATTAAGGAGGTAGTTCGTCTACGTGGAATTTCTAGTGATAGGGACCCCTTGTTCACTAGCGAGTTTTGGAGGAGCCTACAAATAGCTTTGGGAACTTCTTTGAGCCTTAGCACGACATATCACCCACAAACTGTCGGACAAACAAAGAGGGTGAAGAGGATTTTGGAGGACTTGTTGAGAGCTTGTGTCTTAGATTTCGGAGGACATTGAGAGCAGCATCTATCTTTGTTGAGTTTGCGTATAATAATAGCTATCAAGCAACGATTGGTATAGCCCTTATTAAAGCACTTTATGGGCGGCCGTGCAAATTGCCTAGTTACTAGCGGGAAACCACCGATAAAGTATTGCTTGGACCTGATTTGATCCATGATAACATGGAATAAGTAGAGTTGATCATGTGAAGGATGAAGGTAGCGCAAGACTGTCATAAATCTTATGCGGATAAATGAAGGAAAGAGCTTAAATTTGAGGTTGGAGATATGTTGTTTGTTAAAATCTCCCCTCTTAGTAAAGTTGCTAGGTTTGGCAAGTCTGGAAAATTAGCGCCTAGATTTGTTGGGCCATTCAGAATTCTGGAAAGAATAGGAAAATTGACATATCGTATGGAGCTTCCTGACAAGTTAGCAGGAGTCCACCATGTTTTCCACGTTTCTCACATTAGGAAATTCCTTCATGGCATCGCTAACAGAGTAGAGCCTGATCAGCTGGGGGATTTTGATATAGAGCCGACAGTGCCTCGTGCCACCACACGCATTGTGGAGCATGGTACTAGGAGCTCCGCAATAAAATAATTAGGCTGGTCCGAGTACAATGGGGGGACAATTCGGCAGAAAGCACGTGGGAGACCGAGGAGAAGATGAAGAGCACTCACCTAGAGCTTTTCACTGGTAATTTCTCTCTCTAAATTTTAGGATTTTGGTTGCATCTTGGTTGCTAGATTGGATGGTAAGAGATGATTGTTACATTTTTTTCACAATCACTGTGCACTCATGTAGATATTCTATGCATGTTTAGGGTTTTGCATACATACTTACGTAATACGATTACACCTTCACGCTAGGATTGAGCTCATTTTCGCATGTCTGCGGTACATAATCACATTGCACTATTGGTTGAGTAGAGGGTTATGTAGATAACTTGGTTATATAACATGGATGTTATTGCGTGTTCGCTGTTCGCCCTTTGAAAGATTTGGGGACGAAATCCTTTTTAGGAGGGAGAATGTAACACCCTGTAAAATGAACCAAAAATAAATCGATTAAATTGAATTAAATATGATAAGATAGAATATGGAAATTTTATAAACGTTGGAATTTGACCATGAATCGTTGCATTCGTGGCGAAATTCTGATCTATTTCCATATATAATATGCTGAAAACGGAGCTCAAATGAAGAGGTTATGAGCATTTGAAGTTTTCATATTTAAATTAATTTAGCTTGGATTTAAATTTAGGTTTTGAATTTTTTTTTAAAATTGCTTAGGGGCTAAGTAAACATTAATTAACGTCTAACATTGAAGTTGAATAGGGGAAAGAAATTGATAAATAAAGCAACATAATCAATTATTACCCAAAATAATCAACCGGTCGACACCCTCATTGCGACCAATGGACCCCTAGTGGTCGTCCCATAGGGAAGGGGCGGTCGACCGGTCGAGCCAATTTCTAGCAGTGGCGGCTTGGGTTTGAAGGGGTGTGTTATTTTTTTAACGCTCTAGATTTATTCTTTCCTCACCTACTTCCATCAAATGGTTCTTATGCATTTCAACCCCTATAAATAGGACCATATCCTCTCCACTTTTTATTCATATTATTTTAGGAAATATGATGAAATTCTGCCATTGCTATCTCTCTAATAAGATTCAGAAACTCTGTAGAGAATTCAGGTAAGAATTCAACTTATTCTTATTTATTTCTTCTTCCTCCAATCTATTCTTATCCTATTCTTTTCCAATTATTCTGAATCTAATGAATATATATACCTCTTTCCTATTGTGTGTGTATATCAAAAGAGAGATATTTTGGAAGAGATTGGAAGGCTACAAATCCATTTAAGTGAAGCTAAGGCTAATCTGTGAGTGGAAACCTTCGTATTTCTTTTTCAGTAATTGTTTAGTATATTTCTTTTTGGATTTGAATATGTCTTAGGGATTTTGGGATTCGAAAATATGATAGATAAAATCCCCCAAAATTCCTTTTTCTTTCGAAATGTCAATTCTAGATGAAGATTCTTGATTATTTACATTAATTTGATGGGTTTGTTCTGTTGTGCAATTTTTAACGATTTCATATTCTACTCCACTTCTCTCTATCGTGATTCAAATTTGTGGTTCTCCAATAAAACAAGAGTTTAGATTATGAATTTTATTCGTAGTCTACACCACTTATTCCACACAAATTTCTTTCTTATCAACTTCTTCGTAAAAGAGGAGTCGAATAGAATACGGGATTTAGATTGCAATCCCTATTGTTTAGTATATTCCATTTTATTAATGTAATAAATTGAGTTTCTAATTTATTAACAAGTCCATTATTAAAGTTTTGATTATGAATAATTATTCCTTGTTTTGATATTGAAATCCCTTATTTTGATTTGTTGGAATCTTGGGAATTCGAAGAAAAAGGACTTGTAATAGTATTTGGTTAGCGAATTGACATTTAACGCTACTTTAGGGCATAAAATCCTTGTGTTTTAAACTTAATAGATGCGAATATTTATTTATTTCTATTTGCATAATTAACGTATAATTATTGCATATATGGCGTAGTTAGTTAGGCATTTATTTTCATTTATTTTCCACCATTAGGAAGGCAATTGATTGGTAGGCGAAAATAAGAGGAAACTCTTATGTAGCCTTATTATTATTTTAAGGCGTAATAAGGAAGATTCCTTATAAGGCCTTATTTATGAAACAGTGAGATGAGAGAGAGAGAGAGAGTGTGTGTATATGGAGAGTAATTGATGTATGGCTAAGTCATTAGGATGCGAGGTCAATAGAGTCACATGACGGAAGTCTGCCCTTCACTTTGAGGCTACCAGCAGTTGTGTACGCTTTGATTGATGTGAGATATCCTTATAATAAATATTTGTAATGACACGAGGTTAGTCCCAAATTCTATAGGGGAAATCTGCCCAGCTAATCTGGCTACCAGTTCCTACGAATAATCAGACTAATGTGAGATGTCATTATGAGTATGGGACATAAGATGAAGGGCCTGCTTCGGGGTCTTGAGGTATTAAGTGGTTGTTTGAGGGCCCGCCTCTTTTCCCCAGATGAAGTATTAAATAGTCAATGAGTCACATTAGGTGGTATCTCAGGCAGTCTGCTTCTGGAAATAGGTATTAAATGATGGAGGCCGCCTTAATTAAGATATAAAATGACCAGAGTTTGCCTATTTACCACAAGAAAGTATCAAGTGGCCCAAGAGATTCCGTACAATGTCAGCTAGACAGTACCATTGAGGAACACGCCTTGGAAATATGTATTAAATGATGGGGTCTGCCTTAATTAAGGTATTAAATGACCATAGTTTGCCTGTTCTCCAATAAAAAGTATTAAGTGGCTTGGGTACCCATCTCTTACATTGTTAGTTGTTTATGACGTATGATTGGGAAATGGGATTCTAGAAACCTGCTTCTGGAATGGAAGGTATTAAGTGGTTGGACCCGCCTCCTTTCCTTTAAAGAAGTATTAAAAGGTCTATTTTCATAGACATATTCTTATTTTGAGATATACTGCCCAAGTACTGAAGAGGTAAGACTCGAGGTTTTTATTCACCAAACATTATTGTTCTGACTCTCTTCTCATTACAACACAGGTTGAAGACGTTGATGGAAAAGGTGACGCTTGGAGACAGAGATGGTAGACTTGCGGTAGTATTTACTATTTCTAATTTTCTTTCATATGTACCCATGTTTTCAAACTGTTGTTGTAATGGATTATGTTATGGTTTGATGGTATCTTGTTGAAGGTGACTACTATGCCGTATAGCTAATACTGTGTGGCTAGATATCACTTAGGATCGTGTAATATGGAATGTATTATAATCTAAATGCGGAAATAGATAATAATAGTAAAGTAAATAAGAATAAGCACACCATGAGTTTTTATACCGGTTCAAACTTCCTGTTCTACGTCCAGTCCCAGACTTCCCTTTGGAATTTCTCACAATAACCCCTAACTTAACCCGGAGGAATAGGTATACAACACCTGAGCAACCGATCAATATTTTTCCGCCTCTAACAACCGAAAGAGGACTTTACCCGCCTGAACAACCGAATAGGACTTCAACAGTTTCAATAAAATTGCTTTGACACTTTGTGTTCTTGATAACACTGATTTTTCTTTGATAGTACAACCTTCCTATAATATTTTCCTCAAGTATATATGTGTGTGTGTAAGGATTTAGAAAGGAGAATATTGCTTTGAATCGAAGAATAAGTTAATTGATTCAGAGATTCAAGCAATATATGTAAGTTGTGATTGTTTTTTTAGAATGCAGAGATAGTAGAGAGTATGATCAGAAAATAAATTGATTGTTTTTTTAGAATGCAGAGATAGTAGAGAGTATGATCAGAAAATAAAGTGAAATTCAGTGATTTGTGAAGTGAATCTTATGTGTTTATATAGTGGATAAACAGCTGCAACCATTCACGAAGAGTTTTGACCAAAGAAAGCAGGCACAACTCTTCAAATTGGATCATATCTCTTGGCAAATGGAAGTGTCTGTTCAGAAAAATAGCAGTTGGAAAAGTTCAGTCGACTGACCCAAAACGACCAGTCAACTGAATGTTCAAAGTTGATGCAAAACAGAGTGTATCTGTGCAACTGAGCAGGTTCAGTCGACTGGTCATATTTGGTCAGTCGACTGACCTGGCTGTCAGTGCACAGTTCACATATAATTTAAAGAATTTGAAGTTTAAAACAACTTTGATTTGTGTGGACTACTTGAGGATAGATTTTAACAATTCTAAGACTAAAAAACTTCAACAAATAAACATACTATAATCAGTTTTGAAGTCTTGTCTCCTTTGTAGTTTTAACAGCATATTTCTTTCTCTTTTTGTCGCTTGCCCATATAGTCTCATTCACTGAGTTGTTTAATGCTCTTTATCATGAATCAAAACTTATGATTCAACATTCTCCCCCTTTTTGATTGATGACAACCTGTTACAGATGATACTATATTTTAAGAAATATATAACGGAAGTTATTTATATCTCCCCCTGAATATCTGATGACATATCTAATCCTGCAAGAGATGGTTAGTCATAGAAATTTCTCCCCCTTTGTCATCGACAAAAATGAACAACAATAATTATATCATTGAGCTAACAAAATTACAATCACAAAATAATGTATCGAATTGTTTTGAGCTACTTATACAAGCTCATTAAAATAAATAGAAGTAGAATGTTTGGAATAAATAAAGATAACTTACTACCACCAAGTAATAATAATATCAATCAGATTCTGACTCTGTCTCTTCTTCTTCCACTTGTATTGGATTTTTGCCTCTGGAAGAACTTCCCACAAATTGTCTGCCACCCCCATTGCCACTTGTGTCGGAACTTGTTTGTTCTTCCGACGTAGACCAAGTAAATCGAGGGGCTGGGCGTTTTCCCGGATCACGGTGTGAAGATTCCGTAGTGTTGGAAGAGGAACAAGATATCACATCCCATAAAATCCCGACGAAGCTCTTAATTTTGTCAAATCTTTTGTCAATTTTCTTATCGAGATTTTTGATGCGAGAATCCAAAATGACTTGATTTCACACAATTAGATCAATGGATTCCCGAGTGCTTTGGGATGGAGTTGGTGTTCGAATGTCATCTCTTGATTGTTGTTGCTGTGGAGTAGAAGTTTGTTGACGAGGTCGTGATTGCCATTCTTGAAAAGACATGATAGATAGAGGTCTAGGTGGCAATTTCATAAGACTTATTATGCGGCTATTTAGAGTTTTGGGAATGGAAGTATCAGATTCTGGAATAGGAACCTAGAGGTTCATAAGTAGCCGCATAATATATTCTCCATAATAAATAATGTTCATACGACCTTGGTTATAAGATAAGAATTCATCTAGAATAGTCTTAGGCCAATTTATTTGCACATCTCCCCAAATAGCATATAACGCCCTAAAGTTGTTTGGATATACAAGCTCATAAGAGCCAGTATGAGGAAGAACCGTGTGCATTAAGGCTCAATGCACAATTCTAGCTGTAGGACGTAAGGCGATAGACATTAGTTCTGTTATGTCATTTTCTAAGAACCGATGACTTACTTCGTCTCGCTCGCCTATAGGTATATTTAATTCTTCCAATGGAATACCATCAGTTGGAGTATGGAGAATATGACCAATTCGATCTAATGACAGAAATATTTGTCGACCACAAACTAAACTCCAAACGCAATGATCACGATTACGTGGGTTTTGATGGCCTAAATTCAAATTTGCATAGAAAAGTTTTACCAAAGTGTGATTTAGCTTGATATTATTATGATTGTGGTCTAGGAGAGACTCTAAACGGCTTCTCCTTGCTAGCTCTTGAAATCTATACGGAGTAAAATCGGTAAAGACAACAAATGAACCTTCAAAAAGGCGTGCTTCTTTCATTTTGTTCCACCGTTGGAGAGCGTTATTGCTCACATTGCCTTTGCCGATGATATATCCTTTTGAATTATCTCCAAAAGTGACCGATCTTCCATTTGAGTAGACTATGTTTGTTAACATGCCTTTATTACCAATCATGTGTTTTGAGCAACCGCTGTCTAAAATCCATTTTCCTCTCTTTTTAAGTGGTACCTGCAAAAAATAAAGGTTAAGATGGTACCCACTTTTCTTTTTAGGGTCCTAAGAGTTAGATCTTAGGAAACCAAACCCAAGAAGGTTCAGAATTCCCTTTATAAATATAATTCTTATTTTTATGAATAGTTTCCATAAATGTTTTGATATGCTTATTCCTAATTAAATTATTGTTGGTTTTAGGAATCCATAATTTAATAGTTTTAAAATCTTTAGAAACTGTTTTCTTAATATCTTTCTTAATTTTGTTTTTAAACTTATTTTTAAACTTTCCAGATTTCTTTGGATTTTTCTTATATCCTAGTCCCATTTTATTTGAAGTAGACTGAGAATTTTCTAATATTGTAGAAAGATTTTATTGTCCTTTATTGAAGTTAGAAATATTTTTATTAATATCTTCTAACTTAGTTTTGAGACTAGATTTTTCTAACTCTAATACTTTAGTGTTAGATTTCAAATCATTAATTTCAATTGATAAATCATCAATTTTATTTTTCTGAATTTCTAATTCCTGAGTTATCATAGAAAGTTGAGATGCTAAATTAAAATTAGATTCTTAAGATTTTTCAAGTTCTTCTTCCAGAATTTTCTTTTCATCTCTTAGCATACTAATTTCTAATTTAGATCTATTCAGTTTTCCTTGTAACTCCTTATTTTGCCTTTTTGTTTGTTTTGCAAAGTCCACTAGTTCTGAATTGATTTCAACTAAATCTTCAAAACTTAGATCACTTACATTATCATTTGTAGCCATGAAGCATACATTTGCTTGCTCTGTGTCACTGTCGCTCTCTGATGATGAAGAATCTGGATCATCCCATGTTACTGAAAATGGTTTCTTCTTGAATTTGTTCTTCTTGAATTTATTTTTCTGTTTCTCTGGACAATCTTTCTTCATATGACCCTTTTTATGACATTCATAACATTCTAGGACAGAAGATGATGGTTTATTGCTATTATTGTTGTTGCTAGAGTTATTTTTGTAACTCCTGAACTTGTTATTCTTTTTGAATTTCAAAAACTTTTTGAATTTTTTAGCAATAAGTGCCATATCCTCTTCATCTAAATCAGAATCGTCTTCTTCTGCTTGAAATGCTAGATTCTTCTTATCATGTGCTTGGACTTTCTTTGCCTGCAAATTCACTTCATATGACATTAGATTTTCTATTAACTCTTCTGGTTTCATAGTGGAAAGATCGTTTGCTTCTTCAATAGCTAAGACCTTTCTTTCCCATTCATCCGTTAATGAGTTTAGGATTTTTGATACTATATCAAAGTCAGTAAATTTTTCTCCTAGTGCCAATAGAGAGTGATATATATCTTGAAATCTAGAGTACATGTCATTTATACTTTCGTTTGATTTCATTTTGAAATTTTGAAACTGATTTTTCAACATATAAATTTTGCTTTGTTTGACTTTGTTAGTTCCTTCATGAGTTACTTTTAGAGTTCTCCATATCTCATAAGTAGTTGTACACATACTGACTCTATTAAACTCATTTTTATCTAATGCACATAATAACATGTTCATAGCTTTAGCATTTGAAGTAGCATCAGTTTTTTGTGCAGTAGTCCAAGTTGAAAAATCTTCTGTTGGCATGGTATACTCTTTTTGGGTAATATTCCAAGTTTCAAAACCATTAGCTTGCATATATATTCTCATTCTAGTTGACCAGTAATTATAATTCATGCCATCGAATAGTGGTGGTCGTGTAGTGGATTGACCTTCAATAAAACTAGTGTTAGTGACCGTGCTTGTGCTGGTGTTGTTTTCCATATTAAAAAAATATCAAATAACTATATAACAGTTATAAGATGCCAAACTCTGATACCAAATGAAGGTGGCTACTATGCCGTATAGCTAATACTGTGTGGCTAGATATCACTTAGGATCGTGTAATATGGAATGTATTATAATCTAAATGCGGAAACAGATAATGATAGTAAAGTAAATAAGAATAAGCTCACCGGGAGTTTTTATACTGGTTCGAACTTACCGTTCTACGTCCAGTCCCAGACTTCCCTCTGGAATTTCTCACAATAACCCCTCACTTAACCCGGAGGAATAGGTATACAACACCTGAGCAACCGATCAGGATTTTTCCGCCTCTAACAACCGAAAGAGGACTTTACCCACCTGAACAACCAAACAGGACTTCAACAGTTTCAATAAAATTACTTTGACACTTTGTATTCTTGATCATACTGATTTGTCTTTGATAGTACAACCTTCCTATAATCTTTTCCTCAAGTATATATGTGTGTGTAAGGATTTAAAAAGGAGAATATTGCTTTGAATCGAAGAATAAGTTAATTGATTCAGAGATTCAAGCAATATATGTAAGTTGTGATTGTTTTTTTAGAATGCAGAGATAGTAGAGAGTATGATCAGAAAATAAAGTGAAATTCGATGATTTGTGAAGTGAATCTTATGTGTTTATATAGTGGATAAACAGCTGCAACCATTCATGAAGAGTTTGACCAAAGAAAGCAGGCACAACTCTTCAAATTGGATCATATCTCTTGGCAAATGGAAGTGTCTGTTCAGAAAAATAGCTGTTGGAAAAATTCAGTCGACTGACCCAAAGCGACCAGTCAACTGAATGTTCAACGTTGATGCAAAACAGAGTGTATCTGTGCAACTGAGCAGGTTCAGTCGACTGGTCATATTTGGTCAGTCGACTGACCTGGCTGTCAGTGCACAGTTCACATATAATTTAAAGAATTTGAAGTTTAAAACAACTTTGATTTGTGTGGACTACTTGAGGGTAGCTTTTAACAATTCTAAGACTAAAAAACTTCAACAAATAAACATACTATACTCAGTTTTGAAGTCTTGTCTCCTTTGTAGTTTTAACAGCATATTTCTTTCTCTTTTTGTCGCTTGCCCATATAGTCTCATTCACTAAGTTGTTTAATGCTCTTTGTCATGAATCAAAACTTTTGATTCAACACTTGTATTTTGACGTTGTTATGAATTTGAAATAAATAGGTATATTTTACTATTATACTTTGTTCCATCCGTTGTGAGTTTTAAAAGTTTAGTTATGGTTCTGTAATGTTATTTCTTTTTACTACCAACAGTTTACCTTACAATTGATCTAAGTCTCGATGGGCCTTTTCTGGATCGAAATTTAGGCCTGTTCTGGGGTGGGATTTTATAGTTTGTTGCCCTAGTTGACTTGGAATGTAAATTTGTCAAGACCCAAAAGTCGACCTTCGAAAATCGGCACCCGTACTTCACTTGTACTCAAAATGCCGTAGATTCAAATGCCGAATCTGGTTCTTGGGAGCTTATAACAACATTAAGTAAATAACACAGCGGAATAAAAGAATAATACATTGATATACAATATCTGATACAACAGAGCGATATAATGAATATCAATATACATCAGAGATATGATACAACAAATAGCAGCGGAAAAGAAAACGATAACACCAGCAGCGGAATAGAATGTCTCCAATAGAATGCTCCAAGATAAGCAACGTCAGTCCATGAACTCCAAGAACTGAACTAGCTCCAGATAATCTACTAAACCTGAATATCTGAAAAAACCCAACTCTAGACTGCCCGTGTGGAAAATAGTGGGCACCCAGAGTTTAGGAAGGGAACAATAAACTCCGGATCAGTCATGGGACTGGTGTGAGCAACAAAAACAGTTTATCTTTAAAAACAAATAGCAGAGATTTTTAAAGTCAATTCGCAATGCTTTTGGAAAATGAAACTACCATAAGACCTCCCACCACACACACAATGCAAACGCAGAATTGGAGGAGATTTCTTCTTATGATAGTCAAAGATGCTTACTACGCAAAATCAAATCATTTTTGATATTATTATTAGTGCATAGTGTAGAAACATTTCGAAAGTAGAATATAAATCTTAGGCAGCATAGGCATTCCGCACTTATGCCTACTATAGCTACCATGTTCAATAGCAGGTTACCGCCACATTCCATGGCAGGTAATACAACTAAAACCGTACAAGGTTCGTATTGTTTCTTTGGATTTCCAACAAATGGTCAGGCTAAGGAACTTCCTTTTCCACGATGGGTACGTCCCTGGAATAGACGACCCGAGAACCTAACCGGATCTCTGCCAACACAAGGCCGGGTTACCTCTGCAAAAATAGGTAACTACTGACACGCGTATGTCATCCCCCGATCGTCACCGATCTTCCCGAGGATCCCCGATTTCCAACAACCACAAAGTAATAAACTTGCAGCAACCACAGAGGTTAAGTATCTGGGCTCCATACCATGATACCACCTTTATCCAGAAGGAATGACATACACTAAGGGGCGCTACTCCCTAGAACCTTGCCGCATCCTTCCTGTTTTGACCATTTCCGGGGTGTGAGGCTCGACGAAGTCTCGTCCACAAAGCTACGCTTTCTACAAAGCCATGCTTCGGGTCAAACAAATGATCAACCTATGATCATAGAGATATAAGATCAAACAAATGATCATATCACAAATGATCAAACACTGATCATCACACAGCAACACTCAGCATGCCACATTACCAAATTGGGATATATCGCTGATAAATTTCAACTACATAACCTCTGAGCTCGTACGTCTCAGAGAAGGGTGTTAAGCTAAGAGAATAAATTCTCCGCCACCAACAGAAATGTATTTGAAAGAAATCGGCTTTATATCTCAAAGTGTAATGTCAGACATGTATCCATACAAGTCTGTTCCGGGTTCGAACAGAACCAAAGGCACTTCTCACGAAGCCCTTGCAATTCCGGATAACTTTCAATCACGTCCGGACTTCTCGTCACAAAAGAGTGATATAAATCTCTATACCGGCGCGACTCAGTGCAGAGACATTCGACAGGTTGTCCTTTCATTTTCGAAAAATATCCGGTCTTCAACACCGGTCTTCAAATGCTATCCATATACGACGTATCACTATTCGGAATGGGTTATATGACACAATTGTCTTTTCTCGGCTAACCCGAATAGTGAGCGCAATATTCAAAAACAAATGGATAATGGGATTTCAATTAAGTCACAATTTTTAACCCAAACTTTCTTTACAAATGGTTTAACAAATTACCATTTTAATCTTTTTAAACAAAAAGATTCAATTCACAAAGTTCACTTAATTTCACAAAGATTCATTCATAGATTTTCCAAATCGATTTCCATTTCAATTTAATTAATTCGTTAAATCTTTAAATCAAAGATTTAACTTATAGTTTTCAAAACAATTTCATTTCGAATGGGTTAAACAAAACATCAATTTAAATCTGTTAAAAATAGACAGATTTAATTCTTAGCTTTCAAAAAGAATTCATTCATAACTTGGAAAAATCATTTTTCAATTCAATCTTGAAATTCCTTTAATTAAACTGGAATTTCATTTCTTATCTGAAAGCTTTTATCATTCGAAAACAACAGTTTTCATTTTGGAAATCTGATTCATTCATACGAGTTGAAATCTTTGGTTTAAATTCCAATTCCCAAATTAATACTTTAAAATGGTTTAATTCATACAAACACATTTATATCATCTTTTATCCCTAGTTTTCAAATCATAGATTTAATTTCAAACTTGAATTCAAATTTAAATCAAATTATTTAAATTTCAAAACTCGATTAAGTTATTCAAAATAACTTTTATCTTTGAAATTCCATTTCAAAAGCTTTTTATTTTAAACCCAAATTTCTAATTTCAAAATCCATTTGAAATTAAAATTTCAATTTCAAAAACATCAAATTTAAATTATCTGTGACTTAACCGATTTCCACGTGAAATCCATATTTGTGTGTGTAAAAGTGTAGTCTAGGGGTTTTACACACAATAGTGCAACATCAATCATCACAGATATATCGATAAGCGGTATAATCGATAACGCTTATCTTCATTCACAGATTTATAGATAAAATAAATTTATCAGTCACAAAGATTCATAATTATAATTCGATGTGGGTTTCGGATAACCAACTGAAATCCGACTCCCTGTCGCATCGAAATTCAAGTGTCGTTTACGGGTCAAGGGTTTTCATATTCACATAGTAATATATCACAGAAATAGAAATTTCAGATCACAGCATAAATCAGGGTATATCACAAAGCATCATATATCAGGGATATCAAACAATTAAATCAATAGAATCCAAACATCCATAAGTAAAGTCAAGTATTCAATAGTTATTTATAGAATCAATTAATCGTTAAATCTTGATAAATTCAATTTATTTCCAAGTAAATTAATTACTTATGAATTAATTATCCAATCTAGGTTTATTAATTACAAATCATTTGATATAAATTAATTTATCAAACGCTTTAATTAACCTTCTTAATTAATCATATAAAATTAAATTAGCCTTTAAACCAATTACATAATTTGAACTAATCAACAATTTAAACAATTTATAATTGATTATCTAAATTAGTTAATCTAATTAATTATTAACAATCTATCACATTAATTACTTACTTAGTAATTCTTAGTTAATTATCTTCATTAACTAATAACATTTCTTTAATCACTTCCTTGAGAAATAGTTTATTATTAATCATTTCTAATAAATTAAATTTATTAATTTATAAATAAAAAAATAAATCATTCTTTAATTACCTTATAAATCTTTAATTACTTAATTCATTACAAATATAAATTAGTTAATCCTTCTTCATAACTCCTTTTTAAACAGTTAATCAATAATGATTATAGAAAATTGTTTTAAGGGAATATAACTTAAATTCTTTTATTCTGGAGTTTGCAAACAGTTCACCCAACATCAACAACCCGAGAATCCCCCCAGATCTACTCGAGTAGCCTCTCGAGTTTCCCACCAGATCTCACGGGTCATTCTTCTCCCCTCTCATTCGTTACTTCTTCTTCTTTTAATTTCTTTAAAACTTAGTTTAATTTTTAAGTTGAAATCTGGGAATACGACTATCACTCGCGTTCTACTCGTACCCATACCCGAGTTTCCCACCAAATCTCACGGGTTCTTCCCCGAGACCATCCTTCTTCCCCAATTTCTTCTTCTCCCTCCAAGGTCTGCTCTGATATGCACACCCATTTCCTTGTGCACGTATACAACCACCTATCGCCACCCCCATCAGCTCCGAGACCCCAGACAAATCAACGTTGAACTCGATAACCCTTTCAACCACTCAGAAATGAAAATCGAATCGAAAATCAAAAATAAGCTTCCAGGTCGAAATTTGAAAACTTCGCCATCATCGAAAATCCAAAACGCCGACGATCACGTCATTAAAAATCTTCGCCATCCTCACCGTAACTCACGCTCGATCCCCAGCTTCTACAGCGTGCCTCGCGATGGCCTCCGGTCCCTTCTCCACGTCGTCATTCCTAGATAGCCGAGACGAACAAAAGAACAGCCTAAAACCCTAAACTCCACTCGACACCTCAATTTACAACATAGAAAAATTATCTGGTAATTTTTACAACATCACTAACATCTATTCTTGCTTAAATCTAAATTTCAACAATTTAAATTGATTGAGTTATCCTAAATTCAAAAAATTGCAGTTTCTATTCAAATACAAACTGCTCACCAAATACCAAATTAAAAATCTTCATTTATGGTTTAAAAATCATAACTCGCAATAAGGGTTCGAGCTATGAACTTGAATTAACTTTTCGTAACAATTGAATTTATCAAAAAAAAATTCTTGTTTACTTATAAATCAAACTGACAGTGGTATATTTTCCTCTGACATGTTGAAACAGGTTTTAAAATCTTGGTTAAAGACTAAATTTCTTGTTTGGTTGAAGACCTTAATCCTTAACAATGATTTGATGAAAACAAATTTAAGTTTGAATCAATTGATCAACCCTGAAATCAATAACCAGAGAAGAACAACATCTAAACATGCACAGTGAATACATATGCATTTATACACATATCAGCACTCATTCATATCAATTCAAACCACAGATCAATATTAGAAGTTTCAAAAGAGTTTTCTCACCTTGATGGGAAGAAGCAGAGACAAAGAACAGGGAACAGAGGAGCTTTTCATTTTTGTTTTAAGCCTGGAATTTGATACTTGAATCTGGAAATTGCTTTTGAACTTGAGCACTGAAATGTTTGAACTGAAGTGTTTTGCTTCCTAGTTGATTTCCAGGTTTCATTTGTATTTCCTCTATTCTTTCTTTTACTTAGGTTGCATTTGTATAAACTTTTAGAAACTGGATTTGTAAAGTTTTTGTAATACGAAATGGAATGAGATAGTTTGATAAATAAACAAGTATACTCATTTGTTTACTGTTCTGGTACGTGAAAAATTCAGAGATTTTTATCTCTTTGGGGCTGAAAGGAAATATTTTGTGTACTTGTGATATAGCATTAAATGCTTGCTCCTTATCAAGTTTACACCAGCCCATTCTTTATTCTTTTAGGTACAAACTTGCATTAATTGTTCAAGTCCTCTATGTCTTATTTATAGACATTTGAATATTTTTCTTTCGGCTGCCTATACTTTGTTCTACTATTTTGCTTTGCTTTTACAAGCTTAACCTGGCTGCATTAATTATGTTTGCACTTATTGATGTTTTGTACTTTATTTTGCATCTTGTTTTATATTTTTATTTCTTATTTTGTTTACAGTTTATATTTGTTGGCTTGTTTACTTTATATTAAATAAAACTATATAATTTTTTTTTATAAACTCAAATTATTATTAACCCTTTACTTGAAATTTAAATCTAAATCACATATATATACAATATACAGATTTTTAATTGATTTAACATAGAATTTATTTGAATGTGGGGAAACTCGTTTCAATTTATCAATTGATTTTACATTTTTTTTTTCAAAAATTCATTTAATTATTAATTTAAATTAAATTAAATTTCGGGGTCGTTACAAAATTTCTATGTTTTGATTTACTTGGAGCGGTCTTCATGTAAATTCAATAAATTTTCTAATTCTAAAATATGTATAAAAGTGTAGCATTTGAATTAATAAAGAATATACCAAAGAGGGAAAGAGATGTGTAAGATATGGATATTCTTTTACATAGTTTACACTGTCTATTTCAATAAAAGAAAAGAAATAATTCTTTGTAATTTCAAACAAAGAAAAAATCTCACTTTGGTTAATTTATGGAAAATTATAACGGTGATCCCTTTTAGAACGATATCTTTGATAAACTATAATGTTGAAAGAAATGTTCTAGTTTAGAAACTAATATATAGACACACGTATAACCGCGTTTAACGTATATAAATAGAAAATATAAATAGCATAATTTACAACGTTATTCGTATTAGTTATTATAGGACTAGGATTTATGGATATTAATTACAGATTTAACGAGCAATAAATTTGTAATTAATAGAGAACAAAATGGAATTAAATAAGGATCGATTAAGTAATTTAATATGATGAAGGAATTGGATCGGGATAATAAATGGATTTTGAAACTAGTAATAAATTTAAAGGAATTTAAATGAGGATTGAATATAGATGGTCCAACTTTGACATTAACGATAAGTTATTATGGATATATTTACTGAAGTAGTAGATGGACCACATTTTATAAACCAAGAAGGAGAATTAAAATGATGGGGAATTAAGTTAAATCACACACTAATGGAATTCATATTAATTCAGTAAGGAGCATTAGGGCCCCAACATCATTAACGCTAGTTAATGATAAATGGCAACTTCTTGCAAAATTTTCTTTTGGAGTTTTTGATTGTTATAACTAGTTGTCTCCCTTAGGCTATTGGAAAAACGTATGATATGAAAAAATATGTTCCTATTTTATCATTGGGTCGATTTTATTGATGGGATTAGACCACCAGATAAACATATACATGGAGTAGTAATGTAAATAAGGAAATTTCATAAGGACACTTTGCTCGTGATAAACTATAGGTAAGAGTATAAGCTAATGAGGAAACTAGGTTAGTAACAGGAAATAAAAGAATGCTTCAATCCCAAAAAAATTTGGATTTTGGGAAAAATAAATTTTTTCTTGCTGAGAGACCCTATTCAAGGATGATCATTCACCGGAGGAGAAAAGTTGAATTTGGATATGAAGAGAATTTTTTTATTGGACAGGGATGAAGAAAAAGGTGGCGGAATTTTTCACTAGGTGTTTGACATGCCAAAACGAAAAAGATTTAATTGATTATGCAGCGAATGAAGACCGCACAAGTTCGTCAGAAATCCTATGCGGACAAGCATAGAAACGAGATACAACTATCAGTAAAGGATATGGTGTTTACCAAAGTTTCCTCTCTTAGAAAGGTCATGAGATTTGGAAAGTCGGGAGAGTTGGCACCAAATATTCGTTGGGTCTTTCCTAATTTTATAAAGAATAGAAAGACTTGCTATCGTGTGGAGCTATCGGATAATTAGTAGGAGTCCATGATGTTTTTTTCTTTTCACGTTTGAGAAAGGCCTTTATGGCACAGCTACTGTAGTAGAGCCTAATATATTAGGGGATTTGAGATGGAGCCAATAGCATCCCGTGCCACCACGAGCATTATGGAACATAGAACTAGGAAGCTATGCAATAAAGAAATTAGGCTGGTTCGAGTATAATAGGAGGAAAATCTGACAGAAAGCATGAGGACTTCTGATCCTAAGCTTTTCACCGGAGAACTTTCCTCTCCAAAATTTGGTTTTGGTTGCATTGCGGTTGCTAGATTGGATGGTAGGAGATGATTGATGCACTTTTACTATCACTTTTGCACTCATACAGAACAGTTTTTGCATGGTTAGAGTGTTTGCATACATACTTATATGTTACAATCATACATTCATGCTAGGATCGAGCCCACTTATAGTATGTCTATACACAAAATCACATTGCACTTTGGGTCGAGTAGATAGTTGTATAGAGAACTTGGTTGTATGACATGGATGTTTACCATTGGAAATATTTCAAGGACGAAATCCTTTTAGGGGAAACAATGTAACACACCATAAAATCAACCATAAATAAATAAGTTGAATAAATTAAATTAAATAAAATAGGGATAAAAATGGAAATTTTACAAAAGTTGGAAGTTAACAACGAAAGTTATGTCGTTGTGTTCGTGGCGAAATTCTGATCAATTTCTATATATAATATGTTGAAAATGGAACTCAAAAGGAAAAGTTATGAATGTTTGAAGTTTTCAGGTTCAAAATAATTTAAATAGAATTCAAATTCAAATGAATAATTAATTATAAATTTTGAAATTCAAAAAATAACTGTAGATATAATTGGGGGTTAAGTAAACGTTAAAATTAACGTTACGTTAAAGTTTAACTAAGGAAGAAAATAAATATATAAAACAACAGCACAATTCCTTCCCAAAATAGACGGAGAGGTCGACCCCCTGACCTCTACTGGTCGACCGCTGGCGGTCGAAAACTGGCATAGGGGCGGTCTACTACTCCTTATCGTATGGTGACTAGGGTTTTTAATTTTGGACGTTCCGATTTTAGTTATTTAAATCTGACGGTTCTGGTGTTTTCTTACCACTAAAAATAAGACCTTAGACCCCTTACTTTTATTCAAAAATATCCTAGCAAAGCTCTGTCAGTTGTCTCTTTCAAGATTTAGAAAACTCCATTAGGGTTTCAGGTATGAATTCCTATATATCTATTTTGTTTTCTATTTATTTTACCAACCTTTTCTTCTCTAATTTTCTGAATCTAATCTATATATACAAATCCCTTGTTGTACATATTTAAAGAAGAGATTTGGTAGAGATTGCCAAATGTGTGTCAAATCGAAAGGAGGCAAAGCTAAGGCTATACTATGAATGGAAATGTTAGCTTTTCTATTTTAGTAATTGATTAGTATAATTTGGGTTTGAATATGCCTTGTGGGGTTATGGTTTGCGAAAACATCATATAATAAACCCTCAAAACTCCTTCAATGCGAAATGTCAATTCTATGTTGAAATCTCAAATTTATTTATGTCAAAATAATGGGAATTGTCTAGATTTGTAGTTTTGATAATTTTACCTTCTATTCCGCTCCTTACTCTTTTTCTTTGAATGTGGTTAAAGAATTTTGATTAAGGAACAATGTGTAAGGTACAAATTTATTTGTAGTTTGCACTACTTATTCCTATGAATTAAATAAAAATTCCTTTGTTTATTTTTATGTAAAAATTGAGTTGAATAGAGCGTAAAAATTAGAATTGTAAGTTTCTAGTATCACATTATTTTGGTGTAATAAGTTGATTTATCGTATACAAGTCTATTGATTGAAATTTTTGGATATGAATATTGGAATTTTGGTAATATTGATAATATGGGATAAGACTTGTATAATTGTTTAAAGAGTTGATATTTAAACGTTAGTTTAAGGCGTATATTCGCACGCTTAGAAATTACTATACGCATGTGTTTATATATATATATATTAGCTTAATTAATGTATAATTATAGAGTATAATTGCATAGTTAAATAGATTATTAATTCTTTTAAATCCCCCTTAGGAAGGTAATTAATCTTAAAGGCAAAATAAGAAAGATTTTTTATAAGGCCTAGCTTATGGAAACGGTGAGGTGTATGATAATATATATAGAGTGTGATATAGATTATGACTAAGTTATAGGTATTGTATCGACCCGCCATTCATTCCACAGAATGACGCATCATTAATAAGAAAGAAAGGGATAGAAAAGAGAAAAGATAGAGAAGAAAGAAAGAAACAACATCAGAATCTCAACAGTGGAACGAATAAATTATATTAATCACATAAATATTACATAGTACACAACAGCTATCAGAGTTACATAGCTTATACATCACATACTAGACAGTTATAAACATCTGTCTAGACATTACAATTCAAATACAACACAGAGATAACAACACAGCGGAAAACTATATATCTATGAACGCTGAAGCCTCCTGCTCCATATCTCCTCCAGAATTCGTCAAAGCTAACCTGGATCCCTTGGCTACTCGTAAAAATTTGAGTACCCAAGAGTTTAGGAAAAACAGAAATAAACTCCGGGTCAGACATGGGTCTGGTGTGAGTAACAGGTTAAAGTTGCTTAACTTTGAAAAACCTTTGAAAACAAAAGGTATCTCGTAAGACTTCCCGCACATAAACATGGAAAAGTTTTTACCTTACGATAACCAAAACATTTGATAGGAAATCCAGTTATATTATAATAGGTCTAGGGTTTTCAAGTAAATATTCACATAGCCGAAATTGTTACATTCAATAAATTCCAGCATACATAGGTATATAATCAAATCCGAGATCACTTATTGGAGATTGGATTCCATACAATGGCAGGGCTACTGGGGTACCGCCCATCACAGTACGGGGCCTAGATCACCATACCGAGGATTACTCCCAATCCCCTGCAACACAAGGCCGGAACCATCCCTTACTGGATAATCCCGAACAAGACAACCCCGCGGTTGGGATCAGCAACCGCCCACTAAGCCGAATAAAAAGGAACCTCTAGACAGGGGAAAATCTCGTCCTACTTGGGTGCTACCCACTTAACCTTGCTGCACCTCCCCTGTTTTAGCCATTCCCAGTTGATGAGGCTTGAGGCTACGATTACCTTTAATCAGAACACATCACTTAGAATGCTCATCGTCCACCCGACGATGTGCTGAAAGCATTCAATCCATACAAGTTCGTTCCGGGTTCGAACGAAACCGAAGGCATTATCTCGTTACACTCGTTTTGGAATCACCCTCAGAGTTAACGACAATAACCCTTGCACTCTGAATCTTCATCTTCACTTGAGATTCACGACCTATCGTTAATTTGGATCGATGTGGTTTTCGGATATCCAAATCTGGAAACCCGATCCCGGTCTCATCGAAATCCAAACGTATCTTTTAAGTCCAGGTTGTTTTAAAGTTAAACAATTCAATTCTATTATCTATATACACACAGATAGATAATTCACAATATCACAATAGACAATCTACATTATCGTCACAAATAGATAATTCATATTATCATCACACTTCAACCAAAGCATCCATATCACACAACATCATTCATCTCATATCTGAGATCTCAAACCATTCAAGGCAATCAATATCATCCATTCATACATAAGCAATGATCTAATAATCACACCATCTATAATTAATTTAAAATGAATTAAATTAATTACTTGCATCTCTAATTAATTTAAAATAAAATAAATTAATTACTTCATCTCTAATTAATTTAAAATAAATTAAATTAATTACTTTCATCATTCTAAATCTTGCTTACTTAACCATTGATTAATTACAAATTAATTAATCATCCTTTAATTATTCATTTCAATTAATCATCCTTGATTAATTAGCTTTTAATTACATTCAAGTAATTAGCCTTTAATTAATTTCACAAATTAATTATTCTTAATCAAATACAGTAATCAACCTTTAATTACTACATTAATTAATTAACTATAATTAATTACATTAATCCTTAATTAATTAATTAATTACCCTTTAATCACTTATCATTGATTAATTAGTTTTAATTAATCAACCCTTAATTACATCATTAATTATATTAATTAATGATCTCTAATTACTTCTTTAATTAATTACTCTATTTAAATTAATTACAATAATTAATCTTTAATTAAACCACATTTATTAATCACTCTTGATTAACCACATTCGGTAATTAACTATCTTTAAATTAATCCCTTGGTTAATTACAAAAAGTAATTAAACTTAAATTACTTCCATTAATAAATCACCCTTCAATTAATTACATCCAGTAATTATCCATTAATTACTTCACTAAGTAATTATACTATATTAATTACATTAAGTAATTATACTAACAAATCATCCAATGATTATCTTAAATTAATTAAACTTAATTAATTAACTTACATTAATCACATTAAACTCAATTAATTACAATGAGTAATTAATTCCTTAATTACTTCCCTTAAGTAATTACACTTAAACAATTTCATAAATGATTATCTCTAATTAATTAATCTAATTAATTATTAAAATTAATCACATTAATTAATTATTAAATAATCTTAAGTTAATGACCTTCATTAACTATTATCAATTCTTAATTTCTTTTCTTAAGAATTTAAACTTAGATTAATCATTATTAATTTCAAATTAATTAATCTTAATTACCAATTAATTAATCTCTAACTATTTAATTAATTAAGTTTTAACTATAACTTAATTAATCCTTAATTACTTCATTAATTAATTCTTAATCATTAATTAAAAATGTAATCTTATCTAATTAATGATTCTTAATTACAAATTAATTATTCCTTAAATAATTAGTCTTAAACTTTAATTAATTAATTTAAAACTCTTAATTACTTAATTAATCATCCATATCATTAAGCTTTTTAGAAAAATGCAACAGATATTCCTTAATTAATTAATCTTAAACCTTAATTAACTAATTTAAACACTTAATTACTAAATTAATCAATCCAAATCATTAATTAATTAAATCAATTAATTATCCATTTAATTACCTTAATAATTTAATTGTTCTAAATTATTAAATCTTAATAAACTTTAAGATAAAAAATTACTCTTATTAATGATTAAATTATCATTAACAAAACATTTGAAAACATTTTACTTTCAAATTTACTTTTAAATTTCAAAACAGAACAGGTTTGAAAACCTGTAACAAAACATTTTACTCGAGCCCATCCATATTTTCTTCGAGTCCAACCTAACCTAACTTCGAGCCAAACATCAAATTACTTCGAGAAAATCTCGAGTAACCAATCCCCTCAAACCAAACTCAACTTCATCAGAAAATAAAGTGCACCGTGCACATGCACGGCGGCTCTGATCAACTCCGGCCATCTCCAATGATCTTCCCACATCGGAAATCATCCTCACACCCTATCACGATCATTAGATCATCTTCCCAAACTCGAAATCAAATTCGAGCTTCAAAACCAAACCTGGAACAAATCCTGGAACCACCACATCCAAAACCTGAAAACTGCCTCATCCACGATCCTTCGACCACCAGTGATTCTGAAACTCCGACCACACCATCGCCAATACCCAAGCTTCCATTACCCAGAGTTTCGATGCACTCAATCAACCCTATATGTTGCGGTGATTAATTTACTCGACCTAGTTAAAACTAGGGTTACAAACTTGAATCATCTACCGCCGCCCCCACGGTGGTCAATCCACCTAGCTGACAATTTTCCCTTACTTCCCGATCACTCTTCCACCTCCAGGAAGAACCCTGACTTCCCAAAGCAAGTGAATCACCAGAAACCACCAAATTTCCATTTTCTATTCAACCCAGAACTGCACCCATATTTCATTACTAGAAATTATGATTTTAGTTTTAAAAATCAAGTTTTAAGTTTAGGATTCAGATCATATACCTGAATCATTGAATTAGGATACTTGAATTCTTGACAAAACTAATGCTACCCTGTTCTTATGGTTTACAGAGCAACTCCCAAATTTATTTTCACTTAAATGAATTTTTAAACTTTAATTCATGACTAGACAAACAATTTGTGTTTACATCTTAAACACTAACATAGCTTAAGTCATGTAATAATGGATTTTGAACAATTCTTGAACCTGTAAACTAAACAGTGTAATACAGAGACAACACATGCACACATATATCCATTCTTATTCACACAGAAGATCTACTGGTATATATATACACATAATACATACTTAACACGGCAATTATCATGCAACAGATTCAAATACTTAAACTTATAAAAGTGCTGTTACTCACCAGAAAACAATTGATGAAGAACAAAGCATTCCTTTTTGAAATAGTATTGAAAACTTTTGAATCTCTTTAAAACTGAAATGCCCTTTGATTTAAAAACTTGAGTGTTTGTCTCAGGTTTGCATGCAGGCTTGTTCTTGTTTTTGAAAATAAGTTTACATGTTTGCTTGCTTTAGTTTTGAAAAGATACTGGCATTAGAAAATCTCAGGTTGAAGAAGAAGCTTTGCAGGCTTTGATTTGAAAATGAACTGCAGTTGGTGATTTGAAACTTGAAAATGGTTTGCATGTATCTGAATTGATTTCTAGTTTTGGGGAAGTGATTTACAGATTTGTTTTTGATCTTTGAAAATGAATTACAGATCTTGTTTTTGAGTTATTATTTCAGCTGAAGTTTTTCTTTAGTTTTGATTAGAGAAGAAAGAAATGAAGAGGGGGAAAACATATGTATTTAAAATGGCTAAAATGATTAATTTAAAAATTAAAAGAAAAACAAAATCTTGACATTTGTCATTATAATACACTTATCATTTAACACTTGTAAAATGAGGCCTTAAGATAATAACACTTATCTTTTTAAGTAATTAGTATTTATTTTTAAAGGTTAATATAAGCTTATACTAAATTAATTAGTTTATAAGTACTTATTTATATATAGATAATTTTAAAGAAATAAAACCAATTATATATATAAATAAAAACTTATACATATATTTTAACTCCAAATATTTTTTTAATATATCTACCATTTGAATTTCTTAAAAATCTATTCATATCTATAAAAAAATACATTATTAATATTGTTTGAAAATATCAATTTGGTCAAATTTAAATAATTTTTAAAAGATATTATCTTATTATTCATAAATTACTTATATTAATGTACCATATATTTATCAAGCAATATTTAAAACAATTTTTTTTTCTAATCCTATTTAAATTTAAACTTAAGCTAAAATAAAATTTAAACAATTAAACATTTACCTTAAGTATTTTAAAACTATATAGTTAACTATTTAAATAACCTTTGAAAAGTTTTATATTAAATTTAAATCATCATTTCCAAATTACCAAATATATTAGAATTTGAAAAACATATTTTTATTTGTTTATTAAATGCAAACCAAAGCTTTCTATTTACAATATATACAAATATATATACATTATAAATAGAAAACATTTTATTAGCTCTAAAAGATAAAATTTACCAATTAAATATTTATAAAGAAGTTTATTAAACCAATTTAAATGCTTATTAACAAAGATTATTAAATAAATATTGCCCAAAATTCTGGGATATCACAGGTATGCGAGGTCAGTCAAAAATACACGAAAGTCCGCCCAGTTAATTTGACCACCAGTAGTGTGATTTTGAGGCCGATGTGAGACATCACATATAATAAGTAACTATGATGATGCGAGGTTAGTGCCAAATTCTATAGGGTAATTCTGCCCAGCAAATCTGGCTATTAGTATCCACGAATAGTCGGGCTAATGTGAGACATCACCCTGGGGTACGGGTCTTAATACGATGGACTCGCTTTAGAGATTGAAGGTATTAAGTGGTTGTGTGAGGGCCCTCCTCTTCTCTATGTAGAAAGTAGTAAATGGTCGGGGTTATTGGTTAGGAACAGTAGTGGATATCTCAGGAAAGAGTTGCTTCATAGGAAGTATTAAGTGGCAGAAAAGATTCCATGCAATATCAGCTAGATAGTTACTAGTGAGAAGTCTGTCTTGGGATTATAGGTAGTAAATGACGATGTTATCCCGCCTTTTGGCAAGGACGTGACACCAAGAACTCAACTGGAAACCGAGGACAGTCCGTCCCGAAGATCGGTTATACGCAGGCTCACTATGGATGTCGATAAATTTTATCCGAATCTAGATCAAGCTACAATTAACAAGGCACGACGTGAAAAGCTATGAAAGACAACGTTCCAAATTTCAAGTCAATCGGAGTTCGTATGCTCAAGATATGATCGATGCAAGTCAAGAAAATTGACTCATTCGTATCCATCAATTCACACGAATCCTTTTCGTATCCATCGGTTTGCAAGCCTCAATTCGTATCCATCCAGGGATCAGCCTCCTTCGCATCGATCCTGTTCGAATCCATCAACTATGCACGGTTTTGTATCGATCAGTAGCAAGTGAGTCCACTTCGTATCCATCCAGATCTACCTGCTTCGTATCCATTGACTGTAACACAAGTGTCCATTTCGTATCGATTAAGTTTCAGACAAGCTTTGTATTGATCGACCACAGATTGATACGAAATCCACACCTCCCATCGATGTAAAGTGGAATGCAAAAGATCGATATGAAGTGGAGTGTGCAAAATTGATACGAAGTGAGATGCAATCGATCGATACAAACAGAGCAAAGACAATCAATACGAACAGAACAGTTGCGATCGATACAAACAAGGCTCAACTGGATCGATACGAACAAGATACATCCCTATGAAAGACTCAATCACTCGGCACGAGAAGTGGATCGATTCGAGGAGTTAGTGCCACATCAACTTGGAAGCACATGCCCAAAAGCGATACGAAGAGATCGATGCGAAGGGGATCGATACGAATTCAACAGCCAACAGAAAACCCGAACTTACATCGATCGTAACTCATAATCTACAAGTCCAAATGCCACCAAATTTTCACAGTAGCTTGCGTACATCCTCAACAACGCTCACGATCGATCCCGGCTCAATTGGACAAGATATTAATCGATACGAAGCTCATTCGTATCGATGACAGATCGAGTGCAAACCACATGGGATCGATTGCGTGGGCCCACCCACGTGCAAGAAGAGGTCTCCCGAGATCTGAGCGAGATATTTGCAACCTACGCCTATAAATAGCAGCCCAGGACCTACAGAAAAAGGACCTTTGGCTCTTCGACGTCCAGACTCTTCCAAAATCACCGTTGTACTCGAAATTTACTGTTGTAATCCGCTGTAACCAGCAAGAAAAAGTGAATAAAAGTGAATCGTTTCATAGTGGACGTAGGCAACACGCCGAACCACTCTAAATCTTTGTGTTTCTCTACTGCTTTTAAGATTAATTTTGGTGTGTTTGTTAGATCTGCCTCCTTTTTCATTTATATTCTTCATTTTATCTCTTCAAACACATCCGAAGAATGTTGTGCCCAATTTTGGTACAAACACTTTGGTGCTTTCACTGAGAAAACCCAGTTTTCTCCTGCTCGTTGGATCTACTATCGATATCGGATTGCATAAATCCAAGAAGAAGATCCATATTTCCAGTTTAAAGTTCTTCCATCCTATTCAGATTTGCATCAAGTCTAGGAAAGAGCTTCGCTACCCATCATGGTTAACACCAGGACTACCTCAACTGCCATAGATCTAGAAGGACGGGACAGATAGAACCCCGTACAACTACCTCTTGCCGACCAGAATGCTGCCGGACCATCAGATCTGCAAGGCCCTGTCACCAGGGAGGAATTTCAAATGCTAATGCGAGAGCTTACTCAAAGCCGTCAACAGCTTACTCAACAGCTGCGAGCCAACGCAGAATTGACCAACCAACTAAACCGTCAAAGACGAAGGAGATCCAAAAGGGATCAGGCTTTCTATTCATCCATCGAAAGTTCAGCCTCTTCTGACTACCATCATAGATCCACGCGCCCACGACTGGACAGAAGTTACACACAGGCCACTGGGCATCAGCATACATTGAATCTTGGGCAACCGAGAGTTGGCCCATCAACCAGCCATCAAACTGGACCCTCCTCCCGAGGAGGCGCTGCCCCTTATCATATTACTGACAACCGCACTACCACTGCTACCGATTTGGGAGTTGATGCTCGGAACCGAATGGATCCGACCTACCTCCAATGCAACCATACTCCTGAGCCTTATGTCCTCGAAGACATAGAACCAAGGAGGCAAGCATGGACCGTCGACAGCGACCGGCCCCTCCTCGCATTGTGGAACCCGACCACACCTTGGCCCAACATGCTCAAAATGTCCAAATGCCTGACATTCCGACGATGATCCGTCAAATGATCCATGAAATTCAGGTTCTTACCAATGATGACTGGGGAATCTCCTGGAGTCATACCCCTTTTACTGGTGAGATACTCTATGCTGAACCACCTCGACGATTCAGGATGCCGACTTTACCCGTTTATGAAGGGAGCTCTGATCCTAATCAACATATCCTGAAGTATGAATGGTTAATGAATGCTGCACGAGCTGATGATGCAGTTAAGTGTCGAAGTTTCCCGATCTCTCTAGGGGGCATATCAACTATGTGGTTTACCCGTTTACCACCTCGATCTATCTCTTGTTTTGACCAGTTGGCAACAAAGTTTATTAAGCAATTTCGCATGCATGTCGCAAGGCTGAAAGATGTTAATACCTTGTCTAGTGTCACTCAAGCTCCTGGAGAGACACTTAGATGTTATTTGGAGAGATTTCATGCTGCATGTGCTGAAATTAGTAACCCCAATGATAATTCGATTCTGATGGCACTGACTAAGGGGATCGACCCTGACTCCGAGTTCGGCAATTGGTTGGCCGGAAAACCTCCTGCGTCATTGGACCGTTTCTATTCCAAGGCAGCCGAATTCTTGAGAAGGGAGGATGCGAAATAGTCTAGGAAAAAGGATGACGTAGGACCTAGTGCAGAAGGAATTCAGAGCAATGTTGCTGTTAAACAATCCGGGGAGAGTTCTGGAAAGGTGCAATTGAACATTCAGAATAAACAAAATCAACAGAAAGGCAATGGTAATCAAGGTAGGAAACAGGATCAGAATCATGGTCCGCGCCGTAGGTCTCCTATGTTTGATAATTATACTCCTTTGAACAAGTCATTGGAAAATGTGTATCTACAGACCTGCAATACCATTCAGTACAAGAAACCTGCTCCGAAACAGTCATCGGAGAAACAAATTCAGACATGAAAGTTTTGTAGATTTCACGAAAGCTACGGCTATAACACGAATGAGTGTTATCACTTGCAAGATCTCATTGAAAAGTTGATATGTGAGAGAAAGCTAGAGCTGTTTATGCGGGCGCCGTAATCCGGAGTTGCGGGCCCATCAAATCAGAACCATGTACCGAATCAGGCGAGACCGGAGGAACCCGCTCGTACCGGCGGAAGGTTGGTGATAAATACTGTTAGTGGTGGTCCACATCCGGTAGATCGAAGCTGGAGGGAAATGGAGTCGTATGCTAACTCTATCAGGCATGTGGACTTTGAATGTTGTAGTAGTTTGGAAGATGGGGCTCCGGCCAAACAACAGAAGACGATGACTGATGACATCGTGTTTCGAGACTGAGATGCCGATAAAGTCGAAGCCCTAACCATTGATCCACTTGTCATTTCAGCCCAAATAGGTCCTGCTTGGATGAAGAGGATCCTGGTGGATAGTGGAAGCTCGGTATATATATCGTTTAAACGAGCTTACGATCAGATGAAAATGGACGCAAAGGACCTGAGACCTTTTCAGTACCATATCCATGGCTTCAATGGAAGTGCGACAATACCCACTGGAATGGTGGAGCTACTAGTGGAATTGGGAATCGCAGAACGCTGGAGAGTCCGGATGCTACAGTTTGTTGTGTTGGATATAGATTCGCCATACAATGCCTTCTTGGGCCGACCAGCCCTAGCCGAGTTCCGGGCTGCCATCGCCCCTTGGTGTTTGACTTTAAATTCCCTATCGACAATGGAGTCGGAGTTGTTCAGGGAGACCAGGCTGCTGGACGAGCCTGTTATGTTGCGGAGCTGCGGGAGGCGCATCAGAAAGAAAAAGGGAAGGGCGTAGAGGAATCTCTCTGCGTCCGCTTTGCTGAGAATTAACAATTGACGCCTGGGCCCAGGCCCGGGCACCCAAACCAATTCCCTAGGGATCTTGACCTGAGAGATACTGAAAGTGCAGACGAAAGTAAAGATAGTCAAGCTTCCCCAGCCGAGCTGACGATCAATGTTCTGATCGACGATTCTAGAATGATAAAGATTGGATCTCAGCTAAGCCAACAGATGCAAGAGGAATTGGTTGGATTTCTCCGGGCAAACCTTGACGTGTTTGCTTGGACGCACTCTGACATGTGTGGGATCTCGCCGGACATCGCAAGCCACACATTGAATATTGACCCACGACATGTCCCGGTCAAACAAAAAAGGTGTGGTATGGATCCAGAGAGATCTGCCACCCTTAAAGAAGAGGTAGAAAAGAAAAAATCGAACGGGTTTATCCGGGATGCGTTATATCCGGAATGGGTGTCAAATCTTGTACTTGTCCGAAAGCTAAATGGGAAATGGAGAACATGCATCGATTACTCTGATCTGAATAAAGCTTGCCCTAAAGATAGTTTTCCACTTCCCCGAGTCGATCAGCTCGTAGACTCAACAGCTGGACATGAGCTCCTATCCTTCATGATTGCATATTATGGTTACAATCAAATACCCATGCACTTGCCCGACAAGGAGCATACCAGCTTCGTAACCAATATGGGGCTTTACTGCTACAAAGTTATGCCTTTTAGACTCAAGAATGCTGGGGTAACTTATCAACGGTTAGTTAATCGAATGTTCGCTAACCAGATTAGAAAAACCATGGAAGTATATGTGGACGATACACTCATGAAGTCGCGATTCTCCACTGATCATATCTAAGACCTGGAGTCAATGTTTAATATCCTTCGAGAATACAGAATGAAACTCAATCCGTTGAAATGTCACTTTGGGGTCGCATCAGGAAAATTCCTTGGGTTTATCGTCAACGCTCGAGGAATCGAAGCCAATCCCGAAAAGATCTAGGCAATCAGAAATCTAGAAACTCCGAGAACTATAAAACAAGTCTAGAGCCTCAATGGGAAAGTAGCAGCATTAAGCAGGTTCATTTCAAAATCCACTGACAAATGCATTCCCGTCTTCGATTTGATCAGAAAAAAGAAACGGAACTTTGAATGGACTACGGAATGTGAGGGCGCATTCCGAGCGCTAATCCAACACCTCTCCACACCGCCTATTCTGTCAAAGCCTATTGATCATGAGAAATTGTACATTTACTTGGCGGTGTCAGAAAACGCAATCAGTGCTGCCCTAGTTCGGGAGGAAGACCGAGTACAAAAGCCGGTCTACTATATTAGCAAACGACTAACCGGAGCTGAGAGAAATTATCCGAAGCTATAGAAGTTGGCTTACTATCTTGTTATTGCATCAAGAAAGCTCCGTCTGTATTTCCAAGCTTATCCTATCACCGTTTACACCAACCAGCCGTTACGACAGGTCCTTACACGGCCTAAGACATCTGGTAGGTTACTCAAATGGAACATCGAACTAAGTCAGTTTGATATCGCTTACACTCCAAGGCGAGCCATTCAAGGACAAGTCCTAGCGGATTTCGTAGCCTAATTTACCATCCCAGAGGACTTGCCCGAAACTAGTGAATCTACCAAATATATCTGGAAGCTGCATACTGATGGTGCATTAAATGACCGTTGCTCGGGTGCCGAAGTTGTTCTTGAAACTCCTGAAGGTCAATCTATATGCTATGCTTTAAAGTTTGATTTTCGTGCGACCAACAACAAAGCCGAGTATAAAGCCCTACTTAACAGATTGAGGCTTGCCAAAGATTTGAAAATCATTGCTGTGGAGATTTATTGTGATTCACAATTGGTCGTGTGTCAAGTTCGGGGGGAGTACCAGGCCAAAGACCGAAGGCTGGCTGCTTATTAGCTCGAGTCCAGGAGATACTAAATTAGTTCAATTATTATGCCATCTACTGCATACTCCGAGAGCGCAATCAAAAAGCCGATTCATTAGCAAAGTTAGCCAGTATAGGCGAGGCACAACAAATGGGACTCGTTCCCGTAGAGACGTTAGCTTCCTTGAGCATTGATCGAATGGAGACAGATGGGATATTTGAGGTTATTGCCGATAAGGAGTCATGGATGACTCCGTTCAGAAATTATCTCGAGCATGGGACCCTACCAAAGCGTAGGAGTGAAAGGAGACAGATTCTTTGAAAAGCTTCGCGGTTCACTATTCAGAATGGAGTCATGTATAGAAGAGGGTACTCTGTTCCTTTACTCCGGTGTATCGCTCACGATGAAATCAAACGCGTATTGCATGATGTGCATGAAGGAGAATGTGGCGATCACACCGGGAGGCAAGCCCTTGCCAAGAAAGTGCTCCGATATGGATACTATTGGCCAACCGTAAATCACGATGCATCGGATTACGCCATAAAATGTGACAGATGTCAAAAGCACGCTCGAATTCCGAGAGCCCCACCTACCGAAACAACTCAGATGGTCAGTCCATGGCCGTTTGCAGTACGGGGCATTGACATTATAGGCTCTCTACCTCTAGCCAAAGGTGGTGCGAAGTACGCCATCGTAGCAGTTGATTACTTTACCAAGTGGGCAGAAGCTGAACCCCTTACTACAATCACAACAAAGAAGGCGATCAACTTTGTAGTGCGCAACATCATCTGCCGATTTGGTCTCCTACATACTATCATCACTGATAACGGGACCCAATTCGACAGTGTTGAATTTAAGATTTCTATCAACGATTCCACATTCAGAAGAAATTCTCCGCAGTTGCACACACTCAAGCGAATGGACAAGTCGAAGCTGTTAATAAAGTTATCAAGTCTATTATGAAGAAACGACTGGAAAAGGCCGGGGGCAAATGGGTTGATGAACTTCCTATGGCTTTATGGGCTTACTGAACAACCCACAAGTCCGCGACTGGCCACACACCATTTTCTCTTTCTTATGGTTCAGAAGCTGTTATCCTAGTCGAATTAGAAGTGCCTTCTCATCGTGTGACGTACTATGATCCAAAGACAAATGCTATACTACTTGCCGAATCTCTGGATTTATTGGATGAGAAGCGTAAAGAGGCTGATTTGAGGGTAGCCGCATATCAAAGTTGAGTCTCTCGATTATACAATGCCAAGGTCTGACCCCAAACCTTTGAACTCGGCGATCTCGTCCTCAAGAGAATATATCCGGTCCCTTCACATATGAAGCCAACCTGGGAAGGGCCGTATGTTATTGAATGAAAGCTCGGAGATGACACATTCAAATTATCGACCGTTGACGGTCTCACTCTTCCAAGAGCCTGGAACAGCGAGAGTCTTCGTCGCTACTACACATGACAGGCTCTGTTTATTTATTCAGTCTACTTTTCATTTGCAAGTTGTTTATGCATTTCAAAATTTGAATTTGTAATAAGGCAACTAACTTTGCTATATTTTCTTATTGCAACAATAAAATGCAATCTCTTCGAGCCAGAGCAGTGATTTATAAAATGCATCATTCGATCATCACAATGCACGGAGAGCTAAGTTCCATCCTAAGGTGGAATTTATTCAAATAGGGAGTGAATGTGATATGACCGGTTACTCGCTAAGTGAAACCCAAGCTCGGGGACAAGTTATCACACCGAAGTCAAAAAAAGATTGATACACGACAATCCTTAATTAACTCCAGATTCCCAAAGTGCGAACTGGAGTATAACCTACAGATGCGGTCTCGAAAAGGGTGGATCCATCCACCTAACGACTTCGCCCGTACCTTGACCAAGTTTGAGGAAGATGGATCCGTCCATCTAACGACCTCGCTTGTTAACACAGGGTGGATGTGAACCGACCATCCACGATCCTGATAGAGTCTTCGTTCCTGGAGTGCGAACGAAATCCTAAAGCCTGAGCAGATGTAACTGACCATCTGTCGGCCAACTCTAAAGTTCCCAGAGCGCGAACGGGAGTATAAACATTAACTAACTTCAGATTGCCGGAGTGCGAACTAGGGTGCAAACGTCAACTAACTCCGGATTCCCAGAGTGCAAACCAAAGTATCGACAGCAATTAACTCTAAATCCCCGGAGAGTGGATTGGGGTTTAAACACAAACCGGATTGGAATGGACCGTTCGTAAAACAACTATGAGTCCCTGGAGCACGGTCAGAGTATAAATGCAAATCGGGTGTGATTGACCACCTGCAAACTGATTTAAGTCCTCAATGTACGGACGAAACGCTGAGTATCAAGCGGGTGTGACTAACCGCCCATAAAATAACTTAAGTCCCCGGAGCGTGGACATATCCTTGAAACTTAAGCAGGCGTGACCAATCGCCGATGTTCGAATGCAAATCCCCGAAGTGTGGATGCAATCATCGATAGATGAGCGAGTGTGATTCGATCACTCGAATTTTCCTTGTTTCAGCATCAATTCAACGACTTTAAGCTCGATGTGTTGAAGGTGAAATACAATTGCCACCTGTCTTTACAATTCATCCCTGAAACAGGGGCAGAACTTAAGTGCCAATCACTGGCTGAGACAGTGCAGCATCGGAGTCCGGCTTAACGTTCGGTCATGACCCATAGCCGTGATTTCAGGACTTAACAAACAAACTCAGATCCAGTCCGAAGATCGAAACTTAACAAGTGTACCGGAGTGGAGTTCAAATGCTGAAACACTTAAGAAAATAAATGAAAATTGAGTTGGAGACAAAATGGAATTTTATTTCAACTATTTGTGGAAGAAGACTAAGTACAAGTTTATCCCAAAAATCCTACTAGTAGGGGCCGAACCCGCATCTATACGTGGCCAACAAAAGCTAAAGAAATTCCTAGCTACTCAAAAATGAGCCGAAGAGATGTATCTACTCTTTTTTCTTTCTCGGTTTCTTCTTCGGTATGGACCCGCTGGAGCTGTCACTTGGTATTCTCTTTGAGTCCTTGCCTTTCGGCAGCCGATCTCCAGTCGGGGGCGTTATACCAATTTCCTCCTTCGAACTCAAATGTATTGGAACGCTTCCTGAAGGCGAAGTCGGAGGGACAGGATCAATAGTAGGAGGCGGGATAGGCACACTTGTCTCAACGACCGTTCCTCCCAGAGATATCATCCGCAAAGGGGATGGACCAGGTCCCGCATTCCACCTCCAAAGCCACTGCCCCGCACGGCTGCCTCCATCTCAGCATTGATTTTAGCTATAATTTCCTCTTCATGAAGTGTTTGTGCATCCCTGGGGACTCCCACAGTTGGGGCTGAAGAACTTGTCATTGGCGCGCTTCCACCCATAACGAACGGCAAATCGGCAATGGGGTCACTATGATGACCGAGAAGTTCCTCCATCATCTACTCATCAAAAATAAGTGTGCTTCCCTGTGCTCCATCAGTTGGTGCCGTGGTCGTTGCGGTGGTCACTTCTGTTATAATGGACTCCTACACATGATGTGATTCTTGAGTTGTAGGAGGATGACCGATGTTGCTCCGATCACTGGATAAAAACAAAGGAAGGACTGTTAGTAATTATTTCAAGTGACGTTTCCAATTTCGGATAAGCATAGAAAATGTTCATAGTACCTTCCTCAGTTTGGCTTGCGGGTGGCGGAACAGCTTCAGAGACTTGCTCACGAGCTGGAGATAACTGCGGTTGATCCGGGTTGTAAGCAGGAACGGGCGGAGGATCAACCGCTGATGTGGATTCAGGCTGAGTCGGTGCAAGAGTTTTGGAACTTATATCATGATGTTCGACACCAGAGCCTTCTCCAACTTCCGAGCGTTGAGCGCCAAGTTTCTCCTTTTCGTATGAGATCATCGTTTCATGGAGAACTTTCCGTTCATCTTCGTTGTACACCCGGTTCTCGAGCTTGAACTCGTCGATCGATTCAGCTTGGTGAGTAGCCTTTTCATCTCCTACTAATCGGCCCCAAGCATTGAACAGGTGTGTTGGATAGTTATCAAGCCAGGCCAGGTTTCTGTGCTTCAAAACATTGGCATGGTAAGTATTGAAAAGATCTTCAATGTCTGCCTCTAGCCTGGCTTCAGCCATTTTAACTTCATCCTCAACCTCCCGGATTTTAAGTGATGCCGCATCCCGTTCATCCCGAAGCACCATAGCCTGTTCACACGCCTCCTGGGCTGCTTTTTTTGCATCATCCTTTTCCTTGACGATTTCGGAAAATTTGGCTTTAAGCTCATTAAGTTCTTTCAGAGTAACGTCCCTTTCGGCTGTGACGGTGGTGTTTCGGTGGCCCATCTCCTCCACCAAAGCGAAATTCATTTGTCGCATTCTTTCCATAGATTGAGTTGCCTCATCAGCTTTTTGGGTGGCCTCTATTTTAGATTTCTGAGAGGATTCAGCTTCATCATTGAGCACTTGGATAATACGGTCTTCTTGGGTGAGGTCCGTTTCTAACTTCTCAATTATTTTCGCTCGCTCAAAAGCCACCGCCGACGCTTTATCTGCGGCTTTCATCCACTCCTTGTATTGGATATAAATATAATGGATATAGTCGTGCATCGTTTGTTCAGCCTCAGATGGGATTTTCTTTAAGTGACGAGGGAAGATAAAGTCGTCGAAGCAAATGTTCGGAAAATATTTTCTCAACTCGGTAATAGCCTGCTCAGCAATAGTAGGAGTAGTATCTCCGGTCCTGTGGTGTTGAGACTCAGACCTCGGAGCGTGAGAAGATGGTTTTTGGCATGGAGGCTCCGGGGGGTGTGTGCTGTGAGTAGAAGGTTGTGTAGGGAATCGAGGAGGTGGAGAACGCGATCGGGATCGATATTTATATTCCCCGTCTCTATCTCTATCCCTCTCATAACGCTCTTGGCTGGAATAACCGCGATCGCGGTTTCTATCATCCTCCCTCCGGCAGGACTCATAATACGAACTCGATGACTAGCGCGCTGAACGGAGACTTCCAAGCATAGAATCTCGCCTATTCATCATATCTGTAAAGTAAAAGAAAAACGGAGTTAGTATTCTCTCAAAGCAGACAACTTAGGCTGGAAACCGTGTAGTGCCGTGAAGTGTATATGTGCGTGCTACCCCCCGACCAACCGGTAATGTCAGACACACTTGTGGGAAGAGACTCGCTTAAATCTAGAGCACTTTGAATCCCCTCCAATCTAGTGTCGTATTGAAGTGACACATAGTCCAGAATCGGAATATCAGCAAGTCCTTCAAAAGGATTCTCTACTTGCGAGGGAGGAGCCTCCGAAATTCTAACACCGGAGGCTGGCAGGGACACAACTACGGATTTCCATCTTGAGGATTTGTGACGCTTGTGTGCAACTGCCTTTCCTTTTCTCCTTCCCTCCGAACCCAGAAAACTGTCAGAAGGCCCGCTACGGGTTCATCGTTCGTAGGCGTGTTTTCTTCATCACCCTCCTCAGCTATTACGACCCCGGGCGCTTTACGCTTCACCCGTTTAGTCGGGATTTCCCTAAGCGCTCCTTCAAGTCTTATGCTTTGTTTTCGTTCGATCAGCCCATCGATCCTCAAGTTTCTGTCTGTTAACACTGAGTCCAAATCTCTCATTTTGCTCGGCACTTCCTGAAGAATTCGCACTATTTCTTTGAAGTGAGCACCTTCGGGTCGTGGGATTGTAGCTGTAAAGGAAATACGATATTAGTTACAACATCAACTATGGCTATCTTATTAACTACTGGAACAAGTGCAGCACTTACGTCTGGCTAACCATCGACTAGCAAACCCTGGGGGGCATTGAACATAGAACCACTCGGTTTTGAAGTAGCTCAATCTGGTCTAGGCACCAATCACAACTTGGCAGTTCCTAACTGCCTCGAAGAACGTGAAAGAAGGGCTATCTCCCCGACTTTTAACATTAAAAAGGTATCTGATTTCGATCGGAGTCGGGGGTCGGAAAAGATTCTCCATGAATACAATGAATAGACTAATTAGCAAAGCATATCCATTTGGATGTAACTGTGATGGGGCGATTCCAGAGAAATCCATCACTTCTCTAATATATTGATTGAATGGAGGAAGCGTCCCGGCTGTACATGAATGCCTGTTGAAGGCAGTAAACCCTTCCGGGGGAGCATGCGGTCTATCATTCGGTCCCGGTAATAAGACGCCGTCCAACGGCAGACCGTGCCTTAGGCATATCCGCCCCAACATATCTTCAGAGACGTTGGGCGGCACAGAATCATGTTGGTTGCCGATAAACCTAGCACTTGGCAGCTCGTCCGGTGCTGGATCTATAACTTCGGCTGCGATGACCAGTATTTCTATTACTAAGGGAGCTGGACTTTGAAGCTCCTGCTGCTGTGAACTTGTAGCTTCCATAGCTAATCAACTTATCAAAAACCATCGTTAGATGATAATAAGCCCGTGTGTTCCCCAGTGTGAAGTGCGTGAAGGTGTTGTGCAGTGCAGTGCTACATGTTACTCGAGAAACTTCATGAAAATAAAAGAGAAATGTTCAAACGACAAGAATTTGAGATTCGATCGGAGTGACCGTCATCGCTGACCGTCACAACCATGTCATCCATACTTTAAAGACCGGTACGAGTTAAAGTTTGTCAAAATTCTATCAAGTTACAATTCCGTTGACGAGCTTCGAAGGGCGGTCAAATATGCAGTTTAGTGGTTATGTCCAGTTATGCAAGGGAGAATCTCGTCGGAGTCAAGTATTTAAGTATGCGAGAGAGTTTACATCGGTTGAAAATTTGAATTCGAATCGATCACCGAAATTTCCTTTCGTATCGATCCAGACACCATCACTTCGTATTGATCATAGAGCAACAGTTCGTATCGATCGCCTAAGGTCATTTCGTATCGATCAAAATTTCTTACTTCGTATCGAACATCAGCGGCGTTTTCATAACAAAGATTTCATATCAGTCGATCGATACGAAGGTACCCCATCTATCGATACGAAACAAGACTTTCCCATCGATACGAGATCATGCCATACCGGGATCGATACGAACTTCCCCCTGTCATCCATCAGTTCCAGAATCGATATGAATCCTTCGTCCCAGATCGATACGAGGGTGTTTCTTCTTTCCTTCTCCCCATCGATGCAAGGTCAAGGAAAAGCATCTCTTCTGTGAGTACTTTGTATCCGTCCATACTTTACCTTCTCCAATCGACACAAACGCCATTACCGTTCCATCAACCTCGCTCTAACCCAATTCCGGCATCGACGACGCCAGAATCGACCACCATCGTGTATGGGGTGACATCAAGTTTCAAGCCTCGTCATGTTTAGATAGATTTAGTTAGCAAATTACCTAGTTCGAATGGATTAAGTTAAAGGCTAAGCGCTGAGTGTTTTGGAAACAAAGGCTTGTGCAGTTCTTTTTACTCTCTCGAGTTTTCGATCGATAAGAAGGTAAATGCAAAAGTGATGGCAAGTAGAAAATTTAGCTAAGTCCAAAACGTATTTATATGGTCTCGTATCCAAGGAAGAAACGATTCGCCTCCCAATAATAGAAACCGATCGAAACGGTCGCGAATTCTATCGACACGAAGAGACTTATTCGTATCCATCAGTCTAGAACAATACAACGGTTAACACTTCGTATCCATCAGCAAGTTACCCCCAGCTTCGTGTCCCTCAATTCAAGTCTCATTGATACGAAACTCCCAACGAAGACTTGCTTGAATCACTGGATTTCATCGATACGAAGCGCTATTTCGTATCCCTAAGCTTGGAGGCCTAAGCTTCATATCATCGATACGAAATGACAAATTCGCGTCCATCATTTTGAAGACCGTCTGAATTCGTATCCATCGATATGAAATGATTCAAAGAACCAACTGATTCGTATCGATTGCCATCGATACGAAGAACGACTTTTTTAACTTTTCACATCGATCCAGGAAAGGATCGATACGAAGGGACACTCCAAAACAACCGTCAAGCGTTGTTACAAATCGAAGTTTACATTGATTCAGGAGAGGATCAATACAGAATTCGATACAAAAAAACTAAAAAAACCTGACAACGACTCGTGAAAGTGCGAACGTTAACGGGAGTCAGGCTAACATACATACATGTATAAACGGACTAACATCCAATTTTTAAAATTCACAGGAATTGAATACTCGTCTAGTGACGATTACAACAACAAACAACAGATCACTATCATACAACACTCAGTTACAACAGTACACGGTACAACAATTGGCAGTCAACAGTTCATGATTTATGTTTCCATGGATCAATCAAGGGTCACAGCTTTCGACAAAAAGACGACAACCATTCAAACAAGACAGATAAAACTGTTCAGGATGAAGATTGCAACTTTTCAAAGCACATCATGTTCTCACAAGATGTACTTTGGGGGAAAATGTTATCCCGCCTTTTGGTAAGGACGTGACATCAAGAACTCAACTGGAAACTGAGGACAGTCCGTCCCGAAGATCGGTTATACGCAGGCTCACTATGGATGTCGATAAATTTTGTCCGAGTCTGGATCAAGCTACAATTGACAAGGCACGACGTGCAAAGCTATGAAAGACAACGTTCCAAATTTTAAGTCAATCGGAGTTCGTATGCTCAAGATATGATCGATACAAGCCAAGAAAATTGACTCATTCGTATCCATCAATTCACACGAATCCCTTTTGTATCCATCGGTTTGCAAGCCTTAATTCGTATCCAATCAGGGAATCAGCCTCCTTCGCACCAATCCTATTCGAATCCATCAACTGTGCACGGTTTCGTATCGATCAGTAGCAAGTGAGTCCACTTCGTATCCATCCAGATCCACCTGCTTCGTATCCATTGACTGTAACACAAGTGTCCATTTTGTATCGATTAAGTTTCAGACATGCTTCGTATCGATCGACCACAGATCGATACGAAATCCACACCTCCCATCGATACGAAGTGGAATGCAAAAGATCGATATGAAGTGGAGTGGCAAAATTGATACGAAGTGAGATGCAATCGATCGATATGAACAGAGCAAAGACAATCGATACGAACAGAATAGTTGCGATCGATACGAACAAGGCTCAAATGGATCGATACGAACAAGATACATCCTTATGAAAGACTCAATCACTCGACACGAAAAGTGGATCGATCCGAGGAGTTAGCGCCATGTCAACTTGCGAGCACGTGCCCAAAAGCGATATGAACAAATCGATGCGAAGGGGATCGATACGAATTCAATAGCCTACAGAAAACCCAAACTTGTATCGATCGTAACTCACAATCTACAAGTCCAAATGCCACCAAATTTTCACAGTAGCTTGCGTACATCCTCAACAACGCTCACGATCGATCCCGACTCAATTGGATGAGATATTGGTCGATACGAAGCTCGTTCGTATCGATCACAGATCGGGTGCAAACCACATGGGATCGATCGCGTGGGCCCACCCACGTGCAAGAAGAGGTATCCCGAGATCTGAGCGAGATATTTGCAACCTATGCCTATAAATAGCAGCCCAGGACCTATAGAAAAAGGACCTTTGGCTCTTCGACGTCCAGACTCTGCCGAAATCACTGTTGTACTCGAAATTTACTGTTGTAATCCGTTGTAACCAGCAAGCAAAAGTGAATAAAAGTGAATCTTTTCATAGTGGACGTAGGCAACACGCCTAACCACTCTGAATCTCTATGTTTCTCTGCTGCTTTTCTGATTAATTTTGGTGTGTTTGTTAGATCTGCCTCCTTTTTCATTTATATTCTTCATTTTATCTCCTCAAACACATCCTAAGGGTGTTGTGCCCAATTTTGGTATAAACAGACGTGGACCTGTTTTAAATAAGGCATTAAATGGTCGGGGTCTGCCTAATTCCTATTAAAAGGTATTAAATGACTTGAGTACTGTCTCTTAGATTGATAGGATATTATGGACAATAGATATGGGTTATTGGGATGATAATAAGTTAGATATAGGCTTATATTTAGAAAGCCTTTTATTTAAGTTTGAGAAAAGCCTTTGGGCTTACATTCGAAAAGACATATGTTGTAGGTAGAATACATAAGACATATTTCTATTTAAATTATACTGTCCAAGTGCTAATGTGTAAGGCTCGAGATTTTTATTCATTGAACATATGTTGTTCTGACTCCCTCCACATTACAATACAGGTTAGGAAAGATGATGATGTTGAAGGCGAAGACATGGAGAAAACTTGTGGCAGTTTACCTATTTATCTACTTATGTTATTTTATGATGTACCCATTAAAGTGTAATGATGTATTTTGAAAATGTTGTACTATGGATATGTATTATGTTATGCATTTTATGACATTTTGAAGGTAAAATGGGCACGGTTGTTATTATATTTTATCCTTCTATGAGATTCTAAATGTGTAAATTAATAGCTCCGTATTGTTTTTTATACCAACCAACAGCCAGCTATGGAATGAGTCTAAGTTTCGATAGACCATTTTGGATCGAAATTTAGGTCCATTTCAAGGCGGGTTGTTACAGTTAATTATTAAAAAGCCCAAGCTCATCTTAACTCATATATCCTTACATATTCACTTTACTCTCTTTGCTAGCCAAAAACAAAAGCTCGCTCTCCTCAATCCTTACACTAACCCCCAAATTGATGAAAAGAAAAAAGAACACATGTGAAAAAAAAACTCACCAAATGATGACGAGTAGGGTCATCGACGAATCACCCAGGGTGCAAAACAGAGGTAGGTTGAGTACCAAGAGGCATGGAGTTAGGTCGGTGAAGTGGAGACGATCTGGAGTAATGAGTTGAAGGCGAGCAGGGCGTGGTGGCTGGCATTTGGGTGCACATGGTAGGCAACGGTGAGACAATGGTTTCAAGCAGGTTGCGTTCATTTAGGAGGGAGGAGATGGTCGTAGTGATGGTCACTGAGCAAGATAAAAGGAGTTGTGTTGAAATGGAAAAAAGGCTGAAGCTTGGGGGGATAATTAGCCTTTTATGCATCTTTTGATGAGTAATTTGTTAACTCACATCTATGCTTAGTATTGATTTCTCTTTGCATGTTTTTTTAATGTGGTAATGAAATTGGTTTGATACGGATTGAATGGGGGAAAATTGAATTACATGTTATGGTTTAATCGTCGTTGTGATGAATTTTGTGACAACCCACCTTTCTGACCCCTAAGAACGACACTTAATACATCCATGGTATTCATGTGTCGTTGCCTAAGTATCTGAAAGATGAGTTGTCATAGGGTAAAATATAAGAGCAGAATAATAATCTCATAATGGAACGGTTAAATATATAACATAAAAATAAGACAATACATAGATCTCATAGATAGAGGATCATACTCATCGGCTTTTAGTGCCAAGTATAGGACTACTTACTTTTCATAAATAACTCATTTAAATCATTATATAAATTTCAAAGCTCCTTTAAAATACTTTAAACCAAGATTTAAAACTTCCATTCAAATCATAACATAAACCCATCATCTTTAAAGGAGAATACGACCAAGAGGGGTGAAGCTCCCTCTTAATCAAATGAGATAGCTAAAAGGGGTGTTATTTCCTTTTAACCAAAAAGTCACTAAATGTCAATCCTAAGTTAAAAGGTGGTGTAAGTTCCCTTTAACTAAACGTCAAGGTTATTGCTCATAAATTGGCCGAGCACAAATCAAACAACCAAACAAGAATAATAACAAGAATAATAACGGATCCATTGTTATTAACAATTTATAATCAATAGTTAACACAACATTTATTAAAATGTGAATGAGTCAAAGGAAAGAGATTAAGATTACACTCACTGTAAAATAATTAAATTATACTCACAAAATAAGTTATACCCACTAAACTATGAAACAAGGAATATACTCACAGAATAAGTTATACCCACTAAACTATGAAAGCAAGGAATATACTCACAGAATAAGTTATACCCACTAAACTATGAAAGTAAGGAATATACTCACATCCTATTTGCTTTGTTGGAGACTTGGAATACTTCGCCTTTGATAATAAAATTTAGTTCTATTCTTTAGTTTGTGAATGAATTAAAATGAGATATGGACTTGGCTCTTTATAGGTGAAGAGAAGGGTACTTTAGTAATTTCCTATAGCCTAACCTGATTCGACTAGATTTTGGTCCAATAAAAACCAGCCTTATGGCCTAATTTGATTCGACCACATTTTGGTCCAATAGAAAACATCCTTATGGCTTAATTTGATTCGACCACATTTTGATCCAATAGGAATCCTCCTTATTAACTATGGCCTAACCTAATTCGACCAGATTTTGGTCCAATGGCAACCATCCGCATGGCATAACCTGATTCGACTAGATTTTGGTCCAATGGCAACCATCCGTGTGGAATATAATAATCATTTTTCTATTTTGTTTTATTAGGCAAGTAATTATACTATTCTATTTTATTAGGCAAGGTTAATAATTCTTTCTTATTTTATTAGGCAAGTAGGCAAGGTTAATAATTCTTTCTTGTTTTATTAGGCAAGTAATTATACTATTCTGTTTTATTAGGCAAGGTTAATAATTCTTTCTTGTTTTACTAGGCAAGTAATTATACTATTCTGTTTTATTAAGCAAGGTTAATAATTCTTTCTTGTTTTACTAGGAAAATTCTTTTCTTAAGTAATCATTCTCATTTGGTTTATTAGGAAAACTTATTCTTAAATAATCGGTACCCCTAACCGCCTTATAACTCGAACCATCTTTAAACTAACATTTTACATCAGTTTTAAAAATCCATTCGAGACGTTTTATCCAAATTTTTATTTTAGATATAAAATCCATTATTTAATCATTTGAAAACATATTAATCAAGTTCAAAGTGATTAAATTATGGTCGTTACATCCTCCCCTCCTTAAAGGAAATTTCGTCCTCGATTAATCACATAATCTCAAGATATCGAAGAAACCCAAATGATATCATATATACCACACAAAGATACAAGGAAAGTGACCTCAACACAACTTGTGAGTACACTAAAAAGAAACAACAAAATACAAACAACAACTACATCAACTCGGGATAAGAATCCCTAATATAGTCCTCAGTTTCCCAAGTACAATCTCTAACATCTCCACTCTACTGAACCTTAACAAGATTCACAACCTTCTTCCTTAATCGCTTTATATCTCGAGCGACAATACGAATAGGCCGCCTAAGAATGGTTAGGTTAGGCTGAACCTCCAAATAAACTTGTTGTCCCGGTTCTACTATCATCGAAGGGTCGTGTACATACTTACGTAAATGAGATACGTGAAATACGTTGTGCACATCTGATAGTCAATCTGGTACCTCCACTTTATATTCAAGTTTACCAATACGGTCCAGTATGGGAAAAGGGTCAATATATCGAGGGGCTAACTTCCCTGTCTTCCCAAACCTCACGACACTTCTCAGAGGAGAGACTTTTACAAATACTAAGTCCTCGACTAAGAAATCTAGATCCCTACGCCTTTGATCTGCATAACACTTTTGCCGATCTTGCGCTTCCTTCATCTTTCTTCTAATATCAGCTACCTTCTCATTGGCTTCTAAGATTATGTCGGGTCCAAGAACAAGTCTATCTCCAGATTCAACCCAACATGAAGGAGAACGGCATGGATGACCATAAAGAGCTTCGAAAGGGGCCATACCAATGCTTGCTTGATAGCTGTTATTGTAAGTGAATTCGACTAAGGGTAAATGATCTTCCCAAGAACCCCCGAAGTCTAGAATGCATGCTCGCAGTAAATATTCCAAGGTCTGGTTCATTTTCTCCGTCAGTCCATCTGTTTGGGGATGGTAGGCTGTACTTAGACTTAGCTCTGTCCATAAAGCAGTCTGCAGTCCCTCCCAGAACCTACTAGTGAATATCGGGTCTCGGTCACTTATAATTCTACGAGGAATCCTATAGAGTCTCACAATCTCCTTCACATACAAACTCGACAGACTCGTAGCAGTCCTAGTTAGCTTAATAGGAATGAAATGGGCACTCTTGGTCAGTCGATCGACTATAACCCAAATGTCATTGTTACCTCTTCTTGACCTAGGAAGCCTATTAATAAAGTCCATAGTGATCTGCTTGCACTTCTATTTTGGGATCTCAAGTGGCTGAAGCAGTCCAGCTGTCTTCTGTTGGTCACTCTTAATCTACTGGCAGTTTGCACAACGACTCACAAAGACTGAAATATCTCGCATCATCCCCTTCCACCGGAAGACCCTCTTCATATCTTTGAACATCTTGGTCACTCCTGGATGAAAGGATAACTTTGAATGGTGGCATTCGGCTAACACTTCTTGCCTAAGTCCATTAAAGTCTGGAACACAAATACGCCCATTCATTTTCAATATATTCCGGATATCAATCTCAAAGCTAGAAACAACACCTTCTTAAACATCCTTCTTAATTCGAGCCAAAATAGGATCCGCCTCTTGACTGGATGCAATTCTCTCTAACAATACTGGCTTAACTTCTAGGTTTGCAACCATTGCTACATTCCTACTCAGTGCATCAGCAACGACATTTGCTTTTCCAGGGTTATAAAGAACCTCTAGATCATAAGAAGCGAGAAACTCTAGCCATCTCTGCTGCCTCAAATTCAAATCTTTCTGGGTAAAAAGGTATTTGAAGTATTTGTGGTCCATGTATAACTCGAACCTTTCACCCAAAAGATAATGCCTCCACATCTTTAGTGCGAAGACAACAGCCAAAAGCTCCAAATCGTGCGTAGCATAATTTTTCTCATGCGACTTTAGCTGTCGACTCGCATAGGCAATAACTTCCCATGCTGCATCAGAACTGCTCCCAATCCGGTTCCATAAGCATCTGCATAAACAGTTAAACCTTCGCTCCCATTTAGAATGGTTAAAACAGGAGCGCTAGTCAACTTCTCTTTCAATTCATTGAATGCTTGATCACACTTAGAAGTCCAAACGAACTTAACATCTTTCTTGTTAACTTCATCATATGAGAAGCAATCTTCGAGAAGTCCTTGATAAACCTACGGAAAAACCCGCCAATCCCAAGAAACTTCTAACTTCCATCGCACTTTCGGGCTTCTTCCAGTCTTGAACTGTAAAAACTTTAGCTGGGTCCACCTATATGCCTTCTCCCGAAATAACATGCCCTAGAAACCTAACTTCGGATTTCTAGAAATGGCACTTGAAAAACTTAGCCTTCAACACATGGCTTCTTAAGGTATCGAGTACGACACAGAGATAATATTTTTGTTCCTTCTCTGTCTTTGAATAGATAATAATGTCATCAATAAAGACGAGAACAAATTTATTAAGAATATCTCAAAATACTCGATTCATTAAGTCCACAAAATAAGAGGGTGCGTTAGTCAATCCAAACGGCATAACTAACCACTCGTAGAAATTTTCTGGAGTCCGAAAAGGTGTTAAGGGAACACTCCTCTGCCACTCTTTATTGGTGGAAACCGGTGGCAAGATCCAATTGAGAAAATATCCGAGCACCGTGGAGTTGGTCAAACATATCATCCATCCTTGGAAAAGGATATTTATTCTTGGTAGTCCTTTTGTTCAACTCCCGATAGTCTATGCATAACCTTAGAGAACCGTCCGCCTTTGTAACAAAGACGACCGACGATCCCCAACTCAAGGTACTATGTCGGATCAAGCCCTTCTACAATAAGCCATAAGTCTACCTTTCTAACTCCCTCTTCTCTTTCGGAGCCATCCTTCGTAAGGGTTGTACAATAGGTCTGGTTCCCGAAACCAAATCAATATGGAACTCGACTTCACGGTGAGGAGGTAAACCTTGCACCTCATAAAAAATATCCATGAAATCTCGAACAACCGACACATCTCCTAGCTCTGCTTTAGCCACTTCGAGTGAATAGAGAAAACTACTCATTAACTTCTTAGGCTCTTAACAACTAATATCAACACCAACATCTCCAGCATCACTAACTATGACGAGCCTTCTACCACAATCCAAGATAGCTTTAAATTTAGATAACCAATCCATTCCCAACAATGCTCCAAAACCCATAAACCCAAGAACAAACAAGTCAAAAGGAAAGAGATGATTTTGACAAGAAATAGGTACATTTAGACACATAGTGTCAAGATTTGTCGGTCCTCCAATTGGGTTTGACACACAAAAAGGATTACTTATGACAACATATTTAAGGTTTAGTTTGTTCATTAGATCATAAGAAATAAAACTATGGGAAGCTCTTGTATCAAATAACACCCATACAGGAATATCATAGATGGATAATGTACCTTGCAACACTTGCTTCCCTTTTTGATTTGAAGAAGTGGATGGTATCTCTTCAATGGTAAAAGTCTGTCCTTGAGATTCCTTTTTAGGAAAAGGTCACTCATTCTTCATATACCTGGCTGACCGCAATTAAAACATGTGGCATTTGGGCAATGATTTGCAAAGTGGCCCATCTTATTGCACTTTAAACAAAGAATGTTGGCCAAGTTGGTCTGCTTCTTCTGTGCTGGAGCGCCATCTTCAGGTTTCTTCCCTGCACCCTGCTTCTTTTCGTTAAACTTACGCTTGAAGTTTGGCTTTCCTTCAACTGGTATAACCGATAAAGGCTTGGCACTTACTACTGGTACTACACCCTTCTGGACTCCTTCCTTAATATAAAGATCCTCTGTAATGACCCAAGATTTTAGGAATTCATTCTGAAAAATATAAATGAATTTAAAATAATTTTTAAATAAATTTTGAAGGAGGAATTGATATAGCTTGATAGTGTATCAGTGTGTGTACATGTGTGCACAGGAAATGCACATGAATATAAGCTAAAACCCTGAACTCCAAGAATACATACATATTGATGTGTATGGAAATATATATATATATATATGTAGATTAAATTCTTAAAAGTAGTATGCATGAGTAAATGTATATATGAATGCTACTGAATATTTTGAGTGTACATGTGCATGTGTGTGTGTCAGTATAGAATGATGTATGAATATATAGGAGGGTGTACTAATTATTTCAGTAAGACTTATATAAATATACATGTGTTAATAAAAATACTAGAGTTCAAACTAGTGGAATAAAATATACAGACATATTTTAATATAAGCAGAAATAAAAAGAATGAAGATATAAAAAGGAATAACCCTCTTATAAATAAATGAAGGAAGTACATACCATTTGCATGAAAGCTAAAAATAGGAAAAAAATAAGATAAAACAGAGAAGTGCTTGGTATAGGCAGAATTAGAAAAGAGTATTTAATAAATAACAAAACCAAGTCACATTTTTAGCATGATTGTAGACAAGGGAAAAAGTATTTTTCTGAAAAGCAAAATTTCTGAAAGAAAAATGTAACCACTTTTCTCTTCACCCAAAATAAGCCGGGAAGGGGTAAAACTTTGGGTTTAAAATGCAGATAACATGATTTTCTGGTGGGCAAAAATGGCTTTAGCCAATACCCAAAACCCTAAGAAAGACCCTGTATATATATATACATGTATATGCAGCAGCCTCCTCTTCTTCTCAGAAAAGAATTGAAAAAAAAAAGAAAAACAACACCATAGAAATCATAAGACAAGGGAAGGAAGAGAGCTTGAGGCTAAGGGCAGAAGCTCATCAATTAATTAAGGAAACAAAGAAGAGAGCTAGGTGAGAAAACTCACTCAAAAATCTAAGGCAATAAGTCCTAATGTAGGCAGCCAGTTAAAAGTATTTTCTTAAAAGAGTATTTTCATATATGAATGTTTATCTGTGAATTTAAATCTGAAAATGTTTTGATTTTCTTTGGTTGATTACTTGTTTTACTATAACAAAGTTTTATGTGTTGTTAGTATACATATCTGTTTTATACACTCAGATCTCTGATATGTTAATGTTTAGGGATATAAACAAATACCCAGAAAATAAAATGTTGAGAATAGGCAAGTAGTATTGGTTTTGGCTCAACCCAGAAAAATGTAAATAATGTCGAGCTGCAATATACTCATGTATAAGTGCTGAGGCTTGAAATAGAAAGGAATTAGGGGTGCAATAGGGTTGCCTATGTGCTGGTGCTCCTGATTCAATAAAATGTATAGCAAACAAAATTTTGTGATTCAGTGAAACCAGATTATTCTGAGTTTAAATCAAGCACAAATGTTTGCAAAAAAAAAAGGGAAAAACTCCCCCAGAAGCCATAAACCAATGTTATCTGCCTAAACTCCTTTAAAGAAAAATATACCAGGATGAATATCTATATATATATATACAGAACCTTATTTTGTAGTCACCAATGGTTGTTTGCTTGTTGTTTCTGTATGGTCATGAATAATATGAGATGCCATGATATAGATGTTTTCAGTTAATGAAATGGATCACTGAATGATTTTGTCATGAAAAATCAAAAGGGGTTATTATTAACTTAAACCTGATTAGGAAATTGGGGTCAAGAACACTGCAGGAATGACTTGTGTGCTTGAGAAACACAGGTTGACACATGGCTTGATTAAGTCCTGAGATCTTTGTGTAATGGAGTGAATTAGTTCATTACAGTGTGTCCATTGATTCATAAATATTGCAGATGAGACCAAGGATAGATAAATATACCAAGGGAATAATACTTGAGATGATGAGAAAACTAGAGTTTTTCCCCAGATTTGAAATATGAGAATTGAATAAATGATTTAACTCATATTGGTTGTTCTCTTGTTTGGTATGAATGATTGTTTGACTATGATTGAATTGTATGCTTGAATGTATGTGCCATATTTATATATGTAGTCTCTGGAAAGAAAATTAAAGTGTGCACATGCACAATGACACAGAGCATGCACACAAGTATTTACCTGATTCCAAAGGACAGAACCTTATGTATATGTACTTAACTTGATTTTAACCTAATTAACAAATTGCTTTGTGAATTTTCTCATACCAGACATGTGTCTGACCCTAGTGTGCTAATGGCATCTGGGGTGTCTCATTTAAAATGAGGCAGTTTCAAATGCTTTTTCAGGGATTGCAGCAACTAAGTAGGAGTAGGAGTAAGGCCTTGAGAAGAAGATATAGCATGCTAAACTTAGTTAGATAAGAGCCTAAATGTTGAAATCTGCATGTATTGATAACTTAAATTGCTATTTGTACTAAGTGTTGAATATTGGAGGGATATTTTGTTAAGTATTTTTTTAAGAATTTGACTTGTATCTGGAATCTATGAACCTAGTTAAATTTCTGATATGTTTAAAAAGTTAATCGAAATCTTGTAAGGGGATTTAACAAGAACACCATGTTAAAATTGAATGATTACATTTTATAAATGCATTAGTCAATCATGAATCTTTGGAAAGGATTTAAGTTTTGGAAAATCAGGATAGTTGGTTCTCAGAAAATTAAATGGTTTTATTTTCTACTATGGCATATGTATACAAAAGAAAATAGACATAGGTTGAATGTTTTTATATGGCTGCAAGGTTTCCATAATTTAACTTGTTCCATACAAATGTTTCATGTCCTATTTTTAAATAAAGAAAGGATCTGTAGTAAGGTAGATGGAAGCCAGATTCAAATAGTTGCAGTTATATATATGCACATAAACATGTTTTGTGCAAATGTCAACACACCTTTTCCTTTGCACTTGTAATAGGAATCTGAATTTCACTCAGATTTTAACCAAATGCATTTTAAATGCCAGACAGATCTTATAAGAAGAAATACAAACATGAATAATGATAAACACTTCTATCATCCTCAAAACCCAAGAACCAGACTCTTAATTCATATCAATCCTGAAGCCTTCCAGGTTATAGGGATGGGTTTCAAAAATAATAAAGCAAGAAATATTGTTTTTGTATGTTAGATTATAGGCAAAAAAAAAAATATATATATATGTGCAGATATAGGTAGATAACAGATTTCAAACTGTACAGGAGAAAAATGAAAAACAAAAATTGTGTTTGAACCAACCAGCATAGTACTCGAACTCGTGATCTCTTGTGTATAAGTTAGGCGCGTTTCCATTACGCCTAGATGTTGCTTGTGTTCACTTAGGATCCACTTTCTTTTATACTGAATTTGATACTATCCATACTTTAACATGATCATCTATATTAAAAGCTTGTTTACTACTGATTATTACTTGATCACTTCTTAGTTGGGATAAACAGACTAATGTGTATGTTTCCAGTGGATTGTTTGGTCAAAAAACAAATTAGCAATCCAATATCCTCTTGTTTTCCAGAACTCTGATTCAAACAAGAGAGGCATATACATCCTCACATGTATGTGCTTATCTTTGTGAATGTACTGATATATTTATATTGGTTGATTATTGTGATCCTGGATATATTTGGTTTATTGGAGAAAGATATTGACCCTGAGAATTATGATTGCAATGGATGATATATCTATATATATATATATCCTCTTTACCTTAAAAAAAAAATCCTTATGGAATTAGAGTAGAAATAGGAGGGTCATTTCAGTTGGTATCAGAGCTATGTTATTTAACATAGAAGAAGTAAGGATCAAGTTCTTAGATAGAAATAAAATATAAAGGAACTAAATATAGATATAACAATGTGTTCAGTGTGAAAAAAAAAACCCACTGAAATAATAAAATTACTAATCAAACTAACCAGCTATGTAAATTATTATTAGCAAACTATGGTAGAGAGACCACCAAATCAGGGAGCAGGATCTTCCCATGCACCACCAATGGTCAATCTGCAAGACTTGGTGAGAGCATTTAGGGATGGGGCAGGACAAAGGCAAGAAAATCCCTATGAAGAACTCTCAAAATTACTTAAGACATATACTCATTTAGGAGGCAAAAGCTTTGAAGGGACAGAGAGTGTCATGGAAATTCAAACATGGTTGAGAACATTGGAAAGAATTTTCAATGACATGCAACTTGATGATCAAAGAAAGAGGCAAGTGGCTTCAAGACAGCTAAAAGGAGTAGCTTTAGGCTGGTGGGAAGTAATCATAGCAGGAAGGAATGAGAATGAAATCACTTGGAATCAATTCAAAGAGATGTTGGAAGCAAGGTTTGTACCAGCATCAGCAAAGACTACCTTGCTAGAAGAATTCATTAGACTTAGACAAGGAACCATGACTGTCACAGAGTACACTCAAAAGTTTGAGGGGCTTTCCACATATGGAGCAATGCTTGTGGCAGATGAGGCATCCAAAAATGATAGGTACATAAAAGGTCTGAACCCAGGACTTAGCAGAGCCATGTTACCCTATGCAGACAAGACTTTTGATCATGTGATAGACTTAGCTTTGAGGTTGGAGCAGCATGACAAGGAAAGGGAGAAGTTCAGAAATTTTAAGAGCAATAATAACAAGAAAGGTAAGGGGAGGTATCACCCTTATGATAAGAAGAAGGAAGAGGCTAGTAACAAAAGCACTGGAGATGTCAAAGCTAAGGAAAACAAGAAGAAAATTGTGTGCCATCAGTGTGGAAAAGAAGGACACATCAAACCAAGATGTCCAGAATTGAAAGGAGGAGCTTTCAAGTGTTATCTATGTGGGAAAGAGGGGCATATGAAGAGGAATTGTCCTGAGTACAAACAGCAAGGCAAATTGGCAAATTTGGAAGGAAAAGGCAAAGCCACAGTGGAGAGTAACACTGAAAACCATAGCCAAGTGGAAGGTACATTACTTATTTGTACCATACCCATAGCAGTAGTATATGATACTGGGGCAACTCACTCTTTAATTTCTTATGAATTGGTTAAAATGCTAAAACTGAATTGCATATTGGTTGAAACCCCATTGCATATACACAGTCCATTGGGGAGTTCTAGTGTTTTAAATATGGTTTGTGTGGATGTGGAATTAAACATAGGAGGAAATATTTTTATTTCCAATTTATATGTTTTGAATTACCCAAATATAGGTGTTATATTGGGGGTAGACTGGTTAAAGCAATTTAAAGCCATAATTAATTTTGACTCATCCACCATATCATTGCAAAATTCTAGAGGCCAGAGAATCACAGTCTTATGTGAGGTAGCTAAGGAAGGAAAACTATATCATTTAGTTGACTCAGAAAAAGATTTCAGTGAACTAACCATTGAAGAAATTCCCATAGTCAAGGAATATTTGGATGTGTTTGGTGAGGTCAAGGGTATTCCACACCATAGACCAGTAGAATTCCAGATCAATCTAGTTCCAGGAGCAAGCCCAGTGATTAAAAAGCCAACTAGAATGGGGCCAAATGAACTAAAAGAATTAAAGAAACAGTTAGAAGAATTGGAAGAAAAGGGTTTTATAAGACCAAGTAATTCTTGCTGGGGAGCACCAGTGGTGTTTGTTAAGAAGCAAGATGGCTCCTTAAGACTCTGCATAGATTATAGAGAATTAAACAAAGTAACTATTAAAAATAAATACCCATTGCCAAGAATAGATGATCTTTTTGATCAATTAGCAGGGGCAAAAGTATTTTCTAGACTAGACTTAGCATCTGGTTTTCATCAAATGAAGGTGGAAGAATCAAGCATCAAGTACACTGCCTTTAACACTAGGTATGGGTTGTATGAATTTTTGGTTATGCCATTTGGCTTGACCAATGCACCATCTTACTTTGTAGATTTAATGAACAGAACCTTTAGAGATTGTTTAGACAAGTTTGTGCTTATTTTTATAGATGACATTTTGATTTATTCCAAGACAGTGGAAGAACATAAGCACCATTTGCACCTGGTTTTGTCTAGATTAAGGGAAAAAGATTTAAAGGCAAAATTTTCAAAATGTGTGTTTTGGAAAGAGGAAGTACATTTTCTTGGCCATGTCATATCTGCCAAAGGAATTTCTGTGAACCCCAATAAAGTGGTGGCTATTCAAGCATGGAAGAGGCCAAGCACTGTGAGTGAAGTGAGGTCATTTATGGGGATGGCAGGGTATTATAGAAGGTTTATAAAAGATTTTTCAAAAATTTCTACACCACTCACTAACCTAACCAGGAAGAACCAAGCTTTTGTTTGGTCAGAAAAATGTGAAAAGTCTTTTGAACAGTTGAAGGAGGCATTGGTGAATGCTCCAATTCTAAAGGTACCACATGGAAATGAAGAATTAGTGGTATACACTGATGCTAGTGGATTTGGCTTGGGTGCAGTGTTGATGCAACAAGGCCAAGTCATTGCACATGCATCCAGACAACTTAAACCCCATGAAGTGAGGTATGCCACACATGATCTCGAATTAGCAGCTGTGATATATGCTTTAAAACTTTGGAGACATTATTTATTAGGCACAAAGTTTGAACTCTACACTGACCACAAGTCTCTAAAATATTTATTTTCACAAAAAGATTTGAACATGAGGCAACATAGATGGGTGGAGTTCTTAGCTGCCTATGATTTTGACATACTCTATACACCAGGCAAAGCAAACAAAGTTGCAGATGCTCTAAGTAGACAGCATGCTAAATTGGCTATGATGATGATAGCAGAATTTAAAGATTTGTCTTTGCTAACTGAGTTAGAGATTGAGGAGAATGGTTGTGTGCAGATGCATGGTGCACAAGAAGATAAAGGGAAGTTAAGCTTAATGACACTTCAACCAGATTTAATTCTGAAGGTAGGAAAAATGCAAGAACAAGATGCTCACTTATTAGAGAAGAAAATGCTCCTCTCAAGAGGGGAGGAAGTAATGAATCACCACATTGATAAAGATGGATATATGAGATACCAGAATAGGATGTGTGTACCAGAGGACATAGAATTGAAGAAGGAGATATTGAATGAATATCACAGAAGTAAATACTCCATACACCCAGGTAACACAAAAATGTACCAAAATTTGAAAAGAGACTTCTGGTGGAAGGGGATGAAATCTGATATAGCTAAGTACATTGCCAAATGTATGACTTGCCAACAAGTCAAGGCTGAAACTCAAAGACCATCAGGGTTGATGCAACCTCTTAGTGTACCACAGTGGAAGTGGGAAGACATATCTATGGACTTCATAGATGGAATGCCTAGATCTAAGAGAGGTAATACAAGCATATGGGTGATAGTTGATAGGCTAACCAAGGTAGCACACTTCATCCCAGTCAAGTCAGAAAGAACAGCACCAAAACTAGCTCAAATTTTTATAAAAGAAGTGGTAAGGTTACATGGCATTCCCAAAACCATTGTGAGTGATAGGGATACCATCTTCACTTCAAAATTCTGGAGAAGCTTTCAAGAAGCAATGGGAAGTGAACTATGTTTAAGTACTGCCTACCATCCTCAATCAGATGGGCAGACTGAGGTGGTAAACAAAGTTTTGGAGGACATGTTGAGGGCATGTATACTGGATTTTGGGGGCAACTGGGAAGATTATCTTCATCTAGTTGAATTTACATACAACAACAGCTACCAAAGCACCATAGGAATGGCTCCATTTGAAGCCTTATATGGTAAACCCTGTTTGTCACCTGTTTGCTGGGTAGAAGCAGGAGAAAGGTCTATTTTAGGACCTGAGTACATACAAGAAACCAAGGAGAAAATTGAGTTGATAAGAAGAAGAATGACAGCAGCTCAAGATAGACAAAAGAAATTTGCAGACATGAGAAGGAGGCAGGTAGAATATGAAGTGGGAAATTTTGTTTTCATCAAAATCTCACCCATGAAAAATGTGCTGAGGTTTGGAAAACAAGGCAAATTAACCCCAAGATATATTGGACCATACAAAATTCTGGAGAGAATTGGTCCCTTGGCATATAAGTTGAAATTACCAGAAAACATGTAAGGTATACATGATGTTTTCCATGTATCACAATTGAGAAGATGGGTCCATGACAAGGCAGAAATTCTTGAAACCCCAACCCAAGTGCAGATAAATCCTAATTTGAATTATGAAAAGGATCCAGTGGGAATTTTGGCAAAAGATGTGAAGAAGTTGAGGAATAAATCTCTGAAACTTGTGAAGGTACAGTGGAGTCTTGATCCTAGTGATTGCACATGGGAATTAGAAGACAAAGTTAGGATGAATTATCCTAAGCTATTTTCAGATTAAGGTAATTCTGATTTTTGATTGTTTTCTTTATTTTGGATGAATATATTTTTAGTTAGTATAGAACTAAGGATCTATTTGGTAGAGAATATACTTGTTCTCTGAATTAAGTTTAAAATTTATTTTAAGCTTAGGAAAATTGTGGGACACAATTTCTAAAAGGAGGGGTGTATGTAATGACCCAAGATTTTAGGAATTCATTCTGAAAAATATAAATGAATTTAAAATAATTTTTAAATAAATTTTGAAGGAGGAATTGATATAGCTTGATAGTGTATCAGTGTGTGTACATGTGTGCACAGGAAATGCACATGAATATAAGCTAAAACCCTGAACTCCAAGAATACATACATATTGATGTGTATGGAAATATATATATATATATATATGTAGATTAAATTCTTAAAAGTAGTATGCATGAGTAAATGTATATATGAATGTTACTGAATATTTTGAGTGTACATGTGCATGTGTGTGTGTCAGTATAGAATGATGTATGAATATATAGGAGGGTGTACTAATTATTTCAGTAAGACTTATATAAATATACATGTGTTAATAAAAATACTAGAGTTCAAACTAGTGGAATAAAATATACAGACATATTTTAATATAAGCAGAAATAAAAAGAATGAAGATATAAAAAGGAATAACCCTCTTATAAATAAATGAAGGAAGTACATACCATTTGCATGAAAGCTAAAAATAGGAAAAAAATAAGATAAAACAGAGAAGTGCTTGGTATAGGCAGAATTAGAAAAGAGTATTTAATAAATAACAAAACCAAGTCACATTTTTAGCATGATTGTAGACAAGGGAAAAAGTATTTTTCTGAAAAGCAAAATTTCTGAAAGAAAAATGTAACCACTTTTCTCTTCACCCAAAATAAGCCGGGAAGGGGTAAAACTTTGGGTTTAAATGCAGATAACATGATTTTCTGGTGGGCAAAAATGGCTTTAGCCAATACCCAAAACCCTAAGAAAGACCCTGTATATATATACATGTATATGCAGCAGCCTCCTCTTCTTCTTAGAAAAGAATTGAAAAAAGAAAAGAAAAACAACACCATAGAAATCATAAGACAAGGGAAGGAAGAGAGCTTGAGGCTAAGGGCAGAAGCTCATCAATTAATTAAGGAAACAAAGAAGAGAGCTAGGTGAGAAAACTCACTCAAAAATCTAAGGCAATAAGTCCTAATGTAGGCAGCCAGTTAAAAGTATTTTCTTAAAAGAGTATTTTCATATATGAATGTTTATCTGTGAATTTAAATCTGAAAATGTTTTGATTTTCTTTGGTTGATTACTTGTTTTACTATAACAAAGTTTTATGTGTTGTTAGTATACATATCTGTTTTATACACTCAGATCTCTGATATGTTAATGTTTAGGGATATAAACAAATACCCAGAAAATAAAATGTTGAGAATAGGCAAGTAGTATTGGTTTTGGCTCAACCCAGAAAAATGTAAATAATGTCGAGCTGCAATATACTCATGTATAAGTGCTGAGGCTTGAAATAGAAAGGAATTAGGGGTGCAATAGGGTTGCCTATGTGCTGGTGTTCCTGATTCAATAAAATGTATAGCAAACAAAATTTTGTGATTCAGTGAAACCAGATTATTCTGAGTTTAACTCAAGCACAAATGTTTGCAAAAAAAAAGAAGGAAAAACTCCCCCAGAAGCCATAAACCAATGTTATCTGCCTAAACTCCTTTAAAGAAAAATATACCAGGATGAATATCTATATATATATACAGAACCTTATTTTGTAGTCACCAATGGTTGTTTGCTTGTTGTTTCTGTATGGTCATGAATAATATGAGATGCCATGATATAGATGTTTTCAGTTAATGAAATGGATCACTGAATGATTTTGTCATGAAAAATCAAAAGGGGTTATTATTAACTTAAACCTGATTAGGAAATTGGGGTCAAGAACACTGCAGGAATGACTTGTGTGCTTGAGAAACACAGGTTGACACATGGCTTGATTAAGTCCTGAGATCTTTGTGTAATGGAGTGAATTAGTTCATTACAGTGTGTCCATTGATTCATAAATATTGCAGATGAGACCAAGGATAGATAAATATACCAAGGGAATAATACTTGAGATGATGAGAAAACTAGAGTTTTTCCCCAGATTTGAAATATGAGAATTGAATAAATGATTTAACTCATATTGGTTGTTCTCTTGTTTGGTATGAATGATTGTTTGACTATGATTGAATTGTATGCTTGAATGTATGTGCCATATTTATATATGTAGTCTCTGGAAAGAAAATTAAAGTGTGCACATGCACAATGACATAGAGCATGCACACAAGTATTTACCTGATTCCAAAGGACAGAACCTTATGTATATGTACTTAACTTGATTTTAACCTAATTAACAAATTGCTTTGTGAATTTTCTCATACCAGACATGTGTCTGACCCTAGTGTGCTAATGGCATCTGGGGTGTCTCATTTAAAATGAGGCAGTTTCAAATGCTTTTTCAGGGATTGCAGCAACTAAGTAGGAGTAGGAGCAAGGCCTTGAGAAGAAGATATAGCATGCTAAACTTAGTTAGATAAGAGCCTAAATGTTGAAATCTGCATGTATTGATAACTTAAATTGCTATTTGTACTAAGTGTTGAATATTGGAGGGATATTTTGTTAAGTATTTTGTTAAGAATTTGACTTGTATCTGGAATCTATGAACCTAGTTAAATTTCTGATATGTTTAAAAAGTTAATCGAAATCTTGTAAGGGGATTTAGCAAGAACACCATGTTAAAATTGAATGATTACATTTTATAAATGCATTAGTCAATCATGAATCTTTGGAAAGGATTTAAGTTTTGGAAAATCAGGATAGTTGGTTCTCAGAAAATTAAATGGTTTTATTTTCTACTATGGCATATGTATACAAAAGAAAATAGACATAGGTTGAATGTTTTTATATGGCTGCAAGGTTTCCATAATTTAACTTGTTCCATACAAATGTTTCATGTCCTATTTTTAAATAAAGAAAGGATCTGTAGTAAGGTAGATGGAAGCCAGATTCAAATAGTTGCAGTTATATATATGCACATAAACATGTTTTGTGCAAATGTCAACACACCTTTTCCTTTGCACTTGTAATAGGAATCTGAATTTCACTCAGATTTTAACCAAATGCATTTTAAATGCCAGACAGATCTTATAAGAAGAAATACAAACATGAATAATGATAAACACTTCTATCATCCTCAAAACCCAAGAACCAGACTCTTAATTCATATCAATCCTGAAGCCTTCCAGGTTATAGGGATGGGTTTCAAAAATAATAAAGCAAGAAATATTGTTTTTGTATGTTAGATTATAGGCAAAAAAAAAATATATATGTGCAGATATAGGTAGATAACAGATTTCAAACTGTACAGGAGAAAAATGAAAAACAAAAATTGTGTTTGAACCAACCAGCATAGTACTCGAACTCGTGATCTCTTGTGTATAAGTTAGGCGCGTTTCCATTACGCCTAGATGTTGCTTGTGTTCACTTAGGATCCACTTTCTTTTATACTGAATTTGATACTATCCAGACTTTAACATGATCATCTATATTAAAAGCTTGTTTACTACTGATTATTACTTGATCACTTCTTAGTTGGGATAAACAGACTAATGTGTATGTTTCCAGTGGATTGTTTGGTCAAAAAAAAAAATTAGCAATCCAATATCCTCTTGTTTTCCAGAACTCTGATTCAAACAAGAGAGGCATATACATCCTCACATGTATGTGCTTATCTTTGTGAATGTACTGATATATTTATATTGGTTGATTATTGTGATCCTGGATATATTTGGTTTATTGGAGAAAGATATTGACCCTGAGAATTATGATTGCAATGGATGATATATCTATATATATATATCCTCTTTACCTTAAAAAAAAAATCCTTATGGAATTAGAGTAGAAATAGGAGGGTCATTTCAGAAACCTCAAAACCATGCTAATAATGTTGGTGAATGTACCCATAAGATGATTGGTCATTTCATGATGGAACTCTGGTCGCATTCCATTCACAAACATTTCATTTTTCTTGAGTGGTGTGTTTATCAACCCAAGTCCAAAACTGGACAAAGCATTGAACTTATGCTCATACTACGACACCGTCATATCACCCTGCTTTAAGTCAATGAAACTTCTAAATAACTGAGTTCTTCCAGCTTTTGGAATAAACTGTGCTTCAAAAACTTCCTTGAACTGGGCCCAAGAAAACTCCTCCTCCGGAGTACTAGCGTTTTCTGAATCCCACTAATCCATCGCCGACTTTTGAAGTTGTCACGATGCCAACAACCGTTTCTCCGCACCTCCAACCGAAGATCTCCAAATATTCTTTCACAAGTTCGAAGCCACATGTGCACTCCAAGAATATCTTCAATCCTATAGAATGGTTTCCCGCCCAAAGTGGTAAAATTCTTACACAAAGCCGCAAAGTTCATAGAGGGCTGAACTTGCACTACCATTTCCTCTACCGGATCTACAGCTGACATAATAGCATTTCTAGGTACCCTGCCATTGGTAGCCGTGCTAGTTCCAGATCCTTTCCTTCCTCCTCTTCTTGTATTCATTTCCTATTATCTGAAAAAATAAAAGGTATCTTTAGAATACAAAAATAGGATTAAAATGGTTTAAGGAAATAACACCAAAGGATCTAAACGAGACTTTAGAGGATAAATATTATTATTATAAAAATTACAAATATGCTCTCTCAAGATTAACTCATTCTAGGGCATCACTTACCTTATCTCCAATGAGTTGTACCCCATTCGGGCTAAAGTGTTCGCTCAACCGAAGCTATGATACCAACTGTGACAACCCACCTTTCTGACCCCTGAGAACGACACTTAATACATCCATGGTATTCATGTGCTGTTGCCCAAGTATCTGAAAGAGAGTTGTCATAGGGTTAAATATAAGAACAGAACAATAATCTCACAACGGAACAGTTAAATATAACATAAAAATAAGACAGTACATAAGGTTACTCCCCAACATGGAGTTATCAGAGTTAAACAAGAGTACTACTATCAGTCTAGGTAGTTATAACAACCTACCTTTAAATATACATACATAGAGCCAACATCTCATAACAGCGGAAATAAATAGCTAGATAGATAAGGAGCCTCCTGCTCATCCACCATCTTCAAAAGAGCCCAAAGAAACCTATCATTTCCGGACTACTCATATATAAATGAGTACCCAGAGTTTTGGGAAAATAAACAATTCGGGTCAGACAATAAGTTCGGTATGAGTAAACTCCAAATAAAAGAAATAGAACACACAAAATAACCGGAGAGACCACGTCGCAAAAACGTAGAACGGGTTTCCCCTCACAAGGACAACATCCATGCATTAAACAATGGACAAAAATAATTAAACATCGCGAAGACACTTCCCGATGCAATTAAGAAAGAATCAATCCAAAGATTTGAATCAAAAATAAGGAAAAGGAATTTTTCCAACAATGACTAGGAAAGTGCGCCCCCTTATCGAAAGTATACCTCTAGAAAATATGCTTGAGAACTACGATGGCTCTCGGAAACCTCCAAACTGGACCCCGCCAACCTTACCGAGTATCCGAGTATTTCACATCTCTGTGCGCATATAACCAAAACCAATCTAGAGTATATGTGAAAATACCCTAATGGGAGCAACCCCACATAGCTTAGCCCCTACTCACTCTTGATTTGGTTATTTTAGGTAAAAGATATCAATGCTCTAAATGAGCAACAAATCTTCTTAGATTCACGAAACAAAATCAAAAGGAAGAAGGGTATCGAAATCGATATTCAAGATATCAACTATCGGGATAACAAAACGATCGTATATGAAAATTAAATCTTATACTCTTTCAATGCTTGGAAAATATCCATATAATTATCTCATCGGTATAAGTATATTCACAAAACATTTAGGAGGATTTCATATTTCAAAAGCATACTTAAATGGGTCAAAAACAACTGTTTACAAGAAAGGCGAATGTTTTCCATACCATCATAATTATAAAGATCATTTATGGAAATCAAACCTCCTACACTTGTCACAGTTTTGATATTCTTGACTTACTCTATCCCTCTCCCAGAAACAAAGCTAGGTAAGTCAAGGCACTAGTTGCTCCTAGCCTTGCCTAGACACTTCGGTTCTAGATCTCATAGATAGAGGATCAATCTACTCATCGGCTTTTAGTACCAAGTATAGGACTACTTACTTTTCATAAATAACTCATTTAAATCATTATATAAATTTCAAAGCTCCTTTAAAATACTTTAAACCAAGATTTAAAACTTCCATTCAAATCATAACCTGTGCAGTTAAAGCGCCCTGCCGCTCCATAGCGTTTGAGGTGTGAAAAGTTGTAGCGGAGATATATCAAGGATATAGCAAGATATAGCGGACGACTTTAAAAAGAGGAATGATGAACATTCTACATTAAAAAGAGGAACAATTATTACTTATTATTTCCCACCAAGCAAAACAAGTTGTAATAAAGTAAAGATAAACAAAGTTGACACTTAAAAAGTTAGAACTAGTTATAATAACTAACGGCGTATATCATTGTTCCATCAACTTTGAAGTTACCATAAAACTTAAAAGCAAGACATCAAGCGAAATGCTTGTTTATAGGAAAGGGGGATATAGCGGGGCAACAAAATCGGGGATATAGCGGAATATTGCCCCAATATCGGGGATAATAGTGGATCCGCTATATTGGGCCGCTTTATAGGAATATCGTTGCCCCAAAAGTCTGCTACGGGATATATCTGGGCAATATCGGGGAATTGACTGCACAGATCATAACTTAAACCCATCATCTTTAAAGGAGAATACAACCAAGAGGGGTGAAGCTCCCTCTTAATCAAATGAGATAGCTAAAAGGGGTGTTATTTCCTTTTAACCAAAAAGCCACTAAATGTCAATCCTAATTTAAAAGGTGGTGTAAGTTCCCTTTAACTAAACGTCAAGGTTATTGCTCATAAACTGGTCGAGAACAAATCAAACAACCAAACAAGAATAATAATAGACCCATTATTATTAACAATTTATAATCAATAGTTAACACAACATTTATTAAAATGTGAATGAGTCAAAGGAAAGAGATTAAGATTACACTCACTGTAAAATAATTAAATTATACTCACAGAATAAGTTATACCCACTAAACTATGAAAGCAAGGAATATACTCACAGAATAAGTTATACCCACTAAACTATGAAAGCAAGGAATATACTCACAGAATAAGTTATACCCACTAAACTATGAAAGTAAGGAATATACTCACACCCTATTTGCTTTGCTGGAGACTTGGAATACTTCGCCTTTGATAATGAAATTTAGTTCTTTTCTTTAGTTAGTGAATGAATTAAAATGAGATATGGACTTGGCTATTTATAGTTGAAGAGAAGGATAATTTTGTAATTTCCTATAGTCTAACCTGATTTGACCAGATTTTGGTCCAATAGAAACCAGCCTTATAGCCCAATTTGATTCGACCACATTTTGGTCCAATAGAAAACATCCTTATGGCTTAATTTGATTTGACCACATTTTGGTCCAATATGAATCCTTCTTATCAACTATGCCTAACCTGATTGGACCAGGTTTTGGTCCCATATCAACCATCCGCATGGCATAACCTGATTCGACCAGATTTTGGTCCAATGGTAACGATCCGTGTGGAATATAATAAATCATTATGCTATTTTGTTTTTTTAGGCAAGTAATTATACTATTCTATTTTATTAGGCAAGGTTAATAATTCTTTCTTGTTTTATTAGGCAAGTAGGCAAGGTTAATAACTCTTTCTTGTTTTATTAGGCAATTAATTATACTATTTTGTTTTATTATGCAAGGTTAATAATTCTTTCTTGTTTTACTAGGCAAGTAATTATACTATTCTATTTTATTAGGTAAGGTTAATAATTATTTCTTGTTTTACTAGGAAAATTCTTTTCTTAAGTAATCATTCTCATTTGGTTTATTAGGCAAACTTATTCTTAAATAAATTGGTATCCCTAACCACCTTATAACTCGAACCGTCTTTAAACTAACATTTTACATCAGTTTTAAAAATCCATTCGAGACATTTTATCCAAAATTTTATTTTAGATATAAAATCCATTATTTAATCATTTAAAACATATTAACTATTCAAGTTCAAAGTGATTAAATTATGGGTCGTTATAGTTTTGGTTGATGTTGGTTGAGGTGACTGAAATAGAATTGCATGCCTTTGATTTTAGCCACATATGAATTTCCTGTTTCAACAATGGTTGTGACTTGTTTTTTAGTGTAGTTTTGTTTGGAATTGTATTTATGATGTTTGCAAGTCCTTGCTTATCTTTGATAATGGCCAAAAAATGAAATTGTGATTGATTAGACGAGGATTAATTTTGGAAATTGAAATTATGGAATTTGATTTATAAGTCGATTTATAAATCAATATGTTACTTATCTATGATTATGAGAAATATTTAAAAGGGATTTTATAAAAAGGTATTTAAATCTATCTTTCAAAATTGATAAGTTTAATAAATGATAATTTTAGAACATCAATAAGTTCAAATATGATTTATTTAATGTATGAAAAACAGTAATAATATCGTTAAGTTTCTTTAAATGCATTAGAAAATATTTTAGGAATGTTTTACTTTAATATTTTGAAAAGAGAAGTTTTGGAATTGGTTATAAACACGAATTATATAAGTTGGTGTTTTAATATAAAAATTTGGAAGAATTTATAGAAGAAAATTTTAGTTTAATAAAATTATTTTACAAAAGTGCTTTATAGGATTTGAGAACAAATATGGATTTTAAATATTGATTTTGGAATTAAATATTTGATTTTTGGAAATAGTTCTTAGATTGGAAATAATATACTTCGAATTCGATCCTAAAAATGGTTTGAAAAATTCAAAGCTCCTTTATAGCTTTCCCTTGGTATTAAAGTAGAAATTTTTGATAGTATAAATTATTCATTTTAAGTGAAACCCAATGGATTCTAAGTTTATAATTAAATACGAGGTTTTAAAATAGTGTAATTTAGAATTAAATAAATATTTTGGAATAGAAAGGGAGTTTTATAATATAAAGCCCTTTCGGGATAAATATTGATTTTTGGAAATTTCTATAAGGACTTGGAAATAAGTATTATAATGAAACCTCTTGTAGACAAATAAATGTTGACTTATATGAGATGTGCGAACTTCTAAACGATGAGAATTTTGAATTATAACACCAGCAGTATGGGACGCTCAAAATATCTCTTTGATTGTTTGTTTGACTCATTGTATAGGATACACTACGACATTGGGTATATTAAATGTTAATCATGTTAATAACCCTTGGGGACACTGGGTTAAACAACAGTTTGGAGGGTTTACTATCGTAACGAGATGATGGAAAAATATAATGAATTGATCAAACGAGATGAGAGAGCAGATAAGCTAGATCCATCCCTGCTAGGACCGAGTGACATTCTGGCACATTTGCTACCGGTCTGACGACGTACTGTATAGACATACCAACGATGATGGGCACACAGTATACCTAATGGGGACGATGTTGCCCAAGCAATAGATATTAGTACAACAAATAGGTCGTGTGGAGGCACCCATAATTCTGATTGAGGGGGACATGGATGAAAAAGCCGTGTATCTTTCCTCGGTTAGCATCTGGAAAAGTTAAAATTCTGATCGAGAGGGACACGGATGAAAAAGACCGTATATCTCACCTCGAATAACTTTTGAAAAAGTGATAGAGTGTATACATGGATGAAAAAGGCCCTGTATCCACTCACTAAGTTATATAAATAAAACCATGATCAATTCATGATAATTGGACGATTAATAAATGTGACTTAATAATTTTGATTAGGAATGAATCACCATTCAGTGGATTTTCTACCGTCATCACATTAAATAGAGAAATGACTCTTATATCATGGCATCATATATGTTATTCGACAAGGATTGGGGTTTCTATTGAGTGTGTTAGATATTCATTCTATATGCTATGAAACCCTTTTAGGAAGTACTTCTTTGTTATGGTTACATGTACCATTATGATGACCTTACATTTAAATCTATACATAGTCTAACCTATTTATTATTTATATGTTACATGGGCCAGTCCGAGACTTTACAAGGACATTAGCCTTACTTGGATGATTGGGCTTTTGAGGGACGATTATGGACTATAATGTGTTTTTGGAGTCTATTATATATATATATATATATATTCTTTTGATGCCTCTATGTATGTATATTTGTTGATGGGATTGAGTTGTATACGGCATTCGATTTGTATTGATGTATATATTTAGTAGTTGGTCTGACACTTTGTTTGTACACCGACTTTATGAAATGCAAGTCGTGATATTATATTTTTCGCCATGTTCTATGCCTTTGTGTTCTCTAGTTATATTGTGTATTGTTCTGTCCAGGTAAATCCACATGTTTATTGCTTTGTGCTAACACCGAGTACATATATTTGTGTATTATACGATGCAAGAAAACATATCGGCGTAGCCTAAGGGAATATTCATGTGCCGTCACTCCTAACAAGCCTCATTCTTCGTATTATTAGATAGTGTTACTCTATAATACTTTTTGGTAGTATGGTTATAGAGGTAAGGCGTTACAAAAAGACTGCACATAATAATTGTACGTAAGGTATCTTGTATGAATAATCACAAGAGAATTTTGAGAACGATTGTCATCAGATGACTAATTTATGTTGTGAACATAAATATATTATGAACTAATGCAAAATCAGTGTTATATAAGCCAATTCATAAAATGCTTATGAATGCCTATTTTGTTGCATTGGGAAACAACTATTCAAGAAATACCAACTTCGTAGCGAAGGAATTTCTTTAAGAAATTATTGGTACAAAATGAATTTGGATATGGTCCAATGATAAAATTAATTACAATGGATGAAATAAAATTGAATGGATCTAAATGAACACAAATATATTAGAACATCTAATGAGTATTTGTACATTAAAAAGAAACGGTGAGTTTCTTATCAATGTCAAGAATAAATAATCCTCGATTGTTTAATTAAACCATTAAGAGTATTGACTCTATGGTACAATACGCAAATATGAAATAGATTCTAAGTACATTATCAAAATATGATTTTGATAGTTGTAACCAAAGGGATATGATCCATTGGCCGCAAATATGTCTTCATTCGAAAGACTAATGAAGTTGGAATATAACGAGCAACATTATAAGTATAAAATCATAAATTTCAATTGTTGAAATTAACGTAACAGATTCACCATTCGATGTGCTCAAGTTGGTTCGGATTTTACTTACAAAATTATCACATGGTATGACTTTATATTTTGGTATGTATGTCTTAAAACAGAAAATTCTAAATAATGATTTAGAGTATCTCGAAGTCGGTGAGAGTGATATTGAGTTTGTGAGTTCCTAGGTATGATCAAAGAACTTATACAAAAGCGTTGTTCGACAAGTATCAAAATTAAACAAGTGTTTTGATAGAAATATCAAATAGTATGATTATCTGTCAAAATGCAGAGGAAGTGTGTTTTCATAAGAAAAAACGTTAAAAGATTAAACCATAGGTAACAACACACTGCTGATTGTTAACGATGTACTTGTGTTCAAATCAGCTTTAGGTGTTTTACGTTGGATTTGTAAACGACGTCTTTTATAGCAAATACAAAAATATATTGGGAATGTCCCAAATCATATGCAAGGACTCCTTATTAAAATGTTTAACACAGAATGTGTAATATGGATTCCTTATGCATTGACAATAGGAATTATCATACATGTTATGTTGTCTACGATGTCGTGATTTGTTTATGTATTTGATACATGAAGAAAATATCAAATCCAAATGGATACCACCAAATAGTTGTTGGAGGTGTTCTTGTGTATTTATGAAATATTAGAGAATTATTTATAGAAATAATTAACTCCTTATGAAGGAATGTCATACTCAAACTTCATAAGTGATATTGAGTATAATATGTCAATAATAAATTCAAGTTAAGAATCTTTAAGTTGGAAATGTTTCAGATAGAAGAGATTGTGGCCGATTCAACGAAAATGTTTAGTACATTGACCTAAATAGCGCCACAACAAAAGAAATGTATATATAATAAATGCACAAATTTATAACTGAGCCGAGGGTGATTCTAAATGTTGAGAATCACATAACATTGTTATATGATAACAATGTCACGATATAGTTCATAACAGAAGTTAGAGCTCACCAGAAGTCGAAAGACATACTCTGAATTGTTCCACGTGATAAAATAGTTTATCAACGTCGGGTAGAGTTGACTGACAAAGTAGATAATTGAAGCATAATAGCATACCCATTCACTGAGGGACTGGCCAGATTGGTTTCGAGGAAACCGATTAGAGAAGTTGGAATAAGATTCCATAATTGACCCCAAGTGCACCTGAGAGATTGATAGAGTTAGAGCTATGCCATATGGGTAATTATATAATTTGTTACATATATCTAACATGAAAACAAATATTGTTCGAAATAAAGCGTGTTTTCTTTCAATTATATACTTGATATAATGTGTTATATTAATTAATTAATTTAATTAAAATTACATTTAATAGAAAATCTGTAAATGTTATGTTTTATGATATATAAAGTGTTGTAACCATGAGTAATTTATCACAATGAAAATAAATATACCATTTTAAATATTCCTAGTTAATGGTATCGAAACTGGATATCGATATATCGGTTGAGACTAGAGTACGTTACACTCTTCAAATATTGGGCAGTGTATTACTTATATCTGCTGAAGACACCATGGGGTTACATACTGATAGTTATTGGATAACTATGGAATGACTCACTCGATATTTTTTTGTTGATTAATATAACTAAGGTTAAATGAAAAATATCGATGTGACAAAATTACACGATTCTCTTGACTTGAGAATACCGTTATTCTTCAATGTGAAAGCTACGCTTTGATTATAGTCAAATCGTGGTACGACGTCCATCGAGCGACTATAGTTGGGTTGAGTGGAAGCATTGGAAGTGAAACACTATTCAAGAGAGGATTTGTTTCCTCAGTTATATGAGGTTAGTATCATGGTCACTGATGTCAATGCAAAGTTAAGTCTTCGGCCAGAGCATTTCAGTTAATAATGATTATTATTATTTAACCAAGGGCTTTGTGTTTGGACTGTAGAGTTAAATATGGATGTTATTGGAATTTTGGCCATTACCAAATTCCATAAATCCAAAGTGATATAGTTTTGACGAAGAGAATTTGTTTAAATAATAGTCACAATCGGGTAATGCTTAATAAAATAAAACTAGATTTTATCATAACCAAGTAAGTGATAAATTTAGCCATAGTATCACACTACCTGCTAAGTGATGTGTGAACGTTAATATTCGAATAATTCGATATTAATCGCTAATCAAATTTACACCTAAAGAGTCGCACAATTGAATCGTTGAATACTCCTTTGACCACATGATTTAAATTTATAATAGTTATAAATTAATTAAATTAATTATTATTTATGAAATATTAGTTATAAAATTTTATTTTGATTTGTTATATAATATTAGTAAATATATTTATAATAGTATAAATATATTAATTGATATACGATATCGATACGCGTTTAAATCAAATTTAAATGCAATGAATATCGTACGGGCTTTAAATGGGTTTGAAGCCCATATAGGGGGCTTGCGAGTTTGGACATGTATAGACCAGGTAGGGAACGACCTGGATACGTAGAATGGACTAGGTTTCTGATAGGACAAAGGAAGGGAAAGGGTATGAGAGAAAAGTGGATATGGATCCAAACTTATCTCTTTAGTATGTCCTCTATAAATAGATCATAACCCTCATTCTTCTTCCAACATTTTGAAACATCCATTAGCTCTACCTCTGGCCAAAATTTACCTTCCCATCTTCTCCATTTCCAAGCTTAAATCAAATTAAACAAACATTATTTGATAGTCGATGGTCTGCAATTTAGGAGATAGCACCTTCAGAATTTGAATATGATTCAGGAGTTTATTTCAACCCTTCAAGGTGTGGTCCTTTGGCAATGTTGAAAGGTAATTTTCCAATCTATAATCATATACTAATATTTAGATAATTTATATACCATATATTGCTTTGTTTGTTAGGTGATGGTTATAGTACATCGGTATATCGTCACATTTTGGAATGGTTGTTTGTTTATATGCTTATATATTTATAATAATTTATTTTTATATATTCATGCCTTGAAACTCGCTGCTTAAGATTAAAAATTGTTTTCTTTTTTCATTTAAATTAAATTAATATTCATTATTTGAGTAACATAAACTTTATAATTTAAATATTAAACATTATACTAAACCAAATATGTTTTAAAATTACATATAGATAGTTTTATACCTACAATATTTTTTGGTATAAAAATGTACTTTAAATATATATTTATATCTAAATATTATTTAACTCAAATCACATAAATATATCTATAAAATAAATGAATATATCATAAAATATAATTTGAATTTCATAAAATCATTTTCATACTTGATGATTTCTTGGTAGGAAAAAAGTTAATATTTTTATATATTAATTAAATATTAATATAAACACCGAATTAAAATTAAAATCGATCTTAAATAACCATATATGTATATTGAAATATTCAAATGCTAATATATCATCTAGATTTTTTATAAATATATTAAAACACAAATTATAATTTTGAAAACATATATATATATATATATTATTTATTTCCAATTGGAATTTTAAATTAAATAAATTTTTTTTGCCGCGAGTATTATTAGGTAAGTATATATATATTTATTTATATTTAATATATTTTAGGTATATATACATATATATATATATATGTTTATTTATTATTAAACTATTTATAAGAATATATATTTATTTATTTATACAAAAAAATTCAATTTTGTTTTCGGTTTTACCACAAAATAAATAATTAAAATTTTATAATATATTTTAATTGTTTTTATACATAATTATATATATTATAAATTCCACATATACATAGATTATATATATATTTAAAATAAAATATAAATTTATATACATATGTATATTTGTAATATTTTGTATACATAAATTAAAGCATACAAGCATACATTATGATGATATATTTGTATACTATATGAGCTAACATGTTTGCTGCAGTGTAAATCCTAGCACTTACACACCGATATGTTAAACTTGCACGGATTACTATATGACACATGCACACATACATATATACGTGTAATGATACACGTATACATACAATATAAAATTAATTTCATAATATAAAACTAAATTATTTTTTAAAATAAAATAGCGATTTTATTTAAAAAAATAATTTAGAAATGTTCTAAATAAATTAAACTACATAAGCCCAAAAAAACCCAAAATGGTTTAAAAAATTGAAATTCACCCATTTCTTCCACTACGGGTTGACCTGGGTCCAACAAAACTCCATAACACAACAATGTGTTGGACTGAAGGAACCAAACCTTATTAGACATGGTTCATTCCATGATAAGCATGGCTGAGTTACCCCTATCATATATGGGATATATGCTATAAACCACATCACATATGTTTAACTTGTTGCCCACTAAATATGTGCCTAAAACGTCGTAAGAGATGTGGCACGGTAAAAAACCCAAACTCAAGTATTTAAAGGGTGGGGTTGTTCGGCATACATTAAGTACGTTGGTCTGAATAACTAGAGGCAAGATCAGTATTGTGTAAATTTTTAGGATATCCCAAAAACTCAATGGGATATAATTTCTACAATACCAAGGAACAAAAGGTCATTATTTCTCCACACGCTATCCTTTTAGAAAAGGAATTTCTATTAAAGGAAATTAACAGTGAGGTTGTAGACTTGGATGAGATTCAAGAAGTTAACACTGAGGCCGAACCAGTGGGAGAACCGAGTTGAACCGTATACGAAAACACGCAGATAAAACCCATCGGGCGCAAATGGATTTTTTAGAAACAGCTAAATGTAGATGGGGAAGTAGAGACTGATAAGGCAAAGCTAGTTGCGAAAGGATTTCGTCAAATTCACCGTGTTGCTTATGATGAGACCTTTTCTCCCATAGCCATGCTTAAGTCCATTTAGATTATGCTAGCAATCGTTGCATTCTATGACTATGAAATATGGAAAATGAATGCAAAGCCGACATTTCTAAATGATGATATAGAAGCAACCGTCTATATATGACATCCCAAGGGTTTTATGGTCAGTGGGAATGAGGGCAAGGCTTGCAAGTTTTAAAGTCCATTTATGGACTTAAACGAGCTTCAAGAAGTTAGAACAAGTGTTTTTATAAGATAATCAAATAATTTGGTTTCTATCAGAACACAGAGGAAGTGTGCATATATAGAAAGGAACGGTGCAATGCTATTGTATTCTTAGTGCTATATGTCGATGATCTATTATTGATTGGTAATGGCATTTCGTTGTTACAATCAGTGAAAGCTTGGCTTTCCAAGATTTTCTTTGTGAAGGATTTCGAAGAAGCAACATATATACTAGGTATAAAGATCTATAGAGATAAATATAAGAGGCTGTTGGGATTGTCCCAATCCCTATACCTAGATACCATACTAAAAAGGTTCAATATGGAAAATTCCAAATGTGGAAACGTTCCAACACAGTCTGGAATCATCCTTTCTAAGAAGGATGCTCCTCATACCGATGAGGAGAAAGAGCATATAAAGAGGATCCCTTATGCTTTAGCCATAAGATCCATAATGTATGCCATGCTATGTACAAAAACGGATGTGGCATACGCATTAGGATGCATAAGCCGATATTGATCTAATCTAGGAAAAAAACATTGGACGACCGTAAAATGTATACCGAAGTATTTAAGAAATACTACGGACTTATTCCTTATATACATAAATTCAAATCTCTTTATGAAGAGGTATATGGACTCTAGCTTTCAAAAATATATAGTTGGTAATAAGTCAGTGTTTGGTTATGTCTTTACACTTAATGGCAGAGCCGTCAGGTGGAAAAGTTCCAAACAAGGGACGGTAGCTAATTCAACGATGGAGGCCAAGTACATTGTCCTCAATGAAGCAACTAAAGAGGTAGTCTGTATGCATAAAATATTTGGTGAGCTCAGAGTGATTCCCGATACAGAGAATCCTATAGCTTTGTTTTGTAATAACAATGTGGCGATTCATATCGCAAAGGAACCCAAAGTACACAAGAAGTGATGAAATATTCTTCGAAAGTTCTACCTTATTAGAGAATTCATTAAGGAGAAAGAGGTTGTGATACAAACGGTGGATACCAAGGATAACACAGTAGATTCATTCACTAGGGTCAAGCTCGGTCGGCTCTCGATAAACTGATTGATGGGATAGGATTGCAATTCCATAGTTGGCCCCAAGTGCAAGTGGGAGATTGATAGAGTTAGGGGTATGCCCTATGGGCAATTCTGTAATTTATTGTAAATTAATTAACTTTGTAATATGTATTTTTCCATGATAAAGGTGTTTTTTTGTGTGTGTTATATTTGTTATAATGTGTTATAAATAGTTAAATATCTAATTAAAACATTATTAACATAAAATCCATAAGTGTTGTGTTAGCGATAGTAATTACAAATTGTTGTAATCATGAGCATTATATCATAATATAATAAACACATCATTTTAAATATTCCTATTCAAGATGCATCGAGATTGGATACTGATGTATTCGTTGAGACTAGAGTATGTAACGTTCTCCAAATGTTGGATAGTGTATTATTCATGACTGTTGGGGGGAACCAAATGGTTACGTATTGATAGTTATTGGATAACTATGGAATGACTCACTCGATAGTTTTCTGTTGGTTAATATAACTAAGGTCAAATAGAAAATATCGATGTGGATAATTTACATAGTTCTCTCGACTTGAGAATATTGTCGATCTTCAATATGAAAGCTCCGCTTTAATTATAGTCAAATCATGGCACATCGTCCATCGAGTAAATATAGTTAGGTCAAGTGGAAGTGAAATACTATTTAAGAGAGGATTCATCTCCTCGGTTATATGTGGTTAATATCACGGTCAACTCAAAGTCAAAATCTCCGATCAGAGTAGTTTGGTTAATAATATTGTCATTATTGAACCAAGGACATTGTGTCTGGACTATAGAGTTTAATATGGACGATATTGGAAATTTGACCCTTACCAAATTCTATAAGTCCAAAGTAATATAGTTTGACGAAGAGAATTGTTGTAAATAATAGTCATAACTGGGTAACGCTTAACAAAGTAAAACTGGATTTTATCGAAACAAAGTAAGCGTTAAATTTGGCCAAAATGTCACGCTACCTGCTAAGTGTCGTGTGAATGTTAATATTCGAATAGTTCAATAATAACCGCGGACCAAATTTACACCTAAAGAGTCGTATAACCAAATTGTTGAATACTCCTTGACCACATGATTTAATCAGTTTATAATTATTATAAATTAATTAATATTTATGAAATATTAGTTATAAATTTTTATTTTTATTTGATAAACAAATATTGATAATATGTTTACAGTAGCTATAAATATATTAATCGATATACGATATCGGTATGCATTTAAATTAGATTCAAATGCAATATAGTTTGTTCGGACTTTAAATGGGTCTGAAGCCCATATAAGGCTAGTGTGTTTTGACCATGATGGGGTGCGGCCATATGATGGCAAGGTGAGTTTGGTAAGGATGGATAAGACAAAGAAAATTGGTAAGAGAGAAAAGATGATCTAGATCCTAACTCATCCCTTTATTCTCTCCACTATAAAATCATCTCAACCCACTCTCATTTCTTACATTTTGAATCCACCAATCCCCTCACTTCTAGCCAAACTCATCATCCCCTCTCCCCCATTTTTCCAAGCTCAAATCAAATAAAATTGAACACTATTCGATAGCTCGTGGTTTGCAATTCAGGCGATAACACCTTCAGAATCAGAATTTGATTCAGGGGTTCATTTCAACGCTTCACGATGTGAGTTTTTGGCGATGGTATAAGCTAATGATCTGATCAATAATTATATACTATTGATTTATTATTTACATATTATATTATTTTATATTAGTTAGGTGATAATTTTAGTATATTGGTATATCGTCACATTTAGAATAGTTATATATTTATATGCTTATATATATTTAAAAAAAATTATGACATATACCTACCTGCCTATAATATGCATGGCACAAAATAAAAAAGCAATTTTCTAATTTTAATTAAATTAATTATATATAAGCTTTATAATTTATATACTTTACCTCATTCTATAAAAAAATGATTTTATAATTGTATATAAATAGTTTCATACATAAAACAGTTTTAGAAAAAATAAAATAATTTTAATATATATATTATTTATATTAATCAATTAGTAAATTAATTATATCAACATATATTATATAAAATTATGTTTATATTTTATAAGATTAAATTAGTACCAAATATGTTTTCGATAGAATATATATATATATATAATTTAATTATTTAATTATTAGTCTAAACTAAAATTGAATTTAAAATTGATTTTTAAATTATAAAATTATATATAAAATATTCAAATATCACTTGTACTAAAATTTTAAAATTCAAAATTATATTTTGAAAATTAATTTTTATTTAATTTTCACTAATTTTCTTATGGAAATTCAATTTAATATATACATTAAAAATTAAAATAAAAAATAGTTCTTCGCCATGAGCACTATCAGGTGTATATATATTGAATGTTTTTATTTAAGTATTAATATATATATAATCAAATTATTTTTATATATGTATTTAATATATATGTTTACAAAAAAATTATATATTTTTCGTTTTCGGTTTTGCTGCAAAAAATTAAAATTTTAATATAATTATAAATGTTTTAAAATATACTTATGTATATAATTTTATAAATTCCACGTATATACACATGATATATATATATATAATAAAATATAATTTATACATACATACATACATACATACGTATATACATGTAATATTTTGTATACATAAATTAAATTATATAAGCATACATTTGGATGGTATATTTATATACTAGATCAGCTAACATGTCTGTTGCGGTGTAAATCTGAACACTTATACATGGGTATGTTATACCTCGCACGGATTGTTTTGTGACACACGCACGCGCGCGGGCGCACACAGTGGTTGTGTGCGTGCGTGTGCACGCACGCGTGTATATGATACACATGTATGTGTGTGTGTATTATATAATGATTTTACTTAAAATAAATTTAGAAATGTTCTAAATAAATTAGACTTCATAGACCCAATATGGATCCAATATGGTAAAAAAAAGAAAAATTCACCCATATTTTCCACTACGGGCTGGCCCAATTCCTACAAAAACATCCATTGCATGGGCACTATCCATGTGTCTTCTAAACTACAAAGATGTTGTAACATCCCAGAATTTTATCGTTTTGATTTTGAATAATTAATCAATTTTAAATATTTAAATAATTAGGTTTTAAAGTTTAATAACTTATATTCAAATATAAGGATTATTTAAATATTTGAATTATGAACTAAATATTAATTAAATGGATTTAATAACCTTATTTAACTCCTTTTAATTAATAAATAATAATGGTGAACCTATTTCGTAAATTTATTTACAATAATAAATAATTCGAATAAATAAAAAGAAAGTAAATTTGTTAATAAAACGACCTGATTTTTATTGTAGCATTTTAATTGAATTTATAGGATTTTTCCATAATTTTTAATTTTGAAAATATTTAAATTATCGTTTGACGTATTTTACGGTAACGATGATATTTTTGAAATTTCACAGAATAAAATAATCTGTGTATTTTATTTTTGATTTGAGATTGTGTCATATTTTGGTACAAGATCGTATTTTTATTTCTGTCATTCGCGGATCGTACGTAAACGGACCTTAAAATAACCATCTTTTAAAAAAATTCAAATCAAATCAAATTCAAAAATAATTTTTTAACTAACCTTAAAAGATGATTTGATGGGTTGCTTGTAAAATTTGTTTAACTTGAAATTGTTGGCAAGCTTGGATTGGAAGAAAAGTTGATTGTTTGGTTTAAAACTAAAACAAACAATTTAACACTTATAAAAGCTAGGCATTGGACTGTTTCTTTATCACCTTCCAGCAAACGAAAATGAGAAAATAAAATGGCCGATCATTCAAAATCCACACTCCGCTAAAAATCCCCAAGCTAGGTTCATTAAACTCGTATGAGCATAAGCTTCAATTTAGTGTAGGTCTTATGGCGTGCGGTCGTGAGATTGGATGATCGATTTTATTGCAATCATTCTAGGGTTTTAGTTCGAGAAAGTTGTAGGCGATTTTGGGTGTCGCTGAGGGTTGCAGTGAGTTCATGGTGTGTTAGAGCCTTAGTAGCCATGTTTTGGAGGCATGCGGTGGATAGCCGAAGGTCGCGAATGGTTGTGGTCGAAAGAAAGATTGCCTCAGTCATTTTTTTATGGTCGATCGATCTCTTCGAGATGGTGATGGACGTGGAGAGATTTTGGAGTGGAGTTGAACGGCGAAGTCCGTTCGTGTTATCGTTAAGTGTGTGTGGAGATATTAGTGGTGGAAGGTTGCGACATGGTGTAACACTGAGTATCAGTTTAGGAGTGAAGAGTAATTTGTATTTGGGAAGAAGGATTTAGGTTGATTGTGAAGTTAATTAGTGTGATTAGGTAATTAATTTAGTTATTTAGTTTGACAACTTATAAAATTCATATCTTGCTCATACGAGGTGGGTTTGGATGCGATCTTTTACGTCGGACTCGTATCGACATTATCTAAGCCCTGGAATTGGTTTCGTCGAATTTGAAGCTAGTTGAATTTGGGCTAATATCGAACACCATTCGATTTTAGATCAAACCGAAATGCAAAAGCGTTCATTGGAATTTCGATGAGTTAACTTACATTTAAATAAACTATATGATTCCTGTGTTGTTATAGATTGTTGTTGAATGCCTGGATGATAGTTGATAATTTTAATGAAGTATAAATTAGTGATAGAAGTATAGTGATTAAATTTAATTACGGTTAACGTAGTTAAATTAGTTATACTTCGTTTGGGACATCTATTTAGCTGAATAAATCCACGTTCTGCTATAATAAAACTGAATAGATTATTTGTACATCTATCGAGCTGAATAAATCACCGTTCTTTGCTTGCAAAGTAAAAGGGTTATTATTATTTGATTGTTTGTTTGAATTTGAATTCCCACTTGATAGAGAATGGCATAAATAACCATTTTGTTGCAGGGGACAAAAAGTAGAAGTCGGACTGTTTTCGTAGCGAATAAGTCACTATGGGACACTTTAAAGTGCATATATATATATATATGAAATTTACATGGACTTTTGTAGAGAGACCCTAAGGGGTTCCTCGCTATTATTTATTTACTGTTATATGCATCTTACATATATTTTTATGCTGCTTATATTAATGCTTGTTAGAAATATTTTTGACATAGCGCTTTGATTTGTGTAAGTGTCGTTATAGCGATTTTCGCTATACCGTCACTTATGAAATATCATCTCCTTAAACCCTTATGTATGTTAAACTTGTGTTTGTATTTTTACTAAATAAATGTTTGGTCGTGTTTTGCACTTTGAAAGTTGTTTAAAATATATTTTCAAATATTTTGAGAATTTTGAAAATAAAGGTTAAATGTTGATTTAAAAATTATAAAAGAAGTTATAAATTTGATTTGTTATCTTTCAGGATAATTAATGTTGTTTTTAAATTTATAAAATATTATAAATTGATTTATTATCCTTAGGGATAATTAATGTTGTTTGAAATATATAAAAAGATCATAACTTGATTTATGGTCTTTTGGGATAACTAATGTGGTTTTAAAATGTATAAAAGAATTATATCAATTATTTTTCAGGATGGTTTACATTGTTTAAAGTTAATAAAAGTATTTAAATCTATTTATTACTTTCTCAGATAATAAATATTGTTTAAAAAGTTATAAATGATAGTTTATAACTAAGAAAATCTTTTAAAAGGAATGTTTAAAAACAAAGCTAAATGTAAATTGTTTTGGGGTTTATAGCCACCAGTGATTTATTGATAAGTGTTTTTGGCCCTTCTTTTTAATATACTTGGAAATATATTATGCCCATTTAAAAGAATATTTTTTATGAGTGTTTTTAAAGTGTTTTATAAATATTGTGATGTGAAAATCAAGCACAAGTAAGAACCAAATGTTTTGAATCTTGGTTCATTTATTGGTGACATGTGTATACGATCTAATTTCCATATACAATCATTCGTTTACTTTCGATAGTTGATTTCTTAACTAACGATTTTGATATCATTCTTCGTGCTTTGTCAATCTAAGAAAATTTGTCGCTCATTTTGAGCATTGGCATCCAACATCGTGGAAACAAAACCAAAGAGCAAGTGGGAACCAAGCCATATGGTCGCACCCATTAGGATATATTCACATTTATCTAGAAAGTGTTGGTAGCATGCATGCATTGATGTGAGTAAACTTGGATGCTCATGTGAGGCGAGGTCCAGCTTGGAAGTTCTCGAGAGTGATGCTGTTTAGCATGGGCTCTCAAGTATATTTTATCTAGAGGTATACTTTCGATGTAGGGAGTGCACCCTCCTAGTAATGTTGGATAAATTCATTCTTCTTGTTTCAATTCGAACCTTGGAATTAATCTTTTCTTCTTTTTTGTTTTGTCAATCCATGATGACTTGTTCCTTATTTTGAGCGTTGATATTCTTTGTCGAAGATGACTAAAACCAAAGAGCGAGTGAAAACCAAGCTATGTGGGGTTACTCCTATTAGGATATCTTCACATCTACTCTAGACTGTATTCGGTGGTATTCGTTTGGAGATGTGAAATACTAGGATTCTAGATAAGGTTGGCGGGGTCCGGCTTGACGTGTTCGAGAGTCATCGTATTTCTCAAGTATATTTCTAGATGTATACTTTCGATAGGGGGGCTCACCCTCGTAATCATTGTTGGAAAATTTTTCTTTCCTTATTTGATTCAAATCTTTAAATTGTTTTCTTAATTGCATCGAGAAGTGTCTGAAGTTCTTCTCGATGTTTAATTATTTGTGTCCATTCTTTAAGTTTGGATTTTGATCTTGTCTGTGTTCATCCTTTCTTGTTTGGATTGTTATTCTGATTTGTTTTCCATTTCTTCATGCATGGAAGTTGTTCTTGTGAGGTAAGAACCCGTTCTACGTTTAGCGGTGTGGTCTCATAGAATTATTAAATGTTCACTATATTGCTTGAGTTTTCTTATGTTGGTTTTCCAGACTGATCTGGATGTTATTTTATTATAATGCTTTGGTCAGACCGAGTATTTTTTCCAAGTTGTCATTGGTGGGATATTGAGCTCATGGAGTAGAGCTGGATGTTCACCTACCGTAATAGTTTATCTTTCACTGTATTATTATATATACCTATCAGCAATTGTAAGGTCGGAAATTTATAACTGTTCAGCTAATAAAGTTTGTTTTTAACTCTAACGTACTTTGTATCTTGGAGTGATAATTTATACTGTCTTTATTATATTATATGTTGTCGTTTCTGCTATGAGATTTTGTTTTCCCTGTTTGTTCTTTTTATTGTACCCTAACAATCTGCCTTTCTGGCAATGGATGTTCGGCATTGGAATACCGTGGATGTATTAGGTGCCGACTTTCGATGGTCGAAAAGGTAGGTCGTTACAGATGTAATCTAGGATCAGTAGCGCCATCATAGCTCAGCATGGTTAGCAACACAAACTTCTTCGAATAACTCGCCTCAAGAATCTCTTCGGTGAATGGGGTCTAACTTGCTAATAAACCCCATTCATCATCCTATCGCTACTGATTTCGATTCATCGGTCTTTTTTATCATATTGATAATGTAGTCTTCACAACCTTGGCCCTTGGGCAGCGATCATCATAAACGTCCCCGAGTGTTTGGCATGGTAAACGGTCTCGATTGGTTCTATGACATCTGGATTCTCTGTCTCTGGAGAAACCATTCATCCCGGCCCATGCTGACACATTATTAGATTTCGTCCCCCTCCCACCAGTTCACTAGTGTTAGCTCTGTTGGAACTGGGCCAGCCCGCAACAGAAGTTATATAAGTGAATTTCAATTTTTTTTCCATATTGGATCTTAGTTGGGCCTATGAAGTCTAATTTATTTAGAACATTTCTAAATTTCTTTTAAATAAAAACTTTATTTTATTTAAATTTGTAAAATGATATAGTATTATTTGATTTATGTTATATACATACATATATATATATGTGTATCATGTATATATATATATATATATATATATATCTGTGTGTGCATGTGTGCATGTGTACATATCAATCCGTGCAAGGTATAACACGCCCGTGTATAGATGCTGGATTTACATCGCAACAGATACGTTAGCTCATCCAATATACAGCTATATTGTCCAAATGTATGCTTATATACTTTTACCTATATATATAAAATAATACAACTATGTATGCATGTGTGTGTGTATATATAATATTTTTATTTAAATAATTTTGTATAAATATAGTATATATATAAACATAAGTACAAAATATTAACATTATATATATAACTATATGAATATATTTAATTCATTTATAAAATATATTAAATGTAATGTAAATATTTTTGCTGTAAAGCCAAAAACAATAAATATAAATATTTTTTTCTAACATAATATATATATAATACTTATATATATATGTAATAATAAATATAGATTAATACAAATAAAATTCAAAAAATTTATACCAAATGCGCTATTACTTGGTCTTACGCATAGCATAATTTTTTTAAAATTTAAAAATAATAATAAATTATTATAGTAAATAACCGTACGAAAATTATTAAAAATAATAAAAAATATTTTTTTCGAAAATAAATTTGAATTTTAAATTTCCAATAAAATTCTAAATGATAATTTTATATTTTGAAAATTTATTATATAATTTTATAATTTAAAACAATTTAAAAATCAATTTTTTAATTTTTGCTTATATTTAAATATTTTAAAATCAAAATTCTTTTTATTCCTGCCAATAGTATAATATGTATTAATCTAATTTTATAAAATATAAAGCATAATTTATAATATGTATATGTATTGATAAAATTATTTATATGATTAATTGTTTTGAATATTATTTAAAAATAATCTATAAATATATAAAAATATTTTAATTTACCAAAAAGATTATACCTATAAAACTTTATGTATAAAGTTATATTTCCATATTTTATATAACCATGATATAATATTTATATTATAAACTATACTTATATTATAAATTAAATTATTTAAAATAATAAAAAATGTTTTTTTAATGTTGAGCCATGCTGCATATAGGTGTATATACATGAATTTTTTTATAATATAAAACATATATATACATACAATAAATCAAAATTGTGATAATATATTTATATGTTGGAATCGTCGTCTAACTAACAATATAATATATTAAACAAACATTATATATATGTAGATTAATATTTATAAACACATTAGGAATATACCTTATAGCCAAAGCCTATAAGTACACCTTGAAATGATGAGATCATATCCTTAAACTGATTTCCAATCCAGAAAAGTGCTAGTCCAAGAACCATTGACCACCAGCTATCGAATAGCACTTGAATTGATCTGATTTGAACTTAGAAAATTAGATATATGGAGGGGGAGAATTCAGTCGGAAGTAGAGGGTATATGAATGCTTTAGAGTTCTAAAACAAGTATGGGTAGAGATGCTTATATAGAAGAGAATTTAGAGGTATTTTAGGATCAAGATCATATATCAACTCTTTCCAATTCTCTTCTATCTTAGTTCTCCATCTCAAAGCCTCTTTAGCACCATCATATGGCCACACCATGCCCCTATCATAGTCGAATATGATCAGCCTCTATATGGGCTTCAAACTCATTTAAAGCCCAAAAAAATATTTTGCATTTAAATCCAATTTAAACGTGTATCAATATCGTATATCGATTAATGTATTTATAACTATTATAAATACATTTAATAATATTTGTTTATTAAATAAAAAAAATTTATAACTAATATTTAATAAATATTAATTAGTTTAATTAATTTACAACAGTTAAAAATTAATTAAATTTTTTGGTCGAAGGAGTATTCATTGTTTCGGTTTTGTCACTTGTTATGTGTAAATTTGGTCAGTGGTTAATATCGAACTATTCGAATATTAATGTTCACACGTTACCTAGCAGGTGGTGTGACATTTTGGTCAAATTTATCACTTAGTGGGTTTCGGAAAAATCCAATTTTACTTTGTTAAGCGTTACCTCGTTGTGACTTTTATTTACGTCAATTCTCTTCGTCAAAACTATATCACTTTGGACTTATGGAATTTGATAATGGTCAAAATTCCAATATCGTCCACACTCCACTCTATAGTCCAAACACAAAGTCCTTGGTTCGATAATAACAATTATTATAAAACTTTGAACTACTCTATAGTTGGCTTGAGTTGACCCTAATATTAGCCCCATATAATCGAGGATGCAAATCCTCTTTTGAATAGTATTTCACTTCAAATGTTTCCACTCGACCCAACTATAGTCGTTCGATGGACGTCGTTTAATGATTTGACTATAATTAAAGCAGAGTTTCATATTGAAGATCAACATTATTCTTAAGTCGAGAGAACTGTGTAAATCAGTCACATCGACATTTTTTGTTCCACCTTAGTTATATTAACCAATAGAAAACTATCGAGTGAGTAATTTCATAGTCATCCAATAAATATCAGTACATAACCCATAGGTTCCCCCAGCAGTCATGAGTAATACACTACCCAACATTTAAAGAGAGTTACAATCTCTAGTCTCAATGAATACATCGACGTCCAGTCTTGATGTATCTTGACTAGGAATATTTAAAATGATGTGTTTTATAATATTGTGATACAATACTCATGATTACAACTATTTGTAGTTACTATCACAAATACACCATTTATGGAATTTCTGTTAAATATGTTTCAATTAAATATTTAGCTATTTATAACAAATATATAACAGAAAGGAAAAACACCTTATTACGAACGTGGATTGATTACAGAACCAATTAATTTACAATAAATTACAAAATTGCCCTAGGGCATACCCCTAACTCTATTAATGTCCCACTTGCACTTGGGGACGATTATGGATCTCGATCCCATCCCTTCAATCAGCTTCTCGAGAGCCGACCGAGCTAGACCCTTAGTGAATGGATCTGCTATGTTGTCTTTGGTATCCACCTTTTGTATCACGACCTCTTTCTTCTCAATAAATTCTCTAATGAGGTGGAACTTCAGAAGAATATACCATGATTTCTTATGCACTCTGGGCTTCATTGCAATCTGCATCATCGCATTGTATCACATAATAATACCATAGGATTCTCTGTATTGGGAATCACTCCAAGCTCACTCAAAAACTTGCGCATCTTGACGGCCTCTTTAGATGCTTCATTGAGGGTAATGTACTCGGCCTCCATCGTCGAATCAGCTACCATTTCTTAATTGGAACTTTTCCAACTAACGGCTCCGCCGTTAAGCGTGAAGACATAACCTGACACCGATTTACTATCATATGTATCACTTTAAAAGCTAGAGTTTATATACCGCTTCATAAGGAGGTATTCGTTTTCGTAAATAAGGAATAAGTCCTTAGTATTTCTTAAATACTTTAGTATACATTTTACAGCTGTCCAACGTTTTTCTCCAGGATTAGAGTGGTACTAACTTACACATCCTAATGTGTATGCCACATCTATTCTAGTACATAGCATAACGTTCATTATGGATCTTATGGCTGAAGCATAGGGGATCCTCTACATATGCTCTTTTTACGCATCGGCATGAGGAGCGTCCTTCTTGGAAATGTTAATTTCAGATTGCGTTGGAATGTTTCCATGCTTGGAATTCTCCATACTGAACATTTTCAGTATGGTATCTACATACAGGGATTGGGACAATCCCAACAACCTATTATATCTATCTCTAACGATCTTTATGCCAAGTATATAGGCCACTTATCCTAAATCCTTCATGAAGAAGTTCTTGGAAATCCAAGCTTTCACTGATTGCCACAACGAAGTGTCATTGCCAATCAATAATATATCATCAACATAGAGCACCAGGAATATGATTTCCCTATTCCTTTCTATATATACACGCTTCCTCTGTATTTTGATAAAAACCAAATTGTTTGATTACTTTATAAAAACACTTATTCCAACTCCTTGAAGCTTGTTTAAATCCATAAATGGAGTTCAACAACTTTCAAGCCTTGTCCACACTCCCACTGATCACAAAACCCTCAAGCTGTGACATTTAAATAGTTTCGCCTAAATCACCATTTAGAAAAACCATCTTTACATCCATTTTCGATATTTCGTAGTCATAGAATCTAATAATTGCTAGCATAATCTGAATGGACTTAAGCATTCTTACAGGTGAAAAGGTCTCATCATAATCGACACGTTGAATTTGACAAAATCCTTTCGCAACTATCCTTGCCTTATATATCTCTACATCCTCATTTGCATTTAGCTTTTTCTTAAAAATTCATTTGCAGCTGATGGTTTTATCCTTTAGTTACATCCGACAAAGTCCAAACTTTGTTTTCGTACATGGAATCCATCTCGAATTTCATTGCTTCAAATAAGAGTGCAGAGACTTTACTCTACAGTGCTTGTTGGAAAGACATAGGAGTGCCGTCATCTAAGACACATTCCTCCTTCTCGCCATCCATAAGAAAACCATAGTATCTCACTAGTGTGTGAGATTCCCTACTAGACCTTCTAATAAGTTGCATGTTTTAGTATATGGGTGAACTTGGTTCTCTCACTGGTTTGGCCTTAGTGTTAATTTATTGGATCTCATCCAAGTGTACAACCTCGCCGTAAATTTATTTTAATAGGAATTCCTTTTCTAAAAAGACAGTGTGTCAGACAACGTTATTTGGTGTTTTAGAATGTATATCATATTGAGTTCTTATGATATCCTAAAAATGTACACAGTACTTATCTTGCCTTTAATTTATTTGGACTATCGTTATTAACGTATGTCGGACAACCCCATACCTTAAAATATTTGAGTTGGGGTTTCTTTTCATACCACATCTCATATGTTGTTTTAGGCACGAATTTAGTGGGTAATAAGTCCAACATATGCACCATAGTTTCTAGTGCATATCCCTAATAGGAGTAGGACAGAGGTAACTCAGCCTTATTCATCATGTGACGAACCATATCTAATAAGGTTTGGTTCCTTCGCTCCGACACACCATTGTGTTGTGGAGTATATGATGGAGTAACCTGAAAGATAATCCTATTATCATTTAAGTATTATTGGAAATCTTATCCAACATACTTTCCTCCTCGATTTGATCGAAGATTTTAATCTTATGGCTAATTTGGTTTTCTAATACATTTTTATATTCAACAGATATCTCATAGACATGGATTTTTTCTTCATAAGATACACATATCCTAATCTCGAGAAATCATCGATGAAGGCAGCAAAGTAAGAACTATTATCTTTGGTAATTATAGGTATCAGGCCATATACATCACTATGTACTAATCCTAGGATTTCATTAACTCTTTCATTGCTCCCATTGAAAGGGTGCTTGGTCATTTTACCTTTGGGACACGACTCATATGTGTCAAATGATTCAGAATCAAGTGACAGGAAAAAGCCTTTGGTTTTCAATTTGTGTAGTCGTTTCTCACTAATATGACCTAGCCTACAATGCCAAAGATAATTATCATTTATAATGTTAAAGGAACTTCGTAACACACATTAGTATTGATACCATAAATTTTATTTTCAAGAATACCATCATATACTTTATTTCCATCCAAACTAATGTTCATAACATTATTTGCACAATGAAATATATATCATGTCTTAGACTGCAACATCCCCTATATAGAGGCCTAAAGCTAAGCATTGCAGATGCTGCAGTCATCCATAGTATTAACTTCCGGTGACTAAATACGGCTATGTTAATGGTATTCATAATATCAGAAGCAAATGAATTTGAAACAAAATCATAGATTAAAAAAACAATATTTTTCTAATTACATTTTAAGACACATGTTTCACTTTCAAATTACATAATCGCATCGCTTTCCCAAGTTCAAATAAAATATAGTTATTACAATACTACGCCAAGAGCGACATATGATGATGCCCCCTTGGTTGACCAGAGTAATATATATACAATACAGTGGAAACGATCCAAAATATATCAGCAACTGCTAATTAGCTATCCGTCAGCCACCTGCTCATTACCGGAAGCTTTATTCGCCAACCTACCAAAACCTGTAAACCTCAACCCTCAGCCTACTCAAATCAATTTTGAGCACCCGAGAGTTTAAGGAAAATAAAATTCGAGTCAGACATAAAGCCTGATGTGAATAATACTATACATCTCAGTTATCTGATATTAAGTGAGACCACGCCCCTTAGCGGAACGGGTTTTCCCCTCACTAATATCCTTTTTAAAATATATCTTTTGCAAATTATAATCCTGCAACCAAAACTGGTTAAATCTGTAAAGCAATATCATGTATATGTATATTTCAATTATCATATAGACTATCTGTCCATACACTATAGTTTTGTTTGGCTAACTACTAACCCTTGGCTGACTCGGGCATACCAGAAAACATAAAAAATCTAACAACTGTTAGATACTCCCCTTCTAAACGGTCTATCCTTACTTCTCCAGGTCTATCTGATTCTAATGGTTTTGCGGGCTTACCAATAACCTGTCTTTCCTTTTTAGATTCTTTTCTGTGTATAACAAAAATTTTAGTCTCACTTCTAACAAAGCCCTACACACTGGAATTTTGGACTAAATTAGCTAGGGGCTAATAGATAATGAGTATAGGGAGGGACCCTACACAAGTCCCGTCTGGTCTTCTAATCTGAGTCATTTTCTTAGGATTAACTACCCTTTAAAAAAATTCCTTGAAAACCTTTTCAAAATGATTTAAACCTTTAAATCATATATAAGCAAGGAAAATATACTCTTTGCTTTACTCTAAACTATTTGCTATGTTATATATATACTTTACCCAAAATAATGTTGATCAAATTATTAAGGATTTTCCCATCCTTCCCAAAATAAGTTAAAACCCTCTTTAACTTAAAACACTTAGGCTATATTGCCAAAAAAACTCATTCGAAACCTTTGTTTAAAACCTTTAACCAACCCTTTCGAAACCATTGAAAGAACCCCTTTCGAAACCTTTGAAAGTATCCCTTTCAATACAAGCTTAACCTTAGGCCAAAGGCCAAAACATACCTTTCGAAATCATACCTTTTGAAACCATTCATCCACGTCCTTTCGAAAGCATTGAAATACATCTCCTTCGAAAGCTTTATAACTTTAGACATCCTCTTTAAAATACTTAAACATTGCCTTTTGAAACCATTAGAAAACCTTTCCTTTAAACCTTTCGAAACCATTGGGGAACCATCCCTTAGAAACCTTTCAAAGTCATCAAAACTTCAAGCCTTTTGAAAGCATTTGGGTTCAATTTATAACATGTGGAAACACCTTTCGAAACCATTAAAACCATCTCTTTCGAAACCATTTGGGTTATACTTTTTATAGAGCAAAAAGGTCATTAAAACATTTAAGTCGAAAGCATCTCTTTCGAAAGCATTCCTAAGTAAAGAAGTGATGGTGTCGAAACCATCCCTTCGAAAGCATTGGAGAAGCGGCTTGGTTTTTTAAAAACAAGATAACCTTTTCGAAACCAATCTGGGTCGAAAGGTAAAAAGTGGCAGTCAGGGGCTTCGACCTAGTCGAAAGCAGTTATTTAAAACAAAGGCGCAACCTCTTTAAAATCATTCTTTTTAAAGTCATTAACCCAATCCAAAGCAGACCAAGTCGAAAGCTATTCATTCGAAAGCAAAGCAGGCACATTTTCATTTAAAATCAAAGTAGCGCTTCAAACCCTTCGGAACCCCTTGTTTTGACTCAGTGCCTTCCGCCTTTGTCCAATTCACTACGTACCAGATATCTGATACCATGTGCATTGGTTTCGATGGAGTCGAAGGCGGAGGTAAGGAGTCTGAACCTGGTGCCGAAAGCATTGAAACAGGAAAAGGCATGTAGATTTGACTTTTTAAACCATTTCTTTGTACCTAACCTGCCTTGTTTGTCAAATTATGATTAGTTGCCTATTTTTCTTTTCTAAAAGTACTACCGATTTTCAGAAATAAAGATTTGAATTATTTACAAAATATCCCTTCTCCTTTTTATAAATATATAAAACATTTAAGTCCCATACCTTAAATAATTTTATGTCTATTGAAACACTTAGGAAAATTCTACAAAAATTCTAGAAAATCATTTTTAATATGTTTTCTAACATATATAAATTTCAAACCCTAAGCCAATATAATTTGGCCGTAATTAATTTTAAACCCAAATTAGCATTTTCTTCACTAGAAAATTCATATAAATCCACATTAATTTAGAAAATTGTAAAAATTGAAATCCATTTATAAATTATCATTTCTGATCTAATTCTAAATTCGCAAGGCGATTGGATGTCATTTAATTGTCAATTCTCATCATAAAATGCATATAAAATAGCCTAAATCATAAACAAGTATATACATATCCATTTATCATTCAAAACAGGGCAAACCAATTGCAAATACTTTCGAAATTTATCTAAAACTGAAATCAATCAAAAATATGAGATGTAGTCAATATTCACCTTAGCTTTTTGATTAAGGATGTGAGATTTGTTCTTGATTAAGTGATTTGATTCTTCCTCTTGAATTGCATCTTCGTCTTTTCTCTTCCTAATGGTGGCCGGCCTTAGCTTGTATTTTTGAATTGTGAAAATGAAGTGAACGTGAATGTTGAAGAGTTAAGTGTTTACGGTATAAGGATATGCCTTGTTCCTATTTTGCCCTTGCATATTTCCTAACCTTTTTATTCTCTTTCTATTCTTTAGTTCACTTATTTAACATGGCATGGCTACCCCTTATTTAATCACAAATCTCAATCCATTAATCATCTTACATTATTTTATTTTATTTAACTAATTAAATATCCTAAATAATGTTACTAAATAATGTCATCCACTGGAATCAATTTTGAGCACCCGAGAGTTTAAGGAAAATAAACTTCGAGTCAGACATAAATCCTGGTGTGAATAATACTATACATCTCGATTATCTGATATTAAGTAAGACCACATCGCTTAGCAGAACGGGTTTTCCCCTCACTAATATCCTTTTTAAAACATATCTATTGCAAATTATAATCCTGCAACCAAAACTGGTTAAATCTATAAAGAAATATCATGTGTATGTATATTTCAAATTATCATATAGACTATCAGTCCATACATTGTAGTTTTGTTTGGCTAACTGCTAATCCTGGCTGACTTGGGCCTACTAGAAAACATAAAAATCTAAAAACTGTTAGATACTCCCCTTTTGGATGGTCTGTCCTTACTTACTTCTCCAGGACTGTCTGATCCTAATTGTTTTACGGGCTTACCAATAATTTGTCTTTCCTTTTTAGATTCTTTTCTGTGTGTAACAAAATTTTTAGTCTCACTTCTGACAAAGCCCTACACACTAAAATTTTGGACTAAATTAGCTAGGGGCTAATAGCTAATGAGTATAGGGCGCAACCCTACACAAGTCCCATCTGGTCTTCAAATCCGAGTCATTTTCTTAGGATTAACTACTCTTTAAATTTTTTTACTTGAAAACATTTTCAAAATGATTTAAACCTTTAAATCATACATATGCAAGGAAAATATACTCCTTGCTTTACTCTAAACTATTTTCCATGTTATATATATACTTTACCCAAAATAATGTTGATGAAATTATTAAGGATTTTCCCATCCTTCCAAAATAAGTTAAAACCCTCTTTAACTTAAAACACTTAGGCTATATTGCCAAAATCAACTCATTCGAAACCTTTATTTAAAACCTTTAAACAGCCCTTTCGAAACCATTGAAAGAACCCCTTTCAAAACCTTTGAAAGTATCCCTTTCAATACAAGCTAAACCTTAGGCCAATGGCCAAAACATACCTTTCGAAATCATACCTTTTGAAACCATTCATCCGTGTCCTTTCGAAAGCATTGAAATACATCTCCTTCGAAAGATTTAAAACCTTAGACATCCTCTTTAAAACACTTAAACATTGCCTTTTGAAACCATTGGGAAACCTTTCCTTTAGACCTTTCAAAATCATTGGGGAACCACCCCTTAGAAACCCTTCTTTAAAACCTTTCGAAAGCATCAAAACGTCATGCCTTTCGAAAGCATTTGGGTTTAATTTATAACATGTGGAAACACCTTTCGAAACCATTAAAACCATCTCTTTCGAAACCATTTGGTTTATACTTTTTATAGAGCAAAAAGGTCAATAAAACATTTAAGTAGAAAGCATCTCTTTCGAAAGCATTCCTAAGTAAAAAAATGATGGTGTCGAAACCATCCTTTCGAAAGCATTCGAGAAGCGGCTTGGTTTTTTAAAAACAAGATAACCCTTTCGAAACCAATCTGGGTCGAAAGGTAAAAAGTGGTAGTCAGGGGCTTCGACCTAGTCGAAAGCAGTTATTTAAAACAAAGGTGCAACCTCTTTAAAATCATTCTTTTTAAATTCATTAACCCAGTCGAAAGCAGACCAAGTCGAAAGCTATTCAGTTGAAAGCAAAGTAGGCGCATTTTCATTTAAAAGCAAAGTAGCGCTTCAACCCCTTCGGAACCCCTTGTTTCGAGCCACTGCCTTCCGCCTTTGTCCAATTCACTACGTACCAAATATCTGTACCATGTGCATTGGTTTCGATGGAGTCGGAGGCGAAGGTAAGGAGTTGGAACCTGGTGCCGAAAGCATTGAAACAGGAAAAAGCATGTAGATTTGACTTTTTAAACTATTTCTTTGTACCTAACCTGCCTTGTTTGTCAAATTATGATTGGTTGCCCGTTTTTCTTTTCTAAAAGTACTGCCGATTTTTAGAAATAAAGATTTGAATTATTTACAAAATACCCCTTCTCCTTTTTATAAATATATAAAACATTTAAGTCCCATACCTTAAATAATTTTATATATCTATTAAAACACTTAGGAAAATTCTACAGAAATTCTAAAAAATCATTTTTAATATGTTTTCTAACATATATAAATTTCAAACCCTAAGCCAATATAATTTGGCCGTAATTAATTTTAAACCCAAATTATCATTTTCTTCATTAGAAAATTAATATAAAATCCATATTAATTAAAAAAATCATAAAAATTCAAACCCTTTTCTAAATTATCATTTTTGATCTAAATCTAAATTTGCAAGGCAATTGGATGTCATTTAATAGGTTTTCTAAATTAATTCTCATCATAAAATGCATATAAAATAGCCTAAATCATCAACAGGGTATACATATCCATTTATCATTCAAAACATGGCAAAATAATTGCAAATACTTTCAAAATTTATCTAAAACTAAAATCAATCAAAAATATGAGATGTAGTCATTATTCACCTTAGTTTTTTGATTAAGGATATGAGATTTGTTCTTGATTAAGTGATTTGATTCTTCCTCTTGAATTGCTTCTTCTTCTTTGCTCTTCCTAATGGTGGCCGGCCTTAGCTTGTATTTTTGAATTGTAAAAAATGAAGTGAACGTGAATGTTGAAGGGTTAAGGTTTTAGGGTATAAGGATATGCCTTGTTCCTATCTTGCCCTTGCATATTTCCTAACCTTTTTATTCTCTTTCTATTCTTTAGTTCACTTATTTAACATGGCACGACTACCCTTTATTTAATCACAAATCTCAATCCGTTAATCATCTTACATTATTTTATTTGATTTAACTAATTAAATATCCTAAATAATGTTACTATAAATATGGGATGTTACACGGACAATCTAGAAATAGTAATAATCTCACAAATAAAGTCTTTTACAAAATAGCAATTATATAATACTAATACTACTCCACTAGGCAAATATTAGAAGTCCCCAGAGTGCATGACTAGAGCATAAAAATAAATTGAGCATGAACCAATCGCTCGCCAAACAACTCTAAGTCCCCAGAGTGCGGACTGGAGTAGAAGCAAAATTGAATGGATGGGTGGATTTTGACCATTCTCTATTCCACAAACTCTAACCTGAAATCGATAGGAGGAATACATGATACTAAAAGCTGAATATGACCGCTCAATACAGCTCTGGCTTAATGTTCTTTACGACTTAAGGCGATGACCGCAAGAAGGCCTTGAGATGAAGATAGTGAATTGTTAACAAAATTTGCAATCAACAAATTACAAGTACTCTAAAAGGGAAGTAATCATTTAACTTTCAAAATAAAATTTCATGCAAAGTGGATCAAAGTAAATCTTCTGAAAAGTGGCTTTAAGTTCATCAATAATTCTCTTTGGCATGTCTGGGAATAACCTGTATAGAGGGGAGGAATTTGAGCCCATCAAAGTAAATCTTCGGAAAAGTGGCTTTAAGTTCAGCCAACTTTTAGCTATAGAGGAGTCGAGAGCAGTAGCCGGTGGAAGTGGATCAGAAGTGGTGAGTGGATGCTTGCCGGATCGGCGCTCAATTGACTGCCTTGAAGTAGAAGAGCTAGAATGTTTCTCGTGAGGCGTGGCGGCATGAGCATCGTGATAAGAAGATTTTCTACACTATGACCAGGAAGGTTAGAATGCTCGTCATGTCGAGACGCGTGAAATTGGGACTTCCTCTTAGAGGAGGAAGAAGACTCCCTCAAATAATAATCTTTGTCAGATCCTTCATCCTTCTCTCTACGTCGCGCGAACTCAGAGTCTCGGCTTGGGCGGTGATAAGAAGAAGAACCTCGGAGATGATTGAAGGCACGTGATTGAGACATTGCACCTGTAAAAATCAAATAAGAACATAATAGAAGTTGTCGTACGAGAGATCAATGGCAAGTGTATAGTGGAGTGTAAGTGATTGTGAGTGTCCTAGTGTTCCCCCCAACAGACCGGTAACGGTAGCTTTACTCATGGGTGTGCTCTCCCCTTTATTAGAAGTTTGGGCGCCTTCACCGCTTCTCGTAGGAAAGTTAAGTCCTTCGAAGTTTATATTTGGAAAGTCATAGGACATAATGTCATCTAGAATTTGGAGATTGGAGAGTCCTTTTAACGATCTTTCCAAATACTGAGAAGAAGATTTCTCTTCGAGAGGAGTAATAACGAACTCCGGGTCTGATGCAGTTTTTCTTCTATGTAGCCGGTACACCAACTTTTTCTTTCTCTTTGGAGGTGTTCGCGATTGCCCGACCCACGATGGTCCAACCATCGATGCTTTTCCAAGGCCTGCATTAACATCTACCGGCCTGTTAGCTTGATAATCTTTGATTTCACCCTTCTCTATATCTTCCCGAGTCCCCTCAGCAGGGGGCAAGACGGGGTTGATTACTTCCTCTCTTCGTTCGACGATGATCTTTGAAACTGCCTTGCTTCTGAGGAGTCCGATTCTGCGACCATTTTCCAATAGGTCGAATAAAGATAGCAGTTTGTCAGTCACGAGGAGTTTAATATCCCGGTCCTTAATTGGAGTAGCGCATATGGCGGTAATGGCTCTAGAAAACTCGGCGTCTTCGGAACGTGGACAAACACCTGAAAGAGCTTCGGATGTTAGTATATGCAAAGGAGAAATTATGACTTGAATAATTGAACTTAAGAGAAAAGTGGAAGTGGCACTTACATCCTTCTAACCATCTTCTTGCGAATCCGGAAGGACATCGCACGTAGAACTATTCGTGCTTATATTCCTTGGGTATAGCCTTGATTTTGGGAGTGTTGTTTCACGGTGTTGCGGGCGCTGCGGCGTTGCGTTCTCACCAGTCCGGATCAGGCGAACGGTAGTATCACTACCTTGGGTATAGCCTCATGTGCCTTGTCATACTTGTATTCCATTTATGCACGACCACTACGAATTTGTTTTGTACCTTGAGTATATGGATTGCCCTCTGGTGACTTCCGGTTTTGGGGAAACTACGGTCTTGTATATGCTTGTGGGAATAAAAATGTGTTAAGGGTGGAATGGGCCATGACTTAACGCTATTTTGATATCTTTATATTACTGATAGACATTATCTACTTATCATACACTACTACATAGTAGATAGTTTAACGGATCCTTAAAGGATGGTTATTCCAAACATCCTTTGAGTTACTTATATTTCAATTGCTATTTCACTTGAGTTGGATTTATTAATATAAGAATGTTAATCCTGACTCGAGTGTCTTGTGTTTTTGCTTTACGCTCGGGTCAGACTGAGTGTACCAGTATTCGAGACTCACCTTTGGAGTTGGAGCTTTGCTTGAAGATCCAGCCATCTATTCTGCTTTCAGCATTCGATGATTCCAGTGATGTATTCTGATTTAACTCTGATGTATCGTATTACTCTTCTGTTGTAAACTCTGATGTATTTTATATATTCATATAGTAGCTTCATGAACTACTATCTCTTTTATTTCCGCTGCACTTATTACTCTGTGTCTGTGATCTGTGATATTTTATTTACTGTATATGTTCAGTTTTGCCAAATTTAAATTAACAACGCGGTATTTTGAGCAATTCAATTCCGGCATGAGTGTCTACCTATACACTTATAATGGATGCGAATGGTCCAAAATTCCGGGTCGTTACATCGCATGTAGAACTATTCGTGCTTAAATAATGAAAGCTTGTTCCAAGCGCCCATCAAGACTTGACAGTTTGGCGAAGGTTCAAAAAAGACGTAAGAAGGGCTTCTTGATCATCTTTTGAAGTTATAGATAAATCTGATGTCTTTGGGAGTTGGCGGACGGAACAGAATGTTCATGAATAAGAGGAAAGTCCCATGAATGAAAGCGTAGATGTTGGGATGCAACTGAGTAGGGGCGATCCCTAGATATCTCAACATCTCCTGGACGAAGGAGTTAAAAGGTGGAACGCATCCAACCCAGCACATAAATTTGTTGCACGCTGTATATCCGGCTGGCGGCAAGTGAGTTCTATCTTGCCTCGTATGAACTAAAACATCCTCAAACGGAATCCCATGGATGGAACGTAATCGATGAAGAGCGGCTTCGTCAATTCAAAAAGCTTGTGACTCGACAGGGTTATCCAGGACAATGACACCTTGAACGGCATCAGGAGCAGGGCTAATGGTTTCCGTTGGAAGAATTGGAATATCAGAAAAGAGATCAATTTGTGGATTAGAAGCTTCTAGTTGTTTTGCATGATGGCTTGGAGAAGGCCTTCCGGATACAGTGGCAGAACTTGATTTTGCTTCAGAACCAATGTGTTTTGTCGTTGAATCAGAAGACATGTTAGTTGAACGTTTCGTGCGTCCGAAATTTATGTCAGCTATACTCAATAGACAATCAAGAATAGAAATAATAACCCGTTCCCCCCGTGTCAAGTATGAACTCGTGCAGTGTAGTGCAGTATGAAACAAGCATAAATAGTTTGAAATCAGAAAAGCAAGAATAAAATGACGAGACTTGGAGTTTTGTCCAGAGAAACCGTCATCGCTGACCGTCTCAATTGATAAGAAAGTTGATCGGCAATGGAAGCTTTGGGATCGATGGAACAACATATTGAATTATGAAGGCCGTTATCTAAGTTCATTAGAAAATTTATTACTTAGTCCAAATGGAGAAGTCTGGAAGTTTGATCGTTTAATCTTAAGTTCGACAGTCCAAGTATGCAGATCGCATTGTCCTTTTTCATCTTTTCTTCAGGCAAGGCAATATGATGTTAAGTGCTCAAATGACTTAGATTAGATTGGTCTTTAGTGTTAATATCGATCCCGTCACTCTATGCCGATCCCTTACCCCAGCCATTTTATATCGATCCCTACTCCAGACTGAACAACACTGATCCCTCAATTTAACACATCTACACCAAACCCTTTCCACAAACACTTCCTACTGATCCATCACCAATCGACCACAACACCATCCCTTATCAGTACAACTTCCTACCGAACCTTTTCCTTAACCCGCCCACACCGATCCCTCGCCAAAGTATACTTTACCGATCCCTTTCATTCAATCTCACAGCGATCCCTCTCTAATTAATTCCAGAACACAACTCTCCTTCATCCCTTTAACTACAAAGCACCCTCTCAGTCGAACCCTACTTCTCTATCTCCATCTCCTTCTTCTCCTTTACCTTATATCCTAATGCAACCCATCAATCCATCTACCAAAAAGACGCCCGAACTCATCACCCTACACTCGCGGTAAAAGCTCACAATTCCCAACTTAATTGCATGATTAAAGGAGATGTTGTACCTATATATGTTGGGTTAAGCTAAAGGCGAGCATTCGAGTTTGTGTATTGAAGATGGAGGAAAGACGACTCTGAGGAAGTACTTGATTTTTTGTTTTGATATAATTTTAAAGTTGGAGAATTTTCGTTCGTTAAGGAGATTTGGCAATGTCCAGGGTTCGGCAAAAAAGCTTGTGCATTGGCGAGGCAGTAAGAATGATAAAGGAAAAAAGTGAAAGATGGAAAGGAAGAAGACTTGTATTTATATATGAAGCTACGACGCATGGACCGATCGCAACAGGTGGATCAAGTCAAAAGTGAAAAGGGATCGGTATTGGGACTTGTCGATCCCTATTCGCGTGTACCTAGCAAGGGATCGGCATGCCAAATGCCGATCCCTCTGCAAAAATAAATAAAAAAGAGGGGGAAATGAATGAAAAGAAAAGTAAAAAAATGGTGAATGTTGGATGATGAATGATTATGAAGGATCGACTGTAGACACGAGCATATGCAATATTATAAAAATTGGCAATAACCTAATAACGTTCGAACACGTCCAGGAGCCAATAACAGAAACGTGTATGTGAATATGCACGGGACGATTTGAGAATTCAACTTTTAGAAATCAATTGAAATTGCAATGAAGCCTGAAACTTTCAAGTTCAAGATCGGATCAGATAAAAGGAGGCCTATAAGTCCTGCATGATCGAATTTGTATATGTTAACGGGATACGACATCGGACTTGTATTATTGAAAGTCGATAAAGGAATAGCAATCAATCAAGAAGTTGGGTGGACTTTTTTTCGATAATTTAGACTTTATCCGATTCAAAGCACGTCATATTACTCACAAGATGTACTTTGGGGACAAGTGTTACCCGGTACCCTGACCCGGCTATATTAGACTGATCACGAAAGACGGATTCGACTGTTGTCAAGTAAGATGATCATGAAGCAATGGTTATATGACCCGGAAATAGAGTTCAGATAGTTGCACGAAGCCCGGATTGAATAGAGTTGGTAGATGGACGATGCAGGATGCTAAAAATATGGAAAATAGCTTGGATTATAAAGGGATCAACATAATTATTTAGATGGATAGTTAACATGGATGGAATATTAGAGGGATCTACTTAGGTAATGAGGCCTAGTTCAACATGACTCATCAGCATGTTATGATGTAGACCAAGGGATATACGCGAACGAGTAAGAACCGGCATAGTTACATAGACAAGAGGGGTCGGCATTATTGATGGTGCTTGGCTCAGTATGTTAAGTTATTAGAGGTATCGACACGATGGGCCATCAGATGGATCAGCTAGCAAAACATGAAGCTAAATAAGAGGGATCGACATTACATAGTAGGGTTCAGAGAATACGAAAAAATGGAGGGATCGGCATGATCTAATATGGAGGGGTCACAGAGATAACTCTAAAGTGAATTCGAACCAAAGATTAAGAAAAAACTCGAGCTCCATTCATCCAATCAACATAAAATTTGTAGAGCCATCATATATAAGCCTATAGAAGCTACCATAGGGATCGCTGCCCCAAATTCAACAAATGGAGGGATCGGTACCGATCCCTATCCATTGAGATTTGGGCCTAGCGCCCCCTATGGTGGGCCCATATGGATGGAGAGGTCCAGTTGCCGAAGTTCCAGACAGATTGGTGGTTGCCTTCAACTATAAATATAGGTCTAGGGGGTCATTCTGAGGATCTTTACTGTAACACCCCTAATTTTTAATAACATTATTCAGGAGATTTAATTAGATAAATTAAATAGAATAATGTAAATATTAAGTGATAAGGGGATTGAGATTTGAATAAACACTTAGAGGCCGTACTTAATTAATTAAATGGGCTTAAGAATGGCTTATAGGCTAATTAATTTACATAAGGGTATATTGGGAAATAGTCACACATAACCCATTATCTTATATATATATTCTCGTTTTTATAGTTTCATTTCCCATTCACGTCATTTTGCAAAAACAAAATACAAACGCAAACATAAGAAGGGGAGCCGGCCATTACTAGAGAAAGAAAAGAGGAGAAAATTAAATCTAAAGCTAAGGAATTAAAGCAAGGGGAATGAATCTCAATCTCAATCCAAACTCCTTATCCTAATCAAGGTGAAAAATAATTTATATCATCTCTATTTTGTGATATAATCATTTTTTCGGTTTTAAGATTAAATCCATTTTTGTGATGATTTAGATGATGATATGCTTGGATCAAAATAGGTTAGATTTAAACAAGATTTTTTAAATATGATTTTACACGATTTTATGGGTAAAACCGATTATAATTGATTTCGAACGCCATGAGGAATTTATATGTTATGTAAAACATGATTTTGGAGTTGGGTTTTAATTTTGATAATTTTCCAAGCTATGGAAAGATTATTATGAATTTTCAAAGGAAAATATGGTTAATTGGGTTTAGAAATTTATTTCAGAAATTATATTAAGAATTTGGGTCCGAAATTTAGATATGTTGGATAACATGTTAGAAGTGAATTTCTATGATTTTTGGGGATTTTTCCTAAGTAATTTGCTATGGAAATTAAATTATTTTAGAAGAAGGACTTATTTGCATTATTGGTTTTGCTTAATGGAAGGGCTTATTTGTTGAATTAATCTTGGTTTAGATCTGAAATTATGCGGCAGTTATCTTATGTAAAGGATTTGAAAAGTTGAGGCAACCAATCATATGCTTATAAGTACGCAGGTTAGTTAGAAAGTATTTGCTTTAATTAGCATTAAATCAGATTTACCCAGAAAAGCGAGTTCCGCCTCTATTTGAAGCACCTTTCGACTCATAGCTTCCGCCTTCAATCATGTCAAAACCCACAAAGCCGAAACCAATACACAAGGTATCAACGTTGGTATGTAGTGGATTGGAGAAAGGCGAAAGGCATGGCGTCGAAAGCATAGCTTCCGATGGAACGAAAGCTTTGTTTTGTTTTAAAATGTTAAGCGCCTGCCTTTGTCTTACTAAAAGCTTTCGAAGGAGTCGAAACATATGCTATCAAAAGGGGTTTTCTAAATAGCTTTCGAAGAAGGTTTCCATCTTTCATTTTTAAGTATAAGCTTTCAAATGAGTCCCTTGTTTATAAAACAATGCTTTCGAAAATGGTGGTTTCGACCTAGTTGAAATCCTACTGCTGTTCATTTACTTTTCAAGTGTATTGAAGTCATCAATGCTTTCGAAGGGTAGCTTATGTTTTATAGATGTATTAAGCCACTTCCCAAACGCTTTCGAAAGGGTATAAGGGTTTCGAAGGCAATGGCTTCGAAAAATGATTTCGATGCTATTCTTCAAAGTTTTTCTTAAATGTTTTGAAGCTTTCGAAAGGATGGTGCTGACGCCATCAAACTTTCCCCAAACAATTTTATAAGAAGTTTAAAGGTTTCGAAAGGGATACTTTCGTATGGATTCACTTTGACCCAAAAGATGATTTTGAGTAAATCCAATGGTTTCGAAAGGGGTATTTTCATTGGTTTTGAAGCTATGTTTCTAAGGATTTTTAAGTACTGTTTTGATACTTTTTCGAAAGGTAGATTTTGGTTTCGAAAGAGATGATTTAAAGAGCTTCGAAAGGTTTATATGTAATGTTTTGAAAAGAAGTTTCCTATTCTTTCGAAGGAGGTTATCCAGGGGTTTCGAAAGTAATGTTTTAAGGTATCGAAAGCCTTAATTTTCAAAACAAATAACCCAATCTCATTTTAAAGGAAAACCATGGCATAATAAAATAGTTTTGAAATGGTTTTAAGTATGGAGTTTTTGAAGAAGTTTTCCTTGATCATTAGGTTAAAGGTATTAACCAAGTTATTATGTTTGCTTCTTCGTATATGTATATATTCACATTGTAATGGACCCATAATGGTATTTTGGAGAAGGTCAGAATAACCAGCTAGATTGACCCAGTAGTGAATATAATTTGAATTAACTCCTGAATGAGTAGAATTGCAACCAGGAGGTCAGATAGACTATAATGTAGGATGCCTAAATATTGAAGTTGTCAGATAGACAGGTTCATAGTAAACCCATGAAAACTATGTTTAGGAAAAGTTATTGGCAGGGGCTAATAGGTTCATAGTAAACCCATGAAAACTATGTTTAGGAAAAGTTATTGGCAGGGGCCAATAGGTTCATAGTAAACCCATGAAAACTATGTATAGAAAAAGTTGTTAGATAGATAGGTTCATAGTAAACCCATGATAACTATGACTGAGAAGAGTTATTGGCAGGGGCCAATAGGTTTATAGTGAACCCATGAAAACTATATCCGGATTAAGTTATTGACAGATGTCAATAGGTTCCTACTCAACCCATGAAAACTAGGATAAGAGGGAAGTTATTAGAGTTACCAATATGTTCAGGGAGAACACATGGAATAATGATGTTATTGACAGGGGCCAATAGGTTGTTAGTGATCCCATGAAAACTATGAAATATGGCAGGGAGTCCTTAAATTTAAACAGGTTAATAGTAAGTCCATGAAAACTATGAAACTGGACAGGGAGTCCATCAGTATTAAATAGGTTATTAGTCAGCCTAGGGAGTCCATAAGTATTAAATAGGTTATTAGTCGGCCCATGAAAACTAATAGGCTAATAGTAACCCAAGAAACTATAACTAAGATAGATAGTCAAAATTTATGGGGATGGGTAATCCAGAATTGATTTACTTGTTTTTCATATCATCATATTATTTTGAGATGTTTTAACCATTGTGGATGCATGAGCATAATATATGGTTTTATAAAGTTTTTAGGATACTAGTGAGGGGAAAACCCATTCTGCTAAGCAACGTGGTCTCACTAGGTATCTAAATGGTTTGAGATGGTAGATTATTATTCATACCAGGCTTTATGTTTGACTCGAAGTTTATGTTTTCCCCTTAAACTCTCGGGTACTCAATTGATTTTGAGTAGTTTGAGAGTTGAGGTTTTCAGGTACCTCTTTAGATGAATAAGCTTCCGGAGACGTGTAGGAGGCATGATAGTTATCTAGAGTTCTCTTTTATTTTGACTTTGTTGTGTTGTTGTTGTTGTAAAGGCAAAGTTGTTCAATTGCCTATATATACTCTGATCATCCAAGAGGGCATCTTTATATGTCGCTCTTGGTGTATGTTGTAATAAATATATTTTCTCTGAATGTGGTTCTCGTATTGGGATTATGTAATGAATTTGGAATGTTTTGAAATGGAATGTGGAACTTGTTTGATGTTTTAAATTTTTTCCATATTCATGTGTTTCTATTATATCAATGTATCTAACATTACCGTATTTGGTTGTCGAGGATTAATAACTATGGATGACTGCAACATTCGTAGCCATTAGTTTTGGGCCTCCAAGTGGAGGATGTTACAAGTTAGTATCAGAGCATAGGTTTATGAAACTTAAAAGATATTTAAACCTAAAAGAATTTTCAAAACATAATCCAATGAATCAGAAAATAAGATCGGGGTTTGGGTTAACGCTATAGCAACGTACTTGTATTTCAATATATGTGTATATATATAAGTACGTATTCCCCTCTCTCTTAGACCGTTCTTCTGTATCTTACTAAGGATCGTATGCCGATTTACGAGAAAGAAGATATGGAGGCAGGAAATGGAAGAGGAAATCTCGGTGGAGGAAGCACCACAACCAATGGAAATGCTCGACCCACCAGGAGGAACCCGGGTCGACAGGCTAATGCTAACCAAAATGCAGATGACAATATGGGTGTTGGAAATCCACCAGTGGATATGGGGAAGATATATCGGTTCTTCATCAATATGATGCAAGTAGGAGTTGCTGCTGGTGTTGCTGGAAATGTTGAAGGAGCTAATCCAGTGGCTCCAGTTGGGAATAATTATGCTAAGCTGAGCAGAGATTTCACCAGTCTTTGTGGGAAGCCATTTATGGGAACGGAGAATGCCATAGAGGTAGAGAATTGGTTGTTGCATTGTGAGCGTATCTTTGCTGATTTGGGTTTAGATGATGAGCAGAAGAGAAGGTCGGCTTCTAGGCAGTTGCAAGGGTTAGTGCTTCATTGGTGGAACAATGTTACTGTCAGAGTTCCGAGGAGGAATTGACTTGGGTTGATTTTCGAAGTAGATTTGAACAACATTTTATGTCCAAGGTTGCTATATCAGCGCTGCTTGGGTGTAGAGTGCGATGGCGGAGTCGTTTCGTCGAAATGTGAATTGGATTGCCATATCAGTGGAGGTTCGTGCACGATGTGCCGTGCGTGTACAGGGAGGGCACGAGATTGGAGAAGAAGTAATGTTCATTGTTTGGGCCGGGCTTTAGTTTTGGTGTGGGTAACAAATTTGAATAAATTAAATTATATAAATTATTTTATAAAAATCCAGATTCTTATAAATTGCGTAACTCGTTCGTTTTAGGTCGAAATCCAACTCGGTCAGTCGGGTTGGATCCGTATTAATAAGGTCTTTGCTATGGAACCAGTTTGGCTGAATTTGGAGCTTTCAGAATTTTCAGTTAAATTCGAACGCGTTCGAATTTAATCGGAATCAGAATGTGACAGCGACAACAGAAAATAAAAGGTGAGATTTTTTAACGTTCACGACTACTATAATATTTTTATGTTCGTTAAAATTGAATCGTAAAGTTATCTAATTTTATTGACTGTTATTTGAAAATAAAATTGACATATGAATTGACTGTGGGTATTAAAATTGACATTTAAATTTGAAATTGGAATTTAATTGCCAGTAAAATACCCAATAGTAACAACCATGAAATTGTTGTGAATTATTTTGACTGTTTGGGTGTTGATTGTGATGGATGCTATTGATTGATGTTTTGGATGGTTTGGATGTTTGTTTATTTTAATATATCATGTTATCATCCTGTATATTATTTATAGTATATAAAACTGTAAATCGAATTATTTCAAATAAATTAAGAAATAGGTTGAAACGATATATACCTATGACATTTATTTTGGATTGAAATGATATATCCATCCCTGAAATTAAACTGAAATAACCGATCACTTAGCCATAGGGTATAAAATTATATACGGACATAGGATTGGTTAAACTAAATGATTTAAAAAAATTTGATTTGAAATTTATTTAAATGATTTTGATTTAAAGAAATAAAAATCAAATTTATAGAAATCAAATTATTTTCAAAATTGAGCTCGGAATTGAATTATATTTGAAAATTTGGAGTTTAAATTGAATATTGAAGGTAAATTTGATTTAAGTGTTTTGAATCGATATTTTGAAAATCGAACTTGGAATTGATATAAATCGAAATGGTTTAAATTTGGGAGAGTTGAAATTAATTTAGAATTGGGATTGAAATTAATTTGGAATTGGAATTGAAATTAATTTGGAATTGATTTGAATTGGGAAATTTGGAATTGAATCGGTTTGACTTTGAAACTATTTTCAAATGAATTATATTATTATAAACGGTTTAAAATCTATACACTTTAAACATTCAAATTATTTTGATTTTTCGAACTATTTTACTATATAAACCTTTTTAATACTCAAACTATTTTCTATTAAACTATTTTAACTATTTAACTATTTTAAAAAAATTTAAATTATTTTTTTAAAATTCAAACTGGTCAAAGGTGGAATGTTTATTTTTAAATCAAGGATTTAAATACGAATTGGGTCGAATGAAGTTATAACCCAAATGGAAATTTGAAACAATTTTGGAACTGAAATCGAGATATTAAGATGAACATGATTTTGAAATGAAATGGTATATTTTGAGTAAATATGATGATTTTAAATGGATTTGATTTTGAAGCGAATATGTATTTGATATCAAGTACGAATTGTTTTCGAAATGTAAAAGTACCAACCGGTGTGTAAAACGACGTTTGGTTGTTAAAGAGACCGGAGTCGGATATGGGCATACTCTCTGTCGATACTGGAACCACTTTAACAACCGTGTACGTGGAGTGATGATCCAAAACGAAGTGGTTGGATTTGGCGTACGTTTGTGGGATTTGAAGAAAGAGAACGACGATGGATTAGCCTAGCACTTATGCCAATTTGAAATGACTAAAACAGGAGTCGTACCGGCCAAGCGAGCTAGCTACCCCGAGCGGACACACTTCTTCGTATTACCATCATTTACATTGTGGTTGATTGGTGTGCACCCTCGGATTTTGGGAGAGTTAGACGTGGTGGGAGATCATGGCTATGATGCATTACCACCAACCGGGAAGGGTAAACTGGTAGTATCCTACCTTGGGCATTGACTCACGTGCCTTGTCATACTTTTATCCCTATACGAGACCCATATGATTTTGGTTTAGTATTGTCGTATCACGGCGCATCCCTGACTACCGATGTGCTACTGGTGATGTCAAATGCAAACTGTACGACAATGCTTAAAAACGCGTTAAGGGGGATCAATGTAAAGCCTTAACGCTAAGAAAAATATTTATTTTATTGACTACATATTATATATGTAGCTTATTCTACTATATATAAATATTTTGATGGATCCTTAAGAGGTGGAAAATCCCGTAACATCTCTTGAGTTATTGCACGCACGTTATACAATGGATAGGAGATGTGAAATCCCGTAAACATCTTTGACGCTATTACACTCATGTTATACGTGTTATCGACTTGACTTACATAAGGATATTTTAGTCCCGACTCGAGTGTTTTTTCTTTTCATTACGCTCGGGTCAGCCCTGAGTTTTCAGCTTATCGAAGATTTATTCTGAAGGACGAAGACGAAGATTTGATATATTATTACTATTATTATTCCTGCATCATGTTGTTTGCTGCATTATTTATTTATTTATTTTTGATGTATATATAACTCTGATAAATGTTGTATAAATTATAATCAAATGTATAATATAAACAGCTTCATGAACTGTTTATTTGATTATTATATTTTATCGTTCCAGTGTGAGATTATGTGGTTGTTTGCTTTTTCTTTTCTCATTTTTCTCAATTAACCCCATTGTTCATCTATGTTCTAGATTGTTTAAGTCGGACATGTGTGGATTATTGTCGATTTGAACCTTCTGAAATGTGGGTCGTCACAGCTGGTATCAGAGCTTTGGTTTAGCGATAACGTTAGCTTTGTGGCGGTTTGACTCATTAGAGATAGGTTAGTAATACCCTAGAATGAGTCTGATTGAGTGTGTGTATATATATATATATGAGAGAGAGCGTATTTGTTAGTGTTGTATAAAATGTTTTATATTGTGCTGTTTGAATTGTTAAGTTTGAATTTTGGGTTCAGATCGGTACGTGGGATGCCACTATATCGATAGGAATTCCAAAACACTTGAACAAAGCAAACCAACACAATATTGTTTTCGAAATTTGGTAAATGAAATAATTTTACCTAGGATTATATTTTATATATAAAAGAATGGTTTTCTAAAATTTAGATAGTTAAATGAATTGGTTGTTAGAAATGATAATATTGATCATTATCGTTTATTGTTTGATTAGTTAATATTCCTAAAATATTAGCTATTATATGATTATAAGAAAATGAAACTGTATAAATGTGATTTATAAAATATAATTTGCAAGTCAAATGAATATAAAATTGAGAATTTGAGAAATTTAAATTCCGTTGTTTCTGAAAAGTTTTTCAAGGTTTGGAAAATAATATCGGTATTGTTTAAAAGTATATACAAATACAAATTGTTTTCAAATAAATTTTAAAAGGAATGAATTCAGTACTCCCCTCTTCTATTGTTGGAAAATAATTTCGGTGATGACTGCGTAGCATCATCGACGTTCATTTTCGAGTCTCAAAGTGGGGGAGACTTCTGAGAAGCTTTGCTACGAAATTGTTTTGATAAACATATTTTGGTTTAAACTCCAAAAGTATGATTTGATATACAAAAGATATAAGTATATATACTTATTTCAAATGATTTGAAATGAACCCGGTATTTAAAATTTTTAAGTTCTGTTAATTAATAATCTTCAAATTATCTAAAGGAAATGAAATATTTGAATGATCAGAGCTTATAAAATAAGAGAATTAGGAAATCTAAGCTAAATGTTTTGAGAAGCTTTAGAATTGAAGTTGCAACTCTAAAATTTAAAGTAAAGAAAATTTAAACAAGTTAAAATAGTGAACATTCTAATTAAGTAAAATGAATCAGATAAATTTGTATAATACCAAATTGCATTCTAATAGCATATAATAAGACTTACCAATTATTAAAAGTCAAAATGACGATTTGGATATGTAATGGAATATTATATAAGAAAACCAATACTTAAGTAATTAAAATGTTTATAAATGAAATTTAAGTTGTATGATAAATGTTATATACTTAATTAGTGTATTATGAAATGATTAAGGACTAACTTGAACAAGTTGGAATAAAAGAAACGAACCTTTATAAAATGGTGATAAACTAAAGAAATGATAAATGAAATGTTTCACGAATGAATTTAGTGTCAAATGAAAATTTGTGAAGGTAAATGAAAAGGAAATCTAAAATGAGATATGAAATTTGATATAACTTAAGTAGAGTTAATAAAAATGAATAAATGTGTTCTGTTAAGGAAATAAATTAACAAAATGAGTCAAATAAAATAGAATTTGATTCAAAATGAAAATTAAATTAAGTTGTCAAGTTATATTAAATGTAATAACTTTAACCATTGAATGTAAGAGAAATTTGATTTCAATGAATGTAAATAAGTGAATGAGAATCAATTTAATATAAATGAAAGTGAAGGTGAGCATAATAAAAATTTAAATAAATGGAATGAAAATTCATTGGATGATGAATAAAATGAGTGCCATTAAAATAAATATTAATCAATTGAAAGAAAATCGAGCGAATGTAAATAAAATAGATCTGAATAAATTGAAAGTAAATCAATCCAATGTTAATAAATTTGAAGCAAATAATTAAATGTTAACAAAGAATGAATGTTAATAAGAAATGAAGTGTAAAATTGAAATAGTGATATTGGATAATGTAAATTCATATCGTAATGAATTAATTGGATGAATATTAATAATTGAATGGTTTCTTTCATTGCAAATCGTCGTTATAACTGTTTTATTGTACATGATTGTTGTTTGTCGTATATTAATGCTTATGTTATGGTTTGGATTTAAAATTCATGTTATATGCTCTATAAAACTCATATATGCTTTCCATATCTTCATAAGTGACTAATATTCTAATTTAAGTTGAGATAGGTACATACGAAGACCGTTTGGATGTATACACGGGTTTTTATGTGCTTTTTCTCACTTAATACGAGCGAACTCGCTCGTATTAATAATAATAAGGTACACATCTTGGATTACGTACTGCGCTTTTATATTTTTCCCTACGGGATGCCTCATCATTGAGATGAGATGTATATTTGATATATTTGGGTTATATATTGTATTGTAAAAAATTTCCGATTGAGCCACGTAAAGGAGACTCTGCCGAAATTTTCCGTAAATCCAGGAGTTAGAAAATTTTTGAAGTTTTAAAAATTTTATAACTTTTTATGATAACTAAATTGTAATTTCCATAAGCCGATCAGAGAGGCGTAGCGGAGGCATAGTAAAAGTTTTTTAATGGATTTTATGTTTTATAAGTTGATTATTTTTTTAAATATATCAAATGTAAAATTCTCTGCTTAGTTTCTTTTCGAGGACGAAAAGCTTTGAGTGAGGGAGAATGTAACGACCCGTATTTTTAACTATTTTAAATTATTAAATTTTGTGTAATAAATGAATAAAAATGGTTAAAATAATTTTTTTAATGATTTATTAATATATTTATTGAATATGAACTTGAACAAGATTTTAAAATAAACAAATTTCGAAGATTTAGTAATAACAAGTATTGTAAGGAAATGCTATGTATTGAATGCGTTTACAATCAATGGTTGAATTGAATAATAAATGTCGAATTCATTAGATGTAAATAAAGTAATTGGTTGATAACTAAAATTCATGTGAAAGCTAATATTGAAATTTATTGAATATTGGACAATTAAATTGTTTAAAATTGGATCTTGAAAAATATATAAATAACTGAATCCTAAATTAAATGTCAATGAAATGATTTCAAAAGTTGATTTAGATGTTATTGAAATATGGAAGAAGATTGTCAACACTTAAAAATTGAATTTAAGCGATTAATTTAAAATTTGAAAATTTTATATTTTAATTGACGAGTAAAAATAGCCTTCTGGGACATAGTCTTGGATCTCGACGAAACCAATTCTATTGGATCCGTAATAGTGTATTATTATCATATTTCAAATTTCATAACATTTGGAGTATCGTTTAGTCATACGGGATAGAAACACACTGAAATTAATATCGAAAATTCAATATAATAATTGGATCCAAAAAGCTATCTCCTCCATACGATCGAATTAGGACTCGAAACTTGTTCCATTGCGTTCGAAATAGGGGTATAACATTGTGAATGCCTGGCGGCACGTCTCAATCGGAGTTCGAATAAAATATCTGGATATTTTGAAATTTTAATAATATATTTTAATTGATTTGATTGCGCAGCCTTTTAGTCAATATCTCAACCACCCTACGATGTACCCACCTTCTTTTAAAAGCTGTCCTTCCCTCTCCTTTTCATTTAGGCTTTTCACAGAAGAAAAAAGATAGAAAAAGAAAACTTTAAAAATCGATTTCACAATTTCTACTCGATGAAAAATTCTCAAACCTCTTCTAAAAATCTTATTTCAACGCGAGCTTCGATCTGATATATTGTTTGAGGGGTGCGATCGAGATTAGGGGAGCTCGACTAACAGTCGAACGGCGGCTTGGAACTAGGGTTCCACTTATCTCAATCCACGAGCGACGATTGAAGACGTGGATGGTGTTTTCGAGTTTGAAAAGGTGAATGGCATGTTTGGCCGGAGTTTGGGAAAGTCCGGTCGCCAATTATGATGTGCGATAGTTGCTACAGTGGAGGTCGTGCGTGGCTAGGTCGCATTGCAGCGGGGATGTTCGAGTTCGAAGTTTTGGCGTCCGGTAGGTGGAGATTTGGGTGTAGAGTGTGATGGCGGAGTCGTTTCGTCGAAATGTGAATTGGATTGCCTTATCAGTGGAGGCTCGTGCATAATGTGTCGTACGTGTACAGGGAGGGCACGAGATTGGAGAAGAAGGAATGTTCATTGTTTGGGCAGGGCTTTAGTTTGGTGTGGGTAACAAATTTGAATAAATTAAATTATATAAATTATTTTATAAAAATCCATATTCTTATAAATTGCGTAACTCGTTCGTTTTGGGTCGAAATCCAACATGGTCAGCCGCGTTGGATCTGTATTATCAAAGTCTTTGCTATGGAACTAGTTTGGATGAATTTGGAGCTTTTGGAATTTTCAGTTAAATTTGAAAGCGTTCGAATTTAATCGTAATCAGAACGCGACAACGACAACAGAAAATAAAAGGTGAGTGTTTTTAACGCTCATGGCATACTATAATATTTTTATGTTCGTTAAAATTGAATCGTGAAGTTATCTAATTTTATTGACTGTTATCTGAAAATAAAATTGACATATGAATTGACTATAGGTATTAAAATTGACGGTTAAATTTGAAATTGGAATTTAATTGCCAGTAACATACCCGATAATAATAACCGTGAAATTATTGTGAATTATTTTGACTGTGTGGGTGTTGATTGTGATGGAAGCTATTGATTGATGTTTTGGATGATTTGGATGTTTATTTATTTTAATATATCATGTTATCATCCTGTATATTATTATAGTATACAAAACTGTAAATCAAATTATTTCGAATAAATTAAGAAATAGGTTGAAATGATATATACCTATGACGTTTATTTTGAATTGAAATGATATATATCCATCCCTGAAATTAAACTGAAATAACTAATCATTTGGCCATATGATATAAAATTATATACGACACCAGATTGGTTAAATTAAATGATTTTAAAATTTTTGATTTGAAATTTATTTAAATGATTTTGATTTAAAGAAATAAAAATCAAATTTATAGAAATCAAATTATTTTCGAAATTAAGCTCGGAATTGAATTATATTTGAAAATTTGGAGTTTAAATTGAATATTGAAGGTAAATTTGATTTAAGTGTTTTGAATCGATATTTTGAAAAATCGAACTTGGAATTGATATAAATCGAAATTGTTTAAATTTTGGGAATTGAGTTGAAATTAATTTAGAATTGGGATTGAAATTAATTTGGAATCGGAATTGAAATTAATTTGGAATTGATTTGAATTGGGAAATTTGGAATTGAATCGGTTTGACTTTGAAACTATTTTCAAATGAATTATTTTAGTATAAACGGTTTAAAATCTATACTCTTTAAATATTCAAATTATTTTGATTTTCCGAACTATTTTACTATATAAACCTTTTTAATACTCAAACTATTTTCTATTAAACTATTTTAAAACTATTTAAATTATTTTTCTAAAATTCAAACTGGTCAAGGGTGGAATGTTTATTTTTAAATCATGGATTTAAATACGAATTGGGTCGAATGAAGTTATAACCCAAATGGAAATTTGAAACAATTTTGGAACTAAAATCGAGATATTATGATGAACATGATTTTGAAATGAAATGGTATATTTTGAGTAAATATGATGATTTCTAAATAGATTTGATTTTGAAGCGAATATGATATTTTGATATCAAGTACGAATTGTTTTCGAAATGTAAAAGTACCAACCGGTGTGTAAAACGACGTTTGGTTGTTAAAGAGACCGGGGCCGGATATGGGCATACTCTCTGTCGATACTGGAACCACTTTAACAACTTTGTACGTAGAGTGATGATCCAGAACGAAGTGGTTGGATTTGGCGTACGTTTGCTGGATTTGAAGAAAGAAAACGATGATGGATTAGCCTAGCACTTGTGCTAATTTGATATGACTAAAACAGGAGCTGTACCGGCCAAGCGGGCTAGCTACCCCGAGCGGACACACTTCTTCATATTACCATCATTTACATTGTAATGGATTGGTGCGCACCCTTGGATTTTGGGAGTGTTGGACGCGGTGGGCGATCATGGCTATGATGCGTTACCACCAGCCAGGAAGGGTAAACTGGTAGTATCCTACCTTGGGCATTGCCTCACGTGCCTTGTCATACTTTTATCCCTATACGAGACCCATACGATTTTGGTTTAGTGTTGTTATATCACGGCGCATCCCTGACTACCGACGTGATACTGGTGGTGTCAAATGCAAACTGTACGACAATGCTTAAAACATGTTAAGGAGGATTAATGTAAAGCCTTAACGCTAAGAAAAATATTTATTTTACTGACTAGACATTATATATGTAGTGTATTCTACTATATATAAATATTTTGATGGATCCTTAAGAGATGGAAAATCCAATAACATCTCTTGAGTTATTGCACGCATGTTATACACTAGATAGGAGACGTGAAATCTCGTAAACATTTCTGACGGTATTACACTCATGTTATACGTTTTAACGACTTGACTTACATAAGGATATTTTAGTCTTGACTCGAGTGTTTTGTCTTTTCATTACGCTCGGGTCATCCTTGAGTTTTCATCTTATCAAATATATATTCTGGAGGACGAAGACGAAGATTTGGTATATTATTACTATTATTATTCATGCATCATGTTGTCTGCTGCATTATTTATTTATTCCTGATGTATATATAACTCTGATAAATGTTGTATAAATTATAATAAAATATATAATATAAACAGCTTCATGAACTATTTATTTGATTATTATATTTTATCGTTCCGTTGCGAGATTCTGTGGTTGTTTTCTTTTTTTTCTTTTTCTTTTATCATTTTTCTTAATTAACCCCGTTGATCATCTATGTTTCGGATTGTTTAAGTCGGACATGTGTGGATTATTGTCGATTTAAACCTTCCGAAATGTGGGTCGTCACATGGAGGGACCAAGATGTATCAAGATATGAAGAGGTGCTTCTATTGGGAAGGTATGAAGAGGGATGTTGGCTTGTGGGTTAGGCAGTGTGAAAACTATCAACAAGTGAAAGACGAACATCAGAATCGAAGTGGGTTGCTTGAACCTTTAGAGATTCCAATTTGGAAATAGGATTTGATATCCATGGATTTTATAGACGGGTTGCCAAGGTCAAATAGAGGAAATGAAAGTATATGGGTCATAGTGGATAGGTTGACCAAGAGTGCCCATTTCATTCCAGTTACGTCAACCAGGACGGCACCTATTTTAGCTAAGTTGTTCATGAAGAATATAGTTAGACTACATGGGATTCCTAGTAGCATAGTCAGTGACAGAGATGCTTTGTTTACTAGCGAATTCTGGAAGAGTCTACAGGATGTGTTAGGCACTAAGCTCAAGATGAGTACTGCATATCACCCTCAGACGGATGAACAGACAAAGAGAGTCAATAAGGTACTTGAGGATTTGTTAGGAGCTTATGTATTGGACTTTGGTGGATCTTGGGAGGATCACTTACATTTGGTTGAGTTTTCTTATAATAATAGTTACCAAACTAGTATAAGAATGACGCCTTTTGAAGCTTTGTATGGAAGGCCATGCAAATCACCAGCATGTTGGTTGGAGATTGGAGATGGATTGGTCTTGGGTCCAGATCTGTTAGAGAGGCGACAGAGAAAATTGAGTTGATCTGAGAAAGGATGAAGGAAGCTCAGTCCAGATAGAAAAGTTACACAGATAAGAGGCGTAAAGACCAAGAATTCTCAGTTGGAGATAAGGTTTTCATTAAAGTATCACCGATGAAGGTTGTGGTATGGTTCGGGAGGCCAGGGAAGACGGCACCGGGATATATTTGTCCATTCCATATTATAAAGAGGATTGGAAAGCTCGCATACAGAGTAAAGTTGTCGAGCAGTATGGCAGGTGCCCATAATGTATTTCATGTGTCTCATCTTCGCAAGTATGTGCATGATCCAAAGACTACTATTCCTCTAACAGGGTTGGAAGATTTGATAGTAGAGCCTAATTTGACTTTTGTTAGACAACTAGTTGGGGTTGTAGCGAGAGATGAGAAAAGTCGAGGAACAAGACAATCAAGTTGGTGAAAGTTTAGTGGAGCGACCACGAGAAGGACATTACTTGGGAGACAGAAGACAGGATTAGAGATACTTACCCTGATCTGCTTTGTGGGTATGTCTATATTAGCTTTATATAGATAGTTGCTAGCCAGGTAGACTAGTATGGTTGCTAGGAGTGGTTACAAATGATTGCTAGGATTAGTATTTAGTCCTTAGTGAATTTTGAGGACGAAATTCTTTAAGGAGGGGAGCCTGTAACACCCCTAATTTTTAATAACATTATTCAAAAGATTGAATTAGATAAATTAAATGAAATAATGTAAATATTAAGTGACAAGGGGATTGAGATTTGAATACTTGGACATCGTGCTTAATTATTTAAATGGGCTTAAAAATGGTTTATAGGCTAATTAATTTACATAAGGGTATATTGGGAAATAGCCGAACATAACCCATTATCCTAATATATATATTCTCGTTCCTTATAGTTTCATTTCCCATTCATGTCATTTTGCAAAAATAAAATAAAACGCAAACATAAGAAGGGGAGCCGGCCATTACTAAAGAACGAAAAGAGGAGAAAATTAAATCTAAAGCTAAGGAATTAAAGCAAGGGGAATAAATCTTAATCTCAATCCAAACTCCTTATCCTAATCAAGGTGAATAATAATTTATACCATCTCCATTTTGTTATATAATCATTTGTTTTCGGGTTTAAGATTAAATCCATTTTGTGATGATTTGGATGATGATAATGTTGGATTATAACATGTTAGATTTAAACAAGATTGTTTAAATATGATTTTACACGGTTTTAAGGGTAAAATCGATTATAATTGATTTCGAATGCCATAAGGAATTTATATGTCATGTAAAACATGATTTTAGATGGGTTTAATTTTGATAATTTTCCAAGCCATGGAAAGATTATTATGAATTTTCAAAGGAAAATATGGTTAATTGAGTTTAGAAATTTATTTCAGAAATTATATTGAGAATTTGGGTCTGAAATTTAGATATGTTATATAACATGTTAAAAGTGAATTTTTGTTATTTTTGGGAATTTTTCCTAAGTAATTTGCTATGGAAATTAAATTATTTTCGAAGAAGGACTTATTTACATTATTGGTTTTGCTTAATGGAAGGGCTTATTTGTTAAATTAATCCTGGTTTAGATTAGAAATTATGCGGCAGTTCTCTTGTGTAAAGGATTTGAAAAATTGAGGCAACCAATTATATGCTTAAAAGCATGCACGTTAGTTAGAAAGTGTTTGCTTTAATTGGCATTAAATCAGATTTACCCAGAAAAGCGGGTTCCACCTCTATTAGAAGCGCCTTTTGACTCATAGCTTCTGCCTTCAATCATGTCGAAACCCACAAAGCCAAAACCAATACACAAGGTATCGACATTGGTATGTAGTTGATTAGAGAAAGGCGGAAGGCATGGTGTCGAAAGCATAGCTTCTGATAGGAACGAAACCTTTGTTTTGTTTTAAAATGTTAAGTGCCTGCCTTTGTCTTACTAAAAGCTTTCGAAGGAGTCGAAACATATGCTATCGAAAGGGGTTTTATAAATAGCTTTCGAAGAAGGTTGCCATCTTTCATTTTTAAGTATAAGCTTTCGAATGAGTCGCTTGTTTATAAAACAATGCTTTCGAAAATGGTGGTTCCGGCCTAGTCGAAACCATTCTGCCGTTCTTTTACTTTTCGAGTGTATTGAAGTCATCAATGCTTTCAAAGGGTAGCTTATGTTTTAAAGATGTACTAAGGGACTTCCTAAATGCTTTCGAAAGGGTTCAAGGGTTTCGAAGGCTCGATAGAGGATTTCGATGCTATCCTTCAAAGTTTTTTTAAATGTTTTGAAGCTTCTGAAAGGATGGTGCCGACGCCATCAAACTTTCCCCAAACAATTTTATAAGAAGTTTAATGGTTTCGAAAGGGATACGTTCGTATATATTCACTTTGACCCATAGATGTTTTTGGGTAAACCCAATGGTTTCGAAAAAAGTACTTTCATTGATTTTGAAGCTATGTTTCTATGGATTGTTAAGTAATGTTTTAATACTTTCGAAAGGTAGATTTTGGTTTCAAAAGAGATGATTTAAAGAGCTTCGAAAGGTTTATATGTAATGTTTTGAAAAGAAGTTTTCTATGCTTTCGAAAGAGGTTATCCAGGGGTTTCGAAAGTAATGTTTTAAGGTATCGAAAGCCTTAATTTTCAAAACAAATAACCCAATCTCATTTTAAAGGAAAACCATGGCATAATAAAAGAGTTTTGAAATGATTTTAAGTATGGAGTTTTTGAAGAAGTTTTCCTTGATCAATAGGTTAAAGGGATTAACCATGTTATTATGTTTGCTTCTTCATATATGTATATATTTACATTGTATTGGACCCATAACGGTATTTTAGGGAAGGGCAGAATAACCAGCTAGGTTGGCCCAGTAGTGAATATAATTTGAATTAACTCCTGAATGAGTAGACTTGCATCCAGGAGGTTAGATAGACCAGAATGTAGGATGCCTAAATATTGTAGTTGTTAGATAGACAAGTTCATAGTAAACCCATGAAAACTATGTTTAGAAAAAGTTATTGGCAGGGGCCAATAGGTTCATAGTAAACCCATGAAAACTATGTATAGAAGAAGTTGTCAAATAGACAGGTTCATAGTAAACCCATGTAAACTATGATTGGGAAGAGTTATTCGCAGGGACCAATAGGTTTGTATTGAACCCATGAAAACTATATCCGGATTAAGTTATTGACAGATGTCAATAGGTTCCTAGTCAACCCATTAAAACTAGGATAAGAGGGAAGTTATTGGAGTTTCCAATAGGTTCAGGGAGAACCAATGAAACAATGATGTTATTGGTAGGGCCCAATAGGTTCTTAGTGATCCCATGAAGACTATGAAATAGGGCAGGGAGTCCACAAATTTAAACAGGTTAATAGTAAGCCCATGAAAACTACGAAACTGGACAGGGAGTCCATAAGTATCAAACAGGTTATTAGTCAGCCCATGAAAACTAATAGGTTAATAGCAACCCTAGAAACTATAACTGAGACAAATAGTCAAAATGAATGGGGATGGGTAATCCAGAATTGATTTACTTGTCTTGCATATCATCATATTATTTTGAGATGTTTTAACCATTATGAATGCAGGAGTACAGTATATGGTTTTATAAAGTTTTTAGGATACTAGTGAGGGGAAAACCCGTTCCGCTAAGCGGCGTGGTCTCACAAGATATCTAAATGGTTTGAGATGGTAGATTATTACTCATACCAGGCTTTATGTCTGACTCAAAATTTATGTTTTCCCCTTAAACTCTCGGGTACTCAATTGATATTGAGTAGTTTGAGAGTTGAGGTTTTTAGGTACCTCTTTAGATGAATAAGCTTCTGGAGATGTGCAGGAGGCATGATACTCTGATCATCCAAGGGGGCATCTTCATATGTCGCTCTTGGTGTATGTTGTAAATAAATATATTTTCTCTGAACATGGTTCTCGTATTGAGATTATGTAATGAATTTGAAATGTTTTGGAATGGAATGTGGGACTTGTTTGATGTTTTAATTTTTTTCCATACTCATGTGTTTCCGTTATATCAATGTATCTAACATTACCATATTTGGTCGTCTAGGATTAAAAACTATGGATGACTACAGCATCCGTAGACATTAGTTTTGGGCCTCCAAGTGGGGTTGTTACATTTACGCTGTCGGTTACATAACACTTTTATTGTAATCAACTTCCTCCATTATTCTCTTACCTCTTGCTGTTTCTTATTGTAATCAAGATTAAAGTGAATCAATAAAGATAATATTCAAAGTGGACATAGGCAATCAATGTTGAACCACTATAAATCTTATTGTTCTTGTTTTCTGCTGTGATTTGCTTATTGTTTTGATATTCCTTTGTTTTCATTTATTTTCTTCATTTACTTCGCTACACAAACCTATTCTCGGGTGTTTCTGGCCAATTTGGTTGCAAACATTTTGGTGTTTGCACTAAGAATCTAATTCTCAGCGCTTAGGATCCCCTTTGTTGCTACTGGATTGAGCAAATCCCTCGAAGGAGATCCATAATCATCTTTAAAAGCTTGCAGATACTACTCAGATTTACTAGAATCTAAGCAAGGAAATAGATAATGGTGCGACATACCAGATCAACTTCTCAGAATGTGGATGCGAATGAAACTGCCAGCATTCAACAAGGAGCCCCAAATAACCAACCTGCAAATCAGAATGTGGAGCCTGCTGAAGTCTAGAACCTTGCCGATTCTATAACCAGAACTGAGTTTAATAACTTGATGAGGGTGTTGATGGAAAGCCGTAGACAGTTGAATGAACAAATTCAAACTAATGCTACCCTAATGAACCAGATTACTTAACAACATCGTGAGAACACCAGAAGGGATCCCACTTCTTACTCGGCGTCAGAGAGTTCCAGCTCATCAAATGAATACCATAGGCGTAGGCGTCGCAGGGTTGAAGGAAATCAAGTTGTAATGTCAGGGCATTGCTTGGCAGCCTAATATGGTCTGCCAAGACGGATCGCTACCAATCCCTCCCTAACGATCGGTACCGATCCCTCCTCCAGAGGAGGGATTCCCCCGCAACACTGGGAAATCGAGCAGGAGCTGTTTCCAGAAGTTTGGATGCTGGAGTTCGACTAAATGTTGACCAACTACCCCGCCAGAATGACGATAAGTTGAATGCCCAAGGTGCACGTCAAGAGGATGGTGGACCAAAAGGGCGTGAAACGGCCCGTAGATGTCGATTGGACCATTCACGTGAGGTGGAGCGCGACCACCGCTTGGCACCACCCATCCAGACATCGGATTTGTCGGCAATGGTCAGACAATTGATGAGAGAGAACCAGGGTTTGAAAAATGATGACTAGGGAATTTCGAGAAGTCATACCCCGTTTATTGACAATGTTTTGCATGTGGTATATCCGAGGAGGTTCAACATGCCTACGATGCCTGCCTATGAGGGATAAACCGACCCCATGTAGCACATCATGAGGTAAAAATGGTTGATGGATTCAGCAAGAGGTATTGACGCGACTAAATGTAGATGCTTTCCTATAACCCTCTCTGGGATCATGATGATGTGGTTTACAAGATTGCCCCCGAGATCGATTTCAAGATTTGATGAACTGGCAACTAAGTTTGTAGAGCAGTTCCGGATCCACGCTACTCATCCTAAAGACGTAATGTCACTTTCCAACGTAATCCAGGCTATGGGGGAATCGTTGAAGGACTATTTGGAAAGATTTAATGTCGCCGCTACAGAAGTCAGTAACCCAAATGACCATGCTATACTTATGGCTGTGACAAGAGGGATTGATCCGAAATCCGAATTTGGTGATTGGCTAGCTGGAAAACCGCCGGCTAGGGCTGTCAATGAGTACCTGAAAAATCCGATATCTGTCTGAATCTATATCCGAAAATATGAAAAATATCCGTTATCCGAAAAGCGGATACAGATATCCGATATCCGAAAAGCTTTCCGAATACGGATATGGTTATCATAGTATCCGTATCCAAAAAATATCCGTTCGATTAACTGATGCATACATATATATTTAATTAAAATTATATTTAATTAATATACGATTTTCCAACTATTTCCTAACCATTGGATGTTACTACAATATGGTTTTTTTGCTCAATTTTAGTGAAAACAGACAGTTTGATTGTTTAGTTTTTGAATATTTTTGGATACGCTTATGGATATTAGTATAAAACAATGTTTTTTCATCACATTTTTTATTCCTTGGTTTTTTATGAACATTAGTACAAAATCTGTTTTATGTTGATCCAAACCTTTTCATTTATACTTTAAATTTATTGATCATGGGCGGAGCGGATAAATATTTGATATCCGTCCGTATCCGAAAATTAAGCGGATATGGATATCCGATATCTGAAAATTAAATGGATATGGATATCCGATATTCGAAAATGATTTCGGATACAGATATGGCACTATCCATATCTGAAAGTATCTGTTGACAGCCCTACCGCCGACCACGTTGGAGTGCTTATATTCAAAGGCGGTTCAATTTCTGAGGAAGGAGGAAGCCAGGTCCTCTAGGGAAAGCAATGTAGTGGAACCGGGAGGAGAAGCAGTACAAAGCAACATTGCAATAAAGCAATCTGATGAGAGCTCCGGGAAAGTTCAGGTTAATGTTCAGAACAAGCCGAATCAACAGAAGATGAATGGAGATGGGAATCGAAACCATAAGAGGGATTCTGGTAGGCCAAGGCCGAGGATTCCTATGTATGACAACTATACACCCTTAAAAGCATCCCTGGAGAATATTTACCTATCCACCTATACTACTTTTCAATATAAGAAGCTGCGTCCAAAGGATAGAAACAAATTGGAAAGTATTGCTGGTTTCACGAGTGTTATGGGCACAATACGAACGAGTGTAGACATCTCCAGGATGTTATCGATAAGTTGACTCGGGAAAAGAAGTTACAGTAGTTTGTGAAAACTCTGCAGGATGGCGGACAGAGGACATCTAACCCTAATAGAGGACAAGCTCCGCGTAGGGCTAAGGAGCCTGCGCGGATCGGAGGAAGATTAGTGATAAACACAATAGTTGGAGGACCGCATCCTGCGGATAGGAGTTGGCAAGAAATGGAGCGCTATGCTAGCATGATAAGGCATGTGGATTTTGAGTATTGTTCAAATACGGAGGACAGAGCTCTGGCCAAGCAGCATCGTATGATGACTGATGATATAGTGTTCAGAAGTAGAGATGCAGATAGGGTAGAGGCTCCTACAATTGACCCGATGGTCAATTTTGTCATGATTTACCCTGCCTTGGTGAGAAGGATTTTAATTGACTGTGGAAGTTCGTTAAACATTATTTTCAAGAAGGCTTATGATCAAATGAGAATGGAGGCTAAAGATTTGAAACCATATAAAGCTTGTATACATGGATTCAATAGTATGGCGACTAAGGTTGTTGGTTATGTGGAGTTAGTTGAATTGGGGGAAGGTGAATGTAGGAGAGTGCGGATCCTACCGTTCATTATTTTGATTGTTGACTCAGTGTACAATGTTTTTCTAGGCCGACCGACCCTGGCTAAATTTCGGGCAGCTCTTGTCCCATGATGTTTAACTTTGAAATTTCCAACCGATAATGGAGTAGGAGTGGTGCATGGTAATCAGGTGACTGGACGTGCCTGTTATGTGGCTGAGTTGAGAGAAGCTCAGCGTAAGGAGAAGGAAAAGGTTGTGGACAAATCTATCCGCATCCAAGTTACCGAAGATTGACAAATGGTGCATGAGCCTTGGCTTGGGCGCTATAGTCGGTTCTATAGAGATATAGATCCGAGGGATGATGAAGAGGAGCCCAAGGAGACCAACGCTGCGCAGGCTGAGCTGACGATTAATATAACAGTCAGCCACGACGACCCCTCACGAGTCTTGAAGATCGGATCACAGCTCAGCCCTTCAATGATGAGAGAACTTGCTGATTATCTCCAAACAAATCTGGATGTATTTGCTAGGACTCATTATGACATGTGTGGGAATGTAACATCCCGTATCTGGAGGCCAAAAGCTAAGCGCTACAAATGCTGCAGTCATCTATAGTATTAACTTCTGGTGACCAAATATGGTAATGCAAATGGTATCCATAATATCAGAAGCACTTGAATATGAACAAAATCACAAATTTCAAAAAACAATATTTTACTAATTACATTTCGAAACAAATTCATATCCAAGTAGCATAATCCCTTAACATTTCCCAGGTAAAGATCATTATAATCATTACAAAAATATGCCAAGAGCGGCATATGACGATGCCCCCTTGGTTGATCAGAGTTAATATAGTCAGATCTGACTTAATATATATAGTGGGGTCAAAACAAAATAAAACTGTAACTCCTAATTAGCTATCCGTCAGCCACCTACTCGTCTTCGGAAGCTTTATTCGCCAAAAATTTTAAAACCTGTAAACCTTAACCCTCAGCCTACTCAAATCAATTTTGAGCACCCGAGAGTTTAAGGGGAAACAAAAACTACGAGTCAGACATAAAGCCCGGTATGAATAATACTGTTACATCTTGATTTACTGGTATTAAGTGAGACCACGCCGCTTAGCTGAACGGGTTTCCCCTCACTAATAACCTTTTTAAAACATATATTTTGCAAATCTTTTCCAGCAACCAAACTGGTTAATCAAACTGATTATAATAATGATGATAATAGCTATGTCTGTTAAGCTATAATCGGGTAACTAATGGACTATCTGTCCACAAGTAGTAAATGGACTATTTGTTCGAAAACTGGACTGACTGTCCGCAAACTGGACTGACTGTCCGCAAACTGGACTAACTGTCCGAATCAAAATGGACCATCTGTCCAAATCATTTTCTTAGGGTTAACTACCCTTCATCTTTTTCCTTGAAAACCTGTTCACAATGATTTAACCTTTTAAATTATACTTATACAAGGAAAATATAATCTTAGCTTTATTCTAAGCTACTTTGCCATATTATATATACTTTACTCAAAATAATGTTAAAGAATTTTAATGAGGAGTAGCTATCCTTTCAAAACAAGTTAAAACCCTTTTTTAACTTGAAAACACTTAAGCTATATTGCCTAGTTGGTACATTCGAAACCTTTGTTTAAAACCTTTAAACAACCTCTTCGAAATCCTTGAAAGTAACCTTATCAAAACCAAGTAAAACCCTTTACTTAACCTAGGCCGTAAGGCCAAATCTTTCCTTTAAACAGCACTCGGAAAACATAATCTTCCTTTCTTTCTCAACCACCCATTCTGGCCAAGACTGAAACCTTTCAAGCCACCGCTCTCGGTTCCATCTCTTAACTTCCTGATCCGTTCAGCTAATACCAGATCTTCCTCCTGCTTAGAAGCAATCCTTTCGATCATCACTGGTCGAACTTCCAAACAAGATAATACTACGGTTTCTCCGCTAGATCCATCCTCAGATCACCACTGCACTCTGCAATCTGCTAATGCTTCCAAATCTTTCCACTCAGAAATCATTGCCAATACTGCATTCTGATGTTTTCGGCTAAGTGCATCTACAACTTTGTTGCCATTCCTCGGTATGTACCCAATCCCAAAATCATAAGCATCGATAAACTCTAACCACCTATGTTGTCTCAAGTTCAGCTCCTTCTGGGAGAACAAATACTTCAACGACTTATGATCTGTATATAACTCAAACCTCTCTCCCAAAAGGTAATGTCTACACACCTTCAATGCAAAAATCACTGCAGCCAATTCCAAATCATGCGTCGGATATCTGACCTCATGCGGTCTAATATATCTAGAAGCATAGGCAATCACTTTACCTCTCTGCATCAGCACAGCTCGTAACCCTATTCCACACACATCTATATAAACTACCAAATCCTGATTCCCTTCCGAAACAACCAAAACTGGTGCATGGGTCAATAAATGTTTCAAACTCTGGAATGCTTCCTCACACTTATCGGTTCACAAAAACTTCACATCCATTCTCGTTAGCTTGGTCATCGGTGCTGCTATCCGTGAAAAATCCTTAATGAACCTCCGATAATAACCAGCCAACCCAAGGAAACTCTTTATCTCCGTCACTGTCTTGGGTCTCTTCCAACTATTCACCGCTTCAATCTTAGTTCGATCTACTGACAACCCTTTCTCTGAGACTACATGACCAAGAAACTTCACTTTCTTCTTCCAGAAGTGACATTTCAAAAACTTCACCTTCAGGTGATGCTGCCTTAGCGTCTCAAGCACCACTCTAAGATGAACTTCATGCTCTCTTTCATCCTTAGAATATATCAAGATATCATCTATGAAAACTAATACGAACCTATCCAATTGCTCTAGGAAAACTCGGTTCATCAATTCCACAAAGAAAGCCGGCACATTAATCTGTCCGAACGGCATAACTAACCATTCGTACAACCCATATCTAGTCCTAAACACTGTCAAAGGTATACTATCCTCTGCTATCTTGAGCTGATGGAAACCTGTTGCCAAATCCAACTGGGAAATATCTTGGCTCCACTTAACTGATCGAACAAATCATCAATCATCGGTAATGGATATCGATTCTTTATCGTCCTCTCGTTCAACTTACGATAATCGATACATAGCCTTGACGATCCATCTGGCTTCTTAGTAAACACTGCGGCTGCTCCCCAAGGTGAACTGTTATCCCGCCTTTTGGCAAGGCCGCGACACCAAGGACTTGACTAGAGATCGGTGACAGATCGTCTCGGAAATCGGTTACCCGCAAGGATCGCTATGGATATCGACGAAATTTGTTCGAGGCCGGATCGGGCTACAATTGACAAGGCATGTCAAACAGAGTCGTAGGAACCTACGTTCCAGATTTCAAGTCAATCCGAGTTCGTACGCCCGACATATCATCAACGCAATTGAAGGGCATAGCCGTAAGATCGCCTCCTCTTTGTTCGAATCGACTAAGGGTCGAATCCATCAAAGATCGACTCCAACGAGCTCGACTCGGTCTGCTTCGAGTCCATTTGGACACGAGTTGGTACCAGAGCCATCTTAGTCGAAACCATCAGACGGCTAAGCTTCGTGTCCACCACCCAAGGTAGCATGTTCGAATCGATAGAAGTTTCCTTTGATTGCTTCGAATCCACTAGGAGGACTTTGGTTTTGACTCCATCGAACGGGGGCCTAGTTCGAATCCATTAGGTCGTCACATCCTTCGAATCCACAGAGCTACAGATACTTCGAATCCACACAGTTTGAGGCAACCTCGAATCGATCTACTTTAACACACCTAGATCGATTCGAAGATGACTTTGTTCGTTCGATTCGAAGATGACTTTGTTCGTTCAATTCGAAGATGGCTTTGTTCGTTCGATTCGAAGATGACTTTGTTCGTTCGATTCGAAGATGAATATCTTCGAAACCACTATCACGAATCCGACTGGTCAAAGCAGCGAAAGGCATCGAGTCGACCGAATCGATTCGAACTGAGATCGATTCGAAGTACCCCTGTTCTCCAGAAATGCAACATTGAATCGATCATATCTCGAGTTCTACAAGTCCAAATGCCATGAAATTTTCACAGAAGCTTAAATACATGATGAAGAATGTTCACACCAAATTTCAACTCGATTGGATGATTTCTTGATCGATTCGAACCAAGGGTCGAATCGATCCCAAAGTGGGCCCGGATCTCCAGATTTCGGCCATGTGGGCCCCCTGACGTACCAGAACTGGTCTCCCCTCATTTTAGGCGAAATATCGTCCTCCTACACCTATAAATAGAGCCCCTGGTCATTCAGAAAAGAGGTCGGAGAATTCTAAGTACTAAAGAGCGCCCAGATTCTGCCAGATCTACTCCAGAACACCACCGCTGCTTTAGATTGACATTTAGCAATTAGATTCAGTTGTATTACATTATAAACTACTGTAATCTTCAAGTAATCGAGCAATAAAATCATCAAAACTTCATAGTGGACGTAGGCAAAACGCCGAACCACTCTAAATCGCTTGTCTTTGCAATTTACTTTCTGTTATTTGGAGTTTTTGTTAGATAATCCACAGTTTTAATTTTCATTCTTCACTTTTATCTCTTCAAAAACTTCCGAAGAGTGTTGTGCCCATTTTTGGTACAAACACTTTGGTGCTTTCACCGAGAAAAAAAACCCAGCTTTTTTCTCCTGCTCCTTGGATCTACCATCGATACCGGATTGCACAAATCCAAGAGGAAGATCCAGATCTTCGATTCACAGTCCTTCCATTCTACTCAGATTTGCATAAAATCTAGGAAAAGGATTCATCATTCAAAATGGTTAGCACGAGAACCACTTCTACAGCTGCTGGACAAGAAGGTAGGGATGGACAGAATCCTGCTCAACAGCAGCCATCCAACCAAGACAACACTGCCCACTCAGATCCGTCTGGGGCAGTCACTAGACAAGAATTCCAGGTGTTGCTCCAAGAGCTGACTCAGAGTCGGCAACAGTTAGCCGAACAGTTACGTGCCAATATTGAATTGACAAACCAACTGAACCGCCAGGGCCGTAGGAGGTCCAGAAGGGATGATGTTTCCCGCTCATCCATTGAAAGTTCTGCCTCATCTGACTATCATCATAGATCTACCCGTCCCCGATTAGACGGAGATCATGCTCAGACTGCTGGATATCAACCCGCCCTGACTGTCGGGCAATTAAGGGTAGGACCATCAACCAGCTTCCAGGCTGGGCCATCGGCGCGAGGTGGTCGTACCCCATAATATACTACGGACAATCATGTCACAGCTGCCACAGTAGAAACAAGGGTTGATACCCGACATCTTCCGGATTCGAGTAATCAACAACAGGGACGTACTTCTGAACCATACGTCCCGGAAGACGCTGAGCCAAGGAGGCGAAACTTGGACCGTCGACAGCGCCCGATCCAAACTCGCACTGTGGAACCCGACCACACCTTAGCTCAGCATGCTCAAAATGTAGCAATGCCAGACATCTCGACTATGATACGTCAGATGATCCGTGAAAGCCAAGGTCTTACCAATGACGATTGGGGGATCTCTCGAAGCCATACTCCTTTCACGGACGAGATACTATACGCTGAACCTCCTCGGTGATTCAGAATGCCAACTCTCCCTATGTACGAAGGAAGTTCTGATCCCAATCAGCACATACTGAAATACGAATGGTCAATGAGCGCCGCAAGGGCCGACGATGCAGTAAAATGCCGGAGCTTCCCCATTTCACTGGGAGGAATTGCAACAATGTGGTTTACAAGGCTACCTCCAAGATCTATCTCTTCATTTGACCAATTGGCTAAGAAATTTGTTGAACAATTCCGTATGCATGTCGCTAGACCCAAAGATGTTAACACCCTGTCCAATGTTACCCAGGCTCGTGGGGAAACATTAAGGCGTTACTTGGAGAGATTCCATGCGGCATGTGTGGAAATTAGTAATCCCAACGACAACTCAATTTTAATGGCATTGACATAGGGAATTGATCCCGATTCTGAATTTGGAAACTGGTTAGCCGGAAAACCACCTGCATCGTTGGACCGTTTCTACTCCAAAGCCGCTCAATTCTTACGGCAAGAGGACGCGAAACAGTCTAGGAAGCAGGACGATGCGAAACCTGGAAATGAGGGAATACAAAGCAATGTAGCAGTTAAACAGTCCGGTGACAATTCCGGAAAAGTCCAGTTAAACATACAGAACAAACAAACTCAGCCAAGAGGTGGCAATGGTCAAAATAAGAAGAGAGATCTGAATCCAGGCCCACGGCGTAGGGCTCCGATGTTCGAAAGTTATACACCGTTAAACACTTCGCTGGAAAATGTGTACCTGCAAACTTGCAACACAGAACAGTATAAGAAACCCGCTCCGAAGCGGTCATCAGAAAGGTAGATTCAGACAGGAAAGTTTTGTAGGTTTCATGAGAGTTATAGCCACAATACTAATGACTGTCGCCATTTGCAAGATCTCATAGAAAAGCTGATCAGGGAGAGGAAGTTAGATCAATTCGTGCGGGCGCCGCAGTCTGGTGGTGCGGGCCCATCGAATCCAAACCGTGCGCAAGACCAAGAAAGACAAGAGGAACCCGCTCGTACAGGCGGGAGGCTAGTTATCAATACCATAAGTGGTGGTCCTCATCCAGCGGACAGGAGCTGGAGGGAAATGGAGTCGTAAGCTAGCTCTATCAGGCATGCGAGCTTCGAATGCTGCAGTAATTGTGAGGATGGAACCCTGGCTAAGCAACAAAAGACGATGTCTGACGATATCATATTTAGAAGCAGAGATGCTGATAAAATCGAAGCCCCAACAATTGACCCACTGGTCATATCTGCCCAAGTTGGTCCTGCTTGGATGAAGAGGATCCTGGTTGACAGTGGGAGTTCTGTAAACATTTTATTCAAGCGAGCTTACGATTTAATGAAGATGGAAGCCAAAGACTTGAAACCCTGCCAATCCCGAGTTCATGGCTTCAATGGGAGTGCAACGATACCTACTGGAATAGTGGAACTACCAGTAGAACTGGGGATTGGAGAACGCAGGAGAGTCCGACTGCTGTAATTCGTCGTTCTTGACATCGCTTCACCGTACAACGCATTCCTGGGTCGACCAGCCCTTGCTGAATTCAGGGCAGCCATTGCCCCGTGGTGTTTGACTTTAAAATTCCCAACCGATCATGGTATAGGAATCGTTCAAGGAGATCAGGCAGCAGGAAGAGCCTGTTATGTTGCTGAGTTGCGTGAAGCACAGAAGAAGGAGAAAGGAAAGGGCGTAGAGGAATCTCTCTGCGTCTGTTTTACTGATAATTGACAACTAACGCCTGGGCCCCGGCCCGGGCACCACTACCAATTCCTTAGAGATCTTGACCCTAGAGATAGCGAAGATAAAGATGAAGTAGAAGAGAATCAAGCGTCTCCAGCCGAACTGACTGTGGACGTCCCGGTCAGTGAGGATGACGACTCGAAAGTACTAAAAGTTGGATCTCAACTGGGAAAACAGATACAACAGGAATTGGTTGAATTTCTTCAAGCGAATCTTGATGTCTTTGCCTGGACGCACTCTGACATGTGCGGAATCTCACCGAACATTGCAAGTCACTCTTTGAATATTGATCCGCGACATGTTCCGGTCAAGCAAAAGAGGCGTGGTATGGATCCAGAGAGATCTGTTGCCCTTAAAGAAGAAATTGACAAGTTGCAATCAAATGGTTTCATCCGAGATGCTCTATACCCAGAGTGGGTGTCAAATTCGGTAATGGTTCGGAAGCCGAATGGGAAATGGAGAACTTGTGTCGACTACTCCGACTTAAACAAAGCTTGTCCTAAAGATAGTTTTCCACTTCCTCGAATTGACCAACTCGTAGACTCAACTGCAGGCCATGAATTGTTATCCTTTATGGACGCTTATTCCGGTTATAATCAAATACCCATGCATCTACCCGATCAAGAACATACCAGTTTCGTGACTGATCTAGGACTCTACTGTTACAGAGTCATGCCTTTCGGTTTAAAGAATGCCGGAGCAACTTACCAACGCTTGGTTAATCGAATGTTCGCTGATCAGATCGGGAAGACCATGGAAGTCTATGTGGATGACATGTTAGTTAAGTCCCGATTTTCCACAGATCACGTCAAGGATTTAAATTCAATGTTCCGCATCTTACGTGAATATGGAATGAAGCTTAACCCGTTAAAGTGCCACTTTGGCGTCGCATCCGGAAAGTTTCTGGGGTTCATCGTCAACGCTCGTGGGATAGAGGCAAACCCCGAAAAGATCTGGGCAATAAGGAATTTGCAAACTCCAAAGACCATAAAGCAAGTCCAGAGTCTCAACGGGAAGGTAGCAGCGCTAAGCAGGTTCATCTCGAAATCCACTGATAAATGCATCCCTTTCTTTGATCTAATCCGGAAAGGAAAACGAAACTTTGAATGGACCATGGAATGTGAAGGCGCATTCCGATCATTGGTTCAGCATCTCCCTACGCCACCAATTTTGTCGAAACCAATTGATCACGAACAATTATACCTTTATCTGGCGGTATCAGAGCATGCGATCAGTGCTGCTCTGGTCCGGGAAGAGGATCGAGTGCAGAAACCGGTCTATTATGTTAGTAAACGATCGACCGGAGCTGAAAGAAATTACCCCAGGTTGGAGAAACTGGCTTACTGTTTGGTCATCGCCTCGAGAAAGCTTCGTCCTTATTTCCAAGCTCATCCGCTTACTGTGTATACCGATCAGCCGTTACGACAGGTCCTCACGCGGCCTGAGACGTCTGGAAGGTTACTCAAGTGGAATATCGAACTGAGTCAATTTGACATTACTTATGCTCCGCGGAGAGCCATTCAAGGGCAAGTCCTAGCTGACTTCATAGTTGAATTTACTGTTCCAGACGACTTACCCGAAACCAGCGAGTCTCCTGAATATGTCTGGAAACTTTATACAGACGGTGCATCAAACGATCGGTGTTCGGGCGCTGGAGTTGTACTAGAAACCCCCGAAGGTCGATCCATATGCTATGCTTTGAAGTTTGATTTTCACGCAACCAACAATGAAGCCGAGTATGAAGCCCTGTTGACTGGGTTAAAGCTTGCCAGGGATCTGAGAATTATCGCTATAGAAGTTTATTATGATTCACAGTTGGTTGTGTGTCAGGTACGGGGAGAATATCAAGCAAGAGATCGAAGGTTAGCTGCTTATCTAGCCCAAGTTCAGGAAGCACTGGATCAGTTTGATTATTATGCTATTTACTACATACCACGAGATCGCAATCAAAAGGCCGATTCATTGGCAAAGTTGGCCAGCACAGGTGAAGTACAGCAAATGGGACTTGTCCCGGTCGAAACTTTGTCCTTCCCAAGCATCGATCAAATCAAAACGAATGATGTGTTGGAAACCTTTCCCAGCAGAGAATCATGGATGACTCCGTATCGAAATTATATTGAGAATGGGATATTGCCTGAACACCGAAATGAGAAAAGGCAAGTTCTACGAAAAGCTTCGCGGTTCATCATTCAGGACGGGATCATGTATAGAAAAGGTTATTCTGTTCCACTCCTCCGGTGTATCGCTCACGATGAAGTCAAACGAGTGTTACATGATGTACACGAGGGAGAATGTGGCGATCACACCGGTGGACAGGCGCTTGCTAAGAAGATACTCCGATATGGATATTACTGGCCGACAGTGAATCAAGATGCAGCCAATTATGCCAGAAAGTGCGACAAGTGCCAAAAACACGCTCGAATTCCAAGAGCCCCGCCTACCGAGATAACTCAAATGGTCAGTCCCTGGCCGTTCGCTATGTGGGGTATCGATATCATTGGCGCTTTACCTCTGGCAAGAGGTGGTGCGAAGTATGCCATTGTCGCAGTTGACTACTTCACGAAATGGGCCGAGGCCGAAGCTCTCGCAACGATTACGTCGAAGAAAGTAATAAAATTTGTGGTCCGCAATATCATTTGCCGATTCGGACTCCCGCATACCATCATCACCGATAATGGGACCCAATTCGAAAGTTCGGAGTTCAAGAATTTCTGCCAACGATTTCATATTCATAAAAAGTTCTCTGTAGTCGCACATCCACAAGCAAACGGTCAGGTCGAAGCTGTTAACAAAGTTATCAAATCCATCTTAAAGAAACGACTGGAAAAGGCTGGGGGCAAATGGGTCGATGAACTTCCTATGGCATTATGGGCTTATCGAACAACTCACAAGACCGCAACTGGACACACCCCATTTTCCTTATCCTATGGCTCGGAGGCCGTCATTCCAGTTGAGACAGAAGTATTTTCTCACCGCGTAACTTATTATGATCCAAAAACAAACGCTATATTACTCGCTGAATCTTTGGATCTGTTGGATGAGAAACGAGAAGAAGCTGATTTAAGAGCGGCCGCCTACCGAAGTCGGGTCGCCCGGTTATATAACACCAAAGTTCGCCCCCGAACCTTTGAACTCGGTGATCTGGTCCTCAAGAGAATCTACCCGGTTCCTTCACACATGAAACCAAATTGGGAAGGGCCGTACGTGATTACTCAAAGACTTGGGGATGGCACATTCAAACTATCAACCGTGGACGGTCTAGTTTTACCAAGAGCCTGGAACAGCGAGAGTCTCCGTCGCTACTACATATGACAGGCTTCATTTATTTCATTATGTTTTTTATTCAGCAATTTACTTTTGCATTTCGAAATTAGAATTTGTAATAAGGCAACTGATTTGCCATATTTTCTTATTTCAGCAATAAAATGCCATCTCTTCGAGCCAGAGCTGTGATTCATTAAATACAATGTACAACATCACGATGCACGAAGAGCTAAGTTCCATCACACAGTGGAATTTATTCAAGTAGGGAGTGGTTGTGAAGCAATCAACCACTCACTAAATGAAACCCGAGCTCGGGGGCAAGCCATCACATCAGGCCACGAAATGGGTTGATACACGACAACCCTTCATTCAACTCCGTACTCCCAGAGTGCGAGGCGGAGTATAAACATTTTACTAAACTCCGTGCTCCCAGAGCGCGAGGCGGAGTATAAACTTTCATTCAACTCCGTACTCCCAGAGTTCGAGGCGGAGTATAAACATTTTTCCTAAACCCCAGAGTACTCCGAGAGCGCGAGATGGGTACAAGCTTTTTAACTAACTCCGTACTCCCAGAGTGCGAGGCGGAGTATAAACATTTTCCTAAATCCCAGAGTACTCCCAGAGCGCGAGGCGGAGTATAAACTTTCATTCAACTCCGTACTCCCAGAGTGCGAGGCGGAGTATAAACATTTTTCCTAAACCCCAGAGTACTCCGAGAACGCGAACTGGAGTATAAACATTAACTAACTCCGGATTCCGAGAGCACGAACCGGAGTATAAACATCAACAAACTCCAGCTTCCGAGAGCGCGAACTGGAGTATAAACATTAACTAACTCCGTACTCCCAGTACGCAAGGCGGAGTATAAACATACATCAACTCCACACTAATCCCCAATACTGGGGGCAGAACCATAACACATAACAAGTTGGAGACAAAAGGGAAATACATTCTCATTTCCACTATCAACAAAAAGAATCTGATTACAAAATGGTTCAAGAAATTGCTACTAGTGGGAGCCGAATCCACATCTATACACGGCTATAGAAAAATCAACAAAATGCTACCCTACGCAACAGAGATTTAAAGAAAGAGTTCAATCTTTCTTCTTCCTTATCTTCTTCTTCGGGGTAGCTCCACCCGATCCGCTGCCCGATTTTCTCCTCAACCGCTTACTCTTTTCAGGCTTGCCCTCCGGCAGCGATATGATGTCAACGTCTTCCTCAGAACTAGAGGCGACGGAAGTTCTTCTAGGAGGTCGAGCTGGAGGCATGGGAGTAGTAGCAGGAGGAGGGACAGAAGCAGTTTCAATCACTACGGTACCGCCCGGTGAAATCACCATTAACGGGGCAAGCCCGGGCGGATTCATACCAGCATTCCCTGCTGCCATCTCGGCATCAATCTCAGCCATAACGTCGTCCTCACGGGATACTTGGGCCGCATCGGATGTGCCAATAGCTGGCATGGATGAACTCACGGCCGGAGCAGCCCCACTCACAGCATCGGACGGGTTGACAGAGGGATCGATGGGTTCATTGAGAAGCTCCTCAATCATTTGAGCGCTGAAAGAAAACATATTTGCATCTCCCTCTTCGCCGATCAAGGTAGAAGTCATGATGGCTTCAATAAAAACAACCCCTTGTGTTTGATGTGGAACTGATAGAGAAAGAGGCGCAGAAACAACGACTTCAGTCACTGAAATGCGACATAACGAAGATTGTTAGCCAAGTGTGTTGCTTAAGGTTCTTCACAACTAAACTACGAGAAGCGTTCAAATACCTTCCTTGGTCTGGACCGAAACGTGGGCAGAATCCTCGGCAGAAGATAATAATGGTTGGTCAGGATTATAGGCAGGAACAGACTGGGGATCTACTGCACCAATGGTTTCGGGCAATGTTGGAATTACAGCTCCAACACTTGTCCCGTGATGCACGATCCCCGAGCCTTCGCCTGTCTCTAGAGATCGAACGCCGAGCTTTTCTTTCTCCATAGAGATCACCACCTCATGAAGGGTCTTCCTCTCATCCTCGGTAAGCAAACGCATCTCCAGTTCAAAGTCGTCAAGTGTTCCATTTGGATGCGCTGCTCTTTTCTCATTCACCAGCCGGGTCCAGGCATTGTACAAGATCATGGAGTCATCTCCCAGCCACGCTAAATTTCTGTGTTCCAACACATTAGCGTTATACATGACTAAGAGATCGTCAAACTCAGCATCTAGCCTAGACCTCTCCTCCAAGATCTTTTCCTGAATTTCTGCTTCCGCAGACTTAGCCTTGACCGCCGCCGCAGCAAGTTCGGCCCTGAGAGATACTGCTTGGTCGCAAGCCTCTTGAGCAGTGGCGTTTGCATCGTCCTTCTCCTTCACCATTTCAGTGAATTTGGCCTTGAGCTCGTTTAGCTCTTTAACGGCTAAGTCTCGCTCAGCTGCAATGGTGGTGTTGCGGTGGCCCATCTCCTCTACCGTGGCGTAATGTTCTTGTTGCATCCTAGCCATTTTGGCCACGGCGTCCTCGTGCTTCTGGAGAGCTTGAAGTTCAGAATTCCGGGACGTCTCCATTTCAGATTGAAGAACTTCAACGATGCGTTTCTGTTTAGCAATTTCAGCATCGCGTTCAGCAATGACCTTCGCCCTGTCGAAAGCTACTCTAGAAGCCTTCACGGCTGCCTTATACCACTCCTTGTACTGAGCATAGAAGTCATGGATATAACTATGAGCAGTGGTCTCAGCTTCCGGAGGGATTCTTTTAAAGTTAGGAGGGAAGATATAGCCATCCATGCAAATTTCCGGGTAGTCATTTTTCATTTGGGCGAGTTTAGCAGCTCCCTCGCTTGTCAACTCAGCCGGAGCTTGTTCAATTATAGCGGCTGCTGTCGGTTCCATTCTTGGCCGCTGAGTATCAGGCCGAGAAGATTGAGAAGGCAACTGTTGCTGATGAGATGGCCCTGGGAGGTCTACTGGAGCCCTGGGAGGCGGAGGAGAGCGAGATCGGGGTCGGTACTGGTATCCCCGGTCTCTGTCAGAATAATCATAGCCAGAACGGCCACGCGAGTAATCTCTGTCTCTGTCATAACGTTCCTGACTTGAATAGCTTCGCTCATGATCCCTGTCTGTTTCTCTCCTGCGGGAATCATAAAATGGAGAGGATTGGCGCACATTCCGAAGCCTATCCAGAGTAGAGCCACGTCCTGACATCTCGCCTACGATAAGAAAGAATTATGAATTAGGGTCTCATAAAGCAATGTTTTCTATGCAAAAGTCATGAAGTGCCGTGGAAGTGTGTGTAAATGTGTAAACCCCCAAACCGACCGGAAGTGTTGACCGCACTTAAAGGAAAGGGCTCGTTCACGTTTAGAACATCTTGAAATTCCTCTAACCCAAGATTATGGGAAATCGATATATAATCTGGGATAGGAATATCGTCTAGCCCTTTGAAAGAATCTCTCGAATGAGAAGGGGCGGCCTCAGAAATCATGACCCCGGAAGCGGGAAGAAACACATCTACGGATTTTCCCCCCTTGGACTTAAGTTTTTTGGAAACGGCGGCCTTGCCTTTCCGTTTTTCTCCCGATTCTTCAAAGTTTCCCGAGAGATCAGCCATCGGCTCTGAATCTGTGTGGGTTCTTTCTTCGTCACCCGCCTCAATTATTCTGATTCCAAGTGACTTCTTCACTTTTTTCTTCTTGATTTTCTTCTTGGTTTTCTTCTTATCTTCCTTCTTGGAGGCAGACTTTGCAAATCCCTCAACAACTATGCTTTGATTGATGTCGATCAAGCCAAGAACTCTTAAGTTGTAATCATTCAGCACCGAGTCAATATGCCTCAGCTCGCTTGGGACTTCTTGAAGACTCCAGACGGTACCCTTGAAACGCCCTCCATCGGGCCTAGAGATAATAGCTGTAAAAGGAATGAAATGTCAATTTTAACACCGAAGAGCTATTGGTCAAGGAAACAGGTTAAGGCGCTTACGTCTAGACAACCATCGCCTAGCGAAACCGGGAGGGCACCGAACGTAGAACCACTCGTTCTTGAAATAGCTCAGTCGAGTCCAAGCTCCAACTACAACTTGGCAATTCCTAACTGCCTCCAAAAATGTAAAAGACGGGCTATCACCCCTACTCTTGAAGTTAAATATGTGTCTGATCTCGGAGGGCCTCGGCGGGCGAAAGAGACAGTCCATAAATATTACAAAGGCACTGTTCAGCAACGCATGCCCGTTGGGATGAAGTTGTGAAGGAGCGATTCCTAAATATGATAGCATCCCTCTGATATATTGGTTGAAAGGAGGAAGAGTTCCGGCCGCACAAGCATGACGGTAGAATGCTGTATATCCTTCAGGCGGGTTGTGCGGTCTATCAGTGGCGTTGGGCAATAATACGTCACCTAGAGATATGTTATGCTTTAAGCATATTCGTCCCAATAAGGATTCAGAGATGTTAGACTGAACCGAATCAACAGGGTCCTCAATAAATATCGCCTCCGGCAATTCATCTGGAGCTGGATCGATTACATCGGCAGGGATATCGGGAATCTCAAGAACCGGAGGAGTCGAGCTCTGTACCTCTTGTTGTTGGGAACTCGAAGATTCCATAATTAACTAACTCATCAGAAAGCAACGTTAAGTTCGTAAACAGCCTGTGCATTCCCCAGTGTAGAGTGTGTGAGCGTGTTGTGCAGTGCAAGTGCTGTGCATTACTTAAGCAAATTTAACAGATTGAAGCAAGATGTCCGTACGACAAAAACTTAGGAATTTGAGAACGAAGATGACCGTCATCGCTGACCGTCACTTCCACACCATCCAGACGCTACTGACCACTTCAAGTATGAATCAGTTGTATTGTTGGTTATGTCATAGTTCCATCGACGAGCCTCAAAGGAAATTCAAGTATAATCTTTCAGTCAAGTTCTGTTGTACAAGGCCGAAGCTTGTCGGAGTCAAGTATGCTAAAGTTCGGTAAGTTCGGAAAGTTCGTCAAAGTTCAAACTTGCGAATGGCCGTAGTCCAGATGTTGAAACAAATCAGAAGAGTAGAAGCCTCTGAAGCAAGGGTGTTCGAATTGATCAACTCGAATCGATGTGCTTCGACTCCGCATGCTTCGACTCGAATCGATATGCTTCGACTCGAATCGATATGCTTCGACTCCGCATAGTTCGACTCGATGAAGTCTTGGGGTGGAGAAGCACTTCGAAGCCATGAGATATGCATAACCACGAATCGATCAAAACTAAGATCCTTCGAATCGATCGGAGTATCGCTACTTCGAGTCGATCTCCACGAACCTTCTTTCCTTTCTTCTCTTAAAACCATCGATTCGAAGTTATGCATTCAAAATCGATTCGGGTGATTCATCCCTGGATCGATACGAAGCAACGAGAAGCAACATTCTGATCGATACAACTCAAATAGTTTCGTTCCTCGGTTCCATCGAGTCGACCCACCTCGTTCAGATTTCATCACTCCTCGATTTTTTCAGAAGAAAAAAACTGAGTAGATGCTAAAAAATTCTAAGTTCTATCTTTCTTACTCATTTCGAATCGATCCCTTGGTTACCTGTTTTTATTACGAGCGAAGGCGTGAAGGAGTTCGATCGATCTGGAGAAAGCACGTTCGACTTGGCCTTGGAGAGATCGATTCGAAGAAGAGGCTATAGCAACAGTAAAATGTAAAAAGGAAAAGTGAAGTTAACCACGCGTATTTATATGGGTTCCAGGGACGGCTTGAGTCTCTTCGTCTCCCGGTGAATTTAACTCACTACCATCGGTAAGAAGCCATCTCTAATCGATTCGAACAATGACGCTACAATGCTCTCGGTTCGAATCCGTCAAGATACAAAGCCCTCAGACTGCTTCGAATCCATAACCTCCGAACCCATCACGTGCGCACTCCTATGTGTGTTCGAATCCATCTCTACAATACCGATTCGAAACGTCATCGATTCGAAGGAGCTGCCAATCGTAAACTCGACTTGAAGAACTATCGGTTCGAACATACTTCAGTTCGAATCCATCAAGGACAAATCGATTCGAACGGATCGCTCCAATCTGAAAAAACGACTTGTCCACCTTTTACACCGATTCAGGAGAGGATCGGTACAAGAGGACGATTACGGGCAATCGTAAGAACGGCATTTCAACTCGAATCTCAAATAGGTTCAGGAGAGGACCAATGCAGAATTCGATAGCAAACCAAACTGATAACGACTTACGATCACACAACATTAACCAACGTCAAGATAATACACGTATGCACGTATTTCTAACTAATGTTTGATTTTTATCATTCACAAAAATCAAATGTTCATTCCGTCATGAGCTCGACAACAAACAGCCGATCATGATCATACAACGATTGATTACAACAGCAAAGAAGACAACTTTCAACAAAGCATGTCATAACTGTTCAAATAAGGGACTGTAGCTTTTCAAAGCACGTCATGTTTAAACAAGACGTACTTTGGAGGGCAAATGTTATCCCGCCTTTTGGCAAGGCCGCGACACCAAGGACTTGACTAGAGATCGGTGACAGATCGTCTCGGAAATCGGTTACCCGCAAGGATCACTATGGATATCGACGAAATTTGTTCGAGGCCGGATCGGGCTACAATTGACAAGGCATGTCAAACAGAGTCGTAGGAACCTACGTTCCAGATTTCAAGTCAATCCGAGTTCGTACGCCCGAGATATCATCAACGCAATTGAAGGGCATAGCCGTAAGATCGCCTCCTCTTTGTTCGAATCGACTAAGGGTCGAATCCATCAAAGATCGACTCCAACGAGCTCGACTCGGTCTACTTCGAGTCCATTTGGACACGAGTTGGTACCAGAGCCATCTTAGTCGAAACCATCAGACGGCTAAAATTCGTGTCCACCACCCAAGGCAGCATGTTCGAATCGATAGAAGTTTCCTTTGATTGCTTCGAATCCACTAGGAGGACTTTGGTTTTGACTCCATCGAACGGGGGCCTAGTTCGAATCCATTAGGTCGTCACATCCTTCGAATCCACAGAGCTACAGATACTTCGAATCCACACAGTTTGAGGCAACCTCGAATCGATCTACTTTAACACACCTAGATCGATTCGAAGATGATTTTGTTCGTTCGATTCGAAGATGACTTTGTTCGTTCGATTCGAAGATGACTTTGTTCGTTCGATTCGAAGATGACTTTGTTCGTTCGATTCGAAGATGAATATCTTCGAAACCACTATCACGAATCCGACTGGTCAAAGCAGCGAAAGGCATCGAGTCGACTGAATCGATTCGAACTGAGATCGATTCGAAGTACCCCTGTTCTCCAGAAATGCAACATTGAATCGATCATATCTCGAGTTCTACAAGTCCAAATGCCATGAAATTTTCACAGAAGCTTAAATACATGATGAAGAATGTTCACACCAAATTTCAGCTCGATTGGATGATTTCTTGATCGATTCGAACCAAGGGTCGAATCGATCCCAAAGTGGGCCCGGATCTCCAGATTTCGGCCATGTGGGCCCCCTGACGTACCAGAACTGGTCTCCCCTCATTTTAGGCGAAATATCAGCCTCCTACACCTATAAATAGAGCCCCTGGTCATTCAAAAAAGAGGTCGGAGAATTCTAAGTACTAAAGAGCGCCCAGATTCTGCCAGATCTACTCCAGAACATCGCCGCTGCTTTAGATTGACATTTAGCAATTAGATTCAGTTGTATTACATTATAAACTACTGTAATCTTCAAGTAATCGAGCAATAAAATCATCAAAACTTCATAGTGGACGTAGGCAAAACGCCGAACCACTCTAAATCGCTTGTCTTTGCAATTTACTTTCTGTTATTTGGAGTTTTTGTTAGATAATCCACAGTTTTAATTTTCATTCTTCACTTTTATCTCTTCAAAAACTTCTGAAGAGTGTTGTGCCCATTTTTGGTACAAACATGAACTACTCGGTCTGATAAAGCCCTTGCCTTCCAAATCCACCAACTGCACCTTCAACTCCCTCATCTCTATAGGGGTCATCCTGCTTGGTGGCTACTCACTGGTTTTGCTCCCGGAACCAAATCTATCTGAAACTCAATAGCTCGTTTCGGTGGCAATCCAACTACAGGCTCAAAAACATCTGTGAATTCTCTAACCACGAAAACTCGATTTAGCTCATCTTCCAACTCCATAACACCCAACAAAGTGTTTACCTCACCGCTAGAACCTTCTATGGTATAAATAATCTGGTCGCTACTATCAGGGTGCCTAAGAGATATTTTCCTATCATGGCAAAATATCCTAGCATTGTACTCGCTTAACCAATCCATCCCAAGAATAATTCTGAACCCCACAAAATCAAACACATGCAAACTGCAAATAAAAGTATGACCTAACAAGTCAAACTCTAACTTGTCACATCTCAACCCTAGAGTTGCATATCCTCTTATTGGATTCGCAACTCGTAAGAAGTAACTAAATATGTAGGTTCTAGGTTAAGCTTGTCTATCAAAAATCTAGATATAAAAGAATGCGATGCACCAGTATCAAATAGAACGCTAACAGATATACCATGAATCTGAAGCGTACCTCCCAAAAATGTCTTTCCTTTCTCCTGAACTGTTGGCTTCGAAGTAGCAGGCTCCAATGCATACACCTTGCCATTTCCATCCTTAGTGGGCTCCTTGCACTAGTTCTTATAATGGCCAATCTAGTCATAATTGAAGCACCTGACATTTTTCTTCCCAGCCACCTCCTTTGCCTTTCCAGCATGACACTCATTACCCTTCTTGTCGCACTTAAAACAGACAACCTCATACCTCCCTTTCTTAGATGTTCTACCCTTTTGAGCACCCTTCTTAGGAAAGAACTTCCTCTTCTGGCCCTGCCCAACTAGGGCCTCCTTAGCCCTACTCTTCTCTAGAGAATCAAGAATCTCTTCATGCCTTAAGGCCATCTCCACTACAAAATTAGAAGGATCTCTAATATAAGGTAATGTAGCCCTTGCTAACTCAGGCTTCAACCCCTTGATGAACTTCTCATTCCTCTTCATCACTATATCCACCGAAGCATACCCATATCTAGCCAACTCCTCGAACCTTCTGGCATACTCCAAAACAGACATCTCTCCTTGATCTAATTCAGCAAACTTTCTGATCAGAGCTGACTGTGCCATTGCAGACATGAACCTCTCCTGTAACCTCCCCTTAATATATGCCCATGTCAAGGTTTCCTCATCCACACCAGCCGTCACACTGTTCCACCAAAACATAGCTGCTCCCTAAAGCTGTCTCGAAGCAAGCCTCCTCTTTTGCTCATCATTGAGCCCCAAGTCTACAAAGATTCTCTAACGGTGCAGCAACCAATTTTCCACCTCTATAGCATCCTCTGTTCCCAAAAATGTCTTCCCTCCAAGCTTAGCGTAATCTCCACTCAGCTTAGCATAATGGTTAACTTCCGGAACTCCTTCCTCTACAACATCTCCTCCTACCACTCCAGCTGCAATTCCAGCTTGCATCATATTCACAAAAAACTAATACATAGCTCCCATGTCCACCTACGGGACTCCAGCACCTACATTCTTTGCTTATGGACCTTGGGTCCTCCTCGCATTAGGTCTGGCAATCCCATCGGTGCCCTTCCCTCCTGGGTTAACTCTTCCTCTTCTACCATCCATGTCTGTATTCAAACCTCATGAGATACAGAAAAATAACCTAACAAAGATAGGAGACTAAAGATAAAGTGTATACTTATATATAGCAAATACAATTACGTTACTATAACGTTTTCCCATACCCCAATCTTAATCTAATTCCTTAGGATTATGTTTTCAAAATCATATTTAGTTCAAAGTTTTTCATAAACCTATGCTCTGATACCAAGTTGTAACATCTCGTATCTGGAGGCCAAAAGCTAAGTGCCGCAGATGCCGCAGTCACCTATAGTATTAACTTCTGGTGACAAAATATGGTAATGCTAATGGTATCCATAATATCAGAAGCACTTAAATATGAACAAAACCACATATTTCAAAAAACAACATTTTACTAATTACATTTCGAAACAAATTCATATCCAAGTAGCAGAATCCCTTAACATTTCCCAGGTAAAGATCAATTATAATCATTACAAAAATATGCCAAGAGTGACATATGACGATGCCCCATTGGTTGATCAGAGTCAATATAGTCATATCTGACTTAATATACACAGCGGCATCAAAACAAAATAAAACAATAACTCCTAATTAGCTATCTGTCACCCACCTGCTCGTCTCTGAAAGCTTTATTCGCTAAAATTTCTAAAACCTGTAAACCTTAACCCTCATCCTACTCAAATCAATTTTGAGCACCCGAGAGTTTAAGGGGAAACAATAACTATGAGTGAGACATAAAGCCTGGTATGAATAATACTGTTACATCTTGATTTACTGGTATTAAGTGAGACCACGTGCTTAGCAGAACGGCTTTACCCTCACTAATATCCTTTTTAAAACATATATTTTGCAAATCTTTTCCTGCAACCAAACTGGTTAATCAAACCAATTATAATAATGATAATAATAGCTATGTTTGTTAAGCTATAATCAGGTAACTAATGGACTATCTGTCCACAATTAGTAAATGGACTATTTGTTTGAAAATTGGGCTAACTGCCCGCAAACTGGACTAACCGTCCGAATCAAAATGGACTATCTGTCCAAATAATTTTCTTAGGGTTAACTACCCTTCATCTTTTTCCTTGCAAACCTTTAAATCATACTTATATAAGGAAAATATAATCTTAGCTTTATTCTAAGCTACTTTTCTATGTTATATATACTTTACTCAAAATAACGTTAAAGAATTTTAATGAGGATTAGCTATCCTTCAAAAACAAGTTAAAACCTTTTTTAACTTGAAAACACTTAGGCTATATTGCCTAGTTAGTACATTCGAAACCTTTGTTTAAAACCTTTAAACAACGCCTTCGAAACCCTTGAAAGTAACCCTTTCGAAACCAAGTAAAACCCTTTACTTAACCTAGGGCGAAAGGCAAAATCTTTCCTTTCAAAAGCATAAAAACCTTCCCTTCGAAAGTCTTTAAAATCCTAGACATTCTTCTTTTAAAACCTTTAAATATTGCCTTTCGAAAACATAGGAAAAACCTTTCATTAAAACCCTTTCGAAAGCATTAAAATACTAAACCTTTCGAAAGCCTTTGGGTTCAATTTAAAACATGTGGAAACCTTTCGAAACCATTCAAAAATTTACCCCTTTGAAACCTTTGAAAATTGTTTCGGTCGAAACACTTTAGATTATGCCTTCAAGTAGAGCAAAAGGATCAAAAGCCCATTAAAGTCGAAAGCACTTCTTTCAAATTCATTCCTAATTAAAGAAGTGATGGTTTCGAAACCATCCCTTCGAAAGCATTAGAGAAGTGGCCAAATTTTAGAAAACAAAGTAACCCCTTCGAAACCATATGGGTCGAAAGGAAGAAAGCCGCAGCAAAAGGTTTTGACTTAGTCGAAAGCAGTCCTTTAGAAAAAAGCGCAACCCAATCGAAACCATTTCCTTTAAGACCATTTGACCAGGTTGAAAGCCAACTTAGTCGAGAGCTACTCAGTTGAAAGCAAGCAGGCGCATTTTCTTTTAAAAGCAAAGTAATGCCTCAACCAGTTTGGAACCCCTGGTTTCGACTTTATACCTTCTGCCTATATCCAATTCACTACGTACCAGTTAACTGATACCATGTGCATTGGTTTTGATAGAGACGGAGGCGAAGGTAAGGAGGTGGAACCTGGTGCCGAAAGCATCGAAACGGTGCAAAACATGCTTACTTGTCCTTTTAAACTATTTCTTTGTACCTAACCTGCCTTATTTGTCAAATTGTGATTGGTTGCAAGTTTCTCTTTTCTAAAAGTACTGCCGACTTTCCAGAATTAATAATTTAATTTTTTTACAAAAATCCCCTTCTCCTTTTATAATCATATAAAACATTTAAGTCTCATAGCTTAAATAATTTTATATACCCATTAAAACACTTAGGAAAATTCTACAAAAATTCCAGAAAATCTCTTTTAACATGTTTTCCAACATATTAAAATTTCAGATCCAAATCAATTACTATTTAACCGTAAATAATTTATAATCCAAAATAACATTTTCTTCATTGGAAAATTTATATAAATTCCACATAAATTAAGAAAATTCTAAAAATTGAAACCCATCTCCAAAATAATATTTCTGGTTTATATAAAAATTCGCAAGGCATTTGGATATCATTTAATAGTGTTTTACCTTAAAACATATCATAAAATCAATATGAATAAGCATAATTCATCAACAAGTATATATAATCATTCCTTCATTCAAAAACATGGCAAATCAATGCAAAATATTTTGGATTTCATCTTAAAGCTGAAAACAAAAGAAATGTGAGATGTAAATATTATCCACCTTAGCTTTATAGATTAAAGAGATTGAGATGTGAATGGATTGATTTGAATTAGCTTCTTCCTTAGCTTTTCTTAATCTCCTTCCCTTTTTCTCTTGTTAATGGTGGTCGGCCTTAAGCTTTTAAAATTTTGAACAGATGAAAATGAACGTGTATAGGATACACGGCCAAGTTTTAGGGATATAGAAATGGCCTCTTTCTTATTTAATTCCTCCTCTTCCTTAAGCTTTTCTTAATCCCCTAATCAACACATTATTTTATTTTATTTAACTAAATATCCTAAATAATGTTACCAAAAATATGGGGTGTTACATGGATCTCACCTGCCATTGTGAGCCATGCATTAAACATTGATCTAAAGTATGTTTCGGTAAAACAGAAAAGGCAAGGCATGGATCCGGAGAGATCCGTCGCTCTTAAAAAGGAGGTGGATAAGCTGAAAGTTAATGGGTTTATCCACGTCCTCTATCCTGAATGGATATCTAATCCCGTGCTGGTGAAGAAGGCGAATGGGAAATGGAGAACATGCATCGACTATTCAGACTTGAACAAGGTATATCCTAAAGATAGTTTTCCCCTTCCAAGGATTGACTAGCTGGTTGATTCGACTGCAGGGTATAACCAAATCCCGATGTATGTCCCCGATCAGGAACACACCAGCTTTGTGACGGATGTTGGATTATACGTTATGTCGTGATGTCGTTTGGATTGAAGAACGCTGGAGCAACCTATCAACGCTTAGTTAACCGAATGTTTGAAGACCAGATTGGGAGGACAATGAAAGTCCATGTGGATGATATACTCGTGAAGTCACGACGATCAAATGACCACATTCGAGACTTGGCAGAGATGTTCGACATCCTTCGGTTTTATAACATGAAAATCAATCCTTTAAAATGTTCATTTGGTGTCGCGTCAAGAAAGTTCTTGGGCTTTATTGTCAATGCTCGAGGAATTGAAGTTAATCCAGAGAAGATTCAGGCTATTTAAGATATTCATGCGCCAAGAACCAGTAAGCAAGTGCAAAGTTTGAATGGGAAGGTTGCTGCTTTATGTTGATTTATCTTCAGAGCAACTTGCAAATGCATTCCTTTCTTTGATTTGATTAGGAAGGAAAAAATAAACTTTGAATGGATGCGGGATTGTGAAGACACGTTTCGAGCTTTGGTGAACCATTTGGAGAGATCCCCTGTCTCCGATAGATCACAAGGAGTTGTACATTTATTTGGCTATATCAGCACATGACATAAGTGCCGCCTTGGTTCGCAAGGAGAATCGGATTCAGAGGTCGGTGTATTATGTCAGTAAGCGATTTACAAGAGTAGAAAGGAACTATCCGAAGATAGAGATATTGGCGTACCGCTTGTTAATCGCATCAAGAAAGCTTTGTCTGTACTTCTAGGCACATCCGATTAACATTTACATCGACCAGCCGTTACGACAGGTCCTACAGCGACTTGAGATATCTGGGAGGTTGCTTAAGTGGAACATCGAGCTCAGCCGGTTCGACATTACGTATCTGCCTCGAAGAGCTATCCAGGGTCAAGCGTTGGCAGACTTTATAGCAGAATTTACCATGCAAGACGAGCTTCCAAAAGGTAGCAGAATCCCTACTGTGCGATGGAAGTTGTACACTGATGGAGCATCTAATGATCATGTTCCGGAGCTGCGATTGTACTTGTAACCCCTGAGAAACGTTCGATTTTCTATGCTTTGAAGCTTGATTTTCCTGCTACGAACAACAAGGCAGAGTATGAAGCGTTGATTGCTGGACTTAAATTTGCTAGAGAACTCGAGGTGAAGTCTCTTGAAATCTTTTGCGATTTGCAGCTGGTGGTGTATCAAGTTAGAGAAGACTATCAGGCTAAAGGACAACGACTTGCCCCGTATCTTACCCGAGTTCAGGAGTTGTTTGCAGAATTTGAATACTATAACATTTCACATATCCCACGCGAGCAAAACAGAGAAGCTGATTCATTGGCAAAGTTCCCTAGTACGAGCGATGCGCAACAGATGGGCTTGGTTCCAATCGAGATATTACACACCCTAAGTATAAATACGAGGGAAATTGATCAAGTACTGGAAGCGGAATCCAAGGGGGAATTGTGGATGACTCCATTTAAAGGTTATTGTTACGTGGAATCTTTCCTGAAAGGAGGAATGAAAAGCGACAAGTCCTTCGCAAAGCTTCGCGGTATATTATGCAAGAAGGAACTATGTACAGAAAATGTTTTTCTGTTCTTCTACTTTGGTGTATCGCTCATGACGAGATAAAGCGTGTTCTAAAAGAAGTTCATGAGGGAGAATGTGGCGATCACACCGGGGGGAAAACTATGGCGAAGAAGATACTCCGTTGAGGATATTGTTGGCCAACTGTAAACCGGGATGTTGCTGATTATGTGAGACGATGTGACAAGTGCCAAATATATGCGAAAGTCCCAAGAGCTCGGCCAACAGAGATCATGCAAATGGTCATCTCATGGCCATTTGCTATGTGGGGTATTGATATCATAGGCTCTTTACCGATCTCTAAGGGTGGTGTGAAGTACGCTATTGTCGCGGTTGATTACTTCACCAAATGGGTCGAGGCGGAATGGTTAGCCACGATCACAACTAATAAAGTGATCAACTTCGTTGTTCGAAACATTATATGTCGTTTCGGTCTTCCACGAACTATCGTACAGATAATAGGACTCAGTTCGATAGTGCTAAATTTAAAGAATTTTTTCAGAGAGATCGTATTGAAAAGAGGTTTGCGACAGTCGCTCACCCTCAGGCAAATGGGCAGGTTGAAGCTGTTAACAAAATTATCAAGTCTATTCTGAAAAAGCGTTTGGAGAAGGCTAAAGGCAAGTGGGTGGATGAACTTCCTAAGGCACTTTGGGCTTACAAAACCACTCATAAGTCTGCGACTAACCATACTCCATTCGCTCTTGCTTACGGATCCGAAGTTGTTATCTCGATGGAACTCGAAATCCCTTCTCATCGAGTGATTTACTACGACCCCAAAATAAACAAAGATCTTCTCTTGGAATCTTTGGACTTTATAGATGAGAAGCGCGAAGAAGCCGATTTAAGGACAGCAGCACACCGACATCGAGTCGCCCGATATTACAACACTAAAGTGCGATCAAGATCCTTCGAAGTTGGCAATCTCATCGTGAAACGGGTTTTTCTAGCCCCGTCACACATGGCTCCGACATGGGAAGGACCGTATGTCATTGAACAAAGGCTTGGAGAAGGAACTTTCAAGCTAGTGATTGTTGATGGAATTACACTCCCAAGAATGTGGAATAGCAAGCATTTACAACGCTATTTCACTTAGAACATTTCCTTTGCATTTCAGTTCTATTTGATTTCGGTATTTGCTTTAGCATTTGATTTTTCAAATATGTAATAAGACAGATTAGTTTATTCCTTTCCATTTGGTGAATAAAGTCTCAAACTTCCTTTGGATGAATGATTGTTGTTGCATTATATGCTAAGTACATAATGAAATTGATTGATATCGATATGTGTGAACAGGTTCCCGAAGTTCGAAAACGATTAACCGTACTAATCCCCGATGGGATCAAACAAGATGAGCTCCATTAATTTGCTCGATTAACAGTTATCGTAGATGATTTAAAGGATGGGACACGTAATAAGTAACAAATGTCACCGGCAATCCAGAGATTAGAGAATTTCTTGGCCAGACCGTGGGACTAAAATGAAATCAAGGCGACCAGAAGAAGTGTAAACATCAAATGGGCATGATCCAACTGCCCACGAGATGACTTTAAGTCCCCAGAGAGCGGACTGGAGTATAAACACAATTCGGGTGTGACTGACCGCCCATCGACAACTCTAAGTCTCTGGAGTGCGGACTTGAGTATAAACACAATTTGGGTGTGACTGACCGCCCATGGACAACTCTAAGTCCCTGGAGCGCAGACTGGAGTATAAACACGATTCGGGTGTGACTGGCCGCCTATCGACAACTCTAAGTCCCCGGAGCGCGGACTGGAGTATAAACACAATTCGGGTGTGACTAACCGCCCATCGACAACTCTAAGTCCCTGGAGCATGGCCTGGAGTATAAACACAATTCGGGTGTGACTGACCGCCCATCGACAACTCTAAGTCCTCGGAGCACGGACTGGAGTATAAACACGATTCGGGTGTGGTCCGATCGCCCACGAGACAACTCTAAGTCCTCGAAGCACGGACTGGAGTATAAACACGATTCGGGTGTGATCCGACCACACACGAGACAACTTTAAGTCCCCGGAGCGTGGACTGGAGTATAAACATGATTCGGGTGTGATCCGACCACTCACGAGACAACTCTAAGTCCCCGGAGCACGGCCTGGAGTATAAACATGATTTGGGTGTGATAAGACCGCCCACGAGATAACTCTAAGTCGTCGGAGCATGGACTGGAGCATGAACATAAATCGAGCATGAACCGACCGCTTGCCAAACAACTCTAAGTCCCTAGAGTGCAGACTGGAGTAGAAACACAACTGAATAGATGAGTGGATTTCGACCGTTCTCTATTCCACAAACTCCAACCTGAAATCGACAGGAGGAATACATGATACTAAAAGCTGAATACGACTGCTCACTACAGCTCCAGCTTAATGTTCTTTACGACTTAAGGCAATGACTGTAAGGAGGCTTTGAGATTAAGACAGTGAATTGTTAACAGAATTCGCAATCAACAAATTACAAGCACTCTGAAAGGGAAGTAATCATTTAACTATCAAAATAAAAATTCACACGATGTCTAATCGAAAACAAAAAACTTTTATTCACAAATGTCAAAATTCCAGTACAAGTTGTTTCAAAAACCAGGATTCATATCCATACACCTACAACTAGGGAAAGAAATAATTATTCAAATTATATACAATTATTTGAAGTAACAGTTACTTCTTCGACTTTCTTTCCCTTTTGGATTTTCAGAGGTGGAGCCGCTCAAGCTTCTCTTCCGGGATCCTTTGCCGCCCTTGGTCGGAGTGCTTATGGAAGAAGGAGGGATTTCACCAGGGATTGACCCGCTCAGTGGAATAACTTGCAATGGTATGAGATCAAGATCTTCGATTTCCACCTCAGCGGGCTCTCCTTTAACTTCTCGCTTCAACTTTTCCTCCTCCTCAATCCTCTCCTTCATGCTGGTTTTAGCAGTATGCTCCGAAGCGCCAGTGATTATCACATCAGCAGGGTCACCAACCGAGAGCGGATCTTTAGTTTTTTCTTCATCAAGAGCACTAATGATTTGGGCATCGGGCCCCGGCACTTCAACAGCAGCCGAGTCCTCGGCCGCTCTCTCATGCTGTTCTATAGCAGCACCACTTTTGGGAGTCTGATCAGGGCCTGGAAGACCTGCAAAGTTTATCAAAACATGGACATTAGTTAAAGGCTATTGTGTGTGAAGAACAAGAACTATTCGAGTACGAAGAAGTTTAGTATTATACCCTCATCCGGTTGACTTTCTGTCGTCGCCGGAGTGCCTCCTTCGAAGATGGGAGATAGCATTTCTAGTCCGAAGCCAGGCTTGTCTGGATCATAGCCGAGATTTTGCTCTGTATCATGAGAAGATGATGGACCGGCTACTTGAGTAGGAGAGGAACCCTTAGGATCAGTTCCAGAAGACTCAACGATATCCTCTCCATCTTTAGTAGGTGCAGGAGCTTTGAAAAATTGAAGTTTAGCGGCAGCTAGATCGGACGGCTCGTTTCCTCAAAGAACTTCTCTCACTAGTTCTTCTTCGTTGAATTCGGTTTCTCCCAACTCTGCTTTCTTTATCTTGATGATGTGTTCCTAAGCTTTGGCAAGTGATTCGAGGTAACCCTCACCAAGAAAGCTTAATTCACGGTGAAGTAGGACCTTCGTGTTATATTTGATAATTAATGGATCGAAAAAGTCCTTAATTTCGTTCCTATCGGACTCTATGGCAGCCTCCACACGGGAGTTGGCTTGTTCAAGCACTTCTCTTCTGCCCTCTTCTCGGGCTTCTTCCTTCAGAGCTTCGATTTTACAAACTATTCATTGAGTTATGTTTTCAAGCTCCTTACCTCGACTACTTCTTCAGAGTATTTCTATTACTCTTCTTAGGCCTCAATTTTCTCCTCCCTCTCTTTCTTTAACAATTCTTCAAGTTCCTCAATGCGGCCAGCTATAGCATCTTTCTCCTTTTACAAGGAGTCCTTTTCTAAAGAAAGTGTGCCGCTGCATTGAAGCATTGCATCAAGTTCCTTCTTGTGAGAAGTCTCCTGGTGACTTACTGGCTCTAATGTCTCCTTCACGTTCTTTTCAGCTTATGCAAGTTGGGTCTTGTATTCAAGCAACTCAGCATCTTGATGCTTTATTATATTTTTTGTCGTGAATAGCCTCCAACTTGAGACGATCGATTTCGTGCTGACGCTCTATGGAGACTACGAAAACTTTCTTGACCAAATGAATGAATGATTCATGCTGAATGAATACGTTGTTCATGCACGCTAATGAGCTCTCTTTGGCATGTCCGAGAATAACATGTATAGAGGGGAGGAATTTGAGCCCATCAAAGCAAATCTTCAGAAAAGTGGCTTTAAGTTCATCCAACTTTGCAGCTATAGAGGAGTTGAGAGCAGTAGCCGACGGAAGTAGATTAGAAGTGGCGAGTGCATGCTTGTCGGATCGGCGCTCACATGACTGCCTTGAAGTAGAAGAGCCAGAATGTTGCTCGTGAGGCACGGCGGCATGACCGCCGCGATAAGAAGATTTATCTCCTCTATGAGAAGGAAGGTTAGAATGTTTGTCATAACGAGACGTGTGAAATTGGGACTTCCGCTTAGAGGAGGAAGAAGACTCCCTCGAATAATAATCTTTGTCACGTCCTTCATCCTTCTCTCTACGTCGCGCGGACTTAGAGTCTCGGCTTGGGTGGTGATAAGAAGAAGAGCCTCGGAGACGATCGAAGGCACGTGACTGAGACATTCCACCTGTAAAAACCAAATAAAAACGTATTAGAAGTTGTTGTAGGATAGATAAATGACAAGTGTATAGTGGAGTGCAAGTGATTGTGAGTGTCCTAGTGTTCCCCCCAACGGATCGATAATGGTTGCTTTACTCATGGGTGTGCTCTCCCCTCTATTAGAAGGTTGGGCGCCTTTATCGCTTCTCGTAGGAAAGTTAAGACCTTCGAAGTTTATATTTGGAAAGTCATAGGACATAATGTCGTTTGGAATTTGGAGATGGGAGAGTCCTTTTAATGATCTTTCCAAATGCTAAGAAGACGATTCCTCTTCAAGAGGAGTAATAACGAACTCCAGGTCTGATGCAGTTTTTCTTCTGCGTAGCCGGTACGCTAACTTCTTCTTTCTCTTTAGAGGTGTTTGTGATTGTCTGACCCACGATGGTCCAACCATCGATGCTTTTCCAAGGCCTGCATCATCGTCTCCCGGCCTGTCAGCTTGAGAATCTTTGATTTCACCCTCCTCTTTATCTTCCCGAGTCCCCTCAGTAGGGGGAATAACGGGGTTGATTGTTTCCTCTCTTCGTTCGACAATGATCTTTGGAACTGCCTTGCTTCCGGGGAGTCCGATTCTGTGACCGTCTTCCAACAGGCCGAATAAAGATAGCAGTTCGTCAGTCATGAAGAGTCTAATATCCTGATCCTCAAGGGGAGTAGCGCGGATGGCTGCAACATCTCTAGAAAACTCGGTGCCTTCGGGACGTGGACGAACACCTGAAAGAGTTTCAGATATTAGTATATTCATAGGAGAAATTATGACTTGAATCATTGAACTTAAGAGAAAAGTGGAAGTGGCACTTACGTCCTTCTAACCATCTTCTTGCAAATCCTGAAGGATATCGCACGTAGAACCATTCATGCTTAACTAATGAAAGCTTGTTCCAGGTGCTCGTCAAGATTCGACAGTTCGGCGAAGGTTAAAGGAAGACGTAAGAAGGGCTTCCTGATCGTCTTTTGAAGTTATACATAAATTTGATGTCTTCGGGAGTTGGCGGACGGAATAGAACATTCATGAATAAGAGGAAAGTCCCGTGAATGAAAGCGTAGATGTTGGGATGCAACTGAGTAGGGGTGATCCCAAGATACCACAGCATCTCCCGGATAAGGAGTTAAAAGGTGGAACGCTTCCAGCCCAACACATAAATTTGTTGCACGCTGTATATCTGGCTGGGGACAAGTGAGGTCTATCTTGCCTCGTAGGAACTAAAACATCCTCAAACGGAATTCCATGGATGGAACATAATCGACGAAGAGCAGCTTCGCCAATTCGAGAAGCTTATGAATCTACAGGGTTATCCAGGACAATGGCACCCTCAATGACATCAGGGGAAGGGCTGATGGTTTCCATTCGAAGAATTGGAATATCGAAAAATAGATCAATTTGTGGATTAGAAACTTCTGGTTGTTCTGCATGATGGCATGGAGAAGGCCTTCCGGATATAGTGGCAGAACTTGATTTTGCTTCAGAACCGATGTGTTTCGCGCTGCTGAATCAGAAGATATATTGGTTGAACACTTCGTGCATCTGAAATCTATGTCAGTTATACTCAGTAGACAATCGAGATTAGAAATAATAACATGTTCCCCCTGTATCAAGTGTGAACTAGTACAGTGTAGTGCTGTATGAAACAAGCATAAACAGTTTGAAATCAGAAAAGTAAGAATAAAACAACGAGACTTGGAGTTTTGTCCAGAGAGACCGTCATCACTAACCGTTTTAATTGGCAAGAAAGTTGATCGACACCGGAAGCTTTGGGATCGATGGAACAACATATTGAATTATGAAGACTGTTATCTAAGTTCGTTAGCAAATTTATTACTTAGTCCAAATAGAGAAGTCTGAAAGTTTGATCGTTTAATCTTAAGTTTGACAGTCCAAGTATGCAGATCGCATTGTCCTTTGTCATCTTATATTCAGGAAAGGCAATATGATGTTAAGTGCTCTAATGACTTAGATTAGATTGGTCTTTAGTGTTAATACCGATCCTTTCACTCTATGCAGATCCCTTACCCCAGCCATTTTATACCGATCCCTACTCCAGACCGAACAACACTGATCCCTTAATTTAAGACATCTACATCAAACCCTTTCCACAAACACTTCCTATCGATCCCTCATCAAGCGACCACAACATGGATCCCTCATCAGTATAACTTCCTACCGAACCTTTTCCTAAATTCACCCACACCGATCCCTCACCAAATTATTCTCTACCGATCCCTTTCATTCAATTTCACATCGATCCCTCTCCAACAAATTCCAGAACAACTCTCCATCATCCCTTTAACTACAAAGCACCCTCTCAGCCGAACCCAACTTCTCCATCTCCTACTTCTTCTCCTTCACCTTATATCCTAACGCAACCCATCAATCCATCTGCCTAAAAGACGCTCGAACTCATCACCCTATGCTCGTGGTAAAAGCTCACAATTCACAACTTAATTGCATGATTAAAGGAGACGTCATACCTATATATATCGGGTTAAGCTGAAGGCGAGCATTCGAGTTTGTGGATTCACTACAAGAAAACTGATTTTTTGTAGCGCCCAAAAAATGCCACTACGTATTTTTAGTGGCGTTCCGATAATCGTTACGAGAAAACATGCCACTAAAAATCCTCGAGTATTAGTTGCACTTTTTTAAACGCCACCAAATTTTTTTTTGATAGCGTTTTTATAGCGCCATAGAATTCCTTTTTGTAGCGCCTATTTACCGCCACCAAAAAGGTTTTCTCCTCCATGATATTTTTTTATGGCGTTATCTAAATTTTTTGTAGCGCCTGTTTAACGCCACCGAAAGGGTTTTCTCCTCCACGTTACCTTTTCATGGCGTTATATACATTTTTTGTAGCACGTAATAAACGCCAGCATAAGTGTACTTGAGTTCTAATTACTCTTTTGTAGCGACATTTTAACGCTACCAAAATAAATAATATCCAGTAGCGTTTATTTCCCTCACCTGCTACTCCAGATTTACCACTGATCTAGCATCCAATTATATAATAACAGAATACGCAAGCACATACACTTTTGAACACAATATATTAAACAACTACAAAATACGTATACGCATTGAAGATCCACAAGATACATAGACATTCATACATCCACATACATAGGTGTCTACAAAAAGCTACCCGTACACATACACAACCAAACTACCATAAGTGTTATAACCAAACTACCATAACTGTCATAACCGTACATATACATCTGAAATAAACATCTGAAATAACCGTACATATACGTCTGAAATAACCGTACCGAGCATAACCTGAACCACCATAAAAACCTGAACTACCTGTCATTGCTGATGTCTTCAAAACTTGAACTACCTGTCAACAAAGAACAGTACAAAAGAGTGAGAAAACAAAACCTGAACTTAAAACTGCTTAAATAAGCAATGTACTGAAACAAAACATATGGACGACAATCGACCACTTCTCTGCACTGCCACAACACTCAACTACCTTGCCACTTCTTCCTACACTATCACTGTACTGCTCACCATCAATTCATACATAACTCCTCACCATCAATTCAACTAACATTCCACCACAATCCATACACAATTCCTCACCATCAATTATTTTCCCTCCCCTGAACTTGAACCACCAATCACAATCATTCAATCACAATTCGAATATAACACCCCTACTTATGTACTTTTATCATTTTACCAAAAATCTATCTGCACTTTAGCTGCTAGCATTCCTAATGTATATAAAAAAAAAATTATATACCTTTCATTTTGACTTAATAATGATTTTTTCCATTGGCCAAGCTATGGGAACGCCAAAGCAATCATCCATGCACGTCAGACCCGATGTCGGTCTCCATATCTCTGCATTTGGAACTATCACCAGTTCAATCCAAACTTTTACAGCATTACGTCCCAATGGACGACAATGGACCATCGTTATCGGATCAGTTGATGCAATACTTCCTTCAGCCACTACGTCTGCTCCACCCAAATCGATCAACTGGCATTTGGCATCCTTTTGCATTGTTGCAATCGGCTGAAAGAAAAGAGATTATTATGCACAATGTATACATGCACATTAAATAAACTTTCATACAAAGTTAACTTCTTCAAATTTGAAAATTAATACTTACATTTTGTGATTTATTCATGACCATATGTGTGGATTTCATGGGATAATTCACAACATTTTCAGAATCATCATGACTCTCATCTAGTTTTTCTTGATCAGCTTCTACTTTTGATCTTGGCCATGCTACTTTCCTACCAACTGCATCTCCAATGCACGACATATCAGATGTGGGTCGCCACAAATAAGCATCTTTATTTACTACTTTGTCCACCCAAATCACAACAGCAGACGGACCGAGTGGAATACCATTAACAGTATATTTTGGATCAGTGGCGTGGATTCTTCCTTCGGCAACTACACCTTCACCCTCAGTCCAACCGTAAATCTTGCAAGTGTCTTCGATGATGCTGGTACTCTAAAAATGAGAAGTGAAATTCAAGACTTTAGTATGCTATACAAAAACAACGAATATGTGTTAAATTTTTATTCAGATGGGGGGTGTGCTCGCTGCATTTTAGACATCAATAAGCTCGCAGCATATTACACTAATATACTTAACGTGAAAAAAATTACCGTACTGGATGCACTACAGTTCAACCGTGTTCGCAGCGGGACCTTGATGCAAACTGATGGCCAAGCAACTACCTTATTCTTAGCGTCTGCTAAGACTGCCATTTCAGGTGTAGGCCTCCATAAATAAGTATCTGCTTTATCCACTGAATCTATAACAACGCTCCCAGCATTTGGTCCAAGACGAATGCCATTGACAACGTCATCTGGGTCCATGGACAACAGCCTCCCATGGGCAACAACTCCAGAGGTTCCATCCCAATTCAACAGCAAACATATTTCGTCGTCGATCTACAATTAATCAACCGAAAATTAAATCAATTACTGGATTAAAAAATTAAAATATAAATTTCATTTATTGAGTAATATAAATATTATTTTTACCGAATCAGGTGAGTTCCTTCTTGAACTTTCTTTACCCTACAGCGAAGCACGAATATAAATTAATATTTTACGAATATAAATTAATTTCCAAAAATTTACCTTCTGGTCCATCAGAGTCTGTATCATTCCCTTCAATTCTGTTGTTTCCTCTCGACATCGAGACACTTGTTTATCTTTGGACTGGGCCAAAGCTAGCTTGGTTAAAGTGCAACCCCTACCCAATGCCCTTAACCGTCCCGGTTTATCTTGTCCCAGTACATGTACAAGAGCATCTTTTCCAATATCATTCCGTGTCGAGCCGGATTGGGATAGGCTACCATATTTTTTGATCTCCTCCTACATAAATAAATACACATAGATAATGTACAATGGTAAAAATTTCATAGTTTCAAAAAAAATACCAATAAAATTAAAAACAATTTTACAATAGTATTCGCAGCTTCCATGTTCACTGGTTCACCATTTTTTTTAATGTGAGATCTAATCCACACATCAGCTCTACTTATGGACGATGGATCTGCACTTTCTTTTTTCTAAAAATAGAATAACATTAAATTAATAAACTGATAGGTATAAAATAATGTTAAATAATGCTATAGTTAATGAACTTACCATGTCTTTGGTCTTTCTAGCCATTCCCCTACGACCGGTTGTATGCGGAAGTTGTGTGTACCTAAGGGCTGAATATTTCTCACTTTTTTGCTAAAAATATTGAAAGATGCTAGAATTTAACAACCAAAATCATAAAAAGAAAAACTATCTAATAATTATAATGCAGGGTAAATATGTATGGTGAGGATTGCAATTTATTTGAAAATCAATTCATCATGGTCATATACTTATTTGGTATTATTAATGCTGGATAACTCAGTTGACATATACAGCATTCCATATCTACTAATAATATTTATAGATTGAACTAACTTGCAAAGTGTTTTTTTTTACTTCATTTAAAATGTTCCTGTGCTTGTCATAATGCATTTGTATTTTGTACTGTCATAGGTTCCTGCAGCTAATACCTAAACAGGAACCCTCAGCATCCACCAACACTTGGACTTCACTTCTAAAGAAATTTATCGGTTGCTAACTATGTAGATGGATTTGCAGAAACATACCAGACGAGTTCAGTATGAATGATTTACCCTAAACTCCCGACTTGTTTTCGCCTTCACAAACTTCCTCCAATCAGTTATGCTTTTTATGTTCGTAGGTTTCAGTTTAAGTCTTTCCTCATCGTTCTCCGCTTTTTGCAAATTTCGAACCAATTTACTTTTTGACGATCTCCAAAGTACTCCCATTAGTTGAAATATAGCTTTTCTTTGCCATTCCTCTTCCAATTTAAATCTAATCTGCAACAATACATCAAAACATGATATTAGTAAAATTTATTTAATTTAAATACGACAGATTTAATTAAATCTGAAAGGTTTTCTGAAGTTATTAGAGGGCAATTTCAATTTATAATTGGCAAGAACTATTTTTCAATCTATCCAGAAGTTATTAGATGGCAATTTCAATTTATAATTGGCAAGACCATGCAATATTAGAAGTCATTTTCAAAACATATTAGAGTCAGAATGTTAAATAATAGATGCCTGCTTCATACCAGAACCGACTGCCACAAAACTTCTTTTAAGTCATCACTAATATTCCTCCAATCATCAATGGTGTATGGAACCTGCTCCCGCACAAGCGGTCCAAGAAAAGAGGATAAATATACCGACCCTTGCCCTACTGGTACACCTAGATCATTGAACTCAACTTCAATTCGATCCTGACTGCATGACGGGAGTCTTTTTGCTTTTGCTGGACCTCTACCGCCTCTTTTCCGAGATGTACTTCCGATTTCAGCTTCACTTTGTTTTCCAATTTCCAGCTCGGCATCAGCAGTTTGTTCAGGACAGGTTTCATTTTCTGAGCGGAGTCCTTCATTTGGGTCAGAGGGGATATCATCTAGTGGTTGTTCGTCTTCTTCATTGTGAACAGTGGCCTACTTCTTAGCATTGTCTGGTTGTTCTTCTATTTCATTTATACTAGCTGGAACTTTACGTTTTCGCTTTGACTGTTTGTTCTTAGCTTTGACTGTTTGTTCTTCAGCCTTTCTCTACAAGCGGGTACGTACAGATGTTGTAGACATATTTTTCTGCAAGTGACAGAAAACACAGTATAAACCAATAAGCACATGTAAACAATAAGCAGCGATAAATATTAACAAACAACACTTAAATATCATCAACATGTAGCTGAAAAGAGATGTGGCAGTTTGCAAACCAAACAAGCAGGCCTAAAAGCCTTGAGATGATGAACAGATTTGTAATTTTATGAGAAAATGTACATGTAATGCAAACATAATTGATAAGAACACTACTCATTATCAAGCAATATATGCAAACAGAATTGATAAGAACATATAATGCTTTGTCTATGGAAGTATACAAAGATCAAAACACAAAGAACAAAAATTGAATGGTACATGCATTTGCAATGGATTAGAAAATTAAATGGTGCAAACTAACAGCCATTCGCAACATTAAAAAAAACAAAGCATTAGTGCAGCAAATGAACAACAATCACTAAAGAAAATCAATACAAGTTCAATGAAATTTCCAAATAGCCCGGATTTAATATATAAGTTCAACCATCACTAAAGCAAATGAACAACTATGCTCAAGTAGAACATATAATCTACTCAATTATGCCCTCACAATCCTCTCTAACATAGCAAACATCTTCATCATACGCTTCCGTTATTTCATCTTCCACCACTTGAATATCTTCCTCGATGCAATCGTGCTCCTCTATATCATTAAAACTTCTTGATGGTGCTTTCATTACAACGTACCAATTAGAAACATCGTTCTCTCTTGAATAAAATACTTGTTTTGCTTGAGATGCAAGTATGTATGGGTCTCGTGAAAATGATGCTTGATGTAAATTAACAAGAGTGAACCCATCATCATCAACTTTTACTCCATTTCCTTTATACGTCCAACGACACTTGAAAACTGGAATATAAAACAAATGATAATCTAATAAAATTATATCTGTCAATATTCCATAATAAGTGACCACATCAACCACTTGGGACATATCTTTAGCACTTGCTCTACACATAGTAGTTGCATCAAAAGTCACCCCACAATTCTGAGTTTCTCTCCCTAAATCTTTTACATGAAAACGTTGCTCGTTGATGATATATCCTTTGAAAGACATGGCATCATCCTTCGGACCATAAGCAATCCATTTTAACATGTCATTATGATCCTTGGAGGTAATAGGTATCTACAACAAATTTCATTTAGCATGTAAATTTATATAGTAATATTGATAGTTGAATGAGAATATATTTGAAATCTAACTAACCTTTCTTTTAATCCAATCGACAAAACTTTTTGTATGTGTTTCCCAAAGTAAGGTCGCATTTTTTGTCATGCGTTGGTCTAAATTTTCTAATTCCTCCAAATGCAAACTAGTATTGAACAATTGATTATAAGTTATATATATCATTGCGAACACATCAAAATATTTAAAACAATATAACATAAACTTACTCTATAAACGGTTCCACCACGGCCATATTCATTAACACAGCTAAATGAGCACTTTCTTTCTCATTAACTGGCAATTTAATTGTCTTCGATACTGAAATTGAACGTCCCTCTAATATTCTACTACTTTCATAATCTTCATTTCGAGCTCCTTTCTCCTCTATATGTCCTGATTTCTTCAAAAATTCATTGAAAAACAACATGCATTCTGTTGCAAGATACGATTCTGCAATACATCCCTCTGGTCGTGCATAGTTTCAGACATAATCTTTGAGTGTCTTCATATATCTTTCGAATGGGTACATCCATCGAAAATGAATAGGTCCACACATTTGTGCTTCTTTTCCAAGATGAATGGATAAATGTATCATTATATCAAAGAAAGATAGTGGAAAAAAATTTCAAGCTCACATAAAACGTCAATAATTTCAACATTGATTTGTTCTACCTTCTCTCTATCAAGAACACGTTGACATAATTTGTTGAAAAAAGAACATAAGCGAATTATCGCTTTTCTTGCCTTCTTTGCCATGAACCCTCTCGATGCTACTGGCAATAAATGTTGCATTAATACATGGTAATCATGTGACTTCAATCCACTAATTTTGCAATCCGACAACGAAATCCGATTTTTTAAATTTGAACAGTAGCCATCCGGTCCTTTGAAATCATACAGTCTTTTGCAAAATATTTTTCTCTCGGATTTTGACAACATATATGGAGCCGATGGAAGATATGTTTTATTCCCACGAGGTTGTGTATGAAGCTCACTTCGAATTCCCCAATCCTCTAAATCCTTTCTACAGTTGGTTCCATCTTTGGATTTATTTCCATGCAACATTGTGCCCAATAGGCTTTCACCAATGTTCTTCTCCACATGCATCACATCTAAATTGTGACGTAATGGAAGTTCCTATGAAAACCAAAACAATAATGCATTATTGGGTTTTTCTTGTATTAAAACAATGAAAAATAAATAAATAAACCACTAACCTCCCAATAAGGCAAATCAAAGAAAATTGATCGTTTTTTCCACCTTGATAGCTCTACTTCTGTAGAACTATTAGTATCATCATATTCATCTTCTTTATCATAGACATGCTTTCTCTTCTTACTTTTCTCCTCTATTCCTTTTCCAAAATCATTTGGATAATCCTTCAATAATGCATAGATGTTTCTCCCAGAAAGCTTTCTAGGAGCACCATCTGTCTCTATGGTATTATCAAACAATGCCTTTTGTTTCCTCCGTGAATCTGAAGGAGGTAGAAATCTACTATGACCCATGTAGGCGAACTTTCGACTATGTTTCAACCAACGAGAATGGGTATTGACACCACATAATGGGCAAGCTTTTTGCCCTTTCACACGACATCCAGCAAGATTTCCATAAGCTGGAAAATCATTAATCGTCCATAACAAAATTGCATTCAGTTTAAATAAAGTTTTACTAAATGCATCATAAGCAGTAACTCCATTAGACCACAAGTGATGCAAGTCTTCCACCAAAGGCGCCAAATATACATCAATATCATTCCCGGGTTGCTTCGGGCCTGGAATAAGTAAAGTTAACATAATATTTTCTTTCTTCATACACAACATAGGCGAGAGATTGTATGTCACAAGCATTATCGGCCAGCAACTATATTTCGAACTCAACATGGAAAATGGATTGAATCCATCTGTAGCAAGACCAAGCCTAAGATTGCGTGGATCAGATGAAAAAGATTTATACTTTTCATCCACCATTTTCCATGTCATAGAATCCACGGGATGACGCATTTTTCCATCGTTACTTTTATTATTAAAATGCCATCTTAATTCTTCAGCCATCTTTTGAGATCTATACATTCGTCTAAACCTCGGAATGATTGGGAAATATCTCAATACTTTAACTGGAACACCTTGTATAACCTCTTCAGTATCTTGATTTTTCTTCCATCTCGAGGAACCACATTTTGGACAACTTTCTAAATTTTTGTATTCTTTTCTGAAAAGGCAACAATCATTCTCACAAGCATGTATCTTTTCAAAACCCATGTCGAATGCTTTAAGAAATTTCTTGACTTCATATAAGGTTTTGGGAAGCACGTTATCCTTTGGCAGAAATAGATGTTGCACAGCTAAAAGCTTATCAAAACCACCATCGGACAAGCCTGTCTCACATTTAAGATTATACAAGACGGTGATGGCAGATAATTTTGTGTGATCTGTGCAACCAGGATATAACGGAGTTTCTGCATCTTCCAAGTTCTTGACTAACTCATCCTCTTTTCTTCGAGAATCAACATCGTCTTTATCATCATCAAAAAAATCTTGATTCAAAAAATCTTCATCTTCATAGTGAATCATATTGAATAGTTCATATACGTCAAACTTATTTGTTTTATTCTCTACATTTATCTCTTCACCATGGTTATACCATACACCGTTAATGTATTTAGGATCCATTCCTTTTATAATTAAATGTTCAACAATGATTTGGTCATCATGACGACTAAGATTCCGACAATCCTTGCAAGGGCATAAAAAATTTTCTACACTTCTTACATTCTTCTTTGCAGCATGCACGAAATTCATTGCTCCTTGTCGGTATTCTATACTAGTTCTATGAAAAAAGTAAAAAAAAGTGAGCTTTAGTATTAGATTATATGTTCTAATTCTCAAAATATATATTAAGTTAATCATGGTTTTATCACCTATTTAAAAAAACCCAGCCTTTTTCCATTATCGACATTTGAAGGCAAATAAGTTTCCAATCTTTGACGTATAAATTGGTTATCTATTGTAATCAAAAAAATAACTAGACGTTGAAGTAAAAATACTTGTAGCACTACTGCATATAACCATGGTGGTTTAGTAGACAAAGGCAAAGAATACTTTTCCAAAAATATAAATTTTACACTTATATTTTGCATTTAACCTCAGATTTACATGTATTTATAATTAATCCATGCATGAATTCAAAGCCTAAGTCTAGCAAATTATAGACTTACTGCATATTCTTCTGAACAATTTTTTTAAGTCAATAACTGTGGTTAGTTCCTTAGTTGGATAGCTGTGTCAGGAGGAGTTCAATGCATGCAAGATCCAATGACGAATAGAATAAAGTTTGTAAAATTCAGAATATTGAATATTTGGATAATCTTAACTAAAGTATTAATATAAATCTTGAAGATTATTAATCATCAACTAAAAGTATCACCATTTGTTAATCATCAACAGTAGTTTACCAGTCAACCGGGTTTTTTGGAGTATAATTAACAAAAAAAAGTTAGCTATTCTTGGATGATACTTCACACACGCGTAGTCTTATGTTCATTTTGTAGCTTTGAACTAAATGAACAAAATGGTATATTTACATGACAAAATCCAATGTTGTAGAAGTGAGGTATCTGCATAAGTTTATGATTAGTCTCATCTCGGGGAAAATCATACAAATTATATATCAATGTGATTAGCAAGATAAACTACAGAAATAATGAAAATGAAAACTGCTAACATTCTACCAACAACAATTAAAATAAAAACTTTCTTCGTTAAAAAACTTTGTGTTTGAAGTTGCAGCCCCTTATCCTAATTATATAGCAATCAAATTTTACAACTGCAAAAAATTCAGAGATAAGTGATAAAATAATAAAATCTATCGCACATGAGAAAGATGAAGCTAATCCAAAGTATGATGCAGAACTTTAAATCAACCATTTCAGTAATAGTTTAGGAAAAAATACGAAAATAAGATGCATTAAAATTCATATAAAATCCAAATAGAATCACAAAGTCGATTTAAAAGATTCATACCTAAATATACCTAATCGATTTAAAAGATTCATACCTAAATATACCTAGATCTGCTGGCTACCGCGACTCGATGTTGAGTAAGGGGGAATCGATGGAGTTACGATGATACTTGAGTGCGATGAAATTTTGACACGATTAAAAGGGAAAATTTTTTTTATGAAGAAGAAAGCAGATTAGGGACGAGAATTTTGTTAAGTACGAGAGTAAAATGATAGGTTGCGTTTATTTAGTTCGAGCGCGGACTCTTTTTTTAGAAGCGGGAAACGTGAATTATTTTTTACCACGTTTATATTATTTGGTAATCTATTTTTTGTTGCATTTACAATAAAACGCCACCGATTTTTGCAACTATAAATGGTTTTTCTTGTAGTGATTGAAGAGGGAGGAAAGATGACTTTAACGAAGTACTTGATTTTGTGTTTTGATTTAATTTTAAAGTTGGAGAATTTTTGTTCGTTAAGGAGATTTGGCAATGTCCAAGGTTCGGCAGGAAAGCTTGTGCGTGGGCGTGGGAAGTAAGAATGATAAAGTAAAAAAGTGAAAGATGGAAAGGAAGAAGACTTGTATTTATATATGAAGCTACGATGCATGAACCGATCGTAGCAGGTAGAACAAGTCAAAAGTGATAAGGGATCGGTATTAGGACTTTCCGATCCCTATTCGCGTGTAACTAGCAAGGGATCGACATGCCGAATGCCGATCCCTCCGCAAAAAAAGAAGAGGAGAAAATGAATGGAATGAAAAGTAATAAAAATGGTGAATCTTGGATGATGGATGATGAATGATTATGAAGGATCGACTGCAAACATGAGCATATGGAATACTATAAAAATTGGCAATGACCTTTGAACATTCGAACACATCCAGGAGTCAATAACAGAAATGTGTAGGTGAATATGCACGGGAATGATTTGAGAATTCAACTTTTAGAATCAATTGAAATTGCAATCAAGCCTGAAACTTTCAAGTTCGAGATTGGATCAGATAACAGGAGGCCTATAAGTCGCACATGACCGAATTTGTATATGCTAACGGAATACGACATCGGACTTGTATTATTGAAAGTCGATAAAGGAATAGCAATCAATCAGGAAGCTGGATGGACTTTTTTCCGATAATTCAGACTTTTTCCGATTCAAATCACGTCATGTTACTCACAAGACGTACTTTAGAGGGCAAGTGTTACCCTATACCCTGACCCGACTATATTGGATCGATCACGCAAGACTGATTAGACTGTTGTCAAGAAGGATGACCATGAAGCAATGGTTATAGGACCTGGAAATAGAGTTCAGATGGTTACACGAAGCCCGGATTGAACGGAGTTGGTAGATGGACGATGCAAGATGCTAAAAATATGGAAAATGGTTTGGAATAGCAAGGGATCGGCATAATTATTTAGATGGATAGTTATCATGGATGGAATATTAGAGGGATCGGCATAGGTAATGAGGCCTAGTTCAACATGACTCGTCAGCACTCGAGAGATCGGTATAATATTCTGGAGGATGAGAGGGTTCGGCATAATCTGGTTGAAGTAGATGGATCGGCATAGTGTTGTGTCAGAGGAGGGATCAGAATGTTATGATGTAGACCAAGGGATATACGCGGATGAGTAAGAATCAGCATTGTTACATAGACAGGAGGGGTTAGCATTATTGATGGTGCTTGGCTCAGTATGTTAAGTTATTAGAGGGATCGGCACGATGGGCCATCAGATGGATTGGCAAGCAAAGCATGAAGCTAAATTAGGGGGATCGGCATTACATAATAGGGTTCAAAGAATACGAACAAATGGAGGGATCGGCGTGATCTAATATGGAGGGGTCGGCATAGATAACTCTAAAGTGAATTCGAACCAAAGATTAAGCAAAAACTCGAGCTCCATTCATCCAATCAACATGAAATTTGGAGAGCCATCACATCTAAGCCTATAGGAGCTACCATAGGGATCGTTACCCTAAATTCGACAAATGGAGGGATCGGTACCGATCCTTTTCCATTGAGATTTGGGCCTAGAGCCGTCTATGGTGGGCCCATACGGATGGCGAGGTCATGTAGCCGAAGTAAGATTGGTGGTCACCTTCACCTATAAATACAAGCCTAGGGGGTCATTCTGAGGATCTTTATGCTGCCGGTTTCATAACACTTTTATTGTAATCAACTTCCTCCATTATTCTCTTACCTCTTGTTGTTTCTTATTGTAATCAAGATTAAAGTGAATCAATAAAGAGAATATTCAAAGTGGACGTAGGTAATCAACGCCGAACCACTATAAATCTTGTTGTTCTTGTTTTCTGTTGTGATTTACTTATTGTTTTGATATATTCCTATATTTTCATTTATTTTCTTCATTTACTTCGCTACACAAACCTATTCTCGGGTGTTTGTGGCCATTTGGTTGCAAACATTTTGGTGCTTGCACTGAGAACCTGATTCTCAACGCTTAGGATCCCATTTGTTGCTATTGGATTGAGCAAATCCCCCGAAGGAGATCCATAATCATCTTCAAAAGCTTGTAGATACTACTCAGATTTACTAGAATCTAAGCATGGAAATCGATAATGGTGCGATATACAGACTAACTTCTCAGAATGTGGATGCGAATGAAACTGCCAGCATTCAACAAGGAGCCCCAAGCAACCAACCTGCATAAAAACAGTGGAAGTATAAAAATGTTCAAAGCCATTGTCTTCTGGATCTGCTTGCAGACTTTCTTCAAATCCAAATAATAAATGCTTGAGAAATTCGTTCTCAGTAGAAGTATAAAAAAGTTTGCCTAATAAATGAGCAAATGCTCCCAAGCGATAAAAAAGGGAAATTAAAAGATTAAGAATCGAAAAAAGATAATGAACAAGCAAAATTCTTAAAGTGGTTAGCTAAAATATTAAGTCTACATCCACTATCAGTATTATTTTGGATTATTTTTGTAATTACAACAAAGCTTACAATGATTTAAGACCTGGAAATCAGTTGATTTCGAAACGGTAGCAATTCGGTGCAAAAATCCAAGTAGAAAAAAGCTATTTTCTAAGTGTGATAGAATGTTTATTCATAGGAAAATCCCTCCACCTTAGCCAATAGAACAAGTTTAAACAAGTAAACATTCAGGTCTAAGTTTACAGCCATGAAGAAGTTGTCAAAATAATAATATCTCATCATTCATATCATTCGTAACGACCAGTTCTGGTCAATGCCAAATGGTTTTTCTTACTCGTATCTTAGCGTTTTCTTCGTAGTTGCTTAAGCCTTTAAGCTTTGAATCGTTATGGAAAAATGCCCAACCAAAACAGTTCAGTATTGATTAGTATTGTCCCTCCAAAACTTGTCTTTTTCTTCAACTTTGCACATAGTACCATACATAAACCAAAGTGGGCCCTATTTGACTTTAGACCGTTCTGTGCCAAACAGTTCTATTTCTTCTATACTTAAGAAACTTTTTGAGGTTCCTTTGTTCTTCAATCTTGACATCTTCTAAGTTTCTTGATTCATTTCTTCATCATTTTGAAATCTAGATCGGCTACTCAAATTTTTTGTAAATAAGAAGATAGGCTAAATGAGGTTTCTTAGCTTAATCCATTTCGATCCGGGCCAGCTTAGGCCCAACCAGCCTATCACAAGCTACTCGAGAATCAGAAACTCTCCCTTGACTATCATCCAAGTCGGACCCCTATCAGCCTGTCCTCTTCATGGCACTTTAGGTCGGCCCCTCGGCTAGTGCACCTCGAAGCAACATCCAACAGTCAGCTCATCATGTAAAGCAAGGCCCTACACTAAGCGGTTGGGCCCTCATCATCCGTCCCCTCTTATGATCAGCTGGCTCTCGGACAGCCCATCTGCTCGAGCACCTTCCTCAGCCCATTTATCGATTAACGTATCTCTAGAGTGCCTCGGAGGCGGCCTATCGCTGACCCGGCTTCGATGCAGCACCCCCAAGCAATCCTACAGTTGGTCCTTCGTATCATCCTGAGCAGTGTAGCCAAACCTGCCCAACTCGACCCGCTCCTTCAGCACTACCCTTGGCAATTTACCACCTCTTTCCATATCCTTGGGAAAAGGTTAGCCTGGTTGGTCTGCCTCACCATATCAACACGCGAGTAGAGCCGATAAAAAAGTACAACTAAGTGTGTCCTCTACTTACACTATTCATGAACATTACTTGAATAGTAAGGGCAGGGCATGGTTCTCCCTGTTGATGCTGACCTCCGCTGATGACTCCCTTCACTTTGCTAATTGTCCATCATTAATCAGATCTATGGCGTAGTACATTTCAAGCCGACTTTATGGCATTATCTCAATCATCCCAACATCAATTTTAACCACTATAAATACCTCATGCATGACAACTTCTAAGGGGTTGTTGGTCGTCATCTGCCAAGAGTCGACTATTTGGTTGTTGGTAGCCACCTTCCAAGGATTGACTTATTCAAAGGATCCATAACCCACTCACAATCGCGCGTCCTTAGCTTAGCATCAGACAACAAATTCTCATAATAGTTTACCGTTTATAGTTCTTAGCTCAACAAGCCCTAAAGATTAGCAGCAACATTAGTCTTACATTCAACCTTTTATCTTGTTGTATGTCTTGTAATTCCCATAATTGCAATAGAGTTGTATAATAAGGGAAATTCACAATGGATGTATGCAGCTTTGCCGAACCACTCTATATCTCGTGTTATTTACCCATGAATGCTCATTTTAGCTCTTAAATCAGATGATTAGCAAGTAATCTTTGCTTTTCATGGTGAAATTCCAAGATTGATGAAAAATCCAGTCAACGTTATGGCGCTAGAAGTAGGACCGAACTTCCAGTCTTGTGGTTAGTAGTCTCTCATGTAATCTCCTTTAGTACTTGGTATCCCATATTCGCTATGAAATATGGAAACTGTGAGTGCAGTCCTGCTTGCTCCTCCGATCATAGCAAACACCCCCAACATAGGGAATGAGCCTTCCATTGCTCGACAAGCATGCCCTCTGCGAGATGCCTGAGTCAATCGGCCTCATGACTAGACCTGGGGGTAGGGTAGCATCGTTAGTGATCTTGATCTCCACCTTGTTCCTCCCCAGAAAATCCATAAGACCCAGCACTCATGTCAATATCCGAGGCATCCCTCTTACAGGCTGTCGAGTGAATCCCTCCTTCATCTTCGCCCTCAAAGTTTCCCAAGAGCAACCAAATGCCCATTTTCATGTCTGGAGGCATTCGAGATCGACAGTCAATAACTTTCTTAAGCTTGCTTCCGAGCCCACGGCCTCCTGAGAAGAGAGCATTGAAGTCTTCAGAGTCCACATTGTTCGGCACTGCCGTAGATCTATCCAATGAGGATGAGTTTTTATATGCTTGTCTTATTTGGGTACTGCTGCCTTTCGCTACCTAGGATCGCATGAGTCGTCGCTCCCATCCTGGCCGGCAGGCTATCCATGAGGATAAATTACCTAAAATTCATTTCCTTGTTGAGAAAAGTCTAAGCTATCCAACGAGGATGAATTTTCATGTGCTCCTTACCTTGCTTGCGGATTGTCACCCTTCGCCGCTTAGGAGCACAAGAGCCGTCGCTCCCCTCTTGACTGGTAGGCTATCCAAGAGGATGAAATGCTGAGAATTCATTTCTCTATCGGGGAATGCCCAGGCTATCCAACGAGGATGAGTTTTCATGTTCTTATTGCCTTGCTTGGGAACTACCTCCCTTTGTCGCCAAGGACTGCACAAGCCGTTGCTCCCCTCCTGATTGGCAAGCAATACACGAGGATGAATTATTGGGAATTCTTTTCCTCGTTGGGGAATGAATGTCCAGGCTATCCAACGAGAATGAGTTTTCATGTGCTCATTACCTTGTTTGGGGACCATCGGCCTTCGTCGCCTAGGACCACGCAAGTCGTCGCTCCCTTCCTGGCCGATAGGCTATTCGCAAGGATGAATTATCGAGAATTCATTCTTTGTCATGGAATGTCATGCTATCCAACAAAGTTGAATTGCCATGTATTTGTTTCTTTATTGCAGGATGCCCCTACCCATGGGCAGCATGTCACCAAGGGGAACTTTCAAGCCGCTCAACGCTTAAGTTCGAACAGGGACCACCTATGTAATGACCCAGAATTTTTAACGTTCCAAATAGGAATATTTAATTTATTTAAATATTCAAATTTGATTAGAATATAATTGAATAATAAGAAAATGGATTTTAATTAAACGACTTGATTTTTAATAATGTGTTTTTAAAGGATTTCTAGGATTTTTCCATAATTTTTAATTTGGAAAATATTTAAATTATCGTTTAACATATTTTACGGCTAACGTTGGTATTTTGAAACTTTACAGAATTAAATGACCAATGTATTTTATTATTGTTTTATGATCATATGGCATTGTTGTGCACGATCATATTTTTATTTCTATCATTTGCACCTCGTACGTGAACGTGATATTGTGTGGTGGTATACTACAAAACGAACTTTTTCAAAAAAAAACAAAATTTGTACCCATATGCAATAGTTTTTTGTTAGGTCATCTTGATTGCATTTTTTAATGTGATGGAAGTGTGTAAATTTTGGTATACTTAGCTTTTAAGAAATTAATTTATATATATATTCACACGCATGGGCACATTTTGAAAGGGGGAGGCATGAAACAAAATATGAACACTCGCACATTTTCATTTTGTTCTCTGTGAATGCAAATGAACACAGGAAACATTCACTTTCCTGTTTCATGATTTCAATAACTTCCACTACACTACGTATTAGCCAAAACATTCTACATGAAAGTTGTAGAGGGCGAGAAAAGCTTCACTTTTCATTCTTATTGCACTTGAAATGGTGGCTGTGGAGGTCGTGGTGGCCAGAAATTCTGATGGAAAGGAAGCATGTCTAAGCTTCATAGGGGACGCCGAGCTTGGGATAATGGTGTCGGGTAATGGAGAGGATGCGGAGTGGCGTTCGTTGGTGCGAATGGTTTTCGTCAAAAGATGAGAGAAATTTGAGGGAGAGAAGATTTGGCTTCTTGGAGGATTCATGCACGGCCGTGAGTATTCACGAACGAGGTGCAGGAATATATACTGCAAACTTTCATGCGTTGCTACTTGTAGTTGCATGTATGTTGGGAGTATGGAGTTTGGATCAGGTTTTGGGTTAGGCTATCGGTTCGCTTGGTATTGCAATCTCAGGAATTGCAACTTACTATTGAATGTTGCTCCTGCCACGTGGTCATAACTCTGTGCAACATAGTAGTATCGATAGTAGGTACGGGTGTACACAGTCTACTGTATGCTTTTTAGGTTCGGGTCCGTGCATTTTTGGATACCTGGGAGTGTGACTTTTTTATGGAAGAGGAGGAAGCACCATAGCAAATGGTGGCCGGTTTGGGTCAGAGGAGAGTAGGCTAGGCTGAAGTGTAACAACCCCAAATTTATCACTTTGATCTATGAATATTTAATTAATATTAAATATTCAAAATTAATGATTATTAATGGTTAAATAAATCTCTTTTAAAAATAACTACTGATGGTGAAATCATTTTTAAAATGTATTTACAAAAATAAATAGTTTAAAGGAAATTAGAAAATGTGACCGGAAAGTTTTTCCAAAATTTTCAATTTTTCACCATAAAAAAGTTGTTTAAAAGTTGTAAACACCTTAATTAACACTTCTACACATTTTAAATAATATAAATATGGATTAGAAAATAAAATGAAGAGTAATAACATAAGTGTACTTATGTAAGAAAGATGTGACATATTTTTAAGTTAAAAATTAAATAAAAAAGAAATCATGATATGTCCTTATCATTCTTATACATTAGTATTAATTCATGCATTACACATTGGGTAAAAGGGGGGAGACCCTTGGTTCTGGGCATGTGGTGTAACGACCCACTATTTTGGACCATTCAAATCGACAATAATCCACGCATGTCTGACTTGAATAATTCAAAATAACAGATTGTAATAAAATTTGGAGCAAATAAAATCAAATACAGAATCACAGACACAGAATATCAGAATAACTCGCAACGGAAATTAAAAATACCATAGTAGTTCATGAAGCTACTATAACAAACTCTCAAAACAAAATACATAATATTTGTTTGAAAACATATACAATAGAAATCTCAAATAAATAGAAGTTTATGAATACCAGAACTGAAATAGAACAACTGAACTGAAAGGAACAGATAACTAGACAAGCAGAATCTCCAGCGATTTCTAGCTCCAGAAAGAAATCCAAAGCTAAGCTGTAAATACTCAGGCTGACCCGAGCGTAAAGTAAAATACAAAACACTCGAGTCAGGACAATATATACTTATATAATGTAAACCAACTCAAGTGAACTGTAGTAGAAATGCATAATAACTCAAAGGATGCTTGGGATCGCCCATCCTTTAAGGATCAGTTAAACTATAAATTAAATACATCCCGTGGTTAAAATTTCAAAATGGTATTTTATACTTCGAAATCAAATATCATTTCAAAATTCAATATCCTTCAAATATCCATTTCAAAATATCAAAATATCATATTTCAAAATAGTTTATATTTCGAAACAAATTACTTTATTTTAAATCATAAAAATGAAGTTATTATATTTAATAATTAAATTATTAAATTTCCAAAATTTTAATCATTCAAAGTTCATTCGTTCACTTAAATTAATTAAAATAATGAAAATTCAACTTTCGCAGCATTTAAAAAATGCTATGGAAAGTCACATTTAAAACAGTTCAATTTAACAAAAGACAGCATTTAAAATGCTGTAATAGGGTTACATTAGTTTCAAATAAACTTAGTTAAATTCAACCATTATAACATTTACAAAAATGCCATAATAGCCTTTAATTAAATTCAGCCATTTGGTTCATTATTATCAACTACAACATTTACAAATGTTGTATTATCATTTACATTAGAATTTAATAGCGTTTCAGAAATGCAGTTAACTAACTTCAAATATTCAGTATAATTTCACAAACAATTATATTTTTATATAAATCATTTTTTTTACTTATAAAATCATATAATTTCACTTTTAAAACAATTATTCAAATACCCTTATATTCATGATTTTATAAAGTAAAACCTCCATTCAAAAATCAAAATTTAATAATAATTCACTTATTAAATTCCAATATTAAATTATAAATTCATTAAATTAAATTAACTTAACACTTAAGTTTAAATTTTCAAATATAACTTAATTCCATTTTTATTTACTTAACTTAAAATTCATTTTTAAGCCAAATTCACAAATTTCCAATTTTAGTTATATTTCAAAATTTCGACTTAAATATTCATTCATTTCACATTTTAACTTTATTCAAAATCATTAATATAAAATAAAATCTTTTAAATTCACTTTAATCCAAATTATCATGAATGTATCACATTTCATATTTAATTTAAATTCCAATTATCACCAAATTAAAATTTCCCAAAATAACTTACATTTCAAATTTTCTAATTTTACCATTAATTTATTTCACTTATAAATTTTCAGAAAATCAATAATGCTTTACAAAAATCATTTTTATTTAGTTTAAGTCAAAATATTATAATATTTACATTTCTAAAATAAAAAAAAAAATTATAAAACATATTTTAACACGGGTCTGTATTTCATTTTCTAGCCTAGGTAAAGTGATACGGGTAATTTATCATTTCAACCCGTAATTTACAAAGATACCCGGGTTTGATCATTTCAAACCCGCAATCCCAAGGAAATGAAAAAATAATTGAAAATCATTCAGGCCTATCATTTCAGCCCATAATGATTTTCTCCTATTCTAAAGTCCGTTCGGGTATGTATCATTTCAACCCATAGTGATTTTAATCTAAAGGGAACTTGCAGTGTGATAAACTGATAAAAATAATAGAACAGCATAATATAACAGTAACATATAATATAATAGATGTTTAAGCATGGGTGAACATCATAAAATCATAACATAGCAAGTGTAACATGATAATGCATTTTACAGATTCAAAAGGGGTCAATTCACTAGTTATATATGTACATATTGTCTGGTGAGAATAACTCACCTGTTAAGCTGGAGATTTGCCAACAAAGCTCACAACACAAAGATTACGAAGGCACGACAACTCTAATACAATTTGAGTGTGGAGAGAAAATCCAATGATATAGATCTTGTGTTACAACCCAAACAAAAATCAAAGCAAACCATAAATTTCAATACACTAGAAATGAAATAACTTTTAAATAAAAAGAGATACGAATGCCAAATCTTTTGCCTTGCTTTCTCTATTCTTTTGTCATGGCCTAGGGATGGTTTTGGCTCTGGTTTGAACAAGTTTGGCTCAGGTTTGGTCATGTGTATGCATGGCCTAGGTAGTAGAATATGAGGAGGAAGGTTATACAAAGGAATATGAAGAGTTTAAGGCAAAATAGGTGGGTTTTGTTCACAAATATGGCTCGGCAATGGGCTTGTGTGGTCAGGTCAGAGGGGTATGGATCAGGTCAGTGGAAGGAAAGGTGTGTGGTGGTCTGGCCAAAGGTGGTGGAGGCGGCCTAAGGTGGTGGTGGTGGTGGAAAATGGAGTGGTGAAGCAATAGTGGTAAACAATCATGTTTTTATGGCTTGTTTGGCAATTTTTTGTGGAGTTTTGGCATCATGGTGGCTCGGCCTTGGTCAAGACCAGAGAAGTAGCTGGTGGTGATGGCAGGGAAGAGATGTAGGGGGTGGTGGCCGTGGATATGGAGTGGAGGTCATTCAAAGAAGCAAAGAAAACAAGGCAAAATACATGAAAAATGAGAAGAAAAGTGTAAAAAGTAGCCATTACCCATAGATTTTTCTTGAAGCCATGAATGAATGAGAAGGTAAAATGTTTTTGGGTGAATGGAGGCTGAAAACTCACGGCTACAAACCAAAAATGCACAGCCAAGATAGTAATTGAGGAGTTATGGCAAATGAAAGGACAAAGGAGATGAAAGGACTTAAGGTAAATAAGCTTTTAAAACTCTTCATATTTCTTTTTCTTTATATTCAAATAAAACAAAAATAAAATCAGTAAATTGACTTTAAAACCGAAACAAAGTAATATAAAATAAAAATAATTAATTAATTTTAAAGAAAATGGAAAAAGAATATAAGAAATTGCTTAAAAATTGAAAACAGGGTCCAGAAATTACAAATAAATCACTATTGACTTTGGAAAATTAACAACTTCATTTTAAAAATATTTTAAAACAAAAATGTGAAGTAAAATAATTCATTTATATTTTCAAAATGAAATAAATAATTAAATTTAGAGAAATTAGAAAAAGAACTAAAGAAATTGCTTAAAAATTCAAAACAGGACTTAAAATTTACAAATAGAATATCACTAGTTTTAGAAAATTTCTATTTCACTTTAAAACAAATAAAAGGTCAAATAAATAAAATAAATGAGGAACAAAATAAAGTGGGAATGAGAATCAAATAAGATTTTAAGAAAAAATAGAAAAATAAATAAAGAATTACTTTAATTAATTGAAACTGGAAATTAGAAATTGTAAGCAAAATACAACTGACACTGGAAAATGTCAATTATACTTTTAAAAAATGTTTTAAAACCAAAATATATGCACAACATGTTATTTTACCCATATAAATATAAATTAGAACATTACATGACCAAATAAAATATTATTTATACAATTTAAAATAAACAATTTGTTAAATACAACAAATTACACACAATATTAAAAAAGGCATAACTTTCACATTATAAATCAGATTTCAACGAAACGAAAAGCATTATTCTTAAAATTTTATTTACTTTCATAATAAAAGAAAAAATTCAAATTTTCAAACTTTCAAATTTCTAAATTAAAAGTCAAAGTTTGACCATATTGACCAAAATTCACTTTTCTGGAAAATATTCTTTTTAGTCATGTTTGGAATTCTAATTCACATCAAAATTAAAATTTATATTTAAAATAACAAAATTTATTCATTTTACTAAATAAAATAAAGTATTTAAATCAGGAAATTAATTAAAATAACCAAAATATACAATTAAAATAATCACAAAATACAGGGTTGTTACACTCCCCCCCACTCAAATCTTTTCGTCCTCGAAAAGGAATAAGGTACGGAAAACACAGAAAAGATAAAATGGAATAGGATTAAGACAAGATGACAAGAAGATTAAAATTATACCTGATAATTGTTGTTATGGGTAAGTTTAATAAGGTGGAGAATAGGAATAGCTAGAAGGGAAAATAGGACGAAAGACAAGGATGAGCCATTAATTTAAAATTGTTGGTTGAACAGGTAAACAATATTTAAAACACTTTAAAATCTTTTAGAAAGGAAATAACTGATCAAAATATCCTTTATAATATTTTATCAAAATACTTTTTAACTCGATGTCTTAACAAGTTTACTTTCGTTCCTGCAGACTCTGGTAGTGCGTTGATCAGGCGCAAAGCTAGAATTCTCCAGGTACTTAGTAAACTTGTTTCAACACCCAGTGAAAATACTGGAAAACTTTTTTTAAAAACAGAAATGGAAAGTACAATCCAAACAAAAACAAACAAAACCTTTGTCTAACCATGGTTCGCAGATACACAATGGTTACGCCTGGATCCCCCAGGAAACAATCCATATCCGTAAGCTTTCTCAGCCCTGCGAGTTACGCCATGATGACTAGTAGAATGCAGGATACACAATGGTTACGCCTGGATCCCCCAGGAAACAATCCGTACCCCCAGGCAAGACTCAGCCAAGCATTTGCGCTACTATTCGCGACCTACACAGATTGCAGGATACACAATGGTTACGCCTGGATCCCCCAGGAAACAATCCATACCCCTAGGCAAGACTCAGCCAGGCAGTTGCGCTATGCAGTCACGAGAGAACAATAAGACCCTGGGTAACGCCATGGAATTCGAAGGACACTCGAGTATCATATCCGGAAAACCAAAAATCAGAGAGAATAATATCGATAGAATGAATCCAAGATGTGGCCACAAATCGGATATCAAGCAGAAGGCACTTTCCATATCTTTACTTCGAAAATATGTATCATATAGTACCTTTTCAAATCACTTTCAAATATCGTACTTATATAAAATCCATTATATATAAGATTTAATTTTCAAATCGAATACTTTCCAAAATCAATAGTATATCAAATCATACTTATATAGACTTCAATTATATAAGATTTCACTTTCAAATTGAGTACCTTTTCAAATCTATAGTTTTCGAATCAATTTCATACTCATACAAATCAATTTTATATAAGTTCGACAACTCCCAAATCAAGTGTTTAGTAACATAAGGTTCTCAAATTTCAATTTGTTTCAATATCAGTTCAATTTCAAAATCATATACAATTTCACCAAATTATTTCTTCTCAAATTAATTATCTTTAGTTTCAAAGTTTCCAAAATAATAGATTTAGAAAATAAATCCAAATTTCCAAATCAATATAATTTAAGTCAACCAATTCATTTCCAAAATCAAATGTTTTCAAAATCATCTTATACTTACGTAAGGTCTATCTTATATAAGGATCAAATTTTTCAAAATAAATTTCGATGTATGAAGAGCCATATGGGATTTAATATCTTTGCTTTTATTGGTTATATATATCTTTGTAATTTAAATGGGAAATTTTCTTTTAGTAAGTAAAGATATTCTAACCCGACAGCTTTCAATTTCAGCGTCACAATATATCAAAGATATTAGAATATAAGATGTACATATGTCATCATTTCGCAAAGTCACATTCGATCGCTCGCTCGATCACACAAGTTCGCTTTCGAACTAGTATTGTCCATTCACTTCCCTAATGCAGATTTCGATATGGTTTCTCGACTAGAAGCCATCAGTCTCCTTGCATAGCCACATACTATGATAGAGAATTCTAGAATCGAGCCCAAAATCCATATCAAATATTCGTCATCAAGAATCGAATGAAAAATCCTAACACGAAATGGTGTAATTCACCTCGAACTTGTGTACTCAAACTTGGATCAAATTAATTATGCGAATAAAACAGCATACGTACAACTTATAAATTTATTCCAACTTGTTACCTATATAGTTTCATAAAGATGTTACTAAGTTAAAACACTTAAAATTTATTCAAAATATTTTGAAGAACAATTTCTTTTCAAAACATTTCAAATCTAAATTTCATATTAGAAAAAAAAATTAAATTGCCTTATTCATTTAATTAACAAAACAGTTTCAACTTATTTAAATCAGATTACTTCATACTTAAACATTCAAAACAAACTTATATACTTTATCAAAATACTTTTCAAATTTCTTAGCTTTGAAAAGTTAACCTTGATTAGGAAGTACTCGAACTTCGAAATAGTTGAAGAAATCATTTTCAAATTCAAGAGTTGGAAATTAGCAACAAATCAGTAAATCAATTTTAATAGATAGGGTTATATCAAATCAAATCCAAAACTCAAGGACTGAACACCGGCTCATTTCAAATTTTACAAATATATATACATATATCTTTCGAATATCACATCACACTTCGGAATTTGAAATCTAAATTGGTTTCACAAATCAATCGCATAGCAATGCTACCGAAGTGGCCTCTCCCTCACTCAGAAACTCGAAAATCAATGTCGATGATGCGTGCACTCATCACCGAAATTATTTTCCAGCGACACAAGTGAGTTCTGGACTTCCATTTACTTTGAAAACTTCTTTGAAATTCCTTCAAAATCATTAAAACCCATTAAAATCATTGAAACATTACTTATTCGGAAAAATAATTTCAATCATATTATTTATTATTTCAAAATCTTAAAACCAGTTCCAAAATGCCGGAGTTCAATCACTTAAATTCAGATTCAAAACCTTCAGTTATAAATCATTTTATATGAAACCATTTCTTATAAAATTTTCACAATTTCAAATCCTTTCAAAACTTCAAATTCTCATTTTTTTAAAAGGTATATAATCCTTATCAAAAACATTTCATCTTTATATAAAAATATGGTCATCCTTATCAAAATAAAACTACGATGAATACAAAATTTTTAAAAGACAATCAACCACAAACTTTCCAAGGGACGATTCAAGGATGGATTTCAAAGCAAAACAGAGATTCAAATTTAGAAGGACTCTAATCAAATAGAATTCTAATTCAAAGATAGGCTCAAACGAAGATAAGATAATTAAATTACCAAATACAAGATGGATAAGCCTATATGAATCGCGGGCGACCTTAACCGGTCAACCGTGATTTCAGGAATATAATCGATGCGAAAATCTAAGGAAAATCGACCTTCGATTGCCAGAGATAGAATCTAAATATAGCAGAAGATAGAAAACATCGTAAACCGAGGATACAGAAATCTCCGGTGAATCAATGCCAATTATAATCATTCAAAGATTGGCGGAATCGCCACCCTATAAAGGTCATACAAAGTGGAGTGATGCAATGCTCCAAAATCAAAAGAATACAATTAGGGGAGATAGGAATGGATTTCAGAACAAGTGAGCATTCCAAAATTCAAAGGAATCTTATTCGATAAGAATCCAAACGAAGATTAGAGAAATATAACCTATATCGATACAGAAAAATTCCCGTTCAAAATTTGGAAAGACTCGAATTCATAACATACGAAAACAGAAGCTTAAATATCTTTAGTTGGACAACTTTAGCTAAGCAAAAGATACAACAGAGTTTACTCAAAGCAACCTAACAAACTACTGATTTTGCCATACCCAAAATAGATTCCTATCAACAATGGATCTAGATCAATCAAGAGAGAAGTTCAAAATTTTAGAGGATCCTAATCAAAGAAATTACTAACAAGGTGGACACAAAAGGAATGAAGTTTAAGAAATATTTTACTTTCAAAGCAAGAAAATTTATATCAAAATAATCTTTGAAAATTCTTTAAAAATCATTTGAAAATCATTTTATACTTCGAAAATACGTTCTCTCACAAAGAAATGATTCTGAGATTGATTTCACTCATTCTAGGGTATTTCTACCCTATCTCTAATGAGTTTTTGCTCCGTAGGCTAAGGTTTGCCTAAAACCTGGCTCTGATACCAACTGTAACGACCCACTATTTTGGACCATTCAAATCGACAATAATCCACGCATGTCTGACTTGAATAATTCAAAATAACAGATTGTAATAAAATTTGGAGCAAATAAAATCAAATACAGAATCACAGACACAGAATATCAGAATAACTCGCAGCGGAAATTAAAAATACCATAGTAGTTCATGAAGCTACTATAACAAACTCTCAAAACAAAATACATAATATTTGTTTGAAAACATATACAATAGAAATCTCAAATAAATAGAAGTTTATGAATACCAGAACTGAAATAGAACAACTGAACTGAAAGGAACAGATAACTAGACAAGCAGAATCTCCAGCGATTTCTAGCTCCAGAAAGAAATCCAAAGCTAAGCTGTAAATACTCAGGCTGACCCGAGCGTAAAGTAAAATACAAAACACTCGAGTCAGGACAATATATACTTATATAATGTAAACCAACTCAAGTGAACTGTAGTAGAAATGCATAATAACTCAAAGGATGCTTGGGATCGCCCATCCTTTAAGGATCAGTTAAACTATAAATTAAATACATCCCGTGGTTAAAATTTCAAAATGGTATTTTATACTTCGAAATCAAATATCATTTCAAAATTCAATATCCTTCAAATATCCATTTCAAAATATCAAAATATCATATTTCAAAATAGTTTATATTTCGAAACAAATTACTTTATTTTAAATCATAAAAATGAAGTTATTATATTTAATAATTAAATTATTAAATTTCCAAAATTTTAATCATTCAAAGTTCATTCGTTCACTTAAATTAATTAAAATAATGAAAATTCAACTTTCGCAGCATTTAAAAAATGCTATGGAAAGTCACATTTAAAACAGTTCAATTTAACAAAAGACAGCATTTAAAATGCTGTAATAGGGTTACATTAGTTTCAAATAAACTTAGTTAAATTCAACCATTATAACATTTACAAAAATGCCATAATAGCCTTTAATTAAATTCAGCCATTTGGTTCATTATTATCAACTACAACATTTACAAATGTTGTATTATCATTTACATTAGAATTTAATAGCGTTTCAGAAATGCAGTTAACTAACTTCAAATATTCAGTATAATTTCACAAACAATTATATTTTTATATAAATCATTTTTTTTACTTATAAAATCATATAATTTCACTTTTAAAACAATTATTCAAATACCCTTATATTCATGATTTTATAAAGTAAAACCTCCATTCAAAAATCAAAATTTAATAATAATTCACTTATTAAATTCCAATATTAAATTATAAATTCATTAAATTAAATTAACTTAACACTTAAGTTTAAATTTTCAAATATAACTTAATTCCATTTTTATTTACTTAACTTAAAATTCATTTTTAAGCCAAATTCACAAATTTCCAATTTTAGTTATATTTCAAAATTTCGACTTAAATATTCATTCATTTCACATTTTAACTTTATTCAAAATCATTAATATAAAATAAAATCTTTTAAATTCACTTTAATCCAAATTATCATGAATGTATCACATTTCATATTTAATTTAAATTCCAATTATCACCAAATTAAAATTTCCCAAAATAACTTACATTTCAAATTTTCTAATTTTACCATTAATTTATTTCACTTATAAATTTTCAGAAAATCAATAATGCTTTACAAAAATCATTTTTATTTAGTTTAAGTCAAAATATTATAATATTTACATTTCTAAAATAATAAAAAAAAAATTATAAAACATATTTTAACACGGGTCTGTATTTCATTTTCTAGCCTAGGTAAAGTGATACGGGTAATTTATCATTTCAACCCGTAATTTACAAAGATACCCGGGTTTGATCATTTCAAACCCGCAATCCCAAGGAAATGAAAAAATAATTGAAAATCATTCAGGCCTATCATTTCAGCCCATAATGATTTTCTCCTATTCTAAAGTCCGTTCGGGTATGTATCATTTCAACCCATAGTGATTTTAATCTAAAGGGAACTTGCAGTGTGATAAACTGATAAAAATAATAGAACAGCATAATATAACAGTAACATATAATATAATAGATGTTTAAGCATGGGTGAACATCATAAAATCATAACATAGCAAGTGTAACATGATAATGCATTTTACAGATTCAAAAGGGGTCAATTCACTAGTTATATATGTACATATTGTCTGGTGAGAATAACTCACCTGTTAAGCTGGAGATTTGCCAACAAAGCTCACAACACAAAGATTACGAAGGCACGACAACTCTAATACAATTTGAGTGTGGAGAGAAAATCCAATGATATAGATCTTGTGTTACAACCCAAACAAAAATCAAAGCAAACCATAAATTTCAATACACTAGAAATGAAATAACTTTTAAATAAAAAGAGATACGAATGCCAAATCTTTTGCCTTGCTTTCTCTATTCTTTTGTCATGGCCTAGGGATGGTTTTGGCTCTGGTTTGAACAAGTTTGGCTCAGGTTTGGTCATGTGTATGCATGGCCTAGGTAGTAGAATATGAGGAGGAAGGTTATACAAAGGAATATGAAGAGTTTAAGGCAAAATAGGTGGGTTTTGTTCACAAATATGGCTCGGCAATGGGCTTGTGTGGTCAGGTCAGAGGGGTATGGATCAGGTCAGTGGAAGGAAAGGTGTGTGGTGGTCTGGCCAAAGGTGGTGGAGGCGGCCTAAGGTGGTGGTGGTGGTGGAAAATGGAGTGGTGAAGCAATAGTGGTAAACAATCATGTTTTTATGGCTTGTTTGGCAATTTTTTGTGGAGTTTTGGCATCATGGTGGCTCGGCCTTGGTCAAGACCAGAGAAGTAGCTGGTGGTGATGGCAGGGAAGAGATGTAGGGGGTGGTGGCCGTGGATATGGAGTGGAGGTCATTCAAAGAAGCAAAGAAAACAAGGCAAAATACATGAAAAATGAGAAGAAAAGTGTAAAAAGTAGCCATTACCCATAGATTTTTCTTGAAGCCATGAATGAATGAGAAGGTAAAATGTTTTTGGGTGAATGGAGGCTGAAAACTCACGGCTACAAACCAAAAATGCACAGCCAAGATAGTAATTGAGGAGTTATGGCAAATGAAAGGACAAAGGAGATGAAAGGACTTAAGGTAAATAAGCTTTTAAAACTCTTCATATTTCTTTTTCTTTATATTCAAATAAAACAAAAATAAAATCAGTAAATTGACTTTAAAACCGAAACAAAGTAATATAAAATAAAATTAATTAATTAATTTTAAAGAAAATGGAAAAAGAATATAAGAAATTGCTTAAAAATTGAAAACAGGGTCCAGAAATTACAAATAAATCACTATTGACTTTGGAAAATTAACAACTTCATTTTAAAAATATTTTAAAACAAAAATGTGAAGTAAAATAATTCATTTATATTTTCAAAATGAAATAAATAATTAAATTTAGAGAAATTAGAAAAAGAACTAAAGAAATTGCTTAAAAATTCAAAACAGGACTTAAAATTTACAAATAGAATATCACTAGTTTTAGAAAATTTCTATTTCACTTTAAAACAAATAAAAGGTCAAATAAATAAAATAAATGAGGAACAAAACAAAGTGGGAATGAGAATCAAATAAGATTTTAAGAAAAAATAGAAAAATAAATAAAGAATTACTTTAATTAATTGAAACTGGAAATTAGAAATTGTAAGCAAAATACAACTGACACTGGAAAATGTCAATTATACTTTTAAAAAATGTTTTAAAACCAAAATATATGCACAACATGTTATTTTACCCATATAAATATAAATTAGAACATTACATGACCAAATAAAATATTATTTATACAATTTAAAATAAACAATTTGTTAAATACAACAAATTACACACAATATTGAAAAAGGCATAACTTTCACATTATAAATCAGATTTCAACGAAACGAAAAGCATTATTCTTAAAATTTTATTTACTTTCATAATAAAAGAAAAAATTCAAATTTTCAAACTTTCAAATTTCTAAATTAAAAGTCAAAGTTTGACCATATTGACCAAAATTCACTTTTCTGGAAAATATTCTTTTTAGTCATGTTTGGAATTCTAATTCACATCAAAATTAAAATTTATATTTAAAATAACAAAATTTATTCATTTTACTAAATAAAATAAAGTATTTAAATCAGGAAATTAATTAAAATAACCAAAATATACAATTAAAATAATCACAAAATACAGGGTTGTTACATGTGGATCATGATGGAGGGATAATATGTTGATGTGTTCAAATTTGAATGGAGGTTATTTGTACTAAGGGCATTTAGGTAATTTTATATTTTCATTTTATATAAAACCAATTCTAAATTTCTCTCTCCATCCTTACATTGTTTTTCACGCTTATAAAATATTTATATCTTCCTTCCAAAGCTTCAAACTCTTATTCATGGCTTCCAAAATATTTTCAAAGTTCTAAAAATCAAAATTTTCTACTTCAAACCCTTTTAAAATCTTGTTTAAACTCTTGTTTTCCTTTCTATTTCTCTTACTTTTTAAAATTTTAGCCCTGCCTCCTCCTTTACACTATGGTCGTGCCTACCTAAACTATGGCCAAGCCTAAAAGTGCCTAGGCCGAGCCCATCTTGCCTTGTTTTGGTCCAGAAATCATATTTTGCTAAAGGGTTTTCAAAAATTCTTGGCTATTTCAAGGTTTGAAAAGATTTAAAAAGATTTTAGTGAGAAAACTATTTTATATTTTGAAAATATTTACCTTTATATTACTATGTTTACTTGTGTAATGTATTTTATGTTTGGTTGTAAATCCATGTTGTTTTGTGTATGTATATGTGTAATGTATTTTATGTTTGGTTGAAAATCCATGTTGTTTTGTGTATGCATATGTGTAATGTTAGTTGTAGTTTGAATTTGACTTGTTAAATGTAGCTTAGAAGTTTGGTTTGGTGTTAAAGTTGTCATTTTGTTTATATATATGATTGTATATATAAATTTGGATGTGTAAACTTGGTTGTTTGGTCATGTGTTATGAAAGTTAGTAAATTGTATGCTAATGAGATGGGAGATCACTAGGAAAAGATCAAAAGTGGTTTATTTGTTTTCAAATTACTAAAAGATTAAAACTTTAACTAGTTTTCAAAATAAAAACTTTTATTTATGTTTCAAAGAGAAGAAAGTTAAGAGTGAAGTTAGAAATGAAGTTGGAGTTAGATCTAAACTAAATCTAACTTTGACGAGTTGCATTTATAGCGATGGGCGCTATGAATGCAGTTTGAAAATAAGTTAGTGTTTAGATTTTGAAAACGATTCTTTTTGAAATGGTGTTGAAATTTATTTTTTCAAAATGTTAATTAAGTTCAAAAGTTAATTACTTTGGTACTTAATTAAGATTTTAATAACTAATTAACTAATTAATTATTTAATTAAGATAATTGATAATTAAGAATAATTAAGTTAAGTAATTAGGGATAAAAGTTAATTAATTATAATTAATTAATCAAGGAAGTTTAATTATGATTAATTAAGTTAAAAGTTAATTAAGAAGTAATTTTAATAATTAAATTAATTATTTATAAATTGATTATTTAATTAGGATTAGTTAATAATTAATTACTAATTTGGCAGGATTAAATTAATTAATCTAATTGGATTTAATTAAGATTTTAATTAGGGATTAATTAAGTTTAATTGTATTTTAAATTAAAGTTAATTAAGATTAAATTAGTAATTAAAAATGATTTAATAAAGAATTAAATAGTGATTTAATTAGTAACTAAATAAAGAATTTAATATTATTTAATAAAGGTTTAATTTTAAACTCAGTCAATTATTCTAGCCAACTCTCTTTTATAATTAATCTGATTTTAAGCTAAGGGATCTCTTGTCTGTGCCATTAAATAACCAAACAACCATAAATAAGTCATACTAGACTTTGACATTTCTTGGTACAATAAATCCTCGTTAAGCCATACCATAATTAGGTAGATTATTTGGACATCCTTTTCGCAGATTAAATCCCCATTCTCCTATAACTAAACTTAGTAGATTGTTTGAACATCTATTTAGCAGGACAAATCACCATTCTGCTATTATGTTATTTAGACTTGTGTTTGCCAGTGGGTCTATATTGTTATGTTATTCGCTGATTTGTTTATGGATTGTATTTACATATATGATGACTCATGTAAATGACTGTTATGTGATTTAAAAGACAAATTTAAATAGATAGTAACTTGATTTAGTATCATTGTGGTCACTAAGCCTCCTTTTCAAATTTGTAACATTAGGGTTTTTAAATTGACTTTAGTTCTATATCAATTTAACGTTAAGTGTTTTGAATGATTTTGGATATTTATAGAAGAAGTTTTATAAATGATTATTGGATATATATAAAAGAGTTTTATAAATGGTTTTAGAATTTAAGAAAAAAGAGGATTACATAAATGAAAGAGATTTATTAAAAGTATTTATTTAAGAAGTTTATAAAAGAATTTGAGATGAGGTTTCCCTTAATTAACCTTCTTAATTATGGTAGTGTGGAACTTTCGTTCCATGCTTAACACCAAAAGAATAGTATTTGGGGTTATCCTTATTTCTAATTTAAATAATATTTGTTTTGATTCTTTTAATATGATTTTGAAATAATAAATCTTCCATAATGTTTTGTGAATATACTTATGCCAATGAGATAAGTATATGAACATTTTGATAAATATTTTGGAAAGAGATTTAGATAAATGAAAGATTTTCGTTTTTCTTTGAGGCTTAGTGGTTGCTACGGGTAATTAAATCTCTGAATTGTTGCTTGTTTGTTTGTTTGATAGTTGAAATTACCAACTATCAAATATGGACCAAAATATAACTCTGGAAATATCTCAAAGAAACACGTGAGCTATATGGCACAGTCTTCTTTGATGGTGTTGTACTATGCATATAAATCTTATTTTGTTCTCTTAGGACAAATGATAGGGAGATCCGTCCATTTAAATGGTTAGGGGGTGATCCTTACTCCTATGCATTGTTCGTTTATTTCCTAAAGAACCAGGATTGAGTTTACCGGAACTATCGAATGTTGTTTCGAAGAGACCGGGATCAGATAAGTATAGATTATTTGAAAACCACTTTGATCCAACTCAAATGTTCGGATTGAAGGCATCTTGAAGATGATGGAATCGAAGACAGAGCCTTCAAGTACAAGGGCTATTTGCTACTAATTCCGAGGATGATTCCAAAATGGATGTAGTAGACGTAGTGCCTTCGGTTTGTTCATATCATGAACAACTTGTATTAATGGATAAGGGCACTGCATTGCTGCCTAGAGGGCAATGTTAGCCTTCTAAGTGAGTTTGTTGTCTATGGAAAAATATAGCCTCTAGCCTCATCAACCGGGAATGACTAAAACATGGGATATGTAGCAGGGCTAAGTGGGTCGCTCCAAATTAGGGTGTATCGTCACCTTTCTAGATATGCATTCATTTTATGGATTTGGATAGAGCTCTCGGTAAAGGTTGCAAAGCAGCAAGGGTGATGATATATTCGGTACTATCTAGTAAGGGTAGGCCAGTCCTTTGAGCTGGGGTGAAAGACATTCTTGTTAACCTCGTAAATTTTTCCAAAGGTGTACTATGACAGGAGGTAGCCTAGTCAACGATGAAATCCATTTTCCAATACGTGTCTTTACGGATTTAGTTGTATACCTATTATGCTGGAATTCAATTAATGTTGCAATTTCGGTTATATTCATAATTTATTTGAAAACCCTAGACATTAATATTGTAAAATTGGATTTTGTATAGAAAATGCTTTGGTTATCGTAAGGTTAAAACTCGTCCATGTTTATGGGTGGCGTGGTCTTATGAGATACCTTTCATTTTAAAGGATTTACAAGTTATAATAAATAAAATTTCTTGTGATTTTAGTTTCTCACATTGGTTTTACCAAACTGACTTGGGCGTTGTTTTCCTATAATGCTCGGGTCAGACCGAATATATTTTCAGACTTGCTTTGGATGCTTTGGAGCTCGGGAGTCAAGCTAGATGCCCAAGATGTATATCTTATATATTCTTTTTATTTTTGCTATTTGTTATTATTGTATATATCAGCAGCTGTAAGGACATGATGTTATAACTGTCCAAGAGATGATGATAGGTTAATGTTATGACTCTGATGTATCATTTTAAAATGATTATGTAAACTTATGTTATCTATCATATATTACTCCCTTGCGTTGTGAGATTATGTGTTGTTTAGTTTCTTCTTGTCTTCTTTTTCTTTCACCCCTAATAATCTATCTTTTCGGCACTTGGATGCTCGGCACATGAATACTGTGAATGTATTAGTGTCGACTTATGAGGGTCGAAAAGGTAGGTTGTTACATGAAGTGTTTGGGTGAGGATTATATAATTTATTTGTTTAAATTATTATTTACTAAATTGTGCTGAATTAAAAATGCCATATCTCGCTCATTTAAAATTCGATTAACCTGTGGATTTTTGCGTTAGAATCATATTGATGACTACAACATTGTGGTATAACGTGTTGATAGTTTTGGTGAAGTATAATTTATTAATAAAATAATAGAGTTTGAATATAATTATGTCGTTTTAAATAATAACATAGTTAAAATAACTATACTTCATTGGTGTTATTTACTTGGCCAAATAAAACACCGTCCTGTTAAATTAAATTATATAGATTATTTTGGAAATCTATTGAGTGGAATAAAACACCATTCTACTATAATTAAACTAAATAGATTATTGATGACAACTTTTTAGCAGAATAAATCCTCATTCTGCTATTATGTTAATTTGGACATCTATTTATATGTCTGTTGACTTATATTGGGAAATGATATGTTAACCATTGATCATTAACTATGGATTGATTTACATATATGCCTGCTTATGTAAGTACTGGTATTGACTTGGAAAGGTGAATTAAAATAAATGGTAGCTTATTTAAGTACCATAGTGGTCGCTAAGCCTCTTTACGAATTTGAAAAGTTATGGATATAAATTAACTTTAACTTTATAACAATTTGAAGTTAAGTATTATTTTAGTAACGATGTTTTAAAGTTAAGTATTATTTTATTAATGGTGTTTCAAAGATAATTTATTATTTTATTTAACTATATTTTAAAGTAGTTAATTATTTATTTAATGATGTTTTAAAGTTAGTTATTTAATTATGATGTTTAAAGGTAATTAATTAATTTAATAAAGGTGTTTGTAAATAATAAATTAGTTTGTAAAATGGATTTTACTTAATGAAAAGGATATATTAAAGGAGATTTATAAATGATATTTTGTAAGAGAGATTTAAAAACGGTAATTTAAAAATGAAAGAATGGATTTATAAGTGATATTATAAAACTAACAAAGATTTATGTTAAATATGTAAGATTTATAAAAATGAGTTTTGGATTTATAAAAGAAATTTTATAAAGGAGTTTATAAAGGTAGATTTATAAAAGAGTTTTATAAATAGAAAAGAGCTTTATTAATAGAAAAGAGTTCTATATAGAAAGGAATTTCATAAATATTTCAGAGATTTATAAATGAAGTTTTATAAATTAATTTGGAGATTTATAAAAGGGTTTGTAAATATTGAATGGGTTTATAAAAAGGGAATTTCATAAAAGGAATGAGATTTGATTTTGATAAATAATCCTTCTCAATTATGGTAGTATGGAAGCATTATTTCCATACACAACACCGAAGGAAAAGTGGTTCAGGTTTAGAGTAAGTAATGTTATAAATGATATTTGTTTTTGGCCCATAAAAATATGAATTTGGGAAGGAGGAAAACTCCCTAAAGTTTTGTAATATACTTATACCGTCGAGATAACTATATGGATATATTTTCTAAGTGTTACAAGTACATTTTTTTGTTAATATACTTGTACCGGTGAAATAAGTATATGAATGTTTTCCCAAGTATTGGAATGCGTATAAGGGGTTTGTGGAAATATCTTTGGTGAAGGTATTTTAAATCAAATAATTGAAAGATTAATTAATAGTGGCTTAGTGGATCACACGTGGAATTAAATCTATGATTGATTGTTTGTTTGATAGTTAAATAACTGACTATCAAATCTTGGCCAAAATAAACTCCCGAAATATCTAGGAGAAACACGGGGGTTATATGGCACGGTTATCTTCGATGAGAATATACCATGCCTATAAATCTCATTTTGTTCTCCTAGGAAAAATGATAAGGAAATTCGTTCGCTTAAATGGTTGGGAGGTGATCTTCGCTCTTATGTATTGTTTGATTATTTTCAAAACAACCGGAGTTGAGTTTACTGGAACTATCGATTTGGTTTTGGAGCGACTGGTAAGCGGGGGAGTGTACTTATATGAGATGACTTGAAACGTAATCACCCCAAAATCATATGTGTGTTCTACACTTTTGGAGGAGGCTCGAGACTGGTTTGAGATGATGGGATCGAAGACGGAGTTCTTTGAAGTGCATAGGCTACTTGCTACTAATCCTGAGGGTGATTCCATAATGGATGTATAGAAGTAGTGCCTTCGGTTTATTCATATCCTAAACAACTTGTATGGATGAATGCTAGCATTGCATTATTTCTTGGAGGGCAGTGTTAGCATTCCAAGTGGGAATTGCTAAGAGGAAAAGGTAAAAGCGTAACCTCACAAGCCTCACAAACCAAAAATGGCTAAAACAGGTTGTGCCCGCAGAGCTATGTGGTGAGCTACCATTAAGAGCATCATTCCTCGATCTAGATTTGGTTTTTATAGATTTTGGTATGCGTGCGGGGCGACCTTAGAGCAATATTTGCAACCTTGGTACCAGACGAATAATGTAATCCAGTATGTCACGGTAAAGGGGTAGCCGACTCTGTCTTGCCAGGGGGTCCATGTATGGCCCTCAGGTACATTTTATTTAGAAGTGTACTGTATGGAAGGTAGTCATTTACCTTGTCATTGTTGTAATCCAATCTCCAATATGCACCCTACGTTTTTAGTTGTAGAACCTAGTACCGTTGAATGTAATTATAAGTAATCATTCCAGATATGTTATATATTTATTTTCCATCCCTTGACATTATTATAATATCACTAGATTTTCTAATAAAAAAGGTTTGGTTATCGTAAGGTAAAAACTCATCTGTGTTTATGTGCAGCGTGGTCTTACGAGATACCTTTATTTTCAAAGGGATATATATATCCATATGATTTGATTTGAGTTTTCTCACGCTGGTTTACCAGACTGATTCGAGCGTTATTTTCTTATAATGCTCGTGCCAGCCTGAGCATATTTCCATATTTAGTGATGGATGCTGTAACAACCCATACTTTAAAAGCCTAAATTTCGACAAAAATCGAAACCCAAGTCCATCAAAGCACAGGTTGGATTTGGTACCAACAAATAAGCATAAACATTATCAGAGATGGATAGAAATCTAAACTTACAACGGAAACAATAATAGGATAAGAATACAGACTACTACCTTGGAATTAATGGTATTCCTTGGATAGTAGATTGTCACATCAGCATCGAGCATGAGAGAAAAGATGACTTCTCCAACAACAAAGCACATCCAGCTCCAGTGACATGTTCCTCTAAATCTATCCTGGGGTTATAATAAGGAGGGGGTCAGAACAACATTCCGGTGACTGGAAATATAAACTGTCCATAACATAAATTTATACTGATTGGTTTCCATTTAATTGTTATGTCCATTAAGGTTAGCATTTCTAATCTAACCTTACATTGCACACACGATTACTTACTTACCCATTCCCAAGGTACAAAATACGGACGAAGCCTTATCAACCACCCAATACTTCCAAACCCATTTGTTACTTTATACTTCTAAATATGAAGCGGGTTTCTATAATACTTTCAAAAGAGAAATAGGCAGACTTTGCCATTGACTTAATCAAGGTAGACCCCGTCATTTAAGACCTATTCCCAACATGGTTTCCTAACAATGTTGTCAACGGTCGGTGGGTCCTGCTACAAAGACCTCTAACCACTAATTTAAGGCTTCCAACATTCAATGTCCAATTATTACCATCTATTGCCAATAAAATCGTAGCCATGTAATAAACAGTACCTAAGCCACTTAATATCTTTTATTGGAAAATAAGCAGACTTTGGTCATTTAATACCTTAATTAAGGCAGACCGCATCATTTAAGACCTATCCCAAGGCGTGCTCCTCAATGGTACTATCGTTATTACGGCCTTAGCAATGTGAGAGACTATACTTATGCCACTTAATATCTTTATTGGAAAATAGGCAGACTATGGTCATTTAATACCTTAATTAAGGCAGACCCCATCATTTAAGACATATTTCCAAGACGTGCTCCTCAATAGTACCATTTAGCTGATATTGCCTGGAAATCTTATTGGGCTACTTAATACTTCTTTTATAGGAAAGAGGTGGACCCTACAGTCACTTAAGATCCCAATCCTGAAGCAAACCCTTCTCGAGATATCCACTATCACTCTTAATTGTAAATAAGGAATCTCATTAGGTTACTTTTTTCGGTAGGGAGGTGGGCTCTACAGCCACTTAAGACCTCAACATTGAAGTAAACCTTTTTAAAGACATCCTTATTTACTTGGAATCTCACTAGGTTACTTCATACTTCCATTTAGGACAGAGGCGGACCCTATAGCCACTTAAGACCTCAAACCAAAAGTGAACCCCTATGGAGATATCCCTCACCGCTCCTAATTACAAATTTGAACCATTTAATACTTTCCAATTAAGAAAGCAGGCTCAATCTCTCACGTCGTCACGGGTCCTATGATTAGTGATATCTCACATTAGCACTAAGTACACCCGACTTCTGGTAGCCTTAAAGTGAAGGGCAATCTTCGGTCGAGTGACTCTACTGACCTCGCATCACTAACCTACTAAGTCCAATTAACCATCCTAAATCTTTACCTATATTATCTTAGGTAGACATTGGACTTATCTTACTAATTCCCTTTTTATTTAAGACAATAAAATTTACCTTTAATATTTATCTACCCATAAATCCCCGTTTAATGCTCATGTCAATTTATCCATAAAATCCTAACAGGCATTTCCTAATACATTTATATATGATTACTAATTCTAAATTAGTAACCTTTTATATCTATTCCATTTTTATTAATTCAACTTCTTTATTTATCAGTCTCATCAATCCATTTACCATATCAAATTATTGCAACTCCCAAATTTATAACCATTTATTTCCCATTTATTGGAGTTACAACCTTTTAAATTCCTTTTCCATTATAATTATCCTAAACGCGAATATTACGTGCAAGCGTCATTATTAGCTTTTTATTTAATTATTACAAGCGCAGTAAATTACGTACAAATAACTACTTTTATCGAATATATTCTAGTTATATATCTTCACTAGAATTATTACAAACGCAGTAAATTACAGGCGCAGCTGCTGGCTAGGGCTGAGGCGTTGGAGGCACAAAGTTCGATCTGGTTCGCTGCGTCCAGGTCCTCTTTTCACGATCGCGCATGCGCACTACAGGGTGGAGGGCGCGGCATCTTGGTTGGTCGGCGATGGCTAAAGGATAGTGCGATCGTTCGGTTAATAAAAAGATGAAATCGTGAATTGCCTGGGGAGGAAGAGGAACAGCGGGCTTGGGCTGTTGCGTGAACGAAGAGAAGGGTTAGGTTTAATTTTAATTTTATTTTAAGTATGTTAATTAAATGTTAATTATATCGCTAATTATCCTATAACTTTTCCATCCCTGAAATTAAAATCGAAATAACTGATCACTTGGCCATAGGATAGAAAATTATATACAAACACCGGATTGGTTAAATTAAATGATTTTAGAATTTTTTGGTTTGAAATTATTTAAATGATTTTGATTTAAAGAAATAAAAATCGAATTTATGGAAATTGAATTATTTTCGAACTTGAGCTCAAAAATGTTGAAATTGAAATCCGTTAACAAGAATTGTTTAAAGAATCAAATTTGAAATTTGAAGTTATAATTGAAATATGATTTAAATTATGGAAATTGATTTGTTTCAAAGCTTTGAAATTTTATTCAAACTTTAAAATATTGCTAATTAAAGTGATATAAATCGATATTTCAAAATTGAGCTCGGAATTGAATTATTTTTAAGATTTGAACCTTAAATTGAATATTGAAGTTTAAATTTAAGTGATTTAAATCGGTATTTTGAAATCGAACCCGAAATAGGTATAAATTGAAATGGTTTGAAACAAGAGTTGAATTGAACTTTAAACCATTGGATCGAATTGTTGAATCGAAATTAAAGTTAAAAATGAAAATCGAAATCGAAATTGATTTGAATTGAAATTGGAATCGAAGTTAATTCGAATTGAAATCGAAATTGAGTCGATTTGAATTGAATTGAGATTGAAAATGATTTGAATTGGAATAATTGAAATTGAATCAGTTTGATTGGAATTTGGATATGGGTCCAAATTTGTTGAAATGGAAAGTGACAGTTTGATTTGAAATTGTTTTCCAAATAAATTATTTTAGTATAAACTATTTAAAATTTATCTTTTTAAATATTCAAATTTGATTTTCTAAACTATTTTACTATATAAACCATTTTTAATACTCAAACCATTTTATATCAAACTATTTTAACCATTTAACTATCTAAACTATTTTAACTTTTAAAACTATTCAAACTATTTTTAAAAATTCAAACTGGTCAAGTGGGAACTGTTTATATTTAAATCGTGGATTTAAATGAGAATTTGGTTAAATTGAGGTTATAATCTAAGTTGAAATCCGGAACGATTTTGGAAGTGAAACGGAAACATTGGAGCGAAATGATTTCAAGTGAAATTGATATATTTTGAGTAAATATGATACTTTGAAATGAAATGATGTTTTGAAGCGAATATGATATTTTGATATCAACTATAAATCGATTTTGAAATGTAAAAGTACCAACCGGTGTGTAAAACGGCGTTTGGTTGTTAAAAAGACCGGGGCCTCTTATTGGCATACTATATGTCAATATTGGAACCACTTTAACAACTGTGTACGCGGAGGAGACTCCAGAATGAAGTGGTTGGATTTGGTATACGTTTGCTGGATTTGAAGAAAGAGAATGATGATGGATAGACCTCGGCACTTGTGCCAGTTTGAAATGACTAAAACAGGACGGCTTGATAGGGCCAAGCAGGCTAGCTACCCCTATCGGACATCCGTTCTTCGATTTTCTTCTTGGACTTGCACCATATTATTACTTTTGATGTTGGTTTCGATTGGTGCACCTTGATTTGCGATAACCTCCCTTTTACTCGATATGGGATGGATGTACGCGGTGGATGATCGTGGCTACGATGTGTTACCACCAACCCTACGACCCGAACTGGTAGTATCCTACCATGGGCATTGCCTCACATGCCTTGTCATACTTTTATCCCTATACGAGACCACTACGATTTTGGTCTAGTGTTGTCGTATCATGGCGCATCCCTATCCCCTGACGTGCGACTGGGGCGTTATATGCAAACTGTACGACAATGCTTAAAAACGCGTTAAGGGAGATTAATGTAAAGCCTTAACGCTAAGAAGAATGTTTATTTTACTAATTAGACATTACATATATAGCATATTCCGCTATATATAAATATTTTGACGGATCCTTAAGAGATGGAAAATCCCGTAACATCTCTTGAGTTATTGCATGCACGTTATACACTGGATAGGAGATGTAAAACCTCGTAAAAATATCTGACGCTATTACACTCATGTTATACGTGATATTGATTTGACTCACATAAGGATATTTTAGTCCTGACTCGAGTGTTTTGTCTTCATTATGCTTGGGTCAGCCCCGAGTTTTCAGCGTGTTGAAGGTTATTCTCTGGAGGACGAAGATGAAGATTTGGTATATTATATTATTAGTATTATTTCACCACATTGTTTGTTCCGCTGCATTGTTTTATTTATTCTATTGTATATATATAACTCTAATAAATTTTATATAAATTATAATCAAATGTATAATATAAACAGCTTCATGAACTGTATATTTGATTATTATATTTTGTTATTTCGCTGCGAGATTTTGTGTTTGTTTTCTTCCTTTCCTATTTTTCTTAATTAACCCCATTGATTATCTATGTTTCAGATTGTTTGAGTTGGACATGTGTGGATTATTGTCGATTTAAACCTTCTGAAATGTGGGTCGTCACAAAGAGCGTATTTGTTAGTGCTATAAAACTATTTTATAGTGTGTTGATTGGTATGTTGAGTGTGTTATGAATTCTGGTCAACGTGTCAAATCAACGTTGTCGATGGGGGTTTTAAAACACTTGAACAAAACAAACTGACACATTATCGTTTTAAAATTGGTAAATGAAATAATTTTACCTAGATTTTAATATTTTATATAAAAGAATAATTTTCTTAAAAATTTATGTAGATTCATGAGATGTTTGTTTGTTAGAAGATGATAATATTTAATTATTATTATTTATTGTTTGATTGGTTGTGCTTGATAAGTTTATGAGCAGATTTATCTTTCGTTGCATGGGTTGGGTAGGTAGTAGTTGTGGGAACATTGAAACGAACACCTTTTAAATTAAGTTTCACAGTTTGACTATAAGGCGTTCGGTGTTAATGTTAGGTTAAAATTTAATTTTAATAAAAGCTATTTATTGTAACAAACAAAGATAGAAAATTGAGAAATGATTTTATATAAGATAGTGACATTATATAAATATGGTTTTTAAAAGGGATTTAAAAACTGAGAATTTGAGAACTTAAATTTTGGTACTTCTGAAAAATGCTTTTCAAAGTTTTGAGAGAAATAATAATATAATTATTTAATAGTATTCATGAATAGAAATATTTTAAAAGGGTTCTAAAACTAACAAAAAGCACAGAACCCATATCAGTCGTTGGAAAATATTTTCGATGATAATTTCACCATCATTGGTGTTCATTTTCGAATTTTTAAGGGGGAATGCTACCATAATAGTTTTACTTTAAGTTGTTTTGATAAAACAAATCTTGATTTAAAATCTCGAAAGTATGATATGATATACTAAAATTATAAGTATATACATATTATTACTTCAAATCGATTTGAAATAAAACCTGGGTGTTTAGTTCTTAAGTTTTTGGTTAAGTTACTATATGGACCATGTATCCTCTGCATTAAGATAGGATGGTTGTGTATCTTGTTATGATAAGTTGTTCAGTAGTTTTCATTTATTTAATGAAATTGAATTTTTGGCCATTTTAGACAGTCAAAAACTTTCGAATTGAAATAAAAATTGAAGCTATGTGTTTTTGTGAAAATATAAGAAAATAAGTTAATATAACTTAAAAATTGGAGGAGATAGTAAGTTAAATAAGTTTTAAATTTGTTGAACATCTTGGTGAAGTAAAACAAATCTAATATTATATATATACTCTCAGGATATAGTAGGGTATTATACAAGTTAAAACATAAATTAAGTTTTTATGAAAAAATTTCATAAATGATTTTTTTAAGGTAAAAGAAATTGATATAAGTAAGAATCAATAAGAATAAGTACGTAAGTTGTATGTAGATCATTTCTTCATACGGTTCTTGATCGATTGATTTGAGTATATGACTTTGAGGTAATTCACATCGACTCGAATAAGGATTTATTACTAGATTTATGACGGTGAACATTTTGTGATGGTTCTTGGTGTGGAACCAATGTTTCATATCATAGTATATGGCTATTCCAGGAGAATGAAGGTTCCTAATCATAGAGCCTGATCGGAGTCCGCACTAGGGATATTGGGCGAGGGATACTAGTTCGGAAGAAATTTTATGCATTCGCGTAAGTGAGCGAATTAGATATTGAGTATGGATGATCTATATACATCTACGGGCTTATGGAAAACGTTGAGTATTTATGTGGGCTGTTCTTTCTAGGTTTGATAATGATGAAATTTCAGGACGAAATTCTTTTAGGGGGAAGAATGTAATGATCCGGAAGCTTTAACATTTCGAGTAAGAATATTTAATTTATTTAAATATTCAAATTTGATTCGAATATAATTGAATAATAAGAAAATCAATATTTAATAAAATGACTTGATTTTTAATAACGTATTTTTAAATGGATTTATAGGAATTTTTTCATAATTTTTAATTTGGAATTATCGTTTGACGTATATTACGACAGATATTGGTATTTTTGAAACTTTACAGAATTAGATAACCATTGTATTTTATTGTTGTTTTATGATATTGTCACATTATTGTGTGCGATCGTATTTTTATTTTTGTCATTCTGGCTCATATACGAACATGATATCTTGTGGCGGTGTACCGCAAAAATAATTTTTTTTCAAAAAAGATAAAAAAAACAAAATTTATACACACACGCAACCATTTTTTGTTGGGTCAACTTGATTGCTATTTTTGATGTGATGGAAGTGTGTAAATTTTGGTTTACTTGGCTTTTAAGAAATTAATTTATATATATTCACACGCATGGACACATTTTAAAAGTGGGAGGCATGAAACAAAGTATGAACATACGCATGTTTTCATTTTATTCTCTGTGAATGCAAATGAACACAACAAACATTCACTTTCCCAATTCATGATTCCAATAACTTCCATTACACTAAGTATTAGCCAAAACATTTTACATGAAAGTTGTAGAGGGCGAGAAGAGCTATGCTTTTCATTCTCATTCCGCTCGAAATGGTGGCATGTGGAGGTTGTGGTGGCTGGAAATTCTGACGGGAAGGAAGCTAGTCTAAGCTTCATAGGGGACGCCGAGCTTAGGACAATGGTGTCAGGTCGTGGAGAGAATGCGTTGCGGAGTTTGTTGGCGTGAACATCGTGTGTTTTTGTTGAGAGATGAGAGAAATTTAAGGGAGAGAAGATTTGGCTTCTTGGTGGATGCATACACGGCCGTGAATATTCATGAGATAGGTGCAGGATAATATGTTGCAAACTTTCATGTGTTGTTGCTTGCGGTTGCATACGTGTTGGGAGTGTGGAGTTCGGATCAGGTTTCGGGTTGGGCTGTCGGTTCGCTTGGTATTGCAATCTCAGGAATTGCAACTTGCTATTGCATGCTGATCCTGCCATGTGGTCACAAACTATGTGCAACATAGTAGTATCGATAGTGGGTATCGATGTACTTGGTCTGCTGTATGCTTTTCAGGGTTCGGGTCCGTGCTTTTTTGGATACTTGGGAGCGCAACTTTTTGTGAAAGCGGATGGAGTGCTGTAGTAAATGGTGGGGGATTTGGGTCAGAGGAGAGTGGGTTGGGCTGAAGTGCTTGGGTGAGGATCATATAATTTATTTGTTTAAATTATTATTAACTAAATTGTGTTGAATTAAAAATTCCATATCTCGCTTATTTAAAACCTGATTACCCATGGATTTTTATGTTAGACTCATATAAACGAGCACAACATTGTGGTATAACTTGTTGATAGTTTTGGTGAAGTATAATTTATTGATAAAATAATAGTGATTGAATATAATTACGTCGTTTTAAATAATAATGTAGTTAAATTAACTATTCTTCATTGGTATTATCTATTTGGCCAAATAAAACATCGTTCTGTTAAATTAAACTGAATAGATTGTTTTGGACATATATTGATCAGAATAAAACATTGTTCTACTATAACTAAATTGAATAGATTATTGATGGTATCTGTTTAGCAGAATATCGTTCTGCTAATATGTTAATTTGGACATTTATCTATATGCCGATTGATTTATATTGGATAAATGTTGTGTTAAATGTCGATTGTTAATTATGGGTTTTATTTGCATATATGTTTGCTTTTGTAATACTAGTAAATTGACTTGGAAAGTTGAAAAAATAAATTATAGCTTGTTAAAGAACCATAGTAGCCGCTAAGCCTCTTTCCGAATTTGAAAAGTTATGGAATTAAATTAACTTTAATTTTATAACAATTTGAAGTTAAGTATTATTTTATTAATGATGTTTTAATTATTAATGATGTTTTAAAGTTAATTTATTATTCTATTTAACGATGTTTTTTTTTTTTTTGAGATCATGGGGAACCTTAAGATCATGGTATTCATTGATACTCACTTAAGTAAACCCCACGCCGTGTGTCTACCCCGCTTTTATTTAGTCGTCGCACACGGATGCGTAACGTTGAAACTCCCACTGATGGTTTGGCGCTGGGATTCGAACCTGCCCGGACACAGTCCTTTGGTTCCCATCTCCCATCTCCCAAACCAACCGAGCTACGAACAACTCTCCCATCTCCCATCTCCCATCTCCCAAACCAAAAAAAATCATTTAAAACATTATTTAACGATGTTTTAAAGTAGTTAATCATTTATTTAATGATATTTTAAAGTTAATTATTTATTTATGATGTTTAAAGGTAATTAATTAATTTAATAAAGGTGTTTATAAATAATAAATTGTTTTATAAAAGGGATTTTACTTAATGAAATGGATTTATTAAATGGGATTTATAAATGATGTTTTGTAAGAGAGATTCAAAAATGATAATTTATAAATGAAAGAGTGGATTAATAAGTGATATTTTAAAACTAACAAAGATTTGTGTCAAATATGTCAGATTTATAAAAATGAATTTTGGATTTATAAAAGGATTTTTATAAAGATGTTTATAATGGTAGATTTATAATAGAGTTTTATAAATAGAAAAGAGTTTTATTAATAGAAAAGAGTTTTATAATAGAAAGGACTTCCATAAATAATTTTGGAGTTTTATAAATGAAGTTTTATAAATTAATTTGGAGATTTATCAAAGGATTTGTAAATATGAAATGGTTTTATAAATAGAGAATTTTATAAAAGGAATGAGATCCGATTTTGATAAATAACACTTCTTAATTATAGTGGTATGGAAGAATTCTTAGCTTTACTTAGCACCGAAGGAAAAGTGGTTTGGGTTTAGAGTAAATAATGTTTTAAATGATTTTTTTTGGCCCATATAAATATGAATTAGGAAAGAAGAAATCTTCCTAAAGTTTTGTAATATACTTATCCCATTGAGATAAGTATATGGACATATTTTCTAAGTATCGAAAATATAATGTTTTGTTAATATATTTATATCAATGAGATAATCATATGAATATTTTCCCTAGTATTGAAAGGAGTATAAAGGGTTTGTGAAAATATCTTTGGTGAAGGTATTTTAAATCAAAAAATTGAAATGAGATATATTAATGAAAGATTAATTAATAGAGGCTTAGTGGAACCCACATGGAACTAAATCTATGATTGGTTGCTTGTTTATTTGATAGTTAAATAATGGACTATCAAATCTTGGCCAAAATATAACTCTGGAAATATCTAGAAGAAACATGAAGGTTATATGGCATAGTTATATTCGATGAGGCTATATCTTGCGTATAAATCTCGTCTTGTTCTCCTAGGACAAATGATAAGGAAATCTGTTTGCTTAAACGTTTACGAGGTAATCTCCGCTCTTATATATTGTTTGATTATTTCCAAAAGAACTAGAGTTGAGTTTACCAGAACTATCGATTTGGTTTTGGAGTAACCAGTAAGCGAGGGAGTGTACTTATATGAGATGACTCAAAACCGTAATCACTCCAAAACCTTTTTGCGCGTTCTACACTTTGGAGGAGCTTCGAGGCTGGTTCGAGATGATGGGATCGAAGACCGAGTTCTTTGAAGTGCAAGGGCTACTTGCTACTAATCCTGAGGGTGATTCCAGAATGGATGTAGTAGAAGTAGTGCCTCTAGTTTCTTCATATCTCGAACAATGTGTATAGATGAATGCTAGCATTGCATTATTACCTGGATGGTAGTGTTAGCATTCTAAGTGAGAATTGCTAAGAGGAAAAGGTAAAAGTTTAACCTCACAAGCCCCATAAACCGAAAATGGCTAAAATAGGGGGGTGTCCACCGAGCTATGTGGTGAGATACTATTAGGAGCATCATTCCTTGATCTAGATTCGATTTTATGGATTTTGGTATGTGTACGGGGCAACCATGGGGAAATGTTTGCATCCTTGGTGTTTGAGGAATGATGTAATCTGGTATGTCATGTTAAAAGGGCAGCCGGCTCTGTCTTGGCAGGGGGTTTATGTGTGGCCCTAGGGTACATTTTATATAGAGATGTACTGTACGGAAGGTAGTCCCTTACCTTTTCTCCAATATCCAATACATGCCCTACGGTTTTAGTTGTAGAAACTATTACTTTTGAATGTAATTATGAGTAATCATTCCAGATATGATATATATTTATTTTCCATCACTAGACATTATTATAATATCACTGGAGTTTTTAATAAATATGATTTGATTATCGTAAGCTAAAAAGCTGTCTGTGTTTATGCGCGGCATGGTCTTACGAATACCTTTATTTTCGAAGAGAATTATAATTATAGAAATCCATATCATTTGACTTGAGTTTTCTCACTTTGGTTTACTAGACTGATCTGGGCGTTATTTTCTTATTATCCTCGGGTCTGCCCAAGCATATTTTCAGATTTAGTGGTGGATGGTTTGGAGCTTCAGGATATAAGCTGGATGCCTCCAAGACGTATTCATGTATCTTTATTTCCGCTGCATTTGTTGTGTTGTATTTATCAGCATTTGTGAGGACAAACTGTTATAACTGTCCAGGCTAATGATAGGTTAGTATTATTCTGATTGATGTATATATACTACAATTTTCTTTTTGAAGGTCAGTGGTATATTATAGATTACTTATCATGTTGTGAGATCTCGTTCTATCTTTTCTTTTCTTTCACCCCAACAGTCAGTCCTTCCGACACTTGGATGTTCGACACGTGAATACCATGGATGTATTAGTGTCGACTTTTGAGGGTCGAAAATGCCAGTTGTTACAATCTACCATCAAAGCAATGCACATATAAGTTCGCTTTTAAAAACTACCCGATAGTGTTGGCACCGGGTCAGACCGCAGCGGAAAGATTGGTTAATTTCAATTTTTTTTATCATTTTGGATCTTTATTAGGCCTATGAAGTCTAATTCATTTAGAACTTTTTTAAATTTCTTTAAATAAAATAGTTATGTTATTTAATTTTTAAATAAAGTTTTACTTTATATTATTTTGTTTTATGTTTGAATATGTGTATCATATACACATATGTGTGCACATGCATGCGCAACATAATAAAGTGTGTATGGTTTGACATGCCCATGTATAGGTGCTGGGATTTACTTTACAATGAAGATATTAGCTCCTATAGTATTCTCTATGTCGTCTAAATAAATATGTATATATATGCGCATTAGATGTTATATATATATATATATTTACATTAAATTATACAGTTATAAAATACAATCATATATTTATATATATGCGGAAATAATAATTATAATGATTTATACAAAATATTTGAGACGTGTTTGTACAAATGTTCGTTTATGTTAAATAACAAAATCATTTAATATTAATATAAAATAATTTCAATTTATTTATTTTTTCAATTGCTGCTGCAAACCTAAGAACAAAATTAAAAAAAATTAATTAATAAATACTTATAAATATACAAAAACATGTGCATATATATATATATATTATAAAATTGATGCTAGCTGACTTGGAGCTCTTGACGCAAAAAAAAAACTTTTTTTCTCTTTGAATTTATAAAATCTAAAAATAATGTAATGTTATTAAATAAAATTTTATAATTAATTTCAAATTATATTAATATATATACACACATATTTATTTATATATATAATCAATTTCTAGTTAAATAAATAGTTATATTTATATTTAAATATATAATAAATATAAATATATTTTAAAATAAAGTAAAATTTTCTTTCAAATTATAGTTGTGCAAAACCAAAATTTAGAGATTTTAAAATAATTATAATATGATTTTAAACTTTAGGATATAATTTATTAAATAAAAATAATATATAATATTATTTAATTTTGAAAAATGGCTTTTTAATATTTTAATATATAGGCCGTGAGTTTAATAGAAGCAAACATACAAAATATTTTTTTTATATATAGATGCACCAATATATTCAACCATCCAATATGTGCCAAAACATCAATACACTAGATTCGTAATATAATCTAATAACTTACAATATAATTCAATAATAGATAATAGATAATAATATTAAATGAATCAGTAATTGAATACCTTTCACCAAATCCTAGAGATCTCACTTTTAAATGATGAAATGTCTCCTTGAACCAAATTCCAAGTTCTAGAGTGGCTGGCTCTCGAACTGCTTAACCACCAACGATCGAATCGAAGAATTTTGATGTGATTTGAGCTTGGATTTCTTTTCAGTTCAAATGGAGTTTTGTTGGTCGAAATTTTCAGGAGGAAGAAGAGCAAAAGGTCTCCAAATAAATAATGTAGAGAGTGGAATATAAATAGGAAGTCAAATGGAGATAAAAGTGGATCACATCCTTATCTGTCTCTTACCAATTTCACTCTTTTAAACCATTCAAAAGCCTCTCTCTTTTGCGAACATTTGGCTGACCTATCCCAGTATTTTGACCAAAATTTGCATGCCCTATATGGGCCTCAAAACCAATTCCAACTTAAACAATGTCTATTGTATTTAAATCTAAATTTAAACGCATATTGATATCGTATATCGATTGATATATTTATAACTATTATAAATACATTGTTTAACATGTTTCAACACATCAAATACAAAATTTTGCAATTAATATTTCGCGAATATTAATTAATTTAATTAATTTATAACAATTACAAATTAATTAAATTAGGTGATAAAAGGAGTATACATCATTTCGGTTGTATGACTCATAGTTGTAAATTTGGTCAGCGATTAATATCGATCAATTCGAATATTAACGTTCACACATCTATTAGCAGGTGGAGTGATATTTTGGCTAAATTTATCGCTTACTTGGTTTTGGTAAAATCCAATTTTACCTTGTTAAGTGTTACCCAATACCGACGATTATTTACACCAAGTCTCTTCGTCAAAACTATATCACTTTCGACTTATGGAATTTTGTAACAGTCGAAATTCCAATATCATCCATATTAAACTCTATAGTCCAAACACAAAGTCCTAGGTTCAATAATAAAAATTATTATTAACCGAACTGCTTTAGCCAAAGACTTTGACTTCAGTTGATCGTGATACTAATCTCATATAACTGAGGAGACGAATCCTCCCTTGAACAGTGTTTCACTTCCAATGCTTCCACGACCAAACTACAGTCATTTGATGGATGTTGTGCCACAATTTTACTATAATCAAAGCTGTGCTTTTATATTGAAGGTCAATAGCATTCTCAAGTCAAGAGAACTATGTAATTTTGTTATATCGGTATTTTCTATTTGACCTTGGTTTTATTAATCAACTGTTAACTATCGAGTGAGCAATTCCATAGTTATCTAATAACTATCGGTACATAACCCCTTGGTGCCCCCAGCAGCAATGAGTGATACACTACCCAACATTTGGAAAGAATTATGCACTCTAGTCTTAATGGATGCATCGAAAATCTAATCTCAATACATCTTGACTAGGAATATTTAAACGGTATGTTTATTTTATTATGATAAACCTCTCATGGTTACAACGCACTATCATTACTATCAAAAAACATAACAATCATGGATTTTCTATTAAATATACTTTTAATTAAATTAATTAACTAACTGATATAAAATACATTATATCAAGTATATAATAGAAAGAAAACACTTTTTATTTCGACCAAAACTGATTATTGAGTTAGATATATATACAATTACATAATTGCCTATAGGGCATACCCTAATTCTATCAATCTCCCACTTGTACTTGGGTCCAAATGTGGAATCTCAATCCCATCTCTTCGATCAGTTTGATGAGAACTGATCGAGTTAGACCCTTCGTGAATGGATCTACTATGTGTTTAATTATTTACTCTGTTAATCAACTCTCTTTTATGCTGATAAACTACCTTTATCATGTGGAACTATTCGGAGTATGCTTCTTGACCTCTAGTGAGCTCTTATTATTACATTGTTATCGTTTAACAATAACTGTATTCTTAATACTTGGAATCACCCCTAGCTTAGTTATAAATTTATGCATTTATATTTATACATTGCTTTTATCGTGGAGCTATTCAAGGCGGTATACTTAGCCTTTTTGCTGAATTAGGTACAATGTTTTATCTAGAACATTTCCAACTTAAAGCTTCTTAGTTGAGGTTTGAACATGAATTTAATATTGACATGTTATTTTCAACATCACTCATGAAGTTTGAGTTCGTACACTCCTTCATAAGGAGTTCATTGTTTCTACAAAAATTCTCTAGTATTTCGTAAATACTCGAGGATACTCTAAACTACTATTTAGTGGTCTTAATTTGGATTTGATATTTGCTTCATGTATCAATTACATAAGCAAATTACGATAGTGTAGATAATACAACATGTATGATAATTCCTACTGTTAAAGCATGAGGAATCCATCTTACATGTTTCTTATTAAACATTTAATCAGGTGTCTTTGCATATAATTTGGGACATCTCCAATATCCATTATACTTACCATAATACTTACTATAAAAGATATAATTTACAAATCCAATATTAAGTATTAAACAACCAAAGTATTACCGATTTTAATACAAGTACATCGTTAACAATCAAAGATAAGTTGTTTACATATAGTCTAGAAATATCTCTGTACCTTTTAGTGGTTCTTTCTTATGGGCACATGCTTCATCTACATTTTGAATGAAAATCAAACCATTAGGTGTTTCTATCAAACTACTTATTCAACTCTGATGCTTATAAATTATACTTTCGTGTCATTTCTTGGATCATATCCTAAAACCCACAAACTCAATATCATTCCCACCGACTTTGAGACACTTTGGTTGTTATGTGCAAACAATTCATTCTATATCATTATTTAGTGTTTCCATTTCAACACATATATACCAAAAACAAAGTCATACTAAGCGATAATTTTGTGTGGAAATCCGAATTAACTTGAGCCTATTGAATAACGAATCTATTACGTTGATTTTAACAATCGAAAGTTACAACGTTATTCTTATTAACATTGCTCATTATATTCCAGCTGTCTTGCTCTTGAAGACTCATTCGTGGTCGATGTATCATATCTCTTCAGGTACAACTATCAAAATCATATTTTGATAACATACTTGAAATCCTTTTTAGATTTGTGCATTATACCATACAGTAGAATCAATACTCTTAATGGCTTAACTAATAACTAAGGATTATCTATTCTCGACATTGATAAGAAAATCGTAGTTTTCTTTAATGTGTGAGAATATTTCTTAGAAACTCTAATGCGAAGTGTTTGTTTATGTTAGGTTAAATTCATTTCATCCTATGTAATCATTTTTATCTTTGGATTGCATCTAAATCCATTTTAATACCAATAATTTCTTAAAGAAATTAATTAACTATGAAGTTGATATTTCTTGAAACAACAATTGTTTCTCAGTGCAATGGAATAGGTATTCATAAACACTTTTTGAATTACCTTATATATAAAACCGATTTGGTTTTAGTTTATACAGCTTATATTTAAAACATAAATAGGTCATCCAATGACAATCATTCCCAAACTCCTTTTGGAGTGATTCATACAGGATCACTCACGTACAATTATTATGTATAGTCTTTCAACTTACACAGCCTGCCAACTCATTGGCCTAGGATATATTGGGATTGCTTATAAACTCTCATCTTGTATGATTTTTTAAACTATTCTTTTCTTAACCTTGTGTGCTACTCTTAAGTATACGACCTTATAGAAAGGAGTTAACTCAACTTCACTCACCATTAATCATTCTTTGTTCAACAAAGTTGATTACTCCATATCGATACATCATTATGTATCATAGGAAGGAGTGACTTTTGAGATTGAATCTTTATTCATTTTAGGTACATTTAAAACACTTTCCAATATACTCGCATATTCGATCAAATCAAATCAATTTTATTTTCTATTGCATGTTATTATTTACTTCTATTTTACACTCTATGAGCTTATCATAAACATACTATGTATGTATCAAGTACACATGTCCATGTCAGTGATAACTCATCGACGAATATAACGAAGAACGTTGAACCATTTTGGTATTAATTAACTTCCCAATGCATACATCTATATGCATCAATCTGAAGAGTTCACCAACTCTTATCACGCTCCCACTAAATGAGTGTTATGCCCTTAAATATTTAAGATATAATTTACTAGTACCATATGATTCATAATCCTATAATCTAAAATTATTGCTTATTCCATAATTCAAAATAATTGCAAATAAATTTAGATACTTTTGTATTTTCCAATGCATCACAAATACTAGTACTATAGTTTTATTTTATAATGAATATTCATAAAATTAATATTAAAATAAACTATGTCTGTTTTTCAGTCAACATTAAATGACAATTATTATTTCGTAAATAATATTTGGTATGTTTTACCAAAACAATTTTCATAACTTGATGCGACCAATAAGTGTTATATGGTATGATCCTACTATTTTCGTCATTATTATAATAGCATATGAAATACGAAGCTCTATTCAACCACTTAACATAGGCTATTTATTTCATTTATTGTAACTGGCTTACAGTTGACAATTTTCAGATCAAGTATCATAAATTCAAAGAAATAAATATCATAGAAAATAATTTTCTATGTGAAAATACTTTTGGAATATAAATCATATTTCTCATTTCAATGTTAAGTATCTTTTTTTTTACAATTCTTATATCTGGATTTCTTAATGAAGCAGAAATGATCATCCACTCTCTTCATCCCAACCATGCCTTAGGTTACATCCACTCTTATATTTTTTATCTCTATTTCAAACAGTCAAACCATTCAAAGGAAACTCTTACTACAATATCATAAAGAATTTTTTACAAAAGTGCATTTGGCCATCTTTAACTTATAAGGATATGAAATAAATTGCACTTTACATAGACCGATCAAACTGAAACTTCAATGATCGAGTTCTTGGATCTATCTCGTAGCCTTTGGTCCAGTGTACATTTAACACAACACGATCATTATTGTAATAAATCATATTGAATACACGACCTCACACTACAGTTCACTTGCTTATTTTAATAAATTAATTTCATTGAGGTTTCGTACATTATGAGTTACGATCGTTCACTATATAACATTTATATGTGATTGGAAATGAATCAAATACTCATATCCTTATATTGCTTTTAGAGTTTGAAACTCATTGGAGACAATACATAGCCTTAGGCAAGTACACATGTATGTGACCAAGTTATGAACATATTTAGTAGTTGTATAATTAGGCACTTGCATGGGTCAACATGCAAAAAATATTTATTAGTTAGTATATTTTATATTTATATTTGTCAATATTTAATTCAGTTCCTTTGTATATCTTAATTGATAAACATTTTATCAATTATATTTAATGCAAAAATTTATCAAAGTACATTACTTTAATTATACACAACAATTGTTCTTATAATATAAGAAAGGTTAAATGTTTGCGTTTCATTTTTCTAATAAGGCTCCCACTAGTCTTTTATGTTTCTCCAAACCCTAAGACGAAACATTTAACTCTTTCAACTTCACTAATAGGTATTAGGACTCACATATCTTGGGATTTTGACCTTAAGGAAAGCTCAACAAATCATACTCTCGTATACGATGGATAACTCCTTATCGATTATATCATATACAATTCCAAACTCATGGTTCCTTGTCATAATCTCATTTATACCTTGAGGAAAGCTCAATAGGTAAAAAGAGATTATTCACTCGCACCCACTAGTTCGTGATGGCCTAAGTTTACTATACATACCTTGAGGAAATCTCAACAAATATGTATAAGTATCTTACCTCATCTAGTCTATACATCAATAATACTACACATAACATTTCTAGCTTGAGCAAAGTTCAACAACTAGAGAGCATGCAAGTAATTTATTAATATATAAGTGGTAGAGGACAACTTTATTTTAAAGATTCATAATCTTCAATATATTATATTAAGCGATATCGACTTATGGAATAATGTATTTCTTATGAAATACTATCGTGATTCAAGTGTGGACACATCAGAAATCATGGTATACGTACTTTTACTATGTATTTATTCATTAAGTATACTTAAGGTTTCTATAACGTTCCACCTTTAGCTTATACATTCATATAAGTTTCATTATTACATAACTTTTATATTTTAATTGGCTTATATAATAATCTCAGGTATAACATTATATAATATTATATAATCTCATATTATATAAGTTTCATCAATGATAGGGGCTATTTAACCCCGCTGACTTTGCCAAAACATTATATTAATTAAATCATATTTATTTTAATTAATTAACCCTTTAATTAATTATTTATTATTCAATTTTGACATATTATATTAAATATTTATATACTATAACCTTTATAGTTATATATATATATTATATTTACATATATGTATGTATTATAATTTATTAATTAAATTTTAATTAATTTATTTAATTAAACTATTTAATTAAATTTTGTTAATTTTTAAAAATTATTTTATATACATACATGTATATTTATATTGTCTTAAACATTTCAAGACAACATAATATATATCAATATATATTATACAAGCATATATGTTTTATTTAATTAAATTATTTCTCTTATTAATCTTATTAATAAAATTTATTTCCAAAATAATATTTATTTATTTATTTTCAAACATTTTGAACATTTTAATTATATTACAACTTTTATATAATATATATATACACCTTATTTTAAATTTATCTTTAACTTTAAAATCTTTTAACTTTCAAACAATTTTGAAAATTAGCCCAAAGCCTTAATTGGGCCTTTTCTATTAGAGGCAACCTTTGGGCTCACATATCTGTTCGGGCTAAGCCGATAGTCAGGTAAGCAAAGTACTTGATTACCTAAACCCAATCCATTGACATTACCTTTCTAGACACCCTACTATATGGGCTGTGAGCTTAATTAGTTAATCCTAATATGACAAATTTAGACCAGATAGGCTATTAGGCTCTGATACCATTGTTAGAACTGGGTCAGCATGTAACGAAATAAATGGGTGAATTTAATTTTTTTTACCGTTTTGGATTTTTATTAGGTCTATGAAGTCCAATTCACTTAAAACTTTTCTAAATTTCTTTTAATTGAAATCATTATTTTTATAAATAAAGTTTTACTTTATATTATTTGGTATTATATTTGAATATATGTATCATATACACATATGTGTGTATGTGCATGTGCAGCATAATAATGTATGCATGGTTTGAATGCCCATGTATATGTGCTGATATTTACACTACAACGGACATACTAGCCCCTCTAGTATTCTATCTGATATCTAATTGAATGTACACACACACACATTTATATATATACATATATGTGTGTGTGCGTGCATCAAACGTTATATATATATATATATATATATATATATATATTTACATAAAATTATACGTTTATAAAATATAGTATATTTATATATATATATATATGTGGAAATAATAGTTGTAATAATTTATATAAAATATTAAAGATGTATTTGTACAAATATTCATTTATATTAAATAACAAATGTTAACGAATAAATTCGCTAACCCCAAAAGTATGAGTAAGCAGTGCAAACTCAAAGAGAGGCCTTGTTGAGGCTTGTCGAAGTCATCATAGAGAAGTATGCATCCATGCTTGTTCCAAGTCTAATCGTCAAAGTCAAAGTCGTATGATTCATGATCGAAGTCAACATCCAAGTCAATATGAGAATAGAAGCACAAGTCTATATGCAAGTCAATATGAAAATTACGATCCCAAGTTAGATTGATATGCAAGTCTAAAGTTGAATCGATCCAATATGCTATGCTAGTTCAAAGTCGAATTCAATCACGCTATGCAACTGTTTGATTTCCAATTCCTTATGTGCACAAGGCTCAAGTATTACAATTGGAAAAATCTCCAAATTGATTTAGGGTTTATAAAGTTGAGAATGTAAGATGTGGGAGGAGAGAAAATTCGTCCCCCAAATCGACACGGCTCCACTCCATCTTTCATGACTTCGGCATGCTCGACTTCGGCGTGCTTGGCTTCGACAGTGTTAACCTAGCATTAACTTCATCACTGAAAAGCCAGCATTATCTTGCTTTCAGTGTCTTCAACGTGTTTCAGCATCAACATTAGTGATGGCATTAGCAATGACTTCGACGACTTCGGTATTACTACATGTTAGGCATAGAATTTGGAAAGTGTCGACAACATCGTTTTTACCTGGAATATTGATAGTCTTCAGCGTCGCCCATCTTATGTACTTGAACACTTCAGATTGATAGTTAGCGGGAACTACAAATTATGGCATTGCCGGCTTTCATTATGACGTTCGATGAACTTTAAGGGTGGATGATGACTTTGACAATGATAACCATAAAGCAGTATTAAGGTCTTCATGGGTATCGATGGTGTTCGCCATCAACACCACTTTGCTTAGACATACGGCGTCCTCCAAATGATGAAGAAATGCGCTACATAAAAGGCGAAGTGCAATATTGGTCGAAGAGCAGTGTTGCTTTGTATTTAGAGTTATTGTGGTGCAATATCTTCGAACGGCTAAATGTGTAGCGCTGCTTACATCTTCTATGGTTGTCGACAATGAGCTTGTCTTGGTTACAATAGGTAAACAAAGGTGTCATCTGAGAATCACTTCAATGAGATTCGATGTGGGCTATATCGACGCTCATTAATGGCATATAATGTCGATCACTTGCAATGCTGATTAGGTTCGAAGTCATTGTTCCTCGTAGTTATATATCCTTTTACCAACAAAGTGTAGAGTCGCACTCCTTTGACGTTGATCTACCCTTATGTCTTCGATAATAATGATGGCATGCGATGTGATCAAAGAGAAACTTCTATTATCGACACCGTTGACACCAAAAATGGGCATCAACACCCGTAGAATTTCATAAATATCAGAAAATTAACGGAATCTAAAGAACAAAGCATAAAAGTAAATAGACACGAAGATTTTATAGTGGTTCGGCAATCTTGGCCTACGTCTACTTCAATTTTTATTAATCTTTCACTTGATTACAATTACATGAGCTGTTTTCATGCTGTAAAGAAATCCATTCAGCTTCCTGATCGACTACTATTCCTCTACCGTCTGTCGATAGTATAAATTAGGAGTCGTATTCTGTTTTCATATACAAATTTGGTTACGAGGAATCTACAAGCCTTCATTCATCTGATTCCACCTTAAACCCGATAGCCCCAGTTTTTTTTGCAATCTTTTACTGATTACGGAAAACTGAACTTTTAAACCTATTTTCATGCACTCTAATACACGTGTTCATGCTGTTAGCTCCATGTTGTGCTCGTGTCCATAGGTCGTTGCCAACTTTTACGATACTCTAGTTGTTCACGTACGTAATCGAATTTCTACGAACATTTTCTATTCTTCTCATCCACCACAGTTTACACATCAATTATCACCTTTCCATTTACTACCACATTTATTATTTCATTTCACTATCTTTCAAAATTTCTTCGATTATGGAGTTGAGTGTTGCAAGTTAGGAAACGAAATGATCATCTGAAGGCTCAAACAAATGGGAAACAAGAACGATCGACATATGGATGGTTTGGCGTGCTTGGCAGATTAGACGTGGAATGGATCGGCAAACATATTATCTAGGGATGGATTGGAGTAGCTCTCTGGTGCCAGACGATCGGCCCCAAGCTTCGAGGTGGAAATGATCGGTATACCCCACCCTTATATAAAGCTCGACACTTAGCCATCTCACTCACTTTTCACTTTCGCCTCAAGTTCTGAAACGAGACAAATACTCCTCACCTTTCCACTGCCAATCCTCACAAGATTATCAATCTTCTCCCGATCTAGACTTCAAATCGATCCTAAATTCTTCATTCTTTGGATCTCAAGCATAGGTAAAACTCCACTCGAATCCTGTGCATAACTCTCAAATCGATCTTGAATTTAGGATAGTTGGCATGGTTTGATTCCTCCATTTTCTTGTAATCGCGTTCAATCGATGCGAAGTGGTTCTCCTGGAATAAGCTAGCAACTCACTACCATCGAGCCAATCCTCCTGGTGGGAGATGATGGTGAGGAGATGAAGGGTCTTGAGCGATGGGGATGAACGATTCTCACGATCATTCGTGGACAATCGGTGGAGCTCTGGTCTTGGTTCGAAAGATTTTGAGGATGGCTGGTGGACGATCGGGTGCTTGAGCTTAGGAAAGAACGATCGTATGGAAGGACGTTCGGCTAAAAATATTCCACGGATCGTTCTGCATACACTAGTTATCATAACGCTCGGCCTTTACCATATTTTAACGATCGTATCATACAACATTACTATGACCCGTTTACACTTAACTTAGTGCTTCGGCATAAACCTAGTGTTAGGGTGCCTCGGCATAAACCTGCTCATAAGAACACGACCTATAACTTGAAAACGACCTTGAGCCAAATGACTAGTCCTGACTCCTTGTACATGTTTGAAAACATGGCCATTACATGACATGACCTTCACGACTAATGTTAGGGTGCCACGGGACAATTGACATAAACGATTTAACTACCATGTTAATATCTATGCGTAACCCAGATAACAACTTGATTCCCACTGACTAATGACTTGTCTTCCGAATAAAATAAATTTCTATGTCGTGTTGTCTTTTCTTGTCCTTGTTTAATTCATTATTACTTCAACTTGCACTCTTATCGTATGGAACTTACACTGCACTAGGGGTACAAGTTGTTTTTCCTCTAATTATGATTTTTACTAAGCTTACTAGCAAGGAAAAACGGGTGCTCCAGATATTCCGCAATCATGTCAGCCGAATCTTCCTCTCATAGAACTAACTCGGACGTAGAATCTAGTTTAGCAACTGAATCCGACAGCATGCCACTTAGTCACAGTCCATGGTAGCCCGAAGGCTCAGGCTCTCAGCTTGATCTTTCTAGGATTGTTCTTGTTTTTCCGCCAGAAGCTATCAAGCCGGCTCCCGACAATTTAGAAGATGCAATCCAGAGGATTTGCACAAGGCACGGGAGGCACGGGATCCCTTTTGACGATGTATTAGTGCCATCACAAGGTGATAGGGCTCACCGACCTCTCGAAGGGTACACAGCCTGCAATAAATTCATGTGCTGGGCGGGATGCATGCCGCCATTCAATTCATATATCTGGGAGATTCTACATTATCTACGGATTGCTCCAGCTCGGCTCCACCCAAACGGCTACACACTTCTCAACTGCACATACATGGTATTCATGGAGTTTCTGCACCATCCTCCTACTATCGAAGACATTCGTTTTCTTTTCACTTTTAAACGACGGACGGGGGAGTCTATCATTCACTTTTCTTGAATCGGCCAAGAAATGCCAAATTCTGACTGGTACTTGGAACAAATTAAGTGCCTTTAAAAGCGAGTGGTTCTTTATTCGTTGTCCTCCCGGCTTTGCTCGATTATGGTTACAGAGACATAAGCCTTCCTTATCGATTTCGTAAATATACAAGGAAAACATATCCATGATGCATTCTAACGAGGTCAGTCATTTTCAGGTGTTGTTACTCAACCCAGTGGTGACGTTTATGAAGAAGCAGTCTCTATTCTGAAGAACGCCCCAGCTGAGGATAGAAATATTGAACTTTTGCTCAATGACGAACGTCTTATCACTTTTGACTTGATGGAAGTGGGCCTTAGCGTAGAGCTAACCAAAAATGCCCGACCGGCTAGGACCAGAATGCAAATCACATCCGGTCAAGGAGATGTCTGATTTGGTCCTAGTCACTATAATGATAGACCTGATCCAGAGGTTGGTGTCTCAAGTTCCTCAACCCTTGACTATGACGAAAAGAAAAGGGAAAACGACCATGCACAAGCCTTCAAGAAGTTATCGTTCCGACCCAATTGAACCGTCGATGAGCCTACCACTAGATCCTTTACTTGGTCTATCGATTCCTCCCGATGTCGACGCTTATCAACTCACTGATGTGAGAATTGGAGGATTAGAGTTTCCTATTAGAATCGGCTCAGAGATCCCCACTTCCGCAGGAGAGGTTACGCCGATGAGCAAGACTCCTGCACCTGGTTTGTTGGAGGGACGCACTAGGACACTCACACACATTCACGTGTCTAACACTGCACTATGCTTATTTTGCACTTCCTAGTACTCAAAGTTGATTATTATTTATTTCTCCCTACAGGGACGATGGTGAGGAAAAGGAGTATGTTTGATTCCCTATGGGACGTACAGCATCAATCTTCTGGGTCACGATCTAGTTCTTATCACGGTAGTCGTGATTATTATGACATTGGCCATCGCCCCGGCCGTGGTCGTGGTTATCAAGAAAGGGAGGATAGAGACAGGTCCCTCAGTACATTTGTAGATCGAGGTCGAGATCCCCTCCTCGTAAAGGTTCTGAAAGATTAGCAGAGCGTAGGGACTCGCCTATTGATCCTCTTTGTGGCCCTCCGACAGCTCCCATGCCTCCAAAGTCCTTGGTCTCCTCTCAGTCTCAGCGGTCGATTGATCGCTGCTGTCACTGCGAACATGCCTTAGTGCATAGGCCTGGTAAGGAAGGTGCGGGGGTTGAAATCAATCCTGAGGATCCCCTAGTTGAGCCAAATATACGCATGGCCGAGCTTCGAAAGGAATTTCCAAACTTATGCTTCGATGGGTTCTATTTTCCCCCCAATCTGAAGAAGGTTCTGGATGATGTTCAAAGAATGACTATCAACTGTGTCACCGACATCCATATGCAATATCGGGAATGGATGAAAGCCGCGGAAAAGATATCAAAGGTTTCTTTCGAACGCACGGTAGAAATAGAGAAACTGAAGCGACAAGAGGCCCAAAATAAAAGGATCATTAAAGCTTTGACAAACGAATAGGAGGCCTCTAGAACCGCCTTAACCGCTGCCGAAGAGAAGGCTGGCGCTGCTATAAAATCTGTGGAGGAGATGAAAGCTAGCCACCTCGATATGGTTCACTGAACCAAGAGATAATGCTTGAGCGAGACGTGGCTCGAGAAAAAGAATCTACGGCCTTGAAGGAAGTGACCGAACTCAAGGCCAAGCTCGAGGATGCGATAAAGGACAGGGATGAAACTCAAAGGATCGCTCAAGATTCTTGTGACGAGCTGGTTTGCGTTAGGCTTGAGAAAGATGAGGCCATCAAAAAGGCTAAAAACATTGATATGCTCATTCAAATCGAGATAGAAAAGGTCACGAACAGGGCAAGGAAGGACATGATGAATGAGCTCGACCCACTTCTCATCCTCTACAATGCCAATGTACTCAAACATTGGAATTTAACATGGCTTGGCAAAGATTACCCCTATCAACTTCATCGTGCCTGGGACTTACTTGTTTTGGAGGAGAAAAGACTTCATGGCACCGAGAATGTTGACGTAACCAAACTTGAGAGCGAAATACTGATGGGCGATGAACCCAAAATACTATATGACGTCCAGTTTTCTCTCAAGAAAGAATTCATAAGCGCTCCTTCACATGAAACGGGCGAAGGATCTAGGTCGGCACATTCTGATATTGCAACTGAGCTACCCCCGATGTCTCAAATCACGACCGGGCCTGCGACCAGCTCCTCGACTGTTCACGGGTACGATCCAGATAAACCACGACTATCTCCGATCCTTGAGCATTGTTTTGAGGATGCTTTGGCTCAGCTCGGAATCCACACTACATAGGGTATTCCGTCGAGTTTTCTTTTATCTTGTAAAGTTGGGATGTTATCAACCAATTTTTCTAATCTATTCGCCTTTCTCTTTTTCAGTCTTAGACTCATTGAATATTGCTTCTCTCCCTCCTAGAGGACCTCGGCTAGAGTCTCAAACAACCGCGACTGAATCGGTTACAGTTACAACTTCGGACACCGCTCAAAGCGTTCGCGAAGAGGCTTTATTTTTCGATGATCAACTTATGGATACATTACTTAAGGAGGGGGAGACTCTCATCACGAAATCCTGTTCGACGCAGACATGGTAATCACAGGCTTCTCTGATCCCACTGGTTGGCCTAGTATGAAGGAAAGGTTGAGCAAGAGGAGCTCGAGAAGAGGAAGGTGAAGGGAGAGCCAGTTGAAAAAGTTTCAGAAGAGCCGATGCCTTCCCTCTTCAGATGATTCCTCCAGAAGGTGCGACTCCTCCGAAAAACGTTCCTCACACTTTTGGTGCCAAAGATGCCCCCATCCCTTCAACCTCCAGAGATAACACCGCTTCGGTCCACACAACTAAGGAAACTCCTTCTAAGAAAGGCCGAGGTGGCAAGGGATCGAAGAGGGTGGCTAGTAGTAGTTCGGAGGGTGCTACTCCGAAGAAGCTAAGAAAGGACAAGAAATATAAAGAATGATCTTTAGACATGCAACTAATTCAAGTAGCTGCTGCTTTTTTGGCTGGTTGTATATGTTTGGGCATGGCCCTTCAATTTTGTTTTGTATTCTGTACAACCAGATTTTATGTGAATAAAAATTCTTCTGCTTGTGTATGATCTCTGCATTTTATCGCTAAATGTCCAAACTACAACATTTCTTATTTCAAGTACTTGCAACTTGTTGGTTAACGAGTCGAACACTAATTTAATTAATACATCTCAAGGCCTTTCTACAGTTACAACCTTGAGGCATTGGGATCGTGAGATATGAGTCGTAGTGTTAGGCTATCATGATCATTCCTTGGGTATTCATATCTCTAGTCTCGGTATTCGAGTCGTTAAAAGAACTGGGTGGACGGTCGTGTCCCGTCCAAGTGGTGTTAATGTTCTAACATAACCCCCAAAAAACTTTAAGTCGATCGATGAATGGCCAATTCACATGCATCATGTTTTCCTCGTGCCCTCCATGTCCGTGGCTCACTTCAATAAGTAAGCGAACATGTCATGTTCAGTTTAGCTTTTACACTTTGTCCCGTCATGCCGTGGGATCGAGTTAATGGATATTAAACTAGGATGTGTATACTTTAGCCTTCAACAGTTTACATTTTCTTCCATCGATTCCAGGCCGAAATACTGGAATAGGGAATGGTTGAGACCCACTCATCGGTTCATGGAATTCTCGTTCTAGTCCATATTCCGGGAACTCAGAGTCGTTCTGTGGACGGTCGACTCGCGCTCAAGTTGTGTTCATACTTCGGTCCGTGCTTCGGGGACTTCGAGTTTTTAGTCGAACCGTTTACACATTATCCCACAGTCAGGGATTCATAGATTTCTGTTGAGTCGTTTATATTCTAGTCCGCGCTCTGGGGACTTAGAGATTTTTAAGAATCATTTATGCTCTAGTCTGCGCTTTAGGGACTTAGAGTACTCTAATCCGCACTCTGGGGATTTAGAGATTTTTGTGATTCGTTTATACTTTAGTCCATGCTCCAGGGACTTGGAGTACTCTAATCCGCACTCTGGGGATTTAGAGATTTTTAAGAATCGTTTATATTCTAGTCTACGCTCTGGGGACTCATAGTACTCTAATCTGCACTCTGGAGATTTAGAGATTTTTGAGAATCATTTATACTCTAGTCTACGCTCTGGGGACTCAGAGTACTCTAATCTGCACTCTAGGTATTTAGAGATTTTTGAGAATCATTTATACTCTAGTCCGTGCTCTGGGGACTCAGAGTACTCTAGTCCGCATTCTAGGGATTAAGAGATTTTTGAGAGTCGTTTATACTCTAGTCCATGCTTTGGGGACTCAGAGTACTCTAATCCGCACTCTGGGGATTTAGAGATTTTTGAGAATTGTTTATACTCTAGTCCACGCTCTAAGGACTCAGAGTACTCTAATCCGCACTCTGGGGATTCAAAGATTTTTTTAGAATCGTTTATACTCTAGTCCACGCTCTGGGGACTCAGAATACTCTAATCCGCACTCTGGGGATTTAGAGATTTTTGAGAATCGTTTATACTCTAGTCCGCGCTCTAGGGACTCAAAGTACTCTAATCCGCGCTCCGGGGATTTAGAGCTTTCTACGGGTGCAGTCGTATTTTCGCCCTTTTGATTTGCACTTCATTTATCATGCCGAGGTAGGAATTTTGGAATGAATGGTCGAACCACGTTCGTTCATGAAACGGGATTTTGCCCCTAACCTTTGGGACGAAACTTGGTAATCAAAGGGCCGATTCTCGCCCTCTTGGTAGTTATGGCTTTTTCATTGAATTGAGGAAAAAGGCAAGTGATGAATGGCTGGGCCACACCCATACCGGGGTTGGATCACTGAGTCTTGCTTGATTTGCTTCATATCTCTTTCTAGCAAACGAGGACAGTGGATTATTGAGGAGACAAATCAAGTCGCATCCATTTTGGGCTATAATCATGCCCATTCATTAAAATTTGTGGCTAACAAGTAGGCGGTCAACATCAGTCACTTCAAGTTTAATACGAAGGTTGTCAAATGAATATTTAGTCGTTTCCACGTTCTGTGGGATTGTGACCTTGTCAAGTCTTTTCAAATCCGTGCTTCGATGTCCCAAGTCAGGGGCTCAGGGTAACTGATGAATGGTCGAATCATGCTCATTTATGCATAAGCTTCCACAGGTTCCGTCATAATCTATGAAAATTAGTCGGTGCTCAGCCCTAGGCATTCAGATACTTGCATCGAATGCCTGTCGATTAATTCAAATTGATCATAGTTTATGCTATAATTGTAATGGAAATTATAGTAAATTCGTTAGAAAAGAGATTAGAATCAGTCTCATCCATAAGCGAAGCATCATGCGCGCTTGCTATTCCACTTTGCTCCCGGCTCCTTTCAACGGGGCAGCGACCATTATCGGTCTGGTTGATAATCAGGGTTCTTCGTTAATAGGGTTATGATGTTTCTGTCGTCATTGAGTTGATATGTTCCTCGGCTACGGCTACTCGTTTCGCTCTCCAATAGCATTTTCAGGTCCAGGACGCACACAAGGCTAAGTGATTCGGGATCGATGGTTAGTGCCCCATCACTTGGGGTCAGACCTAAGAAAACATGATGGTTGCTTCGGGTTTCCCTTCGGGTCGCTTGGGGTCGTTGATTGGATTAATTGGGGTCAGGAAACTAGAAGACCTGGCGACAAGTACCCCGGGGTCTGCTTCGAGTCTTGCATTAGGAAAAATACCATCCTACTCGAGCCCTACTTCGGGTCACAGCCCTATGTTATAAAATCCTCTTCACACTTGTTAAAATTTACATGCCACTTCATCATGTTTTCCTCTAACCAAAATTGAACATATCATCTTTAGTAGTTGATAACTCGAAGCCTCTTTTCTAGGAAGATACGAAATCAATTGACTTGGAGAAGTGGAGGCAGTTCTCAATGTTGTTGGGTTGGCCTTTAAGCACAAAGCCAAGGATGAAAATTATATGGAGAAGCATGAAGATAAAACGATCGGTCAAAACTGATGACCTTGGAACGATCGTACTAGAATCGATCGTATAGGAGCAACCAAAGTTCTATTGCAAGTTGGAAGGGAGGCTCACAAAAATTGATCGGCCATCTAGATGAGAGTGGGACGATCATATTCAAAGCCATCCTATCGAAGCCTCCACACTTAATCAGTTGCTCTTTGGAACGATCGTATAAAAATGATCACATGAAGACAATGGGTTGTCTTCAGTAAACTCAAACATCAACATGGCACGATCGACCGTATGCAATCCACGAACATTCGGTCTGAAGAAAAGGATGGAACGACCGGGTAATGAGCAACCTTGAAGGAATGATCGGGGACAAACGATCGTATAAAAACATGACTGGCCACATTCACGTGGTCGAAGCGATCGACGTTGTCCATTATGAAGAATGATCAGATATAGTGATGGTGCAAGTGGATCCATGGAGAAACAATAAGGATGGGATTGGAGACGATCGGCCGAAGGGCTTATCAAGGACAATCGTACATGGCATGAACGTGTGGAATCAATTGGTGGGGGTACAAGGCCAAATGTTGATCGTCGTTTTGCCTTACAATCTTGAGAATGGTAGGATACTTACGGGCTACATGGCTACTTGGTTGTTGATCTCACCATTTCCTCTTTTGGCCAAGACAGTAAACATGATTTCATGGCTATGTAAAGTAAGTTCCATCTAGACTTTTTCCAAATCTGAATAGAGTAGAAAACTTATCAATCAAAAGTTGGATCTATTTCACGAACATGAGAATTCACCAGTAGAGAATGAGATCTAATCTGACTGAGAAATTGTTTCTCAGTGAAATCACCAAAATGTTGACACCAAAAATGGGCATCAACACCCGTAGAATTTCATAGATATCGGAAAATTAAAGGAATCTAAAGAACAACGCATAAAAGTAAATAGACACGAAGATTTTATAGTGGTTCAGCAATCTTGGCCTACGTACACTTCAATTTTATTAATCTTTCACTTGATTACAATTACATGAGCTGTTGGATTAGCTAGAATCCATTGATCCAAGTTTATAAAAGGAAATAGCCATGGTAGAGCTCCAGGAGTGGCAAGAAGGAGAAGATGAAGAAGAAGTCCCCCTTTCTCAAGCTATGACTGTTGTATTTATAATAGGAGACCTGCACGGATCGGGCTGAAACTTTGCAAGAAGGCTCCTCAGGTCCAGTAGAGCCCACCATATCGATCATTCATGCCCATTCCACAATCCATAATGATCGGCATGCCTACAACCGATCGTTTTCTCTTTCCCTTAGCAACTTACAATCGTTATTGGGGGGCCTTGTAGGCTTCCTGCCATTGCTTCTAGAATATGGGTTCATGTTGGGTTGGAGATTGCAAGTTATTAGCTATTTTAAACCGAAGGCAGAATATTCATCAGACAATGCTGATCGTTAGGTAGCACTATCAATAACGATCGACCTTCATTGATCGACCTTTATCTCGCCAGATTATCAGGACACGCGATCGTCACAGCATGCCTCACTTGCTATTCTATTGATGTCCTGAAAACCTCACATGGATTGGCTTCAGCATTCTCAAGATATTGGATGTTCTCCAGTGATTCAAGCTAGTTATCTTCCTTGGTCGTCATCCGGTCGATCTAAACAAACCATTGTTTAACCTATAGCTTGCGTATATGAACTTCAATCAATTCCAAACTTGAGATACAACTCCACGGGGGCAGGCTAGTGACTTCATGTTTGCCATACTTTGACTTGGTTCTGGTTCGAACCTCTTCGACTATCATTCATAGCACTATACATAGCCGGCGCTTCCATTTATCGACCATTCGTCCCTGGTCGAATCGATGATATCACGACTTTGCCAAAAGGCGGGATAACAAACACTATAACTTTAACATTGTTTATTGGCACGACGTCCTAGTTAGGTGGCACATCGACTCCTTCCATGACAATTGTAGTAGTAACATTTGCCCCTTTCAGTATAGAGATGCCATTGAATTTTCAAGTCAATAGTGTCGGTGCTGACCTTTTACCGCCTTTTGGTCTTCTCTCGCTGATCTTAACCATTTATTTAAATTTAATCAAATGGTTCTCGCTCGCTTGTCTCCAACTATAAATACCTAGGCTCTTCCCGCTTTTTTATTTTACCTGTAATCAATAGCTTAATCGAGAAATCAGCGTTTCTTTTTAAAAAATTAAAAACTTCTTCAGCTCTTAATCGTCCAGTTCTCATTCAGGTACGATTTTTGTTTCAATTCAACAGAGACGCCAATTCAATCAATTAGATTTTAAAATCGCTATTAGGGTTTTATTGAGGAATTTGTTAACTTTAGTTCTATTATTAACGTATTAAAGATTGAGGTTGCAAATTTGACATTGCTGAGTGTCGTCTATCTGTATTATTCTTTGACTTAATTAATTATGAATTGATTTCGTCATAAAGGTTTGGGATTTTTAGCGTAATGTCGACGTGGTTTGCCTATCAAACCCGATCCACTGTTATTCTCGACCCAAATTGGTATCCACACTCATGATACTTTAAGTGGTTTAATTATTGGTTAATCAACAACGTAAGGTCTTTGTATCGCTTGAATTGGTTTCAATATTGATTATTATTGATGTAAACACTGGTATGTCCAAGATTCAACTATCGATAAGGACGACCTTGACTCCGAATGTTATCACATTGACATTGACCATTACCATCATTGTTACAATTCATGAAATTAATAAGTTTTTATATTATCTTGTTATTTTACTAGCTAATGACTTTCATTTTACTTGTAATAAGAGCGAAGTGCGATGATCCATTCGAAGTCACGTACACTACTGTTATTTGGTCATCTAAGTTGATTAGATGCGACACTAATTGGGTCGATAATAGTTTTAAGATAATATTGTGATATTAGCATGACATTTGACACTAATAAAACCCTTGCTATTTTAGCACCACTAAAGTTTTGTCCCATTGAGGCGCGACAACCTTTGTTATCATGACAGTTGATACCAATAACATTCTTTGTTGATTAATTCATATCAATAACGCTGAAGTCATTTCACATCTTATCGATTAAGTTAAAGCGCGACAACCCTTTGTTGAGATCGTAGAGGTCATTGACAATATTCATTCTGGTTTATCTCGTTGACACTCTTACCAATATTCTTATTGACAATATTCATTCGACGTTTACCTATAAACATAGTTTGATGGTCATAGCCTACTGTTTTCCTTCACTTTTTCACAATCATTTTTAACATTGCAAGTGGAGCTCTATATGACATCGACCCTTTAGACACCATTGTTTTTAACTTGGCACCGCTATTCGTCAAACATCCTCATTGCTTCGACATTAATCAAGGTTGTAGGGTTTGTCAGTATTTTATAGCATAAGTTTCATGGAATTATTAATGTGGGCTTATTTATGTTGATAGCTTTAGTGTGTGTTATCGACCTTCATATCACAAATGGAGCTTTATATGATGATGTTATTAACGACATAGCTATTTTTAGACGTTGCAAACTGATTAACACATTATCAACTTATACAGACACTTATTTGTTAATGTCGATAACCTCATTATTCTCGACATTAGTCAACTTATGGCATTCATTTTTTCCATGATTACGGGACTCTTGACAACAATTTATCTTATTTGTCATGAGTTCATGGACATTGCATATTGACTCCCATTAATAGCTCTTCCATGAGGCTCCTTTGTTGAGATTTGAAATTCATGTTTTCTAACAAATTTGTCACATGTTATTTATGTATTATTGTCTTATGATTAATATATACCTTATCACCTTGGCAGCAATAGCTTACTTAAGCAACAATTTTAGATTTAGCATTAGCATGTATTAATTTTTTAATATAATATGAATTATGGTAATTTCTTAAGTTTAGAACAACATCACCTGGCAGGAAAATGGAAGGCAAACAATCCGGCAAGAAGCCCACAAAGAAAGCTTACAAAGAGCCAAATCTTCTCCTTCAGCTAGTAAGAAGGGAAGCATTATTTGAATCCATCGTACATTACCACCCAAGTTGAAGTGGACTCCATTCTTCAATAATTTCGAGTTATTGGGGTCAAAGCCATTCCTGCTTTCCCTATAGATAACATTTATAATCCACATGTGGGATACTTCACTTTTTCTGCTATTCATATCTAGCACACATGCTATCTTCCTTTCCTAGGGTTCTTCTCCGATATTTGAAGCACCTAAATATTACACCGATCTAGTTCTTACCAAACTCACTACAAGAAATTGTGCTTTTAGTTGCATTATATAGCAGCGTTTGAAGGCTTAATGCTGCTGTTTCTTTGACCTAACATAATTGCAGTGTTAGATATGTTCAGGCGCGGGCTTTGTTTTTCCATTCCCGCTTACCATGCCGCCATCTAATTTTCATTCTCTTTTGTTGCTGCCGCCAAAGCAAAATGAAAACCTAAAATTTATGCAAGTCCAACTCCTCTTCTCAAATCTCTTAAACATCCACTGCCCAAAGATCGTCCCACCACATAAAAAACCAGATTGTCTGAACTCTGATATCATCTTAAAGAAAATTGATGTTATCATGAAGCTTTTCACGATCAAATCTAAGGTTTGATTTTGTATGATGATCGACACCGCCTAGAATAGATCTGCCACCTGGAAGCTTGAACATCGCCTACAAATTTGTGGAACTGTCGCCAATAGCTGGAGGTAATGAAGTTTCCAAAGTTGATGAAGCCGAGATCTGATGATGGACGGAAGCTTGCGATGCATGAAACTGATGATTAAAATGATGAAATACTGGCTGCAAACTGCTTATCTGAGATGGTGGTTGAGGCTAGCGAATTTGAAGGTGCTTCCTTGGTTATGGTAGTTGATAACATTTTAGATTCCTAAGAGATCGTTATTGACTTTCATATCTTTTTTTGAATTTTGAATTTTATCTAACTGCCTGCTTGTTTGTTCGCTGATGATATTGCTTGATTGTTGATATTGCTTAATTTCGTTGGTCCTCTGTCTCTCATTGTCTGCCCTTACTTTTCTATACAACAAATTTCTTCTTCTTCTGGAACTAATATCATCTACTCTTAAACAAATTGATAAAATTTTCAAATCGGTATTAAAATGAGTAGGAAACTTTGCTTTTAATTGAATATGTTTACTTTCAGTTTGAGGTAATATTCTAATTTTCAATGGGATTTCTGTATATCTTCATGTCTTCTATTATGGTTTACCATCTCTCTTTTATATTTCTATACAGTGACAATACTTTTATATCCATATTGTTTTAGAACTAGCCAGAATTAAATTAAGATGGTTCAAATTTTAAGATTATGACGGACTTTAAATTTTGATTGAAATCACTTTATCCACATCTATGTCAATTTTGAGATGCCGATGTTGCATAGACCTTATGAGTGGGTCATGTTGTCTGGAGTCATGACTTGCCTTTGAACTGTGCGTGTATTGGAAGCTGATGCCATTAGGTGACCTTCTTTTCTCTATTACCATTGAATTTGCACTATCCAATGCTTGATTTTTGATTTTTACCTGTTCTTTTCTTTAATATTCATGTTATTTTTTTGGTGAATTTTGATGTGCTTTACTTAAACTTTAGTGATAGTCGATAATAACATACAGTGTATCCTGCTTGCTTGTTGGAACTATTCCTGTAGCTAAGTCAGTATAATGGTACATTGTTTAGTAGCAATCATTTGCAATAATAATAAAAAGCATTTGGAATCGTGTGTTTGATAGGTAAGATAGTATAACAGTGCATTGTTTAATAGCTATCAAATAACAATCGTTTGCTCAGTTGGAGTAAGTATCTGAAGATTTTAGATCTGTCCAGCGATTCTTATTAGCCACATATAGTTTTGTTAACATATCTCTCTACCCCTTTGTACTTGTTAAGTTTCTGTATTTTCTGATATAAAAAGAAGCATATAACGTCTAAATCTATGCTTTGTCATACGCTTTGGAATGTGGGATTTTATATAAAAAATCATTATTTTGGGATTTTCATCTAGAATATTTGTGAGTAATCATTTTTAGATAAATGGTCTAATTGAGTGAGATTATCTCCGGTTTAGTATCGTTGCATCTGAAAAATCCAATGGTTTATACAGTTTCATGACTGGAAAGATCAACAATAGTTGCATTAATCATTTTTTTCAATCAGTTATGCTGATTGAGTTTAGCATTGTGACTAGTATCCCATTTATTTCAAATGGTCTTTGCTAATCTTTGGAATTCGATATTTTTGTGGGGTTTTATGCAAGTACGTATTTGTGCTATTACAAGAGGTCCATATATGGAGTTTTGGAAGTTTAACAGACACAAATGTTTCGTTACACCACCTTACATTGCGGTGACATTTAAATAATGATATTTTGAAATTATTTTGTATGCTGAAACATGTCAGATATTTTAATTACAATGTAAGGTGGATAGCTACATTTTAACTTTCATCCCATTTGTTGTTGCTATGAAATTGTAACTAGTGTATTACTTAGTTTACTAAGATGTGTTGTAATAAGTTTTTTAGATTAAGATGTAGAAATATATTTTATGGACACAACCATGAATTTTGAGCTGCTTTAGCGAAAAAATGCATCATTTCTGACTAGTATAAACATGTTTCTCTAGCAGTTTTTAGAGTATTTATTTCAAACTTTGAATAGCTATTTATAATGGTACTTTGTTGTGATAAACAAGTCTTGTTTCTTTGTCTTTCAATGCCATTGTTGTTATTGCATGCTGCCTTGGTCATGCTTGCTAATCAAATATCATGTGGGAGCAATTTCTCTAGCAACATCAGCTGTTATGAGAAAATTATTGACATTTTTCTTCAGTACTTATTTTTCTAGCAACATCAGCTGTTATGAGAAAGTCGTCGTTGTTATTTTGAGTTTATAGAGTTAATCTTAACAGTAATAAGGTGGTGAGAACCATTGTTATTTAAGTTTAAGTTACTCTTAAAAGGATAATGCACACTTTATACAATAATGATATTCTTAAGAAACAAATGCTCACACCTTCACTTGACTTATGGGTTGGAGGTGGTTAAGTTGTACATAATATTTGTACTGTTATCTATGCAATTCATTACAGAAATTCTTTTTGAACTATTACCCTTGTTAGCACTAAGTTAATAGAAGAGAATCAGATTTCCCATGTCATAAACTTATAAGCCTGTTTGCCATTTTGTTTAAATAAAAATTGATACCTATGAGTATGTTGAGCTTCCCCTTAAATGCAGGAGATCCATTTTCCACTGAATGACTTCATTGAATAAAAAGAAAGTTGGATTATGTTTATGTAGCTACAGGTATTTACAGAAAGTAACTAAAGTTGTAAGGGATATGGGCCTTGTTTAGTGGAAATGATGCAGTGATGATGGCTATTTGTTTATTTTGCAAACAGTTAGAAGCTTACCCTCAGGCGATTTTAGCTTTGCAATGCCAGGTTTTATTTCCTTCTGATATATCCAATGTACTATTTTAGTTTCAAATAATGTTTGAGCATAGTAAGTGGATTTTAATCATTATCTTAACTTACAAATATGATAGCCATATGCCTATGGATGTAGAGTTGAAGTAACACACAGTAAAAACTAAGCTCTGATTTATAACTCATGTAAGTTGACAGTTGAAACAAAAAATGATTTACTTTATCATGAGATGATAAAAGTAATTATCATTTGTTTAGAACCATAAAAGAATAAAATTGTGATTCACAATTTGGTCCTTTGTTTGAAATCATTTTATATATAGAATGATTAAAGATAGACATGATAAATAAAATAAAAGATTAAACAATAAAGATATAGGATTCATTGTTTTGCCAATATTATGTTTTTTGGATGTCATTCCTCTTATGCTCGACAGACATGGAAGAAATAAGAATTAGTCACATTTGGTTCTTTGAATGATTAAATGTGCTTCTAAAATCTCAGTTTGGTCATCATTACATTTTGCAAATTCTAAGATTTCATGGGGCTTTTGTCACATAAGCTTCTGATGTAAGTGCGTTTTAAGCAAATATATTCGATATTCCTTTAAACCGCAACTAAATCGGTGATAATATGAGTTTGGAACATGTATTTTATGGAATTTGTATGTGATAATTGTAAGGTGATGGAGAAATATTACTATAGTGATAATAAATGGGATTGACATGTATAGTTTAGACTTGGCCGCCATCTTAATTAATAAGTCCTAATTATGTCAACTCTGTGTACAAAGATCACTTGATGAATGTGCACAGTCTTTGTTGAAAAGATAACAAGGCAGTGGAGTGAATTACTACTAATTAGTTGCAATGTGTTCGAATATAGGGTTCTTAATGTTGTTGTTAAAATGCATATAAGTGGATCAACCTAAGGAAATTTAAAAGGTATAAACAAAGCAAATAACAACTGTCTGATTTTCCCCTCGCATATTCTGTCAAAAATATAATAACAAACATTGGTAAATATATCAAAATCCATGATTGGTAGTAGATGCATAAAACTTCTAATTTGACATTGAAGTGTAGAAGTGTGCATGAAAAACTTAAGTGGTAATTTCTGGATGGGTATTTTCGGGTAGAGATTATGAAGAGGTACTAAATGCTTGTGTTTTTTCAAGTTAAACTTACAAATTTCATCATAGCTGAATAAAACAGTATTTCTGTAAAACAATATTTTTCATGTTTCAAGTAAATGTTTATGTTCAAATTTGTCTTCTATGTTTAGGGAAGGTTAATATTCATGTAATTTCCATTAATTTAATGGTAGAATAAAATTTCAAAACTTACTGCATACAAGCTAATTATGACCACTTTCCATCCACCTTCTCCCTCAACACAACCATATAATTATTCTCCACCAACACATGTTGTACAACATTTCAATTTTTAACACCAGCAAAGAGAAAAGCATCGAATTGAACAATGCGGCCTCAGAGATTCCAATTTCGTGGAACGGAGGATGCATGGCATCCTGACATGATGCGCATGGTGCTTTCTGAATTCATCGCCACTGCCATCTTCATATTCGCTGCAGAAGGCTCCATCCTTGCCCTCGGTACTTCACTCTTCCTTATTTTTTCTTCATACATAGTATCATCTCTCTTAGCCCTTCTTCATGTATCACAGAGAAGCTTTACCTGGAAATGTAAACGGCTAGCAGTCTAGTAGCAATAGCAATCGCCTATTCCATTGCCTTGTTTGTCACAGTCTCGGCCGCGTTCAATACTTCAGGCAGTCACGTTAATCCGGCGGTCACGTTCGGCGCCTTGATCATAGGTCGCATATCCTTCATGCGCGTTGCCTTCTATTGTGTTGCCCAGATCCTTAGTGCAGTCGTTGCCTGTTTACTCCTACGCTTTTCCACTACTGGCATGGTAATTTTTTTTACCTGTAACTGTTTGTACAATTTTGTAAGTATTACACAAATGTAGTTATACAAGAGGGCTAACACAAATAAATGGAAGTAACTGACACTACAGTTGTTGCCTAATACAGTTACGGCAATGTGAATTTACGGAATATTTTTGTTTTAGAGAACCCAATTGATAGAAAACGACAAGGGTAAAGAAAATTGTACATTTCAATTAGTGGATGGATGCATCATCGATGGATTACGGACGTTCCAGATACTTTTTCATATTTTATAAGATTTAACTTGACCATAGTACTGAATACACAATCTGCCCATAGTACTGAATACACAATCTGCACATAGAATGAAATCTAGTCAGACTTCTAACCCAGTTTTGATCTGAATATCTGTGTAAATTGAAAATTATGTATTCGTTGGGGAACTATATAGGATGCATATAAAAATAGAACAATTTTTGTTAATATGTGTTAATATAGAATATCGAGTTATAGATTACATGATTTTCATATATACATATATATATACATATATATATACATATATATATATATATATTGTTGATTTTTAAACTCGTTTGCAGGTAATTAGCTATTTCAAAGCGAAGACTGTCGACAACAAAGAACTATTGGTAATCAAGCAATGAACATGAATTTAATTGTTATATATGTTCTCGTATTTTGTTAGTACCATTTGTGGAAACTTGTCTATGAATGCTTGTAGTATGTGACTTATTTTGTTGAAAAACTACTATCGAATTGATTATGGATATTATATTTGATTGTAAGATTAGCATGTTTTTGCAATTATTTGAATATGATGATCATATGATTGATTGTTTGTATATGCTAATTATGTGATTTAATTGTTTGTTTGAATATATGAAAATTATGCGATTGATCATTCGTTTTAATATGAATAGTATATAAGCGATTGTTGGAAATGGTATAAACCATCAACCGTAAATAGTAGCATTTAAAATATGCTACCAAACAACCAATAACTTATAGTAGCGTTTTAGAAATGCTACAGAAACAAATGTAAACTAATATAAAAATTATACAGTTGCATTTTAAAAATGCTACTGAAAGTTATTGGTATCGTTTTTTTAACCCTACAAAAAAACCTATAGCTGCATTTAAAAGTGACTTTTGGTAGCGTTTTTTAAATCCTACAGAAAATACCTATAGTTGCGTTTAAAAGTGACTTTTGGTAGCGTTTACTAAAACGCAACAAAAGGTTTTAGACTTTTAGTTGCATGTCGTATAGCAGCGTTCTCTAAAACGCTACCATAAGTTATGGTAGCATTTTTTCAACGCTACCAAAAGTCTTTTCTGGTGTAGTGACTCCTACAGATATTTGACTTGCTTGGCAATTTTAGCTCGAGAGGTCGGACTCCCACCTCCTAGTCTTGAAATTATCCATCACATAACTGGCCCTGCTAAGGTTGGAGAACAACCAAGCCATCAACTATACCAAATCCATCCCCATCCAAAGAGCTTGATTTTTGAAAGCGTTAACAAGATGAGAGGATGGGAGACTCAATTCTTCTTTGTTAAATGCTTCTCTAATATCAAAGGAACATTTTCTACCGCTGGTAAGTTTCTTTTTCTTACTTATCCATGTTGGTTTATTGTTCTTTACTAATAGATGTCTCTCTTTCAGATCCCGCCCCCAAGAAGTTAAACTCCAAGGATCAAAAACTTATGTTATCGCTAACTCAGGCACTAGGGAAAATGAGGGACATGCTTAGATTACTAACCTCGGCTAAGCTTCTTCAATATCCTATCATTTTGGATGGCCACAAAATTCTAGGGAAGCCTCTGATGGTAAAGTACAACTCTTGGGGCAAAAGCTCGTTGGTAATGGGCAAGCCTGAGCCTTTTAAATCCAACTCCCCAGTTCAGCCCGGGATACCTAGTAAGTTACCGTTGCATTCATTTGAAATTTATTATGATACCACCTCATAAGCTTATTCCCTTGATTTACATTCATCTGCTTTGACAGTTGTTCCTATAGAGAAGTAAGCCATTATTGATGCTCCTAAAGACAAGTCGAAGAAAGATGACTCTCCTGCTTTGCTTCAGGCTCCCAAACCTCAATCTCTTAAAGATGTTATTTCTAGCTCATTTACTATTGCCAAAACAAACTAAGTGATGGTTCTGATGTTGCACCTACCCCTAGTAAGAAGCCTAAGAATGGGGACGTGCAAGTCCCTGTTATTATTAAAGAGGAAGAGTTAGTTGGTACTGATGCAAATCTCAAGACCCCAAATCTTAATGTTGCTAGAGACATGACTAATCTTAATGCTGCTGGAGATGAGGTCCAACAAGTGACTAAAGTAGAGCATTCCTGAGATCCACTTCTTTGTATCACATTCCCGAACTCTCCTGAAGCTTTGAACCGCATTTATGAGGATCTTGAATTTTCTTTTACACCAAAGGATCCACTTCCTTCCAAGTCCCAATCATCGACTCATGTCAGCAAATTTGATGACCTTCTCTAACTGGTCATCCAATCCCCTTCTTTTGCTGCTCATAAGCCGTTACAACCTTCCTCCTACAGTCAAGACCATCGATTTGCCCTTCTTAGGCAACATTTGTTGGTATGTACCTTTCTTGACTAACTATGTTGAACTCTTAATACTTCGTGTATAACATTTTGGCTCAAGTTTTGTTACTCGTTTCAGGTCACCAAACATTTGTTTTCACTTCAAAAAAGAAGCTTTAGGATCGACAAGTGAGATATTCAAGCTTAAGGAGCAGAACTCCTTGCTCAACAACTACATTATTAGTTCAACCACGGCAAGAAATGAAGCCGTAAAGGAAAAGGAAAAGCTGGCTACTTCTTTAAAAGAAACGAAAGCTTTACTCCTTAAAGAAAAGAATGATAAACAAATTTCTGATGACCGGGTAAAGGCTTTAGAATTTGCACTTGAGAAGGCTGAAATGAAGGAGGCCAAACTTGTGGCAGAGAATGCATCCCTCAATAAAAAGCTAAAAAGAAAGAAAGTTCTTTTGGATAAGTCAACTGTTGTGATTAAGGACGTGCAACAGACGGTGTCCTATTTCCTTGGTAATCCCCTCGATACTATTATCGTGAGTTCTCATGAGAAGGCATTTTTTATTGTGTATGTCGATAACGCTAATAAATGCTTGGATTTTGGCTTTTCTTTTCTCCCTCCAGCATAGAACAAGAAGTTCATGGATAAATTTGAAGCAACGTCAAATGAATCCCAAGCACCTAAGAAAGAGGAGGTTGATGCTGCTAAGCTTTCGACTTTCGATGATACTCCAGCTGATAAGGAGATAGAGTCGGATGAGGAGGAAGAGAAAGATGATAATGAGGACAGGAATAGAGATGACCATGGCAATGATGGCCCCGATGATGATGATAACAACGATAATGATGGTAGAGGTGACAGGAAGGGGCCTTTTGGTCAACCAGATGATAGGGATGGATTTGGCGACACTAACTTAGACTTAGCTATTCAAGATACAGAAACTGCTGACATGCAAGACCCTTTAAAGAAAGATTCTCCAAAGAAGGGCAGTACTTTCCAAGGCCAACCGTCCAAAGACAAAGGAAAGGTTTCATTGTCTTTAGTTCCTCTCTCTCAGATATGGATCTCTTTATCCAAATGCCTTAAGCTATCAAGTAACTTTTAGCTAATACATTGATTGTTTTAGCTAAGGAGAAAATTGAAATATTGTTATGACGTGATGCTTGAAAAGAAACAAATCGATATAGATCGTTTAAATAGAAAATTGGACAAACAACTGAAAGAATACATCAAATTATCTAAGAAGCACAAGAAGCTTGCTAAGAGCACATCAAAATTAAGATATTTCAAAGAAAGAGAAGTCGATCCTCGGATGAAGAAAGCCCGTCGTTATCGATAAATACTAATGAAAAAGAATTCTGAATTGATAACCCTCTTTTAGATGTTAATTGATGACAAAAATGCCCTAGTGGAGTTTCTGTACAAAGCTTATCATAGGGGTAAATTTTTCAGTTTCTCAAATTTAGGTGGCGACTGTGGGGGTTTGCTCAGACGCTTTCATCATAGATATTTGGATGAGTATGAGTATGGGTCCGATCCCTACCCCAATGTGTTGGAACCTTCCCAAAGTGGCCTCTATCCCACCTTCTTCTCACTCTCTTCCCCCTAAAAAGCTTAAATATAATAGGAAGATATTTATTTCTGAAATGTATAACAAATCAAGCTTGTATGAACCTGAATGCCTTGCATAATTGTAATATGCAACTTGGTTGACCTATGAATTTTATCGTTTTAGTTTCTTATCCTTAGTTTAATTTCAACATGTTGTATATAATAAAAACCTCTTGAGTAGCCCAGTTCCTAGGGATCTCTTGAGTAAATTTGTTAAGCTAAAGAGAGATTTTACGAAAAAAATCTTCAATTCTCAAAACATCACAGCTGGCGAGATATTGCTTCCTTAGGGATTTATAAGAAGTTTACATGTATTTCCCTCGCTTTTGCTTTGACTTCTTGGGTGATGAAAAGGATATGTTGCTTAGTGAAATTCCATGCTATCACACAAAATTAATATGTGGTCGTGATAGCCCTCCAGCTGGGGAATGAGATTATCATCGGTTCCCTTTTGTTTATACCCTGAAAGGAATCAAGGCTTCCTTTGATTCTACACTCACTTTGTTAGCTAGGTCATTTGAAAAGGCTAAAACTACCATTTTTGCAGCTTTAGGAATCAATTAAATGTTTAAAAATAATAGAAGTAATGTATTTTAAACTTCCTTATTGTTTGTAAATGTTTTTCTTTATCAAATAAAAGAACTTATTACTTTTCTTTATGTGTTTGATCTTTGCTTCCCATATTCTTAATAGGAAACTCAGTTAATGCATTCATCTGATCCTCTAGACGCTTTTTCATGAGTTGTTGAAATCGAAGATAGATTGCTAGTAGATATTAAAAAACAGAAATCTTCTCAAGATGACTTATCTTTACTATTCCTTAATCATCCAGAAGCACAAAAATGGCACATGAGGTACTTTCAACTAAGAGTGATTTTTAAAGGTCTGAAAGAGCGAACTTCCTGCTTGGAAGGAGAAATCAAAATGAATGATGAAGGAATTCAACTATTGATAGAGAAAATTGATTCGTTCTTACAACCTAAGCCTCTAGTTGATTTCGACGCTGAAATAACTAAATCCCATCAATAAATAAACGGTCTCGAAGTAGAAAAAATGAAAAGTCAAGTCTAATGTCATTCATTAGAAATTATTGCAAGTAAATGCGAAGTTGGCTTTCCTATCCCTACTCCCAGAAGAATGACCAGATCTTGGTCTTTGGTGAGCTAAGAATTCCCTACTTATTAGACCTACCTCCTGGCTTAAGTGATGACATGATTTGAAAATGGAGTAGAAAAGTTAAATTTGAATATATGCAACACTTTAGTAGGAAATGGGATGAAAAAGTATCTCAACTTACAAATGAATACGAAAGCAAAATTCAAGGGCTTAAGCATGAAAAATACACTCTTAAACAAAAGGTCGAAGAATTAAAGAGTATGATTCAAACTTTGTGAGGAGCCAACAAGACCCTTCAGCATGCTTTGGAAATCCAAATTTCCTCACTTGATGATGCAAACACTATTCAGAGAAAGGAAAAGAAGATCAAAGAACTTCTAGATGTGGTCATTCACTACATCACTGATCCTTTAATTTCCAAGGACTTAGACAAGCTAGCACGGAATCCTAGCGAAGATTTGCCTTGAACAGATCCTCTTATCTGCCTGACTTTTGTACCTATAATTTTGTATGTAATATATTAGTTACAAATGAACTTGTATTGGAATGAAAGTTACCTCAAAACGTAAAGTATGTGGCTTTGAATCGAATTATCCGATTATCTTGCTTTTATACTCCAAGCTTTTGATGTCTAGATCAACATTTTTCTTATTAAGATAATTGAAACCTTCATATTAGAATTTTCTTTCTCATAAAAGACCAAGAAATATGATCGACGGTTAATAACAGAAAACCAGAAATCTATTTGATAGAAAAAGTCTAGAAATTCATATCTGATAATAACAGAAGAAATCCAATAACCTAAATCTGGCAATAATAATAGAGGCCTAGAAATCAATGTCTGGTAATAAAATAGAAGGCCAAAAATCCATATCTAGCAATAATAATAATAGAAGAAGACCAGAAATTCAAATCTGGTAATGATAATAGAAGACCAAAAATCAATGTTTGGTAATAATAATAGAAGACCAGAAATCCATATCTAGCAATAATAATTGAAGAAGACCAGAAATTAAAATCTGCTAATAATAATAGAAGACCAGAAATTAATGTCAGGTAATAATAATAAAAGACTAGAAATCCGTATCTGATAATAATAAAGACCATAAATTCAAATCCGGTAACAATAATAAAAGTCCAAAGAACCATATCTGCAAATAATAGAAGAAGACCAGAATCTCTTGTTTGGTGGTTGAAAATTGCATTTGTTGGGAAGCATAAATAGCTCATATTTGATTGACTTTCCTCTAGTAGACTCTCTTTGACTTAAAGCGCTACTTGGCTCAGATTTTGATAGATCTTCCTCTAGAAGATTAATTGATATGGAGCTCTACTTGGCTCTGATTTTGATTGATCTTCCTCATGAAGATTTCGCTGCTTTAGTGAGGCTTTCGATAACTGGCACTAAAGGCTTACTCCTCCTTCCTTTAGGAGGTGCTTCAATGAGGCCTTTGATGATGGCACCGAAGGCTTTCCCAATGCTTTAGTGAGGCCTTTGATGGCGACACTAATGGCTTGCTCCATCCTCCCTCTAGGAGGTGCTTCAATCAGGCCACGTAGGCAGGGGTTGAAGGCTTTCCCGGTGCATTAGTGAGGCCTTTGATGGCGGCACTAAAGACTTACTCCGACCTCCCTCTAGGAGGCGCTTCAGTGTGGCCTTTGATGACGTCATTGAAGGCTTAGGGACTTTGATGGCTAGGGACCTCTTATGGTCATGAGCCTTTGATGGCTAGGACCTTTAATGGCCAGGGACATCTTACGATCATAAAACTTTGATGGTTGAGGCCTTTTATGGCCACAGACCTCTTGCGGTTATGAGCCTTTGATGGTTGGGGCCTTTGATGGCCACAGACCTCTTGTGGTCATGAGCCTTTGATGGCTACGTAATGTATTTTAGGAGAATCCTACTCCTTGACCATGTAAAATTCTCTTATTTGAAGAACCTTCTATTATTGTAAACTTGTTTAACATCTCTTTACAAATTCATTGAGTTTTCCTTGCCCTAGAAAATTAATGATCATTCCTTATATGCTTCTGCACTGGTTGGTGTTATGGTCATTTGTAAGATGATACTGACAATATGATCTTCCATGATTCCGTTTGAACTTGGGTCTCCTCTTTTGTGAATGCCAATAGTTGAGATCATCTTTAGTCAAGAAATAGATGTTTTCCATAGAAGTAGTGAAGGTGCAATCTTTTGGAAGCCGTGATTTAGAGGCTAGCCCTTTTAACTGATGCTTGGCTCTTTTGTTGCTTACACTAAGCTCCTTAGATTCCACAACAAGCTTCCTTTTAAAAGAATCTTGAGTTTCATTTTTTCCTTGGGAGTGGCTAAGAACGCCTTCCTACTTTCTACTGAATCGTTCAAAATCCTTTGTTACTTCTCTTTCGAAAATGGTCCCCTTAGCTTTAAGTTGAATCTCTTTTCTTATTCTTGAGATGACATATTCTCTTTTGCACTATTTTCCTAGAGCAAAAATGGTTAATAGCCCTAGATGGAACAGATTCAAGATCCATTTATCTAGGTTATAAGATGTTGCTCATCTTCTCTTATTTTCCATGATTTGCAATGCCCTGATTCTTAACACTTGTTCTTCATAAAGCCGGGGATCATTAGTAATCGGGCAAGGGTGCCAAGTTGTTCGAGGTTCGAAAGACACTTGTTCAGACATCTTTACTCGGTTAATTGGCATGACTTAGTTGATGTAATCAAAGGTAGGTTGGTTTGGATTATGCTTGATTGGGTAAGTTCTTCAAGCTCTAAATATGCAGGTTAGGGTAGTTCAAAGCAGGCTAAGGTAATTCCACTATGGATTTTAATGAAGTCGGAGGTTTCGAAGCCCTCCTTCTAGCACCAAAACGTTAATGAATGAATTCACTAATCCCAAAAGTATGAGTAAGCAGTGCAAACTCAAAGAGAGGCATTGTTGAGGCTTTTCGAAGTCATCGTAGAGAAGTATGCATCCATATTAATGCCAAGTCTAGCCATCAAAGTCGAAGTCATATGATTCATGATTGAAGTCAATGTCCAAGTCAATATGAGAATAGAAGCACAAGTCTATATGCAAGTCAATATGTAAATTACGATCCCAAGTTAAATTGATATGCAAGTCTAAAGTTGATTCGATCCAATATTCTATGCAAGTTCAAAGTCAAAGTCAATTACGCTATGCAATTATCTGATTTCCAATCCCTTATGTGTTTAAAGGCTCAAGTATTACAATTGGCAACATCTCCAAATTGATTTAGGGTTTACAAAGTTGAAAATGTAAGAAGTGGAAGGAGAGGAAATTCGTCCCCCAAATCGGCACCCCTATGTCTATATTTATAGAGGTGGCACAGCTCCACTCTGTCTTTCATGACTTTGGCATGCTTAGCTTCGACAGTGTCAACCTAGCATTAGCTTCGTCATTGAAAAGGCGACATTGTCTTGATTTCAGTGTCTTCGACGTGCTTCAGCATCAACTTTAGTGATGGCATTAGCAACAACTTCGATGACTTCAATATTACTATGTTCTAGGCTTAGAATTTGGGAAGTGTCGAAAACGTCACTTTTACCTTGTGAATATTGATAGTCTTGGGCATCACCCATATTATGTACTGGAACACTTCAGATTGATAGTTAGCGGCAACCACCAACTGCGGCATTGGTGGCTTTGATCATGACGGTCGACGACCTTTAAGAATGAGTGTTCACCATCAACACAGCTTTGCTTAGACACATAACATCCTCCAAAAAATTGAAGCAACGTGCTGCATAAAAGGCAAAGTGCAATATTGGTCGAAGAGCGGTGTTGCTTTGTATTTGGCTTCATTGTGGTGCAATATCTTCGAAGAGCTATGAAATGTAGAGCTGCTAACATCTTCTGTTATTGTCGACGACGAGCTTGTCTTGGTTACAATGTGTAAAAACGATGTCATTTGAGTATCACTTTAATGAGATTTGATGTGGGCTATATTGACACTCATTAATGGCTTAAGATGTTGATCACTTGCGATGTTGATTAGATTCGACGTCATTGTTCCTCATAGTTTATCCTTTTATCAGCGAAGCGCGGAGTCCCACTCTTCGACACTGATCTACCCTTATGTCTTTTATAATAATGATGGTGTGCGATGTGATCAAAGAGAAACTTCTAGTATCGACACTATTACTTTAACGTTGTTTATTGGCGCAACGTCCTGGTTAGGTGACACATCGACTCCTTCCATGACAATTGTAGTAGTAACAACAAAATCATTGAGTATATATATAAAATAATTTTATTTTTTTTAATTGTTACTGCAAACCCAAGAACAATTTTTTAATTAATAAACAATTGTAAATAAAAAAACACATGTGTAGACATATGCACAAACACACATATATAGTTTTTATAAAATCGATGCTAGTTAACTTGGACCTCACGGCATAAAAACTTTTTTCTTTTTAGATTTACAAAATAATTTTTAAATAAATATTTATAAAATAATTCAAAAACCAATAATTATTAAGTATTAAAATTATTAAAAAATTACTTTCGAAATCTAAAAATTATGCGATGTTATTAAATAAAATTTTATAATTAATTTCAAATTATATTAATATATGTGTATATATATATATTTATGTAATTATGTATATAATCAATTTCTATTTAAATATATAGTTATATTAATATTTAGATATATGATAAATATATATAAAGTAAAATTTGCCATCGAACTATTGTCGTGCGAAACCAAAATTTTGGAGATTTTAAAATAAATATTATATGATTTTAATCTTTAGGATATAATTTATTAATTGAAAAATCATATGTAATATTATTTAGTTTTAAAAAATGATTTTTTTTATTTTTTTAGACCATGAGTTTAATACCAGTAAACATTAGAAAAAATTAATATACAGATGCACCAATATATTTAACCATCCAACATGTAACAGAACATCAATACATTAGATTCGTAATATAATCTAATAACTTACAAGTAAAATAATAATAGATAATGATATTAAATGAATCAGTAAACATGTTGAATACCTTTCACCAAGTTCTAGAGATTTCACTTTGAAATGATGAAATGGCTCCTTGAATGAAATTCCAAGTTCTAGAGTTAATAGCTCCCGAATTGCTTTACCACCGATGATCGAATCGAAGAATTTTGTTGTGGTTTTAGCTTGGATTTCCTTTAGGTTTAAATAGGGGTTTGCTAGTCGAAATTTTTAGGAGGAAGGAGAGAAAAAAGTCTCCAAATAAATGGTGTAGAGAGTGGCATACAAATAGGTAGCTAAATGGGGAGAAAAGTGGATTATATCCTTATCTCTCTTACCACTTCCACTCTTTTAAACCATTCAAAAGCTTTCCTCTTTTGCCAGCGTTTGGTTGGCCCATCATAGCTATTTTGGCCGAAATTTGCATGCCCCATATGGGCCTCAAAACTAATTACAGTCCGAACAATGTCCGTTGCATTTAAATTTAAATTTAAACGTGTATCGATATCGTATATTGATTAATATATTTATAACTACTATAAATACATTGTTTAACATTGTTCAACACATCAAAAACAAAATTTTATAATTAATATTTCATAAATATTAATTAATTTATAACAATGACAAATTAATTAAATTAGGTGATAAAAGGAGTATTTATCGTTTCGGTTGTGTGACTCTTAGGTGTAAATTTGGTCAGTGATTAATATCAAACAATTAGAATATTAATGTTCACATGTCACTTAGCAGGTGTTGTGACATTTTGGCCAAATTTATCGCTTACTTAGTTTTGGTAAAATCCAATCTTACTTTGTTAAGCGTTACCTAGTAGTGACGACGCCAATTCTCTTTATCAAAACTATATCACATTGGACTTATGGAATTTGGTAATGGTCATGTTGGGTACGTTTCAACCCTGTTCGAGGCTGCCGAACCAAAGCTCCATTCCAGACTGCCGAATCAAAGCTCCATTCTAGACTGCCGAATCAAAGCTCCATTCCAGACTGCCGAATCAAAGCTCCATTCCAGACTGCCGAACCAAAGCTCCACTCGAGTCCACCGATCCAAACTACCACCGGACCAAATCCCATCCACCGATCCAAACTACCACCGGACCAAATCCCATCCACCGATCCAAACCACCTCATGACCGAACCAAGAGGATGCCGAACCAGACTGCCAGGCCAGATCACTTCAGCCCAGGCCCACCAGCAGCTGTATATATCCAAGACCCCTGCCCCCAACCTCACTCTATAAATAGAGAGGCAGGGGTACAGCAATGGGGGACAAGTTTGAGAGCTCAAGCACGGAAGGAACTTTCAAACAACTTTCTTTTACTGGTAGCGAAGCTTTGTACTTGTAATAACATCAAAAGAAGAGAAATAACATATAAAGTGGACGTAGGCACATTCTGGCTGAACCACTATAAATCTGTGTGTCTTTTTACAGTTTAGCACCTGTTTTTCATATATTTGCATAAACCCCCAAAATCACTAAGAACAACATAAGATCTGCTAAATCATACACTTTGAGGTGTTTGTCCATTTTTTGTGCAAACATTTTTGGTGCTTTCATTGAGAGCTAGAAACTCGAAGCTTCAGCTTCATCTACTTAACGAGTTTTCCTAACAGCATCGTCCGCCACTTGGAAAACATGCCTCCCAAACAGAGAAAAGATGTTAACAAAGGAAAAAACATCGCATCCAGTAGCCTTCCTGATCCAGCTGCCGCAAATCAAGTAAATCGTCCTCCTCCAGCAACGGCAACAAATGAAGGACAGGCTAACCCAACCACCCCTACCACAGAACAGCCCGCAGCAATTACTAGGGCAGATTTGGACAGAGTTGTTGTTGAAGTAACTAACCGCTTCACGTCCCAGCAGGAAGCCTTGGTGGACCATCTCATGTCACGCTTGAGGGACGCTGAAGAATCCAACCACAACACTGAATCATGGGGCGAGTCCCAGTCTGGAGGATCTCAGAGACAGCAAAGATCTTCCTTCTTCGAAGGAGCTAACGGCAGGAGTAGCCGTGGTAGGAGCCGAGACCAAGCCCAGCCCGAAGTTAGGCCTGAGGAAACGTTTGGTGCCGAACCCAACAGGGAAGGTACCGGGCAAAGGTCAACTGTAGCTGAGCCTGTCATGCTGCCTAACCATAGAAACACCAGTGAACGGGGCCGAGCTAGAGTCCAGCCCGAAGTTGGACCCGAGGAAGTGCTTAGATCAGAACCCAACAGGGGAAGATCAAGGCAAGGGCCAACTGTAGCTGGCCCAAGCATGCTCCCAGAAGATCAAAGGCAGCCACTGGAAAATATGAGGAATGATAGGCGATACCATCCCTACAGGTTGTCTGGACGGAATCAACCCCACAGAACAGAACCAAACTCATTTCTGTCCGCTCCAAATTCTGATGAAAGGATGGCGCGCTTATTCAGAGAGTGTGTCCAACGGGAGCAAAGAGATCGAGGGATAGGCGCTAGGGTAACCAGCCCTTTCGCCCGCAATATCGAAATTGCTATCACCCCCCGAGAATGGAAGATGCCAACAATGGAACCCTACAAAGGAACCTCCGATCCCGTTGTACACTTACAGAGGTACACGCAGCATATGCTCATGAGCGGAGCAACAGAGGGAGTACTGTGCAAATGCTTCCCGCTCTTCTTAGCAGATCTTGCTACCTCCTGGTTCTGTCATCTACCCCAAGGATCCATCAGCTCATGGGAAATGTTGAAAGAAAAGTTCATCAGTCAGTTCCGCATTCATGTGGAGCAACCTAAGGACGCTTATTCCTTATCCAGCGTCAAGCAGAAACCTGGAGAAAAGCTGCAGCAATACCTAACCAGATTCAACGCCGCAGCAGCCGCAGTTCAAGATGCCGATGAGAAGCTTATCCTAATGGCCCTCTGCAGTGGGGTGCATCCGGACACTAAATTTGCTAGAAGATTGACAAAAGAAAAACCAGCTACTTTACCCGATTTCTTCCATGAAGCCGGGAAATACATGAGGCTTGAAGATGCTGCCATTGAGGGGCAGTCAGGACAGCAAAGTAAGACGACCCATGGCAACGCCCCTGCTGTGGCGAGGGACGTTCGAAGAAATGATTCCAGAGACAATGCTGGGGGCAAGAAAGTAGAAAAACGCCTATATCGGCCAGGACCAAGATTCGACTCTTACACCCCTTTGAACGAGACCGTCGAAAACATCTTCCTTGCCACCCAAGGCGAAGTTAGATACAAACGCCCGCCATACAAGAAGGAATCAGATAGCGCACAAAAATCTGGAAAATTCTGCCGCTTCCACGAATCCCACGGACATGATACCAACGAGTGCCATCATCTCCGAGATCTGATTGAGGAACACATCAGAAGAAAGAAACTGGAACGCTATGTAAAAAGTCAAGACAGGACTCCAGCTCCTGCCAATGAAAACCCAAGGCTACCCTCACCAGGGACCGGCAGAGGCGACCGCAACGCTAGCAGCTCTAGTCAAGAGAAGATAGTGGTCCATACCATCTCAGGAGGTCCGCACATCGCAGACAGAAGTTGGAAAGAGATGGAAAGATATGGGAAGTCGCTCAGAGACAATAGGGACTGTGTCAATACGGTTATAGAAGAGCGCCACCCAAAGCGGAAAGAAAGTGATGACATCACATTCAGTAAACGCGACCTAGAGGGAAGACAGTACCCTCACATGGATCCCATGGTCATCTCTGCCCGACTCGGTCCCGCCGAAGTTTACCGAATCCTGGTAGACACTGGAAGCTCTGTAAATATCCTGTTCAAACATGCATTCGACAAAATGAGGCTATCAATGAAGGATGTATCTCCCTGCGATAAACCACTACACGGTTTCACTGGAGATGCAAAGATGCCTCTCGGACAACTGGACCTCTTTGTTGAGATTGGAAGCCATCCCCGCTCCGTTGTACGGAAACAGACGTTTGTGCTAATAGAAAACCACTCGGCCTACAACGCCTTCTTAGGAAGGCCAGCCCTGTCTGACTTCCAAATTGTCCTAGCCCCATGGTGCCTGAAGATGAAATTTCCAACAGACAATGGAGTAGGGGAAGTAGAAGGAGACCAAGATATTGCACGAGACTGCTATGTAACCGAACTTCGCAACAACCACAGGAGAGATAAAGGGAAAGGTGTAGAGATTGCCCTCTGCACAAAAAGCCTTGAAGCATAGCAACTAAAGAAAGCCCCTCCTCTTCGATACACCAGCGACCCTTTCAATGAATTAGACCCTAGGGACAAAGAGGAGGAGGCCACCGCCGAGCCTGCAGAGGCTATGGAGTTTATATCTGTAGACAAGCACGACTCAAGTAGGCTACTAAAAATTGGGTCACAACTAAAAGCTGAATTGAAGGAACAACTCGTTGATTTTCTCCGCCACAACTTGGATGTGTTCGCTTGGTCACACGCTGACATGACCGGAATCTCCCCCAACATAGCATGCCACGTATTAAAAATTGATCCTACCAAGGCGCCTGTGAAACAAAAAAAGAGAAGTATGGGGGCAGAGCGGTCGGCAGCCCTCGATGAAGAAGTAAAGAATCTACTCGCCAATGACTTCATACGAGAAGCTATTTACCCAGAATGGATCGCCAACCCGGTACTAGTAAAGAAGGCTAATGGGAAGTGGCGGACCTGTATTGACTTCTCCAACCTAAACGACGCCTGCCCAAAGGATTGCTTCCCGCTTCCCAGAATCGATCAACTTGTAGACAACACAGCCGGGCATGAACTCCTGTCTTTTATGGATGCATACTCAGGATATAACCAAATTCCTATGCATGCTCCCGACCAAGACCACACTAGTTTCATCACCGATCGGGGTTTGTACTGCTACAAAGTGATGCCCTTCGGACTTAAAAATGCAGGAGCCACCTACCAGCGCCTCGTCAACAAGATGTTCGCAGGGCTAATAGGACGAACAATGGAAGTATATGTGGATGACATGCTGGTAAAATCACGGAAAGCCAAAGAACACGTAAGCCACCTAGGCGAAATGTTCCAGGTACTTCGACAGTACGGAATGAAGTTGAATCCACTAAAGTGCTCCTTCGGAGTATCATCGGGAAAATTCTTGGGATTCATCGTCCATGCTCGAGGGATAGAAGCGAACCCTGAACAAGTCCGAGCATTAACTTTTGGAGTGGACGTAGGCGGAGATAGCCGAACCACTATAAATCTTGTGTCTCTGTCTATTTCTTTCCGTTTTAAGTTCATTATTCTTCATTTTTTATCCTCTACATTACTTAGATCTATGATTGGAGATTGTTTATTATTGATATGTGTTCATACACTGGTGCTTTCACAACATTCGGGGTTTGTGGCCAATTTTGGGGCAAACACTTTGGTGCTTTCACTGAGAAAGACTAGCGCCCACTTTACCAGATTTGGAATTCGGATTTGAAGACTTAAAGGTTCAGATCTAAAGAGCTATGACAAGGCAATCAAGTAGAAGACAAAGAGCCGAGAGGGGTCAGCATGAAGGAAGCCAAGAGGCATCATCAGGGGCTAATCAGGCTTCTGCTTTCATTACCAGAAACGAGATGGAAACGATGATGGGAGCTATGCATGAAGAATTTCTAAAAAGGCAAGAGGAGATGATGCAGAACCTCCTCAGACAGTTTGGGCAAGCAGGAGCAGTTGGAGCTTCAGGAGTTCAGATCCATGGAGCCGGAGCGGAAGGACCAAACAGGCAATCGAATGGAGTAGCTCAACAAGGCACAACCCCGGACCAGCGCACGACCACAAATCTAGATGGATCCGGGCTTGGGGGCACGCCACCTGGCAACGACGGACCAGTTCATGGAGGAATTCCAGTTAACACCACACAACAAGATGCTGGCAGGAATGTAGGAGAGCGGGATGAGGAGTACGTACCGGAATTCCCCCAGGGACACGGGGGGCAACCATTGACAGACAACGCTGGATTGGCTGAGATTATCAGGCGAACTATGCGCGGAGGATTGACAAACAGAGACCTGGAAGGCGTAAACAGGAGTCCATTTACTCGTGAAATCAGAATGGCTCGGAACCCACCAGAATTCAAGCTACCCGCGCTAGAGATGTACAATGGCAAGGCTGATCCGACTGATCACTTGATGAGATATACAAGGCATATGGAAGTGCTGGGGGCATCGAAGGAAGTAATGGCCAAATGTTTCCCTCTATACTTAACGGATATAGCTGCAATGTGGTTCAGACAGCTGGAGGAAGGATCTATCAGGACATGGACAGAATTGGTGGACAGATTTCTGAAGCAATTTCGGGTTCATATCAAAAGGCCGAAGAACGTGATGACACTAACGTCAGTAAAACAAAGGACGGATGAATCGCTCAAAGCTTTCTTAACTCGGTTCAATGCTGTGGTTGCTTTGGTGGATCGGCCGGATCCATCGATGGTTTTTATGGCAGCAGTATCAGGAATCAGAGAGGATTCAGATTTCAAAGTATCTCTAGTACGGGACCCACCAATGGATCTCGGGGAATTCTTTCACGAAGCCGAGAGATTCCTTCGGCAGGAAGATGCATGTTCGGATATGAAGTTAAAGGAGGTGAACGCAGCTGGTGGGCAATCCAGTGGAGGCTTGGATAAAGATAAAGCGAAAATGAAGCTGGATGACGAATCAGGAAAAGCTAGGAAGCGGTGGAGGGAACCAAAGTTTTCCACTTACACAGGATTAAACGAAACATTGGAACGGATATTCATGGAGACTCGGAACCGCCTTCCTTATCGAAGGCCAGCTAGGAGAGAGCCCTCAGAACGTGAAAGGGCATCAGGAAGACACTGTCTCTTTCACGATTTAGACGGACATGATACCAACAGTTGCAGGCATCTAAAGGACATTATTGAGGAGCATGTAAGGAATGGGCAATTACGACAATAGGTCGGGGCTCGGAATGCGGTGGTGGAGCAGGAGCAACCACCGTCTACCTCAAACCACGATGGTGCGAGACCCAGGAATGATGGTCGATTGGTTATCAATTGACCGGGATGATATGAAATAAGTAGCAAACTACTGGCAAACGGCTAAGTCATTTACTCATGTACGGGGACGGAGATGGCCCCTAGGCATGCTTTGAATGATGATAAACCGCGACGCTATGGTTTGTGAAATCTGTTTCTTCTTTTGGTTTTGGCATTTGCTTTCTCTGGTTTGGTTTCGGAGTTTGGTTTGGACTCCTGGTTTTGTTTGTTTTCTGGTTTTGACTTTCGTTTGGATGATCGTTTTCTATGTTTGGATATTGGTTTTGATTTCGGATATGGATTTTTGGTTTTCTGATTTGATTTGGATTTTTATTGGATTTTTATCTGGTTTTTGATAAATGGTCGTCAAGTATGGACTATGCTCGGCAAGGGTCCAGAGCGACCAAGACTCGGCCTAGGACTTAGGCCCTATATTATCGGTTACTGTTTCAGGTCGTCGAATATGGACAATGTTCAACAAGGGTCCGAAGCGACCATGATTCGGCTTAGGACTTAAGCCATGGTATTACTCAGCGTCCAGGGACACTGGACCACGGTCGTCAGGTGTGGATTGCGCTTAGCAAGAACCCGAAGAGGTTACGGATTTGGATATCGACCCGGAGAGGTCCTGGATTCGGTTATTGGTTATTGGATAAAGATGGATCAGAACTCGGCTGTCGAGTTCAAATGGATATGGAATTGGCTGAGGCTTTGGTTGTTGGATTTGGAATCAAACATTGACTCGGAGCAGTCAAGAACGATGCACTTGGATGATATGGCTATGGACTTTAGATATCGGATTCTGGACTATTTAAAACACACCTTCTTACCACAAGGCATGTTTTGGGGGGAAAATGTTATCCCACCTTTTGGTCAAGGCTGGAATGTCAGCAAACTAGCTGGAAAGTGATAGATATTCGGATTGGAAATCGATTGGAAACAAGGCTTTGATCGATGTCGTCAAAATTTGACCGAGCTCCAATCAAGGCGGGATCGATTGGGAATGATGAGCAAGGCTAGGGGAGACTACGTTTCAGATTCCAGGTCAAAAGGAGTTCATTTGCTCAAGATAATTGATCGATTCGAACAAGGCGTTCGTATCGATCAGCATGGATACGAACGGCGCCTTCGTATCGATCAGTAGGAAGGCCGGATGAGTTTCGACTCGATAGCAGTGAACCCGGGTTGAGTAGAGGGGTGCAAGATGGTTTGTTCGACTCGAAGGTTTCACCTCGATATATTTCGTATCGATACAGTTCGTATCGATGAAGATGGATTCTGGCTACGGTTTTCGTATCGATGCTGTTCGCATCGATGAGATGATGAGGTATGATGGTGCATTTCATATCGATCGGGGCTGGAATCAATATGAAGGATGGAGCATTGAAAGCTGAGATTTGGACAAGCGTTTCGTATCGATCGATTTCGATCGATATGAAGGACGCACTCACACATCGGTTCGAAGAAGACCAAGGGCGTTAGCAGATTGATGGACACGAATATGACTAACATGAACGAAGAATGCGCGCGATGGTTTGTTCGACTCGATGCTGTTCGTATCGATCAATGTTGGATACTTCGACTCGATACTGTTCGTATCGATCGAGTCATTGCGAAGAAGACTGGAAGCGATAGTAGATGGATGTGAATGAATGGTCACGAAGCCTGGACAAGAACGAGAAGCAAGTGTGATTTCAGGAAAGAAGCAATCAACTCGGCATGGAAATTGGATCGAGCCTTGGAAGTAGGGCCACGTCACCAGTGCGCACGTGAAGGGCATCGATTCGAACACGATCGAGTCAAATAGACCGATCTGAACCAGACGAACTGCCGAAAGTCCCCAATTCGTATCGATCAATTATCTCCTAAACCACAAGTCCAAATGCCACGAAATTTTCATAGGAGCTTATGTACAAGTCAAGGAAGGTTCACACCAAGTTTCGACTCCATCGGATGAAATCCTGATCGATACGAAATTCGTTCGTATCGATCACGGATCGGGCCGAAACATCACGGGCTCGGGCGCGTGGCCCCACTCACGTGCCAGAAGAAGTCTCCCGAGATCTGAGCAAGATGTCAGCCTCCTGCACCTATAAATAGGCCCCCAGAGCCAATAGAAAAAGGGATCTTTGGCTTCTCAACGTCCAGACTCTGCCCAATTCAACTTCGTACTCCATAACTGCTGTTATACTCGAATTTTATCATCATAATCTGCTGTAATCAGTTGTAACCAGCAAGGAAAGTCAATAAAATTTTAACTTTTGGAGTGGACGTAGGCCGGAGATAGCCGAACCACTATAAATCTTGTGTCTCTGTCTATTTCTTTCTGTTTTAAGTTCATTATTCTTCATTTTTTATCCTCTACATTACTTAGATCTGTGATTGGAGATTGTTTATTATTGATCTGTGTTCATACACTGGTGCTTTCACAACATTCGGGGTTTGTGACCAATTTTGGCGCAAACAATAATGTATAATTATCTAAATTTCCTAAGCTTGAATAAATATCTAAATTTCCTTAAAATGGTTAAAATAATTCCAACCAACACATTATATACCCAGCTGGATCATGGGTCAAATGAATCATTACAATGCTACGCACTCCACAAATGAGAAAACCAAAAACCTAGCCATCATTTATTTTTCGTTTCCTTCTCTTCAGCCGTGAGCCGCCATCATAGATTCACAAAAATTCAACTTCCCAAAAATTAAAACCCAAATCGATTTAATGATTTAATCTCTCCACACACGTAAGCCTAGTCGATATTAATCGCTGCGCTCACCTTTCGCTTCCAAGATTTCCTTCCGCCTCCAATTTTGCTTGCCGCTGCAGCTGCTTCCAAGTTCGCCAGCCGCCGCCGTCGCTTGTGGTTGCTTTTCGCCTGCCGCCGCTTGTGGTTGCTTTTCGCCTGCCGCTTGCTACCTTCAGTTGCTTCAAATTTTTTCACTTCTAGGGTATATTTATTTTCTTATTTTTTTATTGTTTATTGCATTTGTTTAAATCTACATTATTCTTAAATCGGAACTTGTTTGAATGGTAATACACGCCACTTGTGCTATACTGAGTAATTCTAGGTCAAATCTATTAAGTTTAAACTTGTAGTTTAAATGGTTTAAATATGTAGTTAGCTTAAATGAAATGTTCGGTGTAAATGAATTTATAGTTTAAATAGTTTAAATAAATTTGTAGTTTAAATAAATTTGGTGTAAATGAATTTATAGTTTAAATGAATTTGTAGTTTAAATAAATTTGGTGTAAATGAATTTATAGTTTAAATGAATTTGTAGTTTAGATGAATATAAAAATAGCTTAAATGAATTTGGTGTAAATGAATATATAGTTACCTAAAAGAAATCTGCTGATTATTATATGCGTTCATTTAGCAAGATGAGTTATTTAAATCATTTACTGTTAAATTACACAAATATAAATATTATGCCTTTGTGACCACATTAATAATATATATTATAACATAAAGAAGGTTTGTTTTCCATTTCTAAGTTGTATGTTGTCATTGTTATAAACATTATCAAAAGCAAGCAATTATAAGGATTTTTGAGTTTTATAAATTAAAATGAAGATAGGATTTTATAAATTAAAATAAAATTTTGGTACTGAAACTTCGTAACGAAATTTATTTATTTTGATATTGTAGATTTTTAAAAATGACGAACGCCTCATCAAGTTGTAGTAACATGGATGTTTGTTGTGCCAATGACATTGTAGTTATGGAAGAACTGCAAAACACAGACTCTACTTTGCCGAACACACAAATATCTGAAAATCTTTCTACCGACAAACCCACACCTTCAAATACAAGAATTTTGAAATCCAATGTATGGAAAGATTTTAATAGAGAAGTAATAGAAGGAGCTATTAAAGCCACTTGTAAACATTGTTCTAGATTATTTAATGGAGCTACTTCAATGGAACAACTCACTTGAAAAATCATCTAAAATCATGTCCAAAAAATCTCGATCGTGTAAGAATATCTGGACAACAACTATTGACTACCAAAAGTTCTCCCAACAAACCAATTAAATTATCGAGTTGGAAGTTTGATCAACATAGAACCCGAATGTGTTTTGCACGTATGGTTGCTAAACATGATTATCCATTTAACATGACCGAACATGTGTATTTTCAAGAATTTGTTAAGAGTATTAATCCAGCAGTTAAATTCTTTTCTAGAAATACAGTTCGATGTGATATTTTAAAACTTTATACTGATATGAGAGGCAAATTACAAGAGACTTTTGATCGTTTGTCAGCCCGTGTTAGCCTCACTACAGATTTGTGGACATCTGAACATCAAAACATAGGGTATTGTTGCATAACTTGTCATTTTATCGATGATGATTGGAAACTACAAAAAAAAGTCATTGCTTATTACGATTTGCCCCCTCCACACACCGGATCTGCACTTAGTGCTTCTATTAAATCAAAAGTATTGCATTGGAATATTGATAAGAAGTTATTTGCACTTACGGTTGATAATGCTTCAAATAATAATGTCATGATAAGAGATTTAAAAGAATGGTTAGTTGGTAAAAATGCACTGCCTCTTAGTGGTGAATTATTTCATATGCGTTGTTGCACGCACATACTAAATTTGATTGTTCAAGATGGATTAAAAGTGGTGCAAGGTCTTTTTGAAAAAATTATAGAAAGCATCAATTATACAAAATCATCACAAATGAGAAAACAAAATTGGAAAAATGCATTGGCTCAAACTCCATTAGTTGGGAAAGGAGTGTCTTATGATGTTCCAACACGTTGGAATTCAACATATCTAATGCTTGAAAGTGCTCTTGAAGTACATCCGGCATTTGAGCGATTGGTTGATTTAACCCACGATTACAAATGGTTGCCATCAAATGAAGAATGGGAAATAGGAAAAGAAATATGTGAATGTTTGAAAATATTTTACGAAGTTACACTTAAATTTTCGGGCGTTAAATATCCTACGGCTAATTTATATTTTAAAAGCGTGTGCGATGTCTATGAAAGTATTTTAACTTGGTAGCTAAATGAACATGAGTATATTCAACTTATGGCCCAAAAGATGAGGATTAAGTTTGATAAGTATTGGAACACTTGCAATCTAATGATGAGTATTGGTATGGTTTTAGATCCCCGTTATAGAATGACTTATATTGAATTTTTCTTTGACGTGGTATACGGCGATCATTCACAAGTTCATGTTGCAAAAATTCGTGAATCTTTGAAATCTCTATTTTCTTTATATGAAATGGAATTCTCTTCTTCTAAGGGGCAATCTACCAATTCTTCATGTGATACTTTTGATTCTTTTAATGTTGGTTCTAAAAAGAGAACAAAAATGGATTTAAAGTGGAGAAACTATGTTGAGCAAAACGTTGGTAGCACACACGCTTTGAAAACAGAACTTGATAAGTATTTAGAAGATGAATTGTTACCCATGGGTGAGGAAGAGGAAAATTTTGATATTTTGACATGGTGGAAAACCAATTGTCCAACTTTTCCAATTCTTGCAAGGATGGCTCGTGATATTTTAGCCATTCCGGTATCAACCGTAGCATCTGAATCATTGTTTAGTAGTGGAGGTAGATTGATTTCCGAGAGTAGATCTTCATTATCTTCGGATATTGTAGAAGCTTTGAGTTGTATAAAGGATTGGTTGTCATCCGATATTGGTAAAACTATTATATTTTTCTACGTGTTTTCAACACAATAATTGTCCCAAATATGTTATAATTGCTTTGTTTTCCTTCTTTTAATAGGTCATAATGTCGAGTTTGTAGATGACACTTCGATTCCATTATAAACCTGCATCATCTTTCCAGGTAAGATTTACCATGATGAATTAAACAGTTTGAAACATCAAGCTCAATCGAGCTTGCTGTTTCAAACTGCTATTTGAAACAGCAAGCCTAGGCTTGCTGTTTCAAAATACTATGATTTGAGTTTTTCTAAATTTTTATGGTTTGATAAGCTGTGGCGTCTTCGTTGATAAATTAAATGCATATTATCATTAATCATACTGAGCTTTTTTGTAAGGTTAAGGTGCTGCATTGGTTTTGTTATCATATGAATTGAACTTATATTAGTTTCTTAATGTTATAATGTACTCTTATTATGATATGCGCAGGGAATTTTTCTTATTTATTAATACACAACTTTGTATTTTGCAGGGTAATCTTTTGGTTTTGGAGCATTAACCACTTCATGTAAAAAGAATGCAATATTTTAGGCTATATGTATGTTATGAAGAAGATTTTATTTTTTGGTATTTGTTACAATTAAGATGTGTGATGCATGTTTGCTTTTATGATTTGTTGTGATTGAATTAGCCTATGGGTTTTGCGTATGGATTATATTTATATATGCAATATTATTGTATGGATTTTGTGCGATTGGATTAGCTATTGTTAATTTAATGTAATTTATGTATTACAAGGTTTTTTCATCTTTTTTTCAGTCAAAAAAATGAAATATGCATTATATTGATTAATTTTCAGATATTTTCGGATACATTTTGAGGTTCGGATACGGATATTTTCGGATATCCAAAAATATCTGTATTCGCTACGCCGGATACGAATATTTTCGGATATCCAAAAATATTCGCAAATACGGATACAGATAATATTCAATGGGTATTCGCGGATATCGGATACGGATTCAGATATGGATTTTCATTTTCGGATACGGATATGGATACAGCACTATCCGTATTCGATTGCATCCGTTTACAGGCCTAGTTCCAACGAACCTGTCGACAGGTTCCAGCGAACCCATCGACCGATCGGGTGTTTACTATGTTTTTTATTATCAATTTTTGTCGTTTGTTTTTTGTTAATCATCATCGTTCACAAACCGATCTTAGTAAACTTAATTGCAATTTGCTATACACTAAACCCTAATTATAGTGAACCTAAATTTATAGATCTACAATTTATAATCACCCAAACTTCATATACAGTATATTCATTTATAGTAAATCAACTTAACATACATTTAGCATTACAGGGTTATATCAATTCAAATTTAATTTGGTGTTACACCATAATTTATATCAAGTACAAATTATGAATATTCAATAAGGAAGCTCCTTGGCTTGTAATTTCGTAACCCATTGTTTGGTTTCCACCGAGAGCTTAAGCATGGGGCTCAGCATCCGAGAGCATATATTCTGAGAACATGCGTAAAAGCAACAACTAAGGTCGAGACCATTGTCAACTAGGATAACTGGCTTAGCCGAGAGCAGCAACTACCAAAGACATTTCAACAAGTATCAACAATCAATGGCTTAGATAGCCCTAGACCGAGATCAATGGTTAAGATAAACGAAAGGAATCAAAGAAGCTATATAGAAAAGTGTCACATCAGCAATCCACGTCAAAGTACTTTCAGCAAGATGATGACAAGTGTTTGAATCTAAGCCGCCTATAGCAAGCTAGGTCATCAATCCAAGTGAAAGCCTCTACACCAATAAGAGAACCTTAAATTTGCTATAAATAGAGGACCACGTGCTACTAAAAAGGGGCTGCGATAGATTTTTTGACACCCTACAATCATTACATATTCCTTACTCCACTTAGAAAGCTTTAGCCAAAATATTATTAATAGCGGACTTTGTAATAGATGCATTTGTACATCAAATTGAGGAATAAAGCTCAAGGCGGAATCTTCATAGTGGACGTAAGGATCTCGGTCTTGAACCACTATAAATCTTGTGTCTCTTTTACCTTTCGGCTCTTATTATCAATGTAGTTTCAGTATTCATTCAGCTTATCCACATCCTTTTGGAATAAGATTCCGAAAGCTTTGGGGTGTTAGTCAGACGAAATGTCTCCTAACATTTTGGAGCTAGAAGGAGGGCTCGAACCTCCGTCATTTGTTCCATTTCGAAAATTCCAGCGATGTCATCTCTCCAACCATAACTAACTTTGAAAATGAGGAACCACCCTCGGAGTTACCTCTCAAACTCCAGATCCAGCTCATTAAGAAAGACAATAATGAGCGTTTGGCTACCTTTATCTCGAAAAAAGATCGAGGCAAGGAGTATGACTAACTGTCTATGAACTTCAAGCTCTCCAGATCAGACAGCTTTCGAAACATCTTCCGGAGTCTCTCCAAGAGTCTGCTCAACTCCGAGGGATGGTTAAGGCTATGCGAAACAAAATCAAGGACTTGAGTATCGCAATAATAACAAGTAAAGTCCATCTCATCCTGCTAAAAGATCTTCTCGGGTTATCTCTACTCTCCAATCTCGGAAGAAGATCAAACGAGACCAAGTCCTCACTCCGCTTAACCAAAGTTTATCTTGGATCTCTCTGGAAACCTGTGAGGAGCTCCATTATTCAAACTACCCCCCCATCCACAAAAGAAGATCCGAAAGGAAAGAACTATTGCGCCTACCATCAAGTAAATGGACAAGAAATAGACGGATGTCGAAGACTTTCTTATGCCGTGGAAAACTTCATACAGAAAGGGAGATTGACTGAATTTCTTAAATGGTTAGTTTAATATCTCATTTTTTTATAAATATCAAACTTTGCTTATGTGTTTCAGGAGAAATTCATGTTATGTAAGCCCGTTAAACCAAACATATATATAATCCCCTTCAGAGATGAAGAGTACTATATAGATCTCTATATTTAAAGAAGTTTCCTACCTTTCCGAAACACTTCTTATGGGTTTAACTCTTTCCTTTCTTGGTGGGCAAAATCCAGTCTCGGTATCCATAAAAATTTATCTAGTATGTCTCTCTTTAAGTTATTTTCATTTATCATGTTTGCATTTACAGTCCAAGGGCCGAAACTCTCCTATTGATCTGACAAGATCAATGAAGAGTTCTATTTTTTCAAAAAAGTATTAGTTCTCTCAACAATTCTCTTTCTCAAACTTGAATCAAAGAAGTTTTTCTACCGAACAATAAGGTTTACTAACTATGTGATTTCAAAAGTCTTTTACAGAATAAGCTAAAAGAAACCCCTAAGAATTCCCCTAAGACAAGAAGATTCCATTATCGGAGAATTAATTAACATATCAAGCTATCGAAGAGAACATAATTAGATAGAACAAGGGCAGACTAGTAAGTCTTTTGGAAGAAAGAGAAATATTGTCCACGTTGTACAAGAAGTTTCGAGGGAAGAAGGAATTGAGCTCGATCTTGATCCAAGATAAGAGACAGAGACGACATCTACAGCCGAAACTCTAGAAGAAGTATGCCTAAATGAAAACGACAAGACTAAGACAGCTAAGATCTGAAGTTTACTCCGTTAGGCAAAAGAAGAGACCTTTAGACAAGGTTTGATACATGGCTTTACAAGAAGAAATTGAGACGTTGCTGAAGAACAACTTTACACGAGATGTATCCGAAGTGGATCGCTAGCCCAGTATTAGTAAAGAAATCAAACAAAAACTGGAGGACTTGCATTGGCTTTATGGATTTAAACAAAGCTTGTCCGAAGGATTGCTTTCCTTTGCCAAGAATCGATCAATTAGTAGATGCTACCAATGATAATCAATTTCTTTTGTTTATAGACGCCTATCCCTGGTATAATCGGATCCCAATGTTTAAGCCTGATGAGGAACATACAAGTTTCATCATAAATATGGGTTTGTTCTGTTTCAGTCTTAAGAATGCAGGGGCAACATATCAAAGGTTAGTCAATTGAAAGTTCACCAAGAAAATAGGTCGAAACATGGAAGTATATGTTGATGATATGTTAGTCAAATCCAAACGATTAAAAAGTCATGTTTTGGACCTAGCGAGACGTTCGAGGTTCTCCGGGAGTATCAAATGAAGTTAAACCCCTAGAAATGTACCTTTGGTATACAATTGGGAAAATTTCTGAGTTTAATAATAAGTACTAGAGGGATAAGGATAAACCCATATCAAATAAAAGCTATAACCGATATGAAAGCTTCGACTAATGGAAAGGTCCCTACTCTGAACAGGTTCATAAGTCGACCGACTGACAAGTGTATTCCTTTGTTCAACCTCTTAAAAAAGCATGTTACTTTCAAATTGGCAGAGGAATGCCAGAAAGCATTCGAAGATCTGCACAAGCATTTAAGTTCTCTACCAGTATTGTCCAAACCAATAGATAGAGAAACTCTATTCCTCTATTTGGACGCCCCGGATCAGGCCATAAGTTCAGCCTTAGATAATAGGATCTAGAGAACCATGTATTATGTAAGTAAAAAGATAGATCCAACCGAGAAGCACTACCCAATAATGGAAAAGCTTGTCTACAGCTTGGTGTTCACAGCAAGAAAGCTTCGACCGTATTTCTAGGCCCACCTATTAAAGTCCTTACGGATCAACTGCTTCGATATGTTTTTAGCAATCCCAAAATTGTAGGGAGGTTAATTAAGTGGGCTATAGAACTCAACTAGTACGAGATATCATAAAATCCTCGGGTTGCAATCAAGGGTCAAGCACTAGCTGATTTCATTACTAAATGCACTAGTTTTGGAGCCAAAGCCGAAATAAACAACTCCCTTGACAACTCTATGTTGATAGAGCCTCAAATGAACAAAGGGCAGGCGAACAAAGGGCAGGCGTCGGTTATATCCTAGTGACTCAGGACAACCATCAAATTTATTGCGCAATCAAGCTCGCCTTCTCAGCAACCAATATTGCCACCGAGTATGGATCCTTGATTGCTGAATTAAGAATGGCTATTTCCATCAAGATTCCAGAGATCCGAATATACAGCGACTCTCAGATAGCCATTAATCAAGTTCTTGGTCACTATCAGGCCCAAGACTCAAGGTTAGCTCTCTATGCTAAGCAAGTAAATCAGCTACTTGAAACTTTTAGAAGTTATCATATAGAAAGTATCCTTAGGGACCAGAATGCAAAGGCTGATGCCTTAGCAAAGTATGTAGCTCAAGGAGTGTAAGAGAGTTTAATTTCATTCCAGTCGAGATCCTAGAGTAAACTAGCATATAGGTACCGGAGAAAGTGTTAATCATAACACGGGCTCAAGCCGCCCAAAATGAATCTACCACACTAGTAATAACTGAAAAAAATTGGATGTCACCATATAATTGATATCTGACTGAGGATATTCTACCTTCGGATGTTGCCGAAGCAAGGCAGATTAAATATAATGCTCCAAGGTTCAGCATTATAGATGGAGTACTCTATAGGATGGGTTTCTCAACTCCATACTCTCGATGTGTAACAGCCTCGGAAGGTCAACAGTTGTTGAAAGAAGCCCACGATGGAATTTGTGGAGACCATTGTGGTGGCCAAAAATTGGCAAGGGAAATACTCCGATAAGGTTTCTATTCGCCAACACCAAATCAAGACGCATTGGACTATGCAAGAAAATGTGATAAGTGCCAGTTTCATGCAAAAGTTCTGAGAGCTCTTCCTAGCAAGCTCACCCCGATGATGAGTCCATGGCACTTTGATACCTCGAGTATCGATCTTATTGGTCCCTTTCCGACTGCTAAGGGAGGGGCAAGATATGCCATATTGACAATTGATTACTTTAAACAATGGGTCGAGGCAGAACCCTTAGCTACCACAACCTCTCATCAAGTAATAAAGTTTGTAATAAGGAATATCGTATCCAGACCGGTCTTCCACATAAGGTCATTATGGATAATGGCACTCGGTTCGAGAGCTGAGAATTTGCACAGTACTACCGAGATCACGGTATCATCAAGAGTTTTTCTTAAGTAGCCCACCCGCAAGAAAATGAGGCAATGGAAGCAGCCAACAAAACTATCAAAGCCTGTTTGAAGAAAAGATATAACAAAGTTAAAGGCAACTGGGCAGATGAATTACCTTTCGTTCTATAGGCTTATAGGACAAACTCCAAGAGCTCGATAAGACATACTCCCTTCTCTCTAATTTACGGCTCTAAAGCGATACTCCCAGTTGAGTTAGAAATTGCCTATCATGAAGGTATTATTATAATACACATCAGAATGTACAGTTGTGAGAGGAATCATTAGATTTGTTACCTGATCTCTAGGACCGATTCGCTTTAAGAACATCATAGTATATTTGAAAGATGATCCGATACTACAATTAGAGAGTTCGGACTAGAAACTTTGAGAAAGGAGACCCCGTCCTCTGAAAGATAATGCCAAACACCAAGGATCCGGCAGATGGACCTCACGGTCCAAATTAGGAAGGACCCTTGATAATTCATGATGTCATCCCCCTAGAAACATATAGATTAAAGAGGCCAGATAGTAATATGATACCTCAGACTTGGAATGCCGAGCATTTGAAACATTATCACGGTACAAGGTTGCTACCTGAATAAAAGTTTTATCAAAAGCTTGAGACAGTGACCAATCTCTTAATCGTAACTCAGATATACTATACAGGATTTTGGTCTTCTTAAGTCTTAAGCATTTCAAAAAGTGCATCAAATGTTTTATTCATGATTATTGCTGTGATCAAGCAATATCATGCAACTTCCAAAGAGTGCACCAAAATGTTTTAGTCGTGATTATTGCCATGATCAAGCAATATCACACAACTTCCAAAAAGTGCATCAAATGTTTTAGTCGTGATTATTGACGTGATCAAGCAATATCATGCAACATTCAAAAAGTGCATCAAATTTTTTTAGTTGTGATTATTGCCGTGATCAAGTAATATCACGTAACTTTCAAAAGTACTTCAAAATGTTCTAGTCATGATACTACTTTGATCAAGCAGCATCATGAAAGTTTCAAAGCCATGCTTTCGCCTCTAGGCAAGTAAATGATTTTGCCTCATGGCAATTACTTAGTTTCGCCAAATAAATAATTTTGCCTTACAGAAGTTACTTAGTTACGACAAGTAAATGATTTTGCCTCACGGCAATTACTTAGTTTCGCCAAGTAAATGTTTTCACCTCACGATAATTACTTAGTTTCGCCAAGTAAATGATTTCGCCTCACGGCAATTACTAAGTTTCGCTAAGTAAATGATATTTCCTTACGCCAATTACTTAGTTTCGCTAAGTAAATTATTTTTCCTCATGGCAATTACTTAGTTTCAACAAGTAAATGATTTCACCTCACGGCAATTACTTAGTTTCGGCAAGTAAATGATTTCGCCGCACGACAATTACTTAGCTCTGATACCAAGCTATGACGCCCCACCTCTATACCCACGCTAGCCAAGAACACTACGGTGTAATGTTGTCAACTAGCACGAAGAATAAGGCTGTTGAGGAGTGACCATCCGTGTAATTGCTTTATGCAAGCACCGATATGTCAAATAGTATAACATGCATTTTTATTTCAGGAGGAAATCCGACATACCGATACAAACACAAAGCTACTACACAGTGGCTATATTAGTTTAGGACAAAATATATAATAATAACACATAAACTAAATGCGGAACATAGATAACAAAAAGTCTCATATATATATACAGCAAGTAAATGATTTCTCTGCACGACAATCACTTAGTTTCGCCAAGTAAATGATTTTGCCTCATGATAATTATTTAGTTTCATCATTAGGAAAAGTATCGAAGATTAGAAAATTGGGTATATTCTCAATATGGTGAGCCATGGTCAAGTAGTACCATGCATTGGATAGATTCCTAAGTAAATCATAATAGTGGGTAGATTCCCATAACAGTGAGCCATGGTCAAGTAGTACCATGCATTAGGTGGATTCCCACATAAATCAGAATAGTGGGTAGATTCCCATAATAGTGAGCCATGGTCAAGTAGTACCATGCATTGGGTAGATTCCCACATAAATCTATATAGTGGGTACATTCCCATGATAGTGAGCCATGGGCAAGTAGTACCATGCACTGGGTAGATTCCCAAGTAAATCAGAATAGTGGGTAGATTCCCATAATAGTGAGCCATGGGCAAGTAGTACCATGCAGTGGGTAGATTCCCATGCATTGGATAGATATCCAAGTAAATCAGAATAGTGGGCAGATTCGCATAATAGTGAGCTATGGTCAAGCAGTACTATGCATTGGGTAGATTTCCAAAGAGATTAGAAAGTTGGGTAGATTCCCAATAAGATTAGTGAGTTGGGTAAATTCCCAATATAGTGAACCATGATAAAAAAACCATGCGTTGGGTAGATCCCCAATAATAGTAAGCCACGGCCGATCATGTCATGCAAAGTTTGAGTCATGGGAAATCGACAGTGCCGAACGCACCAAGTGAGCCACAGTCAAAGTGTTGGGCAAAGAGTGAGCCATGGCCTATACAAAGAGTGAGCCATGGTCAAAGTACCATGCATGGTGCTATATAGTGAGTCATGTTAGTAACGTGCAAAATATAGATAATATACCGCCACTAATAGTTTTCAAAACCGATACCTATGTAAGAAGAAGTCTAAATGACTTGAGCATAGTATAAGCGTATTTTCACCTTTAGACACTCATTTCAAATTATTTTCTAAACCCCCAGAAGAGGTTAGATTTTAAATCATTTTCTAAACCCACTAGACGAGTTTAGATTTCAAATTATTTTCTAAACCCTCTAAAAGAGGTTTGATTTCAAATTATTTTCTAAACCCTCTAGATGAAATTAGATTTTAAATTATTTTTGAAGCCCTCTAGATGAAGTTAGATTTCAAATTATTTTCTAAACCATCTAGATGAGGTTAAATTTTGAATTATTTTTGAAACTCTCTAGATGAGGTTGGATTTCAAATTATTTTCTAAACCCTCGGTAGGATTTCGAATTATTTCCAAAACCATCTAGATGAGGTTAGATTTCAAATTATTTTCCAAACCCTCTACATGAGGTTTGATTTCAAATTATTTCAAAAACCCTCTGGACAAGATTAGATTTCAAATTGTTTCCGAAAAGGGATTGGATCTTCACAAGTTGTCTTGGTAAAGCGATACTTTAGAGAGTTCTCAGGATAACTACTTCACACAAAGGCTCGAGATCAACTTTATAATGGGAATGGAACAAACACGCTAAGTACTAAGCCTGATATGACACCATTATTTCCAAAGTATATCTCATACCAACCGTATAAGGTGAACTTTGGGGGGGTATGTGTTACACCATAATTTATACCAAGTACAAATTACGAATAATTCAAAAAGGAAGCTCCTTGACTTGTAATTCTGAAACCCAGTATTTTTGTTTCCATCGAGAGCTTAAGCATGGGGCTCAGCATCCGAGAGCATGTATTCCAATAACATGCATAAAAGCAGCAACTAAGGTTGAGACCATTGATCAAAAAGGACAACAGGCTTAGCCGAGAGCAGCAACTACCAACGACATTTCAATGAGTATCAACAATTAACGGCTTAGATAGCCCCAAACCGAGATCAACGGTTAAGATAAACGAAAGGAATCAAAGAAGCTATATAGAAAAGCGGCATGTCAGCAATCCACGTCAAAGTACTTTCAACAAGATGATGGCAAGTGTTTGAATCTAAGCTGCCTATAGCAAGCTAGGTCATCAATCCAAGTGAAAGCCCATGCACTAATAGTAGAACCTTTAATTTATTATAAATAAAGGACACATGCTACTGAAAAGGGGCTGGCGGAAGATTTTCTAACACTCTACAATCTTTCCATATTCCTTACTCCACTTAAAGCTTTAACCAAAAGATCATTAATGGCAGACTTTGTGACAGATATATTTGTACACCAAATTGAGGAATAAAGCTCAAGGTAGAATCTTCAAAGTGGATGTAGGGATCTCGGTCCCGAACCACTACAAATCTCATGTCTCTTTTACCTTTTGGCGCATATTGTCTGCCCAGTTTCAGTATTCATTTAGCTTATCTACATCATTTCGAAATAAGATTCTGAAAGCTTTGGGGTGTTAGTCAAACGAAAAGTCTGTCTACCATTTGGCAAAAAAGGTATATTCAACTTGAGCCAATTCTTATCTAATAGATTTACTTTTAACTTGATCTAGATTAGGAGAAATGAATCATATTCATGTGGTTTATAATTACTGTGACATTCCAAATCCGAATAAACAGTATTTCCAATTTAAATTAAACGATTCTAGATCAAATAGGGTACAACAAGGTTAATAACATGTAAATCATCTTACTAACCATGAACCCACTCACTTGAAAAAAAAGCTTTCCCCTTCGTAATATGCTTAGAATCTCCTTCGCTTGTTGTAGATCTCCTCTTGATTTGCTTGATTTAATCTCTTCTTCAATTTCTCTAATTTAATTTGGTTTGAAGAAACTTTGATTTGAGGGGAAAGAGTTTGGACGTACTATTAATGAATTAGGGTTCTAACAATTAGCCTAGGTTTTATTTATAGGGATAGAAACTAATCTCAACCGTAGGATTTAATATCATAAAATCTGGCTCGTTCAGCTGCTCGAAACCCTAGTCCGATATCGACGACCGATCGACCGTCAAGCTTGAAGCGGTCGACTTCTAAGGGTCGACCGGTCAAGCCCATAGTGTCAACCAGTAGAGCCTTCTTTGTTTATAATATTTATTTCCATAATTAGTAATTAAATTAATTTTGATTTCGAATTTTAAATTGTTAATAACTTTCTCATATTAGCTCAGATTTCAAAATATTATATATGAAAATTATTTAGAAATTGCTACAAATGCAACAGTGCAAGTTTCATAGCCAGATTGCGAAAATTGCATTTTTTCTCTCTTATTATATTTAAATTTAATTCTTTTATTTAAATTTTCGGTTAAATTTTTGGGGTGTTACATAAACCCAAAAGAAATCCAAACTCAAAACACATCAAAATTCTTCAATTTGATCATCGGTGGTAAAGCAATTCGGGAGCCAACAAGTCTAGAACTTGGAATTTGATTCAAGGAGTAATTCCATCATTTCAAAGTGAAATGTCTAGGCCTTGGTGAAAGGTATTCAATATGTTTACTAATTCATTTAATATTATTATCTATTATTGTATATATTGTAGATTATTATATTGTATTACGAATCTAATGTATCGTTGGTCTGTTACATATTGGACGATTGAATATATTGGTGATTCTATATATATGCTAATTAAAATTTCTGAATGCATATTAGCATTAAACACATGGCCTAAAACTTAAAAAAATTATTTTTTAATTATGTAATATTATATATATGATTTTATTAATTTATATATTATATCTTAAAGATAAAATCATATAATAAACATTTAAAAATTTATAAAATTATTTTTGTACAATATTGATTCGACAGCAATGAATGTTCAATTTTGATATATATTTATATGTATGTGTATTTAATTAATGATATAACTATTTATTTAACTAGAAATTGATTATGCATATACAAATATATATATATATATATATATATATATATATATATATTAAGTTTGAAATTAAGTACAAAATTTTACATAAAAATATTACGTAATTTTCAAATCTCAGAAATGTTTTTTATAATTTAAATTAATTTATTAAATCGGTTTTAAAATTATTTTATAATTGTTTAACTAAAAATCATTTTAAAATTCAAAAAAATAAAAAAATTTCTATCGTGAGCTTAAAGTCGGAAATTATTAAAAAATTACATATATGTGTGTATGTATGTATGTATGTGCACATGTGTATGTATATTTATAAACATTTATTATTAAATATATATAAAAAAAGTTGATTTTGTACACAATTTTGCAGCAGCAATTCAAATTAAAAGAATTAAAATTATTTTATATTATTGTTATTTAATATAATAAACATTTGTTCAAATATATTTTAAAATATTATATATAAATTATTATTTCCACATATTTGTGTGTGTGTATGATTATATTTTACATATATATATATATATAATTTTTGATGCACATTTATGTATGTGTGTGTATTCATTTAGATAGCACATAGAATACTAGAGGGGCTAATATGTCCATTGCAGTGTAAATCCCAACATCTATACACGAGTATTTCAAACCATGTACACTTTATTATGTTGCACTTGCACGTGCACACATATGTGTGTATGATACACATATTCAAATATAATAAAAAATAATATAAAGCAAAACTTTATAAATAAAACTAAATAAAATAATGATTTTATTTAAAAGAAATTTAGGAAAGTTCTAAATGAATTAGACTTCATATACACAATAAAGATCCAAAATGGTAAAAAAATTGAAATTCACTCATTCTTCCACTGTGGGCTGGTCCAGTTCCAACATATTATTCGGTTGTTGGTCGCCACCCGCCAAAGATCGACTTATTCGAAGGATCTATCAGCCACTCACGATTCCACATCCTCAACTTAGCATCAGGTAGCAAATTCTCACAGCAGTTCATCATCTACAGTTCTAACCTCAACAAGTCCTCAAGATTGACAACAACATTAGTCTTGAGCCGTCCCTTTTATCTTGTTATATCTCTTGTAATTTCTTGTAATTGTAAAAGAGCCGTATAATAAGAGGAATTCACAGTGATTGTAGACAATTTTGTCGAGCCACTCTATATTTTGAGTATTCTCACTGAATGTTCATTTTAGCTCTTAAACTGAACGATTAGCAAGTATTCTTCAATTTTCGTAGTGCAATTCCGAGGTTGACGAAAAATACAGTCAACAAGATCCATCAAGATGTTGTTTGGTTCAATATTAAATAACAATAATATAAACATTATGCATAAAATTTTAAATTAAATATGAGCACTCAAAATATCCTAAAATCCCAAAAAAATTGATGAAAATCCAAGGTGTAAGACGTCCGACTCACCTTATTTGATCCATATTTTTATGCACATGAGAGTTTTGTAATTCGTTGAATAATTTCCCTATGCCAAAATTTTGAATGAGTTCTTTGATAGAGAATGCATACCTACTATGAAATTGTTATGTAATAAAATATTGAACAATTGAATGTATTGGTTCATCATCCCACTTCCCCATCCAAACATATACATAATATGAGCATCAAGCTCATGACGTTTGTTTAACTTAAACTACATTTAATCAGTGAATCAATCAAGCTTCAAATCAAATTATTGAGCTAAATCTATTGCCATCATCATTTGAAAATTACAATAACATATCATATAAGGTATAAAAATAAAGAAATTAGATTCAGTCAATAAACTATGTTAAGCAAGGTATCAAATAATAGCACTAAGAGACTATCGCACCCACCAAACGCGAAAAATCCAACCCCCAATATTTGACTTTGGCAACCTTTTCTCCTTTCTTAATAATTATAAAATCAACAAAACTCTTCGTCAAAATGCAGCGGACCGAAACTTAAGAGAAAGAGAGAGAGGGAGAAAATAAGAAGATAAAAATGGCGAAGCTTTATTCAAAATCAGTTCCAGCTCCCGATCTGAATAAAAATACGGAGTGGTTCATGTATCCAGGCGTGTGGAGTACGTATATTTTCATTCTCTTCTTCTCCTGGCTCATCGTCGTCTCTCTCTTAGGCTGCACCGCTGGCGTTGCTTGGACTATTGTTAATCTTGGTCACTTCGTCGTAAGTTCTTTTTTCTATGGCATTGCTACTGTTTATTATGTGCTTTTGTGCATATCGATTTAGGTATATTAGTTAGTTTGTGGAATGAGCTTTTGGTCTAAATCTGATGATTTTAGGCGAAATGGTAAAAAAAAAAAAAAAAATTGCGATTAGAATTATGGTATGGTTGCGTGTTTGGAATTTTTTTGCAATGTTCAATTTTTTGGAGGATTTTTTCAGGTCGACTATGGCTTGATCCAGTCAACTGTTGTTTATGTGGAGTTGACTTTTATTTATTGCAAGTCCAAATTCTGAAGAAATTCATTGCAACTGGTGATAGTTTTTCATCGGTATCGAAATTGTTGTGATTATAGATGTTAATTAATTTGCGATATTATAGTTCTAGTAATAATTAACTGTTTAATCCTTTGATGTTTCTAAAGCTCTCAAGTTTATAAAACATTAGACAAAAAGGCTATCTTTGGCAAGGAAGATGTTTTAGCCATGCTCAAAATTCCTTCTTACATACATGCTCATTGCTAGTTAGTACAAGAAAGGGAAAAAAAAAGGTTACTTGTTGTTGCATCAATGACTAATGCATGACTCATTGCAATATGAGTTATGATTTTGTACTCATACATTCTTCTCTTTACCCATTATTTGAACTTCGTTAGTCCTGCCTAGGACCATCTGAGAATTCCGTGTTTGTAATTTGTAAATCTTTGTTGTGAAGAAGAGAAATGTGTTATATCAATTTCACATTCAAGTGGTTGAACTCAGGCTTTATAGAGTAATCAACTTGTCATAGAAGTCACAGCTATCTCATCCTTGAACTTACTTTCTTCACATAATAGCTTGTGAAACTCTCTTATTTTGTCCTTGCCACAAGCTCTGGGTTGTTTCCTAGCGATTCTTTAAGTTACTTGAACCTTAAGAATGCTTTTTCCTTGTTCCATAAAGATGGAAAACTTTACTGTTTCATTCACCCACACATATTTGCATATTTCTTTTTTTAAGTTGATGATGAACACAGTTACTATATAAGATATTAGCTGGATGAAGTTACACTTAGAGTCTGGCCCGGTGGGGACATGTTTGGGTAAAATATGGTTTGGCTAGTAGAATTACGAAGTTAATTATTTTTTGTGGTTAAAAATGAACAGTACAATTTTTTGAAAAATAATCGAAAGTGGCTTTGGGAGGTGGAGCCTTAGCGCAATGGTTATGTCACACGCATGGTGATCTGGGCGCCCAGGTTTGAGTCTGGAAACAGCCTCTTCGTAATGCGAGGGAATGGCTATGTACATTATCGACCTATATTGACCTCCCCAGAGCCCGCTATCGTGCGGGAGCCTCGTGCACTAGGGTTCCATCTAATCGAAAGTGGCTTTTGCATTGTGCGATTGCTAAATCACGGCGTTTCAGTGAAAATCACGAAATTCCATCTAGATTGGTAGATTTTAGTTATGATTGCCTGCAAAAAAAAAGTGTGTTTTAATAACAAAAGTTATCTTCTATGTTTCTCCAATATACCTTTGAAACGTTTTTTCTTCTTAAGGTATTCTGCTAACTAAAGCTTGCGTATGGTTATGATAGTATATGGACTAAAATAATAATATGTGTTCATATTGTAATAGAGAATTGTAAATGGTGAAGAGTTGAAAAAATAATCACTAAATGTAGGGGAGAATTTGTATTGCATGCTTGTTTTATTGATAAACTAGTTAATCAGCATTCCCCAAAATGTCTTTGCTCTTTGTTAATTTTTCAAATTCCCCGAAATGCTATTGCATCGAAAGGCACCCTTCTAAGTTTCTTCCATCGTCGTTTCTAGTTGATCAAATTCTGATCATCTTTAATCAGAATCGCTAATTCCGATTGGTGTTACACCACGAGACCACTACCAATCAACTCCATATTGAGAACCACACTTGACGACGTCCTAAACCACACAATAGAAGCCAAATTGATGATCTGCGAAGTTCGCCAAATTTTAGCATGTTGTGCAAATATATGATGTGGAAATTTTTGCACAATAATTTTTTTGCAGAAATATAAGTGTTGCACAATATGTCAACAACACATATATTTTGTAGTGCAAGTGTTCTACATATATTTGCAATGTAGAGAGACCGTTTGACAACAATTTATTTTGAAACTTCTTAGAAACAAGCCACGCTTATATTTTAATACAATAACAAGCTAAATAACATTCTAAATCGGTAGTTGAATGCTTTAAATTCTAAATCAGTGATTTGCATCAAGTATAAGCATTTTATAATATTAATCGGAAAATTGATATTGTGAAAAGAAGAAAAAGTGAAACAGAAACTATAATCAGTAAATCGGGAATAAAATGGAATAAACGCATCTTCACTCACTTCAGGTTAGATTGAAATTTTTTCGAAAAAATTTGAACAGTTGGGGATGAGGGGTGGATTTGCCCTGCTCTGATGGATTCGGCAAATAAACAGAAGAACACGCACAACCACCACCACAACAACAACAAGTTAATATTTTTCTAAGTTGATCAGGTTTTGATGGGTATTGGGCCTATTGTTTTCAAGTTGAGCGTTATTTGATTATGGTGTGCTATGTCTTATACTACTTAATGCATTGTATGTTGTGCTAGGCATACGTTTTTTATGGGTCAAAATTAGTGATCCTATGTTAAGATAAAATACACACGCCTGTACACATCAACTAACTTGCATAATGTGGAAAATTTGCTGTGTCGTTGACAAGTTTTGGATCTCTTATTTTAGGTTACTTATCAATTTTTCCACTGGAAAAAAGGAACACCTTTTGCTGATGAAGATCAAGGAGTATACAATAGATTGACGTGGTGGGAACAGATGGATAATGGCAAGCAACTTACGCGTAATCGCAAATTTTTGACTGTTGTGCCCATCGTCCTGTAAGTTCCTTTGTTATTTTTGTTTCTAGAACATTTTCATCCACTATCATCTTTACAATTATATCCTATATTTGGAGATTTCTCGTATTTTCACATACTAGAATATTTTGTTCCCCTATTGAAAATTCTCAACCAACTTACCATTAAGCATACACAGACAGTTGTAATAATTTTGGAGCAAGTTAATTTGATGTGTCTATTACGGAATTTTCAATTATGATATTATTATTGTCATTATCTTACTGCATGCTATATGTTAAATAAGTATGCCCTCTAACCAGTTAGTTCAAACCATGATCATCTTTGATTATATATGACTAGGTGGTAATTCCTTAAGTTATAACTCATGTTGATAATGCAATAATTCCTTGTTCACCTTTATTTTTCTTTCACATGTTAATAATGCAAATAATTGGATCCTTTTCTACAGGCTCATCATATGTGTTACTTCTTTCATACTGGCATTCAATTCTAATGTCTGATTATAAAGCCTGCAACTCTGAACAGTTTTTTAATAAGTATATTTGTCTAAAGAGAATTGGTGACCGATCCTTTATTTTATTTATCCATTAAAGAAGATGTATTATCTAACAACGTATGATGTGTCTTTATTTGCTTTCAGGTACTTGATAGCTTCTCACACAACAGACTACCAACATCCGATGCTTCTATTGAACACGTTTGCAGTGATTGTTCTTGTTATCGCCAAATTTCCAAACATGCATAAAGTTAGAATATTTGGAATTAATTCTGGTTTGTAATCGATCTTTTGTCTCGCGCAATTACATATATTTTTGATTGTATCAAGACTATGTATAGACTTTTGATGTGTTGAACAGATAACTAGCCAATCTTGATATATATATGACATTAACAACGTGTATAAAACTAGCACGAATGATTTTCTTCTTTCTAAATTAAGAAAATCCCTGGTTTGGATTCCTGAATGCGATTGCTTAACAAAGAGGAATGCATGTCATGATTTGAAATTTGAAAAGTATCACAAAAATTAGCCTAAGCCGGATTTTTCTTAGGTGGGCAAGGCATGATCATAAAATATAAAATGGTAACTGGGGGAACAGATGCAAAAGAAAAATAGAGACGAAATGAAAATGCACAAATTTCTAATTCATTTTCATTTCATATTCTCTTCTTCTCTCACATTGTATGTAGCTATTTATGCTGGGAAAAAAAGAAGTAGAGAATTGCTTCTAGAAAGATTCGATACTATGAGTAACCAACCGACTCATTTTCAAACAAGTGACATGGACCACTTGCTTTTGCCAACTAATCAATAGTGGAATTTGCTAATTGATTAATGGAAAACGTACAGCATTTACTCACTCAAGCTCTAATGTGGAGCTGCACAACACTTGCACACATGGTGTGTCACAATTGCCATTTATGGTCGGCTTTGTGAATATCCTGATCCTGAACTCGTGCATTTAGACTATGAGCCTGATTTCCTGTACTTCAATCTTTTTTTAACAGACGCTCAAAGCTCAAATAACCAACATAATGTTGTTTCCATGAAAAGTACTACAATGGAAATCAAGTTTATTAAGTTATACTCGAAGCAAAATGTTGAGTATCTTGGAGAGTAAATTCAGATATGGCTTTGAGGCGTATCGAAATAATCACTTTCTTTTAAAAATTATTCGTCCCCGCTTAAATAGAGTATGCTGTAGAGTTCAAACAAAAACTTTTCAGGATACAACAAAGCCAAAGAGAATGCAGACAACAATTCTGAATTCGTTAAAAAAAAGGTATTATAGTTTGTAGGAGAAATCGTATATTTTGAGTAAGGAGAAGTATGAGTTATTTATAGAGAAGCAGAAATCCATTTGCACAGTCGCAATTTTTGAAAATAAACCGTTTGTTTCGAATTCCAAAACATTTGAACAGTAATGACTGTTCAAAAATTCGATCATTGCAGAGCCTAAATCTAGAGCTGAACCGTGCGAAGTGCGTGATACATGCGTTTAGGAGACACGCACGTTCACGCGCTACCAGGCCAAGCCCATGTTAACGTATTCCTTGCATTTTATCCAACTAATAAACAAATCAACATTTGGTATACATACCCTTATTTTTAACTCATATTTGGCGATGTGGGACAAAAGAAAACCCTTTGTACAATTAAAACCCAACAATCCCCCACTTTAATTGTACAAATTGACCTTATTTCCTTTTGTTATTGTCAAGCCTCAAAACAGGATACTACATGCATACATGAAGGTGTTTATTTCTTTAAACCTTCAGGTAGTATAAATATGACAAGACAATATTAAAGTAAATAGTAGTTTTAGCGTTTAAACGTATTACTTTTTGTAATAATATCGGACATTTTATATACAAATGTTATATCTTTCTTCAAATAAATTTTAAATCTCACGTTCAGCATTATTCTGGTCATGTGTTACTTTCCTGGTTTTCATGAATGATCCAAAGAGCAAACCTAAAAACTCTCGTGAGGAGCGGCACCACTCCTACATTCATATAGGTGAGTTATCTTACACCCCCCCACTACTTAGGCACTTCATAACTTCATTAAGAGTAATTCTCAACCTTCTTACCGTAGTGTGTTAATGTTAATTCCTAATTATTTGGTAAGATTATGGCACTTCATGTGAATTAGCAGTTCTCAGTCACTTCTAAACAACTTATTTTTACCCTTTAAATCGTTCACCGATTTTAGTTTATGGTTGGGTTTCTGTTTGTGATTTATTTCATTATAGATTCCAACCCCGTATCTAGTAAAGTCCCTTTCCACAAATCTCTAGGCGGACCTTTTGTGAAAGGGTCGGCCAAATACTTACTCGTTCTTATGTACATTATTATGATAATTCCTTCTTTTATTAATTGTCTCACATACTCATGCCTTAAGCTTATATGTCTAGATTTTCCGTGTAAGTATTACTATAAGCTCTAGATATAGTAGCTTGACTATCACAATGTATGGAAAGAGGAGGGATGTGTTTAGGCCATAGCTTAATATCCAGTAATAAGTCCCTAATCCATTCAACCTCCTTACCAACAACCGCTAATGCTATAAATTCTGATTCTGTAGTCGAATGTGATATGCATGTTTGTTTGTTTAATGCCCATGGTATGGCACCTCCTCCAAGTAGAAACACCCAGTCGGATGTAGACATATTGTATGTTATGTCGGTTATTCAACTTGCATCTGTATATCCTTCAAGCTTGGCTGGAAAATCATTCTAAAAAAGGGTGAGTTCTATGGTTTTCTTAGGTAACCAAATACTCTATTTATTGCCTTTTAATGTTCCCTGCTTGGATTGCCAGTGAATCTACTTAGTTTACATACTGTAAATGCAATATCTTGTCTAGTACAATGCATAAGATATATTTGGCTGCTTATTACTCTAGAATATTCAAGTTGTGAAATTGATCTTCCATTGTTCTTTGATAATTTAACACTCGAGTTAAATGGAGTGTTATATTCTTTAAAGTTTAAATGTATAAATTTTGACAACATTTTCTCAATGTAGTGTTTGCGGCATTCAGCATAACCATGATTATGTTTTGTGATTTTGATACCTAATATGGTATCAACTTCACCTAGATCTTCCATTTTAAAGATCGATGCTAAATAATTCTTGGTATCTAATATGCCAAATATATTTGTTCCAATAATGAGCACGTTGTCAACATATAAAAAAAATAATTACATCGTACTTCTTTGTGCATTTTTATACATCTATCTGCATTATTATGATCAAACCCAAAGGATAATATGGACGAGTCCAATTTTTCCTGCCACTGTTTTGGAGGTGCACTGTTTTGGAGCTTGTTTTAAACCATATAGTGATTTATTCAATTTATAAACTTTCTTTTCATTTACAGGGATTACGAACCCTTCTTGTATCTCCATATATAACTCTTCATTCATATCCCTATTCAAGAATGCTATTTTCACATCCATTTGATGAATGTGTAACTTGTATATGGAATATAATGCTATTAGAGTTCGAGTAGGACTTATTTGTGCAACTGGTGCATAAGTGTCAAAATAATCAATAATCTCATTTTGTCGGAATCCTTTGGCAACTAGCCTAGCCTTAAAGGTTTGTACAGTGTTGTTTGATCTGTATTTTCTTTTGAAAATCCATTTTGACCCAATTGGTTTAGAACCAGGTGGCATCAACTAAAGTTCAAGTTTTATTAGAAAAGAGTCCATCTCATCATTAATTGCTTTCTTCCAAAATGCAGCATCTCATGTGTTGAAGGCCTCATCATAAGTTTTAGGATCTTCTTTAATATTCAAGGCAATGGTTGTTTAATTGATTACTTTTTCTTCGTCTCCTTCGAATAAGAAAAGTAAAGCTTGTGATGATATAAATTCAGGATGTAGTTCCTTTCCTTTTCTTTGCCATTTGGACTTTCATAGTCTGTTGTTGTTTAGGTTATATTATGAGTCATTCTCTGCAAGAGAATGTGTTTAAATACTAGGAACAAGAGTGTATTCATAAGATGCATCCACAACTTTTGAATCCTTGAAAAGTTTGTTTTCAAAAAACTCTACAACACAAGATTCAACAATAGTATTAGAGTTTAGATCAAGGAGTCTATTTGTTATGTCCAGCATATTCAACAAACACACTTTTAAAAGCTCTTGGATTGAGTTTGTTTCTTTTAGGATTGGTAATCCTATAATAGGCCAAACTTCCCTACACTTTTCAATATGATAAATTTAGTTTTCTCTTTTTCCAAAGTTCATAAGGACATACATTTGTCTTTTGGAAGGCAATCATATTATGCAAATAACATGTTGTATTTAATGCTTCCCCCCATAAGTTTAGAGGTAGCATAGATTTTACAAGTATGCAGTTTACCATTTCTACTAAAGTACGATTGTTTCGGTCAAATCGTTCCGTTAAGGAGTATATGGTGCATTCTATTATGTATGATCTTATTTGATTCATAGAAACTACAAACTCATTGGAAAAAATATTCCAAACCTCTATCACTTTGGATAAACTTAATTGTTTTATTATTTTGTTTTCGACCTCTGCTTTGTAAATTTGAAATTTACTAAATGCTTCATTCTTATGTGTCATAAGATACACATAAGTATATTTTGAATAATCATCAATAAAAGTGATGAAGTATCTTCTTCCACCATGGATCAAAACACCATTCAGTTCACATATCTGAATGTATTAGATCTAAAATTTAAAAATTTCTTTTAATAGTAGAAAATGATTTCTTGGTAATCTTGGCTTGCGCACAAATCTCACATTTATTATAGCCAGATCCTTCAGTTTTAATAAGACCAAGTTTATACATGTTTGTAATGGATTTGGAATTTAGATGTGCTAATCTTTCAAGCCATAAATTATAAGACTTGATAATATAAGTAGAAGCAATACTATTATTAATACTTAGTTTGTACATCCCATTACAACCATATCTCTTTCCTACAAACTTTCCATTTTTAGTTACAATGATTTTGTCAGATTTAAAGACAATAATAAATCCTTTTTTGCATACAAGATCGACGGAAACCAAATTTTTTCTTATATTTGGTACATAAAGAACATTGATGAGTGTGACAACTTTTCAGAAGTAAAATTTATGACAATTCTTCCTTTTTCAGCAACTTTGGCATGGTTGTGATCTCTCATTTAAACTTCTTGACCATCACTGATGACTTAATACGTTTTGAACAATGACTTGTCCTTGCAAACATGAAAAGTCGCTCCAGAATCAAACCGCTAACCATTAGATGTGTCAGCCATATTGATTTCTGTCACCATGGCCATAAGTTCTTCCTCTACCATATCGGTAGCTTTCTTTGGGGCTCGACACTCTCTAGCATGTCCATTTTTCCACAGTTGTAACACTTTCCATTTTTATTTTCCTTTTTGTTGTTTGTATTGAGATTTTCATTATAACCATGTTTATTTTACCATAATTGGTGTTAGTACCTTGTGATCATGTTTCAACAACTTGAAAATCAGTCTTGGATAGATTCCCTTTAATCTCACGATTTCGAGACTCTTCTTCGATACGAAGATGTTTTTGAGTCTATTCCAAACTGAAATCTTCCACTTTGTGAAACAACATCTTCCTGTAATTGCTCCAAGATGGAGGAAGTTTTGCACTTATAGCATCAACTTGAAACAATTCAAGAAGTTTAATATTTAGAGCACTCAGTTTATGAACAACCCTTGTAACTTAGGAATTTGACTGAGTATTGGTTTTCCTTCGGCCATTCCGAAAGCAAAGTTTCTACAATAGGAAATTTGTTTGTACCTTCTTCTTATACCTTGTATTTTTTCCCTACTACATTTCAGAATTCTAGTGGCGTCTTCATCTCTTTGTAGAAATCATACAATCAATCATCAAGCGCATTTAAGATGTGACCACGACACAGTAGGGTGTTCTCATTGCGTTTAGTGTATGCCTTCTTTACATCATCAGAATTAGTGGATGTAGGTTCTTGCAGTGGAGGTAAGTTTAGTTTCAATAGATATGATAGGCCAAACGCAGTGAGTAAAAATGTCATTTTGTCCTGCCAGCATGTGAAGTTGTTACCGTCAAACCGATCAAGTTTAATCATGTCTTGGTTCATCATTTTGATGGAAGTCATATTTGCTTCATTCTCCATGAATGCAAAATAACTTTTAAAATTGTTGAGCATGTTGGAGTAAATTCAAATATGGCTTTGAGGCACATCAAAACGGACACTTTATTTTAAAAGTCATTCGTCCCCACTTGAAGAGAGTATTTTGTAGATTTCATGCAAAAACTTTTTAGGATACGATAAAGCCAAGGAGGAATGAAGACAACAATTCAGAATTCCTCAAAGAAAAGAAATTATAGTTTGTAGGAGAAATCGTATGTTTTGAGGAAGAAGAAATATGAGTTATTTATAGAGGAGCAGGCATCCCTTTGTTCAGTCATAACTTTTGAAAATAAAACTTTTGTTTCAAATTTCAAAAAAAATTGAAAAGTAATAGCGGTTTAAAAGTTCTACTGTTGCAGAGCCTAAGTCTAGAACTGAACCATGTGAATGCGTGATAAGTGCATTTGGAGAACACATGCACTCATGTGCTTCTAACCCAAGTCCATGTTAGCCCATTCCTTGCGTTTAATCCAACTAATAGAAAAATCAACATTTGGTATATATACCCTTATTTTTAACTCGTATTTGGCGATGTGGGATAATAGGAAATCCTTTGTGCAATTAAATACCCAACAATCCCCCACTTTAATTGTACAAATTGATCTTATTTCCTTCTGTTATCCCCAAGTCTCAAAACATGATATTACATGCATACATGAAGGTATTTATTTCCTTAAATGTTCAGTTAGTATAAATATGAAAAGACATTATCAAATTAAATGGTAGCTTTAGCGTTTAAACGTATTACTTTTATAACAATATAGGACATATTATATATACATGTTTTATCTTTCTTCAAATAATTTCTTAAGTCTCATGTTCAGCACTATTATGGCCATGTGCTACTTTCCTAGTTTTCATGAATGATCCAAAGAGTAAACCTAAAAACTCTCGTGAGGAGCGGCACCACTCCTACATTCATATAGGTGAAGTTATCTTACATGCCCCAACTGCTTATGAACTTCATAACTTCATTAGCAGTAATTCTCAACCTACTTATCATAGTGTGTTAATGCTAATTCCTAATTACTTGGCAAGATTAGGACACTTCATGTGAATTAGCAGTTCTCAATCACTTCTAAGCAACTTGTTTTTACCCTCTAAACCTTTTACTGATTTTAGTTTATGGTTGGGTTTCTATTGTTTTTGATTTATTTCATTATAGGTTTTAGCCCCATATATAGTGAAGTCTCTGTCACCACATCTCCAGGTAGTCCTTTTGTGAAAGGGTCCGCTAAGTTCTTACCCATTCTTATGTACATTATTATGATAATTCCTTCTTTTGTTAATTGTCTCACATACTCATGCCTTAAGCTTATATGTCTAGATTTACCGTTGTAAGTATTACTATAAGCTCTAAAGATAGTAGCTTGACTATCACAATGTATGGTAAAGGGAGGGATGAGTTTAGGCCATAGCTTAATATCCGGTAATAGATCCCTAATCTATCTATCCTCCTTACCTGCAGCCGCTAATGCTATAAATTCTGATTCCATAGTCAAGTGTGATATGCATGTTTGTTTCTTTGGTGCCCATGATATGGTACCTCCTCAAAGTAGAAACACTCAGCCAGATGTAGACATGTTGTCTGTTGTGTCGGTTATCCAACTTGCATCTGTATATCCTTCAAGTGTGGCTGGAAAATCGTTGTAAAAAAGAGCGAGTTCAATTGTTCTGTTAGGACAACTAAATACTCTATTTATTGCCTTCCAATGTTCCCCGCTTAGATTGCTAGTGAATCTACATAGTTTACATACTGCAAATACAAAATCTGGTCTAGTACAATGCATTGGGTACATTAGGCTGCATACTGCACAAGCATATTCGAGTTGTGCAATTGATCTTCCATTATTCTTTGTTGGTTTAACACTCGAGTCAAATGGAGTGTTATAATCTTTAAAGTTTAAATGTTTAAATTTTGGCAACATTTTTTCAATATATAATTTTTGGCATAGAGCGTAACCATGATCATGTTTTGTGATTTCAATACCTAATATGGTATCAACTTCACCTAGATCTTTCATTTTAAAGATCGATGTTAAATAATTCTTGGTATGTAATATGCCAGACAAATTTGTTCCAATAACGAGCATGTCGTCAACATATAAGAAAATAATAATATCATACACCTTTGTGTATTTTGAATAAATACCTTTATATGCATTATTATGAGAAATCCAAAGGATAATGTGGACGAGTCAAATTTCTTGTCCTACTGATTTGTAGCTTTTTTTTAACCATATAGTGATTTATTCAATTTATAAACTTTCTTTTCATTTCCAGGGAGTACGAACCCTTCTGGTTGTTCCATGTATAACTCTTTTCAAGAACGACGTTTTCACATCCATTTGATGAACGTGTAACTTGTATATGGAAGATAATGTTGTTAGAGTTCGAATAGAACTTTTCATGCAACCGGTGCATCAGTGTCAAAACAATTAATAACCTCCCTTTGTGGGAATCCTTTGAAAACTAGTCTTGCATTAAAGGTTCGTACCGTGTTGTCTGATCCATATTTTCTTTTGAAAATCCATTTACAGCCAATTGATTTAGAACTAGATGGTAGATCAACTAAAGTCTAACTTTTATTAGAAATAATAGAGTCCATCTCATCATTGATTGCTTCCTTCCAAAATACAACATCTCGCAAGTTGGCAACCTCATCATAAGTATTAGGATCTTCTTTGATATTCAAGATAATGAGAGTTTTATTGACTACTTTTTCACTGTCTCCTTCGACTAAGAAAAGTAAAACTTGCGAGGGTATAAAATCAGGATGTAGTTCCTTTTCTTTTCTTTGTCGTCTGGACTTTCTTGGTCCTTTGTTGTTTGGTTTATTTTGTGAGTCATTCTCTATAGGAGAATGAGTTTCAATACTAGGAACAAGAGCGTTTCCAGAAGATGCATCCATAACTTTTGAATCCTTAAAAAATTCGTCAAAAAACTTACATCGCGAGATTCGATGGTTGTATTAGAGTTTAGATCAAGGAGTCTATATGCTTTGCTAGTCCAGCATGTCCAACAAACACACTTCATAAAGCTCTTGGACCGAGTTTATTTCTTTTAGGATCGGCAACCCAGTAGTAGGCCAAACGTCCCCATACTTTCAAATATAACAAATTGGGTTTTCTATTTTTCCAAAGTTCATAAGGATATACATTTGCCTTTCGGGAGACAATCCTATTATGCAAATAACATGTTGTATTCAATGCTTCTCCCCATAAGTTTAGAGGTAGCATTGATTTTACAAGCATGCAGTTTACCATTCCACTAAAGTACGATTTTTTCTTTCAACCAAACCGTTCTGTTGAGGAGTATAAGGTGCAATTCTATAATGTATGATCATATTTGATTCTTAGAAACTACAAACTCATTAGAAAAATATTACAAACCACTATCACTTCAGATAACCTTAATTCTTTTATTTATTTGATTTTCGGCCTCTGCTTTGTAAATTTGAAATTTACTAAATGCTTCATTCTTATTGTCATAAGATACACAAAAGTATATTTTGAATAATCATCAATAACGATGAAGTATCTTATTCCACCATGGGTCAAAACACCATTCAGTTCACATATGTCTAATTGTATCAAATCAAAAATTATAAAATTATTTTTACTAAAAGGAAAAGGTTTCTTGGTAATCTTGACTTGCGCACAAATCTCACATTTATTACAGCCGGATCCTTCAGCTTTATTAAGACCAAGTCGACACATGTTTGCAATGGATTTGGAATTTAGATGTGCTAATCTTTCAAGCTATAAATTATAAGACTCAACAATATAAGTAAAAGCAATACTATTATTAATACTCGGTTCTTAGTTTTTACATCCCATTACAACCACATTCCTTTCTTACAAACATTCCATTTTTAGTTACAATGACTTTGTCAGATTCAAAGACAACACGAAATCCTTTTTTGCATACAAGATCGATAAAAACCAATTTTTTTTCTTATATTTGGTACATGAAGAATATTGATGGGTGTGAGAACTTTTCCAGAAGTAAAGTTTAAGACAACGCTTCCTTTTCCAGCAACTTTAGCACTGTTGTGATCTCCCATTTGAACTTCCTGACCATCACCGATGAATTCATAGGATTTGAACAACAAATTGTCCTTGCAAACATGAACAATCGCTCTAGAATCAAACCACCAACCATTATATGTATCAGCCATATTGATTTCTATCACCATGGCCACAGGTTCTTCCTCTATCATATTGGTTGCTTTCTTTGGGGATCGACATCCTCTAGCATAATGTCCATTTTTTCCACAATTCGAACACTTACCATTTTTTTCTTTTTTTTCTTGTTGTTTATATGGGATTTCCATTGTAACTACGGTTTTTTTACCATTATTGGTGTTTGTACCGTGTACTCTTGTTTCAACCACTTGGATATCTATCTTGGACAGATTCCCTTTAATATCATGATTTCGAGATTCTTTGTAACATCCCCCATTTGGAGGCCCAAAACTAACTTCTAGGATGCTGCTGTCATTCATAGTTATTAATTCTCGGTGACTAAATGCGGCAATGTTAAATACATTGATATAACAGAAACACATGAATATGAAAATTTTAAAATCACTAAATAAATTTTTCATGCCATTTCAAATCACATGTCAAATTCATTACATAAACTCAATTCGTAAACTAGGTTCAGAGAAATATAATTATTACAAGATACGCCAAGCGCGACATATGAAGATGTCTTTTGGTTGATCGAAGTCTAAATATAGGCAAATAAACAACTTTGTCATTACATTTAAAACACGGCAGAGTCAAACAGAAAGAACTCCTAATAGCTAGCTTGTCTCCTGCATTTCTCGGGAAGCTTATTCGTCTAAAGGAGAAATTGAAAACCTTAACTCTCAAACTACTCAAAATCAATTGAGCACCCGAGAGTTTAAGGGGAAAACATAAACTTCTAGTCAAACAAAAAGTCTGGTATGAATAACGACCTACCATCTCGAACCACATGGATATCTAGTGAAACCACACCGCTTAGCGGAACGAGTTTTTTCCTCACTAGTATCTTAACCTAAATTATAATAACCATATACTGTGCACCTGTATCCACAATGGTTAAGACATAACATAATAAAATGTATCATGATGATATGAAAATATGCAATACGTCTGGATTTTTCATCCCCATTCATCTGACTATTTGTGTCAAATTATAGTTTCTAGGGTCACTATTAACCTATTAGTTTTCATGGGCTAACTAATAACTTGTTCTATGCTAACGGACTACCTGTCTAGTTTCATAGTTTTCATGGGATCACTAAGAACCTATTGGTATCTACTAATCACATCATCCAATTATAGTTTTCATGGGCTCACTATGAACCTGTTGGGTTCTCCAATAACTTCTCGCATGTCATAGTTTTCATGGGCTGACTATGAACCTATCGATCTCCATTAATAACTTATTCCGGCCATAGTTTTCATGGGATCATTAAGAACCCATTGGCCCCTGCCAGTAACAATTTCCATACATAGTTTTTATGGGATTACTAAGAACATGTCTAAACCAATAATTATTTGATCAGTCTTTGAGGCATCCTATATTCTGGTCCACCTGACCTCCTAGATGCAGTTCTACTCACATAGGAGTTAACTCAATGTATATTCACTACATAGCAATACAGCCCGACATTTGTAACGAAGCTGGTGTGTTCTTGGTCCGGAATATGCATCGGGATTTGGTTGTACCCTGAGTACGCGTCCATGAATGACAGCAGCTCGTGTCCTGCGGTGGAGTCTACCAACTGATCGATCCTAGGCAGCGGGAAACTGTCCTTAGGGCATGCTTTGTTCAAGTCGGAATAATCTACGCAAGTCCTCCATTTCACATTCGCCTTTTTTACTAGCACGGGGTTGGATACCCACTCAGGGTAGAGGGCGTCGCGGACGAACCCATTTGCTTTGAGTTTGTCCACCTCCTCTCCGAGAGCGGCGGACCTCTCCGGATCCATTCCTCTCCTTTTTTGTTTAACTGGGACGTATTTCGGGTCTATGTTCAACATATGACTCGTGATGGCGGGAGAAATCCCACACATATCAGAATGCGCCCAGGCGAAAACAGCAAGATTCGCCCGGAGGAAGTCGCTAAGGTCTTCAGTCATCTCGGGACCAAGCTGTGATCCGATTTTCAGAATTCGCGAAGGGTCGTCACGGCTAACTGAGATGTCAATTGTTAATTCAGCTGGTGCCGCCTTCTCTTCCCTGGGTTTCTCATCGTCGTCTCTCGGATCTATATCTCCGAAGATCCGAGAACTATGCCCGAGCCAGGGCTCGGGAACTACTTGTCAATTATTCGCATTAAGGATGCGGACGGGATTGTCCGCAACCTTTCCCTTCTCCCTCCGATGGGCTTCTTGGAGCTCAGCCACATAACAGGAACGACCAGCTGCTTGGTCGCCATGAACAATACCTACTCCTTTGCCAGTTGGGAACTTCAAAGTTAAACACCACGAGGCCAATGCTGCCCTAAACTCAGCCAGGGCCGGCCGGCCCAAGAAAACATTATATGGAGAATCCACATCCAAAACTACGAAGGGTAAAATTCGCACCCACCGACGCTCGCCTTGCCCCAGTTCAACTGGTAACTCAACGTACCCCACGGCGTTGGTTGCTGCGCCGTTAAAGCCGTGTATACGAGCCTTGGACGGTTTCAGGTCTTTTGTTTCTAGTTTCATTTGATCGTAAGCCTTCTTGAAGATGATGTTGACTGAACTTCCACAATCAATCAGAATTCTTTTCACATATGCTGGTCCGATCGTTGCAGATATGACCATGGGGTCGATGGTCGGAGCCTCTATCTGATCAGCGTCTCTACTTCTGAACACAATATCGTCTGTCATTACGCACTGCTGCTTAGCAGGGACCCCGTCCTCCATGTTCGAACAACACTCAAAATCTGCATGCTTTAGGGAACTTGCATATCGCTCCATCTCTTGCCAATTCTTATCTGCGGGGTGAGGTCCGCCGATAATTGTATTTATGACTATTCTACCTACGGTTCGGGCAGGCTCCTCGGGATGACGCGGAGCTGGTGCACGACCTGGGTTGGACGTTCCCTGTCCTCCTTCCTGAGGATCCTTCACAAATTCTTGCAATTTCTTCTGCCTGATCAACTTTTCAATAGCGTCGTGTAGGTGTCTACACTCCTCCGTATTGTGCCCATAAGTCTCATAGAAGCGACAATATTTCCCGGTCCGTTTTTGTTCCTCGGTTGATTCTTTCAGACGTGGCTTTCTGTATTGAAAAGTATTGCAGGTGGATAGGTAAATGTTCTCAAGTGGCGCGTTCAGCGGAGTATACTCGCTGTAGCTTGGAATTCTCGACTTCCACTTCCCCGCTTCTTTTCTTTTCCCTTGACTCCTTCCTCCGGACTCCTTGGGTTGCCCAGGCTTGTTCTGGACATTGACCTGGACCTTTCCCGAGCTGTCTCCAGACTGCTTCACAGCAATGTTGCTCTTTATTGATTCTTGGACAGGTCCTGGCGCCTTATCCCGTCGTACCCACCTAGCTTCCTCTCTTCTTATGAACTGGTGTGCCTTTGAGTAGAAACGCTCTAGCGTAGCCGGAGGTTTTCCTGCCATCCAGTCTCCAAACTCAGAGTCTGGATCCACACCTCTCATTACAGCCATTAGAATTGCATGGCCGTTGGGATTACTGACTTCAGTTGTTGCAACGTGGAATCTTTGCAAATATTCCTTCAACGACTCCCCGGGATTTTGGATTACACTTGACAGAGACATCATGTCCTTTGGGCGCGTAGTGTGTATCCTGAACTGCTCAATAAACTTCTTTGCCAACTCCTCGAAATTTGATACGGATCGCGGAGGAAGTCGGGTGAACCACATAGTAGCGATCCCAGATAGAGTAATCGGAAAGCACCTACACTTGGTGGCATCATTCGCTCTAGCTGAATCCATCATCCATTCGTACCTCACGACGTGTTGTCTGGGGTCAGTCCTCCCTTCGTACGCAGGGATAGTAGGCATACTAAACTTCCTGGGGTACGCCGCTTGCAACACAACATCCGTGAACGGAGTATGACTTCTTGACACTCCCTAATCATCATTCGATAACCCTTGATTTTCCTTCATCAACTGCCTGATCATGGCTGTCAGATCTGGTGTCTGTATGGAAGGCGGAAGGTTAGTGCCTGTTCTACGCGCCTGTCCATGCTGATGCCTCCTCTCCTGGCGATCTGCCAATCGTGCGTCTTGAGGTTCGACATCGTTAGCATTTCGATGATCCGGGCCTCTGTCCTCCATCTGTACCCCGGTCCTGAAGTTTCCAGCTCTTGTTTGGTCACGGTCTCCAGTTGTTTGAACAGCAGCTTCTGCTCGTGCAGCGTCAGTCTTGCGGCGTCTGCGCCTGGGAGGTTCATCAGAGGAAGTTGAACTGTCAGATGAAGAGTAAGGAGCGGGATTGCCCCCAGCATTCTGTTGTTGCTGTTGAGTGAGTTGTGCCATCAAGTTGGCGTTAGCTTGCATCTGCTCTCCTAGTTGTCTCCTGCTTTCCCTGAGTTCTCTCATCAAGTCATTGAACTCTATTCTGGTGACAACTGGAGTCTGTTCTTGAGCGGCAATTCCTGCACTCGGAATCGCTGGTTGATTGCTAGGTCCTGCTTGTTGCACACTAGCAGTTTCGTGGGCATCCGCATTATGAGAAGCTGACCTGGTACGTGGTCTTTCCATTGTAGAGTTATCGGTATGAAATCTGAGTAGAATCAACGGATGTCCTATCAGTGAGTCAGATCTTCTTTGGGGGATTTGTTCAATCCAGTAGCTTCAAAGCAGATCCTTGAGGTCTGAGAATTCAATTCTCAGTGAAAGCACCAAAGTGTTAGCACCAAAATTGGTCACTAACCTCGTAGAGAAAGATTGTGTAGAGATATAAGTGATGAAAGTAAATTAAACAGAGAAGACAATGCTAATTTAATTGCAGAAAGTAAGAACACCAAATTTATAGTGGTTCAGCGTAATTGCCTACGTCCACTTTGAGGTTAAACTTTATTGATCTTCTTTAGAGTTGATTACAAATACAATTCGTGAATCAAATGCTTGAATGAAGTTGTTTAAGTAGAGAAGATGAGTCTCGAAAATGGCAGAGTCTCCCCAGTGTTCTCTCCCAAAAAAGGATCCCTTTCACTGTGACCCTGCCCCTCTATTTATAGGCAAATATGGGCTGGACTTCCCAAATGGGCTGGATGGCCGAACACTCTAGCCCCAGTACAGTGGTCGCTGCATGCCGATCCTGGTATGCCGAACGCTCTGATGCCGAACAGTCCTTCTATGCCGAACGGTACGCTGGATGTGTGGGAAGTGCAGGATGATTGTCAGTTGAGGCCGAACGTGTCTTTATCTAAAGCCCTTGAACGAACAATGCATGCAGGCCGAACGACATTGTTGCCTTGAGTAGTTGTGCATGCTGAATGTCTTCTGGATGCCGAGTACTCCCGTTGCCGAGTACTACGCCGAGTACCTTGGGATGCCGAGTACTCCCATTGCCGAGCACTACGCCGAGTACCATGGGACGCCGAGTACTCTTGTTGCCAGGTTCAACTTGATGTCGAGCGCTCTCGTTGCCGAGCAGTCTTGTATGCCGAGCAGTCTTGTATGTCGAGCACTCTTGTATGCCGAGCAGTCTTGTATGTCGAGCACACTTGTATGCCGAGCACTCTTGTTGCCGAGTATTGGTTGGCGCCGAGTGCTCTATACGCCGAACACTATGGATGCTGTGTACTTCGCCGAGTACTCCTAGACGCCGGCCACCCTGAGATGTTGAGTCCCACTGAATGCCGTGCGCTCCGCCGAACACTCCTGGATGCCAAGTGCGTCGCCGAACACCACTGGATGCCGGTCACTCTGAGATGCCGAGTGTCACCTAATGCCGAGCACTAGTTGCCTGGTCAAATCTCCAGGAAACAAGTTATATAGTTTAGAGTTAGTTTGTTTTTGTTGATGACAAAGGGGGAGAAATATAAAATAGGAGAGTTAGGCATAGATTAAGGGGGAGTTATTAGATTTAGGAGGGGTTATTAAGATAGAAGTAATATTTTATAAATAAAGGTTGTCATCATCAAAAAGGGGGAGATTGTTAGTCCTTGAGATGATGGTTTTGATGACAACAACCTTAGAATAAGATTATAAAATATAAATACTAATATTATAGTTTAGATATATATGTATATGCAGGATTTAACCATGTAGGTACAAAGAATGAAGACTGTACAGTATAGAGATTCAAGATATCAAGATTGAAGACTCATGAGTATCAAGAATATCAAGATTACCAAGAGTTCAAGATTTCAAGATAAGTATTGAGTCTAGAATTATGTTAAAACTTCACAATAGCACTGAAATCTTCACTCCATTTTTCTTTTGGGATGGAACCCATTTCTACCTTTTAAGTGGCTTACAAACCCACGACAAGTAGCTTACAAACCTACGACAAGTGGCTTACAAACCCACGAACATCCTGGTTTTGTACAAGTTCTCGAGTTCTGATATGATGAGATATTCTGCAGGAAGAAGCTTGCAAAACTACTTCAAAATGATTTTCAAAACTACTTCAGAATGATTTTCAAAACTGCTTTTCAAAATGTTTTAGCCTTAAAAATTATCTTTTCAAATGATTTTCAAAAAGATGTTTTAGCCTTAAAATATTCTTTGTTTTTGTTTTTAATAAACTCTTGTTTTTAAACTTCGTTTGTTTTAAACTATCTTTTAATTATAATATATTTATACTTAGATTTAAATATAAAATTATAGTAAAATTATATATACATATTATTCTCTATATTTATCTATGTATTTTATCTATAGTCAAGTATATTTATAAAGTTTAAATAGTTTTTAATATAAGATAAAAGTTATTTTCAAAGAAAATCAAATCATCAAAAAATGCTTTGGAATGTCGACATGCCCTAGTACCCCATGTCGACATAGTGACAGTTAGATTCAAAAATTTGAATTTCAAAAGAAGTGTCTATTCGCCATAACCTTTCACGAATGGACATGGTTGTTGTTCTTCTATAAATAGGGGTTGGTTTCAACGAATTTCACATCATATTTTCTGGTTTTTCACTTTTCTTCGTCTTCCACATTTTCTTATCCAAAATCCTATCATCACTCTGCCGAAATCAACATTGAATCTAACTAGATTATCTCTGGTTTGATTCTCGATCACTATCTCAACAAGATCCCAGTGCTATTCAGAGTTATAGGCTTCTTTGTAATCTATCTAGCGAGAAAAGGTGTGATTGTAGCCTTGGAAATCAATCAAGCGAGAAAAGGTGTGATTGTAGCCTTGGAAATCAATTGGGTGAACTTGTTGCCCCGGAAATCAAGTATCTCTACCCAGAGGATTGTGATTCTGGAGGGTGTACCTCGTAGCCTTGAAACCGAGGGTTGTAATTGTTGAATTGCTTTTGAAAGGAAATCCGTACTTAGTTGTGCGGGACTGGATGTAGGGTAACTCCGAACCAGTATAAAATCCGGTGTGTTCTTTCCTTTACTGCATTTACTTTATTTCTGCATCTGCTGTGATTATATCTGTGTCTGAATATTGAATACATTTGTGTACAAATCAACAATAACTCAAAAAGATTTAGTAATTTCTTATAAACACTATTCACCCCACCCTCTAGTGTTCATTCTAGTCTTAAGATCCATATTCCGCATTCCTCATACGACAATGGCACGAGGCCCAAAAATGGTGGTCGGTTGGTCATCAACTAATCGTGATGGTTTGGAATAAGTAACAAACTCTAGGCAGACGGCTAAATCATTTACTCATGTACAGGGACGAAGACAACCCCTAGGCATGCTTTGAGATGATGATAAACCGTGACGCTTTGGTTTGTGAAATCTGTTTTTCTTTTTGCTTGGACACTTGCTTTTTCTGGTTTAGTTTTGGAGTTTGGTTTGAACTCCTAGTTTTGTTTGTTTTCTGATTTGGATTATGGTTTGGACGTTTGTCTTTTGGTTTGGACTTTTGATATGGATTTCTGGTTTTCTGGTTTGAATCTGGATTTCGGATTGGATTTTGATTGACTTTTTATCTAGTTTTTGGCTAAAAGGTTGTCGGGTATGGATTATGCTCGGCAAGGGTCCGAAGAGACCTGGATTCAGCCTAGGACTTAGGCCCCATATTATCTATCGGTTGCTATTTCAGGTCGTCGAGTATGCACTATGCTCGGCAAGGGTCCGGAGCGACCAAGATTCGGCTTAGGACTTAAGCCACGGCATTACTCAGCGTTCAGGGACACCGAACCAGGAACACCATGGCATTACTTAACACAGGTCGTCGAGCGTGGAGTGCGTTTGGCAAGAACCCGGAGAGGTTACGGATTCAGATTTCGGCTTTGAATGGCCAAGGATTGGTTATGATCCGGAGTGATCCCGGATTTGGATATCGATCCGGAGAGGTCATGGATTTGGTTATTGGTTATTGGATATGGATGGGTTATAACTCGCTTATCTGGTTCGGATGGATGTGAAATTAGATAAGGATTTGGTTACTGGATAGGGATCGAATATCGACTCGGAGCAGTCGCGGATTTGGATAAGGATACGGCAATGGCACTTGGATAAAATGGATTGGGTTATGGATCGGATGGTATGGCTATGGATGCCATATGGACTTTGGATGACGGGTCAAAAGCTATTCAAAACACGCCTTCCTACCGCAAGACATGTTTTGGGAAGCAAATGTTAACCCGCCTTTTGGCAAGGCCGTAAACAGACGGATTTATCTAAATCGATTGCTCGGTTATCAAGGCTGGAATACAACGGGTTTGATTTTACTGGATGGATAGACGATCAATCACGGATAATGATCATGATTATGAAGCCGGGATTCGGCATGGTCGATGGACAAAAGTCGCGGGATATTGGAAATATGGGTTTCGACAAAAGTCGAGTTGTTCCAGGTTGTTTTGGGTTTGCTTTGAGTCATCATTGGAGTTGCTTCAGATTTTCAGGTGACTTTCTTTGAGTCAGGCAGGGGTACGCTTCGAGTCTTGGAGTGATTGGCTCGGATCGGCATTAACATCAAGGGATCAGCGTTATATTGGATCGGGTCGACATCTCATTCTGGGTTCGGCAAGTATTTGGAGACAGGATCGGCATGGAAGGGAATGCATCGGGTCGGCATCCTCCAAAACTTCGGGTCGGCATGAATGGAGGGGTCGGCTTGAATGGAGGGATCGACAGTTTGGTTTTGGATCTGTGAGTACGGGATCGACATATTGAATGGGGTCGATAGCTTCGGGTCGTAGCTCACCTACGTTCGGGTCGGTGCCTAAGTCTCGAGTTTGGGTCGGCAATAGGTTAAGGGGTCGGCGTAGGAGCTTGGGCATCAGGTCGGCGTGCTTCAGGTCGGTGTTGTGAAGGCTTCGGGTCGGCTGAAGAGGATCAGATCGGTGCCTTGAAGGAATGGGGTCGGCATCGTATTGCTTCGAGTTCCAGTCTAGTTTACTTCGAGTCAAGCATAAGGTTGCTTCGGGTCATCACCTAGGAAAACTCAGGTCGGCGTATCCAGAGCTTGGGGTCGATCGTAATGATGGATTAGGGTTCGGCTATGGTCTTGATGGGCCCGGATCACTCAGGAAGTACAGTAATTCGGATTTGCCTATAAATACAGCATGCGGGGCTTCAGAAAAGAGATCTTCATTATGTTTCCCCTCATCTTCTTCACTAAGGCTACTCCGTCATTATTATTTTAAAAACTCCGGATTGTAACTGTAATTGATTCTGAGATCAATAAAAAGAAAATTTCTGAAGTTGACGTAGACCAGAGTCAACCGAACCACTATAAATCCTCTGTTATTACTACTTTCTTTTTAATTTTGATTGTTGTTCATATTTCTACTCTCCACATACACTCTATCTGTTATCTATAACCGTGAATTGCTGCTTTCAACGGTGTTTGAGTGTTAGTGACCGATTTTGACGCTAACCGTTACAGTCTAAACCTGAACCGTGCGAAATGCATGATAAGAGCGTTTGGCAAACACATATGCTCACGTGCTTCTTGCACAAGGCCGTGTCAGCTCATTCCTTGCATTTTATACAACTAATAGATAAATCAACATTTGATATATACCCTTGTTTTTAACTCATATTTGGCAATTTGAAACAAAAGGAAATCCTCTGTACAATTAAATACCCAACACAAAATCATGAATAGTTAACGCAGCGATCCTTGTCAAATGTGCAACCTAACAGCAATGTTCGAAATCTTGAGATTTACTTTATAGCTCATAAATATTTGTTTGCCTCTAATTTAGCAATCATTTCTTTATGTTTAGACCTTTTGGTAGGGACAAATAAACATTTCAACAGCCACAACCTAAAGACCAAAACAAAACAAAACAAAACAAAACAAATAACAACAATGATCAGAGATCACATTTCATTCAACATAGGCGATGCCTAGAAACAAATAAGAAATGTTGAAGATAATAACAATGATCAAGACGTAGACTTTGGAATCATGTCTTGTAAATTTACAATAAATGAGTTAACAAATACAAAGTCCAGCCAATTTGGACAATTGTATGTTGTTGCTTTACACATCAATATCACTGAACAGATATGGAAGCGGACAAATACAAAAAGTATAGTCGCTAGTCTATCATTCATAATCCACTTTTAAGCCTACACCTACGGTATAAAATAACATACCGTACTCTATACAGCTATTGTTCTATCTGCTTGGGAAATTTCTTCTTGCCTCACATTTATGACCTGCAAAAAAGGTAAAAAGAACAATTTGAACTATTTATTGATTATGTTTAGGCCTGTAAACTGTCGAATATTGATTTGGATAGCGTCGTATCCATATCCGAAATTATTTTCGAATATCGAATATCCGTATCCACGGATGCAGACGGATACCGAATATTCTTCGACCAGTTTACAACCAATAAATCTAAACAAATAAATATAAAATTTGATTTATTATAAATCCATTTCAGTACTTAAAATATAAAAAATAATAAATACGCTAAAAAAATTTTAAGCAACAAATATTGATTTTATATACATTAATTTTTTTTACCTATATAAGATAATAAAAACAATCATTTTATGTACTAAAATACACAAAAAAATAACTATAATCTTGATAAAAACCGGACGAATAATTATCGGATACAGATATGGCCATATCTGCATCTGTATCCATTTTTCGAATATCGGATAATTTTTCATATTTCGAAAACGGACGGATTTTGGATTTTTGGATACTAATTGACAACCCTAATTATGTTCTACTAGTCACATTGTTGGATGAGGGAATTCGTTTAAAGAAAAATATGAGACCGATTTTAGTCTAAAACACACTAGTTTTGAAATTTAATCTAAAACACACTGAATGTTATATTAATATAGCATCAGAAAAACATAATGTTATATTAAACTAACATCAGATAAACAAAATACTAAATTAAATTAACTTAAGATGAACTAAAATAACATTCATTTTCACAGTTAAAGAAATGACAAATTCATATAGCATTACACATATAATGCTAAGTTCATATAACATTTGGTTTTATAGTTCATATAGCATCTATTTTAACTGATGCTATATTAATATAACATTTACTGTCCTTTAAACTAAATTTTAAAACCCACATCATTCATTCAAAAATGTAACTGAAAGTTTTTCCTTCTTTCTATTTTCCTGTTATTTGATTTGTATTTCTCCAAGCCCTAACAATTTTACCTACCATCGATGGTTTGGAGGTTTTTAACTATGTAATCACTTCTCCAAAAAGATTATTCATAAACTTTAATAAAAATCAATAATTTTTGCCTATTTGAACATTTACTTGGGTGTTTTGCTATTTTGACCATCTAAGAGCTCAAGAATACTCTTCTTTTATTCTGTAGTTAATTTACAGGATCTGAACAAATGCAAGCAACAGTGAACCCATGTTTCATGAACTGATAAACGTGAGTGGATATCTCCAGTGCGAAAGATTAGCCAAAAGCCTATAATAATAAAAAGATAGGACTCCATGTTCCCCTTTATCTCACTACTTAAGAGTAAAAAAAAAAAATATATGCATCTGCCTATTATTTTCTTACCCAAGAACATATGAAAATATCCTGCATTGAAGCTAAGCGTGAGCCAAGGGACCATGCTTAACTGTAACGTTTGCTAACTTGCCACATTTATGATTAAGGGGAGTAACTCATAAGAAATGCACCTTGTTGCTATGATTCTATGGCATTTCAACCACGGAAAAATATGCGGATGCCTTTATATCCGTATTTGTTTTTTCGAATATTGAATATTTTTCCGCTTTTCGAATACAAACGCATACGGATTTTATATTACTTGAGTACCCAATAATAGACTTACTTCAATTAAGCTGTACTTTTATTAGGTTTTGTATTTGTACAGTTAAAGCGCTTAGCGGTGGAGTTGCAAAAAGTTACAGCGGGGACAAAGCAGGGATATAGCGGAAAATAGCGAAGGTGCAAAAAGTTTCAATAGATATAAAACCAAACATTTAAAGCTAATTTATTCTCATTCTCTAATCATTTGTGTGGGAAAAAAATATTTTTTAATTTTATATAACAAAACCGAAGAATATCATGGTTTATGCAGTCTAGATTGATGAGTATAATAGATTTCTAACTTATATTGAGCACTTAGGCCATAAAATTAGGCCTTACTCTAACTTTGTTGATTTAGTTTAAAAGAGAACTAGTCGAATCAATTTTTTATATTAGCGGGTGCTAAAAATACTTGATTTAGCGGGTGTAGCGGAAAATAGCAGAGCTTAAAGCGGATTTACTGTTTAATAGCGTTATATTGAAAAAACGTAGCGGTCGAAAAACGCTGTACGCTATAGCGGAGATTTTGTGGGGCTTTAACTGCACAGTTTTGTATATATACATAATATAGGGTAAGGATCTATTGCACCTTTTTTCGCTCACCCCATTCTACATCTCTACGATTTTCAAGGCTACACTATTCCAAATCGAATGAAACTTTAAAGATGTTCAATCTGCACTATGAACACCACGTTCATAAAAAATATATCATTCTGAAACTCCTAGCATGTTCAAAATATTGAGTCATATATCAACCACTAAAACACTTATTTTAGCCGTCGATTTGAAACATGAATTTGAAGATGTTAAGATTATTCAAATTAAGCTAAATTTTATAGAGATGATCTTGAGTTATGTAAGAATATATCTAATGTTTTCATTCGATTTTAATTTGTGCAGGTCTGAAAAGAAGTGATGTGCAGATGAGGTGAAGCGGAGCCATCTATATTAGCCCAATATTAATTTTTGATGGAAATTCAAATTTTAGTTTAATGTATAATTTATTAAATTTCGACTGTATTATTTTTAAACATGAAGATTCAAATATAACAATACTATAATAGCAGATTTAATTATATTTTGTTTAACATGCATTAATTAATTCACTACTATATTTAAAATATAAATTATTGAAATTTCAAAAGTATTATTTAAAATTAATTCAAAATAAAATGAATCAATTTGAATGATTAGAATTCGAAAACAACGATATATAATTATTTCTAAAAAATATAAAATGATTTACATATTTGATATGTTATATAATTTATTTAGTTTCAAAAATATTATTTCGAATTATTTTATAACTAAATATTATTTTAACATAAAAAATCCAACAACAAAAATAATATGTTTTTTAATAAATTATTTATATTTATTCATAAATATAAAGTAATTAAATATTATACTTTATGTGTAATTTTTATTCAATTTCAAAAGTACTATTTTAAAATCAATTGTTTATATAATTGGGATATACATATATAATTATTTATAATCTACTAATAAATAATAAGAAATCAAAAGAAAATTCTTCTACTTATTCTCTCACATTACTATCACTTTCTTTAATTCTCTACTATTTTTCTTGTATTCCCTCACAATTATAAAATAATTGAAACAATTAGTATTTTTCTTAATTATCTTCTTATTATTTTTACATACAAGTCCAGTACAAATAATTTTACAAATATACCATTTATCTAATTAAATCTATTAAATAATGTGTTAATTTATTAAATCCGTTAATAAAGTAGAAGAGTTATTTACTCTCTCCCTAATTCTTCAAAATCTCTCATTAGTTCTCCCATGTGGTTTTAGGTTCAAGTCCATGTAGTTTTTATATTCAAATATGTATATTTCGTTATAAAAACACATCAAATAATAGTAAAGTAGACTTTTATTTTACCTTTTTAATCCTCTCCAATTGTATTATGATTAAGTTCTTATAATTTATAATTCTTAATCAAGTTATTATCCCTACGTTAATATTCTTTTTTTTCATATCAAGGATAATTTCCTCTACATTGAATCATAAAATCATATATTTATCTCGTAGGGATTCGAAATTTCGAACACTTCGTATTTACATATCTGAATTACTTAAATATTTGAATCTTGGTTTAATGTGATTAAATTGATTTTATAACTTTACTAACCTCCTTTTAATTAATAACTAATGATGATAAACTTATTTTTGAAAAATGTTTACAAAAATAAATAGTTCGAAAAAATATCGATAATATGACCGAAGATTGTTTTATCAATAAACAGTTTTTTTCTTGGTATAAATTGTTCGAACTTGTTGTGATTTCCTAACATATTAATGTATAATTAATTAGCAACTAAAAATATTTTCTATGATATTCCTAACTAAATGTGAATAGTAAAAAGAGATTAACAAATAGTTTAAGAAGAAGATATTTTGATGCATAGTGTTTTGCAAATTTGTTTTTGGTCAATGGCGAAGCAGAAAGCAAACACGTGGGGGGATGGTTCTTGACCAGAAATAGGATGTAGAAGGTGGCAAGTGACCTCCTAGTGAAGCCTATATAGTCACCCTTAAGGCCTTGAAAAATGGTTTGCTAATTTATTCAACATAAAAACATTCTCTAAATCCTATTCTCTCTGCACTCACACTCTCAAATCATGTTGAAACTTCACTAAACTCTAGCTATAGTCCTAACACAACCATAGTTATTGATGACGTATGATGCAAAAAGGCGCAAAGCCTCTCTGGAGTCTTGGCGCACGGCGCGGCAAATGAGGCGCGCTTTCTTAATTTACTGCGCACGTTTAGAATTTTTTTTATACATTTAATATATATATATACACACACACACACACATACATATATAACAATAAATTTAAAAAGTTCAATATTTTCGCTAAAAATATGCAACAAAGATTTTTTTTAGGCATTTTGCAACAAAAATAATAATTAAATATAATATTATAAACATAGAATTTCAAGCATAATAGTTTTCTAAAGCAAAAAAATCAATATAATTGTACATATTACTGATAAACCAAAAATCCAAATATGATTAAGCAATTAAAATTTTCAAATTAATGTCTGCATCATCAGATTTATAAGCTTCAGCGTCTTCCTCATCTATTTCATTTAGATTTGTTTGTTCTTCGTGAAGATGTAAAGGAGCTGAAGCGGGTACTGAAAAACCTCTCGATGTAGATGTTCTTCTACTCGGATATCTAGCTTTTTCCACTCCTACTGTCTAGTAGCAACACCCCAAGTCAAGTCATCATTATCATCATCAAATACAAACTCATCTTCAGCATCGATGCATTATCCATATTTCTCATTAATTATTCATTACAATCACAAAATATCCTCCTTCAAGGATATTGAAGCAATGGTGTCATGGATGTTATATTGTTTGTACCTTCTTTTTAATGCTTCATAATATGATGAATACTAATTTGTGTACAGTTTGGATTATAAAAAATAAAAAAGAAACAAAAAACAATAATATAATGGAAACACACGTTTTTTGCGCCATGCGTCATTTTTGCTCCGTACGTCATTCGTCGTGCATTTTCATGTGCGCCGCGCCACAAGAAAGAAAGACACAAACACCGTGTCATGGCGCACCTTTCATAACTATGAACACAACATAGCAACAAGATTTAGCAACTCAAACTTGAAAGAAAAGGAACGCACACAACACACACATGCATGGCCGTGAGCAAATGAAGCCTTTCTAGGCTAAGGGCTTGAACATATAAAGAGGTAAGGTTGAACTTTGGGCTTGCTTTGGTTGAGGTGGTAAGTGCTTTTGAGGTTGAGGCTTGTGCTTGGTAGGAAGGCTGAAAAGGGGTAAGTTAACTCATCATTTGATTGTAATGAAGTTGTAAAATATTGCTTGTATAATTATAGTAAAGTTAATAACTATTCAATGTTGTATATTTGGACCTTACTTGCTTTTGAAAGCAAATGACAAGTATTTATGGCACATTATTACTTCTATGACCTTCTATACATGTAACGTGACCTTGTCATTGTGCATATATGGTTAATTGGATGGTGTTTGGTTTGGATTTGAATATGGAATGGTAATTTAGTGATAATCGTTATAAAAGCACTTTTAATCTCCTTGCTTTTAAATTTATTCAAATGGTTTATATGTTATAATATTATGATATAATATATACATATGTATGAATGTGTGTATATATATGTATATATGTGTGTGTGTGTATGTACGTATATATAAGTTATGCTCGACACATATGAGTGTGTAACAACAAGAAATTGTTTTGGAAAGTTGTTGAATTTATAGAACAAAGTTTGAAAAGTTGTAAAAAAAATAGTCGCTATAGACGTACTTTGAAATTGCCTTATGTTCGGCAATTTTTAATATGATTTTGAAAGATATCTTTAGGGGTTTCTTCGATGTTTTAATAAGTACTTTATGTGTACCTCTTACTGTAAAAAAACAAAGTTTAAATCATGGAACAGCTGGTTAAACGAAGTTGCAAAAGTTGTAGCGAAAAAGATCGCTATATGAACACTTCGAAATACCTTGTTTTTGAGAATTTTTAATATGGTTTTGAAAGATATCCTTAGGGATTTCTTTGTATGGTTTTTAGAAGTCTAATTATACTACTTACTGTAAAAAATTGGATATTAAATCATTTATTTAAGTGGTCAAAACTGATCATAAAGTTCATGCGTCTCTATATTGCTCTATGTCCAGTAACATTTACAACACATATTGATACTGCCATCTTTAACCTATGATAGCATTTCTAGACTCTTTTTACAACATTGGTTGTGTAGTGTTATTTTTATCACTTTTTGTGATTTAAAATGCTTATAAAATCATATTTAAATTAATTATATTTCTATAATCTTTTTTGGGGAAGTTTAATAACATTTATTAGAGTAGTTTAAAAGTGGTTTTAAGTTTAAATATATTTTATTAATTATTTATAAAAAATTTAAGTAAAAGTTTTTAAATGTAAATCGTGTTTTTTATTAATTTCTGTGAATTTTTTTTTATTTTCAAGTAATATTTTATATAGATATTTAAAACCTAATTTAAGTATTTTTAAAGTAATTATATACATATATATAAGTTTGGAAAAGTCAAGTCAAGTATTTTATAAAAGAATAAAGGTGGTTTTGATTATAACACTAGTTGTAATAAATGATTTTGAGAAGTTACTTAAAAGTATATTATCTTGTTATTAAGTATACTTGGACATTTAAAAAGAACGTTTTGAGTTTATAGTAACAAGGTTTTAATGACATTTGTTTTTAACCCATTTAACTATACTTATGAAAACATGAAATCTTGTTAAGGGATTTGTGAATATTCTTATACCATTTAGATAAGAATACAAATACATTTCTAAGTATTGAAATAAGTAGAAATGAATAGTGAAATAGTAGTATACATGTACATATTTTTGTAAAGTTATTTTAAATATATATATATATATATTGTTAGCGCCAAAATTGGTTAACACCCAAATCCAGATGAAAGCACCAAATTCACAGTCACAGATAAAATGTATGTAGAGAGTATAAATATAAAGAACAGTTAAAATTAAAAAAGAAAGCAGTAATAACATAGGATTTATAGTGGTTCGGCTGACTCTGGCCTATGTCCACTCCAGAAATTTCTTTTTTATTGATATCAGAATCAAGTACAATTACAATCTGGAGTTTTCAAAACAATAATGGAAGAGTAGCCTTAGTGGAGAAGAGGAAGGGGAACAGAATGAAGATCCTCCTTTCTGAAGCCCTGCACGCTGTATTTATAGACAAAACCCGAGCTACTGGGCTTCTTGAGTGGTCCGAGTCCATCAACACCATGGCCGATCCAAGACTCAACACTTCGACCGACCCCGAGTTCATAATACGCCGACCTGATATCCCCTAGGCATGACTCGGAGTAATCGCTTACACGACTCGAAGCACACCTGCATACGACCCGAAGTAAATTGCCCTGAGACTCGGAGCAACCCAGTGTCGATCCTCCTTCAAAGCACCAACCCCCTTTAGCCGATCCTCCTTCAAAGCACCGACCCCCTTTAGTCGACCCAGGGTCTTCATCCTCCCGACCCGAAGCTTCCCTGCGTGTGACCCGAAGAAAATGTATTGCCGACCCTAGTATAGCTCCATGTCGACCCCGAGCCACTCAACAATGCCGATCCACTCGTGATGCTGATCCACTCGTGATGTCGATCCACTTGTATCGAGCCATGCTTGTCGAGCCATACTCACCGAGCTAGTCGCACCGGGCCACCTTGGCTTAAGTACCATGACCGAACCATGCATGATCCCCTCTTCTTGACCGAGCCATGTACGACTGAACCACCTTGATCGAACGATCCACACCGAACCACCTATGTTTGATCTCCTATCCATCCAACTGGCTCAAACTCATCGTATTCCAGTCTCGACAAACGAGCAATCGATTTTAGTTAAATCCGTCTGTCTCCGGCCTTACCAAAAGGCGGGTTAACATACATATATGTATGTGTATTTACAAAGAAATTTATTCAATAAAAGAATTAATTAAATAAAAAGGGATTAAAAGCCGCTTATGTGATTTAATCATGTTTTGTGTGTTTACTTGTCTACGGAAAGTAATTGGTCGTGTATTTAACACTAAAAGCCGACGAAGTAGATTTATTCTATCTGTGACAGTTAAGAATGATGTTCGAGTAGAGTTTGAAAGCAACAGTGCTCTAACCTACCAGCTTCACTCTTGACCGAGGGATAGTGTAAGTTGAGAATGTCGTAAACGTGATAAGTACACGAGAATTGGTTTCCATATGCGATCGTTTCTATTCTGTACTAAGTAGTCGATTAGTCGATTATCGAGTTTGATCAAATTAACTTTAAAAGTATATGTAAGCATCATGTATTGATATGGTTTGAGATCCTCCAAGGAGAACTCATTTGTACGAATCGTCTCTTGCTTTAAGGACGTGTGTGTGTGAGATCCCCCGGAGAGGACTCGTTTATATCGTTTGTTTACTTCTTAGAGATTGAGTTAACCAGAAATACACCAATTTAGTTTTGAAGAATCTGGAATCGGATAAGTGTTACTTACCGAAAACCACTGATATACGAGTTCTATGTTTTGAAAGTAGTTGTGCAGTGAAATGCTATATAGTTGCATCGTCTACCCTAAGGTTAAGTCCAAGAAAAATGTCAATGTTAACATTTCGAACAAATGCTATAGAGTTGAACTGTCTATCCTAAGGTTAAGTCCAAGAGAGATATCAACGTTAGCATTCGTCGGACGACTTATGCTGGTATCTATGGGTAGATTCACAATTTTTTCGAGATGCTGGAATCTAGCGAGAGATTCGAGATCTATTCGAGTGATGAAGACTCGTGTGTTGAGACGCTGAACATGACTTCACTATCAAAGATGGTAGAATACATAGTAGGATGCACAACCTGGGAGTTTAGCTAACCCAAGAGGTATATCAACTCAATACTTAAAGATACTTATCGATGTTGCTAGCGAGAGTTGATGATACTTGACATCATGTGTTCGAGCGTGATCCAGTTATATTTACCTTATGATATATTTTATCTAGAGATATACGACGCTCGGAAGGTAGTTTCTGATCCTTGTCGTGGAGATCCGCCTCGCCGTACTGAGGGCGCCTCCAACAGAAATCCATATGTGAACGTACCTTAGCGATTTTAGTTGTACTTCTAATATTGTTGTGTTGTGGGATGCAAACATCACAAGTATTTTCTTATTTATATTCTACACCCTAGACGTTATCTATCATATCATCATATGTACGTATTAGATGAGTTTGGTTCTTTTCCATTTCAATAATTCGGATGGTCTCAAAAGTACTGTTATATGTTGATTACATATTTCTTGAGTTTTTATATCATATTTATGTCTGACTTGTGATTTTATCTTTTCCATAATTCCTCGAATGCTCTTTCGAGCAGTTGAGAAATGCTTGTTTTAGTTTGATATTCTTTGAAGCTCAAGAAGATGAGCAGTTGAGAAAGACATGTTTTACCTAACGTATTATTTTTATTTCCACTACACTACTATTATGTATGTATCAGCAATTGTGATGGCAAACAGTTATAACTATTCAGGTTGATGGTGGTACTAAGGATTGTAACTCTGAAATGCTATGTATCTTACAGTGATACTTTGTACCGTCTATTGATATTATATGATGTCGTTCCGCTATGAGATTCTTATATTTTATTCTGATAGTTTGTACTATCTGTCGTCTTTCCGGCACTTGGGTGCTCGGGATGTAAATACCGTGGATGTATTAGTATTTGACATTTGGGGTCGAAAAGCGGGTCGCTGCATATCTATATTTTGCTTTTTCCATTTTTAATTTTAAACCATTTAATTTTTTTCAAATTATTTTAAACAAAAATAAAACATCTACACGCCTTGTTTTGCAATAAATTTTCTTTCTTCTTTGTCTTTTTAGTGGTACTGAAAAGAAAAATTATGGAAATATGAAATAATGGGTTAGAAAGTGAAATAACATTACACATCAAATCCAAAACTAATCTTAATAAATATGTTCCAAAGGAAGATAACAAATTTTGGCTTTTGAATCAAACAAATTAATGTAGTTAACTAATAATCGTTTATTTTTAATGATATCGAATTCTAAAACAAACATAGTAAAACTCATTTATATCAACAAAAATGACACAATTTATTTTATTTTCAAATCAAGGTTTGACATTTCGATCGAAACATTGAAATTTCATCGTTTGGTTTCAATGGAGACCGAAACAAATCGAAACTCCGATTCAATAAAGAAATTACTGAACTTCAATTTATACAAAGAAAACTCAAAATAAGAATTAATTCAAATTTCAAATTTATGAATGTTAAATCTGAAATTTAACTTAGTAAGCATACATGATCATGAAATATATAAATGTTGTAACTAAAAAAAGTTGAAAAATGAAGTAATAAGTATTTTTTTAGTGTTATAAATCTTTATAATTAACTAGTATTGTTTGTTTATATTAGTTTTTTCAATTAAAGATAAATTATATATTTTATTTCAATAATTAAACAAATATATGTGTAACCATATGAAAAATAATTAACGAAATCCAAAACTGAATCTAGAATCGAAATTCCTGAAATTTATGATCAAAATTCTAAAATTACAAAAGATCAAAATCGAGACTAAAATGGAGATCTCGAACCTTGATTCAAATATAAAATTATAAATCACAAAACGAAAATTGAAAAATTATACAAAAATAGAAGGTTCAATTTTATAGCAATTTGTCTCAACAAATTTTCCTTCATTGATCAGGAACTGTGTATTCTTATAATATATTTAAAATTCTAATATTGTTTTTTTCAACATTACAAAGTGCAACGCACAAGTTCCACACTATTTTTAATTTGATTGTGCATGTTCCAATTGTTTTTTATGTCCATTTGTCATTTGTTTGAGTATGCATGTTAAATACGATGAGGAATGAGAATGGTAGGAATCCAACTAAAAGATAAGGCAATAGTACTATGGAGCTTCTAGCATAAATAACTCGTCTCAATCTCTAACAGTTTCAAGATTATTATTTTTTGGGTAAAAAGATTCAATCTTCGAAGATGAATTGTAAGAGTTGATGGTAAACATAATGATATTGGTTATAACTAAATAATTTTGCGTTAATTTATTATATATTTCATTGTATTTTTTCCTTCTCCTTGGATCTTTTGTTTCAACTCCCTGAAAGCTTTCAAAATTAGGTTAAAGTTCCTCCTATTCACAACTTACAAATAAATTAGGCTGAAGGAAAATGTTAGTTATAACTAGCACTATATTCAGTTTTTACACTATACAAAATGCTAGTTATAACTAGCATTATATTCAATTTTACACTGCACAAAATGCTAACTATAATTAGCATTGTCCTTCGGTCTAATTTTTTTAAAGTTTGTCCTTCAACCTAATTTTTTTCAAACTTTGTCCTTCAGCCCAAAAATGAAACTTGTTGTCCTTCAGCTTAATTTTTTTTCAAAGTTTGTCATTGTGCCTATTTTCCACTTTACAAAATGTGTTTCACATCATTAATATTTTTACAAATATTTATAAATAAAAAAATTCCACTAAAACATATGGACATTGTTGAAAAGAATATAAATTTGTGATTTAATTGTGAAAACAAAATTTTAACTAGATGTTTCAAATGGAGGATGTCGCTTTTTATGTTACAGTTGATATGAAGGTAATTTTAAATGGAAAGTGACAACATCACAAAAATAATAATCATAGGGACTACTCGTGGAAGATTTGATTCAGTAAGACTTTTGATCGAATAAGTTTGAAAATGATGGCTTGAGCTAATTGCTACTTTTTTATGTGAGCAAAGAAGGATATATATTTTATAATAATATTGATTTAGAATGCACTTTTTTGGGATATACAACAAAAAGTAAAATCATTTTGGGTAGCCTAAATCTTATGATATGTCCAGTATGACCACATAACAAAACCTACACAAATGATATCTTACTAGCATGATGTAATACATGCATAGTAAAAGATGGTGTGCTAAAACATATATTAAAATTTTGAACATCTTTTTAGTGGTTTAAATTTTGGTTATTCTGATTTGTATATTTTATATGTAATTTCATTATCTTTGAGAAGATAAATGAGATATTGGTTCAGTTCATTTATTTTTTTATGGACAGAATATAATATTTACTACATCAATAATACCAATTACGCTGATTTTAGTTAGTTCAAAATTCCAATTTAGTTAACTTTTTGTTGAGATAAATAAAAATGAATATTTTACTAAATGTATAATAGTTTTGTTGATATCAATGATCGCTGGTTGAAAACACTGAATTTCAATTGTTCAACTTCAAATGCTTATTAATCTTAATTAAGTGAATGACGCAAGCGAAAACATGATACTTAATAAAATAGTATTAATAACTTACATTAAAGTATCGATGAGGGAATAAACAAATTTAACAGACTTGAATATTAATGTAAAGGAAATAACGTCATAAGAACTTTAAGTTTTGAGGTATCTGAATGTTAAATGTCAGTAGAAAATTAAGGAGAGCGAATAATATGTTTCTGATTTACAATTATTCAATGGATATATCTCAAAATAACAACAAAAATATCGTCTCATTTCAATTGTGATTTAACTCAATTTCTTGAAAATCAAGACATCTTTCAATCCACCATATTTTTTAACAAATAAGAGCCAATATGAACAATTTCAAATTATTTTTCGATTTATCATTCTTATTATTATTTGATTTACTAGTTTTATTTTTGAAAACATAATATCAAAAATTGATCTTTATAACCCGATAATGTTCAAAATAATATATGCAAAGGGTAATAACTTGACCTTTTTGATGATATGGTCAATTTAGCACTTTCAAACTAGTATTTTATAATACTTTCAACATTCATGACTATTTTCACAACATCATCCTGCTTATAAGAGTTGCATATTGAGACCCATACTTTTAGCCTATATGTTCCGAAGATGGAGCAATTAAATTTAATCCTTCACTCCATAGAGAACGTATACTGGTAGAAAGACTGTGCACAGTTACTGATTCACATATGCTAGTTATATATTCAGTGTTCACTGTAAAATTGTCCAATTCTCAGACTACTTTTAGATAAACAGATATTGGTGGTGGTAGTAGTTGTTGTTGTTAAAATAATTATCTAAAGTTGCTGTTAATTAGTACACATGGGTTTCACATAAATATGAGATCTATAACCTTAATAATTTGGTTATTCCAAATAAACTGGTAAGAAAATGATAAACATCATCTTGATTTTGTAATTGTGCAGTGGCATGACCGTTAATTTCTGGTCATCTAAAAATGTGAAGTTTATAATCAATCATAAATATTCGAATCAATATTACCACTATAAATGGTTCTCAGTTTGTCAGCAATAACAAACACTTGATATCTCTGTCACCAGGCCATCCAAATTCATCCAAAAATGTAAGAGCTACACCATTTGACCAACCAAATCCAGTCTGCAATCCAACTCATAAATAAAGATCATATAAAGGAAGCAACATATAATTAAGATATTGAACTGAAAAAACAAATACTACCTGAATTTTATATTCACCGCCGCCTCCAGCTTTGCCACAAGCTTCCACATCATATTTCTCTTGCATTGCACCAGTTTTTTTAAATGCAACATAGTTTGTTCTTAACCATCTCATAGCAATATCCTTGGCTAAAGATTTTGCTTCCAAGCAATTGGACTTCACGAATCCTTCGACTATCATATGTTGCAAAGGAGGCCATCCATTAGGAAAATCCCTGACAAGTAAGATAATTAACTTATTGCTCAAATTTCTATTTAACAATTGTGCATACAAATTGATGGCTTGAATTCTCTCCATTACCAACCATTGTTGTGAAGTGTTTAACAAAGTTGTTGCAACTCCAGCAGGATATAGCAATCCTGATTTTTGAAAGCTTTTCAAAACTTTCTCCACTGTAGCATCATCTATTGGACAAATACAAATTGAAATGCATCAGCCCATCAGTATGATATTCATTACAGTCATGGTAGCTAGTAATACACATAAATTGTCCAATAAAAGATCCAACTTAACATAAATATAAAATTCACAATCATTCATACTTAACTTCATTATTTACAAATTTGCAGTATCCAAAACTGTTTTTAGTGTACTCAATTCTATATCTCAGTCTAAGCGAGATGTACTGTGATATACTCTATATGTCACGTCCATGGAACTTTTACAATTTTATGACTACACTATACATCTTAATCAATTAGCATATTGAGTAATACAATTATTAATATTAAAACATCCTGATTGAAAAACAAAGCATTTCAAAATAATTAAGATGCACCAATTAATCTCTTTTTTTTTAGCTTTATGTGTAAGAAGGTGCTAGGTAGATTAATGAACTGAAAATATGATGCAACAGCGATTATTATCACATATAAATTCATACAGATATACATTCTGACCTGAAGAAATTTCCTTAATCCACAACGGGATGAAATTTGAAGCATAAATTTTGCGGTTTTGATTGCGAACGTCAAAATGATGAACTTTCTGAAATGAAAATTACTCAAGTTGAAACCAACAATGATGGCTTACTATGAAATAAAATTAAGAGATACATTTATATATAACAATATGCAGAACCTTGCCGCTGCATTTGCTATCCAGCCAATAATCAAGCCATTGCTCCATCTCATTGTTCCAAAAGATTGTTTTAATTGCTTTGAGCCTTGCTTTTGAAACTGTCAGAAAATGTTCTGAAACAGATTCATCGCCCGTAATTCTGGCAAAGAAGGATATATCTTGTTCCATCTGCCCCAGACAATTTGAATACAAAAATATTCATTGATGCTTTTTAAGAGCAGAAGTGGGAAAACAATTAATTAAATTTATTTAAATCCGAATAAATGCTGAAACTAACAAATAACATGTTTGCAAGGTCAAGAAAATAATATGAATGGAATGTAGTATTCAGGGAACTAATTATGTACCATGTACACATAAACATTCAAATCCACAGGCAGTATCGATGTGGTAGACAAGGTTGTAAAGTCGGATGCATTTCTGCATAAAAACACCGGTAATTAGAATTCTAGATTTAAGTACTACATTCAATTGAAATTGTCGCAATTATGATATAAAGAAAGCTAACAGCTAACATTAACATAAAGATTATTATGATGGCAGATTGGAAAAATACAAAGTATTTATCATCTGAACACTATAGAACAAACATTATACATGTTCTAGCTTGTAAGTGAACTGGGTGCACTACATGCATGTGCATTACTGTGATTATTACTTGATGTGCATAAAAATCTGCTGAGACGGTCAGAAAAAACTCAGGAAAAAGTTCCAGAAAGCAAAGGAGCACAAACCTCATCCACCGAGAGCTAAAATCCCATCCAGTTTCCGCAGTTGAAGCAACTTCACGGTAAAACCTTTCTTTTTCAACTTTACTCGAAATACTTGAGGCTGCTTCCTCATCCTACAAAAAAACCATTTTTCCATATAAAAATGTTGATCACATAGATATGCATTCATTGGTAGAAGCAGCACCATACAATTGTTGCACTTTCAGGCCTAGGTTTATCCCACATCGCATAATACCGGCTTAAACAGTGTTTGTTACCCTGGAGATCCTTTATGATCACATTATGAATTCCTGGATTCATCAGGCAAATATACAAGGTAAATTGATCAAAGAGTCAGAACAAAACAGAAACTTGTTCAAAAATGTGATAACTATATAAAAGTCAAACAATTAGAAATACCTGAACTCCAGAAGGTGTGTTCTTTAATCAGCAAAGGAAGCGACTCGTTCACGAAAGCCAAGTCACCAGTTTTCTTGTATATCTCCATTACCATTGCACTCAATAAAGGAGGCTGGCTATAAGTATTCTAAAAAATGGTTAGCATCAATTGAATACAAAATTCTAAGACAGAATCTGCATTTACCACATATTTATTTCTATAGGCAAAATAAATACAATATTACAGCATATCTACACAGTTTATCATCGTAAATGAGAAAATAATCTAAGTTACATCAGTCAAAATGTCAAACTGTCGATCACATTTAAGGCAACACATAGGACTATGTGTTTAGGCTTAGTAGCTCCTACCTTAATAGCTCTTATCGTCGGGGGTTGGATGTGTTTTCTTTACCTAGGCTCTAATCTGGGTTAATTTTGGAATCTTTGGTTTAATTGTTTGCTAATTAAATTTGGTTATTTTTGTAGAATTCTGACAAGCGGTCTGGGATGTAAGAAGCAATAAAATTTCATGGATGTGTGCCATGCTTGGTGTTTTTCATAGCCATACTTTATTAGGACTATTCATTTAAGGGGGAGCGTAAATTATGACATGTGGACCCCATGCAGTAGGCGGGACTACATGTCATTTTGCTTCATTCCACTAGGAAAAATATTTTACCAGGTGGTATATCTAATATTTTGCGTCATTTAATAGAGGCTATATTCAGTTAAACCAATAATAAGCTTTGATATGGAGTCGAACAAAAGGGACAACCAAATTAAAACCAAGTGAAATAAACAAGGAAATGATAAAATAAGTATGCTCTCTTGTTATAAAAAATAAAGTAACACAAGCATGTGTTCCAAATTACCTTCTATTACTATAGTAGGCCCTTGCACCATTCAAGACAAAACCATAAACATCAATCATTGATATTAGGTTCCTCACCAATGCTTTTGCACTTTCAGCCATTTTGCTAACAAGCAGGCCCCTACGTAGTGAATATACAATGAATATAATAAGAAACCAAAGTAGATCCAAGATACTAGTCTGCCGAATAAAACCATACAGAAGTCAACAAGAAAATGACAAACTTTGCATATAAAATGTAGAGGACAAATACAATTGGAAAAGCTCCATGTCTATTTCAGTAAAAGGCTGGCACTTGTCAATAGATCAATTTTGAATTGACTGCCGGAAATTACATACAGGTTCATGTTCAGTTACCACAATTATTGATAACTTGTAAAAAAAACTAATAATTGTTAGTAATGCAAATAATAGTGGTGCATAATCTTTCAAGCCCAATTTTTGTTAAAATCTTCCGGAATTACTACTTTGGCTACACAAGCCAAACTGTCCAATAATAACATTGCAAAAAGTATCTGTAGTTTCATTGTTTCAATTATTTCAATTCTATAAATGTCAGTTTTTTTCTATAAATATACAAGCAAAAAAGAATTACTTTGAAGTGTTAAAGAAACGAATTTAGGAAAAAAGGCATTATGAATAAAATACCTTCAAAGAAAGAACGAAATTTTTTGATTTCATTATTTAAACATGAGCATACATTTCCAAAAAATCCATTTTGCATAAGCAACAGAACAGTTTTTTATATTATTTTATATTATTTTTTAAGCAAAAACCTGTATCCTGCATAGTACTAATAATTTATAGCCAAACTACTTGCAGAAATCAATTAACGTACACAAGCATGTAATCTTTATGTATAATGCGCAAAAGAATCATGAATACCTGATAATCCAATAAGTATCCCAATAATAAACCTCCCGAAACCGAGAACCGGGCACAACAACAGCCTCCGGCAAGGGCAATAAACTATGCAAATCCGGATCCTCCAAAACCTCGCCCGAAACCCGTCTGCTCAGATTCCTCCACAATCCATGCACCTCTAAAGCCCATTTCCTAACCTCCCCATTCTCAACGTTCTCCAGAAACCCCTCCGGCTCGGGCAAGAAATCTGTCGGATCATGATCCACCAAGTCTGAGCCTGCATCGTCGAAGCATTCGGAAACAAAGTTCTTCAGAGCGGAAGCGGGCACGCGCCCGTTATGATCGCGCGGGAGTCCGTCGAAGGTGGATTTGACGGAGGACAGGGATCGAGACAAGGGCAGATCGACGTAGAGTTTGGGGTCGAAGTCGGTGGGGCCGAAGGAAAGCAAGGCGTCGGATTGGAGGAGAGTAAGGAAGGAGAGGAGAGGAGTGGTGGGGACGGTGGGGTCCACGGAGGAGGAAAAGGGCATTCTGGGAAATGTGGAAAGTAGGAGGAAGAAGAAGTGGAGGCGGCAGAAGTTCGTGCGAGGGGAAGAGAAATTGCTGGTGCTATTTGTTTGGTGTTTTGACATTTCTGTGCAGGAACCTTTTTTGGGTTTTGGACTGCCTTGTCTGGCTGAATTAATGATTTTCCTGGCTGAATTAATGACTGACCAGAAATCAAACAAAACCCGCGTGCTGTGAATTTACCAAAGCGGATAACCTGGTTTAACGATTCTAACGAGTTATTTGAGCGTAGTATTTGAAGGGAGGAATGGAAAGAACATAAATCAACAGCTGTTGGTGTCTACTAGTGTAGACACATCCGACACATCAAACGCCAACGTACCTTCCTTCAACATTCACCAAACGAAACTGGTGAAGGGGTTGACACCGTTGGAACGTCGGACTCGTCGTACGTGTCCTCAACGGTAACGTGCCAAAAAAGGCTACGAACGGCCCCTTATAGTTTGAACATGACTGAATTTCTTTTATTTTACTGAATTTATCTATACAATCAAAAATGAATAGGGAGGCGACGGTGAGTATAAAATTTATCATGATCCCAAAAGTTATTTTGAAATCTGCTTATTAGTTCAAGGTGGATTCTTACCTTAATAAATTATGTCAGTTAAGTTCTACCATTAACATCACACCCGTGGTATTTGAATCCATTTATGGTGCATTCTTGAACGACACAAAAGGGACACGAAAGGAGATTGTTTCATGAAAGGAGGATGCGTTCTTGTGTATGAACGGGTATTTTGAATGGGGCATTTTAATTGTTTTGTTTAAGTTAATTATTTTTGTGATTTTAATTTTATTTTAATAATTTGTTAATTATGTAGTTAAGTAATGAAATAAAATGGAATACAACTTCGTTAATTTCTAGAAATTGAAATAAAAATACAAAAAAAATTAGAAATGCATGAGAATGCAACTAGAACTCTATTGGTGGGTACCGTAGGTGGTAGACATGGTACCATGGTGGCGGCTGTGGTGATTGTTGTGTGGTGATGTTTTCAAGCGGAGTATAAAATCCATCAATTCCTCATGTGTTATCGAATGGCATGTTCGTGGTTTGATTTCGAGGAGGAGACTGCACTTGCCCTTTTGAAGCACCAGGTATGAATACACTCAATCCCGTTGTGATAGACCCTTGATATATCTACTGCATTAACTTCAAATAAGCCATTGGTTATTTCTTATACTTAAAATCGTAGAGCTAAACTCCTGAAAAGCAAAAGAAAATTTAGCACTTAACGTAAACAAATGAAAAGAGCTCAAATTTACCTTCACACGATGGGTCCAACATTGTTCACTTCTTCTAACTGTTCCCCTAGCTGGATCTTATCCTACGCCCGCTTTGTTATACAAACTGGACCATACAGACCATTATTTCTCCAAACCATCGTATTTGTAGCGAATTTGATCATCCGCTACCGGCATTTCATTCAGAACAATCGCAAATGCTTCATTCAATGTTACTGCAATTTTCTTGTATATGTCATTTTTGTTAGTTCCACAAGGTCCATAAGCATCGACGCCACAATGCAGGAATTACATGATGGCTTGTTCAGATCGATTCTTTGAACTTTGACGGGAGTTCTTTTGAACGTTTTTGGACACTTTGTAACCAAAAAAATTTCAAAAAATAAAATGAAATGTAAACAATGAGATTGAGATTAGTATATCGAAAATTATCTGAACATGCGCTTGCTTTTGCCGGATCATGAATGAAGTTAGGATTGATGATGGTGACGAGGAGAAAGGTGGAGGGGGTAATTTATAGGTGAAAAATGGGATAACCGGTAGGTTAACAGGTGGCGCCCAAAGCGTTAGACGCTTCTGATGCTTCAAACACCACCCATTGCTTTTTCAACGGTTGTCTCAAACGGTTCATTTGGTGGGTCCATGTCAGACGCATGTTAATAGACGTCAACTTAAAAGAGCCAAAATATGATGGGGAATGCACCCTTAGTCTCGGTATTTTATATGCATGGATTTAGGATTCGATGTCAGCATCATAAGAAATTTTTAAGCTTAGTAATACTACTAGTACGAACATGTGCTACGAACGATATGTTAAAAATAATATTAAATAAATAATATAATTAAATCACGAATGTGATATTTGTAACGAAGATTCTGAAGTAAACTAAAAGATTATGTCAAATAATAGCAACATATACTGGGTTTGTCACATTGAAAATGTAGCAAAGCGAACTTCGAATGTTATTACATTGAGATATGACTAAATTGTATTGATGACATGCATTTGTTTTTTATTCTAAATTCATTGCAAAAATTATGACTGTCATTTCTCTTTCTAGGAATGAGATATAGATTTTGTAATAAAATCAGAAGAGGACAAAAAGAAGAAAACAAATGTTTATTTAGAGCATCTCAACACTATGCTTATCCATTTTCACCAAAACGTGTAATACCAATGATACTAAGCATCCATGACATGTTATAAACTAAAAATTATTCCTAACAATTCCTATGTTCGTTACAAAAATTATGAGTTCAATTCCTCATTCTAAAATGAGATATGAACGTGGTAATAAAATCAAAAGAGGATAAAAAGAATAAAATAAATGTTTATCAAATGTTACCAAACCATGTGATGTCAGTAATACTAAGCATCCATGGCATGTTATTAATTAAAAATTACTTCAACATTCCATTTATCAAATCCCAAATATGAATTTTAGAAGCTCTAGAAGTAAAATGCCTTCTCTAAGAAATGTATTCGTCGTCTTTTGAAAGATAAAAGGTAGTGTGTGTGCACGGAGAGAAACTATGTTTCACTTCATCCTTAATGTAAATTACAACAAAAAATCAAGACTTTTTAACATTGTCAAACATGTCAAATCATTAAAGATATTCAGGTTTATATTAGCTGCTACAAAGTATTATAATGTAAATTTCATCGGTTGCTAATTTACAACTGATAACAGAACAAGTGCAATAAGATGATACCATTTATACTAACTATATGATAACTAGCTTATGCTTGTGATTTCAAATATACACATGGTGAGTTTTTAAATTCAGTATTATAAAAATTGTAGAATTTTTTTTTTTTGAATATGGATACTCAGGTGGTTGTACATAGGTGTACTAACTTCATTAATATATAACATCTTACAAGTCAACATATATTCAGTGGTTCGCATCGTGATATACAAGACACGAACATAAGCCCTCACAAACCAAAATTTAGAGCGTCTAACCACTGGAACAATGGTACTAGACAATAAGAAACAAACTTGTAGAATGAAGTATACATCTGAATCCATCATCAAATGAGCAAGAAGAATTATTATAAGACAAAACATAACAACTTTTTTGAATGGAAACTAGAATTAGAAATTTGGACCTTAGAGGCATGATATGTGGAAATATAACAATAATTTATATTGTGCACTACATTTATAAAATTACACATTGCATGCCAAAAAATGTGGAACCTATTTGTATAATATAGCCGGTATGCATACAACATTAGACCAAAACACAAATAGTCATTTTAATCTTTTTGTGTAAAGAATACACATATCTTTGGCAATGTAACCAAACATGCATCAAATCATGATCGTTGTCTTATTTCCTACACTAGAAGTTGTTACATCAACTTTACTAGTGAATTAATTGCTTTCGCTTAGACTTACGGTGTTAAATCTGATAGAGTTAAGGGTGTGTACTGGGGGCAATTATGTAATTTATTACGTAACTTATCTATTATAAAAAATATCATGTTTGAAATGATGCATGCATTTGTCTTACTTTTATTTTATATATGTTATTATATAGAGATATAAATAATGAACTAAATACATTAAACATATATAAGTAGAAAACCTTAGAAGAAGTATTTTATGAATTGCACTTGCAAATGTGTTCGTAACCTGAGTATTGAATCGATACATATATACAGATATATAAAAATAAAAAGCCTACTCCTTAAATATTTATAGTCAAGATGTATTGAGAAAAAGATATTAATACGTCTGTTGAGTGTACACAACTCTCTCCATATGATAGACGATGATTTACTCATGATTGTTGGGCATACCAAGGGGTTGCGTACTTGTGGTTGTTTGGAGCAATCACAGAATGACTCAAAGAGAGTCTTTTATATGTTAATATAACTATGTCAAAATAGAAGATCTTAGGGTAACGACGTACAAGTAATTATTTAAGGGTACTATCAATCTTAAGTAGTTAGGATATACTTTGATAATGGTCAAATACTTAACATTGTGACCTTGTTAAAACCATAGTTGGATATACATTAAACTACTGAAGTGAGACATTACCCAAGAATGGATTCGTCATAGAAGGTTAATACCATTGTACTTGTTATATGACTTAAGAGCTAAACCTCTGACCAGAGTAAATCAGTTAATCGATAAATGTTATTGGAGTGAACCAAGGATTTTAGAGTTGTTTATGCAATTAAATATAGATATTAATAGAGTTTTTAACCTTAGACCAGACTCTAGATATGTAAGTGATATAGTGATGACGAAAAGTGCATGTACGAAATGTCGTTACAAGGTGACCTTAGTTTTGATCAGAAATTGGACATCATCTAAATAGTCTACAAGCACTGAACTTGGCCCATTAATATACTTTAGCAAAGTCCGTACAAGTTTCAGTATTTAACTTTTTTAAATATTGATTGAGGACCGGGTTCGCACCAAAGAGTCAACACAACTACGTTGTAAATTATTTTCGAGTTCGACCAATGGTGAAATTAATTTATAAATATTACAAACTAATAATAAATTTATACAAATGATTTATTAATATTTTATAGCCATTTTAGTTATTTATTTTAAAGCATAAAATCGATCAAAAAGTTTATAAAAGTTGCCAGATTGGGTGAATAAGGAGTTTGAATTAAATAGTTAATTAACTGATTCAAATGGGAGTCAAGGGATTGTTGAGCATAATTGGTCAAGCATAGGTCTGACCATGATTTTTGAATGGGAGATGTTAATACCACATGTAATGATTTTAATGACAACAACCATGTAAATATTGTTACAAATAATTTTCCAAGTTAGGCAGATTATAGTGCAAGAAATACATGTATACTGCTCAAATATATTGCGGGAATATACTAGTACATGTGGACCATACATTAAGATGGATCAATATAAGAACTCAAGAGCAAATCAAGAAGACCTAGAAAATCAAGGATAGGAGAACAAGAACAAGACTAGGAGAACACAATCAATTTAAGGACAAGACTAGAAGGACATAAGAAACTCAAGAAATAAAGATGAGAAGGGCACAAGATATTACAAATGGTCAAAAAAGTATTTGTCGAGTGACTCGAGTCATAGAATTTTTTTTAAAGACCCTGTAACATATCTTTGAAATTTCTCTTTTACTAGATTTTTATTTTCATCTCTAAAACCATCTTATGAAATTATAATATTGATTTTAAAAGATGAAATGATCAAAACAATTTTTATAAAATAGTTTTCAAAATTGACTAGGATATATCGACATATCCTTGAGCCATATGTCAACATACTAGCTATTGAAGAGTTTTTAAATTTAAACGAATGGATACTTCCTTTCGCCCTTTCATTGAAAGTCATATCTCTTCATCCTCTATAAAAAAAAGCTATAGAAAATGAAATTCAATAATAATTGTCTCATTTTACTCTTTGTTTCATCACCATTTCTTTGTTATTAAGATCTTGTAATACTTTTATGATTACTTTATGAATCCATACTCTCTACCTTTTATTATTCATGGATTTGCAAACCACAAAAAATTAGAGAGTTCATAGAATTCTTGATCATTTTATCTCTGATCTCATCCTATTCCACTTATATTTCAAAACAAAACCACTATCGGGAGGTCTATATGATCTTTGTACTAAAGAATGCAAGAATTTGTATTCAAAAGATGTGATTCCTTATTGTATTACTTTACTGCTTGAATTGTAAAGGTGCATCATGCCATCCGTCGAAAGTTAAGATTGTGTAGGTATTCTTGCCATCCATGAAAAGTTCAGAGGTCAGGTGTGTTCTAACACTTATGGAAGGTCAGGATAGGTGCACTTACCACCTGGTTCAAAGTCAGATCATATAGGCGTTCTTGCTACTCGTGAAGTAACAAGTTTGTGATGGTGAAAACCTGTACACGGTACATGACCGGATGTACGATTGGAAATCCAAACTAGTATAAAAATTCGTGGTGTCTCTTTTTTATTCTACTTTTATATTTATCTGCTTATATTTGTAATTCTGAATTGATTATTTTGAAAAGTACAAGTTAAGTGTTAAAAAGTTGAAATACACCGATTCACCCGCATCTAGTATAATAATAGCTTTTAGATCCATTTCACATAAGTATAATAGGGTAATTCACATCACCTACAGGGGAGATTGGGCAACGTATTATAGGGCGAGAGAAAATGGGAGGAGGAAAAAAGTGTTAAATCTTGACTATAAGTAGTCTTACCTCCATACCATCTTCCATACACTTTTTATAAACTCTCTAGTCCTCATTTCTACCATTGGTGAAGCCTTGCTCTCAGCTTTGCAAATTGAAGACAAGAAAGAGGTCATGAAGCTCCGAGGGAAACCTTAGTAAACAACGTGTTCGGCTCTTGGTAGGACATCGATGGTGAACGGTATAAATTATAAATTAGCATTCCAACTTTGTGTGTGTATATCTAAATATTCATATATAATCATCATGTTACCATTTTTAAGCTTCTGACCATATTTTATAAAAAAATATTTTGCATATAAATATTTTATTTATATATTTATGTATTAATTAAATATGTGTGTGTATTATTAAAATTGCTTCCAGTAAATTCAAAAGTAATTTATTTTTCCATATCTAAAATATTATGTATATATATAACTTTTATGCAAACATTTTTTATTAAGAAAAAAATGTTTTTCCGTTTTAATTTACTATAAAAATATTTTACTTATATATATACACACTACTTCAGTATAGAAATATTTGAAAAAAAAAACCTTTTTGTTCGAATCTCATATTAAAAATATATATTAATAAGTCCATTAGTTTAAAATTCAAATGATTTTTCAAAAAAAATATTTTGGGCAAGTTATTTAAAAATTAAAATTAAAAAATTTCCTTTTGTTTGCTGTGGTCAAAAAAATACTTATAGTGTATAACTTTTTTCTCAAACTACAAGTTTACAACAAAAAATCTATTTTATTCAGTTCAATAGTGCTTGGGGGCATGATGCCCGCCTTGCTAGGATTACAACAGGTTTTCAGTCGACAATTAGTTAAAAGAAGAAGAAAAGGATTCTCACAAGAAATCGCAAAGAGCTTTCAAGCAGCCTCATCAAGGAGCAGATCAAGGCCTCAATGGTGACATCAGAATCAGAGGCACCAGCCTCCACTCCTTCCAAAGGGGTGCAGAAGCTTCCAAACCGACCCGATGTGAGGAAAATATGAGCATCAAAGAAAGGAAGCACTCTAGTTCCGTCCAGATCCATAGTTCAAGATCAAAGTTCGATCAACGTTAAAACTTTGGCTAGGGGACTCAGGTCCTAACCAATGGCAAGGTATGTTGGAACTGGGCCAGTCAGCAGCGGAGAAAAATGGTAAATTTCAAAAAAAAATATCCTATTTTGGATCTTTAGAGCTTATGAAGTCTAAAGGTTTTATTAGATATAAACCTAATATTGTTTGGATAAAATCATATTTTATTAATTATGACATTGTTTTATAATTTAGATAAGTGTGGAATGTGAAGGGTGTGAATATATCAAATATATTCAATTTAATTATATGTCAAAATAATTAAATAATGACAAAGTGTATTCAATATATGACAAGATATGTATACACATAGGTAAGAATAAGTTGAATGGTTATCACATAGGAGTTAAAAAGGGAAATAAATAAAGAATGACAGGGATGATTGATACAATTTCCCTTTTGATAGACTTAATTAATGCAACATATAAATGACAATCAATCGGTATCATAATATAAGAATACAAACCGCCAACAATAAATTGTATGTATATATATGTCAAAATGATTAAATAATGACAAAATGTAATAAATAGATGACAAAACTGAAAATTAGGTTTTAGTGACCAAACTTTATGCGGCATTTGTCTCTTGGACACGGGTTTGAAAAAAATAAGTTTCCAGGACATTATTCCATCTCTCTCCTTACTGGGGTAAACTTTACCATGTTATTCTTTTGTTTTGAACTAAATTATTTTGTGCCAAATTTCCATTATTTTTACATCGATTATATTCTCTATTTTGATTATCGATCTCAATCTCAATTTCAATGTGATAATCTCCTCTACATTCAATTTATGTTGCTGATTTCAAATTCAATTTCGGATTTACTACTTCATTTTCTATTGCTTAATGGGTAGGTTTTATTTGATTTGGATTAAAAAATTCTTCTCCTATCTACAGGTTTTATATTGAATAGTATCTGAGTTGTTTATATTTTTTTAGGTTTTTAGTTTTTTGATTGCTGCATCTAGATTCTTTTATTGTTTTTGTTGTTTTTTAGTTTGGTTGTAGCAAGATGGATAGCGCTGGCGATCAAAGGAATGGAATGATTTTATTGAATTTTTTGATTATTTTCTGCTTTTTTGTATAATGATAAATCTTTTTATCTTTGTTCTGTTTTTTTCTCTGTACTTTGGCAACCGTTCCGGTTGTTATTGATTTCAACCATGGTTTTATGCTTTCTTTGGATTCTCTTATTTCTACTGTTCGAAACAAGATATGCGAAGTTTGGGACCCACTTACTCCTTCGTGCTTTGATATTTTTTATGTTCGACATTCCAAGTCTACTTTCATTGAGACAAATAGTGATTTGCAAGAATATATGCTTGTGGTATTCCAAAAAAGAGGAATTTTTTGTTTTGTTTGTTAAATTGGAGAAATGGTCTTGGATTAATATTGGTGGTGGTAGTATATCTTACTCTAGCAGTAAATCACTTGGTATTGAAGATTCTATGAGCAGCGCGTATGATGGGGTTGCTTGTAATGACCCAAAATTTTAGTCATTTCAATTTGAAATATTTAATTGATTTTAAATGTTGAAAAGTTAATTTTATAAGTTAAATAGTTTAAAATTTAAATATAATGGTTATTTGAATTTATGGAATTGTTTAAATACTTGGATTTTGAATGTAATGTGGATAAGAAGGATTTCAAAAGTTGATTTAAAGTTTTATTTAAATAAGAATGAAGATAGTAAACTTTTAATCTAGTGATTAAACTGATTTTTAAAATAACTCGTTTTAATTAACATGTGAAAATAGCCTTTCGGGACACTGTCTCGGATTTCAACGAGACCAGTTGCATTGGATCTGTAATAGTGAATTACAGTATGCCGACAATTTTCATAGCAATTGGACTTATCGTTTGGTCGTGCAAGATCGAAACGCATAGAAATTTATTTCAGAAATTTAAATTAATATAATTGGGTTTGAAAAGCTATCTTTAGTATACGATCGAATTAGGCCTCAAGGCTAGTTCCATTGTGTTCAAAATAGGGGTATTATATATAGAACGCCAAGCGGCACACCTTGTTTGGGGTTCGAGATTTTTGAGCGCTTTGAACGGGATATTATAATATAAACACACACACAAATATTCATTATCCTTCCCCATACCTTAGTACATACCCATAGTACGTGCCCATACCTAGCCATACCATTCTTCCCTATATGAATCGCGTTTTACCAGAAAGTGGGTTCGTTTTCTTTTTTTTTAATTTAAACTTTTCTCTCAATCCAACGGTTAATATCACATGGCGAGTTAGAGGCCATATCGGCCAAAACATTATCCACGAGTGTTGTAGCCGTCGTCGTAAGGAGTGCATTGATGGTCGCCGATCGTCATATGGTGGTCGGAGTCGTCGTCAAAGTCGAGATGAACAGAGGAAGGGGATTCATCAATTCTGGTGATTTGGTGGGCCTAGAGGTGATGGCGTGTGAAGAAGAAAGGTAAAGGAGAGCTGGGGGAGTTCGACGGTGGTCGTCGCTTGGCCAATAGTGGTCGGACGACAGAGATAGAGGGGGATGAACGGGATCAGGTCGGAGGGCTCGTTTACGAGCTATGATTGACATGGAGGGGTGATTCTTGGTCGGTTGAGTTCGGCCGAGGTCAGGGGTTGCTCCGGCGATGGTGCGATCGGCGGTTGTGGCCGGAGGTAGCGCTGCGAGGTGAAGAAAGATCGATCGAGAAGGGCGGTAGTTTTTTTGAATTGGGAACGATGGGTTTGGGAATAATGACGGTGATTAACTGTAATGATGTAAATTAATTAAAATAATTATATTATTAAAATCGATATCTTCTAAATTGTATAACCTTTTCATACGAGGTCCAAATCGAGTGCGACGAATTGCGTTGTTTTCGTATCGACAAAATCTATGATTAGGAGTTAGATTGGATGGATTTGGAGCTTACAGGAATTTCGGTTAAAATTGAACGCCTGTTCAGTTTTAATTCAAATTGGAACGTTTGACGAAACTGAATTCAATGTGAGTTAAACTCACCTTTTTGGTTAACCAGAAATATTATATAGTTAATAAAACTTATTTATTGGATGTGTAGATATTTTACTGTTGATTGTTATTGACTAAATGTGGAATCCAAGGCTATATTTTTAGTATTTTGAAATATTTTAAAATGAAGATTTAGTTTTAAAAAGGATTTAAGTGATTTCATATATATATATATATAATTTATAATAATTCTTGAATTATTAAGAGAAGGAATTTAATTTAAACAAGATTAAAGGTACGATTTTTGGAGATTATAAATTAATAGTTTTATAAAATATTCAAAATAGAGATTTTTGAACTATGAATAAAGGTTTCTAAAATCTTAAAAATAAGTCCATCTTTTATAATGAAGGAATTTGGTTTTAAAAGAAGATAGAAATAATTTAAATAAAATTATTCATTAACCGTTTTATATAAAGTGATGTGTATGTATATACACACACACATATCAAGATTCATTTATAAATGTGGAAGTTTATTAATGGGAAAATGTATACAAGTGACATTTTACAAAACAAAGTAAAGATTTGTAAAATCATATTATTAATAAACGGATAGAGTTATAAACGATGTTTATAAATAAAGGGAAACTTTATCATTGGATAAATTTGGGAAATAAATCACAATTATGAATTTATAGTAATATGTGGAATATTGTTTTAGAAAAATAGTTGGTTCTATTTTGAAAGTTGAAAGTGAGATGTATAAGAGGATAGAGTTATAAATGGGGCTTTATGAATAAAGAGATTTTATAAAAAGGAAGTTTTATAAAATAGAAAGATATTTATAAGTAAGTTTATAAATAGGGAAATGATTATGTTAAGGTTGAAGTATGGATTTTTATCAAGGGAATATATTTATGTTTTTAAGTGTTGGTTATTTATATTGATATTGTTTTGAAGTTGTTTATAAATATTTTAATATTTTTAAAGGTTAATTGTTTAAGATAATTAATATAGTTTGAAATTAAATATAATTATTTATCAATAAAGTTTTAGAAATTAATTGTTATTATTTATAAAAACGTGAATATAAATTATTATTGTTTATTAAGGTGGTTTTTAAACTATTTATTATTATTTTAAGATGTTTTAAAGTTAATATTTATTTATTTATAATGATTACTGTTATAAAATAGTATTTTCAAGTAAATGATTAGAATTTATTTATAAACAGGGTTTGTAAACAAATGTATGTTCTACAAGAGGAATCTTATAACATGGTTTGGGAAAAACTTAAAGGAAGATTGAAAAAGGGTATAAAGAGTTTTGTAAATGGTTAAATGTTTAAAAACAAATTTAGAAATGGGTTTATAGATTATAAAGGGATTTTTTTAATATGGCTTTATAAATTTATAACAGAGTTAATAAATGATTTAGAATTGTATAAAAAGAATCTTCCTCGGTGTTGGTGAATATACTTATACCATTGAGATAAGTATATGGAAGTTTTCCAAGTATTAAAATATAGGGATTTGTGGATATATATATATTTATATTTATATTTATATTTATATTTATATATTTATATATATCTTTGTAAAAAGAATTTTAATTCAAGTATTTACAAAGTGAATTTAAAATAAAAGATTAATTATGGAGGCTAGTGGTTGCTTATGTGCTTAACCAATGTTGGTTTCCCCTATTAAATAAATTCCTAATTTGGATGTGTGTTTATTGATACTTAAATAACCAACTATTGAATTTGGATGCAAACGTAAGTTTGGAAATATCTAGGAGAAACACGTGAGTTATATGGCACAGTCATCTCCGATGATGTTGTACTATGCATATAAATCTCATTTTGTCCTCTCAAGACAATGATAAGGAAATCTGTCCACTAACGGTTAGGAGGTGAGCTCCACTCTTATTTTGACTGTTTATTTTCTAAAGAACCGGGGTTGAGTTTACCGAAAACTATCGAATGTTGTTTTTGAAGAGACCGGGATTGGATATGTTATCCGAAAACCACTTTGATCCAACTCAATCGTTTCGAAGTGAAGACATCTCACTACGCCATAGATGGCCTACTGCAACGAAATTACATGGTGTTGCTAGCTATAATGTAACGATAGGTATGCTGATTTTTGTCTATTACAACACTCGCTTCAAGGTGTTAGCATAGGCATCAACAAGATGTTGCAGTAGCTATAGATGTTTTCAAATTAAAAAATTAATAAAATTAGCAATCCGCGTGAATACGATCCAACGGCCTACATTTAATCTGGTTGTTAAAATGGATCACCACTGCAATTTGCCCCGAAATTTCGTTTTCCCGCTTTACTTTTCATACCATTTCGTTCTCACCCTCAATTTCCAAATCCCCAATTTCCAAATCCCCAATTTCCAAATCCCCAATTTCCAAATCCCTAATTTCCAAATCATATTTTCGTTCCCATTTTGTTCTCACCCCAATTTCGCTGCTGCTTGCCAACATGCCGCGACTGTTTCCTAAAACAATCGATGCGTCTTCTTTCTTTAACTTGTTTACAGCTTTTCCTGTTCTTGTCAATGCATATAGCTGCAATTTCAATGGTAAAGCATACTTTAAAATCGATACTTTAATTTCTTGATTAAAAACACTGTTAACCATTAATCGATGTTTATGCAGTGCACAGCATAAACAACGAACTCGAGGATTCATCCCAAATAAGACCGATATCGCAAACTTCTATAGCTCTATGCTGTATCGTTTACATGGCCACGAGCTTCTTCTGCTTCCTCTTCTTTGGCGAATCGACCCTTCAGGACGTACTGGCAAATTACGATACCGACCTTGGTATCCCATATTCGTACCTTATAAGCGACATGGTTAGAGTATGCTATGCAATTCATCTGGTTTTGGTTTTTCCAATGATATTCCATGCCCTTCGCCTCAATTTAGATAGTTTTAGATAAGAACAAAGCAATTCTGCAATCTTAAGTGTTGTTCATCTCTGTGTATGCGTCGAATGATTGAAATACTGAAGTTTACTATATGTGATTTTGTTTTTAATATTAACTATGCCATGGTTATAAGTTTTGATGCACAGATTTCTGCAGAAGTCGGTTTGGGTTGTGAGCGGGCTCAAGATGTTCGACAATATGCCTCTATTAGTGCTACTGATAATTCTGATTTATACTGGACAGCTGCTTTCCTTGGCCTCTAACAAATGGACCTTGCTATTCACATCGTTGCCAACAAATGTAGGTGTGTACACACCTCATTCTTTTGAAACTTCTGTTATTGATGGAGTGATGGTGTTGTTGGTTGAAATTATTTGCGGATTTACTTACAATTATTTGCTTGATGATTATTACAGCTAAGTTTGGTGAGTGTTCTGCTGTTTATAGAGTATTGAAGGTTGGTGAAATTTGGGAAGTTTGGGAAAGTTGTAATATGGTGAAGGGTGGTTTCAAAGAAGGCTCGATCTTCATTTGTGCATCATTTTACGTCGTTTCAAAGAAGGCTCGATCTTCCGAAATCGGATGAATCGGGCGGTGCCCCGGACCCCCGCCGGCGCTGCGCCCGGACCCGCTTTTCGGCTCGCCTTCGGCTCGGCACTCGGCTCGCCTTAGGCTCGGCATATATTTGTCGGTGTCTGTATAAATTGAAACTGCATATGTAATGAGTGAACTGAGTGATGTAGTAAGGAATATCTGTATATGTGAATATCAGTGTTATATATCATTGAATTGTAAAATAGTGGAGTCAGGAATTTGTACTATTTCAAATGTTGAAATAAAATATTTATTTAAATAAATTACTGTTTAAATATCAAATTCTGTGCAATAGCATTTTATTAAATAAATATTTATTTCTATTAAAAAATCAAATATGCTCTACATTGTGGGCCCCACAAATTCAGAAAATTAATATCTATAGCAACATTTTTGAATGTTGCTACATGCACCTATGGATGTTGCTATAGACCCAAATAGGATTCTATTGCAACAATATTTCTTATGTTGCCTTAGATAGTCAAAATGTTGCCTTTGAGGTCTGCGGCAACGCGGCAAAATGCAACACCGAGAAAGTGTTGCCTTTGCCCTTTTTTAGCCTTCAGCAACATTTTTTAGCACATCCTGCATCACACGATTAGCAATCCTTTAATTAAGAGTGACCTTATGAAGACCTCAATTTTAGATCAAATTCACGATGAACTGATAAGAAAGACTAGTGATATTATTGCAAGTTTTAAAAGAAATTGTGATATTAATTTGAGTTATTACTATGCGAAAATGGGCAAGAAGATGGCTTTGAAGGAAATTTTTGGTAATGAAGAACAATCTTATAATGATTTGGTTTGGTACTTGAAAGCAGTTGATGGAAGTGATCCTAATAGCCACTCAGCTATGATTGTTGATGAAAATACTAATCAGTTTGATAAAGTCTATATATCTTATAGAGCATGTATTTATGGATTCAATCATCGTCGGCCTATGATATTTCTTGATGCCACCTTTTTAAAAGGTAAGAATGGTTGTTTGATGGATGCTACTACAAAGAACGGGAATCAAGGTATGAGTTGGTATTTCAATAAAGTTAATTTGATGTGATAATGATGTTTCTTTTATTTTAGTTATAGGTTGTTTAATACTTTTATTTATTTATTCACTACAAGAAAATTCATTTTTAGCAGCATTAAATTGCAGCGTTTAATACGAAATGTTGTTTATTATACCTGAAAACATATTAAATATAACTAAAACGCTGCCTCTACCCAAAAAATACCTTGCCCGCACACTTTTTTCTATACCCCGCTCACTTCTACTGTTTTTCCCAATTTCATTTCCCTCCCCAATTTCATTTCCCTCCCCAATTTCTTTTCCCTCTCACTTCCGCTTTTTACCCAATTTCTTTTCCCTCTCAAATCCCCTAATTTCCTTCCCCAAAACATGCAACGCCGTTCCTTTTGCCCTCCTCTCACACTGCTACTCTTTTCCTTCACATACGAACACTGCGTCCTCTCAACATTTAACCGATTTGATTTACGGTACCACTAGATTTCTGTTTGCTATGTTTAATTTCGTTGTATTTTATTTATCTACCTCATAGATATATTAGTTCATATTAATACACTTGCATCAATTGCATGCTGTAGCAGATGTAGTACTGTCGAGGTAGTTTTCTTCTCAATTTCATTTATGTTTGTAGTTTAGGTATTTCTTAAAGAATTTTGAGCGACATGTCGGCAATTGGTTTGTTTCAGTTGGTTTAATCTCAGTCTCGTTTTTTAATACTCAAATGTTCGAACAAAGATTAAAGTTCACAATCTCGACATCAACATTTGTTAGAATTAACGAATCACGTTAAAATACATATCTGGTTTACATAACCTTTCTTGCTTTCGCTAAATAGTGAACTAGGATCTGCTAATTAGATATCGCATATGTCATGCATAGATAAGGCTCATTGGTATATTACTACCTTAGTTTATAATGATGAATTAATGTAGTCATTGATTCTGTTTCATTAACTAACTTTGTATTAATTTTTTGAAATCTCAATGAATTAATGTGACTATCTTATCTTATTTAGACATAATATGCATATTTTATTAACATCTGTGTTTTGTTCCTAAGGTTGATGTACCATTTTTTGCATTTGTATCTATTTGTTCCATCATTTTAAATTCCTTTTGTTTTGGGTAAGTACTAGCCAATCGCTGAATCTGCCAAAACAAAATAAAAATACCTAACTTTGGAATGAAATGGTTCAATAGAAAACATATTAGGGTACCTTTTGTACACAGGTGCTATCAACTAGAAATTTCTTTCCTTGCTGGAAAATATGCTGAGTATTATTAGTTTATACAATAGACTATACCATTAATGAGCGAGCTCTTATCATTGTTTGATTTAATTTCTTTCTTAAAAGAGCTTATACAGTTTATTGCAAGTTAACTGGTTTATAGCTTTAACGAATCAGAAATTTAAAGTCCAGCGGAGTTTTGTCTTTGCACATTAAAACTTTTCCATCAACATGTCTAGACAGTGTTGGTCTTGTTATGTGTGTTGTTTTTATTTAAAATTGTTACTCCACTGCTTTATTCATGGTTCAGAACCTGAGATATGGGAAACATGTTCTTATTTGATTATGTGTTCCGAGTCTTTTGACACGGCATTTTGATTAAGCTTACTACTTACTTGTTTGTCTTCTTTTAGCAACCGTGCAAAGGATGCAGTTGCCTCTAGTTAGGGGATTCATTTATTTATTTTTGAAAAAAGAAATCAAGGAACTACACTTCTTGGGATGCCGACCCATACCCACAACTTCCTTTTTAATTTTTTTTTAAATTGTTATCTATCTTAGTACCATTACTGACCATTCAATTCTTTTTCTTATTTTTTTGCTTGTTTGTATATTAAGTTAAAGTTTATTATAACTTTGAGTTAAAATTTACTGACCATCCAATTGTAACTAAATTCTTGGGAGATTAGAGTACTTGGTCTCTTACTTTAAATTGGAAGCTGCATGTTAACTTGCAAGAGTAACTCTTTTCGGAGTTGAAAAATGTAAACTAACCATGACTTACGATCATTAATTTGTACCTTTGATCTTTAAATTTGTTTCAAACTCACAAATGAGAACAAAAATTCCCATTTTTTGTGCTTTATATCATAATTATCTGTATTCATTTTAGTCTCAAATCTAAAAATTTGCTGGAGGACAGCTAATTTGTAAGATATATCCAATTTCATGTTTAGTTGAGTGCGCATTACCTTTTCGGTATATCGACTGAGTTCACAAGATTTATGCAATCACTCCTTTTCTCATTTATAGTACCCTTTGGCCTAAACTAATTTCACCTTATTGTATGGCTAAAACAGAGTGAAATGTCTTGCTTAATGATTGAACACCTCATTATTATTCTCTTGTACATCATGATCGACATATACTTCCTTGAAATTGTAATATACCATATATCATCTTCCATTAATTACAGATATCAAATACCCATTTTCATCTTCTGGGAAGTTAAAAAGACAATGTAAATCTATGTTTACCAACAGTTCTTGGAGCTTTTCCTTTTCCAATTTTTTTGATGCGTTCTTCGATCGCACATACCTTTGGTACAAGGCAGGCAATTATGCATAGTAGATGTTTGAAATTTATAGACATTTTCTGTTTTGTTCATATTTTCTGTAGAACAGGACTAATTATTTTATAAGATACAAGTATTGACAGTGCATGTATTTGAATTTTGCCAGTTCAATTGCAAAAAATTGCACTGTAATTATTTTGCACTACAAAAAGAGCATTTCTTAAACACATATGTAACAACTTCTGAATATATTTGATATGATGCCATCCATAAATCATTCAAAATTAATTAGATTCAATATTGAACAGAGTGAAATTTACAGCAAATTTTTTAACAATATTTTGAACAAAATATATAAAGAGGGACTTGATTTACTTTGTTTGTAATTAAGGGATGAAAGTTTATAAAAACTAAACAAGTTTATAAAAAATAAACAAGTTTTAAAAAATGAAATAAGTTAAATAACTTTATAAAAATGAACAATGGTATTTTAACTGCTACATGGACTTTTTCAAATACAGTGTAACTTTAACTTATTTTTTTATAAGGACTTTTTCACCAGGAGCCTTAGTAAATTTTAGATGCGTTTGCGGGGAGCTATAGCCAACACGAAGTAAACATGTTTGTGTAGAAAGTAAGCTCAAATATCGACACAATGTTTCCACCCAAATTTCACCATTTTTTCTCTTCGATTCTGAAAGTTATTTTCAAGTAAATCTGTGAAAATGGTAAGGTTTTCCTGCTTTTCAGTCCATGAAAATTTTCATCGTAGTTTTTGATTTGCATTGAATTGAACTATGATATCTGACTTTGGTTTGTAATTTGATGTTTCCGCAGCCTCTTAGACTCGAGATCAAGGTATTTCTTCTTCTTCGAAACCTGTTGTTCTATGATAGATCTTGCGAGGCTAATGTAAATTTTTGAACGAATATAGAGAAAACTTGCGCAAAGATCAGAGAGTGAAATCTGTCCATTAGCATCCAATAAAGCCATGGTATTTTATTTTATTTTATTTCATTTTGTTTACTTTATGCATATGTTTTAGAGTGTAGAATGGAAACTTGTAATACACCACTGCACTTGTTAGTGCAGAGCCAACTATCGACCAGTGGTGGCCATGTCCCCATTGGCAAAACAAGGGGAGAGGGCCTCTATAGATTGGGTGTTTTTAGGCAAATAATTTGAAAATGAAAGCATCAGATCTAGATAAGAAGAACATCACTCTATTATTTAATTTCACGTTAACATAAAAGCTCGAACTTTTATTTATTTACATATTGCATTTATTCAAATATTTTCTCTCAAGATATTTTATGTTATTTATCTAGATCCATAAAGATTACTCGTAATCTCTAATTTTATAGGCTTTGCATAAATATATCAATACCCATGAACGGAGGTAAGTTGATAATTTTAACATTGATATCGTATAAAATAACAGTTGAGTAAATTCAAATAATAAAGGAAGATTTGGTTATAATTGATAAATAGTTGAAATTGAAATTAAATATCATATTTTCAAATGCTATGAATAATTTCATCAAATTTTTTACAACGATTTAAAATATGTTAAGTAATTTTTCAAAAGTTAAATAACTCATACTTTTCTTGTTTAACTTATGGATATAGTGATGATGCTATTCATTATTTGTAAGCAGGAGTTTTGGCTTAACTATTTGAGATATGGGAGGAGGTATCTTCGAGTTTGCTCAGCTATGATCAGTTGCCATTTTGATAGCATGTCCTCTCCTTCTACAGTAGTTCGTGTTGCTACAGTTGTTGCAGGTGCTTGCTTCTTGCCCTTTTGATTTAAAAAGATGAATTGTACAAGCATTGTACCTCGTTTTGGGCCATTGAACCTTTATTTGTAAATGTCATTTTAAATCAAAGTCTGCCAAGTTTTTGGTTAGCCAACAAACTTTGGTTAAGGTGCTAAACAAAGTATTAAGCATCCACTACTTTGCAAAGCAATTCATTTTTTATACTACATGCTTGTATCTATATCCTTCACAGTTTCAATATATGTTAGGTGCGCTGCTTTGCAAAGCAATTAATGTTTTTTGTACTACACACACACTATAAAACATAACTTACTTCTGAAGCTATGCATGTAACATATATTAGACACAAGGAGGGAGCATGCCATAGGGGAGAGATAATTGTGCTTATGTGACTTCAACAATTTAACCAGCTAGTATATTAAAAAAGCAAGCATGTACACAAGCTAGTGCATTTCAAAACAATTCGAGAAATATTTCATGTACTGGAAACTTTAACAAACATAGGAAAACAATTGTAACTAGATATCTTTAGCACTACAGTCTGGAATGCATGTTATATTTTATTGACTCCTTAAATTATTTTATTGATGAGAAAAAGCAATCTCTCTACAAAGAGGATTATTAGTGGTAATCAAGCGTAATGTTAGTTTTCACTAATCACTGTAGCTGTAATGATACTCATTTATTTAGGCATTATGATTTTGAATCTCTAGCAATATATCTGTTACTAAAATTATAATAACCCATACCTATTTAATGTTGCTTCACTTGAAAAGATAATAACACTGCCTATATATGATTTCAGAAATACATCCTGCTCCTCATATGGATAATTTGGTAATTGTTTTTAAGAACATGGAGGCTACAGCAGGAATCTACATCTTTACTACTCAACAAGCCCCTTCAACTACACAACCAGGTTTAATATTTTGTTATTTGTCAATACAGTGAACTATTTTGTTGTATTAGATGTCATTTGTTTCACCTGAGCTGAGTGCTCCTCATATCTGCTGATTGATATTGATTCCTTGTAGAGATCAACTCTGATAAGAGATATGCACTGTTTTCTTATATGTGGCCCACTGTGTTTTTTTAATAACATGCTTTATTTGTGTTTTTGTACAAGGGATTAGTTGGTTATAGAAGTGTTTTTAATAGCGATATGTGTGCACTGGTTTTATGCACCGTGCTTTCTTAAGTATGTTTATCATATCTTTTATTAATTTTTTTATATGAAGTTTATTATCTTAGCTAGTGGAGGTTGAATTGTTGAAGAGGATTAGCTTGGACTCTCACAACTCATATTTTGCTTAATTTAGTATGCTATTTATGTAAAACAATGTTACTATCATATTTGCTTACAACATTATGTATAAAATATACGATTATCGTTTATTTTGAGTATGGAGTTAGTGCAACTTTATTATGTTTAATATAACATGCGAAGATTATATTTATTTATTGTGTTTTTAATTAACTGATATTATCAGATATAAAATTTTATAGCTGGTGGGATGATTGTAAATATAAACTTTTGTGCATGGTATTTTTCATATTTAACAGCGTTTTAAAAAGGCTGTAAAAAAGGAAAAACGCTGCAGATGTCAGGCAAAGGGAAAACGCTGTGAAACATCCACCCATATGCAGCGTTTGCTTTATGGTGCTAAATGCTCATTTACAAGCTTTTCAAAACGCTGTAAAAAGGTATTGCAGCGTTTTTAAAATGTTGTCTAAAGGAAGAAGAAACAATGGGTAAGGACATATTACAGCCATCATTAAAACGCTGTACTAAGAAAACGCTGTAATATGTTGCTAATTTTGCAGCGTTTTAGAAACGCTGTGATATGTCTTGACTCTATTACAGCTTGTCGTTAGAGAGCGTTCTTCATAACGCTGCGAAAGGATTTGACAGCGTTTTTAAAACGCTGCGAAAGACCATTTTTCTTGTAGTGATTTCTTTCACATCTTTCCCATAAAGTTTCTGTTAACCCAAAAAGTGGATCAACACCTAGATATCAGATGAAAGCACTAGTTTAGATAAAAGTAAAAGAAAAGGTGGAAAATATACAAGAACGCATAGAAATTTTTATAGTGGTTCGGCGTAATCTCCGGCCTACGTCCACTTCAATATTTTTTATTAGTTGATCTCTCTCTGGATTGAAACCAGTTAGATCCGATTTGGCCACATTCTAGTAGATCCTAGATTTACAATGGAGTTAATAATGTTATTTGAAGAGAATATAAGTGAAGAAATTGTAATGGACGCTCTAAGTCTAAGAGTGTTGAAGGAGATCCAGCAGAAAGAAGCCCCCTTTTTGGAAGCAGATAGGTTGGAATTTATAGAGGAATTAGGCAGCATAGAGTCAGAGACCCAATAGCAATGAAGTCCAGGAGATAGCATGAAGTCATGCCAGAAGACCCAAGCCGACCCGAGTCAAATCCTAAACTCGGTGCTGAGTTAAGGCCCTTAACTCGGGGCTGAGTTTAAGTGCTTAGCCCAATCATAGTGAAATTTTCCCAAGTCCTTCTTTTCCCTTTTCTAAGTGCACTTGCCAAATTTCAAGTCATTCCAATTCCGTTTCAATCTTCTACGTCCAGTTGAATATGCTTTAGTGATAACTCGGTACCAACTCAAATCCTTAACTTGGTACCAACTCAAATCCTTAACTCCTCAAATCCTTAACTCGAGGTTGACCTAAGGCCTTAACTTGGTGTTGAGTTAATGACGGCCAATTTTCCAACCAAATTTCCTTAGCTCAATTCTCTAGTCCCTTTAAGTGTACCTCCAAGTTTCCAAGTCATTTCGTGCTTGTTTGAATCTTCTAAGTCCAGTTGAAATCTGCTTTGGCTCAAAAGCATGTTAACATTTGCCCCTCCCAAAGTATGCCTCTCGAATGTAAGATGTACTTTTCTCAAGAACAAGTTCCAGCAATCCATAATCAATTTTCGATAATTGATCTCTCCAGCTATTCTAATCTAACTCTCCAGTTGGTCCAAATAAAATCAAGCTCTTCGGCTATGCAAATCAAGCTTTTAGCTATCTGAATCCTGATCTGTCATCTGGAAGTGACGCAGCGGATTAAACAAAACAATCTTCAATCGGTGAAAGTAGTAATCGGTGGATTGGAAGATACTGAAATGCCCAAATTCGTTGATCCGAAGATACCGAATTCTAGCTATCCCGAACTCGTTGATCGTGCACGATACCGGGTTCAAAGATCTTCAATTCTTCAAGCGTTGATCAAGCGCACTTGATTCCGCGAATTGGCTTCTACAATCGTTGAATCGAGCGCACTCGATTAACCGAAAGAGGAGATAGGAGATTACACTCAACTACCAATTTGAATGAAAGCACAAAGCTAACAAAAGAGAATTTTATTCAAAAATCAACAACCTTTACAATGTGACACTCGGCCTATTTATAGGCGTTCAACTTTACAACAGAAATTTTATCATCTCCTAAGTCGGCATCGACTTAACTCACCCGACTTATGACTTAAGAAAAGACGACTTAAGACAAAACAGTTACAACTCTTTACAAGCCTTCAGCGACTTACGACTTAACAAGACACTCCTTAAAAACAGAGAAATACAAACATGCGACTTAAAACAGTCGACATACGACTTAAAGATAGAAAAATACAAACAGACAACACCACTTAAGTCGTTGCCGACTTAACAACTCTACGCGACTCAACTTAGTAACGACTTAAGAAACAGCGGTCCAGATTAACTCGGCATAAGGATCAACGGCAACAGCTTCAGCAACTTAAAACATGCGGCATCCCAGATCTACGACTTAAGAAATCAACGGTAGAGATTAACTCGGCAGAGAATCAACGGTTTCCATCCTCAACGACTTAACTCCGGACTCGTTAGGTCGTTCACGAGACTTAACTAAGTCGTAACTCGGTAGCGATTTATCATCTGTTCCGTTAAGTCGTACATCAACCAAAACACTACCCTTGAGACGTTGCCGACTTAAGCCTTCACATTTTTCAACTTGTGTTGCTCCTATAGCTTTAGGTCGTAACCCGACACTTCCCTTAAGTCGTAACCCAGCACTTCCCTTAGGTCGTAACCCGGCACTTCCCTTAAGTCGTAACCCAGCACTTCCCTTAGGTCGTAACCCGGTAGGTTTTCCTGGCGACTTAATATCTTTGATAATCTGCACCTCTCCACTAGTTAGGTCTTCCACTCTCTTAAGTCGGTCATGACTCATAACTCCTTCCATAAGTCGCGTACGACTTATGCCTTCATTCCTGGCCTGAGCTACATCATCCTCCCCAGGTTGAGAGAAATTCGACCTCGAATTTGTAAATTCTTCCACATCTGCTCGTTCATCCCCATGATATGGTACGAGATGTTTAACATTGAACACGTCAGACGTATACACATCATCTGGTAGCTTCAATTTATAAGCATTTTCATTGATTCGTTTCACAACTTCCACCGGACCAATTTTCCTGGCTTTCAACTTGTTATAAGCGCCTACTGGAAAACGATCTTTTGTTAACACTGCATAAACCATATCTCCTTTATTAAACTCAACATTTCTTCGTTTCAAATCTACAGATTGTTTGTACTTCTCATTTGCTTTCTTCAATCGTTCCTGAACGATTTTATGACATTCCGTCAACCCGTTAACAAAATCAGCAGCTTTCTTAACTGTTCCCCTTGAATGTGGCATTACCCTTAAATCCAATGGTCCTTTTGGCATACTAGAATATACAATCTGGAATGGACTGAACCCAGTACTTCGATTTACAACATGATTATGAGCAAATTCTGCTTAGCATAACTTCATGTCCCAACTCTTCAAATTGTCCTGTACAAGACATCGTAACAAATTCCCCAATGATCTGTTTACCACCTCAGTCTGTCCATCTGTCTGCGGATGATAAGCGCTGCTAAAGTTCAACTTCGTTCCCACCATCTTCCACAAACTTAACCAAAAGTGACTCAGAAATCGAGTATCTCTATCCGACACAATAGATTCTGGCAATCCATGAAGTCGATAGATCTCTTTGAAAAACAATTGAGCAACATGAACAGCATCCGCCGTCTTCTTACAAGCAATAAAATGTGCCATTTTCGAAAATCGATCAACCACCACATAAATGGAATCGTTACCACGCTGTGTCCTCGGTAATCCCAACACGAAGTCCATACTCACATCAACCCATGGTTTAATTGGTACAGGTAACGGCATATATAACCCAGCATTAGTTGCAGTTCCTTTCGAAATCTGACAGATATGACATCGCTCCACAAACCTTTCCACCTCTTTTCTCATTGATAGCCAAAAGTAAGACTGTGAAATCAACTGTAATGTACGGTCTCTCCCAACATGTCCTTCTTCATGTAGCTCTTTTACAATCTTCATTCTCAAACTACAATCAGGTATGCACAATCGATTTCCCTTGAACAGAAAACCATCTACCATCACGAACTCATCCGTCTCCCCATTCTTGACTTTATCAACAAACTTCATAAAATAAGGATCTTCAACAAATAATTCCGGTAGTTCTTCAAACCCTGTCACTTCAACCTTCAATGTAGTCAACAAATGACTCCTTCTACTCAAAGCATTAGCCACTCGATTCGTCACCCCTGACTTGTGTTTAACAACAAAAGTAAACTGTTGCAGATATGCAATCCACGATGCATGTCTTGCTGAAATCTTGTCTTGCCCTTGTAAATGCTTTAATGCTTCATGATCAGTGTAAAGAAAACACTCCTTCTGAAATAGATAGTGTCTCCAGTGTTTAATAGATTGCACAACAGCATAGAATTCCACATCATATGTACTGTATCTCATCTTTGCTCCTGATAACTTCTCGCTAAAGTATGCAATTGGACGCCCCCTCTGACTCAATACTCCTCCAATCCCAACTTTGGATGCATCAGTATGTAGTTCAAACACTAACTGAAAATCTGGTAATATTAGAATTGGTGCAGACGTCAGCAACTCCTTGAGTTTCCCAAAAGCACTCCCTGCTTCCTCTGACCATGAAAACTGTTTACCCTTCATACAATCAGTCACAGGTTCCATCACACTACTAAAGTGTGGAATGAACCTTCGATAAAATGAAGCCAACCCGTGAAAACTACGAACTTCCGTTATCGTCTTGGGCTGTGGCCAATCTCTGATCGCCTCAACTTTACTCTGGTCCACCTGTATACCTTCCTTCGAAACAACATATCCCAGAAATAAAACATTCTTCGCCATAAAAACACACTTCTTTGTAGCAGCATAGAATAGTTCTTCACGAAGAATAATTAACACTTTCTTCAAATGTTGAACATGCTCTTCTGTACTAGCACTGTAGATTAGAATATCATCAAAGTAAACTACAACGAATTTTCCAATGTACGGTCGGAAAATTTGATTCATCACCCTCATAAATGTACTTGGTGCATTCGATAGACCAAACGGCATTACCAGCCATTCATACAAGCCTTCCCTCGTCTTGAATGCTGTCTTCCATTCGTCCCCTGGTCTAATGCGAATCTGATGATAACCGCTCTTCAAGTCAATCTTAGAAAAGATTACGGACCCACTGATCTGATCCAATAAATCATCAAGCCTCGGCATCGGAAATCTGTATCTGACTGTGATCTTATTCAAGGCTCTACTGTTTGTGCACATCCTCCACGTCCCATCCTTCTTGGGTACCAATAAAGCTGGTACAACATAAGGACTTAAACTCTCTTGCACACGCCCCTGTTCAAGCAATTCTTCTACCTGCCTCTGCAACTCTTCATGTTCCTTCGGACTCATTCGATAATGTGGTCTGTGTGGCAACACAGCACCTGGAACAAGATCTATCTGATGTTGTATATCCCTCAACGGTGGCAACTTCGTTGGTAACTCCTCTGGAAATACATCGTCAAACTCTTTCAATACCGGTTTAACTTCTTCTGGTATTTCAACCTCTTCACTGCTTTCTCGCCCGATCAACAAAAATACTTCAGGCTCCTCTTCAACTTCTTTAACAAACTCCTTTAAAGACAATAAAGTTTTCAGCTCTTCAATCTCTTCTGACTTACTTTCTCCCAGTTGTCTCTTCTTTGGAACTAAGACAATCTTCGTGCCTTCAAACATAAAACTATAGCAGTTGGTCCGACCGTCATGTTGTACTGCTCGATCATACTGCCATGGTCTTCCCAAAAGCAAGTGGCATACATCCATCTCTACTACATCACACCAGATTTCGTCTTTGTATTTCTTCCCAATAGAGAATGGAACACGAACTCGTCTATCCACTTTCACTTCTCCTCCTTTTCTCAACCATGCTAACTTGTATGGATTCGGATGTTTCTCTGTCTTCAACTTTAATTTTGTCACAGCCTCGGTTGAGATAATATTATCACAGCTTCCCGCGTCAATCATAAACTTACACACCTTCCCCAGAATAGTACATGTCGACTGAAAGATATTACTCCTCAACCAACTAGCTTCTTCCTGCTTCGGTGTTAAACACGATCTCCTCAGCATTAGATTACATCCTTCATCTCCTGACGCAATATCCTGCTCATCCTCCTCAACTGGACTAGAACAATCCCCATCACCATCCTCATCCTCAACTTCTGCAATCATGGTTCTCTTCTTTGGCTTTGGACACTCACTGCTTTTATGACCCAATTCCTGACAATTATAACATTTGAAACCATTGTTAACTTTCGCCTTCTCAACCTCCTTCACCACTGGTCTACTGATAGGTTTAGAAACATTAGAACTCCCACTAGCACCCTTCATTTGATTGTTGGAATTAGTAAACACACCACCTCCTCGTCTACCCTGCTTCTCCCAAGCCAACGCTTTCTGATGTGCTTCCGCTACAGATCTAGGATCAAACATGTTAACCATATCCTGAATCTGCATTCGCAATCCCCCAACAAATCTGGCTGTCAATTGTTCTTCTGTTTCCATAATATCATTTCTGGCAATCAGTTGATAAAATTCGTCAGCATAGTCATTCACAGATTTCGTCCCTTGTCTCAAGTTCTGCAAACGTTGATACATCAAAGATTGATAATTGTAAGGTAAGAACGTTGCTTTCATCAATTTCTTTATCTTCTCCCAAGACTCAACTTTTGACTTCCCCATTCGTTCACGTGTAAGCTTGGTTTGCTGCCACCATGCCAAAGCTCTACCCCTCAACCTCGTAGCAACCAACTTCACCCTACGATGTTCTGGAACTTCTTTGAAGTCAAAAATCTCTTCAACATTAGCCATCCAATCTAGAAACTCCTCCGCTTGCATACCACCTTTGAATTCAGGAATTTCAGTTTTCATCCCCGACTCCCACTTGTGATCATACTCAGAGTAATTTCTTCCTTGTACTCGTCCTTGTCCTCGAACACTACCACCATCATACTCCTCTTCAAAATCAGATGTATATCGTTGTCTATCTCGTCCACCCACATCTCTACTACCTTCACGTCTACCACCATCATCCCTTCTATCTACATTCCTCCGTTCACGATCATTCACGTTCCTCCCACGCCCTTGATCATTTTCAACACTTCTGTCTCGATTGGAATGTGGCGAGACTCTACTACCCCCATGGTTAGATTCTGGTGAAACCCTTCTCCGAATTTGATTCATCTACGTCATAAGCTTCTCTAACCGGCCAATTCCTTCGTTAAGCTTTTCACTAAAGTTTTCATTAATTCTTTGCTCCATCTCATTAGCCTCTTCTCTTCGATACAAAGCTTCAAAGTTTTGATGTCGATTGGCTCTCCTTGGCGGCATGATTGAAATCTTCACAAATTCTTCAACACTTCAAAATTCAAACACTTTCGAACTTTGATCCAAAATGAAATGGATCGACAACTCCCACTTTGTTGCAACTTCACGATGAACACGATGAACACAACTTCTCCAAATCACAAATCTGATCTCCAAACTTCAATACAAAGTCGAACACTTCAACTTAATCACGGCTCAACACTTCAAGCTCGGCAAATCACTTCAAACTTCAAAATGAATAGGCTCCAAGTCTCGATTTAGCTATGATTGGCTAAAACAAGCTCTGATACCAAAAACTGACGCAGCGGATTAAACAAAACAATCTTCAATCGGTGAAAGTAGTAATCGGTGGATTGGAAGATACTGAAATGCCCAAATTCGTTGATCCGAAGATACCGAATTCTAGCTATCCCGAACTCGTTGATCGCGCACGATACCGGGTTCAAAGATCTTCAATTCTTCAAGCGTTGATCAAGTGCACTTGATTCCACGAATCGGCTTCTACAATCGTTGAATCGAGCGCACTCGATTAACCGAAAGAGGAGATAGGAGATTACACTCAACTACCAATTTGAATGAAAGCACAAAGCTAACAAAAGAGAATTTTATTCAAAAATCAACAACCTTTACAAGTGTGACACTCGGCCTATTTATAGGCGTTCAACTTTACAACAGAAATTTTATCATCTCCTAAGTCGGCACCGACTTAACTCACCCGACTTATGACTTAAGAAAAGACGACTTAAGACAAAACAGTTACAACTCTTTACAAGCCTTCAGCGACTTACGACTTAACAAGACACTCCTTAAAAACAGAGAAATACAAATATGCGACTTAAAATAGTCGACATACGACTTAAAGATAGAAAAATACAAACAGACAACACCACTTAAGTCATTGCCGACTTAACAACTCTACGCGACTCAACTTAGTAACGACTTAAGAAACAGCGGTCCAGATTAACTTGGCATAAGGATCAACGGCAACAGCTTCAGCGACTTAAAACATGCGGCATCCCAGATCTACGACTTAAGAAATCAACGGTAGAGATTAACTCGGCAGAGAATCAACGGTTTCCATCCTCAGCGACTTAACTCCGGACTCGTTAGGTCGTTCACGAGACTTAACTAAGTCGTAACTCGGTAGCGATTTATCATCTGTTCCGTTAAGTCGTACATCAACCAAAACACTACCCTTGAGACGTTGCCGACTTAAGCCTTCGCATTTTTCAACTTGTGTTGCTCCTATAGCTTTAGGTCGTAACCCGGCACTTCCCTTAAGTCGTAACCCAGCACTTCCCTTAGGTCGTAACCCGGCACTTCCCTTAAGTCGTAACCCAGCACTTCCCTTAGGTCGTAACCCGGTAGGTCTTCCTGGCGACTTAATATCTTTGATAATCTGCACCTCTCCACTAGTTAGGTCTTTCACTCTCTTAAGTCGGTCACGACTCATAACTCCTTCCATAAGTCGCGTACGACTTATGCCTTCATTCCTGGCCTGAGCTACATCAGGAAGTACCATTTCTCAAATCCAAGTCATCATGTGTTCGCTCAAGGCTTATCTTCCTTTCTTCAATTGCAAAACATCCAAATCCTTTTATCTAATTTGCATCCACTCCAAGGCATGGTCTCACCGGACCATTAATCTTCCAAACTAGGACTTGATCTCTCCGGATCATTCTTCATCCACTCTGGGGTTCAATCTCTTTGGTGGTCACTTGCTGAGTCTGATCCGTTTGCTCTCCAGCAAGGGGACCCAATGAACGAGTAGGCCCATCCATTAACTCTTCGGTAGGGGGACCTACCCTTGACCTCTCCGGGTCTTTGCTGATCCCAATCCACTTACTCTTCAGCAAGGGGACTCAACGACAGGCAAGCCCATCCACTCTATCCCCAACGAGGTGACCTACTTCTTGCACTCTAGCCCCATCCAATCGGACAGTAGCTTAAAGTGATCCAATCCGTACAAGCCCATCTTCTCACTCTCCGACGAGAGGACTTGCACCCTATACTTTGGTCCCGTCTCTCTAGATGGGACTTAAAAGCAATCGATATCATATAAGCCCATCCGCTCGTTCTCCGATGAGGGGACTTGCACCCTGCACTCCAGCCCCGTCTCTCCGGACGGGACTTAAAAGCAATAAATATCAGTCATCACATTTAATGTGGATTTTTCAAAAGTCAGATATTCAAATCAAAGTAAAGTAAACAAGCATAAATCCTAAGCGTTCATCTCGGACGTCCGACTCAGAGCATGCCTAGAGACCAATCTAGGTTTTATACACATGTAAGCGTCTGAGTTAATTATCATCCTAAATAGTCATCTAAGGCATCCGACTCAAAACATGCCTATGGACCGTTCAGGATTCCGTACACATGTAAGCAACCTGAGGTTATTGTCTTTATTACATAATGTGGAAAGAGGAATGCAAGAAATGAAATGAAAAAGTAAAGCGCGGGAATCGAGTTCGACTCCCATTCATCCTGATCATTGGATTTCGAGCCTCGGACCAGATCCCTGGTTATTCCTTGACGTATTCGGTGTAGGTGGTGGTTGCTTTGGCCGCACCATTACAGTTCAGTCCCTTACATACTATTGCAGCTGGTTGCTCCGAACCAGTTCTTCTATTAGATCATGAAGATGCCGACACTCATTCGTTTTATGTCCATCCAGCTTATGGAAGATGCAAAACTTTCTAGATTGTTTCTTCCGATTAGTAGGTTCTCTCCTAATTGGCTTTCGATGAAGGATCTGCCCCTAGGATCTAGATATATCCTCTCTGAGGTTTCAGTCAAGTCAGTGTAGGAAGAAAATTTCGACTTCCTCCTTTATAGTTTCTGTTCCCCTAAATCGTCATCGGTTTTCCTTTTTCCTTTGCCTTTTCCCTATCCTTCTTTGGACAGTCCTCTGTCATCCACAACATTAACTTCAACATCTTCATCCTCAACTTCGACATCTTCTTAATGCAAATGTCTTTCAGCCTCATTATAGAACTCCGCAAGATCCATCGATGGATCCCTCTCTAGTGCAACTTTGAAGTCGGTCTCGCTCGACTTCAGATACTGCCGCCATTAAGATTATAGATAGATCTAGCCTATCGACCACCGTAGCTGCCATGTTGAATCTTGTTAAATAGCTTCTCAAAGGTCTCTCTGTGCCTTTGTTTCATGCTTGATAGCGCCATCACATTCTTCGGTCGCGAGACGTGAACTCTAAACTGCCTTAAGAACTTACTCACCAAATCGGTCCACGTGCTAATGGATCCGTTCTCCAGCTGTCTAAACCACATCACCACCTAGTTCATCAAGTATAATAGGAAGCACCACTCTATTACCTCCTCAGAAGCACCCAACACCTTCATATGTCGTATGTATCTCATTAGATGAATTGTACGATCCGACTTTCCATCATATATTTTCGGCGTCGGAAGCTTGAAATCAAGAGGATTTCTCGCATTCTAGATATTGAAAGTGAATGGATTCCTGTTCACGTCCTCTAAGCTTTGATCTGGGGTTCCACCTCTGACCATTCTCCTTTCCAACTCAGCAAGCTGGTTTTCATTATCCAACGAAGGTCTTCGTCAAGAGCAATACTTTGCCCCATATTCCTGTAGGGGAATTCTGGCACATACTCCGACACATATTCCTCTGGTTGCACATTAGCGTTCTAATCTATAGCTCTGGTTTCATTCTATCCTCTGTTCCTATGGAGAAGTTTTGGCATATATCCCTTCGGTTGTTGTGCATTTACATTTTGATTTGCGTTTCTAGCTCCATCGTTGTCCATTCCCAGCATTCCAGTAGTCACACCAACGTTGCCCCCTAATATAATCCTTTCGGTACCGATTTGGTTTAGGTTGGTACCGAGCTATTCTTTGTGTGGGGGCACTGTTTTTGTTTGCTTTGCTCCAACTCCAGATGCTCTTGCATAGCTCCTTGTCCTTAATTCTGAATTCCTGCAGCTCTAGCTATTCCTTGCTGTCCAATCCTTTGGAAAAATCCTTCTATCATCTCATGTTGTCTAGTTATCATCCCGTTTTTCATCTCCTTCATCATTCTCTCCATCTCTTCTTTGGTCACTTAGATATATTGACGAGAATTTGAGAACACCTCATGGCTGCCCCCAGGCTCTGGTTGACTTCCTCCAACCCTAGATCTAGTGTTAGGCCTCTTCATCTTCTCCAAATCTCAAATTCAAGCTTCAAGTCTTTAAATATGGCTCTTGTTTCTCTGTGAAAGCACAAAATGGTAACCCAAAAAGTGGATCAACACCCAAATATCAGATGAAAGCACCAGTTCAGATAAAAGTAAAAGAAAAAGTATAAAATAGATAAGAACACATAAAAGTTTTTATAGTGGTCCGGCGTAATCCCCGGCCTACGTCCCTTCAATCTTTTTTATTAGTTGACCTTCCTCTGGATTACAACTAGTTAGATCCGATCTGGCCATAATATAGTGGATCTCAGATTTACAATGGAGTTAAGAATGTTATTTGAGGAGAATAGAAGTGAAGAAAGTGTAATGGAAGCTCCAAGTCTAAGAGTGTTGAAGGAGATTTAGCAGAAAGAAGCCATTTTCGGTAGTAGGTAGGTTGGTATTTACAGAGAATTGGATAGTATAGAGTCAGAGGTCCGATAGCAATGAAGTCCATGAGATAGCATGAAATCATGCCAGAAGACCCAAGCCGACCCAATCAAATCCTAAACTCGGTGCCGAGTTATGGTCCGAGTTTAGGTGCTTGCCCCAATCATGGTGAAATTTTCTCAAGTCCTTCTTCTCCCTTTTCTAAGTGCTCTTGCCAAATTTTAAGTCATTCCGATTCCGTTTTAATCTTCTACACCTAGTAGAAGGTGCTTTAGTGATAACTCGATACCAACTCAAATCCTTAACTCATCAAATCCTTAACTAGGGGTTGACCTAAAGCCTTAACTTAGGGTCGACCTAAGGCCTTAACTCGGGGTTGAGTTAAGAACTTAGCCATTTTCCAACCAAAATTCCCAAGCTCAATTCTCTAGTCCTTTTAAGTGTGCCTTCAAGTTTCCAAGTCATTTCGTCCTTGTTTGAATCTTCTAAGTCCAGTTGAAACTGCTTTGGCTTAAAAGCGGCTTAACAGTTTTGTTTGGTAACTATATAACGTAATTGCTAGTTTCCGATAGTAGTTGTTAGTAATTACAAAGTGATAGTGATTAAATTATTTACCTTTATTGTGATTGTTTGTTACATTATAGTTTTAATGATAAAAGTATTTATCTTTATGCATCAAATAAATTTTACATTTATTAGCTTTTGTAGTTTTATTTATTTTTAGTTAAATTCTGTATATTTACTATCATTTTATATTAATTTTATTTAAGTGTATGTTATTTTCAAGTTACAATTTTAAAATAATGTATCTTCATGCTGGTTATATTGAATATTGAAGTCGATAATAAATGGATTAATTTTTAATTGTTCACATAATTATTAGTATAAATTGGAAAAATTCCTTTATAATTTTATTTTGTTGCATATATATATATATATATATATATATATTATTCACTAACAATGCTTTTTTTTATAGGTTTTTTTCCATTGGCTATGGCTATTGTTGCAAAGAAAAATGAGGAAAAATGATCTTGGTTTTTGGATCATTTGAAATGTTCGATTGGAGTTGATCGACCTTTGGTTTTTATTTCAGATAGACATTGGTGTTTGCTTTTAAGTATTCCTAAAAAATTTCCAATGGCTTTCCATTCATATTGTTTATATCATATGCGAAGTAATGTTGCTATGGTTGTAAAAAGTGGAAAGGGGCCTTATGTAGCACATTTATTGGAACGTTGTGTCGTAGCTTGTACTCATTATGATTTTCAAAGAGCTATGACAAAATATAGACAAATTGGAGGTGAAAATGCTATTGAATTCCTATAAGATAAGCCTCTTGATCATTGGGCCGATTTTATTTTTTCTCGATAATCGCTATAGTGAGAATAAATCAAACGTTGTTGGGAGTTTTAACTACTGGATTATGAAAGAAAGTTATCTTCTTATTTCTTATTGTCTTGATGGAATCCGAATTAAGTTTATGACTCAAATGTCGAAGCGTAGAGAAGAGGAATCTAATTGGACTAGCATACTTTGTGCTAAAATGGAGAGTCGTTTATTGAAATTAAAAGAAAAAGGATTTGGATGTAATGTTTCTCGATCTTCTAGTTTTGTTTTTTAAGTACATTCCTCTATTTCTCACAAAGTTGATCTTAAAAATCAGATGTGCACTTGTAATCAATGGAGAGTTACTGGTTTTCCTGGTGAACATGCATTGAAGTGCATTACCATGTCCAGACATAATGTCTATGATTTTATTGAATATTATTTCACAACTAAGGCTTATCGTGCTTCTTACTCGCATGTTTTCAATCCAATTCCTATTTTTGATAAAAATGATATTGTTTCTGAAGGATCTTCTATTTTTTATCCTTCTAAGGCTATTCGTGGAGCTGGTAGGCCTAGAGTTAATAGGCTTGGTGGGTTGGATGTTTTTCATGGGAAGCAAAACAAGTGTGGAAAGTGTAAGAAGTTCGGGCATAATCGTAGAAGTTGTTCATTGAGTGGTTGAATGTTTTTATATTTGTTATGTCATATCTATTTTGTTTGTTTTAATGTTTTATCTTTCTAATAGTTTTGAGATATTTTTGGATCCTAAAATTTAAAAACTGGTTTGTTGAACTATATTTTTGTCTTTATGTTGTTCCTTGACTATTGATATTAGGTTATGTTCCTGAGTTGTTAGTTTAATTTATGTTGAATTCAGTATCGACTACCATTGTTACATAATAAAATAATAGGATTATTTTAATGTTTTATCATATTTTTGGTTTGGTTGAAATTGAAATATATGACGATATGTTGGTGAAATTGGTAATTTCTTCTATGAATTAACTACTATTTGGGTTGATTTAAGAGGATTTGTAAATGAGTATGGAAAGTGATTTAACGTTTTTTGTAGTATTAGAATTATTTGGAGGCTGTTTTTATATAAGAGTCTGATGTTCACATGAGAATATATAAGAATTATTTATGCTTTATATATTGATAGTGTCATAAGAGTAGATGAGTGGTTAAAAACTGAAGCTACTATCTATGCAAGTCAGATGTTTACTGAATGAAATGGAATTGAAATGCCACTTCTTGTTACTTGTTCACTTGAATTAATGGGCCAATACACTAAAGATTATATTGAGATGAAACTTGTTCTTTTTCGCTTTGAGAAGAGTAATGTTCAATGACCTAGTATTTAGTAAAACTGTAGTTCATTGTTTGAAATTAGTAAATGCATTTTATTTTTGGTTTTGTAAAACGATAAATATCTTATCATTTATGTGCAAATTCTATTATTTTTCAATTTATTTGATTAAATTTGTATATTTTATGTATTTTGAGTTTATGGTTTTATTTATATTAATATTGTATATTATTTATATATATTTTTATATTTTTTGAATTTTTATTTGGTTGTTTATGATTGTTTTTGTTAAATTTAATTTATTGTTTTCTAAAATGATAAACCTTTTATCATTTTTGTTTAATTTTTAAAAAAATTATTTTTATTTAATTAAATTTGTGTATTTTATCTATTTGAAGATTATGATTTAATTTATATTGGAATTGTATATTGTTTTTATTTTTTATGTTTTTTGAACTCTTTTTGCTGATTTATGGCTGTTTTTATTAAATATTATTTATGGTTTTGTATAATGACAAACTCTTTTATTATTTTAGTTCAGTTTTAATATTTTAATTTTTATTTGATAAAATTTGCATGTTTCACGTAATTGAAGTTTATGAATTTATTTGTATTGGTATTTTATATTGTTTGTATTTTTTCCCTATTTTTTTGAATGTTTATTTGTTAGGTTATAACTGTTTTTGTTAAATTTTACATATGGTTTTGTAAAATGATAAAATGTTTTATCATTTTCGTTCAACTTTTTATATTTTGATTTTTATTGGATTAAATTTGTATATTTTAAACACTTTAAGATTATGAGTTTATTTATATTGGTACTGTATATTATTTATATTTTTTATTTTTTATTTTTTCTATTTTTAGTTTTTTGGTTTATGATTGTTTTGATTAAATTTTAGTTATGGTTTTGTAAACGATAAATTGTTTTATCATTTTCATTCAGCTTTTAATATTCTTATTTTATTTTGATTAAGTTTGTAAATTTTACATATTTTTAGTTTATGAATCATTTATGTTAGTATTGTATATTGTTTATCTTTTTTTTAAAAAATATTTTTTTGAATTTTTATTTGTTGGTTTATGATTGTTTTGTTAAATCATGGTTATGGTTTATGTATACTCTAATTTGGGTACAAATTGGTTTATTTGATGTACCTGCTTAGGTTATGCGTCCGATTGGCTTTTGTATCCGATGGTTTGCTTAGTTAACCATTGTTCTAACTTGGATACAATTTGTTTTTTTGATGTACCGCTTAGGTTATGCGTTCGATTGGCTTTCTCATCCGATGGTTTGCTCGGTTAACCGTTGTTCTAACTTCGATACAAATAGATTTTTTGATGTACCCACTTAGGTTATGTGTTTGGTTGGCTTTTACATCCGTTGGTTAGCTCGGTTTAGCATTGTTCCATCTCAAGTACAGATTGGTTTCTAATCTACCCGCTTAGGTTGTGCATTAAATTGGCTTTTTCATATGTATCCGTTTAGGTTGGGCATTCAGTTGGCTTTTGCATTCATACATACCCGATTAGGTTTGGCATTCGGTTAGCTTTTTCATTCCATGGTTTGCTCGGTTAAACAATATATCTTGGTTGTAGATCGTTTTTCATATGTACCTGATTAGGTTTGGCATTTGGTTGGCTTTTCCATCCATGTGTACCCGATTAGATTTGGCATTCGGTTGACTTATGCATTCCTGGTTTGCTCGGTTAAACAATATATCTTGGGTATAGATCGTTTTTTATATGTACCCGATTAGGTTTAGCATTTGGTTTGCTTTTTCATCCATATACACCCAATTAGCTTTGACATTTAGCTGACTTTCACATTCCATGGTTTGCTCAGTTAAACAATATATCTTGGGTATAGATCGTTTTTTCATACGTACTCGATTAGATTTGGCATTCTGTTGTCTTTTGCATGCATGTATACCCGATTAGGTTTGGCATTCGATTAGCTTTTGCATTCCATGGTTTGATCGGTTAAACAATATGTCTTGGGTACAGATCGTTTTTCATATATACCGAATCAGGTTTGGCATTCGGTTGGCTTTTACATTCAAACATACCCGATTAGGTTTGGCATTCGGTTGGCTTTTGCATTCCATGGTTTGCTCGGTTAAATAATATATCTTGGATATAGATCATTTTTCATATATACCCGATCAGGTTTGGCATTTGGTTGTCTTTTGCATTCATATATACCTGATTAGGTTTGTCATTCGATTAGCTTTTGTATTCCATGGTTTGCTCTATTAAACAATATATCTTGGGTATAGATCATTTTTCATATGTAACCGATTAGGTTTGGCATTCGGTTGGCTTTTGCATTCATATGTACCCGATTAGGTTTGACATTCGGTTGGCTTTTGCATTCCATGGTTTGTAGGGTTAAACAATATACCTTGGGTATAGATCATTTTTCATATGTATCCGATTAGGTTTGGTATTCAGTTGGCTTTTGCATTCATACTTATTATTAGGTTTAGCATTCGATTAGTTTTTGCATTCCATGGTTTGCTCGGTTAAACAATATATCTTGGGTATAAATCATTTCTCATATGTACTCGATTGGCCTTGACAATTCGGTTGGCTTTTGCATTCATACGTACTCGATTAGGTTTGGCATTCGATTAACTTTCGCATTCTATGGTTTGCTCGGTTAAACAACATATCTTGGGTATAGATAGTTTTTCATATGTACCCAATTAAGTTTGGTATTCGGTTAGCTTTTGCATTTATACGTACTTGATCAGGTTTGGCATTCGATTAATGCATTCCATGGTTTGCTCGGTTAAACAATATATTTTAGGTATATATCCTTTTTTAAATGTACCTCATTAGGTCCGGCATTCGATTGGCTTTTGCATCTATATATACCCGATTAGGTTTGGCATTCGATTGGCTTTTGCATTCCATTGTTTGTTGGGTTAAATAATATATCTTAGGTATAGATCGTTTTTCATACGTACTCCATTAGGTTTGGCATTTGGTTGGCTTTTTCATTCATAGGTACCTAATTAGGTTTTGACATTTGGTTGACTTTTGCATTCATACGTACCCGATTAGCATTGGCATTCCATTGTTTGTTTGGTTAAATAATATATCTTAGGTATAGATCGTTTTTCATACGTACTCCATTAGGTTTGGCATTTGGTTGGCTTTTGCATTCATAGGTACCTAATTAGGTTTTGACATTTGGTTGACTTTTGCATTCATACATACCCGATTAGCTTTGGCATTCGATTGGCTTTCACATTCATGCATATCCGATTAGATTTTGTATTATGTTGTCTTTTGCTTCCATATGTAGCTCAAGACCGGGCTCATGACTGGACCCATGACTAAACCCATTACTGATCCAATAATCGAGCCCATGACCGAGCCCATGACCAAGCCCATGACCGAGCCTATGACGGAGCCCATGAACGCACCATGACCAAGCCCATGACTGTCCATGACCGAGCCCATGACCACCCATGACCAAGCCAATGACTAAACCCATGACCAACCGAGTCCATGACCGAGCTCATGACCAAGCCCATAACCAAACCCGTGACCAAGGCCATAACCGCCCATGTCCGAGCTTATGATCGAACCCATGATCGCGCCCATGACCGAGTCCATGGCCACCCATTATTGAGCCCATGAACGAGCCTATAACTAAGCCTAAAACCAAACCCATGATCGAGTCCATGACCGAGCCCATAGTTGTTTAGGTTTGGCATTCGATTGGCATTTTCATCCATATGTAATTAATTAATTTTGGCATTTGGTTGGCTTTTGCATCCATATATTACCAATTAAGTTTGGTAATTGTTTGGCATTTGGTATAGATCGATTAACTGTTGTTCTAACTCGGGTACAAATTAGTTTTCTAATGTACCCGCTTAGGTTATGCATCCAGTTGGATTTTGAATCCGTTGGTTTTCTTGATTAACAGTTGTTCTAACATAAGTATAAATTGGTTTACCGATGTACCCGATTAGGTTGTGCGTTCGGTTGGCTTTTGCATCCGGTAGGCACGGCCGCACGGGTAATCGTTGTTCTAACTCAGGTACAGATTGGTTTTCTTATGTACCCGGTTAGGTTGTTTGTTCAGTTAACTGTTGCATCCAGTGGTTAGCTTGGTTAACCATTGTTTTAATTCGGGTACAAATTGGTTTTCTAATGTTCTAGCTTAGGTATAGATTGGTTTTATGATGTACCCGCTTAGGTTGTGCGTCTGGTTGGTTTTTGCTTCCGATAGTTTGCTCGATTAACCGTTGTTCTAACTTGGGCACAATTGGTTTTCTGATGTACTCGTTTTGGTTGTGCACCCGATTTGCTCTCACATCCAGTGGCTAGATTGGTTAACCGTTTTTTTAACTTGGGTATAAATTGGTTTTCTGATATACTCGCTTAGGTTGTGCATCTATTTAGCTTTTCCATCTAGTTGTGCATACAATTGACTTTTGGATTCGGTTCTAGTAGTCTTATTATACTTTTTGTTGTTTTATTATTAATTGAAATTTTTATAATTATTTTTAAAGTAAACTACTATATTTCGAGAAAAAACTAAAAAAGTTTTATCTTCTATTTATATTTTGTTGTTTATAATCTTGTTGTTATTTTAATATTTATTTTTATAAATGTTTTCAGTTTCTTACAAATAATATTTAAACATTAATTATATAAAAAGATAAAACTAGTTATCATTTTTAATTTATATAGTAATTTAGATATTTATTTATTTATTATTTATTTTAGAGAATTAGTTATTAATCTAAAGCTAACATATTTTTTCACATAGTTTTATCCTTTTGAGTATTTTAAGTGGAGAGGTGTAAAAACGTTGTTTCTATCTTTTCATGCATATCATATAGCGAATAAATGTTTTGCTTATTTATTGATATTGTTTGTGTTTTGTAAATAAATTTTTACATCATTTAAGATATAATGATATATTTTAATTTGAATTACATTATTATATCAGAATTCAAGTTATTTATCTATAAACTATAAGAAAAGGATATTTGTTTTTTATATATTATATCTTTTCAAATAGATTTTATATAATTATATCAGTACGATATATTTATCTTGAATCTTTATAGAATATATATGATCATGGTTAGCTCAATTTTATTTTCAATCTTAGTTATCCCGAGCACATAAATAATAAAGATATAAATTTATATCTTTTTCTAAAAAGAAAGTTATTTCCATGCATGGTATTTGATTATACATAAAAGCAAGCAACAACATCCAATATAGTTATTATCAATACTAAAAACAGTAATTTTAAACTGGCAAATTAGTAATTTCAGTTAACATAAATGAATGCATTCGTCATAAGTATTATCAATACTAAAAGCAACACATTTAAACTGAAAACTAATTAACTTCACTTAACATGAATGCATTACATGTATCGTACTCTAAAATTAGTAAATTTTAAAATACAGTAGATTTTTTTTCAATTGCAGCAGAAAAAAAGGTCATACCAAACTAAACACATATTATTTTCTTTAAATGAAGCCAGCAAAGTAGTCTAATATTCATTTTGTTTCAATTATTTTGGTTCAAGATGCTTGTTTTGCTCTTGTATCTGTTGTTGTGAGCTGCGAAACTTTTCCAATGTCCAACGGTATGGCTCATCTGTCAAAATATCAATACCATATTAACTCCTAATTTGCCAATGTCTTCTTCTGATATTTTTCTATGAGTGGACATCCTCTTGCTTTTTTCTGCATGTTTACCATTAGGAACATCCCACAGTCATACTTGTTGTAAAACATTTAATTCGTGTGCATGTAAAAAAAGAAAATATGTTAACAGTTCTCTATGACAATATATTACATGTTGACCAAGGTAATCACTAATTAATAGTTAATGAGTGTTTTAGTTGTGTTTGCATTTTGCAGTTGCAAAGTAATTATGTGTCCTATTTTAATTAACAGTTAACATTAATTATATGGCAACTTGGGATGACGATATTTTAAATAGGCTGAATAGCCTCTCTAAAATAGACTAGAATAGATTGATGTTGGCTGAAATAACAACATATACTGGATTGAAGTAAATTGTTGCAACTGAAATAAGCTTTCATTTCTATATTGACCTGTTGCAGCTGAAGCTAGTGGCTCAGGCTACACCGAAGGCCGAACTGAAGTAAACTGGATTGCGCACATATGTAAAGTGAAATGAAGTTGTTATGGTACACATGTGGAGAGAGTATAATGGGGGCACTAGATTACGCACAATTAAATTGATGTAAACTGAGGATGAAAATGTAGTAACACAACCTTGGGTTTATGTGCAAACTAAAAGCGAGGTGATGTAAATAGCTTGAAGCATTCATCTCTATAAGCTACTAACTACAACATCTAAAGCAAAGTGGCGAGGAATGAACTGGAATGTGAGTAGGCTGCATGAGCAGGTCTAAAATGAGTTTGAATGTGAACGACACAATTTGAGAGCACAACTGAAGCTAGTGAGTACTAAACTGGAATGTGATGGCATAAAATGAAGCCTAAAGTTGGTCTGACATGTTTTTGGGTTGAAAATCTAGTGGCATCATAAAATATTTTAAATAAATAATAACATCAGAATCAAACGATATGTCATTTATGAATTTTTACTGATGAAAGCAGCCATTTATGACTGTTTACTAATGACAGCAGCCATTTATGACTGTTTACTGATGTCTGCTCCTTCCCGGTATTTATAATTTTTTATATATAATAAGGGAAAAAAAATTTAAATGACAAATTAAAGTAAATAATTACTCACAAGAACACGCGAAAAAAGTTTTTACCGTAAGGACAAAGCCCAAAGTCCTGATACAATTTAAAACAAAACAAAGAATTTCGTTCGTCTTCCTCCTCCTTGCTTTCACTCAGAATTTGACGAAATTTTGCTCGAAAAAAAAATGGCACCGCAAACTAGAAAAAATCTACATCTCCAACACAACCGCAACAATCGACGGCCGACGAACAACAAGCACCACAATCGACGGTCGAAGAAAACCTAGCTACATTGGAAGTGGAGCAACAAAGTGAAAATCAAAATGTCGAATCACTTCCAAAAGTAGATATTCAAAAAGAAAATGCAATGATAGAAGAGGAAAACCTACCTTCAGTGGAAATGATAGGAAAGACAATAAAGGAAAAAAGCAGCAAGTTAAAACTTAAAAAACTTACATCAGTAGAAGAGAAAAAACGAAATAGAAAAAAGAACAAAAAGAAGACATGAAAAAAATACGGCAATTGAAAGCAGACCAGAAATAATATAAAGTATACCAGAGAAGGTAACTGATACTATAAAATCAAGTATAACAAAGTTAGTATAATTTTATTATAGTAACATTAAATTTTTTTGAACAGGATAAAAAAGAGAACATACAGCAACAAATAGTTGCAGAGAAAATAGTTGAAGAAATATGCAAAAAAGAGAACAAAGAACAAAACGAAGAAATGAAAAAAAGATTCAAAATAAAGTACAAACAGAAACTGAGGTAACCGAAATTACAAAACTATGAAACTAATACTAACAATTTCATATTGTTAAATGTATTCTAATATTATCAAAAATGTTAAACATGAAAAATCTCAGAAAGAAGAAGGCAAAAACATTGCAGATGAAGAGTCAGAAGAAGAAGAACTAAATTCGGTAAAATTATCAAAAAATGTTATAACTTTATAACATGATAGATATTGCAAAAATAATACCTGCGAATCATTTGGTAAAAGAAAAGACCGATAATTACAACAAACTGATACCTACTTACAACAAATAATAGTCAGTATCATTTAGTGTAAAACGTTTGGTAAAATAATAGTCAATATCATTTAGTTGCAATCTGATACTTACAAAAAACTGATACCTACTTACAAAAAACTGATATTTACTTGAAAAAAAATGATGCCTACTTACAGAAAACTGATAACTACTTAGTACAAACTGATACCTAGTTACTGCAAACTGATACTTAGTTATTGCAAACTTAAAATCGTTACATATTTCACTGAAGATATTTCACTGAAGCTAATACCCAACCTATTGTTACGTTTCAACATAATTTGTTTCACAAATTACTTATTGTCTTTATTTTGAAATAATAGGATGATGATGATTTTGTTAATCCACATCCAAAATGCATTAAAGGCAGATCACAAACAGAACAGTAGAAAGTATGAAAATCCAAAGACAAAAAGCGTGAAACTGCTTATAGATGTGGATTGCAAGTAGTATTCAAAACGGTGAAAATGATAAAACAAAAAATGCTCTATCCAAAAAGCAGATGGACATATTGAAGAGTACTCCTTTCTACAATTTCTTTAGAGTTTTTTATGAAGACAAAATTCTGATGAAAGAATGTAAAAAGCATTAACACAATTTGGATGTTTTATACCAATGCTACTCAGTTGAGGAAGATGCATTCTTATTTGCTAAAGAAAGAATGAAGGTTACAGCAAGAGATATAAGTTTGATTTTTGGCCTACCATTAAAAGGAATTAACATTGAGCCAACTCAGAAAATGACAAACAGAACAATTCCAATGCAGTGCAGACAATTTGCAAAGAGAAACTTTGGCAATTGCACTTACATAACAAGGAATGTTGTGGAAAAAAGAATAAAGCAAGAAGTGGAAAAAGAAGTACGAGGAAGACTTGCCACTGTTAATAGTAATCGAAATACTATTAACATTCTTCTTCCCAAACAACCAGCAAAAGTTAAGATGAGGAATTCTACTATACTTAATTAATGTAGAGACAATGCAATTGGTTTCTTGGCCACTAACGATAGAAAAGAATTTCAGTAAATTTGTCAAGAAGTTCATCCATAAGCCAAAAAACATGTCGGGATCCTCCATGCTTCCATTGGTAAGATAAAATAATCAAAATTATTATTTGATTTTTTTAACAAACATATCCAATCAATTCTTTTTATGTTAACAGTATTGCATTTGTGAGAAATTGCATCTCATTCAACAAAGACAACATTATACTATAGCTTTACCCAGATTTGCAAAGTGGGACTTAAGGAAACTAAAAGACAAAGCAATCAAAGAAGTTTTTGATAATGTGAAAGAGGGTGATGTAAGTTAAAATTCCATTTAATTTTTGTTAATCAATATGTTTTAACTCTTATGTAGAATAAAGTTTAATTGTATATCCTTTCTTCTATAACATAAAACTGATACTACAGTGAGCAAAAAATGATACCATATTATTACATACTAATAGTATAAGAAACAGAAACTAGAATGCAAAAACTGATACCATACGTTTATTTGCTTGAAACTGATACTAATAGTATCAGAAACTGATACTAGAATGCAAAAACTGATACCATATGATTACATGCTTGAAACTAATTGTAGAAGTATCAAAAACTGATACTAGAATGCAAAAAATGATACCATATGATTTCATGATTGAAACTTATACTAGAAGTATAATAAATTGATACTACAATGCAATAACTGATACCATAGTTTTACATCCTTGAAACTGATATTAATATTATAAGAAACTGATACTAGAATTCAAAAATTGATACCATAGTTTTACATGATTGAAGCTGATATTAATAGTATCAGAAATTAAGACATTAGCTATTTGTTTTATCGCATAGTATTTCCTCTTTTCATTACAATAAAAATTCAATTATCATTGTAAATTGAAATCATAGCTTAAAACTAAAACAAAATTTCCAATACCAATTTTATAGGTGAAAGAAATTACAAACCTCAGCCCATATGAAGAATGTCTACTTCAAACAGTAACTATAGAACAAAATTTGCCCAAAATTCAAAAAGAAAAGCATGGAAAAAAGAGAAAGTTTGAAGAAACCAAAGAAAGTGCACATTCATTTGAGGAAGACATAAGCATCAGGATCTTTCAAATGCATACAAAAGATTTGAAAGAAGAAGCAAAGAAAAAAAAAATGGAAGTAGAAAAAAAAGGAGAATTAAAGCAGAGCAAGAAATTTTGAGTTTGAAAGAAGAGTTGAGAGAAATTAAGTTGAAAGAAAATGAAGAGAAAAGATCGCAGGCTGGAGACAACACCAAGAAATTTGAAGCCGATTTGAATGACAGTGAAGAAAACAGAGAAAAGAAAAATGAAAGTTTCAATGTACAAAGCGACAATTTACAAACTAAACTAAATGCAGATACTTTTGCAGAAATGGAAACAGAAAGAAATGAACAAGATAAAGAAACAAAAGCCGAAGAGAGTGTATAGAAATCAACAGATAAAACAGAAGAAATGGAGAAACATATGCCCATCGAAATAGAAAGTGAATTGGATAAAAAACTGAAAAATGAAGAAATACAATGTGAACATGAAGAAAAAAAACAGACTCCAACTGAAGTGCATCAAAAAGAAGAGTTGGAAAAAGAAAGTCAAGTGCAGAAAGACAAAACAGAAGATACTCAACATCTTGAAGAGGATATGAATGTAAAAAATCAAAATGTACCATACAGCGTTTCAGTGCTTGACTTACCCCTCCATCTTTCAAACTTTACGACACACAAGAGTTTGAAAGTGAGAAAACTGAAAAAAAAAGATGCAGAAAAACTTATGCAACCAGCTGCTAGAAAAGGGAAATAAGCAGTGGCAAAATTAAGTGGCAAAAAAATCAAAGCAACACAAAAAAGTACAGCTTGTTATATTCAAAGATTGAAGGCAAGAACAAGAGTGAAAAAACAACGTGACAACTTTGAATATGGGATGAAACAAAAAAAAGTTGCAAATAAACCAAAACCCAAAAGAAATAAAGATGTTGAAAACAAAAGTCCACAAGACAACTGTCCAAAGCCACTTGTAGTGGTAGAGCCAACACTTTCAGATATAGGCCTTGCACATTGCAAATGTTTGATCTATCTCAATGTTGAGCAACAAAATGTGATCAAAACTTTCTTTTCATTGACGACATCATCACAAAAGTAAGTGTACAAATATGTATATCAATATTAAATATGAAATTAAGTTTATCTAACATATACAAATTGTCTTTGTTAAAATAGTGTAGTGGCATGAGAAGATAAGGACACAATCAGAGGAGGTTGTGTCATAACAAAAAATGCACTAAAACATGTACTAGAAGGAAATGAGACAGATGGGCAGGTACATATTTTTTTTTTCTTTACATCAAAATTGATACCAAAATAAAAGCAAAAATGATACCTAAATCCACAGCATGCTTAAGTCGACTTGATGCTTTATTATTTTTATACTTATCAATATACATAGCCACTATTAACATTAGTGATACTACTTACTATTCAATATTGCTTCACCAATAAAAAAAGTTATACTTTCCTGATTTTAATACAGATTATAGATTGGTATATTTCAAAATGAGGACTGGAAGAACACAATTATGCTTTCACAACTACAATGACGGTAAATAAAACTTTAATATCCAAGTACATAATAATTGCTTCATTTATTAAACCATAACTTATTTTCATATTAAACAGAAAGGAATTGTGTGTGATATAATAGGTGTGAAAAAAAGTCTGGTCCTCCCTATGCTAGAATCCATTGTACAAGACAAATTTGCTGAAAGTATATATTTTCCTTTGCATTGTGAAAACCACTGGACATTAGTGACTTTAACATACCCAACAATTCAATGGTTCCATGTTGATTCTAACCGCCCTAGAAGATCAAATGAAAGAAACAATTCCAGTTTAAAAGATGCTATAAAATTGGTATGAGATTTCTCTTTCTTTTTAAAAAAATTACTTATTACAGATAAAAAAGGTGAATATGACCTAACTTTTTAACATTTTGTCTTTATCAGAGACAAAAAATAAAATAAATGCTCAAAGAAATCTGGAAAAACAATAACATAACAGACATGGAGGTGAAACCAAATGATATGCATCAAATAAAGTGTGCACAGCAAGCAGAAGACACGCAAGTTTTTTTTGGTTAAAATGATATAGGGGGAATTAATTTAAAGGACAAAAATTTGTATATTTTTAGCCTCAAGGACACGACCTCAATATTTTAACCACAAGGACAAACATTCTTTCAAAAGTATTCATAAGGACAAACATTCTTTCAAAATTATTCATAAGGACAAACATTTTTCCAAAACTGCTACCGAACTAAAAACTGATACCTAGAAACTGCTACCGATAACTACAAACTGATACCTAAAAACTGATACCTAAAGAAAGTTGTACTTCAGGCTAAAATACCGAAGGTCTGTCCTTGAGGCTAAAATGCTGAGAAATTTTGTCCTTGACAACAATTTCCTGAATGATATATACCGACAACAAAATGAACAATACAATTGAAACTACTAGTCATAATCAATTGACAGTTGCTCATTATTCAAACTATCTGTGTTTTTGAATTATAATATTTCATACATACTTCTATACATCATTGTATGCCTTTTATATTTAATTGAATTTGATTCATAACAAAAATATTGAAAAATATTATCTCTCAATCATAAACATTTAGTTCAGAATAAAGAGTTACTACAGAAAGAAAATTGATACCTACATAAAAGAAACCGATACCTACAGAAATAAAACTGATACCTACATAAAAGAAACTGATACCTACAGAAACAAAACTGATACCTACAAAAACAAAACTGATACCTACATAATAAAAAATAAAACAAAATATTTAGCGAATATATCTTAAAGTAATAACTACAAACGCAAAAATTCATACAGAAACTGATACTAAGTGTGCAAGTAAAACTGTTAAATATTTTAATTCAAAGCATACTATATGCGTGTACCATTATCTATGAAATTCAATGTTTTGTATTAATTATAAACCTGATAATACAACTTATGCAAACTGATACTAACATTACATTTTGGTTTCAACAGGCTTGACTATGAAATATTTGTAATGATATTCATCATTTCACTGAACAAAAGCAGAATACCAATAAAACTTGAAAAGAAGGAAATATTATCCACAAGAGCAAAGATTGTACATGCAATATTGACAGATGATGAACATTGCTGGAGTCTGTCTAAATACATGTCCAGCTTAGAAGAAGAAAGAAAAGGAAAAAACTGAATTCAAATTGTGTTGTTTCACAATTAAATTTGGTACTTGTAAAGAAATGTAGTTCTGTTGAAATTTGTACTTGTGAAGTAATGATGTTCCGTTGGAATTTGGTACTTATGAAGTAATGATGTTCTGTTCTAAAAACAATGCTGCTCTTACTTGTAAAAACAATACTGATCTCCTGGAATGATATGTTGTGGTTGGCGTTCTTTTCTTTTCCTGTTGTTTATACTATAACAAGATTGTATAGTGTAAGTTCTATCATGCAGCTATGGATCCTACATAATATTATCAGTTTTATGATGCAACTATCAGTTGTATAATGATATTATCAAATTTCATATTATATTTCAATATAAAACAGTAACTGAGTATCAGTTCTTATGACTAATAGTATCAGTTTTGCTAAAACCGACACTCAACATACTTTATGAAATAACAATTAGTAGTGATGTTAGTTTTTTCTAACACTAGATATCATTCTAATTATTTATTAGTACTGGTGTCAATTCTAGCACGTATTATAATACACGAAATTGATACTAAAAACAAACCAAAACTGATACTAAAGTCGTTTATATCCAATCAAACAAACATTATCTCCAACCAAGCTAACTGATACCGATACTGTAAAACTGATACCAAAACTTGTAAAAACTTATAAAAACTGGTACTGTAAAAACTAATACTGTAAAAACTGATACTATAAAAACTGATACTGATACCAAAACTTGTAAAAATAAACACCAGAATTGATACTGTAAAAACATATAACTGATACTAAAACTGATACTATCACTTATACTAAATAGCTGAAATTAAAATCAGTTTGATAATATGCTATAGAGAATACAAATTAATAACAAAAGGTTCAATTACAATAAACCACCAAAACAAGTCACACAACCACTTATTAATCTAAACAAATTCAAAATGTAAAATCAAATCATATCCTCTTCGAAGCTTGACAATTCCGTTTATTATGACCAAACTGCTTGCACTCGCCACATCTGTTTTGCTTGTTCTGAAAATATGAAAATCCTCCTTTGCGCTTTACTGATGGTCTACCAGCGCCACGTTTCTCCTTTGGTGGCTTGATAACATCTTGAATGCTACCATCAACAGTAGGCCTATCATAATTTGGAATAGTATTTATAGCATTGGCATAAGAACATCGATAAGCATCAACGGTGAAATAATTCTCGACAAAATCATATACAGACAACTTAGATTGTTCATACACTTTATAGCATGAGCACAAGGAAATCCCGTAATTTTCCATTGGTTGCAACTACAAGCTCATTCCTTCAAATCAACACAATGAGAGTTTGGAGATTTCACTTCAAAAGCAAAATCAGAAGACTTATATACATCCCATCCAAATCCTTCTTCAATCAATTCACCTAAACGTAACTCCATAGAAGGGCAAAGACTTGTTCTCCACAAATGATACTCTTCTCTTCTTCTAGCCATTTGTTCCATAATCTTAACACGAATACCATCTAAACACGAAGTAATAGGCAATGCTCGTTCATCTAAAATCCAACTATTAAAACTTTCTGCAACATTCGAACTATATTCACCATAACGTTTCCCTGGAAAAAATAAATCCACCCACTTATCAAATGGCTTATCCTTTAAAAAATTCACACCAGCGACACCACCAATTTGACAGAACTTAGAATGTGCTCCTTCAAATTCATATAGATTAGAAGCTCTAGAACACATTTTGAATAGATCAACAATAGACACATTTGCATTTTTGGCTTCTACCGCTGAAAGAAGATTTTGTTCCATATGCAAATAGCAATAACTGTGATAAGCTGAAGGAAAAACATCACGAACACCTGAAAGCAAACCTTGGTGGCGATCTGACATAAAAACCAGAGTACGATCTTCTTGAAGCATTTGTTTTAAATGGTTCAAAAACCATGTCCAATTATCCACATTTTCTACAGAAACTACACTCATAGTTAAAGGGAAGAAACCTGCAAATGCAAAAATAATTAGTAAACAAAACTAAAACTAATTATGACCATAATTCTGAAACAATTCATGAAACTGATACTAACAGTACAAAAACTAATACCGAAAACCTGATACGACCATTATAAAAATATTCATAACAACGACATTATGCACATTAATCTTCATTCTAACACAACAAAGTAATGAACATTGACATATATTATCATACAAATAAAATTTTAAGACTACACAACTATATATGATACCATATATTAACATACTTGAAACTGTTACTAGCATTATACACAAAGTGATACTAATCTCCTGCTAAGAAGTATAAAATTATGATACCAAATACAAACTTACAATTCAATACAATGCAAATTCTGATACTAGAAACTTGCTAACTGTAACTATATATCTTAAAATTGATACCAACATAATACAAATTATGATAACAAATTAATATTAATGCTAATGCTAACTATTATGATCTCAATACAAATAAATCAAAACTGAAAACAAAGACATACCTTGATCACCATTTTTTGCAGTAGCACCCATCAACACACCAGGACGTCCCTTCAAGTGAGTAGCATCTAAGAATATCATAGGACGACAATACTTGAAACCAAGTAAACAAGTGTTAAAAGCAATAACTACCCTCTCAAATTCATTACTACAAGGATCAACATCCATATCAACATAACTATCTGGATTAGACTTCTTCACTGCTTCCAAATACCAACTCAAATCATTATAAGACAAAGCATCATTACCATGCAACTCCATTAATGCAAGTTGTTTCTCATGATAAGCAGAACCGTAAGACAACTGAAAATTGTATTCTCTTCTAAAATCAAATATAATATCTTTAGGCTTTTTACTAGGACAATCACAGATCTCGTCAATAATCAACGATTTAACAAACGAACTAGATATATGTGGATTATTCACATTTCTAAGACCATCCCCACAAGAATGATCAGCAACCATATTTCTCATAAAGAACTTCTTCAATTCTCCAGAATCACAAGAACCATGGACTTTGAAAAGACAACCATCCTTATATGAAGAGCAAATTACAGTAACTCTTGTAGCACAATTCTTTAAAAATATTAATTCATACCCCTTTTGGATTTGATATGCCATCAAAAATTCTCTAAAATGTTCAGCTCCTCTAAAACAAAAACCAATAAAATCGGAAATGCATAATGTCGATCCTCTCCTTAACATATCTTTTAAATAACTTTTACCATTAACAACAACATTTGAACAGACAGATACAGTAGAAGATGAAGACACACGAACATTAGATGAACTTGAAATATAAGCACCATCAACATATTCCAATTTAGAACCCTTAACCTTAACAGTAAAACCAAAGAAAGAACTTTTCTTGTATAACTGAAAATAAATTATACTATGAATATCAGAATCAGTATCATCCATAATAACTTTGTCCTCAAGTACGTAAGAAATCTGAATAGAAGAAGGAGTTAATTGAGACCAACATCGACATATCTCATTCTTCAAATCGTACAAAGAGCAATCGATAGACAATCGAGTGCTAAAAGTGTTATTATTCAACACAAATAGACAAAGAAGACTGTTATCACCACTGCCAAAAAAATAAAAATAAAAACATTAGTAAAAATATGTTCAATTTAAAACAGTTTTTTCATTTCAGAAAAATGATACCTACCGTATACAAAACTGATACCTAGTTACTGATAATCAAAAAATTGATACTAAGAAAAAATAAAAATGATACCAGGAAACTGAACCTAAGATATGATACTTTTCCACTCTATCACAACTTTATATACAACCCAAGCAATGATACTTTTCCAATCATTCCAACATTAATGCAAGATAATGCAAGATAAATTAAATGTAAAGCACATTAGAATACAACATTGCATAAAGAATCAAATTTAAAAAAAACCTGCTGCTGCTTCCAAAAGTTGCCATAGAAGAATGAACAAGCAATTAGAAAAATAAAACTGCATGTAATTTGTGAAGACGAACACAATTAGAAATCACAAATATATTTTTTAACTCTATTAGAAAAAGAACAAAAAATAGAATAATATAAGCATACCTAGTTAATACAATTTGAAGAAAAACGAGATCACAGTAGAAATATGAAAAGAACGAGATCGACAAATGCGCGTGAGAAAAATTTGATCGATGAACTACAATTTTCAGAAGAACGATGTTGAAATGACCGAATGAGGTTGATCGATATTTTGATTGCGAGAGAGACATTGGATCGCGATAGAAAATTTTGATTGAAAGGAAGAAGAAGAAGAAGCGCGCGAAAGTGAGCTGGAAGGACAATACGATAATTTGTCCTTTAGAGAAAATTATTGGTGGGTTGTCCTACATCCAAAAAAGCCCTAAAAATTGTCCTTGAGTAAAATTTCCTGTAATGATAAATGCTTTTATCATTTTATTCAGTAAATATAGAAATGTAACATGGTGAGTTAAAGTACACGTAATTCATCTAACCAGTACAATTCATAGAATATTATCGTGATTCATAAAAGTCTATACAAAATAGCATTATAAGCTAAGATATGCATATACTTAGTCTAAAACTTTAAATTCATAAAATTATACTATACGATGGCATTAAAAGCTATTTTATATTTCTTCTTTTTCTGATCCATGCCACCTTCCCAACAAAAATTTCCTCTAACTTGAATTGACAGTGGATAGTAACTAATAATTGACAGTGGATAAGGTACACGTACTATTCATTTACTCTCAATGTTAATTCACATACGAAGGATATGCATATGATTTTCATCTATTAAGTAAACATAAAAATGTAACTAACTAGCCATTTATCCACTGTCAAGTTGAAAATAATATGTAGTGCTTAGTCTATCAACTGTCTAGCCGATAGAAATGTAACTAACCAGCCACTTATCCATATGAAGGATATGCATAGATGTTGCATTTTCATTTCTCAAGTTGCATCTTGTTCTTAGTGTTAATTGAGAATGTCCACTTCATATGATTTTCATCTATCCAGTAAATATAGTCATGCCTTTTATACTTTATAAAATGTTACCTAAGCTTGAACAAATAATTGATAGTGGATAATAACTAATCATAATCTTAAACACAAAACAATATACAAATTCATCTTGTACTTGTAACAATCCGCCTTTCTTACTACAAAAGACAACACTTAATACATTCTCGGTATTTGTGTGCCGATCATTTAGCCGTCCGAAAGACGGGTCATTAGGTGTGAAAGAAAGAATAGATAGAAGAGAAGAAACTAAACAACACATGAAAACTCATAACACAACTGGACAATATATATTACTCGACAAAATATATTACAAAGTCATTTCAAAAATGTTATATCAAAGTCATACAAATACAAATTCTACCTTAGGACAGTTATAACAGTCTCTCCCTACCTACCGATACAACATAAATATAGTACAACGGAAGACAAGGTAATATCTAGCTATCGATGAAGCCACCTGCTCCAAGCTCCTCCAAAATGAATCTGTGGAAAAACTTGATCTGCATGGCTGCCCATTCAAATTTGAGCATCCAAGAGTTTAGGAAAAGAAAATAAACTTCGAGTCAGACATGGGTCTGGTGTGAGTAAATCATAAGTCTTTAACTTTATAAAAACCTTTAAATCAAAGGAATCTCGTAAGACCACGCTGCACATAAACACGGACGATTTTTTCCTTACGATAACCAAAACATTTGTATATAAAATATAGTAATATTATAATTGTGTCTAGGTTTAAAGTAAATGGAGACAATAGCTGAAAAGCTTACACCTCACATTTCAACATAGTTGGGCACAACTAAATCCGTAAGGTTCGTATTGGAGAATGGATTACAATAATGGCAAGGTAAGAGACTGTGACGACCGCCCATGACCCCTGCACCGAATCTAGAGATAGTGCGCTGTAAAGTGTGCCAGGCGACCATGGTCGATTGCCAGGGTAAATTAAAACAACAGAATCTATCGTATTACTCACAACGCATGGACAAAATACAATAGAATATGTATATAGTGAAGCTTCACAGAATAGAATCTCATCAATAAAACTTCATAATAGTTGAATACAAACATCTGAATAGTCAATACATCAAGCCTCACTACATAACACTCAGAGAATATACAAGCAGCGGAACATCCAGTACATATAGTAAGAAATAATATGCAAGCCTCCAGCTCGTCTTCGTCATCAGCATCGTTGGAAGCAAGAACAGCACCTGTCACCTGCTACCTAGTCTGCCCGTCCCAAAATGGACGAACAGCCCAAGGCAATAAGAGTTAAAAACATAAAGCCTTGAGTCAGACAACAGTCTTAGTGAGCGGTAAATTAACTAACAACATACCAAAAGAGCATAAAGGAAAAGGAATAGGAATACAACCCTCCCACTCCACCTCTTTCTACAGTGATAGCCCCCAGACACACTAAGCAGAAGCAAACATAGCAGAGCATACAATTTAAAGTAAAGCAATTATCACTCGAGTCAAGGGCGATGTTTTCCAAGTACAAACCCCCAAGGCCTAAACCAAGATCAGATAAGCACCCAGAAAATACCGCTCTTGAGACCGAATGACGATACAACCAAACATCCATGACTCTAGCTATCACTGTTATCATTGCCTCAATATCACCGTTAATTGAATGACCGGCACATTCTTTCAGCCGTCCGTCAAGGGCTAATGGAAAACCCCGGTTCTAGACATAACTCCGCACGTCATCGTGACCCGTGCCTAGGACTATCGAATCTGCCCAGAGTACTTGACTACCAATCATTAGCCTTCAGGGACTATCGAATCTGCCCAACGTACTCTTGCTTTGAGCATGCTAGAACCTTCAACAACGATGAAATCTCAGCCTCCTAGTCATCCTCCTCGACGACGATTTCCATACTAGCTCAAGCGCCTCTCGAGCAAACCATTATCCTCTAACTCGAACCATTTCACCGAGTTATCAACATGCTTGGAATAATCCCGTCTGGATTAGACCAAGACTATCTCATCTCATGCTTCGCCTCATCATCATCATAGCAAAGCTTCATCTCAACATCATCATCATCATCGAATCTATGCATAAGAGCTTCATCATCCGCTACATATGCCACGAGCAGCTTTCCCAATTCAAGAGCCTTTCTCTTAGCTTTTGAATCATCTTCGACCAACTTGTCTAAATCAAATCATCTAATTCATAGCAATCAATCAAGTCAAACATTAATCCAAGTAATCAAGCATTCAAATATGATCTAAATAGACAATTATAACAATAATGGCAATTTCATAAATAAAGAGTCAAAAGTCTAACAAGCATGAAATCATGAGTAATGTCTCTACAACCTTGATGAATGAACTTGCATAGGTTAACATGTAGTAAAATGGTTGTCAAATCATCATAAACAATGGATCTATATGGATATATACTTAGGTTTACAAAAATGCATGGAAATCACTACTTTAACACAAAATCAAGTCAACGATCCGATATACTCCTTTGGATCCGTGTGAGAGATAATCACCACTCACCAAATCACCTAAACAACTCAAAAGCAACACACTTTAGATCTGGACAGCGAAGGATCTAACTCAATCTATCACAAATCCGCTTCAAACGATGAAATCTCTCTTCGAAGAATGTAGATCTTCAATCTAAGCTCTTCGATCTTCGATTTGATCTTCGATATGGATGGAAGGAATCACTAGATTAGAGTGGAGAAAAGAAGTGAAGAAGTGTAGAAGTCGAGCTCTCAAAATAGCAGCACTTCGTCGCTTCGAAATCCGATCCCAAAAAGTGAGAAAAACCCTCCTATTTATAGGCTGATTTCACCTTAACTCGTCCGCCCCCTTAAGTCGTTGCCGACCTAACTATGCCCGACCTAACACATGCGCAACTCACGACTTAACTTATATGCGCGACCTAACAGGGTAGCCGACCTAAAACCCACGCGACTTAACAGGGTTGCAACTTAAGCCTCTCCGACCTACGACTTAATATGCGCGCGCGACCTAACACAAGCGCGCGACTTAACTGTTGCCGACCTAACGTCTTCGACTCACGACTTAACACCTGCGCGACTTAACGCATACGCGCGACTTACGACCTAACAGATTTACGACCTAGCTCCACACAGGGCCTCAACGACTTAACTTCTTAAGGTCGCTCGAACGACTTAATTTTCTTAAGTCGTTAGCTCGCCCGTTTCCTTAGGTCGCCACTCCTATGCCGTTAACTCTTAAGTCGTCACCGACTTAAGTCTTCCTTTCTTTAAGTCGTCCAATGCTTAAGTCGTCTAATCTATAAGTCGGTCAGTCTTCTTAGGTCGCCACAAATGCTGCGACCTAACTCCTTAGGTCGTCTATGACCTAAGACTTAGTCAAATTTTCGCCTGGACTTCATGATGACTTATCTTCTACTCGATTCAAGCTACAACACTATCGTCCAAATAACACCGGTTTCAATCATTCGATCCGTAAAAATACGGGTCGTTACATTATCTCCCCCTTAGGAATTTCGCCCCCGAAATTCCAAACAAACAAGAGCAATCAGAATTATTCTGCATGCCTATCATCCATAGCAATCAACAAACCCTGCATCCAATTCTAGCCTAGCATGCAGAATTCTAAAACTAGAACAAGTTACAATGTCGTTAGATGACACGACACCTTAGGGCCATACCTCGAAGAGTTCAGGATGAGCTGCCTTCATCCTCTCTTCCACCTCCCATGTACAGTCGTTATCATCATCACTCCATTGTATCTTGAGCAACCTAACTGCCTTCCTCCTAAGCTGTTTCGTGTCGGTTTTCACAACACGAAGCGGCTTACGAGGTCTCTTATCGACTGGATCAATCTCGAAATCTTCACAGCTATCAGCAGAAACCACTGTATTCGAGTCGTGCACATACTTCCGTAGATACGATACATGAAAAACATTGTGCACACCCGACATCTTCTCTGGTAACTCCAATCTGTAAGCGAGCTTTCCAATTCGCTCGATGATCGGGAATGGTCCAACAAATCTCGGAGTCAATTTTCCTTTCTTCCCGAATCGAATAACATTCTTCAGTGGAGATATCTTCACAAAAACCATATCACCTACGTCGAATTCCAAATCCTTACGACGCTTATCGGCATAACTTTTCTGACGGTCTTAGGCTGCCTTCATTCGTTGCCGAATGATCTCTATGCAATCCGAAGTCTGACGAATCATCCCTGGCCCAAGCATCAACTTTTCTCCTGTTTCAAACCAACATGTCGGAGAGTTACACGGTCTTCCATACAATGCCTCATACGGTGCCATACCAATGCTTGACTGGTAACTGTTGTTATATGAAAATTCCACCAAATGAAGGTGATCTTCCCATGATCCTCCGAAATCCAAAACACAAGCTCTGAGGAGATCTTCCAAAACTCGGTTGACCCTCTCGATCTGACCATCTGTTTGAGGATGATAAGCGGTACTCAAACATAACTCGGTCCCCAAAACTTCCTGGAAGCTCTTCCAAAATCCACTAGTGAACAATGGATCTCGATCGCTCACTATACCCTTCGGAATACCATGAATCGAACTATCCACTTAACATACAACTCTGCCAACTTTGATGCAGTCCTAGTCGATCGAACAGGAATGAATCTTGCACTCTTGGTCAGACGATCTACGATGACCCAAATCCCCTCATTTCCCGTTCTTGTTCTAGGTAGTCCATCAATAAAATCCATCGATATTTGTTCCCACTTCCAAGTAGGAACCTCTAATGGCTGAAGCAATCCACTCGGCTTCTTCTGTTCGGCCTTTACCAACTGGCAGTTCATGCACTTGGAAATAAAATTTCCAACATCCTTCTTCATACCTTCCCAGTAGTAGGTCCTCTTCATATCCCGATACATCTTATTTCCACCTGGATGAATTGTCAGCTTCGAGTGATGACTTTCCTTCAGAACTTCACTCCTCAATTCATCTATATCGGGAACAGCAAGTCGTCCTTGTTTCCGAAGCCAACCCTCTCGATCGACCTCGAATCCTTTATCCTTTTCTAGGTCCAATCCAGATTCCAAATCACGGATAATCTTGACAATCTTATCATCTCGCTTTTGACTCTCGCCAATTCTTTCCATAAGAGTCGGTCTTATTGATAAGTTTGCCAACATCTCAGGTTCCAATTCACATCTAGGCCTGAAGTCAAATCCGGCTAAATACTCGAGATTCTTCCATTCTGAAAACATGGCTCCCAATCCTACATGTCTTCGACTTAACGCATATGCCACTACGTTACCTTTTCCCGAAGTATAAGCTATACCAAAATCATATGATGCCAAAAACTCTAGCCAATGTTGCTGCCGAAGATTCAAATCCTTTTGGGAGAAAAGATACTTCAACGACTTATGATCTGTAAACAACTCGAATCGAACTCCCAATAGATAATGTCTCCACATCTTCAGAGCAAAAACAATCGCCGCTAACTCCAAATCATGAGTCGGGTAATTCCTTTCATGCGGCTTCAGTTGTCGACTTGCATACGCAACAACTTTATCCCTCTGCATCAGCACTGCTCCAAGTCCAGTACCACATGCGTCGGTGTAAACCACCATCTCATCATTCCCACTTGGAATAGTCAAAACAGGAGCACTTGTCAATCGCTCTTTCAGGATTCTGAAAGCTTGCTCACACTTATCTTCCCATCTAAACACTTGGTTCTTTTTCGTCAATCCTGTCAACGGTGCAGCCTCCTTGGAGAAGTCTTTGATAAACCGTCGATAATATCCTGCTAATCCAAGAAAACTTCTCACATCAGATGCATTCTTAGGTCTAACCCAATCTTGGATTGCTGCCACCTTAGCGGGATCAACCGCTATTCCCTTTCCAGAGATAACATGGCCTAAGAACCTCACTTCACTCTTCCAGAAGTGACACTTCGAAAACTTAGCCATCAGCTGATGTTTTCGTAAGATTTCCAAAACAATACGCAAGTGCGTCTTGTGCTCTTCTTCAGTTCTGGAATAAATCAGAATATCATCCACGAACACAAGCACGAACTTGTTCAACTGATCTCTGAACACTCTATTCATAAGATCCACAAAATATGCTGGCGCGTTAGTCAATCCAAACGGCATTACCAGCCACTCAAAGAAACCGGATGGTGTCCTAAAAGCAGTCTTCGGCACACTATCCTTAGCCACTCTTAACTGGTGAAATCCCGTTGCCAAATCCATCTGAGAAAACACCTTAGCTTCGTGAAGCTGATCAAACAAGTCATCTATTCTCGGCAATGGATACTTGTTCTTCTTAGTCACTTTATTTAGCTCACGATAATCCACACACAACCTCAACGATCCATCCGCTTTGGTTGCGAACACAACTGGTGCACCCCATTCGGACACACTACGCAGAATGAATCCTTTCTGCAAAAGATCATCAACCTGCACCCTCAACTCCTGTTGTTCCCTAGGCGCCATCCGCCTAAGAGGCATCACAACAGGTATGGCTCCTTCAACTAGATCTATACGAAACTCGATCTCTCTATGCGGCGGTAACCCTTTGACCTCGTCAAAGACATCCTCAAATCCATTAGCGATTGGCACCGATGACAGTCCATCCCGTGGAACAACCAGCGAATACATGAAGCTCATGAAGACGCCTTCTTCATGCTTACATCGTATCACAATCTTTCGCCCCTCCACATTCTCGACTGTCACCTCCAACCTTTCACAATCAACCTTTGCCGCATACTTCCTAAGCCAGTCCATACCCAAAATAATTCCGAACCCCGCAAAGTTCAGAACAACACAATCACAAACAAAAGAGCAATCATGACTCGATACAATCAGACCACGGCATAACATACACAAACAAGACGAACCCCCAATTGGATTAGTCACAACCAATGGCCTATCAACGATATCCGGTTCCAAACCCAACCGGCCTACAAGTTCGTTACAAACAAACGAATGCGACGCCCCAGTATCAAATAACACTCTAACTGGAACACCACATATGGAAAGAGTACCTTGAACCACCACACTCTTTCCTTTCTCTTCAACGGTAGGAGCTTTCAAAGATGATGGAACAGCCCCCAAAGCATAAGCTTGCACAATTTGCTTGTCCTTCCGTGGTTCTGGACAATTCTTCCTGATATGCCCCGGCTTGTCATAGTTGTGACACTTCATCGGTACCTTCGGATTCTTACAATCCCTAGAGAAATGGCCCTTCTGCTGACAATTGTAGCAGGTCACCTCGCCTTTCGGCTTCTTCTGGCCATCCTTACCCTTTTGTTGTTGTTGCTTCCTCTTCTTGTTTCCACCCTGCTATGGTTTAGACTCTTCCCTGGTCACAGCAACAACAGATCCTTCCTTAGGAAACAGATTCTCATGCCTGAGAGCCTTCTCCACAAGCTTCTCAAATGAATCGTCCAAATGATCCACCAACTGCCTCCTAAGATAACTGTCCAGACCTGTCACAAACTTCTCATTCTTCTGATATGAAGTTTCAATATACGACCGGGCATACTTGGACAAAGCTTCAAACTCAGAAACATACTCAAGAACTGGTCTTCCTCCTTGCTTGAGCTCCACAAACTTCTTGAACATAACAGACTTCTGAGTAGTAGAAATGAACTTAGCTTCAAATCTGGCTTGGAATTGCTCCCAAGTAATCTCTTCCTCCGGAGTATTGATGGTAATAGAGTTCCACCACTCAGAGGCTCTCCCTTGAAGCTGTCTTGATGCTAACTTCCTCTTAGTTGCATCCTCAATTCCCAAATCATCGAAAATCCTTCTACAAGCATCTATCCACCTCTGGACTTCAATAGTTGATTCTGTTCCCAAGAAAACCTTCCCTCCAAGAGCAGTATAGTCTTTACACAACTTAACAAAATCCACCGGTCTTGGAGTTTGGACTTGAACTCCAACATCAACCGCTGTCCCCGGAACTGGTATCCTTCTCATGATCGAAGTCATCATAGCTTCGAACATAGCTGCATAATCAGCAGCCCCTTCAGTAGCACGGCCTTCCCTAGCAGCTGGTCTCCCTCTTCGACTCATTCTCAATATCTATAAAAAGGAATGATTAATACACCTCGAGAAACAACTGCATAAAGGACTCAAACTCTTCTAAGCTACTATATTATATATAGTAATCATCCATCAAAATACAATTACGTCTCTCATACGTAGTTACGTCAGCGAGCGTTGGGTAAAATCGATTAACCAAATCTCTGATACCAAATGTGACGACCGCCCATGACCCCTGCACCGAATCTAGAGATAGTGCGCTGTAAAGTGTGCCAGGCGACCATGGCCGATTGCCAGGGTAAATTAAAACAACAGAATCTATCGTATTACTCACAACGCATGGACAAAATACAATAGAATATGTATATAGTGAAGCTTCACAGAATAGAATCTCATCAATAAAACTTCATAATAGTTGAATACAAACATCTGAATAGTCAATACATCAAGCCTCACTACATAACACTCAGAGAATATACAAGCAGCGGAACATCCAGTACATATAGTAAGAAATAATATGCAAGCCTCCAGCTCGTCTTCGTCATCAGCATCGTTGGAAGCAAGAACAGCACCTGTCATTTGCTACCTAGTCTGCCCGTCCCAAAATGGACGAACAGCCCAAGGCAATAAGAGTTAAAAACATAAAGCCTTGAGTCAGACAACAGTCTTAGTGAGCGGTAAATTAACTAACAACATACCAAAAGAGCATAAAGGAAAAGGAATAGGAATACAACCCTCCCACTCTACCTCTTTCTACAGTGATAGCCCCCAGACACACTAAGCAGAAGCAAACATAGCAGAGCATACAATTTAAAGTAAAGCAATTATCACTCGAGTCAAGGGCGATGTTTTCCAAGTACAAACCCCCAAGGCCTAAACCAAGATCAGATAAGCACCCAGAAAATACCGCTCTTGAGACCGAATGACGATACAACCAAACATCCATGACTCTGGCTATCACTGTTATCATTGCCTCAATATCACCGTTAATTGAATGACCGACACATTCTTTCAGCCGTCCGTCAAGGGCTAATGGAAAACCCCGGTTCTAGACATAACTCCGCACGTCATCGTGACCCGTGCCTAGGACTATCGAATCTGCCCAGAGTACTTGACTACCAATCATTAGCCTTCAGAGACTATCGAATCTGCCCAACGTACTCTTGCTTTGAGCATGCTAGAACCTTCAACAACGATGATATCTCAGCCTCCTAGTCATCCTCCTCGACGACTATTTCCATACTAGCTCAAGCGCCTCTCGAGCAAACCATTATCCTCTAACTCGAACCATTTCATCGAGTTATCAACATGCTTGGAATGATCCCGTCTGGATTGACCAAGACTATCTCATCTCATGCTTCGTCTCATCATCATCATAGCAAAGCTTCATCTCAACATCATCATCATCGAATCTATGCATAAGAGCTTCATCATCCGCTACATATGCCACGAGCAGCTTTCCCAATTCAAGAGCCTTTCTCTTAGCTTTTGAATCATCTTCGACCAACTTGTCTAAATCAAATCATCTAATTCATAGCAATCAATCAAGTCAAACATTAATCCAAGTAATCAAGCATTCAAATATGATCTAAATAGACAATTATAACAATAATGGCAATTTCGTAAATAAAGAGTCAAAAGTCTAACAAGCATGAAATCATGAGTAATGTCTCTACAACCTTGATGAATGAACTTGCATAGGTTAACATGTAGTAAAATGGTTGTCAAATCATCATAAACAATGGATCTATATGGATCTATACTTAGGTTTACAAAAATGCATGGAAATCACTACTTTAACACAAAATCAAGCCAACGATCCGATATACTCCTTTGGATCTGTGTGAGAGATAATCACCACTCACCAAATCACCTAAACAACTCAAAAGCAACACACTTCAGATCTGGACAGCGAAGGATCTAACTCGATCTATCACAAATCCGCTTCAAACGATGAAATCTCTCTTCGAAGAATGTAGATCTTCAATCTAAGCTCTTCGATCTTCGATTTGATCTTCGATATGGATGGAAGGAATCACTAGATTAGAGTGGAGAAAAGAAGTGAAGAAGTGTAGAAGTCGAGCTCTCAAAATAGCAGCACTTCGTCGCTTCGAAATCCGGATCCCAAAAAGTGAGAAAAACCCTCCTATTTATAGGCTGATTTCACCTTAACTCGTCCGCCCCCTTAAGTCGTTACCGACCTAACTATCCCCGACCTAACACACGCGCAACTCACGACTTAACTTATATGCACGACCTAACAGGGTAGCCGACCTAAAACCCACGCGACTTAACAGGGTTGCGACTTAAGCCTCTCCGACCTACGACTTAATATGCGCGCGCGACCTAACACAAGCGCGCGACTTAACTGTTGCCGACCTAACGTCTTACGACTCACGACTTAACACCTGCACGACTTAACGCATACGCGCGACTTACGACCTAACAGATTTACGACCTAGCTCCACACAGGGCCTCAACGACTTACGACTTAACTTCTTAAGGTCGCTCGAACGGCTTAATTTTCTTAAGTCGTTAGCTCGCCCGTTTCCTTAGGTCGCCACTCCTATGCCGTTAACTCTTAAGTCGTCACCGACTTAAGTCTTCCTTTCTTTAAGTCGTCCAATGTTTAAGTCGTCTAATCTATAAGTCGGTCAGTCTTCTTAGGTCGCCACAAATGCTGCGACCTAACTCCTTAGGTCGTCTATGACCTAAGACTTAGTCAAATTTTCGCCTGGACTTCGTGATGACTTATCTTCTACTCGATTCAAGCTACAACACTATCGTCCAAATAACACCGGTTTCAATCATTCGATCCGTAAAAATACGGGTCGTTACAGAGACTACCTCTCGATGGTACACCCATAGAAAATGCATCTGGAGTCATACAAGAACTTCCTGTACCCCTTCTACACAAAGTCCGCTGCCCCTTTAACATGGTGAATCGGATATCCCACCCTTTTGGACACCGAGGCCTTATACTACCACGGTGTTTGTGTGTGAAAAAACTCGAATATGGACAATCTAGAATGGGATGGTGGCTCCAAATGGTAGCTAACTACATAGCTCTGCGACATATTCTGTTTTTGCCATTTTCCTCAGTTGTGAGGCTTGAGGCTATGCTTTACCTTCTTTCATATTAGCAAACCATCTTGGAATGCTGACACTGCCCTCCAGGCAGAGATACAATGCTAGAATTCATCCATGCAAGTTGTTCTGGGATCGATAAACATTCCACATTACTATCTTCCATTTCAGAATCACCCTCAGGAAGAATAGTATAACTCCACAACATACTTCAATATAATTTAACATCGTTCACCATTAGTTTGGAGTGGTTCGGATAAATCCGAGGACCGGTGTCTTCAAAACTAAGCGATAATTTCTGGCTAACTCAATTCTGGTTCTTCTGAATGTATGCACTAAGCAATTGAGTCCTCACCAGGGAATTCGAATATACCCAACATACCTCCTGAGTCAAAACAGATCCGGATTTGATAGTCGGTTATTTAACTATCAAATAAACAAACAAAAATCAATTCCATTTGAGATTTATTTATCCACAACAACCACTAAGCCTCACAACGAATCTTTATTTAATAAATCTCTTTTCAAAACGTTTGTCTAAAACATTCATATACTTATCTCTCTGACATAAGTATATTCATAAAACATTTGCGAATAACTTCTTACTTCAAAATCATGTTAAAAAGGATTAAACAAATGTTGTTTAAATTGGAGGTAAGGACAACCCTAAACTATATTCCCTCGATGTTAAGTGTGGAACAGATGCTCCATACCACCATTTTTAAAAGGCCACTTTAGAGAAACCCAGATCTCAAGTTCTTTTTATATTTCTTTCAATAAATCCTTTTTAATCGGATCCTTTTCATTCATGAATTATCTTTACTTGAAATCCAAATCCATTTCAAATTACTTTCCAAACTTCCAAATTCATTTATAAAACCCTTTTATAAATATTCAAAATCATTTATATAAATTGCTTTTATAGATATCCAATTTTCATATAAATTTCTTATAAATATCCAAACCTTTTTATAAACTCCCTTTATGAATATCTGAATCATTTTCTAAAAACTCTGTTATAAATACCCCAAAATCATTTATAAAACTTCTTTATAAACCTTTCTTGTTTAAAAAACTTCCTAAATACCCTTAATCAATTAGCTTCCTTTAATAAGCAAATCCATTTTATAAATCTTCCTTATTTATGAAATCTTCTTTGCTTAAAAACTCAAATCCATTTACCCAAAGCACTTTATAAATTTCAAAATTAATTTATAAAACTCTTTACAAAAACTTCTTATTATAACATTAAAAACCATTCCCATAAGTTAAAAACATCTTTAGTAAAACCATTTGTCAAATTATTCTTAAATATCTTGTTCAAAATGCAATAACTTTGAAACCATTTCAAAAAGAAAATGAAATATTTATCCTTACAAAATCAAACAGAGTCTTAGCGACCATAATGGTGCTAAAAATTTGGTTTTACTTATCCAGTCTAACATGACATCATATAACAACAGGTATATAAGGGATTAACACATAACCATCAATCAACTTAAGTAAATGCCCAAATTTATTGAATAGTAGAATGGTGTTTTGTTCTGCTAATAGATGTCATTTAGTTTTCTTAATCATATGGGGTTACTTGAGGGTAAGTGATATGAAAATCCCTTGACTTAAAACAAATTTGAAATGAAAACAGTTTAAAACAAAACTGATTATTTAAACTTAAAGCGATTTTAAAATAAATTAAAACACTTGTAGATGATAATCAAATCCTTATTAAATAGTAATTTAACTCTAATTAAAAGTAATTAAACCTTAATTAAACCTTATTAATATAATTTATTTTAATCAATGATTAATTAATAAAACCCTTTTTTAAAATAATAATTAATTAATAATTATCTTAAATAAATAATTAAATAATAATTAATTAATCCTTAACTAATAATTAAATAATAATTAACTTTAATTAAGTAACAAATCATGATTGAATCAATTGATTAACATTTACGTTTAAAAACCATTATTAACAAATGATTAAGTACTAATTACTTACTTAATTAATTAATCAATTAAATAATCATTAAATAATTAAATAATTAAATAATTGTTCTATAATTTCTAAATTAGAGTTAAAAAACATTTCCTACAAAGTTTTTACACTTAATAGAAAATTTAGTTCGTTTTTCGCGAACTGTGCGTAGAACAACTATCGCTATACGTACCCGTAATTTTCAAAACTTGAAAATTTGATTTTCTAACTTTTAAAACTTCAACTTTGAACTCTTTCCTTCTTTAAAGCATGAAAATAAACTTTTGAAACAAAAATCAAAGTTTTAAACTTGAAAACTTTTCCTTTTGAAACAAATATCAAACTTTCGACAAAAAACGGATTTCTATGCCGCTTTTGATTAGCGAATCGCTACCTTTATTTCATAAATCTACACACAACATATACAACATTCAAACGTAATATCATATCATAATAGTATAGCATCATCATAAAGAAAGTATTACTTCACAATACTAACTAACTTTTCCAATATTCAAGGTATAATCTTAATTGCCTACTCAAACTTCGACATAAGCAATCATCACCAAATTAACATATATGCATGTATACATAGCATATAACATTACTACCTACTTAACCAACACTTTAACTCATAAATTTTACAACTTTAAAAAGTTAGTAACTTTAGTTTTAAAAACACGAACTTTACTCACCAAAATTTCACTAAAACTTGAATTCGACCTAGATCTTGGTATTAACTTGCAAATGAGAAGAATTTGGATGCTTTTACACCTAAATTAGGCTCGACCATGCATGTGTTTGGGCTCAGCCATGAATGTTTTAGGGTGGACTGGCTTGCAACTTGGAAGAGGATGTAACAACCTAGAATTTCTGTCATTTGATTTTGTAATATTTAATTGATTTTAAATATTGAATAATTATTTTTATAAGTCAAATAGCTAAAATTTCAAATATAACGATTTATTTGATAATTTTAATTATTGAATTTAATAATTGAAATTGTTTAAATAATTGAATCCAAGGTTTTAAGCAGGACAAGAATAATTTCAAAGCTGATTTAAATTCCATTTAATAAGAATGAAGATGGTAAAACTTTTAATATAAATTTAAAAGTGATTAACTTGGTTTTAAAAATAATTCGTTTTAATTAACGTGTAAAAATAGCCTTCCGGGGCATTGTCTCGGATTTCGATGAAACTAGTTTCATTGTATCCATAATAATGAATTATAATACGCCATCAAATTTCATGATGATCATACGAATCGTTTGGTCATGCGAGATCGAAAAACGTAGAATTTAATATCGAAAGTTTAATATAATAATTAGATTCAAAAAGCTATCTTCCGCATATGATCGAATTAAGACTCGTGACAAGTTCCATTGTGTTCAAAATATGAGTATAACATATAGAACGCCTAGCGGCACGTCTCGTTTGGAGTTCGAGATTTTCAGACGTTTTATAGCTTGATAATTTAAATAATATATATATATATATATATATATATATATTATAACCATATCTGACCATACATCAGCCCATACTTCTTTATTGTAAGCCATACCCACGTACACAAGCCCATACCCCCACGATGTCTTCCCTTTTATATTATCCATTCCAGAACAAGAAAAATAAAGTTGTCAACACATTCAAAAATCAAAAACTAGATACATACTCATCTGAAAATCAAAAGAAAAATATATTGGAATTCATATGGTGATTAGCTTCATCTTGGGTTGCTTTGGTGGTGTTCGATCGAGGTTTGGGAGGATTCATTCATGGCAGTTGAACTAGGATTGGATTTTTCGGTGATTGTGGTCATCGATTCGATGAGCGGAGATTGGAGTTGAGTTTAACATTGAATATTGCATCTTTTGATGAAGTTTGGCAGCATGCAACTGGCATTTAGGGTCTGCGACCTGATGGTGGTCGGCGAAGTCATGTGCAGGTCGCGTTTTATTTGGTGAGGCTAGGGTTGTTTTTGAGGGGTCGAGGGGGTGGAGATCCAGGAGAGAAACGCGTTGGCATTCTTGGTTTGGCGAATCGATGACTGTTGCTCCGTATCCTGGTTGATCGTGCACGGATGTGTACGTTTACGTGCTCAGGGGAAGAGTAGAGAGATTGGGGAAGAAAGGAGGAAGGGGTATAAGTGTAATTATGTTGAAGTTTGTAATTAGTTTATTTAATTTTTAGTTTAAAAATCGATAACGTAAAAATTTAATAACTCCTTCATACGAGGTCCAATCGAGACGCTGATTTTTGCATTGCGCTCATAATGACAAAAGCTTTACGATGGAATTAGTTTGGTCAAATTTGGAGACAGCTGATATTTGGGCTAAAATCGGACGTCGTTCGATTTTAGTTTCAAACTGGAACGCCTCGGCGACAACAGAAAATTTCGGTGAGTTAAACTCACCTTTTTGGTTAACTAGTATGGTATATAGTTGATAAAAATTGATGAATGATTGTTGGATGAATTGCTATATTTATTAGTTGGTTTGGATATATTCCCGCCTATTGGAGCAGATGAGACCCTGTTACGTTCCCGTGTAACAGCGGATGACCCTTTGTATACAAATCCTACCTCGAAGCGGTTGATTTATATTTTATGATTATATATCATTATGATTCAGGGGGAGAGGTTGGAGGGATCCAATGGCATTCCTCGCTATTGTTGAATTTTTTCAATAATATTTCTTTTATATAGATTATTGAAAAACGAACCTAACCGTGGTTATGGTTATAACATTATTATATGTGTGAAAAACTAAAACCCAGTAGTGATAGAAAATCAATATCGATATTGGTTAAGCATTGGGTAGCCATTGGTCTGAAATTAGTATTTTGAAATACAATAAATTGCCAATTGAATTGAAATTGGGTTTAAGATAGAAAATGATTTTAAATCCGAAAGGGTTTCAGAAATATATTGTTTTTTTTAAAAATCATTTATTTACAATTAAAATTATTTTAAGGTTATTTAATTATAGTAATATTATTTTAAGGTTATTTAATTATATTAATATTGCTTTAAGGTTATTTAATTAAATTAATATTGTTTTAAAAGTATTTAATTTTATTAATTCTTTAAAAGTTGATTAATTATAGTAATATTATTTTAAGGTTATTTAATTATATTAGTATTGTTTTAAAGTTATTTGTTTATAGTAATATGGTTTTAAAGTATTTATCAAAATGTGAAAAGGTTAATTATGTCAACAATAGTTATGGTTTGAAATTAATAATAAGGATCACTAATAAGGTTTTGAAAATAAATTATTATTATTTATAAAAATGGTAAAGATTAAATATTATTTTTATTAAATAATATTTTGGAATTATTAATTATTATTTAAGATGTTTTTTAAATTTATATTTTTCATTTATTTATAACGTTTATTATTTATAATTATTATTATATAATGGTGTTTTTAAGTAAAAAGATTTTTAATTATTTATAAATGTTTTCTAGGACCCATGAATAGAGTTGAAAGACTTGGATTTTGTAAAGGAGTTTATAAACTAGTTTGAAGACTTAAGGGGAGGTTAATTATAAGGGAAAGAGTTTTATAAATGGTCAGATATTTATAAATGAATTTTAGAAACGGGTTTATAGATTTAGAAAAGGAGTTTTATAAAGGGTTTTATGGATTTATAAAGGATGTATAAACGTGTTTTAGAAATGTACAAAAGAATTTATAAATGATTGAAATGTGTAAAAAGAATTTTTATAAATGGTTTCAGGAGTTTTATAAAATGACATATAAATGGTTTTAGAGTATTATAAGGAGTTCACGAATGATTTTTGAGTCGAAATAAAAGAAAATCTTTCTCGGTTTTGTAAATATACTTATACCGTTGAGATAAGTATATGGGTATTATCTAAGTATTGAAAATATAGGGATTGGTGGATATATCCTTGTAAAAGTATTCTTATACAAGTAATTTACAAAGTGGTTTTTATTTGTAAAAGATTAAAAAAGGATGCTAGTGATTGCTTATGTGCTTAACCAATGTTGGTTTTCCCTATGAAATAAATCCCTGATTAAATGATTCTTATTCGATAGTTAAATAACCGATTATCAAAATTAGACCTAAACGTAACTTTGAAAATATCTAGCAGAAACACATGAGTTATGTGGCACAGTCATCTTCGATGATGATGTACTGTGCGTATAAATCTTTTTTTGTTCTCCTAGGACAATGATAAGGAAATCCATCCATTGACTGTTAGGAGATGATCTCCGATCTTATCTTTGACTCTTTATTTCCTACAGAATCGGGGTTGAGTTCACCGGGAATTATAGAAAAGTTATTTCGAAGAGACCGGGATCAGGTATGTTATCCAAAAACCACTTCGATCCAACGAACGCGTTTTGAAATAAAGACATCCTGAAGATGATGGAATTGAAGACGGAGCTCTTATGTAACAACCCGCATATTTCACGATTGTATATTTAAATGTTTTATTTAAATATAGCATCGTTAATCGGATTAAAGTCCAAAATGTTACATTTTGTAAACAGTCGAATTGGGACTCGAGACCACTTCCATTGAGTCCAAAATGGCGTTTACAACTTTTTTGAGTATAAACATCGATATGTTTGGAGTTGAGTAGAATTTTGCTATTTTTCTATTTGGGCTTTGAGTGTAACGACCCGTAAATTTCAACTGTTTTAATAACGTAATTAGTTGAAATTTTGTGAAATTTTAAACGATAAAATTTTGAAATAAAAATTTAATATTTGGAATACGTCTAGTTAAACATAGCAACTGGTAAATTTTCGTCCGAAAATATGAAAGTTTATTTCGCGCGTAAATTCACTTCAATTTAAACAGTTAAAAAGTAATGAAAATAAAATGTTTCCGAAACCCAAATATTTTTACATAGAAAAATTCTAAACCATCTTCTGAGCAAGATGTCAGTTCGTCGTTTTTCCAAATTCGGACATCTTTGGCTCCGTCGATCTTATTTTTCAGTGTTTTTCTCGCATTTTCCGCCAGTTGAAAAATTCGAAATTTTATAATTCAATCGTGCGCCTGATATCCGTATACCGTTTTGATTGTCTCGTCACACTGATCTTTACGGTATATTTGTTTGTGTATTTCGGTGACCGAAAGACGGCGGAAGCTACGTAACGTTTTCCGTATGGTCCGTATATTTGGCTTTCCAAGGTGACCATTCATTTCTCATCTATGACAACCAATAGCCTCGGGACTATTAATGTTTTCTGAATTCACACTTTTGCTATTCCCAGAGTCCCATGCATATTTTGTTTATCATTTCACATATCTGGTTCGTTCAAAACCTTTTGGTTCTCTGTCTGTTCATCTTCTATTCCCAAGATCATATTGCTGGTTCGTATTTCTTTTCTGCCACTAAAGTATACTGCTCATTTCTATTCATCCTCCAATAGCTTGACCTTCAACTTCGGTTCCCTCTTTCCTCCTCCTCCTCTTAAGCCATTTACCCAGGCCGTGGCCACAACCGAGCCTCACACCACCCTCCTTCCTGACAGTACGCCCCGCTTCCAACCAAACCCCATGTCGCGCAGCACCTGACCACCGCAGTCGCGCCATGCCACGTCACCCGGCCTTCACTTACATCTTCAACACTCCCTTGCTCCTTCCGCCCTCCATGCCAACACTCACGGCCGTTCGACTCATCACTGAAGCCAACTGCCCCTCTCCCATCAACTTCGACACTGCTCCCCTCCGATCCACTCGCCGGCCTCGACGTCAACCCAAGCATCGCCCAGCCACAACCGCCCCACAACTCCAACCCACTACCGACCCCATGCGAGCTCCATCCGAGGCCAAGCAACCTCTTCGACCACCGTTGCTCCACTTTCCACCTATGACCGAGCACCGCCTTCCACTCACCAGATCCGACCCATTTTCCCCTCCACTCCGCCAGCCTCCTAGCTCCGCCTCTGCTCCGCCTCAACAATCGCCCGTCCCTCTCTCTCTTACCACATCACGCAACTTTTCATCCGGTATATATATATTTATGCTAGTATAGTATATATATTATATTATATATTAAATTATTTACTAAGACTTGGTTGTTTGAAACAATTTTAAAGATTATATGTATAATGTGTTTATTCGTATAGGTTAGTGGTAAAATTTGTAGAGGTATGGTTGTGTGCAGTATATTATAGCTAGAAGTATGTATAGGATATTTTGAAGGGTATATATATATGCTGCAGTTTTAAGTTACCAAAGTTATAAAAGTTTATAAAGACATTGGTTAATATGTAATTTAAGTTATTTGATTTATAGCATGATGTGTTCATATTATAATAATACGTATAGTTGATGTAAGTGTTTCTATAAATATTGGTTAACCGATTCCTGAAACTAAGTTAGTACATATATTGATTTAATGTACATGGGTATATATAATATAGGTTATAGTCTGTTACCTAGGTCTGTTTATTCAAAATCCCAACTTTATATATTTGTTTATGTTATATTTGGGTCGGCATATGCATTGTCTGCATACATATGAATAGTTATACAAACTCTATTTTGTTTTAAAAGGTTATATGAGTTACAATTTTGTTTATATATATGTAAAAGTGGTACGAGTTTATTTATTACCTGCCGTATATGTAACGACCCGTGAATTTCGTTAACTAAGTTTGTCATAATTTCCATAATTTTATAGTAAAATGAATGTTAGGAATTAGATGTAGCAATTGAAATTAAAAGTTAACAATATATATATATATATATATATATATATATATATTTAAAATGAAATTCCAATTCAATAAAATAATGTAAATGTTACGATTTGATTTTTAAATAGAATATGAGAAACAAGAGTAAGTATTGAATAATATGTTATTTATTTATGGTATTGAATAAAAATTGGTAAGCCAATTGTAATTAATGGTAATAATATGATATAACCTAATAAATTAGATTTCAATGCAACACCCATTAATGAATGTAATTGAAATAGGATTTAGGTAAATGTATTCATTTGAATGTAAAATTGCAATTGGGTAGGGATTGTTAAGTAACAATGTTAATGCGAGGTAAGTGATGCTAAATTAAAGTCAATAATAATGAATAGTGATTAATTCAAAATTTGTAACATATATTTTAAACTACCTGCTTATTTGTTAATAGAATTAGAATTTGTAATAAGTGATAATAAAATAAATGAAGGTTACACTAATGGGAAATGAAATAACGTTCATTAAATGTTGAGTAATCATAGGGTCATATTTATTAAAAGCGTTACTTTAATAATGTGGATTAATTGAGAAATTAATACTAGAAGCATGTAAAGTAATAACTAAAAGGGAAATACGTTATAAATTGATTTTACCTAAACTTAAGTGTAAGTTAAAGGTTGAATTTGGGACTTATCCATTTAATTTGAAACTTATTAGGATAAAATGGGATTCAATTTATAATGAGGGTTTATTTTAAGAAATCGAAATAAATTCCTTAATGAGAGAATTAAGCTACTTTAAACTGACGGGAATTTGTTTAAAGAATTACAAATTAATAAGTAAATCAAGAGGGAAAAATTTATGAATTATAGAATTTGAACCTTTAATAGTGAGTTAATTTATATAGATTATAATAGTTGAATTTATTGCAAACGAATGAACTCAAATATGTAATTATTACTGTAATTTAAAATTTTAGTTGAAACGGGAAATATTTATGTGATAATTTTAAATCCAATGGTACGCCCTTCTATTTGGAATTATGAATGAAATAATTATGGGTAAATTCAATTTAATAGAAATTTTGGGAACTAAAATTTATAATTTTGAATATAATGAAAATTTAAGATAGGGCATTTCAATTCAATTGATAAATTATTTTCTCTAGATTGACGTTTAAATTTTGTTTAAATAATTGCAAATGATTGAGAAGTATAAAGGTGATAGATTGTCAATTCTATAATTGAAATATAAAATTTGATTTAATTAATTTAATTTAATTTGATTTAATTAATATAAAATTTGCCTTTTTGGTCACGGACTCGGATTTCGACGAAACCAGTTTCATCGGATCTGTAACGGTGAATTATAATAGTGTTTCAAGTTTCGTAGCGATCGGACTTGTCGTTTGATCGTACGGACTTGAAACGCCTTGAAATTTATGCAATTGAAATCAATTTGGAAAATATTGTTTTTAGCATAACTTCTTCATACGATGGAATTTGAACCTGAAACCTTCTCCATTGAGTTTAGATATTTTAAAATACCTATTTTGATATATGGGTTTACCCAATTTCGTTCCGGGGTCAGAACGGGCTTTTTGGACCACGTTGGCGTTAGCGCGTACACCTGTTTTATCCATCTATTTTATTTTCAACCTTCTCTATAAATATCCCCGCTAAACCCTAGCCTCCGCCTATTCTCATTTGTCTACGCGTAAATTTTCATCAGCTCCTTCTCCTCCTCAATGGCAGACAAAATTTCAGATCCAGATCCATTTCAAAATCAAAGTCAAAAATTCAAAGTCCTTAAAAAAATCTCAAATTAACATATGTTGAAGCTCTCGACGAGCGTAATTCAATGGTGTAATTCGTTTTTCAATTCGAAGCATCGTTTGACCAGAAATCGCGGTCAAAATTGAATTGGGCGTTTTTGCCTGGTGCGTCTGATCGGAAAATTCCTTCTGGGTTTTGTAGAGGGGCTAGTGCGTTGTTCATGGGCGAAGTTTGGAGGCGATTTGACGGTCGGATTGGCGGCAAAACGCAGTCAAAGGGCCGGTCAAAGGGGAGGTTGAGTGCGTTACTTGTTTCTGCGTTCTGCGTGCTCGGTAAATGGAAGATGCGTGCGTGAGTGGGAGGGAGAGTTGCAGTGGTGACGTGGCAAGGAAGGTAATGTGTTCTCTTTTATTTTATTTTTAAAATTAAAATTCAACCACAATAATCGCTATATCTTTCACATACGAACTCCGTTTCACGCGCGGTTTCTTTTGTTAGGATCGTATTAAAATTTCGGACTTGATGACGCTGGTTTGGACAAATTCTGAGACGGTCAAATTTTTGGGTTTAAATTGAATTTAAATTCAATTTAAATTCAAAAGGTGAGTGTTTTAACCCACTCACAACTTCTAAGATTTCCTATGTTTGTTAAATTCATGTATGATGTGTTTAGAAATTTATTTATAGCTTTTTGGCATATATTTCATCATTATCTCAGTTAATTGCATTCATCGTAATTAATTGTTAATTTATTTATTCATTGCATTTAAATTTGCCAGTTAATTGTTAATTAATTTATTCATTGCATTTAAAACTGCCAATTAATTGTTAATTAATTTATTCATTGCATATAAACTACCAGTTGAAAGTTATTAATTTTTATTGAATATAAACTATTTGTTGATGCCTGTTATATTTTATATGCTTTATATTGATGTTTTGTTTAAATTGGATGATGATTGTAATGAATGGTTGTTTATTGATATTTGGATGAATGAATGCTATATTTTATATTGTATAAACTACAAGTTATTATGCATTTTTATTTCATTCGGGATTGCGGTTTGAAATGATATATAACCGTAAACTTTTATTTTTAAATTACGGATTGAAATGATAAATATCCGTATCACTTGACCATAGGATAGAAAATTATATACAGGCACCGTGGTCTATATATAAAATATTTTAAAGTGATTTTTCTATGATTTGGAAAGAAATATACGGTTTAATAAATATTAAATTTTGATATTATATAAATATTATTTTATATATGGTTAAATTCAAAAATTTAAGCTATGTATAACTTGATGATGTTTTAAGTTTGATTTACGAATATTTCAAGTTTGAGCTTTATTTAAGTGATATTGAATTTATTAAATAAATATTTCTAAACTAAATAATAGTAAATTGAATTAAGGTATATATAAGATTATCATATTTGGTTGGGAATTTTGGAATATTTAAAGACTTGAAATATATCAAAATTTAAATGTTTTATTGAAATTAAGGTATTATTGTTTTTCAAAGTATTGGTTTCGAAATTGTTATAACTTTGAAAGTAATATGGTTTGAAAAATGAATTTATTTGAAATAGAATTTATTTAAGAATTATCTTTAAATATATTGATTTGAAACCGATTGAAATTTTGAGATTAAGAATATGACTGCATTTTGTGATTTGGGTTTAAGATGGTTTTAAAGAATATTTCAAGTTTTATAATTAAAAGTAAGAATAGTGATTGAAAATTTGGATTTTATTTAAATGATATATTATTGAATTTGGTTTTTAAAGTATATACTATTTTGAAGTAAATGATATGTTTTGAAATAACAATAATAATTCGGTTTTAAAGTATATACTATTTTGAAGTAAAGGATATGGTTTGAAATGGCAATAATATTTTGGTTTTTGATGTATATACTATTTTGAAATAAAGAATATGTTTTGAAAGGGCAATGATTGTGTTTTTAAAGGTATATATATTTTTAAAATGATCACGGTGTTATAATAACGATTGGTTGTTAAAGAGACCGGGATCGGATATGGACATACTCTCTGTCGATACCGAAAACCACTTTGACAACTGTGTACGCGGTGGAGTTTCCAGAATGAAGTAGGATGGTGGCGACGATCCTAAGGTATATACGTGGACCCAACTCCCGCGAGTTGGCATAAGGTGGCTAAAACAGGAGCGATTGACGGACCAATGAGGTAGCACCTCTGATCGGACACACTTCTTCGATACCATTCTATTACTTTGTTATTTTGGTGGCCACCCTTCGAATTGGGAGTGTTGTTCGAGGTGGGCGGTAGTGGCTGCTATGCGTCACCACCAGTCCGGATGCGTAATTGGTATATCTACCCTGGCATTGCCTAGTTGTGCCGTGTCACCTACCATATCGAGCTTTACTACGATTATGATTTTAAGATCCGACCGCGTTAAGGTTCTCCATCCCCTTAACGCTATTTTCTATATGATTATACTTTACTGATTAGACACTACTGTATATAGCGAATATTACTACATAGTAGATAGTTTAACGGATCCTTAAGAGATGTGAATCCCGAACATTTCTTAAGTTACTGCACTCACGTTAGACACTGGATAGGAGATGTCAAACCCCGTAAACATCTCTGACGCCGTTTACACTCATATTTATTTCATTGATTTAACTTACATAAGATCTTTTAGTTCTGACTCGAGTGTTTTGTTTTTTTCAATTCGCTCGGGTCAGCCTGAGCATTTCAGGATTTGAAGGCCCTATTTCTGAAGGACGAAGACGAAGATTTTATTATTACTATTTGTTATATATTCTACTACACCATTGTATTCCGCTGCATAATTATCATTCTCTGGTATGTGTAACTCTGATATATATTGTATAAGTATAATCAAATGTTTTGTAAAACAGCTTCATGAACTGTTATTTGATTATTATATTTTATCGTTCCGCTGCAAGATTCTATTTTGTTTCTTTTATTTCCCCACTTATGTTACAGTATATATATAATGGGAGTTGTACATATATTTTGTATAGTCATATTTATAACCTTTCGTCTGCATATTTTGTTGTTTTACGGTCTGCACATTGTTATGTATGTATATATGGTATATATTTTATATGTTTTATATGCATTACTATATATAATTGCAATGATATAAGTTACAGAGACATATGCAAAATTTTATAAATGTTTTCTATAACAATATATATATATTTTGGGTTGCGTATATTATATAAGAAGTGGTTTTAAATGAGTTAGTTAGACATTTATTCAGCCTGGGTTCAGCTAGTTATATATATATATGAGTTAAGTTATATATATGTTAAACATAGATTTTAAATCTTTCATTGCTGTTAAGATATATATTATAATAAATAGTTATCAGTTGTACAGTTTTATATTGATATCATATATATCTAATCTGATTGTTGTTTTGTTTAGATTTGTTTTATTTTAAAACACTTATTTGAAATGTTGAAATTTTATATCTATTTTATCTTATTTATGTGATGTTTTAAACCTTATACTGATTTTTGAGAAAATATAACGATATAATTGACATTCCATTTTAATTTATTCTAATCGTTTCATCGATTCTTATCTATCAGTTTGTTTGTCATATTCGCGCCAATCTCGCTTTGCTTTGAAATTCGTGCCTGGATTCATAGCTCCTTCTATCATCGAATCTCTCTAGCCTCGAAAGGTGAGCACTCACTCACGATTAACGTTCTTTTATTTATTAGATTTGATTTAAATTGAAACGACAATTGAAATATGCTGCTGTTAGTTAATTACACTGTTATATATGCTATTACCTGTATCAGTTCACCTGTGACATCTGACACCATTATCTGTTAATTATTTATGCGATGATAATACAGTTTGGCTGATAATTGATTGATTGTTGATGTTTATATTGGACGTTAAATTGTTAATGTTAAAATGATAAAAAGTATGCAATTGAACTTGATATAGGATAGTTAAATGTTAAATTTGATTAACTGACATTTGTATAATATGACCCCTTATCTGTTAAATTTATTGACACGTAGGATTTGTTTAACTACACTTTGAACCACTGAATGTATGTTGTTAAATTGATGTTGTATGAAATTGTAAATAGATGACAAGTGAAAAAAAACTGTAATGCAATAATCTTTAATCTACATGAAATGATAGTGTAGATTCTAGAAATAATTATATTAATTCGTACAAATGACAATACGAATTAATACGGTTATTTCGGGATTATTTGAATTGATTATTGGATTGTTATTGTTTGTTGTTATTGCTTGTTTATTTACTTTGACACCATCCCAGTTATCACACTGCAAGTTCCCTTTGTTATGCTTTGATTTTTGAATTGAATTGGAATCGGGTTGAAATGATAAATACCCAAATTGAACTTTGACCTAGGATAGAAAATTAAATATAAAACACGATTGGTCAATAATTTGATTTAAAAATAAAACGAAGATTTTATTTGAATAAATAATATGGTTTTGAAATGAAGTTGAAATTTGAATTTTAATGAAAGGAAAATGTTAATATTTAAAAATATGAAATAAAATATTAACAATGTAATTGATGGAAGAATGTTGTTTAATTTGAGAAATTATTGAATTAAGTTTGAAATTGTTAAACTTTGAAATGATTTAATAATTAAGTTTGAAAGTGTAATTAAGTTTGAAATTGCTAAACTTTGAAATGATTTAATAATTAAGTTTGAAAGTGTAATTAAGTTTGAAATTGTTAAACTTTGAAATTATTTAATAATTAAGTTTTGAATTATTTAATAATTAAATAAGATTGAATGATTTAATGATCAAATTGAATTGAATTCTTTAATAAGAGAAATTGAACTTTTGAATAAGTGAATTTACTTCGTAAATAATTGAAATTGAGTTTTCTTTATTAATTAAGTTTTGGAAAATCATTTAAGTAAGTAAATAAGTGAAATTGAATTTCTTTATCAAGAAATAAAATGTGATTTATTGAAATTAATGAAAGACTTGAAATTTAAAGAATTTGATTTGATGAATTTAATTTAATTCAAAATTGTAAGTTTTGATTTAATGAAGTTGAATTTGAATAATGGATTTAATGAATTGGAAATTTAATAGAAATTGTTGAATAGAATATTTACTTAACGAATATTGAATAAAATCGATAAATGAAGTTAAATTGATTTAAATGTTAAATTAAATTAATTTAAATGTTTTCGAAATGAAACTTATACACGAACTTGAATCAATATTTGAATGGTTTTAAATAAAGATTAAAATTGAATTATAAGGTTTTGAAATGATAATTTGGAAGTTTTGAAACGTAAATTATTGGAAATTGGTCTTGGAAAGACAAATGAAATGTTGATTTACGAATTCTATTTGAAATTGAAATTGATTTGGTTTTGAAATAAACAAACGACCAATCGGTGTAATAATTACGAAAGTTATTAAAGAGACCGGGATCGGTAATGGATATACTCTCTATCTGAACCGAAACCACTTTAATAACTATACGCGGAGTGATGATCCAGAATGAAGTGGTTGGAATGATGTACGTGATGACTGAAGAAAGTGAACGATAATGGATAGCCTTGACACTTGTGTCAAATTGGAAATGACTAAAACAGGAGCTGTGCCGGGCCAATGGAGGATTAGCTACCTCAAGTGGACACACTTCTTCGAACTACTTATACTTGTTGTCGATTGGTGCACCCTTGATTTTGGGAGTGTTGTTTCATGGTGTTGCGGGCGCTGCGGCGTTGCGTTCTCACCAGTCCGGATCAGGCGAACGGTAGTATCACTACCTTGGGTATTGCCTCATGTGCCTTGTCATACTTGTATTCCATTTATACGCGACCACTATGATTTTGATTTGTACCTTTAGTATATGGATTGCCCTCTGGTGACTTCCGGTTTTGGGGAAACTACGGTCTTGTATATGCTTTTGGGAATAAAAATGTGTTAAGGGTGGAATGGGCCATGACTTAACGCTATTTTGATATCTTATTATTACTGATAGACATTATCTACTTATCGTACACTACTACATAGTAGATAGTTTAACGGATCCTTAAAGGATGGTTATTCCAAACATCCTTTGAGTTACTTGTATTTCAATTGCTATTTCACTTGAGTTGGATTTATTAATATAAGAATGTTAATCCTGACTCGAGTGTCTTGTGTTTTTGCTTTACGCTCGGGTCAGACTGAGTAGTTCAGCTTTCGAGACTCACTTTTGGAGTTGGAGCTTCGCTTGGAGATCCAGCTATCTATCCAGCTTTCAGTATTCGATGATTCCAGTGATGTATTCTGACTTGTATCTGATGTATCGTATTACTCTTCCGTTGTATCTGGTTTAACTCTGATGTATCGTATTACTCTTCTGTTGTAAACTCTGATGTATATTTATATATTCATATAGTAGCTTCATGAACTACTATCTCTTTTATTTCCGCTGCAATTATTACTCTGTGTCTGTGATTATTTATTTACTGTATATGTTCAGTTTTGCCAAATTTAAATTAACAACGCGGTATTTTGAGCAATTAAATTCCGGCATGAGTGTCTACCTATACACTTATAATGGATGCGAATGGTCCAAAATATCGGATCGTTACAGTTGGTATTAGAGCTTTGGTAGCTCTAGGCAAAACTTAGCATATAGGGTAAATGTATTTACAGAATCACTCTCATTTGAGTTTCAATCTCTTCCTTTTGATCCGATTCCTTCGAATTTTGGAACGTTCCCCGCGGTTCCAAAAATTCATTCGTGTCCCTCACTATTCGTCTTCTTTCAAATTCTGGAGCACCCCATAACTCCATTTTGAATGATATCTATAATAGATCGGCGGTCTCGCCAACCTTCGAATGATTCGTAAAGGAGCAAAACTCCTTTACAATAGGCATTGATTTACCGGAGATTTCTGTATCCTCGGTTTACGATGTTATCTATTTCCTGCTATACCTGAATTCTATTTCTTGAGATCGAATGTAGATTTACCTCCGAATTCTGCATCGATCCTATTCTTGAAGTCACGGTCGACCCGGTTAAGGTTGCCCGCGATTTAATAACTTATTCATCTGCCTATTTTGATTATTAATCATCGTATCTTTGTTTCGAACTTATCTTCGAATCAAATTTCTCTTTGATTTGAGTCCATCAAATTTGAAACCCTATCCTTATTTTAAAAATTCATTCCTGTATTGTCGAGCAAAGAAATGTATTTGTAAACTAATATAAATGTTTTAATTTATACTGTGTTGTTTGAGTTGTTGATGTTGATTTGGGTTTCCGATCGATTCGTCTGATCAACGCTATCGATAGGATTTCCAAAACACTTGAACAGAGCAAACTGACACAATAGTATTTTCAAAATTGGGTAAATAAAATAATCTTGTATGATTATATTATATATAAGTATAAATTTTCTGAAATTGAATTGTTACATGAATTGGTTGTCAAAAAGGTAATATTTGATTTTTCACTATTTGTTTTGTAGATTATTGATTATTCCAACATAAAAATAAATGGAATTATAAAAGTTGGTTTATAGATTTATTTAGAAATTTAAATGAAATTAAAGTAAGAATTTGAGAATTTAAATTCCTAAAATTTCAAGTTTCGGTTTTTAAATTTTTAAAATGTATATTATTGAACGTATTTTCAAATAGAAACCGTTTCCAAAGAATTTAAATATTGAAATCAGTACTCTTCTCTTTGTCGCTGGAAAATAATTTCGGTGATGGCGGCCGCATCATCGACATTCATTTTCGAGTTTCAAAGTGTAGAGACTATTCTGTAGCTTTGCTACGGTTTTGTTTTGGAAAATATTTTGATTGAATTTCTTCAGTATAATTTGATATAAATATATTATATATATCTCTAAATTGTTTAAAGTTAATCAGAAATCTAATTCTTAAATTTTGTGAAAGGATGATTTTAATTATAAATAAAACCAAAATTTGGAATGAATATTTAAACTTGAATAATTGAATTGGGAAAATTTTATTTGTATATTGTTCAACTGCATTCTAATACGACTTACCTAAATCATTCAGAAGTTGAGTATGTAATTGGATAATATATAAGATAAATTGTATTTATAAATAAAATCTGAGGGTTTATAATAAATGTGATACACTAAATTTTGATTATAAAGATGTTAATAGAGTTAGATAGGATAATAAGTAAACTCAGTTAATAATGGAATAAAATTTGTTTTGAAAGAATTAATAAATTTGTTTTGAAAGTATTAATAAATTGAAATTTGATCAACATATGAAAATACCTTGAATTTAAAAGCAATTAGTAGATGTAAATTAATTTAAATCGAAACTTTTATGGTTTAAATTAATTTATATGGGTTAAATATATATGATTAGATATATTAAATAGAATAAATTTAACAATAATTTGGAATAAAGAAGAATTTAAATTGCTGAAAAATATGATTATAATAAAAGATTATTCAAGTTTATGATTTTAGAAATTCTTAATAAAAGATAATTGGATAATAAAACAATGAATAAATGAGATAAATAAAATAAAATTTTGTTTTGAAGAAATCTTTTGGTATCGAATATTAATAAATTGGAATTAAATCAACTTATTGAAATACCCTGAATTTTAAATCAAATATTGAGTATCAATTAAGGTAAATTGAAATTTATACGGTTTAAACTAATTGTTATTTTGTATTTCAAATCTGTTTTCTTCTTGGTTGTTTCTATTCTCCTACCTCGTTCCTTTTCGGGGACGAAAAGTTTTGAGTGGGGGAGAGTGTAACGACCCGTAAATTTCAACTGTTTTAATAACGTAATTAGTTGAAATTTTGTGAAATTTTAAACGATAAAATTTTGAAATAAAAATTTAATATTTGGAATACGTCTAGTTAAACATAGCAACTGGTAAATTTTCGTCCGAAAATATGAAAGTTTATTTCGCGCGTAAATTCACTTCAATTTAAACAGTTAAAAAGTAATAAAAATAAAATGTTTCCGAAACCCAAATATTTTTACATAGAAAAATTCTAAACCATCTTCTAAGCAAGATGTCAGTTCGTCGTTTTTCCAAATTCGGACATCTTTGGCTCCGTCGATCTTATTTTTCAGTGTTTTTCTCGCATTTCCGCCAGTTGAAAAATTCGAAATTTTATAATTCAATCGTGCGCCTGATATCCGTATACCGTTTTGATTGTCTCGTCACACTGATCTTTACGGTATATTTGTTTGTGTATTTCGGAGACCGAAAGACGGCGGAAGCTACGGAACGTTTTCCGTATGGTCCGTATATTTGGCTTTCCAAGGTGACCATTCATTTCTCATCTATGACAACCAATAGCCTCGGGACTATTAATGTTTTCTGAATTCACACTTTTGCTATTCCCAGAGTCCCATGCATATTTTGTTTATCATTTCACATATCTGGTTCGTTCAAAACCTTTTGGTTCTCTGTCTGTTCATCTTCTATTCCCAAGATCATATTGCTGGTTCGTATTTCTTTTCTGCCACTAAAGTATACTGCTCATTTCTATTCATCCTCCAATAGCTTGACCTTCAACTTCGGTTCCCTCTTTCCTCCTCCTCCTCTTAAGCCATTAACCCAGGCCGTGGCCACAACCGAGCCTCACACCACCCTCCTTCCTGACAGTACGCCCCGCTTCCAACCAAACCCCATGTCGCGCAGCACCTGACCACCGCAGTCGCGCCATGCCACGTCACCCGGCCTTCACTTACACCTTCAACACTCCCTTGCTCCTTCCGCCCTCCATGCCAACACTCACGGCCGTTCGACTCATCACTGAAGCCAACTGCCCCTCTCCCATCAACTTCGACACTGCTCCCCTCCGATCCACTCGCCGGCCTCGACGTCAACCCAAGCATCGCCCAGCCACAACCGCCCCACAACTCCAACCCACTGCCGACCCCATGCGAGCTCCATCCGAGGCCAAGCAACCTCTTCGACCACCGTTGCTCCACTTTCCACCTATGACCGAGCACCGCCTTCCACTCACCAGATCCGACCCATTTTCCCCTCCACTCCGCCAGCCTCCTAGCTCCGCCTCTGCTCCGCCTCAACAATCGCCCGTCCCTCTCTCTCTTACCACATCACGCAACTTTTCATCCGGTATATATATATTTATGCTAGTATAGTATATATATTATATTATATATTAAATTATTTACTGAGACTTGGTTGTTTGAAACAGTTTTAAAGATGATATGTATAATGTGTTTATTCGTATAGGTTAGTGGTAAAATTTGTAGAGGTATGGTTGTGTGCAGTATATTATAGCTAGAAGTATGTATAGGATATTTTGAAGGGTATATATATATGCTGCAGTTTTAAGTTACCAAAGTTATAAAAGTTTATAAAGACATTGGTTAATATGTAATTTAAGTTATTTGATTTATAGCATGATGTGTTCATATTATAATAATACGTATAGTTGATGTAAGTGTTTCTATAAATATTGGTTAACCGATTCCTGAAACTAAGTTAGTACATATATTGATTTATTGTACATGGGTATATATAATATAGGTTATAGTCTGTTACCTAGGTCTGTTTATTCAAAATCCCAACTTTATATATTTGTTTATGTTATATTTGGGTCGGCATATGCATTGTCTGCATACATATGAATAGTTATACAAACTCTATTTTGTTTTAAAAGGTTATATGAGTTACAATTTTGTTTATATATATGTAAAAGTGGTACGAGTTTATTTATTTCCTGCCGTATATATATAATGGGAGTTGTACATATATTTTGTATAGTCATATTTATAACCTTTCGTCTGCATATTTTGTTGTTTTACGGTCTGCACATTGTTATGTATGTATATATGGTATATATTTTATATGTTTTATATGCATTACTATATATAATTGCAATGATATAAGTTACAGAGACATATGCAAAATTTTATAAATATTTTCTATAACAATATATATATTTTGGGTTGCGTATATTATATAAGAAGTGGTTTTAAATGAGTTAGTTAGACATTTATTCAGCCTGGGTTCAGCTAGTTATATATATATATGAGTTAAGTTATATATATGTTAAACATAGATTTTAAATCTTTCATTGCTGTTAAGATATATATTATAATAAATAGTTATCAGTTGTACAGTTTTATATTGATATCATATATATCTAATCTGATTGTGGTTTTGTTTAGATTTGTTTTATTTTAAAACACTTATTTGAAATGTTGAAATTTTATATCTATTTTATCTTATTTATGAGATGTTTTAAACCTTATACTGATTTTTGAGAAAATATAACGATATAATTGACATTCCATTTTAATTTATTCTAATAGTTTCATCGATTCTTATCTATCAGTTTGTTTGTCATATTCGCGCCAATCTCGCTTTGCTTTGAAATTCGTGCCTGGATTCATAGCTCCTTCTATCATCGAATCTCTCTAGCCTCGAAAGGTGAGCACTCACTCACGATTAACGTTCTTTTATTTATTAGATTTGATTTAAATTGAAACGACAATTGAAATATGCTGCTGTTAGTTAATTACACTGTTATATATGCTATTACCTGTATCAGTTCACCTATGACATCTGACACCATTATCTGTTAGTTATTTATGCGATGATAATACAGTTTGGCTGATAATTGATTGATTGTTGATGTTTATATTGGACGTTAAATTGTTAATGTTAAAATGATAAAAAGTATGCAATTGAACTTGATATAGGATAGTTAAATGTTAAATTTGATTAACTGACATTTGTATAATATGACCCCTTATCTGTTAAATTTATTGACACGTAGGATTTGTTTAACTACACTTTGAACCACTGAATGTATGTTGTTAAATTGATGTTGTATGAAATTGTAAATAGATGACAAGTGAAAAAAACTGTAATGCAATAATCTTTAATCTACATGAAATGATAGTGTAGATTCTAGAAATAATTATATTAATTCGTACAAATGACAATACGAATTAATACGGTTATTTCGGGATTATTTGAATTGATTATTGGATTGTTATTGTTTGTTGTTATTGCTTGTTTATTTACTTTGACACCATCCCAGTTATCACACTGTAAGTTCCCTTTGTTATGCTTTGATTTTTGAATTGAATTGGAATCGGGTTGAAATGATAAATACCCAAATTGAACTTTGACCTAGGATAGAAAATTAAATATAAAACACGATTGGTCAATAATTTGATTTAAAAATAAAACGAAGATTTTATTTGAATAAATAATATGGTTTTGAAATGAAGTTGAAATTTGAATTTTAATGAAAGGAAAATGTTAATATTTAAAAATATGAAATAAAATATTAACAATGTAATTGATGGAAGAATGTTTAATTTGAGAAATTATTGAATTAAGTTTGAAATTGTTAAACTTTGAAATGATTTAATAATTAAGTTTGAAAGTGTAATTAAGTTTGAAATTGCTAAACTTTGAAATGATTTAATAATTAAGTTTGAAAGTGTAATTAAGTTTGAAATTGTTAAACTTTGAAATTATTTAATAATTAAGTTTTGAATTATTTAATAATTAAATAAGATTGAATGATTTAATGATCAAATTGAATTGAATTCTTTAATAAGAGAAATTGAACTTTTGAATAAGTGAATTTACTTCGTAAATAATTGAAATTGAGTTTTCTTTATTAATTAAGTTTTGGAAAATCATTTAAGTAAGTAAATAAGTGAAATTGAATTTCTTTATCAAGAAATAAAATGTGATTTATTGAAATTAATGAAAGACTTGAAATTTAAAGAATTTGATTTGATGAATTTAATTTAATTCAAAATTGTAAGTTTTGATTTAATGAAGTTGAATTTGAATAATGGATTTAATGAATTGGAAATTTAATAGAAATATTTGAATAGAATATTTACTTAACGAATATTGAATAAAATCGATAAATGAAGTTAAATTGATTTAAATGTTAAATTAAATTAATTTAAATGTTTTCGAAATGAAACTTATACACGAACTTGAATCAATATTTGAATGGTTTTAAATAAAGATTGAAATTGAATTATAAGGTTTTGAAATGATAATTTGGAAGTTTTGAAACGTAAATTATTGGAAATTGGTTTTGGAAAGACAAATGAAATGTTGATTTACGAATTCTATTTGAAATTGAAATTGATTTGGTTTTGAAATAAACAAACGACCAATCGGTGTAATAATTACGAAAGTTATTAAAGAGACCGGGATCGGTAATGGATATACTCTCTATCTGAACCGAAACCACTTTAATAACTATACGCGGAGTGATGATCCAGAATGAAGTGGTTGGAATGATGTACGTGATGACTGAAGAAAGTGAACGATAATGGATAGCCTTGACACTTGTGTCAAATTGGAAATGACTAAAACAGGAGCTGTGCCGGGCCAATGGAGGATTAGCTACCTCAAGTGGACACACTTCTTCGAACTACTTATACTTGTTGTCGATTGGTGCACCCTTGCTTTTGGGAGTGTTGTTTCACGGTGTTGCGGGCGCTGCGGCGTTGCGTTCTCACCAGTCCGGATCAGGCGAACGGTAGTATCACTACCTTGGGTATTGCCTCATGTGCCTTGTCATAATTGTATTCCATTTATACGCGACCACTACGATTTTGATTGTACCTTTAGTATATGGATTGCCCTCTGGTGACTTCCGGTTTTGGGGAAACTACGGTCTTGTATATGCTTTTGGGAATAAAAATGTGTTAAGGGTGGAATGGGCCATGACTTAACGCTATTTTGATATCTTATTATTACTGATAGACATTATCTACTTATCGTACACTACTACATAGTAGATAGTTTAACGGATCCTTAAAGGATGGTTATTCCAAACATCCTTTGAGTTACTTGTATTTCAATTGCTATTTCACTTGAGTTGGATTTATTAATATAAGAATGTTAATCCTGACTCGAGTGTCTTGTGTTTTTGCTTTACGCTCGGGTCAGACTGAGTAGTTCAGCTTTCGAGACTCACTTTTGGAGTTGGAGCTTCGCTTGGAGATCCAGCTATCTATCCAGCTTTCAGTATTCGATGATTCCAGTGATGTATTCTGACTTGTATCTGATGTATCGTATTACTCTTCCGTTGTATCTGGTTTAACTCTGATGTATCGTATTACTCTTCTGTTGTAAACTCTGATGTATATTTATATATTCATATAGTAGCTTCATGAACTACTATCTCTTTTATTTCCGCTGCAATTATTACTCTGTGTCTGTGATCTGTGATTATTTATTTACTGTATATGTTCAGTTTTGCCAAATTTACATTAACAACGCGGTATTTTGAGCAATGCAATTCCGGCATGAGTGTCTACCTATACACTTATAATGGATGTGAATGGTCCAAAATATCGGGTCGTTACAGGTTTGGGTTTCAGCCCATTAACCCAACATAATACCCTAACTCCACCCCCTCTCCTCTTCATTCATTCTCATTCACAAACAACCCAACATAATACGAGCCTTTACGGTTTTAGTTGTATACCTATTATGCTGGAATTTAATTAATGTAACAATTTTGGCTAAGATTAATAAGTATCTATATTTAGACCCTATTATAATATCAGAGAATTCCATATGAAATGGTTTTGGTTATTGTAAGGTAAAATCCCATCCCTATTTATGTGCAACGTGGTCTTACGAGATATTCTTGATTTTCAAAAGTTTTTCTAGAACTTTAAAATCCGGTTGGGTGTGTTTTCTCACGCTGGTTTTCCAGACCGACTTGGGTGTTATTTTGTTATAATGCTTGGGTCAGACCAAACATATTACAGATTAGTTTGGATGCTTTGAAGCTTCAGAAAATGAGCTGGAGGCCTAGAGATGTATTTACTTATATGGTTATTTTCCGCTGTGTTCAGTGTTGTATTTATTAGAAATTGTGAGGACAGGCTATTATAACTGTTCAGGCTAAAATAGGTTAGTATACTCTGATTGATTTTTTGAATATACATATATTACAGTGTGTTTGTGTAAAGATTTGATGTATATTATAGATTATTCGTTCCGTTGTGAGATTCTATGTTGTTTAGTTTCTTATTATCTTCTTTCTTCTTTCTTTTTCCCTAATAATTGGATTTTCCAGCATTCGATTGCTCGGCACGCAATACAGTAGATGTATTAGTGTCGATTTTCGAGGGTCGAAAAAACTCAGTTGTTACATTTGGTATCAGAGCTGAAGGTTAAGCGAGAACCTTCGCTTTGGTAGGGTACTCATTAGGAATAGGGTTAGTAGCATCCTAGAATGAGTTTGAGAGTGTGTGTATATATATGATCGCGTATTCGTTAGTGATATAAAAATGTTTTATATTATGTTGGTTGATTTGTTGAGTGACTTATGGATTCTGGTTAATACGAGTAATTAACTTTATTGATAGGGATCTCTAAACACTTGGACAGAGCAATTCGATATGGTATTGTTTTAAAATTGGGTAAGTGAAATAATTTTACCGTGCTTATATTTTATATATAAAGGAATAATTTTTCAGAAATTATTATAGTTGTATGTGGTGTGTTTGGTTGTTAGAGAATGATAATATTTGATTATTATCATTTGTTGTTTGTTGTTTGTGATCGAATAAAAGTGTTATTATTATAATGTAAGCAAGATAAACAATTAAGAAATAATTTTATATAACCAAATGGAATTATAAAAATATGATTTATAAAAGTGGTTTATAAATTAAATGGATTTAAAAGCTGGGAATTTGGAAATTTAAATCCCGCTTGTATTGGAAATGGTTTTTTAAAGTTTTCGGGAATAATAATAATTTTGTTGGGAAAAATATTTGGATAGAAATATTTTAAAATGGAATTTAAAGTGAATAAAAGCACTGATCTCACTTCGGTCGCTGGAAAATAATTTCATTGGTGACTACAGCATCATCGACGTTCATTTTCGGGTTTCCAAGAGAGAAATTGATACCATTGGAGTTTTGTTTTGGTAAAACTGGTTTTGATTTTGAAATTCAAAGGCATGATTTGATATACCCAGGGGATTATGTATATATATGATTTCAAGTTGATTTGAAATAAACGAGAATAAGGTGTTTAAACTCTGGAAATTTTCATTTAAGTGTTTTATGAAAATATGAGAAAATAAGTATTATAACGTATAAATTTGAGAATTAGTAAGAATTTTTTTAAAAGTTGTTGGATATGAAGGTTAAGAAAGTAAATTTGAAATTGAATTATGGAATTAAATTTAACTTAATTTAAGTTAAACAAAATGAATTTTGAAAAGAAATATGACTGAAGTAAAGGTATATGAAGTAATTTTCGGAAATAAATTTGATTGTGATTTGAAATGAATTAATGAAATAGGCTAATTAAATAAATTAGTGAGTTAAATATGGTTTTGGAATGTTGGTCAATAAAATTGAATATTGAAATTGGAAAAAAATGAATTGAATTAAATGGAACTGAAATTGATTTGTAAGGGATATCGACTTAAGTTGTAAAGTGGTAATAGACATAAGAATTTTTGTATGAAATGTTTATAGACTTGAGTAAAATTTTATGAAATGATTCATAAATGAATTTAGTATAGAGTGAAATGTTGTTAAACATAAAACTTGATGGAACAGCTCTTAATTGACATTAGTATTTAAAGGAATATACTAAGTAAAAAGTGCATGTGAATAATTGAATGTAGATAAATTGAATGTGAATAGTTGAACACAAATAAAAGTAAATCAAATGAATGAGAATGGAATGAATGTGAATAAAAAGAATTTAGGATAGCTAAGAAATCAATTGAAATAAATACGTAAGTTGTACGTATATTATTTTATTCGCATAACGGTTTGATCCAGATTCGAGTGCATGATTTTGAGATGTTTTACATCGATCCGAGTTGGAATTTTTCACTTGATTCTCGACAAAAACACTATATATGGATTTTAGGTTGATTTTGGAATTCTTTATCATAGTATATGACTATGCAAAGGGAATGACGGTTTCTAATCAAGGAACCGGATCAGAGTCCACACTAGAGTGGTCGTGTGAACGATACTAGTTCGGAAGTGAAATTGTGTGATCAAGTGAGTAATCAAATTTGATGTTGTGTACGGATGATATATGTACGTCGTACGACTTTAGTAATGCCAATGTTGGAAATTGAAATTGCAGGAGAATATGATTAGAAATCATTGGTAAAATGTGACGCCCCACCTCTATACCCACGCTAGCCAAGAACACTACGGTGTAGTGTTGTCAACTAGCACGGAGAATAAGGCTGTTGAGGAGCGACCATCTATGTAATTGCCTTGTGCGAACACCGATATGTCAGATAATAAAACATTGCATTTCATTTTTTTTTTGAGGAAACCCGACATACCGATACAAACTCAAAGCTACTACACAGTGGCTATAATAGTTTAGGACAATAGACATAAAAATAACACAGATAACATAAATGCGGAATAAAGATGGAACGAAAAGTCTCATATATACAATAACTGATATCAGTTACAATACATTTGACACAATACCAATGATACAACTACAATTGTCGACTCAAGAAGTTATATATACAAGTACATTATCGACTAATATACATGAATACATTATCATCTTAAAACAGACACACTGACTACTACAACAAGACGAAGACCACTTCAAATGATATAAAAAGTCTTCATAGCTCTAGCAGCAACCCAAAGCTAAAAATCTACAACCTGTAAATACTCGGTCTGACCCGAGTATTACATTCAAAAGAAAATAATACCCGGATCAGTCTAATTCAAACCAGTTTATTAGTGCATATAGGCAGTAATAACTTAAATAGACGACAGTCACAATAATTCCCGTCTATCCGATTCTTTAAACAAAGAAACCGGATAACGGTCAATATAACACTTAACAGTGTTTAACAAAAATCAGCAGATTTAAATCATCAACAGAGATAAATAAACAATTTATCAAATCGACTAAATCAATGTAAAGCAATCGATTCTGGGTGGCTGCAGTGCACGCACGCGTGCACTGCCTCGCCACTATCGCAAGAGATACGCAAAGGCTCAGTGAAAGTCACAAAGGATCACCAGGTCAAACCCCGAAATCGGGTTCAACACAAGTGATTCAAAAAGCAAATCCCAACAGGGGGGGAAAACTGCAAAACACGAGCAACTGCAGACGTAAGCGAATACGAAGCAACCACCACGATGAAGCTACAGTAGCAAACAGTTGCAAAGACAAGGGCAGAATGCAACTACAAAGAAGACAGTGGCAACAGGTAGAAGATGATGCAGTGAAGCATGTACAAGGGCAGTACATATGAACATCATAGCAAGTGCAACAGGTAGAAGATGATGCAGTGAAGCCAATAGGGAAAATAATGAAGAAGTATATAAGTGCAGACACAACTATATGAACAGAGTAGTATGAAGGTGAGGGCACCATAGATATGGCACCGCAGCACACACTATTTACAATAGAAAATGTTCAAATGTCTGTAAAATAAAAATGCGAACAAAAGTGGCAGTAAACAACAAAATGAAACTAGATAGGCTATAAGTCAAGTGCCATCATATAAGACAGCAAACACATGAATGTGCAAAAGTGAACATACATCTGTATACATACATGAATGTATGTATACAAATGGCCAAAAGTATCAGAAGGCAATTGGACCACTACAAATTCAAGTAGTAGCAACAATGCAATCTAGAATGTCACAGCAACAAGGCAAATGCATGTACAAATTCATCAAGGCAAGTACAAACTGGACAACAACAAAAGCTACCAAGCAGGCATCTCAAGTGATCAAGGCTGTCACCATGATACTGCTATGGACAGTGCAATCAAAAAGCACATATATGCAGCAGCTAACTGGCATATGAACAAGTGAAACAATGACAGTTCAAGTATGCAGAGAACAAGATGAAGCACTGCAATACAAGTATACGCAGGCAAACAGAGACATAAACTACAGGAAATGAGTGTACTGGGTAATGCAAAGACTAGTGATGAACAAATCAGTGCATATGCATACAACTGAACAACCAAGACCAAAGAGGGGATCGTATACAATGATGCATCTACAACTCAATGCACATGACAGTGCACACTCGAGCTTGAGACAGTACACTAATGGTACAAATGGAACTGACATTTAAGTGCAAGAGAGGTACACTATGCAGTGTTCAATACTGAAGCCACAAAATGTGCACAGCAACCAAATATCAAAGCAAACGAACAACTATAAGTACAGGGAACAACAGCAATGAATACTGTAACAAATGCAAGCTCAAATGGAACACAAGTCAGCGACAATCTACAAACACTCAGTGCAGTGATACACGAAATCGCATGAACAAGTTCGAACAACCAGACAACCTCACATTCACGAATGCAATGTTCAAGTGGAGACCAGAGAAGATGGCCAGAGACGAAGACAGGGATGAACACAAAGATGGCCGAAGCCGTGTCAATACAAAGTCGACCAAGTCAAAGCGAGAAAATCACAAAATCAAAGCCATGAAACATCAAATTCGAATACGAATGAACTGGAGCTGGAATTAGATGTGAGATGAACTCACCTTCTTCGACGTGGCAACCGAGAGCAACGAGAAATCACACCGAAGTCGAGTTTCAGAAACCCTAAGGAGCGCGCAAAGCAGAAAGCAAGCACGAATCATCTTCTCGAGCAAAGCCAAGCGCTCAAGGGAACAAAGGGAACGAAGCCCTAATTTTCCAGATCGAAGGAAGAGCAATCGCGACCGCCATTTTTATTTCTCTCGTATGCTTTTAGGGTTCGAATGAGAACGGAAGGCAAATAAAAAAGGGGAATTGGGTAATACCCTTATCACGGTATCAAAGAAAAAAGGTATGGGCCTAAAGTTTAAAGCCCACTAACAATTTCTCAACCATTTTTCAAAAGAATTTCAACTCGATAAAATTCCAATAAGAATTGGCGAACGATTTAATCACCTAGTGTCGATAATTAATTGCTACGAATTTGCGGGTTGTTACAGACTCCCCTCCTTAAAGAAATTGCGTCCTCGCAATCATAAGGAATAAATGGACAAAAGGTAACAACCAAAAGAACAAGGCAATGTCGAATGCATAAGCAAAGCAAATGTCAACAGGGAAGTATCAGAATTATGGAAGTATCAGATATAGAATCAAAAGGTTCGACTGCTTCAAGTCAAAAGAATCAACATCGTGGGGATCAAGGAATCAAAATCAGACGACTATCAAAAGCAAGAATCAATCGAGTTCCGGCATTTAAAAGAAAAGGGAAGACAGAGCAGAATTCACACACTACACGAATTGAATGTGAGTAAATCAAATTACTCACCTGAATCGTCAGAGAAAAAGACGAAGCTCGAATCTCAAAATCGCAAATATTCAATCATCTAAAACGATAATCGAATTTTCACAAATATCTGATTATCAAAAACGATGAGCAGAAATAACAAATATTCGATTATCAAATCGAAAAATATTTAATTATCTCAAACGATAATCAAATTTCACAAATATCTGATTATCAAAAACGATAATCAAAAATCACAAAGATTCGATTATCAAATCGAAAAATATTTAATTATCTCAAACGATAATCAAATTTCACAAATATCTGATTATCAAAAACGATAATCAAAAATCACAAAGATTCGATTATCAAATCGAAAAATATTTAATTATCTCAAACGATAATCAAATTTCACAAATATCTGATTATCAAAAACGATAATCAGAAATCACAAAGATTCGATTATCAAATCGACAAAAATTTTTAATTATCTCAAACGATAATCAAATTTCACAAATATCTGATTATCAAAAACGATAATCAAAAATCACAAAGATTCGATTATCAAATCGAAAAATATTTAATTATCTCAAACGATAATCAAATTTCACAAATATCTGATTATCAAAAACGATAATCAGAAATCACAAAGATTCAATTAACGAGTCCGGAATTGACCGAAGTAGTAAAAGTATGGTTCCATACTCCTTACTTTTGCTAAATCGTTTAAATCTCTTTATCGTTTCCTTGAAAGTGCAGAATTGTGTGTTTTAAAAATAACATTTCACATTCTCAAACGGACAAGTCCGGAATTAAGCGAATCAGTAAAAGAAAGGGGTCATAGTCCTCGATTTTTCTGAAATGTTTAAATCGCTTCCTCGTTCTTTTGAAAATGTAAGCTGTAAAATTTTTGAAAACAATTTTAAATTATATTTTTGAAACAACTTTTTAAAAATAAAGAATTTTGAAAACACGTGATTAAATTAGCAATATCAGTATTGCGGGAGAACCGCTTGTAAATCCATTTCAAAATTGACGAGTACTGAAGTTAACACGTCAAAATCTCATCAAAATAACTGGCATCAAAATATAATGCCAAATGAATTTTCATTCATCAAAAATGTCACAAGAATCTTCTCAAAGATAGAAAGGGATATCATACCCTAAACTTGTATTCATAACAAGTCAATAACACATGAATTCACCAATACACAAAAATTGACAAAACTTGTCAATAGAAATCACGAAAATTGGTGAAGCACAAATTCTAGAAATCATCACAAGAAATCCAGAAATCATAAAAAGGGGGGAAAAAGCCTATCAGAAAACGGGAGTATGAAAACTCCAAAACACCGGTTTCACAAGACGAGACGCTATCTTATGGTGGCTAACCATTAAAGTTTCACACAGGAATGGTCCGAAGACCGTGGGTCGCTATCCCACGCGTGTGAGTCGGAATCACACAGATTGAGGTCTAGGCTAACCTCGCAGAGAAAGAGACATCGCACATTTGCTAGTCTAAACCATAAAAAGGAAAAGGGAAATGCCTATCACAAAATGGGAGCATGAAAACTCCAAAACACCGGTATCACAATATGAGACGCTATCTCATGGAAGCCATCCATTAAAGTTTCACACAGGAATGGTCCGAAGACCGTGGGTCGCTATCCCACGCGTGTGAGTCGGAATCACACAGATTGAGGTCTAGGCTAACCTCGCAGAAAAAAAAGACATGGGTGAGTGGAATCACACAAATTAAGGTCCAGACTAACCAAAAAGCAAAAAGGTATGTGTGAATGGAATCACACAAGTGGTGTCTAGTCTAACCTTGCAAACAAAAAGATATGTGTGAGTCGGAATCACACTAATTAAGGTCCAGACTATCCAAAAAGCAAAAAGGTATGTGTGAATGGAATCACACAAGTGGTGTCTAGTCTAACCTTGCAAACAAAGAGATATGTGTGAGTCGGAATCACACTACTGCGGTCTAGACTAACCTTGCGGACGAAGAGATATGTGTGAGTCGGAATCACACTACTGCGGTCTAGTCTAACCTTGCGAACAAAGAAATATGTGTGAGTCGGAATCACACTACTGCGGTCTAGACTAACCTTGCGGACGAAGAGATATGTGTGAGTCGGAATCACACTACTGCGGTCTAGTCTAACCTTGCGAACAAAGAAATATGTGTGAGTCGGAATCACACTACTGCGGTCTAGACTAACCTTAAAATGATCGTCATGATCAACGAGAAGTGTCAATTACACTAGAAAATTGTCACAAAAAGTTCAATCGAACAAGTCCAGGAGTTAACCGACGAAGTAAACGCAAGCGTTTCATACCACTTGTTTTACTAAGCCGTTTAATTCAATTTCTCATACGAGTGAAATAAAGGCTTGTATATACTAATAGATTGGAAAACGGTTTAAGAAAAAGAGCTTTGTAGTAAAATAGTTTTGAAATCGTTTGGAGAAAAAGGATTTTTATATTTACTACTAGTATAGAAAACCTTTATATTTTTAAAGTGACAAATCACAAAAATGATTGTAGAAACAATCAATCACAAGAATTCACATACGAAGATGTGAATAGAATCCAAAGAATTCGATTCCAAATTCATCAAAGTAGGAATACCAAAAATTCCAGAAATAGAAGTTATCAAAATCAATAAAGGTGATAACAACTAATAAGAGAAGAAGAATCGATTATCAACTGGAAAAACAAAGCAAATCGAGCAGAAATGCATAAATGACTTCAACAAAAGTAAGAATCAAGTTAATGTCGAAGCCAACAATTAATAGCCGCAGTCGAGTACAAAATGAATCAATCATCATTATCAAAGAAACCAACGGCAAACAAAATCAGAGTCTTGAAAATCAAGAAATTAGCAATTTCTCAAAAACAAAGTGACCGAAGTCGAATGGAATTCAAGATGAGGAAAACACAAAATATCAAGTTCAAAATCGCTGAGATTCAAACTAGATGTGAATGAGAAATCAAAATTACTCAATTTTGCAACTGGTCCAGCTATTTTTTCATCACAGTGTATCAGGTACACAATGACACTCATAGCATAGAACAAAAGTGGAACAAAGTCCAAAAGTCAAAATGGCTTTAATTTGCCAAATTAAAACAAAATCAACATCGGCTAAATCAATTCAAAGCCGAAAACACATGAATAAGCGTTAGGAATTCATACCTAACAGTCAAAAATAATCATATGTAAAGATGAGAGATAAAACATCGACAAATAGTTGTAACACAAGCTCCATCTAAGTTATGTTTTATAATTGTCCTAAACCCCAGGCTCTGATACCAAGGTGTGACGCCCCACCTCTATACCCACGCTAGCCAAGAACACTACGGTGTAGTGTTGTCAACTAGCACGGAGAATAAGGCTGTTGAGGAGCGACCATCTATGTAATTGCCTTGTGCGAACACCGATATGTCAGATAATAAAACATTGCATTTCATTTTTTTTTGAGGAAACCCGACATACCGATACAAACTCAAAGCTACTACACAGTGGCTATAATAGTTTAGGACAATAGACATAAAAATAACACAGATAACATAAATGCGGAATAAAGATGGAACGAAAAGTCTCATATATACAATAACTGATATCAGTTACAATACATTTGACACAATACCAATGATACAACTACAATTGTCGACTCAAGAAGTTATATATACAAGTACATTATCGACTAATATACATGAATACATTATCATCTTAAAACAGACACACTGACTACTACAACAAGACGAAGACCACTTCAAATGATATAAAAAGTCTTCATAGCTCTAGCAGCAACCCAAAGCTAAAAATCTACAACCTGTAAATACTCGGTCTGACCCGAGTATTACATTCAAAAGAAAATAATACCCGGATCAGTCTAATTCAAACCAGTTTATTAGTGCATATAGGCAGTAATAACTTAAATAGACGACAGTCACAATAATTCCCGTCTATCCGATTCTTTAAACAAAGAAACCGGATAACGGTCAATATAACACTTAACAGTGTTTAACAAAAATCAGCAGATTTAAATCATCAACAGAGATAAATAAACAATTTATCAAATCGACTAAATCAATGTAAAGCAATCGATTCTGGGTGGCTGCAGTGCACGCACGCGTGCACTGCCTCGCCACTATCGCAAGAGATACGCAAAGGCTCAGTGAAAGTCACAAAGGATCACCAGGTCAAACCCCGAAATCGGGTTCAACACAAGTGATTCAAAAAGCAAATCCCAACAGGGGGGGAAAACTGCAAAACACGAGCAACTGCAGACGTAAGCGAATACGAAGCAACCACCACGATGAAGCTACAGTAGCAAACAGTTGCAAAGACAAGGGCAGAATGCAACTACAAAGAAGACAGTGGCAACAGGTAGAAGATGATGCAGTGAAGCATGTACAAGGGCAGTACATATGAACATCATAGCAAGTGCAACAGGTAGAAGATGATGCAGTGAAGCCAATAGGGCAAATAATGAAGAAGTATATAAGTGCAGACACAACTATATGAACAGAGTAGTATGAAGGTGAGGGCACCATAGATATGGCACCGCAGCACACACTATTTACAATAGAAAATGTTCAAATGTCTGTAAAATAAAAATGCGAACAAAAGTGGCAGTAAACAACAAAATGAAACTAGATAGGCTATAAGTCAAGTGCCATCATATAAGACAGCAAACACATGAATGTGCAAAAGTGAACATACATCTGTATACATACATGAATGTATGTATACAAATGGCCAAAAGTATCAGAAGGCAATTGGACCACTACAAATTCAAGTAGTAGCAACAATGCAATCTAGAATGTCACAGCAACAAGGCAAATGCATGTACAAATTCATCAAGGCAAGTACAAACTGGACAACAACAAAAGCTACCAAGCAGGCATCTCAAGTGATCAAGGCTGTCACCATGATACTGCTATGGACAGTGCAATCAAAAAGCACATATATGCAGCAGCTAACTGGCATATGAACAAGTGAAACAATGACAGTTCAAGTATGCAGAGAACAAGATGAAGCACTGCAATACAAGTATACGCATGCAAACAGAGACATAAACTACAGGAAATGAGTGTACTGGGTAATGCAAAGACTAGTGATGAACAAATCAGTGCATATGCATACAACTGAACAACCAAGACCAAAGAGGGGATCGTATACAATGATGCATCTACAACTCAATGCACATGACAGTGCACACTCGAGCTTGAGACAGTACACTAATGGTACAAATGGAACTGACATTTAAGTGCAAGAGAGGTACACTATGCAGTGTTCAATACTGAAGCCACAAAATGTGCACAGCAAACAAATATCAAAGCAAACGAACAACTATAAGTACAGGGAACAACAGCAATGAATACTGTAACAAATGCAAGCTCAAATGGAACACAAGTCAGCGACAATCTACAAACACTCAGTGCAGTGATACACGAAATCGCATGAACAAGTTCGAACAACCAGACAACCTCACATTCACGAATGCAATGTTCAAGTGGAGACCAGAGAAGATGGCCAGAGACGAAGACAGGGATGAACACAAAGATGGCCGAAGCCGTGTCAATACAAAGTCGACCAAGTCAAAGCGAGAAAATCACAAAATCAAAGCCATGAAACATCAAATTCGAATACGAATGAACTGGAGCTGGAATTAGATGTGAGATGAACTCACCTTCTTCGACGTGGCAACCGAGAGCAACGAGAAATCACACCGAAGTCGAGTTTCAGAAACCCTAAGGAGCGCGCAAAGCAGAAAGCAAGCATGAATCATCTTCTCGAGCAAAGCCAAGCGCTCAAGGGAACAAAGGGAACGAAGCCCTAATTTTCCAGATCGAAGGAAGAGCAATCGCGACCGCCATTTTTATTTCTCTCGTATGCTTTTAGGGTTCGAATGAGAACGGAAGGCAAATAAAAAAGGGGAATTGGGTAATACCCTTATCACGGTATCAAAGAAAAAAGGTATGGGCCTAAAGTTTAAAGCCCACCAACAATTTCACAACCATTTTTCAAAAGAATTTCAACTCGATAAAATTCCAATAAGAATTGGCGAACGATTTAATTACCTAGTGTCGATAATTAATTGCTACGAATTTGCGGGTTGTTACAGACTCCCCTCCTTAAAGAAATTGCGTCCTCGCAATCATAAGGAATAAATGGACAAAAGGTAACAACCAAAAGAACAAGGCAATGTCGAATGCATAAGCAAAGCAAAGGTCAACAGGGAAGTATCGGAATTATGGAAGTATCAGATATAGAATCAAAAGGTTCGACTGCTTCAAGTCAAAAGAATCAACATCGTGGGGATCAAGGAATCAAAATCAGACGACTATCAAAAGCAAGAATCAATCGAGTTCCGGCATTTAAAAGAAAAGGGAAGACAGAGCAGAATTCACACACTGCACGAATTGAATGTGAGTAAATCAAATTACTCACCTGAATCGTCAGAGAAAAAGACGAAGCTCGAATCTCAAAATCGCAAATATTCAATCATCTAAAACGATAATCGAATTTTCACAAATATCTGATTATCAAAAACGATGAGCAGAAATAACAAATATTCGATTATCAAATCGAAAAATATTTAATTATCTCAAACGATAATCAAATTTCACAAATATCTGATTATCAAAAACGATAATCAGAAATCACAAAGATTCGATTATCAAATCGAAAAATATTTAATTATCTCAAACGATAATCAAATTTCACAAATATCTGATTATCAAAAACGATAATCAGAAATCACAAAGATTCGATTATCAAATCGAAAAATATTTAATTATCTCAAACGATAATCAAATTTCACAAATATCTGATTATCAAAAACGATAATCAGAAATCACAAAGATTCGATTATCAAATCAAAAAATATTTAATTATCTCAAACGATAATCAAATTTCACAAATATCTGATTATCAAAAACGATAATCAGAAATCACAAAGATTCGATTATCAAATCGAAAAATATTTAATTATCTCAAACGATAATCAAATTTCACAAATATCTGATTATCAAAAACGATAATCAGAAATCACAAAGATTCAATTAACGAGTCCGGAATTAACCGAAGTAGTAAAAGTATGGTTCCATACTCCTTACTTTTGCTAAATCGTTTAAATCTCTTTATCATTTCCTTGAAAGTGCAGAATTGTGTGTTTTAAAAATAACATTTCACATTCTCAAACGGACAAGTCCGGAATTAAGCGAATCAGTAAAAGAAAGGGGTCATAGTCCTCGATTTTTCTGAAATGTTTAAATCGCTTCCTCGTTCTTTTGAAAATGTAAGCTGTAAAAATTTTGAAAACAATTTTAATTTATATTTTTGAAACAACTTTTTAAAAATAAAGAATTTTGAAAACACGTGATTAAATTAGCAATATCAGTATTGCGGGAGAACCGCTTGTAAATCCATTTCAAAATTGACGAGTACTGAAGTTAACACGTCAAAATCTCATCAAAATAACTGGCATCAAAATATAATGCCAAATGAATTTTCATTCATCAAAAATGTCACAAGAATCTTCTCAAAGATAGAAAGGGATATCATACCCTAAACTTGTATTCATAACAAGTCAATAACACATGAATTCACCAATACACAAAAATTGACAAAACTTGTCAATAGAAATCACGAAAATTGGTGAAGCACAAATTCTAGAAATCATCACAAGAAATCCAGAAATCATAAAAAGGGGGGAAAAAGCCTATCAGAAAACGGGAGTATGAAAACTCCAAAACACCGGTTTCACAAGACGAGACGCTATCTCATGGTGGCTAACCATTAAAGTTTCACACAGGAATGGTCCGAATACCGTGGGTCGCTATCCCACGCGTGTGAGTCGGAATCACACAGATTGAGGTCTAGGCTAACCTCGCAGAGAAAGAGACATCGCACATTTGCTAGTCTAAACCATAAAAAGGAAAAGGGAAATGCCTATCACAAAATGGGAGCATGAAAACTCCAAAACACCGGTATCACAAGATGAGACGCTATCTCATGGAAGCCATCCATTAAAGTTTCACACAGGAATGGTCCGAAGACCGTGGGTCGCTATCCCACCGTGTGAGTCGGAATCACACAGATTGAGGTCTAGGCTAACCTCGCAGAAAAAAAAGACATGGGTGAGTGGAATCACACAAATTAAGGTCCAGACTAACCAAAAAGCAAAAAGGTATGTGTGAATGGAATCACACAAGTGGTGTCTAGTCTAACCTTGCAAACAAAAAGATATGTGTGAGTCGGAATCACACTAATTAAGGTCCAGACTATCCAAAAAGCAAAAAGGTATGTGTGAATGGAATCACACAAGTGGTGTCTAGTCTAACCTTGCAAACAAAGAGATATGTGTGAGTCGGAATCACACTACTGCGGTCTAGACTAACCTTGCGGACGAAGAGATATGTGTGAGTCGGAATCACACTACTGCGGTCTAGTCTAACCTTGCGAACAAAGAAATATGTGTGAGTCGGAATCACACTACTGCGGTCTAGACTAACCTTGCGGACGAAGAGATATGTGTGAGTCGGAATCACACTACTGCGGTCTAGTCTAACCTTGCGAACAAAGAAATATGTGTGAGTCGGAATCACACTACTGCGGTCTAGACTAACCTTAAAATGATCGTCATGATCAACGAGAAGTGTCAATTACACTAGAAAATTGTCACAAAAAGTTCAATCGAACAAGTCCAGGAGTTAACCGACGAAGTAAACGCAAGCGTTTCATACCACTTGTTTTACTAAGCCGTTTAATTCAATTTCTCATACGAGTGAAATAAAGGCTTGTATATACTAATAGATTGGAAAACGGTTTAAGAAAAAGAGCTTTGTAGTAAAATAGTTTTGAAATCGTTTGGAGAAAAAGGATTTTTATATTTACTACTAGTATAGAAAACCTTTATATTTTTAAAGTGACAAATCACAAAAATGATTGTAGAAACAATCAATCACAAGAATTCACATACGAAGATGTGAATAGAATCCAAAGAATTCGATTCCAAATTCATCAAAGTAGGAATACCAAAAATTCCAGAAATAGAAGTTATCAAAATCAATAAAGGTGATAACAACTAATAAGAGAAGAAGAATCGATTATCAACTGGAAAAACAAAGCAAATCGAGCAGAAATGCATAAATGACTTCAACAAAAGTAAGAATCAAGTTAATGTCGAAGCCAACAATTAATAGCCGCAGTCGAGTACAAAATGAATCAATCATCATTATCAAAGAAACCAACGGCAAACAAAATCAGAGTCTTGAAAATCAAGAAATTAGCAATTTCTCAAAAACAAAGTGACCGAAGTCGAATGGAATTCAAGATGAGGAAAACACAAAATATCAAGTTCAAAATCGCTGAGATTCAAACTAGATGTGAATGAGAAATCAAAATTACTCAATTTTGCAACTGGTCGAGCTATTTTTTCATCACAGTGTAACAGGTACACAATGACACTCATAGCATAGAACAAAAGTGGAACAAAGTCCAAAAGTCAAAATGGCTTTAATTTTCCAAATTAAAACAAAATCAACATCGGCTAAATCAATTCAAAGCCGAAAACACATGAATAAGCGTTAGGAATTCATACCTAACAGTCAAAAATAATCATATGTAAAGATGAGAGATAAAACATCGACAAATAGTTGTAACACAAGCTCCATCTAAGTTATGTTTTATAATTGTCCTAAACCCCAGGCTCTGATACCAAGCTGTGACGCCCCACCTCTATACCCACGCTAGCCAAGAACACTACGGTGTAGTGTTGTCAACTAGCACGGAGAATAAGGCTGTTGAGGAGCGACCATCTATGTAATTGCCTTGTGCGAACACCGATATGTCAGATAATAAAACATTGCATTTCATTTTATTTTTTGAGGAAACCCGACATACCGATACAAACTCAAAGCTACTACACAGTGGCTATAATAGTTTAGGACAATAGACATAAAAATAACACAGATAACATAAATGCGGAATAAAGATGGAACGAAAAGTCTCATATATACAATAACTGATATCAGTTACAATACATTTGACACAATACCAATGATACAACTACAATTGTCGACTCAAGAAGTTATATATACAAGTACATTATCGACTAATATACATGAATACATTATCATCTTAAAACAGACACACTGACTACTACAACAAGACGAAGACCACTTCAAATGATATAAAAAGTCTTCATAGCTCTAGCAGCAACCCAAAGCTAAAAATCTACAACCTGTAAATACTCGGTCTGACCCGAGTATTACATTCAAAAGAAAATAATACCCGGATCAGTCTAATTCAAACTAGTTTATTAGTGCATATAGGCAGTAATAATTTAAATAGACGACAGTCACAATAATTCCCGTCTATCCGATTCTTTAAACAAAGAAACCGGATAACGGTCAATATAACACTTAACAGTGTTTAACAAAAATCAGCAGATTTAAATCATCAACAGAGATAAATAAACAATTTATCAAATCGACTAAATCAATGTAAAGCAATCGATTCTGGGTGGCTGCAGTGCACGCACGTGTGCACTGCCTCGCCACTATCGCAAGAGATACGCAAAGGCTCAGTGAAAGTCACAAAGGATCACCAGGTCAAACCCCGAAATCGGGTTCAACACAAGTGATTCAAAAAGCAAATCCCAACAGGGGGGAAAACTGCAAAACACGAGCAACTGCAGACGTAAGCGAATATGAAGCAACCACCACGATGAAGCTACAGTAGCAAACAGTTGCAAAGACAAGGGCAGAATGCAACTACAAAGAAGACAGTGGCAACAGGTAGAAGATGATGCAGTGAAGCATGTACAAGGGCAGTACATATGAACATCATAGCAAGTGCAACAGGTAGAAGATGATGCAGTGAAGCCAATAGGGCAAATAATGAAGAAGTATATAAGTGCAGACACAACTATATGAACAGAGTAGTATGAAGGTGAGGGCACCATAGATATGGCACCGCAGCACACACTATTTACAATAGAAAATGTTCAAATGTCTGTAAAATAAAAATGCGAACAAAAGTGGCAGTAAACAACAAAATGAAACTAGATAGGCTATAAGTCAAGTGCCATCATATAAGACAGCAAACACATGAATGTGCAAAAGTGAACATACATCTGTATACATACATGAATGTATGTATACAAATGGCCAAAAGTATCAGAAGGCAATTGGACCACTACAAATTCAAGTAGTAGCAACAATGCAATCTAGAATGTCACAGCAACAAGGCAAATGCATGTACAAATTCATCAAGGCAAGTACAAACTGGACAACAACAAAAGCTACCAAGCAGGCATCTCAAGTGATCAAGGCTGTCACCATGATACTGCTATGGACAGTGCAATCAAAAAGCACATATATGCAGCAGCTAACTGGCATATGAACAAGTGAAACAATGACAGTTCAAGTATGCAGAGAACAAGATGAAGCACTGCAATACAAGTATACGCAGGCAAACAGAGACATAAACTACAGGAAATGAGTGTACTGGGTAATGCAAAGACTAGTGATGAACAAATCAGTGCATATGCATACAACTGAACAACCAAGACCAAAGAGGGGATCGTATACAATGATGCATCTACAACTCAATGCACATGACAGTGCACACTCGAGCTTGAGACAGTACACTAATGGTACAAATGGAACTGACATTTAAGTGCAAGAGAGGTACACTATGTAGTGTTCAATACTGAAGCCACAAAATGTGCACAGCAACCAAATATCAAAGCAAACGAACAACTATAAGTACAGGGAACAACAGCAATGAATACTGTAACAAATGCAAGCTCAAATGGAACACAAGTCAGCGACAATCTACAAACACTCAGTGCAGTGATACACGAAATCACATGAACAAGTTCGAACAACCAGACAACCTCACATTCACGAATGCAATGTTCAAGTGGAGACCAGAGAAGATGGCCAGAGACGAAGACAGGGATGAACACAAAGATGGCCGAAGCCGTGTCAGTACAAAGTCGACCAAGTCAAAGCGAGAAAATCACAAAATCAAAGCCATGAAACATCAAATTCGAATACGAATGAACTGGAGCTGGAATTAGATGTGAGATGAACTCACCTTCTTCGACGTGGCAACCGAGAGCAACGAGAAATCACACCGAAGTCGAGTTTCAGAAACCCTAAGGAGCGCGCAAAGCAGAAAGCAAGCACGAATCATCTTCTCGAGCAAAGCCAAGCGCTCAAGGGAACAAAGGGAACGAAGCCCTAATTTTCCAGATCGAAGGAAGAGCAATCACGACCGCCATTTTTATTTCTCTCGTATGCTTTTAGGGTTCGAATGAGAACGGAAGGCAAATAAAAAAGGGGAATTGGGTAATACCCTTATCACGGTATCAAAGAAAAAAGGTATGGGCCTAAAGTTTAAAGCCCACCAACAATTTCTCAACCATTTTTCAAAAGAATTTCAACTCGATAAAATTCCAATAAGAATTGGCGAACGATTTAATCACCTAGTGTCGATAATTAATTGCTACGAATTTGCGGGTTGTTACATAAAAGCTGGTTGATGCCTTTGATTTTACAAGTAGAATTTGGTTGCCGACAAAAAGGTACATGTTTATATTGATGTTTGGTTTAATGGTTTTATGATTGAGCCACTTGTATTTTGTTTTCTTTTGTTGGTTTGGTCCCGTAGTTGCGATTTCTAAGTGTTCCGATCGAGCCGTGCAAAGGAGACGTTGGCGAAATTTTCCGTAAATTTAAGACTTAGAAATTTTTTGAAAATTTTCAGATAATTTTTAATAACTAAAATTTGATTTTGAGTTATAACCTGAAATGATTGAAAGGGATGCTATTAGTTAGAATCTATGAATGAATTTGGAAGCTTAGTAAAATTAATAACAAAGTTTCAAATAGTTGATTTTTTTTTGAAGTTAAAGGCTTAAAAGGATTTGATAAGTTATTTCAACTAATTGGTTTTAAAAAGTAACGGGTTTTGGCATTTTTCTTACCTTAGCAATTTCGGGGACGAAATTCTTTGTAAGGGGGAAGAGTTTAACGACCCAGAATTAGGTCATTTGATTTTTTAATATTTAATTGATTTTAAATATTGAATAATTATTTTTATAAGTCAAATAGCTAAAATTTCAAATATAACAATTTATTTGATAATTTTAATTATTGAATTTAATAATTGAAATTGTTTAAATAATTGAATCTTGGGTTTTAAGCTGGATAAAAATAATTTCAAAGCTTATTTGAATTCCATTTAATAAGAATGAAGATAGTAAAACTTTTAATATAAATTTAAAAGTGTAACTTGTTTTTTAAAATAATTCGTTTTAATTAACGTGTAAAAATAGCCTTTGGGGGCACTGCCTCGGATTTCGACGAAACTAGTTTCATTGGATCTATAATAATGAAATAAAATACGATGTCAAATTTCATGTCGTTAAGACGAACCGCCTGGTCGTGCATGATCGAAACACGTAGAATTTAATATAAAAAATTTAATATAATAATTGGGTTCAAAAAGCTATCTTCCGCATATGATCGAATTAAGATTCGAGACAAGTTCCATTGTGTTCGAAATAGGGGTATAACATATCGAACGCTAGGCGGCACGTCTCATTTGGAGTTTGAGATTTTCGGATGTTTTATACCTTGATAATTTAAATAATATACATATTATTATATAACCATATCTGACCATACATTAGCCCATACTTCTTCATTGCAAGACATACCCACGTACACAAGCCCATAACCCCACATTGTCTTACCTTTTATATTAGCCATTCCAAAACAAGAAAAAAAAGTTTTCAACACATTCAAAAATCAAAAATTAAATACATACTCATCTGAAAATCAAAAGAAAAATAAATTTGAATTCGTATGGTGATTAGCTTCATCTGGGCTTGCTTTGGTGGTATTCAATCAAGGTTTAGGGTGAGGCCGTTCATGGCAGTTGAGCTAGGGTTGGATTTTTCAGTGATTGTGGTCATCAAATTCGATAAGCGGAGATTGGAGTTGAGTTCAGCATTGAATATTGCAGCTTTTGATGAAGTTTGGAAGCTTGCGGCTGGCATTTGGGGTCCATGACCTGATGGTGGTCGGTGAAATCATGTGTAGGTCGCGTTTATTTGGTGAGGCCAGGGTTGTTTTTGAGGGGTCGATAGGGTGGAGATCAAGGAGAGAAACGTGTTGGCATTCTTGGTTTGGCGAATCGATGACTGTTGCTCCGTATCCAGGTTGATTGTGCATAGCCATGTACGTTTACGTGCACATGGGAAGAGCAGAGAGATTGGGAAAGAAAGGAGGAAGGGGTATAAGTGTAATTATGTTGAAGTTTGTAATTAGTTTATTTAATATTTAGTTTAAAAATCGATAACTTAAAATTTTATTAACTTCTTCATACGAGGTCCAATCGAGACGCAAATTTTTGCGTTGTGCTCATAACGACGAAAGATTCACAATGGTTTAGATGAATTTGAAGATAGTTGAAATTTGGGCTAAAATTGGACGTCGTTCGATTTTAGTTCCAAACCGGAACGCCTCGGCGACAGCAGAAAATTTCGGTGAGTTAAACTCACTTTTTTAGTTAACTAGTATGATATATAGTTGATAAAAATTGTTTGGATGAATTACTATATTTATTAGTTGGTTTGGCTAAATTCCTACCTATTGGAGCGGATAAGACCCTATTACGTTCTCATGTAAGAGCGGACGACCCTTTGTATACGAATCCTGCCTTGAAACGGTTGATTTATATTTTATGATTATATAACGTTGTGATGTAGGGGGACGAGTTGGAGGGATCCAATGGAATTCCTCGCTATTGTTGAATTGTTTCAATAATATTTCTTTTATATGAATTATTGAAAAATGAACCTGATTGTGGACATTATGGTTATAACACTGTTATCTATGTGAAAAACTAAAACCCAGTAGTGATAGAAAATCAATATCGATATTGGTTAAGCATTGGGTAGCCATTAGCCAGAAATTAGTATTTTGAAATACTATAAATTGCCAATTGAATTGAAATTGGGTTTAAGAAAGAAAATGATTTTAAATCCGAAAATGGGTTTCAGAAATATATTGTTTTTTTTTAAAATGATTTATTTACAATTAATATTATTTTAAGGTTATTTAATTATAGTAATATTATTTTAAGGTTATTTAATTATAGTAGTATTATTTTAAGGTTATTTAACTATATTAATATTGTTTTAAGGTTATTTAATTAAATTAATATTGTTAAAAGTATTTAATTTTATTAATATTTTTTAAAAGTTGGTTACATATAGAAATATTATTTTAAGGTTGTTTAATTATATTAGTATTGTTTTAAAGTTATTCGTTTATAGTAATATGGTTTTAAAGAATTATCAAAATGTGAAAAGGTTAATTATTTCAACAATAGTTATGGTTTGAAATTAATAATAAGGATTACTAATAAGGTTTTGAAAATAAATTATTATTATTTATAAAAATGGTAAAGATTAATTATTATTGTTTATTAAATAATATTTTGGAATTATTAATTATTATTTAAGATGTTTTTAAAATTTATAATTTTCATTTATTTATAACGTTTATTGTTTATAATTATTATTATATAATGGTGTTTTGAAGTAAAAATATTTTTAATTATTTATAATGTTTTCCAAGACCCATGAATAGAGTTGAAAGACTTGGATTTTGTAAAGGAGTTTATAAAATAGTTTGAAGACTTAAGGGAAGGTTAATTACAAGGGAAAGAGTTTTATAAATGGTTAGATATTTATAAACGAATTTTGGAAACAGGTTTATAGATTTATAAAAGGAGTTTTATAAAGGGTTTTATGGACTTATAAAGGATGTATAAACAAGTTTTAGAAATGTATAAAAGAATTTATAAATGATTGAAATGTGTAAAAGAAGTTTTATAAATGGTTTCAGGAGTTTTATAAAATGGCTTATAAATGGTTTTAGAGAATTATAAGGAGTTCACGAATGATTGTTGAATTGAAATAATTTTTTTTCTCGGTTTTGTAAATATTCTTATACCATTGAGATAAGTATATGGATATTCTCTAAGTATTGAAAATATAGGGATTGGTGGATATATCATTGTAAAAGTATTCTTATACAAGTAATTTACAAAGTGGTTTTTATTTATAAAAGATTTATAAAAGGAGGCTAGTGATTGCTTATGTGCTAAACCAATGTTGGTTTTCCCTATGCAATAAATCCCCGATTAAATGTTTGTTATTCGATAGTTAAATAATCCACTTTTGAAATTAGACCCAAACGTAACTTTGGAAATATCTAGGAGAAACACGTGAGTTATGTGGCACAGTCATCTCCGATGTTGCTGTACTGTGCGTATAAATCTTATTTCGTTCTCCTAGGACAATGATAGGGAAATCCGTCTACTAACGGTTAGGAGGTAATCTCCTATCTTATCTTTGACTTTTTATTTTCTAAAGAACCGAGGTTGAGTTTACCAAGAAATGTCGAAAAGTTGTTTCGAAGAGACCAAGATCGGTTACGTTATCCGTAAACTATTTCGATCCAATGCGTTTCGAAGTGAAGACATCTTGAAGACGATGGAATTGAAGACGGAGCTGTTAAGTGTTTCGTTCAGTCTCAGAACAAACTTGAATGGATAAATGCTGATATTGCATTGTTGCCTGGAGGGCAGTGTTGGCATTCTAAGTGGGAAGTGCTATTTAAAAGGTAAAATGTAGCCTTAAGCCTCATCAACCGGGAATGACTAAAACAAGGGAGATGCACCAGGTCTAAGTGGGTGGCTCCCAAGTAGGGTATGATCATTCCTATCTAGAGTCGCTATTATCTCTCATTTGTATGCTTCGGGGCCATTAACGGAGGAGTGATGATATTCGGTACTATCCAGTAAAGGGTAGGCCGGTTCTGTGTTGGTAGGGGATCAAGGCGAGCTCCTCGGTGTTATTTTATCTAGAGATGCATCGTGACGGGCGGTACCCCGGTAGTCCAATCATTGTATGGAATCCATTCACCAATACGAGCCTTTACGGTTTTAATGTATACCTATTATGCTGGAATTTAATTAATGTAATAATTTCGCCTAAGATTAATAAGTATTTGTATCTAGAACCTATTATAATACAGTGAATTTCATATGAAATGGTTTTGATCATCATAAGGTAAAACACCATCCGTATTTATGTGCGGCGTGGCCTTACGAGATACTCTTGATTTTCAAAAGGTTTTCTATAACTTTAAAATCCGGTTGGGTGTGTTTTCTCACGTTGGTTTTCTTGACTGACTGGGGTGTTATTTTGTTATAATGCTCAGGTCAGACCGAGCATATTACAGATTCGTTTGGATGCTTTGGAGCTTAAGAAGATGAGCTAGAGGCCCAGAGACTTATTTACTTATATGGTTATTTTTCCGTTGTGTTCAGTGTTGTATTTATAAGAAATTGCGAGGACAGGCTGTTATAATTGTCCAAGCTAAAATAGGTTAGTATACTCTAATTGATGTTTTGAATATACATATATTACGGTATGTTTGTGTAAAGATTTGATGTATACTATAGATTATTCGTTCCGCTGTGAGATTCTGTGTTGTTTAGTTTCTTCTTATCTTCTTCCTTCATTCTTTTCCCTAACAATCGGATTTTCTGGCATTCGATTGCTCGACACGCAATACAGTGGACATATTAATGTCGATTTTCGAAGTTCGAAAAACCTCGGTCGTTACAGAGGATGTGTTGTAGTATATGTAAAAGTGGTTTAGTGGGCTAAAGAGGAGATTTTGAGTAAAATAAGTGATTTTTCTAACATTTTAATTTATGAAGAGAAACCATGGATGTATTCTCAAGCTATTAGGAAATTAGAAATGAAGATGGAGATTGTAAAATGAAAATTACGAAGGGAAAGTGGTATATATAGGCTTAGGAAATTTATTAAAATATATAAAGTGGTTATAATTAAATATATACACATGCATGCAACCCCATACCTCCCCTCTCTCTCTCTCTCCTATACACGTTACCCCCAGGCCATGTTGTAGGGTACTTAAGGTATGGCATAGGATTTGTGTGAGTATATATATATATAAGTGTGTTGATATGTATGTATATATATATATATATATACCTTTTGTAACATAATTTGTCACATCCGAGCTTAGTTATAATATATGAGTTGATATACATAAGTATGCTTAATTAATACTAATCCTAATATATATAAACGTTTGCATGTTGCACCAAGTGTGCACAACGTTCCCGATGACTTTCGGATGTCGAAAATTCGAAATTCCGCAACACATTCTCGGTCACATTTTCTGTTTTTATTTGAACTATCTATATTGGCAAAAAAAACTTTGAAAACTACTTTATCATCACTATTATATAATTAAAATAGGTTTATTTACTGATAAAAATCCATTTATTGATTATATAAAATATATTTAAATAGCCTATTTCAACGTGGTAAAATCTAGGGTCGTTACAAATCTATTTTACCATCATTTGTTAATATTTAAAAAAGTTATATTTTAATTATAAAACCTATTATTTTAATATTTAAAATTTATTAAATAATCGCAAATTAAGGCTATAAAATTCTAGGTCGTTACACTCTTCCCCCTTAAAAGAATTTCATCCCCGAAATTGTACCACAACCTAATGCCCAGAAGCACTTAAGCTATTCATCAGTTCGTATGATGTACATAGATCATTCCTATGAAAAATCTGATTTGATCATTCACTCGAACACATAACTTTACTTACGAACTTCGCTCACCCGACTTCCTAGTGCGTACTTTGATCAAACCTCTTAATTAAAATCTCTGTTCTCCTTGCATAGCCATAAACTATGATAGAAAACTTATGGTTCCACATAAGAACCCTCACCAACGCTCGCCGTCAAAAATCGAGTGATAAATCCTTATTCGTAATGGTGTAAAACACCTTCAGTCATATACTCGAATCTAGGATCCAGAACTATGTAAAAAGGAGAAATGATCTTCATACAACCTACGTATTAAATTAATGATTCTTACTATCTAACTACTTTCTACCCTCCCACCATGCTTTATAAGAATCAGTTTTTAAATTTAATTAACTTGTAGAATACTCTTCTACCTCCTAAGAGTATGTACAAACATCTGATTTTTAATTCTACTTAATTTTAACTATTAAATGAAGGCCAAAAACAATTTGGGTCTTGAAACTAAGTTGATCAAATCAACCTCATTACCCTAATTGGTCTGGTAAGTAGCTAAGAAGAGTAGGATGCTGGTATCCAAACTCCATCTTAGGTTCTACTTTTTCTTAGACACTACTGAGGTAAAAATTTCTATTAGCCGACCTAACAGTATCAAATAATTCTTCACATCCTAGATCTTAAAATCAAAAGACACGGTTTAAATAAACAAAGTTTATTAAACCTCCTTACTAATTTAACCTAATTAAAACTTCATTTATTAATCCACCTACAAAATAATTTTTATTTTGAAAACTCTTTCTTTTAAGGGATCCAAGAACACAATACCTGGATTTTTATTTCCAAAACCTTTTGAAAACATACCTATAGCCCGAGTAACTCAAAAACGATGTCAAGGAAGAAGGTGCTACCAAATAGTACCATGTACCCCTTTACTAAGTAGGGCAGTACTCAAGGGAAGTGTTTGCCATCCGAACACATCTCTTACCCATTTTTATTCATTTTCAAGACACTCGAACTAGTTAATAAGAAATATTACTTTTTTTCTTTTCAAATTTCTTCTCAAAACAATACTTTATAGGCAGATAGTTTTTAACAAAATCATCCATTTGCTTTGGATTTATTCAGATTTGAACTCGGCCCGATTATACAATGACAAAGAGTATAATTTTACTAAGTGTACCATCATATCTGCCTAAGCAAACATTCGATTGTCACTTAGAATATTATTTTGACCATTACAAAATAGATCAAGACTTATTTCTGAACTGTCCAAAGAAAACCTTACTCTCAAACTTTATTTTAAAATATCTATATCATAAAATATCCTTAAGAAAGATTACTGCTATTTTCCAAAATCATTTGGAATTTATCAAAGCTACTGGGATTTAACATTCTCAGAACCCTTTTCATTTTTAAAACAATTTAATAGTTCTAATTTGTAAAATCATCTCTCTTCATTCATCGTATAAAATTATCTGAAGATTTTCTTTTAATAAACACATTTATCAAAATTAATTTTTTTAACCCTACATATAGTCGAACGCCTTATAGTCAAATTGTGGAACTTAATTCACAAGGTATTCGATTCAACATTCCTACAAATTCTATCTACCCAACCCATGATGGGAAAAGGAAATCTACTATTAAATTTGATAATAGCCAATGCTCAAAACTGGACGAGCATGACTAGTTAAACCCTAAAGGCTAATAATTTAAATATTATTAACTCCTAACCCACTCTCCTCATAGATAACTATGTAGAGTTTGAAATCATCCCTTTTTATATATAGAAAATATATTCTTAGGTAAAATTATTTCATTTACCATATTTAAAACAATATTATGTCTATGTAACTTGTTCAAGTGTTTAGGAAATCCTATTGATAACGTTGATCAGGCTCATCGACCGGAATTCTCAGGCCACTCAACTTGACAAACAACACAATACAAAACATTTTTATTCACTAACAAATACGCACTCATATATATATATATATAACACTCAGACTTATTCCAGGGCACTACTGACCCTATCTATAATGAGTTTACCCCACCAAAGCCTAGTGTTCGCCCAACCTAAGCTCTGATACCAAACGTAATGATCCAGCTTTCTTACTACTAAAGACGACACTTGATACATTCTTGGTATTCATGTGCCGATCATTTAGTCGTCCGAAAGACCGGTCATTAGGGGTGAAAGAAAGAAAAGATAGAAGAGAAGAAACTAAACAATACAGAATCTCACAACGTAATGGAACAATATATATTACTCAACAAAATATATTATGAAGTCATTTCAAAATTGTTACATCAAAGTTATGCAAATATAAATTCTACTCTAGGACAATTATAACAGTCAGTCCCTATTTAACCGATACAACATAAATATTGTACAGCAGAAGACAAGGTAATATCTAACTATAGATGAAGCCACCTACTCCAAGCTCCTCCAAAATGAATCTGCAGAAAACCTGATCTACTTGCCTGTCCATTCAAATTTGAGCACCCAAGAGTTTAAGAAAAGAAAATAAACTCCGGATCAGACATGGGTCTGGTGTGAGTAAAGCATAAGTCTTAAATTTATAAAAACCTTCAAATCAAAGGCATCTTGTAAGACCACGCCACACATAAACACGGACGGGTTTTTACCTTACGATAACCAAAACATTTGTATATAAAATCAAGTGGTATTATAATAGTGTTTAGGTTTAAAGAAAATAGAGAAAATAGCTGAAATGCTTGCAACTCACATTTCAACATAGTTAGGCACAACTAAATCCATAAGGTTCTTATTGGAGAATGGATTCCAATAATGGCAAGGTAATGGACTACCTTCCAATGGTACATCCCTAGAAATTGCACCTGGAGTCTGGCAATAACTTCTCGTACCCCTGCTACACAGAGCCGGTTGCCCTTTAACATGGCGAACCGGATTACCCCGCCTTTTTTAACACCGATGCCTTATATTACCATGGTGTTTGCATGCAAAACAACTCGAATATGGACAATTTAGAATGGGATGGCAGCTCTTAATGGTAGCTGACCACATATCTATGCTGCAAACCCTGTTTATGTTATTTTTCCCAACTATGAGGCTTGATGCTTCGCTTTACCTACCTTTATACTAGCAAACCATCTTAGAATACTAACGCTACCTTCCAGGTAAAGATAAAATGTCAGCATTCATCCATGCAAGTTGTTCCGGGATCGAACAAACATTCCACATTACTATCTTCCATTTTGGAATTACCCTCAGGAAGAATAGTATAACTCCAAAGCATACTTCAATAAAATTTAACATCGTTCGTTATTAGTTTGGAGTGGTTCGGATAAATTCGGGGACTGGTATCTCCAAAACTAAGCGATAATTTCTGGCTAACTCAATTCCAGTTCTTTTGGAAGTATGCACTAAGCAATCGAGTCCTCACCGGGGAACTCGAATATACCTGAAATACCTCACGAGTCAAAACAGGTCCAGATTCGATAGTCGGTTATTTAACTATCAAATAAACAAACAACAACCAATTCCATTTAAGATTTATTTATCCATAACAACCACTAAGCCTCAAAACAAATCTTTATTTAACAAATCTCTTTTCAAAACGTTTGTTTAAAACATTAATATACTTGTCTCTCTTACATAAGTATATTCATAAAACATTTGCGAATAACTTCTTACTTCCAAATCATGTTAAAAAAGATTAAACAAATGTAGTTTAAATTGGAGGCAAGGACAACCATAAACACTATTCCCTCGGTGTTAAGTGTGGAACGGATGCTCCATACCACCATTTTTAAAGGTCAGAGAAACCTAGATCTCAAGTTCCTATTATATTTCTTTTGATAAATCCTTTTTAATCAAATCTATTTCATGAATTCCCTTTACTTGAAATCCAAATCCATTTAAAAATACTTTCCAAACTTCCAAATTCATTTATAAAACCCTTTTATAAATATTTAAAATCATTTATATAAATTGCTTTTATATCATATAAATTTCTTATAAATATCCAAATCTTTTTATAAACTCCCTTTATGAATATCCAAATCATTTTCTAAAAATTCTTTTATAAATACCCCAAAATCATTTATAAAACTTCTTTATAAACCTTTCCTGTTTAAAAATTTCCTAAATACCCTTAATCAATTAGCTTCCTTTAATAAGCAAATCCATTTTATAAATCTCCCTTATTTATGAAATCTTCTTTGCTTAAAAACTCAAATCCATTTACCCAAAGCACTTTTATAAAACTCTTTACAAAAACTTCTTTTTATAACATTGAAAACCATTCCCATTAGTTAAAAACATCTTTAGTAAAACCATTTATCAAATTATTCTTAAATATCTTGTTCAAAATGCAATAACTTTGAAGCCATTTCAAAAAGAAAATGAAATATTTATCCTTACAAAATCAAATAGAGGCTTAGCGACCATAATTGTGCTTTTATTTTGGTTTTACTTATCCAGTCTAACCATCAGTCAACTTAAGTAAATGTCCAAATAAATTGAATAGCCGAATGGTGTTTTGTTTTGGTAATAGATATCATTTAGTTTTCCTAGTCATACGGGGTTACTTAAGGGTAAGCGATATAGAAATCCTTTGACTTAAAACAAATATGAAATGAAAAAAGTTTAAAACAATACTGATTACTTAAACTTAAAGCGATTTTAAAATAAATTAAAACCCTTGAAAATGAGAATCAAATACTTATTAAAGTGTAATTAAACTCTAATTAAAATTAATTAAACCTTATTAAATATAATTTACTTTGATCAAAGATTAATTAAATAAAACCCCTTTTAAAATAATTAATTAATAATTATCTTAAATAAATAGTTAAATAATAGTTAATTAATCCTTAACTAATAATTAAATAAAAAATAACTTTTATTAACTAACAAATCATGATTAACTTAATTGATTAACATTTAAGTTCAAAAACCATTATTAACAAATGATTAAGTACTAATTACCTTAATTAATTAATTAATCATTAAATAAATAAATAATTACACAATTAAATAATTGTTTTCCAATTACTAAATTAGAGTTAGAAAACATTTCCTACAAAGTGTCTAAGCGTAAACACTTAAGATTCAGAAAATTTTGTTCTTTTTTCACGAACTGCGTATATAGCGATTATCGCTATACAGATCCTTAATATTCAAAACTTGAAATTTTGATTTTCTAACTTTTAAAACTTCAACTTTGAACTCTTGTCTTCTTTAAAACTTAAAAATAACCTTTTAGAACCAAAATCAAAGTTTTTAACTTGAAAACTTTCTCTTTGAAACAAAAATCAAACTTTCAACAAAAAAACAAATTTCTACTTCGCTTTTGATTAGCGAATCACTACCATTGATTCATGAACCCACATACAACACATACAACATTCAAACATAATATCACATCATAACATTACAGCACTATCATAAACAAAGTATTACTTCACAATACTAACTAACTTTTCCAATATTTTAGGCATAATCTTTATCGCCTACTCAAACTTCGGTAAAGCAATCATCACCAAATCAACATATATGCATGTATACACAACATATAACATTATACCTACTTAAGATACACTTTAACCCATAAATTTTACAACTTTAAAAAGTTAGCAGCTTCAGTTTTAAAAATACGAACTTTACCCACCAAACTTTCACTAAAACTTGAATTTGACCTAGATCTTGGTATTAACTTGCAAATGAGAAGACTTTGGATGCTTTTACACCTAAATTAGGCTCGGCCACACATGTGTTTAGGCTCGACCATGGATGTTTTAGGGTGGATGGGCTATCAACTTGGAAGAGGAGGTGTTGTAGTATATGTAAAAGTGGTTTAGCGGACTAAAGAGGAAATTTGAGTAAAAAGAAGTGATTTTTCTTACTTTAAAATTTATAAAAAGAAGCCATGGATGTATTCTCAAGATCTTAGGAAATTAGAAATGAAGATAGAGAGTGTAAAATGAAAATTATGAAAGGAAAGTGGTATATATAGGCTTTTGAAATTTATTAAAATATATAAAGTGATTATAATTAAATATATACACATGCATGTACCCCCATACCTCCCCTCTCTCTTGTACACGTTACCCTCCCTCCAAGCCATGTTGTAGAGTACTTAAGGCATGGCAGAGGATTTGTATACAAATAACTATGTTTATATGTATATATATGCCTTTTATAACATAATTTATCACATCCAAGCTTAGGTGTATATATATACTAGTGCGAACCCGTGCTTCGCACACGGATGTTGAAAAAATTTTGTTGTTGCATAGGTCATATCCAAATGTATAAGAAATTTAATACGGTGGTAATGAAAAAACATTGTTGAACGATAGTGTTACATCATGAATAAAATTTGGTAGGATAAATAATACATAGATATATTTGGTTATGATAATCACAATTAAAATCGAACAAAACAATTATAGTGAATATGTTAAAGTTCACAGACTATTTAGAGGATAATGTGTTAAAAATTTATCCGCTAATGCATAGATATATTCACTGTGGCATATAACGCCAATGTTGTTGCTTTTGCAATTACACAGCTGCTTCAATGTGCATAGATATAGTTGAAGTATTCATTGTGAACTGCAGACACAAAGACACAGTGCAGTTCGATTCAATTAAATAAGAGTAACAAAAGTTTTTTGCAATGGGGAGAAATATAGTAATAGGATGAAATTTGTAAACAGTCAGGAAAAGTATTTGTCAACAGCTGAAAAAAGGGAGCAAAAGGAAAAAGAAAAAAGCAACAGATGTAGTACAGGGGAAAAGTAGTAAAACAGAAGATTCAATTGAAATAGAAATGATGATGCAATAAGAAAATAACATGGGTTCCAATATAAATTACTATTGTTCACCGAATCTGATCTATGTCGATGCAGGGTACAAAACACGGCATACAGCTGGTCGTAGTAACCAATATTTGAAAATATCCAAAACATACAGAAGAGAACAATCGTGAGAAGTCCATTCATTTTTTAGCCTCAGAAATAACTGCTAGCAACGCGTGTATGATATTGGCTTGAGCGCAAATAGGTGATGTTTTCTTGGCCTTAATAGATGCATTACATCAGTCAATTATTTTAACCATTGAAGGTATTTGTGCCTGCAGCCAAAAAAGGCAAAAGTGTCATTGATGCAGTATTATTACTAAATTCTCTCACTGCTCGTCTTACCTATTAACTATATCTAATAATCAAACTATGACTACATAATCATCTATACAAAGATACATTCATCAATTGTTTTCTAGAAGTTTTCCGACGGTGGTGGTGCAAGTGATTTTAGAATTTACTGCAAAAAATAAAAAATAAACTCTTTTAGGTGGTTATCAACATTATTCTCACTACAACACATGTTTTAACCCAGCACTTAAACTGTGCATCTACCTTAAGCCCGAATACAACAACTTATATGCTTATTGTATTATTGATCATCGTAATTGTAAACGAAATTGAATAAACTTAGCCAAATTATGTCATCAAACCTGGAAGCAATGTATTAAACACTGAGCTGCACGGTTGAATCAAGCATTAATTATGTGAAGTCATTATTTAATCATCTCAAGCTATCAAAAATCAAAATTCATTTTTCAATTATATTTTCATAATGCGGTTAAATAACTACCGTTAACATCAAACAAAATTATTACTACAGCTAAATTAGTATTGCATCACACAAATGTAGTTAAAATATTCAAAAACAATAATTGCTAAATTCCAAAAATACTGCAAAATAATAACCGCTTTTGCTTAATGCATTTAAATTTTAACTACAGTAAGCTCGAATAAATCATCGTGTACAACCAAAATTATTGCTGCATCACATAAATATAGCTGAAATATTCAATTTCTACCATGCATAATTCAAAATTGTCATTAAATTATAACTGCATTTTATTAATGTAGTTAAATTTTAATTGTATTAAGATTGAATAAATTTCTGAAATGTAGCCAAATTTATTACTTCATCACATAAATGTGGTTAAAAATCTTCAAATATAGTTAAATTTACCCAAAACTTGCTGGTAAATTATAATTGCATTTTCTTAATTTCATTAATTTATAACTGTTTTAAAATTGAATAAAATTATCAAATATAGTCAAAATCATCAATAGTAAATGCAATAAAAAAAATGCTAACGTAGTTAAATTAATTCAAAAAATGCCTATAAATTATTACACCATTTTTTGATGGGGTTAAATTATAACTGCACTAAGTTTGAATACTATCAAACACAATCAAGATTATTACTTTATTACATAATGTAGTTACAATATTCAAAGGCAACCATAATTGTATAATTCAAAAAAAATATTCCTTTCAAATATGTTAAAAGATAATAAATACATTATAATAATCTAGGTAAAACTACTATGTAATGTTTATGATCATCATAATAATGCTATTACAGAAACGCGGTACATAGCGGTGACACAAAATAATTGTGCAATTAAAGCTGCTATATAAAATTATGATTTTAAAAAATTTATTTTTAGCTATCAACAATGGATATCATTGGAAAGCAAATTAAATTTGAGATTTAATAGTGAAAACGATTCTTAAATCCAATCAATGTATAAAAAGTTATCACATTTTAAAGTTTGGAATATAAAGAAATTAAAAATGCGACTGTTCAGTTGCCAAATTTCAAGGGGGCCTGTGTGAGCTTGAAATTCAACTCACTAATAATAATATAGTATAGATATATATATTTATGAGTTAATATACATAAGTATGCTTAATTAATACTAATCCTAACATATATAAATGTATGCATGTTGCACTAAGTGTGCACAACGTTCTCGACGACTTTCGGGTGTCGAAAAGTCGAAATTCTGGAAAACGTTTTTCGGTCACATTTTCTATTTTTATTTGAACAATCTATATTGGTAAAAAAAATTTGAAAACTACTTTATCATCACTAATAAATAATTAAAATAGGTTTATTTGCTAATAAAAATCCATTTATTGATTATATAAAATATTTTTAAATAGCCTATTTCATAGTGGCAAAATCCCACGTCGTTACAAATCTATTTTTACTATCATTTGTTATTACTTAAAAGAGTTATATTTTAATTATACAACCTATTATTTTAATATTTAAAATTTATTAAATATTCAAAAATTAAGGCTGTAAAATTCCGAGTCATTACAGTACTTGAGCTTTGAACAGAGAGCAAATTAATTAATGCTCAAAAGAAATAGGAATTCATGCATGAAAATTAACATTGTGAAAGAAAAGATTTAAATAAAGAGAGTACTGTATAGAATTTTGGCAAAGCCAGCAGGGTTGAAAGGCCCCTATCTTAATTAATAACCAAACATTATTACAAACTACGAAAGCCTAAAATAGCACAAAAACCCTAATTAATATGCAGAACATATTAAATAAGCTTTCTAGCTATTCCTAAGATTTCTAACTAACTAATCATACAACTGAACAACAGATTTCTCCTTTCTAACAAAAATCCTAGAATTTCTTTCCTCCCAAATTACATACACAAACCTCTTTAGAATTTTAAGGAGGAGCGTACCTCTGATCGATCCCCATCTCGTTGCTTTGAAAATCATATACCATTTTGCCATAGAATCCCTTAGAGGACAATGAAAATTAGATAAGCAAAGGACCTTTTTTCATATAAAATAAGAGAAGGCACATGAGAAGAACAAGTGCATACTGTTCTTAGTGGCCTGGTGACACAGCGGGCAAGAAGAAGATAAAAGCATGCCTTTTCTAACTAGGTTGTCCTGCATGTGTAGTGCATTGTTTAAAATTTCCAAACTATAATATTTTACTTCGGTTTATCTCCATTCTTCCATATCCTAGAATACCAAAAAAACTGATTATTAACAAGGGTCTTGGACTTGTAAACTATCCCAACAGAATGAGGCAATGATGCCCATGTACAGTGAACGCCATCCTGAATTGATTGTATTATATAGAGTTGATTGTAGCCATCTTGAATATTTAGTTAAATATTAACATGATAAATTTCACTTCCGATCATTTCTGATGTTAGCATTTTAGAGTTAATATGCTTGAATTTCTAGTCAAAAATTTCACCATTGGTTTGCATAAAACACAACATTAACATATAAAAAATGACATAGAGAGAGACACACACACGTAAATCTACCTGAAAATAACTTGCAGAATGACAAAATCAAAATGCGTAGTTTAAAATTGAAATGTTAATTAATGCTTAAACTTGAAATGGCAAAAAATTATTTTTCAAGAGGCTTGCAGACAAAAATTAAGTCAAGAAGCAAGATTCAATAGTAATATAAAATGATAAATGCCTATAATTTTTTATATATAATGATAAATGCTTTTATCATATCATGAAAACAATAAATGCTCTTATCTTTTTATGAAAAATGACCATTGTTCTTATCTTTTCTATATTAAAGATAAGAATCCATTATCCTATTTTACCATGGAGCACACCTTAGAGGCAAGAACATTATATTTAAAAATAATTACCCATTCTCCAATTGAGCACAATCTCCCATTTTAATCATAGTTGGTTTTGCCAATTTTGTATTGCTTTCTTTGTCTTCAAGCTCCTTATTAATCTTGTTAATAGATGATTTTTGTTTGGAAAAATGAGATAAAAAAGTCAGAATAAATATAAAATCATTTAGATTTTTAGGCCAATTTTGATGAAATACAAATATCTTACTATTGCTATTGTTAGAATTAGTCAATAAAGTGTGTTCCTATTAACGTGTTAAGTGGTGGTTAAGATCCACATCTGTAGGTTAGTGGATAGTTGTTTTTTTAGCCTATTTAAATCTTTGTATTTTCTACCGTTCAAAATGCAATAAACAATGTAGTCTTTTGTGTTTCACGTTTAATCTCTCTTCTTCTCTCCATTTAAAATTCTAACATGGTATCAGAGCTGGGGGAGAGAGAAAAAAAAATCGACTTTCTCTTGAAAAAATTAGTAGACGCGAGTTAAAAAAAATTAGAAGCGATTCAGGCGCGTGGTTCGATGTTGTGGGTTGCGAAGTTTATTGTTTTGGGTTTTGGTCCGATTGAATGCAGTAGCAAGATGATAGCCTATTCGCATGATTACGGTCGTGAAATTAGAGAGGGTGGCGGATTCGATTATCGCTTTGAGATTGAAGATTGAGGCGGATTTTCGTTTTATAGAAAAGGCAATTGATGATGATTTATGAGAGGTAGTATGTGGTAGAACTGGTTGTGTGGTTGATTGGCGGAGGGAAATGACAAGGAGTGGAGGTTCGTGGTTATGGGGTTCGTGGTGGATTGCTTCAGGCAGAAGGATTATCGGCTCGTATGGGGTTGCAACATGTTTGTTGGCGACGGGATTGTGAGTTTGTGGTTGGTTTCGCTTGCTGATTTGGGGTTTGAGTTTGGGAAGTTCGGTGCTGTGAATTTGAGTGGCGGAACTGAGTTCGTATTTGTCGATGTGGATGCCGTTGTAGCGACAGGTGTTGGTTGCTGGTGGCCAGGTCATATGGAAGCAAGGAGTTGTAATGGAAGAGGATGAGGAAGACGTCGCGATTGGGCTGGAGGCGAATCTGGGTGTTTGCAAGTGAAGTTGCGGTTTCGTGATGAGTCAGAGGGTATGAAGACATTAGGGAGATAGCAGAGTTTATGTATGATGAAGTGTGGTTTTGCTGTTGCTTGCTGAAGGTGGTTTTGTGGCTGTGGGAAGTGGTGGTTTGTATGTGAGATATGCTATGTCTCTGGGGAAGGAGAGACGAAGTTTGGATGCAGGGGTGATGATGGTATAGCTGTGTGTAGTTTTTGTTTGAGGGAGGTGATATGATCAATGTTGATGAATGTGATGGAGGGGGTTGCAGGGAGGTCAAAGAAATGATGTCAATGCACAAGGTATGCAGAGGAAGGGGAAGGGGATAGTTCAAGTCAGACGCTTGCTGTTGTTAAGGTAGTGGAAGTAGTAGAGTTATGCGTGGATGGTTTGGAGGAAGGAATGGCGATGGTGAACTGTTGACTGTTGGTTGTGAATTATTGCAAGTGTCAGAGCTGTGTAATGCAGTTAGGAATGGCCAGTGGGTGGTGAACAGAAGTGATGACAGTTTTGATGGTGGTTGTTAGTTGTGGTAGGGTAGGTTGTTGTTGTGAAGAAGTGGATGTGTGTGATTGTTGTTTGTTTGTTGAGTTACAGTGTGAAGTGATATGGTTGGTTTAAAATGATAATGTTGATTGCAGTAGGGCTCGGGGACTTGTAGCAGCAGTTGTGAAGTTTGGCCAGTGATGAGCACTTTTGTGTTTGAAGGGAAGAATGAATGGCAGAAGCTAGGTGGTGGAAGAGTATGGTGGAGGAGCAGGCAGTTGTAGGTGATGGAGTGGTGACCGATGTGACTGAAAGAAGGTTGAAGGTGACTGTGTAGTTGTTGAGTTGTGGAGTTTGTATAGGCTTGACGGAAATGTAAAGGTGGTTATTTATGAAGATGGAAATTTGTTGTGACGGGGGGAGTTGGATGTTGTTGATGTTAGATGCATGGGCAGAAGTCTGATGTTAATGGTGTGCACAGTTTTGACAGTTTGTGGATGATGTTTTGCAAGGAGGAGATTGTTCTGGTTTTATAGGAAAGGTGACAGTGACTAGTTATGAGTGTGTACAGGGTTTGTGAGTGTTTGATTGTGAAGAATGATGAAGTGTGCAGTGAGGATGTGGTATGGTTGAAGTGTATGCAGAGATTGAAGATGATGTGTATCGTCTAGAGTGACATTGTGTTAGGCAGAGAAAGTGAATATGGGATGGCTGATTGTATGGAGACTGTTGAAAGCTGTTTTGAGATAATGGTGAATGTGTATGTGTTGAAACTGAGATGTGTGGTATGCAGTTTTGTAGTTGTGGTGAAGGAGAGTTGCAGTGTTATGATTGAGCCGATGAAGACTGAGTTTGTTTTTCAGATGTTTGTCGCAACGGTGATGTTGATGTTAGCATGAAGTAGACGTTCTGCAAAACGTTGGTTGCAAATGTTGGTAGTGAAGAAAACGATGTCGGATTATGAGGTTGGACAATTCGAAGAATGCTCGAAAATTGTTTGATGATATGCCTAAGAGAAGATAGGCATGCCTACATGTGAAGTAGGTAGAGTGAGGAAGATTTGGTTTTGTGTCATCCAACAAGTAAGGAAGAAGAGCCGCGGTTCTCACTTGTTGGGGAGATGACAGATACAAGGGATGACCCGAATGGAGAGGTCAGTGGATCCCTAAGAGTAAACCAAGAGTATTTGTTGATGGTTAAAGTACCAATCAACGTGAAACAGTTGAGCATGCCCAACCAGGTAGAGATGAAAGTTGTGACCGAGTTCGTATGGAAGACGATGAAGAAATTGTGTTGTAAACTGAATATTAACACATTCAGTTTAAGGGAGGGTGTTAGAATTAGTCAATAAAGTGTGTTCCTATTAACGTGTTAAGTGGTGGTTAAGATCCACATTTGTAGGTTAGTGGATAGTTGTTTTTTAGCCTATTTAAATCTTTGTATTTTCTACCGTTCAAAATGCAATAAACAATGTAGTCTTTTGTGTTTCACGTTTAATCTCTCTTCTTCTCTCCATTTAAAATTCTAACAGCTATAGCACAGTTTGTATGCCTACTGCTAAACCTTTTATTCCTTGTTGTTGTGTACAATGAATCATAAAGGGACCAGCATGACGTTTCAAGATCTAGTTCCAAAAGTATCCACTGTCCTTCATGTGTATTGGAAAAAGTATTGTACATCATAAAGGACCAGTTAGTGCCTTTTTAATTTTTGGATCAAATAAGTGATTTTTCACATTTACAATGTTATCATCTGCGCCTCTCTGTTAAGAGAATTAAATATTATAAATTAAATATTATGAATTAGTAATAATAAGCAATCGTATAAAAATGATCTTACTACCGTTGTAGTGTTTATATAGATTATGCTTGAACTGCTATCATACATCGTTGCTCGTCTAAACCAATACCAATCTATAATCTATATTAAAAATCGATTACATAAGCTACCATTAGAAATAATTGAATAAGAATATAGTTTTTCTATTATATTTAAACTAACATGTCCGCTTATTAATCCGCCAAAAAGCATTTCTTCTAATATGGACTTGTAAATGACAATCATGTTTTCATCTTTCGAATTGTAAGCTTCTTCACTGAAAATTTCAATAATATTATTTATTTAAATTAAATTTTATTTTATAGAAATTGTGAAACAGATATTTATTTTACTTACTCAACGTCTCCAATTACTTTGAAGAAATCTTTAATTATCTTCGCTTCATTTTTATGGCAAATGCTTTAAAAGTGGACTTTTTTCTATGTTTCTAACTTCTTTCGTTCTTCCTTCTTTTACGTGTTGTAGTTGTCTATATCTAGTACTTTCTTCTTTTCTTTATAAACATAATTTGGATCTTTCTTTGACTCTTTTTTTTTGCCTTTTATTCTTTTTTTGCATTGAATTTGGTTTTACTTGTGCACTCTTTCTTTTCTTCTTTCCTTTTACTACTTCTTTCACTTTAGTTTTGTTGATTTCAGTTTCGTTTTCTTTTTCATTCACTTTCTCATCTTCTTTCTGTAACATCCCGATATTTTCAACCATTTGCATCCGCACATGTCAAACTTGAATTGCTCAAAATATCAGATTGTTAATTTATTTTTGGCAAAACTCAGCATATACAGTAAATAAAATAATCACAGAATCACAGACACAGAGTAATATAACAATAAGCAGCGGAAAAAAATGAATAGTAGTTCATGAAGCTACTATATATATATAACAGAGTAAAACAAGATACAATAGAAGTCTCAATACAATAGTCAGATACAAGATAATAATATATCACAGGAGTCAACTGAATAACTACAAGCTAAATAAATAGATGGATCTCCAAACGAAGCTCCAACTCCAAAGGTGAGTCTCAAATGCTGTGACACTTAGCCTGACCTGAGCGTAAAGTAAAAACACAAAACACTCGAGTCAGGATTAACATTCTTATATCAATAAATCTAACTCAAGTGAAATATCAACTGAAATACAAGCAACTCAAAGGATGTTTGGGATAACCATCTTCTAAGGATCCGTTAAACTATATACTATGTAGTAATATACGCTATTATAATAATGTTTGTAGTAAAGTAAACTATTAAAATAGCGTTAAGGCGTTACCCATACCCCCCTTAACACATTTTATAATTCCAATAGTCTATACAGTACCGTAACTCCCCGTAAACTGGGGCCGCCAGAGGATACCCCATAGGTACGATATAAAACAAACTCGTAGAAGGCGCGCTAGGGTAGGTGACATGGCACAACTAGGCAATACTAGGGTAGATATACCAATTACACTTCTGGACTGTTGGTAACGCATAGCCGCAACTACCGCCCAACTCGATCCACACTCCCGAATCAAAGGTGTGCACCAAATCAATAACAAAGTAATAGAATGGCTAACGATGAAGTGTGTCCGATCGGAGAAGCTACCTCACTTGGCCCGTCAGTTGCTTCTGTTTTAGCCACCTTATGCTAACTCACGGGAGTTAGGTCCACGTATGTATACCTTTAGGATCATCGCCACCATCCTACTTCATTCTGGAATCTCCACCTCGTACATAGTTGTTAAAGTGGTTCTCGGTATCAACAGAGTGTATGCCCATATCCGATCCCGGTCTCTTTAACAACCAAACGTTATTATAACACCGCGGTCATTTCAAAATAGTTTATACTTCAAAACCAAAATATCATTTCCATTTCATAAACCAAATCAATACGATATCATTTCCATTTCAAATATATTCACTTCCAAAATCATAGTACTTTCAAAGTTATAACACTTCCGAAACCAAAACACTTAAAATTATAACACGTTGGAAATCACAACATTTTGAAATCATAGCACTTTGGAAATCATAACACTTTGAAATCATAACATTTCCTTTAAACCGTTTAGGTATTAATAATAGTATATATAATAAAATAGTGTATAAAATAAAATAGTTTATATAAAAATAGTTATTAGTTAAAATAGTTTATATTAAAATAATTAACATATTAAAATATTTATATTAAAAAGTTTATATTAAAAATGATTTATTTTAAAATAATTTATATAAAATAATTTATAAAGTAAAATAAAAAATAGTTTTAAATATAATTTAAAAATACTTTATATAATAAAATAGTTTCCTAAAATTTCACAAATCGATTGAAATCAACTTGAATTCAAAAATTCAAATTCAATTGAATCTCAATTCATCAATTCCAATTCAATTCCGTTTCTCAATGAATCATTTCAAATTATATCAATTTCAAATACAGATTTTAAACCACAAAATAAACCATTTCAATTTCAATATATTTCAAAGCTTTATATATTCCACAATTTCAAAACTAAATTTGATAATTTCATATATATTTTAATTTAACATCATTATTATTTGGTTTTGAAATATCCACTTAATAAATCCAATATCATTTAAATAAATCCCCAAATTTCAAATCACTAAATATTTCCTTCAATTATCTAAACTTAAAAATATTCATTTAATCACCTTAAACCAAAATGAAGTTACAAAATCATATCCTTCAAAATCTCAAATTCAATAAGTTTCAAATCGATTTAATTAAATAAAATTCTTAATTGATTACCATTTCAAATCAATTTCAAATCTATCTTTCGAACTGTAATTTATTAAAATTATTATAAAATTATTTTTAAATATACTTTTAAATAAATACTTAAACATATTATAAATTTATTTATATATATTAAATCTATCTATATAATTTAAAAATAGTAAAATAATAAATAAATTCTTAAAATTTATAATCTCAAAATTAACTTATAACTATAAAATTTTCAAAACATATAATTTCAAAAATACAAATTTTAAACTCTATAAAATATATTTATATATAATATCTAAAAATCAATATTTAATAAACCAATTATTTCTTTCCAAAAACTATAGATCATTTTCAAATATTTATATATAGACCACGGTGTTTGTATATAATTTTCTATCCTATGGTCAAGTGATACAGATATTTATCATTTCAACCCGTAATTTAAATTTATACGGGTATATATCATTTCAACCCGCAATCCTAAATTCAATTCAATGAAAACCGCTTGGGTTTATCATTTCCATAACGATTTTCTCCTATTCTACTGATCGTTCGGGTATGTATCATTTCAACCCATAGGGAATTCTATACTAACAGAGAACTTGCAGAGTGATAACAGATATGATAATAATATAACAGGCATATATCATCAATATAAATAACAGATAATGGTGTCAGATGTCACAAGTGAACAGATAGCATATACAGCAATGTAAATAACTAACAGCAGCATATTTCAATTGTCGTTTCAATTAAAACCAAATTTAATAAATATAAGAACGTTAATCGTGAGTGATTGCTCACCTTTCGAGGCTAGAGAGATGAACAAGAAGATGACATGGACACAGATACGCACACGATACAGCGACGAGCTAGGGATTGCTGCGACAAATTTGATATTGAAATGTAAGTCGAGATGGCACGAGATCGATGAAACGAGATATATTACATATATATACATTTCAAAAATTCAAATTTTAAACATATAATTAAAATAAAATATATATATTTATTTTCAAATCAAAATTATTATAAAATCCATATAAACTTCCTATATATCACTGTAATATATAGTTTAAGAATATATACAAATGAATATATATATATATATGCGGACTGGAAAACTGGCAAAAAGGAAAATATGTATGCAACTTAGAAATATATATACATTTCAACAAAACATGTGTCGGGAAAACTACAAGATATATATATACTTCTATACCCAGAATATATATACATATGTTTGACTTGAATCAAGTACAGCCTACATTCAATATTTTAAAACAATAGATGATAAAAAAAGTAAATGTTAACATACTTATGATTTGAAAATCTATATATATTTTATTACAAAATCCATTACTATTATACTAAAATCTACTGTGATATAAAACCCATATCTTACTGCTGTATATATTCTCAAAAAATCAAAGTACTGATACATATAATATTCAAATCTTTACAGCTCATATTTATACATTAGAATAACATAAGTACAACTTGCATAACACACACACACACACACACACACACACATATATATATATATAAACTTATAAAATGCAAGATACTTATATATAGTATATATTGTTCACTGCAAAATATCAACATCACACTATACATGTAATCCTTCTTACTGTAATACATATATACCTACACTTTAAAATGAAAAAAACTTTGGTATACATATACTAAAACCAAAACTGTTATATTCATACTTTTAAAATAATAACAACTATTATATACATATATTTTTATATTAAAATACACGGTACTATATAATAACTTCCCATAGCTTATAAAACCCATATATATGATAACATAAACGCATGTAAACTTACTTATATATATATATACCCATACAGTTTCATATATACATAATGCAAATTTAAATTTGAAATATATGTACATTAAAAATAAACACAGCTTATACAAATATAACTTACTTGAATATCTAAATATGTGAACAGAGGAGGAAAGGGGAGGCCAAGGTCTGGTGATGGGGAAGGAATGCCGAAAGGGGTGCTGCTATAGGCGGCACTTTTGGGGAAAGACGTGAAGGGGTTAAAGGAGAAGACTCGGGCTAGAAAAAGGGATGGAGTCTCGACCGAGGGAGGCAGATGGTGAAGACTATTGAGGCCGAGCCGTTAGGTGGAGGGCGGTTGTGACGCCCCACCTCTATACTCACACTAGCCAAGGACACTACGGGGTAATGCCGTCAACTAGCACGAAGAATAAGGCTGTTGAGGAGCGACCATCTGTGTAATTGCTTTGTGCGAGTACCGATATGTCAGATAATATAACTAACATTTCATTTCGAGAGGAAATCCGACATATCAAATACAAACTCAAAGCTACCACACAGTGGCTATGTGGACTTCGGAAGCAAATATAGAAATAAACATAACACAAATCAGTCACAGATATTCATATCACAAAGGCGGAAATAGATATGAATACAACACATAGAAGTGTACATCAAAGTAGTGGTCAAACTTGATCCACTACATCACAAAAGAATAGGTACAAGTGCTAGACAAAAGAATAATTATACATCAAGGAGTCTCTATCTCGAATGTATAAAAGAAAAAACTACTAATCTAAAGTAGTTAGCCAAAAGTCAGGTGACGAACCCTGATAAGAAGTCAAGCAGAAGCACCTGAAATACCTCGGTCTGACCCGAGTATTGTTTAAGGAGAAAATAATAAACGGACCAGTCTAGCTATAAATATCATATAAAATGAGATAGGATAAGAGATATGAAAAAAACGTATGATAACAAAAATGCCATACTGTGACAAGTATACATAAGGTAACAACAAAAATCATACAATATTCAAATATTCTCAAACACTAAAAAGAATGTCATATTCTTTAAATTATTCACCAAAACACAAATGTTGACTAAACATATCAATGCCAATCGCAAAAATCGGTGAAACACAAATTCTAGAAATCATCAACTAGAAATCCAGAAATCACAAAAAGGGGAAGACCTATCACAAACGGGAGCATGAAAACTCACCAACATGTGTATCACAAACAGGTCGCTATCCCATGAACCGAACATCAATGCACCTAAAAAGATACGCCCCATGCATAGTCGAACATCGACGCACCTAAAAAGATACGCCCCATGTCTAGTTGAACATCGATGCACCTAAAAAGATACACCCCATGCCTAGTCGGACACCAATGCACCTAAAAAGGTACACCCCATGCCTAGTCGGACATCGATGCACCTAAAAAGATACACCCCATGCACCGACTTATCGAGCCGATTGCTCCACGAACGGTCCAAAGACCATGGGTCGCTAGCCCATAAAAATGAGACGAAGCTCTATAGAACGGGGTACTGTCCCCTACGTGGACAAAGAGACATCGCACATCGCTAGTCTAAACCATAAAATGATCATCATTGATCAATAAGAAGTGTCGATTACACTAAGCTAGCAAATAAATGAGTTTAGCTTCATGTCCCATAACCACTGGCTTAACTTAAATATTTACGAACAGATTGTAGATTTCCACTCGAAAATTGTCACAAGAGTTCAATCGAACAAGTCCAAGAATTAACCGACAAAGTAAACGCAAGCGTTTCATACCACTTGTTTTGCTAAGCCGCTTAATTAGATTTCTCATACGAATGAGGTAAGGGTTTGTATATACTAATAGATTGGAAAACGGTTTTATAAACGAGATTTGTATAGAAAATAGAGTTGGAATCTTCTTTGTGAAAGAGTTTGAATATTTACTACTAGTATAGAAACCTTTGTATTTTAAAGTGACAAATCACAAAAATGATTGTAAAAACAATCAATCACCAAAGATTCACATTCGAAGACGTGAATCAAAACCATAGAAATCGATATCAAACCCATCAAATGGATATTCCCAAAAATCCAAAGAAAGAAGTCATCAAAGTCGATAAATGATAACAACGAATCAGATCATCAAGAATCGATTGAAAATCGGAAACCCACACAAAACTGCCTAAAATAGGCAAAAAGCACATTTCCCAGATTCAGTCGACTGGACTGTATGGTCAGTCGACTGAAACATGCCTAGAAACTCTCGGTTTCTTGGTTCAGTCGACTGGCCATATACGTCAGTCGACTGATATAGGGACAGAAGGTTTTCTGTTTCCAAGTTCAGTCGACTGAACTGTAAGGTCAGTCGACTGATACAAGAACATAAAGTTTTCTGTTCTTGTATCAGTCGTCTGACCATACAGTTCAGTCGACTGAACTGTCATTTGCAGTATTTCCAGTTTAGCCCAAGAAGGGGCAAAAATCTAAACCGAAAGTGATCGGACGAGCAACGGAGACTAGGGATTTATGCCAAGTGACAACCTAGCCTTATAGGCTCTTCGATACACCCCAACAACATGTTCAAACATCAAAGATAGAATTTTTAAAGATTTGACTTCAAAAAACCAAAAATTGGAATATTCATCAAACCAATTCAATTCAAAGGAAAATTGTAAAGATACGATCTTTCGACGCTCGAAAGTCAACATTAATACGTCCACTGTATCAAATGTCGCACAATCGAATGCCGGGAAACCGAATCATTAGGGTTAAAAAGAAGAGGTAGAAGAAGAAAGAAAGAAAGAAGAAACAGAAACAACAACAGAATCTCACATTCGCAGCGGAACAATATATAATAGATGAATGAATAATCTTTATAACAAAGAATTATATCAGTTTATACAATACATCACTAGAGTTTACAACAACAACACACATCACTGGACAGTTTTATAACTTGTCCACATAACAGAATACACAGCGGAATAATACTAGTATAAGTGATACGTCTCGCCATCCAGCTCGCCTCCAGATCTCCACAGCAACTTCTGAATTCCAGAATGACCTGATATCCTGACTCTAGGCTGCCCGTGTGGAAAATTATGGGCACCCAGAGTTTAGAAAGGGAACAATACACTCCAAGTCAGTCATGGGACTGGTGTGAGATCTCAAAAATAGTTATTTTCACAAATAAAATAAAAGAATTTCGCAATGCTTTTGGAAAATGAAACTACCATAAGGCCTCCCGCCACACACACAATGCAAACGCAGAATTGGAGGAGATTTCTCCTTATGATAGTCAAACATGCTTGATACGCAAAATCTTTTTAATATTATCATTAGTGCCTAGTATGGAAAACATTTCAAAAGTATAATATTAATCTTAGCCAACATACAACCATTATTGTATGCCTACTATAGCTACTATGTTCAATAGCAGGTTACCGCCACATTCCATAGCAGGTTATACAACTAAAACTGTACAAGGTTCGTATTGTTTCTTTGGATTTTCCAACAAAAGGTCAGGCTAAGGAACTTCCTACTGCCACATGGGTACGCCTCTGGATGGACGTCCCGAGAACTTAACTAGCTCTCTGCCAACACAAGGCCTAGTTACCTCTTTAACTAGGAAACTACTTCACGAGTATGCCACCCCCGGTCGTTTGCGACCTTTATCCGAGGGCCCTCGATCACAAAGCAACAATCACACAGTAAATGAGATTGGAGCAACCACACAGGTAAAATATCTGGGCTCCATACCATGATACCACCTTTTTCCAGAAGGAAATGACATACCCTAAAGGGAGCGACCCTCATAACCTTGCCGCATCTTTCCTGTTTCGACCATTTCCGGGGTGTGACGTTCGATGATGTCTCATCCACAAAGCTACGCTTTACAAGAAAGCCATGCTTTGATCAACAAATGATTAGCAACACACAACAACACTTAGCATGCCACACTACCAAATTGGGAGTATATCACTGATAACCTTCAACTACATAATCTCTGAGCTCGTACGTCTCAAAGAAGGGTGTTAAGCTAAGAGAATAAATTCTCCGCCACCAACAGATATGTATTTGAAAGAAATTTGCTTTATATCTCAAAGTGTAGTGTCAGACATACGACCATACAAATCTATTCCCGGTTCGAACTGAATCGAAGGCACTTCCAAAGAAGCCCTTGCAAATCCGGGTATTCACAATCCCGATCGGACTTCCCATCACATAGGGAATCTCTATACCGTAGCTACTCGGTGCAGAGACAATCAATAGGTTATCCTATCGTTCTCGCAAAACACCCGTTCTTCAACACCGGTCTTCAAATGCTATCCATTTACGTCGTATCACTATTCGGAATGGGTTATATGACACAAAGTTCTCTCCCGGCTAAACCAAATAATGAGCGCTTGTTTTTAGAAACAAACTCAAATGCCATTTCAAAGGCAAATATTGATAGTCGGTTATTTAACTATCAAACAACATTTACAACAATCAACCAATTTAAATAATTTTCCCAAATTATTAAATTTCAAAATATCTTTGCAAGATATATATTTTCCACACTTCATCACTTTGAAAACAAATTTCAAATCACTTTCACTCGCCGAATAAAATTCCCGATATTATTTATTTCCCTTTTTCTTTATAAATTCCATTGTGAATTTAAATTTCCAAATATTCACTTTTAAACACCAAATCAAATTCCAAATTGATTTCTAATTTATTTCAACACTAAATAAAATTTCAAATTGATTCTTCCATTTATTTCAAATACTAAATCAATTTTACAAATTGATTCCCAAGTATATTTTCAATAGAACAGAACATTTGCAAATTGATTTCTAAGTTTATCTCCAAATAACAAACCATTTGAAAATTTATTTCTGGATTTATTTCCAAATACCAAATCATTTTACAAATCGATTTCCAAATTTATTTCAACACAAAATCAATTTTCATTCAACACCAAATAAGTTTTCATATCGATTTCCCAAAGATTTATTTTTCAAATACCAAATCAATTATCAAATTGATTTCTAGAAATTTATCACCTTTTAAATAAATCCCTATATTCTTTCCAAATTATTTAAAATTTGAATTTTTGATAAATACTTCAACTTTTAAACAATATTATTCAAAACCCATTTATTAATATCATTTCCCATATTTTGGAAATAATTCGATAAGATTTCAAAAATCAACTTTATGCTTTTAAATTCCTTCTTTTAAACTCACCCAATTCTTTTCAAAAGGAATTTACTTAAAATTTCCTACTTTAATTTCAAAAATCCAATTTTATTTATTTCTAGTATCCAACGATATCAAAAATACATTCAGCTAAATTATAGCCTTCAACAATTTCAATCATCAATATAATCATTCACGGATTATCAATAAATCATCACACAACATATGAAACAAATTCATACAATTTGAGGAATCCAGTTGGATCCCTCCAACCTGTTTCTCTGCATCCACATATGTTAGCACAACAATTAAATACCCATTCCATTTCGAGGTGGAATATCACAGTATATGGCATTTATAAAATATCATCCGCTATTATGCGGCGCATAGGGTCTCATCCGCTATATAATGCGGGAATATCAATCACCAATATATATACACTACTATATATACTACCACATCCAAACAGTCAATCAATAACTTCAATTCCAATTTTTTTAACTTGAGTGAGAAGATCTCACCTTTGATTTGTAATCCATTTCCATTCCAGCTTGTTTCTCGAATTTTAGACCTTGTATAAATATTTATACAGTTTATCAATATTCGAAATAAATTGAACAATTAAATTCCCATTTTATAATTTTAATTAACCAATGATTTTATTTTCTAACTTATATGCATGCATTCATATATACGTGCTAAATTAAATTTAAACCAAATCTGTATATTTATTATTTTCTTTTCTGCAAATTAAAATAGTAGTTAACTTTACTGTAAAAATTCTCTAACTTGTATGCATATTTTTTTTTCTAGATATATTTGTATATAGATTACTGGATAAATTCAAATCGAAGAAAACTGCAAAATCTCACCTTGAACACGCTTGCGAATCCCAGGCCGCTGCTCGACTTCGAACACCCTGAGACACTGCCACAACCAACCTCGTACGCACCCTGACACGACACCTCGTCTCCCATACGCTAGCCAATTCGAGCTCACTACCTACCCCAATCGTTGTTCCGTTCCACCACCGCCACCTGACGATAATCGGTATGCATACCTTCCTTCCCTACGAGCCTCGCATGCTCAGTCGCGATTTATATTAATATATTTTTTTGCCGTTACTGTTCAAACAGAGGAAAAAGGGATTCGTTTTAACTTTGATTTTTGATTTTGGGTTTTAAAATACTCGGCTGTTTATAAAAAGATGGCGAGAAGAGGACGCACCACTAAAAGAAATTGAGAGGATGAAGCGACTAGAAGAAAGAAGAAGTGATGCTTTGTGTGAAGAAAATGTTTTGCTACAGTGATCTTTGGAATGAAGTCAAAAAGATCTGAGGTGAAAAGTATTCAGCTTATGGGAAAAGGTGTTGATGTGAAATAGCTAGATCGGTCAATATATACATGTATTATATCTTTAAATTCAAATCGTCTCGAATATAGCAACTCAAAATCTCGACCTCCAATCGAGGCGTGCTGCTAGGCGTTTATAATGTTAAACCCCTATTCCGAACGCACTGGAAAAGGGTTCGAGTCCAAATTCGATCGTATGAAGAATATAGCTTTTTGGACCCAGTTATTATATTGAATTTTCGATATAAATTTCAGCGCGTTTATATGTCGTACGCTCACAAAACAACTCCAAACACTATGAAAATTGAAATCTGATAATAATACAATATTACGGATCCAATGGAACTGGTTTCGTCGAATTCCGATACTGTGCCCCGGAACGCTATTTTCAAATATCGATTTAAACGATAAAATTTCAAAACTGAACAAACACTTCAAATTTAAATTTTTAACACTTCCATTATCTTCAGCATAATCAATATGAATTTTGTAGGCCTTGAAAATATTTTTAACAGGCTTAAAATTGAAGATTCAATAATTTACCCAACTTTCAATAAATTAAATTCAATAATTAAATTGCTAAATTCATTCTTATATTTGAATTTCAAACTAAACTAACTTCCAGATATTTAAAATCAATTAAATATTCTGATTTCCAATATCAAAAATTCAGGGTCGTTACATTCTTCCCCCCTTAAAAGAATTTCGTCTCGAAATTACAAGTTAAGAAGAATGCTTCATCCCGTTTACTATTTTCCCAAAATCAAACAGTTTTATCAAATTCTCAAACCAATCTTCTTATCATAACCACACTATCATCCTTATTAATTTTCCAAACATTTTCATAGTTTCAAGCAACTTTATTTTACTTCACAATTCAAATTTAAATTTAAATTCAAATTGTAAATTATCCAAAATTTCTCAAAAATTTTCTAACTCTCTAAATTTTCGAAAAATTTCGCCAGCGACTCCTTTGCGCAGCTAGTTCGGTACAACTACAAAATGTCCCTACGGACTGCCAAATTCCAAAAGAAAAGGAAAAGCCAAGCGGCTATACAAGAAAGGATCAAATTTCATACTGAAATTCAAATATATACCTTTGCCGAGCAAATTCCAATTTATCTTCTGAAATCAAAAATCCAAATTTTCTTTTGCCTTTAAAACACCTGTATACTACTAGCAATAATTTCCAATCATAGCTTTCAAAATCATTTTATATATTTCTTTTCTTTTATTCACATTTATATTTTGATTTTTATCCACTTATTAACTTAGAATATTTCCTCAATTCTAAATTTTACTTAAGAATTTCACCATTTCTTAAGTTCAATATAAGTATTTACATACTTCTTATATTTATTTTCACTTCACTACCAAAGTTATATATTCATTTCCATTCAACTTTGCATTTTCAATTCCATTTGAATTCAATTTACTTCATTTTAGATATTGAATTCTATTTACCTTATCTCAAATTCAAATTTGAAATCATTTGTCGTTACTGAAAATTTTCAAAAATTCCAAATTTTTTCTAACTCCCAAAATTTTCAGAAAATTTTGACGGAGTCTCCATTGTACGAAGGAGCTTTTGCAATTTGACAAGAGATATAAATATATATACATCGACCCACACGGTCGGAAAACAAAAACAGTTCATATTTCCTATTTTTTATTGCGTAGGCGTACCTTTATTAGCATTTTAAGCAATGCGGCTTATTTATTTAGCATTTCGCGTAATCAAAACCAGCAAAACGGCATCCCTGCACCTGTACTTACTCAATTTAAATATGTAAGTGACATATATAGGAAATATAAGTAAGTAAATGAAAGTGTTGTATGGATAAATGAATTAGTATATAATTTATGATAATTGAATGAATTAAACATTATGTAAGCAATTATGATAATTAGTGGACATAATAAACTTGAGTGTAATATAAAGATAATGATAACATTTATCGCAAGTTACATTTTATTTAGGCTGCTAAATTTAAGGTAGGAAATCAATTACATATTTATGTAAGTAAATGTTCATTAATGTGAGATAGGACAGTAATTGTAAAGTGTGAATGTAATGAAATAAATGGAAATGTATATTTTAGTCATAGATAAAAATAAAAGAATGAAACCTAGTTGAATAAATTGATTAAGGTTTTAATTATAATAAATGTAAATTTGGATTTTGTTTGTAATTCATTTTCCAAATACAAATTTAATATACATTTTCTGTAAATTTTATATTTTGGTTAAACATTGACTTTTATTTGAAAATTTTAAAAATTTAAAATTTTGAATTCTAATCTTTTTAATTGAAGTTGGATAGGATGCTGATATCCATTCTATTTTTCGTTTCATCAAATTATGTTGTATACTTTTATAATTTGATAAAATACAGCGTTTTACATGCAATGATTTTCTGTATTCTATTTTCTATTTCCTATGTTCATTTCTATATTTTTATTTTCTATTTATTTATTTTTATTTTATGGTTTTCACTTTGAATTATTTTGGTTGTTGACTTGTTTTATTTTGGATAAATGGCTTAGAAATTTGAAGGGACTTTAGTTACTTGTTTTTATTTCAATGTCTTTTCCTTTTCCCTAACATTCATTTGCCTAGCTCTTTACTCCTTTGCTTGCCATCCAAACCACTCCTCTAGCCGTACAAATCATTCCACTAATCACGTACAAAAATATTTCATTCCCATCTCAATATCCTCTTTTTCATTTGCATTTAAGAATAAAATATATACAAGATCTTTCTCCTTTAATTGTTGCAGTTTCTTTTCTTGCCTTCTCATCTTACCTTAGGCGTTCACTCCACATCTATAGCCGTTCAAATCTTTTTGTTAACCTTAGCTGCCACTTCTTTACTCATTCACGTATAAAAATATTCCCATCTCATCTCTTCTCATTTGTTTCCTGAAGAAATTTTTTTTACAGCAAGTTCTCAAGGCTTCTCCTCCTTCTCTCTTTCCTTTTTCTTTCTTTTGTTTTCTATTTTGTTCAAGCAAGGCTCGGCCATGCCTCCCTCTAGCACACCTCTAACCATCATGACCAAGCAACACAAGATGATGGTTGAACCCATATGTGGTGTAGCCAAGCCGTTGATTGATTAAGGCAAGTTATGCCACTTTGATTCATTTATTTTTCCATTGTTTTAACCTCTATTCTTTTGTATTGAATCATATTCTTATGTATGTAATATTGTTTGCATACAAGATTTGGATCTGACCATTCATCCACTCAAGTTTTCATTGTGCTTTGTCGTGCTTTTTCGTGCTTTGCGGAGTTTGGATTTTTATTCTGAATTTGTCAATTCTAGTTTAAAAAGGTGAGTTTATCACTCTAGACATATGTACTTATATTATTGTGAAATGATGACAAGTGAATCTGTATAAATTGATATGTAATTCATACATGCCTGTGATATATTATATGATGTTAAATGCTGTTTATATACCTGTTACATTACCTGATATGTTATTATATGTTATACTGTTCATTTTAATTACAGTATCTCACACTGCAAGTTTCCTATCACTATGGGTTGAAATGATACATACCCGAACGGATATTAGAATAAGGAAAAATCATTATGGGCTGAAATGATAGGCTCGAGTGATTTTTATTGTATTTTTATTTTATTTTATTTGACTTGGGATTGCGGGTTTGAAATTATAGAACCCGGATTTTTCTTTTAAATTACGGATTGAAATGATACATATCCGTATCACTTGACCTAGGTTAGAAAATATTATACAGACCCATGGTTATATTTTTAAAATAATATTTTCCTAAAAGATTATTAAGTATTTTGAGTTTTATAGATATATGAAATTTTAACTTAAATTTTGATTTAAATGCCTTAAATTATAAATGTGTATTGGTTTTTCTATAAGTTAAATTTTTATAAGTTAATAATTGGTTTTAAGTTAAATTAAGGACCTTTATTGATGATAAATAACTTAATATGGAAGTTTTAAATCTAACCTAGTAATTGTTATGAATTTTACTTTATGAAACAGACATGTTTTGTGTAATAAATAATGTATTTTGAACTGATAAAATGGAATACAGTTTTAATTGGATATTTTGTAGAAAAACATATTTAACTAGAAAATCATAGTTAATTGATGACTAAATGAATAGATCTAAAAGAAAAATTGATTGTTATATTAACTATGATAAAATAATCTTTTGTGAAATGTTATGTTTTGTAAAATAAATAGTTATGATTTTTAAATGGAAAAATGAAATTTTAATTATGACCTAACTTGATTATTGGAAATTTGGTTTTTCAAATAGAAATTTAAGTTAAGAAAATAAATAGAAATTTAGTTTTATTTATGGAATGGGTATTTTAAATTAAAGTGTTAGGTTGGTGGTTAAAAATAAAAGTTAAGTAAAATAGTGTATTTTGACTTAATAAATGAATTATGGTTTAAATTGGATATTTATTTATAAAATTTTATTTTATTAAATCATAAGTTAAATGATATCTAAATGAATGTTTTAAATCATGAAATATGATTTTTATAAATTAAAAATGGCTAGAATTGAAGTTTTAATGTTTTTGAAAAGTTAAGCAATTTATAAAGGATTGACTAAAAAATGAAATAAATTTAAATTCGACATTTATTAATAAAAATGTTGTTTTATTAAAATTTATAAGTTAAGTAATATCCAAATAATTTTTTTTGGAAAGTGGAATGAGTTTGATAAGTTAAAAATGAGAAAATTTGAAGATATATTGTTTTAAAGGGTATAACAGAAATTATAGCGTTTATGAAATGCTGTGTTAAATGAACTATGGCTGGAAATATACTAAAAAGACCTATAACTGCATTTCTGAAGTGCTGTAATTTCTGGAAATTGAACTATGGCTGAAAATATACTAAAAAGACCTATAGCTGCATTTCTGAAGTGCAGTGATTTCTGAAAATTGGAACTATATGCTGAAATTACTAAATAAACCTATAACTGCATTTCTGAAATGCTGTAGTTTCTGATTTTGAACTATGTTTTGATATATACTAAATATACCTACCGCAGCACTTTATAAATGCTGCTGTTTTGAAAATTTCAATGTTTGAAATGATTGAACGAATGAACTTAGAAACGTTACAACTTTGAAATGAATATTATTTGACATTGAATTTAAATGGTTTGGAAATGAATTTATTTGAAATAGTATTTAGTTAAGAATTGTCTTTAAATATATTAGCTTGAAGCTTATTGGAATTGAAGATTTAAGAATGTGACCTTATAAAGTGGTTTGGTTTAAGATGATTTAAAGGAATATTTCAAGTTAAATAAATTTAAAGAAATATTCAGTGATTTGGAAATTTGGGTTTTATTTAAATAATATATTGATTTGGTTTTTGGAATTTAAGTGATATATTATGGCTTTGGTTTTTGAAATGGGAATGATATTTTGGTTTGTGGAGTATAAACTAGATTTGAATATGATATTTTGGTTTGAAGTAGAAACTAGTTTTGAAAATGATATTTTGGTTTTGAAGTATAAACTAGTTTTGAAATGGATATGATATTTTGGGTTTTAAAGTAAAGGATTTTGAAATAAATATCCATGGGTTATAATAACGGTTGGGTGGCAAAAAGACCGGGATCGGATATGGGCATACTCTCTATCGATACCGAAAACCACTTTGACAACCGTGTACGCGGTGGAGATTCCAGAACGAAGTAGGATGGTGGCGACGATCCTATTAAGGTATGAACATGGACCCAACTCCCATGAGTTGGCATAAGGTGGCTAAAACAGGAGCGATTCTCGGACCAATGAGGTAGCACCTCTGATCAGACGCATTTCTTTGATACTATTCTATTAATTTGTGATTTATTTGGTGGACACTCTTTGATTTTGATTTGGGAGTGTATTCCGAGGTGGGCGGTAGTGGCTGCCATGCGTTTCCACCAGCCCGGATGCGTAATTGGTATATCTACCCTGGCATTGCCTTGTTGTGCCGTGTCACCTACCATATCGAGCTTTACTACGAGTTTGGATTTGTGCCATAGCCTGTGGAGTATTAAGGGTAGCTCCCGATCTGGGGGTATGCTAATACTGGATAGACTACCGGGACTATTATGTGTTAAGGTGGAAAATGTAAAGCCTTAATGCTATTTAAAAGTAAGATTATTTTATTATAGACATTATTAGTATAGCGAATATTACTACATAGTAGATAGTTTAACGGATCCTTAAAGAATGGGCGATCCCAAGCATTCTTTAAGTTACTTGTACTTTTCTATTAAAGTTCACTTGAGTTGGTTTACATTGTATAAGTATGTATGTCCCGACTCGAGTGTTTTGTGTTTTGCTTTACGCTCGGGTTAGACTGAGTGATACATTTGAGACTCACCTTTGGAGTTGGAGCTTTTCTTAGAGATCCATCTATCTATTTCGCTCTCAGTTATCAGTTGATTCTAGTGATGTATTCTGATTTATACTTGATTATCATATTGAGACTTCTGTTGTATCTTGTTAACCCTGCTGTATATATATAGTAGCTTCATGAACTACTATTTCTTTGCTTCCACTGCATTATTATATTACTCTGTGTCTGTGATCTGTGATTTATTTACTGTATATTCTGAGTTTTGCCAAATTTTCTTTACAATCTATTGTTTTTAATTGTTCAAGTCCAACATGTGTGGATTTATTATCGATTTGAATGGTCCAAAATAGTGGGTCGTTACAGAGTTCCTCTGTTTATAAATCAATGCTTTCGAAAAGGGTGGTTTCGACTTAGTCGAAATCTTTCTGCCAATCTTATGCCTTTCAAAGGTATTGAAGTCATCAATGCAGAGTTGACGGTGTCTGTCCCGGTTGATATGGACGACCAAACTAAAGTCTTGAAAATTGGGTCGCAACTTGGAAACAAGATGTGGTTGGAACTTATCAAATTTATTCGCCCCAACTTGGATGTGTTCGCATGGATGCATTCCGATATGTGTGGGGTGTCACCAGAAATCGCATGCCATGCACTCAATATTGATCCCAAGTTCACACCAGTAAAGAAAAAGAGGCACAGCTTGGGTCCTTAACGGTCTAAGGCGTTAAGGGAAGAGGTGGACAACTTAATGGCCAACGGCTTCATCCGTGATGCAACTTATCCAGAGTGGGTATCTAACCCGGTCTTAGTCAAAAAGCCCAATGGGAAGTGGCGAACCTGTATCAATTACTCGGACTTAAACAGAGCTTGCCCAAAAGACAGTTTCCCTCTCCCCAGAATAGATCAGCTTGTAGATGGAACAACAGGACACGAGCTGCTGTCATTCATGGACGCATACTCCAGGTACAACCAAATCCTGATGCATGAGCCTGACCAAGAAAACACCATCTTCATCACCGACCTGGGCCTATACTGCTATAGGGTAATGCTATACAGGTTGAAGAACGTCGGGGAAACTTACCAAAGGATGGTGAATACCATGTTCAAGTGCCAAATCGGGAAAACTATAGAGGTTTATGTAGACAATATGTTGGTCAAATCACGAGCAGCTGCTAACCACCTGGATAACCTTGCTGAAATGTTTGAAATACTCCGAAAGTATGGAATGAAGCTTAATCCTCTCAAATGTCACTTCGGTGTAGCCTCCGGAAAATTCTTAGGATTCATTGCAATTGCCAAGGGCATCGAAGCAAATCCTGAACAAATAACGGCACTACGAGAAGTCCAAGCTCCAAAGAATAAGAAGGAACTGCAAAGCCTAAATGGAAAAGTCGCAGCACTAAGTCGATTTATCTCGAAAGCCATCGACAAGTGTATACCATTCTTCGATGCGCCGAAGAAAGGAAAGAAGAACTTCAAATGGAGTGAAGCTTGTCAAACAGCATTTGAAGCGTTGCTGGGGCAAATGAAGGCTCCGCCAATCCTATCAAAGCATGTGGATGGAGAAGGCCTGTTCATTTACTTGGCGATCTCACCCCATGCATTGAGCACTGATCTTGTGCGTGAAGAAGCAAAAATCTAGCGATCCGTGTATTACATTAGCAAGCGGTTCACTGGAGCCGAGAAAAACTATCTGAAACTGGAAAAACCACCGTATTGCCACTTGATCGCATCTAGGAAGTATGACCATACTTTCAGGCTCATCTACTTAAAGTGTTGACTGACCAGCCTCTGAAGCAAGTGTTATATCGGCCTAAACTTCCGGACGACTTCTCAAGTGGAATATAGAACTGAGTCAATATGATATCATATACCACCCAAGGAAGGCCATCAATGGGCAAGCGTTAGCAGACTTTATCGCTGAATTTACTGTACGGGATGATGAGGAAGAAACACAGCTGGAAGTTGACACCCAATGGAGACTCTTTGTCGATGGCGCATCTAACAACCTCTGTTTGGGAGCATGAGTAGTGCTTGAAACTCCCGAAGGATGAGCCATTTGTTACGCTTTGCGCTTGGAATTCCCTGCTACGAACAACGAAGCGAAATACGAATCGTTGATAGCGGGACTAAAAGTAATGGAAGAGCTCAAGATAAAATATGTTCACATATACAGCGACTCCCAACTGGACGTCTGTCAAGTAAAAGGGGAATACCAGGCTCGAAGGGAGAACCTTGCCCCGTACCTGTCTAAAGTGCAAGAACTGCTAAGCGACATCAAACACTACACTATAACCATGGTAGCAAAACACCAAGGCATATTATTTGGCTAAACTGGCAAGCTCTGGGGAAGCTCGGTTATTGGGGCTAGTCCTAATTGAAACTCTAACCACCCCAAGCATAGAAGAAATGGACGTCAACTGGATCCTCGAGCTTACCGTTGAACCAGATACGTGGATGACATCGATAAAGGTCTCTTTAATTGCAGGGACTCTTCTGACAGACCGAAATCACATGAAGGAGAATGCGGAGAGCACACTGGGGGAACCCTTGCAAAGAAAGTCCTTCGGTATGGGTACTTCTGGCCAACAATAAACCGTGACGCTGCAGACTACGATAGAAAATGTGATCGCTACCAAAGATTCAACAAAATTAAAAGAACTCCTTCAACAGAGCTAATGCAAATGCTCAGTCCATGGCCATTTGCAATATGGGGGATCGATTTGATCAGCGTCTTGCCAATAGCAAAAGGAGGGGCCAAATATGCTATAGTTGTTGATTATTTCACAAAATGGGCTGAAACAGAACCGCCGGCCACCATAGCCATAAAGAAAGCCATTAATATTGTTACTAAAAACATTATTTGCAAGTTTGGCGTGCTACATAAAATCATTACTGACAATGGAACTCAATTCGAGAGCGCCGAGTTTAAAGACTTCTGCAAACGCTTCCGGATTGAGAAGAGCTTCTCCGCAGTAGCTCATCCACAAGCAAACGACCAAGTAGAAGCAATAAACAAGATCATCAAGTCCACTATCAAAAAGCGACTAACTAAAGCAAAAGGAAACTGGGTTGATGAACTTCCACTCACACTATGGGCTTATAGAAGTATCCACAAAGCAGCAACCGGCCACACTTTGTTCGCTCTAGCGTATGGCTCGGAAGTAATGATTCCTGTTGAATTAGAAGTCTCCTCGCACCGAAGGTAAAATTTTAATCAAAAGCAAAACGTGCAGTTCCTACTCGAATCGCTAGACATGATCGACGAAAGAGGAGAAGAAGCCGATTTGAGAACTACCTTGTGTACTCTCTATTTTTCAGCAAATAAGCCTTCTCGAGATGACGGGGGCATTGTAAATAGGCAAAAGTTTGTTCTGCTTTTGTTAATAAAAATTGATTCGCTTTTTACCCCGACAAAACTCTATTCATAATAACTGCCCGCTAGGTCGACGGAAGAAAATCGACTCAAACCGTCGAAATGGCGGAACCCGATCTTTGCCATCTAAAAATCAATGTTGCTCCGGATACATTGGGAAGGCTAAAACTTACACTCCTCACATTGCCCGAAGATAGGCAACACCGAGGAGTACGAAAAGCCGCGCATTCTATAAGCCGCGTACTAACTCTTAAAAAATTACACTCCTCACGTTGCCCAAAGATAGGCAACACCGAAGAGCATGAAAAGTCGTGCATTTCATAAGCCATGAACTAACTTTTAAAACTCAAACCCCTCGCATTGCCCGAAGATAGGCAACATCGAGGGGTACTAAAACCGTTCCAGATCAACGGGCGTACCGGTCCCAAAATCCACACATTAACTCTCGAAGCCGTGAAGTCACGCTCCTAAAACGAAGACTCCTCACATTGCCCGAAGATAGGCAACGCCGAGGAGCATCACTGCGAAACTACGCCCCTAAAACATGAACTCCTCACGTTGCCCAAAGATAGGCAGCACCTACGATTACCAGAGCCGTTCCAGATTGATGGGACGTGTCAACCCTAAAACCCGTGTATCCCATAAGCAGCGCACACTTGCAAGTCCCGAAATTGCCCCGACAACATCAGGGAACCTATCCATACAAAAATGGTAAGATTCAACCCACCCTTTTGTTGGAAGCAATGGGCACGACTCCAACAAAATCGGAGTGCTACAAACTATAACACTTAAACGTCGGCAATGTGTAATTGCTTACAGCCAACTCATACAGTGGGCATGTTCCAAATATGCATATGTCACATACTTACCAGAGTATCGCAGAGAACTTGGACTACCTGCTTAAGCCACAAAACTTCTGGAAGAAGAAAAATCAAGTTGTGATTTAGTCAAATTTCAAGTGTTAATGTGTAGATTATTTAAACCCTAAGTTACCGGTCATCTTTCAGTTGTTTGAAGTAACAGCCCTGTGAACTAGCGGGCATACACCAGCACTTAAATAAAATTACTTGAAAATAATAATTTCACAAGTTCTATTACTCCAAACAGAGAATTATCTCTCCAAATAAAGCATTTTGGCTGTAATCACAGAACTGAATAAGTGTTAACAAAACAAGCACAAGTGCACAGAACACATACGAACGGACAAGTAAGAGTACAGTAAAAATATCGACAATGTATTACTTATAATTTTCTTTTATACAGGGTCAAACGTAGGGGCCGTACCCACACAACACTGACCAACAAAAGGAAAATACAGACTCCACAACAAAAACACTAAGTGCAGACTCTGCACTTGTACAAAATGACTCAAAAAGAACCAAAATCATATCGGTCACCACCCAAACTCCTCATCACTTCTTTCCACCACTCCCCTTCCCGTCCTTTGTTCGAAGTTTCTACCTCACCTCGGGAGTGATGTCGCTGCCAGTAATATCAACAAACTCCTCAACACTAACATCTTCCTCCTGATCTGTAGCCTTCTCAGAAGGTTCGCCCTTCGCTTTGCGCTTTCATGACTTGCGGGAGCTCTTCGAGGCTTTGATCGCTTCAACCTTCTCTTTCTTGATAGCGACCAATTCATGTTGAGTCTTACGAGGCTTCTCCGTTTGAACTTCCTGCTCCCTAACTTCGTCCGCTATTACGTCACCTTCCAAAGATATAGAAGGGTCATCCAAGCCATGGAGTGCAGATATCTTTTCAGACTCCGGTCCCGGCTGTGAGCCAGACACGGACACAGAGACTAGAATAGGAACGGAAACGAGCATAGAAGCAGTGGAAATAGCAGCAGGTCCAGGCGCCGAGAAAGCTGGCACATCAACAGAAAAGGTAGATGGACCTATAAGATCAGAAATGAAAGCATTAAATTACTCATGCTCTTGCGGCGTAAGCTGAAAGCTCCCGAACTCGGGAGAAACGATAGGATTACCTACACCGGAAGAGTGACAAAGAATGTCAACTTCGTATTCATCGCCTTCACCCTCCTCAGACGGTTCTATGACCCGAGAGGAAGCTTCAATCCCAGAACTTGTTAGCAGATTGCGGGGCTGCTCCGATGGATCGCCGACACCAGAAATGAAAAGCTCTGTAAGCGCTTCGACAGTCGTAGTCAAGGCGGCATCGGCAGCTTCTTTCTCCCTCTCAATCCGCAAAATCTCCTAGACCTCCAGCAACGCCTTCTTTGATTCCTCATTAAGGTAGGCATTTTCTAACTCTCGCTCGGTGTAAACGTCACCGCTGGCATGAAAGCGGGTCAAGATTTCTTCCTAGGCCACAACAAGAGTGCGCAGAAATTTTGGGCCCAAGTAGATAAGGCTCCTCTAAACACAGCGAGAGTCTCGTCCATCTTTTCCATCTTCCTCTCGAAAGCGTTTTAAAGCTCAAAATAATCCACCAAAACAGTGGCCTTCTCAACCTCAACGTGAGACTTATCTGTGCTAAGCTGTGCAACTTGGTCCCGTAGTCGGGCGATCGTCTCAGCCTGATCAGAGATGGTCTTATTGTGCCCCTCAATGATAAGGTCGTGGTCGGAGATAGTTTTCTTCTGAGCTTCAATCGTTATGCTACAAGTAGCCACCTACTCCTTTAATTTGGCCTCTTCGGCATGAGCCTTCTTTATTTCGTCCCTATAGACGATCTCAATTCTTTCATGGGCCTCTCTTGCTTCATTCAGCAAGTTGGTGTTCTTTTTACTTTCTCGAAGTGTTGCTTCTTTCTCCTCCTCTAGTTGTTTGATTCTGACATCGCGTTCTATCAACGCTCTTTCAAAATCATCCTTCTTTGACTCGAAAGAGAGGATTTCCTGGTGGTTGTTGCGATTTGTATCTGCCAGTTGCTTACACAATTTTTCCACCCTTCGGCCTGATCTAAATCATTTTGGATAGCCTGAAGATTTGGCATGTAAGAATCTCTACAGACCGGACGGAGATCACAATCAAGCTTAACCCCTCTTAGAAACCAGCCGGGGAGCGCCGCCTCAAGCTTGGGAGGACCCGACGGAAGAATACAGGCAGGTCTTTGGTGGGGACATGAAGCACCAGGGGCAAGCACAACAAAAGATGGTGGGATGTAAGTTGAAGTCGGAGCAGGTGCAGAAGTAACGGGGATTTCCTGACCCGTTGAAGAGTGCGTCGGAGCAAAAGCTTGTTGTTCTGTAGAATGGGAACGATGATCGAATTTTGACCTCTTCGTTGGCTCCTCTCTCTCTTCGAAAGTCCTCCTCTTCTCATAACCACCTTTGTACGACCGGCTCCGCTCTCTCTCATCTTGGCGATGGTCTTCGTCCTCTAGATCCTTTCATCTTCTATGCTCTTCCTCCGTCTCTCGGGGCTGGTGACGGCTGAAAGAACGCTTGGACCAGCACTCGGAGTCGGTGAATTCATTGAAGTCATCATAAAGGTTGCATCCTCTCATCATACCTGACACAAAGCATAAATAAAAGGCTTTAGAAACAGAAAATAGACATGTAAAGTGTATGTACAAGTGAGTGTGACCCTAGCGAAGCATGTGATGTGTTTGGGAGGAGAGCCTAAAACGACGTCACAAATTGGATCGAGCAGGCGTCGTGAAGGGAATCGGACTAACTTCGGATGCGACGTGGCTCGAACGAGGGGGCACCTCCTTAAATCTAAAATCTTCCCCTATAAGCGCGTCGAAATCGACATAAACATCGCTCAAATCACCAAACTCCATGCCAGCATCTTTGCTCGGAGAATCCTGACATCCCCCGATCCTTGGGGCATTATCTTTATCACCTGTTCTGGAGGAGGTGAGCTCGGAATAACGGGACTCATCCCTAGAGTCTCATCACACGATTCAGAATCTCCATCATCGGATTCTGCATAGAAGACATCACTAGAAGTGGACTCGTCGCTACTACTCCCGACTTCCCCCTCCTCTTTTTCTAAGTCTAGTGCGGCTTTGACTTTGCTCTATTTGAACTCTTTTTCTCCTTCCTCCAAAATCGAAGGCATTCTGGCCAGGCGACTAACTCCGGTCGCAGCAACATATCTTCCATCACAAGCCCATTCGGCTGATTCTCCGGACAAGTCATCTCTCTCTTGAAAAGCGCCTTCTTCGGACCTATGAGAAGAGGAAGTGGATCGCGTACAAACCCTGGATCGAGAAGGAGAGGGTGCTTCAACGGGAACGGCGGACCTCCTCGGATGCAATAACTCATATCGGAGTAAGTTCTCATCAGTCAGTATGACTTTAACGGACCTTTCCTCAGCATCGATAGCCTTCAGGGTTCGACAAACTTCATTAAGAGATAGGTCCCTATTCGGCCTCGAAATAATTGCAAGAAATTTTCGACTTGTTAGTAGCCCCGTAGTGACACGTCGGAACTCAATAAATAAGGAAAAGAACTTACCTTCCGTCGTCCATAGACGATTAAACCCTTCGGGGCACCTGACGAAAAAATATTAGATCTTAAACTGGGAAAGGTTGATTTGCAGCCGTAATACGATTTTTTGATTCCTTTGAGCTTCGATTACGACCAAAGACGGACACTCCTCCCTTCTCTTGAATGAAAGAAAGTTCCGCAACTCTTTGAAGCTCGAAGTGCGATTGAATGTGCGCATGAAAAGGACACATGCGATTGAATGTGCGTAGCCATTGGGATGAATCTAGAATGGCGAAATGTCTATATTTGAGAGAGTCTCATGCAAAAAGTCATTAAAAGGGGGGAACGGCTCCATTCAGAAACATATACCAATGGCAAGCAGTATATCCCGGTGGAGGCATGTGTGCAAACTCGTTCTTTTCCAGGAGGCATACATCTTCCTCTGGTATGCCATGTTGCACATAGATATTATGCAAAACCTTAGCGGAAACCACAGAAGAAGCTCTTTCTGATGAGTTGAGAAGAACCCTAAAATTTGGAAGAGTCAATCCAAGACCGGACCTATTGAGGCCAATCAGTCATATTCAGCCTGTGAAGTGGAAGGAGAAAGAGCATCGGACGATGACTCGGTTTCGAAAATGTCGGGCTTCCTCTACTTGATTTATGGCGTGAAGATGGATACTTCATTCTAAAAACAACAAAACTCGCATCCAAAATGGTCAGGTGATTCTATTCTAAACTAATAATTTCCCCTACAACACTTGAACTTCGGAGAGACGTTGATTCGTGCTGACACAACGGATTTTCAAGTATATACCGAGGCAAGTGCAGTGTGTTTGTCTATAGGGGGTGAGCTCGGTGTCTGAAACACTACAAATGCTATATCCCGTGTAGATAGTTCGCTCGTAGTGAAAAGGAAAAGGACTTATCATATCGTTTCCATTTGTTTTTACTTCCTCTACACTTGCTCGTTATCGATCGACGATCGATAATGGATCCATTGTCTAAAGCGACGCAGAGGATTCTTTTCATTACAGGGACACCGAGCGTGCAAAAAGCAAGTAAGACAAATCCAAATTCTTCGGAAGAGCCAGGACCAATTCGTGATGTGTCATGCAATATCAGCTATAGAACTGGGCACAAGTCAATTCTGGCTTAATGGATGAAGATAGAAAAATGTGTCAAGCACTGGGACAAGGCCCAAATGTCATTCCGGGAGAAACTCAAGACTTGTTTTACTATCTTCCTTCATTAATCCGCAATCAACTCAAACTCGTCACGACCAACATCACAAACGCAAACCTCGTCATCGAATCGTTAAACAAACATTGTAATTAGCGAAACCCACCTCAAACTAAACTCCAAATACAGAACTGGTCAAAGGCTTGGGATCGGAGAACCAGGAACTGATCGGCATCGACCTAAGGAGATGGCGAACTAGGGTCGGGGTGGCCTGTAGGCAGTCGGCGAACTAAGGCGACGACGAACTAGGTGATAGCGAACTAGGCTTGTGGCAACGTAGAAGGAATCACGGCTTTAGGCAAAATCCAGCTCGTGAGAGTGATGAAACGGGTCGCACACGTAAAGGCTAGAATCGCTGCAAGTCGATGGATCGAAGGCTTGAATTGAATCGTAGCTAAGTAATCAGATCGCACAAAAGAAGAAAGAGATCGGGTCGCGTGAAAGTGAGGGAATGGCTCGGCTCGAATGGCTATATAGGAAAATGAAAATGAAAAAGATGAAAAATCTCTTAAGTACTCGGGTCGCCAGCAATCCATCAGCTATGGATCGCTAGAGATCCATAGAATTGCCCATCTCCGACTTCAAATTTGCACCGCGACATCTACCTACTATTTCAAGGTATACCGAGAAGCTGTAAAGAGAAATTTGATCCGTTATGACAAGCAGTAGCGGTCGAGACCAAAACTAAGTGATCAGCAGCGTGACCTAGCTCACGTCCGCAAAGCTCTAACACGATTACTTGAAATTTAACAAGTAGAGACTAAAGGCAATAACTTCCAGAGCATGCCTTGTTTCCAACGAAGACGTACTCTGGGAGGCAAATGTTATTCGGGATTTTAACCCAACAAGATCCAAGAGAAGATGTGATGACTTGGTGAAGTCAGAATGATTCAGAACTCAACCAAAAGGGCTAAGGCAACAAGTTAAAGAGAGCCAAGTCATATTACAAAAGCAACGACTGAGTTTGGCTAAACCAAGAGACCAACATCCGTCCAATCCAATCAGCTGCTAATACAACTAGCTAGTAAATCATCATCAAAACAAAGCAACATGGAATGAGACTACACGAGCAACATCGATACAAGGCAATGAAGGGATTCCAGACATCAAAGTCCAGAAATAATATTAGTGCAAGCGATCCATACTCTATGAATCGCCAGCAATCCATACGACATCAATGGATCGCTATGGCATGCAGGAGCAACGATTTCTTAGAAGACAAGTGAAAATATGCTAAGTGTATGGATCGCTAGCGATCCATACACCATGGATCGCCAGCGATCCATACGAAGCCATGGAATACTTGCAACATAGCATAGTAAAGCTGATAAGAAAGGAGCTAAGTAATTAGCTCGCACGCGAGCTAATTGTATGGATCGCTACCGATCCATGCTATTGTCTCAGGTCGCGAGCTAAGCCTCGTTGCATCTTCCTGAGTCCATCTGCAAGCAGTCAGTGAACATGTAACGACCCCGAATTTTATAAATATTTAAATTGATAATTAAATTAATTTTTGAATAAAAATTGTGGAATTGATTTAGAAATTGATTCGAGTTCCCCAAATCCAAATAAAAATATATTAAATCATTTTGAATTTAGAGATTGTATATATGTGTGAATCTGTATAGTTGTGCCTATATGAGTAGATTTGAAATTATATATACACACTGAATTTGAATTTAAATCTTAAATAAATGGTTTAAATATTAAATATAAAGATATAGACATTTGACACAAGTATAAAATTAAATAAATAATTTAAATTCAGAATTGATGGTTTTTATAATCGAAATAAAAATAATAATAATATCTGAGTTAGAAATAGAAATAAAAACAATAAGTATTACATTAAAATTTATAATAAATATTTAAAATAGAAATGGAAGTAAAAATAATAATTTAAGCTAAAAATTGAAATCAATATATAAGGTAAATACAATTGCTAGAATTTTGACAACATGTTAAAATAGAGATTCACTTATATTATAAAAACAAATAAAAATATATATCTATACACTTGTAAAAAAAAGAAACAATATATGAATTTGTACAAGCCAAATATAAGTATGAAGACAAAGCAAAGGATAAGTATGCAAGCAAATATAAAAATAAGTATGTAAACACAAAGCAAAAGAAGATATGTATATAACCATATAAGTACATACGAAATATAAAAAAATGGATAAGTATGGCAAAGCAATTAATGCCATATCTATTAGTACACAAGAAAAATTATATCAGCCACCAAATCATCATCTCTAGCATGGCAAAGAAAATTATCAGCCGAGACAAACAATATAAAGCAAAAGAAGTCAGCTCTATGTACAAACAAAGTTATAAATAATATGAACAAAACAAAATATTCAATTGTACAATGTGAATTAATGAAGCCACCAAATATCATCATATTTGTACGGCCGAGATAAGAAGTAAAATATATATTTGTACATGGCAAATTAATGCAGCCCCAAAATGGTACATATCAGCCACGAGACAAGGAAAAATATCACTGATCAAATTTGTACAAACAAATATATTACTTGTACAAGTTCTATCACCACTAAACCCAATTCATTTATATCAGCCTTTTCATTTCATTTTTCGTTTATTCAAAACTGTGTAAACCTGAAAATAAGTATCAACTTAAAACTTAAATAAACTTCAACTAAAAACAAACAATACAAGCTGATCCAAGCCAGAGAATCAAAGAAGGAAGCTTCAGTAAATAAAAGAATTCAAGCTTGTTCAACATAAGAGAAGCTTTGTTCTTCCTCTTGAGATCATGTGAGTAAACTGACACCCTAAAAGCCTAAATCTGTTTTTATATCTGATGATTATGATTAATACTTGAATGTTGTTGTGAAAAATATTTGTATAAGCCTGCATGTGATATATATATGTGTAAATAGGGTATGCATGTCTGGAAAACAGGCAAAAACTTGCCTCTATTTATACTTTCCAGGTTTACAAGGTTTAAAAACCTATTCAAAAATTTATATCACCCAAAGGAATTAATGATAGGCTTTGATTTCTAAACAAAGTTTGATTATAAGACCATAATAAGAATTGTAAAAATAGTTTAAAGAATTTATATTAGGTGAGTCTATCAAAAAGATAAGATTACAGAGGAAATTGTTTCAAACTGGAAAATTCGATTATCAGGTTTTCAAGTATCAATTATAGAAATGAATTCGCAATTTAAAATCATGATTTTTAATAATCATTTCAGAAATTTTAAGTTTATATTGATCGAGAAATTCTAAGATGATCAGAAATGGGGTTTCGAGTGATTTTCGGTGGTCGGCGACTTTGTTCGACTCGTGATTGGAACTGTAGCTAACTGAGAGGTTGTTGAGTCTAGGAAAAATGCTAAGTGAATTTATTAGCTACCGCGGTGGCCGAACGTAGATGATCTAGGGTTTAAGTTGGCTTTTGGGTCGTGGATGGTTTCGAAGCAATTGCGGCGTCGTCGTCGCATCGAGTTGGGTCAGAGGTAGAGGAAAGGAAGCAGGGAACTCTGGCGAGGGTCTGGACGCAGTGGCGAGATTTCAGATCATCGGAAGTGGCAAAACGTGGAGGTTTTGGGTGTCGGTTGGTTCCAGGTGGTAGTCGATCGAGCTCGATTTTGTTTTCGTGATCGATTCAAGGTTTGGATGGCCGAAATTGTGGGAGGAGGTCGACGTCGACTCATCAGCGATGGCAGTGGTGGCTGGAGCACCAGCGATGGTTAGTGCAGGTGCACATGTATCTGTGTGTATCAGCGTAGACTTGAGGGGAAGAAGAAGAAGTAGGCTCGGGTGGGAACTCGAGAAATTTGATGTTTGGCTCGAAGCGTTTAAGTGCTAGACTCGAAGCAAGGACGTGGATTCTCGAGTCATAAATTTTGTTCCAGGTTTTAAACCAGAAACCTGTTTTCTGAAAATGAAAACTAAATTTAAATTTTTAATCAAGTTTTAAATCTGAGTTTAAAGCAATAATGTAAATAAGGATTCTAGTTGAATTTAAATTGAAGATAAGTAAAGTTTTAAATTCAATTTGTTTATTTAAAATAAAAGAAATTAAAGGTATGGAGAATATTGAATTTAAATAGAATTGAATTTGTAAATGGGAATTTAAACAAGTTGAAAATTTAAAAAGTTTAAACCTGGATTTCATTTTAAATCTGATTTCAAGATTTTGAAATTTGATTAAGTTTTATAACTTAAGTGTTTAAAATAAATTTAAATCTAAATTGAAATTTAAAAGAAAATTTGAAACAATGTTTCAAACATATTGTGAATAATAATTAAATTATAAATATGAATGAACTTTACTTTAAGTAATGAAGATTTAACAATTTATAATTTCATTAGAGAATGAGTTCTTAATGGTTAATCAAATTATAATCAATAATGATTAATATAAGTAAATTTCTTTAAAAAGGTGATTAGAGAAATTTAATAGTTAATGAGGTCATTAACCAAGATTTTATTTGAATAATTAATTAATGTGATAAATTTTAATAATAAATTAGATTGATTAATTTAATAATAATCAATTGTGGAACTATTAAGTAAAATTACTTAATGAAAGTAATTGTGGAATTAATTATTCAGTATAATAAATTGAGTTAATTGTATTTGTTCAAGTTAATTTCTTAAGTAAATTCAGAATAATCACTTGATAAATTGGGAAAATATAATTACTTAGAGAAGTAATAAATAGATAATTACTGAATGTAATTAATTAAATGATGATTTGAAATTTGAGTAAATTATTTGTTAATAAATTAAAGGATTAATTAATAATGGCAATTAATTAAGATTAATTTAATAATTAAAGATTAATTGATCATTAATTAAAATTGATTAGTTAATAATTAAGGGTTAACTAATAAATTTGAAGGAAGATTTATTTCAAATAATTTGTATTCAACTTATGATAATTAATCCGGATTAATAGTTGAAACATTTGATTTATATTAATCAGTTGATTAATAAATTCACTTGTGAATGTTTGGACTTGACTGGATAATTGAATTGTTTGATATTCTGATCTGTGATGCTTTGTGATATATTCTGATTTGTGTGTGATCGGTACTGTAGTTCATTTATCTGGGATGAATGTAAATTATTATCTGTAACTTATATATCTGTTATCTGTAAATGAACGATAAGCGTTATAGTTATACCGCTTATCAACTATATTTCTTTATTCTGATCTGTGATGATTGAATGATGTTGCACAACTATGTGAAACCCTTGGACTACACCATACACACACAAATATGGATTTCACGTGGAAATCAGTTAAGTCGCAGATTTTTGACAATTTTAAAGATTGAATTCTTGAATCCAAATGGTTTTGGAAATTTGAATTTAGAGCTTTGCAAATGAATTTCAAATGTAAAAGTTATTTTAAATAACTTAATAAAACTTGATATTTTAATAATTTGATTTGAATTTGAATTCAATATTTAGAATTGAATTCAACGATTTAGGAAAACTAATTGTTTTCAACTGATAAAAGCTCTTATATAAGAAATGGATTTCCAATTTGAATTAAAGGAATTTCAAGTTTGAATTGAAAGTGGTTTTCCAAGTTACGAATAAATCTTTGGAATTGTTTTGAAAGCTAAGAATTAAATCTTTGTTTTAAAGATTTAATGAGTTAATCCAATTGAAATGGAAATTAATTTGGAAAAATCTGGAAATGAATCTTTTGTTTAAAAGATTAAAGTGTGGAAATTGTTTAAACCGTTGAAGGTTGTTAAAATGAATCTTTTTGTAAAAAGATTAAAAATGGTAATTTATTAAACCATTTGAAAAGAAAGTTTGGGTTTAAGTTGTGACTTAACTGAAATCCCAATATCCATATATTTTCAAATATTGCGCTCATTATTCGGTTTAGCTGGGAGAGGACCTTTGTGTCATATAACCCATTCCGAATAATGATACATCGTATATGGATTGCATTTGAAGACCGGTGTTGAAGACCGGGTATTTGCGAGAACGATAGGATAACCTATCGATTGTCTCTGCACTGGGTAGCTCCCGGTATAGAGATTCCCTAAGTGATGGGAAGTTCGATCGGGATTGTGAATACCCGGATTGCAAGGGCTTCTTTGGAAGTGCCTTCGGTTCTGTTCGAACCCGGAACTGACTTGTATGGTTACATGTCTGACATTACATTTTGAGATATAAAGCAGATTTCTTTCAAATACATTTCTATTGGTGGCGGAGAATTTATTCTCTTAGCTTAACACCCTTCTCTGAGACGTACGAGCTCAGAGGTTATGTAGTTGAAGGTTATCAGCGATATACTCCCAATTTGGTAATGTGGCATGCTGAGTGTTGCTGTGTGTTGATCATTTATTGGTCATTTGTGATCAAAGCATGGCTTTGTGAAAAAGCGTAGCTTTGTGGACGAGACCTCATCGAACCTCACAGACCGAAAATGGTCGAAACAGGAATGATGCGGCAAGGTTATGAGGGTCGCGCCCTTTAGGGTATGTCATTTCCTTCTGGAAAAGGGTGGTATCAGATATGGAGCTCTGATATTTAACCTATGTGGTTGCTCCAATCTCATTTACTCCGTGTGATTGTTGCTTTGTGATCGAGGGCCCTCGGATAAAGGTCCCAAAGGACCGGGGGATGGCATACTCAAGAAGTAGTTACCTAGTTACAGAGGTAACCCAGCCTTGTGTTGGCAGAGATCCGGTTAGGTTCTCGGGACGTCCATCCAGAGGCGTACCCATTGGCAGTAGGAAGTTCCTTAGCCTGACCATTTGTTGGAAATCCAATTTCCAATACGAACCCTGTACAGTTTTAGTTGTAGAACCTGGCATTTACTTATGGTGGCGCCCCACTGTTTAGATGGTAGCTATAGTAGGCATAGTTCGAAATGTCTATGCTGGCTAAGATTAATATTATACTTTCGAAATGTTTTCCACTATGCACTAATAATAATATCAAAAGAGTTTTATTGCGTAGTAAGCATATTTGACTATCATAAGAAGAAATCTCCTCCAATTCTGTGTTTGCATTGTGTGTGTGGCGGGAGGTCTTATGGTAGTTTCATTTTCCAAAAGCATTGCGGATTTCAATGTTTAAATTCTATTGTGGTTTGTTTTAAAGATAAACTGTTTTTGTTGCTCACACCAGTCCCATGACTGATCCGGAGTTTATTGTTCCCTTCCTAAACTCTGGGTGCCCACAATTTTCCACACGGGCAGTCTAGAGTTGGGTTTCTCAGATATTCAAGTTGAGTAGATTATCTGGAGCTAGTTCAGTTTTGGAGTTCATTGACTGTTCTTGTTTAGCTTGGTGCATCGTGATGGTGGTTCGAGCTGATGTTGGAGTTTGGACTCATCCTCTTTGTAGATCATTTGGAGTGATCTCTTCCATTATTGTTATTTCCGCTGTAGCATTGTATCATATCTCTGATATTGCTGTGTATTATTGATATCATTGTTGTATATCATTCTGGATATTGTATTCATTGGAGTTGTATATGATATCATTGATTTCTTTATTCCGCTGTGTTGTCATACTTACTGTGTTATAAGCTCCGGCGAGCCAGATTCGGCGTTTGAATCTACGACATTTCGAGTACAAGTGAAGTACGGGTGCCGATTATCGAAGGCCAACTCAGGATTGTTATAATTGGTATCAGAGCTAAGGTTGAACTTTAGCTCAGGAGTATAACACATTAAGTAGCTCATTAGAGATAGGGTGAAGTATACCCTAGAATGAGTAATCCCTAAGATATATGTCTGTATACCTCAGTAAATTCTCTTGCTATCCACTGATAGTTAGTATGAGTGCAAGAAGAGGATGAGATAGGGGACAGGAGAATACCACCACGAAATGGTCAGTACCCTATAACAACAAGGAAACAATCTTTTCTCTATCAATCTCTTTTGTTCGTCATCTTTCCTTAATTCTTCGATGGTTCCTGGTAGATCCAGGGGGGAGATTCGATATATTAATATGGGACATAAACTCTGGATGGACCAAAATTGTTGTATGGATGTATTGGTTGCCTTGTTGCTTTGATTGCTATAGTTGATAGGTATACTTTAGTTTCTAAACTAAAAGATTTGGAAATTGTACCATATATCTGTCTATTTTTGGGTCCCAGTATATTCTACGAATGGTTAGTTATCTCTTTGAACTAACCGATGCCCCTGCATATTTCGTAGATCTGGATAACCCGAGTATCTTGTGAAGAGTTAAAACAGATTCGTTCTTGTATCTATTGTTGATATTCTGATTTGGTGAGCCAAATTCAGAATAGATATTCAGTTAATTTGATGAAATATTTTTCATGTATCTTTGTGTCTCCCTGGCAATTTCGAGGACGAAATTCTTTTAAGGAGGGAAGTCTGTAACGACCTCGAATTTTATAAATATTTAAATTGATAATTAAATTAATTTTTGAATAAAAATTATGGAATTGATTTAGAAATTGATTCGAGTTCCCCAAATCCAAATAAAAATATATTAAATCATTTTGAATTTAGAGATTGTATATATATGTGAATCTATATAGTTGTGCCTATATGTGTAGATTGAAATTATATATACACACTGAATTTGAATTTAAATCTTAAATAAATGGTTTAAATATTAAATATAAAGATATAGACATTTGACATAAGTATAAAAATAAATAATTTAAATTCAGAATTGATGGTTTTTGTAATAGAAATAAAAATAATGATAATATCTGAGTTAGAAATAGAAATAAAAACAATAAGTATTACAGTAAAATTTATAATAAATATTTAAAATAGAAATGGAAGAAATAATAATAATAATAATTTAAGCTAAAAATAGAAATCAATATATAAGGTAAATACAATTGCTAGAATTTTGACAACATGTTAAAATAGAGATTCACTTATATTATAAAAACAAATAAAAATATATATCTATACACTTGTAAAAAAAGAAACAATATATGAATTTGTACAAGCCAAATATAAGTATGAAGATAAAGCAAAGGATAAGTATGCAAGCAAATATAAAAATAAGTATGTAAACACAAAGCAAAAGAAGATATGTATATAACCATATAAGTACATACGAAATATTAAAAAAATGGATAAGTATGGAAAAGCAATTAATGCCATATCTATTAGTACACAAGAAAAATTATATCAGCCACCAAATCATCATCTCTAGCATGGCAAAGAAAATTATCAACCGAGACAAACAATATAAAGCAAAAGAAGTCAGCTCTATGTGCAAACAAAGTTATAAATAATATGAACAAAACAAAGATATTCAATTGCACAATGTGAATTAATGAAGCCACCAAATATCATCATATTTGTACAGCCGAGATAAGAAGTAAAATATATATTTGTACATGGAAAATTAATGCAGCCCCAAAATGGTACATATCAGCCACGAGACAAGGAAAAATATCACTAATCATATTTGTACAAACAAATATATTACCTGTAAAAGTTCTATCACCACTAAACCCAATTCATTTATATCAGCCTTTTCATTTCATTTTTCGTTTATTCAAAACTGTGTAAACCTGAAAATAAGTATCAACTTAAAACTTAAATAAACTTCAACTAAAAACAAACAATACAAGCTGATCCAAGCCAGAGAATCAAATAAGGAAGCTTCAGTAAATAAAAGAATTCAAGCTTGTTCAACATAAGAGAAGCTCTGTTCTTCCTCTTGAGATCATGTGAGTAAACTGACACCCTAAAAGCCTAAATTTGTTTTTATATCTGATGATTATGATTAATACTTGAATGTTGTTGTGAAAAATATTTGTATAAGCCTGCATGTGATATATATATATATATATATGTGTGTGTAAATACGGTATGCATGTCTGGAAAACAGGCAAAAACTTGCCTCTATTTATACTTTCCAAATTTACAGGGTTTAAAAACCTATTCAAAAATTTATATCACCCAAAGGAATTAATGATAGGCTTTGATTTCTAAACAAAGTTTGATTATAAGACCATAATAAGAATTGTAAAAGTAGTTTTAAGAATTTATATTAGGTGAGTCTATCAAAAAGATAAGATTATAGAGGAAATTGTTTCAAACTGAAAAATTCGATGATCAGGTTTTCAAGTATCAATTATAGAAATGAATTCGCAATTTAAATTCATGACTTTTAATAATCATTTCAGAAATTTTAAGTTTATATTGATCGAGAAGTTCTAAGATGATCAGAAATGGGGTTTCGAGTGATTTCCGGTGGTCGGCGACTTTGTTCGACTCGTGATTGGAACTGTAGCTAACTGAGAGGTCGTATAGTCTAGGAAAAATGCTAAGTGAATTTATTAGCTACCGTGGTGGCCGAACGTAGATGATCTAGGGTTTAAGTTGGGTTTTGGGTCGTGGATGGTTTCGAAGCAATTGCGGCGGCGTCGTCGCATCGAGTTGGGTCAAAGGTGGAGGAAAGGAAGCAGGGAACTTTGGCGAGGGTCTGGACGTAGTGGCGAGATTTCAGATCATCGGAAGTGGCAAAACGTGGAGGTATTGGGTGTCGGTTGGTTCCAGGTGGTAGTCGATCGAGCTCGATTTTGTTTTTGTGATCGATTCAAGGTTTGGATGGCCGGAATCGTGGGAGGAGGTCGACGTCGACTCGTCGGCGATGGCAGTGGTGGCCGGAGCACCAGCGATGGTTGGTGCAGGTGCACATGTATCTGTGTGTATCAGCGTAGACTTGAGGGGAAGAAGAAGAAGTAGGCTCGGGTGGGAACTCGAGAAATTTGATGTTTGGCTCGAAGCGTTTAAGTGCTAGACTCGAAGCAAGGACGTGGATTCTCGAGTCATAAATTTTGTTCCAGGTTTTAAACCAGAAACCTGTTTTCTGAAAATGAAAACTAAATTTAAATTTTTAATCAATTTTAAATCTGAGTTTAAAGCAATAATGTAAATAAGGATTCTAGTTGAATTTAAATTGAAGATAAGTAAAGTTTTAAATTCAATTTGTTTATTTAAAATAAAAGAAATTAAAGGTATGGAGAATATTGAATTTAAATAGAATTGAATTTGTAAATGGGAATTTAAACAAGTTGAAAATTTAAAAAGTTTAAACCTGGATTTCATTTTAAATCTGATTTCAAGATTTTGAAATTTGATTAAGTTTTATAACTTAAGTGTTTAAAATAAATTTAAATCTAAATTGAAATTTAAAAGAAAATTTGAAACAATGTTTCAAACATATTGTGAATAATAATTAAATTATAAATATGAATGAACTTTACTTTAAGTAATGAAGATTTAACGGTTTATAATTTGATTAAAGAATGAGTTCTTAATGGTTAATCAAATTATAATCAATAATGATTAATATAAGTAAATTTCTTTAAAAAGGCGATTAGAGAAATTTAATAGTTAATGAGGTCATTAACCAAGATTTTATTTGAATAATTAATTAATGTGATAAATTTTAATAATAAATTAGATTGATTAATTTAATAATAATCAATTGTGGAACTATTAATTAAAATCACTTAATGATAGTAATTGTGGAATTAATTATTCAGTATAATAAATTGAGTTAATTGAATTTGTTCAAGTTAATTTCTTAAGTAAATTCAGAATAATCACTTGATAAATTGGGAAAATATAATTACTTAGAGAAGTAATAAATAGATAATTACTGAATGTAATTAATTAAATGATGATTTGAAATTTGAGTAAATTATTTGTTAATAAATTAAAGGATTAATTAATAATGGCGATTAATTAAGATTAATTTAATAATTAAAGATTAATTGATTCATTAATTAAAATTGATTAGTTAATAATTAAGGGTTAACTAATAAATTTGAAGGAAGAATTATTTCAAATAATTTGTAATCAACTTATGATAATTAATCCGGATTAATAGTTGAAACATCAGATTTAAATTAATCAGTTGATTAATAAATTCACTTGTGAATGTTTGGACTTGACTGGATAATTGAATTGTTTGATATTCTGATCTGTGATGCTTTGTGATATATTCTGATTTGTGTGTGATCGGTACTGTAGTTCATTTATCTGGGATGAATGTAAATTATTATCTGTAACTTATATATCCGTGATCTATAAATGAACGATAAGCGTTATAGTTATACCGCTTATCAACTATATTTCTATATTCGGATCTGTGATGATTGAATGATGTTGCACTACTATGTGAAACCCCTGGACTACACCATACACACACAAATATGGATTTCACGTGGAAATCAGTTAAGTCGCAGATTTTTGACAATTTTAAAGATTGAATTCTTGAATCCAAATGGTTTTGGAAATTTGAATTGAGAGCTTTGCAAATGAATTTCAAATGTAAAAGTTATTTTAAATAACTTAATAAAACTTGATATTTTAATAATTTGATTTGAATTTGAATTCAATATTTAGAATTGAATTCAATGATTTGGGAAAACTAATTGTTTTCAACTGATAAAAGCTCTTATATAAGAAATGGATTTCCAATTTGAATTAAAGGAATTTCAAGTTTGAATTGAAAGTGGTTTTCCAAGTTACGAATAAATCTTTGGAATTGTTTTGAAAGCTAAGAATTAAATCTTTGTTTTAAAGATTTAATGAGTTAATCCAATTGAAATGGAAATTAATTTGGAAAAATTTGGAAATGAATCTTTTGTTTAAAAGATTAAAGTGTGGAAATTGTTTAAACCGTTGAAGGTTGTTAAAATGAATCTTTTTGTAAAAAGATTAGAAATGGTAATTTGTTAAACCATTTGAAAAGAAAGTTTGGGTTTAAGTTGTGACTTAACTGAAATCCCAATATCCATATATTTTCAAATATTGCGCTCATTATTCGGTTTAGCCAAAAGAGGACCTTTGTGTCATATAACCCATTCCGAATAATGATACATCGTATATGGATTGCATTTGAAGACCGGTGTTGAAGACCGGATATTTGCGAGAACGATAGGATAACCTATCGATTGTTTATGCACTGGGTAGCTCCCGGTATAGAGATTCCCTAAGTGATGGGAAGTTCGATCGAGATTGTGAATACCCGGATTGCAAGGGCTTCTTTGGAAGTGCCTTCGTTTCTGTTCGAACCTGGAACAGACTTGTATGGTTACATGTCTGCCATTACATTTTGAGATATAAAGCAGATTTCTTTCAAATACATTTCTGTTGGTGGCGGAGAATTTATTCTCTTAGCTTAACACCCTTCTCGAGACGTACGAGCTCAGAGGTTATGTAGTTGAAGGTTATCAGTGATATACTCCCAATTTGGTAATGTGGCATGCTGAGTGTTGCTGTGTGTTGATCATTTATTGATCATTTGTAATCAAAGCATGGCTTTGTGAAAAAGCGTAGCTTTGTGGACGAGACCTCATCGAACTTCACAGACCGGAAATGGTCGAAACAGGAATGATGCGGCAAGGTTATGAGGGTCGCGCCCTTTAGGGTATGTCATTTCCTTTTGGAAAAGGGTGGTATCAGATATGGAGCTCTGATATTTAATCTATGTGGTTGCTCCAATCTCATTTACTCCGTGTGATTGTTGCTTTGTGATCGAGGGCCCTCGGATAAAGGTCCCAAAGGACCGGGGGATGGCATACTCGAGAAGTAGTTACCTAGTTACAGAGGTAACCCAGCCTTGTGTTGGCAGAGATCCGGTTAGGTTCTCGGGACGTCCATCCAGAGGCGTACCCATTGGCAGTAGGAAGTTCCTTAGCCTGACCATTTGTTGGAAATCCAATTTCCAATACGAACCCTGTACGGTTTTAGTTGTAGAACCTACCATTTACTTATGGTGGCTCCCCACTGTTTAGATGGTAGCTATAGTAGGCATAGTTCGAAATGTCTATGCTGGCTAAGATTAATATTATACTTTCGAAATGTTTTCCACTATGCACTAATAATAATATCAAAAGAGTTTTATTGCGTAGTAAGCATATTTGACTTTCATAAGAAGAAATCTCCTCCAATTCTGCGTTTGCATTGTGTGTGTGGCGGGAGGTCTTATGGTAGTTTCATTTTCCAAAAGCATTGCAGATTTCAATGTTTAAATTCTTTTGTGGTTTGTTTTAAAGGTAAACTGTTTTTGTTGCTCACACCAGTCCCATGACTGATCCGGTGTTTATTGTTCCCTTCCTAAACTCTGGGTGCCCATAATTTTCCACACGGGCAGTCTAGAGTTGGGTTTCTCAGATATTCAGGTTGAGTAGATTATATGGAGCTAGTTCAGTTTTGGAGTTCATTGACTGTTCTTGTTTAGCTTGGTGCATCGTGATGGTGGTTCGAGCGGATGTTGGAGTTTGGACTCATCCACTTTGTAGATCATTTGGAGTGATCTCTTCCATTATTGTTATTTCCGCTGTAGCATTATATCATATCTCTGATATTGCTGTGTATTATTGATATCATTGTTGTATATCATTCTGGATATTGTATTCATTGGAGTTGTATATGATATCATTGATTTCTTTATTCCACTGTGTTGTCATACTTACTGTGTTATAAGCTCCGGCGAGCCAGATTCGGCGTTTGAATCTACGGCATTTCTAGTACAAGTGAAGTACGGGTGCCGATTTTCGAAGGCCAACTTAGGATTGTTATAGAACAAACTTGGCCTAGAATCTCTCCAATTTCTATAAATACCATCCTACCTGCTACATAAACAGGATCTTCTCCGGACTGGTTACTGAAGCTATGCTGGAAACTTTATTCACTCTTCATCTTCCTTGCAACAATCTCTAAAAGGATTCATTGTGATTCTCCAGTGGATTCCAACTTTGGGTTCAATCTAGCTAAGGACAATCAAAAGCCTTGTAATCAAACACTACTTGTAACAGCAATCAGTCTATAATAAAAACTATAAAGTGGACGTAGTCTGCGTTAACAGCCGAACCACTATAAAAATCTTCTTGTCTTCTTTCTTTTACTACTCTTTTATATACTATTATCTGTATTATTGCTTTGTGAGAACAGGGCTGGTGCTTTCACACTTAAACTAGGGTATTGATCCATTTTTTTGGTTAACAAATACTAATATCAATTAATTAGAAGAGTTAATTAATTAAAATTAATTAAAGAGTTAATTAATTAAATAAGATTTAGTTAATATATGTATAAGTTAATTAAAATATAAAAGTTATATATAATAATGAAACTTATAAATATGAGTGTATAAATTAAATGTGGAACATTAAAAAACCCTAAGTAGACTTAAGGAATAAATACATAATTATAGTACAGATACTGTGATTTTAGATGTATCCGATGCTTGAACCACGAGGGTATTTCATAAAAAATAAATTATTCCATGAGTCGATATCACTCGATTTAATATATTGAAGATTATGAATCTTTAATATAAAGTTGTCCTTTGTCATTTATATATTAATAGATTACTTGCATACTCTTTATTTGTTGAGCTTTCCTCAAGTTAGGGATGTTATGCTTAGTACTATCAATATATTGAATGGATGAGGTAAGATAACTGCACATATTTGTTGAGCTTTCCTCAAGGTATGTGCATTATGCTTAAGCCATCATGAAATGATAGGTCCATGTAAATAGTCCTACTTTACCTATTGAACTTTCCTCAAGATAAAGGTGGAATTAGGACAAGGAACCATTGGTTAGGAGTTGTATGTGATACAACCAATAAGGAGTTATCCATCGTATGCGGGCCTATGATTTGTTGAGCTTTCCTCAAGGTCAGAATCCTAAGGCACATGAGTCTTAACACCTAATAGTAAAGTAGAAAGACTTCTATGTTTCGCTTAAGGTTTGGAGAAACTTAAAAGATTAGTGGGAGCCTTATTAGAAAAATAAAATGGTAACACTTAACCTTTCTAATATTGTAAGAACATATCATTCTAATATAAAAATATTCTTGTCTTACTGTTTCCATACAATAACCAAAGTGTCTACGGGTCAGTTGGACTGATAGTGAGTTTGTGAATTTTCGGATACGATTCGAGAATGGATACGAAAATATCATTCATAAAATTATCAAAATTGAACAAGTGTTTTGATAGAAATATCAAATAGTTTGATTATCAATCAAATGCAGAGGAAGCATATGTTTGTAAGAAAGAACTTTAAAAGGTATATTAATATTTCTAAACTATAATAAATAACATGTTGCTAAGTTTTCAATGATGTACTTATGTTAAAATCAACCTTAGTTATTTGAAACTCGATGTTGGATTTGTGAGATATTGGGAGTGTCCTAATATGATATGCAAAGACACCCTATTAAATGTTTAATATGGAACATGTAAGAAGGATTCCTTATGTATTGACGATAGGAATTATCATACATGTTATGTTGTCAATGATATCGTGGTTTGTTGTGTATTTGATACATAAAGCAAATATCAAATCCAAATAAATATCACTAAATGGTTGTTTGAGGTATTCTCGTGTATTTGTGAAATACTGGAGAATAATTTATAGAAACAACGAACTCCTTGTGAAGGAGCATTCAGACTCAAACTTCATAAGTAATATTGAGTGTAGTATGTCGATAATAAATTCATGTTAAGAATCTTTAAGTTGGAAATGTTCCAAATGAAAGACTGTGGCAGATTCAATGAAAAAGGCTAAGTACACATCTCGAATAGTGTCACAAAAAAGCAAAGTATATAAATATAAATGCATAAATTTATAACTGAGCCGAGGGGGATTCCAAATGTTGAGAATACCATAATATTGTTATATGATAACAATATCACAACATAGTTCATAACAGAACTCAGAGCTCACTAGAAGTCGAGAGACATACTCCGAATTGTTCCACACGATAAAGATAGTTTATCAATGTTGGAAAGAGTTGATTGACAAAGTAGATAATTAAAACATAATAGCATACTTGTTCATTGAGGGATAACCCAATTGGTTTTAAGGAAACCAACTGGAGAAGTTGGAATAAGATTCCATAATTGACCCTAAGTGCAAGTTGGAGATTAATAGAGTTTGGGGCATGTCCTAGGGACAGTTATGTAATTTGTTACATATATCTTACTCGATAACCAATCCTGTTCAAAATAAAAGGTCTTTTCTTTCTATTATATACTTGATATAATGTGTTATATTAATTAATTAATCTTATTACAAGTGTACTTAATAGAAAATCCATAAATGGTATGTTTTGTTATAGTAGTTACAAATTGTATAACCATGAGTAATTTATCACAATGAAAATAAATATTCCATTTTAATGTTCCTAGTCAAGATGCATCGAGACTAGATATCGATGTATTTGTTAAGACTAGAGTATGTAATGCTCTCCAAATGTTGGGCAGTGTATTACTCATGACTGCTGAGACACTTAGGGGTTACGTACTGTCAGTACTGATAATTATTGGATAACTATGGAATGACTCACTCGATAGTTTTCTTTGGTTAATATAACTAAGGTCAAATGGAAAATATCGATGTAACTGGTTTACACAGTTCTCTCGAATTGAGAATACAGTTGATCTTCGATACGAAAGCACCGCATTGATTGTAGTCAAATCATGGCATGGTATCCATCAAGTGACTATAGTTGGATCGAGTGGAAGTATTGGAAGTGAAACACTATTCAAGGGAGGATTCATCTCCTCGGTTATATGGGGTTGGTATCGCAGATCAACACAAGTTAAGTTAAAGTCAAAATCTCTGGGCAGAGTAGTTTGGTTAATAATAATAATTATTATTATTGAACCAAGGATTCTGTTTTTGCACTATGGAGTTGAATATGGACGGTATTTGAATTTTGACTATTACCAAATTCCATAAGCCAAAGTGATATAGTTTTGACAAAGAGAATTGGTGTGAATAATAATCACAACCGGGTAACGCTTAACAACGTGAAATTGAATTTTACCAAAACAAAGTAAGCGAAAATTTGGCTAAATTGTCACACTGCCTGCTAATGATGTGTGAACATTAATATTCGAATAGTTCGATATTAATCGTTGACCAAATTTACACCTAACGAGTCATACAATCGAAATAATGAATTTTGACCGAACGATTTAATTAGTTTATAATTGTTATAAATTAATTAATATTTATGAAATATTAATTATATATTTGAATATGATTTGCGAAATAAATATTACAAGATATGTTTATAATAGTTATGAATATATCAATCAATATTGATAAGCTATTGAATTTGATTTAATTGTATAATATTTTTACATGGGCTTAAATGGGTTTAATGCCCATTATAGAGGCTGTAATTTTCGGCTATAAATATGAAACAGGCGGCTATGGTTTGTGGGTTAAGGGGGCCTTGTATTGATGGTTGAAATTGAAGGAAAGAGATATAGGATTAGATTCACCTTTCTTTCTTTTCTGTCTACATATATAAGCTCTGTAAACCTAATTAGAACTCACATTTTTCTTAGCCTCCTTCATCATCATTTTAGTGGAAAAAATTAATCACCTTTCCATAAAAAAACTTATAAAACAAATTCAAGATTCAATTTACTATTTAATAGTTGAAGGTCATCAATTCAAGGATTAGCACCCCTTTGATTTGGAAAAGGTTTCAATAGAAGAATTCCTTTTGTAAAGGTATGTTTTAAGGCTTTGGTAACAAGGTATGCCCTTTTCTACATAGATAATGATTTGGATGCAACGTTCGATGAAAATTAAATTTGATTATCATAATTTGTATGTATGTATCATTATCTCGTTTAATTGAAATTGCTTATGAAGATTGAATTGTTTGTTGAATGATATGATTGGGTTTTTTATTTTGATAAATCAAAATTGAATTGTTTATGATTTAAACAATATTTAAGTGTTGATCTATATTTAAACATTCAAATTAAAGTGTAATCCTTTAGATCTAAAAGTTTGCATGATCAAATGAACTAATTGTTTTTCCTTATTTAGTTAAATCAATACTAAAGCTATATATGTTGAAATACAATGTTTTATTTTAGATCTATGTTTTTAACATTCAATTTAAAGTCCAATTCTTTCGATTTGAAAATTTTCATGTTCATGTTGATTGATTAAATTATATTTTAAAGTTAAAAATGAAATTTGTATAGAATTAGTACATTATTTTAATTGTGGTTCTATGTTTTCATTGTTCATAACAAAGTGTAGTTTTAGATTTGAATGTTTATATAGATATGTATATACTATTTGCACTTGTATTGCATTAGATATATACATATAAATAAAAGGATTTTGAAACAAATCAAAGTTTTAAAATTGATTGCCATAACTATTAATTTGTATTATTAGAAAGTTTTGATTGAATCTCGTATATACATAATTAAATCTACATGTATGTGTTCATATAAAATTTATTTTCTATTTTCAAATTGTCATAGTATGGAATAGTTTCTTTTCTTTTAATTTAAATGAGACAATAATATATACATATAATTTATTGTTGACTGTTTATATTCCTTTATTATGATACCTATTATTTGTCATTTTATATGTTGCATTAATTAAGTTTATCAAAAGGCAAATTGTATCAATCTTCCTTGTCACCCTTTATTTATTTCCCTTCTTAACTTCTATGCGATAATCATTTGACTTTCCTTTCTTAACTTCTATGTGATAATCATTCAACTTGTTCTTACCTATATGTATACATATTTTGTCATCGGTAAAATTAGGTTAAAGGGCTCTCACAACCCACCCTATTAGTTTCTAAGCCCATTCTTTTTAAAAATTAGTTTGTAGGACAATTTATACCAAATTACACCGATTCCCTTGTTCAAACTTACGAAACATTTTGTTTCACTAACATACCCAAAAACTAGGTTTATGCCTTCTCTCATTTTAATAATCGACAAACAGCTCTAGCTCAACCATATCAGCTCAATCTCTACCTCATTGCATCAAAACTATAGTTCATTTCAATTTCTTCTTAATAGCAGTTTTAGCTCAACGCATCAGGTTTGGAATCGTTACAAATCGTAAATCAAGGTACATTTAAGATCGTTTTTCAACTTCAATGTTTGTAAGTTTTACATTAATTTCTAGTTCAAATAGTTGTTCTAATAGTACAATTTTCTACAGGAGTAATCATCATATGAAGCTATTGCAGAAGTAATTGTTAACAGTGATTAAAATCTTAGAATTTTGTAATGCTTTTTTACTCAATGTTGCAAGTTTTTCTAGTACAAAATAATGTGTTTTAACTTATTGGGTTTACTGTGGAATTGATAGATAATACTTGCATGTTGTTTTGATAGCTTATACCTCAGTGCTTACACTTGAAAGTCGATATAGATCTATTTACCTTGTTTATAATTCTTATTTTCCTCATAATAATAATTTCTAGCATCAATGTTTAGCAATGTTATCTTTTGTTCATCTCTCGAATATCACTTCCAGCTTTCTATCTGCCTTCTCTCCACTGAGAGTATTTACCGAGTTACCATCTTTGTGATTTCTTTGTTTTGGTTATGTATTTTATCTAACATTGACTATATTGGCATGGGAATTCCACCAGTTGTTTTGGTTATTATTATTTACAAATGGTGTTAACCTTTATATTAATTATTTTTAGGTTTATGAGGTAATTATTTAGAAATAGTGAATTGATGAAATTGAATATGGTTTTCATTTCGCAAACACATAAAGGGATAAAAGAGTTTATCAATATAAAAAATATAAAATAATTCATCATTTTGAAAAATGATAAAAGATATTTTTAATTCTTTTAAAATGATAAAATAATATACCATACGGAAGGTAAATTATTATGTAGAAGATAAACATATTATATGTTGACAAAAAAGATAAATATGTTTATCTTTTTACATAAGCGTTTTATTTTCATACAGAAAGATATATACATTATCTTTTTACGTAAAGGATATTGGTATTGGACAATGAAATTAAAATACTATTTGTATGCTTTAAATTTTATATTAAAGGATAGTTATAAATCATTATCATCTTGGCAATAACATAAATATTATCTTTTTGACAAAAAATAATCGGTTCTGCATTTTTAACGAAAAGATAAATTTTCTTATCTTTTTAGCACAAAACTATTTTATTTAGTGAAAAATTTATATGTGTATCTTTTTTAGAAAATTGTAAATGTTTATGTTTTTGAATAAAAGCTAAATTGTTTTATCCTTTATTAAAAAAGTAAATGTTATTACATCATTCACAAAGTTTATATGAATGTATATTTGCATCTTTTTACAATCTTATTTGTGGAGTATACGACAATGTATGGTATTTGTGTTATGATTCTTGTTTCAATTTATTACGTATATTAACCACTTAATGCATTGATAACTTTTGTTACTGATTTTTTATACATATTATGATATGATATGTAATATTGTATAGTTGGTTGTGTACTTGGCATGTTTGACATGGTATTGCTTATCTGGATTGAAAAATTATATGGCAGAAACTGATTCGCGATGAAAAGTTTGATATATCTTATAATCCTCCCTAATGTTTACTCTCATGCGTATGGTATAAGCTTTGTGTATGTGTATCAAAATCATAAACTAATAGTTATTCAAAAATAATTAGGGTAATAGGAATAAGTGTAATAGACAATAATGTAAAAAAGGTGGATAGACCACTTGATTCAGTTGAAATATATAACTGCATAAAATAGATTTGCTATGACCTATTTTTTTCATTATCTATATTATTATATGAAATAGAATATGGTTTTCATTTTGTAAAAACATAAAAGGATAAAAAATTTATTAATATAAAAAAACATAAAATAATTATCATTATGAAAAAGAATAAAAGATATTATTTAATGCTTTTAAAATGACAAATAACTTATCATACAGAAGTTAACTTATTATGCAGAAGATAACTTATTATATTTTGACCAAAAAGATAAATATGTTTACCTTTTTATATAACTATTATCCTTTTACATAGAAAGATATATACATTGTATTTTTACCTAAAGGATTTTGATATTAAATAATGAAATTTAATTATCATTTATGAACTTTAAATTTTACATTAAAGGATAATTATAAATTATGACCATTTTGGCAAAAACCATAAATATTTTTATCTTCTTTGTAAAAAAAAGTTGACTTCACCATTTTAATAAAAAGGTATATATTCTTATCTTTTCAGCACAAAACTATTATTTAAGTAAAAAAATATGGGTTTATCTCTTTTATAAAATCCTAAACTTTGTCTTTTTGAATAAAAGCTAAATTGTTTTATACTTTTATTAAAAAATTAAATGTTACTATATCATTGACAAAATGTATATGAATGTTTGTACCTTTTGTTAAAATAAAATGAGACATTGCTACCAAAAATGTAGATTAAGAAAAATAGTTATTTCATTTATTAAAGAACTAAATGTTAGTATCTTTTTACAACCTTATTTTTAGTGCACACAATGAATATATGGTACATTAGTTCTTTCATGCAGTAACCATTTTACAATTATCTTTATGTCAAAATGATTAGTGTATTTTTCTTTTTATCAAAAAGATGAATCTTTTTATCTTTTTTGTTCAGTTTTTGTTGCAATGATAAACATGAAAGCTAAAGCTCATTACTCTCATCTCTTAAAGTTTAAGATAACAACTCACATATAGTAGTTTTATATTTACTTTGATAAACTATTGTATACCATTTCATCATTTTTGCATCAAAATATTTAATATATAATACTGTAGTACTTTAAAAGTTATTATAATTTATTTATTAAAAAAATTCCTTTTACATGCAGTTGAAAAATGAAAACTAGAAGATCAACAACAACTGCATAAAAGGGAAATTCAAAGCAAAAAAAACCTGTAGAAGGGTCCGATTACATTTTTATAAGCATTAGAGTGAAATAGTGCATCAATATGAGATCATTGAGCAGTGCATATTGCGAAAAACATAGCTAATCTAGTTAGGGCACACCATCAAGCCCTCAAAGAACTCCAATTGGAATTAAATTATCTTTTAACATATATTTTATTGTTAATATGACATTTACATATATTTCTATTCTATGTCATAGATTATATTCTATCATTTTAAAGTAAAAACATAAAGAATTTTATCATTCCATATGAAAAGATAATTATTTTTATCTTTTTATATAAAATTTTACCATCATTTCATTTATATTTTATTTCATAACAAAAAATTTACCATCATTTCATTTATACCTACTACTATGTAGTTTTATATGTACAATAATACACAAAACAGATTTTAACTTCAAAATTCATAGAAGTAGAGCTAAAATTACTTGATTCACAAGATCAGCCTGCTCAACAAAATGAAAGAAAAGATACTGAAGTTGAAAAATCAAGTGCAGAAATCGATGAACAAGACTGGACACCTGAGGAACGAGACTGGTCACCTGAAGGAAAGTTTTGATAGCACGATTAGATGAAGGTAATAAAACCAAAACTGATGAAGATCTTAATAAGTACAAAGTTAAAGATAGAAAACTGAAACAAAATAATGGAACTTACAGGTGCAATTTAGATGCAATTTTAAGGGTAATAGGTAAAATAAGAAAAAAGAATTTATTATCACCTAACATTATATCCTACATGAACCAAACCTCATTCAGATATTTTTTGAAGTCTTTTTAGAAAACAAGATAGAAAGACAAGATTTTAGGAAAAGTGCAAAAAAATAGGATGGAGTTATCACATGTTTTGATCGGAAGGAAAAAGCTTTTAGGGTAGGTGATTCGTTTTTGAAATTGACCTAAGAAGACATTAGCTTGATATTTGGAATGCCTTTAATTGCAAAAGATTTATTCCATATTGGAATGACAAGTAGAGATACCTTGCTAGAAGAATACATTGAATTCTTAGCTAGAAAATTTTAAGGTGGAGAAAAAATTAACAAGAAATCAATGGAGAAGAGATATGATTGACAAGGGCAATGGTGATGAAGACTTAGTTAAATTGGTTATATTGTTTTCGCTGTTTATTTCTTCATTTTCCACTGCTATTTGGAATGTCGACATTAGCTTCAAAAAATTAACAAGGGCAATGTCGATGACTTAGCAATATTGAAAAACAAAATGGAGAAGAGAATGTCGACATTAGCTTGATATTTGGAATGCCCTGGTTATATTGCAAAAGACTGCAGCATCATCGACATTCATTTTCGAGTTTCAAAGGGAAGAGACCACTCTGTAGCTTTGCTACACTTTTATTTTGGGAATTAAATTGATTTGAATTTCTGAAGTATGATGTAACAACCTGAAATTTTCAACCATTCGCATCCATACATGTCGGATTTGAATTGCTCAAAATATCAGATTGTTAATTTAAATTTGGCAAAACTCAACATATATACAGTAAATAAATAATCACAGACACAGTAATATAACAATAATGCAGCGGAAACAACAGAATAGTAGTTCATGAAGCTACTATATATATATAACAGAGTTAAACAAGATACAACAGAAGTCACAAATACATAGATGTCTCAATACAATAGTCAAATACAAGATCTGAATACATCACTGGAATCAACTGAATAACTGAAAGCAGAATCGATAGATAGCTGGATCTCTGAGCGAAGCTCCAACTCCAAAGGTGAGTCTAAAATGTTGTGACACTCAGTCTGACCCGAGCGTAAAGCAAAACACAAAAAACTTGAGTCAGGATAAACATTCTTATATCAATAAATCCAACTCAAGTGAAATATCAACTGAAATACAAGTAACTCAAAGGATGTTTGGGATAACCATCCTCTAAGGATCCGTTAAAATATCTACTATGTAGTAATATACGCTATTATAATAATGTCTAAAGTAAAGTAAACTATCAAAATAGCGTTAAGGCGTTACCCATATCCCCCTTAACACATTTTATATATTCCCACAGTCTATACAGTACCGTAATCCCCCCGTAATGGGCGTCGTTAGAGGGCACTCCATATGTATGGTACAAAATAAACTCGTAGAAGGCGCGCTAGGGTAGGTGACACGACACAACTAGGCAATGCCAGGGTAGATATACCAATTACACTTCCGGGCCGGTGGTAACACAGAGCCGCAGCAAACGCCCACCTCAAGTCAAACTCCCGAATCAAGGGTGCGCACCAAATCAATCACAAAGTAATAGAATGGCATACGATGGAGTGTGTCCGATCAAAGGTGCTACCCCAATAGCCCGTCGATTGCTCCTGTTTTAGCCACCTTATGCCAACTCATAGGAGTCGGGTCCACGTATATACCTCATATAGGATTGTCGCCACCATCCTACTTCATTCTGGAATCTCCATCGCGTACACAGTTGTTAAAGTGGTTTTCGGTATCGATAGAGAGTATGCCCATATCCGATCCTGGTCTCTTTAACAACCAATCGTTATTATAACACCATGGTCATTTAAAAATAGTTTATACTTCAAAACCAAAGTATCATTTCCATTTTAAAAATATTCACTTCCAAAATCATAGTACTTTCAAAGATATAATACTTTCAAAACCAAAACAATTTGAAATAATAATACTTTGGAAATCATAATACTTTGAAATTCATAACTTTGGAAATCATAATACATTGAAATCATAACACTTTCCTTCAAACAGTTTTGATATTAATAATAGTATATAAAATAAAATAGTTTATGAAATAAAATAATTTATATAAAATAGTTATAAGTTAAAACAATTTATATTAAAATAATTAGTATATTTAAAATAGTTTATATAAAATAGTTATAAGTTAAAACAATTTATATTAAAATAATTAGTATATTTAAAATAGTTTATATAAAATAGTTATAAGTTAAAACAATTTATATTAAAATAATTAGTATATTTAAAATAGTTTATAAAATAAAAATAGTTTATATAAAATAGTTATAAGTTAAATAGTTTATAATAAAATGATTTATATTGAAAATGATTTATATTAAAATAGTTTATATTAAAATAATTTATAAAGTAAAATATAAATAGTTTTAGATATAGTTTAAAAATACTTTATATAAAAATAGTTTCCTTAAATTTCACAAATCCATTCAAATCAACTCGAATTCCAAAGTTCAAATTTAACCAAATCTCAAATCATCAATTTCAATTTCAATTCAATTAAACATTTCAAATTATATCGATTTCAAATACCGATTTGAACCACAAATAAACCATTTCAATTTCAATATATTTCAAAGCTTTAAATATTCAACATTTCAAAACTAGATTCGATGATTTCATATATATATCAAATTCACTTTACTATTATTTAGTTTGAAATATTTACTTAATCATTTCAATAACATCTAAATACAACTTCAATTTACAAATTTTAAATAAACAAAATATCCCATTTAAATTTATATAAGTTTGAAATATTCATTTAAGTCACTTTTAATCAAATCCAATTTTTAAAATCATATCTTTAAAATCTCAAATTTAATAATTTCAAATCAAACTTATTTAAGTATAATTCTTAAATAAATATAATTCCAAATCAATTTCAAATTTATCTTTTCAACCTGAATCATTATAAATTCTATATTTGAAAAATATAAATTTTAGATAAATACTTAAATATATTTTATATTGATTAAATCAACTTCAATAAATCTTTAAAATAAATATATATCAAAACCATATATTTCTTTTCAAAACCATAGAAATCATTTTCAAAATATTTATATATATAGACCAACGGTGTCTGTATATAATTTCCTACCCTATGGTCAAGTGATACGGATATTTATCATTTCAATCCGTAATTTAAATATATATACGGGTATATATCATTTCAACCCGCAATCCCAAATTCAATTCAATGAAAATCGCTTGGGTTTATCATTTCAACCCATAACGATTTTCTCCTATTCTACAGATCGTTCGGGTATGTATCATTTCAACCCATACTGATTCTATACTAACAGGGAACTTGCAGAGTGATAACAGATATGATAATAACATAACAGGCATATATCATCAATGTAAATAACAGACAAGGGTGTCAGATGTCACAGGTGAACAAATACAGATAACAACATATATATAAATGTAAATAACTAACAACAACATATTTCAATTGTCGTTTCAATTGAAATCAAATTTAATAAATATAAGAACGTTAATCGTGAGTGATTGCTCACCTTCCGAGGCTAGAAAGTTTAGACAATGGAATGAGTTACGAATCCAGGCATGAATTCCAAATGAAGCAAGATTGGCAGGAATTTGATGAACAAAGCTGATAATTAGGAATTGATAGAACGAATCAGAACCATCTTGATATAATAGAAACAAAGTGTATATTATATTATTATTTTATTGCTTTCTTTCAAAAAAAATGTTTAAATTAAGACACGTATTTAAACCAAATCTACACATACTTGAAAATCAATATAAATTTTAAAACGTATACATTTGAAAAACCAAAAATCTATATCTCTTAAAATTAAAACACATATATATAATAAAATGTAAAATCTATAGGCATTTTGAAATCAAAGCACCTATATATAATATATAATAAGACTTAAATACAGGCAGACATATATAAATATACCCAAATCAAACTCAAGTATATATAAACTAATACATATACTACTATATATTTAAACAGCTTCCATAACTTTACAATTTATAAAACTTTTATAGCCAACATACTCAAACACAACTATAAAACAAATTATAAATAATCTATACAATCTTTCATTAACATGTAAATAGCAGCTAAAAATATAAACTTAAAACTCAACAGAACATATATATATTAACTAATATATATAAAACATATGTATATATAGACTCAATATAACTTATATTATATATAACCTATATAACTTAGTAATTAACACTAAAAAATTGTATACAGCATTTAAAACTTATGCATTATAACAGTCTTATAATCTATATGTATATATTAAAATATTCCTCCCTTTATATATATATAACTGTAAACAAGTATTATACTTACAAGACATGTATATATATTGGAAGCCAAACTCAGGTCTATTTGCATATATATATATATATATATATATATATATATAAATACTATATAATCACATACGTATTATAACTTTAAATCAATATTTCTTATAAATCAATATATACTTACATATATTAGCAAAAAAACTAACAAACATAAACTACTTACAACTTATATAACTTGTATATAAACTTTTTTTTAATATATAACAGATCTTTTAAATACATATCTCACTAAACAAGTGCACCAAATACATCATATACTTATATATACAAACTATATAAAAATCTTATATATAAGCAAACCAATGGTAAATAAATCTAACAGACCAAAGTAAAACTAATATATATAACTATATATCTAAAATTATACAATATAAAACTAATATATTTATAGGCTAAAGCCAGTCTAGCACTTGTATATATAATAACAGTACAATTATATAAACTAACATCACAATAACATATATATACTTTCTAGTAAAATATGTAGTAGCCTATAACAATATAAACAAACTTGTTACAAATATATATACTTGGAATATAAATCAAACTGTTTTATATAGATATATTCTCAATATAAACAAAGCTGTTATATCAATCTACTTAAAATATAAACTATTAAATATGATTATAGAATTTTGCATACAACTTGCGTTTGACATTGGTGGGAAGCACGAGAGCTAGGCTTGGCAAAACGATTTGGAAGGTGGAACAAGAGCAGATGGACGAATGCTCAACAAGGCAAGGTAGCGGAGGGGAGGATGCTAAGGCGAGAGAGAGAGGGAAGAGGGCGGTGACAGTCAGAGGCCGAACTGGTGGTTGATCTCGGATGGCGCTCTTCGGTGGTGGGTGGCCATGTGTATGGGCGAGGCCATGTTGATGGGCGAGCGAGCAGGAAGAACAGAATGAATATATACAAAAAAAATTATGCGGAAGAGGAAGGGGAACGAAGCAAAGAGGAAGGAAAAATGAGCCACCCAGACAATAAAACTCGAATAGATGAAGAATGAAGAGGCACGCTCATAGACATGAAAAGCCAAACGTTGGCTCCAGAATTTATTGAAGCAACTGATGGTTTATATCTGGTGAGCAATAAATAGTCACAAGGGATTTGAAAGGTTCGAAACTATACCGATACTGCAAATTGTTTCATCGATCACTCAGTGAACCGGACATCAAGACACAGAACTGAATGTATCGCAGAGATCAGCACGACGAGGCGATCAAAACAGTATATAGATATCAGTGGTACGATTGTGCTATCAAAAGTCGATATCGGTACGAAAATGCTGCTATTTCGTAAAAAATAAGATCGACGGAGTAATAGATGCCCAAATTTGACAAAACGGAAGATGATTTAAAAATTCTCTATAGAAAAATTTTCAGGTTTGAAAAACATTTTATTATCATCAATTCTAACTGATTAAAGTTTAAAATTAAATTACACAATAAAAGTAAACTTCCATATTATCTGATGAAAATTTACCATCTACTATGTTTAAACGGACATATTCCAAATATTAAATTTTTATTTCAAAATTTTGTTGTTTAAAATTTCACAAAAATTCAATTAATTAAATTAATAAACCACTAAAATTTACGGGTCGTTACATATGACTTGATACATATACATAGATATATGGTTTTAGATTTGATTTGAATATATATATATATACATATATTTATCTCTAAATTGTTTGAAGTTAATCGGAAATTTAATTCTTAATTTTTTGTTAAAGGATGATTTCAATTATAAATAAAGCTAAAATTTTTGAATAAATATTTAAAACTTGAAATAGTTGAGTTGGGAAAGTTTACTTTTATAATACCCAATTTCATTCTAATACAACTTACCTAAATTATTCAGAAGTTGAATATGTAATTGGATAATATACAATATAAAATGTTTTTATAAATAAAATTTGAGTGTTTATAATAAATGTTATATGTTAGGAACTGATATGTTGGTTATGATGATAACAACCTTTTTGACTTATCTTATTATAAAATATATACTAACACTACTATCTAGATAGACATGTATATGCAGGAACTATGCAGGATATATATATATATATATATATATATATGCAGGTATTGATTAGTGAAGACTGATCAGTATAAAGACTCAAGACTCAGAATAGAGATATCAAGATTGAAGACTCTAGAGTATCAAGATCAAGATTTCAAGATAAGTGTCTAGTTTATTGTTAAAACTTCATAATAGCACGGAAATCTTCATTCCAAATTTCATTTGGGATGGAACCCATTTCTACCTTCTTAGTGGCTTACAAACCCACGACAAGTAGCTTACAAACCTACGACAAGTGGCATACAAACCCACGAACATCCTGGTTTTGTACAAGTTCTCGAATCCTGATGTGATGAGATATTCTTCAGGAAGAAGCTTGCAAAACTACTTCAAAATTGTGTTTCAAAATGATTTTCAAAATGTTTTAGCCTTAAAAATTATATTCTTAAAATGGTTTTCAAAACTGCTCTTCAAAATGTTTTAGCCTTAAAAATTATCTTTTCAAATGATTTTCAAAAGGATGTTTTAGCCTTAAAATATTCTTTGTTTATGTATTTTTAAATAAACTCTTGTTTTAAACTTCACATTGTTTTTAACTAAGGATGTCGACATCATGGGATACCCCATGTCGACATGGTGGCCGTTAAATTCAAAAGTTTCAATTTTCAAAAGAAGTGTCTATTCGTTTAAATCTCTTCACGAATGGTTATGACCGTTACTGGTCTATAAATAGCCTTCACAAACGAATTTTTTTAAACTAACTATTTTCTTCACTCCTTCTTCTCCACTAATCCATATTCTAAAACTTTCATATTTTTAAGATCATGCCGAAATTCTGCCGAATTCTCAAGTGAATCAAATTAGAATCTCATTCTTGTTTGATTCTCTGCCCTCTCTCGAAGATCAAAGTGCTATTCAGAGTTATAGGATCAATTTGTAATCAAAAGTTTATCGAGTCTCTCTATAAGGTGTGGTTGTGCCTGGAAATCAATTGGGTGATCTTGCGTCCCTTAAATCAAGAGAGTTTGCCCCAGACTCGAAGACAGGAGGGTACCTCAAGGCCTTTAGAAATTGAGGATTGTAATCTCGACATTGGTATAATAAAAATCCGTATGAGGTGTTTGCCTTGGTACAGGACTGAACGTAGGGTAACTCCGAACCAGTATAAAATCTGGTGTGTCCTTTCCTTTTTACTGCTTTTTATTTACTTTCTGCATCTGTGTTTGATTCTACGATTGTTCTGTGATTAAGTTCTGCATTTGTTTGTGTCATAATTTTAATTTAGTCCATATAAGTCTTAGAATCCATTAAACACTATACACCCTCCTCTAGTGTTAAATTAGCCTTAAGATCCTTAATCCACACTTCCTTTCATCATACACTTAATTTTTTATTATAAAAATGTTAATAGAGATTAATAGAATAATAGGTTGATTGAATAGTAAATGAGACAAATTAAATAAAATTTTGTTTTGAAAGAAACCTTTTTGTATCAAATATTAATAAATTGAAATAAAATCAACTTAATGAAATATCTTGAATTTAAAATCAATTGTTGAATATAAATTAATTTAAATTGAAATTTATATGGTTTGAACTAATTGTTTTATTTTGTTTTCAATCTATTTTTCTTTCTGGTTGTTTCTATTCTCCTGGCTCCTTCCTTTTCGGGGATGAAAAGTTTTGAGTGGGGGAGAGTGTAACGACCCGTAAATTTTAATGGTTTTAATAACGTAAATAACTGAAATTTTGTGAAAGGTTAAATTATAAAATTTTGAAATAAAAATTTGATATTTGGAATACGTCTACTTAAACATAGAGAAAAATAAGTTTTCATCTGATAATATGAAAGTTCATTTTATTGTGTAATTTTATTTAAATTTAAATCAGTTAATATCTGATGATTATAAATTGTTTTCCAAACCTGAATATTTTTATATAATAAATTTGTAAATCATCTTCTGAGTGAGACGTCATATTTTGTTTCATCAAATTTGGAGTACTATTGCTCCGTTCACCTTAATTTCGGCGTTTTAGCAGCATTATCGGTACCGATTATCGACTTTTGATAGGATAATCGTACCACTAATATCTGTGTATCATTTTGATCGTCTCGTCCTACTGATCTCAGCGGTATATTCATTTCTGTTTTTCGAACCCCGGTACCCCACGAAACCGGTAAACGGTTGGCCGTTGCGGTTCGTATTTAAGTCTTTTGGTTTATATGACCATTCATTTCTCACCGTGTGTAAACCCAACAACCATTGGCAATTAATATTTTCTGAAATTCAACAAGTGACTTTCACTATTTCCTAGCCTCAATTTATTATTTTGGTTCGTTTCACATTCTCCTGGTTCCATTTATTTCCTTCTCTTTCCTTTTCATTTTCTTTTCTCTGCTTGTTCTTCATCAAAAAGAAGAAGATAAATTCAAAGCCTGCACACCTTCGTCTCTTTCTTCTAGCACGCAACTCCCACTCTTTCCCTTCTCCCCTCTCTCTGCATGAACTCGCCACGCCAAGCACCGATCTCGCCTCTCTACCACAAGCCATCGACCTTACCTCTGAAAGCCGAACCACCACCTTTTGCTGCCTCATTCGACATTCCCAGCCATGGCCGAAGTCCACGTCTCCGCCTGCACCACCTACCACTCATTCCTCCACCCATGCGAGCCACCGTACAACCGTGCTTCACCGCCCTCCACCTAACGGCTCGGCCTCAACAGTCTTCACCATCTGCCTCCTTCGGTCGAGACTCCATCCCTCTTTCTAGCCCGAGTCTTCTCCTTTAACCCCTTTACGTCTTTCCCCAACAGTGCCGCCTATAGCAGCACCCCCTTCAGCACTCCTTCCCCATCACCAGACCTCGGCCTCCCCTTTCCTCCTCTGTTTACATATTTATATATTCAAGTAAGTTATATTTATATAGGCTGTGTTTATTTTTAATGTACATATATTTCAAATTTAAATTTGCATTGTGTATATATGAAACTGTATGGGTATATATATATATAAGTAAGTTTACCCATATTTATGTTATCATATATATGGGTTTGATAAGCTATGTGCAGTTATTATATAGTACCGTGTATTTTATTATAAAAATATATGTATATAATAGTTGTTATTATTTTAAAAGTATGAATATAACAGTTTTGGTTTTCGTATATGTATACCATAGTTTTTTTCATTTTAAAGTGTAGGTATATATGTATTACAGTAAGAAGGATTGCATGTATAGTGTGATGTTGATATTTTAAAGTGAACAATATATACTATATATAAGTATCTTGCATTTTATAAGTTTATATATATGTGTTATGCAAGCTGTACTTATGTTATTCTAATGTATAAATATGAGTTGTAAAAATTTGAATATTATATGTGTCAGTACTTTGATTTTTTGAGAATATATATAGCAGTATGATATGGGTTTTATATCACAGTAGATTTTAGTATAATAGTAATGGATTTTGTACAAAAATATATATAGATTTTCAAATCATAAGTATGTTAACATTGACTTTTCTGTCATGTATTGTTTTAAAATATTGAATGTAAGCTGTACTTGATCAACTAAAACATATATATATATATATATTATGGGTATAGAAGTATATATATATCTTGTAGTTTTCCTGTCACATGTTTTGTTGAAATGTATATATATTTCTAAGTTGCATACATATTTTCCTTTTTGCCAGTTTTCAAGTCCGCATATATATATTTTCATTTGTATATATTCTTAAACTATATAGTACAGCGATATATAGGAAGTTTATATGGATTTTATAATAATTTTTGTTTGAAAATAAATAAATATATTTTATTTTAATTATATGTTTAAAATTTGAATTTTTGAAATGTATATATATGTAATATATCTCGTTTCATCGATCTCGTGCCATCTCGACTTACATTTCAATATCAAATTTGTCGCAGCAATCCCTAGCTCGTCGTTGTATCGTGTGCGTATCTGTGTCCATGTCATCTTATTGTTCATCTCTCTAGCCTCGAAAGGTGAGCAATCACTCACGATTAACGTTCTTATATTTATTAAATTTGATTTCAATTGAAACGACAATTAAAATATGTTGCTGTTAGTTATTTACATTGCTATATATGCTATCTGTTCACCTGTGACATTTGACACAATTATCTGTTATTTATATTGATGATATATGCCTGTTATATTATTATCATATTTGTTATCACTTTGCAAGTTCCCTGTTTGTATAGAATTCCCTATGGGTTGAAATGATACATACCCGAACGATCAGTAGAATAGGAGAAAATCATTATGGAAATGATAAACCCAAGCGGTTTTTATTGAACTGAATTTGGGATTGCAGGTTGAAATGATATATACCCGTATAAATTTAAATTACGGGTTGAAATGATAAATATCTGCATCAATTGACCATAGGATAGAAAATTATATACAGACACCGTGGTCTATATATAAATATTTGAAAATGATTTCTATGGTTTTTGGAAAGAAATAAATAGTTTATTAAATATTGATTTTTAGATATTATATATAAATATATTTTATAGAGTTTAAAATTTGTATTTTGAAAAATATATGTTTTGGAAATTTTATGGTTATAAGTTAATTTTGAGATTATAAATTTTAAGAATTTATTTATAATTTTACTATTTTTAAATTATATAGATAGATTTAATATATATATATATATTTATAATATGTTTAAGTATTTATTTTAAAGTATATTTAAAAATAATTTTATAATAATTTTAATAAATCAAGGTTCGAAAGATAGATTTGAAATTGATTTGAAATGGTAATCAATTAAGAATTTTATTTAATTAAATCGATTTGAAACTTATTAAATTTAAGAATTTAAAGGAGATGATTTTATAACTTGATTTTGTTTAAGGTGATTAAATGAATATTTCAAGTTTAAATAATTGAAGGAAATATTTAGTGATTTGAAATTTGGGGATTTATATAAATGATATTGGATTTATTAAGTGGATATTTCAAAACCAAATAATAATGATGTTAAATTAAGATATATATGAAATTATCAAATTTAGTTTTGAAATTGTGGAATATTTAAAGCTTTGAAATATATTGAAATTGAAATGGTTTATTTTGTGGTTTAAAATCTATTTTTGAAATCGATATAATTTGAAATGATTTATTAAGAAACGGAATTGAATTGGAATTGATGAATTGAGATTCAATTGAATTTGAATTTTTGAATTCAAGTTGATTTGAATCGATTTGTGAAATTTGAGGAAACTATTTTATTATATAAAGTATTTTTAAATTATATTTAAAACTATTTTATATTTTACTTTATAAATTATTTTATATAAATTATCTTAATATAAATCATTTTTAATATAAACTATTTTAATATGCTAATTATTTTAATATAAACTATTTTAACTAATAACTATTTTTATATAAATTATTTTATTTTATGAACTATTTTCTTATATATACTATTATTAATACCTAAATGGTTTAAAGGAAATGTTATGATTTCAAAGTGTTATGATTTCCAAAGTGCTATGATTTCAAAATGTTGTGATTTTCAACGTGTTATAATTTTAAGTGTTTTGGTTTCGGAAGTGTTATAACTTTGAAAGTACTATGATTTTGGAAGTGAATATATTTGAAATGGAAATGATATTTTGGTTTTGAAGTATAAACTATTTTGAAATGACCACGGTGTTATAATAACGTTTGGTTGTTAAAGAGACCGGGATCAGATATGGGCATACTCTTTGTCGATACCGAAAACCACTTTAACAACTGTGTATGCGGTGGAGATTCCAGAATGAAGTAGGATGGTGGCGACGATCCTAAAGGTATACATACATGGACCTAACTCCCGTGAGTTAGCATAAGGTGGCTAAAACAGGAGCAATTGACGGGCCAAGTGAGGTAGCTCCTCCAATCGGACACACTTCATCGTTATCCATTCTATTACTTTGTGATTGATTTGGTGCGCACCTTTGATTCGGGAGTGTGGATCGAGTTGGGTGGTAGTTGCGGCTATGCGTTACCAATAGTCCGGAAGTGTAATTGGTATATCTACCTTGGCATTGCCTAGTTGTGCCGTGTCACCTACCCTAGCACGCCTTCTACGAGTTTGTTTTATGTTGTACCTAGGGGTATCCTCTGGCGGCCCCAGTTTACGGGGAGTTACGGTACTATATAGACTATTAGCATTATAAAATGTGTTAAGGGGGATATGGGTAACGCCTTAATGCTATTTTAATAGTTTACTTTACTGTAGACATTATTATAATATCGTATATTACTACATAGTAGATAGTTTAACGGATCCTTAGAGGATGGTTATCCCAAACATCCTTTGAGTTCCTTGTATTTCAGTTGATATTTAACTTGAGTTGGATTTATTGATATAAGAATGTTAATCCTGACTCAAGTGTTTTGTGTTTTTTCTTTACGCTCGGATCAGAGTGAGTGTCACAGCATTTGAGACTCGCCTTTGGAGTTGGAGCATCGCTTGGAGATCCATCTATTTATTCAGCTTGTAGTTATTCAGTTGACTCCTCTGATATAGTCTTATCTTGTATCTGACTATTGTATTGATACTTCTTTGTATTTGAGACTTCTGTTGTATCTTGTTTTACTCTGTTATATATATAGTAGCTTCATGAACTACTATTCATTTTGTTTCCGCTACTTATTGTTATATTACTCTGTGTCTGTAATTATTTTATTTACTATATATGCTGAGTTTTGCCAAATATAAATTAACAATATGATATTTTGAGCAATTCAAGTCTGACATGTGCGGATGCGAATGGTTGAAAATATTGGGATGTTACAGTTGGTATCAGAACCAGGTTTTAGGCAAAACTCAGCATATAGAGTAAATTTAATTTACAGAATCACCTTCGTTCGAGCTTGAATTCCTTCCTCTTTGATTCGGTTTCTTTTGAATTTTGGAACTCTCCCATTCGTTCTGAAATCCATTCTTGTCTCTCCCTATTCGTATTTTCTTAACTCTCGAGTATCCCATAGCTCCACTGTATGGTTGTAAAGGGGTGAAACTCCTTTACAACAGACATTGATTCACCGGAGATTTCTATATCCTCGGTTTAGATGCTGCTATCTCTTGCTAGGCCTAAATTCAATCTATTGCGATCGAATGCAAATTTGCCTCCGAATTCTACATTGATCTTATTCTTGAAGTCACGGTTGACCCGGTTAAGGTCAATCGTGATTTATATAAGTCTATCCTTTCTTTTCTCTCTTTGTAATCTATTTATCTCCCTATCAAGCTTATCTTCTGTTTGGAATTCTTTTGATTTGGGTCCCTCTAATATGAATCCCTATCTTTGTTTTAAGCCCATTCTGTATGATCGAGTGAAGGAGTGTATTTTTATTAATATTAAAAATGTTGTTTATATTGTGTTGTTTGAGTTGTTACGTTGATTTGGGGTTTTGATCGATTCGTCTGATCAACGCTATCGATAGGAATTCCAAAACACCTGAACAGAGCAAACTGACACAATATTTTTTTCAATTTGGTAAATGAAATAAATTTTGTAGGATTATACTATATATATATATATAAGTAAAATTTTCTGGAATTAAAAGTTAAATAAATTGGTTGTTGAAAATGATAATATTTGATTTTCATTTATTGCTTTGTAAATCAATGACTATTGCCACATGATACAAATAAATGGAATTATAAAAACATGGTTTATAAATTGATTTAGAATTTGGAATGAATTTAAGTTAAGAATTTGATAATTAATTTCCGGTGATTCCAAACTTTGGTTTGTAAAGTTTTAGAATATATTATTTAAAGTATTTTCGAATACAAATCGTTTCAAAGAATTTTAAAAATGTTTAAATCAGTGCTCTCCTCCATTGTCGTTGGAAAATAATTTCGATGATGACTGCAGCATCATCGACATTCTTTTTCGAGTTTCAAAGGGAAGAGACCACTCTTTAGCTTTGCTACACTTTTATTTTGGGAATTAAATTGATTTGAATTTCTGAAGTATGACTTGATACATATATATAGATATATGATTTTAGATTTGAATATATATATATATATATATCTGTAAATTGTTTGAAGTTAATCGGAAATTTAACTCTTAAATTTTTGTTAAAGGATGATTTCAATTATAAATAAAGCTAAAATTTTTGAATAAATATTTAAAACTTGAAATAATTGAGTTGGGAAAGTTTACGTATATAATACCCAATTTCATTCTAATACAACTTACCTAAAATATTCAGAAGTTGAATATGTAATTGGATAATATACAATATAAAATGTTTTTATAAATAAAATTTGAGTGTTTATAATAAATGTTATACACTTAATTTTTTATTATAAAAATGTAAATAGAGATAAATAGAATAATAGGTTGATTGAATAGTAAATGTGACAAATTAAATAAAATTTTGTTTTGAATGAAACCTTTTTGTATCAAATATTAATAAATTGAAATAAAATCAACTTAATGAAATACCTTGAATTTAAAATCAATTGTTGAATATAAATTAATTTAAATTGAAATTTATATGGTTTGAACTAATTGTTTTATTTTATTTTCAATCTATTTTTCTTTTTGGTTGTTTCTATTCTCCTAACTCCTTCCTTTTTGCGAATAAAAAGTTTTGAGTGGAGGAGAGTGTAACGACCCGTAAATTTTAATGGTTTTAATAGCGTAATTAACTGAAATTTTGTGAAAGGTTAAATTATTAAATTTTGAAATAAAAATTTGATATTTGGAATACGTCTACTTAAACATAGAGAAAAATAAATTTTCATCTGATAATATGAAAGTTTATTTTATTGTGTAATTTTATTTAAATTTAAATCAGTTAATATTTGATGATAATAAATTGTTTTCCAAACCTAAATATTTTTATATAATAAATTTGTAAATCATCTTCTGAGTGAGACGTCATATTTCGTTTCGTCAAATTTGGACTACTATTGCTCTGTTCACCTTAATTTCGGCGTTTTAGCAGCCTTTTCGGTACCGATTATCGACTTTTGATAGGATAATCGTACCACTGATATCTGTGTATCGTTTTGATCGTCTCATCCTGCTGATCTCAACGGTATATTCATTTCTGTTTTTCGAACCCCGGTACGCCGCGAAACCGGTAAACGGTTGGCCGTTGCGGTTCGTATTTGAGTCTTTTGGTTTATATGACCATTCATTTCTCACCGTGTGTAAACCTAACAGCCATTGGCAATTAATATTTTATGAAATTCAACAAGTGACTTTCACTATTTCCTAGCCTCAATTTATTATTTCGGTTCGTTCCACATTCTCCTGGTTCCATTTATTTCCTTCTCTTTCCTTTTCATTTTCTTTTCTCTGCTTGTTCTTCATCAAAAAGAAGAAGAAAAATTCGAAGCCTGCACACCTTCGTCTCTTTCTTCTAGCACGCAACTCCCACTCTTTCCCCTCTCCCCTCTCTCTGCATGAACTCGCCACGCCAAGCACCGATCTCGCCTCTTTGCCGCAAGCCATCGGCTTCACCTCTGAAAGCCGAACCACCACCTTTCACTGTCTCATTCGATATTCCCAGCCATGGCCGAAGTCTACGTCTCCGCCTACGCCACCTACCACTCATTCCTCCGCCCATGCGAGCCACCGTACAGCCGTGCATCACCGCTGTAACAACCCGCATATTTTACGATTGTATATTTAAATATAGCATCGTCAATCGGATTAAAGTCCGAAATGTTACTTTTTATAAACAGTCGAATTGGGACTCGAGACCACTTCCATTGAGTCCAAAATGGCGTTTACAACCTTTTTGAGTGTAAACATCGATATGTTTGGAGTTGAGTAAAATTTTGATATTTTCATTTAGGGCTTTGGATTGGGGTTTCAGCCCACCAACCTAACAAATAACCCAACTCCACTCCTCTTCATTCATTCCACTCCTCATTCCTAACACTCTCAAGCTAATGTAAAAATGGGGGAAAGAAGAGGAGATTAAAATTCCTAAACCCTAGCTTTGATTAGGAAACTCAAATTCAAGTCCAAAATCCAAGAGAAGCTTAGGTAAGCATCCTCTTCATCTTCTCCATCTCAATCCCTCTTCAATTTTCAGAAATTCCTATAACCTAACTTAGAAAAAACTTCACATTTGATAATAGATTGAAGATTCTAGAGGTATTGTTGAAGAGAAGTCAATCTTTGCTTGTTCTAGAGCTTCTCATTTGTTGTTTTGGGTTTAAAAGGTGAGTTTTTGAACTCACGTCTATGTCTATATCTTTGATAGTTGTTAGGTAGTAATTCCTAACATCTATTCCTAGTCCATTTGCCTTTGAATTGAATTGGTTTGATGAATATTCCAATTTTTGGTGTTTTGAAGTCAAATCTTTAAAATCCTATCTTTGATGTTTGAACATGTTGTTGGGGTGTATCAAAGAGCCTATAAGGCTGGGTTGTCGCTTGGCATAAATCCCTAGTCTCCGTTTCTCGTCCGATCATTTCTGGTTTGGATTTTTGCCCCTTCTTGGGCTAGACTGAAAATACTGCAAATGATAGTTCAGTCGATTGAACTGTAAGGTCAGTCGACTGAATCTGGGAACATAAAACTTTCTGTTCTTGTATCAGTCGACTGACCATACAATTCAGTTGACTGAACTTGGAAACAGAAAACCTTCTGTCCTTGTATCAGTCGACTGACGTATATGGCCAGTCGACTGAACCTAGAAACCGAGAGTTTCTAGGCATGTTTCAGTCGACTAACCATACAGTCCAGTCGACTGAATCTGGGAAGTGTGCTTTTTGCCTATTTTAGGCAGTTTTGTGTGGGTTTCCGATTTTTAATCGATTCTTGATGATCTGATTTGTTGTTATCATTTATTGACTTTGATGACTTCTTTCTTTGGATTTTGGGGAATACCCATTTGATGGGTTTGATATCGATTTCTATGGTTTTGATTCACGTCTTCGAATGTGAATCTTTGGTGATTGATTGTTTTTACAATCATTTTTGTGATTTGTCACTTTAAAATACAAAGGTTTCTATACTAGTAGTAAATATTCAAACTCTTTCACAAAGATGATTCCAACTCTATTTTTAATACAAATCTCGTTTATAAAACCGTTTTCCAATCTATTAGTATATACAAACCTTTACCTCATTCGTATGAGAAATCTAATTAAACGGCTTAGCAAAATAAGTGGTATGAAATGCTTGCGTTTACTTTGTCGGTTAATTCTTGGACTTGTTCGATTGAACTCTTGTGACAATTTTTGAGTGGAAATCTACAATCTGTTCGTAAATATTTAAGTTAAGCCAGTGGTTATGGGACATGAAGCTAAACTCATTTATTTGCTAGCTTAGTGTAATCGACACTTCTTATTGATCAATGATGATCATTTTATGGTTTAGACTAGCGACGTGCGATGACTCTTCATCCACGTGGGGGACAATACCCCATTCTATAGAGCTTCGTCTCATTTTTATGGGCTAGCGACCCATGGTCTTTGGACCGTTCGTGGAGCAATCAGCTCGATAAGTCGGTGCATGGGGTGTATCTTTTTAGGTGCATCGATGTTCGACTAGGCATGAGGTGTATCTTTTTAGGTGTATCGATGTCCGATTAGGCATGGGGTGTATCTTTTTAGGTGCATCGATGTTCGACTAGACATGGGGCGTATCTTTTTAGGTGCATCGATGTTCGACTGTGCATGGGGCGTATCTTTTTACGTGCGTCGATGTTCGGTTCATGGGATAGCGACCCATTTGTGATACACGTGTTGATGAGTTTTCATGCTCCCGTTTGTGATAAGCCTTCCCCCTTTTGTGATTTCTGGATTTCTAGTTGATGATTTCTAGAATTTGTGTTTCACCGAATTTGGCGATTGGCATTGATATGTTTTGTCAACATTTGTGTTTTGGTGAATAATTTAAAGAATATGACATTCTTTTTAGTGTTTGAGAATATTTGAGATATTGTATGATTTTTGTTGTTACCTTATGTATACTTGTCACAGTATGGCATTTTTGTTATCATACGTTTTTGTCATATCTCTTGTCCTATCTAATTTTATATGATATTTATAGCTAGACTGATCCGTTTATTATTTTATTCTTAAATAATACTCGGGTCAGACCGAGGTATTTCAGGTGCTTCTGCTTGACTTCTTATCAGGGTTCATCACCTGACTTTTGGCTAACTACTTTAGATTAGTAGTTTTTGCTTTTATACATTCGAGATAGAGACTCCTTGATGTATAATTATTCTTTTGTCTAGCACTTGTACCTATTCTTTTGTGATGTAGTGGATCTAGTTTGACCACTACTTTGATGTACACTTCTATGTGCTGTATTCATATCTGTTTCCGCCTTTGTGATATGAATATCTATGACTGATTTGTGTTATGTTTATTTATATATTTGTTTCTGAAGTCCACATAGCCACTGTGTGGTAGCTTTGAGTTTGTATTTGATATGTCGGATTTCCTCTTGAAATGAAATGTAAGTTATATCATCTGACATATCAGTACTCGCACAAAGCAATTACACAGATGGTCGCTCCTCAATAGCCTTATTCTTCGTGCTAGTTGATGGCATTACCCCATAGTGTCCTTGGCTAGTGTGAGTATAGAGGTGGGGCGTCACAACTTGGTATCAGAGCCAAACTTCGGAACAATGTAGAATAATCTAGCAAGGATCATTGTCCTAAGTCTTTCTTAGGAATCATGCCATAGGATTTAATTCGAGTGTTCGTACCGTTCTATCCTATTTTCTTTTTATGATGCCTTGTTTTATCAATCAAGTTTGTTTGATATTCATTCTGAGAATAACCTTTTTCCTCTTCTTTCTTTCTTTCTCAAAGAAGAGAAATGGTTAGACCTGGCCGTCCCAGCGCCGGTCAATCCAGTGCTACTCCTCAGGATGGAGTATTTATGTCTGCCCAGCAGCTTTTAGATCTTGTGAAGAATGGTCAAGCTGTCGAACCCATTCCAGAGCCAGCTCATCATAAATCCGGGTTTGCACGCTTGTGTAGAGATCATACCGCTTTGGGTGGAAGGCCATTCAAGGGTTCCAAAAACGTTATAGAAATCCAAGCTTGGCTTAGATAATGCGATCGCATCTTTTCCCGCATGAATCTTATTGATCCACTTCGTGTCCAAGTGGCTTCTAGCATGCTCTAGGAGAGAGCATTAGACTGGTATAAGCTTTTGATTTCTGAAACTATTGAATCGGATCTTACTTGGGAGCAATTCCAAGAAAGATTCGAATTGAAGTTTGTGCCGGAGGCTGAAAAAGTAACCTTAGCCCGACGCTTTATTGACCTCGTTCAAGGTGAATCTTCTGTGACGGATTATGTCGCATCTTTTGAATCTCTCTCTAAATATGGGGTCGAGTATATTAATACCCCATTGAAGAAAAATCAGAGATTTGTTTATGGGTTGAATAAGAACCTCAAAAAGCCTTTACTTTTGAAACTAGAAGTTTCTTTCGATCAGCTTGTAGATATCGCTCTTCGGCTTGAAGAGGCCGATAGAGAAAGTGATGTTGAAGTTGTGCGTGCCAAACAGAACTTTAATAATAACATGAAGAGGCCTATTAAGTTCAAAGGTCCCAATCCCAACTAGAAAGGGAAGCAAGAAACTTCGGTAGAAAAGACTCCTACCTCTAGTCGTGGACAATGCTACAATTGTGGTTCTATGGACCACTATGCAAATGAGTGTCTGAAACCCTTTTATTGTCGCTATTGCAAAAGTTTGAGTCATCATATATCTGCATGTCCCATACTTCAAAGCAAGAAGGAGGGAAAGCTAAATGTTATGCAAGCCCCTAGTAACACTTCTCTTGGTCAAGGTATTTTTTCATTCTGTCCTTGATGGCATTATTTTATTTTGTGATCTTCCTATTTGATTTCATTTGATACGGGTGCGTCCTACTCTTTTATATCAAAATAACTTGTTGATTCTTTTTCTTTAAATATTATGGGCTTGATGACTTCACTGAGAATTGCGAATCTGGTTGGTGGATCCGCAACACTCAGTTTACTTTGTGAAAATGTCGAGATTATTTTATGTGATTATTCTTTTCGAGCCGATTTGCATGTTATGCGTTACTTAGGCTTCGAAATTGATTTTTTGGGAAAGGATTGGGTTAATCATTATAAAGCCCATATCCTATGTCCTGAGAGGACTATCCATCTTCAACATTCTCAATCTGTTAAGCATATTTCTATTGTTTTTAATGATTTTGATTTCCAAATTCGGTGGCATCATTTTATTCTTTGAACCCACTTGATGAGGAAAGTGTTATTTCTCTCATTCAAGTAGTTTGTGAATTTTCTGGTATATTTGAGCTTGTCTTAGGATTATCACGTAAGCAATCTATTAAGTGGTGCTAAGGTCTTTTCAGCTCCACCTTGCCACCGGTTTTCATCAGCTACGAGTTGCGAAGGGTAGCATTCCACTTACCGTACTCGTTATGGTTCTTATGAATGGTTCGTTATGTCATTCGGTTTAACGAACCTTCTAGCTTATTTCATCCATCTTATGAACTGAGTATTCTACGAATATCTCGATGAGTTTATCCTGTATTTATTGATTATAGATGAAAACAACAATTTAAAATTTGCAAATCTTTTAATAAGATATTTATAAGTATGATTGGATTTTCTTCTTAAAATGAGCAAAGAATATTCGTAAAATTTTTAAGAGACATGTTTATCATATAGAAGATGATTTTGTGTTGTTTTGCCCATTGAGTGCTTTAAGAATTCTGGTCGATGCGCTTGATCAACGTTATCGATAAGAATCTCCTAAACGCTATGATGAGACAGTCAGACACAATAAATTGACTTGTAAAAAGTAATTTTTTTTTTCTAAAAGGATGATTACATAAAGTTAATTATAATTTTGAAAGTCTTAGCTTTTCGGGAAAGAGGTTCGATTAAAAGAACTCCTTTCCGATGCTCCTATTCTTGTGATTTCCGAAGGGAACCAAGAATTGATTATTTGTACCGATGCTAGTCGTATTGGTTTGAATGCCGTTCTCATGCAAAAGGGAATGTGTTACCACATATACTTCTTGACAGTTAAAGCTTGTCGTGACTAGATATGCCATTCATGATCTGGTACTCACGGCTATTTTTTCACCCTTAGAATTTGGTGTCATTATCTTTTGGGAGAGAAATTTGTTCCCTACACCGATCATAAATCTTTGAAGTATTTGTTTTCTCAAAAGGAAATTAATTTGTGTCAACAATGTTGGCTCAAGTTCCTTGCATCTTACGATCTTGATATTCTTTATACTCCTAGAAGGGGAAATCGTGTTGCCGATGCCCTTAGTCTTAAGCAACAAGCGGTTGTTTCCATGATGACATCCGAATGGAACGATCTTGAGACTTTATCCACTTATGAGATTCGAGATCGTGATCCATTATTTTACTAGTGGATTTTGGTAAGGTCTTCAAAAGCTTTGGAAACAAAGCTTAATTTTAGCACCGCTTATCATCCTCCGTCCGATGGACAAACCGAGCATGTGAATCAAACTCTTGAAGATCTCCTTCGTGCATGTGTTCTTGATTTTGGTGGAAGTTGGGAAGATCATATTTCTCTTGTTGAGTTTTCTTCCAATAATAGCTTCCAATCTAGTATTGGTATGGTACCTTTCGAGGCACTCTACGGAAGGCCGTGCCGATCTCCTTCGTGTTGGCTTGAAGCCGGTGAGAAGCTGTTTTTAGGTCCAGATTTTATTCATGTTTCACCTATGAAGGGTGTTGTGCGTTTCAATCGATCGGGAAAATTAGCACCTCGATATGTTGGTCCAATTCCCATCACCGAACGTATTGGTTCCGTGGCTTATCGCCTCTTTTATTACCGGCTCAATTTTCTGCTATTCATGACGTTTTCCACGTCTCTCAACTACGAAAATACCTTAGGGATTCCGATTCTATTCTTGAGCCCGGTGTAATTGAAGAAATTGAAGTTTCACCAAATTTGACTTATGAGCAACCTTCTATTCGTATCATTGCTTCGAAGGTTAAACGCCTTCGAAATAAAGATGTTCTTCTTGTGAAAGTTCAATGGTCCTCAAATCCTAAGGATTGCTCTTGGGAATCTTGAGAATTCATCGAGCAAACACATCCGGACTTACTCTCTCGTGCTCTTTAGAGTGAACTTCTCATTTCAAAATTTCTTTTTTGTGTTGTTATGCCTTTGTGTGGTTGTTACTTTATACTTCTTTTTCTTAAGTATTGCGAGGACGCAATTTCTTTAAGGAGGGGAGTCTGTAACAACCCGCATATTTTACGATTGTATATTTAAATATTTTATTTAAATATAGCATCGTTAATCGGATTAAAGTCCGAAATGATACTTTTTGTAAACAGTCGAATTGGGACTCGAGACCACTTCCATTGAGTCAAAAATGGCGTTTACAATCTTTTTGGGTGTAAACATCGATATGTTTGGAGTTGAGTAAAATTTGGTATTTTCATTTAGGGCTTTGGGTTTGGGTTTCAGCCCACCAACCTAACAAATAACCCAACTCCAACCCCCTTCATTCATTCGACTCCTCATTCCTAATACTCTCAAGCTAAAGTAAAAATGGGGGAAAGAAGAGGAGATTAAAATTCCTAAACCCTAGCTTTGATTAGGAAACTCAAATTCAAGTCCAAAATCCAAGAGAAGCTTAGGTAAGCATCCTCTTCATCTTCTCCATCTCAATCCCTCTTCAATTTTCAGAAATTCCTATAACCTAACTTAGAAAAAACTTCATCTTTGATAATAGATTGAAGATTCTAGAGGTGTTTTTGAAGAGAAGTCAATCTTTGCTTGTTCTAGAGCTTCTCATTTGTTGTTTTGGGTTTAAAAGGTGAGTTTCTGAACTCACATCTATGTCTATATCTTTGATAGTTGTTATGTAGTAATTCCTAACATTTATTCCTTATCCATTTGTGTAACGACCCTGAATTTTTGATATTGGAAATCAGAATATTTAATTGATTTTAAATATCTGGAAGTTAGTTTAATTTGAAATTCAAATATCAGAATGAATTTAGCAATTTAATTATTGAATTTAATTTATTGAAAGTTGGGTAAATTATTGAATCCTCAATTTTAAGCCTGTTAAAATATTTTCAAGGCCTAGAAAATTGATATTGATTATGCTGAAGATAATGTAAGTTTTAAAAATTTAAATTTGAAGTGTTTGTTCAGTTTTGAAATTTTATCGTTTAAATCGATATTTGTAAATAGCGTTCCGGGGCACAGTCTCGGAATTCGATGAAACCAGTTCCATTGGATCCGTAATATTATATTATTATTGGATTTCAATTTTTGTAGTGTTTGGAGTTGTTTTGTGAGCGTATGATATATAAACGCGCTGAAATTTATATCGAAAATTCAATATAATAACTGGGTCCAAAAAGCTATGTTCTTCATACGATCGAATTTGGACTCGAACCCTTTTCCAGTGCATTCAGAATAGGGGTTTAACATTATAAACGCCTAGCGGCACGCCTCGATTGGAGGTCGAAATATTGAGTTGCTATATTCGGGACGATTTGAATTTAAAGATATAATACACGTATATATTGACCAGTCAAGCTATTTCACATCAACACCTTTTCCCATAAGCTGAATACTTTTCACCTCAGATCTTTTTGACTTCATTCCAAAGATCATTGTAGCAAAACATTTTCTTCACGCAAAGCATCACTTCTTCTTTCTTCTAGTCGCTTCATCCCCTCATTTTTCTTTTAGTGGTGCGTCCTCTTCTCGCCATCTTTTTATAAACAGCCAAGTATTTTAAAAGCCAAAATCAAAAATCAAAGTTAAAACAAATCCCTTTTTCCTCTGTTTGAAAAGTAACGGCGAAAAAAAATATTAATACAAATCGCGACTAAGCACGCGAGGCTCGTAGGGAAGGAAGGTATGCGTACTGATTATCGTCAGGTGGCGGTGGTGGAACGGAACATCGATTGGGGTAGGTAGTTAGCTCGAATTGGCTAGCATATGGGAGATGAGGTGTCGTTTCAGGGTGCGTACGGGGTTGGTTGTGGCGGCGTCTCAGGGTGTTCGAAGTCGAGCAGCGGCCTGGGATTCGCAAACGTGTTCAAGGTGAGATTTTGCAGTTTTCTTCGATTTGAATTTATCTAGTAATCTATATACAAATATATCTAGAAAAAAAAATATGCATACAAGTTAGAGAATTTTTACAGTAAAGTTAACTACTGTTTTAATTTGCAGAAAAGAAAATAATAAATATACAGATTTGGTTTAAATTTAATTTAGCACGTATATATGAATGCATGCATATAAGTTAGAAAATAAAATCATTGGTTAATTAAAATTATAAAATGGGAATTTAATTGTTCGATTTATTTCGAATATTGATAAACTGTATAAATATTTATACAAGGTCTAAAAATCGAGAAACAAGCTGGAATGGAAATGGATTACAAATCAAAGGTGAGATCTTCTCACTCAAGTTAAAAAAATTGGAATTGCAGTTATTGATTGACTGTTTGGATGTGGTAGTATATATAGTAGTATATATATATATATATATATATATTGGTGATTGATATTCCCGCATTATCTAGCGGATGAGACCCTATGCGCCGCATAATAGCGGATGGTATTTTATAAATCCCATATACCGCGATATTCCACCTCGAAGTGGAATGAGTATTTAATTGTTGTGCTAACATCTGTGGATGTAGGGAAACAGGTTGGAGGGATCCAACTGGATTCCTCAAATTGTATGAATTTGTTTCATATGTTGTGTGATGATTTATTGATAATCTGTGAATGATTATATTGATGATTGAAATTGTTGAAGGCTATAATTTAGCCGAATGTATTTTTGATATCGTTGGATACCAGAAATAAATAAAATTGGATTTTTGAAATTAAAGTAGGAAATTTTAAGTAAATTCCTTTTGAAAAGAATTGGGTGAGTTTAAAAGAAGGAATTTAAAAGCATAAAGTTGATTTTTGAAATCTTATCAAATTATTTCCAAAATATGGGAAAAGATATTAATAAATGGGTTTTGAATAATATTGTTTAAAAGTTGAAGTATTTATCAAAAATTCAAATTTTAAATAATTTGGAAAGAATAAAGGGATTTATTTAAAAGGTGATAAATTTCTAGAAATCAATTTGATAATTGATTTGGTATTTGAAAAATAAATCTTTGGGAAATCGATATGAAAACTTATTTGGTGTTGAATGAAAATGGATTTTGTGTTGAAATAAATTTGGAAATCGATTTGTAAAAGGATTTGGTATTTGGAAATAAATCTTGAAATAAATTTGCAAATGGTTTGTTATTTGGGGAAAAACTTAGAAATCAATATGCAAATGTTCTGTTCTATTGAAAATAGACTTGGGAATCAATTTGTAAAATTGATTTAGTATTTGAAATAAATTGAAGAATCAATTTGAAATTTGATTTAGTGTTGAAATAAATTAGAAATTAATTTGGAATTTGATTTGGTGTTTGAAAGTGAATATTTGGAAATTTAAATTCACAATGGAATTTATAAAGAAAAAGAGAAAAAAATAATATCGGGAATTTTATTCCGCGAGTGAAAGTGATTTGAAATTTGTTTTCAAAGTGATGAAGTGTGGAAAATATATATCTTGCAAAGATATTTTGAAATTTAATAATTTGGGAAAATTATTTAAATTGGTTGATTGTTGTAAATGTTGTTTGATAGTTAAATAACTGACTATCAATATTTGCCTTTGAAATGGCATTTGAATTTGTTTTAAAAAACAAGCGCTCATTATTCGGTTTAGCCGGGAGAGGACTTTGTGTCATATAACCCATTCCGAATAGTGATACGACGTAAATGGATAGCATTTGAAGATCGGTGTTGAAGACCGGGTGTTTTGCGAGAACGATAGGATAACCTATTGATTGTCTCTGCACTGAGTAGCTATGGTATAGAGATTCCCTATGTGATGGGAAGTCCGAACGGGATTGTGAATACCCGGATTTGCAAGGGCTTCTTTGGAAGTGCCTTCGATTCTGTTCGAACCTGGAACAGATTTGTATGGTCGTATGTCTGACACTACACTTTGAGATATAAAGCAGATTTCTTTCAAATACAAATCTGTTGGTGGCGGAGAATTTATTCTCTTAGCTTAACACCCTTCTCTGAGACGTACGAGCTCAGAGGTTATGTAGTTGAAGGTTATCAGTGATATACTCTCAATTTGGTAGTGTGGCATGCTAAGTGTTGCTGTGTGTTGCTGATCATTTGTTGATCAAAGCATGGCTTTCTTGTAAAGCGTAGCTTTGTGGACGAGTCCTCATCGAACCTCACACCCCGAAAATGGTCGAAACAGGAAAGATGCGGCAAGTTTCTGAGGTTCGCTCCCTTTAGGGTATGTCATTTCCTTCTGGAAAAAGGTGGTATCATGGTATGGAGCCCAGATATTTTACCTGTGTGGTTGCTCCAATCTCATTTACTGTGTGATTGTTGCTTTGTGATCGAGGGCCCTCAGATAAAGGTCGCAAACGACCGGGGGGTGACATACTCGTGTAGTAGTTTCCTAGTTACAGAGGTAACCGGCCTTGTGTTGGCAGAGAGCTGGTTAAGTTCTCGGGACGTCCATCTAGAGGCGTACCCATGTGGCAGTAGGAAGTTCTTTAGCCTGACCATTCGTTGGGAAATCCAAAGAAACAATACGAACCTTGTACGGTTTCAGTTGTATAACCTGCTATGGAATGTGGCGGTAACCTGCTATTGAACATAGTAGCTATAGTAGGCATACAATAATGGTTGTATGTTGGCTAAGATTAATATTATACTTTCGAAATGTTATCCACACTAGGCACTAATGATAATATTAAAAATATTTTGCGTATCAAGCATGTTTGACTATCATAAGGAGAAATCTCCTCCAATTTTGCGTTTGCATTGTGTGTGTGGTGGGAGGCCTTATGGTAGTTTCATTTTCCAAAAGCATTGCGAAATTCTTTTTTTTTCTTTGTGAAAATAACTGTTTTTGAGATCTCACACCAGTCCCATGACTGACCTTGCTTATCTTTGTGAAATGTGATAGGGGGTTCTCGCTTCGTGGTTTGGTGGCAAACGGGAGACTCTTACCCCTACATGTCCTCTTTGTGGGGTTGGTTAGCCGTAAGGTGTGACAGTCGAAAGGCTGGCCGTAAAAGCAAGGGCAAGGTACCATTATAAGCCACGGCGGGGCTGGGATGGTTGAAAAGCCTACCGGTCGAGATTGGCCGATGTCGATGGTTGAAAAGCCTAGATCCTTACAAGTGGTATCAGAGCAATTGGTCAAGCGACAACCTTGGCTCTGTTGGGTGTTACTCATTAGAGATAGAGTCAGTAGTACTCTAGAATGAGTGTGAGTGTAATAATAGATATGAGCACGTATTTGTTAGTGAATACAAAATTTTGTTTTATATTGTGTTGACTTATCGGTTGATTGTTTATAGATTCTGGTCGGTTCAGTTTGGCCAACTGTAATCGATAGGGGTTTCTAAACTCTTAAACAAGATAAACTGACACAGTATTGTTTTAAATAGGGTAAATGAAATAATTTTACCCAAAGCTATTTTTGTATAGAAAAGAAATCATTTTCCGTAAATTATTATAGTATATGGATGCTAGGTTGTTAGGAAGTGATAATATTGAATTATTATCATTGTTATATGGAAACGGAATAAGAAATAATGGTATAACCAAAGATTTGGAGATAAATTCATTTAACAAATGAAATTTATGAATATGAATTGAAAAGATAAGGAAATAAAGTTCATATACGAATGGAATTTGTAAATGTAAATTGTAAATGTGATTTATAATTTGAAATAGAATTCCAGGAAGATATTTGAAAATAAATTCAGTAATGGAATCAAATTTGTAGTATGAATTTATAAATGAGTTTTATAAATTGAAATGAGTGCCACAGTAATTTTTGCAATACAGATTAAAGGATTTGGATTGAAATTTCAAAGGATTAAAATTTCTAATTTGAAAATGGTTTCCAGAAGTCTGGAAAATAATTATTTGAGAAGTATTTTTGAGTTGGATATGGAATCTAGTGGGGTTTGAAATTTAAAAATATTTGGGAAAATATTTTGAAAGGATATAATTGATTCCAAGAAATAATTTTGAAATGTTGTTTAAAAGACTCTGGAAATTCTTTAAAATGTTATGGAATGTAAATAAGTTTGATAACTTATAAAAATATTTGAAATTTGATTGGAATGAGATTCAAATTGAAAAGGAATGAATTTGTGAATGAACAAATGAGGTTACATTTGTAAATAAATGAATTGGAATTGAAAAATGGAATGAGATTTGATTTGAATCAAGTTGAATAAAAATCCAAACTGGGAAAACAATAAAATGGATTGAATTCAAGTACACTAACTTGATAATTTATTAATTCATGAAATAATGAATTGGAAGTTGAATTAGTTAAAATAAAGTTGAGTTCTAAGCTAAATTTGGAAATGGTATGAATTTGCATATAAATTCAAGAAAGTGGAAAAAAATAAATTGAAATTTCCTTGTTATTGATAAAATAAATTCAGGATGAATTGAATATGGAAATTTGGAACTTATAAAGGATAAGTGAATATACTAATTGAATTAAATTAGTAGATGGAATGGATTTGATTAAATGAAAAATCAAATCAAAGATTTAAATTGGAAATTGTTTACAAGGAAACTATAATTTGAGTTTTGAGTTGAAATAACTTAAGCAATATTTGGATAAAAGCTCGACTTAAGAAAAATTGTGAAATGGTTGTTGTCGAATTTTATTGAATGGTTTTCAATGAAATTTGTTTGATTAATGAATGCAAATTGAATTGAATGGAATCAATTGGAAATGAAATGGAATTAAATAAATTGAGTTGGTATCAATTTAAATTAGTTATAAACTAGAATGGATATTCTATTAAGTGAATATCGTCGAAATTTGCATAGAAATGGTTGTCGTTTGACGCAAACGAGATTGTATAAAATTCTACGAGTTAATGAAAGCCAATAAAAAATTGATTTTTGAATCAATTGAAATGAAAGGGAGTTGTAAATCACTTGAATTGAATAGAAATGATGTATGATATAGTTGTAAGAAATTAAATTTGTATCGAAACCATATAAATTGCTTATGGGAATTATTTTGAGTGCATTGCTTATGAAAACTATGTGTTCACTATTGAAAATAAGTGAAATGTTAATAGATCAGTTTTATAACCAAATGTAACATTTACAACTAGATGTATAGACCAATTAAATAGTAACTTACAACCGTTACTATAACTTTTAATCACACTGTTGAATTCATTGTTCACAACATATGTTACCATTCTTATATACCTAATCTTTATTCAATGGTCATTTATTTCATACTACATCATTTATAAATTTTAATGTTTGCATTTGTTTTCTTATATAAATTTATAGCCAAGTATAACAATTTACATTATTTCAATAAATTGTAATTTCATTTCAATTGTTAATAATTAGTTTTTAAATACATTGTTACATTTCATTTCGGCATTCATTTCATTATTAAATTACCAAGTTTTTTATTTCTTCCAAATTTATTTACCAAAATTTTATTAAATTGACAACTTTAATTATTGAAAATTTACTGGTCGTTACACTCTCCCCCACTCAAAACTTTTCGTCCCCAAAAAGGAAGAAGGTAGGAGAATCGAAACAACCTGAAAGAAAAGAGATTGGAAAGCAAAGAAGATAATAAATCTAAAACCATGAAAATTTCATCTTACATTAATAATTAATGTCATCCATTTGATTTTCTTTCTTAAGTTAAATAAATCTTAACTATTTTTAATCTCATTATCTCATCATACAATTATCTTAAACTAACAATTTTCCAAAGTCATGAATTTGAAAATCATTTATTATACTCATAACTTATTCACTAAATTTAATTCCTCTTTATTCCAGATTATTATTAAATTTATTCCGCTTAATATATCTAATCATATATATTAAGTATATTTACACTTATTATAGCTACTCAAATTTGTTTATAATTCCTTTAACCCATTTTATATTGTAAATTATTCAATTAACTTTTATTCTGTTTACCTTTATTAATCTTTTATAACTAAAATTTTAGTGTATAACATCTATTATAACCACTCAAATTTTATTTATAAAATCCTTTTATATTGTACATTATCCAATTACATAGTTAACTTCTGAATGATTTAGGTAAGTTATATTGGAATGCAATAGAATATTATACAAATAAAACTTCTAGTTCAATTATTTCAAGCTTAAATATTTATTCAAACCTTTGGTTTCATTTTATAATTGAAATCATCCTTTAAGATAAAATTTAAGAATTAAATTTCCGGTTAACTTCAAACAATTTTTTTTTCCTTTTAAATTTAGAAATTCAAATCAATTTAATTTTTCAAAGCAAAACTGTAGCAAAGCTATAGAATGGTCTCTTCACTTTGAAACTCGAAAATGAATGTCGATGATGCTATAGTTATCACCGAAATTATTTTCCAGCGACAAAGAGAAGAGCACTGATTTAAAACTTTTAAAATTCTTTAGAAACAATTTCTATTGGGACATATTTCAAATAATATATCCTTTTAAAACTTTAAAACCCAAAGTTTGAAATCTTCGAAAATTAAATTCTCAATTCTTGTTTTAAATTCATTTAAATTTCCAAATTAATTTATAACCATCTTTTATAGTTCAATTATTTATATATGAACAAAGCCAATGATTACAATATATATACAAAGTCAAATATTTCTTAACATCCAATTCAACTAACTATCAAAATTTAAAAAATTATACATATATATAATATGATTATACAAAATTTCTCATTTACCAAGTTTGAAAACAATATATGGTGTCAGTTTGCTATGTTCAAGTGTTTAGGAGATCCTATCGATAGCGTTGATCCGGCGCATTGATCGGAAATCCAATGTAACGACCCAGAATTTCTGTTATTTGAAATTCGTATATTTAATTGTTTTTAAATATTAATAAGTAAGAATTTTAAGTCGAATGAATTAAAATTCGAATATAGTGATTTTATTGGACAATTAAATTATTAATTTAAATTTGAAATTCTAGAAATAATTGATAATTGGATCAATTGTGTATGAAAATGATTTATAAAGTCATATTAAATCATATTGGAGTTAGAACAATGTTTGTAACTTTTAAAATTGATTTAAAAGTTAATTTGTGAAAATTGAATATTTTAATATTTAAATTGATGAGTGAAAATAGTCATTTTTCAGACAGTCTTGGATTTCGACGAAACTAGTTTTATCGGATCCGTAATGTTAAATTATTGTATGGTTTCAAATTTCGTGTCAATCGGATGTACGGTTTGTCCGGGGCAAGCCAAAACGCATCGAAATCGTTTTAAATCGGTTTGATTTAAATTTGATCGTTTAATTCCGTAACTCGCACATACGATCGAATTAGCTCCCAAAACACGTTCCATTGTGTTCGGAACATGGGTAAAACCCTAGGAACGCCAGCCGACACGCTCGATTTGGAGTTCGGAAATTTTTCGATGAATAGTGTTTTTGGAGAATTTTCTATAAAAGGACATTATCATTTTCATTTGCAAACCAACCCTCCTTCTTTAGCCGGCCCTAATTATTATCAATGGCCGAAAATACTGGAAACTTCCTCCTCTATTTTATCTCAATCCACTAACAATTAGAAGAAATCATCAACTACAAAAGTGTAGAGCATCGTGAGATCTATAGATCTATACGGAGATGATCGGAAATGGCACGACGGGAAGGGAGCTAGAGGGCCGTGTCGGCCGTCGTTTATGCATGAATTTCGAGGAGCATGGGTGGCCGAGCTCCCTGATGTTGCAGCCGTGGGTAGCTCTTGTCGAGGGGAGCGAAGTGGAAGTTTCTGATCGGCCTATCGTCGAACGATGGTGGAGCAAAAAATTTGATGAAGAGGCGGCGGCATGGGTTGTTCGAATGCGATGTTTACTGGAGTTTCACGAGCGGGGGGAGAAGCATTCAGCGGCCAGATCTGTAGTCACGAAAATCAACGGCCCTGATGAACTGAAGTGTTTGAAATTGAAAATAAAATTTTAATTTATATATATATAATTCGTTCGAACTTTAAATTGCTGTAATTAGTTCATACGAGGTCAAAAAATTACGAAACGAATTGCATTGGAATCGTTTCGACGAGCACTACGCAATGGAGCTAGTTTGGAGTCGATTGGAGTTAGTGAAAATTTTGAGTAAAATTAAACGTCTGTTTAATTTTATTCGAAATAAAATACCGCAACCGTTATTGAAAGCAAGGTGAGAACTTCTCACTCAATCGAATATTGTGTTTCGATTTAAATTTTAAATAGTTAAATTTAAAATTGCTTGATTGTGTGAATTGGATAATGATTGTTATCTATTGTGTTTAATAGACCCTATGCGCCGTATATTAAGCGGAGGTTATTTATTAAAAACATATACCGCGATAATTCTACTGTGAAGTGGAATTGGTATTATATATGTATTTGGAGTTGATTTCCCGCATTATATAGCGGATGAGACCCTATTGCGCCGCATAATAGCGGATAATATTTTATAAATCCCATATACCGCGATATTCCATATTGAAGTGGAATTGGTATTGTGCTAACATCTGTGGATGCAGGGAAACAGGTTGGAGGGATCCAACTGGATTCCTCAAACATTTGAATTTATTTCATATGTTGTGTGTTGATTATTTATAATCTCCGTGAGATTATATTTGTGAATTGGAATTATTGAAGGCTAAAATTTAGCCGAATGTATTTTTGGTATCGTTGGATACCAGAAATAAATAAAATTGGGTTTTGGAAAATTATTTTTTAAGAATTGAATTAATTTGAAAGAAGGAATTTAAAAGTATAAATAGTTGATTTTGTAGTCTTATCGAATTTTTTCTGAAATATGGGAAAAGGGCTTAATAGATGGATTTCGAAAATATTGTTTATAAGTTGAAGAATTTATTTAAAATTTGGATTTTTAAATAGATTTAAAGAGATAAAGAAATTTATTTTAAAAAGGAAATATTTGGGAATTTGATTTGGTGTCTTGAAATAAATTTGAAAATCAATTTGAAATTAATTGATTATTAATTTACTATAACTAGTAAAATTGATTTATAGAAATTTATTTGATTTAAATTAATCAAATAATTAAATTGATCCTACTTATGGATGTTTGGATTATATTGGATGTTGAATTGTTTGACATCTCTGATATGTGATGCTTTGTGACACATCCTGATTTGTGTTGTGATATGTGATTTGTTTATCCGTGATATATATATCTTTGATCTGTGATGGTTGAATGTTGTTGCACTATTGTGTTAAACCCATAGACTACACAATACACACACAAATGTGGATTTCACGTGGAAATCGGTTAAGTCACAGATTTTTATCAATTTTGGAAAAATTGAGTTTTTGAATCTAAAATGGTTTTGGAATTGGAATTGGAATTGAAAGTTTTTGAAATGAGTTTCAAAAATAAGAGTTATTTTAAATAACTTAATAAAATTGAAATTTAAATCATTTGATTTAAATTTTGAATTCAGTATTTTAAATTGAATTTGATGATTTGGGAATTTTGGTTTAAAAGATTGTATAAATTATAAAAGGTGTTTATATGGGTTTTTAACCATTTAAAATTATGATTTTGGAAATGTGAATTTAAATTCAAATTTTTACTTGAATGGCTTTAACCTATGTAGACGTAACCAGTTTTTCCCAAAGACGAAAACTATCTGTTTTCAAATAATAATAGCTTTCAGAAAGTGAAAAGATTTCTAATTTGTATCGAAACATTTCAGGTTGAAATGAAATTGTAAATAGTTTGAGAAAAACTATGAATTAACCTTTGTGAAGATGATTAAGCTTTATTTTGAAATCAAAGAAGATTTTAAAAGGTGTATCTTTTATATTATAAAAGACTTGAATTGTGAATAGTTTTGAAAGCTATAAGTTAGATCTTAATTTAAAGATTTAATGGGTTAATCCAATTAAAATGGAAATTGATTTGGAAGTCTGTAAATGAATCTTTGTGAAACTGAGTAAACTTTGTGAAGTAAATCTTTGTGTTTAAAGATTGAAAATGGTAATTTGTTTAAACCATTTAAAGGAAAGGATTTGGGTAATAAGTTGCGACTTAATTGAAATCCCAATACCCATATGTTTTTAAATATTGTGCTCACTATTCGGGTTAGCCGGGAAAAGACCTTTGTGTCATATAACCCATTTCGAATTAGTGATACGTCGTGAATGGATAACCTTTGAAGATCGGTGTGAAGACCGGGTATTTTCGAAAATGAAAGGACAACTTGTCGAATGTCTTTGCACCGAGTTGCTCCGGTATAGAGATTTATATCACTCTTCTTATGATGGGAAGTCCGGACGTGATTAGTGAATATCCGGATTGCAAGGGCTTCTTCGGAAGTGCCTTCGGTTCCGTTCGATCCCGGAACGGACTTGTATGGATGTGTGTCCGACATTACACTTTGAGATGTAAAGCTGGTTTCTATCAAATACATTTCTGTTGGTGGCGGAGAATTTATTCTCTTAGCTTAACACCCTTCTCTGAGACGTATGAGCTTAGAGGTTATGTAGTTGATGGTTACTAGTGATACATTCCCAATTTGGTAATGTGGCATACGAAGTGCTGTTGATCATTTGTTGATCAAAGCTTGGCTTTGTGAAAAAGCGTGGCTTTGTGAAAAAGCGTGGCTTTGTGAAAAAGCGTGGCTTTGTGAAAAAGCGTAGCTTTGTGGACGAGACTTCGTCGAGCCTCACAACCCGGTAATGGTCGAAATAGGAATGTTGCGGCAAGGTTTTTTAGGGGTCGCGCCCCTAAGGTATGTCATTTCCTTCTGGATAAAAGGTGATATCATGGTATGGAGCGCAGATATTTTACCTATGTTGATGCTGCAAATTTATTATACTTTGTGGTTGTTGCTTTGAGGATCCTCAGATAAAGGTCGGTAACGACCGGGGGATGGCATAGCTTGTGTGTTAGCTACCTAGTTACAGCTGTATAGCGTGAGGTAGCATCGGCCTTGTGTTTGCAGAGAGCAGGTTGATTCTCGGGGCGTCTTTCCAGAGGAGTTTCCATTTCGGTGTAAGGAAGTTCCTTTGCCTGACCATTTGTTGGAACCAAAGAAACAATACGAACCTTGTACGGTTTTAGTTGTATTACCTGCTATGGAATGTGGCGGTAACCTGCTATTGAACATAGTAGCTATAGTAGGCATAAGTGCGAAATGTCTATGCTGGCTAAGATTAATATTATATTTTCAAAATGGTTTTCGACACTATGCACTAATGATAATAATATCGAATGATTTTTCATAGTAAGCATTTTTGACTATCATAAGAAGAAATCTCCTCCAATTCTGCGTTTGCATTGTGTGTGTGGCGGGAGGTCTTATGGTAGTTTCATTTTCCAAAAGCATTGCGAATGTCTTTTACTTCCTTTGTTGTTGTTTTAAAGATAATAACTGTTTTAGTTCTCACACCAGTCACCATGACTGACCTGGAGTTTATTGTTTCCTTCCTAAACTCTGGGTGCCCACCAATTTCCACACGGGCAGTCTAGAGTCAGCTTATCAGGTCATTCTGGATTCAGAAGATGCTTTGGAGCTCAAGTGGCGAGCTGGATGGCGAGACGTATCACTTGTATATGATATTATTTATTCCACTGTGTATTCTGTATGAGGACAAGTTTGTATAACTCTCCAGTTGTGTTGTATATTGTTGTTGTAAACTCTGATGATGATGTAATGTATAAAATGATATAGTTCTTCGATTTAAAAGATTATTCATTTATCTATTATATGTTATTCCGATGCGATATGTGAGATTATGATATTGTTCTGTGTTTTTCTGTTGTTTCTTCTTTCCTTTTCTTCTGTCTTCTTCTACCTCTTCTTTTTTCTCCATAACAATTTGGTTTTCTGGCATTCGATTGCTCGGTAGTTGATACAGTGGACGTATTAATGTCAATTTTCGGAAGTCGAAAATCGTGAATCGTTACATTTGGTATCAGAGCATATGGTTAAGCGATAACCTTGGTTCTGTTGGGTGTTACTCATTAGAGATAGAGTCAGTAGTACTCTATAATGAGTGTGAGTGTAATAATAGATACGAGTGCGTATTTGTTAGTGAATATGAAATTGTTTTATATTGTGTTTGCTTATCCGTTGAGCTGTTTATGAATTCTGGTCGGTATGTGGGACACCATATTATCGATAGGGGTTTCTAAACACTTAAACGAGGCAAGCTGACATAGTATCATTTTAAATTGGGTAAATGAAATAATTTTACCTTGATTATATTTTGTATATAAAGGAAATAATTTTTCAGAAATTATTAAAGTGTATATAAAATTGAATGGTTTGATTGTTGAAAATGTAAGAATATATATAAGTCAATAAAAGTTGTTTGAATAAATTATATAAAAGCAACAATTGTGAAAAATCTTGTATAAGTAAAGAAAAATAGTGAAATTATATGAGAAAAAGATTTATAAATGTGATTTATAAATAAAAGGAAAATTTTTGAAAGAATTTAAGCACTGGATTCACTACTGTCACTGGGAAATAATAAGGGTGATGACTGCAGCATTATCAGTATCATTTTCGAGTTTCTATGTGATTGATTTGCTACCATAATAAATTGAAAAATTGAAGTTTTGTTGTGATAAACAAAATTTAAATTAAAATCCAAGTTGAAATTGATAATTATAAGTGAAATGAGATTTATACTTATAATATGATTTGGAAATTTAAATATATAAGTTTTATAAATTATAGAATGGGTAAAGGTAAGTGAAACCAATTATTAAAGTGGTTAAACAATTTTGTTAAGCAAAATGAGATATGAATTTGAATAATTGATGAAATTTGACTTTGGTAAAAGTTAAATAGAATTTACTTTAGAATTGGAATCTGAATTGGATTTATAAGAGAAAAATTAAGTAAAGTTAAAAAAATGATGTTTGAAATGGAATATAATTTAAGTGATGTTGAATGAAATTTATTTTTGGTATCGAAGTAAATTAATAAAGTGAATTTATTAAATGAATGTGAACTTGAGTTATGTAATGAGATTCAACTTTATTTGTAAAAATGAATTAGCAATTGAATTAATAAATGGATTGAATGTTAATCAATCGAATGTGAATAAATTGAGATGGAATAATGAATGTAAGTGTTAATTCATTAAAGCTAATTAAAAGTATTGAACCAAATTGAATGTAAAGTAAAGTAAATTTAATAATTTGGTTGTGTTGAATATACATTGGTTGTTATATGGATGTTGGTTGATTGTATATAGATTTATTAAAGTGTAAATGAAATTGAATTGATAAATGGAAAGCTATGTAATTGAATTTGAATTGAAAGTAAATTAATGTGAATTGGTTGTAAGCAATTAAAATGTGTATCGAAACCTTATAAATTGCTTATGGGAATTATTTGATTGCATTGCTTATGGAAACTTTGTATTTGTTATTGAAAATTAATGAAATGTAAATGAATTTTCTATATATGTCACTTACATGTTTAAATTGAGTAAGTACAGGTGTCGGGGGTGCCGTTCGATTGATTTGGTTGTGCTAAAATACTTAATAAATAACTTCTTTGCTTAAAAATGCTAAAAAGGTACGCCTACGCAATAAAAATAGGAAATATGAACTGTTTTTTTGCTTTTCCGACCGTGTGGGTCGATGTATATATATTTATGTCTATTGTGATCCTACTACGATCGAACCGCGCAAAGGAGGCTATGGCGAATTTTTCTGAAAATTTGAGGCGTTAGAATATTTTCGGGAAATTTTGGAAAATTTTTGTTAATGAAAAGTTGATTTCTAAATTGTAATAAAAAAATAGGAATTGAAATTGAAAATGGAAACCATTGTTTTGGTTGAAGTTAAAGGTTTTGAAAAAGGTGAATATAAAATTTTCACTAAGTGGATTTTTGAAAAGTTAATAGATTTTGGGGCATTTTTCTTACTTTGCAATTTCGAGGAAGAAATTCTTTTAAGGGGGGAAGTCTGTAACGACCCAGAATTTCTGTCATTTGAAATTCGTATATTTAATTGTTTTTAAATATTAATAAGTAAGAATTTTAAGTCGAATGAATTTAAATTCGAATATAGTGATTTAATTGGACAATTAAATTATTAATTTAAATTTGAAATTCAAGAAATAGTTGATAATTGGATCAATTGCGTATGAAAATGATTTATAAAGTCATATTAAATCATATTGGAGTTACAACAATGTTTGTAAACTTTTAAAATTAATTTAAAAGTTAATTTGTGAAAATTGAATATTTTAATATTTAAATTGATGAGTGAAAATAGTCATTTTTCAAATAGTCTTAGATTTCACTGAAACTAGTTTCATCGGATCCATAATGTTAAATTATTGTATGGTTTCAAATTTCGTGTCAATCAGATGTACGGTTTGTCCGGGGCAAGCCAAAACGCAATGAAATCGTTTTAAATCGGTTTGATTTAAATTTGATCGTTTAATTCCGTAACTCGCACATACGATCGAATTAGCTCTCGAAACATGTTCCATTGTGTTCGGAACGTGGGTAAAACCCTAGGAACGCCAGCCGGCACGCTCGATTTGGAGTTCGGAAATTTTTCGATGAATAGTATTTTTGGAGAATTTTCTATAAAAGGACATTATCATTTTCATTTGCAAACCAACCCTCCTTCTTCTTCAGCCGGCCCTAATTATTATCAATGGCCGAAAATACTCGAAACTTCCTCCTCTATTTATCTCAATCCACTAACAATTAGAAGAAATCATCAACTACAAAAGTGTAGAACATCGTGAGATCTACAGATCTATACGGAGATGATCGGAAATGGTGCAACGGGAAGGGAGCTAGAGGGCCGCATCGGCCGTCATTTATGCACGAATTTCGAGGAGCATGGGGGGGTCGAGCTCCCTGATGTTGCAGCCTTGGGTAGCTCTTGTCGAGGGGAGCGAAGTGGAAGTTTCTGATCGGCCTCTCGTCGAACGATGGTGGAGCAAAAAATTTGATGAAGAGGCGGCAGCATGGGTTGTTCGAACGCGATGTTTACTAGGGTTTCACGAGCGGGGGAAGAAGCATTCGGTGGCCAAATCTATAGTCACGAAAAATCAACGGCCCTGATGAACTGAAGGGTTTGAAATTGAAAATAAAATTTTAATTTCTATATATATAATTCGTTCGAACTTTAAATTGCTGTAATTAGTTCATACGAGGTCGAAAAATTACGAAACAAATTGCGTTGGAATCGTTTCGACGTGCACTACGCAATGGAGCTGGTTTGGAGTCGATTGGAGTCAGTGAAAATTTTGAGTAAAATTAAACGTTAAACGTCTGTTTAATTTTATTCGAAATAAAATACCGCAACCGTTATTGAAAGCAAGGTGAGAACTTCTCACTCAATCGAATATTGTGTTTCGATTTAAATTTTAAATAGTTAAATTTAAAATTGCTTGATTGTGTGAATTGGATGATGATTGTTATCTATTGTATTGAATAGACCCTATGCGCCGTATATTAAGCAGAGGTTATTTATTAAAAACATATACCGCGATAATTCTATCGTGAAGTGGAATTGGTATTATATATGTATTTGGAGTTGATTTCCCGCATTATATAGCGGATGAGACCCTATTGCGCCACATAATAGCGGATAATATTTTATAAATCCATATACCGCGATATTCCATATTGAAGTGGAATTGGTATTGTGCTAACATCTGTGGATGCAGGGAAACAGGTTGGAGGGATCCAACTGGATTCCTCAAACATTTGAATTTATTTCATATGTTGTGTGTTGATTATTTATAATCTCCGTGTGATTATATTTGTGAATTGGAATTGTTGAAGGCTAAAATTTAGCCGAATGTATTTTTGGTATCGTTGGATACCAGAAATAAATAAAATTGGGTTTTGGAAAATTATTTTTTAAGAATTGAATTAATTTGAAAGAAGGAATTTAAAAGTATAAAAAGTTGATTTTGTAGTCTTATCGAATTTTTTCCGAAATATGGGAAAAGGGCTTAATAAATGGATTTCGAAAATATTGTTTATAAGTTGAAGAATTTATTTAAAATTTGGATTTTTAAATAGATTTGAAGAGATAAAGAAATTTAGTTTAAAAAGGAAATATTTGGGAATTTGATTTGGTGTCTTGAAATAAATTTGAAAATCAATTTGAAATTAATTGATTATTAGTTTACTATAACTAGTAAAATTGATTTATAGAAATTTATTTGGTTTAAATTAATCAGATAATTAAATTGATCCTACTTATGGATGTTTGGATTATATTGGATGTTGAATTGTTTGACATCTCTGATATGAGATGCTTTGTGACACATCCTGATTTGTGTTGTGATTTGTGATTTGTTTATCCGTGATATATATATCTTTGATCTGTGATGGTTGAATGTTGTTGCACTATTGTGTTAAACCCGTGGACTACACAATACACACACAAATGTGGATTTCACGTGGAAATCGGTTAAGTCACAGGTTTTTATCAATTTTGGAAAATTTGAGTTTTTGAAAATGGTTTTGGAATTGGAATTGAAAGTTTTTGAAATGAGTTTCAAAAATAAGAGTTATTTTAAATAACTTAATAAAATTGAAATTTAAATCATTTGATTTAAATTTTGAATTCAATATTTTAAATTGAATTCGATGATTTGGGAATTTTGGTTTAAAAGATTGTATAAATTATAAAAGGTGTTTATATGGGTTTTTAACCATTTAAAATTATGATTTTGGAAATGTGAATTTAAATTCAAGTTTTTACTTGAATGGCTTTAACCTATGTAGATGTAACCAGTTTTTCCCAAAGACAAAAACTATCTGTTTTCAAATAATAATAGCTTTCAGAAAGTGAAAATATTTCCAATTTGTATCAAAACATTTCAAGTTGAAATGAAATTGTAAATAGTTTGAGAAAAACTATGAATTAACCTTTGTGAAGATGATTAAGCTTTATTTTGAAATCAAAGAAGATTTTAAAAGGTGTATCTTTTATATTATAAAAGACTTGAATTGTGAATAGTTTTGAAAGCTATAAGTTAAATCTTAATTTAAAGATTTAATGGGTTAATCCAATTAAAATGGAAATTGATTTGGAAGTCTGTGAATAATCTTTGTGAAACTGGGTAAACTTTGTGAAGTAAATCTTTGTGTTTAAAGATTTAAAATGGTAATTTGTTTAAACCATTTAAAGGAAAGGATTTGGGTAATAAGTTGTGACTTAATTGAAATCCCAATATCCATATGTTTTTAAATATTGTGCTCACAATTCGGGTTAGCCGGTAAAAAACCTTTGTGTCATATAACCCATTATGAATTAGTGATACGTCGTGAATGGATAACATTTGAAGACCGGTGTAAAGACCGGGTATTTTCGAAAATGAAAGGACAACCTGTCGAATGTCCCTGCACCGAGTTGCTCCGGTATAGAGATTTATATCACTCTTCTTGTGATGGGAAGTCCGGACGTGATTAGTGAATATCCGGATTGCAAGGGCTTCTTCGAAAGTGCCTTCGGTTCCGTTCGATCCCGGAACGGACTTGTATGGATGTGTGTCTGACGTTACACTTTGAGATGTAAAGCTGGTTTCTATCAAATACATTTCTGTTGGTGGCGGAGAATTTATTCTCTTAACTTAACACCCTTCTCTGAGACGTACGAGCTCAGAGGTTATGTAGTTGATGGTTACCAGTGATACATTCCCAATTTGGTAATGTGGCATACGAAGTGCTGTTGATCATTTGTTGATCAAAGCGTGGCTTTGTGAAAAAGCGTGGCTTTGTGGACGAGACTTCGTCGAGCCTCACAATCCGGTAATGGTCGAAATAGGAATGTTGCGGCAAGGTTTTTTAGCGGTCGCGCCCCTAGGGTATGTCATTTCCTTCTGGATAAAAGGTGATATCATGGTATGGAGCCCAGATATTTTACCTATGTTGATGCTGCAAATTTATTATACTTTGTGGTTGTTGCTTTGAGGATCCTCAGATAAAGGTCGGTAACGACCGGGGGATGGTATAGCTTGTGTGTTAGCTACCTAGTTACAACTGTATAGCGTGAGGTAGCGTCGGCCTTGTGTTTGCAGAGAGCAGGTTGACTCTCGGGGCGTCTTTCCAGAGGAGTTTCCATTTCGGTGTAAGGAAGTTCCTTTGCCTGACCATTTGTTGGAACCAAAGAAACAATACGAACCTTGTACGGTTTTAGTTGTATTACCTGCTATGGAATGTGGCGGTAACCTGCTATTGAACATAGTAGCTATAGTAGGCATAAGTGCGAAATGTCTATGCTGGCTAAGATTAATATTATATTTTCGAAATGGTTTTCGACACTATGCACTAATGATAATAATATCGAATGATTTTGCATAGTAAGCATTTTTGACTATCATAAGAAGAAATCTCTTCCAATTCTGCGTTTGCATTGTGTGTGTGGCGGGAGGTCTTATGGTAGTTTCATTTTCCAAAAGCATTGCGAATGTCTTTTACTTCCTTTGTTGTTGTTTTAAAGATAATAACTGTTTTATTTCTCACACCAGTCACCATGACTGACCTGGAGTTTATTGTTTCCTTCCTAAACTCTAGGTGCCCACCAATTTCCACACGGGCAGTCTAGAGTCAGGTTATCAGGTCATTCTAGATTCAGAAGATGCTTTGGAGCTCAAGTGGCGAGCTGGATGGCGAGACGTATCACTTGTATATGATATTATTTATTCCGCTATGTATTCTATATGAGGACAAGTTTGTATAACTGTCTATTTGTGTTGTATATTGTTGTTGTAAACTCTGATGATGATGTAATGTATAAAATGATATAGTTCTTCGATTTAAAAGATTATTCATTTATCTATTATATGTTATTCCGCTGTGATATGTGAGATTCTGATATTGTTCTGTGTTTTTCTGTTGTTTCTTCTTTCCTTTTCTTCTGTCTTCTTCTACCTCTTCTTTTTTCTCCATAACAATTTGGTTTTCTGGCATTCGATTGCTCGGCAGTTGATAAAGTGGACGTATTAATGTCGATTTTCGGAAGTCGAAAATCGTGAATCGTTACACCCAAATCAACTTCAACAATTCAAACAACACAATATATATTAAAATATTTAAATATTAGTTTACAAAATACACTTCAAGAATGATTTGAAGATAAGTTGGAAACAAAAGACAAAATGATTAAATAACAGAATTAGGGAATGAATAAGCTTTTATAAATTGTGGGCAACGTTAATCAAGTCAACCATGACTTCAAGAATAAGATCGATGTGGAGTTCTGGGACAAACCTACATCCGATCTCAAGAGGAAGAATTCGGGATAACAAGAGATAGATAACATTGTAAACCGAGGATGCATAAATCTTCGGTGAATCAATGCTTCTTGTAAAGGAGTTTCACCCCTTTACAATCATTCGAAGATTGGCGAGACCGCCTATTCATTATAAAGATCATTCGAAGTTGAGTTATGGGATACTCCAGAATCAAAAGAAGACAAATAGGGAGAGACAAGAATGGATTTAGAACCGTAGGGAACGTTCAAAAATTCAAAAGAAATCGAGTCAAAAAGAAAGAGATTCAAGCTCGAACGAAAGTGATTCTGTAAATAAATTTACCCTACATGCTAAGTTTGCCTAGAGCCAAAGCTCTGATACCAACTGTAACGACCCACTATTTTGGACCATTCAAATCGACAATAAATCCACACATGTCGGACTTGAATAATTCAAAACAATAGATTGTAAAGAAAATTTGGCAAAACTCAGAATATACAGTAAATAAATCACAGATCACAGACATAGAGTAATATAATAATGCAGCGGAAGCAAAGAAATAGTAGTTCATGAAGCTACTATATATATATATATACATCAGAGTTAACAAGATACAACAAAAGTCTCAATATGATAATCAAGTATAAATCAGAATACATCACTGGAATCAACTGATAAATGAGAGCGAAATAGATAGCTGGATCTCCAAGAAAAGCTCCAACTCCAAAGGTGAGTCTCAAATGCTGTGTCACTCAGTCTGACCCGAGCGTAAAGCAAAACACAAAACACTCGAGTCAGGACATACATACTTATACAATGTAAACCAACTCAAGTGAACTGTAATAGAAAAGTACAAGTAACTTAAAGAATGCTTGGGATCGCCCATTCTTTAAGGATCCGTTAAACTATCTACTATGTAGTAATATTCGCTATTATAATAATGTCTATAATAAAATAATCTTACTTTTAAATAGCGTTAAGGCTTTACATTTTCCACCTTAACACATAATAGTCCCAGTAGTCTATCCAGTATTAGCATACCCCCAGATCGGGAGCTACCCTCAATACTCCACAGGCTACGGCACAAATCCAAACTCGTAGTAAAGCTCGATATGGTAGGTGACACGGCACAACAAGGCAATGCCAGGGTAGATATACCAATTACGCATCTGGGCTGGTGGAAAAGCATAGCAACCACTACCGCCCACCTCGGAACACACTCCCAAATCAAAATCGAAGGGTGGTCACCAAATAAATCACAAAGTAATAGAATAGTATCAAAGAAATGCGTCCGATCGGAGGTGCTACCTCATTGGCCCGAGAATCGCTCCTGTTTTAGCCACCTTATGCCAACTCATGGGAGTCGGGTCCACGTTCATACCTTAATAGGATCGTCGCCACCATCCTACTTCGTTCTGGAATCTCCACCGCGTACACGGTTGTCAAAGTGGTTTTCGGTATCGACAAATAGTATGCCCATATCCGATCCTGGTCTCTTTGCCAACCAACCGTTATTATAACCCATGGATATTTATTTCAAAATCCTTTACTTTAAAACCCAAAATATCATATCCATTTCAAAACTAGTTTATACTTCAAAACCAAAATATCATTTTCAAAACTAGTTTCTACTTCAAACCAAAATATCGTATTCAAAACTAGTTTATACTCCACAAACCAAAATATCATTCCCATTTCAAAAACCAAAGCCATAATATATCACTTAAATTCCAAAAACCAAATCAATACATTATTTAAATAAAACCCAAATTTCCAAATCACTGAATATTTCTTTAAATTTATTTAACTTGAAATATTCCTTTAAATCATCTTAAACCAAACCACTTTATAAGGTCACATTCTTAAATCTTCAATTTCAATAAGCTTCAAACTAATATATTTAAAGATAATTCTTAATTAAATACTATTTCAAATAAATTCATTTCCAAACCATTTAAATTCAATATCAAATAATATTCATTTCAAAGTTGTAACAACCCTAGATTTTGTATAATATTTAAATGGTACTTTCTTTTATTTTTAAATTATTTTTAATTTGTTTTATTTCAAAATTTTCATTTTTAAATATAAATGATGATTATTAAGTGATTTATAGTTCAAATTAGTATAATTTGAATATTTTACTGTAAAGTGAATTTCTGGTCAAACCATTCAAACTTTGACTTTTAAACTTCAAATTTAAATTATTTTAAAATCTTAAATTTTATATTTTATTATGAAAATAGATGTAATAACTTGAACACTGCTTTTCGTTTCGTTGAAAATGGAGTTAAACAGTGAAAGTTATGTATAATTCAATATTGTGTGTAAACTGATGTATTTAGCAATATTGTCTATTTTAAATTATATTTTATTTGTCATATTTTGTTCTAATATGTGTTAATATTTTTATTTTATGTATATTTTTGTCTTTTAATAATTTTAAAGTGATTATATAATTTTTCCAAAGCTTATTGAATTTATTTTCTAATTTTAAAGCCTAGTTTCTATTTTATTTGCTATTTTCTTAATTTAATTATATATAATAAAATTTATTTATTTATTTTATACATTCACTTTTATTTGCTGTGTTTTACTCTATTTATATTCATTTTACATGTATTTAAATTAAAATAGTTTTTCCAAAGTGTATTGAATTTATTTCTAAATTTTCTAGACTAGTTTTCATTTTTGTGCTAATTTCTTATTTTATCATATATTATTAATATTTATTTATTTATATTTTATATTTTTGTTACATTTTCGAATTGAAACTGAATTTTTAATTATTTTCAGTTATTTAAACTTATTAAAAAGAAATAAAAGTGATTTGATAGGTTTGTGGCTTTTTATTTTCCTAAGGCCTTTTGACTTCCCACCTTTTCACATTTCAACATTTCTTTTCATTCAATTGGCCTTAACTCCTCATTGTTTCAGCTGCATATCTCATTTTTCATTCACGTAAACATTTCTCATCTCATTTCTGAAAGAAAAAAAAATCGGCTATTGCTTTTGAGAAAATTTTGGGTAAACTTCTTTTCTTTTTGTTTACTTTTATTGTTTCTTTTTTGATTTGTTTTGCACTTGATCTTCTTCTATATAGGATCGGCCATGCTCCTCCACAAGCCCTGCCGCCTCCACCACCACCTAAGCACATCACCTTCACCTCCTCCTCACTAGCCAACCCCAGCCGAACCACCCTTGGTGGTTGATCCATCACCAAAATACCAAAACTCCATCAATATTACCATAACCGAGCATTCAATGCAATCCACCACTTCATCACCCCCTTAGCCGCCACCTACTCCACCACCACCACCTCCAGCCTCACCTGAACCCTCTTCTACGTCATCCCCTTGATCCCACCAGAGAAGTCTGTGCCCATAGGGCCTTGGCCGTGACCTATTTGAGCTTTGCTTTGCTTGAGAATCCATGTATGTTGCCTTGTTGTGTTGTTTTACATCACCACACTTTTGCCCATCTTCTAATCATGTTTGACCGACCCTTAGTGTAACGACCCGTATTTTTACGGATCGAAACATCATAAAACAGTTGACATTTGGTCGCATGGTTGATAAGTTGTCCAGAGTTAAGTCTTAGGTCGTATGGTGGTTAGGTCGTAGTAGGCGACCTAAGAAGTGGAGCGACTTAGGAGGTTGGAACGACCTAAGCAATTAGGTCGTATGATAGATAAGTCATAGGTTGAGGCTTAGGTCGTAGACGACTTAAGGAGATAGGCGACTTATAGAAACTGGCAACCTAAGGAGTTTGGGATAGGTCGTATAGGAGATAGGTCGTGGGATAAGCTTAGGTCGTGAGGTAGGATAGGTCGAGTGAACGACCTAAGTATTGGAGCGACCTATAGGAAAGGCAGCGACCTAAGAGAGTTAACGACCTAGCAGTTAGGTCGCATAGTGGTTTAGGTCGTGTGTTAGTTTGGAGCGACCTATAGAATGTTGCGACCTAAGAGGGTAAGCGAGTTAGCGACCTAAGGGGAGTATCCTACAGTAGTTGGCGACCTAGTGGTTAGCGTAGTTGGGTCATAGACGACCTAAGAGTTAGGTCGTGAGTTCTGTGTTGAGTTAGGTCGTAGGTGACCTAAGATAGTTAGGTCGCGTGAGTGTTAGGTCGCAAGGAAGCGCATGTGCGCTAGGTCGTAGGTCGAGACTCTGTTGATTTGTTAGGTCGCGAGGTAGTGTGTCTGTGTTAAGTCGCTGGGTTTTGCCTGAGTGTTAGGTCGTGAGCGACCTAAGGGTTGTTAAGTCGCGAGCGCTGCTAAGTCATAAGTCGTAGACAGGTGAGTTTCGATAGGTCGTAAGTCGCGTGGTGATAGGTCGCGCGCCTGCGTTGTGTTAGGTCGGCAAGGTTGTTAAGTCGTGGGCTTCTTAGGTCGTGGGGGTTTTAGGTCGTAAGTCGTAGACGACCTAACTCCGAGCGACCTAAGGGGAAATCAGCCTATAAATAGGAGGGTTTTTCTCACTTTTTGGGATCCGGATTTCGAAGCGACGAAGTGCTGCCATTTTGAGAGCTCGACTTCTACACTTCTTCACTTCTTTTTCTCCACTCTAATATAGTGATTCCTTCCATCCAAATCGAAGATCAAGTTGAAGATTCAAGAGCTTAGATTGAAGATCTACATCCATTGAAGTGAGATTTCATCGTTTGAAGTGGATTGGTGATAGATCAAGTTAAATCCTTCGCTGTCTAGATCTGAAGTGGGTTTCTTTTGAGGTGTTTAGGTGATTTGGTGAGTGGTGATTATCTCTCACACGGATCCAAAGGAGTATATTGGATTGTTGGCTTGATTTTGGTGTAAAGTAGTGATTTTCATGCATCTTTGTAAACTTAAGTATAGATCCATATAGATCCATTGTTTATGATAATTTGACAACCATTTTACTAAGTGTTAACCTATGCAAGTTCATTCATCAAGATTATAGAGACATTGCTCATGTTTTCATGCTTGTTGGACTTTTGACTCTTTATTTACGAAATTTCCATTATTGTTATAATTGTCTATTTAGATCATATTTGAATGCTTGATTACTTGGATTAATGTTTTCCTTGATTGATTGCTATGAATTAGATGATTGATGATTTGATTTAGACAAGTTGGTCGAAGATGATTCAAAAGCTAAGGGAAAGGCTCTTGAATTGGAAAAGCTGCTCGTGGCATATGTAGCGGATGATGAAGCTCATATGGATAGATTTGATGATGATGTTGAGATGAAGCTTTGCTATGATGATAATGAGGCGAAGCATGATATGAGATAGTCTTGGTCTAATCCAGACGGGATCATTCCAAGCATGTTGATAACTCGGTGAAATGGTTCGAGTTAGAGGATAATGGTTTGCTCGAGAGGCGCTTGAGCTAGTATGGAAATAGTCATCGAGGAGGATGACTAGAAGGCTGAGATCTCATCGCTGTTGAAGGTTCTAGCATGCTCAAAGCAAGAGTACGTTGGGCAGATTCGATAGTCCCTGAAGGCTAATGATTGATAGTCAAGTACTCTGGGCAGATTCGATAGTCCTAGGCACGGGTCATGACGATGTGCGGGAGTAATGTCTAGAACCGGGGTTTCCATTAGCCCTTGACGGACGGCTGAAAGAATGTGCCAGTCATTCAATTAACGGTGATATCGAAGCAAATGATAACAGTGATAGCCAGAGTCATGGATGTTTGGTTGTATCGTCATTCGGTCTCAAGAGCAGTGTTTTCTGGGTACTTATCTGATCTTGGTTTAGGCCTTGGGGGTTTGTGCTTGGAAAACATCGCCCTTGACTCGACTGATAATTGATTTACCTTAAATTGTGTGATTTGCTATGTTTGCTTCTACTTAGTGTGTGTCTGGGGGCTATCACTGTAGAAAGAGGTGGAGTGGGAGGGTTGTATTCCTATTCCTTTTCCTTTATGCTCTTTTGGTATGTTGTTAGTTAATTTACTGCTCACTAAGACTGTTGTCTGACTCAAGGCTTTATGTTTTAACTCTTATTGCCTTGGGCTGTTCGTCCATTTTGGGACGGGCAGACTAGGTAGCAGGTGACAGGTGTTGTTCTTGCTTTCCACGATGCTGATGTTGAAGACGAGCTGGAGGCTTGCATATTATCTTCTTACTATATGTACTGGATGTTCCGCTGCTTTGTATAATTCTATGAGTGATATGTAGTGAGGCTTGTTGTATTGACTATTCAGATGTTTGTATTCAACTATTATGAAGTTCTATATGATGACATTCTATTCTGTGAAGCTTAACTATATATATATATTCTATTGTATTTTGTCCATGCGCTGTGAGTAATACGATAGATTCTGCTGTTTTAACTTACCCTGACAATCGTCCATGGTCGCCTGGCACACTTTACAGCGCACTTTCTCTAGGTTCAGTGCATGGGTCATGGGCGGTCGTCACACTTAGGAAACCAAAACCTGATCCAAATCCTTGCCTTAGACCTGTATTCTACTTATGGCTGAGCCTAATGAATGTTGGGAGCAAGTGCAAAGCATTTCTGCTTTGATTTATGCAGTTAATGCTAACATTGTTTAATCGTACTTTTAAGTTGAAAGCTTATGATTGTTATATGGTTTTGTTTGAATTGTATTCAAGGGAATTTATCTTTGGCTCTCCCACCCGTATCTTGTCGTGTTATTGTGACGACCGCCCATGACCCCTGCACCGAATCTAGAGATAGTGCGCTGTAAAAGTGTGCCAGGCGACCATGGACGATTGTCAGGGTAGATTAAAACAACAGAATCTTATCGTATTACTCACAGCGCATGGACACAATACAATAGAACATAGGTATAGTGAAGCTTTACAAAAAAAATGACATCTTATAAAATTCCATAATAGTTGAATACAAGCATCCAAATAGTCAATACAACAAGCCTCACTACAGATCACTCAGAGAATACAAACAGCGGAACATCCAGTACATATAATAAGAAGATAATATGCAACCCTCCAGCTCGTCTTCGATATCAGGATCGTGAGAAGAGAACAGCACCTGTCACCTGCTACCTAGTCTGCCCGTCCCAAAAATGGACGAACAGCCCAAGGCAATAAGAATTTAAAAACATAAAGCCTTGAGTCAGACAACAGTCTTAGTGAGCAGTAAATTAACTAACAACATACCAAAAGAGCATAAAGGAAAAGGAATAGGAATACAACCCTCCCACTCCACCTCTTTCTACAGTGATAGCCCCCAGACACACACTAAGCAGAAGCAACACAGCAGAGCATACAATTTAAAATAAAGCAATTGTCACTCGAGTCAAGAGCGATGTTTTCCAAGTACAAATCCCAAGGTCTAAAACCAAGGTCAGATAAGCACCCAGGAAATACCGCTCTTGAGACCGAATGACGATACAACCAAACATCCATGACTCGGCTATCACTGTTATCCTTGCTTCGATACCACCGTTAATTGAATGACCGGCACCTACTTTCAGCCGTCCGTCAAGGGCTAATGGAAACCTCGGTTCTAGACATAACTCCCGCATGTCATCGTGACCCGTGCCTAGGACTATCCAATCTGCCCAGAGTACTTGACCATCAACTTGGTCTTTTGGGCGTCCCCATGTACTCTTGCTTAGAGCATGCTAGAACCTTCAACAACGATGAGATCTCAGCCTTCTAGCCATCCTCCTCGACGACTATTTCCATACTAGCTCAAGCGCCTCTCGAGCATCCATTATCCTTAACTCGAATCATATCACCGAGTTACCAACATGCTTGGAATGATCCCGTCTGGATTAGACCAAGACTATCTCATATCATACTTTGCTTCATCACATCCTCGCAAAGCTTTATCCCAACATCATCATCATCGAATCTATGCATGAGAGCTTCATCATCCGCTACATATGCCACGAGCAGCTTTTCCAATTCAAGAGCCTTTCCCCTTAGCTTTCGAATCATCTTCGGTCTAAAGCAAATCATCAATCATCTAATTCATAGCAATCTATCAAATCAAACATTAATCCAAGCAATCAAGCATTCAAGCATTCAAATATGTTCTAAGTAGACAATTATCACAATAATGGCATTTTCGTAATTAAAGAGTTGAAAGTCTAACAAGCATGAAAACATGAACAATATCTCTACAAACTTGATGAATGAACTTGCATAGGTTAACATGTGATAAAATGGATGTAACATCATCATGAACAATGGATCTACATGGATCTATACTTAGGATGAAGAAAATGCATGAAAATCACTATTTTAACACCAAATCGAGCCAACAATCTGATCTACTCCTTTGGATCCGTGTGAGAGATAATCACCACTCACCAAATCACCAAAACAAACCCAAATCTACACGCTTCAGATCTGGACAGCGAAGGATCGAGCTTGATCTATCACGAATCCGCTTCAAACGAAGAAATCTCTCTTGAAAAGATGAAGATCTTCAATCTAAGCTCTTGAATCTTCAATCTTGATCTTCGATTTGGATGGATGGAAGCACTAGATTAGAGTGGAGAAAAGAAGTGAAGAAGTGTAGAAGTCGAGCTCTCAAAATGGCAGCACTTCGTCGCTTCAAAATCCGGATCCCAAAAATGAAGCCAACCCCTTCTATTTATAGCTGAAATCTGCCCCTAGGTCGCTCATCTCCATAGGTCGCTCGGAGTTAGGTCGTCCACGACCTACGACCTAGCAACATCTACGACCTAACCAAAGCCAGACGCCTTAAAACAAATGCGCATCTGCGACTTAACCTGCCAACGACCTACGACTTAGGAATCACGCGACCTAACACTTAAACTATTCCCTGCGACCTAACAACTCACGCGCTTCAACGACTTAAAGGCTTACGACTTATCACATGGCAAAACCTAGCGACCTAGCAAAACCCAACAACTCACGACCTAACAAGGTTACGACCTATAACCTCAGCGACCTAACACTTAGGCAAAACCCAGCGACCTAACAACTAACGCGACCTAACACTTATGCGACCTATCTCCTTAGGTCGCTAACACGCTAACTCCTTAGGTCGCTAACACGCTAACTCCTTAGGTCGCTAACACGCTAACCTTCTTAAGTCGCTCAACCCTATAGGTCGCTAACTCCACTAGGTCGCTAACTTGAACTGCCGACCTAACACTTAACTCACCCATACACTTAGGTCGCTCACAACAGTTTTTCCTTAGGTCGTTGCCGACCTAACTATACTAACTACCAGACGACCTAGTACATAATGACCTAACGCTTATCTAGGTCAAAAACTTAAGTCGTTTACGACTTAACACACTAACCACTAGGTCGTACATCTTCTAGCTCGCGCTTCCTTTAGGTCGCTCGAAACCTTAACTCGCCAGAAATTCTTAAGTCTTCCCTCTTAAGTCGTCTACGACCTAAACCCTTAGTCATTAACTCGCCCAGACTTAAATTCCTATACGACTTAAGCTTCCAAACGCTCTCTTAAGTCGTTCAATCTATAAGTCGGTTACGACTTATTCCTTAGGTCGTTCGCGACCTAGGACTTAGAAAAATTCTGAATGACTTATCAACAATGCAACCAAAGGTCAACTATCTTACGATGTTTCGATCCGTGAAAATACGGGTCGTTACATTCTCTCCCCCTTAGGAATTTCGCCCCCGAAATTCCAAACAAACAAAGCAATCAAAGACTATTCTGCACGCCTATCATCCATAGCAATCAACAAACCATGCATCCAATTCTAGCTTAGCGTACAGAATTCTAGGACTTAGAACAAGTTACAATATCGTGAGGTGACCCGACACCTTAGGGCCATACCTTGAAGAGTTCAGGATGAGCTGCCTTCATCCTCTCTTCCACCTCCCACGTATAGTCGTTATCATCATCACTCCATTGTATCTTGAGCAACTTAACTACCTTCCTCATAAGCTGTTTCGTGTCGGTTTCAACAACACGAAGCGGCTTACGAGGTCTTCTATCAACTGGATCAACTTCAAAGTCTTCACAGCTATCAGCAGAAACCACTGTATTCGAGTCGTGCACATACTTCCGTAGATATGATACATGAAAAACATTGTGCACACTCGACATCTTCTCCGGTAATTCCAATCTATAAGCGAGCTTTCCAATTCGCTCGGTAATCGGGAATGGTCCAACAAATCTCGGAGTCAATTTTCCTTTCTTCCCGAATCGAATAACATTCTTCAGTGGAGAAATCTTCACAAAAACCATATCTCCTACGTCGAATTCCAAATCCTTTCGACGCTTATCGGCATAACTCTTCTGACGGTCTTGGGCTGCCTTCATTCGTTGCCGAATGATCTCTATGCAATCTGAAGTCTGTCGAATCATCTCTGGCCCAAGCATCAGCTTTTCTCCAGTCTCTAACCAACATGTCGGAGAGTTACACGGTCTTCCATACAATGCCTCATACGGTGCCATACCAATGCTTGACTGGTAACTGTTGTTGTACGCAAACTCCACCAAATGAAGGTGATCTTCCCATGATCCTCCGAAGTCCAAAACACATGCTCTAAGAAGATCTTCCAAAACTCGGTTGACTCTCTCGGTCCGACCATCTGTTTGAGGGTGATAAGCTGTACTCAAACATAACTCGGTTCCCAAAACTTCCTGGAAGCTCTTCCAAAATCCACTAGTGAACAATGGATCTCGATCGCTCACTATACTCTTCGGAATACCATGGAATCGAACTATCCACTTCACATACAACTCTGCCAACTTTGATGCAGTCCTAGTCGATCGAACAGGAATGAACCTCGCACTCTTGGTCAGACGATCTACAATGACCCAAATCCCTTCATTTCCCGTTCTTGTTCTAGGTAGTCCATCAATAAAATCCATCGATATCTGCTCCCACTTCCATGTAGGAACTTCTAATGGCTGAAGCAATCCACTTGGCTTCTTTTGTTCGGCTTTTACCAACTGGCAGTTCATACACTTGGAAATAAAATTTCCAACATCCTTCTTCATGCCTTCCCAGTAGTAGGTTCTCTTCATATCCCGATACATCTTATTTCCACCTGGATGAATTGTCAGCTTCGAGTGATGACTTTCCTTCAGGACTTCACTCCTCAATTCATCTATATCGGGAACAACTAGTCGTCCTTGCTTTCGATGCCAACCCTCTCGATCGACCTCGAATCCTTTATCCTTTTCTGGGTCCAATCCAGATTCCAATTCACGGATAATCTTGACAAGCTTATCGTCTTGCTTTTGGCTCTCGCCAATCCTTTCCACAAGAGAAGGTCTTATCGATAAGTTTGCCAACATCTCAGGTTCCAATTCGCATCTAGGCCTGAAGTCAAATCCAGCTAAATACTCGAGATTCTTCCATTCTGAAAACATGGCTCCCAATCCTGCATGTCTTCGTCTTAACGCATCTGCCACTGCGTTACCTTTTCCCGGAGTATAAGCTATACCAAAATCATATGATGCCAAAAACTCTAGCCAACATTGCTTCCGAAGATTCAAATCCTTTTGGGAGAAAAGATACTTCAATGACTTGTGATCCGTAAACAACTCGAATCGAACTCCCAATAGATAATGTCTCCACATCTTCAGAGCAAATACAATCGCCGCTAACTCCAAATCATGAGTCGGGTAATTCCTTTCATGCGGCTTCAGTTGTCGACTTGCATACGCAACAACTTTATCCCTCTGCATCAGCACTGCTCCAAGTCCAGTACCACATGCGTCGGTGTAAACCACCATCTCATCATTCCCACTTGGAATAGTCAAAACAGGAGCACTCGTCAATCGCTCTTTCAGGATTCCGAAAGCTTGCTCACACTTAGCATCCCAACTGAACACTAGGTTCTTCTTCGTCAATCCTGTTAACGGTGCAGCTACCTTGGAGAAGTCTTTGATAAACCGTCGATAATATCCTGCTAATCCAAGAAAACTTCTCACATCCGATGCATTCTTAGGTCTAACCCAATCTTGGATTGCTGCCACCTTAGCGGGATCAACCGCTATTCCATTTCCAGAAATAACATGGCCTAAGAACCTCACTTCACTCTTCCAGAAGTGACACTTCGAAAACTTAGCCTTCAGCTGATGCTTCCGTAAGATTTCCAAAACAATACGCAAGTGCGTCTTGTGCTCTTCTTCCGTCCTGGAATAAATCAGAATATCATCCACGAACACAAGTACGAACTTGTTCAACTGATCTCTGAACACTCTATTCATAAGATCCACAAAATGTGCTGGCGCGTTAGTCAATCCAAACGGCATTACCAGCCACTCAAAGAAACCGGATGGTGTCCTAAAAGCAGTCTTCGGCACACTATCCTTAGCTACTCTCAACTGGTGAAATCCCGTTGCCAAATCCATCTGAGAAAACACCTTAGCTTCGTGAAGCTGATCAAACAAGTCATCTATCCTCGGCAATGGATACTTGTTCTTCTTAGTCACCTTATTCAGCTCACGATAATCCACACACAATCTCAATGACCCATCTGCCTTGGTTGCGAACACAACTGGTGCACCCCACTCGGACACACTACGCCGAATGAATCCTTTCTGTAAAAGGTCATCAACTTGCACCCTCAACTCCTGCTGTTCCCTAGGCGCCATCCGCCTAAGAGGCATCACAACAGGTCTGGCTCCTTCTACTAGATCTATTCGAAACTCGATCTCTCTATGCGACGGCAACTCTTTGACTTCGTCAAAGACATCCTCGAATCCATTTGCGATAGGCACTAAAGACAGTCCATCCCGTGGAACAACTAGCGAATACATGAAGCTCATGAAGACACCTTCCTCATGCTTACATCGTATCACAATCTCTCGCCCCTCCACATTCTCGACTGTCACCTCCAGCCTCTCACAATCAACCTTTGCCGCATACTTCCTAAGCCAGTCCATACCCAAAATAATTCCGAACCCCGCAAAGTTCAGAACAAAACAATCACAAACAAAAGAGCAACCATGACTCGATACAACTAGACCACGGCATAACATACACAACCAAGACGAACCCCCAACTGGATTAGTCACAACCAATGGCCTATCAACAATATCCGGTTCCAAACCAAACCGGCCTACAAGTTCACTGCAAACAACCGAATGCGATGCTCCAGTATCAAACAGAACTCTAACTGGAACACCACATAGGAAAAGAGTACCTTGAACCACCACACTCTTTCCCTTTTCTTCAGCGGTAGGAGCTTTCGAAGACGACGGAACAACTCCCAAAGCATAAGCTTGCACAATCTGCTTGTCCTTCATCGGTTCTGGACAGTTCTTCCTGAAATGCCCTAGCTTGTCACAGTTGTGGCACTTCGCCGGCGTTTTCGGATTCTTGCAATCCTTGGAGAGATGGCCTTTCTGCTGACAGTTGTAGCAGGTCACTTCGCCCTTCGGCTTCTTCTTCTGGCCATCCTTACCCTTCTACTGCTGGTGCTTCCTCTTCTTGTTTCCACCCTGCTGGAGTTTAGACTCTTCCCTGGTCACAGCAACAACAGATCCTTCCTTAGGAAACAAATTCTCGTGTCTGAGAGCTTCCTCCACAAGCTTCCTAAATGAATCGTCCAAATGATCCATCAGTCTTGGAGCCTGAACTTGATCTCCAACGTCTACTGATGGCCCCGGGGCTGACATCCTTCTCATGATCGAAGTCATCATGGTTTCGAACATAGCAACATAATCAGCAGCCCCTTCAGTAGTACGGCCTTCCCTAGCAGCTGGTCTCCCTCTTCGACTCATTCTCAATATCTACAAAAAGGAACGATTAGCATACCGAGAGAAACAACTGCACAAAGGACTAACTTACTTTTAAGCTACTATATTATATATAGTAATCATCCATCAAATTACAATTACGTCTCTCATACGTAGTTACGACAGCGAGCGTTGGGTAAAATCGATTAACCAATGCTCTGATACCAAATGTGACGACCGCCCATGACCCCTGCACCGAATCTAGAGATAGTGCGCTGTAAAAGTGTGCCAGGCGACCATGGACGATTGTCAGGGTAGATTAAAACAACAGAATCTTATCGTATTACTCACAGCGCATGGACAAAATACAATAGAACATAGGTATAGTGAGGCTTTACAAAAAAAATGACATCTTATAAAATTCCATAATAGTTGAATACAAGCATCCAAATAGTCAATACAACAAGCCTCACTACAGATCACTCAGAGAATACAAACAGCGGAACATCCAGTACATATAATAAGAAGATAATATGCAACCCTCCAGCTCGTCTTCGATATCAGGATCGTGAGAAGAGAACAGCACCTGTCACCTGCTACCTAGTCTGCCCGTCCCAAAAATGGACGAACAGCCCAAGGCAATAAGAATTTAAAAACATAAAGCCTTGAGTCAGACAACAGTCTTAGTGAGCAGTAAATTAACTAACAACATACCAAAAGAGCATAAAGGAAAAGGAATAGGAATACAACCCTCCCACTCCACCTCTTTCTACAGTGATAGCCCCTAAACACACACTAAGCAGAAGCAACACAGCAGAGCATACAATTTAAAATAAAGCAATTGTCACTCGAGTCAAGAGCGATGTTTTCCAAGTACAAATCCCAAGGTCTAAAACCAAGGTCAGATAAGCACCCAGGAAATACCGCTCTTGAGACCGAATGACGATACAACCAAACATCCATGACTCGGCTATCACTGTTATCCTTGCTTCGATACCACCGTTAATTGAATGACCGGCACCTACTTTCAGCCGTCCGTCAAGGGCTAATGGAAACCCCGGTTCTAGACATAACTCCCGCACGTCATCGTGACCCGTGCCTAGGACTATCCAATCTGCCCAGAGTACTTGACCATCAACTTGGTCTTTTGGGCGTCCCCATGTACTCTTGCTTAGAGCATGCTAGAACCTTCAACAACGATGAGATCTCAGCCTTCTAGCCATCCTCCTCGACGACTATTTCCATACTAGCTCAAGCGCCTCTCGAGCATCCATTATCCTTAACTCGAATCATATCACCGAGTTACCAACATGCTTGGAATGATCCCGTCTGGATTAGACCAAGACTATCTCATATCATACTTTGCTTCATCACATCCTCGCAAAGCTTTATCCCAACATCATCATCATCGAATCTATGCATGAGAGCTTCATCATCCGCTACATATGCCACGAGCAGCTTTTCCAATTCAAGAGCCTTTCCCCTTAGCTTTCGAATCATCTTCGGTCTAAAGAAAATCATCAATCATCTAATTCATAGCAATCTATCAAATCAAACATTAATCCAAGCAATCAAGCATTCAAATATGATCTAAGTAGACAATTATCATAATAATGGCATTTTCGTAATTAAAGAGTTGAAAGTCTAACAAGCATGAAAACATGAACAATATCTCTACAAACTTGATGAATGAACTTGCATAGGTTAACATGTGATAAAATGGATGTAACATCATCATGAACAATGGATCTACATGGATCTATACTTAGGATGAAGAAAATGCATGAAAATCACTATTTTAACACCAAATCGAGCCAACAATCTGATCTACTCCTTTGGATCCGTGTGAGAGATAATCACCACTCACCAAATCACCAAAACAAACCCAAATCTACACGCTTCAGATCTAGACAGCGAAGGATCGAGCTTGATCTATCACGAATCCGCTTCAAACGAAGAAATCTCTCTTGAAAAGATGAAGATCTTCAATCTAAGCTCTTGAATCTTCAATCTTGATCTTCGATTTGGATGGATGGAAGCACTAGATTAGAGTGGAGAAAAGAAGTGAAGAAGTGTAGAAGTCGAGCTCTCAAAATGGCAGCACTTCGTCGCTTCAAAATCCGGATCCCAAAAATGAAGCCAACCCCTTCTATTTATAGCTGAAATCTGCCCCTAGGTCGCTCATCTCCATAGGTCGCTCGGAGTTAGGTCATCCACGACCTACGACCTAGCAACATCTACGACCTAACCAAAGCCAGACGCCTTAAAACAAATGCGCATCTGCGACTTAACCTGCCAACGACCTACGACTTAGGAATCACGCGACCTAACACTTAAACTATTCCCTGCGACCTAACAACTCACGCGCTTCAACGACTTAAAGGCTTACGACTTATCACATGGCAAAACCTAGCGACCTAGCAAAACCCAACAACTCACGACCTAACACTTAGGCAAAACCCAGCGACCTAACAACTAACGCGACCTAACACTTATGCGACCTATCTCCTTAGGTCGCTAACACGCTAACTCCTTAGGTCGCTAACACGCTAACTCCTTAGGTCGCTAACACGCTAACCTTCTTAAGTCGCTCAACCCTATAGGTCGCTAACTCCACTAGGTCGCTAACTTGAACTGCCGACCTAACACTTAACTCACCCATACACTTAGGTCGCTCACAACAGTTTTTCCTTAGGTCGTTGCCGACCTAACTATACTAACTACCAGACGACCTAGTACATAATGACCTAACGCTTATCTGGTTAAAAACTTAAGTCGTTTACGACTTAACACACTAACCACTAGGTCGTACGTCTTCTAGCTCGCGCTTCCTTTAGGTCGCTCGAAACCTTAACTCGCCAGAAATTCTTAAGTCTTCCCTCTTAAGTCGTCTACGACCTAAACCCTTAGTCATTAACTCGCCCAGACTTAAATTCCTATACGACTTAAGCTTCCAAACGCTCTCTTAAGTCGTTCAATCTATAAGTCGGTTACGACTTATTCCTTAGGTCATTCGCGACCTAGGACTTAGAAAAATTCTGAACGACTTATCAACAATGCAACCAAAGGTCAACTATCTTACGATGTTTCGATCCGTGAAAATACGGGTCGTTACAGTTATCGTGCCTTTGAAGTTCCTTATTTGTGCAATTGGTTGTCATCTCCAGCTTATACAAATGAGTAAATCTCACCAGACTAATATGTACTTATATAGTTGATAAACTGACATCACTTGAATCTGTAAATGCATATCATCCTATTATAACTGTTATATTATGATTATATGATGTTCACCCATGCTTATTTATCTGTTATACCATATGTTACTGTTTATTATGTTATTCTGTTTATTTATATCAGTTTATCACACTGCAAGTTCCCTGTTAGTATAGAAATCACTATGGGTTGAAATGATACATACCCGAACGAACTTTAGAATAGGGAAAGGTCGTTATGGGCTGAAATGATAAGCCTGAGCGGCTTTTTATTTATTTATTATATTACTTGGGATTGTGGGTTTGAAATGATAAAACCCGGTTTTTCTTTGTAAACTGCAGATTAAAATGATACATATCTGTATCACTTGACATAGGCTAGACAATTATATACAGACCCGTGGTTTATATATTTTTCTAAAATTTTTAAAATATTTTAAAAATGTAAATATTATGACATTTTGATTTAAACTTTATTAAAATGATTTCTATAAAATATTTGTGATTTTCTACAAATTAAATAAGTGAATTAAGTAAATGGTGAAGTAGAATTTGAAATATAAGTTAATTTTGGAATTTATGATTTTGTTTATAAATGGAATTTATGTAAAGTAAGAATATATGACAAATTTGATTTAAAAATGAATTTAATGATTTTATTAATAAATAATGATTTTATAAAGTGTTAATGATTTTGTATAACTTAAAATATGAAATAAATGAATATTTAAGCTGAATTTGGAAATATAACTTAAATTGAATTTTTGTGGAATTTGTTTAAAAGTGAAATATTAATTAAGTAAAATAAATGGAAATAAGTTATATTTTGGAAATTTAAACTTGGTTGTTAAGTTAAGAATTTAATTAAAGAAATGAAAATTTAATTGTTATTTAATTTGATTTTTGTATGGAAATTTGACTTTATAAAATCATAGAAATATAGGCATTTAAATGATTGTTTTAATGTGAAAATATATGATTTTATAAGTTAAAATGATTTATATTAAAAGTTAATTATGTGTGAAATTGTAAATAAAACTCTGAATTTGATTTGACAGCATTTTTGAAATGTAATGTAAAGATATTACAGCATTGGAAAATGCTGTAGTTGTTTTAAATGGACCTAATAGCAAATTTGAACTAAGGGTTATTATAGCACTTTGTTAGTGCTATAGTTGTTAAATTTAACTAAAATTTTAATTGAAACTAAATTAAGATATTACAGCATTTTAAATGCCCTCTTTGGTTAATGAACTGTTTTTAAACATAACATTCTCGTAGCATTTTCTAAGTGCTGCGAGAGTTGAATTTTCTTTGTTTAATAAATTCAAATGAATAAATGATCTTTGAAAAAGATTAAATTTTGGAAATTAAATATTTAATTATTAAATATAATGAATTGACTTTAAATGATTTAAATGGAATAGTTGATTTGGGAAATACAGCTATTTTGAAATGTGATTAAATGGTATTTAAATTTAAATTAAATAAATGATGTCTTGAAATGATATTTTGATATTTTGAAATGAATTTGAAATGATATTAAATCTAGGAATGAATAATTGAAGTTTACATTAGTATGAAAAATATTTGGTTTACTTGTAATTTGAATCTATTTAAAAGATATTGGACTTATGAAATATAGGATATTAAAGCTTTGGAACTTATTTTATAATTTGAATAGTTATTTTGTGGATTAAATCTATATTTGAAATTATAAGATTTGAAATGGTCTATGGAAATTTAATTGAAATAAATGATTGAATTGAATTGAAACTTTGGAAATTGAATACTTGATTTGAAATATAATACTTACACTTTTAATGAATTTAAATGAATTAATTTGTTGCAATATAAATTATTCAAAGGTGACTTGTAATGATAATAAATGAATGATATCTTTGAATTTAAAAAGGTATTTAAAGTTGAATATTTGGATTTGAACTGAAATGATGATTTGAAATGAAGTTTTGGAAAGATGTGATATTTTGATATATTAAATGATTTGAAATGAAGTTTTGGAAAGATGTGATATTTTGATATATTGAAATGATTTAAAATGAAGTTTTGAAATGATATGATATTTTAAATATATTGAAATGGTTTGGAATTGATTTAATCTTTATTTTGATAAAGATTTGGATTTGGAATGATATTCTATTTTGAAGTATAAACTATTTTTAAATTATAACCATGGGTTATAATAACGATTGGTTGTTAAAGAGACCGGGATCGGATATGGACATACTCTCTATCGATACCGAAAACCACTTTGACAACTGTGTACACGGTGGAGTTTCCAGAATGAAGTAGGATGGTGGCGACGATCCTAAGGTATATACGTGGACCCAACTCCCGTGAGTTGGCATAAGGTGGCTAAAACAGGAGCGATCGACGGGCCAAGGAGGTAGCACCTCTTATCGGACACACTTCTTCGATACCATTCTATTACTTGTGATTGATTTGGTGCACACCCTTGATTGGGAGTGTTGTTTGAGGTGGGCGGTAGTGGCTGCTATGCGTCACCACCAGTCCGGATGCGTAATTGGTATATCTACCCTGGCATTGCCTTGTGTGTCGTGTCACCTACCATATCGAGCTTTACTACGATTTGTGATTTCTCCCGTAGCCTGTGGAGTGTCGAGGGTAGCCCCCATTTTGGGAGTATGCTAATACTGGATAGACTACTGGGACTATTACGTGTTAAGGTGGAAAATGTAAAGCCTTAATGCTATTTAAAAGTATGTTTATTTTATATTAGACATTATTATAATAGCGGATATTACTACATAGTAGATAGTTTAACGGATCCTTAAAGAATGGGCGATCCCAAGCATTCTTTAAGTTACTTGTACCTTATTACAGTTCACTTGAGTTGGTTTACATTATATAAGTATATATTGTCCTGACTCGAGTGTTTTGTGTTTTGCTTTACGCTCGAACAGCCTGAGTTATTCACAGATTTGGATTTCCACTCTCTTGGAGATTTGAATCGCTGGAGATTATCTGCTTGTCTTGTCCTCTCTATTTCAGTTCCGTTGTTCTACTCAGCTTGTACTTGGTTATTTTATTGAGACTTCTATTGTACTCTATTTCTTCTGTTATATCTTATGTAACTCTGATATATTTATATAGTAGCTTCATGAACTACTATTTCTTTTACTTCCGCTGCATTATTTTACTCTGTGTCTATGATCTGTGATTATTTATTTACTGTATATTCTGAGATTTGCCAAATTTTTATTTACAATGCGGTATTTTGAGCAATTCAAGTCCGACATGTGCGGATGCGAATGGTTGAAAATATCGGGTCGTTACAAAAGTTGTAACGTTTCTAAGTTCATTCGTTCAATCATTTCAAACATTGAAAATTTTAAAACAGCAGCATTTATAAAGTGCTGCGGTAGGTATATTTAGTATATATCAAAACATTGTTCAAAATCAGAAACTACAGCATTTCAGAAATGCTGTTATAGGTTTATTTAGTAATTTCAGCATATAGTTCCAATTTTCAGAAATTACAGCACTTTAGAAATGTAGTTAAAGGTCTTTTTAGTATATTTTAGTATATTTTTAGCCATAGTTTACTTTCCAGAAATTACAGCACTTCAAAAATGTAGTTATAGGTCTTTTTAGTATATTTCCAACCATAGTTCATTTAACCACAACATTTCATAAACGGTATAATTTCTGTTATACCCTTTAAAACAATATATCTTCAATTTTTCTCATTTTTAACTTATCAAACTCATTCCACTTTCCAAAAAAAAATTATTTGGATATTACTTAACTAATAAATTTTAATAAAACAACATTTTTATTAATAAATGTCGAATTTAAATTTATTTCATTTGTTAGTCAATCCTTTATAAATTGCTTAACTTTTCAGAAACATTTAAACTTCAATTCTAGCCATTTTAACTTATAAAAATCATATTTCATGCTTTAAAACATTCATTTGGATATCATTTAACTTATGATTTAATAAAATAAAATTTTATAAATAAATATCCAATTTAAACCATAATTCATTTATTAAGTCAAAATACACTATTTTACTTAACTTTTATTTTTAACCACCAACCTAACACTTTAATTTAAAATACCCATTCCATAAATAAAACTAAATTTCTATTTATTTACTTAACTTAAATTTCCATTTGAAAAACCAAATTTCCAATTATCAAGTTAGGTCATAATTAAAATTTCATTTTTCCATTTAAAAATCATAACTATTTATTTTACAAAACATAACATTTCACAAAAGAATATTTTATCATAGTTAATATAACAATCAATTTTTCTTTTAGATCTATTCATTTAGTCATCAATTAACTATGATTTTCTAGTTAAATACATTTTTCTACAAAATATCCAATTAAAACTATATTCCATTTTATCAGTTCAAAATACATTATTTATTACACAAAACATGTCTGTTTCATAAAGTAAAATTCATAACAATTACTAGGTTAGATTTAAAACTTCCATATTAAGTCAAATTCAATTATTAAGTTATTTATCATCAATAAAGGTCCTTAATTTAACTTAAAACCAATTATTAACTTATAAAAATTTAACTTATAGAAAAACCAATACACCTTTATAATCTAAAGCATTTAAATCAAAATTTAAGTTAAAATTTCATATATCTATAAAACTCAAAATACTTAATAATCTTTTAGGAAAATATTATTTTAAAAATATAACCATGGGCTTGTATAATATTTTCTAACCTAGGTCAAGTGATACAGATATGTGTCATTTCAATCCGTAATTTAAAAAGAAAAATCCGGGTTCTATCATTTCAAACCCGCAATCCCAAGTCAAATAAAATAAAATAAAAATACAATAAAAATCACTCGAGCCTATCATTTCAGCCCATAATGATTTTTCCTTATTCTAATATCCGTTCGGGTATGTATCATTTCAACCCATAGTGATAGGGAACTTGCAGTGTGAGATACAGTAATTAAAATGAAAAGTATAACATATAATAACATATCAGGTAATGTAACAGGTATATAAACAGCATTTAACATCATATAATATATCACAGACATGTATGAATAACATATCAATTTATACAGATTCACTTGTCATCATTTCACAATAATATAAGTACATATGTCTAGAGTGATAAACTCACCTTTTTAAACTAGAATTGACAAATTCAGAATAAAAATCCAAACTCCGTAAAGCACGAAAAAGCACGACAAAGCACAATGCAAACTTGAGTGGATGAATGGTCAGATCCAAATCTTGTATGCAAACAAATATTACATACATAAGAATATGATTCAATACAAAAGAATAGAGGTTAAAACAAAGGAAAAATAAATGAATCAAAGTGGCATAACTTGCCTTAATCAATCAACGGCTTGGCTACACCACATATGGGTTCAACCATCATCTTGTGTTGCTTGGTCATGATGGTTAGAGGTGTGCTAGAGGGAGGCATGGCCGAGCCTTGCTTGAACAAAATAGAAAACAAAAGAAAGAAAAAGGAAAGAGAGAAGGAGGAGAAGCCATGAGAACTTGTTGTAAAAAAAATTTCTTCAGGAAACAAATGAGAAGAGATGAGATGGGAATATTTTTGTACGTGAATGAGTAAAGAAGTGGCGGCTAGGGTTAACAAAAAGATTTGAACGGCTATAAATGTGGAGTGAACGGCTAAGGTAAGATGAGAAGGCAAGAAAAGAAAAGGCAACAATTAAAGGAGAAAGATCTTGTATATATTTTATTCTTAAATGCAAATGAAAAAGAGGATATTGAGATAGGAATGAAATATTTTTGTACGTGATTAGTGGAATGATTTGTACGGCTAGAGGTGTGGTTTGGATGGCAAGCAAAGGAGTAAAGAGCTAGGCAAATGAATGTTAGGGAAAAGGAAAAGACATTGAAATAAAAACAAGTAACTAAAGTCCCTTCAAATTTCTAAGCCATTTATCCAAAATAAAACAAGTCAACAACCAAAATAATTCAAAGTGCAAACCATAAAATAAAAATAAATAAATAGAAAATAAAAATATAGAAATGAACATAGGAAATATAAAATAGAATACAGAAAATCATTGCGTGTAAAACGCTGTATTTTATCAAATTATAAAAGTATACAACAGAATTTGATGAAACGAAAAATAGAATGGATATCAGCATCCTATCCAACTTCAATTAAAAAGATTAGAATTCAAAATTTTAAAATTTTAAAATTTTCAAATAAAAGTTAAAGTTTAACCAAAATATAAAATTTACAGAAAATGTATATTAAATTTGTATTTGGAAAATGAATTACAAACAAAATCCAAATTTACATTTATTATAATTAAAACCTTAATCAATTTATTCAACTAGGTTTCATTCTTTTATTTTTATCTATGACTAAAATATACATTTCCATTTATTTCATTACATTCACACTTTACAATTACTGTCCTATCTCACATTAATGAACATTTACTTACATAAAAATGTAATTGATTTCCTACCTTAAATTTAGCAGCCTAAATAAAATGTAACTTGCAATAAATGTTATCATTATCTTTATATTACACTCAAGTTTATTATGTCCACTAATTATCATAATTGCTTACATAATGTTTAATTCATTAAATTACCATAAATTATATACTAATTCATTTATCCATACAACACTTACATTTACTTACTTATATTCAGTTTTATACACAAATGTAACATTTACAACTAGATGTATAGACCAATTAAATAGTAACTTACAACCGTTACTATAACTTTTAATCACACTGTTGAATTCATTGTTCACAACATATGTTACCATTCTTATATACCTAATCTTTATTCAATGGTCATTTATTTCATACTAAATCATTTATAAATTTTAATGTTTGCATTTGTTTTCTTACATAAATTTATAGCCAAGTATAACAATTTACATTACTTCAATAAATTGTAATTTCATTTCAATTGCTAATAATTAGTTTTTAAATACATTGTTACATTTCATTTTGGCATTCATTTCATTATTAAATTACCAAGTTTTTTATTTCTTCCAAATTTATTTACCAAAATCTTATTAAATTGACAACTTTAATTTTTGAAAATTTACGGGTCGTTACAAACTCATTTGAAAGTCACATTTAAACAAAGTGGCGACAACAGATTCGAAAGCTACATCTTCGAAAGATTAAAAAGGTTTTGACTTGGTTGAAAGCATTCTTTTGAAAACAAGGCAGGTGCTTATCTTTAGAAAGCGAAACAAAGTTTTCGAACCCATCAAAAGCAATGGTTTCGATATCATGTCTTCCGCCTTTCTCCAATCCACTATGTACCATCATTGTGATACCTTGTGTATTGGTTTCAGCTTTGGTAGGTTTCGACTTGGTTGAAGCGGAAGTAATGGGTCGAAAGGTGCTTCTGAAAGAGGCGGAACCAATATTTTTTCTGGGTAAAGGCTGAATTAATGCTATTTAAAGTAATAACTTTATAACAAACCTGCCTATTTGTAAACATTTAATTGGTTGCCTTAATCTTTTCAAATTCTTTCTCAAAATAACTGCCGCATAATTTCAGATCTAAACAAAGATTAATTTTCACAATTAAGCCCTTCCATTAAGCAAAACAATTAAAACAATTAAATCCTCCTTCTAAAATAATTAAATTTCCACGGAAAATCATTGGAAAAAATACCAAAAATTACCGAAATTCACTTTCAATATTTTATCTAACATATAAAAATTTCAGACCCAAATTCTTCATAAATAAGAAAAATTAATTTCTAAACTCAAGTATTCGTATTTCCTTTGAAAATTCATAATTAATTTTCCATAGCTTGGAAAATTATATAAAAATTAAAACCCATCACTAAAATCATGTTTTCCATAACATAAAATTTTCTTATGGCATACGAAAATCATTATAATCAGTTTTAGCCTCAAAACTGTGTAAATCATTTATCAAATAATCTTATTTGAGTTAACATCAGATAAAATCCAACCAAAATTTCCATTGAATATAACAATGTGTTTAAAACAACAAAAACTTCACAATAGTTATTGAAAAATAACTTTTTACTAAATTCTTTAATCCCAGAAAATTTATCTGACTACTTTTAACATAAGATTGTAAATCACTTCTTTTCAGTTTAGAATGTCAGATATATACCATTTCAAATTTTTAGAAAACACTTCTACTAGTTTATCACTTAAATTGGAGTAGACAATAGGAACCTTACTAGTAAGCCCACTTCTACCCATTAATGCCTAAAATGCACAAAATTTTCCACTCTTCATTCTAATGTTAGTAAAATCAAATTTTTGCTTCCAAATACAGTGCTTAACTTAAATTGGAATTGCTTTAGTTATTCCTTTAAGCAAACTACTACTACCAATAGGGTTTCTATTTTGATTGGGAGATTTTCCTTAAGGTCATAAAGTCCTTTTTCATATTCTTAAGCTTTATCTCCATCTTAATCTCATTATAAAAGTCACATGGTGCTACTCCTTATTCACTCTTAAACCCATAATTTCTTTATCACTGCTGGTTAGTATGAGAAACCACTACTAGCATTCCTACCAGAATAAATAGGAATGGTTTATCTTATTTACTAAAACTTGTTCTCATTCAACTTTTCCCCCAAGATAGTATAGGCAGGAATAGAAGAAATCACGACACACGCACGCGCGCGCGTGCACACACACACACACATATATATATATATACACATGTTTTCTCAATACGTGCTTAAATCCTAGGGAATCCTAAACCTCGATCTTATTTTCTGATTCATTGGATTATGTTTTGAAAAATCTTTTAAGTTTAAATTTCTTTTAAGTTTTCATAAACCTATGCTCTAATACCAACTTGTAACATCCTACTTGGAGGCCAAAAACTAACGGCTACAGATGCTGCAGTCATCCATAGTTATTAATCCTCGACGACCAAATATGGTAATGTTAGATACCTTGATATAACTGAAATACATGGATATGTAAATAAATTAAATCATCAAAACACATTCCACATTCCATTTCAAAAACATTTTAAGTTCATTATATAATCCCACAATCATAACTACGTTCAGATAAAATATACTTATTACAACATACGCCAAGAGCGACATATGAATATGTCCCCTTGGTTGAGCAGAGTATATAATAAGGCAATAAAATAGGTTTGCCTTTGCAACCAAAACACATCGAAATATAAAGAACTCTTATTAACTAGCTTGCTTCATGCACGTCTCCAGAAGCTTTATTCGTCTAAAAAGAACCTAAAATCCTTAACTCTCAAACTACTCAAAATCATTTGAACACCCGAGAGTTTAAGGGGAAAAACATAAACTTCGAGTTAGACATAAAGCCTGGTATGAATAATAATCTACCATCTCAAACCATTTAGATATCAAGTGAGACCACGCCACTTAGCAGAACGGGATTTCCTCTCACTAGTATCTTAAAAACTTTATAAAACCACATACTCTGCTCCTTCATCCCCAATGGTTAAAAACAATTCAAAATAATATGATGATATGCAAACAAGTATATTAAATCTGGATTACCCTTCCCCTTTCATTCGGACTATCTGTCACAATTATACTTTCTAGGATTACTATTAATCTATTAGTTTTCATGGGCTTACTAATAACCTGTTAAATGTTTGTGGAGTACCTGTCTGATTTCATAGTTTTCATGGAATTACTAAGAACCTATTGGTAACTCCAATATCTTTATTTCTTATCCTAGTTTTCATGGGCTGACCATGAACCTATTGACTAACTGTCAATATCTTAATTTATTATCTTAGTTTTCATGGGCTGAATAGGAAACAATTGACTAACTGTCAATATCTTAATTTTTTATCCTAGTTTTCATGGGTTGACTAGGAACCTATTGACGAACTGTCAATATCTTAATCCGGATATAGTTTTCATGGGCTAACTATAAACCTATTGGCCCCTGCCAATATCTTTTGCTATACACAATTTTCATGGGCTTCCTTTGAACCTATTGGCCCCTGCCAATATCTTTAATTAAAATTTTAACGTTTCTTAAGTTATATTCACTACAGGATCAACCTAGTTGGTTATTCTGCCCTTCCCCGAAGTACCGTTATGGGTTCATAACAATGTGAACAAATATATGAAGAAGCAATCATAACAATATAGTAATACCAACACCTGTGGTTAAATATCCCTGAAATCAATTTATATAAAACTTGGTTGATCCCTTTAACCTGTTAATCAAGAAAAACTTCTTCAAAAACTTCATTTCGAAGATCTTTATTTATGCATGGTTTTTCCTTTTAAATTAGATTGGGTAATTTTTTTTGAAATCTTAAAACATCACTTTCAAAACCCCTGGATAACCTCCTTCGAAAGCATAGAAAACTTCTTTTCAAATCACTAAGTATATACCTTTCGAAAGTATTAAAGCATTATTTATAAACTCTTAGAAGCATAGCTTCGAAACCAATGAAAGTACCCCTTTCGAAACCATTGGGTTTATCTTTAAAATTATCTTTTAGATCAAAGTGAATATAAACAAAAGTAACCCTTTCGAAACCATTAATCTTCATATAAAATTGTTTAAAGAAAAATTTAATGACTTCGGAACCATCCTTTCGAAAGCTTAAATCATTTAAGTAAAATGTTGAAGGATAACATCGAAACCCCTTTCGAAGCCATTATCTTCGAAACTCTTGAACCCTTTCGAAAGCTTTTAGGAAGTGGCTTAGTACAATTTCAAAATTAAAAGCTACATTTCAAAAGCATTGATGACTTCAATACCTTCGAAAGGCATAAGATTGGCAGCAAGGTTTTGACTAAATCGAAACCACCCTTTTTGAAAGCATTGATTTATAAACAGAGGAACTCATTGAAAGCCCCATTTAACAAAGAGGCGGCAACAGATTCGAAAGCAACATCTTTGAAAGATTAAAATGGTTTTGACTTGGTCGAAAGCAATCTTTTGAAAACAAGGCAGGCGCTTATCTTTAGAAAGCGAAACAAAGGTTTCGACCCCATCGAAAGCAATGGTTTCCATACCATGTCTTTCGCCTTTCTCCAATCCACTATGTACCATCATTGTGATACATCCTGTATTGGTTTCAGCTTTGGTAGGTTTCGACTTGGTCGAAGCGGAAGTAATGGGTCGAAAGGTGCTTCTGAAAGAGGTGGAACCCAATTTTTTTCTAGGTGAAGGTAGAATTAATGCTATTTAAAGTTATAACTTTATAAGTAACCTGCCTATTTGTAAACATTTAATTGGTTGCTTTAATCTTTTCAAATTCTTTCTCAAAATAATTGCCGCATAATTTCAGATCTAAACAAAGATTAATTTTCACAATTAAGCCCTTCCATTAAGCAAAACAATTAAAACAATTAAATCCTTCTTCTAAAATAATTTAATTTTCATGGTAAATCACTTAGGAAAAATCCCAAAAAATTACAGAAATTCACTTTCAATATTTTATCTAACATATAAAAATTTTAGACCCAAATTCTTCATAAAATAACCAACATTAATTTATAAACCTAAATATGCGTATTTCATTTGAAAATTCATAATAAGTTTTCCTTAGCTTGGAAAATTATAAAAATTAAAACCCATCTCTAAAATCATGTTTTCCGTAACATAAAATTTTCTTATGGCATACAAAAATCATTATAATCAGTTTTAGCCTAAAAACTATGTAAATCATTTATCAAATAATCTTATTTGAGTTAACATCACATAAAATCCAAGCATATAATCATCAAAATCATCATTGTAATGGATTTAGTCTTAAACCCGAAAATCAAATAATCATAAAACAAAATAGAGATGATTTAGATTATTATTCACCTTGATTAGGATAAGGACTTTGAGATTTGATTGAGATTAATTCCCCTTGCTTAAATCCTTACCTTTAATTTCAATCTTTAGATATTGTATTCCCTTGGATCTGGTCCCAATCCTACTATTTTCCTTCCTAGATCCACATAATCTTCTCTCAAATCGCTTGATCTTCTTTAATCTCGTTCTTTGAAGTTCATTTTATTTTTGTTTATTTATATGTAAACATAAGAATTAATGGAGGAGAGGTAAGAAGATGACAACAACTAGGATTAGAGAGAAGAGTCAAGAGTTAGGTTAGGTTAGTGGTTTAATTTATAGGAGATTTAGATTAAGGGGTTTTGGACCAAAGGTCACTATTCTCAAAGCCCATGCACAAAAAGTCCCTACTCGTAAACTCATGTAAATTAGGTCCCTGTTTTGTTATTTTTTACCAAACTGTCCCCTTCCAAAAAATCGGCCCAGCATTGAAATCAGGGGTAAAAGTTGCATAAATTAGCCAAAAACTAAAAATAGGGACCTAATTTTCATAACTTTTTGGAGAGGAACTTTTCTTCCATCATTTTTCAATTCTGGGGACTTGGCAGCCATACCTTGTTATATTAATCCTAACCATTGATTGATTGTTTTATTTCCAAGTAATCATATCTTATTAAACCTAGACCATTATATTTAATCCAATGAACCTAGACACGTTTTTAAATAATACGTGAAATCTACTTCTACGGTTAACAATATGTGTACATGCCTATAACATCAATCAACCCATAAATCAATAAATCAATTTTTATTTACTTTCCTTTCTAAATAAAATCTTCTCTTTACCATCATTTATGTTACGCTAATTAATTCATTTATACCAATTTAGCCCGTAATACTTGTTCACATTTTACACTTTACTACTAAAATTAAATATGGCAAAGTATGTATTTAATTTAGAAGTATATTCATATATATATACACACACATACATATACACATACATGTTGGCTTCCTCTTTACTTGTTGAAGAACTCTAGTGAAGATTTATTTATACCAAAAATCATTTCTTTATCCATGTCCCTTTGTGAAGACCCAAAATTTTTGAGAATAAAAATTACTTTAAAAAAATAAATAGCTTGAAAATGAATATCAGAAGTAAGTGAAGTAATTATGCAAGGGGTTAATTATTTTTTTTATATACAGAGATGAGAGGAAAATGATCAAGTATAAAATGAATTCTAAAATTCACATGACTTGTATATATGTGAATATTGTATAGAAAGTATATACATATGATCAGAGAAGTATGGGATGATAAAAATAAAAATCCTCTTAATAATGAGAATGTATGAGAATCAGTCAAGAAATATTCATGAGTATGACTGCATTTTTGAAATAAATCAAGAGAGAAATAAATGATAAAATAGGTCAACTGAAAATTGAACTTATAAAGAGAAACATGAAAAATAACTCAGGTATAATAAAGATACATTGTCAAGTTGAGTCATAGGAAAACAATGTGCAGGTAAAAATCATGCAAATAGTATGCACATAGAAAAGCAAAATAACAACTGTTTTCACCTGAAATAGAAATAAAAAGAAAATGGCCAAATTAGCCATAAACATACATACAGGCTTCTTTTAGTTTTGTGAGGATAAAATGGGTGTTTCCTCTATTAAAACCCTAGTTAAATGAGTTAAATCAAAGGGGTAAGGCAAAGGTTTTCTCTGGGGAGGAAAAACATAAGTTTAATTCAAAAATAAAATATAAAGGAGAAACTCACACATTCTTCCAGCTGAAGCATTCTCGGGAAAGAGGAGAGGAAGGTAAGTGATAATCATTTAAAAGACTTAAGGCATTAAGACCCAAGTAAGGGCAGCCAAATTATTTTATATAAAATCATAGTATGTTTTTCTGTTTGGTTTTATTCTCTGAATAAATACATATGAGTCATGGATGGTATTTTGGTTGGATTTCTGGTTAATGTTTGATCTGTTTTGAGTGGTTATAATTGTTTCAATTTTTGCTTTGAAGTATGAATAATCAAACATATCTTCATATTATAGAAATGGATTTTTATAATCCAGTTTTATATGAAGAATGAACTAAATGTTTTACTGAGGAATAGGATATCAAAGGAGAATGAAGTGGGCAGTGTGAATAATGAGATTCATGCTCATGCCTAGTTCATATTAAAATGATATGAACAATGCAACACTATAAACATGTGCTGATTTGTTCATATCATGGACCAATATGTTTTTATGGGTTTTTCTTAAAAATCCTATCCTATGTTCACAGTAAAATAAATATAGTAATTCTTATGGTTTCATCAAATTTATGTAAGCAATGGGAAAAACTCTAGAAATAAATATACAGGCAGTTTTATAAAATAAGATTAAGCCAGAATGTCTTTGGATGTGCAGTTTTACATGAATGCTCTGTATGTTTGGATGTAAACCCTTGAGTGAGTTTAATAAATTTTGGGGTTTATGTAATGTATGGAAGAACATGAGCACCTCTGGAATTAAGAAGAAAATTTCTCGGTAATTAAATGAGCATGGTCTCTAAATTACAAAGTAATTTAGGAGAGGTGCCTTGATCTACTCATCATCAGTGGATGATGGGTATGTGCATGACTTGTTCAAGTCCTGAAGGCCTCTGTGTAAAGGTTAACAGAATTGAGTCCTTTGCAATGCACACTTTGTGTTCAAAGGCAAGAGTTTAGACCATATAAAATATAAAATGGGATTGAAAGGTTATGCTATGGATTTTAGGAAGCTAAAATCCATAGGAGTTTGTACATGTACAACTGAATGGATTGAATGGATGAATGTTTGGGTGTATGTTTGTTAGATAAATTTGAGTGCACATATGCTCAGGTTTAACATGAAATTGAATAGTGTCAAATATATATGTTTTCTGCACAGTTTTAAGGATTTATAAGTTGATTTAGTGATGATTTCACTCATACCAGAATTTTATTTCTGACCCTATCTATTGCTTTGTAACATTTGGGGTGTCTCATTTTTATTGAGGCAGCTCTAGATGTTGCTGCAGGGAAGGAAGCATAAGAAACTTGCATGCATGGACAATTGAAGATTTACTTGCATTTAGAATGCTTAAGGAATTTGGCAGAAATGTTGTAATAATTAGGCCAGGAAAAAACTTCATCATGTTTTAAGTATTTTCTGGATTGATATGTGTTTATTTTTCTGAGTAAAGGATATGTAAGAATTTTAGTATTATATATGTGTATTTGTGGATTTCTATTTTAAGTAACTGATCTGGATAATCTCTAGTGAAGTATGATATAGGGGATCATGTCATATAATTTGATATGTGATCATGTCTCCCTTGGCAATGTCTGATGAGCTCTTAAAATGGTAAAGTAGAAATAATTATAGAAAGAAAGGAATATAGGATATTCAATGAATCTTTTAAAGATTGAGTTGAACCAAAACTGGGCTAACCAGAAATGCATGAACATGACTAATAATTGATATAAGTATATATCAAACCTGAAAATGAAATTTTAATTCTTAGACTAGGCATTTAAATTACAGTAGAAGTTTGCATTGCTTTGTGAAATAGATCCATAGGTATTATTGTAATACTAGTAGGTCTCACAACACTATGCTTAACACATTTTATTACCTAAATACAAGACTCAAGTCTGAATGCATTTGGTCATGATCAACCTGAGGCTATTAAAATAACTTGCAGTCCTGTTTGTAATAGACAGGGCCATTACCACACAACTCCTTAGACACTCCCACATATTGTTTAAGAAAACATCAGCTGTCTACTTGATAAGTTCACCTGAGAACTTTGTATTAATTTGGTCTGTAACATGGATTTAATTATTTTGTCTTCAATTATATGCTAAGTCTTAGATTAGTATATTTGCTTGCATATGCACTCTGCCTAAATATATATATATATATATATATTGATTTCTCTGCTTGGTCTTCAATCCAGTTCAACACTTGATTATTCATATGATCCTTGTACAATATATAAATCAAAATATGAATACCCTTACCAGACACAAAATTGTTTGAATATGAATTATGACCCCGGGCTAATCTGCAATGAATGAGTTATCTTAAACACCCTGATATTTAGTATAGAATCAAATAGTAGTAAATTACAAAATCCCAGAATCTAAATATATGGCTTGTAAAAAATTCAGGGATCAAATAATCTGAGAAGTAAAACAAGAAAATAAGAAAAATGGTATTATTTGATTTTATAATCAAGCTTGAGTTTTTTTTAAAAAAAGGATGAACAGAAAAGGCTATGTGACACCATATCTCTGGAATATGAGAAATAAGGTGTGATTGAATTTCTTTGTCAATTTAAATTACTCTGATAGACAAAGAGTCATATATATCTTCATATATATATATATGAATTAAATTAATTTTATATACTAGTATTTTTATATTGGTAAAATAAGGAATCTTGGGAAAAATTAAATTAAGAGAAGTGGTCCATTGAAGTATATATATATATATACATGGGAAAAAAACTTAACTGAAAATTCTCTAAAATAATTGAATATAAGTAGTGGGTCACTTCAGTTGGTATTAGAGCTATGTTGTTAAAACATAGCATAAATATATTATCCAATTTTCTTGTATGGATAAAATTCTAAAAAAAATATATAATAATGATAGAAATAAATATCCACAGTAGAAATAAATTGCAGAAAATAATTAAATTAGAAATATGACTAACTAGCTATGCAATTGAATAGTGAATCATGGTAGGAAGACCACCAAGTCATGGAGCAGGACCCTCCAATACAACACCAATGGTTAATTTGCAAGATTGGGTGAGGGCATTTAGAGAAGGAGCAGTGCACAGGGAAGAGAATCCTCATGAGGAATTAGCTAAGCTATTGAAGACATTTTCAAATTTAGGAGGCAAGGATTTTGAAGGCACTGAGGGAGTTATGGGAGTGCAGACATGGTTGAGAACTTTGGAAAGAATATTTGCTGATATGCAAATAAATGACCAAAGAAAGAGGCAGATAGCTTCAAGGAGACTCAACGGAGCAGCATTAGATTGGTGGGAGGCGATCATCACAGGAAGGCCAGAAAATGAGATAACATGGGATCAATTCACGGAAATGCTTGAGGTAAGGTTTGTTCCAGCAACAGCTAAGGCAACATTGCTTGAGGAATTCATAAGGCTGAGGCAAGGACCAATGAGTGTGACTGAATACACTCAAAAATTTGAGAGTTTGTCTAAGTATGGAACCATGCTCATAGGAAATAAAGAATCAAAGAATTCAAGATTTATCCAAGGACTAAATGCAGGTCTGAGTAGAGCAATGTTACCATACAAGGATAAAACATTTGATCAAGTCATAGACCTTACTCTTTCTTTTGAACAACATGACAATGCAAGGGAAAAATTTAGGAGCATGAGGGCTAACAATCAAAAGAAGGGGAAAAATAGAGCACATCCCTATGACAAAAAGAATATGGATAAGAAAGTGGAGGGAGCAGCCACTGGGGAAGCTAAGAAGAAAGTTACTTGTTATAATTGTGGAAAAAAAGGACACATGAGTAATAGGTGTCAAGCAGCAAAGAAGGCACCATTTAGCTACTATAACTGTGGGAAAGAAGGTCATATTAAAAGAAACTGCCCAGAGTTTAAGAAAGGAGCAAAGATAGGAGCATTGGAAACAAAGGCAAAGGCAAATGCAGCAGTAAGCTCTGGACAATTGGAAGGTATACTTCTAATTAAAAGTTACCCAATCATAGTTATATATGATATTGGAGCCACACATTCTCTAATATCACAAGACATAGTGGATAAATTAGCTCTCACATGCAATAAAGTTGAAAACCCCTTGTTTGTTCAAAGTCCCCTGGGTAGCTCTTGTTTGCTAGGATTAAAATGTTTGGGAGTAGAATTAAACATAGGAGGAAATGTGTTTAAATCTGATATGTTTGTATTAAAATACCCTCGAATAAGAATTATTTTAGGGGTAGATTGGTTGAGTAAATTCAAAGCAATTTTGAATTTAGAAAATTTCACTATATCTTTGAAAACAGAAAATGGAAAAAATATTTTAGTTATGAGTGAAATGGATAAAACAAATTGTCTTAATCAAATATGGAATATGACTGAGAAGGAATTAATTTTAGAAAACATAGAAGTAATAAGAGAGTATCCAGATGTTGTTGGAGAGGTAGTAGGGGTACCAGACAATAGACCAGTTGAATTTCAAATAAGGTTAATTTTTGGATCAAGTCCTATCATCAAGAAACCTACTAGAATGGGTCCAAAAGAATTAATAGAATTGAAGCAACAGCTAGAAGAATTGGAGCAGAAAGGCTTCATAAGGCCTAGCAATTCAAACTGGGGTTCTCCAGTGGTGTTTGTGAAAAAGCATGATGGTACACTAAGAATGTGTATTGATTATAGAGAACTGAATAAAGTCACCATCAAGAACAAATACCCACTCCCCAGAATTGATGATCTGTTTGATCAATTAAATGGAGCAAAGATCTTTTCAAGGCTAGATTTAGCCTCTGGGTTTCACCAGATGAAGGTAGAGGAAGAAAGCATTAAGTATACTGCCTTCAACACAAGGTATGGGTTATATGAATTTTTAGTGATGCCTTTTGGATTGACAAATGCACCATCATATTTTGTAGATTTAATGAATATAACATTTAGAGATTTTCTAGACAAATTTGTGGTTGTCTTTATTGATGACATATTAGTGTATTCAAAATCAGAAGAGGATCATGCAAAGCACTTGCATCTGGTTTTGTCTAGACTGAGAGCACATGATTTAAAGGCCAAATTCTCTAAATGTACATTTTGGTAGAATGAAGTAAAATTTTTGGGGCACATTGTATCACAACAAGGAGTTAGTGTAGATCCAACTAAGGTGATAGCAGTGCAGTCATGGAGTAGACCCAAATCAGTGACTGAGGTGAGATCATTTTTGGGAATGGCAGGCTATTATAAGAGATTTATAAAAGACTTTGCAAGAATAGCCATTCCATTGACCAAGCTAACTAGAAAGGAGCAGCCATATGTGTGGACAGAGAAATGTGAACAGGCCTTTACATTATTGAAGAAAGCATTGATGGAAGCTCCAGTTTTACAAGTACCAGAGGGAAATGAAGGATTAGTAGTTTACACAGATGCTAGTGGATCTGGACTAGGGGCAGTGCTCATGCAACATGGTAGAGTCATAGCATATGCATCAAGGCAACTCAAGCCAAATGAAACTAGGTATGCTACACATGATTTAGAACTAGCTGTTGTAGTATATGCATTGAAGCTATGGAGACACTATTTATTAGGTGCTAAGTTTGAATTGTTTACAGACCATAAGTCACTTAAATACTTGTTTTCCCAAAAAGACTTAAACATGAGGCAACATAGGTGGGTAGAATTTCTAGCTGCCTATGATCTTGATATATTATACACCCCAGGAAAAGCTAATAAAGTGGCAGATGCATTAAGTAGACATCAAGCAAAATTGGCAAGCTTAATGATGGCCGAGTTCAGGGATTTGACAATCCTTAGTGAGGTGGAAGTGAAAGAAGAAACTAGTGTATCAGATAAGACACACAGTGAGATGATTGAATATGGTAAATTAAGCCTCATTTCTTTAAAGTCAACAATGGTTGATAAAATAGGACAAATGCAAAATCAAGATACAAATTTGAAGGAGAAAAAGAACATGATATCATAAGGCATGACAGTGGAAAACTATGAGGTAGATGATAAAGGATACTTAAGGAAAAAGGGGAAACTCTGCATACCAAATGTAGAGGAACTGAAGCAAGAAGTTATGGATGAGCATCACAAAACAAAATATACTATACATCCAGGTGGTACAAAAATGTACCATGATCTTAGGAGGAATTACTGGTGGCCAGGGATGAAAGGAGCAGTGGCCAAATATGTGGCAAATTGCTTGACATGCCAACAAGTAAAGGCAGATTATCAAAGACCCTCAGGCCTATTGCAACCTTTGGAAGTGCCTACTTGGAAATGGGAAAGCATATCAATGGATTTTGTGGATGGTTTGCCAAGAACAAGAAGAGGAAATGATAGTATTTGGGTAGTAGTTGATAGGCTTACAAAAACAGCACACTTCATTCCTATAAATTCAAACAGAAATGCCCATAAACTAGCTCAGTTATTTGTGAAAGAGATAGTGAGATTGCATGGCATCCCCAAGACTATCATTAGTGATAGAGATACTTTGTTTACTTCAAGGTTTTGGTGTAGCTTTCAAGAAGCTATGGGGACAGAACTAAGCCTAAGCATAGCCTACCACCCACAAACAGATGGGCAAACTGAGATTGTTAATAAGGTTTTAGAAGATTTGCTTAGAGCACGCATACTTGATTTTGGAGGCAACTGGGAGGATCATATTTATTTAGCTGAATTTGCTTATAATAATAGCTACCAGTCCACCATAGGAATGGCTCCATTTGAGGCTTTGTATGGAAAGCCTTGTTTATCTCCTGCATGTTGGATGGAGGCTGGTGAAAGAGTGTTACTTGGACCAGACAATGTAAAAGAAACTTCTGCAAGAATTGAATTAGTGAGGCAAAGAATGAGAGTAGCTCAAGAGAGACAGAAAGCATATGCAGATAAAAGGAGAAGGCCAGTAGAATTTAAGGTGGGAGACTATGTGTTTCTCAAAGTTTCACCAATGAGGAAAATACTGAGATTTGGCAAAGCAGGGAAACTATCACCAAGGTATATAGGACCATATGAAATTGTTCAAAGAATAGGGACTTTAGCTTATAGGTTGAAGTTACCAGAGGAATTGAGCAAAATACATGATGTATTTCATGTATCCCAATGGAGAAAATGGGTGCATAATAAGGAGACCATTCTTGAATCTCCTACACATGTTGAAATTCAAGAAAATCTGGTTTATAAAAAGGAACCAGTGGGCATTGTGGCTAAAGAAGAGAGGAAATTGAGAAATAAAATAATTAAACTAGTTAAAGTCCAATGGAGTTTAGATGGGAATGACTGCACATGGGAGGCTGAAGATAGGATGAAGGATAAGTATCCTAATCTATTTTCTGCTTGAAGGTATGTCTAGAACTGTAATAACCTTAAATATTACTTAAGTGTATTTAACTGATCTTAGATGAATGAATTTCTGATATGTTTGAAATATACTAATAAACCAATATATAATTGTGGGACACAATTCCTTTTAGGAGGGGAGTATGTGAAGACCCAAAATTTTTGAGAATAAAAATTACTTTAAAAAAAATAGCTTGAAAATGAATATCAGAAGTAAGTGAAGTAATTATGCAAGGGGTTAATTATTATTTTTATATACATAGATGAGAGGAAAATGATCAAGTATAAAATGAATTCTAAAATTCACATGACTTGTATATATGTGAATATTGTATAGAAAGTATATACATATGATCAGAGAAGTATGGGATGATAAAAATAAAAACCCTCTTAATAATGAGAATGTATGAGAATCAGTCAAGAAATATTCATGAGTATGAATGCATTTTTGAAATAAATCAAGAGAGAAATAAATGATAAAATAGGTCAACTGAAAATTGAACTTATAAAGAGAAACATGAAAAATAACTCGGGTATAATAAAGATACATTGTCAAGTTGAGTCATAGGAAAACAATGTGCAGGTAAAAATCATGCAAATAGTATGCACATAGAAAAGCAAAATAACAACTGTTTTCACCTGAAATAGAAATAAAAAGAAAATGGCCAAATTAGCCATAAACATACATACCGGCTTCTTTTAGTTTTGTGAGGATAAAATGGGTATTTCCTCTATTAAAACCCTAGTTAAATGATTTAAATCAAAGGGGTAAGGCAGAGGTTTTCTCTGGGGAGGAAAAACAGAAGTTTAATTCAAAAATAAAATATAAAGGAGAAACTCACATAGTCTTCCAGTTGAAGCATTCTCGGGGAAGAGGAGAGGAAGGTGAGTGATAATCATTTAAAAGACTTAAGGCATTAAGACCCAAGTAAGGGCAGCCAAATTATTTTATATAAAATCATAGTATGTTTTTCTGTTTGGTTTTATTCTCTGAATAAATACATATGAGTCATGGATGGTATTTTGGTTGGCTTTCTGGTTAATGTTTGATCTGTTTTGAGTGGTTATAATTGTTTCAATTTTTGCTTTGAAGTATGAATAATCAAACATATATTCATATTATAGAAATGGATTTTTATAATCCAGTTTTATATGAAGAATGAACTAAATGTTTTACCTAGGAATAGGATATCATAGGAGAATGAAGTGGGCAGTGTGAATAATGAGATTCATGCTCATGCCTAGTTCATATTAAAATGATATGAACAATGCAACACTATAAACATGTGCTGATTTGTTCAGATCATGGACCAATATGTTTTTATGGGTTTTTCTTAAAAATCCTATCCTATGTTCACAGTAAAATAAATATAGTAATTCTTATGGTTTCATCAGATTTATGTAAGCAATGGGAAAAACTCTAGAAATAAATATACATGCAGTTTTATAAAATAAGATTAAGCCAGAATGTCTTTGGATGTGCAGTTTTAAATGAATGCTCTGTATGTTTGGATGTAAACCCTTGAGTGAGTTTAATAAATTTTGGGGTTTATGTAATGAAAGGAAGAACATGAGCACCTCTGGAATTAAGAAGAAAATTTCTCAGTAATTAAATGAGCATGGTCTCTAAATTACAAAGTAATTTAGGAGAGGTGTCTTGATCTACTCATCATCAGGTGGATGATGGGTATGTGCATGACTTGTTCAAGTCCTGAAGGCCTCTGTGCAAAGGTTAACAGAATTGAGTCCTTTGCAATGCACACTTTGTGTTCAAAGGCAAGAGTTTAGACCATATAAAATATAAAATGGGATTGAAAGGTTATGCTATGGATTTTAGGAAGCTAAAATCCGTAGGAGTTTGTACATGTACAACTGAATGGATTGAATGGATGAATGTTTGGGTGTATGTTTGTTAGATAAATATGAGTGCACATATGCTCAGGTTTAACATGAAATTGAATAGTGTCAAATATATATGTTTTCTGCACAGTTTTAAGGATTTATAAGTTGATTTAATGATGATTTCACTCATACCAGAATTTTATTTCTGACCCTATCTGTTGCTTTGTAATATTTGGGGTGTCTCATTTTTATTGAGGCAGCTCTAGATGTTGCTGCAGGGAAGGAAGCATAAGAAACTTGCATGCATGGACAATTGAAGATTTACTTGCATTTAGAATGCTTAAGGAATTTGGCAGAAATGTTGTAATAATTAGGCCAGGCAAAAACTTCATTATGTTTTAAGTATTTTTTGGATTGATATATGTTTATTTTTCTGAGTAAAGGATATGTAAGAATTTTAGTATTATATATGTGTATTTGTGGATTTTTGTTTTAAGTAACTGATCTGGATAATCTCTGGTGAAGTATGATATAGGGGATCATGTCATATAATTTGATATGTGATCATGTCTCCCTTGGCAATGTCTGATGAGCTCTTAAAATGGTAAAGTAGAAATAATTATAGAAAGAAAGGAATATAGGATATTCAATGAATCTTTTAAAGATTGAGTTGAACCAAAACTAGGCTAACCAGAAATGCATGAACATGACTTATAATTGATATAAGTATATATCAAACCTGAAAATGAAATTTGTAATTCTTAGACTAGGCATTTAAATTACAGTAGAAGTTTGCATTACTTTATGAAATAGATCCATAGGTATTATTGTAATACTAGTAGGTCTCACAACACTATGCTTAACACATTTTATTACCTAAATACAAGACTCAAGTCTGAATGCATTTGGTCATGATCAACCTGAGGCTATTAAAATAACTTGCAGTCCTATTTGTAATAGACAGGGCCATTACCACACAACTCCTTAGACACTTCCACGTATTGTTTAAGAAAACATCAGATGTCTACTTGATAAGTTCACCTGAGAACTTTGTATTAATTTGTTCTGTAACATGGATTTAATTATTTTGTCTTCAATTATATGCTAAGTCTTAGATTAGTATATTTGCTTACATATGCACTCCGTCTAAATATATATATTGATTTCTCTGCTTGGTCTTCAATCCAGTTCAACACTTGATTATTCATATGATCCTTGTACAATATATAAATCAAAATATGAATACCCTTACCAGACACAAAATTGTTTGAATATGAATTATGACCCCCGGCTAATCTGCAATGAATGAGTTATCTTAAACACCCTAATATTTAGTATAGAATCAAATAGTGGTAAATTACAAAATCCCAGAATCTAAATATATGGCTTGTAAAAAATTCAGGGATCAAATAATCTGAGAAGTAAAACAAGAAAATAAGAAAAATGGTATTATTTGATTTTATAATCAAGCTTGAGTTTAAAAAAAAAGAATGAACAGAAAAGGCTATGTGACACCATATCTCTGGAATATGAGAAATAAGGTGTGATTGAATTTCTTTGTCAATTTAAAGTACTATGATAGACAAAGAGTCATATATATATCTTCATATATATATATATATATATATATATATGAATTAAATTAATTTTATATACTAGTATTTTTATATTGGTAAAATAAGGAATCTTGGGAAAAATTAAATTAAGAGAAGTGGTCCATTGAAGTATATATATATATATATACACACACACACACACACACACACATGGAAAAAAAACTTAACTGAAAATTCTCTAAAATAATTGAATATAAGTAGTGGGTCACTTCACCCTTTATTTGTATAAATAATCCCTTTTCCTTTTCCAACAATTACATTACCCAAATCAGTGCAACAAATTTACCACTTAAGTCAGTCAATTAAGATTGTAATCTTAATTAATACTCTTAATTTCCATTCCATATTTTGTTAACTAACATCTTTTCTCTATATTTCCCTTAAAACAATTTATTATCCAAACATATAATTTTTAAACATATCTTTCAAAATGTTAACTTTATTAAATGCCGGATTTTAAAATTAAACATTTTCCTCTTGCATAAACTGTTATTCTTTTCAAACGTGCATTAATATCTTCCTTTTCTTATTACTTTAATTTGTTGCCTAAATAAACATTACTCATTTTCCCTCATTAATGCAACGGTTACATAATTCTTATTTATGTCATTAATTTCATTTCCAATTAATACATTTGAATTCCGACCAATTTTATTAATTGGTATCTAACTACATATGCATAAATAATAAATCTTGCATTATGTCTTTTTAATTACGCAATCAATTTTGCAATTAATTGTATTTATTAATGCCTACAAATCAAATCAGCGTTATCCTTTTTAACTAATATCATATCTTTCCTTTTCCTCAAGAAACGCTTCCCTTAATCACTCAGTAAATCAATTAATTCATATCCTTATTTGTATTTGATAAATCGGATTTATTAATGCATGCAAGTATTATTAACCGTTTTAAACATATATATGTATACATTAATAACTAACACTTTTTATCTACGCATTTCCTTTCAAATAACCCTTTATGTAAATGTATACATATTTACCCTAATTTCAAATAATTCCAAAAAGAGTAATTAATGCTCCCTCTCTCTTTGCATTAATTATTTTCGTTCCATTCTTTTTAACATATTCAATATTTCAAGTGCATAAATTAATACTTCCCACTTGAAGCATTTTCATATTTATGCCAATAAACACCCTTTTCTTCTCATCTTTTAATGCATATTTAACTTGTTTCTTAATAATTAAATTTTGCCATATTCTGGCATAAATTCCTTATTTTCAAAATAGACGCAAAACACAAAACGCAAGCTACAGCAAATGGTTCGTATCTTCTTTATACGGTATCCATTTTTGACAATTTATATATTAATTTGGGCAAGAAAAATCTACTTAATACAATGGAAAGTTAAAATTTCCAAATTCATTTATTTGTGAAAATTTACAATTTCTTCCTTTTATGTAAATTTACATTTTTAACATTTTAATTCATTATTAAAACTCACGGGGTGTTACACAGAGCTACCACTATCGACCAACACTCGTCGAACAACAACGGGACAGATTCCCATTGTTACCACCATTGGATCTAGAGTCGGGGCTTCGATTCCTACGGTGTCCGGATTTCGAAACACTATGTCGTCACCCAAGATTTTCTGCAGCTTAGCTGGGGTTTCATCTTCTAGTGCGAGACATGATTCCTTTAGAGCATGCTTCAACAAACTTGCATATCGCTCCATCTCTCCCCAACTTCTTTGCGCGGGGTGTGGTCCCCCAGATTGTTCCAATGATAAGTCTTTGGTCAGTTCGTTTGGACCCTTCTTCACTAGTTCCGGCTTGATTCCTTCGTTCCCTAGGAGGTTGAGCGACCGTGGGTTAATCAGTGTTCTGTGTTTCTCACGTATTGCTGGAGTTTTTTTTCCCGAATCAACTCTTCAATGAGATTCTTCGGATGGCGGCATTCCTTTGCGTTATGACCATGAGTCTCAGGAAGCGGCAGAACTTTCCTAAGCATTTCTGCTGCTCAATCGCTTCCTTCCTAGGGTGTTTCTTGTATTCCTCGGTCCCCTTTGTGGCGAGATAAATATTCTTCGGAGTGTCGTTTAGAGGGGTATAATCTTCCTGCCTGAACCCTTTAAGCCTGTTATTGCTGCCATTACCATTTCTTTTATTGGAGTTCTGATTTTTTTTCTTTTTTGATTTCCATCTTTCCCTGTGACTTCTTGAGCAGTTCTAGAAGCGTGCGCATTTTGATTCATTGCTACATCGCTCTACCTGATGTTCATCAGTTGCACACTAGTGGATTTTCTTTCTGGCTCCTGCGCTTCCTCCAATCTTAAGTACTGACTTGCTTTACGATTGAAGTCTTTCCTCGTGGTAGGTTGCTTCATCTTAATCCACTTTTCGAATTCAGTCTCCAGGTGAATGGTATGGACTAACGCCATAAAAACCATATCCTCATTGGGGTTGCTTACATCCATCACTACGGTGTTGAACCGGTTCATGAAAGATTTCCACGATTCGTTGCGTCCCTGGAACAATCCGAATAAGGACATGACATCTTTTGGTTGTGCGGTATGGAGTCTGAATTAGTCAAGGAATCTTGTTGCTAATTGGTCAAAGATAGAAATGGATCTTGGCAGAAGCCTGGTGAACCACATAGACGCAACTCCTTATAGAAAGATAGGGAAACATCTACAACGAACAACCTCTGAAGCGTTGGCTCCATCCATATACCAGCTATACTTGTATAAATGGGGCTTTGGGTCCTTCGTCCCATTGTAGGATGGGATAGTTGGCATTGTGAATTTATCTGGATATTGCTCATTCAAGATTTCATCGGTAAAGGGGGTCCGACTTAGAGCAGATCCTCATTCATCATCTCTTTGATTTTTACTCTCGTCCATCAATTGTCTGACCATGTCTGTTATGTATGCCTCTAATGTTCGGTAATCCTGGGAGTGGTAGTCAGCCACTACACCAAGTGTTTGGCTTTGCAAACGGTCTAGGCGAGTGGGTTGAAGCCTAGGCTCTCCTGTCTTTGGGAGAGCCATTCCTGCGGGTTCCCGTTGGCTTGCAGTTGGCCTAATCGGGGCAGTTTGGACGTTCCTAGCACCATCAAATGCGTTGACATTCTCTTCCAACTGGTTGTCTTGTTCTCCATCTTCTGAGTCGGAGAGGTCCATAGCTATATCTTCCTTCGGGGACTTTGCCCCTTGATTCAAGTTTAGAATTGGTTGCCTTGCGGCGAGCGGAGTATTCGTATTTCCTTCCACATTGTGTCCCATGGTTCCTGTTGTCACCCTTTTTTGCGGCTGTTTTCCATTCCTTTTATTTAGACCAGAAACGGAAGAGTTTTCTTGTTCTATAGCAGCCGCAGGTTCAGGCATAGTTCTTGGAGCAGGATTTGACTGCAGGGTTTGAAGAGCGTTAAGCATCTCCATCAGAGCCTTCTGGCTACATTCCATTCTTTGGTTAATTTCATCAACCATCTTATTAAACTAATCCCTTGTAACGACTTCGTGTTGATTGGAGGATGTTGGTGCCTAATTTCCTAAGTTAGCGCCATTTACTTCAGTATGTTGAGGATTAAAATCTTCTCCATCTATCATTGCCCCTATGGACCTTCTAGAGGCAGTTCTTCTTCTTCCACGAGTCATTGATTCCAAGGGGTAGATCTTTCATGCAAAGATTGAGGATCTAACTTTTGGACCTATATGATCCAAAGTAGACGGCTAGATCTGAATCCTAAGTTGGAGTTCTCAGTGAAAGCACCAAAATGTTAACCCAAAAAATAGACCAACACCCTGGTTTGAGTGTGAAAGCACTAGTCCTGTTCTCACAGAGCAATAATAGAGATAACAGGTATAGAAAAGAGCGGTAAAAGAAAGAAGACAAGAAGATTTTTATAGTGGTTCGGCTGTTAACGAAGCCTACATCCACTTTAAAGTTTTTATTATAGACTGATTACTATTATAAGTAGTGTTTGATTACAAGGCTTTTGATTGTCCTTAGCTAGATTGAATCCCCAAAGTTGGAATCCACTGGAGAATCACAGTGAATCCCTTTGAAGATGTTGGGAAGGATGGTATTTATAGAGATCTCGTTTATATTGCAGGTAGGATGGTATTTATAGAGATCGGAGAGATTCTGGGCCAGGCCTGTTCACTGACTGCTTGCAGATGGACTCAAGAAGATGCAATGAGGCTTAGCTCGCGACCCGAGCCAAAAGCGTGGATCGCTAGTGATCCATAAATTAGCTCGCATGCTTAGCTCCTTTCTTATCTGCTTTACTATGTTAGGTCGCAAGTATTCCTTGGCTTCATATAGATTGCTGGCGATCCACGGTGTATGGATCGCTAGCGATCCATACAATTAGGATATTTTCACTTGTCTTTTAAGAATTCTTTGCTCCTGCATGCCATAGTGATCCATTGATGTCATATGGATCGCTAGCGATCCATACTCTATGGATTATTTCTGGACTTTGATGTCTGGAATGCCTTCATTGCATTGTATTGACATTGCTCGTGTAGTCTCGTTGCACGTTGCTTTGTTTTGATGACGATTTACTAGCTAGTTGTATTTAGTAGATGATTGAATTGCACAAACGCTGGTCTCTTGGTAAAGTCAAACTCAGTCGTTGCTTTTATAATATGACTTGGCTCTCTTTAACTTGTTGCCTTAGCCCTTTTGGTTGAGTTTTGAGTCATTTTGACTTCATCAAGTCATCCCATCTTCTCTTGGATCCTAATGGTTTAAAAACCCGGATAACAATATTCCAATATAACTTTTATATTGGACATGTCTACTATAACCTTTATAGTGTATACTATAACCTTTATAGCATATACTATAACCTTTATAGTATAACACAGATATCTTATATATGTGTGTTTTTAATTCATTAATTTATTTAATTAAACAATTTTAATTATATTATATTAATTTCGTAAATTTATCTTATATACATATACATTTATATATATATATATATGTTATCTTAAACACTTTAATATTACATAAGATATATTAATATATATATATATATATAATACATGCATATAAGTATTAATTAATTAACTTATTTAATTAATTTATTTTATTAATCTTATTAATAAATTTTAAATTTCAAAACTAGTGTTTAAATATTTTCAAACATTTTAAAAATATCATTATCTTTTCAAACATTTTGAAGACTTATGTTGTATTATAACTTTTATAATAAACATGTTTTTATTTTAAATTTAAAAACTTTAATTTTAATTTAAAACAATTATGAAAATTAGCCTAAGGCCCAATTCAAATTGGGCCTTTTCTATTAGAGGCAACCATTGGGCTCACTTCACCTTTTAGGCCAGGCAGGTAACTAGGTAGGACATGGTACTTGATTACCCCATTTCAATCCTAGACATTACCTTTCTAGACACCATAATAAGTGAGAAGTTTAATTAGTCATCCCTAACATGACTACTTTAGATAGCATAGGCTATTGGGCTTTGATACCAGTTTTGGAACTAGGTTAGCCCGCAGCAGAGAAAAAGAGCAAATTTCAAAAAAAAATCCTATTTTAGATCTTTAGGGTCTATGAAGTGTAAAGGTCTTATTAGATGTAAATCTAATACTGTTTTTAATAAAACCATATTTTATTAGTTATGACATTATTTTATAATTTAGTTAAGTGTGGTATGTGAAGGGATATGAATATATCAAATATATTCATTTTAATTTTATGTCAAAATAATTAAATAATGACAAGGTGCAATCAATAAATGACTAGATATGTATACATGTAGGTAAAAGTAAGTTGAATGGTTATCACATAGGAATTAAAAAGGGAAATAAATAAAGCATGACAGGGATGATTGGCACAATTTCCCTTTTGATAGACTTAATTAATGCAGCATATAAATGACAATCAATAGGTATCATAATATAAGAATATAAACAGTCAATACTAAATTTTGTGTGTGTGTGTCAAAATGAATAAATAATGACAATGTGTAATCAATAGATGACAAAATATGTATACTTGTAGGTAAGAATAGGTTGAATGATTATCATATAGGAGTTAAGAAGGGACATAAATAAAGGATAAAAGGGATGATTAATACAATTTCCCTTTTGAAAGACTTAATTAATGCAGCATATAAATGACAATCAATAGTTATCATAACATAAGAATATAAACAGTCGACAATAAATTATATGTATATTTTATTGGATCATTTAAATTAAGGTCATTGTTAAAGACACTCAAGTTTTGAATAAGAGGGGGTCATTTTTTCATTTTTTGGAAAATTACTAAGAGGTGCACCAGAAAAGATTGCCCCTTCTTAGCAAAAAAGTAAAATAAATCATAAATGCCATTTATATTTCGGTAATTCTCTGCCGAATTTTGATTTATTTTCGATCAAATCTCACTAAAAGTTATTTTCGGTGAATTAACGTCGCTTTTTGCTTTAATTTTCGATGGTGTAACAACCCGTATATTTGGACCATTTAAATTGACAATAATCCACACATGTCAACTTAAATAATTCAAAACACGAATCATTATGGGATTATAAATACATAAATGTAAATGAGAATCAATACAACATCACAGACACAGAACGGTCACAGAATAGTGCAGCGGAAAATACATCATCATAATAGTAGTTCATGAAGCTACTACAGGAAATACAACAATGTCTCAACATAAAGTGACTAAGATGAAATACAAGATGCTCAATACACAAGTACAGCAAATACTGGAAAGAAAATAAACGGATAAAGATAAAAGCTAAGTCTTCAGCATCTTCAACCAACCTTGATCAGCAACTGGATAGCTTTAGACTGACCCGAGCATATACAGAAGAAACACTCGAGTCAGGACTCAAAATCTTATACAGGATAATCAAGTGCAAATAATAAAGTCCATAACTCAAAGATGAATATAATAAACATCTTTAAGTATCCGATAAACTATCTATATATACAATAGAATACGCTAAATAGATAATGTCTAATCAGTCAAGTAAGATATCAAAATAGTGTTAAGGCGTTACCATAATCCCCCTTAACACATTTTATAATGCCATAGTCTATACAGCACCGTAAACCCCACCGTAAACTGGTGGTTATCAGAGGGTACCCCATAGGTATAACACAAAGCAAATCGTAATGGTCGCGAATAGAATAATCAGTATCACAAGGTACATGAGGCGATACCAACTAGGATACTAGTAGTTGCCTGATCCGGACTAATGTTGGGCATAGCAGCTACTATATATCCCAACACCGCGGAACAACACTCCCAAATCAAGGGGTGCACCCAAATCGAATCACATAAGTAATAGATAAGGTATCGAAGAAGTGTGTCCGCTAGAGATGGCGATCCTCAATGGCCCGGCGCGGCTCCTGTTTTAGTCATGTCAGGGGTCATCCAAAATCGTTCTCTTTCTTTAGTCAATGCGTTCATCAAAACCATCCACTTCATTCTGGATCAACACTCCGCGTATATTAGTTATTAAAGTGGTTTTCAGTATCGACAAAGAGTATGTCCATATCCGATCCCGGTCTCTTTAATAACTACGCATTAATTACCCGATGGTCATTTAATATCAAAGTTTAAACAAATCAAGGTCCAAAAGTCAAGTTGCAAATTTGACTTTCAAAATTTGACATTTCACAATTCGATTTATTTCAAATATTAAAAATCATATTTCCAAATGAAATTTTAGTTCAAACCCTTGAGTTAACAATAATTAAGTATTCAAGTTCAATTTTAATAAGATCCAAATTTCACTTATTAAATTTAATTCATAATCCATGGATTCAATTTACTGGTCAATTTAGTTCAAATCATTAAATCAAATTCTATTCATTTCAATTCATATTTGCATTCATCGTTACATTAAATTTAATCATAAATTCGATTAAATCAATTTCATTAGCTAAATTCCCTTTTTTCAAAACTTCATTGATTTATTTACCCAGTTCAATTAAATTTCTATTTAAAGAAATCCCTTTCATTTATTTGGTTCCATGATCTACGTATCACACATAAGTTATTTTCAAGTTACAAATCAACTCAATCCAAAATCTGTTTACAATGTCTTAATTTAATTAGTTCATTAACATTTAAAATCATCTTAAATTTAAATTATCGCTAAATCAAATCCATAAAACTTAGTTGGTTTTGTATTCCTCTTAAGTCAATTTGTTACTTAATCTCAAATTAAATTTTATAACAAGTTCCAAATCTATTAGATTAAACCAAGTTTTAAATCTAAATCTCAAATCTAATAAATTTTAAATTATTAAATTCTAAAACTTACTTGTTTCTAAATCTCATTTCAATTAAATTTGTCAATTCATTTTATCAATTAAATAGATTTATTAATCCGTTTCAATTTAATCCATTAATTCATTTCAATTAAATCCAATAATTTATTACAATTAAATTCATTAAGTTCGTTACTTAATTTCAAACAAATTGTTAAGTACATTCCTTAATTTCAAATAGATTTCAATTTCAAAAATGATTTTTGTTGACCAATCGGGTTTCTTATTTTTAATTATCTATCCTAGGCCAAAGTTGTTCAATTGGGTATTTATCATTTCAACCCAATATCATAAAAACAAAGCATAGTAAAGCAAAGGGAACTTGCAGTGTGATAACTGGGATGGTGTCAAAGTAAATAACAATAAATAGCAACCATACATAACAATTCAATAATTTATTTAAATAATATCGAAATAATCGTATTAATCTACATTTGTTATTTATGCAAATTAATATAATTATTCCTAGAATCCACACTATCATTTCATGCCGATTAAAGATTATTACATTATGGTTTTTTCATTTGGCGTCCATTATCAAATTACTACATCAATCATAAATTTAATGGTTCAAAGTGTAGTTAAAAATATTTCTACGTGTCGATTTATTTAACATTTTAAAGGGGTCAAGTTCAACATATATAATCTATTTTAAATTGTTAACTATCCTATATCAAATTCAGTTTCATATTAATCATCACTTACATTAACGACCAAATTCAACATCACATATCAGTTTAGTGTCACAACTATTTACCATAAACTAACCTCAAATCATAATGTAACATCAACCATTTTAACATCCAAATTAATATCAACAACATCTATCACTTGATTATCATAGCATAATAGATTGAGTCGTGAATGAAATATTCACCTTGCGTGGTAGGAGATTTGACGACGAGGCACGAAGACGATGGATAAGATAGACGCTAACAAGCACGACACAAAACGAACACACTGCAATCAAATAAATAATTTAATTAACAATTTGTTCACTACAATATATATAAATTATATATATAATCATACCAAACAAAGAAACTAGATAGATCCGACAAGCTGAATGGAAGCCTAATTTTCCGAAGCAGCAGTTGAAACAAAGCACAGTAAAACACTGGATGTGAGCACTAGAATTCTAAAAGTTACACTGCTATGAAATATACGGTTTCATATATGGATTTATATATAAATGACAATGCAACGCAATACAGTCGGCCAAGGCAAGGCAGATGTGGGCAGTGGTGATGGCTAGACTCGGGTGGTGGCTGGGGGAACGGGCGGGCTGGGTATGGTGGCAGCAGGAGCTGGTCGTGGGGTGTAGGCGGTGCAAAAGCGGAGGCTGACGGGGTCAGGGGCGTGGGCTGGTGAGTCTGGGAGGCAGAGGCGGAAGGGTGGGCTGGTCGTGGGGCGTGGAGATGCGGCTGCTGGTGGGGTGGCGTGGAGCGGACTGGTGGAAGGTTGGCGGGCTGGTCGGCGTGGGTAGCAGGGAACTTGGCAGGTGGGAGGCGGTGGACTAGTAGGTGGGAGGCAGCGGACTGGCAGGCGGGTAGGTGGACGAGGTCAGGCAGGTAGGTAGGTGGACGAGTCAGGCGGGCGGAGGCTGGGTAGGTGGAGGGTCGGTGCGAATGGGGTCAGGCGGCTGGTGGTGGCGAACGGAGGCGGGCGGAAGGGTCAGGCGGAGGGTTGGGTGACCGGGCTGGCAGGTGGGGCGGAAGGGCAAGGTAGGGTGGAGTGAAAATATTTTCTGGAGAGGAGAGTTTAAACAAAAGAATAATATAAGAGAGGAGAGAAGGCTGAAGCATACGAACCAGAGAAGTTTGAATGCAAACGGAAGGATTAGTGGTATCAAGCTGAGTTTATATGAAATCAAACAGAAATTGAAAGGTCTCCACTGTTTGTCTCGGTACTCCCAAAGCCTGTTGGGTTTCCTAGAGGAGTTGCTGACCAGAAAATGCCTCGTATTCCACCCGGTAAAGCGTAATAGACACTGGGTTTAATAGTGTAACGGACATGTTTCAAATCGTTAACCAATTTGTAAATTCCAACTCCGAACTCCGAATAATACAAATAAATATACCGTTTTGATCAGCGCGACGAGGCGAACCCAATGGTATATAGATATCAGTGGTATGATTAAATTATATAATTTTGAAATTTTCTATTACGGAGAATGCAGCAAAAACGCAGAAAAATAAGATCGACGGAGCTAAAGATGTCCGAATTTTGAAAAACAAAAAATGACGTCTTAGTCAGAAGATGATTTAGAATCGTTCTATGTAAAAATATTCAGGTTCGGAAGATAAATTTTTTTCACATTTTTAAAATGAACTGACGTGCAATAAAACGCGAACGAAATTTACTACGGTATTTTACGGCGAAACTTTACACATATCTATAACCATCTAGGCAAAATTTATAGACAAAGTTTGGACGCTAATTGGAATCATATGTAAGTTCCATATTTTATATTAAAATAATGGATTCAAAATTTTAAAATTGGGTCGGAATTTCAGGGTCGTTACATTCTCCCCCACTCAAAACTTTTCGTCCACGAAAAGAAACGAGACGGTGAAGTAAGAAAGAAGGAAGAGAATTGGATTTATACCTGAAATCAGTAATTCGGGATTTGAATCCCGGATACTATCCTCAGTTTCCCGTGTGCAATCTCGCTCATCTGCACTCCACTGGACTTTGACGAGATTTACAGACTTTCTTCTTAGTTGTTTTGTCTCACGATCGACTATCCAAAGTGGTCTTCTTTCAATAGTCAAATCTGGCTCAATATCAACTTCATCTAACTGAGCAATAGGAATGTTCATGGATGGATCACGCACGACTTTCCGAAGATGTGAAACATGGAATACGTTGTGCACGCCCTCAAATTTTTCTGGTAATGCAACTCTATAAGCTAGTGTACCAATTCTCTCGGTGATAGTGAATGGTCCAATGAATCTAGGAGCAAGCTTCCCTCTTCGACCAAATCGAATAACATTCTTCAAAGGTGATACCTTCAGAAATACCTCATCCCCAACCTGGAATTCCAAATTTCTTCTACGCCTATCCGTATAGCTCTTCTGCCTATCCTGTGTGGTCTTCATCTTCTTTCTGATTTCATTTACCTTCTCGGATGCCTCCATAATCATATCTGGGCCAAGAACTAATCGATCACCAGGCTCAATCCAACAAGCTGGCGATTTGCATGGCCGTCCATATAAAGCTTTGAATGGCGCCATATCAATACTCGCCTGATTATGCACGATAGTTAAATTTCAATTCAAATGTATACATATTCAACTGAAATTTGATTTTACCTGATAACTGTTATTATAAGTAAATTCAACCAAATGGAGATGGTCTTCCCAAGATCCACCGAAATCAATTATGCAAGCTCGGAGAATATCCTCCAAAATCTGATTCACCCTTTCAGTTTGGCCATCTGTTTGAGGATGATAAGCTGTGCTCAGATTCAGTTTAGTGCCTAAGATGTCCTGAAATGCCTTCCAGAATTTACTAGTGAATATAAGGTCTCGATCGCATACAATACTAGATGGAACTCCATGAAGTCTAACAATCTCTCTCTTATAAATCTCAGCCAAACTCGAAGCAGTACGAGTGGTCGTAACAGGAATAAAGTGAGCAGATTTGGTCAACCTATCAACAATCACCCATATACTCTCGTTACCTTTTCTGGTCCTCGGTAATCCATCAATGAAGTCTATAGAAATCTGATCTCATTTCCAACACGGAATCTCTAGAGGTTGAAGCAATCCGGCAGTCTTCTGGTGATCGGCCTTAACTTTTTGGCAAGTGGTGCATCTACTGACATATATAGAAATATCCCTCTTCATCCCACTCCACCAATATAAACGCTTCGTATTACGATACATCTTGGTGACACCAGGATGAAATGATAGTGATGACTGATGGTTCTCTCTAAGCACTTCTTGTCTCAATTCATCGACATTAGGAACACAAATACGGTTGTCGATCCTTAGAACTCCATTACTATCAATCTGTGCTCCCACTTTACTGTCGGCATTTCCGACTCTACCTAAAACTAACTCCTTCATACGATAGAGCAAAGTGTCCTCATATTGTTTAGCTTTTATGCGATCCATAAGAGATGGAGAGATGACAAGCTGAAATAACATGCCTTCAACAAGGTTACAACAAGACAATGCTTTGCTACGACTCAATGCATCGGCTACAACATTTTCTTTCCCAGGAGTATAAGTGATGTCGAGATCATATGCAGCTAAGAATTCGAGCCATCGGACTTGTCTCTGGTTCAAATCCTTCTGAGAAAAAATATACCTCAAGGACTTATGATCAGTGAATAATTCGAATTTTGTTCCCAAAAGATGATGCCTCCATAGTTTCAAAGCAAATACGACTGCAAGAAGCTCAAGATCATGTGTGGCATAGTTTAGTTCATGAGTCTTCAACTGACGACCCGCATAAGCAATAACCTTTCCATTTTGCATAAGGACAACGCCTAAAACTTCTCGGCAAGCATCTATATAGACAGTTAATCCTTCACTTCCATCGATTACCACAAGAACTGGGGCTGAAGTTAACTTACGCTTCAACTCATTAAAAGCTGATTCACACTTCTCACTCCAAATAAACTTAACATCCTTCCGAGTTAAAGCAGTAAGTGGGGCAGAAATCCGGGCAAAGTGCTCCATAAATATGCGATAATAACCGGCTAAGCCCAAGAAACTACGGATATCTATAGGAGTTTTAGGAGTCTCCCAATCCTGTAGATTAATTGGTTCAAATCAGAAAGAGATAAGATTGTTTGAACAAAACAACGAATAAGATAGAACTTACATTGATTATGGCGATCTTAGCTGGATCAACCGAAATCCCATTTTTAGAAACAATATGACCAAGGAATCTTACTTCGTCTCGCCAGAAGTGGCATTTAGAGAACTTGGCTTTAAGCTGATGGTTTCGGGGAGTTTCAAGAACATAATGGAGATGTGTTTCATGCTCTTTCTCGTCTTTGGAGAAGACAAGAATATCATAAATGAATACAAGAAAAACTTGTTAAGGACATCCCGAAAGACTCGATTCATCAGGTCGACGAAATAAGCAGGTGCGTTGGTCAAACCGAATGGCATAACCAACCATTCATAGAATCCATTCTCGGTACGGAAAGCTGTCTTATGGATACTATCTTCCGCTACTCAGAGTTGGTGGAACCCGGTGGCTAGATCAAGTTGTGAGAAAACTTTAGCTCCATGGAGCTGATCGAATAAATCGTTGATGCGAGGCATCGGATAACGATTCTTGAGAGTGCGTTTGTTTAGTTCTCGGTAATCAACACACATACGAAGAGATCCATCTGACTTGGTGACAAATACAACTGCGGCGCCCCATTCAGAGCAACTTCCCCTAATCAAACCCTTAGCAAATAGATCATCAATTTGAGTTTTTAGTTCAGCTTTTTCTTTAGGAGCCATCCTTCGGTGTGGGAGAACTACAGGAGTAGCTCCAGGAATAAGATCAATACGGAAATCGATTTCCCGTTTAGGCGGTAGAGAGTTGACCTCTCCAAATACATCGGGAAATTTCTGAACAATAGGAGTAGTATTAATATCATCCGGATGAGCATCAAGAGAGAATATGAAGCTTCCGGCATATTTCTGAGGTGATTTGCATTCAATGACAAGTGGTTGACGCTTGTCGCTTACTAAAGAAACTGAACGAGTTTTGCAAGAAATAACAGCATCAAATTTGCTTAACCAATCAGCTCCTAAAAGAAAGTCGAATGCTTGGAATCCAAGTACATAGAAATCCTAAGTGAATCGAGAAAAATCGTACATAAGTGCTACTTCCTTGCAAACACTTCGGAGGTTAGCAGGTCCTCCGATAGGATTAGAGACACATAAAGAAGTAGTGGCAAGAGTAGGTTCTAATTTGAGCTTATTACAAAGGTCAACTGATATAAAGCTATGTGAAGCACCAGTATCGAAAAATACCCTAACAGGTGTAGCATGTAAATGAAAAATACTCTGTAAGGTACCTTGGTCATCCTGGGCGGGTGGTGCAGAGGGTGCAGGTGTGGTGATAGCAAATACTCCAGAGGTGGTGCCACGCTTATGCATTGGGCAGTCTTTCTTGAAATGTCCAGGCTGGAGGCAGACATGGCATAAATCTCTCCTAGTCATAGAAGGTGGTGGGACAGTAGCTCCGGTAGATGGACAGCTATTAGCATAATGACCCTTCTTATCGCATTTGAAGCAAGTGATATTAGCAAGGTCGATTGGGCTTTTCTGGGCGTATCCCAATCCAGTAGTCTTCTGCCAAGCTTTCTTTTGTTGATCAAAGTTCATCTTCCTCTTTCCGGGCTGGCTAGAAGAGGGCTGAGTAGGAGTGACCTTGGCAGTAGGTCCCTTAGGCTTCGCCTCATATCTAAGAGCATAGTCAACAAGCTCTGTGAAGGTGCAGTGGGTGTGGCCAGTAAGCAAGTCATAATATTCCGGTCTAGCTCCTAAAATGAATTTCTCGTTCTTCAGAAGTGGTGTATCGATCAAGCCAGGTCCGAATTTGGAGAGTTCGCTGAATTTCCTCTCATACTCAGAAAAAGTCATACTGCCTTGCTTAAGATCCATGAAAGCTCTATAAAGTTGGGTTTTCCCAGCAGCTGGCATCCATTGTGCCGAGAAAGTATCCCTAATCAAAAGATAGACTAGATGAACAATCATTCCAAAGATTGAAGGAAGAATTTAGACTACGAAATCAAAACAAATTTATACCTAAACTGGGCCCAAGTGATGGTGTTTTCCTCGATACGTGAAGTAATAGATTCCCACCAATCCTGTGCGGCATCTTGAAGTTGCCAAGCAGCAAGCTGACGCTTCTGAGCATGAGTGATCTCTAGACCAGAAAATATCTTCTCTAAGCCTTTAAGCCATTGATGAGCCTCGATAATGTTCTCGAATCCAGAAAACTTAATACCTCCAAGCTGTGTATACTCCTTACTAAGAGTGGTGAATTTGACAGGAGCTGGAGCGGCAGGTGCAGCCTGAGCAGGACCATTGCCTCTTCCTCCTCTATTGTTTCTTCGGGTACTCATCCTGAAATACCAAAAATATTTAGAACCAAGGATAGAAATCGTAGAATTCTAAGGAAAGTCCAATCAACGAATCAAAGAAGTTTGAATTGAAAGGTTTGGACATTGAACCGATTCTCCTCATCCTAGGGTATTGCTACCCTATCTCTAATGAGTTTATATAATCCCGAACTAAGGTTTTTAGGGAAACCGAAGCTCTGATACCAACTGTAACAACCCGTATATTTGGACCATTTAAATTGACAATAATCCACACATGTCAACTTAAATAATTCAAAACACGAATCATTATGGGATTATAAATACATAAATGTAAATGAGAATCAATACAACATCACAGACACAGAACGGTCACAGAATAGTGCAGTGGAAAATACATCATCATAATAGTAGTTCATGAAGCTACTACAGGAAATACAACAATGTCTCAACATAAAGTAACTGAGATGAAATACAAGATGTTCAATACACAAGTACAGCAAATACTGGAAAGGAAATAAACATATAAAGATAAATGCTAAGTCTTCAGCATCTTCAACCAACCTTGATCAGCAACTGGATAGCTTCAGACTGACCCGAGCATATACAAAAGAAACACTCGAGTCAGGACTCAAAATCTTATACAGGATAATCAAGTGCAAATAATAAAGTCCATAACTCAAAGATGAATATAATAAACATCTTTAAGTATCCGATAAACTATCTATATATACAATAGAATACGCTAAATAGATAATGTCTAATCAGTCAAGTAAGATATCAAAATAGTGTTAAGGCGTTACCATAATCCCCCTTAACACATTTTATAATGCCATAGTCTATACAGCACCGTAAACCCCACCGTAAACTGGTGGTTATCAGAGGGTACCCCATAGGTATAACACAAAGCAAATCGTAGTGGTCGCGAATAGAATAATCAGTATGACAAGGTACATGAGGCGATACCAACTAGGATACTAGTAGTTGCCTGATCCAGACTGATGTTGGGCATAGCAGCTACTATCCCAACACCGCGGAACAACACTCCCAAATCAAGGGGTGCACCCAAATCGAATCACATAAGTAATAGATAAGGTATCGAAGAAGTGTGTCCGCTAGAGATGGCAATCCTCAATGGCCCGGCGCGGCTCCTGTTTTAGTCATGTCAGGGGTCATCCAAAATCGTTCTCTTTCTTTAGTCAACGCGTTCATCAAAACCATCCACTTCATTCTGGATCAACACTCCGTGTATATTAGTTATTAAAGTGGTTTTCAGTATCGACAAAGAGTATGTCCATATCCGATCCCGGTCTCTTTAATAACTACGCATTAATTACCCGATGGTCATTTAATATCAAAGTTTAAACAAATCAAGGTCCAAAAGTCAAGTTGCAAATTTGACTTTCAAAATTTGACATTTCACAATTCGATTTATTTCAAATATTAAAAATCATATTTCCAAATGAAATTTTAGTTCAAACCCTTGAGTTAACAATAATTAAGTATTCAAGTTCAATTTTAATAAGATCCAAATTTCACTTATTAAATTTAATTCATAATCCATGGATTCAATTTACTGGTCAATTTAGTTCAAATCATTAAATCAAATTCTATTCATTTCAATTCATATTTGCATTCATCGTTACATTAAATTTAATCATAAATTCGATTAAATCAATTTCATTAGCTAAATTCCTTTTTTTCAAAACTTCATTGATTTATTTACCCAGTTCAATTAAATTTCTATTTAAAGAAATCCCTTTCATTTATTTGGTTCCGTGATCTACGTATCACACATAAATTATTTTCAAGTTACAAATCAACTCAATCCAAAATCAGTTTACAATGTCTTAATTTAATTAGTTCATTAACATTTAAAATCATCTTAAATTTAAATTATCGCTAAATCAAATCCATAAAACTTAGTTGGTTTTGTATTCCTCTTAAGTCAATTTGTTACTTAATCTCAAATTAAATTTTATAACAAGTTCCAAATCTATTAGATTAAACCGAGTTTTAAATCTAAATCTCAAATCTAATAAATTTTAAATTATTAAATTCTAAAACTCACTTGTTTCTAAATCTCATTTCAATTAAAATTTTCAATTCATTTTATTCAATTAAATAGATTTATTAATCCGTTTCAATTTAATCCATTAATTCATTTCAATTAAATCCAATAATTTATTACAATTAAATTCATTAAGTTCGTTAGTTAATTTCAAACAAATTGTTAAGTACATTCCTTAATTTCAAATAGATTTCAATTTCAAAAATGATTTTTGTTGACCAATCGGGTTTCTTATTTTTAATTATCTATCCTAGGCCAAAGTTGTTCAATTGGGTATTTATCATTTCAACCCAATATCATAAAAACAAAGCATAGCAAAGCAAAGGGAACTTGCAGTGTGATAACTGAGATGGTGTCAAAGTAAATAACAATCAATAGCAACCATACATAACAATTCAATAATTTATTTAAATAATCTCGAAATAATCGTATTAATCTACATTTGTTATTTATGCAAATTAATATAATTATTCCTAGAATCCACACTATCATTTCATGCCGATTAAAGATTATTACTTTATGGTTTTTTCATTTGGCGTCCATTATCAAATTACTACATCAATCATAAATTCAATGGTTCAAAGTGTAGTTAAAAATATTTCTACGTGTCGATTTATTTAACATTTTAAAGGGGTCAAGTTCAACATATATAATCTATTTTAAATTGTTAACTATCCTATATCAAATTCAGTTTCATATTAATCATCACTTACATTAATGACCAAATTCAACATCACATATCAGTTTAGTGTCACAACTATTTACCATAAACTAACCTCAAATCATAATGTAACATCAACCATTTTAACATCCAAATTAATATCAACAACATCTATCACTTGATTATCATAGCATAATAGATTGAGTCGTGAATGAAATATTCACCTTGCGTGGTAGGAGATTTGACGACGAGGCACGAAGACGATGGATAAGATAGACGCTAACAAGCACGACACAAAACGAACACACTGCAATCAAATAAATAATTTAATTAACAATTTGTTCACTACAATATATATAAATTATATATATAATCATACCAAACAAAGAAACTAGATGGATCCGACAAGCTGAATGGAAGCCTAATTTTCCGAAGCAGCAGCTGAAACAAAGCATAGTAAAACACTGGATGTGAGCACTAGAATTCTAAAAGTTACACTGCTATGAAATATATGGTTTCATATATGGATTTATATATAAATGACAATGCAACGCAATACAGTCGGCCAAGGCGAGGCAGATATGGGCAGTGGTGATGGCTGGACTCGGGTGGTGGCTGGTGGAACGGGCGGGCTGGGTATGGTGGTGGATGGTGGCAGCAGGAGCTGGTCGTGGGGTGTAGGCGGTGAAAAAGCGGAGGCTGACGGGGTCAGGGGCATGGGTTGGTGAGTCTGGGAGGCGGAGGAGGAAGGGCGGGCTGGTCGTGGGGCGTGGAGATGCGGCTGCTAGTGGGGTAGCGTGGAGCGGACTGGTGGAAGGTTGGCGGGCTGGTCGGCGTGGGTAGCAGGGAACTGGCAGGTGGGAGGCGGTGGATTGGTAGGTGGGAGGCGGCGGACTGGCAGGCGGGTGGGTGGACGAGGTCAGGCAGGTAGGTAGGTGGACGAGTCAGGCGGGTGGAGGCTGGGTAGGTGGAGGGTCAGGCGGGCGGAGGCTGGGTAGGTGGAGGGTCGGTGCGAACGGGGTCATTAAACACTTGGGTACTCAATATTGTATTGAGTAGTCGAGGGATTCAGGTTAGCTTTGACGAATTCTGGAGGAGATTTGGAGCAGGAGGCTTCACCGTGTAGATATATGATGATTCCGCTGTGTATATGTTGTGTCTGTATCTGTGATACTTGAGTTGTATGAATTAGACAGATGTTTATAACTGTCTAATATGAGATGTATAAGTTATGTAACTCTGATGTATATGATACTATGTAATATTTTATGGATATATTATATTTCATTCGTTCCGCTGTGAGATTCTGATATTGTTGAGTTTCTTCTTTTCTATCTTTTCTTCTTCTATCCCTTTCTTTCTTCATGATGATACGACTTTTTCTGTAGAGAAAAAGTCGGGTCGTCACAGTTGGTATCAGAGCCAGGTTTAGGTTAATGATCGCGAGGATTTTAGCTTGGATTGGGTTGGGCGATGGATTTTAGGGTTTAGTGTTGGTTTCAGTTGTGGTGGAATCGCGACCAATTTGGGAGTTCGTGACATGATCGGAATGCGTGAATTTTTGGCAGAGAGGTGGCGTCAGGATAAGGCTTTTGATCGGTGGTAGTGTGGCTTCGATCAGAGAAATGTGGTGGGAGCAGTTCATCGATTTTGGGCCGGGACTGATTTTCGATGGTTCAAGCAAAAACTGTTTTTCGTTCGGGAAAGATGCACGTCATCGTCGAGAGGGCAGTGTCGATCAGTAGAAGAAGAGGCATCAAATTAGGGGATCGCGAGGCCGGATGGATCATCGGAGGGATGGTGCATGTGCACCGCGTGCATGTGATATCTCGGCATGGACGAATTGGAGATAGGTGAGAAGAATGGGTTTCGTTTCAGGTTGGGTTACTTCGATTGCACCGTGGTTCGTTGATAGTTGTTTGAGTCGATCGGAGTTGAACTTCCTGAGTTGAGCGGCACCGGAAATCAATTTCTGGGTGATCTGGAAGTTGATAGGTACAGGAGAAGAAGCTTTGTTCTCGGGATTGTCACGAGATTCTTGCGTGAGTTGTTCGAAGAAATGGAAGAAATGACTCGAAGTTGTTGAGTAGGCTCGAGTTTGGTTACAGATTTTTAAACCTGTCAGTGTTTCAGAAATTTAAAATGGTATTTAAAATTTGAAGCAGATTTAAAACAGGTTTTAAAATCAAGTTTAAGTATGGATTCAAATTGAAATTTGTATCCTAGTTTTGAGATAAATTAAAGTTTTATAAAATCAAATATTTAAAACAAGTTAAGGTTTAAAGTATAATTTGAAATGAAATTTAAAAGAGTAAATTTAAAAGTAAAAAGTTTCAAATGACTTGTAAATGATAATTTAGTTGTAAATAAGAATGATGTTTTTATCTTAAGTAAATTAAGATTAATGATTTGTAATTCATTAATTAATAAGAGATTTAAAAGGTAATTAAGGTTTAATTAAATTAATTAAAAATTAATTAATTTGAATTAAGAATCATTAATTAGATAAGTTAAGATTATTAATTAATGGATAGGAATAAATTAATCAAATAATTAAGGATGAATTAAGTTGTTGTTAGGTACTTAATTAATTAAGTAATTAGAGATTAATTTATTGATAATTAGAAATAAATAAGTTGCAATTAATAATGGTTAAGAAAGATAATTAAAGAATAGTTAATAGTTAATGTAGATCATTAACTAAGGATTATTAAAATAATTAATCGATGTGATTTTTTTTTTAAATGGATTAATTAATTAAGGTTAATTATTTGTGAAATTGTTTACTTAAATATAATTACTTATTGGAAGTAATTAATAAATTACTCATTGAAATTAATCGAGTTTATTTTGATTAGTTAAGTTAATTAATTAAGTTTAATTAATTTAAAATAATCACTTAATGATTTGTGAAGTAAAATTACTTAATTGTAATTTAATGAAGATTAATTACTTAGGAAAGAAATTAATAAATAATTACTGATGTAATTAGTAGAGTAATTAAGGGAAGTTAATTACTTAATGGAATTAATCAAGAGATTAATTAAGAAATTAATTAAGGAATAATTAATTTATTTTAAGAAGTAATTAAGGTTAGTTAATTACTGAATGTGATTAATCAATAGTGATAAATAAATTATGGTTTAATTAAAGATTAATTACTTAATGTAATTAAGTAATGATAAAATGTAATTAAGGATCATTAATTAATATAATTAATGATGTAATTAAGAATTGATTAATTAAGAAATAATTAATAACTGAGTGATTAATTAATGTAATTAATTAGGGAGTAATGTAATTAATTATAGTTAATTAATAGATAAAGTAATTAAAGGTTAATTACTATAATTAATTAAGAATAATTAATTTGTGAATTAATTTAATGCTAATTACTTGAATGTAATTAAATGTAATTAATCAAGGATGATTAATTAAAATGAATAATTGGATGGTGAATGATTAATTAATTGATAATTAATTAATAGTGACTTAAGTAAGATTGTTAATGATGGAAGTAATTAATTTAATTCATTTTAAATTAATTATAGATGGTAATTAATAAATCATTGCTTAAGGATACTGAATGATATTGATTTACCTTGAATGGTTTCTCAGAGATGAGATAATTGATACTGTATGATTTGGATGCTTTGGTTGCATAATAATGATGATATGGATTATCTGCTTTTAATGATAATGTCGATTATCTATTATGAATTATCTATCTGTATGTAAATAGATAATAGAATTGAATTGTTTTAACTTTAAAACAACTTGGCCTTAAAAGATACGTTTTGGATTTCGATGAGACCGGGATCGGGTTTCCGTATACCGGAATTCCAGGTCTGGAGACTCGAATACCACATCGATCCAAATTAACGTTAGGTCGTGAAATCCAAATGGAGCAAAGGAAGACTCGAGGTGTAAGAACTATTCTTTGTCAATATAACTCTGAGGGTGATTCCGTAATGAGTTGACGGAGATAGTACTTTCAGATTCGAGATGAAGATTCAGAGTGCAAGGGTTGTTGTCGTTAACTCTGAGGGTGATTCCAATACGAGTGTAACGAGATAATGCCTTCGGTTTCGTTCGAACCCGGAACGAACTTGTATGGATTGAATGCTTTCAGAACATCGTCAGGTGGACGATGAGCATTCTAAGTGATGTCCTGATTAAAGGTAATCGTAGCCTCAAGCCTCATCAACCGGGAATGGCTAAAACAGGGGAGGTGCAGCAAGGTTAGTGGGTAGCACCCAAGTAGGACAAGATTATCCCTGTCTAGAGGTCCCTTCTTATTATTCGGTTGTGTGGGCAGTTGATTGCAACAACTGCTGGGATGTCTTGTGCGGGAATTATCCAGTAAGGGATGTTCTGGCCTTGTGTTGCAGGGGATTGGGAGTGATCCTCGGTACGGTGATCTAGGCCACGTACTGTGACGGGCGGTACCCCGGTAGCCCTGCCATTGTATGGAATCCAAAATCCAATAAGTGCCAACGGACTTGATTGTATAACCCACTTTGTGGCTAGTATGCTGGAATTTAATAATGTAACAATTTCAGCTATTTCATATTTATTTGAAAACCCTAGACCCTATTATAATACAATCGAATTTCCTATCAAATGTTTTGGTTAGCGTAAGGTAAAAACTTACCCATGTTTATGTGTGGGAAGTCTTACGTGATACCTTTTCTTTCTAAAGGTTTTGAAGTTAAGCAAGTTTAACCTGTTACTCACACCAGACCCATGTCTGACCCAAGTTGTTTATTTCTGTTTTATAAACTCTTGGGTACTCAAATTTTACGAGTAGCCAAGGGATTCAGGTTTAGCTTTGACGAATTGTGGAGGAGCAATGGAGCAGGAGGCTTCAGCGTTGTAGATATAGATAGTAGTTTCCGCTGTGTTGATCTTGTTTAGATCTTTGTTTTGTATTGAGTTGTAATAACTAGAAAGATGTTTATAACTTTCTAGTATATGATGTGTAATCTGTGTAACTCTGATAGATGTATATGATACTATGTAATAGTTATATGATATATTATATTTTGTTCCGTTTCCGCTGTGAGTATTTGTGTTGTTTTCTTTCTCTTTCTCTTCTTTTCTATTTCTCACCCCTTTCTTTCTTATTAGCGATACGACTTTCTATGGAGAGAAAGTCGTGGTCGTTACAAATAAACTCTTGGGTACTCAAATTTTTACGAGTAGCCAAGGGATTCAGGTTTAGCTTTGACGAATTGTGGAGGAGCAATGGAGCAGGAGGCTTCAGCGTTGTAGATATATATAGTAGTTCCGCTGTGTCTTTATCTCTGTAGTGTATTGAGTTGTAATGTCTAGACAGATATTTATAACTGTCTAGTAAGTGATGTATATGCTGTGTAACTCTGTAAAGTGTTGTATACTATGTAATAGTTTATGTTATTAATATAATTTATTCGTTCCGCTGTGAGATCGTTGTTGTTGTTTCTTTCTTTCTTCTCTTCTTTTCTATTTTCTACCCCTTTCTTTCTTACTGTCGATGCGATTTTCCGGGAGTGGAATGTCGGGTCGTCATGGCGAACGGAGGCGGGCGGAAGGGTCAGGCGGAGGGTTGGGCGACCGGGCTGGCAGGTGGGGCGGAAGGGCAAGGTAGGGTGGAGTGAAAATATTTTCTGGAGAGGAGAGTTTAAACAAAAGAATAATATTAGAGAGGAGAGAAGGCTGAAGCATACGAACCAGAGAAGTTTGAATGCAAACGAAGGGATTAGTGGTATCAAGCTGAGTTTATATGAAATCATACAGAAATTGAAAGGTCTCCACTGTTTGTCTCGGTACTCCCAAAGCCTGTTGGGTTTCCTAGAGGAGTTACTGACCAGAAAATGCCTCGTATTCCACCCGGTAAAGCGTAATAAACACTGGGTTTAATAGTGTAACGGACATGTTTCAAATCGTTAACCAATTTGTAACTTCCAACTCCGAACTCCGAATAATACAAATAAATATACCGTTTTGATCAGCGCGACGAGACGAACCCAATGGTATATAGATATCAGTGGTATGATTAAATTATAAAATTTCGAAATTTTCTATTACGGAGAATGGAGCAAAAATGCAGAAAAATAAGATCGACGGAGCTAAAGATGTCCGAATTTTGAAAAACGAAAAATGATGTCTTAGTCAGAAGATGATTTAGAATTTTTCTATGTAAATAATTCAGGTTCGGAAGATAAAAAAATTTCACGTTTTTAAAATGAACTGACGTGCAATAAAACGCGAACGAAATTTACTACGGTATTTTACGGCGAAACTTTACCCATATATATAACCATCTAGGCGAAATTTATAGACAAAGTTTGGACGCTAATTGGAATCGTATGTAAGTTCCATATTTTATATTAAAATAATGGATTCAAAATTTTAAAATTGGGTCGGAATTTCAGGGTCGTTACAGATGGGGTAGTGCTGAATTTTACTTCATTTTTCGATGTGGTCCTACCAAATTTTGTTTTCAAAGGAGTCCCTATAACAAATTTATTTTTAAGCTGAGTCCCCTTAAAATTTGCTCCTTCTTGTCTAAAAGTGGAGTCCCTTTAACAATGCCCTAAATTAAAAGAAAAGAAAGTATTTCATACTATGACAATTTGAAAATTGAAAATAAATTTTATATAAACACATACATGTAGATTTAATTATGTATATATGATATTTAATCAAAACTTTCTAATAATAAAAATTAGATGGTTATGTAATCAATTTTAAAACTTTGATTTGTTGTCCAAATCCTTTTATTCATATGTAAATATCTAGTGCAATACAAGTGCAAATAATATATACATATACATATAAACATTTAAATCTAAAATTATACTTTGTTATAAAAGATTAAAACATAGATCTATAATTAAAATATTGTACTAATTCTATACAAATTTCAGTTTTAACTTTAAAATATAATTTAGTCAATCAACTTGAATATGCAAATTTCAGATCTAAAGAATTGGACTTTAAATTTAATGTTAAAAAGATAGATCTAAAATAAAATATTACATTTTAACATATATAGGTTGTGTTTTAATTTAATAGAATAAAGAAAATAAACTAGTTAATTTGAACAAGCCAACCTTCAGATCTAAAGGATTACACTTTAATTTGAATGTTTAAAAATAAGTCTACACTTAAATATGGTTTAAATTATAAACAAATTTCAATTTTGCTTTATCAATATAAAAACCCAATCATATCATTCAATAAACATTAAAATCTTCATAAATTTTTTTAGTTAAACGAGACAATGATACATACATACAAATTATGATAATCAAATTTATTTTTTATCAAAGATTACATAAAAATTATTATCTACATAGAAAAGGACATAACTTATTGCCAAAGCCTTAAAGTGCACCTTGAAAAAAGGAATTCTCCTATTGAAACCTTTTTCAAATCAAAGGGTGCTAATCCTTCAATTGATGACCTTTAACTGTCAAATGAAAATTAGATCTTGAATTTGATTTAAGAGTTCGTTTTATGGAGAGAGGATTAATTTTCTACCATTAAAATGATGAAGAAAGAGGCTAAGAAAAAAATGACTTCTAATTAGGTTTGGAGAGCTTATATACGTGGACAGAAAAGAAAGAAAGGGGGATCTAATCCTATATCTCTTCCTTCCATCTCAACCATCAAAACCAAGTCCTTTTAACCCTCAAACACTAGCCTCCTATTTCATATATGTAGCCAAAAATTATAGCCCCTATAATGGGCATTGAACCTATTTAAGACTATGTAAAAACATTACATAATTAAATCCAATTCATTGGTTTATCAATATCGTATATTATTCATAACTATTATAAACATATCTTGTAATATTTGTTTCTCAAATCATATTCGAATTTATAATTAATATTTCATAAATATCAATTAATTTAATTAATTTATAACAATGATAAAATAATTAAATCATTTGGTCAAAGGAGAATTCATTATTTTGGTTGTATGTCTCGTCAGGTGTAAATTTGGTTAGCAATTAAGATTGAATTATTCGAATATTAATGTTCTCACATCACTTTCCAAGTGGTATGACATTTTTTCCAAATTTATCGCTTACTTAGTTTCGGTAAAAACCAATTTCACTTTGTTAAGCATTACCCGGTTGTGACTTTTATTCACACCAATTATCTTCGTCAAAACTGTATCACTTTGGACTTATGGAATTTGGTAGTGGTCAAAATTCCAATATCATGCATGTTCAACTTCATAGTCGAAAAATAAAATCATTGGTTTAATAATAACAACTATTATTAACCGAACTGCTCTGGCCAGAGATTTTGACTTTGAGTTGACCTATGATACCAACCCTATATAACTAAGGAGACGAATCCTCTCTTGAATAGTGTTTCACTTCCAGTATTTCCACTCGACCCAAATATAGTCACTTGATGGACGTCATGCCATTATTTGACTATAATAAAAGTAGAGCATTTATATTGAGGATCAACAATATTCTCAAGTCGAGGGAACTGTGTAAATCAGTCACATCGATATTTTCTATTTGACTTAGTTATATAAACCAACATAAAACTATCGAGTGAGTCGTTACATGGTTATTCAATAACTATTAGTACGTAACCCCTAGGTTCCCACAGCAGTCATGAATAATACACTGCCCAAAATTTGAAGAGCATTATGTACTCTAGTCTCAATCGATAAATCAATATCCAGTCTCGATGCATCTTAACTCGGAACATTTAAAATGGTATATTTATTTTAATAACGATAAATTACTCACGGTTACAACACTTTGTAACTACTATCACGTAACATACCATTTATGGATTTTCTATATAATATACTTTTAATTAAATTAATTAATTAATATAACATATTATATCAAGTGAAATAGAAAGTGAACACCTTTTATTTTGTATAAGATTGGTTATCGAGTTAGATATATGTTACAAATTACGTAATTGCCCATACGAAAACTCTTAACTCTATCAAGATCCATCTCAAGCAGTTGAAATCCAAGAGTAGCGGTCTGAATCACCATCGAAAAATATTGTTTGGCACCCGAGTGATAGAGTTAGGGGTATGCCTTAGGGGAAATTCTGTAATTTATCGTAAATAATTAACTCTATAATCAATTCTCATTCATAATAAAGGTGTATTTCTTTATGTTATATTTTTTATTATAATTTGTTATAAATTATTAAATGATTTATTAAAATATTTTAATAGAAAGTCCTTAAATGGTGTGTATGTGATAGCAATTACAAATAGTTGTAATCATGAGTATTGTATCATAATATTATAAAACATATCATTTTAAGTGTTCCCGGTCAAGATAAATCGAAATGGGTATCAATGTAATAAGGTCAAATTGAAAATATTAATGTGACTAATTAACACAATTCTCTCGACTTGAGAATACTGTCAATCTTCAATATGAAAGCTCTACTTTGATTATAGTCAAATCATAGCACAGCGTCCATCGAATGATTATAGTTGGGTCAAGTGGAAGTATTGGGAGTGAGACACTATTCAAGAGAAGATTCGTCTCCTCAGTTATATGAGGTTAGTATCACAATCAACTCAAGTTAATCCAAAGTCAAAATCTTTGGTCAGAATAATACGATCAATAATTAATATTATTATTGAATTAAGGACTTTGTATTTGGAGTATAGAGTTGAATATGGACGGTGTTGGAATTTTGAACAGTAATAAGTCCAAAGTGATATAGTTCTGATGAAGAGAAATGGTGTAAATAAATGTCACAACCGGATAACGCTTAATTAAAGTAAAAATGGATTTTATCGAAACTAAGTAAGCAATAAATTTGGCCAAAATGTCACACCACCACTGTGTTCCAATGTCGCGCATCCAATCGACAAAAGGGCAGATTGTTAGGGTAAATAAAATGAAAAGAACAGAGAATAGAGAAAAACAGAATCTCACAGCGGAATCGACAACTTATAATATAATAAGAATAGTAGAAACAGCCACTCCAAACATACAGAATATACCAGAGTTAAAAACAAACCTTATCAGCTGGACAGTTATAAAATCCTGACCTTACAAATGCCGATAGGTATACTATATAATACAGTGGAAAATAAAATACTATGATAGATGAACCTTAAGTTCCCCTTCAAGACCTCCATAACACCATGGACAACCTGGGAAAAATACTCGGTCTGAACCGAGCATTATAAATAAATAACACCCAGATTAGTCTGGAAATACCAGCGTGAGATAACTCGAATAATGAGGAACATATATAGAAGTTCCGTGAGACCACGCCGCTAACACGGAACGGATTTTTACCTCACAAGAATAACAGTTATACAGGCAAGAGCAGAAATAAATATCAAGAACAAATCCAATAGGAATGAGTATAATTAATATTAAACCAGACTTGAAAGAATGGAAATGAACCGAGTAAAATCCAAACTGGACAGAAAGGATAGAACAAGGAAAACGGTCCAACTTGATAGAATGGACTAAATAAGGTAACAATCCAAACTTGATAGAATGGACTGAAAAACTATAATAAAACGCCGTGAAGGGTGGTTGAATTTTCCCGTTGCAATTACAGAAAAACTGATTCAAAGGTTTGAATCAAATCAGTAAAATGAATTTATCCAACATAACCAGGAGGGTGCTCCCCCCTTACATGAAAGTATACCTCTAAATAAAATATACTTGAGAGCACATGCGTCATAATCGAGAACTTCCAAGCTGGACCCCGCTTCACACGAGCATCCGAATATTTCTTATCAATGCATGCATGCTGAAACCTCTCTAGATGATGTGAACATACCCTGATGGGTGTGACCCACAGGGCTTGGCTCCCACTCGCGCCTTGGTTTTAGTTTTTCGATGTTGGATATCAATGCTCAAAATGAGCGATAAACTGTCTTAGAATGACGAAGCACAATAATGACTTGGAGGGTGCGCCCCCCTTTTTCACGCCTTGGTTTTAGTCATTTTCGATAAAGGATAACAAAGCTCAACGGAGCAATAAATCGTCTTAGAATGACAATAACAGAGAAGTTGAAGTAACCGATAGCAGAGATACTAACTATCGAGCACATAAAACGATCATATATGGAAATTAAGTCTTGTATACTTATCACCACTCATTGAATTCAAACTTGTACTTTTCTTGGTTAATAATAATACTAGACAATTCAAGGTAGTGTTACCTCAAAGTCATGTCCAACGATTACTCTTAACTTTTGAAATAGCGACAAGTTTACTTCTTCGATGTTTAGTGCTAATTATACAAGTAAATCGTTTCCATATAAGTGATTCGCTTTACGGAAATAATTCATTTTCATAAACATATCAAACTTTTACTTTTAAAAATGAACTGAAGTTGTGCTTTATTTCCATATTTCCACCTTGGTAAAACACTTTTAGAATTAGTTCCTGATTGTTGAAACGTTGAGAGAATAATTTTCCAAGTGCGCGACCTCGAAGGCCTAAACCAACATCAGACCGAACACCTAAAAGATTATCCAACTTAACATCCCAATAATTGAGTTCCAATCCTTTCTATAATTTTAAATCAATATTAATTATCCCGAAAGATAATTAATCACATTTAAAATTTCTTTTAAATAAACAAATCTATTATCTTTAATAAAATAGATAATTGTTTCCAAACACTTATATAACATCGATAAATTAACTTTGAAAATCTTTATTAAATCAGTTTATTAACTTTAAATAAGTTGATTAAAGCAATGTTACTATATTATATGATTTACTTAAATCACTTTTGTTAAATTGATTAATCAACTTTAAATATCATTAATTACAAAGATTAATTAAATTCAAATAATCATTAGTTAAAATGAATAAGTCATCTCAAACATCATTTATTATAATTATAAGTAATTTTAAACTCCATTAATTAAAACAATTAATTAAGTTCACGTAATCATAAATTAATTGGGTTAATTAAATTCAAGCCTCATTAGTTAAAACAATTAATTAATATACCATTTGTTAAAATGATTTATTTAAATATAAAACATCATCAATTAAAATGATATAACTAAATTCCAAATATCATTATTAAAACAATTAATTTAATTTAAAACAATCATTAATTAAAATGATTAATAAAATTCAAATATCATTATTTAAAATGATTAATTACTTTTAAATATCATTACGTAAAATGATTATCAATTTCAGTCATCATTAATTAAAATAATTAATTAAGTTCAATAAATTAATTAAACTCCATTATGTAGGATCTAGATTAACCCTAGAGCCTGAATAGGGTTATCGCAATTTTCTTGATTTAAAAGCGAAATCAAACTGCAGATAAATAAATATGCAGAAAAGTAAATCACACACAAAATTTACCCAGCTTCGGCAACCCCTGCCTACTACTGCATTCCCAGATTTCTATTAGGATTAAACAGTATCCCGCTTACAAACACTCCTACAAACTCGCACACCCTGCTCCGCCTATAGAGCTTTGTAAACTCGCACACCCTGCTCACTGAACTAACCCTAACTAGACAATCTGACAACACCTAAACCCTAGGTGGTGATTAACCCTGACTGGACTTGACAAAGTGCAAACTGAAAAACAAAATACAGTTTAAAACCTAGGGAAAAATTTAAATCGACAATTTAAAAAACACTTTTGCCCTAAATAAACTAGGCCTAAAACTAAATCAATTAAACCCGGCCCAAATTTAAAACTAAATAATAATTAAAACTTTAACACCCCATTTAATCAACTAGGCCAGCCTGCTCCTTTATCTCGTTCCTCTTTGTTATTGTTGACCCGATCCCTTTGAGAAATAAAAATGGAGATGGCTTCGGCGATTCTCTGGTTCGATCCTCTTTACTACTTGCTCGATTGAATTAGGGCTTTGCCCTTGTTTGTTCCACTGGCAAATTGAAGCTTTGGCTTCGTCGACTTTTGTGGCGACTCTAGAATTAGGGTTTTTCCCTACTTCGATTTGGAGCTTCGGCTTTGTCCTCGATCTCTGGTGATTCTGGAATTGAGGCTTTTGTTTCAGTCGACTTTGCTGCGATGATCGAATTTGCTTTGTCGAATGATGACTCTTTGTAGCCTGGCTTCGACTGCCCCTTGTTTGTTGATCGAATTCGATTTATGACTTCGGTATGTGATTTCTGCCCTTTTGTTCTCTCTGGAATAGATACTTGAATTCGATGCTTTAGTCGATGATGATTTCTGAGTTTATATACAAGTCTGATTTGATTTACGTGTTATTCACGTTGTTGATTCTTTCCGATTTTAAGCTCCGATATTTTTGGGAATTTCTTCCAACTCACGGCTTTGTTTTTCAAACGTTTGATTTCACTTGATTCCCACGGCAACAAAACTTTCCTCTTTTTCTATTTTTGACTTTTTCAACAATAAAGATACGCGCTTGATTTTGTTTAATCTTCCTTTCTGAACTCACTTTGTCTTCGGCATTGAATATTGTTTTCTCGTGAATTTCTTTGTATATTGTTATGACTTCGACACTTCCATTTGTACATCTCGATTGCTTGTACTCGGATGCATTATTGTCACGGCTGTTTGTGTTTTCCTAGATGCTGTGATGACTTTTTTTTCTGATTCTTGTGAGTAATTGCTGTTGTTACATTTGGGGTTAGTTGTCGTGCAGTCTTCATTGTATATTCCTCTGTTTGATAGCATGTCTGCTTTACTTTGAGTTGCGTGGTCTGAACTTGATTCACTCGTTCCACATGAATCCATTTACATTGCACATTACTGTTTTGTTTGTTGTTGCAGTTGCCTCCTCACTTGAACCTGTTTCAGTGATGTATTTACATTTGCCACTGTTTTGCTTTTGTTCACACTGATTGGTTGAGCTTGCATTTGAGTTGTAGCTGTTGTTCTTCATTCTTGTTGGATTAGTGTAGTTGTGTTGCCATTCATGTGTACATGTTTGATCAGCTGCTAGTGTACTTGATATTGATTTTGTTGGTCACTTGAACCTGTAGTTGATTCACTGTGCATCTTTGTTGAAGTTGATCATTATGTAACCTGATCTGGTTCATTTGCTTTGATCCTTGATCCATTGATGGTTGTGAACTAGTTGGTCTAGTTTGCTGATTAGTTGCTTTTGATTTCCCTTTGCCTTGTTGAGTCAGTTGCCATTGTACGTATATATGTGCTATTCATGTTGTAGCTTGTAATTAACTCTGGTTGTATTGCTTGTGATCTTGGTTGAGTCTTGACATTTCAGTTGCTTGTATATATTTGAAGTTGTGCATGTTGTTTCTGTCTTCATGTTGTCTCGAGTACATGTACAGCTTTGTTTTGATCGAGTTCATTGCTGTATGCTTGCTTGTCCATTATGTACTTCTTTGATTTTTGTTGACTGCACTGTGTACATGCATATTTCATTGTTGTAGTGATCATTGATATGTTGGTCAAGGCCATTTGCACTTGTGTTGAACTGATTTTGATTTGACCTTGTGCACTTGAGTTGGCGAGGCAGTGCACACGTGCATACGTGTGTACTGCAGCCACTCGTGATTACCTGTCCCTGATATGAATACTGATATGCACAGATATTACACAATCAAAGATGATGACGTTTAACCCATATATCTGAGACAGCTTTAAAAACAAATTTTATATTTTTGCAAATTAAATTCGTTTCTGTTCAGATTACTGGTGTAGATATACAGGTACACATGAGACAAGACAAATACTGGAGCTGGACAATGCAGATTAGAAAAACAACCGAGTGTATGAGTGATGTAGTGAGGAAATCATTGTAACAATAATTGTATGAGTGAGAGTGAACTGTAAATAGGAAATTAGTGTACTGTATGAGATCAGTGTATGAACTGAAAACATTGTATTGAATAAAATATTCTATTGAATAAAATTACTGTTTGAATTTGTTAAATTCTGTGCAATAGCATTATTATTCAATATTTATATTTATTCCTGTATGTGTAAAATAACATCTGTAAATGTGTAAAATAACATCTGCAAACACATCTATAATTCGATATATATATTTTGTTATCATCAAACACTAAACACACATCAAACACATTATCATTAATTAAAAGAATTAATTAAACTCGAATAATCATTAATTAAAATGATTAATTAGTATAAAATATCATTAGGAAAAATGATTAATTAAAGCTAAAGATAATCCAATTTTAATCATCATTTATTAAATTGGTTAATTAATTTCAAAATCATGAGTTAAAATGATTAATTAATCTAAATTATCATTAATCAAAAATGATTAATGAATTTCAATATTCTTTTTGTCGGAAACACAAGCTCAAATTCATATGATATGGTTTAGGGATGGAATTTAATAAATGACGATATAGCGAATTTCTATAACGACACATACAATTTAAATGGAATATCAGGATTTATTTTCATTTACCATTAATATAATAACATACAGATGTAAATAAATAACTAATGGGCGAGAAATCCCTTTTGGGTCTCTCTACAGATTTTCCCTGCAAAACAATGGTTAATCATATGGGTTTATAACGATCAAATTAATATGTCATACATTTTCCTAACGGAAATTCAACCAAACAAGCAATCAAACAATTTACTTAACATCCAAGCAATTAATAAACATTTATAACATCATTGATATGATATAATAAAATTAAATGTGAGTTAAACTCACACTGATTTTCGTTTTCGTCAAAACGCCCCAATTTGAACTAAAACCGAATGGTCGTCCGATTTTGGCCTAAAATTACACTTGCTCCAAATCCAACAAAAACAATTCCATCGCGAAGCTCTCAATGCCATGAATTCAACGCAAAAAACGACGTTCGAATCCGACCTCGCAGAGCGAGATATACATTTTAGAAGTTATCGATAAATTTAAATTAAAATCAAAATAACTTAAACATATTTACACGTCTGCCCCTCTACCTTAACTACTCCTTCTTCCCCAAACATAATATCATGTACATGCACATAGTGAACCTAAACTCGCATGCACAATTTTCCAGTGACATGGCGAAATACTCGATGAAACTTGATTTCGTCTTCGCCGTTGAACTCCTCTCGCATAACTCGACCTTGCCGACAACTTGGATTGACTCCTCCATGCCCCGAACAAAAAACGTCATTCACCATAGCCACGTTGACCATACAGGTCGCGCCTCCTCCCAAGGCACCGTAGGCTCCCAAAATTTGCCAAATGATGCTTCTTCGCTCGAGAAAGCTTTGTCCATCCACGATTCCACCTAACTCCAACCGAATCACTCAACAAATCAAACCCTAGCAGCCTATTTTCGGCCCCTTCCTACTTATGAACGCACCCAACCAAATGCATCTAGGCGTGAAAATCAAAGCGATAAAGAACAAAGATGTCAACTTTTTATTTTTTTTATTGAGTATCCTTGGTTTTTGATTTTTAAACTTTCCATTTAGAAGAAAAAGCCCCATTTCTACTTACAGGCAAGTGTTTAAATGGGTGAAGGGTATGATGGCTGGTATGGGCATGGTTATGGGGTAGCATGATGGAGGGTATGGCCAAAATTAAGGGGAATATGTACATATATCTATATTTTATATTAAAATATTCAACAAAACATACTTGAAAATCCCGAACTCCAAACGAGACATGTCGCCTGGTGTTCTATATGTTATACCCCTATTTTGAATGCAATGGAACTTGTCAAGAGGTCTAATTCGGTTGTATGTTGAAGATGGCTATTTAGACCCAGTTATTATATTAAATTTCCGAGATTAATTTTAATGTGTTTCTATCTCGCACGACCAAACGATTCGTCCAAACATTACGAAACTTGACGACGTAATATAATTCACTATTACGAATCCAATAAAACTGATTTCTTTGAAATCCGAGATTGTGCCCCAAAAGGCTAATTTCACATATTTAAATATCTTTTTCATATTTAATTATCGATATTTATTCGATCTGTTTATATTTGTAAATAAATTTACAAACTGAATTCACCAATATTATTTGTTAATTAAAATGAGTTGAATAAAATTATTAAATTCATTTAATTAACATTTAATTCACAATTCAAATATTTAATTATTCCCTATATTTGAATTATAAGTTATTAAATTCTAAAATTCACTTATTTAAATATTTAAAGTTAATTAAACATTTAATAATCAAATGACCAAAATTTTAGGTTGTTACATTCCCACCCCCCCCCCCTTCTTAAATGAATTTCATCCTCGAAATTCTAAAGGAAGAAAATGTTTCCAAACCCTTAAGTTTAAATCTATTAATTAAAATGAGTTATTAAACTTATTAACTTTTTAAAACAAATTAGCTGGAATAGATTTATAAAATTTCCAAGTCTTTAAATTTCATTCAACTATACCAACTAATTCTCTTCTATTCATTTATTCCAAGATATAACCAAAAAATCAAAAAAAATAGTTATAAAAAATTTCCCAGAATTCTCTAAAAAGTTTCTAACTCTTAAATTCTCGAAAAATTTGGCCAGCGTCTCCTTTGCGTGGCTCAAATGGTACAACTAAAAATCGCCTCTTCGAGCTCCAAACCAATCCAAGAAAACAAAAGCCAAGTGGCCTCCCATATCTATGGCATAAAATCATCAACCAACTTAATTTTCTAAATTTATTACGTACCTTTTTGCGTTTGATTTATATTTTGGCAAGTAATTTATTATCTCTTTGCAAATGCAGGTGCACAAGAATCAACTAGCAATCTCTTGCATACCTGGACTTACAAAATGTGACGCCCCACCTCTATGCTCACAATAACAAAGAGTATTAAAAGAAATACTGTCTGTTATTATGAAGAATAAGGCTGGATAGGAGCGGCCATCCGTAGTTAGGCCTTACACTAGTATTGGTTATCTCGATAGGAGTGGTATATATATTTTTCATCTCTTTGTTTATTTACTCCCATCGACATATCCAATTCCAGTATAAAACAAATTACAATGGTTCATAATAGTTTAGGACACATATATAATAATAACACAGATAAACTAAATGCGGAACACAGATAATATAAAATCTCATATATATATAACTGAAGTCAGTTACAATACATGTGATACAATACATATGATACAACTACAACTGTCGACATTGGAAGTTACATATACAAGTACATTATTGTAAATAATATACATGAATACATATCATCCTATACTATGACAACGACTACTCCAAAAGATATGAAGAGACTTCATAGCTCAAGCAGCAACCCAAAGCAAGATATCAACAACCTGAAATAACTCGGTTTGACCCGAGTATTAATTCAAAAGAAAATAATACGCGGGTCAGTCTAATTCAAACTCAGTTATTAATGCACAGAAGCAATAATAATTAAATAACAAATAGACGACGGTCACAATAAATCTCACCTATCCAATCCTTTAATAAGGAAATCAGATAACGGTAAATATAACACGTAACAGCATTAAATAGCAAATCAGCAAATTCAAATCATCAACAAAGATAAATAAAAGGATTATCAATGAAGATAATTTAGAAAACAACAGAATTGCCTAAACAGCAATTAACAACAAGTGGCCAAAGCAAAACCCAAGCCAGTGAACAGCAGAAACAACAAAATCTAATTATTGATACGATAATTAGAAAACACATAACCTAATTATCTAGTAGATAATTAGATAGCAACAAAATAATCAAATTAAACCAAATCAAAATACAGATTCAAAATATTGAATTGAACATACGAAACAATTCAAGCAATTGAAATATACTTTCAAACGTCAATTCTGATAGGGCTGCAGTACATGCTCGCGTGTACTGCCTCGCCACTACAGCATCTGATATCATCACAACACCAAATACTAACAGCAAGTCGAAACTGCAAAGGTCAAGTCATTGCTATCATGACTCAACACAACTGCAAGACCAAACCAAAGCTAACAGCAATACCAAGACATCAACAAGTATGATCGGGATGTGCAGATGTAAGCAAAGAAATGACACATGTATATGCAGATGCATAACATCATCAATGGAACCAAACAGTACACAAAGGATATGGTCAGGCAACTTGAGCTCCAAAAGATGCAACATGTATGCCACAGTGAAACTGGACAGTGCAAGCTTCAAAAATTTCATACACCAGTACATAAAACAGTGGCATACCAAAACAAGAACAAGTCTGGCATCAAAGTGTATAAAACAGTGGCATACCAAAACAAGAACAAGCTACTTGAACACCAGCCTCAATGGAACAGTTTCAGTTGAAAATGGAGCAACCCAAACTAATGTCACACAGGCAAACGCATGTGAATGCACAAGTACATTACAGGGATGAACACACTTGACTACATGATAATAAAGCTCCAAATGAAATACAGTAAAACCCAATTGCTAAACAAGTTTAAAACAATGGGACAGCAAGGATATGAATGTAGCAGTATCACTGCAACCTGAACCATACTCGAGCAAATCAAGACCCAACATGTCACAAATACTACAACACAATACAACATGGCGGTATGGCAGTAAACAATGCAAAGTGGTGCACCTGCAACCATAACCAAGGCAGAAAGAATGAAACAAGTCAGCAATCCAACACCGTGGTGGCCAGGGAAGTCGAAACCAAAGCCGTGACCAGCAAGTAAACAAAATATACGAAACAATATACTATGCAACATAAACAGCAAATTGCAAAATCAAGACAGAGGAGATTTCAAACTGCAGTTCAAAGCAATGCCAAAGTCACAGTCGAAAATGAGTTCGAAAAATCATGGAACAGTAGTTTCAAACCAAAATAAAGGCCGAAGTCAACACTGAAAGCAATTGCAAAGTCAAAGTAAATTCTCATCTAAAATATTTTCACAAAATTAAGTTTGCATATTTCTAACCAAAGTCGGTGCCGAAGACAACAAGAATGAACGAAATCAACACCGTGTAATCAAGGAATCAATTTCTACAAAATTGATAAAGTCAGAGAAATCATCAACATCCAAACATAATCAAATGGTCGAAGCACAGTGTTGAATTAGAAGCGTGAGTGAAAATCACTCACCTTTGTTTCAAAGAGCCAAATCCAACAGCCAAAGTCCAGAAATCAAAATAGCTTCATATGGCCAGATGCGAACAAATTCATGAAGCAGCAGTTTCAGAATCGAAGCCGAGGCAATCAAGGGATCCAGCGATTTCAAAAGCAAAACCCTAGCAGCCATTTTTTTTTTCTTTTTGCTTTCGTTTGTTTTTCTAATGGGATGCGTTGAAAAATGAATGAAGGAACCGGGTATTTGCTTCAATATAACATGGTACCAAGACAAAAGAAAACGTGGGCCAAGATTGTGTATTAAGCCCACATAATCCCTTAATAAATTTTTAAAAGAATTTCAGCTGATTAAAACTCCCAATAGCAACTAGCCAGCAGATTTAATCGTATAATGACGATAATTAACCGGTGCAAAACCCTGGGTCGTTACAGACTCCCCTCCTTATAAACATTGCGTCCCCACAATTTTCATAATTAAAGTCGTCAATAACAATTATTTTTTTCTAACATAAACTGGTTAAGCTAGAAAAATATAGGTCAAGAATACAAATGCCAAAGAAATCTTTTAATTTCATAAAAGAAATTCACAAATTCTCAACAAAATCTAATTATCAAATAGATAATCAGAAAACAACAAAACTGAATAAATACAATTATCAGCAATATTTAATTTTCAAAAACGATAATCAGAAAACTCAAATCAACAAATATCTAATTATCAAAAACGATAATCAGAAAACTCAAATCAACAAATATCTAATTATCAAAAACGATAATCAGAAAACACAAATATCTAATTATCAAAAACGATAATCAGAAAACACAAATATCTAATTATCAAAAACGATAATCAGAAAACTCAAATATCTAATTATCAAAAACGATAATCAGAAAACTCAAATCAACAAATATCTAATTATCAACAAAGATAATTAGAACTCAAATCAGCAAATATCTAATTATCAACAAAGATAATTAGAACTCAAATCAGCAAATATCTAATTACCAACAAAGATAAATAGAACTCAAATCAGCAAATATCTAATTACCTGCAGATAATTAGAAACACCAAATATCTAGAAATCAATTAAGATGACTAGAAAATCAACATAAAAGGTGGATCGATCCCAGCAGATGGCGAGTTTTAGCTACGCCGCATGTGCATCTCAGATGGCCGAAGCCTACCAAGTACTATAAATTTTGGCGCCCATCAGATGACCCGAAGGTCCGCAGAGTGATCCGAAGGGCTAGTAATGGTATTTGACCCGAAGGTCCAGCAGAGTGGCCCGAAAGCCCAACAAATGACCCCGAAGGTCCAGCATATTGGCCCAAAAGCCCAACAAATCATCAAAATCATCAAACATCAGAGGTTTCAATTAACAAGTCCGGAATTAACCAAAATAGCAAACACACATGTCCCATACCACGAGTTTTACTAAATCGTTTAATTCTCTTCATCGTTTCCTTGAAAGTGCAAAATTGTGTATTTTAAATAAACAACATTTTACGTTCTCAAACGGACAAGTCCGGAATTAAGCGAATCAGTAAAAGTGAGGGTTCATAGTCCTCAATTTTGCTGAAGCGTTTAAATCGCTTCCTCCTTCTTTTGAAAGCGCAAACTATAAAAAATTTAAAACAATTTTATTTTAAAAACAATTTTCAAAACACGTGATTAAAACAGCAACATCTGTAGCAATTTTGATAAGGAAATCGCACTTCTCAAAACACCGTAAAAACGGGTATCAAATCAGCATTGCAGAATAACCGCTCGAAAATTCACTTTAAAATTTGACGGTTACTGAAGTCAAAGCGACAGTAATTTTTATACGTCAAAATCTCATCAAAATAATACTAGTGAAAAAATCCCGTTATAAAATAACGGCAACAAAATACGTCTTAAAACCAAACATCGGTTCAACGTAAAATCAATGCAGTAACGTGCAACTCATATTTGCACGCACACCAAAAGATGAGCAAAGAAATCACTCGATTATATCTTCAATGAAGATATATTTGAAACAACAAAAATCTAATCAATATGTGATTAGCATAAAAGAAAACCAGCAAAAATCTCAACAAAATCAAGACCACTGGTTAAACAACACAATGAAACTAATTTCATTTTCATATTCTGATTTTTAAATCAAAAAGGTTATCAGCTGTACTCGGCGAAGACAGTCACTGTTTCCGCTGTGCACTATGATAAACAAAACACAAATCAATCAATCATCAAAACACAATTTCACTTTTATTTTTAAATAGAGATATTTAAAAATTTCATCATAATTTCAAAACTATAGTTTTGACTCAAAGCACAAATAAAACATCAACAATTAGTTGTAACACATGTTCCATCTAAGTTATGTTCTATATTATGTCCATAAACCCCTCGCTCTGATACCAACTGTGACGCCCCACCTCTATGCTCACAATAACAAAGAGTATTAAAAGAAATACCGTCTGTTATTACGAAGAATAAGGCTGGATAGGAGTGGCCATCCGTAGTTAGGCCTTACACCAGTATTGGTTATCTCGATAGGAGTGGTATATATATTTTTCATCTCTTTGTTTATTTACTCCCATCGACATATCCAATTCTAGTATAAAACAAACTACGATGGTTCATAATAGTTTAGGACACATATATAATAATAACACAGATAAACTAAATGCGGAACACGGATAATATAAAATCTCATATATATATATAACTGAAGTCAGTTACAATACATGTGATACAATACATATGATACAACTACAACTGTCGACACTGGAAGTTACATATACAAGTACATTATTGTAAATAATATACATGAATACATATCATCCTATACTATGACAACGACTACTCCAAAAGATATGAAGAGACTTCATAGCTCAAGCAGCAACCCAAAGCAAGATATCAACAACCTGAAATAACTCGGTCTGACCCGAGTATTAATTTAAAAGAAAATAATACGCGGGTCAGTCTAATTCACTCAGTTATTAATGCACGGAAGCAATAATAATTAAATAACAAATAGACGACAGTCACAATAAATCTCACATATCCAATCCTTTAATAAGGAAATCAGATAACGGTAAATATAACATGTAACAGCATTAAGCAGCAAATCAGCAAAGTCAAATCATCAACAAAGATAAATAAAAGGATTATCAATGAAGATAATTTAGAAAACAACAGAATTGCCTAAACAACAATTAACAGCAAGTGGCCAAAGCAAAACCCAAGCTAGTGAACAACAAAAACAACAAAATCTAATTATCGATACGATAATTAGAAAACACATAAACTAATTATCTAGTAGATAATTAGATAGCAACAAAATAATCAAATTAAACCAAATCAAAATACAGATTCAAAATATTGAATTGAACATACGAAACAATTCAAGCAATTGAAATATCAATTCAAACGTCAATTCTAATAGGGCTGCAGTACACGCTCGCGTGTACTGCCTCGCCACTACAGCATCTGATATCATCACAACACCAATTACTAACAACAAGTCGAAACTGCAAAGGTCAAGTCACTGCTATCATGACTCAACACAACTGCAAGACCAAACCAAAGCTAATAGCAATACCAAGACATCAACAAGTATGACAGGGATGTGCAGATGTAAGCAAAGAAATGACACATGTATATGCAGATGCATAGCATCATTAATGGAACCAAACAGTACACAAAGGATATGGTCAGGCAACTTGAGCTCCAAAAGATGCAACATGTATGCCACAGTGAAACTGGACAGTGCAAGCTTCAAAAATATCAGACTCCAGTACATAAAATAGTGGCATACCAAAACAAGAACAAGTCTGGCATCAAAGTGTATAAAACAGTGGCATACCAAAACAAGACAAAGCTACTTGAACACCAGCCTCAATGGAACAGTTTCAGTTGAAAATGGAGCAACCCAAACTAATGTCACACAGGCAAACGCATGTGAATGCACAAGTACATTACAGGGACGAACACACTTGACTACATGATAATAAAGCTCCAAGTGAAATACAGTAAAACCCAATTGTTAAACAAGTTTAAAACAATGGGACAGCAAGGATATGAATGTAGCAGTATCACTGCAACCTGAACCATACTCGAGCAAATCAAGACCCAACATGTCACAAATACTACAACACAATACAACATGGCGGTATGGCAGTAAACAATGCAAAGTGGTGCACCTGCAACCATGACCAAGGCAGAAAGAACGAAACAAGTCAGCAATCCAACACCGTGGTGGCCAGGGAAGTCGAAACCAAAGCCGTGACCAGCAAGTAAACAAAATATACGAAACAATATACTATGCAACATAAACAGCAAATTGCAAAATCAAGACAAAGGAGATTTCAAACTGCAGTTCAAAGCAATGCCAAAGTCACAGTCGAAAACAAGTTCGAAAAATCATGGAACAGCAGTTTCAAACCAAAATAAAGGCCGAAGTCAACACTGAAAGCAATTGCAAAGTCAAAGTAAATTCTCATCTAAAATATTTTCACAAAATTAAGTTTGTAGATTTCCAACCAAAGTTAGTGCCGAAGACAACAAGAACGAACGAAATCAACACCGTGTAACCAAGGAATCAATTTATACAAAATTGATAAAGTCAGAGAAATCATCAACATCCAAACATAATCAAATGGTCGAAGCACAGTGTTGAATTAGAAGCGTGAGTGAAAATCACTCACCTTTGTTTCGAAGAGCCAAATCCAACAGCCGAAGTCCAGAAATCAAAATAGCTTCATATGGACAGATGCGAACAAATTCATGAAGCAGTAGTTTCGGAATCGAAGCCGAGGCAATCAAGGGATCCAGCGATTTCAAAAGCAAAACCCTAGCAGCCATTATTTTTTTCTTTTTGCTTTCGTTTGTTTTTCTAATGGGCTGCGATGAAAAATGAATGGAGGAACCGGGTATTTGCTTCAATATAACGCGGTACCAAGACAAAAGAAAACGTGGGCCAAGATTGTGTATTAAGCCCACATAATCCCTTAACAAATTTTTAAAATAATTTCAACTGATTAATACTCCCAATAGCAATTAGCCAGCAGATTTAATCGTCTGATGACGATAATTAACCGGTGCAAAACCCCGGGTCATTACACAAAATCTGAAAGAAAATCATGTTGACAAAAGCAATATGGTGTAATTCTATATGCAAAAACTAGTCTGAAATAAATCTACATGCAATCAACAACCATATCTTAATCATATGCTACAAAACACGGAGAATATTCTGTAATAGATTCTATGCATACAATTATTTCAAATGATAATTTAGATCTAAATACCCGGGTTTTTTTTAAATTTAAAAATTCATTTTTTTCAAATTTCTCAAACGAGAAAAATCAAAGACCAAAAATCAAAATGACAAGGAGGGAATTCCTCCTAATAAAGTATGGTGAAACTCTAGAATCAAAACAATATGGAGCGTCCAGTGGTATTTCAGTTCCTCCAAAAACATCAACTAGAGTGAATAAGTATCATTCCTTACCCAAAATCTTCAAAAATTTCCTTTTTCCAAAATCATCGGGATTTAGGTCCTTATAACAACAATTCAAACTCCTTTGTCTATAAATTTAAACTTTATAGACAATGGTATAAAAATCACACAACAATTCAGTTCAATCAAATCAAACCAATGAAATTCCATAAAGGAATAAACTAATACTAACAGTCAATCAAATTCCGTAAAGGAATAAACTAATACTAACGGTTAATCAAATTCAGATAGGGAAAACTTATCACTTAATCATTGTTTCAAAATGTCAAATGACTAACAAACAAATTTTTAACTTAGGTTCAAAATTTTCTTAATTTTCCAAAAATATAGCTAATTATCCAAGCTTACCGTTTTTCTCATTAGCCTTTGGTTATTGCTTAGAAGATTATCCAAACTCATTCGAACAAAATGGAAAGTTATATTCTAAATTTTATTAGTTTCTTAGTTACATTGATTTTTTTTTCTAAAGTTATACTCAGATAATTATCTAAATCACTTATATTTTTCACTTAGTATTTTATTCAATACAAATTATTTATGAATTATTTCATAAATTTCATCCAAGTTTAAAAAATATTTTATAAAGTTATTTCTTTATAAAACTCCAAATCATAACTTATTTCACTTTATTTACTTGTATAATACTCTTTTATATCCTAAGAGTACAATACAAAATTTATTTTTAACCTTTTCAAAGATCTAAACGGAGATCGAATCAAATTATGGTTTTCTTAAAACCGAGTCAACCTATTAACCTTGTTAACTTAGAGTGTTAAAATAAATAATATTTATGGGTTGACCCAATCAAAAAATAGTTTACATTACTAAGATGTTTAAACAATTATATGATTTTAATAAAACAATGTTTATCAAAACCTTCTTATTTAATTTAACCCAATTTACCTGTGTTAAATTATCCCATATCTTGTCTAAGGGAAAAATCCTATTTATAAAAAAATCTCTTATTAGAATTGCTTTTTTTGAAACCAATTCCCTTTTAGGGAACTTAAAAATTAGATACCCGGTTCTAATTTCAAAACTATTTGAATTTGAACTCATTTCAATCGCGCAATGATAAAAAGAATAATTTACTAAGTACTGCACACGTTCGCCTAAGCAAACATTTAATCGTCACTAAGAATATTATTCAAATTATCACAAAGTTAATCAAAACGATTTCCTTCTAATTATTCCAAAGAAAATGCATTCCATTTAAAATTCTACTTCCCAAAATATCTTTACTTTTAAATACCTTCATAAGTACTACTATTTCATTTCTCAAAAATTCCTTTGAAATTATTTTCAAAAATCCCGAGATTCAGATTCAAAAATCCTTTTTAAACATTTTTTACAAACTAAATTTATATAAAAAAAATTTATATAAAAATCATTTCATATTACAATAATCTTCTTTATTATAATACAATTATCTCGAATATTTATTCTCTAAATATCTTATCCCACTATTTAGATTATATTAACAACTTTTTATAAAGTTTAATTCTTAACCCACCATTATTAAAAGGTGAATTTTCAAGCTAACATTTTCTCTGAACACCTTTGTAGTCAAATTGTGAAAATCAATTCACAAAGGGTTCGTTTAAATCAAAACTATAAATGCTCGTAATTAAACCGAGCACAAATTTGCAATTACAAAAAAACCGTCAATTCTTCTTATATAAATTAAGCATAACCGAACAAGCAATAGCGATAATAAATACATATTATCACATTTAAGCCAACACACTATATAATTATATAGAGTTTTGAAAATCATTCCTTTATATATATATAATCCTAGGCAAAATATTTAATTTGCCAAATTTTCAAAAATTTCAATACCATGTCCGTTGGCCTTGGTCGAGTATTTAGAAACCACTATCGATACCTTGGCGTCCCACATCTCGACCAAAATTCATAAAAACACAGTAGACCAATTAACATAATATGTTTTTATAACATTAAAAAATACGCTCTCGTATATATAATACTCTCAAACTCATTCTAGGGCATCGCTTACCTTATCTCTAATGAGCCAAACCCTACCAAAGCCAAGGTTCTCGCTTAACCTCACACTCTGATACCAAATGTAACGACCCGCCATTTTGACCATCGAAAGTCGACACCGAACACTACCACTATGTTCCAATGTCGCACATCCAATCTACAAAAAGCCAGATTATTAGGGTAAATAAAATGAAAAGAACAGAGAACAGAGAAAAACGGAATATCACAGTGGAATCAACAACATATAATATAACAAGGACAGTTGAAACTGTCACTCCAAACATACAGAGTATATCAGAGTTAAAAAGAAACCTTATCAGCTGGACAGTTATAAAATCCTGGCCTTACCAATGCCGATAGGTATACTATATTATATGGCAGAAAATAAAATACTACGATAGATGAATCTTCAGCTACTCTTCAAGACCTCCATAACACCATGGACAACCTAGGAAAAATACTCGGTCTGACCTGAGCATTATAAATAAATAACACCCATATCAGTTTGGAAATACCAGCGTGAGATAACTCGAATAATGGGGATAATATATAAAAGTTCTGTGAGACCACGCCGCTAATGTGGAACGGGTTTTTACCTCACAAGAATAACATCCATACAGGCAAGAGAAGAAAACATATCAAGAACAAATCCAATAGGAATGAGTATAATTAATATTAAACCAGACTTGAAAGAATGGAAATGAACCGAGTAAAATCCAAATTGGACAGAATGGATAGAACAAGACAAACAGTCCAACTTGGTAGAATGGACTAAATAAGGTAACAATCAAAACTTGATAGAATGGACTGAAAAACTATAATAAAACATCATGAAGGGTGGTTGACTCTTCCCGTTGCAATTACAGAAAAACTGATTCAAAGGTTCGAATCAAATCAGTAAAATGAATTTATCCAACGTAACTAGGAGGGTGCGCCCCCTTCCATGAAAGTATACCTCTAGATAAAATATACTTAAGATCACACGCGTCACTCTTGGGAACTTCCAAGCTGAACCCGCTTCACATGAGTATCCGAATATTTCACATCAATGCATGCATGCCGAAACCACTATAGATGATGTGAACATACCCTGATGGGTGCGACCCACATGGCTTAGACCCCACTCGCACCCTGGTTTTAGTTTTTCCAGTGTTGGATATCAGTGCTCAAAACGAGCGATAAATCATCTTAGAATGACGAAGCACAATAATGACTTGGAGGGTGCGCCCTACTTTTTCGCGCCTTGGTTTTAGTCATTTTCGATAAAGGATAACAAAGCTCAACGGAGCAATAAATCGTCTTAGAATGACAATAATAAAGAAGCTGAAGTAACCGATAGCTAAGATACCAACTATCAAGGACATAAAACGATCGTAAATGGAAATTAAGTCTTGTATACTTATCACCACTCATTGAATTCAAACTTGTACTTTTTCTTGCTTAATAATAATACCGTACAAGTCAAGGTAGTGTTACCTCAAATTTATGTCCAACGATTACTCTTAACTTTTGAAATAGCGACAAGTTTACTTCTTCGATGTTTAGTGCTAATTATACAAGTAAATCATTTCCATATAAGTGATTCGCTTTACGGAAATAATTCATTTCCATAAACGAATCAAACTTTTACTTTTAAAAATGAATTGAACTTGTGCTTGATTTCCATATTTCCACCTTGGTAAAACGCTTTTAGAATTAGTTCCTAATTGTTGAAACATTAAGAGAATAATTTTCCAAGTGCACGACCTCGAAGGCCTAAACCAACATCAGACGGAACACCCAGAAGATTATCCAACTTAACATCCTGATAATTGAGTTCCAATTCCTTTATATAATTTTAAAACAATATTAATTATCCCGAAAGATAACTAATCACATTTAAAATCTCTTTTAAATAAACAAATCTATTATCTTTAATAAAATAGATAATTATTTCCAAACACTTATATAACACCGATAAATTAACTTTGAAAATCTTTATTAAATCAGTTTATTAACGTTAAATCAGTTGATTAAAGCAATTTTATTATGTTAGATGATTTACTTAAATCATTTTTATTAAATCGATTAATTACTTTAATATCATTAATTACAAAGATTAATTAAATTCAAATAATCATTAGTTAAAATGAATAAGTCATTTCAAACATCATTTGTTATAATGATAAGTAATTTTAAACTCCATTAATTAAAACAATTAATTAAGTTCGAGTAACCATAAATTAATTCGATTAATTAAATTCAAGCCTCATTAGTTAAAACGATTAGTTAAAATACCATTTGTTAAAACGATTTATTTAATTACGAAACATCATCAATTAAAATAATTTAACTAAATTCCAAATATCATTAGTTAAAACAGTTAATTAAATTTAAAACAATCATTAATTAAAATGATTAATAAAATTCAAATATCATTATTTAAAAGTATTAATTACTTTTAAATATCATTACGTAAAATGATTATCAATTTCAATCATAATTAATTAAAATCCGTTATCATTAATTAAAAGAATTAATTAAAGTCAAATAATAATTAGTCAAAACGGTTAATTAAGTATAAAATATCATTAGCAAAAATGATTAATTAAATCTAAAGATAAACCAATTTTAATCATCATTTATTAAATTGGTTAATTAATTTCAAAATCTTTAGTTAAAATGATTAATTAATTTAAATTACCATTAATCAAAATGATTAATGAATTTTCAATATTCTTTTTATCGGAAATACAAGCTCAAGTTCATATGACAGGGTTTGGGGATGGAATTTAATAAATGACGATATAGCGAATTTCTATAACGACGCTTAACAATTTAAATGGAATATCAAGATTTATTTTCAATTAACCATCAATATAATAGCATATGGATGTAAATAAATAATTTATGGGCGAGAAATCCCTTTTGGGTCTCTCTACAGATTTTCCCTGCAAAATAATGGTTATGGATAATATATATATATATATAATCATATGGGTTTATAACAATCAAATTAATATGTCATACATTTTCCCAACGGAAATTCAACCAAACAAGCAATCAAACAATTTAATTAACATCCAAGCAATAAATAAACATTTATAACATCATTGATATGATATAATAAAATTAAATCCCCGGGTCCCGACGGGTTTCCTATTTTATTTTACAAAACTTTTTGGGACGTTTTAAAATTTGACTTAGTTAATATGTTTAATGATTTTTACAATGGTAATTTGCAATTAGGGAGATTTAACTTCGCAAATGTTATTTTGTTACACAAAAAAGTAGGAGCTAAGAACTTAAAAGATTTTAGACCTATTTCTTTGATTAACTGTTCAGTTAAAATCATTTCTAAAGTTCTAGCTAATAGACTTAGTAAAAGAATGAATGGATTAATTGATTGTTCATAATCGGCTTTTATTAAAGGGAGAAATATCACTGATGGAGTGGCAGTTGTTTAAGAATATATTAATTACTGTTGTAAGAATAACATAACTTGTGCGATTTTAAAACTTGATTTTGCTAAAGCTTTTGATTCAGTAGATTGGGATTTTCTGGTAGATATTTTTCATGCTAGAGGTTTTAGTCATAGATGGATCTATTGGATTTTGACTTTGCTTAGAACTGGAAACTCTAGTATTATGGTTAACGGTATATTAGGTAATAGAATTCAATCTAAGAGAGGTTTAAGGCAAGGAGATCCCTTATCGCCTTTATTATTTAACTTAGCCGCTGATGTTATTGCTAAAATTATTAAAAGAACAGTGGATAATGGATCTCTTGGTCGTGTAGGCAATGAAATTTCGCGTAATGGTTTATCGGTTCTTCAATTTGCTGATGATACCTTACTTTTTTCGTCCCATCTTCCTAGACACATCATTACCCTTAAGTTTATCCTTTACAGTTTTGAACTTTTATCTGGTTTAAGAATAAATTTTGACAAAAGTTCCGTGTTAGTTTTAAATGATTTTGATAAAGTTGAAAACTTAGTTGCTAATACACTTAATTGCAAAACTATGAACTTTCCTTTTGAGTACCTCGGTTTTGTGATTAGACCCACCAAACTTAAACATGAGGACTGGATTATTATCATTGATAAAATTAAAAATAAGATTTCTAACTGGAATGGGAGATTTCTATCTAGAGCAGGTAGACTAGTTTTAATAAATTCAGTTTTATTAGCTCTTCTGATTTATTGGATGTCCTTACATTTGTTCCTGGATTGGTTTATTGATAAAATTGATAGGATTAGAAGAGATTTCTTATTGAGTGGAGAAAATTCTAATAATAATATTAAATGTCTTGTAAATTGGGAAACTGTCTGTAAGGCCAAAAAGGAAGGTGGTTTAGGTGTATTAATTTGCGTAATATGAATTTGTCTATGTTAGGTAAATGGCTTTGGAACTTCAATGATATTAATGATAACGCTATTTGGAAAGAGATCATTTCTAAATATTACTATAATGGAAATAGCAATTTATTTCAAATTGCTTCTCCAGCCACTCAAAATATATCAAATTATTGGAAAACATTTTAAAATGTAATGAGATTTTTAATTTAGGAATAAATACAATAGTTCACTCTGGAAATCGTACTTCATTTTGGCATGACCGATGGATTTTGATCTTGCCTCTAAAGATAGAATTTAAGGATCTGTATGATATTTGTAACTTTAAATATGCTTTAATCAATGAAGTTTATTCTCCAGATAATCCTCCTTGGAATTTCAGTTTTAACAGAATTTTAGTAGATTCAACTTTTAGACAACTTTCTTTGCATTATGCCAGATTAAATCTTTATAATATTGATACTGATAATGATTTTATTAGTTGGGAATGGGATAATAGTAAGAAATATACTTCTAATTCTTTCTACAAATTCATTAATTTTTCAGGACAATTAATAACTCATTTAAATATATGTGGAAATCTAATGCTCCTCCCAAATCCAAAATTCACATGTGGTTAATTCTTCATGGAAAACTCAATACAATCGAATTTTTAAGAGAAAAAATATTCAAAATAATAATAAATGTTATTTTTGTAATCTTTATCTTGAGGACATTAATCATATATACTATAATTGTATGGATTCAAATTACATTCTAATTAACACTCTTAAAATTTTTAACTTTAATAACAACTAAAATTTCGGATTGTGAATTTTACTGGAATAATTATAGATTCAAGTTTAAAAAGAATATTATATTTTTACTAGACACTTTATTCATTATTATTAGTTGGTTTATTTGGTTTGAAAGAAATCAAAGAATTTTCAATCATAATAATTGTCATTTTAACAAATTGATTTTTACAATTTCTTCTTTTTGTTTTAATTGGATCTCTAACCCCAAATATAAATTAGCTAAAAATATCCTTTTCAAAAGGTATCTTAATAAGGTTAATCATAATATTAATTTATTTAAGCACAACAATAATTTTCTTAACATTAATAAAAGTATAATTAATATTTTCTCTAATTTAGATGATGACTTCACTTCTAATCATAACTTACTTATGATTAAAGGTTCATAAGATAGATCCGTCTTTTTATTTGTACTAGTCACTGTTTTGGTATTGGCTTTTAGGTTTTTTATTTATATTGTTATTGTCCAGTTAGTAATATTCAGTTTTTTATTTCCTTCCTTATTAATACATATATATGTATATTTATTATATAAATATACATATATATGTATCATTCTAATTCTTTCTTTAGTCTTTTTCCAGTTGCAGGTATGGGGGATAGGATATCAGGTTCACTTTGCAGGTTTTCATATCTTCAGATTGCTGGACACCAGTTGGTAGAGAGGAGGGTACCCCTTTCACTTGTTCAGAGGCTTCAGAGCGATTTCTTTTTTAGCAGATCCACTTCAGAGCAGATGCTTATTCACCTCTCCTGATTCAGTTGGTTGGAGCTTCCTCATTAGTCTGGGGCGTCATCCAGTAGTTTTTTGTTTTTTCTCTAGTTTTTTTTTAGGTATTTCTAACACCTTAATATCGGGCGGTGGCCATGCCGGAGCTCGATATTGGGGTGTGATGAGTGGTGGCCTTGCCGGAACTCATCTTAGGAGTACCTGAGATTCAATATATATGTATTTGGTTTTTTGTTACCTGCCAGGCTTGTTGGCAGCTCTTTATATCAGTGATATATATATATTTGCATGTGTGCTCTCCTCTATTCGAAGAGGATCACACATTTTTCTCAAAAAGATATAATAAAATTAAATGTGATTTAAACTCACATTGATTTTCGTTTTTGCCTAAACGCCCCAATTTAGACTAAAACCGAACGGTCGTCCAATTTTAAACTAAATTTTCACTTGCTCCAAATCCAACCAAACCAACTCTATCACGAAGCACTCGATGACACAAGTCGAACACAAAAAACGGCATTCGAATCCGACCTCGTATGAGCGAGATATACATTTTAGAAGTTATCGATAAATTTAAATCAAAATAACTTAAACATATTTACAAGTCTGCCCCTCTACCTTAACTACTCCTTCTTCCCCTAATATAATATCATGTACACACACACTGTGAACACAAACTCACGTGCATGATTTTCCACTGACATGGTAAAATACTCGACGAAACTTGATTTCATCTTCGCCGTTGAACTTCTCTCGCCTAACTCGACCTTGTCGACAACTTGGATCGACTCCTCCATGCCTCTAACAAAATGCGTCATTCACCATACCCACATTGACTATAGCGGTCGCACCTCCTCCTAAGGCGCCGCACGCTCCCAAAATTTTCCAAACGATGCTCCTTCGCTTGGGAAAGCTTTATCCATCCACGATTCCACCTAACTCCAACCGAATCCCTCAACAAATCAAACCATAGCAGCCTATTCAACTTCGACCCCTTCCTACTGACGAATGCACCCAACCAAATTCATCTAGGCACGAAGATCAAAGCAATACAAGGACAAAGATATCTAATTTTTATTGTTTTTATGGGGTATCGTTGGTTTTTGATTTATAAACTTTCCATCTAGAAGAAAAAGCCCCATTTCTACTTACAGGTAAGTGTTTAAATAGGTTAAGGGTATGATGGCTGGTATGGGCACGGTATGGGGTAGCAAGATGGAGGGTATGGCCAAAATTAAGGGGAATATGTATATATATATATATTTTATATTAAAATATTAAACAAAACATACCTTTAAATCCCAAACTCCAAATGAGACGGGCCGTCTGGCGTTCTATATGTTATACCCCTATTTCGAACGCAATGGCACTTGTCCTAAGGTCTAAATCAATTGTATATAGAAGATTCATTTTTAAACTCAGTTATGATATTAAATTTCCAATACTAATTTTAATGCGTTTCTATCTCGCACGACCAAACGATACGTCCAATCATTACAAAACTTGACGACGTAATATAATTCGCTATTACGGATCCAATGAAATCGATTTCTTCGAAATCCGAAACGGTGCCCTGAAAGGCTAATTTCACAGATTTAAATATCGTTTTTATATTTAATTATTGATATTTATTCGATCTGTTTATATTTGTAAACAAATTTACAAATTGAATTCACCAATATTATTTGTTAATTAAAAGGAGTTGAATAAAATTATTAAATCCATTTAATTAACATTTAAATCATAATTCAAATATTTAATTATTCCCTATATTTGAATTATAAGTTATTAAATTCTATAATTCACTTATATAAATATTTAAAATTAATTAAACATTTAATAATCAAATGATCAAAATTTTGGGTTGTTACATATTGATTATAAAATTTTGAACATGATTTGAGGAATAAACATTATTGTATATATTTATAATAGTTATAAATATATCGATCGATATGCGATATCGACAGGCAGTTAAATTAAATTAATTGTAATGACCCAGAATTTTAGTCATTTGAATTTGGAATATTTTATTGATTTTAAATATTAAAAAGTTATTTTTATAAGTTAAATAACTTGAATTTTAGATATAATGGTTATTTGAGTATTTGAAATTGTTTAAATAATTAAATCTTGAAAACTATGTGAATGAAAATGATTTTGAAAGTTGATTTAAATTCTACTTGGATAAGAATGAATATAGTAAACTTTTTAATTTGAATTTAAAAGCGATTAAACTTGTTTTATAATAATCATTTTAATTAACGTGTGAAATTAGCATCCCGGGACATTGTCTTGGATTTGGGTGAAACCAGTTTCATAGGATCTGTAATAGTAAATTATTATATGTAAATGAATTTCGTGGTGATCGGAAGTATCGTTTGGTCGTGCAAGCTCGAAACACTTAGAAACTAATTACAGAAATTAATATAATATAACTGGGTTTGAAAATCTAACTTCTGTATATAATCGAGTTAGGTATCGAGACTAGTTCAGGCGGCATGTTTCAATAGGAGCTTGAGATTTTTCGAACGTATAGAGCCAGTTATTTTTGAATATTATAATATATATATATATATACCCATACTCAATCCCATACTTCTTCACTATAGCCATGCCTTCTCCACGTTCTCAACCCATACTCCCCTTAGCTATTTAAGCACGTGAACCAGATAAAAATGTTAGACCAATTTAAAAATTTATACCACCAAATCCAACGATCCTCAATGATCGGGACCAATTGGGGCGTTATCGAAGCTCGACCCCAACTAGAGAAATGTCGACATCGATGAGGGGAAGTGACTGAACGGTGGTGATGAGGTATGGTATACTGAGGCAGTGCCAATTTGTAGATGAATGTCGTGGCGGTTTTCTGGTGATTTCTCAACATCGGCGGTGCTAGAGGTGACAGGATCTGAAGGAGAAGTGTAGAGGGAGGTGGGGCCGAGGTGCAACCAAAGTTTGGTAGCGAATGAAGGATTGTGGTGGCGGAAAATCGAGTTGAACGTCGTTCGACGTCTTGGGTTTTTCGAGGCGAAGGTGGCATTTCTGGTGATCGCACCACAAGCGATGGAGGTGGCAGAGCTTGGGTTTATCATTGGTGATGACGCGGCGATGGCTGGATGACTGAGGCGGCGGCGGCGGCGAGGTGAAGTTGAATGGCCTGGGTATTTTTGAGCATGAGAAGAGAAGGGTTAGAGGGCAGTTTATAATTTAAATGAGGTTAATTAAATTAACTGATGGTAATTAGTGAATAAAATACTATTTAAATTGATTGAATGTTGTAAATTAAATAACTCATTCGTTTTAGTTCCAAATCGAACATGGTCAGTCGCGTTCGACTCGTGGAAATGAGATCTTCATTATGGAATTGGTTGGGAGGTAACTGGAGCTCGTTGAATTTAACACTGAATTCGAATGTCGTTCGGATTCAAACAAAACCGAAACCCCTCGACGACATCAAGAATTTCGGCGAGTTAAACTCACCTTTTGGTTAACCAGTATGTTATATAGTTGATAAAAAATTTGATTGAATGTTTGGATGATTTACTGTTTTATCGGTTAATAGGTTTTATTTCCACCCTTGGAGCGGATGACCTTTTATATATATACCTGCCTAGTGGCGGATGACCCATATTATATAATTATATACCGTTTGTGATGCAGGGGGATAGGTTGGAGGGATCCAGCAAGATTCCTCACCAATATTGATTTTATTTACATATATATGTCCTGATATATTTTAGTTTTGATGTATGTGGACAGGTTGGAGGGATCCAACGGGATTCCTCGCCGTTGTTGATTTTAGTTTCAATAACATTCCTATTATATGAACTATTGGATATCAAAACTGATTGTTGGCTCTGTTAATTATGGCATTGTTATATGTTCAAAACTTAACCATGTAGTGATAGAAAATCAATATGGATATTGGTTAAACATTGGTAGCTATTGGCCTTAAATTAGTATTTTAAAATACTATAAATTGTCATTTAGGTAGGAATTAGTTTTTGAGAAGGAGAAAGATTTAAAATCTGAAATTGGATTTTGGAAATATTTTGTTTTAAAGGATTTAACTTTTATTTTACTTCAACCTTTTATCTATCTTTTCTAAGTTATTTATTTATATTTAATACTGTTTAAAGATTATTTATATTTAGTATTGTTTTAAAGATTATTTATTTATATTTAATATTGTTTTAAAAGGTATTTATTTATATTTAATATTGTTTTAAAGTTATTTATCAAATATTTTAATACTTTGAAACGTTAATTATTCAAATAATTAATATGGTTTGAAATTAATAATGTTGAATATTAATACCGTTTTGAAAGTAAATTATTATTATTTATAATAATGTTGAAAATTAATTATTAGTGTTTTATTAACAATGACTTTGAAATATTTTTAATTATTATTTTAAGATGTTTTTAAGAAAAAAAATATTATTTATTTATAATGTTTATTATTAATAATTATTATTACATAATAGTGTTTAAAGTAAATGATTAGGATTTATTTATATTTTTTTCAAGATTTATAAATAGAGTTTTATAAACGGACTTGGGTTTTAAGAGAGGAGTTTATAACATGGTTTGGAAGCTTAAAGGAATATTTGTTAAGGGTGAAAAGAGTTTTATAAATGGTTTTAGATATTTATAAACGATTTTTAGAAATGGGTGTATAGATCTATAAAATATATTTAGTTTCATTGAATTATAAAGAGTTATAAATGATTTGAGAAAAGATTTAGAGACAATTATAAATGGTTTAGGAGATTTATAAAATATTTATAAATGGGTTTAGAAATTTATAAATGGTTCTAGAATTGTGTAAAAAGGAAATCTTCCTTCGTTTTGTGAATATACTTATACCATTGAGATAAGTATATGGATATTTTCTAAGTATTGATAATATAGGCTTTTTGGGTAACCCTTTGTAAAAGTATTTTTATATTTACAAAGTAATTTCAATTAATGTAATGATTAATTAAAGAGCTTAGCGGTTGCTTATGTTTTTAACCAATGTTGGTTTTCCCTTTTGAAATAAATCCATGATATGAATGTTTGTTTATTGATAGTTAAATAACCGACTATCAAATATGGATCAAAACGTAACTTTGGAAATACCTAGGAGAAACATGTAAGTTATATAGCACAATCATCTCTAATTATGATGTACTATACATATAAATCTCATTTTGTTCTCATAGGACAAATGATAAGGAAATCCATCCACTAGTAAGTAGGTGATCTCCGTTCATATCTTTGACTGTTTATTTCTAAAGAACCGGGGTTGAATTTACAGAAAACTATCGGATGTTGTTTCGAAGAGACCGGGATCGGATATGTTATTCGAAAACCACTTCAATCCAACTCAAGCGTTTCTAAGTGAAGATCTCTTAAAGATAATGGAATTGAAGACAGAGTTATTTGAAGTATAAGGGCTACTTGCTACTAGTCCTGAAGGTGATTCCAAAATTGATGTAGTAGAAGTAGTGCCTTCGGTTTGTCCATCTCCTGGACAACCTGTATGGATGAACATTGGCATTGCGTTATTGCATGGAGGGCAGTGTTAGCATTCCAAGTGGGAAGTGCTATACAAATGTAAAACGTAGTCTCAAGCCTCATCAACCAGGAATTACTAAAACATGGAAGATGTAGCAGGACTAAGTGGGTCGCTTCCAAGTAGGGTAGGATCATCCTTATATAGAGTCGATATTATCTCTCATTTTTATGCTTCGGTGCCCGTTAATAAAGGGTGATCATATTCGGTACTATTCAGTAAAGGGTAGGTCGGTTCTGTTGGTAGGTGTCGACAGGTTCGACCTCGGTGTTATTTTATCTAGAGTTGCAACGTGATGGGCGGTACCCCAGTAGCCCAGTCATTGTATGAAATCTATTCTCCAATAAGCACCGTACGGACTAGTTGTTCACAACTACGTTGAAATATGATATGCAAACATTTCAGCTGTATTCAAATTTTACTTTGACCTCTAGACACTATTATAATATCAATGAATTTTCTATAGAAAATGTATTGGTTATCGTAAGGTAAAAACCCATCCGTGTTTATGTGTGGTGTGGTCTTATGAGATACCTTTTATTTGAAAAGAGTTTAATAACTTTAGAAATCCATTTGGGTATGTATTTTTCATGCTAATTTACCAAACTGACTCGGGTGTTATTTATTATAATGCTCGGGTCAAATCGAGCATATTTAAAGATTGCTTTGGATGTATGGGAGCTCGGGAGACAAGCTGGAGTTCCAAGACGTATCTTCGTATTTCTTTGTGTTCTGTTGTGTTGTCTATTGGTTGTACTTATCAACAACTATAAGGATAGGCTGTTATAACTGTCCAGGCTGAAATATGTTAGTATACTTTGATTAGTGTATGTATACTTCATTGTTTTGGGTAAAGATTTGTTGTATATTATAGGTTATTCGTTCAACTATGAGAATCTGTGTTGTTTAGTTTTCTTCTTATCTTCTTTCTTCTTCTTTCACTAATGATCAGGTTTTCAAGCATTCGATTGCTCGTCATGTAATAGAGTGGATGTATTAGTGTCGATTTTCGAGGGTCGAAAATCCCAAGTTGTTACGCTTAGTATTCGAGCGCAAGGTTAAGTGAGATCCTTGGCTTTGGTGGGGTACTCATTATAAATAGGGTCAGCAGCACCCTAGAATGAGTTTGAGCATGTGTGTGTGTGTGTATATATATAAGCGTGTATTTGTTAGTTAAAATGTTTTATATTGTGTTGGTTGATCAGTTGAGTGGCTTATGAATTCTGGTCAATACGAGTAATTAAAGTTGTTGATAGGGATCTCTAAACAATTGAACATAGCAATTCGACATGGTATTGTTTTGAAATTTGGTAAATGAAATAATTTTACCTTGATTATATTTGATATATATAAAGGAGTATTTTTTCAGAAATTATTGTAGTATATATGGTGTGTTTGGGTGTTAGAGAATGATAAGTTGATTATTATTATTTGTTGTTTGTTGTTTGTGTTCTAATAAAAGTTGTTATTATTATAATGTAAACAAAGATAAATAATCAAGAAATTGTTTTATATAATCAAAGTGAAACTATATGTAAGGAAAATTTAAAGATATGATTAATAAATAAAAAGGATCTAAAAGCTGAGAATTTAATAATTTAAATCTTGGCGATTTTGAAAATTGTTTTTGAAAGGTTTTGGAAGTATGGTAGTAGTATTATTTTGAAAGTATTTTGACTAGAAATATTTTAAAAGAATTTAAAGGAAATAGAAAGCACTGAACCCACTTCGGTCGTTGGAAAATAATTTCGATGATGATTGCAGCATCATCGGCTTTCATTTTCGAATTTCCAAGAGAGGAATTGCTACCATTGGAGTTTTGTTTTGCTAAAACAGATTTTGATCTTAGAATCCAAAGTTTAATTTGATAAATATGAGAAAATAAGTTTTATACCTTATAAAATTTGAGAATTAGAAAGTAAAATAAAATTTTAAATTTGTTGAATATAAATGTTAAGAAAAGCAAATCAGAAATGAAATTTAACCTAAGTTAAGTTAAATGAAATTGATTGTGGTTGAAATAAATTAATGAAATGAACTAATGAAATCAAATAAGTGAATTGAATATGGTTTAGAATGTTGTTTGAAAGAATGGAATATTGAAATTGAACAATGAAATGAGTTAAATGAAATTGAATTTTATTTGAAATGGAGATGAACTTAAGTTACAAAGTGAAAATAAACATGAGAAGTGTTGTATAAAATGTTTATAATAAACTTAAGTAAAATTTGATGGAATGGTTCTTAAGTGATATTAGTATTTAAGGAAAACAAAATACTAAGTAATGAAATGAATGTAAATAAAAGAATCTGAATAAGGGATAAAAATAATGGTATATAATAAGAAACTAATTGAGATAAATATGTGAGTTGTACGTATATTATTTTATTCTCATAGCTGTTTGATCTAGATTCGAATACATGATTTCGAGATAATTTACATCGATCTGAACAAGGATTTTTCACTCGATTCTTGATGGAAAATATTTGGTATGAATTTTTGATTGATTCTGGAATTCTCTATCATAGTACATAGCCATGCAAGGAGAATGATGGTTTCTAATCAAGAAAACAGATCTGAGTCAACATGGAGCGGTTGTGTGAACGATACTAGTTCGAAAGTGAAATTGTGTGATTGAACGAGCGGTCAGGTATGGTTTTGCGTATGGATGATATATGTATATCGTACGGGCTTCAATAAATTAAATGATGACATTGGAAAATGTAAAATTGATATGGTTATGAATCAATTTGATGGAGATTAATTGCAGGATGGTTTCTTTTGTTACATTTGCTTCATTTGCATATGGTTATTATATAGTCTATGTTATATATTGATACTACTTTCCCTATACTTGTTCTCTTTGGTTGTGGAGTGATTAGTAGGTGCGGACGGCGTATATTTCACATTTGAAGCTCGCTTTCGCATTGTATCGATTGTATATGCTTGCTAATGCCAAAAAAAGGTACACATCTCGGATTATATATCGTATTTTTATATTTTTCCCTACAGGATGCCTTATCCTTGAAGATGAGATGTATATTTGCTATTATATATTTATATTGCAATTTTTTTACGATCGAACCACGCAAAGGAGACGATGGCAAAATTTTCCTTAAATTTAAGGCATTAGAAAAATTTTGGAAAATTTTTTATAACTAAAATTTGATGCTTATGCTATAACTTGGAATGGTATTAGTTAATAACTATGAATGGATTTAAAGACTTAGAAAAGGTGATAACTGATAGAGTTAGGGGTATACCCTAGGGGCAATTATGTAATTTGTTACATATATCAAACTTGTTGACCAATCTTGTTCGAAATAAAAGGTATTTTCTTCCTATTATAAACTTGATATAATGTGGTTATATTAATTAATTAACTTAATTAAAAGTATATTTAATAGAAAAATCCATAAATGGTATATTTTGTGATAGTAGTTACAAAGTGTTGTAACCGTGAGTAATTTATCACAACGAAACAAATATACCATTTTAAATGTTCCTTGTCAAGATGCATCGAGACTAAATATCGATGTATCCGTTGAGACTGGAGTACGTAACGCTCTCCAAATGTTGGGTAGTGTAATGACCCCGGACTTTAACCAAATTTATATTGATAATTTATTGAATTTTTGAATAAAAATTAGGATATTTAATTGATAAAGTGATGCGAGTTTCCTCGATCTCCATATATATTCTGTATTTATCATTTAAGATTAAATTATTGTATACATGTGTATTTGGGCATATATGAGTAAATATGAAATAATATACATATACATATATTTGATTTGAATTAAATCTAAAATAAATGGTTTAATAATAATAATTCGAGTTTATAAAAATATATTTTTAAAATTCAAATAAGTGTTGATGTTAAACAAATATTTCAAATAATTTGTAGTTATATAAAATGTGAAATGAACATATTAAGTAATTCTAGAATTATATAAACTATAAAAATGAATGTTATAAAGTAAAGCAAAATTAAAATAGAAATTCATATTATAAAGTAATATTATCAAAGACAAACTTTGAAACAAAGAAATAAAAGTAAGTAATTATACTGGAAATAGATATAAGTCTAAGAACAAATTCATTCCATATGTAGGGTAGGAATAGAAATAAAAACAAGTGTATAAACAAAATAGGATAAAAAGAGATCAAATGAAATGATTCATGTAAACAAGGGAGGAAGCATATGTACTTACTAATATCTTCTCAGCCGAAAAGAAAACAAAAGATATAAACATCTTTGAACTAGCTTGTAAAAGAAAATAAAGTAAAAAAATAGATTTGTACAAGCCTAATTGATATCTCTAGTACACTACCTTATACCCATCAGCCGAAATGAAGGTAGAGCAAGTAAAATAAGGTACATATGCATTTAATGTTTACATCTCTAGCATGGCAAAGAAAAACTTTCAGCCGAGATAAACAATGCAAAGGACTCAAGTAATTAATGCAAATATATCTTTAGTACAAAGGAAAAGTAATATCACTTGTACAAATATCATCATCAACCTGTAAATGTAAACTCTTTTCTTTATATCAGCTTCTCATTTCAATTCGTTCATCTTCAAAGCTAAGAAAAATCTGAAAGAAATAATATTTCAAATTTAAACAAAACTTCAATTAAAACAAATCAAGACAACCAGAGATCAAAAGGCAGAGCAACTCAAAGAAAAGATCAGTTTTCAAATGCAAAGCCTGAGTCTCCTCTGTTTCAAAACTTTTCGGGTGAGCAAACCACTTTTTTTAGATTTAATATGTTAATCTCTGATGATATATATATATATATATATACTTGAAGTTATTGTGAGTATATAATGCCTGCATGCCTGTGTGTATGTATCTATGTAATTTTGAAATGCATGCCTGTATATATGTATAAACTTATTTCTGTTTAGTAACAGATTAGCAAAAATTTCAAAAAAAAAATCATATCTTTCTCTCTAAACAAAAAAAAAATTTAAGCTTCAATTTCTAAAGGGAAATTGTTTATAACATCATGAATTCACTTTTAAAAATAATTTCAGAGAAAAAAAATGTGAATACTGTGAAAATAATTATTTATAGTAAAATCATCGTAAATCAGAAAATTCGAGAATTTTAATTCTACAATCTGATTATATAATGGTGTTCGTATTACAAAATAATGATTTTAGGTGAAGAAATTATGATTTTCAAGTTTATAAATGATGAGGAATCGCGAGTTGAACAGAGTGGACATTTTCGTCAAAACCCGATGATCAACGATGATTCGAAGGTCGTGATTCTGGGAGAAGGTAGTTTGAGCATCGGTGATGATCAGAAATATAATCAGAGAAATTCTAATTCGTCATAGTGGCCATGCGAAGTAAATATAGGGTTTAATAACCCAGTTGAATCAATGGAGTTTTGGGGAAGTGTTCGTCAGCGTTGGGCACGAGATGGCAATCGCACCTAGGGGAAAATGTTCATGGGGTCGTGGCGAAGCTCTGATCAGGATCGCGTGGTTTCTGGTGATCTTGAGTGGCGTGGCAAGGGGTTTCTGTCGTAAGTGATGGGTTCCAGTTTTGAATCGAGAAGCTCGATTTTGATCTACAGTGGGACCAGGGGATCGAGGTACTCGAGTGGGTTGTCGACGAGAGGAGGTGAACGCGATGATGGCCGGAGGTGATCCAATCGCCTGTGCACGTGCACATCCTTGTGATGGTGTTAATGGGTTAAATTTGGGGAAGAAGCAGTTGTCTCTCGGGTTTGACTCGAAGAGATTCGCGAAATAGCTCGGGGAAAGGGAAACGCGGGTTAACTCGAAGTAGGGCTAGGGAAAATATTGATTTGGCTCGGGTTTGTTCCTATAAACTAACCAGGTTTTAAAATTAAAAAAAAGGAAATTTTATTTCCAGGTTTTAAAATATGAAGTTTGAATCAATTTAAGGTATGAATAAGTTTTCAAACAATTTGATAAACCAAGCTTTAAAATGGTTTAAAATAAATATAACTTTTATTTTGAAAAGTTTATTTTTAAATAAACTTAATACTATTAAAGGTTAGTTAATTAATATAAAGAATGTTTTAATTGCTAATTTACTTTTAAAGTCTAAGTTAAATTTATTTGTTAAAGGAAATTAATTACTTGAAAGTTAATTACTTAATAAAAGTAATCAAGGTAAATTAACTAATGATTTAAGTTTGATTTATCAAGTAATTAAAGAATAATTAATTAAAGGATGATTAATTACTTAAAAATATTTACTTAATGAAAGTAATTAAGGACGGATAATTAATGATTAAAGATTTATTAATCAAGTGTTTAAATGTAAAGAATAATTAATTAATGTGATTAATTAATTAAGGTAATTAAGTCGAGAATAATTAATTAAAGGTTAATAAATAATGAAGGTGATTAAGGAATGATAATTAATTGAGGAATAATTAATTAAAGTAACTAATTAAATGGTGAATTAAATAATTAAAGGTTAATTATTTAATAATTAAAGGTTAATTATTTAATAATTAAAGGTTGATGAATTATAATTAAAGGTTAATTAATTTATCATTAAAGGTTAATTAATAAATGATTAAAGAGTAATTAGTCAAACTGATTTGTAATTAATTAATATTAATTAACCAGGATTAGTAAATTATTCATGGAAATTAAATCTTATTTAAATCAATCAGATAATTAAACTGATCTTACTTATGGATGTTTGGATTCTATTGAATGTGAATTGTTTGATATCCCTGATATATGATGCTTTGTGATACATCTTGAATTGTGTTGTGATCTGTAATTTATTTATTTGGGATGAATGTAATTGATTATCTGTGATATATATCTGTGATATGTGAATGAACGATAAGCGTTATAGTTAATACCGCTTATCAATTGTATTTTTGTATTTGATCCGTGATGATTGAATGATGTTGCACTACTGTGTAAAACCCCTGGACCACACTTTTACACACACAAATATGGATTTCACGTGGAAATCGGTTAAGTCACAGATGATTTAAATTTAATGTTTTTGAAATTGAAATTTTTATTTCAATTGATTTTGAAATGGATTTGGGTTAAATATTAAAGCTTTTGAAAATGATTTCAAATGATTTAATAAAATTTGAAATCTAAATGATTTGATTTAAATTTGAATTCAATATTTGAAATTGAATTCAATAATTGGAAACTATGGTCTAAAAGATCATACCAGTTATAAATATGTTTTATATGAAGTTAAACCATTTAAAAGTATAGTTTTGAGAATTTGAAATTAACTCAGAGACTTTAACTCGTATAAAAGAATCAGATTTTCCGAAATGAAAACTGTTTGTTTTAAAAGAATAAAAGCTTTCAGATAAGAAATGAAATTCTAGTTTAATTAAAGGAATTTCAAGATTGAATTGAAAAATGGTTTTCTAAGTTATGAATGAATCCTTTTAGAAAGCTATGAATTAAATCTGTTTATTTTTAACAGATTTAAAATGATGATTTGTTTAAAACATTTGAAATGGAATTGTTTGAAAGCTATAAGCTAAATCTTTGTTTTAAAGATTTAACTAGTTCATCCAATTGAAATGGAAATTTATTTGGAAAATCTGCGAATGAATCTTTTGTTTAAAAGATTAAAATGTGGAAATTGTTTAAACCGTTGAAGGTTGTTAAAATGAATCTTTTTGTTTAAAGATTGAAAATGGTAATTTGTTAAACCATTTGAAGAAAAGTTTTGGGTAATAAGTTGTGACTTAATTGAAATCCCATTATCCATATGTTTTTAAATATTACGCTCACTATTCGGTTTAGCCGGGAAATGACCTTTGTGTCATATAACCCATTCCGAATAAGTGATATGTCGTATATGGATAGCATTTGAAGACCGGTGTTGAAGATCGGGTGTTTGCGAAAACAATAGGATAACCTATCGATTGTCTCTGCACCGAGTAGCGCCCGGTATAGAGATTCCCTAAGTGATGGGAAATCCGATCGGGATTGTGAATACCCGGATTGCAAGGGCTTCTTCGGAAGTGCCTTCGGTTCTGTTCGAACCCGGAACAGACTTGTATGGTTACATGTCTGACATTACATTTTGAGATATAAAGCAGATTTCTTTCAAATACATTTCTATTGGTGGCGGAGAATTTATTCTCTTAGCTTAACACCCTTCTCTGAGACGTACGAGCTCAGAGGTTATGTAGTTGAAGGTTATCAGCGATATACTCCCAATTTGGTAATGTGGCATGCTGAGTGTTGCTGTGTGTTGATCATTTATTTGATCATTTGTGATCAAAGCGTGGCTTTGTGAAAAAGCATAGCTTTGTGGACGAGACCTCTTCGGACCTCACAACCCGGAAATGGTCAAAACATGAATATGCGGCAAGGTTATGAGGGTCGCGCCCTTTAGGGTATGTCATTTCCTTCTGGAAAAGGGTGGTATCAGGTATGGAGCCCTGGTATTTAACCTATGTGGATACTCCGATCTCATTTATTGTGATTGTGTGTTTATCGAGGCGCCTCGGATAAAGGTCCCAAAGGACCGGGGGATGGCATAGTCGTGAGTTACCTAGTTACAGGGGTAACCCGGCCTTGTGTTGGCAGAGAGCAGTTTGTCTCTCGGGACGTCCAGCCAGAGGCGATCCCATTCGGCAGTAGGAAAGGAAGTTCCTTAGCCTGACCATTTGTTGGAAATCCAAAGAAACAATACGAACCTTTACGATTGCAATTGTATAACCTGCTATGGAATGTGGCGGTAACCTGCTATTGAACATAGTAGCTATAGTAGGCATACAATAATGGTTGTATGTTGGCTAAGATTAATGTTATACTTTCGAAAAGTTTTCCACTATGCACTAATAATAATAATCCAATGATTTGCGTAGTAAGCATCTTTGACTATCATAAGGAGAAATCTCCTCTGATTCTACGTTTGCATTGTGTGTGTGTGCGGGAGGCCTTATGGTAGTTTCATTTTCCAAAAGCATTGCGAAATTCAATCTTACTTTGGTTTAAAGATAAACTGTGTTTTTGTTGCTCACACCAGTCCCACGACTGACTCGGAGTTTATTGTTCCTTTCCTAAACTCTGGGTGCTCATAAATTTTCTACACGAGCAGTCTAGAGTTGGGGTTTTTAGATATTCAGGTTGAGTAGATTATCTGGAGCTAGTCAGTCCTTGGACGTCTGACCTTGCTTTCCTCTAGCTATGGATTGGAGCATTCTATTGGAGATATTCTATCCGCTGCTGGTGTTATCTATTTTCTTTCCGCTGCTATTTCTTGTATCATATCTCTGATGTATGTTGATATCTGTTGTATCATTCTGTTGTATCATATTGTATCAGATTTTGTATCTGTCATTGTATCAATGTTATATATATTGATATATTCTTTTTCTTCCGCTATGTTGTGATAATTAATGGTGTTATGAGCTCCGGTGAACCAAATTCGACGTTTGAATCTGCAGCATTTTGAGTACAAGTGAAGTACGGGTGCCGATTTTTGAAGGCCGAGTTTTTGGGTCATTACAGGTAGTGTATTACTCATGACTACTGGGGGCACCTAGGGGTTACGTACTAATAGTTATTGGATAACTATGGAATGAATCACTCGGTAGTTTTCTGTTGGTTAATATAACTAAGGTCAAACATAAAATATAGATGTGACTGATTTACACAGTTCTCTCAATTTGAGAATACTGTGGATCTTCAATATGAAAGCTCCGCTTTGATTATAGCCAAATCATGGCATGACATCCATTGAGTGGCTATAGTTGGGTTGAGTGGAAGTATTGGAAGTGAAGCACTATTCAAGAGAGGATTCGTCTCCTCAGTTATATGCAGTTAGTATCACAATCAACTCAAGTTAACTCAAAGTCAAAGTCTCTGGCCAAAGCATTTCGGTTAATAATAATTGTTATTATTGAACCAAGGACTTTGTATTTGGACTATAAAGTTAAATGTGGATGTGGTTGGAATTTTGACCATTACCAAATTCCATAAGTCCAAAGTGATATAGTTTTGACGAAAAGAATTTGTGTAAACAAATGTCACAACTGGGTAACGCTTATTAAACTAAAATTGGATTTTTACCGAAAATGAGTAAGCGATAAAAGTGGCCATTATGTCACACCACCTACTAAGTTACATGCGAACGTTAACATTAGAATAGTTCGATGTTAATCACTGATCAAATTTACACCCAAGAGTTACACAGCCGAAATGATGAATTCCCTTAAGACCGAACGATTTAATTAGTTTATAATTGTTATAAATTAATTAAATTAATTAATATTTATGAAATATTAATTATAAAATTTGAATATGATTTGAGAAATAAATAATGTTATATATATTTATAATAGTTATAAATATATCGATCGTTATACAATATCGATAAGCGATTAAATTAGATTTAATTGCATAGTATTTTGGCTTGGGCTTAGACGGGTTTAAGGCCCATCATTAGGGCTGCAAAATTTCTGTTTTGGGAAGGTCTAGGGGTGGCTAAAAAAGAGGGAATTGGCTTGGAGATAATGGGTTGAGATCACGTGAGAATGGGTAAAAAGGTTTTCTTCGTTTCTCTTTAATACAACCCTATATATATATACACATATATATATATACATATATATATAGATATATACATATATACATATATATATATGTATGTATATATATATCTAAAAATAACGATGAACTTTTTTTGGCCGCCATTACCTTCTACATTGCTGATTAAAACATAGCTCTCAATCCACTACAAAATTCTCAAATATATTTCAAATTAAATAATACTATTCGATAGTTAGAGGTCGGTGGTTCCAGAATTGCAATCTGACGAATCAAGAACGGTAAAAGGAAGGAAAGTCATTGCTTCAACATGGATTCAAAGGCATCATTAAATTGGTAATTTTAATTCATATTACAGTAATTAAATTATATTCTATGATCCTATAACGAGCAATTTCTTATATGTTAAAATATATTGCTACTATATGTTTAGTTAAGTGAGATTTTGTAAGTAAATGTAGTTGTCACAAATCTGTTTGGTCATATGCATAATTTATTTATTATACTATTTGATTTATGTATAGACAAATGTTGTTTACTATAAAAAATCAATTTTTGTCAATAATAATTGTTTTATATATACTCATTAATAAATTCATATATATATATTAGTGTATATTTCTCTCTCATAATACCATATATTCATATATAAGATATATATATATATATATATGATTTAAAAAATTTAGTACACTTATTTATATATAATATGAATTTACAAATTTGAAAATTAATTGTCATACATATAATCATATTTTTAAATTAACATTTATTGAATTTTGAATTGTTTAATATATATAAAATAATTATTACATAAAAAATTCAATTTTATATTTCTTTGAAAATATTACATCATTCCAAAAACGTATAGAAAAAATTTAGGATTTTTTCAATAAAGTTTATTTTTTTAATAATTAATATTATTTCGGAAAAACTGTTTATGATTTATTAAAAATAATAATTTAATTGACAAATTCATCCAAATTTTTCGTAACCTTTCATTCATGATCCTAGAATTTTTGAAATTTTAAATTTTGAACTTTTATAAATATATTATTTTATATTAAATAATTATTACCGAAATAAATGTATTTGTTTTTTTAAAATAATATTTCAACTTTGAAAAATCTCCAGATTTTTTCTAAGCTCTATTTTATGATCCTAGATTTTCAAAAATTATAAATTTTGAATTTTCATTAATAGATTATTTTATGTTTAATTATTTATGGATGAAAACATTATTTTATTCATAATATATACAGATTAAAATACTAAAATTATTATGTTTGGAAAACTAAGTTAATTTTGAATTATTAGTAATTTTTAATAATTATTCTCTCTTTCTATATATATATATATATTTACCTATATATAAATGTTTTATGTTCATATATTATATATAATATATTTATACATATATATGTGTGTATATGTGACGGCCTGAAATCGGCACCCTCTGAATTCGACAATAAACCACACATGTCTGAACCAGAGTGCACTAATTGCAGATAATCATGAGAAAGAAAAGAGAGGGTGAGAAGAAAGAGAGAAGAAATAAGAAGAGAAGAAAAGAAAAGGAGAGAAGCAGAACCAAAACAATACAGAATCTCACATCGCAGCGGAATAACATATAATATAGATCAATAATTTTTCAAAGACAAACTGTAATATACATAAATTCATATCAGAGTACACAATAAATAATCATCAGCTTGGACAGTTATAATAACATGTCCTCACAAATGCTGATGATTTACAACAACAACAATCAATAGCAATGCAGCGGAATAATAAATAGATACGTGTATCCGACATGAAGATCTCCAACTAGCCTGCTGAACCTCCAAAAACACCAAATCTGAACCTGTAAATATACTCGGTCTGACCCAAGCATTGAAAGGGGAGAATGCCCGGATCAGTCTAGTAAACCAGCGTGAGAAAACACACCTCAACTGAATTTATAAAGTTATCAAAACTTTTCCCTTATCAAAACAATAGGTATCTCGTAAGACACGCCCATACATAAACACTGATAGGTTTATCCCTTACGACAACCAAAAACCTTTTCATATCAAATCCTCTTATATCATACTAGTATCTAGTATACAAATAATAAATTAAATAGCTGAAATTGTTACCATTATTAAATTCCAGCAATACTAGGCTCTACAAAACCAAATGGCAGGCACGTAGTGGATTTTGGATTTCCATACAAATGACTAGGTAAAGGGACTACCTTTCTGAACTAACAAAGTACATCTCTAGAGGGATAGGGGGCAGATACTGACCGCCTAAATCAACACAAGACCGGCCTACCCCTACCTGGATAGTACCGAATATGTCATCACTTCGGTCGTTACCGACCTTTATTCATGGCCACGTGCATACACAACAATAATCATATACACGATGTCATAACATGTAAAGATATCTCTAGAAGAGTGATGACATCTCCTTATGGGAGCGACCCATTTTAGCCTTGCTGCTTCTATCCCTGTTTCGGTCATTTTCTGGGGAGTGAGGCCAAAAAGGTATCGATTACCTTTCATATATCACATATCACATCACATCATCTCATCGAATGCTACATTGCCATTTCAGTTGACTACTAATTGCCTTTCACAAAAATACAACCCTTTAGCTCGTATGTCTCAAGGAAGGGTGTTAATCTAAGAGAAGTTGCCTTCTCCGCCACCAAACAGATGTACGTTTGTAAAAACCAATGTACGTAATCATTAGAAATGCAATGTCAAACATTCGTCCATACAAGTTGTCCAGAAATAGGACAAACCGAAGGCACTTTCCTACCACATCCTATCGTGAAATCCCTAGGATTAGTAGCGAATAGTCCTTGCATTGGATATTTCATAATGAAGAGACTACTGCTACTATATGTATATTGGGATTTTAACCCAAATGATCAACAAGCAGTCCTTTACTATGAAAATCCTAAACATCAATATCATCGGCCAACCTGCACAATCGTCATATATATGTTGGTCCGAAGTGGTTTTTAGATAAATCTGATCGTGGTCTCTTCGCACCAACAACGCAAAAGCATTTCTCAACCTCACATGGAAACTAAGTCTCGTAGACTTATCACGTTTCCAACTTTCAACTTGCTATCCTTAGACTAAGAAGGAAGCTCGATAGATTGGAGTAATCACTCCGCACTATACGAATCAACATCCTCAACACAAACGATAATCAAGCCTACACAGATGGCTATGTACTAAGTGTACGACTAAATAGTTCCCACATCAAGTCGAGGAAATAAAATGGCCAAATTTGATAGTCAGTTATTTAACTATCAAAGCAAAAAACAAAATCTAGCACTTAAGTAATCACTAGGCCTGATTTCATTAATCGTTCATAATTCAAAACACTTCTAAACTATTCACTTCAAAATATCTTTAAAAAGGATAATATTCAAAACCATTTCACTTGTTGGATATTTGGAAAACATTTCCGTATACTTATTTTAATAATAAGTAAATTCACAAATCATCTTATTTTCAAACCATTTAAATTCCCTTTTTTTAATATTTAAAGGATTATTCACTGTCCAAAATCGTGAATAATTCTCTTACCAAATTCATTCTTCTACACATTTTATTTAAAGGATTATTCACCGTCCAAAATCTTGAATATAATTCCTTTACCAGAGTCATTACTTCTAAATATTTAATTTAAAGGATTATTCACTGTCCAAAAATGTGAATATAGTTCCTTTACCGAAGTCATTACTTCTAAATATTTAATTTAAAGGATTATTTACTATCCAAAATCGTGAATATAATTCCTTTAATAAACTTACATATTTACTTATCAAACTAAATTGATTTCACATTTATAAAACAGTGTTTATAAATTCCATTTATATTTTATAAAATCCCATATACAAAATTCCTTTTCTAACCAATTCCATTTATATCACATTTATAAGTCAAAATCCAATTATAAGTTAATTACATATAAATCTCTTATTTACAAATTCATTCTTTTTAAATCTTATCAATTTATAAATCTTATTCACTTATAAGATTTATTTATACTTCATTTTAAAACTTATAAAACTCATTTATAATTCCATCACTTTTATTTATAAAATATCAATTTTATAAATCTTATATATAAACCATTTATAATAAATCTGAAATTCTCAATCTTAACTTATTTTACAAAATAGTCAACTCCATATTTCAAAAATCACATTTTGATTCCATTTAAATAAACTTATTCTTTTAATAATTTACAAATCATTATTAAAATTTATATGACTCCAAAAATCATAATTAAGTATATTTCACAAAGCCATAATTTTTATAACGTAAAACTTATAACTTTTTATTTATTTAAAATAAATCCATTCCTTTAATAATTCAAAAATTATATACTTTCAAAATAACTTTGAAATCCTTATTAAATTGAAATCATCAATTTAATATATTTAAATCTCCAATATAAGGCCCAATGCTACAATAACACTAGATAAAGGCATTCATATCAATCATATCAATCATGACATCAAACCATCATATATCACATGATAATCGCATATATAAAAATATCTGTAACAAAATCAACAACGGTGAGGAATCCAGTTGGATCCCTCCAACCTGTAACCTGCAACAAATATATATATTAGAAAATATGTACAATGTCCGCTTTGAGGCAGACGCGCATACAAAGGGTCATCCGCTCATACACGGGAACGTATAGGGTCTCATCCGCTAAAATATGCGGGAATATATCCAAACCAATCAATATATATACAATATATCATATATCATCCAAACAATCATCAATCAGCATAAATAAATTATTTTCACTTATATAAAAATATAAACAAGTCAGAAAGAGTGAGTTGTACTCACTGTGGTTGCAGTAGTCGTTTTACTGGTTTATTCCGAATAAAATTAAACAGACGTTTAATTTTACCCAAAATTTTCACTAGCTCTAATCAACTCCAAACTAGCTCCATCGCATAGTGTTCGCGAATACGAACCCAATGCAACTTGTTTCGTCCAATTTCGATCTCGTATGAAGAAGTTATCAATTTTTAAACATCACACAATTTATAATATAATTTAATTTACAGTTTCTTTTTTCTTAAACCTAAGCAATCCTGGTCATTCATTTCATTCAAGCAGATCTGGGCCGCACCTCTTTTCTTCTCCCCCCCCCCCCCACTCTCGTTCGATCAACGAAAAACCCCCGGCTGCCATTGCTTCATCGAATTATGCTCCTCCATCTCGACGTTTTAGCCCGATCAACCACTGCCATTCGAACGCCCCTCATGCGTGCCACCATCGGCGGAGGACCGCACCCCTAGCTCTCCTAATCGATGGTAAAATGCAATTGAACTCGGCTAGAACGTGCCTCCCTAGCAGCCACCATGATGCTCCAATCCAGATCACAACCGTTGGATGTGACGATCTCCTCGAGCTCTTCAAATTTCTAGTTGGAAGTTTCTCGAAATAGTGGGTGGATGGAGAGATAAACGAGGAGGAAGATGGTGATTTTATGGCCATTGAATTGTAAATGGCGACTAGCCCTATGGTTGATTAGGGTTTGTGAAAATTGAAGAAAATGAGGCCTTTTATAGAAAATTTCGCCCACTATTCATCCAAATTTTTTTCGAACTCCAATCGAAGCGTGTCACCTGACGTTTATAATATTTTACCCTTATTCCGAACACAATGGAATATATATCGGAAGTCAATTCCATCATATTTGGAAGATAGGTTTTTGAATCGAGTTATTTTAATTAAAAATTACTTAAATAAATTTCTACGCGTTTCAGCTTCGCACGACCAAACCGTAAGTCCGATCGACACAAAATTTGAAATCCTATAATAATATAATATTATGGATCCAATGAAATTGGTTTCGTCAAAATCCGAGACAGTGTCAAAAATGACTATTTTGTACGCTAATTAAATATTAAAATCTCCAATTTCTATAAATTAACTTTTAATTCAATTTTAAAAGTTCACTAATTATATTCTAACTCAAATAGAATTTAAAACAACTTTATATATTATTTTTATTCTTATTAAATTCAAATTTCAATTATTTCTACAATTAAAAATATATGTTATTCAACTTATAAAATTTACTTTTCAATATTTAAATTCAATTAAATATTCTAAATTCAGGTGACAAAAAAACTGGATCGTTACAGTGTATATATATATATATATTGTAACACATATACATGCACATACTTGGACAACATACATGACATACAAAATGAGCTAATATGTCTGTTGCGATGTAAATCCCAACATCTACATATAGGCATATTATACCTTTCACGGATTATTATGTTACACATGCACTCACACATATATATATGTATATGATACATTTATGTATAAACTAAATCAAATAAAATTAATTTCATATCTTAATTATTTGAATTTAAATAAAATAAATGATTTTATTTAAATGAATTTACAAATGTTCTAATTCAGTTAGACTTCATAGGCCCAATAAAAGATCCAATAGGGTAAATTTTTTGAAATTCACCCATAACTTCCGCTGCGGGCTAGTCCAGTTCCAAAAATAATAAAGTTTCAACAAATTGATTCTGGAAAGTTAAAGGCTTAAAAGAATTTGGTAATCTATTTGAGCTAATTGGTTTTGAAAAGTTAATGGATTTGGGGCATTTTTCTTACTTGCTAATTTCGGGGTCGAATTCTTTTAAGGTGGGATGAATGTAATGACCCAAAATTTCAGTCATTAGAATTTGGAATATTAATTGATTTTAAATATTGAAAAGTTAATTTTATAAGTCAAACTTGAATTTCAAATATAATGGTTATTTGAATATTTGGAACTGTTTAAATAATTAAATATTTAATTCTATGTGAATGAAAGTGATTTCGGAAGTTGATTTAAATTCTATTTGGATAAGAATGAAGATAGTAAACTATTGAATTTGAATTTAAAAGCGATTAAACTTATTTTATAATAATCATTTTAATTAATGTATGAAATTAGCATCTCGGAACACTATCTCAGATTTGGATGAAACCAATTTCATTGGATTCGCAATAGTAAATTATTATATGTAAACGAATTTCGTGGTGATCGGACGTATCGTTTGGTCGTGAGAGCTCGAAACGTTAGAAACTAATTAATGTAATTAATATAATAAAACTGGGTTTGAAAAGTTATCTTCTGTATATGATTGAATTAGGTCACAGGGTAGTTCCATTGTGTTTGAAATAGGAGTATTACATATAGAATGCCAGGCGGCATGCCTCTATAGGAGCTTCATATTTTTCGAACGTATAAAGCCAGATGTTTTTGAATATTATAATACATACACACACACCCATACTCAATCCCACACTTCTTCACTGTAGCCATGTCTTGTCTACATTCTCAACCCATACTCCCCTTAGCTATTTAAGCGCATGAACTAGAGAAAAATGTTCGACCATTTTAAAATTTTATACCACCATATCCAACGATCCTCTATGATCGGGACCACTAGGGGCATTATTGGAGCTTGACCCAGCTGGAAAAATGTTGGTGTTGATGAGGGAAAGTGACTAAATGGTGGTGATGCGGTATGGTATAGCAAGGCGACTCCAATTTGTAGATGAACTTCGCGGTGGTTTTCTGGTGATTTCTCGGCATTGGTGGCCCTAGAGGTGGCGGGGTCTAAACGAGAAGTGTAGAGAAAGGTGCGGCCGATGTTTGGTGGCGAATGGAGGATCATGGTGGTAGAAAATCGAGTCGAATGTCGTTCGATGTCTTGGGTTTCTTGAGGCGAAGGTGGCGTTTCCGATGAACGCACCACTGTCGATGGAGGCGGTGGAGCTTGGGATTGCCGTTGGTGATGACGCGACGACGGCTGGATGACTGAGGTGGGGACGGTAACGAGGTGAAGTTGCATGGCGTGGGTATCTTCGAGCTTGAGAAGAGAAGGGTTAGGGGACGGTTTATAATTTAAACAAGGTTAATTAAGTTAACTGATGGTAATTTGTAATTGAATGTTGTAAATTAAATAATTCATTCGTTTTAGGTCCAAATCGAACGCGGTCAGTCCTGTTCGACTCGTAGTAATAAAATCTTCATTATGGTTTTGGTTGGGAGGCAATTGGAGCCCGTTGAATTTAACGTTGAATTCGAACATCGTTCAGATTCAGACAAAACCGGAATGCCTCGGCGACAACAAGAATTTCATTATGTTAAACTCACCTTTTGGTTAACCAGTATGTTATATAGTTGATAAAAATCGTTAATTGAATTTTTGAATGATTTACTGTTTTATCAGTTGATTGGTTTTATTTCCGCCCCTGGAGCGGACGACCTTTAATATATATAAACGCACACACACGTGCACACCTGCTTAGTAGTGGATGACCCATATTATATAATTATATATTGTTTATGATGCGGGGGACAGTTTGGAGGGACCAACAAGATCCACTGTAGATTTTATTTCCATATATATATGCTGATATATATGAGCTGTGATGCAAGGGACAGGTTGGAGGGATCCAATAGGAATCCTCGTTATTGCTGATTTTAATTCCAATAATATTCCTTTTATATGAATTATTGGTTATTAAAACTGATTGTTGGCTCCGTTGATGAGTTATATTCAAAACTAAACCCTGTAGTGATAGAAAATCAATATCAATATTGGTTAAACATTGGTAGCTATTGGCCTTAAATTAGTATTTTAAAATACTATAAATTACCATTTGGGTTGTAATTGGTTTCTGAGACAGAGAAAGATTTAAAATCTTAAATTGGGTTTCGGTAATATTTTGTTTTAAAGGATTTAACTTCTATTTTACTCCAACCTTTTTATCTATCTTTTCTAAGTTATTTATTTATACTTAATATTGTTTAAAGATTACTTATATTTAATATTGTTTTAAAGATTATTTAGTTATATTTAATATTTAATATCATTTTAAAAGTTATTTATTTATATTTAATATTGTTTTAAAGTTATTTATCAAATATTTATGAATTTGAATAGTTAATTATTTAAATAATTAGTATGGTTTGAAATTAATAATATTGATTAGCAATACTGTCTTGAAAGTAAATTATTATTATTTATAGTAATATTAAAAATTAATTATTAGTGTTTTATTAATAATGTTTTTGAAATTTTTTTAATTATTATTTTAAGATGTTTTTGAGAATAAATATATTGTTTATTTATAATGTTTATTATTAATAATTATTATTACATAATAGTGTTCAAAGTAAATGATTAGAATTTTGTTTATAAATGTTTCGATATTTATAAATAGAGTTTTATAAACGGACTTGGGTTTTATAAGAGGAGTTTCATTACATGGTTTGAAAACTTAAAGGAAGATTAGTTAAGGGTGAAAAGTGTTTTATAAATGATTTTAGATATTTATAAACAAATTTTAGAAATGGGTTTATAGATCCATAAAAGGAGTTTTATAATTAGTTTTATGGATTTATAAGGAGTTTATAAATGATTGGAGAAATGATTTAGAGATGGTTATAAATGGTTTTTGAGATTTATAAAATAGTTATAAATGGGTTTAGAAATTTATAAAGGAATTTATAAATGATTCTAGAATTGTGTAAAAAGTAAATCTTCCTTCGTTCTGTGAATATACTTGTACCATTGAGATACGTATATGGATATTTTCTAAGTATTGGAAATATAAGGATTTATGGGTATATCTTTGTAAAGGTATTTTTATACAAGTATATACAAAGTGATTTTAATTAATGTAAAGATTAATTGAAGAGGTTAGTGGTCGCTTATGTGTTTAACCAATGTTGGTTTTCACTTTGGAAATAAATCCCTGATATGAATGTTTGTTTGTTGACAGTTAAATAACCGACTATCAAATATGGACCAAAATGTAACTTTGGAAATATCTAGGAGAAACACGTGAGTTATATGGCACAGTCATCTCCGATGTTGTTGTACTGTGCGTATAAATCTCGTTTCGTTCCCCTAGGACAAATGATAAGAAAACCGTTCACTAACGGGTAGGAGGTTATCTTCGCTCTTATCTTTGACTGTTTATTTCCTGTAGAACCGAGGTTGAGTTTACTGAAAACTATCGAATGTTGTTTCGAAGAGATGGGATCAAATATGTTATCCGAAAACCACTTCGATCCAACTCAAGCGTTTCGAAGTGAAGATCTCTTGTGGATGATGGAATTGCAGACAGAGCTCTTTGAAGTGCAAAGGCTGCTTGCTACTAATCCTGAGGGTGATTCCAAAATGGATGTGGTAGAAGTAGTGTCTTCGGTTTGTCCATCTCCTGGACAACCTGCATGGAAGATTGTTGGCATTGCATTGTTGCATGGAGGGTAGTGTTAACATTCCAAGCGGGAAGCAGTAGGGCTAAGTGGGCTGCTCCCAAGTAGGGTATGATTATCCCAATCTAGAGTCGATATTATCTCTCATTTGTATGCTTCGGGGCCCATTAAACAAGTGGTGATAATATTCTGCACTATCCAGTAAAGGGTAGGCCAATTTTGTGTTGGCAGGGGTCGATAAGTTCGACCTCGGTGTTATTTATCTAGAGATGCACCGTGACGGATAGTACCCCAATAGCCCAGTCATTGTATGGAATTCATTCTCTAATAAGCGTCATACGGACTTACTTGTGTCCAACTATGTTAAAGTGTGAGATGCAAAAATTTCTGCTATATTCATATTTTACTTTGATCTCTAGACACTATTATAATATCAATGGATTTTCTATAGAAAATGTTTTGGTTATCGTAAGGTAAAAACTTGTCTGTGTTTATGTGCGGCGTGGTCTTACGAGATAACTCTATTCTGAAAAAAGTTTGATAACTTTAATATCCATTTGGGTGTGTTTTTCTCACGCTGGTTTACCAGACTGACTTGGGTGTTGTTTTATTATAATGCTCGGGTCTGACCGAACATACTTACAGATTGCTTTGGATGCATAGGAGCTCAAGAGACGAGCTGGAGGTCCAAGACGTATCTTTGTATTTCTTTGTGTTCTGCTGTATTGTCTGTTGGTTGTACTTATCAGCAATTGTAAGGCCAGATTGTTATAACTGTCCTGGTTGAAATAGGTTAGCATACTCCGGTTAGTGTATGTATATTACATTTTTTGGGTGAAGATTTGTTGTATATTATAGATTATTCGTTCCGCTGTGAGATTCAGTGCTGTTTAGTGTTCTTCTTATCTTATTTCTTTCTTCTTCTTTCCCTAACGATCGGGCTTTCCGGCATTCGATTGCTCGATACGTAATAGAGTGGACGTATTAGTGTCTATTTTCGAGGATTGAAAATCCTAAGTTGTTACACTTGGTATCAGAGCGTAAGGTTGGCTTTGGTGGGGTACTCATTATAAATAGAGTCAGTAGCACCCTAGAATAAGTTTGAGTGTGTATATATATGAGCACGTATTGGTTAGATGCATAAAAATGTTTTATATTGTGTTGGCTGATCTGTTGAATTGCTTATTGATTCTGGTCAATACGAGTAATGAATGATATTGATAGGGATCTCTAAACACTTGAACAGAGCAATTCGACATGGTATTGTTTTGAAATTAGGTAAATGAAATAATTTTACCAAGATTATAATTTATATATAAAGGAATAATTTTTTAGAAATTATTGTAGTATATATGGTGTGATTTGGTATTAGAGAATGATAATATTTGATTATTATCATTTGTTGTTTGTTGTTTGTGTTATGATAAAAATTGTTATTATTATAATGTAAACAAAGATAAACAATTAAGAAATGGTTTTATATAACCAAAGTGAAATTATATATAAGGAAAATTTATAAATCTGATTTGTAAATAAAAATGATTTAAAAGCTAAGAATTTGAGAATTAAATCTCGGTGATTTTGAATTTTTTTTCAAAGGGTTTGGAAGAGCAGTAATAGTATTATTTTGAAAATATTTTGATTAGAAATATTCTAAAAGAATTTAAAGGAAATAGAAAGCACTGAACCCACTTCGATCGTTGGAAAATAATTTCGATGATGACAGCATCATCGGCGTTCATTTTCGAGTTTCCAAGAGAGGAATTGCTACCATTAGAGTTTTGTTTTAGTAAAACTGGTTTTGATGTTAGAATCCAAAGTTTAATTTGATAAATATGAGAAATTAAGTTTTATAACTTATAAAATTTGAGAATTAGTAAGTAAAACAAAAATTTAAATTTGTTGAATATAAATGTTAAGAAAAGCAAATTTGAAATGAAATTTAACCTAAGTTAAGTTAAATGAAATGATTTTGAAATGAAATTGATTGTGGTTGAAATGAATTAATGACATGAACTAATTAAATAAATTAGTGAATTGAATATGGTTTAGAATGTTGTTTGAAAAATGGAATATTGAAGTTGAACAATTAAATGAGTTAAATGAAATTGAATTTGATTTGAAATAGAGATTACCTTAAGTTTTAAAGTGAAAATAAACATGAGAATTGTTGTATAAAATGTTTATAATAAACTTAAGTAAAATTTGATGGAATGGTTCTTAAGTGATATTAGTATTTAAGGAAAAAATACATGGAGTAATGAAATGAATGTAAATAAAAGAATCTGAATAAGGGAAAAAACAATGGGATATAATAAGAAGCCAATTGAGATAAATACATAAGTTTTATGTATATTATTTTATTCGCATAACTGTTTGATCCAGATTCAAATACATGATTTCAAGGTAATTTACATCGATCCGAACAAGAATTTTTCACTCGATTCTTGACGGCGAATATTTGCTTCAGATTTTTGATTGATTCTAGAATTCTCTATCGTAGTACGTAGCTATGCAAGGAGAATGGTGGTTTCTAATTAAGGAACCGATCTGAGTCCGAACTAGAGTGGTCATGTGAACGATACTAGTTCATAGGTGAAATTGTGCGATCGAACGAGCGATCAGGTATAGTTTTGTGTATGGATGATATATGTACATCATACGGGATTTAATAAATTAAATGATGAAATTGGAAAATGTAAAATTGATATGGTTATGAATCAATTAGACGGATATTAATTGTTGGATGGTTTCTTTTGCTATATTTTCTACATTTGGATATGGATATTGTATAGTATATGATATATATTAATACTACTTTCCCCATACTTGTTCTTATTGGTTTTGGAGTGATTAGTAAGTGCGGAGGTCATATCCTTCACATTTGGAGCTCGCTTTCGCAATATATTGATTGTATATGCTTGTTAATGCTAATAATAGGTACTTATCTTGGATTACATATTGTATTTTTATATTTTCCCCTATGGGATGCCTCATCCTTGAAGATGGGTTGTATATTTGTGATTATATATATTGTAAATTTTTCCGATCGAACCATACAAAGGAGACGCTGGCGAAATTTTCCGTAAATTTAAGGCGTTAGAAATTTTGGAAAAGGTTTTATAACTAAAATTTGAAGTTTATGTTATAACTTGGAATGGTATTAGTTAATAATTATGAATGAATTTAAAGACTTAGAAAAGGTGATAACAAAGTTTCAACAAATTGATTCTGGAAAGTTAAAGGCTTAAAAGAATTTGGTAATATATTTTAACTAATTGGCTTTGAAAAGTTAATGGGTTTGGGGCATTCTTCTTAAAATTGTTTTAAAGGGAAAAGAGTGTAATGACCCAAAATTTCAATCATTCGAATTTGAATAATTAATTGATTTTAAATATTGAAAAGTTAATTTTATAAGTTAAATAACTTGAATTTCAATTATAATGGTTATTTGAATATTTGGAATTGTTTAAATAATTAAATCTTGAATTCTATGTGAATGAAAATGATTTTGGAAGTTGATTTAAATTCTATTTGGATAAGAATGAAGATTGTAAACTTTTGAATTTGAATTTAAAAGCGATTAAACTTGTTTTATAATAATCGTTTTAATTAACGTGTAAAATTAGCATCCCCGGACACTGTCTCGGATTTGGATGAAACCAGTTTCATTGGATCTACAATAGTAAATTATTATAGGTAAATGAATTTTGTGGTGATCGGACGTATCGTTTGGTTGTACGAGCTCGAAATGCTTAGAAACAAATTATAGAAATTAATAAAATATAACTTGGTTTGAAAAGCTATCTTCTGTGTATGATTGAATTAGGTCTCGAAACTAGTTCTATTGTGTTCGGAATAGGAGTACTATATATAGAACGCCAGGCGGCACGCTTCGATAGGAGCTTGAGATTTTTCGAATGTATAGAGCCGAATATTTTTGAATATTATAATATATATATATATATATATATATATATACTCCATCACATAATTCTTCACTGTAGCCAATCCCTCTTTAGGTTCTCAACTCATACTCCTCTTGGCTATTTAAGCGCGTGAACCAAAGAAAAACGTTCGACCATTTAAAAAAATTATACCACCAAATCCAACGATCCTCGATGATCGGGACCACTAGGGGCGTTATCAGAGCTCGACCCCAACTGGAGAAATGTCGGCGTCGATGAGGGGAAGTGACTGAACGGTGACGATAGGGTATGGTACAACGAGGCAGCGCCAATAAATGAATGTCGCAGCAGTTTTCTCCTGATTACTTGGCATTGGTGGTGCTAGAGGTGACGAGGTCTGAAGGAGAAGTGTAGAAGGAGGTGGGGGCGAGGCATGGCCAAAGTTTGGTGGCGAATGGAGGGTCGTGGCAGCGGCAAATCGAGTCGAACATCGTTCGACATCTTGGATTTCTCGAGGCAAAGGTGGCATTTCCGATGATCGCACCATTGGCGATGGAGGCGGCGGAGCTTGGGCTTGCCGTTGGTGATGACGCGGCGACGGCTGGATGATTGAGGCGGTGGCGACTACGAGGTGAAATTGCATAGCCTGGGTATTTTCGAGCATGAGAAGGGGGGGTTGGGGGCGGTCTATAATTTAAATGAGGTTAATTAAGTTAGTTGATGGTAATTAGTGAATAAAATATTATTTAAATTAATTGAATATTGTAAATTAAATAACTCATTCGTTTTAGGTCCAAATTGAACGCGGTCAGTCGCGTTGAACTCGTAGAAATAAGATCTTCATTATGGAATTGGTTGAGAGGCAATTGGAGCCCGTTGAATTTAACGTTGAATTCGAACATCGTTCGGAATTAGACAAAACCGGAATGCCTCAACGACAACAAGAATTTCATCGAGTTAAAATCACCTTTTGGTTAACCGGTATGTTATATAGTTGATAAAATCGTTAATTAAATGTTTGGATGATTTACCGTTTTATCAGTTGATTGGTTTTATTTTCGCCCCTAGAGCGGACGACCTTTTATATATATATATACACCCGCCTAGTAGTGGATGATCCATATTATATAATTATACACTGTTTGTGATGCAGGGGAATATGTTGGAGGAATCCAACAGGATTCCTCACCATTGTTGATTTTATTTACATATATAGATGTGCATATATATGAGCTATGATGCAAGGGAACAGGTTGGAGGGATCCAACGGGATTCCTTGCCAATGTTGGTTTTAATTTCAGTAATATTCCTATTATGAATTATTGGATATTAAAACCGATTGTTGGCTTTATTGATTATGGCATTGTTATATGTTCAAAACTTAACCCTGTTGACAGTAAATCAATATCGATATTGGTTAAACATTGATAGCTATTGGCCTTAAATTAGTATTTTAAAATACTATAAATTGCCATTTGGGTTGGAATTGGTTTTTGAGATGGAGAAAGATTTAAAATTTGAAATTCGGTTTTGGAAATATTTTGTTTTAAAAGATTTAACTTCTATTTTACTCCAACCTTTTTATCTGTCTTTTCTAAGTTATTTATTTATATTTAATACAGTTTAAAGATTATTTATATTTCAAATTGTTTTAAAGATTATTTATTTATATTTAATATCGTTTTAAAAGTTATTTATTTACATTTAATATTGTTTAAAGCTATTTATCAAATATTTTAATACTTTGAAAAGTTAATTATTTAAATAATTAATATGGCCTGAAATCGATATTATTGATTATTAATACTGTTTTGAAAGTGAATTATTGTTATTTATAATAATATTGAAAATTAATTATTAGTGTTTTATTAATAATGTCCTTGAAATTTGTTTAATTATTATTTTAAGATGTTTTTAAGAAAAAAATTATTATTTATTTATAATGTTTATTACTAGTCATTAGTATTACATAATAGTGTTTAAAGTAAATTATAAAAATTTATTTATAAATGTTTTCGAGATTCATAAATAGAGTTTTATAAATGGACTTGGGTTTTATAAGATGAGTTTTATAACATGGTTTGGAAACTTAAAGGAAGATTAATTAAGGTTGAAAAAGTTTTATAAATGGTTTTAGATATTTATAAAGGAATTTTAGAAATGGGTTTATAGATCTATAAAAGGAATTTTATAATTAGTTTTATGGATTTATAAAGAGTTTTATAAATGATTTGAGAAATGATTTAGAGATGGTTATACATGGTTTTTGAGATTTATAAAATAGGTATAAATGGGTTTAGAAATTTATAAAGGAATTTATAAATGGTTCTAGAATTGTGTAAAAGTGAAATCTCCCTCCATTCTATGAATATACTTATACCATTAAGATAAGTATGTAGATATTTTCTAAGTATTGAAAATATATGGATTTGTGGGTATATCTTTGTAAAGGTATTTTTATACAAGTATTTATAAGGTGATTTTATTTAATGTAAAGATTAACTAAACAGGTTAGTGGTTGCTTATTTTTTTAATCAATGTTAGTTTTCCCTTTGAAAATAAATCCCTGATATGAATGTTTGTTTGTTGATAGATAAACAACCGACTATCAAATATGGACCAAAATGTAACTTTTGAATATCTAGGAAAAACATGTGAGTTATATGGCACAGTCATCTCTGATGATGTTGTATTGTGCGTATAAATCTCGTTTCGTTCCCTTATGACAAATGATAAGGAAATCCGTCCACTAACTGTTAGGAGGTGATCTCTGCTCTTATCTTTGACTTTTTGCCTAAAGAACCGGGGTCGAGTTTACCAGAAACTATCGAACGTTGTTTCGAAGAGACCGGGATTGGATATATTATCCGAAAACCACTTCGATCCGACTCAAGCGTTTCAAAGTGAAGATCTCTTGAAGATGATGGAATTGAAGACTTAGCTCTTTGAATGCAAGGGCAGCTTGCTACAAATCCTGAGGGTGATTCCAAAATGGATGTAGTAGAAGTAGTGCCCACAGTTTGTCCATCTCCTGGACGACCTATATGGATGAATGCTGGCGTTGCATTGTGGCATGGAGGGTAGTGTTAGCATTCCAAGTGGGAAGTGCTATATATAAGGTAAAACATAGCCTCAAGCCTCATAAACCGGGAAAGGCTAAAACATGGGAGATACAGTAGGGCTAAGTTGGCGCTCCCAAGTAAGGTATGATCATCCCTATCTAGAGTCGATATTATCTATCATTTGTATGCTTCAAGGCCCATTAAACAAATGGTGATCATATTCGGTACTATCCAGTAAAGGGTATGCCGGTTCTTTGTTGGCAGGGTCGATAGGTTCGACCTCGGTGTTATTTTATCTAGAGATGCACCGTGACGGGCGGTACCCCAGTAGCCCGGTCATTGTATGGATTCCATTATCCAATAAGTGCCGCACAGACTTAGTTATGCCTAACTATGTTGAAATGTGAGACTTACTCGGATGTTATTTTATTATAATGCTCGGGTCAGACCGAGCATATTTAAAGATTGCTTTGGATGCACGGGAGCTCAGGAGACGAGCTGGAGGTCCAAAACGTATCTATGTATTTCTTTGTGTTCTGCTGTATTGTTTGTTGGTTATATTTATCAACAATTGTAAGAAAAGGCTGTTATAACTGTCTGGGCTGAAATAAGTTAGTTTACTATGATTATTATATGTATATTACACTTTGTTTTAGGTAAAGATCTGCCGTATATTATAGATTATTTTTTCCACTGTGAGATTCTGTGTTGTTTAGTTTTCTTCTTATCTTCTTTCTTTCTTCTTCTTTCCCGAACGATCTGGCTTTCGACATTCGATTGCTCGGCATGTAAATAGGGTGGACGTATTAGTACTGATTTTCGAGGGTCGAAAATTCTGAATTGTTTCATAAATGGTATTGGCTCATGATATTATGGTGATATTTTGGTAGCAATAGGGATGTAGGAGGTGGCTAAAAATGGGCTAGGGGTATTTTAGATGGATGGCTCAGATTTAGGGAGAATGAGTATGAGATATGATCCACCTTTCTCTCTATTACTTCCATAATCCTAGTGTAAAAGGAAATTTTTTTGCTGCCATTTCCTATCATTGCTGGTCGAATTCATCTATATAGGAGCTCCAACAAATTCATATCAAATCAATTTCAAAGCTACAACTATTGGATAATCAACGGTCTACGATTCAAGAATTAGCAGTCTGCCGAATCGAGAATAGTTCTGAAGAGGGAGATTCATCACTATAAGGTGTACTTCCAAGTAATGGTTTTGGTATGTGTTTACTCTACCATATGACTTATGATTACTACATAATATTCTATTGTTTGTATATTATCATTATATTGTTAGTTATGTGAGATTCTTATAAATATCAATGTTGTCACATATTAGACTGGTTATCTGTATGTATATTATTAAAAAAACCATTTTTATAGATATGTTGTATACACGGCCAAATAAATTGATTTTAATTATTTTTCTTTTATTAATCAGTATATATATATATATTAATATGTCATATAACATAAATTTAATGGCTTATATTTAATTATGCCATCATATCATGTTAATAATTGATCTGATATTTTATATATGCATATTTACACTAAATATATTTTTGGTAATAACAAAGTATTTTTTAATAATTATTTACTATTATTTAGTATTGTTTAAATCAAATACAAGTTGAATGATTCATACAAAATAATATATATTTTGAAAATGATATTTTAATTTTTCTAACATTATTTTATCATCTTATTATCACTCATCCACAATTCCAGAATATAAAACTTAAAATTTTTATTTAAAAAAAATCATTTATATGTGCAGTCGACAATAAATAACTAATAAAAAGAATTATTTTCTTGAACTTAAAATATTATGTTTGAATTTTTAAAAATATAAAATTTGTAAAATATATTATGAAAATATTTTAAATATTATTTTAATGCTTTTTGGCTAATTAATATATATACTAAATAATTTAATAATATAAAATTATAGTTAAATATTTCATGTGCTTTGTATTTGATCTGGAATGTAATAAAAAAATATTTATTTATTTGGTTTTCATAATTGATATATGTGTGTGTGTGTATTTAAATACACATATTTATAAATACTTTAGATATTATAAATATATATATATATATAATTTTGTTACTATAAAATATACATGTATATTTTATTTTAAACAAACTTATATATTAGGTATGTGTATGTATATATGTTTATATATTTATATAGTCATTTATTTAATTAATCTAATTCATTATATATATTATTAATATTTTACATATATGCAATACATATATTTTTCATATATATATAAGTGTATATTTATATTGTTTTAATATTTATTTAAATAACAAGTTTATATAAATACATATATTTCGATAACATACAATATATATAAGATGAGCTAACATGTCCGTTGTGATGCAAATCCCAATATCTATATACATGCATATTATACCTGGCATGGATTATTATGTTACACAATACACACATACATATATGCATATGATACCATTATATTTAATTGAATGTAAATTACATAAAATTTGATCTATTACTTATAAATTTGAATAAAATAAGAGATATTATTTAAATTAAATTTAGAAGGGTTCTAAATAAATTAGACTTCATAGACCCAATATAGATCCAAAAAGGGATTTTTTATTTTGAAATTCACACATATCTTCCATTGCGGGCTGACCCGGTTCTAACATCGAGAAGGATACTTCATTTCTAAACCCCGCTAAATCCGAGAAAAATCCCAAACAAGTTTGGTAAAAGGCCAAATGCTCATGCGTATTGGAAAAGGAAGTGGAAGGAAAAGCCATCTGTTTTTTACCAAGAGAAAACTGAAGAGAGTGCAAATTTGCAAAAGAAATTACATGGGCAAACCTCCATGGTTTGAAGTGGAATGGAGTATTTATATGTCTCTCCCTTCAATCGCAGCCACTATAATAAAAAAAACAAAAGAAATCTTGACCGTTCAAAGATGATAAATGTTTTGCCATACCACGCACATTGGCGAAAAGACACCTTTTGTCGTATCTCTAGAAGCACAATCGTCATGACTAAAGGCACAAGACTACGTGGATGGCGCATTATTTGCACAACAGAACTGTCAATCGACAAAAGTCTTCTAGATTTTACAAGCCCACGCCCGCTCACGGACACAAGCTTAAGGGTGGGGGGAATGTTACTCAATTTTTTCATAAATAAGAAGATAGACCAATCAATGTTGATTAGCTTAATCCACATCGGTCTGGGCCGGCTTGGGCCCAGGCCAGTCTACCGCAAGCTACTCGAGAATCAAAAAGAGGTCAACAAGTCACCCTCGATAGCTTTTTGGGTTGGACCCCTATCAGCCCGTCCTTCCCATGGCACTTCAAGTCGGCCCCTGGCTAGTGTACCCTAAAGTAACGACCGAAAGTCAGCTCGTCAAGCAAAATAAGACATCTGCACTATTCAGTCCAGCCAATGTCGTCCGACCCCCCTCTTATAATCAACTGGCTCCTAGACAGACCATCTACTCGAGCACTCCTTCGGTCCATCCGTCGATTAACACGTGTCTGCACCGAATCTAAAGATAGTGCGCTGTAAAGTGTGCCAGGCGACCATGGACGATTGTCAAGGTAGATTAAAACAACAGAATCTATCGTATTACTCACAGCGCATGGACAAAATACAATAGAACATATATATAGTGAAGCTTTACAGAATAAAATGCCAATATAAAACTTCATAATAGTTGAATACAAGAATCCAAATAGCCAATACATCAAGCCTCACTACATAACACTCAAAGTTATAAAAAGCAGCGGAACATCCAGTACATATAAGAAGATAATATGCAACCCTCTAGCTCGTCTTCGATATCAGCATCGTTAGAAGCAAGAACAGCACCTGTCACCTGCTACCTAGTCTGCCCGTCCCACAATGGACGAATAGCCCAAGGCAATAAGAATTAAAACATAAAGCCTTGAGTCAGACACAGTCTTAGTGAGCGGTAAATTAACTAACAACATACCAAAAGAGTACAAAGGAAAAAGGAATAGGAACACAACCCTCCCACTCCAACCTCTTTCTACAGTGATAGCCCCCAAACACACACTAAGCAGAAGCAAACATAGCAGAACATACAATTTAAAGTAAAGTAATTATCACTCGAGTCAAGGGCGATGTTTTCCAAGCACAAACCCCCAAGGCCTAAACCAAGATCAGATAAGCACCTAGAAAATACCGCTCTTGAGACCGAATGACGATACAACCAAACATCCATGACTCTGGCTATCACTGTTATCATTGCTTCGATATCACCGTTAATTGAATGACCGGCACATTCTTTCAGCCGTCCGTCAAGGGCTAATGATAACCCCGGTTCTAGACATAACTCCGCATGTCATCGTGACCCGTGCCTAGGACTATCGAATCTTCCCAGAGTACTCGACCACCAACAGTTAGTCGTTGGGACTATCGAATCTGCCCAAACGTACCCTTGCTTTGAGCATGCTAGAACCTTCAACAACGATGAGACCCAAGCCTCCTAGTCATCCTCCTCGACGACTATTCTCATATCCATCCATTATCCTCAACTCGAACCATTTCACCGAGTTCTCAACATGCTTGGAATGATCCCGTCTGGATTAAACCAAGTCTTCATCACATGATGCCTCGCTTCATCACATCCTCGCAAAGCCTCATCTCAACATCGTCGTCATCAAATCTATGCATAAGAGCTTCAACATTCGCCACATATGCCACGAGCAGCTTTCCCAATTCAAGAGCCTTTCCCTTAGCTTTTGAATCATCTTCGGTCTAAATAAAATCATCAATCATCTAATTCATGGCAATCAATCATATCAAACATCAATCCAAGCAATCAAGCATTTAAATATGATCTAAGTAGACAATTATAACAATAATGGCAATTCCGTAATTAAAGAGTCAAAAGTCCCACAAGCATAAGAACATGAACAATATCTTTATAAACTTGATGAATGAACTTGCATAGGTTAACATGCGATGAAATGGATGTAACATCATCATGAACAATGAATTTATATGGATCTACACTTAGGATGAAGAAAATGCATGGAAATCGCTATTTTAACACCAAATCGAGCCAACAATCCGATATACTCCTTTGGATCCGTGTGAGAGATAATCACCACTCACCAAATCACCAAAACAACTCAAAAGAAACCCACTTCAGATCTGGACAGCAAAGGATCTAACTTGATCTATCACGAATCCGCTTCAAACGATGAAATCACTCTTCGATGGATGAAGATCTTCAATCTAAGCTCTTGAATCTTCAATTTGATCTTCAACTTGGATGGATGGAATCACTAGATTAGAGTGGAGAAAAGAAGTGAAGAAGTGTAGAAGTCGAGCTCTCAAAATGGCAGCACTTCGTTGCTTCGAAATCCGGATCCCAGAAATGAAGAAATGGGCGAGTATTTATAGGCTGATTTCACCTTAACTCGACCGCCTCCATAAGTCGTCTCCGACTTATAACCTTCCGACCTAACAGAGCCTCCTACCTAACAGACTACGACTTAGTGATCCCGCGACTTATGACTTAGCAGCTAACCCCTAAGTCGGTTACGACCTAACTGGGTATACTACTTACGACCTAACTACAAGGCCACAACTCAGCGACTTAAAGTCCACACGACCTAATACTTAGGTACGACTTAAGACAATGCAACCTAACACTTAGCGTTGTCTCCTTAACACGGCCACGACTCAACTAGGCTACGACCTAACTTCGCTAACCACTAGGTCGCTAACCTGCTAACTACTATAAGTCGTCAACCCTTAGGTCGCTTGATCGACCTATCCTACCATTCGACCTAAAATCCTTAAGTCGCTAACCCGTCCAACCGACCTAACCCTTAACTCGGTCAGTTTTCTTAAGTCGCCCCTATTCCTTAAGTCGGTCACAACCTTAGGTCGCTCCAACACCCTACGACCTAAGCTATACGACTTAACTCCTATATGACTTAACTATCTTAACTCGTATCTTCCTTAAGTCGCACCAAATCTTAAGTCGCCATAATTCCATAGGTCGTTCACCCGACCTATCCTTCCCTACTACCCAAGTTATCACTCGACCTATCGCTTAACTCGTCCACGACTTAGGACTTAAACTCAGGACGACATAACAACAATGCAACCCAAATGTCAACTGATTTTACAACGTTTCGATCCGTAAAATACGGGTCGTTACATTCTCTCCCCCTTAGGAATTTCGTCCCCGAAATTCCAAACAATCAAAGCAATCAAAGACTTTTCTGCACGCCTACCTTCCACAGCAATCAACAAACCATGCATCCAATTCTAGCTTAGTGTACAGAATTCTAACATTAGAACAAGTTACAATATTGTGAGATGGCACGACACCTTAGGGCCATACCTTGAAGAGTTCAGGATGAGCTGCCTTCATCCTCTCTTCCACCTCCCACGTACAGTCGTTATCATCATCACTCCATTGTACTTTGAGCAACTTAACTACCTTCCTCCTAAGCTGTTTCGTGTCAGTTTCCACAACACGAAGCGGCTTACGAGGTCTCTTATCGACTGGATCAACTTCGAAATCTTCACAGCTATCAACAGAGACTACGATATTCGAGTCGTGCACATACTTCCATAGATATGATACGTGAAAAACATTGTGCACACCCGACATCTTTTCTGGTAACTCCAATCTGTAGGCGAGCTTTCCAATTCGCTCGATGATCGGGAATGGTCCAACAAATCTCGGGGTCAATTTTCCTTTCTTCCCGAATCGAATGACATTCTTTAGTGGAGAAATCTTCACAAAATCCAAATCACCAACGTCGAATTCCAAATCCTTACGACGCTTATCGGCATAACTCTTCTGACGGTCTTGGGCTGCCTTCATTCGTTGCCGAATGATCTCTATACAATCTGAAGTCTGCCGAATCATCTCTGGCCCAAGCATCAGCTTTTCTCCAGTCTCTATCCAACATGTCGGAGAGTTACATGGTCTTCCATACAATGCCTCATATGGTGCCATACCAATGCTCGACTGGTAACTGTTGTTATATGAAAATTCCACCAAATGAAGGTGATCTTCCCATGATCCTCCGAAATCCAAAACACAAGCTCTGAGGAGATCTTCCAAAACTCGGTTGACTCTCTCGGTCTGACCATCTGTTTGAGGGTGATAAGCTGTACTCAAACACAACTCGGTTCCCAAAACTTCCTGGAAGCTCTTCCAGAATCCACTAGTGAACAATGGATCTCGATCGCTCACTATACTCTTCGGAATACCATGGAATCGAACTATCCACTTAACATACAACTCAGCCAACTTTGATGCAGTCCTAGTCGATCGAACAGGAATGAATCTTGCACTCTTAGTCAAACGATCTACAATGACCCAAATCCCCTCATTTCTCGTTCTTGTTCTAGGTAATCCATCAATAAAATCCATCGATATTTGCTCCCATTTCCATGTAGGAACTTCTAATGGCTGAAGCAGTCCACTGGGCTTCTTCTGTTCGGCTTTTACCAATTGGCAGTTCATGCACTTGGAAATGAAATTTCCAACATCCTTCTTCATACCTTCCCAGTAATATGTTCTCTTCATATCCCGATACATCTTATTTCCACCTGGATGAATTGTCAACTTCGAGTGATGACTTTCCTTCAGAACTTCACTCCTCAATTCATCTATATCGGGAACAACTAGTCGTCCTTGTTTTCGAAGCCAACCCTCTCGATCGACCTCAAATCCTTTATCCTTTTCTGGTTCCAATCCAGATTCCAAATCACGGATAATCTTGACAATCTTATCATCTCGCTTTTGACTCTCGCCAATCCTTTCCACAAGAGTCGGTCTTATTGATAAGTTTGCCAACATCTCAGGTTCCAATTCGCATCTAGGCCTGAAGTCAAATCCAGCTAAATACTCGAGATTCTTCCATTCCGAAAACATGGCTCCTAATCCTGCATGTCTTCGACTTAACGCATTAGCCACTGCGTTACCTTTTCCCGGAGTATAAGCTATACCAAAATCATACGATGCCAAAAACTCTAGCCAACGTTGCTGCCGAAGATTCAAATCCTTTTGGGAGAAAAGATACTTCAACGACTTATGGTCTGTAAACAACTCGAATCGAACTCCCAATAGATAATGTCTCCACATCTTCAGAGCAAAAACAATCGCCGCCAACTCCAAATCATGAGTCGGGTAATTCCTTTCATGCGGCTTCAGTTGTCGACTTGCATACGCAACAACTTTATCCCTCTGCATCAGCACTGCTCCCAGTCCAGTACCACATGCGTCGGTGTAAACCACCATCTCATCATTCCCACTTGGAATAGTCAAAACAGGAGCACTCGTCAATCGCTCTTTCAGGATTCCGAAAGCTTGCTCACACTTAGCATCCCATCTGAACACTTTGTTCTTTTTCGTCAATCCTGTTAACGGTGCAGCTACCTTGGAGAAGTCTTTGATAAACCGTCGATAATATCCTGCTAATCCAAGAAAACTTCTCACATCAGATGCATTCTTAGGTCTAACCCAATCCTGGATCGCTACCACCTTAGCGGGATCAACCGCTATTCCACTTCCAGAAATAACATGGCCTAAGAATCTCACTTCACTCTTCCAGAAGTGACACTTCGAAAACTTAGCCTTCAGCTGATGTTTCCGTATGATTTCCAAAACAATACGCAAGTGCGTCTTGTGCTCTTCCTCAGTTCTGGAATAAATCAGAATATCATCCACGAACACAAGCACGAACTTGTTCAACTGATCTCTGAACACTCTATTCATAAGATCCACAAAATATGCTGGTGCGTTAGTCAATCCAAACGGCATTACCAGCCACTCAAAGAAACCGGATGGTGTCCTAAAAGCAGTCTTCGGCACACTATCCTTAGCCACTCTCAACTGGTGAAATCCCATTGCCAAATCCATCTGAGAAAACACCTTGGCTTCGTGAAGCTGATCAAACAAGTCATCTATTCTCGGCAATGGATACTTGTTCTTCTTAGTCACCTTATTCAGCTCACGATAATCCACACACAATCTCAACGACCCATCTGCCTTGGTTGCAAACACAACTGGTGCACCCCACTCGGACACACTACGCCGAATGAATCCTTTCTACAAAAGATCATCAACTTGCACCCTCAACTCTTGCTGTTCCCTAGGCGCCATCCGCCTAAGAGGCATCACAACAGGTCTGGCTCCTTCAATTAGATCTATACGAAACTCGATCTCTCTATGCGGCGGTAACCCTTTGACTTCGTCAAAGACATCCTCGAATCCATTCGCGATTGGCACTAATGACAGTCCATCCCGTGGAACAACTAGCGAATACATGAAGCTCATGAAGACGCCTTCTTCATGCTTACATCGTATCACAATCTTTCGCCCCTCCACATTTTTGACTGTCACTTCCAGCCTCTCACAATCAACCTTTGTCGCATACTTCCTAAGCCAGTCCATACCCAAAATAATTCCAAACCCCGCAAAGTTCAAAACAAAGCAATCACAAACAAAAGAGCAATCATGACTCGATACAACCAGACCACGGCATATCATACACAAACAAGACGAACCCCCAACAGGATTAGTCACAACCAATGGCCTATCAACAATATCCGGTTCTAAACCCAACCGGCCTACAAGTTCACTACAGACAAATGAATGCGACGCCCCAGTATCAAACAGAACTCTAACTGGAACACCACAAAGGAAAAGAGTACCTTGAACCACCACACTCTTTCCTTTCTCTTCATCGGTAGGAGCTTTCGAAGACGATGGAATAGCTCCCAAAGCATAAGCTTGCACAATCTGCTTGTCCCTCCTCGGTTCTGGACAATTCTTCCTGAAATGCCCCGGCTTGTCACAGTTGTGACACTTCATCGGTACCTTCGGATTCTTACAATCCTTAGAGAAATGGCCCTTCTGCTGACAATTGTAGCAAGTCACTTCGCCCTTCGGCTTCTTCTGGCCATCCTTACCCTTCTGCTGCTGCTGCTTCCTCTTCTGGTTTCCACCCTGCTATGGTTTAGACTCTCCCTTGGTAACAGCAACAACAGATCCTTCCTTAGGAAACAGACTCTCATGCCTGAGAGCTTTCTCCACAAGTTTCTCAAATGAATCGTCCAAATGATCCACTAACTGTCTCCCAAGATAACTATCCAAGCCTGTCACAAACTTCTCATTCTTCTGATAAGCAGATTCAATATACGATCGGGCATACTTGGACAAAGCTTCGAACTCAGAAACATACTCAAGAACTGATCTTCCACCTTGCTTGAGCTCCACAAACTTCTTGAACTGAACAGACTTCTAAGCTGTAGAAATGAACTTAGCTTCAAATCTGGCTTGGAATTTCTCCCAAGTAATCTCTTCTTCCGAAGTATTGATGGTGATAGAGTTCCACCAATCAGAGGCTCTTCCTTGAAGCTGCCTTGATGCCAACTTCCTCTTAGTTGCATCATCGATTCCCAAATCACCAAAGATCCTTCTACAAGCATCTATCCACCTTTGGACTTCAATAGTTGATTCTGTTCCCAAGAAAACCTTTCCTCCAAGAGCAGTGTAGTCCTTACACAGCTTAGCAAAATCCACCGGCTTTGGAGTTAGGACTTGAACTCCAACATCAACTGCTGTCCCCGGAACTGGTATCCTTCTCATGATCGAAGTCATCATAGCTTCGAACATAGCTGCATAATCAGCAGTTCCTTCAGCAGCACGGCCTTCCCTAGCAGCTGGTCTCCCTCTTCGACTCATTCTCAATATCTATAAAAAGGAATGATCAGAACATCTTAGAGAAACAACTGCAAAAAAAAGACTCAAACTCTACTAATCTACTATATTATATATAGTAGTCATCCATCAAAATTACAATTACGTCTCTCATACGTAGTTACGTCAGCGAGCGTTGGGTAAAATCGATTAACCAATGCTCTGATACCAAATGTGACGACCGCCCATGACCCCAGCACCGAATCTAAAGATAGTGCGCTGTAAAGTGTGCCAGGCGACCATGGACGATTGTCAAGGTAGATTAAAACAACAGAATCTATCGTATTACTCACAGCGCATGGACAAAATACAATAGAACATATATATAGTGAAGCTTTACAGAATAAAATGCCATCATATAAAACTTCATAATAGTTGAATACAAGAATCCAAATAGCCAATACATCAAGCCTCACTACATAACACTCAAAGTTATACAAAGCAGCGGAACATCCAGTACATATAAGAAGATAATATGCAACCCTCTAGCTCGTCTTTGATATCAGCATCGTTAGAAGCAAGAACAGCACCTGTCACCTGCTACCTAGTCTGCCTGTCCCATAATGGACGAACAGCCCAAGGCAATAAGAATTAAAACATAAAGCCTTGAGTCAGACACAGTCTTAGTGAGCGGTAAATTAACTAACAACATACCAAAAGAGTACAAAGGAAAAAAGGAATAGGAATACAACCCTCCCACTCCAACCTCTTTCTACAGTGATAGCCCCCAGACACACACTAAGCAGAAGCAAACATAGCAGAACATACAATTTAAAGTAAAGTAATTATCACTCGAGTCAAGGGCGATGTTTTCCAAGCACAAACCCCTAAGGCCTAAACCAAGATCAGATAAGCACCCAGAAAATACCGCTCTTGAGACCGAATGACGATACAACCAAACATCCATGACTCTGGCTATCACCGTTATCATTGCTTCGATATCACCGTTAATTGAATGACCGACACATTCTTTCATCCGTCCGTCTAGGGCTAATGGTAACCCCGGTTCTAGACATAACTCCGCACGTCATCGTGACCCGTGCCTAGGACTATCGAATATGCCCAGAGTACTCGACCATCAACAGTTAGTCGTTGGGACTATCGAATCTGCCCAAACGTACCCTTGCTTTGAGCATGCTAGAACCTTCAACAACGATGAGACCCAAGCCTCCTAGTCATCCTCCTCGACGACTATTCTCATATCCATCCATTATCCTCAACTCGAACCATTTCACCGAGTTCTCAACATGCTTGGAATGATCCCGTCTGGATTAAACCAAGTCTTCATCACATGATGCCTCGCTTCATCACATCCTCGCAAAGCCTCATCTCAACATCGTCGTCATCAAATCTATGCATAAGAGCTTCAACATTCGCCACATATGCCACGAGCAGCTTTCCCAATTCAAGAGCCTTTCCCTTAGCTTTTGAATCATCTTCGGTCTAAATAAAATCATCAATCATCTAATTCATGGCAATCAATCATATCAAACATCAATCCAAGCAATCAAGCATTTAAATATGATCTAAGTAGACAATTATAACAATAATGGCAATTCCGTAATTAAAGAGTCAAAAGTCCCACAAGCATGAGAACATGAACAATATCTTTATAAACTTGATGAATGAACTTGCATAGGTTAACATGCGATGAAATGGATGTAACATCATCATGAACAATGAATTTATATGGATCTACACTTAGGATGAAGAAAATGCATGGAAATCACTATTTTAACACCAAATCGAGCCAACAATCTGATATACTCCTTTGGATCCGTGTGAGAGATAATCACCACTCACCAAATCACCAAAACAACTCAAAAGAAACCCACTTCAGATCTGGACAGCGAAGGATCTAACTTGATCTATCACGAATCCGCTTCAAACGATGAAATCACTCTTCGACGGATGAAGATCTTCAATCTAAGCTCTTGAATCTTCAATTTGATCTTCAACTTGGATGGATGGAATCACTAGATTAGAGTGGAGAAAAGAAGTGAAGAAGTGTAGAAGTCGAGCTCTCAAAATGGCAGCACTTCGTTGCTTCGAAATCCGGATCCCAAAAATGAAGAAATGGGCGAGTATTTATAGACTGATTTCACCTTAACTCGGCCGCCTCCATAAGTTGTCTCCGACTTATAACCTTCCGACCTAACAGAGCCTCCTACCTAACAGACTACGACTTAGTGATCCCACGACTTATGACTTAGCAGCTAACCCCTAAGTCGGTTACGACCTAACTGGGTATACTACTTACGACCTAACTACAAGGCCACAACTCAGCGACTTAAAGTCCACACGACCTAATACTTAGGTACGACTTAAGACAATGCAACCTAACACTTAGCATTATCTCCTTAACACGGCCACGACTCAACTAGGCTACGACCTAACTTCGCTAACCACTAGGTCGCTAACCTGCTAACTACTATAAGTCGTCAACCCTTAGGTCGCTTGACCGACCTATCCTACCATTCGACCTAAAATCCTTAAGTCGCTAACCCGTCCAACCGACCTAACCCTTAACTCGGTCAGTTTTCTTAAGTTGCCCCTATTCCTTAAGTCGGTCACAACCTTAGGTCGCTCCAACACCCTACGACCTAAGCTATACAACTTAACTCCTATACGACTTAACTATCTTAACTCGTATCTTCCTTAAGTCGCACCAAATCTTAAGTCGCCATAATTCCATAGGTCGTTCACCCGACCTATCCTTCCCTACTACCCAAGTTATCACTCGACCTATCGCTTAACTCGTCCACGACTTAGGACTTAAACTCAGGACGACATAACAACAATGCAACCCATATGTCAACTGATTTTACAACGTTTCGATCCGTAAAATACGGGTCGTTACAAGATTGCTTCAGGAGCGGCCTATTGTCAAGCCGGCTCCAATGCAGTCCCTGCAAGCAATCATATAGTTGGCCATCTATATCATTCTAAGCGGTTCAGCCAAAACCTACATGGCTCGACCCGCTCCTTCAGCATGTAGGAAAGGTTGACAAAGATGCACAGCCAAGTGTCTCCTCTTCGTACATAGCATGTTGTGCAACATGCTGCCACTGTGCATGAACTTACTTGAATAGTAAGAGCATGACATGTATCTTACAGGGTCTTTTGATGTTGACCTTCGTCGTCTACTCCCTTCACATCGCTACCTGTCTCTTATTAATTAGATGTATGACACAACGCCTTTCCAGACGGTTCTATGGCATCATCTCAACCGTTCCAGCATTCGTTTCAACCGCTAGAAATACCTCATGTATGGCAGCTTTAGAGGGGTTGTTGTTCGCTAACCACCAAGAGTCGACTATTCGACCCGCCAAGGGTCGACTATTCGGTGGTTGGTCGCCATCTACCATGGGCCGATTTATTTTAAGGATCCATCAGTTACTCACGATCCCGCGTCCTTGGTTTAGCATCAAGTAGTAGGTCCTCACAGCAACTCACCCTTCGCAGTTCAAAGCTCAACAAGCCCTCAAGAAGATCTTTCTAATTAATGATTATACACACACATGCTTACGTACATACATATACATACACACATACATATGTGTGTAGACATACACATGCGAACGCGCACATATATATAGCTTCAAACAAGTCATAACCATTTGATATAACCAAGAGAAGATCCAACCATTGAAATTGAAAAGGAATAAGAATTCCAAACCAAATCAACTCATAATTTCCTCTTACTTGCAAAACTTCAACGGTTGTGTCAGTTCAAAAAGCTCTTGAATTTCGATTTGACTTCCAAATGGCTAAAGGTTCCTTTTCTACGAAGCGAGCGAAGAATTTGAGCAGGGTATTTGAGCGGGGAAGATTATTGTATGAGGAATGTGTTTGGTGATGCGAAAGTGGTATTTGAGCTGTGTATTTGAATGGATTATTTGAATTAGTTATTTAATTTATAATTAATTAATTATTTGTTTTGTCGTATTATACACGTTAAATAATTGCAAGTAAAATGAAATAAATTATGAAATTTCATTAAAAATACTACAATATTCGAAAGACAAATACAATAATTTAAAGATACAGATAAATGATACAACTACAATGTTTCAGCACAACCTTGCTGCGATAATTTCATCACTTATGGTACTGTGACGTGTTGTCATTTCATTGCCTATATGTCATTGTACTTGTTCAGTCATTCTATTTCTAGTAGTTCTCGGATTATAATATTCCTTATGGTATTCTTCTATAACAAGACCAAGATCATCATCATAAGCCATAAAATCTATATCACCATTATTATATTTTCGTATAAAATTATGGATAGCCATTGTAGCAACGACAACTTGTACTTGAGTTCCAAATGAGTATGTTAGCATATTCTTCAAATTAGTAAACTTTTCTTTTATATTCCAAATGTTCTCTCGATTGCCACATTTAAACTTGAATGATAGAAATTAAATTTTTCATTAGTCGATTTTGGTTGATTTGCGTTTTCATAAAAATAAGGAATATGTTATTTGATATTTCGATAAGGTGGTAAATAACCAGTTTGAAGTGGATATCCTGAATCTACCAAAGAATGCTATCCAGGTGAAGGACGAGGAAAGTTAGAATTTCTATCATTTATAACTGTATTAAAAATTCTACCATCATGTGCAGTACCTTCCCAATCAGCCATAACATAAGTGAACTGTAAATCGAATGGGCATGCTAAGATAATTTTCGTAGCAAAACCATTTCGTCTAATACATGGAATAACCCAATCTGCAGGTAAGTGTGTCATTACGTGTGTACCACATGTAGCACCAACACGGTTTTTAAAATAAGGGTAGTATCGGTTTGAATTTTTGTATGTTCTGAAACATTATTAAATTAAGGATCATCTTGCTTAATAATATCTTTAGAAAATAACAGTACAACTTTTAAAACATCATGAAAATAAACTATAATTGTGCTACCTGATCTTTGACATCTTTCGCTCATTTGTTGATGTGAAAGCGCTGCAGTTATGGTTTATAAGAATATGTCAACCATTTCCATGATATTAATACTTTCCATTGAAACCAGATCATAATTTTGTATCATATCGCACAACAAGAGAAAACACAACCTCTTCATTCGAAAATTATGTTGACAACATTCTTGATGTCCATTTGATATATCGTTCACCTATTATAAACGTGTATAGTTTGATGTGTGTATTTGTCTAATATAATTCCTTCTTGTATGTAAATACGCTGGAATAACGACTAAATCATAAACATTTTCATGGTTGGAATTTATTTTCAAATCAATCATTCATAGTACAAGAGAAGAGAATGTGAAAAAGAGAGAAGAGGAGAACATATAAATATATGCGGGGAAAGTTGACGTCTATACGTTGATGTCGGACTTGATGTATCATTTCCCAACTTTCACTCAACTGTGCTGAGAGGGTTGGGCTGTCCATTTGGACATCAGAAGTGTGTCCAATGGTAATGTGCCAACCCTCACTACTAGAAAAGGCTGAAATACCGGCAGACTCTAGCGATGGCTTCCGACGGCGTATTTCCGACGGCTTTCGACGGGCTGTCGGCGGCCGTCGAAAATTCACGAATTACAAGCTCTGACCGAGACCTTTCTTCCTCATTTTTCAGTACACCCAAAACCAAATTAAAACACCCAAATCCCTATTTCAAGCTTATAATCTCCAATTTCAAGCTTCCGGATCCTCCATGGGTGCCTAATCAAACTCTATTGCTTTCAATTTCAGGTATAATCTCTTATTTTCGCGAAAAATACCCTAAATCTAGATTTGCATAATTTGATAAATTAGGGCTAATTAGTGATTTTAATTGTTTCCAATAGCCTGATAATGATTTATAATATCCCATGGTATACCTATTTCATATGTTATCATGAAAGTTTAAAGAGTATGTATAATTTGTGACTTTGTGTATATGTGTAAACCATTATATATGTGTTGTTTCTACCATTGTATTATGTTAGTTGGAATAAGACATGAGTTGAATAACATCTTGACTTGTATAACAATAATGAATGCACGAGTCTCAAAAAATTGACTGCATTGGAAAATGATAACAATATTGAAGCAACCTTATTCGATCAAATACGCGGAATAAATGTGATAAATTAATAATTTTTTGAAATATATAACATTAGTAAATATTCATTTTTATAAACTACTTTTTTTTACGTCTCTTAGAGAGTTTTTGACACCGTCCGACAAATCTTGTACATAATCGTTATATAAATATTCGTTTTTGCCACAAAATGACCATTTATGTTCATCTGGTACAATACTTATTGGATTTGTCCCTGTATTGGACAAGTTATAAACACAGTAAACAATTACATTTCGTACATTATTTCGTTTCAAACGGTTCACAAAATTTCACCGCCACTTTTCTTTTTTGTTTCCTGTGTACACACATTTGTGTGCAATGCAGGAAACAAATGGGAAGTGCTGCCGAAATTTTGTTGAATCATTTAAAATGAAATAATGTACGAAATGTAAGTGTTTGCTGTTTTAGTAATAGGAAGTATGATGACTGACCAGGAAAAAAGATAACCATAAATCAACATTTCTATATTGTATTCTTAAGTGGGGTAAAATTGACGTGTATAAGTTTTTGTATCGATAGATTGAAAAATAAAATGTGGATTCGTAAAATGACCAATAATTATTTTTGAATTTGTGACATATTTTTTTAAATAGGAAAATGATCGATTATTTTATTGATCGGAGGAGATGGATTGTGACGCCCCACCTCGAGACCCACATTAACAAAGAGAATTACTGAGTAATTCTGTCTGCTAATGCGGAGAATAGGGCTGGTTAAGGGCGACCATCATAGTCTTGCATTAGATAAGAGTTAAGTATGCCGATTTGGTACTCATTTTTTTTATTTTGTCTCAAGTGTTCGACATACTCAATTCCTATCTAATACAGTACTATGGTGGCTACATGATCGATTCAGAAACAAAACGTACAACATCAACAGTCTCAAGTCACAGAACAGCAAACACAAACGGATATACATATACACATACATCAAATGTAATACAACATGTCATAAGTGGTATTCAACCACAATATATACATACATCATCCCCATCAAAAGAATATACATCACAAGTTTCCAACAAGACAACTACTACAAAAACTAAGCCATCAATCCAAGGTTGGTAGAGAAGTCCAAAATGATAAAGCTAGCATAAGTCCCATAGATTCCTAACCTGCAACTTGGTCTGACCCGAGTAATAAATACACGGGTCAGGCTAACTAGAACTTGATATTAGCGATGGATAAAAGGGATACAAGTGCATAAGGGAAACATTACTTTAAATATAAAGGAATGATATGTAAAGTGCTATATACATACTTCCAAGGGTGGAAATTCCATAAAAGCCCAAATTTATCTCATGAATGGATTTAATATGTCATATAAGTTCACATTCAAGGGTAATCAATATAAATGAACATAAGCCAACACAAAAGCCATATGAAAAAAATATCAAAATCTCCAAAAACTAAAATCTCATGGAACTTCACAAGAGAGTTCAAACATCATAAAAATGAAATCACCATATATAACATCTCATGTAGCACTAGGCTATCGATGTAACAAAGATATCTCAAATTGGTGAAATCATAATAAAACTCAGAAAAACTCAGAAAACACAGAAACTCAGAAAACTCAGAAAACCCGGATTGGCCAGATCCTAGATTGCATGCCGAAGCAATGGTGCACGTGCCAAACCCTTGTCCAGTGCTATTAATAAATTAGGTACCTACCTCATGGACCCGAAGGTCATACTCGTGGTGACCGAAGTCATATAACTCGTGGTAACCGAAGTCACATATCTCATGGTGACCGAAGTCACATAACTCGTGGTGACCGAAGTCTCATAACTCTTGGTGACCGAAGTCACATATCTCAGATGACCCGAAGGTCTATAGCGCTGGCATACTCGTGGATGTGTCACAAACTCTTGGATAGGAACCCGAAAAGTGTTAATGTGCGTCCCATACCACATGCTCGCACTAAACGGTTTACTAACCGCTAGCTAACTCCACATCATAAAAATAAATCGTAAATGTCATAAATCTCAAAAATCTCAAGTCTTGCCTCGTATCATCGGCAAGTAAAATAAAATCTCATAATGGTTTCTCATAAACCATAATTCCCGAAATAGGGAAATCTAACCTCAAGACTTGCCTCGTCTCATCGGCAAGTAAAACAATATATATATGGTTCTCATAGATTATAACTCCTAAAATAGGAGATCTCGAACCACTAACTCGCCAAATATTGGCTATCTCAGATAATTCCTAAAAATAGGAATTATATATCTCAAAAATACATCATAAAATGGCAAATCTCAATTATCAACTCAAACTAATATACTCGAATGGTTTCGATCGTACAAGTCCAGAATTAACCGAAAATGTAAACTCACGTGTCCCATATCATGTGTTTTACTAAATCGTTTAATTCTCTTCCTCATATGTTCGAAAAGTATAAAAATAGTATACATTATTTATAAAATAATTTACTTGAGAAAACGGGATTTTAAATCAATTTTCCGAAATCATTTTTGAAGACAATTTATTGAAAATTCTCCTTATTATAGGAAATAAATATATTTTAAATACTTTAAAATAATTTAAAAATAATTTTAAAAATATTTTATAATAATAATTTCAAAAGCCAATTTATTTAAAAATTATCTCAAAATTTGTTTGGAAGAAATAGTGTTCGAAATTGAAGAAAAACATTGAAAATACTCTAAAACCGATACTCAAATTTAATTCGAATTTAATTCAAATTTAAATTTAAAATTCCACAAATTCTTGGCTAGTCTATTGATAGACATCATAGCCCTCAAGCACATTCAAAAACATCTCAAAATTGCATAAGAAATAGTGTTACAAACCATAGCAAAAGAAGGCAAAAAGCTGCAGAACATAAGAGAAAAAGGGGCCAACAACTCACGTACATAGGTCGACAGGGGGGTCGACGCCCTTACTTGGGCCTGTCGACTGGTAGGTCGACCTCAAGAGGGCCAGGTCGATAGGCCTGTCGACCCGACCTCCCTGTCGACCCAGGCCACGGGAAGCTTCAGGTTGTATTTTCAGCCTCGTATTGATTTTCCAGGGACAATTTGACATATCAAACGATTGAACTTTGCAGTGAAAATTGACAAGCATACAGTTTAACAACTAAAGTACACTTCAAAAAAGACCCGGAAACAATACGAGATAAAATAAAGAAGTTATAGGTGCTCAAAGTGGCAACCAGAAACGAAAAATTCACTAAAACAACTAACAGAGAAATATACGTAAACATAAGTTTTTCCTGAGCAAAATTTATTGTAGTAACTCAAGTTTTGGTTAGAATTTGTGAGTGTTGAACTCATCTCAGTGATTTATCAAAGATTTTGATAGCACGCAGCGAACTTTTTAGGAAATTGGAGCTTCAAAGACCTGTATTAGCTGAAACAAAGACATGCACATCAAAATAAACTGGTTACAGACAATTCATACCTACTCTAATGAGTAATCCCCCTCCAAAGCCTAGGTATATCGCCAACCTAAGCTCTGATACCAACTGTGATGACCCGCCTTTTCGACCCACGAAAATCGACATGAATACGCTCATTGTACAACATGCCGAACGATCGAGTGCTGGAAAGACGGATTGTTGAGGGAAAGAAAGTAGATAGAAGAAAAAAGAAACCAAACAACAGAATCTCACAACGGATTGAATAACATATAATATGAAAAGTTATTTACACAAATCAAAACTGTAATATACATATCTCACATCAGAGTACACAAATCTATAGTTACCAGCCTGGACAGTTATAACAACCTACCCTCACAATTGCTAATAACTTCAACAAAACACTACAGCGGAATAAAAACAAATACGAGTAATACATCTCGGTCTCCAGCTCGTCTCCTGAGCTCCATAGCATCCTAACCTGAACCTGTAATACTCAGTCTGACCCGAGCATTATAATAAAATAACACCCGAGTCGGTTTGGAAAACCAGCATGAGAAAACACACTCAATTTGAATTATTAAAGTTTTCAAAATCCTTTGAAAATCAAAGGTATCTCGTAAGACCACGCCACACATAATCACGATGGGTTTTTACCTTACGGTAACCAAAACATTTCATATCAAAATCATTTGATATTATAATAGTGTCTAAGTATAAATACTTATTCAAATAGCTGAAAGGCTTGCATTTCACATTTCAGCATAGTTGGGCACAATCAAAACCGTACGTCGCTTATTGGAGAATGGATTCCAACTGAATGACTAGGCATTGGGGCACCACCTGTCACAGTACATGTCCAGAAATATTGTACCGAGGACCATGCCAGGATACCCTTCTACACAAGACCGGACTATCCCTAACCTGGATAGACCGAATATGCTATCACCCCGGGTGTTCCCACCCTCTTTCGAGCTCCTTCCATACATCTAAGTAATAAAATAATATCCGAGGTTATCTAGAAAGGTGATAGACATACCCTACTTGGGTGCGACCCACTTAGCCTTGCTGTATCCCCCTTGATTTTAAGTCATTTCCGGTTGATGAGGCTTAGAGGCTACGATTACCTTTTTAAGGAATTTCACTTAGAATGCTCATTGTCCTCCAATGACAATGTTCTGATAGCATTCATCCATACAAGTCCATTCCGGGTCCGAATCGAACCGAAGGCACTATTCCTACTACATCCATTTTGGAATCACCCTCGGGATTAGTAGCGATTAGCCCATGCACTTCACTGCTCCATCTTCGACTCCATGCTCTTGTCTTCATTGCGAAAACGTACTCGTTGGATCGAAGTGGTTTTCGGATCACAAATCCGATCCCGGTCTCTTCGAAACAACGTTCGCTATTTCCGGTAAACTCAACCCCGGTTCTCTAGGAAATAAACAGACAAAAATAAGATCGGAGATCACCTCCTAAGCGTTTTGTGGACGGATTTCCTTATCAACGTCCTTGAAGAACGAAACGAGTTTATACGTACAGTATAACACCTCGAACGCTAACTGTACCATATAATTCTCGTACTTCTTCTAGATATTCCCAAAGTTATATTTAGGTCCAGATTTGATAGTCGGCTATTTAACTATCAAATAAACAATCAATTCAACCAAAAATTTCATTTTCACTGAAAAACAACAAGTCTTATTTAATTTAAAATTTAAACATATTAAATCTATTTACCCAAAAGTATGTACTTATCTTACTGAATTCAATATATTCACAAATTATCCTTTTCAAAAATATTTGAAAATCCTTTTTAAAATAATGCGGAAAGTACCACTGCAGTATCAAACCATGGATTACAAGTCAATGGTTAAGTCTTTATCCTAGAGAAATCCAAAACGTAACTACAGGCACTCACTGCTTCCAATTTTCGCCACACGAATATACCATTACTTTCCGCAAACTTTATTCAATAATTATCTCAAAATAATACTTGTAAGCTTTTAAAAATAAATTTCCAAGTTAAATCTAGGTAAAAATATACTTAATTAAAAGTTATTATACAAAGCCATATTAAAATTTAATAATTATCTTTTAAAAACAAAAATACCGACCTTTTCTTAAATAATACTAAATCTTTAAAAATCATCATAAAGTAACTATTACTAATTAAATATGCTTTAACAATTTAAAATAGTTAATAACTAATTTCCAGAATATTTTTTACGCTTTTAAAACTTCCGTATTAATAATTAAAAATCCTCTTTTTAAAAACAAGCCCAATTCTCGATTTAACTTCACTTCGTAAATTTGGAAAACTTTACCTGACACCAGTATAACCAATTTTATACTTATTTCCAATTTCACTTCTATCTTTCAAAATATTAAAATCTCTATTGTAAACCTTTTTATTTAAACAAGTACACTTAAGCATTTTTTTAAAATCCTCTTTATATACCTTTATCCTAAAATCCCTGTTTACAATATTCCAAATTTATTAAATACAAATTCCAATCCTTTTATTTCATCAAATCAATTTACCCAAATTTCTGGATAAATATTTCACTTAAAAAACCCCTTTAAAATTTCTTTTTCAAATACAAAACATAAATTACTGGTATTTAAAGATACCAGAGTCTAAGTCAAAATCTGCCACAGCATCCAATCAATCCAAATCACATAATAACCTATCATAGATTATTCCAACAAAACGTATATCACTATATATGAAATTAAATTCAACATTTTTGAGGAATTCAGTTAGATCCCTCCGACCTCTTTTCCTTACATCCACAGATGTAAGCATAACATAAAATACCAATTCCACTTCGAGAGGGATATCGCGGTGTATAGGATCATCCGCTATTATGCGGAGCGCATAGGGTCTCATCCGCTATATATATGCGGGAATATCAATCACTCCAATATATATACTACTATATATACTATCACATCCAATTTGATAATAATTCATCAATTCAACCAATCAATCATTTATTAATTTAACTATTTTAAATTAATACTGGCAGTCCAAAATTGAGCGAGTAACTCACCTTGAGTTTTTACGTTGCCAACGTTCCAATTTTAAATTAAATCGAACACGTTCGATTTAACCTAAAATTCTCGCTAGCTCCGACCGACTCCTGATCTGCACCACGGTGTAGTGCTCGTCACTGCGATTCCGGCGCCGCTTGTTTCATCCGATTCTGCCAACGTATGCAAAAGATATGAACTTTTAAAGTTTGAATATAATTTTTATAATATATTTTTTTTATTTTTTTATTTTAGCAACCTAATAGATCTGAGTCGTTGCGTCAGGAATTGAGAATCCTGGCCTCTCGTTCTTCATCTTCACGCGCGTTTCCAGGCTTAAATGCACCCATCAGCCGCCACCTAGGGTTGGTCATCGCGGCCCCTACGATGCACTAATCGATGATCGAACTCCACCACTACGAAGAGCGTCTCGAACTCCACCATCGGCCAGAGGATCATCGCCCTCGGTCACCCCTATGTGACGCGGCAACACCACATACGTGCGCTGAATGCGGCAACCCTCTGCCCTCCACGCTCCACTAAACTTGATCACGCCCGTATGGATGGAAAGCTCTCGTCGATCTCCACGTTTCTCTAGTTGGGAACTTTTGATGAAAGTGATTGGATTTAGAGAAAACGAGGGAGAGGTTCATGGATTTTCGGCCATTGAAAAGTTAAGTGGTGGCTGCGAATAATATCGGCTAGGGTTTACTTGTCTAGGTGTATATATATACGTATAAACGAATTATTTTAATATTATTTTCAAATTTTACATGCTTTTTCAAATGAACTCCAAACGAAACGTGCTGCTTGGCATTTATAATGTTTACCCCTATTCCGAACACAATGGAACGTGTTTCGGGGCCTAATTCGGTCATATGTGGAAGATAGCTTTTTGAATCGAATTAAAATATTAAATTTTCGATATTTAAATTCAACGCGTTTCTATCCCGTACGACCAAAAGGTAACTCCAAATGCTACGAAATTTGAAATCCGATAATAATACATTATTACAAATCCAATGGAACTAGTTTCATCGAATTCTGAGACTATGCCCCGAAAGGCTATTTTAACTCGTCGATTCAATCGGGCGATTTTCAAAATCGACGGAATTGTTTAAAAAATCAATTTTTAAAACTTACTAACTCATTTATGAATCAAATAGAATTTATATCCATATAAGAAATCATTCTGATTTATATTAAATCAAAATTCGATTATTTACACTATTACAACATATTAAATTTCACTATTAAATTAATATATAAATTTCCAGTTTCTAACTTATCGACTTTTAATTCCATTCACAATCCAATATTATAATTCAAATCCAAATAGGATTAAATAAATTTTAGAAATCATTTTCATATACATTTATCTCCAGATTCACCTATTATCCTAATTTTTCAACTATTTAATTATATTTACCCAAATCCAATTTATCACTATATTTGAAATGTTAACCCATTTCACTAATTTTTCCATATTCAATATCAATTAATAATTCAAATTCAACATTTAAAATAAATTAAATTTTCAAAACTAAACGACCAAAATTCTGGGTCGTTACACCATTGGTCCCTGGTATTTGCAGATGGCCATACGAGTTATCATATATCTAGAACACACTGGGTGACAGTTAGTACTGTTTGATGGATGTTATGTTTGTTATGGTTGCTTCACTAGCCACCTGTCATCCTAGGGATATAACATGAGGTAAGTATTATGGTAGGGACACCCTGACTTGACTTAGTGTGGAGTAGGTACTGTGGATGGAGATACCTAGACACCTGGAGTTTACTTAGTATGGAGTAGGTATTGTAGATGGAAATTACTAGGCACCCGACAGATACTGAGTATGGTGTACCCTTTTTATGATGTTGTAGAGTGGCATATATCTATGTTATATGCTGACTCTTTGGTTGTAGGGACAGGTCAGGTAAGATTTATGTATGTTATGTTCCGTATACTATATTGACTTTTATAGTATTTTAAGATTTGATATCGCTCACACTAGATTGTTGTCAGACTCAAGGTTTTATGTTTTTTTCTTATTATTTCGGGTACTCTTAAATGAGTAGATTTGAGAGTAGGCGTAGAGGACATATGGAGTTCTACAGATGGACTAGCATGAGGTGACATATACTCATATATATATATATATATGTATGTATGTATGTATGTATGTATGTATGTATGTATATGTGTGAGTTTGTTATTGTATAATCTGCTGTGTGACATTATGAAGCCTTGACAATGTTGACTTATTATTATATGAGACAGTGTATCAGTTGAGTTTATTTTCCAGTTGTATAAACTTTAGTACAATGTTGTATAACTTTGTGGATCTTATACTCTGATGATTAGTTCACAGTGTTATTTCTGTCCCTACTCTTTTATACTTATATTAATTATTATATTTACTCTGCGATGTGAGATATACGACATGTTATGTGGTTATTTGATGTTTCCTTTTTCTTCTTTTCCATTCTCTTCTATTTCCTCTTCCTTACTTCTTTTCTTTCCTTTGACAACTTTTCTGCACGGTAGGTGTAGGTGTAGGGCGATCGTTATATTTGGTATCAGAGCGAAGGTTACATGATTAACCTTAGTTGATGTTGCGACCCAGTAGAGATAGGGTAGGGGTTGTCACCTTAGACTGGATCTAGAGTGTGTATATATATGAGAGGGTCGTATTTGTTATATGTTTTGGTTTTCAACTATATAGTAGCATATATAATATATAGTTCGGTTGCATACACTAGCACCGTTGACGTAGTTTTCTTTGTAAGAGACTGATCATTCTTATTATAGAGTAGGGATGATCTGGCATGTAAGAAAAACTGCTATTGACTCTATTTTCAGAGTTGAGGATTGGGCAGGATTGGGGCCACTATCCCTGATTGATATGATATGTTCGCAAAGATGGTGCAAATCATTTCCTGGATGCCCAATTTGTTCTGGATGGTTATGGTGCTCAAGTACAAATGGTTAGAGTTGACTTTATCGAGTTGGATATAGATTACAAGAGTCTAGGAGACAGAATGTTCCTTGGAATAGAGTCGGCTATGGAAAGGCAATATTGGATGGTTACTTGCAAAAGGATCTTCGATGGCTTTGAGTTAGATGATGCCATGAGGTAGAAGTTAGCCTCTAGATAACTCCAAGGACGAACAATGAACTAGTGGAGTGCTTCTGTAGCTTCGATTCCCAAGGATCGATTTGCTTGGGACTAGTTCATAGTTCACTTCAAAGAAAATTTATCTCGACTTTACCGAAGTTGGTGTTGGTTAGGGAGTTCATCGATTTGATGTACGACGATATGTCTATGTTGGAGTATGTGGCCAAATTTGATGTGCTATAAAAGTATGGTCTATTTCCATTAATACTCCACATAGAAAGGATGGAAAGTTTAATATTGGATTGAGTGATCGTCTTGGGAAGCGATTGATTAGTCATATTGATGAGGGCTTCGAGAAGATGATCGAGAAGGCTTTATGAGGGGAGAGCATGTACCCAACGTTGTAGGGTAGTCCAAAACCAGCTAAGTAGGGATAGACCATGGGAGCATATGTATTTATTGTCATTCTGATTTCGTCGAGTGCTCCATTGATGAAAGAAAAGGGAGATGGCATTACTATTTAAGATATGTTATGATGTTTCCATGCATGTTTTATTTGACGTCGAGGTTTCATATTCCTTCATATCCATATTTGATGGAGATATTGGGATTGAGACTCGAGATGGTTAACCGACCCTTGATTGAGACGGACCTAGTTAGAAGCTCAGCCAGCCTATACATGGTTTGTCAAGACATTGTCTTATTGAGTCATGGTTGTTTATTTTTTTACTATTGATTTCTTGGGGTTTAGTTGGGTTTGTATCATGGTTTGAGAATGGACAGGCTGAAGGGATACATAATAGAGGTGGATTGTGAGAGGTCGTTGATGACGATTGGGGTTGTAGAGGAGCGAACAATGGTGATTGGTTACCTATGGAGGATGGGGATGGCTAGCTTTCTATATTCGCTTGATATTCCACAAGATGAGTTGTCATCTGTGCCTATAGCTAGAGAGTGTTCGAACATATTCTACGAGGTGGCCGGATTACCACCATATGTGGATAGAGTTCTGTTTCGATCTGGTCAAAGGAGCTAGCCATTAGTTATGCCTTTAAGGCATATGATGCCCAAAGAGCTTAGAAAACTAAAGGTGTGAAGGGATGACCTGTTTAGTTGATGGTTCATTTATTGAAGTATATTTGGGTAGGATGCACCTCGTTAGTAGGGCAGACGGCTCTTTGGAGTAGTTTGTTGGTTGTCGTGAGCTAGATGAAATGATGAACAAGTTTATACTCTTATTTGCTAATGACTTGTTCGATTAGCTCTATAGCACGTGGATGTTCTCATAGTTGGACCTTGCGATGAGGTTTCACCGAATGAGTGTATTTGGAGAGTGTGCCCCGATTATAGTGTTTTGTACGCTACCTTGACTTTTGGTTGGTTATGCTGTTCGGGCTAACCAATTTGTTGGCATACCTTGTTGATCTCATGGACCGTGTCTTTAGAGATCACTGGAGTGAGTTATGCTTGTGTTTATTGATGATACTTTTATTTACTCATGGAAGAAAGAAGAGCACAAGGCACGATTGATGATTATGTTGTATGTGTCAAGAAGACATCGATTGATGATGAGATTTTGGTAATATCACTTCTGGAGGAGGGAAGTGAGATGTTGGGTCATGTTGTTTCAGAGTATGACATCGCTGTAGATCCTGTAGTTGTGGCAGTCCCGGATCTGAATAGACCCAAGGTAGTAGCATCATTGACCTATTTGAGGAGAAAGGATCAAACTTTTGTTCTAGACGCAAGGTGTGAACATGCATTAGTGAGTCTAGCCGAGAGGTTGATGAGTGCATTGATATTACTCATTCGAGCGGGAATAAGGTGGCGATAGAGTTTTCTTTAGTGATTTAAGGGCATCATTTATTAGGAGAGGAGTTCGAGCTATTCGGTGATTCCACATTATTGGAGTTTCTCTTTTCCGAGAAGGATGTCGACCTTCACCAATAGCGATGGTTAGAGATCTTGGCCTCTTATGGATTTGACATTTCCTGTATGTTGTAGGGGAAATGTAGTTGTTAGTGTTTCGAGTGGAAGACATGCTGGTTTAGAAACTTTGTTGAAGTTACTGTTAGGTTTTTACAAAGTTGTTCTTATGGATCACTGATGATCTATGGGATTATAAAGAAAATGCAAAAATAAGTTAAATAAGCAAAAATGATCCCTCAAACAATGCCCATTTTCCTCTATTTATAGCCGTAGGTCGACGAAAATCTCTCATCCACGCTCTTTCCTATGTTTCCAATGTTCTGGAGAAGTTGAACATAAGAGATCATAGCCAACTCAGCAATATTCAAGGATCGGCATCGTACCATGAATATGAATCGGTACCGATCCATGAGTTGGTTCCAAGTATCTTGATTTCCCTCTTGTGAAAGTTTAGTTGACTTGTATCTTCATCTTCACTGTTTTGATTGCATTGCTTCAAAATTGAACTTGAGGGAACTCCTTAGTTTGGAGGTTGGGCAGAAGCACTTGATATATCCATCGATCGTTGAAATGAGATGGGCTTGTTGAGCATAGTTGGCATGGATTGACCTTTAAACTTCTCTACCTTGACATGGCAGAAGGCGGGTAAAGGATTTGGGTGAGTTTTATAGGTTGGTACCAACCCCTAATCATGGATTAATATCGATTCATGACTTCTACTGCTTCATAGGTTTTTGAGCTTGGTACATATAACATGAGGTGTGCAGGCTATTATTTGAAAATTCAGTACTATCCCTATCCTTGGACTTCATCGCTTGATTTTGCTTGACATCTAAGCTTAGAAGTAATAACTTTGGACCTTTTGCTTGATCAACCATTTGCTTAATTGATTGACTATCCGAATATTGCTTTGTCACAAGGCGGGATAACACTCATATAGGGGTTGATCAGATGATTCGGCCCTGATCTTCAAGAATTTTCTGTTGTTTGGAGTTTGGCAACACCCATAAGGACTAACTGTATAAGGGTCGATCAGATAATTCGACCCCAACTTGCAGGTTCTGGTCATTGTCCAAAAGTTGGTAGCATTGAGAAGGAATGTTCGAAATCAAGCAATTAAATCATCGATTTCCAAAGTTAGGAGCTAGTGTATGAATTGGATTTCCATGATTGCATTGGAGGTCTAGCAGAATATGCTTGGCCAAGGATATGCGAGGATAGTCGTTAAAAATCTAGGACATGTATAATCAGACTCTTTCAGTCCAAGATCAGGATTGGGAAGGCGCAATCGGACTAGGGGTAAATTTCCCTACAATGTTTGTCTCTTAGTAATGCCTGGATTCCAGCATTTTTAAAGCAGTTTCCACGAATGGGATTTGATTCATGGCAAAAATGTATATAAATAGGAAGTAAATACTATATTTAATGCTCCCCGGTGATAGGGAGGAACTCAGAATTAGGATTATCTATAGTTTGGTAATCGATTGAACGAAACTCGACCTAACCAAAAAAGAAAAAACTAAGGAGTTGGTCCATTCATTACCTTATTTCACCAAACGAAATACTTTGGCAACTATGAACATGGCTAAACAATGGAATATAATCAAAGTAATTGCAAGAATTTTATTATATAAATAGAGTTGTAATAAATAAACGCATCGCATAGAAGCAAACATATATAATCTGAATAAATTGTAATACAAGAAATTATATTATATATGCAGGGAGTTGCGTACAAATAGGTACAATATATAAAAATGTGAAAAAGTAATCAAAATAAAGGGTATAGAACAGAAGGTGATCTTTCATTACTTCAATTTTTATATACAAATGTAGTGGGGGTCGTTCCCTCACAAACACGGTCAATTTATAACAAAAAGATACAACAAAAGATCAGCTACCATGCCCACATGCCTCAGGAGTCTCCTATTTGTTCTTCCCTCTCTTGTATCTATTGCTGCTAGAACCTCCCGGTAGCCTCTTATGTTTCTATCCACCCTTGATTTTCCCTACTTCAAGAGTATCGTCATCATATTGGGTAGTCTCACCTCCAGTTGCAGTGTGGGGCTTATCGGACTTGTCGGCAGGGATCTCAAAGAATTTGATTATTGGGGGTTTCAGCTTAATCGAGAAAATCTTGGCAGAGGGCTAATAAGCACGTAGCAGACGGAATTCTCAACTCTAGGCTCCTTTTTAATCCTGACCTTAGAAAGGTCAATCTTCAATTTCTCTGCACTTGTTATAGGACCGATTGGGCCCGAGTGCTAGCCATTGAAACGTCTTCTCCTAGGGACTTAAAGATATCCTCCAGCCCCTCAGGCTGCGATCCATTGAGAATCAGGGCTAGGTTTGAAACTAAGATGTAGGATTAGAGCGGCAAGTCCTGTAGAGATAGAGGTTGACGTGGTGAAAATAGTTGCAGTCCCCGATCCTTTAATAGATGGAGGTGGAAAATGCGGATGACCTACAAGGTGGCAAATATAATGGTAAAGGTTAGTGACGGATTCACACAAGAACTGAAGTTCTCGCAAACTGGTGAAACCAAAGATATACCTTCACTTGGAGTCGATTTTGAAGCAGGAGACTTAGAAATCTCACCATCCTCAAGTGAATGTCGAATCGGTGGATCAACGATGGAAGGAACAAATGGCTCAATGTAAGCAGCCGCTGCAGATGCTGGATCACCATTTCTTAATGTCCTTCCAAAAATGAGATCTTTTTACCAAATGTAACCTATTAGCACTTTATTATATCTATTTTATGGTTAAGACAACTCGATACGGAATGGTGCCTTGCCATTTTAATCCAATAGACATAATGACCAATACTTTGGTTTATACTTAGGGCATCCTGTATTCTAATGTATTCGAATTACATCTTTTTCCCCAAAGAAATCGTGAACACTGTAACTTACTATAAATTACCTAAAAGAGGATTTATGTTATGTTTGAAATTACAAGGAATTATCTTTTCTGTTATTATTGAAATAGACAGTACGAAATACAGTAATCTTCCTATTTTGTACATCTCTTTCTTTTGGGCATATTCCTTGTTATTTCAAACGATACACATTTGTACTAAAACAGGATAATTTATAGAAATTTACATTGCTACACAGTTCATTCCAATATGTTTACAAATCTATATCAATTACCCAACAAAACTTGGAATTACCATGCAATTTTCTTAATGAATTGCCTAATCAATTTAGGGACCATTCCCCCTTACTTTCCATATTCAAGTATGTGCAATATTTAATCCTAGAATTCCAAGATCTACATTTAGGCATATATGGAACACATCTACAATGATATAACTCCAATAACGTATGTAAAAGATACACTATCCCATTCACGTCCAGTAACACCCCGTAAAATTTACGTTAATAAATTAATAATTAGTCAGGTTTCAAAAATGAAGTTTGAGAAAACATTGGAATTTGGCTATGAAACTTGCATCATTGCGTTCCAGGTGATTTTCTAAGCAATTTTCATATTTGGAGTTTTGCGATCGGAGTTCAAACGAAGAAGTTACAGATGTTTAAAGTTTTTGAAATGAAAAATAATTTAAAAACAAATATAGTAATAAATAACATTAATATTCAAGACCTCAATGGTCGACCCCCACTATGGGTCAGTCGACCACTAGCAGTCGACATCCTATAGGTGTGCGGTCAATCGATTAGAGCGTGACGGCTAGGGTTTGAACCTTAGCCAATGGCCCAAACTTAATTATTTTAATCTAACGGATACAATTGATTCGAGTGCTCAAGAGCAGCAAAGTTCTGCCATTTTCTCTTTTACACTATTCCTCCTAACTATAAAATAATTTGTATTTATATAAATCAGAGAAGAGCAGAAAATAAAAAGAAAGAAGAGAAGAAGTGAACCGGTTTTGTGTAATAAAAAGGTAAATTACAATATTATAAATCAATATTCCTCTTAACCCACACATCTTCTTAGATCTCTAATTCTAATATTATGTATATACCTAGTTATACATATTTCTTTGGATTAAAAGGAGATGAATTTGAATCAAAGAATCAGATTCAGATTTAGGAGATTTGGAAAACTTGGAAGGTGAGTGGGAAATTATGCAATTTTTTTATAACATTGGTATTTATTTCATTGGATTTTTATTTAATTATTATGCCTAAATAAAGATTTAAAAAGTTGTAGGTTTGAACTTAAAGCATAAAAACGTTGCCTACATATTCTGTAATTTAGATTGCCCTATTTTTATTGGAATGTGAATTTCTATGTTTTAATTTGTTGAAAGTGATATCCATGTAATCTCCATAAATTATCTAATTTCTTAAATACATAGAAAGTGTAGCGTTTGAATTAGCAAGAAATATATACAAAAGGGAAAGAGATGTGTAAAGTATGGATATTCTTTCTGTAGTCGCACTGTCTATTTCAATAAAAAGAAAGAAATAGTTCCTTGTAATTTCAAACGAAGCAAATCTCTCATTTTATGCTAATTATGGAAAGGTGTAACAGGGATCCTTTTCGGTAGGATAATTCTAATGGATTAAAATATGGAAAGGAATATTATACTTGGGGATTAATAACTAGAAACATAAAATAAATAAATAAAAATGTATAACCACGTTAAACATTTAAAATAAAAACATAATTAATACGGTGTAAGACACATCGATATTCACATTTAGATATATTTAGAATGCCAGAATAAATTGCGTAATAAATAATAGGAATATGAAATGTAGATGGAAAAGATTATAACTCCAAAATTAATAATGCAGTAAATGTGAAATAAATAGGGAGTTATAAGAATTTAATAAGGATATAAATGGATTAGTAGGACTGATTAAAGAGATTATTAAAGTAATTATGGAGAAATAAGGAATGCATAACGGGTAAAATTGGAATGAATAAATAAATGACTTTAGAAATTGTCTGATTAGAATAATATTTATTTATTATCCACAATTGTCATTTATGAAAATAGTGAATAAATACATTAGGTAGTAATTAAATATTATAAGGTAGTAAAATTGTGATTATGGTAAAATATATAATCTTAATTATAAAAATGAGGATTAGTGGGCTTAGCCCAATACTTAAACTTAGGATGATTAATTTGATTTAGTAGGTTGGGATGCGAGGTCAGTAGAGTCATACAACAAAAGTTTGCCCTTCACTTAGAGGCTACCAGTAGTTGTGTACACTTACTACTGATGTGGGACCTCTTCAACCATATGACACATGGGGAAGGGATATGCGTTGCGGATAGGTATGGAAAATTTACCAAGGGTTCGCCTTGGATTTGAAGTATTAAATGGCATAGTACTTTTTGCAAAATAGAGTTTACTTCATATTCAATAAGAGGTAGTAAATAACCGAAAGGGGGCATTTTCCTTGACTTACTTAGGTTAGTCTAAATAGGATGTTAGCCGTTGAAGGTTGGCAGGCTATGTCATTATTTAGTACCAAAACTTAGTAGTAGGTCTTGCTTATAGGCTTTGACACCCAACGATCGCAAGCAAGCGGTAGCAAAGACTAGGATTATGCCCTGACGGATTTCGCTTCCTACTAGTTTATATTCCATATGGGAGACGCATGAACCTCAAGATAGATGGTTCCATGAAAAATTAGTTGATCTAAGGTGGGCTAATTAACTCTTAGATGATTCTTTGAGTTGCATTAGTAGTATGGCAATTAAATTATATATTATATTATGGAACCGTATATAGTAGTCATCGGTCTTTGTAGCTAGAACTGATTGACTAGCGTTGATATTGCGAAGGGATTGCTTCAAGGACTTGAGGCAGTAAATGACCGACGGGTCTGCCTCCTCCCTATTTAAGAAGTATTAAGTGGCCGAGGTTTTGGGTAGTGTATGCTAAGATATATATATAGGTATAATACTTTGAGAAGGTTAAGTTTGATATATCTTACGCTCGTATAGAATCGAACAGATTGACCGTAAATAACAGACATAACATTTAAATAAAAACCAATCGGTATAAGTTTGTCTATTGATAAATTATGTAGTTTTCCAATACCAAAACGTTGTTCTGACCCCTTCCTTATAACAACCCATGGGATTGATTTAGAGGGATAGGTCACTGTAGCAAGACAGGAACCATAGATGGAAAAGTCTTCTTATTCAGGCTCGGTACTGACAAGGTGATTGGATGTCCAAGGAATACCATTGATTCCAAGGTAGTAGCCTTAGTCGGTTTATATGTTCTATTATATTTTCCATTCTGTTGTGAGTTTAGATCGATCGATCTCTTATATACTTATGTTATTATAATTTACCAAAACCAATTATCTGTACCCTAATGAACTTGGATTTTGATTTAGTCGAACTTCATGCCCATTAAGGTGCAGGTTGTTACATCTAGTATCAAAGCCCAGGTTAGTCAATCATAGGAATTATGATATTCTGATAGAACATATTTATATTTTTCTACCCATACACACACATGTGCACGCACACATGTCGAACTCTATAAATTTCAACTATAGAGTAGTTGCGATCATATTCCAAAAGGATGGGTGAGGCAACTATGAGTTAGGAAAAATTTAATATAGTAAATACGCACCTACCTCGATTACCCCATGGAGTGTTGGCTGTATGAAAGGCGTTAACCAAGAAGAGCATGAGTATGACATATAGAAGATCCTGGAGGCTAGATGGTATTTAACTCGTTCGTTGGGTCTAGGCTGCCTTGTGATTATGGCTTTTGATGGATTGCCGATTGAAGATGCACATTTCATCCAGATAAGGTGAAAATAAGAATCTATATGTAAAGTTCTCGAAAGAGGATATTCATCAATTACCATAATATGGTAAACTAGATTTTATCGAAGAGGGCCCATTTCCGAGTCCGACCCTAAGTGAGAGATTTTGACAAAATATTCTAAAAATCCTTGAAATGTTTGGATAGGTTTTTCAAATGATTTTTCCAAAGGGTCTATTTGGAAACTGTTATTTTGAAAAGTAAGAAAGTTTTGATTATGTTGAAAAGTCTTGATTTAAAATGGGTTATTTATAAGATGTTGTTTTGAAAAAAAAAAGAAAGTAAGTTTTGGAATTCTTAAAAATACATATATAGTCATATAAAAGTTGGTTGTATCAAAGGGTTTTTGGCTAAAGGGTTTTTTTTTAAACAAATAGGTAAAAAAAATTATGTTTAGCTCGATGATTTTTCATGTTTATAAAAATTTAAAAGGTTTTTTTAAAAAATTCTCTCTTTAAGAGGTGGACAAAATATAAATAACAATTAATTTAGTTGGGGTATGAAGTAAGGTCGTTTAGAATGTCCACCAGCAAAAATAGGAGGAATATTCATATATAAAGATAGAGAATAATAATTAGGATATTTTTGGGTTTTTGAAGCTTGTTGATGGTCGAAGTAGTATAAGTAAGGAGTACTGTAAAATGAAAGAGGAAAAAGGTAGAAGAGCTAGATGGTAAGTTAGGGCACATTCATATGGAGGTTACGAATTTTTCGGGACAGTTTGGATCGTATTGGATTGAAGAAGACGGTGCAAAACGATTATTATTACTACTATTATTATTAACTTGGCTAGAATAGGATCCAAGTTCAACCTGTGCCCGAAATTCGGCAGCCGATCGACCCCTAGCGGTCGACTGGTAACCCTAGAGTGGTCGATCGGTTAACGGGTAAAATGTATAATCTGAACCTCAAACGTGGCATATAACCGCACCTAGCTTAGCTACCCCTTCATTTCTATCATCCCCCTCCTCCTCTCTACTCCCGAACCTCATCAACTCCCTCCAACAAACGAGCAACGCCGCCATCCCTTCCTTTCTGTAGCAAGTGACGCCATCGCCTCTCCTCACCTGCGGCACCGCCTTCCTTTACCTACTGCAGCCAACGAGCATCCCCAAGCATTTACAACGTGCGTCAAATCTAGCCCCTCCACCTCTCCAGATCTGAACCCAATGTCCCTCCCCTGAGTCCAACTCAGTCCATGACACAAGCTCGAACCTTCGACACTTCCTCGCGCCATCTGGGTCTTACTCTTGAAGAGATCACTTGGCTCGACTAGAGCGACTAGAAAATCTCCACCTACATGGTCTCAGCAAACTTCACCTTTCTTTAAGGACGGCTAGTGAAATTTGGAGATTTCGCCGCCTTTGGACTCGAAGACTTGTTCACAACTGTAGGACTAGCACCAATCCTCAGTGACAACACTTTTAAGCAGGAATGCTACCCGCGCTGTATGCGGCTATTTAACGCCCATTTGCATTACAATTTTGATGAGAATATCAGTAATCTCAAGTCGGAAGTGAAGGGAGTCGAGATCGATATGTCTGACGATGATTTCAATGATACTTTGAGGATAACCGTGGAGGGAGAGGATTTGCAAAACATTGAGACTACTGATCAGGAGATTATGCAGCAGGTCATTTCTGGAGTTGTCTGTGTCCAAAAGCCAGACAACTTGCGGCCTACAGGCCACATCGTCATTCGCATCATTCAGCGGAACATTATTTCAAAGACAGTGAGCTTCGATTAGATTTATCTGTTTGTTCAAAAGGCTACCTACGCCATCAAGAATAGTATAACTATCAACCGCACTCGTGCTATTATGAGGTACTATATGGAGCATAGAGTTGGGATTCCATGGAGTTATGTTTTGTATTTCCATCTCTTCACTCCTATCTTTAGGCGATATGGAGTGAACCTCCATGGACAGGAGCCGGTCTAGAAGCAGGTCCCTACCTCGTTTGATAGAGCCTCCCTCAAGAGGATGGGTATTCTTGAGCCACCTGCAGAGATAGCGACACCAAAAATAGAGGAGCGGCCACAGCAAGAGGCAGAGTAAGGACAATGGGTTATAGGGTATCAAAGCCCTGAGGTGGTAGCGATCTGAGACTCTCAGCTCCAGCTTGAGACGAGCTTAGGGAAGTACAAGCCGAGCAGCGACGCTAGAGTTGCGAGATCGGGTGCATATCTACTATGTTACACCCGTTTAGGGCCCCAGCAAAGGTTCGAGCTCCCACGGAGGATCAAGACCCTCTTCTAGCTTTTAGGTAATATTTTGGATTATTAGTGTTGTCGTTGTCATTTCCCTTCCTGCATTTATTCTTTTCTTTAAGTTGTTTAGGTTATAATCATTAGTTATCTCTTTGTACAAAAGACGCGTACGATATATTATGAGATGTATTCCTATTTAGTCACTGTATTGTCGTTCTAGATATGTAGACTGCTCTTATATGTGTATTTGGAAGAAACGTTATAAATATAGAAATCTCATAAAGACACTTAACTAACGGTAAATGCAATATAAGATTGAAATTTTATAAAATGATAAATTTTAGCAAGCGAAGGATAGGCTAAGGTTGTTGTGAAATCATGGGTCATTATTCTTGCTCCTTAAAGCTAAAATTTATAAATAGGTTAGTGTGTCATCATTCTAAATTAAATAATAGATTTTTAAGGTCTTAGATTAATTGCAAAATGCTAGGATCAAACATATGCATTAACTCATAATTGAATTTCGATGACGTTGAAATGTGGCTTGACTTATTTGAAATGGAAAAGGCGAATGTTTTGAAAAAATAATTACGTTCGATCGAAGAAAAAATTTGCGTTCAAATAATTTTTAGAAGTTTTTGTCCAAATGTTTTAAAAGAAAATGGTGTCTAAATGTTTTTGGAAGTCTGACATTTCAAACCATGTGCAAATTTGATTGAAAGAGTGAAAAAGATTTTTATGGGAATTTTTGACAAATGCCACATGCTAAGCATTGGGAGGGTCAATGGGTTAGTAGATATGAATTTAGCTGTGCATTAAGGCTGGCAATAAGTTAAGTGCAGACGATAACAAGGGAAAAAACTATTTTAGCCTTGGAATTTCTATTTACATACAGGAATCCATTTTTGGATACAATTCTGTTTTAAAGCTTGAAAACAAGCCTCCTTATGCTTACTATACAAGGAAAATTTTGAAGAAAATTTGGGGCAACCAGGAAATTTTCAATGTACAATGGGATTGGTACCCAATAAAGTGGTAAGAATGTAAAGTTCTCCACTTAAATTCCTTTTTCGGCATCAGAGTGAACGTTTAGGGAACGAAAATTCGACGCGTTAGATTTTTGAATGGTAGGGATTGGATGCAAAACTGGTTGAACTATGCTTCTATTTGTATGGGTATGGAAATTGTTGTGTGAAAAGGATTTTTGAGAATTTGCATACCTATAGAACTACCAATATGTATAGGTTGTTCGTATCATATTTTCAAAAATGTTTTAAAAAAAGAGAATGCATTCATATAGGAGGCGCTGATTTAGAATCATTCTGCATACATATTTTATATGTTGTGACACGCCATACAGATGTACACGTTTGATTGCAAAATTGGTTGTACACTAATTGGTTGAATAGTTTAATATGGTTGCATGCTATGCCCCATGATTAATCGATGGAGTAATTTCGGGAACGAAATTATCTTAAGGAGGGAAGAATGTAACATTGCGTAAAATTTACGTTAATAAATTAATAATTAATAAGGTTCCAAAAATGGAATTTAAGCAAACATCGAAATTCGGCCACAAAACTTGCACCATTCCGTTTATGGTGATTTTCCGGTCAGCTTTCATATTTGGAGTTTCGCGAACGGAGTTTAAATGAGGAAGTTACGGGCGTTTAAAGTGTTCAAAATGAAAATAATTAAAAAAAACAAATATAGTGGTAAATAACATTAATATTCGGGACCCCATCGGTCGACCCCACTATGGGCCGGTCGACTGCTAGGGTTGATCGCCTATAGGCATGCGATCGACCGGATAGAGCGTGACGACTAGTGTTTGAATCTTAGCTGACGGTCAGGATTTCATTATTTTAATTTAACGGATATGATTGATTCAAGGGCCTATAAATTAGGCCTAACCCCTCACTTCTCCTCTCCTATTTTCTAATCAAGAGCAGCGAAGCTCCACCATTTTCTCTTCTCCACTATTCCTTCAAAATATAAAATAATTTGTATTTATACAAATTGGAGAAGAGCAGAAAATAAAAAGAAAGAAGCGAATCAATGTAGCGTCCTATATTCCTCTTAACTCCAAACCTTTTCTCGGATCAGTAAATTCTAATAGTACGTATATATATATATATATATCATGTTTTACATATTTCTTTGGATCAAAAAGGAGATGGAGCTGAATCACTACAACAAACTGACTTTTAATAGCATTTCAAAATTGCTTTAAAAACCTTTAACAGCGTTTTTGACTACGCTGTATAACAACATGCCATCATAGGTCAGAAACATATCACGACAATTCAAAAAACGCTGTAAAAAGTATGCTTTTAATAGCGTTTTAGAAATGCTATCAAAACATTTCATAGTGTTTGTGTTGAAAAGATAAATCATTTTTCTTAGCATTTGACTTCTGCTATCAATTATATTTCCTAGCGGTTATACACCGCTAAAATAACCTTTTTACAATTTTTTCGTTGTTATGAGTTCTTTTAACAGCATTTCTGCAGTTGCCATGTATATTTTTTAGCATTTCTGCAGTTGCCATGTATATTTTTTAGCATTTCTTGTATTGCTATGAGTTTTATTTACATCGCGTTTTGTGTTGCCATGAGCGGTTTTTCATTAGTAAGGAACTTTATTATACGTTTTTGAAACGCTGTTGAATTTTTCCATTACGGTTTTTCAGTGATGTTGTTTTCTTTCATAGCATTTTAAAGACGCTATCATGTAGGGTCTGCACATTTCTCCACTATACATAGTCACAATTTATATATAGCACAATAAAATAAACACATACATTTCATCATCAGTATATTATATTAATCACATTTCATTATCAACAACATATAATATTAATCAGATATCTCACAATCAATATGTAAAATTACACAATAAACATATGCAATATCCTTACATCAAAACATATATAACACGTCCATAATATTTCATAATGTAGAACAAGTAGAAGCTAATGATCAAAAGTAGTAACACATACAAGCATACAAACCAAAGTGTAGTTCTAGCATCAAAAGTAAAACTTCGAATCCATAATTGTCGCGCCATGTTACTAATTTTTGCACCAAAGATATCCATCCACCTGCAAAGTACAAGTTCTTTAGTTATACATATTTTAACTAACTGTAAATAAAACTTTGAATGATGAATTATGTTTCGTTTAAGACTGGAGAAATAAATATATGTGCATGTGTGTTTTTCCTTTCGTCCCAAAATAAAGTGCACCTTTGTATTAAATTCTAAAGCAAATAAACAGACTGTAAACAAAATTCAACCTATGTATTGAATATATTTTAATGAGAATAGGCTAATTCTAGAACAACCCCACATCAACAAAATGAAAGCAGTTCTTCTGAGCTAATGCAAGTAGTTACATCATCATTAACAGAGAATTTGCTATCAAATTGACAATTAAACATCTTTATTTCATTAGCATGCAATTCACCATCAACCAGAGCAACAGCTCGACCAACCACTACCCCTTCAACCTCATCATAACGAAAAGAAATATGAAAAACTAGAAGATAAAATGAATACCTTAAGTCATCTTTGCTAACAATCATGAATTTATTTACTTTTCATAAACTAGATCTAGAGCGTTGCTTCTTCGATAGGGAAAAAACCATTGCAGCATATTGAATATTAAAAAATTAATTAGGTGTTCAATATCATTAAAACTAAAACTAAAATTAGATTAAAGCAAAAAAGGATTTCACGTTTTTTAATTAGTTTAAATGAAAATATGATTGTTGGTTGGAAAGAGGACATTTCATTTTAATCGATCGTGAAAACTGACAAGGTTGATTTTTATTGAATTAATCAATAAAGGACAGATGGGTAGATTTAAGGGTACTTTTGGCACAGGTCCTTATTAAGTTTCAAAATTCACGAAAAGTCCTTCACTAAATTTCAGTGTAAATTAGGTCCCTGTTTTTTATTCACGATTATTGCAGAGCATGATGCAACATTTCATAAAAGTTGCTGATATTTCAGCAACATTTATGTACACGGTGAACGTAGTATATGAAAGTTGCTGAAATATCAACACTTATTTATAAAAGTTGCTGATATTTCAGCAACATTTATGTACACTGTGAACACAGTTTATGAAAGTTGCTGAAATATCAGCACTTATTTATAAAAGTTGCTGACATTTCAGCAATAATTTTTCTTTGTTTTTACAATAAAACTTTGACACAGATAGTTGCTGAAATATCAGCACTTATTTATAAAAGTTGCTGACATTTCAGCAATAATTTTTCTTCGTTTCCAGAAAACAGGGACCCGCTTTACAATGAAACTTTGACAGGGACCCGCTTTACAATATGAAAGTATGATAGGGATGCCTCCCTAATTTCCACTAGATTTAATCTGCTAGCACACATGACAAACGAAACTAGGAGCTGATATTTGAACATCCTATATGCATCTTCCTTCAAAAACTAAACATTGTTACACATTCTCTACATATCATATATATTGGATAACACGGTGCTCTCATTAAAATAACCAGCCACTGCAAAATCTTCAACGTTTGAAACCAATCCACCATCCCTTGCCAAATTATCAACTACTTCCACGCCCTAACATTCCTTTTCAGAAACATCCCCAGCCCAAACAGAACCTCCACTAAAACTAACGTCCCTTTCAGAAACATTTTCCTATTTTAAAACACAATCATATTTTCCTACTTTTCTACTTAGATATTGATGGTTAGGAGATCATGATCCAACAAAGATATCGACCAATGTGGCTGATGGCAAATACAACCGAAATTAGCAAATAAAGAAGAAGAAAGCTTTAGGAAAAAACTATCAGAGATTTGAGTTTTAATTTCAACAACCAATGCATTATGCTATCGAGAGTAATTGCAATTTTCAATGACTAAATGCATGGATATTATGAAAAAACATTTCTTTTCAGTGTTGTAGATAAGACAAGTTATGAACTAAGAACTTACTGAAAACAAAAATAGTTGAACTGTGAAGTTATAAGAAAATACAAACTTCAACATATACCGAATTAGGAATAAGTTATTGTCAAACACAAAATTATAAATCCAAGAAAGAGTTTAAAACAGAAACCCACATGTATATAGATTATGATTGAGAAAATCTAGGCATCTGCTTTGGATAAATCAAAAAAAATGAAAATACTGGTCCAAGTTAAAATAGTGTTGCAAATTTGTTCTATCACAACTAAAATTTAGAAGGCAGGAGAGAATTTGTAGGTGGCTGATGGCTGATGGCAGGAGAGAATGTTCCATTACAACTAAAATTTAGAATGCAAAGCAAGGGCCACAACCTACAATCTTAAATGGAGCTTTCAAAACCAAAGGAAGAGGAAGAGGGTAGTTCAGGCAGCTGGTCTGAACATATTACAGCCCTGCAGTGAACAACCACCAATCGGTGATTAACACTCAACCAATAGAAGGAGAACACACTAGAGTATCAGTGAAGCAAGTGCAGAGATAGGGAAGCATGAACAATGCGGAGGAGGTAGTAGGAATTATTGATAAGGTTATAGATATCATCTCTTCCGCATGCACAATTTGACATGATATGATGGCTTGCTTCAAAGTTTATTAAGCTAAATTCAGTTGCATCAAAATTCTTTACATCAGCGCAAGCACCCAAACCCAATACACATCTAGCAGAAACCCTTATATTGTCGAGTATATAAAGAATTATCCCATTGGAACCCAAAAACAAATATTTATCATCAACGCACCCTTAACTCAAATTCTATCATCAACATACCCATCTACCAGTCCTTAGACATCTGCTTTACATGAATTCAAAACAAACAGTCCTCTCAACAGTCTTAAACATAAAACTATTAAAGCTAGAACAAATTGATAGAAGAATTTTCCAACCTAATAACATCATTATCTTTATTCGACTACCCTTTCATAACATTTATATGATCATTTGATTCTACCACCTTAGCACACTTATCAAATTTTGAAACTTCCGCAACCTTTGGAGAAAAAGATTGAATACAGTTCCCTTTAACAGAATTAGAATTTATAGACATAACATTTTGTTCGGCTCCCTTCTCTATATCATTATAGAACTTCTTCGAAGTGTGAATCGAAATGCATTATTAAATTAAGGTTAGACGGTGAGGAATGCACAACGAGAGGAAATAAATTAGGATTTTTGTTTACTTCAAAGTGTATGATAAGTTAAACTAAGATAAGGATTTATGACTATGTGGATTCATTGAATATTTTACAACATATTCGTTAAGCTTTGGGTAGCTATCAATAAAATTAATATAATTGTGATATCAAGTGTTCTAGGATTTCTCTTCACTTAGTATGATAAATAGCAATACCAAACAAGCACTATATAGTCACTAACTGGTAAACTTGGAGACACTTCTCATTTCGTCTGTCCCACACCAATCCAATAAATCGCATTTATCTTGTTTTTTGCCATGCTTGCCCTACAATTGATCAAAAACACATTATAATGGTTATGGAATTAATTATCAAAACTTAAATGATACCATGATAGTATTATAATTCACTCTTACCTTTTGATGTGTGCTTGCTTCTCCCCCACTTTCTTTACCTCATCAAATAAATAATATTGCAACAACATGAGTAACCATGTATATTAGTAACCTTATATATCAATTATTGACTAATGATTTATACTGGGACATTGTAAATCAAATACACAGATTATTAATCCTTGGTGGAAGTCAATTCCGCCTTTTACTTGCACTTTCAAGATCATGTTATCGACCAACACTAACCCAACTTATCGGTATACGAATCATTGATATATCATAGTATCAGTAATGATGAAAGTAAGACATGGATACGAATAACAATTGTCCAAATTGGTGATGAAAAAAAAACATCGATTCATCATATATTATAGTAACAATAACAACTGGTAATGAAAGCAAGACATAGATACGAACCTAATTTATAAGTAATTATAATAAAGTACTTTCTACAAATTTACTTTCTAGATATTAAAATTATTAATAGGGACTGATTGCCCAAATAAGGTAAGATTTAAATTGAAAATTATTTGGTCAAGTAAACATAAATGACCCATTGTTCGCTCCATGCATATAAGGAATATACAAGAACATTTAATAAGATGCTTTACAAAAAAAATATTTGATCAATGATAATTAATAATCATATTTCGATTCCATTGTATTCTTGTTCACAAATTTTTGTTTTCATGAAGAAAAACTATATAACTAAATGATTAAAACAAAAAAATCAGTTTTTCAATAAGTACAATCAAATGATTTTAGTATCTAGCAAAAAAAGCAGCAATCCAGATTTTATGATTACCTTTAACACAATTTTGTAACTATATAATCGTCCCTCAATTAGGTTATTCAATTCTAACAAAAAATATTAGTTAATTGATGAGCATGACATAATTTTAAGGAAGAATTATGTAAATTAGGTGAGCTGACAGGGTCAAAATACTGAAATCACATACAAACGGTTTATTCTATCAAAATTTAACAAAATAGAAATGATATAATATGTTGTTTTACTTCCAAGAGAAAAGCCCTGACCATGAAATTTGTCTTTGTCATACAGAAAAGCTTATTATTAGACCAACTAATATAATCGTTGTTTGTAACAAGGTTTGACCATAATTATGTAGCAATAAACTAAGTTCCAAATTCCATGATTTAGTATGAGCCGACTTTACATAATATTTTATGTTTACAAACCTTTAATTAGATACACATAAACATCTTTAATGAAAACATGAGGTAGTTTAGGTAATTAGTTTGACTGGTTTTCTAAATGGTAAGAAGAGACAATAACTTGCAACCTTTTATGGATATTTTGCTAATTCCAACTAAGAAAACAATGATGTATGCTATAATCTGAAATATTATTATGCTATGATATTTTGCTCTAGATTCTATCCTAGGTTGTAAAATGTTTACTTTTAGATGTTGAAATGCTGGAATACTTTATTTGTGCTTGATATTTAAATGAATAGTACAAATTCGTGTAAATAATTACTTTAAAAGTTAATGAGTGGTAAATTTCAATTAAATGAATTTGTATAGAGAAATAATATGAATAACAGATAAATAAATTAAAGATTAAATGAAATAACAACAAAAGTTACCACAAGGTAAACTAGAATTTTTATTCACATAAATGCTTATCACAAAGTAAATTAGAAATTTTTTAAACATGAATTTCAAATAAAATTATACAGGAAAAGGTTGATAACCGAAAATAAATTATAGATAGGAAAAAAAATCCAAAAAAGTATGTATTATTGCTTCTAAATATTTGAATACAGAGGATACCCTTTAAAGTCAGAAAAATATTGATGTGTAATAGCAGGAATGGAGTATAACAGAAAAATTAAAATTTAACATAGTACCAAAGATGAGGATCGGTTATGTTGAAAAAACTTTTATAAGAAGTGTGGCCAGTACAAATTATTTTACAATCCACGTTTTTCTTTTTGGACATTCGAGGTGCTTTAAGTCTATTGCTAACCTAATTCACTGTATCATGTTGATTATGCTGGTAGTCTAGTTGATAGAAAAAGTACTAGTGGAACGTGTTTTACGTTGAGACAATCGTTAGTTGCATCTCATTTCCAAAGAAAATATCTGCATAAATTTCATTTCAACTGATTTTCAATTGGCAGAAATTTTTACAAAACCCCTTCCAGAAAATAGTTTTTGTCGGTTTCGTCTCAGTTTAGGCATTTTAGAAATTTGATTTTATATTTTTGGATTTGATCATAAATGCCTATGTTAACTAATCTGAATCCCTATTGATTATCGAAAAGATAAATAGTGACTGAAAAAAGTGATGAGTGTTGATATTAATCATACATTATGACCTGAGACAGTATATTTAGTAAAAAAATTTAAAAATTTAAACAAAATTTGCGATAACTTTGGTTGGTAAAAATTCCATGACCAGCTCTATTTCTATCATATTTCTACAACTATCACTCATCAAAATCCAATATAGTATGTCAAAATATGGTATTTAAACTGGAAATTATTCATTTTTTTAATTAATTAGAAATAAAATCATCCAAAATTACTCACTCTCATTTAAAAGTCCTCACGGTTATGCATGAGTGAGCTACTTGGAATCTTTGATTATGTGCTTTCATGCTCATTTAAAAATCATCACGGTTATGCATGTATGGACATATCAAAATTGATTATTAAATAGGCGAGTTGATTCTAACCCCATTTAAAAGTCCTCACGGTTATGCATGGTTAGTAAGTATTCAAATTCATGTCATAAATAACCACAAATGGACTTGACTATATGGTTTTCTATGCCGACATCACCCTTATCGCTCTAAAGTAGAATATGCACCTAACAGAGTATTTATGTTTTTTCTTTGATTTTTATTGAAATTTAATATATATTTATACTCGATTAGGTATTAATGTTGTATTAATGTCTATCACTTTATCACTCTTTCTCTAACATTGTTACTCTTTTGCTGATAACAAAAGGGGGAGAGAAGTCAAGATTTTAGCAAATAAGTCATATTTTTTAATTGCATCTAGGTTCATTGCATATTCTCTTTTTTATTTTCATACATATGTGAAGGGGGAGTTTTGTTGTAGGAGGAGTATTCAAATAGGGGGAACTAATAGAACTCATCAAGGTCAAATACATTTAATAGAGTCAACATCTTAATATATGTTTATTATCATCAAAAGGGGGAGATTGTAGAATACAATAGCCTATGATTTTTGTTTGATGATAATATACATATACATATACATACATATATATATATATATATATATATATATGTTTAAATGTATTTGTTATTGTACTATTTTATTTTTCCACATAACTAAATAAATATTTGTTTAATAAAATAAATAACTCAAAATTCATATTCAAACAAATATTTTATTTAAACAAATATTTTATAACGAATTCAAATAGTAGAAATTTGAGCTCTCACTAGATTTACACATTTTCAATTACAATAAAATTTCAATTACAACACAATTTTCAATTTACAACTTTCACCTCACTATATATTCACTCTCTCGTATTTGATCTTCAACTCTGTTCCAGCCTATATCCAGCATCTGAACTATCTGCAAAATAAACACTGACGCAGTAAACTGAAAAAAGAAACAAATTTAAAGTTTCAAAAATAAATTTGAATTTAAAATCTATTTTTTCCTCAGTTATTTGGATTGTTCGTCATCATTTTCTTTAAATTCATCTTACACGAACAACTTGTGACATGCAAAGTGTATCATTGTACATGCTACAAGGTTGTGCACACCGATATACACTTGCTTGTTAAAATTGCAGGGACAGGTGAGCACAAGGTCAAACCCAAGCCTAGGCTGGATTCAACTCAAGTGCCAACGCAAATAAGAACAAAATAGCCTCAACATAATATGCAAGCACTCAGCCTCGACCAAAAATTTAACATGAAAGCATGACTTGAACAATAACAAAAGCAACAAAGCTTCAGATCAAACTCAATCAAGGAAAGCATGGAGTTCGAGTTCAACCAAATCAACCCAACAGAATGTCCAAGCAAAAAGAATGACAAGTTCAGTTTCAAGTGCACCATGTATATACATAAATAACCAGAATTGATACCAGAGTACACAGCAAAATATTCAAGCAGTTCAACATGGATGGATACGAGGAACTGGTACATGGATATGCAAAGCGAGTTCAGACCAATGTAGATAACAACAAGCTCGGATGGGTTAACATGAACATTGGAGCATGCAGCTCAACAAATCAATGCAACAAGACTTCAGAACAATACAAATGGAACCAGATCAAAGTACAACCAGACTTAAAACAACACATGAAGGAGCACAGAGGTGACATCAATTTCAACCCATACACAGTCTAGCACAACACATATATACACACATACATATGTATGTATGTATGTTTATACATGGTGACCACACATAATATGCAACCAAGACAGCAGCTCAAATGAACATATGAAGACTTAACCAACATATAAGGAAATGGAACCGGTCAACATACATGAAGATCAATATGAAGTGCAGACCAACCACATATCAGTTCCAACATAAACATGAATGGAAAGAAACAAGATTTCAAACACAAATACAGGGATGATAAAATGATGAAGTACACAAGCAACTGGACATGGAACTCCAAGAAAACAGTGCACAGTGACATGCAACAGAGCAATAATATGACAGTGGAGCAGCAGTGTCAAAAAATTGTAACTATCAGTAGAAGTAAAGTCGCAGAGGAATTCAGTTTGAACAAGAAATCAGAGCGAAGAATGGAACTGAGCATGATGAACAAGTCATAGTAGTAAAGAGAGGATCAAATTCAAATGCCAAAGTCATAGCAGAAAAGAACGGAGCAAAATTCAAATTCATGGATTAACACGTATGAAATGAGCAAGTCAAAAATCATCAAATCGTTCAAGCAAAAATCGAATGGCCGAGCAAATCAATTGAAGAATTCAAACCAATATATACGAACGAAAGTATAGGGTTTTCACCCCTATAAATTAAACCCAAAATTCATCATCGGCATTTATTCGAGTTCGAGTTCAGGCAAAACAAAGAGCATACTTAGAACAAATCAAAACAAATCCAAAAACTCGAATCATAGAAGTCGAGCACAATCAAAATCGAAAAGGGGCAAAATCACATACCAATTTCATACCAGTCGAACTCGACACAATTGAAGCAGCCGCGAACTATCAAAGCCAGGAGTCGATTGACGAAGCCAATCAAAGCAAAAGAATCACTGCAATCAATCATTTGTGGCGGCGACTTTAATTCGAAGCAAAACCCTAATTTTGGAGAGTACCAAAAGATCGGTCAAGAGAATACACGAACAAAAGAAAAACAGTTTCTTTTTATTATCTATTGGGTCAATTTTATCTTTTTTTTATTGGGCTTCATTTTTTTATAGGGTTTTGTTTAGTTAGTTTTATTTGTAATTTCCTTTTAAATTGTGTAGCTTTCTAATTGTGTAACTAAGTACAAACTACAGGGCGTAGTTTGAGAATTTGCAACTCAGTGGCTGAGTTGTGGCAGAGTTTTGAACTTAGAGTTAGGTTAATCGAGTTAGCGGGTGTCGCGAGTTTACATGTGTTTGTAAGCGTCTGATTACCTAATTTCTAGTAGAAACCTTAGGGGCAACACGTAGGCAGGTTATTGCCGAAGCTAGGTAAAACTGTGTGTGATCTTTTCTGCTTTGTTTTTTGTTTCTGTTTTTATTTATATTTCTGCATTAATATTTAGTATCACCCTATTCAACCCCCCCCTCTAGGGTAAAAACGATCCTACAATAATAGCTTTAATTACTTTTAATTACTTTAAAATAAACCAAAATCAAATCCATTCTTCTGTCAACACGTATCAAATACATACAAATAAATGAAGAAGCAGAAGAAACCTGAGAAATTCACAATTAACACACAGAAATAATACACATATTTGGATTGCTTGTATTCTTTAGAAACTTTGTAACTTACCCAATCGTTACTCATATTTTCCTTTTTCCGCTTAATATTTCCCAGTTCTGGCAAAATATAGGGTAATCTCTTTTAGTTTACTAATATCAAGCAATAAATTAGATGTTAGTTTAAAATTTCTTTATTTATACCAAATACATATATACTTTCAAGTTACTAGGTCCTTCTCAAACGCAATACTATATAACTACAGCTGCCTTAATTAGAAGCCATAGAATCTTAATGCTAGTTCATGCATTCATGAACAAACATATATTTGAAACCTTGGTTTTGTGGCAAACAGAATCACAAATCACCGGTAAAATATCATGGTTTCATTTTATTAGACATTATAAAATATAGAAGAGAGGCAGACTAACCATTATATGTGTGGCACTTGAGGAAGCTGCTGACCCAAAAGTCCACGTATTAGCAGCAGCTGTCATTTTAAAACGCCATATAATACATTAAAACCAAATAAATAAATAAATAGTTATAAAAAAACGAAACGAAGCACACTCTTTATACTGGCAAGTGGCAGAAATTATATAAATAGTAATTTGATAAAAAAAGTATAGTATTATTACCTTCTGTACCATAATATCATTTTTTGTGTCCATTTATAATTATATATTTATCAACATATCTTTCCTTATAAAAATAAGAAAAATCGAATTAAAATCATGTTAATTACATGAAATATTTAATAAAAAAATCAATCATTTGTAGAAGAGTGCTAAAATGAAAGTATTAAATATGCCAGGCTACCAAATGAAATTGAAGATGTTAATAAAATTGTATTAAACTGATCATTTTTTTTTCTAACAATAATAATAAACATGTAAAGAAACAGCTAACTATTCTTATAAGAAATTATTCAAGATAATAAACCTTGAGTATAAAATTCAAAATACAATTCCTTTGCTTACCATGATCACAGAGATATTATAAGGGATATTCCAAGAGAATTGCTAAATATTTTAAAGTGAGATTATGTGAAATGTAAAGGATACATTCGAACAGGTTAATTCTTCATATGACATATGATAGAAGGAAAATGATCAACCACGTTAACAACAAATAACTACTCATTTGTTATTATCATTAACTTAGTAAGTATATGCATAATGTAATTTAATTTTTAAATTTATAAAGAAAATATACTTATGTTTTTTCAAAACAAATATTCATTATAAACCATTTTTTTACATGGTCAAGTTGAATGTTGCTAACAAAAAAAATACAAGGATGGGCAGTATATATCTAAATGCATGCATAACTGAGAGATGATTACGGAGGAGTCAATTCCATATATTGGACAAAAAGTATCATCTCTTCTAGCATATGAACCGTACAGGATTCTAGAGATACAACCATTCTGTTACCATAGTCTTATTATTATTCTCCAGTTTTTCTGCTCTTATAACTTCTCACCCAATGCGCCTCTTTAAACTCTTTGATTGATGTAGTAAACAAAAGTGAATCTACTTTTTAATACTTCTGTTTAAATACAAATAACAAATAAAACGTTATATTCTGCTAACTTAAAGTAAGCCTAAATATTCACTTGCTAAAAATCCACAAAAATCATTGTATAATTTTTTGTAAACCGTAACATGAATAGTAGTGCAAATTGTATTTATGTTATTTTCTTTTTAATTTAGCAACTTGACGGACGATTTGAACTCACAAACCACTCGACACAATTCAACAAACACAGCGACAGTACCATTATTTAATAAACCAACAGAAGCAATAAGCAAAATAACGGTTGCCTCAAACGAGATAGCACAATCAACAGTAGTTCATCCACATTTGACATCATTACTTCAAACAATAGAAAAGCATAACTTTCTAAGACATTGAAATGGGAAGGGCTTACGGGAACACCACTGATAATCGTTAAATAGGAATACCACTGGATCTCGTTTATTTCCAGGATGACGCATGGACTTAAATGGAAAATCTTCAAAATTTAAAAGCATTTAGATGTACTTCTTTCAACGTCGACCTATAGGAGAATCATTCGCAAACCAGTTGCACGATATCGTAGAGTGTCGAATCTATATTGATGAACCTATTGCTCAATGCGTATGTAAATTGGTAGTGGTAAGATAAATCAATTTGCATTTGATAAGAACCCAAAAGTTTAGGGAAGAGAAGAAGTGAAATAAAACTTACCGTTTCAATAGTGGGCTCAGTTCCTCTGTTTAGGGAAAAGCTATGAAATGAAGAGAGTAGTAAAATTTTGGAAAAGCAGTTAATGAGAAGACAGGACAGAAGAAGTTAATCATATTTTTAACAAATAGAGAGGAGCGAACCGGTGCATGTTATTTTGAAATAAGGAAAGTTAGGGTTGCCACATCAACCGGGGGTGGTTCTTGTTCTTATATTTAAGTAGTAGATAATAGATTAATATTATGTATGAATCAGAAACTTCATATCAGGAATCAGGTTATCAAGCAAACTCAAGGTTGACTCATAATTGGAGTTGTATACACTCTTACATTGTTGAAGCTTGACATAACAAATGGCCAGATTAAGCATGATGTTTATGACAGCTTAATGTACAGAAGCAGACATCATAAACCAACATCAAAGTATCATGATACCCAGGTAATCCTTTTAGATAAATCTGAAATTAATTATTAACTAGTAGTTTTGCACACAGTAGAATGCCTTAAAAAGGTTAGAATGATTGAAATAAGACTAGCAAGAAATCTTATTAAGCCCCATTAAAGGTATCAATTTTTAAGGATATATAGTAGTGGCAAAAACGTTCCCTTGGTATGAAAATAATTCGTGCATGTGCCTAGTGAATTGATAATTAAATGATGGTTGGCAGAGATCTGGCAAAGCATATTCTTGTACCGAAGTTGTTAAATTCTGAATGATGAGTAAATATTGCAAAATGTTTAAACATGGAATTCAAGTCCTCTATATAATACTATTTGGTAAAAATATACATGTAGATTGTTAGGAACATTTATCTAATTAATAGAAACTCAACATTCATTAATCAGTGAGATCAATATGAAACATTACAGAAATTTGGTAATCATGCTAACGAAATCTAATTCTCAAAAAATCATATAAATATAGAAAATATACCTCATTCTTTCAGTAACCAATTCAGCCAACAGCCTGAGATATTCACAAATCGCAGTCAGATGAGGCAAGAGCTAGAGTCGACTAGCTCGTAGGCAAGAATTTTGGAGGAGCACAGTAGAAGCAAGCATGGCATCGCCACCGACCACGTAGTGCGATTTGGATGAAGCAGTCGAGCAAGTAGCGATTTGTAATTAGGGTCTTTTTTACATCAATGTTGTCTTTAGGGGTTGCCCAAAAATAGGACCCGACAGAGGTGAAGATGGAGGCCGAGGTGGAGGCGAAAGAGGTGGAGGTAGTTGTTGCTACATGAATAAGGATGATGAGAACTTAGGTTAGGGCAATGGAAGAGGGAAACGAAAAAATTAGGAAAGCGTAAATTACGAAATGGGCGACCAATAAAAATTGAAGGATTCCAATATGTCTTTCGACTAAAATAATTATCTAATAGCGCTCGGTAAAGCAAAAGTAAAAGGGAAAAAAATAACAAAGGCATTTAAACAACAAGGAATCACCGTCAACTTCCTATTTTTAGATTTTGACTAATTTATACCGCTTTTGCCCCTGAAAATAATGCTAAGTCGATTTTCTGAAAGAGGACAGTTTGATAAAAAATAACAAAATAGAAACCTAATTTACATGAGTTTATGAGCAAGGATTTTTTGTGCATAAGCTTTGAAAATAGGGACCTATTTTGCTGTTATTGAGTGGTTTTCTTATAGTCAATCAAAGGATCAGATTTAGATTTGGGAGATTTGGAAAGCTTGAAATGTGAGTGGGAAATTATGTAATTTATCTATAATATTAGAATTTATTTCATTGGATTTTTATTTAATTATTATGCCTAAATAAAAATCTAAGAAGTTCTAGGTTTGAATTTAACACGTAAAACATTGCATACATATTTTATAATTTAGAAATTAAATAGGAACATTATGTACACCCAGATCTGGAAGTCAGTCCCTAAGCTATTAGAAGCTGAAAATTGGTAAGGATGCAGAATTTATTCCAGATCTATAATTGAATTATAAAGATGTTAGCATAATTAGATTGTCATGGTTTTATTGGAATGTGAATTTATATGTTTTAATTTGTTGGAAGTATTATCCGTGTAATCTCCATAAATTATATAATTTATTAAATACGTAGAAAGTGGATGTTTGAATTAACAACGAATATACACAAAAGGGAAAAAGATGTGTAAAGTATGGATATTCTTTCAATAGTTTGCACTGTCTATTTCAATAAAACGAAAGAAATAATTCATTGCAATTTCAAATGAAGCAATCTCTCACTATAGGCTAATTTTTGGAAAATTACAATGAGAATCCTTTTTGGAAGAATAATTCTAATGGATTAAAATATGGAAAGGAACGTTCTAGTTATGGATTAATAACTAGAAACATTAAAATAAATGTATAAACACGTATAACCACGCTAAACATTTAAAATAAAAACATAATTAATACATCGTAATACACATCAATAGTCGCATTTGATATAATTAGAATGTTAGAACAAATCATGTAATACATAATAGGAATAGAAAATGTAGATGGAAGAGATTGTAACTCCAAAATTAATAGAGCAACAAAAGTGAAATAAATAGGGAGTTATAAGGATTTAATAAGGATATAAATGGATTAATGTGACTAATTAAAGAGATTATTAAAGTATGGAGAAATAAAAAAAGCATAATAAGTAAAATTAGAATGAATAAATAAATGAATTAGTAATTGCCCGATTAGAATAATAATCATTTATTAAGGACAATTGAAATTTATGAAAATAACAAAAAATACGTTAGGTAGTAAAGGTAGCAAAATTGTCATTATGTTAAATTATATAACCTTAATTATACAAATGTGGATTAGTGTGCTTAGCCCAATACTTAAACTTAGGATGATTAATTTGATTTAGTAGGATAGGATGCAAGATCGGTAGAGTTACACAACATAAGTCTGCCCTTTACGTAGAGGCTACCAGCAGTTGTGTACACTTACTACTAATGTGAGACATCTCCAACCATAGGGCCCGTGGGAAAGAGATATGTGTTGCAGATAAGTAGGGAAAATATACTGAGGCTTCGCCTTGGATTTGAAGTATTAAATGGCCTACTACTTTTTGCAAAATGGGGTATGCTTCATATCCAATAAGAGGTAGTAAGTAACCGAAATGGGCATTTTCTTGACTTACTTAAGTTAGTCTAAACAGGATGTCAGCTATGGAAGGTCGGCGGGCTATGTCAGTATTTAGTAGTAGGTTTGGTATATAGGCTTTGACACCCAGCAATCCCAAGTGTGCGGTATCAAAGACTATAGTTATGCCCTGACGGATTCGCTTCCTATTAGTGTAGAATCCATATGGAAGACGCTTGAACCTCATCGTAGATGGTTGGGTGAAAAATTAGTTAATCGGAGGTAGGCTAGTTTACCCTTAGATTAGTCTTTGAGTTGGTCAGTATTACAACAATTAAATTATATATTATATTATGGAGCCGTATATAAGAGTCATTGGTCTCTATAGCTAGAGCCGATTGACTAGCGTTGACGTTGCAAAAGGTCCTCTTTGGGGACTTAAGGCAGTAAACGGCTGATGGGTCTGCCTCCTCCCTATTTAAGAAGTATTAAGTAGCCGGGATTTTAAGTAATGTATGTTAAGACACACACACACACTGTAACGACCCGAAAATTTTAACGATTTAAATAACACAATTTACTAAAATTTTGATGAAAATAAATAATAAAATTTTGAAATAAAAATTTTATATTTGGTATGCGTCAATTTAAATATAGCAAGTGTCGGATTTTCATTGGAAAATATGAAAGTTTGTTCTGTTGTGAAATTTCAATTTTAATTTAAATCAGTTAAATTGATGGAAATTAAATATTTTCGAAATTTGAATATTTTTACATATAAAAATGTAAATTATTTCCTGAGTGAGACGTCATATTTCGTTTCACCAAATTTGGATTGCTCTAGCTCCGTTTATCTTATTTTCGACGTTTTAGCAGTAGTTTTAGCAGCGAATATCGAGTTTTGATAGGATGGTCGTGTCGCTTATATCTGTGTACCACTTTGTTCGTCTCGTCGAGCTGATCTCCATAGTATATTCATTTGTGCATTTCGGTGTCCGGTACGCGGCGAAATCGACAAAATAATTTGCCGTATCGGTTTCGTATTTGGGCTTTTTGATTTCCTTTGTCTTTTCAGCCATTAATATTCCCAACAATTCAGCTTTTGGACTTTTGTTATTCCCAATATTTCAATATAATTGTTCGTTGCTTCAGTGGTTCGTTTTCTTATCTCCACTCTTCTCCTTTCTCTGTTCATTCTTCATGCTCTTCATATAAAAATATAGAATATAATATAATATATGTTTATTTATATTAAGATTGCTATGCTCATTTTTCCCTTCTTCTTTTATTCCGTGATAACTTGAAAATTATATATGAAAGCATATATATGCGTTTGAGAACCTGTTGATTGCTTGAACCCATTTTCCCAACCACTACATCTCCTCCCTTCCACCTGAGATTAGCAAGCTGTGCCTCTACACCTTCCCAGCCGATCCATAGAAGCCGCCTCCATCATATTTTGAACCCATTCACCTCTTCACGTGATCGCCCTCACCCCTAGGAACCTTCCTCCACATCACAACAAACACAACAGACTTCCTTCCCTTCACCCTTAGCACCACCGCATCCTCCCCCTTGCCAAACCTTCAGATTGTGCCACCACTTCCCTGGCCGAAACTTCCAGTCACCCTACCTCCGACCAAATCTCCATGCAATACCCTCTGAAGCACACAGTGGCTCCAACTCCGCCTACACGACAGCCAAGTTCCTCCTCTGCCCCACTCAAACACAGCGTGCCTCGCTTGGCCAAACACCCACAACCCGAAAGCTTCTATAACCATCTTTTCCCCTCACCTACAGTCCAATCGCACCACTCGAGCAACCCCTCCCTCTCCTGACCAAGCTCCAACAAATCCGATGTAGCCCACATCTTCGCCCTCCGGTGCCTTGCACTCGACCTCGCAGTAAACCACTTCTGCCATTCGAGCAGCCACCGACTTGTTTCCCTTCCACGCTCCGCCACAGTCAGCCGAGATCGTCCACCCAATAGCAGCAGCCTACTTTTTGTATAAACAAATGTATATATAATATGTTATGTTAGGATTTTGGAACACATATATATATATATATATACATACATACATATATATATATATTAAGTTTGTACATGTATTTTTGCTTGCCTTCCTTCAGCCCGTGCTTATTAAAGAAAGAAAAAAGTATTTTGAAAAGAAATATGTGTTTTAATATATAATATATGGATAGTTGATTCTTAATATATATATATAGATTTTTAAAAATATAATATATATATATATATTTTGAAATTAATATATGTGTTTTTATTAAATATTAATTTTCAAAATACAATATGAAGATTTTTTATTTTAAATATGTGTTTTTAATTGAATATTGATTTTAAAAATATACTATAAAGATTTTATTTTAATATGAGAGTAAATTTTAGATTTTTAAATATTATATTTTTCTCTCATCAATCTCGAGTCCACCTTACTTTGTTCGTCGAATTCAAGTCCATCGTGCTTTGCTTTGGAATTTGTGCTTGGATTCGTAGCTCATTTCATTATCAAATTTCTCTAGCCTCGAAAGGTGAGCGATCACTCACGATTAACATTCTTATGTTTAGTAAATTGATTTAATATGAAACGACGATTGAAATATGTTATTAAACTTGAATTTGTTGGTAATTTGATCGTTTAATATGATATGTTATTATCTGCAATTACTTACCTATATTAATTGACATGACACCATAACCTGTTGTATATATTTAAATTATTAATTATGATATATGCTTGTTATCGATATGTATGTCATTTTATATTACTATTATATTGTTCTCACTCTGCAAGTTCCCTGTTAGTTTAGAAATTCCCTATGGGTTGAAATATATTAAAATTTTCCTTATAACTTTACTATTTTAATATATATATAATTAAGATTTAGAATAGATTTAATAATATAATTTAGTATAATAAATTTAATAAAAAATTAATTTAGTTAATATATATATATATTTATTTATTTATTTAAAATTTATATTAATATTTTTAAATATATTTTGTAATAACTTTAATAAATAAGAGGTTGGAATGATAAATTAAAGTTGACTTGAAATTTAAATTAATTAACAATTGAATTTAAATAATTTTTGATTTTGAACTGATTGAATTTGAGACTTTGAATGGTATGATTTTATAACTTGGTTTAATTAAAGGTGATTAAATGAATATTTTCAAATTTAAATAAAATTGAATATTTAATTTTGATTTAAATTTGTAATTTGAGATTTTATTTAAATGTTATAAAAAAATGATTAAGTGAATATTTTCAAATTTAAATAAAATTAAAGTTGAATTTTGAAATATAAATGAAATTTATCAAATTATGTTATTGCAATGTTTGAATATTTGAAACTTGGAAACCTATAGAAATGGAAGTGGTTTAAATTTGTAGTTCAAACCTGGATTTGAAATCGATATAAACTAAAAATGGTCTTAATGAGAATTTGAACTGGACATTTAATCCTTTTAATTGAATTTGTTGAACTGAGATCGATTTAAATTGAATTTTTGGAACTAAAGTTGATTTGAATCGATTTGGGAAATTTGAAAAAAAAAATCTAGTGTGAAACTAATTTCGATATAAACTCTTTTAAATATATATAAACTATTTTAATATATAAACTATTTTTAGTATATAAACTATTTTAATCTATAACCTATTTTAAATATAAACTATTTTTAAGGTATAACTATTCCAATATATAAACTACTTTCAATATTCAAACTGTTTAAGTTGGAACTGTTATGATTTAGATTTAATGGATTCAAAAGCGAATACTTTAATATAATGGTTAACATATTTTATGGTTATGATTTTGGAAATGGATTTGATTTTGAACGTGATATGATTTTAAAATGAATATGTTATTTTGATATGAAGTATGAACTGTTTGAAATATAAAATGACCACGGTGTGAAATAAGCGTTTGGTTGTTAAAGAGACCGGGATCAGATATTGGCATACTCTCTGCCAATACTGAAAACCACTTTAACAACTGTGTATGTAATGGAGAATCCAGAATGAAGTAGGATAGTCTGGCGAACGTCTATATGACGTATGAATGCAGCCCTGACTTCCTCGAGTCAGCTTGATGTGACAAAAACAGGAGCCACGTCGGGCCAAGTGAGGTCACACCTCCGATCGAGCATGCTTCTTTGATACCATTCTATTACATTGTGATCTGATTGGGTGCACCTTTGATTTTGGAAGTGTGTCTCAATGTGGGCGGTAGTAGCTGCTATGCGTTACCACCAGTCCAGATCCGCAAAACGGTAGCCTACCCTGGGCATTGCCTCGCGTGCCTTGTCACATGCGTTATCGCGCCCTCCACGAGTTTGGTTTGTATCGTACTTATGGAGTGCCTTCTGATAGCCCTCCAGTTTACGGAGGAATTACAGTACTGTATAGTCTACGAGGATATATAAAAATGTGTTTAGGGGGATATGGGTAATGCCTTTACGCTATTTTAATATTTTACTTTACTATAGACATTATATATGTATCGTATTGTACTATGTATGTAGATAGTTTAACGGATCCTTAAAGGATGGGAATCCCAGACATCCTTTAAGTTATATTGCATTTCACTTGGACATTTCACTTGAGTTGATTTACTTGCATAAGAATGTTAATCCTGACTCGAGTGTTTTGTGTTTTGCTTTATGCTCAGGTTAGACTGAGTGTCACATCGTTTGAGACTCACCTTTGGAGCTTGGAGATCTATCTTTATCTATTCAGCTTTTAGTTATTTCAGTTATTCCCAGCTGTTTATGTTCAGACTTGTTATTTGCTTTTGTATTGAGACTTCTATGTATAGATTTATGTTGTATTCTGTATCAGATTCTGATGTTTATGTAGTAGCTTCATGAACTACTATTTATCTATTCCGCTGCTTATTTTTATATTACTCTATGTCTGTGATTGATTTATTTACTGTATATGCTAATTTTTTCCAAATATAAATTAACAATCTGTTGTTTTGAGAAATTCAAGTCTAACATGTGTGGATGATTGTCGATTTGAACGGTTCGAAATTGCAGGTCGTTACACACACACACACACACACACACGTAGAGAGAGAGAGCGATATATAGGTACGATACTTTGTGAAGTTTAGGCTGGATATACCGTGCATGCATATAAAATTGAATGGATTAGCCGTAAATAACAGACATGACATTTAAATGTAAACCAATTGATATAAATTTGTGCTATGGATAAAGTATACAATTTTCCAGTCACTAGTACGTTGTTCTGACCCCTTCCTTATCACAACCACATGATAGATTTAGAGGGACAAGTCACTGGAGCAAGACGGGAATGGTAGATGGAGAAGTCTTCTTATTCATGCTTGGTACTGACAAAGCGATTGGATGTCCAAGGATTACCATTGATTCCAAGGTAGTAGATGAAAACGGTAGATGGAGAAGTCTTCTTATTCATGCTTGGTACTGACAAAGCAATTGGATGTCTAAGGAATACCATTAATTCTAAGGTAGTGGCCTCAGTCGGTATTTATATTCTATTATATTTTCCATTCCGCTGTGAGTTTAGATTGTTCAACCTCTGCTATACTAATGTTTATTTTATGTTACCAAAACCAACGATCCGTACCTTAATGGATTTTGGATTCGATTTAGTGGAAATTCAGGCCCATTATGGTGTGGGTTGTTACACGTCCGTCGGGTCCGATCGTAGTCTTCAAGGGAACAACATAATATGTGGATCGTCCATGGCCTATAGGTATCCTATTCTTACCTATATGGTACCGACATTGCTGACATAGTGCCGAGTCTACACCTGTGCAATTAAAGCGCTCGGCAGGTTCAATGCGGCGGGGGTGCAAAAAGTCATAGCGGGGATACAGCGAGGATACAGCGGGATATAGTAAATGACTCTAAAATAACATATAAAACTCGAACTTAATGGTTTTACAATTATATAAATGGTAACTAAATGAAAATTTAACATTCAATTGAATTATAATTAATACATAAATAATTTAAAATAAAATATGTGCGAATATACTGTAAATAAATATAAAACTGTTATATAACATAATTGAATTTAGCAAAATATTAGAGTATTTTCATTTCTAAAAATATATTAAAAATTCAATTAAATAAATTAATTTCATAATTTTTATAATGTACAAATGTCAGTTTTCAATTCATTTCTTTTAAAGAAAATATAGCGGAATACAGCGGGAATAATAGGATATAGCGGAAATAGCGGGGTTTAAAGTGGAAAGCTATATTTGGGGGCTATATGGGAAAATCGTAGCGGTAGAAATCTGCTATGAGATATAGCTGGATTATAGTGGAGCATTAACTGCATAGGCCTACACTTACTGTTCCATTTAGATTGTTTAATAAAGGAAATGCCCATTTGTCACTTAACACCCCCAATAAGGATTGAAGTAGATCCTACTTGGCTCTTTTACACTTCAAACTGAAAAAAATTTCGCATCCACAACCTTCTTTGACATAATAAAACATCTTGGCTTATTCTTTCTGTATCCAAAAATAAGTTTACCCAAATAATACCTTATCAAACTTTTTTTTGCAAGGCAAGTGGGTTTTAAAGTGAATCGTCCACTTTTATATAATAAAATTTTATACAGGTGTGAGGAAGAAGTTCCTCAACAGCTTCGACACATACGCCTAAGGTGCATAATCACACTGCAAGTTGCAAAAGGCAATCACATTGAGAACTACAATAACCAAGAAACTCTAACCCACTCGACGCTATAACAGCTCCCACTATTATAAACAACAGAACTATCAAGAGCACTATGACCAAAATGAAGCAAAAAGCTTCCACTTGAAAACATGTGCCACATGAACATGCTACCACCATGACATGCAACATTACAAAACACCAACTAGATTCATTTGCGAACATTTTCAATGGGATTAAAATGACTATCCTACCAATTTACAAATTAGACATAACCACATAGTAAAGAAGGACATTGCATTGACAAAACCATCCGGAGGCCAAGAACAAGCAGACCCAGCGCCACATCCTCTACTTTTCCAACATTCTATACACAAAGACCCTACAATTCACACCATACTTGGGTAGAAGTACACAAGGTGGTGTTCACTTTTCACTATTATAGGAAGTTTGAACTAATACTATATCCTTCCAATTCAACCATTGATTGAAAAGTCACTAAATTCCGATGTTACTTTTTATCATTGTCCCAACCATTTCAATGCTTCCAAATTCTATAGTTGATTTTGTCCTAATGGGCTGTTTAATTCTATTAATCTAACTCCAATCTATTTCTTTTATTTTAAGTTTAAAAGATAGTCGTACTATTTTCATTTTACCTTTTTAAATCAAAACCTTTGATTTTAACATCATTTCTACAAAACTTGTAAGTTTTTAAAACTATAAAACCCTTTATTAATTTTCAGCAAACGTTTCCTTTTTTACTAAAATCATGACATTTTATTTAATTAAATCATCAAAACGATTAAGCCTAACTTAGAAAAATGTACATAAAACACGCCTTCCAAAAATTTACTTTTATAAATAAAGAATTTTCACAAAAGCATATTTTTAAAGCCAATGTGGTAATTTTAACATATTATTATTATTATTATATTAGAGTTTGACAGAAACATCGATAAAAGACATTTTCAAGTATTAACTATTTTTTATTTATAAAAGTAGTTCAAAAGTTGGGACTTACATACATCTAATTTTATTTTCAAAAGTTCTATAATTCAAAGCAAAGTGCACATTGAGGGCAAGTGTAACGAACCGGGTTTTTCGACCCTCGAAAGTCGACACTAATACGTCCACTGTATTGCATGCTAAGCATTTAAGTGCTGGAAAGACTGATCGTCGGGGGAAAGAATGAAGGTAGAAGATAAGAAGAAAATAAACAATCACAGAATCTCATAATGCAACGGAATAACATATAATTGTCAACATAATTCTTTACAAATTTATTTCCAAATGTTACATCAGAGCCATACTAATACAAATTTTATCCTAGGACAGTTATAACAGCCCGTCCCTACCTAACTGATACAAGATACATATGATACAACCGAAACAAGATAATAACTAGCTATCGATGAACCCTCTTGCTCCATGCTCCTCCAAGATGCATCCGAGGAAAACCTGAACTACTTGGCTGCCCATAAAAATTTGAGCACCCAAGAGTTTTAGGGAAAGAAAATAAAATTCCAAGTCAGACATGGGTCTGGTGTTAGTAAATTCAAGCAACTGAATTATTATGTTTAAAACCCTTTTAAAATCAAAGGTATCTCGTAAGACCATGGCGCACATAAACACGGATGAGTTTTTACCTTATGATAACCAAAAAAATTACATCAGAAAATCAAGTGATATTATAATAATGTCCAAGGGTGAAATAATAATAATCAAGTTGCTGTGATGCTCGTGAGTGTACATCACAACAATAATAGGTATATAATCAAAAACCGATTAAGTGTGTTCGCTAATTGTGTAGGGTTCCACAGAGATGCTCTTGGTACTTTGAGAAATGATCCTCCTGCACAAGGATCAGAAATATCCTTCCGAAGCAGCATACATCCCTAGTGATGTACCATAGGAAAAACATAGCTGGTCTCTCTCAGACCGAGTGCATCGCCCCATGCATCCATAACAACTGTAGATAACGTCTATGTGGAGCCGACTGCACACTATGGGTTTGCCAACCCTACTACCATCCCTCCTATCTTCGGTTTTAGTCATTACCACTGGTGAGACTACGTCTGGCACTCCAGCTCACGCATTGCCATCAAAACAGATCATGGAATCCCTCATGGATTCTAATACCCCAACGGGTCTTGGAATCACACATGGATTCCTATATCCCAAATAGATTTAGGAATCACATAAGGATTCCCATACCCCAACGGGTTTCATAACCACGCTTGGATCCCAATATCATAATATATCATGAAACTCCTTCATAGAACCGTATATGGTTTTTGGAGTAGTTGCGGTACGAGTCATCTCTTACGAATACACTCCCTTCTTACCGAGCACCCCAAAAACCAATCGTCGATTTCCAGAATGCTCAATACCGGTTCTTTAGGAAATAATTAGACAATACATAAGAGTGGGGACCACCCCCTAACCGTTTAAGTGGATGGATCTCCTTATCATTTGTCCTAGAAGAACAAACGAGTTTATTTGTACATTATAGCACCACCGATGGTAATTGTACAATATAATTTCCATGTTCTTTTAGATATTTCCAAAGTTAAAATCATTCGGTGTTAAGTAGTGAACTGCTTCTCTACCACCAAAATTAAGAAGGATTACATATCTAGGCCAAGATTTTATAGTTAGTTATTTAACCATCGAATATCAAACAGAGATCACATTTCCCATGGAAATCACTAAGCCTCATTTAATTAAATTCCCGTTAATTAGAATCTCTTTCTGGAATATTTATCAAATTATTCATATACTTATCTCACCAGAATAAGTATATTCACAAACCATTCCTTTCAAAAATACTTGAAAACTTTTAAAAATAGATATGGAAAGTACCATTCAATATCAATCATAGATTGCGGTTTACGCAATGGTTACGTCTTTATCCCAAAGTAAACATAGTAAACTATAAGCAATCTTTGCCCCTTGAATTACGCCATGAAAATCAACCATTTCTTTCCAAAATCTCTTTATTTCATAAATATCTCCCAATATATTTATAAAGCTTCTTTATAATTTCCCAGTTTTAATTTAGAAAAATACTCTTTTATAAATCTCAAACCATTTATAAAACTTCCCTTTTCAAATCACCAAACTATTTATAAACCTCTTTCCTAAAATCATTCAAAACCCGACTTATTTTCCAAGTTCAAACTTCTTCCAAAAATATAACTCCTTTAACAAATCCTCTTTAGGAAAACCCTTTTATTTAGTAAAAACTCCTTTTATAAACAAGTTATTACTTATAAATACCTTTATTAAACAATAATATAACTTGAAAATCATTTATAAACTTTTAAACCTAATTTGGTTAAAGAACTTAAGTTAACTCATGTTATCCCGCCTTTTGGCAAGGTTGTGACACCAAGAACTTAACTGGAAACCGAGGACAGTCCGTCCCGAAGATCGGTTATACGCAGGTTCACTATGGATGTCGATAAATTTTGCCCGAGTCCGGATCAAGCTAAAATTAATATGACACGACAAGCAAAGCTATGAAAGCCAATGTTTCAAATTTCAAGTCAATCGAAGTTCGAATGCTCAAGATATGATCGATGCAAGTTTGAATTTGTTGAAGGCTGTCAAATTCGCATCGATCTAGTTCGTATCGATCCTGTTTGCATCGATCCTATTCGCAATGATCTTGTTCGCGTCGATCCAGTTCATATCGATCCTGTTCGCTCGATCATGTTCGTATCGATCCTGTTCGCATCGATCCTATTCGTATCGATCATGTTCACATCGATCCTGTTCGCATCGCTTCTGTTCGCATAACTTCACTATTCACGTTGATGGATACGAATTGTAATTGTTTTCCTTAACTTTCATCGATCATAACTCAAAATCTACAAGTCCAAATGCCACCAAATTTTCACAGGAGCTTGTGTACAACCTAAAGAACGTCCATGCCAAATTTCGACTCGATTGGACCAAATCTTGATCGATACGAAATTCGTTCGTATCGATCACGGACCGAATGCAAATCACGTGGGGTCGATCTCGTGGACCCACCCACGTGCCAGAAGAGGTCTCCCGAGATCTGAGCGAGATATTTGAAGCCTACGCCTATAAATAGCACCCAGAGCCTACAGGAAAAAGGATCTTTTGGCTCTTTGACGTCCAGACTCTGCCGAAAACATGTTTGCACTACAAGACTGTTGTTTTACTCGAATTTCATCACTGTAATCCGCTGTAATCAGTTGTAACCAACAGGAAAACATCAATAAAATCATTAATTCCATAGTGGACATAAGCAACACGCCGAACCACTCTAAATTTCTATGTTTCTGCGTACTTTTTTGTTTGTTTTTGAAGTGTTTGTTTGATAATCCTCTTTTTTCATTTAATTTCTTCATTTTATCTCTTCAAACCCTTCTGAAGAGTGTTGTGCCCAATTTTGGTACAAACACTTTGGTGCTTTCACTGAGAAAAACCCAGTTTTTCTTCTGCTCTGTGGATCTACTACCATCGTTGGATTGCAAAAATCTAAGGAGGAGATCCAAACCTATCGTCAAGTGCTTCCTACTATTCTATTCAGATTGCTCCAGATCTAAGAGGAACTACACTCATCAAGATTTTCGTATCCATATTTTTGTATCCATGAAAATATGTAGATTTTCGTATCCATGAAAATATGGTGATTTTCGTATCCATGAAAATATGGTGATTTTCGTATCCATATTTTCGTATCCAAAAAATACGAAGATTTTTGTATCCATGTTTTTGCACCTAGTAAATATGTCAACATTCGTGTCGATCGAATTTTGTATCGATCAGCTTTCGTATCGATCACTATTTGTAACGATCAGTTTTCGCATCGATCGAACTTCGTATCGATCAGCTTTCGTATCGATCACTATTCATATCGATCAGTTTTTGTATCGATCGAACTTCGTATCGATCAGCTTTCGTATCGATCACTATTCGTATTGATCAGTTTTTGTATCGATCGAATTTCATATCGATCAGCTTTCGTATCGATCACTATTCACATCGATCGGTTTTTGTACCGATCGGTTTACGTATCGATTAACTTCGTATCGATCCAGCCATGTGCATTTCATATCGATACTCACAAGCAGTTCGTATCGATCCATCTGCGTCCAATTCGTATCGATACTCACACGCTGTTCGTATCGATCCTTTTGCGCCCATTTCGTATCGATGCTCACACGCAGTTCGTATCGATCCATCTGCATCCAGTTCGTATCGATACTCACACGTTGTTCGTATCGATCCATCTGCGTCCAGTTCGTATCGATCCATCTGCGTCCAGTTCGTATCGATACTCACATGCAGTTCGTATCGATCCATCTGCGCCCAATACGTATCGATACCCACACGCAGTTCCTATCGATCCATCTGCGTCCAGTTCGTATCGATACTCACACGCAGTTCGTATCGATCCATCTGCATCCACTTCGTATCGATCCTCACATCCACTTCGTATCAATCCAGCTGTGCGCCTTTCGTATCGATCCAATTGTCCACTTTTCTGATCGTTCAATTTCACCTACATTTGTATCGTCCAAACGTTGTTGAGAACGATACGAAATTTCAAAAAAAAAAAAAATTGGGTACGACCCAAATTTCCGAAAAAGGGGCTAGCCGCAGCGCAGAGCACCTGCATAGTGAATTCAGAGCTCAATTTAATGAAGAAACATTCCATCCACACTTTTGATTGTTCCATGACTGAACAAGACATAGGGGATCACAACAACAAATGCTGAATTGCAATCAAGGAATGGGTAAAGAAATACTACTCAACCGGTGCTCCTAGAGGCTGGAGAACCTAGCTAATACGCCAAGAACTAGAGTTGGTTAGTATACCATGCTTCTAACGTGGACTGCAATTTCTAAGGTGGACTACAAATTCTCCCAATTAACGATGGCTAATATGACGACTGCCCAACACTGTCTGCTCTGCCAACTCAAAACATAGCTGGTCACCGCTGAACCATCTTCAAATGTCTGCATCTAATCATACCGTGTCCATATGACTAAAAGCATGACATACAACCTTAAGAGGACTTCCTCACTATCTTATATAGGCCTCCTACCTAGGTGAAAATTAGAAATAATCACCAATCTATGAGCCCATCTTAACCAACTCACCATCCAATCGGCATTACTAACCACTCGAACGTTGGGAAATCGTGTGTACATCATTCACCAGTATTACAAGACCCTATAGCCATAAAATGGACTTGATAATGTTGATAGAAGTATCTTTCCCAGTCCGGACCAATTTATTGAAACCATCCTACACGCAGATTTTCCAGCGAAAATTCAACATGCTGACTACGTCAGTGTACTTTGGAAATATAACCCCCGGCACTACCTCATGAAGTGAGAATTTCACATGGCTTCCACCAAGGGTGATGAATACCATCAAATGCAGATGTCATCCCTCATTCCTTAAAGAAAACTGTCAATCGTGGTTAGACATACCAGTTCTACTTCTCATATTGTTGAAGGGAATGAAGAAGCTAACAACCAACGAATTTATCCAAAGCACACAGCCAGTTGGTGCCAATACCCATAAATGAATTCATCACCAGAGCTTATTTCCAGACTTTGATAAGAGAACTGGTGGATAGCCGCCGACGACTGCACCAACATGTCCAGGCCAATATTGAGTTGATGAATCAGATGTAGGATCAACATTGCGAGATAAGGAGGGAACCTACTCCATACTCTAGATCGAAAAACTCCTCTTCTTTAGATGGCTACCGTGGACGCCAACGTCGTAAGATTGCTCCGGAAAGGATAGCTCCGACAATATGTGCAAGCCCTATAAAACAAAGGACCGGGAACCCCCGACCCTTATCGATCAAGAACTTTAATCAAATTGAATCATTTGCGTTAGACTTCCAACTATGAAGGGCTGGACCGAAGTGCAATAGCGAGCATACGATGCCGCTTCACTTATCAATGAGATTTAATCCGAATTCTTTTGAATTATTTCTATTTCAATTTCATTTATATTGCGAAATATGACCGACTTAAATTAAACTACTTGCAAATGATGCAGGTAACCGAGTACTTAAGGTTAGGTGCAAAACAACCTTCGCGAACTATGATCAAATCATTGAGGTATCATCATGACGAGCATGATTCAACCACTCATCGGCTACTATATGCCCCTGAAAGGGGGCAAGGCATCAAAGCGGAAGAGACCGACAAGGTCAGGACTCTAGTACAAAGTGGATGCAACCGATCACCACTCATCCGCCTATGCAATTTAATTGGAGATCTGGGAAAGACTTGGAGTGATGTGTCCCAACAATGTAGTCTTCATCTCGTACTTGAAGTTAGCCAAAATACTTATGCTTCTTCCGATGCCCAGTAAAATTGGAATCACACCAAGAGTGGATGTGACATGACCGTCTAGGCATCCAATCCTACATTAGAACTTGGGGTAATTTGAGAAAATATGTTTAAAGTGGATATGATTTGACCATTCACTCTCCAGCTTGCGTTTGTGATTCAGCAAAAACAATCATGCCTTAAACCAACTTCTTCAGGGCCCAAGCCTCAACTTAAAGTCATCAACGACTAACTGCCTACTCGCTAACCACCATGAGCCATCATTTCGACTCTCTTCCTCAACTCGATCGCAAGAGTGCAAAGCATAAAGTGGACGTGACTCGACCGTCTGCTCTCCAACTCTTGCCCCTGACTTAAGGAAAAATACACAGCTCAAAGTGGATGTAGTTCGACCATCCTCTCCTCTGCTCGAGCTCAAAGCTTGACAGAACACTAATCTTACTCCTTAGGCTTAGAAAAGCTGGAATCCAAATGAACATGGACGTGATTCGACCGTCCATCAACTAAATCTTATCCTTCGTTGAGGGCGGATAAGTGGAAAGTGATCGAGATCCGACTAATCACTTATTAAGTGAAACCCGAGCTCGGGGGCCGACATAGTTAAATCAAAAGGGATTGAAACACAACAATCCTCGAACAAACTCCAGTTCCCAGAGTGCGAGATGGAGTACAAAATTCCAAATCCAAACTCGAGGGGGATGGACCCGTCCATTTAGAACTTCGCTTGCCAAATCAAGGTGGATGCGATCCGACCATCCACAACCTTAATCTGCCTCCTATTCCCTGAGTGCGAACGGGATCCAAATGCCTAAACAGATGTGACTGACCATCTGTCGGCCAACTCCAGATTCCCAGAGCACGAACTGGAGTATACCCGTCAACTAACTACGGATTCCCAGAGTGCAAACTGGAGTATAAACATTAAATAACTCTAAGTCCCCAGAGCACGGACTGGAGTATAAACACTGAAATGGGTGTGACTGACCGCCCATCAACTAACTCTGGATTCCCAGAGTACGAACTGGAGTATAAACATTAAATAACTCTAAGTCCCCAGAGCGCGGAATGGAGTATAAACATAAATGGGTGTGACTGACCGCCCATCAACTAACTCTGGTCCCGAGAGCGTGGGCCGAAGTGTAAACGCCAAATGGGTGTGACTAACCACCCATCAACCAACTCCAGATTCCCAGAGCACGAACTGGAGTATAAAACACCGACTAACTCTGGTCCCGAGAGCGCGGGCCGGAGTGTAAATGCCAAATGGGTGTGACTGACCACCCATCAACCAACATCAACTAACTCCAGATTCCCAGAGTGCGAACTGGAGTATAAACATCAACTAACTCCAGATTCCCAGAGTGCGAACTGGAGTATAAACATCAACTAACTCCAGATTCCCAGAGTGCGAACTGGAGTATAAACATCAACAAACTCTAGATTTCCAGACTGCGAACTGGAGTATAAACATCAACAAACTCCAGATTCCTAGAGTGCGAACTGGAGTATAAACATCAACTTACTCCAGATTCCCAGAGTGCGAACTGGAGTATAAACATCAACTATCTCTAGTCCCTGGAGTGAGGACTGGAGTATAAATACCAAATGGGTTTGCCTGACAACCCATCAACCAACTCCAGTCCTTAAAGCATGGTTTGAAATATAAATACCAAAAGGGATGCGATTCGACTGTCCATCTATTGGCTCTGGTTCCTCACCAGGTTCGGTAGTACAAAAAGCATTTGTGGTTCGACCATTTGCTTTCCAATCTTCCCTTCACATGGGGGCACACTTAACACACAAAATTGGATGCGATCCGACCATCCAGCACTAAGCGGGCATGACACAACCGTCCATGCATCAACTCTTGTCCTCAGCATGGGACCTATAACATAAATTTATAGGGATGCACTCCAACCCTATAAGACGAAATTACTTCCTTGATTCGATAAGGAGATGCAGATTCGCAAAACGGACCTACCTGGATGTCCTATTCTGAGTTGATATTACTACCATCCAACTGCAAATGAACATGGCATTACCGTTCATCCGCTAACTCTCGCCTATGATCCGAAGGATTGTACGCGCAACATGGACGGATATGACCCAACCATCCGCCAATCAATTCCTTCCTACAGTTCAGTGGTAGAAGCATCAAATTAAAGTTGTTGTAATTTGACCGACCACACTTCGGCTTTCACCATTGACTAGTGCCAGAGGAATTAATCGAGGAAAATGCGGTACGACCGTTATCTACTAAAACTCTTAGTCCCTAGAGTGCGGACGGGGGTATAAACGTCAAATAGGTGTGATTAATGGCCCTTTAACTCACTATGATCCCCAAGGTGCGGCTACAAGCATAGACAAACAAATGAATGTGATTCGATCATTCATTCACCAACTCTGACCTAAACTCGACATGAGGAGTATAAACTCACTACAGGTGCAATTAGACCATCCACGAACTAACTCTGCTAACCCAAGACTAGGGGCAGAAGTACAAATCACAGAAAGAAGAGAAAGGTGACTCGCTACGTCTCCAACTTAGCGTCCTTTACAACTTAAGGCAACGACTACAAGGAGACCCTAATGCTAACCAATCAGAACGATGCCCAAGTTCTGGGTAACCAATTATATCGTACCGCCGGATCGATGGGAAATATCGATCTGCACCTTTCATATCATACCATTGGATCGACAGGAAATGAGGTCCGAGCATTCTACATCGTGCCGTTGAATCGATGGTCAATATCGATCCTCTTCGACTACAAGTCAATGTCACCCGAACTCCATCGAATACCTTTGACCAACAGAGCATGGATAGAAGAATAAACCACAAATGAGTGAGACTTGACCATTCGTCCTCCGTTTCCTTCCTTCGATCCGTCAGGAAGAGCATGAGACCAGATGAGCATGACATAACCGCATTTGAGCCGACTTTATCCCTAGATCTGACGGGAGAACGTAAATCGAAATGGACATGGTTGATTACCCAACTCCAAATGAATGCAATGCGACCATTCATTCATTGACTCTTACCATGATCTGACTAAAAGAGCAATTCAAAAAAAGTGCAACCTAAACATCTGCACACTGATTCTTACCCTGGATTCGACAAGGGAAGCATCAATCCTACATTGGATCCGACTGGACGATTTACTCTTCAGTTTTTTGCCCAAAGTATGGCGACATAAGCAGCGAAGTGAATGTCATTGACCGTCCAGAATCTAGCTTATGTCCGAATGTCGGCAAAGTAACAATGTATTCCGCCAAGAGGAAAGAACTAGAACATAATGCAGGATAGGCACGACTCAGCCTTCCATTGGTTAACTCGATCCCATGGTTCAATGGGATAGAATACAAAATTGAAGCGGACATTATCTACCTTGCCACTTATCGAGATATTCCCCAGACTTGGGGGCGCAAGCAAGAAGATAAGATTAATATGATTCAACCATTCATCAATCAACTCTGGTTTTTAAAGCTTGAACTACAGTATAAACACAGCTAGGACGAGACTAGACCGTCCGCGTAATGCATCCGCCAACCCGAAACTGGGGGCAAAAGAGTGATTATCCGAGAGTTGACTATGACAACTTGAACCTATGACCCATGCCTGATATTCATAACAACTCTAGGTTGTGGCCGAAAGGATGCCTAGAGATAGAATCATCGGATCAATACCCGAACTCATGGGCAACTGATAATCATTCCGACCCTTACAATGAGCAATGGATCGCAAGTATATTGAATGAAAAGCGCATCATTCGAAAACACAAGTAGATTCAAACTCATGGCTGGAGCCAACTATGCTGCAGCACGCGATACAAGGCTAAAATCTACTAATCCTTTGATTCAACGTCCTTATAAGCCTGATCATTTACCATTGCAAATAAACACATGAAGCGCCTACAACCCATCACGAATATTGTAGATCAGATCACAACTCTGCGCAATGATGATGAAAGAGTCAATTGTTTTACTTCAGGTGAATCTTGATGTGTTCGCTTGGACTCGATCTCATTTATATATATATATATAGACTCTCGCCAGCCATGAAAAACCCTGCATTAAATGTCGACCCGAGGCATGTCTCAGTGAACATAAATGATACGACGTGGATCTAGAGAGATCTGCTGCACTTAAAGAGGAGGTGAATTTACTCAAAACCCATGGGTTCCTCTACCCAAAATGAGTATCCAATCCTTTACTTATAAGAAAAACGAACAGAGAGTGGAGGACATACGTCAACTACTCAAATTTGCATGGGGTATGACAAAGCACAGCTTTCCACTTCCAACGATCATGATGGACCCGACCATCGGATATGAATTACTCACATCCATGGATGCAAACTCCAGATACAATCGGATACTGAAGCATGTCCCAGACCAGGAATACAACTGTTTCATTATTGACCTGGGCCTATAGTGCTATGCTAAAATCCCTGGATTCAAACTTGAGAACGCTTATGCTACTTACCAAAGGACGATTGACAGATCATTCAAAAATCATATCGGCTGATCGATGAAAGTATATGTGGTTAATATGCTCGTGAGATCATGACTATTAAATGACCACATCGATGACTTGGCAAAGATATTCAATGCTCTCTAACAACTGCAGGATGAAACTCTATCCTTTGAAATGCTCTTTCACCATTGCATCAGAAAGATTCTTTGTTTTCATCATCAATTCTCGTGAAATCAAGGCTAATTTCCAGAAAATTCCGACAATTAGAGACACCCATGTACCGAGGACAACCAAGCAGGTACGGGGCCCAAGTCGGAAGATTACCGTCCTAAGTTGATTCAACTCTAGGACCATCTACAAGTGAATTCTCTTCTTCAACCTGGCCAAGAGAGGGAAGAGAACTTTTGAATGAACTAACAACTGCGTTGATGAAATTCTAGCTCTGATAGATCGCTTAAAGAGACCTCCCATTTTACCCAAACCTTTGGATCGCGAAGATTTATACATCTATTAAGCCGTGTCAGCACACGTCATAAGCATCGCATTGCTATGTGATGAGAAGCGAATCCAAAGACCAGTATATGATGAAAACTAGCTATTAACAAGCTCATCCCGTTAACGTCTGTATCGACCAGCCGTTGCGATAGGTCCAATAGCAACCTTAGATGTCTGGAAGGTTACTCAAATGGAATATCGAGCTAAGCCAATTTGATAACACTTATCTCCCTCATATAGCTATCCATGTTCAAACATTAGCATACTTCATATCTGAATTCACTACATCAGACGATTATCCAAAGAACAGTGGAGAACCGTCCAACCGATGGAGAACGTACATAGATGGAACTTCCGATAATCGGCTTTTTAACGTCGAAGTTGCGTTAATGACAACTGAGGAACGATCGATCTGCTACGCCCTCAAACTCAACTTCCCTGCAACAAATAACGAAGATAAGTATGAAGCCTTAGTGCTCAAACTTGCACGAAAACAAGGAGTGGAAACTTTACATGTCTTATGTGATTACTGGTTATACTATGCCAAGTCAGGGAAAATTATCTGACTAAGGGGCAACGTCTTGCTCCTTATCTCAGCCGGGTCCAAGAGCTATTAGCCGACTTCGAGTATTACACCATTACACACATCCTCGGAGAACAAAATGAAAAAGCCGGGTAATTGGCCAAGCTAGCCAGTTCCGGACTTTGTCCCAGTTGAAATACTTATTATTCCAAGCATTGACATATGAAGATCGACTAGATCCTAGAGACGGAGCCAAAAAGGGAGTCACGGATGACTCCTATCACAGATTATCTACAACAAGGCATCCCTCTTGAATAGAGGAATGAGAAATGGCATATCCTTCGCGAAGTTGTCCCATGAGTTAACACTTGTACATTTTGTGTCCATCAGTGACCAGCCATCAACTTCGTATACATCGATGTGAAGCCCATAGATATGAAAGTCACTACATGATCAAATTTAAGCCACTCAAATCCATCAATTTCAAGCATTCCTAGGGACTATCCATTTCATGGTCGATAGCCATCGATACGAAGCATACATTCCAATATCTCAGATCGATCCAGGAGAGGATCGATGCGAAGGAAGGAATTAAAACAACCATCGAACGTTGTTACAACTCGAATTTCACATCGATCCAGGAGAGGATCGATATGAAACTCGATACAAAAAAAACTTGACAACGACCCGTGAACGTCCAAACATTGACGGGAGTTAGGCTAACATACATGCATGTATGATGAATTAACATTCAATTTTCAAAATTCACAGAAGTTGAATGCTCACCTGATGACAATTACAACAGTGAACAACAAATCGCTTGCACTCGACACTCAGTTACAATAATGCACTGCATAATCATTGGCAGTCAACAAATCAGCACTTATATTACTGGAAATAAATCGAAGGTTACTTCTTTTGATGAAAAGATAGCAACTACTCAGCAAATCAGATAGAACTTTTTCAGAATGAAGGATGTAGCTTTTCAAAGCACGTCATGTTCACACAAGACGTACTTTGGGGGGCAAATGTTATCCCGCCTTTTGGCAAGGCCGTGGCACCAAGAACTTAACTGGAAACCGAGGACAATCCGTCCCGAAGATCGGTTATACGCAGGTTCACTATGGATGTCGGTAAATTTTTCCCGAGTCTGAATCAAGCTAAAATTGATATGACACGACAAGCAAAGCTATAAAAGCCAACGTTTCAAATTTCAAGTCAATCAGAGTTCGTATGCTCAAGATATGATCGATGCAAGTTTGAATTTGTTGAAGGCTGTCAAATTCGCATCGATCCTGTTCGCAACGATCCTGTTCGCATCGATCCTGTTCGCATCGATCCTGTTCGCATCGATCCTGTTCGCATCGATCCTGTTCGCATCGATCCTGTTCGCATCGCTTATGTTCGCATCACTTCACTATTCACGTTGATGGATACGACTTGTAGCTGTTTTCCTTAACTTGCATCGATCATAACTCAAAATTTACAAGTCCAAATGCCACCAAATTTTCACAGGAGCTTGCGTACAACCTAAAGAACGTCCATGCCAAATTTCGACTCGATTGAACCAAATCTTGATCGATACGAAATTCGTTCGTACGATCACGAACCGAATGCAAATCACGTGGGATCGATCTCGTGGGCCCACCCACGTGCCAGAAGAGGTCTCTCGAGATCTGAGCGAGATATTTGCAGCCTACGCCTATAAATAGCACCCAGAGCCTATAGAAAAAGGGACTTTTTGGCCTCTCGACGCCGATATTCTGCCGAAATGATTGTCAAACTTTAGTTATACTGTTGTAATCTTTTATAAACAACGAGTGAAATTCAATAAACATCAATCATTTCATAGTGGACGTAGGCAATTCGTCGAACCACTCTAAATCCATGTGTTTCTATGCCTTTTCTTATCCTTTTATTGATGTGTTTGTTAGATCTGCTTCATTTTACATTTACTTTCTTCATTTTATCTCTTCAAACACATCCGAAGGGTGTTGTGCCCAATTTTGATACAAACAACTCAAAAACCCACTTTATAAATTCAAAAGAGGCTTAGCAATCCTAATGGTACCAACTTAAATTACCATTCAATTTGAATTTCAATTCACTTAACATTTATTATGTAGGTCAACAGGTATGTAAATTCAATTTATATCCAAAGCAGAGAATAACATGTTAATATAAACACCGACATATACATATCAAAATAACATAATAGCAGGATAGTGTTTTGTCCTACTAAATAGATGTCCAAACAATTCAATCAGTTTATAGCAGAATGAGAATTTATTCTACTAAAACACATGTCCATACAAACAATAATTACATTATAGCAGAACAGGGATTTATTTTGCTATTAGATGTGCTGACAATCAAATAATCAACTTATAGTAGAACGAGGATTTATTCTGCTAACACATGTCCACACAATAAATAATTATATTATAGTAGAATGAGGATTTATTCTTCTAGCACATGTCTATGCAATAAACAATTACATTATAGCAAAATGGAGATTTATTCTACTAACACGTGTCCACACAATAAACAATTACATTATAGTAGAACGGTGATTTATTCCGCTAACACATATCCACACAATCAAACCATTTACATAACTCTTTCACAATTGTCTGTCTACTTAACGGTATCAACATTTGAATCCCTTGTATTCAAAACCATCTTTAAAATAAGAAGTACCTTTAAAACGATTTGATTCTTGGAAAACAAGGATTAAAAACTTAAAACTCCATAAAATGATTAACTACAAGTTAAACTCTTATTAAATCATAATTAATCTTTATTAAATTGAACTTAATTTAGTTATTAATTAATAAATAATTAAACCTTTAACAAATAATTTATTTATAAATTAAACCCTTAATTAATCCTTTATTAATTATTAAATAATAATTTTAAACCTTTATTAATAATTAATTATTAATTAATCTCAATTAATTAATTAAATAATCTTTTAATTAAAACTAAAATAACAGATTAAACCTTTAATAAATAATTATTTAAATTAAAACTTTAATTAATTTATAATTAAAAATAGTTAAATACTTGATTAATTAATTAAATAAATAATGGACCTTATATTTGATTAATAATCAATTAAAAATAAATCATATACTTAACTCATAATTAATTAAAAATTAATCTTTTTACAAATCATAAAATTAGCTCATAATTAATTAAAAATCAATCTTACTTTTAAAGGATAATTAACTAGCACTAATCTTTATTTAATTAAAATTAACGAGCCTTGTTTAATACTTAATTAATTATTAATAACCAAGCTTAATTAATTAATTATTAGTTAGTTAACTTTATAAAACATTTTTATCAAGTTTATAAAACCTTTCCAAAATAATTTTAAATTATGAAACCGAATTTTCAAAAAAATAACAGACCTTTATCGAAACTTCATCCATAATGAATGTCGCTATGGGTGTCATACTTGCAAATGTTTCAGCTTTTCTCTTTGAAAACTTAATACTAGAAAGCTTACTAACTTTTCAAAACAAAAAATAAATAAATCGAAACTAAGTTTCTAACTTTTAAAATCGATTTTGATTACAAACCAAAACTCGTGCTCTTCATAAAGGATTCTTCATTGATAACCAAAACTAATTGTTAACTTTGTTAACTTTTCTTTGCACAACAACCGCATAATTATGTCCATAAAAACTTTTTCATAACACAAACCCAAACAAACATTATCACACTTTTACATCATTCATAAAAATCTAGACCTCTCATTCAAGCACAAACTAAATTAACCACATGCATTCCCATATATAAGCAACATATATATGCATCCAAACCATACAATAATCCAACCAATAACATTATTTATATAACCATATAACCAACATATATATAAAAGAATATTCTTTCCCAAATATTTAAGAATTTACTCACCAAAATTTTGCAAAATTCTTTTGAAAACTTGAAATACTTTAGAACTTGCAAAGCTTGGAAAACCACAAAATCAACTCGAAAATGGGTCATCTTCCCCTCGATTTTTGGCTATGTTACTCTTGGAAGTTTAAAAAGCGTTTAAAATAAAAATTATTAAAAATACTTTTCTCTATCATTTAAAAGAATGAATCAATCAATTTGGATTTTTTAGGGAGATGTGGTCAAAAGAAGGAGTGCTATTTTTGGGCTTAAAAATATGGGTCCGAGAATGTGTCAGAAAGAAATATATTTTTGACCCAAAAATATTTGAAATTTCAAAAAGTGGTTCAAACAAAAGTTGTAGCTACTATAATTCTATATGGCGCGAAGAAAAGAAAATCTTAATTTGGTTAACAGATGAGGAAGATATAATAGAAGGAAGAGGAGGAAAATTTTGAAGAAGGAAAATGCTATTTATTAGCGAAAGAGAAGGTGAATTACCTAATTACCCTTGTCCTTTGCCCTCCACTCATTTTATTCCACCTCACCACCTTGTTCCTCTCCTAACACTTCATATTAAAACATGTTTAAACATGTTTAAGTACTTAATGTACTTTATGTCTCTCCAGATGTGACATTGTATATCTTTTTTTCTTAATTATATTTTAAACTTTATATACCTAAGCATGTACACATGCATACATACATTATACAAGTATAACTTATTTAAAAATGTATATGTTTGGTTAATACAAAGGGTTCAAAACATTTTCGATAACTTTTTTCATACGAAATTTCAAAATTTCAGAAAACGAATTTCGATCATATTTTTTTTCTTCGAGCTAAATATTTTTGTAAACAAAATTTGAAAACTATTTCACCATCATTATTTATTATTAAAAAGAGTTTTATTATCACTATGAAACTTATATATTTGAATATTTAAAATTAATTAAATATCCGCAAATCAAATAAGTGAAATTCCGGGTCGTTACAGTAAGTGTAACAATGTGCCCAAAAGACAAAACAAAAGCTTTAAAATAGTTATAAAAAGTTGTTTTTTTACAAATTCTCTAATTTCTAAACAAATCCATAAAGTTTGTCTAATTATTTTACATAAAATCATAAACCCACATTTTTTCTATTTAAAATATAAGGCATTTACTACTTCTAACTTTTAGAAAACATTTTCATGGGTTTATCACTTAAATCGGAGTAGACAATAGCAACCTAATTACCTAAGCTCACTTTATACCTAACCATAATTTAAGTGCATAAGGGTTTCGTCCTTCTTTCTAAAGATGGTTAACTCAAGTTTATTTTCCAATATGGTGTCCAACTTCAATATGGAAATACTTTAGCCGTACTTTTAAGTTAATGGGAGTCCTTACAACTACTACTAGTATGAGAATAGGGCTTCCACTTTAACCGGGGAAATTTGTCTTAAGTTTGCAAAGTCCTCTTTCATGTTCCCCTCACACTTTATTGACATCATTTCTTATTATATGGGTCTTGTGATACTAATCTTCTTCACTCACCCACTAAATCCATATTTAATTACTACAACTAATTGATATAGGAAACCTCTATTAGCATTTCTTTATGGGGTAAATTATAATAAAAGTGAAAGGTATATTTTTCATCTCAACTGTTATAAACTTAACATTTATTCTAACTAGCAATTGTTTGCTTATATAAGGAATAAGCCAATAACTACCTTATGAATCAAAATGTATAGGATTTTGTATATTAATACACATATTAGAAAATTATATTTACGCTTCCTTAGTCGGGTTAGGCTTATCTTGTCTCCTCGCTTGTAGATATCGGCGGAATCAATTAGGGATGTTCGCGCTCGAAATCTTAGCCGCCTTACCAGAGCCATTTCCCTTGAAAATTACTCATTATCACTATCTGTGATTGAGAATTATTTTCAACTTTCCCACAAATAGTATTGACATGGATAATTGATTGTAATAAACCTTTGAAAAACTATATACATACATATATATATATATATATTCTCTTTGAAAACACTTTGAAAACTTATTGAAAAATCTTTTAGAAAAACTTTTTCAAGTATGTCACTCAATACATGTCTAAATCCTAAGGAATCTTAAACCTAGGCTCCGATATCAAGTGTAACAACCTGCACTTCTCGACACACCGATCCAAGACTTGGGTTGACTTTCGAACTCGCATCATGCCAAGAAATACAATCCGTTGAGTTTTTAAAACATTACAGAGCATAATTATAAGGGTAAATTCTAGGACATTCTACACTTTCAGATCTCACAACGGAAGGAATTAAAATATAAGTACTGAAAATAGACATTTCAGAAAAACAGTCTTCAAAATAATTTCGTATACATCATTTCCAAAGTACAATATAAGTTTTAATAAACATTTGATGCAATGAAGAGCTACATAATAAGCAATGAAGAATATGAGAACTCCAGCGTTTAGCTCCTTTCTCCCCGTACTATGTCCAATCAACTACTAACCTGTCATCTTATGGGGGGAAGTAAAAGGAAAAGGGGTGGATTAGACAAAAGTCTGGTGAATGAGTACATGTTTAACATATGATGATCATGTGCAGTTGACTTTAATTCTACTCTATGTGACCTAAGATGTCCTACAAGCATCCGTGTATTCTTATGGTCCTTTACATAAGGGTTTTTATCCAACACACACCTACACTACAACTTGTGTAGACTCTTACAAGGATCAAACTACAGATCGAACCTCAATAGCTAACGATCGACCACCGCTCCTAGAGCTATTCAATATGGAAACACCGCTTCTAGAGCTACTCAATATAGGAGCACCACTACTAGAGCTACTCAACATAGGAAGACCGCTACTGAAGCAACTCAATGTAGAAACACCGCTACTATAGCTACTCAATATAGGAACACCGATACTAGAACTACTCAATATAGGAACCCCACTACTAGAGCTACATGGGAATAATTCCCCATAACTACAACTACACATAACCCAACTACGCATCGAGGGGGAGCTCATAATGCTGACTCGTCAGTGTGTCTCATTATCTGCATCCATGTCCATCTCTCTATCATATATATACCTCTTATTACACATGTCGAGATCCATCAACAACGCATTATCACGTCGCGTCAGAATGATGAACACCAAGGAGTCTCGTTGTGCCAGGCCCACATATTTCATCAGGCATCAATTAGTGTTGGGCATCCACCGTAAAACCTCCTATGAGTTCCATTTGCGATAGAATCACCCCCCATTGGGTAAAGTACATTTACCCAACCCCGCAACATCCTAGCATCAGCTCATAGGAAATTAGTTTTCCTACTATCCCTAACATCCACACATATGTACATGATATACTTATACATATAAATAATAACTTATATTTTAACATGGGCCTCAGGTCAAGGTTTAGATTACGCATTTTAGTCTATAACCGGTTGACTGCTACTAACTATAAGTCGATCGCTCATGGTGAACGGTCGACCGGTTGTAGTATAAATTTTAAGGTTTTCTAATGATTTGATTAATTATTTATTATTTCTACCAATTCGACTTACACAGTGAACCATATACATCAATTTACACTAATCAATCTTTGCAAATTTTACATTTCAATTTTCATGGATTTATGCCAGATTAATTATACTTGTTTAATTCAGGGTCAGCCAATTTTCAGGGTTTCTGCTCAATAACAGAAAAGAGGCTTAACTTGGGTAAAAATGATGTTAGCCAACTTATATCAATTTCAATTTCTAATTCAAATCTCAAGTTTAATAATTAGGGTTTATAGTCTAACTACTAACATCCTCGATCAAATAGAATAGGTTAAAGTTAACTATGAATAATCAGCTTATTGAAATTGTTTCCATCACCTCGAATCCAAGCGCTAACTCTAAATTCCGCCAGAGAACCGTCACCCGCTAGCTTGCCCCCCTCCTTGATCCAATTTACTAGTGCTCTCTTACTTTATTTTTAATTTGTTTTTGAAAGAAATTTTATAGGCGGAGAGAAGAGATTTTGGCAGAATTTAGATATGCTGCAAATTTTCTAATGAAATTATGGTAAGCTTAGGTATTTATTTATGGAGGTTTGGAGTTAACATGGAGCGTTATATTTTCCCTAGAGAATCTTTATTTTCATCTTGGAAGCATCTTAATTACTTCGTACGCAAGTAAAATATTTTGGTCTATCACGTTCGTCCATTCATCGCTCCAAATCAAAGATTTAACACGTCAACCGATCGACCGCTCATAGAAACCGGTCGACCACTACTAGTTGAGTGATGGACCCTAAGGGTCGACCGCTTTGAGGCATTTAATTAGGGAACATTTTAGATTTTTAATTTATTTCTTTTCCAAATTTTCAGATGTCCGTAATTTCTTCGTATTAACTCCGATTTCAAAGTGTTATATATGAAAATTGTATAGAAAATCACTACGAACGTAATGGTGCAAGTTTCATAGGCAAATTTGAATGTTTGTGAAAATTTCATTTTAGTCCTTATTGTATTTAAATTAAATTTTCTGCTACATTTTCAGGATGTTACAATCGCGCTAACTTCAACATTTAAAAATCAAACTATCCTACCTAAATCTATTTACCCCACCAAAACTAACTTATCCCACCTAACCCCAATCATCAATCCGCAACACATAATCATAGCCGCACCGATGAAGGATACGTGATGTAACGACACAAAATTTTGGTTATTAAATTTTAAATGTTTAATTAATTTTAAATATTTAAATAATTGAATTTTGAAATTTAATAATTTACTATTCAAATATAGGGAATAACTAATATTTGAATTGTGAATTAAATGTCAATTAAATAGATTTAATAATTTTATTTAACTCATTTTAATTTATAAATAATATTGGTGAATTCAATTTGTAAATTTATTTACCAATGTGAATGGACCGGATAAATTTCAATAATCAAATATTTAAATCTGGAAAAATAGCCTTTTGGGGCCCAGTCTTGGATTTCGACGAAACTAGTTTCATTAGATTCGTAATAGTGAATTAATAAATGATTTCAAATTTCATAACGATCAGACGTATCGTTTGGTCGTGCAAGTTCGAAATGCGTTGAAATTAATATTGAAAATTTAATATAATAACTGGGTTTAAAAACTTATCTTCTGCATACGATCAAATTAGGTCTCGAAACAAGTTCCATTGTGTTTGGGATAAGGGTATTTAGCTAGAAATGCCAGTAAGCATGTCTCAATCGGAGTTCGAGATTTTGGGAGTATTTGGAGCCGGATATTATTGAATAAAATAATAGAAAATCAAATCAAAAGTTCATTTTTTTTAAATGACGATTTGATGTCATAGACATCTTGGTGGCTCAAAACATTTTGGCAGCTCGAGAAAGTTTTTGCTATGGAAAAGGTGAACTTAATCATTTTTGATTTTATTTTATATTTTTATTTATTATATATATATATATATGGACCAACCTCTCCCATTTGTTCAGAAAACTCCCAAACCCTTATTTCATAACCCTATCCACCATTATAATCAGCCATCATCCAACGACCAACGTTGCTCTGGCCGAGAGAGGCAATTTCAGGCGTCATGTCCAAAAGCAAAAAGGTAGGCGAGAGGATGAGGAGTTCATCGGTGCTGGTCGACCATTGTGCGGTGGAGCATGGCGTTCGCATTTTGGCTCGATGTCGTTCAGGTTTGGATGGGTTGTTCTCGATGTCGGAGGCAAATTGGAAGATGGGACCGCTAGCGTTGGGTAGGGTTTGGTCAGGGCTTCGCGTGGGTGACGTGCGGCGATCTTTGGTGACGTATGGCGATGGCGGCTGGTAGTTAAAGTGAAGTCGACGAGTTGGAACGTAGCGGCCTAATTTTTGAACGAAGACGGATTAGTATATAATTAGGTTAACTAATTGTAATTAATTATTTAATTGCTTAATTAATTCAAGAATCTAATAAATGCAATTTATATTTCATATGAGGTCGAAATCGAGCGCGGCGAGTTGCGGTTTACTCGTATGAACATTATCCTCGTTTTGGTGTTGGATTGAAGGAGATTGGAGTTTGTATAATTTCAAGCTAAAATCGAACGTCCATTCGATTTTGGTTCAAAACAGAATGATTCGGCTATAACTGGAATCAATGTGAGTTTAACTCACATTAAATTTTATTATATCATATTAATGATGTTATAAACGTTTATTGATTGTTTGGATGTTAGTTAAATTATTTGATTGCTTGTTTGGTTCAATTTCCTTTTGGAAAATGGATGATATTTTAAATTGACCGTTATAAACCCAAATGATCATCTATTTAGTATCCGTAACCATTGTTTTGCAGGAAAAAACTGTAGAGAGACCCAAAAGGGGGTTTCTCGGCCATAAATTATTTTATTTACATCCATATGCTGTTATAGATGGTTAATTGAAATAATTTCTGATATTCCATTTTATAGTTTAAATGTCGTTATAGCGATTTTCATTACATCGTCATTTATTAAATTTCAACCCAAAACCCTGTCATATGAACTTGAGCTTGTATTTCTGCTAAAAAGAATATTGAAAATTTATTAATCATTTTGATTAATGATAGTTTAAAGTAATTAATCTTTTTAATTAATTTATTTGAGATTAATTAACCAATTTAACAAATGATGATTAAAATTGGTTTATATTTAGATTGGATTAATCATTTTTGCTAATGATGTTTTATACTTGATTAATCGTTTTAACTAATGATTATTTGAGTTTAATTAATTAATTAATTTAATTACTAATATTGAAGTTTAATTAATTAATTAATTATTTTAATTTAAGATAATTGAAATTAATAATCATTTTAATTAATGATATTTAAAAGTAATTAGTCATTTTAAATAATGATATTTAAATTTAATTAATCATTTTAATTAATGATTGTTTTAAATTTAATTAATTGTTTTAACTAATGACTTTTGGAATTTAGTTAAATCATTTTAATTAATGATGTTTTATAATTACATCTTAACAAATGATGTTTTAATCAATCGGTTTAACCAATGAAGTTTGGATTTAATTAATCCGATTAAATTATGATTATTTTAAACTTCATTAACTGTTTTAATTAATGGAATTTAAAATTACTTATTATTTCAGTTAATGATGTTTGATATTAATTATTCATTTAATTAAGGACTATTTGAATTTAATAAATCCTTTTAATTAATTGATTTAATAAAGATGATTAAAGTAAATTAAATAATATAATAAAATTGCTTTAATAAGCTGATTTAAAGTTAATAAACTGATTTAATGAAGATTTTAAAGTTAATTTACCAATGTTATAAAAGTGTTTCGAAATAATTATCTATTTTATTATAGATAATGAATTGTTTATTTAAAGGAATTTTAAACGTAATTAATCATCCTTCGGGATAATTAATATTGTTTTTAAAGTTATAAAATTGAATTTGAACTCGATTATTGGGATGTTAAGTTGGATAATCTTTTGAGTGTTTGGTCTGATGTTGGTTAAGGCCTTCGAGGTCGCATGCTTGGAAAAATTATTCTCTTAACGTTTTAACAATCAGGAACTAATTCTAAAAGCGTTTTACCAATATGGAAATCAAGCAAAAAGTTCAGTCTGTTTTTAAAAGTAAAAGTTTGATTCGTTTATGGAAATAAATTATTTATGTAAAGCGAATCACTTATATGGAAATGATTTATTTGTATAATTAGCACTAAACATCGAAGAAGTAGACTTGTCGCTATTTCGAAAGTTAAGAATAATAGTGAGACACGACTTTGAGGTAACACTACCTTGACTTGTACGGTGTTATTATTAACCCAAAAATAGTACATGTTTGAATTCAATGAGTGGTGATAAGTATACAAGACTTAATTTCCATATACGATCGTTTTATGCCCTCGATAATTGGTATCTCAGCTATCAGTTACTTCAGCCACTTTATCTTCGTCACTCTAAGACGATGTGTTGCTCACTTGAGTTTTGTTATCCTTTGTCGGAAATGACTAAACCCAGAGAGCGAGTAGGAGTCAAGCTATGTAGGTTGCTCCCATTAGGGTATTTTCACATCCACTCTATATTGGATTCGGTATTGCGCATTGACATGTGGAATACTCGGATTCTCGGTAACCGTTGGCGGGGTCCGGCTTGGACGTGTCCGAGAGCCATCGGAGTTCTCAAGTATATTTCTAGAGGTATACTTCCGGTGAGGGGGGAGCACCCTTCTAGTCATTTGTTGGCATGAGTAGAGCCAACTCCTCGTCATGGCATTTAAGTGTTTATTTAGTCCATTCTATCGAGTTTGAATTGTTACCTTATTTAGCCCATTCTATCGAGTTTGGACTGTTACTTTGTTTAGCCCATTCTATCGAGTTTGGACATTTACTTATTTAGCCCATTCTATCGAGTTTGGAATGTTACTTTATTTAGCCCACTCTATTAAGTTTGGACTGTTTCTTGAGTTGGACTGTTCCCTTTGTTCAATCCATTCTATCCAGTTTGGATTTTACTTGGTTTATTTCCATTCTTTCAAGTCTAGTTGATATTATTTATGCTCATTCATATTTGGATTTATTTCATGATATTTATTTCTACTCTTGCATGTATGGATGTTATTCTTGTGAGGTAAAAACCCATTTCGCATTAGCGGCGTGGTCACATAGAAGTTTTATATATGTTCTCATTTATTCGAGTTATCTCATGCTGGTACTTCCAAACTGATTCGGGTGTTATTTATTTATAATGCTCGGGTCAGACCGAGTATTTTCCCAGGTTGACCATGGTGTTATATAGATATTGAAGGGGGGTTGAAGATTCACCTCTTGTAGTTTATTTTCCATTGTATTATGTAGTATACCTATCGGCATTTGTAAGGTCGGGATTTTATAACTGTCCGACTGATAATGTTTGTTTTAACTCTGATATACTTTGTATGTTTGAAGAGACAATTTCTACTGTCCTTTTTATATTATATGTTGTCGATTCTGCTGTGAGATTCTGTGTTTCTCTGTTCTCTGTTTTGTTCATTTCTTTTATTTATCATAACAATCTGCCATTTATCGATTGGATGCGTGACATTGGAACATGGTGGTAGTGTTCGATGTCGACTTTCGATGGTCAAAATGGTGGGTCGTTACACGTGACATAATTCAACGACAATAATCAAATACAAGGAATAGTGTTAACAGTCCACGTGATATCATCTATAAAAGGAAAGGACTCGTAGTAGAAAGAAATGATTGAACTTTTAGAATACAACGAATTCTTACTGAAAAGCTGCAAACAATATCTCCATTAAATTCTGTATACCATAAAATAGTGATTGTTAGTAGACGTGGGATTTCTTAACATTCGAACCATGTAAATCTTTTGTCTTCTACCTTTTCTGTTGTTTTACATATTTCTATGTTAATTTACTTTGTTAAAATTAGGTATAATTCTCTTAGTCATGTTAACAAACAATTAATCTACAACCTCATAACTGCAACCTTATAATTGTATAAGCATCAAGCGTATAATTATGATTTTAAACGTTATTTTAACAAACAACTAACCTGGTAATTCATAGTTGCATAAGCATACCAGCATACCACGATTCATCTACTTCTTACTTTGTTGTTGTGAGAACGAAAGCATATAGCACACCACTTATCTCAACAAAAAAAATGAAACTTAGAATGCACCATTCAAAACATCAAATTATATGGTTGTACAAATTAGATTAAATGTTTTAAATAATTATGAGATTGGATTATTTAAAGGCATATTATACTTTAAATCTTAAAAAAAAGGTTAGTCAAAATTGTCAATGCAAAGTGTATAACTGAATTCAAGTGACAAAGGTACAAGGAGAGATATTTATGTGTCTCGGTACTTTTCTATTTAACCGTTAATCTTTTATTTATTTGCACTTGAAATGTATATAGTATGATAGAGAGAGTACGTTAAAAAACAAATAAATGAATTTGATAAGTTAGTTTTTTCCAAAAAAACTAGTGGTGAAGGTTTAGTCCAATTTAGCACGAAAACTATATTATATTCAATTAAAATCGAGGGAGTCAACATCACAACTCAAATGATCGAAATAATTTTAGCTAGCTCGATTTTACCACACAAAAGTATTATAATTTGTGTTAGAATGTTTAATATACTAAAACGATATCACAAAATTGTAACTAAATAGTTTTTTTATAGTAATTTATGAATTTTATAAATTATATTGATTTGTTTTGAAATATAAAGACAATTCCATTAACGTACTAATCTAGTGTCAATGTCCAGAGAACTATTAATAGTATGGCAAAATATAAGTTAGCTTGGTTAAATCCACAACTAAACAAAATTATTTGACCAATTCTATTCGTACCCCGCTTTTCGCATTTTCTACTCCCCCATTTTGACAAAAAATATCACATCTGATATTTTGCTTTTCCCATCCCAAAATATATCATAACTACCATTTTTGTAATATACCGTCGCGTTACTTTACTCTTTAAGAAGCAAAAACTAAGTGTTAATAATGGAAGAAATAAGACGAAAATAGATAAACCAAGAAGGCATGTATCATAATTATTTCTTCCTTCTTCTCATTAACAGTGCAATCTATAAAAAAAACTAATTTCACTACAGTTCAATTCAGAAACAGTTGTTTAATAAATTAAACTTTATACAATGTATTGCACTAAACTAGATTTGTCAACATTCCTATTCCATTGTACACTAGGTTTCCTAATATTTCAAGCCACCCAAGAAGTAAGTCTATATTAATTCCTAGTTAGTACGGCAATATTGTTTAGAAAAAACCATAAAACCAAACGACAGTGAGATAAAAAAGTTGCAAAAAAAGAAGGAAAAAGGAAAACATGAGACAAAACATCTTCTTTGAAACCATTGTCATCTTCTCAAAACCGTTATTTTTTCCAAATATATTCTCTTTATCGTATTTTTCCATGGTCATAGTACATAATAGAATTGAAAAGTAAATTAGAATATGGAAGGTGCGAGGAATTATGTCCTAGAGTTAAAAAAAGCATAAATTAAAATCTGAAAAGTATAAATTAAGATCTTCTAATTGTATCTTAGAGTTAAGAAAAGTATAAATTATGATTTAAAAGTATAAATTAAGATCTTCTAATTATACCCTATAATTAAGGAAAGTATAAATTAAGAACCGGAAAGTATAAATTAAGATATTTTTTTCCTGAATATTTGTGAGTTTATGAAGGACTAATAACATAACAATTTGAATAATTTTATACAAGGGTAAATTAGTCATTTTATTTTTTTTAAAGTTTTAGAGCATGTTTGCGAACTCCTTAAAAGTTGTCAAAACTACTTAGTAGCGTATTACATTATTGATGTTTAGGAACTTCTTATAAGTAGTAGCTTGAGAAAATAGCTAATAAGTAGTAATTTAAAAAGCAACTATTTGTTGTTTTTGACTTATGAAGCAATTTCATAGACAATTTCAACCAAACATTTCTACTTACAAATCAATATTTAAAACTACTTATAAGTTACCATTCAAAATCTTTTTAAGGAGTTTCAAAATAAATTGTTGACAAACAAATTTTTAATGGGGTGGAAAAGGAAGAAGCATGGATGTTAGCTGGATTGACCAAATTATTTTGTATGCTGATTACAAAATAATTCAAATTTAATTTCGAACCGGATTAAAACAAACGGGTAAATCGGTTTATTCGATTATAGTGGAAAAATATGAAATACTCTTTAATATTGAGATTTGAGATGCGGATAAAAGCACAGAATAAAGAGCTCATAATTTTTTTGTTGTGTTTGCATGATTGGGCCAGTGGTTCGAAGCCTAACAGAAGACTCCCCACAGAATTCTATAAAATATTACACGAATAAATACTTTCCTCACTTCATATTTTATACAATTATCGATAGCCGTCAAGCTATCCGCATTCTAGGGTTTTCAGTCTGATTATATAAGCTCACGTCTCGGCCTCACAAATCAACAACTTAAAAAAACAAAAATGGAGCAGACGTTCATCATGATCAAGCCGGATGGTGTTCAGAGAGGATTGGTGAACTAATATATTTGTTTGATTGCTTTTTGGTTGAATTGAAGTGCTAGCATTTTTACATTTTTTTTACACTTGCTTATTTGTTTCTTTTTTATTAGGTGGGAGAGATAATTAGCCGATTTGAAAAGAAGGGATTTTATTTGAAAGGTACGACCTTTTTTTCATTTCATGTATCCAACATTTGTTATGATTTAAGCGTAACTAAAAGAGTATAGATTTTGTTTACGGTTTGAGTTACTGGATTAATTAAAACTTTTGGTAGCTAAGCGCTTCTCAAACACACAAACTTGCAGTATTGCGAAAACAATAATTTATGAGATATATAAAATAATGGGTTCTTGAGTGGTCAAGCTTCCATCAGAGGACGGCGTACAGCTTGCAGCGCAAAAAACATGGTTATTGTTTTACTGTCCTTATAAATATACTAAATTATACATTTAACAAAAATCTTGTTTTAAAATACACTTTATTGCCAGCTGACCAAGGATTTCTATTTGGAGGGATTAATGTTGTTAACAAATACTGTATGTTCTAATAATAAATACAAGTCATAAGATTAACTGCTTCAATCAGGTGTTATTGAAGGCAAAACTTTGATGGTTTGTTCATGGTTCTATCACCCAACTCAATGGACGATGAAACTTCTTAATTACGTGAAACTTTCAAAGCCCATGATTAATTGTACCTTTCATGTGAACTTGTCTTTCGTTTTATCTTAAACCCTTTGATTTTCTCGTCTATCAATTAATTAGGGTGCTTCTATATACACTCACAAATACACTTCCTAACGTCACTTAAAGAAATACTAAAAGAATTAAGAAAACCACTTCAAACACCCATGCCGTCATTGTTGTTAACACAAAAGGCTTAAATCTGTACAAACTTTACAGAGAATCTCACTTCGAATTTATGTATAAACTTAAGTAATTGTTTCTCTGTAGGTTATCCTTGTCATATTTTTAATTTTTTTCGCTTGAGAAGAAATTTCAAATGAAATTGTCTAACGCCTTGGTATAGTAAGGTTCAAAATTTATCAAATTTACTACAATTTTCTACTCAAATTTTGAATTAATAGAAATTTGTAAAATAAAGGGTTGGAGTTAATTAAAGTTAAGTTCATGGTTGCTGTTAATGGTTATATTTTTAAGAAGATAAAAGAATGGATGTTTATTTTTTCTTATATATTAAGAAAATGTAAGAAAATGAGGTGTGTGTGTATAAGGATGAGAAAAGTATTTTACAAAATATTAGTGGATGGGAGAAGAAAAAAAATGAGTGTATATAGTAGCATCCATTAATTATAGTAAAGTAATAAAAAATACTATATTCTAGACTAGAAGGGACTTAAGCCTTTGTTGGTCACAATTTGAATCTGCCTATGAATGTGATTGTTGTTTGATCTTGACACTGCGGGATTCAAAACGACGATTGGTGACCAATCAATTGTCGATTCTTTAAAAGTTAAATTATATCCAAAAACATGAATCGAAGCTTTTGAAAAAAATATGGAAAAGGGTTACCTTTGAGATGGAACCAAGTAAGATTGTATTATACTACTATATTATCTTTGTATCTTTAAACCATGACAAACACCATTGTTCCAGTGGTTAAGTGATTCGACTTTGATGCGAGAGTTCACAAGTTCGAAACTTGCGTAGCGTGATTCAAACATATATTCATGTGATTTGTGTTATGTTGTCCAGTGACATGTTGTATCTAAGTACCATTTCAAAAAAAAAATTAGAACTTTCAAAAAAACTAGCTGACCGTAATCAATTCATGTTATGTTGTAATAAGTAAATTATATTTTGTACACTATTAATATAAGAAAAAAAATGCTAAAAAAGATTTAGATAGGTGGCTGCAGGGGCAAGCTTCTATCAGAGGAAGCGAAGCTTTCAGTAGAGAGCGCAAACTTATGCTAGTTGGAGTTTTTATGGTTTTTATAAATATGCAAACTTATTCTATCCGCTAACGACCGATAAATCAAGAAATATAAGTAGAAAATTTTAGTTTTTAACATAAATTTTCTTCAATCCCATTGATTATAAATGTGTTAAAAGCAAACAAATATGATGATAATAAATAGTTTTAAGCCGTTGATAAGCATCAAGTGCAAATATTATAAACTACTAACTTAATAAAACAATAAATAAATATTTTTCATTGTACTAAAATACACAAAATTTAAACTATAATCTTGACAAAAAGCGGACGGATAATTTTAGGATGCAGATGTCTTCGTATCCGCATCTGCATTTAGATATTGTATATTATCCACTTTTAGAATACAAATGCTGACGAATTTCGAATTTTTCAAGTATCCATTGACAGCCCTAATCCTTGATTTTTGTTCACGGAGCAATTAATGTCATTTTCAAAATATGGCATAATTTAATGACAAATACAAGTCATAAAAGTAACTACGTCAGTTATCGTTGATTGACTTACCAAACTATTTTTTTTAATTGCATGATCAATTGTACCTTTCATGTGTTTGCATGGCTTTTATTTTATCTTAAACCCTTTGATTTGCTCAATTGCCCGTTTGTTATAGCCCGTCAATTATAACAAAGTAATTAAAAAGTACTGAATTTTTAGTAGAGACTTAAGCCTATGTTATTAGTCACAAGGCGAGTCCACCAATAAATACGTGAGTTGTTTGATCATGTCATTATGGTTCCCAAAACAATGATTTGTAATCAATCAAAAATCGATGTTTTAAAAGTAAAATTATACCCAAAATCATGAATTTAAGCTCTTGAAAATAGATGAAAAGAAGATTTTTTTTTTGTTATTTCTAGGATTCAAACGAAGTACGATTGTATTATATTATTTTTAAACATTCCAAACAACTACCTAGTCATAACTTATGTTGCAACATGTAAACAATATTTGGTACAATTTTCATATAAAAAATGATGATGCAAAGGTCAAGCTTTTGGTGGCTTGTGGTAAAAACTAGGGTTCCCTCCCATATATGCATGTGTGTGCATGTATCATGGTTTGAGGTTTCGATCGGAATACCGGAATACCTGCCACCTCGGTTCGGTTTCAATCTACTCCAGGATGAAACCCTAACAAGAATCCGGTTTCGGTGGAAAAGAGGAAAAAAGTTTGAAAGTTCCAAGCATCTAGTTGAACTATAAGCATCTAGTTAAACTATAAAAGCGGTAGAACTATACAGTCTATATCAAACATACCTTAAATTATGAATTTTCCATAGACTGAACAAATTTCTTCGAATCTTTCATCTCCATCACCGAATTTGAAGCCAATTTCTACATACCCATGTTTTCACCTTTGTATTTGATCTCAATTTTAAACCTAATCACTATTTTTTTAAGCTAAAGATGGAATAAGAAAGAATTGGACATAGTCCTAATTTGTTGGTGGTTGGGATAAAAAGAAGTGAAAATAAGGGACACATTTCTAAAATCAAACTTAATACACAAAACATCCTCCTCATAAAAAAGATATAAATTACATCTCTATTTTCAAATTCTACAATTTTCTTTTCTACAATACACATCTTCTCCATTACAGCAATGTTGATTCTTCATATATGGATGCTATTCTCACATCCATAATTAAAATTTGCACCTCACTAATTATCAATCTTTAAAACACAATAACTTCTCGTAGAAACGACGGATTAACAAACCGTTTTCACTATTAAATCAAAAAATTTATTATCTTTCTAACGAGTGGCATTGTGCATATGTAAAAACAACGGCATGACAATCAAATTTCTGCAATTATATGGTATGATTGCAAACAATTCAGCAATTATATGCAATAATTGCAGAAATGTTTGCAATTATACCATATAATTGCAAACATTTCTGTAGCTATATACAAAAATTATACCATATAATTGCAGAAATGTCCGCAATTATTGCATACAGTTGCAACTATTGCATATAATTGCGGACATTTATGCAATTATACCATATAATTGCAGAAATGTCTGCAATTATTGCATACAGTTGCAACTATTGCATATAATTGCGGACATTTCTGCAATTATATGCAATAGTTGCAGATTTGAAGAAAAATCGAAGATGTTTAAAATTTGCAGAATTGTCTGCAAATATATGGAATAATTGCACATTTAACTGCAAATATGATTTTTTTGGTATCAACAATGGATCTCGGTTTAAAAATCATTTTTTTTGAGTTTTTGGTGAAAACGGTATGCTGATCCGACGTTTCTACATAAAGTTAATACGCGTTTGAAATGTTAAAAACGTAAAGGGTATTTGGGTATTTGTGCGCGCGTGAATTTGAAAACAGGGATCGAAAACTTATTAAAAAAACGGAGGGATGTTTTGTGTATTTTCAAACCTTACCAGGGATGTATGCCAAACGCACACTAAAAAGAAAGGACACGTGTTGTTACTGGTTCGGATTTTATGTGTTTTTTGTTGGCTGTGTAGTACTATTAGGGTACTGCCGTACTGGATTAACTAACTAGTTGCTGTGGGCTTTTGTTTCAGGCTTATGCTGTATTAATGTTTGGGTCGAGTTTAGTTATATTAGTTTGGATATTCTATTTCAATTGGCAGTTGATTGCACGGTTGAGTATGGATTTATCATAGCCATTTAATTATCTTCACCCCTTAATCTCCCCCGTTCAAATTATGAGCCGTATATGCCTGATCCTAACTCCTTCGATCATTCGGGCATGTTCCTATTAGTGTCGGGGTTAACTTTTGGTATTTAATATGGGTTGTTTTAATCTAGTTATGTTAATTAATTATTATGTTTGGTTTAATTATAATGTTTATGCATACTTTAGTATATGTTTTCTACAATTTAAATCATTGTCTATATCTAGTCATGTAATTATTGGAAAAAAACCGAAACCAAAACCAAAATCGAAAATTTCAAAATTTCCAAAATTAGTCAAAACTTCAAAATTTTCAACAATCCGGAACCGAATCGAAACTGAGTCCTCGAAGGTTCGAGTATATATAACATTGTGAATTTTGTGCTACAAATCCCAATTCTATTTTTATTTTTTTGGTTGGTGAATTAAAATGGATTGAAATGACACAATCCAATTACTATAAATTCGTTTGCAGACCCGAACTCAATAGAAATTGAAAAGCTAACATTTCTCCTATAAAGAATCGAAGAAAACACATTAGCTGTCACTTTAGAAATGAAACCTAATCATGTAGTTAAAACCTTGGACATCTAATCTTCTTAGTATTTTGAATCTCTAAGAAAAAAATGGATTGTGGATTTTTGTCCTATATTTACTGTTATACAGATATCCACATATATGTGAAAAAAGTATACATACATTGTTTTTCTGAAAATATTTTGCATATGTATATGCATATGTATGTGAACACGGTGTAAATTTTGTACTAAAATTCACAATCATCCTCCTCCTCCTCCTTTGCTTAGGGATTCCAAAGGCGTTGAGAGGATCCTGTAAGGAATGTTGGTCCTGTTGGGTAAACCAAATCACATCCCGCATCTGAAAATTGCATTAGTACAGGTTATCATCACTGTGTGCAAGTTATGCTTTAAACACTTAAACGGTACTTTTGTGTCGCCATTTTTATATACATGTTAAATTGCTCTCAAAGAATATTCAATATAACTGGGCCCAACTAGATTTTTTTTTACCCTAAGATCTGCTTTATCAGCCTACCAGTTGAGCCGGTCTTGGTAAGAATCTAGCCTGTGAGTTGTCTCTAGCCTGTTAATTTTTTCTTGGTTATTCTCTGTCATCGTTATTGGAAGAGTTGTTTTTTACCCAGAAAAAGAAAATTGAAGAATCAAATTTCATAGCATAGCTTGGGTGCTTAGTGCCATGAGAGATTGTCTATGAAATCTGATTTGTCACTTTGTGAGCAGAATGAATGTTATTCTCTTGCTGAGCTCAATGATTTTTCTATATTTTATCAATCCCTTGGTGATTTCAAGTTCCGAATTACCTCACAGTGTATATTTTCCACATGTTGATATGATTGAAGCACTATTACTTGTATAATCTCACATGTTTATTCTACAAAATCAAATTATCAAACAGTGGCACAACATTGGAATTAAATTTTGGAGTTGCAAAGTGTGCAGCTTGATAGCAAAATTTATCGAGAAGGAACAATCACTAATGAAAAAGTTTGACCCATAAAATAGCATGCTCAACCAGCTAGAGCAGTAAAAATAGTGGGTGAGACTAGGTAAACTATAAATGAATGATCGACCAGCTAGAGCAGTAAAAATGATCAACCAGCTAGAGCTTAGAATCAGTATAGTTATAAGGCCATGAAGATTTCTACTACTAAGTGACTACAATTTTATTTTTCCGTCGTAGCATGACAAGATGCAAAAGTTTAGTGCATGTAGTTTTTAAAGCTTTTATGGATATGATAAAGTGGCTGATAGTTTCATACACATTTTGTGATTTAGCCATGAAGCTTATCACTGTGGAGCGATCATTTGCTGAGAAGCATTATGAGGATCTTTCGACAAAGCCCTTCTTTGCTGGGCTTGTTGAGTACATAATCTCTGGCCCAGTTGTTGCCATGGTTTGGGAAGGGAAGAATGTTGTTTTGACCGGTCGTAAAATTATAGGTGCCACCAATCCAGCTGAATCTGCCCCTGGTACCATCCGTGGTGATTACGCCATAATGGTTGGCAGGTAAATTTGAATGCTCTTAGTTTTTCAGGAGTTAATTTAGATGTCATAGATTATTTTTTATGACTGTATATGGAAGGAAATCAGTTATGTGATATGATATGGCTGATAAGATTAGCAGTAAAAAACACCACCCTTCAAATTCTCATAGGCTTTGACACATTTAAATATGAGATAATCTCCTAGTTGGAGAAACAACCTTTTGTTGTTGTTCATAACTCTCTGTATATTTAGTATATCCATTGCCATCTTACAAACCGCCTTTCTAAATATGGGGCGATATTATGTGCAAGTATCAACTTTTTTTGGTTGGAGCATAAATGTTTCTTTATTTAGACCTCCACCACTCGTGGAAGGTTTAGCTGGTTAACATCTTTCAAATTCTTATCAACTTTCTGATAAGGCCATCTCAAATTGATTATGAGTTGCTTGTAATCTTCAGGCCTGAATCAGTGGAATTCCCCAACAGTTAAATGGGGGGTTTTTAACCGTCAATTATTAGATGGTTAACAAAATACCGTTTAATGAATACTCCTTTCTAATTTCTGTTCTATATTTTCTATGGAAAACAGAAGCCTATTTTCAACCACCTGCCCAGGTGGTGATTTTTTTAACCACTTTAAAGTGATGGTTAAAAAATAGACGTCTAGTTGAGATTTACGTTCTTCAACCCCGAACCGAATGTTACATTTAATATTCAGCAAGATGTAAACTGTTGAAAAGAGCACAAGTTCAAAATCTTAATATTCAACCTGAATTTTGAGTTGTTGGAGATGTCCCAAGTCACAGGACAGTGGGTAGAAGCAAAAGTTGAATTGATGATTATATTTTTCTTCCGCAGTTACACGGAAGGACTGAAAATAATGCTTAATCTGTATAATAACAAAACTAGAAACTCAAACAGCAGTTCTTGCCCCAACTATTAGGGTTGGTCCTCTCTTTACAAGAATCAAGTTAAGAAATGAAGTTCAGTAGGTGATATTGGAACTATTGCTCAAGTTAAAGCTGATGATAGAGACAAATAAACAAACAAATAAAAATAAAAAAGGAATTCGCATCTGCTGAAGCAGTTAATCAAACTGAGCATATTTGAGCCAATGGCATGTTAACTTTTGCATATTTCCTTAATGTAGGAACATAATTCACGGAAGCGATGCAGTTGAGAGTGCAAGGAAGGAAATTGCCCTGTGGTTCCCTGAGGGCGTTTCTAACTGGCAGTCCAGCGTTCACCCATGGATCTACGAGTAAAGGCATTTGTTGATGAACCGTTGATGCATTTAAACATGTGCTTGTTATGTATTAGTAACTTGTCATAAATTTTGACTGAAAAAACTTGGTTTATTTGCGAACCTTGTTTAATTGTCTTTCTGTTGTACTTGCCTTCTTATCTATTGCAGTATTTACCATTTGGCATGGTAATCTTTTAGCAATCATTATTTACTTTTTTTTATGTTGTTGCTTTCTTGGTTTCAGTTCTAAAGTGTAGTTTCACATCCAAAGTGGTTATTGTTATATATCTCGATCATTGGTATACCAGTAATGGTGTACGCACCGCTGAGTAAATAAAATTTTGTTGTATGTTTACACTCTGGCAGTTTATTCAAATTAAATGTAATCAATACTAAATTCACTATTATAGTTCACTATATTGATGTATATGCTTTACATGTTACATGAGATTTTGTATTGATTCCATGTGTATAACTTACAAATATGTTGAAATTTCATAAAAAAAGGGAAAGTTTAGAAAAATTGAAAGATGAGCAAGATTTTATAATTGATTAAGGTTAATGAAATAAAAATATAGATAATAAGTAGATTTAACTTTATTGACAATTTTGATATTTTGTTGTCGTTAAATTATCTTTGCTCCATTCGTCCTTCATGTAAATTGGTTGAGTCAATCCATTTGGTAAAAATAATTATAGAAATTTGATCGGTAGATCTCCTTTTCATCAAAGGCTTAAAATGTTGGTTTAAAAATATATATTAAATTTGATTCAAATCTAGCTTCAATCCATTAACATACTTCAAAAAAATTTCTGAATTCTTCTTGCCACCATTCAACAAGTACAATAGTAAGCTCTTGGTCGAAATTTTGACCTTTTTTAATTTTGATGTTTTTTTTTGAACTCTAGTCTTTTTTGAATTTTTTATCCCTAATGATAGTGGGTTTCAAAACTTATTTGGTACACCTTTAGTACTTATTTGGTGTAGTTTTCATGTTATTTGGTGTAGTCTTTGTGTCATTTTAGGCATTTTTCATGTTTAATTATGTATTTATTTTTGTTTCCGTTGAGCAGTTATTTATCCTTTTTTTCTAATATATTTTACAATTTTATGAGAATTTTATTAAATGGGTCAAACAGGTTGATTCAAATACTAATTGGGCTGGGTTAGAATCGCTTCCATTTAATAAATAGGTTAAACAAGTCGTATCATAAATGGATGGGTCAATTTTGACCTAATTCATTATCATCTGATACAATCCATTTGATAGGTCTTTGTAATAATTCTCTTCCACCTCTAAACTGCAACATCCTTTATTTCGAGACTCGAAAATGAACACCGATAAAGCTGTAATCATCATAAGAATTATTTTCAAGAAATAAAATGAGATTAATTCATATTTCACAACACAAGTAAGTAAACCAACTAAATAACTCTACAAAATTTTAAAGAAGTTTAACATCATTAACCCAATCATTTTCCACACAAGGGTAAATATAATAAAACATCGATAATGATGATGTGTTAGCAAATGATGATGCCACATGCTCATCTATCCAATTATATACTCTGTTTGAGTGCACAACGGAATAAAATAACTAAATAGATAAATATCTCCTGCTCGTTACCGGTTTCTTTATTCGCTTGCCAAATACATGTTTATCTGCTAACCATAACATAGTCTGCTCGAGTGAACACCCGTGAGTCTATAGGAAAAATAATAACAAAACACGAATCAGACTATAGTGTTGTGTGAATAATATTAGTTCCCTCTAATACACAAGAATATGATAGTGAGACCACGCCGCAGAGCGAATTTTCCTCTCACTATCCCAATCATAACATCAACTTTAACATAAAATGCATTTCATTATGTACATGAAGAAAAAGTAATAACAACATATTAACTCTCTTAGTTAATAAGGGTGTATTATGCCAACATGAGAGAGAGTTAAAGGTAAGCCCTTTGGACAATTATGTAACCTTAACTCTATAATGAATTTTGTTTGAAACAAAAGTATTTTTTGGTATTGTTTTCTATCATGTGTGTCTTTTATATATGATATAAGTAATGATTACGAGCATTAGATATATATAAATATAAAATCCCCAAGTAAAGTATTATATCGATAACAACTACAAGTTGTTCGTAACCAGAAGTATTGAATTGATCTAGTAATAACACTCAACTTTAAAGGTATCTAGTTAAAATGCATCGAGAAAGGGATATTGATGTATCCGTTGAGACTAGTGTAAATAGCGCTCTCCAAATGTTGTTATCTATGATCGTTAGGGGCACTAAGAGGTTACGTACTTGTGATTATTTGATGGTTACTATAATGACCCGCGTTTTTACATATCGGTTGATCATAAAAATATTATTTTCATAACCAAAATAAAAATTGGGTCCAAATAAACTATAACTTTGGGAAATGTTGAGTTTTAACTTTTTTGCCCTACAATTAGTTGTAGACCGTTTTGACCTTGAAAAATTGTAAGAGCTATAACTCTTGATAGAAGCCGAACTGGGTCTTAAAACCACTTTCAAATAAGAGATTTGATGGTTTATTTTTCTGTAGAGTGATCATAATATATTTTTGGCCTTACGGTTTAGAAGGTATGGTTGTTTTAAGTTTGACTATTTTTGGATAGATTTAGCGGTAATTAGGGTTAACTGTAGCTTAGAGAGCAACCATCAATCGCTTTTCTTCTTCCCAAAAACTATTACTAACCTCCGTTATTCCATCTCTTATCAAAAATCCATTAAATCTACACTAAATATAGCCAAATTAAGCAATTAAGAGTAGATTAGTAAGGAAGCCTTCTAATTTCGAATTTGGGTGCACTAGGATTGGTGTATTGGCTGTCCATTTCAGATCTATCTCGTTTCTAGTGATTTTGATTGATTGTACGTCGATATGTGAATGATCTATCAATTTAAAACCTTTTATATGCTTATATATGTTAATAATGTGTTTTTCAAATCCATTTTCAAAGTTAAAAATATGATTTTGAGCTGATTTAAATTGATAAATGAATTATGAACAAATTTAGATGGTATAAAAATAATTTTTACATGTAGATCCATGCTTTGAATAATGATACGAATGATAATTTAGGATATTATTGTTATGTTAATTGTATTGTACTGATATGATCTTGTTTTTTTGAATGTATGTTTGTATGTTTAATTGATTGAAAATGCTTATCGATGGCGAATTTGGGATAGATTGTTCTATTGGCAAGGATCTTGTGTAGACAAGTGGCTAGATGATGAGTCATTCAGAGATGATTACACAAACGATGGAAGATTCGTAGCGATAGAATAAACTTTGATGGATTGTTCTAGAGCGATTAAAGTCATATCGATGGAAAGAAGATTGCACTAAGATTAGAGCAACGAATCAGATGGCGACCAATGTAGAAGTTGGAGAAATGAATTAGCGAAAATATATGCCAAGTTTAGAATGGTACCAAACATTATTTAAGGGGATAAAGTGCAAAAGTGCACCAAAACTCGATGGCTAAAGTGACTTGAGGCATACACGAGGCTGACAAGGTAGCTACTTCGATCCAAGTGATAGAGTTAGGGGTATGTCTAGGGGCAATTATTGTAAAATATAACTTTATAATCAATTCTCGTTCGTAATAAAGGTGTTTGTCTTTCTGTTATATATTTGTTATAATGTGTTATAAATAATTAAATATCTAATTAAAATATATTTAGCAGAAAATCCATAAATGGTGTGTTTGTGATAGTAATTACAAATAGTTGTAATCATGGGTATTGTATCACAATAAAATAGAACACATCATTTTAAATATCCATAGTCGAGAAGCATCAAGAAAGACTAGATATCGATGCATCCGTTGAGATCAAAGTACGTAAGGCTCTTCAAATATTGAGCAGTTTATTACTCATGACTGCCGGGGCACCATGAGGTTACGTACTGATAGTTATTGGATAACTATGGAATGACTCACTCGATAGTTTTCTGTTGGTTAATATAACTAAGGTCAAACAAAAAATATCGATGTGACTAATTTACATAGTTTTCTTGACTAAGAATATTGTCGATCTTCAATATGAAAACTCCGCTTTGATTATAGTCAAATCATGACACGACGTCCACCGAATGACTATAGTTGGGTCGAATGGAAGTGTCCGAAGTGCAACACTATTCAAGAGAGGATTCATCTTCTTAGTTATATGGGGTTAGTATCACGGTCAATTGATGTCGATTCAAATTCAAAATCTCTGCCAAAGTAGTTCGGTCAATAATAGTTGTTATTATTGAACCAAGAACTTTGTGTTTGGACTATAGAGTTAAATATGGACAATATTGGAATTTTGACCATTACCAAATTCCATAAGTCAAAAGTGATATAGTTTTGATGAAGAGAATTGATGTAAATAATTGTCGCTATCGGATAACGCTTAATAAAGTAAAATTGGATTTTATCGAAACCAAGTATGGGATAAATTTGGCCATGACGTCACACCGCCTGCTAACTGATGTGTGAACGTTAATATTTGAAATGTTAAGTGTTAATCACTAACCAAATTACACCAAAGAGTCACACAATAGAAACGTTGAATATTCCTTTTACCACCTGATTTAATTAATTAATAAATTGTTGTAAATTGATTAATATTTATGAAATATTAGTTATTAAATTTTATTTGATGTACACTGAACAATATTAAATAGTGTGTTTATAATAGTTATGAATATACGATATCGGTACACATTTAAATAAGATTTAAAATTGCACTAAATATTGTCAGGACTTGGACCAGATTTGAGGCCCATATGAGCATGATATTTTAGGCTATAAAAGAGTGTTTAAGCTAGCCATATGTTAGCAAAAAGAGAAGAGTTTGAATGATTAAATGAATGGAAATAGTAGGAGAGAGATATTAGAATGAGATCCACTTTTCGCTCTCTTGACTTCCTATTTATATGTCAGCTCTTTACATCATTTCTTTTGCACTTTTTCTCCTCTCTCTCTCTATGATAATTTCAGCCAGTAACCTCCTCCTCTAAGCCACAAAAATCCAAGCACAAAATTACATCAAAACTCTTTGATTCGTTTGTCGGTGGTGATGCAATTTGGGAGCTAGCAACTTCTGATTTGTGAACGGATTCAAGAGGATCGATTCAACGTTTTAACTTATATGCAAGAGATTTGGTGTAAGGCAATTCTCTATTTTATTTTGTTATATCATATTTATATAATATGATGTTAGATTATATTACGAATCTTGTATATCGAAATGCTATCACAAATTGGTTGGTTGCATATATTATTATACCTATAGTAAAAAATTATTTTGTATGCTTGCTTACTAAATGCTCATGGCCTACAAATATATATATATATATATATATATATATGTATGTATGTATGTATGTATGTATGTATAATATTATTAAATGATTTAATTAATCAAAATCTATATTTAATATATTATTGTTATATTCCATATGTTTTATTTATTTTTTAAATTTATTCATGTATAATATGTATTCGGAAGTAAAACAAAAATATAATTCTTATTTTGAATAAACATATTTAATTATTTATTTAATCTAAAATATTTATGTAATTTAACATACTTGTAATCTTATATATATATATATATATATTATAAATAATAAAATTTTGCATAAAAATGTTAAGTAACATATATTATATAGAAAACTTTCAAAAATAATTTTTTCATAATTTTTATTTAAGTTTTCATGGTTTTTTAATTTTAAAATGTATTAAAATTCAAAACAGAAAATAAATATAAAAACTTTATATATGGCCAAGAAAAAAAACTTGTAGAAGCTTAATTTAAAAATATTTAATTTTTTTATTTATATTAATATATATATATATGCATTGCATAAATTAATTTAAAATAAAATGAAATATTATTTTCGGCTTTCATATTATATGCCATACACACACATGTATATGTTAAAAATTATTTTCTAAATTATATTTAATTAATTTAATGATTTAATTATTATACATACATACATACATACACTACAAGGGAAAAAGGCTATTCCAACGGCTCCCAGCCGTTGGCGGCCGTTGGGAGCCGTTGGAAATGGCGTTGGAATAGCATACCACGCCTTCCAACAGCTTCCAACGGAAGCAACGGGGTTATTCCAACGGCTACCAACGGCAGATAACAGATGGGCGCCGTTGCAATAAACTGACCAATAAGCCATTGGTAGCCGTTGCTAATCTGGGTGAATTTTTTTTTATAGCAGCACGCGATTCACCTTCCAACCACACACAATCAATATATATCAATTTCCATTCCATTTCCATTCCATTTCCACTCCATTTCACATATATATCACATATTCAACACATTATACCACAAACAATATAAACAACCAAAAATCAACATCAAACTTTACATATTCAAGTCCAACTCCATATTCAAACATTACAACCAAACCCTCACCAACTCCAACTCCATATTCAAGTCAATATATACAATGCAAACACTTAAACCTCACCACCTCAAAGTCAATACATACATAATAACCGTCAAACACAATCCTCACCACCTCAAAGTCAATATATACAATAACCAACCACAAAACAATAATCATCATACCTCTCAAGCATCATCATCACCTCCGGAAGCACCAGACGACGAAGGGAAGGAACCATGCCTCTGCGCGTACTCCGCTAAACGTTGATTCAGCTGCTCCATTTGTATAGCGCAAAGACGGTCCTGCTCTTGCAACTGCTCAACCATGGTTCTAAGCTCTTTTATTTCAGCTTTGTCACACGTCTTTTGAGCTGCCCGAACCTGCAAATAGAATATGAGATGTTCACATTTGTATTATAATCATTTTCTTAAGCAATGTATATTTTAAAATATAGAAACGTAAATGACGTGATCTTAAGCAATGTATATACCACAAATAAATGCATATTTTTATTACAATATATAGGTTAACTTATTAAATATATAGGTTAACTCAACTAGAAATCATCATATGTATAGTGTATCTATAGGTTAATTTATTAAATATAATATTGCAATGTTTATAAGATTACCGCTTGGTTTCCATAGCCATAGCGCCTATTCCGCTGCGTCGGATCCATAATAACGTCGAAAATATTATCTTCCTCCTCTACCGTCAACTCATCGCGATCCGATTCTGAAAGCAGCTCTGCCCGTGCCTCCTGAAACTTTGCCTAAAATAAAAAACAATTACAGGTTAAAATTAGTAGAATAGGATTTAAACATATCGATATTAATAAAATAAGTTTTAAAATATGCATACATATGCAGCCGTTGCCTTATCATCACCATCCCACTGATATGTAATATTGCCAGCATTGTCTGTTTGTCTTGATGCGTGGGTGCGGGTAAATACCTCCATCATAGACACGCGACGTCCAACCGATCTTTCCTGCAATTAATAATTTATATATTTTAATTTTTCATAGCTAATTACCGAACTAATTAATATACAAAATGTAATAACGGTTTAGATAAATTTACCAAGTCCTCATGGTGATGCTGAAAAGACTTGGATCCGCCACGATGCGTTACAGGATTCCTACTTCTATTAGCATAGTTCCTCTCCGACTCCATCTGCAATTTTATAAATTGAATATTATATTTATACTAATTGCGAAATAATTAACTATATATTTGGTAGAAAATTTACCTTGAACTCGTCGGTCTCCCACCAACTCATCCAAGAATCCCATACGGAAGCGCCCATCCAGTTCGGTTTCTTCCCCGATTTTTTAAGAGCTGACATTACCTCCCTGTAATTTTTGGCGACCTTCGAATTCCAGTGGCGCTGAACCATGGCGACATCGGCCTCCGCCAAGTCCACTTGCCCCTGTATAAAGAGAAAACATTACTAAGTGTTCATTTATACTTATTCATATAGTAAAGTAGTATAAACTTACTAGAAAATCCTACCATATGGCCTCCCTGACATGGTCAGGGATCTTACTCCACTTAGGCCAGCAATCTATCATCCTGCTCATATATGATTGCTTGGAAATGCCAAGCACAACTCCTGAGGGCTCCAAATCAAATCCCTTGTGTTAAATAAAACAAAGCTTTAGACAAGTATATATATGTATGAACAAATTTATATTGTTATCATTTTAATTTTGATACTTACGCTCCATCAGCCTTCGGCTGCAAATATACAAGTGGTCGAGCCGGAGGCTCACCACTACTCTCGCCGGCCGAGCGAGAAGAGCTACGACGTTTGGAGCCTGACATAATACCTGTTGAAAAGTTTCATTTTTAATTATAGACATAGATAAAATGATGATGATATGTGGTGCATGTAATGATGATGATGATATATATGTGATGCGTGTGCATGAATATATAATTGTAAAAATTACCGGATATTACTCAGTCCTCGTCGTTTTCTAATTCAGACTCGATCTCGTGTTCTATATCGTTTTCCTCTACACTCTCAAATGATTCGACTAATACATTTGTCTCATCATTTAATTGTCCAAAATCAGTTTGATCGTCTGTAATTGTGATTTCAACATTTTCTTCGATATCTGCTTGATAGGCTTGTTCTTCTGGAATATTTTTTCCATCGAATGTAAATCTCGTCTTGGTTTTAAAAACCGCAGACCAATCCGCTTTATCTCTTTTTAGAGACGGATAAGGGGCGTAATAAACTTGTAGGGCTTGTTTGGCTAGTACAAATGGATCATATGGCTGATAACGGGAGGTATGTTTTATTTCTATAAGATTATAATTTGGATGCACGTTAATACCAGAACCTGGAACATTGCTGAACCAGTTGCATCTAAACAAAAAAACTTCCTCTGCGGGTCTTATAAAATATGTCAATTGCAAAATCTGGGTTAACACGCCATAAAAATCATGTATATGATTATTAGGATCATCACTGCCTTTAACAAATACACCGGTATTGTTTGTTAATTTTTTAGCACCGTATTCTTTGGTGTTGAATTTATATCCATTAACAAAAAATATTGGATACGTTTTAACTTTCCTTTTCGGTCCCAACGCCAAATGTTTTAATCCTTCATCGACCACATTATTTGTAGGATCACAAACGTAGTTCGAAAACCAAGTAGCGAAATTTTTGCTTAAATCGCCGTTTGGATTTTGTGATTCATAAACACTGCAAACAAAAACATTATATTGCTTTATTATTAATTTACACATGCAGTATTAAATTAAATTTATCAAAACTTGTAATCTGATAATTACCTAATAAATGGTGCAACTTCTGGACAATTAAGAAGAATATACGTGTGTGTTGCATGGTAATCTCTATCATCTAACCATACTTCTACACATTTTCCAACATGTCGACCATGTTGTTTAAAAATAGATAACATTGCTTCAGAAGAAAAATCTTGTTCGACGGCCTCATCATTACGCGCAACACTTTGAAATGATAAATTCACATGATCATTGAAATAATGAGAGAAAAAGAACGATGCTTCTTCTTCGATATATGATTTGCAAATCGAACCTTCAACTCGAGCTTTTTGTCTCACTTTTTTCTTTAAATGATTTAAGTACCTGATAAAAATTATTTCATATCAATATTGATTTTTAATTATACTTAAATTACATACTCAGTATTAACAACATACCTCTCGAATGGATACATCCATCCATATTGCACAGGACCTCGAAGACGTGCTTCAAATGGAAGATGAACAGGTAAATGCTCCATTACGTTGAACAAACCTGGAGGAAATATTTTCTCCAGTTTGCAGAGCAGTATAGAGATTTCTACCTCAAGTTTACGAAGACGGTCAACTTTTAACGTAGTTGAACAAAGCTCCTTATAAAATAAACTAAGTTCTGTTATAACCTTCCAAACTTTTACGGGAAACAATTCTTTGAAAGCGACGGGTAACAAATTTTGCATCATTACATGACAATCATGGCTTTTCATCCCACTCAGTCTTCCGTTCTTATAGTCGACACATCTACGAAGATTAGATGAAATTCCATTAGGAAATCGTAATCCTTCCACCCATTTTAACAGTACTTTAACTTGGTTGTTATTTAATTCATAACATGCTTTGGGTTTTTTAGTGTCATTTGGCTTCATATGAAGCTCAGAACGATTACATATTTCTTCTATATCATGTCTTGATTTCAGATCGTCCTTAGTCTTTCCCTTAACATTCAAAAGTGTATTAAACACATTATCGAATACGTTTTTCTCGTTATGCATCACGTCAATGTTATGACGGATTAAGAGATTTTTCCAATAAGGCAACTCCCAGAATATACTCTGTTTGCACCAATTTTGAAACGTCGATTTACCTTGGATTTCAGTTTGCTGCCCGGTTTCATGTATCTTTGGATAATCTTTTACAAGTTCATATATATCTTCACTTGACCAAATCGTTGTAAAGTCTCATGTCTATTAGCTATGAAGTTTTTTTTGTCTCTTCTAAAAGTATGATTAATATGGAGGAAACGTCGATGACAATCAAACCATGAAATTTTCTTCCCATGCCATTAAGAAAATGCTCGTGTTTCTTCCATACAGTAAGGACAAGCAAAACGACCGGCCGTACTCCAACCCGAAAGCATTGCATATGCAGGAAAATCGCTAGTAGTCCATAACATAGAAGCGAACATCCGAAAAATTTTCTTTTTTGATATGTCGTATGTTTCAACTCCTTCATACCACAATGTTTTCAACTCTTCGATTAACGGTTGTAAGTAAACATCGATACCCTGTGTCGGATCATTAGGGCCAGGGACGACAATTGTGAGAAACATATATGGAGTTTTCATACACATCCACGGGGGTAGATTGTAAGGTGTGATTATTATAGGCCAAGATGAATATTTAGAACCAAACTGAGAAAACGGTGAAAATCCATCAGTAGTAAAACCTATGATCAATAGTAAAAAAACTATTAATCAAATTCGATAAACACATTTTAGATTTTACTGTTTTTTATAATCCATTTTCGTTTATATACAAAGTTATATTTCTTGCTATTTTGTTTACATTTTTGTACCTTTTGTGATGGTCGGTTATCCTACTTTCCATTACAAACACAATAGTAATTACATTTCTTAAATCATATCATTATAAACGATTTCCCAAAATTTCGGCAGCACTTCCCCCGTGTTCCTTGTATCGTACACAATGCATGTACACAAGGAACAAAAAGGAAATGCCGTCGAAATTTTGTGAACCGTTTATAACGATATGATTTACGAAACGTAATTACTTTATAGTGTTTGTAACTTGTCCAATACAGGGACAAATCCAACAGATATTGTATCAGATGAATATGAATATCCGTTTTGCAATGAAAACGAATATTCATACAATGATCATATACAACACCTGTCAGACGGGGCCAAAAATTCACTAAGGGATTTAAATTTGGTTTTTATGTTACCGTTTTATTAAATATATAAAATAAAGCATATTATGCATTATTATATGAATTATATTCTACTATTTTACTAAATATATATATAGTAAATTATATGATTTTTACTATTTCACAAAATATATAATTCATGTGTATATATATATACACTAAATTATATACTTATTTATTTAATGCTAATATATTTTGAAAAAGATATAATTAATGTTCGTAAAATAGTCCACTAATTCATGTTTGTCTAACATTTTACAAAACATACACAAAATAATTTAAATCAATCCTAACTAATCTAATGCTAATTCACATGCGCATTTATACTAAATTATAAACATATTTACATATGTGCATAATATATACATACACAAACAATTTGGACATTTGGATGACAATAATTGTAATTAGCATTTAGTTTGGTGTAATAAACAAGCAATATGCCATTGGATACAAATATAACAGCAAATTAACACAAAATTAGAAAAAATAAAAATTGTAGGGTTTTAGGCAAACCTGATTTTGGAGACTTCTAGGGATGGAGAGAGGATGTTGGCGTTGAGTGATGGCGTTGGAGCAGCTGCTGGTTGCGTGGGGAAGCTTGGAGCAAGAAAGGAGGAGGGGAGGAGTAGGGTTTTGGGGGAATTGGGGAAGAAGATAATAATGTTTTAGTCTCGGCCTGATGCAGGTATACACAAATTTCCAACGGTTCCCAACGGCCGCAAACGGCGTTATTTCCAACGGTTATCAACGGCTACCAACGACAAGTTAAAAAATAACGAGCCGTTGGTAGCCGTTGGAAAATGCCGTTGGCGGCCGTTAGAAAGCCTTCGTGGCTATATACAGTATTTCTAGTAGTGATACATACATACATACATACATACATACATACATATATATATATATATTTACACACACATATATAAATATAAATTTTATAAATGTTTTATATATAAATTGTTCATAATTAACATTTAATATATGTATGTATGTGTGTGTGTGTTATATATTTACTTATATATATAAGACATCGAATCGAATACAAGAGGGGCTAACATGTCCGTTGTGGTATAAATCTCAACATATATACACAGGCATGTCAAACTTGTACGCATTATTCTGTTGCATATGCACGCACATACATATGTGTGTATTTGATACACACACACACACATATATATATAATAATAATAAATTATATAAAATAAAATTTTGTTTATATATTCAAATAAAATATTGATTTTATTTAATAGAAAATTTAGAAAAGTTCTAACTAAATTAGACTACATAGGCCCATTAAAGATCCAAACTGGTAAAAAAAATTGATTTACTCAATTACTCTGCTGCGGACTGGCTCAATTCCAGCAATGGTATTAGAGCCCAATTGCCTATGCGGTCTAAATTAGTTATCTTATGGTTAACTAATTAAGCTCACAGCCCAGATAGTAGGGCGTTTGGAAAGGTGGTGTCGAAGGATTGAGTTTGGGTAATTAAGTACTCTACCCTACTTGACTACCGGCCTATCTCGAATAATGTGAGCCCAAAGGTTGCCCTTAATAGAAAAACCCAATTTGAATTGGGCATTGGGCTAATTTTCAAAATTGTATGAAAATTAAAAATATAGATTTTAAATTTAAAAGTTAAATTTAAAATAAGATATATATATATATATTATAAAAGTTGTTATTAAAAAAATGCACTATAAAAGTCATAATATCATGAAAGTTTCATAATGTTTGAAAATAAATATAAGATTAATTTTGAAAATAAATTTTATTAATAAGATTAATAAAATAAATAAATAAATTAAATAATTTAATCAAATAAAACATATATGCACGTATAATATATTGATATATGTTATGTTGTCTTGAAATGTTTAGGACAATATAAGTATACATGTATGCATATATAAAATAATTTTTCAAAATTAATAAAATCTAATTAAAATAATATAATTAAATAAACTAATTGAAAGTAATTAACAAATATATATATATATATATAATACATATATACACACATATATGTATATTACTGTAAAGGTTATAGTATATAAACATTCAATATAATATGTTAATATTTAATTATAAACAATTAATTAAAAATTTAATTAATTAAATATGATTTAATTAATACAATGTTATACATGAGATTTGTAACGATCTGGAATTTTACTGTTTCGATTTGCGGATATTTAATTAATTCTAAATATTCAAATAATAGATTTTATAATTAAAATAAAACTCTTTTAGATGATAAATAATGATGGTGAAACAGTTTCTCAAATTATTTTACAAAAACATTTAGTTCGATGAAAAATTGAAAATGTGAACAAAATTCGTTTTCGACTTTTCATCGTCTAAAAGTTGTCAAATTTTTTTGAACACTTTAGTATAAACAAAAAACATACAAAATATAATAAGTCAGGGTTATATAATGTGTATATATACATGTATATACTTAGATATATATGTGTACAAGTGATGTAACATTTAATGTAAGGTTTAAAATAAAATAAAATAAAAAGGTGACATTGGAAACATGTTTAGACATAAGTACAAGGGGTCATTAATGCATGTTGGCTCAAGTACTCATTTTGGGGGACAAGAGGGGGGCCTAGCATGTACGAAAAGGGAGGAGGTGGACAACATGAATGGTGTGGCATTGATTAAAAGGAGAGTATGTACTTGAGGGTGGTTTGGTAATTTTGGAAATGCATTTTATATAAAAACCAATTTTTATTTTTTTCCTCATTTTATCATTTTCATGCTTACTTTCTACATCTCCTTCCAAGTTTCTAAAACCTTCTTCCATGGCTTCTTAGGAAATTTTAAAGTTCAAAAATCTAAGCTTTATTCACTTTTAAATCTTTATACCTTGTTTAAACGCTCATACTTCGATCCCTACATCTTCTCTTCCAAAAACAAGCCCACACACCCTTGCTCTCAAACATGGCCGAGCATGCCCCTCCCTAGGGCGAGCTCTTTTTGTTTTTTTTCAAGCCCATAAAAACATCATTTTCCAAAGTCAAAGCATGAGTCTAGGCTCGGGTCAAGTTTAGTGAAGTTCGGTGGAGTTAGTAAGTTTGGATAGCTTAAAGTAAGTAAAGCTCACTACTTTTAATAAAATTTTTATGGTACTTGGTTCTAAGTTAGATGCTTGTTTAAATGAATTTGATGATGGTTGTATATGTATGCATATGTTTGGATGTGATGTGTAAACTTGAAAAGTTAGCAAGAAAAGCTAGGAAGTTAAAGTTAGTAAGAAGTTTCAAGTTAGGACCTTGGCTTATATTATGATGGAATGTTCTATATTTATGTTTGTAAACATACATACCAAGTTTAGGCTAAAGTTAAGTTGGCATTTGAGTTTTTCATATGTTGCGGCATTGAGATCCTTGGATTTAACTAGATTTCACTTAGATGTTTTATGAAAAAGTTTATAAAGTATGTAACTTCATGTGTTTGGTTTTCAAAAACTTTATTTAAAGTTATAACAGTAAGTTAAAAGTAAAAATATAGAGTTTTGGAAATGATTTGGAAAATAAATCAAGTTTTGAAATTTACGGATCATATAACGATAGTCGCTATAAGTGCAGTTCGCAAAAACAAACTATTTTTAAAATCTAAGAGTGTTTAACTTAAGAATCTTTTGAAAAGTGTTTTAAAATTTATATTTAGTATTTAAATAATAATAATAATTTATTTATTTAATTATTTATTGAATGATTTATTAAGTAAAGTAATCAGTACTTAATCATTAGTTAATAAAGTTAATTAATACTTAAGTGTTAATCGATTAAGTTAATTTTAATTAGTTAATTATTTATTTAATTATTTTATTATTAGAGGTTAAATATTTAAAAAAAGGTTAATTATTTTCTTATTAGAGGTTAATTATTTAATTATTTATTAAAGATTAATTATTAGTTAATTATTTATTTACAAAAGGGTCTAAATATTTAATTAATTACTAATTAAGTAAGATTAATTAAGACTTGATTAAGATTAATTTAATTATTAATGAAGGTTAAATTATTATTAATAATTAATTAGAAACTAATTATGGTTTAAATACTTATTTAAAGTTTAAATATTTATTTAAAGATTAAGTATTATTTAATTATTTATATAAAGGATAATTATTATTTAATTAGTTATTTAAAAGTTAATTATGGTTTGATTATTAATTAAAGGTTTAATTATTATTAAATAAAGAGTTTAAATGTTATTTAATTTTTTAATAAATGTTTTGTGGTTTTAAACCACTTTATTTCTTAAGATCGGTTTTGTTTTAAATTAACTTTCCTTTAAAGAATGTTTTTAAATCCAATGGATTACTCTGTCGATCACCTTTAAGTTACTTCATTGAATACAAAACCCAATGACATTTGTTTAGCAGAATATATCACCATTCTGCTAATTAAGTTATATTTGACATCTGTTAGCAAGACCAAACACCATTCTGTTATTATATTAACTTGGACATGTGTTTAGCAGATAAATCTCTATCTGCTATTATAGTAACTTGGACATCTTACTTATATGTTGATTTGTTTGTTGTTGGCTGATTCATTTTACATACATGTTTGTTATGTAAATACCCATGATATAACTTCGAAAAGTTAAACTTAATAAAATATAAACCACTGTGGTCACTAAGTCATTTTCTAATTTTGTGAAGTTAAATGTTTTATTTTATCCTTTTTTAAAAAAATGGTTTAAAGTTTATTACCATTTCAAATAAGATATTTAAAGGACGATTAAGTAGTGTTTTTATTAAAGGTGTTTTGAAGTAATTTAATACTTTTTAAGGGTTTGTTAGAAAATCATTTTTTGTTAATATGATTTAAAGGTAAATTTAATGAAGGATGTTGTAAATAATAACTTATTTATTTAAAAATTGTTTTAAATAATTGATTTTATCAAAGGAACTTTATTGATTTAAGTTTATAAAAGAAGTTTTATTTTAAAATAAGGAAAGTTTATAAAGGGTTTCGAATATTTATAAAGAGGTTTGATAAAGGGTTTTGAATACTTATAAAGAAGTTTTAAAATGATTTTGGAGATTTATAAAAGTTATATAAATGATTTTTGATGATTATAAAAGAGTTTTATAAATGACTTTGGAATTTTAGTAAAGGATATTTCACATATGAAGAGATTTATTAAGAGCATTTACTGAAGAAATTTATAAAAGAATTTGAGATTGGATTTCCTTTAACTGACCTTCTTAATTTTGGTGGTATGGACATTCACTCCACACTTAACACCGAAGAAATAGTGTTTGAGGTTATCTTTATCTTCAATTTAAATAACATTTATTTGATCTTTTTAATATGATTTTGAAATCAGAAATCTTTCACAAATGTTTTGTGAAAACACTTATGTCAGTGAGATAAGTATACGAATGTTTTGATAAACGTTTTGGAATTTTTTTTTAATAAATGAAGATTTGTTTTTGAGGCTTAATGGTTGCTATGGGTGATTAAATCTCTAGATTTTTTTGTTTGTTTGTGTATTTGATAGTTAAATAACCGACTATCAAACCTTGACCGGTTTTGACTTAGGAAGTATGATAGTATATGCGAGTTGCTCGGTGAGGACTCAAATACTTATTGTATACTTCCAAAAGAGCCAAGAATGAGTCAACCGGAAATTATCGTTGTCGGTTTGGAGAGATCGATCAAATATTTTATCAGAAAACCACTCCGAACAAACATATAAGTTCACATGGAAGACATCTTAAAGATGATTGAAGACGATGTTCCTTGAAGAGCCTTTGGTTTCGCTCAGACCTAGAGCGAACTTGTATGGATGAATACTAGCATTGCATTTTTGCCTAGAGGGCAGTGTTAGCATTCCAAGATGGATTGCTAAATGTTAAGAACGTAGCCTCTCAAACCTCACATTCCAGAAAGGTTAAAACATGGTAGACGCGACAAGGCTATGTGGGTCGCAACTATTAGGGTATGATCATCCCAAGATCTAGTGTCGATATCTCTATGCATGCTTCGGGGATCATTTTTGGTTGTTGATCACAGCCAATGGGTGATCATATTCGGTAATACCCAGTTCAGAGATAGACCGGTTGTAACACCCCACATCTATATGCATACTATCCAAGAGTATTACAGAGTAATACTATCAGAGAATACGGAGAATGAGGCAATATGTGGTACATACGCGAATATTCCTTTGGACTAACACTGGTATGTATTAAAAAATCTAATACATAACTAATGCATGTGTACACAACATCGGTACAAAGCAATAGACATGTGTGCCTCCAGGACAGAACAATACATATATGTAGTACATCACAGAGTACACAAAGCCAAATGTGACGACCTGGGTTTTCGGACCAATCAAAATCGCTGAAAAACCCGTTCATTCTAAAACTACGAATGAAAACTACCAACTTAATACACAATATTTGATAAATATTCAACATTACTAAATGTATAGGATATAATTTCAATTATACAACTTATTAATGTAATTAATTAATTTATTCTACAAGGTGTGCTTTAATACATACTAAATACCAATATAAATAAATCTACCACTGTACAACTCCGATGAGAGAGACAACAATAGCCATTCCTGCTAACTCAATAAACATGCCAAATGCGGAATAAAATAGTAAGCAGGAAAAGTACATCAATACATGATATATGGCAAAACAATAAACAGAAAAATGTTATGTTATTATTGGGGCTACATCACTACCACTTGTGACTGACTACGTACCCCTATCTAATTGGGTCAAATGCAGCGATAACATATAATATATAAATAGAATAATGTTAAAAGAATTCAATACAACTTAATGTCAATTATATATACGTACAGTGTAAAGGTTGAATAAATATTATATTATCTCCTATGTAACTCCTTTAAGCCCAATAAAACATAAGCTGGTCCTATCGTCCCTGTACCTGAAATGTCTCGGACTAAACCCGAGTATTATAAAATAACACACGGGTCAGACAATGTCTAATAAGGGTACATAATAATAATAATGGAAGCACAATATATTCACTGAATAATAAAATAAATAAATATATATAACCATAAATAGTCTTCAAGGCATCACATTACCTAAATAACTCAAATCCATATGAAATAGTCAATACCGATTTCAAAGATGTCATCACCCATGGAGAAATACATCAAATCATAAAATCACAGAATTAATACAAATGGGTGAATCATACATATCTAGATATCATCATTAATCAGTAATGAGACATCCTCAAGTGAAGTCAAGTAGTAATGAAGTAATTCCCGTTATCTCTCCCAATCTCATATTATAAAATATCAATATCAAATCAATAAATCAATAAGAAAGGTTTGAGCCAGCTTATAACAATGCCACAATGTGCAAAATCATATATCTCGCCCCACAGCCTTTGGAGAGGTGAAACCCTCGATTGAAAGGTCCTAAGAGATAAATATAATAAATCAATAATAAGTAGGTCGTTTGTCTGATAATGATACAGGGTTGATCATACTCTGAACGTAGTCTCAGGTATAATCTCATCTATACATAATATATATCTATTTACTACCAACATACATACACGTACATCCACGTATTCCAGAACCAGATGGGAGACTGAAAGCATATCTGCTAGCTCCAAGAGCCACACGTGGTCCATATGACATGCTCCTACAGTCATCGGTTATCATTACCTCTCCTCTCTCGATATCATGGCAATGATCCACTATAGGCTCGATAACGTGCAGCCTCTTCAGCCACGACTATCGATATGTACCCCTATGGTAACTGACTGCTAGCCTATGCAATACAAGGGGCAACCAACTACCAGTCTTGTCATGCACATCAAACGTCATAACAATGAAAGTGTCGCGGATCTGGGGCGCGACCCCTAGATCAGGCCACCAGGGTGAATACTGGCCAATCTGGTTCACTCCCGAAACATAAAGGGAGTCGGACTAAGGTAGAAAGACATATAATGTACACAAACTATGTAGCTAACTAGTAGCCTCCATACGTGCTCACCGCAATGAGTCACCCACACCTCATTTACTCCCGTATGAGTGTCATCTACAAGCAAAGAATAACTGAATAAATAACACAACGATGTCCCATACCACCACATGTTACTAGTCCATTTATTCAGTGGTCATATATCACACTCGCCCTTCTATATTCTGTATAACGAGTCTAGAGAATAACTGATAAAGTGTTACTGAAAGTCTTAAACCAGACGGTATCACTAAACCATTTATTCTAATTCCTCGTCACACAGAATGATTAATAACGAATCAAATAGAAAGGATGTCATCACCATATCATCTCAAAACACTAATTAAATCAATATCAATGGTGAATCATTCATATAATCTTGTTCAATATAAAAGAAAAATCAGAGAAGTAATGTAAAATAAGTTTGTCGAATATATATAGAACAATTAAATAAGTAAACAAACTATTCACAACATATAATTTCATATAAAAAAGTAAATATTAAAAGATGAATAAATAATACATATCTCAATGTTAACTGGCATCTTGGCTCGGTTACAAAACGACAGTTGAAGAAATTATCATTAGCACTAGACAAGATTCTGATCAAGAAGAGACTGGAGGTGGTAGCAAGTTGTCAGGCCCACAACAAAGCAAGTGCATTCGGCCTGCCTGGCCTGGTGCGCAGATTCACCTACTATGGGCAGAGGCACCTAGTTCCTAAGCCCATGAGGGAAGTCCAACCCATCTCGTCTATAAATAGGAGGGCAGTAGCACAATGAAAGGGACCTGTTTTGGAGAACAATGGGGAGACTCTGCCATTTTTTATACTCTCCTCTTTTTAATTCAAACTTGTATTCAAGTCATTAATATATGGATTGTATCTGTATTCAACTACTTGTGAAAGAAATAAAGATCAAAACTCAGAGTGGACGTAGGCAGTTACGCCGAACCACTATAAATCTGGTGTTCTCGTTTTTGTTGTTCTATTGGCATTGAATTTCACTATAGTTCAGTTCTAATTCGTCTTCTTCATTAATCTCTTTACACAATCTTTCTCAACGAGGTTAGTGACCAATTTTGGTGCTAACACTCAAAATAGATTTATAACCATATACTTCATTTAAAATTATATCATATATTCTAAATCAATATACGCTAAAGGATAAACAAGGTAGCTAGAACATAGGTAATTCAAATTAACTAATTAGAATTAAAAATAACAAAATCGATTCTTAATATAATCATTAACGCCATTTTATTCCATAATAGGAATAAATATTTATATATGAAAAAAGGTATATGTTCATGGATTAACAAGAAATAAACTTAATAGTAACCTTATTATTTACCATACAAAAATTATTTAATTTCTTTATTTATAATAAAATTAATCAATGATTAAATGTTCGCTAATAATATTAAATACTCATTTCAGATCTAGAATAATTTATAAAGCTAATGTTGGCCATAAGACTATTTCTTAAATTTGCTAAGATTAAATATTATTTTAAATAATTTCAAAACATCCAATTTAATTCAATTTATATAAAATATAATAAATACCCTTTTTATACTGGAATTATATTTATACTGAATTTCAGAAAATATAATGCAAAATAACAATTCATCGCAACTCATATCATACTTTAAAATATATGTAAATAACTTCATTTTGTTATTGATCTTAAAGCGATATTCTCATCAATATTTAGTTACATATATAGATACAATAGCATATGAACACTAAGATGGACATATTAAATATATTTATAGGTATACACACACACACACTAACTTCTCATTATAATCTAATTTATATTTTATCTTTGTAAAATTGCATAAATATTAAACCGACAAATTGGTTTTGATTATCTGTTCATATACTTATTCTCCTATTAATTATACAAGTATGCAATTAAAAATTGAGCTGCTTCAAGATGAAGCAAACTGAAGGAGTATTCATGAAAAAAGAAAATTCTTTCATCTTAGTAAAGAAGAGTACATTTATTAAAACAAAAGCAACAGACAATATATAATGTATAGATACAAGCCCTCAGTAAAAGCCAATAGCAGGTCATATTCTCAAGCAATAAACATCAGTTTAAATATATATATATTCATTAACTTGCATAGGTCAAAATGCAAGGAGAATACATTCCTAAGGCAATAAAACGCATGCAAGAAGAAGGAAAGGGAACCAAAAGTGCACGCATACAGTGTTTAAAAGCGATTATTATTAATGGAAGCTCAAAAGAAAAATAAGGCACAAGTATATGAAAACTGACATATAAAAAGATACACAGCAAGTTCAAAGACAAAGTATACATTAGTAGCCAATTTAATTAGTATACTAAAAATCACTTCCTTAATCTGTTAAATTTATATTTACAATTCTATATATGTAATGGCTATAGCTTATACCTCCAAACAGTTGAGTAAATACAATGAAAAACCTTGTTTAACCAGTTAATATGAGACATTGCAAAGCAAAATACTTGTTTATATAATGAAACTAGAGGTGTCATCCAAATCAGGCTAGGGAATAGAATGCATAAGTTGGGCTATAACTAGAATATAATTAAGATATTAAAACAGGATTAAAACTTTAAGTATAATTTACAATTACAAAACTCCACAGCCATTTAAAATAGTACGTATATACTATATCCTAATTCAAACACGTATACTACTATACAACTCCCTTTAATTAAATATTGTATAAACATAAAGAGACACATAAGATCTAAGTATGCTCAGCCACTGATACACGTAAGAAGAAAGGAAGGGAAACCGGTAAAAGCAGCGCAGTGCCTCCGGATAGTGAGTTCAAAACTCAACTTAATAAAGGAAAATTCTATCCACTTCCCTGACATCCCATGATTGACCAGGGCATAGAGGATCTTGCGGAAGCTTATGAACGACATCAAGGGAACGGACAAGCAACCGCTATTCAAACGGTACTCCCAAAGGTTGGAGAACATAGATTATGTGACTCTAGCAAACGTCAAGATGACTCCAAGCACCATTCTTCGCTGACCCAGCACTTCGAATTTAGTGATTCCAAGCAAACCAATGTTTGGCTCTAAGCAATTTATTCCAAATACTAACAAGGGTATCATACTAATCACATTTGAGGAAAGTTGACCTCCAAATATATTTTGGCAGCTAGTTAGCTAAAGAGCCTCCTACGACTATGGATCGTTTCTTTTACAAAATGAATCAGGACTAAAGTGAGGTGGAGTGGAGCATACTAAGAAAAATAACAATGAAGGCCCGTTGGCTAAGGATGTAGATCCCAGTAGCTGAAACAAGACTTCAGAATTCAGCTCATATGCTCTTTGAAAGGTTCAATTGACAACCTCTACTTGAAGACTCACGACTCGGAGTGGTACTGGAAACCAACCTCGAGAGAGTACACCAAAGTCTAAAGAAAATCAGGGGAATGTTGTATATTCCCAAATGCTCATTGATCCTAACACGGGCGATTACAAACACCTCCGAGGTGTGATCGAAAAGATGACCTAGAAAGGAAAGCTTCAATAGTATGTACAAGTCCTACAGAATGGTGGGCAGCGAATATCCGATGCCTATTAATAAAGGGCTATGAGTATCAATTGGACGGTTGACGGCCGACATCCCTTTGAAAGGAGCCAGGGGCGGAGTCGAATAGCGAGCACATGATGCTGCTTCACATATCAATGAGATTTACCATAATCTTCTTTGAATTATTTCCATTTCCATCTCTATTTCAATTATTCTATGAACTACGACTAGCTTGAACTAAACTACTTTCAAAACGATGCAGGTGACCAGGTACTCAGATTTGGTTGCCAACCAATCTATGCAGACCATGATCGGACGTGTGGAGTTACATCTGGACGAGCATAATTCAATCGCTCATCATCAACCATCTGCCTTTGATTTGGGGCTATGGACTAAATATTGAAAAGTTCATCACGATCAGAGCCTAATACAAAGTCAACATGACCAACCATCCATTCATCGACCTCCATGTTTGACTCGGAGACCTAAGCAAGGCTTGGAATGGGTATGGCCTGATCATCCACTCAAATCGAGTCATAGAACAAAGTTCGACAAAATACAGATGCCCCTCCTGAAACTCAGTGACGCCGGGATCTGTCTAGAGTGGACATGATTTGTTCATCTACACATCAAATCCTACCTCGAACACAAAAGGTTATTCGAAAGCCCGACTTGAAGTAGTTGTGGTGGACTTCCTACTCATTAACCATCGCTCTCAATATATGGACACGACTGCACCTTGGAACATATGCAACTTACTTTGCCTACTCAACAATCTATTATCCTTATTTTCTAAAAGGAGATACGGAGCAAATTGTAAGAGATTTGGCTATCTAACCCAACATGGATGTGATCTAACCATCTGTCATATACCTCCTTCCTTGACTTGATTGGAAGAGCTATAATCACCAAGCGGACGAGAATCGATCGTCCATTTTTCAAATTCCGTCCCTTATCCTGGGGGGCAGAATCCCATTCCATGAGCAAACGTGGTTCGATTGTTCATTCGACGACATTAGCCTCGATACAGTAGATGAATACAAATTAAAGAATGGAAATACGACTGCTCTCAACTTAAACCTCCAAGTCCCCAGAGCGCGGACTGGAGTACTCTAAGTCCCCAGAGCGTGGACTAGAGTATAAACGACTTAAACCTCAAAATCCCCAGAGCGCGGACTGGAGTACTCTAAGTCCCCAGAGCGTGGACTAGAGTATAAACGACTTAAACCTCCAAGTCCCCAGAGTGCGGACAGGAGTACTCTAAGTCCCCAGAGCGTGGACTAGAGTATAAACGACTTAAACCTCCAAGTCCCCAGAGTGCGGACTGGAGTACTCTAAGTCCCAGAGTGCGGACTAGAGTATAAACGACTTAAACCTCCAAGTCCCCAGAGTGCGGACAGGAGTACTCTAAGTCCCCAGAGCGTGGACTAGAGTATAAACGACTTAAACCTCCAAGTCCCCAGAGCGCGGACTAGAGTACTCTAAGTCCTCAGAGCGCGGACTAGAGTATAAACGACTTAAACCTCCAAATCCCCAGAGCGCGGACTGGAGTACTCTAAGTCCCCAGAGCGTGGACTAGAGTATAAACGACTTAAACCTCCAAGTCCCCAGAGTGCGGACAGGAGTACTCTAAGTCCCCAGAGCGTGGACTAGAGTATAAACGACTTAAACCTCCAAGTCCCCAGAGCGCGAACTGGAGTACTCTAAGTCCCCAGAGCGCGGACTAGAGTATAAACGACTTAAACCTCCAACTCCCCAGAGCGCGGACTGGAGTACTCTAAGTCCCCAGAGCGTGGAGTAGAGTATAAACGACTTAAACCTCCAAGTCCCCAAAGTGCGGACAGGAGTACTCTAAGTCCCCAGAGCGTGGACTAGAGTATAAACGACTTAAACCTCCAAGTCCCCAGAGCGCGGACTGGAGTACTCTAAGTCCCCAGAGCGCGGACTAGAGTATAAACGACTTAAACCTCCAAGTCCCCAGAGCGCGGACTGGAGTACTCTAAGTCCCCAAAGCGCGGACTGGAGTACTCTAAGTCCCCATAGCACGGACTAGAGTATAAACGACTTAAACCTCCAAGTCCCCAGAGTGCGGACTGGAGTACTCTAAGTCCCCAGAGCGCGGACTAGAGTATAAATGACTAAAACCTCCAAGTCCCCAGAGTGCGGACTGGAGTACTCTAAGTCCCCAGAGCGCAGACTAGAGTATAAATGACTAAAACCTCCAAGTCCCCAAAGTGCGGACTGGAGTACTCTAAGTCCCCAGAGCGCGGACTAGAGTCTAAACGACTTAAACCTCTAAGTCCCCAGAGTGCGGACTGGAGTACTCTAAGTGCCCAGAGTGCGGACTAGAGTATAAATGACTTAAACCTCCAAGTCCCCAAAGTGCGGACTGGAGTACTCTAACTCCCTAGAGTGCGAACTCGAATATAAGCGAATCGGATCTCCAAGTTCCCTGAATATGAACTATGACACAAATGACTTGAATTTGTCAAATCCCTGACATACGGGCTAGAAAGTATTCTAAGTGCTCGTAGCACAGAATGGAAGTTCAACGACTCCCGAAGAGTTTCCGAGTTATATGAAGGTGGACTGAGAAGTCTATGTTACTCACAACTGCTTGGATTAAAATCACAATCACAAAGAAAACTGAACAATAAGAGTCTTTTGTAAGACAGAAAAAGGAACTAAACCTTATTCAGAAATGAGTTTCTATTACAACCCCTCCAAGGTTCGGGGTCGACATTCTATTTACAAGGACTAAGGAAATAGATGAAAATAAATACATGACTTAAACTAACTCTCGTTGAACGAGGATAGTAATCACTTCTTGTGCTTCTTCAACTTCTTTCCAGACGGCTCCTCTCCAGAGCATTTACCCTTGGTACTCTTCTTTGATAGAGGGGTAGCAACTGAAGGAGTACGGGGGCCTTCCATGGGCTTGGACCCGCCAGGAAGGATGACCTTCAACGGCTTGTTCAAAGGATCGTCCAAGTCCACAACTCGGGGCTCTACTATGACCTTGACCGTCTCCTCCTTCTCTTTCTCGAGCCGTTTCTCCATGCTCAATTCGGATGTGTGCTCAGAGGCGCCTGTAATTTCTACTTCATAACCCCCGTCGGTATTAGAGGAGGTTTCAGACTTGTCTTCATCAAGCGCTCCGATCACCTGAGCATCTGGACCAGAAGCCTCCCCTGCGTGAGTGGCTTCACTTGTTTTCTCCCTCACTTCCTTGGCGACATCGCTCCTCGGAGTGGGCTCGGGGTCAGAACGGCCTGCACAAAATCGTGGAAAACAAGCATTAGAATGCAATAGTCCTGCATAAAGAATAACGACTTTCGAAATCTTAAAGATAATCTTAAAGCGAAGGATTATCTACCAGGTTTAGGAAAACTCTCAGCCATCCAGGGGGTCTCACCCTCTGGAATGGGAGACAGAATGCGGACTAAAGTACTCTAAGTCCCTGAGTGCGAACTAGAGTATAAATGACTCAAAAACCTCTACGTCCCCAGAGTGCAGACTACAGTACTCTCAGTCCCCAGAGCATGGACTAGATTATAGACGACTTCAGAAAAATCCCTAAATCCCAGAAGCGGACCAGATTACTCTAAGTTCCCAAAGTGCGAACTAGGGTATAAACGAGTTGACGAAAATCTCTACGTCTCGAACTATGGACTAAAGCATAAACCGTTCGACAAATCTCTAAGTCCCCGGAGCATGGACCGAAGCATGAACATAAATTGGGCGTGAGTCAACCGGGGGGAGAATAACACTAAGTCACCAGAATGCAGAGTGGTGTATAAACATCGATAAATAGATGAGTGGATTCCGACCATTTTCTATTCCGCAAACTTCGGCCTGGAATCGACAGGAGGATTATTAACCCACTGAGGATGGAGTTCGACCATCCAACTAGTGACCTGGCCAAATCAATGCTGGGGGCAGGGGTACAAAAAACTAAAAAGCCAAATACAACAGCTTACTATAGCTCTAGCGTGGCATTCTTTATAACTTGAGGCAACGACTGCAGGAAGGCCTCAATACAGAACCAATCGAAACGGCATCCAAAGCTACAAGCAACCTACTATATCATACCTCAGACCAAGCGTCAATGCCGATCCGCACCAAGAACATACGAATGTGACTCGGATGTTTTTTGAAAAACTATGACCCCTAGAGTATGGAAAGGAGGGTAAACCACGAATACTTGGTCAAAAATTCTCCAGCACCCTCGTTCAATTCGTCAGGAGGAGTATGAAACTGGATGAGCATAACCCGACTGCATTTGTAGCCAACTTTACCCCGAGATCTGATTACAGAGCATGAACCAAAGTGGACGTGGATGACCATCCACTGTCCAAATTACGCCCTAAAACTTACGTGGCATCGAAGTATTCCTCTTGGAATGAAAAACCACGATAAAATCCAAGGTAGGCGAGACCTAGTCTCCCATCGACTGACATGATCCCATAATTCAACGGGAAAGAGAGTAAAGCTAAAGTGGGCGTGGCTGGCCTTCCTACTTATCGGTATATGCCCCAGACCTGGGGGCACGAGCGAGAAGCAAGATGAATGTGGACCGACTATTCAACAATCACCTCTATGTCTTTGGAGTTTAGGTAAAAACATAAACATAGCTAGGACGAGACTCAACCGTCCATGCAGTACATTTATCAACCCGAGACTGGGAGAAGACGCATGGTCATCCAAAAACTGGCTACGATAGCTCAGTATTAAAACTTATATATAGTGCTTACAGCTACTCAAGGCAATGACCGAAAGGATGCCTAGAGATGGAATCATTAAATCGATGCCAAAGCTTGTAGGCAACTGACTGTCACTCCAACCCGAAGGGCGAGTGAAGGATCATGAATGCATTGAATAGAAAATGCGTTACTCGAATATACAAGCAAATTCAAACTCATAGCAAGACCTAGCTATGCAGTTGCACGCAACTTGAGGCTGGCCCCTACTCGACATTTCCTTCAACGTGCTTTTAAGCCTGATCTTTGGCCATTTGCAGATAATCAATTAGAGCATTCAGAGCCCTTCATTATTTGACTTAACAACTCATGACAAGACTCTAGGATTCGACCAGAGTAACCATCACATTGACCGTCCCAACCATATTTCACATTGAATGTTATGCAAAATAGTTACATCTTTACTCAAAAAATCTGGGATGGCACCTGCTAAGCTGACGGTCAACATTACAGCCAGCCATGGCGACCCTTTCCGGGTGATGAATATCGGATCACAGCTCAGTGCAATGATGATAAAAGAATTAGTTGGATTTTTCTGAATAAATGATGATATGTTCCCTTGGACCCATTCTGACATGCATATGTGATTTCATTAACTATCGCGGGCCATGCATTGGATATTAACCCGAAGCTACAAAAGCTAGCACAATCTCTATTGAATTCATCATGAAAGCTCCACTCTTACTTTTAGGCTCACCCCATCAACGTCTATGCCTACCAGCCGTTGCGACAGGGCATACAATGACCTGAGACGTTTGAAAGACTACTTAAATAGAATATCGAACTAAGCTAATTCGATATCACTTATTTCCCACGAAGGGCTATCCAAGGACGGAAATTAGCAGACCTCACACCCAAATTCACTACCTCAGATGACTATTCGAAGAGTAGCAGAGAACCAACCATAAGATGGAAAATGTACGCGGATGGAGCATCCAATGATCAGTGTTATGGCATAGGAGTCATGATAATGACTCCTGGGGAACGATCAATCTGCTACGTCTTAAAACTCGATTTACCTGTAACAAACAACGATGCTTAGTATGAAGCCCTGACTGCCAGCCTCAAACTTGCTAGAGGATTTGAAGTGAAAACTTTACATATCTTTTGTGATTCTTGATTAGTAGTATACAAATTTAAGGAAGTTGATCTTGCTAGGGGCATTGTCTTGCTCCTTATCTCGGCCAAGTCCAAGAGCTACTAACCGACTTCACGTATTACATCATTACACACGAACTTAGCGAACAAAATGAAAAGGTGTCATGGTTGACTCCTATCAAAGACTATCTACAATGAGGAATTCTTACTGAACGGAGGAATGGAAAACGACAGATCCTCCTCAAAGCTTCACGCCAAATCATCTAAGAATAAGTCGTGTGTCAAAAGGAGTTTATCCATCCCCATGCTTTGGCATATCGCCCATGATGATATCTTGAGCAAAGTCTATGAAGAAGAATGCGGTAATAATATCAGGGGGAAAACCATGATAAAGAAGATACTCTGCTATAGGTATTACTGGCCAACTATCAACCCAGAAGCGGTTGATCATGCTAGACAATGTGATGAGTGCAAGATGTTTGCAAAAAATCCGGGAACTCCGCCGATGGAAATTATTCAAATGACTAGTTCATAGCCGTTTGCCACTTGGGGGCACTGAAATCATCTTCTTGTCGATCCTAAAGGTGGTGCGAAATACACCATCATAGCAGTGGATTATGTCACCAGATGGGCAGATGAAGAACTCTTAACCACGACCAAGATGAAGAAAATAATCAACTTCTTTATCCGTAACGTCATCTGTCCTCATGACCTTCCATGATCCATTATAACTGCAAATGGATAGGTTGAAGCTGTGAACAAAATCATAGAGTCTGTTCTGAAGAGAGGTTTGGAAAACTCCTCAAGTGGCTGATTGCAACCCTTATTTCACAAAAAATACAAATAAGGAATCGCAATTGAATTGCAATTAAACTAGATGGAGTTGGCGATGACTTATGAGCATATAAAACGCATCCGAGAGCCAATGGCAAGAACATGTACCCGAACGTGCATGTGTACATCCGAAAAAGTTCGACTTCTTGAAATCAACAGAAATTGAATTCTCACTAAGGGTTATTAAGAGAAGACTAGATCAGATAGCCGAAGCTTATTAGCTCTGCAGAATCAGACACGAATGGCCACTGATGAACTACAACCCTGGATTTATAATATTGGGAATCGACCAAGCATCACAATGACCAAAGAAGGATACAACACCTTGAGAGTATAAATTTGAGGATAATAACTATTCAAGAAACATGGTGGATTTCTTTCTGAAGACAAGGAATACTCGATGATTCAAAGCGTGTTGTGTTGCTTCACACGACACACTTTGGGGGGCAAGTGTTAACCGGCATCTTGGCCCGGTTACAAAATGACAGTTGAAGAAATTATCATTAGCACTAGACAAGATTCTGATCAAGAAGAGACTGGAAGTGGTAGCAAGTTGTCAGGCCCACAACAAAGCAAGAGCATTCGGCCTGCCTGGCCTGGTGCGCAGATTCACCTACTATGGGCAGAGGCACCTAGTTCCTAACCCCATGAGGGAAGTCCAACCCATCTCGTCTATAAATAGGAGGGCAGTAGCACAATGAAAGGGACCTGTTTTGGAGAACAATGGGGAGACTCTGCCATTTTTTATACTCTCCTCTTTTTAATTCAAACTTGTATTCAAGTCATTAATATATGGATTGTATCTGTATTCAACTACTTGTGAAAGAAATAAAGATCAAAACTCAGAGTGGACGTAGGCAGTTACGCCGAACCACTATAAATCTGGTGTTCTCGTTTTTGTTGTTCTATTGGCATTGAATTTCACTATATTTCAGTTCTAATTCGTCTTCTTCATTAATCTCTCTACACAATCTTTCTCAACGAGGTTAGTGACCAATTTTGGTGCTAACACTCAAAATAGATTTATAACCATATACTTCATTTAAAATTATATCATATATTCTAAATCAATATACGCTAAAGGATAAACAAGGTAACTAGAACATAGGTAATTCAAATTAACTAATTAGAATTAAAAATAACAAAATCGATTCTTAATATAATCATGAACGCCATTTTATTCCATAATAGGAATAAATATTTATAAATGAAAAAAGGTATATGTTCATGGATTAACAAGAAATAAACTTAATAGTAACCTTATTATTTACCATACAAAAATTATTTAATTTCTTTATTTATAATAAAATTAATCAATGATTAAATGTTCGCTAATAATATTAAATACTCATTTCAAATCTAGAATAATTTATAAAGCTAATGTTGGCCATAAGACTATTTCTTAAATTTGCTAAGATTAAATATTATTTTAAATAATTTCAAAACATCCAATTTAATTCAATTTATATAAAATATAATAAATACCCTTTTTATACTGGAATTATAGTTATACTGAATTTCAGAAAATATAATGCAAAATAACAATTCATCGCAACTCATATCATACTTTTAAAATATATGTAAATAACTTCATTTTGTTATTGATCTTAAAGCGATATTCTCATCAATATTTAGTTACATATATAGATACAATAGCATATGAACACTAAGATGGACATATTAAATATATTTATAGGTATACACACACACTAACTTCTCATTATAATCTAATTTATATTTTATCTTTGTAAAATTGCATAAATATTAAACCGACAAATTGGTTTTGATTATCTGTTCATATACTTATTCTCCTATTAATTATACAAGTATGCAATTAAAAATTGAGCTGCTTCAAGATGAAGCAAACTGAAGGAGTATTCATGAAGAAAGAAAATTCTTTCATCTTAGTAAAGAAGAGTACATTTATTAAAACAAAAGCAACAGACAATATATAATGTATAGATACAAGCCCTCAGTAAAAGCCAATAGCAGGTCATATTCTCAAGCAATAAACATCAGTTTAAATTTATATATATTCATTAACTTGCATAGGTCAAAATGCAAGGAGAATACATTCCTAAGGCAATAAAACGCATGCAAGAAGAAGGAAAGGGAACCAAAAGTGCACGCATACAGTGTTTAAAAGCGATTATTATTAATGGAAGCTCAAAAGAAAAATAAGGCACAAGTATATGAAAACTGACATATAAAAAGATACACAGCAAGTTCAAAGACAAAGTATACATTAGTAGCCAATTTAATTAGTATACTAAAAATCACTTCCTTAATCTGTTAAATTTATATTTACAATTCTATATATGTAATGGCTATAGCTTATACCTCCAAACAGTTGAGTAAATACAATGAAAAACCTTGTTTAACCAGTTAATATGAGACATTGCAAAGCAAAATACTTGTTTATATAATGAAACTAGAGGTGTCATCCAAATCAGGCTAGGGAATAGAATGCATAAGTTGGGCTATAACTAGAATATAATTAAGATATTAAAACAGGATTAAAACTTTAAGTATAATTTACAATTACAAAACTCCACAGCCATTTAAAATAGTACGTATATACTATATCCTAATTCAAACACGTATACTACTATACAACTCCCTTTAATTAAATATTGTATAAACATAAAGAGACACACAAGGTCTAAGTATGCTCAGCCACTGATACACGTAAGAAGAAAGGAAGGGAAACCGGTAAAAGCACGCATACAGGAAGGATAACTTACTCACACGCACTAACTGGCAATGGAACACACGCAATAACGAATAGCTACAGACTTGCGCACTAAGACAGGGCACAAAAATAAACTGTTGCGTAAACATGGCCACTGGTCGACCAGTCACCACCACCGGTCGAAAGGTCTAATTCAAGGAATTTGCAGTCAGACAACATCCGATTCACACAATAGCGTGGTGGGAATACAGAACACCATAATCAAAAAGACGAATGTAGTTGCCCCATACAAGGACATTGTAAAAATCATATCTATGTTATTGTAAAGCAACTAAATACTACTATTTGTAAAAATCATTCAATGTCATTGTAAAATTTGGAGCTATATAAACAATACCTATGTTATTGTTCATATCTACTTCCATCATTCCAAATATGGCTTTATCCATATCTTGGTGCCTATCGTCTATAAGTAGTAATAATAATTTAGTTCCAATTTTTTGTCTAACTAATCCTCTTATGCCTATAACTATAAGTCCTAGGTGCATTAGTTTGTATTTCTGGATTTTTAATTGTCTTATAGCTTCTTGTGACATTAAGCTTATTACTTGCCGACTTCCATCTGGAATAGAAAGTATTTCTTCCCTATGGTGCCTATATAATCCTGTTATTGTTGTAAATAGTCCTGTTCTATATATTTCTCTAGGATTTAGAGAATCTAGTTGGTTATTTGAAAATATTTCTATGTCCCTTTCCAAGTTTATTATTTCTTCTAATTGATTTTGTGTGTTATTAGATCTTCTTAATATATTATCAATCCACCCCATGGATGATAAACTATTTGATTCTGTAGGTCTATCTGTTATATCACTCAATGACAACACATATTTTATGCGAGTGGAATGCTCACCTGAGTCTTACGTTCATTACTTTCTCACTGTTTCTTCACCTTCTTCAATCGCACGTACCCCATCTTCCAAAGCTTTGACGAAATACCCCTTTTCTTTTAAGCATGGGTGTATAGTATAGTGAAACGTATATTTAGATTTGAGAATTCATAAATTTATATTTGAATTTAAATTGAATAAGGAAGTAAGTTTTGGGTAAGCCTATGATTTTCTGAAGCAAATGAATGTTATCATCGTTAGAATATTTATAGAGAGGGAAAAGGACTCTGGAGATCAAATTCTCTGGAAATGGAAGAATCATGATATTTGATTTTAGGATATAAGCTAATGGATTTGATATGTTGGGCTTTAGTGTATTTGATATCTTTTCTTTTACTTTGTTTTATAAACAATTCAATATAAGTCCTACATTCCAAAACTATTTTAGTTTAATTGACCATTTATTTAATTCTTTTCCTAGTTAAATCTAAAATAATTAAATAAATTATTAAACTATTATAGCATAAAATATTCCCTATTATTTACAAAATCATCACTAATTATCTTACTATAAAGTCCCGATATTCCAAAATGAACTCAAATTATTTAATTAAATTCCAAAAAGTCCATTTTTAATTAAATAAACATCTATTTATTATTTACTACAAAACCGGTTGTTACACCAGTCCTGTGTTGGCAGAGGTCGAAAGGTTTTTGATCTCACTGTACATTTTATGTAGAGGTGTACATATTTTTGAAACGTAGTCCCTTATTTTGCCATTTGCTGGAAAAGTCATTCTCTGATAAGCGCCTTTGTTTTTTGATATTATACCTATTATTGTTGTTATGTACACGCATCATAGCTACTTGGTTATTAAATACTTTAAACCCTAGACAGTAGTATATTATCACTACATTTTTATAATGTAAAATAATTTGGTTATCGTAAGATAAAAACCCGTCTATGTTTATTTGTGGCGTGGTCTTACTTGATACCTTGGGTTTGAAAGTTTTTTTTATAAAAGTTAAACTTATGCTTTACTCACACCAGGCCCATATCTGACCCGGAATTTTATTTTCTTTCCTTAAAAATCTAGGATGCTCAAATTTGTATAAGCAGCCAAGTAGTTCAATGTAACGACCGGTAGGCTTTTCGACCCTCGGAAATCGACACTAATACGTCCACTGTATTGCGTGCCGAGTAATCGAATGCCGGAAAACCGCATTGTTAGGGAAAAAGAAAGAAGGAAGAAGATAAGAAGAAAACTAAACAACACAGAATCTTACAACAGAACGAATAATCTATAATATACTATAAATCTTTACACAAAAGAAAAACTGTAATGTGTGCATACACAAACATCAATCAGAGTATACTAACCTATTTCAGCCTGGACAGTTATAACATCCTGTCCTCACAATTGCTGATAAATACAACAATGAATATAGCAGAAAAATAACCATCTATGTAAATACGTCTTTGAGCCTCCAACTCGTCTCCTGAAGCTCCAAAGCATCCAAACCAATCTGTAATATGCTCGGTCTGGCTCAAGCATTATAATAAAATAACACCCGAGTCAGTCTGGAAACCAGCGTGAGAAAACACACCCAACTTGATATAAAGTTATAAGAAAAATCTTTGAAAAATCAAGAGTATCTCATAAAACCATGCCGCACATAAACACGGAAGAGTTTTTACCTTACGATAACCAAAACATTTTCTATAGAAGATCCATATATATTATAATAATGTCTAGGGGTCAAAGTAAAATATGAATATAGCTTAAATGGTTGCATCTCACGTTTCAGCATAGTTGGGCACAACTAAGTCCGTACGGCGCTTATTGGAGAATGGATTCCATATAATGACTAGGCTATTGGGGTACCACCTGTCACGGTGCATCTCTAGATAAACAAACACCAAGGACCTCGTCTGTATCCCTTGCCAACATAGGACCGGCCTACCCCTTGCTGGATAGTACCGAATATGAACACCCCTCCGTTAATGGGCCTCGAGCATACAAATGAGAGATAATAGCGACTGTAGATAGGGATGATCATACCCTACTTGGGAGCAACCCACTTAGCCCTGCTGCATCTCCCTTGTTTTAGTCATTCCCGTTTGATGAGGCTTGAGGCTACGTTTTACCTTTATATATAGCACTTCCCACTTGGAATGCTAATACTGCCTTCCAAGCAATAATGCAATACCAGCATTCATCCATGCAAGTTCGTTCTGGGACTGAACGAAACGCTTGAGAGCTCCATCTTCAAGTTCCATCATCTTCAAGATGTCTTCACTTCGAAACGCATTCGTTGGATCAAAGTGGTTTTCGGATAACCTATCCGATCCCGGTCTCTTCGAAACAACATTCGATAATTCTCGGTAAACTCAACCCCGGTTCTTTAGGAAATAAACAATCAAAGATAAGATTGGAGATTACCTCCTAACCGTTAGTGGACGGATTTCCTTATCATTATCCTAGGAGTACGAAACGAGATTTACACTTAACGACAATTTATAGTATTTTTAAAATATTAATTTGAGGCCAATAGCCACCCAACACTTAACCAATATGAATATTGATTTTCTATAACTATTGGGTTTTTATTTTCAAACATATAGCGATGTTATAACAACAGTGTCCACAATTATGTTCATTATTCAGTAATCCATACAAAGAAATATTATTAAAACAATTAAATAATAGTGAGGAATCCCGTTGGATCCCTCCAACCTGTTTCCCCTGCATCACAAACGGTATATAATCATAAAATATAAATCAACCACTTTAAGGCGGGATTCGTATACAAAGGGTCATCTGCTCTTACATGGGAAAGTAATAGGGTCTCATCCGCTCCAATAGGCGGGAATATATCAAATCCAACAAATAAATATAATAATTCATCCAAACAATCATTCATCAATTTTAATCAACTATAAATCATACTAGTTAAATAAAAAGGTGAGTTTAACTCACCGAAATTTTCTGTTGCCGCCGAGGCGTTCCAGTTTGGAACTAAAATCGAACGATGTCCGATTTTAGCCCCAAATTTAAACTGTCTCCAAATTTGTCCAAACAGCTCCAATGTGAAGGTTTCATCGTTACGAACACAGCGCAAAATTCCGCGCCTCGATTGGACCTCGTATAAGAGAGTTATTGAATTTTTAAGTCATGGACAATTTTAGATAATATAATTAACTAATTACACAATTAACAATTTAATTACATTTTAAACTTCTTCTTCCTCCTTCTTAAATTCCCCTTGCACGCAACCCATCTACCATGCATGGATGTGCACTGACACACCTCCTTGGCCAACCATCCATCGAACGGAATCCACCATCGCACTCCTCGCCGCGATCTCCTTCCGACCATCCCTACGCCATCACACCCACACCCCTGTGCTCGAATGCGACACCCAGCCTCCCCTTTAGCCACCGTTCAATCGCAACCCCCCAACCTCGACCACATCACTCAAAATTCAACCATTAAGTGCTAGTTGTCATGCTAAACTCAAAAACGACCTCGAATCAAGCTAATTCTTCTTTGATTCCACGAATTTCCTAACCCTAGATGCTAAGCCTCTCATTGCTTCATTGAGAACATTGTTGCGCCTCCAAACTTGCTGCCGAGTCCACCAAATTATGACAAATCGAAGATCTATCCAATTGCAACTTAAAGATATAAACTTTATATTTTTATCAATATGTTTGGATTTGTTTTTGAATTCCCAAAGTTTTAATCTAATTTAATTTTTCTCCTTTCTTGCTTCTCTAGTTAAAAAAAATGAGAAGAGGGGGAAGGAAGCATTTTTAAAAAAAATGAGGCATGTCATGAACGTGCAGAGGCATGGGCTGATGTATGGGATAGGGTATGGGGTAAGGTATGGCTGAATATAAACATATACATACATTATTTAAATTCTCAATTATCAAGCTATAAAACGTCCGAAAATCTCGAACTCCAAACAAGGCGTGCCGCCGGGCGTTCTATATGTTATACCCCTATTCCAAACACAATGGAACTTGTTTCGAGGCCTAATTCGACCGTATGCAGAAGATAGCTTTTTGAACTCAATTAATATATTAAATTTTCAATATTAAATTCTACGCGTTTCGATCTCACACGACCAAATGATACGTCCGATCATCATGAAATTTGACGGCGTATTATAATTCATTATTACGAACCCAATGAAACTAGTTTCATCGAAATCCGAGATAGTGACCCGAAAGTATATTTTTATATGTTAATTAAAACGAATTATTTTCAAAATTGATTAAATCACTTTTAAATCCAATTTAAGAGTTTTATTATCTTCATTCTTATTAATAGAAATTAAATAAGCTTTTAAATCAATTTTTTATCTAACTTAAAACCCAAGATTCAATTATATAAATAATTTCAATTATAAAATTCAACAATTAAATTATCCAATAAATCACTATATTTGAAATTCAAGTTATTTAACCTATAAAATTTACTTTTCAATATTTAAAATCAATTAAATATTCTAATTTCAAATGACCAAAATTTTGGGTCGTTACACTCTTTCCCCTTAAAAAGAATTTTGTCCCCGAAATTTTCAAGGTACGAAAAATGCCCAAACCCCTTACTTTTTTTAAAAACCAATTAGTTGAAATAACCTACCAATCCTTTTAAGCCTTTACTTTCCAAAATTCATTTGTTGAAACCTTGTTATTACTTATACTAAGTTTTATAAAATCATTCATAAATTCCAACAAATATTATCACATTCAATCATTTCAGGTTATAACTTAAAATCAAATTTTAGTAATAAAAAAAATTCCTTCAAAATTTCTCAAATTTTTTCTAACGTTTTAAATTTACGAAATTTTTTGCCAGCGTCTCCATTGCGTGGCTCGATCGAAAAAATACTACTCGCCACTACGGCCCAAACCAATAAAAGAAAACAAAATCCAAGTGGGTCAATCATAAAACCATCAAATTCAATCGACACTATAAACATGCACCTTTTAGTCAGGCAACCAAATTTTACTTATGAAATCAAAGGAATCAACTAGCTTTTGCTTTTATATACCTGCATCTTATTTACCCATGCCATACAATCGTATAATTCATAACTATATTATTTTGTATTTTCCATTTTCAACATTTGCTTTTTTAAAACCATATGATGTACATATATCATCAGTATGCAAATCTCAATCTGATCGTTCGCTCGATGGCGCAATTTCACTTCCAAACTAGTATCGTTCACTTGATCACTCTAGTGCGGACTCAGATCCGGTTCCTTGATTAGAAACTGTCATTCTCCTTACATAGCCATATACTATGATAGAGGATTCCAGAATCAACCAAACATCCATATCCAGTGTTCGCCGTCGAGAATCGGGTGAAAAATCCCAACTCGGATCGATGTAAATCATCTCGAAATCATGTACTTGAATCTGAATCAAACCGTTATGCGAATAAAATAATATACGTACAACTTACGTATTTATTTCCATTTACTTCCATTTAATTTAAATCAAATTCTCTTATTCATATTAATTTCACTTACATTCAATTATTCACAATCATTTATTACTTAGTATTATTCTTTCAATACTAATATCACTTAAGAACCCTTTCATCAAATTATGTTTAGCAACATTTCACTCCATACTAAATTCATTTATGAATTATTTCATAAATTTTTACTTAAGTTTATGACAACATCTTATACCCCACTTCCCATGTTTATTTACACTCTACAACTTAAGTTCATATCTAATTCTAACCAAATTCAATTTCATTTTACTCAATTCATTTTCCAATTTTCAATATGCAATTCTAACCATTTACAATTCACTAACTTATTTGGTTAGCTCTCATTAATTTATTTCAAATTACAATCAATCCCATTTCCAAAAATTACTTCATTCAACCTAACTTAGGCTAATTTTTTTTTTCAAAATTCATTTTATTTAACCTAACTTAAGTTAAATTCAATGCCATAATTCAATTTCAAATCTACTTTCCTAACATTCATATTCAACAAATTAAAACATTGTTCTAGCTTTCGGGTTCTCAAAAATTATAAGTTATCAAACTTATTTTCTCATATTCCCAATAAAACACACCCAATGAAAATTATTTTAAAACAATACTATAGTTAATTCCTTTGTATTTCAAATCATACTTTGAATTTCAAAATTAAAACTAGTTTTGCTAAACAAAACTCCAATGGTAGCAATTTCTCTCTTGGAAACGCGAAAATGAACGTCGATGATGTTGCAGTCATCACTGAAATTATTTTCCAACGACCGAAGTGAGTTCAATGCTTTTATTTCCTTTAAATTCTATCTAAAATATTTTTATTCAAAATATTTTCCAAATAATATTATTATTATTTTCCAAAACTTTGAAAAACAATTTTTAAAATCAACAGGATTTTAAATTCTATTTAGTTTTGGGTTCCATCTCTAGCCGACCCCAACTTGTTTGGGAATAATGGCTTAGTTGTTGTTGTAACAGGATTTTAAATTCTCAAATTTCCCAGCTTTTTAAATCCTTTTAACTTACAAATCATATTTATAATATACTTCTGAAATTTTATTTCCTTTCCATTTATAAATCACACTTATAAATCATATATCCACATATAAAATTATTTTTTAATTGTTTATCTTGCTTACCTTATAATATCAACTTTTATTCGATCACAAACAACAATCAATAAATGATAATAATCAAATATTATCATTCTCTAACAACCAACCACACCATATACAACTATAACCATTTTTGAAAAATTATTCCATTATATATAAAATATAATCATGGTAAACTTATTTCATTTACCCAATTTCAAAACAATACCATGTCGAATTGCTCTGTTCAAGTGTTTAGAGATGCCTATCAATAATGTTAATTGCTCGTATTGATCAGAATCCATAAGCCACTCAATAGATCAACCAACATAATATAATTTTTTTTATATCACTAACAAATATGCGCTCACATATATATACGCCCAAACTCATTCTAGGGTGCTACTGACCCTATTTCTATTGAGTACCCTACCAAAACCAAGGTTCTTGTTCTTGCTTAACCTTCAGCTCTGATACCAAATGTAATGACCGGTAGGATTTTAGACTCTCAAAAATCAACACTAATATGTCCACTGTATTGCATGTCGAGCAATCGAATGCCGAAAAACCCGATTGTTTGGGAAAAAGAAAGAAGGAAGAAGATAAGAAGAAAACTAAACAACACAGAATCTCACAACGGAATGAATAATCTATAATATACCATGAATCTTTACACAAAAGCAAAACTATAATATGTGTATATATAAATATCAATCAGAGTATACTAACCTATTTCAGCCTGGACAGTTATAACCGTCCATCCTCACAATTGCTTATAAATACAACAACGAATGCAGTAGAAAAATAACCATCTACGTGAATACGTCTTTGGGCCTCCAACTCATCTCCTAAAGCTCCAAAGCATCCAAACCAATCTGTAATATGCTCGGTCTGGCTCAAGCATTATAATAAATAACACCCGAGTCAGTCTGGAAACCAGCGTGAGAAAACACACCCAACTGGATATAAAGTTATAAGAAAAATCTTTGAAAAATCAAGAGTATCTCGTAAGACCATGCCGCACATAAACACAGACGGGTTTTTCCTTACGATAACCAAAACATATTCTACAGAAAATTCATTTATATTATAATAATGTCTAGGGGTCAAAGTAAAATATGAATATAGCTGAAATGCTTGCATCTCACTTTTCAGCATAGTTGGGCACAACTAAGTCCGTATGGCGCTTACTGGAGAATGAATTCCATACAATGACTGGGCTACTACGGTACCACCCATCACGGTGCATCTCTAGATAAATAACATCGAGGACCGCGCTTGGATCCCCTGCCAACACAGGACCGGCCTACCCCTTGCTGGATAGTACCGAATATGAACACCCCTCTATTAATGGGCCCCGAGCATACAAATGAGAGATAATAGCGACTCTAGATAGGGATGATCACACCCTACTTGGGAGCGACCCACTTAGACCTGTTGCATCTCCCATGTTTTAGTCATTCCCGGTTGATGAGGCTTGAAGCTACATTTACCTTTATATATAGCACTTCCCACTTGGAATGCCAATACTACCTTCCAGGCAACAATGCAATACTAGCATTCATCCATACAAGTTTGTTCTGGGACTGAACGAAACACTTGAGAGCTCCGTCTTCAAGTTCCATCATCTTCAAGATGTCTTTGCTTCGAAACGCATTTGTTGGATCGAAGTGGTTTTCGGATAACCTATCTGATCCCGGTAAACAGTCAAAGATAAGATCGGAGATCTCCTCCTAACCATTGGTGGTCGGATTTCCTTATTATTGTCCTAGGAGAACGAAGTGAGATTTATATGCACAGTACAGCATCATCGGAGATGACTATGCCATATAACTCACGTGTTTCCCCTATATATTTCCAAAGTTATGTTTTTTGGTTCAATTTCGATAGTTGGTTATTTAACTATTGAATAACAACGTTCAATCGAGGATTTATTCCATAGGGAAAACCAAGATTAGTTAAGCATATAAGCAATCATAGCCTCCTTTTATAAATTTTTCGTAAATAAAACCATTTGTAAATTACTTGTATAAGAATACTTTTACAAAGATATATCCACGGATTCCTATATTTTCAATACTTAGAAAATATCCATATACTTATCTCAACGGTATAAGTATATTTACAAACTGAGAAAGATTCCCTTTTTATTCGATTCAAAGATCATTCATAAACCCCTTATAATTCTCTAAAACCATTTATAAACCATTTTATAAAACTTCTGGAACCATTTATAAAGATTCTTTTATAAATCTATAAACCCGTTTATTAAGTCCGTTTATAAGTATCTAACCATTTGTAAAACTCTTCACCTTGCAATATATCTTCCTTACGTCTCCAAACCATTTTATAAGCTCCTTTATAAAAGTCTTTCAACTCTATTCAGGTCTCTGAAACATTTATAAACAATTAAAAATCTTTTACTTCAAAACACCATTATATAATAATAATTATTAACAACAAACATTTAAATAAATGAAAATTATTAACTTTAAAACATCTTAAAAATAATAATTAATAATTTCAAAATATGGTTAAATAGATATCATAATTAACCTTTACCACTTTTATTTATAAATAATAATAATAATTTGTTCTCAAACACTATTAATAATCCTTATTATTAATTCCAAACCATAATTGTTCTTGAAATTATCAATCTTCCCAAATATTAACATTTTGATAAATTCTTTAAAACAATATTAACTATAAACAAATGACTTTAAACAATACTACTATAATTAAATAACCTTAAAAATATATTAATATAATTAATTAACCTTAAAACAATATTGATAAAATTAAACAACCTTAAAATAGTATTAATATAATTAATTAACCTTAAAACAATATTAATATAATTAAATAACCTTAAAATAATATTAATATAATTTAATAACTTTAAAACAATATTAAGATAATTAAATAACATTGAAACAAAATATTTTCGAAACCCGATTTCGGATTTAAAAATCGTTTCCTGTCTCAAAAACCAATTCCGACTTAACGATAATTTATAGTATTTTTAAAATACTAATTTGAGGCCAATAACCACCCAACACTTAACCAATATCGATATTGATTTTCTATCACTACTGGGTTTTTATTTTCAAACATATAATGATGTTATAACCACAGTGTTCACAATCATGTTCATTATTCAATAATCCATATAAAAGAAATATTGTTGAAACAATTCAATAATAGTGAGGAATCCCATTGGATCCCTCCAACCTATTTCACCCTGCATCACAAACGGTATATAATCATAAAATATAAATCAACCGCTTCGAGGCGGGATTCGTATACAAAGGGTCATCTGCTCTTACATGGGAACGTAATAGGGTCTCATCTGCTCTAATATGCGGGAATATATCCAATCCAACAAATAAATATAATAATTTATCCAAACAGTCATTCAACAATTTTTATCAACTATAAATCATACTAGTTAACCAAAAAGATGAGTTTAACTCATCGAAATTTTCTACGCCTCCGAGGCATTCCAGTTTGGAACTAAAATTGAACGAAGTCTGATTTTAGCCCTAAATTTCAACTGTCTCCAAATTCATCCAAACCAGCTCCATTGCGAAGCTTTCATCGTTCGGAGTGCAACGCAAAAATCCACGCCTCGACTGGACCTCGTATGAGAGAGTTATTGAATTTTTAAGTTATCGACAATTTTAAATATAATATAATTAACTAATTAAATAATTAAGAATTTAATTACATTTTAAACTTCTTCTTCGTCCTTCTTAAATCCTCCCCTGCATGCAACCCACCTTACCGTGCATGGTCGTGCACTGATACACCTCCTTGGCCAACTATCCATCAAACGGAATCCACCATCGCACTCCTCAGCGTGATCTCCTTCCGACCATCCCCACGCCACCATACCCATGCCTCTACGCTCGAACGCAACACCCAGCCTCCCCTTCAGCCACTGTTCGATCGCAACTCCCCAACCTCGACGGCATCACCCAAAATTCAACCATCAAGTGCTATTTGTCATGCTAAAATCAAAAACGACCTCGAATCAAGCTAATTCTTCTTCGATTCCACGAATTTCCTAACCCTAGATGCCAAGCTTCTCATTGCTTCACTACGAACATTGCCGTGCCTCCAACTTGCTGCAGAGTCCACCAAATTATAACAAATCAAAGATCTATCCAATTGCAACTTAAAGATATAAACTTTATATTTTTATCAATATGTTTGGATTTGTTTTGTAATTCCCAAAATTTGAATCTAATTTAATTTTTCTCCTTTCTTGCTTCTTTGGTTAGAAATGAGGCATGTCATGAACGTGTAGAGGCATGGGCTGATGTATGGGATAGGGTATGGGGTAAGGTATGGCTGAATATAAACATATACATACATTATTTAAATTCTCAATTATCAAGCTATAAAATGTCCAAAAATCTCGAACTCCAAACAAAGCATGCCGTCTGGCGTTCTATATGCTATACCCCTATTCCGAACACAATGGAACTTGTTTCGATGCCTAATTCGACTATATGTAGAAGATAGCTTTTTGAACTCAATTATTATATTAAATATTAAATTCTACGCGTTTCGATCTCGCAGGACCAAATGATACGTCCGATCATCATGAAATTTGATGGTGTATTATAATTCGTTATTATGGACCCAATGAAACTGGTTTCGTCGAAACCCGAGATAGTGCCCGGGAAGGCTATTTTTATATGTTAATTAAACCAAATTATTTTCAAAATCAATTAAATTACTTTTAAATCCAATTTAAGAGTTTTATTATCTTCATTCTTATTAATAGAAATTAAAATAGCTTTTAAATCATTTTTTTATCTAACTTAAAACCCAAGATTCAATTATTCAAATAATTTCAATTATTAAATTAACAATTAAATTATCCAATAAATCGCTATATTTGAAATTCAAGTTATTTAACCTATAAAATTTCTTTTCAATATTTAAAATCAATTAAATATTCCAATTTCAAGTGACCAAATTCTGGGTCGTTACATTTAGGTTTTCCACCAATGCATTTTGGTGGAGCTTGGAGTAGGTGGCTTCATCGATAGCTAGTTATTTATCTTGTTTCCGCTGTGTCTTATGTATCTTGTATCAGTTAAATTGGGATAGGCAGTTATAACTGTATTAGGGTAGAATTTGTATTATTATGACTTTGATGTAACATTTTGGAAATGACTATGTAAATATTTATGTTAATTACTATATATTGTTCCATTACGTTGTGAGATTCTGTGTTGTTTAGTTTCTTCTTGTCTTCTCTGTTTTTTTCACCCCTAATGACCTTTCTTTTATACGACTAAATGATCGGCACATGAATATCGAGAATGTATTAAGTGTCGTCTTTAGTAGTAAGAAAGGCGAATCATTACATTTGGTATCAGAGCGCAAGGTTAAGCGAGAACCTTGGCCCTGGTGGGGTATACTCATTAAGAGATAAGGTAATGGAATGATTTATTATGAGTTTGAGAGTGTGTGTGTGTGTGCATGAGTATGTGTGTGTTAGTGTATAAAAATGTTTTATATTGTGTTGTTTGATCTGTTGAGTGGCTTAAGAATTCTGGTCGATGCATTTGGCTAACGTTATTGATAAGAATTTCCTAAACACTTGAACAAGTCCAATTGAGACAATATTGTTTTAAAATTGGTAAATAAAATAATTTTACCTAGGACTATATTTTATGTAAAAAGGAAGAATTTTCAAATATAAAATATAGTTATCTATGTTTTGGTTGTTGTTTGGAGTTGATAATATTTAATTACTATCATATAGGATTTGATTAGTCAAGCTCGTCCATTTTTTAGCATTGGCTATTTTCTAATATATTAGTAGTTTTTCCTTTTGAAGTATAGGTTGGGTAAATAGAATTTGTGGGAACATTGAATCGAACACCTTATGAATTAAGTTTCACAGTTTGACTATAAGGCGTTCGATGATAATATTGGGTTAAAATTTGATTTTAATAAAACGCGTTCAAGGAAATATTTTAGATGATTTTTATAAAAGTTGATTTTATAAATCAGAATTATAAATATGTTTTGAAAGTAAGATGGATTTTCAAAGGATTTAAAACCTGGTGGCTTTGTTAAAAAATTTAGATAATTCTTGGAAAAGTAGAAATAATTTTACTAGAAAATGCTTTAATGTATAAATATTTTGAGAAGAAATTTGAGAGCAAGAATTTTCTTTGGACAGTTTGGGAAATGAGTCTTGATCTGGTTTATGATGATCAGAATAATCTTCTAAGTGACAGTCTGATGTTTGCTTAGGCAGACGTGATAGTGCACTTAGTAAATTATTCTCTTTGACATTATACGATAGAAACGAGTTCGAATCCGAATGAATCCAAAGCAAGTGGATGTTAAATATTTTGTTAAAACTATTTAAGGAAATATATATAGTATTGTTTCAAAAAGGATTTTGAAAAGAAGAAAATATTTCTATGATTATCTAGTTCGAGTAGCTCGAAAATGGCTAAAATGGGCAGGAGATGTGTTCGGACGGTAAACACTTCTCTTGGGTATTACCCTTCTTGGTAAGGGGATATATGATACTACTTGGTAGTACCCAGTTCATTGATATATTTTGAAGTTACTTGGGCTATTTTTTTAAGGGTTAAATATAAAGTATCATTTCAAAAAGTTTTTGAAATGAAACCCGGGTATTTTGGCTCCTAAGGTTTCAAAATAATAGGTATTTTGATTAAAGAGTGTATTAATAAATGAAGTTTTAAACTTAGTAAGGAGGATTAATAAACTTTGTTTTATTAAACCGTGTCTTTAGATTTTAACATCTAGGAAGTGAAAAATTATTTTATGTCATTGGACCGGCTAATAAACGTCTTTATCTTAGAGGTGTCTAAGAAAAAGTAGACTCTAGGACGGAGTTTGGATACCAACATTTTACTCTTCTTAGCTACTTACCAGATCGATTGGGTAAAGAGGTTGAATTGGTCGACTCTGTTTTGAGACCCCATTTATTTTGGGCCTACATCTAAACAGTTAAAGGTGAATGGAATTAAAATCAGATGTTTTGTATATACTCTTAGGATGTAGGAGATTATTATACAATTTAATAAATTAAAATGATTTTATGAAATGGTTTCATAAATAATTTGTACCATTTAAATTGTTTGAACCTAAGCTGAAATTTTGTGAAATATTTTCATAAATATTTTGGGAATTGTAGAATGTGGTTGGGTAGTAAGAACCAATAAGATAAGTACGTAGGTTGTACGTAGATCATTTCTCTTTCTCATATAGTTCTTAATCCAAGATTCGAGTACATGACTTGAGGTGTTTTACACATTCCAGATAAGGATTTATCACTCGATTTTTGATGGCGAACATTTGGTGAGGGGTCTTAGTGTGGAACCAAAAGTTTTCTATCGTAGTTTATGACCATGTAAGGAAGATAGAGGTTTTCTAATTAAGAAGACAGATCAGAGTCTGCACTAGAAAGTTGAGTGGGCGATACTAGTTCGAAAGTAAGGCTATGTATTCGAGCGAGTGACCAAATCATAGTTTTTCGTAGAAATGATCTATGTACATCATACAGACTAACGAGTAGTATTAAGTGTTTATGGGTTAGGGTTGTGGTAAAATTTCGAGGATGAAATTCTTTTATGGAGGGAGAGTGTAACGGCCTGGAATTTTATTGGCTTGATTTGCAGATATTTAATAATTCTGAATGTTCAGATAATAGATTTTATAATTAAAATAAAACACTTTTAGATGATAAATAATGATGGTGAAATAGTTTTTCAAATTTGTTTACAATAAAATTTAGTTCGATGAAAAATCGGAATTCGTTTTTCGAATTTTTGACTTTTCGTCGTCTAAAAGTTGTTAGAAATATATTAGACACTTTAGTATAAACAAAACACATACAAAATATAATTAGTTATGGTTATATAATGTGTATATATACATGTATATACTTAGATATATCTGTGTACAAGTGATGAAACATTTAATGTAAGGTTTAAAATAAAATAAAATAAAAAGATGCCATTGGAAATATGTTTAGACATAATTACAAAGGGTAATTTGTGCATGTTGGCTCAAGTACTCATTTAGGGGGACAAGAGAGGGGCTAACGTGTACAAGAAAGGAGGAGGTGGACAACATGGATGGTGTGGCAATGATTTAAAGGAGGGTATGTACTTGAGGGTAGTTCGGTAATTTTGGAAATGCATTTTATATAAAAACCGATTCTTATATTTTTCCTCATTTTATCATTTTCATGCTTACTTTCTACATCTCCTTCCAAGTTTCTAAAACCTTCTTCCATGGCTTCTTAGGAAATTTTAAAGTTCAAAAATCTAAGCTTTATTCACTTCTAAATCTTTATACCTTGTTTAAACGCTCATACTTCGATCCCTACATCTTCTCTTCCAAAACAAGCCCACACACCCTTGCTCTCAACCATGGCCGAGCACGCCCTTCCCTAGGGAGAGCTCTTTTTGGTTTTTTCAAGCCCGTTAAAAATTAATTTTCCAAAGTCAAAGCATGAATCTAGGCTCGGGTTAAGTTTAGTGAAGTTCGGTGGAGTTAATAAGAGTTTGGATAGCTTAAAGTGAGTAAAACTCACTACTTTTCATAAAGTTTTTAATTTTTAATTTTTATGCTACTTGGTTCTAAGTTAGATGCTTGTTTAGATGAATTTGATGATGGTTGTATGTGTATGCATGCGTTTGGATGTGATATGTGTAAACTTGAAGAGTTAGTAGGAAAAGTTAGAAAGTTAAAGTTAGTAAGAGGTTTCACGTTAGGACCTTGGCTTATATTATGATGGCTTGTTCAATATTTATATTTGTAAACATACATACCAAGTTATAGGCTAAAGTTAAGTTGGCATTTGAGTTTGTCGTATGATGCGACATTGAGATCCTTGGATTTAACTAGATTTCACTTAGATGTTTAATGAAAAAGTTTATAAAGTTTGTAACTTTTTGTGTTTGGTTTTAAAAATCTTTATTTAAAGTTATAAAAGTAAGTTAAAAGTAAAAATATAGAGTTTTCGAAATGATTTGGAAAAAAAAATCAAGTTTTGAAATTTACGGGTCAATTAGCGATGGTCGCTATAAGTGCAGTTCGTAAAAATGAACTATTTTTTATATCTAAGAGTGTTTAACTTAAGGATCTTTTGAAAAGTGTTTTTAAACTTATATTTAGTATTTAAAAAATAATAATTATTTATTTATTTAATTATTTATCTACTGATTTATTAAGTAAAGTAATTAGTACTTAATCATTAGTTAATAAAGGTAATTAATACTTAAGTGTTATTCAATTAAGTTATTTGACGCTTAGTGGTTGCTATGGGTAATAAAATCTCTAGATATTTTTGTTTGTTTGTGTATTTAATAGTTAAATAACCGACTATCAAATCTTCACCAGTTTTGACATAGGAAGTATGATTGTATATGTGAGTTCCCTAGTCAGGACTTGAATACTTGTTGTATGCTTCCGAAAAAACCAGAAATGAGTCAACCAGGAATTATTGTTGTTGGTTTAGAGAGACCGAGATCATATATGTTATCCGAAAACCACTCCGGACCAACATATGAGTTCGCGTGGAAGACATCTTAAGGATAATTGAAGACGATGCTCCTTGAAGAGCCTTTGGTTTCTTTCAGACCCAGAACGAACTTGTATGGATGAATGCTAGCATTGCATTTTTGCTTGGAGGGCAGTTTTAGCATTCCAAGATAGATTGCTAAATGTTAAGAGTGTAGCCTCGCAAATCTCACATCCCGGTAATGGTTAAAACAGAGTAGATATGGCAAGGCTGTGTGGGTCGCACCCATTAGGGTATGATCATCCCAAGACCTAGTGTCGATATCTCTATGTATGCTTCAGGGCCCATTTTTGGTTGTTGATCACAGCCAAGGGGTCATATTCGGTACTACACAGTTTATGGGTAAGTAGTCCTGTGTTGGTAGAGGTCGAAAGATATTCGATCTCATTGTACATATTCTCTAGAGGTGTACAGATTTTTGAAAGGTAGTCCCTTACCTTGCCATTTGTTGGAAAACTCATTCTCCAATAAGCTCCTTTGGTTTTTTATTTTATACCTATTATTGTTGTCATGTACATGCATCATAGCTACTTGGTTATTAAATACTTTAAACCCGAGACATTATTATGATATCACTGCATTTTTATAATATAAAATGTTTTGGTTATCATAAGGTAAAAAACCCGTCCGTGTTTTTGTGCGTCGTGGTTTCTTATGAAATACCTTTGGTTTTGAAGGTTTTTTTAATAAAAGTTAAACTTATGCTTTACTTGCACCAGACCCATGTCTAACCCAGAGTTTTATTTTCTTTTCCAAAAACTCCTGGTTGTTCAAATTTGTATGAGCAGCCAAGTAGTTTAGGTTTCCCACGGATGCATTTTGGAGGAGCTTGGAGCAGGTGGCTTCATCGATAGCTGGTTATTTATCTTGTTTCCGTTGTGTCTTATATATCATGTATCAGTTAAACTAGGACAGGCAGTTATAACTGTCCTAGGGTAGAATTTGTATTATTATGACTCTGATGTATCATTTTGGAAATGACTTTGTAAAGTTTTATGTTAATCAATATATATTGTTCCGTTGCGTTGTGAGATTCTGTGTTGTTTAGTTTCTTCTTATCTTCTCTCTTTCTCTCACCCCTAATGACCTGTCTTTTGTACGACTAAATAATCGGCACATGAATACCGAGAATGTATTAAGTATCGTCTTTAGTAGTATGAAAGGCGGATCTTTAAAAGATTATTATATAAGTTAATTAAAATATAAAAGTTATAAAATAATGAAACTTATATAATATGAATGTATAGCTAAAGGTGGAATATTATAGAAACCCTAAATAGACTTAAGGAATAAATACATACATATATTTACGTATACCATGATTCTCGATGTGTCCGACACTTGAATCACGAGGGTATTTCATATGAAATACATTATTCAATAAGTCAATATCACTCGATATAATATACCGAAGGTTATATATCTATAATATAAAGTTATCATGTACCATTTATCCATTAATAAATTACTTGTATACTCTTTAGTTGTTGAGCTTTCCTCAAGCTAGAGTTGTTATGTGTAGTATTATTTATGTATAGACTAGACGAGGTAAGATACTTATACATATTTATTGAGATTTCCTTAAGGTATGTATAGTACACATAGGACATTGTGAAATGGTGGATACGAGTGAATAATCTCTTTTTCTTATTGAGCTTTCCTTATGGTAAAAATGAGATTAGGGCAAGGAACCACGTGTTATGAATTGTATATGATCAACTGATAAGGAGTTATCCATCATATATGAGAGTATGATTTGTTGAGCTTTCCTTAAGGTCAAAATCCCTACATATACGAGTCCTAACACCTACTAGTGAAGTCGAAAGATTTCTATGTTTCGACTTAGGGTTTTACGAAACATAAAAGAACAGTGAGGGCTTATTAGTAAAATGAAACATAAAGTTTAACATTACTAATATTATAAGAGCATCTACTATGATATTGTCCTAATAATCTACAAATTAAAACTTGCAGAAAATGTCAACTTCAAAACTATTTTATGAAATCAACAAACTTATCGGACCTAACTATATCAATTGTCTAAGAGCAATTAAGATAGTGTTGACTTATGAGCATCTTTGGTCGTCTATAACATACGATCCTAAAGAACAACCCACTGATGATGCAGACCCATAACTAAGACTTGCTTATGAGAAATGGATTTCAGACTTAAAATCGCTTAGGTTTTCGTGTTGTCTACGTTAGACAAGCCGTTGCAGAGGTATCAAGAAAACATGTATGTCCGCAACAACCTAATTTTTTGAGTTAATTAAATGACTTAAATAATGAAATTTTGGTACAATTTATTTTGAGCAATTAATATTTTCACTTGTGTTTTAGTGAGTTTTGTGTTTTTCTATGAAACAAAGAATTTAAATAAACGATTGAACCATCAGATTAGTATGGGACTTTTCGTACAATTCTTTTGTTTATTTCTATAATTTATTGAATAGAGTTTGTAGTGGAAATTACTAGCTTTTAGTAAATACTTGAATTTACTAGCTAGTATGGGACGGTTAGTTAAATTCTTGTGATTACTTATGTGAAAGTAATTAACATTTAGAATTTTATTATCTTGGGGTATTCAGATTTTATTAATGTGCCGATAGATTCCTGAGAGACGAAAACTCATTTTTTTAAATCGACCTGAGAGTCGATATATTCTTAAATTTGGGTAGGCAAACCTATATTGTTCTTGATAGGTTTATGACGATGTATTATCTATATTGTCCTGGATAGATATTTACATGCATCATAGTCTATATTGTCTGGATAGACTACAACTCTTTAGTTATTAGGTAGTCTCGACATTATCTATATTGTTTTGGATAGATAAATTCGCTTAATCTATATTGTTTTGGATAGAGTTTATATAGGAGATAATATCTATGTTGTTCTAGATATATATTTCTACATTGTTCTGGGTATCTCTTATATAAATATACAAGTTTATATTGTTCTGGGTAGACTTTCATATCGTACTGTGTCGGACTAAAGAGGACTACCATATTAATTCATTGTTGAAATGTTTCTTCAGAGATTTTATAATTGGATATTTTATTATCATTTGAGCTCTAAAGAATTTTGATTGTTGTCACCATATTTTAGATGATAGTCTTTATGACTTGAGATGAATTTATGAAATGGTGAATTTGTTTGTTATGCCTTTTTATTTTTAACTTGAATTTGGCATAAATATGTTGCTTGGGCATGTTTATTCGATATGACTTATTTTACTATGGTTAAGTCATATATTTTGTTAACATGCGTATATATTGTTTGAACATACCTATTTTATATGACTTATTTTGACATGGTTAAGTCATATATTATTGTTATCAGTATCTCACCTTTTGATATTTGGAGATAGTCTGACTCGAGTGTTATTTGATGCTCGGGTCAGGCCGAGACTTTTCAGGTTATAGGTAGACCTATGGATGATTGGGCTAGCTGGGAGATATACTATTTTGACTCTGGGTTTATCTCATTTTAGTCATTCGGACTTTGTATATATGTGATATATAATTAAGTTAGAGAATTGTACAAATTGTATATTATGTGAGTTTAGTGTTCCATTTTGTAAACCGTATGTTGTATAAGTTGTGAGATTCATTATTCCATTGTGATGTGTGTATCTCTGATATTTGTTTTCATATTTTATACTGTTTTGAATATTTTAAATCAGTGTGTTTATTACTTTGTATTAATACTGTACACGTCAAATTTCAATTTAGACATTAAGAAAAAGGTATAAATGACATGTCAGTGTTAGTATAAAGATATATTCACATTGATCGCCTTTAACTAGCCGTATTCTCCGGATTAGCAGACGACGTTACTTGTAATGTTCTTTGCTAAACTGGGTATAGCGATGGGGTCGTTACAATAGGTATCAAAGCTGTGTTCAGAACATTATATAATATAAACTGATTCGGAGTTTAGATCTTGACCTAGATGCCCTAGAAGTCCCCTCCCTTGAGTGTGTAGTAGTTGGTAATTTTTATTAACTATTGGAGATAGTAATATAAATTGATTATTGGGAGAATCAATTGGGTTGTATTTTGAAATTGTCTTAAGTATGAAAACATTATTAGTTAATGTTGGTTGATTGGTTGTTAAGAATTGATTGCTCGGTTGTGTTTATTTAGTTGGATGCATAGATGTTATTATCGATAAATAAATAAAGCAAAGAAAAATTTAGGATATTTGTTGTGTTAACTTGTCCGGAGATTGTTTAAGATTCTTATCGATATGTGGGATGCCATATTATCGATAGGAGATTCTCAAACACCAAACGAGGCATTTTGACATGAGAAATAATTAATTTAGAAAGTGGAAAAAAAATTGAGTTAAAATAATGAAAATTGTAGATAAAAGTTTAAAGCTTTCAATCAAGAAAAAGATCATCGAATTTGGACTTACGGTTCAAAAGTTACGACCGAAATAAGTTTCAGATTTAATTTTATCAGCTTTGTCTTTCATTGATAGGACAACGACAAAGAAACGACTTTTTGACCATTTAAACTTCAAAAGTATGCAAAACTCAAAACACGAAAGTTGTAGCATAGAGTCTATATTTTCACGAACTTTAAGAATTTTCGAATTCCGATAAGTAACGAAAAAGTTATGGCCAAAACAATTTCCGTGTTTCACATTTTATTTTAAAACACAGGACATCGAGGTTGTCTCTTCTTCAAACCCAAATTTCTCTTAGTAAACTACAGATTCACAAAAAGTGATTAACATAGAAGCTATTCGTTATAAAAATCCTTTCAACTGAAAATAAACTTCACTCAATTTTGATTTACCAATCAAAAGTTATGGTGATTTTAACATCAGGTTTCAACTAATAAAATTGCACAGAGCAGAGCTACACCATCAGTTTCAAACTTAATTTCGACCCCATAAACCGAAGAATTTCAAAAAGGGATTAAAAATAATTTGTAGCTAACTTAAAGTACTTTCTACCATTAAAATATTGAGCCATTTTGTATTATTTTACATCATGATATCACTGTTTTACTACAGCGATTCTTACATCAAATTTCCAACAAATAATAATCAAATAATCATCTAAGTTCACAACCATATTGCAAGCAATTCAGTCAACAAATTATTCAAACAATTATATGCAGCAAACAAAGATTTAGAAATAGATATGTGAGTGATTAACTCACCTTGATTTATCAATACAATTAGCTAGTCGTTCTTGCTTCCATCTTGTATTTAATTTTCCAAACCCTTGATTTCATCTAAAAGAAGAGAGCACAAAATGAATTCAAAACTTATATTAAAACTAAAATTAAACGTTTAAGATGAGAGACAAGAGTAAAATCTCCATACCTTGATCATATTTGATTTTCTACTATTTTCTTTATATTTTAAAATGGAGGTCATTGCTTGAAATTGAAAGGAGATAATAAATCCTAACTTTTGCTTCTTATTTTGTTTAAAACGTACAGGAAATGTTTTCTCACGAGAAAAATTACATAGGAAGATTTTAAATTTTGCTTAAGTATGGTAGTGGGCTTTTAGGAGCACTATGGATCCAATAAGGTTATAAAACATACCCTCTTAAGTAACTAATGTTTTATAAAAAAAATTGATTTCTCAATTTAATTAGTTCCCAACTCTTTATTTTATTAATCTTATGTTAACAAAACAATAGATCTTCTTAGTTAAATTCCTTAAAATAAATTTATTTAAAATCAATGAAATATTAGCTATAACTCATAATTTCTCAATATCCCAATTTATCAACTATCTTATAAATTTAGAGATTACAACAATTAAACATCTCACTACTGTTTTAAGTGATTTATTAACACTTTTGAAATCACTAACAATTCAAATTCCATAATGATTAAGAATTAATCAATTTAAATCATTATCTAAGTCATTTAATTAACTCAAAAAATCCAGATTGTTACACTGTCCATGAGATATTTGATATATTCTCAAGGCCCTATTTGGTGAACGGTCACGTTCCGCAAGGTAGGAGCTTACAAACAAGTTGTTCGATACCAAAATGACTAATAGAAATTTGACGATTACGTACTGATGACGAAGGGGTATATTGATAGGCTTTCACAATTGGATGTATAAGTAAGCAATGAATTACAAGTTGATTTAATTCTTGATTCTCTTACACCTCAGCATGAACCATTCATATTGGATTACAATATAACCAGTTGAATGTGAATCTCGTGGAGCTCCTCAGTATGCTGAGGTCCGTCGGGTCTACATTCAAGGATCAAGAGCATGTGCTTACTGTAAAGGGTGGTACATCATCTTCGAAAGGTTCAAAGAAGTGGAAAAGAGAAGGTAGGAAGAATAAGAAAAGTAAGAAGATCGATGAAAATGGTGAATGTCACCACTGCCACAAGAAAGGTCACTGGAAAAGGAACTATCACAATTACCTAAAGATTATCAAAAAAAGAAAGCAGAATGGTTCTACAGCTCCATCAGGTACGTTTATGATTCAAAATTGTTTTGCAATCAATAAAATGTCTTGGGTTTTAGATACTGGATCTGAACTCATATATGTAATTCATTACAAGGGATTAGAAACTGGCACCGGATGTCAAAAGGAGAGGTGAGACTCTTAGTTGCTAATGGACCTATCTTTGATGCAATGGCGGTAGGATATTATCATTTATGTTTGTCTAATGGAGTAGTATTGATATTAAATAATTGCTATAAAAGACTTTATTTATGGAATTGTGTCCGTTTCTAGATTGTCCAAGACTGGATATATATTTCACTGTGCAAAAATTGTTATGACCATTAATTTGAATAGAAATAAAATCTACAATGGTAATCTTGAAATTGACATTTATGCGATCAATACTAATATGTGTATTCTATGAGTAGTTCTTATAATAATGTAAATGGTAGTTATCTTTGGCATTGTAGGCTACGTCATATTAGTGAGAAACAACTATACAAATTGAAAACCAAAGGTTTTATCCTATCACTTGATTTGAATCATTTGACACATGTGATTTGTATCTCAAAGGCAAAATGACCAAGCTTCTCTTTAGTGGGAGCAATGAAAGAGTTGATGAACTCTTAGGGTTAGTACATAATGATGTATGTGGCCCGCTTGTAATCACTAAGGATAATTGTTCTTTCTTACTTTGTTACCTTCACTGGTGATTTCTTGAGGCTAGGATATGTGTATCTTATGAATAATGAATATGATGTTTATGAAAAACTTATTGAATTCAATAATGAGGTCGAAAATCAAATGAATTGAAAGATAAAATTCTTCGATCTGACCTTGAAGGTGAGTACGTTGGACAAGAACCCCAACAATACTTAAAAGATAATGGGATTATCTCTCAGGTTACTCCACTGCATATTCAACAACACAATGCTGTTTTGGAGCGTAGGGACAGAACCCTATTAGATATTGTTCATTCCATGATAAGTAAGGCTGAGTTACCTCTATCCTATTAGGGATATGTACTGGTAACTACAACACAAATGTTGAACTTGTTAACGACTAAATCTATGCCTAAGATGCCATATGAGATATGGCATGGGAAAAAACCCCACTTCAATTATTTGAAAGTATAAAGTTGTCCGACCTATGTTAATAACGTTGGCCCTAACAAACTTGAGGCAGGATCAGCTTTGTGTAAGTTTATAGAATATCCCAAGAATTCCAAAGGATATATTTTCTACAACATAGAGAAATAAAAAGTGATTGTTTCTGTTACCCCGTCTTTTGGTCAAGACCGGGATATCAACAAATTGGCTAAAAAGGATGGATATCAGGATTGGAGATCGATTGGAAACAAGACTATTGTAACAACCCGCATATTTTACGATTTCATATTTAAATATTTTATTTAAATATAGCGTCATTAGTCAGATTTAAGTCCGAGAAGCTACTTTTTGCAAACGGTCGAATTAGGACTCGGGACCACTTCCATTGAGTCCAAAATGGCGTTTGCGACTTTTTTGAGTATAAGCTTTGATATGTTTGGAGTAAGTTGAATTTTGTTATTTTCTCTTGGGCTTTTTGGGTTTGGGTTTCACCCCAACTCACTCTATAACTTAGTTCAGCCCTCTCCTCTCCTCTTCACTTCATTTCTATTTTCTTAAACACTCTAGCACAACTGAAAATGGGGAGAGGAATGGGAAATTAATATTCCAAGCACTAGTTTCCTCTTGCAAACTCAATTTTTTGCTCCAAATTCAAGGTGAAGCTTTGGTAAGCCTCCTCTTCATCTTCTCCATCTCTTCTCCTCTTCAATTTCAGAAAATTCCTAAACCCTAACTTAGGAAATACTTGTTTTGATCTTAGATTGAAGCTTGTAGAGTCGAAGTGAAGAGTGGTTGATCTTTTCCTTGCATTTGTGCTTCTCATCTTTGTTTTGAGTTAAAAAGGTGAGTTTTGAACTCACAACTACTTCTCTTGATATCATTGATGTTAGGTATGAATTCCTAACGCTTATTCATATTCATTTGCCTTTGGTTTGAATTGATTTGGTGAACATTTCAATTTTTGGTGTTTTGAAGTCAAAAACTCTAAAAATCATAGCTTTGATGTTTGAACATGCTTTTGGTGTTGTATGGAAGAGCCAATAGGGCTGGGTTGTCGATTGGCATAAATCCCTAGCGCCTATTGCTCGTCCGATCGAAAATTGGAAGAATTGCTCTTCAATTGATAGGCTGAAAAACATCCCCAGTACCAGTCAGTCGACTGACCCTCTGCAGTCAGTCGACTGGCTATAGCAAATAGGTGATTCTAGGGCTGTCTGCAGAAACAGAGAGCCTCTGTTTCCTGCAGTCCGTCGACTGGCCCTCTGCAGTCAGTCGACTGACTGCAGTCAATGAAACTTTCTGGTTTCTGGTTCAGTCGACCGGCCCTCTACAGTCAGTAGACTGACCTGCTTGTTTTTGCCTATTTTGCCTATTTTTCTTGGGTTTCCAATTTTAACCGATTCGGTTTGTTCCAATTAGTTGTTATTGCATATTTGACTGTGATAATTCCTTTTTGATTTCATACACGGGTTTTATATAAAATGATCTTTTCAAATTTTATTAAAAGCTCATTTCTCCAATTTATAATTTCTATTTAAAACACACACATAATTTTGCACTTCGAGCGAAGAGGGAGGAGAATTAAATGATTAGATAAAATGCGTGCTATGAACACGTGCGTTCATCTTTTCAGTTAATTCCTAATCTATTCGTTTGACCATTTTGACCTTTGGGTCTGGTTTACCGATGAGATGAGGTGAACTTTGTACTGCTTTGAGTGTGAAATTGGCTAACGGTTAGTAAACCGTTTAGTGCGAACGTGGGGTATGGGACTCACGTTAACATTTTTTGGGTTCCTTTATGAGAGTTGTGACACATTCCACCGGACAGTGGTGTCCGGTACCGCCACTACGGTTTGTTGCCTTCGGGCGTTGCCTTCGGGCGTATGGATCCTTGTACCGAGCTCGAGCATCTTTTGTTTCTTTGACAATTATATTTCCCTAGTGTATCGCCTTTCGGGTACGTTCTTTGAACCACATGATATATATAGCGATTACCTTGTGGAAACTTGTGTTACCTTTGTTGGTAATTGTTATTTGCCTTTTGGCTTGTTTTGGGGCATGTATGTCCTTTGTTTATTTGAGTTGCTTATGATATAAGGCTTGTTTGATTCATCTTATGTTAGATGATTTGGTTATCTCTTTTGGAGATATTTGTGGTACTTTATGATTTTGTATGTTCATTATCATTAGTATATCTAACTGATTTGTTTAGCTAGACTGATCGTGTATTTTATACTCGGGTCAGACCGGGATGTTTCAGGTTAGGTACTTTGGACTTAGCCTCTTTTGCTTCCGCATGGACTATTCTGCTAGCTCCTTTTTGTTATAGCTTTTTGTGTAGTCCTTTTTGTCTATAACTCTGATATGTATTCTATTGACTCGTCTGTATATTGTGGTTTGCTTACCACTTGACATGTCTCATTTTGTAAACTCTGTAATGTATCAGTATATGTGAAAGGGTATGTGATGATCTACTGTTCTGTGATGTGAATTACATTGAGTTGTTATATTTTATTCTGATAGATCCTTCAGCCACCTATGGCTTTGTATTAAGTATTTATTGGAGATGTCGATCCATTTAAGTAAGAAGTGGCATTGTCGGCGTATTCAATAGATAATTAAGACAAGGTTATAGATGGTCACTCTTATCCAGCTCTATTCTCCATATTAGCAGACGGTGTTACTTAGTAATACTCTTAGCTAATGTGGGTCTTGGAGTGGGGCGTCATAGCTTGGTATCAGAGCTGAGTTCAGAAAAAATATATGATAAACATAGAACAGAGGCACATATTACGGTACATTAAAGTGTTGTACGAATGTTACGAATCTTTGAATCACCGTGCCTTTGGGGTAGATAGAATTTTGGGAACACGTCTAGGAATGCATTTTATTCCGTAGTATTCCATATTTGAATTAATGATATCTACCTTGTGAATAATCTTTTTCTTATCTTATCTTTCAGCTAATGGCCGGAAGAGGCAGAGGACGACGCTCGGATGCTGGGCAATCCAGTGGCTCGCATCCGGACGACGTTTATATGTCTACCGATCAGTTTTTGGAGTTATTTAGGAGCACTCAACCTCCAGCTCCTATTCGTGCATCTCCTCCATGCAAGTCTGCTTTTGCACGCCCGTGCAGTGATTTTTCTCATCTTGGTGGAAAGCCATTCAAAGGCTCTGAGTCCGTTCTTGAAGTCCAAGCTTGGATTCGAACATGCGAACATATCTTCTCTCGCATGGATCTTTCTGACCATGATTGAGTTCTTGTAACTTCTAGCTTATTGCAAGAGCGTGCCCTTGATTGGTACGAGCTTCTTATATCCGAACTTGATGAGTCTGTTCTTTCTTGGACTCGGTTTCGGGAACGATTCGAACTCAAATTCGTTCCTGAATCTGATAAAGTTTTATTAGCCCGTCGCTTTCTTGAGTTGAAGTAAGGGAAGTCCTCCGTTTCTGATTATGTTGCATCATTCGAGGCCTTATCTAAGTATGGTCTTGAATTCATTAGCACTTCTTATAAGAAGAATATGAAGTTTTTCTCTAGTCTTAAGAAATATCTTAAGAAGTCCTTAATGCTCCAGCTTAAGCTTTCTTTTGAGGAGTTGGTTGATTCGGCACTTCATCTCGAGGCCATCGAGAAGGAGTGTGATAGTGGTGATGATGTTGAGGTTCGCAAGAACCCCAATAAGAAGAAGTTTCCATTTCATAAGCAGGGATTTCTTCCTTCCAAGAAGAAAAAGCCTATTGAATCTGGTTCTAACTCTCAATCTGCTGGAACACCTTCCATTCGGAAGTGTTTCAATTGTGGTTCTCCTGATCATATGATTCGAGCTTGTCCTAAGCCTCTCTTCTTCCATTATTGCAAGAAGGAAGGTCACCATGTTTCCACTTGCCCTACTGCTCCTGCTAGTGCTAAGTCTGGCAAGCTTTATGTTGCTAAAGCTTCTGGAGGTCCTTCTCAGCCCGGAGGTATATCTCCATCTATTTTGGAAGGTTCTATTTTATTTCATGACCGTAGTATTCGAGTTCTTTTTGATACGGGAGCTTCGCATTCTTTCGTACAGAAAAAGCTCGTCGATGATTTGACTTTGTATGGTTACTTCGTTGAGGATTGCGAATCCTATTGGGGGATCCGCAACCCTTAGCATGCTTTGTGATGATGTTGAGATTGTTTTATGTGGCTTTTCTTTCCGTGCGAACCTGCACGTCATTTCTTATTTGAATTTTGATATGATTTTGGGTATGGACTGGCTAGTGAGATACGATGCCAGGATTATTTGTTCTGAAAGAATTTTATATCTTCGACATCCAGATTCGTCTACTCAGCTATCACTTGTTCTTCGGAATGTGGATAATTCTGAAATGGCTTTATATTCTCTTGACTCACTAGATGACGATGATATATCTCGTATTCCTATTGTGTGTGACTTCTCTGATGTTTTTGAGCCGATTTTGGGTTTGCCACCCAAGCGGGCGATCGAGTTCCGCATTGATCTCATTCCAGGCGCGAAGCCAGTTGGGCATCCTCTTACGAGGATGTCTAAAAAGAAAATGAGGAACTCAAGAAGCAGCTTTTAGAGCTTGACTCTAAGCAGTTGATCCAGTCCAGTTTTTCACTGTGGGGTACCACGGTCGTCTTCGTGAAGAAGTCCGATGGAACTCTTAGGCTCTGCATTGACTATCGCAAGCTTAACGAGTTGACCATCAGGAATAGGTATCCTTTGCCGAGGATCGATGATATGTTTGATCTATTGAGTGGCGCTAAGGTTTTCTCTCAGCTTGACCTTGCCACTGGTTTTCATCAGCTCCGAGTCGCGGAAGATAGCATACCCCTTACAGCTTTCCGCACTCGATATGGTTCTTTCGAGTGGCTCGTTATGCCGTTCGGTTTGACGAACGCTCCTGCTTTCTTTGTTGATCTTATGAATCGAGTATTCCGGGAATATCTCGATAAGTTCATCCTTGTGTTCATTGACGACATTCTTGTTTATTCTAAGTCTGAAGCTGAGCATGCTAATCACTTGAGAATTGTCTTGAGTACTTTTCGTCACCATCAGCTAAAAGCCAAATTCTCCAAGTGCCATTTTTGGGAGAATAAGGTTAAGTTCTTAGGCTATGTTGTATCTTCCGACGGCATTTCTGTTGATCCCTCAAAGATCGAAGCTATCCAAAATTGGAAGAGGCCTGAGAATGTTCATGAGATTCGTAGTTTTCTTGGATTGGCGGGTTATTACCGTCGGTTCATTAAGGATTTTTCCCGTGTTGTGCTTCCTCTCACCAGCCTTACTCGGAAAGGCATTCGTTATATTTGGTCCGATAAGTGTGAAGCTTCCTTTTAGACATTAAAGGAACTTCTCACTAATGCTCCTATTCTTGTGGTTCCCGAGGGGAATCATGATCTTGTTGTCTACACCGATGCTTGTGGTAGTGGTCTCGGTGGTGTGCTTATGCAGAAGGATCAGGTAGTTGCTTATGCTTCTAGGCAACTGCGTCCAAATGAAGTTCGCTATGCCACTCATGATCTTGAGTTAGCCGCCATTGTCTTCGCCTTGAAGATTTGGCGACATTATTTATTAGGCGAGCGCTTCATTCTCTATACCGATCATAAATCCTTAAAGTATTTGTTCACTCAGAAGGAACTCAATATGAGGCAACAACGTTGGCTCGAGTTTCTTGCCTCCTATGACTTTGATATCCAGTATACCCCTGGTAAGGGTAATCGTGTTGCTGATCCGCTTAGTCGTAGACATTCGGCTGTTGTTTCTTTGATGCTTGCCGAATGGGATATTCTTGAGACTCTATCTTTTTGTGATATTCGTGATTGAGATCCATCCTCTGATTCTCCGATAGTATTATTCAGTTTGGAAGCTCGACCCTCTCTATTGGATCGTATCGCCGAAGCTCAGCGGCATGATCCTGATCTTGTGCATCTTATTCAGCTTTGTGAGACTGAACCCCGTGATGAGGCGTTGCAGGATTTCATCATTGATCTTCATGGATGTCTTCGCAAGAAGAACCGTCTTGTTGTGCCTTCTGATTCTGCACTTAGGCATGACACTCTGGATGACTGTCATCGGTCTAAGTATACTATTCATCCTGGTAGTAGTAAGATGTATGCCGATATGCATCGCCTTTATTATTGGGAAGGCATGAAGCACGATGTGGCGAGTTATGTGAGTAATTACATGACTTGTCAACGTATTAAAGCCAAACATCAGCGCCCTTCTGGTCTCCTTCAGCCTCTAGAGATTCCATTGTGGAAATGGGATTAGATTTCGATGGATTTCATTGATGGCCTACCTCGTACGAGATCGGGCCATTCTAGCATTTTGGTTATTGTTGATCGCCTCACCAAGTCAGCTCATTTTATTCCTATTAAATCTAATAGGACTGCTTCTCTTTTGGCTAAGTTATTTATCAAGGAAATCGTGAGACTTCACGGTGTTCCTAGTTCGATTGTGAGTGACTGTGATCCTTTATTCACCAGTCATTTCTGGAAGAGTCTTCAGCAAGCTTTGGAAACAAAGCTTAATTTTAGCACAGCTTATCATCTACAGTCTGATGGACAGACTGAACGGGTGAATCGTATCTTGGAAGATCTTCTCCGTATTTGTATTCTTGATTTCGGAGGTAGTTGGGAGGATCATCTACCCCTTGTAGAGTTCTCCTACAACAATAGTTTTTAGTCCAGTATCGGTATGGCTCCTTTCGAAGCCATATACGGAAGGCCATGTCGATCACCTTCTTGTTGGTTGGAATCTGGGGAGAAGCTTATTCTTGGCCCAGATTTTGTTCATGATTCTTCTGAGAAGATTGTCCTTATTCGTCAGAGAATGAAAGAGGCACAAAGCCGCCAGAAATCCTATGCGGATAACCGTAGGAAGCCTCTCGAGTTCTCGGTTGGTGATCTTGTCTTTATTCGTGTTTCTCCTTTGAAAGGGGTTATGCGATTCAGTGTGATAGGTAAATTGGCTCCTCGCTTTGCAGGACCATTTCCTATTACTGAACGTATTGGCCCTGTGGCTTATAGAGTTTCACTTCCAGCTCATCTATCCGGAGTTCACAACATGTTTCATGTCTCTCAGCTTCAGAAGTGTCTTCGAGAATCGGATTCTGTTATCGACTCTCCTGATTTGCAAGGGCTTGAGATCTCACCAGATTTATCTATTGTACAGCAGCCTGTTCGCGTACTTGCCACGGAGGTGAGACACCTTCGAAACAAGGACGTGCCGCTCATTAAAGTTCAATGGTCCGCTAATCCCAATGACTGTACTTGGGAAACCAAAGAGTTTATCGAGCGATCCTATCCGGGTTTTCTATCTTTGCTTAGCAATGGTGAGAATATCTTTTCATCTCAAGCTTATATTCTTTTCTTTTCGGGTGATGTAAGTATGTAGTTGTTGCAAATTCTTCTCTAGGAATTGCATGGATGCAATTTTGTTAAGGAAGGGTGATCTGTAACAACCCGCATATTTTACGATTTTATATCTAAATATTTTATTTAAATATACCGTCGTTAGTCGGATTTAATTCCGAGAAGCTACTTTTTGCAAACGGTCGAATTAGGACTCGGAACCACTTCCATTGAGTCCAAAATGGCGTTTGCGACTTTTTTGAGTATAAGCTTCGATATGTTTGGAGTAATTTGAATTTTGCTATTTTCTCTTGGGCTTTTTGGGTTTGGGTTTGGGTTTCACCCCAACTCACTCTATAACTTAGTTCAGCCCTCTCCTCTCCTCTTCACTTCATTTCTATTTTCTTAAACACTCTAGCACAACTGAAAATGGGGAGAGGAATGGGAAATTAATATTCCAAGCCATAGTTTCCTCTTGCAAACTCAAATTCTTGCTCCAAATTCAAGGTGAAGCTTTGGTAAGCCTCCTCTTCATCTTCTCCATCTCTTCTCCTCTTCAATTTTAGAAAATTCCTAAACCCTAACTTAGGAAATACTTGTTTTGATCTTAGATTGAAGCTTGTAGAGTTGAAGTGAAGAGTGGTTGATCTTTTCCTTGCATTTGTGCTTCTCATCTTTGTTTTGAGTTAAAAAGGTGAGTTTTGAACTCACATCTACTTCTCTTGATATCATTGATGTTAGATATGAATTCCTAACGCTTATTCATGGTCATTTGCCTTTGGTTTGAATTAATTTGGTGAACATTTCAATTTTTGGTGTTTTGAAGTCAAAAACTCTAAAAATCATAGCTTTGATGTTTGAACATGCTTTTGGTGTTGTATGGAAGAGCCAATAGGGCTGGGTTGTCGATTGGCATAAACCCCTAGCGCCCATTGCTTGTCCGATCGAAAATTGGAAGAATTGCTCTTCAATTGATAGGCTGAAAAACAGCCCCAGTACCAGTCAATCGACTGACCCTCTGCAGTCAGTCGACTGGCTGTAGCAAATAGGTGATTCTGGGGCTGTCTGCAGAAACAAAGAGCCTCTGTTTCCTGCAGTCAGTCGACAGACTGTAGGAAATGAAACTTTCTGGTTTCTGGTTCAGTCGACTGGCCCTCTGCAGTCAGTCGACTGACCTGCTTGTTTTTGCCTATTTTGCCTATTTTTCTTGGGTTTCCAATTTTAACCGATTCGGGTTGTTCCAATTAGTTGTTATTGCATATTTGACTTTGATAATTCCTTTTTGATTTACACGGGTTTTATATAAAATGATCTTTTCAAATTTTATTAAAAGCTCGTTTCTCCAATTTATAATTTCTATTTAAAACACACACACAATTTTGCACTTCGAGCGAAGAGGGAGGAGAATTAAATGATTAGATAAAACGCGTGCTATGAACACGTGCGTTCATCTTTTCAGTTAATTCCTAATCTATTCGTTTGACCGTTTTGACCTTTGGGTTTGGTTTACCGATGAGATGAGGTGAACTTTGTACTGCTTTGAGTGTGAAATTGGCTAACGGTTAGTAAACCGTTTAGTGCAAACGTGGGGTATGGGACTCATGTTAACATTTTTCGGGTTCCTTTTAGAGAGTTGTGACACATTCCGCCAGACAGTGGTGTCCAGTACCGCCACTACGGTTTGTTGCCTTCGGGCGTATGGATCCTTGTACTGAGCTCGAGCATCTTTTGTTTCTTTGACAATTATATTTCCCTAGTGTATCGCCTTTCGGGGTAGGTTCTTTGAACCACACGATATATATAGCGATTACCTTGTGGAAACTTGTGTTACCTTTGTTGGTAATTGTTATTTTCCTTTTAGCTTGTTTTGGGGCATGTATGTCCTTTGTTTATTTGAGTTGCTTATGATATGAGGCTTGTTTGATTCATCTTATGTTAGATGATTTGGTTATCTCTTTTGGAGATATTTGTGGTACTTTATGATTTTGTATGTTCATTATCATTAGTATATCTAACTGATTTGTTTAGCTAGACTGACCCGTGTATTTTATACTCGGGTCAGACCGAGATGTTTCAGGTTAGGTACTTTGGACTTAGCCTCTTTTGCTTCCGCATGGACTATTCTGCTAGCTCCTTTTTGTTATAGCTTTTTGTGTAGTCCTTTTTGTCTATAACTCTGATATGTATTCTATTGACTCGTCCGTATATTGTGGTTTTCTTACCACTTGACATGTCTCATTTTGTAAACTCTGTAATGTATCAGTATATGTGAAAGGGTATGTGATGATCTACTGTTCTGTGATGTGAATTACATTGAGTTGTTATATTTTATTTTGATAGATCCTTCAGCCACCTATGGCTTTGTATTAAGTATTTATTGGAGATGTCGATCCATTTAAGTAAGAATTGGCATTGTCGGCGTATTCAATAGATAATTAAGACAGGGTTATAGATGGTCGCTCCTATCCAGCTCTATTCTCTGTATTAGCAGACGGTGTTACTTAGTAATACTCTTTGCTAATGTGGATCTTGGAGTGGGGCGTCACAACTATGATCGATACCGTAAAAATTGGATCGAGCTCCAATCAAGGTGAGATCGATTGGAAATGATAAACAAGGCTTGCAAAGGATACATTTCAAATTTTGGGTCAATCGGAGTTCGTATGCTTGAGTTATGGATGGATCAATATTAATGAAAAATGATCTTGGGATCGATACCTTCGTATCGATCGTGGTGGCAGTTAGTTTGGATCGATCGCTCTTCGGACCGATGGATTTTGTATCGATCGATATAGATCGATACGAAATGTATGCATGGAAACAGCTGGATGGATACTAAGTCATATGAATTCAACAGGATGCTCGGGATCGATGCAAAAGTAGAAATAGAGCATGGATACGAAGTAGTGGAGCTGGTCAAGTGATGAAGCGCTCAACATGAATTTAGGCGTGGAACTCGGATCGGTGCGGATGCTATAGCTATGGATATGGGGATAGAATGGATATGAAGTTGATCGAGGCGAGCTGATCAATACGAATCATTTAGCCTTCATGCGAACTCAATTTTGGATCGATCATAACTCTTATATACAACTCCAAATGCTATGAAATTTTCACAGGAGCTTCCTTATGCACTCAAGAATGTTCATGATCGATCTCGACTCGATTGGGCTAATTTTGGATCGATACGAATTGTACTTGGATCGATCCCAAATCACTCTGGATCGATCTGGCGGGCCCACCTGCACATGAGAAAAGGTATTCCAGGTTTTGAGGTGGATATTTTCGGATCCATACCTATAAATAGGAGCCCTATGGCAACTAAAAAGGGGATCTTCTTCTTCTCCTCTTTACACGGAAACTCTGCCATTTTTGTTATTGATTTTCAAAGGCTTGTAATTGTAATCTCAATACAAAAGGAATAAAAGGATCAATTCAAAGTGGACGTAGGCCGGAGATAGCCGAACCATTATAAACCATGTGTTCTTTTCTTTCTTGCTCATTTTAATTTTACTATTTCTTCATTTTTGTTCTCTACTTTATTTGGATCTAAGATTTGTGCTTGAATATTGTGGATCTGTGTGTAAACACTGGTGCTTTCACGGCTTTTGGGGTTTGTGACCAATTATGGCACAAACACTTTGGTGCTTTCATTGAGAGGGACTAGCATCCTATACACCAGACTCGGAGTTCAGATTTGGAAAGCTAAAAGATCAGACCTAGAAGGAACCATGGCCAAGCAATCAACGAGGAGACAGAGAAAGGAAAGGAGTCAGCACGAAGGAAGTCAGGAGGCCTCTTCAGGAGCTAATCAGACCTCAGTTTTCATCTCCAGAGATGAGATGGAGATGATGATGGATGCTATGCAAGAAGGGATGCTGAAAAGGCAGGAGGAGATGATGCAGAACCTACTCCAAAAAGTTGGACAAGATGGAATGCAAAATCAAGGGAATGGAACAACAGGAGCAGAAGGAGTCCAGAACCAGAGTCAGGGACACGGAGCCACCAGGATGCAGGGCAGGACCATCAGGTGCAGCCCATGAGCTAAGGGGCACACCCGCGGATCATGTTGACCCTATTCTGGGCAGGATTCCAGGCAATACTATGCAGTTTGGCGTCGATAGAGGAATGAGTGCTCGTCCAAGAGAACAGATCTTAGGATTCCCTCGTGAACCCGAGGGGCAGGCCGGAGGCAACATGCAAGGACCACAACTTGATGACAGTGATAGATTGGTAGACATGATCAGACAGGCTATGAGAGGAGGATCGGTGAATAGAGATTTGGAGGATGTGAACAAGAGTCCTTTCACTCCCACGATCAGACAAGATAGGAATCCACCAGATTTCAAACTACCAATGCTGGAGATGTATGATGGGAGAACGGATCCCGCTGTGCACTTGACGAGGTATATGAGGCATATGGAAGTACTGGGTGCATCGGAGGAGGTCATGGCTCGGTGCTTCCTTTTATATCTGACGGATATAGCAGCACTATGGTTTAGACAACTGGAGAGCGGTTCAATTGGCACTTGGACGGAGTTGATTGAGAGAATTATGAGGCAATTTCGGGTCCACATCGTAAGACCCAAGAATGTGATGACTTTGACATCGATGAAACAGTGGAAGGGAGAGTCACTTAGGGATTTCTTAACCAGATTCAATGTGGTAGTGGCTTCATTGGATCGACCCGATCCGTCGATGGTTTTGATGGAAGCAGTCTCAGGAATCACGGATGATTCAGATTTTAAGATATCTTTGGAATGGGATCCACCAATGGATCTCAGGGAGTTTTATCATGAAGCGGAAAGATTTTTAAGATAGGAAGATGCAAAGGCTGAGAGAGAGAGGGGAGAGAGGCTAAAGCTTATGCGGTAAAAGGTGGAGGTCTAGTCGGGGAGGATTCAAACAAGGACGATAGAGGCAAAAGGAAAATGAATGATAACGGCAACATTTCGAAAAAGCAATGGAGAGAATCAAAATTTTCTTCTTACATGGATTTAACTGAAACTCTGGAAAGGATTTACTTGGATACTCGAGGGCGCCTCTAGTATCGACGGCCGGCAAAAAGGGAACCCTCTGAATACGAGTGGGCATCGGGAAAGCATTGCCTATTCCATGACGTGGACGGGCACGACACAAATGACTATAGGCATTTGAATGATATCGTTGAGGAGCATGTAAGGAATGGTCATCTACAATAGTACGTAAGGAATCGAACTATGGCAGTGGAACAGGAGCGGCCACCACCCACCGCCCACCTCAAACGAAGATGGCACTGGATCCAGGCAACATCATCAACTTTTTATCAGCTGATTGGATTTATGGCTTTGGATAAGTAATAAAACTCAAAGTAATACGGCTAAGTCACTTACACATGTATTGGATCGAGGACGGTCCCTAAGCATGCTCTGAGATGATGATAAACCGTGATGCTCGAATCAATGAAATCTTGTTTTCTTTCTGTTTTTCTGCAAACTTTTGTTTCTTCCTTGGTGTTACGGACATTTATTTAGTTTTTCCTAGCAGTACATACTTTTATTTTGTTGATTGGACTTTGTGATGATTGGATTTGGATTAATGTAATAAATAATATAGGTCACGCGATTACGGTCCCGACCGAAGAGACATGGCAGTGATCGCAAGTTACGAGTCCCTTCGCCGGAGAGCGATGGAATGGAATCGAACGCAATATAAAAGTCCTCAACTGGAGAGTCGAGGCCGGAGAATATAAAAGTCCTCGACCGGAGAGTCGAGGCCGGAGAATATAAAAGTCCTCGACCGGAGAGTCGAGGCCGGAGAATATAAATGCCCTCAACCGGAGAGTCGAGTCTGGAGCAGGATAAAATGACCCGTTAAGGTCTATGGATTTAGATAAGGACCCAGAGAGGTCTCGACTTAGGATAAATGGACCCGGAGCGGTGTCGGATTTGGATATCGACCCGTAGAGGTCACGGATTTGGTTATTGGTTATTTTATATGGATGGATTAAAACTCGGTTGACGGGTTTGGACGGCTATGGGATTGGCTGAGGATTTGGTTACTGGATTCAGAATCGGACATCGACTCGGAGCAGTCGCGGATTTGGATAAGGATATGGCTACGACACTTGGATATGATAGCTGGGCAATGGATTGAACTATGGATCGGATGATGTAGCTATGTATCGAATATGGACTTTGGATTTTAAAGCTATTCAAAACACGCCTTCATACCGCAAGGCATGATTTGGGGGGGGGCAAATGTTACCCCGCCTTTTGGTCAAGACCGGGATATCAAAAAATTGGCTAAAGAGGATGGATATCAGGATTGGAGATCGATTGGAAACAAGGCTATGATCGATACCGTAAAAATTGGATCAAGCTCCAATCAAGGTAGGCTTGCAAAGGCTACATTTCAAATTTCGGGTCAATCGGAGTTCGTATGCTTGAGTTATGGATGGATCAATATTGGTGAAAAATGGTCTTGGGATCGATACCTTTGTATCGATCATGGTGGCAGTTAGTTTGGATCGATCAGTCTTCGGACCGATGGATTTCGTATCGATCAATACAGATCGATACGAAAGGTATGCATGGAAACAGCTGGATGGATACGAAGTTATATGACTTCAACAGGACACTCGGGATCGATGCAAAAGTAGGAATGGAGCATGGATATGAAGTAGTGGAGCTGGTCAAGTGATGAAGCGCTCAGCATGGATTTAGGCATGGAACTCGTATCGATGCGGAGGCTATGGCTATGGATATGGGGATAGAATGGATATGAAGTTAATCGAGGCGAGCTGATCGATACGAATCATTCAGCCTTCATGCAAACTCAATTTTGGATCGATCATAACTCTTATTATACAACTCCAAATGCTATGAAATTTTCACAGGAGCTTCCTTATGCACTCAAGAATGTTCATGATCGATCTCGACTCGATTGGGCTAATTTTGGATCGATACGAATTGTACCTGGATCGATCCCAAATCACTCTGGATCGATCTGGTGGGCCCACCTGCGCATGAGAAAAGGTATTCCAAGTTTTGAGGCGGATATTTTTGGATCCTCACCTATAAATAGGGTCCTATAGCAACTAAAAAGTGGACCTTCTTCTTCTCTTTACACAGAAACTCTACCATTTTTGCTATTGATTTTCAAAGGCTTGTAATTGTAATCTCAATACAAAAGGAATAAAATGATCAATTTAAAGTGGATGTATGTCGGAGATAGCCGAACCACTATAAACTCTGTGTTCTTTTCTTTCTTGCTCATTTTAATTCTACTATTTCTTCATTTTTGTTCTCTACTTTATCTGGATCTAAGATTTGTGCTTGGATATTGTGGATCTGTGTGTAATCACTGGTGCTTTCACAGCTTTTGGGGTTTGTGACCAATTTTGGCACAAACTCTTTCTACACACGTTGATCTTTTTAGAAAAGGAATTCCTATCAAAAGAAATTAACAATGACCTTGTAGACTTGGATGAGATCTAAGAAATGAATACCGAGGCTGAACCAGTTGGAGAACCGAGTTCACCCGTATACGAAAACACGCAACTTATTAGAAGGTCTAGTAAGTAATTTCATGCACTAGATAGATACTCTGGTTTTCTTGTGGATGGAAAAAAAGTGGACTGTGTCTTAGATGATAACACTCCTCTATCTTTCCAACAAGTAATGCAGAGTAAAGACTCTGCACTCTGGCCAGGAGTAATGAATCTAAGATGGATTCCATGTACGAAAACAAAGTGTGGACTATGTCGGACGTACCCGAAGGGATAAAACTCATTGGCTGTAAATGGATTTTTTTTAGAAAAAAGCTAAATACAGATGGATAAGTAGAGACTTATAAAGCTAGGTTAGTTGCGAAGGATTTCGTCGGATTCAAGGTGTTGATTATAATGAGACCTTTTCCCCCATAGCCATGCTTTAGTCCATTTGGATTATGCTGGCCATTGCTGCATTCTATGACCATGAAATATGACAAATGAATGTAAAAACTATATTTCTAAATGGTGATTTAGAAGAAATCATCTATATGTCACAGCATAAGGGTTTCGTGGTCAGTGGGATTGAGAGCAAGGCTTGCAAGTTGTTAAAGTCTATTTGTGACCTTAAACAAGATTTAAAAAGATGGAACAAGTGTTTTGATATGGTAATTAAACAATTTGGTTTTTATCAAAACAAAGAAGAAGCGTGCTTATATAGGAAGGAACAGGCAACTCTATCGTATTATTAGTGCTATATGTCGATGATCTTCTGTTGATCGGCAATGACACTTTGTTATTGCAATCAGTGAAAGATGGACTTTTCAAGAAGTTCTTTATGAAGGATTTGGGAGAAGCAACCTATATAATTGGTATAAAGATCTATAGAGATAGATTTAAGAGGCTATTGAGATTGTCCCAATTCTTATATATATATACACCACACTGCAAAGGTTCAGTATGGAGAATTCCAAGCAGGGAAATGTTCCAATGTAGTCTAGAATCGTCCTTTCTAAGAAGGACGCTCCTCATACCGATGAGGAGAAAGAGCATATGAAGATGATCCCCTATGCTTCAGCTATAAGATCCATAATGTATGTTACGCAATGTACTAGACTAGATGTGGCATACGCAATAGGATGCATAAGCCAATAGCAGTCTAATCCTGGAGAAAAACATTGGACGGCTGTAAAATGCATACTGAAGTATTTAATATATACTCGGGACTTATTCCTTATATACAGGAATGTAGACCTCCTTATGTAGGGGTATACGAATTCGAGCATTCCAAAGGATATAGATGATAGTAAATTGATGACTGGGTATGTCATTACACTTAACTGTGGAGCAGTTAGTTGAAAAAGTTCCAAGCAAGAAATAGTTGTGTAATGACTCAGAAATTTAGTCATTTGAATTTTGAATATTTAACTGATTTAAAATATTGAAAAGTTAATTTTATAGTTAAATAACAAATATTTCAAATATATCGATTTATTTGATAATTAAATTATTAAATTTAATATTTGGAATTGTTTAAATAATTGAAGCTTGAATTTAATATGAATGAAAACGATTTCAACGTTGATTTAAATTCTATTTGAATATGAAAGAGGATAGTAAACTTTTAATTTTGAGTTAAAAGTCATTTAAACTGATTTTGGAAATAACTTGTTTTAATTCACGTATAAAAATAGCCTTTTAGGGCATTGTCTCAAATTTCGACGAAACCGGTTTCATCGGATCCGTAATAGTGAATTATTATATGCTGCCGAATATCGTTGCGATCAGATGTATCGTTAGTTCGTGTGAGTTCAAAACGTGTAGAATTTATTTAAAGGAATTTAAATTAATATAGTTCGATTTGAAAAGCTATCTTCTGTATATGATGGAATTGGCTTCCAATATATATTCTATTGTGTTCGAAATAAGGGTATAACATATAAAACGACGGGCAGCACGCTTCATTTGAAGTTCGAAATTTTAAAGTGTGAATAGTGCTTTAAAAAATTTCTATATAAGGACTTGAAAATTTTCATTTGCTAAAACTAACTCAGCCGCCATTAAAAAAGAGCTTCATCCAACGGCCCTTATCATCTCCGACCGCTAAAGGCCATATCGGTCTTCGACCCTAACTAGAAAAGCATACAGCTCGACTAGATGAAGCTAATCAACGGTTGGATCGTCGTTTGGTGAGGCGTGGAGGTTGAAATCGAGCCGTGTTCAAGTGCTTCTACGTTCGATTCTAGAGGTTCGCGCGTGGCGCGCGCGTGCGTGGAGGCGGCAGGCAAGGCAGGCGACGGCATGAGCGGCGACAGGTGGTAACGCGATCAATCGATTTGAAAAAAAAAAGAAAAATCGTCGCCTGGAAGTGGAAGTCAGATACGAGATAGAGGAAGGAGGGAAGAGGGGTTAGTTTAAAAAGTTAATTAAATTAAGTTAATTTTAAAATTAATTTTTCATACGATCGTTTATTCATAACTTGTTCATACGAGGTCGGTTTTGAGCGCGACGAGCTGCATTACGACTGTATCAACGAGTATTACTCTATGGAGTTGGTTTGGATGGATTTGGAGCTAGTAGGAATTTTGGATTAAATTGAACGACCGTTCAATTTTAATTCAAACCGGAGCGCTTAGGCGATTTTTGGAATTTATGTGAGTAAACTCACCTCTCTGGCCTGTTTATATTTTTATATAAGTGGAAATAATTTTTTATGTTGTTTGTTGCTTTTGGATGATTTACTATAATTTTTAGTTGGTTTGGATATATTCCCGCCCATTGGAGCGGATGAGACCCTATTACGTTCCAGTGTAAGCGTGGATGACCCTTTGTATACGATCCCGCCTCGAAGCGGTTGATTTATATTTTTATGATTATATTATGTATGTGATGCAGGAGGATAGGTTGGAGGGATTCAACCAGATTCCTCACCACTGTTGGTTTTACTTTTTATATATGTGGTGAAATATGATATGTTAGATGCCTTATTATTGATTGTGATATGATTTGACTTATTTAGTGCTATAGTAGCACTGGGACTTATTTTTGGGTATTTTGAAATATTAAAATTTTGATTGTGAAGTGGAAATGATTTTTAAAGTGATTTTGGAATTTTTATATGCTTTACTAATTTTTGAATTATTAAAATAAAGGAATTTATTGTAAATAAATAAAAGCATGATTTTTGGTATTTTCAATTTACTATTTTGTAAAGTGTTTTTAAATAAAGATTCTATAATAATTTATATAAAGGATTTATAAAAGTATATTTTATAAATAAAGAATGGATTTTAAATGGTGTTTTATAAAATATTAAATGGATTTTCTAAAAAAATTAGATTATCAAAGAAAATAGATTTATAAATGGATTTTATAAAGTAAATGAGATTTAAAAAAGAATGGATCTGTAAAAGTAATTATAAATATAGGAATTTTATAAATAGAAGTTTTATAAAATAAGAGTGAAATTTATAAATATAGAAATGATTTATGTTGAAATTTAGGTATGGAGTTAATCGTTTTAAAAGTGGTTTATCTTTTAAGGGAAGGTTTGAAAGTAATATTTTGATGGAGTTAATGGTTTTAAAATAATTTATCTTTTGAAAGTAATTTTTTGGGAAATAATAATTCCAAATGGAATTTAATAGTTTGAAAATGATTAAAAATGTGATAAGTATCAAAATCATAGATTTCAACAATTATTGTGTTAATAGACGTTTTTGGGGAAGTAAGGAAGGCGTGGACTATAACACTATTGTTATAGTAAATGATTTTCGAAAGGAAATGTTTTATATAGTATACGAGAGTGATATATATATATAACTAATCGGTTCCATATACTAATGTTTTGGGTTTTCGTAATGATGTTTTACGAAACATTCGTTTTGACCTAAATGAAGTGCGTTTTGAAGAATACTTTCCTTAAGATTTATATATGTACTTATTTTTCATTTTAAGTACATGGAAATATTTTCCATTATCGAAAATTTGAAATGGTTTTGTGAATATATCTTTTAAAAAAAGATAATTTGAAGTAAATATTTGGAAAGTGATTTAAGTAATAAGAGATTTATTAAACAGGCCTAGTGACTGCTTATGTGCTAGATTTTATTGTTGCTTTGATAGTTAAATACTGACTATCAAATTTGGCCTCTTTATCGTTGTTGAATCGGAGAGACCGGGATCAGATTTATCCGAAAACCACTTCGGACCAACGTATATACGTTTGAATGTACAGGTGTTGAAAGACATTGATATTGGGATTTTCGTAATGAAGGACTGCTTGTTGATCTTTTGGGGATAAACTCCCAATATACATATAGTAGCAGTGGTCTCCTCGTTATGAAATATCCAATGAAAGGACTAATTGCTACTGATCCTAGGGGTGATTCCCGATAGGATGTGGCAGGAGAAGTGTCTTCGGTTTGTCCCATTCCTGGACAACTTGTATGGACGAATGTTTGACATTCCATTTTAAAATCACATTGACTGATCTTAATAAACGTATCATCTCTTTGGTGGCGGAGAAGGCAACTTCTCTTAGCTTAACACCCTTTTCTGAGACGTACGAACTCAGGAGTTATATATTTGTAGAAATTAGTTGTGTGATTACGGAATGGCAATGTGGCATTCAAAGAGGAAAGATGATGTGCTATTTGAAAGGTAATCGTGACCTCAGGCCTCACATCCGGAAATGACCAAAGCAGGGTTGATGTAGTAAGGCTATGTGGTTCGCAACCATTAGGATATGATCATCCCCTTCTAGATATATTTATTCCCGCTATGATGTTTGAGTTTTAAATTATTGTGGTGTATGCGAAGAGGGCCCTCGTATAGGTCGGAAACGACCTTGGTGATGACATATTCGGTACTATCTAGGAAGAGGGAGGATGGTCTTGTGTTGGTAGAGGTGCAGATGTTCTGTAGCTTCGATACATTCCTCTAGAGATGTACTACTGGAAAGTAGTCCATTTACCTGGTCATTTGTATAGAAATCCATTCTCCACTGCGTGCCTGCCAATTTGTTTGTGGAACCCACTTTGTGGCTAGTATGTTGGAAATTAATCAATGTAATAATTTCGGCTACGATTAATATTATTTGTATACTAGACACTAGTATAATATAATAGAATTTGATATGAAATGTTTTGGTTATCGTAAGGTAAAAACTCGTCCGTGTTTATGTGCGGCATGGTCTTACGAGATACTTTTGATTTGAAAGGTTTTTATAAACTTTAAAATTCAGTTGAGATGTGTTTTCTCATGCTGGTTTACCAGACTGATCCAAACGTTCTTCCCTTTCAATGCTCGGGTCAGACCAAGCATATTTACTGATTTAGATTTGGATGCTTTGGAGCTTCAGCAGACGAGCTGGATGTCTTCAGGACGTATCCCCGTATTTGTTTATTTTCCGCTGTAAAGTTGTTTAATTATCAACATTTGTGAGGATATGTTATTATAACTGTCCAAGCAGATAATTGTTATTTGATTGCTGTACTCTAATGGATGTATGTATATTACAGTTTCTCTTTTCGTAAAGAACATTGATATTATATTATATGTTGTTCCGCTGCGATTGTGAGATTATGTGATTGTTTTAGTTTCTTTTTCTTCTTCTTCTTCTTCTTCTTCTCTTTTCTTCTTTTTTCTTCTTTCTTTCTCATGACTATCCATCTTCCCGTTCAATTTGGGTTGGACATGTGTGGTTTATTGTGAGCTCGAATTGGGCACGGGAGCGGGTCGTCAAGGCGTGGTATCAGAGTTTAGGGTTGTGCGAACGCCTAGGCTTTGGTTGGGCACTCATTATAGATAAGGTTAATAACACCCAAGATTGAGTTTGAGTGTATTATAGATATGAGATCATATTTGTTAGTGATATAAAAATGTTTTATATTTTGTTAATTTATCTGTTGAGTGGCTTATGAATTCTGGTCGGTACGTGGGACACCACGTTATCGATAGGGATTTCTAAACGCTTAAACAAGGCAAATCGACACAACATTGTTTTAAAAGTGGGTAAATGAAATAATTTTACCTAAATTATATTATATATATAAATGAATAACTTTTTAGAAATTATTTTAGTTATATATAGTGTGTTTGGTTGTTAGTGAATGGTAATATTTGATTATTATCATTTGTTGTTTATGTTCTAATAAAAGTTGTTATTATTATAATATAAACAAAGATAAATAAATAAAATAAGAAATGGTTTTATATAAAAAAAGTGAAATAAGTGAAATTATATAAGTATAAATTTATAAATATGATTTATAAATAAAATGGAATTTAAAAGATAAAAAAAAACACTAAATTCATTCTAGTCACTGGAAAATAATTCGGGTGATGACTACAACATCATCAGTATTCATTTTCGAGTTTCTAAGTGATGAATTGCTACCTTAGTAATTTAATATTGAAGTTGTGTTTAGATAAAACAAGTTTTGATTATAATAAAAAAAATAAGTTTTTGAACTTATAAGTTTGAAATTCAGATATGAACTAAAATTTAACTTGAGTAAAGTTAAATAATTTGAGTTAGTGAAATAAAGTTTAACTTAAGAAAGGTTAAATGAAAGTGAATTGGGTTTGAACTGAATTAGATAAATTAATGAAATAAATATACACTAAAATCGTAAAGTGATTATGTAACAACCCGGGATCTCACGATTATATTATTATCGGCATCTGACGATTTTATTCGGTTGTTAATTGCGTTTGGGAGTTTTGAATCCGGTTTAAATTTCTTTTCTAAGTTTATAAAAAAGGGATTAAACGGGCTTTTAAATAAATGTGTTGGCCCACGTTCCTTTGTTTATTTGGGCCGCGATGATTATCAAAAGGAGATAGCCTATTCCCCTTTTTATTTTTCTCTCGTTCGTTTTAAAAACCGTTTTCCCCTTTTATTTGGTGAAAACCCTAGAAAGAAAGCAAACGATAGGCAGAAAAATGGCGGCACGAATTCATTCTCCTTCTCATTATTAAAACCCTAAAGCTATAACGAAGAAAAGAATAGAAATGGAGGCCTCTGCTTCGTCATTCAAAATTAGGGCTTCGAGAAAGAAATGGCGGCCCGATCATATTTCGTTCGTCTGGAGCTCAGCTCGACTACTCCTTCTTCGTGAAAAGGTGAGTGAATTATCACTCACATCTCATTCAATCTCAAGTCGCTCGACTTAGGTAAGATGCTAATGTTTTGTTGTCTTGGTTCGATTTCTGCATACCATGACACTTATCTTGTTTGAAATCTGAAAACGTGCGTTTGGGAAATTATGATTTGGATGAGTTTTCAATTTGATTTGGTGTTTGGCTTCGGCTTTAGCTTGAGATTTCGTTTATCTGTGATTCGTTACTCGATTTTAATTCGAGAAAGATGCTTCCTCTTATTTTAACAAAATTGGAAGAAAAAAATAAAATAATAATTTGACACTTGATAGTCTCGGCCACCACGGCTCTTTTCTCAGCTTGGGCTCTGATTATACTTCAGTTGTTTTAAAATTCGTTTTTGTGATGGTTGCCACTGGTTGATTTTAACTTGGTCGTTGTGATGATTTTCTCGGCTAAGAATTTGTTACGCGGTCACCATGATTTCGAATTTGGCTTGTTCATACTATGAAATTCCAGCTTCTTGAATTTTCGCCTCCTGTGTACTTTGGCTTTGGCCATCTGGGTGGCAATACTTGTCTTGATTTTTTGTATCACTGTATTTTGTGCTTTTGGAGATTTTTTGGGTGCATCCTTGTTTCACTGATACATCCCTTGACTTGTTGACATGTGCATGTCATTTGTGTTTTTATGCCTCTGTATTCAGTTTTTGTTCTTGTTCTTGTTGGTTTGTGGTTTTGCTTCCTTAACCTGTTAAGTATTCAGTTGCAGTTACACTGGTTCTCTGTCTTGCTCATAAGTGATACTTTCATTTATGCCTTCATGTATGCTTGTCGAGTCTGGGTTATGAGTCTGGGATGCTTTAGTTCTAGCCTCATCCTCTATATTTGTTATGTGCATACTGTATTGATTCTACCTCTGTCCTCTCTGTTGGTATTATGGTGCGCTGGTAGTTGATGTACTGGTAGGGTTTAGCATGGTTCACTGACAAGTTCATTTGCATTCACCCTATCACGTTGGTTGGGTGGTTTAGAGTTTGATCTGCACTGAACTTATGCTATCTGGTTTTGCAACACTTTCATGCACACTATTGCCTTATGCTGCAACTGTAGTTAGATTGATCTCGTGGTGTTACTAGGACTTTTGAGTCAGTGACTTGAACCTTTTAGCTTCTGATTTCACGTACTTCATTGAATCTCATTGGTATTATTTGTGTACCTTGTTATCAGCAGTTACCTGGTATACCTGAAATCACATAGTTTTGAATGTGATCATAATTGTCTGCACTTGCATAGTCTTTGTAGTTTCACTTGGTTTGAATTTGTGGTCTTGCTAGCATGTCTGCACTGCCTGTTATTTTGATCAGTGGCTTTTGAGTTACTTGTTATATACATGTTGGCTTTGGTATCACCCTGTTTCACTGGTACATGTGCCTTTGTGGTCTTCACTTTTGTATAATCTGCACATGTTACTTGTATCACTCGTCCTGCCTTCACCCATACGTTCCTCTGGTACAGTTGTCCTTGTTAGAACCTTGGCCATTGTGCATTCATTTTGTTGCAGTTTGCCCTTTATATTCAGTTGTGACTGCAGTTGGTTTTATATGCAGTTTTGTTCTTGTTGTTTTGCATTACATTAATGCATTTGGGTCGGTTTTCAAATTTACTTGAGTTGAACCTGATTTCGGGGTTTGACCTTGCGATCATTGTGACTTTCATTGAGCTTTTGTGTATCTCCTGCGATAGTGGCGAGGCAGTACACGCGTGCGTGTACTGCAACCCTATCAGATTTGACAGTTTTAAATTGATGTTTCGATTTGTTGAATTGTTTCGTTGGTTAATTTCAAATAGTTTTGAGTTGTATTCTGATTCGGTTTGTTGGATTGTCGTTCAACACTGCTTAGTGTTATATCTGCCGTTATCCAGTTCTCGTATCGAGAGTTGGATATACGTGATTTCTGTGGCTGTCATCTATTTGAGATTATTATTGCTTCTATGCATAATAACTGAGTTTGAATTAGACTGACCCGTGTATTATTTTCTTCTGAATGTAATACTCGGGTCAGACCCGAGTTATTTCAGGTTGTAGATTTTCTTCTTTGAGTTGCTGTTCGGGATTTGAAGACTTTTCGCATCTTCTGAAGTCGTCATTGTCCTTTTGTAGTAGTCGTGTCATTGTATAGAACGATATGTATTCATGTATATTAGTCGATAATGTACGTGTATATATAACTTCTAGAGTCGACAGTTGTAGTTGTATCGTATGTATTGTGTCAACTATGTATTAACTGACATCAGTTATATATATATGAGACTTTTGTTTTTATCTGTGTTCCGCAATTATATTATCTGTGTTATTGGTATATCTAATGTCCTAAACTATTATGAACTATCGTAGTTTGTTTTATACTGATAATTGGATATGTCGATGGGAGTAAATAAATAATAGATGAAAAATAAAAAGTATATACCACTCCAATCGAGATAACCAATATTAGTGTAAGGCCAATTACGGATGGTCGCTCCTATCCAGCCTTATTCTTCGTAATAATAGACAGTATTTCTTTTAATACTCTTTGTTATTATGAGCATAGAGGTGGGGCGTTACAGTTGGTATCAGAGCTTGGGGTTTATGGACATAAAATAAAACATAACTTGGATGGAACATATGTTACAACTATTAGTCGATGTTTTGTTTGTGATTTGAGTCAAAACTAAAGTTTTGAAATTTCGATGAAATTTTTAAATACCTTTATTTAAAAATAAAAGGTGAATTTGTGTTCTGATGATCTGATTGATTTGAGTACTGTTTATCAGAGTGCGCAGCGGAAACAGTGAAACTGGCTTCGCTGAGTACCACTGATAATCTATTTGATTCAGAAATTGAAATAAATTTCATTGGTTGTTTACATAGCTGTAATTATTTTGTTTCTTTGAGAATTTCGAATCCGAATTGAGGATTCGAAGAAATTATAGATATGTGATTTTTGTTGAAATTTCCGCTGGCTTTCTTTTGTACTAATCATCTAGTGATTAGATTTTTGCTATTTTGAATTATCTTCATTGAAGATACATTTGAATGATTTCTTTGTTCATTTTGTAGTACGTGCAAAAATTTGAATTGCACGTCATTGCATTTATTTTACGTTGAACCGATGCTTGGTTATGATACGTATTTTGTTGCCGTTATTTTTATAACGGGATTTTTACACCAATGCTGAATTTTTGAGGCACGGTGTTTTGTTGACAATTTTAATGAATGAAAATTCACTGATGTCACATTTTGATGTGAATTCTTTTGATGAGATATTTGATGTTTTAAAATTACTGTCGCTTTGACTTCAGTAACAGCCAAATTTTTAAAAGTGGATTTTCAAGCGGCTATTCCGCAATACTGATGTGTAACCGCTTTTACGGTATTTTGAGAAGTACAATTTCCTTATCGAAATTGTTACTGATTTGCTGTTTTAATCACGTGATTGGAAACTCGTTTTAAAAATGAAAATTGTTTTATAAATTTTTAACGGTTTGCGTTTTCAAGAGGATGAGAAAGCGACTTAAACGATTCAGCAAAGTCGAGGATTATGACCCCTTTCCTTTACTGTTTCGCTTAACTCCGGACTTGTCCAGTTGAGAATGTGAATTGTTATTTTTGCAAAATAAATAAATTTGCTTTCAGGAATTTTAACAGTTTGCGCTTTCAAAAGAATGAGGAAGCGATTTAAACGTTTCAGCAAAATCGAGGACTATGACCCCTTTCTTTTACTGATTCGCTTAATTCCGGACTCGTTAATTGAATATCTGTTGTTTTGATGATTCTACACTTTCAAGGAAACGATGAAGAGAATTAAAAAATTTAGTAAAACTCGTGGTTATGGGACATGTGCGTTTACTATTTTGGTTAATTCCGGACTCGTTAATTGAAATATTTGATGTTTTCGTGTGCTTTCGAGCCACTATGTTGGACCTTCGGGTCATATGTTGGACCTTCGGGTCACTCTGCGGACCTTCGGGTCAATCTGATGGGCGCCAAAAATTATGTTGAGTACTTGGTAGGCTTCGGCCATATGTTGTTGCACGTGTGGCGAATTAAAAACTCGCCATCTGATGGGATCGATCCAAGCTTTTATGTTGATTTTCTAGTCTTCTTAATTGATTTCTAGATATTTGTTGTTTCCAATTATCTGCAGGTAATTGGATATTTGTTGATATGAGTTCTGATTATCGTTTTTGATAATCAGATATTTATTGTTTCTAATTATCGCTTGTGATAATTAGATATTTGTTGATATGAGTTCTGATTATCGTTTTTGATAATCGGATAATTGTTGCTTTTAATTATCGCTTGAGGTAATTAAATATTTGTTGATTTGTTGTTTTAATTATCGCTTTAGATAATTAAATATTTGTTGACTTGAGATTTAATTATCGCTTTAGATAATTAAATATTTGCTGATTTGAGATTTAATTATCGCTTTAGATAGTTAAATATTTGTTGATTTGAGATTTAATTATCGCTTTAGATAATTAAATATTTGCTGATTTGAGATTTAATTATCGCTTTAGATAATTAAATATTTGTTGATTTGAGATTTAATTACCGCTTTAGATAATTAAATATTTGCTGATTTGAGATTTAATTATCGCTTTAGATAATTAAATATTTTCTGATTTGTGATTTAATTATCGCTTTAGATAATTAAATATTTGCTGATTTGAGATTTAATTATCGCTTTAGATAATTAAATATTTTCTGATTTGTGATTTAATTATCGCTTTAGATAATTAAATATTTGCTGATTTGAGATTTAATTATCGCTTTAGATAATTAAATATTTGCTGATTTGTGATTTAATTATCGCTTTAGATAATAAAATATTTGCTGATTTGAAATTTGATTATCGTTTTTGATAATCGAATATTTGTTGAATTTGAAATTTGATTATCGCTTTTGATAATCGAATGCTTGTTGAATTTGAAATTTGATATTCGTTTTTGATAATCGAATATTTGTTGAATTTGAAATTTGATTATCGCTTTTGATAATCGAATACTTGTTGAATTTGAAATTTGATTATCGTTTTTGATAATCGAATATTTGTTAAATTTGAAATTTGATTATCGCTTTTGATAATCGAATACTTGTTGAATTTGAAATTTGATTATCGTTTTTGATAATCGAATATTTGTTAAATTTGAAATTTGATTATCGCTTTTGATAATCGAATGCTTGTTGAATTTGAAATTTGATTATCGTTTTTGATAATCGAATATTTATTGAATTTGAAATTTGATTATCGCTTTTGATAATCGAATACTTGTTGAATTTGAAATTTGATTATCGTTTTTGATAATCGAATATTTGTTGAATTTGAAATTTGATTATCGCTTGTGATAATCGAATATTTGTTGATTTGAGAAATTTGATTATCGTTTTGATAATCGGTTATTTGTTAAATTTAAATTTTGATTATCATTTTTGATAATTGAATATTCGTTGATTTGAAATTTTAAATTACCAGTTGTAGTAATTAGATATGTGCTGATTTGTTTTCTGATTATCGTTTGGGATAATTAGATATTTAATTTGTTTTCTGATTATCGTTTAAGATAATTAGAAAATTGATGTTTGCTGATTTTAATTGATATGAGATTTTCTAGTCTCCAATTGATTCTAGGATATGCTGATTTTATTGAATCGCTGTTTCCTATCTATTTCTGTTAATAGTCAGAGTTTACTGATTTTGAAATTTGTGTTTCCCAGTTAATTGTTGAATAACTAGATATTTGCAGTTTTGCGAATGGTGATTTGTGCTTTCTAATCATCTCTGTTGATAATTAGCTTTTGGTTGTTTTTCTAATTATCGTATCGATGATTAGACATTGTTGCTTTGTGATTCTCTGTATTTTAATTATCTTGTTGATAAATGAATATCACTGATGATTGCATTTATCCAATTTTGCTGTTTTCTGATTATTTATTGATAATTGGGCTTTGTTGAGAATTTGTAAATTTCTTTTATTGAAATTAAAAGATTTCTTTGGCAATTGGGATTCTTGACCGTTATTTTTCTAGCATTAACCAGTTTATGTTAGAAAAATAATTGTCGTTGTCGACCTTAATTATGAAAATTGCGGGGACGCAATTTTTATAAGGAGGGGAGTCTGTAACAACCCGGGATCTCACGATTATATTATTATCGGCATCTGACGATTTTATTTGGTTGTTAATTGCGTTTGGGAGTTTTGAATCCGGTTTAAATTTCTTTTCTAAGTTTATAAAAAAGGGATTAAACGGGCTTTTAAATAAATGTGTTGGCCCACGTTCCTTTGTTTATTTGGGCCGCGATGATTATCAAAAGGAGATAGCCTATTCCCCTTTTTATTTTTCTCTCGTTCGTTTTAAAAACCGTTTTCCCCTTTTATTTGGTGAAAACCCTAGAAAGAAAGCAAACGATAGGCAGAAAAATGGCGGCACGAATTCATTCTCCTTCTCATTATTAAAACCGTAAAGCTATAACGAAGAAAAGAATAGAAATGGAGGCCTCTGCTTCGTCATTCAAAATTAGGGCTTCGAGAAAGAAATGGCGGCCCGATCATATTTCGTTCGTCTGGAGCTCAGCTCGACTACTCCTTCGTGAAAAGGTGAGTGAATTATCACTCACATCTCATTCAATCTCAAGTCGCTCGACTTAGGTAAGATGCTAATGTTTTGTTGTCTTGGTTCGATTTCTGCATACCATGACACTTATCTTGTTTGAAATCTGAAAACGTGCGTTTGGGAAATTATGATTTGGATGAGTTTTCAATTTGATTTGGTGTTTGACTTCGGCTTTAGCTTGAGATTTCGTTTCTCTGTGATTCGTTACTCGATTTTAATTCGAGAAAGATGCTTCCTCTTATTTTAACAAAATTGGAAGAAAAAAATAAAATAATAATTTGACACTTGATAGTCTCGGCCACCACGGCTCTTTTCTCAGCTTGGGCTCTGATTATACTTCAGTTGTTTTAAAATTCGTTTTTGTGATGGTTGCACTGGTTGATTTTAACTTGGTCGTTGTGATGATTTTCTCGGCTAAGAATTTGTTACGCGGTCACCATGATTTCGAATTTGGCTTGTTCATACTATGAAATTCCAGCTTCTTGAATTTTCGCCTCCTGTGTACTTTGGCTTTGGCCATCTGGGTGGCAATACTTGTCTTGATTTTTTGTATCACTGTATTTTGTGCTTTTGGAGATTTTTTGGGTGCATCCTTGTTTCACTGATACATCCCTTGACTTGTTGACATGTGCATGTCATCTGTGTTTTTATGCCTCTGTATTCAGTTTTTGTTCTTGTTCTTGTTGGTTTGTGGTTTTGCTTCCTTAACCTGTTAAGTATTCAGTTGCAGTTACACTGGTTCTCTGTCTTGCTCATAAGTGATACTTTCATTTATGCCTTCATGTATGCTTGTCGAGTCTGGGTTATGAGTCTGGGATGCTTTAGTTCTAGCCTCATCCTCTATATTTGTTATGTGCATACTGTATTGATTCTACCTCTGTCCTCTCTGTTGGTATTACGGTGCGCTGGTAGTTGATGTACTGGTAGGGTTTAGCATGGTTCACTGACAAGTTCATTTGCATTTGCATTCACCCTATCACGTTGGTTGGGTGGTTTAGAGTTTGATCTGCACTGAACTTATGCTATCTGGTTTTGCAACACTTTCATGCACACTATTGCCTTATGCTGCAACTGTAGTTAGATTGATCTCGTGGTGTTACTAGGACTTTTGAGTCAGTGACTTGAACCTTTTAGCTTCTGATTTCACGTACTTCATTGAATCTCATTGGTATTATTTGTGTACCTTGTTATCAGCAGTTACCTGGTATACCTGAAATCACATAGTTTTGAATGTGATCATAATTGTCTGCACTTGCATAGTCTTTGTAGTTTCACTTGGTTTGAATTTGTGGTCTTGCTAGCATGTCTGCACTGCCTGTTATTTTGATCAGTGGCTTTTGAGTTACTTGTTATATACATGTTGGCTTTGGTATCACCCTGTTTCACTGGTACATGTGCCTTTGTGGTCTTCACTTTTGTATAATCTGCACATGTTACTTGTATCACTCGTCCTGCCTTCACCCATACGTTCCTCTGGTACAGTTGTCCTTGTTAGAACCTTGGCCTTTGTGCATTCATTTTGTTGCAGTTTGCCCTTTATATTCAGTTGTGACTGCAGTTGGTTTTATATGCAGTTTTGTTCTTGTTGTTTTGCATTACATTAATGCATTTGGGTCGGTTTTCAAATTTACTTGAGTTGAACCCGATTTCGGGGTTTGACCTTGCGATCATTGTGACTTTCATTGAGCTTTTGTGTATCTCCTGCGATAGTGGCGAGGCAGTACACGCGTGCGTGTACTGCAGCCCTATCAGATTTGACAGTTTTAAATTGATGTTTCGATTTGTTGAATTGTTTCGTTGGTTAATTTCAAATAGTTTGGAGTTGTATTCTGATTCGGTTTGTTGGATTGTCGTTCAACACTGCTTAGTGTTATATCTGCCGTTATCCAGTTCTCGTATCGAGAGTTGGATATACGTGATTTCTGTGGCTGTCATCTATTTGAGATTATTATTGCTTCTATGCATAATAACTGAGTTTGAATTAGACTGACCCGTGTATTATTTTCTTCTGAATGTAATACTCGGGTCAGACCCGAGTTATTTCAGGTTGTAGATTTTCTTCTTTGAGTTGCTGTTCGAGATTTGAAGACTTTTCGCATCTTCTGAAGTCGTCATTGTCCTTTTGTAGTAGTCGTGTCATTGTATAGAACGATATGTATTCATGTATATTAGTCGATAATGTACGTGTATATATAACTTCTAGAGTCGACAGTTGTAGTTGTATCGTATGTATTGTGTCAACTATGTATTAACTGACATCAGTTATATATATATGAGACTTTTGTTTTTATCTGTGTTCCGCAATTATATTATCTGTGTTATTGGTATATCTAATGTCCTAAACTATTATGAACTATCGTAGTTTGTTTTATACTGATAATTGGATATGTCGATGGGAGTAAATAAATAATAGATGAAAAATAAAAAGTATATACCACTCCAATCGAGATAACCAATATTAGTGTAAGGCCAATTACGGATGGTCGCTCCTATCCAGCCTTATTCTTCGTAATAATAGACAGTATTTCTTTTAATACTCTTTGTTATTATGAGCATAGAGGTGGGGCGTTACAGATTATATAACCTTGAATTATAAATATAGTATGTGAATAAAGTTTGTATAACTTATATATTTGAGGAATATTAAGCTAAGACAAATTTTAAATTTGTTGAATATGAATGTTAAGAAAAGAAAAAAAAATCTGAATTGAATTATAAAATGAAATCTAACTTAAGTTAAATAAACTGAATTTTGAAATGAAATTTAACTCAAGTTAAGTAAAGTGGGATGAAACGAGTTAAATGAAATAGAATTTGATTTGAAATGAAAATGAACTTAAATTATAAAATGCAATTCAGTTTAAGTTTTGAAATGAATTGAATATGGTTTAGAATGTTGTTTGATGGAATTGAATATGAACTTAAGTTTTTAAGTGAAATAAACATAAGAAGTGTTGTATGAAATATTTATAATAAACTGAAGTAATGATTTATAAATGATAGTAGTAGTAAAGAAAATATACTAAGTAAATTGGATATGGAATAAAATGTTGTTAAAATATAAATTTAATTTTAATTGAATATTAATAAGTGAATGTTAATGAATTGAATGTAAGTGAAATTAATAAGAATAATAGAATTTGATTTAAATTGAATGCGGATCAAATGAATGTGAAAGAAAATGAAAGTAAATGAATGAATGTGAATAAAGCAATATAAATAATGATTATGAATAAACGAAAAAAATAAAAAGAATGAGATATAATAAGAAACCAATTGAAATAAATACGCAAGCTAAACGTATATTATTTTATTCGCATAACTGTTTGATCCAGATTCGAATATACGATTTCGAGGTGATTTACACCGATCCGAGTTAGGGCTTTCACTCGATTCTTGAAGGTGAACATTAGATATGGATTTTTGATTGATTCTAATATTCTCTATCATTGTATATGGCTATGCAAGGTGAACGGCGGTTTCTAGTCAAGGAACCGAATTTGAGTCCGCATTGGAGTGATCGTGTGAACGATACTAGTTCGGAAGTGAAATTGTGTGATCGAGCGAGCGATCAGGTATGGTTTTGCGTACAGATGATATATGTGCATCGTGCGGGCTTTAGTAATTAAATGTTGACATTAGAAAATACAAATTGATATGGTTATGAATTAATTGGATGAATATTAATTATTTGACGGTTTCTTTTGTTACCTTTGCTACATTTGCCTATGGTTATTGTATTAGTACGTGTTATATATTGATACTACTTTCTATATACATGTTCTCTTTGGTTGTTGAGTGATTAGTAGGTGCGGATGATACATGCTTCGCATTTGGAGCTCGCTTTCGCATTATATTGGTTATATATGCTTGTTAATATAATAAAAGGTACACATCTCAGATTACATATCATACTTTTATATTTTTTCCCCTACGGGATGCCTCATCCTTGAAGATGAGATGTATATTTGTGATTATATATATGTGTATATATATAATATATTTTCTCAATCGAGTCGAGCAAAGGAGACGCTGGCAAAATTTTACATAAATTTTAGGCGTTAGAAAATTTTTGAAATTTTTGAGAAAATTTTTGATAACTACAAAATTTGATTTTGAGTTATAACTTGGAATGAATGAATGGACGGTATTAGTTGATATTGGAAAGTTAATTATGAATTTAAAGATTGAGAAAATGTGATAACAAAGTTTCCACTAATTGGTTTTGAATAAGTTACCGGGTTTGGGGTATTTTTCTTACTTGAAGATTTCGGGGGCGAAATTCTTTTAAGGAGGGAGAATATAACGACCCAGAAATTCAGTCATTTGGATTTGGAATATCTAGTTGATTTTAAATATTGAAAAATTAATTTTATGAGTTAAATAACTTATATTTCAAATATAGCGATTTATTTAATAATTAAATTACTAAATTTAATATTTGGAATTGTTTAAATAATTAAATCTAGAATTTAATATGAATGAAAACGATTTCAAAGTTGATTTAAATTCTATTTGAATAGGAAGGAGGATAGTAAACTTTTAAATTTGAGTTAAAATTTATTTAAACCGATTTTGGAAATAACTCATTTTAATTAACGTGTGAAAATAGCCTTTTGGGGCACTGTCCCAAATTTCGATGAAACTAGTTTCATCGGATGCGTAATAGTGAATTATTATATGTTGACGAATATCATGGCGACCGGACGTATCGTTTGTTGGTGCGAGTTCGAAACGCATATAGTTTATTTAAAGGAATTTAAATTAATTTAATTCGATTTGAAAAGCTATCTTATATACATGATGGAATTGGCTTCCGCTATATATTCCATTGTGTTCGGTATAGTGGTATAACATATAGAACGCCGGGCGGCATGCTTTATTTGGAGTTCGAAATTTTAAAGTATGAATAGTGCTTTAAAATTTTTCTATATAAGGACTTGAAAAGGTTTCATTTGCAAAAACCTAACCCTAAAACAAACTCAGTCGCCATTAAAAAAGAGCTTCATCCAACGACCCTTATCATCTCCGACCACTAGAGGCCATATCGGCCTTTGACCCCAACTAGAAAAGCGTAGAGCTCGACTAGATGAAGCTAATCAACGGTTGGATCGTCGTTTAGTGAGGCGTGAAGGCTGAAATTGAGCCACATTCGAGTGTAGCTACGTTTGTTTTTTAGGGTTCGCGCATGGTGGCGGCAAGCTAGGCAGGCGGCGACGCGAGCGGCGGCGGCAGGTGGTGGCGCGATCAATCGATTTGAAAAAAAAATCATCGCTTGGAAGTGGAAGTCGCGTACGATATAGAGGAAGGAGGGAAGAGGGGTTAGTCTAAAAGGTTAATTAAATTAAGTTAATTTTAGAATTAATTTTTCATACGATCGTTAATTCATAACTTGTTCATACGAGGTCGGTTTTGAGCGGGACGAGTTGCATTGTGATCGTACTAGCGAGTACTACGCTATGGAGTTGGATTGGATGGATTCGGAGCTAGTAGGAATTTTGGTTAAATTGAACGACCGTTAAATTTTAATTCAAACCGGAGTGCTTAGGCGATTTCTGGAATTTCTGTAAGTAAACTCACTTCTCTGGCCTTCTTATTTTTTATATAAGTGGGAAATGATTCTTTTTATATTGTTTGTTGCTTGTTTGGATGATCTACTATATTTATTGGTTGGTTTGGATATATGCCCACCTATTAGAGCAGATGAGACCGTACTACATTCCCAAGTAAGAGCGGATGCCCCTTTGTATAGGATCCTGCCTCAAAGCGGTTAATTTATATTTTTTGTGATTATATTCTGTATGTGATGCAGGGGGACGGGTTGGAGGAATCCAACAGGATTCCTCACCACTGTTGATTTTACTTTTTATATATGTGGTGATATATGATGTGTTGGATGCCATATTATTGATCGTGATATGATTTGACTAATTTAGTGCTATTGTAGCATTGGGCCTTACTTTTGGGTATTTTGAAATATCAAAATTTTGATTGCGAATTGGAAATGATTTTTAAAGTGATTTTGGAATTTTTATATGCTTTAATAGTTTTTGAATTATTAAAAGAAAGGAGTTTATTTTAAATAAATAAAAGCATGATTTTTGGTATTTTCGATTTACTATTTTGTAAAGTGTTTTTAAATAGAGATTCTGGAATAATTTATATAAAGGATTTATAAAAGTATATTTTATAAATAAAGAATGGATTTTAAATGGTGTTTTATAAAGTATTAAATGGATTTAAAATCAATATTTTGTAAATGGATTTTCTAAATAAATTAGATTATCAGAGAAAAGGGATTTATAAATGGATTTTATAAAGTAAATGGAATTTAGAAAAGAATGGATTTATAAAAGGAATTTTATAAATAAAGGAATTTTATAAATAGAAGTTTTATAAAATAAAAGTGAAATTTATAAATGTAGTTTACAAATATAGAAATGATTTATGTTGAAATTTAGGTATGGAGTTAAGCGTTTTAAAAGTGGTTTATCTTTTAAAGGAAGTTTTGAAAGTAATATTTTGATGGAGTTAATGGTTTTAAACGTAATTTATCTTTTGAAAGTAATGTTTTGGGAAATAATAATTCCAAATGGAATTTAATAGTTTGAAAATGATTTAAAATATGATAAGTATCGAAGACAAAGATTTCAACAATTATTGTTGTAACAAACGTTTTCGAGGAAGCAAGGAAGGCATGGACTATAACACTACTGTTATAGTAAATGATTTCCCAAAAGGAAATGTTTTATATACTATACGATATATATATATAACTAGTCGGTTCCCTATACTAGTGTTTTGGTTGTCGTAACGATATTTTACGGAACATTCGTTTTTGACCCAAATAAAGTGCGTTTTGAAGAATACTTTCCTCAAGATTTGTATATGTACTTATTTTCCGTTTTAAGTATGTGGAAATGTTTTCCATTATCAAAAATTTGAAATGGTTTTGTGAATATATCTTAAAAAAAAGATAATTTGAAGTAAATATTTGGAAAGTGATTTAAATAATAAGAGATTTATTAAACATGCCTAGTGACTGCTTATATGCTAGATTTTATTGTTTCTTTGATAGTTAAATAACCGACTATCAAATTTGGCCTCTTTATTGTTGTTGCCCGAGAGACCGGGATCAGACTTATCCGAAAACTACTTCGGACCAACGTATATGCATTCGAACGTATAGGTGTTGGAAGACATGGATATTTGGGATTTTCGTAATGAAGGATTGCTTGTTGATCATTTGCGGATAAACTCCCAATGAACATGTAGTAGCAGTGGTCTCTTCGTTATGAAATATCCAATGCAAGGACTAATCGCTACTGATCCTAGGGGTGATTCCCGACAGAATGTGGTAGGAGAAGTGCCTTCGGTTTGTCTTGTTCCTGGACAACTTGTATGGACGAATATCTGACATTGCATTTTAAAATCACATTGATTGATCTCTATAAACGTTCATCTGTTTGCTGGTGGAGAAGGCAACTTCTCTTTGCTTAACACCCTTTCCTGAGACGTATGATGTGATGACCCACCTTTTTGGATGGTTTAAATCGACGGTAAACCACACACGTCTAACTCAAACCATTCAAAAGGGAGGATTGTCAACGGGGTAAATAAGAAAATAAAAGAAAAGAAAAAAAAATAAAACACAGAATCTTGCAGCAGAATGACAAAATATAATAATCAAATAAACAGTTCATGAAGCTGTTTTACAATATACATTTGATTACACAAATTTACAACAAATCAGACTACAATCAACAAACATACCAAAATAATGCGGCGGAATAATAATAGTAGATACGGTCTAGAATTCTCATCTTCATCTTCAAGGAATAATGTCTTCAAACACTGAAATGCTCAGGCTGGCACGAGCGTAACGAAAAGGCAAAACACTCGAGTCAGAACTAAAAGTTCTTATGTAAGTTAAATCAACTACAAGTAAATATGCGTGTAATAGTTTCAAAGATGTTTACAGGATTTTACATCTCCTATCCAGTGTGTAACGTGCGTGCAATAACTTAAGAGATGTTACAGGATTTTCCATCTCCTAAGGATCCATCAAACTATCTATATGTAGTAAGATACGCTACGTATGTAGTGTCTATCAGTAAAGTAAAGTATTAAAATAGCGTTAAGGCTTTACATTGATCCCCCTTAACACATTTTTAAGCATTGTCCTACAGTTTGCCTTAGTAGCATCACCAGTAACGTCGGTAGCCAGGGAGGCACCGTGATAAGACAACACTAAAACAAAATCATAGTGGGCGCGTATAAGGATAAAAGTATGACAAGGCACGGGAGGCAATGCCCAAGGTAGGATACTACCAGTTCAGGTCGCAGGGCTGGTGGTAACGCATCGTAGGCATGACCGTCCACCGCGTCCAACACCCCCAAAATCAAATCAAGGTGCACCAATCAAGCCAACATCAATATAGTAATACGAAGAGGTGTGTCCGCTAGGGGTAGCTAGCCCACTTGGCCCTGACAAGCCGTCCTGTTTTAGTCATTTCAAATTGGCACAAGTGTCGGGGTCATCCATCATCGTTTTCTTTCTTCGAATCTAGCAAATGCCTCCAATTTAACCACTTCATTGTAGGTAATATCCACCGCGTACACAGTTGTTAAAGTGGTTCCAATATTGACAGAGAGTGTGCCAATAAGAGGAACTGATCTCTTTAACAAACAAATGCCATTTTCACAACGGTTGGTTCTTTTGCATTTCGAAACCGAATCATATTTGATATCAAAATATCATATTCAATTCAAAATACCCTTCATTTCAAAATCATCATATTTACTCAAAATGTGTCATTTTCACTTGAAAATATCATTTCAAATTCCAACTTAGGTTATAACCTCATTTGTCCACATTCGCATTTAAATCAACGATTTAAATATAAACATCCCAACTTCGTATGATTTGAAATTTTAGAAAATAGTTAGAATAGTTTTTAAATAGTTTAAAATAATTTAAATAGTTTAAAATATTTTAAATAGTTTGATATAAAATGGTTTATATAGTAAAATAGTTTGGAAAATAAAAATAATTTGAGTATAAAAAATGATTTTAAACAGTTTATATTAAAATAATTTATTTTGAAAATAATATCAAATCAAACTATTTCTTTCCATTTCAACAAATCTGGGCCCTGTCCAAATTTCAAATCTATAAAGCCTAATATTAAATCTTTCAATTCAATTGACTACATTTTGATTTAATTTCAAATCAACTTGATTTCAATTTCAATTCGAATTAACTTCAATTTTCACACGTTCATTTTTAACTTCAAATTCGATTCAACAATTCAATTCAATGATTTAAATTTTAATCCAATTCTTATTGTAAACCATTTCAATTTATATCAATTTCAAGTCCAATTTCAATTTACCGATTTAAATCACTTAAATCAAATTAAACCTCATTGTTCAATTTATGGTTCAAACTTTAAAATAATCAAATTTCCAAAATTGAAGTCATATATCGATTATAAGTTTACATTTCCAATTCAATTCTTTAAAACGATTTCCTTTTAACCAATTTCAGTTTCAACATTTAAAACTTGAATTAGAAATAATTCAATTCATATAAATCCACAATTTATTTCTTTAAACAATATCATTTAATCAAAAATCCAAATTCAAGATTTTAAAACCATTTAATTTAACCAATCCGGTGTCTGTATCTAATTTTCTACCCTATGGACAAGTGATCAGTTATTTCAACTTTAATTTCAGGGATGGATATATATCATTTCAATCCAAATCAAAGTGTCATAGGTATATATCATTTCAACCTATTTCTTAATTTATTCGAAATAATTCAAAGAACGGTTTATATGCTTTCAATTAATATACAGGGTAATAGCATGGATATATATATATAAATAAATAAACACCCAATCATCGAAAACGTCAACAAATAGACATCCATCACAGTCAACATCCAAATCAGCCAATCAATCACAACAATTAACTAGCTATCAATATCAGGTACTTAACCAGCAATTTAAATTCAATCTTAATTTAAATGTCAATTTAAATTCAATCTTAATTTAAATGTCAATTTAATTCAATATAAATTCAAATTAAATTTAAATGACAATTAAAATTACCAAACATCAATCAATAAAATTATTATCACTTCATAAATTTAATTCAACTAACATAAGAAGATTTAGCATTGCGTGAGTGGGTTAAATCACTCACCTTTGATTTATAGCCGATTAAAAATCCAATTAATGAAGTGATAATGGGGAGTAGGGCAAAGGAGCAACCGCCTCCATTTTCTTCTTGTGCGTATCTTATCTCTTCAATCCCTCTTCGCTTCATCATTTGCTGCTCATCTAACCCTAGCTTTCCTCACTACTGTCTATTTGTTGATAGCTCCACTCTCAAACCCCTTCCTACACTTCTAGATCTGATTCTTTCCCTTATTTTTCGGCCTCTACTTCTCTACGCTGATGAATCGACCATGGCCGGAACCTCCAGATCACCTGCGCCCTCTCGTGAGACAACATGGTATGCTGCCTTAGTGACTGTTTTCAGCGTTTGGCGAACTTGCAGCCTTGGTTGTCGTCTCGACACTCGGGTGAGCTATCTCAGTTTTGGTCGTGTGTATATTGCGTCTGGTTTTGAATCTGGGTTGTATGATGAGATAGTTTTTGTGTCATGGCCCGCAAATCCGTACCTCTTGATTAACCACTAATCTCCATTGATTAACTCAAAATGAACGGAAATACGAACTATGATGGTTTAAGAAGAAGAAAAAAATAGAAGAAGAAGATGATAGAAGAAAAAGAGAAGAACAACAAGAAAAAAAAGAAAAGAAGGACAACAGAACAACATCAGAATAGAAAACAATATCAGAATCTCACATATCGCAGCGGAACAATATATAATAGATAAATGAATATCATTTAAAAACAAAAGAATTTTATCTGTTATTACATTACATCACATCATATCATCAGAGTCAATATACAACAATGGACAGTTTTATAAACTTGTCCTCATACAGAATACACAGTGGAATAAATATATCAGATACAAATACTACGTCTCGCCATCCAGCTTATCTCCAAGCTCCAGAATATCCAGATAACCTAATAATCTAACTCTAGACTGCCCGTGTGGAAATTTGTGGGCACCCAGAGTTTAGAAGGGAAACAATAAACTCCGAGTCAGTCATGGTGACTGGTGTGAGATCGTAAAACAGTTATTCTTTAAAATAAACAACAGGATAATTTTAAAGTCAATTCGAAATGCTTTTGGAAAATGAAACTACCATAAGACCTCCCACCACACACACAATGCAAACGCAGACTTGGAGGAGATTTCTTCTTATGATAGTCAAAGATGCTTACTACGCAAAATCAAATCATTTTTGATATTATTATTAGTGCATAGTGGAAAACATTTCGAAAGTAGAATATAAATCTTAGCCAGCATAGGTACCATTATATTATGCCTGCTATAGCTTCCTCCTAAGGCGACAGGTTATACAATTGAAATCGTAAAGGCTCGTATTGTTTCTTTGGATTTCCAACAAATGGTCAGGCTAAGGAACTTCCTATCCACGATGGGTACGTCCCTGGAATAGACGACCCGAGAACCTAACCGGATCTCTGCCAACACAAGGCCGGGTTACCTCTGCAAAAATAGGTAACTACTGACACGCGTATGCCATCCCCCGATCGTCACCGATCTTCCCGAGGATCCCCGATTCGCAACAAACCACATAGATAATAATAATGCAGTAACCACAGAGGTTAAGTATCTGGGCTCCATACCATGATACCACCTTTATCCAGAAGGAATGACATACACTAAGGGGCGCTACTCCCTAGAACCTTGCCGCATTCGTCCTGTTTCGACCATTTCCGGGGTGTGAGGCTCGACGAAGTCTCGTCCACAAAGCTACGCTTTCTCAAAAAGCCCTGCTTCGGGTCAAACAAAATGATCAACCTATGATCACAAAGATATAAGATCAAACAAATGATCATATCACAAATGATCAAACACTGATCATTTCACAGCAACACTCAGTATGCCACGTTACCAAATTGGGATATATCGCTGATAAATTTCAACTACATAACCTCTGAGCTCGTACGTCTCAGAGAAGGGTGTTAAGCTAAGAGAATAAATTCTCCGCCACCAACAGAAATGTATTTGAAAGAAATCAGCTTTATATCTCAAATTGTAACGTCAGACACACAATCCATATAAGTCTGTTCCGGGATCGAACAGAACCGAAGGCACTTCTCACGAAGCCCTTGCACATCCGGATAATTTTCAATCACGTCAGGACTTCCCGTCACTAAGGGTGATAAAACCTCTAAATCGGAGATCAGCCGATGTAGAGTAACTCGACGGTAATCCTTCCGTTTTCAAAAATATCCGGTCTTCAACACCGGTCTTCAAATGCAATTCATAACGACGTATCACATATTCGGAATGGGTTATACGACCCCATGGTCCTTTCCCGGCTAACCCGAATAGTGAGCGTTTATTTAAAAATAAGTGTGGCATTCAAATTCATCCAATTCACAACAGATACCTATCTAAAGGTAATTATTGATAGTCGGTTATTTAACTATCAATAAAGATGCGCAACATCATCAGATTCCAATAATTTTCCCAAATTATTTTATCTTCAAAAATATCTTTACTAGATATAAAATTTCCACACTTTAAAAATAAATCAACGCTTATTTTTAAAACAATTTCACATTCCATTTGTAAATCCCATAGTGAATTTATATCTTCAAAATATCTACTGATATACGATTCTCAATTCGATTTCAAATATATTCAATTTCAATTTACCTTTACAAAGGTAAATTCTCAAACGTTCACTTCATATTGGAAAAGCAATTCCATACTTATTTAAAAATAAGTGTTTCACAAATCTATTTATTTTCAACGTTTGAAAATATTCGATATACTTAAAATCAAAATTTAGTATATATCTCATTCTTTAAGGAAATCATTCTTAAATCACATTTATTTGAGTCAAAACGAATGTTGCGTAAAACATTGTTACGACGACTCGAAATCACTAGTATAGGGATTCGGAATTAAGATAGATATATAAATCCCAATACTATATAAAATATTTCCTTTCGGAAATCATTTACTATAACAACAGTGTTATAGTCCACCATTTCCTTATTTTTCGAAAACGTCTATTTCAACAATAAATGTTGAAATCTATGATTTCGATATTCAATATAATTTAAAACATCGTTTAAAACAATTAACTTCATTTCAAATATCACTTTCCCAAAACCATATCTATTTTACTTAACAATATATTCACTGTCCAAAATCGTGAATATAATTTACTTAACCCAATTTCAATCTTTTCCACACATTTTTATTTCAATAAAAATTCGCTATCCAAAATCGCGAATATATCTTCTTTGATAATCTTCTATATTTAATTTATCAAATTCAATCGATTTCGAATTTATAAACACGGTTATAAATTCTATTTCTATTTATAAAAACTTCAGTTTATAAATCTTCTTTATTTACCAATTCAATTCACAATTCAATTTATATACCACAATCCATATTATAAGTTAAATACTTATAATTTCATTTATTTACAAAGATCATTCTTTTAAAACTTTACAACTGTAAAATTTACCCTTTTATAAACCCATTTTAACGTCATTTCCAAATACTACATCAATTACAGATTGATTTCCAAAATTTTATCATTTCTAAAAAAATTTCCTTATTCTTTCCAATTTATTCAATATTCTATTTTTAAAAGAATTCTTCAATTTGAAATCATTTTTACATTGATTTCCCAAGTTATTTCAATTCATAAATTTAATTTCTAATTGGACTTCCAACTTATTTTATTTTAAATAAATTCCTTTTGAAGAGAATAAATTTCTTTGTCTCTTTCAATCTATTTAAAAATCCAAATTTAAATTAAATTCTTCAATTTATAATCACTGTTTTATGAAATTCTTTTATTTAGCAATTTCACTTTATTCTGGAATTTATTCCATAAGATTATAAAAATTAACTTTTTATACTTTAAAAATTCCTTTCTTCAAAATTATTAAATTTCTAAAATTGATTCATTTAGAAATTCCTATTTTTGGTTTCAAAAATTCCAATTTCGTATATTTTGGAATCCAATGATATCAAACATCCATTCGGCCAATTTTTATTTTCAAACAATTCCCAATCATCAATATCATCGATCGTATCAATATAATCATTCACAGAATTATCATATCACAATAAAATAAATTCACAACAATATTGAGGGGTCCAGTTGGATCCCTCCAACCTGTTTCCCTGCATCCAAAGATGTTAGCACAATACCAATTCCGCTCCAGTACGGAATTATCGCGGTATATAGGTTTTTATAAATCCGCTTACTAACGGCGCAATAGGGTCTCATCCGCTATACGAGGCGGGAAAATCATCAATCCAATATATACATATGCCAATATGTATATACTGCTATATATATAGATATATCCTACTATATCTAATAGCACATTCAATAGCAATCAACACAATCAATAACTGCAATTCAAATTTAAATCTGAGTGAGAAGATCTCACCTTAGCTTTTTATTTGCCATCCATTTTCTTTCCCGGCTTGTTTTCCTTGATTTATACCTTGTATAACAATTTATATAAATTTATTAATATTCGAATATAAATCGAACAATTCAATTATCGTTTTTAATAATTTTAATTATCCAATGATTAAATTTCAAACTAATTCTCTTATAAATATTTCCTTTCTGTAGTTATCAAAACAGAAATTTACTTTACTGTAAATACTTCCTTTTTAACATATGTATATTTATTTTTAAACTTCATATATATAAAAACTATTACTTTCTTTAAACTGCATAAATATTTTTATTCACTTTAAATCTTCAACTGTTTAAAACACATTTTATTTAAACTCCAAATAACTGCAATTTATACCTTACTGTAAATTTTTACTTTCACCATTTTTTTTATATATACGTATGGAATCGAGTTTAAATCAAAAAGAAAGAAGATAGGAATTTAAATCGAATACCTCACTGCCAAAATTGAATCCAGATCGAAACCCAGACTCGAATTCGCCATAGCCGTCTTCCTTCGCGATGATCGCCTTCGATTTATTTGATTCCCAGTCGAGAGTGAGAGCGCGCCTCCACGCTGCTCCATCGAATCGCGAGCCTCGCGATATGCTGCCGCCCTCCAGTCGAACGCCAGTGCTTTCGAATTTCGAACCCTCAGCCAACCCTAACTGCCACCTCGTCGCGAACTCGTGCCACCTGCCTGGACACTCGCGAACCCAAAACTGCTGCCGAGCCCTCCTCGTCGCTGCCTTCGTCGCGACGAACCCCCCAAATTGTGACGCCGCACCAAGCCTCGCGACGCGCCCTCCATCACGCGAGCGCGAATCCAATCGCGAGCTTCACTTCAGTCCCAAATTAACACTCGACCTTCGCGACCTCGAGACGAACCCCCAAATCACCATCGACCTAGACGAGCGCCTCCCCTCGCTGCCTGCTCGAACGCGAATGCCAACCCCCCCTTTCGATTTAAATGTCGTGGCCACCCTTTTATTTACTTCTGTAGATTTGATTTCGAATGAATTCGACTGGAGGGGATGAAGGGGACAACTCGGCCATTTTTATTTTTCTCCTGTGATTTTGAATTGAGCGAGAGGAATGAGGAGGACGTATTTGAAACGAAAGGAGATGGGTCGCACGATTTATTTTCGTGATCTCCGCGTGATTTCAGGCTGAAGCTAAGGGAAGAGAACGTGCAGACATTTGACTTAAATTTAAATTTCAAATTTAAATTGAATATCGTTAAAGCTTTAACGCGTTTATATATCGTGTGCTCACGTATCAACTCAGAAAATTATGAAAATTGAAATCCGGCAATAATACAACATTCCGGACCCAATGGAACTGGTTTCGTCGAATTCCGAGACTGTTTGAAAATTGACTATTTTATAAATATCGGTTCGAGTGATTATTTTCAAAACTGAACAAAACAGTTCGAAATTAAATTCTGAAGCTTCTATCATCTTCAGTATTATCAATACGAATTTTAAAAGCTTTCGAAATATTTTTCTTCAGCTTAAAACTGAAGATACAAATTTTTATTCGACTATCAATAGATTGAATTCTGTATTTTAACCGCAAATTTCAAAGTTTTATTCGGGATTCAAATTAAATTATCGTTCAAATATTTAAAATTAATTAAATATTTCCAATTTAATTCGTTCAAAATTCTGGGTCGTTACAAACTTCCCCCCTTAAAAGAATTTCGTCCTCGAAATTACAAGTTAGAGAAAAAGGTCCTTAACTCGTCTACTATCTTTCAACATTCAAATAGTTTTATCAATTTATCACAACAAATCTTCTACTAAAGATTCATTATTAATTCAACTAAATTTCCAACTTCAATTCTAAGTTTCCAAACAACATTGTTTACTTCAAAATTCAAATTTGAGTTTAAATTCAAATTTTAACTTCAAAATTTTCTCAAAAATTTTCTAACGCCCTAAATTTTCGAAAAATTTCGCCAGCGTCTCCTTTGCGCGGCTAATACGGCACGACTACAAAACGTCCCTACGGACTCTCAGATTTCAAAAAGAAAAGAAAAATGCCAAGCGGCTAGAGAGAAATCATCAAAAACTCATATTCAAATTTAAATACTTACCTTTTTCGAGCAAATTCAAATTCATCTTTGAAGATCAAATCCAATTTATAACACCTGTATATCTACTAGCCATTATATCTAGTTACAGCATTCAATCCAATTTGCAAATTCTATTACAAAATTTTCAATATATGCTTATATATTTACGGTTGAAGTTACATTCGTTTTTTAAACAAAATGAATTCATATCCATTCTAGTTTATAACTAATTCAAATTGATACAAATTCAATTTATTTTAATTCTACTTCATTTGCAATTGATTCCATTCAATTTAATTTGCATTTCATATTTTCATTCGGTTTATTCTATTAACCAAACAACTTTCATTCATAATTGCTCTTTTAGCTTAGTTTCAATTACTAACTCATTACAAATTCCAATTCACTTACAATTTCAAATTTGTCTTCAATTTCATTTACAATTGCAAATTATTCATTCATTTTCAATTTGAATCTCATTTCTATCAAATTACCAAATATTTAATAAGTTATTAACTTATTTACATTCCATTATGAATTTTATCTTTTATTCATCTTTCATTTATAATTATTCAATTCAATTCATTTCTTACAAATTTGAAACGAATTTCAACTTTCAATTTCGCTTTCATTAAATCACAATTGATTCACTTGTACTTACATTTATTTAACTTCATTTTTAAGTTAAATTTATTCTATCAAAATTCGAATTATATAAGTTATCAACTTAATAATATTTCATAGTATTCCAGAGTCTCTTCAACTTTTCAAAAATCATTTTGAAAACAATTCGAATCATCCTTTGAATTTTCTAAAACAAAATCCAAATTTTCAAAACAACTTCCTTTTAAAACAATTTGGCAGCAAATTTCCTCTTTTGGAAACCCGAAAATGAACATCAGTGATGCTGCAGTCATTACCGAAGTTATTTTCCAGCGACCGAAAAGAGTTTAGAGCTTTCATCTCTCTAAAATATTTTTTTAAAATCCTTTGAAATTCATTTTCAACTCCAAAAAGAATTTAAATCTTTCCAAATCTCCAAAAATTTTCAAATTCCTTTCAAAACATTTCCAAAAACTTCTTTGGAATCCCGTTTTAAATTACAATTCACATATATAATTTATATTCTCAAATTTCATTTGTATACGAATTCATTTCTTAATTTTGGAGTTACAATTTCAATTTCTTATTCAATTTTAGTGATGATAATTCACTATTACTACTTCCTAACATCCATGCAACCATATACCATAGTACTTTATAGAAAAACATTTCTTTTCTATACAAAAATAATTTTGGGTAAAATCATTTCATTCACCCTATTTAAAAACAATACTGTGCCGAATTGTTCTATTCGAGTGTTTAGAGATCCCTATCAATGATCGTTAATTACTCGTATTGACCAGAATCCATATACCACTCAATAAATCAATCATCACAATATAAAACAATTTTATATTCAAATAACAAATACGCGCTCATATCTATTATTACACTCAACTCATTCTAGAGTACTGCTGACTCTATCTCTAATGAGTAACACCCAACAGAGCAGGGTTGTCGCTTAACCATATGCTCTGATACCAAATGTCATGGCCCGCAAATCCGTACCTCTTGATTAACCACTAATCTCCATTGATTAACTCAAAATGAACGGAAATACGAACTATGATGGTTTAAGAAGAAGAAAAAAATAGAAGAAGAAGATGATAGAAGAAAAAGAGAAGAACAACAAGAAAAAAAAAGAAAAGAAGGACAACAGAACAACATCAGAATAGAAAACAATATCAGAATCTCACATATCGCAGCGGAACAATATATAATAGATAAATGAATATCATTTAAAAACAAAAGAATTTTATCTGTTATTACATTACATCACATCATATCATCAGAGTCAATATACAACAATGGACAGTTTTATAAACTTGTCCTCATACAGAATACACAGCGGAATAAATATATCAGATACAAATACTACGTCTCGCCATCCAGCTTATCTCCAAGCTCCAGAATATCCAGATAACCTAATAATCTAACTCTAGACTGCCCGTGTGGAAATTTGTGGGCACCCAGAGTTTAGAAGGGAAACAATAAACTCCGAGTCAGTCATGGTGACTGGTGTGAGATCGTAAAACAGTTATTCTTTAAAATAAACAACAGGATAATTTTAAAGTCAATTCGAAATGCTTTTGGAAAATGAAACTACCATAAGACCTCCCACCACACACACAATGCAAACGCAGACTTGGAGGAGATTTCTTCTTATGATAGTCAAAGATGCTTACTACGCAAAATCAAATCATTTTTGATATTATTATTAGTGCATAGTGGAAAACATTTCGAAAGTAGAATATAAATCTTAGCCAGCATAGGTACCATTATATTATGCCTGCTATAGCTGCCTCCTGAGGCGACAGGTTATACAATTGAAATCGTAAAGGCTCGTATTGTTTCTTTGGATTTCCAACAAATGGTCAGGCTAAGGAACTTTCTATCCACGATGGGTACGTCCCTGGAATAGACGACCCGAGAACCTAACCGGATCTCTGCCAACACAAGGCCGGGTTACCTCTGCAAAAATAGGTAACTACTGACACGCGTATGCCATCCCCCGATCGTCACCGATCTTCCCGAGGATCCCCGATTCGCAACAAACCACATAGATAATAATAATGCAGTAACCACAGAGGTTAAGTATCTGGGCTCCATACCATGATACCACCTTTATCCAGAAGGAATGACATACACTAAGGGGCGCTACTCCCTAGAACCTTGCCGCATTCGTCCTGTTTCGACCATTTCCGGGGTGTGAGGCTCGACGAAGTCTCGTCCACAAAGCTACGCTTTCTCAAAAAGCCCTGCTTCGGGTCAAACAAAATGATCAACCTATGATCACAAAGATATAAGATCAAACAAATGATCATATCACAAATGATCAAACACTGATCATTTCACAGCAACACTCAGTATGCCACGTTACCAAATTGGGATATATCGCTGATAAATTTCAACTACATAACCTCTGAGCTCGTACGTCTCAGAGAAGGGTGTTAAGCTAAGAGAATAAATTCTCCGCCACCAACAGAAATGTATTTGAAAGAAATCAGCTTTATATCTCAAATTGTAACGTCAGACACACAATCCATATAAGTCTGTTCCGGGATCGAACAGAACCGAAGGCACTTCTCACGAAGCCCTTGCACATCCGGATAATTTTCAATCACGTCAGGACTTCCCGTCACTAAGGGTGATAAAACCTCTAAATCGGAGATCAGCCGATGTAGAGTAACTCGACGGTAATCCTTCCGTTTTCAAAAATATCCGGTCTTCAACACCGGTCTTCAAATGCAATTCATAACGACGTATCACATATTCGGAATGGGTTATACGACCCCATGGTCCTTTCCCGGCTAACCCGAATAGTGAGCGTTTATTTAAAAATAAGTGTGGCATTCAAATTCATCCAATTCACAACAGATACCTATCTAAAGGTAATTATTGATAGTCGGTTATTTAACTATCAATAAAGATGCGCAACATCATCAGATTCCAATAATTTTCCCAAATTATTTTATCTTCAAAAATATCTTTACTAGATATAAAATTTCCACACTTTAAAAATAAATCAACGCTTATTTTTAAAACAATTTCACATTCCATTTGTAAATCCCATAGTGAATTTATATCTTCAAAATATCTACTGATATACGATTCTCAATTCGATTTCAAATATATTCAATTTCAATTTACCTTTACAAAGGTAAATTCTCAAACGTTCACTTCATATTGGAAAAGCAATTCCATACTTATTTAAAAATAAGTGTTTCACAAATCTATTTATTTTCAACGTTTGAAAATATTCGATATACTTAAAATCAAAATTTAGTATATATCTCATTCTTTAAGGAAATCATTCTTAAATCACATTTATTTGAGTCAAAACGAATGTTGCGTAAAACATTGTTACGACGACTCGAAATCACTAGTATAGGGATTCGGAATTAAGATAGATATATAAATCCCAATACTATATAAAATATTTCCTTTCGGAAATCATTTACTATAACAACAGTGTTATAGTCCACCATTTCCTTATTTTTCGAAAACGTCTATTTCAACAATAAATGTTGAAATCTATGATTTCGATATTCAATATAATTTAAAACATCGTTTAAAACAATTAACTTCATTTCAAATATCACTTTCCCAAAACCATATCTATTTTACTTAACAATATATTCACTGTCCAAAATCGTGAATATAATTTACTTAACCCAATTTCAATCTTTTCCACACATTTTTATTTCAATAAAAATTCGCTATCCAAAATCGCGAATATATCTTCTTTGATAATCTTCTATATTTAATTTATCAAATTCAATCGATTTCGAATTTATAAACACGGTTATAAATTCTATTTCTATTTATAAAAACTTCAGTTTATAAATCTTCTTTATTTACCAATTCAATTCACAATTCAATTTATATACCACAATCCATATTATAAGTTAAATACTTATAATTTCATTTATTTACAAAGATCATTCTTTTAAAACTTTACAACTGTAAAATTTACCCTTTTATAAACCCATTTTAACGTCATTTCCAAATACTACATCAATTACAGATTGATTTACAAAATTTTATCATTTCTAAAAAATTTTCCTTATTCTTTCCAATTTATTCAATATTCTATTTTTAAAAGAATTCTTCAATTTGAAATCATTTTTACATTGATTTCCCAAGTTATTTCAATTCATAAATTTAATTTCTAATTGGACTTCCAACTTATTTTATTTTAAATAAATTCCTTTTGAAGAGAATAAATTTCTTTGTCTCTTTCAATCTATTTAAAAATCCAAATTTAAATTAAATTCTTCAATTTATAATCACTGTTTTATGAAATTCTTTTATTTAGCAATTTCACTTTATTCTGGAATTTATTCCATAAGATTATAAAAATTAACTTTTTATACTTTAAAAATTCCTTTCTTCAAAATTATTAAATTTCTAAAATTGATTCATTTAGAAATTCCTATTTTTGGTTTCAAAAATTCCAATTTCGTATATTTTGGAATCCAATGATATCAAACATCCATTCGGCCAATTTTTATTTTCAAACAATTCCCAATCATCAATATCATCGATCGTATCAATATAATCATTCACAGAATTATCATATCACAATAAAATAAATTCACAACAATATTGAGGGGTCCAGTTGGATCCCTCCAACCTGTTTCCCTGCATCCAAAGATGTTAGCACAATACCAATTCCGCTCCAGTACGGAATTATCGCGGTATATAGGTTTTTATAAATCCGCTTACTAACGGCGCAATAGGGTCTCATCCGCTATACGAGGCGGGAAAATCATCAATCCAATATATACATATGCCAATATGTATATACTGCTATATATATAGATATATCCTACTATATCTAATAGCACATTCAATAGCAATCAACACAATCAATAACTGCAATTCAAATTTAAATCTGAGTGAGAAGATCTCACCTTAGCTTTTTATTTGCCATCCATTTTCTTTCCCGGCTTGTTTTCCTTGATTTATACCTTGTATAACAATTTATATAAATTTATTAATATTCGAATATAAATCGAACAATTCAATTATCGTTTTTAATAATTTTAATTATCCAATGATTAAATTTCAAACTAATTCTCTTATAAATATTTCCTTTCTGTAGTTATCAAAACAGAAATTTACTTTACTGTAAATACTTCCTTTTTAACATATGTATATTTATTTTTAAACTTCATATATATAAAAACTATTACTTTCTTTAAACTGCATAAATATTTTTATTCACTTTAAATCTTCAACTGTTTAAAACACATTTTATTTAAACTCCAAATAACTGCAATTTATACCTTACTGTAAATTTTTACTTTCACCATTTTTTTTATATATACGTATGGAATCGAGTTTAAATCAAAAAGAAAGAAGATAGGAATTTAAATCGAATACCTCACTGCCAAAATTGAATCCAGATCGAAACCCAGACTCGAATTCGCCATAGCCGTCTTCCTTCGCGATGATCGCCTTCGATTTATTTGATTCCCAGTCGAGAGTGAGAGCGCGCCTCCACGCTGCTCCATCGAATCGCGAGCCTCGCGATATGCTGCCGCCCTCCAGTCGAACGCCAGTGCTTTCGAATTTCGAACCCTCAGCCAACCCTAACTGCCACCTCGTCACGAACTCGTGCCACCTGCCTGGACACTCGCGAACCCAAAACTGCTGCCGAGCCCTCCTCGTCGCTGCCTTCGTCGCGACGAACCCCCCAAATCGTGACGCCGCACCAAGCCTCGCGACGCGCCCTCCATCACGCGAGCGCGAATCCAATCGCGAGCTTCACTTCAGTCCCAAATTAACACTCGACCTTCGCGACCTCGAGACGAACCCCCAAATCACCATCGACCTAGACGAGCGCCTCCCCTCGCTGCCTGCTCGAACGCGAATGCCAACCCCCCCCTTTCGATTTAAATGTCGTGGCCACCCTTTTATTTACTTCTGTAGATTTGATTTCGAATGAATTCGACTGGAGGGGATGAAGGGGACAACTCGACCATTTTTATTTTTCTCCTGTGATTTTGAATTGAGCGAGAGGAATGAGGAGGACGTATTTGAAACGAAAGGAGATGGGTCGCACGATTTATTTTCGTGATCTCCGCGTGATTTCAGGCTGAAGCTAAGGGAAGAGAACGTGCAGACATTTGACTTAAATTTAAATTTCAAATTTAAATTGAATATCGTTAAAGCTTTAACGCGTTTATATATCGTGTGCTCACGTATCAACTCAGAAAATTATGAAAATTGAAATCCGGCAATAATACAACATTCCGGACCCAATGGAACTGGTTTCGTCGAATTCCGAGACTGTTTGAAAATTGACTATTTTATAAATATCGGTTCGAGTGATTATTTTCAAAACTGAACAAAACAGTTCGAAATTAAATTCTGAAGCTTCTATCATCTTCAGTATTATCAATACGAATTTTAAAAGCTTTCGAAATATTTTTCTTCAGCTTAAAACTGAAGATACAAATTTTTATTCGACTATCAATAGATTAAATTCTGTATTTTAACCGCAAATTTCAAAGTTTTATTCGGGATTCAAATTAAATTATCGTTCAAATATTTAAAATTAATTAAATATTTCCAATTTAATTCGTTCAAAATTCTGGGTCGTTACATTTTGGATCTGTTCTTGGGATTGTGAGTGGTTTTTGGCTTCGCCTTGCGGGTGCTTCTCCACAGCTCTGTGCCTCCTCCACTGCCTCGCTCGGCAGCGATAACCTTGCTACGGTTGAGTTTGTGAGTTCGGTGGTTGTAGTGGTACTGCTGTACATGAAGTTTGCTAGTATGTTATGCTCGTTGTCAATTTCTTTGGCAACCGTCTACTCAGGAAGATGCTGTTTGTGTAATTCAGGTTGTAATTTTCTCCTTGGCAAACTTGGTGTTGCCCTGGTTTGCTTCGTGGCTGCTGTTGGCTAATGCCACTTGTGATTGTGTTTGTGTCAAATTGAACTATGTCAATTGCTAGCTGTTTGCTGGCTTGTAATGTGTTTTGTCACTCTCTTATGTAATCGTTTGCTTAGGATATGTTTTGGTCATTGTATTTTGGTTTGTCTATTGGTAAACTATAGTGATGTTGCTCCCTACGAGGTGCATTTGCTATTAGCAGTCTAGACATGTTGTCAAGCTCCTATTCTCTAAGCTAGTTAGTTTTAGTGGATGGACCACTTTAAAAACCATGTATTGCAGCATAGGCATCCTGCCTATCTCCTGTTCCTTGTATTTTTTTTGTTACGTTTGTTGTAATAAAAAGTGTACGGTCCACTCTAAAAACCGACTGGCCTTGCAAAAAAATCCAATAAAAGCCGAAAATTTGAACAGTCTTCAAATTCAACCAAACCAGTTTCATATTGTCCGGAATTTCGATACGAGTCTAATGAAAGAAACCGCGCATCAATTGGAGTTCATATGCAGAAGATATTCAAGTTATAAGAATATTATGAAAATGAAATATAAAAACATGTACACACATTTTAATAATAAAATAAAACAAATTAGTTACTCATGTTAAGAATTTTGAACCCGCTCATGTTTTTAAAGCCTGGAGAATCAACGGAAAAAAAATGACATGATGGCTCACGCATGTAGGAAGGAGGCTTTAGGAAATGGATTTGCAAATAAATGGAAAACATTGGATTTATGAAAATAAGTTGCTCACATTTTTTTTAGAAGAGAAAGAAAAACTTCAGGTAAAAGAATATAATGGCAGCACGTTTTGGAAATGGAAAGTTAGAGGCAGAGATTTATGAAATAGGAAATGAATAAGAGTAAAGCACGTTTAGAAATTGGAATATGAAAGGGAAGGATACAAGAAGATGTAAATTTGCAAAATGAAAAGAGATTAACATGTAGGTAATTAACAAAGGATAAAAGACACACGTTGGAATTTGAGAAGACATGTTTACAAGGCAAGCAAATCTTTTGGTAAAAAAATTCTAAACATGCGCTATCTCAATTAATTTTTTTTTGGCAAAGCCGACGGGGTTAAATGGACCCCTACCATTTTATTGCTGCACCCAGAGAGGGGAGGAGAAACAAGCCATCAGCTTGCAAGAAATACATAGAAACACAGTGCAACAATGCGGGAAATAGAGAAAACACAAAAACAACAAAAATTTAAAGGGAGAACCAAGTTAACTGAGTATGCCAGGGTCAAAAGTAAATGAAACCAGACTCAAGTCACGTTTAATTTCTTGCTTCATATGCCTCTCGAATTGATCATCAGTCTTCCCTTTATCAGGCTGAAAAATTCGCCTATTCCTTTCATTCCAAACCACTGTTAAGAATCTCTTGGTGATAAATAAGAACAGTCTGTTTGCACCCGACTTTCCTCCAGTGTTGTCGTAGATGTACTTCCATTGGACCACGTTGTTTGATCCTTTCCATCGTCTACCGATTATCCTAATCCACTTCTTCCATAGTGCATTCAGAAATGAACATTCAAAAAACAAGTGTTCGACCATCTCAGGACTTTGATTGCAGAAGACGCAATTAACTGTAACTGGAACCCCTCTGGTAAACAGCTTCATTTTGGTATTCAGAGCCCTATTCCTAACTTTCCAGAGGAAGAGATTATCCTTTTGAGAGTTATCTTTACACCATATTCTTCTCCACCACCTACATTTTACTCCATCATGACCTGCCAGGAAGGAATAAGTGCCTTTTATGCTGAAGCTCTTATTATTGCTTCCCCACTGAACCTCGCTAGGTCCCTCCGTTTGAATAATGCACTCCCCCGCTTTGGTCCATAGTTGCTGAATTCGCGTGTTAGATGTCCTCGGTAACCTTAAAGTAGATTCGCGGATGAAACTCTGTACAACTGCATCCTGTCGCACTCCCGATTGCACTAGATCAGCATAAGAGAGCACCCGTCTCAAGATCAAACCTCTTTCAATCCAGGGATCATCCCAAAAACTAACCACATTATTATGGCCCACCGGGTAACGAACAAGTGGAAGTAAGACTTCCTTAAGTTTGAAAATGGCACGCCACGTCCAGCTGACCTTGTTCGGAGTTGTCATTTTCCAGAAGTTGCAACCACGAAGCACATGATTGTTGGACCATCTAACCCACGTGCTGTTCTTGGCATTAATACAGTCGTAGATAAGCCTAGCCATAGCTGACCTGTTCCAGTGGTACATGTTAATGATTCCCAGCCCACCATTTGCTATAGGCTTTTCTAATCTGTTGAAGCTAGTAGGGGCAAGGTATCGACCCAAAGTTTTGCCTGTCCATATGAATCTCATAATAGCAGAGCGTATCATGTTGATGAGCTTTTGAGGCAAGATGTATGTTCTAGCCCAATAAACTTGAATGGAGAAGATCACCGCCTTACATAAAGTGACTCTTCCCGCTTGGCTCAACATTTTACTCGTCCAGCATTCCAGTCTAGTGGTGATCTTATCATACAAAGGAAGGCATTGGTTTACAGTTATTCTTGAGAAGGCCAGCGGGAGACCAAGATAAGAGATGGAGGTATCAGTGATAGATAGACCAGTAATGTCCTTAATAACATTGTTTTGCGTGGGACTGAGACCAGAGGTTTTCATTTCTGATTTCTCCAGATTGATGGATAATCCAGTGATTGCATGAAATGTTTGCATAGTTTCCATGACCGAACGAACCGTAGAATTGTCAGGGGAGCAGAAGATGACCAGGTCATCTGCGAACATCAGCGTAATAACTTCAGGGTTAGAGCATTTGGGATGGAGCTTGATATACCCTGCATCCTTATTTTTTTTAAAGAGTTGCGTGAGTAGTTCCATGATGAGGATGAAAATATACGGCGATATTGGATCGCCTTGACGTATGCCTTGCTTACTACCGAAGAACCCCACACTGTTGCCATTAACATTGACAGAGAACTTGGCCGTAGAGATACACTCCACAATCCAAGCAATGAAAAGAACAGGAAAGTTCAAGCACTGCAGTACTTTAACAATTGTTTTCCACTGGACCATGTCGAAAGCCTTCATGATATCCAATTTTAGCATAACTTTAGGAGTAGAATTCTTTTTATTGTAACCATGTAGCAGTTCATGAGCAAGTAAAACATTGTCTAAGATATTTCTTCCAGGTAAAAATGCAGCTTGGTTCGAAGAGATAATATTGGGCAAGACTTTTTTCATTCTGGAAGCTATGATTTTGGAGATACATTTGTAGATTGTATTACAACACGAAATAGGCCGAAACGAGGTCACCTTGTTGGGGTTGCTGACCTTAGGAATCAAAGCTATGTTAGTGTTGTTGAAAGAAGGAATCAGTTTGGAGTTTTTGAAAAAATTCTTAACAGCTCTTAGCACTTCCAATTTGATAATGTCCCAACAAACAAAATAGAATTTTGCATTAAAACCATCCGGCCCACTAGCCGAATTCCTATCAATGGAAAACATAGCCAACTTGATCTCATCCTCCGTGACATCGGAACGCAAAGCGGAATGGTCTACGGCAGACAGAGCCGGAAGGTTAAGATGGTCGATGAGGTTGAGATCAGGCTCAAAGTTAGACGAGTTGCTGAAGAGATTCGAGAAATAAGAAATGAAAGCCTCGTTCACACCGTCAGAAGATGTATGCTCATAACCCTCTTCGTCAAGGATGGAAATGATATTTTCTCTGGATTGTTTCGCCTTTAAGTTAGCATGAAAGAAGGAACTGTTTCTATCACCTTCAGCTTTCCACCGTAACCTCGCTTTTTGGTTCGTCATAGAAATCTCACTTTTAAGAGCTTCAGCAAATTGTCTCGATATGTATGACTCCATGGCGCTTATGGTAGTGTTGAGGGGATCATCCTGCATGTTCATTTGAATCTCTTCCAGTTTACTCTTCCAGTACGCACTTTGTTTACTTCCATTTCCAAATTTGTTCTTTGACCATTGCCTGAGAGCCATTTTAGTGTTTTTTAGTTTGACCTGCAAAATAGACATTGGATTACCGTAGATTGGTTTCGCCCAAACTTCTTTAACAATGTCAAAGAACTCGGGTTCATTAACCCAATTATTAAAAAATTTGAAACTTGATTTGACCTCAATGCCATCTTCTCTTAGGTGGATTAGCTGAGGAGAGTGGTCTGATAGAAGAGGGGGAGGAAGGTGGTTATAAATGGTAGGCCACTTGGAGAGGGCAAGGTGGTTTCCGAAGGCATGGTCAATTTTCGAGTAGGTCCTACTTCCATGTCTACTTTTGTTATTCCATGAGTATTTCATTCCAGTACACTTTATTTCAACCAGATTCGAATCAACGACTGCAGAACGCAGCGGTTCAATTTCGTTGAGCGAGAGAGGATTGCCGCCAAGCCTATCATCAAGTTTATTACAGCAATTGAAATCCCCAAAGATGATCCATGGGTGAGAATCTTGCCTCAGCATTGGGAGGTCGTAGAGAAATGAAGTTCTAGCAGCTTTATTATTAGCCGCGTAAACCAGCGTTATGTAAAAGGAGCACAGGTTGCTTATACCTTTAGCATGACAGTGAATGATTTGAGAAGTAGAGTGGACTTTGGAGAGGAGGATCACTTTGGGGTCATAAACTATGAGGATTCTGCCATAAGGGGCTTCTTCGAGGTTGTGAATGACTTCCCACCCCGGGTTTATATATTTAGCTGCTTTGTACGAGAGGTCAATATTTAACTTAGTTTCAAGGATAGCTAACATACAAAGGTTGTGCTGAGCTATCAAATTTTTGCATTGTGAAAGTTTAGTTTCATGGTGTGCCCCTCTTACATTCCATGCTCCAATGGTTTGCATCATTGGGAACATGAATTATCAGATGGAGTAAAAGATTTCTTGCTTCGAAGGACCATCATCGAAGCATGACTGAGATTTGGTGATCCTGTAAGATTTTTGGATAATCTGGATTTTTGTAGAGGAGTGGGAGAAATAGGAGACAAAGGGGGAAAGTCCAATTCTATCATTTTGGTTTTTGGGGAAGTGATAGATGTAGAGTGGTCGGAGATGTTCTGAGAACTGTTTAACGCCGGAGAGGAGGATTGAGGAAGGGATGCGGGGAGAGAGTTAACAGTTGGGTGGGAATGGGGGATTCTGCCGTGCACATGCACACTGTGCACACTGTGCACTTCCGGATCTTCACTGGGCGAAAGTATTTTAGATGAGTTTTCTTCGAGAATTAATGACGGAGCTTCAGATGCATTTGTGATTGATGATTTGTAGGACCAAAGGTGCCCTCCCTCATTTGACAGCACTTTATCCGATGCATTGCAGACATCCTTAATGTTGTCACTGCTCATCCTTTTTTCCAGAGTAGTATTAAGCAGATCTGATGCTCTTCCTGGAACAGTTGCTTCCTTTCCACTATTTTTAATTTGCATTGTTTCATTTCGTTTTGTCATTGTGATATCACATTTATCCACTGTCTGTTTCCCACCTTCCTTCAAAACATTACCCATTTGAGATTGCTCCTTTTCTATTTTATCAATTTCCTGTTCTTGCAGCTTATCATTTCCAGTTTCATCTTCCAAGATTTGTAGAATGCCAAACCTATTACTGTCACTTGTATTGCACCCAGAATTAGATGCTGCCGGTAACTGGACCATTTTCTCCGGGACAATTTCCATATCCTCATTATCAGTTAAATTCTGCTGTGTTCCTACAATATCACACTCTTTACTTTGATCTAAGTTTTCTTTAATCTTAACTTCTTCTTTTCCACTTGGTCCATCAGTTTCTTTTTCACTTTCCTGTCTACTTTCCTTGCCAATAACCCCTCCAAATCTCCTGTTCAATGCCATCTTGTTTTTGTTTTTCCCCACTTTCTGCCATATTTGGACATGTTTGCTTACCTTTTCTTTGTTTTTCGAAGGCTTATCATTTAAATTTTTTCCTGATGGCTTGCCACTCAAAGCAGTAGACGGTTCAACCTTCTTATCACATGTCTCCTTTAAGTGCCCAAAGGATTTGCAAGTAATACAGATGTGAGGCTGCCATAAATACTCAACATAAATGCGTTGAACTCCACCATCAGCCAGACTAATTAGGAAATCAGTGGGTAGTTCCCTATTCGGTTTGACTTCAATCATACATTTCGCAAATTCCAACCTTTCCAGCCTCTCAGTCCTTTCGTCCATACAAAGCAATTTTCCTATTCTACTACTAATCCAGTTAATACCCAGATGAGTCCAAGCAAAAAGGGGGATGTTGCGAAGATGAACCCAGACTGGCACCGAAGGAACTAAACCACACACGTTGCTGACAGACGCATCGTATGACTTAATGATAAACACTTTGTTATTCATAATAATAGGGTCTCCATGTAAGATTCTAAGTTTATCTTCTTCAGACGATAACAGAAAAAGGAAAAGAACACCATCTGACTTTACCTGCACCGATCCCTTCAGTTTCCATATGTTTTTCAGTTTGGCCACAACTGTAGAGTAGGACAGAGGTTTATCCAGGAAAAAACCCACTAAGTATTCCTTCCATACCGAAGTCCCGGCCTGTACAACTTCGTCGACCAAATTAAGAACGTCACCTGAGTAAGAAGGTACGAAGTCAACAGGCTTGTACTTCCCCGCATTGAGAGGTTTGCGCTTGAATAAAGAAGTCCAAGCTTGTTGACAGCAGCCAGGAATGGATTGAGACTGGGACAGAGGAGAGGCGTCGGAGGAGTAGGCTGTGGGAAGCTGCGGAGGTCGACCCAACAATGAAGGAGGGTCAGGCGGGTTAGGAGGAGGTTTGGACCTAGCATCAGGAAGTTCGATGACCTGGTTGTCGTTGACTGGAAGGGAGTTGGTATGGGTTGGAGGTGGAAGAGGAACGATGACTGGATGGGAGTTGGACAGGGTATGGGTAGGAGGAACAGGAATGGGAGGTACGGATAAGAGAGGAACAGGAGATGATGGAACGGGAGAAGGTGGTACGGGAGAAGATGGCACCATGGTACGGGAAGGTGGAATTTATAATTTTTGAATTTTGGCTATCTCAATTAATTTCATTAACATACAGAAAACGTTTCAAGGAAATGCTCATGTGTAAATAAATAAAACTTAATGGAAAACTAAAAGCGACATGTATTTAATAAAAGAAAGCAATAAATAAAATAAATAAGAGCAATTGTTTAAATTTTAGAAGGTAGACTGTACATGGAAAGCAAAACTCATATACTCAAATTTAAAAACGTTCATTCTAACCCATTTTATTATCGCCAATACACTCAAATTTACACCTTTGTACGTCTTTATTTAGTACATAGTAAATAAAATTAAACACTGCAATTAACGTAATCGGGACCGCCGCTACACACAATAAAAGATGAACCGGGACTCCACATTCAAATTTGGAATGAAATAAATTTCCTATGTAAACATGCTAATTATTCCAAATCAAAATTTTAACCTAACCTTCAAGTTGTTTTCTTACCATTTTTTTATAAATTAAATTCAAATCAAGTTTGAATATTTAAATAAATCGAATATTCAAGCTAGAACGTGCAACAAAAATCAATTTTAGTGAATTTAAACTTATATTCACAAATGAAACATTTACTTTATTTGATAAAAATGTTCTTTTGATTAAATCAAACTTTCCTTTTGTTTTCACAAAACCTAAGCTAAGTTTAATTACACCTATTAATTTACAATTTAACGTTCTCTCTCTTAGTAATTGAAATTATTCGATTACATTAATTACAATTGATTACAAAGGTGAATATCAAAATAGACTAAATAAATGTAAAGAAAAATAGAATAATTATTTCCTATCTAATAGTAATTTAAACATATTCATATATTATTAGATGCAAACAAGAATAATACATTTCTTACTAAATAATAGTTTCTCATCCCTATAATCAATCTGTAAGCTAAAATACATTTCAAACAAATAAACATATGTTTACTCCTTTACTAAACTTTTCATTTTATTCTTTTATTTTTGATTTAAATGTTCTCATATTAAATCAACTATTACCTTATGAATTTATTCAACATAAGTTTTCATTTTATTTCACTCAACTCTACAGTTAACATCTTTTCTTATATTAACTGCTATATTTAATTACATTTAATTTCATTGATTTCCAAATTGATTTCAACGGATTAAATAATAAGATGATAAGTAAAACAATATTTACATTTAAGTAATTTAAACACATTTATAAATCTATTGCTTACAACAATTGATATTGAATCTACGTGCTAAATAATTGGTTTCCTATTGCATGTTAAAACCAACCAAATCAACTTACATTGATTTCTCTTTTTAATACAACGTTCAATTTGATTCCTTATTAACTTTCATTATTACCATTAATTGAAATTACATTAAATGGTTGTCAATTTCATTCAATCAACATTATTAATTTATATTCTAATAATTTTTTCCATTTATAAATCATAAATTTTAATTTCTCACAATATTAAATTCCAGAATCTTTGTGATGACTCGCCCTTTCGACCCTCGAAAATCGACATAAATACGCTCATTGTATAACATGCCAAACGATTGAGTGTCGGAAAAGATAGATTGTTGAGGGGAAATAAAGTAGGTAGAAGAAAGAAGAAAACAAAACAAAACAAAATCTCACAGCGGGCTGAATAACATATAATATAAATAGTTCTTTACACAATTCAAAACTGTAATATACATATCTCACATCAGAGTACATAAATCAATAATTACCAGCTTGGACAGTTATAACAACCCGCCCTCACAATTGCTGGTAATTTCAACTAAACACTACAGCGGAATAAACAAGTACGAGAATACGTCTCGGTCTCCAGCTCGTCTTCTGAGCTCCATAGCATCCTAACCTGAACCTGTAATACTCGGTCTGACCCGAGCATTATAATAAAATAACACCCAAGTCAGTTTGGAAAACCAGCGTGAGAAAAACACACTCAATTTGAATTATTAAAGTTTTCAAAATCCTTTGAAAATCAAAGGTATCTCGTAAGACCATGCCACACATAAACACGACAGGTTTTTACCTTACGATAACCAGAACATTTCATATCAAAATCATCTGATATTATAATAGTGTCTAAGTACAAATACTTTTTCAAATAGCTGAAATGCTTGCATCTCACATTTCAGCATATTTGGGCACAATCAAAACCGTACGACGCTTATTAGAGAATGGATTCCATACGAATGACTAGGTACTGGGGTATCACCTGTCACAGTACACGTCTAGAACAGCGTACCGAGGACCACGTCGGGATCCCCTACTACACAAGACCGGTCTACCCCTAACCTGGATAAACCGAGTATGTTATCACCCCAGGTGTTCCCACCCTTTCCGAGCTCCTTTCATAATCATAGTAATAGTAATATCCGAGGGTATCTAGAAAGGTGATAAGCATACCCTAATTGGGTGCTACCCACTTAGCCTTGCTGCATCTCCCCTGCTTTTCAGTCATTCCCGGTTGATGAGGCTAGAGGCTACGATTACCTTTTAAGGAATTTTCACTTAGAATGCTCATTATACTCGAATGACAATGTTCTGATAGCATTCATCCATACAAGTCCGTTCCAGGTCCGAACGGAACCAAAGGCACTATTCCTACTACATCCATTTTGGAATCACCCTCAGGATTAGTAGCGATTGGCCCTTACACTTCACTGCTCCATCTTCGACTCCATGCTATTGACTTCATTTCGAAAATGTACTCGTTCGATCGAAGTGGTTTTCGGATAGCAAATCCGATCTCGGTCTCATCGAAACAACGTTCGATATTTCCAGTAAACTCAACCCCAGTTCTTTAGGAAATAAACAGACGAAAATAAGATCGAAGATCACCTCCTAATCATTAGTGGATGGATTTCCTTATCAACGTCCTAGAAGAACGAAAACGAGTTTATACGTACAGTATAGCACCTCGAACGTTAACTGTACCATATAATTCCTGTGCTTCTTCTAGATATTCCCAAAGTTAATATTCAGGTCCAGATTTTGATAGTTGGTTATTTAACTATCAAATAAACAATCATTTAACCAAATATTTTCATTTCCACTGAAAAACACCAAGTCTTATTTAATTTAAAATTCAAATAAGTTAAATCTCTTAAATCCAAAAGTATGTACTTATCTTATCGAATTCAGTATATTCCCAATTTATCCTTTTCAATTTTTTTTTAAAAACCCTTTAAAATAATATGGAAAGTACCACTGCGGCATCAAACCATGGATTGACAGCTCAATTGTAATAACCCATAAATTTTCAATAATTAAAATATGTTAATTTAATAAGTTTAGTGATTTAATATTGGGAGAAATAAAAATTTGTGATATTAATGAAATAATAACTAAAATGAAAGGTAATAATGTTAATTTAAGTTAATTATTAACAAGTTTAATGGAATTCCAATTAACTGAAGTGATTGAAAGGTTATACTTGGTTATACATTAAATATAAGAAAACAAATGTAAATATGGAATTAATTAATGAATTAGTATATAATTAATGATAACTGGATCAAATCAGTGTTATGTAAGCAATTGTAGCATTTGTTTATAAATAATAAACTTATAAGTGTAACTAAAAGTTAACGGTAACAACGATTATATGTTACCTATTTATTTAGTCTGTTAGGTTAAATTGGAAATCAATTAAGTGAATGGAATTAAATGTTACACTTATGTGATTTAGTACAATAACTGAAAGTGTGAATGTAATAAAATAAATATAAATGTTAATTTTATTCATAAGGTAATAATTGACTTAATGGAAGAATGAAACTAAGATAAATAAAATTGATTGGGATTTTTAAATTATAATTAATGTGTAAAATTGATAAAATTTCAATATAATGGAATTATAGTGGTTAATACAGTTAAAAGATGGAAATTGAAGAATATTAATGTAATAAGATATCAACAAAAGTTAACTATGTTATTAGAGTAATAATTGATTGAATAAGAAGGAATTGAAATCAAATTTAATCAATTTATTGGAATTAAATTATAATTAATTGGATTTAATGACAGTTGAAATTAAACACTGAAATTTGTGTAATATTTAACACTTAATTAATAAGTAAATTTGTTTTAAACTACTGTAAATATACAAGTAATCGAAAATCATGAAAATTGTTATTTATTAAATTTGAAATAAAAATGTGATTTAAAATTTATTTAATTATTAATTTATTTAATTAATGTGAAAATAGCCATTTTGGCAACTGACTTGGATTTCGATGAAATCGGTTTCATCGGATCTGTAACAGTGAATTATTGTAGGATTTCAAGTTTCGTAATGATCGTACGGACTCGAAACGCTTAGAAATCAATTTAATTGAAATCAATTTGAAATAAGCTGATTTTGAACTAACTTCTTCATACGATGGAATTAGGACCTAAAACCTGTTCCATTGAGTTTAAAACTATCCAAAACATCTATTTTGATATATAAGAGGACCCATTTTCGTTTCGGAGACTGAACGGGCTATTCGGGTCATTTATCGTTCAACTTCGAATCAAATCTTGTCCATTCATTTTATTTCGGATCTGCCTATAAATAACCTGTTATAAACCCTAGAAGTCTTTTCTATTTCTTATTTTTGTACATACAATTCTCTGTGGCTTCTCCTTTCCAATGGCAGAAACAAATTCCAATTCCCAAACCCTCAAATTCAATTTCAAAAACCAAATCCAAAATTCAAACTCCTCAAAACCTATTGAATTATATATCGATTTGAAGCTTTTGACGAGCGTAATTCACTGGTGGTATTCGTTCTTCGATTCAGATCATCGTTTGTCCAGAAATCGCGAATCAATTCCGATCGTCCATATTGGATTTTTGTCGATCCAACGACGGATATGCGACTGTAGGGCGATCGGGTGGTGCCGTTGGGAAGGTGTCATCGAGCAGGTCTCGAGGGTGTTGCTCGTTCAAGTCATAGGCGAAGAGAATCGCCAGAAAATGGCAAAATAGGTGGCGGCGGCGCTGTCCCACAGTGGGCGATCGGGTTGGTCGCACGGCTCTGCCGTGGTCGGCCTGAGGAGGGGGAGGTGGCCGTGGTCTCTGATGGAGGTGGAAACCCGTGTGTCGGCGACGTTAATTGATTCTAGATTGACGGCTAGGGTCTGGGTCGAGTAGAATCGCGTAGCTCGGTTAGGGTTTCGAACTGTTAAGGCTAGGTGACGTGGCATTTCTTATTTCGCCTGTTCATTTTTATGTGTATATAAATTCGTATGTGTTCTAATACCCATAACTTTTGCATACAAGCTCGAATTTGGGCGCGGTTTGTTTTGCTGGGATCGTATCGAAATTTCGGACATTCTGACGTAGGTTTGGTCAAATTCTGAGACCGTCTGTATTTTGGGCTTAAAAGGGATTTTAATTCGATTTAAATCCAAAGGTGAGTGTTTTAACCCACTCACAACTTCTAAAATTTCTTATGTTAGTTAAATTAAATTTATGATGTGATTAGGAATTTATTTATGACTGTTTGGTATGTTTAAATTTCTATTCCTGTTAATTTGCATTATTTTGAATTAAATTGTTATTTAATTTATTATTGAATTTAAATTGCCATTTAATTTCCTGTAAATAATAATATGTTAATTGTTGATATTTATTAATTGAATTGGATGATGATTGTGATGAATGTTTGATTGTTGATATTGAATGATGGATGTCTTGTTTGAATTATATAATGTTATCACTCTACAAGTTCCCTTAGTTATTATTTGGAAAATCACTATGGGTTGAAATTATATATACCCAACGATCTATAGATTATGGAAAAATCATTATGGGTTGAAATGATAGACTCGAGCGTTTTATGGATTTTTATATTAAATTCAGTATTGCGGTTTGAAATGATATATAACCGTAAAATTTTAAATTGCGGATTGAAATGATAAATATTCGTATCACTTGACCCTAGGGTAGAGAATTATATACGGACACCGGATTGGTTAAATTAAATGATTTTAAATCCTTGATTTCGAATCCAGTTAAATGATATTTTAAAATAAAATTTGATTTATGTTTGAATTATTATTGAAAAATCAAGTTTTATGTTGAAATATGAATTGGTTTAAAGGAACTGCTTTAAGAAATTAATTGAAGGTTTAAAGTTGAAATTTAAGTATAAATGAAATTTTATCGGAATTGAGTCATTGAATTAGTTTGAAATATAACTTTGAAATGTATTGAAATTGGAATAATTTAAATTGATATCTCAAACATGGATTGGAAAGAAATTGAATTGAAAGATTTAAAATTGGGTTTTGTTGATTTGTAAATTGAAATGGTTCAGATGTGTTGAAATAAAACAAATAGTTTAAATTGATATTAATTCCAAATTCATATTTTAATATAAACTGTTTAAAAATATATTATTTTAAAATTTCTAAATTATTAAGATTTTCAAACCATTAAACTATTTTAACTTATATTAACTATATTAAATCATTTTAACCTATTTTAAACCATTTAATTTATTTTAAAATTAATTAACCTATTTTAACTTATTTTAAATCTAATTAATCTATTTTAAAGCTATTTAATTTATTTTAATTATATTAAATCTATTTAGCTATCTTAAATAAATTTAATAGTATCTTTAATCTTTAATTAAACTATTTTAGAGTATTTTAACTATTTACAACTATTTAAAACTATCTAAACTATCTTATAAATTTCAACTACATAAAGTAGATGTGTTTATGTATTAAATCCTCGATTTTAAAGTGAATTCGGTTAAATGATGTTATAACCAAATTTGGAATTTAAATATTATAATTAATTGAATATGATGATTTGGAAGTAAGGATTAACCTATTTGGAAATATGATTTTTGAAAGAAGTTCTGATTTCGGAAACGATATGATTTCAAATGTGATAAAAATTTGAAAGTGAATATAATTTCGAAAGTGATATGGTTATGAGAATATGATATTTTGATATAAATTGTGAATTTACTTTTGAAATGTAAAAGAACCATCAGGTGTGAAATAAGCGTTTGGTTGTTAAAGAGACCGGGATCGGATATTGTCATACTCTCTACCAATACCGAAAACCACTTTAACAACTGTGTACGTGGTGGAGATTCCAAAAATGAAGTAGGATGGTTTGGCAAATGATTTCTGTATGAGGTATAACGTGACCCTGACTCCCGTGAGTCAGCTTAGATGTGACTAAAACAGGAGCCACGCCGGGCCAAGTGAGGTCATTCCTCCTATCGGGCACATTCCTTCGATACTATTCCGACTTTGTGATTGATTTGGTGGCCACCCTTTGATTTTGATTTGGGAGTGTGTCCGAGGTGGGCGGTAGTAGCTGCTATGCATTACCACCAGTCCGGATATGCAATTGGTATACCTACCTTGGCATTGCCTCGAGTGCCGTGTTCACATGCCCTAGAGCGCCTTCTACGAGTTTGTTTTGTACCATACTTATGGAGTGCCCTTTGATAGCCCTCCAGTTTACGGGGGGAGTTACGGTACTGTATAGACTATGGGAATATATAAAATGTGTTAAGAGGGATATGGGTAACGCCTTAATGCTATTTTAATACTTTTACTTTACAATAGACATAGTATAATAGCGTATTGTACTACATAGTAGATAGTTTAACGGATCCTTAGGAGATGTGAATCCCGAACATCTCTTAAGTTATTGCACTCACGTTGACACTGGATAGGAGATGTCAAAACCCGTAAACATCTCTGTCGCCGTTCCACTCATATTTTACCGTTGATTTAACTTACATAAGATCTTTTAGTTTTGACTCGAGTGTTTTGTCTTTCCAATTCGCTCGGGTCAGCCTGAGCATTTCGGTATTGAAGAGCTTATTTCTGGAGGATGAAGATGATGATTGTACTATTATTATTTATTAAAATTATTCCACTACATCATGTTGTTCCGCTGCATTTATTTATTTATTTATTTATTCCTGTTGTGTAACTCTGATGTTTCTATTGTAAAGGATAATCAAATGTATTTATAAAACAGCTTCATGAACTGTTATTTGATTATTATATTTTGTCATTCCGCTGCGAGAATATGTATTTGTTTTATTTTTGTCTCTTTTTCTTATTTACCCCATAACAATCTGCCCTTTTGAATGGTTTGAGTCTGGCATGTGTGTCTGCTTAAAACATCCAAAAAGGCAGGTCGTTACATCAATGGTTACGTCTCTATCCCAGAGAAATCCAAGACTTAACTGCAGGCACTCACTGCCTCCGATTACGTCATGCGAGTATACCATTACTTTCCGAAACTTTATTTAAAAATTATCTCAAAATAATGCTTATAATTTTCTCAAATAAATTTCCAAGTTTTATCTAGGTTAATTTACTTAAATGAAAGTTGTTATACAAAGCCATATTAATATTTAACATTTATCTTTTAAAACAGCAATTTTGACTAATTCTTAAATGACAATAATAAATCTTTAACAATCATAATAAGGTTACTAACTAATAATTTAATATGTTTTAAACAATTTAAAACAATTAAATAACTAGTTTTTAGAATATTTTTAACACCCTTAAAGTTACTTAGTTAATAATTAAAAATCTTCTTTTTAAAACAAGCCCAATTCCTCGATTTCAATTTCAGTTCGTAAATTTGGAAATCTTACTTGAATCCAGTATAACCAATTTTATACTTATTTCCAAATTCACTTCTATCCTTCCCATCTATTGAAAATCTTGATTTTTAATCCTTTTATATTAACAAATACCACTTAAGAATTTATTATTTAAAATCCTTTTAATATACTTTATTCCAAAATCCCTGTTTACAATATACCGAAATAGTTAAACACAATTTCAAAACTTTTTATTTTGTCCAATTAATTTATCCAAAACCCTATATAAACATTTTACTTCAAAATCCTTATTTACGATTCTTTACCCATTTAAAACCATATTTTATTGGTATTTAAAAATACCCAAAATCTAGGCTTAAACTGTCACAACATTTAATCAATTCAAATCACACAATAACCTGTCACAGATTATTCCAACCAAACATTTATCACTATATATGAAATTAAATTCAACATTTTTAAGGAATTCAGTTGGATCCCTCCAACCTATTTCTCTGTATCCACAAATGTTAGCACAACATAAAAAAATACCAATTCCGCTTCGAGGCGGAATATCGCAGTATAAAGGGTCATCCGCTATTATGCGGGGCGCATAGGGTCTCATCCGCTATATATATATGCGGGAATATCAACCACTCCAATATATATCTACTACTATATAAAATCACATTCAACTGATAATAATATATCAACTCTATCAATCAATCAACAATTAATTTTAACTATTTAAAATTAATTCCGGAAATCCAAAATTGAGTGAGATTAACTCACCTTGATTTTTAATTCGCCAAACGCACCAATTTTAAATTAAATCGAACACGTTCGATTTAACCTAAAATTTTAACTTGCTCCAAACATCTCCAGATCTGCTCTACAGCATAGTGCTTGTTGCCACGATCCCGTCGCCGCTTGTTTCGTCCAATTCCGACCTCGTATGACCAAGATACAAGGTTTTAAAGATTTGAATATAATTTATAATAAAATTAATTTACACATTTTTTTTCTTTAAACAAATCTGGCTGTATGTTCTCCTTCCCTGCTTCGTTCGCTCCAGGCTCAACACATGCGAGAACCCATTGCAACGCCACCTCCTCTCGAAGCTGCGGCCTCCACGGCCATCTTCACGACGATCGGCGACCATCATTTTAAACGACAACTCGAGCTCCACCTTTGGCTACAAGCACGTGGCGCTCGGCCCCCTCTAAAACTTGAAAAACGCACACGAAAGCCTGGGCCTTACGGCGAGAATTCCGTCGATCCACTGCAACATATTTGATCATAGCCATTGGTTTTACTCGTCTCTCCAAGCTCTACAACATTGCTTTAGAAGTCGAATCGTAATTTTTAGTGCATAGAGAGATAATTGGTAGAGAAGATTAAAGCATTCTGGCCATTGAATCCTTAAGGTGGCGGCTACGAAATTCTAGGGCTAGGCTACTGTTTCAACATATATATATATATATATATATATATATATATCTGTGTGTGTGTGTGTGTGTTATTTTAAAATTATTTTCACAATTAACGTGCTTTTACGGACAAACTCCAAATGAAGCGTGTCGCCTGGCGTTTATAATGTTTTACCCCTATTCCGAACGCAATGGAACATGTTTCGGGGCCTAATTCGATCATATGTAGAAGATAGCTTTTTGAATCAAATTAAAATATTAAATTTTCGATTTTAAATTCAACGCATTTCTGTCTTGCACGACCAAACGGTAACTTCAAACGCTACAAAATTTGAAATCCGATAATAATACACTATTACAGATCCAATGGAACTAGTTTCGTCGAATTCCGAGACTGTGCCTCGGAAGGCTATTTTAACTCGTCGATTAAATCGAGCGACTTTCGAAATCATCGAAATCGTCTAAAATTACAATTTTTAAAACTTACCAACTCCATTATAAATCAAATAGAATTTATATCCATATTTGAAATCATTCTGATTCATTTTAAATCAAAGTTCAATTATTTACACTATTACTATATATTAATTTCCACTATTAAATTAATATATAAATCCCAAATTTTAGCTTATCGACTTTTAATTCCATTTCAAAAGTCCACTATCATCACTCTAATTCAAACAGAGTTTAAAACACCTTAGGAATCATCCCTATTCACATCTAACTCTAGATTCCCATATTTACCCAATTCCATATATTAAATTTATATTTACCAAATCCAATTAACCGCTATATTTGAAATTATAAACCATTTTACTAATTCTTCCATATTCAAAATAAATTAATAGTTCAAGTTCAACATTTTAAAATAAATTAAATGTTCAAAATTAAATGACCAAAATTCCGGGTCGTTACATTCCTCCCCCCTTATAAAAATTTCGTCCTCGAAATTGCTAAGGTAGGAAAAATTCCCCTAAACCCATTTACTCATCTAAAACCCACTTAGTTAAAACCCTACATTCACTTCTCTAAACCCTTTTTATTTCCTCCAAACAATTTGTTTTCATTTCTAATTCAAAAACCTTGATTTCTAATACAATTCAAAATTCAACTTTTCTAGTTAACAAAAAATTTCAAAATTTTTATAACACCCTAAATTTTTTTAAAAATTTGACAGAGTCTCCTTTGTACGGAGAGCCTTTTACAATATCACAAAAGAGATAAAAATATATACATCGACCCACACGGTCGGAAAACAAAATATATATCAATATATTATTATTTCTTTATTTTATTGCGTAGGCATAACTCATATTAGCGTTTTTAAGCGAGTGGCTTATTTATATGCATTTAGGCAACCAAAATCTATTCCAACAGCTTTCTGTACCTGCGCTTACTCAAAATAAGCACATAAGTTTCATAAACATGAAATTTTATAACATTTCATTTATTTAACTAGCCAAACACATAACCTTCCTAACCCGAACATGCCAAACATATATTACAAGCAATTTTAAGGTTCCAATATTAATTTAATTCTTCCATGGCTCCATATATCATTTCATTCAATTCAAAATGATTTACAACCACATTTATTACATTCAATTAATATTTACAAAAAACAACTCATATATATTCCAAATTAATTTATATGTGCCTTACTTGCATAAATTTACTTTTATTCCATGATCCACCGAAATCCAAAACACAAGCCCTGAGGAGATCTTCCAAAACTCGGTTGACTCTCTCGGTCTGACCATCTGTTTGAGGGTGATAAGCTATACTCAAACACAACTTGGTTCCCAAAACTTCCTGGAAGCTCTTCCAAAATCCACTAGTGAACAATGGGTCTCGATCGCTCACTATACTCTTCGGAATACCATGGAATCGAACTATCCACTTAACATACAACTCAGCCAACTTTGACGCAGTCCTAGTCGATCGAACAGGAATGAATCTTGCACTCTTAGTCAAACGATCTACAATGACCCAAATCCCCTCATTTCCCGTTCTGGTTCTAGGTAGTCCATTAATAAAATCCATCGATACTTGCTCCCACTTCCATGTAGGAACTTCTAATGGCTGAAGCAGTCCACTTGGCTTCTTCTGTTCGGCTTTTACCAACTGGCAGTTCATGCACATGGAAATAAAATTTCCAACATCCTTCTTCATACATTTCCAGTAATAGGTTCTCTTCATATCCCGATACATCTTATTTCCACCTGGATGAATGGTCAACTTCGAGTGATGACTTTCCTTCAGAACCTCACTCCTCAATTCATCTATATCGGGAACAACTAGTCGTCCTTGCTTCCGAAGCCAACCCTCTCGATCAACCTCGAATCCTTTATCCTTTTCTGGATCCAATCCAAATTCCAATTCACGGATAATCTTGACAAGCTTATCGTCTCGCTTTTGGCTCTCGCCAATCCTTTCCACAAGAGTCGGTCTTATCGATAAGTTTGCCAACATCTCAGGTTCCAATTCACATCTGGGCCTGAAGTCAAATCCAGCTAAATACTCAAGATTCTTCCATTCTGAAAACATGGCTCCCAATCCTGCATGTCTTCGACTTAACGCATCTGCCACCGCGTTACCTTTTCCCAGAGTATAAGCTATACCAAAATCATATGATGCCAAAAACTCTAGCCAACGTTGCTGCCGAAGATTCAAATCCTTTTGGGAGAAAAGATACTTCAACGACTTATGATCCGTAAACAACTCGAATCGAACACCCAATAAATAATGTCTCCACATCTTCAGAGCAAATACAATCGCCGCTAACTCCAAATCATGAGTCGGGTAATTCCTTTCATACGGCTTCAGTTGTCGACTTGCATATGCAACAACTTTATCTCTTTGCATCAGCACTGCTCCAAGTCCAGTACCACATGCGTCGGTGTAAACCACCATCTCATCATTCCCACTTGGAATAGTCAAAACAGGAGCACTCGTCAATCTTTCTTTAAGGATTCTGAAAGCTTGCTCACACTTATCTTCCCACTTGAACACTTGGTTCTTCTTCGTCAATCCTGTTAACGGTGCAGCCACCTTGGAGAAGTCTTTGATAAACCGTCGATAATATCCTGCCAATCCAAGAAAACTTCTCACATCAGATGCATTCTTAGGTCTAACCCAATCCTGGATTGCTGCCACCTTAGCAGGATCAACCGCTATTCCATTTCCAGAGATAACATGGCCTAAGAACCTCACTTCACTCTTCCAGAAGTGACACTTCGAAAACTTAGCCTTCAGCTGATGTTTCCGTAAGATTTCCAAAACAATACGCAAATGCGTCCTGTGCTCTTCTTCAGTTCTGGAATAAATCAGAATATCATCCACGAACACAAGCACAAACTTGTTCAACTGATCTCTGAACACTCTATTCATAAGATCCACAAAATATGCTGGCGCGTTAGTCAATCCAAACGGAATTACCAGCCACTCAAAGAAACCGGATGGTGTCCTAAAAGCAGTCTTCGGCACACTATCCTTAGCCACTCTCAATTGGTGAAATCCCGTTGCCAAATCCATCTGAGAAAACACCTTAGCTTCGTGAAGCTGATCAAACAAGTCATCTATCCTCGGCAATGGATACTTGTTCTTCTTAGTCACTTTATTCAGCTCATGATAATCCACACACAATCTCAACGACCCATCTGCCTTGGTTGCAAACACAACTGGTGCACCCCACTCGGACACACTACGCCGAATGAATCCTTTCTGTAAAAGGTCATCAACCTGCACCCTCAACTCCTGTTGTTCCCTAGGCGCCATCCGCCTAAGAGGCATCACAACAGGTCTGGCTCCTTCAACTAGATCTATACAAAACTCGATCTCTCTATGCGGCGGTAACCCTTTGACCTCGTCAAAGACATCCTCAAATCCATTAGCGATTGGCATAGATGACAGTCCATCCCGTGGAACAACTAGCGAATACATGAAGCTCATGAAGACGCCTTCTTCATGCTTACATCGTATCACAATCTTTCGCCCCTCCACATTCTCAACTGTCACCTCCAACCTTTCGCAATCAACCTTTGCCGCATATCTCCTAAGCTAGTCCATACCCAAAATAATTCCGAACCCCGCAAAGTTCAGAACAAAGCAATCACAAACAAAAGAGCAATCATGACTCGATACAATCAGACCACGGCATAACATACACAAACAAGACGAACCCCCAACTGGATTAGTCACAACCAATGGCCTACCAACAATATCCGGTTCTAAACCCAACCGGCCTACAAGTTCACTACAAACAAACGAATGCGACGCCCCAGTATCAAACAGAACTCTAACTGGAACACCACATAGGAAAAGAGTACCTTGAACCACCACACTCTTTCCTTTCTCTTCAGCGGTAGGAGCTCTCGAAGACGATGGAACAACTCCTAAAGCATAAGCTTGCACAATCTGTTTGTCCCTTCGCGGTTCTGGACAATCCTTCCTGATATGCCCCGGCTTGTCACAGTTGTGACACTTCATCGGCACCTTCGGATTCTTGCAATCCCTAGAGATATGGCCCTTCTGCTGACAATTGTAGCAGGTCACTTCGCCCTTCGGCTTCTTCTGGCCATCCTTACCCTTTTGCTGCTACTGCTTCCTCTTCTTGTTTCCACCCTGTTGTGGTTTAGACTCTCCCCTGGTCACAGCAACAACAGATCCTTCCTTAGGAAACAGACTCTCATGCCTGAGAGCTTTCTCCACAAGCTTCTCAAATGAATCGTCCAAATGATCCACCAACTGCCTCCCAAGATAACTGTCCAAGCCTGTCACAAACTTCTCGTTCTTCTGATATGAAGATTCAATATACAACCGGGCATACTTGGACAAAGCTTCAAACTCAGAAACATACTCAAGAACTGGTCTTCCACCTTGCTTGAGCTCCACAAACTTCTTGAACAGAACAGACTTCTGAGCAGTAGAAATGAACTTAGCTTCAAATCTGGATTGGAATTGCTCCCAAGTAATCTCTTCCTCCGGGGTATTGATGGTAATAGAGTTCCACCAATCAGAGGCTCTCCCTTGAAGCTGTCTTGATGCTAACTTCCTCTTAGTTGCATCCTCAATTCCCAAATCACTAAAGATCCTCCTACAAGCATCTATCCACCTTTGGACCTCAATAGTTGATTTTGTTCCCAAGAAAACCTTCCCTCCAAGAGCAGTATAGTCTTTGCACAACTTAGCAAAATCCACTGGTTTTGGAGTTTGGACTTGAACTCCAACATCAACTGCTGCCCCCGGGACTGGTATCCTTCTCATGATCGAAGTCATCATAGCTTCGAACATAGCAGCATAATCAGCAGCCCCCTCAGTAGCACGGCCTTCCCTAGCAGCTGGTCTCCCTCTTCGACTCATCCTTAATATCTATAAAAAGGAATGATTAGAACACCTAGAGAAACAACTGCATAAAGGACTCAAACTCTACTAAGGTACTATATTATATATAGTAATCATCCATCAAAATACAATTACGTCTCTCATATGTAGTTACGTCAGCGAGCGTTGGGTAAAATCGATTAACCAAAGCTCTGATACCAAATGTGACGACCGCCCATGACCCTGCACCGAATCTAGAGATAGTGCGCTGTAAAGTGTGCCAGGCGACCATGGACGATTGCCAGGGTAAGTTAAAAACAACAGAATCTATCGTATTACTCACAGCGCATGGACAAAATACAATAGAATATATATATAGTGAAGCTTCACAGAATAGAATCTCATCAATAAAACTTCATAATAGTTGAATACAACAACAGTACAGTCGATACATCAAGCCTCACTACATATCACTCAGAGAATTCTACAAAACAGCGGAACATCCAGTACATATAATAAGAAGATAATATGCAAGCCTCCAGCTCGTCTTCGACATCAGCATCGTGGAAAGCAAGAACAGCACCTGTCACCTGCTACCTAGTCTGCCCATTCCAAAATGGACGAACAGCCCAAGGCAATAAGAGTTAAAACATAAAGCCTTGAGTCAGACAACAGTCTTAGTGAGCAGTAAATTAACTAACAACATACCAAAAGAGCATAAAGGAAAAGGAATAGGAATACAACCCTCCCACTCCACCTCTTTCTACAGTGATAGCCCCCAGACACACACTAAGTAGAAGCAAACATAGCAAAGCACACAATTTAAGGTAAAGCAATTATCCCTCGAGTCAAGGGCGATGTTTTCCAAGTACAAACCCCCAAGGCCTAAACCAAGATCAGATAAGCACCTAGAAAATACCGCTCTTGAGACCGAATGACGATACAACCAAACATCCATGACTTTGGCTATCACTGTTATCATTGCCTTGATATCATCGTTAATTGAATGACCGGCACATTCTTTCAGCCGTCCATCAAGGGCTAATGGAAACCCCGGTTCTAGACATAACTCTGCACGTCATCGTGACCCGTGCCTAGGACTATCGAATCTGCCCAGAGTACTTGACTATCAATCATTAGCCTTCAGGGACTATCGAATCTGCCCAACGTACTCTTGATTTGAGCATGCTAGAACCTTCAACAACGATGAGATCTCAGCCTCCTAGTCATCCTCCTCGACGACTATTTCCATACTAGCTCAAGCGCCTCTCGAGCAAACCATTATCCTCAAACTCGAACCATATCACCGAGTTATCAACATGCTTGGATTGATCTCGTCTGGATTAATCCAAGACTATCTCATATCATGCCTCGCTTCATCACATCCTCGCAAAGCTTCATCTCAACATCATCATCATCGAATCTATGCATAAGAGCTTCATCATCCGCTACATATGCCACGAGCAGCTTTCCCAATTCAAGAGCCTTTCTCTTAGCTTTTGAATCATCTTCGACCAACTTGTCTAATTCAAATCATCAATCATCTAATTCATAGCAATCAATCAAGTCAAACATTAATCCAAGTAATCAAGCATTCAAATATAAGCTAAATGGACAATTATAACAATAATGGCAATTTCGTAATTAAAGAGTCAAAAGTCTAACAAGCATGAAAACATGAGCAATATCTCTATAATCTTGATGAATGAACTTGCATAGGTTAACATGTAGAAAAATGGATGTCAAATCATCATGAACAATGGATCTATATGGATCTACACATATGATTAGGAAAATGCATGGAAATCACTATCTTAACACCAAAATCAAGCCAATGATCTGATATACTCCTTTGGATCCGTGTGAGAGATAATCACCACTCACCAAATCACCTAAACAACCCCAAATCAACATACTTCAGATCTGGACAGCGAAGGATCTAACTCGATCTATCACAAATCCGCTTCAAACGATGAAATCTATCTTCGATGGATGAAGATAAGCTCTTGAATCTTCAACTTGATCTTCGATTTGGATGGAAGGAATCACTAGATTAGAGTGGAGAAAAGAAGTGAAGAAGTGTAGAAGTCGAGCTCTCAAAATGGCAGCACTTCGTCGCTTCAAAATCCGGATCCCAAAACGTGAGAAAATGGACGAGTATTTATAGGCTAATTTCCCCCTTAAGTCGTCCGCCTCCTTAAGTCGTCTCCGACTCAACTCTCTCTCTCTCCGACCTAACACTCCAGACGACCTACGACCTAATAGACCTCTCGACCTAATATTTGTGTGACTTAACACTTACGCGCGACTTACGACTTAACAGGTATACGACATAATACGTGCGCGCGACTTAACACGGTAGCCGACCTATGACTTAACGAGGTTACGACCTACCGACTTAGCAACAGGCGCGACCTAACACATGCGCGCGTTCCCTCCTAAGTCGTCTGGACGACTTAACGACTTAGCACCATTGCGACTTAACAAAGTTGCGACATAACCACTCACGCAACCTAACTCTTAGCTAGGATACGACCTAACAATCAGCTCCCACATAACGACTTAACAACTTAACAACCTCACGACTTAACACATGCGCATCTACGCGACCTACGACCTAACTCAACACAGACTTACGACTTAACTCCTTAAGTCGTCTACGACCTAACTACTCTAACTCGCTAACCACTAGGTCGCTCATCACTAGGTCGTTAACTACTGGGTTGTTAACTCGCTACTCCTATAGGTCGCTCCAAACTAACCCACGACCTAAACCACCATACGACTTATCTTCCACATGACCTATCCCAATCCCTAGGTCGCCTACGACATAACTTCCTACACGACCTAAGCTATCATATGACCTAACTCCAAAATCCCTAGGTCGCCAACTTCAACTTCTTTAGGTCGCCTATCCCTCTTAGGTCGGTAAATTCCTTAAGTCGCTCCATTCTCTTAAGTCGCTCACAATCTAAATCCTACTCGACTTAAGCTTCGAACGACTTAAACCCTAGACGACTTAACAGCATTATGACCTAATAACAATAGTTTTATGATGTTTCAATCCGTAAAAATACGGGTCGTTACAGAAGACCTTATTTCTGGAGGACGAAGACGAAGATTTGTACTATTATTATCTAGTAGTTATTCCACTGCATCATGTTGTTCCGCTTCATTTATTTATTTCTTTATTCCTGTTTTATGTAACTCTGATTTTTGTGTTGTAAAAAAATAATCAAATGTATTTATAAAACAGCTTCATGAACTGTTATTTGGTTATTATATTTTGTCATTCCGCTGCGAGATTCTGTATTTGTTTTATTTCTTTCTCTTTTTCTTATTTACCCCATAACAATCTGCATTTTGAATGGTTTGAGTCTAGCATGTGTGTCTGCTTAAAACGTCCAAAAAGGTAGGTCGTTACTGTTGGTATTCGAGCTTTGGTTTAGCGATAAACTTAGCTTTGTGGGGTCTGACTCGTATAAAATAGGGTAGTAATACCCTAGAACGAGTCGCTGAGTGTATATATATGAGAGAGCGTATTTGTTAGTGTTATAAAGGGTTTACATATTGTGTTAATTTGTTCTGTTTTGTATTTATAAAATCTGGTTGGTGCATAGGACGCTATGACATCATTAGGGATTTCTAAACACTTAATAGGGCAGACCGACACAATATTTGTTTTGAAACATAGGTAAACGGAATAATTTTGCCTATTATATATTTTGTATATGAAATGATAAGATTTTATAAATGATATAGTTGGATGTAATATGTTGATTGTTAGGTAGTGAATTTTATAAATATTGGTTGTAAAGTAAAATTTACAAATAAAACGAATATAAATTGGAAATTTTAGAACTTAAGTTCCGGGATTTTTGAAAATTTCTTTCAAAAAGATTTTGAGATATAATATTAGTATTATTTGGAAGTATTTCCTAATATAAATATTTCAATATGGTTTGAAAGAAAAGTTCTAAAGAAATTTTGGAAAGAAATAAGTTATGTACTCCCCTCTCTGTCACTGGAAAATAATTTCGGTAATGAGTGCACGCATCATCGACGTTCATTTTCGAGTTTCAAAGTGGGAATACCATTGTAGTAATTTTACTGCACAATTGTTTTAATAAATTAATCTTAATTTTGAACTCCAGATATGATTTGATATATATAAAAGATATGATTATATATATTATTTTAAAATAATTGAAATGAAACCCGGTTGTTTGGTTCTTAAGTTTCTATAAATTAGAAATCGAAATTATTGAAATGAAATGAAATCTTAAGTATTTTAATAATTGAAACTTCTAAAATGAAAATAAGAAAATGTAACTATTGAACATTTTGATTTAAAATAAATATGAAAACCCTTGTAACCTTTTATTACCTTCTTAAGAACATATATATAACTTACCAAATTATTAAAAGTTGGAATGTTAATAAGAATATGTAATGGAATATTATACAAGTAAAACTTGAAAAATGAAGATGTTCAATGGAATTACTTCTATAAATAAGAATTTTACTGTTATAAATTGTTATAAACTTAAGTTGATAATTTGAAATGCTACTAATTAAATGTAAATAAAAGTGAATAATGTAAGAAAAATGATTATAAACTTAAGTTGACATTTAAGCTATCTATAATCAAATTAAATAGTAAAAGGTAAACACAATATGTAAATAATAATAAACTTGAAACTAATATTAAAGCCATTTATAATTAAAATGAATACTATATAAATTGAATGATTATAACTTAAGAAACATTGAAAAGATTTAGAAATGGAGTAAATATTCAATAATCCTTTATATATATGAAGAATGAATGTGAAAAAGAGAAATAATCGATAAATGGTAAATTGAATTTTAAAGAAACTTATCTAATAATGTAAAATCCAATAATTGAAAAAATACTTATTTAGGCAATGAATGTAAAGTAATAAAATGAAAGAAAATGAGAAATGAACTTTTGTAAGTAATAATGAATGTAAATTAATGGAAATAAACATTATATGAATGAGAAAAGAAAATTTATGATGAGAAGAAAAAAAGGGGAAATCAAACTAAATTGTAAATGTGAAGTAAACTGAAATATAATGTATACAATAATTCAATAATTAATCCATTTATAATTCAAATAATTGAAATGGATATAACATATGTAAATAAATGAATGCGAATGAATGAAATAATCATTGTATAGGAAAAGAAAAATGAAAATAAGAAGTTATGAACAATAAATGATGTGAAAAAGAAAAAAAATAAAGTAAACTTAAAAATGTGTTGGATTCTTTGTTTGTATTGGCTTATAGATTGGTTGGGAAAGGATAATTCTATTTTGTATAAAGATGTATAAATAACCTATAAAGTTTTATCTACGACTGTTGAGTATATGGTTTACTTAGTAGTTTATTTATCATTTTTATATAATTTGAAGTTCTGAACCCGAACAAACCATTTGTTTTGGTTGAAATGGATGGATGATTGTTTTCTTTGTTAAAATAATGTTTGTACTGTTTGTTTGCAAGTGATTGTTGTTATGTTGTAGTGACTTGTTTTGTTATTAGTTGAAAACAACTTAAATGTTTCTCTTTTATACATAATTATTAACTCCTTTGGATTATATAAGTGAAATACAGGTATGGAAGCAATAGCTACTGCTTTTGGTTTCATAAATTAAGCGTTGTTTGCCCGACAAATAGGTACGTTCTCGGATTACGGTTTTCTAGCGATATTATATTGTTTTTCCCATGGTTTGTGGTATATTATTTTTAAAAATATGATATATATTGTTATTATTGATATTATTATTTCTCTCAGACATCTCCGTACAAAGGAGACTTTGCCGAAATTTTCCGTGAATTTTGGACTTAGAAAATTTTGTGAAATGTTTTCCAAACTTTGTTAACTGGAATATAAAGGATTTAATTATTATAAATTGATATATTTTATTTATATTATTTAAGTATGTAAATTAATTGTTTATAAATTTAATGTTTTGAATAAGATATATTGATTACTTAATTTCTTCTTTTCCATTCTTTTTCCTTTTCGAGGACGAAAAGTTATGAGTGGGGGAGAGTGTAACGACCCGTAATTTTCGATAATTAAAAATAGCTAATTTAATAAGGTTTGTTGATTTAATGTTGGAAGAAATGAAATTTTATGATTAAATAATAAGAATGTAATTGGATTAAATGGTAATAGTATTAATTTAAGGTAATTTACAATGGCTTTGAATGTAATTCTAATTAATTGATATGATTAAAAAGTTATAATTAGTTATAGATGATAAATTGATTGTATTAATAATGTGTGTATAATTTATTATTGGATTTAAAGAGCAATTGATCATTTAAATGTTGATTAATTAATAAAATAATGTGTAATAAATGGTGATTGGATAGAATTTGTATAGTATAAATTGTTATAACAATTGGTGGTAAATAATGAACTTACAAATGTGTATTTTAATGACATTGTTTCAAATGTAATTAATGGATAGGAATACCAAAGGCTAATTGTAATAAGGGATATAATTTCGGAATATAAGTGGTAGAAAAATAAAAATTTATGATTTTACTTGTGTTAACGTATGTTAAGAGATATGTTTATGATATTAATTTGAATTTCTACTAATAAAATGTATTACAGTAAGAAAAAAAAAATTTATAACATATGTTAGGTGTATTTAATGACATTGTTTGAATGTAATTAATAACGGTGATTATAATAATAAATGTTAATGAAGAATAAAATGAATAAATTTATTAAAGTAGAAAACATATGATTATTTATTTGAAATGTGTTTTAGCATAGAGTAAGAAATTAATTATTTGTAAGTAAATTTTCAACTCATGTTTGTAACCAATAATGTTAATAGATATGTTTGAAATACAATTTAAAGGAAAACAATTGGATTAACTATTTTCCCAGTAATCAGCGTATGTTTTGAAATTTAATTATTGGAATTAATAACAATTAAAATCTTTCCATTAATAGGAAATAGAAGTGAATTGTAATTTATTAGTGATATGTGCAACCAGTGTTTTAAATCTTGGATTTGGGCCAATATCTCAGGAAAATATCTCGGCTATCTCGGGCGATATTTAAAACACTTATAACTAAATAGGCTGCCAAATCTCGGATTTTGGCTGATATCTCGGATTTTTCATCTCGGCCATCTCGGGGAGATTTAAAAGCCTGTGTGCAACTTACGTTTTGTGTTAAAAATACAATAATTATTTTAATGAGAAATATTAAGTTAATTGGTGTGTTCAATATTATTTATGGTGTGTAAAAAAATATTGGTTAAATTAACATATATTTATGTGTATATTTGGAGTTTATGAAATATATTGAAGGAAATATACGTTTTAAAATTGAATTTCAAAAGTTGTTGTAGTACACTAATCCTTCCATCATCATTAATGTATTACCTTACTTTATTCTGTTGCCATCTCATACTTCGTTGACCCTTCTCTTTTGCATATTTCATTTCATTTGTTCTCTTACTTCTTGCCATAAATTGAATTATTAATGAGGCGTTACTTTGCATTTGAAATGAAATGTGTATGTGCATTAATTCATGAATTCATTTGCATGCACTATTCACTCATGCATGCATTCATTTCTCTTCAGAAAAAAAAACTTTTCACCTAGCACGTTAGTCTAAACGGAATTAAATGCTCTGTTCTTTCTTTGTGTAATGAATAGTCTTAAATATATTAGAATTTCATACTCCACTATTCACGTTCATTAATCTTTTCATTTATTTATCTTCTCAAATTTCAACCGCCCCTTCCATTTATTTATTTCCGCTATTATTTTCTTTTACTAAATACTAGCCTCTTTTGGTTTTCCTGTAAGTTTCATTTATTTACACGTGAGCCTTGCCTTGAAACGTTTCCTATTAATGAAATTAATTGAGGTAGCACACGTTTTGAAATTTTATACTAAAAGTATTGCTTGCTTTGTAAACATATCTTTTAAAATTCAAACATGTATTTTTCATTCTTCATTTAATACCTGCCTCATTTCAATTCTCATTTTTGTTTTTTTTTTCATTTTGGTTGTTCCTTTTTTTTTCCTGAAGCTGCATCTTCTCAAACGTGAGTTTCATTTTATATGTATACTAATTTTTTTAACCTTTCTTCACCTCTTTACACCATGTCCTACCTCCAATTCTTAAAAAAAAAGAGTTCTTTGTTTTCTCCATCTCATTTCATATTTCTACAGCCACTTCAATTCTTTTCATTTTGTTTTCCTGTAGCCTTCTTCCATAACCTCATGTTTTTGTTTTTGGTAACCTATATTTCCTAAAGCCTTCATTTTAGAAACGTGACATTCATTTTGTCCCTCCACCTTCATTTCTTCATTATTAAATAACCTGCCATTTTATTTCTTCTTTTATGTTTTTTTTCTCCTAACACCTCATATTCATTTAGTTCAAATTATTCTTTGCTGAAGCTATAATCTCATCAGCAAATTGTTCATATTTTTAAATTATTTCTTCATTTTTTGTCACCGCTTCATTTCCTATGTTTAGATCTCCATTTCAAATCTTCCTGCCCCTGAATCATTTTAATGTGAACTTGCAAATTCAAAAGCTCTCATTTTTGCAAATTCAAAAGCTTTCTTTTATGAAACATGAGTTTCATTTTTTTTCATTTTTCCTACATGTCATGCCTACATCTTAGTTTGTTCTTCAATCTTTGCGTGAAGCCTTATCTTAAAAAAAACGTAAGTATTAAAATTTGTTTATTTTTTTTAAAGCGTGTACCAATTATTATTTTAATAATATTTCTTATAACATGAATATCTTTTGCATATAAACTTCGATTCACGTGCGATTTCTTCTATTGGAATTTTGGGCTTTTATTTGGATTTCAAATCGATTTGAATTCAAAAGATGAGTGTTTTAACCCACTCACAACTTCTAAAATTTCTTATGTAACGACCCCGAAATTTAATTTAATTTAAATTTATAATTTATTGAAATTTTGAATTAAATAGAGTAATTAAATAAATTTTTGGATAAAAATTTGTAAATTTAATTAGAAAATTGGAGCGAGTTTCCCCGACTCAATTTCGAGTGAATTTGAAAATAATAAATATATAGATATATATTTTGACTTGAGTTTAAATTGTAAATAAATAATGGATAATAATATTAAATATTAAAATTTATGATTTAATTTATTTTTGATTTAAAGTTGTGAAATTAAATAATAAATTGATATGAAAGTTTTCAAATCATAATAAAATATGTTAATAAATCAAGTAAATTTTAAAGTAACACATTAACTATATGATTCATTTTGATACAAAATATAAAACAATAAAGTAAATAAACAAAAGATAAACAAAACAAAGTACAAACAAGCCAAAACAAAGTAAGTCAATAAAATTAAAAGGAAGAAACAACACTTAAATGTAAACAAAACAATGCACCAACCAGTAAAAGAAATATGAAAGCATCTATGTATAAACAAATGAAGACAAGTAGTAGGCTGCAACAAAATGTCTTTGATATTGTACATAACAACATCACTTCAGCCGAGATAAAGGAATAAACAAAGTAAAAGTGATCAACAAATAAATGCAAGTACAAAATAACACAATATAATACTTACCAGCCACCATACCATATCAATGCAGCAATTAATGCAAGCATGGCCGAACAAAGGAAAAATATATCACTATATTGTACAAAATAATAACATACCATATCACCTGTACACTCTCTCCTCTATATCAACTTCTTTCCTTTATACATGTCAGCCCTCTTCATTTTCTTTTCGCCCATTCCAAACTAAAGAAGAAGAAAATAAAATACCCAAACAACATTTCATTGAAAACAGCAAACAGGAGAAAGGGAAAATGCAAAACATCACCATCTACAAACTTAACATTATTCAAGTTCAAAGCCAGTTTTCAAAAATCTGGGAAACTTTCTTCTCTGTTTTCAAATATTGGCAAAGGTGAGCAAATCCTACTTTCATTTGCCTATAATCTTTGATATTGTATTGATGATGCTTTGGAATGATTGTCAATGTGCCTGCATGGTTGCGTATGAATGTAGATTGTGTGTAAGCATATCTGTGCACTTCTCTGTTCTTAGTTGACAGGCTACCAAACCTATTCAAAATTCAAATTCACTCTCTCTAATCCTCTTAAGGTTTCAGGATTCAAACAAAACATGTTTATATAATCATGTTTTAAGTTTTAAAAATAAGTTCAAGCAAAAAAAATTTTTTTTAAAAGTTTTCTTCTAGAAAGTGAAAATACAGTCAAAATTCAAATCAAGTTAAAATTCAAACATCATAGTTTCTAGTTTCAGGTATATCATCTGGAATGTTATCACGAATAATGATTTTTAAAAGAAAAATCACATTTTTTAGTTGAGTGAATCACGAGAATTTCGGAATTGAACGTAAAATGATTTCTTGGCAATTTCTGGCGATCAAGAAGGAGATGGGTGTCGTGCTTCGGGCGGAAGGTAGCTTGGAGGTTGGAGAACGGAGGAAAAATGGTGGGAGAATTTCTGGGTGGTCGTGGCGACCGGTCGGCGTCGAAGTAGGGTTTTAACCCAGTTTTGGTTGATGGGAAAAGAAGTGACGATTTTGACGTCGCCGTTGCATCGAGTTGCATCGGACCCGGGGGAAAATGATGATGGAGGTCAGGCGCAGGTTCGGGCATAAGGAAGGCATCCCTGGTGGTCGGAGATGGCGATGAGGGGTGAACTTTGGCAATAGGTTCTGGAGCGTATTTGGTTCGTTCATTCGAATTTGTTTTCTCGTGATGGTTTGACGACCTGTGATGCGAGACGACTCAGTGGAAGATAGTCGTCGTGTTGATGGTCGGAGCTAGGTTTGATTCTGGCCAGATTCCGTGTGCATGTGCACCGTGTCACGCGTGCAGCTGGATGGTAGAATTTGGGAGGAGAAGAAGGAGTGGGATCTGGGTAAGTTTTGCTCGAGATAATTCCCGGAGTCTTTGTTGATTTGCACGAGTGAAGCTTCGAGTTATTCATGTAGAAGAAGGAACTCGAAGCCAGTTTCGAGTTAGAACCGGGGTTTAACCCAAAGCAGGAGTGGAGCAGGTAGTAATCAAGTTTTAAACATGATTAAAAAGGGGTTTATAAAACACTGTTTTGGAAAAAGAAATGATAATGATCGTTTTATAACTTTTCTGAAACAATTTCTTCCTATTTTAAGTGTTTCTTTAAGTAAGGGAAATGATATGATTATTTAACTTATGATGTTAAGTAAACTTTAAGATAAATTAAAAGTTAATTAATAAATGAAGGTGATTAAGGAATGGTAATTAATTAAATGATAATTTAAAATGTGAATTAATTATTTGTTAATAAATCAAAGGATTAATTAATAATGGTGATTAATTAAGATGTATTTAATAATTAAAAATTTATCGGTTCATAAATTAAGAATGATTAGTTAATAATCACAGGGTTAACTAATAAATTTGAAAGAAGATTTATTTCAAATAATTTGTAATTGAATTACGATAATTAACCCGGATTAATAAATTGATACATCTGATTTAAATTAATCAGTTGATTAATAAATTCACTTGTGAATGTTTGGATTCTATTGAATTGAATTGTTTGATATCCCTGATATATGATGCTTGTGATACACCCTGATTTGTATTGTGATCTGTGATAAATTATCTGTGATGTAATTTATTATCTGTGATTTTTATACATCTGTGATCTGTGAATGAAAAGATAAGCGTTATAGTTTATATCGCTTATCAACTATATCCTGTATTTTGTTATGTGATGATTGATGTTGCACTATTGTGTGTAAAACCCCTAGACCACACTGTTACACACACAAATATGGATTTCACGTGGAAATCGGTTAAGTCACAGATAATTTGAATTTGATGTTTTTGAAATTGAAATTTTAATTTCAATTGATTTTGAAATTAGAAATTTGGGGTTTAAAGTGAAAAGCTTTTGAAATGGAATTTCAAATATAAAAGTTATTTTGAATAACTTAATCGAGTTTTGAAATTTAAATAATTTTATTTAAAATTTGAATTCAAGTTCGAAATTGAATCCTATGATTTGAAATTACGGTTAAAAATGTTATAAATGTGTTCATATGAATTTAAACCATTTTAAAAGTATTGTTTGAAAATTTGGATTTAAACCAAGGATTTCAACTCGTATGAATGAATCAGGTTTCCAAATTGAAAACTGTTGTTTTAAAAGAATAAAAGCTTTCAGCTAAGAAGTGAAATTCCAGTTTAATTAAAGGAATTTCAAGTAAATTAAAAAATGGATTTTCCAAGTTATGAATTGTTTTGAAAGCTATGAATTAAATCTGTTATTTTTAACAGATTTAAAATGATGTTTTGTTTAAACCATTTGAAATGGAATTGTTTTGAAAGCTATTGGTTAAATCTTTGATTTAAAGATTTAACGAATTAATCAAATTGAAAGGGAAATTGATTTGGAAAATCTGTGAATGAATCTTTGTGAAATTAAGTGAACTTTGTGAATTGAATCTTTTTTGTTTAAAAAGATTAAAATGGTAATTTGTTAAACCATTTGAAAAGGAAGTTTGGGTTTAAGTTGTGACTTAATTGAAATCCCAATATCCGTATGTTTTTAAATATTTCGCTCACTATTCGGGTTAGCCGGGAAAAGACCTTTGGGTCATATAACCCATTCCGAATAGTGATACGTCGTATATGGATAGCATTTGAAGACCGGTGTTGAAGACCGGATATTTTTTGAAAATGAAAGGACAACCTGTCGAATGTCTCTGCACTGAGTCGCGCCGGTATAGAGATTTATATCACTCTTTTGTGACGGGAAGTCTGGACGTGATTGAAAGTTATCCGGAATTGCAAGGGCTTCGTGAGAAGTGCCTTCGGTTCTGTTCGAACCCGGAACAGACTTGTATGGATACATGTCTGACATTACACTTTGAGATATAAAGTCGATTTCTTTCAAATACATATCTGTTGGTGGCGGAGAATTTATTCTCTTAGCTTAACACCCTTCTCTGAGACATACGAGCTCAGAGGTTATGTAGTTGAAATTTATCAGCGATATATCCCAATTTGGTAATGTGACATGCTGAGTGTTGCTGTGTGATGATCAGTGTTTGATCATTTGTGATATGATCATTTGTTTGATCTTATATCTTTGTGATCATAGGTTGATCATTTGTTTGACCCGAAGCATGGCTTTGTGGACGAGACTTCGTCGAGCCTCACACCCCGGAAATGGTCAAAACAAGAAAGATGCGGCAAGGTTCTAGGGAGTAGCGCCCCTTAGTGTATGTCATTCCTTCTGGATAAAGGTGGTATCATGGTATGGAGCCCAGATACTTAACCTCTGTGGTTGCTGCATTTTTACTATGTGGTTTGTTGCGAATCGGGGATCCTCGGGAAGATCGGTGACGATCGGGGGATGGCATACGCGTGTCAGTAGTTACCTATTTTTGCAGAGGTAACCCGGCCTTGTGTTGGCAGAGATCCGGTTAGGTTCTCGGGTCGTCTATTCCAGGGACGTACCCATCGTGGATAGGAAGTTCCTTAGCCTGACCATTTGTTGGAAATCCATCTTCCAATACGAACTTTGTACGGTATTAGTTGTAGAACCTGCCATTTACGTACGGTGGTCACCACTGTTTAGATGGTAGCTATAGTAGGCATACGATACTGGTCGTATGCTGGCTAAGATTAATATTATACTTTCGAAATGTTTCTACACTATGCACTAATAATAATATCAAAAATGATTTGATTTTTGCGTAGTAAGCATCTTTGACTATCATAAGAAGAAATCTCCTCCAATTCTGCGTTTGCATTGTGTGTGTGGTGGGAGGTCTTATGGTAGTTTCATTTTCCAAAAGCATTGCGGATTTTAATGTTAAACAGCCTTTTGTGTTTGCTTAAAGATAAACTGTTTTTGTTGCTCACACTAGTCCCATGACTGATCCGGAGTTTATTGTTCCTTTCCTAAACTCTGGGTGCTCATAATTTCCTACACGAGCAGTCTAGAGTTGGGGTTTTTAGATATTCAGGTTTAGTAGATTTTCTGGAGTTGGTTCAGTCTTTGGATCAGACTGCACTTGCTTATCTTTGTGCCTCGTTATTGGGAGTTCGAGCTATTTCTGGATCGTGCTTTGGAGATGAAGATTATCCGCTGCTGATGTTATCTATTTTTCTTTCCGCTGCAATTTATTGTATCATATCTCTGATGTATATAGATATTCATTGTATCATCATTGTATCTGGATATTGTATCAGATGTTGTATATCTATATTCTTTTTATTCCGCTGTGATATTTACTTAACTGTGTTATAAGCTCCGGCGAATCGGATTTGAACGGTCGAATCTATGACATTCGAGTACGATGTAAAGTATGGATGTCGATTTTCGAACGCGAAAATCCGGATCGTTACATCTTATGTTAGTTAAATTAATTTATGATGTGATTAGAAATTTATTTATGGCTGTTTGGTATATTTAAATCGTCATTCAAGTTAATTTTAATTTATTTTGAACTAAATTGTCATTTAATTTATTATTGAATTTAAATTGCCAGTTAATTACCTGTAAATGATAACCTGTTATTTGTTGTAATTTATTGGTCGAATTGGATGATGATTATGATGGATGTTTGATTGTTGATATTGGATGATTGGATGTTATGTTTGATTTATATATTGTTGTCACTCTGCAAGTTCCCTATGGGTTGAAATGATACATACCCGAACGATCTATAGATTAGGGAAAAATCGTTATGGGTTGAAATGATAGACTCGGGCGATTTTATGGATTTTATTTAATTCGGGATTGCGGTTTGAAATGATATATAACCGTAAAATTGTAAATTGCGGATTGAAATGATAAATATCCGTATTACTTGACCCTAGGGTAGAAAATTATATGCGGGCACCGGATTGGTTAAATTAAATGATTTTCTTGGAACCTTTAAATTTTGAATTCAGTTAACTGGAATTTTGAAATGGAATTTGATTTATATGAACTGAATTATTTTCGATAATCCAAGTGTTAATGCTGAAATTGGAATTGATTTAATTGAATTTTTCAAAGGATTTAAATTGGAATTTCAAAGTGGAAGTGTCAACTGAATGAATTTATCGGAATTGAGTTAAGAAAAATGTTTTGATATAACTTTAAATCTATTTAAACTAATTTAAACTATTTTTAACTAAGTTAACTATTTTAATCAATTTAAACTATTTTAATTTATTTTAATCCATTATAACCTATTTAATCCAAATCTAAGCTATTTTACCAATTTTAAACTAATTAAATTTATTTAATCTATTTTAAATCTATTTAATATAATAAATCTATTAAATCTATTTAATCTATTTTAAATCTATTTAAATAAAATTTAAATCCATTTAACTTATTTTAAATCTATATAAATCATTTTAAATCTAATTAAACCTAATTTAAAAATCTATATTAAACTATTTTACTATTTAATCTATTTCAATCCTTTTTAAACTATTTTAAAACTATTTTTAAGTATCTAAACTATTTCTAAATTTCAGACGTGTAAAGTTGAAGTATTTATATTCAAATCCTTGACTTTAAAGTAAATATGGTTAAATAATGTAATAACCTAAGTTGAGAATAAAATGACATATTTGAGTGAATCAGATGATTTTGAAATGAGGAATTAATTAACATATCTTATCGATCATTTCAAAGTGAATATTATTTTTTCAAAGTGTATATAGTTTGAAAGTGAATATAATTTCGAAAGAGATATGATTTGAAAATCGAATATGATATTTTGATATAAATTTGTGAATTTACTTTTTGAAATGTAAAAGAACCATCCAGTGTGAAATAAGCGTTTGGTTGTTAAAGACACCGGGATCAGATATTGTCATACTCTCTACCAATACCGAAAACCACTTTAACAACTATGTACATGGTGGAGATTCCAGAAATAAAGTAGGATGGTTTGGTGAACGATTTCTTTATGAGGTATGACGTGACCCTGACTCCCGTGAGTCAGCTTAGATGTGACTAAAACAGGAGCCACGCCGGGCCAAGTGAGGTCATTCCTCCTATCGGGCATATTTCTTCGATACCATTCTATTACTTTATGATTGATTTGGTGGCCACCCTTGATTTTGATTATGGGAGTGTGTTCCGAGGTGGGCGGTAGTAGCTGCTATGCGTTACCACCAGTTTGGATACACAATTGGTATATCTACCCTGGCATTGCCTCGAGTGCCGTGTTCATATGCCCTAGCGCGCCTTTTACGAGTTTGTTTTGTACCATACCTATAGAGTGCCCTCTGTGTAAACCTCCAATTTACGGAGGAGCGTACAGTACTGTATAGACTATGGGAATATATAAAATGTGTTAAGGGGGATATGGGTAACGCCTTAAGGCTATTTTAATACATTTACTTTACTGTAGACATATTATAATAGACTATTGTACTACATAGTAGATAGTTTAACGGATCCTTAAGAGATGTAAATCCTGAACATCTCTTAAGTTATTGCACTCATGTTAGACACTAGATGGGTGATGTCAAACCCCGTAAACATCTCTGACACCGTCACACTCATATTTAACATTGATTTAACTTACATAAGATCTTTTAGTTTTGACTCGAGTGTTTTGTCTTTTCAATTCGCTCGGGTCAGCTTGATCATTTCAGGGTTGAAGACCTTATTTCTGGAGGACGAAGACAAAGATTTGTACTATTATTATCTAGTAGTTATTCCACTGCATCATGTTGTTCCGCTGCATTTATTTATTTCTTTATTCCTGTTTTATGTAACTCTGATTTTTGTGTTGTTAAAGAATAATCAAATGTATTTATAAAACAACTTCATGAACTGTTATTTGGTTATTATATTTTGTCATTCCGCTGTGAGATTCTGTATTTGTTTTATTTCTTTCTCTTTTTCTTATTTACCCCATAACAATCTGTCATTTTGAATGGTTTGAGTCTGGCATGTGTGTCTGCCTAAAACATCTAAAAAGGCAAGTCGTTACATTCCCGGTTGATGAGGCTAGAGGCTACGATTACTTTTTAAGGAATTTTGACTTAGAATGCTCATTGTCCTCCAATGACAATGTTCTGGTAGCATTCATCCATACAAGTCCGTTTCGGGTCTGAACGGAACCGAAGGCACTATTCCTACTACATCCATTTTGGATTCACCTTCAGGATTAGTAGCGATTAGCCCTTGCACTTCACTGCTCCATCTTCGACTCTATGCTCTTGTCTTCATTTCGGAAATGTACTCGTTGGATCGAAGTGGTTTTCGGATAGCAAATCCGATCCCAGTCTCTTTGAAACAACATTCGATATTTTTGGTAAACTCAACCCCGGTTCTTTAGGAAATAAACAGACCAAAATAAGACAGGAGATCACCTCCTAACCGTTAGTGGAAGGATTTCCTTAACAACGTCCTAGAAGAATGAAAACGAGTTTATACGTACGGTATAGCACCTCGAACGGTAACTGTACCATATAATTCCCGTGCTTCTTCTAGATATTCCCAAAGTTAATATTCAGGTCCAAATTTTGATAGTCGGTTATTTAACTATCAAATAAACAATCATTCAACCAAATATTTTCATTTCCACTGAAAAACACCAAGCCTTATTTAATTTAAAATTTCAAATAAGTTAAATCTCTTAAATCCAAAAGTATGTACTTATCTTATCGAATTCAGTATATTCCCAATTTATCCTTTTCAAAAATATTTAAAAAAACCCTTTAAAATAATATGGAAAGTTCCACTGCGGCATCAAACCATGGATTCACAGCTCAATGGTTATGTCTCTTTCCCAGAGAAATCCAAGACTTAACTGCAGGCACTCACTACCTCCGATTACGCCATGCGAGTACACCATTATATTCCGAAAATTTATTTAAAAATTATCTCAAAATAATGCTTATAAGTTTCTCAAATAAATTTCCAATTTTTATCTAGGTTAATTTACTTAAATGAAAGTTGTTATACAAAGCCATATTAATATTTAATAATTTATCTTTTAAAACAGCAATGTTGACTAATTCTTAAATGATAATAATAAATCTTTAACAATCATAATAAGGTAACTAATTAATAATTAAATATGTTTTAAACAAATTAAAACAATTAAATAACTTGTTTCTAGAATATTTTTAACACCCATAAAGTTACTTAGTTAATAATTAAAAATCATCTTTTTAAAACAAGCCCAATTCCTCGATTTCAATTTCACTTCGTAAATTTGGAAATCTTACTTGAATCCAATATAACCAATTTTATACTTATTTCCAAATTCACTTCTATCCTTCCCATCTATTGAAAATCTCAATTTTCAATCCTTTTATATTAACAAATACCACTTAAGAATTTATTATTTAAAATCCTTTTAGTACACTTTATTCCAAAATCCCTGTTTACAATATCCCGAAATAGTTAAACACAATTTTAAAACCTTTTATTTTGTCCATTTAATTTATCCAAAACCATATATAAACATTTTACTTCAAAATCCTTATTTACAATTCTTTACCCATTTAAAACCATATTTTATTGGTATTTAAAAACACCCAAAATCTAGGCTTAAACTATCACATCATTTAATCAATTCAAATCACATAATAACCTGTCGGAGATTCCAACCAAACATTTATCACTATATATGAAATTAAATTCAACATTATTGAGGAATCCAGTTGGATCCCTCCAACCTGTTTCCCTGCATCCACAGATGTTAGCACAACATAAAATAATACCAATTCCGCTTCGAAATGGAATATCGCGGTATAAAGGTCATCCGCTATTATGCGGGATGCATAGGGTCTCATCCGCTATATATATGCGGGAATATCAATCACTCCAATATATATATACACTACTATATATAATCACATTCAACTGATAATAATATATAAACTCTATCAATCAATCAATAATTAATTTTAACTATTTAAAATTAATTTTGGAAATCCAAAATTGAGTGAGATTAACTCACCTTGATTTTTAATTCGCCAAACGCTCCAATTTTAAATTAAATCGACCACGTTCGATTTAACCTTAAATTTTAACTTGCTCCAAACATCTCCACATCTGCTCCACAGTGTAGTGCTTGTCGCCACGATCCCGTCGCCGCTTATTTCGTCTGATTCCGACCTCGTATGACCAAGATACAAGGTTTTAAAGGTTTGAATATAATTTATAATAAAATTAATTTACACATTTTATTTTTCTTTAAACAAATTTGGCCGTACATTCTCCTTCCCTGCTTTGTTCGCTCCAGGCTTAACACATGCGAGAACCCATTGCTACGCCACCTCCTCTCGAAGCCGCGGCCTCCATGGGCATCTTCACGATGATCGGCGACCATCATTTTAAACGCCAACTCGAGCTCCACCTTTGGCCACAAGCACGTGGCGCTCGGCCCCCTCTAAAACTCGAAAAACGCACACGAACGCCTGGGCCTTGCGGCGAGAATTCTGGCGATCCACTGCAATATATTCGATCATAGTCGTTGGTTTTACTCGTCTCTCCAAGCTCTACAACATTGCTTTAGAAGTCGAATCGTAATTTTTAGTGGATAGAGAGATAATTGGTGGATCAGATTAAAGCATTCCGGCCATTGAATCCTTAAGCTGGCGGCTGCGAAATTCTAGGGCTACGCTACTGTTTCAACATATATATATATATGTATGTATGTATGTATGTATATTATTTTAATATTATTTTCACAATTAACGTGCTTTTTCGGACAAACTGCAAATGAAGCGTGCTGCCTGGCGTTTATAATGTTTTACCTCTATTCCAAACATAATGGAACATGTTTCGGGGCCTAATTCGATCGTATGTGGAAGATAGCTTTTTGAATCGAATTAAAACATTAAATTTTCGATTTTAAATTCAACGCGTTTCTATCCCGCACGACCAAACGGTAACTCCGAACGCTACAAAATTTAAAATCCGATAATAATACACTATTACGGATCCAATGGAACTATTTTCGTCGAATTCCGAGACTGTGCCCTGGAAGGCTAGTTTAACTCGTCGATTAAATCGAGCGATTTTCAAAATCGTCGAAATCGTCTAAATTTACAATTTTTAAAACTTACTAACTCCATTATAAATAAAATAGAATTTATATCCATATTTGAAATCATTCTGATTCATTTTAAATCAAAGTTCACTTATTTACACTATTACGAAATATTAATTTCCACTATTAAATTAATATATAAATCCCAAATTTTAGCTTATCGACTTTTAATTCCATTTCAAAAGTCCACTATCATCACTCTAATTCAAATAGAGTTTAAAACACCTTAGGAATCATCCCTGTTCACATCTAACTCCAGATTCCCATATTTACCCAATTTCAGATATTAAAGTTATATTTACCAAATCTAATTAACCGCTATATTTGAAATTATAAACCATTTTACTAATTCTTCCATATTCAAAATAAATTAATAGTTCAAGTTCAACATTTAAAAATAAATTAAATGTTCAAAATTAAACGACCAAAATTCCAGGTCGTTACAATCTTATTAAATTTATTATTTTTAATTATCAAAAATACGCATAGTTACAATCTCCCCCACTCAAAACTTTTCGTCCCCGAAAGGAACAAGAAAGAATCAAGAAGTTTGATATAATTTTATTTAAAATATTCAATTTATAAACACTTTAAACATACATAATTAAGTTCAGTAAAAGCTTGAAAATAACTAAACTTCTATAAAAAAATTCTATGTCCTAAATTCACGGAAAATTTCGGTAGAGTCTCCTTTGCGCGGATAGGTCCGAAAAAATAACAATATCAATAATTACAATATTATATATATATATCATATTTCAACAATAAACATCCCAAACCATGGGAAAAACAACAAAATATCATTTCAAAAACCGTAATCCGAAAACGTACCTATTTGTCAGGCAAACAAACTTTATTTATGAAACAAAAACCAACTGTTATTGCTTCCACAAACCTGTATTTCACTTACATAATCCAAAAAAGTTAAAATTATGTAAAAGAGTAATATTTTAGTTATTTCAATTAATAGTACAAGCAACATAGAATATATAATAATTATATGCAAACAAAAAGAATACAACTATTATATGCAACAAAAGAACCATCACACATCCATAGCATCCAAAACTAATGGTTTGTCCAAGTTCGGAAACTTTTCATCGTACAAGGGTGATAAATAAACTACCAAATATACCTTACGCTCAACAGCCTTAGATAATTACTTAATAGATTATTCATACAACCTCAAACAATTTGAAGTACCGCTTCCCAAACTTCTTATAAGCCAAAACAACAAAGAATTTTAAATATTATTTAAGTTTATTCTATTGGTTTCTTTTTAACCATTCTTTAATTTCCATTTATTTCCATTCATTCGTACAAGGTCGTTTTTTTATTAATTTACATTCATTACTTACATAATTTATTTTCCATTCAATATTTGAAATCATCAATGAATCCATTATTAAAGTATTACATACATTTCATTGTAGTTTAATTCACATTTATTATTTAAATATACTTGATTTCCATTAAATATTAATAGTCACTAATGAATCAATTCATACTTAAGTTTCTTTACTTTTAAATTCGCATTTATTTCTTCATATATAGTATCATTTAATAATAAACTTATTTATGAATCATTTTAGTCATTTTCTTAAGTTTATAATCATTAACTTAAATAATATTCACTTTTACTATTTAATTTAATTATTAAGCATTTCAAACATTAACTCATGTTTATAACATTTCTTGTACATCTTAAATTTTCATTTATAAACATATGTTCATTTTGAAGCATTTTTGTTGCTTAAGCTTTTACTTATATAATATTCTATCACATATTCCTATTTAACATTACAACTTTTAAACATTTCTGGTAAGTTTTATATATGTTTTTAGAATGTAATTGAGTGTTATACAAATTTATCTTATTCATTTTAGTTAACAAAAATGTTCGATAATTTACATCTTCTTAATTTTCATTATCTTTTAATTTGCAAGTGACAAATCTCAAATCTTACAGTTTTATTAAACACTTAGCTTCTAATTTCTTATTTCTCATTTTAGAAGTTTCCAACCATTAAAATTTCACTTTATTTCCACAACTGAAAATAATTAATTTAACAGGAACTTAAGAACTAAATACCGGGTTCATATCAAATCATTTTGAAATATATATACTCTTATCTTTTACATATATCAAATCATATTTAGAAATTTTAAATCAAAATCCATTTATCGAACCAAATGCGTAGCAAAGCTACTATGTGGCCTCCCCCAATTTGAGACTCGAAAATGAATGTCGATGATGCGGCCGTCATCATCAAAATTATTTTTCAGCGATAGAAGAGGGGAGTACAGAACTTACTTCCTTTTTATAATTCTTTTAAAAACATTTCTTTCAAATCCCATTGAAAATATTTCTATCCAAAAATATTTCCAAATAATACTAATATTATATTCCAAAAATCTTTGAAAACCAATTTCAAAACTCCGGAACTTAAGTTCTCAAATTTCCAATTAAATTCATTTTATTTATAAATCATATTTTATAAACATATTTATAAACTTACTTTTCTTATAACATACAATAGTCAATAGTTTTAAGGACCTTGACTATCCAAACAATAAATGACAATAATTAAACATTATCATTTCCTAATAAACAACACACCAAAAATAACTATATCAATTTATGAAAAATTATTCTATTAAATAAAATATAAAATATAATATTAGGTAAAATTATTTCATTTACCCATTTTTAGAAATAATATTGTCTTGATTTACCCTGTTCAATTGTTTAGAAATTCCTATCAATGCAATAACGTCCTATGTACCGACTGGAATTCATAAATACTTAACAAAACAAATTAACACAACACAAAATGTTTTTATAGCACCAACTAATACGCTCTCTCATATATATACATACATACATATATATATATATAGACTCAAACTCATTCTAGGGTATTACTAACCCTATCTCTAATGTGTTAACCCCAAACAGGCTAAGGTATCTCTAAACCAAAGCTCTAATACCAACTGTGACGACCCACCTTTTTGGACGGTTTAAATCGACGATAAACCACACACGTCTAACTCAAACCATTCAAAAGGGAGGATTGTCAATAGGGTAAATAAGAAAATAAGAGAAAAGAAGAAGAAAAAAACAAAACACAGAATCTCGCAGCGGAATGACAAAATATAATAATCAAATAAACAGTTCATGAAGCTGTTTTACAATAACATTTGATTACACAAATTTACAAAAAATTAGATTACAATAAACAAACATACCAAAACAATGCGGCGGAATAATGATAGTAGATACGGTCTAGAAATCTCATCTTCATCTTCAAGGAATAATGTCTTCAAACACTGAAATGCTCAAGCTGACACGAGCGTAATGAAAAGACAAAACACTCGAGTTAGAACTAAAAGTTCTTATGTGAGTTAAATCAACTACAAGTAAATATGAGTGTAATAGCTTCAGAGATGTTTACGGGATTTTACATCTCCTATCTAGTGTATAACGTGCGTGCAATAACTTAAGAGATGTTACGGGATTTACCATCTCCTAAGGATCCATCAAACTATCTATATGTAGTGAGATACACTATATATGTAATGTCTATTAGTAAAGTAAAGTATTAAAATAGCGTTAAGGCTTTACATTGATCCCCCTTAACACATTTTTAAGCATTGTCCTACAGTTTGCCTTAGTAGCATCACCAGTAACGTCGGTAGCCAGGGAGGTAACGTGATAAGACTACACTAAAACAAAATCGTAGTGGACGCGTATAAGGATAAAAGTATGACAAGGCATGGGAGGCAATGCCCAAGGTAGGATACTACCAGTTCAGGTCACAGAGCTGGTGGTAACGCATCATAGCCACGACCGCCCACCGCATCCAACACCCCCAAAATCAAATCAAATCAAGGTGCACCGATCAAGCCAACATCAATATAATAATACAAAGAGGTGTGTCCGCTAGGCGTAGCTAGCCCACTTGGCCCTAACAAGCCGTCCAATTTTAGTCATTTCAAATTGGCACAAGTGCCGGGGTCATCCATTATTGTTCTCTTCCTTCAAATCCAACAAATGCCTCTAATTCAACCACTTCATTCTGGGTAACATCCACCGCGTACACAATTCTTAAAGTGGTTCCAATATTGACAGAGAGTATGCCAATAAGAGGCCCCAGTCTCTTTAACAACCAAACGTTACTTTTCACACCGGTTGCTTCTTTTAAATTTCGAAACCAATTCATATTTGATATCAAAATATCATATTCAATTAAAAATACCCTTCATTTCAAAATCATCATATTTACTCAAAATATGTCATTTTCACTTGAAAATATCATTTCAAATTCCAACTTAGATTATAACCTCTTTTATCCACATTCGCATTTAAATCAACGATTTAAATATAAACATCCCAACTTTGCATAGTTTGAAATTTTAGAAAATAGTTTGAATAGTTTTTAAATAGTTTAAAATAGTTTAAATAGTTTAAAATAGTTTATATAGTTTGATATAAAATGGTTTGAGTATTGAAAATGGTTTATATAGTAAAATAGTTTGGAAAATAAAAATAATTTGAGTACAAAAAATGATTTTAAACAGTTATATTAAAATAATTTATTTTGAAAATAATATCAAATCAAATTGTTTCTTTCCATTTCAACAAATCTGGGCCTATGTCCAAATTTCAAATCAACAAAGCCCAATATTAGATCTTTCAATTCAATTGACTAAATTTAGATTTAGTTTCAAATCAACTTGATTTTAGTTTCAATTCGAATTAACTTCAATTTTCGCACGTTCATTTTTAACTTCAAATTCGATTCAACAATTCAATTCAATGATTTAAATTTCAATCCAGTTCTTATTGTAAACCATTTCGATTTATATCAATTTCAAGTCCAATTTCAATTTACTGATTTAAATCACTAAAATCAAATTAAACCTCATTGTTCAATTTATGGTTCAAACTTTAAAATAATTAAATTTCCAAAATTGAAGTAATATATCGACTATAACTTTATATTTCCAATTCATTCTTTAAAATGATTTCCTTTTAACCAATTTCAGTTTCAACATTTAAAACTTGAATTAGAAATAATTCAATTCATATAAATCCATAATTTATTTCTTTAAAACAATATCATTTAATCAAAAATCCAAATTCAAGATTTTAAAACCATTTAATTTAACCAATCCGGTGTCCGTATCTAATTTTCTACCCTATGGTCAAGTGATCGGTTATTTCAACTTTAATTTTAGGGATGGAGATATATCATTTCAATCCAAATCAAAGTGTCATAGGTATATATCATTTCAACCTATTTCTTAATTTATTCGAAATAATTCAAAGAATGGTTTATATGCTTTCAATTAATATACAGGGTAATAGCAGGGATATATATAAATAAATAAACACCCAATCATCTAAAACGTCAACAAATACACATCCATCACAATCAACATCCAAATCAGCCAATCAATCACAACAATTAACTAGTTATCAATATCAGGTACTTAACCAGCAATTTAAATCCAATCTTAATTTAAATGTCAATTTAATTCAATATAAATTCAAATTAAATTTAAATGACAACTAAAATTACAAAACAGCAATCAATAAAATTCTTATCACTTCATAAATTTAATTCAACTAACATAAGAAGATTTAGCATTGCGTGAGTGGGTTCACTCACCTTTTATTTATAGTCGATTAAAAATCCAATAAAAGCCCAAATCTCAACAATCTCCAAATTCAACCAAGTTTCATATTGTCCGGAATTTCGATACGAGTCCAACGAAAGGAATCGCATATCAATTGGAGTTCATATACGGAAGATATTTAAGTTATAAGAATATTATGAAAATGAAATATAAAAACATGTGCACACATTTTAATAATAAAATAAAACAAATTAGTTACTCACATTAAGAATTTTAAAGCATGCTCATGTTTCTAAAGCCTGGAGAATCAACGGAAAAAAATAACATGATGGCTCACGCATGTAGGAAGGAGGCTTTAGGAAATGGATTTGCAAATAAATGGAAAAGATTGGCTTCAGGAAAATAAGTTGCTCGCATTTTTTTTAGAAGGGAAAGAAAAACATCAGGAAAAAGAATATAATGGCAGCATGTTTTGGAAATGGAAAGTTAGAGGCAGAGATTTATGAAATAGGATATGAATAAGAGTAAATCACGTTTAGAAATTGGAATATGAAAGGGAAGGATACAAGAAGATGTAAATTTGCAAAATGAAAAGAGATTAACGTGCAGGTAATTAACAAAGGATGAAAGACACACATTGTAATTTGAGAAGACATGTTTACAAGACAAGCAAATCTTTTGGTAAAAAAATTCTAAACGTGCGCTACCTCAAATAATTCATTAACATACAAAAAACGTTTCAAGGCAAGACTCACGTGTAAATAAACAAAACTTAATGGAAACCCAAAAGAGGCATGTATTTAATAAAAGAAAGCAATAAATAAAATAAATGAGAGCAATTATTTAAATTTTAGAAGGTAGACTGTACATGGAAAGCAAAACTCTAATATGTGAAAACATTCATTTTAACTTATTTTATTATCGCCAATACACTCAAATTTACATCTTTGTATGTCTTTATTTAGTACATAGTAAATAAAATTAAACACTGCAATTAACATAATCGGGACCGCCACTACACAAAATAAAAGATGAACCGGGACTCCACATTCAAATTTGGAACGAAATAAATTTCCTATGTAAACGTGCTAATTATTCCAAATTAAAATTTTAACCTAACCTTCAAGTTGTTTTCTTACCATTTTTTTTGATAAATTAAATTCAAATCAAGTTTGAATATTTAAATAAATCGAATATTCCAACTAGAATGTGCAACAAAATTCAATTTTAGTGAATTTAAACTTATATTCACAAATGAAACACTCACTTTATTTGATAAAAATGTTCTTTTCATTAAATCAAACTTTACTTTTATTTTCACAAAACCTAAGCTACGTTTAATTACACCTATTAATTTACAATTTAACGTTCTCTCTCTTATTAATTGAAATTATTCAGTTACATTAATTTCAATTGATTACAAAGGTGAATATCAAAATGGACTAAATAAATGTAAAGAGAAATAGAACAATTATTTCCTATCTAGTAGTAATTTAAACATATTCATACATTATTGGATGCAAACAAGAGTTATACATTTCTTACTAAATAATAGTTTCTCATCCCAATAATTAATCTGTAAGTTTAAATACATTTCAAACAAATAAACATATGTTTACTCATTTACTAAACTTTTCATTTTATTCTTTTATTTTTGATTTAAATGTTCTCATATTAAATCAACTATTACCTTATGAATTTATTCAACATAAGTTTTCATTTTATTTCACTCAACTCTACAGTTAACATCTTTTCTTATATTAATTGCAATATCACTACAACAAAAGGACCCTATTACAGCTATATTTTTACAACTGTCAAAAAACGCCAGTTGTAATAAAGGTTTTTTACAACTCTTTTTTTCAGAAAGTTGTAATAAACATATTTTCAACAACTCTTTTATTTTGCTAGTTGTAATAGATGCCCATTACAACGTTTCTTTTTTGCCAGTTGTAATAAATGCATATTTTAAACAACTTTTCTTTTTTGCCTGTTGTAATTGATGCCTATTACAACTGTTTCGTTTGCTAGTTGTAATAGGTTTCTATTTTTAACAACTCTTCTTTTGTGTTAGTTGTAATAGATGTCTATCACAACTTTTTTCGTTTACCAGTTGTAATAATTAATTAATAATTATAATTAAATAATAATAATTTATAATTTATAATTTATAAACAAATTGTTAATAATTAACAATTACTATTAAATAATGATAATTAATAATTAATTTGAAAATACAAAATAATTAACATTAATAACTACTATACAATAATTAATAATTACTAAATAATAATTTATAATTATTAATAAATAAATAAGAATTAATTTTTAATAAAGAATAAACAATATTAATAATTAATAATTATGAATTAAAGTTCAATATTAATAATTAAGAAGTAATATATTAACAATTACTATTCAATAATTAACAATTAATTAATATACTAATTAATTAATAATAAATAATAATTCATTTTTAATAATTAAGAAGTAATAAGTAATAATAATAATTAAGAAGTAATAACTAATAATTAATTTTTGATAATTAATAATTAATAATTATTATTTAGTAATTAATTTTTTAATATTAATCAATAAATAAATAATAAATATTTAATTTATAATTTATAATTTATAAACAACCATTACTATTAAATAATAGTAACTAATAGTCTATAATCAATAATTATTTTTCATATTTGTTAATTTATTATAATCAATTGTTTATAATTAGTAAATTATAGTTAATATTTATTAATTACATTTAATAATTAATAAATATAATTAATAAATAATATTAAATTATTAACAATTATATTTTATAACAATTGCTATTAGTATTTAATATTAAATAATTACTATTAATATTTAGTACTTAATTTAATAATTAATAAATAATAATAATTGTTAAATTGTTAAATAGTTATTAATTAAGAGTAATGTTTAATATTTAACAATCAATAATCAATAAGTAATGTTTAATAAAAAAATTTGATGAAAAATAATATCTAATCAAAATTTACAAGTTTGCAACTTTGCAACTATGTATGACACAGAGTAACATAAGTTTTCTTTAGGCTTCAAATGCAAATTGTTGGCTTTAGATCAAAATATTTCACTCCAAACAAAATTCCCGCCCTCTTTTCCTTTGTAATTTCATTTCCCGCCTGCATCATTGAACCCTAAATTCTAAATACTTCCCCTAAATTCTCCAACTCACTACCATACTAATTCATCCTTGTCCAATCTCCTTTCTCCCCTTTAAATTATTCTCAATTTCACTACCGTCTTCATTTCTACGCAGTTTTCTTCCTCAAAATCCTAATTCTTAGCTCGCCGTGATTTCAAAATCTGTTTTCAATTTAAGCAACAAGTTTCAATCTATTCATCTAATCCTAATTATATTATCTCAGTTTGCTTATTGATGGCTGAAATCGTTGAAAGACGCAATTCTCTTCATTTATTGTGCAAAATCTGGACAGGGACAACAACACCCTATGCTTGTGTAGACCCACCATTGTCCTACGTCCTCAAAACCTGATTGCTTACATCCTGCTATCACAAAATCAGATAAATCAAATTCAAAGAAAGAAATCTCTACAGGTAAGTAATTTGACTTGTTTTGACATTTATTTGGTCGGCAATTGATAAATTGGTATATGATTTTTTCGGTCGAAGACAAAATTGTTGTCCGAAGCAAACATTGATTCTTATGCATTCATTGATTTCTTTGCAATTTTTCAATGGTTGTTTTTTTAGAATTTATCTGGAGTATTTTGATTTTTCGTTTGTGTAGCACTAAAGGCACCGTCGTTGGAGCTTATAACTCATGTTTGCTTATAACTCTTAAAGACAGATAGATCTCGTTGAACAAATAAAATATCATTTGTCCTTTATTAAAGCCAGGATAGTCCATTAATTGATTGATTAATCAAGACATTAGCGTCAAAAGCATAGATAATTAAAGTAATTAGAGATAGAAACAAAGTGAGGTACTTGCTGGACCTAACATTAACCACCTGCTACTTCTACTTCTATTCTATTCTTTGTTTCTGCTTGAATTCTACTTTGATATGATACTTACATTATTGATGGCACATTAACATATGTATTCTCACTTTTTTTAATGTCGTTGCTTGACAGTATTAAGCTTTTTAATATTTCAGGTATATGGCATTTTTAGGTTGATTTCAGTTCCCACATTAGTTCGAGCACTTATCCCTTTAGAAATACAACATTGGAATCATATTCGCAAGTCATTAAAACTGTTAGTGCTCAGTGGAGAAGCCTTCCCTGTATCCTTGTGGAAAATACTTAATGAACTTTTGCCTGAGACTACCATCTTAAATTTGTACGGAAGTACAGAGGTCAGATGCTGATATCATTTTCAGGTTAATTTCACTTGCAGGTAACTTGATCAATATATTAGAGTTTACTGTTTCATTTTAGTATTTTGTTACCTACGGTAGGCCTATTGTAGAACAATGTTGGATATGGACCGACTGTTGCTAAATACATATGTTTTGATCCTTTCATATGTGTGTGTGTGTGTATGCATAAGTACTAAATAAAACACCTAAATATATAGTTCTCTTCTTCTATCTTTCATATTTCAGTTATAATATTTTAGATTTGACAATGATAGTTAAAGAAACCAGCACAAACCATGACATGTTTCTTCAATAATTGCCTTACTCTAAATTTGACAGGCATTTTCTGATGTGCTCCAACTTGAAAATTTTCTAGACCACGACGATTTCTTCATAGTGGATGGCAACTCAATTTCCACTGCACACGCTGCTCATAAGTTGGGAATAGACATGAGATTGCTTTATAGTTTTTATCTAATAGGCATTTTAATGTATTTGTATAGGTAGTAGTTGGTTGCTACAAAGGGAAAATAAACTTTCTTGATGGTGTATGATTTATAGTTTGTATTTAAATTGTGATGTCTTCTCTATGAAATTAATTTATATCAGTTTTTTCCTGTTGCTTATATGTTTCTTACTGCACTTGCGAAACGTGTTTAGAAATTAATTTTTTTTATTTTTTAATCTTTTTTTACAACTGCCAATCGCAGTTGTAAAAAAGTCTTTTACAATTGCCAATCGCAGTTGTAAAAAGGTTTTTACAATTGTCAAAAGTAGTCATAAAAGATTTTTTACAACTGCTTTAGGCAGTTGTAAAAAATTATAGTTCTATTACAACTCCGGATATCACGACAGGCGGCGGCCCGTTGTAATAGGCCTATTACAACTATTTTTGGCAGTTGTGAAAGGGTGTTTTTGTTGTAGTGTATTTAATTACATTTAATTTCATTGATTTCCAAATTGATTTCAACGGATTAAATAATAAGATGATAAGTAAAACAATATTTACATTTAGTAATTTAAACACATTTAAAAACACATTTATAAATCTATTGCTTACAACAAAGGATACTGAATCTATGTACTAAATAATTGGTTTCATATTGCATGTTAAAACCAACCAAATTAACTAACATTGATTTTCTCTTTTTAATACAATGTTCAATTTTATTCCTTATTAACTTTCATTATTACAATTAATTGAAATTACATTAAACAGTTGTCAATTTCATTCAATCAACATTATTAATTTATATTCTAATAGCTTTTTCCATTTATATATCATAAATTTTAATTTCTCACAATATTAAATTCCAAAATCTTATTTAATTTATTATTTTTAATTATCAAAAATACGGGTTGTTACATACGATCTCAAGAGCTACACGTTTGTAGAAATCAGTTGTGTGACTGTGGAATGGAAATATGTCATTCAAAAAGGAAAGATGATGTGCTACGTGGAAGGTAATCGTAACCTCAAGCCTCACACCCAGAAATGACCAAAATATGGTAGATGCAGCAAGGTTATATGGTTCGCGACCATCAGAATATGATCATCCTCTTCTAGATATATTTATTCCCGCTATGACGTTTGGGTTTTAAATTATGTCGCGTTTGCGAAGAGGGCCCTCGGATAGGTCGGTAACGACCGGGGTGATAACATATTTGGTACTATCTAGGAAGAGGTAGGCCGGTCTTGTGTTGGCCGAGGTGCAGATGTTCTGCAGCCTCGGTACATTCCTCTAGAGATGTACTGCCGAAAGGTAGTCCCTTCGCCTGATATTTGTATGGAAATCCATTCTTCACTACGTGCCTGCCATTTTGTTTGTAGGACCCACTTTGTGGCTAGTATGCTGGAATTTAATCGATGCAACAATTTTGGCTATGACTAATATTATTTGTATACTAGACACTAGTATAATATAATAGAATTTGATATGAAATTTTTTGGTTATCGTAAGGTAAAAACCCATCCGTGTTTATATGAGGTGTGGTCTTACGAGATACCTTTGATTTGACAGGTTTTTATAAACTTTAAAATTCAGTTGAGATGTGTTTTCTCACACTCGTTTTCCAGACTGATCCGGGAGTTCTTCCCTTTCAATGCTCGGGTCAGACCGAGCATATTTATAGATTTAGATTTGGATGCTTTGAAGCTTCAACAGACGAGCTGGAGGTCTTTAGGACGTATTCCCGTATTTGCTTATTTTCTGCTGCAAAGTTGTTTAATCATCAACATTTGTGAGGACAAGTTATTATAACTGTCTAGGCTGATGATTGTGATTTGATTGTTGTACTCTGATGGATGTATGTATATTACAGTTTCTCTTTTTGTAAAGATCATTGATATTATATTATATGTTGTTCTGCTACGATTGTGAGATTCTAGGATTGTTTTAGTTTCTTTTCTTCTTCTTCTTCTCTTCTTCTTTCTTCTTTCTTTCTCCCGATTATCCATCTTTCTGTTCAATTTGGGTTGGACATGTGTGGTTTATTATCAGATCGAATTGGGCGTGGGAGCGGATCGTCATAAGTTGATGATTCCATGATGGAGGCCAAGTACATTTCCCTCAATGAAGTAGCTAAGAAGGCAGTCTGGATGCGTAAGTTTTTGAGTGAGGTCGGGGTGATTCCCAATACCGAGAATCCTATGGCATATCTGTGATAACAATGTGGCAATACATATGACAAAGGAGCCTAAAGCATATAATAAGTTATGGCATATTCTTTGGAAGTTGCACCTCATTAGAGAATTCGTTGAGAAGAAAGAAGTCCTGATACAACAGGAAGATACCAAGCATAACATAGCATATCCATTCACTAAGGGTCTAGCTCGGTCGGCTCTTGAGAAGTTGATCAAAGGGATTAGATTGAGATTCCATAATTGGCCTCAAGTGCAAGTGGAATATTGATAAAGTTGGGGGTACGCCCTAGGGACAATTCTATAATTTATTATAATCTATTAACTCTGTAATTAATTCTCGTTCATAATAAAGGTATTTGTCTTTGTGTTATATATTTGTTATAATGTGTTATAAATAACTAAATATCTAATTAAAATATATTTAATAGAAAATCCATAAATGGTGTGTTTGTGATAGTAATTACAAATAGTTGTAATTATGGGTATTGTACCATAATAAAATAAAACACATGATTTTAAATATTCCTAGTAGAGATGCATCGAGATTGGATATCGATGCATCCGTTGAGAATAAAGTATGGAACACTATCCAAATATTAGGCAATGCATTACCCAAAACTAGGCCTGTCTATGGGTCTATTTCGGTCCGGGTATCATAAAACCCGGACCCGAGTCTGATTGCTATAATTAAAACCCGAGCCTGACCCAAACCCGTAGGGTATTTTGAACCAATACCTGATCCCGTCCCGGCCCATCGGGCTTTTTAAGCCTACTGGGTAATTTTCATATACCTAACTCAGAATATTTATGTTAAAACCATATTTTATAATTGCAATTTTGGTAAAATTTGTATGCAAACTTTGTTAACATATAAATGGGATGGTGATTTAGCCAAGTTCACAACTAAAGTATGCAAAAACATCTAGATGTAAACAAACAAAATGGTAAACAAGTAACATATACACTCATGCTTTGATACAATGGAAAATTAATAGTCGGATCTGGCCCTAACTGGGTCTGGTTTTGATAAAACTGTACCAAACTCTAATAGTAACTGGGTTAGGCCTGGGTTGGGCTTGGGTAATAAAAGGCAAAACTCGTACACACATTAATAGGGCGGGCTTGGGTCGGGCTCGGGCCAAAACCCGTACCATTGACAAACCTACTTATGACTGCTGGGGGCACCAAAGGGTTATATACTGATAGTTATTGGATAACTATGGAATGACTCACTTGATAGTTTTCTATTGGTTAATACAACTAAGGTCAAACAGAAAATGTTGGTTAATTTACATAGTGGTCTTGACTTGAAAATACTATCGATCTTCAATATGAAAACTCCACTTTAATTATAGTCAAATCATGGCACGACGTCCATCAAATGACTATAGTTGGGTCGAGTGGAAGTATTAGAAGTGCAACACTATTCAAGAAAGGATTCATTTCCTCGGTTATATGGGAGTAGTATCACGGTCAACTGAAGTCGACTCAAAGTCAAAATCTTTGGCCAGAGTAGTTCGGTTAATAATAATTGTTATTATTGAATCAAGGACTTTGTGTTTGGACTATAGAGTCGAATATGAATGATATTGGTATTTTGACCATTACTAAGTTCCATAAGTCCAAAGTGATATAGTTTTGACGAAGAGAATTGATGTAAATAATTATCATTACCGGGTAACACTTAATAAAGTAAAATTGGATTTACCAAAATTAAGTACACGATAAATGTGATCATAATGTCACACCACCTGCTAAGTGATGTGTAAATGTTAATACTTTAAATGTTCAATATTAATCGCTGACTAAATTTACATCTAAGAGTCACACAACAGAAACGTTGAATATTCCTTTTACCACCTAATTTAATTAATTTTAAATTTTTTATAAATTAATTAAATTAATTAATATTTATGAAATATTAATTATAAATTTTTGTTTGATGTATGTTGAACAATATAAACAGTGTGTTTATAATAGTTATAAATATATTGATCGATTTACGATATCGGTACATGTTTAAATAAGATTTAAAATTGTACTGAATATTATAAGGACTTGGATCAGATTTAAGGCCCAGATGGGCATGTTATTTTCGATTGTAAAAGGGTGTTTAGGCCAGCCATATGATGGCAAAAAGAGAAGAGTTTGAATGATTAAAAGAGTGGAAATAGTAAGGGAGAGATATTAGGATGAGATCCACTTTTCACTCTTTTGACTTCCTATTTATATGCCATACCTTTACATCATTTCTTTTGCACCTTTTCTTTTCTCTCTATGATAATTTCTGCCAACAACCTCCTCCTCTAAGCCCTAAAAATTCAAGTACAAAACTATATCAAAACTCTTGGGTTAGATCGTCGGTGGTAAGGAAGTTCGGGAGCTAGCAACTTTTGATTTGTGAACGGATTCAAGGGAATCAACTCAATATTTCAACATGCACACAAGGGCTTTGGTGAAATGTATTTCTCTATTTTATTTTGTTATATCATATATATATATATTATTTATATAATAGGATGTTAGATTATATTATGAATCTTGTATATCGAAATGCTGTCAAAAATTGGTTGGTTGTGTATATTATTACATTTATAATAATAAAATATTATTTTGTATGCTTGCTTACTAGATGCTCACGGCCTGCAAATAAAAAATAAAAACTTGTATATACATAATATTATTAAAAGATTTAGTAATCAAAATCCATATTTAATAGACTAATGTTATATATTATATGTTTTAATTTTTTTAATCATATATAATATGTATTTGGAAGAAATTGTATTGAATAATTATATTTAATTATTTATTTAACCTAAAATTGTTTATGTAATTTTAAATACTTGCATTTTTTTAAAGTGGGTAAATTTTATTTCTGTTGGGCTTAATAGCCCAGAACATACAGAAAAAATATACCAAAACTGGCATGTGTGCACTACGACTAGAAAATAAATACACCCTTTATATGAAAGTTAGCATTCTCCACTTTAAACTCCAACTTTCCAAAATTAGGGTAGGGCTATTGTAGATCTATGGTGGTCGCAAATCATCTCTTCGAGTTCCTGAGCTCTCTCCCTTCCAGCTCCAATTCGTTAGTAGTTTTGGTTCTCGTTGCGATAACATGGTAAGACGTTTTTCTAGAATTCTATGAATAATAATCGCAACATCTCTCGCTATCAAGCTTGACAGTTCTAACTCAAATTTTCTTTGTTCTTGAAAGTCTTGCTATTTCGTTCCCTCTAGAGGTGCCACACGCTACTTGTCAAGCTAATTTTGAAGATTTCCTGCACCAACCAAGAGCCATTACTCCGCTGGTCCAAGTAATCTACCTCTTCATTAAGGTTTTTAACAGCTTTATAGTTCGTGCATTTAATTTTCTGAATTGCCCATACTCGTTTACTGTATTTGCATTCGAAGAATAAATGGCTATGAGTTTCTCTTTCATTATTGTAAAAATAGCATCTAACTTCTTAAATAATTCCCCAACTATAAAGTCTATCTTTCGTAGGTAATCTCAAAAGCATAGCCTTATAAGATGTATAATCCATTTTAGGGTAATTATTCATGCTCAATATAGTCTTGTATACGTACGTACATACATACATACATATATATTACAAATAATAAAATTTTGCATAAAATTATTACATAACTTATATTATATAGAAAATTTTTGAAAATAGAATTTTTAACAATATTTTATTTAATTTTGCATGGTTTTTAATTTCAAAATGTATTAAAATTCAAAACGGAAAAGAAAAAAAATTTATACATGGCCGAGAGTAAAAATTTGCAGAAGCATAATTTAAAACTATATTTAATTTACTTATTTATATTAATATGTATACATATATATATATATAGTTATATATATTTATATGTATTGTATAAGTTAATTTATAATAAAATAAAAAATTATTTTAATAAATTATTTTCGGTCTTTATATTATATATCACATATATATGATAAAAATTATTTTATACACTAATATTTAATTAACTTAATGATTTAATTATTGCATATATATATATATATATATTTACATACATACATATAAATATAAATTTTATAAATGTTATATATATAAATTGTTTATAATTAATATTGAATATATGTGTGTGTGTGTATTTATATTATATATTTACTAATATATAATATTTTGATGTGTGTATACACACACACACACACATACATTTGGACTTCGAAATCGAATACAATAGTAGCTAACATGTCCATTGTGGTGTAAAGTTCAACATCTATACACGATCGTGTCAAACCATATACACAATATTCTATTGCACGTGCACTTACGCACATATGTGTATATGATACACATATATATAATATAATACAAATTATATAAAATAAAACTTCGTTTATATATTAAAATAAATTATTGATTTTATTTAATAGAAAATTTAGAAAAGTTCTAAATAAATTAGACTATATAGGCTCATTAAAGATCCAAATAGGTAAAAAGAAATTGAAATTTACCCAATTACCCCGCTGCGGGCTGGTCTAATTCCACAACTAGGAAAGTAAAACACGGAGGAAAATTTGGCACAGATCGATCGGTTGGAATTGAGGGAAATTTAGAGGAAAATTCAGATCATGAAGGCAATTATGCCATAGCTACTTCACGTCTGGGAGCCAAAAAGGCAGGGAAAGCTTGAAGATGAAGTAGGCAAGTCACGGGATTGTTCGCCACCACCGATCGTCACCACCACCAATCAATCCCTAATTTTTTGCAGTTATTTAGCATGGTGAGAAGAGTCTTCATGATTGATCGTAGGTTGATCCAATGGTTGGATCTTGATAAATTAAAGAAACACCAATCGATCAGAAACATAGGACATCCACGGGCTTGATGCGGGAAAAATGAGTTTGCTTCGGGGCAAAATGCAAATACATGGAGTGACTTCGGGCTTGATGTGGGAAAACTCAATGGTATTTTGAAGTTTCCCAAAATGTTCCAAAATTCGATGAGTCGACGACGTGAGTGGTTTGGATCGAATGCTTTAAGGAGAAGGTGGTCGTAGCATCTGGTGATGGTCCGAGGAGGCAAGTTTAAGGATGTGAACGTGTGAAGTGGAACATACAATGTGTTCTACTATTGAGATGTGTGCTAATGGATCGTTGATAACACGGAGGTTTCGATGTGTGCTCGTAAAGTGGGAGAATGTGAGGATGCTCAATTGGATTTTTTATTTGATCTTGAACCATCGATGTGATCCGTGTATCCTGGACTCATCGATGTGGGTCTAGTTTGCAGGCCGTCGAAGTGATATGGATTTAGTAATTTATGTAACCAAGATGTTGAGTAGTTTCTGACCGTCGATGTGGTCATACGAATTATCATAAATCCAACGCACTTAAGTGAGTGATGTGAGATTGCTTGATGGTTGTTATGATTGCTATGGATGTCACACGATGTAAGTATGACCGATGTTAGATACGTAGACACCCCATACTACACTTTGAGTAGTAGTGCACCCATATGATGATAAATTAGCATATATTATTATGTGCTAACTCTTTGGATGTGGGGACAGGTCTATATACCATTTTTTCTGTTTACGATGTTATGATTTTTATACCTATTTTGAGATTATAGATCACTCATATCAGACTTATATTTGACCCGAGGTTATTTGCATTGCTTCTTATCATCTCGTGTACTTTTGAATGAGTAGATTGAGATAACAAATATGAGGTAGCGTATGGAGCTGTGCGGAGGACGAGCAGGAAGCTTACGCTTTCCTGATCAATATTTGGAGCTTTACCGCTATATTTCCACTATGTAGTACCGTGGAGCTATATCGATATTTATTTATCTTTTAAAGACAGTTCCTTAGTAGTTTATTTGTTTAGATGTTTAAACTATATTGCCACTATATTTTATATGACTGTTATGAACCTAATGCACTAAGATTATTTTAGTTCATTTTCTTATATTGATGTCTCTCTTATTTTATATCTATGTTGGTTATTATATTTTATCGATGCATTGTGAGATATAACTGGTTCTGCTTTAGATTATTGTTACTTTACCCTTGATTGCCTCCTACATTGGCCGGGAACCGATGCAGTGCACTACTTGTGGTATCAGGTGTATATTTTATGTGCCGAAGGTGTAGGGTGATCATCGCATTTGGTATCAAAGCTTTGGTTGAATGATTAACCTAAGTTGATATTGGATCCGTTAGAGATAGAATAGGGCATATCACTCTAGAATGGATCGAGAGATATACGAGAGAGCGTACTTGTTATATAGTTTGGTTCTTAAAACTGTATAGTAGTATATATGTAGTAAAGACGTATCGCATACATAAGCACCACTTATGCAGTATTTTTTTTATGAGAGACTAATCATTCTTATTACAGCTTATAAGGATGAACATTTAAACAAATAAACGTTGGTTACATTGACAAAATTGCGATTTGTAATAAACCGCTAATCCAAGAAAACTTCTAACATCAGTTGCGTTCTTGGATCCCTCCCGATCTTGGGTAGTTGCTACCTTTATAGGATTGACAACAATGCCCTATTCCAATATAATATGGCTTAGGATTCACACCTCTTTCCTTCGAAGGCAACATTTCAAAAACTTAGCTTTCAAATGATGTTTCCTCGATGTTTCAAGAACTTCCGTCAAGTGTTACTTGTGCCCATCTGCAATCCTAGAACAGTCTAGAATATGATCAACTAACACATGCACAAACTTATTCAACCGATTTCTAAAAACTCCTATCATCAAGTCCACTAAGTATCATGTGCATGTGTTAGCTCGAACAACATAATTGATAACTCATAGAATCTCAATGTTACGAAAAGCAATAACTGGCACACTATTCTTCAAAAACCAGTTAATGGATCGCCGGATCTAATTGAGAAAACACATTTGTAACACTAAGTTGGTCGAATAGATAATTTATGCATACTGGAGGATACTTTTTCTTCTTCATCGCTTTATTCAAAGCCATGGTAATGAACATATAACTTTAGACAAAACTTTAGAGAACCATCTGTTTTAATGGAAAATACCGCAAGTCTCCCTATTCGGACGTACTCCTCTTCATAAATCATTTACTCAATATCTCATTAATTCTAAGCTTTAATCCATTGTTCTTTGGGCATCATTCTCCTAATAGGTAAAACTGTTGGCCTCACGTTCTTGTTAAGATCAATGTAGAACTTGGTCTCTTGGTGTGGAGGCAAACCCAAAACCCCTCAAAAACATCAACAACAATATTTTAGGCGATATTCTAAAAAAAATATCGTCTAAGGAGCGATATAAAATATATCGACGATGTATTATTGATATTATCTGCTTAGGTCATGCGATAGACCAACTAAACGGTCACATAGGACTCTCTTGCACACACAAGTGTTAGCACATAAACTCACTCAGTATGTTTAATCTACAATCAGGGTAAAGGATTAATTACTCTACATCATAGGATATATGGTGTAGGGTATAAGACAGAAATAATGTCACATATCAAATAAGACATTCATAGCATCCCAAACCTCACTCTTTCTCACATCGTCCAGTGTTAACTCATGTGTTACTCAGGATACTTGGTGACGTCCGCTTATGACCCCAAAAGATGACTTCTACACATTTTCTCCAGCGGTTCCTTGTCGTCAATAAATTGTGCACAGGGGAAGACATTGCCAGCGACCCAATTGCTTATGCTCTCGTGCTGAGTGTCTCCACCTTTGAAAAATTGTCTCCTCGTAATGCTCCTCGAGGCCTTATCATCAAAAAAATTTGACACACTCGTCTCGGTTGTAGATAATTCTCAATCTGCGCTCCAATTCCTCCTTTAAGTTGATCCTATCAGCTATTGTCCTTTAATAGTTGCCGTGTACCATGCCAACTTATCTCCTTCTCAATTTGCCCAAGAGATGCTCATTTCGTCACTCAGACGCTTATTCATTATTCCGTCGATCTAAAAATCGAGTCATTGAAATGTCTCCAAATTCTAAAGAGGTGTAGCTCTTGATATTTGTAGCTCAATCGTCCAAGTCCATCGAATTTGAACTTAAGATGAAGAAGTTATGTCTTTCTGAAGTTCTACGCAACCTTGGGTTGATCCTAGGATTGACCCGAGGTTCACTTGGGGTTTTTGAGGCTCTGACATGGGATTTGTTTCGGCATGCCATCAATACCCAAGCCAAGTTAAGACTTAGATATAAAAATCTATCCCTTTTTCCCCCAGCAAAATCTCGGGTGTTGCCCAGTACCAACCCGAGGTATACCTTGGGTCGGTACTGAAAAGGTTATACGGTTCGGGTAAAGAACATAGTATGTTCGTTTGGAGAATGAAGAACCGTTTTTTGGGTAAAATATTACCAAGGAAACTTCTTCCTTTGTTACTCGAGCATGCTCTTGATATTGCATGCCTCTGATTGGAAGTATAGGCATGAGTTTTATTGATGCACCCTGACTAAGCAGGAGAACAAATATACCAGCCAGTACTAACATAGGCAAAGTAGTGTAGAATCAGATAATATATTCAATAAAATGTCACATTGCTACTTCTCAAAAACTAGCATAGAACTGACAGCAAATTTACAAGAAAATAAGAAAGAAAGAAACATAACAAAATAATCAACAGCATAAACTCATAAACACAACAAAACAGAACATAAGTCGAACCATAACAAATTAAAATACATCAAAGCAGCACTGCCTCTTCCTTAGCCCAAAAGCGCAGCTGCTCCAGCTGCAACTAGCGAAACCCCAACCACAAATAAATTATCCCTTGTGAACCCGCTACCAACGCCTGCATTTGTGCTACCCGAAGGGGTACCCTTATTGCCAGGCGTACTCGATGGTGTGTTCGGGGAGTCAGAACCTGCAGGCGTACCAGTAGACGGAGGTGAGTCCGAACCTCCAGGCGTGGCAGAAGAAGCGCCTCCCACATCCACTGCCAGTTTCATGCCTCCTGAACAGTGCCCTGCTGTTCCACATATGAAGTACTTGCTCCCAGCCTTGTCCAGTGTTATTTTCGTGTTCTGGTCACTGTACGTCTTGATACTGTTGCTCGATGAGCATGAGTCGTAGTCCCCCTTTCCTACTTCGTTCACCGTGTGCAAGAAACCATACTGGAACACTGATCATGCATGCGTGTTTATACATTATTTAACACGTTTAATCTTACCAGTTATGCACTTAGCCTGAAACAACTGAAAAAAGAAACTTACATAGTGTATCGCCAACATTGAAGGTTTTATCTGAAGCCCAGGTGGTGTAATCGACCCCTTGTGTCCATCCTGAAGAGTCCCCTACTGTGTAATCTTTTGCAATGGCAGGAACTGCTACCGTTATTAAAACAGCAACTAGTATGTTTGTTAAAGATGGATTCATGATTTTACCTTGAAATGTTACAGGAGACAATGAAAATACTCGGTCTGTGTAGTCTGTTTATATAGATAGGATACATGATAACCATGAGCAGAAAAAGACGAGGGATTTGTTGAGTTAGTTAACAATTGGCTACCCGCTCCCTTTCATTTCCGGCCTACCTAATGTTTGAGTATCTTTATAAGTTTCCTACTGCACTACAATGTTCTTTTTGCTATACCTAATGCATATGTTGTATGTTTTTTGTATGCATACTGTGATGTAGTAATTACTAATTACTGTTAGAATTGGTGTATATGGTATCTGCTGTATATTATTATGGTTTTCGTATACATATGCTGTGACCTTGTATGATCCAATTATAATAATATATAATAATAATTAATTGCATCATATTGACTTCTAAGCCACGACAGCTCAAATGACTCTTACAAAGGTTTGTTGGAGTAGGTTGGTGAGGAGCACAATCAGTATTCATATCGTAACCTCCACACTTGTCCGAGCCTAAAGGAAGGAAACTCATGAAAAACACTCTTTGCTATTAGAAGGCGTGCATCAAGAGAACTTGTCATTTTCACGTGGTTATTCAAAAATAACCTCGTTTAGTGCTTAATATTATTTTGGAGGCTCGAAAGACAAAAGGAAAGATAGAAAGGTATAAAACAATAGGTTTTCAACTACAATGTAGCATGGCCTTGAATGTTAAGTCATCATTTTTATACATATTAATATTAATTACTTGGCTATGGTAAAATGAATATTAGTGCACATTTTGTTACAAAATTTAAAGCCTGCAAAACAAGCTCATTCGGCCAACACATTGAACTGTCAATTACTGATTCAATTCTGGGTGCCATCAAAATTTTGTTAATATAGTTAAATAATGTCGTTGTAAAAGCTGATTATTTCGTTTACACTGCAAAAAATTGTTCAAAGGCTATGTTTAAACAAGGTAAAACACCATTAAAACAAAGAAAATATGAATAGTTGTATTTAAATCATTGTAGAGGCTGAGAATTAAGAAATATATAGTCAAAGCAATGATCCAGCAACTACTCTTACCTACTTCATATCAGTTTCCATTTGCAATGGTCATTCTGCATATTAAAACATACCTTTAAAGGAAGGATACAAATGCAGCGCTGTATCCTGTTAACTTTATACGTAAGATTATTATTATTGGGTCAAAACTCAAAAGATACCATGTATTCTTTTGTATTTCAGATTAAACGGTCAAAATGACGCTTTATGCCTATACATCGACGCTATATGTTCATTACAGTGGGCACGTGATCATTTTATACATCCTGAAACCAGTTGTTATTTATGATTTTAAAATCTGAAGTTCAATGAATATGCAACAAAAAATTTAAATGGAAGGCTTCTTTTGAAGAAAAACTTCACCATGTCTAGAACTGAAATCAAGTCACCTGAGTTCTGTCTATACTATACGTAGGAGAACAAAAACTAAAACCGCTAGGCATTTGTTATTGTGCACAAATGTACAAATAGGATGAGTAAGTTTTATAACTTAAGATTTGATGTTGACAGTTAACAAACTGAAAGCCTGAAACATAGCATAGGAAGGGCATGAATGAAAGTTGGCTTTAAAAAGTGAAAAGCGAAAATAAAAATGAAGTTTGACAAGGATCACAACTTTTGAAGAATAATACTTTGCTAATTTAGCTGTACTTTGTAAACAAATTAAATTGCAAAGTTTGAAGAGTTTGACTTGCCTTTCGAGAATACATGGAGTATGTGTTGGGGGTAAATTTGGATTGGCTCTTAAAAGATCAAAACCAGTTGAAAAGTATACTTAGTATCAAAAAATGCACTTGGTCGACTTCCAATCCAAGCTACAAATTAAAAGTTATGGCCATCTACCTAACAGATTTGGACTCACTTTGGACATCTACTAGAACATTCAAAGACACTGGATCGTTCTACTTAACAATACAAAACCATCGGTCCACGTTTCAATTCCGACCTAAGCGAAGAAAATATGATATAAAGAAAACTGGTTCAACCTTTATGATTTTGTTAGGTACCGAACATAATTAATCGAATAGAAATAACCGATGAGAATATGTCAAACCGTGAAAACGGTTCGATAGGCCCGAATCTATTCAGGCTCGAACATAATTAGCCGAACATATTTGGCCGAATAGAGTTAGTCGAATAGAATTATGCTGAACATAATATGTCAAACAAAATATGCCGAAGAAAATATTTTACATTTAAAATAGCCTCCAAAATCAGTTGTACGTGGACAACATTTTCTGAGAATCAATGCACCATAATAGCCTGATCCTAAATGAAGGGACCATCTAGAAACACCACTATAAATCTGAACTGATTAGATCCGCCGAAGAGCAACAACCACTAAAGGTTGGATCGGTCTCTTTTAAGACTTGGGAAATACAGAGCTTTGCTAACCTAGTGAATTGACTATTTACAATTATTGTAATCGATGTAGAGAGATCTAGCAAACATTGTAGCATTTGTAAATTGAAGATTTGTAATAAAAGATATGAAGCAGATGTATGCCAGAGATTACTGAACAACCATAAAAAAATTATGTATCATTTAATTTTTCTTTACGTTACTTCTTGTTTTCTAGTATATCTATCTATGATTTATGATCTGAATTAGAGTATGAACTTAACATATCTAATGAGCAGAGATCACTCTTCTTAGAAACTAGCACTAGGATCACACTCAAGATCCTAGGCTCTACTAGACCTTTGTTCTAGGGTATTTGGTCATTTTTGACGCAAACATTTTGTTACTTTCACCAAGAACTCAGTTCGGCTCATGAAGCTGCCGAGTAGAAAGCAAGGATCCAAGAAGACTTTATTTGAAGGAAAGCACTTACTCATAGAAGCATTTAGGAAGCACCGTCTTGTCCAAGTCAACCGATCAACTATCTAACCAAGGAAAATGTGCAAACGTAAATGGAAAATATAGAACCTTCTTTCCTAGCTAAGCAATATGAGATAATGGATGTGTTCCTTAGACATATGGAGTAAGCAGCACCAACGCAGATCCATAGAGACCAAATTGGGAAATCTATTCCCAACCTATCAGAAATGGATACAAGAGAACGAGTAAGGCAGGGAGTAGCCATAAAGATACAGACTTCCGCACAACTGAACCTGTAATACTCCAGAAAAATGGTAAATATTTTAATTAAATATTAATAAAATGATAATGCAAAAATAATTGAATTTAATGCATTACTAAAATAAATATTAAATAAAGAGGAGCAAACTGGTCATTTTTCCAACTTTGGAATTTGATGATGAAACAGTGTCATTGTCGTCCTCCTCAAAGGCATCACTATTAGTCTAGCATCTTTAACTAGATCAATATGGAACTCAATCTCTCTATCCGGCGGAAGTTCGGTCACCTCCTCAGTTACGTCCAAATACTCCCTAGCATTAGGCACAGATGATAACTTATAATGTGGGATGTCGAGTGAATGTAGAAAACTGACCATCACATCATCATCTGATAGGAAGCCAATACTTCCTTCCGTCCATCATCTATCCCAATTGTCACCAATGACCTCTCACAATCCACCATCACCCCGTATTTATAAAGCCAGTCCATACCCAGAATAATACCAAACCAAACGAAACCCAAAACAAAGCAATCACAATCAAAAGAAAATCCATGACTCAATAAGACCAAAGTACGACAAACCATACACAGGCTAGTGGAGCTTCCAATAGGGTTTGTCACAATCAAAGGTCAATCAACAATTTCGGGCTTCAATCCAAATCTATCTGCCAAATCACTAGATATGAAGGAATGTGAAGCCACAGTACAAACAAAACATGTATGGGAACATCGTAAATGGAAAGCACATCCAGAATAAGGACGTTCTTCCCCTTCTCTTTCGGTAATGGAGCACACGACGAAGTTGGGACAACATTGAGAGCATATGCTTTCACCATCTGCTTTTGCTTCAATGGCTCTGGATAATCCTTCTGAATATGCCCAAGCCTGTTGCAATTGTAGCATTTCTTCCCCTCAACTCTATAATCTCTACTGTAATGACCCTTATCACTGTAGTGGTAGCAAACCACTATGGATTTTCTCTTCTTCTTGCCATCCTTACCCTGAAATTGCTTTCTCTTCTTGCTGTTCCACTTCTTCTTGCCTCCACTACCTAAATGCGGCTTCGGCTCTTCTTTAGGAATAGCAGTCTTCGGCTTCGAATAGAGACACTCATACCTTAGGGCCTTCTCGACTTTCGACTTAAAATCCTCAGCAATGTGACCCACGATCCTCTCTTCTAAGTAATCATTCAAGCCAGTGATGAACTTCTTGTTCTTCTTTGATGGAGTGCCTATGAAGGACATTTCATACTTCGACAAGGCATCAAACTCAGCAACATATTCGAAGACAGACGAGTCTCATTGCTTCAGATCCACAAACTTATGGAATAAGACTGACTTCTGAGCTGTAGGACTAAACTTTTCTTTGAATCTGGCTTTGAACTGGTCCCATGTGAACTGGTCTTCGAGAGTGGCAATCTTCACGGCATTCTACCAGTTCATGGCTCGCCCTTGAAGCTATCGAGAAGCCAATCACCTTTTAATAGCAACATTTGGCTCTAAGTCATCAAATTTAGCAGGTATCAAGCAAATCCTGCACTTTCATCATCGACACCGCTCCTCGGAACGGTTTGCCACTTAGACTAGCAAAGTCTTTTTTTAGCTTAGCGAAATCGGCTCTGGGTGCCTGCACAGAAGCACCACCATCAATAGCAACATTCGGAGAGGATACTTGAGCGTTTTGCAACATGTTATGCATCATGGTATTGAACATGATCTACAAGTCAGGATTAGCGGTTCCTGAGCCAGCTCCTTCTTCAACTCCAGAGACGGAGTTCCTAGTAGCATTCCTTATTTGATAACTCATCCTTCAGTTTGTAATAAGGTCGATCAACTTCTCTATAAAGAATTCTTCTTAAGTAGTGCTCGTACGTGCATTGCGACTTATATACAATATACTACTATTTAATTTTAAAAACTAAAATATATAACAAGTACGCACTTTCGATCAAGTCTAAGATGAGAACTCTTACCCTATCTCTACTGGATCATGTATCCCTTAGGCTAAACTACACTACCTAAGCTCAAATACCAAATGTAATGACCGTCCTACCCCACCGACACCCAATATACCTGTATAGTACACTGCAATGGTGCCCGAAAGATGTAGGATGATAGTCAAGGTTGTAGTAAGGTAAATCAATCATCACAGAACTTGTCGTATATCTCACAGCGCATCGAATAAAATATAATAACAAATACTCAGATATAAAACAGTCAAGACAGTGATAACTGGATGAATCACAAAAATCAGAGTACTCATATCCATACAGTATATAGCATAAGTGAGAGAGTTATACATCAAATAATAACTTATAAATAGACCGTCTCTAGATAATAAATACACTAACAAGCTCCATAGTGTTGTGTAGCAGAATAGCATATCATAATAAGTAGATGCATTAATACGAGAGTATGACCTCTTGCCTATCCTATGTCCTGCTCAACATGCTCACCAGACCTGATATCCATAATATACTCATTTAAAAGTACTTGGAATAACACAAAGCAAAACATTAAATCCCGAGTCAGACAACAGCCTGGTGTGAGCGGTATAAAATCTCAAATACTATAAAGTCAATATACTAGGACAAACAGTATGGAAAATTATACCTGACCTTTCCCTGCATCCCAGAGCTAAAATATAACATAAAGTATATGCTACTCTACATCATGATCATCATGGTATACCATACATCAAAGTACTAAATGGTGTCTAAGTATATACATCGATAGCATCTGCATCCTGTGACATCCCTTAGGTGATAAGCAATCAAAGCAAACATAGCATCCATCATCCATCCTCACATTCACTCACTCAATGCATTGGATATTTGCTAACTCGCCTAAGCCATCACGCTCGGGGACTTGACTACCCATCGTGGTAGTCAACGTCCTGGTTTCACAGTACTCTAATCCATGCCACTCAGCAGGCAAATAACTAGAATAACCATCACATTAGTCCAGGGTAAACAAACCACTCATCTGAAAACAAGGAGCCATCACGCTGCAGGAGCCATCATGCTTCAGGAGTCATCATGCCCCGAGTACGTACTTCGCTTTACGAGTACTCTGAAACCCTCGAGTATCAAGAATCCCTTTGCACAGTAATCCATAGCAGAGCTCATCCTAGAACTGTCCTTAAAACTCCCATTCGAAGTCGTCGTACTTGGGAACTATTCTCGACAGCCATCATTAGTCGTTGAATGTCATCATTTGTCCCATAGCCTTCCTCCAATAGTTCCTTCAATCCAACTCATAGTCACCTACTCTACATCTCGAAGTATAGCTATTCATCATTGAAGCCATCACTTCCCGTCACGGAATCATCATCATCAAATCATGCATCTTTGTCATTGAAAGTCACCATCGAACCTTATGGTTCGGTACCGACCCTACCCTTAACCTGAAGTAGAAACACTCAGGGCTCGAAGTAGGTATAAACATGAAATCTCAAAGCATTGTCCCTGTGACTCAAAGCAAGCGCATGGAAACTCGAAGCCGCCTCACAAATCTCCATCACTGATCCATCACCATCGAACCATAAAGTCTGATCCATCACCACCAATCCATCAACTCATAGATCCCACACTTCAATGCAACGAGACCATGCTTCACCACGTGAAACTCTCCTTCACCGAACCATTACCATTACCGATCGGTACTCCATGGATCGGTACCAATCTATGATCACCGATCCATCCCCTAGCTAAATTTCTCCTTGTTTGCTCCACCAATCCAACATTTAGCATGAACTAAGTAACCTCATGGATCGGCATCGATCCATGGGCATTATCGATCCAACACTCGTGAATTTCCCTAAATTCCCATGCGATCCACCAATGCATGCTAGCGACCCAAAGCATTCTATCATATAACTCAAAGTGATCCATCCCATGACATAAGCACGCCCAGAATCAATCTTCCATTAATCCATAGTATCCATATTACCATTGATCCATCTTCAATTGGCCATAACTCGAGTAAACAAACTCAAAACAACTTGAAAAGTAGCTTTAGGGGTCCCTTTTTGACCTACTCTATGGATCGCATGTCATTTGGACAAATTGACCTTTATGGGTCATCATCGATCCATAGCTTATTCCTATAACTAAATCGCCATTCGATCGGCGTTTTCAACCATTCAACCAACATGCTTTCAAGCATACATTACATATAATATATCCTATCAAGCATACATCCATACACATTAGAGTAAAGCCTAAATCTAAAGAAGAAGATCCATAAGAACAAGGAGATCCATAAGAACACGAATTTCACAAATCTTTTCCAAATCATTTGGAATTTACATATGTGATTAAAGGGGGTTTAAAACATATTTTAAAGTTTAGAATCATTTTAAAACACCATTTTATGGTGTATAATGACTAATTGGTAAGTGAGAAGTCCTAACCACTCACCTAAATCCAAAGAAAATCCAAATATGCTTGAATCCCAAGAATAACCGTAGCTTCAAGTGATCTCCAATAACAAATCTTAAAATCCAAGTGCTAATCTCGCTGATCTCTCCTTAGTGACAAGATTTGGCTAATTAAAGTAAGGGTTATGAGTAGTTTAAGGCTAGAGAATGTTAATGGTGACTCTATAAATATTTTAGAAAGTGTGAAAGTGAGAAGGAAAAGCCCATCAGTCCCCTTTGAGTGCTAATCCCAAAATGGGTCTCGGGCTTAGCCATTAACCTTCTTAATTACTCACTAAGCTATCCAAAATCAAATGAAACTTCAAACAACCATAATTCTCTAATGGTAAGTTTGTTTTCCTATTATATCCACTCTACAAAAAGAGAAACCATTATCCTGATCTAATGAAAGTAGTTTTAGATCCTAATTCGGCTTCTATCAAAAGTTATACGCCATACAAGATTTTTAGGGTCAAAATTGTCTAATAAAAATTCTAAGGATGGAATATATCTCTTATAGTCATTTTCTAAAGTTATAGAATCATACAACCCTAAATAAAAATAATATTAATATTTTTTGATCCTTCATATGTAAAATACAAGTTATTACATTATATATATATGATACATTGACTAATTTAGAGTAGGTAAACACTTATATATACATAAATTCAGACTTAATTGGGTTTTAGGAGGGAATTTATCATAAACGGTAAACTAAAACTAGGTTTTTATATAAATATGGTAATTTAAGGAATACACGCCCAAATTGATGAAATAAATAATAAACTGGACTTAGAAACATAAGGCTAGGTACTAAGGATGTTCTTAGGCGACTTGAGGCGGCTGGAGGTGAAATGACTGGGTTGAGAAGCCAAATCCACGCTTTGGCATATGACGACCATTTTATACCTCTAGTATCCATTATACCTATATAGAGCACTATAGAGGTACCCGGCCGATGCAGGACTGTAGCTACGGGTGTAAAGAAATAAAAATCCAAGCACAAAACCTGTAGAATATCTCACAGCACATAGACAAAATATAATATAATAACATAGATGTAAAACAGCCAAAGTAGTGGTATAATCAAATAAACCATAAATAAGAACATCGGAGAGCAACAGGTTCATAGATTATAAAAAATCCAAATAATAGAGTTTATATATCTCAAATCTCCAAAATGAACTCTATAATTGTCTCTAAGATAAAATAAGTACGGTTATAGCTCCATAGTACTGCACAATAGAATATAAGTGATACGAAGCTCCAAATATAGATTTATGAAAGCGTGGTCTCCTGTTCGTACTCCATATAGCTCCATGCACTATCCGGACCTGTTATCTCTAATCTACTCATTTAAGAGTACACAAGATAATAAAGAACAAAGCATAAAACCTCAGATCGGACAATAGTCTGGTGTGAGTGATACATCATACCAAAAATACTATAAAAATCATATATAGTAAATAGGGGCATAGGGTATGAAGAATCGTACCTGACTTATCCCTGCATTCATAGAGTTAGCACATAATAGTCGATATATGCTAATCCACTATTACAACCATATAAGTGTACTACAATCGAACTACAATATATAGTGTCTAGGTATATGGTTGAAAATACCTACATCGTTTGACACCCTACAGTGATAAACAACCATGGATAACATAGCATCCATCAAACAATCTTCACTATCACTTTTGTGCATTGGATATATGATAACTCCTATGACCCGATCAAAATCCCGACTTCATTGGTGCTCAAATCCATGCCACTTCAAAAGGCTAGGAACTAGGCTCATAATTGCAAAATCCCAAGGTAATCTACTATCGCAAGATCCGAGCACAATCGCAAATCCAGGCGGACATCCCAACATAACCCTTATTTATGAGCATGCTAGAAGCCTCCGAGTTATCAATGACCCCTTTGCATATGTCTCCATAATGGAACTCAACCGTTATTCTATCATGGCTATTTCAATAATAGGACATAGTCGCAAATCCTATTCGCAAGCTCCCATCATTGAACTTCCCCTTATGGATCACCATCACGACTCCTATCATGAAGTCGTCATCTTCGTAATGCCTCTAGACACTCATCATAAGTCATTGAGTCATATACAAAAGCTCTGATGTCGTCCTCATAGTATCAAAGTGTTATGCCGTTGCTTTGCTAGTCACCTCACGAAGTCCAAGGTCATCCCGAGTTGTTTGAAGTTTCCTACTTCACTCCACATCACCCCCAAGAACCCTGGTAGACGCCACGAAGAAATCCCCAAAGTATTGTCGCGCCATGATGAAAATTCCTCCACCCACATACTTTGTTTAGCTATACTAAGCCAAGCCCAAAGTAAAACATCTCCCGGCCCAAAGCGACCAACTCCCTAACTCGAAGCTGCCCTGACATGCCATGATGCAACCCCGAGCACCCTTCCTTGTTCGTCCTAATTAAGGTCGTTGATGCGAATTTAGTTCGCATTTCCATGTCATAAGGTAGAATGCTAAGAGTTGTTGAAAGATAGATGATTTATTTCGTGTCAGACTCAGGATGTTACGATCAGATGGACGTAGCACTAGTCAAGGGCATCTCCTAGAGTCCGGTACTAATAGGAGATCCAAGTGTTGCATGATTTTATGGTCCAAGCTTGGCACGGGTGGACGCTGGCTAGGGTGGTAAGAGGCTGTAGATCGATATAAAGCTAGGTGAGACCCAGTACTAGTAGGAGTGCAAGCGCGGTGACTCTAAAGTGGTACGTAAGAGGTATTTTGCCACTACGATCGAGGGGGAGCGCAGGTGCATTCGATGAGTCACTTTGTGATATGCATTTCACATTCTTCCTCTCTAGGTATAATGTGAGTTAGAATGGGATAGTAGATTCCAAATTTGTCGATCATTTGGGTGAGGTTTGATTTGTATATGGACCCTTGTGTTATACTAGTATCCTTAGGTATGTGACCCTGGGAATGCACGGCCACAATATATGTACTCTTTATCACTTAGAGTAGATTTAGAATTAATTGCACTTAATCTTCTCATTAGTCTTATTCTCATTCAGCAGACTTTTGTCTGACCTACCCCCTTCTCTTTATGTTTCCCCCACCATAGGATGACAGGTTAGTAGTGATTTGTTATAACATGGGGAAGAAAGTAGCTCAACGATGGAATTCTAATACTTTTCGTTGTTCTCCTGTAGTTATTTAATGTATTAGAAGTCCGTAACTTATACTGTAATTTTGGAAACAATGTATTTTGTAAATCAAGTGTTTTGGAGACTATTTTTATGAAATGTTTATTTTTTTGTATTTATATTTTGATTCTTTCCGCTGTGAGATCTGAAAGTGTAGAATGTCTTAGAACTCTATCTCTATAATTATGCTTTGTAATCTTTCAAAAACCCAACAGCTTGTATTTTCTCGGCATGATTCGTATCGGAAAGTGCGGGTTGTTACACTTGATATCAGTGCTTAGGTTTAGGATTCCCTAGGATATAGGCACGTATTGAGAGAACGACTTGGAAAGTTTTTGAAAAAAAAGGTTTTCTAAAATGTTTTCTGAAATTTTTTCAAAAGTAGCTTATGAAAATATCTCTGTGTGTGTGTGTGTATATATATATATAGATATAGATAAAAGTTTTTAGAGATACTTCCAAAGAATTTATCTATCGACATTTCTTCTATTCGTGCCTATACTATATGTGGGGAAAGTTGAAAAATAATTTCTAGACACAGATAGTGAAAATGAGAATAAGTTTTAGGGGATATGATAAACCTTTCATATTTATTTTGGTAAGAAATGCTAGTGGAGGTTTCTTATACCAACTAGCAGTGACAAATAAATTATGGGTTTAAGAGTTAAGAAAGAAGATTAGCACCACACGACCCATATAATGAGAATAAGATGAAGATAAAGCATATGAATATGAAAAAGGACTTTATGATCTTAAGGCAAATCTCCCAAGTCATAGCAGAAACCCTATTGGTAGTAGTTGTAAGGACTCACATTTACTTAAGGTAATAACTATAGCATTTCCATATTTAAGCTAAGCACTGTATTTGGAAATTAAATTTGATTTGACCACCTTTGGAAAGAAGAACGGAAAATTTTATACATTTAAGGCATTGATAGGTAGAAGTGGGCTTAGGAAGTTAGGTTGCTATTATCTACTCCAATTTAAGTGATAAAACGGTGGAAATGTTTTTTGAAAAATGTAAAACAGTAGATGTTTGATATCTTAAAAAGGAAAAATAAGTTGGATTATGATTTTCTATAAAATAATCAGATAAACTATATAAAATTTGTTTGAAAAGTGAGATTAAAAGAATTTGAATTTTTTTTAATGATTGTTATAAAGCTTTGTTTTGTCTCTTAGGTACATTGTTATCCTTACATTCAATGTGCACTGTGTTTTTAAACAAAACTTTTGAAAAAAAAGAAAGAAAAATGGTTTATGATTATATATAAAATAGTCGGAAAAATTTTATGAAATTTGGGATGGGTGAAAAGTCATTTTTCTAATAATTGTTTTAGAGCTTTTATTTTTCCTTTTATGCACATTGTTGCACATAACCCCAATGTGTATTTTGCTTTTAATAATAGAACTTACGAAAAAAATTGAAGAGTATGTAAAACCTAAATGTTGAATTCTTTTTGTAAATTAGAAAAGGTTACGTATTAGAGAATGTTTATAAAACGTTTCTATTTCTGGTATACGCTAAAATAATATTAATAAGTTAAAGCCACTACCTTATCTTTAAAAATATGCTTTTGTGAAAATCTTGTAATTCCAAAGAAAATTTTAGAAAGGTTGATTTTTATGTACATTTTTGATAAATTAAAAAGAGTGTCATGGTCCTAATAAAAGAAAATGTTTGCTAAAAATGAATGAAAGATTTTAAAGTTCTTGGCAACTTATTAGATTTATGGAAATGGTAAAATCAAAAAAATTTGATTTAAAATGGTAAAAATAAAAAGAGGACTTTATAGTTTTAAAGACTTGTTAGTTTTGTGTAAATGATGTCAAAATAAAGAGATTTCGATTAAAAAGGTAAAGTAAAAGTGCTTTAATTATCACTTAAGCTTAAAAGGAAAAAGGTTAAATTAGAGTTAGATAGATAGGATTACATAGCCTATAAGGACATAGTTGAGAACGGGGTTAGGAAAGTTTGAAATGGTTGAGACGAAGGTAAAAAGTAACACGGGAACTTAGTAACCTCTTCAAGCAACGGTTGGATGGGAAGGACAAAGTACTAGGTATAAATTCTTGTTGTAGTGAAAGTGAACACAACCTTGTGTTTCTCCAACCAAATATTACTTGAGTAAACTTATTCCAGAATAAAAACAAGATAAGGTGTTTTAATTATATTAAAAATACTGCATATGCAAGAAGCCTTTCGGTTTAAAGTAATAAAGGGTCAAGTAAAGCCTACTTTAATCCTTTTTAAGAGTGTTATATAGCAAATGGGAATTTCCTTGATTACATTAGGAAATCTTAAACGGGGCGGTAAGTATGAGATCGACATTATGGCGGCATGGTATTGATCGGCACCAGTATGCGGGGATAGGATACCTATAGGCTACAGACATACCAAATGAACAAGAATGGGAAAGTATGTATTTTTCTCATGTTATTGGGTTTATGTTATAGTAGTCGCGTTCTATGGATGCTAGATGTGAACCTTGGAATAGTAGGGTTAAGTATAGCATATATTGGAGTATGGAAAAAAAGGAGAGAAGTAGTCCCTAAACTAATGATGACCTTCATAAAGGAAATAGTATGATAAGTTCCAAATTTGTAGATCTACATGACTTGAGCAAATAAAAATGTAGAGTTAGTCATCGCAGCAAATTTTTGAATAATTGGTATGGCGTAGTAAACACCAAATCGGAAGTTGTTATAAAATGGAGTGCGATTTAAGGTGTATTTAATTCATTGGAATGAAGTATGTAGCAATGTAAATTTCTATAAATTATCCAGTTTCAGTATAAAAGTGTATCATTTGAAATAACAAGGAATATACCCCCAAAAGAAAAAGAAGTATAAAATAGTGATGGTTACTGTATTTTGTACTGTCTATTTCAAAATAAATAGAAGAGATAATCCTTGTAATTCCAAACGTAGCACAAATCATCTTTTAGATAATTTATGGAAAGTTACAATGTTCATGTTTTCTTTCAAGGAAAAGTGTAGTTCTATTGCATTAAAATGCAAAAGTCCCTAAGTATAAACCAAAGTATTTGTTATTGTGTTAATTGGATTAAAATGGCAAGGGGTCACCTCATATTTGGCGGTCTCAACCATAGGGCGTTTGGAATGGAGTAATAAAAGGCTATGTTTGGTAGAAACCTCATTTGTGAGATGATATCAAGGAATAGAAAGATTTTTTTTTGAAAAGTCAAAATGCGAAGAAGATATTCTAAATGATAATTTAGTCAAGATTTTTGAATGGATAGTTAATTCAAGAATTTGGTCTCGGTCAAGAAAAAGGTGTTATTATAGCATGGATTGAGAATGCGAAAGAAATTGTATGTAAAAGAAGATCGGAAAACATTTTGGGTAAGACTTGAATAAGGAGATAAAAATATTTTTCTCAAACATTGCTCGAATCGAAAGAAGGCTATTTTCTTAAGAAAATTTATGGAAGGCTGACATATAATACATAGTCATGGGCATACCAACCGCAGGCGAGTGAAGTAACCCTTAAGTGGGTATTATTTGGTTAGAATGATCTTAAATTATAACTCTAATGAATCTGAGGACTTTCGTTATTAAGGCTAATGGGAGATAGACCAAACTTCCATTTGTAGGACTTGGACCAGATCCATGTACACCATAAATATGATACTTAGATACCATGATTTTAAAGAGTTTGGGAAACAGTCTAACAGTAAAGAGAAATGACTTGAGTTAACCTGAATTTGGAAAAGAAGTTATGGTATCTTTTTATATTTAGGAAATCTCCAGTTTGAGTGACCTTGAGGAAAAAGAAAGTATAGCAAAGGGCTAAGTGGAAAGTACCATAGAAAGAGAAAGTGAAATCAACAATCGAGTTATCCTACTCGGTATCTAGGTGTAGAGGTGATCAGGTACACCACTGAAAGAGTTAAGACAATATGTTGTGCATTGGAGGTTTTATGGAGCTATAATTAGCGATAGCATACTCATGCTTGAGTTATTTAGCATGGTGCAAGATGGCACCATTTGAGTTAGTAGCAAGGAATGTTTAAAGTTACCAATGCACATATGATTGAAATGGAAAGTTTGGATGGTGGCGAGAGTTGGTTAGTGTAGCCGGAATCCAATTGATAGAAAGACAAGGACTACACCAGATAAGCAGGAAGCAAGTACCGATAAAATGCGTGAGGTAGTCCATGGAGCTGAGCTCATATAGAGTCCATGGAGCTGAGTCCATGGTAGAGAACAGGCAAGTAGAAAATCCCCAAAGAGAGATATGATATGGCTTAATTATTGGGAAGCGGTAATTAGGTACTTGTGAAAGTGTCTATGTGGTGCAACTACCATAGTCAAGCCATTTTAGTTAGGGAAGTATAGATTGCCTTTTTATTTAGTTGGTACACCCATTAGGTAGAGACCTTTCGATGGTAGGAATGGTTGTAAACGTGTTAATATGACATGTTATGAGTGATGGATGCTAATGGATGTATATGGATACTTATAGATGTAATTGGTTGCATTTCTTCATGTTAGGGTAGTAGGTTCTATAGGCACACACACTCATATCATGTGCATATTGTTTCTTGATTTGTTGTTGTTGTCTATAGATGTCGTGCATATGGATGTTGCGTATGGTTGTATGGATGAGCGTGCATATAGAATTATCAGTTTATCATTAGAATTTCGCATACATTTGGATGCATAGCATAAACATTCTTGCATAAACAGGAGGTCGACTAAACCAGTAGAACGCCTACGCTTTTGCGTTAGTTTAGGCCCACATGCATTCCACATTGCATATATACATAATTGCATTAGAAAGTATTAAGGACTATGGTTGTCAGGGATGATGGGTGAGTAGATGGATGTAGATTTTGGTTGCTGTTTGTAAATTGCATTTTTCCATCCTTAGAGATTTCGAAGACGAAATCCTTTTGAAAGAGGGGAGGGGGACTTAAAAGTAAAATTTTCACAAACATCTGAATTTGACTACGAGACTTGCACCATTGTGTCCATAGTAATTTTTTGGATGATTTTCGTATATAACTTATTGAAATCCGAACTAGAATGAAAGAGCTACGGATGTCGAAAATATATGTAAGAAATTAAAATAAGAAAATGAAAATATATAAAACAAATAAGGGCCAAGTCGACCTTCATTAGCCCTCAGTCGACCATGGACGGTCGACCTAGCCCTATAGGCGGTCGACCCGACCCTGTGTCAGTCGAGGGGTGCGATCCTGTGTTGATTCGTTTCAAGGGAAGAGATCGAGTGTGTGCGGACCAAGTAATTGGTGAAGGGATAGGATCTGTTCTAGTGTTGATTCGTTTCAAGATGACACCAGTCGATCTTATCGTGTGGTTTTTAACAGCATATAAAAAACGTTATCTTCTGTTATTGTTGTATACAGCATTCATTTTTTGCTGTACTATACCAGAAATCACTTAATATTTTTAAATGATTTAGTATATCTTCGTTAAAATAATCAAATCAATATTGAACAACAATCACATAAACACATTTAAATGATTTAGGATAACTTATATATATAAACCTTACACAACATCCAAAATCAAGGATTAAATAATATCAGATTCAAATTTTTATAACGTACATACACCATTGCAAGTTTACACTACAACAAAATGCGGAAGCCCAACAAAAAGTATAGATGCTTAGTACATCAAAAAAAGCCTCAAACGCTTAAAAACGCGACAACAAGCTAGCTTTTGCATCAAAAAGTACCAATAATGAAGGAATATAAATAATTAGCGATCAAATATAATGAAGAATGAAGATGTAAATCAAGGAAGCAGCAGCTAATTGATTTGAGATTCATTTTATAGGTAATGCATGGTTGTGTATACGACACTTAAATCTGGTATCAGAAAACAAACAACAATGGGCGAGGAAAAGCGTGAATAAATACAAAAGAAATGAAGCTTCTGCTACCAATAACAATGACAACTAAAGGAAATATTGCTTTACATGTTCCTAACCATGCACACCATCCTGATGCTGCCAACCATACTTCCCCCTACCAAAACAATAAATTCAACAGTGTTTCCTCATGCAAGTACACAACAAACTACAGATCCTATCCAAATCAAGCCACACAGTTGAATGATGAAGTGCAAAATATCATTGATGAAACCACTCATAAACACCCTGCTGGAATAACCTTTTGAAAATAATCAAATAGCCCACATCCTACAGTTTTGCATTACTTGATGATTGCACAGAATATAACAATTAGCACCCTCCTCGGCTACACTCCCTTCAGATGATAACTCCAACACAAGGGAAAACTTGACAAAACATCAAAGATTTCCAGTACACCTATTCCAAAGAACACAAACATGCACGTTGTGCACCAACGACAAACTACAGGCTACCATGTCATAAAGCCTTACCAACCAATCCACATGCTACACAGTCTCCCCTCTTCACCATCAACAACCCACCAATGACTCAAGCCACGGAATACCAACCACAAGTCAACAAGGTAGAATTACAAAGGTAAAAGGCCCAATGTGCAATTGGAAAGTACCAATTACAGGAAAAAGATTTTTTGACAAACTGCAGTAGTGTTTCCCCATTGTTCAAAGGTATAAATTCTTAATCTTTCAAAGAAACTTCACTTGATAAGTTGTTGATTGACTTGGCTTTTTTTCTTCTGATCATTCACAGGCTGATAAGATTTCAATAGTGCAGTTTGCGACGGCATATGTTAAAGATCGTGAGATGGTGAAAGAGGTACTTTTAAAGTGTAATATGGAACTTATTAATGCAGTGAAAGTTAACCAGGAAAACAAAGAAGGGCAAAAAATCAGAATTTGTATATCAGATCATACTTTTGCTCTTGATTCTATGATTGGTGCTGTTAGAAGATTGCAGGAGATGTCTATACAAACACAGTTTTCTGATCATGAACGGATAGCCATTGTGAATCTTGCAAACAAGGTTAGCAGAAATATATATAGTTCATATTTTATGTTCAACTTTATTTCATAGACTGATAAAAGGAGAGGACAGTTGTGCATACAAACTAAAGCACATTGTTCCTTGATTGATTTTACTTCGCGTTGCAAACTGAGTAAACAGATGAAATGTATATTAGTTCACTTGGAAGGTATGACCTCTTCCCTATGTTACCAGAATTTTTGAGAACCAGTTATCTATCACAAAAACCAATTGATAATATGAACGAGGATTTCTTTAGTATTTATGCAAATTCTATAATTGGTACTTTACAATTGAAGACACCCAGAACCTCTGTCCCAACGTCTTATTAGTCTACTACATCAGTGAACGACTAGTAATGAGGATAAGAACACTACTGCAGTTTGCCCAAAAAAACTTAAACCAAATAGCTAAACCCAAGATCAACAACCAACAAAATAGAAACAAGATGAAACACCCATCAGACCATACACTATCATCACTATAACACATACATATTATGTATAGGGGTGTACAAATTTCAGGGGATTAGACACTACAGCAGTTACTCAATTACTTCAGTTACTCAAGCATACGTCAATGGTAAACAAGGAGCTCAAAATGTGGTGATAAAAACTAGTGCTTGATGCAGCCCAATTGGGTGAAGTGTTAGGTCGCGAACGACCTAACGATTCCTTTAAGTCGCTCCAAGATAATGCAGCCCAATTTGGTGAAGTGTTAGGTCGCGAACAACCTAACAATTTCTTTAAGTCGCTCCAGCGACTTAGTGAAGCTCGCAAACGACCTAGCGGGGTAGCAGAGTTACGCAGTGAAACATCGGAACGACCTAACGACCTATGCATTCCCAGTAGGTCGGTCATGCTATCATCTTCTTAAGTCGCTTCGATCTTAACGAGTTACGACCTATGTTAGGTCGCGTACGAAGCTTATGCCGCCTGGATATCTTGAGTCGCATGTGTTGTTAAGTCGTAGGTCGCGATCAATGGGCGAAAGTTAGGTCGCGTGAGTTGTATTTTAGGTCGAGGCCGATCTATGTGCTGTAAATATGTCGTTGATACTATGTTGTAATGTGTTTGTATTTTTCTTTAAGTCGTAGGTCGTTTATGTTGGGCCGCGTCTGTGTTGTATTGCATTTAAGTTGTGTGCTTTGTAATAAGTCGTAGGTCGCGTAGCGACCTAGTGGTCTGATGTTGTGAAAGCTATAAATAATGGGTGAGTTGTAACTTTGGAGTAAGTTGATTTTGAATAAAATTTGTTTGAGTGCTTTGTGCCTCTTTTGAAATTGGTAGTTAAGTGTGATCTCTTATCTCCACCTTCGGTATTCGAGTGCGCTCGAATCAACGATCGTTGAAGCCAATTCGCGGAATCAAGTGCGCTTAATCAACGTCGAAGAATCGTAGATCTTTAAACACGGTATCGTGCGCGATCAACGTGTTTGGGATAGCTAGAATCCGGCATCTTTGGATCAACGGATTTGGACATTCGGTATCTTCCATTCTATCGATTGCTACTTTCATCGTCACATTCACTTTCAGTTATCCGCTGCTGCATCATTTGGTATCAGAGCTAGACTTAGCCAATCATAGCTAAACCGAGTCTTGGAGCCAATTTTTATTGAAAAGTTTGAAGATTAAGGCCGAGGGTTAGAAGTTGAAGCCGTGCACCATTTTGAGAATCAAGGCCGGAAGTTTGAAGTTTGTGAAGATTTAATCATGCCGCCAAGAAGAGCTAATCGCCATCAAAATATTGAAGCGTTGTATAGAAGAGAAGAAGCCGAGCAAATGGAACAACGCATCAATGAAAAGTTTGATGAAGGCATTGGGAAGTTAGAGAAACTGATGAATGATATGAATCAAGGACAAAAAAGGAGGTCGCCAATCTCGAACCATGGAGGAAACAGAGTTTCGCCATCGGTTGCGGAAGCGAGGAGGGTGTCGCCACAACCTTATCGAGGAAGAGGAGAATCTTCAGTTTCAATGAGAAGAGAACATCATGAGTATAGAGATGAAGAGAGGAGAACTCCACGTGAGTTTGAACATGAACCATACCGTGATGATGAAAGACAAAGTCGAAGAGATATGCATGATCATAGAGATGTGGGTGGTCGAGATCGTTATTGAAGTACATCTGTTTTTGATGAAGATGGTGGTAGATGTAGTATTCATTCTCAAGATCGAGACCAAGTGCGAAATGCATATCGGGATGTTGAAGATGATCGTCGATGGGAATCGGGGATGAAAACTGAAATTTCAGAATTCAAGGGTGGAATGGTAATGGAGGAATTTTTGGATTGGTTGTCTAATGTGGAAGAAATTTTTGACTTTAAGGAGGTTCCCGAGCATCGAAGAGTGAAGTTAGTTGCTACTCATTTGAAAGGGAGAGCTATGGCATGGTGGCAACAAACTAAACTAACACGGAAGAGAATGAGGAAGTCAAAGATTGAATCTTGGGAGAAGATGAAGAAATTGATGAAAGCTACATTCCTGCCGCACAATTATCAATCTCTTATGTATCAACGTTTGCAGAACCTAAGACAAGGGGTGAGATCAGTGAATGAGTATGCAGATGATTTTTACCAATTGATTGCGAGGAATGATATTATGGAAACAGAGGAACAGCTAACAGCTAGGTATGTTGGCGGGTTGCGAACGCAGATTCAAGACATGGTGAATATGTTTGATCCAAGATCTGTCGCCGAAGCACATCAGAAAGCACTTGCTTGGGAGAAACAAGGGAGGAGAGGTGGTGGAGTGTTTACGAATTCCAACAATCAGAACAAGGATGTTAGTAACAATGCGGATGTTTCCAAAGTCGTCAGTAAGTCAATTGTGAATGAAGTCAACAAAGCAAAGGTCAATAGTCATTTCAAATGCTTTAATTGTCAAGAGTTGGGCCATAAAAGCAATGAATGTACAAAGCCCAAGAAGCGAGCAATGATTGCGGAGATTGAGAATGAAAATGCAGAGGTAGAGTGTGTCAATTCTATACCAGTTGAAGAAGAAGAATTATTGTCTGGAGATGAGGGTTGTAGTTTGTTGTTGAGGAGATCTTGTTTAACACCAAAGCAAGAGGATGATTCTAATTGGTTGAGGAGCAATATTTTCCAGTCAACATGCACTATTCTAGGGAAGGTTTGTAAATTTGTGATTGACACAGAAAGCTGTGATAATATCATTTCTTCAGAAGCTGTAAAGAAGTTGTCATTGAAAACAGAGAAACATCCAAATCCCTATAAATTAGCTTGGTTGAGGAAAGGAGGGAAAGTGAAGGTTAATCGAAGAGCTTGTGTTAAATTTTCCATTGAGAAGAAATACAAAGACGAAATTTGGTGTGATGTGGTTGATATGGATGTTTGTCATCTGTTGTTGGGGAGACCATGGCAATACGATAGAGCTGTGCAGCATGATGGTCGCACCAACAGCTACAGTTTTATGTTCGAGGATACACGAATCGTTTTGGTTCCTAAGAGGCGTCAACAGAGTGAAAACAAGTTGGAAGAAATTGAGGAGCTAAAGACTTTGTTGTCTTTAAAGGAATTTGTTGATGTGGAAGATGAAGACGATTGTTTTCAACCACCAAAGTTTGATAAAGATGAAGTTGATGATTTTCAACCAACGAAATCTGATGAACATGAAGTTGAAAATTCACAATCAGCAAAGTTGGATGAGGGTGAAGAAAGTAAGTCAGGAAATGAAGAGGGTAATTTGTTGACGAAGGAGGTGGATTCGACTAGTCTACAATCTACAAGAGAGCTTGTTAAAGAAGTGGAGGATAGCGTAGAAATATTCCTGTTAAATGAAAATGAAACCAGTGAAAGTGTTGAAATTATCGAAGAGGTTAAGTCAATGTTGAATGAATGTGAAGATGTAATTCCTGCGGAGTTGTCCAAGGAATTACTGCCAAAGGGAAACGTACATCATGTTAATCAAGTGTCAAGTGCTATTGTACCGTATATGCCACATAACCATATGTGTCCGACAGAGCAGGTAGAATTGAGAAGATTGGTTGATGGGTTTCTGTTCAAAGGAAGGCAATTGTATACTCCTGAACGCAGTTGGCAAATAAAAGTTATCAAAGATGAGTGTGTAGAAAGACACGTGGACAGTGACCATACCATGCAGATGGTTACAATGTTTTGTTTTGGGCCGTCAATAAGGAAAGGGGTTGAAAGGCTTGTTCAAAAGAGTCAGAGTTATCAAATTTCAAAAGAGACCGCGACGAAGTCAGGATTATGTATGTCATTACCTATACATACTAGATCATGGGTGAGCGTAAATATGGACTCTGTATTGGATTTGATGAAGACACAAAGTGACAACGAATCTATCTACTTGATGGTTGAACGATTTCTTGTTGGTACGTACAACAAACTAGATGCCAGAGGAATGAGTCGTTTGGAAATTATGAAGACAATTTGTGAGAATGATTGTAAGATGAGCTTGCCAGATCATCGTCCTATTGCTAATATTGACAATATCAAACACTTGGTTCCATTTCACGAGGATAAGAGTATCGAAGACGAAGAGCTGTTAAATTCGAGGACGAATTTCTTTCAACCGAGGGAGGATGATGCAACCCAATTGGGTGAAGTGTTAGGTCGCGAACGACCTAACGATGCCTTTAAGTCGCTCCAAGGTAATGCAGCCCAATTTGGTGAAGTGTTAGGTCGCGAACGACCTAACGATTTCTTTAAGTCGCTCCAGCGACTTAGTGAAGCTCGCTAACGACCTAGCGGGGTAGCAGAGTTACGCAGTGAAACATCGGAATGACCTAACGACCTATGCATTCCCAGTAGGTCGGTCATGCTATCATCTTCTTAGGTCGCTTCGATCTTAACGAGTTACGACCTATGTTAGGTCGCGTACGAAGCTTATGCCGCCTGGATATCTTGAGTCGCATGTGTTGTTAAGTCGTAGGTCGCGATCAATGGGCGAAAGTTAGGTCGCGTGAGTTGTATTTTAGGTCGAGGCCGATCTATGTGTTGTAAATATGTCGTTGATACTATGTTGTAATGTGTTTGTATTTTTCTTTAAGTCATAGGTCGTTTATGTTGGGTCGCATCTGTGTTGTATTGCATTTAAGTCGCGTGCTTTGTAATAAGTCGTAGGTCGCATAGCGACCTAGTGGTCTGATGTTGTGAAAGCTATAAATAGTGGGTGAGTTGTAACTTTGGAGTAAGTTGATTTTGAATAAAATTTGTTTGAGTGCTTTGTGCCTCTTTTTAAATTGGTAGTTGAGTGTGATCTTCTATCTCCACCTTCGGTATTCGAGTGCGCTCGAATCAACGATCGTTGAAGCCGATTCGCGGAATCAAGTGCGCTTGATCAACGTCGAAGAATCGTAGATCTTTAAACACGGTATCGTGCGCGATCAACGTGTTTGGGATAGCTAGAATCCGGCATCTTTGGATCAACGGATTTGGGCATTCGGTATCTTCCATTCCATCGATTGCTACTTTCATCATCACATTCACTTTCAGTTATCCGCTGCTGCATCATTGCTGGACAGTGGGGTTATTAACAGTTGAAGCAAAAGCTATTGAAATTCAATCCAACCAATTGTACTACTGGATACCATTGTATTTCATAATAAGGAAAAAATACTTACCAGAAATTGAGTCTATTTTGACATATGCAGTGGCCTCTATACACGTGTTACACGTGCACAGCCCTCGCCTTTATGTTGTAGAACTCCTTTCTTGATGTTGCTTCCAACTTGTGTGCTTTATATAGTTCAGCCTGCATATTCTCTGTCGCAGCATGTTTTTTTAGCCTTTTGTTCACTGTGGCAACATGACCTTGTATCTATTTCCTACCACCTTGTAGTTTTTTATCCCATTATGTTTCTTTGCCCACTTCTGCATGTACATAAGAGTTAAGCCTGCATGTTTCAGCTTCAGCATGTAAAATATGCTTTATATAGTTCAGCCTGTACATGTTTTAGTTCAATCTACCTTTAACAAACTTTCCACAATTCAACGTGCAAGTAGAAGACACCCAAATTGGTGCTCTTATTTCAATTAGATCATGGATTGTTTTTAGTTGACTTGCAGTGCTGGCATCATTCAGCAGTGTTAATCTTCACGCCCACACTTATCATCTCCAATATTTATTGCTTGCAACGTCCATATGTTTCAATGCAGGTAGTTTATTGTGGCAGCGGGATTAGAATAATTTATACGAACCAAAATTAATACATCTAGGAAGTCTATTATTATTATTGTAGTTCGTGGCTAAGATTTTGTCATAAACTAGTATGGAAGCTAGCAAGGCCTGAAATTCTCTTAGTAAAGTACGACTAAATCTGCCACTTGTGAAAATATAACAAAGAATATTATTTATATATACTAATACAGTTTATAAAATTTATATAACATTGAGTTATATAATTCATAGAATATAAATTATACAGTATTTTATAGTATTTTTTTTATATAGATATAACTTGTATTAATTCACATATAGAATTTACATATAAATATATATATATATATATATATATATATATATATATAAAGTTTATATAAATATATAGTATAAAATTCATTTATTTTTAATTCATATTATTTTTAGTTATGATTTATATAATATTTATATATAATTTATGTATAAAATTTACACATGCATATATATGTATGTATATATATATAAATATTATATAAATCAATGTATGTGTATGTATGTATGTGTTATACATAATTCATAATTCCTAAGAAATTTCACAATCAATTTAATTATGTAAAAAAGAGGATAGGTATATTAGATAACTTGCCTTAAGTTTTACTACAATATAAAGTAAAATTCAACAATTCAACCATTGTATATGAACTTGTGTATGCTTATTAATAAACATGTATTCGGTATATGAATTCATTGATCAATAATTCATAAACTAGTTCAGAGATGATCAATATGGTAAAACAAATCTAAATTCATTAACATTTGACATTATTCACGAATCAGAGAAATGCAATAATGGCGGTTTCATTAAAAATTCAAAATAACCCAATCTTTGTTGATAATCTTGATCAGATTGGGGACTCCTCTTCTTCTCCTTCCACTTCTCCTCCCCCGTCTATCACTATTCCTCTTTCACAGCAAATCAAAAGCAGTGGTAACACTCCAAAATCGAACATTGTTGATATTGATAAGGATGGTTTTCAGAGAGTTATTTATAATAAAAAGGCGAACAGAAAGGAAAAAGCTTCAAGTTTTCAGAGAAAACCAGGCTTTTCTCATCAAAATCCTCTTTTTGCTGAAAAAAAATTTCCAAGAAAGTTCAATACCCAATCAAGAAATGTATTTAAATCTCTGATGGACTCAAGAAGCTATGCAACCAACATCTCAGGGAGTGCAGATACTGCACAGAAGTATCAGACAGCCTCTTCATGGGTTGATCTTCTAAAGAAAGGAGGGTTAGATTTAGATTTTGATCTACATTTTGTTGCTCCTATCAATATCAACAATAAAAGATTCGTTACTGTAAAAGAGGATATAGATGAACGAACAGAGAATAAATGAGGATTTTCAGTTATTGCTTATGTGTTTGGTCCTCGTCCACCATATCATCATTTCAAGACTTATATTTCCCGCACTTGGAATCCCTCGGGTAGCTTTGAAATTTTTACTAGAAATAATGGATTTTTTATAATCAGATTCTCCAAACTTGATGATTGTGAAAAAACTCTAAAAGGAGGACCTTACTTTATAAATGGTAAACTTATTATCTTGAAAAAGTGGAGTAAGAAAATGAATTTTGATAGAGATCTATTAACCACTATGCCAATATATGGAATAGACTGCCTAAACTAAGCCTTAGATTGTAGGACAAGGATGCTTTTAGTGCTATTGCAAGTGTGGTGGGCATCCCTCTGAAGTTGGATGAACCAACAGCCAGAGAAACCAGATTGAGTTATGAAAGAATACTCGTTGAAATAAAAGCAGATGCAGACCTGCTTGATGAAGCAAACATCACAATGTATGATGGTGATTGCTTAGTGCAAAAGATTGAATATGAATGGATTCCTCCAAGATGTTAATATTGTGTATGTTTTGGTCATACAAGTGAAAATTGTACTGCTAAAAATATCTGGAAAGAAAAATGTAGAGAAAATGGTGCAGAAATCGAGATGAATGCAAAGGATAACATGAATTCACAAAATTTAGACGATGGGTTGAAAATTGGATCTGTTCTACAGTCAAGAAAAATTCTTTAAATGATTTAGAGACACACACAAATACTATGGATGCAGGCAATTCAACAAATGCAGACATTCATAAAGATTTGCAATGTGAAAAGAATAACTCCCCTCAGATTTTGCAAGAAAACAATGTTAATGCTACTGAGTTTGATCTCCCAAATGCATCCATCACTTCCATGGTAGAGACTGCAGTTCACAAAGCACCTGCTTTGACAAATAATTTAGAGGACGGCATGAATGTTGATCTCTGCCTCCAAAAAATTTGGATCTCTCTAATTTGCATGCTTTTCCAGAAAGCACTGGCATTGCTTTTCTTCCAGACACACTCACTCCAAAAATAGGAAGTCATTATATGGAAAAGCCATCCAAGTAGTAGTTAATGTTGTGTCATCCCTAACATCTGCAGATAAAAACAAGAAAAGGAGGAAGAAAACTAGAACAAGAATTAAAAGCTTAAATGATATCTCTTCTGCGGAACAAGTTGAGGATGCCGCAGATAAAGATTTTAGAGAAAAGTACATTTCTAGAAATGATCAATGGGAAAAGCTTCTAAAGGTTAAAAATGATTCAGCATGTAAAAAAAAGGGGAAGAAGTTGGAAGTGCAGGAAGATGAGGATAGTTACAGTGATTCATTGTAACTATCTACATATCCTTTGAGTATCCTTTATTATATTTCCATTCTTTATTTTATCTATGTCGATTATTTCTTGGAATGTTAGAGGGCTTAACTATCCCATAAGAAAATTGGATGTTTCTAATTTAATTGTTGCTGAAAAGCCAAGTATATTAGGACTATTAGAGCACAAATTAAATGATACAAAAATTATTGATTATCATACTAGGCATCTCTCCAATTGAAAAATTATTAATAATAATCAAATTGGGGGTAATGGTAGAATTTTAATATTATGGGATGATAATATCTGGAATCTAGTAAGTCACTTCTTAAACTTTCAATATATTCACTCTTTGTTTACTAATAAAGGTGGTCTAAATATGGAAGTCACTTTTATATATGCATCAAATTTTGAAAATGAGAGATTTGATTTATGGAATCATCTTGAGCAATTAAATAAGCAAATCACTCTTCCCTGGATTATAATGGGTGACTTTAACACCATCATGCATGCATCTGATAAAAGAGGTGGCATATCAGTCCCTTTTAGTAAGTTAGAATTTATTAACAAATTCTTTTTAAGGACCGGTACTGTTGAAGCTAACATTATAGGTAACAGATTCACTTGGAAGTCTGGTAAGTATAGAAATATACATTGCAAACTTGATAGGATCTTAATCAAACAAAAGTTTTTAAGTATGTTTCCTCATTACAAATGTTTCACATTACCCCAAGCTACAAGTGACCACACCCCTATTCAAAATTTTCTCATAGAAAATTTATTATGCAAGAAAAATGTTCGATTCAGATTTATGAATGAATGTGTGTTTGAGGAAAACTATAAAGATGTCATCAATAAATGCTTGTCATTTAAAATTCAGGGCACTGTCCAATTCAAGTTTTTTAAATTTCTGCAAATTGCCAAGGGACATATTAAAAGCTGGAATAACAGTAGAAACAAAAATGAGCTTAAACAAGTAAGAGCAGATTGTGAGAAACTACATAATGCTCTTGATATTGACTGCTCAAACAGTAATATTATTAATAGTTTTTTTCAGGCTTAAAATAAACTTATCTCCTCCCTTCATGTGCATTCAGTTAACTTAAGGCAAAAGGCCAAAGTTGACTGGCTAACCAATGGGGATGGAGCTAGTAAATTTTTCTATGCCAGAATGACTAATAGGAAAAATAGAAATGTCATAGGCAAACTTATTGATGCAAATGGGAATGCTTTAATGAATTTAAATGAGATTGAGGGGGAAGCCATTAATTATTTCACAGAGTTATTTAACATAGATGAGTATGTGACTATCTTTTCTAATATTAATGCTAAATTCTTATTAAAAGAGAGTAGTCGGGAACTTCTTTTAGCTCATGTTAGTTTATTGGATATTAAAAATATTATTTTCAATGTTAATAATGACAAAAGCCCGGGTCCTGATGGATTTGGTGCTAAATTTTATAAAACTCATTGGTCTGATATTAGCAATAGTATTTTTGAGGTTAAATCTGAATTTTTCAAGACAGGGAAACTTTTAAAATCTTTCAATCATACTTTTATAACCCTTGTCCAAAAAATCAGTAATCCAATTGGACTGGAAGATTATAGACCTATTTCCTATTGTAACTTCATTTATAAAATCATATCTTCCATTTTATGCAATAGGTTAAAAGTGTTTTTAAAATTTTTAAATTCTGAAAACCATTGTGCCTTCATCCCTGGAAGGCTTATTACTAAACACACTCTGCTTGCTCATGAGCAGATTAGAAACTTTAATACTAAAAACAAGAGTGTTATGTGTATTAAAATTGACTTACACAAAGCTTTTGATAAAATAAATAGACACTTTATAATACACATGATGAATCAATGGGCTTTAATGAAAAATTTTGTGCACTTATAAAAGAGTGTATTGGCAATGTTTCATACTCTGTGATGATTAATGGCTCCCCAAAAGGATATATTCATAGCAATAGAGGAATTAGACAAGGAGATCCACTCTCTCCTTATCTATTCACTATTGTTATGGAATATTTCACCTTTTTAATTGATATTGAGCAATGTGAGGGGAATATTAAAGCTATATAGAATCAGGCCCTCCATTACTCATCTTTTATATGCTGATGATTTGCTTTTGTTTATCAATGCAGATGCTAAAAGTGCTAATTCTATATCAAGTATTTTTTAAAAATTGGAAACCTTTGCTGGTTTAAAAGTCAATGAATGCAAAAGAAAATTTTATTTCAGCAAAGGATGCAAATGCAAGGAAGAAATTATTAGCATTCTAAAATTCAATGAAGGTAGCCTGCCAGTCAAGTATTTGGGTCTGCCTTTAAGTATAAATCAGCTAAATGATAGGGATTGTTCAAGGTTGTATGACATTATTCAAAGTAAAATTGAAGGGTGGTCTAGTAAAATATTGTCTCTAGCTGGTAGACTAGAACTCACCCATACCGTCATCACTGCAATTGTTATGTACTGGGTTCAAGCTCATAATATTCCAACAAAAGCAATTTGCAAAATTGAAAAAATGTGTGCTAACTTTATTTGGCAAGGTAAACAGTACAAAATTTCTTGGGATAAAGTACGCATGCCTAAAAGTGCTAGTGGATTAGGATAGAAATATCAGAGACTTGAGAGAAGCAGCAAAATACAAGTTATTTTGGAAATTTATTGATGGTAAATCTCTTTGGGCTAGATGGATGAGAGAAAAATATCTCAAAAATAAATAAAAAATTGGACTGCTAAGGTTGAAAATCATCATTCTTATACTTGGAAAAATATACTTAGCTGTAAGGAGAATGGTAAAAAAACTTTTAGAAATGAAGTTTAAGGATGGCAGTTTAACCAGCTTATGGTTTGATCCATGGATATTTGGAAAATCACTTATTGATTTACTTGGTTGGAACAACATGTATTTATTTGGAGGTGCTAATGACAAGGTTCAAAAAATTATTCAAAATCAAGACTAGAATACAAGAATTCATCAAGCTGTAAATATTTACAGATCAACAATTGGAAAAATTGCAATTGATCATAACCTTCAAAGAGACACTTGGATTTGGAAACTCAACTCAAAAGAAATTTTCTCTTTTAAAAAAGTGTGGAAATTTGTTAAGGGTGAAGATGCCGAAGTCAGTTGGCACAAAGTCATTTGGAGCAAATCAAATTGTAAAATGTCTCACTATTCTTACTTTGCCATTCTCACCAGGCTTCCTACAAAGAAAAGATGTGCCAAATGGACTAAAAATGCAGAAAACAGTTGTCTTCTATGCAAAAATGGTGTGGAAAATGCAGACCATCTTTTCTTTGATTGTACCTTTTCAAAACATGTTTGGTATATTGCTAAAAATGCTTTAAGATTCAATCAACATCAATCCATTCAAAGCATAAGAGAAAACATTCAATATATTCAGAACAACTTCAAACCTAAATCAAAGGATTTTAAAAGAGCATTCATTATGTTAACCACTGTCATATATCACATTGGGAGAGAAAGAAACCAAAGGCTTCATCACAAAATTGAGAAAAGCAGCATACACCTATGGAAAAGCATATATTTAGACTTTCAAATTCTCAGCAGAAAAACAAACAAGCATCATGAATGCAATGAAGTTGCTAACCCAAATTCTAACAAGCTTGACATGTATGAATATGGAGTTGAAGATTTCTTACTTAGGGGGAGATTCACTACTGATATTCCCCAAAGGAGACATAGATACTTCCAGTGTTATGCTCATGCTACTAACAAGGCTATGACTTCGCTTGGCCAAGACAGCAACTCCTTAGGCTATCTTCCTGGAGGCGGCCATTCCAGAGGTGTAGGCAAAATCGAATCCTGCAAGGGAAGTACACATAATAATATTATTAATAATGTCAATTTATATAATTCTATGAATAATAAGTCTAGTTGTTTACCTGCTACAGCACAGAGGAGCTACCGTGCATCCAGCAGCATGCCCAAGGAGTCCGTGATGCTGTCAAACGAAGATTATACCCAGCTGAATGTTAGTGACAGTAGAAAGGGGAGAATTTTTTACAAAAGCTTGCTGAATAACAGAGTTTATCACTTATCTTGCTGGTGTATGGGAGAAAGCAGTAAGATTTCAGAAGGTATCTCTCAAACTGGCTGCAATCCTCCAAATCGCCACTATTCTGTAGATGGAGAATAGCAACGAATTTTGGAAGGGGGAGAGGCTTAACTTCACCAATCGCCACTATTTTGAAGAAGATAACATAGATCTGGAGAATGGCAACGAGTTTTGGAAGGGGGAGAGACTTAATTTCACTAACTCCCAATTTGTCAGTGATAAGCTTCGAAATTGGAAAGATAAAGACGCTTGTAGAGGGATGGAGAAGTTTTGGAAGCCTCCGTGAGTAGTAGATTGAGTGGTGGTGGATAGTGAGACTGAATTCGATCGCCATTTTTATTTCATCTTTCTCTTAGAAGAGATGTAAGTTGCGGCTAGGGTTTGAAATGTAAACGATGTAGGTTGATGGGTTTTGGTGTACTGATGTATTTTTTAAGAAGGCCTTGGGCAAATTTATCCTTTCAAAAAAAACATTATTCACGAGCCATTTTTTCCATGATGTCCCCAGCGGTATCAATCCTTTTTAGACTGCATGCATGCAATGCTAGCAGATCTTCTCATTGTATTAGTGTTTGGATGTTCTATTATTTTGAATTCCTAACACATAGACGCATTTAAACAATCCTATAAACGTTGATGGGATAAAGTTTAGTTGGTAGAACTACAAGCTCTGTCATGAACTAGGATAACTCATATTTAAAGTCGTCTTATGAAATATTACTCCTACGAACAAGTTAAAAAAAGCATATTAACATTAGTGCACTGAACTATTTAAATTCCTATAAAATATCATTAACAGTTTCTTACTTGAACAATGCAATGCAAGGTGCATGCATATATTGCACAAGCTACTTGCTTAAAAATTTCAACTGTTTCAATTTACAGTTTGTAAATAAAATTTGCTGGTTAACTGTACCATTCCTACCGACTTCAAGTCTTGATATAATACTTAGTAACACATAATAATACACAGCTTAATGTTTCAATCTAAATGTAAAATCCCATGAGCCAACAACTATGTAGAAGTGAATTGGTGAGTGGTCACCAATACGAGCCAAATGCGAATATCAGAATCTGTGATGCTTCCATTTAATTTTCACTATTTCAGTGAACTAGAACAATAAGTGTGGGAAATAAACATACCTGCACTGCTTAAAGAATCGAAGAACCTTTCACTGGTTTTGCAGCTAAGCTTCTACTGTGCCCATTAATGTAACAACTTGTCAGGAGGTTATTCGTGTAGCTCCCCATGCTTGAAACTCAAGAGCAGTTTCAATATGCTGTCGCCCCTTATCAAAATTATGTACTTTCCTCTCGTTATACAACTACTGTGCATGACTATGTTGTTTTTGTTATAATGTGTGCAGCGCATGCACACCTGCTCGGTTAAGTCTCTCAAACTGCTAATGTTTTGGCATCAGGAAATGTGTGTCCATCAATCCATGCTTCTGCTGATAACTGCCAGACTGCTGCTATTGAGTCCTTGCATACACTTGTGCAACCGACGATTGAAAATGATATAGCTGCCGCTGCTAGTGCACATAAACCTGCAAAACATTCCAAGGCCCAGCTTCAGATCATCATGTAGTAAACAATCTCAGTTTTAAGGAAGCATTGCCTAATGCATAACATGTTGTGCAAGGTAAAACATCTAGTATAAGAGGTGTGTGGAATAAAATGTGCCAGAGATAAAGAATAGAAACGATGCATAATCTCAACAGCGGCTATCTGAACATATATTAAATATTTGCACTCTAGATAGGAGACCCGACCCGCATTTATTTATTTCATTTTGAAGTGGGCTGGCTTCATAAGGCCCAGCACAAGTATTTTGCTATATATATTTGTTGTAATCGTATTGCAAGTTGTACTGAGAATTTTCAATATCAATAAAACTTTCTCAATTTTCTTCAAATCTTACATGGTATCGGAGCCTCATAAAGCTTAACGACATCCACAACAAATCTTATACCAGAGAGAAGATACATCATCAAAATTACTTTCATCATTTGATGCTTTAATAACCCATCAGAAAAGTCTGTTGAACATTTTTTATGAGAAAGTGGGAGATAATATAAGAAAGAGGCTTTTTTTATTGTTGAAAACTTTCTTTTATTGATGATAGATTTCTTGCTTGATTGCTTGATACAAAATGATGAGAGAGCTCTTCTATTTATAGGACTCCATAGACTATTTTAGAAACATGACTCTATAAACAATTCTAGAAACATGACTCCATACACAATTCTTATTTCTACTAGAAAATTCAAAAGCTCTAAAAAAACTACAATAAATGCAAGAAGACTCTAGAAACTATAATAACAAGAAGCTTCTAAAAATTAACAATAATAAATCAAGTTTAATATTTCAGCACCCCTCTTTAAACTTGATTTGTGACTCCAAGCAGATTCCTCAACCTGACAAAATTCTTAGGCTTAAGAGGCTTGGTGAATATATCGGCTATTTGATCATGTGTCTTCATGTACTCTAGTTGCACATCCTTTTTGGCAACACACTCTCTAATATAGTGATAGCGTGTATCAATATGCTTGCTTCGATCATGAAAGACTGGATTCTTTGCCAAAGCAATTGCTGACTTGTTGTCCACAAAAATCTTGGTCGGCTCCTCTTGTGGTAATTTTAACTCCTTCAGCAGATTTCATAACCAAATCGCATGGCAAACACATGAAGTAGCAGCTACATACTCCGCTTGGCATGTGGAAAGAGTGACAATCGACTATTTTTTTGACATCCGAGTGAAGGCTGTGTCTCCCATGTAGAATACGAAGCCACTTGTGCTTTTTCGGTCATCCATACCTTCATTCCAATCGCTATCGTTATATCCAACAAGATCGTAATTATCAGAAACAGAGTGGTACAAGCCAAAGTTTGTTGTGCCTTTAACATAGCGAAGAATCCTCTTTGCTGCCTTCAAATGAGTTGTTGTTGGATTCTCCATGTATCGACTCACAACTCCTACCGCATATAGAATGTCGGGTCTTGTGCACTTTAAATATCGCAAGCTTCCAACCAAGCTCTTGAATAGTGTTGAGTCCACTTTTTCTTCTTCCTCATGCCTTGATAACTTGATTCCACATTCAATCGACGTGCAAACTGGATTAGAGTCATCCATCTTGAACTTCCTCAATACTTACTTAGCATAACCTTCTTGAGTGATTAGGATGCCTTTATCTTCTTGTTTTACTTCAATGCCAAGGTAATAAGACATGAGCCCAATATCAGTCATCTCAAACTCATTCGTCATCTCTTTTTTAAACTCTTTAAACATGGTTGGATTGCTACATGGACATTTGATGAAGTTTCTTTCTTGGAGGTACTTATCATGTAACGACCCGTATTTTTACGGATCGACATGTTCGTCAAAATCTGGAATTTTAGCACTTTCATGTCATTTCAGATTTTTAGGCAGATTTGTCTAAGTCCTAGGTCGTAGACGACCTAAGAGCTAAGTCGTGACCGACCTATAGGATGGTAGCGGGTTAAGAGATAAGTCTGGGTCGAGTTGCCGACTTAAGTAATTAACCGAGTTAAGGAAGTGTGGTTGACCGACTTAAGGCAGTGACCGACCTAAGTGATGAGTCGTGACCGACTTAAGAGGTTTAGGCGACCTAAGGAAGAGTGGTAGGCGACCTAAAGTATTCTGGGGTAGAGTTAGGTCGGCAACGACCTAAGGAACTATTGTGAGCGACCTAAGAGTTTTGGTGAGTTAAGTGTTAGGTCGGCAAGACGAGTTAGCGACCTAGTGGTTCCGTGTTAGCGACCTAAGGAGTTAGCTTGTTAGCGACCTAAGGAGTTAGCTTGTTAGCGACCTAAGGAGTTGCCGTGTTAGCGACCTAAGGAGATAGGTCGCATAAGTGTTAGGTCGTAGCACTGTTAGGTCGCGTAGGTTGCTAAGTTGTTAGGTCGCTAGGATAGTTTAAGTGTTAGGTCGCGTAGATCTAACTGTTAGGTCGTATGTTGTGTTAGGTCGCGTAGAAGTCTAAGTTGTTAGGTCGCAACCCAACTAGGTCGTAGGTCGAAGGAAAGCGCATTGCTTTAGGTCGTCAAGTGTTAGGTCGCTGAGGAGTTATGTCGTGGATCTGTTAGGTCGGAGAAGCTTAGGTCGGAGAGGCTTAGGTCGGAAGCGACTTAGGGAGATAGCCAGATTTCGACTTAAGGACAGATTTCAGCTATAAATAGGAGAGGTTGTTCTCACTTTTTGGGATCCGGATTTTTGAAGCGACGAAGTGCTGCCATTTTGAGAGCTCGACTTCTACACTTCTTCACTTCTTTTCTCCACTCTAATCTAGTGCTTCCATCCATCCAAATCGAAGATCAAGGTTGAAGATTCAAGAGCCTAGATTGAAGATCTTCATCTTTTCAAGAGAGATTTCTTCGTTTGAAGTGAGATCTTGTCGGATCTAGCTTAGTTCTTCGCTGTCCAGATCTGAAGTTGTTATCTTTTTGATTGTTTAGGAGATTTGGTGAGTGGTGATTATCTCTCACACGGATCCAAAAGAGTATATCGGATTGTTGGCTCGTTTTGGTGTTAAAATAGAGATTTCCATGCATTTTCTTCATCCTATGTGTAGATCCATATAGATCCATTGTTCATGATGATGTTACATCCATTCTATCATATGTTAACCTATGCAAGTTCATTCATCAAGTTTGTAGAGATATAATCCATGTTTTCATGCTTATTGGACTTTCAACTCTTTAATTACGAAAATGCCATTATTGTTATAATTGTCTACTTAGATCATTTTTGAATGCTTGATTGCTTGGATTGATGTTTGATTTGATTGATTGTTATGAACTAGATGATTGATGATTAGATTTAGATCGAAGATGATTCAAAAGCTAAGGGAAAGGCTCTTGAAATGGAAAAGTTGCTCGTGGCATATGTAGCGGGATGATGAAGCTCTTATGCATAGATTTGATGATGTAATGATGAGATGAGGCTTTGCGAGGATGTAATGAAGCGAGGCAATCATGTGGTGAAGACTTGGTCTAATCCAGACGGGATCATTCCAAGCATGTTGATAACTCGGTGATATGATTCGAGTTGAAGATAATGAATGGATATGAGAATAGTCGTCGAGGAGGATGACTAGGAGGCTTGGATAGCATCGTTGTTGAAGGTTCTAGCATGCTCTAAGCAAGAGTACGTTTGGGCAGATTCGATAGTCCCAACGGCCAACTGTTGATGGTCGAGTACTCTGGGCAGATTCGATAGTCCTAGGCACGGGCTGCGACGACGTGCGGGAGTTATGTCTAGAACCGGGGTTTCCATTAGCCCTTGACGGACGGCTGAAAGAATGTGCCGGTCATTCAATTAACGGTGATATCGAAGCAATGATAACAGTGATAGCCAGAGTCATGGATGTTTGGTTGTATCGTCATTCGGACTCAAGAGCGGTATTTTCTGGGTGCTTATCTGATTTAGGCCTTGGTACTCGGAAAACATCGCCCTTGACTCGAGTGATAGTAGCTTTACTTTAAATTGTATGCTCTGCTATGTTTGCTTCTGCTTAGTGTGTGTCTGGGGGCTATCACTGTAGAATGAGGTTGGAGTGGGAGGGTTGTATTCCTATTCCTTTTTCCTTTATGCTCTTTTGGTATGTTGTTAGTTAATTTACTGCTCACTAAGACTGTTGTCTGACTCAAGGCTTTATGTTTTAATTCTTATTGCCTTGGGCTGTTCGTCCATTTTGGGACGGGCAGACTAGGTAGCAGGTGACAGGTGCTGTTCTCCTCTCACGATGCTGATATCGAAGACGAGCTGGAGGGTTGCATATTATCTTCTTATTATATGTACTGGATATTCCGCTGTTTTGTATTCTCTGAGAGATATGTAGTGAGGCTGGATGTATTGACTATGTGGATGCTTGTATTCAACTATTATGGAGTTTTATATGATGTCATTTTGTTCTGTAAAGCTTCACTATACATATGTTCTATTGTATTTTGTCCATGCGCTGTGAGTAATACGATAGATTCTTTATGTTTTAAATCTTACCTTGACAATCGTCCATGGTCGCCTGGCACACTTTACAGCGCTCTATCTCTAGATTCGGTGCAGGGGTCATGGGCGGTCGTCACATTTGGTATCAGAGCATTGGTTAATCGATTTTACCCAACGCTCGCTGTCGTAACTACGTATGAGAGACGTAATTGTATTTTGATGGATGATTACTATATATAATATAGTAGCTTAGTAGAGTTTGAGTCCTTTATGCAGTTGTTTCTCTAGATGTTTTAATCATTCCTTTTTATAGATATTGAGAATGAGTCGAAGAGGGAGACCAGCTGCTAGGGAAGGCCGTGCTACTGAAGAGACTGCTGATTATGCAGCCATGTTCGAAGCTATGATGACTTCGATCATGAGGAGGATACCAGTTCCGGGGGCGGCAGTAGATGTTGGAGTTCAAGTCCAAACTCCGAAACCAGTGGATTTTGCTAAGCTGTGCAAGGATTATACTGCTCTTGGAGGGAAGGTTTTCTTGGGAACAGAATCAACTATTGAGGTCCAGAGGTGGATAGATGCTTGTAGAAGGATCTTTGGTGATTTGGGAATTGATGATGCAACTAAGAGGAAGTTGGCATCAAGGCAGCTTCAAGGGAGAGCCTCTGATTGGTGGAACTCTATTACCATCGATACTGCGGAGGAAGAGATTACTTGGGAGCAATTCCAAGCTAGATTTGAAGCTAAGTTCATTTCTACAGCTCAGAAGTCTGTTCTGTTCAAGAGGTTTGTGGAGCTCAAGCAAGGTGGAAGATCAGTTCTTGAGTATGTTTCTGAGTTCGAAGCTTTGTCCAAGTATGCCCGGTCGTATATTGAATCTGCTTATCAGAAGAATGAGAAGTTTGTGACCGGCTTGGATAGTTATCTTGGGAGACAGTTGGTGGATCATTTGGACGATTCATTTGAGAAGCTTGTGGAGAAAGCTCTTAGGCATGAGAGTCTGTTTCCTAAGGAAGGACCTGTTGTTGCTGTTACCAAGGGAGAATCTAAACCACAGCAGGGTGGAAACCAGAAGAGGAAGCAGCAGCAGCAGAAGGGTAAGGATGGCCAGAAGAAGCCGAAAGGCGAGGTAACTTGCTACAATTGTCAGCAGAAGGGCCATTTCTCTAAGGATTGTAAGAATCCGAAGGCACCGATGAAGTGTCACAACTGTGACAAGCCGGGGCATTTCAGGAAGAATTGTCCAGAACCAAGGAAGGACAGGCAGATTGTGCAAGCCTATGCTTTGGGGGCTGTTCCGTCGTCTTCGAAAGCTCCTACTGCTGAAGAGAAGGGAAAGAGTGTGGTTGTTCAAGGTACTCTTTTCCTATGTGGTGTTCCAGTTAGAGTTCTGTTTGATACTGGAGCGTCGCATTCATTTGTTTGTAATGAACTAGTAGGCCGGTTAGGTTTGAAGCCGGATATTGTTGATAGGCCATTGGTTGTGACTAATCCAGTTGGGGGTTCGTCTTGTTTGTGTATGTTATGCCGTGGTCTAGTTGTGTCGAGTCATGGTTGCTCTTTTGTTTGTGATTGCTTTGTTCTGAACTTTGCGGGGTTCGGAATTATTTTGGGTATGGACTGGCTTAGGAAGTATGCGGCTAAGGTTGATTGTGAGAGGCTAGAGGTGACAGTCGAGAATGTGGAAGGGCGAAAGATTGTGATACGATGTAAGCATGAGGAAGGCGTCTTCATGAGCTTCATGTATTCGCTAGTTGTTCCACGGGATGGACTGTCTTTAGTGCCAATCGCAAATGGATTCGAGGATGTCTTTGACGAAGTCAAAGGGTTGCCGCCGCATAGAGAGATCGAGTTTCGTATAGATCTAGTTGAAGGAGCCAGACCTGTTGTGATGCCTCTTAGGCGGATGGCGCCTAGGGAACAGCAAGAGTTGAGGGTGCAAGTTGATGATCTTTTGCAGAAAGGATTCATTCGGCGTAGTGTGTCCGAGTGGGGTGCACCGGTTGTGTTTGCAACCAAGGCAGATGGATCGTTGAGATTGTGTGTGGATTATCGTGAGCTGAATAAGGTGACTAAGAAGAACAAGTATCCATTGCCGAGAATAGATGACTTGTTTGATCAGCTTCACGAGGCTAAGGTGTTTTCTCAAATGGATTTGGCAACGGGATTTCACCAGTTGAGAGTGGCTAAGGATAGTGTGCCGAAGACTGCTTTTAGGACACCATCCGGTTTCTTTGAGTGGCTGGTAATGCCGTTTGGATTGACTAACGCGCCAGCATATTTTGTGGATCTTATGAATAGAGTGTTCAGAGATCAGTTGAACAAGTTCGTACTTGTGTTCGTGGATGATATTCTGATTTATTCCAGAACGGAGGAAGAGCACAAGACGCACTTGCGTATTGTTTTGGAGATCTTACGGAAACACCAGCTGAAGGCTAAGTTTTCGAAGTGTCACTTCTGGAAGAGTGAAGTGAGGTTCTTAGGCCATGTGATTTCTGGAAATGGAATAGCGGTTGATCCCGCTAAGGTGGCAGCAATCCAGGATTGGGTTAGACCTAAGAATGCATCTGATGTGAGAAGTTTTCTTGGATTAGCAGGATATTATCGACGGTTTATCAAAGACTTCTCCAAGATAGCTGCACCGTTAACAGGATTGACGAAAAAGAACCAAGTGTTCAGTTGGGATGCTAAGTGTGAGCAAGCTTTCGGAATCCTGAAAGAGAGATTGACGAGTGCTCCTGTTTTGACTATTCCAAGTGGGAATGATGAGATGGTGGTTTACACCGACGCGTGTGGTACTGGACTTGGAGCAGTGCTGATGCAGAAGGATAAAGTTGTTGCGTATGCCAGTCGACAACTGAAGCCGCATGAAAGGAATTACCCAACTCATGATTTGGAGTTAGCGGCGATTGTATTTGCTCTGAAGATGTGGAGGCATTATCTGTTGGGAGTTCGATTCGAGTTGTTTACAGATCATAAGTCGTTGAAGTATCTTTTCTCCCAGAAGGATTTGAATCTTCGGCAGCAACGTTGGCTAGAGTTTTTGGCATCATATGATTTTGGAATAGCTTATACTCCGGGAAAAGGTAACGCAGTGGCAGATGCGTTAAGTCGAAGACATGCAGGATTGGGAGCCATGTTTTCTGAATGGAAGAGTCTCGAGTATTTAGCTGGATTTGACTTCAGGCCTAGATGTGAATTGGAACCTGAGATGTTGGCAAACTTATCAATAAGACCCACTCTTGTGGAAAGGATTGGCGAGGGCCAAAAGCGAGATGATAAGCTTGTCAAGATTATCCGTGGATTGGAATCTGGATTGGATCCAGAAAAGGATAAAGGATTCGAGGTCGATAGAGAAGGTTGGCTTCGAAAGCAAGGACGACTAGTTGTTCCCGATATAGATGAATTGAGGAGTGAAGTTCTGAAGGAAAGTCATCACTCGAAGCTGACAATTCATCCAGGAGGAAACAAGATGTATCGGGATATGAAGAGAACCTACTACTGGGAAGGCATGAAGAAGGATGTTGGAGATTTCATTTCCAAGTGTATGAATTGCCAGTTGGTTAAAGCCGAACAGAAGAAGCCAAGTGGATTGCTTCAGCCCTTAGAAGTTCCTACATGGAAGTGGGAACAAGTGTCGATGGATTTTATTGATGGATTGCCTAGAACCAGAACGGGAAATGAAGGAATTTGGGTCATTGTGGATCGTCTGACTAAGAGTGCACGATTCATTCCTGTTCGATCGACTAGAACGGCATCAAAGTTGGCTGAGTTGTATGTTAAGTGGATAGTTCGATTCCATGGTGTTCCGAAGAGTATAGTGAGCGATCGAGACCCATTGTTCACTAGTGGATTTTGGAAGAGCTTCCAGGAAGTCTTGGGAACCGAGTTGTGTTTGAGTACAGCTTATCACCCTCAGACAGATGGCCAGACTGAGAGAGTCAACCGAGTTTTGGAAGATCTCCTCAGAGCCTGTGTTTTAGATTTCGGAGGATCATGGGAAGATCACCTTCATTTGGTGGAGTTTGCGTACAACAACAGTTACCAGTCAAGTATTGGTATGGCACCGTATGAGGCGTTGTATGGAAGACCGTGTAACTCTCCGACATGTTGGTTGGAAACTGGAGAAAAGCTGATGCTTGGGCCAGAGATGATTCGGCAGACTTCAGATTGTATAGAGATCATTCGGCAACGAATGAAAGCAGCCCAAGATCGTCAGAAGAGTTATGCCGATAAGCGTCGAAAGGATTTGGAATTCGATGTAGGAGATATGGTTTTTGTGAAGATTTCTCCACTGAAGAATGTTATTCGATTTGGAAAGAAAGGAAAGTTGACTCCGAGATTTGTTGGACCATTCCCGATTATCGAGCGAATCGGAAAGCTCGCTTATAGATTGGAGTTACCAGAGAAGATGTCGAGTGTGCACAATGTTTTTCATGTATCATATCTACGGAAGTATGTGCACGACTCGAGTACGGTGGTTTCTGCTGATAGCTGTGAAGACTTAGAAGTTGATCCAGTTGATAGAAGACCTCGTAAGCCGCTTCGTGTTGTTGAAACCGACACGAAACAGCTTAGGAGGAAGGTAGTTAAGTTGCTCAAGATACAATGGAGTGATGATGATAACGACTGTACGTGGGAAGTGGAAGAGAGGATGAAGGCAGCTCATCCTGAACTCTTCAAGGTATGGCCCTAAGGTGTCGTCTCATCTCGCGATATTGTAACTTGTTCTAAGTTTTAGAATTCTGTACGCTAAGTTAGAATTGGATGCATGGTTTGTTGATTATTATGGATGGTAGGCGTACAGAATAGTCTTTGATTGCTTTGGTTGTTTGGAATTTCGGGGGCGAAATTCCTAAGGGGGAGAGAATGTAACGACCCGTATTTTTACGGATCGACATGTTCGTCAAAATCTGGAATTTTAGCACTTTCATGTCATTTCAGATTTTTAGGCAGATTTGTCTAAGTCCTAGGTCGTAGACGACCTAAGAGCTAAGTCGTGACCGACCTATAGGATGGTAGCGGGTTAAGAGATAAGTCTGGGTCGAGTTGCCGACTTAAGTAATTAACCGAGTTAAGGAAGTGTGGTTGACCGACTTAAGGCAGTGACCGACCTAAGTGATGAGTCGTGACCGACTTAAGAGGTTTAGGCGACCTAAGGAAGAGTGGTAGGCGACCTAAAGTATTCTGGGGTAGAGTTAGGTCGGCAACGACCTAAGGAACTATTGTGAGCGACCTAAGAGTTTTGGTGAGTTAAGTGTTAGGTCGGCAAGACGAGTTAGCGACCTAGTGGTTCCGTGTTAGCGACCTAAGGAGTTAGCTTGTTAGCGACCTAAGGAGTTAGCTTGTTAGCGACCTAAGGAGTTGCCGTGTTAGCGACCTAAGGAGATAGGTCGCATAAGTGTTAGGTCGTAGCACTGTTAGGTCGCGTAGGTTGCTAAGTTGTTAGGTCGCTAGGATAGTTTAAGTGTTAGGTCGCGTAGATCTAACTGTTAGGTCGTATGTTGTGTTAGGTTGCGTAGAAGTCTAAGTTGTTAGGTCGCAACCCAACTAGGTCGTAGGTCGAAGGAAAGCGCATTGCTTTAGGTCGTCAAGTGTTAGGTCGCTGAGGAGTTATGTCGTGGATCTGTTAGGTCGGAGAAGCTTAGGTCGGAGAGGCTTAGGTCGGAAGCGACTTAGGGAGATAGCCAGATTTCGACTTAAGGACAGATTTCAGCTATAAATAGGAGAGGTTGTTCTCACTTTTTGGGATCCGGATTTTTGAAGCGACGAAGTGCTGCCATTTTGAGAGCTCGACTTCTACACTTCTTCACTTCTTTTCTCCACTCTAATCTAGTGCTTCCATCCATCCAAATCGAAGATCAAGGTTGAAGATTCAAGAGCCTAGATTGAAGATCTTCATCTTTTCAAGAGAGATTTCTTCGTTTGAAGTGAGATCTTGTCGGATCTAGCTTAGTTCTTCGCTGTCCAGATCTGAAGTTGTTATCTTTTTGATTGTTTAGGAGATTTGGTGAGTGGTGATTATCTCTCACACGGATCCAAAAGAGTATATCGGATTGTTGGCTCGTTTTGGTGTTAAAATAGAGATTTCCATGCATTTTCTTCATCCTATGTGTAGATCCATATAGATCCATTGTTCATGATGATGTTACATCCATTCTATCATATGTTAACCTATGCAAGTTCATTCATCAAGTTTGTAGAGATATAATCCATGTTTTCATGCTTATTGGACTTTCAACTCTTTAATTACGAAAATGCCATTATTGTTATAATTGTCTACTTAGATCATTTTTGAATGCTTGATTGCTTGGATTGATGTTTGATTTGATTGATTGTTATGAACTAGATGATTGATGATTAGATTTAGATCGAAGATGATTCAAAAGCTAAGGGAAAGGCTCTTGAAATGGAAAAGTTGCTCGTGGCATATGTAGCGGGATGATGAAGCTCTTATGCATAGATTTGATGATGTAATGATGAGATGAGGCTTTGCGAGGATGTAATGAAGCGAGGCAATCATGTGGTGAAGACTTGGTCTAATCCAGACGGGATCATTCCAAGCATGTTGATAACTCGGTGATATGATTCGAGTTGAAGATAATGAATGGATATGAGAATAGTCGTCGAGGAGGATGACTAGGAGGCTTGGATAGCATCGTTGTTGAAGGTTCTAGCATGCTCTAAGCAAGAGTACGTTTGGGCAGATTCGATAGTCCCAACGGCCAACTGTTGATGGTCGAGTACTCTGGGCAGATTCGATAGTCCTAGGCACGGGCTGCGACGACGTGCGGGAGTTATGTCTAGAACCGGGGTTTCCATTAGCCCTTGACGGACGGCTGAAAGAATGTGCCGGTCATTCAATTAACGGTGATATCGAAGCAATGATAACAGTGATAGCCAGAGTCATGGATGTTTGGTTGTATCGTCATTCGGACTCAAGAGCGGTATTTTCTGGGTGCTTATCTGATTTAGGCCTTGGTACTCGGAAAACATCGCCCTTGACTCGAGTGATAGTAGCTTTACTTTAAATTGTATGCTCTGCTATGTTTGCTTCTGCTTAGTGTGTGTCTGGGGGCTATCACTGTAGAATGAGGTTGGAGTGGGAGGGTTGTATTCCTATTCCTTTTTCCTTTATGCTCTTTTGGTATGTTGTTAGTTAATTTACTGCTCACTAAGACTGTTGTCTGACTCAAGGCTTTATGTTTTAATTCTTATTGCCTTGGGCTGTTCGTCCATTTTGGGACGGGCAGACTAGGTAGCAGGTGACAGGTGCTGTTCTCCTCTCACGATGCTGATATCGAAGACGAGCTGGAGGGTTGCATATTATCTTCTTATTATATGTACTGGATATTCCGCTGTTTTGTATTCTCTGAGAGATATGTAGTGAGGCTGGATGTATTGACTATGTGGATGCTTGTATTCAACTATTATGGAGTTTTATATGATGTCATTTTGTTCTGTAAAGCTTCACTATACATATGTTCTATTGTATTTTGTCCATGCGCTGTGAGTAATACGATAGATTCTTTATGTTTTAAATCTTACCTTGACAATCGTCCATGGTCGCCTGGCACACTTTACAGCGCTCTATCTCTAGATTCGGTGCAGGGGTCATGGGCGGTCGTCACATATCAATTCGAGCATTCCAAGCTCTTGGAGCTTGTTTCAACCCATAAAGTGCTTTCTTTAGCTTCAAGACCTTGTCTTCTTCTCCCTTGACTTCGTAGCCTTGTGGTTGCTCGAAATAAATTTCTTCTTCAAGAACTCCATTTAGGAAGACAGATTTCACATCCATTTGATGCATCTTCCAATTGTTTTGAGCTGCTAAAGAAATTATTAGTCTAATAGTTTCTAGTCGAGTGACTGGAGTGAATACCTCATCATAGTCAATGCCAGCTCTTTGACTATAGCCTTTTACCACCAATCTCGCCTTATATCTTTCGACTTCTCCTTTGGCGTTTTTCTTTGCTTTGTACACCCACTTCACACCAATTGCCTTGTGTTCTTTTGGAAGTGAAGCTAACTACCATGTATCATTCTTCTTGATGGCCTTGATTTCTTCATCCATAGCATTTTTCCAATTCTTCTTTTGCAAAGCTTCTTGGAAGTTTATAGGCTCACAATCCAAAAATAGACAAAAGAGAGTAAAATTGTCTTGATTTTCTGTTACCTCGTAAATTTCTTGAAGGCTTTTAAAGCGTGGAGCCCCTTCACTTAAGCTCTCATCTTCTTGACAACTTGTGGTTGGTGAAGCTAGTGGGGAAGTGGGCTCATTGCTTGATTGTTCGATCCTTGGTTGTTGCATTTCATCTCCTTCAAGGTATGGAAAGAAGTTGTAATTGTCATTATGTGATCTCCATTCTCATTCTATTTCTTCATCGAACACAATATCTCGACTAATTATTATCTTCCTTGTATCGGGATTGTAAAGCTTATAGCCTTTAGAGTTGGTGTCGTAACCAATGAAAATGTACTTCTCACTTTTTGTCATCCAAGTTGCTTCGCTTCTCGTCCGGTATATGTACATGGGCTATGCTTCCAAAGACTCTTAAATGAGAAATACCAGGCTTCCTTCTACTCCATGCTTCTCATGGTGTCTTTCGCCACACACTTCTTATTGGAGATCGGTTTGATAGATAAACCGCACATGCCACAGCTTCCGTCCAAAATTCCTTTGGCAGCCTTTTACTTTTAAGCATGCTCCTTGCCATCTCAAGAATTGTCCTATTCTTCCTTTCTGCTACTCCATTTTGCTGGGGGATCTAGGCACTGTCAGCCGTCGTTTGATTCCATTATCTTCAAAATACTTTTGGAATTCTTTTGATGTGAACTCTCCTCCACGGTCACATCTCATGGCTTTAATTATAAGGCCACTTTCCTTCTCAACTTAGGCCTTGAACTTCTTGAAGTTCTCAAAAACCTCTGATTTCTCCTTCAAAAAATATACCCATGTTTTTCTTGAAAAATCATCGATGAAAAGAAGGAAATAGTTACCCTTACCAAGTGAACTTGGCTTGATCGAACCACACACATCCGTATGTATGAGTTGCAACGGCTTTTTAGCTCTTGAGTATGACTCCTTTGGAAAGCCCATTTCGAATTGCTTTCCAAGTAAACATCCTTCACACACTTGATTAGGATGGCTTATGCATGGTAATCCTCTTACCATTTCCTTTCTGGAGAGAAATTCTAATCCTCTGAAGTTAAGATGTCCAAAACGAAGATGCCAAAGCCAAGAGGCATCTTTGTAGCACACCTTAAGGCATTGTGCGACATCATTTTGAATGTTGAGCACAAACATTCTATTTCTTGACATTGGTACCTTAGCAATGAATTTACTAGCATCGTCTCTTATAGAAAGGTTATTATCTTTTAATCGAATATCATAACCTTTCTTTAAGAGTTGTCCTAGGCTCAAGATGTTGCTCTTCATGTTTGGCACATAATAAACATTAGAAATGAATTGGTGCTCTCCATTCTTCAATCGGATAAGAACCTTTCCTTTACCTTTCACTGCTATCTTTGATTCATCTCCAAATGCGACGTTGCCCTTCACCATTTCATCAAGCTCCACAAACATGTTTTTTGTTCCACACATATGGTTGCTTGCACCGCTATCTAGGTACCATTTATTTTCCTCACCTTTTTCATTTTCTTTGTGAGCTAGTAGTAATGCACCATCCTCTTGATTTTTTCTTCAACGTAATTGGTCTTCTCTTCAACTTTATTGTTTCTTGGAGCTCTACATTCGGAAGCATAATGTCCAAATTTCTCACAATTGTAGCATTTAACGCGTGACTTGTCATACCTTGAATTTCCTCTCCCACGACCTTTTATTGAGCTTTCTCCTCTTTTATTGTTGTTGTTGTTGTTTTCATTGTTGGGCTTCCAACCTCGTCCATGTCCATATCCACGACCTCTTCCTCTTTCTTGGCCACAACCCCATCTTTGTTGGCTTCGATTATTTTCTTCCTTTTTTGAATCAATCCGTGTCTTTTGAACTTGCTCCACGGTCTCTTCCTTCTTCATTTTCTTTTCTTCATAAGCTTGCAATAAGCCTAGAAGTTCCTCTATTGACATGGTCTTCAAGTTTATTGTTTCTTCAGTGATGGCGATAATATGTTCAAACTTTGGATCTAATGATCTAAGAATCTTCTCCATAATTCTTACATAATCTAACTTCTCACCTTCTTTCATATGCAAAGTTTCAAACTCTCCTCTTAAAGTTTGAAGACGTACCTTTTTGACTTGATCAGCTCCCTTGTAAGATGTTTGAAGCTTCTTTCATGCTTCTTTTGCTGACTTCGATCCCGAAACCTTCTCAAAAGTATCATCGGTCAATGCTTGATAGATTAGACAGAGAGCCTTCTTGTCTCTCGTCCTTGAGTTTGTCAAACTATCCCTTTGAGTTTGAGATAAGCTACTTCATTTTATTGTTCAGTATAGCTTTTCTCCACTATTTCCTATACGTCACGTGCTCCAAGGAAAGCCATCATCCTTAAGCTCCAATTGTCATAATTGTTCTTGGTGAGCATTGGAACTTGTAAGTGAACGCCCTTATTTGCCATCTCTATCTTTTTTTGAAAGAATCTTAAAGCTCAGATACCACTTCGTTGAATATTGTTTATGAGAAAGAGGGAGAGAATATAAGAAAGAGGCTTTTTTATTATTGAAAACTTTTCTTTTATTGATGGTAGATTTCTTGCTTGATAGCTTGATACAAAATGACGAGAGAGATCTTCTATTTATAGGACTCCATAGACTATTCTAGAAATATGACTCTCTAAACAATTCTAGAAACATGACTCCATACATAATTCTTATTTCTACTAGAAAATTCAAGAGCTCTCAACAAACTACAGTAAATGCAAGAAGACTCTAGAAACTATAATAACAAGAAGCTTCTAGAAATTAACCATAACAAATCAAGTTCAATATTTCAACAAAGTCATCATCATTTGGGTTATTTTAGAATTTGCCGCTGAAAATCATTGCCGTGCCAAGGAATTACTCAAATTTCCGGCTGCTCAAAATTTTCAAGAGAAAAGCAAGCAATATTCTTTCAAGCAACAAGAAAATCCACAAAATTCCAAAATCAGAAATCAAGAAACATATCAAAACAGCAAGAAAAGGCAGTGCCATGCCAAGAAAATTGTCAGAGTAACTTCATCATTCAATTTTTTGGCTGCAACATACCTGTTTTTCCCACCGTAGACAACATTTCTTGTTCTGGTAAGGAAGAATCTGAATCCTCAAGGCTGTTCTTGCATCAAGAATCATCATCATGGCAGAAGGAATCTTTGCCACTTCATCCAACCCATCCAGTTCATATCAGGTTTCCATAAAAAACCTCATTAAAACCATCATTAGCTCTCAGAATCAGTTAATTACAGCCCAGCCTAAAGAAGATAATTATCTTCTTTGGAAAATCCAAGTTGAAATAGCAATCAGAGGTTATGGCCTTGAAGGATTTCTCCTTGGCACTATCCCCATCCCACCAAAGTTTATAACTGATCAAGAAAATAAGATAGTTAGGAATGAAGATTACATAAAGTACCAAAGAAAAGATAGTTTAATATGCTCATGGCTATTATCTTCCATAAGCATGAACTTACTACCTCAAGTAATAGGAAGAAAAACTGCCAAAGGGATATGGACAACAGTTGAGAGGATATTCAATTCTCAATCTACTGCCAAGATAATGCATTATAAAAGGCAATTACACAGTATTAGCAAGGACAATCTGTCCATGGTGAATACTTAACAAAAATCAAAACAACTTGTGATTTACTGGAAGCAGCTGGGCACAAAATCTCAGATTCAGAGCAAGTCTTGATCATATTAAGTGTTCTAAATGATGAATATGAGGCAGTTGTTGCAGTCATATCATCTCAGAGAACTGCACCTCCCATAGAAGATGTGCACTCTATACTTCTTGCACATGAAGGAAGAATAGATTTCAAGAAACCCATTGATTCAGACATGTCCATTAACTATGCAGCAAACTACAGAGGTAAAACACAATACAACAACAAGACTGAGCAACAGAATCAAAGAGGTAATCAGCCAGTCAGAGGTAGGGGTAGAGGAAGGTGGAATAACAACAATAGATCAAAATGTCAAATAAGTGAAAAAGTTGGTCACACTGCCCCAAAGTGCTACTTCAGACTTAACATGAATTATGTTCCAGGAAATAGTTCAAGCAATCAAAGAAATAAAAATTACAGTGCAAATTTGGCACAAGTTCAATCAGAGACAAATAATCAAACAGAAAGCAACAGAAATCAGATCACAAGGCCAGAACACATTCAAGATGAAGCATGGTACCCTGACTCTGGAGCAACAAATCATATAACAAGCAATCTTGGCAACTTGAATCTTGGGTGTAAAGAGTATAAAGGTACATAGTCAATTTGCATGGGAAATGGTGAGTCTATTAATATAACTCACCCATATCAGAGGTGCAAGACAGTTGTTTTTGAATAATTTATGGAGAGTATCAAAAATAAAGAAAAAACTCATCAGTGTTTCTCATTTTGCCAAAGACAATAATGTCTATTTTGAATTCTTTCCTAAGTATTGTTTAGTTAGAGACATACTAACTAAAGAAATTTTATTGCAGGGTGATGCAGATAGAGGATTATACAGTTTAAAATTAGTTAACTGCATCAATCATGGGAAAGAACAACAAATATGTAATCTGTCGAAGCCACTCAGACATAAAATCATAAAAGTATTTTAGATCTATGACACTACAAGCTTGGACATCCAAATATGAATGTTGTTAAACAAGTGCTTAGTGATAATAAAATTTCTTTTGATGATATTCCATTACCATACGTTTATACTTACTATCAGATGGGTAAAATCCACAAGCTAGCATTTAACAATTCACACACTGTGTATTTAAACCCTTTAGAATTAGTTGCTACAGACCTTAGGGGTCCAGCCCTAATATGTTTAGATTATGGCTACAAGTATTATGTATCTTTTATTGATGCATATTCTAGATATACTTGGATCTATTTCTTAAAGGCTAAATCTAAAATATATAATGTTGTAGTTCATTTTATATATGTGGCTGAAAAGCAAACTGGGTGTCAGGTTAAAACTATTCAATCTGATAATGGTACTAAGTTTAAAACACTCAGCAATTATTTTAACAAAAAGGGAATAATTCATAGGATAACATGTCCCTATACTTTTGAGCAAAGTGGCTTAGTTGAGAGAAAACATAGACATATTGTTGAGACAGGACTTACTCTCTTAGCTCAGGCTTCTCTACCCTTAAAATTCTGGCCTGACTCATTTAACACAGCAGTTTATTTAATTAACAGATTACCAACAAGGGTTTTAAAAGGAGTAAGTCACATAGAAAAATTATATGGTATAAAACCTGATTATCAAAGTCTAAAGACTTTGGATGTCTATGTTTTCCCTATCTAAGACCATACAACAAAAACAAATTAGACTTTAGATCAAAACCATGTACTTTTATAGGATACGGAGTAAATCAGAAGGGATATAAATGTCTAGATGACAATGGAAAAGTTTTCATTAGCAAACATGTTGTATTTAGTGAGCATATATTTCCCTTTAGCAATTCAGACATGAAAACAACAAGGAAGATTTTTAATCCAAGAGCTTCAATACCTGACCTACCTGTCTACTCAGACAATTGGCAACATGAAGGGACTGAAAGGACTGCAGGAGCTTCTGATTCACAACATCAATCAGATCATGAACCAGTGGGAACACCCAGCTATCTCAGTCAGTCTCTTTCTTAACCTATCAATCAAGATCAACAAGTTAGTGAAGAAAGTGCAAGTACTCAGCAAAATACATCAAGAGATAATACTGATCAATCAAACAGAGTAGAATCACATGTAAGATCAAGTCACCATATGATCACAAGGCCAAAGAGTGGCATATTCAAGCCAAAGCTTTACATTGCAACCACAATGACTAAGGAACCAGAAACTTTTGATCAAGCTGCAAAAGACAAGAAATGGAAAGCATCCATGGATGAGGAGTATATTGCTCTTATGAAAAATAAAACATGGGACCTAGTTTATCCACCAGACAACAAAAATATAGTGGGATGCAAGTGGACTTATAAATTAAAAAAGAATCCGGATGGAACTGTGGCCAGATATAAAGCAAGACTTGTTGCTAAAGGTTACACTCAACAATATAGGTTCGACTTCAAAGAGACATTCTCTCCAGTGGTCAAACCAGCAACTATTAGAATAATTCTTACTATTACTTTGCATAAAAACTGGAGCATCAGGCAACTTGATGTTAATAATGCCTTCTTGAATGGCACTCCACAGGAGGAGATTTATATGGCGTAGCCACAGGGATACAATCAAAATAGAAATTATGCGTGCAAATTAAATAAGGCAATATATGGCCTTAAACAAGCACCCAGGGTCTGGTTTGTTAGACTGAAAATCACCTTAATGAAATTGGGATATCAGTCTACCAAATTAGACAATTCACTTTTTATTAAAGATAGCAAAGAATCCATGATATGCATTCTAATATATGTTGACGATCTAATTTTTACAGGTAACAGTGATGCAGATATCAACAATCTCATTCAATATTTAGGTAAAAAATTCTCTGTCAAGGATCTTGGAGATCTAAGCTACTTTCTGGGCATAGAAATGATAAGAAAGTCAAATTCAGAAATGATACTAAGTCCGAAGAAGTACATTACTTAATTACTGCATAAATCAAAAATGAATGAAGCAAATCCTCAACCAACACCTATGATAAGCAACCACTAGCTCTCTAAGAACAGGGGAGAACCAATATTTAATATTAAACAATACAGAAGTATTATTGGAGCTTTACAATATGCAACTATAACTAGACATGGCATATCGTTCAATGTTAACAAAGTGTCTCAATTTATGTAGGAACCATTGAATGAGCACTGAAGAGCTGTAAAGAGGATCTTAAGATATCGTAAAAGGACTATAAACTATGGACTATCTTTCAAAAAATGCAACAATCTCAATGTGGTTGGTTACACAGATGCTGATTGGGCAACAGATCCAGGTGAGATAAAATTTGTTTATGGATATTGCATTTATATTGGAGAAAATATCGTGTCATGGTGCTCTAAAAAGCAGTCTAAAATTTCTAGATATAGTTCCAAGGCTGAGTACGGGAGTCTAGCCAGTGCCACAGTAGAAATTTTATGGATATAGTCTTTATTAAGTGAATTAAAAATCAAATCAGATCTCAAGCCAGTTATATGGTGTGATAATCTAAGTACAATGCACATGTCTGCAAATCCAGTGCTACATTCAAGGACAAAACATATTAAAATAGACCTATACTTTGTACGAGAACAATTACTCAGTGGAAAGCTACAATTTAACCATATACCTGCTGCATACCAGAGAGCTGATGTTCTTACCAAAGCTCTATCAGCGAGGAACTTCACAAGATTCAGAGACGAGCTCAAAGTGAAGACAAGTTTCAGTTGACAAAAAAGGACTAGATCTACATCACGCATGTGCTGGAATCTTGATCGCGAAGAGATTCTAGTCACAGATCTAAAGAAAATCTTTAGATCTGAAACTCAAAACCTTGCAAGTTCTCAGATCTGAAGATTAAATGATTTGGAGACCAAATCAGGCATATAGATATGATTCACTAAAGCTCTCTCACAAATATCTCATTAATTTTGAAGTATAATAGTGGATCTGGAAGGATTTGTTGAATTTCAGAGAAAAATCGCATTGTGCCCTAATCTCGGTTTTGAGGGGGGATAAAGAACAGAAATGATGCATAATCTCAACAGCGGCTATCTGAACATATATCAAATATTTGCATACCAGATAGGAGACCCGACCCGCATTTCTTTATTTCATTTTGAAGTGGGCTGGCTTCATAAGGCCCAGCACAAGTATTTTGCTATATATATTTGTTGTAAAGTATTGCAAGTTGTACCGAGAATTTTCAATATCAATAAAACTTTCTCAATTTCCTTCAAATATTTATAGCCAGTTTCAGTGCACACTTGTTTAAATAAAAGTTCAATTAATGGCAACCAGCTTAGACAATGAAATTTATTCATTATTCCATTATAAAAAAATTAAGTTACGGTAATACATGTTTCAGCACTTCACTCTCAGTCTCTGGTAACAATTTCATTCCTTGAATAAGGTTGACTTCAGTATCAAGTAACAATTCACATTAGCATTTATGTATATAAATCATTTCTCCAAATCCAGTTACTCACCACATATGTGAACAATAGCTTATTTCTATGTTAATAATCAAGCAACATAAGCAACATATTTTTAGTTTGTAAGGTAAGTAAGTCAATAATAACCATTTAGAGTTGTAGCTTGCAATAACTAACAACTGATAATATCATGTGGAGCGAGGGAAAATTGCTTCTCATAATGATATTTAAACTTTATTCCATTTGGCTTATGCATAAAAATAACAACAAAAACAAAAAACTAATTTAGGGGTTAAAATATAAAAGCAATACAATTTTGAAATACTAATCAGGTAGAAGCCAAATGTTTATATATATTTTTTTGTAGGTGAAAACATCAATCCATGAACTGGCCCTTCGTGACCACCGAGTATATCCCATAGACATTGTGTCCACTGAGTATATCCATTGTGTCCAAATACAAATTTTTCACCACTCTGATCTGCGGTCCATGCGACAAACTACCTAGGTAAAGGGATTGTAAATAACCTGAAATTTCTATAACGGAATAAATCCTAAGCTCGAAATGTCCCATCCAATGAAGCACTCACAAGGCAATTGTTATTGGCCATAAAATAAAGTGTTGTTACAACATTAGTGTGCTCGGAGAATGTCACAAAACAAAATCCCAATGTAACTGTCCAGACCTTGATCTTGTTGTTATCATCTCCCATAGCAATCATCTGTGAATATGGAGAGTAGGAAACACAATTGACATCAAAATAATGCCCTTGTTGCTTCAAAATATAATTCTCAGTCCTCCACTCCCAAATAAGCAATTGCCTTAACTTAGCACATTCGAAAGTCAACCAGTTCCCCAACTTATTAAAAACCGCAGTTGTGATCTTCTGCCTCAAAATTGAAAGCTTATGGATACAAACAAAATCACGCATCTGATACAACCTGAAAACCCCATCTGAAAATGCAACCACAACCATGTCAAGCTCGCGATGATAATCACAAGCTATTCACCTTGCTGGAGACTGCATAAAAAATCCTTCTTAACTAACTCCCACTTCCTAGCATTCAATGAACCATCATCCTCCGCACTAACTAATGCCCATGTAAAAATTGCCTCATCATTTGAAAGCGAATAAACTCCATTCACCTCCCCACTACCCTTAGCATACACACAATACACACCAACAACTGATTCCCTATGAACCATCATCACAAAAGGTTTACTCAGCCTTTTCGACTTATCGACATAATAAATCATAACAATCAAGTCTTTCGATCCAATAACCAAATGCATATTATTCCTACTCCAATCGATACAAGTAATGTTATCACCACAGTCATGAAAAGAATAAGAGATAATAAAAGTCTCGTGAGCTGGCATTGCAAGTATACATGATCAAGTTATAGTGCTAAACCAGTTAGATACATTCTCATTTAACGGTTACAAGTTATTGAGCTATAATGCAGCCCATCTTAATATCATTTTGTATTATAAATACCGATCAAAATGTGTACTAAAAATATACTTGTATCATTTCTCAACAGTAATAAAAAAATCATTTTATCATCAAAATTCTAATTTGGTATCATAGCGAGTTTTGCTTAACAGTAAGAAACACCTTGCCATTAATCCCATTAGATCTGGTGTCATCACTTGGAGATTAGGCTGTGCTTGGAATCACTTGAGAATTCAAGAATTATCATCATCTATTCACTACTTTAAGCAATTTTTTACCTAATTCAATATCAAGAAGTGTAACTATTCTATCAGGTATGCCTTGTCTTTCTTGCTGTGCCTTGCCAAGTGAGTCTCTGTTAGAGAAATTTCAACATTCAGAGAGTTTCTGGCTGCATAGCGATCATCTTCCACAATCTGAAATCCACTGATCATTCTTTTTTCCTGAAATCATCACTTCTGTATAATGCAGAAGGAAATCAAGATCATTCAAATAACACATCGGCAAATTCAATTCCAAACAACTCTGCAGCAGTCTGGAATAGCATACATGATTTGATCAAATCCATCATCAAACCTCAAAGCCAGTTGATCAACATACAATTAGATGATTCAAACTATATTCTTTGGAAATTTCAGATCGAAACCGCAATCATAGAATATGGACTTGAAGACCATGTTCTTGAACTCTTGTCACACCACCTAAATATATCACAAATCAAGAAGGAAGACTTGTGAGCAATCAAGAACATATAATTCATCAGAGACAAGACATTTTATTTAGTTCTTGGCTACTATCATCAATTAGTGCAAACATGTTACCACAACTGGTTGGATGCAAAAGTGCTCATGAGATATGGTCAACAATTGAATATGTATTCGATAAATAATCTGCAGCTAAAATAATGTACTACAAGAGACAACTACAGAGTTATAGGAAGGAAAACTTATCTATGACAGAGTACTTGACCAAGATCAAAACACATCAGCTAGCCTTTATTGGTTACAAGGTCACTGATACACAGCAATTTTTGTGTATATTAGGAAGTCTGGATGATGAATATGAGTTTGTTGTGTCGGTGATATCATCAAAAGAGATAACAACATCTATTCAATATGTTCATTCCACCCTTCTTGCTCATGAAGGTAGAGTTGAACAAAAGAAACCTGCAATTTTAGAATTTTCTGCCAATTTTGTTAGCAACAGCAAAAGCAAGAACCAAGAAAGAAACACCAATGGAAAAAATCAAACAAATAACTATCAAAGAGGAGGTATGCAATACAGAGGTAGAGGAAGAGGAAGGTGGAACAGTAATAACAGCAACAATAGGCCTAGATGTCAAATTTGTGAGAAGTTTGGACATGGTGCAAACAAGTGTTATTTCAGATTTGATGCAAGTTATATACCATCACAGCAAAGCAATAATAACTCAAGAAATTACACTCCAAATGTCAATATGATCAACACACAACAAGATGGCAAAAGTCACTCAGAAAACTTAAATGCAGAATCAGCAAAAATGAAGCATATTCAAGATGAAAACTGGTATCCAGTTACAAGGGCAACCAATCATGTGACTAATAATCTTAGCAACTTAAATCTTGACAACAAGGAATATAAAGGTACACATTCTTTACATATGGAAAATGGTAAGCCTATAGCAATTACACATACTGGATATGCATGTATTAAGGGTAAAAGACAATTCTATCTCGATAATTTAGTAAGAGTCCCTCTAATTAGAAAAAATTAATAAGTATATCACAATTTGCAAAAGATAATGATGTTTACTTTGAATTTTACCCAAAGTATTGTTTAGTTAGAAACATTCTAACTAGAGAAATTCTTTGCAGGATAGAGAAGTTAAGGGACTTTACAAATTCAATGTTGCTAATTCAAGAAATTCTAAAAATAAGAAGTATAATGTTTCTGAAATCAAACAAAGAGAAAGCGGTAAGAAATTTGATGTTTGAAATTGTAAGTTAAGGCATCCAAGTGTAAATATTGTAAAACAAGTTTTGAATGATAATAATATTTCCATTGATAATGATCCTATACCTTACATTTGCACTTATTTCCAAATGGGTAAAAGTCATAAACTTCCATTTTAAAATTCTGACACTGGGTATAACAAGCCACTTGAATTGTTGCAATAGATTTATGGGGACCAGCCCCAATTACCTCTGATATGGATTATAAATACTACATTTCATTTGTTGATGCTTATAGTAATATTTGTGGATATACTTTTTAAAACCAAAATCTGAAACTTACAATGCAGTCTCACAGTTTATAGCTAATGTAGAAAAACAAACAAACTGTCAACTAATGGTTATTCAAACTGATGGTGGGTCAGAATTTATGCCACTAAAGGAATGCTTACAAAAGAAAGGAATAATTCAAAAAATGACATGTCCAAATATATCAGAACAAAATTCATTTGTAGAAAGAAAATACAGACACATTATTGAGACAGGTCTCGCTTTATTAGCACATGCATCAATGCCAATATAATTTTGGCCAGATGCATTTGCAGCCTCAGTGTACTTGATAAACAGGCTACCTACAAAAGTGCTCAAGTTTAAAAGTCCATTAAAAGCATTGTACAAAATTAAGCTTGATTATCAAGATCTAAAGATATATGGGTGTCTGTGTTTCCTTTATTTAAGAGCTTATAATACTAACAAGTTGAGTTCCAAGTCATCACCATGCACCTTTCTGGGCTATGCAACAAATTATAAAGGTTACAAGTGCTTAGACAGTAATAGCAGAATTTATATATCAAGACATGTGGTATTTAATGAGCAAGTATTTCTTTTTAGTAAGTCAGAAATTAAGATCACAAAAAAAATATAATACAAAGTATTCCTTACCGCCAATACATGCTCAACTGGATGGGATTATACTATATCAAAGTGAAAAAAGACATACAAGTCAAGGTGGTCAATATTCACCACTGTCAATTCAAGGTGATTTCAACCCACAACTCACTGTGTCCAATTCAGAACCAGGTCATGAGTTAAACAGATCACCAGAAAGCTCAAATCATGTCTCACAACAAGACAACAATGCTCAATCGGATCCTTATCGAGTATTGGATGATGCATTATCACCCAATACTCAACAAGAAGCTATAACAAGTGATAGAAATCAACAACCTACAAGAACTGGACACCATATGATAACAAGAGCAAAGAGTGGCATATTCAAGCCAAAATATATAGTGCAAACTTAGAAACTGAAAAACCAAGCACATATCATCAAGCTATGCAAGATGAAAAATGGATGGCTGCTATGAAAGAAGAATTTGATGCACTTATGAGAAACAAGACATGGGATCTTGTTCCTCTACCAAATAACAAAAGTGTTGTAGGATGCAAGTGGACATATAGATTAAAGAAAAATGCTGATGTTTAATCTTTAAACACAAGGCAAGACTAGTAGCTAAAGGGATTCACAACAACATAGCTTTGATTTTAATGAAACCTTCACACCAGTTGTGAAACCCACTTCTATTAGAATTATTTTAACTATTGCCTTGCAAAAGAATTCGACCATCAAGAAACTAGATGTAAACAATGCATTCTTGAATGGTGTATTGCAGGAAGAGGTTTACATGGATCAGCCCCAAGGATTCAGATAAAAAAGGAGTGAAAAACTTGTTTGTAAATTAAACAAGGCAATCTATTGGCTTAAGCAAGCTCCAAGAGTGTGGTTTGACAAATTAAAGTCAAAGCTAAACTTGGCTACAATTCAACAAAATCATATAACTCGCTATTTACCAAGTTTACTAATGATATTGTTACTTATGTTCTAATATATGTTGATGATTTATTATAGGAAGCAGTGTAGCAGAAATAAGTAAGCTCACGCTACATCTAAACAAAGAATTTTCTGTCAAAGATCTAGGGGATCTACACTACTTCCTTGGTATTGAAGTAAGAAAGTATCATCTACTGAAATGCACTTAAGTCAAAGCAAATACATCTCTGAAATGCTGGCTAAGGCTAAGATGGATTAGGCAAACTCTTTATCTACTCCAATGACAAGCAACTTACACTTATCAAGAAACAAAGGTGATGCAATAACAAATGACAAGCAATGCAGAAGTATAGTTGGAGCACTTCAATATGTCACAATAACCAGAACAGAGATTACATTTAGTGTAAACAAAGTCAGCCAGTTGATGCATAAGCCACTTGATGAGCATTGGAAAACAGTAAAAGGAATTCTCAGATATCTTAAAGGAACTATAAATCAGGGATTAGTTCTAGAGTCATGCAAAACATTAAACATTAATGGTTATGCTTATGCAGACTGGGCCACTGACCATGATGATCGAAGATCAACTACCGGATATTTTGTTTTCTTAGGTAAAAATCCAATCTCATGGTGTTCAAAAAAACATCCTACAGTGTTAAGATCAAATATTGAAGCAGAGTTTAGAAGTGTTGCAAGCGCTACATCAAAAATAATATGGATCGAGTCACTATTAAGTGAATGAAAAATTGAATCTAACAGTAACGCTACAATATGGTGCGATAATCACAGTACAACATTACTTGCAGCAAACCCAGTTTTACACTCGAGAATCAAACACATGGAGTTGGATCTATATTTTGTAAGAGAATAGGTTATGAAAGGGAAATTAGCTATAAATCATATACCTACAGCTTACCAGAAGGAAGATATCTTAACGAAGCCGTTATCAAAGCAAAGTTTTCTCAAGTTAAAGCAGGAACTACGAGTTAAAGATGTCAAGCTCAATCGCAAAATCATAGATCTGACATCGATTAGAGATGCAAACTCTTCTACAAAACAATTGCAAAGCAAGGATTTTGCAAAGGCACGTCTTGCAGAAAAGCAATCGTCTCAATCTTATTAAAGGTAGCCCACAAATCTCAAATTGAAGCTCAATATTTCTTCAGAGAGCAAGTAGATCTTACAAAATCACTAAAAAAAACTTAGAACTTTTCAAGATTGAAGCTCTAATTTCAGAAGACTGACCAAAATCGGCTAAGATTTGATAAAATTGAAAACCCTAACTTCGTTAAGTTTGAAGGGGGGAATAAGAGATAATAAAAGTCTCGTGAGCTGGCATTGTAAGTATATGTGATCAAGTTATAGTGCTGAACCAGTTAGATACATTCTCATTAAATGGTAAGTTATTGTGCTACAATGCGGCCCATCTCAATATCACTTTTTATTATAAATACTGATCTAAATGTGTAATGAAAATATACTTGTATCATTTCTCAGCAGTAATAAAAAAATCATTTTATCATCGAAATTCTAATTAAAAGTCCTCACCAAATGAAAAGAACCAATTCCTTCGTAAAGCTAGGACTTGACCACACCTGCACACCTCGATCCAACCCAATGGCAATAAATTTACCATCAGGACTGAATTCGACGACGCTGATAGGTGATTTGAAAGTGATGCTGTGGAGATTATGCGAGTGTGGATGTTGATGAAGGAGGCGCGGTCTTCGGAGTCAATGGCGAGGAGGAACTAGTTGTTGGAGGTGACGGCGATGCGGGAGATGTTGGAGGAGAGTTGGAAAGGGAGGGTGATGGTCTGAGATTTGGTTAGGTCGATGGCGGGGATGCGGTTTCTGATTGGGGAGAGTAGGGTGTTGTTGGTTGTGACCTTCACGTTGCCTCCACGGTATAGAGCAGCAAGTAGGTTTTTGAATTGGAAGTTCGTTCCGGGGGTATTCTTTTATTAATGCTGCGTAATGTGTGTGTATAAAATTTTGGAAAAATGTGTAATTTGAACTGTAAATTGTACACAAATACATTAAAATGTTTCTACATATAATTTTGCTTGATAATTGAAGATTTGAATATTCATTGATATAAAAGTCAATAAAATCAAACTTCTTTTTATTATATTGATAATTGAAGCTTTACATACATTCAGTTTTTTTAGCACCATTCTTACACTTTATTCACCGTCACCATCCTAACTTTACTTTTCTTATAATTCATTTTTGGTAAAAACGTGTCATTGTTTTTCATCTCCATTGTGTTACTGTCAAAGTTGAAACCAATAATTTAGATTCTTGCCAAAACATATCCTCAAAGCTTGTTAAGGTAGGAAACTAATTTTAATAATTGGTTGAAGGTTAGATTTAATGCTTTGATCTGCACTACACCTTTACCCCTTATAAACAAGGAAAGTTTTTTTCCATTTGTATCATTTGACTACTCATTAAGTAATTTAAAAGAAATTGCTTCAAATATTTTGTATTTAAAGATGATAACCCTTTACAATTTTCTGAACATCGGTTTGAAAAGAATAGGAGAGTTCAAGTTTCAAATATTAATTAACAAAGCTTGGCATATATCACATATATCTTGGTAAAAAAAAGGTTTATCTCTGTTCAATATTTTCAAAATGTCAATTTCTAGATAAAAGTAAAGATTGGATCTTTCATCTCAAAGATGAAGCATGTAAGTTGTTCTTTCCTATACTTATTATCTGATTGTACTTTTTCTAGCACAGAAAGTTTAGTGATAACTATTGTACTTGACAACTAATGGCTAAAGCTTCTCAAACTTTAGATTGATGAATTCCCTTAGTCAATTTTTTTACAAAACCAAGTTTTGATGATCCAAATCAAAGGATAGGTTCCTTACTTATTTTGTTCGTTTTAATAGTTTAAACGTAATATCTAATTTTCCTAATTTTTTTTACAAAAGCATGAACCTTCAATTAGACAAGCAATTTCAAAGCTCCCAAATACCGCCCTTCATTGTATAGAGCGTTGTGGAGGTACCCAACTGATGCAGGATGGTAGCAAGGTTGTAAAGAAATAAAAATCCAACCACAAAACCCTGTATAACATCTCACAATGCACAGACAAAATATAATGTAACAACATAGATGTAAAATAGGTGAGACAGTGATATAATCAAATGAACCATAAATAAGAATATCAGAGTGCAACAGGTTCACAGATTATACAAAAGCCGAAATAATAGAGTTTATACATCTCAAATCTTCAAAATAAACTCTATAACCATTTCTAAGATAATACAAGTACTGTTATAGCTTCATAGTACTGTAGAGTGGAATATAAGCGACAGTAAGCTCTAAGTATAGATATATAAAAGTGTAGCCTCCTGCTCGTACTCCATAATGCTCCATGCGCTATTTAGACCTGTTATCCCTAATCTACTCATTTAAGAATACCCAAGATAATAAGAAGTCAATCATAAAACCTTGGATCAGACAATAGTCTGGTGTGAGCGATACATCATCCCAAAAATACTATAAAAATCATATATAGTAAATAGGGGCATAGGGCAGGAAGAACCATACCTGACATGTCTGTGCATCCAAAGAGTTAGCAACTAACAGTCTATATATGCTAATCCACTATCACAACCATATAAGTGTGCTACAATCGAAGTACAATGTCCAATATCTAGGTATACGGTCGAAAATGCCTACATCGTGTGACACCCTAGAGTGATAAACAACCATGGCTATCATAACATCCATCAAACAATCATTACCATCACTCGTGTGTGTTGGATATATGATAACTCGTATGGCGCACTCGCAAATCAGAGACCCAATTGAAATTCCAGCTTCATTGGTGCTTGAATCCATGCCACTCCAAAAGCCTAGGAACCAGGCTAACAATCGCAAAAGCCTAAGGTAATCTACTATGGCAAGATCAGGGCACAATCCCAAATCCAGGTGGACATCCCCACATAACCTTTCTTTATAAGCAAACTAGAAGCCTTCGAGTTATCAATGATCCCTTTGTATGCGTCTCCATAATGGAACTCAATTGTTATTCCATCAAGACTATTTCCACAATAGGACATTGTCACAAATCATACTCGCAAGCCACCATCGTTGAGCTTGCCCTTATAGATCATTGTCATGACTCCTATCATTAATTCATCATCTTTGGAATGCCTTTAGACACCCATCATAAGTCATAGAGCCATCGTACCAAAGTTCTGAAGTCATCGTCGTTGTGTTGAAGCGTTACGACATTGCTTCGCTAGTTGCCTCACAAAGTCCTAGGTAATCTCGAGCCGCTTGGAGTTTCCTACTTCACTCCACATCACCTCCAAGAACCCTAGAACATGTCATAAAGAAATCCCCAAAATATGCCTACGCCATGATGAAAATTCCTCCACCCACATACTCTGTTTGGCTATACCAAGCCAAGCCCGAAGTAACACGTCTCCCAGCTCGAAGCGACCAACTCCCCAATGCGAAGCCGGCTTAACATGCCATGATGCAACCCCGAGTACCCTGCCTTGTTCAGTACATGGGAATAACTCCACTAGACAGCAAATGTTGTCTGATCCCTTATGACATCACCGGATAATAAATGTCGTTTGGTCCCCAATGGCACCACCAGACAGCAAATGATGTTCGGTCTTCCATGTTACTATCAGATAACAAATGATGTTCGGTCTTCTTCATTACCGGACCAACCCCACTTTCAAGCCAACTCCTCCCAAGCTCGAAATCCAAAATGAACAAACCAATGCCGAACCAAGCACCACCGAACCAAAACGTTGTAGTGTCTCCAATTTTCAACCACACGTCGATTTCACCGCCATGCTCCATTCTTCGACCCTTGTGCATTTATTATGCAATGATATAACTCTCAACAACCTTGAATCTTTATTTTGAAGCCCGGTTTCACGGTTCCTAACTCTAAGTTGCTTCGATGAGCGTTTTCAATCATGCAAACATATAAGAAAACACCACTTATGCACCAAACAACATTCAAACATGTAAACATACAACAATTCATGGCCAACCATCCTATAATATGTTTCTAACATAGCTTAAAACACATCAAGGCAACCATCATCAAAATAACATTATTAGAACACTTCAAATATTTTTAATTCATTTTTTACTTCAAGTTCCACATTAAAACAAGCCTAAAACATGATTTTGACTTTAAAAATGGGTTTGAAACATGTCAAAACCTATAGATACATATATAGTAAGGTGAGAGATGATCAATCACTCATCAAAACATCCAAAGTTTAAGTTTTGCATGCAAATCCAAAAATCAACGGCCAAGCCCAAAGTTTTATTCCCTAAAATACAAATTTGAAGATCTGCAGGGAATTTCCTTGCTAATTTACCCTTAATCTATGATTTAGACTTGATTTGGAGGATAAAAGAGAAGATTTTGGGTGTAGAGTGGGTTAATAGGAGCTTAGATCTATTTGAGAAGTGGTAAAAGTTATTTGAGGATAATGGTTCAGCCTATTATAGCCTCCAAACCTGAAATGAGTTAGTGGGCTTGCCTCCAAACTCACTAATTACCCACTAAGCTGCTCTAAAGACTGTCAATCTTCAGACAGCCATATCTCCTAGCCAAAAAGTCCAAATTGCTATTATGACCAGTCTACAGAAAGGGAAACCATCGTACTTTCCAATGGAAGTGCTCTCGGATGCTAATTCACTATCAAAATTTATAGTTGTTACAAGTTTTCAAAGAATAAAATCATTTGAAAAAATTCTAAAGATAGAAAATATCACTAATAGGCATTTCCCGAAGTTATATAGTCATATGACTTCATATGAATTTAAAAATAATATTTTATTATCCTTTGATATGTAAAATACTGGTCATTGCGTGGCAATTTCCATAAATTCATAATTAACATGTATACCGGTCCACTGGTTTGTGTAACCAGGGCATCGGTGACCTAATTTCAGGCTAGGATGAACTTGGACCCGTAAGGGCCTATACAAAATAATAATTATCAATTCGAATCAAGTTTATATTATTTTCTAAAGGTGATTAGAGGCAAACGACAACATTACGAATTAGGTGAATGTATGTGATGATTGGTTGCTATTCAAAGTGGATATGTATGTTATTGTGATACATAAATGTGATACAATGATGGACGTGACTGTGAACGTGAATGAGTCTATGGCATATGTTGGCAGTCTAAAATACACATAGGGATGTGGATACGGATACAGATACAGATACATATATGGATATGGACATGTGACACAAGTAGGTGGTCTAGGTATTGCATCACTCCCTTGTAGTGCTTCGATGCACCAGTGGGAGGATGAAGTTATCAAGTGACCCAATAAGGAATGAGGCTAGTCCAAGGCATGAGTCCAATGAGTTAGAGCGAGGACAACAGATGACCCTATAGGGCATGAGGCTGGTCCAGGGCGTGAGTCCTATATATGATTAGTGTAACGGTGGACAATAGGCAATCTTGTAATACATGAGGCGAGTCCATGGAAGTGAGTCCATATAGATATGATGTGAACGACTAAATGTATATGATGTGATCGATATGACATGAGGTGATCAAGCATTAGATTCATATCATGTTATATTATTATTTTTGTAGCGTAAGAGTAAAGTATGACTCACTCACCAGATTTATGTCTAACCTACTCTTATTTTTCCCTTTTATATACATCTAAGTTGATGGAGGTTGGAGATGAGATGGTATCAGAGAGAAAGACTCATTTGTATATATTGTATGTGATGTAAATAAGTGTTGTAACTTGGATTTGATTATGTGTACGGATTGGGTTGAATTTCTATTGTTCAGACATATGTATTTGACATTGTAAACATGTTATGGTGATGTGTTTATTGTTATTATTGATGTATTATATTTTATTTCCTTCCACTGTGAGACTGTGAAAGTTGATAGTTATAATTGTATCTGTCTATTTTTATTTACCCCACCAACTCACCCTTTCTGCTCTTGCGTTGTTGACATCTGTTAAGGCGTTGGACCTAGGGGTTAAATGGGTGGGTTGTTACATTTGGGATCAGAGCGTAGGTTAGAAACATGGATAGGAACTAGGTATGTTTTGAGAAGGTGTATTTGCATTTTCTATTATATATATATAAGAACTAAGTATATATGCATACACCAATTATTGTTTCAGTTTCGTTTACTATATTTTGAGGAGTTGCAAATGAATCTCATTTTTACAGATGGATGAAATGAGTAATTCAATCAAAAATGGAACGGAGACTAACACAGCCGATGCTAGTGGGGCAAAAATAGGCCAAGGACTAGCAACTGTGTAGATATACTAGATATTCCTAAAGTTTATATTCTAGTATGGATAAGACTTAACTAAATTAAGAAGGAGGAATTTCCTAAGGGGTAAACTTGGAAATGAGGCTACATTTCTTAGTATAAATCTCTTCCTCGACTTTAATAAATTTTCACTCTCTCATCCATAACTCCTCACCAACTTTCGGCCGGCCATTAAAAGCTCCAGGAAAAGTAATAAATTGAAGAAAAAGCTAAAGAATTAAAGCTAGGAAATTATCTTGTTCTCCAATTAACTAATCAAGGACAATAATCATGTTTATCATCTCATTTTCTACGTTTGGATCGGTTATGGGTTATACCCGATTCATGTTTGTGATTTTGGTTAGTATATAACCATTTAAACCTTTATTTGGATAAGACTTAGGTGTTTTAAAATGTTAATGGGCTAATTAACACGTTTTATTCGGTTTTGGTTAAATTCCGAGTTGTTTTGATCTTCATATGCTCTGAAATTTTAAGATGTTGAAGTATATGATTTATAATATTTTTGGTGATTTTTGGGGATTTTTCCTTAGTGGTTAACTAAGGTAATTAAATTATTTATGTCCAAGGGCTAGACTGAAAAATTGCTTCCGCCTTGGTCAAAGCCAGAGGGAAATTGCTTTTAAAAAATTGGTTTGGGGAAGAAGTATAGTGTTTTGAGAAAAAGGTTGACTATGTTATACTTTTTACTATTTGGAAGTACAGGAGAAGGCTCCTCGGCCAATCAAAATTAGACAAGTAAGATAAAACATCACTTCAGTAGGCCCAATTCTGCCTTCGATTCCAACAAGCCCACTTTTACCCTTTTGACGAAGTCTAAACGTACCTTTCGTCTAAGACGGAAGGTAAACAATTACTCTCCGCCTAAGTCGAAAGGTAGGCACGGTGTCGAAGGGAAGAGGAGCGAAGGGATGGGGAGGTTGCTTCCTTTGCTTTCGAATAGAAACATAATTGCTTTCGAATAAGTTGAAGGGGGATCCTTCGAATCTATCATTTTACAAAAGACTATAAAATTTATGTATCCAAGAAGGGGTTTCGAAGGGGATCTTGGAAAGCTTAAACCTTCAAGAGTATTGTTTTAAAATGTTTTCTAAAAAGGATTTGATTTCGAAAGGTTTTGAAGGGGTTATCTTCAATGATTGCGAAAGGTTTTGATTTCGAAAGGTTTTGATTTCAAAATGTTTGATTTTGAAAGGTTTTGAAGGGGTTATCTTCAATGATTGCGAAAGGTTTTGATTTTGAAAGGTTTTTATTTCGAAAGGTTTGATTTTGAAAGGTTTTGAAGGGGTTATCTTCAATGATTGCGAAAGGTTTTGATTGTGAAAGGTTTTGATTTCAAAAGGTTTGATTTCGAAAGGTTTTGAAGGGGTTATCTTCAATGATTGCGAAAGGTTCTGATCTTGAATACTTTCGAACGGTTTATAAATGGTTTTATAAGGGGGGATACCCCAGACTTTCGACAAGGTCGAAAGGTATGATTTTGTGATGCTTTCAAAAGAAAGGTTTCCGAAGGGGCTAACTTTGGATGTTTATTTGCTTTCGAATGGGACTTCATTTGAAGGGTTTTAAACGGTTTTTTAGCCATTTTTCTTAAGTAAAACTTGGCTAAGTCGAAGGGGTTACTTTCAAGGGTTATAGCATAAAATACTTATCTTTGTTTGAATTTGTAAGGGGGATCCTTGTGTAAAATGAATGTTAGTAAACCTTGGGGACACCGGGGTGGGTTTAATGTTTTCGATACATAGTTTGGGGTTACAAATAGAAATATGCTTTCAAAAATATACATTGGGGCTATCAATGTGTTTTTATTTAATTTAACCTAATTGAGGCTACCAATGGGAATAGGTTAAACAGGTGGTATACTTGGGAAAAATAAGTAATCGTGGGGATCATGAATTTTTATAAATAATCATGGGGATCATGATGTTTTAATTGGCCAAGTGATGGGTTCTTGGTTAACCTAGGAAAACCATAGAATGTGCGGTGGATAGCCCATATCAAAATTTTAAAGTAAAGAATGATTTGCCAGAGGTGGTTAGCCTCGGGATTTGGCACCCAAGGGTTCATAATCATCCTAGGAAAACTATAGAGTGTGCGGTGGATAGCCCACACCATCTTTTATAAAACAATGTACGATGGATAATCTGCATTTATATTTTAAAGGGATTTAGGACGAATAGTCCTATTAAAGTTTTGATGGATAGTCATTTTAAAGATTTTAGAGGGGAACCCTAATAAATTGATTTTAGATGGGAAATCTAATAAGTTGCTTTTAGATGGGATATCTAATAAATGGGTGGATGGGATATCCAATGCATATGATTTATGGCTTTATTTCATATTATGTTAAGACTAATCATTTTGGGTGCAGGGGCATAGTAGATTTGCATGTTTTATTTTGGATACTAGTGAGGTGAAAACCCGTTCCGCTAAGCGGCGTGGTCTCACTAGATATCTATTTATGATAAGAGATGATAGGGGATTATTCATACCAGACTTATTTTCTGACTCGAAGTGTGTGTTTCTCCACAAACACTCGGGTACTCAAAAATTAATTTGAGTAGTCTGAGAGTGGGAGACTTTTAGGTTTTTGGACGAATAAGCTTCCGGAGACGTGCAGGAGGCAGTGTTAGTTATATAGGAGCTATTTTGTGTATTCCGCTATGATGTACTAAGAACTGTAAAGTTCATATTATTAGTTCTCTGATCGTCATAAGGGGACATCTTCATATGTCGCTCTTATCGTATTTTGTAAATGTATATGTTATCTGAACGTAGTGAACGTCTAGGGTTATGTAATTAAATCTTAAATTGAAATTCATAAGAAATTATAAATTCTGTTTTATTGAAGTTTAAATTTTTTCATATTCTTGTGTTTTTGTGTTGCCAATAGTTTCAAGATTCCGATTTCGGTCACTCGAAAATAACACCTATGGATGACTGCAGCATCCGTAGCAGTTAGTTTTGAGCCTCCGGAAGCGGGATGTTACGCCCATAGCCACCACTACCACTACCAACCAAAGTGTGATTCCAACCCCAGTACCACCAACTGTTGACTTTCCTAAACTGTGTAGGTATTTCTCTAGCCTTGGTGGAAAATCATTTCTTGGGATGGAACAATACTCAATGACTTGGGCATGGTTGAATGATTGTGAAAGATTTTCAATCTGCTAGGACTTGGTGATGCTACTAAGAGATGGTTAGCTGCTTAGCATTTGTAAGGTGATACAACATGTTGGTGGGAGGTGGCGATTGCTGAAGTAGTGAGAATACTATTACTTGGAGGATTTTCAAGACAAGGTTCGAGACAAAGTTCCTTTTGGGTGTTGAGAGGGATCTATTACTAGAGAAGTTTATTCATCTTAAATAGGGAGAGACGACGGTTTGGGAGTATGTAAGTCAGTTTAATGAGTTAGCCAAATTGGGTTTTGAGTTAGTGAATACCCAAGAGAAGAAGGCGTTAAAATGTATGAAAGGTTTGAGTTCACCTCTGAGAGAACTTGCATTGAATTAGATATCATATGGAACGATGTTTGAGGGACTGATGGAGGCAGCACTATTGAATTCTTTGAATAAAAATATTGTTAAGGAAGTAGAGGGTCGGTAATAGGGTAAACATAAATAAAATAGACCAGAAGGATCGCATTCTTCGGCGTTCTAATCTCTAACTGTATCTACATTCTTTTGATCTACTGCTAATTCATCTAGTGATACTACATGTCCAAGGAAACAAACTCCTTTCAACTAGAAACAACATTTAGAGAACTTAGCCTTTAATCGATTTCTTCTCAAGACATCCATCACTTCTCTCAAATGAATTTCATGCTCCACCTCACATCTAGAATAAATAAAAATGTCATCCACGAAGACCACAACAAACCTGTTCAACTGCTCCCGGAATACTGCACTCATAAAATCCACAAATTATGCCAGAGCATTAGTCAACCTAAACAGCATGAACAACCACTCAAACAATCCATCAGGTGTACAAAAAATGGTCTTCGGGATACTACTTTTAGCCACCCTCGATTGATGAAATCCAATTGCTAAATCAAGATGAGAGAAAACTTTCATCCCCACTAACTGATTGAAGAGGTCATCAATGCAAGGCAACCAATAGCAGTTTTTCTTCGTCGGTTTATCCAATTATTGGTAAGCGACGTATAACCTTAGGGAACAGTCTGCCTTAGTAGCAAAAACAATAGGCAGCTCCCCGTTCTGCGATACTCCTTCAAATAAAGTCTTTGTGCAATAATTTTGAAACCTTCTTATCCGACTCTCTTCTTTCCTTCGGAGCCATATGCCTAAGAAGCATCACTATCGGTTTTGAGTATTTCTCAAGATCAATACAAACTTCGATTTATCTTTGAGGAGGAAAATCAAAAACATCTTCGAATACATCTGGATAATCCTTCACTATCGGTATACACGATAGCTCCTTTTGTGACAGCCTGATTGAATATAAATATGTATCAGTAACAGATCGGGCTCACAACAGAGAATCAAATCAAGTCCTTCGCCCTTCCTCAATCAAACCACCCTCTTATAACAATCCAACACTACCCAGAGTGAGACATCCAATCCATCCCCAAAATCAACTCATACCCCAAAAAGTTCAGTACATATGCATCACAAGGGAACTCTACAGCATAAATGGCCAACTTAGATTATGACATAGCATAGATAAATAGGTTAATCCCTCGATAGGATTCGAAGTTGAAATGGATTCATGCACAATGTCAGATTTAAGGGCTAAACTATCGACTAATGCACTTGCTATAAATGAATGAGATGTACCAGTGTCAAATCAAATATGATTTTGGAGAATCGAATAAAATAAACACACCTTCCATCGGAATCTATTTTCCCTTTTTCTGAGTCGACGTTAGTGCGATACTAAAGATAGGAATGACATCCAAAGCACATGCCTTCACTATCTGGCCTTCACTCTTCATAGCTGGACAGTCTATTTTCATATATCTGAATTGGTCATAATTATAACACTTTAATTTCTTCTAAGATGAGGTTGGCTTACATCCATTGATATCTCCCACTTGGTTGCGGTTATAACACTTACCCTTCGAGAGGCTTGTCTTATAGTTCTTGGCCATGTGTCCTACCTTCTAACATCGATTACAAGTAATCACCTGTTTCTTACGCTTTAGAAGTTCGTAGTTTTCTTGGTTTGGTTGGATTCTATCAAAAGTTTATTAAGGATTTTGCTAAGATATCGGCACCTCTGACCCGTTTGACAAAGATGAACTTGATTTATACTTAGAGTTCAAAATGTGAAGCGGAGTTTGTTCGATTGAAGAGTTATTGATGAGTGCTCCAGTTTTGGTTATTCCCGATGGTACCAAACCTTTAACCGTGTATACCGATGCATGTGGTACTGGTCTTGGTGTTATCCTTATATAAGAAGAGAAAGTAGTGGGGTATGCAAGAAGACAGTTGAAGAATCACCAAGGGAATTATCTAATACATGGCTTGGAGTTAGCTGCAATTGTATTTGCATTGAAGTCCTGGAGATAATATTTTCTGGGCGAGAGATTCGAGTTATTTATGGACCATAAATCTCTCAAGTGCCTGATTTCTTAGAAGGATTTGAATTTAAGATGTAGCAGTGGATGGAATTTTTATCATCATATGATTTTGGGATTTCTTATACTCTAGGAAAGGGAAATGTAGTCGTTGATGCTCTAAGTAGAAGGTTCGTGAGGGTGAATTCTCTATAAATTGAGTGGAGGAATTTTGATTTTATATCGAAGTTTGATTCCGACCCTAATCTGAGTAGACACCTGGATTGTTAACAACGATGGAGGTTGGGCCTGCACTGATGGACCGTATTGAATTAAGTTAAGGGCAAGATGCATCATTGGTTAGTTTTTTGGAGCAGTTAGGATGGGGTGGATGATTAAGCCATATGGATCGTTAATCTGAAACCCAAAATGGTTACTTAAGGAGACATAAAAGGCTATGTGTACCATAGGTTAAGGAGTTGGTAGACGAAGTCTTGGGTGAGTGTCACCATTCTAGGATGACTATTCATCCAGGTCAAGATAAGATGTATTAGGATGTGAAGAGGATATTTTATTGGCAAGGGATGAAGAGGCATGTGGTGGAATATGTAGCAAAGTGTATGGCATAACAAGTATGATGGCAGAACATAAAAAGTCGAGTGGGCAACTACTTTTGTTATACACGCCATAATGGAAGTGGGAATACATATTATGGATTTTGTGGATGGATTACCTCGGAGTAGACGAGGAAATGAGAATGTGTGAGTTATAGTAGACTCTCTCATAAAAAGCATGCACTTTATTCCGGTAAAGAGTACAAGAACTGCATCAACATTAGCGACACGGTATGTTAAAACCGTGGTCCGACTACAGGAGTTCTAACTTATATAGCAAGTGATTGGGATCCACTTTTCGCAAGTGGGTTATGGTGGAATCTACAAGAAGCTTTAGGGGCTGTGTTGAATTTGAGCACAACATATCATCCATAGACTGATGGACAGACTAACAGAGTAAGCAAGGTGTTAGAGGCTTTGTTAAGGGCTTGTTTATTGGATTTTGGAGGATCTTGGGAGGATCATCTGCCTCTTGTGGAGTTTTCATAGAACAACAACTACCAGACAAGTATAGGCATAGTACCATCTGATGCATTATACGGATGGCCATGTAAGTCACTATCGTGTTGGTAGGAGTCCATGGATATGATTATTTTGGGTCTAGATATGGTTAAAGATACTGCAGAGATGGTGAAACTTATAAGGAATATGATAAAAGTTGCACAAGGATGTCAAAAGTCATATGCTGATAGGGGGAAGAAAGATTTGAAATTCGAAGTGGGAGATTTGGTCTTTAAGTTTCCAATGAAGAGAGTGATAAAATTTGGAAATTTTGGAAGGTTATCACCCAGATTTGTCGGTCAATATTTCCAGTGCTGGAGAAAATAGAGAGTTTGGCATATAGAGTGGATCTTCTAGAGAAGATGAAGGGAGTATGTAACATGTCCCACATGTAACATTCGTGTAAATGTGCACATGATCCAAGGACCATGACTGTAACTAGTCAATTGGAGGAGGTAGAGTTGGATTCTGAGCCGAGTTCATCCCGTGGTCCAACCCACCTTATGGAGCATGGGGTGAAACGACTTAGGAATGAAGTGGTGAAGTTGGTTAGAGTGCAATAGGAAAATGACCCAGCAAAGAGTACATGGGAGCTTGAAGAGAAGATAAGAGATACTCATCCTCAACTCTTTTTCAGTACGTTTCCTGGATTGATTTGATTTCCTTAGTTTAGATTATTCTAAAATTAGGATCTAAATGCTTTGGATGATTTGATTATTAAATTTTATGTTGTTGGATTTGCATTCATATGTATGTATGTATGTATGTATGTATGTATGTATGTATGTGTATATATATATGTATGTATGTATGTATGTCTATATGTGAGTGCATATTTTGGGTGTTATGCATCATGCTCGAATGTCATCTTATTGCATTCATATAGGTTGCATTGGTCGAATTTATGCATCATAGGTGTAGAAACTGCAAGGTCATGGCATTTTCCTTGATTATGTATTATTTATATCATTCATATCTATTTGTTACTAACACAAATTGGGCGCTATGGCTGTTTATTTGACCGGTATGCATTTGACAAATGAGCAAGCGTTATATTATATTTTTTATTCCTTAGGAATTTCGGAGGTGAAATTCTTTGGGGGTAGGGGGAGAATGTAATACCCAAAAAAATTGGTAAATATTTTAATTAAATATTAAAAAAATGATAATGCAATAATAATTGAATTTAATGTGTTAATAAAATAAATATTATATAAGGAGGGATAAAATTGTCATTTTTGCAACTTTGAAATTTGACAACAAAACCAGAGCCATTGTGACCATCTCGTTTTTATGATTCGCACAGTATTTTGGTTTGGTTCGTTTGGAGTCCATATGGAGAAATTATGGTCAAAACGACATTGGGTTGATCAAGTGCCAAGACTACATGTTTAAAATTTGAATTTTTGGATGAAAGGTTGTTACCCTCCTTCCGCTTAAACAAACTCACGTACTTTTAGCTACCAAAAACCAACTACTCCTTTTCTTCTTCCTTTTTACAGACTAAAAATCAAATCATCATAACTTTCTCAAAACTCAATGAAATTTCATGAAATCGGCGTTGTTGTGAAGCTATGGGGAGAACTACATAGTGGTTGCAATTTGGAGGGAAAATTCTAAAGCATGGAAGCATAGTAGGCCAAACAATGGCAATCTAGGCAGCAAGGAGCAAAATAGTGAGTGATTCATGCTTTCTTCTTCATATAACGTAGTCATGATGTTATGTGTGTGTGTGTGTGTGTGTATATATCATACGTTGGTTAATTTAGAATAGATCAACGCTTATATATACTTAAATTCGAATTAGGGACGTAGGGCTAGGTATTAGGGACGTTCTCAAGTGACCAGAGGTGGAATAGAGGTGGTTGGAGGTGAAACAACGGGGTTGAGAAGCCAAATTTGCAGCTTGGCAATTTCCATAAATTCACGAAAACTACGTACATCGGTCCACAAGTTAGCGTGACCGGGGTACCGGTGGCCTAATTCTGGACTAGGCTGAACCCAACCTCATAGAGGTCTATATAAAATAATAATTATCGATTCAAATCAAGTTTCTATTGTTTCCTGAAGGTGATTGGAGGCTATTGATGAGGAAAATGATGACATTACAAATTGAGTGAACGCGTATGATGATTGGTTGCTATTTGAAGTAGATATGTATGTTATTATGATACATAAATGTGATATGATGATGGATGTGAAGGTGAACGAGCCTGTGGGCAAGTAGGCAGTCCAGGATACAAATATGGATACGGATATGGATACGGATATGGAGCAATGACACAAGTAGGTGGTCCAGGTATTGTGTTGCTCCCTTGTAGTGTTTCGGTGGAATGTAACGACCCGGATTTTCGAACGTTTTATATTTAAATATCAAAATTATTAAAATAATTGAATCTTGGACTTATTATGAATAAAAATGATTTCAAAAGCTTATTTAAACTCTATTTAAATAATAATGATAGTAAATCATTAATTTATAATTAAAATGATTAAAGTGGTTTTAATAATAATTTTTTTAATTAACGTGTGAAATTATCATTCCGAGACACTATCTCGGATTTTGATGAAACTAATGTCATTGAGTCCGGAATAATGAGTTGTTATAGGCCGACGAATTTCGTGACAATCAAACGTGTTGTGTGGTCGTGCGTGCTCGAAACGCATAACATTTAATTTGAGAGAATTAAATATTATATATTTGTTTATAAATATCTACACTTAGATATTTTCTCAATCACTTTTCGTTATCTCCCCCTCTCTTCTTTTATGTTTACAGTTAACAAAAGTGATAGCCGCCATTTTAAATCAATTTTCCCCCAAGTTATAGATCATGAAATCGGGTTTCGTTGGACTTGTTGGCTTCATGTGGGTGAGAGCTTCACGTCGGTGTGTATCGATTGGTGTGCGACGAGGTTTGGGGTTACTCGAGCTTTTACAATTGAGGCTAGGGTTACTGATTTTCGATGGTAGAGGTGGAGATGGCTTTGGCGATTGTCCCGTTGAACTTCTCATGTGAAGGAAAGGGAAGGTCGAAGGTTTTTTGAGGTGCGGTTACTTATAGATGGTTGCGACATTGGGTTTGTTGTTGATTGGGATAGGGTCAGGATATGAAATCAAGTTTGCCATTGAACTCATGGTGGCGCGGGAAGTGTTTTTGCATAGATCATTGGAGCTTTGATGTAGGAATGAAGAATGCGACCTAATAGAGGCAAATTAGAGCATTGGTCTGAATTTTAGGGGGGAGGTCGAGCGTACTGAAGTCGAGTGCATTGTGGAGCACATGAGGAGAGGAGTTTGTTGCAGCGATCGGTTTGTGATATTGTGGAGCGATGCTCTATGTCGATGGTGATCGTGCACGGCAATGGAGATGCGCATTTGTGTTCGTATGCAGTGCTTCATTTTGGGGAGAGGAAGAAGAGATTAGAGGGTAAGTTAAGTGGTCAGTAAATTAATTAACATTAATTAATTAAGTTTTAATCTCGAATCTTATATAACTTGTAACTTTTTCATACGAGGTCTGATCGAGATGATGTTTCCACCATTGTACTTGTACCAAGATTCTCTACATTTGGGATTGACTTGGGCTTGGGTGAGTTTACTCACCAATTAATTATATAATTGTTACGTATATAATTGTTGTTGTATTAAAATATAAATACTATAACAAACAATGCAAGTTATTACTTTTGGAACATGCCTTGTTTTGTAAAACAAGTGACAATGATACATGTAGTTTAATCTTCCTTTTGATTCGGTAAAACATGTATTGTGGCCAAGATTTACTGTTTACATGTTTGATATTGCAGTGTGAAAAGTGGTAGTGTGTTATAAATGTTTGAAGCAATATAGTCATTATAAATGTGCTTTGAAATCCCGGATTTTACATATGTTATTTGATAAATAGTGATACATACTGGAAATTGGGAATGGAAGTTGTAAATGTTGGAAACGAAAAGGTCATGATGGATGCACTTTGAAATCGCTACGTTCGACGATTTTAAAGTTAACTTTGGAAGACATATTGGGGCTTCTTCGTATTTTAATAAGTACTTTTAGCACACTTATTATTGCAAAATATCAGGGTTTAAATATATTACTGATAATCCTTTATGGATTTTTAATGGTTTTAAATTATAAAATAGGGTTTTGTGGTTTTTAAATAAATTATAAAATAAATACCTTTAAGTGGTGTTTTAGATAAATGTTTTAAAATATATTATAAGTATTTTAAATGTATATTTTTAGTATATATAGTTTTAGGAAATTTGTTAAAGATTTTATTTAAGAAATAAAAGGCATTTATATTATAATATCTTTCAAATTGTTTATAGTATTTCATTAAATATCTTAGTTTTATAAATAAATTAGTATATGTATATATTTATTTATTTAAAGGTATTTTAGTATGTTTAGAAGTTTTAAAAAGGAAGTTTAGTATTTATAAAAGAATATAATGGAGTTTTTTAGATTATAACACATGTCATAATGGTGGTTTTGTACAATTGATTAAAAAGGTATATTACCTTGTTTCCTAAGTGAAGATGTACTTAGTGCTTTAAATGAATGTTTCAAAGTTAATGGCAAGTTTAAAAGTGATTTTGGGTTTATAGTAACGATGTTTGGGCAACATTTGTTTTAAATCATTTAACTATACTTTTGAAAGTAATTATATGTTTAAAAAGGGAGATCTAAAAATAACGATTAAGTGAGATGGTTCGGGTTTGTTGTAAACAATATTTTAGGAACATTTGTTTTTAAATCCTTGAAAAATATTTTTAAGTGGTAAAATATTGTTCAATGAGTTTGGAAAATACTTAGATCTTTAATAATGGAATTTTAAAGAGAATAACAAGTATGAATTGGTTTTTGGTTTGTTGTGACAATATGTATAACATTCGTCTTTAACCAGTTTTGGTTAAACTTATGAATGTAAATAGGTCTTTGAAAAGAATGTTTTAAAGATAATCATAAGTAAAATGGTTTGGATTTCTAATGACAATGTTTGAGTAATATTTGTCTTAAGCCCTTTGAAGTTCATTTGTGAATACACTTATACAGTTGACATAAGTATATTGAAACTTTTTAGAAGTATTGGAATATGTAGAAATGAATATGGAAGTTTTAATTAAATTATGAGGTTTAATTAATAAATGAAGTTTCATTCATAAAGAGTTAATGAGTAAAAAGGAGTTTTACTATTAAAACAGTTTTTTAATTAATAAAGGAAGATTAATTAAAATAGGGATTAGAAGTCGTTTTCATGACTTGATCGTGCTTGTGTGTTTCAATCATGCTTTGTGTGTTACTTACTTATGGAAAGTATATGTGATATAGTTTCCCATATGCGATTATTCTCGTTGTTATTAGATTTGACCAAAATATAACTCTGGAAATATCTAAAAGAAACACAGGAATTATGTGGTACGTGTTGATGCCAAAAATGGGCGTCAACACCCAATAGAATCTAATAGAGATTAAATGAAGAATGAAATTAAAACATAGCAAAAATTATAAGTGAACACATAGATTTTTTTAGTGGTTCGGCAATCTTGGCCTATGTCCACTTTATATTTCTATTGATCTTCCACTTGATTATGATTACAAGAATGTTTGAATCAACTAGGATCCATTAGTACAAAAGTGAAGAATAAAAATGGCAGAGGCTCGGTATAGAAAGTAGGATCCCTTTTCTGATACCACGTTTGCTATATTTATAGGGGAAGACGTGCACGGATTGGACTGACATTTTAGCAGAAGGTTCGGGAGACCAAGACGAAACCACCTAAAAATTTCTAGGCCCACAATAGGGATCGGTACCGATCCCTATTAGTGTGTCCAAATGGGCTTCGATCCCTATGAGGGGTGCCCCATGATGTTAGCTACTTGCTCCTTAAATTTCGTGCAATTCCGATGTACGGTTTGTGAGATATTGCATTTTCCACGAAGTAGTGTTGCTTGAATTCTGATTTCTGCCGATCCCTCCAACTTCCTCCAATTGGAATAAGATCCCTTAGGGGTGTTCCACATGTTTTAGTAAGCTTGTACTCCAAGTTTGATGTTGATAGCGTGTTGATTTTGAGTTACTGACCGATCATCACTGCAAAATTGAGTTGTGGAATCGATACGATATGATCCATATTATAGAATACGGATCGTACTTGAACCATTTGCGGGGAGTAGCGAGCTTTCATGCTTCTGCTTCGTATTATCATCTATGCTTGAATTTTGGACCCCACAATCATCACTCTGGGCTACTGGCTTTGATGACAGTTGAGTCTAACTTGTCCAGTCAGTTCGGATATAGCCGAGTCAAAAATATTGGATAACATTTTCCCCTCCCCCACCCCCCCCCCAAAAGTTTGTTTTGTTGCGTACATGACGTGCTTTGAATCGAAGCAAGTTAAAGTCACCGGAAAGAAATCCATCCAGCTTCCTGAATAGTCGCTATCCTTCCATTGAATTATTTTCCCAAAGTATCGTATCTCTCTTGGATCGTCCTGACGCTTGGTCGATTTCCAATGGTATAAATTTTGGGTTGTATTCCATCAGTTGTTATCTGTGCCTGGTTCTATGGAGCTAGTAAGCGTTGGCTATCTGATCCAGTCTTTTCTTTAATAACTCCAAGTGAAAATTCAATTCTATCGATTTTGAGGAATCGAATTTTTTGAATATACACATGCACGTTCAGGTACACGTTCTTGTCATTGGCTCCGGATGTGTTTGTACGCTCACGAGTCGTCACCAATTTCTTCTGGTTTAATTGCAATTTCTTGTTTATATTTTATTTTATAATGAAGTATGGGTTGTAATAAGTCACTCGATGAGAGGGGACTTAAAGTTTTACAAGGACGACGTCCTCGGAGCCGTAAGCAATGGCAGATGGAGTATGGTCAATCGTGGACTTGTTGGTGGTTCTGTAAGCCCATAATGCTGTTGGGAGTTTATCCACCCACTTTCCTCTAGCCTTTCCCAAATGTTTCTTCAGAATGGAATTTATGATTTTGTTCACAGCTTCGACTTGTCCATTTACTCGAGGGTGAGCAACTGCCGCAAATCTCTTTTTAATATGATGTTGTCGGCAGAAGATTTTAAATTTAGCGCTATCGAATTGGGTTCCATTAGCAGTTATAATGGTTTGTGGAAGGCCAAAACGACAGATGATGTTCCAAAAAATGAAGTTGATTATTTTCTTCATCATGATCATGGTAAAAAGTTCTGCTTCAGCCCATTGGTGAAGTAATCAACTGCTAAGATGGCGTATTTCGCACCACCTTTAGAATCGACAAGAAGCTAATGATGTCAATACCCCAAGTGGAAAGCGGCTATGGACTGGCCATTTGAGTAATTTCCATTGGTGGGGCTCTTGGAATTTTTGCAAACATCTAGCACTCGTCGCATTATCCAGCGTGATCAGCTGCTTCTCGATTGACAGTTGGCCAGTAATACCCACAGCGGAGTATTTTTTTTGTCAAGGTTTGCCCCCTAGTATGATCGTCGCATTCTTCTTCATGGACTTCTCTCAAGACTCGTTTGATTTCATCATGGGCGATACACCGAAGCAAGGGAACGAAGAAACCCTTTCTATACATGACTCCTTCTTGGATGATGCAGCATGAAGCTTTGGGGAGCATCTGTCATTTTTCATTCCTTTGTCTAGGAAGGATCCCCCATTGTAGATAGTCTTTGATAGGATTCATCCATGACTTCTTTTTCTGGATCAATCTCCTAGGTCTAATTGATCTCCATCTATCAGCGCTTGGAAAGTTAAGTACTTCAACCGGACAAAGTTTATTTGTTCTGCATCCTCAGAACTGGCCAGCATGGCCAGTGACTCGGCTTTTTCATTTTGTTCTCTAAGGATGTGTGTAATGGTGTAATACTCGAAGTCGGCCAGTAGCTTTTGGACCCAGCTAAGATAAGGAGCAAGACGCTCCCCCCTAGCAAGATAATCTTCCCTGACTTGGCATACTACTAATCAGGAATCACAAAAGATATGTAAAGTTTCCACTCCCAGTTCTCTAGCAAGTTTGAGCCTGACGATCAAGGCTTCATACTCAGCTTCGTTATTTGTTACGGGGAAGTCGATTTTCAGGGTGTAGCAGATAGATCGTTCCTCAGGAGTCATTAACATAACTCCGGCGCCAGAACACCGATCATTGGATGATCCATCCATGTACATTTTCGATTAGTCGGTTCTCCACTGCTCTTCGAATCGTCATCTGATGCAGTGAATTCAGAGATGTAGTCTGGTAATGTCTTTCCCTGGATAGGTCTCCAAGGAAGATAAGTGATATTAAATTGGCTTAGCTTGATATTCCATTTGAGTAACCTTCCAGATGTCTAAGGTTGCTGTAGGACCTGTCGTAACAGATGGTCGGTGTAGACGTTGATGGGGTGAGCTTGGAAGTAATAACGAAGCTTTCGTGATGCAATCAATAAGCAGTACGCGAGCTTTTCCAGTTTTGGGTAGTTTCTGTCACCACCTATCAATCGCTTGCTAACATAATATACAGGCCTCTGGATCTGATTCTCTTCACGTAACAGTATGGCACTTATGTCATGTACCGACACCGCTAAATAGATGTATAAGTCTTCATGATCTATTGGCTTGGATAGGAGGGAGGTCTCTCTAAGTGATCTACCAGAACTTGAAACGCATCTATGCAATCCTTCATCCATTCAAAGTTCCTCTTTCCTCTTCTGATCAAGTCGAAGAAAGGAATACACTTTTCGGTCCCGGGAGATGAAGCGGCTTAGGGCGGCAACCTTCTCCTTTAAGATCTATACATGTTTAATCATCTTCGACACTTGGATGTTTCGAATTGCTTGAATCTTCTCGGGATCGACTTCGATTCCATGAGAGTAAACGATGAAACCCCGAAATTTTCCTGACGCAACACCGAAAGAGCATTTCAAGGGATTTAGTTTCATTCCATATTTTCTTAGAACATTGAACATCTCCGCTAAGTCATCGATGTGGTCGTTTGATCGTCATGACTTCATAAGCTTATCATTCACGTATACTTCCGTTGATCGCCTGATCTGGTCTTTGAACATCCTGTTGACCAGTCTCTGGTAAGTAGCTTTAGCATTATTTAGTTCAAATGGGATCACAACATAACAATATAGCCCTAGATCGGTAATGAAGCTGGGTGCTTCTGGTCGGGGACGTGCATCGGGATCTAGTTGTATTCGGAGTACACATCCATAAATGAAAGTAGTTCATATCGAGCAGATGAGTCTACCAGCCGGTCGATCCTTAGAAGTGGAAAGCGATCTTTCGGGCACGCCTTGTTTAGGTCAGAGTAGTCGACGCATGACCACTACTTTCCATTAGCTTTTCTCACAAGAACTTGGATTGGATACCCATTTCGGGTAGAGGGTGTCACGGGTAACCTATTGTTTTTGAGTTTATCCACCTGCTCTTTAAGTGCAACAAATCCCTTTGGATCCATGCCGCGTTGCTTTAATTTCATTGGGACATGCCTCGGGTCAATATTCAATGCATGGCTCGTGATAGTTAGTGAGATCACACGCATGTCATAATGGGTCCAAGCGAATACATCAAGATTCATTCGGAGAAAGCCAGCTAATTCATCATTGTTGCACTGAGCTGCGATCCATCTTCAGTACCTGTGATGGGTCACCATGGCTGACTATAATGTCGATTATCAGCTCAACGAGTGCAGCCTTGGATTCCATGAGTTCAAACGTAACTATTTTGCGTAATGATCAATGTCAAATCTGGTTGGGACGGTCAATGATGATGTTACTTCGATCGAATCCCAAAGTCTTGTCATGAGTTATTGAGTCTGATAGTATGGGGCTCTAAATGCTTCGAGCGATTATTTGCAAATGGCCGAAGATCAGGCTTAGAAGCATGTTGAAGCAAATGTCGAGTAGGGGTCAGCCTCGTGTTGCTCGCAACTGCATAGCTGTCTCTTGCTTTGAGTTTGAATTTTCTTGTATATCGAGCAACGCGCTTTCCATTCAACGTACTCATGATCCGTTACTCATCATTCGGGTTGGAGTGATGATCAGTTGCCCATGAGCTTGGGCATTGATTCAATGAATCAATCTCTAGGCATCCTTTCGGTCATAGCCTCGAGTCGTTGTAAACACTAGGTATGAATCGCAGTATTAAGCTATCATAGTCAGTCTTTGGATGATCACACTTCCACCCTCGGTCTTAGGTTGATAAATGTACTACATGGATGATTGAGTCTCATTTTAGTCGTGTTTATACCCTCACCTAAGCTCCAAAGACTTAGAGTTGATCGATGACTGGTAGGATCGCATTCATCTTATTTCTCTCTCACGCCCCCATGTTTGGGGCATACATTGATAAGTAGGAAGGCAAGTCGTGTCCAATCAATGATTAATGCTCTCCCTGTCAGAACAAGGGCAAGGATCGGTGCATGGACGATTAAGCCACGTCGGTTTCGTATTGCTGTACTAGTCATATTATGGTAAGAGTCAACGAATGAACGATTGTGTCGCATTTATTAAAAGCTGAACAATCAGCCGTGTCCATTTTGATTTATATTCTCCCGCCAGATCTAGGGATAGAGTTGGCTCAGGTGTAGTCGGGTCATGCTCATCTGGTTTCATACTCCTCCCGATGGATCGAAGGAGGCTGCTGGAGAATTAATGATCAAGTCGCACTCATTCATGGTTTGTTCTCCTATCGATGCTCTGGTGACCGGAGTTATTCGATGGACGTTCGGGTCACATCCATTTGTGGTTGGTGCGGATCGATATTGACCCTCGATCTGATGGTACGATATAGTCTATCACCCGTAACTTCGGATGTCGTTTCGATTGGTTTTGTATTGAGGCCTCCTTGCGGTCATTGCCTTCAGTTGTAAAGTCACCCAACAAGAGATACAGTGAGATGCCGTACTTAGCTTGTAGTAGTTTGTACTCTCGTTCCCATTCTAGGATTAGCAGAATTAGTTCATGGACGGTCGAATTCCATCTGTAATGAGTTTATACTCCTCCTGTCAAGTTCAAGTAGGAGTTTATGGAATATTGAGTGGTCGAACCGCACTCATCTATTTGTTTATACTCACATCCGCACTCTGGGGATAAGATTTTGTTGGCGGGTGGTCGAACCACACCCAATTTGTGTTTATACTGCATTCCACGCTCTGGGGACCAGAGCTGGTTGATGGACGGTCGAACCGCGTCCAATTTGCTTCGTACTTCTCCCGCCAGGTCAAGAGAGAGTAGTTGGGTGGACGGTCAAGTCACATCCACCTCACATTTCAGTCGTGTCCTCGTGTCGAGGGCGACGATTATTGAGTAGACGGTCAATCATTCCTACTTTAAGTCGAGCTTCCAGACTGTTTCTTATTTCTAGGGCAGGAGTTAATATGTGGACGGTCAAATCCCGTCCACTTTAGTTGGCATCGGTTGTGCTGAGCTTTGGGAGAGGCATAAGTATTTTGGCGAACTTCAAGTATGAGCTGGAAGTGGATGTTAGGTTGCATCCACTCTAAGTGTTTCTCCGATCTTCAAGTCAAGCGTGGAGGTTGATGAGTGGACGGTTAGTCGTGTCCACTTTGTATTAGATTCTAACCTTGTCGGGCTCTGAGTAAGGCATAGATGTTTTGTCAGAATTGAAGCATGGAGTAGGAAGTGGATGGTTGAGTCACACACACTTTCCATTTTTGAGTCCTTGCCCCAATTTAGGGGCATCTGGTAGCTGATGAGTGGCTGAATCATGCTTGTCTTGTGATGCTTCGAAGGTCCAATCATGATCCATGAAGGTTGGTTGGTGCTCAACTTTAGGTACTTGGTTACCTGCATTGTATGCAAGTAGTTTAATTCAAGTTGGTCATACTTTGCAACATGATTGAAATTGAAATAAATCTTATTGATAAGCGAAGCAGCGTCGTATGCTGCTATTCCACTTTGCCACTAGCTCCTTTCAGCGGGATGTCGACCGTTAGCGGTCCAGTTGATAATCAAATTTCTTTATTGATTGGCATTAGATGTTCCATGCCCGCTATTCTATGGGGCTTGCCGTATTGTTGAAACTTTCCTTTCTAGATCAGCTTTCCGATCACATCTCAGAGGTGTCTACAATCGTCGGTGTTATGACCGTTTATCTTGAAATATACAACATTTCCCGGACATCTTCTGGGTTTCAATGGACTCTCTCGAGGCTGGTTTCTAGTATTGCTCCGAGTCGCTAGTCTCCAAGTATATGTTTTCGATTGAATCGTTCAAAGGAGTATATGAGTCGAATTTTGGGCTTCTGGGTTATCTCCCGGAATTTGAGTCCTCATCTAAGGCCTCAATGTTGCCCTTGCTCTGAATTTCTTCACCCAACGGGCTTGCATCGTTCTTTCTTATAGTATGCTCTACCTCCTCCTTACTTAGGTTCAGGTTCACTCTGTAACAGAAACGATCCAAGGTCGATGGAGGCATTCCAGCTTACCAATTGCCAAAGTCTATCTTGGGTTCGATTCCCTTATCAACGCCACCAGCATAATATTCTCGCTTGGACTGCTCACTTTAGTGATGATGACGTTGAATCTCTACTAAAAGTCTTTGAGCGACTTGCCCGGCGCTTGGGATAAGTTGGATAATGACATCGCATCCTTGGGGCGAGTCGCATGCATTCTGAATCGCTCGGTGAACTCCTTAGTCAGTTGACTAAACGAGGAGATGGACCTAGGTAGTAATAGTGTAAATTGCATGACCCATCGCTACTTCCTTGAGGAATATGGGAAAGAATCAACATTTAATTGCGTTCATCGCTCTAGCAGAATTCATGTACCCTTCATATATCATGAGATGCTCTTGGGGGTCTGTGTTTCCAGAATACGCCGGCATAGTTGGCATATTGAATCTCTTGGGATAGTCTGCATATTGAATGGCTCCAGTGAATGGGCTTCGACTGGGGGAAATCCTCCCGTCGTTGTTAGCCCGGTCCAACGTGTGACAGATTGGTGATAATTTACTTGGAGTCCGACCCGATTCATATTTTTTTAATTGGATCGTACCTGATCCATATAGGGATCGGCTAATTGCCATAGTGTAGGATCAGTGGTATATGGATCGATTGTAGTTGAGTGTGGAGGGATCGGTCATATGGAGGGATCGGTCATATAAGGGATCGGTCATATGGAGGGATCAGTCATATAAGGGATCGGTCATATGAGGGATTGGTAATATAGAGGGATCGGTATACATATATGCTGGAGGGATTGGTATACATATTTGTTTGAGGGATCAGTATTTTCATCTTTGGAGGGATCGGTATTGAGCATGTACATGTAAATAGAGATTGGAAGTATGTATGGAGGGATCGGCCATTTTTGCCTTGAGAGAGGGATCGGCCATTTTGGCCTTGATAGAGGCGGCTATTTTGACTAACTTGAGTGCAAACTTCAGCATCCGATCCCAAGAACTTGTATACATGAGTGAATCTGATCCCTACCAAATGGACATGAACACATAAACAACTCCAAACAAGAACACCAGCATAATCAAATCCTCCAAAAACATGGGAAGTGGATTTAGTTCCTCTAACCATGGCTATCAGCTTTCTTTAGTTTTCTTCAAATCTGAGTAGAATAGGAAGTTTGTCGGTTAATAACTAGATCTATCTTGTGAATATGAGAATCCACAAGTAGATGATGAGATCCAATCAAGCTGAGAATTCAATTCTCGGTGAAAGCCCCAAAATGTTGACGCCAAAAATGGGCATTAACATCCAATAGAATCTAGTAGAGATTAAAAGAAGAATAAAATTAAAACATAGCAAAAATTATAAATGAACACACATATTTTTATAGTGGTTCGGCAATCTTGCCTACGTCCACTTCATATTTCTATTGATCTTCCACTTGATTATGATTACAAGAATGTTTGGATCAGCTAAGATCCATTAGTACAAAAGTGAAGAATAAAAATGGCAGAGCCTCGATAGAGAAAGCAGGATCCCTTTTCTGATGCCATGCCTGCTATATTTATAGAGGAAGACGTGCATGGATTTTTGGCAGAAGGTTCAGGAGACCAAGACGAGGCCACCCGAAATTACTAGGCCCATCGGGGCCTACAATAGGGATTGGTACCGATCCCTATTAGTGTGTCCAAATGGGCTGTGATCCCTATGAGGGGTGCCCAATGATGTTAGCTACTTGCTCCCCAAATTTCATGCAATTCTGATGTACGGTTTGTGAGATATCGCATTTTCCGTGAAGTAGTATTGCTTGAATTCTGATTTCTGGCGATCCCTCCAACTTCCTCCAATTGGAATGAGATCCCTAAGGGGTGTTCCACATGCTGTAGAAAGCCTGTACTCTGAGTTTCATGTTGATATCATGTGTAGATTTTGAGTTATTGATCGATCATCGTTGTAAAATTGAGTTGTGGAATCGATACGATACGATCCATAGTGTAGAATACGGATCGTACCTGATCCATCTTCAAGGAGTAGTGAGCTTTCATGCTTCTGCTTCATATTATCATCTACGCTTGTTTTTGGACCCCACAATTATCACTCTGGGCTACTGGCCTTGATGACAGTTGAGTCTAACTTGTCCAGACAGTTCGGATATAGCCGGGTCAAAATGCCGGATAACAGTACAGTTATCTTTGGTGATGCTATATTGTACATATAAACACGTTTTGCTCTTCTAGGATAAATGATTAGGAAATGCATTCACTTAAATGGTAGGAGGTGGTCTCTTCTCTCATGTATTGTCCGTTTGTTTCCTACAGAACCAGAGTTGAGTTTATTGAAGATCCATCGATTGGTTTTGGAGCGCCCGGTAAGTAGGGAAGTGTACTTATATGAGATGACTTGAAACTGTAACCACTCCAAAACCATATACGTGTTCTATGCTTTGGAAGTGATTCATGATTGGTTAGAGATGCTAAAATCTATATGGAGATTTGAGATCAATTTGAGATGCTCGAACACATGTAGTTGTTTGTGATATATTCAGGATGTGGGAATCCATGTCTGATTCCATGATCTATTGAGATGTGGGAATCCATGTGTGATTCTAAGATCTATTGATATATGGGAATCCATGTGTGGTTTCGAGATCTGTTCGAGTTAGGGACTCGTGTGTCGAGATATGTTCGAGTGGTGACTCGTGTGCTGGCTGGAATGCCGGATGTAGCCTCACCAGCGATGATGACAAAAACCAGAGGTAGGAGACATAACCAGTAGGGTTGGAAAACTCATAGGGTGCATGCGACTCCATTCTAGGGATACTTATATGTAATCCATGCGGGAGCGATGTATTAGGTCTTAGCAAGACAAGCTATGTTTCTATAATGATACATTCACTAGAGATGTATGAGGCTTTGGATATATATCTCTGATCCTTGTGCAGTAGATTAGAGTCGGTTTTGATCCGTGGAGATCTACGTGGAAATCCTAAAAAACTATCGAACATGCATTAGCGGCTTTGGTTGTATACCTATTGTTGTTGTGATGTACACTCACATGCATCACAGCTACATGATTATTCATATTTCACACCTTAGACATTATTATAATATCACTTAATTTTATATTAGAAATGGTTTGGTTATCATAAGGTAAGTTAAGTGGTTAGTAGATTAATTAACATTAATTAATTAAGTTTTAATCTTAAATATTATATAACTAGTAACTTTTGCATACAAGGTCCGATCGAGATGTCGTTTCCACTGTTGCACTAGTATTGGAATTCTCTGCGTCTGGGATTGATTTGGGCTTGGGTGAGTAAAACTCGCCAGTTAATTGTATAATTGCTGGTATTAAAATATAAATAGTTTAACGAATAATGCAAGCTATTACTTTTGAACCCCGCCTTGTTTGGTAGAACAAGTGACAATAATATATGCAGTACAATCTTCCTTTTGATTATGTAAAATAGGTATCGTGGCCCAGACTTACTAATTACATGTTTGGTATTGCTGTGTGAAAGTGGTAGTGCGTTGTAAATATTTGAAGAAATATAGTCGTTATAAATATGCTTTGAAATCCCTGATATTTGACATATGTTAAATTGGATAAATTGTGATACATTGTGAAAATTGGGAATGGAAGCTGTAAATGTTAGAAGCGAAAAGGTCATGATGGATGCACTTTGAAATCACTGTGTTCGACGGTTTTAAAATTAACTTAGGAAGACATCCTCGGGCTTCTTTGTATTTTAATAAGTACTGTTAGCATACTTATTACCAGGAAATATCAAGGTTTAAATATACTACTAATAAGAATTTATGGATTTTTAAAGTAATGGTTTTAAATTATAAAATAGAGTTTTATAGTGTTTAAATAAATTATAAAATAAGTATCTTTAAGTGATGTTTTAAATAAATGTTTTAATAGTATAAGTATTTTAAAAGTACATTTTTAGTATATATATATAGTTTTAGAAAATTTGTTAAATATTTTATTTGAAAATTAAAAGGCTTTTATATTATAATATCTTTCAGATTGTTTAGAGTATTTCATTAAATATCTTAGTTTTATAAATAAATTAGTATATGTGTGTGTCTATAGACACACACACACATACATATATATATATATATTTAAAGGTATTTTAGTATATAGAAGTTTTAAAAGGAAGTTTAGTATTTGTAAAAGAATATAATGGATTTTTTAGACTATAACACTTATATATCATAATGGATGGTTTTCTAAAATTAATTAAAAAGGTATATTACCTTTTTTACTAAGTGAAGATGTACTTAGAACTTTAAATGAATGTTTCAAAGTTAATGGCCAGTTTAAAAGTGATTTTGGGTTGATAATAATGATGTTTGGGCAACATTTGTTTTGACCCATTTAACTATACTTTTGAAAAGTAATTAGATCTTTAAAAAAGAAGTTTAAAGATAACGATTAAGTGAGATGGTTTTGGGTTTGTTGTAACAATGTTCTAACGACATTTATTTTTAAACCCTTGAATAATATTTTAAAGTGGTAAAATATTGTTCAATGGGTTTGGAAAATACTTGGATCTTTAATAATGTAATTTTAAAGAGAATAACAAGTATGAATTCATTTTTGGTTTGTTGTGACAATGTGTTAATAGCATTCGTCTTTAACTTATTTTGATTATACTTATGAATGTAAATAAGTCTTTAAAAGGAATGTTTTAAAGATAATCATAAGTGAAATGGCTTTGGGTTTGTAGTGACAATGTTTAAGTAACATTTGTTTTAAGCCCTTTGATGTTGATTTGTGAATACACTTATACGGTTGAGATAAGTAACATTTGTTTTAAGCCCTTTGATGTTGATTTATGAATACACTTATACGATTATGCTTTGTGTGTTACTTACTTATGAACAATATACTGGACTTAGTTTCCCGTATGCAATTATTCTCATTGTTATTTGCTTTGACTAAAATATAACTCTGGAAATATCTAGAAGAAACACGGGAATTATATGGTATAGTTATCTTCGGTGAAGCTATACTATACGTATAAACTCGTTTTTCTCTTTTAGGACAAATGATAAGGAAATCCATCTCCTTAAATGGTTAAGAGGTGGTCTCCACTCTTATGTATTGTCTGTTTATTTCCCATAGAATATGAGATCAGTTTACCGAAAATCCATCAATTGATTTTGGAACGCCTAATAAGCTGGGGAGTGTACTTATATGAGATGACATGAAATTGTAACCGCTTCAAAACTATATTTGTTCTATGCTTTGGAAGAGATTCATGATTGGTTAAATATGCTGGAATCTATATGGAAATTCGAGATCTGTTTGAGATGCTCGAACACATTTAGTTGCTTGTGATCTATTCAGGATGTGGGAATCGATGTGTGATTCCAGGATCTATTGAGATATGGGAACCTTTGTGTTATTCCGAGATCTTTTGAGATATGGGAATCCATGTGTGGTTCAGAAATCTATTCGAGTTGGGGACTCATGTGTCGAAATTTGTTCAAGTGGTGACTCGTGTGCTAGAATTTCGGACTTAGCCTCACCAGCAGTGTTGATAAAAACCAAAGATAGGAGACATAGCCAGTATGGTTGGCAAACCCATAGGGTGCATGCGACTCCATTCTAGAGATACTTTCATGGATATGCATGCGGGAGCGATGCATCAGGCCTTAGCAAGACCAGCTATGTTTTTCCTATCATACAATCACTAGAGATGTACGACGCTTAGGAAGAAGATCTCTGATCCTTGTATAGTAGATCAGAGTCGGCTTTAATCCGAGGAGATCTACATGGAAATCCTATACAACTAGCAAATGCACATTAGTGGTTTTGATTGTATACCTATTATTGTTGTGATGTATGCTCACATGCATCATAACTATGTGATTATTTATATTTCACACATTAGACATTATTATAATGTCACTCGATTTTATATTAGAAATGGTTTTGTTATCATAAGGTAAAAGTCCATCCGTGTTTATTTCCGGTGCGGTCTTATAATATACCTTTATATTTGAAGGGTTTTACAAATATAATAATCCATATGATTCGTGTTTCTCACACTGGTTTATCAGACTGATCTGGGTGTTATTTTGTTATAATGCTCTGGTCAGCTCTAGTATATTTTCATATTTAGCTGTGATTCATTGGAGCTCTTGGAGAGGAGCTGGATGATTTCCTATATTCCCGTTGCATTACTTGATTTGTATCTATCAGCATTTGCGAGGATAGGCTGTTATAACTGTCCAGGGTGATGATAAGTTAGTTTACTCTGATTGATGTATATATATCATAGTTTTCTTTTTGGTAAAGACCTTTTGAGATAGTATATATCATCATTCTGCATGTGAGATTTTAATATTGTGTTCTTCTTTCTTGTTCTATTTCTTTTTCCTTTTATTTTACCCTAACTTTCTGTCTTTTCGGCACTTGGGTGCTCGACACGTGAATACCTTGGATGTATTAGTGTTGACATTCGAGGGTTGAAAAAGTTCGATCGTTACACTTCGTATCAAAGCTGAAGATTAAGCGAGAACCTTGGCTTTGTGTGGTACAAATCATTAAGAGATAAGGTAATAGAATGCCTTATTATGAGTTAAGTGTATTATATATACGAGTGTGCATATTTGTTATTGTTATAAAGAGTTTTGTATTATGTTGACTGGTCTGTTGAGTGGCATACAGATTCTGATTAATATGAGTTGCTATCTATATCGATAGAGATATCTAAACACTTGAACAAGACAAATCGACATGGTATTGTATTTGAAATTGCTAAATGAAATAATTTTACCTAGGATTATATTTTATATATAAAAGAATAATTTTCATAAATTGATATAGTTATTTATGATGTGTTTGTTTGTTAGGAAATTGATAATAGTCAATTATTATCATTTATTGTTTGATTAGTTGTGCTCGACCAGTTTACGAGCAGTTTTATTTTTTCACTACATGGGTTGGGTAGATGGTAACTTGTGGGAACATTGAAATGAACACCTAATGAATTAAGTTTCACAGTTTGACTATAAGGCATTCGATGATAATGTTGGGTTAGAATTTAATTTTTAACAAAAGTTTTTTTATTATAGTCTTAGTGGAAGGTATGATATTTTTAAAATAAACACTTGTGCAATAGTTTTATATAAGAAAGTGACTTACATAATTATGGTTTATGAGTATAGTTATAAATATGAAAAGGATTTAAACTGAGAATATGAGAACTTAAATCCCGGTGTTTTGGATTTGTTTTTCAAAGTTTGTGGAGAGAAAATAATACTAGTATTATTTGAAAGCAAATATTTGGGAAATTGGTTTATGAAATTAATATCATGGTACTTAGTAATATTTATAAAGTATTTGATACTATTTTGGAAATAATTTTGGTTAAGTTCGAAAGGCATGGTTTGAATGTACTGAACCCACTTCTATCGTTAGAAAATAATTCTGGTGATGACTGCAACATCATTGGCGTTTATTTTCGAGTCTCAAAGTAGGGAATGCTACTATAGTAGCTTTGTTACGAAAGTGTTTTGGTAAAATAGATTTTGATTTGAACACCGAAAGTATAATTTGACATACAAAATTTATAAGTTTATATTATTTCTAATGATTTGAAGTAAAACCCAGTGTTTAGTTCTTAAGTTTTTGGTTAAGATATATTATGGATGCATGTATCCTATGCATTAGGACAGCTTGGTTTGTACAGCTCATTCTGATATGTTGTTTAGGGATTTTAATTTGTTGAAATGAAATGGAATTCTCAACAATTTTGGACAGTCGAAACCTTGGATTGTGTATATGAACTTGAAACTAAGTGTTGTAAAAGTATAAAACGTTGAGTTCTTGTAAAAAGATAGTAGAATTTAAACAACTTTTAAATCGATTGAGTTTCCATGTTAAGTAAAATGGATTGGACGATTTTGTATATACTCTTAGGATGTAGCGGAGTATTATACGAGTATGAATTTAAGTTATATAATGTTTGAGGTAAAATTTATGAAATGATTCATAGATGATTTTAGTATTAAAGGAGAAATATTATAAATGATATTGAATGTGGATTAAAAATGAAAAGTAATTGGTGTAGTTAGGAAATCAATTGAATAGAGTACGTAAGTTGTACGTAATTATTTCAGTCACATACCGGCTTTTGATCTAGGATTCGAGTACATGATTTCGAGGTGATTCCCACCAGTCCGAGTTAGGAGTTTTCACTCGATTCTTGATGGCGAACACTTGATACAGATTTTTGATATGATGTTGAAGTTTTCTATCATAGTATATGACTATGTAAGGAAAATGGATGTTTCTAATTAAGAAACCTGATCAGAGTCGCACCAGAGATGTCAAGTGAGATATACAAGTCTGAAAGTGAAGTCTATGTGATCGATCCCGTGATCAAGTTTGATATTGCGTACGGATGATATATGTATATCGTATGGGCTTTCATATAATTATATACTATGTTTGTTTGCTTGTGGAGAGTTTCAGAAATGACTCTTCGAATAGTTTGCGGTACATGAGTGATCACTGAGTAATACCTAAGGCTGTTGAGCGTAAGGTAAGCTTAATAGATTGTTTATCGTACTTGTGTGATAAGATGATAACTGAACCTGGGAAAACCGTGAGCTTGTTTGCTAGTGATTGCAGTAATGTGTAGTATTGTTATGTGATGGTTTCTTTAGTTGCTAGTGATTGCAATACCGTTGGATATTAATGTGAGATTGTTGCTTTTGTTGCTGGTGTTAGTATTTCGGGGATAAAATTCTTTTAAGGGGGAGAATATAATGACTCAAATTTTCAAAAGTTTTATATTTAAATATCGAAATTATTTAAATAATCTAAACTTCGATTTATTGTGAATAAAAATGATTTTAAAGCTTATTTAAACTTTTTTTAAATAATAATGATGATGGTAAAACGTTAATTTATAATTAGTGCTTAAAATGGTTTTAATAATAGTTCTTTTCAATTAACGTGTGAAATTATCATTCCGAGGCACTGTCTTGGCTTTTGACGAAATTAGTGCCATTTGGTCCAAAATAACGAGTTGTTATACGCAAACGAGTTTCGTGACGATCGGACGTGTTGTGTGGTCGTGTGTGCTCAAAACACGTAGCATTTAATTTGAGAGAATTAAATATTATATATTTGTTTATAAATATTTATACTTAGATATTTTCTCAATCATTTTTCATTATCTCCCCCTCTCTTCTTTTATTTGTTTACAGTAAACAAAAGTGATAGCCGTCATTTTTAATCAATTGTTCCTGGAGTTTTAGATCATGAAATCGTGTTTCGTAAGATTCGTTGGCTTCATGTGGGTGAGAGCTTTTTTCTGGTGTGTGTTGATTGGTGAGCGACGAGGTTTGGGGTTGCTCGAGCTTTTACAGTTGAGGCCAGGGTTACAGATTTTTGATGATAGAGGTGGAGACAGGCTTTGGCGATTATCTCATTGAACTTCTCATGCGAAGGAGAGGGGAGGCCGAAGGTTTGGTGAGGTATGGTTACTTATAGATGGTCGCAACATTGGGTTTGCATTGACTGGGTTTTAGTCGAGATTTGATTTAAGGGTCCAGAGAAGAAATCAAGTGTGCTGTTGAACTCATAGTGGAGCGGGAAGTCTTTTGGCAAGGGTCATTGGAGCTCCGATGTAGGGAGGCGGAATGCAACCCGATAGAGGCAAATTAGGGCATTGATTGGAATTTCAGGGGGGAGGTCGAGCGTACCGAAGTTGGCTACGTTGCGGAGCACACGGGGAGAGGAGTTTGTTGCCATGATTGGTTTGTGATATCGTGGAGCGATGCACTATGTCAATGGTGGTCGTGCACGGCAAATGGAGATGTGCGTTTATGTTCGTGTGCAGGTGCTTCATTTTGGGGAGAGGAAGAAGAGATTATAGGGTAAGTTAAGTGGTTACTAAATTAATTATTTAAGTTTAAATCTCAAATCTTATATAACTAGTAACTTTTGCATACGAGGTCCGATCGGGATGCCATTTCCACCATTGCACTTCTACCGGGATTCTCTATGTCTGGGATTGAATTGGGCTTGGGTGAGTAAAACTCGCCGGTTAATTGTATAATTGTTGTGTATATAATTTTTGTTGTATTAAAATATAAATAGTTTAACGAACAATAAAAGTTATTACTTTTGAACCCCGCCTTGTTTGGTAGAACAAGTGACAATAATATATGTAGTATAATCTTCCTTTTGATTATGTAAAACAAGTATCATGGGCCAGACTTACTATTTACATGTTTGGTATTGCTGTGTGAAAAGTGGTAGTGCGTTATAAATATTTGAAGCGATATAGTCGTTATAAATATGCTTTAAAATCCTTGATATTTAACATATGTTAGATTGGATAAATTGTGATACATTGTGGAAATTGGGAATGGAAGCTGTAAATGTTAAAAGCGAAAAGGTCGTGATGGATACACTTTGAAATCATTGTGTTCGACGATTTTAAAGTTAACTTTGGAAGACATCATGGTGCTTCTTTGTACTTTAATAAGTACTGTTAGCATACTTATTACCAGGATATATAAAGGTTTAAATATATTGTTAATAATCATTTATGGATTTTTAAAGTAATGGTTTTAAATTATAAAATAGGGTTTTATAGTTTTTAAATAAATTATAAAATAAGCATCTTTAAGTGATGTTTTAAATATATGTTTTAAATTATAGTATAGGTATTTTAAAATTATATTTTTAGTATATATAGTTTTAAAAATTTTGTTAAAGATTTTATTTGAGAAATAAAAATCTTTTATATTATAATATCTTTCAGATTGTTTATAGTATTTCGTTAAATATCTTAGTTTTATAAATAAATTAGTATATGTGTGTGTGTGTGTGTGTATTTAAAGGTATTTTAGTATATTTAGAAGTTTTAAAAAGGAAGTTTAGTATTTGTAAAAGAGTATAATGGAGATTTTAGATTATAACACTTATATCTTAATGTATGGTTTGTAAAATTAATTAAAAAGGTATATTACCTTGTTTACTAAGTGAAGATGTATATAGAACTTTAAATGAATGTTTCAAAGTTAATGGCAAGTTTAAAAGTGATTTTGGGTTTATAATAATGATGTTTGGGCAACATTTGTTTTGACCCATTTAACTATACTTTTGAAAAGTGATTAGATCTTTAAAAAAGAAGTTTAAAGATAACGATTAAGTGAGATGGTTTTGGGTTTGTTGTAACAATGTTCTAACGACATTTATTTTTAAACCCTTGAATAATATTTTAAAGTGCTAAAATATTGTTCAATGGGTTTGGAAAATACTTGGATCTTTAATAATGGAATTTTAAAGAGAATAACAAGTATGAATTCGTTTTTGGTTTATTGTGACAATGTGTTAATAGCATTCATCTTTAACTCATTTTGATTATACTTATGAATGTAAATAAGTCTTTAAAAAGAATGTTTTAAAGATAATCATAAGTGAAATGGGTTTGGGTTTGTAGTGACAATGTTTAAGTAACATTTGTTTTAAGCCCTTTGATGTTGATTTGTGAATACACTTATACGGTTGAGATAAGTAACATTTGTTTTAAGCCCTTTGATGTTGATTTGTGAATACACTTATACGATTATGCTTTGTGTATTACTTACTTATGGACAATATACTGGACTTAGTTTCCCGTATGCAATTATTCTCATTGTTATTTGATTTGACTAAAATATAACTCTAGAAATATCTAGAAGAAACATAGGAATTATATGGTACAGTTATCTTCGGTGAAGCTATACTATACGTGTAAACTCGTTTTTCTCTTTTAGGACAAATGATAAGGAAATCCATCTGCTTAAATGGTTACGAGGTGGTCTCCGCTCTTATGTATTGTCTGTTTATTTCCCACAGAATATGAGATCAGTTTACCGAAAATCCATCAATTGGTTTTGGAACGCCTAGCAAGCGGGGGAGTGTACTTATATGATATGACATGAAATTGTAACCGCTTCAAAACTATATGTGTTCTATGCTTTGGAAGAGATTCATGATTGGTTAAAGATGCTGGAATCTATATGGAAATTCGAGATCTGTTTGAGATGCTCGAACACATTTAGTTGCTTGTGATCTATTCAGGATGTGGGAATCGATGTGTGATTCCAGGATCTATTGAGATATGGGAATCTTTGTGTTATTCTGAGATCTTTTGAGATATGGGAATCCATGTGTGGTTCAGAAATCTGTTCGAGTTGGGGACTCATGTTGGTTTGTTGTAAATAATGTTTTAGTAACATTTACTTTTAAACCCTCGAATAATATTTTAAAGTGGTAAAATATTGTTCAATGGATTTGGAAAATACTTAGATATTTAATAATGGAATTTTAAAGAGAATAACAAGTATGAATTGGTTTTTGGTTTGTTGTGACAGTGTGTTAATAACATTTGTCTTTAACCCGTTTTGGTTATACTTATGAATGTAAATAAGTCTTTAAAATGAATGTTCTAAAGATAATCATAAGTGAAATAGCTCTTAAGCCCTTTAATGTTGATTTGTGAATACACTTATACGGTTGAGATAAGTATATTGAAACTTTGTAGAAGTATTGGAACATGTAGAAATGAATATGGAAGTTTTAATTAAATTATGAGGTTTAATTAATAAATGAAGTTTCATTCACAAAGAGTTATTGAATAAAAAGGAGTTATACTAACAAAAGAGGTTTCTAATTAATAAAGGAAGATTAATTATAAAGAGGATCATAAGTCGTTTATATGACTTGATCGTGCTTATGTGTTTCGATTATGCTTTGTGTGTTACATACTTATGGACAATATACAGGACTTAGTGTCCCGTATGCAATTATTCTCATTGTCATTTGATTTGACTAAAATATAACTCTGAAAATATCTAGAAGAAACACGGGAGTTATATGGTACAGTTATCTTTGGTGATGTTATACTGTACGTATAAGCTCGTTTTTCTCTTTTAGGAGAAATGATAAGGAAATCTGTCTGCTTAAACGGTTAGGAGGTGATCTCCGCTCTTATGTATTGTCTATTTATTCCCATGGAATATGAGTTCAATTTACCGAAAATCCGTCGATTGGTTTTGGAACGCCCTGTAAGCGGGGGAGTGCATTTATATGAGATGACTTGAAATTGTAACAACTCCAAAACTATATACCTATTCGATGCTCTGGAAGAGATTCGTGATTGGTTAGAGATGCTGGAATCTATATGGAAATTCGAGATCTATTTGAGATGCTCGAACACATGTAGTTGCTTGTGATCTATTCATGATGTAGGAATCCATGCATGATTCCAAGATTTGTTGGGATATGGGAATCCATGTGTGATTCCGAGATCAGTTGAGATATGGGAATCCATGTGCAGTTCAGAGATCTGTTCAAGTTGAAGACTCATGTGTTGAAATTTGTTCAAGTGATGACTCGTATGCCGGAATTTTGGACTTAGCCTCACCAGCGGTTATGACAAAAACCAAAGATAGGAGACATAGCCAGTAGGGTTGACGAACCCATAAGGTGCATGCGACTCCATTCTAGAGATTATTTTATGGATATGCATGCGGGAGCGATGCATTAGGGCTTAGCAAGACCAGCTATGTTTTTCCTATCGTACATTCACTAGAGATGTACGATGCTTAGGAAGGATATCTCTGATCCTTGTACAATAGATCAGAGTCGGCTTTTATACAAGGAGATCTACATGGAAATCCTACACAACTAGAAAATGTGCATTGGTGGTTTTGATTGTATACCTATTATTGCTGTGATGTCCGCTCACATGCATCATAACTATATGATTATTTATATTTCACACCTTAGACATTATTATAATATCATTGTATTTTTAATAGAAATGGTTTGGTTATCATAAGGTAAATCCCGTTCGTGTTTATTTGTGGCGTAGTCTTATAATATACCTTTATTTTTGAAGGGTTTTACAAATATAATAATTCATATGATTCGAGTTTCTCATGCTAGTTTACCAGACTGATCTGGGAGCTATTTTCTCATAATGCTCGGGTGAGCTTGAGTATATTTCCAGATTTAGTTGTGGTTCTGTGATGACCCACCTTTTTGACCACTGAGAACGACACTTAATACATCCATGGTATTCATGCGTCGTTGCCCAAGTATCTAAAAGACGAGTTATCATGGGGTAAAATATAAGAACACAACAATAATCTCACAACGGAACAGTTAAATATAACATAAAAATAAGACAGCACATAAGGTTACTCCCAATATGGAGTTATCAGAGTAACAACAAAAGTACTACTATCAGTCTAGGTATTTATAACAACCTGCCTTTAAATATACATACATAGAGTCAACATCTCATAACACGAAAATAAATAGCTAGATGGATAAGGAGCCTCCTGCTCGTCCACCATCTTTAAAAGAGCCCAAAGAAACCTGTCATTTTCGGACTACTCAAATATAAATGAGCACCTGAGAGTTTAGGGAAAAAAAACAATTCGGATTAGACAATAAGTCCGGTATGAGTAAACTCCAAATAAAAAATAGTACACACAAAATAACCGGTGAGACCATGTCGCAAAAATGCAGAACGGTTTTCCCCTCACAAGGACAACATCCAAGCATGAAAGAATGGATACAAATAATTAAACATCGCGAAGAGTGCAAGACGCTTCCCGATGCAATTAAAAAAGAATCAATCCAAAGATTTGAATCAAAAATAAGGAAAAGGGATTTTTCCAACAATGACTAGGAGGGTGCGCCCCCCTTATTGAAAGTATACCTCTAGAAAATATACTTGAGAACTACGATGGCTCTCGGAAACCTCCAAGCCGGACCCCTCCAACCTTACCGAGTATCCGAGTATTTCACATCTCCGTGCGCATACAAACGAAACCAATCTAGAGTATATGTGAAAATACCCTAATGGGAGCAACCCAACATAGCTTGGCCCCCACTCGCTCTTTATTTATTCATTTCCGATAAAGGATATCAATGCTCTAAATGAGCAAAAAATCGTCTTAGATAGTCGAAACAAAAACAAAAGGAAGAAGGGTATCGAAATTGATAGTCAAGATATCAACTATCGGGGATAACAAAACGATCGTATATGGAAATTAAATCTTATACTTTTTCAATGCTTGGAAAATATCCATATACTTATCTCATCGGTATAAGTATATTCAAAAAACATTTGGGAGGATTTCATATTTCAAAAGTTAGATAGGTCAAAAACGATTGTCTATAAGAAATGCGAATGTTTTCCATTATAATTATAAAGATCATTTATGGAAATCAAATCTCCTACACTTGTCACGTTTCCGATATTCTCGACTTACTCTACCCCTCGCCCAGAAACAAAGCCAGGTAAGTCAGGGCACTGGTTGCTCCTAGCCTTGCCTAGACACTTCGGTTCCAGATCTCACAGAAAAAGGATCAATCTACTCATCGGCTTTTAGTGCCAAGTATAGGATACTTACTTTCCATAAATAACCTATTTAAATCATTATATAAATTTCAAAGCTCCTTTAAAATACTTTAAACCAAGATTTAAAACTTGCATTCAAATCATAACTTAAACCCATTATCTTTAAAGGAGAATAGGACCAAGAGGGGTGAAGCTCCCTCTTAATCAAATGAGATAGCTAAAAGAGGTGTTATTTCCTTTTAACCAAAAAGCCACTAAATGTTAATCCTAAGTTAAAAGGTGGTGTAAGTTCCCTTTAACTAAACATCAAAGTTATTGCTCATAAACTGCCCGAGCACAAATCAAGCAACCAAACAAGAATAATAACAGACTCATTATTATTAACAATTTACAATCAATAGTTAACACAACATTTGTTAAAATGTGAATGAGTCAAAGGAAAGAGATTTAGATTACACCGAATGTTAAATAATTAAATTATACTCACAGAATAAGTTATACCCACTAAACTATGCCAAAAAGGAATATACTCACATCCTATTTGTTTTGATGGAGACTTGGAATACTTCATCTTTTATAATGAATTTTAGTTCTTTTCTTTAGTTTGTAAATGAATTAAAATGAGATATGGACTTGGCTATTTATAGGTGAAGAGAAGGGTAGTCATTTTCTATAGCCTAACCAGATTCGACCAGATTTTGGTCCAATAGAAACCAGCCTTATGGCCTAATTTGATTCGACCATATTTTGGTTCAATAGAAAACATCTTGATGGCCTAATTTGATTCGACCACATTTTGGTCCAATAGAAAACATCTTGATGGCTTAATTTGATTCGACCACATTTTAGTCCAATAGGAATCCTCCTTATCAACTGTGGCATAACATGATTCAACCAGATTTTGGTCCAATGGCAACCATCCGCATGGCAGAACCTAATTCGACCAGATTTTGGTCCAATTGCAACCATCCGCATGGAATATAATAATCATTATGCTATTTTGTTTCATTAGGCAAGTAATTATACTGTTCTGTTTTATTAGACAAGTAATTATACTATTCTGTTTTATTAGGCAAGGTTAACAATTCTCTCTTGTTTTATTAGGCAAGTAATTATACTATTCTGTTTTATTAGGGAGGGTTAATAATTCTTTCTTGTTTTATTAGGCAAGTAATTATACTATTCTGTTTTATTAGGCAAACTTATTCTTAAATAAATTGGTACCCCTAACCGCCTTATAACTCGAACCATCTTTAAACTAACATTTTATATCAGTTTAAAAAAAATCCTTTCTAGATGTTTTATCCAAATTTGTATTCTAGATATAAAATCCATTATTTAATCATTTAAAAACATATTAACTATTCAAGTTCAAAGTGATTAAATTATGGGTCGTTACATCCTCCCCTCCTTAAAGCAAAATTTCGTCCTCGAAATTAATCAGATAAACTCTAGATATCAAAGGAACCCAAATGATATCATATATACCACACAAATATACAAGGAAAGTGACCTCAACACAATTTGTGAGTACACTAAAAAGAAACAACAAAGTACAAACAACAACTACATCGACTCCGGGTAAGAATCCCTAATATAGTCTTCAGTTTCCTAGGTACAATCTCTAACATCTCCACTCCACTGAACCTTAACAAGATTCACAACCTTCTTCCTTAATCGCTTTATATCTCAAGCGACAATACGAATAGGCCGCCAAAGAATGGTTAGGCTAGGCTGGACCTCCAAATCAACTTGTTGTCCCGATTCTACTATCATCGAAGGGTCATGTACATACTTACGTAAATGAGATACATAAAATACGTTGTGCACATTTGATAGTCGATCTCGTAACTCCACTTTATATGTAAGTTTACCAATCTGGTCCAGTATGGGAAAAGGGCCAATATATCGAGGGGCTAACTTCCTTGTCTTCCCAAACCTCACGACACTTCGTAGAGGAGAGACTTTTACAAATACCAAGTCTCCGACTAAGAACTCTAGATCCCCACGCCTTTGATCTGCATAACACTTTTGCCGATCTTGCGCTTCCTTCATCTTTCTTCTAATATCGGCTACCTTCTCATTGGCTTCTAAGATTATGTCGGGTCCAAGAACAAGTCTGATGCAGCGCAGAATGTTAAAGACATAGGTCGCTCACGACCTAAGGAGTTTGTAGGTCGCTCACGACCTAACAAGGTAGAGGAGGGAGCGAGTAATGCTGGGAAGAGTGGTTTAGCGACCTTTGATAAGTCGCTAAGCAAGCTAAAGAGCGGCACAGTCCAAGTTGGTGAAGTGTTAGGTCGCATACGACCTAACGAAGCTTTTAGGTCGCTTCAACGACCTACCGGAGTTCTGCAAGCTAACGAGCCACGAAATAAAAGGACACGACCTAAGTTAAAATGTTCTACGATCTACGACCTAGTTAGGTCGCATGAAGATGTTCTGTCCTTAGGTCGCGAGGGTGAGTTACAACCTGCTTTATGTTGCGATGATATAAGTCGACTTATGCTAGGTCGCCGGAAGATGAGACGTGTGAAGTTAGGTCGCGAGAACGACCTACGACCTAAGATAGGTCGCGAGAAACTTTAAGTCGCGAAGACTTTCTGAAGCCATTTCTGTTAGGTCGCTAAAGAAGGGATGCCGTTCACTCTTAGGTCGCGAAGCTCCAGATGTCGTTCATTGGTTAAGTCGTATGTCGTCTGTCTTTTAAGTGTGTACTTTAGGTCGTGTACGGCCTATGTAAGACGTTGTAATGTGTTGTATTTTCTTATATTGTAATATTTTAGGTCGCTGCCGACCTATATTAAGTCGTATCTGTTAAGCCGCATGTTGTAATAGGTCTTGTGTTGTAACTATGTTAAGTCGCGTAAGTTTTTAGGTCGCGTGAGCTTAGGTCGTAGGTCGCTCACGACCTAGGAGTTGTCTTTTTCTGTTGTAATTGTTGTAGCCTATAAATAGGCAAGTTGTTTCATTTGTAAAGGTTGTTGATTTTTGAATAAAATTCTCTTTTGATTGCTGTGTGCTTTCATCTAAATTGGTAGTTGAGTGTAATCTCCTATCTCCTCTTTCGGTTAATCGAGTGCGCTCGATTCAACGATTGTAGAAGCCGATTCGCGGAATCAAGTGCGCTTGATCAATGCTTGAAGAATTGAAGATCTTTGAACCCGGTATCGTGCGCGATCAACGAGTTCGGGATAGCTAGAATTCGGTATCTTCGGATCAACGAATTTGGGCATTTCAGTATCTTCCAATCCACCGATTACTACTTTCACCGATTGAAGATTGTTTTGTTTAATCCACTGCGTCAGTTTTTAGTATCAGAGCTTGTTCTAGCCAATCATAGCTAGATCGAGACTTGGAGCCTAATCATTTTGAAGAGATCAAGTGATAGCCGAGCTTGAAGTGAGAAGCCGAGCTAAATAGAAGAGTGGGAGATCAAATTTGCCTCATTTGGAGAAGTTGTGTTCATCGTGTTCATCGCGAAGTAGCAACGAAGTGGGAGTTTTCGATCCATTTCATTTTGGATCAAAGTTCGAATTGTGTTTGAATTTGAAGAGTTTGTAAAGTTTCAAGTATGCCGCCAAGGAGAGCCAATCGACATCAAAACGTTGAAGCTTTGTATCGAAGAGAAGAGGCTGATGAGATGGAGCAAAGAATCAATGAAAACTTTAATGAAAAGCTTAACGAAGGAATTGGCCGGTTAGAGAAGCTTATGACGGAGATGAATCAAAATCGGAGAAGGGTTTCACCTGATTCTAACCATGGGGGTAGTAGAGTCTCGCCACATTCCAATCGAGACAGAAGTGTTGAAAATGATCAAGGGCGTGGGAGGAACGTGAATGATCGTGAACGGAGGAATGTAGATAGAAGGGATGATGATGGAAGACGTAATGGTAATAGAGATGTGGGTGGACGAGATAGACAACGATATACATCTGATTTTGAAGAGGAGTATGATGGTGGTAGTGTTCGAGGACAAGGACGAGGACAAGGAAGAAATTACTCTGAGTATGATTACAAGTGGGAGACGGGGATGAAGACTGAAATTCCTGAATTTAAAGGTGGTATGCAAGCGGAGGAGTTTCTAGATTGGATGGCTAATGTTGAGGAGATTTTTGACTTCAAAGAAGTTCCAGAACATCGTAGAGTGAAGTTGGTTGCTACAAGGTTGAGGGGTAGAGCTTTGGCATGGTGGCAGCAAACCAAACTTACACGTGAACGGATGGGAAAGTCAAAAGTTGAATCTTGGGAGAAGATGAAGAAATTGATGAAAGCAACGTTCTTACCTTACAATTATCAATCTTTGATGTATCAACGTTTGTAGAATTTGAGGCAGGGTACAAAGAACGTTAATGATTACGCAGATGAATTTTATCAACTTATTGCAAGGAATGATATTATGGAAACGGAAGAGCAGCTGACATCTAGATTCATTGGGGGATTGCGAATGCAGATTCAGGATATGGTTAACATGTTTGATCCCAGATCTATAGCAGAAGCACATCAGAAAGCGTTGGCTTGGGAGAAACAGGGACGACGAGGAAGTGGTGTATTTACTAATTCTAACAATCAAGTGAAGGGTGTTGGTGGGAGTTCTAATGTTTCTAAACCTATCAGTAGACCAGTAGTGAAGGAGTCTGAGAAGACAAAGGTTAACAACGGTTTCAAATGTTACAATTGCCAAGAAATGGGCCACAAGAGTAGCGAATGTCCAAAGCCGAAGAAGAGAGCTATGATAGCAGAGTTTGAGGATGAGGATGAAGAAGTTGAATGTTCCAATTCACCACCTGATGAGGAGGAAGAAGAAGTGTCGGGAGACGAAGGTTATAATCTCATGATGAAGAGGTCCTGTTTTACACCAAAGCAAGAGGAGGATTGTAGTTGGTTGAGGAGCAATATTTTTCAGTCAACATGTACTATTCTGGGGAAAGTTTGTAAATTTGTTATTGATGCTGGAAGCTGTGATAATATAATTTCTTCAGAGGCTGTGAGGAAGTTGGCATTGAAGACTGAGAAACATCCGAAGCCATACAAGCTAGCTTGGTTGAGGAAAGGCGGGGAGGTGAAGGTTGGACGAAGGGCTCGTGTGAATTTTTCAATTGGAAAGAAATACAAAGATGAAATCTGGTGCGATGTGGTAGATATGGACGTTTGTCATTTGTTGATGGGGAGACCGTGGCAGTATGATAGAGCAGTACAACATGATGGGCGTACCAACAGTTACAGTTTCATGTTTGAAGGCACAAAGATTACTCTAGTTCCAAAGAAGCGACAACAGGAGGAAAACAAGTTGGAGGAGATTGAAGAGCTCAAAACTTTGTTATCTTTGAAGGAGTTTGTGAAGGAAATAGAGGAGGAACCTGAAGTGTTTTTATTGATTGGACGGGAAAGTCAGGAAGTGGTTGAAATCCCAGAAGAAGTAAAACCAGTACTGAAAGAATTTGACGATGTATTTCCAGAGGAGTTACCAATGGAGTTACCACCGTTGAGGGATATCCAACATCAGATAGATCTTGTTCCAGGTGCTGTGTTACCACACAGACCACATTATCGAATGAGTCCAAAGGAACATGAAGAGTTGCGGAGGCAGGTAGAGGAATTGCTTGAACAGGGGCGTGTGCAGGAGAGTTTAAGTCCTTGTGCTATACCAGCTTTATTGGTACCCAAAAAGGATGGAACGTGGAGGATGTGCACTGACAGTCGAGCATTGAATAAGATTACTGTGAGATATAGATTTCCAATGCCAAGGTTGGATGATTTACTAGATCAAATAAGCGGAGCTACTATATTTTCGAAGATTGATTTGAAGAGCGGATATCATCAAATTCATATCAGACCAGGTGATGAGCGGAAGACTGCTTTTAAAACCAGGGAGGGTCTATACGAATGGTTGGTTATGCCATTTGGCTTATCAAATGCACCAAGTACATTCATGAGGGTGATGAACCAGATTTTTCGACCATTCATTGGGAAGTTTGTGGTGGTGTATTTCGATGATATACTGATTTACAGTGGGAGTCCAGAGGAACATTTGAATCATCTTAGAGAAGTGCTGATGGTATTGCGACAAGAACAATTCTATGCTGCAACGAAGAAATGCGTGTTCATGACGCATAGTGTTTTATTTCTAGGGTACGTTGTGTCGGAGGAAGGAATACAGGTTGACCAAAGTAAAGTCGAAGCGATTAGAGATTGGCCGCAGCCCAAGACGATAACGGAAGTTCGTAGTTTTCACGGGTTGGCTTCATTTTATCGAAGGTTTATTCCACACTTTAGTAGTGTGATGGCGCCTGTGACTGATTGTATGAAGGTTAAACAGTTTACATGGACGGAGGAAGCATGAGTTGCTTTTGAACGAATCAAGGAATTGTTGACGACAGCACCAATCCTAGCATTACCTGATTTTCAGTTGTTGTTAGAATTACATACTGATGCGTCAAAGGTTGGGATTGGAGGAGTGTTGAGTCAAAGGGGTCGTCCTATCGCCTATTTCAGTGAGAAGTTGTCAGGAGCAAAGATGCGATACAGTACATATGATGTGGAGTTTTATGCTGTTGTGCAAGCTATTAAACACTGGAGACATTATCTATTTCAGAAAGAGTTTGTTCTTTACACTGATCATGAGGCGTTGAAGCATTTACAAGGGCAAGACAAGATTTCAGCGAGACATGCATCGTGGAGTGCATATCTGCAACAATTTACTTTTGTTGTTAAACACAAGTCAGGGGTGACGAATCGTGTGGCTGATGCTTTGAGTAGGAGGAATCATTTGTTGACAAAAATGAAGGTTGAAGTGACGGGGTTTGACATTTTACCGGAACTATTTGTGGAAGATCCTTACTTTATGAAGTTTGTTGATAAAGTCAAGAATGGGGAGACGAATGAGTTCGTGATGGTAGATGGTTTTCTGTTCAAGGGAAATCGATTGTGCATACCCGATTGTAGTTTGAGAATGAAGATCGTAAAAGAACTACATGAAGAAGGACATGTTGGGAGAGACCGTACATTACAGTTGATTTCACAGTCTTACTTTTGGCCATCGATGAGGAAAGAGGTGGAGAGGTTTGTGGAGCGTTGTCATATTTGTCAGGTTTCGAAAGGAACTGCGACTAATGCTGGTTTATATATGCTGTTACCCGTGCCTGTAAAACCATGGGCGGATATCAGTATGGATTTTGTTTTGGGATTGCCTAGAACTCAGAGGGGAAATGATTCTATATTCGTTGTGGTGGACAGATTTTCGAAGATGACACATTTTATTGCTTGTAAGAAGACGGCGGATGCTGTTCATGTTGCTCAGTTGTTTTTCAAGGAGATCTATCGACTTCATGGATTGCCAGAATCTATTGTGTCGGATAGAGATACTCGATTTTTGAGTCACTTTTGGCTAAGTTTGTGGAAGATGGTCGGAACGAAGTTGAAGTTTAGTAGTGCCTATCATCCGCAAACTGATGGACAAACGGAGGTGGTTAATAGATCATTGGGAAATTTGTTGAGGTGCCTTGTTCAAGATAATCTGAAGAGTTGGGATATGAAGTTATGCCAGGCAGAGTTTGCCTATAATCATGCTGTGAATCGAAGTACTGGGTTCAGTCCATTCCAGATTGTTTATTCGAGCTTACCGAAAGGGCCGTTGGATTTAACGGTAATACCACACTCAAAGGGGACAATTAAAAAAGCTGCTGATTTTGTTGAAGGGCTGACAGAATGTCATAAAATCGTTCAAGAACGATTGGAGAAAGCAAATGAGAAGTATAAACAATCTGCAGATTTGAAACGAAGAAGTGTTGAATTTAACGAAGGTGATTTAGTTTATGCAGTGTTAACAAAGGATCGTTTTCCAGTAGGCGCTTATAACAAGTTAAAAGCCAGAAAAATTGGTCCTGTGGAAGTCGTAAAACGAATTAATGAAAATTCTTATAAGTTGAAGCTGCCGGAGGATGTGTACACTTCTGACGTGTTCAATGTTAAACATCTTATACCATATCATGGGGATGAGTCTGTTGTGGAAGAAGAGGATGCAAATTCGAGGTCGAATTTTTCTCAACCTGAGGAGGATGATGCAGCGCAGAATGTTAAAGGCATAGGTCGCTCACGACCTAAGGAGTTTGTAGGTCGCTCACGACCTAACAAGGTAGAGGAGGGAGCGAGTAATGCTGGGAAGAGTGGTTTAGCGACCTATGATAAGTCGCTAAGCAAGCTAAAGAGCGGCACAGTCCAAGTTGGTGAAGTGTTAGGTCGCATACGACCTAACGAAGCTTTTAGGTCGCTTCAACGACCTACCGGAGTTCTGCAAGCTAACGAGCCACGAAATAAAAGGACACGACCTAAGTTAAAATGTTCTACGATCTACGACCTAGTTAGGTCGCATGAAGATGTCTGTCCTTAGGTCGCGAGGGTGAGTTACAACCTGCTTTATGTTGCGAAGATATAAGTCGACTTATGCTAGGTCGCCGGAAGATGAGACGTGTGAAGTTAGGTCGCGAGAACGACCTACGACCTAAGATAGGTCGCGAGAAACTTTAAGTCGCGAAGACTTTCTGAAGCCATTTCTGTTAGGTCGCTAAAGAAGGGATGCCGTTCACTCTTAGGTCGCGAAGCTCCAGATGCCGTTCATTGGTTAAGTCGTATGTCGTCTGTCTTTTAAGTGTGTACTTTAGGTCGTGTACGGCCTATGTAAGACGTTGTAATGTGTTGTATTTTCTTATATTGTAATATTTTAGGTCGCTGCCGACCTATATTAAGTCGTATCTGTTAAGCCGCATGTTGTAATAGGTCTTGTGTTGTAACTATGTTAAGTCGCGTAAGTTTTTAGGTCGCGTGAGCTTAGGTCGTAGGTCGCTCACGACCTAGGAGTTGTCTTTTTCTGTTGTAATTGTTGTAGCCTATAAATAGGCAAGTTGTTTCAGTTGTAAAGGTTGTTGATTTTTGAATAAAATTCTCTTTTGATTGCTGTGTGCTTTCATCTAAATTGGTAGTTGAGTGTAATCTCCTATCTCCTCTTTCGGTTAATCGAGTGCGCTCGATTCAACGATTGTAGAAGCCGATTCGTGGAATCAAGTGCGCTTGATCAACGCTTGAAGAATTGAAGATCTTTGAACCCGGTATCGTGCGCGATCAACGAGTTCGGGATAGCTAGAATTCGGTATCTTCGGATCAACGAATTTGGGCATTTCAGTATCTTCCAATCCACCGATTACTACTTTCACCGATTGAAGATTGTTTTGTTTAATCCGCTGTGTCAAAGTCTATCTCCAGATTCAACCCAACATGAAGAAGAACGACATGGACGACCATAAAGAGCTTCGAAAGGGGCCATACCAATGCTTGCTTGATAGCTGTTGTTATAAGTGAATTCGACTAAGGGTAAATGATCTTCCCAAGAACCCCCGAAGTCTAAAATGCATGCTCGCAATAAATCTTCCAAGATCCGGTTCACTCTCTCCGTCTGCCCATCTGTTTGGGGATGGTAAGTTGTACTTAGACTTAGCTCAGTCCCTAAAGCAGTCTATAGTCCCTCCCAGAACCTACTAGTGAATATCGGGTCTCGGTCACTTACAATACTACGAGGAATCCCATGGACTCTCACAACCTCCTTCACATACAAACTCGCCAGACTCGTAGCAGTTCTAATCAGCTTAACAGGAATGAAATAGGCACTCTTGGTTAGTCAATCGACTATAACCCAAATGCCATCGTTACCTCTTCTTGACCTAGGAAGCCCATCAATAAAGTCCATAGAGATATGCTCCCACTTCCACTTTAGGATCTCAAGTGGCTGAAGCAATCCAGCTGTCTTCTGCTGGTCACTCTTAATCTGCCGACAGTTTGCCAACGACTCACAAAGATTGAAATATCTCACTTTATCCCCTTCCACCAGAATACCCTCTTCATATCTTTGAACATCTTGGTCACTCCTAGATGAAAATATAACTTTGAATGGTGGCATTCGGCTAACACTTCTTGCCTAAGTCCATCAAAGTATGGAACACAAATACGCCCATTCATTTTCAATATGCCCCGGAGATCAATCTCAAAGCTAGAAACAACACCTTCTTCAACATCCTTCTTAAGTCGAGCTAAAATAGGATCCGCCTCTTGACTGGATGCAATGCTCTCTAACAATACTGGCTTAACTTCTGGATTTGCAACTATTGCTACATTCTTACTCAATGCATCAGCAACGACATTTGCTTTTCCAGGGGTATAAAGAACCTCTAGATCATAAGAGGCGAGAAACTCCAGCCATCTTTGCTGCCTCAAATTCAAATCTATCTGGGTAAAAAGGTATTTTAAGGATTTGTGGTCCGTGTACAACTCTAACCTTTCACCCAAAATATAATGCCTCCACATATTTAGTGCGAAGACAACAGCTAAAAGCTCCAAATCCTGTGTAGCATAATTTTTCTCATGCGGCTTTAGCTGTCGACTCGCATAGGCAATAACTTTCCCATGCTGCATCAGAACTGCTCCCAATCCGGTTCCACAAGCATCTGTATACACGGTTAAACCTTCGCACCCATTTAGAATGGTTAATACAGGAGCGCTAGTCAACTTCTCTTTCAATTCGTTGAATGCTTGATCACACTTAGAAGTCCAAATGAACTTAACATCTTTCTTCGTTAACTTCGTCAGATGAGAAGCAATCTTTGAGAAGTCCTTGATTAACCTACGGTAAAAACTAGTCAATCCCAAGAAACTTCTAACTTCCGTCGCACTTTCGGGATTCTACCAGTCTTGAACCGCCACAACTTTAGCTGGATCCATCGATATGCCTTCTCCCGAAATAACATGCCCTAGAAACCTAACTTCGGATTTCCAGAAATGGCACTTGGAAAACTTAGCCTTCAACACATGGCTTCTTAAGGTATCGAGTATGACACGGAGATGATATTTATGTTTCTCCTCTGTCTTGGAATAGATAAGAATGTCATCAATAAAGACGTGAACAAATTTATTAAGAATGTCTTGAAATACTCGATTCATTAAGTCCACAAAATAAGTGGGTGCGTTAGTCAATCCAAACGGTATAACTAACCACTCGCAGAAATTTTCAGGAGTTCGAAAAGCTATTAAGGGAACACTCTCCTATGCCACTCTTAATTGGTGGAAACTGGTGGCAAGATCTAATTGAGAAAATATTCGAGCACCGTGGAGTTGGTCAAACATATCGTCGATCCTTGGCAAAGGATATTTATTCTTGATAGTCCTTTTGTTCAACTCCCGATAGTCTACGCATAACCTTAGAGAACCGTCCACCTTTGTAACAAAGATAACTCGTGATCCCCTACTCAAGGTACTACGTCGGATCAAGCCTTTCTACAACAAATCATAAGTCTGCCTTTCTAACTCCCTCTTCTCTTTTGGAGCCATCCTTTGTAAGGGTTGTACAATAGGTCTAGTTCCCGGAACCAAATCAATACGAAACTCGACTTCACGGTGAGGAGGTAAACCTTGCACCTCGTCAAAAATATCTGTGAAATCTCGAACAACAGGCACATCTCCTAGCTCTGCTTTAGCCACTTCGAGTGAATAGAGAAAACTGCTCATTAACTTCTTAGGCTCTTCACTACTAATATCAACACAAACATCCCCTACATCACTAACTCTAATGAGCCTTCTACCACAATCCAAGATAGCTTTAAACTTAGATAACCAATCCATTCCCAGCAACACTCCAAAACCCATAAACCCAAGAACAAACAAATCAAAAGGAAAGAGATGATTTCGATAAGAAATAGGTACATTTAGACACACAGTGTCAAGATTTATCAGACCTCCAATTGGGTTTGACACACAAAGAGGATTACTTATGATAACATATTTAAGGTTTAGTTTGTCCATTAGATCATAAGAAATAAAACTATGGGAAGCTCCTGTATCAAATAGCACCCTTACAGGATTATCATAGATGGATAATGTACCTTGCAACACTTGCTTCCCTTTTTGATCCGAAGAAGTGGATGGTATCTCTTCAATGGTAAAAGTTTGTCCTTGAGATCTCTTTTTAGGAAAAGGGCACTCATTCTTCATATGTCCTGGCTGGCCGCAATTAAAACATGTGGCAATTGGGCAATGATTTGCAAAGTGGCCCATCTTATTGCACTTGAAACAAAGAATGTTGGCCAAGTTGGTCTGCTTCTTCAGTGCTAGAGCGCCTTCTTCGGGTTTCTTCCCTGCACCCTGCTTCTTTCCCTTAAACTTACGTTTGAAGTTTGGCTTTCCTTCAACTGGTATAACCGATAAAGGCTTGGCACTTATTGCTGGTACTACACCCTTCTGGACTCCTTCCTTAATATCAAGAGCCTCAAACCTCAAAGCCATGCTAATAATGTTTGTGAACGTACCCATAAGATGATTGGTCATTTCATGATGGAACTCTGGTCGCATTCCTTTCACAAACATTTCATTTTTCTTGAGCGATGTGTTTATCAATCCAAGTCCAAAACGGGACAAAGCATTGAACTTATGCTCATACTACGACACAGTCATATCACCCTACTTTAAGTCAATGAAACTTCTAAATAACTGATTTTTTTTACTTTCGGAATAAACTGTGCTTCAAAAACTTCCTTGAACTGGGCCCAAGAAAACTCCCACACCGGAGTACTAGCTGTTTCTGAATCCCACCAATCCATCGTCGACTTTTGAAGTTGTCGCGATGCCAACAGCCGTTTCTTCGCATCCTCCAACCAAAGATCTCCAAATATTCTTTCACAAGTTCGAAGCCACATATGCACTCCAAGAATATCTTCAGTCCCATAGAATGGTTTCCCGCCCAAAGAGGTAAAATTCTTACACAAAGTTGCAAAGTTCATAGGGGTCTGAACTTGCACTAACATTTCCTCTACTGGATCTACAACTGACATAGTAGCATTTCTAGGTACCCTGCCACTGGTAGCTGTGCTAGTTCTAGATCCTCTCCTTCCTCCTCCTCTTGTATTCATTTTCTATTATCTGAACAAATAACAGGTATCTTTAGAATTCAAAAATATGATTAAAATGGTTTAAGGAAATAACACCAAAGGATCTAAAACTAGACTTTAGAGGATAAATATTATTATTATAAAAATTACAAATACGCTCTCTCAAGATTAACTCATTCTAGGGCATCACTTACTCTATCTCTAATGAGTTGTACCCCAATCAGGCTAAGGTGTTCGCTCAACCAAAGCTCTGATACCAACTGTGAAGACCCACCTTTCTAACCCTTAAGAATGACACTTAATACATCCATGGTATTCATGTGCCGTTGCCCAAGTATCTGAAAGACGAGCTGTCATGGAGTAAAATATAAGAACGTAACAATAATCTCACAACGAAACGGTTAAATATAACATAAAAATAAGACAGTACATAAGGTTACTCCCAATATGGAGTTATCAGAGTTACAACAAAAGTACTACTATCAGTCTTGGTAGTTATAACAACCTGCCTTTAAATATACATACATAGAGCCAACATCTCATAACATGGAAATAAATAGCTAGACAGATAAGGAGCCTCCTGCTCGTCCACCATCTTCAAAAGAGCCCAAAGAAACCTGTCATTTCCAGACTACTCAAATATAAATGAGCACCCCAGTGTTTAGGGAAAACAAACAATTCGGGTTAGACAATAAGTCCGGTATGAGTAAACTCCAAATAAAAAATAGAACACACAAAATAACCGGTGAGACCATGTCGCAAAAACGCAGAATGGGTTTCCCCTCACAAGGACAACATCCAAGCATAAAAGAATGGACACAAATAATTAAACATCGTGAATAGCGCAAGACGCTTCCCGATGCAATTAAGAAAGAACCAATCCAAAGATTTGAATCAAAAATAAGGAAAAGGAATTTTTCCAACAATGACTAGGACGGTGCGCCCCCTTTATTGAAGGTATACCTCTAGAAAATATACTTGAGAACTACGATGGCTCTCGGAAACCTCCAACCCGGACCCCTCCAACCTTACCGAGTATCCGAGTATTTCACATCTCCGTGCGCATACAAACGAAACCAATCTAGAGTATATGTGAAAATACTCTAATGGGAGCAACCCAACATAGCTTGGTCCCCACTCGCTCTTTATTTATTCATTTCCGATAAAGGATATCAATGCTCTAAATGAGCAAAAAATCGTCTTAGATTGTCGAAACAAAAACAAAAGGAAGAAGGGTGTCAAAATTGATAGTCAAGATATCAACTATCGGGGATAACAAAACGATCGTATATGGAAATTAAATCTTATACTTTTTCAATGCTTGGAAAATATCCATATACTTATCTCATCGGTATAAGTATATTCAAAAACATTTGGGAGGATTTCATATTTCAAAAGTTAGATAGGTCAAAAACGATTGTCTATAAGAAATGCGAATGTTTTCCATTATAATTATAAAGATCATTTATGGAAATCAAATCTCCTACACTTGTCACGTTTCCGATATTCTCGACTTACTCTACCCCTCGCCCAGAAACAAAGCCAGGTAAGTCAGGGCACTGGTTGCTCCTAGCCTTGCCTAGACACTTCGGTTCCAGATCTCACAGAAAAAGGATCAATCTACTCATCGGCTTTTAGTGCCAAGTATAGGATACTTACTTTCCATAAATAACCTATTTAAATCATTATATAAATTTCAAAGCTCCTTTAAAATACTTTAAACCAAGATTTAAAACTTGCATTCAAATCATAACTTAAACCCATTATCTTTAAAGGAGAATAGGACCAAGAGGGGTGAAGCTCCCTCTTAATCAAATGAGATAGCTAAAAGAGGTGTTATTTCCTTTTAACCAAAAAGCCACTAAATGTTAATCCTAAGTTAAAAGGTGGTGTAAGTTCCCTTTAACTAAACATCAAAGTTATTGCTCATAAACTGGCCGAGCACAAATCAAGCAACCAAACAAGAATAATAACAGACTCATTATTATTAACAATTTACAATCAATAGTTAACACAACATTTGTTAAAATGTGAATGAGTCAAAGGAAAGAGATTTAGATTACACCGAATGTTAAATAATTAAATTATACTCACAGAATAAGTTATACCCACTAAACTATGCCAAAAAGGAATATACTCACATCCTATTTGCTTTGATGGAGACTTGGAATACTTCATCTTTTATAATGAATTTTAGTTCTTTTCTTTAGTTTGTAAATGAATTAAAATGAGATATGGACTTGGCTATTTATAGGTGAAGAGAAGGGTAGTCATTTTATATAGCCTAACCAGATTCGACCAGATTTTGGTCCAATAGAAACCAGCCTTATGGCCTAATTTGATTCGACCACATTTTGGTCCAATAGAAAACATCTTGATGGCCTAATTTGATTCGACCACATTTTGGTCCAATAGAAAACATCTTGATGGCTTAATTTGATTCGACCACATTTTAGTCCAATAGGAATCCTCCTTTTCAACTATGGCATAACATGATTCGACCAGATTTTGGTCCAATGGCAACCATCCGCATGGCATAACCTGATTCAACCAGATTTTGGTCCAATGGCAACCATCCGCATGGCATAACCTGATTCGACCAGATTTTGGTCCAATGGCAACCATCCGCATGGAATATAATAATCATTATGCTATTTTGTTTCATTAGGCAAGTAATTATACTGTTCTGTTTTATTAGACAAGTAATTATACTATTCTGTTTTATTAGGCAAGGTTAACAATTCTCTCTTGTTTTATTAGGCAAGTAATTATACTATTCTATTTTATTAGGCAGGGTTAACAATTCTCTCTTATTTTATTAGGCAAGTAATTATACTATTCTATTTTATTAGGCAGGGTTAATAATTCTTTCTTGTTTTATTAGGCAAGTAATTATACTATTCTGTTTTATTACGCAAACTTATTCTTAAATAAATTGGTACCCCTAACAGCCTTATAACTCGAACCATCTTTAAACTAACATTTTACATCAGTTTTAAAAATATCCATTCGAGACGTTTATTCAAATTTGTATTCTAGATATAAAATCAATTATTTAATCATTTAAAAACATATTAACTATTCAAGTTCAAAGTAATTAAATTATGGATCGTTACAGGTTCGTTGGAGCTCTTGGAGAGGAGCTGGATGATTTCCTTCCATATTTTATTCTCACTACATTACTTGATTTGTATCTATCAACATTTGTGGGGACAGGCTATTATAACTATACAGGCTGATGATAGGTTAGTTTACTCCGACTGATGTATGCATATCAAAAATTTCTTTTCGGTAAGACCTGATATTATATATCATCATTCCGCATATGAGATTATGATATATTGTATTCTTCTTTCTTATTCTGTTTCTTTTGATTTTTCTTTTACCCTAACGTTCTGTCTTTCCGGCACTTGGCTGTTCGGCACGTGAATATTGTGGATATATTAGTGTCAACATTCGGGGGTTGAAAAAGGCGGATCGTTACAGAACAGTTGGAGGAGGTGGATTTTAAGCGCCTATAGGGCATGAGGCTGGTACATGACGTGAGTTTAGTTAGCTAGGCGAGGATAACCGGCGACCGTGTAGGGCATGAGGTTAGTCTAGAATGTGAGTCCAGTTAGTTAGTGCGAGGACAACAGGCAATCCAGTAGGGCATGAGGCTAGTCTGGGGCGTGATTCTTATGTACGATTGATGTAAAAGTAGAGAATATGAGACCCTGTAGCGCATGTGGCATGTAATGACCTGTATTTTACCTATTGAAGGATCGTAAAATATGGTTATTTAATTCATATGGGTATATATGACCCTAAAATTTTGAAAAATAACTATTAGGGACATTTTCCACCTTTAGGGTTTTTATCGGACAATTGAACCTAAAAATTCTTGTAAAGCCTATGACTTTTGATAAAGGTTGAATTAGGATATGAAACCACTTCCGTTAGGTTGCGATGATGGTTTTTCTTTCCGTGGAGTGGTCATAATAGAAAAAAGGACTTATCATTTAGGAGATATGACCATTTTAAATTTAAACTGCTGCTGGCTAGATTGGTGGGTGATTAGTTAAGCCCAAACTTTAGACCACTAACCCATTTCGAGATTTGTGCCTAATTGGGACTGATGGGACATATTTATATCATTTTCCACTTTTCAGAAACAGTTCTAAACCTCCATTAATCTAGATTTCATCAAAAAACTCATCCTTTTCATACTAATTTATCCTAAAACACAATTTGAAGGGTGGTTATCGAATGGGGTTGTAGATATATCATTTTTGATGCTTTGGATTCATTTTTTTGCTGCCTATTTTAGATCCTAGCATTAAAGTTGGTAATAGGTGAGTAGTTTATGATCTTCCACTATTCTATACTTCTTTATATAGATAAAAATGGTGTTTTAAGAGGATTATATCTAAAACATTTCAAACTCTAATCATACCATAATAACATGTTTATAAATGTTTTATGGATACTAGTGATTGGTGTTGCTCTTAAATATATTGTTTTGATGTGTTTGTTAGTCCTTTTTAGTGTAGTTAGTATGTGCTTATTAATTTGGGCAAAACAAAGTCAAATGAGTTCAAAATCGAATGAGACTTTGGGATGTTGTTGAGGAGAGTTTTGGGAGCTTGCAGTTTATGTCGTAATTCGATTGGTGGTGATTTGGTTGCTCGAATTCAGGTTGGTGGAGTTTATAGTTCTAGTTGGTAGAAGTGGTTGTTTTGGGACTAGACTGTGAATCTTTAAGAAAGACTTCGAAAAGGCAAGGAAATGGAAATAAGGATTTAATCCCAAAATATAGGGAAGATCTACATATCGGTACCAATTTCTTTTTGGTCGGTACCGACCTCTTTTTGGGCTTACGGGGAGTGCTGAAGGACTTGGGGAGTATGACACCGAGGAAAGTAGCTCAAATTAAGCACAAAGGGAAGAGGTTGTGGTGTGAAAGACATAACCAAACCTTTGGCTAAGCAATTCATATTGGTACCAACATGATCATATCGGTATCGACATGAATTGATGAGGTCAACCTTGGCCAAACTTCTAAGGGGTGATGAGTAGGTCATGTAGGTCATGCTGAAGATGTTTATTCATTCGTTTAGTGTTCGATTGCGAAGTGGCAGCACAATAAGGGATGATGACTAATGGAAGGAGCAATGTGGAAGTGCTTCGATGTAGTGGCTTCAGAACTTCGACGAGATGACTCTTCAGGTGGTGATAGACATCTAGAGATGTTCTGGGCTTTAAGGCATTAAGGGGTGAATCATTTTGGTTGATTACTTTGGGTGAGAAGTTTATGTGGACTTGGTGATGCCGACGAGGCACATTCGATTGGTGAAGCAATATGATGGGACATGGTGTGTTCCAACATCAAGTCGTGTGCAAGGAAGATAGTGATAACTTTGGATGAGGATGGTGTTTCATGGGCCAAGTGTATGTGAGGACACTCACTTATATACCTTGGACCTCAGTGATGGATTATCCTACCTTGGTGATCGTAGTACCTTGGTGATGGTACATGATCGAACACTGGGATCCAGTAGCGATTGATATGTCGCTGACTTTGGTAGTGGTCGTAGAAGCTATTAGAAGTTTGAAGGCATCTTGATGGTGATGATACCTTGGTGGTGGTCAAGTGAGATTAGGCCTTGGTGAGGGTAGGAGCGAAGTGAGACCTGGGTGACGGTTGTTATTGCACGTATTTATTTTGTGCTTGCCATAATTTCTGCTATTGTTGGTTTGATTATTGTATGTTTGTCATGGATGTCTCATGATGTAGGTATGCTTTGTTAGGTACCCCAACACCCATGTTATACTTAGTGTAGTATACTCTTATGATGATAGTAGTGTAGCATATATGGTGTTATGTGCTAACTCGTTGAATGCAAGGACGGAATATGTATGATTCTTCATACCATTGTTCCTTACTATATTGACTTGTATAGTATGTTGAAATTTCTTATCGCTCACACCAGACTATTGTATGACTCTAGGTTTTATGCTTGCTTCTTATTATCTCAAGTACTCTTAAATGAGTAGACTATATAGCAGGTCTAGGTGGTACGCGGTGGTTATGCGAAGGACGAACAACGGTGAAGCCTTCTCTTATTATATATGGACTTACTGTTGCTTATTCCATTGTGCGACACTTTAGAGCCTAGACACTGTCTATTATATTTGAGACAATTATTTGAGTTTATTTCCGTTTGTATAAACTTTATTGCTATCTTATATAACCTTATGAATATGTGCACTGTGATATTTGTGGTTCATTTAGTTATTACTGTCTCGCTTGTCTTATATATGCGATTGATATTATAATTTATTTGATGTGTTGTGATATATATGACAGGTTCTATGGTGGTTTTATTTTCTTTTAATCTTTGACAATCATCCTACATCGGTCGGGGACCGCAGTAGTGCACTCTTTAGGTATATTGGGTGCTAAGGTATAAAGCGTTCATTACATTTGATATCAAAGCTCTAGGTTACGTGATTAACCCGGGTTGATACCATGATCCAGTAGAGATAGGGAAGGAGCTATCACCCTAGATTGAATCGAGGTGTGTGTGTGTGTTTATATGAGAGAGAGCGTACTTGTTATATATTTTGATTTTTAAAACCATATAGTAGCATATATAGTATATATCGCATGCACACACGAGTACCATTGATGTAGTTTTTTTATAACAGATTGATCATTCTTGTTATAGATCGAGAATGAGTTGGCATACAAGAAACGCTGTAAGAAAATCCATCTCTGGAGTCGAGGAAGGAGCAGGCTTAGGGGCTGCTAATCCTAACTTACAGGCTATGTTCAATGCAAACATGCTGCAAAATGCCCAGGCGGATGCTTGATGTTGGTGGTGATGGTTCTCCGGTGCAAGCTTCCAGAGCCGACTTTTCCAAGTTGAATAAGAACTACTCTAGTCTTGGGGCAAACCGTTCCTTGGAACAGAATCGGCTATAGAAGTGCAGGACTTGCTGGATACCTGTGAGCATATCTTCAAGGACTTAGAGCTAGAAGATGCGGTGAAGTGGAAGTTATCCTCCAGGAAACTTCAAGGTCGGGCTATAGGATGGTGGAATGTTGTAAAGATTGCTACTCCCAAGGATCAGTTTACCTAGGAGCAGTTTAAAGCTCGGTCGAGAAGTTCATACCGGCCGCTTAAAAGTCGGTGTTGTCTAAGAAGTTTGCTGAGTTGAAATAAGAGGGGAAGACTGTTTCTAAGTATGTTGCGGAATTCAACATGTTTTCGAAGTATTGTTTTGTCATTTATAGACACTCTATTGAAAAAGAATGAGAAGTGCATAGTTGGCATGAATGAGTACATGGGTGACAGAATGATTGGCCATATTGATGAGACCTTTAAGAAGGTCGTGGAAAGAGATTTAGGGCACGAGAGCTATACCTAAAACTAAAAGCTGAAGTTGTTGTTCCTAGGGAAGAGCCAAAGCATTAGTGAGCAAATGTAGTAAGAGAAAGTGGAACTACAATGACAAGTAAAAGAAGTTGTCTCAAGAAGGAGATGACCAAAAGAAGGCGAAATAGGAGCCAATGTTCTTCGATTGCAATGAGAGTGGTCACCTTAGTAAATACCGCATGGCCTCGAAGAGTGGGGAAAGAAAGTTCTTCAATTGTGATAAGCCCGGGCATATGAAAAAGGATTGTCCAAAGCTGCAGGGGAATAAGTAGGATGTGTCGCTTATGTGTTGTGTTCCATTCTTACCTCGTTGACTGCTCCATCATCGAAGGAGAAAGGGAAAGGCCCTAATACTCGAGGTATGCTTTCCATTTATGTTATAAATCCACGTATTTTGTTTAATATCGATATTAGACCCTTTTTACGTTCAATGACATAGTAGATAGGTTAGGTTGGGTCCTGACTTGGTGGCAGGCCTTTGGTTGTTCCGGACTTGGTGGATGGTTCGGCCAACCTAGGTGTGGTTTTGTCGGGACAAAGCATTTTCGGGTCATGGATGTTTGTTTGTGTGTTGTGATTTCTTTGTTTTGGTTTTGTTGAGTTCAGTGTCGTTTGGGGTTAGAGTGACTAAAGGGATACAAGATTATGGTGTATTGTAAGATATTGCAGATGACGATTGGTATACAAGGAGAGAGGAGACTAGAGTTGGACTGTACGAGGATACAGTGTTGGATAGCTTGGTACATTCACCTGAGGTCCTACACGAAGATTCTCCATCATTACCTATAGTTAGGAAATATCTGTGATGGACAGACTATCACTACGTAGAGAAATTATGTTACGTATCGACCTGGTAGCCAATTGTTATACCTTTGAGAAGGGTGGCACTCAAAAAGCAACAAGGGATAGAGGTGTTAGTGAATAACCATAGGAGAAGCAAGGTATTTTTATGGGAATACATCTAAGGGAGAAGTACCTTTGGTATTCGCATAGTAGGCAAATGACTCCTTGAGATAGAGTGGTGTACTGAGAGCTAGGTGGGCTTGTGCTGGTATTAGTAGATGATATTATTGTCTTTTAGTGGAAGGAAGTTCGAGATACACTTGAGGATGGCGCAGAAGGTATATGGGAGACATACCATTTTAGGAATGGTGTTTATAGCGTTGGTAAGATTAGAGTATTTTACCGAGTATGATTTCTGATAACGATGACAGCTAGAGCAGGGAGTGTGGCAGACTAGATGATTAGATCACTCTGATAGAGCGGATCAGAGCTAGTCAGAGGCAAGACATTGGACCATCGAAGATCATTGCTAAGATAGGGTCGAGCCCGAGGAGATGAGGCAATCTAGAATCAACCGAGAAGATTGGCTCTGTAAAGACAATATGTTGACCTTGCCTGACATTAAGGGGTTTAGGGGTGGGGTACTACGAGAGTACCGCCATTCGATATTTATCACACATCCCGGTAGCGACAAGTTGAATAGGATAGACATTTTGTTAGGATGAGATAAGGAGGAATGTCGGGGACATGATGTGTGAATTGTGAGTAGTGAAAGTTGAGCAGAAGATGCCTAGTGGATTCTACAATCCTAGGGTGTGCCAAAGGGCATCGTAAGTGACAGATACCGATTATCCACGAGTGGATTTTGGGAAGTGCTTACGAGAGGCATTAAAGAAAATGGCACCGGATCAGATGAAGTATATCGAGATTGAACCAGAAGCTTCAAGACCTCGTAGGCAGATCTGTATTATCGGACATGATACAAAATAACTTAGGAGAAAGACGGTGGAGTTAGTGAAGGTTTAATGGGATGGAAGTGAAGGGAATTGCATGTGTGAAACTAAGGAGAGCCCGAGGGCTGCATATCCAGGGCTCTTTGCATACTAAGGCCCACTGTTTATCGTATTTACTTTCACTTTGGATATCATATATGATCGAGTTAGGGATATGCATTAGAGGCAATTATGTAATTTGTTACATATATCTAACACTATAACCAATCTTGTTCGAAATAAAAGTTGTTTTCTTTCTATTATATACTTGATATAATGTGTTATATGTTAATTAATTTAATTAAAAGTATATTTAATAGAAAAATAATACATTTTATGTTTTGTGATAATAATTACAAAGTGTTGTAACCATGAGTAACTTATAACAATGAAAATAAATATATCATTTTAAATATTCCTAATCAAGATGTATCAAGAATAGATATATGTAACGCTCTCCAAATGTTAGGCAGTGTATTACTCATGGATGCCAGGGGACACTAAAGGGTTACGTACTGATAGGTATTTGATAACTATGGAATGACTCACTCGATAGTTTTTTGTTGGTTAATATAACTAAGGTCAAACAGAAAATATCGATGTGATTGATTTACACAATTCTGCCGACTTGAGAATATTGTTGATCTTCAATATGGAAGCTCCGCTTTGATTATAGTTAAATCATGGCACGACGTCCATCGAACAACCATAGTTAGGTCTAGTGGAAGCATTGGAAGTGAAACACTATTCAAGAGAGGATCTGTCTCCTCGGTTATATAAGGTTACTATCGCGATCAACTGAAGTCAACTCAAAGTCTCTAGCTAGAGCATTTCAATTAATAATAATTGTTATTATTGAACCAAGGACTTTGTGTTTGGACTATAAAGTTGAATATAGATGATATTGGAATTTTGACCATTACCAAATTCCATAAGTTCAAAGTATTATAGTTACCAAGAGAATTGGTGTAAATAATTGTCACTAAAATTTACCGCTTAAGTGTTTGTGAAATTTGATTTTACTGAAGAGACCTATAAGCGATGAATTCACCCAAATGTCACACTACTGGCTAAGGTGACGTGTGAACGTTGATATTCAAATTGTTCAATATTAATCACTGACTGAATTCACGCCTCTGAGTCGCACAACCGCATTCGTGATTTTTCCAAAAACCACACGATAATTTGTAAAATGTTGTAAATTGATTAAATTAATTAATACTTATGAAATATTAATTACTGTTAATTTATTTGATGTTTTGAATGTTGTTGGTAGTTATTTAAATGCGTATATAAAAGTTATATTTGCATATATCGATATGCGATATCGGTATAATTTTAAACGAGGTTTAAAGAATAAATAATTACATAAAAGTTTTTTTCCTTTATTTACAAAATTGCATATTAAGAATGTGCTTGGACTAGCATATAATGGTGAGAGGAGGAAACAATTAATTGAATTGGATGAAATTTAAAAAGGAAATAAAGAAGGAAGTTTTAATAAGAGAATGAGAAAGGTTCCTTTAATTCTACTAAAAATAAATTCTTCTCATTTTGATTTCTCTAATAGAACGCAACTTTTTCTTCCTCTTCTCTATCATCCTTTCATGACTGAAACTTCTTCTAAAAAACATTAAAACAAATTCAAATCAATATCAAATTAAATTAAAGAAAGGTGGTTCATCCTTCTCTTGCAAGGCAAGATGCTGATTTATTTGAAATCTAAGGAGAAGTCATAAATCAAGGTGTGATGAAGAGCAAGGATTATCAGGTAAGTTTATAATTTATTTATGATGTTTAATTTTTTTAGATATGTAAATTGTATCCACTTATTATAATCAATTTTAAAATTATTCCATGTATTGTGATTGACAGTGAATTATTTGTGTATGGTTTTGAATGTTGATGATTTAATTGGATCTGAAATAATTAATTGTTTTGGAATTGATTTATTAAATCCTTTTATAATTGCTTAATAATTTATCTAACCAAATAATTTATGTTTTATTCCATTTGAGATCTCAAACAAATCCTCCTTTTATTATCTCATTGTATGTTGTTGTATATCTTCTTTGTTTTAATAAATTACTCTTATTGTCGCACTCGTTCCCTTTTAATCAGGGATCAAATTTTAATAGAATAAATTATAAAATTATGCATGTGTGTGTCACATGTGTATGTCTACGTGTGCATATATAAATTAATCAAGTCCTCTTCATACCTTAAAATTGTAAACCTATATTATACTAAATTTCAATTGGTTGATTTGTTTCCGATTAATTCTGTTTCGTTTTCATTATTAAATCTTAGTTCATTAAATATATGTTTACCTAAATTTAAACTTATGTTTTAGATCCAATTATATCATTAGAGTCAATAAATTAATTAGGTTTGAAATTTCATATGGAATAAATTAATTGTTTAATTTGTGATTGCAAAAAAAGGTAAAGTAGAATTACACTTGGTTATTTTCCATTTTCACTTAGATTTAATTAGGTTTAACCGCAACATAAATTACCTTTCTATCTTCACTCTTTTAATTTACTCTTACATTAATTGTCTCTTTATGTGAATTATTTTCATTCCATTTATTTATGTAAATGTAAAATATAAGTGGCAACAAAATTACATATATATCTATATATGTCTAAACTATATACATGCGATATTGTCAATATATGTATGCAAAACATATACATATATTATAGTATAACCAAATATATGTATATACTTAGGCATTATATTTCCGATATGCATGCGAGAATGTAACATATATATGTAAGTACATACACAGACACATTATAAATATAAATCCCAATATCTAGATGTACATAGATATATATATATATATATACATGTTTATATAAGTTTATTTACGTTGTCCTATATTTGAATGTATGTTGATGCGTTCCTAAAAACATTTAATTGAAATGTTAACATGTTTATTTAAAAAATTATCAATCTGATCGGAGAGAGAAATGATAGATTTTCCTCTCTCCAATTAATGTTGTTTATTCCCTTAATTTGTTGCACAAATATTAGAGAAGGAAACAAATGGTTTCCTTCTTAAATTATTTCAATAAGTAAATGTTACATACATGGGTGTATTTGATGCACTCATTCATTTAATTTTATATCAAATTCAAATTCTTTCAAACTAATCAAATAAAACAGAGGATTTTATTTAAAAAACCTTTTAGATTGGATCTCAAATTTCTTTAGACTTCATAGACCCAATAGATCCAAAAAGGAATTTTTTGAAATTTACCCTTTAACTTCGCTGTGGGCTGACCCACTTCCTACAATATATATATATATACATGATAGTTTAGTATCTCCTATGGCAGGATAGGTTTATCTATATTATTGATTGGGTGGTTACTTGTTTGATATGTTTGATGGTTGCATTTGATTGTTAGGCATGCGAGGTAACTATGGTTGACTTTCTTTGATTTACTTAGGGATTTCGAAGGTGAAATTTCTAAAGGGCGGAAAGTGTAACGATCCATATTATAGGTTTCGGAGGATCGTAAAATATTATTGTTTAATTCGTATGAGGTCATATGACTCTAAAATTTTGGAAATGACAACTAGGGACATTTTCCACCTTTAAAATTTTTATTGGACAATTTAAAGTCATAAATTCTTGTAAAACCTATAAATTTTGATAAGGGTTGAATTAGGTCTAAAACAATTTCCATTAGGTTGAGATAATGGTTTCTCTTTTCGTAGAGTGGTCATAATAAGAAAACAAACTTACCATTTAGGAGATACGACCATTTTAAGTTTAGACTGTTGTTGGCCAGATTAGTCCATTATTAGTTAAGCCAAAACTTTTGTGCACTAACCCATTTTGGGATTTGTGCTTAATTGGGACTGATGGGACATATCTAATTCATTTCCCACTTTCCAAAAACAGTTTTAAACCTCCATTAATCTAGATTTCATCAAAAAGCTCATCTTTTTCACACTAATAGCCTAAAATGACTTTAGAAGGGTGATTAACATAGGGGATTATAGATCTATCATTCTGGGTGCTTTGGAATTCGCTGTCCATTTTAGGTTTTAGTATTAAAGTTGGTAATTTGGGTATTAGGTGAATGTTTATGATCTCTCACTATTCTATACTTATTTATATTTTTAAAAATGGTGTTTTAAAGATGATTTCTGTGCTAAAACATATCCAAACTCTAATAAAACCTTAGTAACATGTTTATAAATGTTGTATGGATATTAATGATTGATGTTTGCTCTTGAATGTATTGTTTTGATGTATTTGTTAGTGCTTTTTAATGTAGTTTGGATGTGGTTGTTAATGGCAAAAAAAGAGCAAACGAGTTCAAAACCGAATGAGACTTGGAGATGTTGTTGAGGAGAGCTTTAGGGAGCTTGCAGTTCTGGTCGCATTTCGATTGGAGTTATTTTGGTTGCTCGAATTCAGGTCGGTGGAGTTTGCATATCTGGTTGGTAGAAGTGGTTATTTTGGGACTTAGGTTATGAGACTTCGGGAAAGACTTCGGGGAAGGCAAGGAAATGTAAGGGGGGATTAACCCTAAAATTTAGGGAAGATCTACATATTGGTATCGACCACTTTTTGATCAGTATCGACCTCCTTTTGGGCTTTAGGGAATGTTGAAGGACTTCGGGAGTGTGACACTAAGGAAAGGTGCTCAAAGCAAGCAAATAGAGAAGTGGTTGTGGTGTGAAAGAATTAGCCAAAATTTTGGCCAAGCAATGCATATTGGCACCGACAAGATCATGTCAGTACCTACATAAATTGATGAGGCCAATCTTTGCCAAACTTCTAGAAGGGTGATGAGTAGGTCATGCTAAAGGAGTTTATTTGTTCGTTTAGCATTCTATTGTAAAGTGGTAGCACGATGAAGGATGACGACTAATGGAAGGAGCAATATGGAAGTGCTTTGATGTGATGGCTTTGAAACTTCGACGAGATGACTCTATTGGTGGTGATAGACACTCTAGCCTGCTGCATTGAGAAACTCGAAGAACACCTTAAGAAAGAGAAGGAAGAAAAACTCGAAGCTCAGAAGGAATCTCAAAAGTATTATGAAGAGGCCGTCGAAGCTCGAAAACTGAAAATTAAACTTGACGACCAACTTACTCAAATTGAAATCCTCAAGGAAGAAGCAAAGGAAGCTGTCCATAATGAAGTAAGAGAATAAATTGAGGCCCAGTTAGAGGATGCTAAAGAAACTGGTCGGAATGACATTAAGGACACGTTCGATCCTGTAATTGTTGAATATAATGCTAAAGTTCAAATCCATCATGATTTGAGTTTTCTTGGAGAGGGCTATCTCGAATCGCTCGTCGAGCCTTGGGAATATATTATTGAAATGAAGAAGAAAGCCCTTGGTGAAGCTGATTTAGATAAAAAGAAACTGGTATGGGAGATTCTTCGTGGGGTTGAACCTTTAGACCTTGCCGCTGCAAGGCTCTGATATTTTGATATTCGGGTACCCTCTACCAAAGGGAAAAACATCGTTAAAGGTTTGGAGCCTGATTCCAAAGGTCCACCTTCACCTCAAACAGCGGAAACATCGGTTTCACTTGGCCCGAGATAGGACCTAAGCTATGATCCGGATAGACCCGGTTATTAATCAAAAGTGCTGACTCCTATTCAAGAGTAGAGCACTCCGGCGATAACTGAAAGTCAGCCAAAAATCGGTATCACGCTCTACTCTCCATTATTCAAGAGATTTCATTCTTCATGCCCAATAGTTATGGGTTTATTTTCTTGTTCCAGCGAATCTGCAGGTCTTCCGGGTCTTTGCCAAACTCCAGGAAGCGGTGCCGCTGTGGAGCAACAATCGACATCTACTGAAATTCCGGCGACTGCCGACATTCCAAGGCCCGATGCTTAAGTTATCCAAGCACTTGATGATGAAAAAGCTGATAATCAGCCGCTGCCAGATGAATCAGATGACGTTGTAATCACTGGCACCTCCGAACATACCGATGAGCTCAGCCTAAAGGAGCGCATCGAGAGAAAGGAGTTATTGAAGAAAAAAGCTAACGCCGAATCCGCTAATGTGAATGTCGACAATCCAAATCTCGTCCAACTGTAAGTCATTCGACCCGGCGTGTCCGTTCCCGAAGAACTCCCTCCAATCTCTTAAAACTCTTCTGCTAAGGGTGGTAAGGATCGAAGAGAAGGACAGGTGAAAGCTTGGGTGGTGCTACTCCCAAGAAATCCAAAAGAGAAAAGGGGCAAAAGAAATAGCCGTCACTTTGGCTTAGTTTGCATATAGCTTGTATAGCTATTTTTCTTTTGCTGGCTGTGATTGTGTGGGTACCGCCCCCGCTTTTGGATAAACTTGTACCACGATTTTCAAGTTTAATGTGCAAATAAAAGTTCTTTATTTTCTATCGAACTCTTATGTGAATTTGTTTAAGTAGTCGAGCTATTACTTTTCCATTCAATATACTTGTAATTCGTTGCTTGTTAATTTGGATAATCGTTTGCTAATTTTCACTCAAGGCCCCCATGTGGTCGTGGCCTCAAGTCGTATCAAATACTGGGCTTGAGCCCTAGTGTTACACCGTTGGATTCAGCGGTTTGAGTGATTATACTCTTGCCCCCAGTCTCGGGTTGGCGGAGTTAGATAATGGATGGTCAAACTCCATCCTTAGCATGTTTATATTCCTCTTGTCAATTTCAGGTTGGAGTTTATGGAGTAGAGAGTGGTCGAACTACACTCATCTATTTGTTTATACTCATATCTGCACTCTGGGGATAAGATTTAGTTGGGGGACGATCGGATCACACCCAATTCGTATTTATACTCCAGTCCACACTCTGGGGACTTAGAGTTGTTTCAGAAAATAGTCAGACCATACTTTCTGTAATTAATGGATTTGCCCCCAAATCCGGGGTTTAACTTAGCGAGCGATCGTTCATATCACGATCGCTTTTGATTCATGTCTTTCTCATTGCTCGGTATGATTAATTTGGTTATCAGATGATCAAGTCACAACCTCGTTAGGTATTCCGTACATTGGGTTGTGAGCGAGAATCATCAAATAGATGATTGGACTATGCTCATTTTGTTTAGTTCAATCATGAACATATGTAAATGGCTAGCTCCAAACTCTGGGAACCTACTCAGACATGTCAATTTTAGTTAGTCGAGTATCGTAACTAATATGTAATGCTACAGTAATCATAGATATAAAGGAAATTTCAAACTTTATTTGCCAAATGGAAAGGAATGACATAATTTGTCTTATTACATATCTGGAAAATCAAATGCTAAAGAATATTCATAAATTGAATACAACTGAATAAAAAAGAATAAACTAAGTGAAATAGCATCGTAAATGCTCGCTATTCCATGCCTTTAGGAATGTGACGCCATCAATAGTCGCTAGCTTGAAAGTTCCCTCTCCTAGCCTTTGTGTAATGACATATGGTCCTTCCCAAGTAGGATTCATGTGTGGTGGGGTAGGAAAAACCCGTTTCAAGATGAGATCGCCAATTACAGAGGTTCTAGGTCGAACTTTAGTGTTGTAGTATCGGGCGACTCGATGTCGATGTGCAGTTGCCCTCAAATCTGCTTCTTCGCACTTCTCATCTACAAAGTCTAGAGATTCTAAGAGGAGATCTCTATTTGTTATGGGATCGTAGTAGGTCACTAGATGAGAAGGGACTTCGAGTTCAACAGGAATGACGGCTTCAGAGCCGTTGTTAGTCCCTGAGGAGTTGGTTTTGATGACAACAACCTTACTTAGAATTAGATTACAAAATATACAATACTAACATTATTGTGTAGATATATATAGATATGTTTGCAGGTACTAAAGAATGAATAACTGTACAGTATAAAGATTCAAGATCAAAGATTGAAGATATCAAGATTCAAGACTCATGAGTATCAAGAATTTCAAGAGTTCAAGTTTCCAAGATAAGTTATATAGTTAGGAATATTGTTAAAACTCATAGAAAGGCACTGACATCTTAAAATCTATTTTATTCGTGGAATGGAATCCACTTCGTGCTCTTAAAGGGATGGAACCCTAAGTAGGATGGAACCTACGAAAAATCTAGTGGAACATCTTTTTGTATCCACTTACTTTTATTTCAAAATGATTTTCAAAATATATATAGCTTGTTTTTTAAAATGATTTTAAATATTCCTGTTTAAAAACCAAAATCATCTGTCCTGGTTTTTTAATATATTTTAGCCAAAAAAATATCCTTAGTTTTAAATATCTTTGATTTTAAATTATTATCCTAAGTTTTTAAACTACAATTTTGATATTAATATATTTAGCTGTTTTATATATTTATACTTAAGATTTAAATATAAAAGTATAGAAAATTATTATATATATTTTAATATTGTTCTCTATAGTTATTTATGTATTATAACTATATATAAGTATATTTTAAAGTTTAAATATAAGTATAATATAATATAGAAATTATTTTCAAAGAAAAACAAATCACCAAAAAAATACAAGGGCATGTCGACATGGTCACATGTACCCCTGTCGACATGGTGACAGTTAAATTGTTTTTTAAAAGAAGTGTCTATTCGCCACATCCCTTCACCAATGGACATGGCTATTGATCTACTATAAATAAAGAGTGTTTTCAACGAATTTTAATCACTTTTTTCTCTGATTTAACTTCTCTTCTTCTCCACTTTCTTATTTACAAATTACACCATTACTTTGCCGAAATCAATATTGAATCTAACTAGATAATTTTTGGTTTTGATTCTCTCCACTATCTCTACAAGATCCAAGTGCTAATCTGAGTTATAGACTTTTTGTAACCAATAGAGCGAGAAAAGGTGTGATTGTAGCCTTGGAAATCAAATGGGTGAACTTGTTGCCCCGGAAATCAAGTATCTCTACCCAGAGGATTGTGAATCTGGAGCGGTGTACCTCGTAGCCTTGAAATCGAGGGTTGTATTTGTAAGAATTTTTTTTGAAAGGAAATCCGTACTTGTGTTGCGGGACTGGATGTAGGGTAACTCCGAACCAGTATAAAATCCGGTGTATTCTTTCCTTTACTGCTTTTACTTTATATTTGCATCTGTGTTTGATTATGTGTTCATATCTATGTCTGATTAGTGTATACATTGTTAACAAATTAAGATAAACTCAAAAAGATTAACAAATTTCTTAAAACACTATTCACCCCCCCTTTAGTGAAGCGCTTGACCATGAACGGCACCTGACCGCGCACGGTCGCACTTCACCTCGAATGGCTCGATCATGAACGGTCGCCATTAGAAGTTGGGCGCTTGACCGTGAACGGTCGCACTCCATCCCAAATAGCTCGATCCCGAACGGTCATTATTTGGGGCCACATAAAACTGTCAGTTCCTTTTGCAGGTCATCAACAGGATATGAACATCCAGCTTATGGCATCACAAAACACACCTTCCTACTGAAAGGCATGTTTTGGGGGGCAAGTGTTATCCCGCCTTTTTCGCAAGGCCGTGACACCAAAAGATCGATCGAGAAACCAAAAAGTAGTTCGTCTCAAAGATGGGTCAACTCAGCATTTCGACAGAGCAAGTCTTCGATAGGTCGTTCAGCGACCTACGACCTAACTACAGAAAGGACTGAGCGACCTAAGGAGGTTAACAACCTAACTTCCCCGCGACCTAACTTCTCCGCGACCTAACTTCCTCGCGACCTAAAAGACCTCACGACCTAACAGCCTAAAAGCCTTAGCGACCTAAAATCCTTAGCGACCTAAAATCATCCGTGACCTAAAACTCTCAGCGACCTAGTAGCCTAACGACCTAATCCATACACTAGGTCGCTCATAGCCTTTACCCTATCCAAACTAACTCTATTAGGTCGCCAACGACTTACGACCTACCTTAGGTCGTTCCCGACCTAAAACTTACTACCCAGTTTGTACAAGACGAGATAACTTCCTATGCCGCTTTTTCCTAGGTCGCTTACCATTCTCATTAGGTCGCTAACGACCTACAACCTACCTTAACCTTAACCCGTTCCCGACCTATGCCTTGTCAATATGTTCGCATGGTTCAGTGCAAACTATTAGGTCGTAGCCTATGCTTCTTAGGTCGCCCGCGACCTACGACCTACTCTTAGGTCGTTCACGACCTACGACCTAACTCCGAAATCTTCCTATAAATACAACACCAACTCCTACTTGGGGGGGGGACTTGGGGATCATTCTCTGGAGCGCCTATACTCTGCTGCTTTCCCAACTCAACCAACACTTCAAACACCGAAGACACTTCAAGGAACTTCAAGAGAAGATCGAAGACATCCGACTTGTATCCGAAGAGCAATTCACCGTTAAAGTTCTAGCTTCTTGTCTCGGTCGTGTTGTATTTGAAGATTCATTGTAAAAGTTGTAATCAAATCAGCAATAAAGAAGAGATAAAGTGGATGTAGGCTTGATTTTAAGCCGAACCACTATAAAAACTGTTGTCTTTTACTGTTTTTGCTATATTCTGTTTACCTTTAGTTCCCGTGCAAACGGGTGGTGCTTTCACTTTGTTTCAACTTACACCGGGTGTTAGCGTTTATCGATTTTAGCATTAACATTTTGGTGCTTTCACTGAGAACCGAACTCAGGAATTCTGTCAACCAAGAGTTGGATCCGAGGGATTAGGACTGAGATTCAAAGAATTATGGCAAGGCGATCGAGTAGATTACAAGGACCAGAGAGTAGTCAGCATAGAGGTAGTCAAGAGGCTTCTTCGGGAGCGAACCAAACTTCAGCCTTCGTGACCAGGGACGAGATGGAGGCAATAATGAAAAGGAAAGAAGAGTTGATCCAGAGTTTGTTTCACCAGATTGGGCAACTTGGAGCACAGAATCAGAGAGGAACAGAAGCCCAACAAGAAGAACAGATTCCACCGTCCCCCCATGAACTTGGGGGGCAAGACGAAAGCAATGGGCGAGGACTATAACTAGGAGACAACGACAGATTGGTGGAAATGGTCAAGAAAGCTATGAGAGGCGGTTTGGTAAACAAAGACTTGGAGGATGTGAATAAGAGTCCTTTTACCACGACAATTAGGCGAGCTAAGAACCCACCAGACTTTAAGCTACCATCATTGGATATGTATAATGGGAGGACAGACCCTACAGTTCATCTAACAAAATATATGAGGCATATGGAAGTATTGGGGGCATCAGAGGAAGTTATGGCCCGGTGCTTTCCATTATATTTGATAGATATTGCGGCATTGTGGTTCAGACAACTGGAAAGTGGATCTATCGGGACATGGAATGATTTGATTGAGAAGTTTATGAGGCAATTCAGGGTCCACATCTCGAGGCCCAAGAATGTTATGAGTTTGACAGCGCTAAAGCAAAGAACTGGAGAATCTTTGAGAAGTTTTTTGATGCGATTCAACGCAGCTGCGGCATCGGTGGATCGACCAGATCCATCTATGGTCTTGATGGCAGCTGTGTCGGGCATAGCTGACGGTACAGATTTCAAGGATTCACTGACAAGAGATCCCCCTATGGATCTAGGGGAATTTTACCATGAGGCTGAAGGATTTCTACGATTAGAAGACGCAAAGGCTGAAAGAGAAGAAGGAGAAGGAATTGATGTTTTTGTAGTTAAAGGTGGGAATCCTCTTGAGAAAGGTGCAGAAACTAGCAAAGGTAAACGAAAGGCTGAGGATGACGACGATAGATCAGCACGACAGCGAAGGGGACCAAGATTCACCATATACACAGAATTGAATGAGACTTTGGAGCGGATCTACCAAAACACTAAGGGACAGGTTCCTTATCGAAAGCCAATTTGGAGATCCAACTAACAACGAGAGAAAGTCGGGCAAGTACTGCTTGTTCCATGAGCTAAATGGTCATAGCACAAATGATTGCAGACACTTGAAAGACGAAGTTGAGGGACATATCCGGGATGGTCTACAATTGCAATATGTAAAAAAGAAAGCTGCAACGGTGGAACAAGAATGTCCACCTCCTGCACCAACTAGAGACGACTCAGGATCAAGGCATCAGCTTGTTATCGACTGACTGAGGTTATGACGAATGAGTATAAAACTCTACATCGACACAAATAAGTTGTTCACACATGTATGGGATCGCGAACGATCCCCAGGCATGCTCTGATACAACTATAAATCATGTCGATGTAGGTGTTTGCACTCGGATGTCAATTTTTTGTTTTGGAGTTTTAATTCTGATGATTGACTATTTTACTTTCGTATTTTACTTCAGATGACTGATTACTTTGCTTTCATGTTTTGCTTCCAATGTTTGTAACTCTACATGGCTTTCATGCTTTGCCTCTGGTGCTTTGAGCTTGACCCTACTTTGCTTTCATGATTTGCTTTTGATGTTTGGATTTGACTTTTTCAGACATTTCTACTTGACAACTTTTCAGTTGAATATTTGATTTTGATGATTTTGCAATGATTAAGCCCTACGAACAGGCACCCGACTTCGAACAATCACAAACTCGCCTCGAACAGGCACCCAACTTCGAACAGTCACAAACTCGCCTCGAACAGGCACCCGACTTCGAACAGTCAAAAACTCGCCTCAAATGACTCGATCCCGAATGGTCGTCATTTAGGGTTCACCCCCTGACTGCCAACGGTCGCACTTTACCTCGAATGGCTCGCTCCTGAACGATCGTCATTTGAAGTAAGGCACTTGACCGCGAGCGATCACATTTCCCCTCAGATGGCTCGATCCCGAACGATCGTCATTTGGGGTTCACCCCCTGACCGCCAACGGTCGCACTTTACCTCGAATGGCTTGATCCTGAACGATCGTCATTTGAAGTAAGGCACTTGACCGTGAGCGATCACATTTCGCCTAAGATGGCTCGATCCCGAACGATCGTCATTTGGGTCCACCCCCTCACCGCCAACGGTCGCACTTTACCTCGAATGGCTTGATCCCGAACGATCGTCATTTGAAGTAAGGCGCTTGATCGTGAGCGGTTACACTTCACCTCGATTGGCTCGATCCTAAATGATCGTCATTTGAGGGTCCGCCCCTAACCAGGCACGGTCGCGTTTTCCCACAAATGGCTTGATCCTGAACGATCGTCATTTGAAGTAAGGCGCTTGACCGTGAACGGTCACATTTCATCTCACATGATTCGATCCCGAACAATCATCACATGAAGATAAGCGCTTGATCGCGCACGGTCGCACTTCACTTCAGATGACTCGATCCCGAACGGTCGTCATTTGAAGTTAGGCGCTTGACCATGAACGGTCGCACTTCACCTCAAGCGGCTTGATTGCAAACGATCGTCACTTGAGATCCGCCACTTGACCGAACACGGTCGCACTTTACCACAAATGGCTCGACCCCCGAATGGTCGTCATTTGGAGTAAGGCGCTTGACCGCAAACGGTCGTCATCTGAGCTCCGCCACATGACCGCGCATGGTCGCACTTTACCACAAATGACTCGATCCTGAACGATCGTCATTTGAAGTGAAGCGCTTGACCATGAACGGCACCTGACCACACACGATCGCACTTCACCTCGAATGGCTCGATCACGAACGGTCGCCATTAGAAGTTAGGCGCTTGACCGTGAACGGTCGCACTCCATCCCAAATAGCTCGATCCCGAACGGTCATTATTTGGGGTCACATATATAAACACTTGGGTACTCAAATTTTTACGAGTAGCCAAGGGATTCAGGTTAGCTTTGACGAATTGTGGAGGAGCAATGGAGCAGGAGGCTTCAGCGTTGTAGATATAGATAGTAGTTCCGCTGTGTTGATCTTTGTATTGATCTGTATTGTATTGAGATGTAATAACTAGACAGATGTTTATAACTGTCTAGTATGTGATGTAAAATCTGTGTAACTCTGATGTATATGATACTATGTAATATCTTATGTGATATATTATATTTTGTTCCGTTTTCGTTGTGAGTATCTGTTGTTGTTTCTTTCTCTTTTCTCTTCTTTTCTCTTTTCTATCCCTTTCTTTCTTACTGTCGATGCGTCCTTCTGTGTATAGAAGGGCGGGTCGTCACATTTTGAACTGTCAGTTCCTTTTGCAGGTCATCAACAGGATATGAACATCCAGCTTATGGCATCACAAAACACACCTTCCTACCGAAAGGCATGTTTTGGGGGGCAAGTGTTATCCCGCCTTTTTCGCAAGGCCGTGACACCAAAAGATCGACCGAGAAACCAAAAAGTAGTTCGTCTCAGAGATGGGTCAACTCAGCATTTCGACAGAGCAAGTCTTCGATAGGTCGTTCAACGACCTACGACCTAACTACAGAAAGGACTGAGCGACCTAAGGAGGTTAACGACCTAACTTCCCCGCGACCTAACTTCTCCGCGACCTAACTTCCTCGCGACCTAAAAGACCTCACGACCTAACAGCCTAAAAGCCTTAGTGACCTAAAATCCTTAGCGACCTAAAATCATCCGTGACCTAAAACTCTCAGCGACCTAGTAGCCTAACGACCTAATCCATAAACTAGGTCGCTCATAGCCTTTACCCTATCCAAACTAACTCTATTAGGTCGCCAACGACTTACGAGCTACCTTAGGTCATTCCCGACCTAAAACTTACTACCCAGTTTGTACAAGCCGAGATAACTTCCTATGCCGCTTTTTCCTAGGGCGCTTACCATTCTCATTAGGTCGCTAACGACCTACAACCTACCTTAACCTTAACCCGTTCCTGACCTATGCCTTGTCAATATGTTCGCATGGTTCAGTGCAAACTATTAGGTCGTAGCCTATGCTTCTTAGGTCGCCCACGACCTATGACCTACTCTTAGGTCGTTCACGACCTACGACCTAACTCCGAAATCTTCCTATAAATACAACACCAACTCCTACTTGGGGGAGACTTGGGGATCATTCTCTGGAGCGCCTATACTCTGCTGCTTTCCCAACTCAACTAACACTTCAAACACCGAAGACACTTCAAGGAACTTCAAGAGAAGATCGAAGACAACCGACTTGTATCCGAAGAGCAATTCACCGTTAAATTTCTAGCTTCTTGTCTCGGTCGTGTTGTATTTGAAGATTCATTGTAAAAGTTGTAAAAGTTGTAATCAAATCAGCAATAAAGAAGAGATAAAGTGGATGTAGGCTTGATTTTAAGCCGAACCACTATAAAACTGTTGTCTTTTACTGTTTTTGCTATATTCTGTTTACCTTTAGTTCCCGTGCAAACGGGTGGTGCTTTCACTTTGTTTCAACTTACACCGGGTGTTAGCGTTTACCGATTTTAGCATTAACAACCCCCCCTCCTCTAGTGTTAATTCTAGCCTTAAGATCCTTAATCTGCATTCTAACAATTGGTATCAGAGCTTTGTTTTCAAAAGTTTCATAATCTGAATTTTGAAAAGTTTTAAAATGGCTATTTTTGAAAAATCTGTTAAAACTAGTTTAGAATTGTTTAAATCATCATTGTTCCATGAGTCTGCATATGAATGCTATTCAAATTATAGTTGTCTACCCAAATTTTATAATGTGCAGGAAAGATGCTTTATGGGTATTAAGGAATCAATCCACAATGGACAATCTGTGCAGATCAAAAGGAATAAGTGGATACTTGATAGTGGATGCTCTAGACACATGACTGGTAATCCGGAATCCCGGATATGCTGAATAATATTATATACAAAGATGGAGGACTGGTTAACTTTGGAGACAACTCGAAAGGATACGTGATTGGCATCGACAATGTCGGTAACTCTGAAACTACTATTATTACTAATGTTTTGCTAGTTAAGAATCTAAAACATAATCTACTAAGTATTAGTCAACTCTGTGATAAAGGATATAAGATTAAATTTGAAAAAGATAAATGTCATATTGAAGATAATAACTCAACCATAATATTTGAGTGAATTAGGAAAAAGAATATTTATATTCTTAGTATGAAAGTTTCAAATGATAACCTATGTCTTTTGGCAAATACAACTATACAAGTGACCCTTGGGTTTGGCATAAGAGTTTTGGACATTTGAATTTCAAACTCTTATCTAGACTGTTAAAACATGATCTAGTAAGAGGCCTCCCTAAAATGAATTTTAAAGTAGATAGTTTATGTGATGCATGTCAATTAGGAAAGCTTAGAAAAAGTTCCTTTAAATTAAAAGATATGATTTCAACTTCAAAACCCCTTGAGTTACTTCATCTTGATTTATTTGGTCCATCTCAAATTCAGTCAATAAATCATAGTAAATATGTTTTTGTAATTGTAGATGATTATTCTAGATTTACATGGACAATATTTTTGAAACATAAAAGTGATACTTTTGAATGTTTTAAGAATTTTAAAAAAGGTTTCAAAATCAATTATCTTTAAAAATTATAACTATTTGTAGTGATCACGGTGGTGAATTTGAAAATGAAAATTTTGAGGAATTCTGCAATAAAAAGGGAATAACTCACAATTTCTCATTTCCAAGAACTCCATAACAAAACGGAGTAGTTGAACGTAAAAATAGAACAATACAAGAGTGTGCGAGAACTATGCTTTCAGATAGTAATTTACCAAAACACTTTTGGGCAGAAGCTGTTGCTACCGCCTGTTATATTTTGAATAGAATTTTAATTAAACCTTTAACTGATAAGACACCTTATGAACTTCTTCATGGAAAGAAACCTAAGGTATCATACTTCAGAATTTTTGGAAGTAAATGCTTTATTTTAAATACAAAAGATAATTTGGATAAATTTGATCCTAAATCTGACAAAGGAATCTTTATCGGATATTCTAATAGAAGCAAAGCTTATAGAGTTTTTAATTTAAGATCTAACACCATCGAAGAAACAATGCATGTTTCGTTTGATGAAAATTTAAAAGATTTTGAAATTACAAATGATGAAGAAGATTTAATTACTCAAAATCAAGAATCAACCGAAATTAATAATGAAATTAATCATCCTAATAAAAGGATTAAACTTTTAAAAGATCATCCTATTGAAAATATAATAGGAGATATGCAATCTATTGTTACAACTAGAAATCAACTAAGTAAAATGAGTAATGTAGCATTTATATCATCTATTGAACCCAAAAATCATAAAGAAGCATCAACTAATGATTCATGGATTTTGGCTATGCAAGAAGAATTAAATCAATTCACTAGAAATGAAGTTTGGGAACTTGTTCCTAGACCTGAAGATAAAACTATAATTGGAACTAAATGGGTCTATAAAAATAAAATGAATGAACAAGGTGAAGTCGTTAGAAATAAAGCACGATTAGTCGCCCAAGGTTATTGTCAAGAAGAAGGTAAAGATTGTGACGAAACCTTTGCTCCTGTAGCAAGATTAGAAGCCATTAGGATTCTACTTGCTTTCGCAAATCATAATAATTTCAAATTATTTCAAATGGATGTTAAAAGTGCATTTTTAAATGGATTTGTAAAAGAAGAAGTATATGTTGAACAACCACCACTTTTTGAAGATGAAAAATTACCAAACCATGTGTACAAACTTAAGAAAGCTTTATATGGTCTAAAACAAGCTCCTAGAGCCTGGTATGATAGACTAAGATCTTATTTATTACAATCAAATTTTGAAATTGGTAAAATAGATAATACTCCTTTTATTAAAAGAAATAAAAATGATATTCAACTAGTTCAAGTATACGTAGATGATATCATTTTTGGTTCAACTAACTTCGAAATGAATAAAGAATTTTCTGAAATAATGACAAAAGAGTTTGAGATGAGTTATATGGGTGAATTAAACTTCTTTCTAGGATTGCAAATAAAACAGTTAGATAATGGTATTTTTAGTCAAGAAAAATATGCTAAAGAACTAGTTAATAAATTTGGTTTGACTACTTCGAGTGGAAAACCTACTCCCATGGCAACCAATGAATATCTAAGTAAAGAAGATCTCTCGAAAGATGTAGATCAAAAGTTGTATAGAGGAATGATCGGATCATTGCTCTATATCACTGCTAGTAGACCTGATACCATGCATAGTGTATGTCTCTGTGCAAGATATCAATCTCATCCTAAAGAAACTCACTTAAAAGCTGTAAAACGTATCATAAGATATATTAAACACACCTCTGATTATGGCTTATTTTATCCTAAAAATGATTCATTTGATTTAATATCATACTGTGATGCTGACTATGCTGGATGTAATCAGACCGAAAAAGTACAAGTGGAACTTGTCACTTTTTGGGACATTCTCTGGTTTCCTGGTTTAGTAAAAAGAAAAATACAGTTTCTCTATCAACAACTGAAGCAGAGTATATTTCTGCTGCTTTGGCTTGTTCTCAAGTAATATATATGCAACAAACCTTAAGAGATTTTGGATTAAATATCTCAAAATCGCCAATTTATTGTGATAATACTAGTGCAATAAATTTATCTAAAAATCCTACTCATCATGCTCGAACTAAACATATTGATATTCGACATCATTTTCTTAGAGATAATATAACTAAAGAAGTAATTACTCTCGAATATATAAACTCTGAGAATCAAACCGCTGATATCTTAACAAAACCATTAAATGAATCTATATTTACTAAATTAAGAAGAGAATTAGGTATTTGTTCAATAATTGAAATATAAAACATAAATATATAACAAGTATAATTAAATAAATTAAAAATAAATTAGAAGCCAAAATTAAAATACCTCTGTTGACAACCCCATATCCCACCATGTCGACATATAACGGTATTTTTTGAAAATTAAAATTCCCACCAAAATTTGAAAAGTTGGTCATATATTCTTCCATATTTCGACTTTCTCTTCATTCTCTCTCATTTTCTGCTGGTTTAACTTCTGAAACAAAGAAAATAATGGCTTCTCCATCAAATTCAAACATAAACTCGACTTTTTCATTTCACTCTCCTACTCCCGGCCCTCTTCAACGCTCCATTCATGCTCGTGTGATAAAATTAGAGGATACTACAAAGGATATTCTGCAAATGGCGACTGAGATTCAAGTCAAACAAATTCGGATGAGTAAAGAACAGGAGAAGCAAGGTCGAATCCTTAGAAATTTGCAGAAGTTCCTAATGGATAACCAAGCGAACCCAATCTTGATCGAAGAAGAGTCTTCTAGTGACCATGCACAAGAGGACAGCGAAGAAGAGCCAATGGAAGAGGAAGAAGCACCCTTGGAAGAAGAGGACGCACATGTTCATGAAGTGCAAGTTGAAGACGACGACACCGTAGTTTGCGTTGGTGAAGTATGTTTTGATAAGGATGGAAACCTTGTCGAACAGCGTGGAAACTTCTGTCTCCACTATCCTAATTGTTCGATTCATAGGTCTCCTATTGTCAAGAATACTCCTTAGTGTTCTTTCTTTCATTCTTTCGTTCGTATCGTTGTATATATAGTTGTTTATATTAAAAAACACATGTATATTTGTTTACATAGTTTACACACATGTAAATATAACATTATATAATAAATTGTGTTCTCTTATTCGTATATTCTCTTATCTTTTGAATATATAGTTTATTAGTTAGGAAAAATAGTTATTAAGAGTTTAGTTTAAAGTTAAGTATTGATTATGTATGATAACACTATCATTATAATCACAAGTAATGTAGTCTTAGTTTCAGGGGGAGTTATATAGAGTTATATAGTATTATAATTATGGAGTTATATGGTTTTTTGTTGATGACAAAGGGGGAGAAGTATAATATAGGATAGTTAGGCATAGATTAAGGGGGAGTTATTAGAAGTATTAGGATAGAAGTGATATTTTATAAACAAAGGTTGTCATCATCAAAAAGGGGGAGATTGGTAGTCCCTGAGGAGTTGGTTTTGATGACAACAACCTTACTTAGAATTAGATTATAAAATATATAATACTAACATTATTGTGTAGATATATATAGATATGTTTGCAGGTACTAAAGAATGAAGAATTGTACAGTATAAAGATTCAAGATCAAAGATTGAAGATATCAAGATTCAAGACTCATGAGTATCAAGAATTTCAAGAGTTCAAGTTTCCAAGATAAGTTATATAGTTAGGAATATTGTTAAAACTCATAGAAAGGCACCGACATCTTAAAATCTATTTTATTCGTGGAATGGAATCCACTTCGTGCTCGTTAAAGGGATGGAACCCTAAGTAGGATGGAACCTACGAAAAATCTAGTGGAACATCTTTTTGTATCCACTTACTTTTATTTCAAAATGATTTTCAAAATATATATAGCTTGTTTTTCAAAATGATTTTAAATATTCCTGTTTAAAAACCAAAATCATCTGTCCTGGTTTTTCAATATATTTTAGCCTAAAAATATCCTTAGTTTTAAATATCCTTAATTTTAAATATCTTTGATTTTAAGTTATTATCCTAAGTTTTTAAACTATAATTTTGATATTAATATATTTAGCTGTTTTATATATTTATACTTAAGATTTAAATATAAAAGTATAGAAAATTATTATATATATTTTAATATTGTTCTCTATAGTTATTTATGTATTATAACTATATATAAGTATATTTTAAAGTTTAAATATAAGTATAATATAATATAGAAATTATTTTCAAAGAAAAACAAATCACCAAAAAAAATACAAGGGCATGTCGACATGGTCACATGTACCCCTGTCGACATGGTGACAGTTAAATTGTTTTTTAAAAGAAGTGTCTATTCGCCACATCCCTTCACCAATGGACATGGCTATTGATCTACTATAAATAAAGGGTGTTTTCAACGAATTTTAATCACTTTTTTCTCTGATTTAACTTCTCTTCTTCTTCTCCACTTTCTTATTTACAAATTACACCATTACTCTACCGAAATCAATATTGAATCTAACTAGATAATTTCTGGTTTTGATTCTCTCCACTATCTCTACAAGATCCAAGTGCTAATCTGAGTTATAGACTTTTTGTAACCAATAGAGCGAGAAAAGGTGTGATTGTAGCCTTGGAAATCAATTGGGTGAACTTGTTGCTCTGGAAATCAAGTATCTCCACCCAAAGGATTGTGAATCTGGAGCGGTGTACCTCGTAGCCTTGAAATCGAGGGTTGTATTTGTAAGAATTGTTTTTGAAAGGAAATTCGTACTTGTGTTGCAGGACTGGATGTAGGGTAACTCCAAACCAGTATAAAATCCGATGTGTTCTTTCCTTTACTGCTTTTACTTTATATTTGCATCTGTGTTTGATTCTGTGTTCATATCTGTGTCTGATTAGTGTATACATTGTTAACAAATTAAGATAAACTCAAAAAGATTAACAAATTTCTTAAAACACTATTCACCCCCTCTAGTGTTAATTCTAGCCTTAAGATCCTTAATCCGCATTCTAACAGCCGTAAGCAAGAGCAAATGGAGTATGGCCAGTCGCAGACCTGTAGGTGGTTATATTTGCATCTGTGTTTGATTCTGTGTTCATATCTGTGTCTGATTAGTGTATACATTGTTAACAAATTAAGATAAACTCAAAAAGATTAACAAATTTCTTAAAACACTATTCACCCCCCTCTAGTGTTAATTCTAGCCTTAAGATCCTTAATCCGCATTCTAACAGCCGTAAGCAAGGGCAAATGGAGTATGGCCAGTCGCGGACCTGTAGGTGGTTCCATAAGCCCATAATGCTATTGAGAGTTCATCCACCCAGTTGCCTCTAGCCATTTCCAAACGCTTCTTCAAAATGGAATTTATGATTTTGTTTACACTTTCAACCTATCCATTTGCTTGAGGGTGAGCAACTGCCACAAATCTCTTTTCAATATGATGCTGACGGCAGAAGTTTTGAATTCAGCGCTATCGAATTGAGTCCCATTATCAATTACAATGGGTCGTGGAACACCAAAATGACAAGTTGATTGCTTTCTTTGTCGTGATCATGGCTAAAGGTTCCGCTTTGGCCCATTTGGTGAGGCAATCAACTGCTACGATGGCGTACTTCATACCATCTTTTGAAATTGGTAAGGAACCGATAATCCCTATGCCCCATATGGCAAACGGCCATGGATTGACCATTTGTGTGATTTCCATCGGCAGAGCTCTCGGAATTTTTGCGTACATCTGGCACTTGTCGCATCACTTAGTATAATCAACAGCATCTCGGTTGACAGTCGGCCAATAATACCCATACCAAAGTATTTTCTTTGCTAGGGTTTGCCTCCTAGTGTGATTGCCACATTCCTCTTCATGAACTTTCTTTAGGACTCGTTTTATTTCATCATGAGCGATGCACCAAAGTATAGGAATGGAGAAGCCCTTTCTATACATGACTCCTACCTAAATGATATACCATGAAGCTTTGCGGAAGACTTGTCTCCTTTCATTCCTCCATTCGGGAAGGACTCCCTGTAATAAATAATCTTTAATCAAAGTCATCCATGACTCCTTCTCAGGCTCTGTTTCAAGTACCCACTCGATTTCCATCTGGTTTATGCTCGGAGCGTCTAGTACTTTGACTAGGACCAAGCCCATTTGCTGTGCATCTCCAGTGCTAGCAAACTTTACCAATGATTCAGCCTCTTTGTTTTGATCTTAGGGGAATGTGCATGATGTCATAATACTCAAAGTCAGTCAATAGCTCTTGGACTTGGATAAGGTACAGGGCGAGACTTGTCTTTTAGCCTGGTAATCTCACTTGACTTGGTATACTACTAACTGTGAATCGCAAAAGATTTCGGGAGATTTTATCCCCAGTTCTCTGGCAAGTTTGAGTCCAGCAATCAGAGCTTCATATCAGCTTCATTGTTCGTTGCTGGAAAGTCAAGCTTTAAAGCATAGTAAATTGATCGATCTTCCAGGGTTACCAGCACGATTTCGGCTCCAGAACAACGATAATTGGATGCTCCATCTTATACATTTTCCACCAAATGGTGGGTGCTCCACCGCTCTCTGGGAGATCATCCCGTGCAGTGAATTCTGCTATAAAGTCCGCCAATGCCTGTCCCTGGATGGCTCTCCAAGGGAGATAAGTGATGTCAGTTTGGCTCTGTTTGATGTTCCACTTGAGTAACCTTCCAGACGTCTCAGGTCGTCGTAGGACCTGTCATAATGGCTGATCGGTGTAAACATTGATGTGATGAGCTTGAAAATAGGTGCGGAGTTTTCGTAAAGCAATCAACAAGTAGTATGCCAATTTCTCTATCTTTAGATAGTTCCTTGTAGCCCCTATTAATCGCGTGCTAACATAATAGATCGGTCTCTGGATTCAATTTTCCTTGTGAAGCAGTGCGACACTGATAGCATATACCGACATGGCCAAGTAGATATACAAGTCTTCGTGATCCACCGACTTTTACAAGATGGGAGGCCTCTCTAAGTGGTTCACCAAAGCTTGGAATGCATCTTCACAATCTTGTGTCTATTCAAATTCCCTTTTCCCTCTCCTAATCAAATTGAAGAAAGGAATGCACTTATCGATGGCTTTGGAAATAAATCAACTTAGGGCGACAACCTTCCCATTTAAGCTTTGTACTTGTTTGATTGTCTTTAGCGCATGAATTTTTCAAATTGCTTGAATCTTCTTGGGATTAGCTTCGATTCTGCGAGCATTGATGGTGAAAACCAAGAAATTTCCTGATGCAACACCAAAAGAACATTTTCATTTTGTAATATCGAACATGTTTGCTAAGTCTCTAATGTGGTCGCTTGATCATCATGACTTCATAAGCATATCATCCACGTATACCTCTATCATCTTCCCAATCCGATCTTTAAACATTATGTTAACTAGCGTTGATAGGTTGCTCCAGCATTCTTTAGTCCAAATGGCATTATCACATAGCAATACAATCCAACATCGGTAATGAAGCTGGTGTGCTCCTGATCAGGAATGTGCATCAAGATTTGGTTATATTAGAGTACACATCCATAAAAGATAGCAACTCATGTCCTACGGTTGAATCTACCAGTTGGTCAATCCTTGGAAGGGGAAAACTGTCTTTTGGACACGTCTTACTTAAGTCCGAGTAATCAACGCATGTCCGCCATTTTCCATTTGCCTTTCTCACAAGTATAGGATCGGATACCCATTTAGGGTAGAGGGCATCGCGAATAAACCTATTGCCTTTGAGCCTATCCACCCCCTCATCTCTCCGGATCCATGCCATGCCTTTTATGTTTCACCGGGACATGCCTCACGTCGATATTCAATGCGTGGCTCACAATGGCGAGCAAGATCCCACACGTGTCAGAGTGAGTCCAAGCGAACACATCAAGATTCGCTCAGAGGAAAACAGCAAGTTCTTTCATCATCGAGAGGCTGAGCTGTGATCCGATCTTCAGGACTCGTGATGGGTCGTCATGGCTGACCGTGATGTCAATCGTCAGCTCAGCAGGTGCAGCGTTGTTCTCTTTGGGTTCCTTCGCGTCATCCCTCGGATCTATGTCTTTATAGAACCGACTGTGGTGCCCGAGCAAAGGCCCAGGTGCTAGTTATCAGTCTTTGGTGGTTTGGACGCGGAGATACTTGTCCATGCCTTTACCTTTCTCCTTCCGTCGAGCGTCTCTCAATTCAGCTACATAGCAGGCACGTCCACTCGCCTGAACACCATGCACAACTCCAACATTGTTATCAATTAGGAACATCAATGTTAAACACCATGGGGCAAGAGAGGCCTGGAATTCAGCTAGGGCTAGTCGGCCTGGAAAAACATTGTATGAAGAGTCAGCATCCAAGACAACAGATGGCAATATCCACACTCTCCCACAGTCATCTTCTCCCAGCGTTACGGGCAATTCGACATATCTGATAGCTTTGGTTGCAGCACCATTAAATCCATGAATGTGCACATTAGACGGTTTCAAGTCCTTAGCTTCCATCCTCATTTGATCGTAAGCCTTTTTGAAAATTATATTTATGGAACTTCCACAGTCAACCAAGATCCTCCTCACTAAGGTGGGGCCGATCATGGCCGAAATGACCATTGGGTCGGTTGTTGGTGCGTCTACCTTGTCTGCATCTCTGTTTCTGAATACAATATCATCTGCCATTGTACGTTACTGTTTTGTCGGAGCCCCATCCTTTGTAGTTGAACAACACTCAAAATTCATATGCTTGATTGCGCTAGCATAGCGCTCCATCTCATGCTATCTCTTATTAGTTGGATGCCATCCTCCAACTATTGTATTGATCACTAATCTTCCTCTAGTCCACGCAGTCTCCTCAGCCCTGTGTGGCGCTTGTCCTTGATTAGGTTCGGATGTCCCCTGTCGGTCATCCTGCGTGCCTTTAACAAACTGTTGTAATTTTCTTTCCCGAATCAGTTTCTCGATAACGTCCCGGAGATGCCTGCATTCATTAGTGTTATGACCATAGCATTCGAGGAACCGACAATATTTTCCAGTCCGTTTCTGCTTCTCCATCGATTCTTTAGGAGGTGGCTTCCTATACTTCATGGTATTGCATGCAAACAAGTAGACATTCTCTAGAGATGTATTCAGTGGTGAGTAGGTATCATACATTGGAATCCTAGGTTTTCTTCTTCCAGAATCCCTCTTTCACTCATGGTTCCTATCACTGCTTTTCTTTTATTGGTTCGGTTTATTTTGGGCATTTAGTTGTACTTTTCCAGAACTCTCCCTAGACCGTTTCAGTGCAATGTTACTTTACGCTCTTTCTCCACTTGGCCCCAAAACATTTTTCTTCCTAGAGCATCTAGCTTCCTCTTTCCTCAAATACCGAGCTGCTTTTGCATAGAAACACTCCAACATTGCGGGTGGTTTGCCAGCTAACTAATGGACAAATCACATTCTGGGTCAATCTCTCTTGTTACCGCCATCAATATTGAATGGTCATTTGGATTACTGACTTCTGTGACGGTCATATGAAATCTCTTCAAATAATCTTTCAACGATGCTCCCAGAGCCTGGATCACACTGGATAGGGACATTACATCTTTGGGGTGAGTTGCATGCATATAGGACTGCTCCATAAACTTCGTCGCTAAATCATCAAATCTAGAGACTGACCGCGGGGGTAATCTCGTAAACCACATCATTGCTATGCATATAGGAAAACATCTGCATTTTGTTGCATCATTAGCTCATGCGGAATCCATCAGCCATTCATATCTCATGATGTGCTGCCTTGGGATCGGTTTTTCCCCCATAGGCAGGCATCGATGGCATGCTGAACCTCCTTGGATACTCCACATGTAAGAGATTGTATGTGACTGGGCTATGGCTTCTCGAGATCCCCCAATCATCATTTTTCAAGCCTTGGCTCCTCCCCATGAGCTGTCTAACCATAGCCGACAAGTTCGACATTTGGATAGTTGGAGCTAAGCGGTAATCGTGCTCCTTCTCACGTGAATGGTTCGGTCAATGTCAATGGGTTGTTCCACGCCTTCTTGGCTCAACATCCTCACGATGTATATCACGTACGTTCACTTCATCGCCATTCCAAGGAGGTAACTGGCCTACAACCACCTGAACTCCAGCATCAATCGCAGCAGCTCCAGCTTGTGCTCCAGCATGAAGAGGCAAGCTTCCTCCTTTGGAGGAGGGATCGACTCCGATCACTATATAGGGATCGACGTCGATCGGTCTCAGTAAGCCAGGTTGGTTTTCCTATTGATGTCTAAAAGCTTCTACGTGATATCTATCAGTTCTGCAATGCCTACGTCTGTGATAATCATATGATGAACTAAAAATCTCCGTTATATAATAAGGGGTTGGTTCTCTCCAAGTTTTCCCACGTTGTTGCTCCTTGAGTTAATTCATTAGATCGATATTGGCTTGAATCTGTTGGTTCAACTGTCGGCGGGTATCCACTGGCTCTCTCATTAGATTCTGGAAATCAGCTCTTATGATGGAATCAGGTGGATTTTGGACATCAACTAGATTGACCCATTCACATCTACTGATAGATTGCTCGGGCCTCCTTGCTGGATGCTAGCATTCTCCTTTCCTTCTGCATTTTGAGAGGTAGATCTGGTGTTCCTAACCATTGTTGATAGTTTTCCTTAGACTTTTTCAAATCTGAATAGAATGGATAAACTACTTGAAGATAATTCTGGATCTCTTCTAGGGATTTATGTAATCCAGTAGCAGCAAAGGGATCCAAATAGAGCTGAGAATCTTTCTTCTCGGTGAAAGCACTAAAATGTTTGCACCAAAATTTGGCACAAACACCCAATAGAGATTTTGTAGAGAAATAAATGAAGAATATAAAATGAAAACGGGGGACACAAGCAATTAAATAACAGAAAATCAAAGCATTAATAATAACATAGCGATTTATAGTGGTTCGGCGTTGTTTGCCTACGTCCACTTTGAATAGATAGCTTATGTTAATCACTTTGTCAACTGAGTACAATAGGGATCGGATGAAAATCCTTAGAGTACAAGCAATAAGTAGCCTAAAGTCCCAAAAATAAACAATCAAGCCTATATTTATAGAGGAAGATGGCGAAATATCTTCCTGAAAATTCGGCAAAAGGATCTCCGAAACCATATGGACCCAGAAGAGGGACCGCATGGCCCAAATCCCAAGGAATATGGATCGGTGTCGATCCCTATTTGGAGGAATTTGGGGGTGCGATCCCTATGGGAGCTCCCTTATGTATTAATATGCTTAGCCTCCAAGTTTCATGCCAATTGAATTAGTATAACTTGAATTAATGCTCGATCTTTACTACAATGAGAGTTATTACCTGATTCTTGCCGATCCCTATGGAGGGAAGATGGCCGATCCCACTTGCTTAGTCCTTTTGAGGTGCGATCCCTAGGGTAGGCTCTCTAGGGTCCCCACATCTTGTTCCCAAAATTTCATATGCATTGGACATCTGGATCTTGATATATTGTTTATTTTCCATTGAGTTGCACTTGTTTGGCTAAAATAGGCCGACCTTTATGATGAAGAGGGATTTTAGCTAATCCCTTTTCTATATTAAACTATATCCCATACTTTGAACATTCTGCATTGCATATTTCTCAGTTCTATTCGGCTATGGCTTCATATTAACATATGTACTTGACTTCTAAATCCCACAATCATTGCTCCGAACTTACTATCCTTGATGACAGTCGAGTCTAACTTGTCCAATTAGTTCGGATATTGCCGGGTCAAAATGCCAAATAACAACGGTTATGTACCCTACCCTGGTGATAATCATTTACCGAAGGTGAAGTCATTTTCAACATCTCTCACATGAGTCTTCATTAGTCGAATAGAACATGAATCTCCAAATGGATTCTTGCATCTCAAACAGATCGCGAATCTCTTATGGATTCGAGCATCTCGAATAGATCTCGAATCTCCATATAGGTTCCAACATAAGTCAGCTAACAAAGTCCTCTCTTTTAGGATCACCCTTAAGATAGAAAGTCCCATATGATTGCATCGTTTGAAATGTTAACGCCGACCTCTCCCTTGGACTTAACCTTAGGATAGACGGTGCAATTCTATATCATTTTGCTTCATACAGCTTCCGAAACATAAATCACATATATGGTTTTGAAGTGGTTATGGTTTCGAGTCACCTCATATAAGTACACTCCCTGCTTATAGGACGATCCAAAATCAATCAATATATTCCCGATCAACTTAACCCCGGTTCTTTTGGAAATATATAGACAATACATAAGGGTGGAGATCATCTCCCATCTGGACGAATTTCCTTATCTTTTGTCCTAGAAGAGCAAGATGAGTTTATATGTACAGTATAACATCATCGAAGATAACTATACCGTATAACCCTCGTGTTTCTTCTAGATATTTCTTAAGTTATTTTGGTCAAATTTAACGGTAATGAGAATGGTCGCATATGCAAACCAAGTCTCATATAATCATCACGTTTCCAACCTTTTCATTTTTTACTATCACTCGGTCAAAAGTGAAGCTAGATAAGCTAGAGCACTGGTTGCATCAAAGCCCTGCCTAGACACTTCATTTTTTACTCTCATGGATAGACAAGTCTACTTCGTCGGCTTTTAGCGCTAAGTACACGACTAAATACTTTCCATAAACAAGTAAAGGCACAAAGCACGATTAAGTCACACAAAACACGATTAAGTTACATAAGTGACTTCTAATCCCCTTTTTTTATCGAATTAATCCTTTTATTAATTAAAACGTCTTTTATTAGCAAAACTTCTTTTATCTAATAAAACTTCGTCTATCGATTACTACTATCCTTTTGCACTCTTTCAATAGTTCAAAAAGTATTCATATACTTATCTAAAATGGTATAAGTATATTCATAAATCTTTAACAAGATTTCTTACTTTAAACCTTTACCTTTTCTATCCTTTTTACAAAAGATTCCATACTTGTTATTACTTTCAAAATATCCATTTAAAATGTCTAATTATATCCACAATCCTATTTCAAAGGGTTTAGGACAAATGTTACTCAAACATTGTCACAACAACTCAAAACCACTTTATTTATAATTATCTTTAAAACATTCCTTTATAGATCTAATTATATTGCTAAGTATGATTAAAAAGGGTTAAAGACAAATGTTGTTAAAACATTATCACAACAAATCCAAAACCATTTCATACTTGTAATTATCTTAAAAACATTCTTTTTAAATATCTAAGTATATCTATAATTATTAAACAAGTTAATATACTTTGAATTTACTTCCCAAAAAACATTTATTATAACTTAAGTGTTATAATCCAAAACTTCCTTTATTCCTTTATAAAATATTTACCTTACCTTTTCCAAACTTATATATATAACCTTAAAAATACCTATAAATAGGTTTAAATATCTCTATAAAATATTACTTAAAAACAATACATTTAAAAATTTGATAAAATTAACAAAAAGCATGTTTTGCATTTTACAGCACTTTACTTTAAAAATTCATAAATAATAATGTAAAATATATTTATACTTCTAATCTTTTTTCACTCAAATCCATTTGATTAGAACTTCCATAAAAAATTCTACAAAGAAAAAAAATTATAAACCATTTAAATCATGAAAAACTAGTCAAAACGTCGCATTTAAAACCAAAACAATGCAACATCCTAGAAATACCGTAACAGGTCGAGGACAACACTTATAAATGCTACCTAAAGACATGGGCAGAAAATCAACTTGAAAATGTCCGATCTTTGTGGCCAATTTTCACCATTCAAACAAATGATTTTAGATTTGAAATTTTTACTGTAAGTACTACGTTTAAGGTATGTAAAAATCATGAAAATAAACCCTAAAGAATATCTTCCATTTTACTTATAATTTATTTCCAAAAACAAGCTATATTTCAAAGTGCATTTACAACCACCTTTTTGCTCTAACTTTAGCCACTTTGTTTGATCAGTTATAAATTATTTTAAACTCCAATTTTTTTCCATTAATAAATACATATATGATACTTATTAAAAATCTAAAGAAATCCTAAGGTTGTCTTTCAATTTATTTATAAAAATTCTCAAAAATAGGGTATTTCAAAGTGCTCATATATCGACCTTCTTCTCGCTATAATTTTTGCCACTTCATTCAACCACTTCTATAACATTTTAAACCTTGATATTTTTCCATTAATAGGTACACTTATAGTTCTTATTAAAATATCAAAGAAGCCCTAAGGATGTCCCTCAAAATTGACTTTGAAATTCGCCTAACGCAAAGCATTTTCAAAGTGCATCCATAACGACCTTTTCGCTTCTAACTTTCACAACTTTGTTTCACAATTTCTATAACTTTCTAAACCAATTCCTTGCTAACCCATATACAAAAATATGTGTAGAGAATAACCAAAATACATTATTTCATAATATATTCCCAAATAATCACATAGTACAAGTTTAAACATAAGGAGATTCAAAGTGCGCTTATAGCGACTATCGCTATACTGATCATTCCATATCCATTTCAAACTCAACACACAATCCAAACAACCATCTAAATATCAAGTCAAGGCCATATCACATGTTATAGATGGTAATATGAGTGACGTTTTACAATATAAAGTTGTCGCAATATGAGTCCAAAGTTTATAACTTTAATTAGTTAATGTCACTGTAATTTACATTTATACACGTATACACACACACAGTATATACATACAAGATAGTGAGTAAACTCACCCAAATCCAAGTCTACAACAAGATCAAAAATACAAGAACAAAGAACCACTTCCTACCATCTCCAAAAGCCTAAAGATCTAAGCTTTAGTACATCCAAGCCAAGCCAACACCACCTCCCTTCCTTCTATGCTCATGACCCAAACATGAAACCTCATTTCCTCTCCACTTTTGACTCTAGATCCATGCTTCCTAGAAACCACTTCCTACCATCTCCAAAAGCCTAAAGATCTAAGCTTTAGTACATCCAAGCCAAGCCAACACCACCTCCCTTCCTTCTATGCTCACGACCCAAACATGAAACCTCATTTCCTCTCCACTTTTGACTCTAGATCCATGCTTCCTAAGGTGTTGGTGAAAGTTTGGTAAAGTTTGAAGAAGGTTTGAATTAATTAGAGAAAGATTAGTGAATGACAAAGTGGATTAGTACTAATCCACTTCTACTATTTTTGATCTTTTAATTCTTTCAAGCTTTTGAATATTATGAAGTGTAAAAGGACCCGAAGCCCCTCCTTTGGCTAGCCACAAAGAGCGTCCCCCATCTCCTTTGCATGCTTTTTACATGTGCCACTTTACACCTAACTTTTGAAAATAAATATCTAAAACACTGTTCATCAAAATATTTTATCCTTGATCCTTTTAGAAGATTTAATTAATTTTTACATGAAATATTTTTAGTTGCGAATTGCCTAAATATTGATTAATTAGACAAGCATAGAAAGTTCGAATAACTTCAATTGAGAAAAAATGTCGTTTATTGATAAAATGATTTTTGGTCATTTTATCGGTATTTCTTCGAACCGTATATTTTTGTAAATATTTTTCTAAACAAATTTACCATCATTGGAGATTACTTAAAAGGGAAATATTAATAAGGTTATTAAATAATTTTATCACATTTAATTCAAAATTCAAATATTTAAATAATCCAGATATTTAAATATGAAGTGTTTGTAATTCCGAGTCATTACAAAGATAGTGATAACTAGGATGAGGAAGGTGTTTTGTGGGTTAAGGCCTAGGGGTATCCAAGGACACTCGTTTGTGTACAATGGACCTCGTTGATGGTCTAGCCTACCTTGGTGATGGTACGTGATCGAACATTGGGATCCAGTAGCGACGTAGTGCGTCATCGACCTTGGTGGTGGTCGTAAGAGTTATCAAAAGTTTGAAGGCATCTTGGTGGTGATGCGAGACCTCGGTGGTGGTCAGGTGAGATAAGGCCTTGGTGTGGGTAGGAGCAAAGTGGGACCTGGGTGACAGTCGTTACCGCGCGTATTTATTTTGTATTTGCCATAATTTCTGTTGTTATTGGTTTGATTGTTGTATGTTTGCCATGGATGTCTCATGGCATAGATATGCTGTGTTATGTACCCCGACACCCATGTTATACTTAGTGTAGTATACTCTTATAATGATAGTGGTGTAGCATATATGGTGTTACGTGCTAACTTGTTGAATGTAATGACATGATAGATATGATTCTTCATACCATTATTCCTTATTATATCGACTTGTATAGTATTTTGAAATTTCTTATCGCCTACACCAGATTGTTGTCCGACTCGAGATTTTATGATTGCTTCTTATTATCTTAAACACTCTTAACTGAGTAGGCTAGATAGCAGGTTTAGGTGGTACGCGTGGTTGTGCAGAGAATAGTGGAGCTTTCTCGTATTATATATGGACTTACTATGACTTGTTCTACTATGCGACACTGTAGAGCCTAGACACTGTCTACTATGTTATGAGAAAGTTATATTCGAGTTCATTTCCATTTGTATAAACTCTATTGCTATCTTGTATAACTTTGTAAACCTATGCACTCTAATATTTGAGGTTTATCTAGTATTACAGTCTGGCCTATTTTATATCCGTGATTGATATTATACTTTATTCGATGTGCAGTGAGATATACGATAGATTTTGTAGTGGTTTTCTTTTCCTTTCACCTTTCATAATCGTCCTACATCGGCCAGGCACCATAACAGCCCACTCTTCAGGTATAATGGCTGCCAATGTAGGGTGATCGTCACAAGGCAAATCCAAAGAAGTGGGTCTACATAGATATGATGCGATATGACTTTATATATACATACATAGATATGTGTGTGTGTATGACAGTTAGGTATGATGTGACCGACCTGACATAAAGTAACCAAACATTAGACTCATATCATTCTGTAGTATTATTTTTGTAGTATATGTCGAGTAAAGTATGGCTCACTTACCAGATTTATGTCTAACCCACTCTTATTTTTCCCTTATATACATAGGTTGATGGAGTTTGGAGATTAGATGGTATTAGAGATAGGGACTCATTTGTATATGATGTAAATAAGTGTTGTGACCTGGATTTGACTATGTGTATGGATTGGGTTGTATTCGTATTGTTCAGATATATGTACTCGACATTGCAGACATGTTATGGTGATGTGACTATGGTTATTATTGATGTATTATATTTTATTTTATTTTGTCGTGAGACTCTGAAAGTAGATAGTTAGAACTGTATTTGTCTATTTATATTTTGCTCTAACGACTAGTCCTTTTGGTTCTTGGGTTGTTGACGTCATTTAAGGCATTGAACTCGGGGGTTGAAAGGGCGGGTTGTTACAGAAACGACCAGGGCTCGAACTAGTTCTATTTAGTAACGATCAAATAGGTACCAACCGAATATGGTAGACCCCACAATCCAAAAGAAGTTTTCCCAGTAGAATCAACATTGACATTGAAACTACATGCTTGGCTGCCGAAAGAGGACCGTTTAAGTTTCAGACCAGTTGGTCCTCGGGTAGTTAATCCATTGCGCATGGGGCACGATGTGGCCTGCCAAGCACCTAAGGGATGCGCTCCAATAGCAGGGGAGCGAGTCGTTGAGATAATATGTTGAGTTTTAAGAGAGCAGAATAGGAGACTAGATGTTGATGAGATGAACAAGCATGTTCACTTCAAACATCCGATATGCAATCAACCCCCTAGAATTTAAGATGCCGACTATGGAACTATACACTGGAAAAACCGATCCTACAGTGCACTTGAGGCTCAAATTTGACATATGGAGGTGGTTGGAGCTACGGAGGAAGTAATATGTCGTTGCTTTCCTCTATTCTTGTCAGACTTAGCGACTGTGTAATTTAGTCGTTTGAAGCAGAATCCAATAGAACTGGGGTTGCGTTGAAGGAAATATTCATGGATCGGTATTGGGTCTATGTCATTCAGCTTAAAAATGAAATGTGCTTTGCAGATATCAAGGTAGGTGTGTTAATTTTGTATGAGTGTCCGTTGTTTGGCTTGGTATGAAGTCGAAAAATGTCCATCCCTGTTTGTTTGTTTCTCGTTTAGGACATAAATTAAGACAAGAAAATTTGTCCAACGTTGCATCCATACTAATTGTTTGATGAATATTTAATTGTCTGTACATCGTCCATCCATTTTCCGACGCGTATGAAGAGTGTCTGTGCCAAAGTCTCACCCGGTTTGTGTCCTCCTGAAATTCTTATACGATAGGACATGAAAACTTCCGATCCATAAAGCCTTGACGCCACCAACAAATTTATGTGCGATATTGATTGTTGACTCTGAGTGCTTACGCCACCAACAAATTTATGTGCGATATTGATTGTTGCCTCTAAGTGCGCATTTAGTATGCATCTTTTACAAAGAAAGTCTTCATTATTTTGTTTCTACCTTATTTCTTCCAACTCACTATATCGTTCCTCGGATTCACTAGCACTTTCTTAAGGAACCGGTTCTAGATCATCACTTATGATATGGCTATGACTATTAGTACTGAGAACTGTGCAGTTAATGTCCCGCTATTAAACCGCTATAACTCTGCTATATCTCATAGCAGATTTCTATCGCTACGATTTTTCCATATAGCCTTTCCGCTTTAAGCCCTGCTATTTTCGCTATATCCCGCTATTCCCGTTATATTCTGCTATTTCCGCTATATCTTCTTTAAAAGAAATGAATTGATTATAAAAATTATGAAAATAATTTATTTAATATATTTTCAGAAATGAAAATACTCTAATATTCTACTAAATTCAATTATGTTATATAACATTTTTACGTTTATTTACAGTATATTCGCACATGTTTTTATTTAAAATTATTTATGTATTGATTATAATTCAATTGAATGTTAATTTTTCATTTAATTACCATTTATATATTTGTAAAAATATTAAGTACGAGTTTTATATGCTATTTTAGAGTCATCAGCTATATCCCGCTATATCCTTGCTGTATCCCCGCTATATCCTTGCTGTATCCTCGCTATGACTTTTTGCACCTCATTCGCGTTTAATCTGCCGAGCGCTTTAACTTCACAGACTGAGAATGAATAAGATTGTTTCTATTAGCGAATAAAATTATTCCATCAAATCGTTCAGGGTGGGTAGATCCTGATTCATCACTTGAGGTGATTGCACTGTTATTTAGGTGACCAACAATTCTTGAAGCGGATACATTCTTGAAATTATTATGGATAATGGATAAGGTTAGAATTATCGATCCAGATCACAATTTAATCGTTACCCTTTGAGAGTTTTTCCTTTTCACAAATCGCAGAGGGTTGATACAAAATGTTCTTTCAAGTTATAACAGAGAATATACTTGCAACTTATTACTACTTGCACATATCATAATAATAATCAAATCGATACTAATTGTGCTTTATTTGTTTTTGAATTTGAAAATAAGAAGTAATTTGTTTGAATAAAATGATTTGATATTAATGTATAGAATGCACGATGAATGTTGGTTGTGACCCTTGAAGCCAGCAACATTTTTTGACTCACGACTATAACCACTGAATTTCAAATTTAAATTTGAATGCCAACAGAATATAATGTTGTCTGAAGGGCGTTGCCCCCACACCCCATTTAGGAGGCTGCCACCCTTCTAAATTCTCTCCCCGTAGTGGTAAACATCCAAGGCTCATTTTTGTGAAAAAATGTCCAAGACATGTATTGTTAAAGAGGAAGATGAACAAGTGAATTTGCATGAATCTAAAGCAGCAATTACGAATTTTTTATACAGTAAAATCAAAGCTTTGCACGACATTAATAAATCGATGTGACTTGTTTAAATATAAGAACACAATGCATATATTGTTATTTTAAATTTTCCTATGTAATTTATACAATAACCAAAATTTTTAAGTTTGTCCATAAACCTAAAAGAATATAAGAAAAAAAATTAAAATATTTTCTAAAGAAAATAAATCTAGATAAAAGATACGTCTGCTTAAGTTGTTGGTAAAGATTTTGACTTCAATCCCCTATACATACATTAAGAATTGATCAATATTCAAACAAAATCTAAAAGAAAAAAGAATCACGGGGCGTTAGATGTTTGTAGACATCGATGACCCATTGTCATGCCTGAAAAGAAAAAATAAATTACATACTAAAATTTGTGATATTTTGATTTTACATAGTGCGATGTTAAAGAGATTTTAGTCTTGGATAATTGAGGTATAGTTTTAAAGGGACTTCATCGTAAAAATAAAATTGTTACGTAAAAAACATGATAAATGAAACTAAATTATATGATTGTTTTGACCACGTTCAAAGAAAATTCGACAACACCACATTGATAAATGAAAAGAAAAATAATAATTGTCCACAAAAATTAGAGTTCGTTTGGTTTATTTTCTATTTGTATTTTGGATTTTCAACATTAATTACAAAATATAAGAAGAGTTGAGAAACGACGAAGGGAATGGTAGGAAGATAGAGCGGACTACGAAAAAGGAGGAGAGATGACAGAATGATTGTGCTTCCGTTGTTTTTCAAAACACGAAAAAAAAAGTTTGTTTTCTATTTTCTATGTAAACTTTATTTTTTAAATTAGTCGTTTCTAATAATATACATGCGTCGTGCGTATTTTTGTATGTACGAAAATCCAAAATAAAAAAAAAAACCAACCGAAGCCTTCCGAAAGGTTTGATCTAAAAGTAGGCCCGTCAAATGGGTCGGGTTAGGTCATAAATAGGTCGGGTAGAATTTGACCCGACTTATTTAAGATATAAACAAACTCAACCCATTTTACCCGTTTAATAAACGGGTCAAACCAACCCGACCCGATTAATAAAAGAGTTGAGCCGACCCAACCCATTAACAAAAACTGCAGCTTAAGCATTAAGATCAACATTAAAAATTGAAAAACTGCATCGTTTATTATCAATTCTGCATGAAAAAAAACAAAAACTGCACAAGAAAACAAAATGATGCACATCATATTATCAAAAATAGTACCAAAAATAAAAACTGCACTATTATATTGTCAATTCTACACAAAAAACCAAAATTTTGCTCCAACAAATAGGAAAACTTAACTAGATATTGCAACAACTAGAATATTTGAAAGTTCTACATCATATAATTACAAACTGCAACACTAAAACCAAAAGATTCGGGATAGTATAATCTTAGGTGTGAAACAATGAAGTCTTGAAGCCTTGAAGTCTTGAATATAATAACAAGCATGTCCTACAGCAGCACACACTTCATTAAGCACAACCTTGAAGTCTTGAAGCCTTTAACCACACTCTTGTAATCCTAAATCATGAATCATCAAAAAATGTTAACTATGTTAAGTGACAAAAGCACCTAATTTTGGGACCAAAGTAACAATGTGACACATATACTTTTTCTGTTTACATCATCAAGATATACTTGTTATGACAGTAACAATGGATGTAAGATACACATTGTTGTACAATACATACACACAAACCCACTCAGATGTGAAAACAGAAATATACAAATAACCTGCATAACTCTCAAATGCAGAATACACATTGTTTTTTATATTCTTGATTTCTCTTTTGTAACAGTAGTGAAATCCTATTCTTGTTTCTGCTTGTGATTTTGTTATATGGTTTATTTGTGTATTGAAATACCCCAATATGTTTTATTTTTCCTGTTTATGCATTAACTTTTGCAAGTACCGCTGAATAAAACCTAAATAACTTTGTATGTTTTATTATTGTCATAAGAAAGAAAAAACAAAGATAATTGGTATTATGACCTTTGAAAGTTCATCAATTTTATTTTTGTAACTAAATTCGTTTGGTTGTAAATTGCTTTTAACTTGATTTTGGTGACTGCATTTCAATATTATAAGCATCAGCCAATCTACTCAAACTACTGAGCATAGCACTTCTAAGGAGACTTAATAAAACATGGCATATTAACAAGCACATGGCATATTAATCAAAATGGGTTGTGCACTTTGATTTGTAATTTCATTTGCAATTGGTTTTAAAATCCATCGAATTTCTAACATACATATCATGGGTCGGACGGTAGAAATTTGCATTAGATAACCTTTATTAACTAAGTAACATTAATTTAGTGGTGGATAATCCTAGACTGTGTATCATTTAGAATTGAATCGAAAACCTTACTGTAGTGGCATTGGCTTATCGTATGTGTGAACAGATAATCAAATGAACATACAAGTAAGAAATCTTATTTAGCAAATCCTTTAAAATTGTTACATGGAACAACATGATTCGAAGATCAGTTTATGTTTTGAGTTTTGATCTGTTGTTTGCAAAATTCAACCACCCTTGAGAATACTTGAAATTACATAAATGTTACAGACAAAACATATGTAATATTAAATTTGCCTATGAATAAACTGTAGATAATACACTCCAATTTTTAGGTGTAAATGATACACTCCAATTTTCATTAATCCACATTAAAAGTTAATATTATTTTGGTTATTCGGGGATGCTCTATGAAAATTATGTGTATGTGTGCTTGTGAGAAGAATGATTAATTTACATATAGTTCTTTGATGGGTATTCTAATCGTCTCTAAGTTGTTGTTTATTTTGAGCCAAACCTATGTACACATGCATTGAATCACCCAAAATGTGATGGTTAAGTACATGTGTTTAATATATGCAGCATATTAAAAAAACTGAAATGTAGTGCTAAATGTAGATTGATTTATATACTTAAGGTATCTGGTTTGTGTAGGCACTTCGGAGAAGAAGGTTCCGAGAAGAAGCAGCCATGCCTGCTGCTCGTGCACATAGAGATGCAGAATCATCACCTAATTCAGTAGCCATGAGTGAATTCACTCCTACACAAAACGACACATGCAATGCAGAGGAGTCGTCATCATCTAAAATACAACATACTCCATTCACGGAAATGTCTGTAAGTATCACTAGAGAATTTCACTTTTGGTAGTCATACGCAATTGAATTGTTGAACACATTACAATCAAATCAAATAATAAACACAAAATGGTTTTCATCACACAACAGAAATAGATAGATATATAGCTTACCCACTACTTGTAGCAATCAAAGCTTTGAATGAAACACCATATAAAGACATCAGCTGCTTCTTTTGTTAACTCTTGCTTGTCTGTCAATGCAGTACTGTTAAGAGCATGTAGACACAGAAATGATACATTAGTTTAGGCAGCTTGTACATGACAAACAAGAGAAAATGCCAAAGGATTAACATACAAGAGAAAATGCAAATGGATACTTTAATGCACAAAAAGAACTTGAAGTGTTGTTGAAAAATAAGCTACAAATATTGAGGAGAAAGAAAAATGCGTCTGGTTAAAACATGGTGATGAAAACAACAGATACTTTCATGCTAGAGTAAATATGGGAAAATTCAAAAGCAATCTTCAAAATATAATGTCAGAAAATTGTTCGGCAGTGAGAACTCTAGAGGAAGCAGCTGAAGAAGCAGTGCAATATTTCACTAATTCATACAACATGGAAATAAACCAGAATACTTTCCAAAATGATACATAACTCTGCTCTAGTGTTTGGTAATTAGTTAACCATGATAACTCAAGTTCCAAAAAGAGTAGCCATGATAAACCATTCTTGATATTTTTCTTGAAATTATGATAATCTATTCTTAATGCTTGCATACATTTCAAAATAAATAGGGATACGAGTATACAATACGAGTTAAATTTGTAGCATATTGCAAGCCAAAGTGAAACATGTCAACCAATTTTATTTGCAGCAGCAATAAAAGGCTAGTGAAATCATTTGAATAAGTTTATAAAGTCGTCAAAAAAAGGCCTCATACCAGCAAGGCAGAGAAAGCTAAAGGAACCAAAATAGAAATAATAATTTTCCATTTATCTAACCAGACTATATTGGCTACAAAAATAATTAAACAAACAACTAACATGATATTTCCAAATCCAATCCAATATCCATAGAGATAACACAGAGAGCATGAGCAGTAGAAGCATAATATGACATGAATTCAGGATCTGAAGGAAAAAAAATACACATGCAGTAAAAAAAACACAAACTAACACGGGGATTATCAGTCTAAGAGAAAATTATGCAATTTTCACTGAATTCTCAAAAAACATGAGAAGCACTATCAGCACAAAGCTCAAAAAGCACAGCTCTAAAATGCGGTAACATTAATTAAAAAAGAAAAAAGACAAAAAAAGACATAGTTGCAAAGTTCAGATACATGCATAACCATTTTAGACCTCTTGAATGTTCTGACTGAGACTCTGACGTCTAGTGAGCGCTCTTCTCCTCTTTCATTTCAAATCGAAGATTAGAGGAATCGCCTCCTTTTCTTTTACGGATTTGAGTCGGCAGACAAAATTGAAAATTAAGAACTAGGGTTAGGGTTTGATGGGTATGCGGGTTGAGTTTGGATGGGGATATTTCATCTTTCCATAAACGGGCTGGATAAAATGTTAAAAGAAAAATAAACGGTTCAGACCCAACCCTTATAATATTAGGGTTATTGGATTGGGTAAAAGGGTCAGGATCAGCTTTGACAGGTCTATCTAAAAGAAAAGGGGCGGGTTCTTCGCTTTTGTTAAACTAACTGGGTACGTACTCTTCAATAATTAAAAAAATGCGCGCACAATAAGTAAGAACAAAATATTTTTCGTTCTCCCGCCATTATTCACCAAGTCAAAAAGAAAATTTAAACACAAAATTTTGTGAACATTTTGCAGACATTTCATTCAGATTAAACATGGAAAAAGCCGACTCATCTAATCTCAGTCCTTTAGATTCGCAGGTATTTTTTTTCACAATATTTATTTTCTCTAGTGTAGACAATTGATTTCTGGTACAAAATAATTCGAAACTAATAATTTTTTTTTTCCTTCCTGAAAGGTCCAAGTTGAATTTTCATATCCGCTTTCAGTCCCTTCCCGTATGTATCGATGCTCGCTGCTTTGAATTGTATATGTTATGTTGTAAATTGATTCCAAGATCTGAATCTAGATAATTTTTTTCAGAGCCACTGGATATTGGGAACTGGTTCTCCAGCTATGAATACGAATCGCCTGATTCCTGTGACGATAATGATGGTTATGTGGATGAAACACAAATTCCATTTGACAAATCAAAGGTAAGGAAGTTATTTTCCATTAAAAATAATTCGAATATTCATTTATGCAAAATTTCATTTAATTTTTTGTTGCTAAAGTTGATAAAATAATCTAACATTATTATTATTATTATTACTATTATTATCATCATCATAGGATCATGATTTCATTCAACCTTATATTGGGGATGACATTTACATTCCAAGCAACCAATTTTGTCATAAAGAGGAAGAGATGCAGTTAAAAGATAACAGTAGAGCCACTGTTGAACTTAAGCGAAAACGTCTATATGAGAAAAACGGGGCTTACGATTTGAGTGAAGAAAAGGAGTTGACTATAGGTCAAAAAGCATGTGTACATCAAGAAAAATATATTAAGAAAGAACATTCTGATTCTGATGATTGCAACTCAAATGAAGCACAAAATATGCAAAGATCTGAGAGCAGTAAAGAAAAATCAGAAGCAAACACTTCAACAAATGGTTTCATCTCTCTGAAAAAGAAGGACAATGTTAGAGAATGCTCGAATTTGGTAACGCATAAAGAGGCTGAAAATGTGAACATAGTGAAAAAGAGAACTCATGAGCAATTGGTGGCCGAGGAAAATAAAGAAAACAATGAAATTTTTGTCGAACAAGAAAAATTCTGTAAAAGGAAAGTTCGGGGATTAGCTGATAGAGATAATGGTGAGGGTGAGCAATTAGTTCCAGGAAAATGGCAACGTCCACAGAAGAAAAAACCATATGTTGGTCCTCCTTTGAAGCAGCTCAGGCTTGAACAGTGGGTTCGTCGAACATCCTAGTTCTCTTTTTGGCATTATTTTCTGCATTGCATGACATGATTTTAGATTGTTTAATTTTTTTCCTTTGTTTCACTTTGATATCCTGTTGGGATACTTATTTGGTATGAAATAAAATGATATTTGTGTCTTAGTACACAAAAAATCCGCTGTTGCTTACTCATTCATGTATCAACCATTCATTTGTGTATGATCAAATTAAAATTTAAGATGGATTTTGATCATGGATTAAATCAATAAAGATGCATGTGATACATAAAACCAAGAATAATAGGCACAGAGAATCACGTAATATATACACATTTATTATTAAGAGCATCTCCAATGGCTTAAGGAGTAATATTCAGAATATTACCTTCTTAATATCAAAGGAATGGTCCAACGGTAGTACGCTGATTTAATCAACGTCCTGTCTTTGGCGTTAATTAAATCAAATCAGCCCTCGATGCTGAGCGTCTATAAACCTTGTGCACAGCTCCTTATATTCCATAAATTCCCCTTTAAACTTCTTATTTTCATTTTTTAAAAAAAACCGTCCAAATGCCGTCATGCGTCAACAAAATTGCTGGAGTACCGTTCGGCAACAGATAGAGAAGCTTGCGGGTCCACTATACATTGCTCCCGCCTCTGAGACGATGATTGATGACTTATGGATTCTGCACGATCTACTCGAAGGATACACGCATCGTATGTTAACAGCCTTGGACACAATCGAGGTGTCTTGTATCGGTTTCTACGTACGCTTTGATTAGTACCAAATAATCTTGTGGAGTCCAACTACCATTTGCCATTGAATTTGTTGTAAACTTTTAGTATAAATTTTCACTTAAATAGACAGTTCATAATCCACGTCCGTCGAATCAAGGTTGATCTGAACGACCATGTAGAAAACATCCGCGAACTTATGGAGAAACAAAAACAAGTGTGTTTGTTTCATACAACGTATAAAATTTCCACTTAAAATAATAATTCTGAATGATCATGCTCTCAATTAATACTGTCTGTCACTTGTTAAAGTTGATATGATAACACTCTGAAGCCTTTGTCTGCCACTTGCTACAGTTTAGATAACCACGTTCTCCGTTAATGTTGTCTGCCACTTGTTAAAGTTGATATGACAACACTCTGAAGTCTTTGTCTGCTACTTGCTAAAGTTGAGATGACGATGCTCTAAATTAATGTTGTCTGCCACTTGTTAAAGTCAAGATGACAACACTCTGAATTTATTGTCTACCACATGCTATACTTGAGATGACCAAACATATCTTTTCACTTATATATAAGGACTTCAATCCATTGCACATATCACATTATAATCTTTTTTCTTTCTCTCGTAGCATAAAATTAAATACTACAATGAATTCTCAGAACACTTCATCTTTTCTCAAATGTTTTATGGCATTCGATAGTGATTCTAAGGAGGAAGATATCCTACGAGAGGAAGCCGAGGAGATGCAAGAAATAGTTGACATATGCCATGAAGCTTATGGTTCCACATCCAGAAAACACAGCGGATCGGTGGTTGGTCGGAAAGATGTAAATCGTAATCAATTTGCCTTTTATAAAAGTGTCGTGCAAGACTACTTCAATCCAAATTGCACTTATGGATCAGATATGTTCAGGAGAAGATATAGAATGAGAAGCGAACCGTCTCTGAGAATTTTAGCAGGTATTCAAAATACCAATGAATATTTTATTTAAAAACCAAATGCTGCAAAAACGCAGCGTCTTAGCGGCGAACAAAAAATAACCGCCGCAATGAGGATGTTAGCTTATGCCACCCCCGTAGATGCATTGGATGATGCATATCAGATTGCAAAAAGTACCGCATTAGAAACCCTTGACAAATTCAACCAAGCCGTGGTGGACGTTTTCGGCACTGAGTACCTTAGATCTCTGAATGAGGAAGATGTGGTGCGGATTGGAGAAATGCACGAGAGCAGAGGATGGCCTGACATGTCAGGAAGTCTCGATTGTATGCACTGGGAACGGACGAACTGCCCCAAAGCATACCATGGAGCTTACAATGGTAAAGAATGAAGATCAACTATTATTTTGGAAGCCGTTGCTTTGTGCGATTTATGGATATAGCATGCTTTCTTTGAAATGTCTGAATCTAACAACGACTTAAATGTTATTGAGAGGTCACACTTATTCAATAATCTGGCACTTGACCGAGTAACTCCAGTGACATTTACTCTTGGGCAAAACACTTACGAACACGAATATTATCTTGGCGATGAGATTTATCCAAAATGGAGTACCATTGTGAAAACGTGTACAAACCCGATAACATCAAAGTAAGCAAAGTTTGCTGCGATGCAAGAGGGACAGAGAAAGGACATGGAAAGAGCTTTTGACGTTCTTCAATCAAAATTTGCAATGATTAGCAATCCTTGTCGATTGTGTCTCGAGAAAAAATATCCACAATCATGTTTGCATGTATTATTATGCATAATATGATTATTGAAGACGAAAGAGATATGGATGAAGAACAACGTCACTATGAATATGATGGTGTAGTGCAAATACCAGAAATATTCTGAGATAACATTCTTATAAATGAAGAAGCTTTCAGCATTCACGTAGAACGTCAACTTTTATTCCGAGACGAACTACTTCAACTTCACAACTGGCTACAAAAAGGTCTTATGGATCATATTTGGAATTACTTTGGAGATTGTTAGTTGAATTTTACATCTAATTAGTCATGTCTGTATGCATTTGTCTTGTATTCGTAATTTTAGTTAACTTACAACCTATAATGCATTTTCTTCAAAATCTTATTTAACTTGGTTATAGACTTTGTATGAATGAAAACAAAAATAGTTGAACATTAGTTAATAACCAAATACAATAGATTGACATAACATCAAAGTACACAGAAAATAATACAACTTATATAATGCGAAGATTAAAACAAACTACAGTTGAGGGAACTTAGATATAAGTACTTGCCTTTTGCGCTCCATTCAATATTGCATTTGAATTTTATCCATTCCTGTCAAATCTTTATCCATAATCATTTGTTTTTGCCAGTCCCGTTAAATATCCAATTTTTGTTTCTCAATATCTGCAAACTTACGCATTACTTCGATCTTTTCCTGCGCTTGCCTGCTTCTATCATGATGTCTTCTTTCATGGATTTCATGATCGGCGGCCACTTTAGCGGTCATAGCAACATCAACTTTATTCTTTCTCTTTGTTGTTTTAATGCCCATTGGTCTATAATCTTCATCGGGTCTATGTGTGAGCACATCCGCCTTGTTTTCTCCTTCAAATTGGGTTTTTCTACATGATGAATCTCCTGGACTGGATGAGTACGATGATTTTGATGCTTTGTTCTTTCTCTTCGTCTTTATCTGAACGTCTCAGAGGCTCTTCTTATTATCGGAATTCCACTTCGGTGTGCTCATCAAAAACTCATTACAATTCGGGAATTGATAGTAATGTGGTTTTTTAGCATCATTTTTCCTTGCAAAAAGCTTCATGAATTCCTCGTTCGTCATTCTTTTTTGATAATTAAAATTGAAATAAATTAATAATAAGTTAAAACACTGACAAAGTAGTAAAATAAAAAGTCATACTAAATGCTCTTCGCCTTCCATTCCGCTAGGATTCGCTTTTTTTATTTTATAAATCTGCGATTCATAAAATTAAGTTTGACAATTGATTTTTCCGAATCAACCTTGAATCGTCGACAAAGATCGTGTGCTTTCAGGATGCTTAAGGTTGAAGATATTCATTATTTTCTTCCAAAACTTGTTGCCGTTTTGGTCATTACCCTAATCGAGTCTTTGGTATAATGACAGTAGATATTGCATAAGTCTAAATCCTCGTCGCTTCGCGGGTTGGATGAATGCTGACTCGGAGGAGTACTTGGTTGTGGCTCATTGTCGTTTTCAAATGTAGTTTTGAGAATTGGAAGGATGCGTAAAATTTCCAAACGATGAAGACATTTGAAGATATTGCGGATTAGAGGAGGAAGTAGTGAAGAGTTTTGTGTGGAAATAAAGAGGAAAAGTAGTGTATTTAAGGAGCTGAAAAGGAGGAATATAGTCGTTGGGTTGTTGGGGGGGGAAGAGGAGCCGTTAGGTGACAACGGCTCGAAATCTAGGCGCTGATAAAATCAGGGCCTTACTTTGGGCGCTGATTTAATCAGCGCCCGGGTCTAATTCAGCATTCTGAATTGGCCCCCTGAATATTACCCTTAATGTTAAGGGTAATATCATCGGTTGGAGTTGCTTGAACGAGTTTACCATAATATTACGCCTTAATATTGTTGAATATGCTAGTATATGATTTTTGTTAAATGATAATAAACATATATATATATATATATATTCATTTAAATGTATTTGTTAATGTACTATTTTATTTTTCACATAATTAAATAAATATTTGCTAAATAAAATAAATAATACAGAATTTAAATTCAAACAGATATTTTATTCAAACAAATATTTATTACAATTTTGAATAGTACAAATTTGAGCTCTCACTATATATATACACACAAATTCAATTACATTACAATTTTCAATTTACATTTGCACCTTACTACATATCACTCATTCACTCGTATTTATCTTCAACTCTATTCCAAATTGAATCCAGCATCTGAGCAATCTGCAAAATAAACACTAACGCAGTAAAATTGAAAAGAAAATATTTTGCAGTGAAAAATAAAGTGTATATTTTGAAAATATTATTTGCCTCAGTTATTTGGGTTGTTCGTCATCATTTAATTTTGAATTCATCATACACGAACAACTTGTGACATGCACAGTGTATCACTGTACATGCCACAAGGCCGTGCACATCGATATACACTTGATAAAATTGCAGGGACATGTGAGCACAAGGTCAAATCCAATCAAAAGCCGGATTCAACTCAAGTGCAATACAAATAAAGTCACGACACGAGCACAAGGTCAAACCCGAGCTATAAGCTGGATTCAACACAGGTGCAAATTCAAATGAAATGGTCAAGACACATAAATCAAGCCTCGACCAAAGTTCAAGTCGTACACATGAAAACAGAGGCTAGACAGTCCAACCAGACCAAATTGAAACAACAACAAAACTACAAACAGTTTTGAAAACAATGACATGAACGGGTATGCAACATGAATATGTACAAAGGGTAATGCACAATGAAGACAAAACAAGCATGGTGAATGCAATAAACTGGTCAGTGCAAGTTCAAGTGCAGACTACACAATCACAGTCAATGGTGAAGCAACTCGAGCTCCAGATGGTACACAAAATAATGGCACAAGACAGTGAACAATGTAATGCGATCAAACAGTGAAGAACCAAATCTCATGCAAGTATGAACAGTTTCAGTCAAGTGCAACATCAACACAAACTATCACAGCAGCTAAACCAGATAAGCGAAACAAGACCAGACCAACATATACAACATACATATATACATGTATGATCACACATGTATACACACAGTGCATACATACAACAAGCACATACCATCATCAATGGAAACAGACTCAAGCAAATGTACACAGTGGAATCATGTACAAGTGTAGCCTTAACAATGAAGGCCACGAATTTCAACCAGACCAAAAACATGAATAACACATCATGTAGTACAAGCAAGCATGTAGAACAGTAAACAGAACAATGCTCATGAAAAATAGAATACAACCAGAGATGTGTGGATACAAGAAAACGACAACTAGACCTGGAAACCTAACATACATGAAGTTTAACAATGACCAACAGAACCATAAGCATGGATGAACAGTGATGACACAAATAGTTCAAGATGATCAAGACATAGCAGATGCATAGAGTTCATCAAGTAACAACAAGTGTACAGGTCAATGAAGTCTCAAGTCAAGCCAAAATGCCAGAGAATCAAAACCCGTGTGAATAATGATATGATGCAGTTCGAACCAAAAATAAGGTCGCAGGGGATTTCAAACCAAAGTCAACTTCAAATGCCAGAAATTCGAAACCGTGGCGAGCAAGGAAAACATTGTCAAAGCGAATCAAATCCGTGATAACCAAGCAATCAATAATATACGAATTGAACAAGTCTAAAGAAATCACAGTCATTCAAACATAATCAAGTGCCCGAAGAAAATTATTAGACGAGTTCAAACAATTAATTCGAACGAAACTTTAGGGAATTAAAACCCTATATAAACCATAACATCATCGGCATACCAAAATCATCGAGTTCAAGCATATCAATCAGAAAAGCAAAGGGAAATAACATACCATTAAAATCAAACTCGATCGAAGCAGCCGAAGCTAAGCAACGAAGAAACGATCGATCAACAAAGCTACAAGCAAATATCTATTCAATCGATCAATTTGAAGTCGGCACTTCTTCAGATTGCAAAGCCCTAAAAATTAAAAGAGGAACGAACGAGCTAAAGGAAGCAGCCATATTTTCTCAACGAAAGATTACAGGCCGATTAAAAGGAAAAAAGGAAAAAGGGGATTCATATTTAATTTTTAATTAGGTCGGTCTAAATTCTATTGGGCTTAATATTTAAAAATTAGGGTTTTGAGTTTTTTAATTGTTTTAAATTTGTATTTCTTTTTTAAACTTTTGTAATTTTCTAGTCGTGTGACTAGGGGACGAACTACGGTGGTGTAGTTCGAGAATTCGCAATTCAGTGGCTGAGTTGTGGCAGGGTTTTGAACGTAGAGTTAGGTTAGTCGATAGCGGGTGTCGCAAGTTTACGTGTGTAAGCGTCTGACTACTTAATTTCTAGTAGAAACCTTGGTGGTAGCACGTAGGTAGGGTTTTGCCGAAGCTGAGTAAATCTGTGTGTTCTATTTTCTATTGTGCTATTATCTGTGCTGCTATAATTCTGCTATATCTGTATTGAAATTATTTTATATACTTCCACATTAAATTTTTATAATTAATAGTATCACCCTATTCACCTCCCCTCTAGGGTGAAATCGATCATACAAATATTTCTTCGTTGGAGATGCTCTAATAAGATCATAATTTTGCATATGCTAACATATGATTCATACTGGAAAATAAGGTCAAATTTGCATTCTAGTTCACAAATGCTAACATGACCATTCACTAATTTGTTGGCTAGAAAATGTATGTAATTGTATACTGCTAGCAAAAGAGAGATATAATAGAATGATTCAAAACTGAACTGTTGCATTGAGTATGTACAAGTATTTATAGTGTAATATATTTTGTACTGGGCTGAGTTACTAAGCCCATGAAACTGCAACCCACTTCAGTAATAATACAATACTTATTTAACGCGATATACTGCTATCTTATTTCATTATCTCATTCAATACCCTCCTCAAACCTGACTAGGGTTAGGGTTTGTGATTTGTCCCAAATTGCTTCCAACATCTTCAGCCTTCAATTCCCGCTTTAATCGGATGAAAATTTTCTTCGATAGGGGCGTTGTAAGTGCATCTGCTCTCTAGTAAGCCATTGATATGTAATTTAAATTGATATTTCCTTTTAAAACTTGCTTCCGAACAAAGTAAAGGTCTAGTTCCATATGCTTTGTTCTTGAGTTTAATACTGGATTTGTTGTAAGTGAGATCGTACTGAGATTGTTGCACCAAATTGTAGCTTTGTTGTGTGTTTTAATTTGTAGTTCAATTAACAATGATTCGATCAACATAATTTCAGTTGTAGCACAAGCAACACTCCTATATTTTGCTTATGTACTAGATCTAGAGATTGGTGGTTGCTTTTTCTAGCACCATGAAACTGGATTTTGTCCTAGAAATATGTAATAACCTGTTGTAGATCTCCTATCATCGAGATCTTTTGCCCAATCTGCATTTGCGTAGGCAGTAAAGTTGATTGATTTGCATGATTATAGAGTCGGTCCATGATTTATTGGATATTTTAGGATTCACTTTATGGCTTTTTAGTGTTCATCCAGTGGCTTTTGCATGAATTGGGTTACTTTGTCCACACTAAAAGAGATTTCTGGTCCGGTAATAGTTGCATATTGCCATGCTCCCACTATACTCCTATATTGTCTTTCATTTGTGATTGGCTCACCTTTATTTTTGGATAAGTGTAAGTTGCTAAACATAGGAGTAGGAAGTGAATTTGCTTGATTCGTTTTGGTTTTAATGAGAATTTCAGAGATATATTTATTCCAACCTAGCTGAATCTTTGTATCTGAGATTCCGTTTACTTCAATGCTAAGGAAATAACTTAGGTTGCTAAGATCTTTGATGGAGAATTCCTTGTTTAATTGTTTTGTGAGACTGTTGATTTCTAATTCACTGTTTCCTGTAATTAAAAAATCATCAACATATATCAGTATATAAGTTAACTACAATCCCCTCATTAACTTTATAAACAAGAAATTGTCAGACTTGGTTGAATTATAGCCCAACTTGATTAACGTTGACTTTAGTTTGTCAAACCAGACCCTTGGTGCTTGTTTGAGGCCATAGATTGCTTTATTCAGTTTGCGTACTAGTTCTTCACCATTGTTCTGTTTGAATCCATGTGGCTGTTCCATGTAAACTTCTTCTAGCAGATCACCATTTAAAAATGCATTATTTACATATAACTGCTTGATGTTCTAATTTCTATGCAAGACAATAGTAAGAATTATTCTAATTGATGTTGGTTTCACAACAGAAGAGAAAGTTTCGTTAAAATCAAACCCATTTTGTTGTGAATACCCTTTTGCTACTAATCTTGCCTTGTATTTTGAAATTAAGCCGTCAACATTTTTCTTTAACCTTTATGTCCATTTGCACCTTATGACATTTTTGTGCTTTGGCAAAGGAACAAGATCCTAAGTTCTGTTCTTCATCAGTGCTTCACACTCCTCATTCATGACAGTTCTCCACTTTTCATTTTGTACTTGGCTCATTAGTTTCAGCATTTATACCATATAATTTTGGCTTGAATATTCCACTTTTTGCCCTTGTTATCATGTGATGTCCAGTCTTTTTAGGGATATGTTGTTGACTTGTGCTGCCAGTTGTGTTCTCTTGTTGATCAATAGGTGATTGTGAATCATCCATTGGTTGATGAGAATCAGATAGGCTACTACTTTGCTATGAGACTTAATGTGGACTCTCAGGATATTCATTTGTCTATGATCTGGTTCAGGATTGAGCATACTGAATTAAAAACATGTGGCTTATTGAGTTGCATCTGCATGTACTTGTCCTACCATATCAGGTATTGGTGGTATGGAAAACTTTGCGTTATATTTTTTTATGAAGTCTTGATTTCTGATTTGCTGTAGGAAAATATTTGTTCATTGAGCACTACATGCCTTGATATGAATACTTTCCCATTACTATCTAGACACTTATATCCCTTTTTATTAGCTGTATAGCCTAAAAGGAACATGGGGATGACCTGAAATTTAATTTGTGAGTATTATATGGTCTTAACTAAGGAAAACACAAGCACCTAAGTACCTTCAAGTTTTGATAGTTGGGTTTAATGTTATAGAAAATTTCCATTGGGCTTTTAAACTGTAGTACTTTTGTTGGCAACCTATTTGTTAAATATACACTAGTAGCAAATGCATCAGGCCAAAATTTTTGTGGTAGAGATGCCTAAGCAAGAAGTGTTAGACCAAACTTAACAATGTGCATATGCTTCCTTTCTATTAACCTATTTTGCTCAGAAGTGCAAGGACAAGTTATTTTACGAACAATTCTCTTTTTTGGAAGTATTCTTTGAGTAGTTGAAACTCAGTTTCACCATCTGTTTGCATGATTTTGTCATGACAATTTGGTTTGTTTTTCTGATTGAGCAATAAATTGTATTACTGCATTATGAGTTTCAGATTTTGATTTCAAAAAGTTAATCCAAACATATCTAGAAAATGCATCTATGAATGAGATATAGTATTTGAAACCATGGTCGGTATTAATTGGTGCAGGCTCCCATAAAGTTGTGGTAACTAGTTTTAATGGTTTGCTATATTTACTTTTTGAATTTGGGAATGAAAGTTTATGATTCTTACCCATTTGACAATATGTGCAAATATAAGGCATAGAAATGGTATTAAAAGTGATTATTTCTATTCAACACTTGCTTTACAACACATGCATTCGGATGTCAGTCTATAGTGTCATATATCAAAAATCTTACAGTTGCTTGCTTGAGTGATTTCAAAAGTGTTACACCATTTATCCTTAAAATCTAGGTTTCTTGAATTATCAACACTGAATTTGTACAGATCTCTAAATTCCTTACGCTGCAAAAGAATTTCATTAGTCAGAATATCTTTAACTAAGCGGTGTTTGGGATAAAATTCAAAATATACATTGTTATCTTTTGCAAATTGTAAAACACTCAATAAATTTTTTCTAATTAAAGGAACTCTTAAAAGATTGTTGAGATAAAGTTTCCTTTCGCCTTTAATGTATGCATTTCCAGTGTAAGTAATTTTAATAAGCTTACCATTTCCCTATGAATGCACTGCTTACCTCTGTATTCCTTGTTGCCAATATTTAAATAGTTTAGGTTATTTGTCACATGGTTAGTGGCTCTTGAGTCTGGATACCAACTTTCATCTTGAATGTCTTCAATCTTAGTGATATTGTCTCTGGTGTTTACTGTCCGTGCTTTAAAATATTGCTGCATGTTGATCATATTAGCACTTGAGTTATGATTTCTTTGATTGCCGTTTCCTTGTGGTGACGGGGTATAATTTGCATCAAATTTGAAATAGCACTTGTTTGCAGCATGACGACATCTTTCACAAATTTGACATCTCGGTCTATTGTTGTTGTTGTTCCATCTTCCACCTTTGCCTCTAGGCCTATCACTACTAAAATCGGTTGGCATAGCGTCGGACTGGGGCGACGGTTAGCGACGGCTAAAAAAAGCGGCTGTCGCTAGCCGTCGCTAACCGTCGCTCGACCTGTATATCAGCCAGAACCGAGCCTTCTTCTTCCCCATTCTACAAAACCTAAAAAAAAAAGAAACCCCCCCCCCCCGTCGCCCCCCCCGTCGCCCTGCCGATTCGGTGCTCAAACGTTCGCTCCCTACCTCCCAAATTGATCCGGTATGTGTTCTAACCGTATTTCCTATTCAATTAGGGTTTAATTAGGGTTTATTTGCATGTTTATTGGGTTTAAAAATTGGTTGTTAATGGCATGTTTATGGGTTTGAGATTGGTAGTTACGTGGTATACGTATGGTGATAGTAGTATTGTAGGTTAATTTGAGAATAAAATCATTTTATTTCGACGTTGAAAACGATGATTAAAGCATACTATTATGATGTTGGTTATTGTAGAATTAACGATTGGTGATGTGATTTGGATTAAGATGGTGATAACATTTTAAGATGCTTATTGATAAGTTTATGCAATGTCGGTTGTCGATTAGGTGAAAATTTAATTATTTAGCATGCGTTAGTTATAAGTGTAATCGTGTTAAAATGTGAAATTTACTTGACAAATATTTATTGAACGTATTATTAAAAATTTTATAGTTGTTAAAATATAAATTAGAAAATTTGTTTTATTTGTGTGAACCCCTTAGACAATTTTTGGCCCCGTCTGACAAGTGTTGTATATGATCGTTATATGGATGTTCGTTTTTACACAGAACGGACATCTGTATTCATCTGATACAATATTTGTTGGATTTGTCCCAGTATTGGACAAGTTACAAACACAATAACGTAATCGCAGTTTATAAATCATTTCAGTTTAAACGGTTAACGAAATTTCGATGGCACTTCCTTTTTTTCCCTGTGTACATGCATTTGTGTACGATACAGGGAATAAAGGGAAGTGCTGCCGAAATTTTGTTGAATCGTTTAATCTGAAATGATTTATAAAATATGATTACGTTATTGTGTTTGTAATGGGAAGTAGGATGACCGGCCGTTAAACAAGTATTAACAAGTGTTGTATATATATGATCTGTATTTTATAAAACAATCAAATAATTTATTAAGTGCAATTTACTAAAGTAATAAAATTTAAAAGTTAGTTTGAAACTAATAAATTTGTTCAGTTTAATTTATTAAAGTTTGTTTAAAATTTACTAAAGTTAGTTTAAAATTTACCAAATTAATAAAGTTAGTCTAGTTTACCAAATTTACTAAAGTTAGTTTAAAATTTACCAAATTAATAAAGTTTCAACGAAGTGTTTGTTTGAATTTTCTAATATAATTTTTGCAAATCAGGAGATATGTTCGATTATTTTCTCGATCGTAGTTGGATGTATGAATCTCGAAAAGGTATGAAAGGATCAATAAAGGAACATTTTGTTAACGGTGTACACGAGTTTATTAGATTTGCTAAATCTAATAATGGAAATAACGTAGACATTCGTTGTCCGTGTGCTAAGTGCAAACATCTGAAGCATTGGAAGGCAGATGTAGTAGAAGTTCATTTGTATAAATTTGGTTTTGTACCGAATTATTATTTATGGGATCATCACGGATAGTTTGTTCAATATACACCTAATCCTGTAGTGGAAGAGGATGATAATACAGCGGCAAATCCAATAGAAAATATGGTGCAAGATGCAGCCCGATCAATGTTTCCATCCACTGATCAAGACGACATTGAAAACGAAAATGGTGAAGAACCGACTATGGAAGCTAAAAAAATTTATGATTTATTGGATTCCGCTAAGAGACCATTGTGGGATGGATGTGAAAGTGGAACCGAATTATCTGTAACCGCTGAATACATCACGATGAAATCAAAATTCAATCTTACAGAAGCATCGTTTAAGCAATTGTACAAACTGCTAAACGACACATGCCACCCAATAATTTGATGTGCGATAGTCATTATAAAGTTAAAAAACTTATGTCTGCTTTTGGATTGCCATACCAGAAGATATGTCATGTGTTATATTGAGCTATGTATTCACTTATGCAATGTACTATTCTGAGCTATGTAATATTCTGAGCGATGTACTATTCTGAGCGATGTATTATTCTGATTTATGCGTTATCGTTTTATTGTATGATTATGTGATGCTCATTTGATCATTATGATTTTATATATAATATATGATTGTGGCAGATATGGCTGATAGAAGACGTAGGAGTACATCTCAGCCTTCTCCATCTCAGCCTTCTCCATCTCAGTCTCCTGGAGCTGCAGCGGGTCCTAGTAGCTTAGAGGCAGATACACGCCGAGTTGCAGAGATTATTCCGAAGAGTGTTGGGTAAATGTTAAATTTATTTCAATTATATTATTTAAAATATATAAACTATATAAAATATGCACGTTAACAATCACAAGGTATTCGAGGTGGAACCATCACAATTTATTTTAGATGTCTCGAAGAAATCATATAAGGGTCGGATGTCAGCAGTTTGGCCGCATTGGGATAGCATTCCAGCTCATATTAAAAATGCTATATGGGCCGACTTGATGGTAATTACAATTTATATATTTCTATTGAAAATAATATGCTGTATGTAATTCAAAATAAATTCAATATGCAGGCTGTTGTACGAGTGGAGCCGCATGATTTAGATGTTTTTAGCAATAATTGGAACCAAAAAATGCGGAAGAATTATAGAGAGACAATATCAAGGGCGAAGAAGGCTGGCAAAAAGCCAGGTTGGATGAGCGATGAAGTCTGGAACGGATTTCTCACATATTGGGAGTCAGAAGCAGCTAAAGTAAGCTATGATGAGAATGCTTACAATTATGTTAGTTGCATTATTTTAATCGTGTATCTAAATTAATATAGGAAGTAGCAGCAAGAAACCAAGCCAATAGGAATAAGAATCCTGGTTTACATCGAGGTGGATCTAAATCTTTCCAACAGCATAGGAGAGAATTGGTAAATATAAAATATATTTAGCATATGGTGATGCATATCTTCATGTATAACATTTATGCTTATTTTCAATATATCTTATTTGTGTATATCTTCAGTTTGCAAAGTACGGAAGGGAGCCTACAATGGCTGAGGTTTTTAGAGCCACACACGCAGTTGAGTCTGTTGATGATGAGGGGAATGCGACCTATGATTGGACCGACAACAAAGCTGAAGCAGCGATGGTAAATATGCTAACTCGTGATTCAAATTGTATATATGTAAATTGTATACCAATTATTTTAAAATTATGTTTGTAATTGCAGGGGCGATATGAGGCAAAGGCATCGGCATTGACACAGGCGAGTGGAAGAGCAGAGCTTACAGTTGAGGAGTCCAACAGGATTTGGGATTTCGTTATTGCACCGCCTACTCGAAATAGGCGTTATGGTTTCGGCAATCAGGAGGTAAACCATTTCACTAACTTCATATTAAAAGATCCACATTATTCTCACATCAAAAGAATTATTTATATACTATCCAATTCATTCAAAATTCATGTGAAATGCTATCGTATTAACTTCAGTTATTTCACAGGCTGTTAATTTTCAAAGAGCTTATGGAAAATCGATGGAGGAGGAGCGTATTGCTCAGATGCAGAGGCAGCTGGATGAGCTCAACGATTGGCGAAAGGGCCAACTGGCACAGCAGATAGATGAGCGCATTGCAGCATTTTATCAGGAGCACGGCTCTATGCCTGGGGAGCAGGGAGATGGATCTGATGATGCCGAGGAGGATGATGATGCATAGTTTTACTATTCTTGTGGGTATGTATTTATGTACATATTTAGACTAGATTTGATACTTGGGTTTGGATACTTGGCATTTTGGATGATGTTTGGGTTTGGTTATATTTAGATTTGATCCTTGTACCTTGATACTTTTGGTTTGGTTTTGTATACTATGTTGGTTTGGTTGGTTTTTGTGTTTTTTTGGTTATATTGTTGAATATTGATGTTGTGGGTATTGTTGAGATGTGTTGTTGTTGATATTATTGAGGTTTGAAAAGACGGTTTGAGGTTTGGGACGAGGTTTGATGAAATGATAGCTGCTGTATGCAAAGCAGATTTTGCCCAGAAAAGCGACGGCTAGCGACGGCTAGTAACGGCTTACTGGGCAAAAATAACGACGGCTAGTAACGGCAGGCAACGGCGAGTAATAGACTTGCTTTTGGAACAACTACCTGCCACGTGGCGTTGACACGTGTAAGATACCGTCGCTTGTCGTCGCTATCTTAGCGACGGAGCCGTCGCTTATGCCGTTGCTTTTCCTGATGGCAACGGATTGAATAGCGACGACAATTAGCGACGACTAGCAACGGCTAGCGACGGCCGGCGACGCATTTTTGCCGTCGGTATACGCTGCCTTTGTTGTAGTGTATATGATTGTCCACCTCTTTGATTGCCAATAGTTTGATTCTTGTTACTGTGATTCCTTTCTTGATTTTTAGAGACATAATTGGCAGAGAACTCTGATATCATTGGTTTCTTTTGTTCTATTCTATCTTCATGAGCAAGAAGTGTAGAATGTACATATTGGATGGTTGGTGTTGTTTCTTTAGCAGATATCACTGCCACCACTGCTTCATATTCCTCATCAAGACCATTTAATATTGATAATATCTACCTAGTGTTAGACACTCTGTGACCAACTACGTCCAATTGATCACAAAGTGTTTTGACTTTTGTCATGTATTCTCTCATATTCATATTATCCTTCTTCAAATTTTGTAATTGCCTTTTGTAGTGCATAACTCTTGCTACAGCCTGTGAATTGAATACTTGTTCAATTGTGTGCCAAATTTCATATGCTGATTTGCACCCTATCAACTGTGGTAATACATTTGCACTTGTTGAGGACAATAACTAAGAATTGATTAAGCTATCTTGTCTTTGATGATTTATATAATCTTTATTACTCATCGATTTTCCCTCAGTATCTGCAGTGCACTTTGATAGTGTAAGTAAGGTTCCAAGAACATACTCCTCTATCTCATATCCTATCACAGTAGTTTCTATTTGAAATTTCCAAAGCAAGTAGTTTGTTTCATCAAGTTGTATTGTGATCAGCTAGCTTGGTGGTTTGACTATAGATTTGAGTAATTTTTGGGTAGGTTTTTGTTGAGAGGCAGTGGTTCTTGGGTTATCGGAGGAGTATGAAGCATTGTCAACATCTCCTTCGGCCATTTTTGAAACTTGTAAGCAGTAGTTGATATATGGTAGGATTCAGATCGAAGATTGAGTAATGATCTTTATTCTGAGACAAGAGATTGTGCAGCCAGAGAATTTTGATGATGATCTACCCTCTAACAGCAAGCTCTAGGCGAAGCATAATAAGAAATATAAAAGGCAGAAGATAAAACTATAGTTCTTTATTAAGAACTACAGTTCTTGATACCAACAGAGGTAAACATGCTAAATCAGATGAAGAGAACCCAATTCTCTGATGATGGCCAAAAAGGCGCAGCCAATTTCGAATGATGATCACTACTCTGACGAAGTTTTGGCAAGGCGCTCACTGCCGTGAGGCAGCTTTGGTTGATAGCTCTGATAACATGTTAGCAAAAGAGAGATATAATATAATAATTGATATTTTTTTATTATCTCAAAACTGAACTGTTATATTGAGTATGTACAAGTATTTATAGTGTAATATATTTTGTACCGGGCTGAGTTACAAAGCCCATGAAACTGCAACCCCCTGCAGTAATAATACAATACTTATTCAACGTGATATACTGCTGTCTTATTTCATTATCTCATTCAATACTTGTTATTATAAAATGTATGTAATTGGATACCAAATGCATGACTTGTATTTACAAGGAAGTAATGATATATTATTCCAAAATATGGTTTTGAAGGTCTCAAACCTGCTCATGGCATGAAATGCATGACTAGACTAAAAATGGTCATTGTTGGTTTATTCCGAGCTTAAGTCTATCAGGTAAAAAATATTTAGACGAATGTAAAAGTTAGTTCTTTAAGCTGTTATATAACATGAGTGTTTTAGTTTCATGCTTTTCTTGTTACAGTATGTAAACTTGTAAGTTATGTATTACTTGTTATTAGGGGTGGGTATGGAAAATTTCCGTACCAACCGAGACATTTCCATTTTCTTCCAATTGCCAATGGAATGATACCCGATGTTCCAAGTTCCGTTCCGCTAACTTCGGAATTTCATTATGCGGTAGATGAAAAAGGTGGAACGGAATATGGAATTCCATTTTTTCCGTTGATGTATTTAGGGGCCGTTTGGATGGCAATAAATAAGTTACTTTTTTGCTTATAAAATGCAAAAGTTAAAAAGTCAATATGGATAAACAAAATCTACCGACTTTTAAAAGTCACTTTTCAACTTATTGCAAAAGCAATTTTTTTTTGCTTTTCGACTTACATAAGTTGATTTTTTATATAAAAAAATGTATTTTCAAAAAATTTCAAATTTCCAAAATTTCAAAATTCAAAATTCAAATTTTCAAATTTCAAAATTCAAAATTTCCAAATTTCCAAATTCAAAATTACAAATTTCAATTTCAAAATTTTAAATTTTCGAATTTCAAAACTCAAATTTCAAAATTTCAAATTTCAAAACTCAAATTTCAAAACTTCAAATTTCAAATTTTCAAACTAAAATTTCAAATTTCAAAATTTCACAAATTCTAAATTTCAAAATTCAAAATTTTAAATTTCGAAATTTCAAAATTTTAGAATTCAAATTTCAAATTTCAAAATTCAAAATTGAAATTTCAAAATTTCACAAATTCAAAATTCAAATTTTCAAATTTCAAAATTTCAAAATTTTAGAATTCAAAATTCAAAATTCAAAATTGAAATTTCAAATTTCAAATTTTCATATTCCAAATTTCAAATTTCAAAATTTCAAAATTTCAAATTTCGAATTTTAAAACTTGAAATTTCAAAATTTCAAATTTAAAATTTGAAATTCAAAACTTCAAATTTTATAATTTGAAATTTCAAAATTTTCAAAATTTAAAATTTAAAATTTAAAATTTCATATTTTTTATATGTCTGGTCCAGTTAAACTAATCATACAAGAATATCGGTAGGAATAAAATTTCCATGGAAAACAGTGGAAATTTCCGCTTTTTTCCATCAGAAACCGGAAGGAATTCCTTTCGAGCTATTTTAAACGGAAAAACATGGAAATAGAAATTTTCGGAAATACATGGAAGGAAAATTCTGGAAAGCCGGTAAAGCGGAAAATAATCCAGCCCTACTTGTTATCGTGCATTTTGTATTATTCCTCTTCCTGACCATTAGATATTATAAGATGTTCCATGCACCTTTGGTGCTCTCAAAAGATGGCTACAGAACTTAGGTGTTGTTATGCACTTAATTTGATGAATTAGAATCCGATGGGTTGAAAGAAAAGTACATATTTATGATTGGATGGTGTGAGGAGATTTGCATTTTTATAATATCTCTATTTTTCTATCCTGTATTGTATGCATATCGAGCATCCATCTAAAATTAATGTTCAAGAAATAACAAATCTGATGATTATACTATTGTTTTTATAATGTCATTTAAATATCATTTGAATTTGAACTAGATATTAATAGAGAATTTTTATAATGTTTTTTACAAGGAACTTCTATTCACATATCAGTTAGATTTTAAAATTTGAAAAAGTGTGCTTTTATCTCCATTTATATGTCATGAATGCCTGTTCTCGCTTTGGTAATCCACTCAATAACAGTTACCACTTATTTTTAGCACCCCAGTTTTCATATTGTCAATCCCCACTCATTTATATACTTACACACAGTGTATAGTCATTCTCCCCTCAGAGTCAACAGATTGCCTTCACCCGAGCACACACACACACATATATATATATATATATATATATATATATATATATATAGCCTTAGTCTGCAGAAAATATTGCATATTTTTTTTTTTGCTCTTCTTTTTATCTGTGATGATCTTATTTTGTGTTCGCTCCTATCGACTATGTAATTCCCCATCATACTTGTGGATGACTCTTTATTATTATTTTAATAAAATTACGAGTGCAATCCTCATTAAAGGATCACTTTTCATCAAAAAATATAAAAAATGCTTCCATACCCTTACGAATTCGAAATATGAATCAGAATTTGTTTTCCTGTCTTCTTATATCTTTAATAAATCTATTTCTACTCCACACAATTTTAGTCTCATTGATTGCAGGTAATAACCCTTTAAAGTAATAAATCTCATGCATTTTTAAAATTATTTATCAGTTTACGCAACTCAATGCAATGTTAAAAGTAAAAAGTAAATGAACGAGTTTTACCTTTAGTACGATTTTTTGATTGACTTTTACATTTTTGGAAATTATCTTTTTGACAAAAGGAGGAGACTGGACTGTGAATCAAAATGATCAAAATGGATAGAAGGTTTCTCTACGAAGAGAGACTTAGATTTTGTAATAATAGGTATGCAACATCCAACCATACATAAGAAATCCAGTTGATTTTGAATTAAGCACAAAAGCCTCTTTCCATCAATTTTGAATGTATGCATCATCAAATCATATCTACATAAAAGGCACTATGATAAATACTAAAAATTCTACCTTATAAGTACATAAGCGATAGTTTGAGAGACTGTCAAGCAAATATAATGCTACGCCCTTACATTCATACCACCAAAGAGTAGTACTGAAGTAATACTATTTGATAGAACAGAGAATGAGACTATGATGGATGCTCTGCCCTTATACCCATCTGGATTCTCAGTAAAGAGTGAGAAGAAGGGGAGGAGAAATATTTATGGACAGTTGGGAGGGTGTGAATCGTTGGATCAGCCACTTGGAGGCAATCTAAACCGCTTAGGTATTATCAATATGCTTGTCAAATCACACGTCGAAAAGATAAAGCATATCTCCCACGTTTGGGAGAATAAGCCGCCTTCTCCAATCATAGAATGACATGTGTATCAACATTACATGTGATTAACAAATCCGCATCCGCATACGGACTTAAACTTGAAGCAGAATGTTGCTTAACTTTCTCACGGAATGGGCCGACCACGTCGTTCAACCAGCTCGCTTCGGTGTGCACACTGACCCGCAACTTGATCCATATGTTTCCCTAAGCCTGTCACTCTGGCTCACCCCCTTCATATGACACAGGCCCGACATAAACAAGGTTTCCTTGGTAGGCAGCTTGCCTGGCTAATTCACATACACAAGCTAAACATCGCCCACATGTACACCTACAAGCGACAATAACAAGTGCCCACTTGCCTACGAAGAACCTGTAGTTAACCGGCCCGACTACCAACTTAGCGACTAGTCAAGCCTCCACCAGTCGAAACCAAGTTTCTAATGGCTATTAGCAGGGGACAACAACAGACGTCATAGTGAAATGAAGCATCCCTCTTAACAACTAAGTGGTCTGGTGAACAGCTCATTTGTTGACAAAGCCCCTAGCTCGCCCTCTTCATCATCCGCTCGCACCATCCGAAGCCTCTTACCTTTCCTCGATGGGCTTTGGCCAATGGCACCTATCCCTATAAAAAGAAGCTCTGCCTACACCGTTTCTTTGTAACTACTGACACTAATGGTGATGTTCATCTGACAAAAGTACCATTGTATAACAACCGCTACATGTCCTTTGCTACCACCTTGGCAATGCGCCACGTGCAACCACTACCAGATCCTATACCACTTGGCCCTACACAAAGATTGCTCAAAGTACGGTCAGTGAGTTGGCCACATCTCATCCATATAATCCAACTAGCATTCCAGCTGTTGCACATCGAACTGAGTGACACGATCAATGGCCCCTCGTGATTTCAGTGCTTCAACTATGCAATCTCATCAATTCAATACCAATTCCAGCATTGTAATTTCTTGTTATTATCTCCTGTAATCACATCTATTGTAAGAGAAGCAAAATAATAATAGATCCTTCATAGTGGACATTAATCAACGTTGATTGACCACTTTATATTGTGTATCTTTACTCATTTTCCATTTTATCAATGCTATGTGGAAAGAAATTAAATTCTTATTACTATAAATCCTACCATATGTATTATCCACAAATAACAACTTATTTTTCTTCTGGAAAGATATCTTAGGTCTTTACCTATATGTAGGTTGGTTTTAAACCATGCATTCACTCGGGCAATAAAAGTTCTTTTTGGAATGACACTTAGATTTTGGCTATAGCCTTGAAACATGAATACACCAAGCTATACCTAGCGTCTAGGAATGGAAATAATCATAGATATTTTTTGACCTCTATAGGAAGTTAAGTTGAACCTTACTTTCAACCAAATGTTGTCAGAATTACTCTAAGGCAATTCTATGCACTAATCAACAAAATCAACAATTTCAACATAGATTTCCATTAGGATACCATAGAAGGGAGTTGGAACAAAAATAAAACTTACTCCTCAAGGTATGTACATATGTTTTTAAATTTCTTCAAGATTAAAAAACCATTCTTTAAATATATTTGGAAGGCTAATGCTCATTCCAAAGCCAAAATTCACATGTGGGTTGTTTTACGTGACAAACTTATTAAAATTTTCGACACCCCTCGCATCTCCGCTATGCACACACTTCATTTTAGTGTAGAAGAGGCAAGACCACAGAACGAATCTTTTTTTGGTACTAATGTCATGATTTGATATCCCTACATCTCCTTTAAAATATATATATTTTCATGGCAACATTTATTGTAACAAAAGAAATCACTTGTTGTTACGTGCTACAAATCCTATATATATGCTCATTTCCTTTAAGATATCTTGCGATGTGGGACTAATCATAATCCAATCTATGCATCCATTTTAATACAATGTGAGTCACACCTAACAGATCTCCACCTTGACGAGCATTTTTCTAAATTCAACTTGAAGTTAAACAGAGTCCTCAAACACTTGGATAATGTCACTTACACCTCCAACAGTTCTGATCGGGTCGCTACCACCTTTCAGCAATTTGGCCAAGTCATTTTACAAAGAGTCCTCTTTTCCACGGTTGGAGCATGCCGCATTCTAACATATAACTCCACTTTAATGAGAATCCCGAGCTTAAGCCACATATTAAAGCATACTTAGGTCAACACTGCATCATATTGGTCTCCTCGAACCATCAGTTATGATACCATATTGAAATTTTCGACACCCTTTCGTGTCTCCACTATGCATGCACTTCATTTTAGTGTAGAAGAGACAAAACCACTAAACGAAGCTCTTTTAGTACCAATGTCATGATTTGATATCCCTACATCCTCCTCTTTAGAGCACATATATTATCATGGCAACATTTACTGTAATAAAAGGAATCCCTTATTGTTACATGCTACCAATCATATATATATATGCTCATTTCCTTTAAGATGTCTTGCTATGTGAAACTAACCATAATCCAATCTACACACTCACTTTAATGTAGTGTGAGCCACACCTAACAAAACTAAACCATATTGAACTGCTAAACTCTAAAATACCTAATCATCCCAATGGTAATCTATGCTATTATTGTAAATTAGCCCCTGAAACCATCCGATATTTATTCTATGAATGTAAACACACTCAGTTTATCATTAGTCAAATAACTTATATGTTCGAAATTTAGATAACTTCCGCCATTCCAGTCCCAAAATAATACCGGACCAACTTTAGACTTAATTTTATTAACACACATAGAAAATTGCTAGACAATACTTTTATTATTATCACATGGTCATTATGTACCAAGAGAAATAAAAGAGTATTTAATAACATTTTAAATCGATTCCATCATTATTATATAATGTTGCCTGGGACGTTTTTATTTGGACAGGTTCAACCTTAGGAAATCCAGATTTTTATATTACCGCCAATTTAGAAATTCTCCGGAGATCAAACTGGCTAATTCGGATACACGGCCATTGCTCCTTTAACTTTGACTTTTCGCTTTGCAAGCTCTTCAACATCATAGTTTCTATGCCTCATGGTTTTGCAATGACTAACCATCGAAATTTATTGCCTTTCCAGAGCTTCATGTCGTTGGTCTTGCTCTAGCCTATCAAGCCCTCATGCATGCCCTATTGCCCAATGCCTACTTCTACATCATACCGTTGCTACATGCCCAGTGCGTCCATCTAGTCTTCGTGTAGGCCGTTTAACACGTTCATTGCCTTTATCTTCTTCAGAATCTTTCATCATGCCCAATGTCAGCCAAGTAAGTCCGAGCATTCGATATATTGGTGCATTACTATAAAGAGAGAAATAGATAGAAGTAAAATGCTCACTTTATTTTCACATTGGAATAAGTATATTTGTAACAAGCACAAGTTCATATGCATATCCTAACGTGTAGAGATATTAGTAACATATATGTGCATGCATTCAGGTTATTGACTTGAATGTTTCTACTCATTATTTGCAGATACTTTTACACCCTCTGGAAAACCTAGCAGCAGTGGCACGACATTGAGTTTGGATTGTAATTTGGCAAATTTGGCTCCATCAAGTGGCTTCGTTAATATATTTGTTGTTTGGTCAATTGTCGATATATATCAGATATTTAAATCCCATAAAGCAACTTTATTGCATACAAAATGGAAATCAACTTCTACATGTTTAGTTCTTGCATGAAAATTAGGATTGGTAGTAAAATATGTTGCACCTATGTTGTTACACCATAATCTAGATGGTAATGGAAGTTTAAGGCCAAGCTCATGTATTTGTGACTGCAATTGTGTAAATTCAGCGGTTGCATTTGCTAAAGCTTTGTATTAGGATTCCATGGATGACCTCGCAACTGTTGCTTGCTTATGCGAACTCCATGAGATAAGAGAAGATCCAAAATATATTGCATATTCACTTGTAGATTTGCAATCATTAATATCTCAAGCCCAGTCCGCATTACTAAAAGCTTGAAGAATATTATGAGGCGATGGAAAAATTAATAAGCCATATCCTAAAGTATATCCAAGATATCGCAGGATACGCTTTATGACAACCCAATGTTCCATGATTGGTCGATGCATGAACCGACATACATGGCTAACTGCGAATGCTATGTCAGGTCGAGTTAATGTTGCATATTTTAGTGCTCCAACAACACTTCTATATAATGTAGGATCGGCTATTGGTTTTTTGGATGTTATGCTTAATTTTGATATGGAAGACATGGGAGAAGAGACAAGTTTAGCGCCATCTATGTGTGTTTTAGTGAGAAGATAATGAATATATCCCCTTTGAGTTAAGAACAAGCCTTTACTTCCTTGAATAGCCTCGACACCTAAGAATAAATTTAAATCACCCAGTTCTTTAACTGCAAATTCAAACCATGTTCTTTAACCAAATGATTAATCATCATCTGATCATTTCCTGTCACAATCATATCATCCATGTAAACTAATATATAAATTATTATTCTATGCTCATGAAAGATGAATAAAGAGGTATCATTTTTCGATGGCTGGAAATTAAGATTTGAAAGTTTATCACTAAGACATCAAAACCATGCACGTGAGGCTTGCTTCAGGCCATACAATGAATTGTGAAGGTGACATACATGATTAGGAAATGATGGATTTTTGAAAGGGGCATTTCACCAGAAGGACAAACTTTGCAGTCCAATTAGTTTCTAGGACACACATTCAAAGAAATTACTTTTAAGGCCAAAGTCAGCAGAATAATTACTTTCAAGGACAAAGTCAGCAATCCAATTACTTTCAAGGACATAATTTCATAGGTTTTTAGGTCCTAGAAACTAATTAGTTTACGTTTTGTCCTTGAAAGTAATTATTTCAATTATATATTCTAGAAACTAATTCCACTTGCTAAAGAAGTCCTTGTGGCTAATTTCCACTTTTTGAAATCTGGTGGTTGAGTCATTAATACCGTCTCATCATGTTCACTATGAAAAATGCATTAGGTATGTCTAGTTGTTTAATGTTCCAATTATGAGAGACTGCTATAGCAAAAATAAGTCCGATTGTGGTAGCTTTTATCACGGGGCTGAAAGTTTCATGATAGTCAACTCCTTCTTATTGGTTAAAACTTTTACTACTATGCGAGCTTTACGTCGTTTGATAGTGCCATCTGCTTTTCATTTTGTTTTGAATACCCATTTGCAATCAATGACATGCATATGCAGAAGACGTGATACCATAGTCCACGTTCCATTTTGGATAAGAGCATTGAATTCGTCATTCATAATATTGTGCCAATTTAGAGACTTTAATGCTTGAGTGAAGCTTGATGGTTCAGTCATGTCAAGTTCATGTAATAAAACACTAGGTAATGGATATTTAGTGGAGAAAAAAGTATTGGTTTTAAAGTTCCATCTTTGGATCTGGTTATCATGAGATGCTTATTTGAGTTATTAGATGTGATTTGTAAAGAGGATTGACGTACGCTCTCAAGAAATTGATCTTCATTGGTACATGTGTTTTCAGTGGTGATGTTATGAGAAGGATTTGTTTCATGTAAATGAGAATTACTTGTTGTTTCATGTCTTATTGGAGTAGAAGGTGATGATACTAGTTCGTTGCTCAAAGTATTCAAACCAAGATAAGATGCATTGATCAAAAGTGGAGATGTAACAGATGTAGACTCATTGATATGTATGGGTCCATGTACATCCTGATGAGGAAGAGGCAATAAAGGATTTGAAGTTAGATGAGAAGGCATTGAAATATGACTACTACCTGAACTCATAAATGAACTTGAGACTTTTCAATGTAGGGAAATCTTGACTCATCAAACACCACATGACGATTAACATAAATTTGACTGCTGTCTAGATGCAAGCAGTGACACCCCACAATGATCTACATTATACCCAAGAAAGACACAAAGTGATGAACGAGGTTCTAATTTGTGTTTTTTATATGGACGAAGAAGAGGAAAACATGCACATCTAAATACACAAAGTTTCTCGTAATCAGGAGTTTCACCAAACAAAGTTTCATAAGAAGATTTATATTTAAGAACACTTATGGGCATTCAATTTATAAGTTACACAAAAATTGAAACAACATCATCCTAGATGATTGGGGAACGAAAGAGGTGGACATAAGGGTAAGGGCTATTTCGATGATGTGACAATGTTTGCACTCGGTCGAGCCATTTTGTTCACGTGTGTATGGACATGACACTCGATGAGCAATGCCAGCCAAGTCCAAGGCACGAGAAACATTTCAATATTCACCGCCCAAATCAGATAGTAAGGATTTTATCATTTATATAGAAATAATTTTTGATGTGTCTATGGAATTGATCGAAGACATCATACACATCAAATTTGTGAAAGGAAAAATTCAAGTATACTTACTGAAATCGTCTAAAAACTGAACATAATACTTGAAGCCATCAATTGAATTTATTGGTGCAGGTATATACATCACTATATACCAAATCTAAAGGAGCACAAGAGGTTATGAAAGAATTTTTAAAGGAAGTTTATGACTTTTGGAACAAGCACATGAACTACAAATATTTGAACTAAAGTTATTACTTGTGGAGGGCAAACCATAAGCAGATAGTACTTTCTAGACGATCTTCATTGAAGGGCGACCAAGACATTCATGCCATTTATCAAAACGTTCATGCCATTTATCAAACGATGTACGCTTGCCTACAAATGCTTGTTTTCTTTGCATATTGTTCAAAAAAAGTTGATACAACACTTCCTTATTCTGGCCTTGAAAAAGCGGTTTCCTCGTTTTGCGATCCTTAACCATAAAAAAATTAAGGTAAAACTCCATAATAACATTATTATCTCGTGTAAATTGATGCACAGACAACAAATTCTTTAATATACTGGGCACATGTAAAATGCCATTCAAATAAATAGGGTATGAATTTGTTTGAAATACTGAAGTTCCTATGTTATGAATTTTCAAACCTAAGTCTTTGCCCATTAGTACTTGGTCTGCACCTTCGTAAGGATTGTGAATATTAAGATTTTGGAGATTTGCAATAACATGGTGTGTTGCACCACGGTATGGATACCAAGATCGGTCTAATGAGGATTAAGTAGGTGTAAGGTTAGGTTGAAAAGCATATTGTGACAAGGTATAGTAAACTGCAGGTGGATTACTGAATTGATTGCATGACCGCTTAATCGAACATGAAATGCATTTTGATGTTTATTTTTATGAAAATAGTGATCAAAACATCGATAAAATGCTCTGGCAATATGTTTGAGCGGTTGCAAAGTTGGCAAAGGACACCACCTACACCACCTCGACCGTGTCCTTGTACATGTCCACTACAATTGCCTCTTTTTTTGTACATTTCAGACATCAAAAGGAATATGTGGTCCAACAGAGTTATTACCTTGACTTTTAGTAGCGACATGGACAAGAGAAAATGGAGATGAAGATCCATTTTTCTTTGCTTGTCAAGGAGCTAACCATACTTCATGTGTAAGAAGATATCCATATAGTTCTTCTAATTTCATCAGGATTTGACGAGTTGCTGCAGCAGAAACAAATGCTTGAAATTCCACACCAAGTCCACCAAGAACATTATTAAGAAGCTCATGATCAGCTACGGATTGGCCGATTGCAGGGTTGGCCGATTGTTGCTAAATTGTCAGTGATTTGTTTAATACGCTGAAGATAATCAATGATAGATTCTGATCCTTTAGAAATATTACGAAGTTCAGTTTGTTGCTCGAGTCCTCGTGCTTATGCTTGGGAAGCAAAAGAAGCAGCAAGAGCATCCCGTACTTGTTTAGATGTCCGAGGACCGATAATAAGTGGAAAAAGCTCAAGATGATAACATCTATCGTAGAGCCAGTTGACCGCGTTGACCGCTAGAGTTGATAGTTTTTGCTGTACAAAGTTCAGTTCCTTCCACAATACCCAACACATCGTGGCAAATAAGCAATGGAAGAAATCGTGCCTTCCACATCAGGTAATTATCTCTTTTTAATTTCAATGGAAGAAACCGAGATACATTTGAAGTTGTTAATGCAGAGGTGGAGTTAGTTGATGTCATAGGATCTAAAGCTGGGAAGCAAAGAAGCTCTTATACCATATAAAGAGAGAATTAGATAGAAGTAAAATGCTCACTTTATTTTCACAGTAGAATAAGTATACTTACAACAAGTACAAGTTCATATGCAAATCCTAACACGTAGGGATATTAGTAACGTATGTGTGCATGCATTCAGGTTGTTGACTTGAATATTTCTATTCATTATTTGCGGATACTTTTACCTCATGTCCGATTGAAAAAATGGTTCCCATTTCTGTCACCTCCATTCGCTTCGGGTACATTAGCCTCTTTTATTCAGCACCTCCACGCATATTTTCAACTTCAAGCTTCAGGCATTCTTCTACGAGTTTCGGTTCTGCGTTCCACTTGCTTTAAATTCTATCTTAGTCCGTGTTTATGGGCCTGCGCATATATCCTACCTTTCACAATTTTTATGTTAATGCACATGATTCATCAATCTACATGATTCATCCATCTACATGTTTCATGCTTCAGATTCTGCCACATCCTACTTATACTTTCCTACATGATTCAGCCTGCACATTTGCACCTTACTACAGTTCCAGGCTCTCCCTATCTTCTACATGTTTCAATCACACATGCTGCAATTTCACGCTTTAGTTTTACTTGGCTCGCACCCTATAGAGTGACACATACTTCAGGGTCACACCCCTTCATTTCATGTTGTTGCACTTAGGTATCCCTGTATAAGATTCTGTGCAACACAATCGAGATTTGGTTGCTATTTGCTTCTCCTTCTTCTTCATTATTAATTGTATACCACACACACACACACGAGCTTTAGGATTTTTTATTTAATCATCTTATTGATGATTATTTTACTGGCATCTCATCACAACATTCATATTAAATTGTTTGTACTCAGTCACCTACGCATGTTGTAGTTTTTGTTTTAATATTCTATATAAAGAATAGGAAAATTTGCAAATGCAGGCTCGATTTTGTAAACAATAACAGAAATAACCAACTTTTGAAAATAATTACAAACGTAGACATGTTTTTGCCAGATAGACATTGGCACATTTTCAAAATTCACCTATTTAAAAATCCTGCACACAAACAAGACAGTAGGCAGAGAGTTTATCAAATCTAACAATTGCATAGATATATACTTTCAAATCTAACAACTTTCATAGATATCAGCTTTCAAATCTAACAATTGCGAAGCTCATTTAAGTCGACATCGAGTAAATAGTACATAGTTCGAAGTCCGATACATAACTAGTTAGTTTGATACATAGAAATTACAATCATTTAAAGTTGAATACACAGAAATCTTAATTCGGTACGCAGTCATACATTTGATAATGAAAGTTTAGGTTGCTGAAGTGCATTGCTTTCTATTATGGCCCTGCGATCCACATTTGCTGCACCAGTTTATTTTAGGCGTTTGATGCTCATCCATAACATTTTTTATCCTCGTAGATTTGGGTTGCCCGGGTTGTCTTCTTGTAGGTGGAGGCAATATATGTGGACCGGTATATGGTCTCCAGTATCTCTTATCACGCACGGGATGAAACTCTGGCTGATATAAAGCTTTGTAACTTTGAACAGAGTACCATTCTGATGCGAACTCAGAATGTGCTCAGTTAGCACCGTAATCCTATGCCGAACAAGCCGCCATTACATGGGCACATGGTAATTTTTGCAGTAGGGGAATATTGCATGTACATGAAGCAGTTAGGACCATCAATTATCACTTTAAATTCATCGTCGTAGCAATGAATCACTTTCCATTCCGTTCGACTAAATCGAACTAGTCTACAACGACATGCTTCAATAGCCCGATCTGCTATTTTAGCTTCCCATTTTGGAGTCAAACGTGTTGTGATAGCATTCGCGGTCACTCGTTTCTTACAGAAATATTCAACCGATCGAAAGAAGGTTCGTGCAACCAACGCCTTTATAGGTAATGATCGAGCACCTTTCAGTACACCATTAAAACTTTCGGATGCATTGGTGGTCATAACATGAATGCATCCTCCATCATCTTTGCATAGGGCCCAATTTTCTTCAAAATTCCCTAAACTTCTTTCAATCCATTCATGAGCCCGTGGATTTGTAGCTTTAATTTCTTCTCTGATTTTGTTGTACTCAACTACTTCTGAAGCACATGTAGCTGAATAAAACAAAGCTGTAAGTTGTTTATCCCCAAAACCCACTGTTTGAAAATTAGCTTTAAGATGTCGTGCACAGAACCTATGTTTGTGTGGTTCTCGCCATCTCTCCTGTAAATCCTTTGGAATTCCTTTCATTCGATCCGATATGAAAGTAATACGACGATTGCAAACACTATGAATAAATTCACGCATGCAAGAAAAAAACCAACCCCAACTATCATATGACTCAGATTCGACAACTGCATAAGCTAATGGAAACAACAGTCATCCGCATCTACAGCAGTAGCAATAAGCAACGTCCCTTTGTATTTACCATACAAATGTGTCATGTCAATACATAGCAATGGCCGACAGTGTAGAAAACCTGCAATGCAAGGGCCAAATGCCCAAAACGCATGATCAAATACTCCAACTTCATTGTGGGTCACATGTCCAACAGTCCCCGGATTACTTCTCTTTATTTCTTCGAAATATTGAGGCAAAGTCGCATACGATTCGGCCTAGTCACCATAAATTCTTTCTATTGTTTTGTTTAATGTTCACCAAGCTTTCATGTAACTAATTTTGATGAACAGTTGGTCTTCGACCAGCACTTGGACTGTACCTGCTGAGATATGTAAATCGGCCTTGACAAATGACATGATTTTTGACATAAGAAAATTAGAAGTGGCTTGCTTGTGGTTGGAATTAACTGTAGGATTGACACAGGTATGTTCACTAGGCAACTTTCTGATTTCCCACCAACCAGACTGCGGTTTCTTTGAGACTATTGCATGTGTTCTCCATGGACAGTTAGTGTCAACATTACAGATAGCAGTGTATATAGTTTTATTCAACTTGATCGGCTTGTACGAAACTCCATGTAGAATTGACCATTCGGTTAATTGGTGTAGAAGCTTTTGTTTACTTTCAAATACCATCCCAACAACAAATCCATTTTGTATGCACGCGGTTGAAAAATTTTCCCCAGCAAATTGCAGATTAGCAACAACCGATCTTGCCATCATTTGTGCAATACATATATCATCATCCAACGGTACTTTCATTTGAGCTTCTTCACCATCACCTTCAGCATCATCTACGTTCGGAAAGTAATAGTTCAACGGTTCATTGTTCGCCTGCATTCGTTCTACCCAACATGCATCATTATTAGTCCTCGTTGCAACAGCCATACTATCAATTGGAGGATCATGTCCGGTGTCTCTATCTATATCAACATCCATATCAATATCAATATTGGAATCATGTGAGTGTTGTGATGGTCCAGCACCACATTCTGCAGCCGTATCCTCAAGACTTGTAAATCTGTTTATAAAAGTATTTTAGTACGAAGCTAGAGTAGATAGGAAACATTACCCAAATAAATTGCTACATAGACCTTTGACTCATATCATACATTTCTGATGGGATATGATATACCAGTTGCGACAAATGAATATTCTATTGTTCAGCACAGACATTTTGTAGATGCATTTATTGTTGGAAGCTGAATGTGTAAGAAGAAACTATTAGGCAATTGTAATTTAAAAAGGTACACGTAAAATACCAATGTTAACAATGATACCTTGGAAGCATCGTAGGTGGTGTGTAGTATGGAAAGTACTGTTCTGGAGTTGGTTGCGACATCATGTAAGGCATGAAACCATAGTTTATGGGAGGAGAACCATGACCCCCAACATGTACATATGGATTACTGTAAGTAGGAGAACCTAAGCTTGCTGAAGTATTATCAGTTTCCAACATATCTGTAAAATACCCTATTCCTGTTCTAACGATAAGAGATGGTACATGTTCTTGCATATTTTCTTTTGCAACTTTCCCAACATACAACTCAATGGATTTGGTAACCACAGAAAACATAACTTCAACATCCTCATCATTTGAAAGTGTTATTGCTATTAAACCCGAATCCGTAGGCCAGTTAACGACCAACTCAATATCAAATTCGATTGCGCTTATTTTTGTCGCTTTGTACACAGATTCTTTTAACTCAAATAGTGTGAAACCTTTGCGTAGTCTCCCTGGTTTACAAAAACTGCTGACATAATTCCCGTTTTTTTGTTCGTCGACGATCAGTTCACCGTCGTAGTAGCAAACTATGGGAATGAGATTTCTAGCCATTCTACAAACAAATAGTTTTATTTGACCAACCAATTTCTATCCATTCATATGGAAATATTCCAATAGATGTAACAAAGCTAGGGTTTGTAATTTGCTTACCAATTTCGATGCAGAGATATAGTGAAGACGTTTGCGTAGATCAGTAAGGACTCTATGGCAACAACCAACAGATTATCGAAAGAAATTGATTTTTGGTGTTTGGGGATGTAAGCTGAAAGAAAATGGGTTCTTCAGATCTGAAAAAACTAGGGGTATGTTATGAGGATGTGAGTGCTTAAGCTGACTGGATATAAAGCAGTTTGTGAATTGACGACTTTTCAAAAGTCGCCTTTGTGCAAATTCTGAAAATTCGCCCAAAGGCGACTTTTCTAAAGTCACCAATTTAGAAACACCCTACAACACGATATAAAACAGAATATTAGTCTGTTCAACTACATGATACTTCTCAATAGAAAATACAGGACTGACACATGATAAAAAGCAAGTTTACACAAACAACTACCACCTGATGCAACTTAACTACCAATACAGCAAAACATATGGTCAATCACGTGGTAACCAGTAGCACCCTACAAGCATTTCATTGCGAATTGCAATATTCATCTTCTCCAAGCGACTAACCTTAGCTTGTATCTTAAGCGCGTATTGGACCCCCTTTTCGTCAGTGGAGGATCGATCCATTCAAAAAATTTACAACTATGCACCCCCTGACGCATCCGTGCATTGATATACGCTTTACAGCCGTAAAAGCGACGTCCTGCATTCCTCTGACTTTTGGAAACAACAATATTGCATTCAACTCCGAAATAGAAAAGTACCGAATGTCCCATGATGCTAGAACTTGATCTATCAGGGTTTTGATGAGCAAGTACAGTCATCAGCCTGGAATGCAATGACTGTTGAACCGGTTGGGGATTCTCGAGTACGACATTTGCCTGCGTAGCACAAACAAGTTCGGTATCTACTTCTTCATTTGTCTCTGTAGCATCCACTCTTGGTAGATCTTCCACTTGGGTCTCCGGAACAAATTCTACCTCATCGTCCATGCCATTGTTCCATTCGTAATCATCATATATTTCCATCATTGTTTGATCATCAATCTCCCAATCATCCATTTTCACCTGAAAGAAAAGTTGAATAAAATACCAAAATTTCACAAACTTACAACCATAGGTTGGGTCAATTTACTTTCCAATTTGAACAAAATTGAAGAAGGGCGTACTATACATCTACAAATGTAAGTATAGAGGAAAAAATTGGATAAAATACCAATTTTAATGACTTCCGCGAATGATTTTGCACAAATTTGGGTTTTTGGTTCGACCTTAAAGCAAACAAGAATGAAAAAGAAAGAAGGGGCTGATTGGTTTTAATACAGCAGGTTTCCACAGGCGAATTTTCAAAATTCGTCTGTGGGCGAAATTTGAGAATTCACCCATTGGCAGATTTTGAAAATTCACCAAAGGAAGCCTGCTGCTACAAACAAAGTAGCAGTTACAAACCCCCGACTACATCATATCACACAAAGTCATACAACATTACCAATCCTAACAACATTAGTTTGGACCACACGCAAACAAAACACAACTACACAAATTCAACATCATTTTACAAATCCAGACAACATTAGTTTGTACATTACATATCACTTTCCACATCACCTCTAACTATTCGCATCAAACAACATTACCGATTTAGTCGTAAAGCTCATGAAATTCGCACGGGCTTCTTCTTTGCCGATGCGTTACCAGTGGTCTTGAACTGCTACTGCTACTGCTGCTACTCCTTTCTCGGCGTGTAGTGGAGGACGAAGGTAATGCAGCCGTTGGTTGAGATGGGCCAGGAACAAATTCTTCGTGTACCGGTGCAGCTTGTGACGAGGTGCCTTGTGACGATGAACCCGCACCTCCTCTAGGACGACGTCGTGTGTACACAAGCGCTGGAGGTGGAGATGGAGGTCTCGGCCTATCAAGTTTATTCCTGCACAACACAACATGTAGAATCCTTTGGATGTTAGTGCACATCCTCCTACCCTCTTCATCGGTTTGTCATTTGCGAAGATTTTCTGCTTCTTCCCAAGCCCTTCTTATACCAGCTGCATGTAAACTTAAATGAAAATTAGCATCAAACACAACTATCATAACTAATTGATATTCTACTTACAACATCAATTTACCACGTTCCACTCAAGTGGTGCTTTAGAAACGTACAGACTTCTATACACTGCCTCTACTGGCGCCGTAAGAGCATACCACCGTGTTATGTTCCAGTACCACCTTTTGTACTGCTCTAGCATAATGGTGGGCTCCCTCTCAATCTGGGTAGCTAAATGGCGCTCATTCCACAACTGAATGTAGGTTCCATACTCCTCTACATTGTACGTAGACGTGCAGGGTGGCGCATCATCCGGTATATGCTGCATCATACCGAATTATCTCATAACCCTGTCGGGTAAGTGAAATGCAGTCTGGGTGTAAGATCAGAGTGGTACTCTCGTAGTCCACAAGTATCTAGCAGCTGTACACATGGCTAGAAGCTGTGCTAGCACATCCTGTATGTACGGTGTTCATGTCACCTTGTCATCCTCCAGCACATCTAACTCGTTGCGGTAGAACTTCACACTCCGTCTTGGAGTTTGGCTCGTTTTTTTGGTCCTACCCACCTGTTATAAGATGTTAACAATTGAATATTACACATGAAAATTTTACTATTTAATTAAATTAAAAGGATAAAAAATATACCGAGACCCAAGCGGCATCGACTGATCGACAACAACGTTTGTTACTACCATCTTCCGATCGGAAGATAAGTCCACGACCAAAGCTACATTTAAAAGAAAATATTACGACCAAAAATGAGACAAATCATGTAAAACTATTGAAATTTGTTTCAAACTTGTACTAGTGTCAGACATCCACTAATAGATTTATTCTCCAAAAGAGAGAGCCTGGATAACTCCATATATGTATAAGATAACACAACACTGCCCTAAGAAAATTTACCACACTCCCCTAAGTCAGCAATATACGGTAGCCATTTCAGATCTACTCGAGTCTTTGTATGGTTGCACATCAATCGGGAAATAATGATGTGCAAAATAATACACGTGCTCGCTGCTGAATCTGAACCTTTGTAGCATCAGTAGGAATATCGTGCGATAATGGACGTCGATACCACATGACTTCCACAAACTCATTGCCCTTGTTTGTTCGGGGGATGGGTCAAGACCAAGTAAATCACGACACAATTGCATATAGTCATATGCCACTCTTCCATAAGCCACTACATTGCCTTCAATAGGCACACCTAACAACACTGCTACATCTCCTATTGTAATCGTCATCTCACCAACAGGGAAATGAAAAGTGGAGGTCTCTGGTCGCCATCTGTCTACCAAAGCAGTGATAAGATAGTGGTTAAGTGGGATGTATCCTAACTTCATTATGGGTAAAAAACCAGCCCTCTCAATCTCAGCCAATACTCCTGGATGGTTTGAAGTCACTTTCTTCAGCGACGTGGAGTGATCTATAGTGGTATCTGGATCGCCACGCTGATCAAATGATAAACACATAATTAAAAAGCAGGAATTATATCAAATGACACAAAATTACAATTTTTTTAAAACCACTGCATCCATATGTCGTTAGAAGTACGATGATGGACTTGAAGAAATAATACCCTACCATCAACGGTTCCGGGCTCCATCCCAACATACTCTACAAAATACAAATATTAAAAATCAATTCATTTTGATAAAAATTGTACACTATCCAAAAATTGACAACCCCCCTAATCCACAAAGCAGTATGAATGCACTTAAACTCCTTGTGGTTCATATAGATTGCTTATAAAAATAATCTTAATTTGCTTTTAAGAACCTTTTTTAATATGGCATTTATAAACTACTACTAACCTAGTTCATATTGCTTCTAATCTAAGACTAAAATGTGTACAAATACTTGAAATGATAGTTTTGTAAATGCTTTATCAACATTGATATTAAAACGGTTTACTTTACAAGCATATTTTTTTTTGTTTATGAAGAAACAAAGCAAAATATCCATGCCCTAAAATTGAACCGACAAATTATGGGTATAGATTCATACCTATTTCTTGTTCTATGCCCGACGTGCTTGCCATTGACAAATTTTTGGAAGAATTTGATTAAAAATTGAAGAAATAGAAGTGGAGGAAGGTTTTGGGGAATTTGTGGATTTTGGGTTCGGTTGGAAGAGAGTGGAAATGAGGGTGGGGGTCTCTGTCTGCCGTCTCTTCGGTTACTTTGTGTGCAGGGTTTTTGCATAGGCGAATTTTGAAAATTCGTCCAAAGACGCATTTTCAAAATGCGCCAACGTCTACCTGACAAAAACAGGTCTACGTTTGTAATTATTTTTAAAAGTGGGTTATTTCTGTTATTTTTTACAAAAACAAGCCTACATCGGCAAATTTTCCTAAAGAATTTAGAGTCCTCCTCTATTTTAGAATCACTCTTACATCAAAATAAAATGAGTGAAAAATAGTAATGCGAATAAGACTAACGGTTGGGAATGATGTAACAATTAGACGCAGTTTAAATTAGGCTACAGTTAAGATCTCTTGGTTAATACTTTTGTTTTCTATAAAAGTTGGAATGTTCAAAATGATTGAAGCGTCCCCGTTAACTAAGGCCGTCAGTCTGAAATAAGCCCGTGTCCACATCCGAAATATGAATACTTATCCAATATCTGGAAAATGAATACGGATGCGAATATGACCATATCTGCATTCAATAATTATCCATTCAGTTTTTATCAAGATTATAGTTATTTTTTGTATATTTTAATACATAAAATGATTGTTATTTATCATTTTATCTAGGTAAGAAAATTAACACGATCATAAAAATTAATATTTGCTTCATAAAATTATTTACTTAGCATATTTATTGTTTTTTATATTTAGTACTGAAGTGTTTTTATAATGAATTAAAATTTTCTGTCTATTTGTTTATATTTATTAGTTGTTAACTTGTCGAAAAATATTCGATAAATATCTTATATTCGTTTGCATATCCGAAAATGATTTCGGATATGGATATGATACTGTTTGAATTCGTATCTAACCATATACATGCTTAGTGTTAATAAGAATATAGTTATTACAACCGAATTGCAAGTCGAACCGTAGTGGTAGAAGGTTGAAGTTTGGATCGGTTGAACTGTTAAAACCATATTAATTTTATATTAGAATTTACTTCACAAAATATTAAGAAAATGGTAAATATTTGATGACCATTGCCACTTATGCTAGTTTAAATAGTCCCACATTGGAGACATGTCGGGTGTTAGAGAAGACATGTTACAATATTTAGCTATAAATGGGTGGTCCTCGTTTGTTTACAGACAGATATGCTCTCAAATGTTTACTTAGACTAATGTGGTTGATAGTTAGTTACAGGGCCCGCATAAAATGGTAATTTTCTGGTTTGATTTAAATTTCTAAATTTAGCCGGGTTTTCTAGTTAAACCGTGCTCTATAGTGCGATCTGGGCATTTTTGTGGACCAAGCTGTTTCAGTCGGTTTAAACAGTAACCGACTTAAAACATAAACGTACACTTTTTTCTTAAAGAAGAGGAAAAGAAAATAAAACAACAGATAATATACTAGAACATTATTACTAAACATAAAAACAACCCACACGCATTAAAAAAAAAGAAAAAAAAAAGAAAAAGAAAATTACATACTAATTTAACCAAAACATCAGTAGATAAATAAGAGTAATCTAAGCAGTAGCCTGATCGATCCTATGCTGCGCACCGTCCTTAATCTCTCTGGCCTTGTCTGCAAACCTAGACTTGGCATAATCAATCTGACCCGCACCAACCGGATGCTCACCCATCACGTACCTGTACATCCACGCCAGCACCGACACAGCCGCTACTCCAAACCCGCCCGAGCTCACGAATCCAGACGCTATCAGGAAGACGGCGATGGCAGCAGGAACGAGTATGGGACTGAAGATGACAAGAAGGGGCGTAGCAACCGTCAACGCTATTATAGTTGCGGTTAGGGTTAGGCCTGAGAGCAGCATCATGGACCCGCTTGCGGCAATAGCTGCGATGGTTTTGATGAGTTGGGCGTGCATGGGTTGGCTTTCTGACGTTTCTTGCTGCTGTGGATTAGGATGACGCTGTTCCGCCATTGCTGTTTTGGGTTTTTGGTTTCGTTTATTTGATGGGTGGTATGTTTTGATGCAACGATGTACCTATATATATATATATGCAGGGAAGAGCGGTTTGGAGTTTAAACACGTGTGGAGCTGAGGGTGGAGGCGTTCTGCCATGTAATTGTTTTGCATGTGGAGCAGCAGAGGAGCTGCTACACGTGTCTTCTTGTATGTCGAAAGTTGATGATTTTTTTCTGGTCTCCAACTTGGAGCCAAGCGTACGTTCTCAAGGAGAAAAAAAATCTTGTAATGAAGCAGGAAGTCACGGAGTCCGCAGTGAAAAGATCAGATGATCCTTGTATTTTTTATGACCACGAAACGTCACTATCCTGGACTGTTACTCTATGGACGGTTTATAATTAGTCTGTTTGCTATTAACCAACAAACCTTCACACAGCACGACTATTAATTCAATTATTAGCCTGACGTTCTACACGGTACAATTTGCTTACTTTTTGCGAAACTTTATTGTAAAATGTTTATTCTTCGCAGTTCACAAGCTTGTAACTTCATTAATTTTGCATTCGTAACCATGTTGATATCACTTGTGTCATATTGCATTTTGTTAATATATGCCATGAGTACGTATGTTAAAGATTGTATTTATGTACTAAATTACAAAAATATTAATTTTAAATACCAATTTTATTCTTATAATATAAAAATTGATGAATTTCGAGAGGGGTTGTTTAGATAATTTAACCAACATTAACGTATGTCCTCATGGCATATGATAACATTTTCTTTTTCTAATTTTCTTTTTCTAAACTTATTTGAGAAATGAACAAAAAAACATGGATGATGTTATAAGATTCTGTGCTTGTTGGAGGATATCTTTTATTAATATATATTGGTTCATACACATAATACTTATCTTACAATACTCTTACTAGAAATTCTTCCATCCAATTTATATACTTATAGTGCTTCTAAAGCCTCGTTAAAGTGCAATAAAATCCTTGCTGTAGCACATAGCGCTCTTCGATCATTATATTTTTTTATACCTTTCAATATAACGCTAGTGAACAATAGATCCGCTTAAGCCTTTCTATTTTCCGCTTTATCTGCTAAATCAAGACTTTTTAATATCTGCTTTAGCACATTAACATAGAAAAATTAGTAATACCGGTTCTTTTTTAAATCAGATCAACAAAGTTCGGATAAAAACCTAATTTTAAAGCATAAGTGTTCAATATAAGATATAAATCTATTGTAGTTACCAAAGCTGCTCTGCATAAATCATGATATTCTTCGATTTTGTTATATATATAAGGTTAAACGCTATTTCTTTTTCCTACACAAATAATGTGGGATCGAGAATAAATTAACTTTAAATATTTGATATTATATCTAATAATTTTTTTTCACTTCCACTATTTTAATTTTATCACTGCTATAACTTTTTACATCTCCACCACTATGAAAGCACTACGTGCTTTAACTATATAGAAACACACAAACTGCAATAAACTAAATACTTTATTTTATGTTTTGAATCAGGCCCAATTTCATAAAAATATACACAAAATCATCATGATAAATGAAACCCAATCCAAATTCATACAACTTCAGAATGTTCGGCCTTGGCTTTTATCTCGTCGTCTTTCATTCTGCTTTGACCAACCCTCCTTTTGAAACCGACTTGGTTTCATCTTCCCCTTCTACAATTGGCTCCATGCTTTTTTTTATAGTAATTGTATTACTTTATGCTTATACAACTAGGAGGTTGCAAATTAATTTTTTGTTAAAATATGTGAATGAATTTAATCTAGGTTTTTTTTTACAGAAATGAAAGCATAAAACTATCTAAGTTGCAGAAAAGTAAAAAGGACAGATAAATTTATATGGTTTAAATGTTTAAATATCATACTTCTTTTGTATTTTAGAATTAATTATAAGCACAGAATTCTATAAAGATTCTGATATTGTTTTTACACAACTTTTTAATATAATTCTCTAACTTTTGAAAAATTTCATCCCCTCCCGCTACAGGAATATTTTCCTTTTATAGGCGATAAACATCACCTGAATAGAATACATCATTCTTGTACTAAATCATTACCATCAAATATTACCACATGTCCTTTATCGACTTGCCTTGAGTTGTGTGCCATGAATTACAATTTTGATTTAGGTGGGATATTTTTTTTGAAGCACTGAAATTGGCAGGATGCTACTGGATGTTTGCCACTTGTCTAAGAATCATGTCGTGTACTAATGGGTATAGACTTGGCCTTGTTTTAATGGAGTGATCTTCTAGCACAGTTCTGTCTTTGGCCATGATTTATTGTCTTGGAATACTTTAGTGCTCTACCCCCAATAGTGCTACGTTGTGCTGTTGAATTTGTACTGCACTAATAGTTGATTCATAGCCATTTGGTGTATGAAAGCATGACACGAGGTTCATGGTACCTTGTATATTATATCTAGTACATGTGCAATTCTTGGTTAATGTTGCTTAAGGAGCATTTTCTAGTACTGCGCTGATCCCACACGCTAAAGACTTCATACACCCTGTGACGACCCGTAATTTTTGGATATTTGAAATTGGAATATTTAATTGATTTTAACTACTTAAAAGCTAATATTTAACTTGAATTTTAAATATCACTATTTATTGGGTAATTTAATTATTAAATTAAATAATTTGAAGTTGGGTGAAATGTTGAATCTAGAGTTTTAAGCCTGTTAAAAATATTTTAAAGGCTTGTAAAATTTATGTTGATAGTACTAAAGATAGTAAAAGTGTTAAACTTGAATTTGGAAGTGTTTTGTTAAGTTTTGAAATTTTATCGTTTAAATTGATATTTAAAAATAGTCTTCCGGGGCACAATCTTGGAATTCGACGAAAACAGTTCCATTGGATCCGTAATAGTGTATTATTATTATCGGATTTCAATTTTCGTAGTGATTGGAATTGTCGTATGATCGTACGATATATAAACGCGTTGAAATCTATATCGAAATTTAATATAATAACTGGGTCCAAAAAGCTATCTTCTCCATACGATCGAATTAGGACTCGAAACATTTTCCATTATGTTCGAAATAGGGGTATAACATTATAGACGCCTGGCGGCACGCCTCGATAGGATGTCAAGTTTTAAGCTGCAGATTCGAGATAATTTGAATTTAAATTTAAATTTAAAATATAATATATGTTGTTCAACCAGTCAAATTCCCTTCACGTCAACTTTTTCCTTCAGTCGAGATTCTCTTCCACCAGTCTGCTTTCTTTCACCCTCATACCTTTTTGCCTTCTCTGTGGCAAACAATGGCAGGCACGCAAAAATCAAATCACTTCCCCCTTCTTTTATATTGGCAGCCGATGGTCCAAAATTTCAACAGAAAGAAAAGAAAAAAATCATAAGCCTATCTCCTTTTCATCTCCAGTTCGAAAGAAATAAAATGCCGCGTATTACTCCTCCCATTCCTCTCAAATTAAAATCAGATTCCTTTTCACTTTCTTCAATCAAAAAAGGGCCAAACAAAATCGTTTACAAAAGAAATCGATCACACTCAATACGGTGAGCGAATCGAATGATTTTCGATCGAGAGAATTGTTGAAGCCGTGTTCGAATCAGTTGCGACGGTGGGTTGGAGTTCGCAAGGCTGTAGGCCGAGGCGCGGGATCGTTGAAGCGAGAGAGAGAGAGGGTTTTCTCGAAGTTGGGATCAAAGACGCGGTTCGCTTTGAGGGTTCGGCGCTCGAAACTGAAGTCGAAGGCAAGTCGACATTGGGAAGCCAAAGTCAGAACAGGCATGCCAATCGAGCTGCTAGCAGGTGAGATCGAAGTCACGTTCAGATCTCGTTTTCGTGGAGATGGGTCAACTACCGGTGCGTAGGAAGGGGGGAAGAGGCTCAGCTTTGATTCGCGTGATGGGAGGTGTTCGGTGTGTGCTCTGTCGTGGCAGTTTTCGGTCGCGTAGTGAGGTATACTGTAAATTATTTTCTTTAAATTATAGATTTATATATGCATGTATATATAAAGTAGGGTAGAACTACTGTTGTTATTTACTGAAATAGAAAACAAGTTTTAGTAAATTATATATATATATATACATACATATATAAATACACACATATTTTAATATGTATGGGAAAACAGTAAATAAGTATATATGTATAAGATTTTGGAAATATAGAAATTTTAAAATGTGAGATTTATATAAAATTATTAGATTATTAGTTTAAAATAAAATCATTGGTTAATTAAATTTATCAAATGGGAATTTAATTGTTCGATTATTTCGAATATTAATAAAAATCATCTAATGTTTATACAAGGTCTGATATCGGGAAGAAAACAAGCCGGTTTGGATCAGATTGCAAAACAAAAATCAAAGGTGAGTTAATCTCACTCATCTGGGTTTAAGTTAAATTTAAATGGTTAAATTTAAATGGTTAAATTTAAATAATTAGTTGAATGATTGAATTGATTGGATGTGATATATATTATATGGTAGTATATATATATTGGAGTGATTGATTCCCGCATTATATAGCGGATGAGACCTTATGCGCCGCATAATAGCGGATGATATTATATTAATCCCATATACCGCGATATTCCACCTCAAAGTGGAATTGGTATTGTGCTAACGTCTGCGGATGCAGGGAAACAGGTTGGAGGGATCCAACTGGATTCCTCAAAATATTTAGTTTTGTTTAAATATTCCATGATATGATTATTTGAGATTCTGTGATGAATTATATTGATAATTGGAGATGATGGATGTTATGGTTTGATTGAATATATTTGGGTATACCGTGTTACCAAAATATATAGATTGGATTTTTGGAAAGAAATAAAAGAGTAAAATTTTAAGTAAATAATTATTGAGAATTTAAATAAATTAAAGAATGAATTGGGAAAGGATAAAAGTGATTTTTAAATTCTGTTAAATAAATTCCGAGTATGGGAAAGGAGATTTTGAATAAAAGGGGAAATATTAAATTTTAAACCTAAGTGATATTATTTAAGGGAATAAAAGAATTTATTTTTAAAAATTCAAGGTTTGAATTTATTTAAAGGGATAAAGAAGGATTTTGGAAAACCTGAAATTGGTATTTTCAGTTAAATGGATTTTAAATCATAATTAAGAAGTAAAATTTGAAGTTAATAGGTTTGAAATAAATTGAGTAAGTAAAGGAATTTATTTCAAAGTGGAGTAATTTGGAAATCAATTTGGAAATTGATTTAAGTGTTGGAAATTGGAATTTTAAAGGAAGATGGAGCTAAGAAATTTATAAACTGGGTTTATAAAGTGAAGTAATATATCAGTGGATATTTGGAAGGATAAATTCACGGTGGGAATTTATTAAAGGAATGGGTAAATTTGTTTAAAAATAAATAGTGATTTATTTTTAAAAGATGTGAAAGAGAAGCGTATTTCCGTGGATAGCCAAGTACGTTTTCAAAGCAAATTTTTATGTCTAAGTTAAAGGTTTTAAAGTTGTTTCAAAAGCATGTTTTAGAAAATTTATTATTTTTAAATGTTTAAATTTTAAAGTAAGTATTTTTCAAATTTATCTTAGTAGTAATTATTTAAAGGTGACTTGGTATTGTGTTTTAAAAAGAGAAAAATTTAGTTTTATATTTTATTAAGTAGCTTTATTTTAAATATTCTTAAAGTATATATCTTTGAATAAAGTATTAAAGTAGTTTTAATTTAAATGTTTTGTTTAAAGTATATTTTATAATATAGTATTTAAATTATTTTAAAATCTAAAGTATTTGTACTTGGTGATTTTAGTGGAAATAGAAAATATTTGGGAAATTTATTCCGTGAGAGGAAGATGGTTTGAAACTGTTTTCAAAGGATTGAAAATGGAAATATATCTTGCGAAGATATTTTGAGGTTAATAAATAATTTGGGAGAAATTATTTATTGTTTGATGGTTGTTGTGAATGTTATTTGATAGTTAAATAATCGACTATCAATATTGGCCAAATGCGCTGATCGTTTCGAAGAGACCGGGATCGGGAATTATTTCTCGAAAACCACTTCGATCCGGTTTGTACGTTTTCGTGGAGAAAATGAGTTTGGAATCAAAGATGGAGCAGTAAAGTGCAAGGGATAGTCGGTACTAATCCTGGGGGTGATTCCAAAATGGATGTAGTAGGAATAGTGCCTTCGGTTCCGTTCGAACCCGGAACGGACTTGTATGGGTGTTTGTACCAAAAATGGGCACAACACTCTTCGGAAGTTTTTGAAGAGATAAAAGTGAAGAATGAAGATTAAAAATGAAGATTATCTAACAAAAACTCCAAAATGACAGAAAGTAAATTGCAAAGACAAGCGATTTAGAGTGGTTCGGCGTTTTGCCTACGTCCACTATGAAGTCTGATGATTTTATTGCTGGTGATTTTATTGCTCGATACTTGAAGATTACAATTCTTTATACTGTAGTACAACTGAAATTATATGCTAAGTCTCAATCTAAAGCAGCGGTGGTGTTCTGGAGTAAATCTGGCAGAATCTGGGCGCTCTTTAGTACTTAGAATTGTCCGACCCCTTTTCTGAATGACCAGGGGCTCTATTTATAGGTGTAGGAGGCTAATATTTCGCCTAAAATCCGGGGAGACCAGTTCTGGTACGTGAGGGGGCCACATGGCCGAAATCTGGAGAACCGGGCCCACTTTGGGATCGATTCGACCCTTGGTTCGAATCGATCAAGGAAGTGTCCAATCGAGTTGAAATTTGGTGTGAACATTCTTCATCATGTGTTTAAGCTTCTGTGAAAATTTCATGGCATTTGGACTTGTAGAACTCGAGATATGATCGATTCAATGTTGCATTTCTTGTGAATCATGGATACTTCGAATCGATCCCTTCGAATCGATAGGCTCGACTCGATGCCCATAGTGACGTGGTGCATGCTTCTCGCATCGATCCACTTTTTACTCCGGTTTGACTGGGTCGAATCCATGGTTTGGATTCGAGGTAATGGATACGAAGGTACGATTCCATCGAATCGATCGGACGAACATTCTCCTCGAATCGACTAAGGTAGGTCACGGTTTAAACGATTCGAAGGATTCTCTGTTGAATGTATTCGAAGCGGATCATCTCGTTGGATTCGAACTAAGGATATGTCGAAGGAAACGAATGTGGATTCGATGCTTGACCATCTGATGGATTCGAAGTGAAGTGGCATTATGGATTCAACGTGTAGAAATTCGATGGATTCGAACAGGGGCGAACTTGATGGTTTCGAAGACGGGGTTTGCTCTGATCGATTCGAAGAAGGGTTATGCTTCGTGGATTCGAAGCTCCTCCTCCCGAGGGATTCGAACCTAAGGCTACTTCAGATGGATTCGAACCATGCTATCTTCTGATGGATACGAACTAAGGAAATAGCGATCGATTCGGGGTAAACCTATGTTTATGGATTCGAACCATAGGCTCGGCCTATGGATTCTAACTTAGGCCATTTACTCCATTTTTCATCAACGATAACTTGGTCATACGAACTCGGATTGACTTAAAACTTGGATCGTTGGTTCCCATGGCTTTGCATGACGTGCCTTATCAATTGTAGCCCGATCCGGACTCGGACAAATTCCATCGATATTCATAGCGATCCTTGCGCGTAGCTGGTCTTCGAGATGATCTATCACCGGTTTCTAGTTAAGTCCTTGGTGTCACGGCCTTGCCAAAAGGCGGGATAACATTTGCCCCCCAAAGTACGTCTTGTGTAAACATGACTTGCTTTGAAAAGCTACAGTCTCTCCCTGGACAGCTACGACGTGCTTTACCGAAAGCTGCATTCCGTATCGCTGTAATTGACCATTGAATGACCGTGATTGGCTGTTTGTCTGACTTTAGTTAATGTCGTGTGATCGCAAGTCGTTGCCAGTTCGGTTTGTTATCGAATTCTGCATCGATCCTCTCCTGAATCGATTTGAGATTCGAGTTTAAACGGTGTATTGATGATTGTCCATGACTACTCCTTGGTATCGATCCTCTCCTAAACCGCTGTACAAGGTAGACAAGTAACAATTTTTATATTCGAAGCGATGCGTTTATTCCCATTCGATCGTTTTTGATGGATTCGAGAGGATTACTCGAACTGATACTCTTCGTCATGCTACAAGTCGATAGTTTTGAAGTTGGCACTCCGAATCGATGGGGCACAGCGACTTTGATTCATCTTCGGTTAACTGCCTCGAACCGATGGAACTTCGAATCGATGGTATCCGGATGGATTCGAAGCTTGGACGGACTTGGAATTGAGGGATTCGAACTTGACTGTTCGAACCGATGGAGTCGAACGTCCCTTTGACCCTTCTGACGCCGTACTTCAAATCGATGTTTTAGAGCTAAAGACAATCTCATCTCCCACGAGTCGATCAAACTCCTTCGAGCTTCCCTCGTAATCACACAAAATCAGGTAAACATGGAATTAAGTCGAGTCGAGAACGATGGAACTGGGAATCTTCGTTTTGGCTTTCAACTTGTTATGTGTCATGGTTCTGCCCCCAGTATTGGGGATAAGTGTGGAGTTGACATACGTTTATACTCCGCCTCACGCTCTGGGAGTCTGGAGTTCGTTGATATTTATACCCAGCTCGCGCTCTCGGAGTACTCTGGGGTTTTGTGAATGTTTATACTCCGTCTCGCGTTCTGGGAGTACGGAGCTGAATGAATGTTTATACTCCGCCTCGCACTCTGGGAGTACGGAGTTAAGGCATGTTTGTACCCAGCTCGCGCTCTCGGAGTACTCTGGGATTTTGTAAATGTTTATACTCCGCCTCGCACTCTGGGAGTACGGAGTTAAGCAAAAAGTTTGCACCCAGCTCGCGCTCTCGGAGTACTCTGGGATTTTGTAAATGTTTATACTCCGCCTCGCACTCTGGGAGTACGGAGTTAAGTAAAAAGTTTGTACCCAGCTCGCGCTCTCGGAGTACTCTGGGATTTTGTAAATGTTTATACTCCACCTCGCACTCTGGGAGTACGGAGTTAGGAAAATGTTTATACTCCGCCTCGCACTCTGGGAGTATGGAGTTAAGTGAAGGGTTGTCGTGTATCAACCCGTTTCTGGCCTGATGTGATGGCTTGCCCCCGAGCTCGGGTTTCTTTTAGCGAGTGGTTGATTGCTTCATAGCCACTCCCTACTTGAACAAATTCCACTGTGTGATGGATTTTAGCTTTTCGTGCCTCGTGATGTTGTACATTGTATTTAATGAATCACAGCTCTGGCTCGAAAAGATGGCATTTTATTGCTGGAATAAGAAAACATGGCAAAGTCAGTTGCCTTATTACAAATTCTAAAATCGAAATGCAAAAGGAAAATGCTAAACAATAAAGTAAATAAAGCCTGTCATATGTAGTAGCGACGGAGACTCTCGCTGTTCCAGCCCTTGGCAAAACAAGACCGTCCACAGTCGATAGTTTGAATGTGCCATCTCCAAGTCTTTGCGTAATCGCATACGGTCCTTCCCAATTTGGTTTCATGTGTGAAGGAACCGGATAGATTCGCTTGAGGACAAGATCGCCGAGTTCAAAGGTTCGGGGTCGAACTTTGGTATTATACAACCGGGCGACCCGACTTCGGTATGCGACCGCTCTTAAATCAGCTTCTTCCCGTTTCTCATCCAATAGATCCAAAGATTCAGCGAGTAATATAGCATTTGTTTTCGGATCATAATAAGTCACGCGGTGAGAAAATACTTCTGTCTCGATTGGAATAACGGCCTCCGATCCATAGGATAAGGAAAATGGGGTGTGTCCGGTTGCGGTCTTGTGAGTTGTTCGGTAAGCCCATAACGCCATAGGAAGTTCATCAACCCATTTGCCCCCAGCCTTTTCCAGTCGCTTCTTTAAGATGGATTTTATAACTTTGTTAACAGCTTCGACTTGACCGTTTGCTTGTGGATGTGCGACTGCTGAGAACTTTTTATGAATATGAAACCGTTGACAGAAATTCTTGAATTCTGAACTCTCGAATTGGGTTCCATTATCGGTGATGATGGTATGCGGGAGTCCAAATCGACAGATGATATTGCGAACCACAAAGTTTATTACTTTCTTCGTTGTGATCGTTGCGAGAGCTTCGGCCTCGGCCCATTTCGTGAAGTAGTCAATAGCGACGATGGCTTACTTCGCTCCACCTTTCGCCAGAGGTAAAGCGCCGATGATATCGATACCCCACATAGCGAACGGCCAGGGACTGACCATTTGAGTTATCTCGGTAGGTGGGGCTCTTGGAATTCGAGCGTGTTTCTGGCACTTGTCGCACTTTCTGGCATAGTTAGCTGCATCTCGGTTCACTGTCGGCCAGTAATATCCATATCGGAGTATTTTCTTAGCAAGTGCTTATCCACCGGTGTGATCGCCACATTCTCCTTCGTGCACGTCTTGTAACACTCGTTTGACTTCGTCGTGAGCGATACACCGGAGGAGTGGAACAGAATAACCTTTTCTATACATGATCCCGTCCTGAATGACGAACCGCGAAGCTTTCCGTAGAATCTGCCTTTTCTCATTTCGGTGCTCAGGCAACATCCCACTCTCAATGTAATTTCGATATGGGGTCATCCATGATTCTCTGCAGGGAGAGGTTTCAAGCACATCGCTCGTTTTTATTTGATCAATGCTTGGGGAGGACAAAGTTTCGACGGGGACGAGTCCCATTTGCTGTGCCTCACCTGTGCTGGCTAACTTTGCCAATGAATCGGCCTTTTGATTGTGATCTCGTGGTATATAGTAAATGGCATAATAATCAAACTGATCCAGTGCTTCCTGAACTCGGGCTAGGTAAGCAGCTAATCTTCGGTCTCTTGCTTGATATTCTCCCCGTACCTGGCACACAACCAACTGTGAATCACAATAAATTTCTATAGCGATAATTCTCAGATCTCTGGCAAGTCTTAACCCAGTCAATAGAGCTTCGTATTCGGCTTCATTATTGGTTGCGTGAAAATCAAACTTCAAAGCATAGCATATGGATCGTCCTTCGGGGGTTTCTAGTATAACACCAGCACCCGAACACCGATCGTTTGATGCACCATCTGTATAAAGTTTCCAGACATATTCAGGAGATTTGCTGGTTTCAGGTAATTCGTCCGGAACAGTAAATTCAGCTATGAAGTCAGCTAGGACTTGCCCTTGAATAGCTTTCCGCGGAGCATAAGTAATGTCAAATTGACTCAGTTCGATATTCCACTTGAGCAACCTTCCAGACGTCTCAGGCCGCGTGAGGACCTGTCGTAACGGCTGATCGGTATACACAGTAAGCGGATGAGCTTGGAAATAAGGACGAAGCTTTCTTGAGGCAATGACTAGGCAATAAGCCAGTTTCTCCAACCTTGGGTAATTTCTTTCAGCTCCCGTCAATCGTTTACTAACATAATAGACCGATCTCTGCACTCGATCTTCTTCTCGGACCAGAGCGGCACTGATCGCATGCTCCGATACTGCCAGATAATGGTATAACTGTTCGTGATCAACCGGTTTTGACAGGATCGGTGGCGTAGAGAGATGTTGAACCAACGATCGGAATGCACCTTCACACTCCATGGTCCATTCAAAGTTTCGTTTTCCCTTCCGGATCAAATCAAAGAAAGGAATGCATTTATCAGTGGATTTTGAAATGAACTTGCTTAACGCTGCTACCTTCCCGTTGAGACTCTGGACTTGCTTTATGGTCCTTGGAGTTTGCAAATTCCTTATTGCCCAGATCTTTTCGGGATTTGCTTCTATCCCACGAGCGTTGACGATGAAACCGAGGAACTTTCCGAACGCGACGCCGAAGTGGCACTTCAACGGGTTAAGCTTCATTCCATATTCTTGTAGGATGCGGAACATTGAATCTAAATCTTTGACGTGATCTGTGGAAAATCGGGACTTTACTAACATGTCATCCACATAAACTTCCATGGTCTTCCCGATCTGGTCAGCGAACATTCGATTAACCAAGCGTTGGTAAGTTGCTCCGGCATTCTTTAAACCAAAAGGCATGACTCTGTAACAGTAGAGTCCCAGATCGGTCACGAAGCTGGTATGTTCTTGATCGGGTAAATGCATAGGTATTTGATTATAACCGGAATAAGCATCCATAAAAGATAACAATTCATGGCCTGCCGTTGAGTCTACGAGTTGGTCAATTCGAGGAAGTGGAAAACTATCTTTTGGACAAGCTTTGTTTAAGTCGGAGTAGTCAACACAAGTTCTCCATTTCCCATTCGGTTTTCGAACCATTACCGGATTTGACACCCACTCCGGGTATAGAGCATCTCGGATGAACCCATTTGATCGCAACTTGTCAATCTCTTCTTTAAGGGCGGCAGATCTCTCTGGATCCATACCACGCCTTTTTTGCTTGACCGAAACATGTCGCCGATCAATGTTCAAGGAGTGACTTGCAACGTTTGGTGAGATTCCGCACATATCAGAGTGCGTCCAGGCGAAAACATCGAGATTCTCTTGGAGAAATTCAACCAATTCCTGTTGTATCTGTTTTCCCAGTTGAGACCCAACTTTTAGTACTTTTGAGTCGTCATTCTTACTGACTGGGACGTCCACAGTCAGTTCGGCTGGAGAAGCTTGATTCTCTTTAACTTCATCTTTATCTTCTTTATCTCTAGGGTCAAGATCTTTAAGGAATTGGTAGCAGTGCCCGGGCCGGGGCCCAGGCGCTAGTTGTCAATTATCAGTAAAACGAACGCAGAGAGATTCCTCTACACCCTTTCCTTTCTCCTTCTTCTGCGCTTCACGCAATTCAGCAACGTAACAGGCTCTTCCTGCTGCCTGATCCCCTTGAATGATTCCAATCCCATGGTCAGTCGGGAACTTCAAAGTCAAACACCACGGGGCAATGGCTGCCCTGAATTCAGCAAGGGCTGGTCGGCCCAAGAATGCATTATACGGTGAAGCGATGTCTAGAACAACGAATTGCAGCAGTCGGATTCTCCTGCGTTCTCCAATCCCCAGTTCTACTGGTAGTTCCACTATTCCAGTGGGTATCGTAGCACTCCCATTGAAGCCGTGTACTCGGGATTGGCATGGTTTCAAGTCCTTTGCTTCCATCTTCATTAAATCATAAGCTCGTTTGAATAAAATGTTTACAGAACTCCCACTGTCGACCAGGATCCTCTTCATCCAAGCAGGACCAACCTGGGCAGATATGACCAGTGGGTCGATTGTTGGGGCTTCGATTTTGTCAGCATCTCTGCTTCTAAATATGATGTCATCAGACATTGTCTTTTGTTGTTTAGCTGGAGATCCATCCTCACAATTACTGCAACATTCGAAGCTCGCATGCCTGATGGAACTAGCATACGACTCCATTTCCCTCCAGCTTCTGTTTGCTGGATGAGGACCACCACTTATGGTATTGATAACTAGCCTCCCGCCTGTACGAGCGGGTTCCTCTTGTCTTTCTTGGTCTTGCGTACGGTTTGGGTTTGATGGGCCCGCACCACCAGACTGCGGTGCCCGCACAAATTGATCTAACTTTCTCTCCCTGATCAACTTTTCTATGAGATCCTGCAAATGACGACAGTCATTAGTATTGTGGCCATAACTTTCATGAAATCTACAAAACTTCCCTGTCTGAATCTGCCTCTCTGATGACCGCTTCGGAGCGGGTTTCTTATACTGTTCAGTGTTGCAAGTTTGTAGGTACACATTTTCCAGCGATGTATTTAATGGTGTATAATTTTCGAACATCGGAGCCCTACGCCGTGGGCCTGGATTTGGATCTCTTTTCTTGTCCCGACCACTATTATCTCTTGGCTGAGTTTGTTTGTTCTGTATGTTTAGCTGAACTTTTCCAGAATTGTCGCCGGACTGTCTAACTGCTATATTACTTTGTATTCCTTCACTTTCGGGTCTCGCATCATCCTGCTTCCTAGACTGTTTCGCGTCCTCTTGCCATAAGAATTGAGCGGCTTTGGAGTAGAAACGGTCCAACGATGCGGGTGGTTTTCCAGCTAACCAGTTTCCAAATTCAGAATCAGGATCAATTCCTTTTGTTAATGCCATTAAAATTGAGTTATCGTTGGGATTACTAATCTCCACACATGGCGCATGGAATCTCTCCAAGTAACGCCTTAACGTTTCCCCACGAGCTTGGGTAACATTGGACAGGGTGTTAACATCTTTGGGTCTAGCGACATGCATGCGAAATTGTTCAACAAATTTCTTAGCCAATTGATCAAATGAAGAGATAGATCTAGGAGGTAATCTTGTAAACCACATTGTTGCAATTCCTCCCAGTGAGATGGGGAAACTTCGTCATTTCACTGCATCGTCGGCCCTTGCGGCGCTCATTGACCATTCATATTTTAAAATGTGTTGATTGGGATCAGAATTTCCTTCGTACATAGAGAGAGTTGGCATTCTGAATCGCCGAGGAGGTTCAGCATATAGTATCTCGTCCGTGAAAGGAGTATGACTTCGAGAAATCCCCCAATCATCATTGGTAAGACCTTGGCTTTCACGGATCATCTGACGTATCATAGTCGAAATGTCAGGCATTGCTACATTTTGAGCTTGCTGAGCTAAGGTGTGGTCGGGTTCCACAGCGCGAGTTCGGACCGGGCGCTGTCGACGGTCCAAATTTTGCCTCCTTGGCTTAGCGTCTTCTGGGACGTATGGCTCAGGAGTACGCCTAGGTTGCTGATTATTTGGCTCTAAAAAGTTTCGGGTATCAACCCTTGTTTCTATTGTGGAAGCTGCGACATGATTGTCCGCGGTATGCTGTGTAGTAGGGCCTCCTTGTGTTGAGGGCCCGGCCTGAAAGCTGGTCGACGGTCCTGCCCTCAACTGTCCAACAGTCAAGGCGGGCTGATATCCGTCCGTTTGTGTATGACTCCCGTCTAATCGAGGACGGGTAGATCTGTGATAGTGGTCCGATGAGGCGGAACTTTCAATAGATGATCAGGAGATATCATCCCGTCTGGACCTTCTGCGGCCTTGGCGGTTCAGTTGGTTTGTTAATTCAATATTAGCACGCAACTGTTCGTCCAATTTTTGCCGACTTTGAGTCAGCTCTTGAAGCAACATATGGAGCTCCTGTCTGGTGACTGGTCCAGACGGTTCTGAATGAGCGACGTTGTCTTGGTTGGATGGCTGCTGTTGAGCAGGATTCTGTCCATCCCTACCTTCTTGTCCAGCAGCTATAGAAGCGGTTCTTGTGCTAACCATTTTGAATGATGAATCCTTTTCCTAGACTTTATGCAAATCTGAATAGAATGGAAGGATTATGAATTAGAGATCTGGATCTCCCTCTTGGATTTATACAATCCGGTATCGATGGTAGATCCAAGGAGCAGGAGAAAAAAGCAGGTTTCTTCTCAGTGAAAGCACCAAAGTGTTTGTACCAAAAATGGGCACAACACTCTTCGGAAGTTTTTGAAGAGGTAAAAGTGAAGAATGAAGATTAAAAATGAAGATTATCTAACAAAAACTCCAAAATGACAGAAAGTAAATTGCAAAGACAAGCGATTTAGAGTGGTTCGGCGTTTTGCCTACGTCCACTATGAAGTCTGATGATTTTATTGCTCGATACTTGAAGATTACAATTCTTTATACTGTAGTACAACTGAAATTATATGCTAAGTCTCAATCTAAAGCAGCGGTGGTGTTCTGGAGTAAATCTGGCAGAATCTGGGCGCTCTTTAGTACTTAGAATTGTCCGACCCCTTTTCTGAATGACCAAGGGCTCTATTTATAGGTGTAGGAGGCTGATATTCGCCTAAAATCTAGGGAGACCAGTTCTGGTACGTGAGGGGGCCACATGGCCAAAATCTGGAGAACCGGGCCCACTTTGGGATCGATTCGACCCTTGGTTCGAATCGATCAAGGAAGTGTCCAATCGAGTTGAAATTTGGTGTGAACATTCTTCATCATGTGTTTAAGCTTCTATGAAAATTTCATGGCATTTGGACTTGTAGAACTCGAGATATGATCGATTCAATGTTGCATTTCTGGTGAATCATGGATACTTCGAATCGATCCCTTCGAATCGATAGGCTCGACTCGATGCCCATAGTGACGTGGTGCGTGCTTCTCGCATCGATCCACTTTTTACTCTGGTTTGACTGGGTCGAATCCATGGTTTGGATTCAAGGTAATGGATACGAAGGTACGATTCCATCGAATCGATCGGACGAACATTCTCCTCGAATCGACTAAGGTAGGTCACGGTTTAAACGATTTGAAGGATTCTCTGTTGAATGTATTCGAAGCGGAGCATCTCGTTGGATTCGAACTAAGGATATGTCGAAGGAAACGAATGTGGATTCGATGCTTGACCATCTGATGGATTCGAAGTGAAGTGGCATTATGGATTCAACGTGTAGAAATTCGATGGATTCGAACAGGGGCGAACTTGATGTTTTCGAAGACGGGGTTTGCTCTGATCGATTCGAAGAAGGGTTATGCTTCGTGGATTCGAAGCTCCTCCTCCCGAGGGATTCGAACCTAAGGCTACTTCAGATGGATTCGAACCATGCTACCTTCTGATGGATACGAACTAAGGAAATAGCGATCGATTCGGGGTAAACCTATGTTGATGGATTCGAACCATAGGCTCGGCCTATGGATTCTAACTTAGGCCATTTACTCCATTTTTCATCAACGATAACTTGGTCATACGAACTCGGATTAACTTGAAACTTGGATCGTTGGTTCCCATGGCTTTGCTTGACGTGCCTTATCAATTGTAGCCCGATCCGGACTCGGACAAATTCCATCGATATTCATAGTGATCCTTGCGCGTAGCTGGTCTTCGAGACGATCTGTCACCGGTTCTAGTTAAGTCCTTGGTGTCACGGCCTTGCCAAAAGGCAGGATAACAATGGGTGAATGCTTTTGGAACATCGTCAGGTGGATGGTGGGCATTCTAAGAGATGTGTTCTAAAAAGGTAACACTTAGCCTCAAGCCTCATCAACCGGGAATGACTGAAAATCAAGGGTTATGCAACAAGGCTATGTGGGTAGCACCCATTAGGGTGAGGTCATCCCAGTCTAGATGTTCCTTTTATTTCGGCTGTTTGGTGCGGTTGCTGATCCCAACCGCGGGGTGATCTTACTCGGAATTATCCAGTAAGGGGTAGTTCCGGTCTTGTGTTGCAGGGGATCGGGCGTGGTCCTCGGTACGCTGATCTAGACCAGGTACTGTGACAGGTGGTACCCCAGTGCCTAGTCATTAGTTGGAAATCCGTTCTCCCTACGTGCCTTTACGGTTTTGTTTGTATACCTATTAGCTGGAATTTAATAGATGTAACAATTTCGGCTATTTGAATAAGTATTTGTATATAGACACTATTATAATACCAGAGAATTTTGATAAAAAGTGTTTTGGCTATCGTAGGGTAAAAAACCGACATGTTTATTTATGGCGTGGTCTTACGAGATGCTTTTGATTTCAAAGGATTTTGAAACTTTAATAATCCAATTGAGTGTGTTTTCTCACGCTGGTTTTCCAGACTGACTCGGGTGTTATTTTATTGTAATGCTCGGGTCAGACCGAGTATTACAGATACACGATATGATGCTGTGGAGCTCAGGAGACGAGCTGGATGTCGAGACGTATCACCCGTATTTGTTGTATTCCGCTGTGTATCATAAGTTGTGTAGTCAGTTTTGTGAGGACAAGTTATTATAACTGTTCTGAATTGTGATGTTGATCGTATTGTACTCTGATGTTGTATTCTAATGATGTATGTATAAACAGATATAGTTTCTTTTCTGTAAAGATCAGTTATTATCTATTATATTTTATTCCGCTGCGATGTAAGATTCTGCTGTGTTGTTTTCTTTTCTTCTACCTCCTTCTTCTTTAACCCTAATGGTTCGATTTCTCGGGTATGGAAAATCGGTTCATCGCACATCCTAGATTAAACTGCACAAGCTGCACAGTTGTCTGCATTCTCTTTGTATGCCTCTATAATGTTTTCGATAAGAAAATGAGTGTAACATTTACCCCTTAAGTCTGCGCTGATATCGAGGTTGATTTGGAATTCTTTACCCATCTTTTTAGTAGTCCTATCGGCTGCTTTTGCATTAACATATCGTGCTTCAGTTAGTTCTCATGTTTTTTTGTTGTCAAATTATAATGCTTTGTATTTCGAGAAACACTTTTAACATTGTTATTCTTCATTGACTATGATTTTTGTACCATTTAAGTTTCCGTGGTTGTGATTTATCCTCCTTCTCCGTATAAAATCGCTTTGCTCTTTCATTTTCCTTTTCACGCTCTTGTTGTTTGCAAAGAAACTTTCTTCTCCTTGGACTACTTTATGCAATCGTCTTAACCAACCTAACTTCTGATTTTGTAAGTATGCTTCATTCATGTTTTCCTTCTCCTTCTAATCCTTTTTTATATATAATGGTTGTCAAGAGTTTTTGTTTTGCAATTTTCCAACATATAATGTTTCGATCAAATGCCTGTGAAAAAATTCTCCCCTTTTTATCATTTTGTGTGTGTGTACACACACACACATTGTACTTGGAGGTCCAAAACTAACGGCTATGGATGCTGCAGTCATCCATAGTTATTAATCCTCGACGATCAAATACGGTAATTTTAGATACATTGATACACAGAAACACATGAATATGAAAAACAATTGTAAACAGCAAACAAAGTCCACATTCCATTTCAAAATATTTCAAATTCATTACATAATCCCAGTGCGCAGACCACGTTTAGACAAAATATACTTATTACAAAATACGCCAAGAGCGACATATGAAGATTCCCCCTTAGATAATAAGAGTATATAATAAGGCAATAAAACAAGTTTGCCTTTTTCAACCAAACACAGCGGAAACAAAAGAACTCTAAGTAGCTAGCATGCCTCCTGCACGTCACCGAAAGCTTTATTCGTCTAAAAGAATACCTGAAAACCCTAAACCTCAAACTACTCAAAATCAATTGAGTAACCGAGAGTTTAAGGGGAACACAAAAGCTTCAAGTCAAACATAAAGCTTGGTATGAATAATAATCTACCATCTCAAATCATTTAAATATCTAGTGAGACCATGCCGCTTAGCGGAACGGGTTTTCCCCTCACTAGTATCTTAAAACCTTTATAAAACCATATACCGTGCTCTTGCATCCACAATGGTGAAAACATTTCAAAACAATATGAATGATGATATGCAAAACAAGTGAATCAATTCTGGATTACCCATCCCCATTCATTTTGACGATCTGTCACAGTTATAGTTTCTAGGGTTACTATTACCTAATAGTTTTCATGGGCTGACTATTAACCGGTAAAATGATTATGGGCTCCCTGTCCAGTTACATAGTTTTCATGGGATCACTAAGAACCTATTGGTAACTCCAATATCTTTACTCTTATCATAGTTTTCATGGGCTGACTAGGAACTTATTGGTAACTCCAATATCTTTTCCCTTATCCTAGTTTTCATGGGTTGACTAGGAACCTATTGAATAACCGTCAATATCATAATCCCTGCCAATATCAAATCATAGTTTTCATGGGCTGACTATGAACCTATTGGCCCCTGCCAATATCAAATCATAGTTTTCATGGGCTAACTATAAATCTATTGGCCCCTGCCAATATCTTTTCCGTTATACAGTTTTCGTAGGCTTACCGTGAACCTATTGGCCCCTGCCAATATTTTTAGTTGAGATTTTAACATTTTTAAGTTATATTCACTACTAGGTCAACCTAGCTGGTTATTCTGCCTTTCCCCAAAGCATAGTTAAGGGTTAATTACAATGTGAATAAATATATAAAGAAGCAATCATAACAATAAAATAATACTAACACCTGTGGCTTAATATCCTTGGAATCATTTTGTATAAAACTTGGTTAGTCCCTTCAACCTGTTATTTAAGAAAAATTGTTCAAAAACTTCATTTCAAAGCTCTTTATTTATGCCATGGTTTTTCCTTTAACATGAAATTGAGTTATTTGTTTTGAACCTTAAAACATCACTTTCAAAACCCCTGGATAACCTCATTCGAAAGCATAGAAAACTTCTTTTCAAAACACTAAGTATATATCTTTCGAATGTATCAAAACATTACCTTAAAACATAGCTTCGAAACCAATGAAAGTACCCCTTTCGAAAGTATTGCGTTTTACTTTTAAAAACATCTTTTGGGTCAAAGTGGTTACATATGGAAGTATCTCTTACGAAACCTTTAATAAAATTATTTGGGGAAAATTTGATGGTGTCGGAACATCTATTCGAAAGCTCAAAACCTTTGAGTAAAACTCAGAAGGTATATACTTAGTGTTTTAAGGTACCTTGTCACAATATGTAGGTGATCTTTCCAAGATCCACCAAAGTTTAATACACAAGCTCTCAATGAATCCTCAAGTATCTTGTTGACTCTCTCTACCTTCCCATTTATCTAAGGGTGATACGCAGTACTCATATTAAGCTTGGTACCCAATACTTCCTGTAGACTCTTCCAGAATTCACCAGTGAACAAGACGTCTCTGTCACTGACTATACTACTAGGAACTCCATGTAGTCAAACTTTGTTCTTCATGAACAACTTAGCTAAAACAGGTGCCATCCTGGTTGACTTAACTGGAATGAAATGGGCACTCTTGGCCAGCCTGTCTACTATAACCCATATACTTTTATTACCTCTATTTGATCTTGGCAACCCGTCTATAAAATCCATGGATATCGAATCCTATTTCTAAAATGGAATATCTAAAGGTTGAAGCAACCCACTCGGCTTCTGATGTTCAGCTTTCACTTGTTGATAGTTTGCACACTGCCTAACCCACAAGCCAACATCCCTTTTCATACCTTCCCAATAGAAGCTCCTCTTCATATCCTGATGAATCGTAAACTTAGACCGATGTCATTCTCAAAGAAATTCTTTCCACAAGTCCTCCACATTCGGAACACACAACCTTTCTTTTTTTTTTCAACCATCCTCTTTGGTCAAGACTAAAGTCTTTTGATCACCGATCTCAATTCCACCCTCAAGCCTTCTAATCCTCTTGGCTAACACCGGATCCTCTTTTTCTTAGAAGCAATCCTTTCGATCAGCACTTGTCGAACTTCTAAATAGGACAACATGGTGGTACTCTGACTGGAACTAGCAGTCGTCCTTTATAGCACCCCACAACTGGCCAAAGCTTCTAAATCCTTCCACTCTGCCAACATAGCTAATACCACATTATGATGTCTTCTGCTAAGAGCATCCGCTACCTTATTACCTTTCCCAGGTGTATACTCTATACCAAAATCATAAGTAGCCAAAAACTCCAGTCACCTCTGCTATGTCATATTCAATTCCTTTTGAGAGAATAAATACCGTAAAGACTTATGACCACTATAATGCTCAAACCTCTCTCCTAAGAGATAATGTCTCCAAATCTTCAATGCAAAGGTCACCGCAGTCAACTCCAAATCATGAGTAGGATATCTCACTTCATGAGGTCTAAGCTGTCGTGAAGCGTAGGCAATAACTTTACCCTTCTGCATCAACACCGCTCCTAATCCAGTCCCGGAGGCATCATTGTATACCACCAACCCTTGGTTTCCGTCTGGAACTACTAACACTGGTGCATTGGTCAACAAATGCTTTAACTTAAGGAATGCTTCCTCACATTTTTCGGACCAAAAAAACTTCACCTCCTTCCTGGTTAACTTAGTCAAAGGTGATGCTATCCATGAGAAATCCTTGATGAATCTTCGGTAGTAGCCAGCAAGTCCGAGAAAACTTCTAATCTCAGTCACCGTCTCTGGTCTCTTCCAATTATTCACAACTTCGATCTTATCTGGATTGACTGACAAGCCTTTCTCTGAAACCACGTGACCAAGAAACTTAACCTCTTTCTTCCAAAAATGACACTTGGTAAACTTTTCCTTTAGCTAATTCTGCCTCAGCGTCTCAAGTACCAGTCTAAGATGAACTTCATGCTCTCTCTCATCCTTTGACTATACTAAAATTTCATCTATAAACAGTAGCACAAATCTATCCAAGTACTCTCAGAAAACTCGATTCATCAAATCCACGAAGAAAGCAGGTGCATTCGTTAATCCAAATGGCATCACTAACCACTCATACGAACCATACCTAGTCCGAAATGCTGTCAAAGGAATACTGTCCTCCGCTACTCTTAACTGATGGAAACCTGTTGCTAAATCCAACTGGGAAAACACTCTGGCTCCACTCAATTGATCGAACAAATCGTCTATTCTTGGCAAAGGATACTTATTCTTAATCGTCCTTTCATTCAACTTACGATAGTCGATACACATCCTCAATGACCCATCTGGTTTCTTCACGAACACTGTGGCCGCTCCCCAAGGCGAACTGCTTGGCCTAATAAAATTCCTTCCTTCTAGATCCACTAGCCGCACCTTCAATTCCTTTATCTCAGTCGGTGTCATCCTGCTAGGTGGTCTACTCATAGGTTCAGCTCCGGGCACAAGGTCTATAGAAACTCACTTGCTCGTTTCGATGGTAGTCCTATGACTGGCTCAAAGACATCTGCAAACTCTCTTGCTACTCGAACCTAACTTAACTCATTTCCTATCTCTATAGCACTAAGCAAAGTACTAACATTCCAATCAGAATTCTCCACTGAGAATATTACTCAGCTATGGCTATCAGGGTGTCTCAGTGATATCTCCCTATCCTGGCAAAACATTCTAGCATCATACCTACCCAACCAATCCATACCCAAAATGATCCTAAAATCTACGAAATCAATAATATACAAGCTGCATGCAAATTTATGACCTAAAAAATCAAGTTCTAACCGGTCACATCTCAACATTAGAGTTGCATACCCTCCTATTGGATTCGCAACCCCTAAGGAAGTAACAAGGGATGTGGGTTCTAAGCATAATCTATCAACCAAACACTGAAATATAAATGAATGTAATGCACCGGTATCAAAAAGTACCCTAACTGGAATACTCTGAATCAAAAGCATATCTTCCATCACAGTCTTCCCTTTATCAGCTGCAGTAGGCCTAGTTGGTCCAATAGCAAAAACCTTTCCTTTGTCTGCCCTAACTGGCTCTGGCACCAATTAATGTAATGCCCAACTTGATCACAGTTGAAGCACTTCACATTCTTCTTATTTGTAGCCTTCTTCCCATTACCCGACCGACACTCATTCGCATAATGACCCTTCTTGTCACACTTATAGCAAAATAACACTGCCTTTGCCTTCTTGGCAGTATCTCCCTTCTAGGCTCCCTTCTTCTTAAAGAACTTTCTCTTCTTCCCCTAAGAACCCCAAATTTCTACAGGCTTCTCTCTAGCACAACTAGCAAGCATCTCCTCATGGCGAATGGCCATCTCCATAACTAAATTACTAGGATCACGGAGATATGGCAGGGTCGCCCTAGCAATTTCAGGCCTTAGTCCCCTAATGAACTTCTCGTTCCTTCTGATGTTGGTGTCTATAATATTATGTCCATAACGGGACAACTCCTCAAACTTAGTGGCATACTCAACAACCGACATCTCTCCCTGCTCCAGATCTATAACTTCCTCATCTGCTCTGACTTAGCAAACTCAGACACAAACTTCTGCTCAAATCTCCTTCTAAAATCTGCCCAAGTCAACTGCTCCTCCGAAACTCCGGCAGTAATACTGTTCCACCAGTGAAGCCCTGACCCTTGCAACTGCCTAGAGGCCAACCTTCTCTTTTGCCCATCATCTAAACCCAAATCAGCGAAGATACGCTCACAATGCAACAACCAATTCTCTACCTCAATAACATTCTCCGTCCCCATGAATGGCTTCCCACCAAGACTGGTGTCTCTACTCAGCTTAGCATAATTATTCCCAACTGGAACTACATGATTATCTCCTCCTACATTTCCAGCAACGCCAGCAACAACTCCTGCTTGCATCATATTGACGAAGAACTGATACATCACCCCATATCTACTAGTGGATTTCCAGCACCCACATTGGCATCAGCATTTTGGTTATTAGCATTAGTCGGTCGACCCGGGTTCCTCCTAGTGGTGGCTCGAGCATTTCCATTGGTTGTGGTGCTTCCTCCACCGAGATTTCCTCTTATGTTTCCTACTTCCATATCTCCTTTCTCGTAAATCTTCATACGAGCCTTAGTAGCATACAGAAGAACGATCTAAGAGAGCGGGGAATACATACTTATATATAACTATATATCAAATACAAGCATGTTACTATAACGCTAACCCAAACCCCAAACTTGTTATCTGATTCATTAGATTATGTTTGAAAAATCTTTTAGGTTTAAGTTTCTTTTAAAGTTTCATAAACCTATGCTTTGATACCAACTTGTAACATCCCCCTACTTGGAGGTCCAAAACTAACATATACGGATGCTGCAGTCATCCATAGTTATTAATCCTCGACGACCAAATACGGCAATGTTAGATACATTGATACACAGAAACACATGAATATGGAAAAAAAATTTAAACATCAAATAAAGTCCACATTCCATTTCAAAATATTTATAATTCATTACATAATCCCAGTGCGTAGACCAAGTTTAGACAAAATATACTTATTACAAAATGCGCCAAGAGCGACATATGAAGATGCCCCCTTGGATGATCAGAGAATATAATAAGGCAATAAAACAAGTTTGCCTTTTTCAACCAATCATAGCGGAAATAAAAGAACTCTATGTAGCTAGCATGCCTCCTGCACATCACCAGAAGCTTTATTCATATAAAATGAAAATCCTAAACTTCAAACTACTCAAAATCAATTGAGTAACCGAGAGTTTATGGGGAAAACAAAAACTTCGAGTCAGACATATAACCTGGTACAAATAATAATCTACCATATCAAATCATTTAGATATCTAGTGAGACCACGCTGCTTAGCGGAACGAGTTTTCCCCTCACTAGTATCTTAAAACCTTTATAAAACCATATACTATACTCCTGCATCCACAATGGTTAAAACAATTCAAAACAATATGATATGATGATATGCAAAACAAGTGAATCAATTCTGGATTACCCATCCCATTCGTTTTGACGATCTATCACAGTTATAATTTCTAGGGTTACTATTAACCTAATGGCTTTCATAGGCTGGCTATTAACTGGTAAAATGATTATGGATTCCCTGTCCAATTACATAGTTTTCATGGGATCACTAAGAACCTATTGGTAACTCCAATATCTTTACTCTTATCCTAGTTTTCACTGGGTGACTAGGAACCTATTAGTAACTCCAATATCTTTTCCCTTATCTTAGTTTTCATGGGCTGACTAGGAACCTATTGACTAACTGTAAATATCTTAATCAAGATATAGTTTTCATGGGCTAAATATAAACCTATTGGCCCCTACCAATATCAAATCATAGTTTTCATGAGCTGACTATGAACCTATTGACCCCTGCCAATATCTTTTCCTTTATACAGTTTTCATGGGCTCACTATGAACCTATTTGCCCCTTCCAATATCTTTAATTGAGATTTTAATATTTCTTAAGTTATATTCACTACTGGATCAACCTGGCTTGTTATTCTACCCTTCCCCAAAGCACCCGTTAAGGGTTAATTCCAATGTGAATAAATATATGAAGAAGAAATCATAATAACAAAATAATACCAACACCTGTGGTGTAATATGCTTGAAATCATTTTATATAAAACTTGGTTAATCCCTTCAACCTGTTATTCATGGAAAACTTCTTCAAAAACTTCATTCAAAGCTCTTTATTTTTGCCATGGTTTTTCCTTTAAAATGAGACTGAATTATTTGTTTTGAAACCTTAAAACATCACTTTCGAAACCCCTAGTTAACCTCCTTCGAAAGCATAGAAAAATCTCTTTTCAAAACACTAAGTATATACCTTTCAAATGTATCAAAACATTACCTTAAAACATAGCTTCGAAAACAATGAAAGTACCCCTTTCGAAAGTATTGGGTTTTACTTTTAAAAATATCTTTTGGGTCAAAGTGGTTACATATGGAAGTACCTCTTTCGAAACCTTTAATAAAATTATTTGGGAAAAATTTGATAGTGTCGGAACCATCTATTCGAAAGTTCAAAACCTTTGAGTAAAACTTAGAAGCATAGCGTCGAAACCCCCCTTTCGACACCATTGCCTTTGAAACCCATGGCCCCTTTCGAAAGCATTTAGGAAGTGGCTTAACATAACTTTAAAACAGAATCACCCTTTGAAAGTATTGATGACTTCAATATACTCGAAAGGTAAAAGAAAAGCGGTTAGATTTCGACTAGGTCGGAACCACTACTTTCGATTGCATTCTTTTATAAATAAAGTAACCCCTTCGAAAGCCTGTACCTTTAGAACATAAAATGGCAACCTCCTTTGAAAGCTATTTAGAAAAACCCCTTTTGAAAACATATGCTTCGACATGTCGAAAGCTTTAAGTAAAACAAAGCAGGCACTTAACATTTGAAAACAAAACTAAAGTTTCGACCCCATCGGAAGCATTGCTTTCGACATCATGGCTTGCGCCTTTCCTCCAATCCACTATGTACCATCTAAGTGATACCTTGTGTATTGGTTTTAACTAGGTGGGTTTCAGTTGGGTTGGTTTCGACTGAGTTGGAGCGGAAGCATTGGAGTCGAAAGACACTACTATAGGAGGTAGAACCAACTTTTCTGAATAATGTCTGAAATTATGCTATTTTAATAATAGCTTTATAACTACCTGCCTATTTGTAATCCTTTGATTGGTTGCCTTAAAACTTTTCAAATACTTTACCAAATAACTGCCGCATTTATCAGATCTAAATCAAGGGAATAAGTAACATTTAAGCCCTTCCATTAAGCAAAACCAATATTGCAAATAAGTCCTTCTTTTAAAATAATTTATTTTCCAGAGCAAATAAATTAGTAAAATTCCTGAAAAATCACTGAAATTCACTAAAGTTCACTTTCATCATGTTATCAAACATAGTAAAATTTCAAACCTAATTTCTTCCTGAAATAATCGAAATAAATTTTTAAACCCAAATATCTCATATTTTCCTTTAGAAATTCATAATAAAATTTCCATAGCTTGAAAAATTATGAAAATTTAAACCATCTCTAAAATCATGTTTTACCTAACATATAATTTTTCCATGGCATTCTAAAATCGACAATAATTGGTTTCGCCCTAAAACCGTGCAAATTCATATGTAAATGAATTGGTTTAAATCAAACATATAATAATTTAAGCATATCATCATCCAAAACATCATAAAAACGAATTTAATCTTAAATCCAAAAACATATGATTATAAAAACAAAATAGAGATGGAATGAATTATTATTCACCTTGGATATGATAAGGAATTTGAGATTTGTAGAAGATTGATTCCCCTAGCTTTGATTTAATTTTTCTTCCTCTTTTCCCTTGTTAATGGCCGACTCTATTTTAGGTTTTTGATTTGCGTTTGCGAAAATGAAAAGTGTACGTGAATGGGCAAGAACGTGAAATGTATAGCCGTGAGTAATAATAGTGCGGCTATTTACTAATATGCCCATGTTTAATTAAATAAATAAAAGCCAATTTAAGCCCATTTAATTAATTACTTAAGCACGACCTTCTTATAGTTTTATTCAAATCTCAATCCCCTTATCATCATTATTCTATTTAATTTATCTAATTAAATCTCCCAAATAATGTTATAAAAAATTAGGGGAGTTACAAACATGCATACATGCCTTGCATAAAATTAAAAAGAGATTCTTGTGGTTGTGGATGCACATACAAATGAATAATTGAAAACTCTTTAAGTGAAATTAAGTTATAATGATGATCTTTGGATAATATTCTCCATCTAATTTTCCATATACTATTTTTTTAGTTAACCATGTCTTCCGATGGTGCTCCAAGTACCTCAGATATAGTTAATGCTTCTCATGATAATGTTGTTTCTGTACTTTGCTTTGATGAGAAAATTTTGTATATCCTCAACACTTTGGCATTAAGGATTATTCTTATAGTGTTCCTTCCCTCTTTTAACGTATCCGCCTCCCTCTAGAAGGTTATACTTCTCTTACCTCAGAGCACATCCGTTGTGGCCTATATCTACCCCCAAATCTAATAATCAAGGGATGGCTTGATAAGTTAGGAATAGCTTCTATTCAGTTAGCTCCATTTTCATACTATCTTTTGATACGCATATATATTTCATATGTTAAGCACTTGTATGCCCCTTCTATGTTCTATGAGCTTTGCTTCCTATATTCTTTATGGTAGAATCTTACACCTAGTTGTGCGAAATTCTACCACATCTAGGCTAAGAAATCTATTCTTCACACTTCCCCTCGCAAAATGCATCCTCGGTCAGACCAATATTTCTTCATCTCAAATAATGATGAGTTCTTACTTTATTTTCATGTAGTTGGTGTAATCTTCTTTATTTTCCTTCTTCCCTCTTTTTTTAACAAAAATCTATGCTAACTTCACCTTCCTTTATTTTTATCTTTAGCCCTTCTTCCTGATTTATCGAAGAAGAGAAGGACCTCTTTAAGGTGAAGGATGCTAGTTTGTACTTCGGATATCAACGTCTGCAAATTCTCAAACATATTCACTGAAACCTTACTACATAAACACCATTTCCTCCAAGAATCTAATATAGTTTTTATTTATCTTCGTACTAGGCCACAACACTAAAGGGGAGGCCAATAGCTCTACCTAGTATTTGAGTAGGTTATAGGGTTAATTATTGGCTTTATTTTATTTTACGTATGTTATCTTATGAAGCGGTTTCTTATTCTTGTATTTTACTATTGTTTCTTACTCGTGAGCAAAAGAGTAGGTTTGATGATGCCATCGCCTTAGCTCTAATTAAGGTTCTCACGCCGAGAAATTTGGAAGTGGCTTTGCCCAAGGGTCGAGGAAATTATAACAATCCACCTTTTTCAACCCTTTGATTTAATGCCCGAATTGAAATTCAAACCACAAATATGAAAAAGATCGATCATTAGTTTTAAAGATAACATAAATTGAATAGTATTCTCACTACATGATTCAGAATTCACTACAGAAGGAATAACATGTAACACCAAGTAATCCATATTTTTAAACTAAACCATAATTATTCATCCATGGTCATAGATCCATACAATACCATTCCAACATTCTACACACTATCATACTTGTAACAACCCATATTTTACATATCAAAAGGTCATAAAGTATTATTTTTAAACACATATTAGGCCATATGATTCTCAAACTTTGGTTAATGGTAAGTAGTGACATTTTACACCAATTGAAATTTTATTTTATCACTTTGACTGTGGAAACTTGTAATACCTACAACTTTTGATATGAATCGAATTTAGGTCTAAAACCACTTCTATGTGAAAGATACGATGGTTTCGTTTGAGTGGTCATAAAGACCTTTTGGACTTACCATTTATAAGGTATGACAATATAAAGTCAGACGGTTATTGGACAGACTAATGGGTAATTAAGGTTAAGCCTGGATTAAGCCCACTAATCCATTTCAGAGTTAGAGCATAACCAACTGATGTAACGGTTGCCTAATCACTTTTCTCTATTTCCCCAAAACAACTCTGACCTCCATTAATCTTCTCCTTAACCAAAAAGCAACTTTTTTCTTTACTTTAATTAGCTAAATTCAGGTCATTAGAGGGTAATTTACAAAAGTATTAAGGGATTTACCATTTGGGCACTTTGGAACACATGAAGATCACTGTTCATCTTGGATTCACTTGGGTTTGTGTGCATTTGCGTGATTGGTGAGTAGTAAATACTTTTCATTTTACTGTACATGTTAATATAGATAAAAGATGGTGTTTTTAATTGATTTTCAAACTTTAAAACCTGGTTAAAAATAAATCTAAACACCTACCCAATTTATAAATAATTTTAAAGTGTCTTTAATCATTTTAAAATTGGAGTCTATATGTGTTCCTATGGGTAGGCCATTTTGGAATTTCTTAGATCTACACTATGTTTTGATGTAATTTCATATATGAATGACACACACATAGAGATACATACACGCACACACTTGATTTATGTTGTATGAATGCTAAAAGTGCTTATATGTATGTTTGTATGCTTGTTTTGGTTGAGATGCCATTCAATAAGCAACCTAGATTTAGGAAGTTCTATTTGATTCAAGACTTGTGCACATATGATGATTGCATACATAATGAACAAAGTGTTAGAAAAGAGTTGGTCATAAAAGATTTGTTTGGAGGAAGGAAAGTAGAGCTAGGATGATCGATCATATAGATCAGATCCGACCCATCAAAGTTTCTACAAAGAATGCGCGACTGATATGTGATGGAAAGGAAGGTCCTATAAAGCTATGTGTCAAATTTCAAGTCGATTGTAGTTAATTTGCTCAAGTTATGGACATTTAATGTATGGATCGACTATGGTTGAAGAGATGGATCGGTAGGGAGCAACCTTTGGACATTGAAAACATGAACTTTAGGATTCTTATGATGGGATTTCAGGCTAGACAGACATGACTCGAAATGAAAAGATACTTAGCCAAAATTTAGCAAAGTATCAGTCATTATGGGTCGGTACCGATCCATCACTTTTGCAACTGGTACGCTGAAGATGATGCGGGGCGACTCTAAGTTTGCGTAAGGGATACTTTGTGCTAGGACAAGTGAAGCTCTGTGCCAAGCTAAAAACGACTAATGAAATAAAGTAAAGTGGAGTAGGGTCGGTACCGACCCATCCCCAAAGTGCATCTGGACCATTCAAATGTGCATATTCAGATTTACTTCAATAAAAGATGATAGATGGTGATATAAGGAACCTATGGACGAAATTTAGTGGCAATCCAACGTCTAAATCATGGGATATGATGGATGGAGGATCGATAGTGTATGGGAGTAAGCTGAAATTACTTTAGGCCAGACTTAGGAAAATTGGGAGATTACTTCGTGCCAGACCTAGAGAAATTCTAAGGATGCTTTAGGACAACATGAAGATACTCTACGACTTATAATGAATGAATAGAGCTATTCTGAGCTAAACAACTAATAATGAGAGTTGTATGAAGATCCATAAGGATAAGTTCTAGGATGCTGACTGGTGAAGTGCAACTAGGATGCGTCTACTATGGATATGACATGTGCAAAGGGAGCAATGATACCCAGAGGGTTGATGTGTCTCGTGAAGCAGGGGTATGTAAGGACCTTTACTTAGGCTAGTATGTGCCTGAAATATCATGACGTTAGGATTTGTCTTACCCTGGACTATTAGGATGTGCAGTTTAGTTCCTAGACTACTGAGTGGCATGGATTTGAGTACCAAGAGACTGAGATGTTGAGTAGTTTTTGACCTAGGATGTCATACGAGTTGTCATATTCCAACGCACTAAGTGATTGATGTGATGATGGATGGTAGATACTATGTTTTCTTTGTTTACTAGGGATGTCACATGATGTAGGTACTATTGATGTAGATATTTAGATATCCCATATATACTTTGATGTATAGTACACCCACGATGATCATGATGTAGAGTAGCATATATTTTATGTTATGTGCTAACTCTATGGATGTAGGGACAGGTCGGGTACGATTCGCCAACCTTATGTCCTACTATGTTGATGTTTATAGTATTTTTAGATTTCCTACCACTCATACCAGACTGTTGTCTGACTCGGGATGTTATGTTTTGCTTCTTATTTTCCAAGTACTCTTAAATGAGTAGATTAGGGATAGCAGGTTCGGTGAGCACGTGGAGCTTTGCAAGTGCGAGCAGGAGGCTACGCTTCCTTGTACTATATTTTGGCTTATTATTGCTTATCATTCTGCCGTGTAATTTTATAGAGCTTATCAGTGCTTTATTTTATTTAGAGATAGTTTTCTTTGAGTTATTATTTGATGTATAACTCTATCACTTATGTTGTATAACTTTGATTTAAAGATCCACCATAATACGGTTTTTATTCATCTAGTTATATTTACCGTCTCGCTTGTTTTCTATCTATTTGTGATATTATATTTTACTCAATACTCTATGAGATATACAATTGGTTCTGATTTGGAGACTTTAGTACTTTACCACTTGACAGTCGTTCTACATTTATCGGGCATCATGGCAACACACTCTATAGATTATGTTAGATGCAGTATTTGTAGGGCTGTCGTCACATTTGGTATCAGAGCTTAGGTTGCACCTAAGGTGATAACTCCTAGTAGGATCCGCTAGAGATGGGGGTAAGAGGAATACGTTAGAGTTGATCGAGTGTATATGAGAGAGCATACTTTTTATATATTTTGATTTTCAAAGCTATATATTAGTAATATATATAGTATATGAGGCATATACTATATCGCATTGCATACATGAGTACTACTTATGCAAAATTCCTTATAAAGAGATCAATCATTCTTATTATAGATTGAAGGATGAGCCATCATATAAGGAATGCTGTTAGAAAATCCATTTTTGGAGTAGCGGAAGGAGCTAGCTTGGGAGTTGCTAATCTGGATTACAGATGATGTTTAACACCATGATGAGGTACATGCTATAAAATGCACAAGTGGGTTCTCCTAATGTTGCTATTGGTGGTGGTGCTCTAGTATAGGCTCCTAGAGCTGATTTTGCTAAGTCGAATAAGGAATTTTTCCAGTCTTGGTGGCAAACCATTCCAAGGGCTATGGAAGTGCGGGATTTGGTTAGACACCTGTGAAATAATCTTTGACGACTTGGAGTTAGATGATGCTATAAGAAGAAGGTTGGCCTCTAGACAACTTCAAGGAAGTGTTATGAATTGGTGGAATGCTCTTCAAGCTGCAACTCTTGAGGATTAGTTCACCTAGGACCAGTCAAAACCAGGTTTGAAGAGAAATTCATACCAGTGGCTGAATATTCGATTCTATGTCGTAAGTTTATGGATATGAAGCAGGGAGGCTTGTTAGTCTTCGAGTATGTGGCTGAGTTTGATTCTTTTTCAAAGTATAAGATGTCTTTCATCGACACACCATTAAGGAGAATGAGAAATTCATCATTGACTTGAATGAATATCTAGGAGAGGGATTTGTGGGCTATATCGACGAGACCTTCGAGAAGACGGTTAAAAAGGCTTTGAGACATGGGATTCTTTATCCAAAGCCAAAGGCTATTGTTCCAAAGGAAGAGCCAAAGCAGCAATCGAGTGAAGAAGGAAATAGGAAATAGAACAACAATAAGAAGAAGAAGCAGTTTCAAAGCATGGATGGCCAGAAGATGAGAAAAAGTGGACCAACTTTCCACAACTGTAAAGATATGGGCCACATTTATAAAGCTTGCAAGGCTGAAGAAAAAAGTGCTTTAACTATAACAAGCTACGGTATAAGTAAATGATTTTCTAGAGCCACTAAAGTAGAATCAGTTGATGAAGGCATATGATTTAAACGATGTTCCATCATCGTCGTATGCTCCGTCGTCGAAGGAGAATGTGCAGAGCATCACTCTTCATGGCATGATTTCTATTTATGATGTTACCATATGTGTTTTGTTTGATACCCAACTTTATATTCCTTTATATATAGTGACTTAGTAGATAGATTAAGATTAAAACCCTAGATTGATGACCAACCTTTGATTTTAAGAGGTTGTTAGTGACACCAGGGATATCCAATAGGCAGAAGGTAGTGTTATGCTACCTACCAAATGATAAGGTGATTATTAGCTTTCTATATTTTCTCGATATCCTACATAAAGAGTTGTCATTAATTTCTATTGTTAGGGAGCATCCGAATATATTTTATGAGGCGATCAGATTTTGACACGTAGAGAGATAGAGTTCCATATTAATTTGGTAAAGGATGTCGAAGCGATAGTTATGCGTTTGGGGAGGATGGTGACTAAGGAGAAAAAAGAGCTCAAGGTGCAAGTGAACGATTTATTGAGGAAGGGGTTAATTCACAAGAGTGTTGCTGAGTGGGGAGCGCCTGTAGTATTTTCCATAAAGGGGGACGGTTCCCTTTGACTGTGTGTCAATTATCATGAGTTGAATAAGCCGATGAAGAAGAATAAGTATCCACTTCCATGTATTGGTGACTTGTTCGATCAGCTCCATGTGAGTGTTTTCTCAGTTGGATCTTACGAAGGGATTTTTACCAATTGAGAGTGGAAAAGGAGAGTGTGACAATTACAATGTTTAGTACGCCATTTGGATTTTATGAATGGTTGGTTATGCCACTTGGGCTGACCAATGCATATGCGTGCTTTATTGATCTCATGAGCTGTGTTTTCAGGGATCAACTAAATAAATTCATGCTCATATTCATTGACGGTATCCTTGTCTTCTCATCGATGGAAGAGGAACACAAAATGCATTTGAGGATTGTGCTTGAGGTGTTAAGGAAACACCAATTGAAGACGACGTTTCTAAAATGTCACTTTTGGAAGAAGGAAGTGCGATTTTTAGGGCATTTCGTTTTCGAGAAAGGCATTACCGTAGATCCTGCAAAAGTTGAAGTAGTCCAAGACTAGGACGGGCCTAAAATTCTATGGATGTAAGGAGTTTCTTAGGATTAGCTAAATATTATAAATGATTCATTTAGGACTTCTCTTAGGTTATAGCACCATCGACTCATTTGAGGAAGAAGAATCAGACTTTTGTTTGGGACACGAGGTGTGAGGATATGTTCGTGAGTCTAAAAGAGAGGTTGACGAGTGCACAAGTGTTGACCATTCCAAATGGGAATGAGAAGATGATGGTATACATCGATGCTTGTGGTACAGGTAGACGTGGTATTAATGCAGAAAGGTAAGGTTGTCATATACGCTAGTCGACAACTGAAGCCACATGAGAGGAAGTACCTGCCCATGATTTAGAGTTAGTAGCGATTGTGTTTGCGCTGAAGTTTTGAAGGCATTATCTTTCAGGAGAAAGGTTTGAGTTGTTCACCAACCATAAATCCTCAAGTACCTCTTTTCATGGAAGAATCTTAACCTTTACTGGTATCGATGGTTAGAGTTCCTAGTCTCTTATGATTTTGATATTTCTTATAATCCTAGTAAGAGAAATGCAGTTTCTGATGCTTTGAGTAGGAGACATGCCAACTTGGGAGCTATGTTCCTAAAGCAGATGCAGTTAGAGTATATTGCTGTTTATGATTGTCTTCATCCCTTCCCAACAAAATGTCTGCTTCATATCTCTATACAACATGTTCCCCATTTCTCACTTGCAGAAGTTTGTGCATGGATCAGACGTGATAATCAAACCAAATTAGCTTGATGATATCGAGATCAAACCAAAAGCTTTAAGATCTTATAGGCCTATACATATCATGGGATGTGATATGAAGTAGCTTAGAAGAAAGAAGGTGAAGTTAGTGAAGGTTCAGTGGAGTGAGAGCAAGAGCGATTGCACATGAAAGACTAATGGGGGCAATAGGACCGCTTATCCGGAGCACTTTACGTGGTAAGGTTCTATTTATTGCAACTGCTTTCACTATTTGATATCAGGTAGTGTAGTTCAGTACCTTACATGCTAGGGTAGGTATAGGTAGTATCTCTGCTTGCGTGTGCGCTTGTTCGATGTTTTATGATTGCTTATGCTTGATATGCTTCTTTGTGATTTTTGGGCATGTCGGATAACCTTGTTTGATTTTTTTAGGGAATATAGGGTGCGAAATTCCTAAGGGAGGAGAATGTAAATACCCATATTTTATGCATCGGAGGATCATAAAATATTAATTATAAATTCATATTGGGTCATATGATTCTCAAACTTTAGGTAACGATAAGTATAGAAATTTTACACCCTTAGAAATTTTATTTGACCTTTCTGACCTTGGAAACTTGTAAGGCCTATTACTTTTGATATGAGCCAAATTACAGTCTAAAACCACTTCCATGTCAAAGATACGATGGTTTCTTTTTCCATAGATTGATCAAATAGCTTTCTAGACTTACCATCTAGGAGATATGATCATTTGAAGTTAGATAGTTTTTGGCTGATTAGAAGGTAATAAATGATAAGCTCGGATTAGGCCCACTAAACCATTTTGGAATTAGGGCATAACCAACCGATGTGACCATCGCCTAATCACTTTTCTCTATTTCCCAAAATAGCTCTAACCTTTATTAATCTTCTCCTTAGCTAATAAGCAACAATTTTATTTACTTAAATTAACCAATTCACATCATTAGAGAATAATTAACAAAGGGATTGAGGGATTTGCTGTTTAGGCACCTTGGAAAACACGAAGGTCACTTTTCATCTTGGATTCACTTGGATTTGTGTGCATTTAGCTAATTAGTGGGTAGTATGTTACTTCTCACTTTACTATACATGTTAATATAGATAAAAGATAGTGTTTTAATTGATTTCCGAACATTAAAACATGTTTAGAGAAAGATTTAAACACCTACCTGATTTATTAATGAAATTTAAAGTGGTTTTATGTGTTTTAAAATCAAAGTCTATGTATGTTCTTATAGGGAGGCCATTTTGAGATTTCTTAGATCTACACTATGTTTTGATGTAGTTTTATGTATGGATGACATGTATGTGCTTGATATGTTGGTGAATAATATAATTGCTTGTATGTTTGTTTCTTGTTTTAGTAGAATCATCATTTAATAGGATATTTAGAGTTAGGAAGTTCCATTTAGTTTGAGAGTTGTGCACGTATGACTGCTGCACACATGATGTAGCCTCAAATCAGTAGGACAAAGTGTTAGAAAAGAGTTGGAGTTGCAAAGGAGTTGTTTGGAGGAAGGAAAGCAGAGGTCAAATGATTGATCCTATGGATCAGATCCAACCCATCAAAGTTGCTCCAAATCATGTGCAACCAATAAAGGATGACAAGGAAGGTCCCTAAAAGCTATGAATCAAATTTCAAGTCTATTAGAGTTAATTTGCTCAAGTTATGGATGTTTGAGTTATGGACTGGCCATGGTTTAAGAGTAGCATATATTTTATGTTATGTGCTAACTCTTTGGATGCAGGGACATGTCAGGTATGATTCTCCAAACCCTATGTCCTATTATACCGAATTTTATAATATTTTGAGATTTTCTATCGCTCACAACAAACCTTTTTCCAACTCATGATTTTTTTCTTTGCTCCTTATTATTATAGGTATTCTTAAATGAGTAGATTAGGGATAATAGGTCTGGTGAGCATGTGGAGTTGAGCAAGTGACGAGAAGGTGGCTACGCTATCCATATATTATGTTTGGGCTTATTACACCTTATTATTCCATTGTGCAGCACTGTGGAGCTTTCGGTGCTTTTATTTATTTAGAGACAGTTTTATTTGAGTTATTATGTATAAATCTATCACTTATGCTGTATAACTTTAATGGGTCTCTACACTCTGATATGGTTTTGATTCATCTATATTTACTTTCTTGCTTGTTTATATATGTATGTGATATTATATTTTACTTGATGCGCTGTGAGATATACAATGGGTTTCGATTTGGAGACTTTAGTATTTTACAACTTGACAATCATCCTACATCGACCGTGTACCATGGCAGTGCACTCTACAGGTTATATTGCGTGCTAGAGTTGTATGGCGGTCATCACAAAACTTAATGTCAAATGTCAATATATACAATATATATATAAGTAACATCTTCATCATCCACACCTTCAATATCACTTACACAAGCACAACTCCATACTCTATCAACTTATCGATGACAAATACAAAGAAAAATATTGAGAGGGGATCTAAGGATACGTCTGAGTAAGTTAAACAAATCTATTTGACATATACTACAAAAATATTCATATAACATACTTAATGTCTAAAACATATGTAAACATACCTTAACCTAATTATTAAAAATTACTAAAATACCATTAAAAATAATTATTGACATTTATGGGTTATTACATTATTCACTCATAAATGAATTTTGTCCTCGAAATTCCCATAGGACAGAAAATGTTAATTGCACACTTGTGTATATCATTTCACATGCGCGTCATACATAACATGCACATTAGTCATCCCAAACATCCATATCATGCACATACTTGGTTACTTAAATTTGACCCTTGAACCCTAGAAATTAAATTACAGTAAATGGATAATGAAATTAGTTACTTAAATACTTGTTTAATGCCATATTGAAAACCCTAGACATGTAAACCTTAAATTTGATTGTAATTGAGAAATTAAACTAGTCATTAGTTAAAATTTTGGCTAATTGAATATACTAATCGACATGAATTAAACACAAGATTAATCGATAGCAAAAAAAAAGAATCGAAACCCTAATTTTACATGTGACCGGTCAACTTGGACTGTTAGGTGTCGATCGGTAGCGATTAACCTGGGATAACCTGTGGTCGACCGATCAGAATAAAAATGTGTGACTTGAACCTTGGCCTTAGGCTAAAATTTAATGAATTAAAATTATATAATTCGATTAGAAATTATGTAATTAGTGAACTGTTTAGTCGAGCTAATTTTGGCTAAGTTACATGCATGAGAGAATAAAGGGAATTTGTTCATATCAGGGTTGTTAGGGCAAATTTCATTTCACAATAGTTGGTATTGGTTAGGGCGAATTCCATTTCGCAATGGTTGGTATTAGATAAGGCGAATTTTGTTTCGCATGGTTGACATTGGTTTTGGAGGATTTTGTTTCATATATATAGAGTTGATTAGGGCGATTTGTTCGCATAGGCTCAAAGTGTTCCATACGGGTAGGCATAGCACTGTCGGGGATGCTTTCTGAGAGAGGCCGGTACTAATGGGAGATCCAGGTTTGCATGTTTTTTGGTATAACATGGTACGGGTGGACGTCGGTGTAGTACAATTAGTGGTTATAGGTATTGAGTAAATTGGGGCTCGATACTAATGAATGTTCATATGAGATGGACCCCGGTGCAGTACAATATGAGGCATTTTGCCATTACGATCGAGAGATGAACATGAGTGCATATGATGAGTCATTATGTGAGTTTGCATTTTCGGTGTTCTCCCTCTCCAAGCATAGTATTGATGTAGTTATGATGGGAGAGTGGTTACCGTTTTGACTGATCGTTAGTGTGAGGTTAGATCAGTAGGTTCGATCTATTATGTTAGACAAGAACCCTTAGGTATTTGACCTTAGAAGTTCATGGACACTGGATATACACCCTATATCACTTAGGGTAGATTTAAAGTTAATTTCACTTAATCATCACATATTGGACTTGTACTAATTCACCAGACTTTTGTCTGACCCACTCACTTCTTTTTCATTTTCCCCCACCATAGGATGATAGGTTAGTAGCGATTGGATGTAGTATGGAGGAAAAGGAGCTCAATAATGGAATTCTCATATTATCAATTGTTACTCTTCTAGTTACCTATTGTATTAGGAATCTACAAAACTTATATTGTAATTTAAAAACATTGTACATGTAAATCAAATACATTAGAGATTGTTTTTCTAAAATGTCTATTTTCTGTATTTATATTTTAATTCCTTCCACTGTGAAATATGAAAGTGTAGAATGTTTTAGAACTCTGTCCCTATAATTATGCTCTTTAATGTTTTAAAAACCCAACAACTTTATTTTCTAGCATGATTCGAGCCCGAAAGTCACTTTAAGCTTCAGATTCGTGTGTTTGGAAGTGTGGGTTGTTACATTTGGTATCAGAGATTAGATTTAGGCACGTATTGAGAGAACGTACTTTATAAATAGAAAAAAATTGGTATTGATTTTACATAAATAAATAAGATAATCTTTAGAATTGTTTAAAAAGTAAAATTAAAAGATTTGTTGAAAATTATTTTTCAATAACCGTTTTCAAGCTTTTATTTTGTATTTGGGCACATTTTTAGACTTACTTCAATATGCACTTTGCTTTTGACAAAAGAACTTTCGAAAAATAAAATTGGAGAAGCAAGTAAGACTCAACTTTTGAACTCTTTTTTGTAAATAAGAAATGGTTACGTATTCGAAAATGCTTTATAAATGTTTCTGTTAAACTCTAAAATAATAAGTTAAGAATGCTATGTTATCTTTTAAAATGCGCTTTTATAAAAATTTCTTATTTATAGAAGGAATTTTAAGAAAGGTTTTTTATGTATGTTTTGCCAAGTTAAGTTTAATCATTTTTGAAAAATTAATTTAAGAAAATGTTATAATCTTAATTATAAAGAAAATGGTTTTTAAGAATGAATGAAGGGTTTTAAAGTTTTTGAAAACTTACGAGTTTTGTGAAAATGGAATGATTAGAGGTTTTGATTTAAAAAGGTAGAATGAAAATATTATGACTATCGCTTAAAATTTAAAGGAAAAGAAATATATTGGGGTTAGATAAACATGATTAAATAGCCCACTAAGATAGAATTTACTATGGAATTTGAAAGCATTGGAATGGTTGAGACAGAGATAAAGAGTAACAAAGGAATTTAGTAACATTTTCAATCAACGGTTGAATCGAAAGGACAGAGTACTACCCGAACATCCTGTGGTAGTGAAGGCAGAGCAAAACCTTGTGCCTCTCTACCCAAGTATGGTTGAAATTGAAAAATCTTCATGTAAGGAAGATTAGAGACTATCATTTGAGTGAACATCTTTCCAAGTAAGGAAAAAAAGTAAGCTAAGATGCTTTATTATATTAAAGAATGCTATAGATGCAAGAAGTTTTCGATTTGAAGTGTAAAAAGGACCACGTGGGGTCTACTTTAATCCTTGGATGGTGCGTTAGGTGACAAATAGGCATTTCCTTACTTACATTAGGCAGTCTAAAATGAGATGTAAGTATAGGCTCGACAATATAGCAGTTTGGTATTGATCGGTACCGTATATGTGAGGATAGGATACCTATAGGCTACGAGCAGTCCAAATACTGTGCGGTCCCCCGAAAGCTGCAGGCGGACCAGACGGACATGGATAGGAAAGTATATATATTTTACACATGTTATTGGATTTTGTGTATGTGTGTGTATATATGTATATATATATATATGTTATTGGATTTATATTTTGGTAGTTACATTCCATGGATGCCTAAATTTGAATCTTGGAATTGTTGATTTGAATGTTGCACATAGTGGGATATGGAAAATAAGGGGAAAGTAGTCCCTAAATTAATGAGAAATTTCATTGAGGAAACTGTATGATAAGCTCAAGATTTTTAGACTCAAATGGCTTAGGCAAGTAAAGATGTGAAATTGGTGATCGTAGTAGTCGTCGGGTGATTGATATGGATTTGTAAACATGAAATTTGAAGTTGTTATAAAGTGGAGTAGGGTTTAAGATGTATTTTAATTTATTGGAATGAAGTGTGCAACAATGTAAATTCCTACAAGTTACCCAGTTCCAACACAAACGTGCATCGTTTGAAATAACAAGAAATATACCCAATGAAAGAGATGTACCAAATAGGGATAACTATCGTATTTTGTACTGTTTATTTCAACAATGAATAGAAGAAATAATTCCTTGCAATTCCAAATATAGCACAAATCATCTTTTAGATAATTTATGAAAAGTTACAGTGTTTACGTTTCCTTTTGGGAAAAAGTGTAGTTCCAGTGCATTAAAATGCAAAAATCCCTAAGTATAAACCGAAGTATTTGTTATTATGTCAACTGGAATAAAATGATAAGGGATCATCTCATATTGAGCTTTCTCAACCAGAAGATAAGTGAAATGGAGTGATAAGAGGTTACATTTGATAAAAAGGTCTCATTTATGAGATGACACCAAGGAATAGAAAAAGAATTTTTTTGGGAGTTCAAATTAAAAAAGGTATCCTAGATAAAAATTCAGTAGGAAAAAGGTATCCTAGATAAGATTTTTGCAATGGATGTAAATTCAAGAGTTTGGGTCTCAGTTAAGAAAAAGTATTGTTATAAGCACGCATTGAGAATGCGAAGGCGATTTTCACAGAAAAAAAGATCGTGAATTTTTTTGTAAGATATGAAGGAAGGGATAAAAAGATTTATCTCAAACATCGTTTGGATTGGAGGAAGATTATTTTCTTAAGGAAAGTTTATGGAAGACTAACATACAGTACATGGTCATGTGCGTAGCAACCGCATGCGAGTGAAGTAACCATTAAGTGGATATTATTTTGGTTAGAGTGATCTTAGATTATAACTCTAACTAATTTTGGGACTTTTATTGTTAAGACTAAAAGGAAAGATAGACCAAACTTTCATTTGTAGAACTTGGACTAGATCCATGTAGACCATAAACATGATACCAAGATACCGTGATTTTTAAAAGTTTGGGAAACTGTCCAAGAGCAAAGAGAAATGATTTGAGTTGGGCCCAATTGGAAAATAAGTTATGTTATTTTTGATATTTGGGAAATCACCCGTCAGATAACCTTGAGGGAAATGGAGGTATAGGAAAGGGAAAGTAGGAAGTACCATAGAAAGAAGAAGTATAATCCACAGTTGAGTTATCTCACTTGGTATCTAGGAGTTAAGGTGATTTGGCATACCATTGAAAGAGTTAAGAAGATATGTTGTGCATTGGAGGTTTTATGGAGCTATAGTTAGCGAGAACTTACTTATGCTCAAGTTGTTTAGTATGATGCAAAACGACACCATTTGAGTTGGTAGCAGGGATTGTTTAAGGTTACTGATGCACATATAATTGAATTGGAAAGTTATGCCAGTGGTGAAAGTTGGTTAGGTTAGTCGGGATCCCATTGATATAAGGACAAGGACTGCACCAAACAGGCAAAAAGCAAGTACGGACAGGAGATACATGTGGTAGTATGTGGAGCTGAGTCCACAATAGAGAATGGGTAAGCAGAGGATCCCCAAAGAGAGATAGGATGCAGCTTAAATATTAGGATGCCGTCATTAGGTATTTGTGGAAGTGTTTATGTGGTATAGCTACCGTGGTCAAGTCATTTTAGTTAGGAAAGCATAGATTACCTTTGTATTAGATTCTAATACAGGCAGAGACCATTGGATGGTAGGAATGGTTACAACATGTCAATAGGACATGTTATAGATGATGGATGCTAATGGATGTATTTGGATATATTGTTTGGATTGTATTTGTTTACACGTCTAGGACAAAATATCCTCTAGGTGGTACACGCTCACATTATCTCTTATTTATTGTCTAGCTATTAGAATATGATACATATGGATGTTTTGTGCTAGGATATTATGCATGTGGATGTTGCATATGGTTTGTATGATTGTGCATACATATAGAATTGCAAGTATACTTATTTAGGATATTGCATATATTTGGATGCATGGCATGAGCATTTGCATGACAGAAGGTCGATTGTAACTGTAGTTTTCCTACTCTTTTTCATTAGTATAGGTTCACATGCATTTCACGTTACATATTATATTAGAAATTTTTTAAGGACTGTGATTACTCGTCGATAATGGATGTGTAGATGGTTGTAGTTATTAGTTGTTGTATGCGAATTACCTTTTTCCAGCCTTTAAGATTTCGGGGATGAAATCCTTTTTAGGGGGAGAATATAACACCTTAAAAATTAAGTAGAATTTAATAAGAGAATTAAATTAAAGTAAAATAAGGACTTAAAAGAAAATTTTCATAGACTTCCGAATTTGACTATGAAACTTACACCATTATGTTCATAATGATTTTCTGGACGATTTTCATATATAATATGTCATAATCCAAGTTAGTATGGGGAGTTACAGGCATCAAAACGAGTTTTAAATTTGAAAACTTAAATTTAAAAATAAACATGGCTTTGGGTCAAACCAAGAAGGGTCTAGGTCAACTGGCAGCGGTCGATCCAAACGCGAGTTTATGCATAAATAATCTAGTTTACAGTGACAGAATGAACGACCTGGATTGTTTGCTTGCAACTGAAGAGCTAGATAAGGTCTAAATGCTAGCTAGGTTAATCTAATGGCTTTAAATCTAACCCTAACTTTATAAATATGTAACTAATCAAAACCCTAATCCCCTAATGTAAACCTATAGTAACTAAACCCTGCCCAATTTCCCCCTAAATCCTAATTTCCAAAAACCTAAAAATCAAAACCTATTCAACCTAAAAAGCTAGAACAATCAATAAGGGAGGATCAAGGCGATTTAAAGAGGAGCTATCAATTGGAGGCCAAATTCTCAAGTGCAAGAGCTTAGGGTTGAGGCGAGTGGGCACAAATTTAATAGGCTGATTAGTGAAATTAACTTTAATTTATTCTAAACGATTAGAGTGCCAGAAATCTTAGAATTGAACTTGTTAAATTTAATTTGAATTTGAATAAACCCAAAATTTGACCCTCAAACCGTAGAAATCAAATTACAGTAAATGGATAATGAAATTAGTCAATTAAATATATGTTGGATGCCAAATTGAAAACCCTAAACATGTAAACCCTAAATTTGATTGTAATTTGGAAATTAAATTGGTCATTAATTAAAATTTGGGCTAATTGAATATACCAATCGACATGCATTAAACAGAAGATTAATCGATAGTAGAAAAAGAATCAAAACCCGAAGACCGGACAAAATAAAAATGCATTATTTGAACCTTGGCCTAATGCCCAAATTTAATGAATAAATATTATATAATTTGGTTAGAAATTATGTAGTTGTGAGCAGTTTGGTTGAGCTAATTGGAGCTAAGATCCATGGGAGAATAGGGGAAATTTGTTCCTTATGGTTGGTATTGGTTAGGGCGAGTTTCATTTCACAATGGTTGGTATTGGTTAGGGCGAATTTCATTTCCAATAGTTGGTACTAGTTTTAGGCGAATTTCATTTCGCAATGGTTGATATTGGTTTGGGCGAATTTTGTTTTGCATATACGAAGTTGAATAGGGTGATTTATTTCGCATAGGCTCATGGGTGTTCCGTTCCGTACGGGTGGGCGTAGCACTATCGAAGACGCTTTCTGAGAGAGCCCGGTACTAATGGGAGATCTAGGTACGCATGCTTTCTGGCGTAACTTGGTATGAGTTGACATTGGTGTAGTACAATAAGTGGTTATAGGTATTGAGTAAATTGGGGCCTGGTACTAATGGGTGTTCATATGAGATGCACCTCGGTGTAATACAATAAGAGGCATTTTCCCACTACGATCAAGAGATGAACATGGGTGCATACGAAGAGTCATTACGCGAATTTGCATTTTCGATGTTCTCCCTCTAGGCATAGTGCTGATGTAGTTATTGTGATGATCGCCCAACACCTACAATACAGAATGTTTGTTAAAGGAACGAAAATAGAAGTGAAGAAGAGAAATAGAAAGGAAGAAAAGAGTATAGAAGAGAAGAGAAGAGAAAGAAATAAAACATCAAATAATCACATTACCTACCGTATATCTCACATCGCATCAGATAAAATATAATAGCCAATGCAGATATAAAACAATCGAGTCGGTAATAACAACATGAACCACAAAATCAGAGTAACACAGGCTCATACAGGTATACAAAACAATAATAGAGTTTATATAACTGATAAAGAAACTCAATTGATAAACTTTGTCTAATAATAGTAAGTTAACACTATCAAGGCTACATGGTGGAATAAACAATAATAAGCTCAAAGTATAAGTATGAGAAAGCGTCACTTCCTGCTATTCCATATGCATAGCTCCAAGTGTTGTTTACACCTGCTATCTATTCTACTCATTTGAGAGCACTCGAGATAATAAGAAGCAAAGCATAAAACCTCAAGTCAGATAACAGTCTGGTGTGAGTGATAAACAATCTCAAAATACTATAAAAGTCGATATAGTATATGGAACAGAGGGTACATGAATCATACTCAATCTGTCTTTGCAACCAAAGAGTTAGCACATAACAACGATAATATGCTACTCTATAAATGTCATAAAGGGCACTTCATACTCAATAAACTGCCTGGATGCCTAGGTGTCTCCATCCACAATACCTACTCCATACTAAGTAAACAGTTGGTGTGTCCAGATATCCCTATGCCCAATACCTACATCATGTGATATCCTTAGGGTGACAGGTGGATAATGATGCAACCATAACAAACATAACATCCATTAAACAATACCAACTGTCACCCAGTGTGCTTTGGATATATGATAACTTGTATGACCTTTCTACTACAGGGAATTAAAGGGTAAATCCCGATTTTCAACTGTTCTCTCTTTAGCCTAAAGCTGGTACTAGACCCAATCAACCAGTCTAGGGTACACATATCCAATCAATCGATTTGGGTACCAAATCAACATACCCATGGGCATCCACACAATACCCCTGCTCTGAGTACAATGGAAAACACTCCGAGTATCAATGATCCCTTAACACGTGTATCTAAGCTCTACACTGCTTCTCCTTTTTCCACGATAGAAGCATTCTACATTCTATCCATAGGTCACCCCCAAGAACCCGCCCATGAGGAAAACCATCACGAATCCTATCAACATCAAGCCTCCAACTTTGAAACCAAACTTCATGCACCAATGAGCTACCATCAGAAGTTCTGAAAGTGTCAACCTCGAAATCTAACTCCATGCACCAACGAGCTACCATCCGAAGTCTTGAAACTGCCACACCGTCACGATCATAAAAATCACTTGTCGTAGAGCAATACCATCAAGACACAGAGTCGACCGCATGAATTAGCCATCATATCATGCTCCTCGAAGCCTGTTCATCGTCCATGTCAACGATCGACCAAATCGAACATCATCAATAATGATGGGTATCGACCACTCTATAGTGGTCAATACCAACTAGCCTGGTCCTGTACTTAGCCAAAATGGAGAAGTACAAACCAACTGAAAACATTTGGCGTCCATTCTAAAGTCCGAAGCCCTTCCAAATCCATCGTCTTCCATCCTCAGATCCATCGGTATGCATTCCAGTACTCTCCTACAACTTATCCTGTTCGTTTGGGTTTCCAATCAATTGGACGAAACCCTAATGCATGGAATATTCCCTAATGTTGGATCGCCAATAAATCGGCGTTTTCAAACAAAACAAGAAAACAAGAATACATACATTCAACAAGCATATAAACGTCCATAGTAGCCTACATATGTTTATAATAACATAATATAATACATCCAAGCAACCAATAGGGGATAAGTGTCAAAAATAGCCTAAAGCTATCAATATTGTCAAAATAATGCATTAATGGGAAATATGTGATATTTAATTCAAAATCCACTTTAAAACACATTTAATTCCTTTTAGAAATAATATATAAGTTTAAATATTCTAGCAATCACATTTTAAAGTTAGAAAACATTTCAAAGCGTCGTTTTAATACAATACTAAAAATCATAGTTTGGCGAGAGACAATATCACTCACCTTAACCAAATCTGACCAAATCATAGCCAAGTTGTAGAGCACTCCATCACAAGCATAATGTAAGAAACATCGCCCAAAACGGACCTCGTATGCAAAAGATATGAATAACATAAGATATTGGATTATTTAAATAATTAATTCACTAGTTAATTCGCTAATTACCTTCATTAGTCTAAATCCTTCTTCCTCCCAAATAGGGTAACCCTTGTATGTGCACAAGCTACTTCATTGTCGTGCATCCTCCTATGTGATATGGAGCTACGCTTCACAATCGAGCGCCGTTTGCCCCAATGTGTTTCTCTTCAAATGCCCGACTCGTCCAGGCCAAAATCACTAACTTCGACGTCCTCCATTAAAACACGTCATTTGGTACGGTGCTCGACCAAGTCAAAGTCACAATTTGCTTAAGGCAATCAGACCTTAGATCGAAAGCATGGGAAGATGCACTCCAACGCTAGAAACAGAACGGTGATCTCCATTTCTCCTTCCGCTTTCTCTATCTCCGTAAAATCGAAACAATAGTTGGCATATGTAAAAATTACGCTCAACCAGTTATCACCACACCTTATGAAATGGGTGTAGATGTGAAGATCTCCTCGCTACGAGTGCAAAGAAGGTGGTTTTAGAATTTTTAGTGAAGTCTGTTGGACGATATTGATTTTTGAAATGAATTGGAGGAGGCGGCCATGAGTTGAATGGAGCAGTAATGTGATAATGAAGGGAAGGAGGGTTTGGATAAGGGTTTTGATTATAATAATATTTTATTTTATTTTATTTGAATTCTCAAATAAATTGTTTCATGTTTCAAGCTCGCATGATCAAACGGTGGGTCCGATTGCAACGAATCTCGTCCGCTTGCATCTCCTTATTTTTGCGGTCCCGATGGTATAAGTTTCGTCGCTATTTGAGACTCTGCTTTAGGATGATAATTTAACGCTTTTCGAGACCGTTTTAACCATTAGATCGTCCAATCTTCAAATATAGCGATCTTATACTTATTTTAATTTGCAACATCGATACGAACTCAACAGAAGTGGTCTCGAGTCTTGATTCGATCATATGCGAAAAATCATATTTTTAGGACCATCAATATAATTAACAATTCAATATTTAAACAAATTATTTAAATATCCAATCGTTAAAAGTACGGTTCATTACATTGTCTCCTCCTTAAAAGGATTTCATCCTCGAAATCTCAAGAATGAAGCAACATAACCCAACACCCTTATATAAGCAACGATACAAGAAAAATCATCACTTATCGACTCACAACAACAATCACTGAAAGCGATCGAAACAAAGGGAATAGATGCAGAATCAGCTGGAGCTACCATCCTCATCCCTAAGTACAATCACTATCTAATCCAAAATAAATGTGGCTACACCAAACGTCTCAAACGCACTTATTTCCAAAGAAATGGACAATGGAAACAAAAGCTCCAACTCATTAATTGAAAGGCAAGTCAACTAAATATCATATATTACCGACTCTCTCAACTATTGGCAACGTCTAATATCATATACACTAACTTTTCTCTCAATTTCGGCTTATGTCACATAAAATTTCGGTACCACCTCCTTTGCATGGCTTGGTTTGGGAAAAATCCTGATAAAACTTAGGAATATATACACCTCATATCTAAGACATCGCATATCTAAGGTATTTCGTTTTCGAGGACAACCAAACGTATATCACCAAATCTACACTACAGATGTTACGTACCTCTTTTATAGCAGGACCATACCATTTAGATGTGGATATAAACAGGTAAGTGTCCAAGCAGCCAACACTTGCTTCAATATACCTGATCAAGTACTCAACAAAGAGGATTAAGCACAATAGTAACATCATCATGTAAATAAGCATAATAAAACGTATATATGGAAATCGTCTCAAATAAATGTGCTACATCAAACCATAGCTACCCCGCATGCCTAACAAACATATAAGCATAAGTAACCATGTCTAATGCCAACAACCAAACATCAGTAGACACATAAAAGATAAACATCAAAAAGTAACATCCATGCCTATCCTAGCACGCAGGATAATAAACTATCTAGTATAATAAATCAAACATGATATCCAATATGAAAGCTGGCAAAAATAAAGTCTCACCAAGTGAAGAACTCCGGATAAGTGGTCCTCATGCTCTTCTCGGTCTCTCTATGCTATAGCCTTCGCTTTCGCTCAACTGAACCTTTACTACTCCACTGCCTTCCTCTTAACCTATTTCATATCACATCTATCGGTACGAATAGGCCTACGAGGTCTCGAAGTTCCTAGTTCAGTCTCGATATCATCTAGTCAATTTTGGTGCCAAATTTCCCAATTCTTCTTGTAAGTTCTCCCTAAAATCCACTAGTTAACAACAGGTTTTGGCCACTTACAATGCTTTTGGCATACAATGGAATCGCACCGTCCATTCCACTTATAACTTAACAAATTCGGATGCCGTTCTACTGGACTTAAGGAATACAACTCTAGTATTCTTCATTAATCTATAGACTCTGAATCAAATGCTATCATATTCTCTTTTAGTCCTTGGCATTCCATAAATGAAACCCATTAGTATATATTCCCATTTCCACTTGGGAGTCTCAAGTGGTTGTGAAAATCAATAGGATCTTTGTATAATGCAACTTATATATAAGTGTGAGAGTGTACCATACTAATTACAACAAGCAGAGAATAATAACTGAATATAAAGAAGGTAAATAATAAAAGCGAGCACACCAGATATTTTATACTGGTTCAGACCTCCCGTTCTACGTTTAGACCCGAAGCTTCCCTTCGATATTTTCTTTAACCACTTTTCCCAAAGGAATAGGCTAATAAAAAACTATTTCTTTGACAATCTTGTGTTCCAAATAACACAGATTTTGACTAATAGTGCAATTCTTCCTATGATCTCCTTTGAGTATGTAAATGTGAAAACTTTGAGTTGTAGGAAGTAGTTTTACCAAAATGATATTTTGGTTATGATAGTTTGAGAACATGTAAAGCAATAGATGCACAAATATGTAAATAGAGAATAATAAGAAATTAAGAGAATAGTTAATCGTTAATCTCAATTTTTGTAGTATTTATTGGATTAAAGAGATGCAAATGAGGAGTTGTTACTGTTAGATAAACTCTATTCAAATTAATGGTTGCAACCTTTTGATGAAGAGATGAGTTTATCTAGTAATAAAGAAGCAACTATTCTGAATATAGCAGTTGTGAGATGACAGATGTCTGTCGGAAGTGGCTTCAGGAATTAAATTCTCGAGTATTCTCAAAGACGTATGTGGCTTTTCCACAGACGTCTGTGGCTGGCATTGCCAGTTTTTTAATGTCAATTTTATGCGTATGAATTCGTGTGTGCATATATACTCAAGGAGACCTTACAATGTTTATTTAAGACTCTCGATACACTAATATAACCTTGCTAATCACAGTATGGTCCACAACTCTCTATTTGTCTTCGAGTCCTAATATCTTTGAGCATGATGATCTCTTGTAGCATATACCTGTAATCTCGATAAGATATATAATACATATGATTGTATAGTTGTTGTCAATTAAACCATCGAATGGAGGTTCTAATATTTCCCACTTTTTGATGGTGACAACTATACAATCGTTAGTTATGATAAAAATAACTTCCCTTTAATTTTGTCTCCATAAGTATATGCATATATTTCTCCCCCTTTGTCATTATCAAAACAGAAGAAAAGAATTATACACCCATAAAATAGATATATAAACAACACATAGACATGTCAAACAAAAATAGAACATAAGATAAGTTAAGGAGAACAAACATGAGTTTTAGCAAGAGACATAAGTAATACAACAATACATAAAAGTGAAATAACATAGTTCAAAAGAAGAGCAAATGAAAGAAGCTAGTGATACTGGTTTGAAGAATAGGACAGTCCACCATAGTTTTCATAGTATTCCCAGTGTGCGGATGGATCTTGTTCGTATTCGGTTGGCTATCGAGTTTGATCGTTATATTCTTCATTTTTTTGAATTGAGAACCCTTAGAAAGCCATATAATGTTGATGGTAAGGTTGGTTAGGATCGGACAAGGACATATCATCACTATCTTCCTCCTCCTCTATAGGTTGTTCTTGCTCAATATTCTTGCCTTTATCTTGAGAAGTTCCTTCATGAGAGGTATGAGCATGATAGATTGGTGTTTGTGTTCGAGAAGGTGGTGCAGGTAAAGGAGAAGATGATGATCTATCACGTAGTTTTCTAATCCCTTTTCCTAAAGTGGAGACGACCTTTTCTAAAGTTTTTTCCATTTTAGTCATTCTTGTTGAAAAAGATTGTTCCAAACTAGTCATTTTATTGTTCAAAGCTTGCTGGTTGACCATAATCAATTTTTGATTTCTAAGCGTTAAATCACTGATGGATTCATTTTGCATTGGTTCAATGCGAGCTTCTTGAATTTTCGAATCAAAATAGTATTCGGTAGTATGATGTGAGGAACTAGGTTATTGTAAAGGACGAGCTGAATGAGTTTGTTGAGGAGCGGGGGAGGTTGAGTCTGTTGAGTAGGACTCAGATACATTTATTGTTGTTGTTGCACAGTCCACTGTGCCAGGTTCATTAAAGATAAAAACCTTATACCACTTTCTTTGACAGTGATTTCTTTAAAATTGGAAATATAAGAAGGTATCTCGAGACCATGTAAGAGACGCATGATATATGGTACATATATAATTGTGCGTTGGTGCTGAGACCAAAACCTTTTAATTTCGTCATGAATAAATTTAGCCCAATTTACTTGAATCCCACCAAATATAGCATAAATGGCTTTGCGGTCATTTTTGTATATTTGTTCATGATTTCCTAAACGAAGAATTATCGTGTTGATTGTCATACGAATTAATAACCTAGCTTCTGGGCATAAATAAACGGATTTCCATTGTGGCATTTTATCCTCCCAAATTTGATGTGTTATTTCATCATATGCAAATTTCTCTATTCGGGATTTCTTCTAAATCAAGTCCAGTAGAGGAACAATCAAGTATACAACCAATTATGTGTATGCTAGTTTTCAAAATACGACCGTAAACACTTGTCCATAATGAACCATCTTCATTCTCAGGCGTCCAAACATCAGTGCTACATAAGTTTGCGTAAAAAAGAAAGATGGCCAATTGATCAAATTGTACCTCATTTTCGTCAAAATTGATTAAATCTCGATAGCTGGAGGCGATGGTGAGTTCTTGAACTCCATATTCACCAAACTTGCACAATATGTAGAATGAACCGGAATGAAGTTTTTTGTTTCAGTTATTCAAATCTCTCGTTTGCAATTGTGCTATTTCGAAGCCATTCTTGAATGTGGGTATCGGTGACAAGGTGGGTTTGAGAGGATGAAGATTGACCTTTCTTTGATCTTTTGCTAACGAGATTTTTTTACCTTGGGTGCCATTTTTGAGGAATTAGAGTTTTGAGAAATTAGGGTTTTAGATTAGATTTGAAGATAGTTTGGTAAATAGTTGAAAGGAGGGTAAAAGAAATATATACGAATTGGGTTTTGGTAGCAGTCGATAGTTGTCTCAAACGTCTGAGAGGGAGGGATTGACGTTTGAGATCACTCTATATTACTTTCTCGAGCAATATCACAGACGTCTGTCTCTTCTTCACAAACGTCTGTAGGATGGCAGAATTTGATTTTTTTTATACGCACTGAATATTTTCATAGATTTAGTATAAAAAAATATATTATATCCAATATTCATACAAAGAATTATAAATTATATGGTTTTTCATTTTTATGTCTATATATGACTGTGCGTATGCGTGCGTGCATGTGTGTATATATAAGTACAAAGTATTAATTATCATCAGATGAACTTTTGATGTTCGATTGATCCCAGGAGTTTTTGTCATTTTTTCTTATCTTTAAGCTTAAGTGGAAACCAACTTGGTCGAGTCAGAGTATCAATCCAGTCTTGATTTGGTAGTCCTAGTTTGCACAAATTTCTTGAAGTGATCCTATATGCTTTTATAGGAGTTTCTGTTAAATGAGGAGATTTTTGTTGAACGCAATTTTTAGTTAGTGAATGACCATAAATTTCTAGAATACATTTTTCGAGAAAGTTAAGATGAGATCCTTGATGTCGTTGTTCGTAATACATTTCTCTTTGAACTCCCATTATTTCTTGTTAATAGTGATATATTGCATCAACTTTGGTGGTGAGAGATGTTGATTCTAGATTAATTGCTCGTTTGACTTTCTTTTCTTTAGGGGAGAAGCTGGTGTGATATGTAGGTGATGCTTGCGAGGCTGATCGAATTGATAGAGGTATAGTTTTAGTTGGTGATACGTAGGTGCTATTTGATGAAGGTGAGCTAAATGCGATAGTTGAATAAGTGGAATCGTGATTAGGACATGACTAATTTAAAAAAAATTATTTATGGTTTTATTTTTCTTCTGATCATGTATAAATAGATTATATAATCCATTTATAGTTAGAATTTTATATGGATATAGTTGTTCTAACCATTAATTTGTTAACCGTTGTTTTTGTGGTTATAAAAAGATTGATTGACTTAAAATTTAAGTTATAGAAAAATAATGGCTATGATAATGAATAATCGTGGCATATATTAATTAATTAATTCATTACTTTTTCATATACCAGGGTCTCGCCGTAGCTTTATGAAGGTTGATTCACATAACGTTTTAGTGAAAATGTCGACAATTTGATTTTCAGTGTTAACAAATTCAAGAGAGATAATTCCTTTTTCTACATTATCTCTTAAAAAAAGATGATGAATGTCAATATGTTCTGTACGAGAATGGTTAATTGGATTTTTGGATAAATTATACCACTAGTATTATCACAATATATAGGAGAGCTGGTTATAATTTTACTGAAATCTTGAAGAGTTTGTTGCATATAAATTACTTGTGCACAGGCTAAGGCTGCTGATCTATACTCGGCTTCACACGTTGAGAGAGACACAATTTTGCTTTTTACTGAACCACGAAACCAGAGATTGGCCATTGAAATGACATGTGCCACTCATACTTTTTCTATCTGTCTTGCTACCACCAAAATCTACATCACTATATGAGACGAGTTCGAAAGAGCTCCCTTTAGGATAGAAAAGTCTGTAATCTTTGGAGTAGGTTAAATATCGTAGAATTCTTTTAACGCTCGATGATGTAACTCCTTAGGTTGTGCTCGAAATCTTGCACATAGACATACGCTCATCATAATATCCGGTCTACTAGAAGTTAAGTATAATAGAGATCCTATCATACTTCGGTATAATTTTTGATCGAAATCTTTTCCATTTTCATCTTTATCTAAATGTAAACTCATGCTTATTGGAGTTGGTTTACTTGAAGTATTTTCCATTCCAAAGCGTTTTAATAAATCTCGACCATATTTTTCTTGATTTATAGAAATTCCATTTTCTAGTTTTCACATTTGCAAACCTTAAAAGTAGTTTAATTCACCTATATGTGACATTTCAAATTCATTTTTCATAATGTCAGAAAATTCAGTACATAATTTTTCATTAGTTGATCCAAATATAACGTCATCAACTTATATTTGTACAAATAATATATTATTATTTTCTCGTTTTATAAATAAAGTGGAGTCAATTTTACCAATTTGGAAACCAGAATTTTGTAAATGATTTTTTAATTTTTTATACCAAGCACGAGGTTCTTGTTTTAATCCATATTGAGCCTTTTTAAGTTTAAATACACGATCGGGATATTTCTCATGAACAAATAGCGGATATTGTTCAACATAAACATTTTCTTTTATAAAGCCATTTAAAAAAGCACTTTTTATGTCCATTTGAAAAAGTTCAGAATTATGATGCCATGCGAAAGCAAGCAATGTTCATATTGCTTCGAGATGTGCTACCGGAGCACACATCTCTTCATATTCAATTCCTTCTTCTTGATTATATCCATGAGCTACTAATCTTGCTTTATTTCGAACAATATTTCCATTTTCATCCGCTTTATTTTGTGGAACTCATTTTGTTCAAATTACATATTGATCGTTTGGTTTCGGTACAAGTTCCCATACGTTATTTCTTTCAAATTGATTAAGTTTTTCTTGCATTGCAATAATCCAAAAGTCATTTTTTGATGCTTCTTTATAATTTTTAGGTTCAAAATTAGATATAAATGCAACAAGACTTATTTGATTAAACTGTTTTCTGGTTGATACTTTTGTATTTAAATCATCGATAATATTATTAATTGGATGGTCTTTTAATATCCTAGGTGGTGATGTTATCACATTATCATTATTAATATTGATATTATTATTATTATTATTATTATTATTATTATTATTTTCATGTATAGGTATACTAGTTTTATTTATAGCTTCTTCATCGTCATCATTTTTATTATTTTTAAAGTTTTCATCAAATGAAACATGAAGAATTTCTTTTATAATGTTTGTTTGTTTATCAAAAATTCTATATGCTTTAATTCAATCCGAATAGCCAGCAAAAATTCCTTCACCAGCTCTAGAATCAATATTTTCTAGATAGTCTTTTGTGTTTAAAATAAAACATTTTAATCCAAATACTCAAAAATACGATACTTTAGGTTTCTTTTTGAAAAATATTTCATAGCATGTGTTTTTAGTCATTGGTCTAAGTGCTACACGATTCAATACATAACATGCGGTAGCAACAACTTCAGTCCAAAAACTTTTTGATAGGTTACTACTATTTAGTAAAGTTCATGTACATTCTTGTAGAGGTCTATTTTTCCTTTCTATAACACTATTTTGTTGTGGTCTACGTGGAAATGAAAAATTATGATTAATTCCCTTTTTGTTGCAAAAATTTGTAAATAGTTCATTTTCAAATTCACCTCCATGATCGCTTCATATACTTTTAATTTTTAAATTCATCAAATTTGTAACTTTTAATTTGTTTAGCAAAATTTTTGAACATTTCAAAAGTGTCACTTTTATGTTTTAAAAATAATGTCCAACTATATCTTGAAAAATCATCAACAATTACAAAAACATATTTGTTATGATTTATTGAGCGTACTTGAGTGGTCCGAATAAATCCAGATGGAGTAGTTCTAGAGATTGCTTTGTGGAAATTTCCTTTTTAGATTTAAAAGAACTTTTCTTTAATTTACCAAATTGACAAGCGTCACACAAGTTTTTAACATTGTAGTTGATTTTTGATAATCCTCTAACTAATTCATTTTTAGCTAGTTTGTTGATATTCTTCAAATTTATGTGACAAAAACGTTTATGCCCTAACCATGGATCATCAAGATTTGCGGCTAAGCATAAATTAGTGTTGTTTTTGACATTCATGTTTAAAACATATATGTTTCGATTTCTAAATCCTTCAAAAATTAGATTTTTATTTTGGTCAAAGATATTGCATTTGTTTTTCTAGAAATCAATTTTAAATCCTTTATCGCATAATTGACTTATACTTAATAAGTTATGTTTCAAATTTTCTACCAATAAAACATTAATAATAATAGGAGAATTAGAAATACCTATTTTGATGATTTCTCCAATGCCGATGACAAACCCTTTCGAATTATCTCTGAATGTCACAGTGCCACCATCGATATATGTTATATTGGATAACATATGAGTATTTCTAGTCATGTGCTTGGAGCAACCACTATCAAGTATCCATTTTTCTTTACTTTTAATTTTAATTTTGGGTACTTGCAAAATAAGAAAAATTTAATTGGTACCCACATTCTTTGTTTAGGGTCCTACGTGTTAGTGGAAGAAGGTAGCCATATCCACGAGGATTTGGTTGCTTTAGAAATGTAATTATTGTTACGTACAACTTTCTTTAAATATTCATCAATATACTTTTGTCTAATTAGTTTATTATTTGTTTTAGGAATCTATATTTTGATCATATTTATGTATGAATTCTTAATCTTAGCTTCTAACTTTGGCTTTTTGAATTTGGTGTATAATGTGCTATAATTCTTTGACTTTTGTTTGCTTTTAAAACCTAATCCATTTCGATTTCCAGATGGTTTAGATATTTTAATCAAATTTTCTAAATTTTGTTTTCCTTTGTTGAATTTTGTCACATTATTTGTTATTTTATCTAACTTTTAAGATTACAAATTTCAATATTGCTAGAATCTACACTTGCTTGTAATTCTAGTTTTTCTTTTTAATGATTAATCTTTTCTAACTTTATAATTTTATAAATCATGTAATAAGATGTCATTATGAGATAATAACGTTGCATATTTTTTTTGAGTAATTTTTTATTCTTCTTCTAAGATTGTTTTTTCATCTTTTAATAATCCAATTTCTAATTCTGCTCTAGTTAACTTTCCTATATATATTCCTTATTTAATTTTTTTGATTCTCTATATTTATCATCTAATTCAATGCTAATTTCCATTATTTCATCAAAAGTAAGTTCAGGATGTACCTCATTAGTGTTAGCCATAAAACACACATTCGCTTGTCCCGAGTCGCTTTCACTATCACTTCAAGATGAATATGAATCGTCTCATGTCACTTGAAAAGCTCTTTTTTTTTTGAATTTTTCAAACTTTCTTTTCTTTTTATCATTATTGAGCTGTGGACAATCCTTCTTCATGTAGCCAAATTTGTTACACTCATAGCATTTAATCGATGTTTGACTTTGATATAAGGAGTTTGGTTTGCCACCATTTTGAAATCTGGTCATCTTCTTGAACTTCTTAAATTTGTTGTAGTTTTTAGCAATAAAAATATCTCATCTTCTTCTAAGTCTGAATCTTCATTACTTGATTTTGATCCTTTCTAGCCTACAAGTTAACTTTATACGACATCAGATTTCCTATTAGCTCTTCAACTTTGAGTTGAGAAAGATCATTAGCTTCTTTGATGGCTAAAACTTTTCTTTCCCATTTATTTGTCAAAGAGTTTAAAATTCGTGCGACTAAATCGAAATCTATGAATTTCACGCCAAATGCCATGAGATCGTGTTGAATGGTTTGAAATCTAGCATACATATCAATAATTGATTCATTTGCTTTCATTTGAAAGATGAAAATTGGTTTTGTAAAATCGAGATTTTAGTTTGCTTGTCTGTAGTTGTGCCTTCATGTGTGACTTGTAAAGTGCGCCATATATCATATGCAGTGGTGTAAAGTATGACACGTGGTAACTCATTTTTGTCAAGTGAGCAAAACAATACATTCATAGCTTTAGCATCGTTAGGTGCCACTGCTTTTTGTGCATCGGTCCAAGTGCTAATGTCGGTGTTAGGTGCTTCATATTTGTTTTGAGTTGCTAGCCATTTTTATAACCCATTTGCTTCCATAAAAATTCTCATACGACTTGACTAGTAAGCATAGTTAGAACCGGTAAATAGCGGAGGACGAGCAGTTGATTGATCTTTTTAAAAAGTGCTTGCCATATTAATGATTTTCAACTATGTGTTGCTATAGATTGAAATGACCATGCTCTGATATCAAATGAAAATCTATAGTATCTTTATATAATGCAACTTATATATAACTGTGAGAGTGTATATTACTAATTACACTAAGTAGAGAATAACAACTGAATATAAAGAAGGTTAATAATAAAAGCAAGCACACCATATATTTTATACCGGTTCGGACCTTCCGTCCTACTTCCAGTCCTGAAGCTCCTCTTCGGTATTTCCTTTAATCAAATAACCATCACTTTTCCTGGAGGAATAGGATAATAAAAAAGTATTTCTCTGACAATCTTGTGTTCCAAATAACACGGTTTTAACTAATAGTACAATTCTTCCTATGATCTTCTTTAAGTATATGAATGTGAATACATTGAGTTGTAGGAAGTGGTTTTTCCAAAATGATATTTTGGTTATGATAGATTAAGAATATGTAAGCAATAAATGCACAAATATGTAAAAGTGAGTAATAAGAAATCAAGAGAATAGTTATTCGTTAATCTCAATCTTTGTAGTATTTATAGGATTATAGAGATGTAGATGAGGAGTTGTTACTATTTGATAAACTCTATTCAAATTAATGGTTGCAACCTTTTAACAAAGACATGAGTTTATCCAATAAAAAAGAAGCAACTATTCAAAATATAACAGTTGCTAGATGACAGACGTCTGTGGGAAACCACAGACGTTTGTGGCTTTAGGAATTAAATTCTCGAGTATTTTAACAGACGTCTATGGTATTTCCACAAACTCCTGTGACTAGCATTTCCAGTTTTTCAATACTTTTTAGTGTCAATTTTGTGTATATGAATTCGTGTGTGCATATATACTCAAGGAGACCTTATAATGTTTATCTAAGACTCTTGGCACACTAATATAACCTTGCTAATCACAATATGGTCCATAAATCTCTATTTGTCTTTGAGTCCCAATATCTTTGAGCATAATAATCTCTTGTAGTATATACCTGTAATCTTGATAAGATATATATTATATGCGATTGTATAGTTGTTGTCATTGAAACCATAGAATGGAGGTTCTAACAGGTTGTAGTAACCTCTTGGTCTCTTCTGTCTAGCACTTACTAGCTGACAATTCATTCGTCTCGAAATGAATGTCAGACGTCCTTCTTCATCCCTTCCTAATAAAATGTCTACCTCGTATCTCGGTGCATCTTATTGTTATCAAGATGTATAGTCAATCTCAAATGAGAACACTCTTATGGTGCCTCATCCCTCAACCCAACGACATCGAGAACAAACAATATCTCATCCTTATTCTAGGAAAATGTCTCGGTCGAGTCTGCACCGTGTCAGTATCGCACCTAATCAAGTACCACAAGCATGTGTGTACTATCGAATCCTCATTCTCGATCGGAATGAGTAACATCGATGCACTTGTCAACCCCTCTGTCGGACTCACTACTCTCTCATCAAATCGGTTAATGGTGCTGCTACTTAGGGTCCATTCAAATTCTGGACCATCGTAACCTCTGCAAGATCTATAGCGATGTCCTATTATGAAACAACATGACCCAAGCATCTCACTTCCTTCCTTCAGAAGCGATACTCCAAAATATCATTATCAATCGGTGTCTTCTCAAACCAACAATACAATCATCAATCATGTCTTGTGCTCCTCTTTCGTCCATAGGTAGACGAAAGTATCATCAACAAGCACAAGCACAAGCACAAGCACAAGCACAAGCACAAGCACAAGCACAAGCACAAGCACAAGCACAAGCACAAAACTACTCAAGTGATCTCTTGAAACAAAGTTCAAGATATCAACAAAGCATGTCGACTCGTTGGTTAGCCCAGATGGCATAACCAACCAATTAAAAATCAAAGTAGCGTACGAAATGCTATGATCGACACACTCTCTCTAGTTAATCTTAATGGATGAAACCTCATCTTAAGGTCCAACTATGAGAACACCTTCACGCCATAGAATCGATGGAAAAAGCCGTCTATAAGTAGGAGTAGATACTTGTACGCCATCTCATTCAGCTCATAGAAATCAACATACAACCTTAAAGAGCCATCCGCCCTAGTAGCAAACACCATAGCCGCATTCCATTCAAATATACTCCTATGGATGAACCCTAACCTCAAGCGGGCATCCGCTCGCACCTTTAGTCTCCTTTGCTCTTTAGGTATCATATGCTTTAAAGGCATAAAATTGGTCAAGTACTTCTAACCAGATCGATATGGCACTCAATCCCTATATGGTGGTAGTGCGGTTACCTCGTCGAATGTATCCGAACACTCTCTAGCTAAAAGGCACAGATAATAACTCATCGTGTAGGATATCGAGCGAATATAAAAAGCTAACCATCACCTCATCGTCAGATGGACAGCCAGACATTACCTTCCACTCATCGTTAGTCCCCATCATCACCAATGGCCTCTCACAATCCACCACTATTCTGTACCTCTTCAGCCAGTCAATTCCCAGACTATAATACCGAACCCTATTAAACCCAAAACAAATCAATAGCAAATAGACAAACATCTATGAGCCGATAAGGCAAAGTTTTGACAAACCATGTGTTAATACCCTAGGCATTGATTTTGATGACAACAACCACATAAATATTACTACTAACGTATCTTCGAGTTATGTAGTCAAATCAGATATATTATGGAGACATTTACAGAGATAAACAAGAATACAGTGGAAGAAAATGAATTATAGAAGAAGGTTAATCAAAGCAATTGAAGAACAAAACCCAATTAGAGAAGAATGCTGAAGAATAAAGGTGTTTGAAGTGTTGAGGAATTGGTTGAACCTTAGAATGGCAATTATACTTGAAGATCATCAACCATTGACCTCAACCGAATCACAAAAATCCACAAATATAAAGTAATTTGAAATGCTGAAAATTTGCAACACTTATTAGTGTTGCTGTTTATTTTGCAGCACACCTATGTCGACACGGGGGTACCTAGGATGTCGACATACTAGTCGTTTTTCAAAATTTCAAATTTTAAATGAAGAGACGTTTCCATCCACCTCTTTACCAAAAGACACGTTTCTTCAACCACTATATAAAGACCTTTGAAAATGAATTTTAACATCAAGAATTCTCATTTTCTCTTACTCCTTCTCCAAACATTTGCAAAAGAAATACATTGCATACTCTTCCAATCTCCTTGCAAATCGATACTATTTCACTCCAATTCTTCACCGATTTGCAAACCACACAATATCAGAGAGTTGTACTTGAATTCACATCATTCTCACTCTGATTTCATCCTATTCCTCAAAGAATTCAAAGATATATTGCCATTGGTGGTCTATAGAATCATTGTACAGAATCTGCAAGAATCTGTATTGAAGATACGACTACTTGCCATAGTTTGTTGTTGGTGATAAGGAGAAGGTGTTCTTGTAGCCTGTAAAATCAAGAGGGTGTGTCTTGTAGCCCGTGAAACCAAGATTGTAAAGGTGTTCTTGCCACTCGTGGAAAGCAAGCGATTATAGTGGAATTCTACACGATGGAGTGCAGGACTGGATGTAGGATTGGTTAATCCGAACCATTATAAAAATCGGGTGTTATTTACATTACTTCATTTTACTTTATTACTTACTTGTTCTCTGATTACTTCTTTCTGTTTGCAATTTGAGTAAATACAGTTTTATATTCATAAGTAAGTAGTTAATACACATTTCACCACTTCTAGTGTCTGAATAGCCTTAAGATCCAACATTGTGTTGTAGACACTCCATTATTTAACACCATGTATAAGCTAAGTATAGACAAACCATGTGGTAACATTTCACATTTTGAGGCCTGAAACTAAGTACTACGAATGCTGCAGCCATCCATAGTATTAATTTACGATGAAAAAATGTCGGATGTTACACATGTATAACCTGGCCGAGCCCCCAACAAGATTCATCATAATTTAATGGTCATTCAACAACTTCGGTTCTCAATCCTAATATATCAACAAATCACCAAATATGAAGGAATATAAAACCTCGACGTCGAATAAAACATATATGGAAATGCCATAAATGGAAAGCATACCCTGGTTAGTAATGCCCTTTCCCTTCTCTTTTATCGATGGAGCAATCGACGAAGTCGAAATGAAATTCAATGCATATTCTTCCATTATTTGCCCTTACTGAATTGGTTTGGGAGAATCCTTCACACTAGGTCCAAGCTTTCACATCATAAAACCATTTCAATCAACTTCTTGAAGCTCTCGTCAATACGACCAATCAATTGCTTCCCAAGATGATCACTCAACCCAATGATAAATTCTCTACTCTTTATGCATGGAGTATCAATGGGAGATAGACCATACTTCGATAGAATTCTGTCGCATACTCCGATATAGACATATCACCTTACTATAAACCGACAAAATTCCTAAACAACACCGACTCTTGAAAAGTTGAGATAAATTTCTTCGAAGTGCACTATGAACTAATCCCGAGTAAAACGACCATCGTGAATTGAAGCTATAAGGGCACTCCATCGGTTCATTATTCATCCCTAGAGTCATCTAGAGGTAAACTTCTACCTCATTACATCATCTAACTCCAAGTCATCGAAGATTCTCTTGCAAATATCATCCCGTCTTGCACCTCAATAGTCGATCGCGTTCCAAGGAACGGTACACCTCTTAGACCCATAAAGTCTTTATACAGCTCAACAAAGTCAACTCTAGGCATTTGCACTTGAGAACCATAATCATTTGGAGTGACTTAGGCATTACAAATTAATGATTCGCACACTCTCCTTGAATATATTTTATAAATCGAGGCTAGTGGTCCTTGATACTGCCCACTCTCAACTCTGGAGATGGAGTCAGTAGTAGCATTTCTCGTATGCTAGATCACTCCCATTCTATGATAAGAATGATCAGTCTCTCATAAAGAAAACTACATCAATAGTGCTCGTGTGTGCAATACAACTTATATGCTATATATACCACTATATAGTTTTGACAATCAAAATATATAACAAATACGCACTCTCTCGTATATAGGTATACTCTTGATCCTGTCTGAGGTGAGAACTCCCACTTTATCTCTACTGGATCATGGTATCAACTCAGGTTAATCACGTAACCTAAGCTCTGATACCAAATGCAACAATGTCCTACACCTATAACATATAATGGTTGTCAAAGGAAAGAAAATATAAGTGAAGAAGGGAAATAGAAAAGAAGAGAAGAGCATAAAAGAAAAGAGAAAGAAATAAAGCATCAAATAATCACATTACCTGTCGTATATCTCATATCGCATCAGATAAAATATAAAAGCCAACATAGATAAAAAACAATCGAGTCAGTAATAACTACAAGAACCATAGAATCAGAGTACAAAGACTCGTATAGTTATCCAAAATAGTAATAGAGTTTATATAACTGATAAATAAACTCAACTGAGTAAATTTTCTCTAATAATAGTAAGTAAACACTGTCATGGCTCCACGGTGTTACACAGCGGAATAAACAATAATAAGCTCGAAGTATAAGTATGAGAAAGCGTCACCTCATGCTATTCCATCCACAAAACCCAAGTGTTGTTTACACCTATTATCTGGTCTACTCATTTAAGAGCACCCGAGATAATAAGAAGCAATTCATAAAACCTTGAGTCAAACAACAGTCTGGTATGAGCAATAAACAATCTCAAAATACTATAAAAGTCGATTTAGTATATGGAACAGAGGGTATACGAATCATAACTGACCTGTCCCTTCAACAAAAGAGCTAACACATAACAATCATAATATGCTACTCTATAAATGTAATAAAGGGCACTCCATACTCAGTAAACTGCCTGGATGCCTAGATATCTCCATCCATAATACCTACTTCATACTAAGTAAACAGTCGATGTGTCTAGGTATCCCGATGCCAATACCTACCTCGTGTGACATCCATAGGGTGACAGGTGGCTAATGATGCAACCATAACAAACATAACATCCATCAAACAATACTAACCGTTACCCAGTGTGCTTTGGATATATGATAACTCGTATGACCTTTCTACTACAAGGGAATAATGGGTATATCCCGATTTTCAGTTATACTCTCTTTAGCCTAAAGTTGGTACTAGACCCAATCAACAAGTCCAGGGTATACAGATCTAATCAACCGATCTGGGGTACTATATCAACATACCCATATGCGTCCCCAATACCCCTGCTCTAAGTACAATGGAAAATGCTTCGAGTATCAACAATCCCTTAGCCCGCATATCTAAGCTCTACACTGCTCCTTCTATTTCCATGATAGAAGCATTCTACATTCTATCCATGAGTCATCCCCAAGAACCCATCCATGTTGAAAACCATCATAACTTTTATTGGCATCAAGCCTCCAACCTCGGAACCTAACTCGATGCACCAACGAGCTACCATCCGAAATCTTGAAAGTGTCAACCTCGAAACCTAACTCCATGCACCAACAAGCTACCATCCAACATCCTGAAACTTCCACGTAGGAATGTCACATCATCACGATCATAAAAATCACTCGTCATAGAGTAGTACCATCAAGACACAGACTCGGCCACATGAATTAGCCATCATATCGCGCTCCTCGAAGCTTCCTCACCGTCCATATCGAAGATCGACCAAATCGGCCATCATCAATAGTGATGAGTATCGACCACTCTATAGTGGTCAATACCAACCACCCTGTTCTTATACTTAAACCAAAATGGATAAGTACAAACAAACTGTAAACGTCCCACACCCATTCTAAAGTCCGAAGCCCATCCAAATCCATCGCCTTCCATCCTCAAATACGTCGACACGCATACCAGTACTCTCTTGCAACATATCCCATTCATTTGGCTTTTCAATCAATGAGATGAAACCCTAATGCGTGGAATATTCCCTAGCACTGGATCGCCAATAAATCGGTGTATTCAACCAAAAAAAGAAAACAAGCATACATACATCCAAGAGCATATAAACGTCTATTGTAGTCTCCATATGTCTGTAATAACATAATACAATGCATCCAAGCAACCACTAGGGGATAAATGTCAAAAATAGCCTAAATATATCAATATCATCAAAAATAGTGCATCAACAAAAAACATGTGATATTTTATTCCAAAACAACTTTAAAACACTTATAATTCTTTTTATAAAAAATATATACGTCTAAATATTCCAGAAATCACATTTTAAAGTTAGAAAACATTTTGAAACGTCCTTTTAATACTATACTAACAAACATAGTACGGTGAGAGATAATATCACTCACCTCAACCAAATTTGACCAAAACATCTTCAAGTCGTAGAGCTCTCCATTATGACCATAATGCAAGAAACGGTGTCCTAAACGGGGCTCGTATGCAAAAGATACGAATAATATAAGATATTGGTTTATTTAAATAATTAATTCACTAGTTAATTTGCTAATTACCTTCATTACTCTAAATCTTTCTTCTTCCCAAATTAGCTAACCCTTGTACATGCACAAACCACTTCATTATCATGCATCTTCCCTTTTGATATGGAGCTACGCTCCATGAAATCGAGCGTCGTTCGCGCTAACGCGTTTCTCTTCGAATGCCCGACTCGTCCGTGCCAAAATCCCTAACTCTGATGTCCTTCATTAAAATGCATCGCCTGTTACGGTTCTCGACCAAGTCCAAGTTGCAATTTATTTAAGGCAATCAGAACTCAAATCAAAAGCATAGGAAGATGCACTCAACCGCTAGAAACACAATGATAATCTCCATTTCACCTCCCACTTTCTCTATCTCGGTAAAATCAAAACCATAGGGGGCGTAGGAAAAAATGGTGCTCAACCAGTTATCATCGCACCTTATGAAATGGGTATAGTTGTGAAGATCTCCTCGGTACGAGTGCAATGAAGGTGGTTTCAGAATTTTTAGTAGAGTCTGTTGGGCGATTTTGATTTTTGAAATAATCTGGAGGACCCCGATGCAGTATAATAAGAGACATTTTGCCACTGCGATCGAGAGATGAACAAGGGCGCATATGATGAGTCATTATGCGAATTTGCATTTTTGGTGTTCTCCCTCTCCAAGCATAGTGTTGATGTAGTTCTGATGGGAGAGTAGTTCCCGATTTGACCAATCGTTAGTGTGAGGTTCAAGCAGTAGGTTCAACCTATTGTGTTATATAAGTATCCTTAGTTATTGGACTTTAGGAATTCACGCACACTGGATATACACCATATATCACTTATAGTAGATTTAAAGTTAATTGCACTTAACCGTCACATATTAGACTTGTACTCATTCACCAGACTTTTGTCTAACCTACTCCCTTTATGTTTTTGTTTCTCCTCACCGAAGGATGACAAGTTAGCAGTGATTGAACGTAGTACCGAGGAGAAAGGAACTTAATAATGAAGTTTTCATATTATCAATTTTTACTCCTGTGATCACCTAATGTATTAGGAATCTATAAAACTTATATTGTAATTTGAAAACAGCGCATATGTTAATCAAATTTTTTAGAGATTATTTTTCTAGAATATCTATTTTTTATACTTATATTTTAGTTCCTTTCGCTGTGAATTCTGAACATGTAGAATGTTTTAGAACTCTATCCCAATAATTATGCTCTATAATGTTTTAGAAACTCAATAGTTCGTATTTCTCGGCATGATTCGAGTCTGAAGTCACTTTAAGCTTCAGATCTATGTGTCGAGAAGTGCGAGTTGTTACATTTTACAGGTCAAACGTCTCGCTACATACTCCACTGCTTGCCCATTCATTCCAAGCCAATAGAAAACTCGCTTTGTGTGTCAATACATCTTATATCCATCTGGAAGAATGGTCATTCTAGAATGGTATTATTCTCCTAGAACTTTCATAATCAATTCTTTAGCTTTAGGTACACACGATGTAACGACCCCACCGCGATACCCATATTATTAAAGAACATTATATATAATGTCGTCTAATAATATGTAGAATACAGCTTGTTAAAGGTAACTAAATGTGAATATCACTTTAAACTAACATTGACATGTCATACTTACCCTTTTACTAAATCTCTAGAATAGAATTTGATGTGTTCAGTCTTAGTTTAAAAATAATAAATACATCGGTTTCTTAGAATCAGAACAGTATATGATATAAACAATAGTCAGAGATAACCATGGAATAAAAAAATCTCGTATACATATACAAACTATAAGTCTACAAATAAGATACTATACCCATATAATATATATATATATATATATATGTTACAAATTACGAACTCAAATATACATCTCGGATACAAATACAAAATCCTACATGAGATGAACAAAAGGTCAACATGGTTTATCTCTCTGCTAGCCCAACCATTCAAAGATCTACCTGTCCTGTAAGCTAAAAAGTCACTAGCTGACCGGAGCATTAAAATAACACACGGGTTATACTATCTCTAAATATCAAAAAGGGTGAGAACAAGATATAACTAGTCACATAATTAATTTAACTCGGAATTTACTTCTAGGCACAGATATATACATATTTGGTCATAAAAACACACTAGTCACCAACAAAGATTCACATAATCACAACTTTCCTAACACACAGAAACTAATTCTATACCATGGCAAACGAATAATTGTGGTATCACTCTTACCGATCTGATACCAAAGATCGAGAACACAAAATCTCGACACGATCACAAGGATCGAGGAACAAAAGAGTCTCGACGCAATCACAAGGATCAAGGAAAACCAACAAAATCTTGACTGATCAAGATGATCGTGGCAACCATGACTTGAAAACTCTTGATTATTCATTATTATTTTTCATATCTTGACTGCTCATAAGGATCGTGGAAAAATCCAAGAGTATACCTCATAAGGATTTATCGGCTGTCGGTCGAACCCTAAAAGGAGATACTCTAAAGTTTCAGATACTATCACTTTCAGTAATCACTAGAACTTAACTAAAACATTCCATACCGCCTAGTGAAATTCAATTATTTACTAGAAGCTAGTAAATTTCACTCGTTATGGATACTATTGGAAAACATGAACTAAATTCTCTTAAGGATCTATCGGTCCCACCGAACACCAAAAGAGAATACAACTTTAAAGTATTAGATACTTCCTAGTTGCTTTCACAAGAATTTAACCAAGGCATCCCATACTACCCGGTGAAATTCTAGTATTTGCTAATGAACTAGTAAGTTCCACTAAAATATTATATTTAATGAGTTGTACAATATTAGATGAAGCGTTACTCGAGAGCATTTAAACCAATTGGTAACACTAAATCGATTATTAGTACTCCCCATATTATAAAATAAAGGTTCTCAAAACATTTTATTTTTAAAATCTTCACCAAATCAAAAAGCTACACAAAACTGCCAAAATAGTATTTGAATAGCCAAACGTTAAGTTTTACAAAATCCAATAAAGAAGTTCAAAAATAGATAATATCATATTACCATATAGAAAATGATTTTTCCAAAATACTTTACATAAAAATTTATTTTAAAACTTCTTATTTAAAACCCTATAATCTCATTTACTTCGCAATTATATATATATTTACCCTTTGATAAACTAGACCATGATTCCACTTTTAATATCAAAATACTTATACACACACACACATATATATAGTTATTCCAAATTCTTATTTAAAATGGAATCAATAATTTACAAATCATTTTCCAAAGCCACTTATATAAGTAACCATTTGTTTTAAAACCCATAATTACTCATAAACGAAACCCATATAGGTATTAAAACATTTGTTTCTACACAACTTAAGTTTAAAGTTCCAAAACTATACTTAAGAAATCCATACACATTTCTATTAAAAATATAAAATAAATACAATTACTTATTTAAAATCGTTTAAAAAGGAGATTAGATTAATATATGAATTTGGTTTAAACTTGATATATGTATAAAATAATTATCTTTTAGCAAATTATTTTATTCCAATCTATTTGTATTTAAATTAGTTATACCTATATTTACAAAAATAAAACTTTGAATCCAAATTTGAATTACCAATTCAATAAATCAAATACCAAAAATTAGCAACCGACCACCTAGGAAGTCAACTAAACAATGCAAGGCAAACTCCGAATTACAAAAGAGGAGGAGCAACGATAAACTGGAATGCATGTTCCAGGTTGCTGACCGGTCGACCGATCTTTTGTCCAAGACCAGTCGACCAATGCGAAGTCTGGAACATGCATTCTAGGCTTTCCTCCTCCCACCGATGACCATAACCACTCCAGTGCGATTTCTACGCTCTCCAGCGACATATGCTTGCATTATAGACTCAAGAGTACAAATTCATTCAATTAATACTTAATCAAAGCTAGCAAGATTTTGCAAAATAGTGAAAACTGTTTTTCAAGTAAATGAAATTGACGGAGATAAAGAAACAAATGTCCACCTACAGGAACCCAATTCTCAATTCACAATCACCCATTAAATAATCAAGAGTAAGTAATTAGTGTTTTAGAGATAGGTATGTGAGAATTAACTCACCTTAATCCCTATATTTTGCTCGGCAAATTCGCAGCTAATTTCACTTGATTCCAACTTGAAGAAACCCTATAATAAAGTTCTCAAGCAAAGAACAAATAGAAATTATTTGCTGTAATTATTGAAATTAAAGAGTCTAGATTATAGAGTATAGATTAAATTCATTACCTTTATTTCATTAGATTTCTAGGAATTTATTCCCATTTTAAATTTGTTAAGTTACACTTCGGTTGAAGAGGAACTAGGTTTCCTTATTTTTGTTTTATGAACTGAGGAAGACACATACTGTTTTATGAAAAAAGAGAAGGAGAATTCTCTTTGTTTTCTTTTAAATGGGCAAAACCATTAAGTTTAAATTAGGTACTTTTTATTCAATTACCTACTAATAACTTCATTAGCCAAAGATTTTAAGGAATTAAACCACAACCAAATGATCAAAATGACCTCTCTAATTATTTTAACAATGAACAACATTTTTATAACTAATTAAATTCATATATTATCAAATTTTGAAGAAAAATCTAAATTCTCTGTTAAAAAATAAAATAAAAATAAAAATAAAAGATTCAAATCGATTACATATTCTAATTAAACTCTAATTTCTGATAATCATTAAACCAAACTCTAAAATTCTAATTTCTCCATTTCACAAATTTGTAGAATTAGTTATTCCAAAACAAATTATCTTTTATTAAAAGGCTATAAATTCCAAACTACGGATTAAATTATCTAATTTAAATAATTATTTATTTTATTTTAATTGACTCAAAATCAAGGTTGTTACACACAACCTTTCGTCTGTCTGAACCATCCCTTTTGATCTGTGGAATAATTTTTTAAATGACTCGACCGCTTACCATTTCCAACCGGTCCAATATACTAGCAAAAGATGCTTCCTGCCTTTGACTTAACACAATATGATTCATCGGTGCAGGTCTGACCTCCTTTGTTGCTAAAAATCTTGGTGCGTACTCTGACAAGGATTGGAAATCAAATATAGAAATAAATTCTAACCACTTTTATTCCAACAACATAGAACATAACGTAGAATGCTTCTTACTCCGAGCATCAATAGCTACACTACCCTTTTTTAGGGTATACACAATCCTAAAATCATATGATGACAAAAATTCCATCCACCTTTATTGTTTAAAATTTATATCTTCTAAGAGAATAAGTACTTGAGGGACTAGTGATACATAAATAGCTCGAGCCTCTCTCCTAACAAATAGTGTCTTCAAGACTTTAATGCAAACACAATGGAATATAACTCAAGATCATGGCTCGGATAATTCTTCTCGCACGATTCTTAAGTGGTTTACTAGCATATGCTATAGATTTTCCTTCTTGCATCAACACAGCAATAAGCCTTGTACCGCAAGCATCGTTGTAAATGGTAAATAGCTTGGTACCATCCAGAATAGTCAAAACTAGCACATTTGTTAATAACTCATTCAACTTAACAAATGCCTGCTCAAACTCTAGACTCCATGTAAAAATCAAATTCTTCTTTGTAAGGAGAGTCAAAGGTGTTTAGATCTTCATGAAGTCCTTGATGACTTTTGAAAAAACCCCGCCGAACCAAGAAAGCCATGAACTTTGGAAGATATCTTCTAATCCTTGACAATCGCTACCGTTCTTTGTTCTACTACCAATCCATCCTTTGATACTACATATCCATGAAAGTAGAACTCCTTCCTCCAAAAGTGTTCCTCCTCACTTAGGAATATAAGCCAATATCATCCACAAAAACTACACAAACTTATTTAACTACTCCCAAAAGACCCTACTTGTAATAATCCGCAAGTTCACATAGTCAATATTAAATTAATTAAAATGGAATTTTAATTAAATAGTTATTTAGGCAAAACACTATAATTTTTTGTATATCTTTCCGAACAAATCAATTTAGGGTACAAGTTTGATTAATTTGGAGTTACGATTTGTGAAATAGGGGCGTTATAGTGTAAAAATAGGGTACATGATCACTTTTGGGCCAAGCAGTTGTATATAATGGAACTTTCATCGTTGTTTATGCAAGTGTGGCTATGAAACCCAAGAAGGCAGCGGTCACATCAGCAATTCTTCACTAATCCCGAAATCCCCTGAATCCCCCTCTAATGGCGGATGGTCTTCTCTAATCAGAAATAATTCCAAAAGTTTAATGTATCCAAAGCCTACCTTATAATATATCAAGCTGAAGTTCTGGACGAGATGAAGAAACATGCATGATTCATTTTTCAAGTAGACATTCCAGTTGATTAGAAATCGATGAAATAGTCTTAGTAATCCATTTGGTCAATTTTCATTAAATGGTGAAACGATGACCAATCGAGGAGCGAAAGATACAATTGGGTAGAGGACGATGAGCAGAGTTCATCATGGTGGTCGATTGTAACGACCCAGAATTTTGGACCATTCACATCCATTATAAGTGTATAGGTAGACACTCATGCCGGAGTTGAATTGCTCAAAATACCGCGTTGTTAATTTAAATTTGGCAAAAATGAACATATACAGTAAATAAAATATCACAGATCACAGACACAGAGTAATAAGTGCAGCGGAAATAAAAGAGATAGTAGTTCATGAAGCTACTATATAAATATATAAGTTACATCAGAGTTAAACCAGATACAACGGAAGAGTAATATGATACATCAGATACAAAGCAGAATACATCACTGGAATCATCGAATACTGAAAGCAGAATAGATGGCTGGATCTTCAAGCAAAGCTCCAACTTCAAAGGTGAGTCTCGAATACTGGTACACTCAGTCTGACCCGAGCGTAAAGCAAAAACACAAGACACTCGAGTCAGGATTAACATTCTTATATTAATAAATCCAACTCAAGTGAAATAGCAATTGAAATACAAGTAACTCAAAGGATGTTTGGAATAACCATCCTTTAAGGATCCGTTAAACTATCTACTATGTAGTAATATACGCTAAGTAGATAATGTCTATCAGTAATATAAGAAGATATCAAAATAGCGTTAAGTCATGGCCCATTCCACCCTTAACACATTTTAATTCCCAAAAGCATATACAAGACCGTAGTTTCCCCAAAACCGGAAGTCACCAGAGGGCAATCCATATACTAAAGGTACAAAACAAAACGTAGTGGTCGCGAATAGGATAATCAGTATGACAAGGTACATGAGGAGATACCAACTAGGATACTAGTAGTTGCCTGATCCGGACTGATGTTGAGCATAGCAGCTACTATCTCAACACCGCGAAACAACACTCCCAAATCAAGGGGTGCACCCAAATTGAATCACAAAAGTAATAGATATGGTATCGAAGAAGTGTGTCCGCTAGAGATGGCAATCCTCAATGGCCCGGCGCGGCTCCTGTTTTAGTCATGTCAAGGGTCATCCAAAATCGTTCTCTTTCTTCAGTCAACGCGTTCACCAAACCATCCACTTCATTCTGGATCAACACTTCGCGTATAATAGTTATTAAAGTGGTTTCGGTTTAGATAGAGAGTATATCCATTACCGATCCCAGTCTCTTTAATAACTTTCGTAATTATTACACCGATTGGTCGTTTATATATTTCAAAAAAACAAATCAATTTCAATTTCAATTCGTAAACCAACATTTCACTTGTCTTTCAAAAACCAATTTCCAAAATTTACGTTTCAAAACTTCAATTTACCATTTCAAAATCTTATAATCCAATTTCAATATCTATTTAAAACCATTCAAATATTGATTCAAGTTCATATATAAGTTTCATTCCGAAATCATTTAAACAAATTTTATTTAACATTCAAATCAATTTAAACTCATTTATCGATTCCATTCAATATTCGTTAAGTTACTTTATCATTCAAAACAATTTCTATTAAATTTCCAATTCATTAAATCAATTCTTAAGTTCAACTTCATTAAATCAAAACTTACAATTTTGAATTAAACTAAATTCGTCAAATCAATTCTTTCAATTACACGTCTTACATTAATTCCAAAAGTATCACATTTTTATTTCTTGTTAAAGAAATTCAATTTCACTTATTTACTTACTTAAATAATTTTCCAAAAACTTAATTAATAAAGCAACTCAATTTCAATTATTTACGAGGTAAATTCACTTATTCAAAAGTTCGATTTTTCTTATTAAAGAATTCAATTCAATTTAATCATTAAATAATTCAATCTTATTTAATTCTTAAATAATTCAAAACTTAATTATTTAAATAATTCAAAGTTTAATAATTTCAACTTAATTATAATTTTAAACTTAATTATTAAATAATTTCAAAGTTTAATAATTTCAAACTTAATTATAATTTCAAACTTAATTCAATAATTTATCAAATTAAACAACATTCTTTCATCAATTACATTGTTAATATTTTGTTCCAGATTATTAAATATTAACATTTTCCTTTCATTAAAAATTCAAATTTCAACTTCATTTCAAAACCATATTATTTATTCAAATAGAATCTTCGTTTTATATTTAAAATCAAATTATTGACCAATCGGGTTTTATTTAATTTCCTATCCTATGTCAAAGTTCAATTTGGGTATTTATCATTTCAACCCGATTCCAATTCAATTCAAAATCAAAACATAACAAAGGGAACTTGTAGTGTGATAACTGGGATGGTGTCAAAGTAAATAAACAAGCAATAACAACGAACAATAACAATCCAATAATCAATTCAAATAATCCCGAAATAACCGTATTAATTCGCATTGTTATTTGTACGAATTAATATAATTATTTCTAGAATCTACACTATCTTTTCATGTAGATTAAAGATTATTACATTTCATGTAACGACCCGTAAATTTTAATAATTTTATGACGTAATTAATTGAAATTTTGTGAAATTTTAAACAATAAAATTTGAAATTAAAAATTTATTATTTGGAATACGTCTATTTTTATATAGCAACTGGTAAATTTTCATCTGATAATATTGAAGTTTATTTTCCTGTGAAATTTCATTTCAAATCAAACCGGTTAATAACAGTGAATTTAAAAAGTTTTTCGAAACCAAAATATGTCAACAGGAGAATTTATTCAGATCATTCTGAATCAGACTGCGGAATTCGTTTTTCCAAATTTAGATTTCTATTGCTCCGTTTATCTTATTTCTGACATAATAGCAGTATTTCTGGTACCGATTATCGACTTTTGATCGGATGATCGTACCACTAATATCTGTATACCGTTTTGATCGTCCCGTCGTGCTGATCTCTACGGTATATTTATTTCTGTATTTTGAAGTCCAGAACACAGCAAAATCCACGAAACCGGTAAATCGTATTGGTACCGGATCCGTGACCGTTTGTTTTCTTTTGAATTTAAACTTTATCTGTGTCATCCAAGAAAATATTAATTGCTTTAATAACTTTGCTGAATCATCGGACAACCATCCCTATTCAAATTTTTCTTTTGATCTGATTTGTGGCTTACGTTACTTTGAAATAAATTTATAGATCTATACCATAGCCTGTAACTTCTTTTTTTACTTTGAATCATTTATCTACCTATTCCTCTTCTGATCCTTCATTCTTTTCATTTCCCCAGCCCTCTCTTTCCTCTGCTCATCTCCTCTTTTCTCATTTTTTTGTTTGTTTTCTCCAATTCCCGGATCTGCTCGTCCTCAACAAACAAGTTTATATAATTATTACTAAACCCATTCCTTTCCGAAGCCGACACCGTGCTCCCCTACCGCCGAAGGCCTCCCACCACCACACTCGGCTCCACCTCTAGCTTACCCTCCTTTGCCGAACACCTGAGCACCCATCCCGCACCTCCACCGTACCCACGGCCAACGACCACCATCAGTGCCTAGATCTCCGCCCATCTCCCCGAATCCAACCCCTCGTCTCCGACCCAGTCCTATCGGCCTGATTGCAGCCCGGACCCTCCCTCAACCGAGACTTTCCCAGATCCTCTTCCCAGGCCGAAACTTCCTCCATCCTTCGCCTCCCCTGCCATCCGCCTGGTTAACCAATGCCGAGCCTCCACTATCTTCGGTTCAACCACCAACCCGAGCAAGCGCCCACGTCTCTGACCGCCACCGCAGCCGCGCCTCCGAAATCCTCCACCACTCGGACGCCTCGGCTCCAACCTTGACCCAATCGGTCTCCTCCTCCACTTCCCGATCTAAGCTCGCCCTTCCTCTTCCATTGTTTATAAGCATGTGATAAACTGTAAGTATATATATGATGTATATAGATTTATGATTTGGATTTTTAAATTATAATATATATTGGTTTATATAATCTTCTATGTTATATAGGTTCTTATATAAATAATGTTTTACAACCTTCTTTATTTTATGTTGTTTTAAATTTTTATGGGTTATGTTATAAGTTTGGGTCTGAGTTTTGAATTAAGCACGCATATAGATGTAAGAGTATACATGTTATATTTTACATTTTATATCAGTTTATAAAGTACAGTATATATACAATACTTTATATATGAGAGGATGTATGGTAAATTTCTACAGTCTATTTATGGGTGTTAGTCTTCATGATTTGTCAAGATATTTGCGTGTGTGGTCACACTGTAGCTTATGTATATATACTTTTATACATGTCAGTACATAAGTTTAGACAGTGCAGTTAGTCATATGCAAGGGTATATGTATAAGTTTATTTGCTGTTGATAAGGTTAATATATTGGTGTTTCGAAAAAAAAACAGTTTGTTTAAAGTTGAAACCAGATGTTGATTCCAAGAACGCATTTGTAAAAAAAAAACCTTTTTATTTTCAAGTGTTGGAGATGTAGATATATATATATATCTTGGTATATGTCGGTACATATATGTGTTTGTTTGTATTACGTGCATTTCGGGTCGGCATATCATACGGTCTGCATTACATAAGTTGTTTGCACATACGGTCGGCATATCATACGGTCTGCATATCATATAGTTGTTTGCACATATATATAGCGTGTTAAGTTATTTATCTAAATTGATGATATGTGTGTAAATTTTATTTTGCCTAAGTTTTGTTTTTATAGTATATATATAAGAATGATGTTTGGAATAGATTTTGTAACAAATTTTAAAACATATATTTGGAAAAGAAATATATATATATATATAGACGTGTATATATGAAATTTTGAAAAAAATGTAATATATATATGCGTTGATTTTGATATATGTGTTTTGGTTAAAAACAATGATTTGAAATATATATACATTTAGTTAATATGTGTTTAAATTTATTTGTAAACAAATATAATGTATTTATCTTATTTTAATATATACATTTGGACTTAGGATGTGACTTGATATATATATATATATATATATATATATATACATCACTCGTACCAATTATCTTCATCAATCCTGTTCTGACTTGATTTCGTAAATCCTATTTATCAGCTCCGTTCGTCGATTTGAGTTCAATCTTACCTTGTGTTGAGATTTCGTGCCTGGACTTCGCAACCACTTCATTGTCTATCTCTCTAACCTCGAAAGGTGAGCAATCACTCACGATTAATATTATTATATTTATTAAATTTGATTTCAATTGAAACGTCAATTGAAATATGCTGCTGTTAGTTATTCACATTGTTATATATATGTCATTATCTGTATCTGCTCACCTATGATATCTGACACCATTATCTGTTATTTATATTGTTGGTATATGCCTGTTTCTGTTGTTATTTTATTATCATATCTGTTATCACTCTGCAAGTTCCCTGTTAGTATAAAATCACTATGGGTTGAAATGATACATACCCGAACGGACTTTAGAATAGGAGAAAATCGTTATGGGTTGAAATGATAAACCCAAGCGATTTTCATTTGAATTAAAATTGGGATTACGGGTTGAAATGATATCTACCCGTATATATTTAGATTTCAGATTGAAATGATAAATATCTGTATCACTTAACCATATGATAGATATATATACAGACACCGTTGGTCCATATATATAAATATTTTGAAAATAAATTCTACGAATTTGGGAAGAAATATATGGTTTTAAATAAAAGTTGATTTTTAAAATTAGTGCATAAATAGTAATGATATATATAGATTAAAAAATGATATTTAATTAAATTAAGATGGATTTAATACATATAATATGTTTAAGTATTAAATTTATGTTTCAGAATAGATTTCAGTAATAATTTGGATAAGTTAAGGTTAGGAAGGTAATTTGAAGTTAGTTGAAATTGATTTAATAAAGAATGTATTTAATTAAACTGATTGGAAACTTATTGAAATTGAGATGTAAGATATGATTTATAACTTGGGTTTGATTTATAAGAAATTTAATGAATATTTCTTATTTAAATAAAGTTTAAGGAAATATTTAGTAAAATGTGATTTAAGGCTAGTTAAATGATATTGAATTTATTAAGTGAATATTCCCTGATTAAATAATAATGAAGTTAAATCAAGAGCTATATGAAACTGTTAAATTTAACTTTGAAAATGTTGAATATTAAAGCTTTGAAATATATTGAAAATTTAAATGATCTGTTTAGAAATGAATTAAATTGATGAATTGAGCTTTGAATAAATTTGAATTTGGAATTTGAAGTTGATTTGAATCGATTTGCTAGACTTGAGGAAATTAAATACTTTACTTTTTAAATCATTTAATATATATATACTATTTTGGAAAATGGATATATTTGAAATGAAATGATATTTGGGTTTTGAAGTATAAATTTAATTGAAATGACCACGGTGTTAAAATGTATATTTCCACCTTGTAGATAGTTCTGAAGATCCTTAGAGGATGGTTATCCCAACATCCTTTAAGTTACTCGTATTTCAATTGATATTTCACTTGAGTTGGATTTATTTATATAAGAATGTTAATCCTGACTCGAGTGTTTTGTGTTTTGCTTTACGCTCGGGTCAGACCGAGTGATACAGCATTTGAGACTCACCCTTGGAGTTTGGAGCTTCCTTTGGAGATCCAACTATCGCCTCAGCTTTCAGCTCTTCTAGTTGATTTGTTCAGAGAAGTCATCTGTTGTACTGGAGACTTCACTGCATTTGAGATATTCTGTTGTATTTTATTTCTAACTCTGATGTTTATATAGTAGCTTCATGAACTACTATTTTATCTATTCCGCTGCGTATTATTGTATTACTCTGTGTCTGTGATTATGTGATTGATTTATTTACTGCATATGCTGAGTTTTGCCAAATTTTTATTACAATATGTTATTTTGAATTATTCAAGTCAGACATGTGTGGATTTATTGTCGATTTGAATGGTCCAAAATAGCGGGTCGTTACAGTTGGTATCAGAGCTTTGGCTCTAGGCAAAGCTTAGCATATATAGTAAATTTATTTACAGAATCACTTTCGTTCGAGTTTAATCTCTTCCTTTTGACTCGACTTCCTTTGAACTTTGGAACGTTCCCTACGGTTCCAAAATTCATTCTTGTCTCTCTCTATTGGTATTCTTTTGATTCTGGAGTATCCCATAACTCCACTTTGAATGATCTCTATAAGAATAGGCGATCTCGCCGATCTTTGAATGTTTTGTAAAGGGGTGAAACTCCTTTACAATTGGCATTGAATCACCAAAGATTTATATATCACTCGGTTTAGATGCTGCTATCTCTTGATATGCCGAATTCTATCTCTTGCGATCGAATGTCGATTTGCCTTAGATTTCCGCATCGATTATATTCTTGAAGTCACGGTTGACCCGGTTAAGGTCGCCCGCGATTTATATAAGTGTATCCATCTACTGTTTTGTAATTAATTATCTCATTTTCGTTCGAACTTATCTTCGAATCGGAATCCTAATTGATTAGAGTCCCTCTAATTTGAATTTCTATCTTTGTTTTGACATCCATTCTTGAATCGTCCTTTTTGAAAAATCGGGTTTATTCGTATTTTCGAAATTGTTTTATATATCGAAATTTTTATAAGTATGATTATATTCTATATATAAAAGTGGAAATGTTTTCGATAAGGATTATATATACCTTTTAAAAATAAGAATTTGAATTTTTGAAAGGATTTGAAATTTTGAAGTTATATAAGGAATTGTTTTATATAAAAAAATGATTTATAACTAAAGGATTTTAAATTTGAAAGTCGAGAATTGAACTCCGGTACTTTGAAATTGGTTTTAAGATTTTGAAATATATAATAATAGTATGATTTAAAAGTATTTTCCGAATAAGAAATGTTTCCAATGATTTTAATGAGTTTCGAATGATTTCGAAGAAATTCCAAAAGAAGTTTGAGAAAATAGAAGTCCAGAACTCACTTATGTCGCTGGAAAATAATTTCGGTGATGAGTGCACGCATCATCGACATTGATTTTCGAGTTTCATAGTGGGGGAGAGGCCACTTTAGTAGCATTGCTACTCGAGTGATTTTGCGAAACCGATTTTGATTTCAAATTCCAAAGTATGATTTGATGTTCGGAAGATATATGTATATATATACTTGAAGTGATTTGAAGTAAGCCGGTGTTCAGCCCTCGTGTTTCGAATTTGATATAAACCTATCTTTTGAAATTGACTTACTGATTGTTGCTAATTTCCAACTCTTGAATTTTAAAATGATTTCTTCAACTATTTTGAAGGTTCGAGCACTTCCAAATCAAGGTTAACTTTTCAAGGCTAAGAAATTTTGAAAAGTATAAAGTATATAAGTTTGATATGTATGTTAAAGTATGTAGTAATATGATTTAAATAAGTGGAAACTGTTTTGTTAAGTAAATGAATAAGGCAATGTTAACTTTTTCTAATATGAAATTTAGATTTGAAATGTTTTGAAAAGAATTTGGTCTTCAAAATATTTTGAATAAAAATGTTTTACTTAGTAACATCTTTATGAAACTATATATTTAACAAGTTGGAATAAATAAATAAGTTGTACGTATGCTGTTTTATTCGCATAATTAATTTGATCCAGGTTTGAGTACACAAGTTTGAGGTGAATTACACCATTTCGTGTTAGGATTTTTCATTCGATTCTTGATGGCGAATATTTGATATGGATGTTGGGCTTGATTCTAGAATTCTCTATCATAGTATATGGCTATGCAAGGAGACTGATGGCTTCTAGTCGAGAAACCATATCAAAGTCCGCATTAGGGAAGTCGAATGGACAATACTAGTTCGAAAGCGAACTTGTGTGATCGAGCGAGCGATCAAATGTGATTCTGCGAAATGATGACGTATGTACATCTTATATTCTAATATCATTGATATATTTTGACACTGAAATTGAAAGCTGTCGAGTTAGAATATCTTTGCTTACTAAAAGAAAATTTCAATTTAAATTACAAAGATATAACCCATAAAAGCAAAGATATTCAATCCCATATGGCTCTTCATACAGCGAAATTATTTTGAAAATTTGATCCTTATATAAGATAGACCTTACGTAAGTATAAGATGATTTTGAAAACCATTGATTTTGGAAATGAATTGGTTGACTTAAATTATTGATTTGGAAATTTGGATCTATTTTCTAAATCTATTATTTTGGAAACTTTGGAACTAAAGATAATTAATTTGAGGAGAAATAATTTGGTGAAATTGTATATGATTTTGAAATTGAACTGATATTGAAACAAATTGAAATTTGAGAACCTTATGTTACTAAACACTTGATTTGGGAGTTGTCGAACTTATATAAAATTGATTTGTATGAGTATGAAATTGATTCGAAAACTAGATTTGAAAGGGTACTCAATTTGAAAGTGAAATCTTATATAATTGAAGTCTATATAAGTATGATTTGATATACTATTGATTTTGGAAAGTATTTGATTTGAAAATTAAATCTTATATATAATGGATTTTATATAAGTACGATATTTGAAAGTGATTTGAAAAGGTACTATATGATACATATTTTCGAAGTAAAGATATGGAAAGTGCCTTCTGCTTGATATAAGATTTGTGGCCACATCTTGGATTCATTCTATCGATATTATTCTCTCTGATTTTGGTTTTCCGGATATGATACTCGAGTGTCCTTCGAATTCCATGGCGTTACCCATGGTCTTATGTTTCTCTCGTGACTGCATAGCGCAACTGCCTGGCTGAGTCTTGCCTAGGGGTACGGATTGTTTCCTGGGGGATCCAGGTGTAACCATTGTGTATCCTGCAATCTGTGTAGGTCGCGAATAGTAGCGCAAATGCTTGGCTGAGTCTTGCCTGGGGGTACGGATTGTTTTCTGGGGGATCCAGGCGTAACCATTGTGTATCCTGCATTCTACTAGTCATCATGGCGTAACTCGCAGGGCTGAGAAAGCTTACAGATATGGATTGTTTCTTGGGGGACCCAGGCGTAACCATTGTGTATCTGCGAACCATGGTTAGACAAAGGTTTTGTTTGTGTTTTGATTGGATTGTACTTTCCATATCTGTTTTTAAAAGGTTTCCAGTATTTTCACTAGGTGTTGAAACAGGTCTACTAAGTACCTAGAGAATTCTAGCTTTGCGCCTGATCAACGCACTGCCAGAGTCTACAGGAACGAGGATAAACTTGTTAAGACATCGAGTTATAAAGGTATTTTCAAAAGGAAATTCGTTTCGACTATAAAGGTATTTTATTATAAAAATATTTCCAACAAAGAAATTTTGTATTAATATTTGGAATTGAAATTCTAATGGTTTGAATTAATTATTCGGGCCTGATACTATTCTTTTGAATCTACCTTATTTGCTCAGCTTTATTCATTAACTCATCATCTGTTTTCCAAATCCTCCTTGTTTTCCTTGTTGATTATATATATATATATTTTTATATTTTTATTTATATACTACATGGTTTAATAGAAATTTTAGTGTTATAAATATTTTAGAAGTTATAAATTAAATAAAACATTTTTAAAGTAAATGATTATTTGTTTATTAATAATATTTGAAAGTATCTTGAGATAAATTAATAAAGTTATGAATTATGGATTAATGTTTTCAGATAGCTTCTTTGTAAATATAAGTAATAATGTAAATAATTGTTTTCAAATAGTTTTCATATAATTATAAAGGTGTTATTTAAAACATATAAATGGTATTTATAAATAAAGCAAGAAACTTTACAAATGAGTTTTGAAAAGTATTAAAGTATTAAAAATAATTGATTTGCAAATGAAGTTTTCAAATGAATATTTCAAGTAAAATTTATATAGTTTTAAATTAATTGTTTAATCTTAACCTTCAATCTATTTTCTTTCTGGTTGTTTCTATTCTTCTACCTCCTTTCTTTTCGGGGACGAAAAGTTTTGAGTGGGGGAGAGTGTAACGACCCGTAAATTTTAATAATTTTATGACGTAATTAATTGACATTTTGTGAAATTTTAAACAATAAAATTTGAAATTAAAAATTTATTATTTGGAATACGTCTATTTTTATATAGCAACTGGTAAATTTTCATCTGATAATATTGAAGTTTATTTTCCTGTGAAATTTCATTTCAAATCAAACCGGTTAATAACAGTGAATTTAAAAAGTTTTCCGAAACCAAAATATGTCAACAGGAGAAAATTTATTCAGATCATTCTGAATCAGACTGCGGAATTCGTTTTTCCAAATTTAGATTTCTATTGCTCCGTTTATCTTATTTCTGACATAATAGCAGTATTTCTGGTACCGATTATCGACTTTTGATCGGATGATCGTACCACTAATATCTGTATACCGTTTTGATCGTCCCGTCGTGCTGATCTCTTCGGTATATTTATTTCTGTATTTTGAAGTCCAGAACACAGCAAAATCCACGAAACTGGTAAATCGTATTGGTACCGGATCCGTGACCGTTTGTTTTCTTTTGAATTTAAACTTTATCCGTGTCATCCAAGAAAATATTAATTGCTTTAATAACTTTGCTGAATCATCGGACAACCATCCCTATTCAAATTTTTCTTTTGATCTGATTTGTGGCTTACGTTACTTTGAAATAAATTTATAGATCTATACCATAGCCTGTAACTTCTTTTTTTACTTGGAATCATTTATCTACATATTCCTCTTCTGCTCCTTCATTCTTTTCATTTCCCCAGCCCTCTCTTTCCTCTGCTCATCTCCTCTTTTCTCAATTTTTTGTTTGTTTTCTCCAATTCCCGGATCTGCTCGTCCTCAACAATATATAATTATTACTAAACCCATTCCTTTCCGAAGCCGACACCGTGCTCCCCTACCGCCGAAGGCCTCCCACCACCACACTCGGCTCCACCTCTAGCTTACCCTCCTTTGCCGAACACATGAGCACCCATCCCGCACCTCCACCGTACCCACGGCCAACGACCACCATCAGTGCCTAGATCTCCGCCCATCTCCCCGAATCCAACCCCTCGTCTCCGACCCAGTCCTATCGGCCTGATTGCAGCCTGGACCCTCCCTCAACCGAGACTTTCCCAGATCCTCTTCCCAGGCCGAAACTTCCTCCATCCTTCGCCTCCCCTGCCATCCGCCTGGTTAACCAATGCCGAGCCTCCACTATCTTCGGTTCAACCACCAACCCGAGCAAGCACCCACGTCTCTGACCGCCACCGCAGCCGCGCCTCCGAAATCCTCCACCACTCCGACGCCTCGGCTCCAGCCTTGACCCAATCGGCCTCCTCCTCCACTTCCCGATCTAAGCTCGCCCTTCCTCTTCCATTGTTTATAAGCATGTGATAAACTGTAAGTATATATATGATGTATATAGATTTATGTTTTGGATTTTTAAATTATAATATATATTGGTTTATATAATCTTCTATGTTATATAGGTTCTTATATAAATAATGTTTTACAACCTTCTTTATTTTATGTTGTTTTAAATTTTTATGGGTTATGTTATAAGTTTGGGTCTGAGTTTTGAATTAAGCACGCATAGGGATGTAAGAGTATACATGTTATATTTTACATTTTATATCAGTTTATAAAGTACAGTATATATACAATACTTTATATATGAGAGGATGTATGGTAAATTTCTACAGTCTATTTATGGGTGTTAGTCTTCATGATTTGTCAAGATATTTGCGTGTGTGGTCACACTGTAGCTTATGTATATACACTTTTATACATGTCAGTACATAAGTTTAGACAGTGCAGTTAGTCATATGCAAGGGTATATGTATAAGTTTATTTGCTGTTGATAAGGTTAATATATTGGTGTTTCGAAAAAAAAAGTTTGTTTAAAGTTGAAACCAGATGTTGATTCCAAGAACGCATTTGTAAAAAAAAAAAACCTTTTTATTTTCAAGTGTTGGAGATGTAGATATATATATATCTTGGTATATGTCGGTACATATATGTGTTTGTTTGTATTACGTGCATTTTGGGTCGGCATATCATACGGTCTGCATTACATAAGTTGTTTGCACATACGGTCGGCATATCATACGGTCTGCATATCATATAGTTGTTTGCACATATATATAGCGTGTTAAGTTATTTATCTAAATTGATGATATGTGTGTAAATTTTATTTTGCCTAAGTTTTGTTTTTGTAGTATATATATAAGAATGATGTTTGGAATAGATTTTGTAACAAATTTTAAAACATATATTTGGAAAAGAAATATATATATATAGACGTGTATATATGAAATTTTGAAAAAAATGTAATATATATATTCGTTGATTTTGATATATGTGTTTTGGTTAAAAACAATGATTTGAAATATATATACATTTAGTTAATATGTGTTTAAATTTATTTGTAAACAAATATAATGTATTTATCTTATTTTAATATATACATTTGGACTTAGGATGTGACTTGATATATATATATATATATACATCACTCGTACCAATTATCTTCATCAATCCTGTTCTGACTTGATTTCGTAAATCCTATTTATCAGCTCCGTTCGTCGATTTGAGTTCAATCTTACCTTGTGTTGAGATTTCGTGCCTGGACTTCGCAACCACTTCATTGTCTATCTCTCTAATCTCGAAAGGTGAGCAATCACTCACGATTAATATTCTTATATTTATTAAATTTGATTTCAATTGAAACGTCAATTGAAATATGCTGCTGTTAGTTATTCACATTGTTATATATATGTCATTATCTGTATCTGCTCACCTGTGATATCTGACACCATTATCTGTTATTTATATTGTTGATATATGCCTGTTTCTGTTGTTATTTTATTATCATATCTGTTATCACTCTGTAAGTTCCCTGTTAGTATAAAATCACTATGGGTTGAAATGATACATACCCGAACGGACTTTAGAATAGGAGAAAATCGTTATGGGTTGAAATGATAAACCCAAGCGATTTTCATTTGAATTAAAATTGGGATTACGGGTTGAAATGATATCTACCCGTATATATTTAGATTTCGGATTGAAATGATAAATATCCGTATCACTTAACCATATGATAGATATATATACAGACACCGTTGGTCCATATATATAAATATTTTGAAATAAAATTCTACGGATTTGGGAAGAAATATATGGTTTTAAATAAAAGTTGATTTTTAAAATTAGTGCATAAATAGTAATGATATATATAGATTAAAAAATGATATTTAATTAAATTAAGATGGATTTAATACATATAATATGTTTAAGTATTAAATTTATGTTTCAGAATAGATTTCAGTAATAATTTGGATAAGTTAAGGTTAGGAAGGTAATTTGAAGTTAGTTGAAATTGATTTAATAAAGAATGTATTTAATTAAACTGATTGGAAACTTATTGAAATTGAGATGTAAGATATGATTTATAACTTGGGTTTGATTTATAAGAAATTTAATGAATATTTCTTATTTAAATAAAGTTTAAGGAAATATTTAGTAAAATGTGATTTAAGGCTAGTTAAATTATATTGAATTTATTAAGTGAATATTCCCTGATTAAATAATAATGAAGTTAAATCAAGAGCTATATGAAACTGTTAAATTTAACTTTGAAAATGTTAAATATTAAAGCTTTGAAATATATTGAAAATTTAAATGATCTGTTTAGAAATGAATTAAATTGATGAATTGAGCTTTGAATAAATTTGAATTTGGAATTTGAAGTTGATTTGAATCGATTTGCTAGACTTGAGGAAATTAATACTTTACTTTTTTAAATCATATAATATATATATATACTATTTTGGAAAATGGATATATTTGAAATGAAATGATATTTGGGTTTTGAAGTATAAATTTAATTGAAATGACCACGGTGTTAAAATGTATATTTCCACCTTGTAGATAGTTCTGAAGATCCTTAGAGGATGGTTATCCCAACATCCTTTAAGTTACTCGTATTTCAATTGATATTTCACTTGAGTTGGATTTATTTATATAAGAATGTTAATCCTGACTCGAGTGTTTTGTGTTTTGCTTTACGCTCGGGTCAGACCGAGTGATACAGCATTTGAGACTCACCCTTGGAGTTTGGAGCTTCCTTTGGAGATCCAACTATCGCCTCAGCTTTCAGCTCTTCTAGTTGATTTGTTCAGAGAAGTCATCTGTTGTACTGGAGACTTCACTGCATTTGAGATATTCTATTGTATTTTATTTCTAACTCTGATGTTTATATAGTAGCTTCATGAACTACTATTTTATCTATTCCGCTGCGTATTATTGTATTACTCTGTGTCTGTGATTATGTGATTGATTTATTTACTGCATATGCTGAGTTTTGCCAAATTTTTATTACAATCTGTTTTTTTTGAATTATTCAAGTCAGACATGTGTGGATTTATTGTCGATTTGAATGGTCCAAAATAGCGGGTCGTTACATTTCAGTTCTTCACTTGTCATCTATTTACAATTTCATACATCATCAATTTAACAACATTCATTCAGTGGTTCAATATGTAATTAAGCAAATCATACATGTCAATAGATTTAACAGTTAAAGGGGTCATATTATACAAATGTCAGTTAATCAAATTAACATTTAATTATCCTATATCAAGTTCAATTTCCTACTATTTATCATTTAACATTAACAATTTATCGTCCAATATAAACATCAACAATCAATCAATTATAAGCCAAACTGTATTATCATCGCATAAATAATTAACAGATAATGGTGTCAGATGTCACAGGTGAACTGATACAGGTAATAGCATATATAACAGTGTAATTAACTAACAGCAGCATATTTCAATTGTCGTTTCAATTGAAATCAAATTTAATAAATAAAGAACGTTAATCGTGAGTGAGTGCTCACCTTTCGAGGTTAGAGAGAATAGATAACAGAGCTAGCTACGAATTCCCAACACGAGTTTGACGTAAAGTACGATGGACAAGAGTTCGATATGCAAGCTGATAAATAGGAATTACGAAGTCCAATCAAACAGAATCGATGAAGATAAAGGTATAAGTGAACTGATATATAACTATATATAACTCTTTACATAAAACCATATTTGAATTTCAAGCACATATTAAATCAAATATATAAGTAATTCAAACTCCTCTTTTTTTTAAAATAAAAATAAAAATAAAACACATAAGACAAACATATTTTATATAGCTGAGGTAGACTTCCATACTTAATATACTTTATAATATATATATACTGTATACACTTAAAACTAGCATATATACCCACAACATATAATTCAAATTCAGAAATATAAATATACAATTACATCTACATATTCTGAACATTTATAAACAAATAAAAGAAACATATATATGCTGTAATTCTTATAACTTATGTACACTTCACTAAATACACTGTAACAAATATAAAGCTGCTAACATATATACTATTGCCTTATCATACAAATATACTTTACTATAGATTTTCAAAGTCAGTACAAACAAAAGTCTAAAAGTAAAACAAAATTTTGTAAAAGTTTTATATATATAACTTAACATATCATATAATATAGATATACTTGTATAAACTATATAGATAACTTTTAAATATAACGTGTAAACAGGATATATATATATACTTACAGATATAAACAGGCATACTATCTAGTAAACTTATATAAATTTAGGAAATCAATATACCACTTATAGTGGAAACCACTATATAATTTATAAAGTTATATAGGCTGATATCTTATATGTATGCAACCATAGATTATGTACAGCAACCCTCATATGAAATAACTATGATAAATCTCCACACTAAAACATCTCAGGTTAATATATATCTCGTATATATAATACTATAAACTATAACAACCTGTTACATACTTTGGGATCAACAATATATCGGCCAATTTAAAATAGTAAATCATGTATATACACTGTAACTATAGATTATACCTTAATATATAGTACTGACATTAATAAAATGCTATATAACATATCTAGACATAGTGACTATCATATTACATAGCTTAGTAAACAAATATAAGGAAATCTTATGTATATAACATTCCATATAGCAACTTATATCGACTATATATATAATATACCTTATATCAAAGAAGACGAGGAGGGTGTTGTAACGTGGAGATGAGTTGCTGCTGGAGTCGGGAGCAGTTGCTAGTGCGTTGAGCGAGGCTAGAGGTAAAGCACGACAGTGGTGGAGGATCTGCATGTGGCACGGTTATAGAAGAGGAGGTGGAGCTCGCATGGGGCTGCTGTTGTGGGATGATGGCGAACGTGGTAGAGGAAAATGCTTGGTTTCGGTTTGTGGTGGTCGTGGTTGGTGGAGGGTGGCGATGCATGATGACGTGGCAGGTGATGGTGGTGAGAGGCTGTTCGGAGTGGCTATGGGTTGAAACTGTGGGGGAGGATGACTGGAAGGTGAAGCTATGGGTTGTTGGATGTGGGGTCGGTGGTTGCAGCAGAGGGAAGGGCGGAGGATGCTAAGTGTCGGGCTGACGATGGTGAAGGCAGGGGAGGCTTCACGTGGAGGGTGGTGGGGTGTTTGGTTAGTCGACGATGGTGGTTGCGATGAGGGCGGCTGTGGATGGGCAGACGTGGTGATGGAGGCGAGGCCGAGCAAATGGGGAGTGGAAGGCTGGGTTTGCTTAGGTAGTGAAGTCGGAGGATGGCTGCAAGTGAAGAAGAAAATAGGCTAGGTTTGGGAACGACATACAGGCGAATGATATTCCCTTTTTCCTATGAACCGAAAGAAGCACTAAATGAATTCCACCAGAAATATGACTCTCGGGAATAGAAAGGGTTGATATGTTTTAAAGTTTAAGACTCTTTATTTTCTCACGAAATGAATGGACACCGAGAAACAAAGAGGCCAAATATGGATACGGATACAGAAACCGTTTTACTGGTTTTACTGCATACCAGAGTTCGAAAAACAGAAATGAATATACCATAGAGAATGGCACGACGATACGGTCACAATGATATACAGGTATCAGTGGTTCGATCGAAAAAAAAAAATTGAATTTTCTACTAGCGGAAAATGCAAGAAAAACGCTGAAAAATAAGATCGACGGAGCCAAAGATGTCCGAATTTGGAAAAACGACAAACTGAAATCTTGCTCAAAAGATGGTTTAGAATTTTTCTATGTAAAAATATTTAGGTTTCGAAAACATTTTATTTTCATCGCTTTTTAACTGATTGAATTGAAGTAAAATTACGCGCGAAATAAACTTTCATATTTTTGGACGAAAATTTACCAGTTGCTATGTTTAACTAGACGTATTCCAAATATTAAATTTTTATTTCAAAATTTTATCGTTTTAAAATTTCACAAAATTTCAACTAATTACGTTATTAAAACAGTTGAAATTTTACGGGTCGTTACATCGATCATCCAATGATGGCTAGAAAAAATCGATGAAGTGCGAAGCCCTATGGTGGAGGCATTATCGGTCATCATTAGAAGCGAGACCGGTCAGAGCAGGCTCAGTGAGGCATTTAGGTGGCTGATCTGGTGTCGGATCAACGTTAGGGGGTGCATGGCGATAGTGATTGGTATTTGAAGGCAACAATGTTGTGTACCTTTATGATCATTTGAGGAAGGTAGTTTTGCATCTAAGACCCTATAATTTATTCATTTATAAATTAAACCTTAAAACTTCTAACCACCATTTCTTTTACACAAGAACTTTATTTCACATGCAGTTTCTTCCATTGGACTCGTGGAGAGATTTGAGAATTTGGCATAAGGGTTTCTAGGCTTTGAGAATATTAAGAAAAAATGCCTTAGCCAATCCTAAAGGTTGTAAGTATCTACATTTTATATAAATTATTTATTTAAATACCTAGTATTGATAAACATACATTCCATTAATATGTAGTTATATTTAAGCCTATCAATGGTATGGGTTTCGGCCTAAGCCCGGCCCGAACCTGCCCAGTTATTGTGAGTTTTTGCCTTAACTACACAGGTCTGACCCAGTTAATATCAGTGTTAGGTACTGTCTTATAAAAACCCGACCTGGTTAGGGCCCGATTCAATTATTAGTTTTCCATCGTATCAAAACATGAGTATATATGTTATTTGTTTACCACTTTGTATGTTTGCATGTAGATGTTTATTGTATACTTTTATTGTGAACTTGGCTACATCACCACCCAATTTGTAATTTGTACATAAACCTAACAAAAATTGCAAGTTTAAAGTATTGTTTTAACATAAATATTATGAGTTGGTATACGGGTATTACCCGGTGGGCTAAAAATGCCCGATAGGCCGAGCTCGGGTATTAGTTTTGAAATACCATATGGGTTCGGGTCAGACTCAGATTTTGATTATTGTAATCGGCCGTGGATTTGGATTTTATGTTAACCAAACCGAACTTGGCCCGTTGATAGGCCTAGTTATATTTGTGTGATAGTGATTTACATATTTCGATATTTTGTTGTGAAATACAACTGTACTAGATTTGAATGTATTTAATATTTAATCTATCAAGAACCTAAAACTATATAATTAAATGTGATAGTCGGTATAGGGTATAGTTGGCTAGTTACTATAATATATACCTTATAATGATGACAGCGGTAGACTATTCGGATTTGCACACGGAACTGTCACATAGAATAACCATGTATAATTAACTCCAAACTACGCTTAAAATAAGGACATTTAAATAGTATTTATGCATTTCCAAGGAAATACATTAATAATAATGTTCATTAAGCATGAGTTAATGTGATCCATAAATAATAATGAAATGGGTTATATAAGTAAGAGATAGTGAATATTAAATATACAATAGTAAAATGCATCCAAGTAGATTAAATGGACTAATATTGAATAAACGATTTATTTATAATATATAAGCTTTAAAAGAAATTAAAATAAAGAGGGTTAATATCCTTAGAAAGATATTGATGACAATGCAAACTCAAAATATAATATAAACCTTTACCAATCGATTTTACTACAATAAGGAGTGTCGTAATGATATAGTTGAGAGGAAGTCATAAATTGTAATAAAATGACTCGCGTATTAAGAATACTGTAAGAACGCTTATTTGGGTTATTATCCATGTGATTCTACACTTATTGTCAAGAACATGCCAACAAGGGACAAATAATATTTGTTAGCATTTTGATGGGTAACCGTCATTTACTGATATTTATTTAACGATGTTATATTATTATTAAGATCCACCGTTTATCGTCATGCATGGTTGTTAATATCTCTGATAGTTGCTCTTATGAACTATTACGATTATTATCTATAGATTTACATATTTACTTATATAGTTGAATAATCACGTTTGGTTGATATTTGGTCGAATATGGATGAAACGTGAATTATGGCTATTGTGTGTGTATACATGTCAAGTATTGTACTTGATTATCTTATTATGTTGTAAATGGATTGTTGGATGTGCAAACCTGATTTTTTTAATGTGCTAGTGATGTTACCATGTTATAACATTTATGGATGCTGGAGAAGAATATGTTTAGGTATGAAAATAGAACTATATGGGTTTGATCCCGAAATGGTACGTAGGTAATCTTTAATCCATGCAATAGCCATCGGATTACTTAGGTTGGGCTAGGTTGTATAGAAAATGACACAACCCCAAACTAGTTAACACCAATTTTCTCCTTCACTTTATATTTCTATATGTTCTTAAGTTTACAGCTCTAATGACATAACAGAAAACAGAAGCCCAGTGGAATGTTGCATCGAAAGGTTGATCATTTAATATGCTTTTTTTTATGAACGTGATAATGAGTGATGCAATTGAATATGTTAGTAGTTGGGATTATATTATTTGTTGCACCAGTCCTTGTATATTGAAAATTATTGCAGTAATGTAATTTTGTCTAATTTCGTTGTGAGGTGAATTGACTGTACAAAGACTAGAACCTTTAAATTAATCCACCTAACAACTTGTGGTTTTTAATATACGAGATTAGTGTTTTTTAATCTTAATCAAGTTTGACACTAATTTTGAGTGACAAAAATTGAGGATTGTTACATTTTGGATCAGGACTTAGGTTACAATTCCCTGAGCCATGTGTAAGCTGAAACTATTTAAATTAAACAAATTCACACCCTATATTAGGCTAAAAAATAAAATGAAAGAACATATAACGACCCAGAATTTTGAACAAATTAAATTGGAAATATTTAATTAATTTTAAATATTTGAACGGTAATTTAATTTGAATCTCGAATATAACTTTGAAACTGGCGATTAAACTTGGAAATTTAATCTATTGAATTGAATAAAAAAATTTATATCTTCAATTTTTAGTTGAAGAAAAATATTTTGAAAGCTTTTAAAATTCGTATTTACAGTACTAAAGATAACTAAAAAACTTCAGAATCTAATTTCGAATTGAATTGTTCAGTTTGAAATTATATCGTTCGAATTGATATTTAAAAATAGTCAATTTTCACACCGTCTCGGAATTTGACGAAACCAGTTCCATTGGGTCCGTAATATTGTATTATTATCGGATTTCAAATTTCGTATTATTCGGAGTTGTTACGTGAGCATACGGTAAGCAAACGCGTTGAGATTTAAATCAAATTCAATTTGAATTTAAATATACATAATTGGTCAGCATCACCCACCCTAGTTTCTTAGCAGACCTACTGTCTGTAAATCGCGTACCCTTGTCTCCCCTTCCTTCTCTGTTAAGATACACGAAAGGAAATCATTTCGTTCAAGTTAAAAATCTCGTTCAAAAGGAAATAAAAATGGCGACACTCCTATTTCCAGAAGCAAAGGTTCTCGTTCAAAATTTAAAACCAAGGCCGAACAAATCTTCCTTCCCCCAAATTTCTTTTCCACTCCAGTTTGCTCACGAGATCACTTCACAAAAAAAAAAAAAAAGAAAAAAAAAAGAAAATCTCGTTCGAATTCGCGAGTGGGAGCAGGCGTTCAAGGCAGCGGCGACTCGCGTAGGCACGATCGAAAACCTCAGGCGCGCGTCTCTCGATCGAGATTTGCATTCGGGATCACGAGGGTGTCGCAAGTGGGCCAGGTTCGTCGCCGTGATGCTCGTATGGTTGTGGGGTCGGCGGCAGCAATTCGTTCGACGTCACGCGCGAGGCAGATGAAGGCTCGAGATTTCTAGGGTTCGCGTGAGGCTGAAGTCGAAGGGGGAGAGGGGCAGCAGTGTCGCGAACGTGAAGGCCTATCGCGATGTCGAGTTGTTCTGGTAGGCGAGACAGATCGTGATTTTGGGTAGGGCTTCCGTGATGGGGAGACGTTCTCTTGAGGTGGAGTTCGCGAGGCGTTGATGGTGGGTTCGTCGATGTTGAAGGATGATGGTGAGGCCGGTTATGGAAGTGGGTTTTGCCTGAGGTATAACAGTTTTGGGTTTAATTTAATTTGAGAAAATAAATATAGATTAGTTATATACATACTTTACTTTGATATATATGGGTTCCCTGTATATGTTATTAACCCTTAAACGGTAAATTTCCCATTAGGTTTGTACAGGAAAAAAAAAATACAAGCAGAAATATATGTAGTAGGGTATATCTATGTAGATTTTTAAGTTTATGAATATACAGAAAGTAAAAGAAAATTTGTTTACGATTCAAATTTTTAGTTCAAAAATGAAACCCTTGGTTAATATTAATTTATTAAACAAGCAAGAATGAAAATTTATTATTCGATTTATTTCGAATATTAATCGATTTTATAAAATTGTTTATACAAGGTATAAATCAAGAAATCGAGTCAAAATGGAAATGGATGGCAAAATAAAATGCTAAGGTGAGATTTTCTCACTCGAAGGAAATTTGATTTTACAGTTATTATTGATTGATGATTGCTATTGGATGTGATATTAGATATAGTAGGATATATCTATATATAGCAATATATACATATTGGCATATGTATATATTGGATTGATGATTTCCCGCCTCGTATAGCGGATGAGACCCTATTGCGCCGTTAGTAAGCGGATTATTTTATAAAACCCATATACCGCGATAATTCCGTACTGGAGCGGAATTGGTATTGTGCTAACATCTTTGGATGTAGGGAAACAGGTTGGAGGGATCCAACTGGACCCCTCACATTGATTGAATTTATTTCTATTGTGATATGAATCTATGAATGATTATAGTGATGCTATTAATCATATTGATATCTGGAAATTGTTTGAAAGCTAAAATTTAGCTGAATGGATGTTTTGACATCATTGGATTCCAAAGATAAACGAAATTGAATTTTTGAAATTCAAGTAGAAAATTTCTAAGTGAATCAATTTTTGAAATTGAAGAAATTTTGAAGAAAGGAACTTTTAAAGTATAAAAAGTAAATTTTTATAATCGTATTGAATAAATTCCAGAATAAAGTGAAAATGCTAAATAAATGGATTTCATAAAACAGTGATTATAAATTGAAGAATTTAATTTAAGAATTTGGATTTTTAAATAGATTGAAAGAAACGATTGAAATTTATTTCCTTAAAAAAAAAAGAATTTATTTAAAAGAAGATAAGTTGGAAATCCAATTAGAAATTTAATTGGTAAATTGAAATGATTTGGGAAATCAATGTAAAATGAGTTCAATTTAAAGAATCCATTTAAAAACATGATATTGAATGATTTGAAGGAAAATAAGGAATTTATTCTAGTAGAGATAAATAAAATTAGAAATCAATCTGTAATTGATTTAATATTTGGAAAAGAACTTTTGAGAAATCAGTATGGAATCTTTTATTTAAAGTTGAAAATAAATTCAGAAATCAATATTGAAATTGAATTGATATTGAAGTTTTTATAAATAGAGTTGAAATTTATAAAAGTTGTTTATAAATCCGAAATCACTTATTTTGATAAGTAAAATATAGAAGTTAATAAAAAGAAGATTTATAAGCTGAAGTTGTTATCAAAACAGAAATAGAATTTATAAACGTTGTTTTATAAATTCAAAATCAATTGAATTTGATAAACTGAATATAGAAGATTATAAAAAAAAGATATATTCACGATTTTGGACAGTGAATGTATTATTGAATAAAATGGATTCATTTTTTTGAAGAAGTGATACTTTAGAACGAAGTTAAACATTTTAAAGATGTTTTAAAATGTATTACGAATCGAAAGCATAGATTTCAACACTTGTTGTTGAAATAGACGTTTTCGAGAAATATAAGGAAATGGTGGACTATAACACTGTTGTTATAGTAAATGATTTCCGAAAGGAAATGTTTTTAATGTAGTATTGGGATTTATATATCTATCTAAATCCGAATCCCTATACTAGTGATTTTGAGTCGTCGTAACGATGTTTTACGTAACATTCGTTTTGACTCAAATAGATGTTGTTAAAATAAATGATTTCCTTAAAGAATGAAATATATACTTAATATTGATTTAAGTATATCGAATATTTTTCAAGTGTTGAAAATAAATAGATTTGGGAAACACTTATTTTTAAAATAAGTATGGAATTGCTTTTCCAATATGAAATGAAACGTTTTGAGAATTTATCTTCTTTAAGATAAATTGAAATTGAATATTGAAATCGATTTGAAAATCGAATATCAGTAGATACTCGAAAATATAAATTCACTATGGAATTTATAAAAGAAAGGGAAGTTGTTTAAAAATAAATATCGATTTATTTTTGGTGTGTGGAAATTTTATATCTAGTAAAAGATATTTTTGAAGATGAAATAATTTGGAGAATTATTTGGAATCTGGTGATGTTGCGCATCTTTATTGATAGTTAAATAACCGACTATCAATAATTACCTTTAGATAGGTATTTGTTGTGAATTGGATGAATTTGAATGCCACACTTATTTTTGAATAATCGCTCACTATTCGGGTTAGCCGGGAAAGGACCATGGGGTCGTATAACCCATTCCGAATATGTGATACGTCGTTATGAATTGCATTCGAAGACCGGTGTTGAAGACCGGATATTTTTGAAAACGGAAGGATTACCGTCGAGTTACTCTACATCGGCTGATCTCCGATTTAGAGGTTTTATCACCCTTAGTGACGGGAAGTCCGGACGTGATTAGAAATTTATCCGGATATGCAAGGGCTTCGTGAGAAGTGCCTTCGGTTCTGTTCGATCCCGGAACAGACTTGTATGGATTGTGTGTCTGACGTTACAATTTGAGATATAAAGCTGATTTCTTTCAAATACATTTCTGTTGGTGGCGGAGAATTTATTCTCTTAGCTTAACACCCTTCTCTGAGACGTACGAGCTCAGAGGTTATGTAGTTGAAATTTATCAGCGATATATCCCAATTTGGTAACGTGGCATACTGAGTGTTGCTGTGAAATGATCAGTGTTTGATCATTTGCGATATGATCATTTGTTTGATCTTATATCTTTGTGATCATAGGTTGATCATTTTTGTTTGACCCGAAGCATGGCTTTGTAGAAAGCGTAGCTTTGTGGACGAGACTTCATCGAGCCTCACACCCCGGAAATGGTCAAAACAGGAAGGATGCGGCAAGGTTCTAGGGAGTAGCGCCCCTTAGTGTATGTCATTCCTTCTGGATAAAGGTGGTATCATGGTATGGAGCCCAGATACTTAACCTCTGTGGTTACTGCATTATTATTATCTATGTGGTTTGTTGCGAATCGGGGATCCTCGGGAAGATCGGTGACGATCCGGGGATGGCATACGCGTGTCAGTAGTTACCTATTTTTGCAGAGGTAACCCGGCCTTGTGTTGGCAGAGATCCGGTTAGGTTCTCGGGTCGTCTATTCCAGGGACGTACCCATCGTGGATAGGAAGTTCCTTAGCCTGACCATTTGTTGGAAATCCAAAGAAACAATACGTGACGTGTACGGTTTTAGTTGTATTACCTGCTATGGAATGTGGCGGTAACCTGCTATTGAACATAGTAGCTATAGTAGGCATAAGTGCGGAATGCCTATGCTGGCTAAGATTAATATTATACTTTCGAAATGATTTCTACACTATGCACTAATAATAATATCAAAATGATTTGATTTTTGCGTAGTAAGCATCTTTGACTATCATAAGAAGAAATCTCCTCCAATTCTGCGTTTGCATTGTGTGTGTGGTGGGAGGTCTTATGGTAGTTTCATTTTCCAAAAGCATTTCGAATTGACTTAAAAAATTATTTTGTTGTTATAAAGAATAACTGTTTTACGATCTCACACCAGTCACCATGACTGACTCGGAGTTTATTGTTCCCTTCTAAACTCTGGGTGCCCACCAATTTCCACACGGGCAGCCTAGAGTTATATTATCAGGATATTCTGGAGCTTTGGAGATAAGCTGGATGGCGAGACGTAGTATTTGTATCTGATAGTTTTTATTCCGCTGTGTATTCTGTATGAGGACAAGTTATATAACTGTCCATTGTTGTATATGACTCTGATGATTGATGTATGTATAAAATGATATAGTTCTTTGTTTTAGAGATTATTCATTTATCTATTATATATTGTTCCGCTGCGATATGTGAGATTCTGATATTGTTTTCTGTTTCTGTTCTGATGTGTTGTTCTGTGGTTCTTCTTTCCTTTTCTGCTTTCTTCTTCTTCTCTCTATCTTTTCTTCTACTTCTTCTTTCTAAAACCCTCACTATTGGAGTTTCCGACACTCGATTGCTCGGCAGTCGATAAAGTGAGTATCGATGCCGAATTTTCGAAAGTCAAAAATTTCGGTACGTGACAGCGTGGTATCAGAGCATATGGTTAAGCGACAACCCTGCTCTGTTGGGTGTTACTCATTAGAGATAGAGTCAGCAGTACTCTAGAATGAGTTTGAGTGTAATAATAGATATGAGCGCGTATTTGTTAGTGAATATGAAATTGTTTTGTATTGTGTTGACTTATCGGTTGATTGTTTATAGATTCTGGTCGGTGCAGACTAGCTAACTGTAATCGATAGGGGTTTCTAAACTCTTAAACAAGATAAACCGACACAGTATTGTTTTAAATAGGGTAAATGAAATAATTTTACCCAAAACTATTTTTGTATAGAAAAGAAATGGTTTTCTATGAATTATCATAGTATATGGTTGCATGGTTGTTAGGAAGTGATAATATTGAAATGTTATCATTACTATTGAAACTGAATAAGAAACTGAAATCGTAACTCCAAAGATAAGAAATAAATCCATATATAAATGAAATTTGAGAATGTAAATTATAAATGTGATTTGTAATTTGAAACGGAATTTCAGAGAAGTATTTGGAAAGGTTTTGAAAAGGTTAAATCTTTTTGATCTGAAAATGAATTTCAAAGGTTTGAAAAGTATTTTGGAGAGTTGAAAGCTCTAAACTCTTTTCGGTCGCTGGAAAATAACTTCGATGATGACCGCGGCATCGTTGGTGTTCATTTTCGGGTTTCCAAAAGAGAAATTGCTGCCAAATTGTTTTAAATGGAAGTTGTTGGAAAAATTTGGGTTTTGTTTTAGAAATTCAAAGGATGATTTGAATTGTTTTCAAAAATGGTTTTGAAAAGGTTGAAAAAACTCTGGAATGCTATATAAAAATATTTATGAAATATTGTAAGTTGATAACCTATACAAATTGAATTTTGATAGAATAAATTTAACTTAAAGATGAAGTTAAATAAATGTAAGTACAAGTGAATTGATTGTGATTTAATGAAAGCGAAATTGAAAGTTAAATTAGTGAAATTAAACCTTGAATTGTGAACTAAATGAAAGAATGGTTCGAAATTGCAAATAAATTCAAGTAAGTAGAAATAAATTTTAAATGAATGGAATTCACAATTGTAAGTGAATAAAATTGAAACTGAATGTTGAAAACAAATTTGAATTTGTCCGTGGATTAGAATTTGTAATAAATTAGTAAATGAAACTAATTTGAAACAGTGCAGTTGTAAAAGAAAGCCGATGAAATTCAATATTCAGAAGTAAATTAAATTGAAAGAGTGAATAAAATTCAAATGAAGTTTGAAATGTAAAATTTAATGAAAATAGACATGTAACTTCAACAATGAAGTAAAAATGTAGAAGAAGTAAGTATCAAATTTTTTTTTTGTAATGGAATTTGCAAAATGTTTGAATATGTAACTAGATATTATGGCTAGTAGGACATACAGGTGTTATAAAAGGAATTGGAATTGAATTGCAAAGATAAATTTGAATTGCTCAAAAAAGGTATGTATTTAAATTTGAATATGAGATTTGATGACTTATTTCTCTAGCCGCTTGGCTTTTTCTTTTTCTTTTTGAAATCTGAGAGTCCGTAGGGACGTTTTGTAGTCGTACCGTATTAGCCGCGCAAAGGAGACGCTGTCAAAATTTTTCGGAAATTTAGGGTGTTAGAAAATTTTTGAGAAATTTTTTTGAGAAATTTTGAAAGTTTAAAATTTGAATTTGAATTTGAATTTAAAATTGAATTGAAAGTAAACAATGTTGTTTGGAAACTTATAATTTGAGTTGGAAAAATTAGTTGAATTGATAACGAATCTTTAGTAGAAAGATTTGTTTTGAAAATTTATAAAACTAATTGAATTATGAAAAATAGTAGACGAGTTAAGTACTTTTTTCCTAACTTGTAATTTCGAGGATGAAATTCTTTTAAGGAGGGAAGTCTGTAACGACCCAGAATTTTGAACAAATTAAATTGGAAATATTTAATTAATTTTAAATATTTGAACGGTAATTTAATTTGAATCTCGAATATAACTTTGAAACTGGCGATTAAACTTGGAAATTTAATCTATTGAATTGAATAAAAAAATTTATATCTTCAATTTTTAGTTGAAGAAAAATATTTCGAAAGCTTTTAAAATTCGTATTTACAATACTAAAGATAACTAAAAAACTTCAGAATCTAATTTTGAATTGAATTGTTCAGCTTGAAATTATATCGTTCGAATTGATATTTAAAAATAGTCAATTTTCACACCGTCTCGGAATTTGACGAAACCAGTTCCATTGGGTCCGTAATATTGTATTATTATCGGATTTCAAATTTTGTATTATTCGGAGTTGTTACGTGAGCATACGGTAAGCAAACGCGTTGAGATTTAAATCAAATTCAATTTGAATTTAAATATACATAATTGGTCAGCATCAGCCACCCTAGTTTCTTAGCAGACCTACTGTTTGTAAATCGCGTACCCTTGTCTCCCCTTCCTTCTCTGTTAAGATACACGAAAGGAAATCATTTCGTTCAAGTTAAAAATCTCGTTCAAAAGGAAATAAAAATGGCGACACTCCTATTTCCAGAAGCAAAGGTTCTCGTTCAAAATTTAAAACCAAGGCCGAACAAATCTTCCTTCCCCCAAATTTCTTTTCCACTCCAGTTTGCTCACGAGATCACTTCACAAAAAAAAAGAAAAGAAAAAAAAAGAAAATCGCGTTCGAATTCGCGAGTGGGAGCAGGCGTTCAAGGCAACGGCGACTCGCGTAGGCACGATCGAAAACCTCAGGCGCGCGTCTCTCGATCGAGATTTGCATTCGGGATCACGAGGGTGTCGCAAGTGGGCCAGGTTCGTCGCCGTGATGCTCGTATGGTTGTGGGGTCGGCGGCAGCAATTCGTTCGACGTCACGAGCGAGGCAGATGAAGGCTCGAGATTTCTAGGGTTCGCGTGAGGCTGAAGTCGAAGGGGGAGAGGGGCAGCAGTATCGCGAACGTGAAGGCCTACCGCGATGTCGAGTTGTTCTGGTAGGCGAGACAGATCGTGATTTTGGGTAGGGCTTCCGTGATGGGGAGACGTTCTCTTGAGGTGGAGTTCGCGAGGTGTTGATGGTGGGTTCGTCGATGTTGAAGGATGATGGTGAGGCCGGTTATGGAAGTGGGTTTTGCCTGAGGTATAACAGTTTTGGGTTTAATTTAATTTGAGAAAATAAATATAGATTAGTTATATACATACTTTACTTTGATATATATGGGTTCCCTGTATATGTTATTAACCCTTAAACAGTAAATTTCCCTTTAGGTTTGTACAGGAAAAAAAATACAAGCAGAAATATATGTAGTAGGGTATATCTATGTAGATTTTTAAGTTTATGAATATACAGAAAGTAAAAGAAAATTTGTTTACGATTCAAATTTTTAGTTCAAAAATGAAACCCTTGGTTAATATTAATTTATTAAACAAGCAAGAATGAAAATTTATTATTCGATTTATTTCGAATATTAATCGATTTTATAAAATTGTTTATACAAGGTATAAATCAAGAAATCGAGTCAAAATGGAAATGGATGGCAAAATAAAATGCTAAGGTGAGATTTTCTCACTCGAAGGAAATTTGATTTTACAGTTATTATTGATTGATGATTGCTATTGGATGTGATATTAGATATAGTAGGATATATCTATATATATATAGCAATATATACATATTGGCATATGTATATATTGGATTGATGATTTCCCGCCTCGTATAGCGGATGAGACCCTATTGCGCCGTTAGTAAGCATATTATTTTATAAAACCCATATACCGCGATAATTCCGTACTGGAGCGGAATTGGTATTGTGCTAACATCTTTGGATGCAGGGAAACAGGTTGGAGGGATCCAACTGGACCCCTCACATTGATTGAATTTATTTCTATTGTGATATGAATCTGTGAATGATTATAGTGATGCTATTAATCATATTGATATCTGGAAATTGTTTGAAAGCTAAAATTTAGCTGAATGGATGTTTTGACATCATTGGATTCCAAAGATAAACGAAATTGAATTTTTGAAATTCAAGTAGAAAATTTCTAACTGAATCAATTTTTGAAATTGAAGAAATTTTGAAGAAAGGAACTTTTAAAGTATAAAAAGTAAATTTTTATAATCGTATTGAATAAATTCCAGAATAAAGTGAAAATGCTAAATAAATGGATTTCATAAAACAGTGATTATAAATTGAAGAATTTAATTTAAGAATTTGGATTTTTAAATAGATTGAAAGAAACGATTGAAATTTATTTCCTTAAAAAAAAGAATTTATTTAAAAGAAGATAAGTTGGAAATCCAATTAGAAATTTAATTGGTAAATTGAAATGATTTGGGAAATCAATGTAAAATGAGTTCAATTTAAAGAATCCATTTAAAAACAGGATATTGAATGATTTGAAGGAAAATAAGGAATTTATTCTAGTAGAGATAAATAAAATTAGAAATCAATCTGTAATTGATTTAATATTTGGAAAAGAACTTTTGAGAAATCAGTATGGAATCTTTTATTTAAAGTTGAAAATAAATTCAGAAATCAATATTGAAATTGAATTGATATTGAAGTTTTTATAAATAGAGTTGAAATTTATAAAAGTTGTTTATAAATCCGAAATCACTTATTTTGATAAGTAAAATATAGAAGTTAATAAAAAGAAGATTTATAAGCTGAAGTTGTTATCAAAACAGAAATAGAATTTATAAACGTTGTTTTATAAATTCAAAATCAATTGAATTTGATAAACTGAATATAGAAGATTATAAAAAAAAGATATATTCACGATTTTGGACAGTGAATGTATTATTGAATAAAATGGATTCATTTTTTTGAAGAAGTGATACTTTAGAACGAAGTTAAACATTTTAAAGATGTTTTAAAATGTATTACGAATCGAAAGCATAGATTTCAACACTTGTTGTTGAAATAGACGTTTTCGAGAAATATAAGGAAATGGTGGACTATAACACTGTTGTTATAGTAAATGATTTCCGAAAGGAAATGTTTTTAATGTAGTATTGGGATTTATATATCTATCTAAATCCGAATCCCTATACTAGTGATTTTGAGTCGTCGTAACGATGTTTTACGTAACATTCGTTTTGACTCAAATAGATGTTGTTAAAATAAATGATTTCCTTAAAGAATGAAATATATACTTAATATTGATTTAAGTATATCGAATATTTTTCAAGTGTTGAAAATAATAGATTTGGGAAACACTTATTTTTAAAATAAGTATGGAATTGCTTTTCCAATATGAAATGAAACGTTTTGAGAATTTATCTTCTTTAAGATAAATTGAAATTGAATATTGAAATCGATTTGAAAATCGAATATCAGTAGATACTCGAAAATATAAATTCACTATGGAATTTATAAAAGAAAGGGAAGTTGTTTAAAAATAAATATCGATTTATTTTTGGAGTGTGGAAATTTTATATCTAGTAAAAGATATTTTTGAAGATGAAATAATTTGGAGAATTATTTGGAATCTGGTGATGTTGCGCATCTTTATTGATAGTTAAATAACCGACTATCAACAATTACCTTTAGATAGGTATTTGTTGTGAATTGGATGAATTTGAATGCCACACTTATTTTTGAATAATCGCTCACTATTCGGGTTAGCCGGGAAAGGACCATGGGGTCGTATAACCCATTCCGAATATGTGATACGTCGTTATGAATTGCATTCGAAGACCGGTGTTGAAGACCGGATATTTTTGAAAACGGAAGGATTACCGTCGAGTTACTCTACATCGGCTGATCTCCGATTTAGAGGTTTTATCACCCTTAGTGACGGGAAGTCCGGACGTGATTAGAAATTTATCCGGATATGCAAGGGCTTCGTGAGAAGTGCCTTCGGTTCTGTTCGATCCCGAAACAGACTTGTATGGATTGTGTGTCTGACGTTACAATTTGAGATATAAAGCTGATTTCTTTCAAATACATTTCTGTTGGTGGCGGAGAATTTATTCTCTTAGCTTAACACCCTTCTCTGAGACGTACGAGCTCAGAGGTTATGTAGTTGAAATTTATCAGCGATATATCCCAATTTGGTAACGTGGCATACTGAGTGTTGCTGTGAAATGATCAGTGTTTGATCATTTGAGATATGATCATTTGTTTGATCTTATATCTTTGTGATCATAGGTTGATCATTTTTGTTTGACCCGAAGCATGGCTTTGTAGAAAGCGTAGCTTTGTGGACGAGACTTCATCGAGCCTCACACCCCGGAAATGGTCAAAACAGGAAGGATGCGGCAAGGTTCTAGGGAGTAGCGCCCCTTAGTGTATGTCATTCCTTCTGGATAAAGGTGGTATCATGGTATGGAGCCCAGATACTTAACCTCTGTGGTTACTGCATTATTATTATCTATGTGGTTTGTTGCGAATCGGGGATCCTCGGGAAGATCGGTGACGATCGGGGGATGGCATACGCGTGTCAGTAGTTACCTATTTTTGCAGAGGTAACCCGGCCTTGTGTTGGCAGAGATCCGGTTAGGTTCTCGGGTCGTCTATTCCAGGGACGTACCCATCGTGGATAGGAAGTTCCTTAGCCTGACCATTTGTTGGAAATCCAAAGAAACAATACGTGACGTGTACGGTTTTAGTTGTATTACCTGCTATGGAATGTGGCGGTAACCTGCTATTGAACATAGTAGCTATAGTAGGCATAAGTGCGGAATGCCTATGCTGGCTAAGATTAATATTATACTTTCGAAATGATTTCTACACTATGCACTAATAATAATATCAAAATGATTTGATTTTTGCATAGTAAGCATCTTTGACTATCATAAGAAGAAATCTCCTCCAATTCTGCGTTTGCATTGTGTGTGTGGTGGGAGGTCTTATGGTAGTTTCATTTTCCAAAAGCATTTCGAATTGACTTAAAAAATTATTTTGTTGTTATAAAGAATAACTGTTTTACGATCTCACACCAGTCACCATGACTGACTCGGAGTTTATTGTTCCCTTCTAAACTCTGGGTGCCCACCAATTTCCACACGGGCAGCCTAGAGTTATATTATCAGGATATTCTGGATATTCTGGAGCTTTGGAGATAAGCTGGATGGCGAGACGTAGTATTTGTATCTGATAGTTTTTATTCCGCTGTGTATTCTGTATGAGGACAAGTTATATAACTGTCCATTGTTGTATATGACTCTGATGATTGATGTATGTATAAAATGATATAGTTCTTTGTTTTAGAGATTATTCATTTATCTATTATATATTGTTCCGCTGCGATATGTGAGATTCTGATATTGTTTTCTGTTTCTGTTCTGATGTGTTGTTCTGTGGTTCTTCTTTCCTTTTCTGCTTTCTTCTTCTTCTCTCTATCTTTTCTTCTACTTCTTCTTTCTAAAACCCTCACTATTGGAGTTTCCGGCACTCGATTGCTCGGCAGTCGATAAAGTGAGTATCGATGCCGAATTTTCGAAAGTCGAAAATTTCGGTACGTGACAGCGTGGTATCAGAGCATATGGTTAAGCGACAACCCTGCTCTGTTGGGTGTTACTCATTAGAGATAGAGTCAGCAGTACTCTAGAATGAGTTTGAGTGTAATAATAGATATGAGCGCGTATTTGTTAGTGAATATGAAATTGTTTTGTATTGTGTTGACTTATCGGTTGATTGTTTATAGATTCTGGTCGGTGCAGACTAGCTAACTGTAATCGATAGGGGTTTCTAAACTCTTAAACAAGATAAACCGACACAGTATTGTTTTAAATAGGGTAAATGAAATAATTTTACCCAAAACTATTTTTGTATAGAAAAGAAATGGTTTTCTATGAATTATCATAGTATATGGTTGCATGGTTGTTAGGAAGTGATAATATTGAAATGTTATCATTACTATTGAAACTGAATAAGAAACTGAAATCGTAACTCCAAAGATAAGAAATAAATCCATATATAAATGAAATTTGAGAATGTAAATTATAAATGTGATTTGTAATTTGAAACGGAATTTCAGAGAAGTATTTGGAAAGGTTTTGAAAAGGTTAAATCTTTTTGATCTGAAAATGAATTTCAAAGGTTTGAAAAGTATTTTGGAGAGTTGAAAGCTCTAAACTCTTTTCGGTCGCTGGAAAATAACTTCGATGATGACCGCGGCATCGTTGGTGTTCATTTTCGGGTTTCCAAAAGAGAAATTGCTGCCAAATTGTTTTAAATGGAAGTTGTTGGAAAAATTTGGGTTTTGTTTTAGAAATTCAAAGGATGATTTGAATTGTTTTCAAAAATGGTTTTGAAAAGGTTGAAAAAACTCTGGAATGCTATATAAAAATATTTATGAAATATTGTAAGTTGATAACCTATACAAATTGAATTTTGATAGAATAAATTTAACTTAAAGATGAAGTTAAATAAATGTAAGTACAAGTGAATTGATTGTGATTTAATGAAAGCGAAATTGAAAGTTAAATTAGTGAAATTAAACCTTGAATTGTGAACTAAATGAAAGAATGGTTCGAAATTGCAAATAAATTCAAGTAAGTAGAAATAAATTTTAAATGAATGGAATTCACAATTGTAAGTGAATAAAATTGAAACTGAATGTTGAAAACAAATTTGAATTTGTCCGTGGATTAGAATTTGTAATAAATTAGTAAATGAAACTAATTTGAAACAGTGCAGTTGTAAAAGAAAGCCGATGAAATTCAATATTCAGAAGTAAATTAAATTGAAAGAGTGAATAAAATTCAAATGAAGTTTGAAATGTAAAATTTAATGAAAATAGACATGTAACTTCAACAATGAAGTAAAAATGTAGAAGAAGTAAGTATCAATTTTTTTTTTGTAATGGAATTTGCAAAATGTTTGAATATGTAACTAGATATTATGGCTAGTAGGACATACAGGTGTTATAAAAGGAATTGGAATTGAATTGCAAAGATAAATTTGAATTGCTCAAAAAAGGTATGTATTTAAATTTGAATATGAGATTTGATGACTTATTTCTCTAGCCGCTTGGCTTTTTCTTTTTCTTTTTGAAATCTGAGAGTCCGTAGGGACGTTTTGTAGTCGTACCGTATTAGCCGCGCAAAGGAGACGCTGTCAAAATTTTTCGGAAATTTAGGGTGTTAGAAAATTTTTGAGAAATTTTTTTGAGAAATTTTGAAAGTTTAAAATTTGAATTTGAATTTGAATTTAAAATTGAATTGAAAGTAAACAATGTTGTTTGGAAACTTATAATTTGAGTTGGAAAAATTAGTTGAATTGATAACGAATCTTTAGTAGAAAGATTTATTTTGAAAATTTATAAAACTAATTGAATTATGAAAAATAGTAGACGAGTTAAGTACTTTTTTCCTAACTTGTAATTTCGAGGACGAAATTCTTTTAAGGAGGGAAGTCTGTAACGACCCAGAATTTTGAACAAATTAAATTGGAAATATTTAATTAATTTTAAATATTTGAACGGTAATTTAATTTGAATCTCGAATATAACTTTGAAACTGGCGATTAAACTTGGAAATTTAATCTATTGAATTGAATAAAAAAATTTATATCTTCAATTTTTAGTTGAAGAAAAATATTTCGAAAGCTTTTAAAATTCATATTTACAATACTAAAGATAACTAAAAAACTTCAGAATCTAATTTCGAATTGAATTGTTCAGCTTGAAATTATATCGTTCGAATTGATATTTAAAAATAGTCAATTTTCACACCGTCTCGGAATTTGACGAAACCAGTTCCATTGGGTCCGTAATATTGTATTATTATCGGATTTCAAATTTTGTATTATTCGGAGTTGTTACGTGAGCATACGGTAAGCAAACGCGTTGAGATTTAAATCAAATTCAATTTGAATTTAAATATACATAATTGGTCAGCATCAGCCACCCTAGTTTCTTAGCAGACCTACTGTCTGTAAATCGCGTACCCTTGTCTCCCCTTCCTTCTCTGTTAAGATACACGAAAGGAAATCATTTCGTTCAAGTTAAAAATCTCGTTCAAAAGGAAATAAAAATGGCGACACTCCTATTTCCAGAAGCAAAGGTTCTCGTTCAAAATTTAAAACCAAGGCCGAACAAATCTTCCTTCCCCCAAATTTCTTTTCCACTCCAGTTTGCTCACGAGATCACTTCACAAAAAAAAAAAAAAAGAAAAAAAAAAGAAAATCGCGTTCGAATTCGCGAGTGGGAGCAGGCGTTCAAGGCAACGGCGACTCGCGTAGGCACGATCGAAAACCTCAGGCGCGCGTCTCTCGATCGAGATTTTCATTCGGGATCACGAGGGTGTCGCAAGTGGGCCAGGTTCGTCGCCGTGATGCTCGTATGGTTGTGGGGTCGGCGGCAGCAATTCGTTCGACGTCACGAGCGAGGCAGATGAAGGCTCGAGATTTCTAGGGTTCGCGTGAGGCTGAAGTCGAAGGGGGAGAGGGGCAGCAGTGTCGCGAACGTGAAGGCCTACCGCGATGTCGAGTTGTTCTGGTAGGCGAGACAGATCGTGATTTTGGGTAGGGCTTCCGTGATGGGGAGACGTTCTCTTGAGGTGGAGTTCGCGAGGTGTTGATGGTGGGTTCGTCGATGTTGAAGGATGATGGTAAGGCCGGTTATGGAAGTGGGTTTTGCCTGAGGTATAACAGTTTTGGGTTTAATTTAATTTGATAAAATAAATATAGATTAGTTATATACATACTTTACTTTGATATATATGGGTTCCCTGTATATGTTATTAACCCTTAAACAGTAAATTTCCCTTTAGGTTTGTACAGGAAAAAAAAATACAAGCAGAAATATATGTAGTAGGGTATATCTATGTAGATTTTTAAGTTTATGAATATACAGAAAGTAAAAGAAAATTTGTTTACGATTCAAATTTTTAGTTCAAAAATGAAACCCTTGGTTAATATTAATTTATTAAACAAGCAAGAATGAAAATTTATTATTCGATTTATTTCGAATATTAATCGATTTTATAAAATTGTTTATACAAGGTATAAATCAAGAAATCGAGTCAAAATGGAAATGGATGGCAAAATAAAATGCTAAGGTGAGATTTTCTCACTCGAAGGAAATTTGATTTTACAGTTATTATTGATTGATGATTGCTATTGGATGTGATATTAGATATAGTAGGATATATCTATATATATATATAGCAATATATACATATTGGCATATGTATATATTGGATTGATGATTTCCCGCCTCGTATAGCGGATGAGACCCTATTGCGCCGTTAGTAAGCGGATTATTTTATAAAACCCATATACCGCGATAATTCCGTACTGGAGCGGAATTGGTATTGTGCTAACATCTTTGGATGCAGAGAAACAGGTTGGAGGGATCCAACTGGACCCCTCACATTGATTGAATTTATTTCTATTGTGATATGAATCTGTGAATGATTATAGTGATGCTATTAATCATATTGATATCTGGAAATTGTTTGAAAGCTAAAATTTAGCTGAATGGATGTTTTGACATCATTGGATTCCAAAGATAAACGAAATTGAATTTTTGAAATTCAAGTAGAAAATTTCTAAGTGAATCAATTTTTGAAATTGAAGAAATTTTGAAGAAAGGAACTTTTAAAGTATAAAAAGTAAATTTTTATAATCGTATTGAATAAATTCCAGAATAAAGTGAAAATGCTAAATAAATGGATTTCATAAAACAGTGATTATAAATTGAAGAATTTAATTTAAGAATTTGGATTTTTAAATAGATTGAAAGAAACGATTGAAATTTATTTCCTTAAAAAAAAAGAATTTATTTAAAAGAAGATAAGTTGGAAATCCAATTAGAAATTTAATTGGTAAATTGAAATGATTTGGGAAATCAATGTAAAATGAGTTCAATTTAAAGAATCCATTTAAAAACAGGATATTGAATGATTTGAAGGAAAATAAGGAATTTATTCTAGTAGAGATAAATAAAATTAGAAATCAATCTGTAATTGATTTAATATTTGGAAAAGAACTTTTGAGAAATCAGTATGGAATCTTTTATTTAAAGTTGAAAATAAATTCAGAAATCAATATTGAAATTGAATTGATATTGAAGTTTTTATAAATAGAGTTGAAATTTATAAAAGTTGTTTATAAATCCGAAATCACTTATTTTGATAAGTAAAATATAGAAGTTAATAAAAAGAAGATTTATAAGCTGAAGTTGTTATCAAAACAGAAATATAATTTATAAACGTTGTTTTATAAATTCAAAATCAATTGAATTTGATAAACTGAATATAGAAGATTATAAAAAAAAGATATATTCACGATTTTGGACAGTGAATGTATTATTGAATAAAATGGATTCATTTTTTTGAAGAAGTGATACTTTAGAACGAAGTTAAACATTTTAAAGATGTTTTAAAATGTATTACGAATCGAAAGCATAGATTTCAACACTTGTTGTTGAAATAGACGTTTTCGAGAAATATAAGGAAATGGTGGACTATAACACTGTTGTTATAGTAAATGATTTCCGAAAGGAAATGTTTTTAATGTAGTATTGGGATTTATATATCTATCTAAATCCGAATCCCTATACTAGTGATTTTGAGTCGTCGTAACGATGTTTTACGTAACATTCGTTTTGACTCAAATAGATGTTGTTAAAATAAATGATTTCCTTAAAAAATGAAATATATACTTAATATTGATTTAAGTATATCGAATATTTTTCAAGTGTTGAAAATAAATAGATTTGGGAAACACTTATTTTTAAAATAAGTATGGAATTGCTTTTCCAATATGAAATGAAACGTTTTGAGAATTTATCTTCTTTAAGATAAATTGAAATTGAATATTGAAATCGATTTGAAAATCGAATATCAGTAGATACTCGAAAATATAAATTCACTATGGAATTTATAAAAGAAAGGGAAGTTGTTTAAAAATAAATATCGATTTATTTTTGGAGTGTGGAAATTTTATATCTAGTAAAAGATATTTTTGAAGATGAAATAATTTGGAGAATTATTTGGAATCTGGTGATGTTGCGCATCTTTATTGATAGTTAAATAACCGACTATCAATAATTACCTTTAGATAGGTATTTGTTGTGAATTGGATGAATTTGAATGCCACACTTATTTTTGAATAATCGCTCACTATTCGGGTTAGCCGGGAAAGGACCATGGGGTCGTATAACCCATTCCGAATATGTGATACGTCGTTATGAATTGCATTCGAAGACCGGTGTTGAAGACCGGATATTTTTGAAAACGGAAGGATTACCATCGAGTTACTCTACATCGGCTGATCTCCGATTTAGAGGTTTTATCACCCTTAGTGACGGGAAGTCCGGACGTGATTAGAAATTTATCCGGATATGCAAGGGCTTCGTGAGAAGTGCCTTCGGTTCTGTTCGATCCCGGAACAGACTTGTATGGATTGTGTGTCTGACGTTACAATTTGAGATATAAAGCTGATTTCTTTCAAATACATTTCTGTTGGTGGCGGAGAATTTATTCTCTTAGCTTAACACCCTTCTCTGAGACGTACGAGCTCAGAGGTTATGTAGTTGAAATTTATCAGCGATATATCCCAATTTGGTAACGTGGCATACTGAGTGTTGCTGTGAAATGATCAGTGTTTGATCATTTGCGATATGATCATTTGTTTGATCTTATATCTTTGTGATCATAGGTTGATCATTTTTGTTTGACCCGAAGCATGGCTTTATAGAAAGCGTAGCTTTGTGGACGAGACTTCATCGAGCCTCACACCCCGGAAATGGTCAAAACAGGAAGGATGCGGCAAGGTTCTAGGGAGTAGCGCCCCTTAGTGTATGTCATTCCTTCTGGATAAAGGTGGTATCATGGTATGGAGCCCAGATACTTAACCTCTGTGGTTACTGCATTATTATTATCTATGTGGTTTGTTGCGAATCGGGGATCCTCGGGAAGATCGGTGATGATCGGGGGATGGCATACGCGTGTCAGTAGTTACCTATTTTTGCAGAGGTAACCCGGCCTTGTGTTGGCAGAGATCCGGTTAGGTTCTCGGGTCGTCTATTCCAGGGACGTACCCATCGTGGATAGGAAGTTCCTTAGCCTGACCATTTGTTGGAAATCCAAAGAAACAATACGTGACGTGTACGGTTTTAGTTGTATTACCTGCTATGGAATGTGGCGGTAAACTGCTATTGAACATAGTAGCTATAGTAGGCATAAGTGCGGAATGCCTATGCTGGCTAAGATTAATATTATACTTTCGAAATGATTTCTACACTATGCACTAATAATAATATCAAAATGATTTGATTTTTGCGTAGTAAGCATCTTTGACTATCATAAGAAGAAATCTCCTCCAATTCTGCGTTTGCATTGTGTGTGTGGTGGGAGGTCTTATGGTAGTTTCATTTTCCAAAAGCATTTCGAATTGACTTAAAAAATTATTTTGTTGTTATAAAGAATAACTGTTTTACGATCTCACACCAGTCACCATGACTGACTCGGAGTTTATTGTTCCCTTCTAAACTCTGGGTGCCCACCAATTTCCACACGGGCAGCCTAGAGTTATATTATCAGGATATTCTGGATATTCTGGAGCTTTGGAGATAAGCTGGATGGCGAGACGTAGTATTTGTATCTGATAGTTTTTATTCCGCTGTGTATTCTGTATGAGGACAAGTTATATAACTGTCCATTGTTGTATATGACTCTGATGATTGATGTATGTATAAAATGATATAGTTCTTTGTTTTAGAGATTATTCATTTATCTATTATATATTGTTCCGCTGCGATATGTGAGATTCTGATATTGTTTTCTGTTTCTGTTCTGATGTGTTGTTCTGTGGTTCTTCTTTCCTTTTCTGCTTTCTTCTTCTTCTCTCTATCTTTTCTTCTACTTCTTCTTTCTAAAACCCTCACTATTGGAGTTTCCGGCACTCGATTGCTCGGCAGTCGATAAAGTGAGTATCGATGCCGAATTTTCGAAAGTCGAAAATTTCGGTACGTGACAGAACATACCTATTGATTTTTGTATACTTGGCTATATGTATAGACCCCATTTCCCTTATATTTAGATTTAGATAATGTTTATATGACAACCTGTTCTTAGGAAATAAGGATTGGGTAGATTAGATACTTATGTAAAGAGGTGGGTTCTAGTATAATTTGAGTCATACACACATAACGTAAAATCTTGCAAAAAATTTGATGAAAGGTAATTTGTAGGATATATAGTCATGTTTTTGAATTTAAAGCAATATATTCGAAAAGAAATTTCATGTATGAAATGGAGGAAAAAGGTTTTAATTAGAGAAGCAAGTTATTTTCGTTAAAGTTTATTTTGTAGGAAAAGTATTCGGCTTATGGGATACCTTACTTAAAATCAATTTTGGTATAGTATATACCACTTTTGAAACATTTGGAAAATATTTTGGTAAAAACCATCTTTGAGTATGAAACCACTTTGTAAACATTATTTTAATGAAAATAATACGGTTTGGGATATTTTGTTCAAAACATTATTGACAAGGAATAACTTGGGAGAAGTTTATTGAAAAAGGTGTTTGGCTTGATATATATCATATATGACAATATGTAAAAATATACCTTGCTCGAAATAATTAGGAAATTTTTCCGGGTATAAATTTTTTGTTAAAATTTTCCTTTTGAATCAAAATATTTTTGTGGGAATTGTTTCTTAGAAATAATATGATTTTGGACATTTAATTTGAAGTAATTTTGTTAGAGTAAAGTGGAAAAAATTTAATTGGAAAAGAAGGTATTCTTATCTGAAGAAATTCATAAGAATACTATGTTAATTATGAGAAGGGCCGATTTCAGGAAAGTTTTGAAATACACACATAGACACTTTGCTTTGTTCTGAAGGAAAGTACCATTGTTTTGTTTCAAAAGAGATAATTTGAAAACTATTTTATCATAAATAATATTTGATGACATTTTGGTATGAGAAATAGAACTTAGGTGAAAGATATTAGCGTCGTTGAATATTTGACTAAAATTATTTTGTGCAAAAGAACATTAAAAAAACATTTTACCTAAGAAAATATTTGAAGATATATTAGTTTGGAAAATACTTTCAAAAATTATATTATCGGAAGGTGTTTTTCTTAGGAAGTCCACCATGGAAAAATTACCCTTATTAGGAATATTGTGTGTAATACTTAAGGTGTATGTGATATACAATTGTTGACTCAATGATAGGTAAGGAGATGTATATGATATATAGTCCTTGCCTCAGTGATGGGCAATGAAAGGTTAAAATGACCATGTAGTTATTCTGATTGCTTACTATCATTGTAGATATAAGAAGTGGTCATATAAAGGTTAAACAAGAGACCTTTTGAAAGGTAAACTAAATGGATGGAGACAAGTAACTTCGGAAAGGGTAAATGTCGTTGTAGCCCATAATGATGTTTTGATGGTAAGTTGAAGTTGGGTTTGTTAACTTTCCGTATTGTATTATGATGGATGATATAATCACTCACTTAAATGGATTCTAGTCGCTTGCTTTAGTTATGATTGGTTGCACTGTTATTGTGTTTGCTTAGCGATTTTCAATTGCTTGTGTTGCTTAATTTTCTCGCAAGTAATTAGCACACCAATTGAAGGCAGCCTGATGCAATCAAAGCCAATCCAACTACTATACAATTGGCCCGAATAAGCTGGTCTAAGCCCATGTTGGTCTCAAAGCAACCCTTCTACTTGGCAAGGCACCAAGGTGAGGCCTGGTCACCTTATACCTTGGCATCTTTCACATTTAAGCAAGATCTAGGCCCATCCCCTCCCGGTTCAGCCAGGCTTGGCCCAAGGACGACCATACTTTCTACGTTGATTTACTTCAAGTAAAACTCCAAATCATTATGTTCACTCGGCATCACACAAGTTGACCGTCGACACCTCTCTCTAAGTCTGCCCTAGTTAATGGCACATTATGTAAGATTGGCTTAAGCGTGATTCCTCAGTCTGGCTTTGGTACAGTTGTTTCCGACCAATCCCAAATAGCCCTCCCAATCACCTTTCACTTGGACGTGCACCATCTTCCTAACATGGTCCTTAGCAAGATTCCTAGTTTCTCTCATATAGTCGACAACCAGTCGACCAACTTAGTAAGCTTTGCTATGAAAGCACTTAAGTAAAAGACAAGCTATCCTTCCAACTATCTGAAGCATTATAACTGCTAGTTGGATTAATATGACATACCATCAGCATTAAATATGCATTTAATGCGAGGTCTGTGCATTAAATATGAACTTAATGCGAAGTCTGCGCATTAAATGCGAAACCCATGCCTGGTGTAGTGGAGCAATGAATATATTTTAAAGAACTGCACATTTTCTTACACTATTACAAATGACGTTCATTTGCCCTTGCAGCTAGATCAATGGTCAGGAACTTTTCCCATAAGTTTTACTGCTCAATCTCAACCGTCCATCATCCACTTCAGCTGCTATAACTATTATCTGCATTACAACTTTAAAGGGGTTGAAACATACAAGATTCTAAATACTACACTCTTAGGGCTCTTAATACCACAAGTCCTTAAGATTACACAACCTTATTAGTCTTAAGTGCTTCCTATTTTGTTATTATCCTTTTATAATTCCTTGTAGTTGTAAGGGAAATATATAGTAAGAGAATTTCATAGTGGACGTATGCAGCCTTGCTAAACTACTCTATTTCTTGTGTTATTTACCTTTTAACTGTGTACTTAACTCCTCATTTTTCACTTTCATCCTAGTGTTAACAAGTAATCTTTGTGCATTAGTCTGATTTCAAGGCTGGCTAAATCTCTAGTCAACATTTTGGTGCTAGAAAGAGGACCGCCCCAAAAGGCTTTCACCTTTCCACACCTTTCTACTCCGCAAAGACCCTGTCTGACTTATTACTATGGACAGTCTCCCACCATTCGAATGTAACAAGTCCAACGGGCATGAAACCAACAGAAACAATATCGCTAGTGCAGCCAATCCCAATCTGGGCATCAATGAAGAAATATGGTGTACTGTGATGCTACAACTGTCAAACACGAGTCGACTGGCTAGTAAAGCGAATGGCTTGAGGGTGCAGTTGGACACTCAACCCACCGTGAATTTTGTCCCAATAGCTCCTCCAATGGCCGACTTAGTCAACCTGTCTTCTTGTAGGCCCATGCCTTTCGATAGTTATGAACTCTAGAACACCACTGAAGCCTAGGAGAGAGTGGTACCTAAAACTCTGCTTATAGATGTTCACCGTCCATTCCGGTAGGTACGTCGTACGCATACCTAGTTAGATTGATCTCTCCCTAAATATGGCTATGCTTGTTGGGTAAAATCATCATCATTCCTCTTCAACGGAATGGTCAACAGCCTTTAATCGACTATGAACATCTACTTTTGACCATCTCAATGGCGGTCCCTCTGCCATCAGCAAGATATGAATTGATCTCTCAACACACTCCAGATCTCATAGAGGTGTGGTTGGAAACAGACAAAGAGAAGAGCGGAAAGCGCATTCTAGATCATCCTTTGTGCATAGGGGGTGATCTCTTGCTCATTATTATCATTCTCCATCTCTTCATCATTCTCCTACTCTACTGAGACGCAGGCTAAGCCCTCAAGCCATGATTGTCCAAAACATCCCATAATAGGCTAATGTCAGCCTCTGGGAAGAAATGCATATCCTTCGCAAGGAGCTCAACAGAATGCAATACCATAATGTTGGAGGCAAGGCATTCTCAAATAATGAGAAAGTGTATCCATTCTTTGATGAAATCTTGGATGCTTACATCTATCAATGGTATGTATTGTTGCCTATTGATAAGTATAATTGGAGTGCAGACCCATTTGACCATATCACGACATTCAACTCTATCACCCATGCTGGCTAGCTTCCGGCTCAGCAAAGTGTTTGTTCTTCCCTTCCACCCTCTTAGGGTCAGCTTCTTATTGGTTCTTTTATCTACGGTCGGCTGTATTAGCTCCTAAGCCCAATTATGGGTGGATTTCAAGGCTCATTTCTTCACATCCTATACTTATGTCATGTTGGCTAGTGAGCTATGCAATATGAGAAAGATCCTTCTGAAAGTTTGCGATCGTACATTAGTTGCTTCAACAAAGTGTCCACCCGGGCCAAGGGTGTGGACGTGAGTAGCTTGGTCGTGGCCTATGTTCAAGGGTCAGATACAATTCTAGGATATGGAGAGAGCTCCAAAAGCAACCAACTTCATCCCTAGCCAAATTCTATCAACTGGAAAATGACATGATGAGGTTGGAAGATGTGGATCTTTCCGTTAGAGACAACGAGGTAAGGCATTCTGCCTAACCCAGTCCTTGTAGCAACAAAGATTGTCGAAATAGTGGTCGTCAAGCCGATGCCAGGAGGCATCCATAGGCTGGCCTTTAATACAAATCAAAGTATAATAATTACTTGCATTTGAATAAGGATGTCACCACAACAAACCTCACTACCAGAAACCGAGTGCAATTTCAAACGGCACCACTGCCAGGGATAGATAGCAGGAGGAACTTCGCCGCAATGAAAATTGCTACGAGTTCCACCAAATCAACAACCACTTTATAATAGACCGTTGTGTGCTTAAGGATGAAATTGAAAGACTCATCTGGGAAGGGATACGCTTGAAATTTTTTCGATATTAGGTCGAGCAACGACAAAATTGTGAAGAACAGTAGAATCGGCCCCTTCAGCCTAATACTGTCAGTGTCCAAGTCATCATCGAGGTCCTGACCGTATGTGGTGGCCTACTTCTTACTGGTAGCAGTCGCGTGGCCCAGTCTCGATAACAAACGGAAGTGGGTACTGTTGGGGAAATTTATTTATTAGAATCTTAGGCATCCAAAATGCCCCAACTAGAATCAAAATGGCCGATCAGCCTCACGGCCAAAGATAGTTAAACAGTCTTCTATACCTATCATAGCCCCATGGTCATTACTCTTGCCTTAGCCAAATCCAATGTGTTTTAGGCCTTTATAGATGGGGGTAGATCAGTCAATGTCGTGTTCAAGAACGTCTATGAAGCTCTCAGGCTCCCTGCTTCTAACCTCACCCATACGCCCTACCCATTTATGGTTTTGGGGGTGATCCATTATTCGATGAACGTAGCCTTGCTTGTACAACTTGAACCTCTCATTGTGAAGACCATGGTAAACGTTGTAGTAGTTGATTTCTCATCTTCTTATAACCGTTAATAGGACAATTAGCGCTTGTTGAGATGGATGCCATCTCTCCTACAACCGCCTTATCATAAATTTCCCATCCAAGACGGGGTCAGAGAAATCAAAGGCAGTCAGCAAAAGGAAAGTGAATGCTATAGGACTTCCCTTAGGCATGCAAAGAAGGGTTTCTCATGCTACAACAAGAGCATTCAACAATCAGTGGCGGTTTTCTCAATAGATCCAATGGGTCGGCCGACACCCTGATTCTTGCCCAAACCTCCCCAACCCTAAACCATTGGTCGCAGCTCCTACTCTCTCATAGCCGACCGGCTCATCTTGTAACCAGGGGCATCATAACATTGATTTGAGCCCGTCATTATACATAATTTCTCCTTGTAAAAAAAAATTCCCTCCTACAAGTCTTTATGAGCGGTCTGCATATAGCCTTCCTCATCATCATGCAACTTACTTACACTAGAGTGTTTAAGCTAAGCAATGCGCTCAAGTTTGAGCCGGGGTTCATCCGCCACTCTTCGTTTGACCACTTGCAATCTAAGAGAACCCACAGACAAACTTGTGTTTTAGCTCATGTCGGTGCAAAACGCCACTCTATAGCCAGCCGACACCTGCTCTACATTAAAAACTATACCCAAACCGGCTTATTATCACACTGACATTTAACATATCCTAAATTGAAAGGCATTTCTGCAAAATAAATACAGGAACTGTCGACTATTCAAATCGCTCTGCTCAATAAGTCATGCACGGATAAACAAGCAAAAATGAAAACAAGGTTCTCAATCAATTTTTACAACAAAATATCTGTTTCATTTAGTTCAAAGAAAGCAGAGGTACAATGCTCACCACACTAAGCTTACAATGATATTCTTATCGCTAACTAGTTGAAATGAAGAAAGAGAGAAGAAGAAGCATGCTAGTGGAACAATTTAGAAGATCCAGCTTCAAATGCGGAGATGAACTCCCCCGACACTCTAAACGATCAAGAACTTGTTAAAGAAAAGGGAGAGTGCTACCATTTTTGAAGCCTTCCACATTGAATCTTGCAAAAGAAGTTGAAAAGCTCCTAGTCGACATTGCCAAGAGGACAGCTGGGACTTTAGCTATGTCAACGAATGTGAAGGCAACAACTACTACTCTTTCCAGCAAGGTGTTGAAGCATCCAAGCCGGCCTAGGTTTAGAACTTCCAAGGCAAGATGGAGAAGATATCCGCAAGCCCCAGTGGCCTATTGGCATAACAATTATGGTTGATCACCATCGGAGGCTTGACCAGCAGGCGTAGGTCCAAGCTAAGCAGTAGGCAAGATCCATCTTAAGAATCAGGTTCTAAGCAACGGTTTGAACTACAGTCAACAATTGGTGGTTCAACACAGAGAGAGCTTTCTCCTTTCTCGTCAAACCAAAAAAGTTAATAAAAGAAACGTACATGCAAAGATGTCTAGAAAGGAAATAGATGATGAAGCTAGATGCTTTTTATTAGTAAAGGGTTGCGAAAGATTTATAAGCTATGAAGAATTTTCATAGGGAAAGATTTGATGAGTTTAGGGAAATAGAGAAGGGGGTATTTGAATACTCATGCCTTCAATCGTGTGCATTGAACTCAAAAGCAAAAAGAATCCCAACTGTTCAAAAGAGATCAACACAAAGTCAATTCATGCACATTAGAGACGTAAACATCTCTACCGTGTCTAGAAAAATAAATTTTCACAACAATAGCATGAAGTCATGTCAAAAATGGATCAATGCTTTTTATAGCTGTCAATTGGCAAAATTTTCATGATCTGACAAACCCACACCCGCATGTGGATACGGGCTTGGAAGGCAAAATGTTGCTCAATTTTCTCCTAAGAAATTAGCAGGCCAACTATAGGTTGTCTGGCCCAATCAAAGCCAGCCCAACTACTTTACAACCGGCCTGCATAAACTAGCCCAAGCCCATGTTGGTCTCAAACAAACCCTTCTACTCGGCAAAGCACCAAGATGAGGCTCGATCACCTCATCCCTAGGCAACTTTCACATTTATGCAAGACCTAGGCCCAGCCCTCTTAGTCCAACCAGGCCTGGCATAATGATGACCGACATTCCTTTGTCAATCTAATTCCAACACAACTCCAAATTAGTATGTTCACTCGGCGTCGCACAAGTTGACGGCCAACACCTCTCCAAATCTGCCTCAGTGGACGACACATCAAGTTAGATTAGCTCCTCAGTTCGGCTTTAGCACAACCACTTTCGACAGATCTGATGCAGCCCTCCCAATCACCCCGCACCCAGCCATGCACCATATTCCCAACATGATCCTTAACAAGATTCCTAGTTTCTCGCATATCATCAAGAGCCGATTGGCCAACTTAGCAAGCTTTAACACAAAAGCACTAAAGTAAATGACAAGCTTTCCATCCACTTATCAAAAGTACTGTAGTTGGATGGTTGTAATGATGTGGCATACCATTAGCATTAAATGTGCATTTAATGCGAAGTTTGTGCATCAAATGCGAAGCCCACGCCTAATGCAGAGGAGCAATGAGTATATTTTCATCCATCGCACATCTTCTTACTCCTTTATAGCTGTCATACATCTGCCCTTATAGCCAGATCAACGATCAAGCAATTTTCCCACCAGTTCTATAGCTCAACCTCAATCATCCATCATCCACATCGGCTACTATAAATATCCCCTACATTACAACTTCAAAAGGGTTAGAACATACAAGGATTCTAAATATTACACATAATTTAGGGCTCTTGATAACGTAAGTCATTAAGATTACAAAGGTTTATTCATCTTAAGTGCTTTCTTTTTTCGTATCATTCTCTTGTAATTCCTTATAGTTTTAAGATAAATATATAGCAAGAGAACTTCATAATGGACGTAGGCAGCCTTGTTTAACCACAATATACCTAGTGTTATTTGCCTTTCAGCTGCTTACTTGACTCCTCATTTGTCACTTTAATCTGAGTGTTAGCAAGTAACCTGTGCGCATTAATCTAATTCCAAGGTTGGTTAAATCTCTACTCAAAAGCTTGCTTTGGTTATGTCAGTTGCATTATTGTTATGTCTGTTTATTTGCTAATCAGGTTATTTTGTTTTACTATGGTTGTATTATAGTTTATGGCTTGTTTGTTATGTTGGTTTCTTTTGTTTGTGTTACTTTTTGTTGATTGCCTATTAACTGTGCTCTCATTTTAGTTGTTTATATGGTTGTGTTGTTGTGGTCATTTTCTTGTATGTTAAGTCTAATTGCTTGTTTCTTTGTGATAATTGTGAGGGTCATAGTTGTTAAAAATTGGCTTTTAGCAAGTCATGCATTAGAAAAACTAAATAGGGAGTTAACATACGAATTTTTTTCAAGTCACAGTGGTATGGCATAGTTTAATATGATAAGAAATATAATGGATTTTGAATAGCTAGTTTTGTGATGGGATACCCAATGGATGAGTAAGGATAAATAGGGCATCAAATTTAGTCAACGATAATAGTAGAAAATTTACCATATATTTATAAACATCCACGCATGCTTACCTTTATTTATGTTAATAAAACATTTTAATTCGTACAATGTTTCATTCTCCATTATACGATCCATATTTTTAGAAGTGTGTTTAATTATATAACGTATTTCGTACAACCTAAATTCAACTAAATGTTTTAAAAAATGTTATTGAGATTTTAATTAACCATATTAAAAAGGCTAATTAACAATAAATAAATACTGACAAGATTTATTGGTACGTATAAATACATGATTTTACAAAGTTGGCAACTTTACAATATAGTGAAAATTTCCCCCATGAATTTTTAAATTGAAGTAGTTAGTCAATTCGGCATTTGAAACATCAATTCACATGAATTAGAATAATTTGTATAATTTAGTAATTAAGAGCAACAAAAAAGCTTGCCATTGATTTTACCAAATTGAGTAGGTTGGTAAATAAAACTTTAAATTTAGCTATAAATATTTTATATGACCAACTTCATATTTTCAAACTATAATTGAAATTAAGTAAGGGATAATTGATAGACTTTTGCCCCTATAAATAATTTAAGTTACATAGTAAAGAAATTAATTGTTACATAAGTGTGTGGAAATCTATTTACTACTTATATAATATCGTATGTGCTTTTGTTTCATTCTTATAGTCTATATTAGTTTAATAATGATGATTTAAAATGAATAACTTTGATGTATTGATTTGGAATATTAATAATTGATGTTTGGGTTAAAGATGAGAATTGGCTATTAAGGTTGAAATGAGACCTTAATATTTAAACCAGAATTAACGTTTGGCCATTAGGGTTGAAATGGAACCTAGATTGTTAAACTCTAATCGATATTTGGCCATTAAGGTTAAAACAAGACCTTTATTGTTAATCTGGAATTAACATTTAGCCATTAAGGTTGAAATAGGACCTTTATTTTTAAAGGAAGAAAAAGTGAATAGAAGAGGAATTAGGATTAAACACCTTTACAATTATATAACTATTATATATGTTTAAAGAAAATATATATTCAATGAAACTAGTGAAATATAATAAGTGTTTGAAAATGTATTGATATAAATCACTTTGACCAGCCTATAAGGGTCTATTACATTGTAAAGTACATCGACAAGAAACAGGTATGTAAAATTGTAAGGCATATCGCTTGATCAGGTTATGTCTACGACGACATGTTAATATTGTAAAGCACATCAGAAGGAGCAAGGTATGCTAATGTCTCACGCATATCAAAGTGTTTAATGCTTCAAGAGTGTGTCAATATTGTAAAGCACATTGGCAGTAGCAGGGTATTCTAATGTCTCACATATATCAAAGTGTTTAATTCTGCTAGGGTGTGTTAATATTATAAAGCACATTTGCAGTAGCAGAGTATGCTAATCTTTCACACATATCGGTTTTATATGATTTTGTTTATATGATTGTTATTACTAGAGTGATACTATTGGAAATGCTATAGATTGGTTGTTTAGTTATAGAAATGCACATAGTATGTGTGCATGAAAGATTAGTATTCCTTATTATGAATATGAACATAATTAGTTTGACATGGATGGTTGTGTCATATGGTAGTTATGTGATAATTTAAAAGTCAAAAGTCTATGATTGGTATATTCTCTTATAACTCTCCATAATTGTCTGCTTGAATGTATGATAAGTTATGAGAATTTTTTTGGAACCGGCCTGCTTAGCTGGTGTGAAATGGTTTAATTTCAAAAATTTATTCCCTATTGGATCTTAATAAGCCTACAAAATCTATTAATTAACCTTAGATCTAGTTTGTATATGTTAAGTAAAATCATATTCTATTTTAATATTTCGTATTTATATAAATAATCATATTAATTAAGTTTATTTAATCTTTGTCTTGAATATAACATATGTATTCATAAAATAACATGAATCATAATATATACATCACACACAAAAAATATATATATATTAAGTCTGACACACACACATACACACATACATACATAGATACACACACACACATGTGTGTGCTCATACATGTGTGTAATTTTGGTGTTTTATGTTCCATCATTTAGGTACATAAAAGGTAATTTTGTTATTTATGGGGTATAAATATAACATACCATAAATATGACAAGGGTATCATTAATTAGGAGCATTTTTTCTCACTTTTGGGTATGAAAAAGGTCACATGGACATATAGGGTGTAAATTGTGAAGAAGTATATACATATGACATGATAACATAATTGTAACATCCTAGTATTTTCAACCATTCGCATCCATACATGTCAGATTTGAATTGCTCAAAATATCAGATTGTTAATTTTTATATTTGGCAAAACTCAGCATATAAAGTAAATAAAATAATCACAGAATCACAAACACAGAGTAATATAAAAATAAGCAGCGGAAATAAAAGAATAGTAGTTCATGAAGGTACCATATATATATAACAGAGTTAAACAAGATACAACAGAAGTCTCAAATACATAGATGTCTCAATACAATAGTCAATTACAAGATTAGAATACATCAATGGAATCAACTGAATAACTAAAAGCTGGATCTCCAAGCGAAGCACCAACTCCAAAGGTGAGTCTCGAACACTGAACCACTCAGTCTGACTTGAGCGTAAAGCAAAAACACAAAACACTCGAGTCAGGATTAACATTCTTATATCAATAAATCCAATTCAAGTGAAATATCAACTAAAATACGAGTAACTCAAAGGATGTTTGGGATAACCATCCTTTAAGGATCCGTTAAACTATCTACTATGCAGTAATATACGCTATTATAATAATGTCTGTAGTAAAGTATACTATTTAAAAATAGCTTTAAGGCTTTACATTTTCCACCTTAACACATTTTATATATTCCCATAGTCTATACAGTACTGTAATCTCCCCTGTAATGGGCGTCGTCAGAGGGCACTCCATAGGTATGGTACAAAACAAACTCGTAGTAAAGCACGCTAGGGTAGGTGACACGGCACAACAAGGCAATGCCAAGGTAGATATACCAATTACGCATCTGGACTGGTGGTGACGCAGAGCCGCAGCAATCGCCCACCTTGAGCCACACTCCCGAATCAAGGGTGCGCACAAAATCAATCACAAATAATAGAATGGCATACGATGGAGTGTGTCCGATCAGAGGAGCTACCTCATTGGCCCGGAATCGCTCCTGTTTTAGCCACCTTATGCCAACTAACGGGAGTCGGGTCCACGTAAATATACCTTCAGGATCGTCGCCGCCATCCTACTTCATTCTGGAATCTTCACCGCGTACAAAGTTGTTAAAGTGGTTTTCGGTATCGACAGAGAGTATGCCCATATCCGATCCCGGTCTCTTTAACAACCAAACGTTATTATAACACCGCGGTCATTTCAAAATAGTTTATACTTCAAAACCAAAATATCATTTCATTTCAAAAAAACCAAGTCAATACGATACCATTTTCATTTCAAAAATATCCATTTCTAAAAATCATATCATTTTCCAAAGTTATAACGCTTCCGAAATCATAAGTCTTTAAAAATCAAAACACTTTGGAAATCAAAACCTTGAAATCATAGTACTTTGAAAAATCATAGCATTTTGAAATCCATAACACTTTCCTCTTAAACAGTTTAGATATTAAAATTAGTATATAAAATAAAATAGTTTATAAAATAAAAATAGTTTATATAAAATAGTTATAAGTTAAAATAGTTTATAATAAAATAATTTATATTGAAATGATTTATATAAAATAGTTTATATTAAAATAATTTATAAAGTAAAATGTAAATAGTTTTAGGTATAGTTTAAAAATACTTTATAAAATAAAATAGCTTCCTCAATTTCACGAATCGATTCAAATCAACTCAATTTCAAGAAATTCATATTTAATCAAATCCCAAATCATCAATTTCAATTCAATTCAATTTCTCAATAAACCATTTCAAATTATCGATTTCAAATACATATTTGAACCATAAAATAAGCCATTTCACTTTCAATATATTTCAAAGCTTTAAATATTCAACATTTCAAAACTAAATTCGATAATTTCATATATATATATATCAAATTCACATTACTATTATTTAGTTTTGAAATAGTTACTTAATCATTTCAATAACATCTAAATACAACTTCAATTTACAAATTTAAATAAACAAAATATCCCATTTAAATTTGTATAAGTTTGAAATATTCATTTAAGTCACTTTTAATCAAATTCAAGTTTTAATACATATCTATAAAATTTCAAATTTAATAAATTTCAAATTAAACTTATTAAGTAAAATTCTTAAATAAATATAATTTCAAATCAATTTCAAATTTATCTTTCCGACCTGAATCATTATAAACTCTATATTTGAAAATATAGATATTAAATAAATACTTAAACATATTATATATCAACTTTATTAAATCAACTTTAATAAATCTTTAAAATCAATATTTATTAAAACCATATATTTCTTTTCAAAACCACAGAAATCATTTTCAAAATATATTTATATATAGACCAATGGTGTTTGTATATAATTTTCTACCCTATGGTCAAGTGATACAGATATTTATAATTTCAATCCGCAATTTAAATATATACGGGTATATATCTTTTCAACCCGTAATCTCAAATTAAGTTCAATGAAAATCGCTTGGGTTTATCATTTCAACCCATAACGATTTTCTCCTATTCTATAGATCGTTCGGGTATGTATCATTTCAACCCATAGTGAATTCTATACTAACAGGGAACTTTCTGTAACGACCCAGAATTTCTTTCATTTGAAATTCGTATATTTAATTAATTTTAGATATTAATAAGTAAGATTTGGAAGTCGAATTAATTTAATTTCGATATGGTGATTTAATTGGACGATTAAATTATTAATTTAATACTTGAAATTGGGTAAATAATTGAAATCTGAATTTAATGTGATTAAAAATGATTTATAAAGTTATATTAAATCATATTGGAGTTATAATGATGTTATAGAACTTTTAAAATTGAATTAAAAGTTAAATTGTGAAAATTGAATATTTTAATATTTAATTGACTAGTGAAAATGACCATTTTTCAAACAGTCTCAGATTTCGAAGAAACTAGTTTCATCGGATCCATAATGTGAAATTATTGTAAGGTTCCAAATTTCATGTCAATCAGATGTACGGTTTGTCCGGGGCAAGCCAAAACGCATAGGAATCGGTTTAAATCGATTTGATTTAAATTTGATTGTTTATTTCCATAACTCGCACAGATGACCAAATTAGCCTCCGAAACATGTTCCATTGTGTTCGGAACGCGGGGTAAACCTTAGAAACGCCAGCCGGCACGCTTCGTTTGGAGTTCGGAAAATTTTCGAGTGAATAGTAATTTGGCAATTTTCTATAAAAGGACTTCACTATCTTCAATTTGCAAAGAAGCTAGGGTTTCAACTAGGAGCCGCCACTTTCAAACAGTATTAATGGCTGAAAATTCATCTCCTTTCTCCTCCAATATCTCACAATCCATCGATAATTAGCAAAAACCTCCAACTACAAAGTTGTAGATCTCGACGAGATCTACAAATCCAACGGTCATGATCTGAAATGGAGCTTCGGATCGACGGGAAATCGCGTTCAAAGTCGCTGCGTTTTTCACGTTTTTCGAGGCCAAAGGGGCAGCCGAGTTTCATGCTATTGACGATGTAGTTGAGTGTGGTGGTAGTGAAAATTCGACAAAGAAGTGGCGGCAATGGGTTTGTATACGTGAAGATGAACGTGAGGAAGGAGAAAGGGAGGAGCGGCCCTGATGTGCTGCAGCTGAAATCGATGGTCCAGATCTATTTTAGGTTAAAATAAATAAATTTAATTGTAAATTAATTATCTTTTAATTCGTGTAAACTTCAAATAACCATAACTTCTTCATACGAGGTCTGTTTTACACGAAACAAATTGTGTTGGAATCGTTTCGACGAGCACTACGCGATGGAGCTGGATTGGTAATTTTTTGAGCTAGTGAAAATTTTGGTTGAAATTAAACGCCTGTTTAATTTCAATCGGAATAAATCGCTATTGCGATGAATAAAAGCAAGGTGAGAACTTCTCACTCAATCGAATGTTTTGTTTCGATTTAAATTTTAAATAGTTAGATTTAAAAGTGTTGACAGTGTTGATTGTGATGATTGAATGATGATTGCTATTTATTGTGTTAAATAGACCCTATACGCCGTATATTAAGCGGAGGTTATTTGTTAAAAACATATACCGCGATAATTTCATAGTGGAATTGGTATTATATATGTATATAGCAATATATATATATATATATATATTGGAATATGTATATATTGGAGTTGTTGATTTCCCACATTGTATAGCGGATGAGACCCTATTGCGCCGCATAATAGCGGATAATATTTATAAATCCCATATACCGCGATAATTTCACTGTGAAGTGAAATTGGTATTGTGCTAACATCTGTGGATGCAGGGAAACAGGTTGGAGGGATCCAACTGGATTCCTCCAACATTTGAATTTATTTCAATGTTGTGTGTTGATTTATGTATAATCGCCGTGTGATTATATTGTGATTGAATCTGTAGACGGCTATAAATTAGCCGAAGATATTTTTGGTATCGATGGATATCAGAAATATTTAAAATGGGATTTTTGAAAATATAAGTTCAAAATTTATTGAAATATTTATTTTTGATAATTGGATAAATTTAAAAAAGGGATTTTTAAAGATAAAAATCTTATTATAAATGGATTTCGGGAAATATTTTTATAAGTTGAAAATTTATTTAAATTTGGATTTTTTTAAATAGATTTGAAGAGATAAAAGAATTTATTTTAAAAAGAAATATTTTGGAAATTCATTAGAATTTTATTTGGAATTTGAAAATAAATTTGAAAATTGATTTGGAGTTGAAAAATGAATATTTGTGAAATTGATTTGAATTAATCAAATAATTTAAATAATCCTACTTATGGATGTCTGGATTATATTGGGTGTTGAATTGTTTGACATCTTTTATGTGTGATGTTTTGTGATATATTCTGATTGTGTGTGATTGTGTGTGATTGTGATCTATTTATCTACGATATATTTATATCTGTGATCTGTGATGAAAGATAAGCGTTATAGTTTATACCGCTTATCAAATTATATTGTTATATTTGATCTGTGATGGTTGAATGTTGTTGCACTATTGTGTTAAACCCGTGGACTACACAATAAACACACAAATGTGGATTTCACGTGGAAATCGGTTAAGTCACAGATTTTTATCAATTTTGGAAAATTGAATTTTTGAATCCAGAAATTGTTTTGAAATTGAAAGTTTTTGAAAGCGAGTTTCAAAAATAAAAGTTATTTTAAATAACTTAATAGAATTGGAATTTAAATCATTTGATTTAAGTTTGAATTAAATATTTTGAAACTGAATTCAATGAATTGGGAATTTTGGTTTAAAAGATTTTATAAGTATAAAAGGTGTTATATGGGTTTTTTCCATTTAAAATATGGTTTTGGAAATTTAAACTTATAATTCAAGTTTATACTTGAATGGCTTTAACCTGTGTAATTGTGACCAGTTTTTCCCAAAATGAAAACTATATGTTTTCAAATAATAATAGCTTTCATAAAGTGAAAAGATTTCCAATTTGTATCGAAACTTTTCAAATTGAAATGAAGTTGTAAATAGTTTGAAAAACTATGAATTAACCTTTGTGAAGATGATTAAACTTTATTTTGAAATAAAAGAGTATTTCAAAAGGTGTATCTTTTATATTATAAAAGACTTGAATTGTGAATAGTTTTGAAAGCTATAAATTAAATCTTGATTTAACGATTTAATGGGTTAATTCAATTTAAATGAAAATTGATTTTTGAAATCTGTGAATGAATCTTTGTGAATGGGGTGAACTTTGTGAATTGAATCTTTTTGTTTAAAAGATTAAAAGTGTGGAAATTGTTTAAACCATTGAAGGTTTTTTGAAATGAATCTTTTTGTTTAAAGATTTAAAATGGTAATTTGTTTAAACCATTTAAAGGAAAGGGTTTGGGTAATAAGTTGTGACTTAATTGAAATCCCTATATCCGTATGTTTGAAATATTGTGCTCACTATTCGGGTTAGCCGGGAAAAGACCTTTGTGTCATATAACCCATTCCGAATCAGTGATACGACGATATGGATCGTATTGAAGACCGGTGGTGAAGACCGGGTATTTGTGAAAACGATAGGATGACCTATCGATTGTCTCTGCACCATTAGCTACGGTATAGAGATTTCCTTTGTGATGGGAAGTTTTATTGGGATTGTGAATACCCGGATTGCAAGGGCTTCTTCGGAAGTGCCTTCGGTTCTGTTCGAACCCAGAACAGACTTGTATGGTTACATGTCTGACATTACATTTTGAGATATAAAGCTGATTTCTTTCAAATACATTTCTGTTGGTGGCGGAGAATTTATTCTCTTAGCTTAACACCCTTCTCTGAGACGTGCGAGCTCAGAGGTTATGTAGTTGAAATTTATCAGTGATATACTCCCAATTTGGTAATGTGGCATACTGAGTGTTGCTGTGTGATGATCATTTATTGATCATTTGTGATCAAAGCGTGGCTTTGTGAAAAAGCGTAGCTTTGTGGACGAGACTTCGTCAGACCTCACAACCCGAAAATGGTCGAAACAGGAAAGATGCGGCAAGGTTTCAGGGGTATCTTCCCTAGGGTATGACCATTCCTTCTGGAAAAGGGTGGTATCATGGTATGGAGCCCAAATACTCTCATGTGGACACACTTTATTTATTATGTGTGATGTTGATTACCGAGTGCTCGGATAAAAGTCCCAAAGGACCGGGGGTGGCATATCTCAGGTTTACTGCCCGGGAAGAGAGTGACCGGCCTTGTTTGGCAGAGAGCAGGTTGTCTCTCGGAGCGTCCACCCAGAGGCGTTCCTTCGTGGCATAGGAAGTTCCTTAGCCTGACCATTTGTTGGAAACCCATCTTCCAAATACGAACCTTGTACGGTTTTAGTTGTAGAACCTGCCATTTACTTATGGTGGCGCCCCACTGTTTAGATGGTAGCTATAGTAGGCATAGTGTGAAATGCCTATGTTGGCTAAGATTAATATTATACTTTCGAAATGTTTTCCACTATGCACTAATGATAATAATATCGAATGATTTTGCGTAGTAAGCATGTTTGACTATCATAAGAAGAAATCTCCTCCAATTCTGCGTTTGCATTGTGTGTGTGGCAGGAGGTCTTATGGTAGTTTCATTTTCCAAAAGCATTGCGAAATTGTTTTGTTTTCTTTGTTGTTGTTGCTTAAAGATAATCTGTTTTAAGTTCTCACACCAGTCACCATGACTGACCTGGAGTTTATTGTTTCCTTCCTAAACTCTGGGTGCCCACCAATTTCCACACGGGCAGTCTAGAGTCAGGTTATCAGGTCATTCTGGATTCAGGCGATGCTGTGGAGCTCATTGGCGAGCTGGATGGCGAGACGCATCACTTGTATATGATATTATTATTCCGCTGTGTATTCTGTATGAGGACAAGTTTGTATAACTGTCCAGTTGTGTTGTATATTGTTGTTGTAAACTCTGATGATGATGTAATGTATAAAATGATATAGTTCTTTGATTTAAAGATTATTCATTTATCTATTATATGTTGTTCCACTGCGATATGTGAGATTCTGATATTGTTCTATGTTTTTCTGTTGTTTCTTCTTTCTTTCCTCCTGTCTTCTTCTACCTCTTCTTTTTCTCCATAACAATTCGGTTTTCCAGCATTCGATTGCTCGGCAGTTGATACAGTGGACGTATTAATGTCAATTTTCGAGCGATGAAAAGTCGAATCGTTACACTTGTAGAGTGATAACAGATATTGTAACATTCCCCCTTTTGACCGCCTCCAGTCGGTAATTAAACCAACTCGAAACGTTCAAAAAGACGAATTATTATTTAGTTTATAAGGTTTAAACAGAATCAGCCACAGAAACACAGAATAATAACAATCAATTAAAACAAATGAAAATTTATTTCATTACTATAAATCTTTTTATATACATCAGAGTTTATACAATTTAATACAGATACAGCGGAATATCTTAAAATACAATTTTCTTCTGAAAACTAAAGTGATTCTTTACTCTCTCTCTAACTTCGCTGCTCGAAAATCTTCAAGCTGTAAAAATACTCGGTCTGACCCGAGTATTATATTCAAAAGAAAATAATACACAGGTCAGTCTAATTCAAACCAGTTATTAGTGCATAGAGGCAGTAATAATTTAAATAGACGACAGTCACAATAATTCTCGTCTATCCGAACCTTTTAACAAAGAAATCGGATAACGAAAATTTTTAACACTAAACAGTGTTAAACAAAAATCAGCAGATTTAAATCATCAACAGAGATAAATAAACAATTGATCAAATCGACTAAATCAATTTAGGACAATTGGAGTTGTCACTTTGAAACCATCAGAGTTCGATTGGCTGCCGTACACGCACGCGTGTACGGCCTCGCCAATACGGCATAGAAGATCAATGCATCACGACGCTAAGAAATATCAATTCAAAACTGTCGATTTTTGGGTGGCTGCAGTGCACACACGCGTGCACGGCCTCGCCAACTCGAGTGAAGAAATAGAAGTCAGCACAAGGTCAAACCTGAGCGTCTAAGCTGGATTCAACTCAGGTGCAATCAAAGTGTACAAGCTCAAGAAAATGATCAAGACAACTAAAAAGCAAAAGTCAAAGAGATGTACACATGACATTGGAATGAAACCTGATCAGTGCAAATGAAGTTCAAATGATCTGGCAACCAAACAGTCAAGTTCCAGGCAGTTCAGTAATCAAGTAAACACACTACAGACATGTTGAAGACTCATGGAAATGCTATACCAAAAATGAACTCCAAGCTTGCAAATACAAGTAACTTATATATGAAGACAGAGCTCGGGGCAACATGGAAAAAGTGGTGCAGTAGACACAAATGAATATATTGACTCAGGCAAATACAACTTGAATGAATACTGCAACAAGCTCAATATGTCCAAACTGTATGCAATGGATGCAGACGTACAAGTGCAGCTCAACACAGTGAAACAAGTTCAAGTGGCAACATGAAACTTCACAATGCCACAATGAAATAAACTAATATCAACAATATTTGGAATGAATGCAGAAGGTAATGCAAAGACCAGTGATGAACAAATGGTCAAGAGTGTCAAGTCTGGACAACAAGAATGCAGACTCAACAAATATCACAATGCAACTAGAATGGTCTCGAAAACAAGTGATTCTAGGAGACATAAAAAAAAACATCGATGTGCACAGGGAATCACATGAACAAGCCACAAGCTACTGACCGGAGTCGGTGAATACAAAGGACATCTACAACAACAATGGATGCAGACCAACCAAAGAACTTGAGACCCACTACAGACCAGACTACACAAAGGTTCAAGTGGATCGAGTTCTGATATGCAACTCAATATAGCAACACAGTGAACTGCAGTGAAACTACAGCAATGACCAAAGCCAGACATAATGAAGTCGAGCAAGTCGAACTACCACAAGTGATCGAGAGGGAACATGATCAGCAGACCAAAGTCCACGCCATAAAAACATTAAAAATGCAGACGACCAAATATGCAAACCAGATAGTGATGACTGGACAGGTGAAGTGTAAAAAAAAAATCAAAGACTCAGTGATACTCAAGCATCAAATCAAACTGAAACAGTAATGAAAATGCAACCCAGTGACAACAATGGTTGAAGTGAATACAGAGAACACTTTACAGTGATACAGTACAACATACATATGCTCAGATCAAATGACTAGAAGTTCAAGACTGATAATATGGAACAGTAAAAATGAAGACTGTGCTATCATATGTACAAATGCAAAGATCAATGAAGACTCCAAAGCAATGCAAAAAGCATTGTGACATCAAGATCAAAACCAGAAACTACATGAATACACATCAGTGCAGACTTGAGCCAGGTACGAAGTGTACCAGAGGGAACACGATGCAACAGGAGGCAACAACAAGGTAATGACCAAACTTATATGCATCAAGTATGCCACATTCAAGAACAAGATTAAGTGCACATGACTGGAACAAATGCCACGGTGATCTCGACAAATCAAGACAAACATGAATGTACAAATTGCAAACACTTGAAGAAAAATTGAAGCAACTCAGACAGTAAACAAGCAACAATATATGCTTACACACATACGAATGAATATATGCATATATGTACAGACATTTTTTTTTCAAAGATCAAAGAAATAAGTGATGGCCGAAATCATGAAAAGGAACATGTCAAGTATGCTACAGAGAGTCAAAACCATGAGCATCAGAAAGCCAGGAAATCACAAAACAAAAACAAAAAATTTCACAAAGTCAACTGCAGTTCAAAAGTTCGAAGTCAACAGCAGTATAATCGAAGGTGAAGCCGAGATATAAGCAAATATCAATGCCGTGGAATACAAGTAACAAAAATATATTCGTATTGAACAAGTCTATAGTTTCACAAAATCGTAGTCAACCCCGAAATCATCAGAAATTCACAAATCCAAACAGTGAAACCCAAAGTCACAAAAATTCTACGAATTCGAACAAGGTTCAAGTAAACAAAGTTTGGACAAATCAAAAAACTAACTATACTTGAATATAGATGTGAGCAATTAAAATCGCTCACCTTTTTCGAAGAGGTCGCGGGCGAGAAGAGGAGTACGAAGCCCTAAGGAGCAGCTGCGAACGAGCGCAAGGCCGGAGTTCAGATTTGCCAGGGGGTCGAGATCGCCGAAGCCCTAATTTTCAGATCGGAGGAAGAAAGAATGGAGTCGCCTTGAATTAGAACGAAGCCCTAAATTCGCCAGTCGCCATTTTTTTTTCTTCTTCGAGGAACGAACGAAAGAAGTCGCCGCCATTTATTTTCTTTTCTTCGATTTTGGTTTAGGGTTTGTGAATGAAATGAGAAAGGGATCAGGTATAGGGTTTTAACCAAAATAAGGGGCATTGGGCCGAGATAAATTCAAAGCCCGAAACCCTTTAAAATTTTTTCTTTTCTTCTTTTTTTTCCAAAAGAATTTAACCGATTCAAAATTTTCAACAACAATTTTTATTAGACGAATTCCAATCCGAATCGAAACTCCTATAAGCAATTAACTAGCAGAGAAATCGTTTAACAATGATATCAAATCGATGCGAAAACCCCGGTTATCAACGAAATTCAAATTGAATTCAATTTAATTTTATACGCGTTTATACGTCGTATATTCACAAAACAACTCTGATAAATCAGAAATTTGAAATCCAGTAATAATTCAATATTACGGACCCAATGAAACTGGTTTCGTCAAATTCCGAGACTGTGCCTCGGAAGACTATTTTTAAATTCAATTTAAACGATACTATTTCAAAACTGAACAAATCGCTTTCAAATTCAATTCTGAAGCTTCTATTATCTCCAGTATTATCAATATGAATTTTCTAAGCCTTTAAATTATTTTTAACCGGCTTAAAATTGAAGATTCAAATTTTATTCAACGTTCAATAGATTAATTTCAAAAATTAAATCGCCAATTCCTTCTGATAATGTAACAACCCGGGGTTTTTATAACAGTTGATTATCGTCAAATGACGATTTAATTTGTTTGACAATTGCAATTGGAATTTAAATCTAGTTAAAATTCTTTTTTAAGTAATTTTGGCTAAGAATTGATTGGGCTCTAAAAAAAATTCTAATCTCGGCCCAATATTCCTTTTCATTTATACTCGACCCGTTTCCCTTTTTAATTCCATTGGACCCGTTCCTCTTTTCAACCGAATTCGTTCAAAAACCCTAGAGTAATCGATCAAAAAAAATGGTGGCTTCGGCTTCTTCGAAAAATTAGGGCTTGGAAAATTGTGGTAGCCGACTTTAGTTCGATCGTTGCTCGTCTCTAGTGGTACTCGCGACCGTTCGAATTGTGATCGTCTCTGCTTCAAATTTTGGTCGAATTTGAGATGATTTTGGCTGCTTCAAATTGTCGAACGCCTCTACGTGAACAAGTTCGTCTTTGCTTCGAACAAGGTGAGTGACATTCTTCACTCACATCTAATTTAATCTCGTTTATTCATGAATATAATTCGAGAACTTTCGATGTTGATGTTTTTGTGTTTTAATTAAATTCGTATACATTGATACTTATTGTTTCGATTATATGGATTTGGTGAATCTTTGAACTGTTCGAATTTGATAATCTCGTCTCTGACTTGATTTTTGTTCACTGTATTTTTGGCTTTCACTGATCATTATGGCTTTGATTTTGTGTGGCCCCTGTGTACTTCGGCTCTGACCATCTTTGTGTTCCTCTCTGAGTATTTTCGATTTGTTGTTTGCATTGCTTCATTCATGTATGTTGCCACTGTTTTGCTTTGGTTTAGCTTACTGATCCAGTTTCAGTTTGCAAATGGGTTGTGCACATTTGAGATTTTATTTGTTTACTGACATGGTCTGAGTGGTTGTACACTTTTGGTCTTCATATTTATGTGGGTCTGGTCAATAGTCTAGCCCTATTTCTGCTGTCCACATGTGTAGCTGCTGTCCACCTAAGTGTCTAATGCAGGTGAAAGTGTTGATGTTGGCTTTGCATTTCACTGGTGTACTACCTGGGTCTGCATTCCCTAACCATGTCACTATTTTCTGGTCTGTAGCTCATTTGCATACATTGTCTCTTTTGGATGCATTCTCAGTTTGACTTTCATTAAAGTCTGGCCTGGTTCGTTTCTGTAGTTGGTCTCGTTACAGTTGGTCTGACCTGCACTTTACTTGAGTCTGGTCATTGTTGGCATTTGGTTGTATTTGGCCTTGTGTATGTTAGTTGCACTATCCAGTTTACAGTGCATACTAGTTGTACTTGTTCAGGTGTTCATTCTAACATCACCTCTGTTTTACTTATCATGTCTACTGTTTCCTTTAGTGTTGTTGCACACTACTGATCTTCAATTGCATTTGAGTTGCAACTGTCATTCGATTTCGGTGGGTTGCTTACGACCTCAGTTTTGAACTAATTTGATCTATAGTACTATTACATTTGAGATAGGTATGTATGTGTATGCACATATATATATATGCATACATGTAAAAATTACATCTGTTTAACATCGAATTTTCCTGACCTTTGCTCTGAGCAATTTTGTGTTCTTCCCTGACCTTTTGGAAGCTCTGGCTTTGTCTTAACTTTATCATTTTCTTGGTAAACCTCGACCATCACCATTGCTTAGATAGTAATGATGCTCTGTCCAGTTTGGTTAGTCTGCATTTGGCATTGTTCTATTCTTTAAGGCATGACTCAGTTGCATTTAGTAGTTAGTATTCCACTTGAGTATTTGGATTTGTACAGTCGTATAGTTCATGTTGCTATGGTTTCTGTAACCTTTGTACATTTTTGTATTACCATTGTGACTGGGCATGTGTACCTCCATATTTTGTTAGACACAGTTGCATTTGTTCATCTAGTTAGTTGCAGCTGTGCACTTGTGTACTTTGTGCATTAAATTGTTGTCAGTTCCTTGGTTTGTTGAGTTTGCTTAAGTCTGGGCATTTTTATGCTCTGGTCTCCACAGTAGCATCCATGCTTTAGCTTCTGAACTATTGCATTGCTTCATTGTATTCATTTTGTCTAGATTTGCCATAGTGATCCCCCTGGCCTGGCTTGTGTGATTCTTTGAGTTGGCTCTATTGTTATCTGGTTTATGACTTCGCTTATTTCAACCTTAATCCTTGAACACTTCTGAGTTGTTCCTTTTTACAGTGGTATTTGCTTGGGCACAGTTGCCTTGTGCCTTTGTTGCGCACTTCATATTTGCACTGTTTCTGTAGTGGTGTAGTATATATCCACTATCTTCTTGAACTTGTTTCAGCAGTGATGTTCTGTACATCTACTATTCCCACTTGCCATCCTCGTTTGCATATGGCTGCTGCCTTGATCCCTGGTCTTGGCTCATGTAGTCTTGACTTCGAGTACTTATGTGTATGTGCCCTTGTATCTGGTGCATGTGCTATGTCCATTTGAGTTGTTCTTCTTTTATTGCCTGGTTTGGATTTGTGTTCTGGTTCAAGTATAAGCCAGTCTCATTTGTGTTGTTATCACACTTGAGTTGAACCCGATTTCGGGGTTTGACCTTGTGATCATTTGTGACTTTCACTGAGCTTTTGTGTATCTCATGCGATAGCGGCGAGGCAGTACACGCGTGCGTGTACTGCAGCCCTATCCGATTTGACAGTTTTAAATTGATGTTTCGATTTGTTGAATTGTTTCATTGGTAAATTTCAATGTTTTGGAGTTGTATTCTGATTTGGATCGTTGATTTATTATTTAACACTATTTAGTGTTATATTTGCCGTTATCCAATTCTCGTATCGAGAGTTGGATATACGGGATTTCTGTGACTGTCGTCTATTTGACTATCTGATTATTATTGATACTATGCACTAATAACTGAGTTTGAATTAGACTGACCCGTGTATTATTTTCTTCTGAATGTAATACTCGGGTCAGACCCGAGTTATTTCAGGTTGTAGATTTTCTTCTTTGAGTTGCTGTTCAGGATATGAAGACTTTTCACATCTTCTGAAGTTGTCAGTGCCATTTTGTAGTAGTCGTGTCATTGTATAGAACGATATGTATTCATGTATATTAGCCGATAATGTACTTGTATATATAACTTCTAGGGTCGATAGTTGTAGTTGTATCATATGTATCGTGTCAACTATATTGTAACTGACATCGGTTATATATATATGAGATTTTTGTTAATCTGTGTTCCGCATTTATATTATCTGTGTTGTTATTATATCTAATGTCCTAAACTAGTATGAACCGTCGTAGTTTGTTTTATACTGATAATTGGATACGTCGATGGGAGTAAATAAGTAATAGATGAAAAATAAAAGGTATATACCACTCCTATCGAGATAACCAATATTAGTGTAAAGCAAATTACGGATGGTCGCTCCTATCCAGCCTTATTCTTCGTAATAATAGACAGTATTTCTTTTAATACTCTTTGTTATTATGAGCATAGAGGTGGGGCGTTACAGTTGGTATCAGAGCTTGGGGTTTATGGACATAATATAAAACTTAACTCGGAAGGAACATATGTTACAACTATTGGTCGATGTTTTATTTGTGCTGGAGTCAAAACTAAAGTTTTGAAATTTGGATGAAATTTTTAAATAACTTTATTTAAAAATAATAGTGAAATTGTGTTCTGATGATTTGATTGATTTGTGTTCTATTTATCAGAGTGCGCAGCGGAAACAGTGAAACTGTCTTCGCTGAGTACAACTGATAATCTTTTTGATTTAAAAATCAAAATACGAAATTGATATGAATTTCATTTGTTGTTTACATAGCTGTAATTATTTTATTTCTTTGAGAATTCGAATCCGAATTGAGGATTCGAAGAAATTGCAGATATGTGATTTTTGTTGAAATTTCCGCTGGCTTTCTTTTGTACTAATCATTTATTGATTAGATTTTTGCTGTTTTAAATTATCTTTATTGAAGATACATTTGAATGATTCTTTGTTCATTTTGTAGTACGTGCAAAAATTTAAATTGCACGTTATTGCATTTATTTTACGTTGAACCGATGCTTGGTTATGAAACGTATTTTGTTGCCGTTATTTTTACAACGGAATTTTACACCAATGCTATATTTTGAAGTACAGTGTTTTGTGGCATTTTGATGAATGAGAATTCACTGACATTACATTTTGATGTAGATTGTTTTGATGTGATTTTGACGTTTTAAAACTACTGTCGCTTTGGCTTCCGTAACCGTCAAATTTTAAAAAGTGGATTTTCAAGCGGTTATTCCGCAATGCTGATTTGTAACCGTTTTTACGGTATTTTGAGAAGTACAATTTCCTTATCGAAATTGTTACTGATTTGCTATTTTAATCACGTGATTGGAAAATCGTTTTAAAATGAAAATTGTTTTATAAAATTTTAGCAGTTTGCGTTTTCAAAAGAATGAGAAAGCGACTTAAACGATTCAGCAAAATCGAGGATTATGATCCCTTTCTTTTACTGTTTCGCTTAACTCCGGACTTGTTCAGTTGAGAATGCGAATTGTTATTTTTACAAAATAAATAAATTTGTTTTCAAAAATTTTACAGTTTGCGATATCAAAAGAATGAGGAAGCGATTTAAACGTTTCAGCAAAATCGAGGACTATGACCCCTTTCTTTTACTGATTTGCTTAATTCCGGACTTGTCCGTTTGAGAATGTGAAATGTATTTTTACAAAATACACAATTTTGCACTTTCAAGGAAACGATGAAGAGAATCAAACGATTTAGTAAAACACGTGGTATGGGACATGTGCGTTTGCTATTTCGGTTAATTCCGGACTCGTTAATTGAAATATTTGATGATTTTGTGTGCTTTCGAGCCACTCTGCGGACCTTCGGGTCATTTGTTGGGCTTTCGAGCCACTCTGCGGACCTTCGGGTCATTTGTTGGGCTTTCGGGCCACTCTGCGGACCTTCGGGTCAAATACCAGTACTAGACCTTCGGGTCACTCTGCGGACCTTCGGGTCAATCTGATGGGCGCCAAAATTATGTTGAGTACTTGGTAGGCTTCGGCCACTCTGAGATGCACGTGCGGCGAATTAAAAACTCGCCATCTGATGGGATCGATCCAAGCTTTTATGTTGATTTTCTAGTCTTCTTAATTGATTTCTAGATATTTGTTGTTTCCAATTATCTGCAGGTAATTGGATATTTGTTGATATGAGTTCTGATTATCGTTTTTGATAATCAGATATTTGTTGTTTCTAATTATCGCTTGTGATAATTAGATATTTGTTGATATGAGTTCTGATTATCGTTTTTGATAATCAGATATTTGTTGTTTCTAATTATCGCTTGTGATAATTAGATATTTGTTGATATGAGTTCTGATTATCGTTTTTGATAATAAGATATTTGTTGTTTTTAATTATCGCTTTTGATAATTAAATATTTGCTGATTTGAGATTTAATTATCGCTTTTGATAATTAAATAATTGCTGATTTGAGATTTAATTATCGCTTTTGATAATTAAATATTTGCTGATTTGAGATTTAATTATTGCTTTTGATAATTAAATATTTGCTGATTTGAGATTTAATTATCGCTTTTGATAATTAAATATTTGCTGATTTGAGATTTAATTATCGCTTTTGATAATTAAATATTTGCTGATTTGAGATTTAATTATCGCTTTTGATAATTAAATATTTGCTGATTTGAGATTTAATTATCGCTTTTGATAATTAAATATTTGCTGATTTGAGATTTAATTATCGCTTTTGATAATTAAATATTTGCTGATTTGAGATTTAATTATCGCTTTTGATAATTAAATATTTGCTGATTTGAGATTTAATTATCGCTTTTGATAATTAAATATTTGCTGATTTGAGATTTAATTATCGCTTTTGATAATTAAATATTTGCTGATTTGAGATTTAATTATCGTTTTTGATAATCGAATATTTGTTGAATTTGAAATTTGATTATCGCTTGTGATAATAGAATATTTGTTGATTTGAGAAATTTGATTATCGTTTTTGATGATTGAATATTTGCGATTTTTGAGATTTGAGCTTCGTCTTTTTCTCTGGCGATTCAGGTGAGTAATTTGATTTACTCACATTCAATTCGTGCTCTGTATGGGATTTCTGCTCTGTTTTTCCTTCTCTTTTAGTTGCTGGAACTCGATTGTTCTTGCTTTTGTTAGTCGTCTGATTTTGATCCCTGATTCCCACGATGTTGATTCTTTTGATTTGAAGCAGTCGAACCTTTTTATTTCTTATCTAATACTTCCCCGCTGACACTTGCTTTGCTTATACATTCGACATTGCCATGCTCTTTTGGTTGTTACATTTTATCCATTTATTCTCTATGATTGCGTGGACGCAATTTTTTTAGGAGGGGAGTCTGTAACAACCCGGGGTTTTTATAACAGTTGATTATCGTCAAATGACGATTTAATTTGTTTGACAATTGCAATTGGAATTTAAATCTAGTTAAAATTCTTTTTTAAGTAATTTTGGCTAAGAATTGATTGGGCTCTAAAAAAAATTCTAATCTCGGCCCAATATTCCTTTTCATTTATACTCGACCCGTTTCCCTTTTTAATTCCATTGGACCCGTTCCTCTTTTCAATCGAATTCGTTCAAAAACCCTAGAGTAATCGATCAAAAAAAAATGGTGGCTTCGGCTTCTTCGAAAAATTAGGGCTTGGAAAATTGTGGTAGCCGACTTTAGTTCGATCGTTGCTCGTCTCTAGTGGTACTCGTGACCGTTCGAATTGTGATCGTCTCTGCTTCAAATTTTGGTCGAATTTGAGATGATTTTGGCTGCTTCAAATTGTCGAACGCCTCTACGTGAACGAGTTCGTCTTTGCTTCGAACAAGGTGAGTGACATTCTTCACTCACATCTAATTTAATCTCGTTTATTCATGAATATAATTCGAGAACTTTCGATGTTGATGTTTTTGTGTTTTAATTAAATTCGTATACATTGATACTTATTGTTTCGATTATATGGATTTGGTGAATCTTTGAACTGTTCGAATTTGATAATCTCGTCTCTGACTTGATTTTTGTTCACTGTATTTTTGGCTTTCACTGATCATTATGGCTTTGATTTTGTGTGGCCCCTGTGTACTTCGGCTCTGACCATCTTTGTGTTCCTCTCTGAGTATTTTCGATTTGTTGTTTGCATTGCTTCATTCATGTATGTTGCCACTGTTTTGCTTTGGTTTAGCTTACTGATCCAGTTTCAGTTTGCAAATGGGTTGTGCACATTTGAGATTTTATTTGTTTACTGACATGGTCTGAGTGGTTGTACACTTTTGGTCTTCATATTTATGTGGGTCTGGTCAATAGTCTAGCCCTATTTCTGCTGTCCACATGTGTAGCTGCTGTCCACCTAAGTGTCTAATGCAGGTGAAAGTGTTGATGTTGGCTTTGCATTTCACTTGTGTACTACCTGGGTCTGCATTCCCTAACCATGTCACTATTTTCTGGTCTGTAGCTCATTTGCATACATTGTCTCTTTTGGATGCATTCTCAGTTTGACTTCCATTAAAGTCTGGCCTGGTTCGTTTTTGTAGTTGGTCTCGTTACAGTTGGTCTGACCTGCACTTTACTTGAGTCTGGTCATTGTTGGCATTTGGTTGTATTTGGCCTTGTGTATGTTAGTTGCACTATCCAGTTTACAGTGCATACTAGTTGTACTTGTTCAGGTGTTCATTCTGACATCACCTCTGTTTTACTTATCATGTCTACTGTTTCCTTTAGTGTTGTTGCACACTACTGATCTTCAATTGCATTTGAGTTGCAACTGTCATTCGATTTCGGTGGGTTGCTTACGACCTCAGTTTTGAACTAATTTGATCTATAGTACTGTTACATTTGAGATAGGTATGTATGTGTATGCACATATATATATATATATATATATATATATATATATATGCATACATGTAAAAATTACATCTGTTTAACATCGAATTTTCCTGACCTTTGCTCTGAGCAATTTTGTGTTCTTCCCTGACCTTTTGGCAGCTCTGGCTTTGTCTTAACTTTATCATTTTCTTGGTAAACCTCGACCATCACCATTGCTTAGATAGTAATGATGCTCTGTCCAGTTTGGTTAGTCTGCATTTGGCATTGTTCTATTCTTTAAGGCATGACTCAGTTGCATTTAGTAGTTAGTATTCCACTTGAGTATTTGGATTTGTACAGTCGTATAGTTCATGTTGCTATGGTTTCTGTAACCTTTGTACATTTTTGTATTACCATTGTGACTGGGCATGTGTACCTCCATATTTTGTTAGACACAGTTGCATTTGTTCATCTGGTTAGTTGCAGCTGTGCACTTGTGTACTTTGTGCATTAAATTGTTGTCAGTTCCTTGGTTTGTTGAGTTTGCTTAAGTCTGGGCATTTTTATGCTCTGGTCTCCACAGTAGCATCCATGCTTTAGCTTCTGAACTATTGCATTGCTTCATTGTATTCATTTTGTCTAGATTTGCCATAGTGATCCCCCTGGCCTGGCTTGTGTGATTCTTTGAGTTGGCTCTATTGTTATCTGGTTTATGACTTCGCTTATTTCAACCTTAATCCTTGAACACTTCTGAGTTGTTCCTTTTTACAGTGGTATTTGCTTGGGCACAGTTGCCTTGTGCCTTTGTTGCGCACTTCATATTTGCACTGTTTCTGTAGTGGTGTAGTATATATCCACTATCTTCTTGAACTTGTTTCAGCAGTGATGTTCTGTACATCTACTATTCCCACTTGCCATCCTCGTTTGCATATGGCTGCTGCCTTGATCCCTGGTCTTGGCTCATGTAGTCTTGACTTCGAGTACTTATGTGTATGTGCCCTTGTATCTGGTGCATGTGCTATGTCCATTTGAGTTGTTCTTCTTTTATTGCCTGGTTTGGATTTGTGTTCTGGTTCAAGTATAAGCCAGTCTCATTTGTGTTGTTATCACACTTGAGTTGAACCCGATTTCGGGGTTTGACCTTGTGATCATTTGTGACTTTCACTGAGCTTTTGTGTATCTCATGCGATAGCGGCGAGGCAGTACACGCGTGCGTGTACTGCAGCCCTATCCGATTTGACAGTTTTAAATTGATGTTTCGATTTGTTGAATTGTTTCATTGGTAAATTTCAATGTTTTGGAGTTGTATTCTGATTTGGATCGTTGATTTATTATTTAACACTATTTAGTGTTATATTTGCCGTTATCCAATTCTCGTATCGAGAGTTGGATATACGGGATTTCTGTGACTGTCGTCTATTTGACTATCTGATTATTATTGCTACTATGCACTAATAACTGAGTTTGAATTAGACTGACCCGTGTATTATTTTCTTCTGAATGTAATACTCGGGTCAGACCCGAGTTATTTCAGGTTGTAGATTTTCTTCTTTGAGTTGCTGTTCAGGATATGAAGACTTTTCACATCTTCTAAAGTTGTCAGTGCCATTTTGTAGTAGTCGTGTCATTGTATAGAACGATATGTATTCATGTATATTAGCCGATAATGTACTTGTATATATAACTTCTAGGGTCGACAGTTGTAGTTGTATCATATGTATCGTGTCAACTATATTGTAAGTGACATCGGTTATATATATATGAGATTTTTGTTAATCTGTGTTCCGCATTTATATTATCTGTGTTGTTATTATATCTAATGTCCTAAACTAGTATGAACCGTCGTAGTTTGTTTTATACTGATAATTGGATACGTCGATGGGAGTAAATAAGTAATAGATGAAAAATAAAAAGTATATACCACTCCTATCGAGATAACCAATATTAGTGTAAAGCAAATTACGGATGGTCGCTCCTATCCAGCCTTATTCTTCGTAATAATAGACAGTATTTCTTTTAATACTCTTTGTTATTATGAGCATAGAGGTGGGGCGTTATAGTTAATTTGAAATTCAAGTCAAATCATCGTTCAAATAATTAAAATTAATTAAATATTTTCAATTTAAATTGTTCAAAATTCAGGGTCGTTACAAACTCCCCTCCTTAAAAACTTTTCGTCCACGAAAAGGAAAGGTTGTTAAAATTTCATCGATATTTATACTCTAGTCAATTTTTACTAAACTTAAAACTTATTACAAATAAATGAATATAGGATTCATTTCATTTGTTTAATCTCATTAGTTTTGTTTAACTTCTCTTTTGTTCATTGATTTTCTAAAATCAAAACCCAAAAGTCTTTTACTAACATTTTTAATTTATAACTCAGATTCAAACTTAAAATTCTTCACGTTAGAGATTTATACAATATATCTCTTCCAAAGCTGTGGACTTTCAAAACATTTCAAAGATCTTCTTCCTTAGTTCATTAAGTAAGAATTTTGTAATTTTACTTTCAAACTATTGATTCACTATTTACAGTTTGAAAATACTTGCTAACTCGAAATTTAACAAGTCCATCTTCATTCTCACAGACATTAGACATACGCTGGCCAGGCGCAGGTCTAAAAATCTCCAAGTACTAAATATACTTGTTTCAATTCCCAGTGAAAATACTTTTAAAAATTCTTTTAAAAATGGATATGGAAAGCACGTTCCCCCATGGATCACAGTTTACCCGGCGGTTACGCTACTATCTCAGTAGAATCGCTTGTAACCGTAGATTTCACATCTCTCTTGAATTACGCCATGGTTGTTGCCATAGATCGCGGTCCACACGGCGGTTACGCTACTATCCCAGTAGAATCGCTTGTAACCGTAGGCATCTCGCCCCTCAAATTTCGCTTTGGCGCTTAGATTGCAGTTTACTCGGCGGTTGCGCCATTATCCCAATGGAATCGCTTGTAACTGTGGGCATCTCGCCCCTCAAATTACGCTAACATACATCATAATCAACATGATCCCATCACGAGGGATTCTAGTCCAAATGGACATTCCAACTTATGGAAAATTCTACGTGGCTACGAATTTCAAATGGACACTCTTCACGAGTTCCAATACCTTCTCCAATAATAAATGGAAGGTACTTTTCCACATCCTCAGTATAGAAAACATAATATCATATATGTAGTACTTTCATTTCACATTTCGTACATATCATATCCATGTAAACATACATAAGATTTCCATAACAATGTCTTTCTAAACTAACGGTTTCAAATTCACCGCATTCATATATATAAGTTCTAAAAACTTACATATTCCATATTCATAACAAAATAGAGGATTTCAAAATTTCCCTCTAAGTCGATTTGGAAATTTAAGGTTATCTCAAACCTAATTCATATTCATAATTCCAATTTATTATCGACTTTCACATTCGATTTGAATTACACGTTACATCGTCAATTCTTAACACAGAATTGATGTCTATCGATATATAACCTCTAAGCTCGTATGTCTCAGAGAAGGGTGTTAAGCTAAGAGAATAAATTCTCCGCCACCAACAGATATATATTTAATAGAGATCAATTGCTATGTCATCAATTCACAATGTTAGACATACAATCCAAATCATCATCTGAAATTCAAAGCTCAACTTATATTGTCTTTGATGTCGAAGTTAAACTCAATTTTAACTCAACGATTCAATCTTTTTGAAAAATTTCAAATTGAACAAATTGTTCAAATTCTCATTTAACTTTTCAACTTCGACTTCAAAAATGAATTTCAAATCATTTATCCCTTACGGAATATATTCACAACATTTCATTTTTGGAAAAACATTTCCATACTTATTTAAAAATAAGTAATTCACAAATCCATTTATTTTCAATATTTGAAAATATTCGATATACTTTAATCAAAATTAAGTATATATTTCATCTTTTAAGGAAATCATTCTCTTTCATACATTTACTTGAGTTAAAACGAATGTTACGTAAAACATCGTTACGACAACTCAAAATCACTAGTATAGGGATTCGAAATTTAGATAGATGTATAAATTCCGATACTATACAAAACATTTCCTTTCGGAAATCATTTACTATAACAAAAATGTTATAGTCCACCATTTCCTTTTATTCGAAAACGTCTATTTCAACAATGAATGTTGAAATCTATGGTTTCGATATTCAATGCTTTGAAAACATCTTTTTAAAACAATTACTTCGTTTTAAAATATCACTTTCCCAAAACATGTCCATTTTATTCAATAATATATTCACGGTCCAAAATTGTGAATATACATCTTTTAACAAGCTATAAGCATTTACTTATCAAAATAAGTCAGTTTCCGAATTTATAAACAACGTTTATAAATTCCATTTCTATTTATAAGGACTTCAATTTATAAAAATCACTTTATCAACCCATTTCTTTATAACTCAGTTTTATATCAGAATTTTAATTTATAAGTGAATTACTTATAAATTCTTTTATTTCACAACTTCGATTCATTTTATAACTTCACAATCTTAATTCTGTAATTTCCATTCACTTATGAAATCCATTAAATATTTCACTTTTAACACTTATACAAATTATTTTAAAATTCCAATATAATATCAACACTTTCAAATCTTCAATTTAAGCCGTTTGTAATAATTCAAAATTTCCAATTTAAACTATTATATAAATTTATCAGTTTTCCATTTCCAAGATAATCAACTAGTTCTTTAGTAAACCATTCATCGACTTGATTTTCAATCTAACCGCATTTGATTCATTCACATTGGATTTTACTAACATTCATTCATATTCAATTAGTTTACTTTCACTAATTTATATTCAAGTTAGTTTGCTTCAATTCAAATCAAAATTGATTCTATTCAGATTTACTTATCTTTCAATTTGAATTCAATTTACATAGCTTCCAATTTCCATTAATTCAATTTCATTAATACTTAATGAATTTCTATACGATCAACTGGCAACCAATGCACATTCAACTTAACCAAATTTATTTACTTTGCTTACATTCAATTTGGTTCAACACACTTAATTTCAATTGGTTTATATTCTAATTCTGATTGAATTCTTATACTCACCATATTCACAAATTCATTTTTACAATTAAAGTTGAATTTCCTATCTATAATTCAAATTCATATTCATTCTTCACTTTATCAATTCATTTTGATATCAAATTCAATTTGATTCAATATTACTTAAGCCATGTTTCATTTTATCTTCACTTGCATTTATTTTCACCATAAAACTTAAGTTCGTCTCAAATTTATTTGAAATTCTATTTTATTTAACTTTACTAAAGTCAAATTCATATCACATTCAAAATTCAGATTTTGTTTCACTCAACAAAACTGTTCAACATTTAACAACTGGTTTTACTTAAATTTCTCATTTTATAAGTTATACAACTTATTAATTTAAACTTCCCAATCCATATTGTATAATCACTTATCCTTTAAGTTTAACTTTTCATCTCAATAATTTTTCAAATCAAGTTCAATTTATTTAACTTCCTTTAGTTAAATTTCAAATCCATTCAAACAATTTTATACTTCTTTTAGATTTGAAAAACATTTTCTTTTAAAAGTGTTTCTAGTAACTATTCATATTAAACGTCATAAACTAAGCTTTGTGTAAACCAAAGCTCTGATACCACTCTGTAACATTTCCCCTTTTGACCGCCTCCAGTCGGTAATTAAACCAACTCGAAACGTTCAAAAAGACGAATTATTATTTAGTTTATAAGGTTTAAACAGAATCAGCCACAGAAACACAGAATAATAACAATCAATTAAAACAAATGAAAATTTATTTCATTACTATAAATCTTTTTATATACATCAGAGTTTATACACTTTAATACAGATACAGTGGAATATCTTAAAATACAATTTTCTTCTGAAAACTAAAGTGATTCTTTACTCTCTCTCTAACTTCGCTGCTCGAAAATCTTCAAGCTGTAAAAATACTCGGTCTGACCCGAGTATTATATTCAAAAGAAAATAATACACAGGTCAGTCTAATTCAAACCAGTTATTAGTGCATAGAGGCAGTAATAATTTAAATAGACGACAGTCACAATAATTCTCGTCTATCCGAACCTTTTAACAAAGAAATCGGATAACGAAAATTTTTAACACTAAACAGTGTTAAACAAAAATCAGCAGATTTAAATCATCAACAGAGATAAATAAACAATTGATCAAATCGACTAAATCAATTTAGGACAATTGGAGTTGTCACTTTGAAACCATCAGAGTTCGATTGGCTGCCGTACACGCACGCGTGTACGGCCTCGCCAATACGGCATAGAAGATCAATGCATCACGACGCTAAGAAATATCAATTCAAAACTGTCGATTTTTGGGTGGCTGCAGTGCACACACGCGTGCACGGCCTCGCCAACTCGAGTGAAGAAATAGAAGTCAGCACAAGGTCAAACCTGAGCGTCTAAGCTGGATTCAACTCAGGTGCAATCAAAGTGTACAAGCTCAAGAAAATGATCAAGACAACTAAAAAGCAAAAGTCAGAGAGATGTACACATGACATTGGAATGAAACCTGATCAGTGCAAATGAAGTTCAAATGATCTGGCAACCAAACAGTCAAGTTCCAGGCAGTTCAGTAATCAAGTAAACACACTACAGACATGTTGAAGACTCATGGAAATGCTATACCAAAAATGAACTCCAAGCTTGCAAATACAAGTAACTTATATATGAAGACAGAGCTCGGGGCAACATGGAAAAAGTGGTGCAGTAGACACAAATGAATATATTGACTCAGGTAAATACAACTTGAATGAACACTGCAACAAGCTCAATATGTCCAAACTGTATGCAATGGATGCAGACGTACAAGTGCAGCTCAACACAGTGAAACAAGTTCAAGTGGCAACATGAAACTTCACAATGCCACAATGAAATAAACTAATATCAACAATATTTGGAATGAATGCAGAAGGTAATGCAAAGACCAGTGATGAACAAATGGTCAAGAGTGTCAAGTCTGGACAACAAGAATGCAGACTCAACAAATATCACAATGCAACTAGAATGGTCTCGAAAACAAGTGATTCTAGGAGACATAAAAAAAAACATCGATGTGCACAGGGAATCACATGAACAAGCCACAAGCTACTGACCGGAGTCGGTGAATACAAAGGACATCTACAACAACAATGGATGCAGACCAACCAAAGAACTTGAGACCCACTACAGACCAGACTACACAAAGGTTCAAGTGGATCGAGTTCTGATATGCAACTCAATATAGCAACACAGTGAACTGCAGTGAAACTACAGCAATGACCAAAGCCAGACATAATGAAGTCGAGCAAGTCGAACTACCACAAGTGATCGAGAGGGAACATGATCAGCAGACCAAAGTCCACGCCATAAAAACATTAAAAATGCAGACGACCAAATATGCAAACCAGATAGTGATGACTGGACAGGTGAAGTGTAAAAAAAAAATCAAAGACTCAGTGATACTCAAGCATCAAATCAAACTGAAACAGTAATGAAAATGCAACCCAGTGACAACAATGGTTGAAGTGAATACAGAGAACACTTTACAGTGATACAGTACAACATACATATGCTCAGATCAAATGACTAGAAGTTCAAGACTGATAATATGGAACAGTAAAAATGAAGACTGTGCTATCATATGTATAAATGCAAAGATCAATGAAGACTCCAAAGCAATGCAAAAAGCATTGTGACATCAAGATCAAAACCAGAAACTACATGAATACACATCAGTGCAGACTTGAGCCAGGTACGAAGTGTACCAGAGGGAACACGATGCAATAGGAGGCAACAACAAGGTAATGACCAAACTTATATGCATCAAGTATGCCACATTCAAGAACAAGATTAAGTGCACATGACTGGAACAAATGCCACGGTGATCTCGACAAATCAAGACAAACATGAATGTACAAATTGCAAACACTTGAAGAAAAATTGAAGCAACTCAGACAGTAAACAAGCAACAATATATGCTTACACACATACGAATGAATATATGCATATATGTACAGACATTTTTTTTCAAAGATCAAAGAAATAAGTGATGGCCGAAATCATGAAAAGGAACATGTCGAGTATGCTACAGAGAGTCAAAACCATGAGCATCAGAAAGCCAGGAAATCACAAAACAAAAACAAAAAAATTCACAAAGTCAACTGCAGTTCAAAAGTTCGAAGTCAACAGCAGTATAATCGAAGGTGAAGCCGAGATATAAGCAAATATCAATGCCGTGGAATACAAGTAACAAAAATATATTCGTATTGAACAAGTCTATAGTTTCACAAAATCGTAGTCAACCCCGAAATCATCAGAAATTCACAAATCCAAACAGTGAAACCCAAAGTCACAAAAATTCTACGAATTCGAACAAGGTTCAAGTAAACAAAGTTTGGACAAATCAGAAAACTAACTATATTTGAATATAGATGTGAGCAATTAAAATCGCTCACCTTTTTCGAAGAGGTCGCGGGCGAGAAGAGGAGTACGAAGCCCTAAGGAGCAGCTGCGAACGAGCGCAAGGCCGGAGTTCAGATTTTCCAGGGGGTCGAGATCGCCGAAGCCCTAATTTTCAGATCGGAGGAAGAAAGAATGGAGTCGCCTTGAATTAGAACGAAGCCCTAAATTCGCCAGTCGCCATTTTTTTTTCTTCTTCGAGGAACGAACGAAAGAAGTCACCGCCATTTATTTTCTTTTCTTCGATTTAGGTTTAGGGTTTGTGAATGAAATGAGAAAGGGATCAGGTATAGGGTTTTAACCAAAATAAGGGGCATTGGGCCGAGATAAATTCAAAGCCCGAAACCCTTTAAATTTTTTTCTTTTCTTCTTTTTTTTCCAAAAGAATTTAACCGATTCAAAATTTTCAACAACAATTTTTATTAGACGAATTCCAATCCGAATCGAAACTCCTATAAGCAATTAACTAGCAGAGAAATCGTTTAACAATGATATCAAATCGATGCGAAAACCCCGGTTATCACCGAAATTCAAATTGAATTCAATTTAATTTTATACGCGTTTATACGTCGTATATTCACAAAACAACTCTGATAAATACGAAATTTGAAATCCGGTAATAATTCAATATTACGGACCCAATGAAACTGGTTTCGTCAAATTCCGAGACTGTGCCTCGGAAGACTATTTTTAAATTCAATTTAAACGATACTATTTCAAAACTGAACAAATCGCTTTCAAATTCAATTCTGAAGCTTCTATTATCTCCAGTATTATCAATATGAATTTTCTAAGCCTTTAAATTATTTTTAACCGGCTTAAAATTGAAGATTCAAATTTTATTCAACGTTCAATAGATTAATTTCAAAAATTAAATCGCCAATTCCTTCTGATAATTTGAAATTCAAGTCAAATCATCGTTCAAATAATTAAAATTAATTAAATATTTTCAATTTAAATTGTTCAAAATTCAGGGTCGTTACAGATATGATAATAATATAACAATCAGTAATAGGCATATATCATCAATATAAATAACAGATAAGGGTGTCAGATGTCATAGGTGAACAGATACAAATAACAGTATATATATAGCAATGTAAATAACTAACAGCAGCTTATTTCAATTGTCGTTTCAATTGAAATCAAATTTAATAAATATAAGAACGTTAATCGTGAGTGATTGCTCACCTTTCGAGGCTATAGATGATAGACAACGAAATCGAGTTATGAAATGCAAGCACGACTTCCAAAGCTAAGCTAGATTGGCACGAATCGACGAACAAAGCTGATAGATTGGGAATCAAGGACCAAAAATCAGTTTGATATAATAGAAAAAAAATGTGTATTATATTATTATTATTATTTTACTAAAAATAAATTTAAACATATATCTGAAATTAATATTTAACATGTAAAACAAAGTCTATATATATAAATTTGAATGCCGACAAATGCATACTTATTTATATATAAATTAATATATAACAGATTTGAAACTTATATCAAAACAGTTATATATATACACAACTAATATATGTATGCAGGCTGTATTTATAGACAACCATATGTATATAACACTCAAATGTAGCATTGATAAATTATAACTATATATATACTTGTAAATATAAAAAATATATAAACAGGTATAAAAACTTTAAAAATTCGAGTATATATACTAATCAAGATATAAACTGCATATAGCTTACATATAACTTCTTTATATAATTCCACTTATAAAATATAACTATGAACATACTTTAACAGGCGCATACGAATATATTTTTATATACTTCTCTTATAAATATAAAATATATACCTTATATTTAAAATATGTTCTTTAAATCTAAATATACAGACTCACGTATATATCTCTTCACAGTATTACATAATTATATACACGAAACACAAAAAAAGTTGCATAGCTCATATATTACAGACGAGTAAAAAAAGCTTACGTACAGATCTTGTAGTTTATATTTATATATAAAATAAACAACTTACTTTAATATAAATTATAAATACAATACAACAGATCTAATACCCATTTATATAAAACGTATTGTATCATATATAAAATAATATATCACATATAAACTTACTGTAACTAGATATAAAGCATATATACATTATAACTAAACATATATACGTTATAACTAAACATATATACATTATAACTAGATATGAAACATATATATATATAACTCATATACATAAACTAACTCATTATAAAACTGTCATATTAAAAGACTCATATAAATCAAACTCTATATATATAAAATTTACAACTAACATATAATATATATTTACCGAAATGTATAACTTACATTTAAATTAGTTTAAGGGAGAGGAGATGGTTGCTTAGGCGTGAGGTACATGGCGGCAAGGGGAGAAGTGGTGGCCTCGGCTAGGCTACAGGTGGAAGCGGAGGCTGTAACGTGATTGGGAGCAAGGGAGGAGTGGTGTTTTGATGAAGGTACTGTCGCAGGTACTGTAGCATGGAAGTTAGAGGCCGGGGTGAGGAGTTCAACTGGCGGCACAGGGTTGCACGTGGTGGAAATGGAAGGTGCATGGGTTGATGGCATTTGCATGGAGAAGGGGCGCAAGGAGGAAGGGGAAAAAGGAGCAAGGATTTTGTTGATTTCAAAAATGGAAGGGGCAATCTGGCATGAAGGGAGAAGAGCAGTGAATCTCAAACAAAAATAAACTTTCAACAGATCTTCATAATTTTTTTTTTCAGAATGGAGAAGTAGTAGGGGAGAGGAAGAATAGATCTGGGAGGAAGAAGAATATATGCAAGGAAGATGATGTGTTGAGGCTGTTATTATAATTTGCTTCTTATTTTCAATCAAGAGAACGGACCAGAAGATATTGAAATAAATTGAGAAACCAAAAGACAACTACAAATAAAGTTTCAAATGTGAATATTAAGAGTCCGGAATTTGAATTCAAGTAACAGCCAAAACATTGAAATTTGAAATTATTTATGACAACTAGCTATTAGATTTTATACGGTAGAAAATGAATGGTCACGTGAAACAATTGGACTCGAACGCGTACTTATACAGGCGACCGTTTTGCAGTTTCCACTGCGTACCGAACCTCAAAACACAGAATTGAATATACCACAAAGATCAGCACGACAAGACGATCAAAATGGTATACAGGTATCAGTTGTACGATCATCCTATCAAAAGTCAATAATCGGTACCGAAAAATGCTGCTAATATGCCAGAAATAAGGTAAACGGAGCAATAGCAATCAAAATTTGAAGAAACGAAATACGACGTCTCACTCAGAAGATGATTTACAAATTTTCTATAGAAAAATATTCAGGTTTGAAAAACATTTTGTTACCATCAATTTTTAACTGATCGGAATTGAAATAGAATTACATAAAAAAATAAACTTCCATATTATCAGATGAAAATTTTAAAATAGACGTAATCCAAATATCAAATTTTTATTTCAAATTTTTATTGTTTAAAAATTTCACAAAATTTCAATTAAATATATTAATAAAACAAATAAAATTTTTAAAAATTTACGGTCGTTACACTCTCCCCCACTCAAAACTTTTCGTCCCCGAAAAGGAACGAGGTAGCAGAATAGAAACAACCAAAAGAAAATAGATTTGAAATACAAAATAAACAATTAATTTAAACCATATAAATTTCAATTTAAATTAATTTATATTCAATAATTGCTTTTAAAATTCAAGATATTTCTTTAAGTTGATTTGATTTCAATTTATTAATATTAGATACAAAAAGGTTTCTTTCAAAACAAAAATTTAATTTATCTCATTTATTATTCAATTAACTTATTATTTTATTTAACTCTATTAACATTTTTATAATTAAAATTTAAGTGTATAACATTTATTATAAGCACTCAAATTTTATTTATAAAGACATTTTATATTGTATATTATCCAATTACATGTTCAACTACTGAATAATTTATGTAAGTTATATTAGAATGAAATTTGGTATTATACAAGTAAACATTTCCAAATTCAATTATTCAAGTTTAAATATTTATTTAAAAATTTGGCTTCATTTTATAATTGAAATCACCCCTTACCATAAGTCTAAGAATTAATTTTTCGATAAATTTCAAACCATTTGGAGGTACATATTACATATCAAATCAATTTAAAATCATATACCTATATATATATATAAATCAAATCATACTTTAGAAATTCAAATCAAATTCATTTTCCAAAACAAAAGTGTAGCAAAGCTACTGAATGGTCTCTCCACTTCGAAACTCGAAAATGAATGTCGATGATGCGGTCGCCATCACCGAAATTATTTTTCAGCGACAAAAGAGAAGAGCACTGATTTCAACATTTTAAATTTCTTTGAAACGATTTCGATTCGAAAATACTTTAAATAATATACATTTTAAAACTTTAACACCGGAGTTTGAAATCATCGGAAATTAAATTCTCAAATTCCCGATTTAAATTCATTTCAATTCCATATCAATTTATAAACCATGATTTATAATTTATTTATAGAACAATAAATGATAATCAAATATTATCATTTCAAACAACCAATTTAATTAACTAATTAAATTCCAGAAAATTTTACTTATATATATAATATAAAATTTATTCCATTTACCAAATTGAAAACAATATTGTGTCAGTTTGCTCTGTTCAAGTGTTTTGGAAATCCTATCGATAGCGTTGATCAGACGAATCGATCGAAAACCCAAATCGAAATCAACAACTCAAACAACACAATATATAAAACAATTTAATATTAATTACAAATACACCTCCTCACTCGATGATTCCAGAAAATGGATTTCAAAACAAGGATAGAGATCTGAATATAGAGGGATCCTAACCAAAAGAATTCAACTAGAAGATAGGCTCGATAGGGAGATAAATAGATTCCAAAGAGAGAAACGAATGGATAGACTTATATAAATCGCGGGCAACCTTAACTGGGTCAACTGTGACTTCAATAATAAGATCAATACAGAATTCTGAAGCAAATAGACATCAGATCACAAGAGAAGATAATTCGGGCATAGCAAGAGATAGTAGCATCTAAACTGAGGATACAAAAATCTTCGGTGAATCAATGCTGTTGTAAAGGAGTTTCACCCCTTTTTCAAATAATTCATTGGAGCTATGGGATACTCCAGAATCAAGAAGATTTTAGATATGGGAAGACAAGAGTGGATTTCAGAACGAATAGGGGAGTTCCAAAATTCAAAGGAAACCGAATCAAAGAGGAAGGAGTTCGAGCTCGAACGAAAGTGATTCCGTAATTAGATTTACTCTATATGCTGAGTTTTGCCTAAAACTAGAGCTTTGATACCACATGTAACATCCTGTTATTTTCAACCATTCGCATCCATACATGTCGGATTTGAATTGCTCAAAATATCAGATTGTTAATTTTTATATTTGGCAAAACTCAGCATATACAGTAAATAAAATAATCACAGAATCACAGACACAGAGTAATATAAAAATAACCAGCGGAAATAAAAGAATAGTAGTTCATGAAGCTACCATATATATATATAACAGAGTTGAACAAGATACAACAAAAGTCTTGAATACATAGATGTCTCAATACAATAGTCAATTACAAGATCAGAATACATCACTGGAATCAACTGAATAACTGAAAGCTGGATAGACAGCTGGATCACCAAGCGAAGCTCCAACTCCAAAGGTGAGTCTCGAACACTGAACCACTCAGTCTGACCCGAGCGTAAAGCAAAAACACCAAACACTCGAGTCAGGATTAACATTCTTATATCAATAAATCCAACTCAAGTGAAATATCAACTGAAATACAAGTAACTCAAAGGATGTTTGGGATAACCATCCTTTAAGGATCCGTTAAACTATCTACTATGTAGTAATATACGCTATTATAATAATGTCTACAGTAAAGTATACTATTTAAAAATAGCGTTAAGGCTTTACATTTTCCACCTTAACACATTTTATATATTCCCATAGTCTATACAGTACCGTAATCTCCCCCGTAATGGGCGTTGTGAAAGGGCACTCCATAGGTATGGTACAAAACAAACTCGTAGTAAAGCACGCTAGGGTAGGTGACACGGCACAACAAGGGAAAAACCAGGGTAGATATACCAATTACGCATCCGGACTGGTGGTGACGTAGGGCCGCAACAATCGCCTACCTCGAGCCACACTCCCGAATCAAGGGTGCACACCAAATCAATCACAAATAATAGAATGACATACGATGGAGTGTGTCCGATCAAAGGAGCTACCTCATTGGCCCGGAATCGCTCTTGTTTTAGCCACCTTATACCAACTCACGGGAGTCGGGTCCACGTAAATATACCTTTAGGATCGTCGCCACCATCCTACTTCATTCTGGAATCTCCACCACGTACACAATTGTTAAAGTGGGTTTCGGTATCGACAGAGAGTATGCCCATATCTGATCCCGGTCTCTTTAACAACCAAACGTTATTATAACACCGCGGTCATTTCAAAATAGTTTATACTTCAAAACCAAAATATCATTACATTTCAAAAAAACCAAGTCAATACGATATCATTTTCATTTCAAAAATATCCATTTCCAAAAATCATATCATTTTCCAAAGTTATAACGCTTCCGAAATCATAAGTCTTTTAAAATCAAAACACTTTGGAAATCAAAACCTTGAAATCATAGTACTTTGAAAAATCATAGCATTTTGAAATCCATAACACTTTCCTCTTAAACAGTTTAGATATTAAAATTAGTATATAAAATAAAATAGTTTATAAAATAATTTTTTTTATATAAAATAGTTATAAGTTAAAATAGTTTATAATAAAATAATTTATATTGAAATGATTTATATAAAATAGTTTATATTAAACTAATTTATAAAGTAAAATATAAATAGTTTAAGATATAGTTTAAAAATACTTTATAAAATAAAATAGCTTCCTCAATTTCACAAATTGATTCAAATCAACTAAATTTCAAGAAATTCAGATTTAATCAAATCGCAAATCACTAATTTCAATTCAATTCAATTTCTCAATAAACCATTTCAAATTATCGATTTCAAATGCATATTTAAACTATAAAATAAGCCATTTAACTTTCAATATATTTCAAAGCTTTAAATATTCAACATTTCCAAACTAAATTCGATAATTTCATATATATATATATATATATATCAAATTCGCATTACTATTATTTAGTTTTGAAATAGTTACTTAATCATTTCAATAACATCTAAATACAACTTCAATTTACAAATTTAAATAAACAAAATATCCCATTTAAATTTGTATAAGTTTGAAATATTCATTTAAGTCATTTTTAATCAAATTCAAGTTATAATACATATCTATAAAATTTCAAATTTAATAAATTTCAAATCAAACTTATTAAGTAAAATTCTTAAATAAATATAATTTCAAATCAATTTCAAATTTATCTTTCCGGTCTGAATCATTATAAACTCTATATTTGAAAATATAGATATTAAATAAATACTTAAACATATTATATATCAACTTTATTAAATCAACTATAATAAATCTTTAAAATCAATATTTATTAAAACCATATATTTCTTTTCAAAACCATAGAAATCATTTTCAAAATATATTTATATATAGACCAATGGTGTCTGTATATAATTTTCTACCCTATGGTCAAGTGATACAAATATTTATCATTTCAATTTGCAATTTAAATATATACGGGTATATATCTTTTCAACCCGTAATCCCAAATTCAGTTCAATGAAAATCGCTTGGGTTTATCATTTCAACCCATAACGATTTTCTCCTATTTTACAGATCGTTCGGGTATGTGTCATTTCAACCCATAGTGAATTCTATACTAACAGCGAACCTGCAGAGTGATAACAAATATGATAATAATATAACAATCAATAACATGCATATATCATCAATATAAATAATAGATAAGGGTGTCAGATCTCACAGGTGAACAGATACAAATAACAGTATATATATAGCAATGTAAATAACTAACAGCAGCATATTTCAATTGTCGTTTCAATTGAAATCAAATTTAATAAATATAAGAACGTTAATCGTGAGTGATTGCTCAACTTTCGAGGCTATAGATGATAGACAACGAAATCGAGTTACGAAATGCAAGCACGACTTCCAAAGCTAAACTAGATTGGCATGAATCGACGAACAAAGCTGATAGATTGGGAATCAAGGACCTAAAATTAGTTTGATATAACAGAAACAAAATGTGTATTTTATTATTATTATTATTTTACTAAAAATCAATTTAAACATATATCTCAAATTAATATTTAACACGTAAAACAAAGTCTCTATATATAAATTTGAAAGCCGACAAATGCATACTTATTTATATATAAATTAATATATAACAGATTTGAAACTTATATCAAAACAGATATATATATATATATACATACAAAACTAATATATGTATGCAGGCTGTATTTATAGACAACCATATGTATATAACACTGAAATGTAGCATTGATAAATTATAACTATATATATACTTGTAAATATAAACAAACATATAAACAGGTATACAAACTTTAAAAATTCGAGTATATATAATAATCAAGATATAAATTGCATATAGCTTACATATAACTTCTTTATATAATTCCACTTATAAAATATAACTGTAAACATACTTTAACAGGCGCATACGAATATATTTTTATATACTTCTCTTATAAATATAAAATATATACCTTATATTTAAAATATGTTCTTTAAATCTAAATATACAAACTCACGTATATATCTCTTCAAAGTATTACATAATTATATACACGAAAGACAAAAAAAGTTGCATAGCTCATATATTACAGACGAGTAAAAAAAGCTTACGTACAGATCTTGTAGTTTATATTTATATATAAAATAAACAACTTACTTTAATATAAATTATAAATACAATACAACAGATCTAATACCCATTTATATAAAATGTATTGTATCATATATAAAATAATATATCACATATAAACTTACTGTAACTAGATATAAAGCATATGTACATTATAACGAAACATATATACGTTATAACTAAACATATATACATTATAACTAGATATGAAACATATATATAACTCATATACATAAACTAACTCATTATAAAACTGTCATATTAAAAGACTCATATAAATCAAACTCTATATATAAAAAATTTATAACTAACATATAATATATATTTACCGAAATGTATAACTTACATTTAAATTAGTTTAAGGGAGAGGAGATGGTTGCTTAGGCATGGGGAACATGGCGGCAAGGGGAGAAATGGTGGCCTCGGCTAGGCTGCAGGTGGAAGCAGAGGCTGTAACGTGATTGGGAGCAAGGGAGGAGTGGGGTTTTGATGAAGGTACTGTCACAGGCATTGTAGCATGGTAGTTAGAGGCCGGGGTGAGGAGTTCAACTGGCGGCATAGGGTTGCACGTGGTGGAAATGGAAGGTGCATGGGTTGATGGTGTTTGCATAGAGAAGGGGCACAAGGAGGAAGGTGAAAGAGGAGCAAGGATTTTGTTGATTTCAAAAATGGAAGGGGCAATCTGGCATGAAGGGAGAAGAGCAGTGAATCTCAAACAAAAATAAACTTTCAACAGATCTTCATAATTTTTTTTCTTTTCAGAATGGAGAAGTAGTAGGGGAGAGGAAGAAATAGATCTGGGAGGAAGAAGAATATATGCAAGGAAGATGATGTGTTGAGGCTGTTATTATAATTTGCTTCATATTTTCAATCAAGAGAACGGACCAGAAGGTATTGAAATAAATTGAGAAACCAAAAGACAACTACAAATAAAGTTTCGAATGAGAATATTGAGAGTCCGGAATTTGAATTCAGGTAACAGCCAAAACATTGAAATTTGAAATTATTTATGACAACTGGCTATTAGATTTTATATGGTAGAAAATGAATGGTCACGTGAAACAATTGGACTCGAATGCGTACCGATACGGGTGACCGTTTTGCAGTTTCCGCTGCGTACCGAACCTCAAAACACAGAATTGAATATACCACAAAGATCAACACGACAAGACGATCGAAACAGTATACAAATATCAGTTGTACGATCATCCTATCTATAATCGATAATCGGTATCGAAAAATGCTGCTAATTTGCCAGAAATAAGATAAATAGAGCAATAGCAGTCAAAATTTGAAGAAACGAAATATGACGTCTCACCCAGAAGATGATTTACAAATTTTGTATAGAAAAATATTCAGGTTTGAAAAACATTTTGTTACCATCAATTTTTAACTGATCGGAATTGAAATAGAATTACATAAAAAAATAAACTTCCATATTATCAGATGAAAATTTACCAGTTGCTATGTTAAAATAGACGTAATCCAAATATCAAATTTTTATTTCAAATTTTTGTTGTTTAAAAATTTCACAAAATTTCAATTAAATATATTAATAAAACAAATAAAATTATAGAAAATTTACGGGTCATTACAATAATAATATGTAAGCATGTGTATAACTATATATATGCATATACATATAGGAATTGGAATTTATATATATTGTATATGCACATATACTGTACTTACATATACATATGTTAAATTCGTATGCATACCAGGATTATAAATATCTAAGTGTATGTGTATATAAAAATAAACATGTTTAAAAATATAATATAATACATGTATATGGTTTGTACGCATATAATATTACTATATATATTGTTTACACACACACAGATATATATATATCTGTGTGTGATATATATATATGTGTGTGTGTGTGGTATATATGTCTCTGTGTGTGTGTGTTGCCATAAAGTTATAAAACTGTGTTTATATAAATATAAACACACACACACACATAAAATATGAAAATAATTTATAAAATTAAATTTCAAATTCATATCTTTAACTAATTAAACATCAAAATATATCGATTTGAATTATAATTGACTTTATTAAATATTTTGAATTCAAATAATATTTTTCTATTTTAAATAATATAAAGATATTCATATAAAATTCAAATTCAGTATTTCAATATTAAATAAAATGGTAATGGTATCAGTTGTTGATATATATGTTATAATATTAAATCAAATGACAATGGTTTCAATAATTTTAATATTCCAACAATTTACTTCATCTATTTAACATTTATAACAAGCTAAACTGAAAATAACCAACGAATATATATATATATATATATATATATATATTACATACATGAACTAGGGTCAGTGTGAGCATATATGAATGTATAATATAGATAAGAACGTACCTCTGTAGATCCAGCCTTCAAGTCACCTCGATCAATGAATTGATTTATAGACTCATTGAATTACCACCCGATATTGCTAGAATCGACACTTTGTTCTAATTTTAGTTGATGTTATATAGCTGAAAAAGAGTTTGGCAAAGATGAGGGAAGAAAGAAGTGGCCAGCCTAAAATAAAGATGGAGGAGGAAGATAATGAATGTGGAAGTCTTGGTATTTAAAGAGAAATGAAAAGACCATCCACCTTCCTCTCTTACAAATCCCTAATTAACTCTTAATTAAATATAGATCTAACAGCTAGACTCCTTCTCTTCCATTGTTAGGTTGGCCATACATGGTCTCTTACATGGACCAAAACATTTCAAACCTTGGTAAGTAATTAAGTATATTTAATGTTTGTTTATATATATATATATATATATATATCAATATCATATATCGATACGTGCAAATATAATTTTTGTACACACATCCAAATAATTACTAGTAGTGCCTAAAAAATTTCTAGGATCTACCCTAGTTATCGGTTACACCCCAAACATCAAATATACCGATTAATATTTCTTAAATATTCATTAATTTATGACACTTTATACACCAATTAAATTGTATGGTATTTTGGAGTAGTCACAAATACGGTTTTGTGTCTCAAAGGTGTGAATTTAGTCAGTAATCAGTATTGAAAAATTCAAATACTAATGTTCACATATCCTTTAGTTAGTGGTGTGATAGATTGACTAAATTTTGCATAAAGATTTTTTTGGTAAAAAAATCACATGTTACATCACCTTAAGTAGTACCAATAGTGACAATAATTTAAACATGTTCTCTTCATCAACAGTGTATCACTTTAAGATATATGGATGTTGGTATTGGCCAAAACCCAGTATCATCCACATTCAACATGATCGACTCATAAATAAATTCCTTGGTTTAATAATAATATTTATTATTAACTGTTCTACTCATATCGGAGATTTTGATTTTAAATTGACCATGGCTCACCAGAATACTAGCATCATACAATCGAGGAGATGAATACATTTTTGAGTAATGCTTCACTTATAGTGCCTCAAATCAGACCCAACCATAGTCGCTCAATAGTCGCCATGCCACAATTTAACTAAAATCAAAGTGTAGTATCCGCATTGAAGTTCTACCACATTCTCAACTCGAGTGAACAATGTAGCATCTTCACATTTAAATTTCTTGTTTTAACAAGAAAAATTCGGATGAATTATTCCGTAGTTATCCAATAACTACGAATACGTAACCCATTGATGCTTCTAGCACACATGTGTAACACATTACCGAATATTTGGAGAGCATTACGCACTCCGATCTCAATGGACGAATCAATATCCTTTCTCAAAACATCTTGACTATGAATATTTAACATGAAATGTTATTTTATATTGTGATTAAATTCTCACGATTGCGACTATTTGCAATTGTAATCACATAACAATTTATTCAAGGATTTTCTTATTAATATAATTTAAATTAATTACATAATTATTTATATCCCAATATAACAACATATAATAGAAATCAAACACCTTTATTACAAACAAGATTTATTACAAAGTTAGATAATTTACAATAAAGTGCATAATTGCCCTTAAGGCATACCCCTAACTCTCTCAATCTCCAAGTTGCACTTGGGGCCAACTATGGATTCCTAATCTCATTTCTTCAATTGGTTGCTTAGAAATTGCAATGACCCATACTTTTTTTACATATCGTTGGATCGTAAAAATATTATTTTTATATCCATATTGCGAAATATAAATTTGTTATTTTTATATTCAATTGGCTTCTTATTGTGAAAAATAAATTTGTTATTAGACGAAATTGTGAAAATAAATGGGAGTCAAGTTGTAAAGAAACTTAAGTAAGGATATAAGAAATAATTCATTAATGATGTTGATGTTAAAAATGGAGATATGAACATTATAATTCAAATGTTTTGCGAAAATGTAAAGTAAAGTTTATAGTTCATAACTTTGATAAATGTTAGTTAAACAAGATGCTAAACTAATTGAATATGGATGTTAAAGGAAGGAAGCTAATATTGAATTATGAAATGAACTTTAACTTATGAAAAGCTAACCTAAATGAATAAATGGAAGAAGTTAGTGAATTGTATTAATAAAACGAGTAAATGAAATAAAATTGATTTAAAATGAAAATGAACTTAAGTGTAGAATGAATGTGAATAAATGTGCAATGACCTGGAATTTTCAACCATTCGCATCCATACATATCGGACCTGAATTTCTCAAAATATCCGATTGTTAATTTAAATTTGGAAAACCTCAACATATACAGTAAATAAATAATCACAGACACAGAGTAATATAACAATAATGCAGTGGAAACAAAAGAATAGTAGTTCATGAAGCTACTATATATATATATATATATATATAATAGAGTTAAACAAGATACAACAAAAGTCATGAATACATAGATGTTTCAATACAATAGTCAAATACAAGATCTGAATACATTACTGGAATCAACTGAATAACTGCAAGCTGAATAGATATAGCTGGATCTCCAAGCGAAGCTCCAACTATAAAGGTGAGTCTCGAACACTGAGCCACTCAGTCTGAACCGAGCGTAAAGCAAAACACAAAACACTCAAGTCAGGATTAACATTCTTATATCAATAAATCCAACTCAAGTGAAATATCAACTAAAATACAAGTAACTTAAAGGATGTTTGGGATAACCATCCTCTAAGGATCCGTTAAACTATCTACCATGTAGTAATATACGCTATTATAATAATGTCTATAGTAAAGTATATTATTTAAAAATAGCGTTAAGGCTTTACATTTTCCACCTTAACACATTTTTAGGTGTGCCAATAGTCAATACAGTACCGTAATACCCCGTAAACTGGGGCTACCAGAGGATACTCCATAGGTACGACACAAATCAAACTTGTAGTAAAGCACGCTAGGGTAGGTGACACGACACAACTAGGCAATGCCAGGGTAGATATACCAATTACACTTTCGGGCCGGTGGTAACGCAGAGCCGTAGCAATCGCCCACCTCAAGCCACACTCCCGAATCAAGGTTGCGCACCAAATCAATCACAAGTAATAGAATGGCATACGATGGAGTGTGTCCGATCAGAGGTGCTACCTCATTATCCCGTCGATTGCTCCTGTTTTAGCCACCTTCTTCCAACTCAAGGGAGTCGGGTCCACATATATACCTCATATAGGATCGTCGCCACCATCCTACTTCATTCTAGAATCTCCACCGCGTACACAGTTGTTAAAGTGGTTTTCGGTATCGACAGAGAGTATGCCCATATTCGATCCCGTTCTCTTTAACAACCAATCGTTATTATAACACCGTGGTCATTTCAAAATAGTTTATACTTCAAAACCAAAATATCATTTCCATTTCAAAACCATATCAATACGATATCATTTCCATTTCAAATATATTCTCTTTCAAAATCATAGCACTTTCAAAGTTACTTTGGAAATCATAATACTTTGAAATTCATAACTTTGGAAATCATAACACTTTGAAATCATAACATTTTCCTTCAAACAGTTTAGATATTAGTAATAGTATATAAAATAAAATAGTTTATAAAATAAAATAATTTATATAAAATAGTTATAAGTTAAAACAATTTATATTAAAATAATTAGTATATTTAAAATAGTTTATATTAAAAATAGTTATATTAAAAACAGTTTATATTAAAAATAGTTATATAATAATATAAAATAGTTTTAAATATAATTTAAATTACTTTATATAATAAAATAGTTTCCTCAAATTTCACAAATCGATTCAACTCAACTCGGATTCCAAAATTCAAATTTAATCCAATCTCAAATCCTCAAATTTCAATTCAATTCAGTTTCTCAATAAACCATTTCAAATCATCGATTTCAAATACATATTTGAACCATAAAATAAGCCATTTCAATTTCAATATATTTAAATCTTTAAATATTCAATAACATCTAAATACAACTTCAATTTACAAATTTAAATAAACAAAATATCCCATTTAAATTTATGTAAATTTGAAATATTCATTTAAGTCACTTTTAATCAAATTCAAGTTATAAAACATATCTTTAAAATTTCAAATTTAAATAAATTTCAAATCAATCTTATTTAAGTAAAATTCTTAAATAAATATAATTTCAAATCAATTTCAAATTTATCTTTCCAACCCGAATCACTATAAACTCTATATTTGAAAATATATACATTAAATAAATACTTAAACATATTATATATCAACTTTATTAAATCAACTTTAATAAATCTTTAAAATCAATATTTATTAAAACCATATATTTCTTTTCAAAACCATAGAAATCATTTTAAAAATATTTATATATAGACCAACGGTGTCTGTATATAATTTTCTATCATATGGTCAAGTGATACGAATATTTATCATTTCAATCCGCAATTTAAAATATATACGGGTATATATCTTTTCAACCCGCAATCCCAAATTCAATTCAATGAAAATCGCTTGGGTTTATCATTTCAACCCATAACAATTTCCTCCTATTCTACAGATCGTTTGGGTATGTATCATTTCAACCCATAGTGAATTCTATACTAATAGGGAAGTTGCAGAGTGATAACAGTAATGATAATAATATAACAATCAGTAACAGGCATATATCATCAGTGATAAATAACAGATAATGGTGTCAGATGTCATAGGTGAACAGATACCGATAATGGCATATATTTAGCAATGTAAATATCTAACTACAGCATATTTCAATTGTCGTTTCAATTGAAATCATATTTAATAAATATAAGAGCGTTAATTGTGAGTGATTGCTCACCTTTCGAGGCTAGAGAGATTCGACAATGAGAGTATTTAAAACCCAAGCACGAATTTCAAAACGAAGCACGATTGAACGCGAATTTGACGACAAAGCTGATAAAAAAGGAATCGGAGAAATAAATTAGACTGGATTGATGAAGATAATTGATATAAGTGAACTTATATATAACTATATATAACTATATATAGAATCATATTTGAAATAATGTATATATAAACATCTTATATGTTATGACTTAATTCAATAATTATTGAAACTTATGTTAAAATAAAACATTGTCTGAATATATATATATAACTACAAATATATATAAGTCCAGATATGCAGCCTTTATATTGTAACCATACAATATATACAGTAAACATATTATATATAACAATACAACCGATATATGCAGATCTCGATCAAATATGCGACCCAATATACCATATGCACATGCAAGCTTGAAAACTGGGCAAAAGAGGAAAATGTGTATGCAACTTCAACGTATATTCATTTTAATAAACATGAACAGGAAACTACATGCCATAAATACACTTCTGTACGTAATATATATATATGCATATATTTAGCTTGGATCAATGTACAACTTTCATGCATTAAAATTTTGAAAACAATATACAACAACAAAGTAAATGTTATCATACATTATAAACTATCTATATATATCTATACTTGCTGACATGTAACCCAGGTAAACTAGTATATAAGCTATGAATATGTAACTACCTAAATGTTGACACTTAAACATATTATCAATGCATACTTTCATAACTTTTATATATATATATATATATTTGACATAAATATCATACTTCAGGATATAACCAGTATATTAAACTTATATATATATATATGCGAAGTATCTAAATAATATATACCAGTTACATATATATATATATATATATATGAAGTTCTATTTTAAAATAGCGTACAGAACTATTTTAAAATTTCCCAGATCAAGATATATTCCTTTCAAGATATATTTTAAATTTCATATTCCTTTCAAAATTTCCCAGATCAAGATAAAACAATATATGTATACCTTATAACATATACAATAAAAGAAAACAAACAAAGCTTTGAAATATATACCTATATATGACAAACTCCAACTTGCTTTTAAAACTATATGTATATGTTACATATATAAACAAAACATACCAACTATATTTTATAACAATGCAACTTTCATAAACTATATATATACCTTTTAATTTCCAATAAAAAAACAGCTGTAACAAGAAGGAGACGAGAGGAGATATTGGCGGGGCCGAGCCGATGCCAGGCTAGGGCGGCGCTCGGTGAGAAGGTGGCACGGCCGAGGGTAGGAGAAACAAAGGCGGTCGGTGGCCCTTGCGGCTGAGTGGAGCTGAAACGGGTCAGGGTCGAGGCAGGATATTGTGGTGGTTGTTTGCTAGTGGGCTCAGGTCCGATGGATTAGGTGAAGGCGATGGTTGCTAACACGGTGGAAGCTGGAAGGCTTTGTGGCATCGGTTAGCAAGAAGGAGAGGAAAGATGGCTATCGGCTACAGGCAATTGCCAATGAAATGCACAGCACAAGATGAAAAAAAAAATGAAAGTAGATTGGTGAAACGTATAAAAATTTGAATAGTTGGAAAATAGCAAAGGTCATTAATCGAACAATTGGCTGAAATTATTAATAGCTAATAGCCTTTGATTTCACGTGGGTATTGAAAAGACAAACCGAAACCAAAAGACTCAAAACGGATACTGGTACGACTTAAATCGTTCACAAACTCCGCCTTGCACCAGACATCAGAATTACAGTTGAATATACTACGGAGATCAGCACGACGAGACGATCAAAACGGTATACAGATATCAGTGGTACGTTCATCCTATCAAAAGTCGATAATCGGTACCGAAAATGCTGCTAATTTGCCGAAAATAAGTTAAACGGAGCAATAGCAGTCCAAATTTGACGAAACAAAATATGACGTCTCACTCAGAAGATGATTTACAAATTTTCTTATAGAAACATATTCAGGTTTGGGAAAACATTTTATTGTCATCAAATTTAACTGATTTAAATTTAAATAAAATTACACAAGAAAATAAACTTCCATATTATCTGATGAAAATTTACCAGTTGCTATGTTTAAATAGGCGTATTTCAAATATCAAATTTTATTTCAAAATTTTATTATTTAAAATTTCACCAAAAGTTCAATTAATTAAATAAATAAAACACTAAAATTTACGGGTCGTTACACTCTCCCCCACTCAAAACTTTTCGTCCCCGAAAAGGATGGAGGTAGGAGAATAGAACAACTAGAAAGAAAATAGATTGGAAAATAATTAATTTAAACCATATAAATTTCAATTTAAACAAATTAATATTTAACAATTTGGTTTAACTCCTTTGATCTCACTTAAGTTAATTCAATCTTAACTATTTCTAAATCCATTATCTTATTATCCGGTTATCCTCAATCAACAATTTCTAAAATCAAAAATTTGAATAGTCATTTATTATAATAATCATATTTTATTCAACAAATTTAATTCTTCTTTATTCCAAATTATTATTAAATTTATTCTACTTAATATATCTTATCACATATATTAAGTATATTTACACTTATTATAACCACTCAAATTTATTTATAATTTCCTTTAACATCATTTTATATTGTATACTATTCAATTACATATCTAACTTCTGAATAATTTAGGTAAGTTATATTGGAATGCAATTTAGTATTATACAAATAAAATTTTCCAATTCAATTATTTCAAATTTTAAATATTTACTCAAAATTTTGGTTTCAGTTAAAATTGAAATCATCCTTTAACCAAATTTTAAGAATTAGATTTCCGATTAACTTCAAACAATTTAGAGATAAATATATATATACTATATATAAAATCAAATCTATAATCATATACTTATATATTATAAATCAAGTCATACTTTAGAAATTTAAATCAATTTATTTTCCAAAACAAAACCGTACCAAAGCTACAGAATGGTCTCTCCACTCTGAAACTCGAAAATGAATGTCGATGATGCGGCCGCCATCACTGAAATTATTTTCCAGCGACAAAAGAGGAGAGTACTGATTTAAAACTTTAAAATTCCTTGAAAGCAAATTTCTATTCGAAAATACTTTAAATATTATGCATTTTAAAACTTTAAACCAAAGTTTGAAATCATCGGAAATTAAATTCTCAAATTTTTAAATTTAAATTCATTTCAATTCCCAAATCAATTTATAAACCATATTTATAAATTTATTTATAGAACAATAAATGATAATCAAATATTATAATTTCAAACAACCAATTTAATTAACTTATTAAATTTCAGAAAATTTTACTTATATATATAATATAATCATACAAAATTTTATTCCATTTACCAAATTTGAAAACAATATCGTGTCAGTTTGCTTTGTTCGAGTGTTTTGGAAATCCTATTGATAGCGTTGATCAGATGAATCGATCGAAAACCCAAATCGACATCAACAACTCAAACAACACAATATATAAAACTACTTAATATTAATACAAATACAAATACACTCCCTCACTCGATGATTCCAGAATGGATTTCAAAACAAGGATAGAGATCCAAATATAGAGGGATCCTAACCAAAAGAGTTCAACAATAAGACAGGCTCGATAGAGAGATAAATAGATTTCAAAGAGAGAAACGAGTGGATAAACTTATATAAATCGCGGGAAACCTTAACCGGGTCAACCGTGACTTCAAAATAAGATCGAGGTAGAATTCTGGAGCAAATCGACATTCGATCTCCCGAGATAGAACTCGGGTATTGCAAAAGATAGCAGCATCGAAAACCGAGGATATAGAAATCTTCGGTGAATCAATACCAATTGTAAAGGAGTTTCACCCTTTACAAATCATTCAAAGATTGGCGAAACCGTCGATTATTATAGAAATCAATCAAAGTGGAGTTATGGAATGCTCCAGAATCCAAAAGAACCCGAATAAGAAAGACAAGGATGGATTTCAGAACAAGTGGGAGAGTTCCGAAATTCAAAGGAAACCGAATCAAAGAGGAAGAGATTCAAGCACGAACAAAAGTGATCCCGCAATTAAATTTACTCTATATGCTATGTTTTGCCTAAAACCAGAGCTCTGATACCATATGTAACGACCTGGAATTTTCAGCCATTCGCATCCATACATGTCGAACTTGAATTGCTCAAAATATCAGATTGTTAATATAAATTTGGCAAACCTCAGCATATACAGTAAATAAATAATCACAGAATCACAGACACGGAGTAATATAACAATAATGCAGCAGAAACAAAAGAATAGTAGTTCATGAAGCTACTATATACATATATAATAGAGTTAAACAAGATACAACAGAAGTCACGAATACATAGATGTTTCAATACAATAGTCAAATACAAGATCTGAATACATTACTGGAATCAACTGAATAACTACAAGCAAAATAGATATAGTTGGATCTCCAAGCAAAGCTCCAACTCCAAAGGTGAGTCTCGAACATTGAGCCACTCAGTCTGACCCGAGCGTAAAGCAAAACACAAAACACTCGAGTCAGGATTAACATTCTTATATCAATAAATCCAACTCAAGTGAAATATAAACTGAAATACAAGTAACTTAAAGGATGTTTGGGATAACCATCCTCTAAGGATCCGTTAAACTATCTACTATGTAGTAATATACGCTATTATAATAATGTCTACAGTAAAGTATACTATTTAAAAATCGCGTTAAGGCTTTACATTTTCCACCTTAACACATTTTTAGGTGTGCCAATAGTCTATACAGTACGTAATACCCCGTAAACTAAGGCTACCAGAGGATACTCCATAGGTACGACACAAATCAAACTCGTAGTAAAGCACGTTAGGGTAGGTGACACGGCACAACTAGGCAATGCCAAGGTAGATATACCAATTACACTTCTGGGCCTGTGGTAACGCAGAGCCATAGCAATCGCCCACCTCGAGCCATACTCCCGAATCATGGGTGCGCACCAAATCAATCATAAGTAATAGAATGGCATACGATGGAGTGTGTCCGATCAGAGGTGCTACCTCATTAGCCCGTCGATTGCTCCTGTTTTAGCCACCTTATGCCAACTCACGGGAGTCGGGTCCACGTATATACCTCATATAGGATCATCGCCACCATCCTACTTCATTCTGGAATCTCCACCGCGTACACAGTTGTTAAAGTGGTTTTGGTATCGACAAAGAGTATGCCCATATCCGATCCCGGTCTCTTTAACAACCAATCGTTATTATAACACCGTAGTCATTTCAAAATAGTTTATACTTCAAAACCAAAATATCATTTCCATTTCAAAAACCATATCAATACGATATCATTTCCATTTCAAATATATTCTCTTCCAAAATCATAGTACTTTCAAAGATATAATACTTTCAAAACCAAAACAATTTGAAATAATAATACTTTGGAAATCATAATACTTTGAAATTCATAACTTTGGAAATCATAACACTTTGAAATCATAACATTTTCCTTCAAATAGTTTAGATATTAGTAATAGTATATAAAATAAAATAGTTTATAAAATAAAATAATTTATATAAAATAGTTATAAGTTAAAACAATTTATATTAAAATAATTAGTATATTTAAAATAGTTTATATTAAAAATAGTTATATAAAAATATAAAATAGTTTTAAATATAATTTAAATTACTTTATATAATAAAATAGTTTCCTCAAATTTCACAAATCGATTCAACTCAACTCGGATTCCAAAATTCAAATTTAATCCAATCTCAAATCCTCAAATTTCAATTCAATTCAGTTTCTCAATAAACCATTTCGAATCATCAATTTCAAATACATATTTGAACCATAAAATAAGCCATTTCAATTTCAATATATTTAAATCTTTAAATATTCAATAACATCTAAATACAACTTCAATTTACAAATTTAAATAAACAAAATATCCCATTTCAATTTATGTAAATTTGAAATATTCATTTAAGTCACTTTTAATCAAATTCAAGTTTTTTTGAGAAAAATGTTTGATCCTCTACGAATAGAGTAGAGCACACATGCGAATATATATATATATATATATATATATATATATATATCGAATGTAAAGTGCTGCCAACATGCCTGGCTGGTAACAAAAACCAAATACATATATATCAAATCTCAGGTACTCCTAAGATGAGTTCCGGCAAGGCCACCACCCATCACACCCCGATATCGAGCTCCGACATGGCCACCGCCCGATATTAAGGTGTTAGAAGTACCTAAAAAAATAGAGGAAAAAAACAAAAACTACTTGATGACGTCCTAGACTAATGAGGAAGCTCCAACCAACTGAATCAGGAGAGGTGAATAAGCATCTACTCTGAAGTGGATCTGCTGAAAAGAGAAACCGCTCTGAAGCCTCTGATCAAGAGAAAGGGGTACCATACTGAAGAACATGTCCTCCTGAAAAAAGTACTCCATAATGAAGATAGCAGAATCCTAAATCTGAGGAGAAACTACTAGTAGTCCTAGATGAAGATACTCTGCTCTGCTGACCTATCTACCATCTGGTGTCCAACAATCTGAAGACATGAAAACCTGCAAAATGAATCTGATATCCTATCTCCCATACCTGTAACTGGAAAATGACTAAAGAAAAAATTAGAATGATATATATATGTATTAATAAGGAAGGAAATAAAAACCTAAATAAGACTAACTGGACAATAACAGTATAAATAAAATACTTAAAAACCAAAACCAAACAGAGACTAGTACAAATATTGAGACGGATCAATCTTATGAACCTTTAATCATAAGTAAGTTATGATTAGAAGTGAAATCATCATCTAAACTAGAGAAAATATTAATAATACTATTATTAATGTTAAAAAAATTATTGTTGTGTTTTAAAAAATTAATATTATGATTAACCTTGTTAAGATACCTTTTGAAAAGGATATTTTTGGCTAATTTATATTTGGGGTTAGAGATCCAATTAAAACAAAATGAAGAAATTGTAAAAATCAATTTGTTAAAATGACAATTATTATTATTGAAAATTCTTTGATTTCTTTCAAACCAAATAAACCAACTAATAATAATGAATAAAGTGTCTAGTAAAAATCTAATATTCTTTTTGAACTTGAATCTATAATTATTCCAGTAAAATTCACAATCCAAAATTTTAGTTGTTATATTAAAGTTAATTAATCAAATTCAAGTTATAAAACATATCTTTAAAATTTCAAATTTAAATAAATTTCAAATCAAACTTATTTAAGTAAAATTATTAAATAAATATAATTTCAAATCAATTTCAAATTTATCTTTCCAACCCAAATCATTATAAACTCTATATTTGAAAATATATACATTAAATAAATACTTAAACATATTATATATCAACTTTATTAAATCAACTTTAATAAATCTTTAAAATCAATATTTATTAAAACCATATATTTCTTTTCAAGACCATAGAAATCATTTTAAAAATATTTATATATAGACCAACGGTGTCTGTATATAATTTTCTATCCTATGGTCAAGTGATACGGATATTTATCATTTCAATCCGCAATTTAAAATATATACGGGTATATATCTTTTCAACCCGCAATCCAAAATTCAATTCAATGAAAATCGCTTGGGTTTATCATTTCAACCCATAACGATTTCCTCATATTCTACAGATCGTTCGGGTATGTATCATTTCAACCCATAGTGAATTCTATACTAACAGGGAAGTTGCAGAGTGATAACAGTAATGATAATAATATAACAATCTGTAACAGGCATATATCATCAGTGATAAATAACAGATAATGGTGTTAGATGTCATAGGTGAATAGATACCGATAATGGCATATATATAGTAATGTAAATATCTAACAGTAGCATATTTCAATTGTCGTTTCAATTGAAATCAAATTTAATAAATATAAGAGCGTTAATCGTGAGTGATTGCTCACCTTTCGAGGCTAGAGAGATTCGACAAAGAGAGTAGTTACAACCCAAGCATGAATTCCAAAACGAAGCACGATTGAACGCGAATTTGACGACAAAGCTGATAAAAAAGGAATCGGCGAAATAAATCAGACTGGATTGATGAAGATAATTGATATAAGTGAACTTATATATAACTATATATAACTATATATAGAATCGTATTTGAAATAATGTCTATATAAACATCTTATATGTTATGACTTAATTCAATAGTTATTAAAACTTATGTTAAAATAAAACGTTGTCTGAATATATATATATATATATATATATATAAAACCACAGATATATATAAGTCCAGATATGCAGCCTTTATATTGTAACCATACAATATATACAGTAAACATATTATATATAACCAATACAACCGATATATGCAGATCTCGATCAAATATGCGACCCAATATACAATATGCACATGCAAGCTTGAAAACTGGGCAAAAGAGGAAAATGTGTATGCAACTTAAATGTATATGCATTTTAATAAACATGAACAGGAAACTACATGTCATAAATACACTTCTGTACGTAATATATATATGTATATATTTAGCTTGGATCAATGTACAGCTTTCATGCATTAAAATTTTGAAAAAAATATACAACAACAAAGTAAATGTTAACATACATTATAAACTATATGTATATATCTATACTTGCTGACATGTAACCCAGGTAAACTAGTATATAAGTTATGAATATATAACTACCTAAATGTTGACACTTAAACATATTATCAATGCATACTTTCATAACTTTTATATATTTATATATATTTGACATAAATATCATACTTCAGGCTATAACCAGTATATTAAACTTATATATATATATATATATGCGAAGTATCTAAATAATATGTACCAGTTACACACACACACACACACACACATATATATATATATATATATATGTGCGAAGTTCTATTTTAAAATAGCGTACAAAACTATTTTAAAATTTCCCAGATCAAGATATATTCCTTTCAAGATATATTTTAAATTTTGTAACGACCCGGTATTTTCAACCATTCGCATCCATACATGTCGGATTTGAATTGCTCAAATATCAGATTGTTAATTTAAATTTGGCAAAACTCAGCATATACAGTAAATAAAATAATCACAGATCACAGACACAGAGTAATATAACAATAATGCAGCGGAAACAAAAGAATAGTAGTTCATGAAGCTACTATATATATATAACAGAGTTAAACAAGATACAACCGAAGTCTCGAATACAATAGTCAAATACAAGATCAAAATACATCACTGGAATCAACTGAATATCTGAAAGCTAGATAGATAGCTGGATCTCCAAGCGAAGCTCCAACTCCAAAGGTGAGTCTCGAATACTGGTACACTCAGTTTGACCCGAGCGCAAAGCAAAACACAAAACACTCCAGTCAGGATTAACATTCTTATATCAATAAATCCAACTCAAGTGAAATAACAACTGAAATTACAAGTAACTCAAAGGATGTTTGGGATAACCATCCTCTAAGGATCCGTTAAACTATCTACTATGTAGTAGTGTACGCTAAGTAGATAATGCCTATCAGTAATATAAAGTATCAAAATAGCGTTAAGGCGTTACCATTATCCCCCTTAACACATTTTATATAAGCGTCATAGTCTATACAACACTGTAAACTCCACCGTAAACTAGTGGGCTAGCAGGGAGTACTCCATAGGTATAACACGAAACAAATCATAGTGGTCGCGCATAGGGATACAAGTATGACAAGGCATATGAGGCAATACCCAAGGTAGTGAAACTACCGTTTTCCTGATCCGGACTGGTGAGAACGCATCGCCGCAACAATCGCAACACCGCGAAACAACACTCCCAAATCAAGGGTGTGCACCAATCAAAACAAGTAATGAGTAGTTTACGAAGAAGTGTGTCCGCTAGAGGTAGCTAACCTCACTGGCCCGGCACGGCTCCTGTTTAAGTCATTTCCAATTTGACACAAGTGTCAAGGTCATCCATTATCGTTCTCTTTCTTCAAATCCAGCAACGTCATCATTCCAAACACTTCATTCTGGATCACACTCCGCGTATAATAGTTATTAAAGTGGTTTTCGGTTTGGACAGAGAGTATGTCGCTAACCGATCCCGGACTCTTCAATAACTACGTAATTATTACACCGATTGGTCATTAATAAACTTTCAAAATAGTTTATATTTCAAAACCGAAATATCATTGCCATTTCAAAACCATATCCATACGATGTCATTTTCACTTCAAATAAATCCATTTCCAAAATCATATCACTTTCCAAAGTTATATCGCTTTCGAAATCGTAAGTCTTTTAAAATCAAAACACTTTGGAAATCAAAACCTTAAAATTCATAACACTTTGAAACTATAGTTTGAAATCATAACATTTTGGAATTCATAACACTTTCCTCTTAAACAGTTTAGATATTAAAATTAGTGTATATAATAAAATAGTTTATAAAATAAAATAGTTTATATAAATAGTTATAAGTTAAAATAGTTTATAATAAAATAATATATATTGAAAATGATTTATATAAAATAGTTTATATTAAAATAATTTATAAAGTAAAATATAAATAGTTGTAGATATAGTTTAAAAATACTTTATAAAATAAAATAGCTTCCACAAATTCACAAATCGATTCAAATTAACTCGACTTCCAAATTCAACTTAATTCAATCTCAATTCATAAATTTCAACTCAATTCAATTTCTCAATAAATCATTTCGAATTATAACGATTTCAAATACAGATTTGAAACACAAAATAAACCATTAAATTTCAATATATTGCAAAGCTTTAAATATTCCACATTTCAAAAACTAAATTTGATAATTCCATTTATATCTCAATTTAATTTCATTACATTTAGTTTCTGAGATATTTCTTTAATCATTTCAATACATCTAAATACAACTTCAATTTACAAATTTATATAAGTTTGAAATATTCATTTAAGCCACTATTTATCAAATTCAAGTTATAAAACATAACTTAAAATTTCAAATTTAATAGATTTCAAATCAAACTTATTTAAGTATAATTCTTAAATAATTAAGAATTCCAAATCAATTTCAAATTTTCCTTTCAACCTAAAACATTATAAACTCTATTTGAAAATATAAATTTTACATAAATACTCACATATTTTTATATTGATTCAAATCATCTTTAATAAATCTTTAAAGTCAATATTTATCAAAACCATATATTTCTTTTCAAAACCATAGAAATCAATTTTCAAAATATTTATATATATAGACCAACGGTGTCTGTATAAAATTTTCTACCCTATGGTCAAGTGATACGGGTATTTATCATTTCAATCCGGAATTTAAATATATACGGGTGTGTGTGTATATATATATATATCATTTCAACCCGTAACCCCAAATTCAATGTCAGTGAAATCGCTTGGGTTTATCATTTCAACCCATAACGATTTTCTCCTATTCTACAGATCGTTCGGGTATGTATCATTTCAACCCATATTGAATTCTATACTAACAGGGAACTTGCAGAGTGATAACATATATGATGATAATATAACAGACATATATCATCAATATAAATAATAGATAATGGTGTCAGGTGTCACAGGTGAACAGATACAGATAATGGCATATATATAGCAATATAAATAACAGATAATGGTGTCAGATGTCATAGGTGAACAGATATAGGTGATGGCATATATAACAATGTAAATAACTAACAGCGACATATTTCAATTGTCGTTTCAATTGAAATCAAATTTAATAAATAAAAGAACATTAATCGTAAGTGATTGCTCACTTTTCGAGGCTAGAGCGAGATTCGACAATGAATTGAGTTACGAAATGCAAGCACGACTTCCAAATCAAAGCTAGATTGGCACGAATCGACGATCAAAGCTGATAAATAAGGAATTGACGAAATCAAATCAGAACCGGATCGATGTTGATAAATGGTATAAGTGCACATATATGACTATATGTAACTATATATATAATATCATATTTTAACTTAGTGCCTACTAAAAATCAATATTAAATTTTAAAATATATATATATATATACATCTTAGAATATACGAAACATATACAGACAACCAATGCAGACAACTAGTTATAACTTATAAATAACTATATACTTATGTAGACTAGTATATAACTAAAATATAACCTTAGTATATAACCAAAATAAAATTTTATATAAAAGTACAGTATATACATACAGTACCGAAATCAATAATGTATAAAATAATTATATTACCAATCTAAACTTCCCAGGTATGTACGAGTTTATATAAAATAATATACAAAGTTGCAATGCATAGCTCGCCTATATAGAGCAGATTATATTAATTACAAACTTATTAAAGTATACCTTAAACCCATACTATTATTATACATACACTACAGACCAATGCCCAAACATTATAACTTATATCATTTCTAAATATTAATATATATATATAAGCTATACATATTGTATATTTGAAACAGAGAATATATTATATACATTTCAAAAATTAAAACGAAACAAAGTAGGTGATCCAAAAAAAGTATGCAGACTGGGTAACTACATGACATATGGGCTTACATGTATTTTATAGATGATAACAACTAGTTAGTCAATGGGAAAATAGAAGAAACTATTGAACTATGTATAAAATACTTTTTCATAAAATATATTCACCAACAGGGTCATATAAATAACATATAGTTAGTTAATATATGGTATATACTTCATTTATATAACTTTCTTACATATATACAGAAATCATATGCATAAATTACTACTGAAATCACAATATAACACTTTGAACGAACTAAAATGTACTATATATATATATATAGCTGACGTATCAGGTACTATAGACCCAACAAAACAATATGCTTTATATTATACCATTTAGAAATATGTGTTAATAAATATATAGAGTATTTACAAATATATACTAACATATATCATATAACTCATATAACTAACCCAACTTACATGCAAAGTTTATTACTTACTGTATAATAATATATATACACGTTACTAAAACAGATCATAACTACAATATACTAACCTATATAATATACTAATAGATTTTCATAGATTAATATATATTACTCACATCATACACAAAATCATGCAGCTGCTCCGGAGGCTGAGCAAGTTCGCCAGGGAGATGGAGGAAGTCGGCGGAGCTGCGAGGTGATGGGTGAAGGCAATGTAAGGGAAGGGGAAGAGATGAGTAGGCGGTGGGTCTCGGCCAGAGGAGGTCGGGCGAGAGAGAGTCAGTGCGCGAGGGGAGGTGCTGTGGGGTGAGGCGCGGATGTCGGAGGAAGAGAGGATGGAGGAAAACATGGGTAGAGGAAGAAGAGATTGGGCCGAGCGGGAGGACAAGGCGGAGGTGGGGAAGCGATGGGTTGCTCTGTGTGGTCAGGCCGAGGACGGTGGGAAGGCATGGTCGTCTGGCACTCGAGTTTGTTGGAGGTAGGATGTAACGACCCGATATTTTTAACCATTCGCATCCGCACATTTCGGACTTGAATTGCTCAAAATACCGCGTTGTAAATAAAATTTGGCAAATCTCAGAATATACAGTAAATAAATAATCACAGATCACAAACATAGAGTAAAATAATGCAGCGGAAGTAAAAGAAATAGTAGTTCATGAAGCTACTATGTAAATATATCAGAGTTAAATAAGATACAATAGAAGAAATAAAGTACAACAGTAGTCTCAAAATGATAACCAAGTACAAGCTAAATAGAACAACAGAATTGAGATAGATAAAACTAGATAAGCAGATAATCTCCAGCGATTCCAATCTCCAGGAAGTGGAATCCAAGTCTGTGAATACTCAGGCTGACCCGAGCGTAAATAAAAATACAAACACTCGAGTCAGGACATACATACTTATACAATGTAAACCAACTCAAGTGAACTGTAATAAAGGTACAAGTAACTTAATGAATGCTTGGGATCGCCCATTCTTTAAGGATCCGTTAAACTATCTACTATGTAGTAATATTCGCTATTATAATAATGTTTAATCATAAAATAAACATAATTTTAAATAGCATTAAGGAGTGACCCAATATTCCCCTTAACACGTAATAGTCCCAGTAGTCTATCCAGTATTAGCATACTCCCAAAATGGGGGCTACCCTCGATACTCCACAGGCTACGGGAGAAATCACAACTCGTAGTAAAGCTCGATATGTAGGTGACACGGCACACAAGGCAATGCCAGGGTAGATATACCAATTACGCACACGGACTGATGGAAACGCATAGCAGCCACTACCGCTCCACCTCGAACAACACTCCCAAATCAAGGGTGACCACCAAAAATCACAAAGTAATAGAATGGTATCGAAGAAGTGCGTCCGATAAGAGGTGCTACCTCACTGGTCCGAGATCGCTCCTGTTTTAGCCACCTTATGCCAACTCACGGGAGTTGGGTCCACATATATACCTTAGGATCGTCGCCACCATCCTACTTCATTCTGGAAACTCCACCGCGTACACAGTTGTCAAAGTGGTTTTCGGTATCGACAGAGAGTATGTCCATATCCGATCCCGGTCTCTTTAATAACCAATCGTTATTATAACCCGTGGTTATAAATTTAAAAACAGTTTATACTTCAAAATAGAATATCATTTCAAATCCAAATCTTTATCAAAATAAAGATCAAATCATTTCCAAACCATTTAATATATCAAAATGTCAAATCTTTTCAAAACTTTATTTCAAATCATTTCAATATATCAAAATATCTTATCTTTCCAAAGCTTCATTTCAAATCAATTTAATATATCAAAATATCTTATCTTTCCAAAGCTTCGTTTCAAATTAATTTAATATATCAAAATATCTTATCTTTTCAAAGCTTCATTTCAAATCATTTTAATATATCAAAATATCTTATCTTAAATACCCCTTTAAATTCAAAGATAACATTCATTCATTTTCAATTCAAACCACCCTTTAAATGATTCATATTTCAATTAAATTACTTCATTTAAACCCTTTAAAAGTGTAATTATTATTCTTTCAATTCAAGTATTCAATTTCCAAAGTTTCTAACCATTCTGAGTTCGTTTACTAAGTCAAAAACCATAATTATTAAAATTTCAGCCTTTCACAGCATTTAAAAAAAACTGTTATAAGTTATATTTGAAACTTTTAATTCAGCAAAGACAGCATTTAAAAACTGCTGTTAAAACTCAGTTTTAGTTAAATTTTAGTTCAAAACAGCAAAGACAGCATTTATAAAAATACTGCGATAGCTCAGATTTCAAAACAAAGGTTTAATATAATTTCAGCAAAGACTGCAGACCACTACAGCATTTCCAGAAAATGCTGTAATAGACCTGAGTTCAATTTAGCCTATAAGTTCAACTACAGCAACTACAGCATTACAGAAATGCTATAATAGCCCTTTCTACCTAGTTTTAGTTCAATTCAGAAACCATAGCATTTCTGAATGCTATTAAAAGTGAATTCCAGATTTTAGTGTATTTCCAGCAAATAAATAACTACATTTTAAACTCTTTAAACATTTTAAAAATCATAATTTAACATTAAAAATGTTCATTAACATATCATTAAACATATTGATTTTTATAAAACCAATTTCTTATAAATAAATCCAAATTTCAATAATTCCACTTATTAGTTCAAGTGTTTAATTTCCTTTTCTTCACTTTCAACAAATAAACTTAACACTTCAAATTTAAATTACCATTTCACAAATTTAACTAAATTTCCAATTTTTATTTAATTAATTTAAACCTTTAATTAAAACCAAATTTACATTTCCCAGTCAAGTTATATTTTAAAATTACAATTTAAGCATTCATTTATTTAACCAATAATACTTTAATAAATCACTTAAATTCAAATTTAAACCAAATTATCATATTTACCATTTTCCAAATATATTTAAATTTCCATTTTTATTCATATAACTTAAATATCATTTTTAACCAAAATTCCAAATTCCAAACTTAAGTTATATTTCAATAATCCAATTTAACCATTCATTAATTACATTTTTAACTCATAGAAAAATCATAATTTCTTTATTTTAAAACATTTCAAAATCTATTTAAATCAAATTTCATAAATTTATATTTTTAAAATACTTAAAAATATCCAAAACACTTTATAAAATAACCACGGGCCTGTATATAGTTTTCTAACCTAGGTCAAGTGATACGGATATGTATCATTTCAATCCGCAGTTTAAAAAGAAAAATCCGGGTTCTATCATTTCAAACCCGCAATCCCAAGTTAAATAAAATAAATAAAAATCGTTCAGGCTTATCATTTCAGCCCATAACGATTTTTCCCTATTCTAAAGTCCGTTCGGGTATGTATCATTTCAACCCATAGTGAATCTAATCTACAGGGAACTTGCAGTGTGATAAACAGATATAAATGAACAGAATAGCATTATATAACAGTAACAGATAAGATGACAGGTAAATTAACAATTTAACATCATATATAAATGATCACAGGCAATTATAACATCACATAATAGTTCTACACATTCAAATGGTGTCAATTCACATTTGCATAAGTATAAATGTCTGGTGAGATTTACTCAACTTTTTGTGCTGGAGTTAGCGATCAAACACACAGAATAGACTCCAGAAAGCACGACAAGCACGATACAGCATGACTTTTGATTTGAATGAATAGAGAGCCTTGATATTTATCTTGTAAACAATAACCAAAACAAGACAATATATACATAAATATTTAACACAAACAATGTTGAAACAATGAAGATAAGAGACAACAAAGGAATGAATGTTTTTGCCTTGCTTTCTACACTTGCTAGCACGACTTAGGGAATGTTTTGGTTCAGGTTTGGACATGGTTTGGGTCTGGTTTGGACCTAAAAAGGCATGGTTACAGGGCAAGAGTAAGGTGGAGGTTACAGGCATGAGAATACAAAGGGTCTAGACTTGAAAATGGAGTTTTGGTGCACCACAAGGCTCGTCTACATTCATTGTTTGGCTCGGCTCTTCATGTTTCAGATCTGGACAGAGGATGAAGTGATGGGTGGTGGTCATATCAAGGTGGTGGTGGAGCAAAAGGAGGTGGCCAAGGCAATCTAAGGTGATGTTGTTGAAGTTTGGCTCGGCTAGGCATGGTTTTAAGGGTTTTAGCAATGTTTTGTGTGGTTTTTGATCAAGTGGAGTGCACGACCAGTCCTGGACAGAGGGGTGGGGTGTTTGGCCGTGGATGAGGAGGGGAGGGAGATGGTGGAGCTGATGGAGAAGGGCTAGGCCAAGCAAACTAGAAGAAGAGCAAGCAAAAATCAATAGAAAATAAGAAAGAAAAGATGAGATAAAGGAAGAGAGAAGCCATGGCTTACCATTCTCTTTTGGCCGTGAATTTTTGTGATGGAGAGAAATGTTTTCACGTGAATGAAGTGAAAAAACACACGGCTATGGATGAGAAGTGTATGGCTATCAATGAATGCAAGAGTTAGAAAATGAAAAGGTGGGAAAACAAAGAGACTTAAGCAACTAAAGAGTCACAAAACCTTTCATATTTCTTTTATTCATTTTTAAATTTATAAATACATATAAAACTGATAAATAAAGATAAAAACTCAGAAATGAAAATAAATATATAAAATAAATAATTAAAATTTAATTAAAAAGGATTTAAATTAAGAAAATGGCTTAAAATGCAAACTAGTCCTTAAAATTTGAAAATAAATTCAACAAGCTTTGGAAAAATTTATTATCACTATAAAATATTCTAAAACAAAATTTTGAAATAAAGTAATCTTTAAAACATATTCAAAGTGAAATAAATAATTTAGAGAAAATAGAAAAGAACTAAAGAAATTGTTAAAAATTCAAAACAGGGCTTAAAATTTACAAATAGAATATCACTAGCCTTATGAAATTTCTATTTAACTTTATAACAAATAAAAAGTCAAATAAATAAATAAATGAGAAACAAAATAAAGTAGGAATGAGAATAAATAAGTTCTTAAGAAAATATAAAGATAAATAAAGAATTACTTTAATTATTTGAAACTAGGAATTAAAATTATAAACATAATACAACTGACATTTGAAAATGTCAATAACATTTTTACCAAAATATATTCATAACATGTTATTTTACCCACATAAATATAAATTATAACATTACATGACCAAATAAAATATTATTTATATAATTTAAAATAAACCATTTTGTTAAATACAGCAAATTACACACAATAGTTAAAAGGGCATAACTTTCACAATATAAACCAGATTTCAACGAAACGAAAAGCAGTATTCTTAAAATTTTATTTACTTTCATAATAAAAGATAAAATTCAAATTTTCAAACTTTTAAATTTTAAATTTTAAATTTAAAAGTCAAAGTTTGACTATTTTAACCAAAATTCACTTTTTGGAAAATTATTCTATTTAGTCATATTTGGAATTCTAATCCATATCAAAATCAAAGTTTATATTTAAAATAACAAAATTTATTCTTTTTCATAAATAAAATAAATCTTTTAAATTCAGAAATTCAATTTAAAATAATTGTAAAATACAGGGTTGTTACAGAGGAGGCCGCGTGGATTTGGGTAATGGCGTTGATGGCCGAGGAGGAAACACGGGACAATGGGAGGGGAGGACGTGTTGCAGCCATTAGAGTAGGTGTTCGGCAGGTCGGAGTTGATTGGAGCAAGAGAGGGGAAGGAGCGGTGAGAAGAAAAATGAATGGCAGAAAAAATGGAGGAGCAGGTTCTAATATGAGAGAGAAAAAAAAGAATAATAATAATAATATAAACATGACAGCCCAATGAAAGTGATATTGCCTCTTCGCATCCAATACACGTTGCTTTAAATTTAAACGATGTGAATACCGAGGGACGAGTAAAATTCAGATATTAATGAAAGCAAACAGCTGATTAATTGTCTCAGGGAATAACGGAAAGACACTGGAAACTAAAGGGCATGAATCGGTACCGATACGACTATTCGTTTCCGATTTTCATCGCGTAATGATTACTAAATTACAGCAATGAATATACTATAGGAATCAACACGACGAGACGATCAAAACGGTATATAGATATCAGTGGTACGATTGAATTATAAAAATTCGAATTTTCTACTAGTAGAAAATGCAGCAAAAACGCAGAAAAATAAGATCGACTGAGCTAAAGAAGTCCGAATTTGGAAAAACGAAAAATGGCGTCTTAGTCAGAATATGAAATAGAATTTTTCTATGTAAAAATATTCAGGTTTGAAAAACATTTTATTATCATCAATTTTAACTGATATAAATTGGAATAAAATTACACTAGAAAATAAACTTCCAAATTATCTAATGAAAATTTACCAGTTGCTATGATTAATTAGACGCATTCCAAATATCAAATTTTTATTTCAAAATTTTATCATTTAAAATTTTATAAAATTTCAACTAATTACGTTATTAAACAGTTAAAATTTACGGGTCGTTACAAATTTCATATTCCTTTCAAAATTTCCTAGATTAAGATAAAACAATATATGTAAACCTTATAACATATACAGTAAAAGTAAACAAACAAAGCTTTGAAATATATACCTATATATAAACAAACTCCAACTATTGCTTTTAAAACTATATGCATATGTTACATATATAAACAGAACATACCAACTATATTTTATAACAATGCAACTTTCATAAACTATATATATACCTTCTAATTTCCGAAAAAAATAGCTGTAACAAGAAGGAGATGAGAGGAGATATTGGCGGGGCCGAGCCGATGCTAGGCTGAGGCAGCGCTCGGTGAGAAGGCGGTGCGGTCGAGGGTAGGAGAAACAAAGGCGGTCGGTGGCCCTTGCGGCTGAGTGGAGCTGAAACGGGTCAGGGTCGAGGCAAGCTATTGTGGCAGTTGTTGGCCAGTGGGCTCGGGTCCGATGGATTAGGTGAAGGCGGCGGTTGCTAACATGGTGGAAGCTGGAAGGCTTTGTGGCGTCGGTTAGCAAGAAGGAGAGGAAAGATGGCTATCGGCTACAGGCAATTGCCAATGAAATGCATAGCACAAGATGAAAAAAAAAATGAAAGTAGATTGGTGAAACATTTAGAAATTTGAATAGTTGGAAAATAGCAAAGGTCATTAATCGAACAGTTGGCTAAAATTATTAATAGATAATAGCCTTTGATTTCACGTGGGTATTGAAAAGACACACCGAAACCAAAAGACTCAAAACGGATACCGGTACTTAAATCGTTCACAGACTCCGCCGTGCACCGGACATCAGAATTGATAGTTGAATATACTACGGAGATCAGCACGACGAGACGATCAAAACGGTATACAGATATCAGTGGTACGTTCATCCTATCAAAAGTCGATAATCGGTACCGAAAATGCTGCTAATTTGCCGAAAATAAGTTAAACGGAGCAATAGCAGTCCAAATTTGACGAAACAAAATATGACGTCTCACTCAGAAGATGATTTACAAATTTTCTTATAGAAACATATTCAGGTTTGGGAAAACATTTTATTGTCATCAAATTTAACTGATTTAAATTTAAATAAAATTACACAAGAAAATAAACTTCCATATTATCTGATGAAAATTTACCAGTTGCTATGTTTAAATAGGCGTATTTCAAATATCAAATTTTATTTCAAAATTTTATTATTTAAAATTTCACCAAAAGTTCAATTAATTAAATAAATAAAACACTAAAATTTACGGGTCGTTACAAAATGAATTGATATGAGATGTTGCTAAACGTAAAATGAAACAATTGAAATTTAACAAATTTAATTGAATAAATTGAATGCAAATGAAATAGACTTGAATAAATTTGGAAGTAAATCAATTAAATGTTAATAAAAAAATTGAATGTTAACAAGAAATGAAGTGTATAAATTAAATATTGGCATTGGATAATGTAAAAATTCATATCGTTATGAATTAATTGGATGAATACTAATAATTGAATGGTTTCTTTTGTTGTAAATCATCGTTATAATGTTTTATTGTATATAATTATTGTTTGTCGTATCTTAATGCTTATGTTATGGTTTGGGTTTAAAATTCATGTTATATGTGTAACGATTCGTAATTTTTAACGATTTTTATAATATAATTAACTTAAATTTTAATGAAAAATAAAAATAAAAATTTTGAAATGAAAAATTGATATTTGGTATGTGTTTATTTAAACATAGCAAATGTCAGATTTTCATCAGAAAATATGGAAGTTAGTTCTGTTGTGAAATTTCAAGTTAGAATTTAAATCAGTTGAAATTTGATGAAAATAAAATGTTTTCAAAATCTAAATATTTTTACATAATAAAAATGTTTATTACTTTCAGAGTGAGACGTCATATTTCGTTTCGTCAAATTTGGACTGCTATAGCCCCGTTTATCTTATTTTCGGTGTTTTAGCAGCATTTTTGGCAACGAATATCGACTTTTGATAAGATGATCGTATCGCTGATATCTGTGTACCATTCCATTCATCTCGTCATGCCGATCTCTGTAGTATATTCATTTGTACAATTCGGTGTTCGATACACGGCGAAATCCGTGGAAATGGTTAGCCGTATCGGTACATTTTAAAGCTTTTGATATTCTGTGTCCATTCATTTGTGAAACGGTTGAAATAAATGGCCACTTGTTTAATATTCCTAGATATTTAATCTGACTTTAGCTATTCCCTGAAATTCAATTATATGGTGATTCGTTTGGTCACTTTTATTCTCTTCTTCTCCGCTAAAAACACATTGAATATGTACAGTTCGTATATATTTGCTTTTGAAATACTGCTCGTTCATGGCATTTCACCGAACCCCATCCCTCCAACCTACGTCACCTCCGCCACCACAAGAACCTTCTGTCATCCATCTCGTTCCTCCTCAGCCTCTACGCGACGACCACCATTCCCAAACCCCATCAACTTCAGCTCTCCACTCACGTGCAGCACGTCCTTTTCCACCCAAACGACCTCGTCTACTTCACCTCCCATGCACGACAACTCCACCCTCTATCACTAGATTTGAAACCCTTCATGCCCATCCAACTGCCTTGCGCATCCCCTACATTCTCCGCCACGTCAAATCTACTTTCCACCGCCAGCTACAACTCCAACCCGAGTACTGCACCACCAGATCTGGCCACCACCCATGCTTTCAGTTTCCCTCCTACTTTCTTCCCCACGTGACCCCATTCCCTCAAACACCCTGACTCCCCACATGACACCACATCTCCCCGTCATATGCCCACAATCGCCACCTTCAGACACCGTCCAAACCCACGACCAAACCCGGCCGTGCCCGCCACCACTGCTCGGCCCATAAACCCATCATGCACAGCAGGCTCCTTCCCCTCCAACCCTCCATTGCCAACCTGTCCCCACAACGACCACACCCCTTGCTTCCAATAACCGCATGCAGCTCCTTCATACGTCAGCTCTGCCTGCATATATGCGTAAGATTATATATAATATATATAGTTGTTATATAAGTTGTTTTCACCTGTAGCATATATATATTTTTTGTTTTATACACATATGTATACGTGAGTTTTGGTCTTCAATATAAAATAAGGGTTTTATCTTAAATTTTTATTTTTATTTTTAGATGTAATGATTCGAAATATATATATATATATATATATATATATATATCGATTTTATTGTATATGTGTTTAAATTAAATATTGATTTAAAATATATATATTGATTTTTGATATATGTGTTTTAAGAATTATTGATTTTGAGTTATATTATATAAAGGTCTTATTTGATGTTAAAGTATAATATATAAATGTCGACGTGTTTATAATATATATTGATATTTGGATTTAAAAAAAATTATAATTTGAAGATCTGATTTTATTAATGTTTTGATTTTTCAAACATAGTATAAAGGTTTTATTTTTACTTTAATATGTTTTTAAGTTAAATATTGATTTTAAATATGTTATATATAAAGATTTTGATTTTAATAAGTGTTTTAAATTACATATTGATTTTAATATAATAATATATATATATATATATATATATATATATATATTTCATACAAATATGTATGTATTTGTTTTCATCGAATTCGAATCCATGATATCTAGCTTATCGCAGCCATCTTCGCTTGCCGCGTGTCCATGTGCACTAGTTCGTGTCCGTATCTGTGCTTATCCGTGTCTGTCAACATCTTGTTATCATTGTTTCCATAACCTCGAAAGGTGAGCAATCACTCATGATTAACATTCTTATATTTAGTAGATTTAATTCTAATGAAATGATGAGTGAAATATGCTGTTAAATTTGAATTGTTAAGTTATTTAATTGTTAAATATGATATGCTATTATCTGCCATTGTTTACCTATGACATATGTCACCATAACATGTTGTATATACTTTATTTAAATTTGTTGCTAATGATATATGCATGTTGTTGATATGTTATATTATTATCATATTTGTTATCAGTCTGCAAGTTCCCCTGTTAGTTTAGAAATCCCTATGGGTTGAAATGATACATACCCGAACGATATTTTAGAATAGGGAAAAATCGTTATGGGTTGAAATGATAAACCCAAGCGATTATATTGATTTTTTTTGAAAATTTGGGATTACGAGTTGAAATGATATATATTTGTAAATTTAAAATTATTGCGGATTGAAATGATAAATATTCGTATCACTTGACCATAAGATAGAAAAATTATATATAGACACCATTGGTCTATTTTTAAATGATTTCCAGAATTTTGAAAAGAAAATATATAAGGTTTAATAAATATTGATTCTAAAATATTGATTTTAAATATAATATATGGATATTTTAATTTTAATATGTGTGTAAAATTTAGAATTTTTTAAAATATATAAAATAAGATTTAAAATAGATTTAATAATAAGATTTAATTTAATAATTTTTTTAATATAATTTAATTTAATAAATTTAATTTAATTAGTATATATATAATGTGTTTAAATATTTATTTAAAATTTATATTAATATTTTTAATAGATTTTGTAATAACTTGGATAATTAAGGTTGGAAGGATGAATTAAAATTGATTTGCGATTTAATCCGATAAGAATTGATTTTGAGATTTTAAAGATATGGAATTTATAATTCATAACTTGGTTAATTAAAAGTGACTAAATGAATATTTTTGAATTTAATTAAATTGAAATTGGATATTTAGTATTTTGATTTAAATGTGTAATTTGAAATTTTATTTAACTGTTATTAGAAATGATTAAGTGAATATTTTCAAATTTGAATAAGATTAAAGTTAATGTTGAAATATAAATAAAAATTATATTGTAAATGTTTGAATATTTAAACTTTGAATCTTATTGAATTGAAGTGATAGTTCGAACCTAGAATTGAAATCGATATAAATTGAAAAGGTTTATTGAGAATTTGAATTGAATCTTTAACCTTTTAAACTGAAATTGTTGAACTGGGATTGATTTAAATTGAATTTTGGAATTTAAGTTGATTTGAATCGATTTGTGGAATTGGCCAAAACAATTCTAATTTGAAACTATTTTTGATTAAATTCTTTTGATATAAACTATTTTAATATATAAACTATTTTAAATCGATAACCTATTTTTAAATATAAACAATTTTTTTTAATTATAACTATTTTAATATATATAAACCTTTTAAACTGTTTAAGTTGGAATTGTTCTGATTTAGATTTAATGGATTTAAATATGAATATTTTGATATGATGGCTTAACTTATTTATAGTTATGGTTTCGAAAATAAATATGGTTTCGAAAATGAATATGATTTAAAAGTGATATATTATTTAAAGTGATATGATTCCGAAGTGAATATGATTTCGAAAGTTATATGATTTTTGAAATGAATATGATAATTTGATATGAAATATGAACTGTTTGATTTTATAAATGACCACGGTGTGAAACAAGCGTTTGGTTGTTAAAGAGACCGGGATCAGATATTGTCATACTCTCTGCCAATACCGAAAACAACTTTAACAACTGTGCACGTGGTGGAGATTCCAGAACGAAGTAGGATGGTTTGGCGACGATTCTATATGAGGTATTAGCGCAGCCCTGACTCCCTCGAGTCAGCTTGATGTGGCTAAAACAGGAGCTATACCAGGCTAAGTGAGGTTATTCCTCCTATCGGGCACATTTCTTCGATACCATTCTATTGCTTTTGTGATTTGATTGGGTGCATCTTTGATTTGGGTGTGTGCCTTGAGGTCGGCGGTAGTAGCTGCTATGCGTTATCACTAGTCCGGGAGTGCAAACGGTAGAATCCTACCCTGGCATTGCCTCACGTGCCTTGTCACATGCCTTATCGCGCCTTCTACGAGTTTGGTTTGCACCATACCTATGGAGTGCCCTTTGATAGCCCTCCTGTTTACGGAGGAATTACATTACTGTATGGACTATAGGAATATATAAAATGTGTTAAGGAGGATATGGGTACTGCCTTAATGCTATTTTAATACTTTACTGATAGACATTTTATAATAGCGTATATTACTACATAGTAGATAGTTCCACGGATCCTTGGAGGATGGAAATCCCAAACATCCTTTGAGTTACTTGTATTTCAGTTAACATTTCACTTGAGTTGAATTTACCGGTATAAGAATGTTAATCCTGACTCGAGTGTTTTGTGTATTGCTTTATGCTCGGGTCAGACTGAGTGTCACAACATTTAAGACTCACCTTTGGAGCTTGGAGCTTTGCTTAAAGATATGTCTTATATCTATTCAGCTTGTTCAGTTATTACAGTTGTTCGTTCAGACTTATCAGTTGCTTCGTATTAGTGACTCCTATGTACTTGAGATTTTCTATTCTATTTTATTCAAACTCTGATATTTATATAGTAGTTTGATGAACTACTATTTATCTATTCTGCTGCTTATTGTTATCTTACTCTTTGTCTGTGATTCTGTGATTGATTTATTTACTGTATATGTTGAGTTTTGCCAAATATAAATTGACAATCTGTTGTTTTGAGCAATTCAAGTTTGACATGAGTGGATGATTGTCGATTTGAAATGTTCGAAATACCAGGTCGTTACAGGTGGTATCAAAGCTCTAGTTTAGGGAAAACTTAGCATATGGAGTAAAAACTCATTAGAGATAGGGTAGTGATACCCTAGGACGAGTAAAATTAATTATAGAATCATCTTCGTTCGAGCTTGAAATTCTTTGGTATGATTCTCTTTGATTCGGATTCCTATTGAACTTGATCTTTACCTTTGTTCTAAAATTCGTTCTTGTCTCTTCCACTCCTTCTTCGGTCAGTGATACTCGATGTACTCTCCAGGGCACCTTTCCTTCTTCGATTTTTCCAGTTCGTGTTCTTTCGATACTGGAGCATCCCATAGCTTTATTTCTGTTGATCTCTACAATAAATTCGAGCACATCTTGCCACCTCAATTGGCAACTTCGTCCTTGGGTGTGTTTAATCCCATTGGCGGTCCCGCCAACCTTTGTATGATTTGTAAAAAGGTGAAAATCCTTTAAAATAGGCGTCGATTCACCGGATATGTTTATATCCTCAGATTTGATGCTGTCATCTCTTGCAAAGCCAGAATCGTTTCACTAGTGGACAACTAGGGTAATTCATTCGTGATCGAATGTCGATTGCCTTAGGATTTTGCAAGCAGTTTTAACTTCTCGCTTGATTCTCAGCCTAGTGATCTTGACTCCACCTAGATATTGAGGGATTATCCTGATGTTTTAGTGAAGTCACTCCTCTACCTCCCAAGCGGGAAACTGAATTCCGCATCGATCTTATTCCTGTAGCTCGAATTGTTATCCTCACTCCCAGACAAATGGTTTCTATGAATGGTTAGTCATGCCTTTGGGTTAACCAATGCTCCTGTCTTCTTTGTTGATCTCATAAACCGCGTATTTTGCGATATTCTCAACAAGTTGTCCTGATTTTCGTTGGAGATATTCTTGCTTTTTCATATCTCGGTTGACTCGATTAAGGTCACCGCGGTTAATATAAGTCTATCTATCTTTCCTCTTTTGTAATTTAATTATCTTATCTTCTTTTCGAGCCAATCCTTTTAGATGAATTCTCTTTGATTAGGGTCTCTCTAAATTTGAATCTCTATCCTTGTTTTTAAATTCATTCTTGAATCATCCTATGAGAGAACGTATTTGTAATTGATATAAATATTTTATGTTGTGTTGTTTGAATTGTTAAGTTGATTTGGGGTTTCGATCGATTTGTCTGGCCAACGCTATGGATAGAAATTCGAAAACACTTGAACAGAGCAAACTGACACAATATTGTTTTCGAAATTGATAAATGGAATAATTTTAGGTATGTATATATTTTATATATAAAAGTAAAATTTTCTGAAATTAGATAGTAAATGGTGGTTATTAGAAATGATAATACTAGATTATCATTTATTGTTTTGTTCACATTTCTAAACCATTAACTATTGTTGTATGTTATAAGGAGGTGAAATTTTATAAACATGGTTTATAAACCTGATGAATTTAAAATTATGGAATTGAGGGTTTAAATTTTCGGTGCTTTTCAAATTTGGTTTCAAAGTTTTGAGAATATATATATGTATATATATTGTATTTTCGAATGGAAATTGTTTTCAAAGAATTTCAAAAGAAGTAAGTCTGTACTCTCCTCTTTTGTCGTTGGAAAATAATTTCGGTGATGACTACAACATCATCGACGTTCATTTTCGAGTCTCAAAGTAGAGAGACCCCTTAGTAGCTTTGCTACACTTTAGCTTTAGAAATAGATTTGATTTGAATTTCTTGAGTATGATTTGATGTGTAATATATATATATATATGTATGTATGTATGTATATATATGTATATATTTATTCAAAATTGTTTGAAGGGAAACCGAAAATTTAACACTTAAGTCTATGTTAAGTAATGGTTTTAAATTATTGAAATGAAGTCAAATTTTTGAATAATTGGAGTGTCTAAAATGAGAAATGGAATTGAAACAACTTAAAACAGCTGAACTAGGATAAAATTGATTTGTATAATACTCAATTGCATTCTAAAACATATGTATAACTTACCTTAAATATTCAAAAGTTAAGATGTTATGAAATATGTAATTAAAGGTTATAAAAGAGAAATTTAGGTAATAAAATGTCCAAACTAATTTTTGCCTAATAAAATGTTGTAAATAACTGTAAATTTGTATAGGGCTGAATTACACTCAGGAAACATTAATATAACTTACCTAGAAAGTTAAATGTTAATAAGAATATGTATTTGAATAATATACAATATAATGTAAATAATAAGATGTACAAAAAATGAAATTTTGTTAAGAGAATTTATAAATAAAATTTGAATTGGTATAATAAATGTTTATACACTTAATCTATGTTATGAGAACTGTTAAGTAAATAAATTGAATAATAAATGAGTTAAATAAGATAAATTTGGTTTTGAAAGAAAATTTGTAACAAATGTTAATAAATTGAAAGCAAATCAATTTAGTGGAAATACCTTGAATTGAAATCAATCAAATGTGAATATAATGAATATTTATTGATTGAATAAATGAATTGAAATCAAATTAGTTGAATTTAAATCAATTTAAAATAAATGAAATCTATGTGGTTTTTAATTAATAGTTGTAACTGGCACCGTGTATTTCGAATCTATTTTTTTATTTTACTTCTATTCTCCTATCTCGTTCCTTTTTGGGGATGAAAAGTTTTGAGTGGGGGAGAGTGTAATGAACCATAATTTTTAACGATTTTTATAATATAATTAACTGAAATTTTCATGAAAAATAAAAATATAAAATTTTGAAATGAAAATTTGATATTTGGTATGCGTTTATTTAAACATAGTAAATGTCAGATTTTCATTAGAAAATATAGAAGTTAGTTCTGTTGTGAAATTTCAAATTAAAATTTAAATCAGTTGAAATTTGATGAAAATAAAATGTTTTCAAAATCTAAATATTTTTACACAATAAAAATGTTTATTATTTTCTTAGTGAAACGTCATATTTCGTTTCGCCAAATTTGGACTGCTATGGCCCCGTTTATCTTATTTTCGGTGTTTTAGCAGCATTTTTGGCAGCGAATATCGATTTTTGATAAGATGGTCGTATCGCTGATATCTATGTACCATTACGTTCGTCTCATCGTTCTGATCTTCGTAGTATATTCGTTTGTGTAATTCAATGTCCGGTATACGGCGAAATCCGTGGAAACGGTTAGCTGTATCGGTACATTTTAAAGCTTTTGATATTCTGTGTCCATTTATTTGTGAGACGGCTAAAATAAATGGCCACTTGTTTAATATTCCTAGATATTTAATCTGACATTGGCTATTCCCTGAAATTCAATTATATGGTGATTCGTTTGGTCACTTTTATTCTCTTCTTCTCTGCTAAAAAAAATTGAATATGTATAGTTCGTATATATTTGCTTTTGAAATACTGCTCGTTCATGGCATTTCACCAAACCCCATCCCTCTAACCTACGTCAACTCCGCCACCACAAGAACCTTCGGCCATCCACCTCGTTCCACCCCAGCTTCCACATGACGACCACCATTCCCAAACCCCATCACCTTCAGCTCTCCACACACGTGCAACACATCCTTTTCCACCCAAACGACCTCGTCTGCTTCACCTCCCATGCACGGAAACTCCACCCTTTATCGCCAGATTCGAAACCCTTCATGCCCATCCAATTGCCATGTGCCTCCCCTACATTCTCCGCCACGTCAGATCTACTTTCCACCACCAGCTACAACTCCAACCCGAGCACTGCACCACCAGATCTAACCACCATTCCATGCTTTCAGTCTCTCCTACTTTCTTCCCCACGTGACCCCATTCCCTCAAACACCCTGACTCCCCACATGACACCACATCTCCCCGTTATATGCCCACAACCGCCACTTTCAGACACCGTCCAAACCCACGACCAAACCCGCCTGTGCCCGCCACCACTGCACATCCCACAAACCCATCATGCACAGCAGGCTCCTTCCCCTCCAACCCTCCATTGCTAGCCTGTCCCTATGACAACCACACCCCTTGCTTCCAATAACCGCCTACAGCTCCTTCATACGTCAACTCCGCCTGCATATATGCGTAAGAGTATATATAATATATATAGTTGTTATATAATTTGTTTTCACCTTTAGCATATATATATATATATTGTTTGTTTTATATACATATGTATACGTGAGTTTTGGTCTTCAATATAAAATAAGGGTTTTATCTTAAATTTTAATTTGTATTTTAAGATCTAATGATTTGAAATATATATAAATAGAGATTTTATTGTATATGTGTTTAAATTAAATATTGATTTAATATATATATATATATTGATTTTTGATATATGTGTTTTAAGAATTATTGATTTTGAGTTACATTATATAAAGGTTTTATTTGATGTTAAAGTATAATATATAAATGTCGACGTGTTTATAATATATATTTATATTTGGATTTAAAAAATATATAATATGAAGATATGATTTTATTAGTGTTTTGATTTTTAAAACATAGTATAAAGGTTTTATTTTTACTTTAATATGTGTTTAAGTTAAATATTGATTTTAAATACGTTATATATAAAGATTTTGATTTTAATAAGTGTTTTAAATTACATATTGATTTTAATTATATATATATATATCATACAAATATGTATATATTTGTTTTCATCGAATTCGAATTCATGATATCTAGCTTGTTGCAGCCATCTTTGTTTGCCGTGTGTCCATGTGCACTAGTTCGTGTCCGTATCCATGCTTATCCGTGTTTGTCAACATCTTGTTATCGTTGTTTCCATAGCCTCGAAAGGTGAGCAATCACTAACGATTAACATTCTTATATTTAGTAAATTTAATTCATATGAAATGATGTAACGAACCAAATTTTTTAATGGTTTTAATAACGTAATTAACTGAATTTTTGAGAAATTTTAAATAATAATATTTGGGAAATAAAAATCTAATATTTGGTATATGCCTACTTTAATATAGCAGCTGGTAAATTTTCATCAGATAATATGAAAGTTTATTTTCCTGTGTAATTCTATTTCAATTCAAATCAGTTAATAATTGATAATAATAAAATGCTTTCCAAAACTGAATATTTTTGCACAATAAAATTCTTAATCTTCTTCTGAGTGAGACGTCATATTTCATTTCGTCAAATTTGGACTTCTATTGCTCCGTTTATCTTATTTTTGAGCAAATAGCAGCATTCTCTGGTACCGAATATCGACTTTTGATCGGATGATCCTATCGCTGATATCTGTATACGGTTTTGATCGTCTCGTCGTGTTGATCTCTACGGTATATTCAATTCTGTGTTTGAGGTCCGATACGCGATGGAAACAATAAAACTGTGCGTCGTACCGGTATCGAAATTGTGACTTTTAACTTCCCAATCCTTTTCAAATCTTTACCGTGCAGCTCAAGCAAATAATCAATTGCATTAAATAGCTTTTCAGCTGAAATCAAGGGAATTGAACCGTTTCCATTATTTTGTTTATATATCTTCATCTTTGTCTCCACTCTCTTCATTTTCCATTCTTCCTTTCTGTTCCTCTGGAGTTGTTCTTCCTTCTTTCCCTAGATCTATTTCGTGGCCAAGCAACAAAAACCCACGCCCCTTCTCTCTCACTTCCGCCTATTCTCAATCTGCCGACCACCTTTGTGCATCTCCTTGTGAACCAGATCAACCATCGGCCTCGCCCAGTTCAAGCACAAACCCGTGCCCTTGCCTCCAGCCAACCATGCTCTGACCATCACCTCTGCCCATCCACCGTCTCCTCATGCCTTCGCCCTGACCAGCTCGGCCATGCTGCAACTGTAACGACCCGATATTTTGGACCATTCGCATCCATTATAAGTGTATAGGTAGACACTCATGCCAGAATTGAATTGCTCAAAATACCGCGTTGTTAATTTAAATTTGGCAAAACTGAACATATATAGTAAATAAATAATCACAGAACACAGACACAGAGTAATAATTTGCAGCGGAAATAAAAGAGATAGTAGTTCATGAAGCTACTATATGAATAGAAAATACATCAGAGTTTACAACAGAAGAGTAATACGATACATCAGAGTTAAACCAGATACAACGGAAGAGTAACATGATACATCAGATACAAATCAGAATACATCACTGGAATCATCGAATACTGAAAGCAGAATAGATGGCTGGATCGTCAAGCAAAGCTCCAACTCCAAAGGTGAGTCTCGAATACTGGTACACTCAGTCTGACCCGAGCGTAAAGCAAAATACAAAACACTCGAGTCAGGATTAACATTCTTATATTAATAAATCCAACTCAAGTGAAATAGCAATTGAAATACAAGTAACTCAAAGGATGTTTGGAATAACCATCCTTTAAGGATCCGTTAAACTATCTACTAGGTAGTAATGTACGCTAAGTAGATAATGTCTATCTAATATAAGGATATCAAAATAGTGTTAAGTCATGGCCCATTCCACCCTTAACACATTTTTATTCCCAAGAGCATATACAAGACCGTAGTTTCCCCAAAACCGGAAGTCACCAGAGGGCAATCCATATACTAAAGGTACAAACCAAAAATCATAGTGGTCGCGTATAAAGGAATACAAGTATGACAAGGCACATGAGGCAATACCCAAGGTAGTGATACTACCGTTTGCCTGATCCGGACTGGTGAGAATGCATCGCCGCAGCGACCGCAACACCGTGAAATAACACTCCCAAAATCAAGGGTGCACCAATCGACAACAAGTAATGAGTAGTTCAAAGAAGTGTGTTCACTTGAGGTAGCTAACCTCCATTGGCCCGGCACGGCTCCTGTTTTAGTCATTTCCAATTTGACACAAGTGTCAAGGCTATCCATTATCGTTCTCTTTCTTCAGCCATCACGTACATCATTCCAACCACTTCATTCTGGATCACACTCCGCGTATAGTTATTAAAGTGGTTTTCGGTTTAGACAGTGAGTATGCCCCTAACCGATTCCGGTCTCTTTAATAACTTTCGTAATTATTACACCGATTGGTCGTTTATATATTTCAAAAACCAAATCAATTACAATTTCAATTAGAATTTGTAAACCAACATTTCATTTCCCTTTCTAAATCAATTTCCAAAATTTACGTTTCAAAACTTCCAAATTTTCATTTCAAAATCTTATCATACAATTTCAATTTTTTATGTAAAACAATTCAAATATTGATTCAAGTTCGTATATAAGTTTCATTCTGAAATCATTTAAATCAATTTAATTTAACATTCAACTCAATTTAACTTCATTGATCAATTTCATTCAATATTCGTTAAGTAAATTTGTCATTTGAAACAATTTCTATTTAATTTCCAATTCATTAAATCAATTGCTTAAGTTCAACTTCATTATATCAAAACTTACAAATTGAATTTAATTAAATTCGTCAAATCAAATTCTTTAACTTTCAAGTCTTACATTAATTTCAATAAATCACATTTTATTTCTTGATAAAGAAATTCAGTTTCACTTATTTACTTACTTAAATGATTTCCCAAACTTAATTTATAAAGAAACTCAATTTCAATTATTTACGAAGTAAAATTCACTTATTCAAAAATTCAATTTAATTTAATCATTAAATAATTCAATTATTCAAATATTAATATGAATATATATTAGTATATATATTGTTTATAAATATGTTTGTTTATGTTAATATATATGTTTTTCGAGCTGCCATGTTTTCTTTGTTCATTCTTACTGTTTAAATTTGCAAATGCTTGTTTCGTTTTTTTATGTGTTTAAATTACCTGTTTTGTATTATATTCAAAGGGTTGGTTTTAGTCCATGAGTTTATATATAGTTATTTTTATTTGTTTTGGTCTGCATACTATGTGTTGTTTTCGAAAGTTGATAATTGTTTTGTAAGTTTTGATTTTTGAAATTGTATATACAATAGCAGTATGTATTGTATAAGGAAGTATTATATGTTGTATTATAAAGTGGTTTATAAACCTGTTTAGTTTATACGTATTTGTATGATCTACATTTGTTTGTTTTAAAAGTTTATAATATTATATTTATACGTGTACTATATATGTTGTATATATTAGGCCATTCATACTTATAGATTTTTGAATATAATATGTATCCGTATTTTGATTTTTAAGAGTGTATATATATATATCCGTAAGGTATTATATACTATATTATGTAGTTGAGTATATATACATATCAAGCCATCGATTTTAGTTTATACAGTCTCTATATTATAAATATATGAAGTTATAAAGGTTTATACAAGTTCTTATTTGATTTCAAAGTATATATATATAAACATTGATTAAAATACTACTTTGTATCGTTTATTTTATATATACGTAAGTATTGATGTATATAGATTTTTTTTCTGTTATATATATATATATATTTGTTGTAGTGGTCTGCATAGGTATATATTATAAATAGTGTACAACATATATTATATGAGAGGTATTGTATATTTTACCTTTTGATTTACTGTATAATATGTTGGTCATAGGCAAAGTTCACGTCAGTTATAGAGTTTATATATTGGGTACATATAGCCTGAAGTATATTTAGATGTATATTTAGATGTATATTTTCTCTAGTGTTCGCATATATTTTGGATTGTCTGCATAATATGGGTTCTCTGTCACATGATTTCCGATAGCTTGTATATATTTGATATATTTTTGTCTGCCTATGATCGTTTGCAGATGTAGTAGCATGCGTGTGTGCATATAATTGTAGTTTCATATTTATAGTGCCTGCATCTATATAGCATGTTTAAATACATTGAGTCGTACGTATGTATATATATATTAGTAGATAAAGTTTAAGTCTGCATTTGGTTAAACTATTTAATTTTCTTTAAATTTATATTATTTACAGTTATGTATATCCTTAGATTTTAATTTGGTTATGTACATTTAGTTTCAGATATTGATGCCTCAAATATAATGTATATACTATAAAATAAAGTGAATTTGGTTTTTGAGATATATATATATATATATAGATTTTGATTTTAATATGTTTAATTTCAATGAATATATATTTAATTAAGACTTACTTAAAATGTATATGTACTTTAAATTGTATATTTGGTTTAATTTAAAACAATGATTTTGAAATGTATATATATATATATTTGATTTGAAACGGGTTTGAATTTAGAATATGTTTTATATATGTAAATAGTTACATATATGTATTTAAATTCACTTTTACCAATTTTCTTCATCGATCCGATCTGATTTAATTTCGTCTATTCAAACTATCAGCTTTGTTCGTCGAATTGTATCCATCTAGCTTTTATTTGGAAGTCATGCTTGCATTTCGTAACTCAATCTCATTGCTATCCTATCTAGCCTCGAAAGGTGAGCAATCACTCACGATTAATGTTCTTATATTTATTAAATTTGATTTCAATTGAAACGACAATTGAAATATGCTGATGTTAGTTATTTAAATTGTTATATATGCTATTATCTGTAACTGTTCACCTGTGGGATATGACACCATATCCTATTGTTATATTATATTGTTATTGATGATATATGCCTGTTATATTATTTTCATATATGTTATCACTCTGCAAGTTCCCTGTTAGTATAGAATTCACTATGGGTTGAAATGATACATACCCGAACGATCTGTAGAATATGAGAAAATCGTTATGGGTTGAAATGATAAACCCAAGTGATTTTCATTGAATTGAATTTGGGATTTCGGGTTGAAATGATATATACCCGTATATTTTTAAATTACATATTGAAATGATAAATATCCGTATCACTTGACCATAGTATAGAAACTATATACAGACACCGTTGGTCTATATATATAAATATTTTGAAATGTATTTTTTTATGATTTGAAAGGAAATATATATGGTTTATTTAAATTTGAAAATATCATATATATGAATAAGTTTTAATATAAAATAGAAGATTGAATAATAAGCTTTAAATTTAGTAAAGTTTGAGTTAAGTAAATCACAATATGTTTAAGTATCTATTTAAAAATTTAATTTAAAAATAGATTTATAATGATTCTATAAGTTAAAGGTTGAAAGGATAAATTTGAATTTATTCGAAATTGTATTTATGTAAGAATTTTGTTTAATTAAATTGATTTGAAACTTATTGAATTGGAGGGTTTTAAATATGATTTTATAACTTGTTTTTGATTTAAAGTGATTAATTGGATATTTCAAGTTTAAATAAAGCGAATGAATATTTAGTTTAATGTGATTCAAGGTTATTTAAATGATAATGGATTTATTAAGTGAATATTTCGAACTAAATAATAATGGAGTTAAAATAAGGTATATATGAAATTATCAATTTAGTTTTGAAAGTGCTATAATTTGGAAATATATATAAATTTGAAATAGAAATGATATTTTGGTTTTGAAGTATAAATTATTTTGAAGTGACCACGGTGTTATAATGACGTTTGGTTGTAAATAGCGTATAATTCTGCATAGTAGATAGTTCCACGGATCCTTAGAGGATGGTTATCCCAAACATCCTTTAAGTTACTTGTATTTAAGTTGATATTTCACTTGAGTTGGATTTATTGATATAAGAATGTTAATCCTCACGCGAGTGTTTTGTGTTTTGCTTTACGCTCGGGTCAGACCGAGTGATACAACATTTGAGACTCACCTTTAAAGTTTGGAGCTTCGCTTGGTGTTGGGCGAATTCTCACCACCAAACCAATCACAACTCCACTCATCACCGGACCGAGACCACCGAACCAATCCTCACAACTCACCACCGGACCGAGACTACCGAACCAATCACAACTCCACTCATCACCGGACCGAGACCACCGAACCAATCCTCACAACTCACCACCGGACCGAGACTACCGAACCAATCCCAACTCCACTCACCATCCGAACCAACCACTGCCGAACCAATAATGCCAGGCCAGATTACATCAGCCCAGGCCCGCCAACAGCTATATACATACAAGGCCCCTACTCCCAGCCTCACTCTATAAATAGAGGGGTAAGGGTACAACAATGGGGACAAGTTTTGAGAGCTCAAGCACGGATAGAACTTTCAAACAACTTTCATATACTTGTATCAAAGCTTTGTACTTGTAATCTGAACAAGAAAGGAGAAATAATATATAAAGTGGACGTAGGCACATTCTGGCTGAACCACTATAAATCTGTGTGTCTTTTACAGTTTAGTCCCTGCATTTTACATATTTGCATAAATTACCCAGACCACTAAAAACAACATAAAATCAACTAAATCACACGACTTGGAGGTGTTTGCCCATTTTTTATGCAAACATTTTTGGTGCTTTCACTGAGAATGAGAAGCTCGAAGCTTCAGCTTCTCCCACTTAACCTTCTTCCTAACAGCGTCGTTCAATGCTGGGAAAACATGCCTCCGAGGCAGAAAAAAGAGGTTAACAAAGGAAAGAACATCGCAACTAGCAGTGTTCCAGATCCAGTGGTCACAGATCAAGTAAATCGTCCCATTCCAGCAGCAGTACCAAATGAAGGTCAGGCAAATCTAACAACCCTTGCCACAGAACAGCCGGCAGCAATTACTAGGACAGATCTAGACAGGGTTGTGGCTGAAGTGACTAACCGCTTCACATCCCAACAGGAAGCCTTGGTGGACCAACTCATGTCACGCTTAAGGGATGCTGAAGAGTCCAACCACAACACTGAATCATGGGGTGAGTCCCAGTCTGGAGGATCTCAGAGACAACAAAGATCTTCCTTCTTCGAAGGAGCTAACGACAGAAGCGGCCATGGTAGGAGCCGAGACCGAGCTCAGCCCGAAGTTAGACCTGAGGAAACGCTTGGAACCGAACCCAACAGGGGAGGTACCGGGCGGAGGTCAACTGTAGCCGAGCCTGTCGTACTGCCTAACCACGGAAACACCAGTGAACGGGGCCGAGCTAGAGTCCAGCCCGAAGTTGGACCCGAGGAAGTGCTTAGATCAGAACCCAGCAGCGGAAGATCAAGGCAAGGGCCAACTGTAGCTGACCCTAGCATGCTCCCAGAAGACCAAAGACAGCCATTGGAAAATATTAGGAATGATAGACGATACCATCCCTACAGGTCGTCTGGACGGAATTAATCCCACAGAGCAGAACCGAACTCATTTCTATCTGCTCCAAATTCTGATGAAAGGATGGCACGCTTGTTCAGAGAGTGCGTCCAACGGGATCAAAGAGACCGAGGAATAGGCGCTAGGGTAACCAGCCCTTACGCCCACAATATCGAAATTGCCATCACCCCCCGAGAATGGAAAATGCCAACAATGGAACCTTACAAAGGAACCTTTGACCCCGTTGTACACTTACAGAGATACACACAACATATGCTCATGAGTGGAGCAACAGAAGGAGTGCTGTGCAAATGCTTTCCGCTATTCTTAGCAGATCTAGCTACCTCCTGGTTCTGCCATCTACCCCAAGGATCCACAGCTCATGGGAGATATTGAAAGAAAAGTTCATCAGCCAGTTCCGCATTCATGTGGAGCAGCCCAAGGACGCTTATTCCTTATCCAGTATCAAACAGAAACCTGGAGAGAAGGTGCAGCAATATCTAACCCGATTCAATGCCGCAGCGGCTGCAGTCCAAGATGCCGATGAGAAGCTTATCTTAATGGCCCTTTGTAGCGGTGTGCATCCGGATACTAAATTTGCTAGAAGATTGACCAAAGAAAAACCAGCTACTTTACCCGATTTCTTCCATGAAGCTGGGAAATATATGAGACTTGAAGATGCTGCCACTGAGAGGCAGACAGGGCAACAAAATAAGGCAGCTCATGGCAACACGCCTGCTATAGCAAAGGACGTTCGAAGAAGTGATTTTAGAGACAACGCTGGGGGCAAGAAGGGAGAAAAGCGCCTATATCGGCTAGGACCGAGATTTGACGCTTACACCCCATTGAATGAAACGATCGAAAACATCTTCCTGGCCACTCAAGACGAAGTTAGATACAAACGCCCCCCGCACAAGAAGGAATCAGATAACGCAATTAAGTTTGGAAAATTCTGCCGCTTCCACGAATCCCATGGGCATGATACCAACGAATGCCATCATCTCCGGGACTTGATTGAAGAACACATCAGAAGAAGAAGACTAGAACGCTATGTAAAAGGCCAGGACAGGACTCCAGTTCCTGCCAATGAGAACCCAAGGCTACCCTCCCCAGAAATAGGCAGAGGAAATCGCAACACCGACGGCTCCAGTCAAGAGAAGATAGTGGTCCATACCATCTTGGGAGGGCCACACATCGCTGATGGAAGCTGGGCAGAGATGGAAAGGTATGGAAAGTTACTTAGAAACAATGAAGAATGTGTCAATTCCATTATAGAAAAACGCCACCCGAAGCGGATAGAGAATGATGACATCACATTCAGTAGGCGTGACTTGGAGGGAAGGCAGTACCCTCACACGGATCCCATGGTTATCTCTGCCCGGCTCGGCCCAGCCGAGGTCTTCCGAATTCTAGTAGACACTAGAAGCTCAAAAATATCCTATTCAAGCATGCTTTTGACAAAATGAACCTGTCATTAAAGGATGTTCTTCCCTGCAATAAACCACTACACGGTTTCACAGGAAATGCGAAGATTCCCCTCGGACGACTAGACCTCTTTGTTAAAATTGGAAGTCATCCCCGCTCCGTTGTACGGAAATAGACATTTGTGCTGATAGAAAACCACTCAGCCTACAACTCCTTCTTAAGAAGGCCAGCCTTGTCTGACTTCCAAATTGTCCTGGCCCCATGGTGCTTGAAGATGAAATTTCCAATGGACAATGGAGTAGGGGAAGTAGAGGGAGACCAGGACATTGCTCGAGATTGCTATGTAACCGAACTTCGCAACAACCACAGGAAGGATAAAGGGAAGAGTGTAGAGATTGCCCTCTGCACAAAAAGTTTGGAAGCATAACAACTAAAGAAAGCCCCTCCTCTTCGATATACCAGCGACCCTTTCAATGAATTAGACCCCAAGGACAAAGAGGAGGAGGCCACCGCCGAGCCTGCAGAGGCTATGGAATTTGTATCTGTAGACAGACATGACTCGAGTATACTATTGAAAGTCGGGTCCCAACTAAAACCAGAGCTGAAGGAACAACTCATTGATTTTCTCCGCCACAACTTGGATGTATTTGCATCGTCACACGCTGACATGACCGGAATCTCCCCTGACATAGCATGCCACGTACTAAACATTGATCCTACCAAGGCGCCAGTAAAATAGAAAAAGAGAAGTATAGGGGCAGAACGATCAGCCGCCCTCGATAAAGAAGTAAAGAACCTACTTGCCAATGACTTCATACGAGAAGCCATCTACCCAGAGTGGATCGCCAACCCGGTGCTGGTAAAGAAGGCTAATGGGAAGTGGCGAACATGCATTGACTTCTCCAACTTAAATGACGCATGCCCGAAGGATTGCTTCCCACTTCCCCGAATCGATCAGCTTGTAGACAGCACAGCCGGGCACGAACTCTTATCTTTTATGGACGCATACTCAGGATATAACCAAATTCCTATGCATGCTCCCGATCAAGACCACACTAGTTTCATCACTGACCAGGGATTGTACTGCTACAAGGTAATGCCTTTCGGACTTAAAAACCGCAGGGGCTACCTATCAGCGCCTCGTCAACAAGATGTTTGCAGGGCTAATAGGACAAACTATGGAAGTTTATATGGATGACATGCTGGTAAAGTCAAGGGGAGCCGACGATCACATAAGCCACCTGGATGAAATGTTTCAAGTACTTCGCCAATATGGAATGAAGCTGAATCCCCTAAAGTGCTCCTTCGGAGTATCATCAGGAAAGTTTCTAGGATTCATCGTCCATGCCAGAGGAATTGAAGCAAACCCTGAACAAATCCGAGCTCTGAAAGATATCAGGATACCTTCTACCCGAAAGGAGATGCAAAGCCTAAATGGGAAGGTGGCCGCCCTGAGCAGATTCATCTCTAAAGCGACCGACAAATGCATCCCCTTCTTCGAAGCTCTAAAGAAAGAGAAAGGAAAATTCGAATGGACTGACGAGTGCTTAACAGCTTTCCTTAACTTAATCGAACACCTCCAGAGACCACCAGTACTCTCAACTCCGAACAAAGGCAAAGAGCTATACCTATACCTTGCTGTGTCATCTCATGCTCTAAGCGCCGCATTGGTGAGAGAAGACAAACACATGCAGCGTCCAGTATACTTTGTAAGCAAGAGGTTTACAGGGGCGGAAGCCAGATATCCTAAACTTGAGAAACTAGCGTACTGTTTACTAATCACATCACGGAAACTGCGTCACTATTTCCAGTCTCATTCCATCAGAGTTCTGACCGATCAACCGCTAAGGCAGGTACTCCATCGTCCCGACACTTCTGGGCGACTACTTAAATGGTGCATTGAACTAAGTCAATACGATATCACCTACCATCCTCGCACCGACATCAAGGGACAAGCCATGGCCGATTTCATTGCCGAATTCACTACCAACGAAGGTAAGGAGCAATCGGAAATAGCAGAAGACATCAAGTGGAATCTCTTCGTGGATGGTGCGTCGAACGAACAAGGCTCGGGGGCAGGCGTGGTAATAATCACTCCCAGGGGGAATAAGCTACACTATGCTATAAGGTTGGAATTCGCTGCCACCAACAAAGATGCAGAGTACGAAGCCGTGATAGCTGGATTAGAACTTGCCTTAGAAATCGGAGCCAATTCTTTGTGTCTTCATAGCGATTCCCAACTTATTGTAAATCAAATACTAGGAGAATTCCAGGCTCGAGAAGAACGACTCATGGCATATTTAAAGAAGACCAAGTTGCTTCTCAATCGATTGGATCACTATTTAATCAAACACATCCCTCGGGAAGAGAACCAAGAGGCCGACGAATTGGCAAAGCAAGCTAGCATAAGAGACGGCGCTATTTCCAGAGCAGTAGCCATCTCAAAGCAACTGACCCCAAGTTTTGAGCAAGTGAATCTGATAGCTGCAACCGAAGAAGCAACTTGGATGACCCCTACCCGAGACTACTTACAAAGTGGCACACTGCCCAACGGGCGTAACGAAGTCAAGAAAATCTTGAGGAAAGCTTCCCGCTACACAATACAAGAGGGAACCCTCTATCGGCGCGGCTTCTCTAACCCCTTATTAAGGTGTGTCGCCGAAAGGGAAGCCAAGGAAATCTTATCCAACATCCATCAAGGAAGCTGCAGAGATCACACGGGAGGGCAGACTTTGGCAAAAAAGATACTCCGATATGGATATTTCTGGCCCACCTTAAGCAAGGACGCCATAGATTTCGTCAGGAAATGTGACAGATGTCAGAAGTTTGCTAAGATTCTGCAGCTACCAACATCTGAGATTACTCAAATGACCAGCCCTTGGCCCTTTGCAGTATGGGGAATTGACTTGATTGGCGAACTGCCAATGGGCCGAGGCGGGGCCAAATATGCTATAGTGGCAGTCGACTATTTCACCAAATGGGTGGAAGCAGAACCCCTAAATAAATTATATTCAGCAAAAGTTATTAACTTCTTGATCAAAAATGTTCTATGCAGGTACGGAGTCCCACTTAAAATCACATCGGACAATGGACTTCAGTTTGACAGCGAGGAGTTCGCCAACTGGTGCCAAGAGCACAGAATTCACAAAAGCTTCTCATCCGTCGCTTATCCCAGGCAAACGGACAAGTCGAAGCCGTCAACAAAATTCTCAAAACTCTAATAAAAAAGAAACTCGAAAAGTCAAAAGGCGCTTGGGTGGATGAACTTCCTACGGCACTGTGGGCCTATCGCACATCTTTCAGAACATCAACGGGGCATACTCCTTTCTCTTTGGCATACGGATCGAAGGCTATGCTCCCAGTTGAAACTTTAGTGCCTTCCCACCGTAGGATCCACTATAACCCGGAAGAGAACGAAGAGCTCCTCTACATGTCTTTGGATCTAATTGAGGAAAGAAGAAATGATGCAGCCCTCAAGACAACAGCTCACAAGCAAAAAGTGGCAGCACAATACAACTCCAAAGTCAAGCATCGCAGCTTACAAAAAGGAGATCTTGTCCTTAAGCGAATCTTCCCGCGCCCCGGAGCACTAGATCCAATCTGGGACGGACCATATGTAATTCATAAAGATCTCCACAATGGAGTTTATATTTTGTCAACAGTAGACGGGGAGGTGTTCTAGAGGGCATGGAACATCCAACACCTTCGTCGATACTTTTCTTAACTTGTACTGCCCATATGAAGTGAATTAACAAAGAGAATCAGTGGACGTAGGCGTTTTCATGCCGAACCATTTTAAAAAACTTGTCTCCTTTTAACTCGTTCCTTTATATCTTGGCTGCTCGTTAACTTTATCCTTTTCTGTTGAACAAAATCCTGTGTAATGACATTCCCATTCAAGACACATCACGGCGCAACCTCACCTAGACAAGACCTAACAGGTACTACGCAAATCTATGCCCTCGCCAATGAGACACTTTTGCTCCAGCATCCCTCTGCTGCAGGTTAACTCATTGCTCGCGATCGACCCTTAAAGCCAACTGTAATGAGCCGATTATAAGCCACCGAGAAGGCCGACTATAGCCGAGGCCGCTCATTACGGCTTTCGGCTCGCCGGCAACCGTGAACCTACTTTAAGCCCCAACATAAGGTGTGGCCAGCTAGGGGTAGTTCACGGTTGACGATCGACACCCACGCTAGCCGGCCACAGTAAATCGAATAATACCCACGATTACGGGCCATAATGGCCCGGGTAGTTACTGTGCGCGATCTCGGCTCCGAGTGTCTTAAGTGCGGCTGTGGTAAAAAAGATAAACTCCCCGCAAAGGCGTAAGATGGGTGACAAATGTCTCCAAGACCCACAGCTAGGGAAAGTGACTACAAAACCCGTTTGCCACGAACTTAAGCACATCGAAGGCCTTCCGTGATTGGAACTTTTACTGTTTCTCATATTTCAATTCTATTTAAAGAACTTTTCTCCTGTCCTCTATAACAATCCTTAAAGTACAGGATACAAAGTAGGAGATACTCGCCAATGGGAGTAGGAACTCACAATTGGATGGCAGGGCCTTCGACTGCATTCCATACTCGGTCATACAAGATATTCAAAACTGCCATCTACAATTAGAACATGAAAGGCGGTATTTTCTACTTTTATGTACAAATACATGGCTATAATTTGTGCATACATCACACTAGCATTGCAAGGCATGAAATTATGTTTTAAGCAAGAACTTGACATCAAACGCAATTGAATTACAAGCACACGCACAGCTGTATTTCTCACGCAACGTGTCAAAATAGCAAAAACATTCAAAAATGACAGAATCAGCTTTAAAAAAATTACACATCAGGAATAATGTTGTTTATTACAAGTAACATAATTACAACCTAAAAGTTACGTTACTGTTTTGAGACTAACATATACAATGTCAAGTCAACAAAAAGATATCCAGGTCAAGTCAAGGAGCCGGCTGCATCAGAGCTTTACCCTTGTCCTGTTGCCCACTTGTCCAGTCAAAGAAAGAATTCATTAGTGATAAGAAACCAAGTTAACGGAAAGACTAGAAGGGAAGACTTACCAGCGCCTGCTTCCTGACCATCCTGATCATCATCCTCTACTTGCACACCTACCTCCTCAACGGCAAGCAGCCACATACCCTCCTTCACCGCCACCTTCTCCTCCTTGGTAAACTGGCAGTGACCACATCCATTTTGAAGACCGCGCCACCCTCTTTATCCGCATCAGCCCTAGCCTCCTCCAGAGCCCTGAGATAAATCATGGCCATAAGTCGGGGGTAATCGTCCATCCAGGATAAGTTACCCTGTTTCCAAGTATGGAAATACATATCATGGAGCATCTCATCCATCATCCCCTCGTTTTCCTCAAACTCCCTCATTCGGGCCTCAGAAGACCGCAGCTTTGCAACGGCAGCATCCCTCTCCGATCGATATCGTGAGCGGTTAGCCTGAAGGGATATCCTCATCGCCTCCATCTCCTCCTTCAACCTGGACTGAGCAAGCTCCGCGGCCTCAAGTCACCCCAATAATTCCTATACCCGCTCGAAGTCCGCTTGTCAAACCTCATCCACCGTCGCAATGGCCATGTCAATCCTCTCCTTGCAGGCGGCCTCCATTTTTCGCAACTCTGCCCTGTTGGCCTCTTCCATAGTCTTCTTCAGTTGCCTGGATGCGGCCTCGTGCTGAGAAATTTGAATGGCTTGATCGACAAGTTGCTTAGCCTGGTCGGAAACCATTAACCGTAACCGAATGTTGGCACTCCCAATTTCCTCCCCGGCCTTGACTAGTCGGGCATGATGCCCCATCAATTTCCTGGTCTCTTCGGCAACCCGGTCGATGTTCGCCTTAGCTTCATCCCCCAGAGTTACAACCTGGGTGGTAAGCAAATTAAGGTCCAGGGACTTAGCTTCGTCAAGCACCCGTACCATAGGATTGCGAGGGAGAAGGTGATCACCAGTAGCCTCTGTTAGTCAGCTAATTTTCTATCGGTTTAGAAAATAGTCGAAAATTTTCAAATTAAAAATTTACCGCAAGCGCACGGCGTACACTTTGTAGTACGTGGCGAATACGGGTCGATCCGCAGGGAATTGTGAGAGATTAAAAATCTATTCAATTAAATTAGACCAAAGCGAGATGAAGTTGTTAACTACAAAAAAGAAGCTAAAGCTAAAATTAAAATGTGATTTAAAAACTATTAAACTAGAGAACAATTTAGAGGCAAATCCACTCTAATATTTTTGTAAATCAACAAACATAGAATTTATGATCTCTAACTTTGATATTAAGTGAAATAAGTGTTGCATTTATCATAAGTATGGTTTGTTTATGTTATTAATTAACATAACTCAAACCATCAAACTATAATACAACAATTATACCACTTATAATTCTCATGAAAATGAAGCCAAAGCAAAAGTTATTTTAAGTATGATCTATTTACTATTGTAACTAGTAATATAGATCATCAAATTTAATTTTTACTTTCATTTCAAAATCAAAAATGGATTAGCAAATGATGATGCAACTTGTGTTTATGTTGAATAAGAATAGCTCATTTGCAAAAGCAACATAAGCTATCAAACCCACTTGTATAAACTTGCATCAAAATTTACTTTCATGAAGCATAGACAAAGAGATCATAAATCATAGAAATGTTGAAATTACATAATATTTGAGAGCTTCATTACCCCTAAATTGAAGGGTTTAGCTACTCATTTGTGGCATTGAAGCAACACTTGTAAATTTCAACATGAAAGAGCAAAGAAATGAAAACTAAGCAAAGAAAGAAAGAGAGATTAACTAGTAACTAATTGCATAAAAATTAAAGCTACACTACTTGCATAAATATAAATCTAAGCTATGAACATTAAAGGAAAGAGAGCATAGAAATAAACATTAACAATAAAACAAAGAAAAGCATGTAGAAAAGAGAGAAGAAAGAGGCTTGGAAGCCATTTTTATTTCATAAAACATTGAGCTTACAATTTGATCTCTTAATTTCCTAAGTAAAATGAAAGAGTAGATGATCTTTTCATGTACACAAGTGGGCTATTTAAACATGCATAAAACCCTAATTCCATTTTTAGGGTGCTTCCCAAAATGCCCTTTAGGAAGTGTGGCCACCAAGTAACCATTAGCCACTAATTAATCCATCATTTGTTGTGCATGAAGCTTTAACCTCCACTTAGTTGTCCATTAGCTCATAATTGTACATTTAGGTAAGTGGGTGGGGTCCTCCATGATCTTGAACTTCAATTATTTCCTCTTCATTCCTTTGTATTTCCTTGTGCATGCATATATCATCATGAATCCCACTTCCAAATGCATCAAAATATCCTATAAAAATCATAAAAATTGTCCAAGTAAAAATTCTTAAATTAACACATGCACATAAATGACCATTTTGCCCCTGAATGAAGATGAAAATATGATGGTTTGAAAATAATTGAATTTTGGTTTTAACATGTAAAAATGCCCAAATATAATGTTTATTTAAATAAAAAGAGATAAAATATGGATGTAAATATACGCACATTTACGTGCACATAAATACCCCCACACTTATCTTTTTATTCGTCCTCGAATAAAGGAAAACTAAGATAAATCCGTTTTCGTAGGGAGCACGATTGTATTGAGCGTATGCAACAAGCTGTTAAACCTCTGGGTTTCCCAGTAGGACGAGTGTTGTCTCGTGAGGGTTTTCAGCGGATACTACCCACAAAATCCAGATGCAAAGTGAAAATATTTACAAAATGCAAGATTTATTTACAATGGGATGAATGCAAGTTCTTGAAAATATTTACAAATGACGGATTTACTCTTAAATCGACACAAAGAAGTTAAATATAAGTCTTGGTCATTATCTTGAAAATTTAAGTCATTACTCATCAAAACTTCCAACAAAAATCAAGTTATCATAGCAAATAGACAATAGTTTAACTTGATGTTTCGGTTGATAACAAAGTGTAACTATGAAATAAATCCTTAGTTGATTATCAAAGTTTATTAAAATGGTATTTTCATTTCTTTTCAATAACAAATCAAATCAAATAAGTAAAAATAGTGCTAGGATTTCAATTGCTTGCTCTCTTATTATTTGTAAGAAAAAAAATTACACACCTAGCTCAAGTAAACTGAGGCCAGATATACCACCCATGCATTGCCTTTCGGGCTTATGTGAGGGGAGTACAGAGCATGGTGAGTGCACACACTTTCATGCATACACCTATCGACCGTAGGTGGTTTTTATTAAGTCTGTTCTTTGTTGTTTTTTTACATGTGTTCCATACATGCATAACTGTGAGGACTTTTAAATGAGTAGGAAAGCACATAATTAAAGATTCCAAGTAATTCACCCATGCATAACCGTGAGGACTTTTAAATGAGAGTGAATACTTTGGATGTTATTTTTTTATATATATATTTTTAAGAGAGAGAGAGAGTTTTGCAAAATTATCTTAGCACCATTTAACTTAGAAGACAAAAATGTTATATCCTTTACTTTAAATTTACCACTTTTTAAACAAAGATTTTCAATTAGAACATACTTCATAATTAACATAGATGAACCTTCCTATATACCAGTTAAACCATTGTTATTTGTAATCAAACTTCATTTTTATTTTTGTTAAGACAAACAAATTTTCAAAAATTTCAATATATTAACCAAAACTTATACTTAACCCATAGTGTTTCTTCAAAAATAAATCAAAATGGTAAAAAGAAAATGCTTTTGAGATATAGGAGTTTTGAGATTTTTTTTTGAAGTAAGAAGATGAAAATTCAAAAATGCCATGAAAAACCATGAAAAAAAAATGAAAATGAGACTTCCCCCCACACTTAATTTTGACTATGTCCCCATAGTCAATGCGTGATATAACGAGTGTAACGGGAAAAATATGTACATATTTACAAAAGAGGGTTAACATTCTTACTAGACGTAGCTTGGCTCATGAAGGATCATGAGCTCCTCCTCTTGGTTATTTGGCAATTCCAAGAAATATTTCAAACGATGACCGTTGACTTTGAAAATTGATCCATCCCCGGGGTTTTCTATTTCTACGGCACCATGTGGAAAAACAGTTCGTACCACAAATGGCCCGGTCCATCTTGATTTAAGTTTCCCCGAAAATAAATGAAGTCTCGAGTCATATAAAAGAACTTTCTGGTTAGGCGAAAACATTTTTCTTAGGATTGACTTGTCATGAAAAACTTTTGTTCTTTCTTTGTAAATTTTCTCGTTTTCATACGCGTCATTCCTAAGTTCTTCTAGTTCGTTGAGTTGCAGTTTCCGGTTTTCGCCAGCTTTTTCAAGGTCAAAGTTTAAGTTTTTTATTGCCCACAACGCTTTGTGTTCGATTTCAACGGCTAAATGGCAAGCTTTACCGTAAACTAAACGAAATGGGGACATCCCAAGATTAGTTTTAAAAGCAGTACGGTAAGCCCAAAGCGCGTCGGTCAATTTCTAAGACCAATCTTTTCGATTTTTGTTGACAGTTTTCTCCAAGATTTGTTTTATTTGACGATTTGAAACTTCAACTTGCCCACAAGTCTGAGGATGATACGGAGTGGATAACTTGTGGGTTATCGAGTATTTCCTCATTAAAGTTTCAAAAGAACGGTTACAAAAATGGGTTCCATTATCACTAATTATTGTGCGAGGTGTGCCGAACCTTGAAAAGATGTTTTCTTTGAGAAATTTCACAACAATTCTATGGTCATTGGTCTTGCACGGAACGGCTTCGACCCATTTTGAGACGTAATCAACAGCGAGAAGGATATACAAGTTTCCAAAAGAATTGGGAAAAGGTCTCATAAAGTCGATACCCCAAACATCAAAGATTTCGATGGTAAGAATGGGGTTTAGAGGCATCATATCTCGTCGAGAAATTCGTCCAAGCATTTGACATCGATCGCAAGTTTTACAAAATTCGAATGAGTCTTTGAAGAGAGAAGGCCAATAGAAACCACACTGAAGCACCTTTTTCGCAGTTTTTCGAGGACCGAAATGTCCACCGCATGCTTGATCGTGGCAAAACGAAAGAACACTCCTTATCTCATTATCCGGAATGCAACATCGGATGATTTGGTCGGGACAATATTTAAACAAGTATGGATCGTCCCAATAGAAATATTTCACTTGAACATGAATTTGTATTTGTTCTGTTTGGACCATGATGAGGGAGTTTCTTTAGTGAATAAGTAGTTCACTATATCAGCGTACCATGGGTCGATAGAAATTGAAAGAAGTTGTTCATCGGGGAAGTTTTCATTGATCGGCAAAGAAGATGGTGTGTTTGGAAGACGAGACAAGTGATCAGCTATGACATTATCGGATCCTTTTTTGTCTTTGATTGTAAGGTCAAATTCTTGAAGTAAAAGGATCCAACGAATCAAGCGGGATTTGGCATCCTTTTTAGAGAAGAGATATCAAAGTGCGGAGTGGTCCGTGTACACAGTAATGTGTGACCCTATCAAGTATTGTCGGAATTTTTCGAGAGCAAAAACGACAGCTAGAAGCTCTTTTTCGGTTGTTGTGTAGTTGAGTTGAGCGTCGTTCAAAGTCATACTCGCGTAGTAAATCACGTGAAGGATCTTGTTGATGCGTTGTCCTAAGATAGCACCAACGGCAAAGTTTGAAGCATCACACATTGTTTCGAAAGGAAGATCCCAATTGGGTGCACAAATGATTGGAGCAGAAATGAGTTCGTTCTTAAGATGTTCAAAAGAAGAGATACAATCAGAGTTAAAATCAAAAGGAACGTCTTTTCCAAGAAGAGTAGTCAAAGGACGAGCGATTTTACTAAAGTCTTTCACAAAGCATCGGTAAAAGCCAGCGTGTCCAAGAAATGATCGAATGTCAGTTTTGGGAATGGGTAGGTTTGCAATTACATCGATTTTTGCTTTATCTACCTCAATGCCTTTATTTGAGATGATATGTCCAAGGACTATGCCTTGTTTGACCATAAAGTGGCATTTTTCCCAATTCAAAGTCAAATGTTTTTCTTTACATCGATTTAGAACCAACTCGAGATGATGCAAACATTGGGAAAAAGAATCGCCAAAGATTGAGAAATCGTCCATAAAAACTTCTAGAAAGCGTTCAATCATGTCGAAAAAGATTCCAACCATGCATCGTTGGAAAGTCGCAGGGGCGTTACAAAGTCCGAATGGCATACGTCGATAAGCAAAGGTACCGAATGGACACGTGAAAGTCGTTTTCTCTTGATCTTCGGGAGCGATGGGAATTTGGTTATAGCCGGAATAACCATCAAGGAAGCAGTAAAATTCATGGCCGGCTAAATGTTCGAGCATTTGGTCAATGAAGGGAAGAGGGAAGTGATCTTTTCGTGTTGCGGCATTTAGTTTTCGATAGTCAATGCAAACACGCCAACCCGTTTGAGTACGAGTTGGAATAAGTTCATTTGAATCGTTCTTGACAACGGTTAGCCCAGACTTTTTTGGTACAATGTGAATTGGGCTAACCCATGAACTATCAGAGATTGGGTAAATGATTCCGTTGTCGAGAAGTTTAAGAATTTCATCAGGCACCGCATCTTTCATTTTTGGATTAAGCCTTCGTTGCGCGTCACGAACAGGCTTGGCATCGTCGATTAAATGGATGCGATGTTGAACAATAGCAGGGCTAATCCCCTTTATATCGGAGATCAACCATCCAATCGCTTCGTTGTTTTTAGAAAGAATAGAAAGTAAGGAGGTTTCTTGGTCAAGGGAGAGAGTCGTAGAAATTATGACGGGTAACGTTTCGTTATCACCTAAGTATGCGTACTTAAGGTGATCGGGAAGTGGTTTGAGGTCCAACTTCGGGAGTTTTTCGATCAAAGAATTGGGTTGAGATTCGGTCTCTACTGGAAGCGATTCAAAGGGAAGAGTGTATTCAATTTCGCTGGGAATTTCGTGAAATAATTTTTCATATTCAGTTTCGCGTTCGTCGCTAAGGTCAATTGTTTCGTTTTCGAGGTTTTCGTGAATGACACTAACTTCCAACGTTTGGTCATGAGGTTCGTTCGATTGGCTTTCAAGATTGAAAATGTTAAGATCCAATGTCATGTTTCCAAAAGAAATTTTCATCGAACCGTTACGACAATTGATTAAGGCATTTGAGGTGGCTAAGAATGGTCGGCCTAAAATCAATGGAATTTGATTCGAGGGATTCGTCATGGGTTGTGTTTCAAGAACGATAAAATCAACGGGGAATATGAATTGCCCTACTCGAATGAGCACGTCCTCGATTTCTCCCACGGGCTTCTTAATCGAGCGATCGGCAAATTGAAGCGTGACTTTTGTGGGTTTGAGCTCACCTATGCCTAATTGTTCGTACACAGAGTATGGAATCAAATTGACACTCGCGCCTAAGTCTATCAGACATTTGTTAATCGTCTTGTCTCCAATTGTACATGAAATCGTAGGGCAGCCAGGATCTTTGTATTTTACGGGCATGGATTGGGACAAGACTTCACTCAAACTGGCGGCTAAGAAGACTTTTTTGGGCACTTGAGTGTGTCGCTTTTGGGTACACAAGTCCTTAAGGAATTCCGCGTATGTTGGGACTTTCTGAACGATGTCAAGAAGCGGAATGTTAACTTTGACTTGTTTAAAAATTTCCAACATCTTTTCCATTTGGTCCGAGTGTTTCTTAGGTCGGAGACGATGTGGAAATGGGACACGATACTCGGTAGGCAGGTCTACTCGAGTAGAAGAAGAAGAGTTTTGACTGACATTCGATTCAACGTTTGGCTCCACGTTCTGTTCAAATTCATTTGTTGTTTTAGAAGTATCGAGAGAAGTTTCCGGTAAATCGTTTGGATTAACGACTTGATTATCGATTTGTTTCCCGGAACGAAGAGTTGTGATAGCATTCAATTGGGTGACGTTGCTATCTTGAACAACATGGGCTTGATTTAAATTTGCGTTTTGATTTCTGGGATTTGAAATGGGTTGGCTTGGGAATGTTCCTCGTTCACGTTCGCTCACAGACGTGGCTAATTGACTCATTTGCATTTCGAGTTTTGCAATTGATTGGTTCGTGTTTTGCATATATGAAGTCAATAAATTTTGCAAATTGCTGTTTGATTGAAGGCTTTGAGTGGTTGCTTTAGCCAACGTTTCAAGAGTTTTCTCAAGTGAAGTTAAACGTTTATCGTCTTGGGGAGGATGAGCAGCATTTTGTTGCAGTTGATTATGCGACGGACCCGTAAGGTTTGGTTGAAAATTGTTGGGCTGAAAGGGAGGATTCGAAGCATTATTCGGAAATGCTTGAAAATTGGGAAAAATCGTATTTGTGTTGGGATTGATTTGGTTCCACGCAAAATTCGGATGATTTCTCCAACCAGGGTTGTACGTTGGAGAAAACGGGTCATTTTTGGCTTTATTGAAAGCATTGATTTGTTCAACAGAATTGGGACACTGATCGGCTATATGATTAGGATCGTTGCATTTATAACACATCGGTTGGGAAGTTTGGTTCATTTGATTCGATGAGAAAACGTTCGATCTTAGCTTCCAAAGCAACAGAGGATCCTATCGAGTGTGCACTCGATCGTGAGTAAACTGATTTTTCGTTCGATCGTTCCCATTGGGATGATATTTCGGCGAGATTTTCAAGAAATTGCCAAGCATCGTCGTGATGTTGGGCAAGAAAGTTGCCTTGGCACATTGATTCGAGCATGGTACGTGAGCTATTTTCGAGTCCATCGTATAAAATTTGGCGAATCATCCATTTTTCGAAATTATGGTGTGGACGTTTTATCAAAAGCTCTTTGAATCTTTCAAAATATTTTCCGAATGGTTCTCCCTTGAATTGATGAAAGTTTACAATTTCGTTTCTGATTCTACTCGTTTTTTCCAAAAGGTAGAACTTATTTAAGAAAGCTTTTACGAATTCTTCCCACGTTTTAATCGAGTTCGATGGTAAGCTGTACAACCATTTTTCAGCGTAATCCGTAAGAGCGAATGGGATTAATCGAAGTTTGATTCCGTCATCAGAAAGTTGTTGGAGTTTAATGGTTGCACAAACTTGTTTGAATTTAGTCAAGAAGATGTATGGATCATCGTGTTCGAAATTGCCAAATTTCGAAAGAGTGGCAATATGGTTTGAGTGAATTTCGAAATGGTTACTCGTAGGGGCGGGTAACGTGATGCAAGATGGAATAGAAACTGTTAGCACCAAAATTGGTCAATAACCTCGTAGAAGAAGATTGTGAAGAGATATAAGTGATGAAATGAAATTAAACAGAGAAGACAGTTCTAATCTAAATACAGAAAGTAAGAACACCAAATTTATAGTGGTTCAGCGTAATTGCCTACGTCCACTTTGAGGTTAAACTTTATTGATCTTCTTTATAGTTGATTACAAATACAATTCGTGAATCAAATGCTTGAATGAAGTTGTTTAAGTAGAGAAGATGAGTCTCGAAAATGGCAGAGTCTCCCCAGTATTCTTTCTCCAAAAAAGGATCCCTTTCAATGTGACCCTGCCCCTCTATTTATAGGCAAATATGGGCTGGACTTCCCAAGTGGGCTGGATAGCCGAACGCTCTAGCCCCAGTACAGTGGTCGCTGTATGCCGAACCAGGTGTGCCGAACGCTCTGATGCCGAACAGTCCCTTATATGCCGAACGATGTGGTTGATGTCTGGGAAGTGCAGGACGTTTGCCAGTCGAAGCCGAACGCTCTTCTAGATGCCGAGTACTCTTGTATGCCACATGCTCTTGCTGCCGAGCATTGGTTGACGCTGAGTTCCACTGCATGCCGAACCCTGCTGGGTACTTCGCCGAACACTACTGGATGTCGGACTCTCTGGACGCTGTGTACTTCGTCGAACACTACTGGATGCCGAGTACTCTCTGACGCCGAGCGCTTTTGTATGCCGAGCAGCCTTGATGCCGAGCACTCTTGTATGCCGAGCACTCTTGTTGCCGAGCACTAGTTGACGCCGAGTGCTGCTTGATGCCGAGCACCCCTGTACGCCGAGTACCTTGGGATGCCAAGCGCTCTTGTTGCCGAGTCCTCCTATCACCGAGTTCTAATGATGCCGAACGCTAGCGCTGAACATCGGTTGTCGCCGAGTGCCTGTTGATGCCGAGTACTACGCCGAGTACTCCTGGATGCCGAGCAGTCCTTCATGCCGAGCTGTGGCCAATGCCGAGCACTTAGTTGCCTGGTCAAATCTCCAGGAAACACTTGCCCCCCAAAGTGTATCATGTGACCGAACGTGATGTGCTTTGAATCTGGTTCAACTTCCTTTGATGATGCCTTCTCGAGAATGTTAGCGAAGGAGGTGCAAGACGAGCAAGGTTTGGACGCCGAACGATACGTTCGAAGCCGAACGTACCTCGTGTGCCGAACGTCACTCTGCTATGATGCCAAACGCTCCGGTGTTGACCGGTTCTACTGGGTATAGCCTCTTCAACTTCTACCTCCCTCTATATAACCAGGTCCTTCCCGTCCCTTCTCCTTTATGCTTTCATTCCTGTCACTCTTCCAAGATTTACAACTTTCTTTAGCCGAACAGATTTACAACTTGAACCTTCCTTCCTAAGCTCCTAACTACAATCTAGGTACTTCTCCTCTATTAATTTGAATAGGTTCCAAATGAGATGGTCAGGTCTGCCATGTAAAAAGCTTTCGAGTGGGTTTCCCTCATTGCCGAACGATAATGCGAGGCGAGGAGGAAGGATTTGAGGTGTTTGCGCACGTGGTTTTAGCTCCATCGCGCCGAACCGAAGTCAAAAAAAAGAAGGAAAAGGAAAACGTTGGAGGTGGTAAGGGTGTTGGATGGCATAGTTATGGTTCGGCGTATGTTGTCATGCGCCGAACGATAGAGGCTATCGAGTAGTATTTCGTCTGAATGAGGCCGAACACTCGCTAGAACGCCGAACAACAACTTAGCCGAACGAACTAAAGCCGAACACTTACTAAAATGCCGAACAATAACTTAGCCGAACAAAAACTCAAGCCGAACATTCTTAGATGCCGAACAGTATCGAGGCCGAACAATCTCAATGCCGAACAACATTCAAATGCCGAACAAACATATACATGTCGAACAATTTCAATGCCGAACAGAACCTTTGACTGGACAATGTCTTTAACCGAACGAGGCCTTTAGCCGAACAAGGACTTTAGCCGAACACTTGACAATGACTTAACCGAACCAAGATACATGCCGAACTTTTCTCAGGACGAACAATGCAATTGCCTAACAACATTAAAATGCCGAACGATATAAATGTCAAATTAGACTTAAGCCGGATACTTCATAAATTACATGTTTTCTAAATCTGGAACTGTAACCACCACCAGGCGGGCTCTTCGAGACGGTCAGCGATGACAGTCTTCGAAGGCAACGATTCGAAACTCATTTTTATATCCTTGAAATCTTATTGCTTGTACACAATTGCTTGCACTAGTTCACACACCACGTGAGGGGAAAACTCGTGTTGCTAATTCTAACGTTCAACGTTTTTTAAGTATAGTTTTCTCAAGCACTTAGCCAGGTTCGTTATTTATTTGGGATGTCGAGAAAATCTAGCTCCGCCACTATATCCAACAGGCCTGGGCCGTCATCAAGGCAAGGAGCCGCTGATACTTCTAACCCATCGACTTCTCCTGCTCATAACTTGGCGCCTGATGCTCTGGAGGCAACCATCTTACTAGACAATTCGATCGATTCTCAAGCCTCGAAGATCAACGAAGCTGCTCTGCGACGGATATGCTCCATTCACGGGATTCCTTTTGCCGACGTGTTAGTTCCTTCAAGACACGATCGCCCTCATCTGCCCCCAGTCGGGTACACTACCTGCAACAAGTTCATGTGTTGGATGGGCAGCGTGCCTCCATTCAACTTATTTCTCCGGGATGTACTACAGTACATAGACATAGCTCCGTCGCAGCTGCACCCGAACGGCCATGCATTTCTATATGGGACTTACCTACTTTTCATGGCTATCTTCTCCAGACCTCCAACCGTCGGTGATATCAGATATATTTACATGTTCAAGAGATGGAAAGACAGTCCTTCTTTTATGTTCCTTGAGCCATACCACAAATGCCAGATCTTGACATGGGCTTGTAGCAAATTCGCCCTGTACAAACAGGAATGGTTCTATGTGCGCTGCCCTTCTGGTTTCGCTAGGAGATGGGTTGAAGGCAGTAAGTCTCTCTGCCGAGTCACTATTCGTATTTGATCGGAGTCATGCTTTTCCTAACTCTTCATTTCATCTTTTCAGGTATCAACCCGCGCCCGGAAGGCCGAGGATATTCTGAGGCTGTCGATGCCATTAGAGCTCTTCCTGCCGAGGATCGAGACATCCGAGTTATCATTTCAAATGAATCACTGTCGGGGTTCGGCTTGCTGGCTCCTGGTCGTCGGATCAGCCTTCCAGAAGGTGTTACCATTCCCAAACCTCCGTCCGGTAAAGGGAAAAAACTTGCCGGATCGTCGTCGCGCCGCGCTCCCGACACGCACGAAGAAGGCGAGCGCAAAGAGGATGATGCCCCTGAAACTCAGGGTGAGAATGCGGGTCCCGCTCAGAATCCGGCAGTCGAAGTTCATGACATTGAGACGTCGTCCTCCCCTTCGAAGGGAAAGAAGAAGTTAAAATATAAAGTTCAGAAGGAGAAAGTTGGTGGCACTTCAAAAGTCACACTTATTCCGCCTGAGAAAGAGGCTTCCTCACAGCATCTGGAAAGTTCTTTGAGGGGTCTGTCCAACCTGTCCATCCCCGATGATTTACTTAATTACGGGTTCGATGATCCTGAAGCTCTCAAATTCTCTTCGCCCGCTAGAGGAAATGTAGGAGTTCAACTCCCGGCTCAAGGGGACAATACTCCGATTAGCAAAGATAAACGAACGGGTCCGTCGGGGGGAACACTAGGACACACACGCACATGCGCATTCCATAATATACTTCAAGTCTTTTTAACTCGTGAATTCTCCTTAACTCGTTGTTATCTCCATTCTTTGCAGGTGATATGGGCCGCTCTCACGGACTTGATCGCCTTCAGGGGTCTTCTATATTCCATCACTCTGGATGGGATTCCGGTTCAGGCAGACACAGGGACCGAGGCGAGTATGAAGATAGGGATAATCATCCCCGAGAGTCGTCTCACCGCAAGAAGGCACATTCCCAATCTTCCCAATCACGTGATCTTCCTCCTCCAACTGAGCCGGATAGAGAGAAATCCTTACAGAAGGGTTATCAGTCTGATGCTCCTCGAGAACAACATTCCAGTTCATCGAGTACAAGGCAAGTTCGAGAGCAACGTAAAAGAACAGAGTTTTCAAAGCCTCCTCCTCCTACTCCTGCGGTGGACCCAACTGTTGCGGAAAAGATGGTCGATCTTAAGGCCAAGTTTCCAAAAATTTGCTTCGATGGTCTGAAGTTCCTCCCGGCCATTCATCATATTCCCGGGCATGTGAAGCAGAGTGTCATTGCCTGCAATAACGACGTCTATGTTCAACATGACGCGTTTGTGCACTTGGTGGAGAAGGTCTCGGAAGTATCTGTTGAGCGTCAACACGAGATTGACCGTCTGAATCTGGAGGCTGACAGCGATAAGAAAATCATCAAACTCCAAGACGAAGAGCTTGCTTCGTATAAGTCAAAGCTAGAAGCCGCTGAACAAAGCGCAAAAGATACTGCCGAGGCAGTTACTCGTTTAGAGGCGGCTCACAAAAAAGAGCTTGACGAAGCAGTCCAGCGCAACGGTGCCCTCGCCCTAGAAAAAGACTCTGTCCAAAAGGAAAGGGACGCACTCTCCACCCAAGTCAAAGAGCTGAAAGAATTACTCTCCAAGGAGAAGGAGGATAAGGTAGCTGCTCAAGAAGAATCACAACGATACTGTGACGAGATCGTTGCTACCCGACTCCTGAAAACAAAGCTCGATGACGAACTCGCTGGGGTTGAGAAAATGAAGGATGAGGCCCGTGAGGAGGGCAAAAGAGAGGTTGTGGAGGAGATTGATTCTCGCCTCGAGGCGGCCGCGGAAGCCGGCAGGGAAGAGGTCAAAAACATGTTTGACCCGTTAATTGCTGAATATGGAGCCCGCGTCCTTATGCACCGCGACTTAACATTCTTGGGCGAAGGCTACCTTGAATCCCTAGCTGAGGCCTGGGAAACTTTGATAAGGATTAGGAAGATCGAGTCAGGCTCCGAAGAGGTCGATGAGGAGGCCCTGGTGAAGGAGTTCCTTAGGGGAAATGAGCCATCGGACTTATCCGCAGCATTGGCACTTTACAGCAAAGGCTCTCCCCTTCCAAAAGAGAAAGATGGTGAAGCTGGCCCGTCTGGGGTTAATATTACTGCTCTTCATACTGCTGCTCAATCTGCTGCCCAATCGGCCAGTCGGCCGACACTTGATCCATTTGAGCAGCATGTTGGTTATGACCCCGAAGACCCCGGGCTCAGTGCTCATGTGCTATCACCTATCCTGGAGGGTGAAACCCCATGCGCCACCGATAGCCAACCGGGACCTGGTAGGAAATTCTTCTTTCTCTAGAAGTTGAAAGATCCCGTCATTTTTCAGCAATGGTTATTCGTTCTAACGCCCATTCTTTATATTTTCATGTAGGTTGTTCTGACGCCGAGCCAACTCCGAGGAGCGATGACGCCAAGGAGGAAGCAGAGAAAACAAGTGATGTTGCTCATGCGGGAGTAACTCCCGGTCCAGACGCTCAAGTGATCGGGGCGCTAGATGATGACAAGCTTGATACTTCGTCTCCTACCGAAGGAAGCGATGGAATTGAAATCACTAGCGCCTCTGAGCATACTTCAGAGATGAGCATGAAGGACCGTCTCGCCGACGAGGAGAAGAAAAAAGTCAGAGTCAAAGTTGAGTCTGAAATACTGGAACTCACGGACCCACGGAACAGACCTTTGAAAATCATTCTCCCGGGCAGGTCCAAACCACTAGATGTTCCGTCTCCTACTCCCGACTCCGTTTCTCTAGCAAGCAAAAAGTCCAAGAAAAAGCTTGAGGGAGAGGAGTCGTCGGAAACAATGAAGGAAGACAAGAAGAAGAAGTCGAAGAAATAATCGATACACTCGTTCAACGAGTTTTTTGCTTAAGTCTTGTAATTGCTTTTATCTTCCACAACTTGTAGTTTGTATAGAGAGGTCTGAATTTTGTAGGAGTGATCATGTATCCCCATTTTGGACTTATTGAATAAAATTTTTAGCTTCTTTTTTGCTTGAGTGATTCTCTTGTCTTTCCTTAGTTTGCTGACTAATTGTAGCCATAACTCAAGTTCTTATGAGTTGCATTATCTCCCGGTCCATTCTTGTGCTGTTCAAACATTTTTGGACATGGCGTACCTCTCGTCCCACATCTTTCGAGTACTTGGACTTCTTGCTGACTCTGTGCTCCGGGGACTTGGAGGCTTGAAACAGTTTATACTCTAGTCCGCGCTCTGGAGAATTAGAGTACTCCGCTCCGCACTTCAGGGATTCGGAGATTTGAAATCGTTTATACTCTAGTCCGCGCTCCGGGGACTTAGAGTACTCCGATCCGCGCTCTGGGGATTCGGAGATTTGGAATCGTTTATACTCTAGTCCGCGCTCTAGGGACTTAGAGTACTCCGATCCGCGCTCTGGGGATTTGGAGATTTGGAATCGTTTATACTCTAGTCCGCGCTCTGGGGACTTAGAGTACTCCGATCCGCGCTCTGGGGATTCAGAGATTTGGAATGGTTTATACTCTAGTCCGCGCTCTGGGGACTTAGAGTACTCCGATCCGCGCTCTGGGATTCGGAGATTTGGAATCGTTTATACTCTAGTCCACGCTCTGGGGACTTAGAGTACTTCGATCCGCGCTCTGGGGATTCGGAGATTTGGAATCATTTATACTCTAGTCTGCGCTCTGGGGACTTAGAGTACTCCGATCCGCGCTCTGGGGATTCGGAGATTTGGAATCGTTTATACTCTAGTCCGCGCTCTGGGGACTTAGAGTACTCCGATCCGCGCTCTGGGGATTCGGAGATTTGGAATCGTTTATACTCTAGTCCGCGCTCTGGGGACTTAGAGTACTCCGATCCGCGCTCTGGGGATTCGGAGATTTGGAATCGTTTATACTCTAGTCCGCGCTCTGGGGACTTAGAGTACTCCGATCCGCGCTCTGGGGATTCGGAGATTTGGAATCGTTTATACTCTAGTCCGCGCTCTGGGGACTTAGAGTACTCCGATCCGCGCTCTGGGGATTCGGAGATTTGGAATCGTTTATACTCTAGTCCGCGCTCTGGGGACTTAGAGTACTCCGATCCGCGCTTTGGGGATTCGGAGATTTGGAATCATTTATACTCTAGTCCGCGCTCTGGGGACTTAGAGTACTCCGATCCGCGCTCTGGGGATTCAGAGATTTGGAATCGTTTATACTCTAGTCCGCGCTCTGGGGACTTAGAGTACTCCGATCCGCGCTCTGGGGATTCGGAGATTTGGAATCGTTTATACTCTAGTCCGCGCTCTGGGGACTTAGAGTACTCCGATCCGCGCTCTGGGGATTTGGAGATTTGGAATCGTTTATACTCTAGTCCGCGCTCTGGGGACTTAGAGTACTCCGATCTGCGCTCTGGGGATTCAGAGATTTGGAATCGTTTATACTCTAGTCCGCGCTCTGGGGACTTAGAGTACTCCGATCCGCGCTCTGGGGATTCGGAGATTTGGAATCGTTCGTACGAGTCTGTATGTCGTGCATGATAATGTAATTTATCATCCAATTAAGAGATATAGAAACTTCATAGAAAATACGGCTTCAAGCCTTTATTAATGAAAATCAACTAAATTGCTTGATTACAACTTTAAAAAGAAACTAAGTCATTATTGAATGGAAACATGCAGGAAATAACAGTGCCTACAACAAGAAAGGAAAACATGCTAAATGTAATAGTGCCGCAAATGTTCACTGTTCCATGCTCGGGGGAGTGTCGCGCCATCAACGGTCGCTAGCTTGAATGTTCCTTCTCCAAGCTTCCGTTCAATGGCGTATGGACCTTCCCAGCTGGGATTCATGCATGATGGTACCGGGAAGACTCGTTTCAGAACGAGATCACCCACATCAAAGATTCTTGGGCGGACTCTGCCGTCGTAGTAACGCTTGACTCGATGTCTGTGCGCTGCCGCCCTTAATTCAGCTTCTTCACGCTTTTCGTCGATGCAGTCCAGTGATTCCGCAAGAGGTTTTGGTTTGTCTTGGGATCATAGTATGTCACTCGGTGCGATGGAACTTCAAGTTCCACGGGTATAACGGCTTCAGAGCCGTATGCCAAGGCAAACGAAGTGTGGCCGGTCGCGGACTTGTGGGTAGTTCTATACGCCCATAATGCTGTCGGGAGTTTATCTACCCACTTGCCTCCAACCTTCTCCAGACGCTTCTTCAGTATGGACTTGATTATTTTGTTAACGGCCTCGACTTGTCTGTTAGCTTTTGGGTGTGCAACGGCGGCGAACTTTTTCTCGATGGCGTACTTTAAACAGAACTCTTTGAACTCTCTACTTTCAAATTGCGTTCCGTTGTCTGTAATGATGGTGCGTGGAAGGCCAAAGCGGCATATAATGTTTCGTACAACGAAGTTAATGACCTTCTTAGAGGTGATAGTGGCCAAAGGTTCTGCCTCAGCCCATTTCGTGAAATAGTCGACTGCAACTATTGCGTATTTTGCACCACCTTTGGATAGAGGCAAAGAGCCGATTATGTCGATTCCCCAGATCGCAAATGGCCAGGGACTGATCATTTGTGTGAGTTCCGTTGATGGAGCCCTCGGGATTTTCGCATATCTTTGACACTTGTCGCATTTTCTTGCGTAGTCCGCGGCATCCCGGTTTACGGTGGGCCAGTAATATCCATAGCGGAGGATCTTCTTTTCTAGCGTTTGCCCCCAGTATGGTCGCCACATTCCCATTCGTGAACCTCTCTTAAGACTCGCTTTGTTTCATCATGAGCGATGCATCGTAATAACGGGACTGAGAATCCTTTTCGATACATTGATCCATCCTGCATTATGTATCGCGCGGCCTTTCGAAGGACCTGTCGTCTTTCACTTCTTTTTCCTGGTAAAGCCCCGGTCGTCAGGTACAGTTTGAATGGGGTTATCCACGAGTCCTTCTCGATTTCTGTTTCCAACACACGATCGACTTTCATCTCGTCTATGCTCGGGGCATTCAAGACTTCGACGGGATACGATCCCATTCGTTGCGCATCGTTGGTACTCGCGAACTTAGCCAATAAGTCGGCTTCTTTGTTCTGTTCGCGCGGGATATGTGAGATGTCATAACGCTCAAGATTTGATAGTATTTCTTGGACCTGAATGAGGTACGAAGCAAGCTTTCGTCCCTTTGCTTGGTAGTCTCCCCGTACTTGGTAAACCACCAACTGCGAGTCACAAAAGATTTCGACTGATTCGATCCCGAGTTCCCTGACGAGCTTCAAGCCAGCGATCAATGCTTCATATTCGACTTCGTTATTTGTAGCCGGGAAATCAAGCTTCAGGGCATAACAGATCGATCGGTTTTCTGGAGTTACAAGAATTACGCCCGCGCCGGAGCAACGGTCGTTTGATGCACCGTCAGTGTATAATTTCCATCGAACGGGGGGAATGATGTCGTGATCGTCCGGTTTGATGGGTATGGTAAACTCAGCGATGAAGTCTGCTAATGCTTGCCCTCGGATGGCTCTCCGTGGTAAGTACGCGATATCGAATTGGCTCAACTCGACGTTCCATCTTAGCAATCTTCCAAAAGTTTCCGGCCGTTGGAGTACCTGCCTAAGGGGTTGATCGGAATAAACACCGATTGAATGTGCTTGAAAGTACGGGCGAAGCTTTTGTGATGCAATCACCAAGCAATAAGCCAATTTCTCTATTTTAGGGTAATTCCTCTCGGCCCCTATTAAACGTTTGCTAACATAATACACCGGCTTTTGGACTCGATCCTCCTCTCGTACCAAAGCCACACTTATCGCATGTGGGGATACAGCCAAGTATACGTACAACATCTCATGGTCAACTGGTTTTGATAGCATTGGTGGGCTCTCCAGATGCCTCACCAGATTCCGGAATGCTTCCTCACAGCTAGACGTCCATTCAAAATTTCTCTTTCCTTTCTTTATTATGTCAAAGAACGGGATGCACTTGTCAGTTGCCTTGGATATAAATCGACTCAGCGCAGCTACTTTTCCGTTCAAGCTCTGTACCTGCTTTATGGTCCTGGGCGCTTGTACATCTCGAATAGCTTGGATCTTTTCTGGGTTGGCTTCGATTCCCCTAGCGTTGACGATGAATCCCAAAAACTTCCCTGATGCAACGCCGAAAGAACACTTCAACGGGTTGATCTTCATGCCATAAAACCTGAGTATGTCGAACATTTCAGCCAAGTCTTGAATGTGGTCGTTTGACCGTCGTGACTTCATGAGCATGTCATCCACATAGACTTCCATGGTTTTACCCAGCTGGTCCTTGAACATTCGATTCACCGGACGTTGGTAAGTTGCTCCAGCATTCTTCAATCCAAAGGGCATCACTACATAGCAATACAGTCCGACATTTGTAACGAAGCTGGTGTGTTCTTGGTCCGGAATATGCATTGGGATTTGGTTGTATCCTGAGTACGCATCCATGAATGACAGTAACTCATGTCCTGCGGTGGAATCGACCAATTGATCGATCCTAGGCAACGGGAAACTGTCCTTAGGGCATGCTTTGTTCAAGTCGGAATAATCTACACAAGTCCTCCATTTCCCATTCGCCTTCTTTACTAGCACGGGGTTGGATACCCATTCAGGGTAGAGGGCGTCGCGGACGAACCCATTTGCTTTGAGTTTGTCCACCTCCTCTCCAAGAGCGGCGGATCTCTCCGGATCCATTCCTCTCCTTTTTTGCTTGACTGGGACGCATTTCGGGTCTATGTTCAACATATGACTCGTGATGGCGGGAGAAATCCCACACATATCAGAATGCGTCCAGGCGAAAACATCAAGGTTCGCCCGGAGGAAGTCGCTAAGGTCTTCAGTCATTGCGGGGCCTAGCTGTGATCCGATCTTCAGTATTCGCGAAGGGTCGTCACGGCTAACTGAAATGTCAATTGTTAATTCAGCCGGTGCCGCCTTCTCTTCCCTGGGTTTCTCATCATCGTCTCTCGGATCTATATCTCCGTAGATCCGAGAACTATGCCCGAGCCAGGGCTCGGGCACTACTTGTCAATTATCCGCATTGAGGATGCGGACGGGATTGTCCGCAACCTTTCCCTTCTCCCTCCGGTGGGCCTCTCGGAGCTCGGCCATATAACAGGATCGAACAGCTGCTTGGTCGCCGTGAACAATGCCTACTCCTTTGTCAGTCGGGAACTTCAAAGTTAAACACCATGGGGCTAACGCTGCCCTAAACTCTGCCAGGGCCGGCCGACCCAAGAAAACATTATACGGAGAGTCCACATTCAAAACTACAAAGGGTAGAATTCGCACTCTTCGACGCTCGCCTTGTCCCAGTTCAACTGGTATCTCGACATATCCCACTGCATCAGTTGCAGCGCCGTTAAAGCCGTGAATACGAGCTTTGGATGGTTTCAAGTCTTTTGTTTCTAGCTTCATTTGATCGTAGGACTTCTTGAAGATGATGTTGACTGAACTTCCAGAATCAATCAGAATTCTTTTTACATATGCTGGTCCGATCGTTGCAGATATGACCATGGGGTCGATGGTCGGAGCCTCTACCTGATCAGCGTCTCTGCTTCTGAACACAATATCGTCTGTCATTACGCGCTGCTGCTTAGCAGGGGCTCCGTCCTCCATGTTCGAACAACACTCAAAATCTGCATGCTTCAAGGAACTTGCATATTGCTCCATCTCCTGCCAATTCTTATCCGCGGGGTGAGGCCCACCGATGATTGTATTTATGACCTGTCTACCAACGGTCCGGGCAGGCTCCTCAGGATGACGCGGAGCTGGTGCGCGACCTGGGTTGGACGTTCCCTGCCCTCCTTCCTGTGGATCCTTTACAAATTCTTGCAACTTCTTCTGTCTGATCAACTTCTCGATATCCTCATGCAGGTGTCTGCACTCTTCCGTGTTGTGCCCATAAGTTTCATGGAACCGGCAATATTTCCCGGTCCGCTTATGTTCCTCGGTTGATTCTTTCGGACGTGGCTTTCGGTATTGAAAAGTATTGCAGGTGGATAGGTAAATGTTTTCAAGTGGGGCGTTTAGCGGAGTGTACTCGCTGTAGCTTGGAATTCTCGACTTCCACTTTCCCGCTTCTTTCCTCTTCCCTTGACTTCTTCCTCCGGACTCTTTGGGCTGCCCAGGCTTATTCTGGACATTGACTTGGACCTTTCCTGAACTACCTCCAGACTGCTTCACAGCAATGTTGCTCTTTATTGACTCTTGGACAGGCCCTGGTGCCTTATCTCGTCGTACCCACCTAGCTTCCTCTCTTCTTATGAACTGGTGTGCCTTTGAGTAGAAACGCTCTAGCGTAGCCGGGGGTTTTCCTGCCAGCCAGTCCCCGAACTCAGAGTCAGGATCCACACCTCTCATTACAGCCATCAGAATTGCATGGTCGTTGGGATTACTGACTTCAGTTGCCGCCACGTGGAATCTTTGCAAATATTCCTTCAACGACTCCCCGAGATTTTGGATTACACTTGACAGAGACATCACGTCCTTTGGGCGTGTAGTGTGTATCCTGAACTGCTCAATAAACTACTTTGCCAACTCCTCGAAATTTGATACGGATCGCGGAGGAAGTCGGGTGAACCGCATAGTAGCGATCCCAGATAGAGTAATCGGAAAGCACCTACACTTGGTGGCATCATTCGCTCTGGCTGAATCCATCATCCATTCGTACCTCATGACATGTTGTCTAGGGTCAGTCTTTCCTTCATATGCAGGAATAGTAGGCATACTAAACTTCCTGGGGTACGCCGCTTGCAACACAACATCCGTGAACAGAGTATGACTTCTTGACACTCCCCAGTCAACATTTGATAAGCCCTGATTCTCTTTCATCAGTTGCCTGATCATGGCTGTCAGATCGGGTGTCTGTATGGAAGGCGAAAGGTTGGAGTCTGTTCTACGCGCCTGTCCATGCTGATGCCTCCTCTCCTGGCGATCTGCCAATCGTGCGTCTTGAGGTTCGACATCGTTAGCATTTTGATGATCTGCGCCTCTATCTTCCATCTGTATCCCGGTCCTGAAGCTTCCAGCTCTTGCTTGGTCGCGGTCTCCAGCTGTTCGAACAGCAGCATCTGCTCGCGCAGCATCAGTCTTACGGCGTCTGCGCCTAGAAGGTTCATCAGAGGAAGTAGAGCTGTCAGATGAGGAGTAAGCAGCGGGATTGCCCCCAGCATTCTGTTGCTGCTGTTGAGTAAGTTGTGCCATCAGGTTGGCATTGGCTTGCATCTGCTCTCCTAGTTGTCTCCTACTTTCCCTGAGCTCTCCCATCAAGTCGTTGAACTCTATTCTGGTGACAACTGGAGTTTGGTCCTGAGTGGCAACTCCTGTATTTGGAATTGCTGGTTGATTGCTAGGCCCTACTTGTTGCACGCTAGCAGTTTCGTGGGCATCCGCATTGTGAGAAGCTGACCTGGTACGTGGTCTTGCCATTGCAGAGTTATTGGTATGAACTCTGAGTAGAATCAACGGATGTCCTATCAGTGAGTCGGATCTTCTTTGGGGGATTTGTTCAATCCAGTAGCTTCAAAGCAGATCCTTGAGGTCTGAGAATTCAATTCTCAGTGAAAGCACCAAAGTGTTAGCACCAAAATTGGTCACTAACCTCGTAGAAGAAGATTGTGAAGAGATATAAGTGATGAAATCAAATTAAACAGAGAAGACAGTGCTAATCTAAATACAGAAAGTAAGAACACTAAATTTATAGTGGTTCAACGTAATTGCCTACGTCCACTTTGAGGTTAAACTTTATTGATCTTCTTTATAGTTGATTACAAATACAATTCGTGAATCAAATGCTTGAATGAAGTTGTTTAAGTAGAGAAGATGAGTCTCGAAAATGGCAGAGTCTCCCCAGTATTCTCTCTCTAAAAAAGAATCCCTTTCAATGTGACCCTGCCCCTCTATTTATAGGCAAATATGGGCTGGACTTCCCAAGTGGGCTGGATAGCCGAACGCTCTAGCCCCAATACAGTGGTCGTTGTATGCCGAACCAGGTGTGCCGAACGCTCTGATGCCGAACAGTCCCTTATATGCCAACGATGTGGTTGATGTCTGGGAAGTGCAGGACGTTTGTCAGTCGAAGCCGAACGCTCTTCTAGATGCCGAGTACTCTTGTATGCCGCGTGCTCTTGCTGCCGAGCATTGGTTGACGCTGAGTTCCACTGCATGCCGAACCCTACTGGGTACTTCGCCGAACACTACTGGATGTCGGACTCTCAGGACGTTGTGTACTTCGCCGAATACTACTGGATGCCTAGTACTCTCTGACGCCGAGCGCTTTTGTATGCCGAGCAGCCTTGATGCCGAGCACTCTTGTATGCCGAGCACTCTTGTATGCCGAGCACTCTTGTTGCCGAGTACTAGTTGACGCCGAGTGCTGCTTGATGCCAAGCACCCCTGTACGCCGAGTACCTTGGGATGCCGAGCGCTCTTGTTGCCGAGTCCTCCTATCACCGAGTTCTAATGATGCCGAATGCTAGCGTTGAACATCGGTTGTCGCCCAGTGCTTGTTGATGCCGAGTACTACGCCGAGTACTCCTGGATGCCGAGCATTCCTTCATGCCGAGCTGTGGCCAATGCCGAGCACTCAGTTGCCTGGTCAAATCTCCAGGAAACAGAAACTCTATCGGGAAAGATTCTATCCATAAGAGTTTGAGGGGCGTTTTCGTTTGCCATTTCGGGAGGATCGTCTGTTCGAGTTAAATGGTTTGTAGAAGGGTCGCGAGTCCAACGATTTGTTGTTGTGTCATGAGTCCACGTACTCATGCACAAGTGAAAGTCGAGAAGAGAAAGAAGTTAGAATCGAGTTTAGTGAATGAAAGAAGATTTGAAAATCGAAGTAAAAAAAAAATTTAGAGGAAGAAAAATATTTATCAAGTGAAATTTATTTTCAAAAAAGAAGTTTGATTTTTGTTTTGTTTTTGGTTTTTCAAATTTTTATATTTTTTTGTTTTTTTTTCTTGAATTTTCAAATTTTTGTTTTTTTTTGTTTTTATGAAGGTTTTAATTTTTTTTGTGGAATTAAAAACTAAGTTAAGAAAAATTTACAATTTTTTTTTTGGATTTTGAATTTTTGATTTTTTGTTTTTTTTATATATGCATGAACTAATGCAACTAAATGAATGCAAAGGACTTAATTACTGTTTTCTGTCCTTAGTAGCACCTAACCCAAAATTATATAATCACACTTTGTCTTAAATCAACAAAAATATTTCTCAGCCAGGTAACGGGCAGGGGTTATCGGTGCACCACGAATCACCGTAGCAATGCAACCGAAGGTTTAAGTACCTTCAGAGGAACAACCAGTATAATATTTACGTATCACCATAATTTTTATAACTGGTTATTACTCTGCCGTAGCCTAGACACCAAGAAATAAAATTGTTCAAAGAAAACAATTGTGAAGATACAATTAAGCCCTAGATGAGCTCGCGACACCCTTAAGTCGAATGTCTAGCCTTTATTATTAGTCAAATTCTACGATGAAATGCGTTTGTGGGCTAAGGAAAGGGTGATGAAATCCCTCACCTTATGTGAATTTGGGTATTGCCCTTAGAAAAGAAAATAAGATGAGATGGATGAAAAACAAAAATTAAACGTGAATTTACAATGCAACTAAAATGAAGTTTGTTTTTGTTTTTGGATTTTGTAAATTTTTTTTTTGTATATATAAATGCAAATGCAAGCAACCAACAATGCACTAGAGATGAAAGCACAATACCAGAGCGTGCAGATTATTAGCAATTTTTTTTAGTGGCAATTTTTTAGCAAGGCAAAGCAGTATATTTGGGCAAGCACTTCTTTCTTTTGAATTTCTGCTTTGGCAACCTGAGATGAAACACAAGATATATTCAACAATTTTTATTATTATTATTTAGTATGTTTATCAAAGATGAAAAACAAAATAAGCGAAAAACAAAACAATTGAAAATAAAATAAATGAAAATTAAAACAAGTGAAAACCAATGAAAAATGAAAATTAAACAAAGTTGATTTTTTTTTTCGGATTTTTTTTCTTTTTGGATAGGAAACTTAAAAGTAGAGTTTTACTTATATAAAAAAAAATTATTCAATAGAAGAAACTTAAAACAAATGATGAGTAAAACAAATTAAGCTAAGGATTTCTTTTTTTGTTTTAAATAACATCAAACAAAAGCAAACTAAACCTGAAAAAGAGAGTTGAAAACGAACAACAAATTAAAACAAAACAACACTTTTGAATTGAACCCAATTATTAAAATCGAACAAATCCCTTCTTAAAAAAAGACAAAATAAAAAATAGTCGAAAATTTTCTATCGGTTTAGAAAATAGTCAAAAATTTTCAAATTAAAAATTTACCGCAAGCGCACGGCGTACACTTTGTAGTACGTGGCGAATACGGGTTGATCCGCAGGGAATTGTGAGAGATTAAAAATCTATTCAATCAAATTAGACCAAAGTGAGATGAAGTTGTTAACTACAAAAAAGAAGCAAAAGCTAAAATTAAAATGTGATTTAAAAACTATTAAACTAGAGAACAATTTAGAGGCAAATCCACTCTAATATTTTTGTAAATCAACAAACATAGAATTTATGATCTCTAACTTTGATATTAAGTGAAATAAGTGTTGCATTTATCATAAGTATGGTTTGTTTATGTTATTAACTAACATAACTCAGACCATCAAACTATAATACAACAATTATACCACTTATAATTCTCATGAAAATGAAGCCAAAACAAAAGTTATTTTAAGTATGATCTATTTACTATTGTAACTAGTAATATAGATCATCAAATTTCATTTTTACTTTCATTTCAAAATCAAAAATGGATTAGCAAATGATGATGCAACTTGTGTTTATGTTGAATAAGAATAGCTCATTTGCAAAAGCAACATAAGCTATCAAACCCACTTGTATAAACTTGCATCAAAATTTACTTTCATGAAGCATAGACAAAGAGATCATAAATCATAGAAATGTTGAAATTACATAATATTTGAGAGCTTCATTACCCCTAAATTGAAGGGTTTAGCTACTCATTTGTGGCATTGAAGCAACACTTGTAAATTTCAACATGAAAGAGCAAAGAAATGAAAACTAAGCAAAGGAAGAAAGAGAGATTAACTAGTAACTAATTGCATAAAAATTAAAGCTACACTACTTGCATAAATATAAATCTAAGCTATGAACATTAAAGGAAAGAGAGCATAGAAATAAACATTAACAATAAAACAAAGAAAAGCATGTAGAAAAGAGAGAAGAAAGAGGCTTGGAAGCCATTTTTATTTCATAGAACATTGAGCTTACAATTTGATCTCTTAATTTCCTAAGTAAAATGAAAGAGTAGATGATCTTTTCATGTACACAAGTGGGCTATTTAAACATGCATAAAACCCTAATTCCATTTTTAGGGTGCTTCCCAAAATGCCCTTTAGGAAGTGTGGCCACCAAGTAACCATTAGCCACTAATTAATCCATCATTTGTTGTGCATGAAGCTTTAACCTCCACTTAGTTGTCCATTAGCTCATAATTGTACATTTAGGTAAGTGGGTGGGGTCCTCCATGATCTTGAACTTGAATTATTTCCTCTTCATTCCTTTGTATTTCCTTGTGCATGCATATATCATCATGAATCCCACTTCCAAATGCATCAAAATATCCTATAAAAATCATAAAAATTGTCCAAGTAAAAATTCTTAAATTAACACATGCACACAAATGACCATTTTGCCCCTGAATGAAGATGAAAATATGATGGTTTGAAAATAATTGAATTTTGGTTTTAACATGTAAAAATGCCCAAATATGATGTTTATTTAAATAAAAAGAGATAAAATATGGATGTAAATATACGCACATTTACGTGCACATCAGCCTCATCGAAGGAGATGTCATGAGAGGCCGGGTCCAAGTCTGGATGACCCGTAAACGGATTACGAACCAAGCCAGGGTGATCTATCGGGGTGTCGGTTGGATCATCATACGGATGTGGGGAAGGCATAAACTCAGTATCCTCCTCCGTAATATCGTGAATAGGCTGGAGTGGAGCCGGAGGGCCAGGAGGAGATTCAAACGAAGATCGACTCCTCTTCCTCTTTTGTATATCTTCTTTAATAACTCCAAGAAGAGGACGATAGCCGACTGCGTCTCCAGGGCGGTTAGTAGGAGGCTTCAGTTTGGTAGAAGCTTTGATAAGTCTGTATTGTTCAAGCCTGTGCCGAAGATCTGAGGTCTTGGCCGTTTGGCCCGCTCCTGGAATGAAAACAAAGTGTCACCAGCATGCATTGAGCCATCATTCAAGAATTAAAAAGAATAAAGAGAAATTCACCTTGAATCGCAGAAGTTGCCTCACTAGAAGCACTCCCGGAAGATAAACCGGCGCCAGTCCCGGCCTTACCAGCTTTCTTGGGCTTCTCCACCAAGGCCGGTCCTTCCTCCAACTCTTCGAAGGCTTGGCAGAGAGCGTCATCTGTCCACTCTTGAATCACGCCTGCCTGCCCAGGAGGTAAAGCCCCGGTGCCATCACCACTTTGTCCTTCGCCACCATCATTGCCGTGACGATCACCATCACCTTCCCTACCACTTCTGCTCTCTGCCTCACCTCCTTCATCCTCGTCTCTTTCCTCCTCCACATTTTCCTCCTCCGGAACATCTGGACATGTGATAGGGGAGGGTCCATCTGACTTCTTGAGTTTCTTCCCCCCGGCAACTGGGTGTATCGAGAAGGGTCTCCTTTTGCTGCTCTTCGCCGTAGCCCCTCCTTTAGCATTGGCAGCCCTCTCCCCAGCCGTGTCTCTCTGCTTGACCACAGACTGATGTGGTAGAATAAGGTTGTGCCCCAGAAGTGTAGCGTTCCTGATCAAGTAAGAAGCCGACCTATCCCTTCCCGTCATGGCTTCTATTTCCACAGCCATCTGAACCAGGCGATCGTTTTCCACGACCGCAAAGCCACCTGTCGCTAGCAAGAAATAAAAGCACATAAGAAGAAGCATTGCAGTCAGAATGGAAATCATAAATAAGCTTCAACTTACAGCCGGAGGTGAAGCGACGGATGGAAACAGAGTCATCCTTGATGAAAAACCATTCTTTCTTGAACATGCTGAACTTCGAATATAAGTCCAGGACCGGCTTGAAAGATACGGCTGATTCCAAGCTGATGTATGGAGACCCCTTCTTATAGCCTCTCAAATTGTACAAATACCGGATCTCCCGGTTGGAGGGAGGATGCCCGTATCTCCTCTGAAAAATGACAAACAGGCTCACCAGGATGGTGTAGGAGTTAGGCTGAAGCTGAAATGGAGCCACCTTCAAGTAGGTGATGAAGCTGATTATCCAAGCATTGATCGGGGGAATGGCCCCACACATACAATGGTACCTACTATAGGCGAAATATCCTTCGGGGGGATTATATGGCATCACTCCCTCCCCCGGTAATAGCATGTGCGCTCTGTCAATCCCAAAGGAGCGAGAAATAACATCAAGTTGTCCGCCTTTGAGAGAGCTAGGGAAACAATCAGGAGGTGAGTTCAGAAGCTCCTGAGGGTCGTACCCATCTACTAGTGACCTCGAGGTGGGCCCATGACCTCCCGATCCTGACTGAGCTGGGGGCACTACGGAAGGATCTTCTCTGTCCTGGGATTTCTTCTTTTCTGATCGGGTTTCAACTTTATAAGACATTTATCTGCAACATAAGAAAGTATGAGAGTATGTAGTCTGGAATTTCACTTGTAATTCAAAACATAAGTGCATCCGGTAGTTCAAGGCCGAAAGGTCATTCGGCACTCAAACTCCCGAGTTCATTCGGTAAAGCAAGGCAAAAGGCCATTCGGCACTCGTACTCCCCAAAGTGTCATTCGGTAGTACAAGGCGAAGGTTCATTCGGCGCTTATGCTCCCCGAACTCATTCGGTAACTCTAGCATAAGGTTCGTTCGGTAGAGGGGAACCTCACCTAATTCGGCGGTTAAGAATCTGGATCGGCTCTTTCAAATAGTAAGAAATGACGAAGACATGGAGCCCATACTTATAGACAAAAGTAGGGTAGCCGGACCAACTGGTTCGACACTCGGGTCGAATGAGGGTGTCCAAATAAGCAAAGCGCGACATATGCAGGCATATACCCCACTTTGGGGGGCAAATGTTGGGCGAATTCTCAACACCGAACCAATCACAACTCCACTCATCATCGGACCGAGACCACCGAACCAATCCTCACAACTCACCACCGGACCGAGACTACCGAACCAATCACAACTCCACTCATCACCGTACCGAGACCACCGAACCAATCCTCACAACTCACCACCGGACCGAGACTACCGAACCAATCACAACTCCACTCATCACCGTACCGAGACCACCGAACCAATCCTCACAACTCACCACCGGACCGAGACTACCGAACCAATCCCAACTCCACTCACCATCCGAACCAACCATTGCCGAACCAACAATGCCAGGCCAGATTACATCAGCCCAGGCCCGCTAACTGCTATATACATCCAAGGCCCCTACTCCCAGCCTCACTCTATAAATAGAGGGGTAGGGGTACAACAATGGGGACAAGTTTTGAGAGCTCAAGCACGGATAGAACTTTCAAACAACTTTCATATACTTGTATCAAAGCTTTGTACTTGTAATCTGAATAAGAAAGGAGAAATAATATATAAAGTGGACGTAGGCACATTCTGGCTGAACCACTATAAATCTGTGTGTCTTTTACAGTTTAGTCCCTGCATTTTACATATTTGCATAAATTACCCAGACCACTAAAAACAACATAAAATCAACTAAATCACACGACTTGGAGGTGTTTGCCCATTTTTTGTGCAAACACTTAGAGATCCAACTATCGATTCAGCTTTCAGCCTTCCAGTTGATTTGAGATGTCATTAGTCTGTATTTGAGATATTCTTTTGTATTTTATTTCAAACTCTGTTGTTTATATAATAGCTTCATGAACTACTATTTATTAATCTATTCTGTTGCATTCTGTTATATACTCTGTATCTGTGATTCTATGATTATTTTGTTTACTGTATATGCTGAGTTTTGCCAAATATAAATTAACAATATGATATTTTGAGCAATTCAAGTCCGACATGTGCGGATGCGAATGGTTGAAAATACCGGGATGTTACAGTTGGTATCAGAGCCAGGTTTTTAGGCAAAACATTGCATATGTAGCAGATTTAATTACAGAATTACTTTCGTTCGTGCTTGAATCTCTTCCTCTTTCATTCGGTTTCCTTTGAATTTTGGAATGCTCCCACTTGTTCTGAAATCCATTCTTGTCTCCCCCTATTTGTATTCTTTTGATTCTGGAGCATCCCATAACTCCACTTCGAATAATCTCTATAAAAAAAATCGGCGGTCCTACCAATCTTTGGGTGATTTGTAAAGGGGTGAAACTCCTTTACAATTGGCATTGATCACCGGAGACTTCTATACCCTCGGTTTAGATGCTTCGATCTTTTGCTATGCCGAATTCTATCTCAGGCGATCGAATGTCGATTTGCCTTAGATTTTCGCATCGATCATATTCCTGGAGTCATGGTTGATCCGGTTAAGGTCGTCCACGATTTATATAAGTATATCCATCTTCTATTTTGAAATTTATTTATCTCATCTTCATTCGAGCATATCTTCGAATCAGAATTCTATTTGATTAGAGTCCCTTTAATTTGAATCTCTATCTTTGTTTTGAAATCCATTTTTGAATCATCCTTTGAAAAAAATCGGGCTTGTTTGTATTTTATAAATTGTTTTATATATCGAAGTATTGCTTTGATAAGTATGATCATATTCTATATATATAAGTGAAAATGTTTTCGGTAAGGATTATATATATACCTTTTAAAAACGAGAATTTGAAGTTTCGAAAAGATTTGAAATTTTGAAAATTATATAAGAAATAGATTTATATAAAAAGGATGTATAACTAAAGGTTTTGAATTTGAAATTTGAGAGATTGAACTCCAGTATTTTGAAATTGGTTTTAAAATTTTGAAAATATATGCTAATATGATTTGAAAGTATTTCCGAATAAGAAATGTTTCAAATGACTTAAAATGAGTTCCAATGATTTCGAATAAATTTCAAAGAAGTTTTCAAGAAAATAGAGGTCCAGAACTCACTTATGTCGCTGGAGAATAATTTCAGTGACGAGTGCACGCATCATCGACATTGATTCTCGAGTTTCAGAGTGGGGGATAGGCCACTTTAGTAGCTTTGCTATGTGTTTGATTTTGTGAAACCGATTTTGATTTCAAATTCCAAAGTATGATTTGATATTCGAAAGATATATGTATATATATTTGAAACGATTTGAAGTGAGCCCGGTGTTCAGTCCTCAAGTTTTGGATTTGATTTGGTATAACTCTATCTTTTGGAATTGATTTACTGATTTGTTGATGATTTACATCTCTTGGATGTGAATATGATTTCTCCGACTATTGTGAGTGTTCAAACACTTCCAAATCAAGGTTTAAATTTTTCAAAGCTAAGTAATTTTGAAAAGTATAAATTATTTGATAAAGTATATAAGTTAGTTTTGTATGTGTAAAGTATGAAGTAATATGATTTAAATAAGTTGGAAACTGTTTTGTTAAGTAAATGAATAAGACTATTTTGAATTATACTAATATGAAATTTAGTTTTTAAAAATATTTTGAATAAAATTTAGTTTTAAATGTTTTAACTTAGTAACATCTTTTATAAAACTATATATATAACAAGTTGGAATAGATACATAAGTTGTACGTATACTGTTTTATTCGCATAATTAATTTGATCCAGGTTTGAGTACACAAGTTTGAGGTGAATTATACCATTTCGTGTTTGGATTTTTCATTTGATTCTTGATGGCGAATATTTGATATGGATTTTGGGCTTGATTCTAGAATTCTCTATCATAGTATATGGCTATACAAGGAGGCTGATGGCTTCTAGTCGAGAAATCATATCGAAGTCCGCATTAGGGAAGTTGAATGGACAATACTAGTTTGAAAGCGAACTTGTGTGATCGAGCGAGTGATCGAATGTGATGTTGCGAAATGATAACATATGTACATCTTATGTTCTAATATCATTGATATACTTTGACGCTGACATTGGAAGTTGTTGGGTTGGATATCTTTGTAATTTAATTGGAAATTTTCTTTTATGCAAAACTACTATCAATTTAATACCATTTTTCAAAACTATTTTTCTTTTATTCTTCTTAAACAAACTATTTTATTCTATTTTACATACAAACTATTTTACAAACTATTGTATTTACAAAACTATTTTACAAACTATTTTATATACAAAACTATTCTAAATTCAAAACCTTTTATAAAGCAAAGATGTTCAATCCCATATGGCTCTTCATACAGCGTAATTGATTTTGGAAATTTTTGATTCTAATATAAGATGGACCTTATGTAAATATAAGATGATTTTGAAAACCATTGATTTTGGAAATGAATTGTTTGACTTAAATTATATTGATTTAGAAACTTGGATTATTCTCCAAACCTATAATTTTCGAAACTTTGAAACTGAAGATATTTAATTTGGAAAAAAATATTTGGTGGAATCGTATATGATTTTGAAACTGAATTGATATTGAAACGAATTAAAATTGAGAACCTTGTGTTACTAAATACTTGATTTGGGAGTTATCGAACTTATATAAAATTTATTTGTATAAGTATGAAGTTGATTCGAAAACTGTTGATTTGGAAAGGTACTCAATTTGAAAAGTGAAATCTTATATAACCGAAGTCTATATAAGTGTGATTTGATATACTTTTGGTTTTGGGAAGTATTCGACTTGAAAATGAAATCTTATATATAATGGACTTTATATAAGTATGATATTTTGAATTGATTTGAAAGGTACTAGATGATACATATTTTCGAAGTAAAGATATGGAAAGTGCCTTCTGTTTGATATCCGCTTTGTGGCCACATTGTGGATTCATTCTATCGATATTATTCTCTCTGATTTGGGTTTTTCGGATATGATACTCGAGTGTCCAACGAATTCCATGGCGTTACCCATGGTCTTACGAACTCGACTGCATAGCGTAATTCGCAAGGCAGTGATTGCTTAAAAAGTACGGATCTTTCCTGGAGGATCCAGACGTAACCATTGTGTATCTGCGATCTATGGTCGTTTAGTAGCGTAATCCGCAAGGAAGAGATTGCTTAAAGGGTACGGATGTTTCCTGGGGGATCCAAGCGTAACATTGTGTATCCACGGTCTACAGTTTTTTTGTTATCATGGCGAAATTCGCAAGGCAGCGATTGCTTAAAAGGTATAGATGTTTCTTGGGTGATCCAGGTGTAACCGTTGTGTATCTGCGATCCATGATTCGGTTGATTTGTTTGGATTGTACTTTCCATATCGGTTTTGAAGGTTTTTCAAGTATTTTCACTGGATGTTGAAATAAGTCTACTAAGTACTTGGAGAATTCTAGCTTTGCGCCTGATCAACGCATGGCCAGAGTCTGCAAGAACGAGGATAAACTTGTGATACATCGAGTTATAAAAGTATTTTTCGAAAGGAAAATTTGTTTCGATATAAAACTATTTTATTATAAAAGTATTTTCAACAAAGAAATTTTGTACTAACATTGGAAATTGAATTTCTTATGGTTCTAAATAAATTATTCGTGCCCGATACTATCCTTTTGAATCTACCTTATCTGCTCAGCTTTATTTATTCACCTATATTCTGTTTTTCCGAATCTACCTTCTTTTCCTTTTTGAATATATCCTGTAAATATTGTTTATTTATATACTACATGGTTTAATAGAAAATTTTTAGTGTCATAAATATTTTAGAAGTTATTAATTAAATAAAACATATATAAAGTAAATGATTATTGATAATATTTGAAAGTATCTTAAGATAAATTTATGAATTATGGATTTAATGTTTTCAATAGCTTCTTTGTAAATACAACTAATGATGTAAATAATTTTTTTCGAATAGTTCACATATAGTTATAAAGGTGTAAATGGCATTTATAAAGGAAGCAAGAAATTTTACAAATAGGTTTTGAAAAGTTTTAAAGTATTAAAGATAATTGAATTACAAATGAAGTTTTCAAATTAATATTTCAAGTAAAATTTATATAGTTTTAAATTAATTGTTTATCCTTGTCTTTCAATCTATTTTTCTTCCTGGTTGTTTCTATTCTCCTACCTTCTTCCTTTTCGGGGATGAAAAGTTTTGAGTGAGGGAGAGTGTAACGACCCAAAATTTTTAATGGTTTTAATAACGTAATTAACTGAATTTTTGAGAAATTTTAAATAATAATATTTGGGAATAAAAATCTAATATTTGGTATACGTCTACTTTAACATAGCAGCTGGTAAATTCTCATTAGATAATATGAAAGTTTATTTTCCTGTGTAATTCTATTTCAATTCAAATCAGTTAATAATTGATAATAATAAAATGCTTTCCAAAGCTGAATATTTTTGCACAATAAAATTCTTAATCATCTTCTGAGTGAGACGTCATATTTCATTTCGTCAAATTTGGACTTCTATTGCTCCGTTTATCTTATTTTTGAGCAAATAGCAGCATTTTCTAGTACCGAATATCGACTTTTGATCGGATGATCCTATTGTTGATATCTATATACCGTTTTGATCGTCTCATCGTGTTGATCTCTGCGGTATATTCAATTCTGTGTTTGAGGTCCGGTACGCGATGGAAACAATAAAACTGTGCATCGTACCGGTATTGAAATTGTGACTTTTAACTTCCCAATCCTTTTCAAATCTTTACCGTGCAGCTCAAGCAAATAATCAATTGCATTAAATAGCTTTTCGGCTGAAATCAAGGGAATTGAACCATTTCCATTATTTTGTTTATATATCTTCATCTCTATCTCCACTCTCTTCATTTTCCGTTCTTCCTTTCTGTTCCTTTGGAGCTGTTCTTCCTTCTTTCCCAGATCAATTTCGTGGCCAAGCAACAAAAACCCACGCCCCTTCTCTCTCACTTCCGCCTGTTCTCAATCTGCCGACCACCTTTGTGCATCTCCCTGTGAACCGCATCAACCATCGGCCTCGCCGATAATCCAGTTCAAGCACAAACCCGTGCCCTTGCCTCCAGCCAACCGTGCTCTGACCATCACCTCTGCCCATCCACCGTCTCCTCCTGCCTTCGCCCTGACCAGCTCGGCCATGCCGGAACACTTCCCAATCTCTGTTTTGTTCGCAACCCGACTTCTCTTTTTTTTATGTATGAGGTATGCACGGGTTGTTATATATATTAATATGAATATATATTAGTATATATATTGTTTATAAATATGTTTGTTTATGTTAATATATATGTTTTTCGAGCTGCCACGTTTTCTTTGTTCATTCTTACTGTTTAAATTCTCAAATGCTTGTTTCATTTTTTTTATGTGTTTAAATTACCTGTTTTGTATTATATTCAAAGGGTTGGTTTTAGTCCATGAGTTTATATATAGTTATTTTTATTTGTTTTGGTCTGCATACTATGTGTTGTTTTCGAAAGTTGATAATTGTTTTGTAAGTTTTGATTTTTGAAATTGTATATACAATAGCAGTATGTATTGTATAAGGAAGTATTATATGTTGTATTATAAAGTGGTTTATAAACCTGTTTAGTTTATACGTATATGTATTATCTACATTTGTTTGTTTTAAAAGTTTATAATATTATATTTATATGTGTACTATATATGTTGTATATATTAGGCCATTCATACTTATAGATTTTTAAATATAATATGTATCAGTATTTTGATTTTTATGAGTGTATATATATATCCGTAAGGTATTATATAATATATTATGTAGTTGAGTATATATACATATCAAGCCATCGATTTTAGTTTATACAGTCTCTATATTATAAGTATATGAAGTTATAAAGGTTTATACAAGTTCTTATTTGATTTCAAAGTATATATATATAAACATTGTTTAAAATACTGTTTTGTATCGTTTATTTTATATATACATAAGTATTGATGTCTATAGATTTTTTTCTGTTATATATATATATATATTTGTTATAGTGGTCTGCATAGGTATATATTATAAATAGTGTAAAACATATATTATATGAGAGGTATTGTATATTTTACCTTTTGATTTACTGTATAATATGTTGGTCATAGGCAAAGTTCACGTCAGTTATAGAGTTTATATATTGGGTACATATAGCCTGAAGTATATTTAGATGTATATTTTCTCTAGTGTTTGCATATATATTGGATTGTCTACATAATATGGGTTCTCTGTCACATGATTTCTGATAGCTTGTATATATTTGATATATTTTTGTCTGCCTATGGTCATTTGCAGATGTAGTAGCATGCGTGTGTGCATATAATTGTAGTTTCATATTTATAGTGCCTGCATCTATATAGCATGTTTAAATAAATTGAGTTGTACGTATTTATATATATATTAGTAGATAAAGTTTAAGTCTGCATTTGGTTAAACTATTTAGATATTGATGCCTCAAATATAATGTATATACTATAAAATAAAGTGAATTTGGTTTTTGAGATATATATATATATATATTGATTTTAATGAATATATATTTAAATTAAGAATTACTTAAAATGTATATGTACTTTAAATTGTATATTGGGTTTAATTTAAAACAATGATTTTGAAATGTATATATATATATATATTTGATTTGAAACGAGTTTGAATTTAGAATATGTTTTATATATGTAAATAGTTACATATATGTATATAAATTCACTTTTACCAATTATCTTCATCGATCCGGTCTGATTTAATTTCGTCTATTCAAACTATCAGCTTTGTTCGTCGAATCGTATCCATCTAGCTTTGATTTGGAAGCCGTGCTTGCATTTCGTAACTCAATCTCATTGCTATCCTATCTAGCCTCGAAAGGTGAGCAATCACTCACGATTAATGTTCTTATATTTATTAAATTTGATTTCAATTGAAACGACAATTGAAATATGCCGCTGTTAGTTATTTAAATTGTTATATATGCTATTATCTGTAACTGTTCACCTATGGGATATGACACTATATCCTGTTGTTATATTATATTGTTATTGATGATATATGTGAGGAATGCGGATTACGGATCTTAAGGCTAGGAATAACACTAGAGGGGGGGTGAATAGTGTTTTTAAGAAATTACTAAATCTTTTTGAGTTTAGGTTAATTTGAACACAAATGTATGCAATATTCAGACACAGGTATAATCATAGAAACAAACACAGATGCAGAAATAAAGTAAATGCAGTAAAGGAAAGAACACACCGGATTTTATACTGGTTCGGGGTTACCCTACATCCAGTCCCGCACAATCAAGTACGGATTTCCTTTCAAAAGCAATTCAACAATTACAACCCTCGGTTTCAAGGCTACGAGGTACACCCTCCAGAATAACAATCCTCTGGGTAGAGATACTTGATTTCCGGGGCAACAAGTTCACCCAATTGATTTCCAAGGCTACAATCACACCTTTACTCGCTTGATTGATTTGCAAGGCTACAATCACATCTTTTCTCGCTAGATAGATTACAAAGAAGCCTATAACTCTAAATAGCACTTAGATCTTGTTGAGATAGTGATAGAGAATCAAACCATAGATAATCTAGTTAGATTCAATGTTGATTTCGGCAGAGTAATGATAGAATTTTGATTAAGAAAATGTAGAAGAAGAAGAGGAGTGAAAAAACCAGAAAAACTGATTAAAAATTCGTTGAAACTAACCCATATTTATAGAAGAACAACAGTCATGTCCATTCGTGAAGAGTTATGGCGAATAGACACTTCTTTTGAAATTTAAATTTTGAACTCAACTGTCACCATGTCGACATGGTCACCATAGGCATGTCGACATCCCAAAGCAATTTTTGATGTTTTGATTTTCTTTGAAAATAACCTTTATCTTATATTAAAACTATTTAAACTTTGTAAATATACTTGATTATAGATAAAATAAATAGATGAATATAAAGAATAATATATATAATATTTTACTATAATTTTATATTTAAATCAAAGTGTAAATATATTATAATTAAAAGATAGTTTAAAATAACCGAAGTTTAAAAACAAGAATATTTAAGGCCAAAACATCTTTTTTGAAAATCATTTAAAAAGATAATTTTTAAGGATAAAACATTTTGAAAAACAATTTTGAAAATCATTTCGAAGTAGTTTTTGAAAATCATTTTGAAGTAGTTTTGCAAGCTTCTTCCTGCAGAATCTCTCATCATGACTGGACTCGAGAACTTGTACAAAACCAGGATGTTCGTGGGTTTGTAAGCCACTTGTCGTAGGTTTGTAAGCTACTTGTCGTGGGTTTGTAAGCCATTAAAAAGGTAGAAATGGGTTCCATCCCAAAAGAAAATTGGAGTGAAGATTTCAGTGCTATTGTGAAGTTTTAACAAAATTCTAGACTCGACACTTATCTTGAAATCTTGAACTCTTGATTATCTTGATACTCATGAGTCTTCAATCTTGATATCTTGAATCTCTATACTGTACAGTCTTCATTCTTGGTACCTGCATGGTTAAATCCTGCATATACATATATATCTAAACTATAATGTTAGTATTTATATTTTATAATCTTATTCTAAGGTTGTTGTCATCAAATTTTATTTAGTTAGTATATATATAATGTGTTTAAATATTTATTTAAAATTTATATTAATATTTTTAAATAGATTTTGTAATAACTTGGATAAATTAAGGTTGGAAGGATGAATTAAAATTGTTTTGTGATTTAATCTGATAAGAATTGATTTGGACTTATTGATTTTGAGATTTTAAAGATATGAAATTTATAATTGATAACTTGGTTGAGTAAAAGTGACTAAATGAATATTTTTGAATTTAATTAAATTGAAATTGGATATTTAGTATTTTGATTTAAATGTGTAATTTGAAATTTTATTTAAATGTTGTTAGAAATGATTAAGTTAATATTTTCCAATTTGAATAAGATTAAAGTTAATGTTGAAATATAAACAAAAATTATACTATAAATGTTTGAATATTTAAACTTTGAATCTTATTGGAATTGAAGTGATAGTTCGAACCTGGATTTGAAATCGATATAAATTGAAATGGTTTATTGAGAATTTGAATTGAATCTTTAACCTTTTAAATTGAAATTGTTGAACTGGGATTGATTTAAATTGAATTTTGGAATTTAAGTTGATTTGAATCGATTTGTGGAATTGGACGAAACAATTCTAATTTGAAACTATTTTTGACTAAACTCTTTTGATATAAACTATTTTAATATATAATCTATTTTAAATCTATAACCTATTTTTCAATATAAACTATTTTTTTAAATTATAACTATTTTAATATATATAAACCTTTTAAATTGTTTAAGTTGGAGCTGTTATGATTTAGATTTAATGGATTTAAATACGAATATTTTGATATGATGGCTTAACCTATTTATAGTTATGGTTTTGAAAATAAATATGGTTTCGAAAATGAATATGATTTAAAAGTGATATATGATTTAAAGTGATATGATACCGAAGTGAATATGATTTCGAAAGTGATACGATTTTTGAAATGAATATGATAATTTGATATGAAATATGAACTGTTTGATTTTATAAATGACCACGGTGTGAAATAAGCGTTTGGTTGTTAAAGAGACCGGGATCAGATATTGTCATACTCTCTGCTAATACCGAAAACCATTTTAACAACTGTGCACGTGGTGGAGATTCCAGAATGAAGTAGGATGGTTTGGCGATGATTCTATATGAGGTATTAGCGCAGCCCTGACTTCCGCGAGTCAGCTTGATATGGCTAAAACAGGAGCTATACAGGGCCAAGTGAGGTCATTCCTCCTATTGGGCACATTTCTTCGATACCATTCTATTGCTTTTGTGATTTGATTGGGTGCACCTTTGATTTGGGAGTGTGCCTCGAGGTGGGCGGTAGTAGCTGCTATGCGTTACCACCAGTCCGGGAGTGCAAACGGGAGAATCCTACCCTGGCATTGCCTCGCGTGCCTTGTCACATGCCTTATCGCGCCTTCTACGAGTTTGGTTTGTACCATACCTATGGAGTGCCTTCTGATAGCCCTCCTGTTTACAAAGGAATTACAGTACTATATCGACTATGGGAATATATAAAATGTGTTAAGGAGGATATGGGTAACGTCTTAACGCTATTTTAATACTTTACTGATATACATATTATAATAGCATATATTACTACATAGTAGATAGTTCCACGGATCCTTAGAGGATGGAAATCCCAAACATCCTTTGAGTTACTTGTATCTCAGTTGATAATTCACTTGAGTTGAATTTACCGGTATAAGAATGTTAATCCCGACTCGAGTGTTTTGTGTTTTGCTTCATGCTTGGGTCAGACTGAGTGTCACAGCATTTGAGACTCACCTTTGGAGTTGGAGCTTTGCTTGAAGATTTGTCTTATATCTATTCAGCTTGTTCAGTTATTGCAGTTGTTCGTTCAGACTTATCAGTTGCTTTGTATTAGTGACTCCTATGTACTTGAGATTTTCTGTTGTATTTTATTTCAAACTCCGATATTTATATAGTAGCTTCATGAACTACTATTTATCTATTCCGTTGCTTATTGTTATATTACTCTGTGTCTGTGATTCTACGATTGATTTATTTACTGTATATGCTGAGTTTTGCCAAATATAAATTGACAATCTGTTGTTTTGAGCAATTCAAGTCTGACATGAGTGGATGATTGTCGATTTGAAATGTTCGAAATACCAGGTCGTTACAATATGCTTCTATAAAACTCATACATGCCTTCTATATCATTATATGCAACTAATATTCTAATTTTAGTCGAGATAGGTACATACGAAGACCGTTTGGATGTATACGCGGATTATATTTTGCTTTTGTTTGCTTAATAAGAGCGAACTCCCTCGTATTAATAATAATAAGGTATACATCTCAGATTACATACCGCGTTTTTATATTTTTCCCTATGGGATGCCTCATCATTAAGATGAGATATATATTTGATATATTTGGTATATATATTTGGGTTATATATTGAATTGTAAAATTTCTTCGATCGAGCCGCGCAAAGGAGACTCTACCGAAATTTTCCGTAAATCCGGGTGTAAGAATTTTTTTGAAGTTTTAAATGTTTTATAACTTGTTTTGATAACTAACTTGTAAATTCCGTAAGCCGATCGGAATAGCGTAGTGGAAACGTAGTAATGGTTTTATAAATGAGATTTAATGTTTTATAAGTTGATTGTTTTGGATAAAATATATCAAGTATTAAATTATGTACTTAGCCCTTTTCGAGGACGAAAAGTTTTGAGTGGGGGAGAATGTAACGATCCATATTTTTAACTACTTTAAAATTATAGAATTTGATATAATTATTGAATAAAAATGGAAAAAAATAAAAATTTAATGATTTTGAATGTAAGTTATTAGATAGGAACTTGAATAAAATTTTGAAATAAACTAATTTCGAAGATTTGGGGATAATGAGTATTGAAATGAAATTCTATATATTAACTGGATGTATAACCAATAAGTGAAGTTGAATAATAATTGTGAATTATTTAGATAGAAATAAAATGATGTGGATAACTAAAATTTATTTGGAACTTAATGATTTATTTATATTGATTTATAGGATAATTAAATTGTTTAAAGTTAATATTGCAATTATTTGAATAATTGAATTCTGAATTTAGTATGAATGAAAATAGTATAGAAAGTTGATTTAAATTTATTTAAGTATGAATAAAGATGTTAACATTTAAAATTGAATTTAAATGTGAATAAATAAAAAATTGGAAATTGTATATTTTATTTAACAAGTGAAAAACCTTCCGGGGCACAGTCTCGGATTTCAATGAAACCAGTTCCATTGGGTCCGTAATAGTGTATTATTATCGGATTTCAAATTTCGTAGCATTTGGAGTTATCGTTTGGTCGTACGGGATAAGAACGCGTTGAAATTTATATCGAAAAATTAATATAATAATTAGGTTCAAAAAGCTATCTTCTCCATATGATCGAATTAGGACTCGAAACTTGTTCTATTGCGTTCGGAATAGGTGTATAACATTAGAAAAGATTGGCGGCACGCCTCGATAGGGGTTCGAGATTTTAAGTTCCATAAGCGGGATATTTTGAATTTAAAATTATATATATATATATATATATATATATATATGACTTTGACTAGCCAACATTCTATCATCATCAGCCACCCTATCTCTAAAAGCAAGCTACCCTATTCTTCAATTCAGTCAACCTACTCACGTTTCTTCTTGTCTCCCTCTTTATATCTCACGCCTTCATTCGTTTTCTTCTTTTCAAACAGAGAAAGAAAAATTATATGTTCTTCTTTTAAAAACAAGGCTCCATCCTACGGCCACGATTTCATGTGATAATCAGAACTGTTTTGAAGATTGATCCCAACTACAAAGTCGGAGAGCACGAGACGCTGAGTGATCTCAACGGTGGTGATATGATAATACGACCCGTGGCGACCAAAATTTGCTTGAGAGGGCGGTGTGGTTCAAGGTTAATTTCTGCACGATGGCGGCGATTTGGGGGATGACACTAGCACCGGAGGGAAGCCCGAAGGAAGGCGCACCCATGGAAGCGATCTGGTGGGGTCCGGTCGTAAGTAGAGGCTGTGGTGATGAAAATTTCGAGCGACGCGAAGTTGGGTTCTTGCGACTTGGTTTAGGAGAAGGGTTAGCGTGAGGGTTTAGCATCTAATGACGTTAATGGGATTAATGGTAATTTTTTTATTATTATTTAATTTAAGCTAATTGAATGAAAAAAATTCCAATGTTTATAATTACGTACCTTTTTTATATAAGGTCGAATTCGAACGAAACGAGTTGTAGCGGATCCGTATCGACGTCGTCTATAACATGGAGTTAAAATTGTTGCAATTCGCTTAATTTGAATTTTTAGATTCGAACGAAGGTGAGTGTTTTATAATGCTCACGAAGTACTAGAATATTTTATGCTAGTTAAATTTCAAATTATGAAGTGATATAAATTTATTGATCGTTGTTTGATAAATTTAATTGTCATTCGAATTAATTGTTGAAAATTATAATTGACAGTTAAATTTTAAATTGGAATTTAATTGCTAGTAAAATACCTGATATTAACAACTATGAAATTTTTCTTAATTATTTCAACTGTTTGGATGTTTGATTGTGATGGATGCCAATTAATTGATATTTGGACGATTGGATGTTTATTTATTTTTATATATATCCTGTTATCACTTGGTAAATTTTTTATAATACATAAAACTATAAATTCAATTATTTCGAATAAATTAAGAAATAGGTTGAAATGATATATACCTATGACACTGTGATTTGGACTGAAATGATATATATCCATCCCTGAAATTAAATTGAAATAACTGATCACTTGGCCATAGGATAGAAAATTATATACGGACACCGGATTGATTAAATTAATGGATTTTCAAATTTTTGATTTGAAATCTATTTAAATGATTTTGATTTAAAGAAATAAAAATTGAATTATGGAAATCGAATTATTTTCGAACTCGAGCTTGAAATGTAATTAAAATTTGTTAAACGAAATTGTTTAAATGATCGCATTTGAGATTTTGAAGTGATAATTGAAATATGATTTGAGTTCGAAAATTGATTTGTTTTAAAAGATTTGGATTTTTATTCGAACTGTGAAATATTGCTAAGTAAACGTAATTTAAATTGATATTTCAAAATTGAGCTCGGAATTAAATTATTTTAAGGATTTGAATCTTAAATTGAACATTGAAGGTTTAATTTAATTCAAGTGATTTAAATCGATATTTTGAAAATCGAACTCGAATTTATATAATTCGAAATAGTATAAAATTGAGAATTGAAATTAATTCATATTGGAATTGAAATTGAATTAATTTGGAATCGAAATCCAAATTGATTTGAATTAAAATTGGGATCAAAGTTAATTCGAACCGAAATCGGAAGTGAATCAATTTGAATGGAAATGGAAATTAATACTAATTTGAACCTTGAAGATTTGGAATTGAATCGGTTTGACTTTGAAACTATTTTCAAATAAATTATTTGAGTATAAACTATTAAAAATCTATCCTATTAAATATTCAAATTATTTTTATTTTCCAAACTATTTTACTATATAAACCATTCCCAATACTCAAACTATTTTCTATTAAACTATTTTAACTATTTAATGACTTTAAAACTATTTAAACTATTTTCTAAAAATTCAAACCGATCAAGGTTGGAATATTTATATTTAAATCATGAATTTAAATACGAATTGTGTTAAAATAAAGTTCTAACCCAAATGGAAATTCGAAGAAATGTTGAATTGGAACTGAAATCGAGATATTAAGGCGAAAATGATTTTGAATTGAATAGTATATTTTGAGTAAATATGATGATTTCGAAATGGATTTGATTTTGAATCGAATGGGATGTTTTGATATCAAATAGAATTGTTTTCGAAATGTAAAAGTACCAACTGGTGTGTAAAACGATGTTTGATTGTTAAAGAGACCGGGTCCAGATATGGGCATACTCTTTGTCGATACCGGAACCACTTTAACAACTGTGTACGTGGAGTGATGGTCCAGAACGAAGTGGTTGGATTTTGCGTCGTTTGCTGGATTTGAAGAAAGAGAATGATGATGGATTAGCCTGGCACTTGTGCCAATTTGAAATGACTAAAACAGGAGCCGTACCGACCAAGTGGGCTAGCTACCCAAGCGGACTCACTTCTTTGTATTACCATCATTTACATTGTGATTAATTGGTGCGCACCCTCAGATTATGGGAGTGTTGGACGCGGTGGGCGATCATGGCTATGATGCGTTACCAACAGCTGGGAAGGGTAAACTGGTAGTATCCTACCTTGGGCCTCATACTTTTATCCTTATACGAGACACCTACGATTTTAGTTTAGTGTTGTCTTATCACGGTGCATCACTGACTATCGACATGCTACTAGTGGCGTCAAATGCAAACTGTACACCAATGCTTAAAAACACGTTAAGGGGGATTAATGTAAAGCCTTAATGCTAAGAAAAATATTTATTTTATTGATTAGACATTACATATATAGCGTATTCTACTACATATAAATATTTTGACGGATCCTTAAGAGATGGAAAATCCCGTAACATCTCTTGAGTTATTGCATGCATATTATACACTGGATAGGTAATGTAAAAACCCGTAAACATCTCTGACGCTACGACACTCATGTTATATGCTATATCGATTTGACTCACATAAGAATATTTTAGTCCTGACCCGAGTGTTTTGTCTTTTCATTACGCTCGGGTCAGCCCTGAGTTTTCAACTTATTGAAGATTTATTCTAGAGGACGAAGACGAAGATTTGGTATATTATTACTATTATTATTTCTGCATCATGTTGTTCTGCTGCATTATATTTTATTCTGTTTTATATGTATAACTCTGATAAATGTTGTATAAATTATAATCAAATGTATAGTAAACAGCTTCAAGAACAGTTTATTTGATTATTATATTTTATCGTTCCGCTACGAGATTCTATGTTTGTTTTCTTCTTCTTTTCTTATTTTTCTTAAATAACCCATTGATTATCTATGTTCCAGATTGTTTAAATCGAATATGTGTGGATTATTGTCAATTTAAACCTCCTGAAATATGGGTCATCACAGCTGGTATTAGAGCTTTGGTTTTGCGATAAATTTAGCTTTGTACGGTTTGACTCATTAGAGATAGGATAGTAATACCCTAGAATGAGTCTGTTTGAGTGTATATATATATGAGAGAGCGTATTTGTTAGTGTTGTATAAAATGTTTTGTATTGTGCTGTTTGAATTGTTAAGTTCGAGTTTTGGGTTCTGATCGGTACGTGGGACGCTATTATATCGATAGGAATTCCAAAACACTTAAACAAAGCAAACCAATACAATATCGTTTTCAAAATTTGGTAAGTGAAATAATTTTACCTAGGATTATATTTTATATATAAAAGAACGGTTTCTGAAATTTAGATAGTTAAATGAATTATTTGTTAGAAATGATAATATTGATCATTATCGTTTATTGTTTGATTAGTCAATATTCCTAAACTATTAGCTATTATATGATTATAAGAAAATAAAACTATATAAATGTGATTTATAAAATATAATTTGCAAGTAAAATGAATATAAAATTGAGAAATTGAGAGATTTAAATTCCGGTGTTTCTGAAAAAGTTTTCAAAGTTTGGAAAATAATATCAGTATTGTTTAAAAGTATATACAAATACAAATGGTTGTAAAATAAATTTTAAAAGGAATGAATTCAGTACTCCCCTCTTCTGTCGCTGGAAAATAATTTCGGTGATGACCGCGGCATTATCGACATTCATTTTCGAGTCTCAAGGTGGGAAAGCCACTTGGTAGCCTTGCTACGCATTTGATTTGATGAACAAAACTTGATTTAAAAATTTCCTAAGTATGATTTGATATACAAAAATATAAGTATATAGTATTTCAAAATGATTTGAAATGAACTCGGTATTTAAATTCTTAAGTTTCCCGTTAATAAATGATTTTCAATAATTGAAATGAAGTGAAATTTTAAAATAATAGAAACTTCTAAAATTTGAAATGAGGAATCTAAGTGTTTAAGTGAAATTATAAATCAAAGTTATAGCTCTTAGATTGGAAGATAATGGAAATTTGAGACTTTTGTAAATTATGGAACTTCGTTGTTAATTGGAATGAATAAGATAAATTTATATAATACTAAATTTCATTCTAAAACATATATAAACTTACCAAAAATGTTTAAAAAGTTAAATTGTTAACAGGAACATGTGATAGGATATTATACAAGTAAACAAAACTTAAAAGTAATTAAAATGTGTATAAATGGAAATTTAATTGTAATAATAAATGCTATATACTTAATTAGTATATTATGAAATAATTAATGACTAAATGGAATAAGTAAGTGGAACTTAAGAAAGTAGGAAAATGAAATAAATAATATCTTTGTAAATTGGTTATAGAATTAAATAGAAATTTGCAAAGAAATTTTGAAATTGAATGGGTAACTTTTGAGATAATTATAAACTTAGATAAAGTCGTATATAAGAAGTTGGACTTTTATTGAATGATTATAAACTAAAGTGATGATTAATAAAGTGTTTCACAAATAAATTTGTTATTAGATGAAATTGTGAAAATAAATGTGAGTCAAGTTGTAACAACCCTAGATTTCTGCATATATTTAAATTTGACTTTATTTTATTTTAAATTATTTTAAACTTGTTTTATTTCAAACATTTCATTTCTAAATATAAATTTTGATTGTTGTGTGAATTAGTTTCAAACTAGTATAAATTGGATATTTCACTGAAAAGTGAATTTCTGTTCAAACTGGTCAAACTTTGACTTTTAACTTTAAATTTAAATAATTCAAATTCTTAAATTTTATAATTTATTATGAAAATAGATTTAATTCCATGAATACTGCTATTCGTTTCGTTGAAAACGGACTTATATTGTAGAAGTTATGTAATTTTCAATTTTGTGTATAAACTGTTTATTTTGCAATATTATTTATTTTAAATCATATAAATTATATTTTTATTGTCATATTTTGTTTCAATATGTGTTAATAGGTTATTTTATGTCTTTTAATATTTTTAAAATGATAATATAATTTTTCTAAAGTATACTTGAATTTATTTCAATTTATAAAGCCTAGTTTCCATTTTTCTGCTATTTTCTTGATTTAAATTATATTTAATTAAAATTTATTTATTTACTTTTGAGAAAGAATTTTTATTTTATGTTATTATATTTATTTATAAATATTTTCTAAGTCCATATAAATCCTTCAAAGTTTATTCTGTTTATTTTCAAATTTTCTAGACTAGTTTTCATTTTCTGTGCTATTTTCTTATTTTAATCATTTATAATTAATATTTATTTATTTATATTTTGTTTATTTACTAAATTTTCGTATTTTTATCTGAATTTATATATATATATTTCAGTTGTTTAAATTTATATAATGAAATTATAGAAATTTGAAGAGTTTGTTACTTTTTATATGCCTTAGTCCTTTTGTATTCTACACCCTTTCATTTCATAACTCTTGCATTCATTTGAGGCCAACCATATCTCATTTCTTTCAGCTGATCACATATCATTTTCACGTAAACAAATGTCCTCCCTCATCTCCTAAAACTCACGGCACATCAAAGAAAAATATGGCTTCCATTCTCCTCTTATCTTCTTCCTTTATCTCTTCTTTACTTCACAATTTCCATTGATTTTGCCTTCCTCCTCTTCTAGCTTTGCTTGGCCTCTACCACCTTCATCTCCACCATCCTCTACCACCTTCATCTATCACCTTGGCCACCCCTAGAACCACCACCACCAGCAACTACATGACTTTTGGCTGCTACTGCACCATCACTCTCCACTATCCAGATCTGACCTAAGCATGGCCGAGCCCATGGGATGACCATGCCAAGCCAAAAGTTGAACCAAACCTCACCTATTTGCCATGACCTACTGTATACTCCACTTTGCAACTCTCCTACCTCTTCACACTTATGTAGCCATGAGTTTTGATGCCATACCTGATCCAAACCTGAGCTATATCACATCATGGCTGAGCACTTGATCCCCTATGGCCAAGCATTTGAATGGTAAAGACAAGGTCTTGTTCCTTGTTGCTTTGTATTTCAATTTGTTCAACATTGTTTTATGTTAAATATATTCATGTGCTATATTGTTTTGTCTTTTTTGGGTATTGTTTACAAGATCATATCTTGGCTCTCTCTTCTCACTTGAATCAAAGTCGTGCTGTATCATGCTTGTCGTGCTTTCTGGAATCTATTCTGTGTGTTTTGATCGCTAACTCCAGCAAAAAAAGGTGAGTTATTCTCACCAGACAATATGTACCTATATAACTGATAAACCGACACCATTTGAATCTGTAATGTATATCATCATGTTATATATGCTTATATTATTATCATATGATGTTCACACCTGTTATTACACCTGTTATATCATATGTTACTGTTATTTCATGTTATTATGTTATTTATATCTGTTATCACCATTGCAAGTTCCCTATAGACTAGAATCACTATGGGTTGAAATGATACATACCCGAACGGACTTTAGAATAAGGGAATATCGTTATGGGCTGAAATGATAGGCCTGAGCGGTTTTCAAATTCATTCATTTAACTTTGGATTGCGGGTTTGAAATGATAGAACCCGGATTTTTCTTTTTTAAACTGCGGGTTGAAATGATACATATCCGTATCACTTGACCTAGGTTAGAAAACTATATACAGGCCCGTGGTTATTTTATAAAGTGTTTTGGATATTTTAAGTATTTTAAAAATATAATTTATGAAATTTGATTTAAATAGATTTTGAAATGTCTTAAAATAAAGAAATTATGATTTTTCTATGAGTTAAAAATGTAATTAATGAATGGTTATATTGGATTATTGAAATACAACTTAAGTTTGGAATTTTGGTTAAAATGATATTTAAGTTATATGAATAAAAATGGAAATTTAATTTATATTTGGAAAATGGTAAATATGATAATTTGATTTAAATTTGAATCTAAGTGATTTATTAAAGTATTATTAATTTTTCTATGAATTTAAGTGGTTAAATAAATGAATGCTTAAATTGTAATTTTAAAATATAACTTGACTAGGAAATGTAAATTTGGTTTTAATTAAAGGTTTTTAATTAATTAAATAAAATTTGAAATTTAGTTAAATTTGTGAAATGGTAATTTAAATTTGAAGTGTTAAGTTTATTTGTTGAAAGTGAAGAAAAGGAAATTATACACTTGAACTAATAAGTGGAATTATTGAAATTTGGATTTATTTATAAGAAATTGGTTTAATAAAAATCAAAATGTTTAATGATATGTTAATGAACATTTTAATGTTAAATTATGATTTTTAAAATGTTTAAAGAGTTTAAAATGAAGTTATTTAATTGCTGGAAATACACTAAAAAGCTGGAAATCACTTTTAATAGCATTCAGAAATGCTATGGTTCTGAATTATACTAAAAATTGAGTAAAAGGGCTACTACAACATTTCTGAAATGCTGCAGTTGCTGTAGTTGAACTAATAGGCAAAAACTTAACTCAGGTCTATTATAGCATTCTCTGGAAATGCTGTAGTAGTCTGCAGTCTTTGTTAAAATCAAATAAAACCTTTGTTTTGAAATCTGAGTTTCCGCAGCACTTCTGAAATGCTGTCTTTTCTGTTTTGAACTATAATTCAACTAAAAACTGAGTTTTAACAGCAGTTTTAAATGCTGTCTTTGCTGAATAAAAATGTTTTCAAGTATAACTTATAACAGCTTTTTTCTAAATGCTGCGAAAGGCTGAAATTTTAATAATTATGGTTTTTGACTTAGTAAACGAACTCAGAATGGTTTGAAACTTTGGAAATTGAATACTTGATTTGAAAATATAATAATTACACTTTTAAAAGGTTTAAATGAATTATTTTGATTTGAATATAAACTATTTAAAGGTGATTTGAAATGATAATAAATGAATGATATCTTTGAATTTAAAAAGGTATTTAAAGTTGATACATTAAATGATTTGAAATGAAGTTTTGGAAAGATATGATATTTTGATATATTAAATGATTTGAAATGAAGTTTTGGAAAGATATGATATTTTGATATTGAAATGATTTGAAATGAAGTTTTTGAGATGATATGATGTTTTAAATATCTTGAAATTGTTTGGAATTATTAAATCTTTATTTTGATAAAGATTTGGATTTGAAATGATATTCTATTTTAAATTATAAACTATTTTAAATTATAACCACGGGTTATAATAACGATTGGTTGTTAAAGAGACTGGGATCGGATATGGACATACTCTCTGTCGATACCGAAAACCACTTTGACAACTGTGTACGCAGTGGAGTTTCCAGAATGAAGTAGGATGGTGACGACGATCCTAAGGTATATACGTGGACCCAACTCCCGTGAGTTGGCATAAGGTGGCTAAAACAGGAGCGATAGACGGACCAAGGAGGTATCACCTCTTATCGGACACACTTCTTCGATACCATTATATTACTTGTGATTGATTTGGTGCGCAACCTTGATTTGGGAGTGTTGTTCGAGGTGGGCGGTAGTGGATGCTATGCGTCACCACCAGTCCGGATGCGCAATTGGTATATCTACCCTGGCATTGCCTAGTTGTAACGACCCAGAATTTTTAACAATTTAAATTGGAAATATTTAATTAATTTTAAATATTTGAACGATGATTTAATTTGAATTCCCAATATAACTTTGAATTTGACGATTAAATTTTAAAATTTAATCTATTGAAAGTTGAATAAAAATTTGAATCTTCTGTTTTGAGCCGATTAAAAATATGTCAAAGGCTTAGGAGATTTATATTGATAATTCTGAAGGTAATAGAACTTTCAGAATTGAATTTGAAACGATTTGTTCAGGTTTGTAAATTATCGTTCGAATCGATATTTGAAAATAAGCGTTCCGAGGCGCAGTCTCGGAATTCGACGAAACCAGTTCCATTAGGTCCGAAATATTGAATTATTATCGGATTTCAAATTTCGTATTTTTTGGAGTTGATATGTGACTGTACGGTGAGTAAACATGTTGGATTTTAAATCGAATTCAATTTAAAAATTTAAATTTTAAAATAGTTAGTCATCATACACACGTTTATCCCTTCAACCGCGCCTAAATTTACGCCTACAATCACGAATATAATCGTGCAAACCATACTCTATCAATTTTAAATACATCCGCTCCCTCACTTTCTAAATCAAACTTCAGTTCGAAATAACTGGCCGAAGCCGTTTTCGCGATTTGGACGAGCGCAAGCGGTAGTGTTGGCGAACGGCGACGACAGTCGTTGCGACAAGGTGGAGGCGCAGGGGTGCGATGGGCGGTGAACTTCGTGGAGGGGTTGGAAGCGCGATGTCGAGCACGCGTGGGGTTTCGCGTCGAGCTCGCGAGGGCAGGCGAGTGATTGCTCGTTGGTGAGCGCGAAGTCGAGTTTTGAGGTGGCCGCGAATTGGAGCTAGTGCGGCGGCGCGATTGATTTTGGGGTCGTGTGCGATGTAGCGTGAAACTGGAAGGGGGTCGGCGTTCAAGGGACGCGATGGCAAGGTGATGGATGGCATCGACGTGGATGATATCGTGAGGTCTCGAAGCCATCAATCGAGTCGCGAGCTCGAGCGGCTGTCATCGAGATGATTGGCGAGCTAGGGTATGGAGTTCATCTCTGGCCGATGAATGATGTCTCGACGTCATTAGCATGTTCACGGTAAGGTTTTCAGTTCCTCGATTTAAATTTATTTAGTATATGTATATAAGCACCTGAATATATATATATACATCTGGAAAAAAAAATATTACTTAATAAAGTTTAGGGGTTTTAGAAAGGAAATTTAGTTTTTAACTAGCAGAGTTGAATTGTATAAATGGTTCATTTAATTATCGTCATTAAAAATAATTTATTTAAAGGGAATTTAGTTTCAAAAATTTAAATTTTTAGTTAAACAAATTTGTTAAAAGGAAAGTTAGTTTGAAATTGAAATGTTGGTTAAATAAATTTATTTATAAAGAAATTGGTTTAAAAATAAATCATTCGATAAAATTAAATTTTTGGGTTAAATAAATTAACAGATGATAATTTATTGTCAATTGATTCAAATACTTATAAATTGTATAAAATTATTTATACAAGGTTAAAAATCGAGAAAATCTAGTCGAGATGGAAATGGGATTGCAAAATTTAAAGCAAAGGTGAGATTTTCTCACTCAAATGAAAATTTGATTTTACAGTTATTGACTGATTGTTTGACTGTTGGATGTGATATTAGATATAGTAGGATATATCTATATATATATAGCAATATATACATATTGGCATATGTATATATTGGATTGATTGATTTCCCGCACTGTATAGCGGATGAGACCCTATTGCGCCATTAGTAAGCGAATGATATATTTATAAATCCTATATACCGCGATATTCCACCTCGAAGTGGAATTGGTATTGTGCTAACATCTGTGGATGCAGGGAAACAGGTTGGAGGGATCCAACTGGATTCCTCACCAGTATTTATTTATTTACAGATATTGTGATGTATTCTGTTATCATATTGATATATGATGTTTGTTGTCGTGATTGACAAATTTGTGTGTTGCATCATCAGATCGTTTTTGAAATTTAAAAATAACGATGTTGATTTTAAAAGAGATTTGTTTAAAGAGATCTTTGAAAATATACGTTTTAATAAATTTTTGAAGTGATTTATTGTAAATAAATAAACATTCAAATTTTAAAGTTATAAAAGTTAAGTATAACCAAAAGGTAATTTTTTTGAAATAAATGGTTAAGTAACTTATAAAATGGTTTGGATTGGGATTTTTGAATTATTAAAAACAATGTATATAAAAGATGTACAAAAATGGATATTTATAAATTTAAAATATTGGAAATATAAAATGAGTTTTTATAAGTGTTAAAAATGAAATAACTATAAATCGTGAAGATATGAAATTTATTGATTTATAAATTGTGAAGTTATAAAATGAATGAAATTGTAGAATAAAAGATTTATAAGAAATTAACTTATAAATTGGATTTTTTCCTTTAAATGGAATATTGATCGAATTGTTAATAAAGAAGATTTATAAATCAAAGTTGCTACAAAATAGAAATAGAATTTATAAACGTTGTTTTATAAATTCGAAATCAATTGGATTTGATAAATTAAATATAGAAGGTTATTAAAGGAGATATATTCGCGATTTTGGATAGCGAATTATTATTGAAATAAAATGTGTAGAGATGATTGAAATTTGGTTAAGTGAATTATATTCACGATTTTGGACAGTGAATATATTGTTAAGTAAAATGGATATGTTTTGGGAAAATGAATATTTTAAAATGAAGTTAATTGTTTTAACGATGTTTTAAAATGTGTTAAATATCGAAATCATAGATTTCAACATTCATTGTTGAAAATAGACGTTTTCGAGGAAATAAGGAAATGGTGGACTATAACACTGTTGTTATAGTAAATGATTTCCGAAAGGAAATGTTTTATATAGTATTGGGATTTATATACCTATCTTAATTTCGAACTCCTATACTAGTGATTGTGAGTCGTCGTAACGATGTTTTACGTAACATTCGTTTTGACTCAAATGATTTCCTTAAAGAATGAAATATATACTTAATATTGTTTTAAGTATATCGAATATTTTCAAATGTTGAAAATAAATAGATTTGTGAATCACTTATTTTTAAATAAGCATGGAATTACTTTTCCAATATGAAATGAACGTTTTGAAAATTTATCTTTGTAAAGATAAATTGAAAGTGAATATTGAAAACGATTGAAAATCGTATATCAGTAGATATTTTGAAATATAAATTCACTATGGAATTTATAAAGGAAATGGAAACTGTTTAGAAAAATAAACGTTGATTTATTTTTGAAGTGTGGAAATTATATATCTAGTAAAGATATTTTGAAAAATAAATAATTTGGAAGATTATTTGGAATCTGATGATGTTGCGCATCTTTATTGATAGTTAAATAACCAACTATCAATAATTACCTTGAATGGGTATTTGTTGTGAATTGGATGAATTTGAATGCCACACTTATTTTTGAATAAGCGCTCACTATTCGGGTTAGCCGGGAAAGGACCATGGGGTCGTATAACCCATTCCGAATATGTGATACGTCGTAATGAATTGCATTTCATGACCGGTGTTGAAGACCGGATACTTTTGAAAACGGAAGGATTACCGTCGAGTTACTCTACATCGGCTGATCTCCGATTTAGAGGTTTTATCACCCTTAGTGACGGGAAGTCCGGACGTGATTAGAAAATTATCCGGATTTGCAAGGGCTTCGTGAGAAGTGCCTTCGGTTCAGTTCGATCCCGGAACAGACTTGTATGGTTGTGTGTCTGACGTTACAAATTGAGATATAAAGCTGATTTCTTTCAAATACATTTCTGTTGGTGGCGGAGAATTTATTCTCTTAGCTTAACACCCTTCTCTGAGACGTATGAGCTCAGAGGTTGTGTAGTTGAAATTTATCAGCGATATATTCCCAATTTGGTAACGTGGCATGCTGAGTGTTGTTGTGGAATGATCGTTGTTTGATCATTTGTGATATGATCGTTTGTTTGATCATTTATCTTTTTGATCATTACTTTGATCATTTGTTTGACCCGAAGCATGGCTTTGTGACAAAGCGTAGCTTTATGGACGAGACTTCGTCGAGCCTCACACCCCGGAAATGGTCAAAACAGGAAGGATGCAGCAAGGTTCTAGGGAGTAGCGCCCCTTAGTGTATGTCATTCCTTCTGGATAGAGGTGGTATCATGGTATGGAGCCCAGATACTTAACCTATGTTGATACTGCTTATTATGTGGTTGTTGCGAATCGAGGATCCTCGGGAAGGTCGGTTACGATCGGGGGATAGCATATGCGTGTCAGTAGTTACCTATTTTTGCAGAGGTAACCCGGCCTTGTGTTGCCAGAGATCCGGTTAGGTTCTCGGGACGTCATTCCAGAGGCGTTTCCATGTGGCAATGGGAAGTTCCTTGGCCTGACCATTTGTTGGAAATCCAAAGAAACAATACGTGATGTGTACGGTTTTTGTTGTATTACCTGCTATGGAATGTGGCGGTAACCTGCTATTGAACATAGTAGCTATAGTAGGCATACGATACTGGTCGTATGTTGGCTAAGATTAATATTATACTTTTGAAATGTTTTCTACGCTATGCACTAATTATAATATCAAAAATGATTTGATTTTTGCGTAGTAAGCATCTTTGACTATCATAAGAAGAAATCTCCTCCAATTCTACGTTTGCATTGTGTGTGTGGTGGGAGGTCTTATGGTAGTTTCATTTTCAAAAGCATTGCGAAATTGACTTTTAAAATATTCCTTTATTGTCTTTTAATGATAAACTGTTTTACGATCTCACACCAGTCACCATGACTGACTCGGAGTTTATTGTTTCCCTTCTAAACTCTGGATGCCCATTATTTTCCACACGGGCAGCCTAGAGTTATATTATCAGGATATTCTGGAGCTGTGGAAGCAAGCTGGATGGCGTAACGTATCACATATACTTTGTTTATTTATTCCGCTGTGTATTCTGTATGAGGACAAGTTATATAACTGTCCATTGTTGTATTGAGTTGTATATTGACTCTGATTGATGTATGTATAAACTGATATAGTTCTTTGTTTTTAAAAGACTAATGATTATCTATTATATATTGTTCCGCTGCGATATGTGAGATTCTGATATTGTTTCTGTTTCTGATGTTGTTCTGTTGTTCTTCTTTCTTTTTCTTCTATCTTTTCTTCTACCTCTTCTTTTAAACCCTAAGAATTCGGTTTTCCGGCATTCGTTTGCTCGGCAGTTGATACAGTGGACGTATCGATGTCGATTTTCGGAAGTCAAAGAATCGGGTCCTTACAACGTGGTATCAGAGCATATGGTTAAGCGACAACCCTGCTCTGTTGGGTGTTACTCATTAGAGATAGAGTCAGTAGTACTCTAGAATGAGTTGAGTGTAATAATAGATACGAGCGCGTATTTGTTAGTGAATATAAAAATGTTTTATATTGTGTTTGCTTATCCGTTGAGATGTTTGTGAATTTTGGTCGGTATGTGGGACGCCATATTATCGATAGGGATTTCTAAACACTTAAACGAGGCAAGACGACATAGTATCATTTTAAATAGGGTAAATGAAATAATTTTGCCCAAAACTATTTTTGTATAGAAAAGAAATAATTTTCTATGAATTATTCTAGTATATGGATGCTTGGTTGTTAGGAAATAATAACATTGAATTATTATCATTGTTATATGAAATGGAATAAGAAATTAAAATAATAACCAAAGATTTGGAAATAAATCCATTTAAAAAATGAAATTATAAATATGAATTAAGAAGCTAAGGAAATAAAATTCATATACGAATGAAATTTGATGGAATGAAATTAGTAATGTGAATGTATAAATGATTTGATAAATCAAGATGTAAATAAGTCGAAGACTTATAAAATATTTGAAATTTGATTGAAATGAGATTTAAATTGGAAATGAATGAATTAGTGAATGAATGAATAAATTTGCAATTACAAGTGCAAGAAAATGAAATTAAATGTTAAAGTTCATTTTGAATTTGTAAGTAAATAAAACTAGAATTGAATTTGATTTATGGAAAACGAAGTGAAGTATTAAACTAAAATTAGTAAGTAAAGCTAATTGAATATTGACCAAATGAATAAGGTTTGAAAACGAATTAAATTCAATAATTATAAAAGAAAGGTAAAAATTGAATTCCAATTGGAAATCCAGTTTAATGTGTATATGGAATATTTATATTGAACCTAAGAAATGAAGAGTGAATTTCTTAAGTAAAATTTGATATTGAAATTATTCTAAGTTGATGATTGAATGAAGAATAAAACTGGAATTGAAACTGAATGTTGAAAACAAATTTGAATAAAGTGAATTAGAATTTGTAATGAATTAGTAATTGGAACTAATTTAAAATAGTGCAGTTGTGAATAAAGATAATTGATAAATTCAATATTCAGGAGATAAACTGAATCCAAATTGAATTGAATGGTAAATTGAATTCAAATGAAATTTGAAATGTGAAATTGAATGAAAATGAATATGTAACTTCAATAGTAAGCTAAAAATGTATAAGCAGTTCATATTGGAAATTTTGTAACGGAATGTGCAAAATAGTTTGAATATTGTAACTAGATATTATGGCTAGTAGGATATACAGGTGTATAAAGGAAATGGAAATTTTGATTTCAAAGATAAAATTGAATTGCTCGACAAAAGGTAAGTATTTAAATTTCGATATGAGATTTGATGATTTTCTTGTCTAGCCGCTTGGCTTTTTTTTTTTCTTTTTGAAATCTGAGAGTCCGTAGGGACGTTTTGTAGTCGTACCGTATTAGCCGCGCAAAGGAGACGCTGGCGAAATTTTTCGAAAATAACGAGTGTTAGAAAATTTTGGAAGTCTAAATTTGAATTGTTAAGTAAACAATGTTGTTTTGAACTTATAATTGAAGTTGGAAAGCTAGTTGAAATGATAACGAATCTTTAGTAGAAGGATTTGTTTCGATAAATTGATAAAACTATTTAGATTGTGAAAAATAGTAGACGAGTTAAGGACCATTTTTCCTAACTTGTAATTTCGGGACGAAATTATTTTAAGGGGGGAAGATTGTAACGACCCAGAATTTTTAACAATTTAAATTGGAAATATTTAATTAATTTTAAATATTTGAACGATGATTTAATTTGAATTCCCAATATAACTTTGAATTTGACGATTAAATTTTAAAATTTAATCTATTGAAAGTTGAATAAAAATTTGAATCTTCAGTTTTGAGCCGATTAAAAATATTTCAAAGGCTTAGGAGATTTATATTGATAATTCTGAAGGTAATAGAACTTTCAGAATTGAATTTGAAACGATTTGTTCAGGTTTGAAAATTATCGTTCGAATCGATATTTGAAAATAAGCGTTCCGAAGCGCAGTCTCAGAATTCGACAAAACCAGTTCCATTGGGTCCGTAATATTGAATTATTATCGGATTTCAAATTTCGTATTTTTCGGAGTTGATATGTGACCGTACGGTGAGTAAACGTGTTGGATTTTAAATCGAATTCAATTTAAAATTTTAAATTTAAAAATAGTTAGTCATCATACACACGTTTATCCCTTCAACCGCGCCTAAATTTACGCCTACAATCACGAATATAATCGTGCAAACCATACTCTATCAATTTTAAATACATCCTCTCCCTCACTTTCTAAATCAAACTTCAGTTCGAAATAACTGGCCGAAACCGTTTTCGCGATTTGGACGAGCACAAGCGGCAGTGGTGGCAAACGGCGACGGCAGATGTTGCGACAAGGTGGAGGCGCAGGGGTGCGATGGGCGGTGAACTTCGTGGAGGGGTTGGAAGCGTGATGTCGAGCACGCGTGGGGTTTCGCGTCGAGCTCGCGAGGGCAGGCGAGCGATTGCTCGTTGGTGAGCGCGAAGTCGAGTTTTGAGGTGGCCGCGAATTGGAGCTAGGGCGGCGGCGCGATTGATTTTGGGGTCGTGTGCGATGTAGCGTGAAACTGGAAGGGGGTCGGCGTTCAAGGGACGCGATGGAAAGGTGATGGATGGCATCGACGTGGATGATATCATGAGGTCTCGAAGCCATCAATCGAGTCGCGAGCTCGAGCGGCTGTCATCGAGATGATTGGCGAGCTACGGTATGGAGTTCATCTCTGGCCGATGAATGATGTCTCGACGTCATTAGCATGTTCACGGTAAGGTTTTACAGTTCCTCGATTTAAATTTATTTAGTATATGTATATAAGCACCTGAATATATATATATATACATCTGCAAAAAAAAATATTACTTAATAAAGTTTGGGGGTTTTAGAAAGGAAATTTAGTTTTTAACTAGCAGAGTTGAATTGTATAAATGGTTCATTTAATTATCGTCATTAAAAATAATTTATTTAAAGGGAATTTAGTTTCAAAAATTTAAATTTTTAGTTAAACAAATTTGTTAAAAGGAAAGTTAGTTTGAAATTGAAATGTTGTTTAAATAAATTTATTTATAAAGAAATTGGTTTAAAAATAAATCATTCGATAAAATTAAATTTTTGGGTTAAATAAATTAACAGATGATAATTTATTGTCAATTGATTCAAATACTTATAAATTGTATAAAATTATTTATACAAGGTTTAAAATCGAGAAAATCGAGTCGAGATGGAAATGGGATTGCAAAATTTAAAGCAAAGGTGAGATTTTCTCACTCAAATGAAAATTTGATTTTACAGTTATTGACTGATTGTTTGACTGTTGGATGTGATATTAGATATAGTAGGATATATCTATATATATAGCAATATATACATATTGGCATATGTATATATTGGATTGATTGATTTCCGGCACTGTATAGCGGATGAGACCCTATTGCGCCGTTAGTAAGCGGATGATAAATTTATAAATCCTATATACCGCAATATTCCACCTCGAAGTGGAATTGGTATTGTGCTAACATCTGTGGATGCATGGAAACAGGTTGGAGGGATCCAACTGGATTCCTCACCAGTATTTATTTATTTACAGATATTGTGATGTATTCTGTTATCATATTGATATATGATGTTTGTTGTCGTGTTTGACAAATTTGTGCGTTGCATCATCGGATCGTTTTTGAAATTTAAAAATAACGATGTTGATTTTAAAAGAGATTTGTTTAAAGAGATCTTTGAAAATATACGTTTTAATAAATTTTTGAAGTGATTTATTGTAAATAAATAAACATTCAAATTTTAAAGTTATAAAAGTTAAGTATAACCAAAAGGTAATTTTTTTGAAATAAATGGTTAAGTAACTTATAAAATGGTTTGGATTGGGATTTTTGAATTATTAAAAACGATGTATATAAAAGATGTACAAAAATGGATATTTATAAATTTAAAATATTGGAAATATAAAACGAGTTTTTATAAGTGTTAAAAATGAAATAATTATAAATCGTGAAGATATGAAAATTATAGATTTATAAATTGTGAAGTTATAAAATGAATGAAATTGTAGAATAAAAGATTTATAAGAAATTTACTTATAAATTGGATTTTTTCCTTTAAATGGAATATTGATCGAATTGTTAATAAAGAAGATTTATAAATCAAAGTTGCTACAAAATAGAAATAGAATTTATAAATGTTGTTTTATAAATTCGAAATCAATTGGATTTGATAAATTAAATATAGAAGGTTATTAAAGGAGATATATTTGCGATTTTGGATAGCGAATTATTATTGAAATAAAATGTGTAGAGATGATTGAAATTTGGTTAAGTGAATTATATTCACGATTTTGGACAGTGAATATATTGTTAAGTAAAATGAATATGTTTTGGGAAAATGAATATTTTAAAATGAAGATAATTATTTTAACGATGTTTTAAAATGTGTTAAATATCGAAATCATAGATTTCAACATTCATTGTTGAAAATAGACGTTTTCGAGGAAATAAGGAAATGGTGGACTATAACACTGTTGTTATAGTAAATGATTTCCGGAAGGAAATGTTTTATATAGTATTGGGATTTATATACCTATCTTAATTTCAAACCCCTATACTAGTGATTGTGAGTCGTCGTAACGATGTTTTACGTAACATTCGTTTTGACTCAAATGATTTCCTTAAAGAATGAAATATATACTTAATATTGTTTTAAGTATATCGAATTTTTTCAAATGTTGAAAATAAATAGATTTGTGAATCACTTATTTTTAAATAAGCATGGAATTACTTTTCCAATATGAAATGAACGTTTTGAAAATTTATCTTTGTAAAGATAAATTGAAAGTGAATATTGAAAACGATTGAAAATCATATATCAGTAGATATTTTGAAATATAAATTCACTATGGAATTTATAAAGGAAATGGAAACTTGATGCAGCGCAGAAAGTTAAAGGCCTAGGTCGCTCACGACCTAAGAAGTTCGTAGGTCGCTCACGACCTAGCAAGATAGAGGAGGGAGCAAGTAATGCTGGAAAAAGTGGCAGTGTCCAAATTGGTGAAGTGTTAGGTCGCATACGACCTAGCGAGGCTTTTAGGTCGCTCCAACGACCTACCGAAGATTTGCAAGCTAACGAACTAATGGAACGACCTAACATGTTTTTAACCCGTATACGACTTAGCGAGTTAGAAGATAGGTCGCAAGAAGGACTTAACCAATTAACTCGTGTACAACCTAGCGAGATAAGGAATAAGTCGCTGGAACGAGCTAAGAAGGTGCTACGAGTTAACCAGTCGCGACCTATGATAGGTCGCAAGAAGACGTTACGACCTAAGTTAGGTCGCAAGGAGTTAGGTCGCGGAGTTTTGATTCGACCTAAGTTAGGTCGCATAAATGAGTTACGACTTAAGGTAAGTCGCTGGGTGAACTGGGAGTTAAAGTCGCAAGGACTTAGGTCGCAAGGCTTAGGTCGCAAAGTTATTCCTGGAACCGCTTATCTTTTAGGTCGCGAAGCTCTGGAAGCCGTTGATTCGTCTGCCGAGTTAATCTCTGCCTTTGATGCCTTCAATACGTTGATTTGGGATGCCGCAAGTTTTAAGTCGCTGAAGACTTGTTGCCATGGATTCTATTGCCGACTTAATCTGGACCGTTGCTTCCTTGGGTCGTTGATAGATGCAGATGTTATGTCGTATGATTGTAAGTCGTGAGTAGTTAGGTCGCGTACGACCTAAGTGTTGTAAAGACGTTGTGTTTGTAATGGGTGTGTTGTAATAAAGACTGCTAGGTCGCTGGGTTTTATAGGTCGCATCATTGTAGGTCGTAGGTCGTAAACGACCTAAGTACTCGTAATATTTTGAAATTTCTGTTGTGTTGAGTTGTAGCCTATAAATAGGCGTGTATGGTCATTTTGTAAGGTTGTTGAATATTGAATAAAATTATCTTTTGTTAGCTTTGTGCTTTCAATTTCAATTGGTAGTCGAGCGTATCTCCTATCTCCACTTACGTCATTCGAGTGCGCTCGAATCATCGTTTGCTGAAGCCGATTCACGGAATCTTGTACGCAAGATCAACGTTGAAGAATCGTAGATCTCTTTCCCGGTATCTTCGGATCAACGAGACAGAGATAGCTAGAGTTCGGTATCTTTGGATCAACGAGTTTGGGCATTTCAGTATCCATCAATCCACCGATTACTACTTTCACCGATCAAAGATTGTTTTGATTAATCCGCTGCGTCAGTTTTGGTATCAGAGCTTGTTCTAACCAATCATATTTAGATCGAGACTTGGAGCCTATTCATTTTGAAGTTGAAGTGAAGATTGGAGGTTGTTTATCACGGCCGAGAGTAAGAAGAGTTTGTTAGAAGATTGATTGATCGAAATTGAATTGGAGGCCGAAACTTTGTCCATCGTGTTCATCGCGATTTGCTACAAAGTGGAAGTTTTCGATCCGTTTCATTTTGGATCAAAGTCCGAAAAGTGTTTGAATTTGAAGTGTTGAAAAGTTTTGTGAAGTTTCAAGTATGCCGCCAAGAAGAGCTAATCGCCACCAAAACGTAGAAGCTTTGTATCGAAGAGAAGAAGCTGATGAGATGGAGCAAAGAATCAATGAGAATTTTAGTGAAAAGCTTAACGAAGGAATTGGCCGGTTAGAGAAGCTTATGACGGAGATGAATTCAAATCGGAGAACGGTTTCACCTGAATCTAATCATGGAGGTAGTAGAGTCTCACCACATTCAAATCGAGATAGAAGTGTTGAAAATGATCAAGGGCGTGGGAGGAACGTGAATGATCGTGAACGGAGGAATGTTGATAGAAGGGATGATGGTGGAAGACGTAATGGTAGTAGAGATGTGGGTGGACGAGATAGACAACAATATACATATGATTTTGAAGAGGAGTATGATGGTGGTAGTGTTCGAGGACAAGAACGAGGTCAAGGAAGAAATTACTCTGAGTATGATCACAAGTGGGAGTCGGGGATGAAGACTGAAATTCCTGAATTCAAAGGTGGTATGCAAGCGGAGGAGTTTCTAGATTGGGTGGCTAATGTTGAAGAGATTTTTGACTTCAAAGAAGTTCCAGAACATCGTAGAGTGAAGTTGGTTGCTACGAGGCTGAGGGGTAGAGCTTTGGCGTGGTGGCAGCAAACCAAGCTTACACGTGAACGAATGGGGAAGTCAAAGATTGAATCTTGGGAGAAGATGAAGAAATTAATGAAAGCAACGTTCTTACCTTACAATTATCAGTCATTGATGTATCAACGTTTGCAGAACTTGAGGCAGGGCACAAAAACTGTTAATGACTACGCAGATGAGTTTTATCAGCTTATTGCGAGAAATGATATTATGGAGACAGAAGAGCAGCTGACATCGAGATTTATTGGGGGATTGAGAATGCAGATTCAGGATATGGTTAATATGTTCGATCCAAGATCTGTAGCGGGAGCACATCAGAAAGCGTTGGCTTGGGAAAAGCAAGGAAGACGAAGTGGTGGTGTGTTTACTAATTCCAACAATCAAGTGAAGGGTGTTAGTGGGAGTTCTAATGTTTCTAAACCTATCAGTAGACCAGTGGTGAAGGAGGCTGAGAAGGCAAGGGTTAACAATGGTTTCAAATGTTATAACTGCCAGGAATTGGGTCATAAATGCAACGAGTGTCCAAAGCCAAAGAAGAGAACCATGATTGCAGAAGTTGAGGATGAGGAAGAAGATGAATGCTCTAATTCTTTACCAGTTGAGGAGGAAGACTTACTGTCGGGAGATGACGGGTACGCATTGATGATGAGGAGAAGTTGTTTAACACCGAAGCAAGAGGAGGAAAGTAGTTGGTTGAGGAACAATATCTTTCAATCTACATGCACTATTCTGGGAAGAGTTTGTAAATTTGTTATTGATGCTGGGAGTTGTGATAATATTATCTCTACAGAAGCGGTGAAGAAGTTGGAGTTGAAAACCGAGAAACATCCTAAACCGTACAATTTAGCTTGGTTGAGGAAGGGAGGTGAAGTGAAAGTTGGACGTAGAGCTTGTGTGAAGTTTTCAATTGGGAAGAAATATAAAGACGAAATCTGGTGCGATGTTGTGGACATGGACGTTTGTCATTTGTTGCTGGGGAGACCGTGGCAGTATGATAGGGCGGTGCAACATGATGGGCGTACCAACAGTTACAGTTTCATGTTTGAAGGCACAAAGATTACTCTAGTTCCAAAGAAGCGACAACAGGAGGAAAACAAGTTGGAGGAGATTGAAGAGCTCAAAACTTTGTTATCTTTAAAAGAGTTTGTGAAGGAAGTAGAGGAGGAGCCTGAGGTGTTCTTATTGATCGGATGGGAGAGTCAGGAAGTGGTTGAAATCCCAGAAGAAGTAAAACCAGTACTGAAAGAATTTGACGATGTATTTCCGGAAGAGTTACCAACGGAGTTACCGCCGTTGAGGGATATTCAACATCAGATAGATCTTGTTCCAGGTGCTGTGTTGCCACACAGACCACATTATCGAATGAGTCCAAAGGAACATGAAGAGTTGCGGAGGCAGGTAGAGGAATTGCTTGAACAGGGGCGTGTGCAGGAGAGTTTAAGTCCGTGTGCTGTACCAGCTTTATTGGTACCCAAAAAGGATGGGACGTGGAGGATGTGCACCGACAGTAGAGCATTGAATAAGATCACAGTGAGATATAGATTTCCAATGCCGAGACTTGATGATTTATTGGATCAAATCAGTGGGTCCGTGATATTTTCTAAGATTGACTTGAAGAGCGGATATCATCAAATTCGTATCAGACCAGGCGATGAATGGAAGACTGCTTTTAAAACCAGGGAGGGTCTATACGAATGGTTGGTTATGCCATTTGGCTTATCCAATGCACCAAGTACTTTTATGAGGGTGATGAATCAGATTTTTCGACCATTCATTGGGAAATTTGTAGTGGTATATTTCGATGATATTTTGATTTACAGTGGGAGTCCAGAGGAACATTTGAATCATCTTAGAGAAGTGCTGATGGTATTGCGACAAGAACAATTTTATGCTGCAACGAAGAAATGCGTGTTCATGACGCATAGCGTTTTATTTCTGGGGTATGTTTTGTCGGAAGAAGGAATACAGGTTGACCAAAGTAAAATCGAAGCTATCAGAGATTGGCCGCAGCCCAAGACGATGACGGAAGTTCGTAGTTTTCACGGGTTGGCTTCATTCTATCGAAGGTTCATTCCACACTTTAGTAGTGTGATGGCACCTGTGGCTGATTGTATGAAGGGTAAACAATTCGCATGGTCAGAGGAAGCAGGGAATGCTTTTGGGAAGATCAAGGAGTTGCTGACATCTGCACCAATTCTAGTATTACCTGATTTCCAGTTAGTGTTTGAACTACATACTGATGCATCCAAGGTTTGAATTGGAGGAGTGTTGAGTCAGAAGGGACGTCCAATTGCGTATTTCAGTGAGAAGTTGTCAGGAGCAAAGATGAGGTACAGTACGTATGATGTGGAATTCTATGTTGTTGTACAATCTATTAAACACTGGAGACACTATCTATTTCAGAAGGAGTTTGTTCTGTATACTGATCATGAAGCATTGAAGCATTTGCAAGGGCAAGATAAGATTTCAGCGAGACATGCATCGTGGATTGCATATCTGCAACAATTTACATTTGTTGTGAAACACAAGTCGGGAGTGACGAATCGTGTTGCGGATGCGTTGAGTAGAAGAAATCACTTGTTAACTACATTGAAGGTTGAAGTGACGGGGTTTGAAATATTGCCAGAATTATTTACCGATGATCCTTACTTTGCAAAGTTTGTTGATAAAGTCAAGGATGGGGAGACGGATGAGTTCATAATGATAGATGGTTTTCTTTTCAAAGGAAATCGATTGTGCATACCGGAGGGTAGTATGAGAATGAAGATTATCAAGGAGTTACACGAAGAGGGACATGTTGGGAGAGACCGTACCTTACAGTTGATTTCACAGTCCTACTTTTGGCCATCAATGAGAAAAGAAGTAGAGAGGTTTGTTGAGAGATGTCATATCTGTCAAGTTTCGAAAGGAACTGCGACTAATGCTGGTTTATATATGCCGTTACCGGTACCAATTAAACCATGGGTTGATGTGAGTATGGACTTCGTGTTGGGATTACCGAGGACACAGCGTGGTAACGATTCCATATATGTGGTGGTGGACAGATTTTCGAAGATGGCACATTTTATTGCTTGTAAGAAGACGGCGGATGCTGTTCATGTTGCTCAGTTGTTTTTCAGAGAGATCTATCGACTTCATGGATTGCCAGAATTGATTGTGTCGGACAGGGATACTCGTTTTCTGAGTCATTTTTGGCTAAGTTTGTGGAAGATGGTGGGAACGAAGTTGAACTTTAGCAGTGCTTATCATCCGCAAACAGATGGACAGACTGAGGTGGTTAACAGATCATTGGGAAATTTGTTGAGATGTCTTGTACAAGACAATCTGAAGAGTTGGGATGTGAAGTTATGCCTGGCAGAGTTTGCCCATAATCATGCGATAAATCGAAGTACTGGGTTCAGTCCATTTCAGATAGTATATTCAAGTTTACCGAAGGGACCATTGGATTTAACGGTAGTGCCACAATCAAAGAAGACAGTTAAGAAAGCTGCTGATTTTGTTGAAGGGTTGACGGAATGTCATAAAATCGTTCAGGAACGATTGGAAAAAGCAAATGAGAAGTATAAACAATCTACAGATTTGAAACGACGAAATGTTGAGTTTAATGAAGGAGATATGGTTTATGCAGTGTTAACAAAAGATCGTTTTCCAGTAGGCGCTTATAACAAGTTGAAAGCCAGGAAATTTGGTCCGGTGGAAGTTGTAAAACGAATTAATGAAAACGCTTATAAGTTGAAGCTGCCGGATGATGTGTATACGTCTGACGTGTTCAATGTTAAACATCTTATACCATATCATGGGGATGAGTCTGTTGTGGAAGAAGAAGGTGCAAATTCGAGGTTGAATTTTTCTCAACCTGGGGAGGATGATGCAGCGCAGAAAGTTAAAGGCCTAGGTCGCTCATGACCTAAGAAGTTCGTAGGTCGCTCACGACCTAGCAAGATAGAGGAGGGAGCAAGTAATGCTGGAAAAAGTGGCAGTGTCCAAATTGGTGAAGTGTTAGGTCGCATACGACCTAACGAGGCTTTTAGGTCGCTCCAACGACCTACCGAAGATTTGCAAGCTAACGAACTAATGGAACGACCTAACATGTTTTTAACCCGTATACGACTTAGCGAGTTAGAAGATAGGTCGCAAGAAGGACTTAACCAATTAACTCGTGTACAACCTAGCGAGATAAGGAATAGGTCGCTGGAACGAGCTAAGAAGGTGCTACGAGTTAACAAGTCGCGACCTATGATAGGTCGCAGGAAGACGTTACGACCTAAGTTAGGTCGCAAGGAGTTAGGTCGCGGAGTTTTGATTCGACCTAAGTTAGGTCGCATAAATGAGTTACGACTTAAGGTAAGTCGCTGGGTGAACTGGGAGTTAAAGTCGCAAGGACTTAGGTCGCAAGGCTTAGGTCGCAAAGTTATTCCTGGAACCGCTTATCTTTTAGGTCGCGAAGCTCTGGAAGCCGTTGATTCGTCTGCCGAGTTAATCTCTGCCTTTGATGCCTTCAATACGTTGATTTGGGATGCCGCAAGTTTTAAGTCGCTGAAGACTTGTTGCCATGGATTCTATTGCCGACTTAATCTGGATCGTTGCTTCCTTGGGTCGTTGATAGATGCAGATGTTATGTCGTATGATTGTAAGTCGTGAGTAGTTAGGTCGCGTACGACCTAAGTGTTGTAAAGACGTTGTGTTTGTAATGGGTGTGTTATAATAAAGACTGCTAGGTCGCTGGGTTTTATAGGTCGCATCATTGTAGGTCGTAGGTCGTAAACGACCTAAGTACTCATAATATTTTGAAATTTCTGTTGTGTTGAGTTGTAGCCTATAAATAGGCGTGTATGGTCATTTTGTAAGGTTGTTGAATATTGAATAAAATTCTCTTTTGTTAGCTTTGTGCTTTCAATTTCAATTGGTAGTCGAGCGTATCTCCTATCTCCACTTACGTCATTCGAGTGCGCTCGAATCATCGTTTGCTGAAGCCGATTCACGGAATCTTGTGCGCAAGATCAACGTTGAAGAATCGTAGATCTCTTTCCCAGTATCTTCGGATCAACGAGACAGAGATAGCTAGAGTTCGGTATCTTCGGATCAACGAGTTCGGGCATTTCAGTATCCATCAATCCACCGATTACTACTTTCACCGATCGAAGATTGTTTTGATTAATCCGCTGCGTCAAAACTGTTTAGAAAAATAAACGTTGATTTATTTTTGAAGTGTGGAAACTATATATCTAGTAAAGATATTTTGAAAAATAAATAATTTGGAAGATTATTTGGAATCTGATGATGTTGCGCATCTTTATTGATAGTTAAATAACCGCCTATCAATAATTACCTTGAATGGGTATTTCTTGTGAATTGTATGAATTTGAATGCCACACTTATTTTTGAATAAGCGCTCACTATTCGGGTTAGCCGGGAAAGGACCATGGGGTCGTAAAACCCATTCCGAATATGTGATACGTCGTAATGAATTGCATTTCATGACCGGTGTTGAAGACCGGATATTTTTGAAAACGGAAGGATTACCGTCGTACATCGGCTGATCTCCGATTTAGAAGTTTTATCACCCTTAGTGACGGGAAGTCCGGACGTGATTAGAAAATTATCCGGATTTGCAAGGGCTTCGTGAGAAGTGCCTTCGGTTCTGTTCGATCCCGGAACAGACTTGTATGGTTGTGTGTCTGACGTTACAAATTGAGATATAAAGCTGATTTCTTTCAAATACATTTCTGTTGGTGGCGGAGAATTTATTCTCTTAGCTTAACACCCTTCTCTGAGACGTATGAGCTCAGAGGTTGTGTAGTTGAAATTTATCAGCGATATATTCCCAATTTGGTAACGTGGCATGCTGAGTGTTGCTGTGAAATGATCGTTGTTTGATCATTTGTGATATGATCGTTTGTTTGATCATTTATCTTTTTGATCATTACTTTGATCATTTGTTTGACCCGAAGCATGGCTTTGTGACAAAGCGTAGCTTTGTGGACGAGACTTCGTCGAGCCTCACACCCCGGAAATGGTCAAAACAGGAAGGATGCAGCAAGGTTCTAGGGAGTAGCGCCCCTTAGTGTATGTCATTCCTTCTGGATAGAGGTGGTATCATGGTATGGAGCCCAGATACTTAACCTATGTTGATACTGCTTATTATGTGGTTGTTACGAATCGAGGATCCTCGGGAAGATCGGTTACGATCGGGGGATGGCATACGCGTGTCAGTAGTTACCTATTTTTGCAGAGGTAACCCGACCTTGTGTTGGAAGAGATCCGGTTAGGTTCTCGGGACATCATTCCAGAGGCGTTTCCATGTGGCAATGGGAAGTTCCTTGGCCTGACCATTTGTTGGAAATCCAAAGAAACAATACGTGACGTGTACGGTTTTAGTTGTATTACCTGCTATGGAATGTGGCGGTAACCTGCTATTGAACATAGTAGCTATAGTAGGCATACGATACTGGTCGTATGTTGGCTAAGATTAATATTATACTTTCGAAATGTTTTCTACACTATGCACTAATTATAATATCAAAAAGGATTTGATTTTTGCGTGGTAAGCATCTTTGACTATCATAAGAAGAAATCTCCTCCAATTCTGCGTTTGCATTGTGTGTGTGGCGGGAGGTCTTATGGTAGTTTCATTTTCAAAAGCATTGCGAAATTGACTTTTAAAATATTCCTTTGTTGTCTTTTAAAGATAAACTGTTTTACGATCTCACACCAGTCACCATGACTGACTCGGAGTTTATTGTTTCCCTTCTAAACTCTGGGTGCCCATTATTTTCCACACGGGCAACCTAGAGTTATATTATCAGGATATTCTGGATATTCTGGAGCTGTGGAAGCAAGCTGGATGGCGTAACGTATCACATATACTTTGTTTATTTATTCCGCTGTGTATTCTGTATGAGGACAAGTTATATAACTGTCCATTGTTGTATTGAGTTGTATATTGACTCTGATTGATGTATGTATAAACTGATATAGTTCTTTGTTTTTAAAAGACTAATGATTATCTATTATATATTGTTCCGCTATGATATGTGAGATTCTGATATTGTTTCTGTTTTTGATGTTGTTCTGTTCTTCTTCTTTCTTTTTCTTCTATCTTTTCTTCTACCTCTTCTTTTAAACCCTAAGAATTCGGTTTTCCGGCATTCGTTTGCTCGGCAGTTGATACAGTGGACGTATCGATGTCGATTTTCGGAAGTCAAAGAATCGGGTCCTTACACTAGTTGTGCCGTGTCACCTACCATATCGACCTATACTACGAGTTTCTATTTGTATCGTACCTATGGAGTATCTTCTCGTAGCCTCTCTGGGTATGCAGGTACTGTGTAGACTATTGGCATATTACGTGTTAAGGTGGAAAATGTAAAGCCTTAACGCTATTAAAAAGTATGTTTATTTTATGATTAGACATTATTATAATAGCAAATATTACTACATAGTAGATAGTTTAACGGATCCTTAAAGAATGGGCGATCCCAAGCATTCTTTAAGTTACTTGTACTTTTACTACAGTTCACTTGAGTTGGTTTACATTGTATAAGTATGTATGTCCTGACTCGAGTGTTTGTATTTTTATTTACGCTCGGGTCAGCCTGAGTTATTCACAGATTTAGATTTCCGCTCTCTTGGAGATTTGAATCGCTGGAGATTATCTGCTTGTCTTGTCCTATCTATTTCGGTTCTGTTGTTCTGTTCAGCTTGTACTTGGTTATCATATTGAGACTTCTGTTGTATTTTATTTCTTCTGTTGTATCTTATTTGACTCTGATATATTTACATAGTAGCTTCATGAACTACTATTTCTTTTACTTCCGCTGCATTATTTTACTCTGTGTCTGTGATCTATGATTATTTATTTGTTGTATATTCTGAGATTTGCCAAATTTTATTTACAACGCGGTATTTTGAGCAAATCAATTCCGGCATGAGTGTCTACCTATACACTTATAATGGATGCGAATGGTTGAAAATATCGGGTCGTTACAGTTGGTATCAGAGCTTTGGCTTTGAGGCAAAACTCAGCATATGGAGTAGATTTATTTACAGAATCACTTTCGTTCGAGTTTGAAGCTTTTCCTCTTGATTCGAATTTCCTTTGAATTTTTGGAACATTCCCTGCGGTTCCAAAATTTATTCTTGTCCCTCAGTATTCATCTTCTTTTGATTTTGGAGTATCACATAACTCCACTTCGAATGAGCTTTATAGTGAATTGGCGTTCGCCAATACTTTAATGACTTGTAAACGGGTGAAACTCCTTACAATTAGCATCGATTCACCAGAGATTTATATCTATCCTTTGTTTAGATGCTAATATCTTTTGTTATTCCAAACTCTATCTCTTGAGATCGGATGTAGATTTACCCCAGAAAAATTCACATTTGATCTTATTCATTAAGTCACGGTTGACCCGGTTAAGGTTGTCCGCGATTTATTTAAGCTTATCCATCTTCATATTTTGTTAATTAATCATCTTGTCTTTTGTTTCCAAAATATCTCCAAACATTTTGAATTGTACTTGTAAATCTATGTTTGTTTTATATATTGTGTTGTTTGAGTTGTTGATGTTGATTTGGGCTTCCGATCGATTCGTCTGATCAACGCTATCGATAGGATTTCAAAAACACTTTGACAGAACAAACTGACACAATATTATTTTAAAATTTGGTTAATGAAATAAATTTTGATATCAGTAAATATTATGGAACTTAATAAATTGATTTGAATTGATTATTTGAAATGATAATACTTGATTTATCACTCTATAAATGAATTTATAAATAGTTGTTTATAAATTTGATTTGGGAACTGAAATGAATTTAAATTAAGAATTTGAGAATTTAATTTCTGATGGTTTCGAACTTTGTGTTTAAAGCTTTAAAAGGATATATTATTTAAAGTATTTTTGAATAGAAATTTGTTTCCAAATAATTTTAAAGTTTAAAAATCAGTGCTCTTCTCTTTGTCGCTGGAAAATAATTTCGGTGATGACTGCAGCATCATCGACGTTCATTTTCGAGTTTCGAAGTGAAGAAACCATTCTGTAGTTTTGCTACAGCTTTGTTTTGGGAAATTTGTTTGATTTGAATTTCTAAAAGATGATTTGATTTATAATATATATAGATATATGATTTAAATTTGATTTGACAAATTTTGTACATACATTTATTTATCTCTAAATGGTTTGAAAAGAATCAGAAATTTTATTCTTAAATTCTATCTTAAATAATAACTTCAAGTATAAAAAGAAAATCAAAATTTTGAATAAATATTCAAGCTTGAAATGATTGAATTAGAATGTTTATAGTGTATATTAGTTATAGAAAGTTTTATTTGTATAATACTCAATTGCATTCAAATATAACTTACCTTAATTTTTAGAAGTTAACAATGTAATTAGATAATATACAATATAAAAAGTTTTATAAAGAAAATTTGAGTGGTTATAATAAATGTCATACACTTAAATTTTAGTTATAAAAGATTAACAGAGGTAAATAGACTAAAAGGTTAATTGAATAACTTACAATACAAAATGATGTTAAAGGAACTAAAAATAAATTAAAACAGTTATAATAAGTGTAAGTATATTTAACATAGGTGATAAAATATTGAAAGTGGTAAATTTAATTATAATTAGGAATAGAGAAGAATTAAATTTATTAAGTACATTATGAGTATAATAATGATTTTTCCAATCCATGAATTCTGAAATTGTTAGTTTAAGAAAATTGGATGATAAGATAATGTAATTAGAGGTAGTTAAGATTTATTTAACTTGTGTAAAATTAATTATCAGTTTAAGATGAAACCATGGAAATTTCAAACCTATTATCTTATTTTGTTTTTCAAACTTATTATCTTATTTTGTTTTCAATCTGTCTATTTGTTGTCCTTATTTTTCCTTCTTATAATCTTTCGGTTTAGAAATCTTTCTATAATCTTTAATAATCTTTGCTACTCATTTTGAATCTGAGCACAGCTTTCATCCACAGACCGTCGGTCAAGCGGAAAGAGTGAATCAGATTTTAGAGGATCTTTTCGTGCTTGTGTTCCTGATTTTGGAGAATCTTGGAAAGATCACCACCACCTTGTTAAACTTACCTATAACAATAGTTATCAGGTATAATTTCAATCTCCTTGTCATCTTGTCTTAATCCTATTTCACTCTATTTTTTTTTCTGTGCTTTCCCGTACCTCATTCCTAGATTTCTGCATATATTTAAATTTGACTTTATTTTATTTTAAATTATTTTAAACTTGTTTTATTTCAAACATTTCATTTCTAGATATAAATTTTGATTGTTGTGTGAATTAGTTTCAAACTAGTATAAATTGGATATTTCACTGAAAAGTGAATTTCTGTTCAAACTAGTCAAACTTTGACTTTTAAATTTAAATTTAAATAATTCAAATTCTTAAATTTTATATTTTATTATGAAAATAGATTTAATTCCACGAATACTGCTTTTCGTTTTGTTGAAAACGGACTTATATTGTAGAAGTTATGTAATTTTCAATTTTGTGTATAAACTGTTTATTTTGCAATATTATTTATTTTAAATCATATAAATTATATTTTTATTTTCATATTTTGTTTCAATATGTGTTAATAGGTTATTTTATGTCTTTTAATATTTTTAAAATGATAATATAATTTTTCTAAAGTATACTTGAATTTATTTCAATTTATAAAGCCTAGTTTCCATTTTTCTGCTATTTTCTTAATTTAAATTATATTTAATTAAAATTTATTTATTTAATTTTGTGAAAGAATTTTTATTTTTTGTTAATATCTTTATTTATAAATATTTTCTAAGTCCATATAAATCCTTCAAACTTTATTCTGTTTATTTTCAAATTTTCTAGACTAGTTTTCATTTTCTGTGCTATTTTCTTATTTTAATCATTTATAATTAATATTTATTTATTTATATTTTGTTTATTTACTAAATTTTCGTATTTTTATCTGAATTTATATATATATATATTTCAGTTGTTTAAATTTATATAATGAAATTATAGAAATTTGAAGAGTTTGTGACTTTTTATATGCCTTAGTCCTTTTGTATTCTACACCCTTTCATTTCATAACTCTTGCATTCATTTGAGGCCAACCATATCTCATTTCTTTCAGCAGATCACATATCATTTTCACGTAAACAAATGTCCTCCCTCATCTCCTAAAACTCACGGCACTTCAAAGAAAAATATGGCTTCCATTCTCCTCTTATCTTCTTCCTTTATCTCTTCTTTACTTCACAATTTCCATTGATTTTGCCTTCCTCCTCTTCTAGCTTTGCTTGGCCTCTACCACCTTCATATCCACCATCCTCTACCACCTTCATCTCCACCATCCTCTACCACCTTCATCTACCACCTTGGCCACCCCTAGAACCACCACCACCACCAGCAACTACATGACTTTTGGCTGCTACTGCACCATCACTCTCCACTGTCCAGATCTGACCTAAGCATGGCCGAGCCCATGGGATGACCATGCCAAGCCAAAAGTTGAACCAAACCTCACCTATTTGCCTTGACCTATTGTATACTCCACTTTGCAACTCTCCTACATCTTCACACTTATGTAGCCATGAGTTTTGATGCCATACCTGATCCAAACTTGAGCTATATCACATCATGGCTGAGCACTTGATCCCCTATGGCCAAGCATTTGAATGGTAAAGACAAGGTCTTGTTCCTTGTTGCTTTGTATTTCAATTTGTTCAACATTGTTTTATGTTAAATATATTCATGTGCTATATTATTTTGTCTTGTTTGGGTATTGTTTACAAGATCATATCTTGGCTCTCTTTTCTCACTTGAATCAAAGTCGTGCTGTATCATGCTTGTCGTGCTTTCTGGAATCTATTCTGTGTGTTTTGATCGCTAACTCCAGCACAAAAAGGTCAGTTATTCTCACCAGACAATATGTACCTATATAACTGATAAACCGACACCATTTGAATCTGTAATGTATATCATCATGTTATATATGCTTATATTATTATCATATGATGTTCACACCTGTTATTACACCTGTTATATCATATGTTACTGTTATTTCATGCTATTCTATTATTTATATATGTTATCACCATTGCAAGTTCCCTATAGACTAGAATCACTATGGGTTGAAATGATACATACCCGAACGGACTTTAGAACAAGGGAATATCGTTATGGGCTGAAATGATAGGCCTGAGCGGTTTTCAAATTCATTCATTTAACTTGGGATTGCGGGTTTGAAATGATAGAACCTGGATTTTTCTTTTTTAAACCGCGGGTTGAAATGATACATATCCGTATCACTTGACCTAGGTTAGAAAACTATATACAGGCCCGTGGTTATTTTATAAAGTGTTTTGGATATTTTAAGTATTTTAAAAATATAATTTATGAAATTTGATTTAAATAGATTTTGAAATGTCTTAAAATAATGAAATTATGATTTTTCTATGAGTTAAAAATGCAATTAATGAATGGTTATATTGGATTATTGAAATACAACTTAAGTTTGGAATTTGGAATTTTGGTTAAATGATATTTAAGTTATATGAATAAAAATGGAAATTTAATTTATATTTGGAAAATGGTAAATATGATAATTTGATTTAAATTTGAATCTAAGTGATTTATTAAAGTATTATTAATTTTTCTATGAATTTAAGTGGTTAAATAAATGAATGCTTAAATTGTAATTTTAAAATATAACTTGACTGGGAAATGTAAATTTGGTTTTAATTAAAGATTTTAAATTAATTAAATAAAATTGGAAGTTTAGTTAAATTTGTGAAATGGTAATTTAAATTTGAAGTGTTAAGTTTATTTGTTGAAAGTGAAGAAAAGGAAATTATACACTTGAACTAATAAGTGGAATTATTGAAATTTGGATTTATTTATAAGAAATTGGTTTAATAAAAATCAAAATGTTTAATGATATGTTAATGAAAATTTTAATGTTAAATTATGATTTTTAAAATGTTTAAAGAGTTTAAAATGAAGTTATTTAATTGTTGGAAATACACTAAAAAGCTGGAAATCACTTTTAATAGCATTCAGAAATGCTATGGTTCTGAATTACACTAAAAATTGAATAAAAGGGCTACTACAGCATTTCTGAAATGCTGCAGTTGCTGTAGTTGAACTAATAGGCAAAAACTTAACTCAGGTCTATTATAGCATTCTCTGGAAATGCTGTAGTAGTCTGCAGTCTTTGTTAAAATCAAATAAAACCTTTGTTTTGAAATCTGAGTTACCTCAGCACTTCTGGAATGCTGTCTTTTCTGTTTCAAACTATAATTTAACTAAAAACTGAGTTTTAACAGCAGTTTTTAATGCTGTCTTTGCTGAATAAAAATGTTTTCAAGTATAACTTATAACAGCTTTTTTCTAAATGTTGCGAAAGGCTGAAATTTTAATAATTATGGTTTTTGACTTAGTAAACGAACTCAGAATGGTTTGAAACTTTGGAGATTGAATACTTGATTTGAAAATATAATAATTACACTTTTAAAAGGTTTAAATGAATTATTTTGATTTGAATATAAACTATTTAAAGGTGATTTGAAATGATAATAAATGAATGATATCTTTGAATTTAAAAAGGTATTTAAAGTTGATACATTAAATGATTTGAAATGAAGTTTTGGAAAGATATGATATTTTGATATATTAAATGATTTTAAATGAAGTTTTGGAAAGATATGATATTTTGATATATTAAATGATTTGAAATGAAGTTTTGGAAAGATATGATATTTTGATATTGAAATGATTTGAAATGAAGTTTTTGAGATGATATGATGTTTTAAATATCTTGAAATTGTTTGGAATTATTAAATCTTTATTTTGATAAAGATTTGGATTTGAAATGATATTCTATTTTAAATTATAAACTGTTTTAAATTATAACCACGGGTTATAATAACGATTGGTTGTTAAAGAGACCGGGATCGGATATGGACATACTTTCTGTCGATACCGAAAACCACTTTGACAACTGTGTACGCGGTGGAGTTTCCAGAATGAAGTAGGATGGTGACAACGATCCTAAGGTATATACGTGGACCCAACCCCCCTGAGTTGGCATAAGGTGGCTAAAACAGGAGCGATTGACGGACCAAGGAGGTAGCACCTCTTATCGGACACACTTCTTCGATACCATTCTATTACTTGTGATTGAGTTGGTGCGCACCCTTGATTTGGGAGTGTTGTTCGAGGTGGGCGGTAGTGGCTGCTATGCGTCACCACCAGTCCGGATGCGTAATTGGTATATCTACCCTGGCATTGCCTAGTTGTGCCATGTCACCTACCATATCGAGCTTTACTACGAGTTTCTATTTGTGTCGTACCTATGGAGTATCTTCTCGTAGCCTCTCGGGGTATGCAGGTACTGTGTAGACTATTGGCATATTACGTGTTAAGGTGGAAAATGTAAAGCCTTAATGCTATTTAAAAGTATGTTTATTTTATGATTAGACATTATTATAATAGCGAATATTACTACATAGTAGATAGTTTAACGGATCCTTAAAGAATGGGCGATCCCAAGCATTCTTTAAGTTACTTGTACTTTTACTACAGTTCACTTGAGTTGGTTTACATTGTATAAGTATGTATGTCCTGACTCGAGTGTTTTTATTTTTATTTACACTCGGGTCAGCCTGAGTTATTCACAGATTTGGATTTCCGCTCTCTTGGAGATTTGAATCGCTGGAGATTATCTGCTTGTCTTGTCCTATCTATTTCAGTTCTGTTGTTCTGTTCAGCTTGTACTTGGTTATCATATTGAGACTTCTGTTGTATTTTATTTCTTCTATTGTATCTTATTTGACTCTGATATATTTACATAGTAGCTTCATGAATTACTATTTCTTTTACTTCCGCTGCATTATTTTACTCTATGTCTGTGATCTATGATTATTTATTTACTGTATATTCTGAGATTTGCCAAATTTTATTTACAACGCGGTATTTTGAGCAATTCAATTCCGGCATGAGTGTCTACCTATACACTTATAATGGATGCGAATGGTTGAAAATATCGGGTCGTTACAAATATTAAATGTGAATGGTTTTATAAATGAGGATTAATGTTTTATAAGTTGATTGTTTTGAATAAAATATATCAAATATTAAATTTTGTACTTAGCCCTTTTCGAGGACGAAAAGTTTTGAGTGGGGGACAATGTAACGACCTATATTTTTAACTACTTTAAAATTATGGAATTTGATATAATTATTGAGTAAAAATGGAAAAAAATAAAAAATTAATGATTTTTAATGTAAGTTATTGGATAGGAAGTTGAATAAAATTTTGAAATAAACTAATTTCGAAGGTTTGGCGATAACGAGTATTGAAATGAAATTCTATATATTAACTAGATGTATAACCATAACTGAAGTTGAATAATAATTGTGAATTATTTAGATAAAAATAAAATGATGTGGATAACTAAAATTTATTTGGAACTTAATGATTTATTTATATTGATTTATATGATAATTAAATTGTTTAAAGTTAATATTGCAATTATTTGAATAATTGAATTCTGAATTTAATATGAATGAAAATGGTATAGAAAGTTGATCTGAATTTTATTTAAGTATGAATGAAGATGTTAACATTTAAAATTGGATTTAAATGTGAATAAATAAAAAATTGGAAATTGTATATTTTATTTAACAAGTGAAAATAGTCTTTCAGGGCACAGTCTCTGATTTCGACGAAACCAGTTCCATTGGGTCCGTAATAGTGTATTATTATCGAATTTCAAATTTCGTAGCATTTGGAGTTATCATTTGGTCGTACGGGATAAGAACACGTTGAAATTTATATCGAAAAATTAATATAATAATTAGGTTCAAAAAGTTATCTTCTCCATACGATCAAATTTGGACTCGAAACTTGTTCCATTGCGTTCGGTATAGGGGTATAACATTAGGAACGACTGGCGGCATGCCTTGATAGGGGTTCGAGATTTTAGTTCCATAAGCAGGATATTTTGAATTTAAAATTATATATATATATATATATATATATATATTTGACTTTGACTAGCCTACATTCTTTCACCATCAGCCACCCTATCTCTAAAAGCAAGCTACCCTATTCTTCAATTCAGCCGACCTACTCACGTTTCTTCTTGTCTCCCTCTTTATATCTCACGCCTTCATTCGTTTTCTTCTTTTCAAATAGAGAGAGAAAAATATATGTTCTTATTTTAAAAACCAGGCTCCATCCTACGGCCACGATTTCATGCGATAATCAGAACTATTTCGACAATCGATCCCAACTACAAAGTCGGAGAGCACGAGACGCTGAGTGATCTCAACGATGGTGATCTGCTAATACGACCCGTGGCGACCAAAATTTGCTTGAGAGGGCGGTGCGGTTCAAGGTTAATTTTTGCACGACGGCGGAGATCTGGGTGATGACACTAGCATAGGAGGGAAGCCCGAAGGGAGGCGCACCCACGGCAGCGATCTGGGTGATGACACTAGCATAGGAGGGAAGCCCGAAGGGAGGCGCACCCACGGCAGCGATCTGGTTAGGTCCGGTCGTAAGTAGGTCGCGGTGATGAAAATTACGAGTGATGTGAAGTTGGGTTCTAGCGACCAGGTTTAGGAGAAGGGTTAGCGTGAGGGTTTAGCATCTAATGACGTTAATGGGATTAATGGTAATTATTATTATTTAATTTAAGCTAATTGAATAAAAAAATTCGAATGTTTATAATTACGTACCTTTTCCATACGAGGTCGAATTCGAACGAAACGAGTTGCAGCGGATCCATCGACGTCGTCTACAGCATGGAGTTAAAATTGTTACAATTTGCTTCATTCGAATTTTCAGATTTGAACGAAGGTGAGTGTTTTATAACGCTCAAGAAGTACTAGAATATTTTTATGCTAGTTAAATTTGAAATTATGAAGTGATATAAATTTATTGATCGTTGTTTGATAAATTTAATTGTCATTCGAATTAGTTGTTAAAAATTAAAATTGACAGTTAAATTTGAAATTGGAATTTAATTGCCAGCAAAATACTTGATATTTACAACTATGAAATTGTTGTGAATTATTTCAACTATTTGGATGATTGATTGTGATAGATGTTGATTGATTGATATTTGGACAATTGGATGTTTATTTATTTTTATATATATCCTATTATCACCTGGTAAATTTTTTTACAGTATATAAAACTGTAAATTTAATTATTTCGAATAAATTAAGAAATAGGTTGAAATGATATATACTTATGACACTGTGAGTGATTTGGATTGAAATGATATATATCCATCCTTGGAATTAAATTGAAATAACCGATCACTTGGCCATAGGATAGAAAATTATATACAGACACCGGATTGGTCAAATTAAAGGATTTTAAATTTTTTGATTTGAAATCTATTTAAATGATTTTGATTTAAAGAAATAAAAATTGGATTTATGAAAATCAAATTATTTTCGAACTCGAGCTTGAAATGTAATCAAAATTTGTTAAACGAAATTGTTTAAATGATCGCATTTGAGATTTTTAAGTTATAATTGAAATATGATTTGAGTTCGAAAATTGATTTGTTCTAAAAGATTTGGATTTTTATTCGAACTTTGAAATATTGCTAAGTAAACATAATTTAAATCGATATTTCAAAATTGAGCTTGGAATTAAATTATTTTAAGGATTTGAATCTTAAATTGAATATTGAAGGTTAATTTAATTTAAGTGATTTAAATCGATATTTTGAAAATCGAACTCAAATTTATATAATTCGAAATGGTTTAAAATTGAGAATTGAAATTAATTCAAATTGGAATTGAATTGAATTAATTAGAGTTGAAATCGAAATTGAATTAATTTGGAATCGAAATTGAAATTGATTTGAATTAAAATTGGGATCGAAGTTAATTTGAATTGAAATCGGAATTGAATCGATTTGAATGGAAATGGAAATTGATATTGATTTGAATTTGGAAGATTTGGAATTGAATCGGTTAGACTTTGAAACTATTTTCAAATAAATTATTTGAGTATAAACTATTAAAAATCTATCCTTTTAAATATTCAAATTATTTTGATTTTCCAAACTACTTTACTATATAAACCATTCTCAATACTCAAACTATTTTAACTATTTAACTACTTTAAAACTATTTAAGTTATTTTCTAAAAACTCAAACTGGTCAAGGTTGGAATATTTATATTTAAATCATGAATTTAAATACGAATTGGGTTAAATTGAAGTTATAACCCAAATGGAAATTCGAAGCAATGTTGAATTGGAACTGAAATCGAGATATTAAGGCGAAAATGATTTTGAATTGAAATAGTATATTTTGAGTAAATATGATGATTTCAAAATGGATTTGATTTTGAAGCGAATAAGATATTTTGATATCAAATACGAATTGTTTTCGAAATGTAAAAGTACCAACCGGTGTGTAAAACGACGTTTGGTTGTTAAAGAGACCGGGGCCGGATATGGGCACTCTCTGTCGATACCAGAACCACTTTAACAACTGTGTACATGGAGTGATGGTCCAGAACGAAGTGGTTGGATTTTGCGTCGTTTGCTGGATTTGAAGAAAGAGAACGATGATGGATTAGCCTGGCACTTGTGCTAATTTGAAATGACTAAAACAGAAGTCGTACCAGCCTAGTGGGCTAGCTACCCCGAGCGGACACACTTCTTCGTATTACCATCATTTACATTGTGATTGATTGGTGCGCACCCTCGGATTATAAGAGTGTTGGATGCGGTGGGCGATCATGGCTATCATGCGTTACCACCAGCTGGGAAGGGTAAACTGGTAGTATCCTACCTTGGCCATTGCATCACGTGCTTTGTCATACTTTTATCTTTATATGAGACCCCTACTATTTTGGTTTAGTGTTATCGTATCACGGCGCATCACTGACTACCGACGTGCTACTGGTGGTGTCAAATGCAAACTGTACGCCAATGCTTAAAAACGCGTTAAGGGGGATTAATGTAAAGCCTTAACGCTAAGAAAAATATTTATTTTATTGATTAGACATTACATATATAGCGTATTCTACTACATATAAATATTTTGACGGATCCTTAAGAGATGGAAAATCACGTAACATCTCTTGAGTTATTGCACGCACGTTATACACTAGATAGAAGATGTGAAAACCCGTAAACATCTCTGACGCCATGGCACTCATGTTTTATGCTATATCGATTTGACTCACATAAGAATAGTTTAGTCCTGACTCGAGTGTTTTGTCTTTTCATTACGCTCGGGTCAGCCCTGAGTTTTCAGCTTATTGAAGGTTTATTCTGGAGGACGAAGACGAAGATTTGGTATATTATTACTATTATTATTCCTGCATCATGTTGTTCTGCTGCATTATATCGTTTTCTATTGTATATGTATAACTCTGATAAATGTTGTATAAATTATAATCAAATGTATAGTAAACAACTTCATGAACTGTTTATTTGATTATTATATTTTATCGTTCCGCTGCGAGATTCTGTGTTTATTTTCTTATTCTTTCCTTATTTTTCTTAAATAACCCCATTGATTATCTATGTTTCAGATTGTTTAAGTCGGACATGTGTGGATTATTGTCGATTTAAACCTCCCGAAATGTGGGTCGTCACATGCATCAAATATAATAACCAACGATGGTGTCGCAGATCTAGGGCTCAACCTCACGATCAGGCCTCCATGTTGGATACTTGCTAATCTGGTTCACTCCTAAGCTATAAAGGAAGCTGGACACAAGTGGACAACATATAGAACTCAAATCATATATCTATACATAGCTCTAAACGTAAGCTGATAGACGGCTCCGTATAAGTCAACATATGACTATGATATTCTAGAGCACTAATCCCTCACCAACACATGACTCTACACATAGCCAACACATGGCTATAATATACTCCTACCACAATAGGTAAAACAATATACACATGAGCGGATTTCCATTTGAGTGATATTTACTTACAAGGAATCATCAATCAAATAACATAACGGTGTCCATACCACCGCATGTTATATGAATAATTATTCAATGCTCATAAACTACACTCGATTTATACTAGATATCTCTATATGACAACTCCGATAAATAATCGAGAAAGTGTTACCAAAAGTCTCATATCATACGATATCACTAATCCATTTATTCAAATTTCTCATCACGCATAAATGAAATCTCACAAATCAAATATAAAGATGTCATCATCGTATCATATCAAATCATTAAATAAAATCTATAGACGATGAATCATTCGTATAAAACTTATTCAACAATAGGAAAAGAAATACCAGTATAGAAATATAGAAATGGATTATTCAAATAACTAATGTATAAACATAACAATAAATAATATGTAATACTCATAACATATAACCTTAATTTAACTTATTAAATATTTAGAAATAGGCAAGTTATCAAAAATCCAATTTAGTATCACAAACTTGATATAATATTAATATATCAGACTTTGAAAACTATAAAATATCAATTAAAGATTATTTTTTCTATTACATTTATATAATATTTAATAAATATATATTGGAGTTTAGATATATTTGATTTGGCTTATTTCAAATGTTGTATATTTATATTTTAATCATAATCACTAAAACTTACATACAAATAGGGATGTACGTACACACAAGAAAGGATATCAATACAATAAAATTGAACAATATATAATATGTTAGGTGTATTACAACTGTAAATTGTAAAAAAAAAAACTAAAACATAGAAAAATGCACAAATGTAAGGGTTAAGTTTCAAGATACAACAACAACAACCAGAATGCACGAAAACAGGCAATACTTTAACATACAAATGCCCATACAAATTCACTCAACTTGGCAACACAGCACGTCAAATGCACAAGTCTATGCAGAGAATAATACAAAAGTTTCTCTACACCAAATACATACATACATACATACATACAAACATATATATATATATATATATATATATATATATATATATATATATATAACTGTAGTGATATCAAAGCTTTGTAGAAAATATAAGTAAATAATTTGCAATGTAAAATAAAGAGAATAACGACCCATATTGATTCTAACTAATCATAGTTGATGGATTTTGCTTAAAAATAAGCCATGCTCTTAACAATCAATCGTTCAAGTTAAATGCATGGAAATATAATTAAATAGCTTCATTCATTATTGGTGAGTGAGCTATGGCGTTCAAAATGGGCTTCAACAATTAAAACTTCCATGCTACATAAAAAAATAAACTACCATGTCTAATCATTTGAATTCCAAGGCAAAATATGCTACAATTAAAACAAAATACTGTCTATTATTTACACTTTCATGCTAAAAGCAACACAAGCCACTGTTCTGAGAATAAACTTAAAAATAATTTAGAACAATAAATTGCGTTTCAATGCATAGCTCAACCTGCTCACTCACATGCATACGAAAATCCATAGCACCACACGATATAATACACAAGACCAACACACCCACACACAACACAATCACACACTACACTACAGGCTACAGACATATAATATAACACAACACATCACATATATTAATGCAAAGCAACACGTTTATAATCACACAAACATTTTTTATATACACCAAGGCACATTATCTAAGATATAAGTATTACTCAACAACACACAATCATACATAACCCCACAATCACAAATATATATATATATATATATATATATATATATATATATATATATATATATATATATATATATATATATCACATGCACCCAATCGCTAACCCACATTCACACACCAACATTGGCACGCACACATTCACACCTAAGCTACACATACATGCCCCGCTCAAGACATTACAAGTGCATGCATAAACACAGCGGCATTTACGAACTCGTATATATACCAAAATTGCACATATAAACTCATATAAATACACAACAAAATAAAGCCAAGTTCATAAAATAATTTCTGCACCATAACAGTTAGCAGAGGAATGTATACACAAGAGTTTACACACATCTTTATTAATAGTTGAAATAGAAGCACAATCTTTTGGTCCGACCGTGAATTTCCCAAAATACCCTTATATATAACTTTTTAAATATTAAATTGTTATTTCATATGATCTTTCCAATAATTTAGGAGATAAAATCTCTCTATAATTACTTTAGACGTATTCAAATTGATTTCAATTATCTTTCTTTAATAATAGTTGTAATAGCTTTGGTGTGACACTTTTTTTTTCAACGTAAACTATCAAAAACGCCCCTCTATATATTATCAGATCTTAATCACTTAAGAATATGATCTAATATTAAACTTCTTTTACAAATTCAAATGCCCTTAAAAGTAGGATCTAACAATTAAACATACTTAAATATTCCAAACGCTTATAAAAGTAGATCTAAAATTAAATTTTAATCGTTTTAATAACGTAATTAATTGTAATTTTGCGAAATTTTAAACGATAAAATTTTGAGATATAAATTTAATATTTGGAATGCGTCTAGTTAAACATAGCAACTGGAAAATTTTCGTTCAAAAATATAAAAGTTTATTTCGCACGTAAATTTACTTCAATTTAATCAGTTAAAAAGCGATGAAAATAAAACATTTTCAAAACCTAAATATTTTTACATAGAAAAATTCTAAAACATCTTCTGAGCAAGATGTCAGTTTGTCGTTTTTCCAAATTCGGACATCTTTGGCTCCGTCGATCTTATTTTTCAGTGTTTTCCTTGCATTTCCGCTAGTATAAAAATTCGAATTTTTATAATTCAATCGTACCACTGATATCTGTATACCGTTTTGATCGTCTCGTCGTACTGATCTCCGCGGTATAATCGTTTGTCTATTTCGACGTCCGGGGACGGTGAAATCTACGGAACAACTTCTGTATCGGTTCCGAAATTCGGGCTTTTGGTTATATGACCGTTCATTATCCACTGTATTACCAATAGCCTCTTGCCATTATTATTCTCCTTGAATTCAACTTCTGACTTTTCATTTTTCCCAATGGTCAGTAAATTCTAGTTCGTTCTTTTGGTCCCTTCCTTATCTTTTCTTGGTTCTGCCATTCTACATAAAAGAAAATATACGGTTATTATCTTCTGCCTCATTTCTCTCTTCCCCTTGACTGCCCTTGGCTCATCCAAACACCAACGCATCAGCCATCCCTTCTCCACCGTGACTATCACGCACCTCTGATTGCCATCCTTCCTTGCCTGTGACACGCCAACACCCTGAGCCTTCCATCCATCACTGCTCTGACCCGAACAACCAGGTCCACCTTCCCAGTCACTCGCCCATCTCCCACAGCCAGGCTCCGCCTTGCTCAGCCGCGTAGCCACCCCACGCGCTTCCCCATGCTCACTCGTCCTTGTTCTACTGCAGCACCCTATATTCTCCACGCCTAACAACCCCTTAGCCATTTTTCCACAACTGCTACTTTCCATCACTGCCACGCCGAGCATACTCCGCTTACCCATCCACCATAGCCCACTGACACACCCAGTGCAGAGCTCTCCTTCTGCAAGCCTTGATTCCACGACCTCGCTCCGCCTCAAGACAACGTGGCGCCTCCTTCTCTCCTCCACTGGCCAGCACACCCTTCTAACTTCACCGATCCTCATACCCTGCTCGTCCCCTGGCTCTCCACCTCGCCTCATCCCAGGCCAAAGGCTTTGCAAGGCATCACAACTCCTCCGTACCTCCCTCATTTCGCTCTATCACTTTCTCCCGCTGTTCACGACCCAGACGCCGAGCCTGAGCCTGCCACCCACTCGAGTTTTATTATCTTCGGTATGTTATATATTTATATTGGGTCTGCTATACAGTATATATAAAGTATCAAGGTTATATTAGCTTTACCTGTTAAGTTATATAGGTTAGTTTGAGTATCACGTTAGTTATAATATATTGTTACGTGTTATACGTAAGTATGGTATTTATACATTCTTTTTTTTTCAATAGCTCTTTGCTTTATATGAATACACATATTGTATATAAATATTACATCTTAGCTTTTACTTTTTCTCTACACAAGTTGACAGTATATAAATATTGGGTTTAGATCTTTAAAAATATATATATATATATATATATATATATATATATATGGGTTTTGTAGTAGTTCAATATAATTTCAGTTAATGATTCTGAAGTGAATATACAGGTATATGTTAATATATAAGAGCAATATATGGTTCTGGTTGTTATGTATATATGATAGATTAAGATATAAAACTTTTTTGCAAATATGGTATAACAATACATTTTTGAGTGTAAGCTTAGTTACAGCATCAGGGTTTGGAAATCTGTTTTCTTGTATTATGTTTTGCTGAAAGCATGTTCCCATAGCAATTTTCTATTTTATAGAGGCAGTGCATTTAAAAGCTACATTTGTATAAATACAAATTTTAGTTTATAAATTAATTTATGTACAGTAATATATGTAGTTTATAATGATTGAGATATTATATCAGTATGCATGGTTATCATGGATTTTATGATTTTATATATATATGTGCATGAATTTATTGAATAAAATATGTATTGCGTACAAATCATATTTCAGATGTTGATTGTATACTTATATATAATTTCTATGTTGCAACATTTGTATATACGGGAAATATTCAATAGTTTTAAAGTATATATATGTAATTGATTTAACATTGCTTGCTTGCGTCACAATTGTACATGTACTATATATATCATTTAATTTCTGAAAGTATACGTTTAAAAAAAAATGTTTATATATATTATTTTATCTTTTGTTTAAATATTGATTCAACAAAATAATAATAATAATAATATATTCTGTTCGATCAATATGATCCTGATTCGTTCTTATCAATTCTTATTATCAGCTTGTCTGTCGAAATTGTGCCAATCTTGCTTCAATTTGGAATTCGTGCTCAGATTCGTGACCCATCTCGTTTCGTTCATATATGCCTCGAAAGGTGAGCAATCACTCACGATTAACGTTCTTTTATTTATTAAATTTGATTTCAATTGAAACGACAATTGAAATATGCTGCTGTTAGTTATTTACACTGTTATATATGTTATTACCTGTATCAGTTCACCTGTGGCATCTGACACCCTTATTTGTTATTTATACAATGATAATCCAGTTTGGTTGATAAATGATTGTTTGTTGATGTTTGACATTGGATGTTAAATTGTTAATGTTGAAGTGATAGATAATATGTAATTGAATTTGACGTAGGATAGTTAGATTTGATATATATGTGAAATTTGATTAAATGACATTTGTATAATATGACCCCTTTAAATGTTAAATTTATTGACACGTAGGATTTGTTTAATTACACTGTGAACCACTGAATGTATGTTGTTAAATTGATGATGTATGAAATTGTAAATAGATGACAAGTGAAGAACAGTAATGTAATAATCTTTAATCTACATGAAATGATAGTGTAGATTCTAGAAATAATTATATTAATTTGCACAAACAACAATGCGAATTAATACGATTATTTCAGGATTATTTGAATTGATTATTGGATTGATATTGGTTGTTGTTATTGCTTGTTTATTTACTTTGACACCATCCCAGTTATCACACTGCAAGTTCCCTTTGCTATGTTTTGATTTTGAATTAAATTGGAATCAGGTTGAAATGATAAATACCCAAATTGAACTTTGACCTAGGATAGAGAATTAAATAAAAACCCGATTGGTCAATAATTTGATTTAAAAATAAACGAAGATTTTATTTGAATAAATAATATGGTTTTGAAATAAAGTTGAAATTTGAATTTTAATGAAAGGAAAATGTTAATATGTAATAATCTGAAACAAAATATTAACAATGTAATTGATAAAAGAATGTTGTTAAATTTGAGAAGTGATTGAATTAAGTTTGAAATTAAAATTAAGTTTGAAATTATTAAACTTTGAAATGATTTAATAATTAAGTTTGAAATTATTAAACTTTGAAATTATTTAATAATTAAGTTTTGAATTATTTAATAATTAAATAAGATTGAATGATTTAATGATCAAATTGAATTGAATTCTTTAATAAGTAAAATTGAACTTTTGAATAAGTGAATTTACTTCGTGAATAATTGAAATTGAGTTTCTTTATTAATTAAGTTTTGGAAAATTATTTAAGTAAGTAAATAAGTGAAATTGAATTTCTTTAACAAGAAATAAAATGTGATTTATTGAAATTAATGTAAGACTTGAAATTTAAAGGATTTGATTTGATGAATTTAATTTAATTCAATTTGTAAGTTTTGATATGATGTAGTTGAATTTAAATAATGGATTTAATGAATTGGAAATTTAATAGAAATTGTTTTGAATGACAAATTTACTTAACGAATATTGAATGAAATCGATAAATGAATTTAAATTGATTTAAATGTTAAATTAAATTAATTTAAATGATTTCGGAATGAAACTTATATACGAACTTGAATCAATATTTGAATTGATTTAAAATAAATTGAAATTGAATTATAAGATTTTGAAATGATAATTTGGAAGTTTTGGAACGTAAATTATGGAAATTGTTTTAGAAAGACAAATGAAATGCTGATTTATAAACTCTGATTGAAATTGAAATTGATTTGGTTTTGAAATAAATAAACGACCAATCGGTGAATTAATTTCGAAGGTTATTAAAGAGACCGGAATCGGTTATGGATATACTCTCTATCTAAACCGGAAACCACTTTAATAACTATACGCGGAGTGTGATCCAGAATGAAGTGGTTGGAATGATGTTCGTGATGACTGAAGAAAGAGAACGATAATGGATAGCCTTGACACTTGTGTCAAATTGAAAATGACTAAAACAGGAGCTGTGCCGGGCCAATGGAGGTCAGCTACCTCAAGTGAACACACTTCTTCGAACTACTCATTACTTGTTGTCGATTGGTGCACCCTTGATTTTGGGAGTGTTGTTTCACGGTGTTGCGATCGCTGCGGCAATGCGTTCTCACCAGTCCGGATCAGGCAAACGGTGGTATCACTACCTTGGGTATTGCCTCATGTGCCTTGTCATACTTGTATTCCCTATTCGCGACCACTACGAATTTGTTTTATACCTTTAGTATATGGATTGCCCTCTGGTGACTTCCGGTTTTGGGGAAACTACGGTCTTGTATATGCTTTTGGGAATAAAAATGTGTTAAGGGTGGAATGGGACATGACTTAACACTATTTTAATACCTTATATTACTGATAGACATTATCTACTTAGCGTATATTACTACCTAGTAGATAGTTTAACGGATCCTTAAAGGATGGTTATTCCAAACATCCTTTGAATTACTTGTATTTCAATTGCTATTTCACTTGAGTTGGATTTATTAATATAAGAATGTTAATCCTGACTCGAGTGTCTTGTGTTTTTGCTTTACGCTCGGGTCAGACTGAGTGTACCAGTATTCGAGACTCACCTTTGAAGTTGGAGCTTTCTTGAAGATCCAGCCATCTATTCTGCTTTCAGTATTCGATGATTTCAGTGATGTATTCTGATTTGTATCTGATGTATCGTATTACTCTTCCGTTGTATCTGGTTTAACTCTGATGTAACTTATACATTTATATAGTAGCTTCATGAACTACTATCTCTTTTATTTCCGCTGCATTTATTACTCTGTGTCTGTGATCTGTGATTATTTATTTACTGTATATGTTCAGTTTTTCCAAATTTAAACTAACAACGCGATATTTTGAGCAATTCAATTCCGGCATGAGTGTCTACCTATACACTTATAATGGATGCGAATGGTCCAAAATACCGGGTCGTTACACCCTTATATATAACTTTTTAAATATTAAATTGTTATTTCATATGATCTTTCCAATAAATTAGGAGATAAAAATCTCTCTATAATTACTTTAGACGTATTCAAATTGATTTCAATTACCTTTCTTTAATAATAGTTGTAATAGCTTTGGCATGACACTTTTTTTTCTCAACGTGAACTATCAAAAACGCCCCTCTATATATTATCAGATCTTAATCACTTAAGAATATGATCTAATATTAAAGTTCTTTTACAAATTCAAATGCCCTTAAAAGTAGGATCTAACAATTAAACATACTTAAATATTCCAAACGCTTATAAAAGTAGATCTAAAATTAAACTTCATTTATAAATTCAAAGTACTTCTTTACAAATATACTAATTTTAATATCACTTGAAAAAAATCATTTTTAACTGATTTAAACATATACAATTTATAAGGAAAATAATTCACGTGCGAAGCGCGTGCCGTAATGCTCGTCAACATAAAGACACGCTGATATTTGCGCGCACACACACAGAGCATATATAAATACAAAAACAATAATGCAAACTGAAACAAAAGCATAGCAAAGGAGCTACAATAATGCAGCCAAATCAGGAGACAACACAAAATTATGAATATACACATACACAACAGATACCACACTTAATTAAAATGCACACACATAAAACACAATATACATAAAGATGATTGACATAGATACATGAGTGATAATTACTCACCTGAGAATCGTGTTCGTCTTCTACTCTCTCCTCCTTCAACCCACGCATGCACCGATCAAACACACCATGATATGATTTGCTTCACACCAAAGACACACAACCTAGCCATAATTCACATACTCAATTTTTGAATATTTTTAGTAATTTATTGTATTCGTTTTTTTTTGAATTTCGAAGGGGAAGATTGAAGAAGAAGAAATATCAGGAGGAGTGAATTCCTCCCTTGTCCTCAGTAGTGAAAAAAGAAATGAAATAATGAGATGAGGAAAGTTCTAGGGTTAGTTTTTTTAGGTTTGAAGTATACGGGCTTGGAATTTTAAATATTGACTTGGCTAAAAGAACATAAAATTAACTAATGTGTGTAAATATATGGTATATAACTATGTGTGTGTGTGTATTCCTTCATTTCTAAAACTAAATTGTGTTTAATTTAAAATAAACACAAGCTTTCATTTAAAAATTATTTCCCTTCCAAACTTATATTTTATTCCAATTATATCACCTTTATAAAATATTTTTCACACATTTTTAACTTATTAAATTTAAATATCTTCTTTTCCACAATTTAAATCCTTTTACATAATAATTTCCAAAATCAATTTATCGAATAAACCATCAAATTCCAATTTAATTAAATAAATTCCTATTATTAACATTAGTTAATTATTACTTAAAGATTGGGTTGTTACAGTTAGAGTAAATGTAAAAATTATAACAGCCAAGGTGAAAAATAAACCCTTCACATTTATTATAATCAATCCATAAGGAAACACTAGTATAGGTTTCCTACACCAACTGGTAGTGGTATGTAAATTATGGATTTAAGGATGATTGAAGGAGATTAATACCATGGGATCTACGTAAGGTAAGTGGGAGTGAGGGGGTGATAAGGAAAAAAAGGGAACATGAAAGAAAGACTGTACAAACTTAGAGCAAATCTTCACGGTTAAAGTGGAAATCCTGTTATTATGTTGTTAGTAGTTGCAAAAACTCCTATTTACTTAATTGTATGGCTATCGTGTTTCTATATGAGTGTTGGATACTGTATTGGAAGATAAACCTGAGTTAATCATCTTTGAAAAGAAGGATGGAAACCCTATGAAATTAAAGCATTATTAGTTATAATTGGGCTTGTGTAAATTAGGTTGCTTTTATCTACTCCGATTTAAGTGACAAAACTAGTGGAAATGTTTTCTAAAAGTTAGAAACAACGGATATCCGATATTTTAGAAAGAAAAATAAGTTGGTTTATGATTTTCTATAAAATGACCAGACAAACATTATGAAATTTGTTTAAAAAGTAAAAGAAATAGAATTTGACAAAAAGCAATTTTCAACAACTGTTTAAAGCTTTTGTATTTTTAGGCACATTGTTGCACTTACTCTTGATGCGTACTTTTCTTTTAAAAATGAAACTTTTGAAAAAAAATCGAGAAGTATGTATAACCCAGCTTTGAAACCTCTTCTACAAATAAAAAATGGTTAATACTTGAAAATATCTACTATAAATGCTTCTATCTTTAAAATAATAATAATAATAGTAAGTTGAAACATCATGTTTGTTCTAAAATGCACTTATGTGAAAATTTCGTATTTGTAAAGGAAAACTTTAGAAAGATATATTTTATGTACATTTTGCTAACTTAAGCTAAACCGTTTTTGATAATTTAAATTAAAGAAAAATACCATAATCTTTCTAAAAAGGAAACGATCGTTAAAATGAATGGAAGATTTTAATGTTTTAAAAACTTACTAATTCTATCGAGATGATGTTAAAAATCAAAGATTTTAGTTTGAAAGATAAATTAAAGATATGACTATCACTTAAACTTAAAAGGGAAGAATTAAATTAGATTTAGATAAATATGATTACACAACCTATAAGGACTAAATTGATTATGGAGTTCAAAAGCATTTAAATATCTATGGGTGGAGGTAGAAAGTAATATGGAGATTGAGTGACCTTTCAATCAGCGTTTGAATTTGTAACAACCCGGGATTTGCATTACCGAAAAAATTTTTTTAGGATTTTATTTAAATGGAGCAAATGGATTTTTGGGATAAGGATAATTTATTTAAAAATATGGACATTTTAAATAAATGGGTTTTTTTTTAAAAAAATGAGGCGAAGTATCATTTTGGAACAATTAAAAATTAATGGGAAATTTAAGAAGGGGATTTGGTTAAGTATGGGTTTTCATGGCTATGTTTACACTTAAACAATTTTTATACATGTTTAGAGCCACTCTCTCTTAAGGGGTCCATTAGCCTAACCCAAACCCACTTACCATTCTATAAATCATCTCAAACTCCTAACCCTCATTCATTCCAACCCTAATCAAATTCCTAAAACCCTAAACCTAAAAATGGCCTCCATGCTTAGGAAAGCTCCATCCTCTCTTATATTGGCTTAAGCTAGTTAAAGTAAGGGAAGGTAATGCAAAAACCCTCTTGTAATCCATTTCTAACTCTCTTTAATTTCTGGAAATCATGTTGTAACTCTTGGTTTTATGTGTTTTGGTATTTTTCTAGCTCCTTGATCATCATCTCTTAGCTTTGGTTAGTGCCATATAGGTGTTTGTTCTTTTGCTTGAGAGGAATACTAGGTAAACCCTCTCCTAATCTATGTATAAGCATCTCTTAATTTCTGAAATTATTTTGTAATCCTCTTTTTTTTGTGCATTTAGATTGTGAAACTCTTTGATCTTCTTTTCATTGCTTGGGAAAGAGGTAATATATGCTAGCTGAAATTATAATTAGTTTATTGCTGTTAGTAAATTAGGCATATCTCATTCATCTTAAATCAGAATTAAGATTTTCTTGAAGTTCTGGAAAGCTTATTCTGTAACCTATAACTTTTATGTTTTGAGCTTTGCCTAATTTTGTGGTATGAATGGTCGAAATCACGTTTGTTTGTCGCTGACCTGACAACAAACTACAGGGTTGATAAAATAAAACTCTGAAATTGATTTGGCCATAAGTTACTCGTTTATTATCCAAATCTAATAATTTTGGATGTTCTGCAAAGCTTAGATTTAGGGCTAAAACTTTCATGTTTTGAGTTTCATGAAATTTCGAAGTTAATTGGGTCAAAACTGTGCATTCTTACTACTGTCCCGAGAGCACATTGACAGTGATATAGAATTTAAATCTGAGTATTGTTTTAGTCATAAAATTTTCATCCCCGATCGGAATTTGACGATCTTGGTCATTCCGGAAAGCTTAGAAACTAAGCTACAACTTTTATTTTATTCATTTTGTCAGAATTGGAAGTTTACTATGCCAAAATTGTGGTTTTTCATCTCTGGTCTGTTAGTGCATAACTATAGGCCTTAGTCTCTTTTCTCCCGTTGTTTTCAGTACAGAACCCCGACTTTGCGACATCATCCCGGGCTCGTCCTTTGTCGGATTTCATCGATTTTGGTCTTGTTGGAAAGCTAGAGTTCCGAACTCCATCTCTAGAAAGTTTGATTAGTATCCGAGTTCATTTGACTCTTCGAAATTGCTGTCGAAGAGGGACCCGGATCTCAGCCTGAAACAGTGTATTTACTATTTCCGGGTCCGACTTTGGAGCGTCGCTGCGACTTCGTTTCAATTCTGAATCAAGTAATTCTTTTTGCGTTCTGAAGTAGGAATGTCGGACTACGTTCCTACCAATTTTCATGCCATTCAGATTCAGTTTGCTGGTCCGAATAATTTTCCGAACTTGGGTTCGCGTCAGTTTTGGACTATTTTCCAACACTTAGAATATTTTCAGTGATTTTCTGGTTTTATCGATCTCTTTGAGATTTGTCTCTGGATTTCATACACGGGCATTATAAAAAGGTTTTAAAAGGATTTTTCACTCTGAAATGGCTTTCGAAATTATTATATAATATTATTTTAATTATTAAATTAATTACTCCATAATAGGAGAGTTTTCAAAGGCCGTTTTAAAGTGATTTCAAACCAATTATAAATCCGTTTCGAACCATTATTTTCTATAATAAAAAATCTCACACTAACTTTTAGCACGTCGAGCGAAGTGGAAAGGTGCTAAAACGGTTAGGAAATCTCCGACCTATGGAACCGTGTGTATTTTCTTTCCGGTTAATCCCCGACCTATTCGATTGATCGTTTTGACCTTTGGGTCTAGTTTACCGATGATACGAGGTGGACTTTTTATTGTTTGGAGTGTGAGCTTGCTATTGGTTAGTAAACCGTTTAGTGCGAACGTGGGGTATGGGACTCATTGTTAACACTTTACGGGTTCCTCTCCAAGAAGTTTGTGACACATTAGCCTCTGGGCGGCCAGTACTGGACCTCTGGGTCACCACGCCTCTGGGCAACCGTCTCTAGACACCTGCTCTTTGGAGTAGTTTATTTTTCGGCATGCGCCTCTGGGCCTTTATCCTTCTGGGAAGGATCTTGCCGTCTCGCGCGTTCCGCATCTGTGCGAGTGATCGATCACAACTCTACAGTACTTGGCAATAACGACTCCGGTCGGTGCACGTGCTATACTTGTATTATCTGATGATTTTTATATCCATTCGAGTACCGCCATTCGGTGTTGGTTCTATGGAACCATACGATGTAAGTGCGATTACCTTGTGGATTCACAGTGTCTTTGGACACTGCTTTTCAGTGTTTGATTTCATTGACTTTTCAGTATATCCCCATTGCTCTTTGGAGCATAGATCTTTGCTTGGGCATTGATTACATATTCTGGTCACTCTTGGGATTATTGCCTATGGGCAACTTTATATAGCTTTGGCTACGTCGATGATATGAGGCGATTTTATTTATTCATCACTTTGGTGCTGATATTCTCTTTGGAGATTTTTACTATTGATTGATGATTAGGGACCGTCATTATATTCATGTGGTCCAAAATACTCTTCTCTTAGGAAAAGTATTGTTTTATTTATGTACCACATTATTATATATCTCAGTTATTACTGATTGTTTAGCTAGCCTGACCCGAGTGTTTTCGCTCGGGTCAGACCGAGTTGTTTCAGGTTAGGTCTCTGGACTTAGCTTCTGTGCTTCCGCTTGGACATTATCTTCTATGCTGATAGATAGCGCTTTTATTTGTCCACTATTCTGCTACTCTGTTGTTATTCAGACTTTGATATGTACATATTTTTGACCCACATGTGTGGGCAGTGGCTTTGTACCCACTTATAGTATTTGGATCTGTATTGACGATGCATTGTTCTGGGATTTTATATATGTTATGTGATTCTGTTCTGTGATGTTTTATCATTTATTATTATGCTTTGTCCTGATAAATCTTTAGCCATTTGTAATTTCGTTATAAGTATTTACCGAATATGTCGAACCACTTAGAAAAAATATATATATACCATCCTTTCGACGTATTCAGTAGATAGTTATAGCTTGATTATAAATGGTCGCTTCCACTATACTCTATTCTCCGCTTTAACAGACAGTATTACTCCCGTAATACTCTTTGTTATAGTGGGTCTCAGAGTGGGGCGTTACAGAATTGGAAGGATAGAGTGCTAGATCAAACTTCCTATAATAGTAAGGAGTTAACACCACCTTGTATTTTTCTAAGTATGGTTTAAATTGGAGAATCTTTGTGCAAGAAAGTTTGGAAAGTATGATTTGGATAAAACATATTTCAAAGAAAAGAAAGAGTAAGCCAAGATGTTTATTTAATCAAAGAATACTGCGGATACAAGGAAATTTCCGATGTTTGGCTGCCAGCTATAAGAAGAATCTAATGTTTCATGGAACTTGGAATATGAGCAAGCTTTTAGTTAGTTAAAGGGGTTATTGACTCATACACCTATTTTAGTATCCACTGATAGTTCAAAGGCGATTGTTGTGTATACCAATGCTTGCGGTATAGAATGGGACACTGTTTTGGTACATGAAGGTACAGTTGTTTGTTACCCTAGAAAACAGTTGAAAGTTCATGAGAAGAATTATCCAACCCATGATTTTGAGATGATGGCTATTGTTTTTCTCTCAAGTCTTGGAAGTGATTAATTTATTTATATATTATAAGTCCCCAAAGTATTAGTTGTTTGAACATCATCGAAAAAGGGAGACGGCTAGGATTACTTTTGGGTGGGCGGTGTTGATCCGACACTTCAGGTAATGTTACACCATGCATGTTGATTTTGACTTGGTAAGTATAAGTAACAAAGCAGGTATGTTGTTGTCTTATAATATTCATTATATGGCGATGTTTATAAGGAAATTGTTACTTGTACCTGAGTTGTCATTGCAACTATAAGTATGTTGCTAGGGATGAGGTGACAAGAGTTCCATAAGATATTTAATAGGCTTGGACATCATCCATTTTAGATACTCCTAGATGAAGTTTTTAGGTACAATGTTAGGTAAGAATTGGTCATTATTTCTATTGGATTAAAATGCCAAGGCACCATTCCATATTGAGTTGTCTTGACCATTAAATAGTTGAAATATAATTGTAAGAAGTTATGTTTGGGAAAAAGGTCTCATTGATGGCATGCCATTAAGGAATGGTTAGTTCAAGGATATGGGTTTCCGTTGATAAAAAAGATATTTCTATTTCCACGTAATAAGAATGCGTAGGCGATTTTCATGGATAATAAGGCTTGGAAATTTTTGGTGAGATTTGGAGGAAAGGATAATAGGATTCTTTTCTATTATCCCTCGGATTGGAAAAAGAATTGACTTAGGATACATAGTTTGTATTGCATAACAGTTGTACGTGAATGATGTATCGCTTAGGCGATTACCATCAATGTTAAAATGATTTTATGTTACAATTCATTTAAATTTAGGATTTCACTTAGCTTTAGGATTCTAGTTGTTAGGTTTGAATAAGAAATAGACCAAGTTTATCTTACTAGAATATTTAAGTATTTACTTACTTATATAACTTAGGACAAATGCCTGTAGACTATAAACGTGATAGCTAGTACCACGATTGTAGAAGGAATGGAGAATCAAATCAGAAGTAAAATGAGATAACTTATGTTGAATTGAATTGGAAAAGATGTTATGCTATTCTCAGCAGTTTAAGAGTTCACCAAGTTTAGATATCCTTAGGTGAAATGGAAAAAAAGAAAAAAGAGCTAAGTAGAACATACTATGGGAGGGGACACCGTCCACTTTCAGGATGTCTTACACTAATATCTAGAAGATGAAGTAACCAAGCATACCACTGGATAATTTACCACAATGTGTATGTGCATTGAGGATTGCATAAGGCTACAATTTCGTTGAGGTATACTATTGTTCAAGTTTTGTAGTATATGCTTTTTGGCTTCATTTTATTTGAGTTGTTAGCAAGGATTGTAGAGAGTTACCTATGCACATACATTTGGATTTCAGTTACATGCTAGTAGTAAGGATGATAAGTGTAGTCAGAAGAATAATCCAGTTAGAAACGCTTAGAAAGTGAATTTGATCAATATAAGGATAAAGACCGCACAAGATAGGTAAAGAGCATATTTGACAAGAGACACATAGACTTGAAGTCCACAGTGATGACATGGGGACATGGTCTGTGTGAGCATCTTACCGCTTAGATACGTTATTGGATTAGTAGTTCAAAAAAGTTAGCACCGAGAGTTGTACGGCCTTTTTCAATTTTGGATAGAATGGAGAAGTTAGCTTATGGAGTGGGCTTCTTGGAGGGTTGGAGGGAGTTCCCAATGTTTTTCATATGTCACACTTACGAAAGTGTTTATAAGATGCAACTATCGTGGTCAAGTCATTATCAGTCAAGAGAAGTCGAAGTGGATAAGTGAGTCACTTTTTTACCATTCACCTACCCACATTATTGGGCATGGAACAAAGTGACTTTGCAATAAAATAATTAAATATTATAGTCCAGTAGGAAGACGACCTAGTTGAGAGTACATGGGAACCTAAGGAAAAGATTCGAGAGCTACCCATACAAATTCTTTTCTGGTACGTTTCCATCATAGATAACTAAGTATAAATCACTTGTGTTTTTAGGTTCTTTCTTGGTATACCCCATAGGTAGGGACCTTTGGGTGTTAGGAACGGTTGCGAACATGTCATTAGGACATGTTTTGGATGATGGATGCTAGTGGATGTAATTATTGAATCTTTGCATACGTAGGAAGATATATTCTTGAATTAGCATACACACACCATCACTTGCTTTATTTCATAAAAATATATGCATATGATATTGAATATGGATTGAATGGTTACGCTACATGTATAACTGCCATGATATTTACATAGGATGATGCACACGTTTTGGATACATGGCATAAGCATATGCATTAAAGGAGGTCGACTAGATCAGGAGACCGTCTAATCTTTGTATTAGTACATGCTCGTATTAGAATTTGAATTAAGGACAATGATTGTCAGTGGTTGATGGATGGGTAGATGGTTGTAGTTATTGATTTCCATATGTACGAGTTATATTTTTTCATCCTTGGAGATTCCAGGGACGAAATTCTTTTCAGGCGGAGACTATAACACCTCGAGAATTTGAGCACAAAATTTAGATAAAAGAATTAAATTTAAATATAGCAAGGACAAAAATGGAATTTTCAGAAACGTTCGAATTTGGCTATGAAACTTGCACCGTTGTGTTTGTAGTGGTTTTCTAGACAATTTTCATATATAACATTTTGAAATTCAAGTTAATATGAAGAAGTTATTAAATTTATAGAATTTAGATGTAAAACAAATAAAGAAAAAAGAAACAATAATATAATAGCGGTAGACGCCCTTGGTTTAGGTTGGCCGAACGGCCTAGATTGAACGTATCTTTTCGTGGATGCTTAGATTTTAGTGTAACTTTTTGGATGAACTGGATAGGTCATATCTTTTTGGTGAACGAACGAGATGAGGTGATGTATCTATAATACACTGTTAATCAAACCCTAATTCACCAGAAAATAAATAGTATACCAGAACTCTGCTAAATTCTTTTATCTTCAAACAAAATTTCATCAATCAAACTAAAATAAAATTTGAATTAAGAAGAAGAAGCAATTATATCAAATAAATCGGGACCTAGCAAATGAAGGTAATTCAGTGGGGTTAGCTTGGTTTTGAGGTGAGTTGGTTCATTGTTAATTAGATGCTTTATATACAATTAATTTTACTACACCCTATTTTATCTAGGTTGTTAGAAATCAAATTTAAAACATTGTCTAATTAAATTGGAAATTTAATTGTATTTATATCAATATGGTTCCCCATTTCTAATCTGATCCGACTAACGTTAACCTGTAAATTAAGAAATCGATAGAACTGAATATAACCTGTTAATGCTGATGTTAAATCTAGGTTAAACATTTTATAGTAAGTTGAAATTGGTTATGGGTTTGGGTAAATACAACTTAGATTTCTCAAATTTAGAGTTAGAATTGTTGTAATATGAAAGTTGTTAGGTCACTATTCAGAATTTGGAGCACAACTTTGATTAACGAACAATTAGCTAATAATTAACAAAAATTAAAAACAATGATAAATTAACCTAAAATTTTCAATCCAATAGGTCAACCACTCTTACTAGAGCCGGTCGACAACAAGCAATCGACACCAAGCGGTCAACCGCTGCAATATTAACGGTCGACCGGTTGGCGTTTCAAAGTCCAGATTGAACCTTGGCCTAAGGCACGGGTTATAAATAAAATAGTTAGTAGTGTGTGTGTGTGTGTGTCTATATATAGATGTTGGTAGGAATATGGGAGCTACCTATGTTGACAATGCTAGGATTTTGCGGGACTGGGTAATTGCTATTTATCTAACAGAGGTCGGTATTCGACTAGAAGAAATTATATTGTGAACTGCACTCATAGGAGATTCTACAGGGACGCTCAACACCGAGAATGGTGCCTTATGGTGTGTGCGACCCGACACTAATGGGAATTCCTTGATATTCATAGTGAAGTGACATGATGTCGTGTTGTTAATGGTCCCAACGTAGTGCAATAAGAGGCATTAGGTTACCATTAGGAGATGGACACAGATGCTGACGATGAGACACCCTGACGAGTCGGGATTGCGGGTTCCCCCTCGATGTGTAACTAGGATACATGTTGTTAACAAATTTCTTTGTTAACCAGATATGCGAGGCAAATTGGATCTGGTCTGAATAAGGGCTTAAATGGCCTTATATAAGTCCAGAAGTGTATGCAAGTTCTATCTCAAGTCAAAGTCCAAAGTCGAGTTATATATGTTTCCATGGTTCAAGTATAAGTTCACAAGTAAGTCATATGCGAGTCCAAATAGTCAAATATCTTCATTCAATAAAAGCACGCTATGCGAACTTATTTCAAGTCCTTACATGCAAAAGTCCAAAAATTACAATTGGCTCTAAAAATCTCCAATTTGATTTAGGGTTATAATTTGAAAATTTAAGAAAGAGAAAAGAATTATTCGTCTCTTCCAAGTAGCAGAGAGGTGCCTATTTATAGAGGTAGTAGCAGGTGGGCTGGCTTCCATGTGTCCACTTGATATGATGTGTGTTATCTGTTCAAATTGTTGATATTCGACATCCCTGCCATCTTTTAAGATTCGACATCCTCAAGGTGAAACTCGGCATCACTTGCCTTATGAGTTTGGTAATACAATCTTCCTCTGGTAACTACTCAATAGCTTTTATTATGGTAGGTACTCGGTAGTTGTTACTGTGGTAATAGTTGTATCATAGGCTCATCATCCATCAAAGCTTGACATTCTCATCCCAAGACTAAATACTCGATATCTTCTAGCAACATGATATCATCTTTTCTTACTTGTTCTTCAACACTTGTTGTTGTATTGGTTCGATATCACCCCCTTTATCCTTATCAACCTAGTTTTCTTGAGGTTCGGTAGCCCTTGAATTATAGAAAATCGACATCATAAGTGTTTGTTAATTCAACACTCCCATTTTCTTGTAAACTCGACACCTTGATTTATTGTTGATGTTTGACATTGCTTCTGCTTGTTATATGCTCGGCATCCCTTATAGTCATTGAGATTCGATACCATCTCCGCCTTTTATGCTTAACAACCTTTATGGTTGTTGAGGCTCGACACCTCCTCTTTTCTTTATTCAAGCTCGACAACTCTTATGTTTGTTAATCGCTAGAAGCTCGACACCTTTAGAGATTTGATACTTTTATATCTGTTAATTACTTGAGTATGCATCATCCCTCTTATCATAGAGGTTCGATAACCCTTTGCTTCTTGATGTTCGACATCTGTTTGAAGCTTGTTACCCTTTGTTAAATGTTGAGTGCTTGATGACCTGGCTCTTTTCTGGCTGGACACCCCTTATTATTGTCAAACTCGATACATTCTCCTTTAGAAGCTCGATATGAATATTTGCAGTAACATATCCCCACGTCATGTATAGAAGAAGAGTATTATACTTTAGTATAATATTAAATTGTCACATTGCTGCCTCAATATTAAGATTGCCGCTTCTATATTGAAATTGCCGCCTATTGGCATTCTGCTTTAATCTTATTCGTTCATTTGAATTGAAAGCAACGCCTCATGGTTTTTTTCTCTCTCCTTCTATAAATACCTGCTTCTCCTCCTTTTACAAGCTTTACCTACAAGCTAAATTCGAAACTGCAATTTTAATTTTCTTATTTCAACTAAAAGTTTTCGATTTCCACAACATTCAAGCTTGATTTTAAGGTGCGACTTTTATTTCCAATCAATTTAATTGAGAGATAATTTTAATTTTTAAATTAAGTTTTTAAAAATTAGGCATTTTTATGAGTTTCTAGGGTTCGATTGACGGCTTATATATCTCTTGTAATTTTGAGAATTTTAATGTTCAAATTCAAACACGGTTTATAATATATTACTTTATTGATTAACAGAAACTCAATAATCTATTTTGATGATTATCAGAAACTCGGTATCCTTCTGAAATTGGGTAACTTTTTAGAGTTTCGATAACTATAAAATCGCCATTTATTTAGAAACTTGACACTCGATAGGGAGTGTAGTTAGTTATTAAAAATTTGATATCCACCTTAAAACTTAATAGCCTACTGGAGGTTTGCTAATTAGTTACTGGTTCACAAATGCATCAACCGCTTTAAAACTCGACAACTAGTTAGAGATTCAGTATCTTGTTAAGGTTTTGTTAACAAGTTATAGGTACGACAGTCAATTAGTGATTCGCCATCTAGTGAAGACTTGGTAACTTGTTGTGAATCTAACAGTTGATTGAAGAGTTACCATCTAGTTATAAACTCGATATCCTCTTAATGAGCAGCTAAGCTTCTATAATTTCGACAACTATTTAAGTGGTTGTAACTTAGTTACAAGTTTGATATCTTGTATAAATTTGACATTTTACTATAGGCTCGGTAACTTTGATAGCTTTCAATAAGTAATGAATTCAACTGCTATTAATATATTCGTCACTTTGTTACAAACTCGATATCTAGTCGAAGCAGTTTTTAAATAATTTCAAACTCATTAACTATTTATGAGCTCAATACTTTATGATGGATTCGACAACTAGTCATAAGTTCAACATCCCATTATGAACTTAATAATAATAAGATGTAATTTCGATGTCTTGTTGTGGTTCTAATGACTAGTTATGAGCTTGAGATTTCTCCGTGAACTCAATAAATAATTAATGAATTTTCAATTAGTTATGAATTTACCAGCCATTTACAAACTTAACATCTCATCACTGGTTCGATATCTAGCAACAAGATTAATAACTACTTAGTGAATTGCTAAGTAATCATAAATTTGATAACTATTTATGGGTTTGGCATTTCACTATGAGCTCGATAACTATATAAATGGTTTTTAAATAATTATGGCTCATTAACTATTTATTGGTTCAATGCCTAATTGTCCATTCATATATCAATATTTAGGAACCCAAATTTTCCTTTTTATTTTTCTTAAATGTTTTAAACTTTTATAAGATTTACGATACTTCCCTGATCCTATGTAATATCATCTAATAGGTAAATGGCTAGCAAGAAAGCTGACAAGGGTTCTAAATCTTCTCCTGCTTTAGGGAAAGGCGACTATAGGCTTGTTCAATCTATCATAACCACCCAAGATGAAGTTAACACTATTCTTAAACAATTCATATTACCGATGTAGAGGCCAGAGTGGTGGACCCATCTAGAAGGATAAATAATACTCTGAAAGGTTTCTTTGCTTTCACATCGATCCATATTTGGCATTCGAGCAATCTTCCTCTCTGTGACTTCTTCATTCAATTTTTGGATCATCTTGGCATTGCCCCGATACAATTGCTGCCCAACTCCTGTACTAAACTGTCTCAAAATCCTAGCTCGAGAAGCTGTACTCCTCTCTTTCGATGCCGACACCCTTCACTCTTTAGTAAGTCCTATTAAAGTGGGGAACCAGCTAGTGTGTATTGTATATTTCCTTCTCCCTCGAAGGAGCCTGATTACTAATTTGATCAACAAAGCTACGATTTAGGAGAACCGGTTCTTTTTTGTTAAGTGCCATACCCCTAGAATTAGTGGGACTTTCTCTATTCCTAGTAAGACTTGTAGCTTTTCCATTATTGCTTATGATATATTCTATTGCTGCCTTATGATAACCATTTCTTTTCAAAAATCTACCTTTAAGGGGACAGACCCTTCCATTACTGGTACAGTTGGTGCTTTGAGTCTAGCATCCCAAATTATAGGAGCCATACGTAGAATCCTAACTGAAGTCAACCTCAGAAAGTACTCCTTCATCTTGGAGAACCACAAGGTGCTTGGCGAGCCACCATGGTAAAGAAAGATGCCCACGAGAGACAAGCCTTGGTTGTCTGTAACAAAAATGCTTTTTGTGACGTCCTGCATTTTCGACACTCAAAAGTTGACACTAATACATCCACGATATTCACATGCTAAGCATCCGAGTGTCGAAAAGATAGATTGTTTGGGTGAAAGAAAAGAAAAGAAAGAACAGAATCTCACATTGTGATGAGCAATATATAATATACACATGACCTTTACAAAAAAGCTCTAATATACATACATCAGTTAGAGTAATGTTATCCCGCCTTTTGGCAAGGCCGTGACACCAAGGACTTGATTAGAGACCGGTGACAGATCGTCTCGGAAATCGGTTACGCGCAAAGGTCGCTATGGATATCGACGAAATTTTTTCGAGTCCGGATCGGGATACAATTGATAAGGCACATCAAGCAAAGCCGTGGGAACCAACAATCCAAGTTTCAAGTCAATCCGAGTTCGTATGCTCAAGATATCGTCGAGAAAAGATGGAGTACCCTCCTTAGTTCGAATCCATAGGCGAAGCCTATGTTCGAATCCATCAGACAAGCATCGCCTCGAATCCATGAGGAAAAGGCTGAATTGATCAAAGCAGAATCCATTCGAATCCATCAAGGTTGACTCCATCATCTTCGTATCCATCAGTTCCGTTCAAATCCAACGCGTCAAGCTCACGTGATCTACTTCGAATCGATGAGGTCTCAGTCGACTCGAGACCATCGGATTCCCCCAGCTTCGAATCCATCAAAACGGGCTACATTCGAGTGCAACGCTTCAGACCCTTCAGGCTTTCATCTGCTTCGAATCCATGCAATCAACGCACTTCGACTCCATCACATAAGTCACCTCGAAACTACACTCCGCATCCAACTTCGAATCGATCAACCGTGTTATACCTAGATCGATTCGAACAAACGCGCCTTCGAATCCACTGCCTCGAATCCAAGCCATGGATTCGACCCAGTCAAACCGGAGTATAAAGCGGATCGATGCGAAAAGCACGTGCCACGTCACTATAAGCATCGAGTCGACCCTATTGAGTCGAAGGGATCGATTCGAAGCATCCATGTTCCCCAGAAATGCAATATTGAATCGATCATAACTCGAGTTCTACAAGTCCAAATGCCATGAAATTTTCACGGAAGCTTAAGCACATGATGAAGAATGTCCATGCCAAATTTCAGCTCGATTGGATGATTTCTTGATCGATTCGAACCAAGGGTCGAATCGATCCCAAAGTGGGCCCGGATCTCCAGATTTCGGCCATGTGGGCCCCCTGACGTACCAGAACTGGTCTCCCCTCATTTTAGGCGAAATATCAGCCTCCTACACCTATAAATAGAGCCCCTAGTCATTCAAAAAAGGGGTCGGAGAATTCTAAGTACTGAAGAGCGCCCAGATTCTGCCAGATTTACTCCAGAACACCGCCGCTGCTTTAGATTGAGACTTAGCATATAAATTCAGTTGTATTACAGTATAAAGAATTGTAATCTTCAAGTATCGAGCAATAAAATCATCAAATTTCATAGTGGACGTAGACAAAACGCCGAACCACTCTAAATCGTTTGTCTTTGCAATTTACTTTCTGTTATTTGGAGTTTTTGTTAGATAATCCACAGTTTTAATTTTCATTCTTCACTTTTATCTCTTCAAAAACTTCCGAAGAGTGTTGTGCCCATTTTTGGTACAAACAAGTAAACTCACCTATCATCATCCTGGACTGTAACGACCCGTATTTTTACGGATCGAAACATCGTAAATCAGTTGACATTTGGTCGCATGGTTGGTAAGTTGTCCAGAGTTAAGTCTTAGGTCGTATGGTGGTTAAGTCGTAGTAGGCAACCTAAGAAGTGGAGCGACTTAAGAGGTTGGAATGACCTAAGCAATTAGGTCGAATGATAGATAAGTCGTAGGTTGAGGCTTAGGTCGTAGATGACTTAAGGAAATAGGCGACTCATAGAAACTGGCGACCTAAGGTAGTGGACGACTTATGGGGTAGACGACCTAAGGAGTTTAGGATAGGTCGTATAGGAGGTAGGTCGTGTGATAAGCTTAGGTCGTGAGGTAGGATAGGTCGAGTGAACGACCTAAGTATTGGAGCGACCTATAGGAAAGGCAGCGACCTAAGAGAGTTAACGACTTAGTAGTTAGGTCGTATTGGTTTAAGTCGTTGATGAGTTTGGGACGACCTATAGTATTTGACCGACCTAAGGATTTCTGACCTAGGAGTTAGCGACCTAGAAGATAGGTAGGTTAGCGACCTAAGGAAGTTAGGTCGGCAACGACCTAAGGAGCTGGTGGTAGCAGTGGGTGACCTAAGGAAGTTAGGTCGTTAGACGACTTAAGGAGTTAAGTCGTATCCTGGCTAAGTTAGTAAGGTCGCAGGTTTGTTAGGTCGCGTCTTAGTTAAGTCGTAGGTCGTAACTCTGTTGAGTGGTTAGGTCGCGAGGAAGTATCTGCGTTAGGTCGCTGGGTTTTGCCTGAGTGTTAGGACGTGAGCGACCTAGGAGTTGTTAAGTCGCGAGCGACTTAGGAGTTGAGCTGCTAAGTCGTAAGTCGTAGACAGGTGAGTTTCGATAGGTCGTAAGTCGCGTGGTGATAGGTCGCGCGCCTGCGTTGTGTTAGGTCGCAAAGAGTTAGGTCGGAGAGTTTGTTAGGTCGTGGACGACCTAAGAGTGTGCGACCTAAGGGGATTTCAGCTATAAATAGGAAGCTTTTTCTCACTTTTTGGGATCCAGATTTTGAAGCGACGAAGTGCTGCCATTTTGAGAGCTCGACTTCTACACTTCTTCACTTCTTTTCTCCACTCTAATCTAGTGATTCCATCCATCCAAGTTGAAGATCAAATCGAAGATCGAAGAGCTTAGATTGAAGATCTACATTCTTCGAAGAGAGATTTCATTGTTTGAAGCGGATTGGTGATAGATCAAGTTAGATCCTTCGCTGTCCAGATCTGAAGTGGGTTTCTTTTAAGGTGTTTAGGTGATTTGGTGAGTGGTGATTATCTCTCACACGGATCCAAAGGAGTATATCGGATCGTTGGCTTGATTTGGTGTTAAAGTAGAGATTTCCATGCATTTTCCTAATCATATGTGTAGATCCATATAGATCCATTGCTCATGATGATTTGACATCCATCTTACTACATGTTAACCTATGCAAGTTCATTCATCAAGATTATAGAGACATTGCTCATGTTTTCATGCTTGTTAGACTTTTGACTCTTTAATTACGAAATTGCCATTATTGTTATAATTGTCTATTTAGACCATATTTGAATGCTTGATTACTTGGATTAATGTTTGACTTGATTGATTGCTATGAATTAGATGATTGATGATTTGATTTAGACCGAAGATGATTCAAAGCTAAGGGAAAGGCTCTTGAATTGGAGAAGCTGCTCGTGGCATATGTAGCGGATGATGAAGCTCTTATGCATATATTTGATGATGATGATGTTGAGATGAAGCTTTGCGAGGATGTGATGAAGCGAGGCATGATATGAGATAGTCTTGGTCTAATCCAGACGGGATCATTCCAAGCATGTTGATAACTCGGTGATATGGTTCGAGTTGAGGATAATGGTTGGCTCGAGAGGCGCTTGAGCTAGTATGAAAATAGTCGTCGAGGAGGATGACTAGAAGGCTGAGATCTCATCGTTGTTGAAGGTTCTAGCATGCTCAAAGCAAGAGTACGTTGGGCAGATTCGATAGTCCCTGAAGGCTAATGATTGATAGTCTAGTACTCTGGCAGATTCGATAGTCCTAGGCACGGGTCACGATGACGTGCAGAGTTATGTCTAGAACCGGGGTTTCCATTAGCCCTTGACGGACGGCTGAAAGAATGTGCCGGTCATTCAATTAACGATGATATCAAGGCAATGATAACAGTGATAGCCAGAGTCATGGATGTTTGGTTGTATCGTCATTCGGTCTCAAGAGCGATATTTTCTGGGTGCTTATCTGATTTTGGTTTAGGCCTTGGGGGTTTGTACTTGGAAAATATCGCCCTTGACTCGAGTGATAATTGTTTTACCTTAAATTGTGTGCTTTGCTATGTTTGCTTCTACTTAGTGTGTGTCTGGGGGCTATCACTGTAGAAAGAGGTGGAGTGGGAGGGTTGTATTCCTATTCCTTTTCCTTTATGCTCTTTTGGTATGTTGTTAGTTAATTTACTACTCACTAAGACTGTTGTCTGACTCAAGGCTTTATGTTTTAACTCTTATTGCCTTGGGTTGTTCGTCCATTTTGGGACGGGCAGACTAGGTAGCAGGTGACAGGTGTTGTTCTCGCTTTCCACGGTGTTGATATCGAAGACGAGCTGGAGGGTTGCATATTATCTTCTTATTATATGAACTGGGTGTTCCGCTGTTTGTATTTTCTCTGAGTGTTATGTAGTGAGGCTTGTTGTATTGACTATTCAGATGTTTGTATTCAACTATTATGAAGTTTTATTGATGAGATTCTATTCTGTGAAGCTTCACTATATGTATGTTCTATTGTATTTTGTCCATGCGCTGTGAGTAATACGATAGATTCTGTTGTTTTAATTTACCCTGACAATCGTCCATGGCTGCCTGGCACACTTTACAGCGCACTTTTTCTAGGTTCAGTGCAGGGGTTATGGGCGGTCGTCACATGGACAGTTATAATAGCATGTCCTCATAAATGCTAAAAGGAAAACAAGAAAAGCAGCAAAAAATAAAATACATGAATACATCTTGGAGGCATCCAACTCGTATCTTGAAGTTCCAAAGCATCCATGACTAAATCTTGAAATATGCTCGGGCTGACCCAAGCATTATAATAAAATTACATCATAGATCAGTCTGGTAAACTAGCATGATAAATTCAAATCATATAGATTCTAATGTTGTAAAACCTTTCAAAAATAAGGTATCTCGTAAGACCATACCGCACATAAAAATGTATGGGTTTTACCTTATGATAACCAAATCATTTTACTAGAAAATCCAGTGATATTATAATAAAATCTAAGGTTTAAGATAAATATTTAACATAGCCGAAATGGTTACAATTATTACGTTCTAGCATATTTAGTATACAGCTAAGTTCGTAAAGGCACGTAGTTGAAAATGGATTCCATCAATGACAAGGCTAGGGTGCCTATCATAGTACACCTCTAGAAAATGTACCGAGGGCCTCACATGGACTCCCTACCAACGCAGGGCCGACCTACCCTTTCTTGGATAGTATCGAATATGTAATCACCCTGGTTGCGGCCAACAACCATACCGAGTCACTAACATACACAGAACCATAAATATCGATCAAGATCGGATGATGACCATACCTTAATGGTAGCAAACCACCTAGCCCTATTGCATACCCCTTGTTTTAACCATTACCGCGTATGAGGCTTAAGGCTACGTGTAATAACCCGCATATTTTACGGTTATATATTTAAATGTTTTATTTAAATATAGCATCGTTTGTTGAATTTAAAAGTCCGAAATGTGACTTTTTGTAAACAGTCAAATCCGGACTCGAGACCACTTCCATTGAGTTCAAAACGACATTTACAACTTTTTTGAGTATAAACATCGATATGTTTGGAGTTGATTAGGATTTTGGTATTTTCATTTGGGCTTTGGGTTTGGTTCTAACCCACTAACCCAATAATAGAACCCAAACTCTTCTACCAAATACCCTAACTCCTCTCCCCTTCATTCATTCTACTCATAATAATTCCTAACACTCAAGCTAAAGAAAAAATGGGGGAAATAGGGGAGGTTAGAAATTCCTAAGTCCTAATTTTCTTAGGAAATTCAAGTTTTAGTTCTAAAATCAAAGAGAAGCTTAGGTAAGCATCCTTTTCATCTTCTCCATCTCAATCTCTCTTCAATTTTCAGAATTTCGTTTAAACTAACTTAGGAAATTAATTTCATTTGATAATAGATTGAAGATTCTAGAGGTGTTGTTGAAGAGAAATCAATCTTAGCTTGTTTTAGAGCTTCTCATTTCTATATTTGGGTTTAAAAGTAAGTTCTTGAACTCACATCTATGTCTATAGCTTTCATTGTTGTTAGGTATGAATTCCTAACATCTATTTCATGTTCATTTGCTTTTGATTTGAAATGGTTTGCTGAATTTTCCAATTTTTGGTTTTTGAAGTCAAAATTTATGAAAATCCTACTATGGATATTTGGACATGATATTTGGGGTGTATCGAAGAGCTTATAGGGCTGGGTTGTCGCTTAGGATACATCCCTAGCCTCCGTCGCTCGTCCGATCGCTTCCGAATTGATTTGGTCATCAATGGCCTAGGCAAACTTATGCCCAGTACATGCACCCAGACGTCTGGTTGAAGAACTCAGACGTCTGGTTAGGGCACTAGAAGAAAAAAATATACGGTAGAAAAATATATATATATATCCAGAGCCATGAACCAGACGTATGGTTCAATCGAACAGACGTCTGGTTAAGGGTTCTGGAAATTATAATGAAACGAAAAAAATAAAAGAAAATGGCAGAACCCCAGGTCAGACGTCTGGCCAAACCAACCAGACGTCCGGTCCTTTGAAAATTTTCCTATTTGCCTATTTTTGAGTGGATTTACAACTTTTATCGATTTTTGTTGATCCAGTTATTTGTTGTCATTTAATATCGACTTTGACGACTTCTTTTTTGGATTATTGGGAATATCCATTTGATGGATTTGATGTCGATTTTTATGGTTTTAATTCACGTCGTCGAATGTGAATTTTTGGTGATAGATTGTTTTTACAATCATTTTTGTGATTTGTCACTTTAAAATACAAAGGTTTTTATACTAGTAGCAAATACTAAAAACTCTTTCACAAAAATGATTTCAACACTATTTTTAATACAAAGCTCATTTTTAAAACCGTTTTCCAACCTATTAGTATATACAAAAATTTACCTCATTCGTATGAGAAATCCAATTAAACGACTTAGCAAAACAAGTGGTATGAAACGCTTGCGTGAACTTCGTTGGTTAATTCTTGGACTTGTTCGATTGAAATCTTGTGACAATTTTTTCGAGTGGAAATCTACAATTTGTTCGTAAATATTTAAGTTAAGCCAGTATTTATGGGACATGAAGCTAAACTCATTTATTTACTAGCTTAGTGTAATTTACACTTCTTTTTTGATCAATGATGATCATTTTGTATTCTCGAGTGGAAATCTACAATTTGTTCGTAAATATTTAAGTTAAGCCAGTGGTTATGGGACATGAAGCTAAACTCATTTATTTACTAGCTTGGTGTAATTTACACTTATTCAATGAAGCTTCAGCTTAATTTGGTGGGGTAGCGACCCATGGTCTTTTGACCGTTAGTGGAGCAATCGGCTCAATGAGTCTGTGCATGTGGCATATCTTTTTAGGTGCGTCGATGTTCAGTTCAATAAGTCTGTGCATGGGGCATATATTTTTAGGTGCGTTGATGTTCGGCTGTGCATGGGGTGTATCTTTTTAGGTGCATCGATGTTCGGCATATTTTATGGGTTAGCGACCTATGGGATAGCGTCTCATTTATGATACACGTGTTGGTGAGTTTTCGTACTTCCGTTTGTGATAGGCCTCCCTATTTGTGTTTTTTTGGATTTCTAATTATTGATTTCTGGAATTTGTGTTTCACCAATTTTTGCGATTTGCATTGATATATTTTGTCAATATTTGAGGTTTGGTGAATAAAAATAAAGAATATGACATTCTTTTTGGTGTATGAGAAAATTTGAGATATTGTATGATTTTTGTGGTTATCATATATATTTGTCATATCTCTTATCCTATCTCATCTTGAATGATATTTATAGCTAGACTGATCCGTTTATTATTTTTCTTCTTAAATAATACTCGGGTCAGACCGAGGTGTTACAAGTGCTTCCACTTGACTTCTTAGTAGGGACTAGCTTCTGACTTTTGGCTAACTACTTTAGCTTAGTAGTTTTTGTTTTCATACATTCGAGATAGAGACTCCTTGATGTATACATATTCTTTTGTCTAGCACTTGTACCTATTCTTTTGTAATGTAGTGGATCTAGTATGACCACTACTTTGATGTACACTTCTATGTGTGTTATCTCGCCTTTTGGCAAGGCCGTGACACCAAGGGCTTAGCTAGAAACCGGTGATAGATCGTCTCGAAGACCAGCTACACGCAAGGATCACTATGGATATCCATGAAATTTGTCCGAGTCCAGATCGGGCTACAATTGATAAGGCACGTCAAGCAAAGCCGTGGGAACCAACGATCCAAGTTTCAAGTCAATCCGAGGTCGTATGCTCAAGATATCATCGACAAAAGATGGAGTAGACCGGTCTTAGTTCGAATCCATCAGACGTATACTACTTCGAATCCAGGAAATCCAACCTTGGTTCGAATCCATAGAGAGAAAGTGCCTCGAGTCCAGGGAGCATAACCTTGCTTCGAATCCAGGAGAAGTAGCTTAGCTTCAACCTCACCAAGCGTGCCCTCTGTTCGAATCCATAAAGGTAGAAGACCTTCGAATCCATACATTTAAGGGTTGCCCCGACTCCATTGCCTTCGAATCCCCGTGATAAAACAACTTCGAATCAATCTACAGTAGCGCGTCTAGATCGATTCGAACAAGCACAATTTCCATCGATTCGAAGAGAGTGAGTCTTCGAGTCCAACATCTCGAGTCCACCAGATAAACACGGCTAAAACCAAGGGATTCGACCCAGTCAACTCGGCAAAGGAATCGGATCGATACGAAGGAGGCGCTCCACGTCATCACATAAGCCCATGCTTGGATCGATTCGAAGCAATCGATTCGAACCATATCGATTCGAACAGAGCACTGCCACCAGAAATGCAAACTTGAATCGATCATAACTCGATTTCTACAAGTCCAAATGTCATGAAATTTTCGCAGAAGCTTAAGCACATGATGAAGAATGTTCACACCAAATTTCAGCTCGATTGGATGATTTCTTGATCGATTCGAACCAAGGGTCGAATCGATCCCAAAGTGGGCCCGGATCTCCAGATTTCGGCCATGTGGGCCCCCTGACGTACCAGAACTGGTCTCCCCTCATTTTAGGCGAAATATCAGCCTCCTACACCTATAAATAGAGCCCCTAGTCATTCAGAAAAAGGGTCGGACAATTCTAAGTACTGAAGAGCGCCCAGATTCTACCAGATTTACTCCAGAACATCACCGCTGCTTTAGATTGACACTTAGCATTTAAATTCAGTTGTACTACAGTATAAAGAATTGTAATCTTCAAGTATCGAGCAATAAAATCATCAAACTTCATAGTGGACGTAGGCAAAACGCCGAACCACTCTAAATCGCTTGTCTTTGCAATTTACTTTCTGTTATTTGGAGTTTTTGTTAGATAATCCCCAGTTTTAATTTTCATTCTTCACTTTTATCTCTTCAAAAACTTCCGAAGAGTGTTGTGCCCATTTTTGGTACAAACACTTTGTTGCTTTCAATGAGAAAAAACTAGCTTTTTTCTCCTGCTCCTTGGATCTACCATCGATACCGGATTGCACAAATCCAAGAGGAAGATCCAGATCTCTAATTCATCATCCTTCCATTCTATTCAGATTTGCATAAAGTCTAGGAAAAGGATTCATCATTCAAAATGGTTAGCACAAGAACCACTTCTATAGCTGCTGGACAAGAAGGTAGGGATGGACAGAATCCCGCTCAACAGCAGCCATCCAACCAAGACAACGTCGCTCATTCAGAACCGTCTGGACAAATCACCAGACAAGAATTCCATATGTTGCTTCAAGAGCTGACTCAAAGTCGGCAACAATTGGCCGAACAGTTGCGTGCTAATGTTGAATTAACAAACCAACTGAACCGCCAGGGCCGTAGGAGGTCCAGAAGGGATGATGTTTCCCGCTCATCCACTGAAAGCTCTGCCTCATCTGACTATCATCATAGATCTACCCATCCCCGATTGGACGGAAGTCATGCTCAGGCTGCTGGATATCAACCCGCCCTGACTGTTGGACAGTTGAGAACAGGACCGTCAACCAGCTTCCAGGCTGGGCCATCAACACGAGGTGGTCGTACTCCACAATATACTACGGACAATCATGTCACGGCTACCACAGTAGAAACAAGGGTTGATACCCGACATCTTCCAGATTCAGGTAATCAACAGCAGGAACGTACTTCTGAACCATACGTCCCAGAAGATGCTGAGCCAAGGAGGCGAAACTTGGACCGTCGACAGCGCCCGGTCCAAACTCGCACTGTGGAACCCGACCACACCTTAGCTCAGCATGCTCAAAACGTAGCAATGCCAGACATCTCAACTATGATACGTCAGATGATCCGCGAAAGCCAAGGTCTTACCAACGACGATTGGGGGATTTCTAGAAGTCATACTCCTTTCACGGACGAGATACTATACGCTGAACCTCCTCGACGATTCAGAATGCCAACTCTCCCTATGTACGAAGGAAATTCTGATCCCAATCAGCACATATTGAAATATGAATGGTCAATGAGCGCCGCAAGGGCCGACGATGCAGTGAAATGTCGAAGTTTCCCCATCTCACTGGGAGGAATTGCAACAATGTGGTTTACAAGATTACCTCCAAGATCTATCTCTTCATTTGACCAATTGGCTAAGAAATTTGTTGAACAATTTCGCATGCATGTCGCTAGACCCAAAGATGTTAACACCCTGTCCAATGTTACCCAAGCTCGTGGGGAAACACTAAGGCGTTACTTGGAGAGATTCCATGCGGCATGTGTGGAAATTAGTAATCCTAACGATAACTCGATTTTAATGGCATTGACAAAGGGAATTGATCCTGGTTCCGAATTTGGAAACTGGTTAGCCGGAAAACCACCCGCATCGTTGGACCGTTTCTACTCCAAAGCCGCTCAACTCTTACGGCAAGAGGACGCGAAACAGTCTAGGAAGCAGGACGATGCGAAGCCCGGAAATGAGGGAATACAGAGCAATGTAGCAGTTAAACAGTCCGGTGACAATTCCGGAAAAGTTCAGTTAAACATACAGAACAAACAAACTCAGCCAAGAGGTAGCAATGGTCAAAATAAGAAGAGAGATCTGAATCCAGGCCCACGGCGTAGGGCTCCGATGTTCGAAAGTTATACACCATTAAACACATCGCTGGAAAATGTGTACCTACAAACTTGCAACACTGAACAGTATAAGAAACCCGCTCCGAAGCGGTCATCAGAGAGGCAGATTCAGACAGGAAAGTTTTGTAGGTTTCATGAGAGTTATGGCCACAATACTAATGACTGTCGTCATTTGCAGGATCTCATAGAAAAGTTGATCAGGGAGAGAAAGTTAGATCAATTCGTGCGGGCACCGCAGTCTGGTGGTGCGGGCCCATCAAACCCAAACCGTGCGCAAGACCAAGAAAGACAAGAGGAACCCGCTCGTACAGGCGGGAGGCTAGTTATCAATACCATAAGTGGTGGTCCTCATCCAGCGGACAGGAGCTGGAGGGAAATGGAGTCGTATGCTAGCTCTATCAGGCATGCGAGCTTCGAATGCTGCAGTAATTATGAGGATGGAACCCCGGCTAAGCAACAAAAGACGATGTCTGACGATATCATATTTAGAAGCAGAGATGCTGACAAAATCGAAGCCCCAACAATTGACCCACTGGTCATATCTTCCCAGGTTGGTCCTGCTTGGATGAAGAGGATCATGGTTGACAGTGGAAGTTCTGTAAACATTCTATTCAAACGAGCTTATGATTTAATGAAGATGGAAGCAAAAGACTTGAAACCCTGGAAATCTCGAGTTCACGGCTTCAATGGGAGTGCAACAATACCCACTGGGATAGTGGAACTACCAGTGGAACTGGGGATTGGAGAACGCAGGAGAGTCCGACTGCTGCAATTCGTTGTTCTTGACATCGCTTCACCGTACAATGCATTCCTGGGTCGACCAGCCCTTGCTGAATTCAGGGCAGCCATTGCCCCGTGGTGTTTAACTTTAAAATTCCCAACTGACCATGGTATAGGAATCGTTCAAGGAGATCAGGCAGCAGGAAGAGCCTGTTATGTTGCTGAGTTGCGTGAAGCACAGAAGAAGGAAAAAGGAAAGGGCGTAGAGGAATCTCTCTGCGTCCGTTTTACTGATAATTGACAACTAGCGCCTGGGTCCCGGCCCAGGCACCACTACCAATTACTTAAAGATCTTGACCCTAGAGATAACGAAGATAAAGATGAAGTCAAAGAGAATCAAGCGTCTCCAGCCGAACTGACTGTGGACGTCCCAGTCAGTGAGGATGACGACTCAAAAGTACTAAAAGTTGGATCTCAACTGGGAAAACAGATACAACAGGAATTGGTTGAATTTCTTCAAGCGAATCTCGATGTCTTTGCCTGGACGCACTCTGACATGTGCGGAATCTCACCGAACATTGCAAGTCACTCCTTGAATATTGATCCGCGACATGTTCCGGTCAAGCAAAAGAGGCGTGGTATGGATCCAGAGAGATCTGCCGCCCTTAAAGAAGAAATTGACAAGTTGCAATCAAATGGTTTCATCCGAGATGCTCTATACCCGGAGTGGGTGTCAAATCCGGTAATGGTTCGAAAACCGAATGGGAAATGGAGAACTTGTGTCGACTACTCCGACTTAAACAAAGCTTGTCCAAAAGATAGTTTTCCACTTCCTCGAATTGACCAACTCGTAGACTCAACTGCAGGCCATGAATTGTTATCCTTTATGGATGCTTATTCCGGTTATAATCAAATACCTATGCATCTACCCGATCAAGAACATACCAGTTTCGTGACCGACCTAGGACTCTACTGTTACAGAGTCATGCCTTTTGGTTTAAAGAATGCCGGAGCGACTTACCAACGCTTGGTTAATCGAATGTTCGCTGACCAGATCGGGAAGACCATGGAAGTTTATGTGGATGACATGTTAGTTAAGTCCCGATTTTCCACAGATCACGTCAGGGATTTAGATTCAATGTTCCACATCCTATGTGAATATGGAATGAAGCTTAACCCGTTGAAGTGCCACTTTGGCGTTGCATCCGGAAAGTTTCTCGGTTTCATCGTCAACGCTCGTGGGATAGAGGCAAACCCCGAAAAGATCTGGGCAATAAGGAATTTGCAAACTCCAAGGACCATAAAGAAAGTCCAGAGTCTCAACGGGAAGGTAGCAGCGCTAAGCAGGTTCATTTCAAAATCCACTGATAAATGCATTCCTTTCTTTGATCTAATCCGGAAGGGAAAACGAAACTTTGAATGGACCATGGAATGTGAAGGCGCATTCCGATCGCTGGTTCAGCATCTCTCTACACCACCGATCTTGTCAAAACCGATTGATCACGAACAATTATACCTTTATCTGGCTGTATCAGAGCATGCGATCAGTGCGGCTCTGGTTCGAGAAGAGGATCGAGTGCAGAAACCGGTCTACTATGTTAGTAAACGATTGACCGGAGCTGAAAGAAATTACCCCAGGTTGGAGAAACTGGCTTATTGCTTGGTCATTGCCTCAAGAAAGCTTCGTCCTTATTTCCAAGCTCATCCGCTTACTATGTATACCGATCAGCCGTTACAACAGGTCCTCACGCGGCCTGAGACGTCTGGAAGGTTACTCAAGTGGAATATCGAACTGATTCAATTTGACATTACTTATGCTCCGCGGAGAGCCATTCAAGGGCAAGTCCTGGCTGACTTCATAGCTGAATTTACTGTTTCAGACGACTTACCCGAAACTAGCGAATCTCCTGAATATGTCTGGAATCTTTATACAGACGGTGCATCAAACGATCGGTGTTCGGGCGCTGGTGTTGTACTAGAAACCCCAGAAGGTCGATCCATATGCTATGCTTTGAAGTTTGATTTTCACGCAACCAACAATGAAGCCGAATATGAAGCTCTATTGACTGGGTTAAGACTTGCCAGAGATCTAAAAATTGTCGCTATAGAAATTTATTGTGATTCACAGTTGGTTGTGTGCCAGGTACGGGGAGAATATCAAGCGAGAGACCGGAGGTTAGCTGCTTACTTGGTTCGAGTTTTAGAAATACTTGATAAATTTGATTATTATGCCATTTACTATGTACCTCGAGATCGCAATCAAAAGGCCAACTCCTTGGCAAAGCTGGCCAGCACAGGTGAAGCACAGCAAATGGGACTTGTCCCGGTTGAAACCTTGTCCTTCCCAAGCATCGATCAAATAAAAACGAATGATGTGTTGGAAACCTCACCTAGCAAAGAATCATGGATGACTCCATATCGAAATTATATTGAGAATGGGGTATTTCCTGAGCACCGAAATGAGAAAAGACAAATTCTACGAAAAGCTTCGCGGTTCAACATTTAGGACGGGATCATGTATAGAAAAGGTTATTCTGTTCCACTCCTCCGGTGTATCGTTCACGACGAAGTCAAACAAGTGTTACATGACGTGCACGAAGGAGAATGTGGCGATCACACCGGTGGACAAGCGCTTGCTAAGAAAATACTCCGATATGGATATTACTGGCCGACAGTGAACCGAGATGCAGCCAATTATGCCAGAAAGTGCGACAAGTGCCAGAAACACGCTCGAATTCCAAGGGCCCCACCTACCGAGATAACTCAAATGGTCAGCCCCTGGCCGTTCGCTATGTGGGGTATCGATATCATCGGTGCTTTACCTCTGGCAAGAGGTGGTGCGAAGTACGCCATCGTCGCAGTTGACTACTTCACGAAATGGGCCGAGGCCGAAGCTCTCGCAACGATTACGTCAAAGAAAGTAATAAACTTTGTAGTCCGCAATATCATTTGTCGATTTGGACTCCCGCATACCATCATCACCGATAATGGGACCCAATTCGAAAGTTCGGAGTTCAAGAATTTCTGTCAACGATTTCATATTCATAAAAAGTTCTCTGCAGTCGCACATCCACAAGCAAACGGTCAGGTCGAAGCTGTTAACAAAGTTATCAAATCCATCTTAAAGAAACGACTGGAAAATGCTGGGGGCAAATGGGTCGATGAACTTCCTATGGCATTATGGGCTTATCGAAAAACTCACAAGACCGCAACTGGACACACCCCATTTTCCTTATCCTATGGCTCGGAGGCCGTTATTCCAGTTGAGACAGAAGTATTTTCTCACCGCGTAACTTATTACGATCCAAAAACAAATGCTATATTACTCGCTGAATCTTTGGATCTGTTGGACGAGAAACGGGAAGAAGCTGATTTGAGAGCAGCCGCATACCGAAGTCGGGTCGCCCGGTTATATAACACCAAAGTTCGACCCCGAACCTTTGAACTCGGTGATCTTGTCCTCAAGAGAATCTACCCGGTTCCTTCACACATGAAACCAAATTGGGAAGGACCGTACGTGATTACACAAAGACTTTGGGATGGCACATTCAAACTATCAACCGTGGACGGTCTATTCTTACCAAGGGCCTGGAACAGTGAGAGTCTCCGTCGCTACTACATATGACAGGCTTTGTTTATTTCATTATGTTTTTTATTCAGCAATTTACTTTTGCATTTTGAAATTAGAATTTGTAATAAGGCAACTGATTTGCCATATTTTCTTATTTCAGCAATAAAATGCCATCTCTTCAAGCCAGAGCTGTGATTCATTAAATACAATGTACAACATCACGATGCACGAAGAGCTAAATTCCATCACACAGTGGAATTTATTCAAGTAGGGAGTGGCTGTGAAGCAATCAACCACTCACTAAATGAAACCCGAGCTCGGGGGCAAGCCATCACATCAGGCCAAGAAATGGGTTGATACATGACAACCCTTCACTTAACTCCGTACTCCCAGAGCGCGAGGCGGAGTATAAACATTTACTCAACTCCGTACTCCCAGAGCGCGAGGCGGAGTATAAACATTTACTCAACTCCGTACTCCCAGAGCGCGAGACGGAGTATAAACATTTACTCAACTCCGTACTCCCAGAGCGCGAGGCGGAGTATAAACATTTACTCAACTCCGTACTCCCAACGCGCGAGACGGAGTATAAACATTTACTCAACTCCGTACTCCCAGAGCGCGAGATGGAGTATAAACATTTACCCAACTCCGTACTCCCAGAGCGCGAGATGGAGTATAAACATTTACCCAACTCCATACTCCCAGAGCGCGAGACGGAGTATAAACATACGTCAACTCCACACTTATCCCCAATACTGGGGGCAGAACCATAACACATAACAAGTTGAAGACAGAAAGGGAATAAATTTTCATTTCCACTATCAACAAAAAGAATCTGATTACAAAGTGTTTAAAAAACAAAATTCTGCTAGTGGGAGCCGAATCCACATCTATACACGGCTATAGAAAAATCAACAAAATGCTACCCTACGCAACAGAGATTTAAAGAAAGAGTTCAATCTTTCTTCTTCCTTATCTTCTTCTTCGGGGTAGCTCCACCAGATCCGCTGCCTGATTTTCTCCTCACCCGCTTACTCTTTTCAGGCTTGCCCTCCGGCAGCGATATAATGTCAACGTCTTCCTCAGAACTGGAGGCGACGGAAATTCTTCTAGGAGGTCGAGCTGGAGGCATCAGAGTAGTAGCAGGAGGAGGGACAGGAGCAGTTTCAATCACTACAGTACCGCCCGGTGAAATCACCATTATCGGGGCAGGCCCGGGCGGATTCATACCAGCATTCCCTGCTGCCATCTCGGCATCAATCTCAGCAATAATGTCGTCCTCACGGGATACTTGGGCCGCATCGGATGTGCCAATAGCTGGCATAGATGAACTAACGGCCGGAGCAGCCCCACTCACAGCATCGGACGGGTTGACGGAGGGATCGATGGGCTCATTAAGAAGCTCCTCAATCATTTGAGCGCTGAAAGAAAACATATTTGCATCTCCCTCTTCGCCGATCAAGGTAGAAGTCTTGATGGCTTCAGTAAAAGCAACCTCTTGTGTTTGATGTGGAACTGATAGAGCAAGAGGCGCAGAAACAACGACTTCAGTCACTGAAATGCGACAAAACGAAGATTGTTAGCCAAGTGTGTTGGTTAAGGTTCTTCACAACTAAACTACGAGAAGCGTTCAAATACCTTCCTTAGTTTGGACCGAAACGTGGGCAGAATCATCGGCAGAAGATAATAACGGTTGGTCAGGATTATATGCAGGAACAGACTGGGGATCTACCGCACCAGTGGTTTTGGGCAATGTTGGAATTACAGCTCCAACATTTGCCTCGTGATGCGCGATCCCCGAGCCTTCGCCTGTCTCTAGAGATTGAACGCCAAGCTTTTCTTTCGCCATAGAGATCACCGCCTCATGAAGGATCTTCCTCTCATCCTCGATGAGCAAACGCATCTCCAGCTCAAAGTCGTCAAGTGTTTCATCTGGATGCGCTGCTCTCTTCTCATCCACCAGCCGGGTCCAGGCATTGTACAAGATCATGGAGTTATCTCCCAGCCACGCTAAATTTCTGTGTTCCAGCACATTAGCGTTGTACGTGACTAAGAGATCATCAAACTCAGCATCTAGCCTAGACCTCTCCTCCAAGATCTTTTCTTGAATTTCTACTTCCGCAGACTTAGCCTTGACCGCCACCGCAGCAAGTTCGGCCCTGAGAGATACTGCTTGGTCGCAAGCCTCTTGAGCAGTGGTGTTTGCATCGTCCTTCACCATTTCAGTAAATTTGGCCTTGAGCTCGTTCAGCTCTTTAACGGCTAAGTCTCGCTCAGCTGCAATGGTGGTGTTGCGGTGGCCCATCTCTTCTACCGCGGCGCAGTGTTCCTGTTGCATCCTCGCCAATTTGGCCACGACATCCTCATGTTTCTGAAGTGTTTCAAGTTCTAACTTCCAGGACGTCTCCACTTCGGATTGAAGAACCTGAATGATGCGTTTCTGTTTAACAATGTCAGCATCACGTTCAGCAATATTCTTCGCCCGGTCAAAATCTACTCTAGAAGCCTTCACGGCTGCCTTGTACCACTCCTTATACTGAGCGTAGAAGTCGCGGATATAACTATGAGCAGTGGTCTCAGCGTCCGAAGGAATTCTTTTAAAGTTAGGAGGGAAGACATAGCCATCCATGCAAATTTCAGGGTAGTCATTTTTCATTTGGGCTAGTTTGGCAGCTCCCTCACTTGTCAACTCAGCCGGAGCTTGTTCTATTATAGCGGCTGCTGTCGGTTCCATTCTTGGCCGCTGAGCATCAGGCCGAGAAGATTGAGAAGGCAGCTGCTGCTGATGAGAAGGCCCTGGGAGGTCTACTGGGGCCCTAGGAGGCGGAGGAGAGCGAGATCGGGGTCGGTACTGGTATCCCCGGTCTCTGTCAGAATAATCATAGCCAGAACGGCCACGCGAGTAATCTCTATCTCTATCATAACGTTCTTGACTTGAATAGCCTCGCCCATGATCTCTATCTGTCTCTCTCCTGCGGGAATCGTAAAATGGAGAAGATTGGCGCACGTTCCGGAGCCTATCCAGGGTGGAGCCTCGTCTTGACATCTCACCTGCGATAAGAAAGAATTACGGATTAAGATCCCATAAAGCAATGTTTATTATGCAAAAGTCATGAAGTGCTGTGGAAGTGTGTGTAAATGTGTAAACCCCCAAACCGACCGGAAGTGTTGACCGCACTTAAAGGAAAGGGCTCGTTCATGTTTAGGACATCTTGAAATTCGTCCAACCCAAGATTATGAGAAATCGATATATAATCTGGGATGGGAATATCGTCAAGCCCTTTGAAAATGTCTCTCGAATGAGAAGGGGCGGCCTCAGAAATCATAACTCCGGAAATGGGAGGAGACACGTCCACAGATTTCCACCCCTTAGACTTAAGTTTTTTGGAAACTGCAGCCTTGCCTTTCCGTCTTTCTCCCGACTCCTCCAAGTTTCCCGAGAGGTCAGCCATCGGCTCCGAATCCGTGTCGGTTCTTTCTTCGTCACTCGCCTCGATTATTCTGATTCCGAGTGATTTCTTCACCTTTCTCTTCTTGGTTTTCTTCTTATCTTCCTTTTTGGAGACGGGCTTTGCCAATCCCTCGACGACTATACTTTGATTGATGTCGATCAAACCAAGAATTCTTAAGTTATAATCGTTCAGCACCGAGTCAATATGTCTCAACTCGCTTGGAACTTCTTGAAGACTTCGGACGATACCCTTGAAAGGCCCTCCATCGGGTCTGGAGATAATGGCTGTAAAGGGAATGAAATGTCAATTTTAACACCAAAGAGCTATTGGTCAAGAAAACAGGTTAAGGCGCTTACGTCTAGACAACCATCGCCTAGCGAAACCCGGAGGGCACCGAACATAGAACCACTCGTTCTTGAAATAACTCAGTCGGGTCCAAGCTCCAACTACAACTTGGCAATTCCTAACTGCCTCCAGAAATGTAAAAGACGGGCTATCACCCCTAATCTTGAAGTTAAATATGTGTCTGATCTCGGTGGGCCTTGGCGGGCGAAAGAGACAGTCCATAAATATGACAAAGGCACTGTTCAACAATGCGTGCCCATTGGGATGAAGTTGCGAAGGAGCAATTCCTAGGTAGGATAGCATCCCTCTGATATATTGATTGAAAGGAGGGAGAGTTCCGGCCGCGCAAGCATGGCGATAGAATGCTGTATATCCTTCAGGCGGATTATGCGGTCTATCAGCGGCACTAGGCAATAATACATCGTCCAGAGATATGTTATGTTTCAAGCAAATTCGGCCCAATAAGGATTCGGAAATGTTAGATTGGACAGAGTCAACGGGGTCCTCAATAAATATAGCCTCCGGCAATTCATCTAGAGCTGGATCGATTACATCGGCAGGAATATCAGGAATCTCAAGCACCGGAGGAGTCGAGCTCTGTACCTCTTGTTGCTGGGAGCTCAAAGATTCCATAATTAACTAACTCATCAGAAAGCAACGTTAAGTTCATAAACAGCCCGTGCATGCCCCAGTGTAGTGTGTATGAACGTGTCGTGCAGTGCAAATGTTGTGCGTTACTTAAGCAGATTCTACAGATCAAAGCAAAATGTCCGTACGACAAAAACTTAGGGGTTTGAGAACGAAGATGACCGTCATCGCTGACCGTCACTTCCACACCATCCAGACGCTACCGACCACTTCAAGTATAAATCAGTTGTATTATTGGTTAAGTCATAGTTCCATCGACGAGCCTCAAGGGAAATTCAGGTATAATCTTTCAGTCAAGTTCGATTATGCAAGGCCGAAGCTCGTTGGAGTCAAGTATGCTAAAGTTCATTATGTTCGTCAGAGTACAAACTTGAAGATTGGTCGTAGTTCAGACAATGAAACAACTCAAAACAGCAATGGTATCAGGGGACGAAGACGTTCGAATCCATCGACTTCGAATCGGTAAGGGTCGAATCGATGGAGTTCGATTCCAGGTACTTCGAATCCATATGATTCGACTCGATGTAACTTTATGATAGAGGAGCGCTTCGAATCCATGGGCTCCACATTACTTCGAATCGATCAGTATTTAATTCCTTCGAATCGATCTAGATAACATCACTTCGAATCGATCAAATCGATACCCTTTCCCTCCAAGTCATCGATTCGAAACCTTGCTCTCGAGATCGATTCGAACCGGTCATTCCTAGATCGATGCGAAGCAACGGGAGATGACACTCTAATCGCTGTAACACGAATGGCATCACTCCTCGACTCCATCGGGTCGACCCACTCCATTCAGATCTAATCACTCCTCGACTCCGTCGAGTCGACCCATTTCATTCAGATCTCGTCACTTCTCAGAATTTTCTAAAGGCGAAGATAGTTCTATTTTCCTCATCTCGAATCGATTCCTTGAGTACCTGATTTGATTGCGAGTGGAAGCGTGGACGTGTTCGATCGATTCATGGTAAGCACGTCAGTTATAGCTCTGGGAAGTCGATTCGAAGAAACGGCTGAAGCAATGGTAAAAAGTGAGAAGTGAATAGGACCCCGGTATATATAGGGGAAATATGGCGATTCGCCTCCCGGTATACCTGACCGGCTTCTGCAGGTGAGGAAATCGAATCGAATCGATTCGTTGCGGCAAGTACGAATCCATTGTGAGCCACTGCTTCGAATCCATCACAACATAGAGTCGTTCCACCAGTTCGAATCCATCCCTTAGTTCGAATCCATCCAGTTTCGAACCCTTTACAACATCGAATCCATTCATGCAAGTATCGATGCAAAGCATCATCGATTCGAAGGAGTAGCCGAACAAATGCTGGGATGATAGTCTTATCAACTCGAAGCACGAAGTCCCTAGGGCCATCGATTCGGAAGCCATCGATTCGAACATACATAGCTTCGAATCCATCACAAACCACTGACGAAAATGGACGAACCGTTTCAATGTGAAATTTTTTGCTTATCTACTCTTTATACCGATTCAGGAGAGGATCGATATAAGAAGATGACCATAGACAACCATAAAAGCAATATTTTAACTCGAATCTCAAATCGATTCAGGAGAGGATCGATGCAAAATTCGATAACAAACCGAACTGGCAGCGACTTGCTGTCACGCAACGGTAACCAAAGTCAAGATAATACACGTATGCACGTATTTCTGACTAATGTTTTGGTCTTTATCATTTACAGGGATCAAATGTTCATCTCGTCATGACTCAAAAACCTAACAGCCAGTCACAATTATACGACGGTCGAATACTGCGATACAGAATGCAACTTTCGGTAAAGCATGTCATAGCCGTCCAGTAAGAGACTGCAGCTTGTCAAAGCACGTCATGTTTACACAAGACGCACTTTGGGGGGCAAATGTTATCCCGCCTTTTGGCAAGGCCGTGACACCAAGGGCTTAGCTAGACACCGGTGACAGATCGTCTCGAAGACCAGCTACACGCAAGGATCGCTATGGATATCCATGAAATTTGTCCGAGTCCGGATCGGGCTACAATTGATAAGGCACGTCAAGCAAAGCCGTGGGAACCAACGATCCAAGTTTCAAGTCAATCCGAGGTCGTATGCTCAAGATATCATCGACAAAAGATGGAGTAGACCGGTCTTAGTTCGAATCCATCAGACGTATACTACTTCGAATCCAGGAAATCCAACCTTGGTTCGAATCCATAGAGAGAAAGTGCCTCGAGTCCAGGGAGCATAACCTTGCTTCGAATCCAGGAGAAGTAGCTTAGCTTCGACCTCATCAAGCGTGCCCTCTGTTCGAATCCATAAAGGTAGAAGACCTTCGAATCCATACATTTAAGGGTTGCCCCGACTCCATTGCCTTCGAATCCCCGTGATAAAACAACTTCGAATCAATCTACAGTAGCGCGTCTAGATCGATTCGAACAAGCACAATTTCCATCGATTCGAAGAGAGTGAGTCTTCGAGTCCAACATCTCGAGTCCACCAGATAAACGCGGCTAAAACCAAGGGATTCGACCCAGTCAACTCGGCAAAGGAATCGGATCGATACGAAGGAGGCGCTCCACGTCATCACAGAAGCCCATGCTTGGATCGATTCGAAGCAATCGATTCGAACCATATCGATTCGAACAGAGCACTGCCACCAGAAATGCAAACTTGAATCGATCATAACTCGATTTCTACAAGTCCAAATGTCATGAAATTTTCGCAGAAGCTTAAGCACATGATGAAGAATGTTCACACCAAATTTCAGCTCGATTGGATGATTTCTTGATCGATTCGAACCAAGGGTCGAATCGATCCCAAAGTGGGCCCGGATCTCCAGATTTCGGCCATGTGGGCCCCCTGACGTACCAGAACTGGTCTCCCCTCATTTTAGGCGAAATATCAGCCTCCTACACCTATAAATAGAGCCCCTAGTCATTCAGAAAAGGGGTCGGACAATTCTAAGTACTGAAGAGCGCCCAGATTCTGCCAGATTTACTCCAGAACACCACCGCTGCTTTAGATTGACACTTAGCATTTAAATTCAGTTGTACTACAGTATAAAGAATTGTAATCTTCAAGTATCGAGCAATAAAATCATCAAACTTCATAGTGGACGTAGGCAAAACGCCGAACCACTCTAAATCGCTTGTCTTTGCAATTTACTTTCTGTTATTTGGAGTTTTTGTTAGATAATCCCCAGTTTTAATTTTCATTCTTCACTTTTATCTCTTCAAAAACTTCCGAAGAGTGTTGTGCCCATTTTTGGTACAAACAATGTGTTATATTCATATCTGTTTCCACCTTAGTGATATGAATATATGTGACTGATTTTGTGTTATGCTTATTTTATATTTGTTTCTGAAGGCCACATAGCCACTATGTAGTAGCTTTGAGTTTGTATTTGATATGTCAGATTTCCTCTTGAAATGAATTGCATGACCTTCTATCTGGCATATCGGTATTCGCACAAAGCAATTATATAGTTGGTCGCTCCTCAACAGCCTTATTCTTCATGCTAATTGACGGCATTACTCAGTAGTGTCCTTGGTTAGTGTGAGTATAGAGGTGGGGCGTCACAGCTTGGTATCAGAGCCAAATTTCGGAACAATGTAGAATAATCTAGCAAGGATCATTGTCCTAAGTCCCTCTTAGGAATCGTGCCTTAGGATTTAATCCGAGTCTTTGGACCCGTTCTATCCTATTTTCTTTTATGATGCCTTGTTTATTAATCTGGTTTATTTGAATTCATTCTGAGAATAACCTTTTTCCTCTTCTTTCTTTCTTTCTTAAAGAAGAGAAATGGTTAGACTTGGCAGTCTTAGCGCTGGTCAATCCAGTGGTTCTCCTTTGGATGGCGTATTCATGTCCGCCCAACAACTTTTGGATCTTGTAAAGAATCAAAGGTTTATCTGTGCTTTGAATAAGAACCCTAAAAAGGTTTTACCTCTAAAATTAGAAGTGCCTTTCGACCAATTTGTAGATATCATTCTTCGACTTGAAGAGGCCGACAAAGGAAGTGATGGTGATATTGGGTTTCCAAGAAGAGGCATATTAAGTTCAAAAGCACTAATCCCAACAAGAAAGTGAAGCAAGCAACTTCGGTAGCAAAGACTCCAATCCCTAATGGTGGAGTATGCTACAATTGTAGTTCTAAGGACCACTATGCAAATAAGTGTCTGAAGCCCCTTACTTGTCGCTATTGCAAAGGTTTGGGTCATCTTTTATCTTCATGTCCCATACTTCAAAGTAGGAGAGAGGGAAAGCTGAATGTTGTGCAAGCCCCTAGTAACACTTCTCTTGGTCAAGGTATTTCTCATTCTGTCCTTGATGGCATTATTTTGTTTCGTGATTATCCTATTTGAATTCTTTTGATACGGGTGCATCTCCTTCTTTTATATCAAAAGAACTTGTTGATACCTTGTCTTTAAACGTTATGGGCTTGATGACTTCATTGAGAATTGCGAATCCGGTTGGTGGATCTGCAACACTCAGTTTATTTTTTAAAGATGTCGAGATTATTTTATGTGATTATGCTTTCCGAGCCGATTTGCATGTTATGCGCTACTTAGGTTTCGGAAAGATTTTGGGAATGGATTGGCTTAATCGTTATGAAGCCCATATCCTATATCCCGAAAGGACTATCCATCTTCGACATCCTCAATCTGTTATGCAGATTTCTATTGTTCTTAGTGATTTCGACTCCAATTTGGTGGCATCATTTTATTCCTTAAACCCACATGATGAGGAAGATGTTATTTTCCTAATTCAAATAGTTCGTGAATTTCTCGATATCTTTGAGTCTGTCTTAGGATTACCACCTAAGTGAGCAATTGAGTTCATAATTAAAATAATCCCTGAAGCTCTTCCTATTACTCGTCCTCCTTATCATGCGTCCAATAAAGAAAATGTGGAGATGCGTACACAATTATCCGAATTGGAAGCAAAATAGTTTATTCATTCTAGTTCCTCTCAATGGTGAGCTTCAGCTATCTTTGTAAAGAAATTTGATGGTACTCTTAGGCTTTGCTTTAATTACCGCAAGCTTAACGAGTTGACCATTAAAAATAAGTATCCATTTCTCAGGATCGATGATATGTTCGATCAATTTAGAGGTGCTAAGGTCTTTTCTCAGCTCGACCTTGCCACCGGTTTTCACCAGCTATGGTTGCAGAGGATAGCGTTCCCCTTACCGCATTCCGCGCTCGTTATGATTCTTATGAGTGGTTCGTTATGTCATGCGGTTTGATGAACCCTCCAGCTTATTTCATCCATCTTATGAATCGAGTATTCAACGAATATCTCGATGAGTCCGTCCTTGTATTCATTGATGATGGGTGAAAACAACAACTTCAAATTGCAAATCTTTCTAATAAGATATATTTATAAGTATAATTGGATTTTGTTCTTAAAACGAGCAAAGAATATTCGTAAAAATTTTAAGAGACATATTTATCATATAGAAGATGATTTTGTGTTGTATTGCCCATTGAGTGCTTTAAGAATTCTGGTCGATGCGCCTGATCAACGTTATCGATAGGAGTCTCCTAAATGCTATGATGAGACAGTCAGACACAGTAAATTGACTTGTAACAAGTAAATTTTTCTAAAAAGATGATTACATAAAGTTAATTACAATTTTGAATGTCTTAGCTTTTCGAGAAAAAGGGTTATGGAATAAATGATTTAGCATATAAGATGCTTTTTAAAAATTAAAAGAACTCCTTTTCGATACTGCTATTCTTGTAATTCCCGAGGGGAACCAAGACTTGATTGTTTATACCGATGCTAGTCGTATTGGTTTGGGTGCCGTTCTCATGCAAAGGGAACGTGTTATCGCTTATGCTTTTAGACAATTAAAGCCTGCCGAGACTAGATATTCCACTCATGATCTAGATCTCGTGGCTATTGTTTTCGCTCTTAGAATTTGGCGTCATTATCTTTTGGTAGAGAAATTTGTTCTCTACATCGATCATAAATCCTTGAAGTATTTATTTTCTCAAAAGGAACTTAATTTGCGTCAACAACGTTGGCTCGAATTCCTTGCATCTTATGATCTTAATATTCTCTATACTCCCAGAAAGGGAAATCGTGTTGCCGATGCCCTTAGTTGTAAGCAACAAGCGGTTGTTTCCATGATGATATCTGAATGGAATGATCTCGAGACTTTGTCCACTTGTGAGATTCGAGATCGTGAATCGGATTCATGTTCATCTCTTCTTTTATGTAGCCTTAAGGCTCATCCATCTCTTTTAGACCGCATTCTTGAAGCTCAAAAGCATGATCCCGAATTGACTCATCTTAGCCAAAGTTTTAGGGATAGAAATATTGATGGTTTGAAAGACTTTGAAATCGATGCTCGTGGAGGCATTCGAAAATTCGGTAGACTTATTGTGCCAAATATTAGTGATCTTCGTATAGACATTTTAGATGATTCTCATCGTTCTAAATTTACCATTCATCCCGGTAGTAGTAAAATGTACGCGGACATGAAGCAACTTTATTATTTGGATGGAATGAAATCTGATATTGCTAACTTCAATAAGCATTGCATGACTTGCTAACTCGTTAAGGCCGAGCATCAAAGGCCGGGTGGGTTACTGCAACCTTTAGACATTCCCGTTTGGAAGTGGAATTAAATTTCCTTGGACTTTATTGACGGTCTTCCCCGTTCTTGTTCGGGTCATGACAATCTATGGGTGATTGTAGATAGACTCGCAAAATCCGCCCATTTTATTCTCGTTCGGTCCAATCGGACCGTACCTCTTTTGGCCAAACTCTATGTTAAAGAAATTGTTACATTGCATGGAGTTCCTACTTCTATTGTAAGCGATCGTGATCCATTATTTATTAGTGGATTTTGGAAGGGTCTTCAAAAAGCTTTGGGAATGAAGCTTAATTTTAGCACCGCTTATCATCCTCAGTCCAATGGACAAACAGAGCGGGTGAATCAAACTCTTGAAGATCTCCTTCGTGCATTTGTTCTTGATTTTGGTGGAAGTTGGGAAGATCATATTTCTCTTATTGAGTTTTCCTACAATAATAGCTTCCAATCTAGTATTGGTATGGCACCTTTCGAGGAATTCTACGGGAGGCCATGCCGATCGCCTTCATGTTGGCTTGAAGCCGGTGAGAAGCTAGTTTTAGGTCCATATTTTATTTGTGATGCCACAGAAAAGATTGACCTTATTCGTCATAGGATGAAAGAAGCTCAAAGTAGATAAAAATCCTATGCCGATAACCGGAGAAGGAATTTGGAATTTTCTGTGGGAGATTTGGTATTCATTCGTGTTTCACCTATGAAAGGTGTTGTGCGTTTCAGTCGATCGGGAAAATTGGCACCTCGATATATTGGCCCATTTCCCATCCCCAAACGCATTGGTTCCGTGACTTATCGCCTTTTATTACCGGCTCAATTTTATGCTATTCATGACGTATTCCATGTTTCTCAACTACGGAAATGCCTTAGAGATTCTGATTCTATTCTTGAGCCCAGTGTTATTGAAGAAATTAAAGTTTCACCTAATTTGACTTATGAGCAACATCCTATTCGTATCATTGCTACGGAGGTTAAACGCCTTCGTAATAAAGATGTTCCGCTTGTGAAAGTTCAATGGTCCGCAAATCCTAAGGATTGTTCTTGGGAATCTAGAGAATTCATTGAGCGAACTCACCCGGACTTACTCTCTCGTGCTCCTTAAGGTGAACTTCTCACTTCAAAATTTTCTTTTGTGTTGTTATGCCTTAGAGTGGTTGTTTCTCTTTATTTTCTTCTTAAGTATTGCGAGGACGCAATTCTTTAAGGAGCGGAGTCTATAACAACCCGCATATTTTACGGTTATATATTTAAATGTTTTATTTAAATATAGCATCGTTTGTTGAATTTAAAAGTCTGAAATGTGACTTTTTGTAAACAGTTGAATCTGGACTCGAGACCACTTCCATTGAGTTCAAAACGAAATTTACAACTTTTTTGAGTATAAACATCGATATGTTTGGAGTTGACTAGTATTTTGGTATTTTCATTTGGGCTTTGGGTTTGGTTCTAGCCCAATAACCCAATAATAGAACCCAAACTCTTCTACCAAATACCCTAACTCCTCTCCCCTTCATTCATTCTACTCATAATAATTTCTAACACTCAAGCTAAAGGAAAAATGGGGGAAAGAGGGGAGATTAGAAATTCCTAAGCCCTAGTTTTCTTAGGAAATTCAAGTTCTAGTTCTAAAATCGAAGAGAAGCTTAGGTAAGCATCCTTTTCATCTTCTCCATCTCAATGTCTCTTTAATTTTCAGAATTTCCTTTAACCTAACTTAGGAAATTCATTTCATTTGATAATAGATTGAAGATTCTAGAGGTGTTGTTGAAGAGAAATCAATCTTAGCTTGTTTTAGAGTTTCTCATTTCTATACTTGGGTTTAAAAGTGAATTCTTGAACTCACATCTATGTCTATAGCTTTCATTGTTGTTAGGTATGAATTCCTAACATCCATTTCATGTTCATTTTCTTTTGATTTGAATTGGTTTGGTGAATTTTCCAATTTTTCGTTTTTGAAGTCAAAATTTATGAAAATCCTACTATGGATATTTGGACATGATATTTAGGGTGTATCGAAGAGCTTATAGAGCTGGGTTGTCACTTGGCATAAATACCTAGCCTCCGTCACTCATCCGATCACTTCCGAATTGATTTGGCCATCAATGGCCTAGGCAAACTGTTGCCCAGTACACGCAACCGGACGTCTGGTTGAAGAACTCAGACGTCTGGTTAGGGCACCAGAAGAAAAAAATATACGGCAGAAAATATATATATATATATATATATATATATATATATCCAGAGCCATGAACCAGACGTCTGGTTCAATCGGTCAAACATCTGGTTAGGGGTTCTAGAGATTATAAAGAAATGAAAAAAATAAAAGAAAATGGCAAAACCCTAGGTCAGACGTCTGGCCAAACCAACCATATGTCTGGTCCTATGAAATTTTGCCTATTTTCCTATTTTTGACTGGATTTCCAACATTTATCGATTTTTGTTGATCCGGTTATTTGTTGTCATTTAATATCGACTTTGATGACTTTTTTATGGATTTTTTTTAATATCCATTTGATGGATTTGATGTCGATTTTTATGGTTTTTAATCACGTCGTCGAATGTGAATTTTTGGTGATAGATTGGTTTACAATCATTTCTGTGATTTGTCACTTTAAAATACAAAGGTTTTTATACTAGTAGTAAATACTAAAAACTCTTTCATAAAAACGATTTCAACACTATTTTTAATACAAAGCTCGTTTTTAAAACCGTTTTCTAACCTATTAGTATATACAAACCTTTACCTCATTTGTATGAGAAATCTAATTAAATGACTTAGCAAAACAAGTGGTATGAAACGCTTGCTTTACTTCGTCGGTTAATTCTTGGACTTGTTCGATTGAAATCTTGTGATAATTTTCGAGTGGAAATCTACAATTTGTTCGTAAATATTTAAGTTAAGCCAGTGGTTATGGGACATGAAGCTAAACTCATTTATTTACTAGCTTAGTGTAATTTACACTTCTTTTTTGATCAATGATGATCATTTTGTATTCTCGAGTGGAAATCTACAATTTGTTCGTAAATATTTAAGTTAAGCCAGTGGTTATGGGACATGAAGCTAAACTCATTTATTTACTAGCTTGGTGTAGTTTACACTTATTCTATGGAGCTTCGGCTCAATTTGGTGGGGTAGAGACCCATGGTCTTTTGACCGTTCGTGGAGCAATCAGCTCGATCAGTTTGTGCATGGGTCGTATCTTTTTAGGTGCGTCAATGTTCGGTTCAGTAAGTTTGTGCACGGGGCGCATCTTTTTAGGTGTGTCGATGTTCAGCTATGCATGGGGCGTATCTTTTTAGGTGCGTCGATGTTCGGCTCATCTCGTTTATGATACACGTGTTGGTGAGTTTCGGTACTCCCATTTGTGATAGGCCTCCCCCTTTGTGTTTTTCTGGATTTCTAATTATTGATTTCTGAAATTTATGTTTCAACAATTTTTGCGATTTGCATTGATATATTTTGTCAATATTTGAGGTTTGGTGAATAAAAATAAAGAATATGACATTCTTTTTGGTGTATGAGAAAATTTGAGATATCGTATGATTTTTGTGGTTATCATATATATTTGTCATATCTCTTATCCTATCTCATCTTGAATGAATTTATAGCTAGACTGATCCGTTTATTATTTTTCTTCTTAAATAATACTCGGGTTAGACCGAGGTGTTACAGGTGCTTCCACTTGACTTCTTAGCAGGGACTAGCTTCTGACTTTTGGTTAACTACTTTAGCTTAGTAGTTTTTGTTTTCATACATTCGTGATAGAGACTCCTTGATGTATACATATTCTTTTGTCTAGCACTTGTACCTATTCTTTTGTAATGTTGTGGATCTAGTATGAGCACTACTTTTATGTACACTTCTATGTGTTATATTCATATCTTTTTCCGCCTTAGTGATATGAATATCTGTGAGTGATTTTGTGTTATGCTTATTTTATATTTGTTTCCGAAGGCCACATAGCCACTGTGTAGTAGCTTTGAGTTTGTATGTGATATGTCATATTTCCTCTTGAAATGAATTGCATGACCTTCTATCTGGCATATCGGCATTCACATAAAGCAATTATACAGTTGGTCGCTCCTCAACTGCCTCATTCTTCGTGCTAATTGACGGCATTACCCAGTAGTGTCCTTGGTTAGTGTGAGTATAGAGGTGGGGCATCACATTACGTTTTACCCTTTTGGCAAATACCACTTGAAATACACTGTCCTCCAAGCAACAATGCAATGCCAGCACTCATCCATACAAGTAATTCAGGATATGAACAAACTGAAGGCATTACTTCTACTACATCCTTTTTGGAATCCACTTCAGGATTAGTAGCAAATAGCGCTTGCACTTCAAAGACTCCATCATTACTTCCATCATCTTCAAGATGTCTCTAATTCTAACACTTATGGTGGTTCGAAGTGGTTTCGGATAACATATCCGATCCCCGTTCCTCTGAACCAAAAATCGATAGTTTCAAAACTAACCAAGATTTGATAGTTGGTTTTTTAACTATCAAATAAACAAATAATCTAATCAGACATTTAACAAAGCATGATTAAGCACATACGCAACTACTAAGCCTCTTTAATTAATCCCTTCATTAATTAAGATTATTTTGTAAATATTTGTATCAAATTACTTTTAAAAAGATATACATATGTACTACTCACTATTCATTTATACTCTTTCAATGCTTGGAAATATATCCATATGTTATCTCAACGGTATAAGTATATTCAAAAAACACTACATTTTCAGTACTTAGAAAATGTGACCATATACATATCTTAACTGTATAAGTATATTCACAAAACGCTTATGAAAGATGTCATATTTTAAAAACATACTTAAACGGCCAAAAAAACAAATGTCATTGAAAACATTGTTTCTTATAAATCCAAACCACTTTCCTTTAGGGGTAAGTAAATAGGTCATCTAAAAATTAGACCAAATATACTTACCACCACTTTCCAATTCCAAACTTATATTATCCCTCGATTAACATTGTAGTTGGAAATGTTAGAAAAATATCCTTGCCATGACATACATTCTTAATTCTCACAGATAGAGACCAGTTTCCATACCTCAAAATTTGGTATTGTAACATCCTGAAATTTTCAACCATTCGCATCCATACATGTCGGATTTGAATTGCTCAAAATATCAGATTGTTAATTTAAATTTGGCAAAACTCAATATATACAGTAAACAAATAATCATAGAATCACAGACACAGAGTAATATAACAATAATGTAGTGGAAACAAAAGAATAGTAGTTCATGAAGCTACTATATATACAACAGAGTTAAACAAGATACAACATAAATCACGAATACAAAGATGTCTCAATACAATAGTCAAATACAAGATCTGAATACATCATTGGAATCAACTGAATGACTGAAAGCAGAATCAATAGATGGATCCAAGCGAAGGTCCAACTCCAAAGGTGAGTCGAATACTGGTACAACTCAGTCTGACCCGAGCGTAAAGCAAAACACAAAACACTCGAGTTAGGACATACATACTTATACAATGTAAACCAACTCAAGTGAACTGTAATAGAAATGCACAAGTAACTTAAAGGATGCTTGGGATCGCCCATCCTTTAAGGATCCGTTATCTACTATGTAGTAATATTCGCTATTATAATAATGTCTAAAGTAAAGTAAACTTACTTAAAAATAGCGTTAAGGCTTTACATTTTCCACCTTAAAACATTTATAATGCCAATAGTCTATACAGTACCATCGTACCTCCAGATCGGGAGGCTACCATAAATACTCCATAGGTACGACACAAATACAAACTCGTAGTAAAGCTCGATATGGTAGGTGACACGACACAACGAGGCAATGCCAGGGTAGATATACCAATTACGCATCCGGGCTGGTGGTAACGCATAGCAGCCACTACCGCCCACCTCGGAACACACTCCCAAATACAAAATCGAGTTGGGTCCTCGTATATACCTCAATAGGATCGTCGCCACCATCCTACTTCATTCTGGAATCTCCACCATGTACACTGTTGTTAAAGTGGTTTTCGGTATCGACAGAGAGTATGTACATATCCGATCTCGGTCTCTTTAACAACCAATCGTTATTATAACCCGTGGTTATATATTTCAAAATGGTTTATATTTCAAATCAAAACATATTCATTTAAACAATTCAAATTCAATGTCAATATCTTTCAAAAGAATATTCATTTCCAAAGTTGTAGCATTTCTAAGTTCATTCATTCAATTATAACCATTTCAAAAACATTGTATTTTAGCATTTGTAGCACTTGGCAAATGTGATAATACATATAGTAGCAGTTCGAAAATATTATCCTTTCAGAAAGAGCAGCACTTAGAAAATGTTAGAGTAGATATAATAGTATTTTAGAAATACAGTACATTTCAGAAACAGCAGCACTTAGAAAATGTAACAGCAGGTATAATAGTAATTCAGAAATACTGTACATTTTCAAAAATGGTAGCACTTAGAAAATATTACAGTAGGTATAATAGTAATTCAGAAATATAGTACATTTTCAAAAATGGCAGCACTTAGAAAACATTACCTTAAAACCACAGCATTTTGGAAATGCTGCCAATACAAATCTAACATTTATTATAACATTTTTAAAACAACATATCTTCAATTTTATCATTTTTAACTTATCAAACTTATTTCACTTTTCAAAATTATTTATTTGGATATCATTTAACTTATGATTTTAATAAATTAACATTTATTAATAAATATCCAATTAAATTATAATTCATTTATTAAGTCAAAATACATTGTAAATTTCTTAACTTTTCTTTTTAACAACAAATCTTAATATTTCTTCTCTTTAAAATATCCATTTCATAAATAAAATATTTTATTACTAAGTTAAGCTTAAAGTTCATTTTTAATCAAATTTTAAATTAAAATTTAAACCATTTATTAACTTATAAAATTTGAACTTTTAGAAAATCATTATTTAAAATCATTTAAATCAAATTTAAGTTAAAGTTCCATATTTTTAAATTTAAAATACTTAATAATTTTTAGAAAAATCATTTAAAAATTAACCACGGGTCTGTATAATATTTTCTAACCTAGGTCAAGTGATACGGATAATATATCATTTCAATCCGTAATATATAAATCCCGGGTTCTATCATTTCAAACCCGCAATCCCAAGTCAAATAAATAAAAATCGCTTGAGCCTATCATTTCAGCTCATAACGATTTTTCCCTATTCTAATGTCCGTTCGGGTATGTATCATTTCAACCCATAGTGAAAGGGAACTTGCAGTGTGAGAACAGAAAGTAAAATAAACAGCATAGCATAGCATATCATATCAGGTGATGCAATAGGTATATAATCAGGTTATAACATCATATAACATAGCACATGCATATATGAACTTATCAACATAACATATCAACTACTACATATTCAGTTGTCATCGTTTCACAAATATATAAGTATGAATGTCGAGAGTGATAACTCACCTTCTAAAGCTAGAGATGACAATTCAAGACACACAACCAAACTTCGAAAAAGCACGACAAAGCACGACTATATTCGAGTAGATGGAGAGCCAAGATTCAAACCTTGCAAACAATAAATATAAGCAAATATAAGTGTATATTCAATCACAAAAGAAATAAGATCAAAACAATACAAAAACAAGCACAAAGTGAAACAAAAGTGGCTTAACCAAATAAGTGGGCTCGACCACATCACAATTGGGCTTGACCATCATCACAAAAGGCTCGACCATAACTAGTTGCTGCATGAATATACTCGGCCATGGTCAGGTAGAAGCACGTCTAGGCAATGGAAGGTGGAGAGATAGGGTTATGGAATGCAATAAGGCAAGGTAAGTGAAAGGTCAAGAGGCTAATTGGGTTCGGCCCTAGGCAAATAGGCTCGGTCTGGGTTCATGGTTCAGGTCAGGTCTGGTCACGGCCTGTAGATGGATCTGGTCATGGCAAAGCAAGGAAAAGGATGTGGAGGAATTGGTGGTGGCCGAGGCTAGCAAATAGGAAAGGAATGATGTGGTGATCAAGGAAGGCTCGGCTAGGGTTTCTATGGCTTTGGTGATGGAGTTATGGATCATGGAAGGTCACGGCCTGGGTAGGGGATGGTGAGGAGATGATGGACGGTCATAGGTGATGGATGGTGGAGGAGATGAGGTCGGCAAAAGAGGTAGCATGGCCGAACTTGCTTGAGAACAAAAGAAAAGAGAACAAGAAGAAGACATGATGAAACTTACTGTAAAATTTTCTTTCAGGAATGCAAATGAGAAAGGAGGTGAGATGAGAAGTGTTTTGTACGGCTAAGGAAAAAAAACGGCTATGGGAAAAATGAATGGCTATGGGAAAATGTAAAGGCGTCTCTTCATTTAAGAAAAGAAACTTAAGTCTCTTGAATTTCCTAAACCCATTTACCAAAGCCCATCAAAATAAACAAGCAAAATCCAGTAGAAAAATCAAACCAAACCAAAAATAAAATATAGAAAAATGAAGATACAAAATAGATTAATGAAATACAGAAAATAATTGCATGTAAGACGCTGGATTTTATCAGATTTACAAAGTATAAAATAAAATTTGATAAAATGAAAAGCAGAACGAATATCAGGATCAAATGCAGTTTAAAAGAAAAGGATTGGAAAATTAAAATTCAAATTAAAAAATTTCAACTAAAAGTCAAAGTTTGACCAAAGTTGACCAAAATATAAAATTTTTAGAAAATCATTAATTTATTATATTTGGAAAATAATTTATAAACAAAATCCAAAATTACATCGTAAAATTCCAAAAATCCCATTTAAAATGATTTAAAAATCAAGGTTTCAAATAAAAATCAATTTTAAAATATTTTTTAAAAATATGGGTTGTTACACTCTCCTCCACTCAAAACATTTCGTCCTCGATAAGGGAACGAGACATGGAAACACAAAGAAAGATAAGACAGAATAGCGAACAGCACTTGAAACAAACAATTCCGGATTCGGAGCACGCATGCTCTCCTCCGTCTCCCAGGTACAATCCCGATCATCAGTACTCCACTACACTTTGACCAGGTAGACAGATTTCCTTCTCAACTGCTTTGTACCTCGATCGACAATACGAAGTGGCTTCCTCTCGACAGTCAGATTAGGCTCAATATCCAAACTCTCGAGAGCAGAAGGCTGGAAAATCAGAGATGGATCATGAAGATACCGACGAAGATGTGAAACATGAAATACATTACGCACTCCAGAAAACTTCACAGGCAAATCCAGGCGATAAGCTAAAGAACCAATTCTTTCCACAATGCGGAAAGGACCGATGAACCTAGGAGCAAGCTTCCCTCTACGACCAAAACAAATCACATTCCTTAAGAGAGAGACCTTAAGGAAAACCTAATCACCAACAGCAAACTCCAAACTCCTCCTACGCCGATCAACATACTTCTTCTGCCTATCTTGAGCACTCCTCATCTTCCTCTTAATCTCCTCAACTCTCTCAGAAGCCTCCAAAATTACCTCAGGACCAAGAACCAAACGATTACCGGATTCAATCCAGCAAGATGGAGATCTACAAGGTCGTCCGTAAAGAGCAGCAAACGGAGACATTGCAATACTAGCGTAGATATAAAAGATAAAATGAGATAGATAAAGGATTAAGACAAGATAGAACGGAAGATTAAAATTATACATGATAACTGTTGTTATAGGTAAATTCGACGAGATGGAGATGATCTTCCCAAGATTCTCCATAATCAAGAACACAAGCATGAAGAAGATCCTCCAGAATCTGATTCACTCTTTCCGTTTGATCGTCGGTCTGTGGATGGTAAGCAGTGCTTAGATTCAGGTGAGTACCCAAAGATTCCTGAAAGACTCTCCAAACTGACTGGTGAACATGGGATCTCTATCACAAGAAATACTGATAGAAACACCATGAAGACGAATAATCTCCCCCACATAGATCTCAGCCAAACTGGAAGCAGAACGAGTAGACTTGACCGGAATGAAATGAGTGGACTTGGTCAGTCTATCCACAATAACCCAAATACTCTCGTAAAAACTTAACATTCTTACAAGTCAAAGCAAGGAAATGTGCAGCAATCCGAGCAAAATTCTTAATGAATCTCCGATAATAACCGGCAAGGCCCAGAAAACTACGAATATTAAATGGAGTCCTAGGAGTTTCCCAATCCTGTACAGAATAGGGAGAGATATAAGGACCACAGAAAAGATAGAATTATTGAAGGATAAAGAGAAAAAGAAGGAAAAGAAAGACTCACATTGATCACAGCGATCAACAGAAACTCCATTACCGGAAACAATATGCCCAAGAAATTGGACTTCATCCTTCCAGAAATGGCATTTCGAGAATTTAGCTTTCAACTGATGACTCCTAAGAGTCTCCAGAATAAAGCTCAAATGAGATTTATGATCCTCCTTAGACTTAGAGAAGACGAGAATATCATAAACAAAGACAAGATCAAATTTGTTAAGCACATCACGGCAGACACGATTTATAAGATCAACAAAGAAAGCAGGAGCATTAGTTAAACCGAGAGGCATGACTACCCATTTATAGAAACCATTCTCAGATTGGAAAGTAGTCTTGGGAATACTTTCCTCAGCAACTCTAAGCTGGTGATAACCTGAGGCAAGATCAAGCTGAGAGAAAAAAATAGCTCCATAGAGCTGATCAAACATATCATTGATACGATGCATAGGATATCTGTTCTTCATAGCGAGCTTGTTCAGCTCCCTATAATCAACACACATCCTCAAAGAACCATTGGACTTGGTGATGAAAACCACCGCTGCTCCCCATTCGAAATGACTAGGTCTGATCAGACCCTTGGAGAACAAGTCCTCAATTTGCTTCCTCGACTCAACCTTCTCATGGGGTGCCATTCTTCTAGAAGGAAGAATTACAGGTCGAGCTCCTAGAATAAGATCGATGCGAAATTCAATTTCCCGCTAAGGAGGCAAAGTAGTGACTTCACCAAATACATCGGTATAGAGTTTGACCACAGGAATCGAATAAAGACCACCAGGAAAGAATAATAAAGTTGTCAGAAAATCCTGAGGCATACGGCATAGAATAACCAAAGAGTTACCCCGATCACCAATAAGAGAAACAGTTCGGGTTTTACAAGAGATAACGGCTTCATGCCTCTTCAGCCAATCACCTCCAAGCAACCAATCAAAAGCATCGAAACCCCAAACATAGAAATTACTAGAAAAACGATGGCCAGAATAGAAGAGTTTTACCCTTCTACAATTCCAACCAAGGTTCGCGGGACCCCCAAATAGGATTAGAAACACACAAAGGTTCAGGAACATACTCAGGAGAAAGGAGATGCTCAAACTTATCACAAAGATCTACAGATATAAAACTATGGGAAGGTTCCAGTATCAAATAAAACACGAACATGATGATAAAAATAAAGAAAAGGTGCCCTGAAGGGTACCTTGGGTATCACTAGGAGCGGGAGCAGAAGGAGGAACAACAGTACCAACTGAAGGAGGGCAACTATTAGCATAATGTCCCTTCTGATCATACTCATTATAACCACTCAAATTTATTTAGAAATTATTTTAACATCATTTCATATAGTATAATATTCAGTTACATAGTTAACTTTTGAATAATTAAGGTAAGTTATATTTGAATGCAATAGAAGATTATACAAGAAAATTTTCCAAATTCAATTATTCATGTTTAAATATTTATTCAAAATTTTTGGATTAAAATCATCCTTAAACATAAATTTAAGAATTAAATTTCTGATTCACTTCAAACCATTTAGAGATAAATGTATATACCATATATATCAAATCAAATTAGATTTAAAATAATGTACTTATATATATAGATCAAATCATACTTAAGGAATTTAAATCAATTTATTTTTCCAAAACAAAACCGTAGCAAAACTACTGAATGGTCTCTCCACTTTGAAACTCGAAAATGAATGTCGATGATGCGACCACCATCTTCGAAATTATTTTCCAGCGACAAAAGAAGAGAGTACTGACCTGGAATGATTTCTATTCGAAAATACTTTAAATAATATACATTTTAAAGCTTTAAAACCAGAGTTTAAAATTATCAGAAATTGAATTCTCAAATTTTGGATTTAAATTCATTTAAATTTCAAATCACTTTATAAACTATGTTTATAAATTCATTTATAGAACAATAAATGATATTCAAATATTATCATTTTAAACAACCAATTTAATTAACTTATTAAATTCCAAAATTTTACTTATATATTTACAATATAAAAATACAAATTAATTACATTTATCAAATTTTAAAATAATATTGTGTCAGTTTGCTCTATTCAAGTGTTTTGGAAATCCTATCGATAGCGTTGATCAGACGAATCGATCTAAAATCCAAACCAATATCAACAACACAATATATAAAACATTTTAATATTAATAACAAAAATACAAAATACACTCCCTCTCCCGTTGATTCAAGGATGGATTTCAAATCAAGGATAGAGATTCAAATATAGAGGGATCCTAACCAAAAGAATTCAACTAGAAGGTAGGCTCGATAGGAAGATAAATAGATTTCAAAACGAGAAGAGAAATGGTTAGACTTATATAAATCGCGGGCAACCTTAACCGGTCAACCGTGACTTCAAAATAAGATGGAGGTAGAATTCAGACGAAAATCGACATTCGATCTCAAAAGATAGAGTTTGAGTATCGCAAGAGACAGCAGCATTGTAAACCGAGGATACAGAAATCTCCGGTGAATGTATGCCTATTGTAAGGAGTTTCACTTCCTTACAAATCATATAGTGGAGCTATGGAATACTCAAAAATCCAAAAGAATACGAACAAGGAGAGCTAAGAGTGGATTTTTGGAACCGAGGGAACATTCCAAAACTCAAAGGAAACCCAAATCGAAGAAGAAGGAATTCAAGCTTGAAATAAGTGATTATGTAATTTAATCTACTCTATATACTGAGTTTTGCCTAAAACCAGAGCTCCGATACCAACTGTAACATCCTGAAATTTTCAACCATTCGCATCCATACATGTCAGATTTGAATTGCTCAAAATATCAGATTGTTAATTTAAATTTGGCAAAACTCAATATATACAGTAAGTGTAACAACCCTGTATTTTTCAAATATTTTTTTTTGATTTTTCCAGATTCAAAAGCTTTATTTATGAAAAGAATAAATTTTGTTATTTTAAATATAAACTTTGACTTTGATGTGGATTAGAATTCCAAATATGACTAAATTTAATATTTCCTGAAAATGTGAATTTTGGTCAATAGTCAAACTTTGACTTTTAAGTTTAAATTTTTAATAGTTTGAAATTATAAATTTTATCTTTTATTATGAAAATAGATTTAATAACTTGAACACTACTTTTCGTTTCGTTGAAATCCGAATAATATTGTGAACGTTATGCTTTTTACAAAATTGGATGTAAATTGTTTTATTTAACAATATTGTTTATTTTAAATTTTATAAATAATCTTTTTAATTGTCATATATTATTCTAAATTGTATTATATGTTATGTTACATATATTTTTACCTTTTAAATATTTTTAAAGTGATGTTTGAATTTTTCCAAAGCTCATTGAATTTATTTTCTATTTTTAAAGGTTAGTTTCCATTTTTCTATTATTTTCTTCATTTAAATTATATTTAATTAAAATTTATTTATTCATTTTTATGTATGCATTTTATTTTTATGTTTTTATCTTTATTTATAAATATTTTTCATGTACATACAATTTTCCCAATGTTCATTTCATTTATTTTCAAATTTTCAAGCCTAATTTACATTTTTCTTTGTTATTTTCTTAATTTAATTATATTTAATTAATATTTATTTATTTATTTTTGTTTATTTACTATATTTTCGTGTTTTATCTGTATTTATACATATTTTACATGTATTTAAAATTTAAAAAGAAATGGTGGAAATTTGAAAGGTTTGTGACTCTTTATTTGCTTAAGCCTCTTTGTATTCTCACCTTTTCTTTATCAACCATTACCTTTTCATTGTTGCTGCCTTAACTCCATTGCTTCAGCCGTATCTTTTTCCTCATCATTTTCACGAAAATTTAAGCTTCTCAACTCCAAAAAAATTTGGCCATATCAAATTGAGAAAAATTTGCAAGTTCTAATGTATTCTTCTTCTACTTTTCCTTCCTATTTTTCAATGTTTAGCCATCCTCTTCCTCTTGCTTGCTCGGCCCCACTTCTCCTCCATCACCAATGACCATCACCACCACCATCTCCAGCAGCTCATAAGCCTCTCCTCTGACCAAGACAGTATCCATGACCATCCATTGATGTTGCACCACAAAATTCGCACAAAAGTTCCACCAAACTAGCCTAGCCAAACCCTTAAGGCCATAGCCTTCATTTTTCACCTAAACCACCTCCATGGCCGCCACCACCAGTCCCTCCACCACCTCTGGCCGCCACTCCAGCCACCACCTGACCATCCCCTTGCATGACCAAGCCCAAGCCATGGCGAGCCGAACCTATAGTTGCACCAAAAATCCACTTAATTGCCTTGACCTTTAGCATTCTTTGCCTTGTAACTTACCATACCCTTCTTCATATCCAAGTTAGGCCGAGCCATATGAACCCAAACCAGATCCTAATTCATGCTTTAGCCGTGTATTTCCAGCCTAGGGCTGAAGTATTAGAGGTTGAAGGCAAGTGCAAGTGCATTGACTTTGTTTTGTGCATGTAAATTATATGTTGCTTAAAATTTGTGAAGTGTTTATTCATGTTATATTGTATTGTTTTGTCTCATGTATTCAAGGAGTTTAACCTTGTCTCTCTCTCACTCAAATCATCATCATGCTCTCGTGTTTGTGTGGATCTTCGTTGTGTGTATTTGGTTGTAATCTCCAGCTCAATACAGGTGAGTTATTCTCACCAGACAATATGTACCTATATAACTAGTAAATTGACACCCTGTGAATCTGTAGAAATATATTATCATGTTATATATGCCTATATTATTATCATATGATGTTCACACCTGTTATTACACCTGTTATATCATATGTTACTGTTATTTAATGTTATTCTGTTATTTATATCTGTTATCACCATTGCAAGTTCCCTGTAGACTAGAATCACTATGGGTTGAAATGATACATACCCGAACAGACTTTAGAATAGGGAAAAATCGTTATGGGCTGAAATGATAGGCCTGAATGGTTTTATTTAATTTATTTTAACTTGGGATTGCGGGTTTGAAATGATAGAACCCGGATTTTTCTTTTTAAACTGCGGATTGAAATGATACATATCCGTATCACTTGACCTAGGTTAGAAAACTATATACAGGCCCGTGGTTATTTTATAAAGTGTTTTGGATATTTTTAAGTATTTTAAAAATTATAAATTTATGAAATTTGATTTAAATAGATTTTGAAATGTTTTAAAATAAAGAAATTATGATTTTTTATATGTGTTAAAAATGTAATTAATGAATGGTTTAACTGGATTTTTGAAATATAACTTAAGTTGGAAATTTGGAATTTGGTTAAAAATGATATTTAAGTTATATAAATAAAATGGATATTAAATTTTATTTGGAAATGGTAAATATGATAATTTGATTAAATTTTAATTTAAGTGATTTATTAAAGTATTATTGATTTTTCTATGAATTTAAGTGGTTAAATAAATGAATGTTTAAAAGTGATCTTTTAAAATATAACTTGACTTGGAAATGTGAAATTTGGTTTTAATTAAAGGTTTAAGTTAATTAAATAAAATTGGAAATTTAGTTAAATTTGTGAAATGGTAATTTAAAATTTGAAGTGTTAAGTTATTTGTTGAAATGTGAAGAATTTGAAACTTTTACACTTAAATTTATTAAGTAAATTGTTGAAAATTGGATTTAATTATAAGAAATTTATTGTGAAAAAGATACATGTTAAATGATATGTAAATGAACATTTTAAATGTTAAATTATGATTTTTAAAATTTTTAAAGAGTTTAAAATGAAGTTATTTAATTGCTGGAAATACACTAAAAAGCTGGAAATCACTTTTAATAGCATTCAGAAATGCTATGGTTCTGAATTACACTAAAAATTGAATAAAAGGGCTACTACAGCATTTCTGAAATGCTGTAGTTGCTGTAATTGAACTTATAGGCTAATATTGAACTCAGGCATATTATAGCATTCCCTGGAAATGCTATAATGTTCTGCAGTCTTTGCTGAAACCAAATTTAACCCTTGTTTTGAAATCTGAACTACCGCAGCACTTCTGAAATGCTGTCTTTTCTATTTTGAACTATAAATCAACTAAAACTGAGTTTTAACAGCAGTTTTAAGTGCTGTCTTTGCTGAATTAAAAATGTTTTCAAATATAACCTATAGCAGTTGTTTTTAAATGCTGTGAAATGCTGAAATTTTAATAATTAGGGTTTTTGACTTAGTAAACGAACTCAGAATGGTTTGAAACTTTGGAAATTGAATACTTGATTTGAAAATATAATAATTACACTTTCAAAAGGTTTAAATGAATTATTTTGATTGGAATATAAACTATTAAAAGGTGATTTGAAATGATAGTAAATGAACGATATCTTTGAATTTAAAAGGTATTTAAAGTTGAATATTTGGATTTGAACTGATAGGATATTTTATTTTATTAAAATGATTTGAAATGAAGTTTTGTAAGGATATGATATTTTATTATATTAAAATGATTTGAAATGAAGTTTTGAAATGATATGAAAATTTAAATATATGGAAGTGGTTTGGAATTGATTTAATCTTTATTTTGATAAAGATATGGTTTGAAATGATATTTTATTTTGAAGTAAAGTATTGTTTTTAAAAGTTATAACCACGGGTTATAATAACGTTGGGTTGTTAAAGAGACCGGGATCGGATATGGACATACTCTCTGTCTTACCGAAAACCACTTTGGCAACTGTGTACGCGGTGGAGATTCCAGAATGAAGTAGGATGGTGGCGACGTTCTTAAGGTATGTTACGTGGACCCAACTCCCGTGAGTTGGCATAAGGTGGCTAAAACAGGAGTGATCTCGGACCAGTGAGGTAGCACCTCTTCTCGGACACATTTCTTCGATATTATACTCTTACTTGTGATTGATTAGATGGCCATCCTCCGATTTGGGAGTGTTGTTCGAGGTGGAACGGTAGTGGCTGCTATGCGTATCCATCAGTCCGTGTGCGTAATTGGTATATCTACCCTGGCATTGCCTAGTTGTGCCGTGTCACCTACCATATCGAGCTTTACTACGATTATGATTTTAAGATCCGACCGCGTTAAGGTTCTCCATCCCCTTAACGCTATTTTCTATATGATTATACTTTACTTATTAGACATTATTATAATAGCGAATATTACTACATAGTAGATATTTTAACGGATCCTTAGAGGATGGGCGGTCCCAAGCATCTTCTAAGTTACTTGTACCTTTATTACTATTCACTTGAGTTGGTTTACATTATATAAGTATATATTGTCCTGACTCGAGTGTTTTGTGTTTTGCTTTACGCTCGGGTCAGCCTGAGTTATTCACAGATTTGGATTTCCACCTTCTGGAGATTTGAATCGCTGGAGATTATCTGCTAGTCTTGTTCTATCAACTTCGGTTCCGTTGTTCTATTCAGCCTGTACTTGGTTGTTGTATTGAGACTTCTGCTGTACTTTATTTCTTATATTGTATCTTATGTAACTCTGATATATTTACATAGTAGCTTCATGAACTACTATTTCTTTTGCTTCCGCTGCATTATTTTACTCTGTGTCTGTGATCTGTGATTATATTTATTTACTGTATATTCTGAGATTTGCCAAATTTTATTTACAACGCGGTATTTTGAGCAATTCAACTCCGGCATGAGTGTCTACCTATACACTTATAATGGATGCGAATGGTTGAAAATATCGGGTCGTTACAGTTGGTATCAGAGCTTTGGCTTTGAGGCAAAACTCAGCATATGGAGTAGATTTATTTACAGAATCACTTTCGTTCGAGTTTGAATCTTTTCCTCTTGATTCGAATTTCCTTTGAATTTTTGGAACGTTCCCTGCGGTTTCAAAATTCATTCTTGTCCCTCACTATTCATCTTCTTTTGATTTTGGAGTATCACATAACTCCACTTCGAATGATCTTTATAGTGAATTGGCGGTCTCGCCAATATTCTAATTTTCTTGTAAAGGGGTGAAAATCCTTTACAATCAGCATCGACTCACCAGAGATTTATATTTATCCTCGGTTTAGATGCCAATATCTTTTATTTTTCCAAACTCTATCTCTTGAGATCGAACGTAGATTTGTCCCAGGAAAATCCACATCGATCTTATTCATTAAGTCACGGTTGACCCGGTTAAGGTTGCCCGCGATTTATCTAAGCTTATCCATCTTCATATGTTGATAATTAATCATCTTGTTTTGTTTCCGAAATATCTCCAAACATTTTGAATTGTACTTGTAAATTTATGTTTTGTTTTATATAGTGTGTCGTTTGAGTTGTTGATGTTGATTTGGGCTTCCGATCGATTCGTCTGATCAACGCTATCGATAGGATTTCTAAAACACTTTGATAGAACAAACTGACACAATATTATTTTAAAAAAATAATTTGTTTAATGAAATAAATTTTGATATAAGTAAATATTATGGAACTTAATAAATTGATTTAAATTGATAATTTGAAATGATAATACTTGATTTATCATTTATTGTCCTACCAATGAATTTATAAATAGTTGTTTATAAATTTGTTTGGGAACTGAAATGAATTTAAAACAAGAAATTTAAAGAATTTAATTTCCGATGGATTTCAAACCTTGTGTTTAAAATTTTTAAAAGGATATTATTTAAAGTATTTTTAAATAAAAATTTGTCTCTAAAGGATTTTAAAGTTTAAAAATTAAGTGCTCTTCTCTTTGTCGCTGGAAAATAATTTCGGTGATGACTGCAGCATCATCGACGTTCATTTTCGAGTTTCGAAGTGAAGAGACTGTTCTGTAGGCTTGCTACAGCTTTGTTTTGGGGAATTTAATTAGTTTGAATTTCTAAAATATGACTTGATTTATAATATATATATATATAGATATATGATTTAAACTTGATTTGACATATTATGTATATATAATTACTTATCTCCAAAAGGTTTGAAGATATTCGAAAGTTTAATTCTTAAATTTTATTTTAAAGAATAATTTCAGTTATAAGAAGAAAAATAAAAAATTTGGATAAATGATTCAAAATTGAGATAATTGAATTGGAAAGTTTTATTTGTATAACACTCAATTTTATTCCAATATAACTTACCTAAATTACACAAAAGTTGAATATGAAATTGGATAATATACAATATAGAAAGGATTTTATAAATAAAATTTGAGTGGTTATAATAAATTTTATACACTTAAATTTTAGTTATAAAAGATTAACAGAGGTAAATATTGAAAAGGAATCTAAAGAGATTTTATTTAAATAACTTAATAATCAAATTTGATTTAATATGGAACCTTAAGTCTAACCTAGGAATTTTAATAATGGTTATTTCCTGAAATGAATATGTTGTATAATAAATAATGTATCTTTGAATAGATAAAATAAAATACATTGGAATTGGACATTTTGTAATAAAGTTTATTTAACTTGAATTCATAGTTTAATTGATGTCTAAATGAATAAATGTGTAAAGAAATTTGATTGTTATATTTGCTATATAAATATTTTATTTATGAAATAGATATGTCTTGAAAAATGAATAATTATGATTTAAATAGTTAAAATGTATTTTAACATCACTAAAATTTGATAATTGAGAATTTGGTTTTCAAATGAAATTTTAAGTGTAACTTATTAAAGGAATATCTATTTATGAAATGGGTATTTTAAATAAAGTGTTAGGTTATGTGTTAAATTAAGAGCTAACTAAAATAGTGAACTTTTAACTTAATAAATGAAGTATAGTTTGATTTGAATATTCCATTCATAAAGTTTGTTTAATAAGTCATAAGTTAAATGATATCCAAATAAATATTTCTGGAATTGAACTGATTTGAAATATTAATATATCTACTGTAGCATTTTATAAGTACTACTATTTTGAAAATACAATGTTTTGGAAATTTTTATAATTAAATGAACTTAGAAATGTTACAACTTTAAAATGAATATTATTTGACCTTGAATTAAAATGGTTTAAATGAAGATTACTTTTTTTAGGGTGTTATGATTTTCTAAGTATTATGTTTTTTTTTTAAAAGAATAACTTGTCCAAAGTGTTATGATTTTAGCAGTGTGATTTCAAAATGATAAACATCCCTAAATTGTTATGATTTCAAAGCATTATGGTTTTAAATTTATTATCTGGTTTTGTTTTTTCCAAACTATCTTTTGGTTGTCCTTATTTCCCTTATCTTGTTACAGAATGGGAAGGCTATTGCTTATACCAGTCTATTTAGAAATCTTTCTGTAATCTATGATAATCTTTGTTACTCATCTGGATCTGAACATTGTTTTTCCATTCATAGACTGTCGGTCAAGTGAAAGGGAGATTCAGACTCTAGAGGATCTTTTTCGTGCTTATATTCTTGATTTGATCACCTCCATCTTGTTAAACTTACCTATAACAATAATTATCAGGTGAAATTCCAATCGTCTTATCATCTTGTCTTAATTCTATTTCATTCTATCTTTTTCTGTGCTTTCCCGTACCTCGTTCCTTTTCGGGGACGAAAAGTTTTGAGTGGGGGAGAGTGTAACAACCCTGTATTTTTCAAATTTTTTTTTTTATTTTTCCAGATTCAAAAGCTTTATTTATGAAAAGAATAAATTTTGTTATTTTAAATATAAACTTTGACTTTGATGTGGATTAGAATTCCAAATATGACTAAATTTAATATTTCCTGAAAATGTGAATTTTGGTCAATAGTCAAACTTTGACTTTTAAGTTTAAATTTTTAATAGTTTGAAATTATAAATTTTATCTTTTATTATGATAATAGATTTAATAACTTGAACACTACTTTTCGTTTCGTTGAAATCCGAATAATATTGTGAACGTTATGCTTTTTACAAAATTGGATGTAAATTGTTTTATTTAACAATATTGTTTATTTTAAATTTTATAATTAATCTTTTTAACTGTCATATATTATTCTAAATTGTATTATATGTTATGTTACATATATTTTTACCTTTTAAATATTTTTAAAGTGATGTTTGAATTTTTCCAAAGCTCATTGAATTTATTTTCTATTTTTAAAGGTTAGTTTCCATTTTTCTATTATTTTCTTCATTTAAATTATATTTAATTAAAATTTATTTATTCATTTTTATGTATGCATTTTATTTTTATGTTTTTATCTTTATTTATAAATATTTTTCATGTACATACAATTTTCCCAATGTTCATTTCATTTATTTTCAAATTTTCAAGCCTAATTTACATTTTTCTTTGTTATTTTCTTAATTTAATTATATTTAATTAATATTTATTTATTTATTTTTGTTTATTTACTATATTTTCGTGTTTTATCTGTATTTATACATATTTTACATGTATTTAAAATTTAAAAAGAAATGGTGGAAATTTGAAAGGTTTGTGACTCTTTATTTGCTTAAGCCTCTTTGTATTCTCACCTTTTCTTTATCAACCATTACCTTTTCATTGTTGCTGCCTTAACTCCATTGCTTCAGCCGTATCTTTTTCCTCATCATTTTCACGAAAATTTAAGCTTCTCAACTCCAAAAAAATTTGGCCATATCAAATTGAGAAAAATTTGCAAGTTCTAATGTATTCTTCTTCTACTTTTCCTTCCTATTTTTCAATGTTTAGCCTTCCTCTTCCTCTTGCTTGCTCGGCCCCACTTCTCCTCCATCACCAATGAACATCACCACCACCATCTCCAGCAGCTCATAAGCCTCTCCTCTGACCAAGACAGTATCCATGACCATCCATTGATGTTGCACCACAAAATTTGCACAAAAGTTCCACCAAACTAGCCTAGCCAAACCCTTAAGGCCATAGCCTTCATTTTTCACCTAAACCACCTCCATGGCCGCCACCACCAGTCCCTCCACCACCTCTGGCCGCCACTCCAGCCACCACCTGACCATCCCCTTGCATGACCAAGCCCAAGCCATGGCGAGCCGAACCTATAGTTGCACCAAAAATCCACTTAATTGCCTTGACCTTTAGCATTCTTTGCCTTGTAACTTACCATACCCTTCTTCATATCCAAGTTAGGCCGAGCCATATGAACCCAAACCAGATCCTAATTCATGCTTTAGCCGTGTATTTCCAGCCTAGGGCTGAAGTATTAGAGGTTGAAGGCAAGTGCAAGTGCATTGACTTTGTTTTGTGCATGTAAATTATATGTTGCTTAAAATTTGTGAAGTGTTTATTCATGTTATATTGTATTGTTTTGTCTCATGTATTCAAGGAGTTTAACCTTGTCTCTCTCTCACTCAAATCATCATCGTGCTCTCGTGTTTGTGTGGATCTTCGTTGTGTGTATTTGGTTGTAATCTCCAGCTCAATACAGGTGAGTTATTCTCACCAGACAATATGTACCTATATAACTAGTAAATTGACACCCTGTGAATCTGTAGAAATATATTATCATATTATATATGCCTATATTATTATCATATGATGTTCACACCTGTTATTACACCTGTTATATCATATGTTACTGTTATTTAATGTTATTCTGTTATTTATATCTGTTATCACCATTGCAAGTTCCCTGTAGACTAGAATCACTATGGGTTGAAATGATACATACCCGAACGGACTTTAGAATAGGGAAAAATCGTTATGGGCTGAAATGATAGGCCTGAATGGTTTTATTTAATTTATTTTAACTTGGGATTGCGGGTTTGAAATGATAGAACCCGGATTTTTCTTTTTAAACTGCGGATTGAAATGATACATATCCGTATCACTTGACCTAGGTTAGAAAACTATATACAGGCCCGTGGTTATTTTATAAAGTGTTTTGGATATTTTTAAGTATTTTAAAAATTATAAATTTATGAAATTTGATTTAAATAGATTTTGAAATGTTTTAAAATAAAGAAATTATGATTTTTATATGTGTTAAAAATGTAATTAATGAATGGTTTAACTGGATTTTTGAAATATAACTTAAGTTGGAAATTTGGAATTTGGTTAAAAATGATATTTAAGTTATATAAATAAAATGGATATTAAATTTTATTTGGAAATGGTAAATATGATAATTTGATTAAATTTTAATTTAAGTGATTTATTAAAGTATTATTGATTTTTCTATGAATTTAAGTGGTTAAATAAATGAATGTTTAAAAGTGATCTTTTAAAATATAACTTGACTTGGAAATGTGAAATTTGGTTTTAATTAAAGGTTTAAGTTAATTAAATAAAATTGGAAATTTAGTTAAATTTGTGAAATGGTAATTTAAAATTTGAAGTGTTAAGTTATTTGTTGAAATGTGAAGAATTGGAAACTTTTACACTTAAATTTATTAAGTAAATTGTTGAAAATTGGATTTAATTATAAGAAATTTATTGTGAAAAAGATACATGTTAAATGATATGTAAATGAACATTTTAAATGTTAAATTATGATTTTTAAAATGTTTAAAGAGTTTAAAATGAAGTTATTTAATTGCTGGAAATACACTAAAAAGCTGGAAATCACTTTTAATAGCATTCAGAAATGCTATGGTTCTGAATTACACTAAAAATTGAATAAAAGGGCTACTACAGCATTTCTGAAATGCTGTAGTTGCTGTAATTGAACTTATAGGCTAATATTGAACTCAGGCATATTATAGCATTCCCTGGAAATGCTATAATGGTCTGCAGTCTTTGCTGAAACCAAATTTAACCCTTGTTTTGAAATCTGAACTACCGCAGCACTTCTGAAATGCTGTCTTTTCTATTTTGAACTATAAATCAACTAAAACTGAGTTTTAACAGCAGTTTTAAGTGCTGTCTTTGCTGAATTAAAAATGTTTTCAAATATAACCTATAGCAGTTGTTTTTAAATGTTGTGAAATGCTGAAATTTTAATAATTATGGTTTTTGACTTAGTAAACGAACTCAGAATGGTTTGAAACTTTGGAAATTGAATACTTGATTTGAAAATATATTAATTACACTTTCAAAAGGTTTAAATGAATTATTTTGATTGGAATATAAACTATTAAAAGGTGATTTGAAATGATAGTAAATGAACGATATCTTTGAATTTAAAAGGTATTTAAAGTTGAATATTTGGATTTGAACTGATAGGATATTTTATTTTATTAAAATGATTTGAAATGAAGTTTTGTAAGGATATGATATTTTATTATATTAAAATGATTTGAAATGAAGTTTTGAAATGATATGAAAATTTAAATATATGGAAGTGGTTTGGAATTGATTTAATCTTTATTTTGATAAAGATATGGTTTGAAATGATATTTTATTTTGAAGTAAAGTATTGTTTTTAAAAGTTATAACCACGGGTTATAATAACGTTGGGTTGTTAAAGAGACCGGGATCGGATATGGACATACTCTCTGTCTTACCGAAAACCACTTTGGCAACTGTGTACGCGGTGGAGATTCCAGAATGAAGTAGGATGGTGGCGACGTTCTTAAGGTATGTTACGTGGACCCAACTCCCGTGAGTTGGCATAAGGTGGCTAAAACAGGAGCGATCTCGGACCAGTGAGGTAGCACCTCTTCTCGGACACATTTCTTCGATATTATACTCTTACTTGTGATTGATTAGATGGCCATCCTCCGATTTGGGAGTGTTGTTCGAGGTGGAACGGTAGTGGCTGCTATGCGTATCCATCAGTCCGTGTGCGTAATTGGTATATCTACCCTGGCATTGCCTAGTTGTGCCGTGTCACCTACCATATCGAGCTTTACTACGATTATGATTTTAAGATCCGACCGCGTTAAGGTTCTCCATCCCCTTAACGCTATTTTCTATATGATTATACTTTACTTATTAGACATTATTATAATAGCGAATATTACTACATAGTAGATATTTTAACGGATCCTTAGAGGATGGGCGGTCCCAAGCATCTTCTAAGTTAGTTGTACCTTTATTACAGTTCACTTGAGTTGGTTTACATTATATAAGTATATATTGTCCTGACTCGAGTGTTTTGTGTTTTGCTTTACGCTCGGGTCAGACTGAGTTATTCACAGATTTGGATTTCCACCTTCTGGAGATTTGAATCGCTGGAGATTATCTGCTAGTCTTGTTCTATCAACTTCGGTTCCGTTGTTCTATTCAGCCTGTACTTGGTTGTTGTATTGAGACTTCTGCTGTACTTTATTTCTTATATTGTATCTTATGTAACTCTGATATATTTACATAGTAGCTTCATGAACTACTATTTCTTTTGCTTCCGCTGCATTATTTTACTCTGTGTCTGTGATCTGTGATTATATTTATTTACTGTATATTCTGAGATTTGCCAAATTTTATTTACAACGCGGTATTTTGAGCAATTCAACTCCGGTATGAGTGTCTACCTATACACTTATAATGGATGCGAATGGTTGAAAATATCGGGTTGTTACAGTTGGTATCAGAGCTTTGGCTTTGAGGCAAAACTCAGCATATGGAGTAGATTTATTTACAGAATCACTTTCGTTCGAGTTTGAATCTTTTCCTCTTGATTCGAATTTCCTTTGAATTTTTGGAACGTTCCCTGCGGTTTCAAAATTCATTCTTGTCCCTCACTATTCATCTTCTTTTGATTTTGGAGTATCACATAACTCCACTTCGAATGATCTTTATAGTGAATTGGCGGTCTCGCCAATATTCTAATTTTCTTGTAAAGGGGTGAAAATCCTTTACAATCAGCATCGACTCACCAGAGATTTATATTTATCCTCGGTTTAGATGCCAATATCTTTTATTTTTCCAAACTCTATCTCTTGAGATCGAACGTAGATTTGTCCCAGGAAAATCCACATCGATCTTATTCATTAAGTCACGGTTGACCCGGTTAAGGTTGCCCGCGATTTATCTAAGCTTATCCATCTTCATATGTTGATAATTAATCATCTTGTTTTGTTTCCGAAATATCTCCAAACATTTTGAATTGTACTTGTAAATTTATGTTTTGTTTTATATAGTGTGTCGTTTGAGTTGTTGATGTTGATTTGGGCTTCCGATCGATTCGTCTGATCAACGCTATTGATAGGATTTCTAAAACACTTTGATAGAACAAACTGACACAATATTATTTTAAAAAAATAATTTGTTTAATGAAATAAATTTTGATATAAGTAAATATTATGGAACTTAATAAATTGATTTAAATTGATAATTTGAAATGATAATACTTGATTTATCATTTATTGTCCTACCAATGAATTTATAAATAGTTGTTTATAAATTTGTTTGGGAACTGAAATGAATTTAAAACAAGAAATTTAAAGAATTTAATTTCCGATGGATTTCAAACCTTGTGTTTAAAATTTTTAAAAGGATATTATTTAAAGTATTTTTAAATAAAAATTTGTCTCTAAAGGATTTTAAAGTTTAAAAATTAAGTGCTCTTCTCTTTGTCGCTGGAAAATAATTTCGGTGATGACTGCAGCATCATCGACGTTCATTTTCGAGTTTCGAAGTGAAGAGACTATTCTGTAGGCTTGCTACAGCTTTGTTTTGGGGAATTTAATTAGTTTGAATTTCTAAAATATGACTTGATTTATAATATATATATATATATATATAGATATATGATTTAAACTTGATTTGACATATTATGTATATATAATTACTTATCTCCAAAAGGTTTGAAGATATTCGAAAGTTTAATTCTTAAATTTTATTTTAAAGAATAATTTCAGTTATAAGAAGAAAAATAAAAAATTTGGATAAATGATTCAAAATTGAGATAATTGAATTGGAAAGTTTTATTTGTATAACACTCAATTTTATTCCAATATAACTTACCTAAATTACACAAAAGTTGAATATGAAATTGGATAATATACAATATAGAAAGGATTTTATAAATAAAATTTGAGTGGTTATAATAAATTTTATACACTTAAATTTTAGTTATAAAAGATTAACAGAGGTAAATATTGAAAAGGAATCTAAAGAGATTTTATTTAAATAACTTAATAATCAAATTTGATTTAATATGGAACCTTAAGTCTAACCTAGGAATTTTAATAATGGTTATTTCCTGAAATGAATATGTTGTATAATAAATAATGTATCTTTGAATAGATAAAATAAAATACATTGGAATTGGACATTTTGTAATAAAGTTTATTTAACTTGAATTCATAGTTTAATTGATGTCTAAATGAATAAATGTGTAAAGAAATTTGATTGTTATATTTGCTATATAAATATTTTATTTATGAAATAAATATGTCTTGAAAAATGAATAATTATGATTTAAATAGTTAAAATGTATTTTAACATCACTAAAATTTGATAATTGAGAATTTGGTTTTCAAATGAAATTTTAAGTGTAACTTATTAAAGGAATATCTATTTATGAAATGGGTATTTTAAATAAAGTGTTAGGTTATGTGTTAAATTAAGAGCTAACTAAAATAGTGAACTTTTAACTTAATAAATGAAGTATAGTTTGATTTGAATATTCCATTCATAAAGTTTGTTTAATAAGTCATAAGTTAAATGATATCCAAATAAATATTTCTGGAATTGAACTAATTTGAAATATTAATATATCTACTGTAGCATTTTATAAGTACTACTATTTTGAAAATACAATGTTTTGGAAATTTTTATAATTAAATGAACTTAGAAATGTTACAACTTTAAAATGAATATTATTTGACCTTGAATTAAAATGGTTTAAATGAAGATTACTTTTTTTAGGGTGTTATGATTTTCTAAGTATTATGTTTTTTTTTAAAAAGAATAACTTGTCCAAAGTGTTATGATTTTAGCAGTGTGATTTCAAAATGATAAACATCCGTAAATTGTTATGATTTCAAAGCATTATGGTTTTAAATTTATTATCTGGTTTTGTTTTTTCCAAACTATCTTTTGGTTGTCCTTATTTCCCTTATTTTGTTACAGAATGGGAAGGCTATTGCTTATACCAGTCTATTTAGAAATCTTTCTGTAATCTATGATAATCTTTGTTACTCATCTGGATCTGAACACTGTTTTTCCATTCATAGACTGTCGGTCAAGTGAAAGGGAGATTCAGACTCTAAAGGATCTTTTTCGTGCTTATATTCTTGATTTAATCACCTCCATCTTGTTAAACTTACCTATAACAATAATTATCAGGTGAAATTCCAATCGTCTTATCATCTTGTCTTAATTCTATTTCATTCTATCTTTTTCTGTGCTTTCCCGTACCTCGTTCCTTTTCGGGGACGAAAAGTTTTGAGTGGGGGAGAGTGTAACAACCCTGTATTTTTCAAATATTTTTTTTTTGATTTTTCCAGATTCAAAAGCTTTATTTATGAAAAGAATAAATTTTGTTATTTTAAATATAAACTTTGACTTTGATGTGGATTAGAATTCCAAATATGACTAAATTTAATATTTCCTGAAAATGTGAATTTTGGTCAATAGTCAAACTTTGACTTTTAAGTTTAAATTTTTAATAGTTTGAAATTATAAATTTTATCTTTTATTATGAAAATAGATTTAATAACTTGAACACTACTTTTCGTTTCGTTGAAATCCGAATAATATTGTGAACGTTATGCTTTTTACAAAATTGGATGTAAATTGTTTTATTTAACAATATTGTTTATTTTAAATTTTATAAATAATCTTTTTAATTGTCATATATTATTCTAAATTGTATTATATGTTATGTTACATATATTTTTACCTTTTAAATATTTTTAAAGTGATGTTTGAATTTTTCCAAAGCTCATTGAATTTATTTTCTATTTTTAAAGGTTAGTTTCCATTTTTCTATTATTTTCTTCATTTAAATTATATTTAATTAAAATTTATTTATTCATTTTTATGTATGCATTTTATTTTTATGTTTTTATCTTTATTTATAAATATTTTTCATGTACATAAAATTTTCCCAAAGTTCATTTCATTTATTTTCAAATTTTCAAGCCTAATTTACATTTTTCTTTGTTATTTTCTTAATTTAATTATATTTAATTAATATTTATTTATTTATTTTTTTTTATTTACTATATTTTCGTGTTTTATCTGTATTTATACATATTTTACATGTATTTAAAATTTAAAAAGAAATGGTGGAAATTTGAAAGGTTTGTGACTCTTTATTTGCTTAAGCCTCTTTGTATTCTCACCTTTTCTTTATCAACCATTACCTTTTCATTGTTGCTGCCTTAACTCCATTGCTTCAGCCGTATCTTTTTCCTCATCATTTTCACGAAAATTTAAGCTTCTCAACTCCAAAAAAATTTGGCCATATCAAATTGAGAAAAATTTGCAAGTTCTAATGTATTCTTCTTCTACTTTTCCTTCCTATTTTTCAATGTTTAGCCTTCCTCTTCCTCTTGCTTGCTCGGCCCCACTTCTCCTCCATCACCAATGAACATCACCACCACCATCTCCAGCAGCTCATAAGCCTCTCCTCTGACCAAGACAGTATCCATGACCATCCATTGATGTTGCACCACAAAATTTGCACAAAAGTTCCACCAAACTAGCCTAGCCAAACCCTTAAGGCCATAGCCTTCATTTTTCACCTAAACCACCTCCATGGCCGCCACCACCAGTCCCTCCACCACCTCTGGCCGCCACTCCAGCCACCACCTGACCATCCCCTTGCATGACCAAGCCCAAGCCATGGCGAGCCGAACCTATAGTTGCACCAAAAATCCACTTAATTGCCTTGACCTTTAGCATTCTTTGCCTTGTAACTTACCATACCCTTCTTCATATCCAAGTTAGGCCGAGCCATATGAACCCAAACCAGATCCTAATTCATGCTTTAGCCGTGTATTTCCAGCCTAGGGCTGAAGTATTAGAGGTTGAAGGCAAGTGCAAGTGCATTGACTTTGTTTTGTGCATGTAAATTATATGTTGCTTAAAATTTGTGAAGTGTTTATTCATGTTATATTGTATTGTTTTGTCTCATGTATTCAAGGAGTTTAACCTTGTCTCTCTCTTACTCAAATCATCATCGTGCTCTCGTGTTTGTGTGGATCTTCGTTGTGTGTATTTGGTTGTAATCTCCAGCTCAATACAGGTGAGTTATTCTCACCAGACAATATGTACCTATATAACTAGTAAATTGACACCCTGTGAATCTGTAGAAATATATTATCATGTTATATATGCCTATATTATTATCATATGATGTTCACACCTGTTATTACACCTGTTATATCATATGTTACTGTTATTTAATGTTATTCTGTTATTTATATCTGTTATCACCATTGCAAGTTCCCTGTAGACTAGAATCACTATGGGTTGAAATGATACATACCCGAACGGACTTTAGAATAGGGAAAAATCGTTATGGGCTGAAATGATAGGCCTGAATGGTTTTATTTAATTTATTTTAACTTGGGATTGCGGGTTTGAAATGATAGAACCCGGATTTTTCTTTTTAAACTGCGGATTGAAATGATACATATCCGTATCACTTGACCTAGGTTAGAAAACTATATACAGGCCCGTGGTTATTTTATAAAGTGTTTTGGATATTTTTAAGTATTTTAAAAATTATAAATTTATGAAATTTGATTTAAATAGATTTTGAAATGTTTTAAAATAAAGAAATTATGATTTTTATATGTGTTAAAAATGTAATTAATGAATGGTTTAACTGGATTTTTGAAATATAACTTAAGTTGGAAATTTGGAATTTGGTTAAAAATGATATTTAAGTTATATAAATAAAATGGATATTAAATTTTATTTGGAAATGGTAAATATGATAATTTGATTAAATTTTAATTTAAGTGATTTATTAAAGTATTATTGATTTTTCTATGAATTTAAGTGGTTAAATAAATGAATGTTTAAAAGTGATCTTTTAAAATATAACTTGACTTGGAAATGTGAAATTTGGTTTTAATTAAAGGTTTAAGTTAATTAAATAAAATTGGAAATTTAGTTAAATTTGTGAAATGGTAATTTAAAATTTGAAGTGTTAAGTTATTTGTTGAAATGTGAAGAATTGGAAACTTTTACACTTAAATTTATTAAGTAAATTGTTGAAAATTGGATTTAATTATAAGAAATTTATTGTGAAAAAGATACATGTTAAATGATATGTAAATGAACATTTTAAATGTTAAATTATGATTTTTAAAATGTTTAAAGAGTTTAAAATGAAGTTATTTAATTGCTGGAAATACACTAAAAAGCTGGAAATCACTTTTAATAGCATTCAGAAATGCTATGGTTCTGAATTGCACTAAAAATTGAATAAAAGGGCTACTACAGCATTTCTGAAATGCTGTAGTTGCTGTAATTGAACTTATAGGCTAATATTGAACTCAGGCATATTATAGCATTCCCTGGAAATGCTATAATGGTCTGCAGTCTTTGCTGAAACCAAATTTAACCCTTGTTTTGAAATCTGAACTACCGCAACACTTCTGAAATGCTGTCTTTTCTATTTTGAACTATAATTCAACTAAAACTGAGTTTTAACAGCAGTTTTAAGTGCTGTCTTTGCTGAATTAAAAATGTTTTCAAATATAACCTATAGCAGTTGTTTTTAAATGCTGTGAAATGCTGAAATTTTAATAATTAGGGTTTTTGACTTAGTAAACGAACTCAGAATGGTTTGAAACTTTGGAAATTGAATACTTGATTTGAAAATATAATAATTACACTTTTAAAAGGTTTAAATGAATTATTTTGATTGGAATATAAACTATTTAAAGGTGATTTGAAATGATAGTAAATGAACGATATCTTTGAATTTAAAAGGTATTTAAAGTTGAATATTTGGATTTGAACTGATAGGATATTTTATTTTATTAAAATGATTTGAAATGAAGTTTTGTAAGGATATGATATTTTATTATATTAAAATGATTTGAAATGAAGTTTTGAAATGATATGAAAATTTAAATATATGGAAGTGGTTTGGAATTGATTTAATCTTTATTTTGATAAAGATATGGTTTGAAATGATATTTTATTTTGAAGTAAAGTATTGTTTTTAAAAGTTATAACCACGGGTTATAATAACGTTGGGTTGTTAAAGAGACCGGGATCGGATATGGACATACTCTCTGTCTTACCGAAAACCACTTTGGCAACTGTGTACGCGGTGGAGATTCCAGAATGAAGTAGGATGGTGGCGACGTTCTTAAGGTATGTTACGTGGACCCAACTCCCGTGAGTTGGCATAAGGTGGCTAAAACAGGAGCGATCTCGGACCAGTGAGGTAGCACCTCTTCTCGGACACATTTCTTCGATATTATACTCTTACTTGTGATTGATTAGATGGCCATCCTCCGATTTGGGAGTGTTGTTCGAGGTGGAACGGTAGTGGCTGCTATGCGTATCCATCAGTCCGTGTGCGTAATTGGTATATCTACCCTGGCATTGCCTAGTTGTGCCGTGTCACCTACCATATCGAGCTTTACTACGATTATGATTTTAAGATCCGACCGCGTTAAGGTTCTCCATCCCCTTAACGCTATTTTCTATATGATTATACTTTACTTATTAGACATTATTATAATAGCGAATATTACTACATAGTAGATATTTTAACGGATCCTTAGAGGATGGGCGGTCCCAAGCATCTTCTAAGTTACTTGTACCTTTATTACAGTTCACTTGAGTTGGTTTACATTATATAAGTATATATTGTCCTGACTCGAGTGTTTTGTGTTTTGCTTTACGCTCGGGTTAGCCTGAGTTATTCACAGATTTAGATTTCCACCTTCTGGAGATTTGAATCGCTGGAGATTATCTGCTAGTCTTGTTCTATCAACTTCTGTTCCGTTGTTCTATTCAGCCTGTACTTGGTTGTTGTATTGAGACTTCTGCTGTACTTTATTTCTTATATTGTATCTTATGTAACTCTGATATATTTACATAGTAGCTTCATGAACTACTATTTCTTTTGCTTCCGCTGCATTATTTTACTCTATGTCTGTGATCTGTGATTATATTTATTTACTGTATATTCTAAGATTTGCCAAATTTTATTTACAACGCGGTATTTTGAGCAATTCAACTCCGGCATGAGTGTCTACCTATACACTTATAATGGATGCGAATGGTTGAAAATATCGGGTCGTTACAGTAAACAAATAATCACAGAATCACAGACACAAATTAATATAACAATAATGCAGCAGAAACAAAAGAATAGTAGTTCATGAAGCTACTATATATATAACAGAGTTAAACAAGATACAACAGAAATCACGAATACAAAGATGTCTCAATACAATAGTCAAATACAAGATTTGAATACATCAATGGAATCAGCTGAATGACTGAAAGCAGAATCAATAGACGGATCTAAGCGAAGCTCGAACTCCAAAGGTGAGTCGAATACTGGTACAACTCAGTCTGACCCGAGCGTAAAGCAAAACACAAAACACTTGAGTTGGGACATACATACTTATACAATGTAAACCAACTCAAGTGAACTGTAATAGAAATGCACAAGTAACTTAAAGGATGCTTGGGATCGCCCATCCTTTAAGGATCTGTTAAACTATCTACTATGTAGTAATGTTCGCTATTATAATAATGTCTAAAGTAAAGTAAACTTACTTAAAAATAGTGTTAAGGCTTTACATTTTCCACCTTAACACATTTATAATGCCAATAGTCTATACAATACCATCGTACCTCCAGATCGGGAGGCTACCATAAGTACTCCATAGGTATGACACAAATACAAACTCGTATTAAAGCTCGCTATGGTAGGTGACACGACACAACGAGGCAATGCTAGGGTAGATATACCAATTACGCATCCGGGCTGGTGGTAACACATAGCAGCCACTACCGCCCACCTCGGAACACACTCCCAAATCAAAATCGAGGATGGTCATTGGATAAATCACAAGGTCAGAACATAATATCGAAGGAATGTATCCGGTCGGAGGTGCTACCTCACTTGGCCCGAGAATCGCTCTTGTTTTAGCCACCTTATGCCAACTCACGGGAGTTGGGTCCTCATATATACCTCAATAGGATCGTCGCCACCATCCTACTTCATTCTGGAATCTCCACCACGTACACGGTTGTTAAAGTGGTTTTCGGTATCGACAGAGAGTATGTCCATATCCGATCTCGGTCTCTTTAACAACCAATCGTTATTATAACCCGTGGTTATATATTTCAAAATGGTTTATATTTCAAATCAAAACATATTCATTTAAACCATTCAAATTCAATGTCAATATCTTTCAAAAGAATATTCATTTCCAAAGTTGTAGCATTTCTAAGTTCATTCATTCAATTATAACCATTTCAAAAACATTGTATTTTAGCATTCGTAGCACTTGGCAAATGTGATAATACATATAGTAGCAGTTCGAAAATATTATCCTTTCAGAAACAACAACACTTAGAAAACGTTACAGTAGGTATAATAGTAATTCAGAAATACAGTACATTTTCAGAAATGGTAGCACTTAGAAAATGTTACAGTAGGTATAATAGTAATCCAGAAATACGGTACATTTTCAGAAATGGTAGCACTTAGAAAATGTTACAGTAGGTATAATAGTAATTCAGAAATACAGTACATTTTCAGAAATGGTAGCACTTTGAAAACACTACCTTAAAACCACAGCATTTTGGAAATGCTGCCAATACAAATCTAACGTTTATTATAACATTTTCAAAACAATATATCTTCAATTTTTATCATTTTTAACTTATCAAACTTATTTCACTCTTCAAAATTATTTATTTGGATATCATTTACCATATGATTTTAATAAAATAACATTTTATTAATAAATATCCAATTAAATTATAATTCATTTATTAAGACAAAATACATTGTAAATTTCTTAACTTTTCTTTTTAACAACAAATCTTAATATTTCTTCTCTTTAAAATATCCATTTCATAAATAAAATATTTTATTACTAAGTTAAGCTTAAAGTTCATTTTTAATCAAATTTTCAATTATTAAGTTAAATCAAATTTTAAATTACAATTTAAACCATTTATTAACTCATAAAATTTGAACTTTTTGAAAATCATTATTTAAAATCATTTAAATCAAATTTAAGTTAAAATTCCATATTTTTAAATTTAAAATACTTAATAATTTTTAGAAAAATCATTTAAAAATTAACCACGGGTCTGTATGATATTTTCTAACCTAGGTCAAGTGATACGGATAATATATCATTTCAATCCATAATATATAAATCCCGGGTTCTATCATTTCAAATCCGCAATCCCAAGTCAAATAAATAAAAATCGCTCGAGCCTATCATTTCAGCTCATAATGATTTTTCCCTATTCTAATGTCTGTTCGGGTATGTATCATTTTAACCCATAGTGAAAGGGAACTTGCAGTGTGAGAACATAAAGTAAAATAAACAGCATAGCATAGCATATCATATCAGGTGATGCAACAGGTATATAATCAGGATATAACATCATATGACATAACACAGGCATATGAACTTATCAACATAGCATATCAACTACTACATATTCACTTGTCATTGTTTCACAAATATATAAGTACGAATGTCGAGAGTGATAACTCACCTTCTAAAGCTAGAGATGACAATTCAAGACACACAACCAAACTCCGAAAAAGCATGACAAAGCACGACTAGATTCGAGTAGATGGATTGCCAAGATTCAAATCTTGCAAACAATAAATATAAGCAAATATAAGTGTATATTCAATCACAAAAGAAATAAGATCAAAACAATACAAAAACAAGCACAAAGTGAAACAAAAGTGGCTTAACCAAATAAGTGGGCTCGGCCACATCACAATTGGGCTTGACAATCATCACAAATGGCTCGGCCATGACTAGTTGTTGCATGAATATACTCAGCCATGATCTGGTAGAAGCATGGCTAGGCAATGGAAGGTGAAGAGAGAGGGTTATGGAATGCAAAAAGGCAAGGCAAGTGAAAGGTCAAGAGGCTAATTAGGTTCGGCCCTAGGCAAATGTGCTCGGTCTGGGTTCATGGTTCAGGTCAGGTTTGGTCACGGCCTGGAGATGGATCTGGTCATGGAAAAGCAAGGCAAAGGAGGTGGAGGAATTGGTGGTGGCCGAGGCTAGCAAATAGGAAAGGAATGATGTGGTGATCAAGGAAGGCTCGGCTAGGGTTTCTATGGCTTTGGTGATGGAGTTATGGATCATGGAAGGTCACAGCCTAGGACGGGGATGGTGAGGAGATGATGGCCGGTCATAAGTGATGGATGGTGGAGGAGATGAGGTCGGCAAAAGAAGTAGCATGGCCAAACTTGCTTGAGAACTAAAGAAAAGAGAAAAAGAAAAGAGAAAAAGAAAAGAGAAAAAGAAAAGAGAAAAGGAAGAAGACATGATGAAACTTACTATAAAATTTTCTTTCAGGAATGCAAATGAGAAAGGAGGTGACATGAGAAGTGTTTTGTACGGCTAAGGAAAAAAACGGCTATGGGAAAAATGAACGGCTATGGGAAAATGTAAAGGCGTCTCTTCATTTAAGAAAAGAAACTTAAGTCTCTTGAATTTCCTAAACCCATTTACCAAAGCCCATCAAAATAAACAAGCCAAATCCAGTAGAAAAATCAAACCAAACCAAAAATAAAATATAGAAAAATGAAGATACAAAATAGATTAATGAAATACAGAAAATAATTGCGTGTAAGACGCTGGATTTTATCAGATTTACAAAGTATAAAACAAAATTTGGTAAAATGAAAAGCAGAACGAATATCAGGATCAAATGCAGTTTAAAAGAAAAAGATTGTAAATTTAAAATTCAAATTTAAAAATTTCAACTGAAAGTCAAAGTTTGACCAAAGTTGACCAAAATATAAAATTTTCAGAAAATCTTTATGTAATATCCCGGAAATTTTAACAATATCAATTTAATAATCTGTTAAATAATTAAATTGATATGGATAATCTTTGATAATAAGATTTGAATTTAATTTAATAATCTGATTAAATTAGTATTAATTGATGATTTTATCTTTTAAAAGTTAATAAGATATTTTCTATTTGAATATATATATATTTATTTGTATATATTTTAAATAGAAGCTTTGGTAAATTGGAAATTTATATTTAATTTAATCTGGACTTTTCAAAGTTATTTAAATAAATAACATTTTAGTTTTAAATATACTTTAGATAAGTCTTTTAATTGGTTAAGATATATTTTACTTAAGTTTAAATAAATAAGAAAAAGGCTTTTTAAATAATTTTAAAAAGAATAGAAATATGAGTAATTACTTATAAGACATGTGTCATTTATCTAAACCCTTAGTAAAACATGTGTAATTAAATAAACAAATGTATAGGACAAGTGTCCTTATTTATTTTCATTTTCTTTTATTTTATAAATCATAAATATACATGTATATAAACATTGCATTTCTTCATTTCCCATTCTTTTCTAATCTTCTCATTTTTCAAAAGCCCAGAGAAATCAATAATCTTTCCTCTAACTAAAATCTGAAATCAAACCCCTGTAATTCTCTTTTCCAAATCAACTCTTCAGCTTTCATGCATTTCTCCATTTTCAAAAAGAAACCTGAAATCAAATGCTTCAAAATCTGAGATCAGTGAGCATCTTCCTCAAAACCAAATTCATTTTCTCAAATCTGGAATCAACTCAGAGCAACAGCCTGCATTCTTTCTTTTCATCTCTGGAAGGAATTTCTTACTGTCTGCATTCATTTTTCAAACTGGAAAACAACTCAAAACTACTTGTAGTCATTTTTCAACCTGGAAGCCAACTTGCATGTAGATTTAAAGCAATTTAAAGATTCAACAATTCAAGCTTTTAAATCAATGAGGCATTCCAGTCTTAAGCAAAACAGTTTCAAAAACAGTTTTCAAAGGATAGGCTCTGTCTCCATTTTTATTGGTGAGTAACATTTTTACTTAAATTAAACTAGGAAATCATGATGCATGTTTAACCCGGTGATAAATATTGTTTGGATGTGAATGTTTGTTGATGATTTCGTATATACATGAATGTATATAAGTGTGCATGTATGATATTGTTCTCTGATCTGTTTATTGCCAGACTCCAGAATTCTCCTTTAAATCTCTTTCTACTTGATTTAGTTTTTATTAGGATTTAACTTATAAGTAAGTATTGTTTAATTATCATATACTAAGGTTTAAAAAGCCTAGTTAAGTCAAAATTCATACTTGGTTGCCCCTGTAATCTAAAACAACAGAGGCATGTTATAATAAAGTGAAAATTTGAACTTTATAATTTATATATTCAGACTTATAAATCAAAAACATAAATGATAATATGATTTTTAGCATGAATATCATAGTTTTTAGTCTAGTATAATAAGAGCAGTTCTGGTTTTAACAAAAAGGGGAAAACTTGTAAATTCTGGTGATCTATTGATAGTGAAGGGCTGGGATTGTTCTTGTGGGTAGAGGAGCCATCAGAGAAGCTTGGAAAAATAGTTGATGGTGATGCAAATTCTTTTGGTAGCCGTGGTGATGGTTTCTTTCCTGTAGCCCTAGTTTTAAGTTAGGATACGAATTTGTTTCGTTTGTCTTCGTTGATGGATCGAGCTTTGAGATATTTTGGGAAATTGAAGCTCTGAGGTAGTCGTAGTCATGACCGGAGTTGGAGGAGTCCTGGTGGACGGAGGGCCGTGAATGTGGCGTTGACAGGTTAGAGATTGAAGAGGGGAAACTGTTCCAGTTTCGAATTTTGGTCTCGATTCGTTTTCCCAAATGGATTGAAGTTTGGATGATCGAAGTTTGGGTTGTGGACGATCGCCGATGAGATGGAGTAGTCGTGGGTGGTCGGAGTTGATGAAGTTGACCGTGCACGTGCACACGGTCGTGAGTGTGTATGGGAAAGTCTGGGTTTTAACAGAGAGGCTACTCGAGATTTTCTCGAGTTTTATTCGTATGATACTCGAGGTTTTGAAGAGGCGACTCGAAGCAAAAATTGTAAAAGCTCGAGTAAAATTCTGGTGAAGTCTGGATTTTTAAGAGAAAGGTCTCGTGACTTTCAAATTTTCTTACGGGGGAGACTCGGGGAATATAGGGTTGCGACTCGAAGTGATTTAGTGGAGACTCGAGTACTTTTAGTGTTGCCAGGTTTTTATACCTGTCAGTTTGAAATTTAAATCTAATTTAAATTTTGAAGCAATAGTTAATCAGTAAATCAAAGTTTGATATATGAAGACAAGTTTAGTTTTAAACTTTAATATTAGATAAATAGTTTTATGAATTTAAATGTTTAAATAGGTTTAAATGTAGTTATATTTAAATGTTTTAAATCTAAGAAGAAATTTGATTTAAGTTCTTTTAAAAACTTTTTAGAAAATATAAGGTTCTTTAATAGGTAAAGGTTTTTAAATTGGTTTTAAAAACTTTGTTAAAATAAATTGGTATTCATTTTAAATACATAATTTAAAATGAAATTTTAAAAGTAAATTTGAAATGGATGTTTCAAATATAAATGGTAAATGATAACTTGTTTATCAATAAGAATAAAGTTTATCTTAAAATAATTAAAGACTTGTGTTTATATAATTTATTAGGAGATTTAATAGATAATTAATTTAATTTGATTAATTAATCATTTGGATTAATTAAATAAATAATTAAAGGTTTAAACTAACTTAGTTAGGATTAAGATAAATAAATTAGGGATGATTAATTTGTAGTTAGGGATTATAGATTAGAGTATTAATTAATGGTTAGGAATTAATTAATAAGTAATTAAATGTTAATTAAGTTATGGTTAACACTTAATTAATTTAGTAATTAGAGATTAATAAAATGGTTATTAAGATTTATTAATTTAGAATTAATAATAATTAATATAAGTTAATTACTTAAGGAAAGTAATTAAATAATAGTTAATGAGGTCATTAACTATGGATTATTAAATAATTAATTAATAGGATTAATTTAATAGTTAATTAGATTAATTAATTTAAAGATAATCAATTATAGAATTTGTTTAAAGGTAATTACTTATTGGAAGTAATTAAGAATTAATTACTTATTGTAATTAATTGAAGTTAATTTGATTTAGTTAAATTAATTAATTAAGTTTAATTAATTTAGAATAATCAAGAGATGATTTGATAATAATTACTTAATGTAATTATTAAAGTAAGATTATTTAGGGAGTAAATAATAGATAATTACCGGAAGTAATTAGTTGAATAAATGATTTTATTAATAGAAGTAATTTGAGTTAATTACTTTGAATAATTAATCAAGGGATTAATTAAGAAATTAATTAAGGAGTAATTAATTTAGTTAATGAAAGTAATTAAGGGTAATTAATTACTGATTGAAGATTAATCAAGGTGATTAATAAATGTTGTCTAATTAAAGATTAATTATTAAATATAATTAATTTAAATGGAGTAATTAATTAAGAGTAATTAAAGATTATAAATTAATTAATATAATTAATAATGTAATTAAGGATTGATTAATTAAGATTAGTTAATCAATAATAAGTGATTAAAGTAATTAATTAATTGTAATTAATTAAGGATTAATGTAATTAAATATAGTTAATTAATTAATGATGAAATTAAAGATTAATTACTGTAATGGTTTAAGTTAATTAATTTGTGAAATTAATTAAGAATTAATTACTTAAAGTAATTAAAGGATTATTAATCAGGAATGATTAATTAAGATGGATACTTAGAGTAATGATTAATTAATTGGTTTAATTAATAATTAAGTAAGCAGGATTTATATCATTTCTAATTAATTTAAAATTTCATTTTAAATTATGTATTTAAAATGAATACCAATTTATTTTAACAAAGTTTTTAAACTTTAATTTATTATATTAGGAAAATAATTTATAAACAAAATCCAAAATTACATCGTAAAATTCCAAAAATCCAATTTAAAATGATTTAAAAATCAAGGTTTCAAATAAAAATCAAATTTAAAATATTTGTTAAAAATATGGGTTGTTACAGGTATTAAGTATGAAAATGATACTTTCTATACCACCATAAGTTTGAAAGATCATTTATGGAAATCAAATCTCATTCCTTTTATAAAACTTCTTTTGTAAATCTCTTTTATATTTACAAAACTCCTTTTATACATCTCCTTTCTATTTATAAACTCCTTTTATAAATATCTTTTCTATTTATAAACTTCTTTTATAAATCTCCTTCCTATTTATAAACTCCTATATATAAATTTCCTTTATATTTATAAACTCCTTTTTATAAATTTCCTTTATATTTACAAAACTTCTTTTATAAATCACCTTTCTATTTATAAACTCCTTTTTATAAATTTCCTTTCTATTTATAAACTCCTCTTTATAAATTTCCTTTATATCTATAAAATTTCTTTTATAAATCATCTTTCTTGTTTTTCGAAACCATTTGATAAAACAAAGGTGTTAAAATTCATGACTTGCCCTCTTCTTTAAAATCATTTAACCACTTACAATATAGTTTAGCACTTTAATTTAAAACATCTCTTGAAGATCATTGCTGGAAACCAAGTTTGATCTAGAAGGATAAGATTTCTTTTTCTCCTTTATACATAAAAATAAGCCACTTCCTTTAATATTTAATATTAAATCCTTATAAATATATTTAAATCTCAAATTATTTATAAAAAAACTTTCCCATAAGTTAAAAAAGATTAACAACAATTTTTGAAGAAAAATAGAGAAATTCAAACCCATTTCTAAAATGAACGGCCTCGAAGAATTCCAAAAGGTCACATTTAATTTATTCATGAAAATCAACCAACAACAATGACATTTCAATATGCTTTGGAAAAGTCAAATCACACCAAAACCATTTCAAGTCAAACAATAGTATTTCAAAATACTATAATTAGGCGTAGTGCTTCCATATCACTTAACCAATGCTTATCTATACCTTTACACTTAGTAAAATTCCACTTTTGATCATTTTCAAAGTTACAACAATATTGGCCAAGCTACCAAGTTTTGAGCATTCAACAATTTATACCACAAATATATAAATGAAACTAACATTTACCCGGATCTCTTTACAAAAATTTCCCTGAATTACCTGTATTTCATTTCATATGACATTTTATATAAAGTGGGAACTCAACCAAATCAACCAAAGAAATCATTAAGTATGCAAATAATAACTTATATCTACCATACATCATATGATGTTCATTCAAAGGTGAGTTAACTCACCAAAATTCTAGTTAACGCTTATGTGTTTCTAAATAGTCTAAAATCTAATGCCGTTCGATTTTAGCTCAAATTCCACATGCTCCAAACTTGACGAATTCAACTCCAATGCGTAGATAATGCTCCTATGTGCGTAGTGCAAAAGTCCTTGTCTCGACTGGACCTCATATGTAGAAGAAATGAATTTAATAAGATTTGAGATTAAATTAAATTACTTAATTAACTTAATTACTAATTTAAATTAATTACCCCACTCAAATCCTTCTTCCCAAAATCATTCCACTGTGCACGAACGAATGTGCACAATCATTCGTGCTCTTCCTCCCTTCTTTGACTAAGCCACATACCACCAGAGTTCCTCCAACCACTGCCGGTGACATCGCTTACACGAGCCGAGCCTTCCTGCACCACCACGAATGCCTTCAACCTTCTCCTGCTAATCACGACCGTCGCACCACTACATTACACAAGGAATGTCACACTTCACCCAACATAACCGTGCCTCACCAAACATCCTCCACTAGTTTGCCTTCGCTCGAGAAGTTCGACACACCCATCCCCAAGCCTAATTCCACCTCTAGCGACAACAACCCTAAACCCTAGCATGGGCCTTTAATTTCGTTCTCCTCCAATCATCACTACATTACACCTGCCCTACATAGATTTCGAGCTCCTCTCACCATGAGTTCAACGAATCCAACGTTGCTCGTTTTCGTCGCCTATAGCTCTGGGAAGAATTAAAAGAAGGGGCAACTGTAGTTTTCTTTTAATGGAAATTGAAATGAAGAAAGAAATGTTTTAAGTGAGAAAGTGGAGTGAATGAGGGGGATATATAGATAATAAAATAATATATTATTTTAATTACTCTTTTTAATCGCTGCACGTTTCAAGCTTGCACGATCACACATCACGTCTGATCATCACAAAATTTGTCTACACACATCGCCTTACTATTCTGGTTCGATGGCACTACTTTTATCAATATCCAAGATAGTGCCTCGAAATGATAATTTCATGCATTTCGAGACCGTTTTTCGAAAAAACGATTTTTGGTCTCACTATCGATATTAATTCAAACCATTTACTTTTGTAAATATTTTTCTATAACAATTTCACCATTATTATTTAATAATCAAAGGAGTAACAAAAATTTTAAAATCAATTATTTAAATACTTAAAAGTAATCAAATAATCATAATCAAAATGATAAAATTTTGGGCCGTTACGTTCTTCCCCCCTTAAAAGTAGTTCGCCCCCTAAATTTCCAAAGGAAGAAAATGACTTCTCGCCCTTAGGCTTATATAATCAATTATGAGTTATTAAGCTTTTAAAGTTTCATATGTTATGGAAAATTTTGGCAGCACCTCCTTTGCATGGCTAGGTCTGGAAAAATCACAACAATATAAGCCCATATCTGGGACCTCCCAAACCTAGAGACAACACAACGACAATATATATACACATATAATATATCTTATAGAGTGTGTATGTCATATAGCAAACACACCCATTAAGCATAAAGACATACCATTTGTCGAGCAATCAAACTCTACTCATGAAACCTAAAGCAACAAGCAAGCATTTGCTTTAATGTTTGTGAATTTCACTTACATAACCAAAAAGATAGTTAAACACAAGAAATGAAACAATATGACTCATCCATCATATATCGTGAATCTAATCATGCTGAATCATATATATAGCAATCATCTCACATACAAATGCCATCAAACCATATAACTTGCTCTTTTAATGTAAGAAGCATAAAACTACATTAATGTCCGTACAAAGTATATATGTCATCCATACGCAATATCAATTCGATCACTTGCTCGATCACATAAGCTTCTCTTTCGAACTAATATTGCTCATCACCTTTTCTAATATGGACTCCGATCAGGTTCCTTGATTAGAAACCTTCGTTCTCCTTGTATAGCCATATACTATGTTAGAAAAACTAAGAATTATATCAAAATTCCGTATCGTGTCTGCTGTTAAGAATCGAGTGAAATATCCTTGTCCAAACCAGTGTAAATCACCTCGAAATCATGTACTCGAATTTAGATCAAGAACAGTTATGCACATAAATTGATCTACAACTTACATATTTATCACGTTGGTTTCTTAACTACCAATTTCTTCTTTAATTTACATTCATTTCATTTGTAGTATTTCACTCAAGACAAAATCATTTATGAACCATTTCATAAAACCGTTACTTAAACCTATTAACATTTTATAACTCAAGTTCATATTTATATAATACTCTTCTACATCTGTGATGACCCACCTTTCTGACCCCTTGGAAGACGATTAATACATCCATGGTATTCGTGTGCCGTTGTCGAAGCGTTCGAAAGATATCTTGTCTTGGGGAAAAACAAAGAACAGAACAAGACATAATAGAAAAAACCTCACAACGGAATGGTTAAATATAATACAAATGATATAGTACCAAAGGTTACTCCTTACATGGAGTTATCAAATTTATACGAAAGTACTACATCTAACAGATTTGTAGCTATACATTCTGACTTTTCATTCTTAGATACAAAACAACATACATAATCATACAACGGAAATAAATAAATAGATAACTAAGGAGCCGCATGCTCGTCTATTGTCTTCAAAGAGCTCCAAAGAAAAACCGGCTAATCTCAGCTACTCAAATATAATTGAGTATTAGAGAGTTTAGGGAAAATAAACAACTTGGGTCAGATAAAATGTCTGGTATGAGTAAAACTTTGAAACAAAAGGGAGTGCATTTAACAATAATATGTGGGACCACGCCACTAACACGGAACAGATTTTCTCCTACAAAAATAACAACCAAACATAAGAATGGAAAAGAACAATAGGAAACAAATCCAAACATAGATGATGGAAAAAAATAGTATAAAGATCTAGACTTGAAAGAATGGAAATAGTCTGAACAAAATCCAAACTGGACAGAATGGATAAAACAAGAAAACAGTTTAAACTTGATAGGATGGATAAAATCTATAATTAAACTTGGCGAAGAGTGGTTGACTCTTCCTATTGCAACTACAGAAAAAAAATTCGATGGTTCGAATCAAATAAGGAAAGAAATTTTTTCAACAAATGACTAGGAAGGTGCATCACGCTTGAAGTATACCTCTAGTAATATACTTCTAAGAAGCTCATATACTCCGCGACACTTCTCGAAAATGTACCAGCGGGAACCCGCCAAACCTTATCGAGTATCAAAATATTTCACATCTAATAGCGCCACCGAATCCAATCTAGATGAGATGTGAAAGTATCTTAATGGGAGTAACCCCACGTAGCTTGGCCTCCTATCGCACTATGGTTTTAGTCATATCCGACAAAGGATATCAAAGCTCAACGAAGCAACAAATCGTCTTAGAATGATGATAATAAAGAAGCCATAGTAACCGATAGCTGAGAAACCAACTATCGAGGATATAAAACGATCTTATATGGAAAATAAGTCATGTATACTTATCACCACTTGTTGAATACAAACTTGTAATATTTCTTGGTTAACAATAATACCGAACAAGCCAAGGTAAGTTACCTCAAAGTCATGTCTCGCGATTATTTTTAACTTTCAAAATAGCGACAAGTCTACTTCTTCGACGTTTAGTGTTAAGCATACAAATAAATCATTTCCGTATAAGTGATATTGCTTTACGTAAATTAATTCCTTTCCATAAACGAATCAAACTTTTTCTTTTAAAACTGAATTCATGCTTGGCTTCACATTACAAGTATTAACTTTCAAACACTTTGTTAAAAGAGTTTACAATCTTTAAAACGTCATTATAAAAAGGATTTAATAACTTAGAACATCCTTATTACATTGATTAATTAGCTTTAAAACTTCATTAATTCGGTTGATTGATTAACTTCAATGGCCCTTAATTCAAAAGAAGTTAATCACCTTTAAACATCATTAATTTAATTACTTAATAAAAATTAACTATAATTAATTAAACTAAATAAACAAATAATTTATTATCATTATTTAAAATGAATAAAAAAAGTAAAAACATCCTTGTTACTTTGATAAATTCACTTTAAAACTTCATTAATTGAGCTGATAAATTAACTTCAAATGCCTTTAATTAAAAAGGGTAAATTGCCTTTAAAACATCATTAATTCGATTAATTAGTAGTATTTAAATATAATTAATTAAATCAATTAATAATAAATAAAATCTCATTATTTAAAAATGATTTATTAATTATAAACATCATTAAAGGGAAGATTAGTTAAAGTTACAACAAGTTGATTAACTTGAAAAGCCGTTAATTTAAAAGATTAATTAATTTAAAAACATCATTAGTTAATTGATTAATTAACTTAAATCCATCATTATTTAAATGTTTAATTATTTGTAAACATCATTAGACAAAATAATTAATTAATTTCCTAAACATCGTTAACTAAGTAATTAGTTAAATTTAAACACCTCATTAACTAGTCAATTAATTAACCTTAATCCTTGTTAATTAAATAATTAAATTAAATAATCATTATTATAATAATTAATTAAATTTTAATATTTCAAAACTTTCTTAACTTGTAAAACTAATCCAAGCACGAAGATGAAACCAAATGATTTCAATAAAAGGTGATTTTCTAAAATTACTGATATAGCGACTATCACTATACGGACAGTTCGAAAAACAAGTTCAAGGCATTAACATTACTACCAAACATCACATAGCAAGGGTATGAACATATATACATAGTGATTTACAATAATACAACATATATCAAACATTTGCTAACAATATAATTAACTTTAGCCACTAACATTTCATATCGCTTACTCCATGCAAACTAACTTCCAAATGCGACAACTTTTTGCATGAATCAAACTCCAACTACCTTCACTTCACCTAAACTCCAACTTTTGGGCCCTTAGTGGGCTGTTTGGGCTTGGCCATGGCAGAAATGGGCTTGGACATTATTCAAAATGAGGGATATGGGTCTTGTTTTGGATGTAAGGTGATGTAGAGCAGTTTTAACTTGGTTTTAGGAATATCTAAAATAGTTTCGACTTTGTAAATGAATTTAGAGGCCATGAATGGATGTATGCATTTATGAAGAAGAGAATGAAGATAGTGCTAGGAAAATGGAAAATGAAATGAAGAAAGTGATTGTATGAGAATGTGTGGGTATATTTACGCATAAGAAGTGGCAAATTACCTAAATGACTCCTCCTCCATCATTTTACACATGAATTGTACCCCTTTCCACCTTTTTCCTCTTCATGAACATGGTAAGGCATGGTGGTAAGGTGTAGGTGCACTTTAGGGTAGTTATGTGTACTTTTATAGTTTATTTTAATACATTAAGATCAAATCATGTTTTATTTTAAACTAAGCATGATTACCAACCCTAACACAATAATTAACTTATCATGGCATGTGTATATATATCTGTGCACATGTACACAAATGTGCATAATGTTTTTCGATAACTTTTTGGTATCGGAAAATCGTAAATTCGAAAAGTGATTTCCGACCACATTTTCTGTTTTTATCTCAACTAACTATTTTAGTAAACATATTTTGAAAGTGATTTTAACATCATTAATTATTATTTAAAAAATGTTTATTTGGTTATTAAAATCCATTATTTGAATATTTAAAAATGATTTAAATATTCAAATACAAAGGGATTAATTTACAGGTTGTTACACTCTCCCCCTTTTAAAAGAATTTCGTCCCCGAAATTATTACGGAGTGGAAGAAGTAATAGCCAACTTAAGAAAAACCAATTTACTTGCTTGGGTTTCAGTAAATCTGATTGGTTATGTTTTCCTTGGTTATATTATTTCTATCATAAATACATGCAATATGAACACTATAACAACCATATGCAATCAGGTAACATGATGCAACCCAAAAGTAATGTAACAAACATATACAACAAAAATACCAAGAATATTCTATAATAAATGTTATGCATCAAATATTTTCAATAGATAAATTTAGAACTAAATGCCCGGGTTTTATGTTCAAAAATTTAATTTTGAATTTCTCAAAAGAGAACTAAATCAAAAACCAAGATCAAAATGTCACGAAGGGGTTCTCCTAACAAAACATGTTAAACTTTAGAATCAAAACAATATGGAGCTTCCTGTGGTATTCTGATTCCTTCTAAAACAACAACTAGAGCAAACAATCTATTTATTTCTCAAATTTTCCCAAAAATCACTTTTTAATATCACTAGGATTTAGGTCCTATAATAACAATTCAAATACCTTGGTTTATAAATTTTAACTCTATAAACTATGGTGATAAGATCACCCAATCAATCAATTCAATCAAACCAATCATAATCCGTAAAGGAAAATCTAACACTTAACATTACTTAAAATGTCAAATGACTAATAAACAAATCTTAACTTAGGTTTAAAATTTTCTTGATCGCCTAATAATATAAATAATTTCTTAAGCATACCATTTTGCTCATCAGCCTTTGGTTATTACTTAGAGGATTACCTGTGCTCCTTTAGACAATATTGAAAGTCACTATCTAAAATATTGGTTTCTTAATTGTACCAATATACCTAAATCACTTTAATTTGCACTTAGTATTTTATTCACTACTAAAATCATTTATGAATTATTTCATAAATTTTCACCTAAGTTTAAAAATATTCTATAAAGTCATTTCTTTATAAAATACCAAATAATAACTTATTCTGCCTTATTAACTTGTATAATACTCTTCTATATCTTAAGAGTACATACAAATACAAATTTTATTTTACTTTTCACAATTTAGCTGAAGATATAATTAAAATTTGGAACTTTTGAACTGAGCCAACCTCTCGACTTCTTTAACTTAGAGTGTTAAAATGGACGATGTTTATGGGTTGATCCAAAACAACAGATAGTTTACACCACTTACATGTTTTAAACAAAAGCTATAGTTTTAATAAAACAATATCTATTAAAACCGTCATATACAATATAACTCATTTAAATCAATGTTAAATTGTCCCTTATCTTATCTAAGGGTAAAAATTCATTTATCAAAACAATCTTTATCAAAAATACATTTTATTTGGAAATCAGTTCCCTTTTAGATAACTTAAAAAAAACTAATTAAGCGTACAACATATATTTGTTTATGAAATAACTTCAAACAATTTTATTTACTAAAACTCACTTTAGGTTCATTCGGATTTGGACTCATTTCGATCGTACAATGATAAAGAGAATAAATTATGAAGTACTCCACAACGTTCGCCTAAGAAAATATTTGATCGTCACTTAGAAGATTATTCAGATTACCACAAAACTAACCAAAATGTTTTTCCTCGAATTATCCCAAAGAAAATGCATTCCATTTAAAATTTCTTTTCCAAAATATTTATATTTTAGAAATATTTCCAAATAATACAACTATTATTTTTCTCAAAATCTTTTGAAATCATTTCAAAAATATTTCGGGATCTAAATTTTTTCGGAAAATCCTTACAATGTTCTTTTAAAAGACAAATTTATAATACCAAGTGTATTAAACAAAGGTCAACACAAATGTCATTAAAACATGGTTTACTATAAACCCAAAATAATTTACACTTAGCTTTATTTATATACAATTCTTTTCAAAGGATTTTCTCATTTATAAACCATCATTCATAAATTTAAAACAATATTTATTAACCCAAAAGATAATAAAACAAATTAAATAACTTTTATAAATTCAAAACAATGTTACTCATCCTAGGGGATGATTTATAATAATCTTTTTTTTAAATCTAAAACAATTTTGATTATCCCAAAAGATAAAAAATCAAATTTACCATTTCCTTTGATAAACAAATCAATTATCTTTAATAAAATAGTTAATTACTTTCAAAAAACTTTCATCAAATCAGTTAATTTACTTTAAACTCATTTATTATATCAATTAACTAACTTAAAATATCATTTATCAAATGATTTATTAAATTCAAATAATCATTAATTAAAATGAATAATTAATCTTAACTATCATTAACTAAAATGATTTATAAAACTTACATATTATTAATTAAAATAATTAATTAGATTCAAACGATCAGTAGTTAAAATGATTAATTAGATTTCAAATATCATTGACTAAAATGATTTAGTTAAATTTAAACATCATTAATTAAGATGATTAACTAAATTTCAAAACAATATTATTTAAAAAATTAATTAAATTTAACCAATCATTAATTAAAATGATTAATTAAAGTTTAATATCAATAATTAAATTGATCTAATTAAATTCAAATCTCATTAATAAAAAAGATTAACTAATTTTAAACATCATTAGTTAAAATGATTAGTTAATTTAAAATATCATTAATCAAAATGATTAATGAATTTTAAACATCTACTTTTGTGAAAACATAAGCTCAAACACGCACACAAGGGTTTAGGGGATGATATTTAATAAATGACGGTATAGCAGAAATTGCTAAATCTAATCTTTGATACCATCTGTGTCGACAGACCTTTCTGATCCCTGAGAAGACAATTAATATATCCATGGTATTCGTGTGCCGTTGTCCAAGTGTTTGAAAGATAAGTTGCCTTGGGGGAAAAATAAAGAACAAAATAAGACAGAATAGAAAAAACCTCACAACGGATGGTTACATATAATACAAAATGATATAGTACAAAAGGTTACTCCTCACATGTAGTTATCAAAGTTATATAAAAGTACTACATCTAACAGATTTGCAGCTATACATTCTGACTTTTCATTTTTAGATACAAAACACACATACAAAATCAAACGATGGAAATAAATAACTAGATAACAAAGGAGCCACTTGCTCGTCCATCGTCTTCAAAGAGCTCCAAAGAAAAACCTGCTACTCTTAGACTACTCAAATATAATTGATTACCCGACAGTTTAGGGAAAATAAATAACTCGGGTCAGACAAAATGTTTGGTGTGAGTAAAACTCTAAAATAAAAGGGAGTGGCAATAATATGTGGGACCACGCCGCTAATGCGGAACGGGTTTTCTCCCACATAAACAACAACCAAACATAAGAATGGTAAAGAGAAATAAGAAACAAATACAAACATAGATGATTGGCAAAAATAGTACAAAGATCCAGACTTGAAAGAATGGAAATAGTCTGAACATAATCCAAACTGGACAGAATGGATAAATATGATAACAGTCCAAACTTGATAGAATGGATTAAAGCTATAATTAAACATCGTGAAGATTGGTTGATTCTTCCCATTGCAATTACATAAAAACAATTCGAAGGTTCGAATCAAATAAGGAAAGGAAATTGTCTAACAATGACTAGGAGGATGCACCTCTGTTGAAGTATATCTCTAATAATATACTTCTGTGAAGCTCATTCACTCTATGAAACTTCTCGGAACCCTTCAAGCCGGACCCTACCAAACCATACAGAGAATCCGAATATTTCACATCTAATAGCGCTACCGAATCCAATCTAGACGAGATGTGAAAGTATCTTAATGGGAGCAACCCCACGTAGCTTAGCCTCCTCTCGCACTTTGGTTTTATTAATTTCCAACAAAGGATATCAAAGCACAACAGAGCAATAAATCATCTTAGAATGACGATAATAAAGAAGCTGAACTAACTGATAGCTGAGTAACCAATTATCGAGGATATAAAACGATCTTATATGGAAATTAAGTCTTGTATACTTATCACCACTCGTTGAATTCAAACTTGTACTATTTCTTGGTTAACAATAATACCGGACAAGTCAATGTAGTGTTACCTCAAAGTCGTGTCTCGCGATTATTCTTAACTTTCGAAATAGCGACAAGTCTACTTCTTCAACGTTTAGTGTTAAGCATACAAATAAATCATTTCCATATAAGTGATATCGCTTTATGGAAATTAATTCATTTCCATAAACGAATCAAACTTTTTCTTTTAAAAACCGGATTCATGCTTGGCTTCACATTACAAGTATTAACTTTAAAACACTTTGTTAAAAGAGTTTACTATCTTTAAACCATCATTATAAAAAGGATTTAATAAATTAAAACATCCTTATTACATTGATTAATTAACTTTAAAACTTCATTAATTCAGTTGAGTGATTGACAGCAATAACCCTTAATTCAAAATAAGTTAATCACCTTTAAACATCATTAATTTAATTAATTAATAAAAATTAACTATAGCTAATTAAATTAAATAAAATAGTTTATTATTATCATTTAAAATGAATAAAAAAGTAAAAACATCCTTGTTACATTGATAAATTTACTTTGAAACTTCATTATTTGAGCTGATAAATTAACTTCAAATGCCTTTAATTGAAAAGGGTAAATTACCTTCAAAACATCATTAATTTGATTAATTAGTTATATTTAAATATAATTAATTAAATGAAGTAATAATAAATAAAATCTTATTATTTAAAAATGATTTACTAACTATAAACATCATTAAAGGGAAGATTAATTAAAGTTAAAACAAGTTGATTAACTTGAAAAGCCGTTAATTAAAAAAAATTAATTTAAAAACATCATTAGTTAATTGATTAATTAACTTTAATCCATCATTATTTAAAAGTTTAATTATCTGCAAACATTATTAGATAAATTAATTAATTAATTTCCAAAACATCTTCAACTAAGTAATTAGTTAAATTTAAACACCTCATTAACTAGTCAATCAATTAATCTTAATCCTTGTTAATTAAATATTAATTAAATTCAATAATAATTAATAAAATAATTAATTAAATTTGGAATCATTATTATTTTAAAACTTTCTTAACTTGTAAAACTAATCCAAGCATGAAGATGAAACCAAATGGTTTCGATAAAAAGTGATTTTCCGAAAGTGCCAATATAACGACTATCGCTATACGGGCAGTTCGGTAAACAAGTTCAAGGCTTTAACATTACCACCAAACATCACATAGCAAGGGTACGAACATATATACATGGTGATTTACAATAATACAACATATATCAAACATTTGCTAACAATATAATTAACATTAGCCACTAACTTTTCATATTGCTTACTGCATGCAAACTAACTTCCAAATGCAACAACTTTTTGCAACATGAATCAAACCAACTACCAAACCATTACTACACGTATACAACAAGAATTCATAGGTCAATAATATAAGCATTAAAATATTTAAAAACTTTGGTTATAAGGTGTAACGACCCGGGTTTTTCGACCCCGAAAATCCCGAATTGTTAAGGAAAGAAAAAGAAGAAAGAGATAGAAGAGAATGAAGAAGAAGACAGAAACACCAATCATAGAAATCTCACATTCGCAGCGGATTAAAATATAATATCAAATAATAATATCAGTTATACAAAGAAAACTGTATCAATCAATTACATTCTAATACATCAGAGTTACAACATTTCACAATCACTGAACAGTTAAAATAACTCGTCCCAATAAATAACAATATATCACTCTCCATACGTTCCTACCATCCAGCTCGCCTCCTGAGCTCCAGAACGTCCTTACCTGGAAATCTGTAATACTCGGTCTGACCCGAGCATTACATCAAAGTAACACCCGGGTCAGGCTGGAAACCAGCGTGAGTAAACCCACATAATTTGAAATGCCAATTTATAAACTTATTTGCAACCCAGGGTAACTCGTACCTTAGTACGAGTTCTTAACTAGTTATAGTCGACACTTATTCCACATAACAATACTAAGTACCGTTACTTAGTTTAAATGGTCCGATTTACTTAAATTTATCTCATTCCAGCCTATTAGATTCCATAATTACATCTATAAGAATTAAAGATTACTAATCGAAGTGGTTCCGGATATTGCTGATACCCGACCCCGGTCTCTTCGAATCAGTGCCATCCTTTAAGCCCAGTTGTTTAAGTGAATATAATTCAATTTAAAATTCAGAATACAGCATTTCATCACAGATAGATAATCCACATTTATCACAGTTAACAAAGCATTTCATATCACAGAACATCACAACTTATCATACTAGAGATATTAATCAATCCAAACATTCAATACCATTAATCATCCATAAGCAAAATTAATTAATCACACAATTTAAAATTATTTAATTTGTCTCTAATTAAATTAAATTTAAATCTTTAATCACTTGAATTATCTTACTCAACATTAATTAATTATAAATCAATTAATTAATCACCTTTAATTATCTAACTTAATTAATCACCCTTGATTAATTATCTTTAATTACATACAACAATTATCCTTTAATTAATTACACCAAATAATTAATTCTTAATTACTTATCCCAAATAATTAACCTTAAATTATTTCCATTACGTAATTTCCTTTATGTTAATTACATCTAGGGATTTATCCATCAATTACTTCACTAAGAAATTACACTTATCAATCTCATAAGGTAATTATACTTAATCAGTTACCAAGCGACTATCTTTAATTAATTAACAGATTAATCAACTTAACTTAATCACATTCACCTCATAAATCATAATCAAGTAATTCATCCTTTAATTACTCTTTAACCAAATTAATCCTTAATTACAGATTAATATTCTTCAACTATTAATTAATAAACCTTAATTATTAATCAATCCTTAAATATAAAGAAATCAATTCCTTAATTACTTTTATAATTAATTAATTATCCTTAATTAATTAATTATCCTTCACATAAACTAATTAACCTTAAGTTAATTACATTAATGTATTAATTAACCCTTAATTAAATCACATTAATTATCCTTTGATCATTTATTAATTTATCTTAATTAATCTTTAATTACCTTCATTAAGTAATTATCCTTTTAAGTAATTATCCTTAATTACTTGTATTAACAAATCATAAATTACTTAAGATCTTAATTAATTAAAAGATGAACTTTAAACTTAAATTAATTTGTTTTAAAATCTTAATTAATCCCAACTTAAATCGATATCTATTATTTAAAAGAAATGGTTAAGGAATTGTTTAACTTGATTAAATTTTAGAATTTAAAAACTTGTTATTACCTATACTTTCCAGACGCGAGTCCATATCATAAAAATCCCGAGCCAACCACTAAATTTCCCGAGAAACTCATGAGCTAAACCCCACATCCCTCTGCTTCGAGTCAAACGCGAGAAAACATGGATCCAGACCCGAGCTACCTCCTTCTTCCCCAACCTTCCCAACAACAACAGATACGCACATATACGCGTGCACGTTGCACGCCGTTCCGGTCACCTCCGACCAACGTCGCAATCATCCACAAATCTACAACGACCATCTCAAACAATCTGACCACCCAGAACGATGATCGACACGATCAATCGAAATCTAACCTATTCGAGCACCTGGAACCCAAAGCAGGTCGACGAAAACGCCTCGCAACGCTACCCTTGATCACCAGAGATCACGCGATCACGTCCCTAGCTGCTCCGATGACCCACGAGACTTCTTCCCCCGGTCCGATCACCTCTAATCCACCATCGACGTCAAATTTACCTCAGGAACCATCTCGACCAAAATTGGGTATAAAACCCTACATCATCTTCTATGCTACACCATGGTGATCGAGAATTTCACCCTGCATTTTTCCCGAGCTTCACCTCCACCGAACCTTCTCCTGACCAAATCCCGATCACCCTTAATACTTGCTTCGCCAGAATTTGATCAAAACATATTTTCCGTTCATCTATCAATTTCTTCCAAAATACTTACTTAAAAATCCTGATTTTATCTTTAAAAATCATAGTTTCTAAATATGAATTAGATGATATAAGCAAAAACCAAGATTTAAATAATTAATTTCTGACTAAATTTGATTTCCACTGTTCTTCTTCTTCCCATTTAAACTACTTGCTAATTACACATATAAATATTTTTGAAAATAGAATTTAGTTATTACAAACATATTTTCTTTAAACATCATAATCTAATATAGTTTATATGAAGGGCAATTGAGATTGAGTAAGTTTTGGTCTGTTGAACACTAAACAGAGACAGGCCTATCTATACACAAACATGCACACATACATTTCATCCATGCAAAACATAATTAAAATATTACTACTATTAAATCTCACATGCATATTGTAAATAAGAAGACTTAAGCTTTAGAAAAGAAGTTTACTCACCTGTTAAAATGAACAGAGCACTTCTTTGTTTTGAAAAACTTTTGAATTTGAGTTGCTGGGATTTGTCTTTGATTAAAAATGCTAACATGAATTTCTCCTTAGATCTTAAAACTTTGAGTTGCTGAAATGCTGAAAATTTCTTGCTTTAGATAATTTTCCAAGTTACTTGCTTGATCAAATCTCAGGTTTGCATGCTTTAGTTTGAAACTCAAGTTGAAGAAGAAGCTTTGTATAGGCTTTAGTGTTTTAAATCTGAAAATGGTTACAGGTTGATGATTTCTGAAAATGTACAGGATTTAAGTTTTGATTTCTGGTTAGGGGAGTGATTGGTTTTCAGATTTGTTTGAGAAAATGGGTTTGAGTTTTTCTCTTAGCTTTTTAATCATGAAGATAGAAAAAGAAAGGAAGGTGAGAACCAAATGTTTATATAGGCTGAACTTTGATTTTAATTAAAATAAAAGAAAATCAAAAATAAAAAGTGACACATGTTTAAAATCTTTACATTTGTCATTCACTATAGTTTATTTATCAACACTTGTTATAATGAAGCCTTAATATATATACACATGTAATTTAGTAATTTATATTTAATTTTAAAATGTTAGTAAAAGCTTTTACTAAATTTATTTATTGTTATGTAAATGTATATATGAATTTATTTTTAAAGAAAATGTAATAAAACAAATTATATATATATAAATAAAAGCTTATACATATATTTTAAATCTAAATATTTTTAAAATGTCTATCTTTTGAATTACTTAATAAATCCAAATTCATATTCAAATTAAATTTGAAAAATCTAATTTAAAATCAAGTCAACAATTCATATATATTTTAAACAAACCCAAATTCAATTTGTAATAATAATTCTATTTAATATATATATATACACACACACACAACACATTATTATTATTGGTTTGAAATTAACAATTTGGCCAAATTTTAAATAATTTATACTGGAGATTATCACATCTAAATTTGTTTAATTTATAAATCAGTATTTTTAAAAATTAAATCAGATAACTATCCAATTATCTGATGCCCGAAAATCCGGGATATCACATTCCTTCCCCCTTTAAATCTTTTCGTCCTCGAAAAGGAATGAAGCAAGAATTTTATTACAGTTAAATTATTCCTTAGACATCTTAACTCTTAACTCTCTTTATTTAAATTTTCAAAACATTTTTAAAAATTTACATAATATTATCAAAATATTTTTTTATAAAAATACTTTTTATAACTCGATGTCTCAACCAGTCCATCCTTGTTCTCACAGAAATTCGGTCATACGTTGATCAGGCGTAAGACTGAAAATCTATCAGTACTTGGTAAACCCGTTTTCAACACCCAGTGAAAATAATTGGAAAATAATTTATGAAAATATAGAAACAATTTTGAAAATAGAGGAAATATCTTTGGTGAGAATGCTCTGGAAATCATCACCCCCATCCATGGTCACAGTTACATCACGGGTTACGTTGCCATCGCAGCAAAAGTCCATGTAACTGATAACAGCATGGAACCCACAACAGATCGCAGTTACATCCCAGGGTTACGTTGCCGTCGCAGCAAAAGTCCATGTAACTGTTGGCTCTCAGCGGCTCACACGATTTCGCTGTCAAAATGAAACTTCTCCCACATAGGTCGCAGTCTATCGATATAAAATCAAACGCAGACTGTTGGCTCTCAGCGGCACAAACGACTTTCGCTATGTTACCATAGTGTCACAGTCTACTGATATAAAATCAAACGTAGACAGTTGGCTCTCAGCGGCACACATGACTTTCGCTATGGTCTGCAGTAGATCGCAGTGACATTGAGTTAAATTGTTGTCACAGCATAACTCAAATGCCTCTGTGGGCACCAGCCCCTCGACTTTCGCTACACAAATAATCCTCAGGAACTAGTTTTGTCCGGACTCCTCACAGGATCAACTTTAGAAACCCCCCTTGGGGCTCAAGGCAGTACCACCCAGTGGCACTCCTGAGAAGTTCATTTCAAGGAAGCGCCTTTTTCTCCAGAGCTATACTCAAAACATTTTATACTATATATTTATAGTATCTTCAAATCATACCCTTTATGATTTATATCAAAATCTCCTTTACACAAATCGATATCCAAAATCGATAATTCTCCAACTAGGCTTTCCAAAATTCAAAATTGATTTTCCCAAAAATCAAAAGCCTTTTCCAAATTCATAGGTTCCCAAAACCTTTTTCAAAATCATTCTCATAAGATCCTTTATATATATATATATCTTTAAAAATCTTTAGATCACTTCAAACTCTGTATAAAACCTCTTTTATACTTCAAATATTTTCAAAATCCCTTTTTATTCTGTCTAGATTCAATAAGGGAAGTTTATCATATTACAAAATATAAATTTATTTATTGCCAAATCAAATATTCAAGTTTGATTTCTTTATAAAGTTATTTACCATTTACTTATCTCCATAAAGTAAATTTCAACCAAAGAAATATCCAATTCCATTATATTTCACAAAAATACTTTTCATTTCAAAGATCATTTTACAATCCTTATCCACAACTTCAATATCAATTTCATTCAAACCCGTACGATATACACATATCATCCGTACGCAATATCAATCTGATCGCTCAATCGATCACAAAATTTCACTTCCGAACTAGTATCGTCCACCCGACTTCCTAGTGCGGACTCAGATCTGGTTTCTTGACCAGAATCCGTCATTCTCCTTGCATAGTCGTAGCTATGATAGAGAATATCCAGAACCAATCAAAAATCCATATCCAGGTTCGCCGTCGAAAATCGAGCGAAAAATCCCAACTCGGATCGATAATACTATCTCGAAATTATGTGTTCGAATCTGGATCAAATCATTATGCGAATAGAATAATATACGTATATCCTACGTATTTATCTTTATTGGTTATTAGCCAAATCAATTCTCTTTTCTATTCACATTTCCTTTAATTCCATTCACTAATTCTCAATTGCTTCCATTTCCAATTGAGTTATTACTTCAATTACAAACAGTTTGAACTCTGACCAATTTAAATTTAAAAATAGCTTTAAAAAGTTTAAAATAGATAAGTAGTTGAAAAATAGTTATTAGTTTGTAAAATAGCTGTAAAATAGTTAGGTAGGTATAAAATAGTTAGATAATTGCAAAATAGTTTTTAAAATAGTGATTAGATATAAGTAACTGAAAAATAATAATTAGTTTATAAAACAGTTTCAAAATAGTTAAATAGTTCCTAAATAATTGTAAAATAAGTATAAAATAGTTTGGGGTTTTAAGAAGAAAGATTGCATAGTAAATAGTTTGGAAAAATATATTTGTATTAAAACCATTTATTTTGAAAACAATCCAGAGCCAAACTGTTTAATTTCCCAATTCAAGTTGAATTAACCTTAATTCCTTTCCAAATTCAAATCAAATTCCATTTGATTTTTAAACTTATTCAACTTAAATTACAATTCCAATTTATTTCAATTCAATTTGGATTAATTTCAAATTGAACCAGCTTCAATTTCAAATCATTTCAATTCTAATTTACCATTTGAATTTTTAAACTTATACATCTTCAATTTCACTTTAAATTATATAAATTCAAATTTTCCATTTAAACTTATGCTTAACCATCTTTAATCACAATTCTAATTAATTCAAATCAAATTCAATTTGAACTACTTCTATTCAAATTTCAATTTAAAACTATCTCGAATTATATAAATTCGAGTTAAAATTTTAAATGTTGATTTAATTTCTTAAATCACAATTCCTTTACTTTTAAATTAACTCAACCTTTATTTTTAATTTTAACAAATTAAATCTTTAAACCTTTTAATTCTGAATTCAAATTTCAAAATTCCATTTTAAAATTATCTTTACTTAACTTATTACAAAGTTCAAATAAGAATTCAAAAACAATTTAATCTTCAGATTCTAATTTACCATTTACAATTTCCAGATCTCAAACCCATTTTGAGATCACTCATAACTCCCATTTAAATTAACCATTTAACTACCCAAGTTAAATTTAAATTTCATCTTGAAATTTCCAATTCAAGTTATTTATTCAAACTTATTTAACTTCCTCCAAGTTAAATTTACTTAATCCGGTCAACTTTTCACAATTTGAATTCCCATTCAAATTTTAAACTTCAGATTAATAGTCTTTCCCTTTTTAAGTAAAAAAAAACTTACTTTACTTTGGGTTTCACATCATATCCCAAGGAAAATTTAAAATTCAATACTTAGAGTTTATTTCAAACATCTTTAATATAATGTATATTCTCATCTATACATATTTATTTCCTTTACACTTCAAGTCATACTTAAATTTTTAAACCATTTTTGGTTTTTAATTTCAAAACAAATTTCTTTAAAACAATCTCAAGTTTCCTGGACTTAGATTTAAAACTTCACAATTTTAAATTATCTTCAATTTCCATTTATAAGTCATATCCACCTAAAAGTTTACTTCCCTAAAACATTGTATTTTGCTTACTCATTTACAACATTTCATTATTAAATACAACAATCATTTATGATAATAACCAAGATTATCATATCTGGAAACCAATTCGTTTTTATCTTTATTCTGATAATACCTCTACAAATTCAAGATTTTAATTTTAGTTTGGATCCATTTCAAACTTATCTTTATTCAATTTTAATTTGGTTGTATTCCTATTACCACTTAATTTAATTTCAATATTTTAACAACCAATTTCCTTAATATTTATTAGAAAGAAATATTATTTTATATATCAAAATATATTCTTATATAAAATCATTTAAAATCCTTATATAAGAAAATAACAATTACGCTCTCATATATATATACACTCAACTCGTTCTAGGGTACCATTGACCCTATCCTTTACGAGTAATCCCAACAGAGTCAAGGTTCTCGCTTAACCTTTGCTCTGATACCAACTGTAACGACCCGGGTTTTTCGACCCCGAAAATCCCGAATTGTTAAGGAAAGAAAAAGAAGAAAGAGATAGAAGAGAATGAAGAAGAAGACAGAAACACCAATCATAGAAATCTCACATTCGCAGCGGATTAAAATATAATATCAAATAATAATATCAGTTATACAAAGAAAACTGTATCAATCAATTACATTCTAATACATCAGAGTTACAACATTTCACAATCACTGAACAGTTAAAATAACTCGTCCCAATAAATAACAATATATCACTCTCCATACGTTCCTGCCATCCAGCTCGCCTCCTGAGCTCCAGAACGTCCTTACCTGGAAATCTGTAATACTCGGTCTGACCCGAGCATTACATCAAAGTAACACCCGGGTCAGGCTGGAAACCAGCGTGAGTAAACCCACATAATTTGAAATGCCAATTTATAAACTTATTTGCAACCCAGGGTAACTCGTACCTTAGTACGAGTTCTTAACTAGTTATAGTCGACACTTATTCCACATAACAATACTAAGTACCGTTACTTAGTTTAAATGGTCCGATTTACTTAAATTTATCTCATTCCAGCCTATTAGATTCCATAATTACATCTATAAGAATTAAAGATTACTAATCGAAGTGGTTCCGGATATTGCTGATACCCGACCCCGGTCTCTTCGAATCAGTGCCATCCTTTAAGCCCAGTTGTTTAAGTGAATATAATTCAATTTAAAATTCAGAATACAGCATTTCATCACAGATAGATAATCCACATTTATCACAGTTAACAAAGCATTTCATATCACAGAACATCACAACTTATCATACTAGAGATATTAATCAATCCAAACATTCAATACCATTAATCATCCATAAGCAAAATTAATTAATCACACAATTTAAAATTATTTAATTTGTCTCTAATTAAATTAAATTTAAATCTTTAATCACTTGAATTATCTTACTCAACATTAATTAATTATAAATCAATTAATTAATCACCTTTAATTATCTAACTTAATTAATCACCCTTGATTAATTATCTTTAATTACATACAACAATTATCCTTTAATTAATTACACCAAATAATTAATTCTTAATTACTTATCCCAAATAATTAACCTTAAATTATTTCCATTACGTAATTTCCTTTATGTTAATTACATCTAGGGATTTATCCATCAATTACTTCACTAAGAAATTACACTTATCAATCTCATAAGGTAATTATACTTAATCAGTTACCAAGCGACTATCTTTAATTAATTAACAGATTAATCAACTTAACTTAATCACATTCACCTCATAAATCATAATCAAGTAATTCATCCTTTAATTACTCTTTAACCAAATTAATCCTTAATTACAGATTAATATTCTTCAACTATTAATTAATAAACCTTAATTATTAATCAATCCTTAAATATAAAGAAATCAATTCCTTAATTACTTTTATAATTAATTAATTATCCTTAATTAATTAATTATCCTTCACATAAACTAATTAACCTTAAGTTAATTACATTAATGTATTAATTAACCCTTAATTAAATCACATTAATTATCCTTTGATCATTTATTAATTTATCTTAATTAATCTTTAATTACCTTCATTAAGTAATTATCCTTTTAAGTAATTATCCTTAATTACTTATATTAACAAATCATAAATTACTTAAGATCTTAATTAATTAAAAGATGAACTTTAAACTTAAATTAATTTGTTTTAAAATCTTAATTAATCCCAACTTAAATCGATATCTATTATTTAAAAGAAATGGTTAAGGAATTGTTTAACTTGATTAAATTTTAGAATTTAAAAACTTGTTATTACCTATACTTTCCAGACGCGAGTCCATATCATAAAAATCCCGAGCCAACCACTAAATTTCCCGAGAAACTCATGAGCTAAACCCCACATCCCTCTGCTTCGAGTCAAACGCGAGAAAACATGGATCCAGACCCGAGCTACCTCCTTCTTCCGCAACCTTCCCAACAACAACAGATACGCACATATACGCGTGCACGTTGCACGCCGTTCCGGTCACCTCCGACCAACGTCGCAATCATCCACAAATCTACAACGACCATCTCAAACAATCTGACCACCCAGAACGATGATCGACACGATCAATCGAAATCTAACCTATTCGAGCACCTGGAACCCAAAGCAGGTCGACGAAAACGCCTCGCAACGCTACCCTTGATCACCAGAGATCACGCGATCACGTCCCTAGCTGCTCCGATGACCCACGAGACTTCTTCCCCCGGTCCGATCACCTCTAATCCACCATCGACGTCAAATTTACCTCAGGAACCATCTCGACCAAAACTGGGTATAAAACCCTACATCATCTTCTATGCTACACCATGGTGATCGAGAATTTCACCCTGCATTTTTCTCGAGCTTCACCTCCACTGAACCTTCTCCTGACCAAATCCCGATCACCCTTAATACTTGCTTCGCCAGAATTTGATCAAAACATATTTTCCGTTCATCTATCAATTTCTTCCAAAATACTTACTTAAAAATCCTGATTTTATCTTTAAAAATCATAGTTTCTAAATATGAATTAGATGATATAAGCAAAAACCAAGATTTAAATAATTAATTTCTGACTAAATTTGATTTCCACTGTTCTTCTTCTTCCCATTTAAACTACTTGCTAATTACACATATAAATATTTTTGAAAATAGAATTTAGTTATTACAAACATATTTTCTTTAAACATCACAATCTAATATAGTTTATATGAAGGGCAATTGAGATTGAGTAAGTTTTGGTCTGTTGAACACTAAACAGAGACAGGCCTATCTATACACAAACATGCACACATACATTTCATCCATGCAAAACATAATTAAAATATTACTACTATTAAATCTCACATGCATATTGTAAATAAGAAGACTTAAGCTTTAGAAAAGAAGTTTACTCACCTGTTAAAATGAACAGAGCACTTCTTTGTTTTGAAAAACTTTTGAATTTGAGTTGCTGGGATTTGTCTTTGATTAAAAATGCTAACATGAATTTCTCCTTAGATCTTAAAACTTTGAGTTGCTGAAATGCTGAAAATTTCTTGCTTTAGATAATTTTCCAAGTTACTTGCTTGATCAAATCTCAGGTTTGCATGCTTTAGTTTGAAACTCAAGTTGAAGAAGAAGCTTTGTACAGGCTTTAGTGTTTTAAATCTGAAAATGGTTACAGGTTGATGATTTCTGAAAATGTACAGGATTTAAGTTTTGATTTCTGGTTAGGGGAGTGATTGGTTTTCAGATTTGTTTGAGAAAATGGGTTTGAGTTTTTCTCTTAGCTTTTTAATCATGAAGATAGAAAAAGAAAGGAAGGTGAGAACCAAATGTTTATATAGGCTGAACTTTGATTTTAATTAAAATAAAAGAAAATCAAAAATAAAAAGTGACACATGTTTAAAATCTTTACATTTGTCATTCACTATAGTTTATTTATCAACACTTGTTATAATGAAGCCTTAATATATATACACATGTAATTTAGTAATTTATATTTAATTTTAAAATGTTAGTAAAAGCTTTTACTAAATTTATTTATTGTTATGTAAATGTATATATGAATTTATTTTTAAAGAAAATGTAATAAAACAAATTATATATATATAAATAAAAGCTTATACATATATTTTAAATCTAAATATTTTTAAAATGTCTATCTTTTGAATTACTTAATAAATCCAAATTCATATTCAAATTAAATTTGAAAAATCTAATTTAAAATCAAGTCAACAATTCATATATATTTTAAACAAACCCAAATTCAATTTGTAATAATAATTCTATTTAATATATATATACACACACACACAACACATTATTATTATTGGTTTGAAATTAACAATTTGGCCAAATTTTAAATAATTTATACTGGAGATTATCACATCTAAATTTGTTCAATTTATAAATCAGTATTTTTAAAAATTAAATCAGATAACTATCCAATTATCTGATGCCCGAAAATCCGGGATATCACATAAGGGGGAGTTTTACTCACCAAAATGTTGTCAAATGAAGCCGAAACACTCAAACTACCTGCACTTCACCTGAACTCCAACTTTTGGGCCCTTAGTGGGCTGTTTTAGGCTCAGTCATGGTAGCAATGGGCTCGGACATGGTTCAAAATGAGGGGTATGAGTCTTGTATTGGATGTAAGGTGATGTAGAGCAGTTTTAACTTAGTATTAGTAATATCTAAAAAAGTTTCGACTTTGGAAATGAATTTAGAGGCCATGAATGGATGTATGCATTTATGAAGAAGAGAATGGAGATAGTGTTAGAAAAATGGAAAATTAAATGAAGAAAGTGATTTACATGAGAATGTGAGGGTATATATAGGCATAAGAAGTGGAAAATTACCAAAACGACCTATAGTACATACCCTCCACTCAAAATGTGCAACATCCCTCCCTAAAATCCTCTTCCTCCTTCATTTTACACGTGAAATTTACCCCTCTCCCCCTTTTTCCTCTTCATGAACATGGTAAAAGCATGGTGGTAAGGTGTGGGTGCACTTTAGGGTACTTATGTGTACTTTTATAGCTTATTTTAATACATTAAGATCAAATCATGTTTTATTTTAAACTAAGCATGATTACCAACCCTAACACAATAATTAACTTATCATGGCATGTGTATATAAATGTGTCCACTTGTATACAAATGTGCACAATGTTTTCCGACAACATTTCGGTATCGAAAAGTCGTAAATTCGAAAAGCGATTTTCGACCACATTTTCTGTTTTTATCTGAGCTAGTTATTTTAGTAAACATATTTTGCAAGTGATTTTAACATCATTATTTATTATTTAAAAAATGTTTATTTGGTTATTAAAATCCATTATTTAAAATTTTAAAAATGATTTAAATATTTAGATATAAAGGGATTAATTTACGGGTCGTTACAACATCCTAAGAGTATATACAAAATATCAAATATGTTTCATTTAACCAGCATGTTCAACAAATTTAAAACATGCTTTAACTTACTATCTTCTGATTCTAGACTTACAAAACTCTACTTTTATATTTTCATGAACATTTAGCTTCAAGTTCTCAAATAATTCAAAAAAATTTAACTATCCAAAAATATCGAAAATTCCTTTTCATTACAACAAATAGAAATTACCAAACAACATATCATAATGAGATAAACAAACCAAACTACCATAATGCATAGGATATATGCTTATATAATATAACTTAGTAGGAAACTTAAGAACTAAATATCGAGTTTTATTTCAAATCATTTTGAAATAATAATAATAATATACATATCTCTTTTTTATATCAAATCGTATCTTTGGGATTAAATCAAAATTTGTTTGACCAAAACAACTTGTAGCAAACTAATATGATATCATCCCCCACTTAGAAACTCGAAAATGAACGTCGATGATGCTACAGTCATCACCATAATTATTTTCCAGCGATAGAAGTGAGTTCAATACTTTCTATCTCTTTTAAAATTCTTTTAAAATATTTCTATTAATAAATACTTTCAAATAATAATATAATTATTTTCTTAAAAACTTTGAAAAATATTTTCAAAAACACCGAAATTTAAGTTCTCAAATTCTCAATTTTAAATCCTTTTTATTTATAAACCATATTTATATAAAGTTACTTCCTTATCTAAATCATTTCACAAATGTATATCTTTATTTAGATTATAATACACAACTTTTATTAAAATTAAATTTTAACCCAACATTATCATCGAATGCCTTATAGTCAAACTGTGAAACATAATTCATAAGGTGTTCGTCTCAATGTTTCCATAATTACTATCTACTAAACCCATGCAGTGAAAAGGTAAAACTGCTCATAAACAAGTCGAGCATAATTCAAAAATCAACAAACAATAATCAATACTCCTAGACTGGTCGAGCATGACTAATCAAATAATAAATTATGATAACTGAATATTATCATCTCCTAACAAAAAATACGTCATAAATAACTATATCAACTATTGAAAATTATTCTTTTATATATGTAATATAAACTCCAGGTAAACTTATTTCATTTACCAATTTCAAAAATAATATTGTGTGGGTTTTCCTTGTCCAAGTGTTTAGAAACCCATATTGATACTGTGGCATCACACATTTGGACCATAATTCATAAACCACTCAACAGATCGATCAACACAATATAAAGCAATTTTGTAGCATTAACAAATATGTGCTATCATACACACACACACACACACTCAAACCCATTCTAGGGTGTTACCGACCTTATCTCTAATGAGTCTACCCTACCAAGGCCTAGGTGTTTGCTCGGTCTAAGCTTTGATACCAAGTGTGACGACCCATCTTTTCAACCCCCAAAAGTCGACACTAATACATCCACAATATTCACGTACGAGCATTTGAGTGTTGAAAGGACAAATTGTTGGGGTGAAATAAAACAAAACGGAACATAATCTCATATCGTGATGAGCAATATTCTACACATGATCTTTACTAAAAAACTATAATATACATACATCAGTCAGAGTAAACTAACATATCATCAGCTTGGACAGCTATAATAGCGTGTCCTTTCAAATGCTGAAAATACAAGAAGAAAAGCAACAAAAAATAAAATACATAAATACGTCTTGGAGGCATCCACATCAAAATTTGGTGTTAATTATGATATGGATACTTTCCATACCACCATAAGTTAGAAAGTACATTTATCGAAATCAAATCTTATTCCTTTTATAAAACTCCTTTTATACATCTCTTTTGTATTTACAAAAGTCTTTTTATAAATCTGCTTTCTATTTATAAACTCCTTTTATAAATCTCCTTTCAATTTATAAAACTTCTTTTATAAATCTCCTTTCTATTTATAAACTCCTTTTTATAATTTTCCTTTCTATTTATAAACTCCTTAGTACAAATTTCCTTTATATTTATAATTTTTTTTATAAATCTCCTTTTTGGTTTTTAATGTTATCCGGCATTTTAACCCGGCTATATTGAACTGATTGCACAAGTCAGATTCGATTGCCATCATGGTCGATGACTCCAGAGTGGTGATTGTGGGGTCCATAAGTCAAGTACATATGGTAACATGAAGTCAATGCTGAATGGACTTGGTGTATATGCAGGGTAGAATGTTCAAAGTATGAAATATGGTCCAACACATAGGAGTCGGCATAAGCTAGCTTCAACAAGAGGGATTTGCGTGTTTCAAGGGACGAAAGCATTCTTATAGAAAACAATCAATATCTCAAGATCTACAAGTCCAATACCTATGAAATTTGGAGAGCAAGACATAGGGACCCTATGAAACCTACCATAGGGATCACACCTCAAAAGGACAAGGTTGGAGGGATCGGTATACATCCCTTGGAAGGGATCGACAGAAAGTAGCATTCAAGTCATGTTGAATCAAAGATCAAGCAATAACTCGAGCTCCATTGATCCAAATGACATGAAATTTGGAGGCTAAACATATTTTTACATGAGGAAGCCAACATAGGGATCGCTCACCAAAATTTGACCAAAGAAGGGATCGGTACCGATCCCTCCTCTTTGGGAATTGGGCCTAGCGATCCCTCTAGTGGGCCCATATTGTTTTGACAGTCTTTCAGCCGAGTTTCTAGAGAGATAGTTGGCGACCTTCATCTATAAATACCGGCTTAGTTGTTCATTTTAGGGACTTTTACGCTGTTGTTTGCTTTATATTCTTGGTAACTAAGGATTTTGATCCTATCCCTCTTGTACTCAGATTATAGAAGAATTAATAAAGAAAACTATTTAAAGTGTACGTAGGCAAACAATGTCGAACCACTATAAATCGTGTGTGCGTTTTTCTTCTTCAGTCAATTGCCGTTTCTTTGTTATTATCCACCGTTTCCATTTTATTCTTCATTTATTTCTCTTCAAAAAGTTTCTATTGGGTGTTTGTGCCAATTTTTGGTGCAAACGTTTTGGTGCTTTCAATGAGAACCTTGATTCTCAGCTTATTAGGATCCCTTTATTGCTACTGGATTGGATAAATCTCCCAAAGAAGATCCATAGTTATCTTCAGGAAGTTTGCTCATTCTACTCAGATTTGCAAAAATATAAGCGAAGCTTTCGATCATAGTGAGGAACACTGGATCTATTTCTCAGAACGTGGAAGAAAATGAGAGTGCTAGCATCCAGCAAGGAGGCCCAAGCAATCAACCAATGGATGTGAATGATGAACCGGTTGAAGTCCAGAATCCTACTGATTCTATTACAAGGGCTGAATTTCAGAATCTAATGTGAGAGTTGATGTAACATCTCGCTACTATAGCAATAAATTTTGTTTAAAATCGTTATGGATATAAAATAAAATTTGGAGTAAAATGCCACGAGCGGAATAATTTGGAGTAAAATGCCACGAGCGGAATTATAATCGAAGACCAAATTGCGGTAGGGCAATATTGCGATTAAGGGTGTGAAAAGTTATTTGAGGGGTATAAAATTATTTATTGAAAAATAAAATAAAAGGCTTTATTTTAATTGGACCACTAGATACGTGCTTATCCCTTTCATCATTCTCTTTTAACCTATTTGCTTGCTTAGGCCTAAAGTATCGGTGTAACCCTATTTAAGCACTGCATCTTAACACTAACACAAGAAAACTCACATCATTCCGCCCCTTTTTATTTTCATACTGCGTAAATAAAATGTGAGCATAAATGTCTTCCTTCCGTTCTTATATTTTGTCTGTAGCATACTGTATGTTCCACGGCCTCATATTTATAATTTCATCACCTTATCACATGTAGTATTCAATTTTCTCTGCATATTTGAATATTTGCAAATTGTAAGTGCAACAAGCTTGTACAGAGAGCATTGTAAGGTTTGCACACACACACACACACACACACACACACACATATATATATATATATATATATTGTACCAAAATTGGGCACAACACCCTTCGGAAGTGTTTGAAGAGATAAAATGAAGAAACAAATGTAAAAAGAGGATTATCTAACAAACACTCCAAACAATAATCAGAAAAACAACAAAAGAACACAGAGATTTAGAGTGGTTCAGCATGTTGCCTACGTCCACTATGAAATGATTGAATTTTATTAACTTTTTCTTGCTTGTTACACCGGATTACAATAGTAAATTTCGAGTACAACAGTGATTTTTGAGTGCCACAATGGTTTTGGCAGAGTTTGGACATCAAAGAGCCAAAAGGTCCCTTTTCTGTAGGTCCTGGGCTGCTATTTATAGGTGTAGGCTACAAATATCATGCCCAGATCTCGGAAGACCTCTTCCCTCACATGGGTGGGCCCACGTGATCGATCCCACGCCATTTGCACTCGGTCTGTGATCGATACGAATGAATTTCGTATCCATCAATACTTTGTCCAATCGAGTCGAGATCGATCATGAACATTCTTGAGGATGCATGTAAGCTTTTGTGAAAATTTGGTAGCGTTTGGACTTGTAGATTTTGAGTTATGATCGATGCAAGTTTGAATTTATTAAAGGCTGCTGAATTCGCATCGGTCCTCTTCGTGTCGCTCTGTTCGTATCGATCCGAGCACGTGCCTGCAAGTTGACGTGGCGCTAACTTTTTGGATCGGTCCACTTTTTATGCCGAGTGACCGAGTCAACCATTTTTACGTGTTCCATTCGTATCGATCATTTGAGGCTTTGTTCGTATCGATGGCTAGGGGCCACTTCGTATCGATGGCTGGGGGCCACTTCGTATTGATAGAAGATATTACTTCGTATCGATCGTTCGATGGTTCATTCGTATCGATCGACCGATACGAACTATGCAATTGGAATCGATACGAATTGACTCTAATTGATGGATACAAAGCCGGGTAAATGTGATGGATACGAACTAGAACCAGGCCAAGTGGATATGAAGTAGAGCGTATGTGATGGATAAGAATCGATAGGTGCTTGATGGATACGAAACCGATCGATGCGAAATGATGGATGCGAGTGAGTTGATTTCCTTGGTTTGCATCGATCATATCTTGAGCATACGAACTCCGATTGACTCGAAATTTGGAACGTTGGCTTTCATGACTTTGCTTATCATGTCATACCAATTGTAGCTTGATCTAGACTCGGCCAAAATTTACCAGTATCCATAGCGAACCTGTATATAGCTGGCATTGGAGGAGAACTGTCTTTAGTTTCCAGTCGATCTCTTGCTGCCACGGCCTTGCCAAAGGTGGGATAACAGTGATCATGCTTATTATCTGTGAAAATCCAGCGTTGATCATTGTGCAGTCGATTGGATTAAATCCGCCTGTATGTGGCCTTGCTTAAAAGCGGGTTAACACTTTGCCCTCCAAAATATGCCTTGCGATAGGAATGTGTGTTTTGTAGTGCGATAGGCTGGATGTTCGTATCCTATTGATGACCTGCAAAAGAGATTGATAGTCTTACCTGACCGTGAATGACGATCGTTCGAGATCGTACGTCATTCAGGGTGGTATGTGACCGTTCGAGGTCGGGTGCCGTTCGCGGCGAATGGTGACCGTTCATGGTCGGGTGCCGTTCGAGGCGAATTGTGACCGTTCGCGGTCGAGTGCCGTTCGAGGCGAATAGTGACCATTCGCGGTCTGGTGCCGTTCGAGGCGGATCCGGACTGGTGGTAAAGCATAGCAGCTACTACCGCCCACCTCAGAACACACTCCCATAATCAAAATTGAGGGGTGGCCACCAAATCATCACAAAGTCATAATATGGTATCGAAGAAATGTGTCCGATAGGAGGAATGACCTCACTTGGCCCGGAATGGCTCCTATTTTAGTCACATCTAAGCTGACTCATGGGAGTCAGGGTCACGTAAATACCTCATACAGAATCGTTCGCCAAACCATTCTACTTCATTTCTGGAATCTCCACCACATACACAGTTGTTAAAGTGGTCTTCGGTATTGGCAGAGAGTATGAGAATATCTGATCCCGGTCTCTTTAACAACCAAACGCTTATTTCACGTCGGATGGTTCTTTTACATTTCCAAAACCAGTTCATAATTAATATCAAAATATCATATTCGATTTCAAACCATATCACTTTCGAAATCATATCCACTTTCAAAACCATATTCACCTTCAAAATCATATTCACTTTTGAAATTATCGATAAGATAGGTTAATTAAAATATCATTCTAAAATCATCATATTTACTCAAATATGTCGTTTCACAAAAGTATCAATTTCAAATCCAACTTAGGTTGTATCATCATCAAGGATTTAAATATAAGTACTTCCACTTTACACAGTCTGAAATTTTAGAAAATAGTTTAGATTGTCATAAATAGTTTTAATAGCTTTAAAAAAGTTTAAAATAGTTAAAATACTCTAAAATAGTTTAAATGATTTATAATAGTTTAAAATAGAGTAAAATAGTTTAAATAGTTTAAATAGATTTAAATTAGATTTAATTAGATTTAAAAATGATTTAATTAGATTTAAAATAGATTAAATAGATTTAAATTATATTAGATAGATTTAAAATTGATTAAATAAATAAAATTAAAATAGATTAAATAGATTTAAATTATATTAAATAGATTTAAAATAGATTAAACAAATAAATTTAAAATAGATTAAATAGATTTAAATTATATTAAATATATTTAAATTAGATTAAATAAATTTAATTAGTTTAAAATAGGTAAATTAAATTAAATTGGATTAAATAGATTATAATAGATTAAAATAAATTAAAATAGTTTAAATTGATTAAGATAGTTTAGGTTAGTTTAAAATAGATGTCAAAGTTACATTCAAACATTTCAAGAACTCAATTTCGATAAAATTCATTTATATTTGACAATTCAACTTTGAAATTCCAATTTAAATCCTCTGAACAATTCATTAAATCAATTTCAATTTCAACATTAACGCTTGGATTTTCAAAAATAATTCAGTTTATATAAATCAATTTCTATTTAAAAATATCAGTTAACTGAATTCAAAAATTTAAAGATTTAAAAATCATTTACTTTAACCAATCCGGTGTCCATATATAATTTTCTACCCTATGGTCAAGTGATACGGATATTTACCATTTCAATCCGCAATTTAAAATTTTACGGATATATATCATTTCAACCCGCAATCCCAAAATTTAATTTCAAATACATGAAATCGCTCGAGTCTATCATTTCAACCCATAACGATTTCTCCCTAATCTATCTTATTGTTCGGGTATGTATCATTTCAACCCATAGGGAACTTGCAGTATTATAACAATATAAAAATATAACATCCAGTCATCGAATATCAATAATCAAACATACAATTAACCAATAAATAACATCAATTAGCTGATTTTCATATACTGGTATTCAATTGACAATTAAATTCAATATTAAATTAAATGACGATTAAATGCACTAAAAGTTATATTTAACTGGAATGATAATTTAAATATACCAAACATCAAGCAGTCACACATCAAAAATATAATTTAACTAACATAAGATAATCTAGTAGTTGTGAGTGGGTTAAAACACTCACTTTTGATTTCAACTCGAATTGAAATCCAAAATAAGGCCCAAAATTCAACAGTCTCAGAATTCATCCAATCCAGAATTTTGATACGATCCAAACGAAATAAACCGCGCGTAAATCCGATATTGTACGTAAAAGTTATACAAGTTAGAACGTTTTAAAAGTTAAATTAAAAATCAAAATAAAATAAAAAGAAAAAAGAACGCGCGTACCCACGTCAGCAAGCTAGCTCACAAGCGAAACCCTACAGCCCTAAGCCGTTCGACCACTACACAAAGTCGCCACCATCACACGCCAAACGCCATTGTCACAGCCACCTCTATCATGATCAAACAACACCACCGAACTACCCATGCCTCGCCGCCCCTCAGGTGAAGACGTGACCAACTCCGGTGGTCCAGAACCCCACCGTCGCCGTGCAAAAACATTCGCCCTTCCAGGAAAATTCCAACCACCTTACGACTTGCGAACACCACCACGTGGCCTGCTCGACCTCCTCTTCCCAACGCTGCTTCCCGATCGTCGATCGGACGAAGACCCACCGTTGGATCGCCCAAAACCAAGAATGAACGGCTGCAGTTCATCCTTGATTTGTAGACAAACGATGATTCGATGGAAAAAATGAATTACAGATCTGGGTTACGCTCGTCGAGAGCTTCGAAACAGTATATAATTTGATATGGTTTGGAGGAGTTTGATTTTGAAATTGGTTTGGAGATCGAATTGTAGCGTTTGGAATTGGAATTTGTTTCTGCCATTGAAGAAAGGAGCAGACAGAAGTTGAAGTACGTACAGGAGTAAGAAATGAAAGACTGCTAGGGTTAGAACAGAATAATTTATATGAACAAGGCCCGATAAGAATATAAACACAATTGGATTGGTACGAATGACAATTGCGACCCAAAAAGCCCGTTCTGCCTCCGAAATGAAAATGGGTCATCCCATATATCAAAATAGATGTTTTCGATAATTTTAACCTCAATGGAACAGTTTTCAAGTCCTAATTCCATCGTATGAAGAAGTTAGCTTTAAAATCAGCTTATTTCAAATTGATTTCAATTAAATTGATTTCTACGCGTTTCGAGTCCGTACGATCAAACGACAAGTCCGATCGCTACGAAACTTGAAATCCTACAATAATTCACCATTACAGATCCGATGAAACTAGTTTCATCGAAATCCGAGACAATGGCCAAAATGGCTATTTTCACGTTAATTAAATAAATTATTATTAAATTGATTAAATCACTTTTTAATTCCACTTTTAATAACTAACAATTTTCATCATTTTTGATTACTTGGACATTTACAATAATTTAAAACAAATTTACATATCAATTCAGTGTTGAATATTACACTAATTACAGTGTTCAGTTTCAACTGCAATTAAATCCAATTAATTATAATTTAATTCCAATAAATTGTTTTAATTTGATTTCAATCTTTTTTTATTCAATCAATCATTACTCTATAGACATAGTTAACATTGGTTTATATTTTATTACATTAATATTCCCCAATTATCATCTTTTACCATATTAATTTCAATATTCCAATTATATTGATTTTTTGTCGATTTTCACATTAAATAAAATTTTAAATCCCAATAAATTAACTTATCTTGGTTTCAATCTTTTTATTAAATCAATTATTGCCTTATGCATATAATTGACATTTCCGTACATTTTATTGCATTCACCTTTTACAGTTATCGTCTTAACTCGCATTAACGTAACATTTAATTACATTTATTTGTAATTGATTAAATAAATTGGTAACAACTAACAATTGTCACATTTTCTACATTTAATAACATTTGTATGTTTGTTATCTACACACGAATGTCATAACTACTTACATAACACTAATTTCATCCAATTATAATTTATTACACATTATTTCATTAATTAATACCACATTTAAATTATCAATTATTCTTTTGATCCAATTATCAATTAACACACACCTTATTACAATTAATTTACAATCTATAACCAATTATAACTTTTTAATCATTTCAATTAATTGGAGTTACATTAAAATAGTTAGCAATTACCTTAAATGAATACTATTACATTTTATTCTAGTTATTACTTATCATTAAATCTTAATTTTTTTTTCACAACAACAAACTCCAAACTTATTTAATTTAAATATTTTAATTTATAAAAAATTACGGGTCGTTGCATAATTTCAAGGGCGAAATTCCTAAAGGTGGAGAATGTAACGAGCCATATATTTTTTACAAGACAGAGGATTATAAAATTATAATTTTTAAATCCTAATTGGGTCGTTAGTAGGATTCTTTTGTACTCAGCTAAATACAGATGGAAACTGATCGACTGGCTTTATTTTTGATAGGTGGTGGTACATTCTTTGAGGTGAAGTGTGAAACTATTCGCATGCTCGTTTAACATCTAGTTTGGGAATTATAGCCTTATGACGTATGGTTTTGCAAGTGAAGAAACGACACGATGTCTTGACTTGGTGATTCAGACCTTGTCTAGGAGATTTGCATAGTTGCTTCAAGACATACATAGGGATTTTATGAGGTGACTTTGAGACTTTGATAAGGGCACTCTATGACTTGTGATGGACGTTTTGAGCTATTTCGAACTTAGATGACCGATGATGGGAGTTGTGATGATGATCCATAAGGATAAGTTCGTCAATGTGAACTTGTGAAGTGAAACATTGACGTGTTCTACCATGGGGATGTATGAAATGGAATGTTGATAAGCTCTACGATGAAGACGTCTGCAAAGGGATCATTATTAACTCGGAGGTATCAAATGTGCCCGTAAAGAGGGGGTATGTGAGGATGTTCCCCTAGAATTTTGATGTTAATCCTAGATCGTTGATGCGATTGTCTTATAACCATGGAATTTTCGATGATGAGTCTAGTTTTTTGCCTTATGAAGTGGCACAGAGTCGAGCGTTGAGAAACTAAGATGTTAAGTAGTCTCTTGCCATTGACATGGCTATATGAGCTATCATATATCGAATGCACTTGAGCGAGTGATGTGAGGATTGCTATTTTTGCTATGTTTCGCTTGTTATGGTAGGGATGTTATGTGATGTAAGTATCATTATTAGATATCTAGACAACCTATATTATGCTTTTCATTGTAGTACACCCAATGTTGATGATAGTAAATTGGCATATTATGATGTTATGTGCTAACTCTTTGGATATATGGAGAGGTCAGGTATGATTCTCCATACCGTATGTCTTATTTACTATATCGACTTTTATAGAATATTGAGATTGTAGATCACTCGTACGAGACTGTTGTATGATTCGAAGTTTTATGTTTTACTTCTTATTATTATCTTGTGTTCTCTTAAGTGAGTAGACTAGACAGTAGATCTGAGATATCACATAGGATTTTCAGAGGATGAGCATGAGACTATGTTTTTCATATATCTACTTTTGGAGCTTACTATCCCTATATTTCTTTTGTGCAGCACTTTGGAGCTTTATCGGTGCTATGCTATATTTATCTAGATACAGTTTACTTTTGGTTTATGATTTGAGATATAAACTCTATTATCTATATGTATATCTATGACAGATCTCTTGCGCTTTTATTTGATTCTGATTCATCTAGTTATATCTCGCCTATTCTATACCTATGTGATTATTATATGTTATCTTATGCATTTTGAGATATACAATAAGTTTACTTTGGATGGTTACTATTTACCACCTTGACTATCGTCCTATGTCGGTCAGGTACCATCGCAGCGTGCTCTGTAGGTTATATTGGGTACTGGAGACGTAGGGCGGTCGTCATAGAACTGATTGAGTCAGTCCCTTCATGAATGAATTTACTATGTTGTCTTTACTATCTACTCTGCTAATCGTCACTTCTGCAACACGGATAAAATGCCTTTATCAATTGGAACTTTTGGAGTATGTGTCTAAACATCTTATGAGCCCTAAGTTCTTTCTCGATCTGTATTGCGGCTTTGTTATCACATGACATTATTATTGGATTTCTCAACATTTAGAATCACCCCAGTTCAGATATAAATTTATGCATATATATATATATATGCATATATACTTTTATTGTGGCATTATTCTATTCGATGTACTTAGCCTTTTGTTGAATCACCCACAATCTCTTGTTCGAAACATTTTCAACTCAAAGCTCTATATCTAAGGTTGAACATGAATTTAGGGTTGACGAACTATATTTGATATCATTTATGAAGTTCAAGTTCGAATACTCTTTCCTAAGGAGTTGGTTGTTTCCATAAAAAACACTTCAATATTTCGTAAATACTCGAGAATACCCTTAATTACCATTTAGCAACCTTAATTCGGATTTGATACTTTTTCAATGCATAAATTGCATAAGTGAATTGTGATATAGTAGACTGCATAGCATTTATGATAATTCCTATTGCAAATGCATATAGAATCCATCTCATATGCTCCATATTAAACAATTTAATATGGTGTTTATGTACATCGTTTAGCATAGTCTCAACATTCTTTTAAACTAAAAATAAAAGATATCATTTTCAAATCCTATATCGAGAATAAAACAACAAAACTAGAACTTATTTTTACACGAGTACATTGTTAACAATCGGTAGTATATTATTTATTTATAGTTTTAGAAATATTTTAGTACCTTTTAACATTCTTTCTTATAGGCACACACTTTCTCTGCATTTTGACTGAAAATCAAACTATTTGACATTTTTTTCAAAGTATTTGTTCAACTCTATTGCTTATCGAATGTTATTATTATATCCATTCTTGGATAATATCCAAAACATACAAATTATGTTATCGCTTCCACTGACTTCGAGACATTTTGCTTGTTATGTGCAAACGGTCTCTTTTAAATCATTATTTAGAAGTTATGTTTCAGCATCAATGTTCCAAAACTCAAAATCAAACGGTGCAATAATTGCTTGTATAATCCTAATGGACTTAAGCATGTTGTCTAGTGGGGTTACTTCATTAATTTCAAACTTTTAAATCGATGAAGTCATTTCCTATCAACATCGCTTTATATAATTCCAACTGCATTGATCTTCTTGATGACATACTTATGGTCGATGGATCATATCGTTTGGGGTAAAACAGTCAAATTCATATTTTGGTAATGTATATGGAATCCAATCTGGATTTAAAGCACTTCTTCATATGAAAGAGTCTATACTACTCATGGCTTATAGAAACTTAGAAAATTGTTATTCTAACACTTCATTTTCTCGACATTGCTAAGAAAATCGTATTTTTTCTTTGATGTGCGAGAATTTTTGCTGGACATTTTAATAAATTGTGTCTGTTTTAAACTTGGTTAATTTTATTTCATCTTATGTAATCAATTTCTATATTAAAATGTTTGGATCATATCCAAGTCCATTGTACTACGATTAATTTCTAAAAGAAATTCCTTCACCATGAAGGTGGTGTTTCTTGAAACAATAATTGCTTCTTAGTACGACAATATAGGCACTCAAAACATGTTATAAATCACCATTATACTTACATAAAATCGATTTAGTGTTTAGTTTATGAAACTTATTTTCATAACATAAGTCGATCAACCACACTTCTTAAACTTTTAACACTGTATTTTCTTATAAATTCATATCTTATATGAACTTGTAAACTATGCTTCAGATGAAATTAAATTTAACATAAGTACATACTTTTAAGTACATATCCATATAGAAAGAAGTTATCTCAACTTCACTCATCATCAATTGTACTTTGTCCAGCAAAATCCAATACTCCTTATCAATACATCATTATGTATCATATCCAGGGATGACCTTGAGATTGAATCTTATTCGTTTTTAGGTACTTATGGGACTATTTTCCCATATACATACCTAATCGATCAAATCGAATTGTTTTATTTTCTTTGCATGTCATGTTTCCTACTTTTATTTTATATTCTGTGAACTTATCATGGACATTCTACTAGTATGTCAAATACACAAGTTTATGTCTGTAATAATTCATCAGTGAATTTAATGTGGTAAGTGGATCCAATTTGGTATCATTAACCTTGGACTTCACATATTTTTATATGTCAATCTGAAGAATTCATCAACTCTTTTATCACGCCCACTGAATGAGTGCTTTTCCCTTAATCATTTGAGATACAATTCACTAGTAACAAATGATACATAATCATATGATTAACGAAAAAATTAGCTTGATCCATAATTCCAAAATAATTGTAAAATTTTAGATAGTTTTTTATTTTCTACAACTAATTTGTTGCTTTTATTATGAAAACAAATGCCAATATTAAAATAGATTTATTTTATAAGGGATATTCATTAAATTCATATTAAAATAAGACTATATCCATTTTTAGTCAATATTGAAAAACATTTATTATTTCATAAATAATATTTGATATATATATATATGAAAACAATCTTTCATAACTTGATGTGTCCACTTTTAACCGTTATATGGCACACTTCCACTATTTTTGCCATTACTATAACAAAGCATGAAATATGAGCTGCATTCAACCCTTTATTATGAGATATTTATTCATCCACTATAGCTGGTTTATAGTCGAGATTTTTAGATCAAATATCTTTAACTCAAGAAATAACTCTTATAGAAAACAATTTTCTATAAGAAAACACATTTGGAACAAAAAAATACATTTCTCATTCCATATTAAGTATCTACTAGTATTTTATACAATTCTCATTTTCCATGTCATTTCTTGAAATAGAGGTGACCATTCACTCGCTTTATCCTAAGTATGCCTATGCTACATCCACTCTTGGGCATTCACTTTCCTTTCCAAATGGTTGAACCATTCAAAAGGAAAACTCTACTACAAGATTGCACTGAACTCTATACAAAAGCGCATTCGGACATCCTTAGGACTTAAGGATATATAATAGGTTGTACTTAAGTAAACTGATCGAAACTGGCATTTCAGTAATCGAATTCTTAGGTCGGTTTTAATCCTAGGTCGTTTGTTGTTTTCAACACAACAAGATTCTCATTGTTTTCAGTCACTTTGAACAAATGATCTTGCACTATGGTTTACATGCTTATTTTAAATGAACTAATTTCATCAAGATTTCATATATTATGACTATTCACCATATAACATTTTAGTATTCTAATATGAATATAATATCCATATTCTTGAGCTTCTTTAGAGTTCAAAGCTCATAGAAGACAATACCAAGTGTTGGGCAAATAAACACTTAAATAACCAATGTACGAATGTACTTAGTAGTTGTATAATTTGTCACTTTTATGGGGCTTGAAGTGATTACATGCCAAAGATTTATTGGTAAGTATACTTTATATTTCTTTGTCAATCTTAATTCAGTTCATTAGTATATTTCAATCGTAAACAATTTGATTAATTAGATTAGTTGCACAAATTTATCTAAGTAGATTATTTTAACATTATATAGTACATGTTTTAACATATTAGAATGATTAAATATAGTAATTTCATTTTTCTAATAAGGCTCCAACAAAAATTTTATATTTCTCAAAACCCTAAGAGAAATAAAGAAACCTTTCGATTTCCCTAGTGAGTGTTAGCACTCGCTTGCCTTGGGATTCTGACCTTTTGTTTGCTCGATAAATTATAACCCCACAAGCGATAGATAACTCTTTATCGATTATGTGACTTCTAACAATGGTCTTTGCCTTGAGTTTGCTCAATAAATCAAAATAGATTATTCACTCTTACCTATCATTTCTCAAGGGCCAAGTGTAATGCATGTGCTTTGGCTTTGCTCAATAAAAACAAGCATGTATCTTACCTCGTTTATGAAAGTGACTGTGCTATAGGATTGAGTAATTTGGAATATAATAAATAACTAGTGCGGAAAATAATAATAGCAGTAAAGTAAAATGACACTAGGAATTTTTATACTGGTTTGAACTCCCATTCTACATCCAGTCCCAGAGTCCTTCTGGAATTAAAGCTAGCAACGCTCACTTAACCCGGAGGAACATGTATTACACCGCCTGAGCAACCGAATAGGACTTGACCGCCTGAGAAACAGAACATGAATTGACCGCCTGAGCAACTGAACAAGACTTTATTACAAACTAGATTGTCTTGACTTTGTGTGTTCTAGATAACACGGATTTGTCACTTGTAGTACACCCTTCCTATAATCTTTTCCTCAAGAATGATGTGTATAATTATGTGTGTATGAAGAATAGGAAGATTAGAATTGCTTATGTGATATGGAAGTGAGATTGTAAGCAATGAATGTATGAACTTATGTGAGAAATATATTCGAGAATATTATGCACGTTAGATCAAGAGAGATAAGAGAATTGAGTTATTTGATCATTGAAAATTGAGTGCATTTATAGTGTATCATGAGTTACAACCTCTGGTAAGAGTTCTCTGCGAAAAGCTAATGGATGCAATACTTGGGAAAGGAGATAACTTTTGAGAAAGAGACGTGTCTATTTTTGATAATTGACTGTTACAGGATTCAGTCGACTGAGCATGATTATTCAGTCGACTGAATTCAAAAATGTGCACAAGTTATATAACATACACAAACTCGGTCGACTGAATGGATGCCATCAGTCGACTGGTCCGTGTTATATATAAAAATATATATACTGGTTCAGTCAACTAATGGCATCTGGTCAGTCGACTGAACTGTGTAGTTCAGTAAAAATGTGTGCATTTGAATATGAAAAGAGTTTATTATAACTCGAATGCAAGTATATGTGTGTATGATAGAAACGGTGATTCTTTAGGAAAGATCTTAATAAAGCAACTAGACTAGATTCTAAATACATATTTCATGACTCTAGTTTAAAATATATATAAACTATACAAACCATTCCTCGAGTCGTTGAGTCCGGATGTTGTATTAGTCGCAGATTCATGAATCGTTGTTTCATGTCAACAGTCAAAACTCAAGATCCAATAGTCTAGGCAATATATTAATAGTACTACAATAATACCTTTAGCTTGAGTTTTCTTAAGAACTAGTGCAAATGCAAGAAATTTATAAATAAAGAAATAATAGAGGGCAACTATATCAAGGAATCATAATCTTTAATATATTTTGAGTGAAAGTGGTAACTTTAATACATTTAAATTTAAAATATATTTTAACTTTTCAAATATTAGTTTGAAAGTTAGCCATAGCCCCTATAGCAACCCACCTTTCTGACCCCTGGGAATGACGCTTATTACATCTATGGTATTCATGTATCGTTGCCCAAGCATCTGTAAGTAAATTTTTATGTGGTAAAATAAAGAATAGAACAAGACAAAATAAAAAAACCTCACAACGGAATGTTACAAAATGATATAGTACAAAAGGTTACTATTACATGGAGCTATCAGAACTAATCAAACCATCTACATAATCATACGGTTGAAATAAATAACTAGATAACTAAGGAGCTGCCTGCTCGATCACCATCTTCAAAGACCTCTAAAGAGAAACTTGCTATTCTCAGACTACTCAAATATAATTGAGTACCCGAGAGTTTAAGGAAAATAAACAACTCGGGTTAGACAATATGTTTGGTATGAGTAAAACTCTGAAATAAAAAGGAGTGTATTTAACAATAATATGTGGGACCACGCCGCTAACGCGTAACAGGTTTTCTCCCACATAAACAAAAACCAAACATAAGAATGGAAAAGAACAATAGGAAACAAATCCAAACATAGATGATGGGCAAAACTAGTATAAAGATGTAGACTGGATAGAATGGATAAACATGATAATGGTCGAAACTTGATAGAATGGACAAAAACTATAATTAAACATCGTGAAGAGTGGTTGACTCTTCCTGTTGCAATTACAGAAAAACAATTCGAAGGTTCTAATCAAATAAGGAAAGGAAAATTCCCAACAAATGACTAGGAAGGTGCAGCACCCTTGAAGTATAGCTCTAGTAATATACTTCTGAGAAGCTCATGTACTCCATGACACTTCTTAGAAATGTACCAGCTGGCCGAGTATCAGAATATTTCACGTCTTAATGTGCAACCGAATCCAACATAGATGAGATGTGAAAACCTTTTTAATAGGAGAAACCCCACATAGCTGGATGTCCTTTCGCGTTTTGGGTTCAGTAATTTACCAATAAAAGATAACAAAGCTCAACGGAGCAACAAATTGTCTTAGAATGAAGATAATAAAGAAGCTGAATTAACCGATAGTCGAGAAACCAACTATTGAGGATATAAAATGATTGTATATGGAAATTAAGTCTTGTATACCCATCACCACTTGTCGATTTCAAACTTGTATTATTCCTCGGTTAATAATAATGCTCGACAAGTCAAGGTAGTGTTACCTCAAAGTCCTGTCCTACGACAATTCTTAACCTTTGAAATAGGGACATATCTACCTCATCGAAATTTAGTGTTATGTACACAAATAAAATGTTTCCATGTAAGTGATATCACTTTACAGAACTTGTTAGGAAATTCAATCTACGGTTTCGATGATAACAACTATACAATGGAAATCGAATATACATATATATTTATATATACAGGTACTTGCTAGAACAACATCACTAGAAAGACAAGAACGAGGCTCAAAGGACACTACAAGAGACTAAAAGTCGATAGGTACAAAGAAGCAAAAGAAAAGATGCACAAAAACTGATATGCACCATATCAGACGTCTTGGTGCACAAGCCAGACGTCTGAAACTGTTCTTTGGAACAACAAACAGACTACACTAGACGTCTGGTAATAGCACTCAGAAGTATGATCTTCTACTATATTCAAAAAATATATAGTATCAGACACCTGATACAAATACCAGACTGTCTGAATTCAAACTCGAACTTCAGAAATGAACTTCAACTGCCACATACGAATGGACATCTCCGCTTCTCTTCGCCGCAACTCTTCATCATCAACAGAAGCAACTATAGAGCATTCATTAATGGATGTAACTACTCAAGATAGCTATCTACAACTATATATAGCATCAAGAATCAAGAGAAACTTACTTCACTTACTTACGCTTTCTAACTCTATATTCTATATTCTTGATCTTTGCACTCTAGCAATCTTTACTTGTATTCACTCTTCCATATACTCAGTTCTTCATAAACAATATTCCCTAGAAATATATTGGAAGTAATTGTACTAATTAGTCAACATCCGTGTTATATTAGAACACACATTTGACAAGAACAACTCATTGTAATCAAGCCTATTCCTCCGGGCGAAGCGAGGGTTTTTGATAGTCGAATTCTGAAGGGGAGCTTCGGGACTGGACGTAGGACGGGAGGTCCGAACCAGTATAAAATCCTGGTGTGCTTATTCTATATTTAATTAGATTAATATTATTTTAGTTGCATCATATATTTTGTCACATATACTTGCATATACACTACACGATCCACCCCGTAGACTTACAATTGGTATCAGAGCAAGGTTTGATCAAAGTACAGTAACACGTATTTGAATCACTTTAATATGGAAAGTATTTTTCAAGAAGGCCAATCCACAGCACGACCCCCACTTTTTAATGGTTCTAATTATGCATATTGGTCAACACGTATGAGAATTTTTGTGGAAGCTAATGGATTAGAAATTTGGTCAGCCACTCAAAATAAATATGAAGCACCTAACACTGCTATGAACACATGGAATGATGCACAAAAAACCGCAGCTTCTAATAATGCCAAAGCTATGAATGTTTTATTTTGTTCATTAGATAAGAATGAATTTTCACATGTCATGTTATGTAACACTGCATATGATATTTTGCGAACCTTACAAGTTACACACGAAGGCACGAACAAAGTTAAACAAACTAAGATCTCAATTTTGCAAAATCAATTCTCTTCATTTAATGAAACAAAATGAATCTATAGTGGACATGTACTCTAGATTCCAAACTATTCAACACGATTTAATGGCACTAGGAGTTAAATTCACAAATTTTGACTTAGTATCTAGAATACTCAATTCTTTAACTCCAGAGTGGGAAAGAAAAGTATTAGCAATCGAAGAAGCTAATGACCTCTCAACACTCTTAGTTAAAGAATTGATAGGAAATTTAATGTCCTATGAAGCTAATTTGCAGGCAAGAAAAGAAAAAAATTCGGAGAAGAAGAACATAGCATTCCCAGCAACAAATGAAGACTCCGACTTAGACGAAGAGGAAATCGTATTTATTGCCAAAAATTACAACAATTTCAAGAAGTTTAGGAAAATGACCAAATTTCAGAAAGGAGGAAAATCAAGCTCAACAAATCAAACGTCAATCAAATGCTATGAATGTGATCAATTTGGACATATGAAGAAAGATTGTCCCAAGCTCAACAATGATAAAAGGAAGAACAAATTTGAAAAATTCAAAAAGAAGAAAGCTTTCAAAGTAACATGGGATGACTCAGATTCTTCATCATCATCAGATAGTGATAACGATAGTGACGGAGAACAAGGTAATGAATGTTTTATGGCACAAACTGATGAGGTATGTCCTGAACTTAGCTATGATGAATTATTAGAGCTTAGCATGGAATTAGATGATAAATTTGGACAAATTAAAAAATTGAATAAAGTACACATAGCCAAAATAAATCGATTAGAACTTGAAATAGGGATGTTAAAAGATGAAAAAATTATTTTAGAGGAGGAACTAGAATTATCTCAAGAAAAAATTAAAAGTAGTTTGGTTGAATATGAGAATATATCTATCGATTTTGGAAAAGTTAAACTAGAAACAGATATCTTGTTAAAAGAAAATATCAACTAGAAAAGTAATATAGAAACATTAAAAATTGAAAATTTTGAATTAAAAGAAAAATTAGATAAAATTACAAATAATGTTTCAAAATTTAATAAAGGAAAACAAGATTTTGAAAATCTTATCAGAACTTCAAAACCTTCAGGAAATAGAAATGGAATAGGATTTAAAAATATTCCTAAAAAAAGGGAATAATATTAAGAAATATAGTTTTATTTATCAAAAGGCTAAAAGATCACCTAAGTCTAATATGAATACCAAAAATATAAAAATTTGGATTCCTAAGACAAATAATAAATTGATTAGACAAAAACATATTAATAATTTCCTAGATAACGCAGTCTATAATAAAAATTATATTCATAAAGGTACCAAACCTTCTTGGGTATGGCTACCTACTCCTCCTAACATCTAGGACCCTAACAAAGTATATGGGTACCAATTAAGTCATTTTTATCTTGCAGGTACCCAAAATAAAAAATAAGGAGAAATAGATACTTAATAGTGGATGCTCCAAGCATATGACCGGAAATGCAAAAATGTTATCAAATATAACATATATCGATGGTGGAACAGTAACTTTTGGAGATAACTCAAAAGGATATGTCGTTGGCATCGGAGAAGTCATCAACTCTGGTATTTCTAACTCTCCTATTATTACAAATGTTTTGTTAGTAGAAAATTTAAAACACAACCTACTTAGCATTAGTCAATTATGCGATAAAGGTTTTCAAATCAATTTCGAAAAAGATAGATGTAATATTTTCGATAATAACAAACAACTTATCTTTGAGGATTTTAGAAACAAAAATATTTATGTCTTAAATATGAATATAAATCAAAATTCAAACTTATGTTTAACCACCAAACATGACGATCCATGGTTATGGCGTAAACTATTCTATCATATTAGTTTTAAATATATTAATAAGTTAGCAAAATATGAGCTAGTTAGAGGTTTACCTAAAATAAATTATAAAGTAGAAAATTTATGTGACACTCGTCAAATCGGTAAACTAAAGAAAAGTTCTTTTAAATCTAAAAATAATATTTCTACAAAACAACCATTAGAATTATTACACTTAGATTTATTTGGTCCAACTCAAGTACGATATATAAATCACAACAAATATGTTTTCGTAATAGTTGATGATTTTTCAAGATATACGTGGACTTTATTTTTAAAACATAAAAGTGACACTTTTGGTATGTTTAAAATTTTTTCTAAAAAAATTAAAACTCAAATGGATTTAAAAATTAAGAATATTCGAAGTGATCACGGTGGATAATTCGAAAATGATCTTTTTACTAATTTTTGTAATAAAAAGGGCATAAGTCAATATTTCTCTTTTCCTCGCACACCACAACAAAATAGTGTACTAAAAAGAAAAAATCGAACGTTACAAGAATGTGCACGAACACTATTAAATAGTAGTGGTCTACCAAAACATTTTTGGGCTGAAGCTATTGCTACGGCTTGTTATGTTTTGAATCGTGTAACCATACGACCTATGACTAAACATACTTGCTTCGAAATGTTTTTTGGAAGAAAACCTAAAGTATCATACTTTAAAACTTTCGGATCAAAATGTTTTATATTAAATACAAAAGATAATTTAGGAAAATTCGACTCGAAGGCCGATGAAGGAATCTTTGTTGGATATTCGGATCGTAGCAAGGCATTTAGAATTTTTAATAAACGTACTAACATAATTGAAGAAAGTTTACATGTTTCATTTGATGAAAATTTCTTTAACAATCATACTAATGACGATGAAGAAATTATTCCTATAACAAATACAACAAACTCATCTATTAATGAGACAAATGCACAAAATAATACTCTAGTGTCACCCCCTAGAATTCTAAAAGACCATCCAAAAGATAATATTATTGGGGATCTTAATTCACAAGTAACTAGAAATCAACTTAACCAAATAACTCATATTGCATTTGTGTCAAATTTTGAACCAAAGAATTATAAAGAAGCTTCAAACGATGATTTTTGGATAATAGCCACGCAAGAAGAATTAAATCAATTTGAACGTAATAATGTTTGGGAATTAGTACCAAGACCAGAAAATTAATCAGTTATTGGAACAAAATGGGTATTTAAAAACAAAGCAGATGAAAACAGAAATATAGTTAGGAATAAAGCACGTTTAGTCGCTCAGGGGTATAATTAAGAAGAAGGTATCGACTATGATGAAACTTTTGCTCCAGTAGCAAGACTCGAAGCCATACGTACATTACTTGCTTTTGCAAGTCATCACAATTTTAAATTATTTCAAATGGACATCAAAAGTTCTTTTTTAAATGGTTTTATTAAAGAAAACGTATATGTTGAACAACCTCCATTATTTGTTCACGAAAAATATCCCGATCATGTTTTTAAATTGCACAAAGCCCTATATGGTTTAAAGCAAGCCCCCCGTGCCTGGTACGACCGTCTTAAGAATCATTTAATTGCTTCTGGGTTTAAAAGAGGTAAAATAGATACGACTTTATTTATTAAATGAGAAAATAACGACATCTTAGTTGTACAAATTTACGTAGACGATATTATTTTTGGTTCAACTAACGAAAATCTTTGTTCTCAATTTTCAAATATTATGAAAAGTGAATTTGAAATGTCTCACATGGGTGAATTAAATTTCTTTTTAGGTTTACAAATAAAACAACTTGAAAATGGTATTTTTATACATCAAGAAAAATATTGTAACGATTTATTACGTCGCTTTGGAATGGATAAAACTTCAAGCAAACCAACACCAATGAGTACTAGTGTTCACTTATAAAAAGATGATAATGGAAAATATTTTGATGAAAAATTATATCGTAGTATGATTGGCTCCTTACTATATTTGACGGCTAGTCGACCCGACATTATGATGAGCGTATGTCTTTGTGCCCGATTTCAAGCAAAACCAAAAGAGTCTCGCCAAAGAGCTGTTAAACGTATCTTATGATATCAATCTAGTACTAGAGATTACGATTTGTTTTACCCTAAAGGGTCATCATTTGAACTTGTTTCATATAGCGACGCCGATTTCGGTGGATGTAAAACAGATCGTAAGAGTACTAGCGGAATGTGTCATTTTATTGGACAATCATTGGTTTCATGTTTAGCAAAAATCAAAACTGTGTCTCTTTATCCACTTGTGAAGCCGAATATATTTCAGCGGCCTTAGCATGTGCACAAGTGATATACATGTAACAAACGCTTAAGGATTTCGGAAAAGTTATCAGTAAATCACTAATATATTGCGATAATACAAGTGCAATAAATTTATCGAAAAACCTTGTAAATCACTCACGTACTAAACACATAGATATACGACAACACTTTTTATGTGACAATGTAGAAAAAGGAATTATTACATTAGAATACGTAAATACCGAGAATCAAATAGCAGATATTTTCACAAAACCACTAAATGAACAAACGTTTGTTAAACTACAACACGATTTAGGAATATGTTCTCTTAATGATCTTATCAGCTAATTCTAAGTTTCATTTGTTCTATTTTTGGTTAAAAAGGATTTAATCCACAAACAAAATCTTGTAACACTAACCAACAATTTTTTAGAATGTTTGTTTACTGAAAATAACTATTTATAACTTTTTACAACATGAATAAATAGCTCCTATTGTTACAAATAAAATACAAATTTTATATTGGTTCCTTTTAAAAATAAACAAAAGCAAAAACATGTCTTCAGACAACTCTCACCTCTCTTTTTCAACATCAACCTCGGATAGTTCAGCGGATACCCCTCATCGACTTCCTACTCCTACACCAGGTCAAGAACTGACCTATAAGTGGTCCTCCTATCACACGGGATTCACTCCCGACAAAAAAACAGTCCAAACGATCACTATTTGGATCTCCTAACACCAAGGAGAAAATCGATGATATACATCATTATCAAAAGCAACAAATGGATTTACAACGAGAACTATACTTCGAACAAAAAGTCACAACAGGACGACTAAGTTTTCTGGAGCACGTAGCGATCAAATTTTGCAATTCACGAAAGAAGAATGTACATGAACCAATTCCGATTACTTGCAATCCTCTGGATCCTTCTACCTCTTATCGAACATCTTGGGATCCTCCACCTAGGCAATTCTATGGTTCCCCAAGAACCAACGAACGTGGAAATATTTGGTCTCGACTCAAGCCGTGGAAGGATAGCAAATCTGAAGATCGCAATGCTTCATCTTCATGTAAATAAATTTGCTTATTCTCATTATATTTTAAACTAATTATATTTGTATTCTTTTTCACAAATAATAATATTATGTTTCACCAAAATCAATCTCTCGATAATTAAGCAACACCCTTCAAAATAAGGCTATTTTAAGACAAACTAGATATTTCAGACATCTGAACAATGCAATCAGACGTCTGACACCCTTGTATCACACAATTTTTGAACTCTGTGCATGTATCAGACGTTTGAAATAACTAACCAGACGTCTGAAAATTGTTTCTGCCTCATAAAAATGCACAAAAGCTCTATTTCAGACATGTTAAATTGTTACCAAACGTCTAAACATAACAACAAAGCCGATTTCAGACGTCTGATTCTACATCCAGACGTCTGACAAAACTCTCTGTCTTTCAAAATTTACAACTCTATTTTTTGCCAGACGTCTACCACCAACAACCAGACGTCTGAACATATTTACTGTCTTTATATTAAGGTTAAATCAGACGTCTAAATCAAATCCTAGACGTCTTAAATTCAATCGACACTCTTAAATCATCTTACAACGACTATTTTTTTCCACGTTTCTCACTCACGTTTCATTTCGTTTATCTCCCAATTTCAAATACCTAATTCTCAAGACCGATTTCCCCTCAAAATCGCTTGAATCTCATGGCACCAAAAACTAAAAACCATAGAATTTCTAAATGCAAGCAAGACCAAGCTACTTCATCCAACCCGCAAGTGTGCTCTGATGATCAAATTGAGAGATGGATGAATCGAGTACCTCATTCAATCAAAAGATATGAAGACATTTAGAAGAAGAAGCTACATACAAGTCCTTTCTATAATTTGCTCAATTCCTATGTATGATTTCGATGAGACATGTGAAAATGCAGGGTTACATCAGTTGATTTCCTTCAATTCAAATAATATCCAAATCGATCAGCTTGTGATATTCCTTTTCTATGCTAATCTAGATAGCACTGCCGTTTGGAATACCAAAAATGATGATAATTGGCTTTGGTCAAGTGTTTACGGCAACACTATTCAACTTACTCCGGGAATTATAGTTCGTACTCTAGGTTGTTCGGACTCCGGCGAAGATTTGTATAACATTCCGGATATGCGCTTCAAACCAAGGGATAATATTACTCATCAAATTTGGGAAAATGAAATGCCAAAATTTGCTTCCAAATTCTTACGACCTAAGGCGTGACTTCTCACTAGGATGATTATCAACACAATCATTCCTCGCCTTGGTAGCCATGAGCAAATAACAGAGTAAGAGCACAAAGCTCTGTATGCTATCTTTAGTGGAACAAGGGTTAATTCGGCAAAATTCATATTTGACGAGCTCAAACATTATTGAACTCGATCACGCTCATCCATCATCTACCTTACCTACATCATGCGTCTTCTACGAGCTCACAACATTCCTTTATACTTATCAACTTTTGAAGAGATATCTCCCAAGTACACCTCCACAAAATTCTTCTCTCTTATGCACTTACCAGAAAATCCTCCGGATTTTATGTCATTTGAAGAATGGACGCAATGTCATCAACAAGATAGCCATGCTATCCCTCCACCCCAACAACAACCTGAACCATCACAAGAGGAAGAGCAACATCGTGAGCATACTCCTCCTCCTCCTGCACCATTTGATTATTCTTGCCAAGACGACATTTTGGAGACTCGCACTGAGACTAATACAAATGAAAGTGTTCGAGACTTAACTCTCCAAAATCAACTCATTTTGTCAATGAATCAAATTTTTTTGGCTAAGCGTATCGATAGCATCGAAACAACATTTGCTTCTCGCCTAGCAACAGTAGAAGCATCGCTTTCAACTACGTTATCTGTTCTTAAAGAGGTTCTCCAACGAGTCTATGGGCCTACACCACCTTCGGAAGATTGGCCAACTCCAACACCTTCTCCTCCTCCTTCAAAACATTCTAAACTTATTGAAGAGTAAACAAACCTCTAGAACATACTCCAAAATCTCCTACAACACACGCTAGTTCTTCCAAGAATGAAGATGTAGGAGATGATCAAGCCAAAGATTCCCCCAAAGATCCTTAGATACTTTTATAGGCTTCATATTTTGTATTGTAATCAAAATTATACTCATGTAATTACTGTGTTCAATGATTATAAAAAGTGCTTTTTTGGTTTGATACTTCTGCGTAATTATAATTGATATAACCTTCCGGTGATTGGTAAAAATTAGAGATTAATAATGTATACATGTTATCTAATAAATAGATATTCATACCTTTTGATAATGCCAAAGGGGGATAAATAATGGTAAGCACATATTCAGGGGGAGAATTATAAAAATTATATCTAAGTACATTGTATAGTTGTCATCATCAAAAAGGGGGAGAATTTTAGGAAATTTAATCTACGGTTTCGATGATAACAACTATACAATGGAAATCGAATATACATATATATTTATATATACAGGTACTTGCTAGAACAACATCACTAGAAAGACAAGAACGAGGCTCAAAGGACACTACAAGAGACTACAAGTCGATAGGTACAAAGAAGCAAAAGAAAAGATGCACAAAAACTGATATGCACCATATCACACGTCTGGGTGCACAAGCCAGACGTCTGAAACTGTTCTCTAGAACAACAAACAGACTACACTAGACGTTTGGTAATAGCACTCAGACGTCTGATCTTCTACTATATTCAAAAAATATATAGTATCAGACGTTTGATACAAATACCAGACATCTGAATTCAAACTCGAACTTCAGAAATGAACTTCAACTGCCACATACGAATGGACATCTCCGCTTCTCTTCGCCGCAACTCTTCATCATCAACAGAAGCAACTATAGAGCATTCATTAATGGATGTAACTACTCAAGATACCTATCTACAACTATATATAGCATTATGAATCAAGAGAAACTTACTTCACTTACTTACGCTTTGTAACTCTATATTCTATATTCTTGATCTCTGCACTCTAGCAATCTTTACTTGTATTTACTCTTCCATATACTCAGTTCTTCATAAACAATATTCCCTAGAAATATATTGGAAGCAATTTTACTAATTAGTCAACATCCATGTTATATTAGAACACATATTTGACAAGAACAACTCATTATAATCAAGCCTATTACTCCGAGCGAAGCGAGGGTTTTTGATAGTCGAATTCCGAAGGGGATCTTCGGGACTGGATGTAGGACGGGAGGTCCGGACCAGTATAAAATCCTGGTGTTCTTATTCTATATTTACTTAGATTAATATTATTTTAGTTGCATCATATATTTTGTCACATATACTTGCATATACACTACACGATCCACCCCATAGACTTACAGAACTTAATTCAGTTGTAACGGCCAGAATTTTCGACCCTCGAAAATCGAAACTAATACGTCAACTATATTGCGTGCCGACCATTCAAGTGTCGGAGAAACCATTCATTAGGGGAAAGAAAAAGAGATAGAGGATAGAAGAAACTAACAAACATAGAATCTCACAACATAACGGGATAACATATATTAATGAACATAATAATTTACAAAGTCATTTAAATAATGATACATTAGAGTCATACTAATGCAATTTCTAACCTAGGAAAATTATAACAGTCTGTCCCTACCTAACTGATACAATTTAATAATATATAGTGGAAACAAGAATAATAACTATATATCATTGAAGCCTCATGCTCTAAGCTCCTCCAGAACGCATCCGTAGGAAACCTGAACTACTTGGCTGCTCGTAAAAATTTGAGCACCCAAGAGTTTTAGGGAAAAAAATAAAACTCTGGGTCGGACTTGGGTCTGGTGTGAGTAAACTTAAAACAAATGAATTATTACTTTGAAAACTCCTGTGAATTCAAGAGTATCTCGTAAGACCATGCCGCAAATAAACACGGATGGGATTTCACCTTACAATAACCAAAACATTTTTTATAGAAAATCCAGTGATATTATAATAATGTCTAGAGTACAAATATTTATTCAAATAGCCGAAATTGTTACCATTATTAAATTCTAGCATACTAGGCTATACAATCAAAACCGTAAAGGCATGTATTGGAGATTGGATTCCATACTATGGCAAGGTAAGGGACTACCTTTCGATGGTACACCCCTAGAAAATGTACTTGGAGCTAAGAACCTCTTGACCCCAGCCAACACAGAACTGGCTGCCCCTTTGACACCGAGGCCTTATACTACCATGAGTTTTTCTCGCAACCAAACTTGAATAAGGGACTATCTAGCATGGGATAACGACTCCTAATGGTAGCTAACCACATGGCTCTGCTGCCCTCCTGTTTTTGCCATTTTTCGGTTTGTGAGGCTTGATGCTATATTTTACCTTTCTGAATAGCATTCCACCTGGAATGCTAACACCGCCTTCTAGGCATTAATGCAATGCTAGCATTCATCCATACAGGTTCATTCTGGGACTGAACGAAACTGAAGGCACTATGTCTATTACATCCATTATAGGGAATACCTCCTAAGGAAAATAGAAAATAGCCCTTGCACTTTAAAACTTCATCTTCGATTCCATGCTCTTCAAGGTGTCTTCAACACGAAGCGCTGGGTTGGATCGAAGTGGTTTTCGGATAACATACCCGATCCCGGTCTTTTCGAAACAACTTTCGATAATTTTGGTAAACTCAACCCTGGTTCTTTAGGAAATAAATAGACAAAGATAAGAGCAGAGTTCATCTCCTAACCATTAGTGGACGGATTTCCTTATCATTTATCCTAGAAGAACGAAACGAGATTTATATGCATAGTACAACATTATAGGGGATGACTGTGCCATATAACTAATGTGTTTCTTCTAGATATTTCCAAAGTTACGTTTTGGGTCCAGATATGATAGTCGGTTATTTAACTATCAAATTATACAAACACTCAAACATTGATTCAATTCCATATGGGATCCTCTAAGCCTTTATTAATTAAATTTTAATTAATAAAATCTCTTTATAAAACTTGATCAAAAGGTCCTTTCAAAACATTTTTCCAAAACCCTTAACATCCTTTGTACTTGGAAAACAATATAAGCATTTACCAAAAACATTTTGGAAAATTCTCTCTTCTCACATTCCATTTCAAATGACCCCACAATTCCCTTTTCAAGATATCACTTACTAAAGCCCATTTAAATATTCCTTATAAAATACTTTTTTATAAGTTCACTTCATATTCCAAACCTCTCTATAAATTTCCAACTAGATTAAAAACCCTTTTTAAAATTTCTAATGATTCATAAAATCTCTTTCTATTTCAAAACTATCATTAAATCTTCCTTTATGAATCCGTTATAAAAATTTCTTTATAAAATATCATCTACAAAATATCTTTTGTAAACACTTTAAGTAAGCTTATTGTAAAAACCCTTTTTTACAAACAAGTTATTATTTTTAAATAACTTTATAAAACAATAATATAATTTGAAAATCATTTATAAACTTAAACCCAAATTGATTAAGGAATTTTAAGTTAGTTTGAAAACACACTTTATAAATTCAAAAAGAGGCTTAGCAATCCCAATGGTTCTAATTTAAGTTACCATTCAGTTTCAATTCTAATTCACTTAACAGATATTTACATAGGTCAACATGTATGTAAATACAACTCATATTCAAATCAGGGAATATCACATCAATATAAGCTAACTAGCATATACATGTCCACATATCATAATAGTAGGATGGTGATTTGTCCTGCTAAATAGATCGCCAAACAATACAATCAATTAATAGCAGAATGAGGATTTATTCTGCTAACACATGTCCATACAAACAACAACAAGCAACCAATTTATAGCAGAACGAGGATGTATTCTGCTAAACTATGTCCAAACAATCAAACAGTCTACATTATAACTCATTCATAGACGTATGGTTCCTTAATGTTATCGACACTTGAATCCGTTGTATTCAAAACCATCTTTGAAAAAGAAGTGTCTTTAAACAATTTCACTTTTGGAAAACAAAGGATTTAAAACTTAGAACTCCTTTTTAAAATAATTAATTATAAGTTAAATCCTTATTTAAATCATAATTAATCTTAGTTAAATCTTAACTTAATTTAATTAAATAGTTAAACAATAATTAACTATTAATTAAACCCAAATTAACCATTTATAATTATTAAATAATTAATTAAACCTTTATTAATAAGTACATATTAATTAATTACAATTAAATAATTAAATAATCTTTGATTAAACTTAATTAATAAGTTAAACCTTTAATAAATAATTTATTATAAATTAAACCTTAATTAATTTATAATTTAAAAATAATTAACACTTAATTAATAATTTATTAATAATTAATCTTATACTTAATTAATTATAAATTAAAAATAAATAATTTAATTAAATCATAATTAATCTCAAAATTAATTAACTTAATCAATAATTAATTAAAATAAATCTTAACTTTAAAAGATAATTAATTAATAACTAATCTTCACTTAATTATAATTGTTAACCCTTGTTTAATCCTTAATTAATTATTAAAAACTTAATTAATTAAAAACTAATTATTGAAAACTTAATCAACTTTCTAAAACATTATTATTAAGTTTGTAAAACATTTACAAACACTTTAAAGTTTAAAAACCAAATTTTCAAAAATCAGGTTTTTAAAGCGAAACTGCATCTATAGCGACTATCGCTATGGGTACCCTTAATTTCCAACTTGTTTTCCACTCTATATCACAACAGATCCAAAGTCTATGAACCATAACCATCATATAAACAAGCACACAACTTTCGAACCAAACATAATAGTTAGACTTTGATTTTTAAATTCTAAGATTCACATCACATACACACATATATTACCATAACAACCACAAGATAATCCAACAATATCATTCACATATACAAGCATATAACAACCATATATATAAATTCCCAAAAAGTTAAGGAATTTACTCACCAAATATTTTGAAAACTTGAAATGCTTTAGCGTTCAGAAAGCTTGGAAAACAAGGAAATCCGCTCAAAAATTGGTCATTTATTCCCGGTTTTTGGACCCTCTATTCTCTGAATTTGAAATAGTTGTCAAAAGAAAAGTTTATATGATTCTTTCCTTTGTCATTTAAAAAAATAATTACTCAATTTGGATACTTTTTTAGGGAGTTATGGCCGAAACAGTAAGGGATATTTTCGAACTTCAAAATCTAGGTTCAAAAACACTCTAGAAAATATGGATTTTTGGAGTATTTAAGCTCGAAACCAGAAAAAGTGGTGGACTAAAAAGTTGTAGCCACTAGAATTCCACAAGTTATGAAAAAAATAAAATCTTTTTGGAGTTGTTTGTAAGAAGTTGTGGCCAAAACCATTTTGGGTAAAATGGAAGAATTTTGAAGTGGAAAGGAGGAGTTTGAAGCTAGGTTTAAATCATTTTAAAAGTTTAAAATTTGAAAATATAAAACTTGAAACACTTTGTAAGCCATTAAAGAGTTTTGGAGATTTAGGAAGTTTATGAAAATAAAGAATGAAATGAGAAAAATGGAAAAAGAAATTGTGAAAATTGGTTTTTATAATATGTTAAATGTTAAATTACCGATATACCCCTCGTACCTTGCACTCCATTCTCCATTTGCCATGTCGCCTCTCTTGTCCCCCCTTGTCCCTTCCTAATACTTCATGCATTTAATGCTTTGTACCCTAGCCCCCAAAGTGTCGAATCATGTCCAAAGAAGCATCTTTTTATTTTATTATTATTTGCCAAAGTGTCATGATTATCTTAATTAAATTAACTTAATTAAAACTAATTATATTATCCTAAACCATATTATATACTTAATATATGTATTCATATATATACAAAAGTGTACACAACATTTCAAACAACTTTTATATGATGAAACGTCGAAAATTCGGAAAACGGTTTCCGGTCATATTTTCTGTTTTTCATCGAACTATATATTTTTGTAAACAAATTTTAAAAACTATTTCAACATTATTATTTATTATTAAAAAGATTTTTATTTTCATTATAAAACCTATATATCGAATATTTAAATTTAATTATATATTCGCAAGTCAAAGCAGTTAAATTCTGGGTCGTTACATCAGTTCCATAACCGAATCAAACGTTTACTTTTAAAACCGAATTTAAGCTTGGCTTCACATTACAAGTATTAGCTTTAAATCATTTTGTTTAAAGAGTTTACTAACTTTGAAACATTGTTATAAAAAGGATTTAATAACTTAAAAACATCCTTATTACATTTATTAATCAACTTTAAAACCTCATTAATTCAGTTGATTGATTGACTTCAATAGCCTTTAATTTAATCATCTTTAAATGCCATTAATTTATTAATTAATAAAAAATAATTATAATTAATTAAAATAAATAAATAATTTATTATCATTATTTAAAATGAATAACAAAGTAATAACATCCTTGTTACTTTGATAAATTCACTTTGAAACTTCATTAGTTAAGCTGATAAATTAACTTCAAATGCCTTTAATTGAAAAGGTTAAATTACTTTTAAAACATCATTAATTGGTAATATTTAAATATAATTATTAAATTAATTAATAAAAATGAAATCACATTATTTAAAAATGATTTATTAATTATAAACATCATTAAAGGGAAGATTAATTAAAGTTAAAAACAGTAACATCATTAATTCATTGATTAATTAACTTTAATCCATCATTATTAAAATATTAATTGTCCTTAAGCATCATTAAATAAAATGATTAATTAATTTAAACAATCATTAACAATGTAATTAGTTAAATTTAAAACACATAATTAACTAAGTAATTAGTTAACCTTAATCCCTTTAATTAAATAATTAATTAAATAATCATAATTAAAATGGTTAATTACTTTTGAAAACATCGTTAATCAAAATCTTGCTTAAATTGTAAAACAATTCCATGCACGATGATGAAACCAAACGGTTCTGATAAAAAGTGATTTTTCGAAAGTGCCGATATAGCGACTATCGCTATACGGGCAGTTCGACAAACAATTTTATGGCATTATTATTACAACCAAGCATTACATAGCAAGGATATGAGCATATATACATGCTAATTTACAATAATACAACATATATCAAAATTTGCTAACAATATAATTAACTTTAGCCACTAACTTTTCATATCGCTTACTACATGCAAACTAACTTCCAAATGCGTCAACGTTTTGCAACATGAACCAAGCCAACTACCAAACCATCACTACTCATATACAACAAGCATTCATAGGTCAATAATATGAGCATTAAAATAGTTTAAAAACATTGGTTATAAGAGTGGAGTTTTACTTACAAACCGAACTAAGCCGAAACCTACAACAACTTGCCGACACACGAACTATACTTTACTCCATTCAAGCTCGGACTTTTGGGACCTTAAATGGGATGTTTAGGTTTGGCCATGGGCTATTATGGGCTTGATCATGGTTGAAATGGGGAGTTAAGATGTTGTTCTGGCAAGTAGAGTGATGCAGAGTGTTTAAACTTGGGTTTTGAAATATATAAACTAGTTTTTGTCTTAGGAATTGTTTTAAGTGGCCATGGAAGTATGGATGAGTATATGAACAGTGTTGGGAATTTTAGAAGTGGAAATGAAGAAGTTAGAATGTAAAGTAGGAAACATGAAGAGGTTGGAGTTTATATAGGCATAGAAAGTGCAAAATTACCAAAATACCCCAAAGGACATAACCTCCACTCAAAATGCACCACATGTCTCCCCCTCCCTCACCTTGCACACATTGGTCACCCCTCACATACCCCTAAAACATGCTAGCTCCATGATGTGTGTACTTGGGTATGGTTTTGAGGTATGGCATGAGATATGACAAGATTGAAATATACATTTTTATAAACTAATGCATAAATGGTCAAATCAAGTATTAATTTAAACTAAGCATGATTATATGTGTGCATATGTACACAAATGTGCACAATGTTTTCCGATGACTTTTTGATGCCGAAAATCATAATTTCAAAAAACGATTGTCATATTTTCTGTTTTTATTTAAACTAACTATTTTAGTAAAAATATTTTGAAAATGATTTTGACTTCATTAATTAATATTTAAAATATGTTTATTTGGATATTAAAATGCATTATTTAAATATTTAAAATGATTTAAATATTCAAATATAAAGTGATTAATTTATGGGTCGTTACACTCTCCCCCGTAAAAGAATTTCATCCCCGAAATTATTACGGAGTGGAAGAAGTAATAATCAACCTAAGAAAAATCAAGTAACTTGGTTTTCAGTAAATCCGATTTGTTATATTTTCCATAGTTATATTATTTCTATCATAAACACATGCAATATAAACACTATAACCACCATATGCAATCTGGTATCATGATGCAACCAAATGCAATGTAACAAACATATGCATCAAAATACAGAGAATATTCTATAATAAATGCTATGCATCCAATATTTTGAAAATACTTGCTAAATTTAGAAGTAAATGCTCGGGTTTTATATGCAAAATTTATTTTCAAATTCCTCAAAAAAAGTAAATCAAAAACCAAGATCAAAATGTCAAGGAGGGGTCCTCCTAACAAAACATGTTAAACTCGAGAATCAAAACAATATGGAGCTTCCAATGGTATTTCGGTTCCTCCTAAAACATCAACTAGAGCAAATAATCTATTTATTTTTCAAATTATCCCAAAACTCACTTTTCAAAATCACTGAGATTTAGGTCCTAATAATACAATTCAAAAACCTTGGTTTATAAATTGTAACTTTATAAACTATGGTATATAAGATTACACAATCAATCAATCAAATTCCATAAAGAAAATCTAACACTTAACTTTATTTTAAAATGTCAAATGATTAACAAAAAAATCTTAGCTTAGGATCAAAACTTTCTTGATTACCTAAGAATATAAATAATTTCCTAGGTGTATCATTTTCCTCATCATCCTTTGTTTATTGCTTAGAGGATTGCCTATGCTCCTTTAGAAAAAAATAAAAGTCACTCTCTAAAATTATTCGTTTCTTAACTATACTAATATTTCTAAATCACTTAAATTTGCTTTTAGTATTTTTATTCAATACCAAAATCATTTATGAATCATTTCATAAATTTTCACCTAAGTTTAAAAATATTTTGTAATGTCATTTCTTTATAAAACATCAAATAATAACTTATTCCACTTTTTTACTTGCATAATACTCTTTTATATCCTAAGAGTGCATACAATTAAAAAAATTATTTTACTTTTCATAATTTAGATGAAGATCTAATCAAAATTTGGGTCTTTTAAAACTGAGTCAACCTCTCGGCCGCTTTAACTTAGAGTGTTAAAATGGACGATGTTTATGGGTTGATCCAAAACAATAAATAGTGTACACCACTTACATGTTTTAAACAAAAGCTATGGTTTTAATAAAACAATGTCTATTAAAACCTTCCTACCTTTTTGTCTTAAGGTGTTATAATAAATGAAGTTTATGGATTGGCCCAATAACACCAATTAGTTTACACTGCTTAGATGCTTAAATAAAATCAGTGGTTTTGATAAAACAATGTTATCAACACCTTCCTATCCAATCTAACCCATATAAATCAGTGTTAAATTATCCCTTATCTTATCTAAGAGTAAAATTTCATTTATCAACACAATCTCTTATCAGAATTACTTTTTATTTTGAAATTAACTCCCCACTTAAAGATTAAATACCCAGTTATAAATTTCAAAACCCATCTTTGAAAGCATACTACATATATTTCTTTTATGAAATAACTTCAAACAATTTTATTTACTAAAACTCACTATGGGTTCGTTAGGATTTTTGATTCATTTCGATCACACAATGATAAAGAGAATAATTTACTAAGTACTCCACAACGTTTGCCTAAGCAACATCCGATTGTCACTTAGAAGATTATTCAAATTACAACAAAACTAACCGAAATGTTTTCCTCTGAATTATTCAAAGAAAAAGCATTCTAATTAAAATTTATTTTCCAAAATATTATACTTTAGAAATATTTTTGAATAGTACCGCTATTACTTTTCTCAAAATCTTTTGAAATCATTTCAAACAATTCCAAGATTTAGAATTTCCAAAAACTCTTTAAAATGTTATTTTAAAAGACAAATTTATAATACTAAGTGTATTAAAACAAGGGTCAAAAATAAATGTCATTTTAAACATCTTTTACTAAAATCCCAAAACAATTTACACTTAGCTTTATTTATAAACAATTCTATTCAAAGTTCTCATTTAAAAACCATCATTTATTAATTTAAAACAATATTTATTATCTCAAAGGATAATAAAATAATTTAAATACCTATATAAAATTTTAAAATAATATTAATCGTCCTAGGGGATGATTTATAATCTTTTATAAATCTAAAGTAATATTAATTATCCTGAAAGATAATTAATCAAATTTACAATTTCCTATGAAACAAATCAATTATCTTTAATAAAATAGTTAATTACTTCCAAAACACTTTCATCAAATTAGTTAATTTACTTTGAACTCATTTCTTAAATCAACTAACTAGCTTAAAATATCATTTATCAAATGATTTATTAAATTCAAATAATCATTAATTAAAATGGATAATTAATCTCAACTATCATTAACTAAAATGATTTATAAGATTTACATATTATTAATCAAAACAATTAATTAGATTCAAAATGATCATTAGTTAAAATGATTAATTACATTTCAAATATCATTGATTAAAATGATCTAGTTAAATACAAACATCATTACTAAGATGATTGACTAAATTTCAGAACACTATTATTTAAAACAATTAATTAAATTTAACCAATCATTTTAAATGATTAATAAAGTTCAATGTCGATAATTAAATTGATCGAATTAAATTCAAATCTTATTAATAAAAAATATTAATTAATTTTAAACATCATTAGTTAAAATGATTAATTAATTTAAAATATCGCTAATCAAAATGATTAATGAATTTTAAACATCCACTTTTGTGAAAACACAGGCTCAAGCTTAGACACACATACAAGGGTTTAGGGGATGATATTCAATAAATGACGGCATAGCAAAAATTGCTATAAACAGTTTAAATGGAATATCAAGATTAATTTCTATTAAACATCCATTTTCCAAATGGAAATTAAACCAAGCAATCAATCAAATAATTTAACTAACATCCAAGCAATTAATAATAGTTTATAGCATCATAGATATGATATAGTAAAATTGGATGTGAGTTAAACTCATATTTAAATAATTCTCCTTTATTATAACTAAATTTTCTCATATAATCATCCTTTAAATGTATTATCCTATCATTCATTAAACAACTTTTTATTAAAAGTTTGCTTTCAGCTTAACACTGTTAAAAGGTAACTTTTAACTTAACCCTTTCACCAAACACCTTATAGTCAAACTGTGAAACTGAATTCACAAGGGGTTCGTTCTCAAGATTCCCTAATTCCTATTTACCTAAACTATACCTTACTAAGGATAATTTCTTATGAACGTATTCAACAATAGTTAATGCTCAAATAGGACGAGCATAACTAAACAAATCCTAAATGATAACAATAAAATATTATCATTTCCTAATAATCTACTCATCAATATAGCTATATTAATTTTTGAAAATCTACCTTTTATATATATAAAATATATTCCTAGGTAGAATTATTCCAGTTACCATTTTAAAACAATATTGTATCGGTGTTTAGGAATCCCTACAATAATGCTGATAAGATGCATTGACCAGAATTCATATACCACCCAACGGATCAAACTACACAATATATAACATTTTTATAACATAAACAAATACGTGCTCAATATATATATATACTCTCAGACTTATCCTAGGACATTACTAATCCTATCCTCGAAGAGTTTACCCCACCAAAGCTTAGGGGTTCGCTAAACCTAAGCTCTGATACCATCTGTAACGACCTACCTTTTTAATCCTTGGGAACGCCGCTTAATACATCCATGGCATTCATGTGTCATTGCCCAAGCATCTGAAAGACAAGTTGTCATGGGTAAAATAAAGAACAAAACAAGAGAAAATAAAAAACCTCACAATGGAATGATTACATATAATACAAAAGGTTACTCCTTACATGGAGCTATCAGAGTTAAACAAAAGTACTACATCTAACAGATTTGCAGCTATACATTCCGACTTGACATTTTTAGATACAAAATACATCTCCATAATCATACAGCAGAAATAAATAACTAGATAACTAAGGAGCTACCTACTCGATCACCGTCTTCAAGGAGCTCCAAAGAGAAACCTACTATTCTTGGACTACTCATATATAATTGAGTACTAGAGAGTTTAAGGAAAATAAACAACCCGGGTCACACAATATGTCTGGTATGAGTAAAACTCTGAAACAAAAAGGGATTGTATTTAACAATAATATATGGGACTATGCTGCTAATGCGGAACGGGTTTTCTCCTACAAAAACAACAACCAAACATAAGAATGGAAAAGAATAATAGGAAACAAATCCAAACATAGATGATGGGCAAAAATAGTATAAAGATCCAAACTTGAAAGAATGGAAATAGTCAGAACAAAATCCAAACTGGACAGAATGGATAAATATGATAACAGTCCAAACTTGATAGAATGGAGAAAACCTATAATTAAACATCGTGAAGAGTGGTTGACTCTTCCCGTTGCACTTACAGAAAAACAATTCGAAGAATTCGAATCAAATAAGAAAAAGAAAATTTTCAACAAATGAATAGGAAGGTGCACCACCCTTGAAGTTACCTCTAGTAATATTCTTCTGAGAAGCTCATATACTCCGTGAAACATCTTGAAAATGTACCAGTCGGACCCTGCCAAACCTTACCGAGGATCCGAATATTTCACATCTTAATGCACAGACGAATCCAACCTAGATGAGTTGTGAAATACCCTTTTAATGGGAGCAACCCCACATAGCTGGACATCCTTTTGCGCTTTGGGATCAGTCATTTACCAACAAAGGATAACAAAGCTCAACGGAGCAACAAATCATCTTAGAATGACGCTAATAAAGAAGCTGAAGTAACCGATAGTCGAGAAACCAACTATCGAGGGTATAAAATGATCATATATGGAAATTAAGTCTTGTATATCCATCACCACTTGTTAATTTCAAACTTGTTCTATTCCTGGGTTAAAAATAATGATGGACAAGTCAAGGTAGTGTTACCTCAACTTCTTGTCCTATGACCATTCTTAACTTTCGAAATAGGGACAAGTCTACCCCATCGACATTTATTGTTAAATACACAAATAAATTGTTTCCATATAAGTCATATCACTTTACGGAACTTAATTCAGTTCCATAATTGAATCAAACATTTACTTTTAAAACCGAATTCGTGCTTGGCTTCAAATTATAAGTATTAGCCTTAAAACACTTTGTTTAAAGAGTTTACTGACTTTGAAACATTATTATAAAAACATTCTTATTACATTTATTATTCAACTTTAAAACTTCATTTATTCAGTTGATTGATTGATTTCAATAGCCTTTAATTCAAAAGAAGTTAATCACCTTTAAACGCCATTAATTTAATTAATTAATAAAAAATTAATTATAATTAATTAAATTAATTAAGTAAATAATTTATTATGAATAAAAAGTAAGACCATCCTTGTTACTTTGATAAATTCACTTTGAAAATTCATTAATTAAGCTGATAAATTAACTTCAAATGCCTTTAATTGAAAAAGGTAAATTACCTTTAAAATATCTTTAATTCAATAAATTAGTAATATTTAAATATAATTAATTAAATTAATTAATAAAAAATTAAATCACATTATTTAAAAATGATTTATTAATTATAAACATCATTAAAAGGAAGATTAATTAAAGTTAAATAGGTTGATTAACTTGAAAGGCTGTTAATTAAAAAGATTAATTAATTTTAAAACATCATTAATTCATTGATTAATTAACTTTAATCCATCATTATTGAAAAATTAATTATCCCTAAACATCATTAAATAAACTAACGAATTAATTTAAACAATCATTAACAAAGTAATTAGTAAAATTTAAAACACGTCATTAACTAAGTAATTAGTTAACCTTAGTCCCTATTAATTAAATAATGAATTAAATTAAATAATTAATTAAATTAAATAATCATTATTAAAATGGTTAATTACTTTTGAAAACATCTTTAATCAAAATCTTACTTAAATTGTAAAACAATTCCAAGCACGAAGATGAAATCAAACGGTTCTAATAAAAAGTGATTTTCCGAAAGTGCCGATATATCGACTATCACTATACAGGCGGTTCGGCAAACAAGTTTATGACATTATCATTATAACCAAGCATTACATAGCAAGGATATGAGCATATATACATGGTAATTTACAATAATACAACATATATCAAATATTTGCTTAAAATATAATTAACTTTAGCCACTAACTTTTCATATCGCTTACTACATTCAAACTAACTTCCAAATGTGTCAACTTTTTTCAATATGAACCAAACCATCACTACTCATATACAACAAGCATTCATAGGTCAATAATATGAGCATTAAAATAGTTTAAAAATATTGGTTATAAGAGAGGAGTTTTACTTACAAAAATGCAACCGAACTAAGCCGAACTCCTACAACAACTTGCCGACACACGAACTATACTTCATTCCACTCAAGTTCGTACTTTTGGGCCCTTAAATGGGATGTTTGGGTTCGGCCATGGGCTGTTATGGGCTCGGCCATGGTTGAGATAGGGAGTTAAAGTATTGTTTTGTTATGTAGAGTGACGGTGAGTGTTTAAACTTGGTTTTTGGAATATATAAACTAGTTTTTGCCTTAGGAATTGTTTTTAGTGGCCATGGTAGTATGGATGAGTATATGGAAAGTGTTAGGAATTTTAGAAGTGGAAATGAAGAATTTAAAATGTAAAGTAGGGAACATGAAGAGATTGGAGTATATATAGGCATAGAAAGTGCAAAATTACCAAATACCCCAAAGGACATAACCTCCACTCAAAATGCACCACTTGTCTCCCCCTCCCTCACCTTGCACACATTGGTCACCCCCTCCCATACCCCTAAAACATGCTAGCTCCGCAATGTGTGTACTTGGGTATGGTTTTGAGGTATGGCATGAGACATGATAAGATTTAAGAATACATTCTTATAAAGTAATGCATAAATGGTCACATCAAGTATTGATTTAAACTAAGCATGATTATTTAGCACTAACACATTAATTATCTTACCATGGATGTGCATATGTGTGTGCATATGTACACAAATTTGGACAACGTTTTCCGAAGTCGTAATTTCGAAAAACGATTTCTGGTTACATTTTCTGTCTTTATTTAAACTAACTATTTTAGTAAACATATTTTGAAAAAGATTTTGACATTATTAATTAATATTTAAAATATGTTTACTTGGTTATTAAAATCCATTATTTTAATATTTAAAATGATTCAAATATTCAAATATAAAGTGATTAATTTATGGGTCGTTATAGTCCCAAAATAAATTTGGGCCTTACGTCTAGGCCAAACTTTTTGTATTACACCAACCATTGGGCCAGGCCAATAGCCAAGGAGAGGAAAATACTTTTTATTCTACCCAAAGCCTAGAAACCACTATTATAGATTCCCATCAAAAAGGAAATTTTATTAGTTAGCCCTAAATGCTGGTTAATTAGATTGGATAGACCATAACAACTCTTATACCATTGTTGGAATTGCCTCGTTTGACAATGGGTGAAATAGGTAAATCTAAAAAAGACTCCTCATTTGGATCTTAATAAGCCTATGAAATCTCTTAATTAGAATTTGATCCAATCTATATATGATAAAATAAAATCATATTTTATTTTAAATATTTTATATATATAATTAATCATATTAGTTAAGTTTATTTAATATTTGTTTTGAATATATCATACGCATTCATAACATAATAATAACACGAATCATAAGATGTACATCACACCAATTTATATATATATATATATTATAATTATGATACACACACACAAATATATATATATATATATCTTTGTGTGTGTGTGTGTGTGTAATTTCATTTGGTGTTTTATATTCTATCATTTAGGTGTGTAAAAGTTCAATTTTTAATTTATAGGGTACAAATTAACAGATAATAAATATGACAAAGATGTAATTAATTAGAAGTTTCGTTTTATCACTTTTGGGTATGAGAAAGGTGACATGGACATATAGGGCGTAAATTACAAAGGTACATATATATGTATGACATGATAACATAATAATATATGAGCATGTGTTATATATACACATATAGATATTAGGATTTATATATATTGTATATACAATTATACAAATATTTATACTTACATTTCTATATGATAAAGTCATATGCATATTAGGAAAATAAATGCCTAATTATATTGTTATCCAGTCTTTTGACCAAGCCATATTCGAACGAATCAAATCAATCGAGCAGGAATCCAGAGCGATAGCTGCCAAACTCAAACAAAATCATGAGATGAGACCGTGAGCATGCAAACAACCTCCTGAAGTTGTCCACACATCACACCGCTTCAAGTACTAAGATCGAAGTCCAACTTTCAAACAAAGGCATGGATCAGTACTGATCAATGCCTATGGATCGGTACCGATTCATACAACCTCAAACCCTCTACTTTCAAACATTGGTAATTGTAGCCTATTATAAGCTTCTTTGGATCGATTGCATGTCATTTACCTTAAAATTCTCCAGTGCTTAAAGCCAGGGACTCTATTCCACCATTGATCTAACTTAATCACTGAGAATAAGCTTATAGTCGAGCAATCAAGATGGTAAACATGAAGATGCTAACAAATCGCATCTACATGAAGCCATACAAAAGGTCCATAATGCAATCTTACGGATCAGTACCGATCCATGAAATTTGATGATGTGGCCATGATCCTATTTCAGTTAGCACTCCCTAGAGGTGGAGAATGTAGTAGAGATCATGGGAAAGAGATTTCCAATGACCCTCAACTATAAATAGACGAGGATATGCATGATCTACGACATCTTTTAACTCTATTAACAATTTTCTCTATAATCTCTTGTAACTCTGAGGATCTATACCCATCAATAAGAACATCACTTGTAATCATCAACCAAATAAGCAACAAAGCTAAGTGGACGTAGGCAATAATAGGCCAAACCACTATAAAACTTTGTGTCTTATTATTTCTTGTTTTGGCTTATTTTCTTCATTTTTTTCTCTACTATACTCATTTGGGTGTTTGTGCCACATTTTGGTACAAACATTTTGGGGCTTTCATCGAGAAATACTTGAATTCAGTGAGTTGAGACTTAAAATTTTTTTAGGATGTCGAGACAATCAACTAGGAAGACTGATACTGGAGGAAATCAACAAAGGGGCAGCTAAGAGGTATCCTCAGGATCTATCCCTCCATCCATTTACATAACTAGAGATGAGATGGAGACTATAATGATGGAAATGCAAGAAAGGATGATAGCCCACCAGGAAGAAATGATGAAATGATTTTTCAGCACAATGAGACAGATAGGAACAGCGGGAGTAGCTGCAAATCAGAATCAAAGGCCTAAAGCTGTAACAAATGAACTTGGGAGCAGAGTGGAGAAAACTGGAATGACCCTCAAAGGAATTGTACAGGTCCATACCGATCCCTAGGCATCGATCAGTTCAATCCCCAAGAACATGGGGTCATGACCTGTAATATCCCGGAATTTATGGACAATATCAATTTAATAATCTGTTTAAATAATTAAATTGATTTGATAATATTTGATAATAAAAATTTGAATTGGTTAATAATCTAATTAAATAGATATTTAATTAGTGAAATTTATCTTCTATAAGTCAATAAAATGATTTCTATCTATAATATATATATGAGTATATATTGTAAATAGATTGCCTTTGATTTGAAAGTTAATAAATAAATGAAATCTTGTTTTTATATTTCTAATATATATATTGATAATTTTGAGATTAGGATTTATTTAATATTTGCTTTTCAAAGCTATTTAAACAAATAACAAATATGGTTTAAATAAGATTATTAATAAGGTTTATTTTATTTTCTTATTAATTTCTAAATAAATATGATTTAAGAGTATATCTATATAAGTTTAAAATACAATTTAAATATGATATGTTGATTCATTTAACAATAGTGGTAATTTATAATCTCCTTTATAAATTATTTTAAAATTGATAAATATGTTAATTTCAAACAATATTAATAGAGTGTTGTTTTTATAATAAAAAGACCTTAATAAAATAAGATTGTTATTTTCAAATTGGATGTGTTGTTTTAAATTTACTTTAAATTGGATTTTAAGAATATAATTTGAATTTGAATTTGAAATTCAAAAGAGGTAATATTTAAATAGTTTTAGATTTTAAATATATATGTATAAGCTTTTATTTATAAGTATAATTGGTTAGTTCTTTAAAAAAAAAGTTATCTATATATATATATAAATAGATAAGTAATAAGTGTTTAAGAAAATAAAGAAAAAGCTTTTATCTATATTTAAAATAAATGTAAACTAACTAAAAAGACATGTGTAAATTCCTAAAGCTTTAAAATAACATGTGTACATTAATAAACCAATGTAATGACAAATGTCAAGTTTTGAGTTTTTGTTTTTCTTTTATTTGAATATATCATTTTTACTTATATATACATATGTTCTTATCTACATTTTCTTTTCTAATTCTTTTTCAAAATTAAAGAGATTTCAGCCTGTAACAAGAATACTCAAAACAAAATCTGAAACAAGATTTCTTTCAATAAAACAAAATTCTCAAACAAATTCTCAACCGAAATGTTCTCAAATAAAATCAGTAATCCTCAAACCATAATCTCAAATAACCTGTAACTCATTTTCAATAATCAAGCCTTCAACCTGCATTTCTTTAAAACCTGTAACCTCTCTTCAATCTGAAAACAAAAAGGTTGCATTTTCTTCAAATCTGGAATCAAAACAAATCTGTAATCAATATCCTCTAAAATGCTTCTTCATCAAACATGCAAATCACTTTCAAAACCCAGACCTGTAATGCATTTTCAATCTGGAAACAAAAGACTACAAATTCTTTTCAAATCTGGAGGCATGTCAAACAAGGCATCTCTGCATGCAACTGCAATCCTTCCGAAATAAAGCCAGCATTCAAGTTTTTAAATCGAGTTTTAAAAGTTTCAAAAAGCACTTCAGTTTTAAAGTTTAAAGCAGTTTCAAAGAGGGCTCTGTTCTTCATTTTAAATTGGTGAGTAATAGTTTTCTTAAAATTTTAGTACATAGGTATCTATTTGCATGTGAAATTCTAGGATAAAATGAGTATTGAATATATGTATATGATTGAATTTCTATGTATGTATATGGATGTATAGATGCATGCCTATTATTATACCCTGATCTTATCTGCTCTTCTTTTAGAAGTTAAAGTCATGATCAAAATTTAAATCCTTTTGATATAATCTCTGATAGGATTTAGAATTCGAACAAAACATGTTTGGTGTATCATAGATTAGAGTTTAAAGTTTTATTAAGTTAAAATAAATAGAAATGTCTCTAGGAACTAGAAAATACAGTGCATGTTTAAATTAGGTGAAAATTTAAGTATCTGAATTCATCAAGACAGGCATATAATCTAAAACCCTATCCTAAAACATGAATTTTGAAAGTGAAATCACAATTTTTAGAGGGGTATATTAGGAGCAGATTGGGTTTGACCAGAATTTGCATTCTGGGTGATCTCTGATGATCTAGTTGATTTTCGGAGACGTGGTTCTCAATGGAGATAGTTGGATGATGGGTGAGGTCGGGAAAATTAGTAGAAGTAATGATAGACGACTGTGGTGATGGGAATTGATCGAGATTATCTGTAGACCTAATTTTGGGCATGGTCGAGGTTTTGGTGATCAAGGGAGCTCTGGTGGATCGAGCTTCACCAGATTTTGGGAAATAGGAGTGGGGACGTTGTCGAAGTCATAGCCAGAAATTCAGACTCTCTGATGATCAGAGGATTGTGTTCGAGCATCTTTCCAGGCTTGGGTTCCTGTTCTTGTTAGTAGTGGGATACTCGATTTCGATTTCGAGAGGTTGTTGAAGTTCTAGTGATCGAGTTAGGATATGGGGTTGAGTGTCGACTTGTAAAGATTGTCGTGGGTGGCCGGAGTTCAGGCAAATAGGTGTGCATGTGCACCAGGTAGCAGACATGTCTAGTGTGATTTAAAGGAAGAAGATGATTTACTCGAAGTCATACTCGAGTATTTGATGTTCTGACTCGGGTTCGTGCAGAGGAACTCGCGAGAGTTTTAAACTGTTTTTAAAATTAAACATAACAAAGTATAAAAATAAAAGAGGGAAGGAACTCGAAGTTGGTCTCGGGAAAACTGGGTTTTTACTCGGGGAAAAATGGAGTTGGCTCGGGTAGATGTAAAATTTGCAGTTTTTAAAACAGACAGTGTTTTTAAATTTAAATTGAGTTTTAAACTTTGAAAATAGGATTTAAACCCAGTTTTAAATCAAGTTTTCATTCGAGTTCAAGTTTATAATTTGTATCCTAGAATTTGAGATAAATAAAGTTTATAAAAATAAAGGTTTTAACAAATTTAAATGTTTAAAGAATAATTTTAAAAAGGTTTGAATAAATGAATTTGTTTAAAAATCTTATAAACTTCTTTTATAAATGTTAAGTGTTTTTCTTAACATTTGAATTTAAAAAAAAAGATTTTGCATATTAAAAGTTAAATTTGTAATTATTTTAAATCTGTGATTTAAGATAAATTAAAAGAAAGATTTTAAAGTAAATGTTTTAAAGTCTTTGTTAATGATATAATTAAAGTAGTTAAAGGTAAGTACTTTATTTTAGATAGTAATTAAGATTAAATGATATAGGAGTCATTAAATTAATAAAGTAATTTAAGAATAATTTAAAAAAAAATAAAATAAATGGTTAGTGATAATTAATTAAATAATTAGGATTATAAGTTAATTAATTAAATATTAATTAATTTAGGATTTAGGATCATTTGTTTAATTAAGTATGAGTTATTAATGAATGATTAGATTAATTAATAAATATTGGTTAAGTATAAATTACTTAATGAAAGTAATTAAAATGAATTAATTACTTAAGGTAATTAATTAAATAAATTTGATAAGTTTAAATTAATTTGTTTAATTAATTTAAGGAATCACTTGGTGATTTGATAATTACTTAAATGTAATTAGTGGAAGTATAAATTACTTAGGAAGGTAATTAAAGTTAATTATGGGATGTAATTAACTAAAGATGGTTTAATAAAAGTAATTTGAGTTTAATTACTTTGAATAATTAATCAAGGGATTAATTAAAGGATAATTAATTAAGAAGTAATTAATTAAGGGAAGAGTAATTAAGGGTAGTTAATTACTAATTGAGATTAATCAAAGGTGATTAATAAATATAATTAATTAAAGATTAATTATTAAATAATTTAAATGGAGTAATTAATTAAAGAGTAATTAAGGATCATTTATTTATATAATTAATGATGTAAATTAAGAATTGATTAATCAAGATTAATTAATCAATAATAAAGGATTAAGTAATTAATTAATTAAAATTAATTAATTATAATTAATTAAAGATTAATGTAATTAAGTATGGTTAATTAATTATGAAGTAATTAAAGACTAATTACTAAAATGGTTTAAGATAATTAATTTGTGAAAATAATTAAAGGTTGATTTATCAGGAATGATTAATTAAGATTGATACTAGAGTATGATTAATTAATTAGTTTAATTAATGATTAAGTAAGAAGGATTTATAAAATAAGTAATTAATTTAATTTACTTTAAATTAATTAGAGATGATAAATCATTACTTAAGAATGGATGAATGATATTGAATGCTTTGCATTGTTAATATCTCTGATAAGAGATGTGTTGATCTATGATATAGATGTTTGGTTGAATTGAAATGATGATATGAATTATCTGTTTGGATGATAATGTAGATTATCTATTGTAAATTATCTATCTATGTGTAGTATATATAAGAATTGAATTGTTTTAACCTTAAAACAACTTGACCTTAAAAGATACGTTTTGGATTTCGATGAGACCGGGATCGGGTTTCCGTATACCGGGATTCCAGGTCTGGAGACCCGAATACCACATCGATCCAAATTAACGTTAGGTCGTGAATCTCAAGTGAAGATGAAGATTCAGAGTGCAAGGGTTATTGTCGTTAACTCTGAGGGTGATTCCAATACGAGTGTAACGAGATAATGCCTTCGGTTTCGTTCGAACCCGGAACGAACTTGTATGGATTGAATGCTTTCAACACATCGTCAGGAGGGCGATGAGCATTCTAAGTGATGTGTTCTGATTTAAAGGTAAATCGTAGCCTCAAGCCTCATCAACCGGGAATGGCTAAAACAGGGGAGGTGCAGCAAGGCTTCGTGGGTAGCACCCACTGAGAGTAAGGTCATCCCTGTCTAGAGAGTTCCTTCTTTTATTTCGGCTTAGTGGTGCAGTTGGCGACGACCATCTGTGGGGTGATTTTATTCGGAATTATCCAGTAAGGGATGGTTCCGGCTTTGTGTTGCAGGGGATTGGGAGTGATCCTCGGTACGGTGATCTAGGCCCCGTACTGTGATGAGCGGTACCCCGGTAGCTCTGCCATTGTATGGAAATCCAAATTCCAATAAGTGATAACAGATTTGATTGTATACTTATGTATGCTGGAATTTAATAATGTAACAATTTCGGCTATTTCATATTTATTTGAAAACCCTAGACCCTATTATAATACAATCGAATTTCCTATCAAATGTTTGGTTAGCGTAAGGTAAAAACTTACCCATGTTTATTTGTGGGGAGTCTTACGTGATACCTTTTCTTTCAAAAGGTTTTGAAGTTAAACAAGTTTAACCTGTTACTCACACCAGACCCATGTCTGACCCAAGTTGTTTATTTCTGTTTTATAAACTCTTGGGTACTCAAATTTTTACGAGTAGCCAAGGGATTCAGGTTTAGCTTTGACGAATTGTGGAGGAGCAATGGAGCAGGAGGCTTCAGCGTTCGTAGATATAGTATTCCGCTGTGTTGATATCTGTGTTAGAGTCTTGTATTGTATTTGAGTTGTAATATATAGACAGATGTTTATAACTGTCTAGTATGTGTTGTGTAGTTGTGTAAACTCTGATAAGTGTTGTATACTATGTAATAGTTTATGTTATTAATATAATTTATTCTTTCCGCTGTGAGATAGTTGTTGTTGTTTCTTTCTTTCTTCTCTTCTTTTCTATTCTCTACCCCTTTCTTTCTTATTAATGATGCGTCATTCTGTGGAATGAGTGGCGGGTCGTTACAGTGGTATCAGAGCATAGGTTGAGCGAATACCTAAGCTATTGGTTAAGTGAATATCAGAGCGCTAGGTTGAGTGAATACCTAGGTTCGGAAGGGTTGTTCATTAGAGATAGGATCTGTAGCAACCTATTTGAGTCTGAGTGTATATATATTCGAGAGCGCGTATTTGTTAGTTATATAAAATGGTTTTATATTGTGTTAATTGATCGGTTAAGTGGTATATGGATTCTGGTCAATACGAGTAGCTACCGTTATTGATAAGGATCTCTAAACACTTGGACCAGGCCAACGGACACAATATTGTTTTAAAAAGATAGATGAAATAATTTTACCCAGATATATTTTCTATATATAAAAAGTATCATTTTAAAAGTATATGGTATTTGTAATGATTGGTTGAGATGATAATAATTTATCATCTAGGATTAGGAGTCTGAGTGTTGAGGTTGGAAGTATCTGTCGAGACTGTAGACCTAATACCGTCTCGAGTAAACTTTACTGTGGTAAAGGATTTCATCGATCTCCGAAGGAAACTGTTATGGTTCGGAGTTTATCTTTGTAGTTTGGATGAGTAAAGTTGGATCTGTTGGTTAGGATAGAAGCGAGTGATGGTATCTTGATACTTCTGGAAGAAGTAGCTGCGTGATGAGATGCAGTGACTATGGATGTTCCCGAAGATGTTTTCTTTGGAACAAGTTAATGAAGTGTGTCTGTTTCGGAGTTGTGTCTGAGTTCAGCAAGATGTTTTTGTTCTGTTTGAAGTCCGAGTTTCTCGAAGAGCTTTGGATTGAGAAGTCTTTGGTATCTGTGGCAGTAGTGCAGCTCGGAGTGTTCTGTTTTCGGCAGAAGTTTTTCTGGCTGAGCAGTTTTTTCTGAAGGTGAAGTTCAGAAGCAGCAGAGAGGATCCATTTCTTCGATGGATAGGATAGTCAAGTGTGAGCTGTTCTGATTGGTAAAGAGAGAACAGTTTTATTTGGATTTTGGCTGGGTGGATCGCAAAAGTGACTTGCGATAGTTTGAGTATTCTTTTGAGTTATCCGATATTTTCTGGAATGTGTTGTCCAGTCTGTGCTTGTGTTCTTCATCAGCATTTTCATTCTACTTCAGATCAGAATGGTGCAGCAGAAGCAGTTTGGCGAGTGCTCTTGTTGTCTTTTCCAGATAGGAGAAGTTAGTTTGGAATCTTCTGATGTTTGAGAAGTAGAGTTTTGTTTTGGATTGGGTTGATCTTGAGGAGATCATTGTGTGGAGTTATTCTTAGTCTAGTTTGTTTCTAGAAGCATCAACGAAGGTTGAGTTGATCAGGAAGGATCTGTAAACAGCCCAAGATCGTCTGAAGAATTTTGTGGATAAGAGACGATGGAATTTGAAATTCGAAGTTGGAGACTTCGTTGTTGTGAAGTTTTTCTCTGGTTAAAAGGAGCTATAAGATTGGGTAAGTCTGGGAAGTTAGCTCCGAGTTATTTTGGATCTCTTCTGTGATCTAATTTGGATAAGAGTTTGATCTACTGGATTGAATTGTTAGTTTGGATAACTGGAATTCAATGTATTTTACGTATCTCTGAGGGAGTACGTGTTTGATCTATTTCTGGTTGTGGAACCAGTAGTTCTGGAGGAATTGGTTATTGAGTCAGACTCGTCTGTAGTCTGATATCTTGTTTAGCTCTGTAGATCTAGATGAGTAGAAGCTCTATAGCTTAGTAGTATTGATTGTTTGGATTCTATAGAGTGAGTATCCCGGTATATATATACTTGGGGAAACTCGAGGAAATTTTATTCAGAATTTTGTTTGGATAATTAAAATTGGTTGTTTGGATGAATTGTTTGCTATGGTTGTTAGCATATGGATGATAATATATGCTTGTGATTTAAATAGATTATTAAATTACCTTTGTTTTAAATTTCGGAGACGAAATTATTTTAAGGGGGGAGGAATGTAATATCCCGGAATTTATGGACAATATCAATTTAATAATCTGTTTAAATAATTAAATTGATTTGATAATATTTGATAATAAAAATTTGAATTGGTTAATAATCTAATTAAATAGATATTTAATTAGTGAAATTTATCTTTTATAAGTCAATAAAATGATTTCTATCTATAATATATATATGAGTATATATTGTAAATAGATTGCCTTTGATTTGAAAGTTAATAAATAAATGAAATCTTGTTTTTATATTTCTAATATATATATTGATAATTTTGAGATTAGGATTTATTTAATATTTGCTTTTCAAAGCTATTTAAACAAATAACAAATATGGTTTAAATAAGATTATTAATAAGGTTTATTTTATTTTCTTATTAATTTCTAAATAAATATGATTTAAGAGTATATCTATATAAGTTTAAAATACAATTTAAATATGATATGTTGATTCATTTAACAATAGTGGTAATTTATAATCTCCTTTATAAATTATTTTAAAATTGATAAATATGTTAATTTCAAACAATATTAATAGAGTGTTGTTTTTATAATAAAAAGACCTTAATAAAATAAGATTGTTATTTTCAAATTGGATGTGTTGTTTTAAATTTACTTTAAATTGGATTTTAAGAATATAATTTGAATTTGAATTTGAAATTCAAAAGAGGTAATATTTAAATAGTTTTAGATTTTAAATATATATGTATAAGCTTTTATTTATAAGTATAATTGGTTAGTTCTTTAAAAAAAAGTTATCTATATATATATAAATAGATAAGTAATAAGTGTTTAAGAAAATAAAGAAAAAGCTTTTATCTATATTTAAAATAAATGTAAACTAACTAAAAAGACATGTGTAAATTCCTAAAGCTTTAAAATAACATGTGTACATTAATAAACCAATGTAATGACAAATGTCAAGTTTTGAGTTTTTGTTTTTCTTTTATTTGAATATATCATTTTTACTTATATATACATATGTTCTTATCTACATTTTCTTTTCTAATTCTTTTTCAAAATTAAAGAGATTTCAGCCTGTAACAAGAATACTCAAAACAAAATCTGAAACAAGATTTCTTTCAATAAAACAAAATTCTCAAACAAATTCTCAACCGAAATGTTCTCAAATAAAATCAGTAATCCTCAAACCATAATCTCAAATAACCTGTAACTCATTTTCAATAATCAAGCCTTCAACCTGCATTTCTTTAAAACCTGTAACCTCTCTTCAATTTGAAAACAAAAAGGTTGCATTTTCTTTAAATCTGGAATCAAAACAAATCTGTAATCAATATCCTCTAAAATGCTTCTTCATCAAACATGCAAATCACTTTCAAAACCCAGACCTGTAATGCATTTTCAATCTGGAAACAAAAGACTACAAATTCTTTTCAAATCTGGAGGCATGTCAAACAAGGCATCTCTGCATGCAACTGCAATCCTTCCGAAATAAAGCCAGCATTCAAGTTTTTAAATCGAGTTTTAAAAGTTTCAAAAAGCACTTCAGTTTTAAAGTTTAAAACAGTTTCAAAGAGGGCTCTGTTCTTCATTTTAAATTGGTGAGTAATAGTTTTCTTAAAATTTTAGTACATAGGTATCTGTTTGCATGTGAAATTCTAGGATAAAATGAGTATTGAATATATGTATATGATTGAATTTCTATGTATGTATATGGATGTATAGATGCATGCCTATTATTATACCCTGATCTTATCTGCTCTTCTTTTAGAAGTTAAAGTCATGATCAAAATTTAAATCCTTTTGATATAATCTCTGATAGGATTTAGAATTCGAACAAAACATGTTTGGTGTATCATAGATTAGAGTTTAAAGTTTTATTAAGTTAAAATAAACAGAAATGTCTCTAGGAACTAGAAAATACAGTGCATGTTTAAATTAGGTGAAAATTTAAGTATCTGAATTCATCAAGACAGGCATATAATCTAAAACCCTATCCTAAAACATGAATTTTGAAAGTGAAATCACAATTTTTAGAGGGGTATATTAGGAGCAGATTGGGTTTGACCAGAATTTGCATTTTGGGTGATCTCTGATGATCTAGTTGATTTTCGGAGACGTGGTTCTCAATGGAGATAGTTGGATGATGGGTGAGGTCGGGAAAATTAGTAGAAGTAATGATAGACGACTGTGGTGATGGGAATTGATCGAGATTATCTGTAGACCTAATTTTGGGCATGGTCGAGGTTTTGGTGATCAAGGGAGCTCTGGTGGATCGAGCTTCACCAGATTTTGGGAAATAGGAGTGGGGACGTTGTCGAAGTCATAGCCAGAAATTCAGACTCTCTGATGATCAGAGGATTGTGTTCGAGCATCTTTCCAGGCTTGGGTTCCTGTTCTTGTTAGTAGTGGGATACTCGATTTCGATTTCGAGAGGTTGTTGAAGTTCTAGTGATCGAGTTAGGATATGGGGTTGAGTGTCGACTTGTAAAGATCGTCGTGGGTGGCCGGAGTTCAGGCAAATAGGTGTGCATGTGCACCAGGTAGCAGACATGTCTAGTGTGATTTAAAGGAAGAAGATGATTTACTCGAAGTCATACTCGAGTATTTGATGTTCTGACTCGGGTTCGTGCAGAGGAACTCGCGAGAGTTTTAAACTGTTTTTAAAATTAAACATAACAAAGTATAAAAATAAAAGAGGGAAGGAACTCGAAGTTGGTCTCGGGAAAACTGGGTTTTTACTCGAGGAAAAATGGAGTTGGCTCGGGTAGATGTAAAATTTGCAGTTTTTAAAACAGACAGTGTTTTTAAATTTAAATTGAGTTTTAAACTTTGAAAATAGGATTTAAACCCAGTTTTAAATCAAGTTTTCATTCGAGTTCAAGTTTATAATTTGTATCCTAGAATTTGAGATAAAGAAAGTTTATAAAAATAAAGGTTTTAACAAATTTAAATGTTTAAAGAATAATTTTAAAAAGGTTTGAATAAATGAATTTGTTTAAAAATCTTATAAACTTCTTTTATAAATGTTAAGTGTTTTTCTTAACATTTGAATTTAAAAAAAAAGATTTTGCATATTAAAAGTTAAATTTGTAATTATTTTAAATCTGTGATTTAAGATAAATTAAAAGAAAGATTTTAAAGTAAATGTTTTAAAGTCTTTGTTAATGATATAATTAAAGTAGTTAAAGGTAAGTACTTTATTTTAGATAGTAATTAAGATTAAATGATATAGGAGTCATTAAATTAATAAAGTAATTTAAGAATAATTTAAAAAATAAATAAATAAATGGTTAGTGATAATTAATTAAATAATTAGGATTATAAGTTAATTAATTAAATATTAATTAATTTAGGATTTAGGATCATTTGTTTAATTAAGTATGAGTTATTAATGAATGATTAGATTAATTAATTAATATTGGTTAAGTATAAATTACTTAATGAAAGTAATTAAAATGAATTAATTACTTAAGGTAATTAATTAAATAAATTTGATAAGTTTAAATTAATTTGTTTAATTAATTTAAGGAATCACTTGGTGATTTGATAATTACTTAAATGTAATTAGTGGAAGTATAAATTACTTAGGAAGGTAATTAAAGTTAATTATGGGATGTAATTAACTAAAGATGGTTTAATAAAAGTAATTTGAGTTTAATTACTTTGAATAATTAATCAAGGGATTAATTAAAGGATAATTAATTAAGAAGTAATTAATTAAGGGAAGAGTAATTAAGGGTAGTTAATTACTAATTGAGATTAATCAAAGGTGATTAATAAATATAATTAATTAAAGATTAATTATTAAATAATTTAAATGGAGTAATTAATTAAAGAGTAATTAAGGATCATTTATTTATATAATTAATGATGTAAATTAAGAATTGATTAATCAAGATTAATTAATCAATAATAAAGGATTAAGTAATTAATTAATTAAAATTAATTAATTATAATTAATTAAAGATTAATGTAATTAAGTATGGTTAATTAATTATGAAGTAATTAAAGACTAATTACTAAAATGGTTTAAGATAATTAATTTGTGAAAATAATTAAAGGTTGATTTATCAGGAATGATTAATTAAGATTGATACTAGAGTATGATTAATTAATTAGTTTAATTAATGATTAAGTAAGAAGGATTTATAAAATAAGTAATTAATTTAATTTACTTTAAATTAATTAGAGATGATAAATCATTACTTAAGAATGGATGAATGATATTGAATGCTTTGCATTGTTAATATCTCTGATAAGAGATGTGTTGATCTATGATATAGATGTTTGGTTGAATTGAAATGATGATATGAATTATCTGTTTGGATGATAATGTAGATTATCTATTGTAAATTATCTATCTATGTGTAGTATATATAAGAATTGAATTGTTTTAACCTTAAAACAACTTGACCTTAAAAGATACGTTTTGGATTTCGATGAGACCGGGATCGGGTTTCCGTATACCGGGATTCCAGGTCTGGAGACCTGAATACCACATCGATCCAAATTAACGTTAGGTCGTGAATCTCAAGTGAAGATGAAGATTCAGAGTGCAAGGGTTATTGTCGTTAACTCTGAGGGTGATTCCAATACGAGTGTAACGAGATAATGCCTTCGGTTTCGTTCGAACCCGGAACGAACTTGTATGGATTGAATGCTTTCAACACATCGTCAGGAGGGCGATGAGCATTCTAAGTGATGTGTTCTGATTTAAAGGTAAATCGTAGCCTCAAGCCTCATCAACCGGGAATGGCTAAAACAGGGGAGGTGCAGCAAGGCTTCGTGGGTAGCACCCACTGAGAGTAAGGTCATCCCTGTCTAGAGAGTTCCTTCTTTTATTTCGGCTTAGTGGTGCAGTTGGCGACGGCCATCTGTGGGGTGATTTTATTCGGAATTATCCAGTAAGGGATGGTTCCGGCTTTGTGTTGCAGGGGATTGGGAGTGATCCTCGGTACGGTGATCTAGGCCCCGTACTGTGATGAGCGGTACCCCGGTAGCTCTGCCATTGTATGGAAATCCAAATTCCAATAAGTGATAACAGATTTGATTGTATACTTATGTATGCTGGAATTTAATAATGTAACAATTTCGGCTATTTCATATTTATTTGAAAACCCTAGACCCTATTATAATACAATCGAATTTCCTATCAAATGTTTGGTTAGCGTAAGGTAAAAACTTACCCATGTTTATTTGTGGGGAGTCTTACGTGATACCTTTTCTTTCAAAAGGTTTTGAAGTTAAACAAGTTTAACCTGTTACTCACACCAGACCCATGTCTGACCCAAGTTGTTTATTTCTGTTTTATAAACTCTTGGGTACTCAAATTTTTACGAGTAGCCAAGGGATTCAGGTTTAGCTTTGACGAATTGTGGAGGAGCAATGGAGCAGGAGGCTTCAGCGTTCGTAGATATAGTATTCCGCTGTGTTGATATCTGTGTTAGAGTCTTGTATTGTATTTGAGTTGTAATATATAGACAGATGTTTATAACTGTCTAGTATGTGTTGTGTAGTTGTGTAAACTCTGATAAGTGTTGTATACTATGTAATAGTTTATGTTATTAATATAATTTATTCTTTCCGCTGTGAGATAGTTGTTGTTGTTTCTTTCTTTCTTCTCTTCTTTTCTATTCTCTACCCCTTTCTTTCTTATTAATGATGCGTCATTCTGTGGAATGAGTGGCGGGTCGTTACATGACCAATATTAACTTAGGTGGAAACGGAGCACATCTAGGATAATGCTGAGCATCTTAACATAAATCAGAATGTCGATGCATGATCGGTGGAGTACGTGCTAGAATTTCCTCATGGGAATGGGGGGCAAGTTGAAAAATGCAAACTTAAGAGTTCCTTTAAATGATAATGACAGGCTTACTGAGATTGTGAGACGAGCAATGAGGGGTTGACTACTGTTAACCCGCCTTTTGGCAAGGCCGTAGATTGGCGGACTTAACTAAATTGACTACTCGTTCATCGAGGTTGATTCATGATGGATTTAGTCAACTGGATGGATAGACAGTCAGTCAGGGATGGTTCGATATGCATGGCTCGGCCTAGGTAGGTTGGCTGATATCGCTCGGCATTTGGGTGGTTCAGCACTTGATGGTCGCTCGACATTTGGGTGGTTCGGCAATTGATGGTGGCCCGGCATTTGGATGGTTCGGTCGCAGGTGGCTCGGCATTGGTGGGATGGTTCGGCATTAGAGGCGGCTCGACATGGTTTGGGTTGGCAAGGTGACGTGGGTCGGCAACGTACCTCACTCGGCATTGTACCTCGTTCGGCATTGGAAGTCGCTTGGCATTGGACGTCGTTCGGCATTGCACCTCGCTCGGCATTGGAAGTCGCTCGGCATTGGAGGTCGTTTGGCATTGTTGGTCGTTCGACATCAGGGAGTTATGGGTCGTTCGGCATTGGTGGTCGTTCGGCATTGGTGGTCGTTCGGCATCAGCGAGGTATAGGTCGTTCGGCATTGGTGGTCGTTCGGCATCAGGGAGTTATGGGTTGTTCGACATTGGTGGTCGTTTGACATTGGTGGTCGTTCGGCATCAGGGAGTTATAGGTCGTTCAACACTTGGGTGAGTGTTACTTCAACTGGAGTTTGGCCTAGGCTTTAGGTCATGTTACTTCGAGTCACAGAGCATTTCACTTCGGGTCATTACCATGGTTACTTCGGGTCGGCCGATGGACGACTTGGGGTTGGTCGAGGTGAAGGGTGTGAACTCGGTCGAAGTCTTAATGGGCCTGTATCACTTGAGAAGCCCAATTACCTAGTATTGCCTATAAATACAGCACGTAGGGCTTCTAAAAAAGGGATCTTCTTTCTGCTCTCTTACTTTCTATTTCCTAAGGCTGAGGCTACTCTGCCATTTTGTAACGGTAATTGATTCGAAAATCAATAAAAAGGAAACTTCTGGAGTGGACGTATGCCGGAGTTATCCGAACCACTATAAAATCTGTTGTTCTTTACTTCTTTCATTTTAATTTTTACTGTTCTTCACTTCATCACTCTCTACAGACATTCTGTTTTTGAGCTGTGACTGGTATTTTGTGCTTTCAACTAGATTTGAGTGCCAGTGACCAATTTTGGTGCTAACAACTACCTAACTGGAGCCTGGAGGATGTGAACAGGAGTCCATTTTCTTCGAACATTCGGTATGCTAGGAATCCGCTTGATTTCAAGCTGTCTACATTTTAGACATATGATAGAAAGACAGATCCAACGATTCATGTGATGGGGTACATCCAACGCATGGAAGTGTTGGGTGCATCTGAAGAAGTAATGGGATGGCACTTCCCTTTGTATTTGACAAATTTAGCGGCGTTATGGTTTAGACAGTTGGAAAACGGTTCCATCGGCACATGGGCTGAATTGCTAGAAAAATTCATGAAACAATTCCAGGTTCATATTTCATGACCCAAGAATGTAATGACGTTGTCAAGTGTGAACTAGAGGGCTGGAGAGACCATTAGGAGTTTTTTGACGAGATTCAATGCGGCAGCTGCCACAGTTGATAGGCCGGACCCATCAGTGGTTCTAATGGCAGTGATTTCAGGAGTAGTCAGTAAAATAGATTTTAAGGTTGCTTTAGAGCGAGACCCTTCATTGGATCTCATAGAATTTTATCATGAGGTCGAAAGATACCCGCATCAGGAAGACGCTAAAGCTGAGAGGGTAGAATTCAATATTGTAGATGGCAAGGATCATCCAGGGAAGGATTTAGCAAAGATAAATGAAAATGAAAGGCTAATGATGGCTTAAGAGGACCAAAGCGGCGGAGAAGAGAATATAAACTCTCTTCTTACATTGAGTTAAATGAAACCCCAGAGAGGATCTGTCTGATACCAAGGGCAGATACCCTATTGGAAGCCAATGAAGAGAGGATCTAGAAAGTATTGCCTATTCCAGAGTTGGATGGGCATGAGACAAATGATTGCAGCCACTTGTGTGAACAGATCGAGGAACAGGTTAGAAACAACCAGTTGCAGCGATACGTTAGAGACCGAACTGCGATGATGGAACATGAGTAGCCATTGTCTGAACCAAATGGAAATGTCTTGGATCAAGGTCGAGAATAGTCATCTCGTGACTGGGATAGCATGGAATGAAGTTCGGTACCCGCACTTTATCTTCCTTTTCAATAAGTGACGAAGCATTACAGTCAAGCCACTTAGTCATGTATGGAACCTCGATCTGTCTCTAGGAACGCTCTGAGTTAGATGCTAGGCTGTATTGCCCAGTAAAATGGCTTTGATGATGTTTGACTTTATGCTTGTTTAGTACTTGAATTTGAATCCAATAGACAAATGCTTGATCATTGAAATCCACTTGAATGTGATGATTGATATCGATCATGATAGTCTTGTTAGGAGTGATAAGGCGATGACCATAAATTGTAAGTCCCCTTGCCAAAGAGAGAGTGGATTGGACTTGTACGAAATGTAAGCCACCTCGCCGGAGTACGAGTGGACGAGCTTGCTTGGTCGTTGGGTCCCCTCGCCACAGAGCGAGCATATTGGGTTCAACAAGGATCCGAAGAGACCGAACTCTAGATTGGATGCTAAATGATCTGAAGAGACTATGGATTGAACTAACGATTGAGAGAGATAGATGATTGATTTAATGATCTGCAGAGATCGAAGATCGAACGAACAATCCGAAGAGATCGATGATTGATTTAGTGATCCAGAGAGACCAATAATTGGATTAATGATCCGGAGAGATCGATGATTGAGTTGTCGATTCGGAGAGATTGATGGTTGGATTGGCAATCCGGAGAGATCAAGGAACGATATGGGGAGACCGAAGAACGATCCAGAGATATCGACAATGCACTTGCGACCTAAAAAGGTCGAAGATTTGATTAATGATCCAGAGTGACCAGGAATTCAATTGTTCATCGAATACATGACCTAGAGAAATCGAAAATTAGATTTTGGTTTCGAACACCACTTGACCTTGAAACAATTCTACAACGATTGTCGAATTGAGACACTGATGTTTATAAGAGATTGTTAAATCCCAGATGAACATGAGACGATTATGATTCATGGTGTATGTATGTATAACATTTCCGAGAGAGCATGAGACAATTGTTTTTTATTGACACTCAAGTAAGGACTCGAGCACTTGGCTATTATGGTTTGGAATGATCTTTGACTTACAGATAGATCTAAAGGAACTATATGATTCACCGCGACTTGGTCGATTGATGGCTAGAAATGCCCAACCACTAATGTTTCATCATCTTTGATTTTTATTCTTGATTCAAAGCACATCCCGGTAAAACAAGACATGCTTTTGGGGGAAAATTGTTATCTAGCCTTTTGACCAAGCCATAATTGAACGAATCAAATCAATCGAGCAAGAATCCAAAGCAATAGCTGCCAAACTCAAACAAAATCAAGAGATGAGACTGTGAGCATGCCAACAACCTCCCGAAGTGATCCACACATCACATTGCTTCAAGTACCAGGACTAAAGTCCAACTTTCGAACAAAGGTATGGATCAGTACCGATCCATGCCTATGGACCGGTACCGATCCATGCCTATGGACCGGTACCGATCCATGCCTATGGACCGGTACCGATCTATACAAATCCATCCAAAACACCTCAAACCCCCTTTACTTCCAAACATCTATGATTGTAGCCCATTACAAGCTTCTTTAGATTGATCGCATGTCATTTGCCTTGAAAATTCTCGAGTGCTTAAAGCCAGGGACTCCATTCCACCACCAATCCAATTTATTGACCCAGAAATAAGCTTATAGCCAAGCAATCAAGATGGAAAACACGAAGATACTAACAAATTGCGTCTACACAAAGCAATGGAAAAGGTCCATAATGCAAACTTGTGGATTGGTACCGATCCATGCCTATGGATCGGTACCGATCCATGAACTTTGATGACGTGGCCATGATCCTATTTTGGTTAGCACTCTCTAGAAGTGGGGAACGTGGAAGAGATAATGGGTAAGAGATTTTCGACGACCCTCGGCTATAAATAGACGAGGAGGGGCATCGTTTTGGGGATCTTTTGACTCTCTTAACAGTTTTCTCTATAATCCCTTGTAATCCCAAGGATCCATACTGATCCATAAGAACATCACTTGTAAATAACAATCAATTCAGTAACAAAGCTAAGTGGACACGGGCAACGATTAGCCGAAGCACTATAAAACTTTCGTGTTTTGTTATTTCTTATTTTGGCTTATTTTCTTCACTCTTTTCTCTACTATACTCATTTGGTTTTTGAGCCACATTTTGGTGCAAACACACACACACATACGTTTAAATATACAATTATACATATATATGTTTTTTATACACATATTAATAGTACCATATGTATATGAATATATATATATATATAGTTTAGACATATATATGTATGCGACATGTGTGTGTATGTATCTGTGCAGTTAAAGTGCTCAACGGATTCAATGCGGCAGAGGTGTAAAAAGTTATAGCATGGATACAGCGAGGATATAGTGGGGATATAGCGAGGATAAAGTGGGGATATTGCGGAGGATTTTAAAATAGCATATAAAATTTGAACTTAATGTTTTTACAAATATATAAATGGTAATTAAAATGCATAATTAACATTCAATTTAATAACAATTAATACATAATTAACTTTAAATTAAAACATGTGTAAATGGATTGTAAATAAACAAAAACTAATATTTAACATAATTAAATTTAATAGAATACTAGAGTACTATTGTTTATGAAACTATGTTAAAAAATTCAATTGAAAAAAATAATTTCATAATTTTTATCATGTATAAATTCCACTTTTCAATTAATTTCATTTAAAAAGGGATACATCGAGATACAGTGGAAATAGCGCGGCTTAAAGCGGAAAGGCTATTTTAGAGGCATCTGCTATGGGATATAGTGGGGTTATAGCGGGGCAATAACAAGGCATTAACTGCGCGTGCGCGCACACACACATATATTACCATGAAGTTATAAAATTAAGTTTACACACACACATAAAAAAACCCAAAAATAATTTACAGAATTAAATTTTAATTTATCTCTTTGACTAAGTAAACACCAAAATATCATGATTAAAATTAAAATTGACTTGGTCGAATATTTTAATTTAAATAATATTTTACTATTTCAATTAATGTAAAGCTATTCATATAAATTTTTAATTAAATCTTTCAGTATTAAATCAAATGATAATGGTATCAATAATTGATACATAGGTTATAGTATTAAATCAAATGATAACGATTTCAACAATTTCAATATTCCAACAGTATACACCATATACAACATTTATAACAAGTTAAGTTTAAATTATTCAATGGAAATTTAAATATATATGTTAGTGTTAGGTGTGAGCATATATGAATGTATAATATAAATATGAATGTTGTAACGACCCGGATTTTCAGCCATCTGATTTTGGGATGATTGACTAATTTTAATTTTTGAAATATTAATTATTATAAGTCGAATAAATAAATTTCCCAATTTTCGAATATCTGAATCTATAAATTTTGAAAACTATATTAAATTTTATAATGTAAATTGCTGAATAAGGAGAATTAGTATGTAAATATATATATATATATATATGTATATAAACCTCATCATTTCAAACTCGCGATTAAATATCTATATATCTACATACAAAATATATACAAGCTCCATTTTTGATGACAAAAATATATATAAGTTATATATGTGTATATATGTTTATGAAAAATATTGTATATGTATATAAATATATTTACATGAATGTATAAGTTCCATAGTGGCAAAATTTAAAATATATGACCATATATATATATAAATATATATAGGTAAATGTCTATAAGAAAATAGTGCATATGGAAATATAAAATCTATATATATAGGTAAACATGTGTATGTCTAAATGTATAGATGGATATGTAAATATAAATGTCTATATATATAAGTATATGAAGGCAAATGTATATGTATAAATGCAAGTATGATAGGATAAATATGCATATGTGAATGTATGCATATCCATATATATACAAAGCTTTGTGATGTTTAAAAATATATATAAGTGTACATATACATATATGGTCAAAGTAGTATACATATAAATCTATATGTATATGAATGCATATATATACATGAGGGAACATCATCATGACAAACATTAAATTCAAGCATACAAAACTTCAAATCAAGCACATAAAATAGAAAATCAACTTACAAAATCAAATCAGCCTTCATATGAAATCAAATCGGGACAAAAGCTAAAGAAAAAAAAATGTAAAGCTTGTACACAAATACTTAGCCACCTTATTTCTTATTCTGTACACCATCATTTCTCCTTAAAAATGCATGGTCGTGCCTGTTCACTTAGGCCTACTCATATATAAAAAAGAGAAGTCTGCCATTTTTTAAACTTATGGAGCTAAGAACTCAAAGCTAAAGGAGGAAGGCAGTAGGGTCTTCTTTTTTCAAGAGCAGTGTTTCATTCTCAAATAAAAACTATGAGTAAAACTTCAAGTTTTACTTACTGAAAATTATGAATACATCCATGTTTTTGTAAAATTGGAAGGACTCTTTTATTTTGTCAGGTGTTCATGTGCTCACAGTATCTATGCTTTATTTATAAACGTGTGTGTGTTTATGTTATGTACCCTGTCAAACTCACAGTATCACTAAACACCTCTATTCCTAAAAAATATGATCTTCCAACTTCAAAAATCAAAATCTCTCAATCTAGTTAGTTTTTGTAACAACCCGCATATTTATCGCTTTTGTATTTAAATATTTTATTTAAATATTTTATCGTTAATCGGATTTTAGTCCGAAAAGCTACTTTTTGCATATGGTCAAATTAGGACTCGAGACCACTTCCATTGAGTTCAAAATGACGTTTGCGATCTTTTTGAGTGTAAACTTCGATATGTTTGGAGTAAGTGGAATTTTCGTCACTTTTTCCCGCCTTTGACTATGGTTTGGACTGCACCTTCATTAAGCTCAGCCCCAACCCACCTCCTCTTCCTCACTTTATCAAACACTTCAAGCTTTGTCAAAAATGGAGGAGGGAATGGGAAATTAAAACTCCAAACTCAAATTCTATTGCAAATCCAACATTCAACTCCAAATTCAAGTAGAAGATATTGGATTCAAGCTTTGGATTGCTTCTCCTTGCTTTCAAGCTTCATCTTCATTCATTTTAGTGAAAAGGTGAGATTTTTAATCTCACATCTTGCCTATTACTATCATTGGACTATTGGGAATGATTCCCTATCGCATTAGCATCTTAGTTTGCTTTTGGTTTGGATTGAATGGATGAAAAACTCCAATTTTCAGCGTTGTTGGAAAATCTTGGCCCTTAGGTCGCACTGCCTCGTAGACTAGCCCTGCAGATTTTCGTTCGTGCTTAGGTCGTTCGAAATTAGGTCGCTAGGTCGTAGGTTGCTGGGCCATAGGTCGCTCTGGTGTGGAGAAGACTCTGCCTGCTTTTAGCTGCTCTGGACTTAGGTCGTTCGCCCCTAGTTCGTAGGTCGCTCGATCATCCTAGGTCGCTCGCGAGTTAAACCTTAGGTCGTTTGGCCTTTATAGCGTTAGGTCGCTCGCGTGTTAAAACTTTAGGTCGCGTGGACATCCCTCTTAGGTCGCATGACCACTTAGGTCTCACGATCTTGTTAGGTCGCTCACCCTTAGCTCGCGTACCTTCTTAGGTCGCGCATCCCACTTAGGTCGCAAGACCCCGATAGGTCGTAGGTCGCAAGACCAATGTACCTTTAGGTCGTTAGACCATATTTCTTTAGGTCGTAGGACCTTATTACAGTTAGGTCGCAAGTCTAGCTCTTCCCTCAGGTTGCTTGACCTGGTATGTTTTAGGTCGCTGGTCCTAGGTCGCTCACTTAGCGAGGTCGTCTCATTAGGTCGTGCTGCCCTCTATTAGGTCGCTTGACCATTGATGCATCTAGTGAACTGCTAGGTCGTTCGACTTGTCTGCCTTTAGGTCGCTCGACCTGTTCTGCTGCTAGGTCGCATGGCATTTTACCCTTAGGTCGTTCGACCTATTTGACTTGAAGTTGTTGCACTTTAATTCGACCACGTTAGGTCGCAAGTATGTTCCTACTTTGATGGTTTTGGGATTGATTTCTTTGGACTTTACTCACGTCTTCGAACGTGAATTTATGTGATTCGATTTGTTTCAGCAATCGTTTTGTGACTTGTCACTCTAAAGATATGAAGGTTTCAATACTAGTAGTAAATATCAAAACTCTTTTATCAAAACGTTTTCAACACTATTTTAAATATAAAACACGTTCTCTCAAACCGTTTTTCAATCTACTAGTATATACAAGCCTTTGCTTCACTCGGATGAGAAATCGAATTAAATGACTTAGTAAAACGAGTGGTATGAAACGCTTGCGTTCACTTCGTCGGTTAGCTCTTGGACTTGTTCGATTGAACCCTTTTGTGACAATTTCCTAGTGGAGATCTACAGTTTGTTCGTAAATATTTAAGTTAAGCTAGTGGTTATGGGACATGAAGCTAAACTCATATATTTACTGGCTTAGTGTAATTGACACTTCTATATGATCATGACGATCATTTTTGTGATTTAGACTAGCGATTGAGCGATGTCTCTTTGTCTGCGAGGGAGACTAGACCCCGCTTTTGTGATGTTTCACCATCACATATATGGGGTAGCACCCCATGGTCTTCGGGCCGTTCATGTGTTAAAATTTAATGGATAGCTTCCATGAGATAGCTTCACGTTCATGTGTTATACGCGTTGGTGAGTTTTCATGCTCCCGTTCATGTGTTAGGCCTCCCCCTTTTTATGTGTTTTTCTGGATTTCTTGTGATGATTTCTGGAATTTTGTGCTTGACCAATTTTCGTGATTTTTATTGATATGATATCAATTTTTGTGCATTGGTGAATTCATGTGTTATTGACTTGTTGTGAATACAAGTTTAGGGTATGATACCCTATTTTATCTTTGAGAAGATTCTTGTGATATTGATTAATCTCTTGTTGATTTTCAATTTCATACTTATAGTAGTATGCTACGATGGTTATTACATATTCATGCCATGTCTTTTACTTTATACCATATCATCTGATATTTATAGCTAGACTGATCCGTTTATTATTTTCTTATAAATAATACTCGGGTCAGACCGAGATGTTGCAGGTGCTTCTGCTTGACTTCTCTTCAGGATTATTCTGACTTTTGGCTAACTACATAGATTAGTAGTTTTTGGATGTACACATTTGAGATATAGACCCTATGTTGTGTACTTATTCTTTTGTATAGCACGTGTTTCTATTATTTTGTATTATCGTGGATCTTTCCGACCACTACTCTAATGTACACTTTTATGTGTTATATATATATTCATATCTTCTTCCGCCTTTATGATATGGATGTCTGTGACTGATTTATGTTATGATTATTTCTATGTTTGTTTCGAAGATTATATATAGCCACCGTGTGGTAGCTTTGAGTTTGTATCGGTATGTCGGATTTCCTCCTTAAATGATATGCATTTTATTCTATCTGACATATCGGTGCTCGCACAAAGAAGTTACATGGATGGTCACTCCTCCACAGCCTTATTCTCCATGCTAATTGACAGCACTACATCGTAGTGTTCTTGGTTAGCATGGGTATAGAGGTGGGGCGTCATAGTTTTAGACGATAATTCCAAAAACAAAAGTTGTGTGTTCTTGAATATGGTTTATTTTGAACTTTGTTTCGTTAGTTATCATTATGCATAGAAGAAGAAAAGCTTATTTTATAGTAAATAACTTAGGAATGACAAAATTTTTAATATCATAAATTAATCTCTAGTTTATATGAGTGGATGTGTCTCTTAAAATGATGATTTTAAAAAAGTGTTTGGTGATTTTTAAGCGTGTATTGGTTGAGGTAGAGAGAGATGACCAGAAAAGGGTTTTTGGTTGATTTCTGGCGGTCGAGGTGATGGAATGACTCGAGGTTGGCGAAGGAGGTTGTTTGGGTGATAGGGAAGCTAGGAAAATTAGAGTGGCATTTTTTAGCAGTGCGGGGCGATGGGTGTAAGCAGATTTAGGGTTTGGAGAGTGTTTTCGTACATGCTCGGTTTGTGATAAACGGCGGCGGCGTTAGGCCGATGGGAAAGTGCGGTATGTGGGGGGGAAGCAAGTGAAGGACGTGGCGAATGTTTCGGCAAGGCTCGGTGGTAGATGGTGGCGAGTCGAGGTGATTTGGTGGGGGTACGTTCGTTCCAGGATTTTGTTCGAGTTCGATAATTTGAACTAGGTTATGGACGAGGGTTCTGGGTGGATGGAGATGACATGCTGGTCGTAGGTGGTTTGTGTGGTCGGTCGGCGACAAGTAAGGGTTGGTCAGGGTGGTGTGTATATGCACACATCAGTGCACAGTTGTGCATGCATGAAAAAGAAAGGAGAAGAGAAAAGGAAGTAGCAGGTGGGAACAAAAAGAGGGAAGAAGGATTGGGTTTGTCTTTTTTTTCTTCGGGCCAAGCATGTTGGGTTGGGTCACGTTATATAAAAAAACAAAGAAAGAAAAAAAATGTTAAGAAAGAAATTGTTAGCCTGGTGTGTTGTCGCAGGCTAAAACGTGGGTTGGCCAAATTGTTTATTTAGAAAAGAAAAGTAATTTGACAAATGTTATATTTAAAAGAATCTTTTAATTTAAAAACTTATTTCTCCTTTTATTTAAAATCCAATCATCATGAGAACTTTTGCATTGTAATCATATCTACTAGTATTTAATCTAAAACTAATTGTTGTTAATTTTCTGTAATATAATATTTAATTTATAAATAATTAAAGTGGAAAATAATTAAAGTATAATTTTATTTAACCTTGTGTTAGTTAATAAATTAGTTATTAAATAGATTGTTTAATTTAATTAACTAATAATAAATTGTTTTATAATTTCTTTAGTTTATAATTAATTTGGATAAGAAAAAAAAAGGCGGAATCAGTTTTATTTAAGTTGATTAAATTCTGATTGTGAATCGTTGATTTAGTTAATGATTTATGCTTTGGCTTTATTGCTCTTGAATTTTTATTTCAATTGTTCTTTGTCTGTGCCATTGAGTGGCCAGACAAGTTAAAATAGTTAGAATAAAATATTGACATGTTTTATTGAAAGTAAGCATAGGTAATAAATTCCCATTTGTGAATATTGGCACCCTGATTAAGAAATTGTTATTTAAACGACTTGGAATTTTAAAAATTTATCGTTTGGGTTCGAAGAGGCCGGGATCGGATGTCAGCATTATCCGGAACCACTTCGATCCAATAACCACGACGAACCCTTACGGTTCTAGTTATAGAGTCTAATATGCTGGAATTAAATTAATATAACAAATTCAGCTTTTTTTAATAAGTATGGTACTTAGACACTATCATAATATCATTGGATTTTCTGTGAAAGTGTTTTGGTTATCGTAAGACAAAATCCCGTCGTGTTTATATATGACACGGTCTTACGAGTTACCTTGGTTTTTCGAAGGATTTTGATAACTTAAGTATTTCAAATTAAGTGGGTTTTACTCACGTTGGTTTCCAGCCGGACTTGGGTGTTGTAATGCTCGTGTCAGACCGAGTATTACAGATTCAGGTTAGGTTGCTTTGGAGCTCAGGAGACGAGTTGGATGGCAGAGACGTATTACGTGTTTTTTTATTATATTCCGCTATGTATTGTAGGTTGTATTTTCAGCATTTTGAGGAGAAGTTATTATTACTGTCTAGACTTATATGTTGATGATTATACTTTGGTAATTGGTATGTATATTAATAGTTACAGTTTTTCTTTTGTATAAAAAGCTATTATTGTATATTATATTTTGTTGCGATTGTGAGATTCCGTGTTGTTGTTATTTTTGTTTTCTTCTTCTATCTCTTTTCTTCTTAAACCCTAACAACTTGGTATTTTCGGCACTCGATTGCTTGGCACTCTATACAGTGAATGTATTAGTGTCGTTTTTCGAGGGTCGAAAACCGCCCGGTCATTACACGTGGTATCAAAGCTGAAGGTTAAGCGAGAACCTTGCCTTTGGTGGGGATTACTCATTAGAGAGATAGGGTCAGTAGTACCCTAGAATGAGTTGAGTGTATTATATATGTGGGCGTACTTATTACTTTCTTATATAATGATTTTAAAAACGATTTAAAATAATTTTTATATAAGATTATATTTTGATATAAAAAGAAATATATTTTTTGAATTATTATAGTATATTGAGGAGGTTGGTTGTTGTTATTATTGTAATCAAATAAGTTATAGAATTTAAGTGGTTATATATATATTATATATAACCAAATAGAAATTAGATAAGAATGAATTATATAAATGGGTCAGCTAAAAATAGATTCAAACCATAATTTAAATCCTGGAAATTTCGGACGAGTTTTTCAAAGTGTTTTGAAACGAAATAAGTTTACCCTGGTTATATTTTATATATAGAAAAAAAATTTCAGGAAATTATTATGGAATATAAGGTGTGTTTGGTTTCTAAGGTATGATAATATTGATTATTATCATAAATTGGTTGCTGTGCCTTAATAAAGGATGTTTATTACAAATTAAACAATGATAAAACATGGTGAATTGTTTTAAGGAAGTGGAATTATATAAGCATAATTCATAAGTGTGACTTATAAATTAAAATGAACTTAAATTGAGGGGTTTTGAATCTAAGTCCTGAAAATTTTGAAATGTGTTTCAAAGTGTTTGAGGGAATAATAAGTAATATTATTTAGAATAATTTTGACATGGGAATTTTTGTTTTGAAAACAAGAGTTGTTTTGAAAATTCCGAAGGAATTTTTTTTAGATAGAAACCAAGGTTGGTTTAAAATTTAAAAGTGCGATTTGGTATTGTAACGACCCTGAATTTTTGACATTGGAAATCAAAATATTTAATTGATTTTAAATATCTGGAAGTTAGTTTCATTTGAAATTCAAATATCGGAATTTATTTGGCAATTTAATTATTGGATTTAATTATTGAAACTGGGAAAAATATTGGATCTTCAGTTTTATGCCTGTTAAAATTATTTTCAAGGCTTAGAAAATTCATATTTATGATACTGAAGGTAATGGAACTTTCAGAATTGAATTTGAAACTGTTTTGTTCAGCTTTGAAATTGTATCGTTCAAATCGATATTTAAAAATAGCCTTCCGGGGCACAGTCTCGGAATTTGATGAAACTAGATTCATTGGATCCGTAATATTATTTTATTATCGGATTTCAATTTTCGTAGCAATCGGAGTTGACGTTTGACCGTGGCAGCTCAAAATGCATAGAAATTATTTTAATCGATTTAATTAAAGATTGATCGTTTATTTCCGTAACTCGCACATATGATCGAATTTGCTTTCGAAACACGTTCCATTGTGTTCGGAACGTGGGTAAGACCTTATAAACGCCTGTTGGCACGTTCCAATTGGAATTTGTTTAAAAAGTTTAATAAATTGTGAAAATATTATAAAATTAATATATCAGTGTATATATATTCACGTTTTAGGGCTGAAACCCTAGTTTATTCTCTAGCCGCCGGCATTGTTTTTCAATGGTCGATACTTCTTGATAATGGCAGCCTCTTTTCATTCAAAGAAAAAATAATAATAAAAGAAAACACTTTCGTTCGAAATCAAAATCACACAGCCGAGTTTCCTTCCTCTCTTCATACTTTAGTTTGATTCAAAAAATAAGATTAACGGCCTCTCTCTATTCAAAATAAAAATCAATAGCTCATTCGATAATCAAATCAAATCGGAGCTGAGAATCGATTCGAATCGATCTTCTCCTTCTCGAACGAAGCTGCGACCCTGTGGTGTCGTTCGCGATGGCTTTGGGACTCAGGTTGGTTGGCACTTGTGAAGGCGGCAGGCACGATGAAAACGAGGCCAGAGGGGAAGCGAATGAGGGTTGGAAACCGCGAACGTGGGTGTGAGGCTTGATGTTTGGATTCGTTGCAGTCGCGTGGTCGCGATTTCATGATGTGCCGAAGGCTTCGATTTGGGTTGTTGGGAAGTTCAAGCTCGCAAGGGGCGCGTGTGATCTGGAACTGAAGTCGGGGTGGTTGAAGTCGTGGTGATGGCCGAAGGTCTGGCCGATGGCGAGTCTCGAGTTAACAGTAAGGTATAAATTCTATTTCAATTTAATATTGATATTAAATTATGAGTAGACTGAAGAAAATATATATGCAGTTTTCAATTTTATATGCGTGCAGAGAATATAATTTTTACGCAGAAAATAAATATACGTATTTTAAACTACTTGTTATTTTAGATAATTAGTTTGGTGAATAAATGGTTAAGCTAACCTATTTAATCTATTCTAGTTACAAAAAGGTTTTTAAAGGGGAAATTGGTTTAAATAAAAAAAATTGATACAAAAAGATTTTCAAAAGGGAATTCGATTTAATTAAATAAATTGGTAAGAGAAAGTTTGTTAATAGAATAATTTGGCTAATTTAATTTATCTAATAGGAAATAAATTATTAGATTAGTTCAAATTAAAAGGGTTAATTAATTTAATCTATTGAAAAGAAATTAATTGTTCGATTTATTTCGGATATTAATAAAATGTATAAAATTGTTTATACAAGGTCTAATACAGTGAAGGAATCAAGCTGAAATGGAAAATGGATTGCAAAATAAAATCAAAGGTGAGATCTTCTCACTCAAGTTAAAAAAATTTGGAATTGCAGTTATTGATTGACTGTTTGGATGTGGTAGTATATATAGTATGTATATCTATATATTTGGAGTTGATTTCCCGCATTATATAGCGGATGAGATCCTATGCGCCGCATAATAGCGGATGATATTTTATAAATCCCATATACCACGATATTCTACCTCGAAGTGGAATGGGTATTTAATTGTTGTGCTAACATCTGTGGATGCAGAGAAACAGGTCGGAGGGATCCAACTGGATTCCTCAAATTGTATGAATTTGTTTCATATGTTGTGTGTTGATTTATTTATAATTTGTGAATGATTATATTGATGATGGAATTTGTTGAAGGCTATAATTTAGCTGAATGTATTTTTGGTATCGTTGGATACCAAAAATAAATAAAAAATTGGATTTTTGAAATTAAAGTTGGAAATTTTAAGTAAATTTCTTTTGGAAGAATTGGGTGAATTTAAAAGAAGGAATTTAAAAGTATAAAGTTGATTTTTGAAATCTTATCGAATTAATTCCAAAATATGGATAATTAATGGGTTTTGAATAATATTGTTTAAAAGTTGAAGAATTTATTGAAAATGGAATTTTGACTAATTTGGAAAGAATAAAGGAATTTATTTAAAAGGTGTTAAATTTGTTGAAATCAAATTGATAATTGATTTGGTATTGGAAAATAAATCTTTGGGAAATTAATAAGATAATTGATTTGGTGTTTGAATGAAAATTTATTTTGTACTGAAATAAACATAGAAATCAATTTATAAGTGCTTTGTTATTTGAAATAAATATGAAATCAATTTGGAATTTGATTCGGTGTTGGAATGTAAATTTTGAAATCAATTTGAAAGTTGATTTGGAGTTGAAAGTGAATATTTGAGAAATCGATTTGAAAATCGTATAAAAAGTGAATATTTGGGAATGTAGATTCAAAATGGAATTTATAAAGGAAAGGGAAATTTGTTTTAAAAATAAACACTGATTTATTTTTAAAGTGTGGAAATAAATTTACAGATTTGGGATGTAAATTTGAAATAAATCGATAAGGGTTTATTTAATTGGTTTAAATGGACCATTTTGAAATGGAAGTGTATTTTCCTTGAAAAGCCGAGTATATTTCCAAAGTAGTTTTAAATTATAAATGAAGAAATTCTGAAATTGGATTTTAAGGAAAATTTTGGAGATAAAGTATTTGAACTCGGCAGATTTCCAGTGGAAATGAATAAATATTTGGAAATATATCCCGTGTAGGGAAATTGATTTGAAATTTTTTTTCAAAAGTTTGAAAGGTGAAAAGTGATTTGAAATTGGTTTCAAATAGTTGAAGTGTTGAAAATTATATCTTGAAAATATAATTTTGAAAATAAATAATTTGGGAAATTATTAGGAACCTGGTGATGTTGTGAATATCGATTGATAGTTAAGTAACCGACTATCAATATTGACCTTTAAATGGGTATTTGTTGTGATTTGCTTGAAATTTGAATGCAACACTTATTTTTAAAATAAGCGCTCATTATTCGGTTTAGCCGGGAGAGGACTTTGTGTCATATAACCCATTCCGAATAGTTATACGTCGAAATGGATCGCATTTGAAGACCGGTGTTGAAGACCGGGTGTTTGCGAGAACGATAGGATAACCTATCGATTGTCTCTGCACTGAGTTGCTCCGGTATAGAGATTCCCTAAGTGATGGGAAGTCCGAACGGGATTGTGAATACCCGGATTGCAAGGGCTTCTTTGGAAGTGTCTTCGGTTCTGTTCGAACCCAGAACAGACTTGTATGGTTATATGTCTCACATTACACTTTGAGATATAAAGCTGATTTCTTTCAAATACATTTCTGTTGGTGGCGGAGAATTTATTCTCTTAGCTTAACACCCTTCTCTGAGACGTACGAGCTCAGAGGTTATGTAGTTGAAGGTTATCAGTGATATACTCCCAATTTGGTAGTGTGGCATGCTAAGTGTTGCTATGTGTTGTTGATCATTTGTTGATCAAATCATGGCTTTCGTGTAAGGCGTAGCTTTGTGGACGAGACCTCATCGGACCTCACACCCCAGAAATGGTTGAAACAGGAAAGATGCGGCAAGGTTATGAGGGTCGCGCCCTTTAGGGTATGTCATTTCCTTCGGGAAAAAGGTGGTATCATGGTATGGAGCCCAGATGCTATACCTGTGTGGTGGCATCAATCTTATTTACTGTGTGATTGTTGCTTTTTGATCGAGGCGCCTCGGATAAAGGTCGCAAACGACCGGGGGGTGGTATACTTTTGTGTGGAGTTATCAAGTTACAGCTTCATTGCACCCTGAAGCGTGTGGTAACTCATCCTTATATTGGTAGAGAGCCAGGTTGGTTCTCGGGACGTCCCGCCAGAGGCGTTCCCATGTGGTAGTAGGAAGTTCCTTAGCCTGACCATTTGTTGGAAAATCCAAAGAAACAATACGAGCTTGTACGGTTTTAGTTGTATAACCTGCTATGGAATGTGACGGTAACCTGATATTGAACATAGTAGCTATAGTAGGCATACAATAATGGTTATATGCTGGCTAAGATTAATATTATACTTTCGAAATGTTTTCCACACTATGCACTAGTAATAATAGTAAAATGATTTTTCTCGTATTAAGCATGTTTGACTATCATAAGGAGAAATCTCCTCTAATTCTGCGTTTGCATTGTGTGTGTGGCAGGAGGCCTTATGGTAGTTTCATTTTCCAAAAGCATTGCGAAATTCTTTTATTTCTTTGTGAAAATAACTGTTTTAATATCTCACACCAGTCCCATGACTGACCTGGAGTTTATTATTCCCTTCCTAAACACTGGGTGCCCATAATTTTCCACATGGGCAGCCTAGAGTCAGGTTATCAGGTCATTCTGGAATTCAGAAGTTGCTATGGAGATCTAGAGGCGAGCTGGATGGCAAGACGTATCACTTATACTAGTATTATTCTGCTGTGTATTATGTTCTGTGGACAAGTTTATATAACAGTCCAGTATTGTGTGTTGTTGTTGTAAACTCTGATGATGTATTGTATAAACTGATATAACTCTTTGTTTAAATATTATTCATTCATCTATTATATATTGTTCCGCTGCGAATGTGAGATTCTGATATTGTTTCTGTTTCTTTTTCTTCTGTCTTCTTCTACCTCTTCTTTTAAACCCTAACGATTCGATTTTCCGGCATTCGATTGCGCGACATTTGATACAGTAGACGTATCGTTACATGTGGTATCATTACATGTGGTATCGTTACATGTGGTATCAGAGCAATTGGTTAAGCGACAACCCTGGCTCTGTTGGGTGTCACTCATTAGAGATAGAGTCAGTAGTACTCTAGAATGAGTATGACTGTAATAATAGATATGAGCGCCTATTTGTTAGTGAATATAAAAAATGTTTTGTATTGTGTTGACTTATCGGTTGATTGTTTATAGATTCTGGTCGGTTCAGTCTGGCCAACTGTAATCGATAGGGGTTTCTAAACTCTTAAACAAGATAAATTGACACAGTATTGTTTTAAATAGGGTAAATGAAATAATTTTACCCAAAACTATTTTTGTATAGAAAAGAAATGATTTTCTATGAATTATTATTGTATATGGTTGCTTGGTTGTTAGGAAGAGATAATATTGAAATATTATCATTATTATATGGAAATTGAATAAGAAAAAAATGGTATAACCAAAGATTTGGAGATAAATTCATTTAACAAATGAAATTTATAAATATGAATTGAAAATATAAGGAAATGAATTCATATACGAATGAGATTTGTAAATGTAAATCGTAAATGTGATTTATAATTGAAAATAGAATTCCAGGAAGATATTTGAAATAAAAATTGGATTCAATAATTATGAAATGAAAGGTAAATTAAATTCATATGGAATTTGAAATCCAGTTTAAATATAAGTGGTTATTAACCAAAATGATGAAATTCTTAAGTAGAATTTGGAGTTGAGAAAATATTCTAAATTAATGAAGATTAAACTGGAAATTTGAAATGGTAATTGGAAACAAAAGAATGAACGAATGAATAAAATTTGGAATTGAAACTGAATATTGAAATCCAGCTTAAATTGTGTAGAATAAAATAAAGTTGTAGAATTAGTTCGAAGCGGACTAATGATAATAAAGGTTGGAAATAAAAATAGTTAGAATTTGCATATAAATTCAAGTAAGTAGAAAGAAAATAAATTGAAATTTCCTTGATAAAGATAAAGTAAATTCAGGATGAATTGAATATGAAAATTTAAAATTTAAAAAGGATAAGTGAATATACTAATTGAATTAAATTAGTAGATGGAATGGATTTGATAAATGAGAAAAAATCAAATCAAAGATTTAAATTGGAAAATTGTTTACAAGGAAAATATAACTTGAGTTTTGAGTTGAAATAACTTAAGCAATATTGGATAAAAGCTCGACTTAAGAAAAGGAATTGTGAAATGGTTGTTGTCGCATTTTATTGAATGGTTTTCAATGAAATTTATTTGATTAATGAAATGCAAATTGAATTGAATGGAATCAATTGGAATGAAATGGAATTAAAATAAATTGAGTTGGTATCAATTTAAATTAGTTATAAACTAGAATGGATATTCTATTAAGTGAATATCGTTGAATTTGTATATAAATGGTTGTCGTTTGACGCAAACGAAATTGTATCAAAATCTATGAGTTAATAAAAGCAAATGAAATTGATTTTGGAATCAATTGAAAGGGATATAAGTTAGATTCATTTAAAAATGAATTGAATATAAGGAATTGCGTTGTAAACCATTGAATTGAATGTAAAGATGAAAGCGATTAAAATTGTATCGAAACTTTATAAATTGCTAATGGAAATTGTTTTGGATATATTGCTTATGAAATCTATGTATTCGCTATTGAAATTAAGTGAAATGTAAATGAATTTCCTATATATGACACTTACGTGTTTAAATTGAGTAAGTGCAGGTTTTTGGAAGCCGTTTGGCTGCTTTTGAGCGCGCAAAATGCTAAAATTAATAGCCGCTTTGCTTAAAATGCTAATAAAGGTACGCCTACGCAATAAAAATAGGAAATATGAACTGTTTTTGTTTTTCCGACCGAGTGGGTCGATGTATATATATTTATATCTTTTGTCAAATTGCAAAAGCTCCTCCGTACAAGGGAGACTCCGTCAAAATTTTCTGAAAATTTTGGGAGTTAGAAAATTTTTGAAAATTTTGGAAATTTTCACTTAACGACAAATGATTTGAAAATTAAATTTGAGATAAGGTAAATAGAATTCAATATCTAAAATGAAGTAAATTGAATTCAAATGGAATTAAAAATACAAAGTTGAATGGGAATGAATATATAACGTTGTTAGTGAAGTGAAAATAAATATAAGAAGTATGTAAATACTTATATTGAACTTAAGAAATGGAGAAAATTCTTAAGTAAAATGGGTATTGGGAATCCAATAAGTAAATTTGGACATTGTTGTTAAGTAAAGTATACAGGGATTATAAAGGCTATAGGAAAATTGAATTGGATTTTGATTTCGAAGGTAAATTTGAATTTGTTCAACAATAAGGTATGTATTTAAAAATTTCAGTATGAAATTTGATTGGATTTTGATTTTGCCACTTGGCATTTTGTTTTCTATTGGAATTTGGGAGTCCGTAGGGACATTTTGTAGTTGTACCGAGCTAGCCGTGCAAAGGAGACGCTGGCGAAATTTTTTGAAAATTATAGAGTTAGAAATTTTTTGAGAAATTTTGGATAATTTACAATTTGAATTTAGATTTAAATTTGAATTGTAAAGTAAAATAAAGTTGCTGGAAACTATGAAAATGTTTGGAAAATTAATAAGGATGATAGTGTGGTTATGATAAGAAGATTGGTTTGAGAATTTGATAAAACTGTTTGGTTTTGGGAAAATGACAAACGGGTATTGGAGCATTCTTCTTAACTTGTAATTTCGGGACAAAATTCTTTTAAGGGGGGAAGAATGTAATGACCCTGAATTTTTGACATTGGAAATCAGAATATTTAATTGATTTTAAATATCTGGAAGTTAGTTTCATTTGAAATTCAAATATCGGAATTTATTTGGCAATTTAATTATTGGATTTAATTATTGAAACTGGGAAAAATATTGAATCTTCAGTTTTATGCCTGTTAAAATTATTTTCAAGGCTTAGAAAATTCATATTTATGATACTGAAGGTAATGGAACTTTCAGAATTGAATTTGAAACTGTTTTGTTCAGCTTTGAAATTATATCGTTCAAATCGATATTTAAAAATAGCCTTCCGGGGCACAGTCTCGAAATTCGACGAAACCAGTTCCATTGGATCCGTAATATTGTATTATTATCGGATTTCAATTTTCGTAGCAATCGGAGTTGACGTTTGACCGTGGCAGCTCAAAACGCATAGAAATTATTTTAATCGATTTAATTAAAGATTGATCGTTTATTTCCGTAACTCGCACATATGATCGAATTTGCTTCCGAAACACGTTCCATCGTGTTCGGAACGCGGGTAAGACCTTATAAAAGCCTGTTGGCATGTTCCAATTGGAATTTGTTTAAAAAGTTTAATAAATTGTGAAAATATTATTAAATTAATATATCAGTGTATATATATTCACGTTTTAGGGCTGAAACCCTAGTTTATTCTCTAGCCGCCGGTATTGTTTTTCAATGGTCGATACTTCTTGGTAATGGCAACCTCTTTTCATTCAAAGAAAAAAATAATAATAAAAGAAAACACTTTCGTTCGAAATCAAAATCACACAGCCGAGTTTCCTTCCTCTCTTCATACTTCAGTTCGATTCAAAAAAAAAAAAGATTGATGGCCTCTCTCTATTCAAAATAAAAATCAACAGCTCATTCGTAAATCAAATCAAATCGGAGCTGAGAATCGATTCGAATCGATCTTCTCGTTCTCGAACAAAGCTACGACCTTGTAGTGTCATTCGTGATGGCTTTGGATTCAGGTTCGTTCGCACTTGCGAAGGCGGCACGCACGATGAAAACGAGGCCATAGGGGAAGCGAATGAGGGTTGGCAACCGCGAACGTGGGTGTGAGGCTCGATGCTTGGATTCGTTGCAGTCGCGTGGTCACGATTTCATGATGTGCCGAAGTCTTCGATTTGGGTTATTGGGAAGTTCAAGCTCGCAAGGGGCGCGTGTGATCTGGAACTGAAGTCGGGGTGGTTGAAGTCGTGGTGATGGCCGAAGGTCTAGCCGATGGCGAGTCTCGAGTTAACAGTAAGGTATAAATTCTATTTCAATTTAATATTGATACAAGATTACTCCGATTTATTTTACTTTTCCCTTCAATAATGGGGTCCATTCCAAATTCTTCTTTTCCCGCTAACCCGTCCCATCCCTCTTCCTCTCTTCAACCTTGTCCATCATCCCCTATCATTGTACCTCCCTCTGCCACACCTCATCCTTCACTACCAGACCTTCTTCCTTCTTCCATTCCTTGTGTCAGTGTCCTTCCCTCTGCCTCCACTGTTGAATCTTCTTCAAAGCCTCCAGCCCCGATTCTCTCATCACCTCCTTTGCTTCCTCATTCTCAAACTCATCTTGCTTGGAACTCTCTGTTCAAAGCCAAACCCAATAACGCTGGAAATTATGTTCCACGCGACATTCAACTTGTGTACAATGGTGATGCTATTGTGCCACCTGCTGAAGTAGTGAAGGCAGGAAACTCAATTTGGAAAGAATACCTTATTGGTTTTTTTCTTGACAACCCTTTACCTTACTCCACAGTATTGTATTACCTTAAAAAGGCTTGGAAATTTTTTGGATCTATTTCTGTCAAATCAGACGGGTTCTTGTTCCTGTTCAAGTTCGCTAATAAAGAAGATAGGAAAAGAATTTCTGAATCTGATCCAGTAGTGATGAGGAATAAACTTTTTATAGTGAAGCCTTGGGATGAAAATATAGGCAATAGTTGTAGTAGCATCAAAGCAGTGCCAGTGTGGATTAAGTTATCTAACATTCCCTTGTATGCTTGGTCACCATTGGGTATTAATTGGTTAGCAACAAGGGTTGGTAAACTTCTTTGTATGGATGCATCAACTGAAAATTTGAACGTATCTCTTTTGCCAAATGCTTAGTTGAAGTATCCCCTAAGAATGAGTTACCTGAAAACTTCACAGTAAAATTACTTGATGGGTCTGAACAGGTTGTTAATGTTGATTACCTATGGAAACCAGAAATATGCACTATTTGTAAGGAGTTTGGGCATTTGGTTAATACCTGTAAGAAATTTGTAAGTGAAGAGAATGATCAGCAAGGTGATACTAATGTTCAGTAGAAAATTGGTGATGAGAATCAGAGCAAGGTGAAGAAGGGAAAATTTACTGACAAACAAGACAAAGTGAAGCAAGTCTGGCAAAAGGTCAATAAGAGCAAAGGAAAAAAAGGAATCATATGTGAAGATTTGGAGGACACAGCAATGAAAATGCTAGGTACTAAGGAAAAAACTGTCCATGTTGGAAAGGATGAAAGCAGAATTGAACTTATTGTTCAGGAAAAAACCCAAAGTGATGCGCAAGCTTGCACTGTTACCACACATAACAAATACAACTTGTTACAAAATGATGAGAATGAGCAAGACATTGTGGAAATTATAGAAGAGGAGGAAGGGGAAATTCCAATTGAAGTAAATAGTAAAGAACTACACAAGGATACAACCTTGAATATCACATACTCTATTGTTGGTGAAGATCCTGAAAAAAATCTGCATTCATTGAATCCACTGGTGCAGCATATTCACAAAAATGTCTCTTCTACTTGTGGCAATTGCAAGGTTGGCAATTCTACTTTTAAAGTGCATGAACATGCTGATACTCCTGTATCAGAACTTGACAGAACCTGGTGCAAAACTTTTGAGTCCAATATTACTCAATTAATCACTTCCATGCACAATTCTAATGTAGTTGTTCAGCCTCTTGATTCACCTCATTACAACTTTTCCATTGAGTTGCCTAGATGGCCTTCAAGCATCCCATCCCCTCTTCCTCAAACTGTTCCATCTCTTGAACCTTCCACCTCCTTTGCAAATTCTCACCTTTCCACCCCTCAAGCTCTTCCGCATAGGAAAATAGAAACTAGATCTCTTTCTGCTAAGAGAAGAAATAACTCCTCCTTACCTCAATAATCATTTAATGTATAAAAAAATTGCTTCTTGGAATCTTAGAGGTGCCCACAGTAATTTGAAGCTTGATCAAGTGAAAAGTATTATTTCTACTTATGATATATGTCTCTTTGGTTTGCTTGAAACTAAGTTAAATCTTTCGTTATCCATCAAAGCTGCAGCATATATTAACCCTAATTGGGCCTACTATCATAACCTTGAAACATCTTCTTATGGTCGAATTCTCATTATATATGATCCTGCAGTGTTGACTCTATCCCCAATTCTTACATCAAGACAATTCATCCACTTTCATGTCTTTGATATTCAATCTCAATCCTCTTACTACACCACCTTTGTATATGCTGACAACTCTGTCCTATCCAGGAATTCCTTCTTCAACTCCTTGCCTCCTCTTAGACAATCTTCTCACCCCTGGGTTGTTTTGGGTGACTTCAACTCTTGCTTTGAATTTTCTGACAAATGTGGGGGTATATCTCTTACCCCTGGAGATATTGCTCCATTCAATCTTGCTGTATTTGAGTCTGACTTAATCTTGGTTAACAAGTCAGGTGCCAAGTATTCTTGGAACAATAGAAGTCGTAGCGGTGTTCGTACCTTCACTACTATTGATCATGCTTTCAGTAACATCCAAGCTCTCAATCAATGGCCATTCATGTCTGTCTTCCTACCTCAACCCATAATGTCTGACCATTCTCCTTTGATCTTAACCCTCGGTCACCATTTAAGAAGGGAAAAGAGAAGTTTTAAATTTTTTAATGCTTGGGTTAAGCATGAACATTTCCTTAAGTTAGTTAATCAAGTTAACTCTGAGTTTTTTTGCTATGGTAATCCTATGTATAAGTTTTGCAGGAAATTAAAAAGAATCAAATATGAGATCAAATTGTGGGCTTCTTCCACCTTTGGCACTGGCAGTATGCTGTCAACCTCACTTAAGGAAAAGTTGAAGAAACAACAAGATTATATGATGGAGCATCCTTTTGATGATCCTGCTGCTGAAGAAGGAAAATTATTCAGGGAGGTTAACAATGCTCTTAGCTTGGAAGCTAATATGAAGAGGCAACAATTGCATAAAAGATGGATTGTTGAAGGCGACAAGAATACTAAGTTCTTCCACGAATCATTAAAGGTCAAGCATGCAAGAGATAATATTTTTAGCATTTATGATGAGCATGGTACTCTATTTTCTACTGCTGATTCTGTTGACCGGGCTTTTTAGATTACTTCTCTAATCTGCTTGGAAATTCTACTGGATTCATACCTGATTAAGAACAAATCTCATCTCTTGCCCTCCCTCGCATTACAACTCAGGATGCAGCTAACCTTATTAGGCATGTATCTAATGAGGAAATTAAGGCAACTCTATTCTCTATGAATCAGCAATCATTTGGAGGCCCAGATGGTCTTAATGTGACTTTCATTATTTCTACGTGGAGTGTGCTTGGTCATGAATTCTGTCAAGCAATACGCAATTTGTTTTCCAAATGCAAGTTACTTGGGGAAGTTAACTGCACTAATATAGCTTTAATCCCTAAAGTCACTCCCCCAACTAAGGTCTCCTCCTTCAGGCCTATATCATGTTGTAATGTAGTATATAAATGCATCACTAAAATTCTTGCAACCCGTCTGGTCAGTGTTATGCCAACTGTTGTCTCTAGTAACCAAGCTGCATTTCTTCCTTCCAGAAATATTCTTGATAATGTGCTGCTTGCTCAAGAATTACTAAAAGGTTATAGTAGATGTAAGGTGGCCCCTGTTGCTGCTCTCAAAATTGATATTTCCAAGGCTTATGACTCAATTCATTGGGCATCAATTGTTAGGATAATGGCTGTTATGGGATTTCCCAAAAATTTTGTGTCTTGGATTTATGTGTGCATTTCCACACCCTCCTTCTCAGTTGTTATTAATGGTAGACCTGTTGGTTTTTTCAGAAGTAGCAAAGGCATTCGACAAGGTGACCCTATATCATCTTTCTTATTTTTGTTGGTCAAGGAAGTTTTTACTGTTATCCTAAGGGCTAGATACTCTCAGAAGATTATTAAGTACCATCCTAAGTGCTCTAAACATCAAATAACTTCTATTATGTTTGTTGATGATGTAATGTTGTTTACCAAGCCTGAAATTCTCTCTTTGACTGGTTTATTAGAGGCATTGCAATCATTCTACTGTATGACTGGTCTTTCAATTAATCAAGCCAAATCTACCATGTTATTTGCTGGTGTTAGTGATGTTCATGCAGCTGCTCTACATCAACATATTGGCTTCTCTTGTATGGACTCTGATATGAGGTTTCTTGGTCTCCCTTTAATAACTAAAAGAATCTCAAATGCTGATTGTGTGCCACTATACAATAAAATAACTTCTGTTATGTGTGCTTAGGCCAACAGGCAATTGTCTCAAAGTGGTAGGCTTGTCCTGATTAAATCTGTTGTATTTTCCTCATTAGTCTATTGGGCTCGTACTTTAATCCTCCCAACAAAATTGATGCAACTTATTAGGTCTGCCATGAATAGATTTTTTTGGACTGGTAGTATACACAATAAGAAGTTGCTGCCATGTTCATTTACAAAATTTGAAATTTCCAAGAGATTGGGAGGGCTTGGAGTTATTAATGCTAGGAAGTGGAATATTGCAGCAATAAGTAAACAGTTTGATGATCTCATCAATAAGAGAGGTAGTTTATGGGTTACTTGGACTTGGTATTACAAAATTAAGACTAAATATTTTTGGTGTATGGATATACCACAAAGCTGTAGCTGGAGTTGGAGAAATTTGTTGAAGCTAAGAGAAGTTTATCTCCCTATGATTCAATATCAAGTTAATGCTAACTCTGTTGTTAGTTTCTGGCATGATCCCTGGGTTATTAAAGGGCTAATTCTATTAAAAGTGTGTGACTACTCTCAGATAATACAATCTGGAATACACTATAATGCAAAGGCTAATGAATTCTTGCAAGAAGGAAAATTGCAGCTGCCATATAATAGTAATCAGTTGCTCAGGCAGTTGTGGAGTGATATTCAGCAAAAATTCTGCAATGCAACTCAAATGGAACCTGTCACATGGGACATGAAGCCACACTCTGTTAAGGGTGTATTCAAGCTTCTTGCTGATGATGCTCCTTTGCCTTTTGCCAGGTGGAACACTGTTATTTGGACCAGTGATTCTGTCCCTTCTGATAACTTGATGTTGTGGAAAGTAATCAATCATGCTTTACTTACTAGAAGTGTCTTGCTCAAGTATGGTTTGGCTTGCTCACCTCTGTGTCTCTTTTGTGAGTTGCATGAAGAAACTCCTGCGCACCTCTTTTTTGAATGTCCTGCCCTAAAATTCATGATGATCAGAATTAGTGGCATTATTGGGATCAATCTGTCATCTGCTAACTCTTCTATAGTCTGGAGTATAATTTATAAAGCCATTAGATGGAGAAATGATGGATCTAGAGTGCTAGCTGTTTGCTTGAAAGTTTACTTATGTGTTATATAGAGGGAGAGGAATGCCATTGTTTTTGAAAATCAAAGAAAGAAACTAGAGGATCTTTGGCATGAAGTTAAGACTGGCACTGTCAAGCAATTGAAGAATAGCAACAGACCTTATCCTGATTCCTTGATTCTTGGTTGGGCTTGATTGTTTGTTGTTTTTTCAATTGTTCTTGTTTTTTTTCCTTATATGTTTTTCTTCTATTACTGTACTATTTTATTGTGTTGCAATAAAACTGGTAGGGGTCCAGTCAACCCAGTTGGCTTTGCCAAAAAATTATGTGTAGACTGAAGAAAATATATATGCAGTTTTCAATTTTATATGCGTGTAGAGAATATAATTTTTACGCAGAAAATAAATATACGTATTTTAAACTACTTGTTATTTTAAATAATGAGTTTGGTGAATAAATGGTTAAGCTAACCTATTTAATCTATTCTAGTTACAAAAAGGTTTTAAAGGGGAAATTGGTTTAAATAAAAAAAAATTTGATACAAAAAGATTTTCAAAAGGGAATTCGATTTAATTAAATAAATTGGTAAGAGAAAGTTTGTTAATAGAATAATTTGGCTAATTTAATTTATCTAATAGGAAATAAATTATTAGATTAGTTCAAATTAAAAGGGTTAATTAATTTAATCTATTGAAAAGAAATTAATTGTTCGATTTATTTCGGATATTAATAAAATGTATAAAATTGTTTATACAAGGTCTAATACAGTGAAGGAATCAAGCCGAAATGGAAAATGGATTGCAAAATAAAATCAAAGGTGAGATCAACTCACTCAAGTTAAAAAAATTTGGAATTGCAGTTATTGATTGACTGTTTGGATGTGGTAGTATATATAGTATGTATATCTATATATTTGGAGTTGATTTCCCGCATTATATAGCGGATGAGACCCTATGCGTCGCATAATAGCGGATGATATTTTATAAATCCCATATACCACGATATTCCACCTCGAAGTGGAATGGGTATTTAATTGTTGTGCTAACATCGGTAGATGCAGGGAAACAGGTTGGAGGGATCCAAATGGATTCCTCAAATTGTATGAATTTGTTTCATATGTTGTGTGTTGATTTATTTATAATATGTGAATGATTATATTGATGATGGAATTTGTTGAAGGCTATAATTTAGCCGAATGTATTTTTGGTATCGTTGGATACCAGAAATAAATAAAAAATTGGATTTTTGAAATTAAAGTTGGAAATTTTAAGTAAATTTCTTTTGGAATAATTGGGTGAATTTAAAAGAAGGAATTTAAAAGTATAAAGTTGATTTTTGAAATCTTATCGAATTAATTCCAAAATATGGATAATTAATGGGGTTTGAATAATATTGTTTAAAAGTTGAAGAATTTATTGAAAATGGAATTTTGAATAATTTGGAAAGAATAAAGGAATTTATTTAAAAGGTGTTAAATTTGTTGAAATCAAATTGATAATTGATTTGGTACTGGAAAAAAAATCTTTGGGAAATTAATAAGATAATTGATTTGGTGTTTGAATGAAAATTTATTTTGTACTGAAATAAACTTAGAAATCAATTTATAAGTGCTTTGTTATTTGAAATCAATTTGAAATCAATTTGGAATTTGATTCGGTGTTGGAATGTAAATTTTGAAATCAATTTGAAAGTTGATTTGGAGTTGAAAGTGAATATTTGAGAAATCGATTTGAAAATCGTATAAAAAGTGAATATTTGGGAATGTAGATTCAAAATGGAATTTATAAAGGAAAGGGAAATTTTTTTTTAAAAATAAACACTGATTTATTTTTAAAGTGTGGAAATAAATTTACAGATTTGGGATGTAAATTTGAAATAAATCGATAAGGGTTTATTTAATTGGTTTAAATGGACCATTTTGAAATGGAAGTGTATTTTCCTTGAAAAGCCGAGTATATTTCCAAAGTAGTTTTAAATTATAAATGAAGAAATTCTGAAATTGGATTTTAAGGAATATTTTGGAGATAAAGTATTTGAACTCGGCAAATTTCCAGTGGAAATGAATAAAAATTTGGAAATATATCCCGTGTAGGGAAATTGATTTGAAATTTGTTTTCAAAAGTTTGAAAGGTGAAAAGTGATTTGAAATTGGTTTCAAATAGTTGAAGTGTTGAAAATTATACCTTGAAAATATAATTTTGAAAATAAATAATTTGGGAAATTATTTGGAACCTGGTGATGTTGTGAATATCGATTGATTGTTAAATAACCGACTATCAATATTGACCTTTAGATGGATATTTGTTGTGATTTGCTTGAAATTTGAATGCAACACTTATTTTTAAAATAAGCACTCATTATTCGGTTTAGCCGGGAGAGGACTTTGTGTCATATAACCCATTCTGAATAGTGATACATCAAAATGGATCACATTTCAAGACCGGTGTTGAAGACCGGGTGTTTGCGAGAACGATAGGATAACCTATCGATTATCTCTGCACTGAGTTGCTCCGGTATAGAGATTCCCTAAGTGATGGGAAGTCCAATCGGGATTGTGAATACCCGGATTGCAAGGGCTTCTTTAGAAGTACCTTTGGTTCTGTTCGAACCCGGAACAGACTTGTATGGTTGTATGTCTGACATTACACTTTCAGATATAAAGCTGATTTCTTTCAAATACATTTCTGTTGGTGGCGGAGAATTTATTCTCTTAGCTTAACACCCTTCTCTGAGACGTACGAGCTCAGAGGTTATGTAGTTGAAGGTTATCAGTGATATACTCCCAATTTGATAGTGTGGCATGCTAAGTGTTGCTGTGTGTTGCTGATCATTTGTTGATCAAAGCATGGCTTTCGTGTAAAGCGTAGCTTTATGGACGAGACCTCATCAGACCTCACACCCCGGAAATGGTCTAAACAGGAAAGATGCGGCAAGGTTATGAGGGTCGCGCCCTTTAGGGTATGTCATTTCCTTCTGGAAAAAGGTGGTATTATGGTATGGAGCCCAGATGTTATACCTGTGTGGTGGCATCAATCTTATTTACTGTGTGATTGTTGCTTTGTGATCGAGGCGCCTCGGATAAAGGTCGCAAACGACCGGGGGGTGGCATACTTTTGTGTGGAGTTATCAAGTTACAGCTTCATTGCACCCCGAAGCGTGTGGTAACTCAGCCTTGTATTGGCAGAGAGCCAGGTTGGTTCTCGGGACGTCCTGCCAGAGGCGTTCCCATGTGGTAGTAGGAAGTTCCTTAGCCTGACCATTTGTTGGAAAATCCAAAGAAACAATACGAGCTTGTACGGTTTTAGTTGTATAACCTGCTATGGAATGTGGCGGTAACCTGCTATTGAACATAGTAGCTATAGTAGGCATACAATAATGGTTGTATGCTGGCTAAGATTAATATTATACTTTCGAAATGTTTTCCACACTATGCACTAGTAATAATATTAAAAGGATTTTTCTCGTATTAAGCATGTTTGACTATCATAAGGAGAAATCTCCTCCAATTCTGCTTTTGCATTGTGTGTGTGGTGGGAGGCCTTATGGTAGTTTCATTTTCCAAAAGCATTGAGAAATTCTTTTATTTTCTTTGTGAAAATAACTGTTTTAAGATCTCACACCAGTCCCATGACTTACCTGGAGTTTATTGTTTCCTTCCTAAACTCTGGGTGCCAATAATTTTCCACACGGGTAGCCTAGAGTCAGGTTATCAGGTCATTCTGGAATTCAGAAGTTGCTGTGGAGATCTGGAGTCGAGATGGATGGCGAGACGTATCACTTATACTAGTATTATTCCACTGTGTATTATGTTCTGTGGACAAGTTTATATAACTGTCCAGTATTGTGTGTTGTTGTTGTAAACTCTGATGATGTATTGTATAAACTGATATAACTCTTTGTTTAAATATTATTCATTCATCTATTATATATTGTTCCGCTGCGAATGTGAGATTCTGATATTGTTTCTGTTTCTTTTTCTTCTGTCTTCTTCTACCTCTTCTTTTAAACCCTAATGATTCGATTTTCCGGCATTCGATTGTGCGGCATTTGATATAGTGGACGTATTAATGTCGACTTTTGAGCGTCGAAAGATCGTATCGTTACAGGTATAAATGGGATATATATGTATGTATATATATATGATTTCTAAGTTGATTTGAAATAAATACCGGTGTTTAAATTCTGGGATTCCCATTAAAATGAGAAGTAGAACCAAAGGAAAAATAAGTTTTTGAACTTAAAAGTGGGAAGTGATATTAATAAGAATTGAATTTTGGAATGTAAAATTTAAATTGAGAAAGTTTAAATGGATTGAACGAATTGGGAATTAACTCAGGCCAAGTTAAATAAGTTTTTAACTTATAACCTGAAATGGGAAATTTCAAGGTGAAATTAGAATTTAACTTATGGAAGTTAAATAAATTAAATTGTAAAAGAAAAGGTATAGATTTGATAAAAGTGCAAAAGAAGTTATGTTTGTATGAATGATTTCAAAACGATTTTTGAAATAAAACGGGTTTCAAATTCTGAAAATTTGTGATGGATGCTATTGATTGATGTTTTAGATGAATTGGATTTTGATATATCCTGCTATCATCCTGTATATTATTTACAGTATATAAAACTGTAAATTGAATTATTTCGAATAAATTAAGAAATAGGTTGAAATGATATATACCTATGACATTTATTTTGGATTGAAATGATATATCCATCCTTGAAATTAAATTGAAATAATGGATTCACTTGGCCATAGGATAGAAAATTATATACGGACACCAGATTGGTTAAATTAAATGATTTAAAAAAAACGTTGATTTAAAATTATTTAAATGATTTTGATTTTAAGAAATAAAATCGAATTTATGGAAATGGAATCATTTTTTAACTCGAGTTTGAAATGTTAAAAATGAACTGGTCAACCGAAATTGTTTAAAGAATCGAGTTTGAAATTTTGAAGTTATAATTGAAAAATCAATTGAATTCCGAAAAAATTGATTTGTTTCAAAAAGATTTCAACTCTTACTCAAACCTTGAAATCAGTCCAAGTAAAAGTAATTTAAATGGATATTTCGAAATTTGGGCTTGGAATTGAATTATTTTTAATGATTTGGATTGTTAAATTGAATATTGAAGGTTAGTTTGATTTAAGTGATTTAAATCGATATTTTGAAAATCGAACTCAAATTTATATAAATCAAAATGGTTTAAAGTAGAGAATTGAATTGAAATTAATTCAAATTGGAATTGAATTGAATTAATTGGAATTGAAATCGAAATTGCTTGGAATTGAAATTCGAAATTGAATTAATTGGAAATGGAAATTGAAATTGACTTGAATTGGAAGATTGGGAATTACATTAGTTTGACTTTGGAACTATTTCCAAATAAATTATTTTAATATAAACTGTTTAAAATCTATCTTCTTAAATATTCAAATTATTTTGGTTTTCCAAGCTATTTTACTATACAAACCATTTTTAAAACCCAAACTATCTTATATTAACTATTTAACTATTTTAAAACTATTTAAGCTATTTTCTAAATTCAAATTGGTCAGAGTGGAAACTGTTTATATTTAAATCATAAATTTAAATACAAATTGGGTTGAATTGAAGTTATAACCCAAATGGAAATTCGAAGCAATTTTGAACTGGAACCGAAATCGAGATATTAGGGCAAAAATGATTTTGAAGTGAAATAGTATAATTTGAGTAAACATGATAATTTTTGAATAGTTACTATAACTGAAATTTACTTTATAAGAAGTAAGAAATGTTACCAATAACTTCAAAAAGTAATCGGACTTGGGAATTATTGATTGGCACTAATGAGATTATATATGTTAGCTATATATTCAAACTCCCCTTGTTGAATTTATAACCAGAAAGAAATGATCTTTGAAAGATATTTGAAATACTAAATAGAGTTTATATAAGTTTGAAGCGGACTCAAAAACTACTGATCCTTAAATTATTCGAGTTGAAAAGAACGATCGTATATGCATATGAAATTGAAATAGTTTTGGAACCTATTGATATTTAGAGACATTGATTTTAGCAAAAGGTCGATTTTGGAATTGGGTAAACCGAATTTTAAAAAACTATCGATTTTAAGGATATCGATTTTATATAGATAAAATTTATATGGGATACAGATGAAATGTATGGTTTGAAAGGTACTATATATAGTATGATATGTTTTGAAACCAAAAGTATGGAAAGGCACCTCCACGAAAGTCAAAACTTGGAGTAGGAGATCCACTAGGTGGTTCTACCTAAGAATCCTGGGTTCAATAAGAATTGGGATCCTAGAGGACGCCGGACAAAACTCATGAGTTTCTGGTGATCATTTGTTTGTATAGCGTAAATCGAAGGGTATTATACCTACAGTTACGTTTGGTTTTGCTGATAGCAACATAACCTTTGTGTAACTGCGATCTATCGTGGTTCCATAGCGTAATTCGGGAGGTAGCGATTGTCTATAATTTACGTTTGATTTCGCTGGGATAGCGACGTAACATCGGTAGATTGCGATCTATGTGGTTTGGTTCCATAGCGTAATTCAGGAGGAAGCGATTGCCTACAATCAACGTTTGATTTCGCTGGGATAGCGACGTAATCGGTAGATTGCGATTTATGTGGTTTGGTTCCATAGTGTAATTCAGGAGGCAGAGATTGCCTACAGTCTATGTTGGGTTTCACTGGGATAGTGACGCAACCCTTGTGTAGCTGCGATCTATGTTGTTTAGTTTCGTTTGATAACGTAATTCGGGGGGTAGAGATTGCCTATAGACTACTTACGGTTTTGTTGTGATAATAACTCAACCTTTGTGTAGCTGCGGACTATCGTGTTCCCATGGCGTAAGTCGAGAGGTGTTGATGCCTACACAATCATCGTGTTAACTGCGATCCATGGTGGTAAGAAGGAAAGGGGGAATGATACTTTCCATATCATTTTTGAAAAGGTTTTTCAAGTATTTTCACTGGGTGTTGAAACGGGTCTACTAAGCACTTAGAGATTTTCAGTCCTATGCCTGATTAACGTATGACTAAATTTCTGTAAGAACAAGGATGGACTGGTTAAGACATCGAGTTATGAAAAATGTTTTAATATAAAATTAGCTTGGTAATACTATGTGATTTAAAATGTTTGTATCTTCAAATGTATAGTAAAGGAGTAAGGGGTTTAAATGTTTTAAAGAGTGATTTATTTAACAATATAAATATATATATCAAAATTCTAGTTCTTGCTTCGTTCCGTTTCAAGACGAAAAGTTTAAAGGGGGGAGGAATGTAACGACCCAGATTTTCAGCCATCTGATTTTGGGATGATTAACTCATTTTAATTTTTGAAATATTAATTCTTATAAGTCGAATAAATAAATTTCCCGAATTTTGAATATCTGAATCTATAAATTTTGAAAATTGTATTAAATTTTGTAATGTAAATTGCTAAATAAGGAGAATTAGTATGTAAATATATATATCTATATATCTACATACAAAATATATACAAGCTCCATTTTTAATGATAAAAATATAAATAAGTTATATATGTGTATATATGTTTATGAAAAATATTGTACATGTATATAAATATATTTACATGAATGTATAAGTTCCATAGTGGAAAATTTTAAAACGTATGAACATATATATATATATATATATATATATATATATATATATGGGTAAATGTCTATAAGAAAATAGTGCATATGGAAATATAAATATCTATATATATAGGTAAACTTGTGTATATCTAAATGTACAGATGGATATGTATATATATATGTGTGTATATATCTATATATAAGTATATGAAGGAAAATGTATATGTATATATGCAAGTATGATAGGATAAATATGAATATGTGAATGTATGCATATCCATATATATACAAAGCTTTGTGATGTTTAAAAATATATATAAGTGTACATATACATATATGGTCAAAGTAGTATACATATAAATATATATATATATATATATATGAAAGCATATATATACATGGGGGAACATCATCATGACAAACATTAAATTCAAGCATACAAAACTTCAAATCAAGCACATAAAATAGCAAATCAACTTACAAAATCAAATCAGCCTTCATATGAAATCAAATCAGGACAAAAGAAAAAGAAAAGAAAAAAAAATGTAAAGCATGTACACAAATACTTAGCCACCTTATTGCTTATTTTTTACACCATCCTTTCTTCTTATAAATGCATGGTCATGCCTATTGACTTAGGCATACTCATATAAAAAAAAGAGAAGTCTGTCATTTTTTAAACTTATAGAGCTAAGAACTCAAAGCTAAAGGAGGAAGGCAGCAGGGTCTTCTTTTTCAAGAGTAGTGTTTCATTCTCAAATAAAACTTTGAGTAAAACTTCATGTTTTGCTTACTGAAAATTATGAATACATCCATGTGTTTGTAAAATTGGAAGGACTCTTTTATTTTGTCAAGTGTTCATGTGCTCACAGTATTTATGCTTTATATATGTATGTGTGTTTATGTTATGTACCCTGTCAAACTCACAGTATCACATAAACACCTCTATTCCTAAAAAAACTATGATCTTCCAACTTTAAAAATCAAAATCTCTCAATCTAATTAGTTTTGGACGATGATTCCAAAAACAAAGTTGTGTGTTTTTGAATATAGTTTATTCTAAACTTTGTTTCGTTAGTTATCATTAAGCATAGAAGAAGAAAAGCTTATTTTACAGTAAATAACTTAGGAATGACAAAATTTTGAATATCATAAATTATTCTCTGGTTTATATGAGTGGACGTGTCTCTTAAAATGATGATTTTAAAAAAGTGTTTGGTGATTTTTAAGCGTGTATTGGTTGAGGTAGAGAGAGATGACTGGAAAAGGGTTTTTGGTTGATTTCTGGCGGTCGAGGTGATGGAATGACTCGAGGTTGGTGGAGGAGGTTGTTTGGGTGATAGGGAAGCTAGGAAAATTAGAGTGGCATTTTTTAGCAGTGCGAGGCGATGGGTGGAAGCAGATTTAGGGTTTGGAGAGTGTTTTCGTACATGCTCGGTTTGTGATCAACGGCGGCGGCGTTAGGCCGATGGGAAAGTGCGGTATGGGGGGGAAGCAAGTGAAGGACGTGGCGAATGTTTCGGCAAGGCTCGGTGGTAGATGGTGGCGAGTCGAGGTGATTTGGTGGTGGTACGTTCGTTCCAGGATTTTGTTCGAGTTCGATAATTTGAACTAGGTTATGGACGAGGGTTCTGGGTGGATGGAGATGACATGCTGGTCGTAGGTGGTTTGTGTGGTCGGTCGGCGACAAGTAAGGGTTGGTCAGGGTGGTGTGTATATGCACACATCAGTGCACAGTTGTGCACACGTGAAAAAGAAAGGAGAAGAGAAAAGGAAGTAGCAGGTGGGAAGAAAAAGGGGGAAGAAGGATTGGGTTTGTCTTTTTTTTTCTTCGGGCCAAACGTGTTGGGCCGGGTCTCGTTTTATAAAAAAAACAAAGAAAGAAAAAAATGTTAAGAAAGAAATTGTTAGCCTGGCGTGTTGTCGCAGGCTAAAACGTGGGCTGGGCAAATTGTTTATTTAGAAAAAAAAGGTAATTTGACATACTAAAAGTGTTTCAGCTCATTAGCAAAAACGTCGTAAATAGTATTAACGACATCAGTAAAACTCTATTAGAAACATACTTTTTATAGCGTTTTCACTATTGCTAGGGTATGTTCAGTACCTATAATTGCATGTCGTTATACAGCGTAGTTAAAACCGCTGCTAAAACCTTTTACAGCGTTTTTTGAACGCTGTTAAAGGTCCAGTTTGTTGTAGTGTTCGAAAGGTTTTTTGAGTCTTTAAATGGAAGGTTTCCAATGATTTCGAAAGGCATGTTTTAAAAGGTTTTGAAAGAGGATGTCTAAGGTTTTGATAAAGTGTTCAAAAGGGTTGATCTCATTGATTTCAAAAGGTATTGTTTAAGGCTTAAAACAAAGGTTTCGAAGGTGATATCTTGGATTTAAAAACCTAATATTTTCTAAGTTAAAGAAGGACTTTAATTTGTTTTAAAGGGATATATAACCCTATTAATTTAGGTTTTCATCAACATTGTTTTGTGTAAAGCATATATCATGGCAAAGGTATTTGAGTAAAGCAAAGATTACATTTTCCTTGTTTAAGTATGATTTAAATAGCTAAATCAATTTGAAAGAAATATTTTCAAGGAAAATTTGGATGGGGTAGTTAACCCTAAGTAAATGACTCAGATATTAGAATACTAGATGAGACTGGTGTAGGGTCACGCCCTATACCTTAGCTAATAGCCCCTAGCTAATATAAGTCCAAACTTCTAGTGTGTAGGGCTTTGTCACAAGTAAGACTAAAATGATGTTACACACAGAAAAGAATATACAGAGTAAAAATAGCTTATTAGTGAGCCCGAAAAACCATTATGATCAATTGACCCTCGGAGAAGTATTTAGGGACAGACCGTCCAGGAGTGTGTCTAACAGAAGTTAGATTATTTATTTTGTCTGGTAGGCCTGAGTCAGCTAGTGGTTAGTAGTTAGCCAAACAAAACTATATTGTTCAGACAGATAGTCCATGGATTACCTGATTTATATGATATTGCTATTATTGCTTAATCCTTTTGATTACAGGATTTTAACTTGTGAAATATACACTTTTAAAAGGGTATTAGTGAGGGGAAACCCGTTCCGCTATGCAGTGTGGTCTCACTTAATATCAGTGAACCGAGCTGTAATAGTATTATTCACACCAGGCTTTATGTCTAACTTGAAGTTTATGTTTTTCTCTTAAACTCTCGGGTGCTTAAAATATGATTTGAGTAGATTGAGAGTTGAGGTTTTTCGGGTTTAGTAAGTTGGACGAGTATGCTTTTGAAGACGTTCAGGAGGCAAAGCAAGCTATATAGGAGCTATTTAGTTTTATTTCCACTGTGTTGTATTAAGACTGATTTGTCTATTTAGTACTCTGATCATCCAAGGGGACATCTTCATATGTCGCTCTTGGCGTAATTTATAATAAGTATATTTGATCAAAGCCTGGGAATCTATTGTGGGATTATGAAATTGGATATGAAATATTGGTTTGAAATGTAATCAGAAAAGCTATTTTAATTCTGTGTTGATTTTATTTCATATTCATGTACTTCTGATATTATGGATACCATTAACATTACCATATTTTGTCACCGGAAGTTAATACTATGGATGATTGCAGCATCTGCAGTGGTTAGCTTCGGGCCTCAAGATAGGGGATGTTACAGAATGTGATGTTGAGGTATAATGTCTAATACAACTCTATAGCTATTACCAAATGATTGTGTGATCTAGACTTTGGGCATTTAGCTTCCAAAGTATCCTCTCTAAATGAACTAATTTATAAGTAAGTGTGGGTATTTTTGAGGTTAATATTATTTTACCCATTAATGAGATCAATATTCATATTTCAGACATTTTTTTTCACTGATATTACCAAATATTTTTAAAATTTGGCATGTAAGCTTTGCTTCCAATAAATTAGTGCTTGCAAGTTAATGTTGCATTCATGTTAATTTAGTCATAATATGTGTCAAATTTTTTTTGTCAATAATGGAAAGGAAACTACAAATAGTTCTTATTTTAGTCATATATGTATTGCTTTTGAATCAGAAATGAACTTGGAATTTTAGAGCAAATTTTACTTTACTTCCTTTTGGCAATCATTATCACATAATCTGTCACTATATAGCAACCTATGGTATCAACTTCTCACTTGAGGTTTATATTTTTCATGATATAGATATCAAATGATGATAGAGTAAAAAAGTTTAGAAAGAAGATAATAATTTTAAACAGAGATTTGATGAGAAAGAGAGAAACAATCGCCTTCATTTCTTCATATTATAGGTGTTTGTTGCCCATGGGACGATCGTCATAAAGAGCCCAAGCTAAGGAAAATTGTAAGGTTCCTGAACTCGGCCTTCGAAAATCGGCACCCGTACCTCACTTATACTCGAATGCCGTAGATTCAAACGCAGAATCTGGCTCCCCAGAGCTTATAACAACATTAAGTATAACAACACAGCGGAAGAAAGAAATGAATGATATCATATACATCACAAATGATACGATATCCAGAATATGATATACAACAATGATATCTATATGATACAAGAATATCAGAGACAAATAATGTTACAGCGGAAACAACAGAACTGATAACTCCAAAAGATCTGCAAAAGAGCATAAGTCCACCAACTCCAATATCAAGCTCGAACCACCATCACGTTTCACTAAGAGAAGCAAGTGCAGTGACGAACTCCAACACTGAACTAGCTCCCGATAATCTACTAAACCTGATTACCTGAAAAACCCAACTCTAGACTGCCCATGTGGAAAATTGTGGGCACCCAGAGTTTAGGAAGGGAACAATAAACTCCGGGTCAGTCATGGGACTGGTGTGAGTAACAAAAACAGTTATCTTTAAACAAAGAACAAAAGAATTTTAAACATTGAAATCCGCAATGCTTTTGGAAAAAGAAACTACCATAAGACCTCCCACCACACACACAATGCAATCGCAGACTTGGAGGAGATTTCTTCTTATGATAGTCAAACATGCTTACTACGCAAAAGAAACTCTTTTGATATTATTACTAGTGCATAGTGTACAAAATCGTTTCGAAAATACAATATTAATCTTAGCCAGCATATGTACCATTATATTATGCCTGCTATAGCTGCCGCCTGAGGAGACAAGTTATACAAATTGCAATTGTAAAGGGGTCGTATTGTTTCTTTGGATTTTCCAACAAATGGTCAGGCTAAGGAACTTCCTATGCCACATGGGAACGCCTCTGGAGTGACGCCCCGAGAACCACCTGGCTCTCTACCAACACAAGGCCGGTTACCCCCTTCCCGTGTAGTAAACCTGAGATATATCACCCCCGGTCGTTTGCGACCTTTATCTGAGGTACCTCGATCACAAAGCAACAATCACACAAAGTAAATGAGATTGGAGCAACTACACAGGTAAATATCTGGGCTCCATACCATGATACCACCTTTTTCCAGAAGGAATGGACATACCCTAGGGGAGCTACCCCTAAAACCTTGTCGTATCTTTCCTGTTTCGATCATTACCGGTTTGTGAGGTCCTGATGCAGTCTCGCCTGTTATCCTGCCTTTTGGCAAGGCCGTGACACTAAAAAGTTGACTGGAAAGCTAAAGACAGTTCGTCGTAAAAGTTCGTTATACACTGTTTCACCATGGATATCGATGAATTTTGTCTGAGTCCGGATCAGGCTACAATTGATAGGACACGGCAAGCAAAGTCATGAAAGCCAGCACTCCAGATTTCAAGTCAATCCGAGTTCGTGTGCTCAAGTTATGATCGGTGCAAAATGAAGGAGAATACCCTTATTCGAATCCATAGGCAAAACCTCTGTTCGAATCCATTAGCGTCTCCCTGTTCGAATCCATCAGCAGTTGGCCTCGATTTGCATCGATCATCCATCATCAACTTCGCATCCGTCGGCAAGCATATGTTCGTATCCATCGTCACGCACGACCTCGTATCCATCAGTTGAAGGGACTTGACTGAATCCATCGAATTACCTCAACCCGCATCCATCAGTCAGCCAGTCTTCGTATCGATTGGACCATCATCATTCGTATCCATCAAGGGATGCTGCTTCGAATCCATCTTGCTATGACACTTTTGTATCGATCGACCGGAGTACATTACGATCGATACGAACGAGACCCAATGTTCGAATCCATGTATGTTTATACTTTCGAGTCAAACGAGCCAGAGATGACGTGTTAAATCTTGGATGCGAACGTGGAAAAATATCCGGAGTGACTCAATCAACTCGGCGCAAAAGGAGGATCGAAGCGAGGAGTGCACGCCGCGTCATCACAAAGCCATGTGAGAGGATCGATTCGAAGAGATCGATTCAAAACCATGGATTCGAACCAAACAGCATTCCGAAGATCATTAGCCCGAATCGACTATATCTCGAGATCCATAAGCCCAAATGCTATGAAATTTTCACAGAAGCTTACGTACATGTTGAAGAATGTCCTCACCAAATTTTAGCTCCATTGGATGATTTTTTGATCGATTCGAATGGATTTCGAATCGATCCCGAAGCGGGCCCAGATTTCCTGGACGCGGGCGTGTGGGCCCGCTCACGTGCCAGAAGTGGTCTCCTAAAATTTAGGCGAACTATCAGCCTCCTACGCCTATAAATAGAGCCCCGGGTCATTCAGAAAAGGAGAGCTGGATTCTGAAGCGCCCAGACTCTACTTTGCACTTCACTACAACCGTTGTACTCGAATTACAGAGCTAAAATCCATTGTAACCCGCTGTAATCAACTGTAATCCGTGAAGAACATCAATAAAAGAAAAACCTTTGAAGTGGACGTAGGCCGGAGATAGCCGAACCACTATAAATCTCGTGTTTCTGTTCATTATTTCTGAATTGTGATATTCTGTTTGCTTAGATTTGAGATTTTTGTTTGAAAACTTGTTGATTTGTATTCATACACTGGTGCTTTCACGACATTCATGGTTTGTGACCAATTTTGGCGCAAACATCGCCCACAAAGCTACGCTTTTTCACAAAGCCATGCTTTGATCAACAAATGATCAACAAATGATTAGCACACAGCAGCACTCAGCATGCCAAACTACCAAATTGGGAGTATATCACTGATAACCTTCAACTACATAACCTTTGTCCTCGTACGTCTCAGAGAAGGGTGTTAAGCTAAGAGAATAAATTCTCCGCCACCAAACAGAAGTTTATTTGAAAGAAATCAGCTTTATATCTCAAAGTGTAATGTCAGACATACAACCATACAAGTCTGTTCCGGGTTTGAACAGAACCGAAGGCACTTTGAAAGAAGCCCTTGCAAATCCGGATAATTTATAATCACGTCCGGACATCTCATCACAAAGAGTGCTAAAATCTCAATACCGGGGATCAGCCGATGTAGAGACAATCAATGGTAATCCTTTCGTACTTGAAAGTATCCGGTCTTCACCACCGGTCTTCAAATGCTATCCATATACGTCGTATCATTATTCAGAATGGGTTATATGACAAAAAGTCCTCTCCCGGCTAAACCGAATAGTGAGCGCAATATTTTAAAACATATGGATATTTGGATTTCAGTTAAGTCACAACTTATTACCCAAAACTTTTCTTCAAATGGTTTAAACACATTACCATTTTAATCTTTTACATAAAAAGATTCATCTCATAAAGTTCACCCAGTTTCACAAAGATCTGTTCATAGATTTTCCAAATCAATTTCCATTTCAATTGGATTAACTCATTAAATCTTTAAATCAAAGATTTAACTGATAGCTTTCAAAACAATTCCATTTTGATCTTTTATACAAAAGATACACCTTTCCAATTTCTAAACAAAGTTCAACAATCTTTCACAAAGATTTATTCATAATTCGGAAAACCATTTTCATTTCAAATTTGAAATTTTTTTGACACAATTTGGAAATTCATTCCTTATATGAAAGCTTCTATTATTTGAAAACAAATAGTTTTCATTTCGGAAAATCTGATTCATTTATACAAGTTAAAGTCCTTGGGTTAAATTCAAATTCTCAAAACCATACCTTTAAAATGGTTTAAATTCATATAAAAACATTTATAACATCTTAACCAAAATTTCCAAACATAGAATTCAATTCCAAATTTTGAATTCAAATTCAAATTAAGTTATTTAAATTGGAAATTTTACCAAGTCATTCAAATGTTTTCATCTTTAAACTCCTTTCCAAAAGCTTTAACATTTAACCCAAATCCATTTCCAAAATCAATTGAAATTAAAATTTCAATTTCAAAAACATTAAATTTAAATCATCTGTGACTTAACCGATTTCCTCGTGAAATCCATATTTGTGTGTGTAAGAGTGTGGTCCAGGGGTTTTACACAATAGTGCAACATCATTCAATCATAACTGATTCAAATACAACAATATATTTGATAAGTGGTATAAACTATAACGCTTATCTTTTAGTCACAGATCACAGATATATATATCACAGATAATAAATTACAGTCATCCCAGATAAATAAATTACATCACAGATCACACACAAATCAGAATATATCACCAAGCATCACATATCAGGGATATCAAACAATTCAACATCCAATACAATCTAAACATCCATAGATAGGATCAATTTAATTATCTGATTTAATTAAATCAGATTAGTCACTAATCCTGGTTAATTAACATTAACAAATTACAAATTATTTTAATTAATTAACCTTCAATAATAAATTAATTAGCCTCAATTAATAAATTAATTAATTACCATTTAAATAATTATCCTTAATTAATTACAATAATTAATTAATTAATCCTAAATTAATAATCATCCCTTAATCATTTTCATTTATTAATAAACCTTGTAATTAATTATCATTAACCAGTTAACTTAAACCTTTAAGTTAAATTAAGGATTAATACACTTCATCTTATTTAATCATCTGCATAGTTACAATATCAAGTTTATTTAAAATAACTTTTTTTTTCTTTAAAATGAAGGTTATATATATATATATACTAAAAACACTTTAAACTCAAAAAAATTTATCCCACACTTAAATAAGACATTTGTTATTTAAAAAGAAAAGTGGTCTAAGAAAATTGTTGAGTAAAACTTAATTTGTTTTAAGATTTTAAAACTGTTATTATACTAAATCACCAGATCCTAGCCAAATTTCAAAATTCCCGAGCCAACTTCGATTCACTCGCATCCTCCATTTACTTCGAGACCAACCTTCATTTTCCCGTGACCATCCCCGAGCAAACCCTTCTTCTTCATACTACAGCAACAAACCCAATACACTCAAATACACGTACACGTGCACAGATGATCGGAGCTACTCCGACCATCGCCAACCTTTCTGGCAAATCGACCATGATCTCCACCTTTGATCCTGACCACCAGAACCTCGAAACAAATTCGAAATCGAAACGAGTAATATCAACCACCACTTGGAATAAAACAGACACCCAAGAACCACCTCGAGTAGCCACCTCCGACCATCCGAACCTTCGCCACCGTGACCAGGGTTTCGTCGACGAACCACACACCTATTCCCCCACCCGCGATCGCTTCCAGATCATCCACGACGGAGAAATCGATTCAGAAGCATCGACGAACCCAACTGCTCGCCAAACCCTAAATCAATGTCGACCATCACCCTCGAACATTTAAAAATTCTCCAACCATTTTTCCGATGTTCCTAGATACCCCAGCCTTCTCCAGCATCAACCACGACGAAAATCTCGTCGCCGTTCAAGGGCAATCGACGAAAATGCCTAAATCGATCAACTTCCAATTTCTCTTGAATTTAAAGCTTAAAAATCAGGATTTTATTTTTAAAAATCGTAGATTTCGAAAACACATCAGATTATATTCATGAAATCACAAATCATTCAAGTCGAGATTTTGACATATTTTAAAATTTCACTGTAATACTTCCTTTTTGTTAAACTATCTTTAATTCTTACATGGAAATATTTTTAAAACTGATGTATGGTTATTTCTAACAAATTTTATTTATACATCAGAGTTTAAGAAGGATCAGGAGAAGAGATATTGAATTTTGATCAAGTTTAAAACCTGTAAAACTGGACAGAGCTTTGTATATATGTATACAGACATGCATACCCATATTAACATACTTATATACATGCAATCATATCTAAACAATCATGCAAAACATTTTATCCAACATAATTCCAAGTGTTTTCACATGCAACTGATTATCAAACAATTAGGCTTTTATGGAAAAAGTTTACTCACAATGTTTCAAGAGAAGAACAGAGCACTTCTTCTTTTTGTTGAAACAGATTTGAACTTTTAGCTGAAGCTTCCTTCTTTGATTTGTTTTGATGTTTTAAGTTGAATTCTTGTTTGAGTTTCAGCTGGTATTTTCTTTTAGTTTTTTTCACAGCTTGAAGTGGAACGAATTTGAAATGAAGATGATTGAAAGAAATGAAGTTTACAGTGTGTTCATTTGTTTTAGTACTGGGTGATAAATTTGTACATGGTTAGTAATTTTCTTTTGTACCAAATAGGCAGAGATATTTTCTTTTTGTTGGCTGATGATAATGTTTGCGGTGGCTAACATTAATTAGCTTTGTACAAATGTATTTTTTATTTGTTCCTTGTTCACTTCCAGGTTTACATGTTTACATTCCAGCTTGTACATGAATATAATTTATTTGTTTTGCTTGTTGACTATGCAGTTCTGTTTGGTGGCTGATAAATACATATGGTGGCTGCATTAATTTTTGTTGTCTTTATTTTCATTTGTATATACTTGAATATACTTCTTTTGCAAGCTTATAGTTATATATTTGTTTTGCTTTGGCCTTATCACTTTGCAGTATACATGAGTTCTATTTTTTTTCTTGCTGTCTTCTTTTGCTTTATATTGTTACATACTTGAATATATTTTACCCTTTGTATTTTGTTTCTTTTCTTATCTTGTATTTTGTCTTATTACTTTGAAACAAAAATGAATTTCCATAGTAAATATGTTGTTAGAATTGTAGCCAATGTATTCACTTTATTATTTTAATAGTTTATCTTTTATGTATTTGATTTCTATTTCTAGCTTAATTTATTGCTATTATTTTACTTTAATATTTATTGTCTTGTATTTATTATTTTATAAATTCAAATCATTATTAATCATCAATTCTAAATTTAAATCATTTATTTTCTTATGTCCAAAGTCTATATATTTTATTTATTTATTTTTAAGATTTAAATTCAAATCAAATATATACATATATATTCAAATTTACTCATATATGCCCATATACATATATATTCACATATATACATATATATACAATATTTAAATTTTAAACGATTTAACATAGAATTTATTTAAGGGGGGAAACTCGCTTAAATTTACAATTAATTTCACAAATTTTTATTCAAAAACTAAATTAATTATCAATTTAAATATATATAAAATCTGGGGTCGTTACAACCTTCCCCCCTTAAAAGAATTTCGTCCTCAAAATTTGCTAGGGAGACACACGGATAGATGAAGAATACTTCATCAAATCAAACTGAATATCTATTATGCATTTGGCTTACCAAATCAGAATATCAATAATAGATACAAGAACGAATCTTTTTTTAAAAAAAATTTCACAAGATACTTGGGTTATCCAGATCTACGAAATATGCAGTGGCATTGGTTAGTTCGAAGGGATAACTAACCATTCGTAGAACATATCCGGACCCAAAGAATAGATAGATATATGGATACAATTTCAAAATTTTCTTTAGTTTAGAAACTAAAGTATATCTATCAACCATAGCAATCAAAGCAAACAATTCATCCAAACAACAATTCTGACCTATCTAGAGTTTATGTCCCATGCAAATATATCAAATCTTCTTCCTGGATCTACTAGAAACTATCGAAGAATTGAAAAGAGATGACGAACAAAAGAGATTGATAGAGAAAAGATTATTTCCTTGTTGTTACATGGTATTGACCATTTCGTAGTGGTATCCCCCTGTCCCCTATCTCATCCACTTCTTACACTCATACTTACTATCAGTGAATAGTAAGAGAATTTACAGAGGCATACGGACAGATATCTTAGGGATACTCATTCTAGGGTATACTTCACCCTATCTCTAATGAGCTACTTAATGTGTTATACTCCTGAGTTAAAGTTCAACCTTAGCTCTGATACCACTTGTAAGGTTCCTGAACTCGGCCTTCGAAAATCGGCCCCCATACCTCACTTGTACTCGAATGCCGTAGATTCAAACGCCGAATCTGGCTCCCCGGAGCTTATAACAACATTAAGTATAACAACACAGCGGAAGAAAGAAATGAATGATATCATATACATCATAAATGATATGATATCCAGAATATGATATACAACAATTATATCTATATGATACAAGAATATCAGAGACAAATAATGTTACAGCGGAAACAATAGAACTGATAACTCCAAAAGATCTGCAAAAGAGCATAAGTCCACCAACTCCAATATCAAGCTCAAACCACCATCACGTTTCACTAAGAGAAGCAAGTGTAGTGACGAACTCCAACACTGAACTATCCCCCGATAATCTACTAAACCTGATTATTTGAAAAACCCAACTCTAGACTGCCCGTGTGGAAAATTGTGGGCACCCAGAGTTTAGGAAGGGAACAATAAACTCCGGGCCAGTCATGGGACTGGTGTGAGTAATAAAAACAGTTATCTTTAAACAAAGAACAAAAGAATTTTAAACATTGAAATCCGCAATGCTTTTGGACAATGAAACTACCATAAGACCTCCCACCACACACACAATGCAATCGCAGACTTGGAGGAGGTTTCTTCTTATGATAGTCAAACATGCTTACTACGCAAAAGAAACTCTTTTGATATTATTACTAGTGCATAGTGCACAAAATCGTTTCGAAAATACAATATTAGTCTTAGCCAGCATAGGTACCATTATATTATGCCTGCTATAGCTGCCGCCTGAGGAGACAAGTTATACAAATTGCAATTGTAAAGGGGTCGTATTGTTTCTTTGAATTTTCCAACAAATGGTCAGGCTAAGGAACTTCATATGCCACATGGGAACGCCTCTGGAGTGACGCCCCGAGAACCACCTGGCTCTCTGCCAACACAAGACCGGTTACCCCCTTCCCGGGTAGTAAACCTGAGATATTCCACCCCCGGTCGTTTGCGACCTTTGTCCGAGGTACCTCGATCACAAAGCAACAATCACACAAAGTAAATGAGATTGGAGCAACCACACAGGTAAATATCTGGGCTCCATACCATGATACCACCATTTTCCAGAAGGAATGGACATACCCTAGGGGAGCTACCCCTGAAACCTTGCCACATCTTTCCTGTTTCGACCATTACCGGTTTGTGAGGTCCTGATGCAGTCTCGCCCACAAAGCTACACTTTTTCACAAAGCTACGCTTTTTCACAAAGCCATGCTTTGATCAATAAATGATCAGCACACAGCAGCACTTAGCATGCCACACTACCAAATTGGGAGTATATCACTGATAACCTTCAACTATATAACCTCTGAGCTCGTACGTCTCAGAGAAGGGTGTTAAGCTAAGAGAATAAATTCTCCATCACCAAACAGAAATGTATTTGAAAGAAATCAGCTTTATATCTCAAAGTGTAATGTCAAACATACAACCATACAAGCCTGTTCCGGGTTTGAACAGAACCGAAGGCACTTCGAAAGAAGGCCTTGGAAATCCGGATAATTTCTAATCACGTCCGGACTTCCCATCACAAAGGGTGCTAAAATCTCTATACCGGGGATCAGCCGATGCAGAGACAATCAATGGTAATCCTTTCATTTTCGAAAGTATCCGGTCTTCACCACCGGTCTTCAAATGCTATCCATATACGTCGTATCATTATTCGGAATGGGTTATATGACACAAAGTCCTCTCCCGGCTAAACCGAATAGTGAGCGCAATATTTTAAAACATATGGATATTGGGATTTCAGTTAAGTCACAACTTATTACCCAAAACTTTTCTTCAAATGGTTTAAACACATTACCATTTTAATCTTTTACATAAAAAGATTCATCTCACAAAGTTCACCTAGTTTCACAAAGATCTATTCATAGATTTTCCAAATCAATTTCCATTTCAATTGGATTAACTCATTAAATCTTTAAATCAAAGATTTAACTGATAGCTTTCAAAAAAATTCCATTTTGATCTTTTATACAAAAGATACACCTTTCCAATTTCAAAACAAAGTTCAACAATCTTTCACAAAGATTTATTCATAATTCGGAAAACCATTTTCATTTCAAATTTGAAATTCTTTTGACACAATTTGGAAATTCATTCCTTATATGAAAGCTTCTATTATTTGAAAACAAATAGTTTTCATTTCGGAAAATCTGATTCATTTATACAAGTTAAAGTCCTTGGGTTAAATTCAAATTATCAAAACCATACCTTTAAAATGGTTTAAATTCATATAAACACATTTATAACATCTTAACCAAAATTTCCAAACATATAATTCAATTCCAAATTTTGAATTCAAATTCAAATTAAGTTATTTAAATTGGAAATTTTACCAAGTCATTCAAATGTTTTCATCTTTAAACTCCTTTCCAAAAGCTTTAACATTTAACCTAAATCCATTTCCAAAATCAATTGAAATTAAAATTTCAATTTCAAAAACATTAAATTTAAATCATCTATGACTTAACTGATTTCCTTGTGAAATCCATATTTGTGTGTGTAAGAGTGTGGTCCAGGGGTTTTACACAATAGTGCAACATCATTCAATCATCACTGATTCAAATACAACAATATATTTGATAAGTAGTATAAACTATAACGCTTATCTTTTAGTCACAGATCACAGATATATATATCACAGATAATAAATTACAGTCATCCCAGATAAATAAATTACATCACAGATCACACACAAATTAGATTATATCACCAAGCATCACATATCAGGGATATCAAACAATTCAACATCCAATACAATCTAAACATCCATAGATAGGATCAATTTAATTATCTGATTTAATTAAATCAGATTAGTCACTAATCCTGGTTAATTAACATTAACAAATTACAAATTATTTTAATTAATTAACCTTCAATAATAAATTAATTAGCCTCAATTAATAAATTAATTAATTACCATTTAATTAATTATCCTTAATTAATTACAATAATTAATTAATTAATCCTAAATTAATAATCATTCCTTAATCATTTTCATTTATTAATAAACCTTGTAATTAATTATCATTAACAAGTTAACTTAAACCTTTAAGTTAAATTAAGGATTAATACACTTCATCTTATTTAATCATATGCATAGTTACAATATCAAGTTTATTTAAAATAACTTTTTTTTCTTTAAAATGAAGGTTATATGTATATACTAAAAACACTTTAAACTCAAAAAAATTTATCCCACACTTAAATAAGACATTTGTTATTTAAAAAGAAAAGTGGTCTAAGAAAATTGTTGAGTAAAACTTAATTTGTTTTAAGATTTTAAAACTGTTATTATACTAAATCACTAGATCCTAGCCAAATTTCAAAATTCCCGAGCCAACTTCGATTCACTCGCATCCTCCATTTACTTCGAGACCAACCTTCATTTTCCCGTGCCCATCCCCGAGCAAACCCTTCTTCTTCCTACTACAGCAACAAACCCAATACACTCAAATACATGTACACATGCACAGATGATCGGAGCTACTCCGACCATCGCCACCCTTTCTGGCAAATCGACCATGACCTCCACCTTCGATCCTGACCACCAGAGCCTTGAAACAAATTCGAAATCAAAACGAGCAATTTCAACCACCACCTGGAATGAAACGAACACCCAAGAACCACCTCGAGTAGCCACCTCCGACCATCCGAACCTTCGCCACCGTGACCAGGGTTTCGTCGACGAACCACGCACCTATTCCCCCACCCGCGATCGCTTCCAGATCATCCACGATGGAGAAATCGATTCAGAAGCATCGACGAACCCAACTGCTCGCCAAACCCTAAATCAACGTCGACCATCACCCTCGAACATTTAAAAATTCTTCAACCATTTTTGCGATGTTCCTAGATACCCCAGCCTTCTCCAGCACCAACTACGACGAAAATCTCGTCGCCATTCAAGGGCAATCGACGAAAATGCCTAAATCGATAAACTTCCAATTTCTCTTGAATTTAAAGCTTAAAAATCAGGATTTTATTTTTAAAAATCGTAGATTTTGAAAACACTTCAGATTATATTCATGAAATCACAAATCATTCAAGTAGAGATTTTGACATATTTTAAAATTTCATTGTAATGCTTCCTTTTTGTTAAACTATCTTTAATTCTTACCTGGAAATATTTTTAAAACTGATGTTTGGTTATTTCTAACAAATTTTATTTATACATCAGAGTTTAAGAAGGATCAGGGGAAGAGATATTGAATTTTGATCAAGTTTAAAACCTGTAAAACTGGACAGAGCTTTGTATATATGTATACAGACATGCATACCCATATTAACATACTTATATACATGCAATCATATCTAAACAATCATGCAAAACATTTTATCCAACATAATTCCAAGTGTTTTCACATGCAACTGATTATCAAACAATTAGGCTTTTATAGAAAAAGTTTACTCACAGTGTTTCAAGAGAAGAACAGAGCACTTCTTCTTTATGTTGAAACATATTTGATCTTTTAGCTGAAGCTTCCTTCTCTGATTTGTTTTGATGTTTTAAGTGGAATTCTTGTTTGAGTTTCAGCTGGTATTTTCTTTCAGTTTTTTTCACAGCTTGAAGTGGAACGAATTTGAAATGAAGATGATTGAAAGAAATGAAGTTTACACTGTGTTCATTTGTTTTAGTACTGGGTGATAAATTAGTACAGGGTTATTAATTTTCTTTTATACCAAATAGGCAGAGATATTTTCTTTTTGTTGGTTGATGATAATGTTTGCGGTGGCTAACATTAATTAGCTTTGTACAAATGTATTTTTTTAATTTGTTCCTTGTTTACTTCCAGGTTTACATGTTTACATTTCAGCTTGTACATGAATATAATTTATTTGTTTTGCTTGTTGACTATGCAGTTCTGTTTGGTGGCTGATAAATACGTATGGTGGCTGCATTAATTTTTGTTGTCTTTATTTTCATTTGTATATACTTGAATATACTTCTTTTGCAAGCTTATAGTTATATATTTGTTTTGCTTTGGCCTTATCACTTTGCAGTATACATGAGTTCTATTTTTTTTCTTGCTGTCTTCTTTTGCTTTATATTGTTACATACTTGAATATATTTTACCCTTTGTATTTTGTTTCTTTTCTTATCTTGTATTTTGTCTTATTACTTTGAAACAAAAATGAATTTCCATAGTAAATATGTTGTTAGAATTGTAGCCAATGTATTCACTTTATTATTTTAATAGTTTATCTTTTATGTATTTGATTTCTATTTCTAGCTTAATTTATTGCTATTATTTTACTTTAATATTTATTGTCTTGTATTTATTATTTTATAAATTCAAATCATTATTAATCATCAATTCTAAATTTAAATCATTTATTTTCTTATGTCCAAAGTCTATATTTTTTTTATTTATTTTTAAGATTTAAATTCAAATCAAATATATACATATATATTCAAATTTACTCATATATGCCTGTATACATATATATCCACATATATACATATATATACAATATTTAAATTTTAAATGATTTAACATAGAATTTATTTAAGGGGGGAAACTCGCTTAAATTTACAATTAATTTCACAAATTTTTATTCAAAAACTAAATTAATTATCAATTTAAATATATATAAAATCTGGGGTCGTTACAAAAATAGAAAATTAGAATGCATGGAATAAAGAACCATGAAGCTGGGAAACCCTTAGAACAATGTAAGGAAGACAAAGGAAAAAAGCATAGAAGAAGCCTTCGGGTCAGTCTGACACTACCACTAACGAACAAGATATTCTGTCCGGTAATGGCAAACCAGACTTATCCATAGTTAGGACATGACCACCGACTGGGTAGTTTGCCATGGACTATCGGCACTAAACATTGGTCGACAGTGACAGACCTGACTTGTCCATAGTCAAGACATGACCACCGATTAAACGGTTCAACACTGGCGATCCAGTCCGAGATCGCAGGGAATGACCGCAAGCTCATCGTTGTTGGGCCAATTTTGTATAGAATACGCATAGAATGCACATATGGGAATAAATAAATGAGAATAAAGGAAAAAAAAAAGTAGTAAACTAGGTTGTAAAATGTTGCTACATCCAAACATCGTCAAACAACCAAGATCTATAGAAAAAAGTCATAACCATAAAAAATAATATGCGCATACCCTCGTAAAATTTGTCAAAATTAGGTATGCACAATCAGAATGTTTAATACACTAAGAATGAGAAATGAACTATTTCGAATAGATAATATTCCATCATACAAACGTCACATGGACCTAGATGAATGACCCTTCTTGAGTTGTTGGGATCCTTCAGGTTCTTTCTCCTTCTTATCTTCCTTAGACTTAGACGTACCAACCGTATCAAGCTCAGTCTACCTCTCTTTATGACCTTAGGCTCCTCCGTTGTCTCAAACTTAACCTCGGCTATCACCTCGGGGAATTTAGCCATTATATACGCCCTAAGAATCTCATCGCTGCCAAAGACCTTTATTGATTCATTGTAGCCAGCGATCTCTATGTCAGTATCCTCCTTAAGAGCGGTAATCATCTCATCATGTTTCCTCCACTGTGTACGATGATGGGCTCCGGGGCATGGACCGTAATAGTGCGACCATAGAAGGCACAATGGCTCTAGAAGGGTCCGTCATGACCGTATCACCTGTTAGTCGATATGAACAGGATCGAAGATGGCTAACAGTAATAAACAATAAAAATGCAACAGAATAGTATAACAGTAGATCACACGGTCGACTTAATACTGGTTTGGACTTCCCGTCCTACGTCCACTCCCGACGCTCTACATTAGTATTTCTCTATCAACAACCTCACTTCACCCGAAGGAACATGTTTATAGACTCTGCCTGAACAACCAAATAGGATTTCAACAACAATTACAGGTAGTGTAACAAAAACGTTACTCTCTGACACAGGTTATCTTGAAATACAGAATGTTAGTTTGATATACAATGACTCCTATATCCAAACCAAATTATATTAAGTGGAGGTGTAGAGACTAAGGAGTTTATTTGACTAGAGTATGGGATGTGGGTCAAAATCTCTGAATCTGATGAATTTCTTGGAACTCGAAGAATTGCTTTAGGAATTGAGAGTTTACGCATGAAAATCAAAGCATAGAGTTATGTTATGATTCAGGGATGGTTAGGGGTTTATATAGATGTTGTAAGGATGCTAAAGTAGGGGTGCAACCTTCCAATTTCGCCATTAATGAAGAGAAGTGGTTGCAGGAGTGGAGAGATGCAACTTCTGGAGCAAAGAGACATAAAGAGATCACTTCAAAAAACTAGCTGTTTTATACTTGGTCAGTCGATTGAAAGAAGGCTTCAGTCGACTGGCTTAATGTAAAATTGGAGCCTGAGATCATTGCTAGAAACAGCAGACAAGTTGTTCATATTTAGTATACTGTTCAATCAACTGGACAAAGCTTTCAGTCGATTATACCAACTTGTAATATCCCCCTACTTGGAGGCCCAAAACTAACGGCTACGGATGCTGCAGTCATCCATAGTTATTAATCCTCGGCGACCAAATACGGCGGTGTTAGATACATTGATACATAGAAATACATGAATATGGAAAAAAATTAAAACATCAAACAAGATCACATTGCATTTCAAAACATTTCCAATTCATTACATAATCCCACAATCGTTAACCACGTTCAGAGAAAATATATTTATTACAACATACGCCAAGAGCGACATATGAAGATGCCCCCTTGGATGATCAGAGTATATATAGACAATTTAACAACTTTGCCATTACAAATAACACAACGGAATCAAAATAGAAGAGAACTCTAGATAGTTATCATACCTCCTGAACGTCTCCAGAAGCTTTATTCGTCTAATGAGGTACCTGAAAACCTCAACTCTCAAACTACTCAAAATCAATTGAGTACCCGAGAGTTTAAGGGAAAACATAAACTTCGAGTCACACATAAAGCCTGGTATGAATAATAATCTATCATCTCAAATCATCTAGATATCTAGTGAGACCACGCCGCTTAGCGGAACGTGTTTTCCCCTCACTAGTATCCTAGAACCTTTATAAAACCATATACTGTGCTGCTGCATCCATAATGGTTAAAACAATTCAAAACAATATGATATAATGATATGCAAAACAAGTGAATCAATTCTGGATTACCCATCCCCATTAATTCCGACTATCTGTCTCAATTATAGTTTCTAGGATTACTATTAAGCTATTATTTTCATAGGCTGACTAATAATCGGTAAATATTTAAGGACTCCCTGGCCAATTACATAGTATTCATAGGATCACTATGAACCTATTGGTAACTCCAATATCTTTACACTTATCCTAGTTTTCATGGGTTGACTAGGAACCTATTGTAACTCCAATATCTTCTCTTCTTATCCTAGTTTTCATGGGCTGACTAGAAACCTATTGACATCTGTCAATATCTTAATTCGGATTAAGTTTTCATGGGTTCACTATAAACCTATTGGCCACTGCCAATATCAAATCAAAGTTTTCATGGGCTAACTATGAACCTGTCTTTCTGACATCTTCAATTATACATAGTTTTCATAGGCTTACTATGAACCTATGGGCCCTGTCAATATCTTCCTTTAATATTTTAGCATAATATATTCTAGTCTTCCTGACCTTCTGGATGCACTTCTACTCATTCAGGAGTTAACTTAATTTATATTCACTACCAGGTTAACCTAGCTGGTTATTCTGCCCTTCCCCAAAATACAGTCATAGGCCCATTACAATGTAAATATATATATATATATATGAAGAAGCAAACAAAATATCTTGGTTAATCCCTTTAATCTTTTAATCAAAGAAAACTTCTTCAAAGACTCCTTTTCAAAACACTTTATTTATTTATGCCATGGTTTTCTTTTAAAATGAGATTGGGTTGTTTGTTTTGAAAACTAAGGCTTTCGCATCCTTCAAAACCTTACTTTCGACCTCATTGGATAACTTCCTTCGAAAGCATATAAATCTCTTTTCATAGGCCCCTGCCTTTCGAAATACTTCAAAACTTCTCTTTCGAAACCTTTCGAATGTAATAAATAATTACTTATTAACTCTTAGAAGCATAGCTTCGAAACCTTTGAAAGTACCCCTTTCGAAACCTTTGAAAATACCCCTTTCGAAACCTTTGGAAGTATCCCTTCCGAAACCATTGAAAGTCCCTCTTTCGCAACCATTGGGTTTATACTTAAAATATCATTTGGGTCAAAGTGAAAATAAATGAAAGTATATCTTTCGAAACCATCCTTTATCATATAAAAAAATTGGGGAAAACTTGATGGTGTCGGCATTATCCCTTTTGAAAGCTTCAAAACATTTAAACAAAACACTGAAGGATAGCATTGAAACCCCCTTTCGAATCCACTGCCTTCGGAACCCTTGGGCCCTTTCAAAAGCATTTAGGAAGTGGCTTAAAACATCTTTAAAACAAAACTACCCTTCGAAGGCATTGATGACTTCAATATACTCGAAAGGAAAAAGAACGGCATGAGGGCTTTAACTAGGTCAGAACCCCTTCTTTCGAAAGCATTATTTTACAACTAAGGGAACTCATTCGAAAGCTCTTACTTTTAAAACATAAGATGGCAACCCCTTCGAAAGACTTTAGAAAACCTCTTTCGAAAACATACGCTTCGACTCCTTCGAAGGCCTTAATAAAACAAAGGCAGGTGCTTCACTTTTTTTAAAAAACAAAAGTTATCGACTCCCTCGAAAGCAATGCTTTCGACACCATGCCTTCCGCCTTTCTCCAATCCACTACATACCATCTAAGTGATACATTGTGTATTGGTTTCAGCTTAGTGGGGTTTCGACTTGATAGAAGGCGAAAGTTCTGAGTCGAAAGGTACCTTTATTAAAGGCAGAACCTGCTTTTCTAAGTAAAAGCCGATTAATGCCAATTAAAGCAAATTCTATCTAACTATTCTGCCATGTGTAAACATATGATTGGGTGCCTTAACTTTCCAAATTCTTTACCAAAATAACTACCGCTTAATTCCAGATCTAAAACAAGGTTAATTTAGCAAGTAAGCCCTTCCATTAAACAAAACCAATATTGCAAATAAGTCCTTCTAAAATAATTTAATTTGCATAGCAAATTACTTAGGAAAAATCCCCAAAAATGTCAGAAATTTACTTTAACTATGTTACCTAACATATCAAAATTTCAGACCAAAATTTTCAATATAATTTCTGAAATAAATTTATAAACCCAATTAACCACATTTTCCTTTGAAAATTCATAATAATCTTTCATTTTTTTATATCTTGGAAAATTATCAAAATTAAAACCCAACTCTAAAATCATGTCTTACATAACATAAATTTTTCCATGGCATCTAAACATCAATATCAATCGGTTTTGCCCTAAAACCGCATATATTTTTATTTAAACATTCTTGTTTAAATCAAAAAAATTTAATTCAAACATATCATCATCCAAATCATCATAGAAACAAATTTAATTTTAAATCCGAAAAACATACATTCATAAACAAAATAGAGATGGTATAAATTATTCTTCACCTTGATTATGATAAGGAGATTGGATTGAGATTGAGATTTATTCCCCTAGCTTTAATCCTTAGCTTTTATTTGATTTCTCTTCTCTTTTCTCATTGATTATGGTCGGCTCCTCTTCTCTTGCGTTTTTGTTTTGTTTTCAAAATGACGTGAAATGTAGAAAATGAAATGTGAATGGAATATATATAAGGGTAAGGGTTATGTGCGGCTATTTCCCAATATACCCTTATTGTAACAACCCGTGATTGCGGTTACCAAATAATAAATTAAAATTGGGATTTTAATTTAATTGGAGCTATTAATGATTTTTTTTATGTGACTAATTTGTTCAAAAGTTAGTTATTTTGAATAAATTGATATTTTGGGCCTAAGTGTAAAATGGAGAATTTAATGGAAATTAATTAGGGTAAATGGAAATTTATAATATTGAAAATTTTTATATGTGTAAAATAGTGCAATATTTGAATTGGGAATTTAATTTACAATTAAATTGCAAAACGGTGATTTTGGGCAATTTTGACTAAAATGTGTTTTGGAATAAATAGGGGTTAAATTGTAAGTTGGAAAATATTGTGATGTAAAATTTTATAACTGTAGCTAAATTATTTTGGTAACATATTTTAAAATTTTATGGGTAAATAATGTGTAGTTTGTACTTAGAGAAATTAGCTAACTTGAGATATGGAACATATTCCAAGTCCTAATGGGTATTAGGCCCACTAACCCACTTCCATTAGCCTATAAACCATCTTTTACCCATTTATTTCAGCCAACATCTCATTCTATAACCCCTTAAACCCTATAGCAAAACACTAAATAATGGCCTCCAAACCTAGAGCAAAGCTTCATTAATCTTCATCAAAGTCAAAGGGGTTTTAATCTAATCATTTGAAGGTAATAGCAATCACAAAATCCACCTCTAATCCATTGTTTAATTTATGAAATTATTTTGTAATCCTCTTTTTTTGTGCATTTAGATTGTAAAACTCTTTGATCTTCTTTTCATTGCTTGGGAAAGAGGTAATATATGCTAGCTGAAATTATAATTAGTTTATTACTGTTAGTAAATTAGGAATATCTCATTTATCTTAAATCGGAATTAAGATTTTCTTGATGTTCTGGAAATCTTATTCTGTAGGCTATAACTTTTATGTTTTGAGCTTTGCCTAATTTTGTGGTTTGTATGGTCGAAATCACGTTTGTTTGTCGCTGACCTGACAACAAACTACAGGGTTGATAAAATAAAAACCTGAAATTGATTTGGCCATAAGTTATTCGTTTCTTATCCAAATCTAATAATTTTGGATGTTACGGAAAGCTTAGATTTAGCGCTAAAACTTTCATGTTTTGAGTTTCATGAAATTTCGAAGTTAATTTGGTCAAAACTGTGCATTCTTACTACTGTCCCGAGAGCACATTGACAGTGATATAGAATTTAGATCTGAGAATTGTTTTAGTCATAAAACTTTCATCCCCGATCGGTATTTGACGATCTTGGTCATTCCGGAAAGCTTATAAACTAACCTACAACTTTTATATTATTCATTTTGTCAGAATTGGAAGTTTACTATGCCAAAATTGCGGTTTTTCATCTCTGGTCTGTTAGTGCATAACTATAGGCCTTAGTCTCTTTTCTCCCGTTGTTTTCAGTACAGAACCCCGACTTTGCGACGCCATCCCGGGCTCGTCCTTTGTCGGATTTCAACGTTTTCGGACTCGTTGGAAAGCTGGAGTTCGAACTCCATCTCCAGAAAGTTTGATTAGTATCCGAGTTCATTTGACTCTTCGAAATTGCTGTCGAATAGGGACCCGGATCTCAACCTGAAGCAGTGTATTCACTGTTTCCGGGTCCGACTTTGGAGCGTCGCTGCTACTTCGTTTCAAGTCGGAATCGAGTAATTCCTTTTGCGTTCTGAAGTAGGAATGTCGGACTACGTTCCTTTCAATTTTCATGCCATTCAGATTCAGCCTGCTGGTCCGAATAATTTTCCGAACTTGGGTTCGCGTCAGTTTTGGACTATTTTCCAACACTTAAGAATATTTTCAGTGTTTTCTTGTTTTATCGATTTCTTACTCCCTGTTTCCAGTTTTGAAACTGAAACTTTGTGACACTGCCACGGTCACATCCTTGGTCGGAATCCAACATTTTCGAACTCGTTGGAAAGCTGGAGTTCCGAACTCCGTCTCTAGAAAGTTTGATTAGTATCCGAGTTCATTTGACTCTTCGAAATTGATGTCGAAGAGGGACCCGGATCTCAGCCTGAAACAGTGTATTCACTGTTTCCGGGTCCGACTTTGGAGCGTCGCTGCGACTTCTTTTCAAGTCGGAATCGAGTAATTCATTTTGCGTTCTGAAGTAGGAATATTGGACTACGTTCCTACCAATTTTCATGCTATTCGGATTCAGTGTGCTGGTCCGAATAATTTTCCGAACTTGGGTTCGCGTCAGTTTTGGACTATTTTCCAACACTTAAGAATATTTTCAGTGATTTTCTGGTTTTATCGATTTCTTTGAGATTTGTCGCTGGATTTCGTACACGGGCCTTATAAAAAGGTTTTAAAAGGATTTTTCACTCTGAAATGGCTTTCGAAATTATTATATAATATTATTTTTAATTAATAAATTAATTACTCCATAATAGGGGAGTTTTCAAAGGCCGTTTTAAAGTGATTTCAAACCAATTATAAATCTATTTTCCGTAATTATTTTCTATAATAAAATCCCACACTCACACTCTAGCACTTCGAGCGAAGTGGAAATGTGCTTAAACGGTTGGGAAAAACTCCGGCCTATGAAACCGTGTGTATTTCCTTTCCGGTTAATCCCCGACCTATTCGATTGAACGTTTTGGCCTTTCGGCCTAGTTTACCGATGACATGAGGTGAACTTTGTACTGTGTTCAGTGTGGAAGGTTACTATTGGTTAGTAAACCGTTTAGTGCGAATGTGGGGTATGGGACTCATGTTAACACTTTACGGGATCCTTGCTAAAAGTTCGTGACACATTCCTTTTATTACCTTTGGGATAGTGTCTTCAGAATGTCTCCCTTAGAGGTATCGTTTTGGCATATCTACTTAGATGACCGTTATACATCTCTACTTAGATGTATCGTTTTTGGCATCTCTACATAGATGGCCGTTATACATCTCTACATAGATGTATCGTGTTTGGCATCTCTACTTAGATGGCCTATTATACATCTCTACTTAGATGTATCGTTTTTGACATCTCTACTTAGATGTTTATGTTTTGGCATTTGTGCTTACGTTATGTCGATGATATGAGGCTTATTATACATCTCTACTTAGATGTTTTGTTTTGACATTTGTGACTATGTTATGCCGATGATATGAGGCTTATTATACATCTCTACTGAGATGTTTTGTTTTGACATTTGTGACTATGTTATGCCAATGATACAAGGCATGCTATACTTCTCTACTTAGATGTTTATTTCTTCTCTATGTGAGAGTTTGTGGTCTATAGTACAATGTTATATATCGCCTCATTATCTATCATGTTTATCTCAGTTTATTAACTGATTGTTTGGCTAGCCTGACCCGAGTGTTTTTCGCTCGGGTCAGACCGAGTTGTTTCAGGTTAGGTCTCTAGACTTAGCTTACTGTGCTTCCGCTTGGACATTATCTGCTATGCTGATAGATAGCTCTTTATATTTGTCCACTATTTTGATACTCTGATTATTCAGTCTCTTATGTACATATCTTTGACTCACATGTGTGAGCGGTGGCTTTGTACCCACCTTTTTGATATTTTGATCTGTATTGACGATATATTGTACCTATGTTCTGTGACTGTTATGTGACTGTTCTATGATGATGATGTTATCATTTAGTATTATGTTTGTTCTGAACCTATTTTCCTTAGCCATTCTAATTTCGTTATAAATATCTATTGGATATGTCGAACCACTTGAAAAAAAAAAGCGATACCACATTTCGACGTATTCAGTAGATAGTTATAACTTGATTACATATGGTTGCTTCCATTATACTCTATTCTCCGTTCCAGCAGACGGTATTACTCCATAATACTCTTTGTTAGAATGGGTCTCGGAGTGGGGCATTACATCTTGGTATCGGAGCCAAGGTTCAGAATTGAGCATAACAAACACAGAACAGACACGTAGTACAATACATTATAATACGATCCAAATTGAACATATCCACCTTTAGATAAATAAGTTAGGAATATGTGTAGGAATCTATTATATTCCGTAATATTCCTTAATGAATTATCTATCTTTGAATCGTGCTTAACTAAATCTACCGATCATATGTTTAAAGAGTGTCCCAAGCCTCTTTTCTACCGCTATTGTAAGAAGGAGGGTCATCATTATTCCACTCGTCCTACTGCACCTCCTAGATCTGGCAAGCTTAAAGCTGCCAAGGCTCCTAAATCTTCAGCTCAGCCTCGAGGTACGCATCCTTCCATTCTTGAAGGTTCTATTTTATTTCATGGTAGATCTTGTAGAGTTCTCTTTGATACGGGTGCCTCTCACTCATTCGTATCAAAGGAACTAGTTGATACTTTATCTTTGGATGTTACTTGTTTGGTTTCTTCACTAAGGATTATGAATCCCATCGGCGGATCCACGACCCTTAGCTTGCTTTGTGAGGATATAGATATTGATCTTTGTGGATTTTCTTTCCGTGCGAATCTGCACGTTATGGAGTATTTGGGCTTTGACATGATTCTTGGCATGGATTGGCTCACTCAGTACGATGCCAAAATCATTTGTTCGGAGCAGATATTATTTCTTCGTCATCCTGACTCGTCCGCTCCGTTAGCTATTGCTCTTCAGGATGTTGGGATTTCTGATATTACTTTATTTTCTCTTGATTCACGAGATGAGGATGTGGACATATCTCATATTCCTGTTGTTCGGGATTTCCCAGATATATTCGAGCTAGTATCAGGCCTGCCGCCAAAGAGGGCCATTGAGTTCCGCATCGATCTCATTCCAGGCTCCCACCCAGTTGGGCATCCTCCCACGAGGATGTCTACTAAAGAGAATGAGGAACTCAGGAAGCAGTTAGTAGAGCTTGAGGCGAAGCAGTTCATTCAGTCCAGTTCTTCGCCATGGGGTGCTGCTGTGGTCTTCGTTAAGAAGCCCGATGGCTCTCTTAGGCTTTGCATTGACTATCGCAAGCTTAATGAGTTGACCATCGGAAATCATTATCCATTGCCATGGATAAACGATATGTTTGATCAGTTGAGCGGAGCGAAGGTCTTTTCCCAGCTCGACCTTGCCACCGGATTTCATCAGCTCCGAGTTGCGGAAGATATCATTCCTCTTACCGCTTTCCGCACTCGTTATGGTTCTTTTGAGTGATTGGTCATGCCATTCGGCTTGATGAACGCACCGGCTTTCTTCGTCGATCTTATGAATCGAGTATTCCGGGAATACATCGATAGATTCGTTCTGGTTTTCATCGACGATATTCTTATTTATTCTAGATATGAGGCAGAGCATGCTCATCAATTGCGGATCGTCTTGGATACTCTTCGTCAGCATCAACTTAAGGCCAAGCTCTCCAAGTTCCATTTTTGGATGAGCAAGGTCAAGTTCTTGGGCCATATTGTATCATCTGAGGGTATTTCTGTCGATCCTGCCAAGATCGAAGCTATTCAGAATTGGAAGCAGCCCGAGAACGTTCATGATATTCGCAGCTTCCTTGGTCTGGCGGGTTATTACCGTCGGTTTATCAAGGATTTCTCTCGAGTTGCACTTCCCCTTACGACGCTGACTCGTAAGGGTGTTCGCTTTATTTGGTCTGATAAGTGTGAAGCTTCCTTTCAGCGACTGAAGGAACTTCTCACTCATGCTCCTATTCTAGTGGTTCCAGAGAGTAACCATGATCTTGTTGTTTACATCGATGCTTGTGGTAGCGGGCTCGGTGATGTGCTTATGCAGAAGGATCGGGTAGTTGCTTATGCTTCCAGGCAACTACGTCCGAATGAGGTTCGATATCCTACTCATGATCTTGAGTTAGCAGCTATCGTCTTTGCCTTGAAGACATTGCGTCACTTTCTATTAGGCGAACACTTCATTCTTTACACCGATCACAAGTCGCTGAAGTATCTATTCAGTCAGTGGGATCTCAATATGAGGCAGCAGCGATGGCTTGAGTTTCTCGCCTCATATGATTTAGATATTCAGTATACCCCTGGCAAGGGTAATCGTGTTGCAGATGCGCTCAGTCGCAAGCACTCGGCGATAGTTTCTATGATGATTGTCGAGTGTGATATTCTTGAGACCCTATCTTTGTGTGATATTAGAGATCGAGCTCCATCTTCTGATTCTCCGGTCTTATTATTCAGCTTGGAAGCTCGTCCTATCTTATTGGATCGCATTGCCCATGCTTAGCGGCAGGATCTAGACTTATTGCATCTTATTCATCTTCTCGAGTCGGGATCCAGTGATGAGACATTGCTGGATTATTCTCTTGATTTTCATCGGTGTCTTCATAGGAGGAACCGTATTGTTGTACCATCTGATTTATCACTTAGGCATGACATTCTGGACGAGTATCATCGCTCTAAGTACACTATACATCCCGGTTCGAGTAAGATGTATGCCGATATGTGCCGGCTATATTATTGGGAGGGTTTGAAGAGAGATGTTGCAAGTTATGTGAGCGGTTGCATGACTTGTCAACAGATCAAGGCCAAGCATCAGCGTCCATCTGGTCTTCTTCAGCCTCTAGAGATTCCATTATGGAAATGGGATCAGATATCCATGGATTTCATTGACGGTCTGCCTCGATCGAGGTCAGGCCATACTTCTATCTGGGTTATTGTTGATCGCTTGACCAAATCGTCTCATTTCATTCCGATTAAGTCCACTCGGACTGCACCTCAGTTGGCCAAGCTCTATGTGAAGGAAGTCGTACGACTTCATGGAATTCCTAGCTCTATCGTGTGTGATCGAGACACCATTTTCACTAGTCACTTCTGGAAGTGCCTACAGTCAGCTTTGGGCACAAAGCTGAATCTCTCTACTGCTTATCACCCTCAGACTGACGGTCAGACTGAGAGGGTGAATCGTGTTTTGGAGGATCTTTTGCGCTGTTGTATTCAAGATTTCGGGGGTAGTTGGGAGGATCATTTACCTCTCGTAGAGTTCTCCTACAACAACAGCTATCAGTCTAGTATTGGCATGGCACCTTTCGAGGCTCTATACGGAAGGCCATGTCGTTGTCCTGCTTGTTGGTTAGAATCTGGCGAGAAGCTCATTCTTGGTCCAGATTCAGTTCGGGAATCTTCTGAAAAGATTGTTCTTATCCGTCAGAGAATGAGAGAGGCACATGACCGCCAGAAATCCTATGCGGACAACCGTAGGAAGCCTCTTGAGTTCTCCATTGGTGATTTTGTCTTCAGTCGGATTTCTCCCATGAAGGGGGTTGTGCGTTTCAGCTCTACATGGAAATTGGCTCCTCGCTATGTTGGACCATTTCCTATCACGGAACGCATCGGCCCCGTTGCTTATCGTGTGGCTCTACCTGCTCATTTTTGCGGAATGCATGACGTGTTCCATGTTTCTCAGCTTCGCAAGTGTGTTCGCGATCCTGATTCTGTTATTGATCCACATATTATACTGGATTTAGAGATTTCTCCTGATTTATCTATTGAGCAGCAACCTCTTCGTGTGCTTGATTCGGAGGTTAGACGCCTTCGAAACAAAGAGGTCCCGCTTGTGAAGATTCAATGGTCGTCTAATCCTAAGGACTGCACTTGGGAGACCAGAGAGTTTATCGAGCGTACTTATCCCGGTTTTCTATCTTCATCTGTTGTTGGTGAGTATTTTTACTTCACCTTCGTTTGATTTATTTTGAGGATTAGATGTTATAGATAACTTCCATGATAGGGAATTGCGGGGACGCAATTTTCTTAAGGGGGGAGTCTGTAACAACCCGTAATTGCGGTTACCAAATAATAAATTAAAATTGGGATTTTAATTTAATTGGAGCTATTAATGATTTTTTTATGTGACTAATTTGTTCAAAAGTTAGTTATTTTGAATAAATTAATATTTTGGGCCTAAGTGTAAAATGGAGAATTTAATGGAAATTAATTAGGGTAAATGGAAATTTATAATATTGCAAAATTTTATATGTGTAAAATAGTGCAATATTTGAATTGGGAATTTAATTTACAATTAAATTGCAAAACGGTGATTTTGGGCAATTTTGACTAAAATGTGTTTTGGAATAAATAGGGGTTAAATTGTAAGTTGGAAAATATTGTGATGTAAAATTTTATAACTATAGCTAAATTATTTTGGTAACATATTTTAAAATTTTATGGGTAAATAATGTGTAGTTTGTACTTAGAGAAATTAGCTAACTTGAGATATGGAACATATTCCAAGTCCTAATGGGTATTAGGCCTACTAACCCACTTCCATTAGCCTATAAACCATCTTTTACCCATTTGTTTCATCCAACATCTCATTCTATAACCCCTTAAACCCTAGAACAAAACACTAAATAATGCCCTCCAAACCTAGAGCAAAGCTTCATTAATCTTCATCAAAGTCAAAGTGGTTTTAATCTAATCATTTGAAGGTAATAGCAATCACGAAACCCACCTCTAATCCATTGTTTAATTTCTGAAATTATTTTGTAATCCTCTTTTTTTTGTGCATTTAGATTTAAAACTCTTTGATCTTCTTTTCATTGCTTGGGAAAGAGGTAATATATGCTAGCTGAAATTTTAATTAGTTTATTGCTGTTAGTAAATTAGGCATATCTCATTCATCTTAAATCGAAATTAAGATTTCCTTGATGTTCTGGAAATCTTATTCTATAGGCTATAACTTTTATGTTTTAAGCTTTGCCTAATTTTGTGGTTTGAATGGTCGAAATCACGTTTGTTTGTCGCTGACCTGACAATAAACTACAGGGTTGATAAAATAAAAACCTGAAATTGATTTGGCCATAAGTTACTCGTTTCTAATCGAAATCTAATAATTTTGGATGTTCTGGAAAGCTTAGATTTAGGGCTAAAACTTTCATGTTTTGAGTTTCATAAAATTTTGAAGTTAATTTGGTCAAAACTGTGCATTCTTACTACTGTCCCGAGAGCACATTGACAGTGATATAGAATTTAGATGTGAGAATTGTTTTAGTCATAAAATTTTCATCCCCGATCGGAATTTGACGATCTTGGTCATTCCGGAAAGCTTAGAAACTAAGCTAAAACTTTTATTTTATTCATTTTGTCAGAATTGGAAGTTTACTATGCCAAAATTGTCGTTTTTCATCTCTGGTCTGTTAGTGCATAACTATAGGCCTTAGTCTCTTTTCTCCCGTTGTTTTCAGTATAGAACCCCGACTTTGTGACGCCATCTCAGGCTCGTCCTTTGTCGGATTTCAACGTTTTCGGACTCGTTGGAAAGCTGGAGTTCCGAACTCCATCTCCAGAAAGTTTGATTAGTATCCGAGTTTATTTGACTCTTCGAAATTGCTGTTGAAGAGGGACCCGGATCTCAGCCTGAAACAGTGTATTCACTGTTTCCGGGTCCGACTTTGGAGCGTCGCTGCTACTTCGTTTCAAGTCGGAATCGAGTAATTCCTTTTGCGTTCTGAAGTAGAAATGTCGGAATACGTTCCTACCAATTTTCATGCCATTCGGATTCATCTTGCTGATCCGAATAATTTTCCGAACTTGGGTTCGCGTCAGTTTTAGACTATTTTCCAACACTTCGAATATTTTCAGTGATTTTCTAGTTTTATCGAATATTTTCAGTGATTTTCTGGTTTTATCGATTTCTTACTCCCTGTTTCCAGTTTTGAAACTAAAACTTTGTGACACTGCCACGGTCACATCCGTGGTCAGAATCCAACGTTTTTAGACTCGTTGGAAAGCTGGAGTTCCGAACTCCATCTCTAGAAAGTTTGATTAGTATCTGAGTTCATTTGACTCTTCGAAATTGCTGTCGAAGAGGGACCCGGATCTCAGCCTGAAACAGTGTATTCACTGTTTCCGGGTCCGACTTTGGAGCGTTGCTACGACTTCTTTTCAAGTCGGAATCAAGTAATTCTTTTTGCGTTCTGAAGTAGGAATGTCGTACTACGTTCCTACCAATTTTCATGCCATTCGGATTCAGTTTGCTGGTCCGAATAATTTTCCGAACTTGGGTTCGCGTCAGTTTTGGACTATTTTCCAACACTTAGAATATTTTCAGTGATTTTCTGGTTTTATCGATTTCTTTGAGATTTGTCGCTGGATTTCATACACGGGCCTTATAAAAAGGTTTTAAAAGGATTTTTCACTCTGAAATGGCTTTCGAAATTATTATATAATATTATTTTTAATTAATAAATTAATTACTCCATAATAGGGGAGTTTTCAAAGGCCGTTTTAAAGTGATTTCAAACCAATTATAAATCTGTTTTCCGTAATTATTTTCTATAATAAAATCCCACACTCACACTTTAGCACTTCGAGCGAAGTGGAAAGGTGCTTAAACGGTTGGGAAAAACTCCGGCCTATGAAACCGTGTGTATTTCCTTTCCGGTTAATCCCCGACCTATTCGATTGATCGTTTTGGCCTTTCGGCCTAGTTTACCGATGACATGAGGTGAACTTTGTACTGCTTTCAGTGTGGAAGCTTACTATTAGTTAGTAAACCGTTTAGTGCGAACATGGGGTATGGGACTCATGTTAACACTTTACGGGTTCCTTGCTAAAAGTTCGTGACACATTCCTTTTATTACCTTTGGGATAGTGTCTTCAGACTGTCTCCCTTAGAGGTATCGTTTTGGCATCTCTACTTAGATGGCCGTTATACATCTCTACTTAGATGTATCGTTTTTGGCATCTCTACATAGATGGCCATGATACATCTCTACATAGATGTATCGTGTTTGGCATCTCTACTTAGATGGCCTGTTATAAATCTCTACTTAGATGTATCGTTTTTGGCATCTCTACATAGATGGCCGTTATACATCTCTACATAGATGTATCGTGTTTGGCATCTCTACTTAGATGGCCTGTTATACATCTCTACTTAGATGTATCGTTTTTGACATCTCTACTTAGATGTTTATGTTTTGGCATTTGTGCTTACGTTATGCCGATGATATGAGGCTTATTATACATCTCTACTTAGATGTTTTGTTTTGACATTTGTGACTATGTTATGCCGATGATATGAGGCTTATTATACATCTCTACTTAGATGTTTTGTTTTGACATTTGTGACTATGTTATGCCAAAGATACAAGGCTTGCTATACATCTCTACTTAGATGTTTATTTCTTCTCTATGTGAGAGTTTGTGGTCTATAGTACTATGTTATATATCGCCTCATTATCTATCATGTTTATCTCAGTTTATTAACTGATTGTTTGGCTAGCCTGACCCGAGTGTTTTTCGCTTGGGTCAGACCGAGTTGTTTCAGGTTAGGTCTCTAGACTTAGCTTTCTGTGCTTCCGCTTGGACATTATCTGCTATGCTGATAGATAGCTCTTTATATTTGTCCACTATTTTGATACTCTGATTATTCAGTCTCTTATGTACATATCTTTGACTCACATGTGTGAGCGGTGGCTTTGTACCCACCTTTTTGATATTTGGATCTGTATTGACGATATATTGTACCTATGTTCTATGACTGTTATGTGACTGTTCTGTGATGATGATGTTATCATTTAGTATTATGTTTGTTCTGAACCTATTTTCCTTAGCCATTGTAATTTCGTTATAAATATCTATTGGATATGTCGAACCACTTGAAAAAAAGGTGATACCACATTTCGACGTATTCAGTAGATAGTTAGAGCTTGATTACATATGGTCGCTTCCATTATACTCTATTCTCCGTTCCAGCAGACGGTATTACTCCGTAATACTCTTTGTTAGAATGGGTCTCGGAGTGGGGCGTTACACTTATGTAGATTAATTAACTTATAACCCATCTTAAGCCCATTTAATTAGTTAATTGAGCATGAACTAAATTTATTTATTCAAATCTCAATCCCCTTATCGCTTAACATTTACATTATTTTATTTAATTTATCTAATCGAATCTCTTGAATAATGTTATCAAAAATTAGGGGTGTTATAATCATAGTATTTTCAAAAAGCTTATGTAGTGTAGTGGTAAGGGAATGCGCTCATCACTTAGCCCACCCGGTTCGAATCCTAACTTTGCATATTTTTAGCCATTTTATTATACACCTATCCATCATCATTTTGACCTGAAATAGCCTAATAAACACTTAATAGCATTGTTGTATGGTTGTTATCATCAAAACGCTATATGTATATATATATATAGTTCTTTCATTCTCCATCATTTTGATGATGACAACCACATAACTTTAATATAAAATAATAGCCCCTCCCCGAGATATATGTTATGTAAGTTTATTTCCCTTAACTTCATATAAATACCAACATAAAATATGTAAAACACACATTCTTCTCCCCCTTTGTCATCAACAAAAGGGGTAAGAGCGTTGGCGTATTATCTGATACAAACTCCCCCTAAGTATATTGTTTCTCTTTAACTTTTAACTATTTACTCCCTCCATCAATATACTCATTATTTCTCCCCCTTTGTAATTAATAAAAAGTATGAGAAAATTAAAAATAAATGGAGAATACCATAGAAAAGTCAAAATTAAATAATTTAACATTAATGTATAACGATGAGTAACCAACAGATATGTCAAATGTAAGCAAAATGATACTCATTTTACAATAGATATAAGGTTTACGACTTAGAAAACCATAACCAGTTAGAGGTGGTTGAATTCTATTAAAAGTATAATTTCCACTATTAATCACAGTGTCATAATAATTGCTAATGTATGATTAATTATCTATCGCAATCAATTAGATTAGCAGGAACCCATATATCAACATTAATTATCATTGATTTAGTATTCAAAGGATTTTATCTATTTCTAAGCATAATAATATTATGACATGGATAGGTTTTAGAACTATCTCTACTTTTAGTACTAGTATTAAAATGTATATACATGAATTCATATTTATTACTTTTTCTACAATTATCTTGTTTATAATCTACACCAGTTCTATTTTATGCGCTTTGCTATTAGTAGTTAAGGAAGATAAACTATCTTTTTCTCTATTAAAATTTGTGATTTTCTCATTTAATTTATCAAAAACAGCTTTGAAGTCACAAATTTCTTTTTGCAACATAATATTTTATCTTTTAAAAATTAACATTCTTTAATTAATTCTAGATTTTTATCATTTAAAGCCCTATTCTCTTTTTCAAGGGACAAAAGCTTAGAATTAAAATCATTTAAAGAATTTTCCAAAAGTATTTTTTTATTTTGCAAAACTTCGATTTCCTTTAAAAGATCCGTATTTTTATTGTTTAAGCGCTCAGTATCTTTTAGTTGAAAATCTTTTTGTAAAATAAGTTCTTTCAATGTATTTCCAAAAATTTCAGTTTGTTTTGCTAAAAACTTATTTTCTTCTGTTAAAATTCTAAATTTACGCTCACAATCATTTGGTTTAGCTAAAGCAATAGAATTGACTTTTATGATGCTTTATAATCTTTTACTAACTTCTCATGCGTTTGTAAAAGATAACTATATATAGAATCTAAGCGTATCGATTTTGATCTGAGATTAGCCACATAGTACATGTACTTTGATTCTATAGATTGTTGTTCACTTCTAGAAATTTGCTTTCTCTCGATTGTTTTTAAGCTCTAGCTGGATCTTGTCTTTCTATCCATTATTCTATGATGTTGTGTTGATCAATAGAATTCCAGCTATGATACCACTTGTTAGTCGCTATGAACAGGATCGAAGATGGCCAACAATAATAAACAATGTAAATGCAGCGGAATAGTATAACAGTAGATCACCCAGTCGACTTTATACTAGTTTGGACCTCTCGTCCTGTGTCCAATCTCGAAGCCCCCCTTCAGTATTTCACTATCTACACCCTCACTTCATCCGGAGGAATGAGTTTACATACTTTGCTTGAATAAATGAACAGGACTTCAACAACAATTAGTTGCAGCGTAACAAAGACATTACTCTCTGACATAGCGTATCTTAATATACAGAATGTCAGATTAATGTATAATGACTCCTATAACTAAACCAAATATATTAAGTGGAGGTGTAGATGTTAAGGAGTTTATTCGACTAGAGTATGGGATGTAGATGTAACAATCCTGTATTTTACAATTATTTTTAAATTGATTTCCAGATTTAAAAGCTTTATTTATGAAAAGAATAAATTTTGTTATTGTAAATATAAAAACTTTGATTTTGTATGTGGATTAGAATTCCAAATATGAATAAATTTAATATTTCCAGAAAATGTGAATTTTGGTTAAAATAGTCAAACTTTGACTTTTAAACTTAAAAATTTAAAAGTTTGAAATTATAAATTTTATCTTTTATTATAAAAATAGATGTAATAACTTGAACACTACTTTTCGGTTCGTTGAAAACGGAGTTAAAATGTAAAAGTTATGTACATTTCAATTTTTAGTATAATTTGTTTTATTGTGCAATTTTGCCTATTTTAAATTTTATAAATCATATTTTCTTTCTTATATTTTATTTTAATATGTGTCAATATGTTTATTTATGTATATTTCCATCTCTAAATATTTTAAAAATGATAATAGAATTTTTCCAAAATTTACTATGATGATTTCCTATTTTTAAAGGCTGTTTTCCTATTTTCTGCTACTTTCTTCATTAGAAATTATATGTAAATTAAATTTTAAATGTTTATTTTGTGAATATATTTTTATTTCATGTTATTATTTTTGTTTAAAAATATATTACAAGCTCATATGAATTTTCTAAAAATTTATTCTATTCAATTCCAAATTTTCTAGACTAGTTTACTATTTAGCTATTTTCTTAATTTAACTTTATATAATTGATAAATATTTATATAAATTATTATATTTTGATAAAATTTCGAAATTTTATCTGGGATTATTATTATTTTCCAGAAATATAAAGTTATAAAAAAGGAATTAAAGATATATGAAGAGTTTGATACCTTTTGTGTGCTTAGCCCTTTTGAATTCTACCGTTTCTTTTCAATCAATACATCTTTTATTTTATTTTTTCCGTTCTTTTCCTCATTCATTATCAGCCAACTCCCTCATCTTATTCACGAATTTTCGAAGCTCCAAAACCCTAAAAAAATTCATGGCCTCCATCTTGCAAAAATATTTGGTAATCTCCCTCTTTTCTTTCTACTTTTTTTCTTACTTTTCTATGCAATTTTGCCTTGATCTCTTCACATGTTTGCTTGGCCTAGCCTCTAGCACCTTCATCCCCATCATCACCTCCTCCATCTACTACAGCAACCACTCCCTTCCCTCTGACCAAGATAGGCCATGACCTTCCACTTGAAGCCATCACCACAAAACTCCACAAAACATTGCCTAGACCACACATATCATCACCTACCCTCCATATCTTGCTTTGGCCACCCCCTTAGCCACCACCACCACTTGCTACATGACCTTTGGCTGCTGCTACTCATTACACAAACCTCTTTCCAGACCTGTACCAGATGATGGCCGAGCCATTTCACCCATAGACCGAGCCAAAAGTTGAACCAAACTCCACTATGTTGCCTAGTCTCTTGATATTCTTGTGTTGTAACTTCCTCCACATGTTCTAGCCTTTATGCCATGCATTCCTATGATCAAACCTGAGCCAAAGTCATGTCAAACCTGACCTAAATAAACCCCTAGGCCATGCAAAGCATTGTAGAAAACAAGGCAAAAGATTTGACATTCAAATATCTTTTCAGTTCAAAGTTATTTCATTTTAAAGTCGTATTCAATTTTGTTGTTTTGATTGTTTGTTCTGGGTTGTGCACAAGAGTTGTAGCTTGGATTCGCTCTCCACTCAAGTCTGTAGTCTTGTCATCGTGCTTTATTTTCCATTGTGTCATTGGTTTTGATATCTCCAGCACAAACAGGTGAGTTATTCTCACCAGACAATATGTACCAATATAACTGATAAACCGACACCATTTGAATCTGTAATGTATATCATCATGTTATATATGTTTATATTATTATCATATGATGTTCACACCTGTTATTACACTTATTATATCATATGTTACTGTTATTTCATGCTATTCTGTTATTTATATATGTTTATCACACTGCAAGTTCCATGTAGATTAGAATCACTATGGGTTGAAATGATACATACCCGAACGGACTTTAGAATAGGGAAAAATCATTATGGGCTGAAATGATAAGCCTGAATGGTTTTTATTTATTTTATTTAACTTGGGATTTCGGGTTTGAAATGATAGAACCTGGATTTTTCTTTTTAAACTGCGGATTGAAATGATACATATCTGTATCACTTGACCTAGGTTAGAAAATTATATACAGGCCCGTGGTTATTTTATAAAGTGTTTTGGATGATTTTAAGTATTTTTAAAAATATAAATTTATGAAATTTGATTTAAATAGATTTTGAAATGTTTAAAATAAAGAAATTATGGTTTTTTTTCTATGAGTTAAAAATGTAATTAATGAATGGTTAAATTGGATTATTGAAATATAACTTAAGTTTGGAATTTGGAATTTTGGTTAAAAATGATATTTAAGTTATATGAAAAAAATGGAAATTTAATTATATTTGGAAAATGGTAAAATATGATAATTTGATTAAATTTGAATTTAAGTTATTTATTAAAGTATTATTGATTTTTCTATGAATTTAAGTGGTTAAATAAATGAATGTTTAAAAGTGATCTTTTAAAATATAACTTGACTAGGAAATATGAAATTTGGTTTTAATTAAAGGTTTAAGTTAATTAAATAAAATTGGAAATTTAGTTAAATTTGTGAAATGGTAATTTAAATTTGAAGTGTTAAGTTATTTGTTGAAATGTGAAGAATTGGAAACTTTTACACTTAAATTTATTAAGTAAATTGTTGAAAATTGGATTTTATTATAAGAAATTTATTATGAAAAGATATATGTTAAACGATATGTAAATGAACATTTTAAATGTTAAAATATGATTTTTAAAATGTTTATGTGTTTTAAATTAAAGTTATTTAATTGCTGGAAATACACTAACACCTGAAATTAACTTTTAATAGCATTCAGAAATGCTATAGATTCTGTTTTGAACTAAAATTGTGTAAAAAGAGCTATTACAGCATTTTTGAAATGCTGTAGTTGCTGTAATTGAACTTATAGGCTAATATTGAACTCAGGTCTATTATAACATTCTCTGGAAATGCTATAATGGTCTGCAGTCTTTGCTGAAACCAAATTTAACCCTTGTTTTGAAATCTGAACTACCGCAGCACTTCTGAAATGCTGTCTTTTCTGTTTTGAACTATAATTCAACTAAAACTGAGTTTTAACAGCAGTTTTAAGTGCTGTCTTTGCTGAATTAAAAATGTTTTCAAATATAACCTATAGCAGTTGTTTTTAAATGCTGTGAAATGCTGAAATTTTAATAATTAGGGTTTTTGACTTAGTAAAGGAACTCAGAATGGTTTGAAACTTTGGAAATTGAATACTTGATTTGAAAATATAATAATTACACTTTTAAAAGGTTTAAATGAATTATTTGATTGGAATATAAACTATTTAAAAGGTGACTTGAAATGATAATAAATGAAGTATACCTTTAAATTTAAAAGGTATTTAAAGTTGAATATTTAGATTTGAACTCAAATGATATTTGGAATATTAAAATGATTTGAAATGAAGTTTTGAAATGATATGATATTTTAAAAATATGGAAATGGTTTGGAATTGATTTAATCTTTATTTTGATAAAGATTTGGATTTGAAATGATATTCTATTTTGAAGTATAAACTGTTTTTAAACTTATAACCATGGGTTATAATAACGATTGCTTGTTAAAGAGACCGAGATCGGATATGGACATACTCTCTGTCGATACCGAAAACCACTTTGACAACTGTGTACGCGGTGGAGTTTCCAGAATGAAGTAGGATGGTGGCGACGTTCTTAAGGTATGTTACGTGGACCAAACTCTCGTGAGTTGGCATAAGGTGGCTAAAACAGGAGCGATCTCGGACCAGTGAGGTAGCACCTCTTCTCGAACACATTTCTTCGATATTATACACTTACTTGTGATTGATTAGATGGCCATCCTCCGATTTGGGAGCGTTGTTCGAGGTGGACGATAGTGGCTGCTATGCGCTCCATCAGTCCGTGTGCATAATTGGTATATCTACCCTGGCATTGCCTAGATGTGCTGTGTCACCTACCATATCGAGCTTTACTATGATTTGTGATTTCTCCCGTAGCCTGTGGAGTATCGAGGGTAGCCCCCAGTTTGGGAGTATGCTAATACTGGATAGACTACTGGGACTATTACGTGTTAAGGTGGAAAATGTAAAGCCTTAATGCTATTTAAAAGTATGTTTATTTTATATTAGACATTATTATATAGCGTATATTACTACATAGTAGATAGTTTAACGGATCCTTAGAGGATGGGCGGTCCCAAGCATCTTCTAAGTTACTTGTACCCTTATTACAGTTCGCTTGAGTTGGTTTACATTATGTAAGTATATATTGTCCTGACTCGAGTGTTTTGTGTTTTGCTTTACGCTCGGGTCAGCCTGAGTTATTCACAGATTTGGATTTCCACTCGCTTGGAGATTTGAATCGCTGGAGATTATCTACTTGTCATGTCCTATCTATTTCAATTCCGTTGTTCTACTCAGCTTGTACTTGGTTATTATATTGAGACTTTTGTTGTATTCTATTTCTTCTGTTATAACTTATGTAACTCTGATATATTTATATAGTAGCTTCATAAACTACTATTTCTTTTACTTTCGCTGCATTATTTTACTCTGTGTCTGTGATCTGTGATTATATTTATTTACTGTATATTCTGAGATTTGCCAAATTTTAATTACAACGCGGTATTTTGAGCAATTCAACTCCGGCATGAGTGTCTACCTATACACTTATAATGGATGCGAATGGTTGAAAATATCGGGTCGTTACAGTTGGTATCAGAGCTTTGGCTTTGAGGCAAAACTTAGAATGTATGGTAAATTTATTTACAGAATCACTTTCGTTCGAGTCTGAATCTCTTCCTTTTGATTCGATTTCCTTTGAATTTTGGAACGTACCCTACGGTTCCAAAATCCATTCTTGTCCCTCACTATTCATCTTCTTTTGATTCTGGAGTATCCCATAACTCCACTTCGAATGATCTTTATAGTGAATTGGCGGTCTCGCCAATATTCTAATTTTCTTGTAAAGGGGGTGAAAATCCTTTACAATCAGCATCGATTCACCAGAAATTTATATTTATCCTTGGTTTAGATGTTAATATCTTTTATTATTCCAAACTTTATCTCTTGAGATCGAACGTAGATTTATCCCAGAAAAATCCACATCGATCTTATTCTTTAAGTCACGGTTGACCCGGTTAAGGTTGTCCGCGATTTATTTAAGCTTGTCCATCTCCCTACTCTGTTATTTAATCATCTTGTCTTTTGTTACAATCTATCTTCCAAACATTTTGAACTGTACTTGTAAATTAATGTTTTGTTTTATATTGTGTTGTTTGAGTTGTTGATGTTGATTTGGGTTTCCGATCGATTCGTCTGATCAACGCTATCGATAGGATTTCTAAAACACTTTGACAGAACAAACTGACACAATATTATAAAAAAAATTTGGTTAATGAAATAAATTTTGATATATAATTTATGGAACTTAATAAATTGATTTAAATTGATAATTTGAAGTGATAATACTTGATTTATCATTTTTGTTCTACAAATGAATCTATAAATAGTTGTTTATAAATTTATTTGGGAACTGAAATAAATTTAAAACAAGAAATTTAAAGAATTTAATTTTCGATGGTTTCAAACCTCGTGTTTAAAATTTTAAAAGGATATTATTTAAAGTATTTTGAATAAAAATTTGTCTCTAAAGGATTTTAAAGTTTAAAAATTTAGTGCTCTTCTCTTTGTCGCTGGAAAATAATTTCAGTGATGACTGCAGCATCATCGACGTTCATTTTCGAGTTTTGAACTGAAGAAACCGTTCTGTAGTCTTACTACAGCTTTGTTTTGAAGGATTTAATTTATTTGAATTTCTAAATATGATTTGATTTATAATATATATAGATATATGATTTAAATTGATTTGACATATTATGTACATATATTTATTTATCTCTAACTGGTTTGAAGGAAACCGGAAAATTAATTCTTAAATTTCATCTTAAAGAATAATTTCAGTTATAAAAAGAAAAATTAAAATTTTTGAATAAATGATTCAAACTTGAGATAATTGAATTGGAAAGTTTTATTTGTATAATACAATTGCATTCAAATATAACTTACCTTAAAAAAAATTAGAAGTTAACAATGTAATTGGATAATATACAATATAAAAAGGATTTTATAAATAAAATTTGAGTGGTTATAATAAATTTTATACACTTAAATTTTAGTTATAAAAGATTAACAGAGGTAAATAGTTAAAAAGGAATTTAAAGAGATTTTATTTAAATAACTTAATAATCAAATTTGATTTAATATGGAACCTTAAGTCTAACCTAGGAATTTTAATAATGGTTATTTCCTGAAATGAATATGTTGTATAATAAATAATGTATCTTTGAATAGATAAAATAAAATACATTGGAATTGGACATTTTGTAATAAAGTTTATTTAACTTGAATTCATAGTTTAATTGATGTCTAAATGAATAAATGTGTAAAGAAATTTGATTGTTATATTTGCTATGATAAATATTTTATGTATGAAATTGATATGTCTTGAAAAATGAATAATTATGATAGTTAAAATGTATTTTAACATCACTAAACTGTGACGACCGCCCATGACCCCTGCACCGAATCAAGAAATAGTGCGCTGTAAAGTGTGCCAGGCGACCATGGACGATTGTCAGGGTAGATTTAACCAACAGAATCTATCGTATTACTCATAGCGCATGGACAAAATACAATAGAACATATGTATAGTGAAGCTTTACAGAATAAAATGCCATCATATAAAAACTCCATAATAGTTGAATACAAGCATCCAAATAGTCAATACATCAAGCCTCACTACATAACATTCAGAGATCATACAAACAGCGGAACATCCAGTACATATAAGAAGATAATATGCAACCCTCTAGCTCGTCTTCGATATCAGCATCGTAAGAAGAGAACAGCACCTGTCACCTGTTACCTAGTCTGCCCGTCCCAAAACATGGACGAACAGCCCAAGGCAATAAGAATTAAAACATAAAGCCTTGAGTCAGACAACAGTCTTAGTGAGCAATAAATTAACTAACAACATACCAAAAGAGCATAAAGGAAAAGGAATAGGAATACAACCCTCCCACTCCAACCTCATTCTACAGTGATAGCCCCCAGACACACACTAAACAGAAGCAACATAGCATAGCATACAATTTAAAGTAAAGTAATAATCACTCGAGTCAAGGGCGATGTTTTCCAAGTACCAAGGCCTAAATCAGATAAGCACCCAGAAAATACCGCTCTTGAGTCCGAATGACGATACAACCAAACATCCATGACTCTGGCTATCACTGTTATCATTGCTTCGATATCACCGTTAATTGAATGATCGGCACATTCTTTCAGCCGTCCGTCAAGGGCTAATGGAAATTCGGTTCTAGACATAACTCCCGCACGTCGTCGCAACCCGTGCCTAGGACTATCGAATCTGCCCAGAGTACTTGACCATCAACAGTTGACCGTTGGGACAATCGAATCTGCCCAAATGTACTCTTGCTTAGAGCATGCTAGAACCTTCAACAACGATGCTATCCAAGCCTCCTAGTCATCCTCCTCGATGACTATTCTCATATCTGTTCATTATCCTCAACTCGAATCATATCACCGAGTTATCAACATGCTTGGAATGATCCCGTCTGGATTAGACCAAGTCTTCATCACATGATTGCCTTGCTTCATCACATCCTCGCAAAGCCTCATCTTAACATCACATCATCAAATCTATGCATAAGAGCTTCATCATCCCGCTACATATGCCACGAGCAGCTTTCCCAATTCAAGAGCCTTTCCCTTAGCTTTTGAATCGTCTTTGGTCTAAATCAAACCATCAATCATCTAATTCATAACAATCAATTAAATCAAACATTAATCCAAACAATCAAGCATTCAAATAAGATCTAAGTAGACAATTATCACAATAATGGCATTTTCGTAATTAAAGAGTTGAAAGTCCAATAAGCATGAAAACATGAATTATATCCCTACAAACTTGATGAATGAACTTGCATAGGTTAACATATGATAAAATGGATGTAACATCATCATGAACAATGGATCTATATGGATCTACACTTAGGATGAAGAAAATGCACGGAAATCACTATTTTAACACCAAATCGAGCCAACAATCCGATATACTCCTTTGGATCCGTGTGAGAGATAATCACCACTCACCAAATCACCAAAACAAACCCAAATCAACACGCTTCAGATTTGGACAGCGAAGGATCAAGCTTGATCTATCACGAATCCGCTTCAAACGAAGAAATCTCTCTTGAAAAGATGAAGATCTTCAACTTTAGCTCTTGAATCTTCAATCTTGATCTTCGATTTGGATGGAAGGAAGCACTAGATTAGAGTGGAGAAAAGAAGTGAAGAAGTGTAGAAGTCGAGCTCTCAAAATGGCAGCACTTCGTCGCTTCAAAATCCGGATCCCAAAAAGTGAGAAAAAACCCTTCCTATTTATAGCTGAAATTTCACTAAGTCGTAACTCGGCTATCTCCTAAGTCGCCTCCGACTTATACCCCATACGACCTACGACTTACAGCTATGCCATCCTACGACTTAACCAGAAGCATCTGCGACCTAACAACTCAGGCGCTACAATGACTCACAACAAAACAGCTATCTCCTAAGTCGGTCACGACTTATAGCATGCGCGCCTACGACTCAACAAAACCCAAATCCCCTACGACTTAAGACTTAACTCCCTTAAGTCGTCTACGACTTAAGCTTATGCGCACCTAGCGACTTACCACTAGTCACGACTTATAACTTGGCAGAAGATACGACTTAACAGACCTATGCTTCTACGACTTAACAAACAACTGGGTTACGACTTAACCCCTAAGTCGTCTACGACTTAACACATAGGCTAACTCTTAAGGTCGCCAACACGTTAACTCCTTAGGTCGCTAACCCACCCAGTCGACTTAACTTGGTAACAACTTAACCCTTAGGTCGCTTACGACCTAACCAACCAAGCTACCAGACGACCTAACACATAGCGACCTATCCCTTAACTCAGTCACTACGACCTAACTCTAACCTTAAGTCGTCTACAACCATAAGTCGGTCAACCCGCTAACTCGTCCAACCGACCTAACTTCTCTACGCTCTAAGTCGTTGCCGACCTAACCACACTAACCCAGTAACCACTAGGTCGCTTACTCCACTAGGTCTGCCTACCCTTGAGTCGCCAATTCTATAAGTCGGTCACGACCTATCACTTAGGTCGTTCACGACCTAGGACTTAGAAAAATTCTGCCTAAAATCTGAAATGGCTCAAAAATGCTAAAATTCCAGATTTTGACAAACTTTTCGATCCGTAAAAATACGGGTCGTTACATTCTCTCCCCCTTAGGAATTTCGCCCCGAAATTCCAAGCAAACAAAACAATCAAAGACTATTCTGTATGCCTACCATCCATAGCAATCAACAAACCATGCATCCAATTCTAACTTAGCGTACAGAATTCTAAGACTTAGAACAAGTTACAATATCGCGAGATGACACGATGCCTTAGGGCCATACCTTGAAGAGTTCAGGATGAGCTGCCTTCATCCTCTCTTCCACCTCCCACGTACAGTCGTTATCATCATCACTCCATTGTATCTTGAGCAACTTAACTACCTTCCTCCTAAGCTGTTTCGTGTCAGTTTCAACAACACGAAGCGGCTTACGAGGTCTTCTATCGACTGGATCAACTTCTAAGTCTTCACAGCTATCAGCAGAAACCACCGTACTCGAGTCGTGCACATACTTCGGTAGATATGATACATGAAAAACATTGTGCACACTCGACATCTTCTCTGGTAACTCCAATCTGTAGGCGAGCCTTCCAATTCGCTCGATAATCGGGAATGGTCCAACAAATCTCGGAGTCAATTTTCCTTTCTTCCCGAATCGAATAACATTCTTCAGTGGGGTAATCTTCACAAAAACCATATCTCCTACGTCGAATTCCAAATCCTTTCGACGCTTATCGGCATAACTCTTCTGACGGTCTTGGGCTGCCTTCATTTGTGGCCGAATGATCTCTATGCAAACCGAAGTCTGTCGAATCATCTCTGGCCCAAGCATCCGCTTTTCTCCAGTTTCTAACCAACACGTCGGAGAGTTACACGGTCTTCCATACAATGCCTCATACGGTGCCATACCAATGCTTGACTGGTAACTGTTGTTGTACGCAAACTCCACCAAATGAAGGTGATCTTCCCATGATCCTCCAAAATCCAAAACACAAGCTCTGAGGAGATCTTCCAAAACTCAGTTGACTCTCTCGGTCTGACCATCTGTTTGAGGGTGATAAGCTGTACTAAAATACAACTCGGTCCCAAAACTTCCTGGAAGCTCTTCCAAAATCCACTAGTGAACAATGGGTCTCGATCGCTCACTATACTCTTCGGAATACCATGGAATCGAACTATCCACTTAACATACAGCTCAGCCAACTTTGATGCAGTCCTAATCGATCGAACAGGAATGAATCTTGCACTCTTAGTCAGACGATCTACAATGACCCAAATCCCTTCATTTCCCGTTCTTGTTCTAGGTAGTCCATCAATAAAATCCATCGATATCTGCTCCCACTTCCATGTAGGAACTTCTAATGGCTGAAGCAATCCACTTGGCTTCTTTTGTTCGGCTTTTACCAACTGGCAGTTCATACACTTGGAAATAAAATTTCCAACATCCTTCTTCATACCTTCCCAGAAGTAGGTTCTCTTCATATCCCGATACATCTTATTTCCACCTGGATGAATTGTCAGCTTCGAGTGATGACTTTCCTTCAGGACCTCACTCCTTAATTCATCTATATCGGGAACAACTAGTCGTCCTTGCTTTCGAAGCCAACCCTCTCGATCGACCTCGAATCCTTTATCCTTTTCTGGATCCCATCCAGATTCCAATTCACGGATAATCTTGACAAGCTTATCGTCTTGCTTTTGGCTCTCACCAATCCTTTCCACAAGAGAAGGTCTTATCGCTAAGTTTGCCAACATCTCAGGTTCCAATTCACATCTAGGCCTGAAGTCAAATCCAGCTAAATACTCGAGACTCTTCCATTCTGAAAACATGGCTCCTAATCCTGCATGTCTTCGACTTAACGCATCTGCCACTGCGTTACCTTTTTCCGGAGTATAAGCTATACCAAAGTCATACGATGCCAAAAACTCTAGCCAACGTTGCTGCCGAAGATTTAAATCCTTTTGGGAGAAAAGATACTTCAACGACTTATGATCTGTAAACAACTCGAATCGAACTCCCAGTAGATAATGTCTCCATATCTTCAGAGCAAAAACAATCGCCGCCAACTCCAAATCATGAGTCGGGTAATTCCTTTCATGCGGCTTCAGTTGTCGACTGGCATACGCAACAACTTTATCTCTCTGCATCAGCACTGCTCCAAGTCCAGTACCACATGCGTCGGTGTAAACCACCATCTCATCATTCCCACTAGGAATAGTCAAAACAGGAGCACTCGTCAATCGCTCTTTCAGGATTCCAAAAGCTTGCTCACACTTATCATCCCATCTGAACACTAGGTTCTTCTTCGTCAATCCTGTTAAAGGTGCAGCTACCTTGGAGAAGTCTTTGATAAACCGTCGATAATATCCTGCTAATCCAAGAAAACTTTTCACATCAGATGCATTCTTAGGTCTAACCCAATCCTGGATTGCTGCCACCTTAGCGGGATCAACCGCTATTCCATTTCCGGAGATAACATGGCCTAAGAACCTCACTTCACTCTTCCAGAAGTGACACTTCGAAAACTTAGCCTTCAGCTGATGTTTCCGCAAGATTTCCAAAACAATACGCAAGTGCGTCTTGTGCTCTTCTTCCGTTCTGGAATAAATCAGAATATCATCCACGAACACAAGTACGAACTTGTTCAACTGATCTCTGAACACTATATTCATAAGATCCACAAAATATGCTGGCGCGTTAGTCAATCCAAACGGCATTACCAGCCACTCATAGAAACCCGATGGTGTCCGAAAAGCAGTCTTCGGCACACTATCCTTAGCCACTCTCAACTGGTGAAATCCCGTTGCCAAATCCATCTGAGAAAACACCTTGGCTTCGTGAAGCTGATCAAACAAGTCATCTATTCTCGGCAATGGATACTTGTTCTTCTTAGTCACCTTATTCAGCTCACGATAATCGACGATCTCAACGACCCATCTGCCTTGGTTGCAAACACAACTGGTGCACCCCACTCGGACACACTACGCCGAATGAATCCTTTCTGTAAAAGGTCATCAACTTGCACCCTCAACTCCTGCTGTTCCCTAGGCGCCATCCGCCTAAGAGGCATCACAACAGGTCTGGCTCCTTCAACTAGATCTATACGAAACTCGATCTCTCTATGCGGCGGCAACCCTTTGACTTCGTCAAAGACATCCTCGAATCCATTAGCGATCGGTACTGATGACAGTCCATCCCGTGGAACAACCAGCGAATACATGAAGCTCATGAAGACGCCTTCCTCATGCTTACATCGTATCACAACCTTTCGCCCCTCCACATTCTCGACTGTCACTTCCAACCTCTCGCAATCAACCTTCGCCGCATACCTCCTAAGCCAGTCCATACCCAAAATAATTCCGAACCCCGCAAAGTTCAGAACAAAACAATCACAAACAAAAGAGCAACCATGACTCGACACAATCAGACCACGGCATAACATACACAAACAAGACGAACCCCCAACTGGATTAGTCACAACCAATGGCCTATCAACAATATCCGGTTCCAAACCTAATCGGCCTACAAGTTCATTACAAACAAACGAATGCGACGCTCCAGTATCAAACAGAACTCTAACTGGAACACCACATAGGAAAAGAGTACCTTGAACGACCACACTCTTTCCCTTCTCTTCAGCGGTAGGAGCTTTCGAAGACGACGGAACAGCTCCCAAAGCATAAGCTTGCACAATCTGCTTGTCCCTCCTCGGTTCTGGACAATTCTTCCTGAGATGCCCCGGCTTGTCACAGTTGTGACACTTCATCGGCACCTTCGGATTCTTACAATCCTTAGAGAAATGGCCCTTCTGCTGACAATTGTAGCAAGTCACCTCGCCTTTCTGCTTCTTCTGGCCATCCTTACCCTTCTGCTGTTGCTGCTTCCTCTTCTTGTTTCCACCCTACTGGGGTTTAGACTCTTCCCTGGTCACAGCAACAACAGAACCTTCCTTAGGAAACAGACTCTCATGCCTGAGAGCTTTCTCCACAAGCTTCTCAAATGAATCGTCCAAATGATCCACCAACTGTCTCCCAAGATAACTGTCCAAGCCTGTCACAAACTTCTCATTCTTCTGATAAGCAGATTCAATATATGACCGGGCATACTTGGACAAAGCTTCGAACTCAGAAACATACTCAAGAACTGGTCTCCCACCTTGCTTGAGCTCCACAAACTTCTTGAACAGAACAGACTTCTGAGCTGTAGAAATGAACTTAGCTTCAAACCTAGCTTGGAATTGCTCCCAAGTAATCTCTTCCTCCGCAGTATTGATGGTAATAGAGTTCCACCAATCAGAGGCTCTCCCTTGAAGCTGCCTTGATGCCAACCTCCTCTTAGTTGCATCATCAATTCCCAAATCACCAAAGATCCATCTACAAACATCTATCCATCTCTGGACTTCGATAGTTGATTCTGTTCCCAAGAAAACCTTTCCTCCAAGAGCAGTATAATCCTTGCACAACTTAGCAAAATCCACAGGTTTCGAAGTTTGGACTTGAACTCCAACATCTACTGCTGCTCCTGGAACTGGTATCCTTCTCATGATCGAAGTCATCATAGCTTCGAACATAGCTGCATAATCAGCAGTCCCCTCAGTAGCACGGCCTTCCCTAGCAGCTGGTCTCCCTCTTCGACTCATTCTCAATATCTATAAAAAGGAATGAATAGAACATCTAGAGAAACAACTGCATAAAGGACTCAAACTCTACTAAGCTACTATATTATATACAGTATTCATCCATCAAAATACAATTACGTCTCTCATACGTAATTACTTCAGTGAGCGTTGGGTAAAATCGATTAACCAATGCTCTGATACCAAATGTGACGACCGCCCATGACCCCTGCACCGAATCAAGAAATAGTGCGCTGTAAAGTGTGCCAGGCGACCATGGACGATTGTCAGGGTAGATTTAAACAACAGAATCTATCGTATTACTCACAGCGCATGGACAAAATACAATAGAACATATGTATAGTGAAGCTTTACAGAATAAAATGCCATCATATAAAAACTCCATAATAGTTGAATACAAGCATCCAAATAGTCAATACATCAAGCCTCACTACATAACACTCAGAGATCATACAAACAGCGGAACATCCAGTACATATAAGAAGATAATATGCAACCCTCTAGCTCGTCTTCGATATCAGCATCGTAAGAAGAGAACAGCACCTGTCACATGTTACCTAGTCTGCCCATCCCAAAACATGGACGAACAGCCCAAGGCAATAAGAATTAAAACATAAAGCCTTGAGTCAGACAACAGTCTTAGTGAGCAGTAAATTAACTAACAACATACCAAAAGGGCATAAAGGAAAAGGAATAGGAATACAACCCTCCCACTCCAACCTCATTCTACAGTGATAGCCCCCAGACACACACTAAACAGAAGCAACATAGCAGAGCATACAATTTAAAGTAAAGTAATAATCACTCGAGTCAAGGGCGATGTTTTCCAAGTACCAAGGCCTAAATCAGATAAGCACCCAGAAAATACCGCTCTTCAGTCCGAATGACGATACAACCAAACATCCATGACTCTGGCTATCACTGTTATCATTGCTTCGATATCACCGTTAATTGAATGACCGGCACATTCTTTCAGCCGTCCGTCAAGGGCTAATGGAAACCCGGTTCTAGACATAACTCCCGCACGTCGTCGCAACCCGTGCCTAGGACTATCGAATCTACCCAGAGTACTTGACCATCAACAGTTGACCGTTGGGACTATCGAATCTGCCCAAACGTACTCTTGCTTAGAGCATGCTAGAACCTTCAACAACGATGCTATCCAAGCCTCCTAGTCATCCTCCTCGACAACTATTCTCATATCCGTTCATTATCCTCAACTCGAATCATATCACCGAGTTATCAACATGCTTGGAATGATCCCGTCTGGATTAGACCAAGTCTTCATCACATGATTGCCTTGCTTCATCACATCCTCGCAAAGCCTCATCTTAACATCACATCATCAAATCTATGCATAAGAGCTTCATCATCCCGCTACATATGCCACGAGCAGCTTTCCCAATTCAAGAGCCTTTCCCTTAGCTTTTGAATCGTCTTTGGTCTAAATCAAACCATCAATCATCTAATTCATAACAATCAATTAAATCAAACATTAATCCAAACAATCAAGCATTCAAATAAGATCTAAGTAGACAATTATCACAATAATGGCATTTTCGTAATTAAAGAGTTGTAAGTCCAATAAGCATGAAAACATGAATTATATCCCTACAAACTTGATGAATGAACTTGCATAGGTTAACATATGATAAAATGGATGTAACATCATCATGAACAATGGATCTATATGGATCTACACTTAGGATGAAGAAAATGCACGGAAATCACTATTTTAACACCAAATCGAGCCAACAATCTGATATACTCCTTTGGATCCGTGTGAGAGATAATCACCACTCACCAAATCACCAAAACAAACCCAAATCAACACGCTTCAGATTTGGACAGCGAAGGATCAAGCTTGATCTATCACGAATCCGCTTCAAACGAAGAAATCTCTCTTGAAAAGATGAAGATCTTCAACTTTAGCTCTTGAATCTTCAATCTTGATCTTCGATTTGGATGGAAGGAAGCACTAGATTAGAGTGGAGAAAAGAAGTGAAGAAGTGTAGAAGTCGAGCTCTCAAAATGGCAGCACTTCGTCGCTTCAAAATCCGGATCCCAAAAAGTGAGAAAAAACCCTTCCTATTTATAGCTGAAATTTCACTAAGTCGTAACTCGGCTATCTCCTAAGTCGCCTCCGACTTATACCCCATACGACCTACGACTTACATCTATGCCATCCTACGACTTAACCAGAAGCATCTGGGACCTAACAACTCAGGCGCTACAACGACTCACAACAAAACAGCTATCTCCTAAGTCGGTCACGACTTATAGCATGCGCGCCTACGACTCAACAAAACCCAAATCCCCTACGACTTAAGACTTAACTCCCTTAAGTCGTCTACGACTTAAGCTCATGCGCACCTAGCGACTTACCACTAGTCACGACTTATAACTTGGCAGAAGATACGACTTAACAGACCTATGCTTCTACGACTTAACAAACAACTGGGTTACGACTTAACCCCTAAGTCGTCTACGACTTAACACATAGGCTAACTCTTAAGGTCGCCAACACGTTAACTCCTTAGGTCGCTAACCCACCCAGTCGACTTAACTTGGTAACAACTTAACCCTTAGGTCACTTACGACCTAACCAACCAAGCTACCAGACGACCTAACACATAGCGACCTATCCCTTAACTCGGTCACTACGACCTAACTCTAACCTTAAGTCGTCTACAACCATAAGTCGGTCAACCCGCTAACTCGTCCAACCGACCTAACTTCTCTACGCTCTAAGTCGTTGCCGACCTAACCACACTAACCCAGTAACCACTAGGTCGCTTACTCCACTAGGTCTGCCTACCCTTGAGTCGCCAATTCTATAAGTCGGTCACGACCTATCACTTAGGTCGTTCACGACCTAGGACTTAGAAAAATTCTGCCTAAAATCTGAAATGGCTCAAAAATGCTAAAATTCCAGATTTTGACAAACTTTTCGATCCGTAAAAATACGGGTCGTTACATAAACCTTGATAATTGAGAATTTGGTTTTCAAATGGAATTTTAAGTGTAACTTATTAAAGGAATATCTATTTATGAAATGGGATATTCCATTCATAAAAGTATGTTTTAATAAGTCTTAAGTTAAAAGATATCCAAATGAATATTTCTGGAATAAAACTGATTTGAAATACTAATATATCTACTGTAGCATTTTATAAGTGCTGCTGTTTGAAAATACAATGTTTTGGAAATTTTATAATTGAATGAACTTAGAAATGCTACAACTTTAAAATGAATATTTTTTTGACCTTGAATTAAAATGGTTTAAATGAAGATTATTTTTAAAGGGTGTTATGATTTTCTAAGTATTATGTTCTTTTTTAAGAATAACTTTTCCAAAGTGTTATGATTTTTAGTAGTATGATTTCCAAATGATAAACATCCCTAAATTGTTATGATTTCAAAGCGTTATTGTTTCAAATTTATTATCTTATTTTGTTTTTTCAAACTATCTTTTGGTTGTCCTTATTTCTCTTATCTTGTTACAGAATGGGAAGGCTATTGCTTATACCAGTCTGTTTAGAAATCTTTTTATAATCTTTGAAATCTTTATTACTCATTTTGGAATCTGAACACTGTTTTCCATCCATGGACCGTCGCTCAAGTGAAAAGGGTGATTTAGACTCTAGAGAATCTTTTTCGTGCTTATATTCTTGATTTGATCACCTCCATCTTGTTAAACTTACCTATAACAATAGTTATCAGGTGTAATTCCAATTTTCTTATCATCTTGTCTTAATTCTATTCATTCTATCTTTTTCTGTGCTTTCCCGTACCTCGTTCCTTTTCGGGGACGAAAAGTTTTGAGTGGGGGAGAGTGTAACAACCCTGTATTTTACAATTATTTTTAAATTGATTTCCAGATTTAAAAGCTTTATTTATGAAAAGAATAAATTTTGTTATTGTAAATATAAAAACTTTGATTTTGTATGTGGATTAGAATTCCAAATATGAATAAATTTAATATTTCCAGAAAATGTGAATTTTGGTTAAAATAGTCAAACTTTGACTTTTAAACTTAAAAATTTAAAAGTTTGAAATTATAAATTTTACCATTTATTATAAAAATAGATGTAATAACTTGAACACTATTTTTCGTTTCGTTGAAAACGGAGTTAAAATGTAAAAGTTATGTACATTTCAATTTTTAGTATAATTTGTTTTATTGTGCAATTTTGCCTATTTTAAATTTTATAAATCATATTTTCTTTCTTATATTTTATTTAATATGTGTCAATATGTTTATTTATGTATATTACCATCTCTAAATATTTTAAAAATGATAATAGAAGTTTTCCAAAATTTACTATGATGATTTCCTATTTTTAAAGGCTGTTTTCCTATTTTCTGCTATTTTCTTCATTAGAAATTATATGTAAATTAAATTTTAAATGTTTATTTTGTGAATATATTTTTATTTCATGTTATTATTTATGTTTAAAAATATATTACAAGCTCATATGAATTTTCTAAAAATTTATTCTATTCAATTCCAAATTTTCTAGACTAGTTTACTATTTAGCTATTTTCTTAATTTAACTTTATATAATTGATAAATATTTATATAAATTATTATATTTTGATAAAATTTCGAAATTTTATCTGGGATTATTATTATTTTCCAGAAATATAAAGTTATAAAAAAGGAATTAAAGATATATGAAGAGTTTGATACCTTTTGTGTGCTTAGCCCTTTTGAATTCTACCGTTTCTTTTCAATCAATACATCTTTTATTTTATTTTTGCCATTCTTTTCCTCATTCATTTTCAGCCAACTCCCTCATATTATTCACGAATTTTCAAAGCTCCAAAACCCTAAAAAAAAATCATGGCCTCCATCTTGCAAAAAAATTTGGTAATCTCCCTCTTTTCTTTCTACTTTTTTTCTTACTTTTCTATGCAATTTTGCCTTGATCTCTTCACATGTTTGCTTGGCCTAGCCTCTACCACCTTCATCCCCATCATCACCTCCTCCATCTACTACAGCAAACACTCCCTTCCCTCTGACCAAGACAGGCCATGACCTTCCACTTGAAGCCATCACCACAAAACTCCACAAAACATTGCCTAGACCACACATATCATCACCTACCCTCCATATCTTGCTTTGGCCACCCCCTTAGCCACCACCACCACTTGCTACATGACCTTTGGCTGCTGCTACTCATCACCCAAACCTCTTTCCAGACCTGTACCAGATGATGGCCGAGCCATTTGACCCATAGACCGAGCCAAAAGTTGAACCAAACTCCACTATGTTGCCTAGTCTCTTGATATTCTTGTGTTGTAACTTCCTCCACATGTTCTAGCCTTTATGCCATGCATTCATATGATCAAACCTGAGCCAAAGTCATGTCAAACCTGACCTAAATAAACCCCTAGGTGATGCAAAGCATTGTAGAAAACAAGGCAAAAGATTTGACATTCAAATCTCTTTTCATTTCAAAGTTATTTCATTTTAAAGTCGTATTGAATTTTGTTGTTTTGATTGTTTGTTTTGGGTTGTGCACAAGAGTTGTAGCTTGGATTCGCTCTCCACTCAAGTCCGTAGTCTTGTCATCGTGCTTTTGTTTCCATTGTGTCATTGGTTTTGATATCTCCACCACAAACAGGTGAGTTATTCTCACCAGACAATATGCACCTATATAACTGATAAACCGACACCATTTGAATCTGTAATGTATATCATCATGTAATATATGTTTATATTATTATCATATGATGTTCACACCTGTTATTACACTTATTATATCATATGTTACTGTTATTTCATGCTATTCTGTTATTTATATATGTTTATCACACTGCAAGTTCTCTGTAGATTAGAATCACTATGGTTGAAATGATACATCCCCGAACGGACTTTAGAATAGGGAAAAATCGTTATGGGCTGAAATGATAAGCCTGAATGGTTTTTATTTATTTTATTTAACTTGGGATTTCGGGTTTGAAATGATAGAACCCGGATTTTTCTTTTTAAACTGCGGATTGAAATGATACATATCCGTATCACTTGACCTAGGTTAGAAAATTATATACAGGCCCGTGGTTATTTTATAAAGTGTTTTGGATGATTTTAAGTATTTTTGAAAATATAAATTTATGAAATTTGATTTAAATAGATTTTGAAATGTTTAAAATAAAGAAATTATGGTTTTTTTCTATGAGTTAAAAATGTAATTAATGAATGGTTAAATTGGATTATTGAAATATAACTTAAGTTTGCAATTTGGAATTTTGGTTAAAAATGATATTTAAGTTATATGAAAGAAATGGGAATTTAATTATATTTGGAAAATGGTAAAATATGATAATTTGATTAAATTTGAATTTAAGTGATTTATTAAAGTATTATTGATTTTTCTATGAATTTAAGTGGTTAAATAAATGAATGTTTAAATGTGATCTTTTAAAATATAACTTGACTAGGAAATGTGAAATTTGGTTTTAATTAAATGTTTAAGTTAATTAAATAAAATTGGAAATTTTGTTAAATTTGTGAAATGGTAATTTAAATTTGAAGTGTTAAGTTATTTGTTGAAATGTGAAGAATTGGAAACATTTACACTTAAATTTATTAAGTAAATTGTTGAAAATTGGATTTTATTATAAGAAATTTTTTATGAAAAGATATATGTTAAACGATATGTAAATGAACATTTTAAATTTTAAAATATGATTTTTAAAATGTTTATGTGTTTTTAATTAAAGTTATTTAATTGCTGGAAATACACTAACACCTGAAATTAACTTTTAATAGCATTCAGAAATGTTATAGATTCGGTTTTGAACTAAAATTGTGTAAAAAGAGCTATTACAGCATTTCTGAAATGTTGTAGTTGCTGTAATTGAACTTATAGGCTAATATTGCACTCAGGTCTATTATAGCATTCTCTGGAAATGCTATAATGGTCTGCAGTCTTTGCTGAAACCAAATTTAACCCTTGTTTTGAAATCTGAACTACCGCAGCACTTCTGAAATGCTGTCTTTTCTATTTTGAACTATAATTCAACTAAAACTGAGTTTTAACAGCAGTTTTAAGTGTTGTCTTTGCTGAATTAAAAATGGTTTCAAATATAACCTATAGAAGTTGTTTTTAAATGCTGTGAAATGCTGAAATTTTAATAATTAGGGTTTTTGACTTAGTAAACGAACTCAGAATGGTTTGAAACTTTGGAAATTGAATACTTGATTTGAAAATATAATAATTACACTTTTAAAAGGTTTAAATGAATTATTTGATTGGAATATAAACTATTTAAAAGGTGACTTGAAATGATAATAAATGAAGTATACCTTTAAATTTAAAAGGTATTTAAAGTTGAATATTTAGATTTGAACTCAAATGATATTTGGAATATTAAAATGATTTGAAATAAAGTTTTGAAATGATATGATATTTTAAAAATATGGAAATGGTTTGGAATTGATTTAATCTTTATTTTGATAAAGATTTGGATTTGAAATGATATTCTATTTTGAAGTATAAACTGTTTTTAAACTTATAACCACGGGTTATAATAACGATTGCTTGTTAAAGAGACCGGGATCGGATATGGACATACTCTCTGTCGATACCGAAAACCACTTTGACAACTGTGTACGCGGTGGAGTTTCCAGAATGAAGTAGGATGGTGGCGACGTTCTTAAGGTATGTTACGTGGACCCAACTCCCATGAGTTGGCATAAGGTGGCTAAAACAGGAGCGATCTCGGACCAGTGAGGTAGCACCTCTTCTCGGACACATTTCTTCGATATTATACTCTTACTTGTGATTGATTAGATGGCCATCCTCCGATTTGGGAGCGTTGTTCGAGGTGGACGATAGTGGCTGCTATGCGCTCCATCAGTCCGTGTGCATAATTGGTATATCTACCCTGGCATTGCCTAGTTGTGCCATGTCACCTACCATATCGTGCTTTACTACGATTTGTGATTTCTCCCGTAGCCTGTGGAGTATCGAGGGTAGCCCCCATTTTGGGAGTATGCTAATACTGGATAGACTACTGGGACTATTACGTGCTATGGTGGAAAATGTAAAGCCTTAATGCTATTTAAAAGTATGTTTATTTTATATTAGACATTATTATATAGCGTATATTACTACATAGTAGATAGTTTAACGGATCCTTAGAGGATGGGCGGTTCCAAGCATCTTCTAAGTTACTTCTACCCTTATTACAGTTCGCTTGAGTTGGTTTACATTATATAAGTATATATTGTCCTGACTCGAGTGTTTTGTGTTTTACTTTACGCTCGGGTCAGCCTGAGTTATTCACAGATTTGGATTTCCACTCGATTGGAGATTTGAATCGCTGGAGATTATCTGCTTGTCATGTTCTATCTATTTCAATTCCGTTGTTCTACTCAGCTTGTACTTGGTTATTATATTGAGACTTTTGTTGTATTCTATTTCTTCTGTTATATCTTATGTAACTCTGATATATTTATATAGTAGCTTCATGAACTACTATTTCTTTTACTTCCGCTGCATTATTTTACTCTGTGTCTGTGATCTGTGATTATATTTATTTACTGTATATTCTGAGATTTGCCAAATTTTAAATACAACGCGGTATTTTGAGCAATTCAACTCCGGCATGAGTGTCTACCTATACACTTATAATGGATGCGAATGGTTGAAAATATCGGGTCGTTACAGTAGAGATAAAGCAAACTAGTCGAAATCTCTGAATCATATGATTTTCTTGTAACTCGAAGAATTGCTTTAGGAATTGGGAGTTTAGGAGTGGAAATCAAAGCATAAAGTTACGTTATGATACAAAGATGGTAAGAGGCTGAGAAAGATGTTGTAGGGATGCTAAAGTAAGGGTGAAACCTTCCAATTTCGCCATTGATGAAGAGAAGGAAGTGGCTACAGGAGCAGAGAGATGCAACTTCTGGAGCTAAGAGACATGAAGACATCACTTCAAAAAACTAGCCGTTTTATACTAGGCCAGTCGACAAAAAGAAGGCTTCAGTCAACTGGCTTAGTGTAAAATTCAAGCTCAAGGGCATTGCCAAAAACAGCAGACAAGTTGATCATATTTAGTCGATCGGTTCAGTCGATTGGACAAGGCTTTCAGTCGACCAAATCATAATATTTTCTAAAAGCTTGTGTGGTGCAGTGGTAAGGGCGTGCGCTTATCTCTTAGCCTTCCTGGGTTCTAATCCTAGCTTTGCAAATTTTTAGGAATTTTATTTTACACATATCCATCATCGTTTTGACCTGAAATAACTCAATAAACATCTTAGTAGCATTGTTGTATGATTGTTATCATCAAGACACCATATATATATATATATGTATGTATGTATGTATGTATGAATGAATGAATGGTTCTTTTATTCTCTCCCTTTTTGATGATGACAACCACAAAACTTTAATATAAAATAATAGCTCCCCTAGATGTATGTTATGAAAGTTTGTTTCCTTCAACTTCATATAAATGCCAATATAAAATACGTAAAACACACGTTCTTCTCCCCTTTGTCGTTAACAAAAAGGGGTAAGAGCATTGGTGTATTATGTGATAAAAACTCCCTCTAAGTATAATGTTTCTCTTTAACTTTTAACTATTTACTCCATCCATCAATATGCTCATTATTTCTCCCTCTTTTGTAATTAACAAAAAGTATGATAAAATTAAAAATAAATGGAGAATATCGTAGAAAAGTCAAAAATAAGTAATTTTAGCATTAATGCAAAGCGATGAGTATCTAATAGATATGTCAAATGTAAATAAAATGATACTCAATTTACAATAGATATAAGGTTTATGACTTAGAAAATCATATCCAGTTGGATGTGATTGATCCCTTAAAAATATATTTTCCACTATTAATCACAGTGTCGTAATAATTGCTAATGTATGATTGTCTATCATAATCAGTTAGATTAGCAGGAACCTATTGATTTAATATTCAAAAGATTTTATCTATTTCTAAGCATAATTATATTATGACATGAATTGGTTTTAGAACTATCTCTAATTTTAGTACTAGCATTAAAATGTGTATACAGGAATGCATATCTAGTACTTTTTCTACAATTATCTTGTTTATAGTCTAAACAAGTTTTATTATTGTGAGCTTTGCTATTAGTAGTTAAGGAAGATAAATTACCTTTTTCTCTATTAAAATTTGTGATTTTCTCTTTAAGTTTATCAAAAACAGCTTTGGAGTCACAAATTTCCTTTTGCAACATAATATCATTATCTTTCAAAAATTCATATTCTTTAATTAATTCTAGATTCTTATCATTTAAAGCCTTACTCTCTTTTTCAAGAGACAAAAGTTCAGAATTAGAAGCATTTAACGAATTTTCCAAAAATATATTTTTATTTTGCAAAACTTCGATTTCCTTTAAAAGATCAGTATTTTTATTTTTTTTAAGCACTCATTATCTTTTAATAAAAAATCATTTTGTAAAATAAGTTCTTCTAATGTATTTTCAAAAATTTTAGTTTGGTTTACTAAAAACTTATTTTCTTCGGTTAAAATACTAATTTTACGCTTACAATCATCTAATTTAGCTAAAGCAATAGAATTGACCTTTTGTGATGCTTTAAAATCTTTTAATAACTTCTTATGCGTTTGTAAAAAATCACTATACATAGAATCTAAGCATACCGATTTTGATCTGAGATTAGCCACACGGTACATGTACTTTGATTCTCTATATTGTTGCTCGCTTCCAGAAATTTGCATTTTCTTGACTGCTTCGAGCTCCGACTGGATTTTCTCTTTCTGGTCATTATTATATGATGTTGTGACAGTTGATAGAATTCCTGGCTCGGATACCACTTGTTAGTCGCTATGAACATGATCGAAGATGGTCAACGGTAATAAACAATGTCAATGCAGTAGAATAGTATAACAATAGATCACTCAGTCGACTTTATACGGGTTCGAACCTCCCGTCATACGTCCGGTCCCGAAGCCCCCTTTAGTTATTCACTATCAGCACCCTCATTTCACCCAGAGGAACAGGTTTACAGACTCTATCTAAAGAATCGAACATGACTTCAACAATAATTACAAGTAGTGTAACAAAAACATTATTCTTTGACAAAGCATATCTTGATGTATAGAATGTCAATTTGATGTACAATGACTCTTATAACTAAACCAAATTATATTAAGTGGAGGTGTAGAGGCTAAGGAGATTATTCGAATAGAGTATGGGATGTGGAGATGAAGTAAACTAGTGTCTAAAGAATTTAATTTTCGATGGTTTCAAACCTCGTGTTTAAAATTTTAAAAGGATATTATTTAAAGTATTTTGAATAAAAATTTGTCTCTAAAGGATTTTAAAGTTTAAAAATTTAGTGCCCTTCTCTTTGTCGCTGGAAAATAATTTCAGTGATGACTGCAGCATCATCGACGTTCATTTTCGAGTTTTGAACTGAAGAAACCGTTCTGTAGTCTTACTACAGCTTTGTTTTGAAGGATTTAATTTATTTGAATTTCTAAATATGATTTGATTTATAATATATATAGATATATGATTTAAATTGATTTGACATATTATGTACATATATTTATTTATCTCTAACTGGTTTGAAGGAAACCGGAAAATTAATTCTTAAATTTCATCTTAAAGAATAATTTCAGTTATAAAAAGAAAAATTAAAATTTTTGAATAAATGATTCAAACTTGAGATAATTGAATTGGAAAGTTTTATTTGTATAATACAATTGCATTCAAATATAACTTACCTTAAAAAATTTTAGAAGTTAACAATGTAATTGGATAATATACAATATAAAAAGGATTTTATAAATAAAATTTGAGTGGTTATAATAAATTTTATACACTTAAATTTTAGTTATAAAAGATTAACAGAGGTAAATAGTTAAAAAGGAATTTAAAGAGATTTTATTTAAATAACTTAATAATCAAATTTGATTTAATATGGAACCTTAAGTCTAACCTAGGTATTTTAATAATGGTTATTTCCTGAAATGAATATGTTGTATAATAAATAATGTATCTTTGAATAGATAAAATAAAATACATTGGAATTGGACATTTTGTAATAAAGTTTATTTAACTTGAATTCATAGTTTAATTGATGTCTAAATAAATAAATGTGTAAAGAAATTTGATTGTTATATTTGCTATGATAAATATTTTATGTATGAAATTGATATGTCTTGAAAAATGAATAATTATGATAGTTAAAATGTATTTTAACATCACTAAACTGTGACGACCGCCCATGACCCCTGCACCGAATCAAGAAATAGTGCGCTGTAAAGTGTGCCAGGCGACCATGGACGATTGTCAAGGTAGATTTAAACAACAAAATCTATCGTATTACTCACAGCGCATGGACAAAATACAATAGAACATATGTATAGTGAAGCTTTACAGAATAAAATGCCATCATATAAAAACTCCATAATAGTTGAATACAAGCATCCAAATAGTCAATACATCAAGCTTCACTACATAACACTCAGAGATCATACAAACAGCGGAACATCCAGTACATATAAGAAGATAATATGCAACCCTCTAGCTCGTCTTCGATATCAGCATCGTAAGAAGAGAACAGCACCTGTCACCTGTTACCTAGTCTGCCCATCCCAAAACATGGACGAACAGCCCAAGGCAATAAGAATTAAAACATAAAGCCTTGAGTCAGACAACAGTCTTAGTGAGCAGTAAATTAACTAACAACATACCAAAAGAGCATAAAGGAAAAGGAATAGGAATACAACCCTCCCACTCCAACCTCATTCTACAGTGATAGCCCCCAGACACACACTAAACAGAAGCAACATAGCAGAGCATACAATTTAAAGTAAAGTAATAATCACTCGAGTCAAGGGCGATGTTTTCCAAGTACCAAGGCCTAAATCAGATAAGCACCCAGAAAATACCGCTCTTGAGTCCGAATGACGATACAACCAAACATCCATGACTCTGGCTATCACTGTTATCATTGCTTCGATATCACCGTTAATTGAATGACCGGCACATTCTTTCAGCCGTCCGTCAAGGGCTAATGGAAACCCCAGTTCTAGACATAACTCCCGCACGTCGTCGCAACCCGTGCCTAGGACTATCAAATCTGCCCAGAGTACTTGACCATCAACAGTTGACCGTTGGGACTATCGAATCTGCCCAAACGTACTCTTGCTTAGAGCATGCTAGAACCTTCAACAACGATGCTATCTAAGCCTCCTAGTCATCCTCCTCGATGACTATTCTCATATCCGTTCATTATCCTCAACTCGAATCATATCACCGAGTTATCAACATGCTTGGAATGATCCCGTCTGGATTAGACCAAGTCTTCATCACATGATTGCCTTGCTTCATCACATCCTCGCAAAGCCTCATCTTAACATCACATCATCAAATCTATGCATAAGAGCTTCATCATCCCGCTACATATGCCACGAGCAGCTTTCCCAATTCAAGAGCCTTTCCCTTAGCTTTTGAATCGTCTTTGGTCTAAATCAAACCATCAATCATCTAATTCGTAACAATCAATTAAATCAAACATTAATCCAAACAATCAAGCATTCAAATAAGATCTAAGTAGACAATTATCACAATAATGGCATTTTCGTAATTAAAGAGTTGAAAGTCCAATAAGCATGAAAACATGAATTATATCCCTACAAACTTGATGAATGAACTTGCATAGGTTAACATATGATAAAATGGATGTAACATCATCATGAACAATGGATCTATATGGATCTACACTTAGGATGAAGAAAATGCACGGAAATCACTATTTTAACACCAAATCGAGCCAACAATCCGATATACTCCTTTGGATCCGTGTGAGAGATAATCACCACTCACCAAATCACCAAAACAAACCCAAATCAACACGCTTCAGATTTGGACAGCGAAGGATCAAGCTTGATCTATCACGAATCCGCTTCAAACGAAGAAATCTCTCTTGAAAAGATGAAGATCTTCAACTTTAGCTCTTGAATCTTCAATCTTGATCTTCGATTTGGATGGAAGGAAGCACTAGATTAGAGTGGAGAAAAGAAGTGAAGAAGTGTAGAAGTCGAGCTCTCAAAATGGCAGCACTTCGTCGCTTCAAAATCCGAATCCCAAAAAGTGAGAAAAAACCCTTCCTATTTATAGCTGAAATTTCACAAAGTCGTAACTCGGCTGTCTCCTAAGTCGTCTCCGACTTATACCCCATACGACCTACGACTTACAGCTATGCCATCCTACGACTTAACCAGAAGCATCTGCGACCTAACAACTCAGGCGCTACAACGACTCACAACAAAACAGCTATCTCCTAAGTCGGTCACGACTTATAGCATGCGCGCCTACGACTCAACAAAACCCAAATCCCCTACGACTTAAGACTTAACTCCCTTAAGTCGTCTACGACTTAAGCTCATGCGCACCTAGCGACTTACCACTAGTCACGACTTATAACTTGGCAGAAGATACGACTTAACAGACCTATGCTTCTACGACTTGACAAACAACTGGGTTACGACTTAACCCCTAAGTCGTCTACGACTTAACACATAGGCTAACTCTTATGGTCGCCAACACGTTAACTCCTTAGGTCGCTAACCCACCCAGTCGACTTAACTTGGTAACAACTTAACCCTTAGGTCGCTTACGACCTAACCAACCAAGCTACCAGACGACCTAACACATAGCGACCTATCCCTTAACTCGGTCACTACGACCTAACTCTAACCTTAAGTCGTCTACAACCATAAGTCGGTCAACCCGCTAACTCGTCTAACCGACCTAACTTCTCTACGCTCTAAGTCGTTGCCGACCTAACCACACTAACCCAGTAACCACTAGGTCGCTTACTCCACTAGGTCTGCCTACCCTTGAGTCGCCAATTCTATAAGTCGGTCACGACCTATCACTTAGGTCGTTCACGACCTAGGACTTAGAAAAATTCTGCCTAAAATCTGAAATGGCTCAAAAATGCTAAAATTCCAGATTTTGACAAACTTTTCGATCCGTAAAAATACGGGTCGTTACATTCTCTCCCCCTTAGGAATTTCGCCCCGAAATTCCAAGCAAACAAAACAATCAAAGACTATTCTGTATGCCTACCATCCATAGCAATCAACAAACCATGCATCCAATTCTAACTTAGCTTATAGAATTCTAAGACTTAGAACAATTTACAATATCGCGAGATGACACGATGCCTTAGGGCCATACCTTGAAGAGTTCAGGATGAGCTGCCTTCATCCTCTCTTCCACCTCCCACGTACAGTCGTTATCATCATCACTCCATTGTATCTTGAGCAACTTAACTACCTTCCTCCTAAGCTGTTTCGTGTCAGTTTCAACAACACGAAGCGGCTTACGAGGTCTTCTATCGACTGGATCAACTTCTAAGTCTTCACAGCTATCAGCCGAAACCACGTACTCGAGTCGTGCACATACTTCGGTAGATATGATACATGAAAAACATTGTGCACACTCGACATCTTCTCTGGTCACTCCAATCTGTAGGCGAGCTTTCCAATTCGCTCGATAATCGGGAATGGTCCAACAAATCTCGGAGTCAATTTTCCTTTCTTCCCGAATCGAATAACATTCTTCAGTGGGGAAATCTTCACAAAAACCATATCTCCTACGTCGAATTCCAAATCCTTTCGATGCTTATCGGCATAACTCTTCTGACGGTCTTGGGCTGCCTTCATTCGTTGTCGAATGATCTCTATGCAAACCGAAGTCTGTCGAATCATCTCTGGCCCAAGCATCAGCTTTTCTCCAGTTTCTAACCAACACGTCGGAGAGTTACACGGTCTTCCATACAATGCCTCATACGGTGCCATACCAATGCTTGACTGGTAACTGTTGTTGTACGCAAACTCCACCAAATGAAGGTGATCTTCCCATGATCCTCCAAAATCCAAAACACAAGCTCTGAGGAGATCTTCCAAAACTCGGTTGACTCTCTCGGTCTGACCATCTGTTTGAGGGTGATAAGCTGTACTAAAACACAACTCGGTTCCCAAAACTTCCTGGAAGCTCTTCCAAAATCCACTAGTGAACAATGGGTCTCGATCGCTCACTATACTCTTCGGAATACCATGGAATCGAACTATCCACTTAACATACAGCTCAGCCAACTTTGATGCAGTCCTAGTCGATCGAACAGGAATGAATCTTCCACTCTTAGTCAGACGATCTACAATGACCCAAATCCCTTCATTTCCCGTTCTTGTTCTAAGTAGTCCATCAATAAAATCCATCGATATCTGCTCCCACTTCCATGTAGGAACTTCTAATGGCTGAAGCAATCCACTTGGCTTCTTCTGTTCGGCTTTTACCAACTGGCAGTTCATACACTTGGAAATAAAATTTCCAACATCCTTCTTCATACCTTCCCAGAAGTAGGTTCTCTTCATATCCCGATACATCTTATTTCCACCTGGATGAATTGTCAGCTTCGAGTGATGACTTTCCTTCAGGACCTCACTCCTCAATTCATCTATATCGGGAACAACTAGTCGTCCTTGCTTTCGAAGCCAACCCTCTCGATCGACCTCGAATCCTTTATCCTTTTCTGGATCCCATCCAGATTCCAATTCACGGATAATCTTGACAAGCTTATCGTCTTGCTTTTGGCTCTCACCAATCCTTTCCACAAGAGAAGGTCTTATCGCTAAGTTTGCCAACATCTTAGGTTCCAATTCACATCTAGGCCTGAAGTCAAATCCAGCTAAATACTCGAGACTCTTCCATTCTGAAAACATGGCTCCCAATCCTGCATGTCTTCGACTTAACGCATCTGCCACTGCGTTACCTTTTCCCGGAGTATAAGCTATACCAAAGTCATACGATGCCAAAAACTCTAGCCAATGTTGTTGCCGAAGATTTAAATCCTTTTGGGAGAAAAGATACTTCAACGACTTATGATCTGTAAACAACTCGAATCGAACTCCCGGTAGATAATGTCTCCATATCTTCAGAGCAAAAACAATCGCCGCCAACTCCAAATCATGAGTCGGGTAATTCCTTTCATGCGGCTTCAGTTGTCGACTAGCATACGCAACAACTTTATCTCTCTGCATCAGCACTGCTCCAAGTCCAGTACCACATGCATCGGTGTAAACCACCATCTCATCATTCCCACTAGGAATAGTCAAAACAGGAGCACTCGTCAATCGCTCTTTCGGGATTCCAAAAGCTTTCTCACACTTATCATCCCATCTGAACACTAGGTTCTTCTTCGTCAATCCTGTTAAAGGTGCAGCTACCTTGGAGAAGTCTTTGATAAACCGTCGATAATATCCTACTAATCCAAGAAAACTTCTCACATCAGATGCATTCTTAGGTCTAACCCAATCCTGGATTGCTGCCACCTTAGCGGGATCAACCGCTATTCCATTTCCAGAGATAACATGGCCTAAGAACCTCACTTCACTCTTCCAGAAGTGACACTTCGAAAACTTAGCCTTCAGCTGATGTTTCCGCAAGATTTCCAAAACAATACGCAAGTGCGTCTTGTGCTCTTCTTCCGTTCTGGAATAAATCAGAATATCATCCACGAACACAAGTACGAACTTGTTCAACTGATCTCTGAACACTATATTCATAAGATCCACAAAATATGCTGGCGCGTTAGTCAATCCAAACGGCATTACCAGCCACTCATAGAAACCCGATGGTGTCCGAAAAGCAGTCTTCGGCACACTATCCTTAGCCACTCTCAACTGGTGAAATCCCGTTGCCAAATCCATCTGAGAAAACACCTTGGCTTCGTGAAGCTGATCAAACAAGTCATCTATTCTCGGCAATGGATACTTGTTCTTCTTAGTCACCTTATTCAGCTCACGATAATCGATGCACAATCTCAACGACCCATCTGCCTTGGTTGCAAACACAACTGGTGCACCCCACTCGGACACACTACGCCGAATGAATCCTTTCTGTAAAAGGTCATCAACTTGCACCCTCAACTCCTGCTGTTCCCTAGGCGCCATCCGCCTAAGAGGCATCACAACAGGTCTGGCTCCTTCAACTAGATCTATACGAAACTCGATCTCTCTATGCGGCGGAAACCCTTTGACTTCGTCAAAGACATCCTCTAATCCATTAGCGATCGGTACTGATGACAGTCCATCCCGTGGAACAACCAGCGAATACATGAAGCTCATGAAGACGCCTTCCTCATGCTTACATCGTATCACAACCTTTCGCCCCTCCACATTCTCGACTGTCACTTCCAACCTCTCGCAATCAACCTTCGCCGCATACCTCCTAAGCCAGTCCATACCAAAAATAATTCCGAACCCCGCAAAGTTCAGAACAAAACAATCACAAACAAAAGAGCAACCATGACTCGACACAATCAGACCACGACATAACATACACAAACAAGACGAACCCCCAACTGGATTAGTCACAACCAATGGCCTATCAACAATATCCGGTTCCAAACCTAACCGGCCTACAAGTTCATTACAAACAAACGAATGCGACGCTCCAGTATCAAACAGAACTCTAACTGGAACACCACATAGGAAAAGAGTACCTTGAACGACCACACTCTTTCCCTTCTCTTCAGCGGTAGGAGCTTTCGAAGACGACGGAACAGCTCCCAAAGCATAAGCTTGCACAATCTGCTTGTCCCTCCTCGGTTCTGGACAATTCTTCCTGAGATGCCCCGGCTTGTCACAGTTGTGACACTTCATCGGCACCTTCGGATTCTTACAATCCTTAGAGAAATGGCCCTTCTGCTGACAATTGTAGCAAGTCACCTCGCCTTTCTGCTTCTTCTGGCCATCCTTACCCTTCTGCTGTTGCTGCTTCCTCTTCTTGTTTCCACCCTACTGGGGTTTAGACTCTTCCCTGGTCACAGCAACAACAGAACCTTCCTTAGGAAACAGACTCTCATGCCTGAGAGCTTTCTCCACAAGCTTCTCAAATGAATCGTCCAAATGATCCACCAACTGTCTCCCAAGATAACTGTCCAAGCCTGTCACAAACTTCTCATTCTTCTGATAAGCAGATTCAATATATGACCGGGCATACTTGGACAAAGCTTCGAACTCAGAAACATACTCAAGAACTGGTCTCCCACCTTGCTTGAGCTCCACAAACTTCTTGAACAGAACAGACTTCTGAGCTGTAGAAATGAACTTAGCTTCAAATCTAGCTTGGAATTGCTCCCAAGTAATCTCTTCCTCCGCAGTATTGATGGTAATAGAGTTCCACCAATCAGAGGCTCTCCCTTGAAGCTGCCTTGATGCCAACCTCCTCTTAGTTGCATCATCAATTCCTAAATCACCAATGATCCTTCTACAAACATCTATCCATCTCTGGACTTCGATAGTTGATTCTGTTCCCAAGAAAACCTTTCCTCCAAGAGCAGTATAATCCTTGCACAACTTAGCAAAATCCACAGGTTTCGAAGTTTGGACTTGAACTCCAACATCTACTGCTGCTCCTGGAACTGGTATCCTTCTCATGATCGAAGTCATCATAGCTTCGAACATAGCTGCATAATCAGCAGTCCCCTCAGTAGCACGGCCTTCCCTAGCAGCTGGTCTCCCTCTTCAACTCATTCTCAATATCTATAAAAAGGAATTATTAGAACATCTAGAGAAACAACTGCATAAAGGACTCAAACTCTACTAAGCTACTATATTATATATAGTATTCATCCATCAAAATACAATTACGTCTCTCATACGTAATTACTTCAGTGAGCGTTGGGTAAAATCGATTAACCAATGCTCTGATACCAAATGTGACGACCGCCCATGACCCCTGCACCGAATCAAGAAATAGTGCGCTGTAAAGTGTGCCAGGCGACCATGGACGATTGTCAGGGTAGATTTAAACAACAGAATCTATCGTATTACTCACAGCGCATGGACAAAATACAATAGAACATATGTATAGTGAAGCTTTACAAAATAAAATGCCATCATATAAAAACTCCATAATAGTTGAATACAAGCATCCAAATAGTCAATACATCAAGCCTCACTACATAACACTCAGAGATCATACAAACAGCGGAACATCCAGTACATATAAGAAGATAATATGCAACCCTCTAGCTCGTCTTCGATATCAGCATCGTAAGAAGAGAACAGCACCTGTCACCTGTTACCTAGTCTGCCCGTCCCAAAACATGGACGAACAGCCCAAGGCAATAAGAATTAAAACATAAAGCCTTGAGTCAGACAACAGTCTTAGTGAGCAGTAAATTAACTAACAACATACCAAAAGAGCATAAAGGAAAAGGAATAGGAATACAACCCTCCCACTCCAACCTCATTCTACAGTGATAGCCCCCAGACACACACTAAACAGAAGCAACATAGCAGAGCATACAATTTAAAGTAAAGTAATAATCACTCGAGTCAAGGGCGATGTTTTCCAAGTACCAAGGCCTAAATCAGATAAGCACCCAGAAAATACCGCTCTTGAGTCCGAATGACGATACAACCAAACATCCATGACTCTGGCTATCACTGTTATCATTGCTTCGATATCACCATTAATTGAATGACCGGCACATTCTTTCAGCCGTCCGTCAAGGGCTAATGGAAACCCCGGTTCTAGACATAACTCCCGCACGTCGTCGCAACCCGTGCCTAGGACTATCGAATCTGCCCAGAGTACTTGACCATCAACAGTTGACCGTTGGGACTATCGAATCTGCCCAAACGTACTCTTGCTTAGAGCATGATAGAACCTTCAACAACGATGCTATCCAAGCCTCCTAGTCATCCTCCTCGATGACTATTCTCATATCCGTTCATTATCCTCAACTCGAATCATATCACCGAGTTATCAACATGCTTGGAATGATCCCGTCTGGATTAGACCAAGTCTTCATCACATGATTGCCTTGCTTCATCACATCCTCGCAAAGCCTCATCTTAACATCACATCATCAAATCTATGCATAAGAGCTTCATCATCCCGCTACATATGCCACGAGCAGCTTTCCCAATTCAAGAGCCTTTCCCTTAGCTTTTGAATCGTCTTTGGTCTAAATCAAACCATCAATCATCTAATTCATAACAATCAATTAAATCAAACATTAATCCAAACAATCAAGCATTCAAATAAGATCTAAGTAGACAATTATCACAATAATGGCATTTTCGTAATTAAAGAGTTGAAAGTCCAATAAGCATGAAAACATGAATTATATCCCTACAAACTTGATGAATGAACTTGCATAGGTTAACATATGATAAAATGGATGTAACATCATCATGAACAATGGATCTATATGGATCTACACTTAGGATGAAGAAAATGCACGGAATTCACTATTTGAACACCAAATCGAGCCAACAATCCGATATACTCCTTTGGATCCGTGTGAGAGATAATCACCACTCACCAAATCACCAAAACAAACCCAAATCAACACGCTTCAGATTTGGACAGCGAAGGATCAAGCTTGATCTATCACGAATCCGCTTCAAACGAAGAAATCTCTCTTGAAAAGATGAAGATCTTCAACTTTAGCTCTTGAATCTTCAATCTTGATCTTCGATTTGGATGGAAGGAAGCACTAGATTAGAGTGGAGAAAAGAAGTCAAGAAGTGTAGAAGTCGAGCTCTCAAAATGGCAGCACTTCATCGCTTCAAAATCCGGATCCCAAAAAGTGAGAAAAACCCTTCCTATTTATAGCTGAAATTTCACTAAGTCGTAACTCGGCTATCTCCTAAGTCGTCTCCGACTTATACCCCATACGACCTACAACTTACAGCTATGCCATCCTACGACTTAACCAGAAGCATCTGCGACCTAACAACTCAGGCGCTACAACGACTCACAACAAAACAGCTATCTCCTAAGTCGGTCACGACTTATAGCATGCGCGCCTACGACTCAACAAAACCCAAATCCCCTATGACTTAAGACTTAACTCCCTTAAGTCGTCTACGACTTAAGCTCATGCGCACCTAGCGACTTACCACTAGTCACGACTTATAACTTGGCAGAAGATACGACTTAACAGACCTATGCTTCTACGACTTAACAAACAACTGGGTTACGACTTAACCCCTAAGTCGTCTACGACTTAACACATAGGCTAACTCTTAAGGTCGCCAACACGTTAACTCCTTAGGTCGCTAACCCACCCAGTCGACTTAACTTGGTAACAACTTAACCCTTAGGTCGCTTACGACCTAACCAACCAAGCTACCAGACGACCTAACACATAGCGACCTATCCCTTAACTCGGTCACTACGACCTAACTCTAAGCTTAAGTCGTCTACAACCATAAGTCGGTCAACCCGCTAACTCGTCCAACCGACCTAACTTCTCTACGCTCTAAGTCGTTGCCGACCTAACCACACTAACCCAGTAACCACTAGGTCGCTTACTCCACTAGGTCTGCCTACCCTTGAGTCGCCAATTCTATAAGTCGGTCACGACCTATCACTTAGGTCGTTCACGACCTAGGACTTAGAAAAATTCTGCCTAAAATCTGAAATGGCTCAAAAATGCTAAAATTCCAGATTTTGACAAACTTTTCGATTCGTAAAAATACGGGTCGTTACATAAACCTTGATAATTGAGAATTTGGTTTTCAAATGGAATTTTAAGTGTAACTTATTAAAGGAATATCTATTTATGAAATGGGATATTCCATTCATAAAAGTATGTTTTAATAAGTCTTAAGTTAAAAGATATCCAAATGAATATTTCTGGAATAAAACCGATTTGAAATACTAATATATCTACTGTAGCATTTTATAAGTGCTGCTGTTTGAAAATACAATGTTTTGGAAATTTTATAATTGAATGAACTTAGAAATGCTACAACTTTAAAATGAATATTTTTTTGACCTTGAATTAAAATGGTTTAAATGAAGATTATTTTTAAAGGGTGTTATGATTTTCTAAGTATTATGTTCTTTTTTAAGAATAACATTTCCAAAGTGTTATGATTTTTAGTAGTATGATTTCCAAATGATAAACATCCCTAAATTGTTATGATTTCAAAGCGTTATTGTTTCAAATTTATTATCTTATTTTGTTTTTTCAAACTATCTTTTGGTTGTCCTTATTTCTCTTATCTTGTTACAGAATGGGAAGGCTATTGCTTATACCAGTCTGTTTAGAAATCTTTTTATAATCTTTGAAATCTTTATTACTCATTTTGGAATCTAAACACTATTTTCCATCCATGGACCGTCGCTCAAGTGAAAAAGGTGATTCAGACTATAGAGAATCTTTTTCGTGCTTATATTCTTGATTTGATCACCTCCATCTTGTTAAACTTACCTATAACAATAGTTATCAGGTGTAATTCCAATTTTCTTATCATCTTGTCTTAATTCTATTCATTCTATCTTTTTCTGTGCTTTCCCGTACCTCGTTCCTTTTCGGGGACGAAAAGTTTTGAGTGGGGGAGAGTGTAACAACCCTGTATTTTACAATTATTTTTAAATTGATTTCCAGATTTAAAAGCTTTATTTATGAAAAGAATAAATTTTGTTATTGTAAATATAAAAACTTTGATTTTGTATGTGGATTAGAATTCCAAATATGAATAAATTTAATATTTCCAGAAAATGTGAATTTTGGTTAAAATAGTCAAACTTTGACTTTTAAACTTAAAAATTTAAAAGTTTGAAATTATAAATTTTATCTTTTATTATAAAAATAGATGTAATAACTTGAACACTACTTTTCGGTTCGTTGAAAACGGAGTTAAAATGTAAAAGTTATGTACATTTCAATTTTTAGTATAATTTGTTTTATTGTGCAATTTTGCCTATTTTAAATTTTATAAATCATATTTTCTTTCTTATATTTTATTTTAATATGTGTCAATATGTTTATTTATGTATATTTCCATCTCTAAATATTTTAAAAATGATAATAGAATTTTTCCAAAATTTACTATGATGATTTCCTATTTTTAAAGGCTGTTTTCCTATTTTCTGCTACTTTCTTCATTAGAAATTATATGTAAATTAAATTTTAAATGTTTATTTTGTGAATATATTTTTATTTCATGTTATTATTTTTGTTTAAAAATATATTACAAGCTCATATGAATTTTCTAAAAATTTATTCTATTCAATTCCAAATTTTCTAGACTAGTTTACTATTTAGCTATTTTCTTAATTTAACTTTATATAATTGATAAATATTTATATAAATTATTATATTTTGATAAAATTTCGAAATTTTATCTGGGATTATTATTATTTTCCAGAAATATAAAGTTATAAAAAAGGAATTAAAGATATATGAAGAGTTTGATACCTTTTGTGTGCTTAGCCCTTTTGAATTCTACCGTTTCTTTTCAATCAATACATCTTTTATTTTATTTTTTCCGTTCTTTTCCTCATTCATTATCAGCCAACTCCCTCATCTTATTCACGAATTTTCGAAGCTCCAAAACCCTAAAAAAATTCATGGCCTCCATCTTGCAAAAAAATTTGGTAATCTCCCTCTTTTCTTTCTACTTTTTTTCTTACTTTTCTATGCAATTTTGCCTTGATCTCTTCACATGTTTGCTTGGCCTAGCCTCTACCACCTTCATCCCCATCATCACCTCCTCCATCTACTACAACAAACACTCCCTTCCCTCTGACCAAGACAGGCCATGACCTTCCACTTGAAGCCATCACCACAAAACTCCACAAAACATTGCCTAGACCACACATATCATCACCTACCCTCCATATCTTGCTTTGGCCACCCCCTTAGCCACCACCACCACTTGCTACATGACCTTTGGCTGCTGCTACTCATCACCCAAACCTCTGTCCAGACCTGTACCAGATGATGGCCGAGCCATTTGACCCATAGACCGAGCCAAAAGTTGAACCAAACTCCACTATGTTGCCTAGTCTCTTGATATTCTTGTGTTGTAACTTCCTCCACATGTTCTAGCCTTTATGCCATGCATTCATATGATCAAACCTGAGCCAAAGTCATGTCAAACCTGACCTAAATAAACCCCTAGGCGATGCAAAGCATTGTAGAAAACAAGGCAAAAGATTTGACATTCAAATCTCTTTTCATTTCAAAGTTATTTCATTTTAAAGTCGTATTGAATTTTGTTGTTTTGATTGTTTGTTTTGGGTTGTGCACAAGAGTTGTAGCTTGGATTCGCTCTCCACTCAAGTCCGTAGTCTTGTCATCGTGCTTTTGTTTCCATTGTGTCATTGGTTTTGATATCTCCACCACAAACAGGTGAGTTATTCTCACCAGACAATATGCACCTATATAACTGATAAACCGACACCATTTGAATCTGTAATGTATATCATCATGTTATATATGTTTATATTATTATCATATGATGTTCACACCTGTTATTACACTTATTATATCATATGTTACTGTTATTTCATGCTATTCTGTTATTTATATATGTTTATCACACTGCAAGTTCTCTGTAGATTAGAATCACTATGGGTTGAAATGATACATTCTCGAACGGACTTTAGAATAGGGAAAAATCGTTATGGGCTGAAATGATAAGCCTGAATGGTTTTTATTTATTTTATTTAACTTGGGATTTCGGGTTTGAAATGATAGAACCTGGATTTTTCTTTTTAAACTGCGGATTGAAATGATACATATCTGTATCACTTGACCTAGGTTAGAAAATTATATACAGGCCCGTGGTTATTTTATAAAGTGTTTTGGATGATTTTAAGTATTTTTGAAAATATAAATTTATGAAATTTGATTTAAATAGATTTTGAAATGTTTAAAATAAAGAAATTATGGTTTTTTTCTACGAGTTAAAAATGTAATTAATGAATGGTTAAATTGGATTATTGAAATATAACTTAAGTTTGGAATTTGGAATTTTGGTTAAAAATGATATTTAAGTTATATGAAAGAAATGGAAATTTAATTATATTTGGAAAATGGTAAAATATGATAATTTGATTAAATTTGAATTTAAGTGATTTATTAAAGTATTATTGATTTTTCTATGAATTTAATTGGTTAAATAAATGAATGTTTAAATGTGATCTTTTAAAATATAACTTGACTAGGAAATGTGAAATTTGGTTTTAATTAAAGGTTTAAGTTAATTAAATAAAATTGGAAATTTAGTTAAATTTGTGAAATGGTAATTTAAATTTGAAGTGTTAAGTTATTTGTTGAAATGTGAAGAATTGGAAACATTTACACTTAAATTTATTAAGTAAATTGTTGAAAATTTGATTTTATTATAAGAAATTTTTTATGAAAAGATATATGTTAAACGATATGTAAATGAACATTTTAAATTTTAAAATATGATTTTTAAAATGTTTATGTGTTTTTAATTAAAGTTATTTAATTGCTGGAAATACACTAACACCTGAAATTAACTTTTAATAGCATTCAGAAATGCTATAGATTCGGTTTTGAACTAAAATTGTGTAAAAAGAGCTATTACAGCATTTCTGAAATGTTGTAGTTGCTGTAATTGAACTTATAGGCTAATATTGCACTCAGGTCTATTATAGCATTCTCTGGAAATGCTATAATGGTCTGCAGTCTTTGCTGAAACCAAATTTAACCCTTGTTTTGAAATCTGAACTACCGCAGCACTTTTGAAATGCTGTCTTTTCTATTTTGAACTATAATTCAACTAAAACTGAGTTTTAACAGCAGTTTTAAGTGTTGTCTTTGCTGAATTAAAAATGTTTTCAAATATAACCTATAGCAGTTGTTTTCAAATGCTGTGAAATGCTGAAATTTTAATAATTAGGGTTTTTGACTTAGTAAACGAACTCAGAATGGTTTGAAACTTTGGAAATTGAATACTTGATTTGAAAATATAATAATTACACTTTTAAAAGGTTTAAATGAATTATTTGATTGGAATATAAACTATTTAAAAGGTGACTTGAAATGATAATAAATGAAGTATACCTTTAAATTTAAAAGGTATTTAAAGTTGAATATTTAGATTTGAACTCAAATGATATTTGGAATATTAAAATGATTTGAAATAAAGTTTTGAAATGATATGATATTTTAAAAATATGGAAATGGTTTGGAATTGATTTAATCTTTATTTTGATAAAGATTTGGATTTGAAATGATATTCTATTTTGAAGTATAAACTGTTTTTAAACTTATAACCACGGGTTATAATAACGATTGCTTGTTAAAGAGACCGGGATCGGATATGGACATACTCTCTGTCGATACCGAAAACCACTTTGACAACTGTGTACGCGGTGGAGTTTCCAGAATGAAGTAGGATGGTGGCGACGTTCTTAAGGTATGTTACGTGGACCCAACTCCCGTGAGTTGGCATAAGGTGGCTAAAACAGGAGCGATCTCGGACCAGTGAGGGAGCACCTCTTCTCGGACACATTTCTTCGATATTATACTCTTACTTGTGATTGATTAGATGGCCATCCTCCGATTTGGGAGCGTTGTTCGAGGTGGACGATAGTGGCTGCTATGCGCTCCATCAGTCCGTGTGCATAATTGGTATATCTACCCTGGCATTGCCTAGTTGTGCCGTGTCACCTACCATATCGTGCTTTACTACGATTTGTGATTTCTCCCGTAGCCTGTGGAGTATCGAGGGTAGCCCCCATTTTGGGAGTATGCTAATACTGGATAGACTACTGGGACTATTACGTGCTATGGTGGAAAATGTAAAGCCTTAATGCTATTTAAAAGTATGTTTATTTTATATTAGACATTATTATATAGCGTATATTACTACATAGTAGATAGTTTAACGGATCCTTAGAGGATGGGCGGTCCCAAGCATCTTCTAAGTTACTTCTACCCTTATTACAGTTCGCTTGAGTTGGTTTACATTATATAAGTATATATTGTCCTGACTCGAGTGTTTTGTGTTTTACTTTACGCTCGGGTCAGCCTGAGTTATTCACAGATTTGGATTTCCACTCGATTGGAGATTTGAATCGCTGGAGATTATCTGCTTGTCATGTCCTATCTATTTCAATTCCGTTGTTCTACTCAGCTTGTACTTGGTTATTATATTGAGACTTTTGTTGTATTCTATTTCTTCTGTTATATCTTATGTAACTCTGATATATTTATATAGTAGCTTCATGAACTACTATTTCTTTTACTTCCACTGCATTATTTTACTCTGTGTCTGTGATCTGTGATTATATTTATTTACTGTATATTCTGAGATTTGCCAAATTTTAAATACAACGCGTTATTTTGAGCAATTCAACTCCGGCATGAGTGTCTACCTATACACTTATAATGGATGCGAATGGTTGAAAATATCGGGTCGTTACAGTAGAGATAAAGCAAACTAGTCGAAATCTCTGAATCATATGATTTTCTTGTAACTCGAAGAATTGCTTTAGGAATTGGGAGTTTAGGAGTGGAAATCAAAGCATAAAGTTACGTTATGATACAAAGATGGTAAGAGGCTGAGAAAGATGTTGTAGGGATGCTAAAGTAAGGGTGAAACCTTCCAATTTCGCCATTGATGAAGAGAAGGAAGTGGCTACAGGAGCAGAGAGATGCAACTTCTGGAGCTAAGAGACATGAAGACATCACTTCAAAAAACTAGCCGTTTTATACTAGGCCAGTCGACAAAAAGAAGGCTTCAGTCAACTGGCTTAGTGTAAAATTCAAGCTCAAGGGCATTGCCAAAAACAGCAGACAAGTTGATCATATTTAGTCGATCGGTTTAGTCGATTGGACAAGGCTTTCAGTCGACCAAATCATAATATTTTCTAAAAGCTTGTGTGGTGCAGTGGTAAGGGCGTGCGCTTATCTCTTAGCCTTCCTGGGTTCTAATCCTAGCTTTGCAAATTTTTAGGAATTTTATTTTACACATATCCATCATCGTTTTGACCTGAAATAACTCAATAAACATCTTAGTAGCATTGTTGTATCATGTATGATTGTTATCATCAAGACACCATATATATATATATGTATGTATGTATGTATGTATGTATGTATGTATGAATGAATGAATGGTTCTTTTATTCTCTCCCTTTTTGATGATGACAACCACAAAACTTTAATATAAAATAATAGCTCCCCTAGATGTATGTTATGAAAGTTTGTTTCCTTCAACTTCATATAAATGCCAATATAAAATACGTAAAACACACGTTCTTCTCCCCTTTGTCGTTAACAAAAAGGGGTAAGAGCATTGGTGTATTATGTGATAAAAACTCCCTCTAAGTATAATGTTTCTCTTTAACTTTTAACTATTTACTCCATCCATCAATATGCTCATTATTTCTCCCTCTTTTGTAATTAACAAAAAGTATGAGAAAATTAAAAATAAATGGAGAATATCGTAGAAAAGTCAAAAATAAGTAATTTTAGCATTAATGCAAAGCGATGAGTATCTAATAGATATGTCAAATGTAAATAAAATGATACTCAATTTACAATAGATATAAGGTTTATGACTTAGAAAATCATATCCAGTTGGATGTGATTGATCCCTTAAAAATATATTTTCCACTATTAATCACAGTGTCGTAATAATTGCTAATGTATGATTGTTTATCATAATCAGTTAGATTAGCAGGAACCTATTGATTTAATATTCAAAAGATTTTATCTATTTCTAAGCATAATTATATTATGACATGAATTGGTTTTAGAACTATCTCTACTTTTAGTACTAGCATTAAAATGTGTATACAGGAATGCATATCTAGTACTTTTTCTACAATTATCTTGTTTATAGTCTAAACAAGTTTTATTATTGTGAGCTTTGCTATTAGTAGTTAAGGAAGATAAATTACCTTTTTCTCTATTAAAATTTGTGATTTTCTCTTTAAGTTTATCAAAAACAGCTTTGGAGTCACAAATTTCCTTTTGCAACATAATATCATTATCTTTCAAAAATTCATATTCTTTAATTAATTCTAGATTCTTATCATTTAAAGCCTTACTCTCTTTTTCAAGAGACAAAAGTTCAGAATTAGAAGCATTTAATGAATTTTCCAAAAATATATTTTTATTTTGCAAAACTTCGATTTCCTTTAAAAGATCAGTATTTTTATTTTTTTTAAGCACTCATTATCTTTTAATAAAAAATCATTTTGTAAAATAAGTTCTTCTAATGTATTTTCAAAAATTTTAGTTTGGTTTACTAAAAACTTATTTTCTTCTGTTAAAATACTAATTTTACGCTTACAATCATCTAATTTAGCCAAAGCAATAGAATTGACCTTTTGTGATGCTTTAAAATCTTTTAATAACTTCTTATGCGTTTGTAAAAAATCACTATACATAGAATCTAAGCATACCGATTTTGATCTGAGATTAGCCACACAGTACATGTACTTTGATTCTCTATATTGTTGCTCGCTTCCAGAAATTTGCATTTTCTTGACTGCTTCGAGCTCCGACTGGATTTTCTCTTTCTGGTCATTATTATATGATGTTGTGACAGTTGATAGAATTCCTGGCTCGGATACCACTTGTTAGTCGCTATGAACATGATCGAAGATGGTCAACGGTAATAAAAAATGTCAATGCAGCAGAATAGTATAACAATAGATCACTCAGTCGACTTTATACGGGTTCGAACCTCCCGTCATACGTCCGGTCCCGAAGCCCCCTTTAGTTATTCACTATCAGCACCCTCATTTCACCCAGAGGAACAGGTTTACAGACTCTGTCTAAAGAATCGAACATGATTTCAACAACAATTACAAGTAGTGTAACAAAAACATTATTCTTTGACACAGCATATCTTGATGTATAGAATGTCAATTTGATGTACAATGACTCTTATAACTAAACCAAATTATATTAAGTGGAGGTGTAGAGGCTAAGGAGATTATTCGAATAGAGTATGGGATGTGGAGATGAAGTAAACTAGTCGAAATCTCTGAATCAGATGAATTTCTTGGAACTCGAAGAATTTCTTTAGGAATTGAGAGTTTAGGAGTGGAAATCAAAGCATAAAGTTATGTTATGATTCAGGGATGGTTATGGGTTTATATAGATGTTGTAGAGATGCTAAATAGGAGTGCAACCTTCCAATTTCTCCATTGATGAAGAGAAGTGGCTGCAGGAGCGGAGAGATGCCACTTCTGAAGCGAAGAGACACGAAGACATCACTTCAAAAAAACTAGCTGTTTTATGCTAGGTCAGTCTACTGAAAGAAGGCCTCAGTTGACTGGCTTAGTGTAAAATTCGAGCCCGAGAGCATTTCCTTAAGCATCAAAAAAGTTGTTCATATTTAGTCGACCGATTCAATCGTTTGGACAAGGCTTTCAGCCGACTGAATCATAGTATTTTCCAAAAGCTTATGTGGTGCAGTGGTAAGGGCATGCACTAATCTCTTAGCGCACCTGGGTTCGAATCCGAGCTTTGCATATTTTTAGCCACTTTATTTTACACCTATCCATCATCATTTTGACCTAAATGAACTCAATAAATACTTAGTAGCATTGTTGTATGGTTGTTATCATCACTACACCATATATATGTATGTATGTATGTATGGTTCTTTCATAACCTATATGAAAATAAGGAGGACTATCAAATACAACCTTACCCAAACGGCTCGAATGTACTGAGCATTGGCCCGTGGGCTATATCGAAGGATCCTACCTTCGGGGGAAGATGGAGCATCATCTCGGAGCTAGGCGTTAGCCTTGGGCTAGCTTTGGATAGGCATTTCTGTGGAGACGAGATAAACTTTTAGTGCATTATCCTACATGGGGCATGAGTAATTGGTTTCAAAGTCCAACCTTGGGTGGTAGCCCCTAAAGCAGAATCATCATTTTCCCTTGCCTCCCTATCCTCTTGCTCCCTTTGAGCTCTTTCATCAGCTACCAACTTTATGTTACCCAAGCAAATAACTTCTTTCTCCTCCATAGAAAAGCGATCCTTAACAACCTCAAGACTAAAAGGTGGCCCTCCATGCTCGCTGGCTTCTTTAGCTTTCTTGTTTAATCGCCTATGAATAGAGGCCGTGACCTATCAATAGTCGTCCATCCATGCCGGACTTCCCTTAGTATACATTTGAAAATAAATCTCATCTAGAAGCCTTTTGATTTGATCTGATTGGCTGTTCATCCTATCGCTCTCGTCCTGGAGCTACTCAGCCTTTTTTTGTCTTAGCCTCTTTTACAGCAATCACGGCCTTAAGTTTGGCCTTAAGAGAAGCTCTCTCACTCTTCCAGCCCTTAACCATTTTCTCCAATTCCAAAAACTCGGAATCTACTGTATGAGCTATAGCTTGGATTTCATCCAGTCTCTTTGAATATTTTGCTTTAACATTCTTATAGTCCTCATACATTCATTTGGTTTAGGAATTGCAGTCTTCCTTTAGCACCCTGAAGTCGAGAGCATGGTCCTTCTTCAGCTTCACTTTTTCATTAGAGTAAACACCCTTGAGTTTCTCAATCTCATAAACTTGGGACCTCTCTAGTGCTTCCAACAATGCTCGATGCTCTATGTCCTTTTCGTGTAGTTAGTTCCTGAACTCAAAAATATTCAAGTTCTAATCAACATTTTTCCTACTGATATCCTCACCAACCTTAATCACTTTTGCATGAATCTCTGATAGTGCCTTCACACCTCTCAGTCTAACCCTAATATTTTCCATCATGCCTAAAAAAGAAGTAGCGAGGGCATCAACAAGTAAGCAGGTATGGGATCTATCAGCTGATATAGTTGTTGAAACTCATCGTAGTTAGGGTCGTAGGGATCAGTAAAATGGCAGTCCCATCCTCATCCTTCCCCTTCTTCTTACCCTTGGAAGCAACTATGATCTCTCCTTGTCTATCTGTCCTTTCTTACTGCTTGGGCATCTCTGAATCCAATAAGATGAAAGGTAAAGCCCTGGGAGATTTGGATCGACAAGAGGGTATCCTAGATCCTAACTTGTCATCCAGAGAGTGAGACCCCTTTCAAGAACCATCATGTTGGCCCTAACCGTCCTTTTCCTCGGTTGGGAGATAGGATACTGTCTCCCCATCTTAAGTACAGTGGTCGGCTGCCTGATATTTTTTCTTGGACCGAATGACGATGCTGCCTTTCTAACGTTCATTAGAGGGACATCTGGCTTTAGCTGTTTGAATTTGGATTGAAGTTTACTTATCCTTGAGCTTATAGTCCCTGCAAAAAATACAAGGACAAAGAGTTAAAATCATGCTACAATTAAGAAATCCATTGGTGCAAAAAAGTAGGTTTGTATGTGAAGAGTGCATAGCATTTAAACGAACCCATAGGATCCTCATGCTTCTCCATGTGTCGTTGAATCTCCACTATCGAGGTAAAGTCCCCATAGTGATCTCTAGTTCGAGGTCCTGTAAATAATCAGAGATCATGATGTCCCCTACAACAAACTTCTCTTGATCCTCTAAGCCAAAAAAAAATTCCAGGGCCTCATCAACATCAAGGTTGGATAAAGAATCAAGGCCAATTTGCCCAAAATAATGGGCTTCACTCTAAACTGAAGTGGTTGCATCGGTGTCATGAGTACGCGGGCTTGCCCCCTTAATAGCCATACTACCAACTCCATCATCCTCCTACTCCCTTATGGATTTTAACTAGCTACTTACATGGGGCTCAATCTAGAAGGAATCTAGCTCTGAACCCGTGGCATATATTTGCACAGTAGGATCAATACTAGGTGGGGTTGACATTAAATCAACACCAGAAACAGAGGTTGAGAAGACCGTTTCTCATTTGTCTCACCCAACTTAGAACATTTCCCTCCCTTTGTAGGTTTGTATGTAGGGGGAACTCTATATTTCCCAATGGATCACCCGTTGGCTAGCAGCTCGAGCTGTCTAAGATTATCATTAGTCGCCTGATGGGAAACCTCCCTCAATTCTACTGGAATGTTCTTAAAGTTTTCCAACATCTCTTCCAAGTCATCTCGCACGGTGGCTCTCACCAAACCTAAGGAAATAAGCCAAAAAGGCGAGTCAAGAGTTAAAACAAAGTCTTTCTAGGTAAGGTGAACATGAACGAGTAGTTAAAGTGACTTCCATTCCGAGTGCCATTGATGGAAGCATGGAGAAGTATCCCAAATGAAAAATTACTCATATTTAAACATACTATACTTTGAATACAAATCCTCCATCGGCTTAGACTTGCTTCCCGCCTCGAGATAAACAAAAGGGAAACCTTCCATCTTACTCTTAATTGCATATAAGAACCTAATCTGCAGATATGTAGGGAGATCCTTTCATGCATGAAAATGGCATAGAGGCTAGTCAATATAGCATACCTGTTTAGATGCAACAGAAAGGGAGTTATTTTAGGTATACTAGAAATCCCGTAATCCACTGTGGAAGAGGATTCGGGGCCCCTTCCATGCAATGATATTTGGAGTAAGCCACGTACCCCTCGGAAGGGGCATAAACTCATTGGTTAGGGGTTGGCAAGAGCATGTCACCCCTCGGTTGTCCATGAGCATCAGCTATTATATCCAACTACTTAGATAACAAAGTTAAATCTACTGACTCGGTAGGGTCCACTAGCAACTGTGAAGGACCATCCCATGAACTATGGAATGAGCATAATTGGGCTGGCTAATCCTGTGTCCCAGTGGTGTAGGATCATGAGGGGTAGAAGAGGAAGGAGCTTGATCTTTAGTAGTGCTTGATGAATGAGTACTACGATGACTCGACATGCCTGCCCAATATGTGAACCTATCTTACGTATTGCTGACGAATGTACATTTGTGTTTGCATGTATGCAACAGTGAATGCAATAAATTGTTAAACAGCATTGACCTAGGACCTTTAGTTAGTGTAGCATGATAGGTAAAATGATACATAGTTAACGACCCTAAAAATTTCCCTAAGTGTTTGTTCCGGTGGTCAGATTACCAAAGGCGTACGGTTTTGGAAAATAATTAAGTGTGGTAGCAAGCAAGTTCAACTGCCGAACTAAGTTATCTAACCTATTCTTTGAATCCTTACACTATAAAGGTTTAAATAGTCAAGTGTGAGTACTGAGCTAATAGCCAAAAAGTGTAGCCACTACGTACCCTAACCGGATAGGCCAGTACCTAGTGAAGTCCAACAAGACCCCAATTCTCAAAGTGTTAACATTTTTTAAGAATTGTCTTCTCTAAGACCCAAAGTGTTTCAAATTATAGCCTTTCACCAACTCGTTATGCCCATAAGAGCTAAAACTATCAAAAATCCCCTAATTCCCAAATTGACCAAACGCACAAAAGGGGAAATCAAGAAAACTCAAAAAATTGCGAATAAAAGTGTTTGATGCAACAACTAAATAAATTACCTTATAAGGATAGATGGCAAGGATTGCTACTTGAAGACGTTAAAAAACTGGATTTTTAAGTTTTGGCTAGTGGGAGACCAAAAGGCACGAGGATAATGGGATGCAGTTGAATGAAATAAAGTGTATCGCCCTGAGAGTGCTTCGTCTTATATAGGCGAGAGTACTTAGGTACCAAACTTTGCGTCACCGAACCTAAATTATCGAACCAAAACATCCACTTGAACTCGTTGGGTAGAAGTTTGAGCAAGGTACAATAGATTGAATGAATTCATATAAAGTGACATTCAAGGACAAAGGGAGCTATTGGAGATCCGAGAGACAAAGCATGCTGTAACAACCCTATTCAAGATTACCTGAAATTAAATTAGAAGAATAATTTAATTAAGTGATAATAAAATAATTAAGAGATTTGGGACTATTTATTGTAACTAAATTGGAGTTTGGGAAATATACACATGGAGTTCATGTAAATGATTTTCTAATAAAAATGGGTATTTGAGAATTTTAGTAATAATGGAAGTGATTACTATGTGATTAATTCTTTTATTTTAAAACAAAAGAAAATGTGAAATTTGATTAATGAAATAAGGATTTGAGAACCATTTTATTTAGGTGTAATCTAATTATTTATTTTATCACTAGAAAAATCATTGTAATGGATTTAATGTAAATATATAAAATTAGAGTATTTTTTATTTCTTGTTTAAATTGGAGAATTTATAAGTTAATGGTCTATTAGTTTCTAGTTATATTAAGATATAAATGAATGGTTTATTATTATTAATAGGTTGTAAAACTTATTTCAATTTGTTGAAATTAAAATGCAATAAGTAGACAAACATTGGTTTTATAAATTATCGTTAATCTATGAAGTATAACTTAAAACATTGTTTAGTTTTTTCCTTACAATGGAAAAGAAGAATACTGATTTAATTCTTTTGGTAAGCAAATACAAGTTTAGCCCAAATTAGAGTTGGAATTGTTTTAGTAATTGAGAAACTATATCATGTACATTAGTTTTCTTTCCATACTTCATCATTTTAAATTTCAACCAAGATAAGAAAATTACAATAAACAATTTATTATTTCTTTCTCAAGGAAACCCTAGTTCTTCCCTAAATCAACCAAATAAAAAGTGAAATCTCTAATTTCTAAAGCTAATAATCTCAGGTAATATATGCTAACCATTGATACATCCTATTGTTCCTTTATTTCAGTTTGTTTCAGCAATTAAATGTGTATTTTGGGTTTTTTTCTGAGAATATTAGGAACTGCAGCTTTGGGGAGTTAAAAAGAGGTCAAAAGCAGTACAATAACTTCTCTTTTCTTAGCTATAAGGTGTGTAATCTCACAAATTCTAGTTCTAATTCGTTGCATGTTGGTAAGTGGTTGAATGATTGAGAGAAAACTTGATTCTGATTTCAATTCTATATTAAATTGGTTGTTTGATCCTCACAGCATCACTATCCATTGTTTTCCTTAATGTTATCTTTTCCTAAATTGTTATAGTTAGCTTGTATATGAATGTGTTAGTAATGCATGCAAGCATGAAATTGTTTCAGTCATATTGTGATGTAGGAATCGAGAAATCTTGTCGAAAAGTTTGTTAGTTGCATCTGGAGGCGTGACTTGGAGCCCTACAGCTCCAAGAATTTGCGTTCAGTCGACTGAACTTTCGGTTCAGTCCACTAAACCAGCAAACCTGTAGCGTAGCTCCAAGTAGTCGACTGGACTATAGTTCAGTCGACTGAACTTGCTAATCTAGAGCATATATAGCTCCAAGCAGTCAACTGAACCACTCTGTTCAGTTGACTAAATCTGAGCCTGGGAGCCTTCTTTTTTTTAGAGTTTTAATGATTTTAATTGCTTTCGATTTCCAGTAATTTAATTCATATTTTATGTTATGAATTTTGGGATGAATTAGTTTTTTTGTATAAATATCAATTATACATATATATATATATATATATATATATATTTACAAAAGATTTAAAGAGTTTTCAAAAAGGATTTTGAAAGTAATTCAATTATATTTCAACTCAATTTCTAAATGCTACATTAAATAAAACATTTTATACTATATATACATATATATATCTCATTTTATGGATTTTCAACTCTATTTTCCAAAACAAATACTTTAGAAAAGAATTTCCAAAACTAGTATTAATATATATTATTATTTCATTCGGATGAGGAATTCAATTAACCAATTTAGTAAAACAAGTGGTATGGAACGCTTGCGTTTACTCGTAGGTTAATTCCCGTACTTAATCGATTGAAATCCTATTTTTCTCTTGAGTGTTGTTTACTAACTTATAGTAAATATTCGTATAAACAAGTGTGGTATGGGACGTACTAGTGTTATTTGAGTAGTTACTGTTTGGAAGTAGATAACACTTGCTAAAAATGAGTTTAGTGACTCGTCTTCTATGCTTATCCATGTAAAAGTGGATCCGTGGAGCTTTACGCTCATCTATGGAGCTATGAGCTTTATGCTCATCCGTGGAGCTTTGTGCTCATCTATGGAGCCTTGTGCTCATTTGTGTTTTATGGGTTTCATATCCATCCGTGAGTCCTCTGGACTATTTGTGTATACACCCATGTTTGGTGAATTTTATATGTTCACCAATCTATGATAGGTGTCTCCCCCTTTTGTGTTTTCTGGATTTCAATTTGATTCCTAGATTTTTATGAGATTTGTGTTTCACCATGTAATTGTGGAAATTACTTATACAAGCTAACATTGGTTTTAGGATTTGGTGAATAAAAAATTAAGAAGGTGATATTCTTCCGTGCATAACTTTATGTGGATTTATGTTCATTTGAGATTCTTATACCATTATCTTAATCTTATGTAACATTATCTCTTTTATCTCACATTTACTTCAATTATAACTAGACTGAACCACTTATTATTTTTACATAATACTCGAGTCAGATCGAGGTGTTTCAGGTACTCCAGCATGATGACTTTACGGTCGGACTATCTTGGTGACATTTTGCTTAACATAGTAGTCTAGTAGTGTGTAGTCTATCATGTATTCGAGATAGAGACTCATGTTGTTGTGTATATATTCTTTAGGGTTGTCTTTGTATCACTTATGTATATCTTGATTCTCTTATGACCACCATTTTGTTGTCCACTCTATATGTTTTGTGTGTGTGTGTATGTGTGTGTCTCAATCAACTTAGTAGATATGTATATTTTGTTGTTTATTCTGTGATTCTATGATCTGTAATATTCTATATTGTTCTAAATTGTATTAAGCCACTGTATTGTTGTTTTGCGCCTAGATCAGATACGTTGAATACTCTTTTGAAAATAATTATATTCACCCAATTCGACGTATCGATACTCGCCCTAAGAAATAATATGGATGGTCGCTCTTTACCAGCCTTATTCTCTACATTAGCTAATGATATACTTATTAATGTCCTTTGTTAATGATGGTATATAGGTGGGGGCATCAAAACTTTGTAATAGAACCAGGTTCATAACAATATACGATATTAAGACGAGAATCATATCCTAAGTGTATCCTAGAGATCGCGCCTTAGGATCTTATTTAAACATTAGGGTTCCATCTTATCGGAAATATCTTATAATTAAGCTTATTTGAATCAATCTTTGGGATTAATCTTTTATCTAATTCTATCTTGTACAGAAGTGGAATGGTTGGTGGTAGACCTTCACGTTCCAAAGTTGGACAATCCATTGAAACTATTCAGGATGGTGTTTTTATGTCTGCCCAGCAACTCATGGATCTCATGAAGAATGCACAAACTTTTTATTCTACTTCTGATCCTTCTCCCTGCAAGTCGGGTTTCACATGCATGTGTATGATTTCGTTCATTTAGGAGGAAAGCCATTCAAAGGCACTGAAGGAGTTATGGAAGTTCAGGCTTGGCTTAGGACATGCGAGCGTATCTTTTCTCGCATGGATCTTTCTGATTTGCATAGAGTTCAGGTGGCTTCTAGTTTGTTCCAGGAGCAAACATTGGATTGGTACGAGTTGTTGATTTCTTAGGTTATGGAAGCGGAGCTTACTTGGGAACAGTTTCGTGAGAGATATGAGTTGAAGTTCGTACCTGAGGTAGAGAAGGCGTCTTTGGCTCTGAGGTTTATAAATCTTTTGCAAGGGGATTCTTCGATAGCAGAGTATGTAGCATCTTTTGAGGCATTATCTAAGTATGGGGTCAAGCACATCAACACCGCGTTAAAGAAGAAGCAAAATTTATTTATGGTTTGAAGAAGAGTCTTAAGAAGGCCTTGCTCTTGAAGTTGAAAGTATCTTTTGAGAAGTTAGTGGATACTGCTCTTAGGCTTGAAGAGGTGGATAAAGATAGCGGTGATGATGTTGAAAGTGCGAAGAATAACTTCAACCACAAGAAGAAGCATTCTTTCAACAAATCCAAGTCTTTTAATTCCAACAAAAGGGCTAAGAAGCAAGGTTCGGGTTTTAAGAGTACTCCTTTTGCTCATGGAGAATGCTTCAATTATGGTTCTAAGGAGCATTATGTCAAGGCTTGCCCGAAGCCTAGTATGTGCCGTTATTGCAAGCAAGAAGGTCATACTTCTGCTTCTTGCCCTAAAGCAGCTAAAGGGCAGAATGCGGGAAATCTTAATGCAGTTGGATCCTCTGGTGGTTCTGTTCAGCATAGAGCTACCTTTCCATCTGTCCTAGAGAGTTCTATTTTATTTCGAAATCTGCCCATTTGCGTCCTTTTCAATATAGGTGCTTCTCACTCATTCATATTGAAAGAGCTTGTTGATGTATTTTTTTTGGATTTTGTGTGCTTGGTCACTTCACTTAGGATTGCGAACCCTATTGGTGGGTCCGTAACTCTTAGTATGCTGTGTAGAGATGTTGAGCTTATCTTGGGTAGTTATTCTTTCTTTGTGTATTTTCATATAATCCAATATCTTGTTTTTTCCATGATTTTGGCAATGGATTGGCTTAGTAAATTCGAAGCTCATATCTTATGTCTCGAGAGAATTATCTGTCTTAAGCATCCATATTTGGGAGAGCGAATTTCAGTGACTCTTCAAGTTATCGATTCTGATTCAGAAGCCTCTTTATTTTCTCTTAAATCTCGGGAAGAAGATGATATAGCCCGAATTCATGTTGTATGTTATTTTCTTGATATCTTTGAACCGATTTTGGGATTACCTCATAAACGAGCAATTGAATTCAGAATTGATTTGGTTCCTGGTGCTCATCCAGTGAGTCGTCCTCCCACAAGAATGTCAGCGAAAGAGAATGAAGAATTGAGGAAGCAACTTTCTGAGTTGGAAGCAAAGCAGTTCATTCAGTCAAGTTCTTCTCTTTGGAGTGCAGCTGTTGTGTTTGTTAAGAAAGCGGATGGATCTCTTAGACTTTGCATTGATTATCGTAAGATTAATGAGCTTACGACAAAGTACAAGTATCCCTTGCCTATGATCGATGACCTGTTTGATCAGTTGCGTGGCGCTAAGGTCTTTTCTCAGCTTGATTTAGCGACTAGTTCTCGTTAGCTTAGATCTCCAAAGGATAACATTCCTCTAACTACTTTATGTACCAGATATGGTTGTGGCTCGTGATGCCCTTTGGGATAACGAACACTCCAGCTTATTTTGTTGACCTCGTGAATAGAGTTTTCAAGGGATATTTGGATAAGTTTGTTCTTATCTCATCGACAACATCTTAACTTATTCTAAGTCCGATGAGGAGCATGAGAAACATCTTAGAATTATTTTGGAGACACTTTAGGAAAATCAATTGAAAGCAAAAATTTTGAAGTGTCATTTCTGGTAGAGTCGAGTGAAGTTTTTAGGGCATGTGATTTCTGAAGCTGGAATTTCTATGGATCCTTGTAAGATCGAGGCTATTCAAAATTGGAAGAGGCCGAAGAATGTATCAAAGATTCATAGTTTTCTCGGATTGGAGGGTTGTTACCGTCGATTCATAAATTACTTTTCTAAGATAGTTTGCCTCCTACTACTTTAACAAGGAAAGGAGTTAAGTATATTTGGTCAGATATGTTTGAAGCAGCTTTTCAATAGTTGAAGAAACTCCTTACCCACGCTCCTATTATTGTGGTTCCAGAAGGGAACCAAGATCTTGTGGTTTTTACTGATGCTAGTAGATTTGGCTTTGGGGGCCATTCTTCTGTAGAGAGACTGTGTTGTTGCTTTTCTTTCGAGGCAGTTAAAACCGAATGAGGTTAGATATGCTACTCATGATTTGGAGCTTGCGCCTATTATTTTCGCCCTTATGATTTAGCGACATTATTTGTTAGGTGAGAGATTTGTGCTTTATACCGACCATAAGTCATTGAAATATTTATTTTTCTAGAAAGAGCTTAATATGCATCAGTAGAGATGGCTTGAGTTCCTTACATCTTATGATATTGATATCCAGTATACTCCGGGGAAAGGGAATCGAGTGGCTGACGCACTTAGTCGTAAGCAGTAGACGGTGGTTTCAATGATGTTGGACGAATGGAATGACCTTGAGGTTTTATTTTCTTGTGAGGTCAGAAGCCATGATCCAAATTGTAGTTCTTCTTTATTGTTGTGCAGTTTGGAAGCTCATCCTTCTCTTTTGGATCGTATAGTTGAGGCACGGAAGCAAGACCATGATTTGGTTTATCTTATTCAGAGTTGTAAAGATAGAAGTGGAAAGGATGAAATAAATGAATTCGAATTGGATGCATGTGGTTGTGTTTAGGAAGGCATATAGTACCTAATGTTGGGAATCTTTGTGAGGATATTTTAGAGGATTGTGATCACTGTAAACTCACCATTCATCCTGATAGTAGAAAGATGTATGTGGATAGAAGGCATAAAACGAGATGTGGTTAGCTTTGTGAAGAGTTGTATGACTTGTCAGCCTGTTAAGGCGGAGCATTAGAGGCCCGGTGGTTTGTTAGTGACCGGGATCCATTATTTCCTAGTGGATTCTGGAAGAGCCTTCACAAAGCTTTGGGTACAAAGCTTAATCTTAGCACTGCTATCTTCCTCAGTCCGATGGACACGAGCGTGTGAACCAAATTTTAGAGGATCTTCTTCATGCTTGTATTCCTGATTTCGGTGGAAGTTGGTAAGATCATATTCATCTTGTTGAGTTTGCTTATAATAACATCTTTCAGTCTAGCATCAGAATGGCACCTTTCGAAGCTCTTTACGGAAGGTCATGCCGATCACCTTCTTATTGGCTCAAGACTAGTGAGAAACTGGTATTAGGGCCTGATTCTGTTCGAGAAGCTTCTAAGAAGATTGATCTTATTCGGCAAAAGATGAAGAGGCGTAGAGCAGGTAGAAATCCTGTGCTGATAATAGGAGAAGTGATTTGGAAATTTCGGTGGGAGATTTTTTTTCATCCATGTTTCACCTTTGAAGGGTGTTATGTGTTTCAGTCAATTTGGAAGTTAGCACCTCGCTACATTAGACCCTACTAAATGACTAAACAAATTGGTCCGGTTGCTTATCGTATCTTTCTTCTAGCTCAGTTTTCTGGTATTCATGATGTATTCCATGTATCTCAGCTCTGGAAGTGTCTTAGAGATTCTGATTCTATCCTTGAGCCTAGACTCCTTGAAGAGCTTGAGATCTCTCCTGATTTGACTTATGAGCAGTATCTTATTCGTATTGTTGCTTCGGAGGTTAAACGTCTTCGAAATAAAGATGTTCCGCTAATCCTAAGGATTTCTCTTGGGAAACCAAAGAATTTATCGAGTGAATGCATCTAGATTATTCTTTATTGCTGATTAGTGGTGAGTCCTTCGGTTAAATAATCCTTTATCAATTGCCTAATTATTATTTGAAAGATATATCGTTTATGAACTGTTATTGATTTTCCTTTATAGAGAATTGCGGGGATGCAATTTTCGTAAGGGGGAGTCTGTAACAACCTTGGTCTAGTTTACCTAAAATTAAATTAAATGAATAATTTAATTAAGTGATAATTAAATAATTAAGAGATTTGATAATTTTTATTGTAATTAAATTGGAGTTTGGGAAATATATACATGAAGTTCATGTAAAGGATTTTAAATGGGTATCTGAGAATTTTAGTAATAATGGAAGTAATTACTATATGATTAATTCTTTTATTTTATAACAAAAGAAAATGTGAAATTTAATTAATGAAATTAGGATTTGAGAACCATTTTATTTAAGTGTAACTTAATGATTTACTTTATCACTAGAAAAATCATTGTAATGGATTTAATGTGAATATATTAAAATTAGAGTATTTTTGATTTCTTATTTAAATTGGAGAATCTATAACTTAATGGTGGTCTATTAGTTTTATAGTTATATTAAGATTAAAAAGAATGGTTTATTATTATTAATAGGTTGTAAAATTTATTTCAGTTTGTTGAAATTAAAATGGAATAAGTAGACTAACATTGATTTTATAAATTGTTGTTAATCTATGAAGTATAACTTAAAACATTGTTTAGTTTTCTCCGTATAATGGAAAACAAGAATACCGATTTAGTTCTTTTGGTAAGAAAATACAAGTCTAGGCCTAACTAAAAGTTGGAACTATGTTAGTAATTGAGAAACAATATCGTGTATGTTAGTTTTCTTTCCATACTTTATCATTTTCACTTTCAGCCAAGATAAGAAAATTACAGTAAACATTTTACTATCTCTTTCTCAAGGAAACCCTAGTTCTTCCCCAAATCAACCAATTAGAAAGTAAAATATCTAATTTCTAAAGCTAATAATCTCAGGTAATCTATGCTAACCATTGATACATCCTATTGTTCCTTTATTTCAGTTTGTTTCAGCAATTAAATTGTGTATTTTGGGGTTTTCTCCGACAATATTAGGAACTGCAGCTTTGAGGAGTTAAACAGAGGTCAATAGTAGAACAATAACTTCTCTTTTCTTAGCTATAATGTGAATAATATCATAAACTCTAGTTCCAATTCGCTGCATGTGGATAAGTAGTTGAATGATTGAGAGAATAACTTGAGTCTGATTTCTGTTCTATATTTAATCTGTTGTTTGATCCACTATAGCATTGCTATCTATTTTTTTCATCAGTGTTATCTTTTCCCAAATTTTTATATTTAGTGTGTATATGAATGTGTTAGTAATACATGCAAGCATGAAATCGTTCATATTGTATTGTCGTAATCGAGAAAACTCGTTGAAAAGTTCGTCAGTTGTAGCTGCAAGTATGACCTGGAACCCTACAGCTCCACGAATTCAGGTTCAGTGGATTGAACCAGCAAACCTAGAGCGTACAACTCCAGGTAGTCGACTGAACTTTGGTTCAATCGACTGAACCTGCTAAGCTGGAGCATATAGCTCCAGGCAGTCCACTGAACCACTTGATTCACTCGATTGAATCCGAGCTTGGAAGCCTTCTTGTTTTAAAATTTTAATGATTTTAATTTCTTTCGGCTCTCTGTGATTAAATTTGTATTTTATGATAAGAATTTTGGGATGAATTGGTTTGTTTTTTTCATAAATATCAATTATACATATATACAAATATTTACAAAAGATTTCAAGAGTTTTCAAAAAGGATTTGGAAAGTAATTCAATTATATTTCAACTCGATTTCTAAAGCCGATATTAAATAAAACATTTTATACTATATATATATATATATAGAAATCTCATTTTATGGATTTTCAACTCTGTTTTCCAAAAAAAAATTCAGAAAAGAATTTCCAAAACTAGTATTAATATATATTATTATTTCATTCGGATGAGGAATTCAATTAAATTATTTAGTAAAACAAGTGGTATGGAACGCTTGCTTTTACTTCATTGGTTAATTCCCGAACCTATTCGATTGAAACCCTATTTTTCTCTTAAGTGGTTACTAACTTATAGTAAATATTTGAATAAACAAGTGCAGTGTGGGATGTACGTGCGTCATTTGAGTAGTTACTATTTGGAAGTAGATACAACTTACTAAAATGAGTTTAATGACTTGTCTTCTGTGTTTATCCGTGTAAAAGCGGATCCGTGGAGTTTTACGCTCATCTATAGAGCTTTATGCACATCCGTGAAACTATGAACTTTATGCTCATCCATGGAGCTTTATGCTCATTTGTGGAGCCTTGTGCTCATTGTGTTTTATAGGTTTCATATCTATCCGTGGGTCCTCTGGACTATTTGTGTGTACACATGTGTTTGGTGAATTTTATATGTTCATCAATCTGTGATAGGCGCCTCCCCCCTTTGTGTTTTCTTGATTTCAATTTGATTTCTAGATTTTTATGAGATTTGTGTTTCACCAGATAATTGTGGAAATTGCTTTTACAAGCTAACATTGATTTTAGGATTTATTGAATAAAAAAATAAGAAGGTGATATTCTTCCATGTTTAACTCTATATGGATTTTTTTTCATTTGAGACTCTTATACCATTATCTCAATCGTATGTAACATTATTTCTCTTATCTCACATTTACTTGAATTATAACTAGACTGACCCGTTTATTTTTTTTACATAATACTCGGGTCAGACCGAGGTACTTTAGGTACTCTAGCATGATGACTTTACAGTTGGACTACCTTGGTGACATTTTGCTTACTATAGTAGGCTAGTAGTGTGTAGTCTATCATGTATTCGAGATAGAGACATATTGTTTTATATATATTCTTTTGGGTTGCCTTTTTATCACTTATGTCTACCATGGTTCTCTTATGACCACCATTTTGTTGTGCACTCTATGTGTTGTATATATTTGTCTCTATCATCTTAGGAGATATGTATATTTCTCTGTGTATTCTATGATTATGTGATCTGTAATATTCTGTATTGTTCTACATTGTATTAAGCCACTCTATTATTGTTTTGAGTCTAGATCGGATACGTTGAATCATCTGAAAAAATTATATTCACCCAATTCGACGTATCAATACCCACCCAAAACAATAATACCGATGGTTGCTCCTAACCAGCCTTATTCTCCACATTAGCAGATGATATTACTTAGTAATATCCTTTGTTAACGAGGGTATAAAGGTGGGGCATCACACACACTTTGTATTCTACACAACATACTTTAGAGGACAAGTGTTGTGGGTGTTTTCCCTTATAGGACAGTCTTCATAAAGAATCCAAGCTAAGGAAAAAAGGGAAGTAATGTGCATGGAATAAAGAAACATGAAGGTGGGAAACCCCTAGAACAATGCAAGTGAAGGCAAAGGAAAAAGCAAGGAAGAAGCTCTCATGTCGATCCGGCACCACCACTACCGAACAAGACATTCTGTACGGTAGCTTAAACGTTGGACAAAAATTCTTGTTCAATGGTAGAAGTACCGAACAAAAATCATTGCTCAGTAGTCTAAGCCTTGGACAAAATTTCTCGTCCAGTAATGGAACTACCGGACAAAAATTATTGTTTGATAAGTGAAGACTACCGAACCCATAAGGACCAAAAAGAAGTATTATCATGGATGAGCCTCTATCAATCCACTAAACCAACAACCATCGAACCAGCTAATTTCCATCGAACCGAACAAGACGTTTATGGAAAGAAAATCTTGAATATATAGAAGTTCTAAATCGTATCTTCTATATATGGAAATAACCGAACCGAGAATGTTATACAAGGAAACTACCTAATCTATCAATCTGACCTTACTAACTCTTCACTCTTATAAACATCCAAGCTTCCAGCGGCAATGGGAACAAATTTTGGGAGCCACAAGATGTTCGCATACTGGGAAACCGTATTTTATTTCAAATCGTTATATTTTACATCCAATCATTGTAAACTGATATATAAGGAAGCAAATAATGATGCACAGTGAATGTAGGTACGTTTGGACGAACCATTATAAATCCATGTGTATTTTATTTATTTTCTTTTCTTCTTATCTACTATTATAATTCGATTGGAGGTTTTTATCCATTTTCTGTGCAAACACTTCAGTATTTCATCTTTTCGTTATATTTAGTCCAAAAATAATGCCATCAAATCATATATAATTTTCCTAGTATTTAAAGTTCTAACCTTTTTTTAGAATTTTGTTATACTACATCGCGATTGTGGTTTCTTAGAATTTGTTATATTATTTTGCGATAGAGGAAAATGATTGTCGATATTTTACCGGTTGAATTTTCCTTGCGATTTATAAATTAAACATTTGGTTCATGTTTGTTTATGTGAAGGTTGTGTCAATACTTACTCTGATATTGAGTAATTAAAGCTACATTTGTCTATAATTTTGTGTACTGATTATTGAATATTGAAACTGAATGTTATAGTAGGGGAATTGTTAAAGAGAAAATCAATCTGGATATGGGGATTGAAAGAAAATGATATTTACTTAATTAACATTGAGTAATTATAAAATTAAACTAAAATTACTAAATTTCCCTTTTTATAATCAGCTATGTTCATCTTTATTTCATCTTCAAACTATCTATCACTTCACCTTTTAAATCTAAACCCTAATTTTCTAATTTTAAGCCTTGATTCTCATTCTCCATCTTAATCTCCTTTTTCCAGTTCTCTATATAAGCCTCTACCGAAACAAAATATTGTAGATATTGATTTCTTTCCTTGTATTCAATATTACAATGATGTATCTGGAAGATGTTTAAGAACTTATGTCTTGACCAAGTTTTAAAATAAGGTACATAGTTATCCATTTAATTATAATTCAAACTTTTAATTTGTTCAAATAAAATTAAGATTAATATTTTACATGAATTTAGATTGAAAATGGAATGGAAAAGCAATGAAATGAGTTCTAGATAAAAATGAAGGGTAGTATTGAAAAAAAATTATAATAATTTTGTATAAAAAAATTCTATAGATAAAATAACTTTCTAAAAATTTCCACTTAACATATTTACCACTTAACCGAACCATTCCTTTCTTTAATGACCTCATGAAGTAAAAAAAAATTTATAATGTTCTGAATGGATTTTTTTCATTACACTAAAACTAGTTATGATAGTATTACCTCTCTAAATATATAAGCATATAACATCTTCCTTAAATGTATTCAATCAAATGTAAGACCGAATAATCCAAAGGAAAATCTTTAATTTGATAAAATTTATCAAATAAAATGCAATTAATGTTATTAAAAACAAAATATTAATGTTTTCCTTTATTATAATTAATAAATCTGGTAGCTATACTATATTATTAAAGATTATTATTTGTTCTTCGCTCCCATTGGTTCTAACATACTTTGTTTCTCCACTTAACACATGGTAGCTTTAGTCCTTTCAATTCCACTTTTAGGAAAAACTAAATAGTATGTTAGAAAAAGGAGTTAAGCCTTTTCATTTTCAACTCTCAATTCTTCCTTTATTTGGAAAATGCATGGTGACATATATTAATTATGGTGGTCATTAAATTCTAAGAACGTGAAAAGGTTTCATCTATTCTTCTTACATACGTGTATTATTTGTTAAATATTACAATGAAGCATTTATTTTTGTTTATTTACGCTCTTTTGTTTCTTATTCCTTTTCTCCTCATGTGACTTTGTATACATTACTTTGTCTTATCTTGGTTCTTTCGCTATCCATAATCACTGTCTTTTGATTTTACTAAATTCATTTTTTTCTTAACTAAAAATTCTACTCTTAATTAAACAAGAACATCAATATTCATGTCCTAAAATTACATCTTAGCTACATTCCTTATAATTTTATGTTGTATACCTAAAACTTAATTCCAACACTAACCTCTCACGTCATTCCTTTCATATTTGACCTTTATATCCCTAATATTATTTTAGTGCAACCCCAACCAGTGGTCTTATTCCAAAGTTCTATGAAAAAGGGGTCACAACTTAATTTTCCAAATCATTTTGAGTTGGACTTTACCATGTTCTAGGCACAATGGGGCCATAAGTAGGTAGCGGCAAATGCGCTTTCTCAGCTCTATGTTTACTAACCAGATTTCTATGATTTTTATTTGTAAGTTTTTTATTTGGTATCAGTATATATACGTAAATGTATTTGTCATTCACTGAAAATTTGATTATCTATTGTTAAACGGGTTTTTAACCAAGTAGAAGTCAATGAAAATTAGAACGTTAACTCGAAGACAAAATGACTCAAAAACTTGGAAGTACACTCAGAAGAGGCAGAGAAACAACTTGAAAAAGTTTCAGTGCAAATGGAGCAAATGGCTCAACTCGCTATCGATCTATATAGGTCGATGATGAGTGGTTTTCCATGAGTTTGGACAAGTAATCTCTGTTTATACCAAAATTGGGCACAACACTGTTCGGGCTTGTTTGAAGAGATTCAAGTGAAGAATATAAATGGAAAATGAGGTAGATCTAACAAACACACTAAAAATGAACAAACAGAAGTATGAAAACATAGAGCTTTAGAGTGGTTCGGCTTTGAAGCCTACGTCCACTATAGAAAGTTTATTGTTTATTAATAACTCTCGCTGATTACAATTGTTTACAATAGAACACTTGAGGTACAATGAAGATTTCGGCAGAGTATCAGCGTTCCAAAGTCCAAAGTCCCTTTTTTGAAAGCCTAGGACTGCTATTTATAGGTGTAGGCTGCAAATATCTCGCTCCAATCTCAGAAGACTCCTTCTCTCACGTGGGTGGGCCCACATGATCGATCCCTGACCATTTGGAATCAATCCATGCCAAATCGTATCGATCCAAATTTGGTCTTTTTGAGCTGAGATCGATCATGAGCGTTCTTGAGGTAGTAGGCAAGCTACTATGAAAATTTGGTTGCATTTGAACTTGTAGATTTTGAGATATGATTGATGCAATTTGGATTTGTAGTGTGCTGCCAAGCTCGTATCGATACAATTCGTATCGATGGCTTACACGTGTTGCCCAGATGACATGGCGCTATATTCTAGGATCGATCCACTTTTCATGCCGAGTGACCGAGTCTTCCACTTTTACGTGCTTTGTTCGTATCGACCTATAATTCCCTTCGTATCGTTCCCTTGCACCCTACTTCGTATCGATCCTTTATAATTGCTTCACATCGATGCGAACATATGTTCTTCGTATCGATAATTCAGAGGCCATTTCATATCGCTTATTGGTTAGGTTCGTATCGATGGGAGGTGTCGATTTCGTATCGATCTGCGGCAGATCGATACGAAGCATATTTGGCAGTGGATCGATACGAGCTGGACTCACATGTTACTGTCGATGGATATGAAGTGGATGAATTTGAATGGATATGAAGCGGGTTTGCTTGGGTGGACACAAAGAGAGTAAACTCAGATAGATACGAACGAAGTTATTCCCTTAATATTGATCAATCCATATCTCGATCATACGGACTCCGATTGACTTGAAACTTGGAACACTGGCTTTCATAGTTTTGCTTGTCGTATCATATCAATTGTAGCTCGATTCGGACTCGAACAAAGTTTACCAGTATCCATTATAGACCCACGTATAACCGATCTTCAGGACGGACTGTCTTTGGTTTTCAGTCAATTCCTTGGTGTCACGGCCTTGCCAAAAGGTGGGATAACATTTTCCTCCCAAAGTACGTCTTTTGTGAACATGACATGCTTTGAAAAACTGCAATCTTCGGTCTGAAAAGTTCTATCCGATTCGTTGAATAGTTGTTGTCTTTTTGTCAAAAGATGTAACCTTCGATTGATTTCCAGTAATATAAATGTTGAATTGTTGACTGCCAATGATTATCAGTGCATTGTTGTAACTGAGTGTCGAGTGTTAGCAAACTGTTGTTCATCATTGTAATTGTCACTTGGTGATCATCCAATTCCTGTGAATTTCGAAAGTTGAATGTTAATTCATCACACTTAAATGTATGTTAACCTGACCCCGTTAATGTATGCATGTTCACGAGTCATTGTCAGTTTCTTCTTGTATCAAATTCCGTATCGATCCTCTCCTGAATCGATGTGAAATTCGAGTTGTAACAACGCTTGATGGTCGTTTTAGTATATCTCTTCGTCTCGATCCTCTTCTGGATCGATGTGAAAAGTTGATCATATTCGTATCGATGGCGATTGACACGAATTGGTAGGCTTCTCAAAACATTTCGTATCGATGGATATGAATTTCTAGGAGCTTTAGGTTGATGGACACGAACAAAATATTTTGTATTGATGGTTATGACTCCCAGTGATCTCCAAAATAATTGATACGAATAGTCCAATCGGTTCGCAGAGCATCATTCGTATCAATAGGCTGGCAGACACGAACAGGGGTTGCTTCGAATCGATGTAGAATGAGTACGGAAGAGCTTTTCTCGTATCAATTGGAGGAGAACTGTTGTTCACTGGTCAAAGCAACTAGGAGATGAATAGCCACTTTCCCTAGTATATAATGCTTTTGTATTTAGCATATTTCCCACTTGCTCATTTTCTTGCCTTGTTTTAGCATTCATATCGCTCTGGGAAAATCAAAACTGCTCTCACCCTCGAACCGAATCAATCTTCCAATTCCTTCGACCAACCGTTAAATCTAGGTAATCCATTGAATGAATTCAACGTATAAACAATGAGACTTGAAATCTTTGCCATTCCATTTGCTTTCGTGGCCGATTTTGGTGAAGTGGTGGCCGTGGATGGTCGTAATGAGGTCGAGAAGGAGAAGACAGCCTTTGTGTGGCTTTGGAGAAGATGAAGTGTGGGGATACGAAGAGAAATGCTTGTATCGATCTGGGACGAAGGGAGGAACCGTATCGATCTGGGCATGATGAAGCTTCGTATCAAATAAAGGAAATTCTTCGTATCAGAATCTTCGTATCGACCAACTAATGGTGGCATTCGTATCAATTGATAACCAATGAAATTCGTATCGATATGCCTTGATCGATACGAATTTTGGAACTGGAAATCGATAATTCAAACGATACGAATTTATGATCCACTGACCGATACGAAGATGCACTTTAAGTGATTTAGTATCGATACAAATTACTATTTGTTGATCGATACAAAATGTCTCTAGTAAAGATCGATAAGAATTGCCTCCCACTTGATCGATACGAACTATCCATTTGGGGTTCAATCCAAGCTTGAATTTTTGGTCGATACAAAACTCCTCGCATACTCGAACACTTGACTCCGATGAGCTTCTGGCTTGCATAATTGGACTTAACCGTTTCACTGCATATCTAACTGCCTTTCGAAGCTCATCGATGGAATTGTAACTTGATGAAATTTAATGAACTTTAACTTGGGCCGATCTCCTAAGTCTGGATGGCACGGTTATGACGGTCAGCGATGACGGTCATTCTGGTTGAATTTCGAAGCCTTGTTGTTCAAACATTCTTTTTAAATCTTATAGAATCTCTTAAGTAACATGTAGCACTGCACTGCACAACACATTCATGCACTTCACACTGGAGGGAAACACGGGTTTATTGTCATCTAATGATGATTTTGCTGAGTTGACTAGCTATGGAACCCAGAAGTTCACAACCGCAGGAGGTTCAGAGTCCACCTCTTCCTATAATCGAGATGCCGGCTATCGCAACCGAAGTTATTAGTCCTGCTCCGGATGAGCTACCAGGAGCAGTCTTTATCGCGTCTCTGCAAGATTCGGTTCCATCCAATATCTCTGAAGACATGCTGGGCAGAATTTGTACAAGGCATGGATTGTCGAGGGATGACGTTCTATTGCTGGGAGCAGAAGATAGAACCCATACTCCCCCGGAAGGGTATACAGCTTGTAATAGATTTTTGTATGTAGCTGGGACACTCCCTCCATTTAATCAATACATCCGAGAAGTGTTATTCTATTTGAAGATTGCCCCGTCACAACTGCACCCGGACAGGTTTTCCTTGCTGAATAGCTTATTCATCGTCTTCATGGAACACCTCCTATGACCCCTAACTCCAGAGGAAGTTAGATACTTGTTCAATATAAAGAGCCAAGGAGAAAACCCATCGTTCACTTTCTTAGAGGCAGTCAGGAACTATCAAGTCGTGATCGGAGCCTGGACCAAGCTGAGTTATTTCAAGACCGAATGGTTCTATGTAGGGGTGGACATTTAACCGACCTAACCGACTCAACCGACCTTAACCGAACCGCATTAACCGATAAATTTGGTTAACCAAACATTCGGTTAACCGACCGATGTTAACCGATAAAAGTCGGTTCGGTTAACGGTTAACCATATGACATATATCGGTTAACCGTTAACCGGAAATAATTTTGCCCACTTAAATTAACGGCTGCACTACGAAGCCACCCGGCCCATTAATATCACATAACAACAATATAACTACAAACCCTAGATTTTTATCGTGTCCACCGCTTTCAATTATCAATTCATTGACTCGGAGCTTATCGATCTCGTTCTAAAAATTCTCAAACCTACAAATTTCTCCTTGATCATTCTTGGAAAAACCCAGATCAGCACTAAGCCTCGCTACCCATCAATTACTTAGCCGTTGATCAACACGAATTTAGATCGATCTACAAATTCAGATATGGTGAATGCTAGCAGGAAAAGGAAAAACGTAAGTTTGTATTAATCATTTGATTATGTTTATTTTTAGTTTTTATACGTTTTATTTAGTTTTATGGACTATATAATTCGTTATACTCCCAATAAACTGAAAATATGACCAAAACTATATTTATTTATAGTTGATATTAAGTTCAATTAAACTGTGCAATTATTATATATTTCTATACTTGAAACTAAGTGTAATTAAACTGTGTAATTGTTATTTACATTTAATTAAACAGATTGAATTGTATTTAAAATGTTAATTGTTATTAATTTTGAAGTTAGCTTGCTGGTGAATAATTGAGATGATAAGATAAACTAACTATTAAACTGTATAAGATGAACAGAATAAATGATTATATGAACTAACTATAACAGCAACTGATATTGGAAATGAAAGACAAAACTGTTATGTGAACTAACTATAACAACAACCAATACAGTTTAATAGTTAGTTGTAGTTGTATTTAAATAATCTGAGATGGGAAATGCATTCTTGCTAACATATGACATATAAAATTTCTGTTTATTCTGTCATATGCTTTTTGAAAGTCCACCTTAATACATAATTTCTTTATTTTTTTGGACCTAATGTGATAAAATTATGATCCACACCCTCTGGTATATCAACAGATACGTAAACATAATTCACGGCTAGAGTTAACTCATCTTTATTTGTGTCCGATGGAGCTTGTAGAACTTAGATGAGAAACCATTAGGTCCTGGAGATTTCTCATCCTTAGTTGAGAATTATGCAGCGTGTACTTCTTTTTCTAATATTGGTTGTATTAGTCTTTACCTCATTCATTTATTACTTTTCTGCACTGTATATTTCCAGAATAAAAATTATGTACTTGTTCTCCATTGAATAAATCAGTATAATAGTGGACTGCCTGATCTTTGATTTGAACTACATCAAACACCAATTCTCCTCTGTCATTATATAGTGACTTTATGATGTTTTTGTACTTTCTCATGGTCATTTTGACACGAAGGAACTTTGAATAGGAATCGCCTTAATTGAGCCAATTAATTGTTTATTTTTGCACTTCTTTAACATACTTTTCATGCATTTTCTTTTTCAAAGCATTGCCTGCATGTATCAATTCATCGTATAGTAAGACATCCTCTGGATTGCAGCTAATAATTTATCATTGTAATTTGATTCCAAATTTGCCAATACATCTGAAGCCATTTGTCTTGTCTTGTTCCATGGTTTCATATTCTATTTTATTCTTTTAAGTTTAATCATGAATTTCTAGATTGTAGAACCCCAAGTACACTCCGATAAAACGGTCACTACCTAATCCTTATAGTCAATTGTTAAATGCCAACTATTATTATATCTGTGTAATTGATGATAAGCAACTGTGTAATTGATGATAGTAAGTCAACTTGCTGTTAATATTTTATAACCGAGATGTGAACTAACTATTATACCGTTACGTTTTATTAGAATAATGTTAAATGTTAATCCTTTTTCGAATCTGTCTCTATGTTGTTGCCTAAAAAAATAGCTATATCTAAAGTTGAATTAGCCTGTGAAATATTATTTAAACCTGAACTGTACTAAGACTGCAAGAACTGTAACTGGTAGTTTTGCTGAGATTGCTCTTCCTTTGATTTTATTTGTTGTGTTCATCATTGCTTGATAGTGTTTTCGAGCATGTGAAAGTAGTTATAAATGATGTAATTGTTTGGCTCTGTAACAGTATTGTTTGGCTGACCATATGCCTCGTTTTGCAACATTGAACTGTTGCTATTACGATGTTTGATAATTCTGCCATTGGTTTAATATTATTTTTAACTACTTGCGCTTTATGTGTTGTATCCTCTATTGATCTCTTTTGTGTTTTGTCATGCCTGGTTATGGGCTCCATCTTGTGTTGAGTGTTCTGTGCTGCTGATTGAAACTCTAGGTTGTATGTATTTTTACTGTTATTCCCCTTTGTTGAATCATCCGGAATAATTTTATGTGAGTGCGTATTATGTTGTAAGTTACGTTGTTGAATGGGGTTTAATGGACCGTCTATGTCCATACAGTCCATATGAGGTTCTTTACCTCTCGTTGTCTTGGGCACCTATGTCTTCTCGAATATGCATAACCAGTTGTGTTTTCTCGAATATGTCATATTCCTCTACATAACCAGTTGTGTCTTAATGTGTTTTTATACCACTATAAGTCAGCTGTTGGAAGTAACATATGGTGATATAAGTATATATTTAAATCTATGCTTGTTTTAATAGTTTCATTTTATTGTAAACTAATTAATATATACATAACTTGTATGGTAGTTATATATATAATGTAAGCTAATAAATATATACAACTTGTATAATAGTTATATATACTGTAAACTAGTAAATGATAGTTTCATTTTACTGTAAATATATGCTTAAGTATTCCTATATCATTTATCAGTGAATATATGAATTACTGTCATTACGGTATTACATGAACCATATATTTCTAATCTAAAATGTATTTTTGTTTTTCATGCACTATAACAGGTACAAATAGGTAGTTCTAGAGAAACAAGAGATGACGATGAGTTTGCGGGAGAAGCGGATGATGAGGAAACTGGCGAAGATGGCATCAATGTTAGAAAACCTCCTATACACCCGGTGCGCAAGCCTTCTTCTAGAAAGCCTTCCCCGGTTTGGGAACATTTTACTAAAGACGGTAATTTCAATTTTTAGAAATGTATATGCAACTATTGTGGTCAACAATTTGCATGTGATTCTAAATCAAATGGCACTACACATTTAAATTACCATATAAAACATTCATGTAAGTCCATTCCACGTGATAGTGATAAGAGACAAAAAACTTTAGCTTTTGGAACAAATAGCGATAGTGAAGGTAGTTGCAATCTTATCGCATGGTCATTCAATAAAGAGGAATGTAGAAAATCATTAGCTCAAATGCGAGTTATTGATGAACTCCCTTTTAGTTTTGTGGAGGGTGAAGGTTTTCTTCAATTTTGTCGGGAATTGTGTCCTAGTTTTGAAGTTCCTTCACGTAGAACAATTTGTAGGGATGTGCTTCAATTATATTGGGATTCGTTAGAATCTCTTAAAAAAATGTTCTCAAAATCATTGCATGGTGTTTGTCTAACTACTGGTACATGGACATCTATTCAGAATGTGAATTATATGTTTTTAACTGCACACTTTATCGATGGAGATTGGAAGCTACATAAAAGGATTATAAATTTTTGTGTGATTACTAGTCATAAAGGAGAAAATATTGGAAAAGTTATTGTCCACTGTATCAAAAAATGGGAACTCAAAAGAATAGTGTTTATCACAGTCGATAATGCTAGTGCAAATGAAGTGGCAATTAATTATGTGAAAAGCAAATTAAATGATTATAATGGTGGTTGTGTTTTGAATGGTGATTTCATGCATATTCGTTGTTGTGCTCATATAACCAATTTAATCGTCAATGACGGGCTAAAAGAAATTAGTAGTACTGTAGCTGGAATTCGTACTGCAGTCAGATTTGTGAGATCATCCCCATCACGATTGAGTAAATTTAGAGAGTTATGTTTAAGTTTAGGAATTGAGAATAAATCAATGTTTATTTTAGATGTACCGACTAGATGGAATTCAACGTATTTGATGTTGGAAGCGGCTTTAAAGTACAAAAAGGTTTTTGATGATATGAGAGAAAATGATGGTATTTTTGTTGCTTACTTTGATGATGAAATTCATCCTCCGAGCTCTACGGAATGGAAAAATGCTGAATTATTTGTTATATTCTTAAAGTATTTTTATGATGTTACTTTAAAATTTAGCAAAACTTTGTCCATTACTGCAAATGTTTGTTTTGCCGAGCTTAGTGGAATTCAAGAAGAACTTAAACGATTGGTTGATAAAATGAATCCTTATCTTGCTAAAATGGCATCTAGTATGGAAAATGAAGTTTAATAAATATTAGGGAAGCGAAGTCATATGAACAAAATTTTATTTGTTACGTGTGTGCTTGACCCAAGGTATAAATTCCAATTTTTGAAGTTATGTGTTGAAGACATGTATGAAAAAAAATATTGCGGAACACATATTAAAAAGTGTGAAGAATATTTTGCTAAGGTTGTTTGACTTTTATATTAACGATTCTACATTTGGAACACAAACGTGTGAGGAGCCACAACCTAGTACGCCTGTTGCTAGTGAACGTGTTGAGGATGTTAGTGATGTTCTTTCTAGAAGAATGAACACTTTTCTAAGACAAGTTCAATAACACGATAACGAAGGAAACGAACTAGAAAAGTATTTAAATGCACCGATTGAGGGTACACCAAATAATTTTGATGTTTTACTACGGTGGAAGGTAAATAGTTCCAAATATCGTGTTTTATCTTTAGTCGCTCGAGATCTTCTTGCTATTCCGGTATCCACAGTTGCTTCCGAATCCGCTTTTAGCACCGGAGGAAGAATTATAGATCCTTTTCGTAGTACTTTGAGTCCACGGATGGTTGAGGCATTGGTTTGTACTCAGAATTGGTTAAGGTCCAAACCAATTTTTGTCGATCATCGGATTGAGGTTCCTATCGATGATGTTTCTTATTATGATGAACTCCTATCAGGTGATATTTGCATTTGTAAAATAATATAGTTCTTCATTTATTGGATTTGAAATACAATGCTCTAATTAACTTGTTTTCCATGTAGATTTTGTACATGGATGTGAACGTGAGTCGCCATCAAATTTTATGTTCACCATGGAAGGTCCATGTTCGTCATCGTTGTATTCACCTTCACCGCGGTTAGTTTCATAATTCATTTGGTAGAAATGTTCATATAGTTTAGTGTTTACACTTTCAAAACAATAATATACTTTCAAAACAATCATATAATTTCTTCATATACAATCATATAACTTTATAATGACAGTTAATAATTCCGTGGATATAGTAATGGTGTATTTGGTATTGTAACATTCAATGATGTTCGATTTTTATTTATTCACTAATTGGATTGTTTGACTGTTTGATTTCAGGTGTAAGTGGATGCTATATCAACGATGACCTATAATTGAGAATTAATGAATTATTGTTATTTCATGTATGAGAAAGAGAAATTAAATAATCTGTGCATCCATAGTTTTAACTTTTAATTTATCAGTTTTAATTTATAGTTTTAAACTATGTATTAGATAATTTAGATATTAGCATATGAACTGTGTTAGATATTAGCATATGAACTGTATTAGATATTAGCATATTAGGTATTAGTTAACATTGATCTAATACAGTTCTAATGCAATGCTATAATACATTGCTCTAATACAGTTCTAATGCAATGCTCTAATACAGTTCTAATGCAAATATGCAATGCTCTAATACAGTTTAGTTAACATTGCTCTAATACAGTTAACATTGAATTTGAAATACAATGCTCCAATACACTAATACAGTTCTAATACAATGCTCTAACATAGTTACACAGTTTAGTCAGTGTAAATGTATCAGTAGTTTACACTTTACATTTTAGTGTAAATGTGTAAATGTATCAGTAGTTTGTTATCATGATAATTGTGTAACTGTGTAAATAACATGGATTGGTTTCAAGTAGAAACACCTCATATTGTATACCAGTTAGGCAGTTACACAGTTTAGTGAAAAAGTTGAAACATCAATAGATCAAGTAGAAACACTTGTTACTTGTTAAACATCAAGAGGTATGAGAGTATTTTTAAATTAAATAGTCTGTTTATAGTTTACATATATATAAACCTGTTACTTGTTTAACTTACAGTTTAAACATGTTCATATATAAACCTATTCATATTAGTACATAACAGTCTATATATATATCATTATCATTACATATCTGATATGTACATCACATGATCACAGTCTATATATATACATATCTGATATGTACATCACAGTCTATATACATATCTGATATGTACATCACACTCATAGTGTATATATATATATACATATCTGATATGTACATCACAGTCTATATACATATCTGATATGTACATCACAGTCTATTACATATCCGATATGTACATCACAGTATATATATATATATATATATATCACTAGCATTAGGCTATTGTGTTCTATTTATCTTTTGATATAATCCTTGTCTAATTTGGATGGATGTTTCAAACATGTATTTGAGCTTACAAGTATAATCTATATCTAATCAGGTGTTTGTGCTATTGTTATTTGAGCTTACAAGTATAATCTATATCTAATCAGGTGTTTGTGCTATTGTTAAAATGGATGGAAATATAGAGTTGAAGGCTGAAGCTCACTATCTCAAATTCTCAGGCTCAATCCTTAAAGTATCTGTATTGTATTTTCTATTTTCATTGCATTTTGTACTTGTAGTATTATAGACTATGTAGTACTGTAGGCTTGTAGTAATTAGTATTGTACAATTAACTATGAATTGAAGAATTGAGGACTGTAGTGTTATGGACTGTAGTGTGACACTGTCATTGGATTGTGAATTATGTGATGATTTTGTCGTGCTATCCTGTTTCGTATGTGACCTGATACATATTGTATGTCATGTTAATGAGCAATGTTGCCATTACACAACATCCATGAATTAAATTATTACAGTTAACCATCGGTTAACCATGCAACGGTTCACCGTTTCCCTTAAACGGTTAACCATGCAACGGTTAACCAGTGCGTTTGAAAGGTTAACCGAACCGTTACATTTAACCGGTTAACCGCGGTTAAATTTAACCGGTTCGGTCGGTTCGTGCGACCACTTTTTACCGAAGCAACGGTAAACCGAACCGTTGCTTTTTATCGGTTAACCGTTCAAATTAACCGATAGGTTCGGTTAACCGACCGTGCCCACCCCTAGTTCTATGTTCAGTGCCTACCGAGTTTGCCAGGCGGTGGCTAGCCAGACGTAAGTGCTTCAACTTCTATGCTGATTAACTGGATAATAGTACTCGATTTCAGAGTTTAACAGTTATATTCTTTCACAGCTTCGATTCCGTGGCCCGAAGGGGCTCAGTTTAAGGAGATTGTAAGAGCTCTTTAAGAGGTTCCTGCCAAGCGCAGAGACATCGATGAGGTCCTTAATGATGAAAATATGAGGGCCGTTGGGCTAATCGATAGAGATCAAAGCATCGGTCTTGAAGGATTTCTTAGAATGGCTCCAACGAGGCAAGTCAGAAGGAGAGTTCCTAGAATCGTGATCACCGAGCAAGGTAATGATGAAAATATGCCCGTTGGAGACGAGCCCGCACCCGGGCCATCACAAAGTCATCGACATTCAGAGAGGAGTAGGAAAGGTAAGGTTGCTGCCCACAAAGCTCCGAGACGCAAGTATGTTGTAATGTCTCTGCCAGCAGCGGCTGTTGTAATTTCAGAGGCCCCCTCTTCAAAAATGGAGAGTCCTTTCGAAGGACTTGCGGATATTCCCATTCTGAATGACGTGTCTCTTCATCAAGATACCTGATTAGAGGGGCTTCAAAGTGCCTTATATTTAGGAGAGCCAACCCCTTCGAGTACGACTACTACATCCGGTTGGTTGGGGGGTTTACACATGCATGCACACACTTCACGGCACCACACAACTAATATTCACGAGTTGTTCAATCTCTGGAGATAACTAACTCTATTTCTTCTTTCACTTTATAGATACAATGTCGAAGAAAGGATCCATGGTCAGTAGCCTTCGTGCTGCACGCCAATCTTCTAGTTCATACCGAGAGTCCCGCAGGCACGAGTCCGATTATGATCGCCGCTACTTTAGTCAGGATAGGGATCGCTATGATAGGGAGAGAGACAAAGAGAGGGAGAGAGGGAAAGAGAGTGGCGAGATAGGCGCCACTCCCGATCGCGCTCTCCCCCACCCAGAGTTTTCTTGCCACCCTCCGGTTCTGGAACACACACTACTGAAACTCTGCACTATTTAGTGCCTCCACAAACTTCAAGGCCTGGAGACTAAATGAATAAACAAAGCCTGTTATATGTAGTAGCGACGGAGACTCTCGCTGTTCCAAGCTCTCGGCAAAGTGAGACCATCAACAGTCGATAATTTGAATGTGCCGTCTCCAAGTCTCTATTCGATAACATACGGTCCTTCCCATGTTGGCTTCATATGCGAAGGGACCGGATAAATTCTCTTGAGCACGAGATCACCAAGTTCAAAGGTTCGGGGTCGGACCTTGGCATTGTATAATCGAGCGACTCGACTCCGGTGCGCGGCTGCCCTCAAATCAGCCTCTTCACGCTTCTCATCTAATAAGTCCAAAGATTTGGCAAGCAATATAGCATTTGTCTTCAAATCATAGTAAGTCACACGATGAGAAGGTACTACTAATTCGACCGGAATGACGACTTCCGAGCCGTAGGAAAGTGAAAATGAAGTATGGTCGAATGCAGATTTGTGGGTAGTTTGATATGCCCATAGGGCCATGGGAAGCTCATCGACCCATTTGCCCTCGGCCTTTTCCAATCGCTTCTTCAGAATGGATTTGATAACTTTATTAGCAGCTTCAACCAGTCCATTCGCTTGAGGGTGAGTAACCACTGAGAACTTGTTCCGAATATGGAAACGCTGACAGAAGTTCTTGAACTCGACACTGTCAAATTGGGCTCCATTGTCAGTGATAATGGTATGTGGGAGGCCAAACGACAGACAATGTTGCGGACAATAAAATTGATTACTTTCTTCATCATGATAGTAGCAAGGAGCTCAGCTTTTGCCCATTTGGTAAAGTAGTCAACTGCAATGATGGTGTACTTCGCACCACCTTTAGCCAGAGGTAAAGATCCAATTATATCGATGCCCCATATAGCGAATGGCCATGGACTGACCATTTGAGTGATTTTGGTAAGTGGGGCTCTCAAAATCCGAGCATGTTTCTGACATCTGTCACACTTCTTGGCATAGTCTAATGCGTCCCGATTCACGGTCATCCAATAATACCCATATCGGAGTATCTTCTTAGCAAGGGTCTGCCCCCCAGTGTGATCTCCACATTCCCCCTCGTGCACATCATGTAATACTCGTTTGATTTCATCATGGGCGATACACCGAAGTAAAGGAATAGAGTATCCTCTTCTATACATGACTCCATTCTGGATAATGAATCGTGAAGCTTTCCGAAGAATTTGTCTTTTCTCACTTCTGCGTTCGGGCAAAGCTCCATGCTCAGGATAATTTCTGAAAGAGGTCATCCATGACTCATTCTTGGGTGTGGCTTCATGAACCCAGTCTGTCTCCATCTGATCGATACTCGAAGAGGTAAGTGTCTTAATATGGACGAGTCCCATTTGTTGTGCTTCACTGGTGCTGGTCAGTTTTTCCAGAGAATCGGCCTTCTAGTCATGCTCTCGGGGTATGCAATAGATGGCATAATAATCGAACCCATTCAACACTTCCTGGACCCGAGCAAGATAAGCAGCCAACCTCTGGTATCTAGCTTGGTATTCTCCCTGAACTTGGCGTACGACCAATTGCGAATTGCAGTAGATCTCCACAGCGATAATTCTCAAGTCTCTGGCGAGTCTGAGTCCGGTAAGTAGAGCTTCATATTCGGCCTTGTTATTGGTTGCACGAAAATCAAACTTCAAAGCATAACATACGAATCTACCTTCTAGGGTTTCAAGTACAACTCCAGTGCCTGAGCAACGGTCGTTCGATGCCTCATCCGTGTATAGCTTCCATATGTATTTAGGAGATTCACTGGTTTCGGGCAAGTCCTCTGGTATAGTGAATTCAGCAATGAAATTCGCCAAAACTTGTCCTTGAATAGCCCGCCTTGGCGGGTAAGCAATATCAAACTAACTCAACTCGATGTTCCACTTTAGCAACCTACCAGACGTCTCAGGCCGCTTAAGGACCTGTTGTAACGGCTGGTCGGTGTAGACTGTGATAGGATGAGCCTGAAAGTAGGGATGGAGCTTTCTCGAGGCAATGACGAGACAGTAAGCCAGCTTTTCTAACTTCGGATAGTTTCACTCTGCTCCGGTCAATCGTTCGCTAATGTAATAGACCGGTCGTTGTATCCGATCCTCCTTTCGAATTAATGCAGCACTGATTGCATTCTCTGACACTTCTAGATAGATGTATAGTCTCTCATGATCAATCGGCTTTGACAGAATAGGTGGCGTAGATAGGTGTTGAACCAGTGCTTGGAATGCGCCCTCACACTCCTCAGTCCATTCAAAGTTCCAATTTCCTTTCCTGATCAGATCGAAGAAGGGAATACATTTGTCAGTGGATTTGAAGATGAACCTGCTCAATGCTGCTACCTTCCCATTGAGGCTTTGCACTTTCTTTATAGTTTTGGGAGTTTCGAGATTCCAAATCGCCCAGATCTTCTCGGGATTGGCTTCAATTCCTCAAGCATTGACAATGAATCCAAGGAACTTTCCAGATGCGACTCTGAAGTGACACTTCAACGGGTTGAGCTTCATTCGGTACTCTCGGAGGACGTTAAACATTGTTTCCAGGTCTTTGACATGGTTGATGGAGAGTCGCGACTTTACAAGCATATCGTCCACGTACACCTCCATAGTTTTCCTGATCTGGCTAGCAAACATTCGATTGACAAGTCTTTGATAGGTCACCCCAATGTTCTTAAGCCCAAACGGCATAACTTTGTAACAATAGAGTACGAGATCGGTGATAAAGCTAGAGTGCTCTTGGTCGGGTAGGTGCATCGATATCTGATTGTAGCCGGAGTACGCATCCATAAAACACAAGAGCTCATGTCCGGCCGTTGAATCTATAAGCTGATCAATTCTGGGAAGCGAAAAGCTATCTTTAGGGCATGCTTTATTTAGGTCGGAGTAATCCACAAAAATTCTCCATTTCCCGTTTGGTTTCCTGACAAGCACTGGGTTGGATACCCATTCTGGATATAATGCATCTCGGATAAACCCATTCGTCTTAAGTTTATCCACCTCTTCTTTTAGGGCGGCAGATCTCTTTGGATCCATAACGTGCCTTTTTTGCTTGACCGGGACATGCCGCGGGTCAATATTCAAGGTATGGCTCACGATGTTCGGAGAGATCCCACACATGTCTTAGTGTGTCCAGGCGAACACGTCGAAGTTTGCTCAGAGAAATTCAACCAATTCGTTTTTCATCTGTTGGCTTAGCTGAAACCCGATCTTTATCATTATGGAGTCGTCGTCGTCATCGATCGGAACATCGATCGTCAGCTCTGCTGGGGAAGCCTGACTGTCCTTGACTTCCTCTTCACTATCATCATCTCATGGATCTAGATCCTTTAGGAACTGGTTGTGGTGCCCGGGCAAAGTTGCACTCCAGTTGGTATAGTTGCACTCCATTGAAGCCATGTATACGAGACTGACACGGCTTTAAGTCCTTTGCTTCCATTTTCATTTGATCATACGCTCGCTTGAAAAGAATATTCACGGAGCTTCCACTGTCCACTAAGATCCTCTTCATCCAAGCAGGACCTATCTAAGCTGATATGACTAGTGGATCAATGGTGGGGGCTTCGACTTTATCGGCATCTCTGTCTCGGAAAACGATGTCGTCTGTCATCGTTTTTTGGTTTTTAGCCGGAGCCCCATTGTCAAGATTATTGCAACACTCGAAGTCCGCATGCCTAATCGACTTGGGATACGACTCCATTTCCCTCCAGCTCCAATCCGCTGGGTGAGGACCACCACTTGCTGTGTTAATAACCAACCTCCCGTCAGTACGCGTGGGTCCTCCAGTGTAGCCTAATTCTGTACTTAATTCTGGTTCGATGGGACTGCACTTCCAGCCTGCGGCGCTTGGACGAATTGTTCCAACTTCCTCTCACATATTAGCTTCTCAATAATGTCCTGTAAATTGCGACATTCATTGGTATTGTGACCATAGCAATCATGGAATCTACAAAACTTTCCAGATTAAATCTGCTTTTCAGACGATTACTTCGGAGCAGGCTTCTTATATTGGCCAGTATTATAGGTCTGCAAGTACACATTCTCTAGGATGTATTCAAAGGAGTATACATGTCAAACATAGGAGCTCTACATCGCGGTCCACGATTTTGATCCCGCTTCTTACCCTGATTTCCATCGCCTTTCTGTTGATTCTGTATATTTAACTCCACTTTACTGGAACTCTCATAGGTTTGCTTCACAACGACGTTACTTTGAATGCCTTCCACACTAGGTCCCGCTTCATCCTTTTTCCTGGACTGTTTATCATCTTCTCTCCTTAAGAACCGGGCCGCTTAAGAGTAGAAACAGACCAACAACGTGGGGGTTTCCCAACCAACCAGTTGCCAAATTCGGTATCAGGATCGATCCCTTTAGTCAGCGCCATCAATATGGAATTATCATTAGGGTTACTAATCTCCGCACAAGCGGCATGGAATCTTTCTAGATAACGTCTGAACGTCTCCCCCAGAGCCTGAGTGACGTTGGATAAGGTGTTAACATCCTTAGGTCTTGTGACGTGCATACAAAACTGTTCGACGAATTTCGTAGCTAACTGGTTAAAGCATGAAACAGATTGGGGCGGTAGGCGAGTAAACCACATGGTTGCGATACCCCCGAGGGAGATAGGAAAACTTCTGCATTTGACCGCATCGTCAGCTCATGTGGCATTCATAAGCCTTTCATACTTCAAAATGTGATGGTTAAGGTCTGAACTCCCTTCATAAATAGGCAAAATTAGCATTCTGAATCAGCGAGGCGATTCAGCATAAAGGATGTCATTAGTGAGGGGCGTATGACTCCGGCAGATTCCCCAGTCGTCATTGAGAGGCCATGACTTTCACGAATCATTTGATGAATCATGGTCGGGATGTCTGGCATCTGGACATTCTGAGCATGCTGGGCCAAGGCGTGGTCGGGTTCCACAATGCGAGGATGGCCCGGGCACGGTCGATGGTGGTGGCAACAGCACAGCCATCAGTAATGTGATAAGGAATTGTCCCTCCTCGGGAGGAGGGTCTGGCCTGGTGACTAGCAGATGGACCAATTCCTGCTTGTCCAAGATTCAGAGTACACTAATGCCCGAGAGCTTGCATGTAGCTTCCACCCAGTCATGGACGTGTTGATCTATGATGGTAATCAGAGGAGGCTGAGCTCTCAGTGGATGAGTAAGAAGCTTGATCCCTCCTGGATCTCCTTCATCTTTCCTGATTCAGTCAGTTGGTTAACTCTGTATTCAGGGCCTTGTGGGTCTGAAGGTCCAGCTGAGTTCTGGCCTGTGGCGGGTGTGACGCCCCACCTCTATGCTCATAATAACAAAGGGTATTAAAAGAAATACTGTCTATTATTATGAAGAATAAGGCTGGATAGGAGCGGCCATCCGTAGTTGGCCTTACACTAATATTGGTTACCTCGATAGGAGTGGTATACACTTTTAATTTTTCATCTTATTTATTTACTCCCATCGACATACCCAATTATCAGTATAAAACAAACTACGATGGTTCATAATAGTTTAGGACATTAGATATAATACTAACACAGATAATATAAATGTGGAACACAAATAAAACAAAAGTCTCATATATATATATATATAACTGATGTCAGTTACAATATAGTTGACACAATACATATGATACAACTACAACTGTCGACTCTGGAAGTTATATATACAAGTACATTATCGACTAATATACATGAATACATATCAACCTATATAATGACACGACTACTACAAAATGACACAGACCACTTCAAAATATATAAAAAGTCTTCATATCCTGAACAACAACTCAAAGCAGGTAATCTACAACCTGAAATAACTCGGGTCTGACCCGAGTATTACATTCAAAAGAAAATAATACACGGATCAGTCTAATTCAAACTCAGTTATTAGTGCATAGAAGCAATAATAATCAATATCAAATAGACGACAGCCACAGAAATCTCGTATATCCAACTTCTCGATAAGAGAATCGGATAACGGCAGATATAACACTAAACAGTGTAAATCAACAATCAGCAATCTCAAAAAGATCAAACACATCAAATTTCTGTGTGGCTGCAGTACACGCACGCGTGCACTGCCTCGCCACACAGTACGCGAAATCATCACGACAGTGAGTACTAACAGCACTCAAAATTGTAGAGTCAAAGTGAAACCCAAGCCAACAAAACAGCGTAAACAACAAAAATCTAATTACCGATACGATAATTAGAAAACATATAATCTAATTATCTAAAAGATAATTAGATATCAACAAAGTCATCAGCTTAAACCAAATCAGAATACAACTTAAAATTATTGAATTGAACCAACAAAACAATCCAACAAATCGAAACATCAATTTAAAACTGTCAAATCTGATAGGGCTGCAGTACACGCACGTGTGTACTGCCTCGCCATTACAATAATGCAAGTGAAACACAACCCAATTCAAATGCCAACAATGACCGGACCTAAGTGAAGTGTATCAAGTCAGGGGTCATAACAATTAAAGTCGAAAGGTCAGACATGCCTGAGTGTACATAAAGCTGTGAACAAAGTACAACAGGGTGCAAGCAGACTTTTATAAAGAGGCAGTAGTGAACTGCAATTACCCAAGTGATGCAAGAGAGCTTCAACTGGTTGATGAAACTCATGAATCAAACGACCATACTACATATATGAACATAGATTACTTGCAACTGTGGTGATATAGTGCAATACAACATAATTTATATCAGTGGACAAGAGTGATGCCACAGCCAACATATACAACCCAGAACAATGCTACACTTCAGTGATAACTACACAATATCAAAATACAGACAACCAAAGAAGAAAACTATCAAGTCAACACAGCAGTAAGTGATAATCCAGAGTGTACATGAACTACAGGTTACCCCATGGAAACTTCAAAAAGTATCAGACTTGAAATAGAGGCAGTTACCCAAAATCCAAGTTTTATATGCAATTGAACCATGCAGTAAATTCATGTACACTTATATAATTGTATGGAAGAAGCAATACATAAGTACACAGAGGGCTGCAAACTGGAATGCCATGATGGATCAAAGAATCAAAGAAATGCAACTTAAAATGAATCAATGAGACAGACAAGGTCAAAATTGCTTGGACAATAAAGGTAACATGACCAAACCCATATGAATGCAGTACAACCATAGATGTGCCACACTGAAACTGCAACCTTGCACCTGGATATCAATTTCAACAGAAAAGCATATGAACATGAAGATATGCACATGACAGTAAGCAGTGCCACAAGACCACCAAGTTCAATGGTCGAATATCATGTCAATAATACAACATGGCGATGCAGACTCGAGTATACCACAGTCAGTGAACATATATGCAACTAAGATTACTTGTATAACGGCCTCAATAATAAAATAGCCAAGTTCAAAAATCATGGTACAACAGTAAGTTAATGGAACAGAGATCGAAATCAAAATCGACGACTACACCTACTAAATACTAACAACAAATGACTCAGGCACTAAACCAGGTGAAGCAACCCGAACACATATCCAATGTTATACTTAAAGTCCAAATAGAAGCAGAAAACAACTCATCATCTCAAGACACCAAGGCCAAAATCAAAACAATGCCGAAGTCGACATAAAGGCAATCGCCAGAACAAAATCGAAGCGACCGAAGTCAAGACCATAAACAATTGACTGGAATCGAAGGGACACAAAACGAAATCAACATTTGACAAATCATAACAAGTCAAAGAAATCACGAAATCACGAGTTCGAATCGAACAAAACAGTAAGTTTAAACAAGATGTGAATGAATGAATCACTCACCTTATTTGACGAACGCAGATTGAAGGAGTTGAAGTGTAGAGAGCATCGATCAACAAATTCTCGGCTTCGATCGATAAAAACAACGACACCATCATTTTCGACGAAGCCCTAATTTCGTGGCCGCCATTATTTTCGATTTTCTTTCGTTCGTTTTTGAGTTAGGGATTGAACGAGTGAAAAATCAAAGAGGAACGGGTTGAGATAATGTCACGGCAACTAAAATCAACATGGGCCAAGGTAAAAATTTTCTTTCTTTAAAACCCACCAATGTTCAACAATTTATTAACGAATTTTTAACCCAAACTTTTATTAAAGAATTATACAAATCTGAAAAGAATTTCAATCGATTCAAAATTGCGATAGCAATTAACAACCGGTTTAATCGTCATTTGACGATAAATAATTGTTGTAAAATTCCGGGCTGTTACAGCGGGTAGCTGCGCAGGGTTCTGTCTATCTCTTCCTTCCTGATCTGCAGCGGTCAAGGCAGTCCTTGTAGTAACCATGGTGAATGATGTAGCTCTCTCCTAGATTCGATGCAATCTGAATAGGATGGAAGAACTACTGAATGTGAGATCTGGATCTTCTTCTTATATTCTTATAATCCAACGACGGTAGTAGATCCAAAGAGCAGGAGAAAAGCTGGGTTTTTTTAGTGAAAGCACCAAAGTGTTTGTACTAAAATTGGGCACAACACTCTTCGGGCGTGTTTGAAGAGATTAAAGTGAAGAATATAAATGGAAAATGAGGTAGATCTAACAAACACACCAAAAACGAACAAATAGAAGTATGAAAACACAAAGATTTAGAGTGGTTCGGCGTTGAAGCCTACGTCCATTATAGAAAGTTTGCTGTTAATTAATTACTCTTGCTGAATACAATTGTTTACAACAAAACACATGAGGTACAATGAAGATTTCGACAGAGCACCAGCGTTCCAGAGTCCAAATTCCCTTTTCTGAAGGCCTAGGATTGCTAGTTATAGGTGTAGGCTTCAAATATCTCGCTCCAATCTCGGAAGACTCCTTCTCTCACGTGGGTGGGCCCACATGATCGATCCTTGGCCATTTGGAATTGGTCCATGATCGATACGTGCCAAATTCATATCGATAGAAATTTGGTCCTTTTCAGCTAAGATCGATCATGAGCGTTCTTGAGGTAGTACGCAAGCTACTTTGAAAATTTGGTGGCATTTGGACTTATAGATTTTGAGATATGATCGATGCAAGTTTGGATTTGTAGTATGCTACCGAGCTCGTATCGATACGACTATCGATGTTTTCGTATCGATGGCTTGCACGTGTTGCCCAGATGACGTGGCGCTATATTCTAGGATCAATCCACTTTTCATGTCGAGTGACCGAGTCTTCCACTTTTACGCGCTTTGTTCGTATCGATCTAGAATAATTTCCTTCGTATTTTTCCCTCGCACCCTACTTCATATCGATCCTTTATAATTGCTTCGTATCGATGCGAACTTATGTTCTTCGTATCAATAACTCAGAGGCCATTTCATATCGCTTTTTGGTTGGGTTCGTATCGATGGGAGGTGTCGATTTCGTATCGATCTGCGGCCGATCGATAAGAAGCATGTTTGGCAGTGCATCAATACGAGCTGGACTCATGTGATACTACCGATGGATACGAAGCGGGTGAATTTGAATGGATACAAAGCGGGTTTGCTTGGTTGGATACGAAGAGAGTAAACTCGGATAGATACGAACAAAGTTGATTCCCTTTGATCAATCCATATCTCGAGCATACGAACTCCGACTGACTTGAAACTTGGAATGCTGGCTTTCATAGCTTGACTTGTCGTATCATATCAATTGTAGCTCGATCCGGACTCAAACAAAATTTACCGGTATACATAGTAGACCTATGTATAATCGATCTTCAGGACGGACTGTCTTTGGTTTTGCAGTCAATTCCTTGGTGTCACGGCCTTGCCAAAAGGCGGGATAACAATCTTAAGGATTGATAAGGAGAAAACAAGAAAAGTAGGATAAGTCAAATGTTGTCGAAGATCACTAGAATCAACTAAAAGTCGAAAGGAAATAGATTGGAACTTACTAAGAAGAAGAAGGAAGAACAAAGCAAGCGACAGAGTTTATTTCGTGACCAAGGAAATGCATCGGTACCGAGTTGTTTAGATCGGCAATGATCATTTTCTTGGGACATAGGCCTCTAGGTTCACTTGTACAACTTTGGGCTACCTTCTAGACTACAGTGCAAACAGTCTTCTGACCTTTTACCTCTGTTTTCCTATAAATACAAACCCTACTATAACTAGAAATGGTTCTGATTCTCTGCTGGCATAAACTTTGCCATTTCTTCATCTTCTACGTTCCTTATAATAAACAACTAGGCAGCTACTCTTGGTTGTTCTAGACAATAGAACCTATTAAGCCCTTTTACTAGTGACTTGTACTCTCTAATTCTCTATAAACAATAATCAATAAAACTACAAAATGGATGTAGGCTAGAATTACCGAATCACTATAAAAATCTTATGTCTCTCCATTCTATTTTCTTTTATTTTCAGTACTATTTGCTAGATCTAGGTCTCATAAGTTCTCTACAACTCAATCTTGGGTGTTTATCCATTTTTGTCGTCAATCTTTTGGCGCTTTCACTGAGAAAATGAAATCCAGGCTTAGATCTAGCTCTCTACTTTGGATTGGAAGGATTCAGAAGTTAGATCCAGAAAACTTGCTTATGGAACTTAAGGGTTTGCAATTGGAAATTTATGGCATATCGAAAAGGGAAGTCTATATCTAGAAGATCAGTAGAAGTGGTAGCTGGTGGTGATGAAGAAAACACTCACCAAATGGAAGTTAATAATGGAAACGCAATACTAGAATCCTCTGCTCATGAAATAGTGACTAGAGGAGAGTTTGATAAGATGATCCATGAACTTAACCAGAAAATGGCGGATAGCCAAAAAGCTCTCAAGGACAAGATGGACGTTTTGCCCAATCCGCAACCCCAAACTACCAGGAGAACTGGAAGGGAAACTTTTCCTGTTATAGAATAAGAGAATTCTTCTATTTTTGGCCTAAACAGGAGAACCAGGAAGCAAAATCAGAAGGAAGTAGTTGGTAGAGTTGCAGGAGGACTTGCAGGAGGAAGTAGGAGCGCTCCTCCTTCAAGAAGACCAACCGGTACCGAGAGAATTTCTTTTGGCACCGAGAGGAATGCTCATGCTGCTAAAAAAGGTGATGCCATGGTTGTCTCTGATGAGGATATGGACTTGCAGCTTGATGATGATGATTTGGAGTTGGACATTGATGCTAATGAAGGTGGATTTTAGAAAACTACAGCTCAGCTAACCGTACATCCACCAAATACAGTAGATGTGATACTCCTAGAGATAGGGGCACCTAGATGTCAGCCATCAAATCAAGACCGTTTATGGAGTCAAACACTCGTTGTAGCCCATGATAGTCAACCTTTGGATTACCATGCCAGCGTGGAGTACATCGCTGATATGGTCAAACGATTAGTAGAATAAAGCAAGGGTAGGAAGATCAAATATTGGGGTTCTGGACCAAGCCGAACCCTATTCACTGAAAATATCTTGAGAGAAGAATACCCCAGAAAGTTCACCATGCTGACAGTGCCATCCTACAACGGGACTACTGATCCCAGAAAACACTTACTCAAATACGAATGACATATGGATGGAGCAGGGCTATGGACGCTATTTGTTGTAGGTGTTTCCCTATCTTTTTGGAAGGAATGGATTCTATGCGGTACACCGGGCTCACTTCTAAATCCGTATCGACGTTTGATGAATTGGCTAAAAAGTTTCTGGAGCAATTTAGGCTCCACACTGCACGACCGAAGGATGTTATGTCATTATCTAGCTTGTTACAAGGACCCAAGGAGCCATTGAAAGCTTTCTTGAATTGGTTGAACATCGCTATTATGGAAGTTGGCAATCTGAAGGAAGATCTTGTATTCATGGCACTTGTTCGACGCATTCACCCAGATACAGATTTCGATAAGTGATAAAAATGAAGTAACCCACTGCCATGGAGGAATTCCATCGAAAGGGAAATCAATTTCTGAGGTTGGAAGAAGAAAGTATGGTTGAAGGAAAGCCTGTCAATGAGCAATCGAAAGAGATGATATAGAGTAATGTTGTGCTCAAATAAGAAGAAAATAGTTTTGGAACTGCTGTAGGAAGTGTGGGAAAAACTGCGAATCGGAAAAAGAGGAATCATAATGCTGGTAGGCGCAACAGGATATGAAGCGTCCAAGGAATCTGAGACTCGTGGACTATATGCCGTTTAATGATAGTTTGGAGAATATCTGTCTTGCCGCTTTAGGGAACTGTGTTATAATAAACTGCCCAAGAAGGAAGCGACCAAGCAACAGAAAAGGTCGGGAAAGTAAAAGCACTTCCACCAAACTCATAGGCATAATACAAATAAATGTTAGCATCTGAAGGACTTGATTGAGGAATTGATAAAAAACAACAAGCTTCAACAGTATGTGAACAAACTACAAAATTCTAATCAACCTACCGGACCACAAGGGCCCGTTGCTCAAGAGAAACCACTAGACCCAGAAGCGAAGGGCCCAAGCGAACAGATGGAAGACTGGTCATAAATACCATTACAGGAGGAGCTCACCTAGTGCAAAAGAGTTGGGGTGAGATGGAACAATATGCTAGTTTTTTGAAGCATGTACTATCAGAGAGTTGTTATTCCGTTGAAGATGGCGCTTCGACTAAGCAACAAAGAATGATTACGGATGACATTGTGTTCAGGAATCGAGACACAGAAGGCGTAGAAGCACCGACTCTCAACCCAATGGTGACAACGGTTGGGATCGGACCAACTGTTGTGCATCGAGTATTAGTTAACAATGGAAGTTCGGTCAACATCCTATTCCAGAAGACATTTGACAAAATGAAGATTCGCATGAAGGATGTATGTAATATCCCATATTTGGAGGCCAAAAGCTAAGCGCTACAGATGCTGTAGTCATCCACAGTATTAATTTCTGGTGACAAAATACGGTAATGATAATGGTATCCATAATATCAGAAGCACTTGAATATGAACAAAAACACATATTTCAAATAAAACAACATTTTGCTGATTATATTTCAAAACAAATTCATATCCAAGTTACATAAACACATATCGTTTCCCAGGTAAAGATTAATTCTAATCATTACAAAATTACGCCAAGAGCAACATATGAGGATGCCCCCTTGGTTGGTCAAAGTAATATAGTCATATCTGACTTAATACACAGTGGAAATAAACAAAACAATCTGCAATTCCTAATTAGCTACACGTCAGCCACCTGCTCGTCCTTGGAAGCTTTATTCGCCAAAATGACTAAAAACTGAAAACCCTAATCTTCAGTTTAGAGGGAAACAAAACCTTCGAGTCAGACATAAAGCCTGGTGTGAATAATTCTGTTACATCTCGGTTTACTGATATTAAGTGAGACCATGCCGCTTAGCGGAACGGGTTGTCCCTCACTAATATTCCTTTTAAAACATATATTTTGCCATCCTTTCCTACAACCAAACTGGTTATCAAATTGATTATATCAAAATAGCAATATCTTTTATGCTAATAAATGGACTATCAGTCCGTAAAATAGGTAATATGTGAACCATCTGCCCACAATATAATAGCAAGGTCCATTATGCTACAAATGAACTCTCTGTCCATACAACTGGGCTGACTGCCCGCAAAATGGACTAACTGCCCGAATCAAAATGGACTAACTATCTGAATTCTTTTCTTAGGGTTAACTACCCTATCTCTTTTTCCTTGAAAACCTTTTCAAAATGATTTAACCTTTGAAAGTATATTCTTAGTTTTACTCTAAGCTATTTTGCCATGATATATATACTTTACTCAAAATAATGTTGATGAGATTTAATAAGGATTAACTATCCTTCCAAAGCAAGCTAAAAAAATTTAAACTTGAAAATACTTAGGCGACATTGTCTCTTTAATACATTTGAAACCTTTGTTTAAAACCTTTAAACAACCTTTCGAAACCATTGAAGGCAACCCTTTCGAAACCATTAAATATTGCCTTTCAAAAACATTGGAAAAACCTTTCCTTTCTTTTCTCTGAAAGTTTCAAAATATCAGACATCCTTCTTTAAAATCTTTTAAATATTGCTCTTCAAAAACATAGAAAATACCCTTCCTTTCAATCCTTTCGAAACCCTAGGGAACCACCCCTTTCGAAACCATTCATTAAAACCTTTCGAAATAGTCAAAACTCAATCCTTTCGAAAGCACTTTGGGTTCAATTTAAAACGTGTGGAAACCTTTTGAAACCATTCAAAAATTTACCACTTCGAAACCTTTGAAAAACGTCTTGTTCAAAACCATTTGGATTCTGCCTTTAAGCAGAGCAAAAGGATTAGAAACCCATTAAAGTCGAAAGCATCTGTTTCGAAACCATTTAAAACTATCTCTTTCGAAACCATTTGGGTTTTAATTCAATTATAGAAAAAGGGTCTTAAAACATTTAAGTCGAAAGCATCTTCTTCGAAACCATTTCCTAAGTAAAGAAGTGATGGTGTCGAAACCATCCCTTTCAAAAGCTTTGGAGAGGCGGCTAGATTTTTAGAAAACAAAACAACCCTTTCGAAACCATCTGGGTCGGAAGGTAAAAAGGCGATAGCAAAATGGTTTCGACTTAGTCGAAACAATTATTTAAAAAAAGAGGCGCAACCCAATTGAAACCATTTTCTTTTAATCATTTGACCTGGTCGAAAGCTACTTAGTCGAAAGCAAGTAGGCGTATTTCTTTAATTTAAAAACAAAGGACTGCCTCAACCCCTTCAAAACCCCTGGTTTCAACTCCCTACCTTCCACCTACATCCAATTCACTACGTACCAGTAAACTGATACCATGCGCATTGGTTTTGACTGTGTCGAAAGCGAAGATGAGGAGGCGGAACCTGGTGCCGACGGTGTCGAAATGGTGAAAAACATGTAGCAAATAGTTCTTTCCACCTAACCTGCCTTACGTGTCTAATTGTGATAGGTTGCCTCTTTCTTTACCAATAAAAAGTACTGCACTTTTCCAAAAGTGATGCTGACTTTTCAGATTTAACAATTTAAGTTATTTTACAAAAAGCCCCTTCTCCTCTTTAAATTATATAAAACATTTAAGTTCCATACCTTAAATAATTTTATATAATCATTCAAACACTTAGGAAAAATCTACAAAAATTCCAGAAAATCCCTTTTAATATGTTTTCCAACATATAAAAATTTCAGACCCCAATCTTTTATAATTTAACCAAAAATAATTATTAACCCCAATAAACATTTTCTTTACTAGAAAATTCATATAAATTCCACATAATTTTAGAAAATTCCGAAAATTGAAACCCATCTCTAAAATATTATTAGTGACCTTCATAAAAATTCCCAATGGATTTGGATGTCATTTTATAGGGTTTTCACCTTAAAACATATCATAAAATCAATATGAACATACATAAATCATCAACATGTTTATATAATCATTCCATCATTCAAAATCATGGCAAATCAATGCAAAATATTCGGCATTCATCAAAAACCGAAAATACAATCAAAAATGCGATGTAAACATTATTTACCTTAGCTTTAGAGATTATAGAGATTGAGAGTGAATAGATTTGATTTGAATTATCTTCTTCCTAGCTTTTCTTCCTCTCTTCCTTGTTAATGGTGGTCGGCCCCTTATTTTAAAATTTGAGAATGAAAATGAACATGTAAAAGTTACACGGCCATGAGTTATAGTTATATGAATGGTCTCTTTCCTATTTTACCCCTCCTCTATTTCAATTTAAACTCTTCTTTTAATTCATTGATTATATGGCATGACTACCCCTTAATTAAATTAAATCTCAATCCCCCAAATCAACACATTATTTCATTTAATTTAGCTAATTAAATATCTAAATAATGTTACCGAAATTTTGGGGTGTTACAGTCTCTTCTCCTTAAAGAATTTCGTCCTCGAAATTACGATAAGGTACACAAAAATCAAACAAGAAGGTAAAAAATACCATCGAACAAGTCAGGTTAAGTATCTCTAATCCTGCTCTCAATCTCCCAAGTACAGTCCCTGTTATCGTCGCTCCACTGGATTTTGACTAATCTGACCGTCTTGGTTCTAAGCCTCTTCTCATCTCTCGCAACAATACGAATAGGCTTCCTCACTATAGTCAAGTCCAGTTTTACCACTAAATCATCTAGCACAGTCGGTGCAATAGTAGTCTCTGGGTCTCTAACACACTTCCTGAGATGAGAAACCTGATAAACATCGTGGAATCCTGCTAAACTGTTCGGTAACTCAACTCTATATGTGAGTTTCTCGATCCTCTCAACGATAGGAAAAGGTCCAAGGAATCTCAATGCTAACTTTCATGATTTCCCAAATCTAATCACACCCTTCATCGGTGACACTTTGACGAAAACCTGATCTTCAACTGAGAACTCTAGATCTTTCCGTCTCTTATCTGCATAACTCTTCTGCCTAGACAGAGCCTCCTTCATTCTAGCCCAAATGACCTCAATCTTTTCCGCAGCTTCTCTGACTAAATCTGGACCAAGAACTCCAGCCAACATACGGGAGATTTTCATGGCCTTCCATACAAAGCATCAAACGATGCCATCCCAATACTAGTCTGATAACTATTGTTATACGAAAACTCGACTAAATGCAGATGGTCTTCCCATAATCCCTTGAAATCTAGAACACAAGCTCTTAACAAATTTTCCAAGATCTTGTTAACTCGTTCTGTTTCCCATCTATTTGCGGATGATAAGCGGTACTCGTCTTGAGCTTGGTTCCCAAATCTTCCTGTAGACTCTTCCAGAACTCGCTAGTGAACAAAGGATCTCTATCATGAACTATGTTACTAGGAATTCCATGCAGTCTAACCACATTCTTCATAAACAACCTTGCCAAAACAGGTGACGTTCTGGTTGACCTAACTGGAATGAAATGGGCACTCTTGGTCAATTTGTCCACCATGACCCATATACTATCATTTCCCCTGTTCGACCTTGGAAACCCGTCGATAAAATCCATTGAAACATAATCCCACTTCCATACTAGAATATCTAATTGCTGAAACAACCCACTTGGTTTCGGGTGTTCGGCCTTTGCCTGTTGGAAAATCATGCACTGCTTCACACATAACCCAATATTCCACTTCATACCTTCCCAGAAGAAACTTCTCTTCATATCCAGATACATCTTAGTACCTCCTGGGTGGATAGAGAACTTTGAACGATGGCATTCCTCGAAAACTTATTTCCTTCCGTTTCCTGCACTCGGAACACATAATCTTCCTTTCTTTCTCAATCTCCCATGCCGGTCAAGACTGAAATCTTTCAAGTCATCGCTCTCGGTTCCATCTTTTAACTTCCTGGTCTGTTCAACTAACACTGGATCCTCTATCTGTTTAGAAACAATCCACTCGATCATCACTGGTTGAACTTCCAAACAAGATAATACAACTGTATCTCCAATAGACCCAGCCTCGGATCTCCACCACACTCTACAATCTGCCAATGCTTCCAAATCTTTCCACTCGGCAATTATCGCCAATACTGCATTCTGATGTTTCCTGCTAAGTGCATCTGCAACCTTGTTACCTTTCCTTGGTGTGTACTCAATCCCAAAATCATAAGCAGCGATAAACTTTAACCACCTCTGTTGTCTCATGTTGAACTCCTTCTGAGAGAACAAATATTTCAGCGACTTATGCTCTGTATATAGCTAAACCTTTCTCCCAAACGGTAATGTCTCCACATCTTCAAAGCAAAAATAACTGTGGCCAACTCTAAATCATGTGTCGGATGTTTGACCTCATGCAGTCTAAGTTGTCTAGAAGCGTAGGCAATCACTTTACCCCTCTGCATCAGCACAACTGCTAATCCTGTTCCATACGCATCGGTGTAAACCACCAAATCCTGATTCCCTTCCGAAATAACCAAAACAGATGCATGGGTCAATAAGTGTTTCAAACTCTGGAATGCTTCCTCACACTTATCGATCCACACAAACTTCACATCCTTTCTTGTCAGCTTGGTCATTGGTGCCACTATCCGTGAAAAATTCTTAATGAACCTCCGATAATAACCAGCCAACCCAAGGAAAATCTTTATCTCCATCACTGTCTCGGGTCTCTTCCAACTGTTCACTGCTTCAATCTTAGTCGGATCTACAAACAACCCTTCCTCTAAGACTGCACGACCAAGAAACTTCACTTCTTTCTTCCAAAAATGACACTTCGAAAACTTCGCCTTCAACTGATGCTGCCTCAGCGTCTAAAACACCACTCTAAGATGAACTTCATGCTCTCTTTCATCCTTAGAGAATATCAAGATATCATCTATGAAAACCAATATGAACCAATCTAAGTGCTCTCGAAAAACCTAGTTCATCAAATCCACAAAGAAAGCTGGCGCATTAGTCAGTCCAAACGGCATAACTAACCATTCGTACGACCCATACTTGGTCCTAAACGCCGTCAAAGGTATACTATCCTTTGCTACCTTGAGCTGATGGAAACCTGTCGCTAAATCCAACCGTGAGAATACCTTGGCTCCACTCAACTGGTCAATCAAATCATCAATCCTTGGCAATGTATATCGATTGCTTATTGTACACTCATTCACTTACGGTAATTGATACATAGCCTTAACCACCCATCCGGCTTCTTAGCAAACACTACGGCTGCTCCCCAAGGCGAACTACTTGGCCTGATAAAACTCTTTCTTTCTAAATTCACCAACTGCACCTTTAACTCCCTCATCTCTATAGGGGTCATCCTGCTTGGCGGTCTACTCATAGGTTCTGCCCTCGAAACCAAATCTATCCGAAGCTCAATGGCTCGTTTTGTTTGTAATCCAACTACATGCTAAAAAACATATGCAAATTCTCTAACCACGAAAACTCAACTCAACTCATCATCCAATTTCATAGCACCCAACAAAGCATATCTCTCACCGCAAGAACCTTCTACGGCATAAACTATCCGGTCACTACAATCTGGGTGTCTAAGCGATATTTTCCTATCCTGGAAAAATATCCTAGCATCGTACTCACTTAACCAATCCATCCGAAGAATAATACCGAACCCCACAAAATCAAACACATGCAAACTACCAACAAAAGTATGACCTAACAGGTCAAACTCTAACTGGTCACATCTCAACCCTAGAGTTGCATACCCTCCTATTGGATTCGCAACCCGTAAGGAAGTAACTAAATAAGTGGGTTCTAGGTTAAGCTTATCTATCAAACATCTAGATATAAAAGAATGCGATACACCAGTATCAAATAGAACGCTAACAGACATACCAAGAATCTGAAGCATACCTCCCAAAACTACCTTTCCTTTCTCCTGGACTATTGGCTTAGAAGCAGCATGTTCCAATGCATACCCCTTGCCCTTTCCATCCTTAGCGGGCTCCTTGCACCGGCTCTTATAATGGTCAATCTGGTCACAGTTGAAGCACCTGACATTCTTCTTTCCAGCCACCTCCTTAGCTTTCCCAACACGACACTCATTAGCAAAGTGCCCCTTCTTATCGCACTTGAAACTGACAATCTCAGACTTCCCCTTCTTAGCTGCTCCACCCTTCTAATCACCTTTCTTAGGAAAGAACTTCCTCTTCTGATTCTGCCCAACCTGGACTTCTTTAGCCTTACTCTTCTCTAGAAAATCAAGAATCTCCTCATGCCTTAAGGCTATCTCCACAACAAAGTCAGAGGGATCTTGAATATGAGGTAATGTGGCCCTATCTAACTCAGGCTACAACCCCTTGATAAACTTCTCATTCCTTTTCATAACTATATCCACTAATGCATACCTATATCGGGCCAACACCTCGAACTTTCTAGCATACTCCAGAACTGACATCCCCTCCTACTCCAACTCAGCAAACTTCATGATCGGAGCTGACTATGCCATGGCAGATATAAACCTCTCCTAGAACCTTCCCTTGAAATATGCCCATGACAAAGTTTCTTCGTCCACACCAGCCGTCACACTGTTACACTAAAACAATGCGACTCCTTGAAGCTGTCTGGATGCCAACTTCCTCTTTTGCTCGTCATTGAACCTTAAGTCTACAAAAATCCTTTTGCAGTGAAACAACTAATTCTCCGCTTCTATAGCATCCTCTGTCCCCAGAAAAGGCTTCCCTCCAAGCTTAGCATAATCTCTGCTCAGCATAGCATAATGGTTAACTACCAGAACTTCCGGAACTCCTGCCCCTACATAATCTCCTCTTACCATTCCAGCTGCAACTCCAGCTTGCATCATATTCAAAAAAAACTGATACATAGCTCCCATGTTCACTTGTGGGACTCCAACACCTACATTCTCAGCTTGCGCCGGACCTTGGGTTCTCCTTGTACTAGGTCTGGCATTTCCTTCGGTACCATCCCCTCCTGGGTTAACTCTTCCTCTTCTACCTTCTATATTTGTATTCAAACCTTATGAGGTATAGAAAAATAATCTAAAAAGGATAGGAGACTAGAGATAAAGCATATACTTATATATAGCAAAAATAAGTATGTTACTATAGCGTTATCCCATACCCTTATCTTACTCGAATTCCTTAGGATTATGTTAACCATTTTTAGTTTAAATTATTTCATAAACCATGCTCTAATACCAAGTTGTAACATCCCGTATCTGGAGGCCAAAAGCTAAGCGCTACAGATGTTGAAGTCATCCATAGTATTAACTTCTTGTAACAAAATACGGTAATGATAATGGTATCCATAATATCAGAAGCACTTGAATATGAACAAAAACATAGATTTCAAAAAAACAACATTTTTCTGATTATATTTCAAAACAAATTCATATCCACGTTACATAATCCCATATCATTTTCTAGGTAAAGATTAATTATAATCATTACAAAATTACGCCAAGAGCGACATATGACGATGCCCCTTGGTTGGTCAAACTAATATAGTCATATTTGACTTAATACACAACAGAAATAAACAAAACAATATGCAATTCCTAATTAGCTATCTATCAGCCACCTACTCATCCCTTGAAGCTTTATTTGCCAAAATGACTAAAACCTGTAAACCCTAACCCTCAGCCTACTCAAATCAATTTGGAGTACCCGAGAGTTTAAGGGGAAACAAAAACTTCAAGTTAGACATAAAGCCTGGTGTGAATAATTCTGTTACATCTCGGTTTACTGATATTAAGTGAGACTACGCCGCTTAGCGAAATGGGTTTCCCTCACCAATATCCTTTTCAAAACATATATTTTGCAATCCTTTCCTGCAACCAAACTTGTTAATCAAACTGATTATATCAAAATAGCAATATCCTTTATGCTAATAAATGGACCATCTGTCCGTAAAACAGGTAATATGTGAACTATCTGCCCATAATATAATAGCAAGGTGCGTTATGCTATAAATGGACTATCTGTCCATACAGCTTGGCTGACTGCCCGCAAACTGGACCAACTTTCCGAATCAAAATGGACTAACTGTCTGGAATCTTTACTTAGGGATAACTACCCTATCTCTCTTTCCTTAAAAACCTTTTCAAAATGATTTAACCTTTTAAATCATACTTTTACAAGAAAATATTTTACTCTAAGCTATTTTTCCATGATATATATACTTTACTCAAAATAATGTTGATGAGATTTAATAAGAATTAACTATCCTTCCAAAGCAAGCTAAAACCCTTTTTAACTTGAAAATACTTAGGCTACATTTCCTATTTTATACATTTGAAACCTTTGTTCAAAACCTTTAAATAATCTTTCGAAACCATTGAAGGTAACCCTTTCGAAACCATTAAATATTGCCTTTCAAAAACACTGGAAAAACCTTTCCTTTCTTTTCTCTAAAAGCTTCAAAATATCAGACATCCTTCTTTAAAATATTTTAAACCCTTCGAAAACATAGAAAAAACCCTTCCTTTCAATCCTTTCGAAAACCTTAGGGAACCACCCCTATCAAAGCCATTCATTAAAACCTTTCGAAATAGTCAAAACTCAATCCTTTCGAAAGCACTTTGGGTTCAATTTAAAACATGTGGAAACCTTTCGAAACCATTCAAAAATTGAACCCAAAGTTTCCACATGTTTTAAATTGAACCCAAAGTGCTTTCAAAAGGATTGAGTTTTGACTGTTTCGAAAGGTTTTAATGAATGGTTTCGAAAGGGGTGGTTCAACAAGGTTTCAAAAGGATTAAAAGGAAGGGTTTTTCTTATGTTTTCGAAGGGCAATATTTAAAAGGTTTTAAAGAAGGATGTATGATATTTTGAAACTTTTGGAGGAAAGAAAGGAATGATTTTTCCAGTGCTTTCGAAAGGCAATATTTAATGGTTTCGAAATGGAAACCTTCAATGGTTTCGAAAGGTTGTTTAAAGGTTTTGAACAAAGGTTTCAAATGTATTAAATAGGCAATACAGCCTAAGTATTTTCAAATTAAAAAGGGTTTTAGCTTACTTTGGAAGGATAGTTAATCCTTATTAATTCTCATCAACATTATTTTGAGTAAAGTATATATATCATGGAAAAATAGCTTAGAGTAAAACTAAGAATATATTTTCCTTGTATAAATATGATTTAAAAGGTTAAATCATTATGGAAAGTTTTTCAAGGAAAAAGAGGTAGGGTAGTTAACCCTATGAAAAGAATTCGGACCGTTAGCCCATTTTGATTCGGACAGTTAGTCCAGGTTGCGGGTAGTCATCACAGTTGTATGGACAGATAGTCCATTTATAGCATAACAGACCTTGCTATTATATTATGGGTAGATAGTTAACATATTACCTGTTTTACGGACAGATAGTCCATTTATTAGCATAAAGGATATTGCTATTTTGATATAATCAATTTGATTAACCAGTTTGGTTGTAGGAAAGGATTGCAAAATATATGTTTTGAAAAGGATATTAGTGAGGAGAAACCCATTCCGCTAAGCGATGTGGTCTCACTTAATATCAGTAAACCGAGATGTAATAGAATTATTCACACCAGGCTTTATGTCCGACTCGAAGTTTTCATTTCCCCTTAAACTCTCGAGTACTCAAAATTGGTTTGATTAGGCCGAGGGTTAGGGTTTTTCAGGTTTTAGTCATTTTGGCGAATAAAGCTTCCGGGGACGAGCAGGTGGCGACGGACAGCTAATTAGGAATTGCAGATTGTTTTTCCTATTTCCACTGTGTATTAAGTCAGATATGACTATATTACTTTGAGCAACCAAGGGGGGCATTGTCATATGTCGCTCTTGGCGTAATTTTGTAATGATTATAATTAATCTTTACCTGGGAAACAATATGGGATTATGTAACTTGGATATGAATTTGTTTTGAAATATAATCAACAAAATGTTATTTTTTTGAAATCTGTGTTTTTATTCATATTCAAGTGTTTCTGGTATTATGTATACAATTATCATTACCGTATTTTGCCACCAGAAGTTAATACTATGGATGAATGCAACATCTATAGCGCTTAACTTTTGGGAAAATACAATCAAAAATGAGATGTAAACATTATTCACCTTAGCTTTAGAGATTATAGAGATTGAGATGTGAATAGATTTTATTTGAATTATCTTCTTCCTAGCTTTTCTTCCTCTTTTCCTTGTTAATAGTGGTCAGCCCCTTACTTTAAAATTTGAGAATGAAAATGAACGTGTAATATTTACACGGCCATGGGTTATAGATATATGAATGGTCTCTTTACTATTTTGCCCCTCCTCCATTTCAATTTAAACTCTTCTTTTAATTCATTGTTTATATGGCACGGCTACCTCTTAATTAAATCAAATCTCAATCCCCCTGATCAACACATTATTTCATTTAATTTAGCTAATTAAATATCTAAATAATGTTACCAAAAATCTGGGGTGTTACAATGTAACTTCCTGCAAAACGAAGATTAAGGGTTATATAGGTGAAGCTAAAAAACCGATTAGAATGATCGACTTGCCCGTTAAACTCAGGGAATGAGAACGAAGGGTAGTCTGCATCTAGACCTTTGTAATTAGGGTATTCTGCTTATAATGCTTTCTTGGGCCGACTAGCCCTGGCCAACTTTAGAATCACTTTGGCTCCATGGTGTTTGACGATGAGTTTTCGAAGGAAAATGGATAGGAGTAGTGAGAGGACAACAAAGCGCTATAAGGGAATGCTACATTATTGAATTACGTGAAGCTAAATGCTGTGAAAAAGGGAAGTATATGGGGAGGACTCTCTGCATTCAGGAACCGCAAGCATGGAAATTACAGAATAACCCTTAGATCGGGGCCATAGTTGCTTTGACAAGGCTATGGACCCTAGGAAGAAGTCAGGGGAGATACAGGCATCACCAATGGAGATTACGGTGGTTGTCTCTATTGACATGGACAACCCAACTCGGCTCTTGAAGATTGGTTCTTAGAGAGGAATCAAATTGCGAAAGGAATTGATTAACTTACTTTGAGCAAATCTGGATGTGTTCGCTTGGACGCATTTTGATATATGTGGGATATCGTCGAAGATAGCATGTCATGCACTTAATATCGATCCCAAGTTCATGGCAGTGAGACAGAAGAGGCGCAGCTTGGGTCCGGAGCGATCCACTACATTGAAGGAAGAAGTGGATAAGCTGTTCGCCAACGGCTTTATCCCTGATGCTACGTATCCTGAGTGGGTGTCAAACCCTGTGTCGGTCTGAAAATCGAATGGGAAGTGGCGAACTTGCATTGATTACTCAGATTAAAAAAATCTTACCTGAAGGATAGCTTTTCATTGCCTAGGATCGACCAGCTCATTGATGGAACCACAGGGCATGAACTGCTCTCATTTATAGATGCCTACTCAAGGTACAATCTTATTATGATGCATGAACTAGATTACAAGAACACCAGCTTCATTACAAACTTGGGACTACATTGCTATCGCGTAATGTCGTTCAGTATGAAGAACACTAGAGCTACTTACCAGAGACTGGTGAATAAATGTTCAAGGACCAGATTCGACGAACGATGGAAATGTACGTAGACAACATGCTCATAAAGTCGCGATTGTCCAAAATCCATCTGATCTCTCAGAGATGTTTGAGATCCTTCGGAAGTACAGAATGAAATTGAACCCTCTCAAATGTTCATTTTGAGTAGCTTCTGGGAAATTTCTCGGTTTTATTATGAATGCAAGGGGCATTAAGGCCAATCCCGAGTAGATTGACGCCTTACAAACTGTTAGAGCCCAGACGATGAACATGGAGTTACAAAGATTAAATAGAAAGATTGCAGAATTGAGCCGATTTATCTCCAGAGCGATGGATAAGTGCAAATCGTTCTTTAATGCATTAAAGAAGGGTAAGAAAAAATTTGATTGGAATTAGGACTGCCAGAATGCTTTTGAAGAATTACTGCAACATATGGAGACATACCACTGGTTCTGTCTAAACCGATGAACGTGGATGACTTGTTCATTTATCTGGTACTTTCTGCACATGCATTAAGCATATTGCTCATGTGTGAGGAAGCTAGGGTTCAACAGCTCGTCTGGATTAGCAAGCGATTCACCAGAGCTGAACGGAACTACTCGAAGTTGGAAAAGCTGGCACACTACTTGCTAATAACATTAAGGAAATTGCAACCGTATTTCTACGCTCACCCAATCAAGGTGCTGACAGATCAAACCATGAAATAGGTACTATATTGACCCGAGTTGGGACGACTTTTAAAGTGGAACATCGAGTTAAGCCAGTACGATGTGACTTACCATCCCTGAAGGGCGATTAACGGACATGCGCTGGCTGAATTCATCACTGAGTTCACTATTCGAGATGATGAGGAGGAGACAACAGCTACAATGTCCTATTGAAATTTTTTCGTTGATGGCACATCAAACGGATTTTTCTCAAGAGCGAGAGTTGTCCTGAAATTCCCGAAGGATGATCATTTTGCTATACTCTGAAGCTGGAATTTCTTTCCACTAACAACGAGGCAGAATATGAGGCATTGGTAGTAAGATTGAAGATTGCAAAGGAACTAGGAATAAGAACTCTGCACATCTACAGCGATTCCCAACTAGTCGTTTGCCAGGTTAGAGGGGAATATCAAGCTAAGGGCACCAAACTTGCCCCTTACTTGTTGAAAGCTTGGGAGTTGTTCAATGAAATTGAACACTACACTGATGGGATTGGTTCCAGTAGAAATGTTGAATGCTCCTGCATAGATTAAATGGATGTTGATTGGGTTCTAGAGACTTCAAAAGAGGCAGAGTCATGGATGACACTAATTAAGGACTACTTACTCAGGGGAATACTCCACAGAGATAGGAACGAGCGAAAGAAGCTCCTTCAAAAGGCATCACGATTCATAATGCAAGACTGTGTGCTATATAGGAGAAGATTCTCTTCCCCTTGCTTAGGTGTGTAACCAAAGATGAAGCCAAAAAGATTCTCATGGAAATTTATGAAGGCAGCTACGGGGATCACACCAGGGAGCGGACGTTAGCAAAGAAAGTCCTTGGCCTTAGCTTCGTGTCGATCTGGAGTATGGGTTTCGAGATGATGAGGCGGAGGCCTTCGTGTCGATCGATGATGGAGCTTCGCATCGAGTCGAATGCTTTGAATCTGTGGATCGATACGAAGGGGCTGTGTCTAATGGACTCGAAACAATGGCCCTGGATCGAGTCGAAAAGTACGTCTTTTGATCAAGTCGAAGTTGTGGCCTTGGAACGGTTCGAAGTGGAGTGCCTGGAGATCGAGTCGAACTGCGTAGTTTTTGATCGAGTCGAAGCAGAGGCTTTGGATCGAGTCGAAGCGCGTGGTTTGGGATCGAGTCGAAGTAGAGGCTTCGAAGCGAGTCGAAGCGCGTGGCTTCGGACCGAGTCAAAGGACATGGTCTTGGATCGAGTCGAATTGCACAACCCCGAACGATCGATTCGAACTCGAGCCTTAGTGAACGATTCGAATTTGAACTTGAATGATTGTCTTGAACTCAAACTTTTGATGATTGACCATTGATTTAATTTCGATGATACCAAAAATTCTAGTGCCTTTGACCACTTAACTCTGACGAGCTTTAGATTTGCTTAACTGGACTTAATTGTTTCACTGCACACCTGACTGCCTATTGAAGCTCGTTGATGAAACTGGAACTTAAAATAATAACACATTTTAACTCGGTCTGATAGCTAATAATTGGATGGCACGGTTGTGACGGTCAGCGATGATGGTCCTTCCGACTGAATTCCGAAGTCTCGTCGTTTACATGCTTTCCTTAATCCGGTTGATCTTCTCAAATAATATACAGTACTGCACTGCACAACACACTCACAAACTTTTCACTAGGGGATGCACGAGAGTTATTTGTCAGTTTAACAATGATTTTTTATAAGCTAGCTAGTCATGGACCCTTCAAGTTTTCAGCAGCCGGAAATCCCAAGTTCTATTCCTCCAACCATAGAGATACCGGTTATTGAAGCCGAAGTTATAGAGCCAGCCCCGGATGAGCGTCCGGGTGCTCGATTTATTCTCAATCCAACAGATTCTGTGCCGTCGGGTATCTACAAAGATATGCTAGGACGGATTTGTTTAAGGCATGGTTTGTCGCTTAACGACGTGCTACTTCCTGGGCCAACTGACAGGCCACACAATCCCCCGGAGGGGTTTACTGCTTTCAACTGTCACGCTTGCACAGCGGGGACACTCCCTCCCTTCAATGAATATATAAGGGAGATGTTATCGTTTCTTGGCATAGCTCCATCTTAAATACATCCCAACGGGTATGCCTTGTTGAACAACACCTTTGTCCTGTTCATGGAGATCCTTTTTCGACTGCCGAAGCCGATCGAAATCAGATATTTATTCAACGTCAAGAGCTGTGGAGACAGCCCTTCTTTCACCTTCCTGTAGGCGGTCAGAAGCTGCCACATTGTACTGGGCTCCTGGGGAAGGCTAAGTTACTATAAAACCAAATGGTTCTACGTTCGGTGCCCTCTTGGATTCGCTAGGCGGTGGTTGGATAGACGTAAGTGTTGCCATTTCTCTCTTGAATCATTGAGATACTAGTAACTGACTTCAAAACTGACATACTTTTCCTTTCTTATAGCTGCAATCTCTCGTCCCGATGGTGCATACTTCAGAGAGCTTGTTCGGATTCTTCTAGCGTTTCCGGGCGAGGAGAGGCATATAGACTTAGTCCTGACCGACAGGAATTTGAGGGCTATCGGGCTAGTAGAACGGAGACAGAGTATACATCTGGAAGGGATACATAGGGTGGTCCCGAAGAAATGGGTGAAGCGCAAAGCGCCCGCAGTCGTGATCGCCGAAGAAATTGATCCGGAAAGAACGCCTACTGATACCGAGCTCCCAGTTGGGCCTTCTGCCGATGTCCTGGATTCGGGAGGAAGAAGAAAAGGCAAGGCCGCTGCTCACAAACGCCCAAAATCCAAGAGATTTAAATCTGTGGTCGTGTCTTTACCTTTCCAGGGGATTAGAATTTCGGAGGCTCCTCCCCCGCAAGTGGAGAGTCCTTTTGCAGGGCTTGTTGATATTCCGATCCCGGATTACGTGTCATCTCCACACGACGCCGGGACGGAGGGGCTTGATAGTGCTTTTGAACCGAGCGGGTCGCTTGCTACGAGTGCGGCCGACATTTCCGGTTGGTCGGGGGATTGCACATGCATACACTTCACTACACTACATGATTCACAACTGTACTTCGTCCAACTTAGGAAGTTACTAACTCTTTCTTCGTTTATCATTTTTAGGTATAATGTCTGGAAGGGGATCGATGCTCGGGAATCTCCGCTCAGCCCGAAAAGCTTCTGGTTACTATGATTCCTGCATGAGGGATTCAGATAGAGATCGCGATCGCGAATACTCTAACCAGGATAGGTACGGGTGTGACAGGGAGTATAGACATCGTTCCAGATCACGCTCTCCTCCTCCTAGACTTCCGTCTCCTCCTCCTGTTCAAACTTCAAATCCACCAGAGCCTCCTCGTCACAGGCCATCTACTCATGCTTCTAGTCTGAAACTCATCTTCAGAGACCCGAGACCACGACCTCCATGATTACAGAGCAGGTCCCAACTGACCCCACAGGAGAAGGGGCCCTCAAATTGGCTCAGATGAGGAAGGACTTTTCGAACATCTGTTTCGACGGTTACGTCTTCCCACCACACTTAAAGAGAGTTCCATCAGGGGTGGAAAACACGGTGCACGACTTCATTCACGACATATACACCCAGTACCGGGAGTGGGCAAAGGCTGCCGAGAAAGCTTCCAAAGTGGCCTTTGAGCGAGCCAAAGCGCTCGAGAAGATGGAGATCGAGCTCGCAAAAAGGGATCGGATTATTCAGGTACTCTCCGCTGAGTCCGAGTCTTCTCGTAAATCTGAGATTGAGGCCGTTAAAAGGGCCGACGAAGCGAAGGCGGAGATGGAGAGGTTGGGACAGACTCACGTTGCCCTGGTGGAGGAAATGGGCCACCAGAACACCAAAGTCACCGCCGAGCGGGAAGCGGCGGTCAAGGAGCTTAATGAACTCAAGGCCAAATTTGCTGATATGGCCAAGGAGAAAGATTACCCGAAAAACACAGCCCAGGAGGCGTGCAAACAAGCTGTTCTTCTCAGGGGTGAACGGGATGCGGCTGTGGCTAAGGTCCAGAAGGTGGAGACTGAGGTCGAGGAGAGGGTGAAGTTGGCCGAGTCTAGGCTAAAGGCTGACATTGAAGACCTTCTCATTGTTTACAACGCTAATGTGCTGAGGCATAGGTGTCTAGCATGGCTCGATGATTTTCCGACGCATCTCTATAATGCTTGAGGTCGACTGGTCGAGGAGGAGAAGGAGGCGCATCAGGGCGAGTCTGTGGATGAATTCGAACTTGAGAATCACATTCTGACTGAGGATGAAAAGAAGATTCTTCACGAGTCGATGATTCTGCGTGAGAAGGAAAGACTTGGCGCCCAGCACTTTGAAGTGGGAGAGGGTTCTTGAGTTGACCACCATGAAGCAAGTCTTGAAGTTCCCGCGTCAACCCAGCCCGAATCCTCGTCTGCGGTTGATCCCCAGGTCGTTCCTGCATATAATCCAGATCAACCACAGATGTCTTCGGCTGCAGCGCAAGTCACTGATGTCGCTCTGCCGCCTACGAGTCAAACTGAGGAAGGTATTATGAACATTCCACATATCTTTCTTAAGTCGACATCTTTGATTGATTTAAGTTCTAACAGTTTCCTCATTCCTTGTCCAGTGATCGATGCCGCACCGGCCATGCCTCCTGCTACTCAAGAGCCATACCAAACATAGGAGGCTATTGCGACCGAAGCAATCACCGTGAGCACAGCTGCCCCGCTCGATGACATGCAGGGGAGTACGATTGTGTTCGACGAGCAGCTGATGGATGAACTCTTTCGCCGCCACGGCGATCCTCATGCTGACTTGTCATCTGTCATGAGTGGAACTGATCCTGCTACAAGCTCTTCAATGCCGACTTCCGATGCCCCCAGAGGGGCTCGAGAAGTAATCGAAGAGGAGATGTTTGCTCAGATTGACGCTGAAATGGCAGCAGCGGCCTATGGCGGCAGCTTTGGAGGTGGGATGGCAGCATCGGGACCTGCCCCGCTCGGAATGATGTTTCCTGGTGGTACTGTCTTCCTCACCAGCCTGCCCATTCCACCTTCTTTAATTGATCTCGTTCCTCCGACTCCGCCCGTATGGAGCATTCTTATTCACACGAGTTCGGAGGAGGACGTCGGCATAATGCCCTCGCCTGAAGACCAACCGCCGAAAAGCAAAGGCTCGAAGAGAAAGATTGGCGATGGCTCCAGCGGGTCCACACCGAGGAGGAAGCCAAGGAAGAAGAAAGATTAGGTATGCTCTTCCGGTGTATTTTGATTTGCATTTTGTTAGCCGTGTATAGATGCGGGTTCGGCCCCTGCTAGTAGGAATTTTTTGGAAACTTGTACACGAACTTCTTCTATAATTAATAGAAATGAAACTTTTCTTTTTTGACTTCTTTTTTGTCATTGTGTATTTGTCTAAGTGTTTCAGTGTCTGAAATGCACTTGTGAAGTTTCTATTTTCGAATGAAGTTTGTTTCTGTTCGCCAAGTTCGGGTATTGTGGACATGGTTTACGACCGGGAGACAAGTCGAATTTTGACGTCGCATTGCTTCAGTCGATGGTTGATGCCTAAGTCTTGCCCCCAGTCTTGGTGGTATGTGGTAAAACATCAGTCAGTGATTGCCCTTTTCTTATAGTATACCGAGTCTAGTACCGCTGAATGGATGTTTGAGACAAACAGGGATTGAGCGGTTTATTCATGCTTGTCTGATTGTCGATGATCATATCCGCGCTCTGGGGATCCTCATTTGTTCATTGGCGGTTGGTCACGCCGGCTTGAGTTTTAATCATATGTCCGCTATCTGGAGACTTGGAATTGGCATTTGTACTCCGACTCACGCTCCGGGAGTTTGGAGTTGATAATCATACTTCGATTCATGCTTCGGGAACTTGAAGTTGGTGTTTACGCACCGTTTCGCATTCTGGGAATCCGGAGCCGATGTCTATACTCTGCTTCGCACTCTGGGAATTCGGAGTTGATGTTTATACTCCGACTCGCGCTTTGGGAGTTCGGAGTTGATGTTTATACTCCGGTTCGTACTCTAGGAACTCGGAGTTGATGTTTATACTCCGCTTCGCACTCTGGGAATACAGAGTTGATGTTTATACTCTGACTCGCGCTCTGGGAGTTCGGAGTTGATGTTTATACTCCGCTTCGCACTCTGGGAATACAGAGTTGATGTTTATACTCCGGTTCGCACTCTGGGAACTCGGAGTTGATGTTTATACTCCGCTTCGCACTCTGGGAATACGGAGTTGATGTTTATACTCCGGTTCGCACTCTGGGAACTCGGAGTTGATGTTTATACTCCGCTTCGCACTCTGGGAATACGGAGTTGATGTTTATACTCCGACTCACGCTCTGGGAGTTCGGAGTTGGATGTTTATACTCCGCTTCGCACTCTGGGAATACGGAGTTGATGTTTATACTCCGACTCGCGCTGTGGGAGTTCAGAGTTGGATGTTTATACTCCGTTTCACACTCTGGGAATACGGAGTTGATGTTTGTACTCCGAATCGCGCTCTGGGAGTTCGAAGTTGGATGTTTATACTCCGCTTCGCACTCTGGGAATACGGAGTTGATGTTATACTCAGACTCGCGCTCTGGGAGTTCGGAGTTGTTGTTTATACTCCGCTTCGCACTCTGGGAATATGGAGTTGATGAAGGATTGTCGTGTGTCAATCCTTTTTTGACTTTGATGTGATTGCTTGCCCCCGAGCTCGGGTTTCACTTAGCGAGTGATTGGTTGCATCGCAGGCACTCTCTATTTGAATGAATCCCACCATATGGTGACACTTAGCTCTCTATGCATAGTGATGGTCATATAAAGTATTTCAAGTAAATCACAGCTCTGGCTCGAAGAGGTTGCATTTTATTGCTGAAATAAGTAAGTATGGCAAAGTCAGTTGCCTTATTACAAGTTCTAATTTCGAAATGCATAAACAAGTTGCAGAAAAGGAAAGTAAACTAAATGGATAAAAATAGCCTGTCAGGTGTAATAGCGGCGAAGGCTCTCGCTATTCCAAGCTCTTGGCAGGGTAAGACCGTCGACGGTCGATAACTTGAATGTGCCTCCTCCGAGCCTTCGTTCAATAACATACGGTCCTTCCCATGTTGGCTTCATATGCAAAGGAACCGGATAGATTCTTTTTAAGACGAGATCGCCTAGTTCGAAGGTTCGCAGATGGACCTTGGCGTTGTACAATCGGGCGACTCGACTTCGATGCGTAGCTGCCCACAAATCAGCTTCTTCACGCTTCTCATCTAGTAGATCGAGAGATTCAGCAAGTAATATAGCATTTGTCTTTGGATCATAGTATGTCACACGATGAGAAGGTACTTCTAGCTCGACTGGAATTACGGCCTCTGAACCGTAAGAAAGAGAGAATGGAGTGTGGCCGGTCGCGGTCTTGTGGGTTGTTCGGTAAGCCCATAGAGCCAGAGGAAGTTCATCGACCCACTTGCCCCCGACCTTTTCCAGTCGTTTTTTCAGGATGGATTTTATAACTTTATTAACTGCTTCGACCTGTCCGTTTGCCTGATGTCGATGCCCCACATTGCGAACGGCCATGGGCTGACCATTTGCGTTATCTCAGTAGGAGGAGCTCTAGGAATTCGGGCATATTTCTGGCACCTATCACATTTCTTTGCATAGTCCAACGCATCACGATTCACGGTAGGCCAGTAATATCCGTAGCGAAGTATTTTCTTGGCAAGTGCTTGCCCTCCGGTGTGATCGCCACATTCTCCCTCATGCACATCGCGCAATACTTGTTTAATTTCATTGTGAGCGATACACCGGAGTAGGGGAACTGAGTACCCCCTTCTGTACATGAGTCCAGTCTGGATGATAAATCTTGAGGCCTTCCGAAGGACTTGTCTCTTTTCACTCCTGTGCTCCGGTAGGGTTCCGTGCTCAATGTAATTTCTGAGTGGGGTCATCCATGAATCCTTTTCGGGATCGGTTTCGCATACCCAGTTTATTTCTGTCCGGTCGATGCTTGGAGAAGATAGCGTTTCTACGGGAACAAGTCCCATTTGCTGAGCTTCACCCGTGCTGGCTAGCTTTACCAATGAATCGGCTCTTTGGTTGCGTTCCCGAGGTATACAATAGATGGCGTAGTACTCGAACAGATTCAGTATTTCCTGAACTCGAGCTAAGTAAGCAGCCAACCTTCGATCTCTTGCCTGATACTCTCCCCGTACTTGACACACAACCAATTGTGAATCACAATAAATTTCCACAGCGATAATTTTCAGGTCCCTGGCGAGTCTCAAGCCAGCTAAGAGGGCTTCATATTCAGCTTCATTATTAGTCGCACGAAAATCGAACTTTACAGCATAGCATATGGATCGGCCTTCGGGGGCTTCGAGTACAACACCAGCGCCCGAACATCGGTCGTTTGATGCACCATCAGTATACAACTTCCAGACGTATTCGGGAGATTTACTGGTTTCGGGCAAGTCCTTTGGAATGGTAAATTGACGCATCTCGGAAGTAGATCTGAACCAGCGGTCAAATCTATCCAGAATCCAATCACGAATTGTGGAAAAATGAATCGATGAAACAAGATAAATTGATGAATTGATGATACCCAAGTGCCCAAATCCATTGATCTCTCGAGATATCGGATTCTATCTATCTTCAACACGTTGATCTCGCACGATACCGCGTTAGAAGATCTACGATCCTTCGACGTTGATCTCGCGCACGAGATTTCGTGAATCGGCTTCAAATTCGTTGATTCGAGCACACTCGAATATCCAAAGATGGAGAAAGGAGATCATACTCAACTTCCAATCTTAATGGAGGCACAAAGCTCTCAACAAATTTTATTCAAAAAATTCAACCACTTTACAAATGACACAAACCCCTATTTATAGGAAATTACAACACACATGCGACTCAACACATACGACTCACGACTTAATTCATATGAGTTACAACATCACACGACTTAACAACAATGCGACTATATGACTTAACGACATACGACTTAAGAAACAATACATCACAACGACACATAAAAACAAGCAGCGACTCAACAAACTTCGGCAGCGACATAAGGAGCTTCGACCTACTGGAGCGACTTAGGAATTCTGGAGTGGCTTCGACTTAAGGATTTGCTCGCGACCTAAGGTATGTCGTTCGCGACCTAGGTGGAAGCGACCTAGGGTTTCGCGACTTAAGGTATGTCATTTGCGACCTAGGGTTTCGCGACTTAAGGTATGTCGTTCGCGACCTAGGGTTTCACGACTTAAGGTATGGCGTTCGCGACCTAAGGAATTCTGGAGCGACTTAGGGCTTCGCAACTTAAGGTATGTCGTTCGCGATTCCTTTCTTGGCATGGGATGCGCTGCATCATCTTCCCCTGGTTGAAAAGAATTCGACCCCGAATTCACACTTTCCTCTTCTTCGACATGCTTATTCTCATGGTATGGAATCAAGTGTTTGACGTTGAAAACGTCGGCGGTATGGATATGATCCGGCAATCTTAACCGATAAGCATTCTCGTTAATCTTCTTTACGATTTCCAAAGGGCCAATCTTTCTAGCAGCCAGTTTGTTTTAAGTACCAATAGGAAATCGATCCTTAGTCAATACTGCATATACAAAATCTCCTTCTTTGAACTCAACATTTCGTCGCTTAATATCCGTGGATTGCTTATATTTCTCATTCGCCTTAAGAAATCGTTCCTGCATGATCTTGTGGCACTCTTGCAATTCATTCACAAAATCACTAGCTCGTTTGATCACTCCTTTCTGCTGTGGCACTGTAGATAAATCTAATGGTCCCTTAGGCATTGTTAAGTAAATGATCTGAAATGGACTGAACCCAGTGCTACGATTAACTGCATGGTTGTGTGCAAACTCAGCTTGACACAGCTTGGAATCCCAACTCTTCAAATTGTCATTTACAAGGCATCTCAATAGATTACCTAGGGATCTGTTCACAACTTCTGTTTGTCCATCCGTCTACGGATGATAAGCACTACTGAATTTCAGCTTTGTCCCGACCATTCTCCATAGACTCATCCAAAAATGACTCAGAAAACGAGTGTCTCTATCCGATACAATAGATTCAGGCAACCCATGAAGACGATAGATCTCTCTGAAATATAACTGTGCGACATTAACTGCATCTCCCGTCTTCTTGCATGCGACAAAATGTACCATTTTTGAAAACCGATCAACCACCACGTAGATAGAATCATTGCCACGTTGCATTCTCGGCAATCCCAATACAAAGTCCTTACTAACATCCACCCCACCCATGGTTTAGTAGGTATAGGCAACGACATATATAAACCTGCATTTGTTGCCGTCCCCTTTGAAACTTGACAAATATGGCACCTCTGACGAACTTTTCAACCTCCTTCCTCACTAACGATCAAAAATAAGACTTTGAGATCAACTGCATAGTACGGTCGCGGCCCACGTGTCCTTCTTCATGTAATTCTTTGATGATTTTCATTTGCAGACTGCAATCTGGAATACACAACTGATTTCCTTTGAATAGAAAACCATCAACCAGCATATATCCATCCATGTTTCCCTGCTTGACTTTGTCTAGGATCTTGGAAAAATATGAATCTGAAGTGAGCAAATCTGGAAGTAAGTCAAAACCCATCACCTCTACTCGCATGGTTATTAGTAAATTATTCCTCTGACTCAATGCATCAGCGACGCGATTAGTTACGCCAGACTTGTGTTTTACGACGAATGTAAATTGCTGCAAATAAGCTATCCACGATGCATGCCTAGCTGCAATTTTATTCTGCCCTTGTAAATGTTTCAATGCTTCATGATCCGTATACAAAACAAATTCTTTGTGGAACAAGTAATGTCTCCAATGTTTCACGGCCTGCACAATAGCATAAAACTCCACATCATAAGTATTGTATCTCATCTTTGCTCCAGAAAGTTTTTCACTGAAATAGGCAATTGGACGACCCTTCTGACTCAACACTCCTCCAATTTCAACTTTGGACGCATCTGTATGTAACTGAAAATCTGGCAACACTAGAATCGGTGCTGATGTTAAAAGTTCCTTGATCTGTTCAAAAGCAGATCCTTCCTCTTTCGTCCATAAAAACTGCTTTCCTTTCATACAATCAGTAACAGGAGCCGTCACACTACTAAAGTGCGGTATAAATCTTCGATAAAATGAAGCTAACCCATGGAAACTTCTGACTTCTGTTATAGTTTTGGGCTGTGGCCAATTTCTGATTGCGGCTACTTTACTCTGGTCCACTTGTATCCCTTCCTTGGACACGACATAACCCAGAAATAAAACACTCGACGTCATGAACACGCATTTCTTCGTCGCTGCATAGAACTGTTCTTGACGAAGAATAGTTAACACCTTTCGCAAGTGTTGAATGTGCTCCTCTATGCTAGCACTATATATCAAGATATCATCAAAGTAGACTACAACAAACTTCCCGATGTAAGGTCTGAAAATTTGATTCATCACCCTCATAAATGTACTTGGTGCATTAGATAGACCAAATGGCATGACCAGCCATTCATATAATCCTTCCCGAGTCTTGAATGTTGTCTTCCATTCATCACCTGGTCTTATGCGAATTTGACGATATCCACTCTTAAGGTTGATCTTAGAAAAGGTTACAGACCCACTGAGTTGATCCAATAGATCATCAAGTCTCGGCATAGGAAATCTGTATCTGACAGTTATTTTGTTGAGTGCCCTGCTGTCTGTACACATTCTCCACGAACCATCTTTCTTTGGCACCAACAGAGCTGGTACAACACAAGGACTGAGACTCTCTCGAACACGCCCTTGCTCAAGCAACTTCTCAACCTGTCTCCTCAACTCTTCATGCTCTTTCGGACTCATACGATAATGCGGCCTATGCGGTAAAACAGCACCTGGCACTAGATCAATTTGATGTTGTATGTCCCTTAGTGGCGGTAAATCCTTGGGTAATTCCGCAGGAAAGACATCCTCAAATTCATTTAACACCGGTCTAACCTCCGCAGGAATTTCAAGATCTTCACTTGTTTCATACCCAATCAACATAAACAATTCAGCACTATCTTCCACTTCTTTAACAAATTCTCTCGAAGATAATAGACTAGTTGGTTCCACTTTCTTCTCTGACTTGCTTTCACTTTGTTCACGCTTCTTAGGAACTAAGGTGATTTGAGTACCTTCGAACATGAAACTTTAGCTGTTGGTGCGACCATTATGTTGTACAGCTCTATCATATTGCCATGGTCTTCCCAATAGTAGATGACACACATCCATATCGACAACATCACACCATATTTCATCTTTGTACTTCTTCCCAATAGAAAATGTAACAAATGCTCGTCTTCCCACTGTCACTTCTCCACCTTTCTTTAGCCATGCCAGTTTATAAGGTCTAGGGTGTTTTTCAGTCTTCAACCCTAACTTCTTGATGGCTTCTTCAGAAATAATGTTATCGCAGCTTCCCTCATCAATAACAAATCGACAAACCCTTCCCAAGATAGTACATATAGACTAAAAGATATTGCTTCTCAGCCAACTAGAATCATTCTCATGCTTTGGCGTTAAACAAGACCTCCTCATCATCAAGTTACACCCTTCGTCTCCTGACACAACTTCTTCATCTTCATCAAACTTCGGTGGATGAGAATAATCAATTTCAGCTTCCACATCCTCATACTCACATTCCTCTACAACTACCGCTCTCTTCTTTGGCTTTGTACATTCATTACTTTTATGGCCAAACTCCTGACAATTGTAGCACTTGATACTGTTATTGACCTTTGCTTTAGCGGCTTCATTGACAATTGATTTATTGACTTCCTTGGAAACATTAGCACTGCTACTAGCACCCTTATTCTGGTTGTTGGAACTCGTAAACACACCACTTCCTCGTCTTCCTTGTTTCTCCCAAGCTAGAGCTTTCTGATGTGCTTCAGCAACAGACATTGGATTAAACATATTAACCATGTCTTGAATTTGCATTCGTAACCCTCCAACATATCTAGCCGATAGCTGTTCCTCGGTTTCCATAATATCATTCCTTGCAATCAATTGATAGAATTCATCCGCATAGTCATTCACTGTTTTCGTCCCTTGTCTCAAATTCTGCAAACATTGATACATAAGAGATTGATAATTGTACGGCAAGAAAGTCGCTTTCATCATCTTTCTCATCTTCTCCCAAGTGACAACTTTTGATTTTCCCATTCTCTCCCGGGTTAGTTTAGTTTGTTGCCACCAAGCCATATCTCTTCCCCTTAGTCTTGTAGCAATTAATTGGACTATGTGATTCTCAAGCACATCCTTGAATTCCAAAATTTCTTCAACATTCGACAACCAATCAAGAAATTCTTCTGCTTGCATACCACCATTGAATTATGGAATTTCCATCCTCATACCTGACTCCCATTTATGATCATTTTCTGAGTCCTGAAATTGATTTCGCACTTGGCCTTGATTTCGATAATGAATACTACCTCCATCACCATCTTCCTCAAAATCAAATGTATTTCGATATCGATCCTGACCATCTACATCCCTACGTCCACGCATGTTCCTTCTACCTTGTCTTTCAGCATCACGATATGGTTCATTTTCAAAGCCACGTTGAGTTCTTCCCTCTTCATTTCGGTACCCATTGTGGTCTCGCATCATTGAAACTGATGATTCTCTCCTATCTCGATAAGACTGGGGTGACATCCTCCTTTCTTCCGAAACCGATGGCGAAACCCTGTTTCCACCCTGGTTTGAAATTGGTGACGTTCTCCTTTGATTTTGATTCATGTCGTTCATCAATTTCTCCAATTTTTCAATACCCTCATTGAACTTTTCATTGATACGCTGCTCCATCTGCTCAGCTTCTTGTCTTCTATATAAATCTTCAACATTTTGATAGCAGTTAGCACGTCTCGGAGGCATGATCAAATCTTCTACACCCAACGAACTTGAAAAAGTTTGTCTCCTTGCTTTGATACCAAATGACGCGCTCGGAAGTAGATCTGAACCAGCGGTCAAATCTATCCAGAATCCAATCACGAATTGCGGAAAAATGAATCGATGAAACAAGATAAATTGATGAATTGATGATACCCAAGTGCCCAAATCCGTTGATCTCTCGAGATACCGGATTCTAGCTATCTTCAACACGTTGATCGTGCACGATACCGCATTAGAAGATCTACGATCCTTCGACGTTGATCTCGCACACGAGATTCCGTGAATCGGCTTCAAATTCGTTGATTCGAGCACACTCGAATATCCGAAGATGGAGAAAGGAGATCACACTCAACTTCCAATTTTAATGGAGGCACAAAGCTCTCAACAAATTTTATTCAAAAAATTCAACCACTTTACAAATGACACAAACCCCTATTTATAGGAAATTACAACACACATGCGACTCAACACATAAGACTCACGACTTAATTCATACGAGTTACAACATCACACGACTTAACAACAATGCGACTATACGACTTAACGACATACGACTTAAGAAACAATACATCACAACGACACATAAAAATAAGAAGCAACTCAACAAACTTCGCCAGCGACATAAGGAGCTTCGACCTACTTGAGCGACTTAGGAATTCTAGAGCGGCTTCGACTTAAGGATTTGCTCGCGACCTAAGGTATGTCGTTCGCGACCTAGGTGGAAGCGACCTAGGGTTTCGCGACTTAAGGTATGTCATTTGCGACCAAGGGTTTCCGACTTAAGGTATGTCGTTCGCGACCTAGGGTTTCGCGACTTAAGGTATGTCGTTCGTGACCTAAGGAATTCTGGAGCGACTTAGGGCTTCGCGACTTAAGGTATGTCGTTTGCGATTCCTTTCTTAGCATGGGATGCGCTGCATCATAAATTCAACTATGTAATCGGCGAGGACTTGTCCTTGGATTTCTCGTCTTGGAGTGTAAGTAATATCAAACTGACTCAGTTCGATGTTCCACTTGAGTAATCTACCAGACGTCTCAGGCCGCGAAAGGACCTGTCGTAATGGCTGGTCGGTGTAAACGACAATAGGATGTGCTTGGAAGTATGGTCGAAGTTTTCTTGATGCGATTACTAGGCAATAAGCCAACTTTTCTAGCTTTGGATAGTTCCTTTCAGCCCTAGTCAATCATTTGCTGACGTAGTACACTGGCTTCTGTATCCTGTCTTCTTCTCGAACCAAGGCAGTGCTGATAGCGTTTTCTGATATTGCCAAGTATGCATACAACTTCTCATGTTCAATAGGCTTTGACAGTATTGGTGGTGTGGATAGATGTTGAACTAGTGTTAGGAAAGCGCCTTCACACTCCGTGATCCATTCAAAGTTTCGTTTTCCTTTTCGGATCAGATCGAAGAAGGGAATGCATTTTTCAGTGGACTTTGAAATGAACTTGCTCAATGCCGCTACCTTTCCATTGAGACTCTAGACTTGCTTTATAGTTTTGGGAGTTTCAAGATTTCTGATTGCCCAAATCTTTTCGGGATTGGCTTCGATTCCCCGGGCGTTAACGATGAACCCAAGGAATTTTCCGGATGCAACTCCAAAGTGACATTTCAGTGGGTTGAGCTTCATCTTGTATTCCCGAAGTATGTTGAACATAGTTTCCAGGTCTTTTACATGGTCGGTGGAGAGTCGTGACTTCACAAGCATGTCGTCTACATATACTTCCATTGTCTTCTCGATTTGATTAGCAAACATCCGATTGACCAATCGTTGGTAAGTAGCCCCGGCGTTCTTTAGTCCGAATGGCATAACCTTGTAACAGTAAAGTCCCAGATTGGTTACAAAGCTGGTATGTTCTTGATCGGGTAAATGCATCGGTATCTGATTGTAGCCAGAATGCGTGTCCATAAAGGATAAGATTTCATGCCCAGCTGTTGAATCTACTAGCTTATCAATTCTGGGAAGCGGGAAGCTATCTTTGGGACATGCTTTATTCAGATCGGAATAATCGACACACGTTCTCCACTTTCCGTTCGGCTTTCGGACGAGCACGGGATTTGACACCCATTCAGGATATAGCGCATCTCGAATGAATCTGTTTGCTTCAAGCTTTTCTACTTCTTCTTTAAGGGCGGCAGATCTCTCTGGATCAATACCGTGCCTTTTTTGTTTGACCGGGACATGCCGCGGGTCAATGTTCAGAGTATGGCTCGCGATGTCCGGCGAGATCCCACACATATCAGAATGTGTCTAGGAAAATACGTCAAGATTTGCCCGCAGAAATTCAACCAATTCCTCCTAAGTTTGCTGGTTTAGCTGAGATCCAATCTTTATCATTTTCAAATCGTCGTTATTGTCGATAGGGACATCAATCGTTAGTTCGGTCGGGGATGCTTGACTTTCTTTAGATTCTCCTTCGTCTTTAGTTTCTCTCGGGTCAAGATCCTTGAGGAATTGGCCGGGGTGCCCGGGCCTGGGCCCGGGCGTTAATTGTCAATTATCGGTAAAACGAATGCAGAGAGATTCCTCCACGCCCTTTCCTTTTTCCTTTCGCTGCGCCTCCCGTAGCTCAGCAACATAGCAGGCTCTGGCTGCAGCCTGATCTCCATGAATGGTTCCTATTCCATGATCAGTGGGAAACTTTAAAGTCAAACACCACGGGGCGATGGCTACCCTGAATTCAGCGAGCGCCGGTCTACCCAAGAAAGCATTGTAAGGGGAGTCTATGTCCAAAACAATGAACTACAACATCCGTACTCTCCGACGATCTCCGACTCCCAATTCTACTGGCAGTTCCACCATTCCGGTGGGTATAGTAGCACTTCCGTTGAAACCATGGACTCGAGATTGACAAGGCTTCAAGTCCGTGGCTTCCATTTTCATTTGATCATAAGCTCGCTTGAACAAAATATTCACAGAGCTCCCACTGTCAACTAAGATCCTCTTCATCCAAGCGGGACCTACTTGTGCTGAGATGACCAGTGGATCAATAGTGGGGGCTTCGACTTTATCAGCATCTCTGTTCCTAAACACGATGTCATCTGTCATCGTCTTCTGTTGCTTGGCCGGAGCTCCTTCATCAAAGTTACTGCAACACTCGAAGTCTGCATGCCTGATAGAACTGGCATACGACTCCATTTCCTTCCAGCTTCGATCTGCTGGGTGAGGACCACCACTTATCGTATTGATAACTAACCTCCCGCTTGCATAAGCAGGTTCCTGCCGTCTTTCTTGATTCGGCGCATGATTCTGATTTGATGGGCCCGCACCACCAGACTGCGGCGCCCGCACATACTGATGCAGCTTCCGCTCACGTATCATTTTTTCAATGAGGTCCTGTAGGTGACGACACTCATTGGTGTTGTGGCCATAACTCTCATGGAATCTACAAAATTTTCCTGTTTGGATTTGTCTCTCAATTGGCGGTTTTGGGGTAGGTTTTTTGTACTGCATGGTATTGCAGGTCTGCAAATACACATTTTCCAATGACGTGTTCAATGGAATGTAATTATCGTACATGGAAGCTCTACGCCGTGGACCACGATTTTGATCGCGCTTTTTGTTATGATTTCCATTGTCTCTCTGCTAATTTTGTTTATTTTGTACGTTCAACTGAATTTTCCCAAAACCATCTCCGGATTGTTTAACAGCGATGTTGCTTTGTATTCCTTCGATGTTGGGCCCTGCATCATCCTGCTTTCTAGACTGTTTCGCATCCTCCCTTCTCAGGAATTAGGCTGCCTTGGAATAGAAATGGTCCAATGACGTAGGTGGTTTTCCAGCTAACCAATTTTCGAACTCGGAATCAGCATCAATCCCCTTAGTCAATGCCATCATGATAGAGTTATCATTGGGAATGCTTATTTCTGCACACGCATCATGGAATCGCTCCAAGTAACGCCTAAGTATTTCTCCAGGAGCTTGCGTAACACTAGACAGAGTGTTAACGTCTTTGGGCCCCGCCATGTGCATACGAATTGTTCGACAAACTTGGTGGCCATCCGGTTAAAGTTAGAGATGGATCGCGGTGGAAAACGAGTGAACCACATGGTAGCGATGCCCCTAGGGAAATGGGGAAACTATGGCACTTTACTGCATCATCAGCTCTAGCAGCATTCATCAGCCATTCGTATTTCAGGACGTGTTGATTGGGATCAGAACTTCCTTCATAAACTGGCAAAGCTGACATCCTGAAGTGCCGGGGTGGTTCAGCATATAAAACGTCATCAGTGAAAGGGGTATGACTTCGGGAGATTCCCCAGTCGTCATTAGAGAGACCCTGACTTTCACGGATCATTTGGCGGATCATCGCCGGTATATCCGGTGTTCGGATGCTTGGAACATGTTGTGCCAAGGTGTGGTCGGGTTCCACAGCGCGAGTCTGGATCGGATGCGGTCGATGGTCTGTGCCTCGCCTCCTTGGTTCAACAGCCTCAGGGACATAAGGTTCAAGAGTCTGCTCTCATTGGCTACGTTGAGGATCAGCTTGGTTTCTAGCATCACCTCCCCGTCCGGCAGTGGTGGTAGTAGCAATGTTGCTGGTAACATGGTAAGGAGCAACACCTCCTCGAGACGAAGGTTCGGTACGGAGACTAGCGGATGGTCCAGTTCTAGGTTGTCCAAGATTTGAAGCAGGTTGGTGTCCCGTGGCTTGGGTGTAGCTTACACCTAGTCGTGGGCGTGTGGATCTGGTTTGGCCATCAGAGGAGGTTGAACTCTCCGTGGAGGAATAAGAACCTTAGTCTCTTCTGGATCTTCTTCGCCTTTGGCGATTTAGCTGGTTAGTCAACTCTGTGTTGGCGCGCAGTTGTTTAGTTAACTGTTGTCGACTTTGGGTCAACTCCTGAAGCAATGTCTGGAATTCTTGTCTAGTGATTGGACTTGATGGATCTGAAGGTCTTGCAGCATTTTGGTTGGATGGAGGTGATTGCATGGGATTTTGTCGGTCCCGTGCTCCTGGTTCAGCAGTTGCAGAAGTGGTACGTGTGCTCACCATAATGAATTAATGAAGTCCTTTCCTAGATCTGATTGCAAATCTGAATAGAAAGGAAGGGCTTCAAAGTTCTAGATCTGGATCTTCTTCTTAGATTTATGCAATCCAATATAGATAGGAGATCCAAAGAGCAGGAGAAAAATTGGTTCTCTCAGTGAAAGCACCAAAGTGTTTGTACCAAAATTGGGCATAACATTCTTCGGAAGTTTTTGAAGAGATAAAGTGAAGAAATTAAATGAAAAAAGAGGAATTATCTAACAAAAACTCCAAATTTCAGAAATGAGAATAATTAAAATGCAAGGAGACACAAGAATTTAGAGTGATTCGGCGTATTGCCTACGTCCACTATGAAGTAGTTTGCTTTATTGATCTTCCTTTGATGTTTATAGTTGATTTCAACAAATTACAGTGAATTACAATGATTTGCAGTAGTGAAATTCGTTGGTAGCAGCAGCAATGGAGTTCAGATATGGATCTGGCGGAGTCCGGGCATTGGAGATCTCAAAGAGGAAGAAGAACCCCTTTTCTGTTGGCTTTGGGGGTCTATTTATAGGTGTAGGAGGCTGATATTTCGCTCAGATCTCGGGAGACCCTCTCTGGCACGTGACCAGGCCCGTACACCCAAGCCCGTGAAGTTTCGGTCTGATCCGTGATCGATATAGACAGATTTCGTATCGATCAAGATTTCCTCCAATGGAGTCGAAATTTGGCGTGGACATTCTTGTTTGTACCAAAAATGGGCACAACACTCTTCGGAAGTTTTTGAAGAGATAAAAGTGAAGAAAGAGAATTAAAACTAAGGATTATCTAACAAAAACTCCAAATAACATAAATATAAATTGCAAAGACAAGCGATTTAGAGTGGTTCGGCGTTTTTCCTACATCCACTATGAAGTTTGATGACTTTATTTCTCGATACTTGAAGATTATAATTTCTAATAATGTAGTACAACTGATTTTATTAGCTAAGTCTGAATATAAGGCAGCGGTGGTGATTTGGAGTAAATCTGGCAGAGTCTGGGCGCTCTTTAGCTCTTAAAATTGTCCGACCCCTTTTCTGAATGACCAGGGGCTCAATTTATAGGTGTAGGAGGCTGATATTTTGCCTAAAATTTGGGGAGACCGCTTCTGGCACGTGAGGGGGCCCACACGCCCGCTTTCAGGAAATCCGGGCCCACTTTGGGATCGATTCAAAGTCCATTCGAATTGATCAAGAAATCATCCAATCGAGCTGAAATTTGGTGTGGACATTCTTCAACATGTATGCAAGCTTCTGTGAAAATTCCATAGCATTTGGAACTATAGATCTCGAGTTATGATCGATTCAAGGTTGCATTTCCGGTTGATGTGCTCTGTTCGAATCGATCCCCTTCGAATCGATAGGGTCGAATCGATGGTTTGCGCGTGTGAACGGCGACGCGTCGCGCGCACTTCTCGGGTTAATCCAGCTTTTTCTCCGAGTTTACTGGGTCGAATCCATGGTTTTAGCCGCATTTAATTAGTGGTTTCGAGGGAATGGATTCGAGGAGATGTTCGTTCGAATCGATCGAGGTATCCCATAGTTGATCGATTCGAAGCTGCCTCAACAGGGTGGATTCGAAGTAAGTTATAGGATGGAGTCGAAGTATATCGAATGCATGTATTCGAAGTAAAGGACAACCTGATGGATTCGAATCAAGGCTTGGCTTTATGGATTCGAACATAGGGCTTGTTCTGATGGATTCGAACAGAGGTTGCACTGATGGATTCGAATAGCATCTTTGCCTATGGATTCGAACTTATGGTCACCTTCCTCAACTTGCATCGATGATATCTTGAGCGTACAAACTCGGATTGACTTGAAACTCGGAACGTTGCTTTTCCTGACCTTGCTTTACGTGCCTTATCAATTGTAGCCCGATCCGGACTCGGGTAAAGTTCGTCGATATCTGTGGTCATCCAGTAGCTACTTGATGCTGAGGATGTATGATCCATATTCCCCAGTCGGTTCCTTGATATCTCGGCCTTGCCAAAAAGCGGGATAACATTTGCCCCCCAAAGTACGTCTTGTGTAAACATGACGTGCTTTGAAAAGCTGCAGTCTCACGTTGGACAACTATGACATGCTTTGCTGAAAGTTGTATTCTATATTGCTGTAATTGATCGTTGTATGATTGTAATTGGCTGTTTGTCGTCGAAATCATGACGAGATGAGCATTTGATCCCTTTTTACTTTTTATCTTCGTCTCCCTGCACCTTTGAATTCATCTCGATCTTTCAAGAACAAGGCTGAATCATTCTTCCTTCCTTCGTGTCGAGGCAAAAATCTGATTTTTCCGAATCGATCCATACATTCAGTTAGACAAAGCTTTATGGATCTGAAGATCTAAGAACAAACCTTTCCATCGTGTTCCTGTTCGTTTCGATCTTGAATGAATCCAAGTCGGAGTCGAATTGGCTTGCTGGAGAAATAATACGGATGAATCCCTCGAATGGATCCGGAGTTATTGCGATGGGGAAATGATACTACCCTGAAGGTTCATATCGATCGACACTCTATCTGTGAGGACCTCGAATCGAATTGATCGTGTGTATGGAGTCATCGTATCGATCCTCTGCGATCGATATGATGGAATTGTCTTCTTGTGATCGATTCGAACGTCCTACTTATTCGATCGATACGACCCTTGAGTCTCTCATCTGTCTATGAACCTTTGTTGCTAGAGATCGATTTGATACCTTTATTAATCGATGGATGCAAAGCTTGAGTCCCGATTATCATCGATATGAAGGACTCCGGTTATCATCGATACGAAGGACTCCGGTTATCATCGATACGAACCGTATCGATTCGAACAAAGTCGATTCGAAGCTCCGTCCCTCTAATCAATTCGAAGCTGCCATAGTTGAACAGGCTCCGGCTGAATTGACAAGTGAAGGAGCCATCCAGCTTGCTCAAATGAAAAAGGACTTTCCAGAAATCTGTCTGGATGCATATGTCTTCCCTCCCCATCTTAGGAGGATTCCTTCGGATGCCGAAAATATAGCGCATAGTTATATCCGCGACTTTTACGCTCAATACAAGGAGTGGTACAAAGCAGCCGTGAAAGCTTCAAAGGTTGCTTTTGACCGGGCAAAGGTTATTGAGGAGCGCGATGCTGACATTGTCAAGAAAGATCGCATTATCCAGGTTCTTCAATCTGAGATGGAGTCGTCTCAAAACTCTGAAGTCCAAGCGCTTAAGAAGCATGATGATGTTGTGGCAAAGATGGCGAGGATGCAGCAGGCACACTGTGCCTTGGTAGAAGGGATGGGCCACCATTATACCACTGTCGTAGTTGAGCGAGACATAGCCGTTAAAGAGCTGAATGAGCTCAAGGCCAAATTTGCTAAGGTGGTGAAAGAAAAAGACGATGCTAATGCCACCGCTCAGGAGGCATGCGACCAAGCTGTGTCACTTCGAGCCGAACTTGCTACGGCGGTGGCCAAGACCAAGTCTATGGAGGCAGAAATCCAGGAAAAGATTATGGTGGAGCAGTCCAGGATGGACGCTGATTTCGATGATCTCCTGGTCACATACAATGCCAACGTGCTGGAGCATAGAAATTTATCATGGCTGGGAGATGACTCTAAGAATCTGTACAATGCCTGGGCTAAGTTGGTGGAAGAGAAGAAAGCAGCGCATCTGGATGAAACGCTGGATTATTTCGAGCTTGAGATGCGCTTGCTTACCGAGGAAGAGAGGAAAGTTCTCCACGAGGCGGTGATTTCCGTGGCGAAAGTGAAGCTTGGTGCTCAACAGTTAGAGACATGTGAGGGCTTGGGGATTGAGCATCACAAAACAAGTGTTGGAGCTGTAATTCTGACATTGCCTGAAACCATTGGTGCGGTCGATCCCCACTCTGTCCCCGCTTATAATCCTGACCAGCCACAATTGTCTTCTGCTGATGCTCCTGCCTCTGTATCTGCCCATACTTCGGGCCAGGCTAAGGAAGGTACTTGAACACTTCCCGTATACACTTTGTGTAAAGAATCGGAAGCAATACATTTAGCTAACAATCTTTGCTTTTTCACATTTTAGTGACCGAAGTCGTTGTCTCTGCGCCTCCTTCATCACAAGCTCCTTATCAAGCGCAAGGGGCTATCGTCACCGAGGCCATTATGACATCTACTATGGTCGGCGAAGAGGGAGAAGCGAGCATGCTATCTTTTGATGCTCAGATGATCGAAGAGCTCCTCAGTCAACCCAACGATCCCTTCGTCGATCCATCCTTTGCCATGAGCGGGACCACTCCGGCTGTTAGCTCCTTTATGCCAGCCACTAGTACTTCCAGTGCGGCTCAAGTATCTCGTGCAGATGAAATCCTTGCCGAGATTAATGCTGAGATGACATTAGTGACAGCAGGCATGAATCCGCCTGGTCCTGCCCCACTAATGATGATATCGCCGGGCGGCACTGTGGTCATTGCAAGCGCTCCTGCCCCACTTCCTGTTACAGCTCCTATGCCTCCAGTTCCATCCTCCAAGAGAATCTCTGTCACTTCAAGCTCCGAGGAGGATGTTGAAATTATGTCGCCATCGGAGGACAAACCGGAGAAGAGTAAGAGAGTGAGGAGGAAGTCGGGTGGCGGATCCAGTGGGACTACCCCGAAGAAGAAACCGAGGAAGAAGAAGGATTGATCTCTTCCTTTAGTTTGTTATTACGTTCGGGGATAGTATTTCGTTTTGTTGATTTTTCTATAGCCATGTATAGATGTGGACTCGGCTCTCACTAGTAGGAATTTTTTGAACCATCTTGTAATCGGATTCTTTTTGTTGATAATGGAAATGAAAGTATATTCTCTTTTGTCTTCAACTCAATACTTGCTTTGGTTCTGCCCCCAGTCTTGGGGATAAGTAGGGAGTTGATGTGTGTTTATATTCCGTCTCGTACCTTGGGAGTACGGAGTTAAGTAATGTTTATACTCCGTCCCGCATTCTGGGAGTACGGAGTTTAGTTAATGTTTATACTCCGTCTCGCACTCTGGGAGTACGGAGTCTAGTGAATGTTTATACTCCATCTCGCACTCTGGGAGTACGGAGTTAAGTAAATGTTTATACTCCGTCTCGCACTCTGGGAGTACGAAGTTAAGTAAATGTTTATACTCCGTCTCGCACTCTGGGAGTATGGAGTTTAGTTAATGTTTATACTCCATCTCGCACTCTGTGAGTATGGAGTTAAGTAAATGTTTATACTCCGTCTCGCACTCTGGGAGCACGGAGTTAAGTAGAGTTAAGTAAATGTTTATACTCCGTCTCGCACTCTGGGAGTACAGAGTTTAGTGAATGATTGTTGCGCATCAACCCATTTTTAGCCTTGATGTGATGGCTTGCCCCCGAGCTCGAGTTTCACTTAGCGAGTGGCCGACCGTATCGCAGCCGCTCCCTACTTGAATAAATTCCACTTGCAGGATGGAATTCAGCTCTTCGTGCATCGTGATGTTGTACATTGTATTTAATGAATCACAGCTCTGGCCCGAAGAAATGACATTTTATTGCTGAAATCAGAAAATATGGCAAAGTGAGTTGCCTTATTACAAGTTCTAATTTCGAAATGCAGAAACAAATTTTAAAACGGAATTTAAACTAAATAGATAAACATATCATGTTAGTTGCAGTAGCGACGAAGACTTCCGCTATTCCAGGCCCTTGGTAAAGTTAGACCATCAATGGTCGCTAACTTAAATTTGCCATCCCCGAGCTTTCGCTTAATTTTGTGCGACCCTCTCCACGTTGATCTCATGTGTGGGAGTGCCGGATAATCTTTTTTAGTGACTAGCTCACCGAGTTCAAAAGTTTTAAGTCGGTCCTTGGCATTGCGTAATTGGGCAACTCGATTTCGGTGTATGATTGTTCTCAAATCAACCTGGTTGCCTTGGACGACCCCAACTCCGTTGACGGTTGGGAACTTTAAAGTTAAACACCACGGGACGATTATGGCCCTGAATTCAGCAAGGGCAGGTCGACCTAAAAAGGCATTATATGGCGAGTCTACATCCAACACAACGAACTGCAATGTCCGAATCGATCTACGTTCTCCGGCTCCCAACTCAACTGGTAACTCTACCATCCCAAAGGTATGGTAGCGCTGCCATTGAATCCATGGAGATGAGTTTGGCAGTGTTTTAGATCCCCAGCTTTCATCTTCATTTGATTATAAGCATGTACAAATATGATATTCACAGAGCTCACACAGTCAATCAGGATCCTCTTCATCCACATCGGACCTACTCGGGTCGATATCACAAGTGGGTCAGTAGTCGGGCTTCTGACGTAGTCAACATCGATGTCTCGGAAAGTGATGTCGTTAGTCATCGCTCTCTTTCGCTTGGTAGAAGGTTTATCGTCCAAGTTATCATCATACTCGAAGTTTGTACGTCTAGCTAAGTTGTTATATGATTCCATTTCCTCCCAGCTTCGAACCGCTGGATGAGGACTACCACTTACAGCATTAGTTACCAATCTTCCTCCGACACGACCTGGTTCTTCCTGTCTTTCTTAATTCTGTGCATGATTTTTATTTGAGGGGCCCACTCCACCAGACTGCGGTGCCTGCATAAACTGGTCTAACTTTCTCTCCCTGATCAACTTTTCGATGAGGTCTTGCAAATGTCAACACTCATTGGTATTGTGGCCATAACTCTCGTGGAATCTACAGAACTTCCCTGTTTGAATCTGCCTCTCCGACGATTGCTTCGGAGCAGGCTTCTTATATTGCACAGTGTTGCAAGTTTGTAGATATACATTCTCCAATGATGTATTCACTGGCGTGTAATTATCGAACATTGGAGCCCTATGTCATGGGCCTCGGTTTGGATCTCTTTTCTTATCCTGACCATTGTTGCCTCGCGGCTGAGTCTGTTTGTTCTGTATAATCAGCTGAACTTTTCCGGAACTCTCACCGGACTATTTAACTGCCACATTACTTTGTATTCCTTCAGTTCTGGGCATCGCATCGTCCTGCTTCCTAGACTGTTACGCGTCCTCTTGCCGTAAGAATTGAGCGGCTTTGGAGTAGAAACGGTCCAACGATGCGGGTGGTTTCCCAGCTAGCCAATTTCCAAACTCAGAATCGGGATCAATTCCTTTGGTTAATGCCATCAAGATTGAGTTATCGTTAGGATTACTAATCTCTACACATGCCGCGTGGAATCTTTCTAAATAACGTCTGAGTGTCTCTCCCTTAGCTTGAGTGACGCTAGATAGGGTGTTGACGTCTTTAGGTCTGGCGACATGCATACGGAACTGTTCGACAAATTTCTTAGCCAGTTGATCAAACGAAGAGATAGATCTAGGTGGCAACCTTATGAACCACATTGTTGCGATTCCTCCCAAAGAGATGGCGAAACTTCGGCATTTTACTGCATCATCAGCCCTTGCGGCGCTCATTGACCACTCATACTTCAAAATATGTTGATTGGGATCGGAATTTCCTTCGTACATAGGGAGAGTTGGCATTCTGAATCGCCGAGGAGGATCAGCGTATAATACTTTGTCTATGAAAGGAGTATGACTACGGGAGATTCCCCAGTCGTCATTGGTAAGCCCTTGGCTTTCGCGAATCATCTGACGTATCATGGTTGAAATATCGGGCATAGCCACATTCTGTGCATGCTGAGCTAAGGTGTGGTCGGGTTCCATAGTGCGAGTTTGGACCAGACGCTGTCGACGGCCTATGTCTCGCCTCCTTGGCTCCACATCTTCTGGGACGTATGGTTGAGGAGTACGCCTACGTTGTTGATTATTCGGATCTGACAGATTACGGGTATCAACCCTTGTTTCTACCGTGGTGGTTGCAGTGCGATTGTGTGTGGTATGCTGTGGAACGGCACCTCCTCGTGATGAGGGCCCGGCTTGGAAGCTAGTTGACGGTCCGACCCTCAATTGTCCTACAGTCAAGGCAGGTTGATATCCGGTAGCTTGTGTATGACTTGCATCCAATCGGGGACGTATAGATCTGCCATGATAGTCAGATGAAGCAGAACTATCAATGGACGAGTGGGAAGCATCATCCCTCCTGGTCCTCCTGCGCCTTCGGCGGTTCAATTGATTGATCAATTCAATATTAGCACGCAACTGTTCGGCCAACTGCTGCCGACTTTGAGTCAATTCCTGGAGCAATACTTGGAACTCTTGTCTGGTTACTGGCTTAGACGGATCTGAGTGAGCAGTGTTGTCTTGATTGGATTGTAGCTGCTGTGTAGGATTCTGTCTATCCCGACCTTCTTGATCAGCAGCCGTAGAGGTAGTTCCTGTACTAACCATCTTAAGTAGTGGGTTCCTTTCCAAGATTTTATGCAAATCTGAATAGAAATGAAGGATTCTGGATTAGAGATCTGGATCTTCCTCTTGGATTTATGAAATCCGGTATCGATGGTAGATCCAAGGAGCAGGAGAAAAAGCTGGTTTTCTCAGTGAAAGCACCAAAGTGTTTGTACCAAAAATGGGCACAACACTCTTCGGAAGTTTGTGAAGAGATAAAAGTGAAGAAAGAGAATTAAAACTGAGGATTATCTAACAAAAACTTCAAATAACAGAAATGTAAATTGCAAAGACAAGCGATTTAGAGTGGTTCGGCGTTTTTCCTACGTCCACTATGAAGTTTGATGACTTTATTGCTCGATACTTGAAGATTACAATTTCTAATAATGTAGTACAACTGATTTTATTAGCTAAGTCTAAATATAAGGCAGCGGTGGTGATTTGGAGTAAATCTGGCAGAGTCTGGGCGTTCATAGCTCTTAAAATTGTCCGACCCCTATTCTGAATGACCAGGGGCTCTATTTATAGGTGTAGGAGGCTGATATTTCGCCTAAAATTCGGGGAGACCGCTTCTGGCACGTGAGGGGGCCCAAATGCCCGCTTTCAGGAAATCCGGGCCCACTTTGGGATCGATTCGAAGTCCATTTGAATCGATCAAGAAATCATCCAATCGAGCTGAAATTTGGTGTGGACATTCTTCAACATGTGTGCAAGCTTCTATGAAAATTTCATAGCATTTGGAACTGTAGATCTCGAGTTATGATCAGCATTTCCGGTTGATGTGCTCTGTTCGAATCGATCCCCTTCGAATCGATAGGGTCGAATCGATGGTTTGCGCGTGTGAACGGCGACGCGTCACGCGCACTTCTCGGGTTGATCCAGCTTTTTCTCCGATTTTACTGGGTTGAATCCATGGTTTTAGCCGCCTTTAATTAGTGGTTTAGAGGGAATGGATTCGAGGAGATGTTCGTTCGAATTGATCGAGGTATCCTATAGTTGGTCGATTCGAAGCTGCCTCAACAGGGTGGATTCGAAGTAAGTTATAGGATGGAGTCGAAGTATATCGAATGCATGTATTCGAAGTAAAGGACAACCTGATGGATTCGAATCAAGGCTTGGCTTTATGGATTCGAACATAGGGTTTGTTCTGATGGATTCGAACAGAGGTTGCATTGATGGATTCGAATAGCATCTTTGCCTATGGATTCGAACTTATGGTCACCTTCCTCAACTTGCATCGATGATATCTTGAGCGTACGAACTCGGATTGACTTGAAACTCGGAACGTTGCTTTTCCTGACCTTGCTTGACGTGCCTTATCAATTGTAGCCCGATCCGGACTCGGGTAAAGTTCGTCGATATCTGTGGTCATCCAGTAGCTACTTGATGCTGAGGATGTATGATCCATATTCCCCAGTCGGTTCCTTGATATCTCGGCCTTGCCAAAAAGCGGGATAACAATTCTCTAGCATGCACGTAGTCTTCCATGAAAATTTCATAGCATTTGGACTTGTAGATTAGGAGATATGATCGATACGAAATGAGGTTTTCGGTAGGCTATTTCCTTCGACTCGCTTCCGTTTCGACTCGCTTCCATTCGACTCTGTGACGTGGCGCCTGAATCTCACTCCGCCCTTGATGTTGTTTCGAGCGAGTCGAAATGTTCACCGATTAAGCGAGTCGAAGTGTGCCCAGACCGAGCGAGTCGAAGTATGCACTGGTCGAGCGAGTCGAAATGGAGCGTCTTGAGAGGTTTGAGCAGTGGCTTCGCCTATGGAGTCGAAGTTGATGGAGTCGATCAGTGGTTCGAATGGAGCGAGTCGAAGAGGGCATCTGAGCGAAGCGAGTCGAAGTAGGTACTTCTGATGGCTGTGAAGCGAGTCGAACGTGAACGATTCGAAGTTGGCCTCTGGGCGAAGCGAGTCGAAGTTGTCGCTTTTGAGTGTTGCGAAGCGAGTCGAAGTTGACATCTGAGGGATGTGGAGCGAGTCGAAGGGAGCGAGTCGAACGGTAATTGATTTTCGTCCAATTTTGTATCGTTCATAACTTGAGCATACGAACTCGGATTGACTTGAGATTTGGAACGTTGGCTCTCATGGCTTAGCTTGTAATGTCCTACCAATTTTGGCTCGATCCGGACTCGGGCAAAATTCGTCGATATCCATAGTGAGCCTGTGTATAACTGATCTCTGGGATGGGCCGTCACTGGTTACTAGTCAATTCCTTGGTGTCACGGCCTTGCCAAAAAGCGGGATAACACGACAATACTGGGGGCAAACGTTAGCCAAAAAGATCCTCCGATATGGATATTATTGGCCGGCCATGAATCGGGACGCTGCGGACTATGTAAGAAGATGCGACAAATGTCAAAAGTATGCAAAGATCCCTAAGGCACCACTGACAGAGCTCACGCAAATGGTCAGTCCATGGCCGTTTGCAATATGGGGGATCAATATAATCGGTTCCTTGCCAATCTCCAAAGGTGGTGCGAAACACGCAATTGTCACGGTCGATTACTTCACCAAGTGGGTAGAAGCAGAGCCACTAGCTACGATCACCACCAAAAAGGTTGTTAACTTTGTTGTGCGAAACATCATATGCCGCTTCGGTCTCCCATGGACTATCATTACTGACAACGGAACTCAATTTGAGAGTAAAGAATTCAAAGAGTTCTACCAAAAATATTGCATTAAGAAAAGGTTTGCAGTAGTCGCTCACGCTAAAGCGAATGGGCAAGTTGAAGCCGTAAATAAGATAATCAAGTCCATCTTGAAAAAACGTTTGGAGAAGGCTAGAGGCAAGTGGGTGGATGAGCTTCCAACAGCACTCTGGGCCTACAGAACCACCAACAAGTCCGCGACTGGCCATACTCCATTCGCCTTGGCATACGGCACTGAAGCTGTTATTCCCATGGAACTTGAAGTTCCCTCTCACCGGGTGACTCATTATGATCCTAGAATGAATCAAGATCTTTTACTGGAGTCATTGGACTTTGTCAACGAGAAACTTGAAGAAGCTGATTTAAGGGCAGCTGCATATCGGCACTGAGTCGCCCGATATTATAATGAAAAAGTTCGACCGAGAACTTTCGATGTGGGCGACCTAGTTTTAAAGCGAGTTTTTCTGGTCCCGTCGCATATAAATCCCACATGGGAAGGTCCCTACATTATCGAACGGAAGCTTGGAGAAGGAACCTTCAAGCTAGCGACTGTTGATGGCGTGACACTCCCCAGAGCATGGAATAGCGAACATTTTCACCGTTATTATAATTAGTCTATTTCTTTTGCATTTTAGTAGCGATTGTTTCCAGTATGTGTTTCTCTTGTTGTTCTATGTTTTTGACATGTAATAAGACAATTCAGTTTATCCCTATTTTTTACAATCAATAAAGGCTTGAAGCTGTTTTTCTATGAACTATTGATGTTCCGTGTGTTATAACTCCATGACAAAGTAAAATTGTATTAATCTGTCTGGCGTATGAACGCACACACAAAATTAAAAGTCGACCAATAAACGATTCAAAAAATCTCTAAGTCCCCGGAGCGCGGACTAGAGTACTTCGAGTCCCTGGAGTGCGGACTAGAGTATAAACGATTCAAAAAAATCTCTAAGTCCCCAGAGCGCGGACTGGAGTACTCTGAGTCCCCAGAGTGCGGACTAGAGTATAAACGATTCAAAAAATCTCTAAGTCCCCGGAGCGTGGATTAGAGTACTCTGAGTCCCTGGAGTGCGGACTAGAGTATAAACGATTCAAAAAATCTCTAAGTTCCCAGAGAGCAGACTAGAGTATCCAAAGTCCCCATAGTGCGGATTAGAATATAATCTGTTCAAAGGTCTCCAAGTCTTGTGAAAGCGGACTGGAATTCACATGACCCACAAGACTTTGGATTTCAATCAAATTAAATTATAAGCTAAGCGATGAGAGTCTGAAAATATGAAGAAGCAAAATTTCATTTATTAATCAAAAAAGAAGTTTCATTAAAACTTCTTTGAAGTCCGAAGCCAAAATCTATCTACGATAAAAAAAGGGGGTAGGAAAACAACTGCATGGTACTACGTTACTTAAGTTAAGCAAAATGTAGCGAGGCAACAGTTACTTCTTCGGTTTTCTTTCCTTTATTGGCTTCTCCAAAGTTTCCTCATCCTAGCGCCTCTTTTTGGACCCTTTGCTTCCCAGCGACAAAGTACTCAAGGGAGGAGGAGGAATTTCCAAAGGTGTGGTCCTACCAGGGAGAATGACCTTCAAGGGCCTATTTAGGGGATTGTCGAGTTCCACCACCTGAGATTCTATCTTAACTTTGGTTTTCTTTTTCTCCTCCTCTTCGATTTTCTCTTTCATGCTGAGCTTGGAAGTATGCTTGGAAGCGCCTGTGATTTCGACCTCGTCATGTTCATCTATAGGTGAGGGATCTTCAAGTTTATCCTCATATAGTGCCCCGATCACTTAAGCATTGGGACCAGGGGTATCTCCGGTGTGAGGTGCCTCAGCCTTTTTCTCTTCCCGCTCCGTGGCGACATCGCTCCTTGGAATCGGTTCGGGTTCAGAGTGACCTATATGAGTTCATGAAAAACAAATGTTAGAATACATTCATCACTCGTCAAGAGCGATGAATTCTTGAACTCCAGAAGGTGAAGCTACATACCAGCTTCCAAATGACTTTCAATGGTCCTCGGAGTTTCACCCTCAGGGATTGGAGATAGAATGTGAACGCCAAGTCCGGGCTTCTATGGGTCATAGCCGACGTGTTGCTCGGAAGGCCCAAGTGACGAACTATCGGTCAATTGATCAGGAAGAGGAACTGGAGACTCGGTGCCGGATGGGTCAGCGTTATCATCTTTACTCTTCGATGATGGGGAGTCCCTTCCAAAAAGGGCTTTCGCCGCAGATAGATCTGAGGGTTCGTTGCCTCGAAGCACTTCCCTTACCAAAGCCTCTTCATCAATCTCTTCAACACCCAGCTCCATTTTTTAATTCTAATCAAAGTATCCCATGCTTCAGCGAGTGACTCGAGATAATTCTCGCCCAAGAAAGACAAGTCACGATGCATGAGGACTCTTGCATTAAACTCGGCAATGAGCAGGTCGAATAAACATTTGATTTCTTCTTTACCGGCTTCGATAGCTGCCTCAAGTTGAGAGTTGGCCTCTGTAAGTGCTATCTTCTTGCCTTCTACACGAGCTGCTTCTTTTAGTGCTTCAACCTTCGATAGCTCTTCATCAAGTTTTGTCTTTAGAAGCCGTGCTTCGATGATTTCATCGCAGTATATTTGTGACTCTTCCTATGCTATAATTTTCTCTTCTCTCTCTTTAGAGAGAAATTCCTCTAGTTCTTTGATCTAAAGATCGAGAATGTCCTTTTCTTTTTTGATAGAGTCTTTCTCCAAAGCCAGAACGCCGCTGTGTTGGACTGCCTCATTAAGTTCTTTCTTGTGAGTGGCCTCCAAGCGACTAACTGCCTCGGCTGTCTCCTCAGCATTTTTCTAGGAAGTTTCGAGCTGAGATTTGTATGAAGATATTTCCTCATCCTGACCCTTAATGATGTCTTTTTCATGAATGGCTTCAAGTTTGAGGCGACCAATCTCGTGTTGGCGTTCAATGGAAACCTCTGAAACTTTTTCTACCAAGCGTACGAACACATCGTGCTGAAAATAAACATCGTTGTTGCAAGCAATGTCGCTCTGTTTAACATGTCCAGGGATAGGATGAATCGCGGGGAGAAATTTCAATCCATCGAAACGTATCTTCGGGAATGTAGCCTTAAACTCAGCTAATTTTTCCGCTATCGACGGATCGTGTGCGGAGGCTGGAGGGGTCTGCCTAACCAGAGTCACAGATTTCTTATAAGTTTAACGGGATTGCTTAGTACTCGACGAGCCAGAATGTTGGTCGCGAGGAACCTCTTCTGAGCAGACTTCTCCCTACTATGCTCCGAGTGAGGAGGAGGATCGTTTGGATATGAAGAATGACTGTAAGTTCTCCTTTTGGAAGACGACGACTCTTTGGGACGATAATCTCTATCACCACTGTCGTCCCTGTCTCGTCGTTCACCTGATCCTGAATCTCGACTAGAATGGTAGAAGATGGAGGATCCGTGGAGGCGGTCAACGCCGTGTGTACACCCCATATCACCTACACATAAAACCAAATGAGGACGAGTTAGTAGGAATCACACAATGAGTGAAATTCAAGTGCATGGTGGAGTGTAAGTGTTTGTGTGTGTCCTAGTGCAACCCCCCGACGGACCAGTATTTTTTGCTTTACTCATTGGAGTTTTCTCTCCATGATGATGAGTCTGAGCGCCTTCATCACTTCTCACGGGCAAATTAAATCCTATAGCCTTCGGGTTATTGAAACCATAACTCAGTATATCGTCAGGAATGGTAAAGTCAGATAGTCCCTTTAATGAGCCTTCTAAGTTTTGGGAAGATGACTTTTTCTCAATCGGAGTTATCGGGACCTTTGAAGTTCCGCCAAATTTTTTATTTTTCAACTTGTAAGCTAGACTCTTTTTCTTTTTTGAAGGAGGCGGTGGTTCGTCGTTGCCGGGTGCATCAGCTACTGGCGCTTGGCCGGAACTTATATTCTTGTCAGTCGCCGCTGGCACCTCAGTTTCTTTAATCTTGCCTTCCTCGGTAGTATCAAGGGCCCCTTCGGCAGGGGGCACCGAAGGTCCAGCTTGTTCTTTTCCTATTTCCGCAGTCGTTCTTGCTATAGTGGCTCCAATTGGAAGGCTAGTCCGATGGCCCTCTTCCAGTAATCCGAACTTCGAGAGCTGTTCATTGGTAATCACAGATTTAATGTCCCGATCTCCCAAGGGAGTAGCTCGGATGGCCTCGACGGCCTCAGAATACCCGGCACCTTTGGGTCGTGGGCGGATATCTATAAGAGTTGAAATAAGTTTAGAAAAGATGCACTTCGAGCCTTAAGACAAAGATTGGGATAAAAATGAGACTTACTCCCTTCTAGCCATCTTCTCGCGAAACCGAGAGGACAGCGTACATAGAACCACTCTTGTTTATACTGAGAAAATTTACTACACGCACCCATTAGGACTTGACATTTGGGGTGTGGCTCGAGGAATATGTAAGATGGACTGTCGGTACGTCTCTTGAAGCGGTAAATATAACGGACATCCTCAGGAGTTGGAGGTCTGAGTAAGATGCTCATGAAAAGAACGCATGTACCGTGAATAAATGCATGGCTATTAGGGTGTAGTTGTGCTGGAGAAATCCCTATATACTGCAACACTTCATGAATGGATGAATTGAAAGGTGGCACACTTCCGGCCCAGCACATAAATTTGTTGCATGCAGTATATCCGGCTGGAGGGAAGTGAGGCCGATCTTAGCCGAAGGAACCAAAACGTCTTTGAAGGGGATTCCGTGGATAGAAAATAATAGACGAAGAGAAGATTCACCGATCTTCGAGGCATGAGAGTCGATGGGGTTATCCAGAACGACGGCCCCGTTTACAACATCGGCAGTCGGGCCTATAACCGTGACAGGTAGGTTCGGAATGCCAGGTGTGGAGGCTGACGATGCGTTCAGAGTCCCCACTACCTCCTGCCGAGAACTTGGCTCGGGCTTGTCAAAAATAGTAGTGGAGCTTGATTTTTTGGACATCTCCAACAAGCGATTAGTATGAATAGATACCTATTTAAGCTATACTTGAAAGATAATAGATATCAGATATAACAACAATGTGTTCCCCCGTGAGGTGTGTGAACTAGTGCGACAATTCTAGCATGTGTACAGAGGAATTAAAGTTCTAAAGACTGGTAAAGCGTGAATAAGCTTTAAATTATCATCTTCGAAGACCGTCATCGCTGACATATTCGACAGCTTGTCCTATGTTCGGTAGTAAAGGTCCTAGGATCGGGCATTGGCATCATATATTATGAAGGCTGTTACTTGCTTTTGTTAAGTTAGATTCGTGTTCAGAATTACTTAAGCTATGAAGTTGTAAGTCCAAGTTAGGTCCGTGGGCTTGTATGATTTAGTCTTTGTTTTTATTCATTGTACTATGCTCAAGTATAGGGATATATAGTCCTCATGCGTGTGATGTTCAAGTCAGAATAATCTTGATTGCCGATGCTGATCCCGATATACCGAACCACTATCCTATCGGATTGCCGACCCACTCATTCTCTATCCCTCTCTCTCTCTCTCTCTAATCACAGGCCCAGCCTCACTGAGCCTATGCTGACCCACTCCCTTTCTAGATTCCTACTGAACCACACCATCTCATAAGATATCGATCCACTCTCACTCCCTCTCAAGGTACCGAACCAATCTCTCCTTCCCCCTGGACACCGACCCACTCACCTATGGAATACTGACCCACTCACTCACTTGACCTATACCGAACCAGACTCACTCAACTTATACTGATCCACTCACTTATGGAATACCGACCCACTCGCTCACACAATCTACTGACCCACTTCCATTTAGAGTGCCGAACTCCTCCATCTCACAAAACACGAACCCTCTTCTCCTATACACCACCGACCTCCATTCCTATCAACTCCTATGCTAACTCCCCTCAATCTGCTACAATCCCACGTCAGAAATGATCCATTGTCCACGCATGTCCCCTCACTCACCATGTTTCTCTCCTCTTCCATTCATTGCATAGGGCTGTATGCACTTACAGTCCTAATTTAGTTCGAGTTCAAGAAGGCATGGCCTAGGAATTTAAGTTAATTTGTGGAATCTCACCTTATGTGTCAATTCGAGGTTGAGGCGAGTGATTCTTGAGGCTTGGGGTTGAAAAGGATAGGGCAGCACGTTTGGAAGGTGATGGAACGAGGCGGGAAAGCAGTTTGGTAGAGGGAAGGAGTTTGGGTTTGGAGCAATGTTGGAGAAGATAAGAAATAAAATGAGAAGTGGGAGGAAAAGAACAAAGGCGTGAGTTTATATATGGTGGAGGGGAGGCGAACAGCCGTTTTCCTGTAGACCCAATCACTACATATCACTGGATCGGCAAGTGAACATGCTGACCCTTGCCCCTAGTGAACCGACCGAGTAGATCGGCCTTCGTATGTCGACCCACCTCTTATTTCTAAAAATAATAATAATAATAATAATAAAAGGAATAATAATAATAATGGTAATAAAATAAAATGTGTATACACGAACATATACACATGCGATGATGATAGAAGATGGTAGCGTGATGAGGAGACGGATACTACCAGGTCAGTGAGGAATCATGGGTTTGGAAAATCCACTATGATTCAGCCTTCGAGAGGTTGTATACATTCAACTTTTGAAAAGTTGTATCAGGATTTTAAGAGCTTCTTCGAGATTGAATTAATACGTTCAGACGACAAAAAGCTTCGTCGAAGTCCAATAAGAAGCGACAGTCAGTTACCATTCGGAACGAGCTATCCTCTGAAAGCAGAAGTGCTTGCTGATCCAAAGCACGTCATGTTGATTCACACAACTCACTTTGGGGGGCAAATGTTACCCGACTACTTGGCCCGGCTACAAAGTGATAGTTGCAGAAGATATGGTTGAAACTAGACAGGACTCAAGCCAAGAGGAGACTGGAGATATAAGGGATTGATGCAACCTGTGTGGTTCGACATGTCTATGTGGATCGATGTTTGATGGTGTATTGGTTAGAGTAGGATAGCTCTTATGGCAGGTCATAGATGGGTCGGCCTTGGTGGGTTGGCACGTGTTGTTCGGTCAAGAAAGATAAGCCAATATGGTTCGGCACATGTTGTTCGGTCAGGGAAGAGAAGCCAATATGGGTCGGCACGTGTTGTTCGGTCACGGAAGACAAGCCAATATGGGTCGGCACGTAGAGGTTCGGCCAAGGTGGCTCGATGTAGATGGGGATCGACCTTAGGAGGATTAGTATATGTGGATCGACATTCATATGCGATTCGGCCTACGTATACGGTTCAGCACGCATGGGTTGGCATGGGTGGCTCGGTCAAGGAAGGAAGGTTGAAGTGGGTCGGTTAGGGTGGTTCAGCCATTGTGGTTCGGCCTTGCTTGATCGATACGTATGGATCGGTGCGTGTGAGTCAGAAATTTGGGCCCAGTTGCAGTGGTTCGACAAAACAGTAGGAGAATTAGCAAGACTACCACAGGGCGATACGATCGATACTTTTTCACTTCGAGTCACACCCATAATTGCTCCGAGTTGCTTGAGGGTTTACTTCGAGTCGTCCACAAGGAGACCCTAGATCGGCATCAGGAGGATCGGTGGTAGTGGCTCGGCATGCCTGGTTCGGTCTACCTAACCCACCAGCTATGGGCCGAGCTATCTTGGTCATGGGCCTACATGGGATCCAGCCTATCCTCGTCTATAAATACAGGGGCAGGGGTCTAGTTGGGGGGACCTTTTTTTGGAGAACTCCAGGGATACTCTTCCATTTTCTGTACTCGCTTCTTTTCTTTTCAAACTTGCATTCAAGTTGTTTGTTTATGGATTCTATCTGTACTCAAGTGATTGGAAAAGTAATAAAGATTATATTCAAAGTGGACGTAGGCAATTACGCTGAACCACTATAAATTTGGTGTTCTTGTTTTTGTTGTTCTTTTTGCATTCAACTATGTTACTTCTCTATTTTAATTTACTTTCTTCATTAATCTCTCTACACAATTTTATTCAAGGGTGTTAGTGACCAATTTTGGTGCTAACAATATGGATAATGAAATGTAAGTTATGAGTCTTTATTTCCAATACCATCATTTTCAATTTTTCTCTAATAATGTTACATATCACCCACTTCATACATTTACATTTTATGTAATATTCTTATCTGTATCCATGTATTATAAAACATTTATCCTAAAAATATATGGTAATCCACTCAAATCGAGTTCAAATTTCTTCATTAGTAAGATAATATAATTTAACATATAATAGGTCCAATCTCTATAACTACTAATCTAATTACACTCTTTCACAAAGAATAATGACATTAATTTAGCAATTAATGTTTTATGCATCTTTCACCTTTAATGTAAAAATCTAAAAAACCTCTACATGTATTTTAAAAAAGAAGTGTTCTACTATTGGCATTCAGAAAAATGCTTTTGGCTACCATTAAAATTTTGTTGCCTGTCAATTTTTTTATATGCTTATGGCCATCAAAGTCCATTTTATCATTTGATCCTAAACAACTATATCCTCTTCATCTTCCTCAGAAAGACACATGTACACTATCTCAAAACTTCATCAGAAAACAAAATATCAAATCTAAAGCTGAAAAAATATCCCTTTTTTCTAATAGATAAAGCCAAGTGAAGATATAGTGGTTGATCTTAATGTTGATTAACACGAAGAGGTTAGTTTACTTTTTATTTCTTAAAGTTTATTTTTATTCTACGTAAATATCAAATTTGTTATTTAGGGTTTTTTTATTGTTATTTTAGGATTAATTTATCGATCCTATTGCTAACATGAATTTGAAGGATATAGGTTTGATGATATTGTAACTGAAATTCTCAATGTAAGCTGAATTGTAATGTTTTATCATACAATGTTTATGTCATTTTTTCCCTTATATTTTTTAGTTTTTTTGGTTGTTTGATGGAGGATACCGACCATAATAAAATTGAGAATGCGCTTGTTATTTTGAATAAAAGTATTTGATAGTTAAAATATGGAAGAAGACGATTGATCAAATGCTTCAAAAGGCATGCAAGTTAATTCAACAAATTGTTTTGCTACCTGATTAAGTAAGTATTTATCTCAAATTTCATCATCCTAAATACAAACAAAAAAAATAAATTTTAATATTTTATTTTTGTTTTTGTGTATGTTATATGACCTTTATTGTATTTTGAAAATTACCGCTTTTTTAGGAATAGAAGGGGTAACTTTGTGTTTCGAAACATTTGGGTGTTTGTTTACTTAAAATAAAATAACAGTTGGTGTTAGAAAGTAAGGAACCAAACTTTGTAAGGTGGCATTTAGTTCTATGAGCTAGAAGCATTTTTCAAAGTGCCAATAGTACCACACAAAAAGAAAGCTAATCAATATTAATCATTTCTTTATGTCTTCATTTCTTACAAAAATTACTTAACCTCCTTCAATATATTACGTTTTCATTCTTATTTGTGTTTCACGTTGTTAATAATGTAAATTAAACTACTTTTCCATTCTAAAATCAATAACAATAGAATATGACCCATTTCTTTTGATTTATTTCTTTTATTTATTATTGCCCTCTCTATTTTTATCTAAATTGTTTCAAGTTTTAGATTGAAACAATGGAAGCGACGAGTTAAAGAATTAAAATATTAATTCTAAAATGATTTTTCGATGTTGTGATAACTCAACTCTACTTCTCCATGCTAAGATTTTTTTTGTTACAAAATTAAAAATAAATTTCATTAATTAGCACTATTTTTGCTAATCATCTTCCTTTAGTTTAGTTCTAATTGTGGTATGAGATTACATTCTAAATATATAAATGTATTGAGTTTTTCTTTCCAAATTTAATGAACATAGAATGACTTTTAACTCCTTTCGTTTGTTTAAATTTTTGCTCAAGATTGGCATTTTCATTGGTACCTAATTTTTGTAGGTTTTAGATTGAATTGGTGTTATAGAAAGCTGAAACTCTATCAAATATCAATCTATTTTCATGATTTACTTAGTCTGAATACTTCAATATCCCTAATTCAATGATTAACATTACTTTTAGCCTCTTGTAATATATTATTCTTCCATAAAGAATACCAACATTAATCGAGAAATTAATGCTATATGCATCTCATACCTATAACAGAAAAGCTCAAAAGCCACTTTGGTTTACAAAAGAACTTGAATCAACATTAGTCATTTCTTAAATTTTCATTTCTTATTAATTTGACTCAAACTTCTTTCATATATTTAATTTTATTCTGATTTGAGTTTTACATTATGAGTAATGTAAATGTGTCGAATTTTTATACTAAATCCAATTTGAGTTCACATTCTGAACATATGTTTTTATGTACGTTATTGGAATATACTTGAAGAATATAATAATTTATGCGATTCACTAAGTAACTTTATTTATTATAGAATTTACAAGATATATATTCTTGAATTTGTTACATGAACTACCATTAATTACAAACATTTCTGAAATTTAAAATTAATTTTCTTACTAGGATAGTGTTATGTTATATCCAAAAACTTTTTAGTTCCTTAAATTACTTAAAAAAGGCTTAATGTCATAATATACAATATTTGTATCATAATATATTGAGTCGTCTATTTTTTGATATTATAGCTAAAAACCAGAGGATATGTGCAATGACCAGCCTTTTCGATCCTCAAAAGTCGACACTAATACATCCACAGTATTCACCTGCCGAGCATCTAAGTGTAGGAAAGATAGATTATCGAGGTGGAAGAAAAGAAAAGACATAATAGAACCTCACACCGCGACGAGTAACTTATAATATACACATGATCTTTACAAAAGAAAACTGTAATACGTACATCAACCAGAGTAAACTAACCGATCATCAACCTGGATAGTTATAACAACCTGTCCTCACAAATGCTGATAAATACAAAACAATAAATTTAGCAGAAATAAAAGATACATGAATATGTCTTGGAGGCATCCAGCTCGTCTCCTAAAACTCCAAAGCATCCATAACTAAATCTGAAAATATGCTTAGGCTGGTGCGAGCATTATAAGAAAATAACTCCCGGATCAATTTGGTAAACTAGTGTGAGAAACACAAATCATATGGATTTTTAATGTTATAAAACCTTTCAAAATAAAGGTAATCGTAAGACCATGCCCCACATAAACACGGATGGGTTTTTGCCTTACGATAACCAAACCATTTTATAGGAAATCCAATGATATTATAACAATGTCTAGGGTTTAAAATAAATATTGAATCATAGTCGGAATGGTTACATTAATTGCATTCAACAGCATACTCAGTATACAACTTAGTCCATAAGGCACATATATGAGAATGGTTTCAAATAATAACAAGGTAAAGGACTACCTTCCGTACAGTACACCTCCAGATAAAATGTATCGAGACTACAAAACATTTGCACCTCTACCGACATAGAACCAAATGTGATAACCAACCGGCCTATCCCATCCTGGATAGTACCAAATGTGATAACCACCCGGCTGCCAACCTAATAAAATGTTTCCATGGCTACAAGCATAAATAATCCAAAAATATCACTCTGGATACAAGTGATGATCATACCCTAATGGTAGCAAACCATATAACGTTGCCGCATATACCCTGTTTTAGCCATTTTCAGGTGTGAGGCTTGAGTTTATGTTTTACCTTTTAGAAAAACCCACTTTAAATGCTAACACTGCCCTCTAGGCACAATGCAATACCATTATTCATCCATACAAGTTGTTCTGGGAATGAGCAACTGAAGGCACCACTTCTACAACATCCATTTTGGAATCATCCTTGGGATTAGTAGCAAGTAGCCCTTGCACTTCAAAGAACTCTGTCTTCGATTTCCATCATCTTCAGGATGTCTTCAATTCGAACACTTATACCAGTTCGAAGTGGTTTTTAGATAACATATCCGGTCCCGGCCTCTTCGACCTAACTATCGATAATTTCAAAACTGGCCAAGATTTAATAGTCAGTTATATTACTATCAAATAAAAAAAATCAAATCAAAGATTTAATTTCACATGGAAACCAAACATGGTTAAGCACATAAGCAACCACTAAGCCTCTTTAATTAATCCTTTCATTAATTAAAATCACATTGTAAATACTTGTATAAAAATACCTTTTAGAAAAGAGATATTCACAAACCCTCTCGACTCTTTTCAATACTTGAAAATATTGATATACCTATCTCAACTTTATAAGTATACTCACAAAACATTTCACTTTCAATACTTAAAAAACATTTTCATATACTTATATCAACGGTATTAGTATATTCACAAAACCCAACATTTTCAATATTTAGAAAAATGTATCCATGTGCTTATCTCAAAGGTATATGCTTGTTCACAAATCTTAAAAAGGATTCCATATTCCAAAAATCATATTTAAACAGGCCAAAACAAATGTCATTTAAAAACATTGTTTACTATAAACCCAAACTCATTTTCTTGTGTACGTAAATCGATAGTATGGATATTAAACCGAATATACTTACCACCACTTCTCGATTTCAAACTTGTACTATCCCTCGATTAACAATGAATTCAGACAAGTTAGGGATCTACCATTGCCTCGACATATATTCTTAACTCTCAGGATAGGGATAAGTTTCCCTACCTTGGAATTTGGTGTTAAGTATGGAAATAATACTTTCCATACCACCATAATTTAAAATGATCATTTGTATAAATCAAATCTTATTTCCTTCTTATAAAATTCCATTTATATTTACAAACTTTTTTTTATAAATCTCCTTTCTATTTATAAAACTCCATTTACAAATCTGCAAATTTATTTATAAAACGTTAAATCCAAATTTATTTATAAAACTCCAAACACATATATATATAACTCCTTTTATAAATCTCTATTATATTTATAACACTTCTTTTATAAAAGTCCAAATTTATTTAAATCTCTATTATATTTATAAAACTTCTTTTATAAATTTCACTTCTATTTATCACAAACCTTCGTTTTCAAGATAGAATTAAATACTTTCCATAAAACAATCATTCCATATATTACTATAATCCACAAATGTGATTTATTATTCCAAATTATAAAAATGATATAATTTTTCCATTTTGTAAAATACCATTTAAAAATCTCTTCTTTTATTTATAAAATACCGTTTATAGATCTCTCTTTTATTTATAAAATACCATTTATAAATCTATCTTTCTACACAACATTTTATATAAAACATTTGACAAATATTTATTCCCAAAATATTTCTATCTTCTTTTAATACAGAATCACTTTACATTAAAAGATAAATTTCCCCTTTTTTAAAATAAACATCCATTATCATATTAACTTTTCTGTAAAATAAATACATTTCAAAATACTTTTTAAAACATTTCCAAATAGGTTGGCGTAAAATAGAGAAGATCAAAATCATTTTTTAAATAATATGCCATAGAAAATTCCAAAACTCACTTTTAAAATCATTCTCTGAATCAAAACCATTTTCAAATCAAAACAGCAAGTAATAGTATTTCCAAAATACTAAAATGGAGCCAACAGTTACCATAGCACTTAACCAATGTTATTACTACCTTTATCACTAAAAAGGTTTAACTTTTAACATACATCAATGTCATATCAAATATAACCAACTACCAAACTTTTAGCATTCAAAAATTAATACAACAAGTATATATCTGAAATTAAAATAAACAATGGTGGGGAAATCTGAATTCCTGTACAAAATTCCATGTATTTCATTTTATATCTCATTTGCTTTTCAAAGTGGAAATTCAACAAACCAAACCAATAAATCATTCAAGCACAAAAAAATAATTTATATCTATTATATACATATAGTGTTCATCCAAAGGTGAGTTAACTCACCAAAATTCCAACGAACGCTTAAGCATTCCAGTTTGATCAACGTTCTACTTAGCTTAAAATCCCACTTCCTCCAAACTTGATGAAACTATTTCCAACTCGTAGATAACCCTCCTCCTAGTGCAATGCAAAAGACCGTGCCTCGATTGGACCTCGTATGAAGAAGTTATTCAATTTATAAGTTTTCAATTTAAAAACATTAATTAACTAACTAATCACCTTGATTAACTTTTAATTACCCACCCCTAATACTTCTTCCCCAAAACCCTTCTTCTAGTACATGTGCACAAGTGCACCTAAATAGTCCTGCATTATCTTCCCTCCAAATCGAACAATACTCCACGAAATCACAATCCGACTTCACCGACGAACCACTCTTCATCTCTTCTCCATGTCCCACACCACCACTAAGTTCGGCCCTATACATCAAATCACGACCGAACCACCTGATTCCACACTACAAAATGTCACACTTTACAATGTCGAGCCACACCACCCTAAACTCCGGCCGCCGACTCCCATTCGCACGATAAACTCAATGCAACAAACCCTAAGACCTATTGTCACCTAAATCAACCTCAAATCCAAACTCTAGTTTCATCTCCTTATGTCGAACACCCACCTTCGTTGCCATACGCCTCCAAACCCACATAGATTCGAAGCTAATACTCAACCAAGCTCAATGGATCCAATTTTGTATTTTTTTCCATTTAGTAAACCATTTGATTTTGATTTTTGAATCGTGTCTAGGTTCAGACATTTTGTAACATCCCCCATCTGGATGCCCGAAGCTAAGCGCTACAGATGCTGCAATCATCCATAGTATTAACTTTCGGTGACCAAATATGGTAATGTTAATGGTATCCATAATATTAGAAGCACTTGAATATGAAATAAAATCATCACAGATTAAACCACTTTTCTGATTACATTTCAAAACAACATTTCATATCCAAGTTACATAATCTCAAACGTTTCCCAAGTTCAGATCAAATATATTTATTAAAAAATACGCCAAGAGCGACATATAAAGATGCCCCTTGGATGATCAGAGTAATAAATAGTCATAACAGACATAATACAACACAGTGGTAATAAAACTAAATAGCAACTCCTAAATATAGCTAGTATCACCCGAGAGTTTAAGGGGAAAAACATAAACTTCGAGCCCGACATAAAGCCTGGTGTGAATAATACTGTACATCTCGGTTATTTGATATTAAGTGAGACCATGCCGCTTAGCAGAATGGGTTTCCCCTCACTAATATCCTTTTAAAACATATCTTTTGCAAATCTTAATCCTGCAACCAAAACTGGTTAAATCAATAAAGCAATATCGTATATGTATACAAATTAGGTATCAAATGGACTATCTGTCTGAACACTATAGTTTTTATTGGCTAACTACTAACCTTTGGCTGACTCGGGGCTACTAGACAAAATAAAAAAATAATCTAACTTCAGTTAGATACTCCTCTTTTGGACAGTCTGTCCCTAACTTAGTTCTCTCAGGATCAACTGATCCTAATGGTTTTGCGGGCTCACCAATAACCTATCTCTCCTCTATAGATTCCCTTCTACGTGTATCATCATTTTAGTTTTACCTGTGACAAAGCCCTACACACTGGAATTTTGGACTTATATTAGCTAGCGGCTACTAACTAAAGTATAGCGCATGACCCTATACCAGTCCCATCTGGTATTCTAATATCTGAGTCATTTTACTTAGCGTCATTTACCCATAAAAAAATTTCCCTGAAAACATTTTCTCTCAAATTGATTTAAACCTTTAAATCATACTTTAAACAAGGAAAATATACTCTATGCTTTACTCAAATCACATTGCCATGTATATATACTTTACACAGAACTTTGTTGATGAAAACATTTAAACCTTTGGAAGTACCCCCTTCTGAAACCATTGAAAGTACCCCTTTCGAAACCAAGTAACTACTTTGTTTTATAACCTTAGGCCAAAAGGCCAAAACATACAATCATTCTTAATAAACCTTTCAAAAACATTGAAAAACATCTCTTTTGAAAGCCTTTTAAAACCTTAAACATCCTCTTTGCAAAAAACTTTAAATATGACTTTCGAAAACCTTTGGAAACCATCCGTTTATAACCTTTCGAAAACATTGGGGAACCACCACTTCGAAACCTTTCTTTTAAACCTTTCGAAAACATTAAATCCATCAAACCTTTCGAAAGCATTTGAGTTCAAGTAAAACCTGTGAAACAACCTTTCGAAATCATGTAAGACTATACCTTTCGAAACCTTTGTGTTAATCTTTCAAAATCTCAAAAGGGTCTTAAAAGAATAGAGTCGAAAGCAACACTTTTGAAAGCTATTTCCTAAGTAAAAGAAGTGGATAGTGTCGAAACCTATCCCTTCGAGAACATTGGAGAAGCGGCTTTAATTTAAAAAGAAGGGGCCCTTTCAAAACCATTGCTTTGAAAGGAAAAAGGCAGTAGCAAGGGGTTTCGACCTCGACGAAAGCTTCTTTATAAAACAAAGGCGCAACCTCTTTCGGAACAATTCCTTAAAATTGTTTAACCACGTCGAAAGCTATCTAAGTCGAAAGCATTCTATTCGAAAACAAAGTAGACGCATTTTCATTAAAAGCAAAGCAAGCTTCGACCCCTTCGGAACCCCATGTTTCGACTACATACCTTTCACCTATGTCCAATTCATTACGTACCAAGTCTTTGATACCAGGCGCATTGGTTTCGATGGTGATGGGGGTGAAAGTACTAAGTCGAAAGCTAGGTGCCGAAAGTGGCAAAATACGTAAAGTAAGGTATAACTGCATTTTTACTTAAAAAGTAATTCTTTTCAACTAACCTGCCTTATTTGTCAACATATGATTGAATGCTAATTTTCTTTTCTAAAAGTGCTGCCAAATTTCAGAAGTGATAATTTAAAACATTTACAAAATACCCCTTCTTCTTTTATAAATATATAAAACATTTAAGTCTCATACCTTAAATAATTTTATATATCTATTAAAACACTTAGGAAAATTCTATAAAAATTTCCATAAATCACTTTTAGTATGTTTTCTAACATATATAGATTTTTGACCCAAAATCACCATAAAATAACTGTAATTAATTTAAACAAAAAAACTTTTTTCTTCACTAGAAAATTCATAATAAATCCACATTAATTCAGAAAATTACGAAATTTGAAACCCATTTCCAAAATATTATTTCTGAGCTTATCTCAAAATTGCAAGGCATTTCGATGTCATTTAATTGGTTTTTAATCTAAAACTTATCATAAAATCTATACGAATTAGCATAAATCATCAATAAGCATATATATCCATTTTAACAATAAAAAACTTGGCAATACACTTTGCAAAATATTCGGATCTGATTTAGAAACCAAAAGCATCAAAATATGAGATGTAACCTATTATTCACATTTAGCTTGTGATTAAGGAGTTGAGATTTGATCTTGGATTAAGTTAATTAGCTTCTTCCCCTCGATTTTAGCTTTTCTTCTACTTGCTTTCCCTTAATGGTGGCCGACCTCTAGTATTTGTTTTTATTTTGTGAACATGAATAATGAACGTGAGAATGAATATGGCTTAAGGGTTTAGGGTATTAGAACATGTCTTATTCCTACTTTGCCCCTTATCTACCCTAACTTATTTTATTTCATTTCCCTTAGTTCATTGGTTTATTGGGTACGACTACCTTCTAATTTCACAAACCTTCATCCCTTAACCCTTTTACATTAATTTTGTTCAATTTGACTAATTAAATGTCCTAAAGAATGTTACTAAAAATTAGGGTCGTTACACATTTACTGTAAATAAAAATGAGAAAGAAGAAAAAGAATAGAAGTGATGAAATATGTTAAGTGTTGAGTTATGTTTATTTTCAAATTTCCGGCACTACGTTGCGTAGCATCTTGTTCATGTACGAACTGTGAATGACAAAAATAAAAATATGATCGCGCACAATAATGCTATACGATCGCAAAACAGTAATAAAATACACTGGTTATCTTATTCTATGAAATTTCAAAAATACCAGCGATTTCCTAAAAATACGTCAAATGATAATTTAGTTATTTTCAAAATTATATATTAAGGGAAGATCCTACTAATTCATTTTAAAATATGTCATCAAAAATCAAGTCATTTTATTAACAATTTATTTTATTATTATTTATCACATTTGAATCAAATTTGAATATTTAAATAAATTAAATATTCACATTCGAAACGTTAAAAATTGCAAGTCGTTACATTTCACCCTTTAAAAGAATTTTGTCCTCGAAATTCCCAAAGGAAGAAAATATCACCAAATCCTTAAGCTTTTAAAATCAATTTATTTAAAACGTGTTATTAAACTTTAAAGTCCCATATGTTCCGGAAAATTTCAGCAGCACTTCCTTCACGCGGCTAAATCTGAAAAAATCACAATATCAATACAAGCCCATACTAGGACATCCCATATTTGGGGACAACACAACCACAATATATTCTTATAATATACCTTATAGAGTATATATGACACATAGCAAACACACCGTTAAACAATAAACACATATCAATTTTTGAGCAAATCAAACTCTACTTGTGAAACCAAAATCATCAAGCTAGCCTTTGCTTCCATGTACCTGATTTTTACTTACGTAACCCAAAATAGAGTTAAACGCAACAATTGAAACAATACAACAACTCATCCATCATATAACGAATCTATGCCTACTAAATCATATACAACAATCACCACACATCAACATGTCATCTCAGACCATGTAACTTGCCTTTCTAACATAAGAAGTATATAATTATATTAAAGCCTGTACGATGTACATGTGTCATCCGTACAAAATATTAAATCCGATCACTTGCTCAATCACATAAATTTCTCTTCTAAACTATTTTTCGCTCACTCGACTTCACTAGTGCGGACTCCGATCAAGTTCCTTGGTTATAAACCTCCATTCTCTTTACATAGCCATACACTATGATAGAAAACTTTAGAATCATATCAAGAATCTGTATCAAGTGTTCACCATCAAGAATCGAATGAAAAATCCTAACTCGGACCAGTGTAAATCACCTCAAAATCATGTACTCGAATCTGGATCAAGAACAGTTATGCAAATAAAATAGTATACGTACAACTTACGTATTTATTCTATTAGTTTCTTAACTTCATCAATTTCTTTTTACTTTAAATCGCATTCATTTTTACTATTGTATATTTCCTTTAATATAAAATCATTTATGAATCATTTCATATGATGTTACTTAAGTTTATAAACATCTTACAAAACACAACTTATATTTATTAATATATTAAAACTTAAGTTCATGTTCGTATAATACTCCACTACTCCTAAGAGTATATATAAAATATCAGAATTGTTTTACTTAACCAGAATGTTTAACAAATTTAAAACTTGATTTAATTTACTATCTTTCCAATTCAAGAGTTACAAACTCTACTATTATATTTTCTCAAACATTAATCTTCAAGTTCTCAACTAATTCGAAAGTTTTCGACTGTCCAAAATCATCAAAAATTTCATTTCATTTCAACAAATGAAAACTACCAAACAACATATCATAATAAGATGCCCAAACCAAACTACACTAATGCATAGGATACATGCACCCATAAAATAACTTAATAGAAAACTTAAGAACTAAACCTGGGTTTAATGTCAAATCATTATGAAATAATAATATACATATCTCCTTTTTTATATCAAATCATAATTTTGGGATCTTTAAAACAATTTTTTTTATCAAAACAACTCTATAGCAAATTACTATGGTAGCATCCCCCATTTAAAAACTCAAAAATGAACACCGATGATGCTACAGTCATCACCAAAATTATTTTCCGACGGCAGAAGTGAGTTCTGTTTGCACCAAAAATGGTCACAAACCCCAAGTGTAGTGAAAGCACCAGCGTATGAATACGAATCAACAGTATTCACACACAAATCACAAATCTAAGCAAGTAACAATCAGCAATCAAGAAATAATGAACAGTGACACACAATTTATAGTGGTTCGGCTATCTCCGGCCTACGTCCACTTCAAGGTTTTTATGATTTTATTGCTCGATGCTTGAAGATTACAATTTCGAATGTTGTATTACAACTGATTTGCTGAACTAAGTCTGAATCTAAGGCAGCAATGGTGATCTGGAGTAAATCTGGCAGAATCTGGGCGCTCTTTAGCTCTCAAAATTGTCCGACCCCTTTCCTGAATGACTAGGGGGTCTATTTATAGGTGTAGGAGGCTGATATTTCGCCTAAATTGAAGGAAGACCAGTTCTGGCATGTGAGGGGGCCCACATGGCCGAAATCTGGAGATCCGGGCCCACTTTGGGATCGATTTGACCCTTGGTTCGAATCGATCAAGAAATTGTCCAATCAAGCTGAAATTTGGTGTGGACATTCTTCAACATGTGCTCAAGCTTCTGTGAAAATTTCATAGCATTTGGATGTGTAGATCTCAAGTTATGATCGATTCAAGTTGAAGATTTTCGCTTCCTGGAGTCGTTCGAATCGATACCTTCGAATCCATAGGGTCGACTCCATCTCCTAGCACGTGAAGGCAATGACGTGGTGCGCGTGCTTCGGGTCAATCCCCCTTTTTCTCCGAGTTTTCTGGGTCAAACCCGTGGTTTTAGTCGCGTTTACTTGGTGGATTCGAGATGTTGGATTCGAAGGTTTTCTTCCTTCGAATCGATGAAACTGGTGCTCGTTCGAATCGATCTAGACATGTTGCTGTGGACCGATTCGAAGTTGTCTCAGTCTGGGGATTCAAATGCGATGGAGTCGGAGCTTCTCCACCTGTATTGATTTGAAGGATCCTTCCTTCGATGGATTCGAACTGGAGTATGTGAGGATGGATTCGAACTTAGGCGTATGAGGACTTGTTCGATGGAGTCGAAGGTGGGGAATGCTCCGATGGATTCGAAGCTTAAGGTATGTGCGGATGGATTCGAAGCAAGGTTGCTCCTGATGGATACGAACCAATGCCCGATAGTTGGAGTCGAAGCAAGTGTGCTCTTCATGGATTCGACGCAATGCTCCTCTGACCGATTCGAATCAACCTTTCCTCATGGATTCGACCCTAGCCTATTTCATCCATCTTCCATTGGCGATAACTCGAGCATATGAACTCGGACTGACTCGAAATTTGGAACGTTGTTTCATCTGGCCTTGCTTGACATGTCTTATCAATTGCAGCCCGATCCGGACTCGGACAAAATTCATCGATATCCATGGTGAACCTGCGATGCACAATCGATGTTCATGACTAATAATCATTGATTTTCAGTTAATCTTTGGGTATCTCGGCTTTGCCAAAAGTTGGGATAACATTTTGCCCCCCAAAACATGCCTTTTTGGTAAAAGGCGTGTTTTGATCAGTCTTAAGTCGGATGCAGTGAGTTCATGTTTTACTCATAGCTTATAGCATTTTCAATCAAGTCCATGGCTGTTCGAAGCCGAATTGTTATCAATTTTTTCCAGTGGAAGTTAAGAATGAAATTCTACGGTCTCTCCATACTATTGATGGTCACTCCGGACCCTTGTCAAACCCATTCTAGATTTAGCGATTGAATAGAAAGATCTTATTGCACTCCGGCGTTGCTTTCTATCCCTTGCACTCTGGCCCCAGCTAGGGCGTATAGCGATGTCTTGGTCGTTCTCGACCGATTATAGCCTCTCCGAGCTCATGCTGGATCCCATCCTGTCACTCTCCGGTGAAGGGGAAACAACGTTAAGTGAGTCAATCCTGTCGCTCTCCGGCGAAGCGACTCACCTCCTGCACTCCGGTTCAGTGTATCTGAACATTAAGCGATGTCATGACCTGAATCGTCGGTCGATCACATCCTCTCCGGGCTCATGCTGGATCCCATCCTGTCACTCTCCGGTGAAGGGGAAACAACGTTAAGTGAGTCAATCCTGTCGCTCTCCGGCGAAGCGACTCACCTCCTGCACTCCGGTTCAGTGTATCTGAACATTAAGCGATGTCATGGCCTAAATCGTGGGCCGATCATAGCCTCTCCGGGCTCTTATTGAATCCTGATCCAATCACTCTCCGGTGAATAGGAAACGATGCTTAAGTGAGTTGATCCCGTCGCTCTCCGGCGAAGCAACTCACTTCTTGCACTCCGGACCCTGCCTCTCCGGGTAGGGTCATAAAGTGATCATGTTTATATTGATATTTAATGTTTATCCTTTAACTCTCCGGTCAAAGGTTTATTTTAATAAGTGTTTCTTTATTAAATTCAAATCCTAGATGTTCAATCTCAAACACCAGGAAAAACAAGATAATGCCTCTCCGGGCGGAGCGGTCTATTTCCATCTCAGAGCATGCCTAGGGATCTCTCCGGTTCCCGTACATGAGTAAGTGGGATAGCCGTTTTATTTTGGAAATCAAATCTAAGAAAACTAATCGACCAGAGTCCAAATCTTGAACTTGGCCCTTGCCATCACAATCAGTTGATGATGAGTCGTGATCCCGATCCAGGATCATTCCTATTTGGTTGATGCAGTAGTTGTTCGGGTCTAACCGCCGTCGTACGTTCTCTGACATACTGCGGCAATCTACCACTCCTTGCATGTTCTTCCACCTCATCCTTCAGGTGGCGGCATTCATCGGTAGTGTGCCCATCCAGCTCATGGAATAGGCAGTACTTTCCAGTCTTACGTTCCCGCTCCGTGGGATCTCTCCTGGGTGGTTTTCGGTAGGGGAGTTGCCCCCGAGTTTCAGTGTAAATTCGTTCCAGTCCTGCCACCAAGTCTGTGTATTGCCTGAATCTGGGCTCTCGGAATTTCTTCCGTTTATCAGGACCATCATGTGCGTCATCCTGCTTTCTCTTTCCTTTGTCTGCCCTGGACTGTTCCCTGGCGGTTCCTTCGCCTTGTGCAACATTTATTTCCTGCCTCTCGGCTCGTGATTCCTCTAATCGAATGAATTTTTCAGCTTCATGGAAAAACTCTCCAAGATCTTGCGGTGGATCTTTAGTCAAAGAGTCTTTGAATTCGGTGCCTTCTCCAACTCCTGCCACTGCCGCCATCAAAATCATCGATGGGTCCGGGCGATCTACAGAAGTCACCGTCGTATTAAACCGTAACAAAAAATCTTTTATGGACTCTCCGGTCCTTTGTTTTATTGATGCCAAAGTCATCACGCTCTTAGGTCGCGTCACGTGAACCCTAAACTGCTTCATGAAGCAATCCACAAGCTCGCCCCATGTCCTGATTGATCCGGTTTCTAGCTGCCTAAACCAAAGCGCAGCCAAATCTGATAAGAATAAGGGGAAACATCGTGCCATCACTTCCTCGGATGCTCCCAGCACTTCCATGTGTTTGATATATCTGGTGATATGCATGGTCGAGTCTGACTTTCCATCATAGGGATTCAACATTGGTAGTTTGAACTTCGGAGGGTTCCTTGCATTCCTGATATTCGGAGCGAACGGACTCCGACTAACTTCTTCCAATCCTCCTCCTGACAACCCTCCTCTCATGAGTTGTCTCACTAGGCCAATCATTCTTTCATCTCCATCTAGGGGTTGCCCCCTTATCACGTCTCGGTCTTGCCTCCGAGTCTCGTAGGGAATTCTGGTACGTACTCTTCGGGCGGCTCGTTAGCATTTGTGTTGGCCCTAGCCGGTTGAGCTCCTTCCAAAGGTACTTCTGCGTTGGATCCTACGGGCCTGCCCCCAAGCCCTTGTTGATTGCCTTCTGGTTCTGTATTCTGTCCTCCGTTGGGTTCCATAGCCCTAGCTCCTTCTTCCACATTCACAGCCGCTGTAGCTGGTCCTGGGTTTTGTGTTCCTGCAGCTCTCATTTGTTCAAAGAAATTCTGTAGCATCTCTTGTTGGCTTTTCATCATTCTCTCCTGCATTAGGTTATTCATAGCCTCCATCTCATCTCTAGTAATGTAGATCGAAGCTTGTCCTTCTCCAGCGCTAGAGGATGCTTCTTGACTTCCTCCTTGTTGGCTCCTCTCAGCTCTTTGTTTTTTACTTGTTTGTCGAGTCATTGTAGAGTCAAATCTGAATCCTTAAAATTTCAAGTCTAAACTCTGAATCTGGTGTAGCGGGTGCTAGTCCTTCTCAGTGAAAGCACCAAAGTGTTTTCACCAAAAATGGTCACAAACCCCAAGTGTAGTGAAAGCACCAGCGTATGAATACGAATCAACAGTATTCACACACAAATCACAAATCTAAGCAAGTAACAATCAGCAATCAAGAAATAATGAACAGTGACACACAATTTATAGTGGTTCGGCTATCTCCGGCCTACGTCCACTTCAAGGTTTTTATGATTTTATTGCTCGATGCTTGAAGATTACAATTTCGAATGTTGTATTACAACTGATTTGCTGAACTAAGTCTGAATCTAAGGCAGCAATGGTGATCTGGAGTAAATCTGGCAGAATCTGGGCGCTCTTTAGCTCTCAAAATTGTCTGATCCCTTTCCTGAATGACTAGGGGGTCTATTTATAGGTGTAGGAGGCTGATATTTCGCCTAAATTGAAGGTATACCAGTTCTGGCACGTGAGGGGGCCCACATGGCCGAAATCTGGAGATCCGGGCCCACTTTGGGATCGATTCGACCCTTGGTTCGAATCGATCAAGAAATTGTCCAATCAAGCTGAAATTTGGTTTGGACATTCTTCAACATGTGCTCAAGCTTCTGTGAAAATTTCATAGCATTTGGATGTGTAGATCTCAAGTTATGATCGATTCAAGTTGAAGATTTTCGCTTCCTGGAGTCGTTCGAATCGATACCTTCGAATCCATAGGGTCGACTCCATCTCCTAGCACGTGAAGGCAATGACGTGGTGCACGTGCTTCGGGTCAATCCCCCTTTTTCTCCGAGTTTTCTGGGTCAAACCCGTGGTTTTAGTCGCGTTTACTTGGTGGATTCGAGATGTTGGATTCGAAGGTTTTCTTCCTTCGAATCGATGAAACTGGTGCTCGTTCGAATCGATCTAGACATGTTGCTGTGGACCGATTCGAAGTTGTCTCAGTCTGGGGATTCGAATGCGATGGAGTTGGAGCTTCTCCACCTGTATTGATTCGAAGGATCCTTCCTTTGATGGATTCGAACTGGAGTATGTGAGGATGGATTCGAACTTAGGCGTATGAGGACTTGTTCGATGGAGTCGATGGTGGGGAATGCTCCGATGGATTCGAAGGTTAAGGTATGTGCGGATGGATTCGAAGCAAGGTTGCTCCTGATGGATACGAACCAATGCCCGATAGTTGGAGTCGAAGCAAGTGTGCTCTTCATGGATTCGACGCAATGCTCCTCTGACCGATTCGAATCAACCTTTCCTCATGGATTCGACCCTAGCCTATTTCATCCATCTTCCATTGGCGATAACTCGAGCATATGAACTCGGACTGACTCGAAATTTGGAACGTTGTTTCATCTGGCCTTGCTTGACATGTCTTATCAATTGCAGCCCGATCCGGACTCGGACAAAATTCATCGATATCCATGGTGAACCTGCGATGCACAATCGATGTTCATGACTAATAATCATTGATTTTCAGTTAATCTTTGGGTATCTCGGCTTTGCCAAAAGTTAGGATAACAAGTTCAGTGCTTTCTATCCCCTTTAAAATCCTTTTAAAATATTTCTATTCATAAATATTTTCAAATAATACTATTGTTATTTTCTCCAAAACTTTGAAAAACAATTTCAAAATACTGGGATTTTTATTCTCAAATTCTCAATTTAAATCCTTTTGAGTTATAAATTATATTTATAAATGATACTCATATAATTTCACTTTCTTATATGAAATCATTTCACAAATGTATATATTTTTTAGATTATAATAAACAACTCTTATTAAAATTAAATTTTAATTCAACATTATCACTGAACGCCTTATAGTCAAACTATGAAATTTAATTCACAAGGTGTTCGTATTTAATTTAATCAAACAATAAATGCTCACAAACTGGCTGAGCATAAAATCGTTCAACAAATAATTGTCAATGCTTCTAAATTGGATGAGCATGACTCATCAAACAATAAATGATAATAACCGAATATTATCATCTTTAAACAAACAAACACATCATAAATAACTATATTAATTTTTGAAAATTATTCTTATATATATAATATAAAATCTAGGAAAAATTATTTCATTTGCCAAATTTTTAGAAATAATGCTATGTCGATTTGTCTTATCCAAGTGTTTAGAAACCCCTATCAATGTCATGGCATCCCACATATCAACCAGAATTCATAAACCACTCATTAGACCAGTCAACATAATATAATTTTTTTTACAGAACTAACAAATAGCACTCTCATACATATATACACATAAACTCATTCTGAGGTGTTACTAACCCCATCTTTAATGAGTTTACCCCACCAAGGCTTAGGTGTTCGCTCAACCTAAGCTCTGATACCACGTTGTAATGGCCGGCCTTTCCGACCCTCAAAAGTCGATACTAATACATCCATGGTATTCATGTGTCAAGCATTCGAATGTTGAAAAGACAGATTGTTGGGGTAAAAGAAAAGAAAAGACAGAACAAAATCTCACATCATGATGGGTAACATGTAATATACACATGATCTTTACAAAAGAAAACTATAATACGTACATCAATCAGAGTAAACCAGCATATTGTCAGCTTACATAGTTATAACATCCTATGCTCACAAATGCTAATAAATACAAAATAACAAATGTACTGGAAATAAAAGATACGTGAATATATTTTAGAGGCCTCCGGCATGTTCCTGGAACTCCAAAGCATCTATAACTAAATCTGGAAATATGCTCGTGTTTACCCAATCATTCTAAGAAAATAATGCCTGGATTAATAGGGTAAACGACATGAAAAACACAAATCATATCGATTTTTAATGTTATAAAATCTTTCAAAATAAAAATATCTCATAAAACCGTGCTGCACATAAACACAAACAGATTTTTACCTTACGATAACCAAACCATTTTATAGGAAATCCAATGATATTATAATAATGTCTAGTGTTCAAAGTAAATATTGAACCATAGCCAGAATGGTTACATTAATTATATTTAACAACATACTTAGTATACAACTAATTCCGCAAGGAACTTTTTGGAGAATGGATTCCAACAATGAGAAGGTAAGGGGTTACCTTTCGTACAGTACACCTCTAGATAAAATGAACCGAGGCTACAAAATGTTTGCAGCTCTACCAAGACAGAACTGGTCTACCCCTTGTGGGATAGTACCGAATATGATCACTACCCTAGCTGCCAACTTGATAAACCATTTCTGCCACAAGCATATAATCCAAAAATATGGCTCTAGATACAAGTTATGACCTGGAATTTCACCGCTTTAATGTGCGAGTATTTAATTAATTTTAAATATTCAAATAATAGGTTTTATAATTAAAATAAAACTCTTTTAAATAGTAAGTATTAATGGTGAAATAGTTTTCCAAATTGGTTTACAAAAATAATTAGTTCGAAGAAAAATCGAAAATGTGATCGAAATTCGTTTTCCAAATTTTCGACTTTTTGTCGATTAAAAGTAGTCGGAAATGTTGTAAATCCTAGAGTATAAATATTCACATACATTTATAAGTAAGTTAGGGTTATGTACTATAGTAATTTATATATACACACTTAGGATAATATAATTAATGTTGTATTATATAGGTAAAGAAAACATGAAAAAGTAAAGTGAAACATTAGTGAACATTAAGTACACTTTGGCATCAAATCATGTTGGCATGTTCATGAAAAAGAGAGGACAGGGGGTGGTGCACATGTACTAGGGAAGGAGTTGTCATGGTGAAGTGGCAAGCTTAGAGGGAGGGCATGTACTAAGGGGTATTTTGGTAATCAGCTTGATATATTTCATATAAAAGAGATTTCACAAATTTTCTTTCTCATTTTTCTCATTTTCCATTTGCATGAAACTCCGTCCTCCTTCCTTGAAGTTTTCATGGCTTCTTGGTTAGTTTTCAAATGATTAGAAATCATCTCTTTTCTACTTTAAATTCATGGAAACATAAGTTAATACCACCTCCTTCCATCTCCACACCTCCTCCTTTTAAAAAAAAGACCCTTGCTCAATCATGCACCATGGCCTAGCCTACACCATGCATGGCCATACCCACTTAAGTTTCGGGTGATAGCTTGAGTTAGTAAAGATTCGGGTTGTTTTGGATAATTTTAGGTGAGTAAAAGCTCCCCTTTTTATATAAAGTTTATAACTATATATTTGTTATTCTTAGTTGTTAAATTAGTGGTTTGTTTGGGTGAATATGACATTGATTTGTATATACATATGTATGCTTGTATGTGATGTTAGATTAGACTTGAATTTTAAGTCTAAATGTTGTGAATGATCGAAAGTTTGAACATTGCTTATAGATTGTTAGTATGGCTTGTAAATGGGTGTTATGAACTAGTGTTAGTTAGTGTGTGCTAAAATGAAGTAGCACTTAAAGTTGATGTTTTGCGACATTGAAATCCTTGGTTTAAAAGTAATTTCACTTAAGTATTGTATTTGAAAAGTTTATAAGTTTAAAATTTTGATTTGGTTTCCAAAACCCTTACCTTTGTTTCCAAATTATATTCAAAGTTTATAAAGGTAGTTAAAGTGTAAGAATAAGAATTTTTAAGTCATTTGATATGTAATTCAAGTTTTTGAAATTATGTGTCATATAGCGATAGTCGCTATGGGTGCAGTTCGTGAAAACAAACTCTTTTTGAAATCTAAACTGCTTTTCACTTAAGTTTGTTTTGAAAAGTGCTTCAAGGCATATTATAAGTAATAAAAAGTAATTATTATTTGTTTATTTAATTAATGGTTATTTAATTAACTAATCAAGTAGGGTAATTAGTACTTAATCATTAGTTAATAAAGGTAATTAATACTTAAGTGTTAATTAAGTAAGTTAATTATAATTAGTTGATTAATTTAATATTAATTATTATTTAATAATTTATTTAAGGATTAATTATTAATAAATTTATAATTAAATAAAATTATTATTAAATTATTATCTAAGAAAGAGGTTAATTATTAATTAATTGCTAATCAAGTTAAATTTAAGTTAAGATTTAATAAAAACTTAGTTATGATTTAATTATTGTTAAATAAAGGTTTAATTGATTGATTTAAGTTTAATTAAGGATAAAGGATTATTTAATTAATTAAGTGAGGTTAATTAATATTTAATTATTATTTAAAGGTTTAAATTATTAATTAATTATTTAACTAAAGATTAATTACGGTTTTATTATCTATTCAAAGATTAACTATTATTTAATTACTTATTTAAAGGAAAATTATTATTTAATTATTTATTTAAAAAAGTTAATTATTGTTTAACTAATAATTAAAGGTTTAATTATTTTTTAATAAAGTGATTAAATGTTATTTAATTATCGAACAAAAGTCTAATTTCAAATCACTTTATTTTTGGAGATCAATTTTGTTTTAAAATAACTATTCTTTTAAAAAAATGTTTTAACCCAAGAGATTTTTTATCGATTACCTTTAAATAACCTCATATGATTGTGAAACCTAATGACATCTGTTTAGCGGAATAAAACATCATCTGCTAATGAAAATTATATTTGACATTTGTTTAGTGGAATAAATCACAATTCTACCATAATTCACCAAATAGATTATGTTGACATCTTTTAGGCAAAACAAAAACCCATTCTACTGTTATATTGACTGGGACATGTGTTTAGCAGAACAAATCCTCATCTGCTATTATAGTAACTTAGACATGTACCAATGATGATTGATTGTTATTGGTTGATCTCCTTTTACATATCTGCTTGTTATGTAAATATCCATGTTATAACTTAGAGAATTAAACTCAATTAAAATAAGAACCATTGTGGTCACTAAGTCTCTTTCCAAAACTTGTGAAATCGAATTTTTTATTTTATCCTTTTGATATGGTTTAAAGTGTATCATTTTCAATATGATATTTAAAGAATAATTAAGCAATTATTTTATTAAAAAATGTTTGAAGTTAAGTTAATACTTTTTAAATGTAAAATCATTATTTTGTTAATATGATTTAAAGATAATTAAACGAAGGATGTTTAAATAATAACTTGTTTATTTTAAAGGTGTTTTAGATAATTACTTCATTTATCAAAGGAACTTTATTGATTAAAGTTTATTAAAGAAGTTTTGTTTTAAATAAGGAAAGTTTATAACAAGGAGTTTTATAAATTGAAAAGAGATCTAGAAATTTGGGAAGGAGTTTTATAATTTTTTTTGAATATTTATAAAAAGAAGTCTTATAAATGGTTTTGTATGTTTATCAAAGAAGTTGTATAAATATTTTAGATATTTACAAAAGAAGTTGTATAAATGATTTAGATACTTATAAAAGTGTTATATAAATGATTTTTGATATTTATAAAAGTGTTTTATAAATAAAGTTGGAGATTTATAAAGTGATTTATAAATGGACTTGGAATTTAAAAAGGAGATTTCATAAAATGAAAGAGATTTATCAAAAGGATTTTTTGAAGAAATGTTTAAAAGAAATTGAGATTGGATTTCCCTAAATTGACCTTCTTAATTTTGGTGGTGTGGACATTTGTTCCATGCTTAACAAAGAAGTAATATTGTTTGAGTTTATCCTTATCTCTGTTTCAATTTAAATAACTTTTGTTTGACGCTTAAATATGATTTTGAAATGAGAAATCTTTCATAATGTTTTGTGAATATGCTTATGACGATGTGATAAGTAAATGAATATTTTGATAAATATTTTGGAAAGAGATTTAAATAAATGATAGATTTATTTTGAGGCTTAGTAGTTGCTATAGGTAATTAAATCTCCTAATAGTTGTTATGTGATCATTTGATAATTAAATAACCGAATATCAAATCTTGGGTAATTTTGACTTAAGAAGTAAATAAGAGCAACATGTGTTCATACGATTTGAGTTCCATCGGGAGAACTCATCTAGGTGAAACGTCTCTAACTTTGAGGAATAATTGGAGATCCCTTTAGGACTATGGTATAGTCCGCTTACTTCCATAAGAACCGAGAATGAGTCAACCAAAAAGTATCGGTTGTGGGTTCTAAGGAACCGAAATCAGATATATTATCCGAAAACCACTTTGAACCAACCTTCGCGTTTAAATGAAAGACATCTTGAAGATGATTAAAGACGGTGCTCCTTGAAGTGTCTATGGTTTCAATTAGACCTGGAATGAACTTGTACGGATGAATGCTAGCATTGCATTTCTTCCTAGAGGGCAGTGTTAGCATTCCAAGATTGTTTGCTATGAGGAAATGGTAAAAGCGTTGGCTCTTAAGCCTCACAACCCGGGAATGGCTAAAACAGGGTAGGCCACAAGGCTATGTGGGTCGCTCCTATTAGGGTATGATCATCAACTTATCTAGATTCGATACATATATCTATATGTATGCTTCGGCGTCCATTTTTTGTTGTTGATCACAACCTAGGGGTGATCATAATCTGTACTATCCAGCCAGGGGTAGCCGTCTTGTCATGCCGAGGTCGAAAGGTTTTTGATCTCATAGTATATTTTATCTAGAAGTGTACTTCTTTTTTAAGGTAATCCCTTATGCCATGTTGGAAATCCATTCTCCGATACATGCCTTCGGTTTGATTTTATACCTATTATTGTTATGATGTACACACATAACAACTACTTGATATATTTACTTTAAGCCCTTTGACATTATTATAATATCATTGGATTTTATAATAAAAATGGTTTTGTTATCGTAAGGTAAAAACTCATCCATGTTTATGTGCGGCGTGGTCTTACGAGATACCTTTATTTTGAAAAGGTTTTAAAATATAGAAATCAACATGGTTTGATTTGTTTTGAGTTTTCCTCACGATGATCTGGGCGTTATTTTCTTACAATGCTTGGGTCAACCCGAGCATATTTTCCAGATTTAGCTGGATCCTTTGGAGTTTTTAGGAGATGAGCTGGATTCTTCCAGATTTATTCACATATCTTATATTCTTCCGTTGTTTAGTTGCTCTTGATGTCTGTTTGATGTATTTATCAAATTGTAAGGACAATCTGTTATTACTATTTAGTTGATAATAGGTTAATACACTCTGATGTGGTGTATAATAAAGATGATCTTTTTTGTAAAGACTTGTTCATATTATATAATACTCATCACGTTTTGTGAGATTCAATTCTGTCTTTTCTTCCCTTCACCCTAAACAGCCTGTCTTTCAGACACTTAAATAATCGGCACACAAATACCGAGGACGTATTAAGTGTCATCTTTAGGTGTAAGAAAGGCAGATTGTTACAGTTGGTATCAGAGCTTAGGTTGAGTGAGCACCTAGACCTTGGTGGGGTAAACTCATTTGAGATAGGGTAAGTGAGACCCTAGAATTAGTCGGAGTGTATTATATATGAGTGCATATTTTTTAGTGTTATAAAAATGTTTAATATTGTGTTGTTTGATCTGTTGAGTGGTTTATGAATTCTAATCGATGCATCTAACACACATTATCAATAAGGATTCCTAAACACTTGAATAAGGCCCACCGACTATAACGACCCGGATTTTCAAACCAGTCAAAATCACCGAAAATCCATCCGCTCTAAAACTACGAATGAAAACTACCAACTTAATACACAATATTTGATAAATATTCAACATTACTAAATGTATAGGATACAACTTTCAATTATACAAGTTATCAGAGTAATCAGTTATTCTACAATGTGCTTTAATACAAACCCAAAATCAAATACTACAAATAAACTATAAGTCTATCGCTGCGCAACTCTGATGAGAATCAATAATATCCTTACCTGCAAATTCAATAAACAATGTAAACGCGGAATAAATTAGTAAGCAGGGAAGATACAACAATACACGATATATGGCAAACAATAAACGGAAAAATGTTATGTTATTATTAGGGATGCATCACTACCACTTGTGATGGTCTACGTACCCCTATCTAATTTGGTATCCAATTAGATAACAGGATCAAACCAACGTAGTTCTCCTACTGCAAATAAGACTCATGGAGCCTACGATGCAACAAACAATATTCAATTCCCAAACTACCCACTTAGGCTTAATCTTCAAATTTAAATTTTCAAATTTAATTACCTTTACGGAAATTATCTCTTTAAACTTTATTCCCGAATTCTTATTTCAAAACCTTTGATATATATATATATATATATATATGTATGTATATTCAACTAGTCCTTTACTTCGGGATCTGAAAAAAAGTCACTTTTTTTGAGACGATATTTATATACAAGCATGCAAAACTATATACTACAAAATCCCGGGAGGTTTCTAGCCATAACCAGGCATATGGGTCTAGCCTTCCAAATAAATAATAGATTGGTGCATCCCTCTATTCCAAGAGCGGACTACACCGAGGCTACAGAACATCTCACTACAAGAATTACTGTTTATAGCAACGTGGGGGGGGCAACGGCTGCCAACGGCGAGCAACGGCAAGCTTTTTCCCGGAATTTTTTAATAACAAAAAACACATGCCGTTGGAATATTGCCGTTGGCGGCCGTTGCTCGCCGTTGGAAATCCGCGACTTACCTGCAGCTCAATCTTCTTCTTCCTCATTCCATTCCACACGAAAAATTCCCCAATTTTCCCCCCTAAAAAATTTCCAACCCCATTTTATCCCCTTCTACACGTTCTAGCATCCCCATCTTCGTTTGCAAGCTTCACAACCTCCAAAATCAGGTATTATTTGCTAAAACCCTAATTTTGTTAAATTTTTAATTTTAGGTTAAATTGGTAATTTTTGTGTATGTATTGTGCTATTGTTTGTGTAGTGTAGTGTATTGGACCTTAATTATTGTTATTAAACTAATTATTGCATGTTTAACTATGATTTGTTAAATTAGGTTTATTATTAAATTAGTGTCAAACTTAATAATTGTTACTAACCTAAGCATGAACCTCACTTGTTATTATATTGGTGATTGAATTGCGTAAAATTGTACGTAGAAAGTGATGATTTTGACCTTTAAATTGTTCGCTATTGACATGTTATGATACGATATATATGTGATACATTTTGTGCATGACTGGATGTGATTTGTGATGCGATTATATGTATAACATTATTTGTTTATTTTATACGTTGCGCACACACACTGGATTTTTTTTATTTTAGGAAAAAATCATTATATATGCGTTGATTCAACATATTGTTTATTGATATAAAAGTTTAAATTTTATGAAAATAAAATTTAAACTTTTGTATCGCTAATTTTAAAATTTAAACCCTTAGAGTGTTTTTGGCCCCGTCTGATAAGTATTGTATATGATCGTTGTGTGGATATTCGTTTTTTTAACAGAACGGACATCTATATTCATCATATACAATATTTGTTGGATTTGTCCCTGTATTGGACAAGTTACAAAAACAATAATGTAATTAAATCTCGTAAATCATTTCAGTTTAAACGGTTCGCAAAATTTCGGCAGCGCTTCCCTTTATGTTCCCTGTGTACACGCAATTGTGTACCGTTCAGGGAACTAAAGCGAAGTGTTGTCGAAATTTTGTTGAATCATTTAAATTGAAATGATTTATGCGATTTAATTACGTTATTGTATTTGTAATGGGAGGTAGGATGACCCATCAACAAAGTGTCAATGATCAATTAATATCAAATTCGCTAATAAAATTGTTTAAATAGAATATAATGTTCATTTCAAAATAAGTTTTAAGTATTATTTTAACAGATATAACAAAAACAAGAAGAATGTTTATAAAATTGTTTTAATAAAAAATGTCAATGCAAATATATATCGTACTTTTTAATTATATACGTAGGTAAATGGACAATTATTTTACTGATCGGAGCTGGATGTACAAAAAACAAAGGGTCGATACTGAAGGCTCAACAAGTGAACATTTTAATAATGGTGTTAGCGTATTTATGGATTTTGCTTTACGTAATAACGGAAACTACAAAGAAATCCGTTGTCCATGTAGTAAAGGCAAACTGTTAAAGCATTTGATACCACAAATGGTTAGAGTTCATTTGCGTCAGTACGGTTTCGTGTCGAACTATTTGATTTGGGATCGTCATGGGGAACAGTTAGCATCTAATCCCGTACAAGATAAGGAGGTGGTGAGTAATGAAATTGGTACGACAAATCTTGTAGAACATATGGTTGAAGATGCTGCACGTTCAATGTTTCATGTTCCTCAATTAACTGATGACGATGGTAATGCTGAAGAAGAACCAAATATTGGGGCAAAAAAAAATATGATTTGTTAGATGCCGCGAAAAAACCTCTTTGGGAAGGCTGCACAAGCGGAACCCAATTATCAGTAACTGCTGAATACATTACGATGAAATCCAAATACAACCTCACAGAATCTGGATTTACGGCTGTTGTACAAGCTGCGAAACGACATATGCCTCCTAATAATCTAATGTGCGAAAATCATTACGAAGTAAAAAAAACTAATGTCGGCTTTCGGTTTACCGTATCAAAAAATAGATACATGTCTAAAGGGTTGCATATTGTTTTGGAAAGAAGATATCAACCTTAGAAATTGTAAAATATGTAATCAGGAAAGATACAAACCAAGAAAGAAAAAGGGAAAGGAAGTGCCGTATAAGCGTATGCATTATTTACCAATTACTCCTAGACTTCAAAGGTTATATGCATCTTATGTAACTGCGCAACATATGAGATGGCACGGTGTGAGAACACAGGAAGAAGGTACGTTAACACATCCAGCTGATGGGGAAGCATGGAAGCATTTTGACCAGAAATATCCTGATTTTGCGTCCGAAATTCGTAATGTTAGACTTGGTTTATGTACGGATGGATTTTCCCCATTCTCTCAATTTGGTTCGAAATATTCGTCATGGCCTATAATTGTCACACCTTATAATTTACCTCCATGGATGTGTATGAAAACTCCATATATGTTTCTTACAGTTGTCATCCCTGGTCCCGATGATCCGACACAAGGAATCGATGTTTATTTACAACCATTGATTGATGAATTAAAAAAATTGTGGTACGAGGGAGTAGAGACATATGATATTTTCCAAAAAAAGAACTTTCGCATGTATGCTTCTTTATTGTGGACAATCAGCGATTTTCCTGCATATGCAATGCTTTCAGGTTGGAGTACGGCCGGTCGTCTAGCTTGTCCTTATTGCATGGAAGAAACACGAGCAATTTTTTTACCTCATGGAAAGAAAGTTTCATGGTTTGACTGTCATCGATGTTTTCTTCATATTAATCATCCTTTTCGAAGAGATAAAAAAAACTTTACAGCTAATAGACATGAAACTTTGAGACCACCTACGGTTTGGTCAAGCAAAGAAATTTATGAACTTGTAAAGGATTATCCAAAGATACATGAAACCGGAGAACAAATTGAAATTCAAGGTAAATCATCGATTCATAACTGGTGCAAACAGAGCATATTTTGGGAATTGCCTTATTGGAAAAATCTCTTGATTCGTCATAATATTGACGTGATGCATAATGAGAAAAACGTGTTTGATAATTTGTTTAATACAATTTTGAATGTTAAAGGGAATACGAAAGATGATTTGAAATCAAGACGTGATATCGAAGTAATATGTAATCGTCCCGAGCTTCATATAAAACCAAATGACACAAAAAAGCCAAAAGCTTGATATGAGCTAGACAATAATCAAGTTAAATTACTTTTAAAATGGGTGGAAGGATTAAGATTCCCAGATGGCATATCTTCTAATCTTCATAGATGTGTTGACTATAAGAACAATAAACTTAGCGGGATGAAAGTCATGATTGTCATGTTATGATGGAAATTTGTTACCCGCTTTTAAAGAACTGTTGCCCGTAAAAGTTTGGACTGTTGTAACAGAACTTAGTCTGTTTTATAAAGAGATTTGTTCAACTACATTAAAAGTTGATCGTTTACGTAAACTTGAGGAAGAAATCCCAATATTGCTTTGCAAACTGGAAAAAATATTTCCTCCAGGTTTTTTCAATGTTATGGAGCATTTACCTATTCATCTTCCATTTGAAGCACGTCTTCGAGGGCCTGTGCAATATGGATGGATGTATCCATTTGAAAGGTATATTAATATTTAGTTTATTACATATTGGTTTAATTAAATGTATAAAAAATTAATTTAAAATAATTTTTGCTAGGTATTTAAATCATCTAAAGAAAAAAGTGAGACATAAAGCTCGAGTTGAAATTTCGATTTGCAAATCATACATCGAAGAAGAAGCTTTGTTTTTTTTCTCTCACTATTTCAGCGACCATGTGAACATATCATTTGAAAGTGCTATGCCTAATGATGAAGGCATTGATGAAGATGATTGTCAAGCGACTTTATCTATTTTTAAAAAAACTTGTCGGCCTGCTGGTAAATGTGTGGAAGTATGGTTGGATGATAGAGATTATCAAGTAGCACACACGTACATCCTTCTCAACTGTGCCAAAGTTGCACCATTTATTAGGTAATATATATACACATACGTCTACACATGCATATCATCTACACATATGTATACACAAATATGCACACATGTATTTTAATCATAATGCAACATTTGTTCTATAATTGCAGTATTTACGAATCACAACATCCAAACGACGATATCGGTAAAGAATTTGCTGCTTGGTTTTCTAACTACGTTTTTGGTACAACAAATTGTGTTGTTGATGAAGGATTGAAACATTTAGCTATGGGACCAAAAAGGATAGTCAAGAAATATCCAATATTCTTTGTCAACGGATATAAATTTAATACCAAAGAATACGGTGCCGAAAAATCAACTAACAATACCGGTGTATTTGTCAAAGGTAGTGATGATCCAAATGATCACATAAATGACTTTTATGGCATGCTAACCCAGATTTTGCAGTTGACATATTTCACCCGACCCGTAGAAGAAGTATTTTTGTTTAAATGCAACTGGTTCAGCAACGTTCCAGGTTCTGGAATAAACGTGGATCCAAAATATAATCTTATAGAAATAAAACATACTTCGAGGTATTATAAGTACGATCCTTTTGTACTTGCCAAACAAGCTCTTCAAGTTTATTATGCTCCTTACCCATCTTTAAGAAGAGATAAAATAGATTGATCGGCTGTTTTTAAAACCAAACCAAGGTTTACATTTGATGGACGGAATATTCCTGAACAACAAGCTTACCAAGCAGATATCGAGGAAAATAGAGGAATAATAGTAATCGACGATCAAATAGATTTTGGACCTCTAAACGATGAATCAAATGCATTAATTGAAGCATTTCAGAGTATAGAGGAACAAAATATAGAGTGCGAAGAAGAGTCTGAATCCGAAAGCGATGAGGATTGATCACTAATCAATATTTTGAGAAGGTAATTTTTTTCCATTTTTCTGTTTCCAAAGTAATTTTATATGATATGTATCACATAGTCTCTTTTATGTTATGCCATAATGTATGTTACGCCATGTTCATTATTCTGACATCATTTGCATACTAAATTAATCAATGTTACTCTTGCTTTTCTTTATACTATGATTTCATATAGGTATGTCGGGACGCAGACGTTCACACTCTGGATCTTCTAGCTCACAGAGAGGTGATGATGTTGGTCCTTCACAGCCGGGTGTTCGGCCTACGGTATGTCTGAAACCCAAAGCCGATGGCAGGTAAGTATAAAGTTTCAAAATTAAATTTTATTCCATGCAATCGTTTACCAAATATATATAGTAGTAACGGAATATTAAATGTTTTTTTCCTGTTTTACACAGCGGTGGGTTTACGTTGGAGCCTTCCACCATAGTGCTCACGATCTCGCGACGGGCGTATATGGCTCGTATGACCTCGTGTTGGCCGAGGTGGACTGCGATACCAGAGGGGGTGCGGGAGGCTATCTAGCAGGACTTTTTGGTATGTGTGGTATATCAATTATTGCATTATGTAGTCATGTACATTATGTCAATTCATGTTTGCACTATTTGTAGCAACTGTATAACTCATATTTTTTCAAACGTGCAGGGGAAGTGGACTTGGCCGATTCTGATGTTTCTGTTGTCCGGCGCCATTAGAGCAGCAAAATTGCAAAAAACTATCGCGAAACAATAAACAGCATCAAAACATCAGGAAAGAGGCCTCATTGGATGAGTGAAGCTGTCTTTGATGAGTTCGCCACCTGGTGGAGCAACGAGGATTTTGTGGTAAATCTATCATATATTTAATTTAAATTGTTTGAGGCAAATAATATATAAATAATTAAAACTGTCAAAACAATTTTTGTTTTCAATTTAAATTTGCAGAGGCAGTCCGAGAGGAATTCTGCAAACAGGAGCAGGAACCCCGTTACACATCGCGGCGGTTCCAAGTCTTTCCAGCATCACCGGAAAGATTTGGTATAATTATTAAATAAGATAAATAGTTAATTATTTTAAGTTTTAATTTGTTAAAATATAAATAATGTATATTCATATGTGCATATTTCAGGAGAGACAACGCGGGGGGGGGGGGGGGGCTGTTAGTTATTGGGATGTGTTTACCCATACACATGCCTTGACTCAGGTCGATGATGCCGGCGCAGTTTCTTACTCTTGGGACCACGATGACAAAGCGCGTGCTGCCTATGTAAGTATAACATAAGTAACTAAAACTTACAAGTTAATTGAAATAACGTTAACTAAATTCAATTATATTTTGCATGACAGTAAAAGTTCCAGGAAGCGCGGACAGCCTTACTTGAGGATACGGGACGAGCTCACTTGATTCCCGATGAGGAGGACGCCATTTTTGAGTCTATCATGGATCCAGTGACCCGCGGCAGACGCTACGGATATGGAAGCCAATCGGTAATTTTAAGTTAAATTTTAAGTTAGTAAATATCCTTATACTAGTGTATTCCATTCATATTTTGAACTATCCTTATACCCGCGGCAGACGCTTCCATATCCGTAGTTTGTTTTATGAATTTGTTAGTGAATATATATAGGTTAGTTAATTAGCAATTATTTTAATACTAATTTTTTTAGTGTAGTTGATAATTTAAATTTGTTTACAGGCTCAGACAGCCCAAAGAGAATATCAAAAGGCTCAAGATAAGGAAGAGATTGCGCAGCTACGAGCCGAGCTTGCCGAGATGCGGGAACGCAATTTGCTGCATGAAGCAAGGACGGAGGAGATGAACCGGCGTATGGCGGAGTTCATCACACAGTATGGACAGCCTCCTTCATCTGGTGGTTCTGGTGTAGAGTGATTTAGGTATGTTTTGTTATTGGCATGTATATTTTGGAGTTGGTGAGAATTTGATACATTCTGATGATTTCTGTGTATATTTGGATTAGATACATTCTGATGGTTTGGTTGTGGATGTTGGTTTGGATTTTTTGATGTTGATTATGTTTGGATATTGGTTTATGTTGAAATATATGCATGATTTGGTTATATCTATATGTTTGGATATGTTTTGATATAGTTGTAATATATATATGCTCGAAATGGAGCTATTTTGATATAATTGTGGTTGTGTGTGGCTGGAAGCAAGCACTGCTGGTTTTATATAAAAAAATATACCCAGATTTCCAACGGCGACCAACGGCACACTGGTCATTTACCTCCAACGGCTTCCAACGGCAAATTCCAACGTATTCCAACGGATTTCCAACGGTAGTTTGGTCAACAGGATTTGCCACGTTGGAAAACTTGCCGTTGGAAGCCGTTGGTATAACCCCGTTGGTGCCGTTGGAGGCCATTGGAAGCCGTTGAAACGTATACCAACGGAATTTTCAACGGCCTCCAACGACTTTCCAACGGCCTCCAACGGCTTGCCTCCGTTGGAATGACCTGTTTCTCTTGTAGTGTCTGCACCTCCTTTGCCCATGCGTTTCATAGATTATGCGTTACCCGAATCTTTGGTAACATAACAAGTCACTTTATATCCCGAAGTGGAAAAATCATTTACACTAGTATTTACAAATACTTCTAATCTATAATAATTTTCATTTCCAAATCCTTTCAAAAATCATCTTAAAACCATCGGGTTTAGTCTTCGAAATTCTTTTCATTTTATAAACATTTTTATAAAACCATAATATAAATCATTTTGATATAATATAACTTCAAAATATTCATTTCCAAATATTTCTATTTCTTTAAACATTTCATAAACTTTCATTTAGGAAAACCAAATTTGAAAACAATTCCATTGACTTTAAATTATTATAACTAATGATAACAATTTAAATGAACCAATATTATCGCTAAACACCTTTTAGTCAAATCTTGAAATAAATCACAAGGTGTTAGCCTACAGTTATTTTCTACTCAGTCCATGCATATGGATAATTAATTGCTCATAAACTGGTCGAGCAAAGTCAATAATCAATAAATAATTAGTGCTCATAAACTGGCCAAGCGCAATCCAAACAACCAAACAATCAATCAACAACAAAACTGAATAGCAACACATCTATTAAATAATTAAAAATCAATATCAAATAGATCAATTATCGAATAATAATAAATCTACACAGTTTATAATTGCAGAATGTGAATTTTTATCTGCTAATAAAATGTCACTAATTTTTTATCAATATTTTATACTTCACTAAACGTATTAATAAACTACACTAGTGTGTTCTATTCATTAATACGAATCTAACATCGAAGACCGCGTGTTAAACGGAATTCGTATGGGGAAGTAATTCATTTTTAAAGTTAACGCATTTTAATTTCTAAATCAAAACAACTAAATAAATACTTAACTAAACCTCACCCACCAACTTCATGCAAAAGCCCAACAAGCCCAAATGCATGCAACCCCCCACTCATTCTTCATGCCTGTACTTGTATTCACGTCCATGCATTCATTCCTTCCCTCACTCATCTCACATATGCGCAAAAGATCATATTCACAGGGACTAAAATGCAAAAGCCACCTTCTCCTGCACACCACCAAAACCCCATCCTTTGCAGCCAACACTAAAACACTCACAGCCAAGCAAGCTCCAATCAACCCAAGGCCCATGACAACCACCACATGCCAGTCCCGCCTCCCTTCACCTCCTTGTGTCACCAACAAAAACGCTGGACGCTGCTGACCTCACCTAAACCCATCAGCACAAATTCCTTCACGGCCATGCTTCCACCACCTCCATGCACGCACTACACCCAGCAAATTACATGCACTCCTTTGTTTTTTTCAAGTGAGCCACTTTCATTTGTAGAGAGAAGAGAGAAACAAAGTGTTTATATTTGTATGTTGCCTTCATTTTCTAGAGAAACAAAGAAGGAAAAATGGTAGAAGAAAAAATGTTGCTATATATAAATTTGCAGAGAGGAAACATATTAAGAATTGTGCCCCCTTTCTTTTGAAACCCACACATAAATATATATACACCACATGCACGTTGCATGCATGCACAGGAAAGGAAAATGAAAGGAAAATGAGGCTCTATTGCCTTGCATGTAGAGAATAAAAATGAGAAAGTTGTAAAAGGTGAAAGTGATAATGTCCCCTTGTTTTCATCCGTCCTCCTCCTATTATCTCCCTCTTCGCTTTGCTAACTCGAGTGCACCAAAAACGAAAAATGTAGATCTTTTCCATCTCTACAACTTTCATGTTGGCCATATTGGCCAATTCTTAATGTAGAGGAACTTATTTAAATAATTAATGGAAAACGATGTGTGAATAATATGTTTCTATTTACAAAAGAAAATGAACATGTTCTCCCTGTGTAAAATTAATGCCCCCCCTTGATGTCGCCTTCCCTATATATATAGGCTAAATTTCTTAATAGCCAAGTGAACTTTCGTACCAATATTAAATGCAACCATGAGGACATTTAATGCAACAACGTGTGTGGATGCAGAGATATTTTTGTGTTGTTTAAAGTTTTTAAATATTAAAAAGTTTTCAGGGTCCGATGCTACACAATATTACGTTCGCGTATAGATCGTGAAAGATCGAAATAAAAATATGATCATGCACAACAATGTTACGCGATCACAAAACAGCAATAAAACGGACAAGTTAACTCATTCTATAAAACTTCAAAGTACCGACGTTTGATGCAAAAAAACATCAAACAAAAATTTAATTATTTTTCAAATTAAAAATTATGGAAATTTTTTATAAATTAAATTAAAATGACGTCATTAAAAATAAAGTCTAAATTTGAAACGTATATTTTATTATAATTTAAATTCAAATTCGAATATTTAAATAAATTAAATATTCAAATTCAATGACCCAAAAATACGGGTCGTTACAGACACAATATTATTTTAAAATTTGTAAATGAAATATTTTACCCAGGAACATATTTTCTATATATGAAGGAATGATTTTTAAAAACTTTATATTATTATCTATGAAGTGTTGTTGTTAAGAGTTGATGATAATATTCAATTATTATCATCTAGGATTTGGTTAGTCATGTTCGCCCAGTCTTGAGCATTGGCTATGGATTGTAGATTCATCTACAATCTTTTCTTTTAAAATCATAGGTTAGGTTGATAGAAAAAATTTGTGAGAATATTGAAACGAACACCTTATGAATTAAGTTTCATAGTTTGACTATAAGGCGTTCGATGGTATGTTGAGTTAAAGTTGGATTTTAATATAAGGTGTTTAATAAAAAGAAAATATTTTAGATGATTATATAAAAAGGTTAATTTTATAAATCAGGATTATAAAATATATTTTGAAAAAGGATGGATTTTCGAAGAATTTAAATCTTGGAGGCTTTGATAAAGTTTTCAAATGATTCTTGGAAAAGTAGTAGTAATTTACTAAAAAGTATTTTAAAGTATAAATATTTTGATAGGGAATTTGAGAATAAGATTTTTCTACAGACAGTTCGGGGAATAAGTCTCGATCTGTTTTGTGATGATCTGAAAAATCTTCTAAGTGACAATCAGATGTTTGCCTAGGCGGATGTGGTAGTGCACTTAGTAAATTATTCTCTTTGTCATTGTACGATTGAAATGCGTTCGAATCTACATGAATCCAAAGCAAGTTAGAAACAAATATTTTGTTAAAAACTATTTAGCAGGAAATATATATACATAGTATTGTTTCAAAAGGGGATTTGAAAGGAAGAAGTATTTTTATTATTAACTTGTTTGAGTGACTCAGAAGTGACTTCAAATGGGTAGGAGACGTATTCGGATGGTAAACACACCTCTTGGGTATTACCCTACTTGGTAAAGAATATATGATACTATTTGGTAATATCCAGTTCCTTGATATCATTTTGGAGTTACTCGGGCTATATGTATAATTTTTATGGGTTAAGAATTAAGTATCATTTCAAAAGATTCTTGAGTAAAACCCGCATATGTGCTCTTATGTTTTCAAAATAAAAAGGGATTTTGTTTAAAACGATGAGTTAATATATGAAGTTTTTAATTGGGTCAGATTTAATAAGGAGATTTAATAAACTTTGTTTTATTAAGTAGTGTTTTTGGGTTTTAACACCTAGGAGGTTAAATTTTATTTGATGTTATTGGGCCGCCTAATAAAAACCTTTACCTTAGAGGTGTCTAAGAAAAAGTAGACTCTAGGACGAAGTTGGGATACCAACATCCTACTCTTTTTAGCTACTTGCTAGACCGAATGAGTAAAGAAGTTGTATTGGTCGATTCTGTATTAAGACCCAATGTTATTTTGGATCTACATCTGAATAGTTAAAAACTGAACATAATTAAAAATCAGATGTTCTGTATATACTCTTAATGCAACGACCTGGATTTTTGAATAGTTTATAATCAAAAATAGGAATTATTTAAATATTTCAATCTTGGATTTGATGTGAATAAAAATGATTTTGAAAGCTTATTCAAATTTTGTTTACATAAGAATGATGCGGAAAGCTTTTAATTTAGAATTAAAAGTGATTAAACTGGTTTAATAATAATTCGTTTTAATTAACATGTGAAATTATCATTCCGAGGCACTATCTTGGATTTTGACGAAACTAGTACCATCAGATCTAGAATAATGAATTGTTATACTCCTCGAGTTTTATGACGATTGGACATACTGTATGGTCGTGCGAGCTTGAAACGCATAGCAATTAATTTCAGGAATTATAATAAATATAATTTGATTATAAAATCTAACATCTGTATGATGGAATTGGGTCCTGATACTAGTTCCATTGTATTCGGAATAAGGGTAATTAGCAAGGAACGCTAGTGAGCACGCCTCGTTTGGAGTTCGAGATTTTGGAGGGTGAATAGTGTTGGAAAATCATGTATAAAAGGACCACACTTTTCTCTATTTTCTAAAATTTAAAACCCTAACCCTAATTAGCCGCCAAATCCAATGGCCACTATTCCACGGCACCACTAGAGGCATCTTCAGGCGAGTGGTTCAACAAGGAAAAGGTACGAGATGGTGTGATGAAGGAGATGGATAGTTGGATCGCCGTGTATCAACCCATGGCAGCGGGGATCTGGGTTCGACTGTGGCAGCATTTATGGGTTTTTTCTCACGAACGTAGGTGCCATTCGTGGTTAGACCGATGGCGTGGGGGGGGGGGGGACTGGTTCGGGGCTACGCGTGGCGAAGGTGCGGCCATAGGAGAGGTGATGTGGCAGCGGTGTTTGGTTCACGAAGTTGGTGACCTGGTTAATATATAGCGTTAGGGTAACAGGGAAGCTAATTTAGTTAATTACCTTAATTAATTAATATCAATTATCATTTAATTATCTATAAGTTCTAACGATTGTATCTTGCTCATACGAGGTCCAATCGAGGCACCGTTTTGCCATTGAGTTCATATCGAGATTATCCACCCAATGGAGTTGGATTCGTTGAGTTTGGAGCTTGTAGGAATTTTAGTCAAAGAATGAGTTAGAACTTACGATCATTCTAGTGGGCACCTATGGATCTACAGGGACTTTTGCCGAATTTCCGACGAGATATTTCATTGCCTTCACCCATAAATACAGAATTCTTTCTTCATTAAAAGGATCCTCACGCTACCTGTTTCTTTGGACTCCATTATAATCAAGTGTTATTATCATTACTTCATTGTAATCAGATTTATAAGTGATCAATAAAGCAAATTCTTCAAAGAAGTAGGCACACAACGCCAAACCACTATAAATCATTGTGTCTTTTTGTTACTACTTAATTCTGATTACTTATATACTTATCCTCTTTGTTTAGTTTTGATTATTCTTTATTTATTTCTCTACTATTCTATTCTTGAGTGCTTCTGTCCACTTTTGGTGCAAAATACACACACACACACACACACACACACATATATATATATATATAAAGATGAAGATTGCTACGGATGTTTACTATGCTTTGATCATCAAATTTGGTTTCTTTAAACATAGTTGTTTAATTGTGTAAACAAGTCACGTTAAATACATGTCGATATTACAGAAGGAAATCACCTTCCGAATCAAGTCATAAAAGTGATACGGAATCATTAAACTCCTTTGAAATGGTTAAAATGGTTTATAAATGTTTTATAAACACTAAAATCCAATTTGACGAAGTTTTGACAGGTTATGAAAATTGAGTCAAAAATAGGCGCGTCGCATAACGGTAGTTTGCGTTTTTGCACTGTAGAAAGTTAAGTCCATTTATACGATGGATTCAAAGTTGGAATTATTTCCAATAAGAATTTTCAAACTCTCATAATCATAGTTTTTAATCAAAAGAAAAGGATCGAGATTCCGTTTAGTAGGTTTTGAAATATGAGCAAAACAAGTTTTCAAAATAGTCGCGGTTTGGCAGTTCGAAAACCAAAGCGATAAATTCTTTATAAATGATATTTTTAATTTTTTAAAAATATGGAATAAATTTTATAAACCTTTTGAAATGTTTTAAAATAAATTTGAGTTATAAAAATCGATTTCTAAATAATAGAAAAGTTGTTTTGATCAAGTAAGCTTAAAAGCACTATTCGCAGCACTTTTAATAACTTCTGAAATATGGTTTTAAACTTAAGTATTCTTTTCCAAATCTATTATAATGTTTTCAGATAAACAATTAAGTATTTTAAATATGATTTAAATATTTTATAATTTATTTTAAAAGAGTTTAAATAAATAATTTAAAGAAAAGCTGTTATAATCAAGTGATTTAATCTTGACTGTAAAAGCCGATGTGTTGGTTGAATTTTTCTATTCATGAGATCTGGATGTGAGGTGCTTAAACTAAGGGGATGTTGAGGAGCAACCAGTGCCCTGGCTCACCTGGTCTTTTTCTTGGGCGAGGAATAGATAAGGTCAAAATGTTGGAAACGAGGCAATTATGAAAAGTTTAATTTTTCTAAATTTAATACAACCTGGATTATATAACGAAAATCTTCTTAAACGTGATATGAAATTCCAAGGAGGGAACCCATACTATCCGTGTGAAATTAAAATGTGATTTCACCCCTATTCGACGGATATGAAAGGTTGAATATGGAAATTGATGTCAAGTAAAATTAGTATAATTTCTATGGATCAACTTTACTTGAATACTAACTAATTTGGATTTACCATCTTAGAGAACATGGTTTCAACCTATTAAAAAAGATATGTATTTGAAATAAGAAATCTTTTGTTGAGATTTAAATAAATGATTTGGAAATATTTTAATTCCTATAGATCCTTATACTTAAAATTAATTGTTTTGGTTTACAGTAAACGATGTCTTAAATAACATTATTTTGACCTGTTTTAAAAGTACTGATTTGGAAATCTTTGTTAAGATTTAAATAAATGATTTGGAAATATTTCCGTAAGTAAAGGACGAAATGATTTGGAATTATTCCAAGGTTTAAAAGTTTTAATTAAATAAATATTTGATAAAGGAGGTTTAATGATTCCGTATATACCGAAAAGAAATATTTTAAAGATATATGCCTCTAGAAGATAATTTTGATAAAGAAAAAAGTAATCAATCAAATGATAAGCACCTATTTACTTAAACATCTTTTTATCGATGATTGGTTCGAAGGAACCAGGGTCAGATTTGGGGCAACCCTATCCAAGAACCACTTCGAACCAATTTACGAGTTCGAAAGTGAAGATAAGTTAAAGACAATGAAGTTAAAGGCCGAGATCTTCATAACGAAAAGATTGCTTGTTGATAATTTTGGAGAAGCTCCCGAGATAAATAAATAGCAGTAGTCCCTTCGTTCTGTGATCTTCGTATGCAAGGACTACTCGCTACTAATCCTAGGAGTAATTCCCGACAGGATGTGGTAGGAGTGTGTCGTCGGTTTGTCCTGTTCCTAGATAACTTATATGGATGAATGTCTAACATTACATTTCTAAGATCACAGTACATTGATCTCTACAAACATACATCTGTTTGGAGATGTAGGAGGTAACCCATCTTATACTTAACACCCTTCTCTGAGACGTACGAGCTTAGAGGTTGTACTTTTGTGGACATCAATAGTGTATTGTTGGAAATGGAAATGTGGCATTTTAAGTGAAAATATTCTAAGAAAGGTAAAGGTTACCTCAAGCCTCACACCTGGGGGATTGTGAATGGGGATTGCATTAGGGTTAAGTAGTTTGCTACCATTAGGGTATGATATCACCTTTCCAGAATTATTTTGTGCCTGCTATGACATTGGGTAAAAAATATGCGGTGTATGGTATGTGAGATCTCAGATAGGTCGGGAACGGCCATGGCGATATCATATTTGGTGCTATCCGCCACCAAAGGGGTCTGTGGGTAGGCTGGTCTTAATTCGTAGAGGTTTCGAAGATGTTGATCCTCGGTGCATCCCTCTAGAGATGCACAGTATGGGAGGTAGTCCCTTATCTCGCTATTCATTTGGAAATCCATTCTCCAATAAGTGCCTTCCGTTTTGATTATAGAGCCTAGTATGCTGGAATTTAATAATGTAACAATTTCGGCTAAAATTATATAAATTTACATGAAAATTATTTTCATAAGAATATCATTAAAAATAATATTACCAGATTTTGCGTAGTAAATATTTTGGTTATCATAAGGTAAAAACCCATTTCGTGTTTATTTGCGGCATGGTCTTATGAGATACCCTTCATTTTCAAACACTCGTATTTTGAGTTCTCACCGCAGTCCCATACCTGACCCGGAGTTTATCTTCTTTCCCTTAAACTCTGGATGCTCTATTTTTCTAGGCAGCTTAGTAGTCAAGTTTAGTTTGGAACATTTTGAAAGAGCTCGGAGCATGGAGCTAGAAGATTCTTCTGAAGATTATTATCCATTTCCACTACACTTATGTACTATTGTATTCCGCATTTGTAAGGACAAGAGATTTATAACTGTCCATGTTGATGTTAAGTTAAACTCTAATAAATCTATTTAAAATTTTCCATTGTAAAGATTATATGTTGAAATAATATATGTTATTCCATTCGTGTGAGATTCTATTTTTTACTCTGTTCTATCTTTATTTTTTTTCTACCCCTAACGATCGGGTTTTTCGGCACTTGAATTTGTGGCACATGAATATCGAGGATGTATCAGTGTCGATTTCCGAGGATCGAAAAGCTGGGTCGTCATGTTTGGTATCAGAGCTTAGGTTGAGCGCACACCTAAGCCTGATAGGGGCAAAGTCTCATTAGAGATAGGGTTAGTAACACCGTATAATGAGTTGAGTGTATATTATATAAGAGTGTGTATTTGTTAATAATATACAAATGATTTTTATTTTAGAAAAATATGGTAAATGAGATAATTTTACCTAGTATTATATTTTGAATGTAAAGAATATATTTTGAAAAATATACAATTAGATATGTTATAACTTGAATGATAGTTTGAAATCAAGATTAGTAAAATCTACCTATAAGCATCTTGTGATTAGAATTTCACAATTTGACTATAAGATGTTTAATAACAACACTAAGAGGATTAAGAATAATACTTTGGAAAAGGATTTTGGATAATGAGAACTTTTATCTAAAAAGGGTTTTTGGAAAGAGAATTTCAAAGGATTTTATTTGAAATATTCTAAGTATTGGTTTGGGAGAAACAAAATCATGTGCTTAGCAAATGATTGCCCTTAAAATTGTATAGTTAAAATGGATTTATGCTGGGATAGACTTAGATTTATAACCTAACGTTATAATTAGTGAAGACAGTTAAAAAAGCTTAGTATCTAATTGTTTGTTATTGATAATTGTAGAAACCCTCAAGCTACAGGAGAGAGTATTCGAAAGGGGAGACCTTAAGAGCCAATTGGGGATGAGAAGAATGATCTAATCATTCTTTCGAGTGATGAGGAGGAACCGGGAAATGGCCACTTAGAAATATTAAGCTTATTATTAAAGAAGAATTAGATCCATACACCCGACTAGATAAAGATGGTTACCCTATGGCCAAAATTCCTATATCTTCCCTGACTCCAGAACTTATTATAGTGTGTAGTGACGAAGAGACCCCTCAGGCCTAAAAAAGAATGTTGATCACTGACCCAATCGGTTCAAAACTTGAATCGGAAGAAAAGATTCCTGAGGAGGAGTCGATGGAAGAAGAACCTGAACATGAAGAAGACCCGAACACTATGATATCCCATGAATCAAACAACAGTAGTAGAGATAGTAACGTCACATGTGAGATGGACAGAGACCATATTATTTAGTGCGAGGAGTCGTCTGATTCCCCCATTCATTGGGACGACATGGAAGATGAAAACGAAGAATTTGTTGATCCTGAGGAAGAATAAGTGCAAGGTTTAGAAGAATTAGAAGAAGGAGAAGTTATGCAAGAAATGTCAACCGGACTAGGGCATGTGCCATGTAACCAACCCCGGTTGCCATATGAAGAAGATGTGATACCATAGATTGAAGATGGGAAAGAAACCGAAAATAAACAAGATGATAGCGATGACGACGGAGAAGTCTTGTTTGATTTTGAATACAGAGGTGGACCGTCAGCGTCAGACCCAAAGGAGTGATTATATGAGAGATTGGAAGATTTGGAAACACCTATCTAGTATTAGTATGTAGTAGCATATAGATGTATGGATTGTAAGGTAGTTACATTTGTATCAATATTATGAAATCCCAAGTAGATTTAGAAGGACTCAAGAATGACTTAAGTATGTGAGGAGTATGATGTGTGTAGGATTAGGATGAATGTAAAATATTAAGCATGTATAATATAATTATGTTCTTTGTTTATAACTTTGTTCAAATTTAAATACACAAAGCACTTGAGAAAATTTCATAAGAATAAAACTATACCTTTATGAAATGTTTAAAAACTTAAACCAAGATTTTCTAAATATTTTGAAAAAGATAAAAAGTATATGCATTTTACACGAATTATTTCGTAACACGAATTTGGCCTAAAGATTCAAATATAAGATTTTGATATCTAAAAAAGATTTATCACTTGATGCTTTAGGGAAAACATTGATGAGGATTTGTAGTCAGATCCTTATATTTTCTATCATAGTTGAGAGCTATGCAAGGAAAATAGAAGTTTCTAAGCCTAATCGTAGTCCACACCAGAGAAACGAATTATCAATACTTGTCAGAAGTAAAGTTATGGATTTGAATAGTAAGATTGAATCAAATATTTCATACGGATGATCTATATACATCGTACGGGAGCAAGTTTAAAAAAATAATTGAGCAAACACCTTTGGGTTTTGCGTTGTAATTTTGGGGACGAAATTCTTTTAAGAAGGGGAGTCTGTAACGACCCGCAAATTTATCACTTTGATAAATTATATTTATTTTTAAAATATTAAAATGTAAGCTTTTCAACATAGATTATGTTGTTTGAATAATAAATAATTGTGGTAATCTTATTTTGAATAAGTATTTACAAAAATATGTACTTTGGAAAAATATCGATAAAATAGCCGAAAACCTTTTTATCGATAAAGAACTCTATAATTATCAGAAATCGCGCACCAAGCTGGATACATACACTCATTTATTCATATAAACAAGATTATGAAATAAAATTATTTATTTCATTTTTGAGAATAAAAAGTATTTATGGCATCATCAATATTGGCATCATATTTAATAATTGATTTATGAATTTAAATTGAGATTTAATGATTTAATAATTATTAAAATAATTTTTTTTAAATTATAATAATTAATTTTAATTATTTATGAAGGGATAATAAATCATTTATAATAGTTTTATAAAAAGATATACTTGACTTGAAAATATAAGAAAATTCGTATCACTTTATCGATATAACGGTACTTTTTGTAAACAATTGTTTAAAATTATTTTATATGGTTTTATAAATCAAATGTGATCATTTTAATTAGTTAAAAATGATAAAAAATTAGTTTTCAAATTTTGTTTACATGTGACTGGAATCGACTTCCCAATTTTCAACGGTTTAATGAACGGAAGTTGTTGCAACATTGTTTATATCACTTGAACACATATCTAAACATACACATACATAGCCTAACATATACATGAACACATATATACATACAAATATACTTCCCATTTACATTTGAATTTACATGTAGTGAAAAGTATAAATATCTAAGCTATTTTCTACCCTAAAAAGCAAACATCCATTCACTTACACACCATCATCATCACACACATGGAGGCATAAGGGGGGTGGATTGTCGTGCGTTTGGAAGAGATGGAGGGGGTGTGGGCAAGGGGAAAATGTGTAATTATGCATTTAGATATTTATTTCCAAATTTTTCTATAAATACCCACCATTCTCTTTATAATTTTACACACTATTCTACTTCATCTTCTTCATCATTTTCAAGCTTTTCCATAGCTTCCTACCTTAATTATGAAGAAAAATATTGTAAAAATAAATTAAATTTATATAAGTATATATACATAAGCAATCCACTTCAAAACCAAACCAAATCACCTCCTTTCCTCACTTATAACCCACAACCACCACCTCCTACAATGAAGGCCGAGCACAATTCCATTTGCAAGCTTAGGTCATGCCCTTCTCAAGGTCCAATGCTGGATTCCATGGGCTTTAATTCGATCATAGCGAAGCTATAGCAAATTTTCGAGAAGTTAGAAACCAATGAAGGTGAGAAACTCTATACACACAGACACACACAAAGATGATGATGTGATATGATTGCTATGGATTTTTACTATGCTTTGATCATCAAGTTTGGTTGTTTTAAACATAGTTGTTTAATTGTGTAAACAAGTCACGTTAAATACACGTCGATATTACACAAGGAAATCTCTTTCTGAATCAGTCATAAAAGCGATATGAAATCATTAAACCCCTTTGAAATGATTTAAAATGGTTTATAAATGTTTTATAAACGCTAAAATCCAATTTGGCGAATTTTTGACAAGTTATAAAAATTGAGTCAAAAATAGGCGCGTCGCGTAACGGTAGTTCGCGATTTCGTGCCCTAGAAAGTTAAATCCATTTATACAATTCATTCGGAGTCGGAATTCTTTATAATAAGAATTTTTCAAACTCTTATAATCATAATTTTCAAACAAAAGAAAAAGATCAAGATTTCATTTTGTAGATTTTGAAATATGAGCAAAACAAGTTTTCAAAATAGTTGTGGTTTGGCAGCTCGAAAACCAAAGCGGTAAATTCTTTATAAATGATGTTTTTAATTCTTTTAAAATATGAGATAAATTTATAATTCTTTTAAATGTTCTAAAATAGATTTGAGTTATAAAAATGGATTTCTAAATAATAGAAAAGTTGTTTTGATTAAATAAGCTTAAAAGCACTACTCGCAGCACTTTCAATAACTTTTGAAATATGATTTTGAACTTAAGTATTCTTTCCCAAATCTTTTATAAATGTTTCCAAATAAATAATTAAGTATTTTAAAAATTATTTAAATGTTTTATAATTTATTTTAAATGAGTTTGAATAAATGATTTAAAGAAAAGCTGTTATAATCAAGTTAATTAATCTTGGCTCTAAAAGCCGATGAGTAGACTGGACTTTTCTATTCGTGAGATCCGGATGTGAGATGCTTAAACTAAGGAGACGTTCGGGAGCAACCAGTGCCCTGGCTCACCTGGCCTTTTTCCTGGGCAAGGAATAAATAAGGTTGAAATGTCAAAAACGAGTTAAGTATAAAAAATTTAATTTTTCTAAATTTAATACAACTTGGATTATATAAAGACAATCTTCGTATACTTGGTATTAAAATCCTAGGAGGGAACTTGTATTATCCATGTAAATTTAAAAGGTGATTTCATCACTATTCGATGGATAGTAAAGGTTGAATATGAAAATTTAAAATTAGTATAATTTCTATGGACCCGTTTATTTGAATACTAACTAATTCGAATTTACCATCTTAGACAACATGGTTTCAACCTACTAAAAAAGGTATGTATTTGAAATAAGAAATCTTTTGTTGAGATTTTAGTAAATGATTTGGAATTATTTTAATTTCTATGGATCCTTATACTTATAATTAATTTTTTTGGGATTACAGTAAACGATGTTGTAAATAACATTGTTTTTGACCCATTTTAAAAGTTATGATTTGGAAATCTTTGTTAATATTTTAATAAACGATTTGGAAATATTTCCCTAAGTATAGGACGAAATGATTTGGAATTATTCCAAGGTTTAAAAAGGTTTTAATTAAACAAAGATTTGATAAGGAGGTTTAATGATTCTATACATACTGGAAAGAAATGTTTTAAAGATGTATGTCTCTAGAAGATATTTTTAATAAAGAGAAAAGTAATCAATCAAATGATAAGCACCTATTTACTTGAACATCTTTTTATCGATTATTGGTTCGTAGGAACTGGGTCGGATTTGGGGCGATCCCTATCAGAGAACCACTTCGAACTAATTTACGAGTTTGAAAGTGAAGATATGTTGAAGACAATGAAGTTGAAGGTGGGGATTTTCATAACGGAAGGATTGCTTGTTGATAATTTTGGAGTAGCTCCCGAGATAAATAAATTGCAGTGGTCCTTTCATTTTGGATCTTCGTATGCAAGGACTACTCGCTACTAATCCTAGGAGTAATTCTTGATAGGATATGGTAGGAGAGTGCCATCGATTTGTCCTATTCCTGGACAACTTGTATGGATGAATGTCTGACATTGCATTTCTAAGATCACAACGCATTGATCTCTACAAACGTACATCTGTTTGGTGGTGTAAGAGGTAACCCCTCTTATACTTAACACCCTTCTCTGAGATGTATGAGCTCAGATGTTGTACTTTTGTAGAAATCAAAATTGTGTTCTTGAAAATGATGAAACAAGGGTTGCTTTAGGGCTAAAAGGTTCACTACCATTAGGGTATGATATCACCATTTCTAGATTTATTTTGCGTCCACTATGACGTAGGGTAAAAAAATATGTGGTGTATGGTATGTGAGATCTCAGATAGGTCAGAAACGGCCAAGGTGATATCATCTTCGGTGCTATCCGCCACCAGATGGGTCAGCAGGTAGGTTGGTCTTAATTCATAGAGGTTTTGAAGACGTCGATCCTCGGTGCATCCCTCTAGAGATGCACTGTACGGAAGGTAGTCCCTTACCTTGCTATTCATTTGGAAATTCATTCTCCAATAAGTGCTTTCTGTTTTAATTATAGAGCCTAGTATGCAGGAATTTAATAATGTAACAATTTTGGCTAAGATTATGTAAGTTTACTTGAAAAGTGTTTTTAAAAGAATGTCATTAAAAATAATATTACCAGATTTTGCGTTGTAAAGATTTTAGTTATCATAAGGTAAAAACCCGATCCACGTTTATGTGCAGCATGGTCTTATGAGATACCCTTTGTTTTCAAACACTCGTATTTTAAGTTTCTCACACCAGTCCCATGTGACCTGGAGTTTATTTTCTTTCCCTTAAACTCTGGGTGCCCTATTTTTTCGGGCATCCTAGTAGTCAAGTTTAGTTTAGAGCATTTTGAAAGAGCTCGGAGCATGGAGATAGAAGATTCTTTTGAAGATTGTTATCCTTTTCCACCACACTGATGTACTATTGTATTCCGCATTTGTAGAGACAAAGATTTATAACTGTCCATGTTGATGTTAAGTTAAAGATTGATAAATGTATTTAAAGTTTTCTGATATAAAGATCGTATGTTGAAAAAAAATATGTTATTTCATTCATGTGAGATTCTATTTTCTACTATGTTCTGTCTTTATTTTATTTCTACCCTTAACGATCGGGTTTTCCGGCACTTGAATTTGCGGTACATGAATACTTCGGATGTATTAGTATCAATTTCCAAGGGTCGAAAAGCTAGGTCGTCACAAACGGGGAAATTATACTAAACGTATGAGTGGCGTACTTGTTATTTTTGAAATGGTTTTGAAAAGATTTTTCGAAAACTCATACTATATATATACACACTTATTTTAAATTTACGCTTAACTCTATAAATTCCGACTATAGAAGTAGTTACGACCATATTTAGAAAGGATGGGCGAGGCGACTATGAGTTGGAAGAATAAATAGAGGTAATTTCTACTCCTACTCCGATTACCCATGGAAAAGAGACCATATCTTTAGGAGCAAACTAGGGAGAACATGACCTCAACTTGTGGAAGCGCCCTAGAATATGGATAGTAATTGACTCCTTGATAGGATCTAGTCTTCCTTATCATTGTGGATCCTATAGACATATTTAATTATAAGGGTGACGGTAGATGGAATGGTTGATAGGAAATAAATGACCTTAAGGAAACGTCCGTTAGGCTAACAATTAATAATGACAAATTAACATTTATAGAGGTAACAAATGAAGGTGTTATGTATTAATAAAACACGGATGTAAGGGAAGAAGCAAACTTCCGTAAGAAAGAATACATTTATCACCACAAGGAGGAAATTATATTCTTAAAGGGTAGAGTACAAAGATTTAAAAGAAAGAACAAATTTTAATCCTACCTTTTAGGACATAATTTGATAAAAAGGTTTCTTTGAAAACCCCTTGAAAATTTTGAAAGTGCTTTTCAAAAGATTGAAATGAAAATCTTATAAGTTAGAAATTTTTGATAAAAAGTGATTTTAGATGACTTTTAAATTATACCACCGTTTATTTTGTAAAAAGTTTGAAAAGAGGTAGTAAATATAAAAAGGATGGTGAAACAATTTTGGTAGGTGATTTTAATTTATAAATTTGGTGACTTGAGAAGTTGGAAAAAGGTTTCCATTTATTAACTTCTCAATTTGAAATTTGACTGGATTAGAAAAACTTTCAAATTCCTTGTTTTGTATTATTCTATTTTTCTATGTTATATTTCCTATGTAATAAATTTGAAAGTCTTTCCTTTATAACTTCTTAGAGGCTGTATAAGTTGGAAATTTTTAGAAATATAATTATGGTTTTAGACAACATTGGAAATATACCACCATTAGTTTTGGAAAAGTTTGGAAAGTAATGCAATTTTTAAAAGCGGTGAATTTCTTTAAGATAAAATGGTGGATGGTTTTAATTGTAAATTAATACCATGAAAAGTTTTCATTCGTTAACCTTTTTAATTTGATTAAAATTTTTAATTTTTAGTTCTTTGATTCTTCTATCTTTCCTTGTTTATAAACCTAAAAGTTCTTTCTTTAGAACTCCTTTTAGGGGTTTATAGATAAAAAAATACCTATTTTTGGATAGAGAAATAGAAAGGAAGGAATGTCCAATAGTATAGGAAGGAGAGCATTACCAGATAAGGTGATGAAGAGAATGATGGCTGGAATTTAGGTAATAATAGAATTGTGAATTCTGCTAAACGAGATGTTGAAAGGAGTAATAGAATAATATAGAAGTTACATTTATCTACTCAATCTATTTTTCTATCGTATAAAGTTATAAAACGTATCTTTGACCATTAATTGGATTTAAATGATGATTGATAAATAAGTAAGAGGTGTTTGTATAAGGAGAAGCATTTATGTAAAGATGAGAATTTTATATGTTTTTCCTAATTTGAATACAAAAGTTATTTGAATAATAATAATAGTGGATTAGATAAGGAAAAGTGTTGCAAGAGTTTTTGAGCAAAGTTACGAGATATATTTCAAAAATAACAGTATATTTTGAGTAATAAGGTAATAAATATAATTGTACGCTTTAGAAGGAAATAACTGTTATTTTGAAATGATGATTGTGAAAAATTTACTATTTTGTAAAAGATAATTCTTGTAGCTAGAAAACTCTTTGAAACAAAAATGGTATAACATATTATTTTGGAAAGATAATTAAGTTTTGAACCTTTTGTGTTAAAATTCCTATTTTCAAAAAGGAGTAAATCCTTATTTGTAAGCTGTTAAAAAAGAAAGTTTTTCATAAGTTGCTTTTTGAAAAACCAAGAGAATTTTGAGTGCCTTGAATTAGAAAGTCTAACATTCAAAAAAAAGTTTTGATAAGGAAAGTTTTAAAAAGGGAGATTATTTTATTCCTATTTGGGAACAAAGGAATTTTGAATCTTTGATAAAGGCTTTTATTGAAGTTTAAATTTTCAAAGATGAAGATATTGAACTTGATACTTCATGTTTTAAGTATTGCAAGAAATGAAGTAATAAATGCTTATTTTTAAATAAGTCTATTTGTATGAAGATATTTTATTTTGTATGCGAAAGTTATTATTTTATAAAAATTTATGGAGTAGATACGAATCATGACCTAGGTGGGACAGACTAAGGGTCTTTCTAGGATATGAGTAAAATAGAAATAGAATATACAAACTAATCTAGAAATTTGAAGTTAGTCCCAAACCCCTATTTGAAGAAGTTGGTAAAGTGTAAAGATATTCCAGATCTCTAATTGGGTTATGAATTAGGTTGCCCATAGAGTATGAATTTCTACATTTTAATTTTGGAGCAATTTTCACGTAATTTCCATAAATTATCTAATTCCAAAATACATGTAAAATTGCATTGTTTGAAGTAACGAGGAATACACTAAAAAAGAAAGAGATATGTAAGAGATGGATATTTCTTTCCATAGTTTACCCTGTCTGTTTCAATAATAAGAAAAGAAACGATTCCTTGTAATTTCAAACAAAGCAAAAATCTTAATTTTGGTTAATTTATGACAGTAATATTTTTTGGAAGGATACCTTCGATGAATTAAAATATGAAAATGAGTATTCCAGTTGTAGAATTAGTAGTTAGATATAGATATCGTACAGCTACGCTAAACGACTAGAATATATACATATAGCATAAACTGCGACTATATGCGTATTAGTTAGTAATTGATGGATTATGATTTATGGATGTTAATTACAAATTTAACGGGCGATAAATTTGTAATTAATGAGAGGAAAAGTAATATAAAAGGGGACTGATTTAGGAACTTGATATTGCATTTGTGGAAGAAAGAAATTTGAGTAATGAATGGATTTTGAAAACCCGAAGAAGGTTAAAAAGATTGAAGAATGATTAATTGGAAATGGTCTAATTCTGACAGTAATGATCAACTGCTATGGACATTAAATGAAGCAATAAATGGACCATATTTATTAAAGATCGAAAAAAGAAGGAAAAATTAAGAAAATGGGTAGCAATGGAATGAAATATTAAAGATAGCCAATCTTAATTTAAAAAGGAGTGGTAGGATCTCAACATCATTTATATTAACTGATAATAAATGCAAACTTCCAGTAAAATTTTCTTTTGGAGTTCTTAGATTATAGTCGCTAGTTACCTTCCTTAGTTAGTGGAAAATTGGATGATGTGGTATAAGATATATTCCCATTTTATTTCTATGTAGCCTTTATGAATGAGATTTAAACCACTTGATATACGTTGGGAAGCAATGTAAATAAGAAAATTCTATGGGAACACTTAACTAGCGATAGACCATACGTAAAACCAGAGTTAATGAGGAAATTAGGTTAGTAGCCTAAAGTGAGTAAATGTCTCGATCTCAAAACTTTAGATTTTGCGAAACATAATGGATTTAGCTCACAAAATGCAACCATGCAAGGAAAAGAGAAACTGTATAGGAATGAGAATGGAATTTTCTATTGATCAAGGATTAAGAAGAAGGTGGCAGAAGTTTTCCATTAGAAGCAGTGGAACCATAACCCTCCAACACAATTTATGGAGTTGCGCTTTGCATCGTTAGTAACAGGGACCCTTAGTTTACTAGAAAAATTATATGGATTTGCTAGTAGCTTTAGGAACTAACTTTTGGAACTTCGTTGAATCGGAGCATCGCTTACCGACTGAAGACCGATGGACAAACTGAAGGAATGGATAGGAACTTGGAAGATTTGTTGAGAGCTTGCATCTTGGACTTTGGAGGCCCTTAGGAGTGCAGCTTACCCTTAATAGAATTCAGTAGGATGGTAGTCATCAATGGACGATTAGTATGGCACCCTTGAAACATTTTTTTGGAGAGACCATGCAAATTGTTAAATTATGGGTGGGAAACCACTGACAAGTTTTACTTGGACCAGATTTGTATTGAGAGACTTTGGAAAGTCAGAATTGATTAGGCAGTGTATGATTTGGATAGTTGGAAAGTAGGCACCAGATTTATTAGGCCTTTTCCCAATATGGGAAAAACAAGAAAACTTTATGTTGGAAGGAGTCCATGACATTTTGCATTTGAGGAAAACCTTCGTAGCATAGCAATTGTTGTAGAGCCTAATCAATTAGGGGATTTTAAGATGGAGCAAATAGCGTCCCGTGCCACTGCGTGCATCGTGGAGCACGGAACTTGGAGGCTTCGCCACAAAGAATTGGATTAGGTTCGTGTATAATAATGAGAAAATCTAATGGGAGGCATGAGGACGCTTCGTCCAAAACCTTTCTTTGGAAAATTTTCTCTCCAAAATTAGGATTTTAGCTGTATCGTGGTTGCTAGATTGGATGGTAGGAGATGGTTCCTACACTTTTCACAACCACTTTACGCTTATATAGAAATTTTTATGCATGTTTAGGGTATTTGCATACATACTTTCATGATACGATTACACACTCACGCTAGGATTGACCTCATTTTAGTATGTCTGTAGTACATAATCACATTGCATTATTGGTTGTGTAGATAACTTGGTTGTATAACATGGATGTTATTGCATGTTACGCTGTTCACCCCTTGAAATATTTGGGGACAAAATCCTTTTTAAGGCGGGAAGAATGTAACACCCCGTAAAATGAATCATAAGTAAATGGAGTAAATTGAATTAAATATTACAAAATGCCGATCTGTTTATGAAAATGGAGTAAATTGACCACGAAAGTTATTCCGTTGCGTTCGCGGCGAAATGCCGATTTGCTTCCATATATAATATGCTGAAAATGGAGCTCAAACAAAGAAGTTATGAGCATTTTAAGTTCCCAGATTTAAATTAATTTAGTTTGAATTCAAATGAGAAATCAAATTTAGATTTTAAATTTAAAGTATTAGCTTGGGGGCTAAGTAAACATTTATTTAACGTTTAACGTTAAAAAGTTAATTACGGAATAAAATAATGAGTAAATTAGTTTAAAGGAAAAAGTTTAATAAAATTTAATTTTAATGGACGTTAAAATTTAACTTCCGTCTCAAGGACAAGCGTCAAAATTTCACGATCGTTCTTGCTTTTTTAGTCTCTTTTCCTCTGTAAACAAAATTTCTCCTCCATCAAACAATGGCAACCCAAACCCAAATCAATTTTCTTCCTCAAACTGATTTACAAGCGCAATCGACTTCGGAAGCTAAGTCGATGGACGTAAATCCACATATTTCAACAAATCCTGAAACAAATAAACGATGAACCAAGGATTTCAAAAAGTAGGGTTTCGAATGCTATGCGTACAGAAATAAAGAGAAGACGAAAAACTAATTCATCCACGGCTGTTGATTCGACTGATATTCATGAAGAAATTAAGAGGACGAGAAAATCTAGGGCAGCAAAAACTGTGAATGAAGACGACATGAAGAAATAATGGCTTTGTGATGAAATCGTCAGTAAAAAAGAAAGACAAATGTATAACATCTGATTTTTTTCAAAATAAAAGATAATTTTACAATGATAGTTGAATTATCATTTTAATTGTAAATAGTTTTACAATAAAAGTTTATGCTGAGTGGGTAATCATATAGACAGTTTTAGAATGATAATTGAATATATCACTTTATTCGTTACATGCATTATATTGAAATGGTAGATGAAAATAGCATTCTAGTTTTTGATAAATGTTAGATGATAATTAGATTGATAATTAAAGAATGATAGTTGAATATATCACTTTATTTACTGTATGTGTAATGATGCAATTATAGATGAAAATAACATTTCGATATTTAATAGACGGTAGATGATAATTAGATGGATAGTTATTGAATGATAGTTCAATACATCATTTGATTTGTTGCATGCATCATATTGAAATATGAGATGATGGATGAACATAGCATTCAGTTTTTGACAGATGATATACAATTATAAGATGAATAGTTACAGAATGATAGAAAAATATAACATTGAAAAAAATGATAGACAAACATAGCATGATAGAATGATAGTTGAATATATCACTTTATTTACTGTATGTGTAATGATGCAATGATAGATGTAAATAGCATTTCAATATTTGATAGACGGTAGACAATAATTAGATAGATAGTTATTGAATGATAGTTCAATATATCATTTGATTTGTATGCACCATATTAAAATATGAGATGATAGATGAACATAACATTCAGTCTATGACAGATGATAAACAACAATAAGATGAATAATTATAGAATGATAGACAAATATAGCATTGAAAAAAATGATAGACAAACATAGCATGACAGAATGATAGTTGAATATATCATTTTATTTACTGTATGTGTTATGATGGAATGATAAATGATAAATGAAAATAGCATTTCAATATTTGATAAACTGTAGAGGATAATCAGATAGATAGTTATTGAATGATAGTTCAATATATCATTTGATTTGTATGCATCATATTGAAATATGAGATGATAGATGAACATAGCATTCAGTTTTTGAGGTTGATGGACAACAATAAGATGAATAGTTACAGAATGATAGACAAATATAGCATTGAAAAAAATGATAGACAAACATAGCATTCAATCTTTAAACTGTAAAAGCATACATTGAAAAAGAGTAATGATAAACAAATATAGCATTTGAAAAAATAATGATAGATGAATATAGCACTAGAAAATTATGCATTCATAGTTGAAAAAATTGATAAATAAAAATAAGAATGCATTTAAAAAATGAGACATGAAAATAACATTATACTTTGTTAAATACAGAATTATTCATTCATAGTTTTTTGTACAAGAATCAAAAGGTAAAAGATTGAAGAAAGCAAAAACAACAGAAGGAAAAAAATAAAAGAAAGTATCTTTGGAAAAAATTCAGTATCGATGTAGCTTGCTTCCAATGATAAAAAATTTTTGGAAAATTAAGGAAATGGGAGGTTACCTTGTAGATCAATTGAATTATTTAAAACAAACACCCTTCGAAAAATTTATGCTAGTGTTTTTCAAAGAAATTTTATCCATAGCCGCTTTTACAAAATCATCAACAACCTTAGATGATATCATAGAAACATTTTCTATCAATGATGAAGCTTTTAAAGTGGGGAATATTTTTCTAAAAATCAAACCTGAAGATGTTTCAATTCTCTTTAGCTTACCTTTGTCTGGAATTAATATTTTTCCATTACCTAAAATGAGTTTACAAATCCTTCCAGACAATTGTAAAGATTTTGTACTAAGAAATTTTGGAACAGTGGAGCACATCACAAAGGTTCTTACAATTTCAAAGATAAATAATGTACTGGAAACACAACAATTTCAACATGAAATTGATTTTCCAAAACTGATTATTATTCTTGCAATGATAACCTTCTTCTTTCCCGACAACCAAAGATACTTACCATGGGGATATATTCCCTATATCCTTGATCAAAACAAAATGAACTCAGTATCTTGGCCGGTTTCAATTCATCATTCATTGATTAGAGCTTTGACGGCTTTCAAAACAAAGCCGAGAAACATGTCGGGTTGTTCCATGCTCCCAATTGTAAGTACAACATTCTAACTTTATGTTAACACATCTATCTCTATAAATTAAATTATACACATTATATGTTTTAACAAGTAATATTTTATTTGTAGTTTTTCCTATGCGAGCATGTGAATTTGATATCTCCATTAGCAACATACTATTCTACCTTACCTAGATTTGGGAGGTGGAATATCGAAAGCTTAAAAAAGGTCATTTCAAGAGAAGCTTTGATGAACATGGACAATAGAAAGGTATTATTTCTCACACAAGTACAAGAAATATATAATGATAGATAAATATATCATAACATAGTGTATATTAACAGTTTTCATTTTGTTATTATACAGTCATAATTTAAATGATAGTTACGTATATTATTTCTGCACAAATACAATTTTCTTTAGTTGCTACTAAAGAATGATAGTTAGATATAACATCACATGAAAAATGACAATTATATATAAAATTAGTTTATTCATTGTATGTTAGCTCATTCATTACTATTTATGTTATTACATAGATTTTTGTTGAAATAAGAAACCTGACTGAAGATGAAAAAGCACTTTTTCAACAAACAAGCCAACAAAAATTTGTTCAGCTAGATACCAATGAGAATATTAGGATACAAAAAATAGAAAACTTGGAAGAGACATCAAAAAAGCAAGTCGACTCAATGCAGCAGTACATTGAAGATTTGGAAAATAAATTAAAGAAGAGTGAAAAAGAATTAGAAAAAGAGAGACGGAAAAAAATACAAGTAGAAGGCATTATCATACAGTTGAGAAAAGAAATCAAGATGTTGAAATCAAAAGAAAGAGAAGAATAGAACCACCATCATTTGATCTCAATATAACTCAGGAAATTAAAATGATGCAGCAAGAGAAAGAACAACATGATCAAAAGAAACCTTCAGAGGCAACAGAAAAATCCTCGATAGTGCATGAAAAAACACAGAAGAAACCAAGCTCTTTAGTTCTGAGGGTTAAAAAGCGCCAACGAAGGAATAGAATTGATCCCGATTGCCAGTATGAAATTGTTCACAGAAAAACAAAGAAAAATGTTGACAATGAAGACCAAATGGAGCAACCTGAAACTGAAGAAGGTCAAAAAGAAAATACAAGTGAACATGAACAAGAAGAACAAAATGAAGAATCTGATTATGAAGAGGAATCTGAAACTGAAATAGATGAGCAAGTCACTACAATTGAAAATGAAGAAATTATTGATGTTGATGGGTACTCGCCATCAAGTAAAGCTTACAAGAGTAAAGATATCACAAAAAGCAGTATTCTACAATTATTGAATGAAGAACAGCAAAACAAAATTCTTACTTTCTTCAAATTTAACGAAAATGAGAAGTAAGATTTTTGATCTTTTTTCTTTCATTATACTTGTAATTAAATAAAATTGAAAAAAAACCAACTTGTCAATTATTGATTTTCAAGTACAGCAATGTAGCATATGAAAAAGATGAAGGGAACAAAGGAGGAATCACAATGGTGAAATCTATGCTGGAAGCCGTTCTATTTAAGGGGGTTACAGATGGACAGGTAAGCATCAAATTAGAATTATAATAGTAAAAAAGTGTATATAAATGTATAAAATGGAAGAATGATAGGTAAACCTAGCATTCAACTTTTCAAAGTGCATATAAATGAATTGAATGAGAGGGTGACAGCTAAAAGTAGCATTAGTATTTGTAAAATGCAGATAACAGTATAGGATGGGAGAATGATTGTTAAAACTAGCATTCATAGTTTTTTAAGTGCATATAAATGTATAGGATGAGAGAATGATAGTTAAAACTAGCATTGAAAGTTTCAAACTGCATATAAATGTATTGAATAAAAGAATGGGAGTTAAAAATAACATTAGTATTTGTAAAGGGCATATAAATATATCGAATGTCCAAGATGATTGTTTAAACTATCATTTGCATTTTTTAGTGCATACATTGCTGTAACGACCCTAAATTTTGATCAAATTAAATTGAGAATATTTAATTAATTTTAAATATTTGAACGGTAATTTAATTTGAATCCCCGATCTAACTTTGAATTTGGCAATTAAATATTAATATTTAATCTATTGTAAGGTGAATAAAAATTTGAATCTTCAATTTAAAGCTGAAGAAAAATATTTCAAAAGCTTTTAAATTTTATTTTGATGATACTGAAGATAACGGAAGCTTCAGAATTTAATTTCAAACCGTTTTGTTCAGTTTTAAAATTCTATCGTTCGTATCGATATTTAAAATATAGCCGTCCGAGGCGCAGTCTCGGAATTCGACGAAACCAGTTCCATTGGGTCCGTAATATTGTATTATTATCGGATTCCAAATTTCGTATTTTTCGGTGTTGATACGTGAGCACACGATGAGTAATCGCGTCGAAAATTTAAATTGAATTCGATTGAAAATTTAAACTTTGAATTTTGTCACGTCAGTTGCTTTTCATTCCTAAAATCACGCCTACCATCGCGCAGGGAATCACGAAGAAAAGATCGCGCAACCCATCCTTCTTCATTTTTAAAATGTTCCTCTCCCTCCGTTCAGTTCAAATCTAACGAAAGAAAAAAAAATGGACGCTCTTCGTTTTCCCTTACTCTTCCCAACTCATTCGAACGAAGCCTCATTTCTATTCCTTTTTTTTTATCGTTCGAGAATTTTTCCTGAGTGAGACTAGGGTTCGCGAGGATAAAGGTCGCGATCTCGTTCTGGGTGGGATAGGGCTAGGACGTGGGGCGACGTTCTGATGGATGTTGGACTTCGGTGGTTGTGGTCGCGATTTAGATAGGGGCTGGCGGCCGCAAGTTTGATTTGGGCTTCGACCACGGCGAGGTTTGGGGCGCGTTCCAGGCACGCGCACGTGGCTCGTGGACGCGATGGTGGTAGGTTGATGGCGCGTAGGTTCTCGCGTGGGTTCTCGAGCGCAGGGCGGTGGCGAAGTCTGGTAGGTCTAGGGATTCGCGAGCATCGCGAGGAGGCAGGCGATTGAAGTTGTGGAGTTCGATCGATGGTGGAGGGCAGCTTCACGAGTTCGTCGACGTCGAAGTGGCAGGCCCAGTTGAAATGGTATTGGGAAATTCACAAGTCGATGGTGGATGGCTCGCGGGGACGCAGTAACCTAGGACTCGATTGCCGTGGCATCTCCCTGTAAGGTATTTAGTTTTTAGAAATTTTTAATTTGATTAAGATCTGAAAATAAAAATACGCAGTTTCAATTTTATCTACCAGTAAAAGAAATGATATAAAAATAAATATATTATGAGGATTAATTAGTTTAACAAAATTAATTTGTTTGTTTTTATGATTAAAAGATATTTTATTAAAGGAAAGTTAATTTAAATAAATAATTTGTTAAGTAAATTTATCAAAAGGGAAAATTAGGTAAGATAAAAATTTTTTAGGATAAAATTTAATTCATTTAACGATTTTTAATTGTTCGATTAGGTTAAATATTAATAAATCTTACCATATTTATACAAAGTCTATAAGTCGGAGAAAACAGATCGGAATGAAAAATCTTAAGTAAAGTAATTCTTTAAAGTATGGAATTTATAAAAAGAATTTAGTTTAAACCAAGATTATTAGTTTAAAAATATAATTTTTGGTTAATTAAATTATTAAAGGAGAAAATTGGTTTAAATAGAATTATCAGCTAATCAGAACTATTAAACGGTAATTGGTTGTTCGATTTATTTCGAATATTAACGAATTGTATAAATTACTTATACAAGGTTAAAGTCGAGAAAAACAAACTGGATTGGAAATGGATGGCAAAAATTAAAGCTAAGGTGAGATTATTTTCTCACTCAAAATTGATTGCAGTTATTTATTGACTGATTGATTGATATTAGATGTGGTATTAGATATAGTAGGATATATCTATTATATATATAGCAATATATACATATTGGCATATGTATATATTGGATTGATGATTTCCCGCCTCGTATAGCGGATGAGACCCTATTGCGCCGTTAGTAAGCGGATTTTTATAAAACCCATATACCGCGATAATTCCGTACTGGAGCGGAATTGGTATTGTGCTAACGTCTTTGGATGCAGGGAAACAGGTTGGAGGGATCCAACTGGATTCCTCAACTGTATTTACTTATTTACAGATATTGATATATATTCTGTTATCATACTGATATATGATGTTTTGAATGTGTGATGGACTAATTGATGCTGTTGCATCATCGGATTCAGTTTTGAAGTTTAAAATAACATCGTTTACTTTAAAAAGGGTTTTTTAAAGTGAACTTGTTAAAATAAACATTTTATTTGATCTTTGAGTTGATTTATTTCAAATAAATAAACGCCTAAAATTTATAATTATAAAATGTGAAGATATGAATTTATAATTATAAAATGTGAAGATATGAATTTATAATTATAAAATGTGAAGATATGAATTTATAATTATAAAATGTGAAGATATGAATTTATAATTATAAAATGTGAAGATATGAATTTATAATTATAAAATGTGAAGATATGAATTTATAATTATAAAATGTGAAGATATGAATTTATAATTATAAAATGTGAAGATATGAATTTATAATTATAAAATGTGAAGATATGAATTTATAATTATAAAATGTGAAGATATGAATTTATAATTATAAAATGTGAAGATATGAATTTATAATTATAAAATGTGAAGATATGAATTTATAATTATGAAATGTGAAGATACGAAATTTAGGGATTGATAAATTTTGAAGTTATAAAACGTGAATGAAATTGTGGGATAAAAGATTTATAAGAAAATTTACTTATAAACTTGACTTTTTGCCCTTAGATGGAATATAAATAGAACTTGCTAATAAAAATGATTTTTGAAGCTGAAATTGTTATGAAGTGTAAAAGAAATTTATAAAAGTTGTTTTATAAATCTAAAATCACTCAATTTTGATAAATGGATTATAGAAGGTTATTTAAGAAGATTTATAAATCAAAGTTGTTATAAGAGAGGAATAGAATTTATAAACGTTGTTTTATAAATTCGAAATCAATTGAATTTGATAAATTAAATATAGAAGGTTATTAAAGAAGATATATTCACGATCTTGGATAGCGAATTATCTTTGAAATAAATGTGTAGAAAAGATTGAAATTTGGTTAAGTGAAGTATATTCACGATTTTGGACAGTGAATATATTTTTGAATAAAATGGATTCATTTTTGAAGAAGTGATATTAAAAATGAAGTTAAACATTTTAAAGATGTTTTAAAATGTATTATGAATCGAAAACATGGATTTCAACATTTTTATTGTTGAAATAGGCGTTTTCGAAAATATAAGGAAATAATGGACTATAACACTGTTGTTATAGTAAATGATTTCCGAAAGGAAATGTTTTTATGTAGTATTGGGATTTATATATCTATCTTAAATTCGAATCCCTATACTAGTGATTTCGAGTCGTCGTAACGATGTTTTACGCAACATTCGTTTTGACTCAAATAAATGTGTTAAAAGAATATTTTCCTTAAAGGATGAATATATACTTAATTTGATTTAAGTATATCGAATATTTTCAAGTGTTGAAAATGAATAGATTTGTGAAACACTTATTTTTAAATAAGTATGGAAATGCTTTTCCAAATGAAATGAACGTTTTGAGAATTTATCTTTGTAAAAGATAAATTGAAATTGAATATTGAAAATCGATTTGAAAATCGTATATCAGAAGATATTTTGAAATATAAATTCAATATGGAATTTATAAAGAAATGGGAATTCGTTTTAAAAATAAACGTTGATTTATTTTTGAAGTGTGGAAATTATATATCTAGTAAGATATTTTTGAAGAATAAATAATTTGGGAAAATTATTTGGAATCTGATGATGTCGCGCGTCTTTATTGATAGTTAAATAACCGACTATCGATAATTACCTTAAATAGGTATTTGTTGTAAATTGGATGAATTTGAATGCCACACTTATTTTTGAATAATCGCTCACTATTCGGGTTAGCCGGGAAAGGACCATGTGGTCGTATAACCCATTCCGAATACGTGATACGTCGTTATGAATTGCATTTGAAGACCGGTGTTGAAGACCGGATATTTTTGAAAACGGAAGGATTAACGTCGAGTTACTCTACATCGACTGATCTTCGATTTAGAGGTTTTATCACCCTTAGTGACGGGAAGTCCGGACGTGATTAGAAAATTATCCGGATATGCAAGGGCTTCGTGAGAAGTGCCTTCGGTTCTGTTCGATCCCGGAACAGACTTGTATGGATTGTGTGTCTGACGTTACAATTTGAGATATAAAGCTGATTTCTTTCAAATACATTTCTGTTGGTGGCGGAGAATTTATTCTCTTAGCTTAACACCCTTCTCTGAGACGTACGAGCTCAGAGGTTATGTAGTTGAAATTCATCAGCGATATATCCCAATTTGGTAACGTGGCATACTGAGTGTTGCTGTGAAATGATCGGTGTTTGATCATTTGTGATATGATCATTTGTTTGATCTTATATCTTTGTGATCATAGGTTGATCATTTTGTTTGACCCGAAGCAGGGCTTTTTGAGAAAGCGTAGCTTTGTGGACGAGACTTCGTCGAGCCTCACACCCCGGAAATGGTCGAAACAGGACGAATGCGGCAAGGTTCTAGGGAGTAGCGCCCCTTAGTGTATGTCATTCCTTCTGGATAAAGGTGGTATCATGGTATGGAGCCCAGATACTTAACCTCTGTGGTTGCTGCAAAATTTATTTCTTTGTGGTTTGTTGGAAATCGGGGATCCTCGGGAAGATCGGTGACGATCGGGGGATGGCATACGCGTGTCAGTAGTTACCTATTTTTGCAGAGGTAACCCGGCCTTGTGTTGGCAGTGATCCGGTTAGGTTCTCGGGTCGTCTATTCCAGGGACGTACCCATCGTGGAAAAGGAAGTTCCTTAGCCTGACCATTTGTTGGAAATCCAAAGAAACAATACGAGCCTTTACGATTTCAATTGTATAACCTGTCTCCTCAGGAGGCAGCTATAGCAGGCATAATATAATGGTACCTATGCTGGCTAAGATTTATATTATACTTTCGAAATGTTTTCCACTATGCACTAATAATAATATCAAAAAGAATTTGATTTTGCGTAGTAAGCATCTTTGACTATCATAAGAAGAAATCTCCTCCAAGTCTGCGTTTGCATTGTGTGTGTGGTGGGAGGTCTTATGGTAGTTTCATTTTCCAAAAGCATTGCGAATTGACATTAAAGTTTTCCTGTTGTTTATTCTAAAGATAAACTGTTTTACGATCTCACACCAGTCACCATGACTGACTCGGAGTTTATTGTTTCCCTTCTAAACTCTGGGTGCCCACCAATTTCCACACGGGCAGTCTAGAGTTAGATTATCAGGATATTCTGGATATTTTGGAGCTTTGGAGATAAGCTGGAGGACGAGACGTAGTATTTGTATCTGATAGTATTTATTCCACTGTGTATTCTGTATGAGGACAAGTTATATAACTGTCCATTGTTGTATATTGACTCTGATGATTGATGTATATAAAAATTGATATAGTTCTTTGTTTTAAAAGACTAGTAATTATCTATTGTATATTGATCTGCTGCGATGTGTAAGATTCTGATATTGTTTTCTGTTCTGATGTTGTTCTGTTGTTGTTCTTTCTTCTTCTGTTCTCTTCTTCTTCTGCCTTTTTCTTCTTTCCAAAACACTCACTATTGGAGTTTCCGGCGTTTGATTTCTCGGCAGTCGATAAAGTGAGTATCGATGTCGAATTTTCGAAAGTCGAAAAATCCGGTACGTGACAGCGTGGTATCAGAGCATATGGTTAAGCGACAACCCTGCTCTGTTGGGTGTTACTCATTAGAGATAGAGTCAGCAGTACTCTAGGATGAGTTGAGTGTAATAATATATACGAGCGCGTATTTGTTAGTTAATATAAAATTGTTTTGTATTGTGATGATTGGTTTATTGAGTGGTATATGAACCTTCGTCGGCACAGTCTTGCAAAACTGTATCGAAGGGGTTTCTAAACACTTGAATAGAACAATTCGGCACAGTATTGTTTTGAATAGGGTAAATGAAATAATTTTACCCAAATCTATTTTTGTATAAAAAAGAAATGATTTACTGTAAATTATTACAGTATATGATTGCATGGATGTTAGGAAGTAATAATAGTGAATTATCATCACTGAAATTGAATAAGAAATTGAAATCGTAACTCCAAAATTAAGAAATGAATTCATATACAAATGAAATTTGAGAATATAAATTATAAATGTGACTTATAATTTGAAACGGAATTCCAGAGAAGTTTTTGGAAATGTTTTGAAAAAAAAAATTTGAAAATTTTGAGGATTGGAAAGTTTAAATCTTTTTTTATTTGAAAATGAATTTCAAGGGTTTTGAAAAATGTTTTGAAGAAATGAAAAGCTCTAAACTCTTTTCGGTCGCTGGAAAATAATTCCGATGATGACCATGGCATCACCGGTGTTCATTTTCGGGTTTCCAAAAGAGGGATTGCTGCCAAATTGTTTTAAATGGAAGTGTTTGGAAAATTTGGATTTTGTTTTGGAAATTAAAAGGATAATTTGAATTGTTTTCAAATGGTTTTGAAAAAGTTGAAACGACTCTGGAATCCTATTTAAAATACTTACGAAATATTAATAAGTTGATAACTTATAGAATATTTGAAATCTGATTGGAATGAGATTCAAATTGAAAACGAATGAATTAGGGAATGAACAAATAAATTTGCAATTTCAAGTGCAAGAAAATGAAATTGAATGTTAAAATTCATTTTGAATTTGAAAGTAAATAGAACTGGAATTGAATTTGATAAATGAAGTATTAAACTGAAAGTTAGTAAGTGAAGCTAATTGATTATTGACCAAATGGATAAGGTTTGAACGAATTAAATTCAATGATTATAAATGAAGATAAATTGAATTCCAATAGAATTGAAAATGTGAATTATAAGTTCAAATGAATGTGAAATGAAAAATTGAACGAAATTGAATATGTAACTTCAATAGCAAATTTAAAGAGGATATAAGAAGTATATATAGAAAATTTGTAATCGAATTTGCAAAATGATTTGAATGCTGTAACTAGATATAATGGCTAGTAGGATATACAGGTGTATAAAGGGATTGGAAAATTTATTTCACAGATAAATTTGAATTGCTCGAAAAAGGTATGTATTTGAATTATAATATGAGATTTGATGACTTATTTCTCTAGCCGCTTGGCTGTTTCTTTTTCTTTTTGAAATCTGAGAGTCCGTAGGGACGTTTTGTAGTAGTGCCGTATTAGCCGCGCAAAGGAGACGCTGGCGAAATTTTTCGAAAATTCCGAGTGTTAGAAAATTTTTGAGAAATTTTTGAAAGTTTGAATTTGAATTTGAATTTTGAAGAAAAACAATATTGTTTGAAACTTTAATTGGAGTTGGAAAGTTAGTAAAAATGATAACGAATCTTTAGTAGAAAGATTTGTTTTGATGAATTGATAAAACTATTAAATTTGAAAAAAATAGTAGACGAGATAAGGATTACTTTTCCTAACTTGTAATTTCGAGGACGAAATTCTTTTAAGGGGGGAAGTCTGTAACGACCCTGAATTTTGAACAAATTAAATTGAGAATATTTAATTAATTTTAAATATTTGAACGGTAATTTAATTTGAATCCCCGATCTAACTTTGAATTTGGCAATTAAATATTAATATTTAATCTATTGTAAGGTGAATAAAAATTTGAATCTTCAATTTAAAGCTGAAGAAAAATATTTCAAAAGCTTTTAAATTTTATTTTGATGATACTGAAGATAACGGAAGCTTCAGAATTTAATTTCAAACCGTTTTGTTCAGTTTTAAAATTCTATCATTCGTATCGATATTTAAAATATAGCCGTCCGAGGCGCAGTCTCGGAATTCGACGAAACCAGTTCCATTGGGTCCGTAATATTGTATTATTATCGGATTCCAAATTTCGTATTTTTCGGTGTTGATACGTGAGCACACGATGAGTAATCGCGTCGAAAATTTAAATTGAATTCGATTGAAAATTTAAACTTTGAATTTTGTCACGTCAGTTGCTTTTCATTCCTAAAATCACGCCTACCATCGCGCAGGGAATCACGAAGAAAAGATCGCGCAACCCATCCTTCTTCATTTTTAAAATGTTCCTCTCCCTCCGTTCGGTTCAAATCTAACGAAAGAAAAAAAAAATGGACGCTCTTCGTTTTCCCTTACTCTTCCCAACTCATTCGAACGAAGCCTCATTTCTATTCCTTTTTTTTTATCGTTCGAGAATTTTTCCTGAGTGAGACTAGGGTTCGCGAGGATAAAGGTCGCGATCTCGTTCTGGGTGGGATAGGGCTAGGACGTGGGGCGACGTTCTGATGGATGTTGGACTTCGGTGGTTGTGGTCGCGATTTAGATAGGGGCTGGCGGCCGCAAGTTTGATTTGGGCTTCGACCACGGCGAGGTTTGGGGCACGTTCCAGGCACACGCACGTGGCTCGTGGACGCGATGGTGGTAGGTTGATGGCGCGTAGGTTCTCGCGTGGGTTCTCGAGCGCAGGGCGGTGGCGAAGTCTGGTAGGGCTAGGGATTCGCGAGCATCGCGAGGAGGCAGGCGATTGAAGTTGTGGAGTTCGATCGATGGTGGAGGGCAGCTTCACGAGTTCGTCGACGTCGAAGTGGCAGGCCCAGTTGAAATGGTATTGGGAAATTTGCAAGTCGATGGTGGATGGCTCGCGGGGACGCAGTAACCTAGGACTCGATTGCCGTGGCATCTCCCTGTAAGGTATTTAGTTTTCAGAAATTTTTAATTTGATTAAGATCTGAAAATAAAAATACGCAGTTTCAATTTTATTTACCAGTAAAAGAAATGATATAAAAATAAATATATTATGAGGATTAATTAGTTTAACAAAATTAATTTGTTTGTTTTTATGATTAAAAGATATTTTATTAAAGGAAAGTTAATTTAAATAAATAATTTGTTAAGTAAATTTATCAAAAGGGAAAATTAGGTAAGATAAAATTTTTTTAGGATAAAATTTAATTCATTTAACGATTTTTAATTGTTCGATTAGGTTAAATATTAATAAATCTTACCATATTTATACAAAGTCTATAAGTCGGAGAAAACAGATCGGAATGAAAAATCTTAAGTAAAGTAATTCTTTAAAGTATGGAATTTATAAAAAGAATTTAGTTTAAACCAAGATTATTAGTTTAAAAATATAATTTTTGGTTAATTAAATTATTAAAGGAGAAAATTGGTTTAAATAGAATTATCAGCTAATCAGAACTATTAAACGGTAATTGGTTGTTCGATTTATTTCGAATATTAACGAATTGTATAAATTACTTATACAAGGTTAAAGTCGAGAAAAACAAACTGGATTGGAAATGGATGGCAAAAATTAAAGCTAAGGTGAGATTATTTTCTCACTCAAAATTGATTGCAGTTATTTATTGACTGATAGATTGATATTAGATGTGGCATTAGATATAGTAGGATATATCTATTATATATATAGCAATATATACATATTGGCATATGTATATATTGGATTGATGATTTCCCGCCTCGTATAGCGGATGAGACCCTATTGCGCCGTTAGTAAGCGGATTTTTATAAAACCCATATACCGCGATAATTCCGTACTGGAGCGGAATTGGTATTGTGCTAACGTCTTTGGATGCAGGGAAACAAGTTGGAGGGATCCAACTGGATTCCTCAACTGTATTTACTTATTTACAGATATTGATATATATTCTGTTATCATATTGATATATGATGTTTTGAATGTGTGATGGACTAATTGATGCTGTTGCATCATCGGATTCAGTTTTGAAGTTTAAAATAACATCGTTTACTTTAAAAAGGGTTTTTTAAAGTGATCTTGTTAAAATAAACATTTTATTTGATCTTTGATTTGATTTATTTCAAATAAATAAACGCCTAAAATTTATAATTATAAAATGTGAAGATATGAATTTATAATTATAAAATGTGAAGATATGAATTTATAATTATAAAATGTGAAGATATGAATTTATAATTATAAAATGTGAAGATATGAATTTATAATTATAAAATGTGAAGATATGAATTTATAATTATAAAATGTGAAGATATGAATTTATAATTATAAAATGTGAAGATATGAATTTATAATTATAAAATGTGAAGATATGAATTTATAATTATAAAATGTGAAGATATGAATTTATAATTATAAAATGTGAAGATATGAATTTATAATTATAAAATGTGAAGATATGAATTTATAATTATGAAATGTGAAGATACGAAATTTAGGGATTGATAAATTTTGAAGTTATAAAATGTGAATGAAATTGTGGGATAAAAGATTTATAAGAAAATTTACTTATAAACTTGACTTTTTGCCCTTAGATGGAATATAAATAGAACTTGCTAATAAAAATGATTTTTGAAGCTGAAATTGTTATGAAGTGTAAAAGAAATTTATAAAAGTTGTTTTATAAATCTAAAATCACTCAATTTTGATAAATGGATTATAGAAGGTTATTTAAGAAGATTTATAAATCAAAGTTGTTATAAGAGAGGAATAGAATTTATAAACGTTGTTTTATAAATTCGAAATCAATTGAATTTGATAAATTAAATATAGAAGGTTATTAAAGAAGATATATTCACGATCTTGGATAGCGAATTATCTTTGAAATAAATGTGTAGAAAAGATTGAAATTTGGTTAAGTGAAGTATATTCACGATTTTGGACAGTGAATATATTTTTGAATAAAATGGATTCATTTTTGAAGAAGTGATATTAAAAATGAAGTTAAACATTTTAAAGATGTTTTAAAATGTATTATGAATCGAAAACATGGATTTCAACATTTTTATTGTTGAAATAGGCGTTTTCGAAAATATAAGGAAATAATGGACTATAACACTGTTGTTATAGTAAATGATTTCCGAAAGGAAATGTTTTTATGTAGTATTGGGATTTATATATCTATCTTAAATTCGAATCCCTATACTAGTGATTTCGAGTCGTCGTAACGATGTTTTACGCAACATTCATTTTGACTCAAATAAATGTGTTAAAAGAATATTTTCCTTAAAGGATGAATATATACTTAATTTGATTTAAGTATATCGAATATTTTCAAGTGTTGAAAATGAATAGATTTGTGAAACACTTATTTTTAAATAAGTATGGAAATGCTTTTCCAAATGAAATGAACGTTTTGAGAATTTATCTTTGTAAAAGATAAATTGAAATTGAATATTGAAAATCGATTTGAAAATCGTATATCAGAAGATATTTTGAAATATAAATTCAATATGGAATTTATAAAGAAATGGGAATTCGTTTTAAAAATAAACGTTGATTTATTTTTGAAGTGTGGAAATTATATATCTAGTAAGATATTTTTGAAGAATAAATAATTTGGGAAAATTATTTGGAATCTGATGATGTCGCGCGTCTTTATTGATAGTTAAATAACCGACTATCGATAATTACCTTAAATAGGTATTTGTTGTAAATTGGATGAATTTGAATGCCACACTTATTTTTGAATAATCGCTCACTATTCGGGTTAGCCGGGAAAGGACCATGGGGTCGTATAACCCATTCCGAATACGTGATACGTCGTTATGAATTGCATTTGAAGACCGGTGTTGAAGACCGGATATTTTTGAAAACGGAAGGATTAACGTCGAGTTACTCTACATCGACTGATCTTCGATTTAGAGGTTTTATCACCCTTAGTGACGGGAAGTCCGGACGTGATTAGAAAATTATCCGGATATGCAAGGGCTTCGTGAGAAGTGCCTTCGGTTCTGTTCGATCCCGGAACAGACTTGTATGGATTGTGTGTCTGACGTTACAATTTGAGATATAAAGCCGATTTCTTTCAAATATATTTCTGTTGGTGGCGGAGAATTTATTCTCTTAGCTTAACACCCTTCTCTGAGACGTACGAGCTCAGAGGTTATGTAGTTGAAATTCATCAGCGATATATCCCAATTTGGTAACGTGGCATACTGAGTGTTGCTGTGAAATGATCGGTGTTTGATCATTTATGATATGATCATTTGTTTGATCTTATATCTTTGTGATCATAGGTTGATCATTTTGTTTGACCCGAAGCAGGGCTTTTTGAGAAAGCGTAGCTTTGTGGACGAGACTTCGTCGAGCCTCACACCCCGGAAATGGTCGAAACAGGACGAATGCGGCAAGGTTCTAGGGAGTAGCGCCCCTTAGTGTATGTCATTCCTTCTGGATAAAGGTGGTATCATGGTATGGAGCCCAGATACTTAACCTCTGTGGTTGCTGCAAAATTTATTTCTTTGTGGTTTGTTGGAAATCGGGGATCCTCGGGAAGATCGGTGACGATCGGGGGATGGCATACGCGTGTCAGTAGTTACCTATTTTTGCAGAGGTAACCCGGCCTTGTGTTGGCAGAGATCCGGTTAGGTTCTCGGGTCGTCTATTCCAGGGACGTACCCATCGTGGAAAAGGAAGTTCCTTAGCCTGACCATTTGTTGGAAATCCAAAGAAACAATACGAGCCTTTACGATTTCAATTGTATAACCTGTCTCCTCAGGAGGCAGCTATAGCAGGCATAATATAATGGTACCTATGCTGGCTAAGATTTATATTATACTTTCGAAATGTTTTCCACTATGCACTAATAATAATATCAAAAAGAATTTGATTTTGCGTAGTAAGCATCTTTGACTATCATAAGAAGAAATCTCCTCCAAGTCTGCGTTTGCATTGTGTGTGTGGTGGGAGGTCTTATGGTAGTTTCATTTTCCAAAAGCATTGCGAATTGACATTAAAGTTTTCCTGTTGTTTATTCTAAAGATAAACTGTTTTACGATCTCACACCAGTCACCATGACTGACTCGGAGTTTATTGTTTCCCTTCTAAACTCTGGGTGCCCACCAATTTCCACACGGGCAGTCTAGAGTTAGATTATCAGGATATTCTGGATATTTTGGAGCTTTGGAGATAAGCTGGAGGACGAGACGTAGTATTTGTATCTGATAGTATTTATTCCACTGTGTATTCTGTATGAGGACAAGTTATATAACTGTCCATTGTTGTATATTGACTCTGATGATTGATGTATATAAAAATTGATATAGTTCTTTGTTTTAAAAGACTAGTAATTATCTATTGTATATTGTTCCGCTGCGATGTGTAAGATTCTGATATTGTTTTCTGTTCTGATGTTGTTCTGTTGTTGTTCTTTCTTCTTCTGTTCTCTTCTTCTTCTGCCTTTTTCTTCTTTCCAAAACCCTCACTATTGGAGTTTCCGGCGTTTGATTTCTCGGCAGTCGGTAAAGTGAGTATCGATGTCGAATTTTCGAAAGTCGAAAAATCCGGTACGTGACAATTGCAGTAAACATGTAAATGATAGTGAATACTAGCATTAATATTCCTGGTTCAAAAAAAATAATAATTATCCTATAAAACTTACAACCTTCTTTGTTTGGTTAAACATCTTATTGATTGGTTTTATTACAATCAAGAGATGTATGAACACAATTACTACTTCACTACAATGATGATGGTAAGTATAAGCTTTTCATTATAAATGTTAAAAATAATATAGTATTCTAATACATATGATTGTGCAGAATGCTTTAGTACATGATCAGCAAACTGTGATCAAAGACATAGTCATACCGACAATAGATGTCATTGTCAAAGATGAATTTACAGAGAAAATTTTCTTCCCTCTACATTACACAAACCATTGGAGCTTGTTGATGCTAAACTATGAAACAATGCAGTGGAGTCATTATGATTCAACCAAACCAAAAACTAGATCAACAAGGACTTCAAACCCCGGCTATAACTAAGCCCTCATTCTTGTAAGAAAAGTATAATTTTTAAATCATTGTAACATTAATATATAACACTAATTTTTCTTCTTGCAGAAAGATAAAATTAAATTGATGTTCAAAAAGAAATGGGCAGAAGTAGGAAATTGAACAAAGAATTTCACAAAGCTAAAGTGTTGCAGCCAAAAAGCCCACCACAGGATTCTGATTCGTAAGTAACTAATTTCATTTCTTCTCTTGTCATTTTAGTTTGTATATTCATCCAACTTTTGTTATTCTTTTTTAAAATACAGCTGAATACATCTAATGATCAAAATGATAGTTAAACCTACAACTGAAAATTTTAAAGTGCATAAAATTGGAAAAATGAAAAAAACGACAGTACAAACTATCATTTATATTTTTTCAGTGCTTATAAATTTATCAAATATCCAAAATGATTGTTTACACTAGCATACATATTTTTAAAGTCTTTTGGACTAGACTAAACATGCAAACTGATAACCAAAATATCATTTGTATTTTTAAATTGCACTAGAATGCATTAAATATGCAAAATGATAGTTAAAGCTAGCATTGCTAATTGACAGTTCATTGAACTGCATCTATTGAACAAAAAGATTATGTATAAGGTGCACATTCCACACGCAACAATGGTGTCTATATGAATGCATTGATCAATATTGTGATCAAAATATAAAGCTATATTTTAGAATTCTAGAATAAAGATTGCTATCTTATTTTAGCATTAGGTTATACTGTAATATTAACTAATATTTCTATATCTGAAACAGACTTGATTGTGCATTCTTTGTCATGGAAAACTTGAAAAAACTGGCCGACGAGGATGAGATGCCAGAAAAATATCCAAAGGAAATGCTTAGAAACCTAAGAGCTGCAGTGGTGTATGACATACTCAATGATCCACAATATAGTTGGTCGGTGGAGAAATCCTACAAAGATTCTACATAAGAATAGTTGTTGTATTTTAACTTCTTAGAACTTTGGATTTATTTGAAATGAACCACTTCTGCTAATTAAACTGAGATGAAGTCTTATATGTTTTCCAATGCTTGTATTTTGTTCTCAGTGTATAAAATGCTCAGATGGATTTGAACTTCTTGATTTGAATTTGATTCGATTATAGTTATTTGTTTTCAGTGCATAAACTACAATGTATAAACTACGGATGTATTCAAGTGTCATTTTTATGTGTTTTTTGATGCTTTTACCGTATTTTTGAGGTGGAGAATAATGTTTATACTGAAATGCTAGATAGAACTAGCATTATGCGAAAATACATTTCTCAGTGATTGAACTGTGATGAATAATGTGTGAATTTATCCATATAGCATTTTTATATGATTTCCAATGTTTGAACTCTGTTTCAAGTGTGATGACTACTGTTTACACTGTAATGCTAGTTACAACTAGAATTCAACTGAAATGCTAAATACAACTATCATTCAATTGTAATGCTAGTTATACTGTAACGTAGTCCACGTTGATTGTTAATTTGATGGTAGTTGCAAAAGTAGGTTTAGTGCACAGGTATCTCGTAGATCCTCTAACTTTTTCAAGCCTATAGCCCATTCTTTTTTTGGCACACACAATTTATCCCAAGAAATTTTATGTTTCCTTCCTTCCTACAGAAAGTCTGCATTTATCTTATTTGATTTCCTTAAAGTGGCAATAGGAAGTTGATATATCAGTAGCCAATATAACACCATAGGATATATTACACCATAAATCAGTAGCCAATATAGAACCATAGGATATATTACACCATTAATCAGTAGCCAGTGTTTGCAATCCCATTTATCTACTTTGTTTGTTATTTTCTGAAACGGAGAGGTGCAGTCTACATAATGAAGATATTCCATAGGTTGCACTTTACAAATTGGTGTTAATTCTTTTTTCTAACTGCTCTTTCTAACAATAAGGAAAGATATTCCATTGCAATATAAAAGAAATATGGGGGCAGATGTTCCCCCATATCATATAAACAGTACATCATACTGACAATTCATCACAAAACCACTCATGTAATCTCATCAGCTAATCATATAAACAGTATATCATCATCATCAGATCCTTCGTTCTTGCACAACAGCTTACTCAGTTCTATATAATGACAGATTATGGGTTTCAATATTGAAATTGTATTTCAGGTGTAATGCATACTGATTATAATGAAATGCTAGTTACAACTAGCATTCGAGTGAAATGATAAGTACATCTAGCATTGAATAGAAATGTTAATACTGAAGTGCAGAGCTCATGCAGTTCTTTAATTTATATTAAATATTTTGCAATATGAATAAATAATAGATTCATAAAAACAGAAATTCAACAACAAAGGAAAATATAGGAACAACAGATATTAGAAATTAAAACAAAATAACCAAAACATTTCACATTTTATTTTCTACTGATTTCACAAAGTCTAACTTCATTCTTCTATAAGCTTTAGCAGCTTTACACTTAAAAAACTACTCCATTACACTAACAAAACACATAAATTTTCTTAGCTTTTTGAAGAAGCAAGACAATTCCTTTTGTTGTGGCCAACTTCGTTACACTGACTGCATCTGTTTTTTTACTTTGAGAATATCCAAGTCCACCACGCCTCTTTGTAGATGGTCTTCCTGCACCACGAACTTCTTTAGGAGGCCTAATCAAAACATCATTTTCAGCGGCAACTGGCTTATCAAAATCTGGAATTGGATTGATAGCATTAGCATACGAAGATCTAAAAGCATTAACAGTAAAATAGTCCTCCACAAAACCATAAACTGATAATCTAGACTTGTTAATGCACTTAATTGCATGGGCACATGGAAAACTAGTAACTCTCCATTGATTACAACTGCATAAACGATTTTAAGATCAACAACCTGTGACTTAGGAGATTTAACTTCAAACACAAATTCTGAAGACTTATAAACATCCCAGCCAAAGCCATCATCTACTAACTTAGACAAACATTCCTCCATAACAGGACAAAGATTCGTTGTCCACAAAAAACATTCCTCTCTTCGTCTCGCCATTTGCTCCATAACTTTCACTCGAATACCATCCAAACAATAATTTATACACATAACTCTACCTTCCAAAATCCATGAGTTCAAACTTTCTGCAACATTTGAAGAATATTCACCATAATGCTTTCCTTGAAAAAACAAATCTGCCCAATGGTCAAAAGGTTTATCTCTTAGAAAATTTTCTGCGGACGTACCCCCAATATCCTTAAATTTAGAAAGATATCACTCAAAATCATACATATTAGAAGCTCTAGCATAAAGTTTGAACAACTCCACAATAGATGAATCACCTTTAGCCGCCTTGACAACAGTACCAATATTCTATTCCATGTGAAGTAAACAATAGCTATGATATGAAGAACGAAATATTTTCGAAACACCTAAAATGAGACCCCATTGACGATCAGACATAAAAACTAAAAACCGATCTTCATTAAGCATTCCTTTCAAATGGGATAAAAACCAAGACCAATTAGATTCATTTTCATGTGAAACAATACCCATAGCAAGAGGAAAGAAACCTACAAAATAAATAATTAATGACAGCTTAGTAGTAAGAAACATGAATTATATTAAACATCAAAACATGTATTAAATGTTAATAATTTCTATTATACACAATTAAATTAGGTTCAAAATGATATATGAATATAGCATATGTTATTTTAAAGTCTTTTAGTTACTGCTGCATAAAATTTTAGTTATTGTTTTTGTAAACATTTATACTATAAACATTTCTAGTGTAACCAGCTCGATCATTGAATAAAATAAAGCAAACAATTCTAGTGTAAACATGGCTACATTAAAAATTATGTACAACTTTGAACAATGATAGTTTAATATATCATTACCAGAAAAATAAATAAGTAAATAAAACAAAACTAAAATGAAACTCATACCTTGGTTACCATTTTTAGAAGTAGCAGCTAACAAAACACCCGGTCTTCCCTTCAAAGCAGCTACATCTAAAAATATTAATGGCCGACAGTGTTTAAATCCAAGTAGACAAGCACAAAACCAATACAAACTCTCTCAAACTGATTGGTTGAAGCATTAACTTCCATGGCCACGTAACTACCAGGATTATACTTTTGCAACGGCTCCAAATACCAATTTAAATCGTTATATGACATAGCATCATCCCCATATATTTCTTTCAAAGCCAACTATTTTCCGCTATAAGCATAATAATATGAAAGATTAAAATTGTACTCTCTTCTCAATTCCTTCATGATATCTTATGGCTTCTTCATAGGAGCATCTCAAATTTGATCAACAATCAAAGATTTAACAAATCTACTTGAAATATTAACTTTATTAACATCTCTAAGACCGGCTCCACACGAATGATCAAAATTGTAGGTTCTAATAAAAAACCGAGAGAGTAGACCAGGATCTGAAGAAGCATTAAGATAAAACCTACAACCATCCTTCAACCAAGAGAAATTAGCCGAAATTCTATCAGGAGAATTTCTTACAAAATCAAATCATAACCATTTTTTATTTGATATGCCATTAAAAACTCCCGAAAATCCTCAGCTCCATTAAAACAAAAATCAATAAAATCCACAATAGTTTTTTGAGAACCTTTCTTCAACATATCTTTCAAATAATAAGAAGAATCAGCATGTGAATCACTATTTGTACTAGAATTACTACCAATTGAAGTGCTTTGAACACTTGCATAGCCTAAACCACAGCCATCAATATCAGCTTCCATAGCACAAACATTTTCCTTAACAGTAAACTTAAAATATTTACTCTTCTTGAAAATTAGAAAACACAGAATACTAATCAAATCTGAATCAGTATCTATGATTATATTCTTATTCTCAAGAACATAAGATATCTCAGTAGAAAATGGACTAAGATGTGGCCAAACTTCACAGATTTCAGTCTTAACACCAAACAAAGAAGAGCATGTGGTAAGTCGAGTAGAATAACAATTCTCATTATGTTCAAAAATAACTAGCAAACTATTTGCTTCATCATTATAGATATCAGTACTGCAAAAGAAATTAAAAAACCAATTAACAAACTTACTTAATCTTATGAATACAACAACAGAAAATGCTAAATTAACATAGCATAACAATGAAAATCAAATTAAGTGCTAAATGAAAGAAATATAAATTAATTAAAAAGCAGATGATAAATGAACATAGCACAATCAAATTAAAACAAATTATGAATACAACAGCAAAGAATGCTATATAAACATAGCATAACGCAACAAACTACATATAAAATTCACTAGAATGATAGATGAACAATAAAATTGTAAAACAATAAACCGTGCTGAAGAAACATAACAGTACACAATAAAATCTTACTTTGCCATTGAAACAAATCAAAAATAGGTATCGAAATCTGGAAGAAGACAAACTGTGCAACCTAGAAAAACAAAAATATACTTAATAATCGAATGATATTATATCAGAGGAAGATAAGAAGAAGATCGAAACAAATAAGAGCAATATACCTGAATGTAAGGAAATTGTTTGATAAAGATCCAAAGCACGATGAAGATCGATGATAAAGAAACACGCTGAAGATCGATATACAATCGAGAAGATCGAATACAAAAATAAAGAAACACGCGCCCTTGAATCAAGAAGATGATGAACTAAGATCAGTAATATCAGAATGAAGATCAAGAAGAAATTAAGAAGCAAATTTAAAATTTCCATAAGTTTGTCCTTAGAACGAATAAATAAAGCCCGCGTCCTTTAAACGAAAAAAAATAATCCGCGTCCGTAGGCCCAAAAAAAGAAGTAAAAACTTCCTCCAGCCCATTTTCCTGTAAAATAATATGGAAATGGAAATAAATAAACGTCCCCTAAATAAAAGGAATGGTCGACCTGAATAGGTCAATCAGTCGACTATAGCGGTCGTAGGTCACCCAAGGCATCGACCTCTTGGCAATAGAAGTTGTCGGTAGCGGCTAGGGTTTGACGCAATGTTTTATTCGGTTGTACACTCCAAATTTACCCATTTCCTACCTACTTCCATCCTACGGTATTGGTGCATTTCAACTCCTATGAATATAACCCTATCCTCTTCACTTTTATTCATATTATTTTGGGGAATACAACAAAACTTTGCCATTGCTATCTCTCTAATAAGATTCAGAAACTCCGTAGAGAATTCAGGTAAGAATTCTACTTATTTCCTATTTGTTTCTTCTTCCTCCAATCTGTTCTTATCCTATTCTTCTCCAATTATTCTGAATCTAATGAATATACATGCCTCTTCCCTATTGTGTGTGTATGTTTATACATACATACATACATACATACATACATACATACATACATACATACATACATACATACATACATACATACATACATACATACATACATACATACATATATCAAAAGAGAGATTCTGGAAGAGATCGGAAGGCTACTTATCCAATTGAGTAAAGCAAGGCTAATCCGTGAGTGGAAACCTTAATATTCCTTTTCAGTAATTGTTTAGTGTATTTCTTTTGGATTTGAATATGCCTTAAGGATTTTGGGATTTCAAAAATATGATAGATAAAATCCCCTAAAATTCCTTTTTATTTCAAAATGTCAATTCTATGTTGAGATTCTTAATTATTTATATTAATTTGGTGGAATTTGTTTTGTTTATGCAATTTTTGATAATTTCATAGTCTATTCCACTTCTCCTTCTTCTTTGGGTTAAATTGTGATCCTTCAATTAAATAAGGGTTTAAATTATGAATTCTATTCATAGTTTACACCACTTATTCTTATCTATTTCTTTGTAAAAAGAGGAGTTGAATAGAATATGGGGTTTAGATTGCAATTCTTATTATTTAAGATATTCCATTGAATTGGTGTAATAAATTGAGTTTCTATTTTATTTACAAGTTTATTATTGCAGTTTTGATTATGAATATTTATTCCTAGTTTTGGACATTAGAATTCCATGAAATCTTGGGAAATTGAAGAAAAAAGACTTGTTATAATAATTGATTAGGGTATTGACATTTAACGCTAGTTTAGAGCACAAAATCCATGTGTTTAAAACTTATTAAGCGCGAATATTTATTTATTTCTATTTACGTAATTAACATATAACTATTGTGTATATGGCGTATTTTGTTAGGCATTTATTTACCTTTATTTTCCCCCATTAGCAAGGTAATTGATTTTGAGTTGAAAATAAGAGGAAACTCTTATATAGCATAATTATTATTTTAAGGCGTAATAAGGAAGATTCCTTATAAGGCCTTATTTATGAAACGGTGAGATGAGTATGTATGTGTGTAGAGTAATTAATATATGGCTAAGTCATAGGGGTGTGAGGTCAATAGAGTTACATGACAGAAGTCCACCCTTCACTTTAAAGCTACCAACAGTTGTGTACACCTTTATTGATGTGAGATATCATTATGATAAATATTTGTAATGATGCGAGGTTAGTTCCGAATTCTGTAGAGGAAATGTGCCTAGCAAATCTAGCTACCAGTTCCTATGAATAACGAACTAATGTGAGACATCATTATTGGTATAAGCCATAAGACGAAGGGCCTGCTTTGGGGTTTAAGGTATTAAGTGGTTGGACCCTCCTTTTTCCTCAGATGAAATATTAAATGGCCAAGGGGTTACTTTAGATGGTATCCCTACAGGGGTCCGCTTTTGGAATTATGCCTTAAATGACGGGGTCTGTCTATTTTCCACTTGGAAATATTAAGTGGCCTATGAGATTCCATATGATGTCAACTAGATAATACCATTGAGGAGCACGCTTCTGGAAATAGGACTTAAATGATGAGGTCTGCCTATTTTCCACTAGGAAGTGTTAAGTAGCTTGGGTACCATCTCTCATATTATTAGCTATTTATGATGTATGATTGAGATATGGGATCTACTTATGGAATGGAAGGTATTAAGTGGTTGGACCCGCCTCATTTCCTTATAAAGAAGTATTAAATGATTTTAGTGGTATTATATTCATAGACATAGTATTATTTTGAAATATACTACCCAAGTACTAAAAAGGTAAGACTCGAGGTTTTTATTCACCAAACACTTGTTGTTCTGACTTCCTCCTCATTACAACATAGGTTAAGGGCGGAGTGATGGCGGTGATGTAGCTTAGAGATGGAGAAGCTTTGATTGTGGAGGTATTTGTTATTATTACTTGCTTTTACGTGTACCTATATATTTAGACAATTGTTGTAACGGATATTATGTTACAACTTTTATGGAATTTTGTATTATGGAATTTTTATGGTTTTGAAAATAAATGGTTACACTTTGCTATTATATTTCATTCCATCCGCTGTGAGTTCTGAAAGTTTAGTTATGGATCTATACTGCTATTTTCTTTTTCCTACCAACAGCTTGCCTTAGAATGGATCTAAGTTTCGATCGACCTTTTCTAGGTCAAAATTTAGCCCTGTTCTAGGGTGGGTTGTTACAACAATTGAAACCGCACGAGAAGAAGTATCCAACTCACGTTTTGGAGTTGGCGGTGATAGTATTTGCTTTGAAGATATATAGGCATTGTTTGCTTGGGGAGAGGTTTGAGTTGCATACGGACCACAAGTCATTGATGTTTTCATTCTTCCAAGGACCTTAACCTTCATTAACAGTGATGGTTAGAGTTCCTAGCCTCCTATGATTTTGACATTTCCTATACACCCGATAAGGGAAATGTAGTCGTTGGTGCTTTGAGTAGGAGATATGCTAGCTTGGGGCGATGTTCCTAGAGTGGAAGTAGTTGGAGTTTGTTGTTGGATATGATTTTAGGCCTCAATGTGAGCTAGAGCCGAAAGTGTTAGCTAGCCTCATGATCAGACCTACCTTGATTGAGTGGATCAGTACTTGTCAAAGACGAGATGCTTGACTATACGAGATCATGGCGAAGATAGAGGAAGGAGTAGAGTCTGAGGAGTTGAAGCAGTACAGGCTTGATCGTGATGGTTGGCTCCAGAAGGATGGGAGATTATTTTTTCATGATGTCAACTGGTTGAAGGATGAGGTGCTACATGAGTGCAATCATTCAAGATTGACTATACATTCGGACGTAATAAAATGTACCATGATATGAGGCAAATATTTGATTGGAAAGGGATGAAGAAGGACATTGGAGCATTCATCTCGAAGTGCATGAACTATTAGTTGGTAAAGGCAAAGCAGAAGATGCCGAGTAGTTTTCTACGAAAGATCGAGATCATTGAGTGGAAATGGGAACAAGTTTCGATGGACTTCATTAATGGATTGCCAAGAACCATAGGAGGGTACAATAGCAACTGGGTCATAATTGATAGACCAAAGAAGAGTGCTAGGTTTATACCTATAAAGTCTAGTAGAACGACATCCAAATTGGTCGAGCTGTATGTGAAGTAGGTTGTGCGATTCCATGGTGTGCCGAAGAGCATTGTGAGCGACTGAGACCCTTTGTTCATTAGCGGGTTTTGGAAGAGCTTACAGGAGGCGTTGTGTAATAACCCACATTTTTACGTTAATTAATTAAAAATAAATTATTAAAAAATAGTAAATAGTAAAAAATGGAAATTTTCAAATGTTGAAAGTTGGATACAAAACTTGCATCATTGTATTCGTGGTGATTTTATGATCAATTTTCATATATAATGTTTTTCGATTGGAGTTCAAATGGAAAAGTTATTGAAGTTTGAAGTTTTAGCATTGGAAATAATATATATATATATATATGTATGTATAATTAATTTAAAAAATAATTAATAATCGATTAACGTTAATTGGAAAATGTTAAACTTAATCTATGCTTAAATGTTAAGTAATCGTATTATGGTAAGAGATAACGTCGATTGATTAAGGAGGGAAAGAAATTAACAAAATCTCTTAACGGTGATAATTCACCAAAAATAAACAACGTAGGTCTACCTAGGAGGCACCTAGGTCGACCGGTAGCGGTTGACTTGGGATCCTTAAAGATCAACCCGTGAACTATTTCGAGCGGTAGTGAATTTTGGCCATATGGTCCGGATTTGAAATGGTTTGATCCAGCAGTTAACACTGGCTTGGACCTCAATAAATATAGACCAAGGACCTCACTTCTAACTCATTACATTGCATGCAAACACTTTGGAGAAGAATAAAAGGTGATAGAGAATAGGAAATAGGTTCTAACCAAGTCGCTACATCAGAGGTAAACTATAGATCTTTTTTTAATTAATAAATTAATCCAAATCTTTTCTCTCTAATCCAAATTCTAGTAGATCTGTATGTAAATGTTATATGGAAATACAAATAGCAAGTCAGAGGTTGAAATATAGATAACAAGGATTATATCTAGAGATTTGGGAGTGCTTAAAAAGGTGAGTGGGAATATTATATGTTTTTATAGGATATTAGATTATATCATTATAGATCTATTCCTACATGCCTGAGAAACTGAATTTAAATTGCAAATAAATTCATGAATAAGAAATGTTGAAGAGATTAAACTTGCCTATGTAATTTATATTGAAGAATCAATACTTTCCTGTTATGAAAACTGTAACGACCCAGAATTTTAGTCATTCAAATTTGGAATATTTAATTTATTTTTAATATTGAAAATTATATTTTATAAGTTAAATAACTTGGATTTCAAATATAGCGATTTATTTTATAATTAAATTGTTGAATTTAATATTGAAGTTGTTTAAATAATTGAATCTTGAATTTTATGAAAATGAAATGATTCCAAAAGTTGATTTAAATTCATTTTAAATAAGAATGAAGATAGTAAACTTTTAATTTGGATTTAAAAGTGATTTAACTGATTTTGGAAATTACTCGTTTTAATTAACATGTAAAAATAGCCTTTTGGGGCACTATCTCGGATTTTGGCGAAACTAATTTCATCGGATCCGTAATAGTGAATTATAGTATGCCGTCAAATTTCATGGCGATTGGACGTACCGTTTGGTCTTATGAGTTCGAAACGCGTAGAAATTAATTTCAGAAATCTATTAAATAATTGGGTTTGAAAAGTTATCTTCTGTATATGATCGAATTGGGTCTCGAGACTAGTTCCATTGCATTCGGAATAGAGATATAACATATAGAATGCCAGGCGGCATGCCTCATCGGAGTTCGAGGTTCTTGGACGTTAGAGTTGGATATTTTAAAATTTTAAATAATATTTACATTCATTCTTTGTACAACCATATGCTTGCCCATGCTTCCCACGTTTTGGCCATACCCATTTTTATTTTAAAACCCACGTGCGTTCAGAGATATTTTATATTTGTCCTTGTTCATTTCAAATTCAAATCAATGGCCACTCCAACGACCACGATTCGTTTGTCGAGCTAGAGGCCGAGTTGTTTGAAGCTGTCAACTGAGGAAAGGACGGCGAGGGGGAGGGGAGTTGATCGGTGGAAGTGGATGAGGTGGCGGCATGGCATGGATGGAGAAATTGTGCCGCATTCGTGGTTGAACTAGGCTCGATTTTGGGATCGACGGCGGCGTTCTGGCTGACGTGACCGCTGGCGATGGGTGATGGAAGGTGAGGTGGTCTTAGGGCTAACTCGCGGCGGTCAAAAGTTCATCAAAGGCAGCGTGCGACAATGTTGAGGAGCGTCAAGGTCGCGACCTAGAATATTGGAGCGCGACTGAGAGAGAGGCAGTTAATTAGGTTAGAAATTTGATTATTTTAAGTTAATTACATTTAATTAATTCACAACCTTATAAATGGCAAAACTAATTCATATGAGGTCAGAATCAAGCGTGACGAGTTGCATTGCGATCGTATCGATGAAGGCTACGCTATGAGATTGGATTGAATGAATTTGGAGCTAGTTGGAATTTTGGGTTAAAATTGAACGATCGTTCAATTTTAATCCAAACCAAAACGTTTGGCGACTATTAAAAATCAAAGTGAGTTAATCTCACCTTTTTGGTTAACCAGAAATATTTTTAGTCGATAAAAATTGTCTACTGGATGTTTGGATATTTATTATCGATTATTATTGACTTTTTGGACAATTTACTATAATTATTAGTTGGTTTGGATATATTCCCACCCTTGGAGTAGATGAGGCCCTAATACATTCCAGTTTAAGAGTGAATGACCCTTTGTATACGAATCCCACCTCGAAGTGGTTGATTAATATTTTTATGATTATATATTGTATGTAATGCAGGAGGATAGGTTGGTGGGATCCAACATGATTCGACACACTGTTGATTTTATTTTTCATATAAATTGTGATATATGATATGTTGGATGTTATATTGGATGGCATGAACATGATTTTACTTATTAGTGATTTAGTAGCATTGAGCCCTGTATTTTGGTATTTTAAGTTACCATAAAATAGTGATTAATTTGAAAAGGGAATTTCCAAGCGATTTTGAAAATTATATATGTTTTAAATAATTAGTCCTGAATTAAAGGGGTAATTTATTTTAAAATCAAAGGTAAGATTATTGGATATATAATTTAATAGTTTCATGAAATTTTTCAAAATGGGATTTTGGAACCATGAATAAAGATTTTTAAAATCTTGTAGAATATGTCAGTCCTTTATAATGAAGGGATATGGTTTTAGAAAGGAAATAGAAATATTTGGATATATTATTTATTAATCATCTTTGTATAAAGTGATATATATATATAGGTACATATATTATGATTTATTTGTAAATGTGAAATTTTTAAAGGGGATAATTTACAAGGTAGTGAAGATTTGTAAAATCGTATTTTGATAATAAAAGTATGAATTTATAAATGGGGCTTATCAATTAAAGGAAACTATTATCGTTTAACAAATTGGAGAAATAAATCAAATGGTGGATTTATTATAAGATATGGAATGATATTTTAGAAATAGTTGATTCTATTTTGGAAATTGAAGGCGAGGGTAAATTTGGAATGTTAAACGATATTTTATAAATAGAAAGGGATAATTAAAAGGGATTTATAAGAGGAATTTATCCATATGGAAGTAACGTTAAAATGGATGGTGATTGACGTTTTAAATGAGATTTATGAATAAGTGAGATTCATAAAGAAAATAAAGTTATAAATGGAATTCATAAATAAATGGGTTTTATGAAAGAAAGTTTTTATAAAATGGAAAGAGATTCTTAAATGTTGTTTTATAAATATGGAAATGACTGGGTTGAAGATTTAAGAATGGATATTTATCAAGAAAATATATTCTTTTCCAAAAGTTGGTTACTCATATTAATATTGTTTAAAGTTGTTAATTGATATTTAAATATTTTAAGGGGTTAATTATTTAAATTATTAATATGGTTTGAAATTAACAATAATGATCATTAATAATATTTTGGTAATTTATTATTATTATTTATATGGTAAAGATTAAGGACTGTTTTATCCATAATGGTTTAAATTATTAATTATTATTTTTAAGAGGTTGAAAGTTAATAATAATTATTTATTTATGCTATTTTTGAGATTCATAAATAGAGTTTTGTAAACGGACTTGGATTTTTATAAGAGGAGCTTATAAAATGGTTTGAAGATTTAAAGGAAGATTATTTACAAGGTAAAGAGGTTTATAAATAGATGGATATTTATAAACAAATTTTAGAAATGGGTTTATAGATTTATAAAAGGAGTTTTATAAATAATTGCTTTATTCCATAAAGGTTTTATAAATGACTTGAGAAATAATTTATAAATGTTAATAAAGGGTTTTAGAAATTTATAATGGAGTTTATAAATGATTCTAGAATTTGGTAAAAAGGAGATCTTTCTTAGTGTTTGGTAAATATACTTATACCATTAAGGTAAGTATATGGATATTATCTAAGTATTTAAACTAGAAGGGTTTGTGAATATATCTTTGTAAAAGTATTTTGATACAAGCATTTATAAGATGGTTTTAATCAGTGAAAAGATTAATTAAAGAGGCTTAGTGTTGCTTGGTGCTTAATCAAATGTTGGTTTTTTCCCTATGGAATTGAATCCCTGATTGAATGTTTGTTATTCGATAGTTAAATAACCGACTATCGGAATTTGGATCCAAAAGTAACTTTGGAAATATCTAGGAGAAACACGTGAGTTATGTGGCATAGTCATCTTCAATGATGCTGTACTGTGCTTGTAAAACTTGTTTTGTTCTTCTAGGACAAATGATAAGGAAATCCATCCACTAACGGTTAGGAGGTGATCTCCGATCTTATCTTTGACTGTTTATTTCCTAAAGAACCGGGGTTGAGTTTACCAAAAACAATCGAATGTTGTTTCGAAGACACCGGGATCGGATATGTTATATGAAAACCACATCTATCCAAATCGAGCTTTCGAAGTGAATACATCCTGAAGATGATGGAATCGAAGACGGAGCTCTCAATCATTTCGTTCAGTCTCAGAACGAACTTGTATGGATGAATGCTGATATTGCATTGTTGTTTGGAGGGCAATGTTAGCATTCCAAGTGGGAAGTGCTATATAAATGGTAAGAGTGTGGCCTCTTCATGCCTCACACCCAGGAAATGAATAAAGCAGGGATATGCGGCATGACTAAGTGGGTCGCACCCAAGTAGGGTATGATCATCCCAAATTTAAAGCGATATTCGTGTATGCTTTGGGATCCCATTGTATGCTTGTTGATTGCAACCAGAGGGTGATCATATTCGGTGCTACTCGAGAAGGGGGTAGTGTCGGTCCTGAGTAGCAGAGGTGCAACGTGTTGTAGTCTCACGTACACTTGTAAAAGTGCTGCTATGGATCGTAATATGGAATATAATCTAAGTTAACTACTAGTGCAGAATATGAATATAAAAAGTAAATAGTAAAGTAAATGACACCTGAGATTTTTATACTGGTTCAAACTCCTGTTCTACGTCCAATCGCAGACTCCTTCTAGAATTTAACTATCAACCCTCACTCAACCCGAAGGAACAGGTATTACACCGTCCGAGAAACCGAACAGGACTTCTACCACCTAGACAACCGAATAGAACTTCTACCGTCTGAGCAACCGAACAGGACTTCAACAATACAACAAGTTTTCTTGACTGATTGTGCTATGTAGATAGCACGGATATGTCTTTAGAGTACACCCTTCCTATAATCTTCTCCTTCGTGGTATATAGTGTAGTACGTGAAGATTGGAAGTAATTTGAATCACAAATAAATTTTTGCTTGAATGTGCAAGCGATTGAATGCGTTTATGAAAGCAAATGGCAAAATCTAGATAGCAAGAATATAGAATAGAATCAGAGAATTATGTTATATAAACAATCTGAATTCAAGGTTATTTATAGAGTTAAAAGGATGTAATCATTCGTGAAAGGATTCGGCCAAGAGATATGGAAACAACTATTGAATTAAAAGTTGTTTCTGTTCATTGAAAAGTGACGACAGTTCAAAAAATAGCCGTTATGAATATTCAGTCGACTGAGGAAACAAATTCAGTCTTCTGAACATTCAAAAAATTTTGAATTTTAAATTTATTTTAAAAAGACACCTCATTCAGTCGACTGAATGAAGGTGTTAAGTCGACTGAACCTTCAAAATAATTTGTGCATGTGCGCATGTTTCAGTCGACTGGAACTGTTGATTTCTACCCACTAAACTTCTTTTTGAAAGCAATGTGAGTATAAACTTTTTATAATCAAAACTTAGTGTGTGTATCTATTTTTGAATATGATTTAAAAACATGTGTGTGTGCATATACCACTTGAGAGAGATTTTAACAATCATTAACTACTAACTAGACTATAGACAAACCAATTATAAACTTTGAAACTTCTATTTGAAATCTTTGGTCTTTGATCTATCATCGAGTAGAATAGTTTCTTCTCCTCCAAATTTGGTTAGTTCATATAATATATACTTATATAGTTGTCACGATCAAAACATCAAAATACAAGGTTCTAACATTCTCCCCCTTTTGATGATGACAACTATGTAAGTTCAAAAGTTTATAAAATTTATAAAAGTAATTAAAACTCCTCTTGAATCAATGAACTACCTGCTTATCTTCATAATTGTCCCCCTTTGTCATCGACAAAAAGGAGTATCAACCGTATAACCATTAGAATACAGATAAATATGAATATAACTTATCAATGATAACAAGGTGAACATGAATAATGTGAATCAAGAACATATCATAGTACATAACAAAACATCAAGAGAACAACAATGATTTAAAAACAAACAACGTACATAACGATAATTTTTCACGGATACATCAAAAAATTGAAAAACATACATAAGCATAAAAAAATGACTAAACTTCCTCACTATCGGATTCTTCTTCCTCCCCTTCTTCCTCTTCGGATGTTGTCTAAGAGAAAGGAGCGGGAGGATTTTCGACAACACTTGTGGAAGTAGAGCAGGTGCAAGGGAATTTTTCCCAAATTTTATTTAAGAAGCCCTTTATTGAGTTGAGCTTCTTGTTGGTTTTGACAACGGTTTTCTCAACGTTGACCAAACACTGATTTAGCTTGCTTTGATTCCTCGAGAGGGTGATAAGACCTACCTTACGAGGAAAATCACCGTGGAGTTATACCATGTCAATGTCTTCTTCATCTACTTAGCGGGAAGGTTAGGAGGAGGAGGAGCCAATGTGAGTTGTGAGTCACGTGGGGTTGCGGAATCACTTAAGCCCGATTAGCCGCCCATTGTTGGAAGCTAATTATATCTTGAGGAGGTCGGCGTTTTGGCAAGCCCATATGACTTAACATCTTAGTGTTAAGTTCACCGATAGTAATGAAATCGGCATTAGGGATGGGGAAACCGAAGTTCTGGAGAATCTGCATAATGTAAGCTCTATAGAAGATAGTCTTGAAGCTCCTCTTATGGTTGACGGTGAGGAATTCATCAAGAATGACCTTGGCCCAATTGATGAGGATTAGATTGCATAAAGCGCTTGGAAGTCGCGCTTATAGACCTTCTCGTAGCTTCCCGTATGAGGTTGGATGGAGCAGATAAGAGCATGATGAAGGATCCACGCCTTTGGTCTCAAGGCGACGGATTTGAGATTGGTCATATCATCGGAAAGGAATCGATGAGAGACCTCATCCCGGTTGTCCATATCGACTTCAACATCATTGATGTCAACGCCTTCGTATGGACATCGAAGAATATGGCCAAGTTGTTGGAGGGGAAGGTAGATCCGAACGCCGCAAACAAGATTCCAAATGCAGTCATCCTTAGTCCTTGGATCTTGGTGATCCAAGTTCATATTGGCATATAATAGCTTAATTAGAAGAGGGTAGATAATGATGTTATTGGCACCAAAGCTAAGAAAGCTCTCAAGACCACTTGCTTCCACCATTTCATGGATCCCGTAGGCACTGAAATCCGGGCAGTTGACAAATGAACCATCGAATATTCTAGAGCTATGCATGGCTTTGAATCGAGTGATGGTAGTTTCATCATATAGCCAAGACCTAATTTGGTTTTCTGATGGTCCGACGATTGATTGGCAAGGTCGTTTTATTCTTGGAGCCATTTAGTTTTAATGGATTGTAGAAGAAAATTTGGATCTGAAGAGAATGGGGGCTAGGGTTTTGTTTCTGAAAATGAAGTAGGGTTTTGGAGAGAAGGAGATGTATTTATATGGTTGGTGAAATGGTGTGTGGGAATTTGTGCCATTTCATTTAAAAAAAACTATAATTTATCAATTCAGTCGACTGAAAATGTCAGGTTTTCAACCTGAAAGTTCTAGCCTAAAAATTGCCTAATTCAGTCGACTTAAAATATAGGATCAGCCGACTAAAATATGGAACTTTTCAAGAACTATGAATGTTCAGTCGAATGAAATTTAAATTTAGTCAACTATTGTGCAGAGAAAATTTTCCTGCATCAAATAGCTTAAAAAGCCTTAATTCAGTCAACTGAATTTGCTTAGGCAGTCGACTGAAATTCCCTATATAAAAAATTATGCTTTGAAGTTTCAGTCGATTGGATCTAGTTGTTGAGTCGACTGAAACTATGCCTATAAGCTTTTTCAACCTATGAAGTAAAGAATTTTCTAATAAAACTTTCTTAATATTATAACTTTGATAATTTGATAATTATTATATATTAAAAACATTCTTAAAAACAATATAAACATTCAACATTTATTCATAAACGATAAAAAATATAATTTTCTGAAGAATGAGAGTCATCAGATTGCGATTCTATCTTTGTTATTTCCTGTAATGGTAGGATTAGTGACCAAACATTACTGCGTTCCCAGTAGTTCGGTGACACCTAAGGACGTTGTGGACTTCATTCCCAAGAATGTTGTGGAGCTTGGGAACGGTTTGACGAAGGTTGATGTATGCTATCCTTCGACGAAGACCCGCAGAACTTTAACGCGACCTGCTCCAGAAAACTTGAAGACTTAGCGTTTACTTTCTGTTCGTAGTATAGTTCACTCTGCAGTTCCATAGTCTCTCTCTGATAATAATGAATATCGTCTATTTTCTCCTTAGTTGACGGACAACCAAAACGTAGAGTATGCTTAGTTTTCTTTCCTTGAAGAGTATATCCTATATGATGAGTAGGTGATGGTGTGATCTTAACAGGAATATAAACCGTTGTGGAGTTATTGGAGTGCTTTTATGATTTTGAAGAAGGTGTACTAAAACTGATATATGATTGGTTGGATTCATCTTGCGAAGACATGTTGATGTTTGTAGAAAAAAAATTAAAAGTTTTTTAAGCTAGGAAAAAATTATATTAAGAGATGTTTATGAACAAAAATGATGAGAGCTAGGTCTTTAAATATAAGAGAGAAGGTTATATTCAGGTATTTCAAGCAGTGAATGAAAATTGTTAAACGATTATAGCCAGTAAACATTATGAGGTAGGAAAGGATCAGGAGATAAGAACCATTCAGCTAATATGAGGAAGATAGTGGTTAGTGTAACAAGAAATACTATAGTAAAATGGAAAAACATGTAACTCCCTTACTAGCAATCCTGAGTTCGAGTGCCAACAGCAACAGTTTTTGACAATTTTTTATTTTCCACAAAAAATTAAAAAAAATTAAATTATAAATCATGTAAAGATATAATACCCAATTCTCGACGTAATTTTATAAATATATTTTCATTTAAAGGTTTTGTAAATATGTCAGCTATCTGATATTCTGAATTTACAAATTCTAATGAAATATTGCCTTTTTCTATACTATCTCTGAGAAAATGATGTCTTATATCTATGTGTTTAGTTCTAGAATGATTTATTGGATTTTTTGATAAATTTATTGCACTTGTATTATCACAGCAAATTGTTGAATTTGAAAGATTTACTCCAAAATCTTGTAGTGTTTGCTGCATGTAGATTACTTGAGCACATGCCAAAGCAGCAGAGATGTATTCTTCTTCACACGTTGAAAGTGAAACACAATTTTGTTTCTTACTAAACCAAGATACTAAAGATTTTCCAATAAAGTGACAAGTACCACTAGTACTCTTCCGACCCTTTTGACATCCTCTAAAATCAGCATCATTATATGATACTAACTCAAAAGGACATTCTTTTGGATAAAAGAAACCATAGTCTTTAGTTTTTCTTAAGTATCGCAAAATTCGCTTCACCGCCCGCAAATGTGATTCTTTGGGATTTGCTTGAAATCGTGCACACGAGCAGACACTCATCATTATGTCTGGTCTGCTAGTAGTTAAATATAGTAATGAACCAATCATACTATGATATAGTTTTTGGTCAATACTTTTGCCATTTTCATCTCTATCGAGATGTAATGTAGTACTCATAGGAGTAGGTTTAGAAAAAGTATTTTCCATACCAAATCGTTTTATGAGATTATTACAATATTTTTCTTGATTAATAAAAATTCCATTTTTCAATTGTTTAATTTGTAAGCCAAGAAAATATGAATGTTTTCCCATGTGACACATTTCAAATTCTCTTTTCATAATTTCTGAAAATTCTTGACATAATTTTTCATTAGTGGAACCAAAAATAATGTCGTCTACATAAATTTGAATTATTAAAATATCATTTTTATCTTGTTTATAAATAGAGTTTGATCTACTTTACCAATTTTAAAATCAGAATTAATTAAATAACTTTTAAGATGGTCATACCAAGCACGAGGTGCCTGTTTTAAACCGTATAAAGCCTTTTTTAATTTGCAAACATGATCTAAATAATTTTCATGTGTGAATAAAGGAGATTGTTCTACATAAACATTTTCTTTTATAAAACCATTTAAGAAAGCACTTTTTACATCCATTTGATAAAGTTTAAAATTATTAAAACAAGCATATGCTAATAAAATATGTATAGCTTCTAGATGAGCTACGGGTACAAATGTTTCATCATAGTATGATGCCAAATAAAAGTGCTGCTATGGATCGTAATATGGAATATAATCTAAGTTAACTACCAGTGCAGAGTATGAATATAAAAAGTAAATAGTAAAGTAAATGACACCAGGGATTTTTATACTGGTTCAAACTCTCATTCTACATCCAGTCCCAGATTCCTTCTGGAATTTAACTATCAACCCTCCCTTAACTTGGACGAACATTTATTACACCGCCTGAGCAACCAAATAGGACTTCTACCGCCTAGAAAACCGAATAGGACTTCTATCGCCTGAGCAACCGAACAGGACTCCAACAATACAATAAGTTTTCTTGACTGATTGTGCTCTATAGATAACACATATGTGTCTTTAGAGTACACCCTTCCTATAATCTTCTCCTTTGTGGTATATAGTGTAGTACATGAAGATTGGAAGTAATTTGAATCACAAATAAATTTATGCTTGAATATGCAAGTGATTGAATGCGTTTATGAAAGCAAATGGCAGAATTTAGATAGCAAGAATATAGAATAGAATCAGAAAATTATGTTATATAAACAATCTGAATTCAAGGCTATTTATAGAGTTAAAAGGATGTAATCATTCGTGAAAGGATTCGGCCAAGAGATACGGAAACAACTGTTGAATTAAAAGCTGGTTCTACTCATTTAAAAGTGGTGACCAGTCAGAAAATAGTCGTTATGAATATTCAGTCGACTGAGGAAACAAATTCAGTCTTCTAAACATTCAAAAAAATTCAAATTTTAAAATTTATTCTGAAAAGACTCCTGGTTCGGTCAACTGAATAGGGGTGTTAAGTTGACTGAACCTTCAAAATAATTTGGGCATATGTGCATGTTTCAGTCGACTACACACCCTTGTTCAGTCGACTGAAACTGTTGATTTCTGCCCAATAAACTTCTTTTTGAAAGCAATGTGAGTATAAACTTTTTATAATCAGAACTTAGTGTGTGTATCTGTTTTTGAATATGATTTAAAAACATGTGTGTGTGCATATACCACTTAGGAGAGATTTTAACAATCATTAACTACTAATTGGACTCTAGACAAACCAATTATAAACTTTGAAACTTCTATTTGAAATCTTTGGTCTTCGATCAATCGTCGAGTAGAATAGTTTCTTCTTCTACAAATTTGGTTAGTTCATATAATATATACTTATATAGTTGTTGTTACTCGGTACCTTGGCCCGGCTATAAAACAGTGGTTGCAGAAGCTATGGTTGAGCTTGATGGGCGTAGGGTCAGGAGCCAGTTTACTTCGAGTCAGTATGAATCAACTACTAGGGGTCGGCATATCCATGGGTCGGTGTTGCTTTGAGCCTAGAGGTCGTTTGGAATTGGGTTGGCATAATTGTAAGGGTTTGGTGTAGAAAAGGGCTTGGTAGTGAAAGAATAGCTTGGGGTCGGCAAAGCTCGGTTCGGCATTAAAGCATTCAGGTTGGTGTGTTCAAGTCAGGTCGGCACTCGAAGGGGTTTGCCTTCGATGATCGAGTTGGGTCAGCATACTCTAGGTAGTTGCTTGTTTGACTTCGGGTCGACAGGATAACTTGGAGTCGGCATATCCTTATTGGGTCAGTACACCTTGAAAGTTTATATGGATCGATAATATAGTTAAACTACTACTAGCAAGTGCGGAATTATAAATAATAGTAAATGGCAGTAATAAAAAAACACCAGGGATTTTTATACTGGTTCGAACTTCTCGTTCTACATCCAGTCCCAGACTCCTTCTGGAATTTCTCTAACAACCCTTACTTAACCCGGAGGAACAGGTATTACACCGCCCGAGCAACCGAATAGGACTTTTCCGCCTAAGCAACCGAATAGGACTTCAAATACAATTTGGTAAATTGTTTCTTGACTTGTGTGTTCTTTGAATAACACGAATATAGTCAATGTAGTACACCCTTCCTATAATCTTCTTGATATGATGATTTGAATGTGCAAAAGATAGGAAGTAGAGATTGAAAATCGCTTGTGATTATGATAATACAAAGCAAGTATTGATAGAAAGAATTGGTGGTTTTTAAATAGTGGATTTTCATCTCTATTTATAGTATTGAATAGTCTTAATTTAATAGTTGCAACTATTAGAAGAAGTGGAACTCTTGATGAAGAAGACAACTCTTCAGAATTTGATATTTCATGAAGAGATGCTTCAGTTCGTCAAGTTCAGATGTCTGAGAGAAAAGTGACAGATGTCTGAATAAAGTTTGAAATTCAAAAAATAAAAAAAATAAAAACAGTCATTTCAGACGTCTGTCTTTTAATTCAGACGTCCGTCTAGGATGACAGATGTCTGTTATTAAATTGATAGACGTCTATTTCATATAGAAATAGAAGCACTATATACATAGAGTTCAGACGTCTGTTATATTATCTTTAGACGTCTGATATTGATGTCAGACGTCTGAATTAAGATACAGACGTCTAAATCTGTACTGTTTTGTTCCTTCCTTTATTTTAGCACTTTTGAACTTGAGATATTATATAATTTTGAAAATACCTTTTTATATCTTTTAAATAATTAAAGATATTTATTATTTTAAAGCATGATTTTCAAAAGTATAATTGTGTGTGTGTTTTATCATCATATCAGAGATTGTACAAAAATATCTAACTTAGAAATAATAAAATTTTGAGAACTTAATCTTGTTGATGATATGATAATAGCTTCTCTTGTAGATTCCTGCAAGAATATTTGACATTATAGTATATAGGTTGAAATATATAGTTGTCGCATTAAAATCGAAGAAGGCAGGTTCCAACATTCTCCCCCTTTTTGATGATGACAACTATATAATTCAACGGTTAGTATAACCATACCTTTTGCTCCCCCTGTCAATATGACCAATTTATATTGCAGTAATGTTATTATTTCTCCCCCTTTGTCATTAACAAAAAGAGTTGTAGGGGGTGTTTAGATATAAAGAAATGACAAAACTGTGAATAACAAAATAGTTAAGAAGTGTAGACAAACCAAGCATGTACCAAAATGATAATAACAAATCAATTTTTAAGACATAGCATTTGTTTAACCAACACAATGGACTAAGAGAGACAGAGAAAATTATACAATAACAACTTATAAGTTTTAAACATCACAAAAAAACAGAATTTTTATGATAGTGAAGTTTTTGGACCAAAAGGCAAACCAAAAGAAAAACATCTTCTTTCACCATTCTCCCCAAGTTGGAGAGGAAGGAGGAGAAGATCCATGAGACTTTTTCCACAATTGACGAAGAATTGTCTTGACATTTTTCAATTCTCGTGCATTCTCTTCGACTTTGGCATCTAAATCATCGAATCTAGAATTGATGGAAGAAAAGCCTTGTGCAATTTGTTGAGAGATTTTCTTTTGATTTTTAGAGATGGTGATGTCAGACTTGAGCTTTTCATTTTTAGTATAAGTGCGTGAAGTACCAGAAATTAGTTCAATCTCGTAAGTTTCCGGGATTGAACTTTGGATAAAAGCTTGCTCAAAAGCTTCGTCTTCTCCTTCTTCATCTTCCCTTACATCTTCATCATCCCCTTCTTGTTCAGTATCTCCTTCATCTCCATCATGTCCGGAACAGCCTACTTTTGTTTTTCCTTTTTCTTTTTGTAAAGCTAGTTGTTCCGCTTTATAATCAGTATATGTTGGAAATGTCGGAGGAGATTCCGGTAATCCCATCAAACTAAAGAAGCGAATGTTGGATACCTTAATCTTTTCAAATTCAATTGACGGACTTTGAATAGACAGGTCAGTTAGAATTCGAGTAATATAAGGGGCATAGACAATTGAACGCTTCTTCGAGTCATGATAAGTACGAAATGCATCATAAAAATATTGTGCCCAATTGATTTGTGAATTTGATAATATTGATTGAAGCGCCTTATCTTCATCATCATAAATGACCTCATGGCTTCCTTGCCGGGGAAAAATTGTTTTTATTAGCATTCTAAGCAATAATCGAGGTCGGGGACGAAGATGATTTGATCTATCTGTGGACTTTCCTAGTTCAAAAAGATAATATTCTATTTGTTTAAGATCCTCTCCTTCTAACTTAAAATCATCTAAATCGACCCCATCCGAGCTACATTTTAAAATTCGTCCAATGTCAGCAGGAGTTATTTGAAGAATGTTTCCAAATACGCTTGTCCAAAGCATTCCTTTATCTCGATGAAGCCTAATTTTTGGATTGTTGACATTTGCAAGAAATAATAGGACACTAAGTCTACAAAAGTTGTCTTGATTGTCTTTGAAATCAATAAGACTAGTGATTTGAGATCTATCAGTATAGAGCCTAAGTTTGTACGTAGGAAAATGATCAAGGTCATGAAAAATACCATGAAATGATGGCAGAGAAGATAGATGTTTGTAACGAGCCATACTTCGGGGTTCATGGTAGAGCCAAGCTGCAATTTGATCTTCTGAAGGGAGAATATGAGGAGCTTGTTGAGAAGAATCCCCTTTTTGTTTCTTGTGTTTTGATTTGGGCGCCATTGTTTAATTTAGAGAAGGCTAGGGTTTTGAATTTTGATTTTGAGAAAAAAAATAGACGTGATGAAGAAGAGAAACCGTTGGTATGATTTATATTGTTTTCTTTCTAACAGGGTTTCAGACATCTAAAAAATATACAGACGTCTGAAGTTCTGTAGATAAGAAACAATTAAGAGAAGTTTAGACGTCTAAATTTTTAGAACATACGGCTAAGAAGAATGACAGACGTCTAAAAAATAGTGACAGACAGCTCAGTAGGTTCAAATTGAAACAGAGAGTAAAAAACATTTTGAACTAAAATCAGACGTCTGAAAATTTTATGTTAGACGTCTATATTGGAGAACAGACGTCTGTTATTTTCAAACAGACGGCTAATTTTATAACAGAAAATTTGAAACTTTTTATACTTAATTTAGATGTCTGTGATAAATGCTTCAGACGTCTGTGTGGCTGAAAACAGTAAAAGAAGGTGTTTTACAGACGTCTGTTGAAAAAGTATAGACGTCTGTATGTCTGATGATGAATGTTTTTGCTTAGTTTAAAGATAAAAAATATTCAAATATTTATTTATTTTGAAAAATACAAAGCAAACATGAATAACCAAATCAACATACAATTATATATATATTATCTACTTAGGAGTCTTTGGAGTTTTTGGAGACTTCGAAGACTTCCCTTTGGATGATTCGTGTTGATTTTGTTCATCAGACTGTTTAATGGGAGACCATTGAGGCTGACGATCCCACGAATTTGGGGAAACATGAGGACGTTGAGGTGAATGAATATGTGCATTTGTGTTGATCGGAGATGAACCACATATTTTTGCAGCAGAACGTTCAAGAAAACTGAGTTGTCTACCATGACTCTTTTGCTCAAAATACATTTCACGCTGAAGATTAAGTGTTTCCCTCTGATAGTGATGTAAGTCATCTATCTTTCCCTTAGTAGTTGGAGATGGAAATAAATTTCTTCGCGTGCGTTTATTTTCTGGCATATACCTCGTATGATGACTTTGTGGTGGACATATCGGAATATAAGCTGGAGTTGGAGTTGGAAGTTCGGAAGACCCAGAACTAGGTGTTTCAAAATCAATTGACGAATATTCAGATGAATAGGAAGGCTCATCTGAAGATGAACCAGCCATGGTATATATGAATAATGCAAAGTTAAAAAACATAATTGAATTTTTGCTTTCACCTTTGTAAAGAAAATAAGCTGAATGATAATTTTCTTCGGAAAGAAAGAATTTATAAAAAAAACTGAAGGCTAAATAATGAATGGTTAAGATTAAAAGAAGAATAATTTAATTTTAACCAGGAAAAAATATGTGTGGATAAAAACAAGTTTTTTTTATATTAACCTTTAAAAAACAGAATTGAGTTGAGGTAAACTTCATAAATTTTTGAAAGAGATAATTCCAAGTTCTGGTCTCAATTTTACAAAAGTGTTTTCATTTAATGGTTTGGTAAAAATATCTGCTAATTGATTTTCCTAAGATACGAATTCTAGATTGATTATATCTTTTTCATTATTATCACGAAGAAAATGATGACGAATATCAATATGTTTTGTCCGTGAATGATTTACTGGATTTTTAGATAAATTAATAGCACTAGAATTATCACAGAAGATTGTAGATTTAGATAATTTAAAACCAAAATCTTGAAGAGTTTGTTGCATATAAATTACTTGAGCACATGCCAAAGCTGCAGATATATATTCTACTTCACAAGTAGAAAGTGATACGCAATTTTGTTTACTGAACCAAGATACTAGAGACCGTCCAATGAAGTGACAAGTCCCACTTGTACTTTTTCTATCCGTCCGACTTCCTCCAAAATCAGCATCACTATATGACACTAATTCAAAAGGACATTCTTTCGGATAAAATAGTCCAAAATCTTTGGTTTTGTTGAGATAACGTAAAATACGTTTCACTGCTCTAATGTGTGATTCTTTAGGATCGGCTTGAAATCGTGCACACAAACAAACGCTCATCATTATATCGGGTCTACTAGCGGTTAAATATAATAATGATCCAATCATACTTCGATATAATTTTTGGTCTACACTCTTGCCATTTTCATCTTTTTCAAGATGTATGGTTGTACTCATAGGAGTTGATTTGGCAGAAGTATTTTCCATACCAAAGCGTTTGATTAAATTATTACAATATTTTTCTTGATTTATAAAAATGCCATTATTAACTTGTTTAATTTGAAGTCCAAGAAAATATGTTAATTCTCTCATGTGAGACATTTCAAATTCATTTGTCATTATTTTAGAAAATTCTTGACATAATTTATCATTAGTTGATCCAAAAATAATATCATCTACATAAATTTGAACAATTAAAATATCATGTTTCTTTTTCTTAATAAAAAGAGTTTGATCAACCTTTCCAATTTCAAAACCAGAGTCGATTAAATAACTTTTTAAACGATCATACCAAGCACGAGGTGCTTGTTTTAAACCGTATAAAGCCTTTTTAAGTTTATAAACATGGTCTGGAAATTGTTCGTGTATAAACAAGGGAGGTTGTTCAACATAAACATTTTCTTTAATAAATCCATTTAAAAATGCACTTTTAACATTCATTTGATATAATTTGAAATCATGAAAGCAAGCATAGGCTAATAGGATTCGTATTGCTTCTAATCTTGCGACAAGAGCAAACGTTTCTTCATAGTCAATTCCTTCTTCCTGATTATATCCTTGTGCAACTAATCTAGCTTTATTTCTAGTGATATTACCATTTTCATCAGCTTTATTTTTAAAAACCCATTTAGTGCCAATAACTGATTGATCATTCGGTCGTGGAACTAAATCCTAAACGTTATTTCTTTCAAATTGGTTTAGTTCTTCTTGCATCGCAATAATCCAATAATCATCAGTTGAGGCTTCCCTAATATTTTTAGGTTCTATATTAGAAAGAAAAGCTATATGACCCATCTGATTTAGTTGATTCCTTGTTTTAACTCTTTCATCAATTTCTCCTATTATATTTTGAATAGGATGATCTTTTAAAATTCTTGGTGGGGATTTTAATTCAGTTTCAATTTGATTTATAGAGGAAGTATTGTCAGGTGCATTGTTGTCAAAAGTAGAGTTTGAATTTATTACAATGTCTTCATCATCATTTGTTTTAATTTTGAAATTTTCATCAAATGATATATGAAGTGTTTCTTCAATAGATTTAGTTCTTATATTATAGATTCTATATGCTTTGCTTCGTTTTGAATATCCGATGAATATACATTCATCCGATTTTGGATCAAATTTTCCTAATTGATCTTTCGTATTTAAGGCAAAACATTTAGAACCAAAAACTTTAAAGTAAGATATATTAGGTTTTCTACCGATGAAGAGTTCATATGGAGTATGCTTAGTTAAAGGTCGAATAGAGACACGATTTAGGACATAACAAGCAGTAGCAACGGCTTCTGCCCAAAATAGTTTTGGAAGAGTGGTTCCATTCAATAAAGTCCTAGCACATTCTTGAAGTGTTCTATTTTTACGTTCAACAACTCCATTTTGTTGAGGCGTTCTTGGAAATGAAAAGTTATGAAATATTCCTTTCTTATTACAAAACTTCTCAAACATTTCATTTTCAAATTCACCTCCATGATCACTTCTAGTGTTTTTAATTTTTAGATTTTTAATATTTTGAATACGTTTAGCAAAGATTTTGAAATTTTCAAATGTATCACTTTTGTTTTTCATAAATAAAGTCCAAGTATATCTAGAGAAGTCATCAACTATTACAAAAACATATCTATTGTGATTAATAGATTGAGTCTGAGTTGGTCCAAATAAGTCTAGATGTAACAACTCAAGAGGTTGTAATGTTGAGATGATCTTCTTAGATTTAAAAGAAGATTTAGTTAGCTTTCCTAGTTGACAAGCATCACAAATGCTATTTACCTTAAAATTCATTTTAGGTAATCCTTTTACTAAATTGTTTTTGGATAATTTATTAATAGCTTTGAAATTTATATGACAAAATCTTTTATGCCATAGCCAAGGATCATTTTCTTTGACTAATAAGCACATATTTGTATTATGATTTATTTCATATTCAAAATATATATATTACAATCTCTTACTCCTTCGAAAATAAAATTTTTGTTATGATAAAAAATATTGCATTTATTTTCAGAAAATACTATGTTAAAACCTTTATCACATAATTGACTAATACTTAGTAAGTTATGTTTTAAATTTTTAACTAATAAGACATTTGTAATAAGAGGTAAATTAGATGTACCATCATTGCTCACATCGCCTTTGCCGATGATGTAACCATTGGAATTATCTCCAAAAGTGACAGATCCTCCATCTGAGTAGATAATGTTAATTAACATATTTTTGTCGCTTGTCATGTGTTTTGAGCAACCACTGTCTAGAATCCATTTTCCTCTTTTCTTAATCGGTACCTGCAAAAAATATTGAAATTCTATTGGTACCCACTTCCTCTGTTAGGGTCCTAAGGGTTAAATCTTAGGAAGCCAAACCCAGTTGGGTTTAGAGTTCCCTTTAAAAATAAAATTTTCATTCTTATGTACAGACATAATGAAAGATTTAATGTAGTTTTTCCTAATCAAATTATTATTAGTTTTTGGAACCCAAATCATAATTGATTTTGGATGAATAACTTTTGAAGAAGCTTTTTGAGTAGATATAGATTCCTTTTTCTTAAAATTAGTATATAAAGAATCATTATTTTTAGAATACTTTTGTATTGGTTTTTTATATCCTAACCCCTTTTTATTTGAACAGGTTTGAGAGTTCTCAATTATTTTAGAGAGACTCTCTCTTCCACTGTTAAATTTAGAAATGTTTTTAGAAATATTTTCCAGTTTTGATTTAAGATTTGATACTTCTATATCAAGTGTTTTAATATTAGAGTTTAAATCATAATTCTCTTTTGCTAATTTAACATTCTCATATTTCAGTCTTTCTATTTCACTGCTTAAATCAGCAAATTGAGATGTTATATTAACATAAGATTCTTGAGATTTTACTAACTCTTCCTCCAATATTTTCTTTTCATCTTTTAACATGTCAGTTTCTATTTCAGTTCTATTTAATTTTCCTAAAGCATCTTTATATTTACTCTTTAGGATTCTAAGTTTATCTAACAATTCAGAGTTTATTTCTATTAAATCGTCAAAAGTTAGATCACTTACATCATCATTTGTTGCCATAAAACAAACGTTGGCTTGTTCTGAATCACTGTCATTATCACTGTCTGACGAAGAAGATTCTGTATCATCCCATGTAACTGAGAAGGCTTGTTTCTTTTTATATTTGTCCTTTTTGAGATTATTTTCTTTCTTTCGATCAGGACAATCTTTCTTTATGTGGCCCTTCTTGTGACATTCGTAGCATTTAAGAGATGAGCTTGATGGCTTATTAAAACCCTTGTTATTTCCAAATTTATTACCCTTTTTGAATTTTAAAAACTTTTTGAAATTCTTAGGTATAAATGCCATATCATCTTCTGATTCAGAGTCTTCTTTTTCTGCTTGAAAAGCGATAGTTTTCTTGTCCTGTGCTTGTGCTCGTCTTGCCTGTAAATTTACTTCATAGGACATTAGATTTCCTATTAACTCTTCTGTTTTTATGGTTGAAATATCATTAGCTTCCTCGATAGCTAAGACTTTTCGTTCCCATTCATCAGTTAAAGAGTTAAGGATTTCTGATACAACATCAGATTCAGTAAAAGTAACTTCTTAAGCTAAAAGTGAGTGATAAATATCCTGGAATCTAGAGTACATTTCACTAATACTTTCTCCTTGTTTCATCCTAAAATTTTGAAATTGGTTTTTAAGCATAGAAATCTTGCTTTGTTTTACTTTATTTGTTCCTTCGTGTGTAACCTTAAGAGTATTCCAAATTTCATATCCAGTTTTACAGATACTGACTCGATTGAATTCATTTTTGTCTAAAGCGCAAAATAACATGTTCATTGCTTTTGCATTTGCAGTATCATCTAGTTTTTGGGTATTACACCATGTAGCATACTATGTAGTAGGAATATGATATTCAGTTTGAATGATATTCCAGGTTTCAAATCCACTTGCTTGCATAAAAATTCTCATTCTAGTTGACCAATAACTATAATTTAATCCGTTAAACAATGGTGGTCGTGTAGTGGCTTGTCCCTCAGTAAAACTGTTGCTAGTGTTATTGTCCATATTAAAAAATAATCAGATAACTGTGTTATAGTTATGTGATAACCTTGCTCCGATACCAAATGAAAGTTTATATGGATCGATAATATAGTTAAACTACTACTAGCAAGTGCGGAATTATAAATAATAGTAAATGGCAGTAATAAAAAAGAACACCAGGGATTTTTATACTGGTTCGAACTTCTCGTTCTACGTCCAGTCCCAGACTCCTTCTGGAATTTCTCTAACAACCCTCACTTAACCCAGAGGAACAGGTATTACACCGCCTGAGCAACCGAACAGGACTTTTCCGCCTAAGCAACCGAATAAGACTTCAAATACAATTTGGTAAATTGTTTCTTGACTTGTGTGTTCTTTGAATAACACGAATATAGTCAATGTAGTACACCCTTCCTATAATCTTCTTGATATGATGATTTGAATGTGCAAAAGATAGGAAGTAGAGATTGAAAATCGCTTGTGATTATGATAATACAAAGCAAGTATAGATAGAAAGAATTGGTGGTTTTTAAATAGTGGATTTTCATCTCTATTTATAGTATTGAATAGTCTTAATTTAATAGTTGCAACTATTAGAAGAAGTGCAACTCTTGGTGAAGAAGACAACTCTTCAGAATTTGATATTTCATGAAGAGATGCTTCAGTTCGTCAAGTTCAGATGTCTGAGAGAAAAGTGACAGATGTCTGAAAAAAGTTTGAAATTCAAAAAATAAAAGAAAGAAAAACAGTCATTTCAGACGTTTGTCTTTTAATTCAGACGTCCGTCTAGGATGCCAGACGTCTGTTATTAAATTGACAGACGTCTATTTCATATAGAAATAGAAGCACTATATACATAGAGTTCAGACGTCTGTTATATTATCTTTAGACGTCTGATATTGATGTCAGACGTCTGAATTAAGATACAGACGTCTAAATCTGTACTGTTTTGTTCCTTCCTTTATTTTAGCACTTTTGAACTTGAGATATTATATAATTTTGAAAATACCTTTTTATATCTTTTAAATAATTAAAGATATTTATTATTTTAAAGCATGATTTTCAAAAGTATAATTGTGTGTGTGTTTTATCATCATATCAGAGATTGTACAAAAATATCTAACTTAGAAATAATAAAATTTTGAGAACTTAATCTTGTTGATGATATGATAATAGCTTCTCTTGTAGATTCCTGCAAGAATATTTGACATTATAGTATATAGGTTGAAATATATAGTTGTCGCATTAAAATCGAAGAAGGCAGGTTCCAACACACCTTGGGTCGGCTATGGTGCGTCCAAGATCGGGTCGGCATTGATGAAGCACGAGCTATTTCGAATCATTCGAGGACCTGCTTCGGGTTGGACTTCTGGGTTCGGTCACTTGGGATCGATTACTTACGTTCGGTCACTTGGGATCAGCTAACTCGGTTTGGACTGAGGAATGGAGGAGTAGGTTAGCATGAGCAACTGGATGAGTTACTTCGAGTCGCAGCCCAATTTAGTCGAGCCAGAGTGAGGGTTGCCTCGACTCGACATCTAGAAGACCCCGGGTCGTTTGTGAGGGATCGGCATGATCAGTTCAGTCTGCCTAACTTATCAGTGGTGGGCCAAACTCTTTGGGTTGTGGGCCTGAAGGACTGGAGAGAGGTGCAAGCTCAGAGAAGCCAGACTATCTCCATCTATAAATAGAGGGGCATGGTTCCAGTTTAGGGGACCTTTTTTGGAGAAAGAAGGAGGAGACTCTGCCGTTTTCTGTACTTATTTCCTTTTATTCCAAATTGAATTAAAACTGCTCTTTATGGATTGTATCTGTATTTAAACAGTTGAAAAAGCAATAAAGATTACATTCAAAGTGTAAGTAGGTAGTTACGCCGAACCACTATAATTCTATTGTTCTTTTTTTTACTATTCTTTTTGCATTATATTGTGTTTTTCCTCTTTTTCCATTTACTTTCTTCGTTTATCTCGCTACACAAATCTACTCTAGGGTGTTAGTGACCAATTCTGATGCTAATATTTTGGTGCTTTCACTGAGAACCTTGATTCTCAGGCTGCTAGGATCGACTTAGTTGCTACTGGATTGATGAAATCCCCCGAAGGAGATCCAAGTTTGTTCTCAAGAGTTCTATTTAGAGTTTCCACAGATAACACTAAGATGGCAAGGACATGGACAAGATCCACCTCCCACAACGTCGATTCTAATAAGACTGCTAGTGTCCAGCAAGTTGGACCAAGAAACCAACCTGCTAATGCAGGTGTGGAACCCGTCGCTGTCCAGAGCCATGTAGAAGCCGTCACCCAGGCCGAGTTCAATGATCTGATGAGGGAGCTCATGGAAAGCAGGAGACAGCTTAATGAGCAGATCCAAGCTAATTCCAGCTTGATGAACCAGATCGCTCAGCATCAATGTCAGAATGCTTGTGGAAGCCCTATTTCCTACTCATCATCCGACAGCTCAACTTCGTCAGATGAACACCATAGGCTTAGACGCCGCAGGATTGAAATGGCGCAAACTTGAGCAACAGAGCAATTTGTCCCAAGCCGCCACAGACAATCCAACAGAGCTGATCTAGACCCCTTGACTAGGATAGTGGCTCCTTAACTACACCTGGGAAGTCACGCTCAACATGGAATGAGAAACTTAGGTCCTGGAGCATGCGTAGAAGCTGGTCAACCGCCTCACTAGGGTGGTAATGAAGCAGGTCCTCAGGGTGCACACTTAGATGATCATCGGTCGAGAAGGCGTCAACCGGAGCAATTACGTAGGACGAATACCAACTTAGCACCTCCCATTCAGACTCCGAATTTGTCTGCTATGGTCAGGCAGCTAATGAGGGAGAATCAGGGCTTGACCAATGATGATTGGGGTGTATCAAGGAGTCATACTCCGTTTACTGATAACATCATACAAGCTGAATACCCTTGAAGGTATAGTATGCCTACAATGCCCGCATATGAAGGGAAGACCGACCCTCGACAACACATAATGAGATACGAGTGGATGATGGACTCGGCTAGGGCAAATGATGCGACCAATTACATGTGCTTCCCAATAACTCTGTCCAGAATCGCTACCAAGTGGTTCACAAGACTCCCCCTACGGTTAATCTCCAGATTTGATGAGCTGGCAACGAAATTTGTGGAGCAGTTCAGGATCCATGCTACTCGCCCGAAAGATGTGATGTCATTATCCAGTGTGATTCAGGCTCCAGGTGAGTCGCTAAAGGACTATTTGCAGAGATTCCACATTGCTGCTACCGAAGTTAGTAATTCGAATGACCATGCCATTCTTATGGCTGTGATGTGAGGTGTTGATTCAGAATTTGAGTTTGGTGACTGGCTAGCAGGAAAACCGCCAACCACCTTGGAACGTTTTTATTCAAAGGCAAATCAGTTCATGAGAAAGGAGGAGGTTAGTTTGTCGAGAAGGGGCAGTGCTGCAGGACCCGGAAGGGAAGCGGTGCAAAGCAATATTGCAGTGAAACAATCTGACGAGAGCTCTGGTAAGGTCCAAGTTAACGTTCAAAATAAACCGGAGCAACCAAAAGGAACTAGAGGAGGACATTTCGGACGTAAGAGGGAAGCAAGAAAGTGGAAGCCGAGGATCCTGACTTATAATGAATATATGCCCCTGAACACATCTTTGGAAAATATTTATCTGTCCACCTATAATACTTTTCAATACCGAAAGCCACGCCCAAAAGAATCGACTGAAGAATAAAAGCAAATCAGGAAGTACTGCCGGTTTCATGAGACCTATGGGACAACATTGATGAGTGTAGGCACCTCCACGATGCTATAGAAAAGCTGATTTTCCAGAAAAAGTTGCAGCAGTTTGTTAAAAATCCATAGTAAGGCGGACAGGGGATGTCCGATCCTGACCGAGGACAAGCTCCACGTCGACCCGAAGAGCCTGCTCGGACCGGTGGAAGACTGGTGATAAACACAATAGTTGGTGGGCCTCATCCTGCAAATAAAAGTTGGCAAGAAATGGAACGTTATGCTAGTTCCTTGAGACATGAGGATTTCGAGTGTTGCTCAAACACAGAAGACGGGACTCCGGCAAAGCAACAACGAATGATGACGGATGATATAGTGTTTAGGAGTAGGGATGTCGATCAATTGAAGGCTCCTACTATTGATCCAATGGTTATCTCAACTTTGATCAGATCGGCACTTGTGAGAAAAATATTAATTGATTGTGGAAGTTCCGTCAATATTATCTTTAAGAAGGCTTATGATCAAATGAAGATGGAGGCTAAGGATCTGAAACCATCTACAGCCCGTATCCATGGCTTTAATGGTGCAGCTACGGAAGCAATGGGTTTTGTTGAGTTGCCAGTCGAGTTAGGTGAAGGTGAACGTAGGAGGGTGCGGATCCTACCGTTCATTGTTTTGTATGTTGATTCTCCATATAATGTTTTTCTGGACCGACCGGCCCTGGCTGAGTTTAGGGCAGCTTTGGCCCTGTGGTGCTTGATTTTGAAATTTTCGATGGACAATGATGTTGGTGTAGTGCATGGCGATCAAGCTACCTGTCGTGCTTGTTATGTGGCCGAACTGAGAGAGGCCTAGTGAAGAGAGAAGGGAAAGGATATGGACAAGTCCGTCCGCATCCATGTTGGTGAAGATCGACAAGTAACGCCTGAGCCTTGGCTTGGGCAACATAGTTGGTTCTATAAAGATATAGATCCAAGAGACGATGATGAAGAACCCATAGAAGCCAAGGCAGTGCCGGCTGAGCTAACGATGGACATCACAGTCAGCCACGATGACCGACACGGGTATTAAAAAAAGGATCACAGCTCAGCCCCTCGATGACGAGGGATCTTATTGATTTTCTTCGAGCAAATCTTGATGTTTTTGCTTGGCCTATTCTGATATGTGTGGGATTTCACCCGCCATCATGAGCCACATGTTGAATATTGATCCAAAGTATGTCCCGGTAAAACAGAAGAGACGAGGCATGGACCCGGAGAGGTCCGTTGCTCTCAAGGAGGAGGTGGATAAACTTTTAGCCAACGGGTTTATTCGTGAGGCCCTCTATCCCGAATGGTTATCTAACCCTGTACTGATAAGGAATGCGAACCTCAAATGGAGGACATGTGTTGATTATTCAGACCTGAACAAAGCGTGCCCAAAGGATAGTTTTCCCTTGCCTAGAATTGATCAGCTAGTTGACTCAACGGCGGGACATGAGTTGTTGTCATTTATGGATGCTTATTCGGGATACAATCAAATTCCGATGCACATCCCAGATCAGGAGCATACCGGTTTTGTCACAGACGTTGGATTGTACTATTATATGTAATGCCGTTCGGGTTGAATATTGCGGGAGAAACTTATCAGCGTCTGGTGAATTGGATGTTTAAGGATCGGATTGGCAGAATGATTAACGGCAGTCAAACGACCACATTCGAGACTTAGCGGGGATGTTTGATATACTCAGGTTCTACGGCATGAAAATCAATCTGTTGAAGTGCTCCTTTGGCGTTGCATCTGGAAAGTTTCTGGGTTTCATTGTCAATGAACGAGGAATTGGAGTGAACTTGGAGAAGATTCAAACTATTCGGGATATACAGGCACCTAGAACTATAAAACAAGTGCAGAGCCTGAATGGGAAGGTCGTTGCATTGAGTCACTTTATATCCAAGGCAACCGACAAATGTATCCCTTTCTTTGATTTGATAAGGAAAGGGAAAAAGAATTTTGAGTGGATGCTGGATTGCGAAGACGCGTTCCGAGCTCTGGTGAGTCACCTAGAGAGGCCCTCTATTTTGTCGAAGCCTGTGGATCATGTGGAGCTGTATATTTACTTAGCCGTATCCCAACACGCCATAAGTGCAGCCTTGATTCGTAAGGAGGACCGAATCCAAAAGCCGGTGTACTATGTTAGTAAGCGTTTAACAGGGGCAGAAAGAAATTACCCCAAGATAGACAAGCTGGCTTACTGCTTGGTGATCGCATCGCGCAAACTTCGCCCGTATTTCCAGGCCCATCCAATCAGCATCTATACCGACCGACCTTTACGGCAAGTACTCCAACGACCGAAAACTTCTGGAAGGTTACACAAATGGAATATCAAGCTCAGTCAGTTCGACATAACCTACTTGCCTAGAAGAGCTATCCAGGGACAAGCGTTGGCGGATTTTATTGCAGAGTTCACTGTGCGGGATGAACCTAATGGAAGTGGTGTACTGCGTATAATATGATGGAAACTGTATACCGATGGAGCATCCAACGACCATTGTTCTGGGGCTGGTGTTGTTCTTGTAACTCCCGAGAATCGGTCAATTTGTTATGCTTTGAAGGTTGACTTCCCCGCTACGAACAATGAAGCTGAGTATGAAGCGTTGATCGCTGGACTGAAGCTTGCTAAAGAACTCGGAGTGAAATCGATCGAAATCTTTTGCGACTCACAACTGGTGGTATACCAAGGTAGGGGAGACTACCAGGCGATGGGACAGAGGCTTGTTCCGTATCTTATTCGGGTCCAGGAATTATTGGCGGACCTCGAATACTACGACATTTGGCGCATCCCGTGCGAGCAAAACGAAGAAGCCGATTCATTGGCAAAATTCGCAAGCACTGGTGACGCACATCAGATGGGCTTGGTTCCCGTTGAAACTCTATATGCCCCGAGTATAAATGTGATGGAAGTTGATCTTGTTCCAGAGTTGGAAACCGAAAGGAAGTCATGGATGTCCCCATTCAAAGAGTACTTGTTGCGCGGGACCTTGCCTGAGAGAAGAAACGAAAGACGGCAAGTCCTTCGTATGGCCTCGCGGTATGTTATGCGAGATGGGATTATGTATCGAAAGGGATTCTCTGTTCCATTGCTCAAGTGCATCGCCCACGATGAGATAAAACGAGTTTTAAAAGAAGTCCATGAAGGAGAATGTAGCGACCATACTGGAGGTAGATATTAGCCAAAAAGATACTCCGTTGTGGATACTATTGGCCGACCGTGAACCAGGATGCCACAGACAATGTGAGAAGATGTGACAAATGCTAGAAATACGCAAAAATTCCAAGAGCGCCGTCGACGGAAATCATGCAGATGGTTAGTCCATGGCCGTTTGTGATATGGGGAATCGACATTATCGGCTTGTTGCCAATTTCCAAAGGTGGTGCAAAATATGCAATCATCGCGGTCGATTACTTCACCAAATGGGCAGAAGCGGAACCATTAGCTACGATCACCACCAAAAAGGTTATTCATTTTGTCATGCAGAACATTATATGCCGCTTCGGTCTCCCGCGAACTATCATTACTTAAAATGGAACTCAATTTGATAGTGCTGAGTTCAAAGAGTTTTGTCAAAAATATCATATTAAGAAAAGATTTGCAGTAGTCGCTCACTCTAAGGCGAATGGGAAAGTTGAAGCCATAAATAAGATAATCAAATCCATCTTAAAAAATCATTTGGAAAAGGCTAGAGGCAAGTGGGTGGACGAGCTTCCAACGACACTCTGGGCATACAGAACCACCCACAAGTCTGCGACTGGCCATACTCCATTCGCCTTGGCATACGGCGCCAAAGCGGTTATACCCATGGAGCTTGAAGTCCTTTCCCACCGGGTAACTTATTACGATCCCAGAACAAACCAAGATCTTTTGCTAGAGTCATTGGACATTATTGACAAGAAGCGTGAGGAGGATGATTTAAGGACGGGCGCACATCGGCACCAAGTCGCCCGATACTATAACGTGAAAGTCCGACCAAGAAATTTTTGATGTGGGGGACCTTGTTCTGAAGCGAGTCTTTCCTGTACCATCACACATGAATCCCATATGGAAAGGTCCTTACATCATTGAACGGAGGCTTGGGGAAGGAACCTTCAAGCTAGCGACTGTCGATGGCGCAACACTCCCAGAGCATGGAATATCGAGCATTTGTGCCGCTATTTTACTTAGTTTGTTTATTTTGCATTCCAGTCATAGTTGTTTACAGTATTTGCTTTCTTTGTTGTTCTCGTTTTCGATATGTAATAAGCAATTGAGTCTGTCCCCATTTTCTACAATCAATAAAAGCTTAAAGCTATTTTTTCTGTGACTATTGATATTTCATGTGATATAATTACATGTCAAGGTTCGTTAGCACTAACACGTGTGACGTATGAACACACACATGAAACTAAAAATTGACTGGCTATGTACAAAAAATATCTAAATCCCCATAGTGCAGATTATAGTACTCTAAGTCCACAGAGTGCGGATTAGAGTATAAACGATTTCAAAAAATCTCTAAATCCCCAGAGTGCGGATTAGAGTACTTTGAGTCCCCAGAGCGCGGACTAGAGTATAAATGATTTTACAAAATCTCTATATCCCCAGAGTGCATATTAGAGTACTCTGAGTCTCCAGAGCGTGAATTAGAGTATAAACGATTTCAAAAAATATCTAAATCCCCAGAGTGCGGATTAGAGTACTCTGAGTCCCCAAAGCGGACTAGAGTATAAACGATTTCACAAAATCTTTAAATCCCCAAAGTGTGTATTAGAGTACTCTGAGTCCTCAAAGCACGGACTAGAGTATGAACGATTTCACAAAATCTCTAAATCCCCAAAGTGTGGATTAGAGTATACATGATTTCAAAATTTTCTAAATCCCCAGAATGTGGACAAAAGTTTCTAAGTCCTTTGAATACGGACAAGAGTATGAATGACTAATGAACTCTCCGACTCCCAATTGCGGGTTAAATTATAAGTGATGTAAGGAAACTCTGTAAATGCAAAGGAACAAAATTTTATTTAATTTTTATAAAACTTCCTTACAACTCCTCCGAAAGTTCAGAGGCTGAGTCTATATACATCAACTATTGACAAAAGAAAGAAAAGTGAAAAGAAAAATGACTACACGACTCTAATTTATTCAAGCTAAGCAAAACGTTACAAGACAACAACTATTTCTTCATTTTTTTTCTCCTTCTTCTCCATGGGTGTAGTCCCGCCAGGAGGAATGAATTTCAGTGGTCTATTAAGAGGATCGTCAATCTCCATCACCTTGGACTCACTCTTAACTTTGAGTTTCTCCTTTTCTACCTCTTCGATTTGCTCCTTTATACTGAGCTTGGAGGTGTGCTCTAAGGCGCCCGTGATTATAACATCATCAAATTCTTCGGAAAGTGGCGGATCCTCGGGCATATCTTCGTCTAGTGCTTCGATTACTTGAGCATCAGGGCCCGGAGTGTCTCCGACGGCTGGTGCCTCAGTCTCTTTTTCTTCCAGCTCTATGGCAACATCGCTCCTTGGAGTCGGTTCAGGACCAGAATGACCTACATGGTTTTACGAAAAACAAATGTTAGAGTACATCCGTTATTCACCGAGGATGGCAACTTCTTGAACTATAAAAGGTGAAATTGAGTACCATCATCCGGTTGACTCTCGGTGGTCATCGGAGTATCCTACTCGATGATTGGAGACAATATATGAATGCCAAGTCCGGGCTTCTCCGGATCGTAACCAACATGCTGGTCGAGAGGTTAAGGAGATGAAATCTTAGACGACTGGACGGAAGGGAGGACTTGAGACTCAGTGCTAGATGGACCAACGATATCTTCCTTCTCCTTCAACGTTGGGGAAGCTCCGCAGAAAAGAAGTCTTGCTGCGGCTAAGTCGAAGAGCTCATTTCCTCGGAGCACTTCCTTCGTGAGTGCCTCCTCATCGATCTCTTCAATGCCTGACTCCACTTTCTTGATTTTGACAAGAGTGTCCCACGCTTCAACAAGCAATTCGAGGTAACCATCGCCCAAGAAGGATAAGTCGCGGTGTATAAGGACCCTCACATTATATTTAGCAATGAGTGGGTCGAATAAGCATTTAATCTCCTCCATGCCGGACTCGGTCGTTACCTCAATTCGGGAGTCAGCCTCTGTATGTGCTAATTTTTTGCCTTCTTCACAAGCTGCATCCTTCAGCGCTTCAATTTAGGATAGTTCCTCGTCGAACTTTGTTTTTAAGTTCCTTGTCTCGACGATTTCATCATAATATTTCTGTGATTCCTCCTGCGCTGCAATCTTCTCCTCATTCTTTTTAGATAACAGTCTCTCCAACTCTTCCACTCGGTGAGTTAGAACATCTTTCTCTTTTTGCAGAGAATCTTTTTCCAGTGCTAAGGCGCCGTTGCGTTGATGCGCTTCATCTAATTATTTTTTGTGACTGGTCTCTAAGCGACTAACCGCCTCAGCTGTTTCTTTGGCATTCTTTTTTGCAGTCTCAAGCTGGGTTTTGTATAAGAGCGGTTCGTCATCCAAGCTCTTTATAATGTCTTTGTCATGAATGGCTTCTAGCTTGAGGCAGTCGATCTCATATAGACGCTCAGTAGAGACCTCTGAAAATTTTTCGACCAGGTGCACAAACGCATTGTGTTGAACGTACACATTGTTCGTGCATGCGAGAGCATCTTCTTTGGCATTCCTGGGGATAGGATGTATAGTGGGAAGCAATTTCAGCCCATCGAAGCAGATCTTTGGGAACATAGCCTTAAGCTCGGCTAATTTCTTCGCCGTGGTTGGGTCATGAGCGGGAGCTGGAGGAGTTGGTCTCGTCGGAGTCAATGATTTATTGTGATGTTCACGAGACTGCCTGGTACTTGAAGAGCCAGAATGTTGATCGCAAGGAACATCTAACTGGGAGCCTCGGTAAGTAGACTTGTCTCCACCCCGCACAAGAGGATTTGTGGGTTCGCTTGGATATGAAGTGTGACCATGGGTTCTCCTTCTTGAGGATGAAGACGATTCTCTAGAGTAGTAATCTCTATCTCCGCTTTCGTCTCCATCCCTCCATTTTCCGGATTCCAAGTCCCGACCTGAGCAATGAAAGATAGAAGAGCCACGAATGCGGTCGAAGCCATGAGAGCGAGTCATTAAACCTGTACATAAGATTAAGCAAGAACAAATTAGTGGAAGCCACATGGAAAATTGAATGCAAGTTGGTGATGAAGTGTAAGTGCTTGTGTGTGTCCTAGTGCATCCCCCAACGGACCAGTAGATTTCACTTTACTCATGGGAGATTTTTCTCCCTGATTATGGAATTGTATGCCTTCACCGCTTCTCGCGGGCGATTTGAGCCCCTTGGCACCAAGATTAGCGAAGTCGTAATTCAACAAGTCATCAAGAATGGACAAGTTAAAGAGTCCCTTTAGCGAACTTTCGATTTTCTGGGAAGATGATCCCTTCTCAATGGGAGTTATCACGTATTTTGGAGTCGCCCCAGCTTCTTTCTTTTTAATTCTGAACGCCAAACTCTTTTTCTTTTTTGGGGAAGGCTACGGCTTGTTAGTGCAGGGAGCGTCGGCTGCTGGCGCCTATTTGGAACTTATGTTCTCATTTATTGGCGCTGGGATCTCCGTTTCTTTAATCTCTCCTTCCTCGGTGGTATCATGAGCTCCTTCAATAAGGGGCACCGAGGGACTAACTTGTTCTCTCCTCCTCTCAGCAGTTGCCCTTGAAGTCATTGTGCTTCTTGGAAGGCCAATCTTGCGACTATCCACTAGCAATCCGAATAACGAGAGCAGTTCATCGGTAACTAACAGTTTGATGTCCCAATCTTCCACTAGAGTAGCACAAATAGCCTTGACTGCTCTAGAGTACCTAATACCTTCGGGCCGTGGGCGAACACCTAGAAGGGTTTAAAAATTTGAACTTTCAGAAAAAGGCGATTTAAGTCCTGGTATGAGGGACGAAGTGGGAATGAAACTTACGTCCTTCCAACCATCTTCTCGCGAAGCCGGGAGGACAGCGCACATAGAACCGCTCTTGCTTGAATTGAGAGAGCTTGTTCCATGCACCCATCAGAACTTGGCATTTAGGAAACGGCTCAAGGAATACGTAAGAAGGGCTATTAGCACGTTTCTTGAAGTGGTAAATGTAACGAATGTCCTCAGGAGTTGGAGGTCTGAACAGGACGCTCATAAAGAGTAGGAAGGTGTCGTGAATGAACGCGTAGCTGTTAGGATGCAACTGTGTAGGGGTGATCCCCATGTACTTTAGCACCTCGCAAATGAAAGAGTTGAAGGGTGGCACACATCCGGCCTAACACATGAATTTGTTGCATGAAGTGTATTCGGCTGGGGGCAAATGGGGCTGATCTTGCCTCAATGGAACTAAAACATGTTCGAAGGGAATTCTGTGAATAGAGCACAATCGATGAAGAGTGATTTCGTCGATTTTTAGTCTTGCGAGTCGATTGGGTTATCCAAGATAATACCATCGTCTACGGCATCAGGAGCTGGGTCTATAACCTCAGCAGAAAAAATTGAAATGTCGAGAATGGGGTCAAAAGGTAGGCACGACGTCTCTACTACCTCTTGCCGATGACTTGGCCCAGGCTTATCGGATAGAGTGGCGGAGCTTGATCTCTTATCTGATTTAGAAGACATTGCAGGAAGGCGCTTGATGTGAATAAATACCTATTTAAGCTATACTCGAAAGATAATCGATATTAGAAGTAATAATAATATATTCCCCCGTGCTGTGTGTGGACTAGTGCGGCGATTCTAACATAAGTACAAAGAGCTTAAGATTGAAAGGACGAGTATAACACAATGAAGTTTTGGGTTGTCATCCAAGAGAACGTCATCGCCGACCGTCTCCAGCAGCGTAGCAGATGGTTAGTGACGGAAATCTTGGAATCGAGCATTGGTATTCTAGATTATGAAGGCTGTTACTTGCATTTGTTGGGCTAGATTCACGTTTAGAGTTGCTTAAGCTATAAATTCATTAGTCCGAGTTAAGTCCATAGGCTTATGTGTCATGGTCTATGTCATTGTTCATCATTTTATGCTCGGGCATAGAATGAATAGTCATAATATTTGCATCAATTAAGTTGAAGTAGTTTTGATTGCCAATGCCGATCCCAACCTCTCAATACCGACCCCTACACCTTAGTCCTGCTACCAACCCGGACCTCCCTAGAAGACATATCGATCCCTCGGCTCTTCATATTGAACCGACCCGACCTCTCAATGAAACATGCTGAGCTCTCACTCACGAATTCTACCGACCCGATCCTCCATTCACAGATCTTACCGACCCGCACTTCTGTCGAAAACCTACCGACCTGACTTTACCTCATGAACCTACCGAGCCCTCTCCTTAGATCGATATGCCGAGCACACTCCTATAGCCCATATACCGACCTCTTTAAACTACCGACCCCTCTTCCTAAAATCTCCTATGTCAAATTCTCTCAAGTCAACTCCATCCAATACCACAAGTTCACCGCTGTCCCTGCCTCTACTCTCTCTCACCGTTTCTCTCCTCTCCCGGTATGGAAAGTCATATGCCTACATAACTCGAACCTAGGTCGAGATTAGGAAGTCTTGGCCTAACAGTTCGAAACAGAGCATGGATTCGTAACTATGCGATGATTAGGAGCTGGGCAAGTGAATATTGAGGCCTGTAGTCGAGAAATGATGGAGAGTTGCAATTGGGAAGGTGACTTGGTGAGTAATGGTGGCAGCTTGGCAAGGTGGGGAATGGCAGCTCCGAGAAAGACTTGGGGGCTTAAGAAGTTAAGTTAGAAAATGAAGGTGGGAGAAGAAAGGATGCTCGACCCGAGCTTTTATATGATGGGTGGAATACGAATCGGTCTCCCCTGGAGACCCGGTCGTATTCCAAGGGGTCGGCTATTCGACAATGCCGACCCCAAACCATGTATAGTAACCGTGGGGTTGGCATTCATGTGCCGATCCACTCCACTTTTTTTTTAAATAAAGAAATAAAAAATGCGCGGAGAGTGGAGAGACATAAACTTGGGAAATCCAATGTGAATCTAGCCTTTGAAAAGTTATGTACAGTCGACTTTTGAAAAGTTACAACAAGGTTCCATAAACTTCCTTAAAACAAAACTAATGCATTCAAACGACGCGAGACTTCATAAGTGATAAATGAAAAAGCAACGATCGGTTATCAATTTGAACGAGCTGGCCTCTGGGAACTGGATTACTCGCTAATTCAAAGTGCGTCATGTTGTTCACAAGACGCACTTTGGGGGGCAAATGTTACCCGGTACCTTGGCCCGGCTACAAAACAGTAGTTGCAGAAGCTATGGTTGAGCTTGATGGGCGTAGGGTCAGGAGCCAGTTTACTTCAAGTCAGTATGAATCAACTACTAGGGGTCGGCATATCCATAGGTCAGTGTTGCTTTGAGCCTAGGGGTCGTTTGGCATTGGGTAGGCATAATTGTAAGGGTTCGGTGTAGAAAAGGGATCGGTAGTGGAAGAATAACTTGGGGTCTGCAAAGCTCGGTTCGGCATTAAAGCATTCAGGTCGGTGTGTTCAAGTCAGGTCGGCACTCGAAGGGGTCGGCCTTCGATGATCAAGTTGGGTCGGCATACTCTAGGTAGTTGCTTGTTTGACTTTGGGTCGGTAGGATAACTTGGAGTCGTCATATCCTTATGGGGTCGGTACACCTTAGGTCGGTTATGGTGAGTCCAAGATCGGGTTGGCATTGGATGAAGCACGAGCTACTTCGAATCATTCGAGGACCTGCTTCGGGTCGGTCTTCTGGGTTCGGTCACATAGGTTCGGTTGCTTGCGTTCGGTTACTTGGGATCGGCTAACTCGGTTTGGACTGAGGAATGAAGGAGTTGAGCAAGGGGATGAGTTACTTCGAGTCGCAGCCCAATTTACTTTGAGCCAAAGTGAGGGTTGCCTTGAGTCGACATCTAGAAGACCCCGGGTCGGTTGTGAGGGATCGGCATGATCAGTTTGGTCTGCCCAGCTTATAAGTGGTGGGCCGAACTCTCTTGGTCGTGGGCCTGAAGGACTGGAGAGAGGTGCAAGCTTAGAGAAGCCAGACTATCTCCATCTATAAACAAAGGGGCAGGGTTCCAGTTTAGGGGACCTTTTTGGAGAAAGGAGGAGGAGACTCTGCCATTTTCTATACTCATATCCTTTTATTCCAAATTGAATTCAAGCTGCTCTTTGTGGATTGTATCTATATTTAAATAGTTGAAAAGGCAATAAAGATTACATTCAAAGTGGACGTAGGAAGTTACGCCGAACCACATAATTCTGTTGTTCTTGTTTTTACTGTTCTTTTTGCATTATATTGTGTTTTTCCTCTTTTTCCATTTACTTTCTTCATTTATCTTGCTACAAAAATCAAATCTAGGGTGTTAGTGACCAATTCTGTTGCTAACAGTTGTTACGATCAAAACATCAAAATACAAGGTTCTAACAACTTGTTCTAGAGGTGTACGGATTCGGTGGGTAGACCCTTACCCTTTCAAAGTTGGAATCCATTCTCCAATACGAGCCTTCAGTTTGGTTGTAGAACCTAGTATGTTGGAATTTAATTAATGTAACAATTTCGGCTATGATTAATAAGTATTTGTACATTAGGCACTATTATAATATCAAAGGATTTCATATGAAATGTTTTTGTTATCGTAAGGTGAAACCCATTCGTGTTTATGTGCGGCGTGGTCTTACGAGATACCTTTGATTTTTGAGAGGCATCTATAACTTTAAAAAGTCCAATTGGTTGTGTTTTCTCATGCTAGTTTTCCAGACTGACTCGGGTGTTATTTTATTATAATGCTCGGGTCAGATTGAGCATATTTACAAATTGCTTTGGATGCATTGGAGCTCAGTAGGCGAGTTGGCGGTCTTCAAGTCATATTCTCGTATATGTTTATTTTCCGCTGCTTTGTTATTAAAATTATCAGCAATTGTGAGGATAGGATGTTATAACTGGTTAGGAGGATAATTGTGATTATTGTTGCACTCTGATGGATGTATGTATATAACAGTTTCTCTTTTGTAAAGACCATTGGTATTATATTATATGTTGTTCCACTACGATTGTGAGATTATGTGTTGTTCGTAGTTTCTTTTCTCTTCTTCTTCTCTTATCTTCTTCTTTCTTTCTCTTAACTATCCGTCTTTCCATTTGATTTGGGTTGGACATGTATGGTTTATTATCAGCTTGAACTATACGGAAAATCGGGTCAATACAAAAACTAGTTTGGAATTTTATATGGAATTGATACTGAATTGTGTAATGATTAAAGTTGGTATTTTTACGTCGGATATGAATTAATGAATCTAAGTGATGCGTAATGATTAGGAATTTATATCTATTTGACAGACATGAATTGAATGAAATCTTAATGAAGTGCATAATGATTAGAATTTTTTGTTATTTGATGGATATGAATTAACTTGAAACGAAAATTTATTTAGATCTTTGGGGTTTTTGTGATATTTTAATGCAGGGAGCTTGGAATGTTGCAAATAGATTTTTGCATATTATTAAGTTTAAAATAAATAAAAGTGTGATGTTTGGAGTAACAAGGAATATAGATATGTGAAAAAAGAAAGAGATGTACAAAATAGGGGAATCGCCATGTTTTTTACCGTCTATTTCTAGAAAATAAAAAGGAAATTCTTTGAAATTACAAACACCGAACAAATATCGTCCCTTTTCATAACATATGGTGATTTATCATGTTAGCATTTATTGAGTAGAAGTTTAGTTCCAATGTATTAAAATGTAGTAAATCCCAAAAGTTGAACATTAAGATATAAATGAAATAAAATTGCCAATAAGCTGGAAAATAATGAAAAAGAAAGGATGGGAAATAGGCAAGAAGAAGAAATAGAGAATGAATGGGAACAGAAATAAAAGTTGGAACTAATGACAAGTTGGCAACAATGTTAAGGATTTGTTAAAAAGGAAGTGGTAATGAACTCGAAGAAGAAAAGTAAAATGCATAATAAAATGGAAACCTAGGGTCAACTATAAGAACTATAGAGGCAATGAAAATAAAAGGATGTAAGAATGAGAATATATATGTATAAGAGATATGTATATAAGTAGCCTCGAATATGCATTTATGACGGGTGTGAAGTACTATAATTTAATGTATAGATTATATAAAGAAAATGACAAAAGGTCATTAGAGTAGGTTAGAATGCGAAGTCAGTAGGGTTACACAACAGAAGTCTGCCCACCGTAAGGGGCTATCAGTTGTTGTGTAACACTATACTGATATGGGACAAATCCAACCATAGGACTCGTGGAGAGTATATGCTTGCATATAGATGAAGGGGTACCCTCAGGGTAGAGTAGTCTGCTTTAAATGTATTATAGAGGAGGTTATTTTCTTGATTGCACTAGGGAATCTAAATGGATGATGAGCAAGATAGTGCATTATGCAGCAACTGTAGGTACTAAATTTCGAGGTAGGGCTGTTATAAGGCGAGAACATCATCAGTCCCAAGCGATCAACATGAAGGACAGGGTTACACCTAGCAGGTCTTCGTCTATAGCCTATCAAGGTGGACCATGTTGGGTCATGCACTGCCATAGTTGTTTGTTGTTGTTTGTTAGGGCAAGGCTAGTTAACCCATAGTGAGATTCCTTTAAAACATGGATGGGTGGTTAGCGGAGCCTGGTCCATTTCAGGAAGCAGACAAAGTAGAAAGTACCCAAAGAGAACGTAGCCAAATGTATGAAAGGCCATCGGAAAGAGTATGACAAAATGTATGAAAGGCCGTCAGTAAGTATTAAAGGACTTCCTCGAGTTATACAGTAACGAGATCGTGATATGGTGGGGCATTGGATCCTAACGGGGTGCTGAATGAGAGATACTAGTGGGAATAGTATCTAGGTATATTAGGGGATCATGGGGTGTTTGTGTGTATACGTAGATATAAATCTATGAAAGGTAGATGGAAACGGTTCGTACATGGATGTGGAGTCGAGACAACTAATAAAATGCAAACAAATATAACAAGAAATAGTGAACAATCAACATAAGATAGTGTCATGTATAAGATGAATAATTTACTAGTCACCAGAACGTTGCTTCGACCTCCTCTTCATTATAACCCATAGGATAATTAGAAGGGCAGGTACTGGTGCTTGGCGTATTCGGTGCTGACAAGGACACTTAATTTTTGAAACTGTCAAATCTTGGTCAGTACTTATGTGATCTATAATTATTTTGCTGCAAGTTACTTCATTAGAGCTTTGATATGCATTCTTTTGTTTTATTAGGATACCAACCAACGATCCATGCTTTGGTAGACTTGGGTTTTCGATTTAGCGAAAATTAGACCCATTAGGGTGCAGGTTGTTACATTTGGTATCAGAGTTTAGGTTAGTTGATCTTGAAAATTAGGAAACATTGAGTGAACATATTTGTATTTTGCCTATAAATATAATATACGTTAAATCCTAATAATTCCAACTATAGAATAGTTACATATGGAAAGTCCTTGAAGCTGGATGGTACATGACTCCCTAGTAAGGCCTTAGTAGCCTAATGATTATAGATCCCTATATGATTGTCGATTGATAATGTACAATAGGACCAAATAAGGAGAAAATAAGAATCCATATGTTATAGATAGTGGGAGATGTGGAAGTTCCTAAAGAATGGTGTGAAATGGTCAATATTTGTAATTTCTGATATATCCTATCGGGAAGGAACAATAGTATTTCATTGCTACAAATATGTATTATTGAAAAAATAAGACATGTTTTTTGATACTTCTCTTCAACTCCGAAGTAGTTTCTCCTAATTGGTAATTGGATTTTCAATATTGAGAAAGAAACAAGTTAGTAAATTGAAGAAAAGATGTTCTTAAATGAACAGTTAGAAATTCACTAAGAGTCCAACCTAATAGAAGATAGTTTTAAAATTTAAGAAAAAAATATTTAATTAATATATTAGAAAAAGTAAAGAAGCAAATATTGGATTTTGGAGAAAAATATATGACATTGGATTTTGGAAAAATATGTATATAATGAAAGTTTCGTTGGAATTTAAACTGATAATTCACCATAAAATTGTTTTATAAAAGCAATTTGTTTGAGAAAATTATAGAGCATATATAGCTTGCTAGTTTCTTTGTAAAGAAAGAAATGTGTGAATATGAAGTTCTAATAGAAATAAAGATTTATAAAAATCTAAAAATTTCAATGAAGGAAATTTTGTAGAAAGCTATTTCTTTTGAAAGAAAAATAGCAGGATATAGCTCGTGGTTTTTTTGTAATGAAAATTTTGAAGTTGTAAAATTTTATGGGTGGACAATAGGAAGTTGTATAAGTTTGGAATATGGGTAAATAGAATAGAAAAGATGATTTGGAACCCTAAAACAAAGCTGTAGACGAATACATTATAATGGTTCAAGTAAGAAGACAGTAAATTAAAAGAAAACAACTGGTATAATGCAGTTTAAGTAGAGGAGTTGAATAGTAGAAAAGTTATGAAATATAAAGAGAAATGAGATTTGATTTATTGTAATTGGGTTGGGATTTGACATATTTTACTTTATTGGAATGAAAAAGGTAACACTATAAGTTTCTATGAATCAATCAAGTTAGAAATAAAGGTGTGCTGTTTGAAATAACAAGGAATGTAAGAAGTATAATTCTTTGTAATTTCACATAAAATACGAATTCTCTTTTAAGTGATTCATAGAGAATTTTAGCATTGACAATTTCTCTTGAAGGGAACTAGTTCCAATGCATTAAGTATAATAAAAAGTGTAGTAATTGGAAATTTTGTAGGAAATCGTGAAAAGAAATTTTGCTAGTAATCTAATTAGAAGCAACATAAGAAATTAAAGGCAGAATAAAGGAAAGTGGACACTTTTCATTATTGTGTGCATTTCAAGCATCTTTTAAGAGTCCTATTTTCAAGACATTAGAGACTTCACTAAAGATTGGAAGTTGGGATTGAGAGAATAATAGAATGAGAGTTGTTCTTATCTACTCCAATTTAGTGCTTAAAGATTTACAAAAGATGTTTTGGAAAAACTGCCAAGTGCATTTTTTAGAAAAGAATGGTTTGGTGTAACAAATAAGCTTTTGGAAAAAAAACTTAATAAATAGTTTGAATTAAAAGTCCCAATTTTTGGAAAAAAAAGTGAAAATGTCTTTAAAAAGGAAATGTTGATTTGAACTAGAAAGAAAGGGACTTTTAAATTTTGATTTGCTAACAATTTTCTTTAGATGTAATAAGTATGGTAAATTCAAAATTTGTAAATTAAAGTTTTAAATGGTTAAAACACCAAGTATTTTTTTAAGGATTTTAAGTTGTACTTTTAAAGATAAAGTTTAAGGACTAAGTATTTCAAAATTTTGAAGTTTTAATCTTTGAAAAAAATGGTAAAGTCCAAACCAAGATCTTGAATATGTAGTAGATAGGAATTAGTGCCTAGGGAAGATGGGGTAAAGGATGAGGCCATAAAGTAAGATAGCAATGATTACTTATGGAATAGTAATAAGGAACCCTGTAGAGTGTAAAGGATTATGGTAAGAACCCAGGGATATTTTAGATGTGTGTAAGCCATATGAAGAACACATAAAGAAATGATAAATGGTACTAAAGCATGCTTCTACAAATTCTAGAGTTTGCTCATATGATGGTGAAGGATAAAGTAAGTAAAATACCAAGATTTGAGAAAACCATCAAAGATTTGGGTTTAAAAGAATTAGCAATAGATAGTAATGAGACGGCAAACACACATAGAGAGCAATTAGTAGACTCAAAGTTGGGGAGCAAGACAGGAATTGAAAAGGTTATTCCACCAAGAAAATTTGCTAATAAGTTATTAAAGATGTGCATAGATGGTGTTCTTATGATGAAAGGATGCTCAGTTTATTCCTTTAATGTGTATGGTAATGTAAGAAATGAATAGACCTTATTCATCGGAAGTAATAAAGAAAAACTAAAGATATGAGATTGCAGGAGTATGGCATGTTAGAAAGGTCCATTCAAGTCTGAATTGATAGAGCCACAACATCGTTATTATTAGTTGATGTTGTGGGGTACCTTCCAGTAGTTGTTCTAGTTAGGTTGGTTTGTATGCATTAGTTGTCTTTATTGAGGGTAAAGGCGCCTACGATATTATAGGAAATGTTCCTTCTATTTTGTTTTCAATGTGGACTGCAGTGTTAGAGGGAAAACAATAAGATAAGGAAATTTCAGAAAAGACAGCCAACCAATGCAAAAGAAAAGAAAATAGTAAAGACTGAAAGTTAAGAAATGAATTAAGAAAATTTATTTAAATGCTACTAAAACGGAAAGTGGAATAAGACTAATAAATTTTAACATGTAGAGGACAGGGAAGGAATCTTGAGTAACCACGGTTTAATGTCCCTGTATCTCAAAGGTTGAAATTTATAATTGAACTTGGTTGCTGGTTGCTATTATAAATAAAAGAAAAGTTTTTGAAACTTAAAAATTACCGCGTAAATTAGGAGAAGTCCATTATGGACATTGGATTGTTGACTAAACCCCGATTTCTTAAGATGTGGAAACTTGTGTTTTGGAAAACCTATTCATATGTACACTTTTGAAAATTTGAAATATCTCTACAAAATGTTTTGAAATTTTTTTAAATTTAAATTTAAATTTTTATGAACATTTTAGAAAGTAAGAAATAAAAAGAAATTTTCAAATTTTGGAAATGCCACATACTTGACGTTGGGAAATAGTTGATAGGTTGGTTAGTAAGGATTTTACTGTGTTGAAGAGAGGACAGTAAAATAAAATACGGTTAGAAAAAAGATAGAAGGTTGTTATGGTTAGGGAATCACTTTCTCCATATCTTGTTAAAACCAAAAGGTTGATTTTTGAAATAAACCGTGTTTTAAAAACATAAAGAAATTGACTTATGCAAACTGTAGTTGGAAAAGTTACAAAATGAATGGGGGCAAAAGAGAAGATTCTAAGATACAGGGGAAAGGGGTACATAAGATAAGGATGAAAACATGGAATTTTCCATCTAGACCCTTTCCTAGCATAAGAAAATAGGTTTAGAAAACTAGATTTTTCTAAATTTGGATGTTAGCAATGGTGTGCTAGGATTTTGGATGGTAGGTATTGGATGCGAAGTTGGTTGAACTATACTTCTATTCATAGAAGTGTGGGAAAAAGTTGGATGCAAAGACAAGTTTTTGTTTTTCAAAGATTGCATACATGTAAAACTGCCAATATATTTAGGTTTGCACCGTATTTTCAAAAACTGTTTTAAAATATGCATTCACATAGGAGGCACCAATTTAGAATTGCTCAGTTTTCATATCATATATGTTGTGAAACACCATGCACCATACACAATTGGTTGCAAATTTTTTTGCACAATCATGATTTGTTAGTTTAGAATGGATGTGCGATTGGTTGCACGATCGAGCCCTTGAGGAATTTCGAGGAAGAAATTCTTTTAAAAGGGGAGAATTTAACACCCCGCATCTTTACATTAATTAATTAAAAACAAATTAGTTAATAAGTAGTAAACATCGAAAAATGGAACTTTTGCAAATGTCAGAATTCAGGTACGAATTTGCACCATTGTGTTCTTGGCGATTTTCTAATCAATTTTCATATATAATGTTTTTCGATCGAAGTTCAAACGGAAAAGTTATTAACATTTGATATTTTAGCATCCGAAATAATTATATATGTAATTAAGGAAATAATTAAATATTGATTAACTTTAATTGGAAAATGTTAAACTTAACCGATACTTAATCGTTAGGTAATCAGATTAGGGTAAGAGATAACGTTAGTTGGTTAAGGAGGGAAAGAAATTAACAAAATCTCTTAACAGTGATAATTCACAAAAAATAAACTGCATTGGTCTACCCAGGAGGCACTAAGGTTGATCGGTAGCGGTCAACCTGGGGTCCTAAAGGTCGACCAGCGAACTATTATGAGCGGCGGTGAATTTAAGCCGTATTGCCCGGATCTGAAATGGTTTGATCCAACGGTTAGCAATGGTTCCAACCTCTATAAATATAGACCTAGATCCTCGCTTCCAACTCATTAATTTCTAATGAGCGCGGAAGCTTTTTCAGTTTCTCTTCTAACTCCAAAATTCTAGATTCATAGAAATAGATTTAATTCTCACGTATACACTTTGGAGAAGAATAGAAGATGATAGAGAATAATAAACAGGTTCAAACCAAGTCGCTAAATCAGATCTAAACTATAGTTCTAGTTTTGATTAATAAATTAACCTAAATCTTTTCTCTCTAATCCAAATTCTAATAGATCTATATGTAAATGTTATATGGAAATAAAATAGCAAGTCAGACGTTGAAATACAGATAACAAGGATTATATCTAGAGATTTAGGACCGCTTAAAAAGGTGAGTGGGAATATTATATGTTTTTATAGGATATTAGATTATATCATTGTAGATCTATTCCTACATGCCTGAGAAACTGAATTTAAATTGCAAATAAAGTCATGAATAAAAAATGTTGAAGAGATTAAACTTGCCTGTGTAATTTATATTGATGAATCGATACCTTCCTGTTATGAAAATTAGTTTGGAATTTTATATGAAATTGATATTGAATTGTGTAATGATTAAAGTTGGTATTTTTACGTCGGATATGAATTTAATGAATCTAAATGATGCATAATGATTAGGAGTTTATATTTATTTGACAAACATGAATTAAATGAAATCTTAATGAAGTGCGTAATGATTAGAATTTTTTTTATTTGATGGATATGAGTTGACATGAAATGAAAATTTATTTAGATCTTTGGGGTTTTTGTGATATTTTAATGCATGGAGCTTGGAATGTGGCAAGTAGATTTCCGCATGTTATTAAGTTTAAAATAAATAAAACTGTGATGTTTGGAGTAACAAGGAATATTGATATATGAAAAAGAAAGAGATGTACAAAATAGGGGTAATCACCATGTTTTTTACCATCTATTTCAAGAAAATAAAAAGGCAATTCTTTGAAAATACAAACACCGCACAAATATCGTCCCTTTTTTATAAGATATGGTGATTTACCATGTTAATATTTATTGAGTAGAAGTTTAGTTCCAGTGTATTAAAATGTAGTAAATCCCAAAAGTTGAACATTAAGATATGAATGAAGTAAAAATGCCAATAAGCTGGAAAGTAATGAAAAAGAAAGGATGGGAAATACGCAAGAAGAAGGAATAGAGAATGAAATGGGAACAGAAATAAAATTTGGAACTAACGAACAAATTGGCAATGATATTAAGGATTTGATAAAAAGGAAGTGGCAAATGAACTTGATGAAGAAAAGTAAAATGCATAATAAAATGGAAACCTAGGGTCATTAGAGTAGATTGGAATGGGAGGTCAGCAGGGTTACACAACAGAAGTCTGCCCACCATAAGGGGCTATCAGCTGTTGTGTAACACCATACTGATATGGGACATGTCCAACCATAGGACCCATGGAGAGTATACCATTGCGTATAGATAAAAGGTTACCTTCAAGATAGATTATTCTTCTTCAAGTTTATTATAGAGGAGGATATTTTTTTTTTGGCAAAGACAGCGAGGTTGACTGGACCCCTACTAGTTTTATTGCAACACAATAAAAGAGTACAAATTCGAAGCAAAAAAGAAAGAGAGTAAAGAAAATAAAAAAACAATTGACAAAGCAACAAGAATCAAACCCAACCAAGCATAATATTGTCAGGATAAACTCTTGCCATTCCTCAATTGCTTGAGGGTGCCTATCTTAACTTCATGCCATAGAATATCAATCTTCTTCCTTTGTTTTTCAAAAACAATTGCATTCCTTTCCTTCCATATAACCCTCAGGTATATTTTCAAACATACTGCTAATACTCTAGGCCTATCATTTCTCCATCTAGTTGCTTTGTAAATAATACTCCACACCATGCTAGAACTACCACTTGAAAGATTATAACCAGTAATGCCACTGATTTTGTTCAACAAGGTTTTGAGAGCAGGGCAGTCAAAGAACAAGTGTTCAGTAGTCTCCTCATGCAACTCACAAAAAAGACATAAAGGAGAGCAAGCCAGACCAAATTTGATCAAATTACTTCTGGTGAGGAGAACTTGATTTATAACTTTCCACAACATCAAGTTGTCAGAAGGTACAGAGTCATTGGACCAAATTATAGAGGTCCACCTAGAGGCAGGCATATGAGCATAATCAGTAACAAAATTGTACACACCCTTAACAGTATGAGGCTTCATATTCCATGTGATAGAATCCAGATGATGTGCAGAGCAGTAGTTGACTTGAATCTCACTCCACAACTGCCTAAGCAGTTGATTACTACTAAATAGCAGTTGCAATTTCCCTTCATGCACATATTCATTTGCTTTTGCATCATAGTGAATTCCAGATTGTTGTATCTGATGATAATCACACACCTTTGATAAAATTATTCCTTTGCTAGACCATGGTTCATACCAGAAGCTTACAACAGAGTTAGCAGCAAAATGATATTGTATCATTGGGAGATATACCTCTCTTAACTTAAGGATATTTCTCCAGATCCAGCTGTTGTTTTGTGGTATATCCATACACCAAAAGTATTTAGTCTTTATGCAGTGTTGCCATATCCAATTAACCCATAAGCTTCCTCTCTTGTTGATGAGGTCATCAAAATGTGTACTTATTGCTGCATAGTTCCACTTCCTAGCATTAATAACACCAAGCCCACCCAGTCTCAGGGGAGTTTCAAATTTTGTAAATGAGCAAGGCATTAGCTTCCTATTGTGAATACTGCCTGACCAAAAATATCTATTCATTGCAGACCTAACTAGTTGCAACAGCTTAGTTGGGAGGATTAAGGTTCGTGCCCAGTAGATTAAAGAGGAAAAAACAACAGTTTTAATTAGGACTAGTCTTCCACTTTGAGTCAATTGCCTATTAGCCAAGGCAGTCATAACAGATGAAATTTTATTGTATAATGGAATACAGTCAGCATTAGTAATTCTTTTAGAGATTAAGGGAAGACCTAGATACCTCATATCATTATCCATGCAAGTGAAACCAATGTGTTGATAAAGAGCAGCTGCTTGAATACCACTAACTCCAGCAATTAACATGGAAGATTTTGCTTTATTAATTGAAAGGCCTGTCATACAGTAGAAGGACTGCAGAGCCTCCATTATACCAGTCAAAGAGGGAAATTCAGGCTTTGTAAACAACATAACATCATCAACAAACATTATAGAATTTATTTGAAGTGAAGAGCACTTAGGATGGTACTTTATTATCTTCTGAGTGTATCTAGATTTAAGAATAACAGTAAACACCTCCATAACCAACAAAAAAAGTAAGATGATATAGGATCACCTTGTCGAATGCCTTTGCTACTTCTGAAAAATCCTACAGGTCTGCCATTTAAAACAACTGAGAATGTTGGCGTGGAAATGCATACATATATCCAAGACACAAAAATTTTGGGAAACCCCATAACTGCTATAATCCTAACAATTGATGCCCAATGAATAGAATCATAGGCTTTAGATATATCAATTTTAATAGCAGCAGAAGGGGTCACTTTGGCTCTACTATAACCTTTTAGCAACTCTTGAGCTAGAAGCACATTATCAAGTATATTTCTGGAAGGTATGAAGGCAGCTTGATTCATGGAGACAATGGTAGGCATTACACTGACTAGACGGGAAGCAAGAATTTTAGTGATACATTTATATATTACATTACAACAAGAGATAGGCCTGAAGGAGGAGACACATGTTGGAGGAGAGACTTTAGGGATTAGCGCAATATTAGTACAATTAACTTCCCCGAGTAACTTGCATTTAGAGAAGAAATTGTGGATTGCCTGACAGAAATCATGGCCAAGAACACTCCACGTTGCTGTAAAGAAGGTCACATTAAGGCCATCAAGGCCTCCAGATGATTGCTTATTCATAGCAAAAAGAGTTGCTTTTATTTCCGCGTCAGTTACAGGCCTAATAAGAGATTGAGCTTCATGACTTGATATGCAGGGCAGAGCAAGAGTTGATATTTGTTCTAGATCAGGAGTGAAACCATTTGAATTTCCAAGCAGAGAAGAGAAGTAATCTACAAAGGCCTGATCAACAGATTCAGCAGTAGAAAAAAGGGTACCTTGATCATCATAAATACTAAAAATATTGTCTCTAACATGCTTGACCTTTAATGAATCGTGGAAAAACTTAGTGTTCTTATCTCCTTCAACAATCCATTTATTATGCAATTGTTGTCTCTTCATATTAGCTTCCAAGCTAAGAGCATTGTTAACATCACTGTATAATTTGCCTTCAACAGCAGCAGCATGCACATCAAGGGGATGCTCCATCATATAATCCTGTTGATTCTTCAATTGTTCCTTAAGAGTTGTTGAAAGCAAACTAATAGATCCAAAGGTGGTAGAAGCCCACAATTTGATCTCCTGTTTGATTCTTTTCAATTTCCTGCAAAACATATACATGGGGTTACCAAAGCAATAAAATTCAAGGTTAACATGAGAAACTAATGTAATAAAGTGGTCATGGTTGAGCCAAGCATTAAAAAATTTGAAACTTCTCTTTTCCTTTCGTAAATGGTGACCCAGAGTTAAAATCAAAGGAGAATGATCAGACATTATAGGATGAGGAAGGAAGACAGACAAGGAAGGCCAACGGGTGAGGGCTTGGATGTTGCTGAAAGCATGATCAATTGTCGTGAAAGTACGTACTCCACTACGACTTCTATTGTTCCAAGAGTACTTAGCTCCTGACTTATTAACCAGAATTAAGTCAGACTCAACAACAGCTAGATTGAAAGGTGCTATGTCTCCAGGACTAAGAGGATTACCACCACATTTGTCAGTTAGGTCAAAGCAAGAGTTGAAATCACCTAAAACCACCCAGGGGTGAGAAGATTGTCTTAAAGGAGGCAAGGAGTTGAAGAAAGAATTCCTAGAAGGGACAGAGTTGTCAGCATAAACAAAGGTGATGTAGAAGGAGGATTGGGTTTGAGTTTCATGGACATGAAAGTGAATGTATTGTCTAGTAGTTAGAATTGGGGATAGAGTAATAACTGCAGGATCATAGATAATAAGGATTCGACCATAAGAATCTGTTTCAAGATTGTGATGGTAATCCCATGCAGGATTAATGTAAGCAGCAGCTTTTATGGATAACGAAAGATTAAGCTTAGTTTCAAGCAATCCAATAAGACAAATATCATAAGTAGAAATGATACTTTTAACCTGATCAAGTTTAATGTTACTATGCGCACCTCTGAGATTCCAGGCAGCAATTTTTTTATACATAAAATAATTATTGTTGTTTGGAGGAGTTATTTCTTCTCTTAGCAGAAAGAGATCTTGTTTCAATTTCCCTACAAGGAAGAGGATGAGGTGAGGAAACATGAGCAGTTGAATGGGAGGAGGAAGGAACTTGAGATGGAATAGATTGTGGAAGAGGGAAAGAGATACTTGAAGGCCATCCTGGTAAGTCAATGGAGAAGTTGTATTGAGGTGGGTCATGAGGTTGAGAATCATCATCAGTCTTGTACATAGAAGTAATTAGTTGTGATATACTGGTTTCAAAAGCTTTACACCAAGTTTTGTCAAGTTCTGTTACCAGTGTATCTTCTTGTGCATGTACTTCAGCAATGCCACTACCAATTTCCTTGCTTTTGCCACAAAAGGAAGTAGCATTATTATGTATGTGCTGCTCATCAACTTTCAAGGATGGTAGTTTATTATCTGCTGCATTACCATCAACAGATTTTGTATTATTCAGGGGAGTTTCCTTACATATTTCTATACAATTTACCTCAGAAGTAATTTCCCCTTCCTCCTCCTCTATAATTTCCAAAAAGTCATGCCCATTCACATCATTTTGCAAAACATTATATTTATTGTGAGTTATAACAGTACATGTTTGATCAACTTTATGAATGAACGGTAGTTGCAGATCTGGTATCCTCATTTACACCATGATCAGTTTTATCCTCTGTTCCTATCATTTTCTTTGATATGTCCTCCAGATCCTTACTTAAGTCTCCTTTTTTTCCTTTATTTCTATTGACTTTTTGCCAGACTTTCTTCACTCTATCTTGTTTGTCAGAGTATTTCCCCTTCCTCACCCTGTCATGGTTCACATCACCAATTTCCTGATGATTGATAATTTCACATTGTTTATCATTCTCTTCAATTACTGATTTCTTACAAGTACTTACCAAATGCCCAAACTCCTTACATATAGTGCAAATTTCCGGCTTCCACAGGTAATCAACTTTAACAACCTGATCTGTCCCATCAAGCAGTTTAACTGTGAAGCATTATGGTAATTCATTCTTGGGAGTGACTTCAACTAAGCATTTGGCAAAAGAGATTTGTTCAAAATTTTCAGTTGAAGCATCCATACATAGAAGTTTGCCGATCCTTGTTGCTAACCAGTTTATTCCCAATGAAGACCATGCATACAAAGGAATGTTAGATAACTTAATCCAAACTGGAACTGCTTTGATGCTACTACAGCTATTGCCTACATTTTCATCCCATGGCTTTACAATAAATAGTTTGTTCCTCATCACCACCGGATCAGACTCAGAAATTCTAGTCTTATCATCTTCGTTAGAGAACTTGAACAAGAACAAGAAACCATCTGATTTAACAGATACGGATCCACGTAATTTCTATGCTTTTTTAAGATAGTATAATACAGTCGTGTATGGTAATGGGTTATCAAGAAAAAATCCAACCAAGTATTCTTTCCACATAGAGTTACCTGCTTTCACTACATCAGCAGGTGGAACTAAAGCATCACTGTTGTAGTCAAGTGTAAGTCACGAGGTACATATTTCCCAGCATTAATGGGTTTCGCTTTGAAAAGAGAATTCCAAGCTAGTTGGGTTTGAGGAAGGGGTAGCAAAGGAGGAGTAGAAAGATTCAGGGCAGAGGTCTTGGAAGAAGAAGAATTTGCCATGGAGGCAGAGACAGGATGGGTTCTGACAGGAGGGATGGTAGAAGGTAGAGGAATTGACTGGGAAGCATGGTAAGCAGCAGAGGGTGGAACAAGTAAAGGGGAAGAAGGACTAGGTTGTAGAGAGGATGATGGATGGGATGGTTCAGCGGGAAAGAAAAAAGAATTTGGGAGGGTCCCCATTTTTGAAAAGAAAACGAAAAAAGTGAAATATTGAGGAGGATATTGTCTTGATTGCACTAAGCAATCTAAACAGATGATGAGCAGGATTGTGCACTATGTAGCGAGTGTTGGTACCAAATTTAAAGGTAAAGCTATAATAAGGCAAGAATGTCATCAGTCCCAAGCGATCAACGGGATGGACAGGGTTACTCCTAGCGGGTCTATGTCTATAACCTTCCAGGGTAGACCACGCTAAGTCATGCACTGCCACAGTTGTTTGTTGTTGTTTGTTAGGGCAAGGCTAGTTAACCTATAGCGAGATTCCTTCAAAACATGGAATGTGTGGCTAGTGGAGCCGAGTCCACGTTAGGAAGCAGACAAAGTAGAAAATCCCCAAAGAGAACATGGTGAAATGGGTGAAAGGCCGTCGAAAAGAGCATGATGAAATGTGTAAAAGACCATCAGTAAGCACTATAGGACTTCCTCGAGTTATACGGTAACCAGATCGTGGTATGGTGAGGCATTGGATCCTGACGGGGTGTTGAATGAGAGATACTAGTGGGAATAGTATCTAGATCCATTAGGGGACCATGGGATATATATATATATATATAGATAGATAAATACATAGATATAAATCTATGGAAGGTAGATGGGAACGGTACATACGCGGACATATAGTCGAGATGACTAATAAAATGTAAACAGACAAAACATGAAATAGTGAACAATCGGCATAACATAGTATTATGTATAAGATGTATAATTTACTAGCCACCAGAATGTTGTTCTAATCCCTTCCTCATTACAACCCACAAGATAGTTAGAAGGGCGAGTACTGGTGCTTGACGTATTCGGTGTTGACAAAGACACTTAATTTTTGGTCAAATCTTAGTCAGTACTTATGTGATCAATTATATTATAATTATTTTGCTGTAAGTTATTTTGTTAGAGCTCTAAATGCATTCTTTCATTTTATTTGCAGGATACCAAACCAATGATCCGTGCTTTGGCGGACTTGAGTTTTTGATTTAGCGAAAATTTAGACCCATTGGGGTGCGGGTTTTTACACGTTGGGGATGGAGGAGCATCTCAGTATAGCTTGTCACCCACAAACTGATGGGCAGACCGAAAGGGTGAATCGTATCTTAGAGGATCTCTTGCGATCCTGCATTCTCAATTTTAGTGGCTCGTGGGATGATCATCTACACTTAGCAAAGTTTGTATACAATAACAATTGTCGGTCCTGCATCAGTATGGCACGATTTGAGACATTATATAGTCAACCTTGCAACATTCCTTCATGATGGTCGGAAGCAAGCGAGAAACATATACTTGGGCTAGATATGATTAAAGAGACTTCGGAGAAGATCGAGATCATTCGATGACGAATGAAAGCTGCTCAGGATAAGCAGAAGAGATACACTGATAGCAGATGATATGATTTAGATTTCTTCATTGACGTTATGCTATTTGTTAAGATATCTCCATTGAAGAATGTTGTTCGATTTGGTACTGTTAATCGACTAAATTTCTATCGGATTAGAAAATAGTCAAAATATTTCAAATTAAAATTAACCGCAAGTGCACGGCGTACTATTGAAGTACATGGCGAGTACGGGTCGATCCGCAGGGAATTGATGATTTTAAAAATGCTATTCAATCAAATTATACCAATTTGAAATGAATGTTAAGCTAGAGAATTAGTAAATTAGCAAACTAACTAAAAGGAAAGAGATGCAAATATAAGAGTTAAATGACAATTTAGAGAATAAATCCACTCTCTAGATCATGTAGTTCAACACATGTGAAATCATGATCTCTCTTTTATGGTCATTAGTGCTTTAACTGATGTGCTTATCATACGTATGGCATATTTGTGCTATTAGTTAGCCAACATAAGCCATCAAACTTTAACACACCCCTTAAACCACTTACTAACTTTCATGAAACTTGACAATGAAAATAAAAATGAAATCTATTTTAAGTATGGCCTATTAATTATTGATTAAAAATATAGACCATCAAATTTGAATTTCAAATCACTTTCTTAAGCCATAATCATATTTTGATGAAGAGTCATTTGTGTTAGTGATTGTTTAAGCATAGCTTATTTGGTTTCAACAATATAGGCTATCAAATTCAAAGAAAAAACTAGTAAACCATTTTTATCATCATCATTAAGCACAAAAAGAGAGCATGAATTAACAAATAGTTGAAGCTACATAATTAGAGAACTTCATTACCCCTAATTTGAAGTGGTTTAGCCTCTCATATTTGTCATTTGATTAACAAATGTAGCTCGCAACATGAAAGCAAAAGGAAAGGAAAATGAAAGCTAATTAAAAAGAGAACTAATCTAATTGCATAAAAGAAAATATACACTACTTGCATAAATAAACAAATCTACACTACAACATGAAAGGAAATAAACCAGAAAAGAAAAAGAATATGTATTAAATTGCATAAAGAAAAGAAGGAATTACATAAGAGAAGAAATGGCTAAGTTGCCATGAAAAGAAAGAGAGCTTTTATTTATTTTCTAAGCTAAAAACTAACTAAGAGAGACTAAGAAGAAGAGGGTTACATGAAACATAAGGGGTATTTATACATGTGTTAAACCCTAATTCATAATTTTGGGGAATGCCCAAAGTACCCTCTTAGGAAGTGTGGAGGCCAAGTAATCATTAGATTCAAATAATCCTCATTTAGATGTGCATGAAGCTTTAAACTCTATTAGCATGTGCATTAGCCTCTAATTTGTATATGAGGTATGTGGGTAGGTGGGGTACTCCATGATCTTCACTTTGAACTATTTCCATCTTCATTTGTTCTCTTCACTCTTGTGCATGCATATATCATCATGAAACCACTTGTAAAATTCACTAAATTTCCTACAAAATAACATAGAAAATTCCAAGTAAAATTTTACAATTTAATAAATGCACAAAAATGACCATTTTGCCCCTATATGAAGATGAATATGTGACAATTTGAAATAATTTGAATTTTGGTTTAAATAAGTTAAAATACCCAATATGATCATTTATTTAATTTGAATAGATTAAATATGGTGGTAAAAATATGCACATTTACGTGCACATCAAATACCCCCATACATCTTTTTATTCGTCCTTGAATAAAAAAAAACTAAGATAAATCCGTTTTCATAGGGAGCACGATTGCATTGAGCGTATGCAACAAGCCGTTAAACCTCTAGGTGTCCCCAGTAGGACGAGTGTTGTCTCGTGAGGGTTTTCAGCGGATACTACCCACAAAATCCAAATGCAGGATTAAAATATTTACAAAATGTAAGATTTATTTACAAAGATGTGGATGCAAGTTTTTGGAAATATTTTCAAATGAAGGATTTACTTTTAAATTAACACAAATAAGTTAAATATAGGTTTGGTTATTATCTTGAAAATTTAAGTCATTTACTTGTCAAAATTTCCAATAAAAACGAAGTTATCAAAACAAATAAACGATAGTTTAACTCGTTGTTTTAGTTGATAACAAAGTGTAACCATGAAATAGATCCTTAGTCGATTATCAAAGTTTATCAAAGTGGTATTTTCATTTCTTTTCAATAACAAGTCAAATCAAACAAGTTAAAATAGTGCATGGATTTCATTTGCTTACTCTCTCTATTTTTTGAAAATTTTATTGATATTTACAATATTTACATATGCCTAACTCAGGTAAACTGAGGCCAGATATATTACCCATGCACTGCCTTGCGGACTGATGTGAGGGGAATACAGAGCGTGGCGAGTGAACACACGAGTGTGAACACGTATTGACTGTAAGCGTTATTAGTAAAATAATTTTTATACACACACACCTAACTCAGATAAACTGAGGCCAGATATACCGATCGTGCACTGCCTTCCGGGCTTATGTGAGAAGGGTATAGAGCATGGCGAGTGAACACACGAGTGTGAACACATGACTCTAGGTGTTTATTAAAAACTATACATATATACAAGAAACATTTTTTTGTATTTATTTTTCTTTTTGTTTTTGTTTTTTTTTCAAAGAGAGTGTTTTGCAAAATCATCTTAGCACCATTTAACTTAGAAAACAAAAAAAATGTTATATCCTTTACTTTAAATTAACCACTTTAAAACAAAGATTTTCAATTAGGATGTATTTTATAATTAACACGTATGAACCTTCCTATATACTAGTTAAACCATCGTTATTTGTAATCAAACATCATTCTTATTTTTGTTGAGACAAACGAATTTTCAAAAAAAATTCCAATTTAATAAACCATAACAATATATTTATCCTATAGTGTTTCTTTAAAAATAAATCAAAAGAAAATTTGTTTTTGGGATTTTTTTTGAGTTTTTAAAAGAAAAAATAAACCATGAAAAAATAAAAATGAAGATGAGTCTCCCCTCCACACTTGATTTTGACTGTGTCCCTACAGTCAACCCAAGTGGAAGGAGAAAAATAAAAATAAAAACATGACCTTTATTTAAATGAAAATTAACGGTATTTACACAAGATCAGAAAGTATATCGTCAAAAAGTAAAATGAAACGGTCTTCCAAAAACCGATTCATTTGTCTCGTCAAGTATGCGAGACACAGCTTAAGCTCGGAAAACCAAACCATAAAAGATTTCAAAGTTGAATGTTGATTTGGAAAAACGAATGTTGTTTTATTAAAAATCGTACGAGTTGTTTTGTTTTCGATGATTTTGGGGGTAGATAAAAAAATTGATTGAAATTCAAGTTTATTTTCACCAAATTGAAATTGAAATTTATCATTGATAACTTTTTCAGAATTATTGATTTCAAAATCAAAATGGTGATGTAACTCTTCCCCATCATAATTTAACAATTCGTTTTCGAAAAGTCCAAAGACATCGTGTTCATTGAATTTGTCTTCCTTTATTGGATTATCAACAACTTCATTGCGTATCTCAAGTTCCAAATCCAAAGTTGTTGTATTCAAATTTTCGAAATCGAGAAAAGGAAGATCAAATTTTAAATTTTGTTCCACACCCTCGAAAGAATTGAAATCCAACTCAATTACCGTGTTTTTAACAACTTCATTAAGATTGTTATTTTCAATTTCAAAAGTTGTTATTTGAAAATTGTCGATTTAGGTAAAAGATGGATTATTATTTGACTCATCGCACGTTGGAATTTGATTTTGTTTATCACGTTGTTTCATATATGTTTCAAACAGCAAATTCGTGTGATAATCGTAAATTTCGTTCATTTGCTCAACAAAATCCAATTTATAGCTATTAACTTGAGAATTTTCAATTTGGATTTGTTCAGAACAAAAAATTTCACTCGTATCATAATTGATATTAAGATTATTCCCATTGCCAAATTTGTTTGAAAAGTTGTTTCCATTTTCGCTTTGATTTTGAAATTTATTTTGGAGTTCAAAATTGAATTGGCATGGGCTATACTCGAAGTCATTTGAATTTTGAAGTGAATTCAAAATTTGATGATTTTGAAAATTTTGACTTGATTTATCACACAAATAAGAATTACACAAATCATTTATCTCTTGATTTTGTTGTGTAGAGAGTTCAAGTAACGATGAAATGCTATTTTCGAGATTCGAGGGTTGGTCATTGTTTTGAAAACTTTGTTGTTCAAAATTCGGATTGTTTAAAGAATAGTTGTCGTTAAAATATCCATACAAATTTGGAGTGAAATCATATGGATTATATTGATTTTCACAACTATTGTAAAATTCAAGTGAGTGGGGAAACTTAGACATTTTCAAGAATGTTTTTTTATTTATAAAGGAAAAATATTTACAGATAGAATTTATTTTTCAAAATGGAAAATTGAATTTTGTTTTGTTTTTTATTTTTCAAAAAAAAATTTTGGTTTTTTTTTTAAAAGATCTTAGATTTTTTATTTTCTAAAAAAAAACTAAGTAAATTTTTTTTTTGAATTTTTGGAATTTTGATTTGAAAAATTTCAAAGGAAAAGGAAAAAAAACTAAGTTAAGAAATATTTACAATTTTTTTAGTTTTGGATTTTGAATTTTTTCTGTTTTTGTTTTTGTTTTTTTTTTAAAATATGCATGAACTAATGCAACTAAATGAATGCGGTGGTTAATTACGAATGATTTATCCTAAGTTAACCCAAAATTGTATAATCACACATTGTCTTAAATGAACAAAATAGTTCTCAGCCAGGTAACGGGCAGGATTTATCGGTGCACCACGAATCACCGTATCAATGCAGCTGAAGGTTTAAGTACCTTCAGAGAAATAATTCAGTATAATATTTACGAATCACCGTAATATTTATAACTGATTATTGCTCTACCGTAGCCTAGACACCAAGAAATTAAATTGTTCAAAGAAGACAAATTGTCAATATACAATTAAGTGTTATCGATGTCTAACCGTTATTATTAATCAAAATCTAAGATGAAATGCAAAACTGAAATTAAACGTGTATTAACAATGCAACTACAATGAATATTTTTTTTGTTTTTTTTTCTTGAATTTTTAAAAAAAAATGCAAATGCAAACGACCAACAATGCAAATAAAAACAATAGACATAGCAGGCAAGTAGTTTGTTTATTTTTTTCGGCAAGCAGAGCGAAGCAATTATTTTTGGCAAGCAATTCTTCCTTTATTTCCTGCAACCTGAAAATTGAAAACAAGATATATATACAGTTTTTTTTAGGTAGAAGAATTGAACCAAAAACAAAACAAACTAAACAAAATAATTGAAAAAAAAAAATTTCAATTGAAACTTAAACAAAAGCCAAAATAAAACCACTTTCAATTGAAAATTAACACCACCCGAGCCCGGCCCACTTAAACAAAGAAAACACACTTTTTTCTTTATAACCTTGGGTATTAAGGGAGGCTTGACCAAAAACAAATTGAACCGTCTAAACAAGCAAATTTCCTTTACAGCGATAATCAAGTTTTTCCGTCCCAAAACATTCTATTCCCAATTATCAACAAGCAATTTCCTCGATTAAATTTCCAGAAGAAAAAAAAGTCGTGACCTAAATTTCACAAATTTCAAATTCAATGTCGACAAGGTGGAATGAAGTCGCATGGTGGCGGTCAGGTTGTGATGGTGGCGATTTAGATTCGATTTGTATCATGGTCTGTGGTTGAGGACTTCGGGTTGTAGCAAAAGGCATGTAGATGGTCATGGATTTTGAAGTGTGGAAGGGTCGAGCAATTGTTCGGTCGAATAGGGATGGTTTTGTAATAAGTGATTGGCAGTTGGTTGTAGAAGGAAGTACTGGTTGTAGTCGAGGGAAATGACAGGGTATTTGATGACTTGTTGGTGGAGGAGCAGTAGATGGGTGGGCAGGGGTTTCGGCGATTGGAGATTAAGGCTTTTTGTGAAATGATTGAAGTTAGTCATAGGGTTGGTGAGAGTGATGGTTATGGTCTACTTGGTGATGCAAGGCGCCGCAGTTTGATGTATATGGAGGATGGAAGTGAATGTCAAGGCAAGGTGGGTTGAACGAAAGTTTGTGATGGTGGTTATGTACTACATCAATGCAAGTAGCAGGCCAGGGAGGTGGTTCGGAGGTGCAGTGTAGACTGGAGGTAGTTGAACTATGTAGGCGGTAGGTGATATGAAAAGATTTTGGTTTTAGTGGTTCTAGATGATGAATGAGTGGGTTTGTAATGTAAGGCAGTATGTTTTTTTTCTCTTTTTTTGTTTGGAGATGAAAGACAGTCAGTGGGAATGTGCTATGTTGATATGATGGTTTGGTGAGGTGATAAGTGGTTATTGTGAAGCAGAGGAAATGTTTGGCGTTTTGGGGATTGTTGAACTTTGGGTTGTTGAAGGTTGTGCAGTTGAACTTTTGGTTGGTGGCAAGGAGTGAATGATCAAAGTTGTGCTGTGACTGGTGAAGAAGTGAAATGTCAGGCAGTTGTATTGGTAAGAGGCAGCAATATCAAATGATGGATGCAAGGAAAGGGGGGCAATTGTTATGTGCAAGTGGGTTGTTTGTTTAGTAGCAGTGGCACAAGTGTGAGAGCAGTAGCTTGTGAATAGGAGTGATCAAGGAAGGTGGAACTGCTGCAGGTTATAGTCTTGAAGTCTTTTTTGGTGTTCAGGGAGAAGTGTTAGTGGATGGTCAATGTGAAGTTGTGGAAATGGTTGAAATGTTTGAAGTGGCTGAAGAGGTGGAAGTGAATACTGGTTGATGTGGTAGCGCAGTGCTATGTGCAGTTACTAGAGATGATGAAGAGGTGAAGGTTGGTGAGAAAGTGGCGTATGCAAGAGCAGCCAGGAAGATGATTGTATGCTGTGGAGAGGCAGATTGGATTGTATGTAGGCAGATTTGTGGCTATGCTTGTTGGATGTGTATTGATTGATGGCAATGTGTTGAGTATTGTGATGTAGAGAAGGAGGGGGTTTGTGGTGGTTATGGCTGTGAGGCAACAGTGCAAATATGGCTGTGATGTATGGTGTTTGTGGAGTATTATGGCAAGAGATGTTGGTTGATGTTAGTGGGTGGTATAGGGTTTGTACTTCCAAGCAGAGGTGTGATAAAGGGAGTGTTTGGGTGAATTTGTTTGATAGTTGTGCACTGTTGTATATAGTGGAGAGTATGAAATGATGTATTGAATGGCCAGAGCAACACAGTGCACCATAGAGAGTTTGAGATGTATTGCTAATGTAATTCGTAAAGTGAAATTTGTAAGCCTAAAAATGTATTGCAAAAGAAAAGATTGAAATGGAATTTTTTTTAATATGAATGCAAATGCAAAATAAACAAAAACAACAACAAGCACACAATAAAATGCAAACAAAAATAAAACAACAAACACACACACAATTTTTTTTAATGAAAGACACAAAACAAACACACAAATAAAATCGAAGAAAAATAATTTGAAGAATAGAAAATAAAAACAAAACAAATTCCCCAGCAACGGTGCCAAAAACTTGTTAATCGACTAAATTTCTATCAGTTTAGAAAATAGTCGAAAATTTTCAAATTAAAATTACCCTAAGCGCACGGCGTACTATTGAAGTACGTGGCGAGTACGGGTCGATCCGCAGGGAATTGATGATTTTAAAAATGTTATTCAATCAAATTATACCAATTTGAAATGAAAGTTAAGCTAGAGAATTAGAAAATTAGCTAACTAACTAAAAGGAAAGAGATGCAAATATAAGAGTTAAATGGCAATTTAGAGAATAAATCCACCCTCTAGATCATGTAGTTCAACACATATGAAATCATGATCTCTCTTTTATGGTCATTAGTGCTTTAATTGATGTGCTTATCATAAGTATGGCATATTTGTGCTATTAGTTAGCCAACATAAGCCATCAAACTTTAACACACCCCTTAAACCACTTACTAACTATCATGAAACTTGACAATGAAAATGAAAATGAAATCTATTTTAAGTATGGCCTATTAATTATTGATTAAAAATATAGACCATCAAATTTGAATTTCAAATCACTTTCTTATGCCATAATCATATTTTAATGAAGAGGCATTTGTGTTAGTGATTGTTTAAGTATAGCCTATTTGGTGTCAACAATATAGGCTATCAAATTCAAAGCAAAAACAACTAGTAAACCATTTCTATCATCATCATTAAGCACAAAAAGAGAGCATGGATTAACAAATAGTTGAAGCTACATAATTAGAGAGCTTCATTACCCCTAAATTGAAGGGGTTTAGCCTCTCATATTTGTCATTTGATTAACAAATGTAGCTCGCAACATGAAAGCAAAAAGAAAGGAAAATGAAAGCTAATGAAAAAGAGAACTAATATAATTGCATAAAAGAAAATCTACACTACTTGCGTAAATAAACAAATCTACACTACAACATGAAAGGAAATAAACAAAAAAAGAATATGTATTAAATTGCATAAAGAAAAGAAGAATTACATAAGAGAATAAATGGCTAAGTAGCCATGAAAATAAAGAGAGTTTTAATTTATTTTCTAAGCTAAAAACTAACTAAGAGAGACTAAGAAGAAGAGGGTTACATGAAACATAAGGGGTATTTATACATGTGTTAAACCCTAATTCATAATTTTGGGGAATGCCCAAAATACCCTCTTAGGAAGTGTGGAGGCCAAGTAATCATTAGCTTCAAATAATCCTCATTTAGATGTGCATGAAGCTTTAAACTCTATTAGCATGTGCATTAGCCTCTAATTTGTACTTGAAGGTATGTGGGTAGGTGGGGTCCTCCATGGTCTTCACTTTGAATTATTTCCATCTTCATTTGTTCTCTTCACTCTTGTGCATGCATATATCATCATGAAACCACTTGTAAAATTCACTAAATTTCCTACAAAACAACATAGAAAATTCCAAGTAAATTTTTACAATTTAATAAATGCACAAAAATGACCATTTTGCCCCTATATGAAGATGAATATGTGACAATTTGAATTTTGGTTTAAACAAGTTAAAATACCCAATATGATCATTTATTAAATTTAAATAGATTAAATATGGTGGTAAAAATATACACATTTACGTGCACATCAGGTACTAAAGAGAAGTTGGTGTCAAGATTCATTGGTCCTTTTTCGATACTTAAGAGGATTAGGAAACGAACTTACAAAGTCGACATACCTTAGAAGATGGTGGGCGTGCACAACCTGTTCCACGTCTCTCACTTGTAGAAGTTTGTGCATGGCTCAGGCATGATAGTTGGACCGAATCAGCTTGATGATATCAAGATTGAGATAGAAACAACAAGACCTCATTGACCTATTCGTATCGTTGGATGTGATACGAAGTAGCTTAGGAAGAAGATGGTAGAGCTGGTGAAGGCTTAATGGAGTGAAAGCAAAGGTGTTGGTATTTGGGAGACCGAGGAGAGCATGAGGATCGCTTATTTGAAGCTCTTTATTTGGTGAGACTTCAATTTATCGCATTTACTTTCACTTTGATATCATATTGGGTAGTTTGATATCCTACATGCTAGGGTAGGAGTAGATATCATTACCTGCTTCTGTGTGCATGTTGGATGTTTGATATGTTTGCTCGTGGATGTTAGGTATGCAGGATAGCTATGTTCAATTTTATCCTGGTTGTGTTGGTGATCTCGAGGGCGAAATTCCTAAAGGGGGAAGTGTAATGACCCGTATTTTACATATCAGAGGATCGTAATATATTATTTTTAAATTCATATATGAGGTCGTATGACTCTATAAGTTTGGAAAATGCCTATTAGCCATATTTCCTGTATTTATAATTTTTCAAAACGATTTTACTCCTAAAAACTTGTAACAGCTAAATTTTTTGATAGATTTTGAATTAGCATCCAAGACCCCTTCCATTGGAAATATATGATGGTTTCCCACTCCATGGAGTGGTCATACTAGCGATTTGGACTTTCTGACTACGAGATATGGCTATTTGCAGATTGGTGGTTTTTGGAGCAGCTTAGTGGATAATCGGTGAGTTTGAGGCAAGCCCACTAACCCATTTTTGGTTTGGAGGCTATATTAGGCTGAATCATCATTCCAGAATCACTTTCAATGCTTCTCAAATAGATCTAATCATCCATTAACTCATTCTCCACCCAAAACCTTCTCTTCCTCCTCCAAATGAAGTCTAAATCATAAATTAAAGGTAAATCGGTAAGGGGATTCATTAGATACCTTCAAATCTACATTTTTTGGGAAGGAAAATTACAATTTGGTTGTTGATTATTGAATTTGCATGCAAAACATGGATTTTGTGAGGTTTGGGGAGTGATTTATCTTCTCTCATCTTCCTATATATGTATCTACATGTTTTGACATGTTTAAACTCATTTTTAAAGTCAAAATCATGTTTTGGGACTATTTTAAAATGAAACCTAAAGTAAAAACAATTTTAAAATGATTTAAGGTGTTCTAATCAAGTTAATTTGATGTACGGTTGCTATGGTATGTGTTAGACTATGTTAAAGACATATTATAGATGATTTGCACTAGATTATTATATGTTTGCATATTTGAATGTTGTTTGGTGTATGTATGGTGTTTTCTTGTATGCTTGTATGGTTGAAAATGCTCATCGGAGCGACTTAGGGTTAGGAACCATGAAACTGGGCTTCAATGGATTGTCTCGAGGTTGTTGAGAGTTATATCATTTCATATGGGATGCACAAGAGTCGTGAACAAAGAATAGTGGTGAAATTGGTGCGAAATTGGGAAGTGGAGGTACTACATCATTTTGGCATAGGTGGTGCTTGGTTCGGCATTGGTTGGCTCGGGCCTTGCTTTGTTTTGGCTATAAAGGGGAACCGAACAACAAACGATGTCCGATAGCGCTAAATCGAAGGTCGGATAGGAGTTCCTATATGGGGTGTTGTGGTTCTGTAGTGGTGGAAGACCGGACAATAGTTCCTATCCGGTAGGTATTTTGGTTCGGTAGTGGAGGGAACCAAACAGGAAATCCTATCCAATAGTCGCTTAGTCAGGTGGTTCTATAGTGGGATACCGAACAGTAATTCATGTTTCGGTGTTACTTTTGTTCGATAGGTACATGGATTCAGGCCGAACAGAGGGAGATCAGACAGAAATTAAGGTATGGATTTTGGCAATGGACTTCATCCGTGGCATAGGTGTACTTCGAGGCAGAGATTAGGGGTCTTTGATCAGTTGGCAGGGAGTAAGGATGGATTACACCGAGACAGCTCGGGATGACCATGGGCTTCGACACGACGATGTCAAGTTGACGATTTCAGAACCTTGGTATGATGGGTCTACGGCTTATGATGGATGTCTAGAGGCATTTTGAAGATGATGTCTTGATGATGGGAGTCATAACGGTGATCCATAAGGGCAAGTTCGGCAATGGGGGCTTGCGGATAGAATTTGCGACTGTGTTCTACCCTAGAAATGCCGGAGTGGAATAACGATTGAGTTCCATTATAGAGACACGCTAAAAGGGATCAATTATATCTTGGAGGTTTCTAGTGTGCTCGTAAAAAATGGGCATGTAGGGACACCCACCTGGATTTTCTATTGTGTCTGGATCTTGTGATCGTAGATTACCCTGGCTATGCGATTATGAGCCTGGTTCTTAGCCTTTAGGAGTGGCATGAATTCGAGCACTAATGAACTCAGTATTTTGATTAGGTCCCTGGTTTGCGATTGTGCTATACGAGTTATCATACATCCAACGCACATGAGTGTTTGTGAGGATTGTTTAATGGTTGCTACACTTGCAATGGTTGTTTGTCACTCTAAGGTTTTACACGATGTAGGTATTTTCGACCATATGCCTAAACATTGGACACCATACTTCGATTGTAGTACACTTATATAGTTATGATAGTAGATTAGCTTATATCGACTGTTATCTACTAACACTTTGGATGCTGGGACAGGTCGGGTATGGTTCCTCGTACCATATGCCCCTATTTACTATATACGATTTTATTAGTATTTTTGAGATGATATATCGCTCACACCAGACTATTGTCTGACCTAAAGTTTTATGCTTTGCTTCTTATTATCTCGGGTACTCTTAAATGAGTAGATTAGGGATAACAGGTCTGGATTAGTGCATAGAGTTGAACGGAGTACGAGCAGGAGGCTACGCTTTCATATATCAATAATTGGAGCTTGTTATCACTTATATTCTGTTGTACAGTACAGTGGAGCTATACCAGTACTTGTATTATCTTAAAGACATTTATAGAGTTTATTTTGGAGATTTGGGATGAATAAACTATTATTTTGGCTTTTGTATAATTTGTGAACTAGTTGCACTGTGATGTTCTTATTAATGGTTCATTTAATTACATTACTATCTCATCTAGTTTACATCGATGTTATTATATTGTATCTTGTCTATGCGTTGTGTAACGACCTGTATTTTTAACACTTTAAAAATACGAATTAAAATGAAAATTTTGGATAAAAATCCGAAGGAAATAAAATTTTGTGTTGTTAAATGTGAATTTCAAGTTGTAAACCAAATTGGTTATGATTGTAAACAAGAATAAATAAAATGGTAGATTTAATATTGAAGTTATAATATGGAAATCAACGTAAATGAATGTAATTATATATTACCGTGAATTTAAATAAGATGATAGCTGAAGAAAATGAAAGTAAATGAATTATAAACTATTGATAATAATGTATAAGTAAATGGTTGATTCAATAATGAAAGTGTAAATCAAAATAAAAGAATTCATTTGGAATTAAATAACTTGAATTTGAATTACAATATAATTGAACGTGGAATCTAATATAATCTTTTATATTGGATTTATAATGGAAAATTGCATTGTAAAAGATTGTTAATTACTGTGAAATTAAAAATGGAATTTGTGAACAATTGAAATTTGATTTAAAAGTTAATAATTTAAAATGGGGAATTTTATATTGAAATTAAACAGTCGAATAATTTATTTTTCGAATATTGGATTTAATTAGACAATTAAATCGATAATTTAATAAGTTAAATTTCAGAAATAATTTCAGAAGTAATGTTATAGAACTTTTAAAATTTAATTTAAAGTTAATTTGTGAAAATTGAATATTGTAATATTTAATTATCGACTGAAAAATAGCCATTTTTCGAGCAGTCTCAGAATTGAACGAAACTCATTCCATTGGATCCGTAATAGTTTGTTATTGTCGGATTTCAGTTTTCGTACCAATCGGAGTTATCGTTTGACCGTGGCAGCTCGAAACGCATCGAATTGTTCTTAATATTAATTCGGCGAGAGAAAATAGTCATTTTTCAAAAAGTCTCGGATTTCGACTAAACTAGTTTCATCGGATCCGCAATGTCATATTATTGTAGGATTTCAAATTTTGTGTCAATCGGATTTACCGTTTGTCCGGGGCGAGCCCAAACGCACAGAAATTTGATTAACCGATTTAATTTTAAATCGATCGTTTATTGCCGTAACTCGCACAGATGACTGAATTAGCCTCCGAAACATGTTCCATTGCGTTCAGAACGTGAGGTAAACCTTAGAAACGTCAGCCGGCACGCTTCGTTTGGAGTTCGGAAAATCCGGGATGAATAGTGTCGCGTATTTTTCTATAAAAGCCTCACTTTCTCTATTTTCCAAAAACCCTAGGGTTTCAGCCCTTAGCCGCTACTTTTAATTCAATGGCCAGAAAATTTCGAAACTTCTTCCTCATTTTCCTCTCAATCCATCAACAATTAGCAAAAGTCGTCAACTACAAAGTTGTAGAGGACGACGAGAGCTTCAAATCCATACGGAGATGATCGAAAACGGAGCAACGAATCAACGGGAAATCGAGCTCGAAGTCGCTGCATTTTTCACGCAAATCGAGGTGATGGGGGGAGCCGAGTTCAACCACCTCCTGGCCGTGGGTAGCTCTTGCGTAGGCGCTTCTAACGTGGGTCTCCGATCAACTTCTCGTCGAGGGATGGTGGAGAAATTGTCGGTCAAAGGTTGGAAGGAATGGGTTGAGATTGTACGTGCTTTTCACGTTTTGGAGAAGATGGAAGGAAGGGCCCAGATCTGCAGTAGAGAAAATGGAGGGCTGAGATTGAAAGTAGGGTTTGAAAAAAATATGTGTATATATTTATATATATATTTAAATTCGCAAATGTTTAAAATAGCATAACTTTTTCATACGAGGTCCGATTGGAACGAAACTTTTTGCGTTGCGATCGTAATGACGAGAGCTCCGAAATGAAACTAGGTTGGATGTATTTGGAGATGGTGGAAATTTGGGCTAAAGTTGGGCGTCGTCCAGTTTCAGTTCCAAACCGGAACGTCTCGGCGACAACAGAAAATCAAAGTGAGTGTTTATACGCTCACAATTGACTAAAATAATTTTTGTTAGTTAAATTTATATTCTGAAGTGATATGAAATTTATTGGCTGTTGTTTGGTAGGTTTAATTATCATCTGTCTTGATATATGAATTAATTGATAGAATTTAAATTGACCGTTAAAATAAATTTAAATTTAAATTGGCAGTATATTATTCGATATTGATAATTATAAAATTGTTGTGAATGTTGTTGGCTTTATGGTTGATTGGTTGTGATGGATGCTATTGGTCGATATTGGTTGTTTATTTATTTTGGTATATCATGTTATCATCATGTATATTGTTTATTGCATATAAAACTGTAAACTGAATCATTTCGAATAAATTAAGGAATAGGTTGAAATGATATACCTATGACATCTATTTGGATTGAAATGATATATATCCATCCTTGATATTAAAATTGAAATAATTATCCACTTGGCCATAGGTTAGAAAATTATATACAGACACCGGGTTGGTTAAATTAAATGATTTTAAAAGTTGTTTTGAAATTATTTAAATGAATTGATTTTAAGAATAAAATCCAATTTATGGAAATTGAATTATTTTGAATTGAAGCTCGAGATGTTGGAATTTAAACTTAGTAAATGAAATTGTTTAATTATTCGAAGTTTAGATTTTTAAGAAAAAGATTGAAATACGACGTAAATATTCAAAAGTTGATTTGTTTTAAAAGATTGGACTTTTACTCGAACTCTGAATATTTCTAAGAAAACTTATATGAAATGATATTTCAAGTTTGAGTTTGGAATTGAAAATTAATTTGAAATTGAGATTTAATTAAATTGGAATTTAATTGAAATTCAAAGAAATTTGTGAATTGGACTAAATTGAAACTATTGAATTAAATTTGAAGATAAAATTGATTTGAATAGGATTTGAACTGAAATTAATTTGGAATGTAATACTTAAATGAATTCTTGAAATCCGAATGTTAATCTAAGTTTATTGAATTGGAATTGTTCCAGAAATTAAGTAAACTACTTAATACGGATGTTTAATTTGAAGTATATTCTAATTTGAATACGAAATGGTTTTAAAGCGAATCTTATATTCTTATATAAATATATGAGCTGTTTTGAAATGTGAAATATTTAAAGTTTCGAAATATATTGAAAGTTAAATTGTTTATTTTGTGGTTCAAATATGTATTTGAAATTGATAATTTGAAATGGTTTATTGAGAAGCTAAATCGAGTTGAAATTAATGATTTTGAAATCGAAATGAGATATTGAGGCGAAAATGATTTTGAAATCGAAATGAGATATTGAGGCGAAAGATGATTTTGAAACGGAATCTTACATCTTGAATAGATATGATGATATTTGAATGGATTTGATTTTGAAGCGAATATGATATTTTGATATCAATTATGAATCGATTTGAAATGTAAAAGAGCCACCGGTGTAATAATACGTTGTTATTAAAGAGACCGGGATCGGATATGGACATACTCTCTGTCGATACCGAAAACCACTTTTATAACTAATACACGCGGAGTGTTGATCCAGAATGAAGTGGATGGTTTTGGTGAACGCGTTGACTGAAGAAAGAGAACGATTTTGGATGACCCCTGACATGACTAAAACAGGAGCCCTACCGGGCCATTGAGGTTCACCACCTCTAGCGGACACACTTCTTCGTTACCATATCTATTACTTTTGTAATTCGATTTGGGTGCACCCCTCGATTATGGGAGTGTTGTTTCGCGGTGTTGGGGTAGTAGCTGCTATGCCCAACATCAGTCCGGATGACGCAACTACTAGTATCCTAGTTGGTATCGCCTCATGTACCTTGTCATACTGATTATCCTATTCGCGACCACTACGTTTTGGTTTGTACCTTTAGTATATGGATTGCCCTCTGGTGACTTCCGGTTTTGGGGAAACTACGGTCTTGTATATGCTTTTGGGAATAAAAATGCGTTAAGGGTGGAATGGGCCATGGCTTAACGCTAGTTTGATATTTTACTTTATGATAGACATATTATAATAGCGTATTGTACTACATAGTAGATAGTTTAACGGATCCTTGAGAGATGGAAAATCCCGTAACATCTCTTAAGTTATTGAACTCACGTTGACACTGGATAGGAGATGTCAAACCCCGTAAACATCTCTGACGCCGTCACACTCATATTTCTTATTCGATTTGACTTACATGAGATATTTTAGTCCTGACTCGAGTGTTTTGTCTTTTCATTACGCTCGGGTCAGCCTGAGCATTTCAGATAAGGTTGAAGATCTATTCTGGAGGACGAAGACGGAGTTTGGTATTACATCATTTGTATTCTACTACTGTATTATTTTTCCGCTGCATTGTTGTATTATCTATGATATGTATGTAACTCTGATTTATGATGTATAATAATAATCAAATTTATTTATTTAACAGCTTCATGAACTCTTATTTTATTATTATATCTTGTTCCTTCCGCTGCAAGATTCTGAGTTTGCTTCTGTTCTTTCTTTCCTTTTCTTATTTAACCCCAATAACCATCTGCCTTTTTGAACGGTTTGAGTTGGACATGTGTGGATTATTGTCGACTTGAACAGTAAAAAATGTGGGTCGTTACACGTTGTGAGATGTTCTACAGATTCTTTGTTTGGAATTTTATTACCTTATACCCTTCGCTACCACTTGCATCCGTCGGGTATCTCCAAAGCGCATAATATATATATATATATATATATATATATATATATTAGATACCAGAGGTATAAAGCGGTTGTCATATAACTTGAAATCATTGCCTACATAATCTGTAGATTATTTAACGTTGATGAAATGATATACATATTAGATCTAGAATTTAGGGTGGATAGTACCTAAAATTTATAAAATAAGTTACTAATAAAATTTTGTGGTTATTCCCATATTTTGTTATTTGAGTTATAATATATTAAAACATAATAATCATCAGCCGAAGGTGTTTTAAATTTAAAGTGGGGTTTAAGTTCTATATATTCGTTCATTGGTGTGTAAAATGTCCCTATATGAATTTCCATAAATTGTCCAACCTCACAAATTATATGTATGAAAAGTGAGTTGTTTGAAATAACAAGGAATATGTCTAAAGGAAAGAGATGTGATCTTGCACCATCAATTTCAATAAAAATATGTATACTTCCTTATAATTCCAAACACAAAACAAATCCACTTTTTAGGTAGTTTATGGAAAATTACAACGACAACATTCCCTTCTTGGGGAAGATACGGCTCCAATGCATTAAAATGTAGAAATAAATATTTTATAGGAATTGAGAATGCTAGAGATAGAATTAATAATAACCCTATTATCAATTAAATGAACATGGAAAATTATAAGTTAAGAAACCAAAAATAAGCGCAAAAATACGAATAAGGTTATGAATTGAAGAATTAGGGAAATTATAGTAGCAAATTAATATGGGCATTAATTATAAAGGGCAATAAATATCACTTATTGGCACTACTGAAATAAAAGAGAAGTTCATAAAGTACATAAGATGAATACTAATAATGAACTATGGAGCGTAATAATTTACATGATGAAATTATATGGCCTTAGTAATACGTTTGCGATGGGTGTAAATTGGTAGGCCTAACCTAATATTTAGATTTATTATAAATAATTTAGTTTAGTATGGGTTGGGATGCGATTTCGTTAGTGTTACACAATGGAAGTATGCCCTTCGCAAGGGGCTATCAGCAGTTATGTGTACATCCTAATGATATGAAACATCTCCAACTGTAAGACCTGTGGGAATATACATTCATGTATAGGTTTGGGAAATATACCAAAGGGGGTTTGCCTCAAATTTTAAGTATCAAGTTGTGACGACCGCCCATGACCCCTGCACTGAACCTAGAGATAGTGCGCTATAAAGTGTGCCAGGCGACCATGGACGATTGCCAGGGTAAATTAAAATAACAGAATCTATCGTATTACTCACAGCGCATGGACAAAATACAATAGAACATATATATAGTGAAGTTTCACAGAATAGAATCTCATCAATAAAACTTCATAATAGTTGAATACAAACATCTGAATAGTCAATACAACAAGCCTCACTACAAAACACTCAGAGAAAATACAAACAGCGGAACACCCAGTACATATAATAAGAAGATAATATGCAACCCTCCAGCTCGTCTTCGATATCAACACCGTGGAAAGCAAGAACAGAACCTGTCACCTGCTACCTAGTCTGCCCGTCCCAAAATGGACGAACAGCCCAAGGCAATAAGAGTTAAAACATAAAGCCTTGAGTCAGACAACAGTCTTAGTGAGCAGTAAATTAACTAACAACATACCAAAAGAGCATAAAGGAAAAGGAATAGGAATACAACCCTTCCACTCCACCTCTTTCTACAGTGATAGCCCCCAGACACACACTAAGTAGAAGTAATCATAGCAAAGCACACAATTTAAGGTAAAGCAATAATCACTCGAGTCAAGGGCGATGTTTTCCAAGTACAAACCCCCAAGGCCTAAACCAAGATCAGATAAGCCCCCAGAAAATACCGCTCTTGAGACCGAATGACGATAAAACCAAACATCCATGACTCTGGCTATCACTGTTATCATTGCCTTGATATCATCGTTAATTGAATGACCGGCACATTCTTTCAGCCGTCCGTCAAGGGCTAATGGAAAACCCCGGTTCTAGACACAACTCCCGCACGTCATCGTGACCCATGCCTAGGACTATCGAATCTGCCCAGAGTACTTGACTATCAATCATTAGCCTTCAGGGACTATCGAATCTGCCCAACGTACTCTTGCTTTGAGCATGCTAGAACCTTCAACAACAATGAGATCTCAGCCTTCTAGTCATCCTCCTCGACGACTATTTCCATACTAGCTCAAGCGCCTCTTGAGCAAACCATTATCCTCTAACTCGAACCATATCACCGAGTTATCAACCTGCTTGGAATGATCCCGTCTGGATTAGACCAAGACTATCTCATATCATGCTTCGCTTCATCACATCCTCGCAAAGCCTCATCTCAACATCATCATCAAATCTATGCATAAGAGCTTCATCATCCGCTACGTATGCCACAAACAGCTTTCCAAATTCAAGAGCCTTTCTCTTGGCTTTTGAATCATCTTCGGTCTAAATCAAATCATCAATCATCTAATTCATAGCAATCAATCAAGTCAAACATTAATCCAAACAATCAAGCATTCAAATATGATCTAAGTAGACAATTATAACAATAATGGCAATTTCGTAATTAAAGAGTTGAAAGTCTAACAAGCATGAAAACATGAACAATATCTCTATAAACTTGATGAATGAACTTGCATAGGTTAACATGTAGTAAAAATGGATGTCAAATCGTCATGAACAATGAATCTATATGGATCTACGCATAAGATTGGGAAAATGCATGGAAATCACTAATTTAACACCAAATCAAGCCAACGATCCGATATACTCCTTTGGATCCGTGTGAGAGATAATCACCACTCACCAAATCACCTAAACAACCGCAAATCAACACACTTCAGATCTGGACAGCAAAGGATCTAGCTTGATCTATCACGAATCCGCTTCAAACGATGAAATCTCACTTCAATGGATGAAGATAAGCTCTTGAATCTTCAACTTGATCTTCGATTTGGATGGATGAAAGCACAAGATTAAAGTGGAGAAAAGAAGTGAAGAAGTGTAGAAGTCGAGCTCTAAAAATGGCAGCACTTCGTCGCTTCGAAATCCGGATCCCAAAAAGTGAGAATGGACGAGTATTTATAGCTAAAAACTTAGGTCGTCTGCCTCTATAAGTCGTCTCCGACTTATCCCTCTCTTCGACCTAACACTCCAAACGACCTACGACCTAACAACAGCTCCGACTCAACAACCCTAAGTCTCTACGACTTACGACTTAACTCCCACCGACCTAAAGTCTTCGACCTAACACGTGATACGACTTAGCATATGCGCGCATCCAAGCGTCCTACGACTTAACAGCTTTGCCGACGTAGCAAAGTTACGACCTAACCAAGATTCGACTTAACTGGGTTACGACTCAACTCCTAAGTCGTCTACGACTTAACGTACCCAACAACCTACGACCTAAGCCCATGCGCACTCATGACCAACCGGACCCACCTATCTACGACTTAATGCACGCGCGACTTAACTGGTTAGCCGACCTAACAGGATAGCCGACTTAACACATGCGACCTAGCGACTTAACAACAGTCGCGACTTATGACTTAACGAATGCGCGACCTCACTTCTGCGCGACTTAACTTCCTAACTCGTCCACGACCTAACCCTTGGCTGAAAACTCCCTTAAGTCGCTCTATTCCTTAACTCGCTAACTCGTTTAGTCCTTAGGTCGCTAACTCGCCCAACCAACCTAACTCTTAACTCGTCGATTCCCTTAGGTTGCAGACTTTTCTTAAGTCACTCACGACTTATCACTTAAGTCGTTAACAACCTATGATGACGCAACTGGTAAGTTGGAGCTAAAGCTCCCTAAGTCGCACACGACTTACTACATGTCTTAGGTCGTTCACGACCTAAGACTTAGACGTATCTCTGCCCAAAATCTGGAACGACTTAACAATGCTAAAAATTCCAGATTTTTACGAACTTTCGATTCGTAAAAATACGGGTCGTTACACAAGTGGCAAATTGGGCCAACTTCAATTCCAAGCCAGAGTTACTAAGTAACCAGGTGGGCATTTCCTTGATTTGCGTTAGGAAAATCTAAATGGAATGGTGGTGGGAAGCTCGGCGCTATGTCGGCACTATTGATATCGATATTTGAAGAGTATGGTTGTACACATAGGCCGGTAACACCATTGGTCCCGTGCGGTCATTAGCAAAGACTTGGATTACGCCTGGATGGACCAAAAATCCTATTGGTCGAGGTCCCGAGAGGATATGCCTTTAGCTTAAATTTTCTGTTATTTATTTGTTAGAGAGGTGGTGGGCTAGTTAACCCTTAGGTAAGTCTTTGAGCTACATTTGTAAAATGGCTGATTAAATTACAACGTCGTTGTTGGGCACCAATGGGAGGTTCCTCGATGTACGAAGACTTTTCTATTTAGACAATGTTTATGGATACCCAGTGCGGTGCATGGTTTGGGATACTCTTGGGGAATTACTCAATGTACACGGGCAATTGGACCTAGACATTGATGGATATCCTTGTCCATCAAGTATAGTGACATTATGTATATATGTATATATACTTATATTTATACTCGAAGTAGGTTGGATGGATCGTACGTGCATATAGAATCAAATGACTAATCTAAATATTGGACATAACATGTAATGGAGATCAATAGGATTAAACTAGTGTTATGGATAGTGTATGCAATTTACCAGTCACTAAAACGTTGTTCTGACCCCTCCTCGTCACCACCCTCAATAATTTTAGAGGGACATGACACTGATGCAAGATGGGAACGGTTGGTAAACATGTCTTCTTATTCATGCTCAGCACTAACAAGGCAACTAGATATATAAGGAATAATATTGGTTCCAAGATAGGAGCCTTAGTCGGTGTAACGACCCGTAAATTTAACTGGTTTTAATAACGTTATTAATTGAAATTTTGCGAAATTTCAAACGATAAAATTTTGAAATATAAATTTGATATTTGGAATTCGTCTAGTTAAACATAGCAACTGGTAAATTTTCGTCCGAAAATATGGAAGTTTATTTCGCGCGTAAATTTACTTTAATTTAATCAGTTAAAATGTAATGAAAATAAAATGTTCTCGGAACCTAATTATTTTTACATAGAAAAATTCTAAACCATCTTCTGAGCAAGCGTCGTTTTTCGTTTTTCCAAATTCGGACTTCTTTAGCTCCGTCGATCTTATTTTTCTGTGTTTTTGCTGCATTTTCCGCTAGTAGAAAATTCGAATTTTTATAATTCAATCATACCAGTGATATCTGTATACCATTTTGAGCGTCTCATCGTGCTGATTTTCTGCGGTATATTCGATTCTGTTTTGAAGCCCGGTACACAACGGAATCCGCGAAACCGGTAACCATATCGATACCGTATCTGTGATCTTTGTTTCTATTGCCTTTCAAAATTCAAACCCGGATAAAATTCTAAGCCTATTCCTATTCTACCATTTCTTTTCAATTAATTATGTATAACAGTGAATGTGAATCATAAAGTAGACAAATCATTCTTTGGCTATTAGCATTCCAACCGGTTCCAAGTTCCAACATCATTGTGTTATTTCGTTTTGGGGCTTTGATAAAGAAATTAAATTATCATAACTTTCAATATTCCCATCGTGCAAAAACTGTATAGCCACTAATTTAATGTTGTCACTTACTATTCCTAACTATTTCAATTTATTTTCTGTTCGTTACTTTCTGCATTTAGATCTAAAAAAAAGAGCAGTGCCTTCTCGTTCATCTTTCACAATTCCTCTGCCTTCTATCAAATCTTCTCTGGCTTCGAGATCCCACTTGTTTTCCCAGGTCACATTTCCTTTTGCTCGAAGGAAATGCATGCGTTTTCTCTATTTGCCAGAAGCTGAACTGCTCGTGCCCCAAACCATTCCTCCTCCTTTTGTCAAACCCATCACCAAGCTCACCTGCTATTCCTTCTACACGCTCTCCCTCATCACTTCACCCACAACCTCCGGTGCTCTGGCCGCCTACCTGAGCACCACCATTCGGCACAACAGCGGTGTGCAGCAGATCATTGCTCACGCAACCCAATGGCCGAAGGCCTTCACGCAAGTCCCCCTCCTCCACTTCGTGTCGAACCCTTAGCCGCCCTGAATGCCAGCTCGCCTATGGCTCCGGCCTTCCAGACTATCGCACGACCTTGGCTCCATCCCGCATCCAACCCCAAGCAGCACGGCTTCCACCAAGAGCTGACCTCGCCTCCTCCCCGTGCATCTTTTCTGTGAGGTATAGATTTATACACATTTTATACATATCAGTATATATATGTCAGCCTATATGGTTTTTCATATTTTGTTATATTGATTGTAAATTTTAAAGTTGTTATATATGCATTAGTTTATATGCAGTAGGTCTGTTGGTTTACTTTATATATTATATTGAGAATATTATTATAATATAAGATATAAATAAATGGTATCTAAGTCTTTATTACATATATATGAATTACATACAATAATATGTTGTTTACATATTGGTTGACAGATTTGTATACTTGAGGATAGTTCCAATATATATGTACGTTTTATATTATATACCAACATTGTTTCATTTATGTGAGGCTGCCGGACTATAGTATTGATTCTTATGTATATATATAATATGACGTATGTTTTCATTGGCTTATATATATTGATTTTGGCAGTAGTTTCGAACTATATATATATATACACGTATATTTGAGTCGTATGTTGTTTTAAAGATGAATAGTCTGCATAGTTCTATGTATGTAACGACCCGTAAATTTCAACTGTTTTAATAACGTAATTAGTTGAAATTTTGTGAAATTTTACACGATAAAATTTTAAAATAAAATTTAATATTTGGAATACGTCTAGTTAAACATAGCAACTGGTAAAATTTCGTCCGAAAATATGAAAGTTTATTTCGCGCGTAAATTTACTTCAATTTAATCAGTTAAAAAACGTTGAAAATAAAATGTTTTCGAAACCAAAATATTTTTACATAGAAAAATTCTAAACCATCTTCTGAGCAAAATATCAGTTCGTCGTTTTTCCAAATTCGGACATCTTTGGCTCCGTCGATCTTATTTTTCAACGTTTTTCTTGCATTTTCCGTAGTAGGAAATTTGAAATTTTTATAATTCAATCGTACCACTGATATTTGTATACCGTTTTGATCGTCCCGTCGTGCCGATCTCTATGGTATATTTGATGGTCAAATTCGAAGTCCAGTATGCGGTACGATCTACGAAATGCCCAATGTATCGGTTCGGCAACAAAGTCTTTTGGTTTTTCCTGTCCCTTCATTTGTCGTGCATCAATGTCATTCCCTTTTATAACTCATGCATTTTCATTTAGACCGTTTCTATTTCCGAAAAAAAAGGAATATGATGAGTCACGCGTGGTATACTAGCTTTTAACCTTTCCAGTTACCAATGTGAAATTTATAATTTGCTGTTCACTTTTATTTTGGTTCGTATACATTTTTTTTCTTCTATTACTGTCATACGTTTGTGAAGCTCAGTTGCCAACTTCATTGTTCTTTCCCTTTGTATTCGGCCACCACTTCCTTACTTCAACCGGTACCCACTACCATGCCTTGTTACCCAAGCATGTAGCCGAGGCTCCACCGAGCAACGTCGGCACCCGAACCCCACCACTTCCTCCACCTTGCCACCAACCATCTCCTTCGCCGCCTCTGACCTCCGAGCTTTCCTCCACCATGCTGGCACCCTACTTCCTTCATCTCCATAGCATCGGCCTTCACCACCAACGCCGGAGCCGAGCCACACGCGACAGCCCAAGCTTGAACCGCACCTCCTCCATCATGCCGTAACCCGCAACCAAAGGCCGAGCTTCACCCTCTGCCGCTACTCACCTCTCCTTCCTTCATTTGGATGTTGCACGTGAGTATATCTATATTAGCGTGTGTATATATATTGGCTTATGTATGTTGTTTCTACTGTAAGTATATATTTATTTTATAATAAAGATTATAGGCGTATACTCTGTTTTCTAAGATATATGCAGATTATCAAAATTTTATACCATATATTTATAAAGCACATATTTTAAGGTGTATTACTAGAAATTTTATACCTGCTCTGTTGGGTTTTTCAAAATTGGAAATATATATAGAGGCTGCTGTGCTTTTGCTTGTTTTATTTTTACAAGGTTATGCAAGTATAATTTATATGTAAAGTTATATGATAGTTATATAAGTATGTGTTATGGCATAAAGTTGCAGCAACATGTTTACAAGGTTACATCGGTCTATATACATTGGGAACAAGTAATCTGGTCAATACTTTAATTCAATACGCATAGGTTTATAATATTTGAGGTTGTTGAGTCTGCATGCCTTTCGATTTTATAAGGTATTATGTATATACGTTATTTAAGATATGTGTGTTTTAAGCTAAGTGATGTTTGTAATATATTATATACCAGATTTTTGTTAAATATGTTGTAGATAAGTTGTTATTATATATATATCTATATAGTTACCTTTTAAAAAAAAAAAGTTGCAGCAATATATATTTTGTTTAGATGTTATATGTTTTGTTTTACAGCATAAGACATATATATTTCTTAGTTCGTTTATAATTTATGTGTAGCTGTGGTTTATAAAAAAAAAATTTTAAGCATGTAAGTAAATGTGTTAGTTTATGAATATATGTTAAAGTATTAACATTTATGTAGTTATATATATATAGTTTATTTCCTGGGTACATATCAGGTGATATACTGGTTATAAGTATAATCTATTAGCATGGTGGTATTAGTTGTTGTATATGTTAGTAGAAAAAAAAAATAAAAAAAAAAATATATAATTGTATATATTAGCCTTTTACTGTTGTGTATATATATAGTATAATAATTTATATATGTTTGAATTTAGAATATGAGTTATATATATAAATTCATTTATACCATTTATCATCATCGATCCAGTCTGATTTGACTTCGTCTATTCCTATCTATCAGCTTTATTCGTCGAATCGTGTCCATCTAGCGTTGCTTTGGATTCGTAGCTTGTTCTGTTGTCAAATTTCCCCAGCCTCGAAGGTGAGCACTCACTCACGATTAACGTTCTTTTATTTATTAAATTTGATTTCAATTTAAACGACAATTGAAATATGCTACTGTTTGATATTTACACTGTTATTACCTATATCAGTTCACCTGTGACATCTGACACCATTATCTGTTATATATGCAATGATAATCCAGTTTGGTTGTTAAATGATCGATTGTTTGAGGTTTATATTGGACGTTAAATTGTTAATGATGTAAGTGAATAATTTGAAATTGAAATTGACGTAGGATAGTTAGATTTGATATATGTGTTAAAATTGATTAAATGACATTTGTATAATATGACCCCTTTTAACTGTTGAATTTATCGACACGTAGGATTTGTTTAATTACACTTTGAACCACTGAATGTATGTTGTTAAATTGATGATGTATGAAATTGTAAATAGATGACAAGTGAACCGTAATGTAATAATCTTTAATCTACGTGAAATGATAGTGTGGATTCTAGAAATAATTATATTAATTCGTACAAATAACAATGCGAATTAATACGGTTATTTCGGGATTATTTGAATTGATTATTGGATTGATACTGATTATTGTTATTGCTTGTTTATTTACTTTGACACCATCCCTGTTATCACACTGCAAGTTCCCTTTGTTATGTTTTGATTTTGAATTGAATTGGAATCGGGTTGAAATGATAAATACCCAAATTTAACTTTGACCTAGGACAGAAAATTAAATAAAACCCGATTGGTCAATAATTTGATTTAAAAATAAAACGAAGATTTTATTTGAATAAATAATATTGTTTTGAAATGAAGTTGAAATTGGAATTTTTATGAAAAGAAAATGTTAATGTATAATAATCTGAAACGAAATATTAACAATGTAATTGACGAAAGAATGTTGTTTATTTGAGAAATGATTGATATTATAATTAAGTTTGAAATGGTTAAACTTTGAAACGATTTGATAATTAAGTTTGATATTATAATTGAGTTTGAAATTATTAAACTTTGAAATTAATTAATAATTGAGTTTTGAACTATTTAATAATTAAATAAGATTGAATTATTTAATGATTAAATTGAATTGAAATTCTTTAATAAGAAAAATTGGACTTTTGAATAAGTGAATTTACTTCGTAAATAATTGAAATTGAATTTCTTTATTAATTAAGTTTTGGAAAATTATTTAAGAAGTAAATAAGTGAAATTGAAATTCTTTAACAAGAAATGAAATGTGATAATTTTGGAATTAATGTAAGACTTGAAATTTAAAGAATTTGATTTGATGAATTCAATTTAATTCAATTTGTAAGTTTTGATTTAATGAAGTTGAACATAAGAAATTGATTTAATGAATTGGAAATTGAATATAATTGATTTGAATGATAAATTTACTTAACGAATATTGAATGAAATCGGTAAATGAATTTAAATTGATTTGAAGGTTAAAATAAATTGATTTAAATGATTTTGGGTTGAAACTTATATACGAATTTAAATTGATATTTGAATTGTTTAAAATAAAGATTGAAATTGAATTATAAGGTTTTGAAATGATAATTTGGAAGTTTGAAACGTAAATTATTGGAAATTGGTTTTGAAAGACAAATGAAATGTTGATTTACGAATTGAAATTGATTTGATTTTTGAAATAAACAAACGACCAATCGGTGTAATAATTACGGAAGTTATTAAAGAGACCGGAATTCGGTTATGGATATACTCTCTATCTAAACCGAAAACCACTTTAATAACTATACGCGGAGTGATGATCCAGAATGAAGTGGTTGGATTGGCGAACGTTGATGATTGAAGAAAGTGAACGATAATGGATAGCCTTGACACTTGTGTCAAATTGGAAATGACTTAAACAGGAGCTGTGCCGGGCCAATGGAGGATTGATACCTCAAGTGGACACACTTCTTCGAACTACTTATACTTGTTGTCGATTGGTGCACCCTTGATTTTGGGAGTGTTGTCTCACGGTGTTGCGGGCGCTGCGGCGTTGCGTTCTCACCAGTCTGGATCAGGCGAACGGTAGTATCACTACCTTGGGTATAGCCTCATGTGCCTTGTCATACTTGTATTCCATTTATGCGCGACCACTACGAATTTGTTTTGTACCTTGAGTATATGGATTGCCCTCTGGTGACTTCCGGTTTTGGGGAAACTACGGTCTTGTATATGCTTGTGGGAATAAAAATGTGTTAAGGGTGGAATGGGCCATGACTTAACGCTATTTTGATATCTTTATATTACTGATAGACATTATCTACTTATCGTACACTACTACATAGTAGATAGTTTAACGGATCCTTAAAGGATGGGTATTCCAAACATCCTTTGAGTTACTTGTATTTCAATTGCTACTTCACTTGAGTTGGATTTATTAATATAAGAATGTTAATCCTGACTCGAGTGTCTTGTGTTTTTGCTTTACGCTCGGGTCAGACTGAGTGTACCAGTATTCGAGACTCACCTTTGGAGTTGGAGCTTTGCTTGAAGATCCAGCCATCTATTCTGCTTCCAGTATTCGATGATTCCTGTGAAGTATTCTGATTTGTATCTGATGTATCGTATTACTCTTCCGTTGTATCTGGTTTAACTCTGATGTATTTTATATATTCATATAGTAGCTTCATGAACTACTATCTCTTTTATTTCCGCTGCACTTATTACTCTGTGTCTGTGATCTGTGATTATTTATTTACTGTATATGTTCAGTTTTGCCAAATTTAAATTAACAACGCGGTATTTTGAGCAATTCAACTCCGGCATGAGTGTCTACCTATACACTTATAATGGATGCGAATGGTCCAAAATGGCGGGTCGTTACAGTTGGTATCAGAGCTTTGGTAGCTCTAGGCAAAACTTAACATATAGGGTAAATGTATTTACAGAATCACTCTCATTCGAGTTTCAATCTCTTCCTTTGATTCGATTCCTTTGAATTTTGGAACGTTCCCCTCGGTTTCGAAATTCATTCGCGTCCTTCACTATTCGTCTTCTTTCAATTCTGGTTGAATGATATCTATAATAGATCGGCGGCCTCGCTAATCTTCGAATGATTCGTAAAGGAGCAAAACTCTTTTATAATAGGCATTGATTTACCGGAGATTTCTGTATCCTCGGTTTACGATGCTATCTATCTCCTACTATACCTGAATTCTATTTCTTGAGATCGAGTGTTGATTTACCTCGGAATTCAGCATCGATCTTATTCTTGAAGTTACGGACGACTCGGTTAAGGTTGCCCATGAATTAAATAAACTCATCCATCTCCCGATTGTGGTAATTGAATTATCTTATCTTCTGTTTCAAACTTATTTTCAAATCAAAATTCTCTTTGATTTGATTTCCATCAAATTTGAATCTCTATCTTTGCTTTGAAATCTATTCTTATATAGTCAAGCGAGGAAGTGTATTTGTAAATAAATATTTAAAATATTATTTTCAAATTTGGAAAATGAAATAAATTTGTTTGATTATGTTGTGAAAATATAAGTAAATTTTTTTCTGGAATTTAATAGGTAAATTAAATTGTTGTTTGAAATAATAATAATATTTGATTATCATTTATTGTTCTAAATAAATTTATAAATACGGTTTATAAATTGATTTGGGATTTGAAATGAATTTAATTCGGAAATTTGAGAATTTAGTTTCCGGTGATTTCGAACTTTGGTTTTTAAAATTTTAAAGTATATATTATTGAAGTATTTTCGAATAGAAACCGTTTTCAAAGAATTTTAAAATGTTGAAATCAGTGCTCTTCTCTTTGTCGCTGGAAAATAATTTCGGTGATGGCGGCCGCATCATCGACGTTCATTTTCGAGTTTCGAAGTGGAGAAACCATTATGTAGCTTTGCTACGATTTTGTTTTGAAAAAAAAAATATTTTGATTTGAATTTCTTCAGATAATTTGATTTATATATATATATATATGTATCTTATTTTAAAATTTAATTTGATTTGAATATATTATATATATCTCTAAATTGTTTAAAGTTAATCGGAAATCTAATTCTTAAATTTTGTTAAAGGATGATTTTAATTATAAATAAAACTAAAATTTGGAATAAATATTTAAACTTGGATAAATTAAATTGGGAAAATTTTATTTGTATATTGTTCAACTGCATTCTAATACAACTTACCTAAATCATCCAGAAGTTGAATATGTAATTGGATAATATATAAGATAAATTGAATTTATAAATAAAATTTGAGTGTTTATAATAAATGTTATACACTAAATTTTGATTATAAAGATGTTAATAGAGTTAGATAGGATAATAAGAAAACTCAGTTAATAATGAAATTAATTGTTTTGAAAAATGAATAAAATTTGATTTGAAAGAATTAATAAATTCAAATTTGATCAACATATGAAAATACCTTGAATTTAAAAGAAATTAATAGATGTGAATTAATTTAAATCGAAACTTTTGTGGTTTAAATTAATTTATATGGGTTAAATATATGTGATTAGATATATTAAGTAGAATAAATTTGACAATAATTTGGAATAAAGAAGAATTTAAATTGCTGAAAAAATATGATTATAATAAAAGATTATTCAAATTTATGGTTTTAGAAATTGTAAATTGAAGCAATGGGATAATAAGATAATGAATTTAGAAATAGTTGAGATTGATTTTAGTGAAATCAAATGGATTAAATCAATTATTGAATATCAATTAATTTAAATTTAAATTTATATGGTTTAGATTAATTGTTATTTTGTATTTCAAATCCGTTTTTCTTTCTGGTTGTTTCTATTCTCCTACCTCGTTCCTTTTCGGGGACGAAAAGTTTTGAGTGGGGGAGAGTGTAACGACCCGTAAATTTCAACTGTTTTAATAACGTAATTAGTTGAAATTTTGTGAAATTTTAAACGATAAAATTTTGAAATAAAATTTAATATTTGGAATACATCTAGTTAAACATAGCAAATGGTAAAATTTCGTCCGAAAATATGAAAGTTTATTTCGCGCGTAAATTTACTTCAATTTAATCAGTTAAAAAACGTTGAAAATAAAATGTTTTCGAAACCAAAATATTTTTACATAGAAAAATTCTAAACCATCTTCTGAGCAAAATATCAGTTCGTCGTTTTTCCAAATTCGGACATCTTTGGCTCCGTCGATCTTATTTTTCAACGTTTTTCTTGCATTTTCCGTAGTAGGAAATTTGAAATTTTTATAATTCAATCGTACCACTGATATTTGTATACCGTTTTGATCGTCCCGTCGTGCCGATCTCTATGATATATTTGATGGTCAAATTCGAAGTCCAGTATGCGGTACGATCTACGAAATGCCCAATGTATCGGTTCGGCAACAAAGTCTTTTGGTTTTTCCTGTCCCTTCATTTGTCGTGCATCAATGTCATTCCCTTTTATAACTCATGCATTTTCATTTAGACCGTTTCTATTTCCGAAAAAAAAGGAATATGATGAGTCACGCGTGGTATACTAGCTTTTAACCTTTCCAGTTACCAATGTGAAATTTATAATTTGCTGTTCACTTTTATTTTGGTTCGTATACATTTTTTTTCTTCTATTACTGTCATACGTTTGTGAAGCTCAGTTGCCAACTTCATTGTTCTTTCCCTTTGTATTCGGCCACCACTTCCTTACTTCAACCGGTACCCACTACCATGCCTTGTTAGCCAAGCATGTAGCCGAGGCTCCACCGAGCAACGTCGGCACCCGAACCCCACCACTTCCTCCACCTTGCCACCAACCATCTCCTTCGCCGCCTCTGACCTCCGAGCTTTCCTCCACCATGTTGGCACCCTGCTTCCTTCATCTCCATAGCATCGGCCTTCACCACCAACGCCGGAGCCGAGCCACACGCGACAGCCCAAGCTTGAACCGCACCTCCTCCATCATGCCGTAACCCGCAACCAAAGGCCGAGCTTCACCCTCTGCCGCTACTCACCTCTCCTTCCTTCATTTGGATGTTGCACGTGAGTATATCTATATTAGCGTGTGTATATATATTGGCTTATGTATGTTGTTTCTACTGTAAGTATATATTTATTTTATAATAAAGATTATAGGCGTATACTCTGTTTTCTAAGATATATGCAGATTATCAAAATTTTATACCATATATTTATAAAGCACATATTTTAAGGTGTATTACTAGAAATTTTATACCTGCTCTGTTGGGTTTTTCAAAATTGGAAATATATATAGAGGCTGCTGTGCTTTTGCTTGTTTTATTTTTACAAGGTTATGCAAGTATAATTTATATGTAAAGTTATATGATAGTTATATAAGTATGTGTTATGACATAAAGTTGCAGCAACATGTTTACAAGGTTACATCGGTCTATATACATTGGGAACAAGTAATCTGGTCAATACTTTAATTCAATACGCATAGGTTTATAATATTTGAGGTTGTTGAGTCTGCATGCCTTTCGATTTTATAAGGTATTATGTATATACGTTATTTAAGATATGTGTGTTTTAAGCTAAGTGATGTTTGTAATATATTATATACCAGATTTTTGTTAAATATGTTGTAGATAAGTTGTTATTATATATATATCTATATAGTTACCTTTTAAAAAAAAAAAGTTGCAGCAATATATATTTTGTTTAGATGTTATATGTTTTGTTTTACAGCATAAGACATATATATTTCTTAGTTCGTTTATAATTTATGTGTAGCTGTGGTTTATAAAAAAAAATTTTTTAAGCATGTAAGTAAATGTGTTAGTTTATGAATATATGTTAAAGTATTAACATTTATGTAGTTATATATATATAGTTTATTTCCTGGGTACATATCAGGTGATATACTGGTTATAAGTATAATCTATTAGCATGGTGGTATTAGTTGTTGTATATGTTAGTAGAAAAAAAAAAATAAAAAAAAAATATATATATATAATTGTATATATTAGCCTTTTACTGTTGTGTATATATATAGTATAATAATTTATATATGTTTGAATTTAGAATATGAGTTATATATATAAATTCACTTATACCATTTATCATCATCGATCCAGTCTGATTTGACTTCGTCTATTCCTATCTATCAGCTTTATTCGTCGAATCGTGTCCATCTAGCGTTGCTTTGGATTCGTAGCTTGTTCTGTTGTCAAATTTCCCCAGCCTCGAAGGTGAGCACTCACTCACGATTAACGTTCTTTTATTTATTAAATTTGATTTCAATTGAAACGACAATTGAAATATGCTACTGTTTGATATTTACACTGTTATTACCTATATCAGTTCACCTGTGACATCTGACACCATTATCTGTTATATATGCAATGATAATCCAGTTTGGTTGTTAAATGATCGATTGTTTGAGGTTTATATTGGACGTTAAATTGTTAATGATGTAAGTGAATAATTTGAAATTGAAATTGACGTAGGATAGTTAGATTTGATATATGTGTTAAAATTGATTAAATGACATTTGTATAATATGACCCCTTTTAACTGTTGAATTTATCGACACGTAGGATTTGTTTAATTACACTTTGAACCACTGAATGTATGTTGTTAAATTGATGATGTATGAAATTGTAAATAGATGACAAGTGAACCGTAATGTAATAATCTTTAATCTACGTGAAATGATAGTGTGGATTCTAGAAATAATTATATTAATTCGTACAAATAACAATGCGAATTAATACGGTTATTTCGGGATTATTTGAATTGATTATTGGATTGATACTGATTATTGTTATTGCTTGTTTATTTACTTTGACACCATCCCTGTTATCACACTGCAAGTTCCCTTTGTTATGTTTTGATTTTGAATTGAATTGGAATCGGGTTGAAATGATAAATACCCAAATTTAACTTTGACCTAGGACAGAAAATTAAATAAAACCCGATTGGTCAATAATTTGATTTAAAAATAAAACGAAGATTTTATTTGAATAAATAATATTGTTTTGAAATGAAGTTGAAATTGGAATTTTTATGAAAAGAAAATGTTAATGTATAATAATCTGAAACGAAATATTAACAATGTAATTGACGAAAGAATGTTGTTTATTTGAGAAATGATTGATATTATAATTAAGTTTGAAATGGTTAAACTTTGAAACGATTTGATAATTAAGTTTGATATTATAATTGAGTTTGAAATTATTAAACTTTGAAATTAATTAATAATTGAGTTTTGAACTATTTAATAATTAAATAAGATTGAATTATTTAATGATTAAATTGAATTGAAATTCTTTAATAAGAAAAATTGGACTTTTGAATAAGTGAATTTACTTCGTAAATAATTGAAATTGAATTTCTTTATTAATTAAGTTTTGGAAAATTATTTAAGAAGTAAATAAGTGAAATTGAAATTCTTTAACAAGAAATGAAATGTGATAATTTTGGAATTAATGTAAGACTTGAAATTTAAAGAATTTGATTTGATGAATTCAATTTAATTCAATTTGTAAGTTTTGATTTAATGAAGTTGAACATAAGAAATTGATTTAATGAATTGGAAATTGAATATAATTGATTTGAATGATAAATTTACTTAACGAATATTGAATGAAATCGGTAAATGAATTTAAATTGATTTGAAGGTTAAAATAAATTGATTTAAATGATTTTGGGTTGAAACTTATATACGAATTTAAATTGATATTTGAATTGTTTAAAATAAAGATTGAAATTGAATTATAAGGTTTTGAAATGATAATTTGGAAGTTTGAAACGTAAATTATTGGAAATTGGTTTTGAAAGACAAATGAAATGTTGATTTACGAATTGAAATTGATTTGATTTTTGAAATAAACAAACGACCAATCGGTGTAATAATTACGGAAGTTATTAAAGAGACCGGAATTCGGTTATGGATATACTCTCTATCTAAACCGAAAACCACTTTAATAACTATACGCGGAGTGATGATCCAGAATGAAGTGGTTGGATTGGCGAACGTTGATGATTGAAGAAAGTGAACGATAATGGATAGCCTTGACACTTGTGTCAAATTGGAAATGACTTAAACAGGAGCTGTGCCGGGCCAATGGAGGATTGATACCTCAAGTGGACACACTTCTTCGAACTACTTATACTTGTTGTCGATTGGTGCACCCTTGATTTTGGGAGTGTTGTCTCACGGTGTTGCGGGCGCTGCGGCGTTGCGTTCTCACCAGTCTGGATCAGGCGAACGGTAGTATCACTACCTTGGGTATAGCCTCATGTGCCTTGTCATACTTGTATTCCATTTATGCGCGACCACTACGAATTTGTTTTGTACCTTGAGTATATGGATTGCCCTCTGGTGACTTCCGGTTTTGGGGAAACTACGGTCTTGTATATGCTTGTGGGAATAAAAATGTGTTAAGGGTGGAATGGGCCATGACTTAACGCTATTTTGATATCTTTATATTACTGATAGACATTATCTACTTATCGTACACTACTACATAGTAGATAGTTTAACGGATCCTTAAAGGATGGGTATTCCAAACATCCTTTGAGTTACTTGTATTTCAATTGCTACTTCACTTGAGTTGGATTTATTAATATAAGAATGTTAATCCTGACTCGAGTGTCTTGTGTTTTTGCTTTACGCTCGGGTCAGACTGAGTGTACCAGTATTCGAGACTCACCTTTGGAGTTGGAGCTTTGCTTGAAGATCCAGCCATCTATTCTGCTTCCAGTATTCGATGATTCCTGTGAAGTATTCTGATTTGTATCTGATGTATCGTATTACTCTTCCGTTGTATCTGGTTTAACTCTGATGTATTTTATATATTCATATAGTAGCTTCATGAACTACTATCTCTTTTATTTCCGCTGCACTTATTACTCTGTGTCTGTGATCTGTGATTATTTATTTACTGTATATGTTCAGTTTTGCCAAATTTAAATTAACAACGCGGTATTTTGAGCAATTCAACTCCGGCATGAGTGTCTACCTATACACTTATAATGGATGCGAATGGTCCAAAATGGCGGGTCGTTACAATGTACTTCCATCTATCTTTCATATATGAGTTGTCTGCACATATATGGGAAGTTAGGCAGTTTATAATAAGATATATATATATATGGAATGCATAGCTCATAAATATACCTTGTTGCTTTTAAATATAGGTCCTGCATATTTGGTTCAACCTGACATGCATTTATATATTTACATTGTTCTGCATATAAACTTGTTTACAGTTTGATTCATATAGTTGGTTAGTTTACATTGTTTAATATATATATAGTTTGGGAATGAATTCATGTAGCATATAACATATATATAGGTTAGTATATACATTAGTCATATATGTTTTCTTAGCCTACATATATTTTGGTTTATATTTTGTTAGTTGTCCGGTTTTATATTGGTATCATATATATCCAATCTGATTATTTTAGTTTAGATTTATTTTATTTTAAAACACTTATTTGATAAATGTTGGAATTTTATATCTATTTTATCTTATTTGTATGTGTTTTAAACCTTATACTAATTTGAGAAAATGTATAACGATATAATTTACATTTTTGTTTTAATTTTTGTCAAACTGATTTTTGATCGTTTCACTGATTCCTCATTATCAGCTCTTCTGTTGAATTCGTGTCAATCTTCTTTGCTTTGCAATTCATGCTTGGATTCGTAGCTCATTCCATTTTGTCGAATCTTCTCTAGCCTCGAAAGGTGAGCAATCACTCACGATTAACGTTCTTTTATTTATTAAATTTGATTTCAATTGAAACGACAATTAAAATATGCTGCTGTAGTTATTTACACTGTTATTTATGTTGTTACCTATATCAGTTCACCTGTGACATCTAACACCATTTTCTGTTAATTATTTATGCAATGATAATACAGTTTGGCTGAAAATTGATTGATTGTTGATGTTTATATTAGACGTTAAATTGCTAATGTTAAAATGATAAATAGTATGCAATTGAATTTGATATAGGATAGTTAAATTTATATAATATGACCCCTTTAAATGTTTAAATAAATTGACACGTAGAAATAGTGTTAACTACACCTTGAACCATTGAATGTATGTTGTATAAATTGTTGTAGTTTAATATTGAATAATGGATATCAAGTGAAGAACCGTATAAAATATTAGTGTAATAATCTTTAATCTACATGAAATTATAGTGTAGATTCTAGAAATAATTATATTAATTTGCACAAACAACAATGTGAATTAATACGATTATTTCGGGATTATTTGAATTGATTATTGGATTGATATTGGTTGTTGTTATTGCTTGTTTATTTACTTTGACACCATCCCAGTTATCACACTGCAAGTTCCCTTTGCTATGCTTTGATTTTGAATTGAATTGGAAACGGGTTGAAATGATAAATACCCAAATTGAACTTTGACTTAGGATAGAAAATTAAATAAAACCCGATTGGTCAATAATTTGATTTAAAAGTAAAATAAAGATTTTATTTGAATAAATGATAAGGTTTTGAAATGAAGTTGGAATTTGAATTTTTATGAAAGGAAAATGTTATATATTTAATAATATGAAACAAAATATTAACAATGTAATTGATGAAAGAACGTTGTTTAATTTGAGAAATGATTGAATTAAGTTTTGAAAATTATTTAATAACTAAATAAAATTGAATTCTTATAAGTGAAATTGAACTTCTTTAATAAGTAAATTTGAGTTATGAAATAATTAAGTTATGAAATTTGTAACTAAATAAATGAATAAGTGAAATCGAATTTCTTTAACAAGAAATAAAATGTGTTTTATTGAAATTAATGTAAGGCTTGAAATGTAAAGAATTGATTTGACAAATCTAATTAATTCAATTTGAAGTTTTGATATAATAAAGTTGAACTTAAGTAATTGATTCATTGAATTGGAAATTAAATAGAAATTGTTTTGAATGACAAATTCACTTAATGAATATTGAATAAAATCGATCAATGAATTTAAATTAAATTAATTTAAACGATTTCGGAATGAAATGTATATATGAATTTGAATCAATGTTTGAATTGTTTAAATAAAAGTTGAAATTGAATTATAAGATTTTGAAATGGTAATTTGGATGTTTTGAAACGTAAATCATTGAAATTGATTTAGAAAGACAAATGGAATGTTGATTTACGAATTCTAATTGAATTGAAATTGGTTTGGCTTTGAAATATATAAATGACCAATCGGTGTAATAATTACGAAAGTTATTAAAGAGACCGGAATCGGTTAGGGACATACTCTCTGTCTAAACCAAAAACCACTTTAATAACTATACGCGGAGTGTGATCCAGAATGAAGTGGTTGAAATGATGTACGTGATGACTGAAGAAAGAGAACGATAATGGATAGCCTTGACACTTGTGTCAAATTGGAAATGACTAAAACAGGAGCGGTGCCGGGCCAAATGGGGGTTAGCTACCTCGAGCGAACACACTTCTTCGAAAACTACTCATTACTTGTTGTCGATTGGTGCACCCTTGATTTTGGGAGTGTTGTTTCGCGGTGTTGCGATCGCTGTGGCGATGCGTTCTCACCAGTCCGGATCAGGCAAACGGTAGTTTCACTACCTTGGGTATTGCCTCATGTGCCTTGTCATACTTGGATCCCTATATACGCGACCACTACGATTTGTTTTGTGTTATACCTATGGAGTACTCCCTGATAGCCCACTAGTTTACGGTGGAGTTTACAGTGTTGTATAGACTATAACACTTATATAAAATGTGTTAAGGGGGATAATGGTAACGCCTTAACACTATTTTGATATCTTATATTACTGATAGGCATTATCTACTTATCGTACACTACTACATAGTAGATAGTTTAACGGATCCTTAAAGGATGGTTATTCCAAACATCCTTTGAGTTACTTGTATTTCAGTTGCTATTTCACTTGAGTTGGATTTATTGATATAAGAATGTTAATCCTGACTCGAGTGTTTTGTGTTTTGCTTTACGCTCGGGTCAGACTGAGTGTACCAGTATTCGAGACTCACCTTTGGAGTTGGAGCTTTGCTTGAAGATCCAGCCATCTATTCTGCTTTCAGTATTCGATGATTCCAGTGATGTATTCTGATTTGTATCTGATGTATCGTGTTACTCTTCCGTTGTATCTGGTTTAACTCTAATGTAACTTATATATTTATATAGTAGCTTCATGAACTACTATCTCTTTTATTTCCGCTGCATTTATTACTCTGTGTCTGTGATCTGTGATTATTTTATTTACTGTATATGTTCAGTTTTGCCAATTTAAATTAACAATTCGGTATTTTGAATTATTCAAGTCCGACATGTGTGTCTGCCTATGCACTTGGCGGGTGCAGCATGATAGGGGGTTCTCGCATTTGGTTTGGTAGCGAGCGGATGACTCTTACTCCTACATGTCCCTACGGGGTTGGTGCAGTCGAGAGGCTGGCCGTAAAGGCAGAACACAGGTACTGCTGTATGCTACGGTGGGCGTTACCCCACTGACGCGGTCCGTTATAGTTGGTATCAGAGCTTTGGTAGCTCTAGGCAAAACTTAGCATATAGGGTAAATGTATTTACAGAATCACACTCATTCGAGTTTCAATCTCGTCCTTTTGACTCGATTCCTTTGAATTTTGGAACGTTCCCTGCGGTTCCAAATTTCATTCGTGTCCCTCGCTATTCGTCTTCTTTCAATTCTGGAGCATCCCATAACTCCACTTTGAATGATCTTTATAATGGATCGGCGGTCTCGCCAATCTTCGAAATTTTGTAAATGGGTGAAACTCCTTTACAGTAGGCATTGATTTACCGGAGATTTCTGTATCCTCAGTTTACAATGCTATTTATCTCCTGCTACACCTGAATTCTATTTCTTGAGATCAAATGTAGATTTGCCTCGAAATTCTGCATCGATCTTATTCTGGAAGTCACGGTCGACCCGGTTAAGGTTGACCGCGATTTATATAAACTTATCAATCTTCCTACTTTGTTATTTAATCATCATATCTTTGTTTCGAACTTATCTTCGAACCAAAATTCTCTTTGATTTGAGCCATCAAATTTGAATCCCTATACTTATTTTGAAATGCATCCTTGTATCGTCGTGCGACATAGTGCATTTGTTATTAATATAAGAATGTTTTCTTTATTGTGTTGTTTGAGTTGTTGATGTTGATTTGGGTTTTTGATCAATTCGTCTGATCAACGCTATCGATAGGATTTCCAAAACACATGAGCAGAGCAAACTGACATAATATGGTTTTCAAAATTTGGTATATAAAATAAATTTGTGTGATTATATTATATATAAGTAAATTTTCTAGATTGTTAAATGAATGGGTCAACAAAATGGTAATATTTGATTTTTATTGATTGTTTTGTAAACCATTGACTATTACAATATGATAAGTAAATGAAATAATAGAACATGGTTTAAGATTTTAATTAGGAATTGAAATGGATTTAAATTAGAATTTGAGAATTTAATTCCCGGTGATTTCAAACTTGGATTTTTAAAGTTTTAAAATGTATATTATTTGAAATATTTCCGAACAGAAATCGTTTCCAAAGAATTTTAAAATGTTGAAATCAGTGCTCTTCTCTTTGTCGCTGGAAAATAATTTCGGTGATGACGGCCGCATCATCGACATTCATATTCGAGTTTCGAAGTGGAGAAACCATTCTGTAACTTTGTTACGGTTTTGTTTGGAAAATATTTTAATTTGAATTTCTTAAGTATGACTTTATTTATATATATATATATATAGGTATATTATTTTAAACTTAATCTGATTTGTTATATATAGTATGTACATAATTATCTCTAAAGGGTTTGAAATTAAACCGGAATCTAATTCTTAAAAATTATGTTAAAGTTGATTTTAATTATATAATGAAGCCAAAATTTTGAAAATATTTAAATTTGAAATAATCGAATTGGAAAATTTTATTAGTATAATACTCAATTATATTCTAATACAATTTACCTAAATCATTCAAAAGTTGAATATGTAATTGGATAATATACAATATAAAATGTCTTTATAAATAAAATTTGAGTGTTTATAATAAATATTATACACTTAGATTTTAATTATTAAAAAAATGCTAATAAAGATGATAGAATAATAAGTTAATTGAATGAGATAAATAAAGTAAATTTTGTTCTAAAAGAATTAACAAATTGAATTGAATCAGCTTAATGAAATACCTTGAATTAAGATCAATTATTGAATATTAATTGATTTAAAATGAAATTTATATGATTAGAATTAACAGTTGAACTAACAAATTTAAATCGAATGACTATTTTTTTTGATTTAATATAAATGGATTTAACCAAATTGAAAAAAAATTGAAATTAATTTAAATTGAAATTTATATGGTTTAAATTAATTTATATGGTTTAAATATATGCAATAAGATATATTAAATGGAATAAAGTTAATAATAATTTGGAATAAAAGAATTAAATTTGTTGAATAAAATATGAGTACAATAAATGATTATACAAATGAATGATTTAGAAATTGTTAATTTATGATGACTAGATAATAAGATAATGAATTTAGAAATAGATAGATTGATTTAACTTAAGTGAACTCAAAGGGATTTAACCAAATTGTTAATTATTAATTAGTTTAAATTGAAAATTTATATGGTTTAAATTAATTGTTTTATCTTGTCTTTTAATCTATTTTCTTTCTGGTTGTTTCTATTCTCCTAGCTCGTTCCTTTTCGGGGACGAAAAGTTTTGAGTGGGGGAGAGTGTAACGACCCGTAAATTTAACTGGTTTTAATAACGTTATTAATTGAAATTTTGCGAAATTTCAAACGATAAAATTTTGAAATATAAATTTGATATTTGGAATGCGTCTAGTTAAACATAGCAACTGGTAAATTTTCGTCCGAAAATATGGAAGTTTATTTCGCGCGTAAATTTACTTCAATTTAATCGGTTAAAATGTAATGAAAATAAAATGTTCTCGGAACCTAATTATTTTTACATAGAAAAATTCTAAACCATCTTCTGAGCAAGCGTCGTTTTTCGTTTTTCCAAATTTGGACTTCTTTAGCTCCGTCGATCTTATTTTTCTGCGTTTTTGCTGCATTTACCGCTAGTAGAAAATTCGAATTTTTATAATTCAATCATACCAGTGATATCTGTATACCGTTTTGAGCGTCTCGTCGTGCTGATTTTCTGCGGTATATTCGATTTTGTTTTGAAGCCCGGTACACAGCGGAATCCGCGAAACCGGTAACCATATCGATACCGTATCTGTGATCTTTGTTTCTGTTGCCTTTCAAAATTCAAACCCGGATAAAATTCTAAGCCTATTCCTATTCTGCCGTTTCTTTTCAATTAATTATGTATAACAGTGAATGTGAATCATAAAGTAGACAACTCATTCTTTGGCTATTAGCATTCCAACCGGTTCCAAGTTCCAACATCGTTGTGTTATTTCGTTTTGGGGCTTTGATAAAGAAATTAAATTATCATAACATTCAATATTCCCATCGTGCAAAAACTGTATAGCCACTAATTTAATGTTGTCACTTACTATTCCCTACTATTTCAATTTATTTTCTGTTCGTTACTTTCTGCATTTAGATCTAAAAAAAAGAAGAGATCAGTGCCTTCTCGTTCATCTTTCACAATTCCTCTGCCTTCTATCAAATCTTCTCTAGCTTCGAGATCCCACTTGTTTTCCAAGGTCACATTTCCTTTTGCTCGAAGGAAATGCATGTGTTTTCCCTATTTGCCCGAAGCTGAACTGCTCGTGCCCCAAACCATTCCTCCTCCTTTTGTCAAACCCATCACCAAGCTCACCTGCTATTCCTTCTACCCGCTCTCCCTCATCACTTCACCCACCACCTCCGGTCCTCTGGCCGCCTACCTGAGCACCACCGTTCGGCACAACAGCAGTGTGCAGTAGCTCATTGCTCACGCAACCCAATGGCCGAAGGCCTTCACGCAAGTCCCCCTCCTCCACTTCGTGCCGAACCCTTAGCCGCCCTGAATGCCAGCTCGCCTATGGCTCCGGCCATCCAGACTATCGCACGACCTCGGCTCCATCCCGCATCCAACCCCAAGCAGCACGGCTTCCACCAAGAGCTGACCTTGCCTCCTCCCCATGCATCTTTTCTATGAGGTATAGATTTATACACGTTTTATACATATCAGTATATATATGTCAGCCTATATGGTTTTTCATATTTTGTTATATTGATTGTAAATTTTAAAGTTGTTATATATGCATTAGTTTATATGCAGTAGGTCTGTTGGTTTACTTTATACATTATATTGAGAATATTATTATAATATAAAATATAAATAAATGGTATCTAAGTCTTTATTACATATATATGATTTGCATATAATAATATGTTGTTTACATATTGGTTGACAGATTTGTATACTTGAGGATAGTTCCAATATATATGTACGTTTTATATTATATACCAACATTGTTTCATTTATGTGAGGCTGCCGGACTATAGTATTGATTCTTATGTATATATATAATATGACGTATGTTTTCATTGGCTTATATATATTGATTTTGGCAGTAGTTTCGAACTATATATATATATACACACGTATATTTGAGTTGTATGTTGTTTCAAAGATGAATAGTCTGCATAGTTCTATGTACTTCCATCTATCTTTCATATATGAGTTGTCTGCACATATATGGGAAGTTAGGCAGTTTATAATAAGATATATATATATATATATATATATATATGGAATGCATAGCTCATAAATATACCTTGTTGCTTTTAAATATAGGTCTTGCATATTTGGTTCAACCTGACATGCATTTATATATTTACATTGTTATGCATATAAACTTGTTTACAGTTTGATTCATATAGTTGGTTAGTTTACATTGTTTAATATATATATAGTTTGGGAATGAATTCATGTAGCATATAACATATATATAGGTTAGTCTATACATTAGTCATATATGTTTTCTTAGCCTACATATATTTTGGTTTATATTTTGTTAGTTGTCCGGTTTTATATTGGTATCATATATATCCAATCTGATTATTTTAGTTTAGATTTATTTTATTTTAAAACACTTATTTGATAAATGTTGGAATTTTATATCTATTTTATCTTATTTGTATGTGTTTTAAACCTTATACTAATTTGAGAAAATGTATAACGATATAATTTACATTTTTGTTTTAATTTTTGTCAAACTGATTTTTGATCGTTTCACTGATTCCTTATTATCAGCTCTTCTGTTGAATTCGTGTCAATCTACTTTGCTTTGCAATTCATGCTTGGATTCGTAGCTCATTCCATTTTGTCGAATCTTCTCTAGCCTCGAAAGGTGAGCAATCACTCACGATTAACGTTCTTTTATTTATTAAATTTGATTTCAATTGAAACGACAATTAAAATATGCTGCTGTAGTTATTTAGACTGTTATTTATGTTGTTACCTATATCAGTTCACCTGTGACATCTAACACAATTATCTGTTAATTATTTATGCAATGATAATACAGTTTGGCTGAAAATTGATTGATTGTTGATGTTTATATTAGACGTTAAATTGATAATGTTAAAATGATAAATAATATGCAATTGAATTTGATATAGGATAGTTAAATTTATATAATATGACCCCTTTAAATGTTTAAATAAATTGACACGTAGAAATAGTGTTAACTACACCTTGAACCATTGAATGTATGTTGTATAAATTGTTGTAGTTTAATATTGAATAATGGATATCAAGTGAAGAACCGTATAAAATATTAGTGTAATAATCTTTAATCTACATGAAATGATAGTGTAGATTCTAGAAATAATTATATTAATTTGCACAAACAACAATGTGAATTAATACGATTATTTCGGGATTATTTGAATTGATTATTGGATTGATATTGGTTGTTGTTATTGCTTGTTTATTTACTTTGACACCATCCCAGTTATCACACTGCAAGTTCCCTTTGCTATGCTTTGATTTTGAATTGAATTGGAAACGGGTTGAAATGATAAATACTCAAATTGAACTTTGACTTAGGATAGAAAATTAAATAAAACCCGATTGGTCAATAATTTGATTTAAAAATAAAATAAAGATTTTATTTGAATAAATGATAAGGTTTTGAAATGAAGTTGGAATTTGAATTTTTATGAAAGGAAAATGTTATATATTTAATAATATGAAACAAAATATTAACAATGTAATTGATGAAAGAACGTTGTTTAATTTGAGAAATGATTGAATTAAGTTTTGAAAATTATTTAATAATTAAATAAAATTGAATTCTTATAAGTGAAATTGAACTTCTTTAATAAGTAAAGTTGAGTTATGAAATAATTAAGTTTTGAAATTTGTAACTAAATAAATGAATAAGTGAAATCGAATTTCTTTAACAAGAAATAAAATGTGTTTTATTAAAATTAATGTAAGGCTTGAAATGTAAATAATTGATTTGACAAATCTACTTAATTCAATTTGAAGTTTTGATATAATGAAGTTGAACTTAAGTAATTGATTCATTGAATTGGAAATTAAATAGAAATTGTTTTGAATGACAAATTCACTTAATGAATATTGAATAAAATCGATCAATGAATTTAAATTAATTTGAATGTTAAATTAAATTAATTTAAATGATTTCTGAATGAAATGTATATATGAATTTGAATCAATATTTGAATTGTTTAAATAAAAGTTGAAATTGAATTATAAGATTTTGAAATGGTAATTTGGATGTTTTGAAACGTAAATCATTGAAATTGATTTAGAAAGACAAATGGAATGTTGATTTACGAATTCTAATTGAATTGAAATTGGTTTGGTTTTGAAATATATAAATGACCAATCGGTGTAATAATTACGAAAGTTATTAAAGAGATCGGAATCGGTTAGGGACATACTCTCTGTCTAAACTGAAAACCACTTTAATAACTATACGCGGAGTGTGATCCAGAATGAAGTGGTTGAAATGATGTACGTGATGACTGAAGAAAGAGAACGATAATGGATAGCCTTGACACTTGTGTCAAATTGGAAATGACTAAAACAGGAGTCGTGCAGGGCCAAATGGGAGTTAGCTACCTCGAGCGAACACACTTCTTCGAAAACTACTCATTACTTGTTGTCGATTGGTGCACCCTTGATTTTGGGAGTGTTGTTTCGTGGTGTTGCGATCGCTGCGGCGATGCGTTCTCACCAGTCCGGATCAGGCAAACGGTAGTTTCACTACCTTGGGTATTGCCTCATGTGCCTTCGTCATACTTGGATCCCTATATACGCGACCACTACGATTTGTTTTGTGTTATACCTATGGAGTACTCCCTGATAGCCCACTAGTTTACGGTGGAGTTTACAGTGCTGTATAGACTATAACGCTTATATAAAATGTGTTAAGGGGGATAATGGTAACGCCTTATCACTATTTTGATATCTTATATTACTGATAGGCATTATCTACTTATCGTACACTACTACATAGTAGATAGTTTAACGGATCCTTAAAGGATGGTTATTCCAAACATCCTTTGAGTTACTTGTATTTCAGTTGCTATTTCACTTGAGTTGGATTTATTGATATAAGAATGTTAATCCTGACTCGAGTGTTTTGTGTTTTGCTTTATGCTCGGGTCAGATTGAGTGTACCAGTATTCGAGACTCGCCTTTGGAGTTGGAGCTTTGCTTGAAGATCCAGCCATCTATTCTGCTTTCAGTATTCGATGATTCCAATGATGTATTCTGATTTGTATCTGATGTATCGTGTTACTCTTCCGTTGTATCTGGTTTAACTTTGATGTAACTTATATATTTATATAGTAGCTTCATGAACTACTATCTCTTTTATTTCCGCTGCATTTATTACACTGTGTCTGTGATCTGTGATTATTTTATTTACTGTATATGTTCAGTTTTGCCAATTTAAATTAACAATTCGGTATTTTGAATTATTCAAGTCCGACATGTGCGGATGCGAATGGTCCAAAATATCGGGTCGTTACAATCGGTATATTTGTTTTATTATATTTTTACTATTTCTTTGTGAGTTCGTATAGATAGCTCTCTGATATACTTATGTTTATTTCAGGTTACCAACACCAACGAGTCATATCTAATGGACTTGGGTATTCGATTTGGTCAAAAAATCAAGCCCATTGAGATGCGGGTTTTTTCATTTGGTATCAAAGCATATGTTAGTCTATCCTAAGAATTAGGATATGCTAAGTGAGCATATTTGTATTTTTAACTGGAATTATATGTACTATACGCCAAACTCTATGAATTTCGACTATGGAAGTAGTTGCGACCATAATTGAAAAGATGGATAAAGAAATTATGAGTTGGAACAATAAATAGAGTTAAATTTGTACACCTACCCTGATTACCCCCACAGAGTGTAGGATGTAGCAAAAGGTATTGACCTAAGAAGAGCATGGGCATGACACATAAAAGGGTTCCTAAAGCTGGATGGTACTTGACTCCTTTGTTGGGCCAAGACTGCCTATGATTGTGGATTTCACCGGATTGATGACATACATTTCATCCAGACAGATGAGAAGTAAGAATGTTGCAAATATCCATAAGTAATGTATAAAAAGAATTGAGCAAGTTCTCAAAAGAAGTTGTGTATTAACCACCACAAGACGATAGTTGGATTTTAGTATATTCTTAATGAAGACAAGCTAAGAATTGGAAAAGAAGAAAAGTCCAAAAGAAAAGACAAATAAAATCCATTTTTGAATCCAACCCATGTGAAAGAATATAATAAAAGATCTTAAGATTTTTTTAATATTTGAAATGGCTTTCAAAGAATTTATTTTAAAAATAAAAGGAACCTATCACTAAAAAGTTGTTATTTTTGAAAAGCAAATAAATACTAAATTTTTCTCTATGAAATATATTCTTTGAATCTTGATTTTGAAAAAATTATACAAGGAAATTTATAAATTTTAATTAAAAGTGCCATTTAGAGATACCTAGTTGAAATTTAAAACTAGTTGGATTAAAAAATTTCAATTAAAGGGTTTTTGATAAGAGATTTTTCCTTTTTGAAATAAATGGAAAATAGGGAGTATGTTTGGCTGGATGATTTTGCTATTTTTGTTGATTTGAAGTTTTAAAATTCTTTTTAAGGGGTGGATAAATGAAAATGATACTTGATTTAAATGGGGTAAGAGAATGGAAGGGTAAGGACATCATATAGTAAAGATAGGAAAAATATTCTTGTATAAGGAAAATACGGAGAAAAACAACTGAAATGGATTTATACATAAAAAGTAAACAATTTCACGTTAATAGAGAACGACCCAATGGTTAAAGCAATAAGCAAACACACTACGATGATCTAGTGAGGAAAAAGAGTTACATAAGAAGGAGTAACTAAAATACGAGCAAATTAGGTAGAAGAAAGTTAAATAATAGGAGCACTAGGAAATTTAAATAGAAAGAACATTAGTAATTTATATATTAAAATAATGTTAGTTATTTGATAAGAAACAACATAGGAAAAATAAAGGAAAAGTGGGTAGTTCCCATAAATGTGTATAGTAATTGTAAATATCTTTTAAAAGTTCCCTTCATATGCTATTAAATTCTCCACTAAGGTTGAAAGTGAAATAGCATGAGAAAAAGGAAAGTAATACAATGGAAGTTGTCCTTGTCTACTCTAGGTTTTATTTTTTAAAGTTATAAAAGATGTTCTAGAAACACAATAACAATGCATTTTTAAAAAGTTGTTTGGTATAATAATTGAGTTTTTGAATATAAAGCTTAATAAATGGTTTGTGTTACAAATCCTACTTCTTAAGAAGTAAAACTCGATTGTAAAAAGGCCTTAAAGGGAAAATTGTTTTGATGACTATACATAAAAACAAAAACTTGACTCTTACTATTTAAAAAGAAGGAAATAATATGTTTTTAAAAAGGAAAAGGTTTAAAAAGGAAAGGGTTTTTAAAAAAAAATTATAATATTGACATTTGAACTTAACAAATAAACTTACTTTATAGATCCTAAATTATAGTTTTAAAATTTATGACAACAATAGTCAAACTTAGTTAAAATGAGGAGTTTTTCATGGCTTCTTTTAGAAACGAAGCAATTGTTGAATTTAATAAAAATTTATAAGTTTATGTTTACAAAGAGTAAATTTGGGTTAAGTAATTCATGATTGTGAAGTTTAATAATTTTATAAAGAATGATAAAAACAAAACCAACTTTGATATGGAGTATACGGGGATAAACCGCCTAGGTAAGAAGGGCTAAAATTAAGGCTATAAATAAATAGCTACGAATGCTCATAGAGTAGCAATAAGGAATCCCTTTTGAATATAAAGAATATTAGTAAGAACATAGGAATATTTTATTGGACATGTGTGAAGTCATAAGGAGAACCCATAAAGGAATGGGAAAATGGTATCAAAGTCCACTTCTGGAGAGTTATAAAGTTTACTCGCATGAAAGATAGAGAAAATATATGCCGAAATTTGAGAGATACTATCAAGAAATTTTAATTAAAATAAGATAGTAATATAATTGGAGAAGAGTGTAATGAGACGGCAAATACACATAGAGGACGTTGGTTAACTAAATATTAAAGAAGGCAAATAGGTGGTAGAAAAGTTATTCCGCCAAGTAAATTTTCCAATGAGTTATTCTAAGTATGCATAGTTTATACTTCTTACCCACTATAGTTTACCTTATAACTGGTTATAGTAATTGAAGTAATGGATGGACCTTATTCATTGGAAGCCAAAAATTTAATTAAAACATATGGGTTATAGTAGAATGACATGCTAAAGTGTCCATTTTATTTGAGTAAGAAGTGACAAGGCCACAACATTACTAGTATCAACTGGTGTTCAAGCACAACTTACAACAATTGTTTCTTTTAGGTAATCTAGGTTGTAATCGCTAGTTGTCTCTTTTCGGGCATTGAAAATGTGTATGGTATGATATGATACATGTTCCTATTTTATTACTTTATTGATTTTCTGGATGAGGAAAACAATTTAAACAAGGAAATCTCATAAGGACACTTAACTAGTGATGAATGTGAAGTAAGGCTGGAAATTTATAATATAAACTAAGAAATTAATTAAATTAGTAACAAAAAAATAAATAATGCTTAATCCCAGAAAAAAATTAGAACTTTGGGAAAAATAAATTTTGGCAGGCAAAGGACGGAGAAGGGTTGTTGCAAAGCTCATGGGTCACTATCGATATGCCTTAAAAGCTAAAATTTATGAATGTATTTATGTGTTGTTTGTTGTTCTAAAATATAAGAAAAGGTTTTCAAAATTTAATATTAACTATGTAATATGCTATGGTCAATTATATGCATTAGCTCATTTACCGTGTCCTTATTATGTTAAGATGTGGTTTGATTTGATTTCAAAGTATAAATGTAAATGTTTTTGAAGAATGGTGTTAAAATATATTTAAATTTAAAATTTGCAAACTATTTTAAAATTTTAATTGGAAATTTAATTTTTACAAAAATTAATTTTTAAAAATATAATTTTGAACATTTTGAATGGAAAATTATAACTTTCAAATGCCACGTTCTTAGCGTAGGAAGGGTCGATGTGTTAGTGAATAAGAATTTTGCTGTTTAGTAAGTGTGACAATATACAAAGCATACGTAATAACAAGGAAAAAAAATGATGTTTTAGCTTTGGAAATTCAATTTTCATACCTTGTTGATAGTAAATAAAATTGGTTTTAAAAAAATAATAATTTTTTAAAAAAAATTAAAAATAAACCTCCTTATGCAAATTTTAATTGGAAAAGTTAGAAAAAATTTAGGGGCAAAAGAGAGGTTCCAAGATACAATGGAATTTCTATAAAAAGAATGATGAAAATGGTAGGTTTTCCATCTAAATTCCTTTTCCGGTAAAGTATAGATTTAGTAAAATTGGACTTTCAAAATTTTAGATGTTAGGAATGGTGTGTAGGGTATTAGATGATAGGAATTGAATGAAAAATTGGTTTAACCGTACTCCTATTCTTTGAAGTGTGGAAATTGTTGTGTGAAAATAAGGATTTTGATTTTCCAAAACTTGCATACATATAGAACTGCCAATATATATATATATATATATATATATACACACACACACACACACACACACACACATGTGTGTGTGTGTGCGCGCGTGCATGTGTGCGTGTGTGTGTATGTTGTTTCCATTATATTTTCAAAATGATTTTAAAGAACACATTCATATAGGAGGCGCCGATTTAGTATTGTTCCGCATACATATCACATATGTTGTAATATACCATGCATTTGTACACGATTGGCTACAAAATTGATTGTACACAAATTGATTGGATAGTTTAGATTAGTTGTGCGCTGTGTTATATGATTCGGTCCTTGAGGAATTTCGGCGAGGAAATTCTTTTAAAGGGAGAGATTGTAACATCCCATAAAATAAACAGTAATCAATGAAAAAGAATTAATAAATAGTTATTAAAAATCAAAAATGGAATTTGAGAACTCTTTAGAATTTGCCCATAAAACTTGCGCCCTTGTGTTTGTGATGATTTTCTAAGCAACTTTCATATATAAAGTTTTGTGATCGGAGTTCACACAAAAAAGTTATTGACGTTTGAAGAATTCGGATCGAAAATAATTTAAAATAGAGATAAGGAAATAAATATTAATAGATAATATTAGTAAGAATGAATATTAATAAATCACTGACCTACCATCAATCGACACCTAAGTAGAGCCGGTCAACCCTCCAAACGACCGGTCGACCAATTGGTTAGGGCGGCATGCTCTGAACCTTGACCTTAATAGCCCGGATTTAATAAAAACTAATCTAACAATTATAATTGATTTGAATGCCTACAAATATAGGCCTAGCCCTCACTTTTCTTCTTATATTTTCTAAATAGAGCAGCGATGCTCTGCCATATTTCTTTCTCCACTACTTCTATAATACACACACATACATATATATATATGTATATGTATATTTGGAGAAGAACGGAAAATAAAATGAGAAGAAAAGGAGGAGTGAAAAGAGTTCTACATAAAAATGTAAATTCAATAATTTAAAATTTGAACTTCCCATAACTTAAATCTACTCTCATATTTGTAATTTTAATAAGTATGTATATATCTTTTTTTACATATTTTGATTGGAAAGAAAAAGGGAGTCAGGTAAGATGTAACAGCCCTAGATTTTTGTATATATTTTATTTGACTTTATTATATTTTGAAAACTATTTTAAACTTGTTTTATTTCAAACATTTCATTTTTAAATATAAATGTTGATTATTATGTAACTTTTAATTTCAAACTGGTATAAATTGAACATTTCCTGAAAAGGGGATTTCTGGTCAAACTGGTCAAACTTTGACTTTTAAAACTTCAAATATAAATTGTTTAAAATCTTAAATTTTATCTTTTATTATGAAAATAGACTTAATAACATGAATACTGCTTTTTGTTTCGTTGAAAACGGAATTAAATTGTAAAAGTTATGTACATTTCAATTTTGAGTATAATTTGTTTTATTTTGCAATTTTGCCTATTTTAAATTTTATAAATCATATTTTCTTTGTCATATTTTATTTTAAAATGTGTTAATATGTTATTTTATGTATATTTTTGCCTTTTAATATTTTTGAAGTGATAATAAAACTTTTCCAAAATTTATTGCATTTATTAAAGACTAGTTTCTATTTTTCTACTATATTCTCCATTTAAATTTTATTTAATTAAAATTTATTTATTTATTTTTGTGAATGCATTTTTATTTTATGTTCTTATCTTTATTTATAAATATTTTTCCAAGTCCATACAATTTTCCCTAAGTTTATTTCATTTATTTTCAAATTTTCTAGACTAGTTTTCATTTTGTACTATTTTCTTATTTTAATCATATATAATTAATATTTATTTATTTATATTTTGTATATTTGTTACATTTTCGAATTGAAACTGAATTTTTAATTATTCTCAGTTATTTAAACTTATTAAAAAGAAATAAAAGTGATTTGAAAGGTTTGTGGCTTTTTATTTCCTAAGGCCTTTTGAATTCCCACCTTTTCACATTTCAACATTACTTTTCATTCAATTGGCCTTAACTCCTCATTCTTTCAGCTGCATATCTCATTTTGCAATTCATGTGAAAACATCACTTTCTCATTCCTCATTCACATATGTTTTCAGATCTGAAGAAAAAGAAATTGTAATGTCTTCCTCTTTTCTATTCTTTTTCACCTTCTTTTATTGATTTTCCTTTGTAAATTGCCTTGAAATCTTCATGCTTTGCTCGGCCCATAGCCTCACCATCACCACCATCGACCACCATCCCTTCCTCCCCACTAAATCCACGGCCAAACCATCATTCTCCACTGACATGAAAGTGCCATGGCCTCCCCTTGAGCAAAACTCCACAAAAACATTGAAAACTCTACAATTATCGCCTACCCGAGCCATGTATGCAACCTTCCCTTCATTTACACCACCACCACCACCATAGGCTGCCACCACCACCTTTTCCAGACCTCCCCACACCACTCCAACCTCTGTCCAGACCTGAGCTTGACTGGCCAAGCATATAACCCCATGACCGAGCCCTTTTGGTTGCCAAAAACCATGTTTTAGCCTAAACCCCTTCACATCCCTGTGTTGTAACTTCCTCCATCATGTTCTACCTTGTAGCCTTACCTTTTCCAGACCCATACCTGATCCAAACCAAGTACAAACCTGACCTAATTGATCCCCTAGGCCATGCAAACAAGTAGAGAAAGCAAGGTAAAAAGTTTCGTATTCAAACTGCTTTTTGTTTCAAAGTTATTCAAATTCAATCGTATTGATTTTTAACTATTATTTTGGTTTTGTTTTTGGGTTGTAACACAAGATCTATAACTTGGATCTCGCTCTCCACTCTCAAGTCATTCCCGTGTTGTCGTGCCTTCGTAGTGTCAGTATTGTGTGCTTTTGTGGCTATCTCCAGCTTTAAACAAGTGAGTTATTCTCACCAGACAGTGTATACCTATATAACTAGTAAATTGACCACTTTTGAATCTGTAAAATGCATCACCATATTATATCTGCTATGTTATGATTATATGATGTTCACCCATGCTTAAACACCTGTTATATCATATGTTACTGTTATATTATGTTGTTCTGTTATTTTTATCAGTTTATCACACTGCAAGTTCCCTTTAGATTAGAATCACTATGGGTTGAAATGATACATACCCGAACGGACTTTAGAATAAGAGAAAATCATTATGGGCTGAAATGATAGGCCTGAATGATTTTCAATTATTTTCATTTGCTTGGGATTGCGGGTTTGAAATGATCAAACCCGGGTATCTTTGTAAATTACGGGTTGAAATGATAAATTACCCGTATCACTTTACCTAGGCTAGAAAATGAAATACAGACCCGTTGTTAAAATATGTTTTATAATTTTTTTTTAATTATTTTAGAAATGTAAATATTATAATATTTTGACTTAAACTAAATAAAAATGATCTTTGTAAAGCATTATTGATTTTCTGAAAATTTATAAGTGAAATAAATTAATGGTAAAATTAGAAAATTTGAAATGTAAGTTATTTTGGGAAATTTTAATTTGGTGATAATTGGAATTTAAATTAAATGTGAAATGTGATAAATTCATGATAATTTGGATTAAAGTGAATTTAAATGATTTTTATATTATATTAATGATTTTGAATAAAGTTAAAATGTGAAATGAATGAATATTTAAGTTGAAATGTTGAAATATAACTAAAATTGGAAATTTGTGAATTTGGCTTAAAAGTGAATTTTAAGTTAAGTAAATAAAAATGGAATTAAGTTATATTTGAAAATTTAAACTTAAATGTTAAGTTAATTTAATTTAATGAATTTATAATTTAATATTGGAATTTAATAAGTGAATTATTATTAAATTTTGATTTTTGAATGGAGGTTTAACTTTATAAAATCATGAATATAAGGGTATTTGAATGATTGTTTTAAAAGTGAAATTATATTATTTTTTAAGTTAAAAATGATTTATATAAAAATACAATTGTTTGTGAAATTATACTGAATATTTGAAGTTAATTAACTGCATTTCTGAAATGCTATTAATTCTAATGAAAATGATAATACAACATTTGTAAATGCTGTAGTTGATAATAATGAACAAAATGGCTAAATTTAATTAAAGGCTATTATAGCATTTTTGTAAATGTTATAATGGTTGAATTTAACTAAGTTTATTTGAAACTAATGTAACCCTATTACAGCATTTTAAATGCTGTCTTTTGTTAAATTGAACTGTTTTAAATGTGACTTTCCGTAGCATTTTTTAAATGCTGCGAAAGTTGAATTTTCATTATTTTAATTAATTTAAGTGAACGAATGAACTTTGAAAGATTAAAATTTTGGAAATTTAATAATTTAATTATTAAATATAATAACTTCATTTTTATGATTTAAAATAAAGTAATTTGTTTCGAAATATAAACTATTTTGAAATATGATATTTTGATATTTTGAAATGGATATTTGAAGGATATTGAATTTTGAAATGATATTTGATTTCGAAGTATAAAATACCATTTTGAAATTTTAACCACGGGATGTATTTAATTTATAGTTTAACTGATCCTTAAAGGATGGGCGATCCCAAGCATCCTTTGAGTTATTATGCATTTCTACTACAGTTCACTTGAGTTGGTTTACATTATATAAGTATATATTGTCCTGACTCGAGTGTTTTGTATTTTACTTTACGCTCGGGTCAGCCTGAGTATTTACAGCTTAGCTTTGGATTTCTTTCTGGAGCTAGGAATCGCTGGAGATTCTGCTTGTCTAGTTATCTGTTCCTTTCAGTTCAGTTGTTCTATTTCAGTTCTGGTATTCATAAACTTCTATTTATTTGAGATTTCTATTGTATATGTTTTCAAACAAATATTATGTATTTTGTTTTGAGAGTTTGTTATAGTAGCTTCATGAACTACTATGGTATTTTTAATTTCCGCTGCGAGTTATTCTGATATGTTCTGTGTCTGTGATTCTGTGTATTTGATTTCATTTGCTCCAAATTTATTTACAATCTGTTATTTTGAATTATTCAAGTCAGACATGTGTGGATTATTGTCGATTTGAATGGTCCAAAATAGTGGGTCGTTACATAAGAAGAAAGGGATTAGATTAGAAGACTTGGAAGCTATACGGTGAGTAGGAAAATTATACAGTTTACGTAGTATTATATTTATATCGTTGAAATTGTGTTTCTTTTATGCCTATGCATAAACCATTAAATTATAGGCTAAAATAAATAAAGCTAACTCAAAATCGTTGCCTATATATTCGGTAGATTTTTTAACTTTGATGAAATGATATACGCTCTAGATCTGGAATTTAGGGAGGATAACCCCTAAAATTTATAAAATAAGTTATTGATAAAATATTGTAGTTATTCCCATATTTCATTATTTGAGTGATAAATTGTTAAAACCTGATAATCATTAGTGAAAAATGTTTTAAATTTGAAGTGGGGTTTAAATTCTATATTTTAGTTCATTAGAGTGTAAAATGTCTCTATATGAATTTCCATAAATTATCCAACCTCACAAATTATATGTATGAAAAGTGAGTTGTTTGAAATAACAAGGAATATGTTCAAAGGAAAACGATGTGCAATGTAGGGATATTTTTCTGTATCTTGCACCATCTATTTCGGTAAAAATATAAAAGATAATTCATTGTAATTCCAAACACAGCACAAATCCACTTTTTAGGTAGTTTATGGAAAATTATGGCGGTAACATTTTCTTCTTGGAGAAGATATAGTTCCAATGCATTAAAATGTAGAAATAAATATTTTATTGGAATCGAGAATGCTATAGACAGAATTAATAATAACCTCTTTATCAATTAAATAAATATGGAAAAGTATAGGTTAATAAATAAATAATAAGCAATAAAATACGGATAAGGTAATGAATTAAAGTATTAGGGAAATTATAGTAGTCAAGTTAATACGGGCATTAATTGAAAGGTGCAGTAAATGGAACTTATTATCACTGATGAAATAAAAGAGAAATTCATAAAGTAAATAAGATGAATGCTAAAAAATGAACTTGGGAGAGTAATAATTTCTATAATGAAATTATATGGCCTTGGTAATACGTTTGCGGTAGGTCTAATTAGTGGGCCTAACCTAATATTTAGATTTACTATAAATAATTTGGTTTAGTGTGAGTTAGGATGCGAGGTCGGTAGTTTTACACAATAGAAGTCTGCCCTTCGTAGGAGGTTACCAGCAGTTGTGTATACATCCTACTGATGTAAGACATCTCCAACTATAGGACCCGTGGGAATATACTTTCGCGTATAGGTTTGGGAAATATACCAAAGAGGGTTTGCCTTGGATTTGAAGTATCAAGTGGAAAATTCGGCCTGCTTCAATTCCAAGCCAGGGGTATTAAGTAACCAAGTGGGCATTTCCTTGATTCACATTAGGCAAATCTAAGTGGGATGGCGGTGGGAAGCTCGATGCTATGTCTGCATTATTCGTATTGATATTTAAGGAGTAGGGTTGTCCATATAGGTTCGGAACACCATCGGTCTCACGCAATCATTAACAAAGACTTGGGTTATGTCTGGATTACCACACTTCCTACTGGTGGAGGTTCCGGAAGGATATGCAATTACCTTAAATTTTTTGTTGTTTGTTTGTTAGATAGAAGGTGGGCTAGTTAACCCTTAGGTAAGTCTTTGAGATGCATTAGTAATACAGCTAATTAAATTACAACGCCATTATTGGGCACCAACAAGAGGTTCCTCGGTGTACATCGGAGGCCATGGGGACGACGATTACTCTGATGGACGGTGATTTTGGAGACATCTTGGGGATGACCATGGAAGGAGTAAATTTGGTTGATATGGAGACCGTGTGATAACCGCACCTTCAAACACACCTATCTAATACCTAAGATCACTTTTGGACTCGCGTCATACCAAGAAGTACAAGGTATCGAGTTTTAAAGCATAAAATAGACTAAGAATATAAGGAAAAAATCTAAGAAATTCTACACTTTCAGATCCCACAACGGAAGGCGGTAAAATATAAATACAGAAAATAGTCATCTGAGAAAATATCCCAAAAAACACACATACATAGACATAATCTGGAGTGTACAGAAACACAACATATAGTCTGATAAATACTAAGTAAGATAAATAGATACAAGGAAAGTAATGAAAAGTAAAAGGAAATGCTAATGCCAAGCTCGCCTCTCCACATACTAGATCTATGTCAATCACTTGTTGTCCTGTCCTGTTGTGGTGGGGGGAAAAGGAAAGCAGTGGTTCAGACAAAATTTTGGTGAATGACTTACATCATTAATCTATGGTGATCACATGCAATTGATCATTAATATATTATGTAACCTAGGGTGTCCTACTTGTGTTTGTAAACTACTTATTAAGGTAGGTTTTGCTATCCTAAGGGATATGGTTCTAAATACACCAACACCAAACATCTTACGAAGAGTTATACTTAGGGTCAAACAACTAATCAAATATCTAAACAACTATGGATTGGGTAATAACTTATTGAACTATTCCAACATAGGATCGCCTATAATGTCAACCTTGGGACTATGTTCTCAAAATAGTAATATATATTGTATTCACGCATTGAGGGGAGCTAGCAATGCCGACTCGTGCCAAAGACATCTTAGCGTCCGCTGCATCCGCGTCCACTCTCAATGCTAACATAACGCCACTTATTACACAGCGTCGGGCATCCAATCAACAATCAGTAGTACCATGTCTTATACCCAAGAACCTCTCGTTAGTGTCAGCCCACATATTTCTCCAAGCATCCTCGTTAGTATTGCGCGTACACTGTAGAACCTCCTACGAGTGCAATTTGCGATTGAACCGCCCCTGTTGAATATCGACTACGTTGAATAAATAGTGTATATGCCTAATTTCCAACGTACACATCTATCCAGTCCCGTAACGTCCAAGGGTCATAAACTTTGGGAACTAATTTCCCTACTTGTTGGGTACGTTCATTCCACCACCGAATCTGAGTGAGAAAGAAGGCACCGGACCAAATTCACCAACCACCGAACCATGCTTCTCTAAGCTCCCACCGGACCACCTGCCTCCGGTCCAACTCCACTGCCTACCGGACCAGACTTCACCGAGCCAACTGCAAAGCATCCCTACCGAATCAACCTCCACCGAACCAGAGTGCTACCGAACCAGCCACCCTCCATCCACTACCGATCCAAGCACTGCCGAACCAACCACTCCACCAAAGTCCCACCGAACCAAAGTACTACCGAACCAAGACCTCATCTCCAACCAACTACTACCGAACCAAGGCATTGCCGAACCAAATTTGCCAGGCCAGATTGTATCAACCCGGGCCCATCAGCAGCTGTATACATCCAAGACCCCTACCCCCAGCCTCACTCTATAAATAGAGGGGCAAGGGTACAGCAGTGGGGGACAAGTTTGAGAGCTCAAGCACGGAGAGAACTTTCAAACAACTTTCTTTTACTTGTATCAAAGCTTTGTACTTGTAATCTAAACAAGAAAAGAGAAATAACATATAAAGTGGACGTAGGCACATTCTGGCTGAACCACTATAAATCTGCGTCTCTTTTACAGTTCACCCCTTGCTTTTCATATATTTGCATAAATCACCCAAATCACTAAGAACAACATAAAACCTACTAAATCATACGACTTTGAGGTGTTTGTCCATTTTTTGTGCAAACATTTTTGGTGCTTTCACTGAGAGTTGAACTCAGGGCTTCAGCTTCTTCCACTTAACCCTTTTCCTAACAGCATCGTTCATCGTTCGGGAAACATGCCTCCCAAGCAGAAAAAAGATGTTAACAAAGGAAAAAACATCGCATCCAGCAGTCTTCCAGATCCAGCGGTCATGGATCAAGTAAATCGTCCTCCTCTAGCTTCAGTACCAAATGAAGGACAGGCTAATCCGACCACTCCTACCGTAGAACAGCCCGCAGCAATTACTAGGGCAGATTTAGACAGGGTTGTGGTTGAAGTAACTAACCGCTTCACGTCCCAGCAGGAAGCCTTGGTGGACCATCTCATGTCAAGCTTAAGGGATGCTGAAGAGTCCAACCGCAACACTGAATCATGGGGCGAGTCCCAGTCTGGAGGATCTCAGAGACAACAAAGATCTTCCTTCTTCGAAGGAGCTAACGGCAGAAGCAGCCATGGTAGGAGCCGAGATCGAGCACAGCCCTAAGTTAGGCCTGAGGAAACGTTTAGAACCGAACCCAATGGGGGAGGTACCGGGCGGAGGTCAACTGTAGCTGAGCCTGTCATACTGCCTAACCACGGAAACGCCAGTGAACGGGGCCGAGCTAGAATCCAGCCCGAAGTTGGACCCGAGGAAGTGCTTAGATCAGAACCCAGCAGGGGAAGATCAAGGCAAGGGCCAACTGTAGCTGACCCTAGCATGCTCCCAGAAGACCAAAGGCAGCCACTGGAAAATATGAGGAATGACAGACGATACCATCCCTACAGGTCATCTGGACGGAATCAATCCCACAGAACAGAACCAAACTCGTTTCTATCTGCTCCAAATTCTGATGAAAGGATGGCACGCTTATTCAGAGAGTGCGTCCAACGGGAGCAAAGAGATCAGGGATAGGCGCTAAGGTAACCAGCCCTTTCGCCCGCAATATCGAAATTGCTATCACCCCCCGAGAATGGAAGATGCCAACAATGGAACCTTACAAAGGAACCTCCGACCCCGTTGTACACTTACAAAGATACACACAACATATGCTCATTAGTGGAGCGACAGAGGGAGTACTGTGCAAATGCTTTCCACTATTCTTAGCAGATCTCGCTACCTCCTGGTTCTGTCATCTACCCCAGGGATCCATCAGCTCGTGGGAAATGTTGAAAGAAAATTTTATCAGTCAGTTCCGCATTCATGTGGAACAACCTAAGGACGCTTATTCCTTATCCAGCGTCAAACAGAAACCTGGAGAGAAACTGCAGCAATACCTAACCCGATTCAATGCCGCAGCGGCCGCAGTCCAAGATGCTGATGAGAAGCTTATCCTAATGGCCCTCTGTAGTGGTGTGCATCCGGACACCAAGTTTGCTAGAAGGTTGACAAAAGAAAAACCGGCTACTTTACCCGATTTCTTCCATGAAGCCGGGAAATATATGAGGCTTGAGGATGCTGCCGTTGAGAGGCAGTCAGGACAGCAAAATAAGGCAACTCACAGCAACGCACCTGCTGCGGCAAGGGACGTTCGAAGAAATGATTCCAGAGACAATGCTGGGGGCAAGAAGGGAGAAAAGCGCCTATATCGGCCAGGACCGAGATTCGACACTTACACTCCCTTGAACGAGACCGTCGAAAACATCTTCCTTGCCACCCAAGGCGAAGTCTGATACAAACGCCCACCATACAAGAAGGAATCAGATAACGCGTAGAAGTCTGGAAAGTTCTTCCGCTTCCACGAATCTCATGGGCATGATACCAATGAGTGCCATCATCTCCGGGACTTGATCGAAGAACACATCAGAAGGAAGAAACTGGAACGCTATGTAAAAGGTCAGGACATGACTCCAACTCCTGCCAATGAGAACCCAAGGCTACCCTCACCGGAGATCGGCAGAGGAAACCGCAACACTAGCGGCTCTAGTCAAGAGAAGATAGTGGTCCATACCATCTCGAGAGGACCGCACATCGCAGACAAAAACTGGAAAGAGATGGAAAGATATGGAAAGTCTCTTAGAGACAATAAAGACTATGTCAATTCGGTTATAGAAGAACGCCACCCGAAGCGGAAAGAAAGTGATGACATCACATTCGGTAAGCGTGACCTAGAAGGAAGGCAATACCCTCACATGGATCCCATGGTTATCTCTGCCCGGCTCGGTCCCGCCTAAGTTTACCAAATTCTAGTAGACACTGGAAGCTCAGTAAATATCCTATTCAAACATGCATTCGACAAAATGAAACTATCAATGAAGGATGTATCTCCCTACGATAAACCACTACACGGTTTCACTGGAGATGCGAAGATGCCCCTCGGGCAACTGGACCTCTTTGTTGAAATTGGAAGCCATCCCCGCTCCGTTGTACGGAGACAGACGTTTGTGCTAATAGAAAACCACTCGGCCTACAACGCCTTCTTAGGAAGGCCAGCCTTGTCTGACTTCCAAATTGTCCTAGCCCCATGGTGCCTAAAGATGAAATTTCCAACGGACAATGGAATAGGGGAAGTAGAAGGAGACCAGGACGTTGCTTGAGACTGCTATATGACTGAACTTCGCAACAACCACAGGAAGGATAAAGGGAAGGGTGTAGTGGTTGCCCTCTGCACGAAAAGTCTAGAAGCGTAGCAACTAAAGAAAGCCCCTCCTCTTCGATATACCAGCGACCCTTTCAATGAATTAGACCCCAGGGACAAAGAGGAGGAGGCCACCGCCGAGCCTGCAGAGGCTATGGAGTTTGTATCTGTAGACAAGCACGACTCGAGTAGACTATTGAAAATTGGGTCCCAACTAAAAGCAGAGTTGAAGGAGCAACTCATCGACTTTCTCCGCCACAACTTGGATGTATTCGCATGGTCACACGCTGACATGACCGGAATCTCCCCCGACGTAGCATGCCACGTACTAAACATTGATCCTACCAAGGCGCCCGTAAAACAAAGAAACAGAAGTATGGGGGCAGAGCGATCAGCAGCCCTTGATGAGGAAGTAAAAAATCTACTTGCCAATGACTTCATACGAGAAGCCATCTACCCGGAATGGTTCGCTAACCCGGTACTGGTAAAGAAGGCTAATGGGAAGTGGCGAACATGCATTGACTTCTCCAACCTAAACGACGCCTGCCCAAAGGATTGCTTCCCACTTCCCCGAATCGACCAACTTGTAGACAGCACAGCCGGGCACGAGCTCTTATCTTTTATGGGCGCGTACTCAGGATATAACCAAATTCCTATGCATGCTCCCGATCAAGACCACACTAGTTTCATCACTGATCGGGGTTTATACTGCTATAAGGTAATGCCTTTCGGACTTAAAAATGCAGGAGCCACCTACCATCGCCTCGTCAACAAGATGTTTGCAGGGCTAATAGGACAAACTATGGAAGTATACGTGGATGACATGCTGGTAAAGTCAAGGAAAAGCCGACGATCACGTAAGCCACCTAGGCGAGATGTTTCAAGTACTTCGCTAGTATGGAATGAAGTTGAATCCCCTAAAATGCCCCTTCGGAGTATCATCAGGAAAGTTCTTGGGATTCATCGTCCATGCCAGAGGGATTGAAGCAAACCCTGAACAAGTCCGAGCACTAAGGGATATCAAGATACCTTCCACTCGAAAGGAAATGCAAAGCCTGAATGGAAAAGTGGCCACCCTAAGCCGATTCATCTCCAAAGCAACGGACAAGTGCGTCCCCTTTTTCGAAGCTCTAAAGAAAGACAAAGGAAAGTTCGAATGGACTAACGAATGCTTAACCGCTTTCCTTAACTTAATCGAACACCTCCAGAAACCACCGGTACTCTCAACTCCGAGCGAAGGCGAAGAGTTATACCTATACCTTGCTGTGTCATCCCACGCCCTAAGCGCTGCCTTGGTAAGAGAAAACAACCGCACACAGCGGCCAGTTTACTTCGTAAGTAAGAGGCTTACGGGGGCAGAAGTCAGATATCCTAAACTTGAAAAGCTAGCATACTGTTTACTAATCACATCACGGAAACTGCGTCACTACTTCCAGTCCCATTCCATCAAAGTTCTGACCGATCAACCACTGAGACAGGTACTCCATCGTCCCGACACTTCCAGGCGACTACTTAAATGGTGCATTGAACTAAGTCAGTATGATATCACCTATCACCCTCGCACCGCCATCAAGGGACAAGCCATGGCTGATTTCATTGCAGAATTCACTACCAACGAAGACAAGGAGCAATTGGAAATAGCAGAAGACATCAAGTGGAATCTCTTTGTGGATGGTGCATCAAACGAACAAGGCTCGGGGGCAGGTGTAGTAATAATCACTCCCAGGGGAAATAAGCTGCACTATGCTATAAGGTTGGAGTTCGCTGCCACCAACAATGATGCAGAGTATGAAGCAGTGATAGCTGGATTAGAACTTGCCTTAAAAATCGGAGCCAATTCTTTGTGTCTTCATAGCGATTCTCAACTTATTGTTAATCAAATACTAGGAGAATTCCAAGCTGGGAAGAACGACTTATAGCGTATTTAAAGAAGACCAAGTTACTTCTCAGCCGATTGGACCACTACCTAGTCAAACACATCCCTCGGGAAGAGAACCAAGAGGCCGACGAATTGGCAAAGCAAGCAAGTGTGAGAGACAGCGACATCTTCGGAGCAGTAACCATCTCAAAGCAACTGACCCCAAGTTTTGAGCAAGTGAATCTGATAGCTGCAACTGAAGAAGCAACTTGGATGACTCCCATCCGAGACTATTTACAAAGCGGCACACTACCCAACGGGCGTAACGAAGTCAAGAAAATCTTGAGGAAAGCTTCTCGCTACACAATACAAGAAGACATCCTCTATCGGCGCGGATTCTCTAACCCGTTATTAAGGTGTGTCGCTGGGAGGGAAGCCAAGGAAATCTTATCCAACATTCATCAAGGAAGCTGCGGAGATCACACCGGAGGGCAAACTTTAGCAAAAAAGATACTCCGATATGGATATTTCTGGCCCACCTTAAGCAAGGACGCCTTAGATTTCGTCAAAAAATGTGACAAATGCCAGAAGTTTGCTAAGATTCCGCGGCTACCAACAACTGAGATTACACAAATGACCAGCCCTTGGCCCTTTGCAGTATGGGGAATTGACTTAATCGGAGAACTACCGATGGGCCGAGGCGGGGCCAAATATGCTATAGTGGCAGTCGACTATTTCACCAAATGGGTGGAAGCAGAACCTCTGAATAAAGTATCTTCAGCAAAAGTTATTAACTTCTTGATCAAAAATATTCTGTGCAGGTACGGAGTCCTATTTAAAATCATTTCAGACAATGGACTTCAGTTTGACAACGAAGAGTTCGCCAACTGGTGCCGAGAGCACAGAATTCACAAAAGCTTCTCATCCGTAGCGTATCCCCAGGCAAACGGACAAGTCGAAGCCGTCAACAAAATTCTGAAAACCCTAATAAAAAAGAAACTCGAAAAGTCAAAGGGAGCTTGGGTGGATGAACTCCCTACGGCACTGTGGGCCTATCGCACATCTTTCAGAACCTCGACAGGGCATACTCCTTTCTCTTTGGCATACGGATCGGAGGCTATGCTCCCAGTTGAAACCATCGTGCCTTCCCACCGCAGGATCCACTATAACCCAGAAGAGAATGAAGAACTCCTTCACATGTCTTTGGATCTAGTTGAGGAGAGAAGAAATGATGCAATCCTTAAAGCAGCAGCCCACAAGTAAAAAGTGGCAGCACAATACAACTCCAAAGTCAAGCATTGTACCTTACAAGAAGGGGATCTTGTCCTCAAGCGAATCTTCCCTCACCCCGGAGCACTAGATCCAATCTGGGATGGACCATATGTAATTCATAAAGATCTCCACAATGGAGCTTATATTTTGTCAACAGTGGACGGAGAGGTGTTCCAGAGGTCCTGGAACATCCAACACCTCCGTCGATACTTTTCTTAACTTGTACTTCCCATATGAAGTGAATTAACAAAGAGAATCAGTGGACGTAGGCAATTTTTCGTGTCGAACCACTTTAAAAAACCTTGTCTCTTTTTTTACTTATTCCTTTATATCTTGGCTGCTTGTTAACTTTATCCTTTTCTGTTGAACGAAATCCTATGCATGTAGCATTTCCATTCAAAGCACTCCACAGCGCAACTTCACCTGGACAAGACCTAACGGGTACTATGCGAATCTATGCCCTCGCCAATGAGACACTTTTGTTCCAGCATCCCTCTGCTGCGGGTTAACTCATTGCTCGTGACGGCCCTTAAAGCCAACTGTAATGAGCCGATTATAAGCCACCGAGAAGGCCGACTATAGCCGAGGCAGCTCATTACGGCGTTCGGCTCGCCGACAACTGTGAACCGACTATAAGCCCCAACATAAGGTGTGGCCGGCCAGGGGCAGTTCACGGTTGACGATCGGCACCCACGCTAGCCGGCCACAGTAAATCGAATAATACCCACGATTACGGGCCATAACGGCCCGGGTAGTTACTGTGCGCGATCTCGGCTCCGATGTGTCTTAAGTACGGTTGTGGTAAAAAAGAATTAACTCCCCGCGGAGGTGTAAGATGGGTGACAAATGTCTCCAAGACCCACAGCTAGGGAAAGTGACTACAAAGCCCGTTTGCCACGAACTTAAGCACATCGAAGGCCTTCCATGATTGGAAGTTTTACTATTTCACATATTTCAATTTTACTTAAGAAATTTTTCTCCTATCCTCTGTAACAATCCCTGAAGTACATGACGCAGAACAGGAGACATTCACTAATAGAAGTGGATACTCACAGCAAGATACTGGACCGCATCCCTTACTCGGGCACACAGGATATTCAAAGCTGCCATCCACAAGCAAAATATAAAGGGGCGGTATTTCCGTCTTTCATAAATACGTGACTATAATTTATTCACACCTCACTCTAACATTGCATGTCATGAAATTATGTTTAAACAAGAACCTAACATCAAACACAAACAAGAGTATGCATAGCTATATTTCTCATACAACATGTCAAAATAGCAAAAGCATTCAAAAGACAACAGAATCAGCGTAAGTTAAAGAATTACACGTCAAGAATAGAGCTATTTATTACAAGTAGCAAAAATTACAACCTAAGAGTTACGTTACTGTTTTAAGACTAACATATACGACCATGTCAAGTCCACAAAAAAAAAACTTTCCAGGTCGAATCAAGGAGCCGACTGCGTCGGAGTCTTATCCTTGTCCTGTTGCCCACCTGTCCAGTCAGAGAAAGAATTCATTAGTGATAAGCAACCAAGTTAACAGAAAGACTAGAAAGGAAGACTTACCAACATCTTCTCCTTGATCAACTCGATCATCATCCTCCACTTGCGCACCTGCCTCCTCAGCTGCAAGCAACCGCATGCCCTCCTTCACCGCCACCTTCTCCTCCTTGGTAAACTGGGCAGTAACAGCATCCATCCTAAAGGCCACACCACCCTCCTTATCTGCCTCAGCCTGGGCCTCCTCTAGAGCCCTGAGATAGATCCTAGCCATAACCCGGGGGTAATCATCCATCCAGGACAAGTTACCCTGCCTCCAAGTACGGAAGTACATATCCTGGAGCATCCCCTCCATCAGCCCCTCGTTCTCTTCAAACTCCCTCGTCCGGGCCTCCGAATCCGACAACCTTATGACGGCGGCATCTCTCTCCAATTGGTATCTCGAGCAGTCAGCCTGAAGGGATTTCCGCATCGCCTCCATCTCCTCCCTCAACTTGGCTTAAGCAAGCTCTGCAGCCTCAAGCTTCCCAGATAACTCCTCTATCTGCTCAAGATCCACTTTCTGAACCTCGTCCACCGTGGCAATGGCCATATCGATCCATTCCTTGCAAGTAGCCTCCATTTTCCACAGTTCGGCCCGGCTGGCCTCTTCCATAGTTTTCTTTAGACGTCCGGAGGTGGCCTCGTGCTGAGAGATCTGGATGGCCTGATCAGCGAGTTGCTTGGCCTGATCGAAAACCACTAACCGCAGTCTTATGTTAGCACTCCCAATTTCCTCCCCGGCCTTGACCAGTCGGGCATGATGCCCCATCAACTTCCTGGTCTCCTCAGCAACCCGGTCGATATTTGCTTTAGCTTCGTTCCCCATAGCGACAACCCGAGTAGTAAGCAAATCAAGGTTCAGGGACTTGGCCTCATCAAGCACCCTCACCATTGGATTGCGAGGAAGAAGGTGCTCGCCAGTAACCTCATCAAAAGAGATATCATGAGATGCCGGGTCCAGGTCCGGATGACCCGCAAACGGATTGCGTGCTAAACCAGGATGATCTATTGGGATGACGGTTGGGTTCTCAGACGGATGGGGAGAGGGCATAAGCTCGGTATCCTCCTCTGTAGTGTCGTGAATAGGCTGGAATGGGGCCGGGGGTCCAAGAAGAGGTTTAGACGAAGATCGACTCCTCTTCTGTATATCTTCTTCGATAACTCCGAGAAGAGGACGATAGCCGACTATGTCTCCTGGGCGGTTAGTGGAAGGCTTCGGCTTGGCGGAAGCTTTGGAGAACTTGTATTGTTCAAGCCTGTGCCGAAGATCTGAGGTCTTGGCCATTTTACCCGCTCCTGATATGAAAACCAAGTGTCACCAATATGTATTAAGCCATCATTCAAGAATTAAAAGAGTAAAGAGAAATTCACCTTGAACCGCCGAAGTTGCTTCAGTAGAGGCGCTCTCGGAAGATAAATCAACGCCGGTCCCAACTTTATCGGCTCTCTTGGACTTCTCCGTCCCCTCCAGACCTTCGAAGGCTTGGCGGAAAGCGTCATCCGTCCACTCTTGCATCTCGCCTACTTGCCCAGAAGACAAAGCCCCGACAGCGTCGCCACCTCCAGCGCCTTCTCCTCCATCTTCGCCCTACTCCTCCTCCACCTCTCCCTCCTCCGGGATATCTGGACATGTGCTGGGAGAGGGACCGTCAGACTTTTTGAGCTTCTTCCCCCCGGCAACCGGGTGTTTCGGAAAGGGCCTCCTTTTACTGCTCTTCGACTCGGCCCCTTCTTTAGCTTGGGCAGCCTTCTCTTCAGCCGTGTCCCTCTGCTTGACCACGGACTGCTGTGGAAGGATCAAGTTGTACTCCAAGAGTGTAGCGTTCCTGATCAGGTAGGCAGCTGACCTGTCTCTCCTAGTAATAGCTTCTATTTCTGATGCCGTCTGAACCAGGCGATCATTCTCCACGACCGCAAAATCACCTGTCGCTAGCAAAAAATAAAAACACATAAGAAAGAGTATTGCAACCAGAACGGGAATTAAAAATAAAGCTTTGACTTACATCCGAAGGTGAAGCGTCGAATAGAAACGGAATCATCCCTGACAAAAAACCATTCCTTCTTAAACATGTTGTACTTGGAGTATAGATCCAGAACCGGCTTAAAGGATACGGCCGATTCCAAGCTGATATAGACCCCCTCTTGTAGCCTCTCAAGTTGTACAAATACCAGATCTCCTGGTTGGAAGGAGGACGCCCATATCTTCTCCGGAAGATGACGAAGAGACTCACCAGAATGGCATAAGAGTTGGGCTGAAGCTGGAATGGAGCTACCTTTAGATATGTGAGAAAGCTGACTACCCAGGCGTTGAGAGGCGGGATGGCCCCACACATGCAATGGTATCTGCTATAGGCAAAATATCCTTCGGGGGGATCATACGGCATCACTCCCGCATCCGGCAATAACATGCGTGCTCGGTCGATCCCGAAGGAGCGAGATATAACATCAAGTTGCTCGCCCTTGAGTAAGCTAGGGAAGCAATCAGGAGGCAAGTTAAGAAGTTCCTAAGGACCGTATCCATCCACTAATGATCTCGGGGTGGGCCCATGATGGACAGGTCCTGGCTGAACTGGGGGCACGGCGGAAGGCTCTTCTCTGTCATGAGATCTCTTTTTCTCTGATCGGGTTTCCACTTTGTGAGACATTTTTCTGCAAACACAAAAAGGCACGTTGTTAGAACAAAGGATGTAGAAGTATAAAACAAGCAAGTATATGATGTTTGGAGTTTAACTTGTCGTTCGAAACATAAAATCATTCGGTACAGAAAATTCTCAAGTCCATTCGATACAAAAAGTTTTCAAGTTCGTTCGGTATTAGGTTCATTCGGTACTGAAGATTTCACGATCCATTCGGCATCGAGTTCGTTCGGCATCGAAAGCCCTTAGGATCATTCGGTGTTGAAGATTTCACGATCCATTCGGCATCAAGTTCATTCGGCATCGAAAGCCCTTAGGATCATTCGGCAAAACAAAGAGAATCAACCTTGAAAACTCGTTCGGCAAAGGAGAATTTACCTGGTCTGGTAGTTAAGGTTGGTTCGGCACAGTAATTGACTCGACAGTTCAGAAGCTAACTCAGCTATTTCGTTCGGTGAGGAATGACGAAGGGATGTGGCTCCTACTTATAGAGGAAGGTTGGATAGCCGGACCAGCCGGTTCGGTTCTCTGGCCGAATATGGTCGTCTAAACTGAAACAAAGCACGACATATGCTGAGCATATGCCCTACTTTGGGGGGCAAGTGTTGGGTACATTCATTCCACCACCGAATCAGAGTGAGAAAGAAGGCACCAGACCAAATTCACCAACCACCGAACCATGCTTCTCCAAGCTCCCACCGGACCACCTGCCTCCGGTCCAACTCCACTGCCTACCGGACGAGACTTCACCGAGCCAACTGCAAAGCATCCCTGCCGAATCAACCTCCACCGAACCAGAGTGCTACCGAACCAGCCACCCTCCATCCACTACCGATCTAAGCACTGCCGAACCAACCACTCCACCAAAGTCCCACCGAACCAAAGTACTACCGAACCAAGACCTCATCTCCAACCAACTACTACCGAACCAAGGTATTGCCGAACCAAATTTGCCAGGCCAGATTGTATCAGCCCGGGCCCATCAGCAGCTGTATACATCCAAGACCCCTACCCCCAGCCTCACTCTATAAATAGAGGGGCAGGGGTACAGCAATGGGGGACAAGTTTGAGAGCTCAAGCACGGAGAGAACTTTCAAACAACTTTCTTTTACTTGTATCAAAGCTTTGTACTTGTAATCTAAACAAGAAAATAGAAATAACATATAAAGTGGACGTAGGCACATTCTGGCTGAACCTCTATAAATCTACGTGTCTTTTACAGTTCACCCCCTGCTTTTCATATATTTGCATAAATCACCCAAATCACTAAGAACAACATAAAACCTACTAAATCATACGACTTTGAGGTGTTTGTCCATTTTTTGTGCAAACACTACTAGTATACTAACATTCATATATATATATATATAAAAACTTATAAGTTGGGCCTTAGGTCGAGGTTCAGATTGTGCTTGTAAATTGTTAACGGGTCAACCGCTGGCCATTGGAGTGGTCGACTGCTTGCTATCGACAGGCTCCAATGAGCCTATCAATCAATCAATCGTATTTGTTTTATTTTTATTTTATTTTTTTTGTCCTGTTGTATGTCGATTATAGTTCTCTACTGCTTATCGTCCTCTGGTGATTACCTGAACCCTAATCTGTAAATGTACCATCCTAAGTATTTTCAACTTCGGTTTCTAATTATTTCAAAATTTTATTACCATGTTTGTCACATCAATTCCAATTAACTTAGATTTAGAATCATTAGGATTATATCTATCTATATTCAGTTTAACAAAAAGAGTGTGTTTAACCTAAATCAACTTTTATTCAAACGATTTTATTTTAGCTAAATTTTGATTAAATAGGGATCATATTAATAAGGGCTATATTACTATCAAATTCCCAATTTATTACAATCACTAGATGAACAATATTTCTAATTAAACTAAACCAAATCTAGATTAAATAGTGTATAAATAAACTTAATTACATATCAATCATCATATTAATTATGAACTCATTCACCTCTAGAAAGCTATCCCCTTTTTGTTCGCTTGGAATCGCCTCCGCTTGGTTCGTAGAACTCTCCTTGATTTGATTTGATTCCTCCTTCTTCAATCTTCTGAATTTAATTTTAGTTTTACTTGAAGAAAATTGATTTCGAGAGGAACTGTTTAAGTTTTGTCATGACCAGACTAAGTTAGCATTCTGAGTATCAGCTTAGGGCTATATTTATAGGGGTATGAAGTAACATCAGTCTTTAGATTGTTTTATATAAAATTCGAGACGTTCAGCCAACCCAAACCCTAGCCTGGAAGGCTTTGACTGGTTGACCGCTTGGTTTGGAGCGGTCGACCGCTAGGGATCAACTGATCCAAGTTGGATTGTCGACCGATGGAGCTTTCTTTATTTAAAATATTTATTTTGTAATTATTTATATTTAATTGTTCTTGATCTCAAATTTTTAAATGTTAATAGCGTTTTCATACATGCTCCGATTATAAAACTTTATATATGGAAATTGTCCAAAAAATCGCTATAAACGCAATGGTGTAAGTTTCGTAGCCAAATTTGAACATTTTTAAAAATTTCCTTTTTACCCTTGTTATATTTATTTTAATTCTTTTATTAAATTTTTGTTTAATTTTTACAAGGTGTTATAGATCACTGATCCAATTGCAGCATATCTAAAGTAGAGTAGTTGGTACATGAAGACCAGACAACATGTAGGCCATAGCCTACCTCGTCGCTCGCATCATTTAGTAGAACATCATTCCTAAGACAGGGAGCTTTGATCAGATTTATCTGTTGGTGTGGAAGGCCACCTACGCCATCATGGTTGGTGTAGCAGTGAACTGGGCCCAAACCATCACGAGCAACCATATAGACCAAGGAATCAGACTCTATGGAGCTACATTATGTATCGTCATCTTTTCACTCACGTCTTTAGACGATACGGAGTGAACCTCCAGGGAGAGTAGGCCCAGAGGAAGGCCCTAGCTTCATTTGATAAGTCCTCCCTAAGGAGGATGGGAATTAAGGCACCGACTAAGGTTGTTGCATAGGAGGTTGGGGAGCAATCACAGCAGGCGACGGGGTAGATACATGATATGGCAGGGCTACAGAGCCATGAGCTTACAGCGGACCGAGACTCTGAACCTTAGATCGAGGCTGAGCTATAGGGGAGAAGAGCCAAGCAATAGCCTAGAGTTGCATGCTAGGGTGCATAGCTGCCATGCTATGCCCATTCAAGAGTCGCGGCAATGGCTCTAGCTCCCATAGGGGATCAGGACCATCCCACGGCTCGTAGCTATTAGTTAGGATTGGTAGTAGTAGAGGTTGTTGTTTTTCTTCCAGCATTTGTTTTCTTTTTGGGTTGTTTGGGTTGTAAACATTAGTTGTGCCTTTTGTATAAAAGATGCATATGATATATTATGATATGTGTTCCTGTTTATTTACTGTACTAATTTTCTAGATGTGTTTAACCATAATAATATATTAGAGAAAAATAGTATAAATATGGAGATCTCGTATAGACATTTAACTAACGACAAATGCAAAGTAGGACTAGAAATTTAAAAAAAAATTAGCAAGCAAAGGACATAGAAGGGTTGTTACGAAACCATGAGTCACAATCTCTATGTCTTAGAAACTAAAATTTACAAATATACTTATGTGTTATTTGTTATTTTAAAATAAAAGAAAAGGTTTCCAAAATCTAAGATTTACAAATCAAGCCGCATCTTAATGTAATCGGAGTTCAATCAATGAGTTAATGCATATGATTGACTCTAGTATTGCCCAATTTTTAAGCATGTAATGGAAAATGCTTTTGAAAAATTGTGTTCCAATGCTTTTGAAAAATTTAATTTTCGAACTATTTTACAAATTTGATTGAAGGGGGAAAAGATTTTTAATGGAAAATGATAAAATTTCTAATTTTCAAGTGCCATATGCTTAGCGTATAGAGGGTTGACTTGTTAGTGGATATGAATTTTACTATTCGATAAGTGTGACAATATACAAAGCAAAGATAATAACAAGAAAAAGAGCTATTTTAGCTTTAAAATTTCTATTTCTATACTTTGTTGATAGCAAACAAAACTAATTTTTTTAAAGTAGTTTTATTTTAATATTTAAAATAAACCTCCTTTGGCAAATTGTACTTGGAAGAATTAGAAAAGATTTGTGGGTAAAAGACTAAATAATTAAAATGAAGAAGTTATTTGCGTTTGAAGGTTTGGGATCAAAAATAATTAAAAAGGAATAAAGGAAATGAATATTAATTAAAAATAGAATTAATAAATGCTGGAGCACCACCGGTCGAAAGCCTCATTAGGCCGGTCGACCGCTAACGATCGACCACCTATGCGGAGCAGTCGACCAGTTTGTACTATGGTGGCTAGGATTGAACATTGGCCGAATAGCCCGAATTTAATAAATTATAATCTAAGAAATAAAATTGATTCAAGCACCTATAAATACAGGTCTAACTCCTCACTTTTCTTTTCATATTTTCTAAATAGAACAGTAGAGCTCTACCATTTTTCCTTCTCCACTATTTCTAGAAATTATATATATGTATGTATGTATGTATGTATTGGAGAATGGTAGAAAATAAAAGAGAATAATAGATGGAGTGAAACAATTCTATGAAAATGTTAAACCCTATAATTATAAATCTAAATTTCACTTAACTCAAACTTTTCCCAGATCTGTAATGTTAATGGGTACATATAAATCATTTTATGCATATTTTTGTGTTGGAGAGGAGAAGAGGGTCAATTAAAGGAATGAATTCAGATTTGAGATTTGAAAACCTAGAAAGGCAAGTGGAAAATTTCAAGATTTATATATAACACTAAAATTTATATCATTGATTTTTTTATTATACTTATACAAGACCCTTGAATTGTGGACTTCAATTGAATGTATTTAAATTGGAATCTCGCTTACACATTTTGTAAGTTAGAAATCCATATACACCCTAATTTGGAAATTTTGGAAAATTAGTCCCTGAAAATTGAAAAATACGATGTTGATAAGATAAGGAATATGCCTAAATGAAAGAGATGTGTAAAGTGCAGTTTCCTTCTCCATAGTTTGCACTATCTATTTCAGTAGAAATGAATAGAGATAATTCCTTGTAGTTTCAAATGGAGCAAAAGTCCCACTTTAAGGTAGTTTATGGAAAGTTATAACAGTAATTATTCCCCTTTTGGGGAAGGATAGCTACAATATATTAAAATGTGGAAATGTATATTATTTGTAGAATGTACAGATAAGCCTATATTCTTAAATTATTAAATGTAGAAATTAAAGAGTTAAAAATATAAATATATATACACATACCGCGTCTATTAATTGAAATATAAAGATAGGTAAGGTAAAGGATAAAGTGTAATAAATAAACATACAGCGGTTCTCGTATTAATTAAAAGGAAAACGGTTAAATATTAATAACATAATAAATCAAAGAGTTAGGAGATTACAATGAAAAAGGGGTGGTAACTTCAATATTAATGAATAATGATTGCATAATTAATGGGCAATAAATGCACAGTTAATAGGGAGTTACATAAACCAAATGGGGATGTAAATGAGTTTAGTGAAATTAATTACAGAATTAAACATGACTTTTAGAGAGAAAGCAGAACAGACATGATAAGTTAGATTTGAAAAGGATAAATAAATGTCGTTAGTGATTGTCTAATTTGAATAAAGATGACCATTTATAATGGATAGTTAATTGAAGTGAAGAAATAAATGACATTTAAGTGACATAAAAGGAAATGAAGAATAAAGGAAATAAGCATATAAGATAAGAGTAAGTTCATAGCTAGTAAATAAATGAGTGCTAATAAATGAACTTAAGAAATGTAATAATTTCCATTATGGAAATTATATGGCCCCAATAATACGTTATGACGAGGGTGAATTAGTGGGCCTAGCCCAATATTTAGGTTAATTATAAATGGCTTGGTTTAATATGGGCTGGTATGCGAGGTTAGTAGAGTACACAATGGACTGTTCCCTTCACCTAGAGGCTACCAACAATTTTGTATATGTACTACTGATGTTGGACATCTCCAAATATAGGACCCATAGGGGAATATATGTTCGTGCATAGGTTTGGGGGAAAATATATCAGTGGTTCGCTTCGGATTTGGAGTATTGAATGGCCAGTACCCTTAGGAATGTCAAGGTGTTTACTTCGGGCATTGAGGTATTAAATGGCCGCTAGATCTTCCTCCTCCATATATAAGATGTCTTAAATAACCAACGATGGTGCCTAATTGAAAAATGGGGTTTGCATCATTTCTAAACCAAAGGTATTAAGTAATTGGAGAGCGCATTTTCCTTACTTATATTAGGCAAGTCTAAACGGGATTTCAGTTGTGAGGATTGACGAGCTACTTCAGTGCTATTGATAAACCGATATTTATAAGTATGGCTGCATATAGGCTTGACTATAAGCAGTCCCGAGCGGTCGTTAGCAATGACTTGGGTTACGCTCTAACGGATTTCAATTCATACTAGTATTAAATCCGTATGGGATATGCAAAAGACAGCAAAGTTAATTGAATATTTGTTTGTTGGAGGTAGCCTAGTTAACACCTTTAGATAAATTTTTGAGATGCATTATTAATATGGCTAATTAAATAGTAAAGTCATAACTAGGAGTCATCGGTCTTCGTAGTTAGGGCCGGTTGACTATCAATTACATTATGGAGGGCTTTCTTCGGTGTCGAGGTATTAATTGGCCGTTGGGTCTGCTTCCTCCATATTTAAGATGTATTAAGTGGTCGGGGTTTCCTTTTGGATAGTACAACCTTATATATACACATGCATATATATAGTAATACCTCAAAGAAGGTTGGAAATATTGTACACGCAAGTGGAATTAAATTAATGATCCTATGAATAGTAAACATAACACTTAAATATGAATTAATCAGCATAAACTAGTGTTATGGAAAAAGTATGTAATTTACTCATTACCAGACCACTGTTCTGACCCCCTCCTTATTACAACCTATAGGGTATATTTAGGGGATAGGCTATTGGTGGAGGACGTGAACAGTGAATGAAGGGGTCTTCTCATTAATGTTCGGCATTGACAAGGCAACTAGATATCCAAGGAATAATATTAATTCCAAGGTAATAGCCTTAGTCAGTATATATGTTTTATTATATTTTACTATTCCACTATGAGTTCGTATAGATAACTCTCTGATATACTTATGTTTATTAAAGGCTACCAACACTGACGATCCATGCCCTAATGGACTTGGATTTCCGATTTAGTCAAAAAATTGGCCCTATTAAGGTGCGGGTTGTTACATACATCCTTTGAGACTAGAGTGTGTAACTCTCTCCAAATGTTGGACAACGTATTACTGATGAATGTAGGAGGGGTTGGAGGATGAAGGTGGGGGTGGGGTCACCAAGGGTAATGTACTGATAGTTGTTAGATAAATATGGAATGACTCGCTCGAGAGTTCTCTGTTGGTTAATGTAACTAAGGTCAAACAAACAATCTCAAATTGACAATGTTACATAGTTCCTTCGACTTGAGAATACTGTAGAACTTCAATGTGAACACTCTATTTTGATTACAGTTAAATCGTGGCATGGCATCCATAGAACGACTATAGTTGTGTATGAGTTAAAACATTGAAAGTGAAATAGAATTCAACAAAAATTTAATCTCCTCACTTATATGAAGTTAGTGTCATGATCAACAACAGTTAACTCAAAGTCAAAGTCACTAGACAGAGCAACATGGTTAATAATAATTGTTATTGTTTGCACAAAAAATGGACAAACACCTCGAAGTTGTATGATTTAGTAGATCTTATGTGATTCTTAGTGATTCGAGCGATTTATGCAAATACGTAAAAAATAGGGGCTAAACTGTAAAAAGACACGCAGATTTATAGTGGTTCAGCCAGAATGTGCCTACGTCCACTTTATATGTTATTTCTCTTCAGTTATTCTGATTACAAGTACAAAGCTTTGATATAAGTAAAAGAAAGTTGTTTGAAAGTTCCTTCCGTGCTTGAGCTCTCAAACTTGTCCCCCATTGTTGTACCCCTGCCCCTCTATTTATAGAGTGAGGCTGGGGGTAGGGGTCTTGGAGGTATATAGCAGCTGGTGGGTCTGGGCTGCTACAATCTGGCCTGATAGGACTTTGGTTCGGTGGTTGGAGGCGAGGCTTGGTCCGGCAATGAGTTGGTTCGGTGGTTGGAGGCGAGGTTTGGACCGGCAGGAGGGTTGGTCCGGCAGGAGATTTGGACCGGCAATGGGTTGGTCCGGTTGGAGTTAGGAAGGCTTTGATTCGGTGGGAGTTAGGAAGGCTTTGATTCGGTGGGAGACTTTTGGGTGGTCCGGCATGTCTGATTCGGGGAGACCGGATGAAACATCTCCAACACTTGCCCCCCAAAGTGGGGCACGTGCTTATAGGTGCCGCGCTTTGTTCCAGCTGAGCCATTATATTCGGCCTGAGGACCGATCCATCTGGTCCGGCTATCAAACCTTGCTTTATAAATAGGAGTCTCTAACCTTCACATTTCCTTACCAACTGCGATAACCGAATCAATCATTCGAACTGCCGAATCAGGTGAGCTTGTTTTCTACCGAACGAACTTCTAGGGCTAGGCTACCGAATGAGCTCGGAAATTTTGGACCCCTGACTAACCGAATGAATTCTCACATTGAGATGCCGAATGAGCTATTGATTGGATTGACCGAATGAACTCTCACATTGGGATGCCGAATGAGTTTTACACTTGAGTAACCGGATGAACTCAGGGATCTTGAATTCCGAATGAAAATGATACTGAATATGTTTTTACTGAATGACGTCATATACTTGTTTACATCTTCTGTTCTAACAATGTGTTTTTCCGGTATTGTAGATAATGTCTCGCAAAGCGGAAACTCGATCAGACAAGAAGAAATCCGGGGGCGAAGGAGGTTCCTCTGCCGTGCCCCCAGCTCAGCCGAATCCAGAACGCCACGGACCAACCCCGAGATCACTAGTGGACGGGTACGGCCCTCAGGAACTTCTGAACTCCCCGCCCGATTGTTTTCCTAGTTCCCTCAAGGAGGAGCAGCTTGATGTCATCACCCGATCCTTGGGAATCGATAGGGCGCGCTTGCTATTGCCTGGGAGAGATGTTATGCCGTATGATCCTCCTGAAGGGTACTTCGCCTACAGCAGATACCACTGCATGTGTGGTGCCATCCCTCCTCTGAACGCTTGGATAGCTAGCTTCCTCACATACCTTAAGGTGGCCCCATTCCAGCTTCAACCCAACTCCTATGCTATACTGGTGAGCCTCTTCGTCATTTTCCGGAGGAAGTATGGTCGTGCTCCTTCCAACCGAGAGATCCGGTATCTATATAACCTGAGGGGCTATAAGAAGGGGTCCCCATACATTAGCTTGGAGTCAGCTGTGACCTTCAAGCCGGTCTTGGATCTGTATTCCAAATTCAGCATGTTCAAGAGGGAATGGTTCTTTGTTAGGGACGACTCTGTTTCAATTCGGCGCTTTACTTCGGGATGTAAGTCGAATGCTTTTACTTATAATTTCCATTATGATTGCGATGCTTTTTCTCATACTTCCTCATTTTTGCTAGCGACAGGTGGCTTTGCGGTTGTGGAGACTGACCGCCTGGTTCAGACGGCGGCTGAGATAGAAGCTATTCTTGGGAAATATAGATCATCTGCCTTCTTGATCAGAAATGCGATTCTTCTGGAGTATAACTTAATCCTTCCACAGCAGTCAGTAGTTAAGCTGAGGGAAATGGCGGAGGAGAGGGCGGCTGCTCAGACCAAGGAAGGTGTTACGGTAGAGAGTAGCAAGAGGAAACCTTTCACAAAACCTCCAGTTATCGGAGGTAAGAAACTCAAGAAGTCGGACGGTCCCTCCCCCAGCAATTGTCCACTTACCCGGGAGGAGGAAGACATAGAGGAGGAAAGAGGCGAGGGTGGAGATGGTCGGGAAGGTGATAAAGGTGGCGATGGCATCCGGGCCTTGCTTCCTGGGCAAGCGGGCGAGATTCAGGAGTGGACGGACGATGCGTTCCACCAGGCTTTCGAGGGGCTGGACGAAGATCCGGCTTTGGTAGAGAAAACCGGGAAAGCGGACAAGGCCGGGACCGGTGCAAGCGAGTCTTCCCAGACCATTCCAGCCAGGGTGGCTCCGACGACTCAAGGTGAACTCTTGACTCCTGCATGCTTCACTAATGATAAGGACTTAGGAATATTTTATGACCCGCTCCCGTCCTGGAATGAAATCCAGGACCTATTGCAGTATCCTACTCCTCCCCAGGGTTTGTACAACCACAGATGTGTTTCTCTCCTTTTAATTTGCCATGTTTTCTCGAAGTATAGAACAATATATGCTTGTGACACTTTTTCTTCATATCAAGAGCAGGTAAAACGGTCAAAGCCTTAGATTTTCGACACAGGCTTGAACAGTACAAGCTTTCCAAAACTTCTGTCAAGCCGAAGCCTTCGACCCACCGCTCCGGGGGTGTAGTCGGCTACCGTCCTCTTCTCGGGGTTATCGAAGAGGGTATTCAGCAGAGAAAGAGGAGTCGTCCTTTATCCGAACCTTCACCTGGTCCTCAGTTCCCGGCTCAGCCTCTTCATGATATCACAGAGGAGGATAGCGAGTTTGCACCTTCTCCGCACCTGTCCGGAAACCCTTCTGTTACTCATATCGACCGTCCTGACTTGGCTCGTAATCCATTTGCGGGTCATCCTGATCTGGATCCAAGCTCTCATGATATTACCTTTGACGAAGTCACCGGTGAACACCTTCTCCCCCGCAACCCCATGGTACGAGTACTTGATGAAGCTAAGTCCTTAGATCTCGATTTACTCACTACTCGTATAATCACTATGGGAGACGAGGCCAAGGCTAATATTGATCGGGTGGCGGAGGAGACTAAGAAGCTGATGGGGCATCATGCCCGGCTGGTAAGGCCGGAGAGGAGATTGGGAGCGCCAATATCCGACTTCGATTGGTGGTTTCGGATCAGGCCAAACAGCTTGCGGATCAGGCTATTCAGATTTCTCAGCATGAGGCTGCTACTGGACGATTAAGGAAAACCTTGGAAGAGGCCAGTCGGGTCGAATTGCGGAAAATGGAAGCTACTTGCAAAGAACGGATTGACATGGCTATTGCCACGGTGGACGAGGTTCGGAAAGCGGATCTTGAGCAGGTGGAGGAATTGTCCGGGAAACTTGAGGCTGCAGAGCTTGCTCAAGCCAAGTTGAGGGAGGAGATGGAGGCAATGCGGGGATCCCTTCTAGCCGACTGCTCGAGATACCGATCGGAGAGAGATGCTGCCGTTGGGAGGTTGTTGGCTTCCGAGGCCCGGATGAGGGAGTTTGAGGAGAATGAGGGGATGATGGACGAAATGCTTCAGGACATGTACTTCCGAACCTGGAAGCAGGGCAACCTATCCTGGATGGATGATTATCCTAGGATCATGGCTAAGATCTATCTTCGGGCTCTGGAGGAGGCCAAGGCCGATGCGGATAAAGATGGTGGCGTGGCCTTCAGCATGGATGCGGTCACTGCCCAATTTGCCAAGGAGGAGAAGGTGGCGGTGAAGGAAGGTATGCGGTTGCTTGCCGCTGAGGAGGTAGGCGTGCAGGTAGAGGATGACGATCAGGATAGTCAGGAAGCAGGCGCTGGTAAGTCTCCCTTTTTAGTTTCTCCATCAACTTGGTTGCTTATTGCTAATGAGTCCTTTTTTTTTGACTGGACAGGGGGTCAACAGGGCAAGGATAAAGCTCCACTGCAGCCGGCTCCTTGATTATACCTGGAAAAACTCCTTTTGTGGATTCGACAGTGTTGTATATGTTAGTCGAAAAATAGTAACGTAGCCTTTAGGTTGTGATATTTTGCCACTTGTAATAAATAGTCTTATTTTTAACGTGTAATTCTTTAACTTAAGCTGATTTTGTCGTCTTTTGAATGTTTGCTGCTATTTTGGCATATCGTATGAGAAATATAGCTATGTATATTCTTGTAATTAAATTGTGTTTGATGTTAGATTCTGGTTCTAAATCATAATTTCATGACTTGCAATATTAGCGTGTGGTGTGAACAAATTATAGTCATGTATTTGTATATAAAAGAAGAAAATACCGCCTTTCATGTTTTAATCGTAGATGGCAGTCTTGAATATCTTGTATGACCGAGCATGGAATGTAGTCGAATGTCCTGCCACTGTGAGTCCCTACACCCATTAGCGAGTATCTCCTACTCTGTATCATGTACTTTAGGGATTTTTATAGAGGATAGGGAAAAAGCTTTTTAAGTAAAATTGAAATACGTGAAAAGGTAAAACTTCCAATCACGGAAGGCCTTCGATGTGCTTAAGTTTGTGGCAAACGGGTTTTGTAGTCACTTTCCCTAGCTGTGGGTCTTGGAGACATTCGTCACCCATCTTACGCCTCCGCGGGGAGTTAATTCTTTTTTACCACAGCCGCACTTAAGACACATCGGAGCCGAGATCGCGCACAGTAACTACCCGGGCCATTATGGCCCGTAATCGTGGGTATTATTCGATTTACTGTGGCCGGCTAGCGTGGGTGCCGATCGTCAACTGTGAACTGCCCCTGGCTGGCCACACCTTATGTTGGGGCTTATAGTCGGTTCACAGTTGCTGGCGAGCCTAACGCCGTAATGAGCTGCCTCGGCTATAGTCGGCCTTCTCGGTGGCTTATAATCAGCTCATTACAGTTGGCTTTAAGGGCCGTCGCGAGTAATGAGTTAACCCACAGCAGAGGGATGCTGGAGCAAAAGTGTCTCATTGGCGAGGGCATAGATTCGCATAGTACCTGTTGGGTCTTGTCCAGGTGAAGTTGCGTTGTGGAGTGCTTTGAATAGAAATGCTATATACTTAGGATTTTGTTCAACAGAAAAGGATAAAGTTAACAAGCAGCCAAGATACAAAGGAACAAGTTAAAAAAGAGACAAGGTTTTTTAAAGTGGTTCGGCACGAAAATGCCTACGTCCACTGATTCTCTTTGTTAATTCACTTCATATGGGCAATACAAGTTAAGAAAAGTATCGACGGAGGTGTTGGATGTTCCATGCCCTCTGGAACACCTCTCCGTCCATTGTTGACAAAATATAGGCTCCGTTGTGGAGATCTTTATGAATTACATATGGTCCATCCCAGATTGGGTCTAGTGCTCCGGGGCGAGGGAAGATTCGCTTGAGGACAAGATCCCCTTCCTGTAAGGTACGATGCTTGACTTTGGAGTTGTAGTGTGCCACCACTTTTTGTTTGTGGGCTGCTGCTTTAAGGACTGCATCATTTCTTCTTTCCTCGACTAGATCCAAAGACATGTTGAGGAGCTCTTCATTCTCTTCTGGGTTATAGTGGATCCTACGGTGGGAAGGAACAACGGTTTCAACTGGGAGCATAGCCTCCGATCCGTAAGCCAAAGAGAAAGGAGTGTGCCCCGTTGATGTTCTGAAAGATGTGCGGTAAGCCCACAGTGCCGTAGGGAGTTCGTCCACCCAAGCGCCCTTTGACTTTTCGAGCTTCTTTTTGATCAGAGTCTTCAGAATTTTGTTGACTGCTTCGACTTGTCCGTTTGCCTGGGGATACGCTACGGATGAGAAGCTTTTATGAATTCCGTGCTCTCGGCACCAGTTGGCGAATTCCTCGCTGTCAAACTGAAGTCCATTGTCTGATATGATTTTGAGTGGGACTCCATACCTGCACAGAACATTTTTGATCAAGAAGTTAATAACTTTTGCTGAAGATACTTTATTCAGAGGTTCTGCTTCCACCCATTTGGTGAAATAAACAACTGCCACTATAGCATATTTGGCCCCGCCTCGGCCCATCGGTAGCTCGCCGATTAAGTCAAATCCCCATATTGCGAAGGGCCAAGGGCTGGTCATTTGAGTAATCTCAGTTGTTGGTAGCCGTGGAATCTTAGCAAATTTTTGGCATCTGTCACACCTCTTGACGAAATCTAAGGCATCTTTGCTTAAGGTGGGCCAGAAATATCCGTATAGGAGTATCTTTTTTGCTAATGTTTGCCCTCCGGTGTGATCTCCACAGCTCCCCTGATGGATGTTGGATAAGATTTCCTTAGCTTCCCTTCCGGCGACACACCTTAATAATGGGTTAGAGAAACCGCGCCGATAGAGGATGTCTTCTTGTATTGTATAGCGGGACGCTTTCCTTAAGATTTTCTTGACTTCATTACGCCCGTCGGGTAGTGTGCCACTTTGTAGGTAGTTTCGGATGGGAGTCATCCAAGTTGCTTCCTCGGTTGCAGTTATCAGATTCACTTGTTCAAAACTTGGCGCCATTTTCTTTGAGATGGTCACTGCCCCGAAGATGGTGATGTCTCTCACACTTGCTTGCTTTGCTAATTCGTCGGCCTCTCGGTTCTCCTCCCGAGGGATGTGTTTGACTAAGTAGTGGTCCAATCGGCTGAGAAGTAATTTGGTCTTCTTTAGATATGCTATGAGTCATTCTTCTCGAGCTTGGAATTCCCCTAGTATTTGATTAACAATAAGCTGAGAATCGCTGTGAAGACACAAAGAATTGGCTCCGATCTCGATGGCAATTTCTAGTCCGGCTATCACTGCTTCATATTCTGAATCGTTGTTGGTGGCAGCGAACTCCAACCTTATAGCATAGTGCGGTTTATTTCCCCTGGGAGTGATTATTACAACACCTGCCCCCGAGCCTGTTCGTTCGACGCGCCATCCACAAAGAGATTCCATTTGATGTCTCCTGTTATTTCCAATTGCTCCTTATCTTCGTTGGTAGTGAATTCTGCAATGAAGTCAGCCATGGCCTGTCCCTTAATGGCGATGCGAGGGTGATAGGTGATATCATACTGACTCAGTTCAATGCACCATTTAAGTAGTCGCCCAGAAGTGTCGGGGCGATGGAGTACCTGCCTCAGTGGTTGATCAGTCAGAACTTTGATGGAATGGGACTGGAAGTAGTGACGCAGCTTCCGTGATGTGATAAGTAAACAGTATGCTAGCTTTTCAAGTTTAGGATATCTGACTTCTGCCCCAGTAAACCTTTTGCTGACGAAGTAAACTGGCCGCTGCGTGCGGTTATCTTCCCTTACCAAGGCGGCGCTTAGGGCGTGGGATGACACAGCGAGGTATAGGTATAATTCTTCTCCTTCGCTTGGAGTTGAGAGCACCGGTGGTTTCTGGAGGTGTTCGATTAAGTGAAGGAAAGCGGTCAGGCATTCGTCAGTCCATTCGAACTTTCCCTTGTCTTTCTTTAGAGCTTCAAAAAAGGGGACGCACTTGTCCGTCGCCTTGGAGATGAATCGGCTTAGAGCGGCCACTTTTCCGTTCAAACTTTGCATTTCCTTCCGAGTGGAAGGTATCTTGATATCCCTTAGCGCTCGGACTTGTTCAGGGTTTGCTTCTATCCCTCTGGCATGAACGATGAATCCTAAGAACTTTCCAGATGACACTCCGAAGGAGCATTTTAGCGGATTCAACTTCATTCCAAATTGTCGAAGTACTTGAAACATCTTGCCTAGGTGGCTCACGTGATCTATGTCTTTCCTTGACTTTACTAGCATGTCATCCACATATACTTCCATAGTTTGTCCTATCAGCCCTACAAACATCTTGTTGACGAGGCGCTGGTAGGTGGCTCCTGCATTTTTAAGTCCGAAAGGCATTACCTTATAGCAGTACAAGCCCCGGTCGGTGATAAAACTAGTGTGGTCTTGGTCGGGAGCATGCATAGGAATTTGGTTATATCCTGAGTATGCATCCATAAAGGATAGGAGTTCATGCCCGGCTGTGCTGTCTACAAGTTGGTCGATTCTGGGAAGTGGGAAGTAATCCTTTGGGCATGCATCGTTTAGGTTGGAAAAGTCAATGCAGGTTCGCCACTTCCCATTAGCCTTTTTTTACCAGCACCGGGTTTGCGATCCATTCCGGGTAGATAGCTTCTCGTATGAAGTCATTGGCGAGTAGATTCTTTACTTCTTCATCGAGGGCTGCTGATCTCTCTGCCCCCATACTTCTCTTTCTTTGCTTTACAGGCGCCTTGGTAGGATCAATGTTTAATACGTGGCATGCTATGTCGGGGGAGATTCCGGTCATGTCAGCGTGTGACCAAGCAAATACATCCAAGTTGTGGCGGAGAAAATCGATGAGTTGTTCCTTCAACTCGGTTTTTAGTTGGGACCCAATTTTCAACAGTCTACTTGAGTCGTGTTTGTCTACAGATATAAATTCCATAGCCTCTGCAGGCTCGGCGGCGGCCTCCTCCTCTTTGTCCCTAGGATCTAATTCATTGAAAGGGTCGCTGGTATATCAAAGAGGAGGGGCTTTCTTTAATTGCTACGCTTCTAGACTTTTTGTGCAGAGGGCAATCTCTACACCCTTCCCTTTATCCTTCCTGTGGTTGTTGCGAAGTTCAGTCACATAGCAGTCTCGAGCAACGTCCTGATCTCCTTCCACTTCCCCTACTCCATTGTCCGTTGGGAATTTCATCTTTAGGCACCATGGGGCTAAGACAACTTGGAAGTCAGACAAGGATGGCCTTCCCAAGAAGGCGTTGTAGGCTGACTGGTTTTCTATTAGCACAAATGTTTATTTCCGTACAGCAGAGCGGGGATGGCTTCCAATCTCAACAAAAAGGTCCAGTTGCCCGAGGGGCATCTTCGCGTCTCCAGTGAAGCCGTGTAGTGGTTTATCGCAGGGGGATACATCCTTCATTGATAGCTTCATTTTGTCGAATGCGTGTTTGAACAGGATGTTTACCGAGCTTCCAGTGTCTACCAGGATTCGGTAGACTTCGGCGGGACCAAGTCGGGCAGAGATGACCATGGGATCCATGTGAGGGTACTACCTTCCTTCTAGGTCACGCTTACCGAACGTGATGTCATTACTTTCTTTCCGCTTCGGGTGGCGCTCTTCTATAACCGAATTGACATAGTCTTTATTGTCTCTAAGCGACTTTCCGTATCTTTCCATCTCTTTCCAGCTTCTGTCTGCGATGTGTGGCCCTCCTGAGATGGTATGGACCACTATCTTTTCCTGACTAGAGCTGCTAGCGTTGCGGTTCCCCCTGTCGGCCCCCGGGGAGGGTAGCCTTGGGTTTTCATTGGCAGGAGCTGGGGTCCTGTCCTGACCTTTTACATAACGTTCCAGTTTCTTTCTTCTGATGTGTTCCTCAATCAGATCTCGGAGATGATGGCATTCGTTGGTATCATGCCCGTGAGATTCGTGGAAGCGGCAGAATTTTCCAGACTTCTGTGCGTTATCTGATTCCTTCTTATACGGTGGGCATTTGTACCTAACTTCGCCTTGGGTGGCAAGGAAGATATTTTCGACGGTCTCGTTCAAAGGAGTGTAAGTGTCGAATCTTGGCCCTGGCCGATATAGGCGCTTTTCTCCCTTCTTGCCCCCAGCATTGTCTCTGGAATCAGTTCTTCGAACATCCCTTGCCACAGCAGGGGCGTTGCCATGGGTTGTCTTATTTTGCTGTCCTGACTGCCCCTCAACGGCAGCATCCTCAAGCCTCATGTATTTCCCGGCTTCATGGAAGAAATCGGGTAAAGTAGCTGGCTTTTCTTTTTTCAACCTTCTAGCAAATTTAGTGTCCGGATGCACACCACTGCAGAGGGCCATTAGGATAAGCTTCTCATCGGCATCTTGGACTGCGGCTGCTGCGGCGTTGAATCTGGTTAGGTATTGCTGCAGCTTTTCTCCAGGTTTCTGTTTGACGCTGGATAAGGAATAAGCGTCCTTAGGTTGCTCCACATGAATGCGGAACTGACTGATAAATTTTTCTTTAACATTTCCCACGAGCTGATGGATCCTTGGGGTAGATGACAGAACCAGGAGGTAGCAAGATCTGCTAAGAAGAGCGGAAAGCATTTTCACAGTACTCCCTCTGTTGCTCCACTCATGAGCATATGCTGCGTGTACCTTTGTAAGTGTACAACGGGATCGGAGGTTCCTTTGTAGGGTTCCATTGTTGGCATCTTCCATTCTCGGGGGGTGATAGCAATTTCGATATTGCGGGCGAAAGGACTGGTTACCCTAGCGCCTATCCCTCGATCTCTTTGCTCCCGTTGGACACACTCTCTGAATAAGCGTGCAATCCTTTCATCAGAACTTGGAGTAGACAGAAATGAGTTTGGTTCTGTTCTGTGGGATTGATTCCGTCCAGATGACCTGTAGGGATGGTATCGTCTATCATTCCTCATATTTTCCAGTGGCTGCCTTTGATCTTCTGGGAGCGTGCTTGGGTCAGCTACAGTTGGCCCTTGCCTTGATCTCCCCCTGTTGGGTTCTGATCTGAGCACTTCCTCGGGTCCAACTTCGGGCTGGACTCTAGCTCGGCCCCGTTCACTGGCGTTTCTGTGGTTAGGCAGCATGACAGGCTCAGCTACAGTTGACCTTCGCCCGGTACCTTCCCTGTTGGGTTCGGTACCAAACGTTTCCTCAGGCCTAACTTCGGGCTGTGCTCGGTCTTGGCTCCTACCACGGCTACTTCTACCGTTAGCTCCTTCGAAGAAGGGAGATCTTTGTTGTCTCTGAGATCCTCCAGACTGGGACTCGCCCCATGATTCAGTGTTGCGGTTGGATTCTTCAGCGTCCCTTAAGCGTGACATGAGATGGTCCACCAAGGCTTCCTGCTGGGACGTGAAGCGGTTAGTTACTTCAACCACAACCTTGTCCAGATCTGCTCTAGTAATTGCTGCAGGCTGTTCTGTGGCAGGAGTAGTTGGGTTAGCCTGTTCTTCATTGGTTACTGTTGCTGGAGGAGGACGATCTACTTGATTCGTGACAGCTGGATCTGGAAGACTGCTGGATGCGATGTTTTTTCCTTTGCTAACATCTTTTCTCTGTTTGGGAGGCATGTTTTCCAAGTGGCGGACAATGCTGTTAGGAAAACTTCTTAAGTGGATGAAGCTGAAGCTTCGAGCTTCTAGTTCTCAGTGAAAGCACCAAAAATGTTTGCACAAAAAATGGACAAACACCTCGAAGTTGTATGATTTAGTAGATCTTATATGATTCTTAGTGATTCGAGCGATTTATGCAAATACGTAAAAAAACAGGGGCTAAACTGTAAAAAGACACGCAGATTTATAGTGGTTCAGCCAGAATGTGCCTACGTCCACTTTATATGTTATTTCTCTTCAGTTATTCTGATTACAAGTACAAAGCTTTGATATAAGTAAAAGAAAGTTGTTTGAAAGTTCCTTCCGTGCTTGAGCTCTCAAACTTGTCCCCCATTGCTGTACCCCTGCCCCTCTATTTATAGAGTGAGGCTGGGGGTAGGGGTCTTGGAGGTATATAGCAGCTGGTGGGCCTGGGCTGCTACAATCTGGCCTGATAGGACTTTGGTTCGGTGGTTGGAGGCGAGGCTTGGTCCGGCAATGAGTTGGTTCGGTGGTTGGAGGCGAGGTTTGGACCGGCAGGAGGGTTGGTCCGGTTGGTTCGGCAGGAGATTTGGACTGGCAATGGGTTGGTCCGGTTGGAGTTAGGAAGGCTTTGATTCGGTGGGAGTTAGGAAGGCTTTGATTCGGTGGGAGTTAGGAAGGCTTTGATTCGGTGGGAGACTTTTGGGTGGTCCGGCATGTCTGGTTCGGGGAGACCGGATGAAACATCTCCAACAGTTATTATTGAACCAAGGATTTTGTGTTTGGACTAATCAAATTGAATGTTGATGATATTGAAATTTTGACCAAAATCAAATTCCATAAGTCCAAATGTGATATAGTGTTAACGAATAGAATTGGTGTAAATAACTATTACTACTAGGTACCGCTTATAATAGTAAAATTGAATTTGCTAGAAAGATGTGTAAGCGGTAAATAGAGCCAAAGTATCAAACCACTAGTAAAGGTGACATATAAACATTACTATTCGAAATGTTGGATATTAATCACTGACCGAATTTACACCTTTGAGTCGCAAAACCGTAATGATGAATAATCCGTAAAGCCACACAATTTAATTAATTTATAATCATGGTAAATTAATTACTATTTATGAAATATCAATTATTTAATTTTATTTGATTTGTTTGAATACTATTAGTGTTTAATAAAGTGCATATATAAAAGTATATACATATGTATCGATATATGATATTGATAGAATAATTAAATTGTATTTAAATAGATCAATTGCTAAGTGGTTTTGAGATGTTTTTGAGGCTCACATTGCCTCTTTTACAACCATCCACGCATAATGAAGGAGGATTGGATTTTATGAGATTTAATAAGGAATTAAATAGGGAAGGTTTTAAAGCAAGAAGTTAAACGGTCTCATGTTTCCTTTAAAATTAATTCTCTTTCATTCATTCTTTTATTCTCCTAACAATTCATTTTCGTTTAGCTCTCTTCTTGCTCTCTTATTATGGTCAAAAAAAAATTTCTCTCATAGAAGAAAATTTTCTAAAACAAATTAAAATAAAATCAATTCGTTCTTATGGTGTTTGCCTATAGATCCTTGCAAAATCCAGACATTTATTCAGTCGAATCGGCGTTTTATTCTTCATTCAAGGTGCAAATCTTTAGCTTCATCTTTAGGTAATTCTAATTTATTTTGATTATATATTCAAAATGCTAATAAAGTTTATATCCTATACATGCTAAGTCCAATCGCATTATTTGTTCCTTATGTTAACACATAGATTATATCAAATACATGTTACACTTTAATTAATTATAGGTTCATCATGTTAATATAATTAGATCCTACACTTACTACATTCCATATGATCATATGTTCATATTGTTTGTATAACCTAGGTCCAATTCCTTTTACAACGAACTTATATGTGCTTAAATTGTCTGGTCTAATTTTGTCAATGTTTTAGAAGTTATTGTTTTTGAAAAACAAACAAACAATTTAAGATTGGAAACTAATGTTAATTAGTTGATGTGTTTTGTAATTCATTATACGCATAAACATAAATTAACTATATATGTTAATTATTTGAAATTACTTGGGAGATTGAATACATGTTTCACATATTTATTGTTCTAGATATAGTTCTTTTGGTTGTTGTTTACATTTATTTACAAGTTATTTTAACCTAAAAAAACATAAGTTGACTTTTGGGCTCAACATCACTAACCCTTTGAACTCCTCTAAAGTCAAAGTTAGATTTCAATTTTTTACCTTAATTTTAAAACATATAATAAACTACAAAGTTTATGTGTGTCTATGTGTTATTTTAATTTAAACATAGTTTGCAATTATTCATATATGTATATACATATGTGTTCCAACTCAAAGTTATGAACTTTTGTGTAAAACCACAAATTTAATTTTTAATCTTTCCTGAATTAAAATAAGATTCAAAATTGTTAGTTTTAGATTTCAAAACATAGTAATCAAAATTAGGATGTGTTTGAGTGTTCAAATTGGTTTGAAATGACATTAAACGATGAGTAAATGAAGGGAGATAACTCCTCCACCTTCTCCTCTCCTTATCAATTGCTTACTTAAACACAATTGATTGTCATTTTGAATATAAGTAAAAAAATTATTAGTTAAAATAACTTTACAGCATATATATTATATATATATATATGTATGTATATGTATGTATGTAAATATAAGTAAACCACATATATATATTGTTATTTTACATATGGACAACAAAGGCATATATATGAAGACAAATGGGTTTGTTGCAATGTAAATCCCAACACCTACATATGGTCACATTAGCCATGTACACTTCATATTTGTAGCAAGTGCACTATACTCAAATTCAAGTGTATTTGATACACTTATAAATCAAAATTTATAAAAAACTTTTTAGAAAATTAAATAAAATAAAGTGTTTTTTTTAAATATATTAGATTGGATCTAATAAACCTTTAGACTTCATAGGCACAATATATCCAAAAGTAGAAAAAAATTAATCTATCCATTCACCTACTTCCGACTGGCCCAGTTCCTTCAAAATAATCAAGTAAACAAAGTAAGCTAGAGCCTTGGTAAACCTAAGTGGCATGACTACCTACTCAAATAATCCTTCAGGTGTACGAAATGCAATCTTCGAGATACTACCTTCACGACTCTCAACTTATGAAATCTAGTAGCTGAATGTAACACCTCTCAAATTAATAAATAATTTATTAATAATTAATTATGAAATTTTTTTTAATGATTCAATTAGGGAATTAAATAATAATATAATGTCATAAGTATTTGGTTGTACATTTAGCTGTTATTTTGTTACTTAATGAAACTAATTGGAATAAATTAAACTATAAAAAGGAGTAATGAGCCGACCGTTAAAGTTAACAATTTTCTCTGTTTTCATTTCATCATACTCTTTTAAAATAAAATATAAGCTTAAGACATTTTACTGGTGGCGGCCTATGAAAGAATGGAGGAGGAGAAGAAGATTAAAGCTAAGGGAACTAGAAACATTTTCAGCTAAGAAATTTAATGAGTAATATATTTTCTAATCCATATTTTCCTTGGTAATTAGGTATAACTGCAATTAATTAGGACTAGTTCTTATGCTTCTTATGATTAAAATGATATGAACATTTAATACGATGTTATAAACACATTTTCAGAGTTAAGCTTTGATTTAAATAATCTTCCCATAAACAAAAATTAGATATGAATTACCCAAGGGCCGTTTATTATAGAAAATGGGTGGAAATATAGAGGTTGAGAAATTTTATAAAAAGAAAATACATATACATATTTTCTGGAATTTATAAGTGATTTCAAAATTGAAAAACCCATAACCAAAGGAAGATTTTTGGGTATCGAAAGTAAAATTTTAGAGACCAGAAGGTAATTTAAACGATTAAAGTGTGTAAACAATGGTCAAGGAAACATATCCACATTATATACTGAATAAGTCAGAAAAATACTGTAATAACTGAAAAAGGATGAAGTCAGAATGAATTAAATGTTGACAAGTGTAATGGTGATGTTAGATGTGCAGAAGGCAGGTTTTGACGTGTACTGAGAGGTTGCTTTGAATGTAGAATGACCAAATCGGAGAAAACATTAAGTAAAAACCTAAATGTAATGAACTAGAAATGCTAAGCATGAGCCTAAGTTATTAGACTAAAGGGAATAGTTTAGGCCCAAAGGCGAAGGAGGATACAATAATGAGAGAGGAATCATAGGAAGAGGGTGTGATTTTTGAAATCTAGAACTGAGATTTTGTACGATAATGGGGGAATGAGATTAATTCATGAGGCTTCCTTAGACAAGATCATGGGTAGTGATTACTAAGACTTAACTTTTGGTGGAAGTTTAATACTAGAATCTATTGACTTTTGAAGGGTAGAGTTAAAACTAAGGCTTTATCAAAACAAGTACTTAGAACATTATGAGATGTGAAGTATAGTAGAGATGTTTCCAGGGTTAGAAGACTAGAGATTGCACCGGGGTTATGTAGCTTAATGAATAACTAAAGATAAAACTGTAACGACCCGAAAATTCATCACTTCAGAATTTTTTTGAAATATTCAAATATAATCTATTTTAACATAAATAATGATGTTTTGAACAATAAATAATATTGAAAATCTCATTTTGAATAAATATCGATAAAATGATTGATAATCGTTTTATCGATAAACAGCTCTTTGACCATCCAACATCACGCAAGGAGCTGGATACATACACTCATTTATCTATATAATTGAGAATATATAACAAAATTATTTATTTTATTTTTGGAAAAATAAAATGTATTTGTGACATCATTAATAATGTCAACATTTACGAATAATTTATTTTTGAATTTAAATTGAGTTTAAATGAATTAGTAATTATTAAATGAACCCTTTTAATTGTTATATATAATAATAGGGATATTATTATTAAGCTTGGTTTGCAAATATATGTATATTAACTAAGAAGTGAAAATATGATCGGAAATCAAAAAGCGGAATTCATAGCGATTCAACCTGTAGAAGTTGTGCAACATTATGGATTTAATGTAACATACATATGCATGTATACATGTACACATAAATGAACATATCCACATGCACATGAACACACATATATCCACACATATATATACATATACTTAAATATATATATTATTAAAAATATCTAAGATATTTTTCTCACTTCCTCAATAATCAAGCATTCCAAACATGTCAAAGTACATGCACTTGAGTATGCACATGGAACGGGGGGGGGGGGTCATTTCGGCCGAACCATGATGATATTGGGGGAGGTGATGATGAAAAGTGATGTATATGCACTTAAATATCATGATATTTTACTCCTTCCTTTGCCTAAAAATGCAACACTCCAACTTCACTTTCATTCCATGTTTCCTCCTCATTTTCCAAAGCTTTTCCTCTTCATTTTAATGGCCTCTTGCCTTAGCAAAATTATGGCAAATCTATTTCAAAAAGAAACTAAATTTATATATATATATACACACACACACACACATATTAAAACATCTCAAAACTACCCCAATCCACCTCCTCTCCACTTAAATACCCCACGGCCGCACCCTCCACCCTCCATAGCAGAGCCTTTCTCCTCCCTTAAGATAGGCCATGAGTTATCCAAACCTCCAAGGTCAAGGCCGAGCCTTCTAAAGGCAAAAATTTGTGTGTTCGTGAGCTTTAAACTAAAGTTAGTGAAGCTATAGCCATTTTTAAGTTAATCGTTTAATCCGATGTGAGAAAACTCTACTTATATTTATATATAGACTTTGGATGACGATATGATATGTTGTTTGGTTGCTATGATTTGATCATCATGCTTGGTTGTGAAATTTTGTTGTTTGAATGTGTAAAACAACTCATGTTTAGATACACGGCGAAATATCACAAAGGAAATCACTTTCCATCTTGTAAATGAAATGGTTTATATGAGATGTTAAACCTCTTTGAATTTATTCAAAATGTTTTAGAAATGTTTTATAAACATTTAAAAGTGTTTCAACAAAGTTTGAAAAGAAAACGAAAATGAAGTTGAAATTGGCGCATCGCATAACAGTAATTCACGATTTCGCGTCGTATAAAGTTAAACCCATTTATACGATGGATTCGAAGTAGGAATTCTTTGAAATAATAATTTGATGAACTCTTATAACTATGGTTTTCAAACAAAATAAGACATTTGAGATTTCACTTAATAGATTTTGAAATAAGACCAAATCAAGTTTTCAAAATAGTCGCTGTTTGGTAGGTAGGAAACCAAAGCGATAAATTCTTTATAAATGATATTTTTAATTCTTTAAAAATATGGAATAAATTCTATAAATCTTTTAAAATATTCTAAAATAGATTTTAGTTATAAAAATGGATACCTAAATGATCGAAAAGTTTTGATCGAATAAGCCCTAAAAAGCACTATTCGTAGCATACTTTGCAACACTTTTAATAACTTTTGAAATAGGGATTTAAACTTAAGTATTCTTTCCCAAATCTTTTATAAATGTTTTCAAATAAATAACTAAGTATTTTAAAGATGATTTGGAAGTTTTAGAAATTATTTAGAAATTTTAATTAAATGATTTAAAGAAAAGTTCTTATAATAAGTGATTTTATCTTGGCTCTAAAAGCCGATGAGTAGACTGGATTTTTCTATTCGTGAGATCTCGATGTGAGGTACTTAAACTAAGGAGATATTCTGGAGCAACCAATACCTTAGCTCACCTAGCCTTTTTCCTAGGTGAGGAATAGATAAGGTCAAAATGTCGAAAATGAGAAAGATATAAAAGATTTAATTTTCCAAATTTAAACAACTTGGATTGTATAGAAATAATCTTCTTACACTAGGTATTAAATTCCAAGGAGGGAAACCGTACTATCCGTCCATGTGAATTTAAAAGGTGATTTCACCATTATTCGACGGATAGTAAAGGTTGAATACAGAAATAGATGTTGAGTAGAATTAGTATAATTACTATCGACCCTTTTTAACTCAATAATGTTTTCCAATATGACTTATGAAAATGATCTGGTATTTCCAAAGTTGAAGAGAGGTTTAATGATTCCATATATACCGAAAAGTAATATTTTAAAGATAAATATCTCTAGAAGATATTTTTAATAAAAAGCAAGTAATCAATCAAATGATAAGCACCTATTTACTTAATATCTTTTTATCGATGATTGTTTCGAAGGAACCAGGGTCGGATTTGAGCAATTCTTATTCGAAAACCACTTAGAACCAATTTATGTATTCGAAGTAAAGACATGGAATGATAGTAAATAGAATGAAGGGCTACTTGTCACTGACCCTCGGGGGAAATTTCATATATCATATATATGTGGCAGTAGTATTTTCATTTGTTCTTCGATGTAAGGGCTGCTCGCTACTAATCCTAGAAATGATTCCTGATAGGGTGTGGTAGGAGAGTTCCTTCAGTTTTTCCTGTTCTTGGACAACTTGTATGGACGAATGTCTAACGTTGCATTTCTATTGACATTGATTGATCTCAATAAATGTATCATCTATTTGGTGGCGAAGAAGACAACTTCTCTTAGCTTAACGCCATTTCCTAAGACATATGAGCTTAGGAGTTATACGTTTGTAGAAATCAGTTATGTGATCATGAGATCGCAATGTGGCATTAAAAGTAGGATGTACTACGTGAAAGGTAATCATTACCTCGAGCCTCATCACCCGGAAATGGCTTAAACATGGCATGTCGTAAGGCTGTGTGGTTCGCAACCATTAGGGTATGGTCATCACCTTTCTAGATTACTCTATATATTTCTAGTATGTTGTGTATGCTTTGGGATCCCGTATAGGTCGGTAACGACCGGGGTGATGTCATATTCGATTCTATCTTCCACTAAGTTGGGTCTGCGGGTGGGCCAGCCTTGCCAGGTGCAGAGGTTTCAAAAGTTGTTGATCCTCGGTACATCCCCCTAGAGGTGTACTGTACGGAAAGCAGTTCCTGACCTGCCATTTTATGGAAATTCATTCTCCAATAAGTTCCTTCGGAATGGATTATAGAACCTAATATGCTGGAATTTAATAATGTTACAATTTCGGTAAGATTATGTATATTTACTTGAAAAGTATTTTCAAAAAAGTGTCATTAAAAAAAATATTACCATATTTTGCATAGTAAAGAGTTTGGTTATCATAACGTAAAAACCCATTTCGTGTTTATGTGAATATCTGTATTTTGACTTTCTCATACCAGTCCCATGACTGACCCGGAGTTTATTTTCTTTTTCCTTTAAACTCTGGGTGCCCAATTTTTCCGAGTAGCCAAGTAGTTAGGTAGCATGGAACGTTTTGGGAGAAGCTCAAGCATTTTGGATGAAGCATGAAGTCGGAGGGTCTTATATAGATAGTATTCCTCTGTATTATGTATTTTGTATCTACCAGAACTTGTAAGGATAGGTAGTTATAACTATCCTGGCTGGATTAGTACTTACTAAAACTCTGATGGAGCAATTTAGAGTAATTGCATGTGCTACTCATGTGTATAATTATGTGTTGAATTTCGTGCGAGATTATATTATTGTCTTGTCTTCTATCTTTATTTTCTTTAATCCATGATAATCTGCCTCTCTGACACTTGGATTTATGACATGTAAATACCGAGGATGTATTACTGTTGATCTCTGAGGGTCAAGGAGGTGGATCATCACATTCCAAAGAAAATGAATGGTTAGGTAGAGTATTCGGTAGATAGCGTAAAGCTTGTTGTGGAAACTAAGAACTGGTATCGTAGGTCTAAGGCATATGTGGCAACCAAAATACAACAGCATAGGTGTAAGACCTCCATGGAAATCAAACACGAAGGCACTGGTGTAAGGCCTAAGTGCCAACCACAATCAAAAGTATTAGAGTAAGGCTTAAGGTGGCATCCAAAACACGAAAGCGACCGGTGTACGGCTTAACTGACAACCAAAGTAGAGTTAGATAGATGGTGCAAGGCCTGATGTAGCAGTCAAACATTGAAGGCATAGGTGTAAAACCTATGTTGCAACCAAAACACGAAGCGTAGGTGTAAGACCTTCGTGACAACCAAAATACAAAAGTGAAGGTGTAAGGCATGCGTGGTACTGACACCAATAGTATAGCTAGTAGAAGTTAAGGTTCATACAATTAACATGTTTCCAACATTCCAACTTAACTATTCTGCAGTCCAGAAGGAAGTTGGTAAGTTAGAGCACTATTGCTCCATCCCTACTCAAACATCAATCTTAACTCTCACAAATAGAGAAGCCTACCTCACTCGGCTTTTAGTGTTAAGCATAGTAATACTAACATTCCATATGAAAATTTAACTACGCGATCATTTTCATAATGTAACTTCTCATCCCTTCTTACAAAGTTTATAGTTTTATAAAATTACTTATAAATAAGCTAGAATGTTTTCAAAATAACATATATATATATATATGTGTGTGTGTGTGTGTGTGTGTGTGTGTATTGGTTATATATAAATTTACTGTATTTAATAGAATTTGAGCTTTAAAGAAGAAAAGTAAAACAAAGACACTTTATACTTTAATAAAATATTAAAGTAGTTTTATAAAGTTATAAATATGTATAAAATACATTTTAAAATACTTATAAATAATTTACGAATAGTTATAGAAAAAAATTTCAAAAATAATTATATAATATTATTTTGAAAACTTTTACTACTTTAATAAAATAAACAAGTTTTGTATATATAATAAGAAACTTTAAAATTCTAAATAAATTATTTTAAAATATAATTAAACTTCACACTTCTCTAAAATACTTGTATATATTTTATAAAACTCCTTTGAATAATTTCATAAAATAACCAAAGTGCTTCCATATCGACTATCGCTATATGGACCATAACTTTTGTAACTTCGATTTATAAATAAAATAGCTTTTAAACTCCATTTCTTACTATCTTTTATACTACTATAAGTATAGAAAACATATCATTCAAAAATATTCAAAATATAAAGTTTAAAAAGTAAGAAAGAAGACAAAGGATTTAAAGTGTGTTTATAGTGACTATCGTTATACGGGCAATTCCATATTACATTCAAATTCATACTCCATTCAATTTGATATACATATATGATTCTAGGTTCACATAATATCACAAAGAAGCATGAAATAACATGTATACAAAATACATAATCAAGAAAAACAAGTAGAAAACAAAGTAAATACAACAACATCAAAATGCTTCTATAGCGACTATCGCTATAAAGGCAATAACAAATCTACTCTATTACATATGCTCTTTCAACATTCAAGTCAAAAGTAATCTCATATGCCATTACATATGCACAATATTGCAAATCTAAGTTCCAAGTCCAAATTCCAATTAAATATGCACAGTTACCAAGTCCAAGTCCAAATTTCAATTACATATGCTCATTCAAATCACAACAAATCAGCAAAATAAATGGCCTACCAAGGCACAAAAAATACACAAAATCACACTCTTTTCAAAGCATACAAATATAGGTCTATAACTTTAAATAATTAGAGTTTATTATAATAGTTTATAGCAAGTAGAATTGTCAAGTTTATAATTTCATTCAAGGAGTGAGATACTCGCTTTTCAACCAAATCCAAGCTAGCTTTTCCAACCTTGACCAAGCAACAACACAACAGGTTCCTACCTTCAACCCTTATGCACACGAACAAGGCTAGATCAAGCCTTAGTATAGCATGACCAAGAGAAGAATGGGCCTAGACATGCACGGCCAAGGCAAATATTTGCCTATTTGGGTATGGCCTCCGTGAGATCCAAGGGAAATACTCCAAACTTCTTACCTCTAAGATTATGAAAGTTGATGTTATGCTATTTTAAGACTATAGCAAGAGTTAGAAGAGATGGAGAGAGTGGTTGATAGAGTTTCTCTAATTTAAGAGTTTTGTGAAGAGAAAAGAGAGTGTAAGAGTGATTTCTTTTAAGTGAATGAGCCATCCATTCAAAAGCACTATGGGCATAATTTTATAAGCTTTAGAAATGTGATAAAAGACCCTCCATACCCCCATATGGCCAGCAAAAGATGGAAGCTTCTCCATACCATCCTTCCTAGATTCACGCCTAAATTTATGCCTTGTTTTTTGCCATGTCTCAACCTCAAACCCTCTTACTTTATCTGCTTAATTCCTACTTAATTTTAATTAATCTTGTTATGAAAAGAGGGATGCTTTAATTCTTATTAATCTGTTCATAAGTTACTATACAAATCCAAATAATTTAAACAACTTTTATCGAATAAAAAGTTGATTTTTAATAAAATGTTTTTCGACACCATATTTCATATTTCTTTGAAGTATATATAAATACATTTCAAAAAAAGGTTTTCTAACATTTGTTATCAATTAATAAGTGTTTATTATAGTTATATAATCACATTTTTAATACTTAACCATTTTTCAAAAGCTTGGATATTCGAAGATGAAGTGTTCGAATTACGGGTCGTTACATCCTCCCCCATTAAGACATTTTGTCCCCGAAATTCAAATAAGAACAGCACAAAGTAGAATAGAAGAAACGATTCATATATAAAATACCGCTCAAACTACATATAAACTAAGACACAAGCTAAGTGACTCCACCACATGCGGTGAGTACACATCAAAAGATAAGATATAATAGAAACTGCTAACTAAGAAACAACTTAGGATAAGAGGTTCTAATACTATCCTCTGTCTTCCAAGTGCAATCTCAAATATCCTCACTCCACTACACCTTGACCAACTCCATAACCTTAGTCCTTAATATCTTCATATCATGATCGACAATACGAATAGGCTATCCATAATGTTCAAGTGAGGCTCAACCTCCAAATCCTCCTGATGCGATGGCTCAATAATCAAAGTAGGATCATGTACATACTTATGTAGGTAAATACATGAAAAACATCATGTACACCTGATAATCTAGTCAGTACCTCAACCCGATAAGCAAGATGCCTATCCTCTAAAGTATTGGAAAAGGTCCAATAAAACGAGAAGCCAACTTTCCTCCCTTCCCAAATCGAACTACACCTCCCATCAGAGAAACTTTGATAAGCACAAAGTTCCCAACTTAGAACTCCAAATCTATACCTAACATCCACATAGCTCTTCTACTTACTCGAAGCTACCTTTAACTGCCTCTTAGTCTCCGCTACCATAGCCATGGCCTCATGAATCATATATAGTCCAAGCACTATGAGATCTCCTTGTTCCACCCAACATGATGGAGACCCGCATGGCCTTTCATACAATGCCTTAAAGGGCGCTATCCCAATACTCGCCTTAAAATTGTTGTTATAAGAAAACTCAACAAGTGGCAAATGATCCTCTCATGAACCTCCAAAGTCCAAAACACAAGCATGAAGTAAACCCTCCAAAACACAATTCACCCTCTTAGCCCGCCCATCCGTCTAAGGGTGATAAGCTATGCTCAAACTCAGCTCCATCCCAAGTGCCTCATGCAAACCCTTCCAAAAATGACTCATGAAGATCGGATCTCGATCACTCTAACATACAACTGAGCCGAACTAGATGTTGTCCTTATTGCCTTAACTGGTAAGAAGTGCGCAGTCTTGGTTACCTATCAATAATAACCCAAATGCCTTCAGTACCTCTCCTCGATCTAGGAAACCCATCAATAAAATCCATAGCACTTCCACTTCAAAACCTCAAGTGGATGAAGCAAACTGGTCGTCTTCTGGTGACTACCTTTTACCTACTGGTAGTTAGCACATCTACTCCCAAATATAGAAATGTCTCTCTTCATACCTTCCCACCAGAAAGTATGCCTTATGTCCTGATACATCTTAGCGACCCCTGGGTATATCATCAATCCAGAATAATGACTCTCCGTCAGACCCTCCTCTCTAATACTGTCCATATCCAGAACACATAATCAACATTCATCCTCAAAATGCCATGGTTATTTACCTGAAATCCTAGCCACTTCTCTAGAGCAACATTCTCACTAACGGATCTAGATATCCAAGCAAGACGAACATATCTCTGTTGCTTACTCTCTATACGACTAATAAGATTCGAACGAACCTCTGCATTAACCATAACATCATATTTCATACTCAGTTCATCCGCTACAAAATTATCTTTCCCCGACGCATATAAAATCTCAAGATCATATGTCATAAGATACTCTAGCCAACGCTGCAGCCTCAAGTTCAAGTCCTTATGCATGAAAAGATATTTCAAAGATTTATGGTCCGAATATAGCTCAAACTTCTCACCCAATAAATGATGCCTCCACATCTTTAAAGCAAAGACCACTGCAATTAGCTCTAAGTCACGCGTCACATATCTTGCCTCATGCGGCTTCACCTATCTATGCGCATAAGCAATAACCTTCACAAGCTACATCAACACAGCACCTAACATGTTCCACAAGCATCAATGTAAATAGTAAGACCCCCACCTCCATTCGGAATAGACAAAACGGGGGTGCTAGTCAATTTCTTCTTCAGCTCTCTAAAAGCAAGCTCACATTTCTCTGTCCAAACTTGACGTCTTTCTTTGCCAAATTCAAAAGTGGTGAAGCAATATTGGAGAAATCTTGAATAAATCTCCTATGATAACCTGCCAACCCCAAGAAGTGTCAAATTATTGTTACGCTTTCAGGCCTCTTCCAATCCTGAATAGCCGTAACCTTTGTTGGATCCACAGAAATACCATCCTCAGAAACAACATGCCCCAAGAACCTTACCTCCGATCGCCAGAAATGACATTTCAAGAAATTAGCTTTCATAACATGTTCTCTCAACATCTCCAAACTATTCTCAAGCGACAACAATGCTCCTCCTCAGTTTTTAAGTAAACTAGAATATCATCAATGAGAACAAGCATGAATTTTTCCAACACATCATGAAAGACATGGTTCATCAAGTCAACGAAATAAGCAAGAGCATTGGTTAGGCCAAATGGCATAACCAACCACTCGTAGAACCTGTCAGATCTAAAGCTGTCAAGTGCGCACTTTCCTCTGCTACCCTTAATTGATGGAAACCAGTAGCAAGGTCAAGCTGAGAGAATACACGAGCTCCATGAAGCTAATCAAATAAATCATCTATCCTTGATAAGGGATACTTGTTTTTGATAGTCCGCTTATTGAGCTCGCAATAATTGACACAAAGCCTTAAGGAACCGTCCACCTTAGTGGCAAATACAATGGGCGCTCCCCAACTCAAACAGCTAGGTCAAATCAGAACTTTCCTTAATAAGACGTTGTTCTAGTTATCTAGATCTACCTTCTCTTTCGAAGATAGCCTATGCACGAACAATACAATAGGCTTAGCATTAGGGACCAAATCAATACAGAACTCGATTTCACGATGAGGAGGTAAACCAAAAACATCCTCGAATACATAAGAAAATTCCCAAATGATAGAAATCGACTCCAAATCTCCATCCGCCACATCGAGAGAATATAGAAAACTACTCATAAGAGAACTAGACTCTTCACAAGATAAAATATGAACCTCGATTCCCTTTTTCAGCACCATAGTCCATTTCCCACAATCTAAGATGGCTTGATAATGAGACAACCAATCCAACCCCAATAGAACATCAAAACCATGAACGAAAATATCACATGGAAGGAGTCGATTAAAATAAGAAATCTAAACTCCTTCACATACCATACGAAGATTTGTCGAGCCCCCTACTGTGTTCGACACACAAATAGAATCATGAACCATAACTGGTTCCAAACCAAGTCTATCAACAAGGCTACGAGAGATAAAGCTATAAGAAGAACCAATGTCAAATAAGTCATGAATAGGAATACCAGAAATAGATAGAATACCTTCCAGGATCTTCTTCCTCAAAGTTACTGTTGAAATGGAAGGTGCAGATGTAATCGCAAAGACCCTAGGCCATTCCCCTTTCTTGAGCATGGGACGATCTCTAGCAAAATGACCAATCTGATGGCAACTATAACACCCTTTTGGAGCAAACAGAGTTGCTTTCCCTTTCGGTGCCTTAACCATCTGCCCTACACCAACTGATCTATAATTCTTCACAATATGACCCTTCTCCCCACACTCATATATTACAATATGTGCAATATTTTTTGGTTGAAATTTTGAACTTTTTATTTGCAACTGGTATAGAAACAATAGGCTTAGGCACCAAACTCTCAAACCTCAAGCTTTTATTCACCAAATACACAAAATATCCCATAAGATGATTATGTATATCCCGTTGGAACTTGAGACGCATACCTGCCACAAACATCTCATTCTTCTTCAAAGGCATGTCTATCATACCAAGCCTAAATCGAGATAATGTGTTAAACTTATTTTTAGACTCTGCAACAGCTATAACACCTTGCTTTAGATCTAAGAATCTACTAAACAACAAGGTCTTCCCTACCTTCAGTACAAACTTCCTCTCAAACTCCTTCTTAAATTGAGCCCAAGAGAATTCGTTCTCTGGGACATCAACTATAATAGAACTCCACCAATCCATGGCCATACCAGAAAGATGACAATAAGCCAAGTGATGCTTCGTAGCATCACCCAACTCGAAATCCCTAAAGATCCTCTCAACCTCAGCCATGCCTGCACCTAAATAATCAATTCAGTCCCACTGAATCTCTAACCACCCAACCTCCCAAAATCCTGATAAAGCGTAGCAAAGTTCATTGGGCGCTAAGCCTGCACCACTTCCTCAACAACATTCACCCCAGGTTCAGCCACGGGAGCAGCATTCTTCGAAGCTTAAGTCGCACCATTGGTGACGGTACTACCTCTACCACCTCTATCTCTACCTCCTCTAACTTGACGACACAAGTACTCATAATTTTCTATTTGAATTTTAGCAGAATAACTTTAGAATACTTCAAGATAGGGTTTATTTCAAGGAAAGGATTAATAAGAAATGAATTATCAAAATGGATTACTAAGAGGGGATTAATTCAAGGAAATAGTTATTTCAAATAAAGGGGTTACTTAAGAAGGAGATATTTCTAGGAAAACATTTTTAAAAGTCTAACAAAAATATTCTCATATGTATAGTACTCTCGACTCATTCTAGGGTATCACTTACTCTATCTCTAATGAGACATACCCAACAAAAGCCAAGGTATTCGCTAATCACGAGTTCTGATACCAAATGTAATGATCGGCCTTCTTGACCCTTGAATGTCAACACTAAATACATCAATGGTATTCATGTACTGAACATCCAAGTGTCGGGAAGATAGATTGTTAGGATAAAATATAAGAAAAAGAACAAAACAAGAAAGAAGAACACAATATCAGAATCTCATATGTGGAACGAGAATGTATAAGATCTTAAAAGTATGGCACAAAGTGTTACTCCAACATACATGATAATCATAGAGTTACAAATGTCTAAGGGCTACTATCGGCCTGGACTGTTATAACTGCCTGTCCTCACAATGCTGACTACATACATACATATAGTGAACGGAAATGAAAATAGGTAGATGATAGGTGGTAACATCTAGCTCGTCTCCACAAGCTTGAGGCATCCAACTAAAACCTACTTTCCTCAGTCTACTCGAAAGAGTACACGATGAATTTTGGAAAAATAAATATCACATATCAGACATAAGTTTAGTATAGGAAACTAAAAATGCATATAAGCACATAACCTAAATTTTAAGGCCAACCGAATCACCGGAACGATTATCCCTTAAAAGAACCAAGAACATTTATATTTATGTTAGGTTATATTATAGATAATGTCTAAGGTGTGTAATATAAATAAGAAAATAGTTGTGTTGCTTGCATCTCACTACATAACAATATTAGAGTACATTTAAAACTGCTAAGGTTCGTTTGTATATGGATTTTCTATTGAGACCTCCCCAGCAAACTACTGAGACCAATCTCCATGACAAGGATCAGAAAAGACCTTATGTCTCTAGATAAAATATACTTTAAGGTAAACACAACTGACCACGCCATAACACGTGAACCAAGTACCATCAACTCTCGCTAGCAACATCTATAAGCATACTCAAGATAATGGAGTTGATGTACCCCCTATGAGTTAGCTAAACCCCCGGATTATGCATCCTACTATGTTTTTAGTCATTTTTTCGATGTCCAGGCTACGTACGACTTCTTTCACACGAGTCTTCATCACTCGAATAAAACCCACATCACTCATGGATTCATAACCTGTTTGATAAACGCTAACACCAACCTCTCCCTTCAACTTAACATTAGGATAGACGGTTCAACTCAGGTTTGAAATGCTAATGATGACCTCTCCATCGGACTTAACCTTAGGAAAGACGGTTCAACTCTATAACATTCTACTTCAACGACCTCTTCCAAAACTGATCTGCATAATAGTTTTGAAGTGGTATTCAGCAAGTAAAACACTTACCGATCCCAGACTCTTCAAAACCAATCGATGAATTTTCAGTTAACTCAACTTTAGTTCTTTAAGAAGTAAGTAAAAGCTAGGGACGGTACATATGGATATTCCTCTCCAGGGTTTCTAAAATATGAAGTCGTAATGCTTTTTATTACTTCTAAAGTTAATCTCTTCCATTTCGGTAGTCGACTAATCGATTATCGAGTTTCAAGTGATTGCTTGTGGAAATCACGGTTCGTACACTTAACATATTTTCATCATTCCAACTTAATTATTCCTCAATCAAGAAGTAAATCAATAAGTTAGAGCATTATTGCTTCATCCCTACTCGAACATCTATCTTAACTCTCAAAAATAGAGAAGTCCACCTCACTCGGCTTTTAGTGTTAAGTATAGTAATACTAACATTCCATATGCAAATTTAACTACATGTTCATTTTCACAATGTAACCATCCCTTCTTCCAAAGTTTATAGTTTTATAAAGTTACCCGTAAATAAGTTAGAAATGTTCTCAAAATGATATATATACATGTATGTATGTATGTATGTATGTATGTATGTATGTATGTATGTATGTATATGTATATAATAGGTTATTTATAAAGTTACTATATTTAATAGGATTTAAGCTTTACGAAAGAAAAGTAAAACAAAGACTCTTTATAATTTAATAAATAAACTAGTTTTATAAAGTTATATATATGAATAAAATACCTTTTAAAATACTTATAAATAAGTTATGAATAGTTATAGAAAATAGTTTTCAAAAATAATTACTTAATATTATTTTGAAAACTTTTACTGTTTTAACAAAATAAACAAGTTTTGTATACATAATAAGAAACCTTTACTTTAAAATTATAAATAAACTATTTTAAAATATAATTAAACTTCAAACTTATTTAAAATACTTGTATATTTTTTATTAAACTTCTTTGAAAGATTTCATAAAATAGCCAAATTAATAACATTTTAAACTTTACTAAACTTGTTTTCCAAAGTGCATTCATAGCGACTATCACTATATAGACCATAACTTTTGTAACTTTTTTTTATAAATAAAATAGCTTTTAAACTTCATTTCTTACTATCTTTTATACTACTATAAGTATAGAAAACACGTAATTCAAAAATATTCAAAAGATAGACTTTAAAAAGTGGGATAGAAGAGGAGGGATTCAAAGTGCATTTATAGCGACTTTCGCTATACGGACAATTCCATATTACATTCAAAATCAAACTTCATCCAATCACATATACATATATGATTCTAAAGTTCACATCACATCACAAAGAATCATGTAATAGCATGTATACAAAATATATAAACAAGAAAAATAAGTAGAAAACAAAGTAAATACAACAACATCAAAGTACTTCTATAGCGACTATCGCTAAAAAAGCAATAACATATCTACTCTATTACATATGCTCTTTCAACTTTCAAGTCCAAAGTCATCCCATATGCCATTACATATGCACAATATTACAAGTCCAAGTTTCAAGTCCAAATTCCAATTACATATGCATAATTAGCAAGTCCAAAGTCCAAGTACAAATTCCAATTACATATGTCATTACATATGCTCATTCGAATCACAACAAATCAACACAATCAAAGGTCTTCCAAGGCACAACAAATATACAAAATCACATGCTTTTCAAAGCACACAAATATAGGTTTATAAATTTAATTAGTTAGGGTCTATTATAATATTTTATAGCAAGCAAAATCGTCAAGTTTATAGTTTCATTCTAGGAGTGAGATACTCACTTTTCAACCTAATCCAAGCTGCTTTTCCAACCTTGACTTAGAAACAACACAACAAGTTCCTACCTTCAACCCTTAAGCAAATGAACAAGGCTAAATAAAGCCATAATATAGCACGACAAAGAGAAGAACGGGTCTACAAGTGCACGACCAAGGCAAATATTTTCCCATTAGGGTACGACCTTGGTGAGATCCAAGGGAAATGCTCCAAACTTCTTAACTCCAAGATTATGGAAGTTGACGTTTGTTCCTAGTTTTTGACCAAACAAATTCTTTTACAAGTCAGAATATCCACGTCAAGTCATAGCACTCAAGTATCAACCAAAAGCACAAGAAGAAGGAACCAAGAGAGACTCAAGAAAAAGAAGTCAAAAATTTCGCAAGGTGATGGATCGCCAGCGATCCATAAGGGTCGCTCGTGGATCCTCCAGTACTCTTGCACCATGATCCAATAAGTTTTCTAGGAATGTCCGCTAAGTTTGATGGAATTCCAAGCTAATTAGATCGAAAAGTGGGCATTCATATGATTCCAGTAGCAGTTCAATGCAATCAGTACATGAATCATCATAAAAGCAAAGCATCTAGTCATGAAATTACATGGAGAGCATGTACACAAAGCAGGAAACATGATCCAAAGAGAACGATCCAAAAATGCATTAACCCCATGGACCGCAAGCGATCCATCATATTGGGTCGGCTCGTTCTGGAATTTCTGGAGCGCTTTCGTATCTTCAACTGTAAGTCTCTGACGAAGCGGCTTTGGCCCAAGTGATCTCCAGCCCGTATAAATACAATTCTACCATCAACATAAAGAGGATCTTTTGAACTGACTGCTAAAACTCTACAGAAACTATTCTTCACTCTTCTCCTTCCACACAACAGCCATCTAAAGGGTTCACTGTGACTCTCCAGTAAACTCTAATGCTGGTGACTTGATCTAATTTACAGGAGTTAATTGAATTGTAATCATATTCAACTTGTAATTACACCCAATCAATAACAAAAGTTATAAAGTGGACTAGGCTTCGTTAACAACTAAACCACTATAAAATCTCTTGTCTTTTTACTTTACCTGCAAGTTATTATTTCTTGTCTCAATTCTATTTGCCTTGATAAACAAGGCTGGTGCTTTCATACTAAATCCAGGGTGTTGATCCATTTTTTGGGTTAGCAACGTTATGCTATTTCAAGACTATAGAAAGAGTTAGAAGAGATCGAGAGTGTGTTTGAAAGAGTTTGTCTAATTTAAGAGTTTTGTAAAGAGAAAAGAGAGTGTAAAAGTGGTTTATTTTAATTGAATGAGCCAACCACTCAAGAGCACTATGGGCATGCTTTTATAAGCATTAGAAATGTGGTAAAAGACCCTCCATACTCCCATCTGGCAAGCCAAAGGAGTAATCTTCTCCATACCTTTCTTTCGAGATTCATGCCTATATTTATGCCTTGTTTTGTGCGATGTCTCATGCCTTAAATCCTCTTACTTTGTCTCCTTAATTCCTACTTAATTTTAATTAATCTTGTTATGAAAAGAGGGATGGTTTAATTCTTATTAATGCATTCGTAAGTTACTATACAATTCCAAATAATTTAAACAAGTTTTATCGAATAAAAAGTTTATTTTTAATAAAACGTTTTTTGATTACATTTTCAATATTTCTTCATATATATTTTTGTAAACACATTTCTAAAATAGGTTTTCTAACATTAGTTATTAATTAAAAAGTGTTTATTAAGTTTATTAAAGTATGTGTATGTTTTGCGTGCGTAAATATATGCATGTATGTATGTATATGTACATAAAGATTAAACCAAAACTTTCCAATTAATTTAAAACAAACTTTCATACAGAATTAAAATTTTCAGATCTATTGCAAACACATGCATACTAGAATTAATTGACAAAATTACATATATACATATAAATTAAAATTTTCAGCCCAAATGAAATTTATTTATTTTTCTATCAGAAAACCAAAGTTGAACACAACAAATTAAACAATATATTAACAATCCTTTGAAATATTCAAATAAGGATATTTGAAACATTAAATCCGCTAACAAATTTAGGGCATTATTGTAAATAATTTTAAAAATTAGATTCATTACCAAAACATTGTTTTAATCATATGTAAACTCTATTTCAATTTATGCAATTAAGAACAAACCAATTCATTCAACAGTATTCAAATTGCATAAATAAAATCAAATAAAAAACAGGCAATAGTATATATACACAAAATTATGACAACCATATTAAATTTAATAGAACAAGTAAAATAGGACATACCTTTAGATCCAGCTAAAAGTCACACATTGATTTGAGAGTTCTCTATAAATCTCCAAGATCCACACCCAATCATTGCAAGAGATGGATGAACCACTTATGCTTATATTTTGTTTAATGTTTTTCATTTGATGTGAGTTGTTTTGTTTTCGAAATGGAGTATCAAAATTTCATCCATGGCACAAAAAGTTGGGAAAACTGAATAAAGGAAATGAAATAGTGGATTTATTTTTAATTGAAAGAATGAAACATTTCCCTTTCTTTCAATTGATTTCTAATTAATTCCCTTAATTTTATCTCTCTCCACCTCTCTAATTGCCACTGTATGGCTAACCATAGAGGGCCATATATGGTGCCATAGTTCCAAAAACCCCCTTATACAATTATCTTTCATTTAAACCCATTTAAATTTACACCGATATTGTATATCGATGCATGCAAATATAACTTTTATATATGCATTAAATAATTACAAACGACCCCAAACATCAATAAGTAAAATAATAGTCAACATTTTCAAATATTGATTTATTTAATTAATTTACAATATTTTATAAACAAATTAAATCGTGTGGTTTTTAGGAGAATTCACAAATGCGGTTGTTCGACTTAAAAGTGTGAATTCAATCAACGATTTTTTTAGAACAATTCAAATATTAACGTTCACACGTCACCATAACTAGTGAGTGATAGTTTAGCCGAATTAATCCCCTAATGACCTTTTAAGTTAAATAATATTTTATATTTTCTTAAGCTCTACCTTTTACCAACGATTATTTACACCTGTACTCTGCCAACACCGCACTTTAGAACTTATGGAATTTGGTTTTGGTCAAAATTCCAACATTGTCTACATTCAACTCAGTTAGTTCATATACAAAGTCCTTGGTTGAATAATAATATTTATTAATAACGGTACTACTCTGGCTAGAGACTTTAACTTTGAGTTGACTATAGTTGACCGTGGTACTAACCTCTTATAACCGAGGAGATGAATTTTCTATTGAATAGTGTTTCACTTCCAATGCTTCAACTCATACCCAACCATAGTCCTCGATAGATCATCATTCCATGTTTTAACTATAATCAAAGTGGAGTATCCACATTGAAATTCTACGGTATTCTTAAGTCGAGGGAACTATGTAACATCGTCACTTCGAGATCTCCTATTTGACCCTAGTTATAATTAACCAATAAGAAACTCTCGAGTGATTCATTCCACAATTATCCAATAATTTTCATTATATAGCCTCTTAGTGCCCCCCCAAATAGCCATGAGTAATACACTGCCAAACATTTAGAGAACGTCACATACTCTAGTCTTAACAGATGTACCAATATCCTTTCTCGAAACATCTTGAGTAGAAATATTTAAAACAATATGTTACTTTTCAGTGCATTAAAATTCTCATGATTACAACCATTTGTAATTATTGTTACATAACATAATATTTAAGGAGTTTCTATTTATATATATTTTAATTAATTATATCATAATAAAATAAAGTACATTATAGAAATTAATCACCATTATTATGAACATGATAGGTTAACGAGTTAGATATATATAACAAATTTTATAATTACCCCTTGGCCATTCCCCTAACTGTATCGGTATCCCACTTACACTTAGGGTCAATTATGGAATCTTATTTCAACTCCTTTCAATCTGTTTTCTCAAAAACTAATTGGGCTAGTCTATCAGTCAACGAGTATGTTGTATTGTTTTAATTATCAACTTTATCAATTAACCATCTTTGATGATGATAAACTACTTTTATCACATGGAACCCTTTGGAGTATGTTTTTCGACTTCTGGTGAAATTTAATTTCTTTTATGAATGTATCACAACATTTTTATCATATAGCAATGTCATGGAATTCTCAACATTTGGAATTGCCCCTAGCTTAATTATAAATTTGTGTATCTATTTGTAATGACCCAATATTTTCAACCATTCACATCCATTATAAGTGTATAGGCAGACACTCATGCCGGAGTTGAATTGCTCAAAATACCGCGTTGTAAATAAAATTTGGCAAATCTCATAATATACAGTAAATAAATATAATCACAGATCACAGACACAGAGTAAAATAATGCAGCGGAAGTAAAAGAAATAGTAGTTTATGAAGCTATTATATAAATATATCAGAGTTACATGAGATATAACAGAAGAAATAGAATACAACAAAAGTCTCAATATAATAACCAAGTACAAGCTGAGTAGAACAACGGAATTGAAATAGATAGGACATGACAAGTAGATAATCTCCAGCGATTCAAATCTCCAAGAGAGTGGAAATCCAAATCTGTGAATAACTCAGGCTGACCCGAGCGTAAAGCAAAACACAAAACACTCGAGTCAGGACAATATATACTTATATAATGTAAACCAACTCAAGGGAACTGTAATAAGGGTACAAGTAACTTAGAAGATACTTGGTACCGCCCATCCTCTAAGGGTCCGTTAAACTATTTACTATATAGTAATATACGCTATATACAGTAGTGTCTAATCAGTAAAGTATAATCATATAGAAAATAGCGTTAAGGGGATGGAGAACCTTAACACGGTCGGATCTTAAAATCATAATCGTAGTGGGTTCGATATGGTAGGTGACACGGCACACAAGGCAATGCCAGGGTAGATATACCAATTACGCACACGGACTGATGGATACGCATAGTAGCCACTACCGTTCCACCTCGAACAACACTCCCAAATCGGAGGATGGCCATCTAAGCAATCACAAGTAAGAGTATAATATCGAAGAAATGTGTCCGAGAAGAGGTGCTACCTTACTGGTCCGAGATCGCTCCTGTTTTAGCCACCTTATGCCAACTCACGGGAGTTGGGTCCACGTAACATACCTTAAGAACGTCGCCACCATCCTACTTCATTCTGGAATCTCCACCGCGTACACGGTTGTCAAAGTGGTTTTCGGTGTCGACAGAGAGTATGTCCATATCCGATCCCGGTCTCTTTGCCAACCAATCGTTATTATAACCCGTGGTTATAACTTTTAAAAACAATACTTTACTTCAAAATAGAATATCATTTCAAACCATATCTTTATCAAAATAAAGATTAAATCAATTCCAAACCATTTCCATATATTTAAATTTTCATATCATTTCAAAACTTCATTTCAAATCATTTTAATATAATAAAATATCATATCCTTACAAAACTTCATTTCAAATCATTTTAATAAAATAAAATATCCTATCAGTTCAAATCCAAATATTCAACTTTAAATACCTTTTAAATTCAAAGATATCGTTCATTTACTATCATTTCAAATCACCTTTAAATAGTTTATATTCCAATCAAAATAATTCATTTAAACCTTTTAAAAGTGTAATTATTATATTTTCAAATCAAGTATTCAGTTTCCAAAGTTTCAAACCATTCTGAGTTTGTTTACTAAGTCAAAAACCCTAATTATTAAAATTTCAGCATTTCACAGCGTTTAAAAACAACTGCTATAAGTTATATTTGAAAACATTTTTAATTCAGCAAAGACAACACTTAAAACTGCTGTTAAAACTCAGTTTTAGTTGAATTATAGTTCAAAACAGAAAAGACAGCATTTCAGAAGTGTTGCGGTAGTTCAGATTTCAAAACAAGGGTTAAATTTGATTTCAACATACCATTATAGCATTTCCAGAGAATGCTATAATAGGCCTGAGTTCAATATTAGCCTATAAGTTAACCTACAGCAACTACAGCATTCCAGAAATGCTGTAACAGCTCCTTTTTACACAATTTTAGTTCAAAACAGAATCTATAGCATTTCTGAATGCTATTAAAAGTTAATTTCAGGTGTTAGTGTATTTCCAGCAATTAAATAACTTTAATTTAAAAAACATAAACATTTTTAAAATCATATTTTAACATTTAAAATGTTCATTTACATATCATTTAACATATATCTTTTCACAATAAATTTCTTATAATCAAATCCAATTTTCAACAATTTACTTAATAAATTTTAGTGTAAAAGTGTCCAATTCTTCACATTTCAACAAATAAACTTAACACTTCAAATTTAAATTACCATTAGACAATTTAACTAAATTTCCAATTTTATTTAATTAACTTAAACCTTTAATTAAAACCAAATTTCACATTTCTTAGTCAAGTTATATTTTAAAAGATCACTTTTAAACATTCATTTATTTAACCACTAAAATTCATAGAAAAATCAATAATACTTTAATAAATCACTTAAATTCAAATTTAATCAAATTATCACATTTACCATTTCCAAATAAAATTTAATATCCATTTTATTTATATAACTTAAATATCATTTTTAACCAAAATTCCAAATTTCCAACTTAAGTTATATTTCAATAATCCAATTTAACCATTCATTAATTACATTTTTAACTCATAGAAAAATCATAATTTCTTTATTTTAAAACATTTCAAAATCTATTTAAATCAAATTTCATAAATTTATAATTTTTAAAATACTTAAAAATATCCAAACACTTTATAAAATAACCACGGGCCTGTATATAGTTTTCTAACCTAGGTCAAGTGATACGGATATGTATCATTTCAATCCGCAGTTTAAAAAGAAAAATCCGGGTTCTATCATTTCAAACCCGCAATCCCAAGTTAAATAAAATAAATAAAAACCATTCAGGCCTATCATTTCAGCCCATAATGATTTTCCCTATTCTAAAGTCCGTTCGGGTATGTATCATTTCAACCCATAGTGATTCTAGTCTACAGGGAACTTGCAGTGTGATAAACAGATATAAATGAACAGAATACATTATATAACAGTAACGGATGATATAACAGGTGTATAAACATCATATGATCATAACATAGTCAAGTATAACATGATAATATATTTCTACAGATTCACAGGGTGTCAATTTACTAGTTATATAGGTACATATTGTCTGGTGAGAATAACTCACCTGTTAAAGCTGGAGATTAGCGATCAAAACACACAGAATAGATTCCAGAAAGCACAACAAGCACGATATAGCATGACTTTTGATTTGAATGAATGGAGAGCCTTGATATTTATCTTGTAAACAATAACCAAACAAGACAATATACACATAAATATTCAACGCAAACAATGTTGAAACAATGAAGATAAGAAGCAACAACGGAATAGATTACTTGACTGTGCTTTAACCATTCAAAAGCTCGAACAAGGGGTTCATTTTCTCAGCCATGATGATGATGAGTGTGGGAGAGACAAGGTTAACTTCCTCGAATACATAAGACAAAACAATACAAACAATATAAGTTTTCAAATGCACAATACGATGGAATAATATAGAATCAACTGCACGAATCAAAGTAGAATTGCTTTGTTCTTGCTTCCAACAACCTTCAGGTTCAGCCATATGGTGTACTACAGGTCTAAGGCAAGATTTGGATCATGTTTTGGTTGCCTAAGGGTCGGCCAAACATGTTTAGAGGATAGCAAAAGGTGAATATGCATGAAACAACACAAGAAGGCAAAACAATGTCACTTTAACATGGATTCAAGGCAATTCAAGGCTCGGCCAAGGCTCATATGGCACGGCCAGAGGAGTAGGGTCCAAGGTGATGACGTGGTAGAGGGTCCAGGTGGTGCTGGAGGTGGTGGAGGTGGCGGCCATGGGTGGTGGAAGGTGATGGTACCAAAACTAGGTCAGCTTGAGTGCATAGGTGGTGGCTAGTGCTAGTTTAGATGGATTTTTGTGATGATCTTCATCATGGCTTGGCTTGGCCTGAGGAGGAGAGGTGTTAGGCTGTGTGATGGTCAGAGAAAAGTGGTGGTGGTGGTCAGCCACAGCTTGGAGGAAGGGGAATACAGCTATGAAGGTAGAGAGCAAAACAATTAAGAGAAGAGGAGAAATGAATTTTTTGAAAGTGAAAAAAAATGCAGCTGAAATGAGTAGATTACACGCCCAAAACAATTAAGAGAAGAGTTGGGAAAATGAAAGGTCGAGAGATGGAAAGCCTTAGGAGTTTCAAGAGTTTAAAACTTTTCAAATTTCCTCTATTTATTTTTAATAAGTTTAAATATATGGAAATACATATAATTTCAGTTAAAATTCGAAAATGTAACAAATAAAAAAAATATAAATAAATAAATATAAATTATAAATAATTAAATCAGGAAAATAGCAAAAATTGTCAACTAGGCTAGAAAATTTGAAAATAAATGGTATAAACTTTAGAAAATTCATATGAGCTTGTAATATATTTTTAAACATAAATAATAACATAAAATAAAAATACATTCACAAAATAAATATATAAAATTAAATTTAAATATAATTTTAATGAAGAAAATAGCAGAAAATAAGAAAACAACCTTTAAAAATAGGAAATCATCATAGTAAATTTTGGAAAAATTCTATTATTATTTTTGAAATATTTAGAGATGAAAATATACATAAATTAACATATTGACACATATTAAATAAAATATAAGAAAGAAAAATATGATTTATAAAATTTAAAATAGGCAAAATTGCACAATAAAACAAATTATACTAAAAATTGAAATGTACATAACTTTTACATTTTAACTCCGTTTCCAACGAAACGAAAAGCAGTATTCAAGTTATTAAATCTATTTTCATAATAAAAGATAAAATTTATAATTTAAAATATTTAAAATTTAAATTTAAAAGTCAATGACTATTTGACCAAAATTCACATTTTCTGGAAATATTAAATTTAGTCATATTTGGAATTCTAATCCACATCTAAATCAAAGTTTATACTTAAAATAACAAAATTTATTCTTTTTCATAAATAAAGCTTTTGAATATGGAAAAATCAATTTAAAAATATTTGAAAAATACAGGGTTGTTACACTATTTATACTTCATTTATTGCAATGCTATTCAAGATGATGTACTTAGCTTTTGGTAAAATTAGCCACTACTTATTGTTTGGAACATTTCCAACTTAAATTTCTTATGAACATGAATTTGTGATTGCCACACTATATTCAATACCACTTATGAAGTTCAAGTCCGCGCTCTCCTTTATAAGGAGTTCATTGTTTTTATAAACAATTTTCTAATATTTCGTCAATACTCGAGAACACTCTAAACTGTTATTCGGTGCTCTTAATCCGGACTTCATACTTGCCCCATGTATAAAATGCATATGCAAAATGTGATATAGTAAACAATACAACATGTATGATAATTCCGATTACCAATTCATAAGAAATCCATCTTACATACTCTATGTTAAAATTTTGAATATAGTGTCTATGTACATCGTTTTGGGACAATCCCAGCATCCTTTTATACTGATTATAAAAGATGTCGATTTCAAATCCAATATCGAGAATTTAACAACCAAACTAAAATGATTTTAACACGAGTGTAACGATCCAGAATTTTACCACCTTGATTTACGAATATTTAATAAATTTTAAATATTAAAATAATTGTTTTTATAATTAAAATATAACTCTTTTAAATAATAACAAATGATGATAAAATAGATTTGTAAGGACCCAGGATTTTGCCACTTTGAAATAGGCTATTTAAAAATATATTTTTTATAATCAATAAATGGACTTTTATAGGCAAAAAACCAATTTTAATTATTTAATAATGATGATAAAATAGTTTTTAAATTTTGTTGACCAAAATAGATAGTTCAAATAAAAATAGAAAATATGATCGAAGAATGTTTTTTGAATTTTCGACTTTTCGGCACCGAAAAGCTGTCGGGAAACGTTGTGCACATTTTGTTTAACATGCACAAACTTATAAACTAGGGATTGATCAAATTTTAAAATAATATACATGTATACGTATATGAATACTTAATAATATATACATATACATTCATGATATAACTATTTATTCATATTTATATACATATATATATATAAAATATAACCTAAGTTAGCACCTAAACATCACCTAAAACACCTAAGTTAGTACATGAAAATATGGAGGGGGGAGAACATGTGGAACAAGAGGAAAATGGGAGGTATGGGTGCATGCATGTGTGCATTATTTTATTTAAGGTCACTTTATATATTTTATTAAATTCCTAAGTCTATATATACCACCTCCCTTTCATAATTTTCATTTTACAAATCCTACTTCATTTCTTCACTTCCTTGCTTCTTATTTATGTCCACTTCAATGGCGACTAAATTAAAATTCCTAAGACAAAAAAAGAGAAAGTAGTGTAAAAACATAACCGAACACCCTCCATTCACTTCCAAACCTCTTCTCTTCACGAAACAAGCTCCTACACCACAAAAACCACCAAGGCCTAACCTTTTTCTAGCCATGGAAGTGCCTATTGTTCACTAGGACAAGCACATTTAGCCTTCCAAGGGTCCACATCTTCACTTTGTTGAGCTAGGAGCAAGTGAGCTAGGTCGAGAGCAAGTTTAGTTTGATTTAGTGAAAGTTTGGTGAGTAAAGTTTAAAACTCAAGTTACTAACTTTTTAAAGTTGTAAATTTTATGAGTTAAAATGATGCTTAAGTATGTGGCAATGTTATATATTATGTATGCATGCATGTATGTTGATTTGGAGTTGATTGCTTATACCGAAGTTTGAGTAGGCGATAAAAATTACACTCTGAATATTGAAAAAGTTGGTTAGTATTTGTAAAGTAATATTCTCGCTTATGATTATGCTATAATGTAACGACCCTGGATTTTGAACAAATTAAATTGAGAATATTTAATTAATTTTAAATATTTGAACGATGATTTAATTTGAATTCCCGATATAATTTTGAAATCGGCGATTAAATTTTAAAATTAAATCGATCGAAGTTGAATAAAAATTTGAATCTTCAGTTTTAAGCTGAAGAAAAATAATTAAAAAACTTTTGAAATTCGTAATGATAATACTGAAGATAATAGAAACTTCAGAATTGTATTTCAAAGTGTTTCGTTCAGTTTTGAAAATTATATCGTTCAGCCGATATTTAAAAATAGTGTTCCGGGGCACAGTCTCGGAATTCGACGAAACCAGTTCCATTGGATCCGTAATATTGTTTTATTGTCGGATTTCAAATTTCGTATTTTTCGGAGTTGTTATGTGACCATACGGCGGTTAAATGCATTGAAATTTAAATTGAATTCGAATTTAAATTTAAATTCGAAAACTTGGTCAAACTCAGCACGATACCTTCCCCTTATCTCACGCCTGGAATCACATAATAGATCGTGCAAAACCATGCCTCTTCTAAATTTTAAATAACAATCTCCCTCTCCAGTCTTTCAAAATCAAAGAAAAACGAAACTTTTTCGTTCGAAATTTATAATGGCCGCTCCCCTCTTCATTAAAAATTCTTCAGTTTTATTTCACGAAGCTCCGAATCAAGTGCGTGTTCGTTCCAATTTATACGAACTCGATTCCTTTCCTTTTCATTCATTCGAAATCAATTTAAGGCTGCAGCTTCAAAATGATAGGATACGAAAACGAATTCGAATCAAAGTCGAATCTTCTCATTCAAAACAAAATTTCGAGCCTCCCCCTTTCCATTAAATCATGAATTCATCACGTCGCTCTGCTCGAGTGGGGATACTCGATCGAATGGCAATCGCGTTCGCCTGGGTATCGCAAATAGGGGTGTAAGGGCGATTGGAAGCGCGCGTGTGGCCGGGGTTGATTAACGATGGAGGAGAGGAGAGTTCGGCGATTTGGGTTAGCGCACGCGAGGGTTGAGGCTGTCGCGATGGTCAATGGGGTGTTTCGACCCGAAGTGGAGCATCGTGAGTTCTCCGTTGGGTTCGAGCAGCGATCGAATCAAAGGGTGGAGCTGGGTGTTCGAAGTCGAGCAGCGGCATGGGTTCGCAAAACGTGTTAAGGTGAGGTTTAGTAGTTTTCTTTGAATTGAAATTTTTCAATAATCTGTATATAAATACAAATATATATATAATTTTGAAATAGAGGGAAAAATATATGTTATAGTAAGGAAAATCTAAAATGTTAAACAGCTTTCTGAATTTAAGTTGTTCTTCATTTGATTTAAATATAATTAGGAAATCGAAAAATAAATGTATATATATGAGCAGTTGGGAAAAATTGGAAATTTTAGTTTTATAGTAAAGTATAAAAGTATTCTTTTTTAAATATCTACATATATAAGTAAAAAGGGAATTTGTTAGAAATTCAATCTATTAGGTGAAATGATTATTAAAGGAAATTTTTGGTTTAAAATTAAATTAATAAATTCGTTGGATAATTAAGATTGTCAAATGAAAATTTATTATTCGATCTGTTCGAATATTAATAGAATTGTATAAATATTTATACAAGGTTTAAAATCAAGAATCAAGCTGGAAATGAAAATGGATGGCAAATAAAAAGCTAAGGTGAGATCTCCTCACTCAGATTTATATTTGGATTGCAGTTATTGATTTGTTGACTGTTTGGATGTGATATTAGATATAGTAGGATATATCTATATATATATATATAGCAATATATACATATTGGCATATGTATATATTGGATTGATGATTTCCCGCCTCGTATAGCGGATGAGACCCTATTGCGCCGTTAGTAAGCGGATTATTTTTATAAAACCCATATACCGCGATATTCCACCTAGAAGTGGAATTGGTATTGTGCTAACATCTATGGATGCAGGGAAACAGGTTGGAGGGATCCAACTGGATTCCTCACCAGTATTTATTTATTTACAGATATTGTGATGTATTCTGTTATCATATGATGTTGTTGTTGTGATTGACTAATTGGTGCTGTTGCATCATCGGATTCAGTTTTTTGAAGCTTAAAAATAACGACTTTTACTATAAAAAGATTTTTGAAGTGATTTTTGAAAATAAAGGTTTTATTGAATTTTTGAATTGATTTATTTCAAATGAATAAACGTTTAAAATCTTAAAGTTATAAAAGTTAAGATTTTTGGTGAAATTTAACCAAAGTGTGATTTTTGAAATAAATAGTTGATTTATTTATAAAATGGTTTAAGTTGGGATTTTCGAATAACTATAAATGATTTGTATAAAAAGGTTTATAAATTTGATAATTTATAAATCAAAATATTGGACTTATAAAACGAATTTGTGTTAAAAAGAAGTATAAGTGAATGGAATAAATAGATTTATAACGTGAAGTTATAAAGTGAATAGATACCGTAGAATAAAGGATTTATAAGAAATTTACTTATAAATTTGACTTTTACACTTAGATGAGATATGAATAGAAATTGCTAAATGAAATGATTTTATAAGTTGAAATTATTATAAAGTATAAATGCGATTTATAAACGTTGTTTATAAATCCAAAAATCACTTATTTTGATAAGTAAATTATAGAAGTAAATAAAAGAAATTTATAAGTCGAAGTTGTTATTAAAATAGAAATAGAATTTATAAACGTGTTTATAAATTCAAAATCAGTTGAATTTGAGAAATTAAATATAGAAGGTTTTTAAAGAAGATATATTCGCGATTTTGGATAGCGAATTTTTATTGAGATAAAAACGTGTAGAAAATAGTGAAATGTAATTAGTGAAGTATATTCACGATTTTGGACAGTGAATATATTGTTAAGTAAAATGGATATGGTTTTGGAAAAGTGATATTTGAAATAAAGTTAAACGTTTTAACGATGTTTTAAAATGTGTTAAATATCGAAATCATAGATTTCAACATTTATTGTTGAAATAGACGTTTTCGAGGAAGAAGGAAATGGTGGACTATAACACTGTTGTTATAGTAAATGATTTCCGAAAGGAAATGTTTTTATATAGTATTGGGATTTACATATCTATCTTAAATCCGAATCCCTATACTAGTGATTTTGAGTTGTCGTAACGATGTTTTACGTAACATTCGTTTTGACTCAAAGAAATGTTGTTATAGTAAATGATTTCCTTAAAGAATGAATATATACTTAATTTTGATTTAAGTATATCGAATATTTTCAAATGTTGAAAATAAATAGATTTGTGAAATACTTATTTTTAAATAAGTATGGAAATGCTTTTCCAATATGAAATGAACTGTTTTGAGATTTTATCTTCAAAGATAAAATGAAATGTGGAAATTGATTTGAAAATTGTTTTCAAACGGTTAAGTGTGGAAATTATATATCTAGTAAAGATATTTTTGAAGATGAAATAATTTGGGAAAATTATTTGGAATCTGATGATGTTGAGCATCTTTATTGATAGTTAAATAACCGACTATCAATAATTACCTTTAGATAGGTATTTGTTGTGGATTGGATGAATTTGAATGCCACACTTATTTTTAAATAATCGCTCACTATTCGGGTTAGCCGGGAAAGGACCATGGGGTCGTATAACCCATTCCGAATATGTGATACGTCGTTATGGATCGCATTTGAAGACTGGTGTTGAAGACCAGATATTTTTGAAAACGGAAGGATTACCGTCGAGTTACTCTACATCGGCTGATCTCCGATTTAGAGGTTTTATCACCCTTAGTGACGGGAAGTCCGGACGTGATTAGAAATTTATCCGGATATGCAAGGGCTTCGTGAGAAGTGCCTTCGGTTCTGTTCGATCCCGGAACAGACTTGTATGGATTGTGTGTCTGACGTTACAATTTGAGATATAAAGCTGATTTCTTTCAAATACATTCCTGTTGGTGGCGGAGAATTTATTCTCTTAGCTTAACACCCTTCTCTGAGACGTACGAGCTCAGAGGTTATGTAGTTGAAATTTATCAGCGATATATCCCAATTTGGTAACGTGGCATACTGAGTGTTGCTGTGAAATGATCAGTGTTTGATCATTTGTGATATGATCATTTGTTTGATCTTATATCTTTGTGATCATAGGTTGATCATTTTGTTTGACCCGAAGCATGGCTTTGTAGAAAGCGTAGCTTTGTGGACGAGACTTCGTCGAGCCTCACACCCCGGAAATGGTCAAAACAGGAAGGATGCGGCAAGGTTCTAGGGAGTAGCGCCCCTTAGTGTATGTCATTCCTTCTGGATAGAGGTGGTATCATGGTATGGAGCCCAGATACTTAACCTATGTGGTTGCTGCATTTTTACTATGTGGTTTGTTGCGAATCGGGGATCCTCGGGAAGATCGGTTACGATCGGGGGATGACATACGTGTGTCAGTAGTTACCTACTTTTGCAGAGGTAACCCGGCCTTGTGTTGGCAGAGATCTAACCGTAATGTTAGGTTATTTCTCGGGTCGTCTATTCCAGGGACGTACCCATCGTGGAAAAGGAAGTTCCTTAGCCTGACCATTTGTTGGAAATCCAAACTCCAATATGAACCTTGTACGGTATTAGTTGTAGAACCTGCCATTTACGTACGGTGGTCACCACTGTTTAGATGGTAGCTATAGTAGGCATACGATACTGGTCGTATGTTGGCTAAGATTAATATTATACTTTCGAAATGTTTTCTACACTATGCACTAATAATAATATCAAAAAGAATTTGATTTTGCGTAGTAAGCATCTTTGACTATCATAAGAAGAAATCTCCTCCAATTCTGCGTTTGCATTGTGTGTGTGGCGGGAGGTCTTATGGTAGTTTCATTTTTCAAAAGCATTTCGAATTGACTTTAAAATTTCCTGTTGTTGTTTTAAAGAATAACTGTTTTACGATCTCACACCAGTCACCATGACTGACTCGGAGTTTATTGTTTCCCTTCTAAACTCTGGGTGCCCACCAATTTCCACACGGGCAGCCTAGAGTTATGTTATCAGGATATTCTGGAGCTTTGGAAGCAAGCTGGATGGCGAAACGTATCACCTATATTTTTGTATTATTCCGCTGTGTATTCTGTATGAGGACAAGTTATATAACTGTCCATTGTTGTATATGACTCTGATTGATGTATGTATAAACTGATATAGTTCTTTGTTTTAAAAGACTAATGATTATCTATTATATATTGTTCCGCTGCGATGTGTAAGATTCTGATATTGTTTTCTGTTCTGATGTTGTTCTGTTGTTCTCCTCTCTTTCTCTTCTTCTTCTACTCTTTTATTCTTCTTCTACCTTTTTCTTCTTTTTAAAACCATAACTTTTCGGGTTTCCGGCATTCGATGGCTCGGCAGTCGATAAAGTGAGTATCGATGTTGAATTTTCGAAAGTCGAAAATTCCGGGATGTTACATATAATGTTATGATGTGTTATTTTGATTGAACGTTGTACGTGTTGTATGTGGGTTCATGACACAAAGGTAGCGATTCGCTAACCAAAAGCGACGTAGAAATCTGTTTTTTGTCGAAAGTTTGATTTTTGTTTCAAAGTGAAAGGTTTTCAAGTTTAAATCTTTGATTTTGCTTTCAAAAGTTTATTTTCATGTTTTAAAGAAGACAAGAGTTCAAAATTGATGTTTTAAAAGTTATAAAATCAAAATTTCAAGTTTCGAAAATTACGGGTCCGTATAGAGATAGTCGCTATACGTGTAGTTCGGAAAAATTTAACTAGTTTTCTAATCCAACTTGTTTTCACTTAGAAATCTTTATAGAAAATGTTTTCTAACTTTAATTTAGTAACCAGAGAACAATTATTAATTATTTAATCATTTATTTATTTAATGATTATTTGATTGGTTAATTAATTAATAAAGGAAATTAGTACTTAATCATTTGTTAATAATGGTTTTTAAACTTAAATGTTAATCAATTAAGTTAATCATGATTTGTTTCTTAATTAAATTTAATTATTATTTAATTATTAAATAAGAATTAATTATTTATTTATCTAAAATAATTATTGATTAATTATTATTTTAAAAAGGGGTTTTATTTAATTAATCTTTGATTAAAGTTAATTAAGTTTTAATAAGGTTTAATTACCTTTAATTAGAGTTTAATTACTATTTAACAAGGATTAGATTCTCATTCATAAGGGTTATAATTTATTTTAAAATCGCTTTGAGTTTAAGTAACTGGTTTTGTTTTACACTGTTTTCTTTTCAAATTTGTTTTAAATCAAGGGATTTCTATATCACTTACTCTTAAGTAACCCCATATGATTAGGAAAACTAAATAACGTCTATTAGCAGAACTAAACACCATTCTACTATTGCAATTAACTTGTACATTTACTTAAGTTGATTGATTGTTATGTGTTGATCCCTTATATACTCGTTGTTATGTGATGCCATGTTAAATGAGATAAGTGAAACCAAATTAAAAGCACCATTGTGGTCATTAAGCCTTCGTTTGATTTTGTAAGGATAAATATTTCATTTTCATTTTGAAATGGTCTCAAAGTTTTTGCATTTTGAACAAGATATTTAAGAATGATTTGACAAATGGTTTTACGAAATATGTTTTTAACTAATGGGAATGGTTTTCCATGTTATAAAAGGAAGCTTTATAAAGAGTTTTATAAAGAAATTTGTAAATTTATAAAGTGCTTTAGGTAAATGGATTTGAGTTTTAAGCAAAGAAGATTTCATAAATAAGGAAGATTTATAAAATGGAGTTGCTTATTAAATGAAGCTAAATTGACTTAAGGTTATTTAGGAAGTTGTTAAACAAGAAAGGTTTATAAAGAAGTTTTATAAACGATTTTATAGTATTTATAACAGAAGTTTTTGAAAATGATTTGGATATTCATAAAGAAGGTTATAAAAATGTTTAGATATTTATAAAAGCAATTTATATAAATGATTTTGAATATTTATAAAAGGGTGTTATAAATGAATTTGGAAGTTTGGAAAGTATTTTAAAATGGATTTGGATTTCAAGTAAAAGAGATTTCATGAATAAAATAATATTGGTTAAAAAGGATTTATCGAAAGAAATATAAAAAGAATTTGAGATATGGGTTTCTCTAAACTGACTTTTTGAACCGGTGGTATTGAGCCTCTGTTCCACAACACCGAGGGAACTATGTTTAGGGTTGTCCTTACCTCCAATTTAAGCAACATTTTTTAATCCCTTTAACATGATTTGGAAGTAAGAAGTTATTCGCAAATATTTTATGTGTATACTTATGTCAAAGAGATAAGTATAGGAATGTTTTAGACAAACATTTTGAAAAGAGATTTATTAAATAAAGATTTTTATAGAGGCTTAGTGGTTGCCATTGATAAATAAATCTCAAATGGAATTGGTTGCTATTTTTTTATTTGATAGTTAAATAATCAACTATCTATAGACCCAAAATGTAACTTTGGAAATATCTAGGAGAAACATGTGGGTTATATGGCACAGTCATCTCCGATGATGTTGTATTATGCACATAAATCCCGTTTCGCTCTCCTAGGACAAATGATAAGGAAATCCGTCCACTAACGGCTAGGAGGTGATCTCTACTCTTATCTTTGACTGCTTATTTCCTAAAAAATCGAGGTTGAGTTTACCGAAACTATCGAATGTTGTTTCGAAGAGACCGAGATCAGATATGTTATAATACAACAATATTAGAGATAAATAATGATACATCAGAAAAAAATAGAAGTGATAACTCCAAATGATCTCTAAAAGAGGATGAATCCAATAACTCCAATATCAAGCTCGAACCACCATCACGATGCACAAAGATAAGCAAGTGCAGTCCATGAACTCCAAACACTGAACCAGCTCCAGATAATCTACTAAACCTGAATATCTGAGAAACCCAACTCTAGACTGCCAGTGTGGAAATTTGTGGGCACCCAGATCCGAAAACTACTTTGATCCAACTAAAGCATTTCAAAGTAAAGACATCTTAAAGATGTTGGAATTGAAGACGAAGCCCTTTGAAATGCAAGGGTTATTTGCTACTAATCCCGAGGGTGATTCCAAAATGGATGTAGTACAAGTAGTGCCTTCGGTTTGTCCATTTCCTGGACAACTTGTATGGGTGAATGTTGGCATTGCATTGTTGCCTGGAGGGTAGTGTTAGAATTCCAAGTGGGAAGTGCTATATGAAAGGTAAGACGTGACCTCATGAGCCTCACAAACGGAAAAATGGTAAAAACAAGATATGCAGCAGAGCTATGTGGTCAGGTACCACTAGGAGCCACTATCCCATTCTAGATTGTCCATACTCGAGTTGTTTTGCATGCAAACACCAGGATAATATAAAGCCTTGGTTTAAAAAAGGGATGGGGTAATCCGCTTCGCCATGTTAAAGGGGCAGCCGGCTCTGTGTAGATGGGGTACAAGAAGTTCTTGTCAGACTCCAAGTGCATTTTCTAGGGATGTACCATCGGAAAGTAGTTCCTCACCTTGCCATAGTATGGAATCCAATCTCCAATGTGTGCCCTTACGGTTTTGAATTTAGAGCCTAGTATGCTGGAAATTAATATGGTAACAATTTCAGCTATTTTGATTTGTAATTGAATCCTTAGACATTATTATAACATCACTGGCTTTTATATACAAATGTTTTGGTTATCGTAAGGTAAAAAACCCGTATGTGTTTATGTACGAGGTGGTCTAACGAGATGTCTTTGATTTGAAGGTTTTTTATAAAGTTCAAATATATACTTTACTCACACCAGACCCATGTCTGACCTAGAGTTTATTTTCTTTTCCTAAACTCTTGGGTGCTCAAATTTGAATGGGCAACCAAGTAGTTCTGGTTTTCTGCAGATTCATTTTGGAGGAGTTTGGAGCAGGTGGCTTCATCAATAGCTAATTATTACCTTGTTTTCCACTATATTATATGTATATTGTATCTGTTAGGTAGGGATAGCTATTATAACTGTCCTAGGGTAGAATTTGTATTAGTATGACTCTGATGTAACATTTTTGAAATGACTTTGTAATATATTATGTTGAGTAATATATATTGTTCCGCTGCATTGTGAGATTCTTTGTTGTTAGTTTTCTTCTCTTTTATCTTTTCTTTCTTTCACCCCTAATGATCAGTTTTTCGGAACTTGAATGCTTGGCACGCAATATAGTGGATGTATTAGCGTCGATTTTCGAGGGTCGAAAATCCGGTTCGTTACATTTTGTATCAGAGCTTAGGTTAAGTGAACATTTAGCCTTTGGTGGGGTAAACTCATTATAGGTAGGGTGAGTAGTGCCCTAGAATGAGTCTGAGTGTAATATATATATGAGTGCTTATTTTTTAGCGAATAAAAATGTTTTATATTATGTTGTTTGACCTTTTGAGTGACTTAAGAATTCTGGTCGATGCGCTTGATCAGCGTTATCGATAGGGATTTCCTAAGCACTTGAACAAGTTAAATTGACATTATATTGTTTTAAATTTGGTAAATTAAATAATTTTACCTAGGAATATGTTTTCTATATATAAAAAAAATAGGGGATGATTTTCAAAACTATGTAGTTATCTATAAGGAGAGTGGGTTATAGTTAATAATATTTAAATATTATTAACTATAACCCACTCTCCTCATAGATAACTACATAGTGCATTTAGGGTTTAACCATTCATGCTCATCTAGTTTTGGGCATTGACTATTGTCAAATTTAATGGTAGATTTCCTTTTTCAATCATGGGTAGGGTAGATAGAATTTGTAGGAGCATTGAATTGAACATCTTGTGAATACGTTTCACAATTTCACTATAAGTCGTTTGACGATGTGTAGGGTTAAAAAATTAATTTTAATAAAGGTGTTTATTAAAAGGAAATCTTCATATAGTTTTATAAGATGAATTAAGAGAGATGACTTTACAAATCAGAACTATGAAATATGTTTTAAAAATAAAAAGGATTTTGAGAATGTTAAATCCCGGTGGCTTTGATGAATTCCAAATGAATTTGGAAAATAGTAGTAATCTTTCTCAAAAATATTTTTAAATACTTATATTTAAAGATTGTAACAACCCACCTTTTTAGACAGTTTAAATCGACAACAAACCACACATGTCAAACTCAAACCATTCAAATGGGAGGATTGTTATGGGTAAATAAGAAAAAAAGCAGAGAAAGAAAGAAAAACAAACATAAAATCTCACAACGGAATGAAAAAATATAATAATCAAATAAACAGTTCATGAAGCTGTTTACAAATAACATTTGATTATACTTTTATAATACAGATCAGAGTTATATACAACATGAATATAAAAAGAATTGCAGTGGAACAATATGATGCAATGGACATAATGTAATAAATAATCATAGTACAAAATCTTCGTCTTCATCCTCCAGAAATAAGGTCTTCAATACACTGAAAAGCTCTGACTGACCCAAGCGAATTGAAAAGACAAAACACTCGAGTCAGAACTAAAAGATCTTATGTAAGTTAAATCAATAGTAAATAAATATGAGTGTAATGGTGTCAGAGATGTTTACGAGGTTTGACATCTCCTATCCAGTGTCTAACGTGAGTGCAATAACTTAAGAGATGTTCGGGATTCCATCTCCTAAGGATCCGTTAAACTATCTACATACATAGTACAATACGCTATTATAATAGTGTCTACAGTAAAGTAAAGTATTAAAATAGCGTTAAGGCGTTACCTATATCCCCCTTAACACATTTATATATTCCTGTAGTCTATACAGATATTGTAAGCTCCTCCGTAAACTAGAGGTTTACTCGGTGAGCACTCCATAGGTACGGTACAAACCAAACTCGTAATGGGCGCGATAAGGCATGTGACAAGGCACGCGAGGCAATGCCCAGGGTAGGATACTACCGTTTTGCGGATCCGAACTGGTGGTAACGACTAGCAGCTACTACCGCCCACCTTAGAACACACTCCCAAATCAAAATCAAGGGGTGGCCAACAAATCAATCACAAAGTCATAATATGGTATCGAAGAAATGTGCCCGATAGGAGGAGCGACCTGACTTGGCCTGGAATGGCTCCTGTTTTAGCCACACCAAGCTGACTCACGGGAGTTAGGGCTACGTAAATACCTCATACAGAATCGTTCGCCAAACCATCCTACATTCTGGAATGTCCACCGCGTACACAGTTGTTAAAGTGGTTTTCGGTATTGGCAGAGAGTATGTCAATATCCGATCCCGGTCTCTTTAACAACCAAACGCTTATTTCACACCGGATGGTTCTTTCACATTTCCAAAACCGATTCATAATTGATATCAAAATATCATATTCAATTCAATAAATATCACTTTCGAAATCATATTCACTTTCGAAATCATATACACTTTCGAAATCATATCGACAAAATAGGTTAAATCCTCATTTCAAAATCATCATATTTACTCAATATGTCATTTCACTAGAAAATCATTTCAAATCCCAACTTAGGTTTTAATAATCATTTAACCATATTCGCTTTAAATCAAGGATTTAAATATAAAACTTCAACTTTACACAAATCTGAAATTTAGAAATAGTTTAGATAGTTTAAAATAGTTTAAAAATAGTTTAAATAGTTTAAAATAGCTTTTATATGGTTAAATGGTTAAATGCTTTAAATATAGTTTTAATGGTTTTTAATAGTTTAAAATATTTTAAAATAGTTTAAATACTTTAAGATAGTTTAAAATACTTTAAAATAGTTTAAATATAGGTTAAAATAGTTAAAATAGTTTAAAAATTGATTAAAATAGATTGAAATAGTTTGCAATAGATTGAATGGTTTAATAGTTTTAAAATAGGTTAAAATAGTTTGAAATAGTTTGCAATAGATTAAAATGGTTTAATAGTTTTAAAATAGGTTAAAATAGTTTAATAGTTTGAAAATCTAGAAATCAGGATTTTTAAAATAATAAATTTTTAAACAGTTGATATTAAAATAATAAATTTGAAATTAATATCAAATTAAACTATTTCTTTCATTCAACACATCTAGACCATGTCAAGCTTTCAAATCAACAAACTAAAATTTGTCTTTCAATTCAAATTCTCAGTTAAAACCATTTAATAAATATCGATTTCAAGCCCATGTTCGAACAATAAATTCAAACTATTTCAAGTTTAGTAGATTTCAAAATTACATTTTCAAACGTTTCAATAACTCAATTCCGATAAATTTCATTTATACTTCAAATTCCAACTTTAAAATTTCAATTTAATTTCTTTAAACCAATTCCGATTTCAACATTTAAAGCTTGAATTTTCGAAAATAATTCAATTTATATAAATCAAATTTTATTTCCAAATATCATTTAACTAAATTCAAATTTTAAAGATTTTTAAATAATTTAATTTAACCAATCCGGTGTCCGTATATAATTATCTACCCTATGGTCAAGTGATACGGACATATATCATTTCAATCCGCAATAAATTTTAAATTTACGGGTATATATCATTTCAACCCGCAAACCCAAAATAAACTCAAAATCCATAAAATCGCTTGAGTCTATCATTTCAATCCATAACGATTTTTCCCGAATCTATAGATCGTTCGGGTATGTATCATTTCAACCCATAATGATTATCCTAGCAATGACTAAGGGAACTTGTAGTGTTATAACAATATAAATATAACATCCAGTCATCCAATATCAACAATCAAACATCCATCACAATCACCATTCAAATCAACAAATAATAACAACAATTGACTGATTATCAATAACAGGTATTTATAGGAAATTTAAAATTCAATATTAAATTAAATGATGATTAAATTCAATAAAAGTCAGATTTAACTGGAATGGCTATTTAAATATATCAGACAGCAACCAATCAACTTCTAATCATATCATAAATTCAATTTAACTAACATAAGATAATCTAGTAGTTGTGAGTGGATCAAAACACTCGCCTTTGATTTCAAATAGATTTGAAATCCAAAATAAGGCCCAAAATGGAACAGTCTCAGAATTCGTCCAAACCAATTCCAAGATGTCTGAAATTTTGATACGATCCCAATGGAACAAACCGCGCATAAATTGACCTAGTATGGACAAGATATGATAGTTAGAACATTTGAAATCAAAATTTAAATAAATAATATATACGAACCAGAGAATCCACGTCATCCCTATCTCTCCCCATTACGCACGTGACATGCAAGCAGTATCTCATGAAACCCTACCCCAACTGCTCGAACACATCAATAGCCGCCAGCAAAACCTCCAACGCCGCCACCTATCGGCCTGAACGCACACCTCCTACCACTTCGCTAGCCCTGCCACCACCTCGCTATGCCACATCAGTTGTTGAACGACACTGATCGAAGCCCAATTGCCCAGTTGTCGCCTGTACTTTTTAAACCCTAATTGAATTGTTTCCCCATATCCAACCACCGATTGCCCAAACGAACACCACCGATGCACTCCCCATGTCACTCTTCACAACACTGTATCCTCGAATCGACGATCCATGGTCGTTGATCAGCCACCAAATGGATGGCCGAGAATGTTTTGGCAGGTTCTGGACAAACCAAAACTCGATTGTAAAAACGAACAGCAGATTTGGGTTGTGCTCATCGAGAGCTTTCCAACGATATATAATTCGATATAATTTTATGAGTTTTAAATTTTCGATTTGATTTTGATTTTGATTTGTAATTAAATTTAGGAATTTGGGTTTCTGCCATTTGAGACGGAGGAATAGACAGATGGAGTTGTACGTACTGTAATGAGAGATAGAAAGGCTGCTAGGGTTTAGAAGAATCTATTTATATTAACAAAGCCCGATAAGAAAGAATGAACATATTGAATTGGTTCAAACGACATTATGACCAGGAAAGCCCGTTTCGCTTCCGAAACGAAAGTATGTCATTCAATATATCAAAATAGATGTTTTTGATATTTTTAAATCCAATGGAATAGGTTTCAAGTTCTAATTCCATCGTATGAAGAAGTTAGCTTCTAAAATCAGCTTATTTCAAATCGAATTCAATTAAATTGATTTCTACGCGTTTCGAGCCCACACGATCAAACGACAAGTCCGATCGCTACGAAACTTGAAATCCTACAATAATTCACCGTTATGGATCCGATGAAACTGGTTTCGTCGAAATCCGAAACAGTGGCCAAAATGGTTATTTTCACGTTAATTAAATAAATTACTATTAAATTGATTTTATCACTTATCGAATTCAAATTTAATAACTAACCATTTTTATAATTTTTGATTACTTAGCAATTTAAAATCCTTTAAAAAAATTTCCATATCAATTCAATGTTGAATATTACACTAATTATAGCGTTCAGTTTCAACTATAAATTCATTAATTCTAATTTAAAATCCCAATAAATTTATTTATCTTGATTTCACTCTTATTATTAAATCAATTATTGGCTTATGAATATAATTGACATTACTATACATTTTATTACATTCACATTTTACAGCTATTGTCTTAACTCATATTAACGTAATATTTAATTACATTTAATTGCAATTGATTTCCAATTTTATTTCAACAGATTAAATAAATAGGTAACAAATAACAACTGTCACCTTTTACTTAATTCAATCACTTTTATGAGTTTATTATCGACAAACAAATGTTATCACTACTTACACAACACTGATTTTATCTAATTACAATTAATTACATGTTATTTCACCAATTAATACAACATTTGGTTTATTTCCTTATGTACAATTTATAACCAATTATAACTTTACAATCATTTCAATTAATTAGAAATACATTAAAGTAGTTATCACTTACCTTAAATTAACATTATTACATTTCTTTCTAGTTATTTTCTCATTATTAAATCATAAATTTTCCATTTTTCACAACCTTAAATTCCAAAACTTATTTAGTTAATAAATTTAATTATCGAAAATTACGGGTCGTTACAAAGATGAAGTTTGAGAGTAAGATTTTCTTTGGATAGTTTGGGAATAAGTCTTGATCTGATTTGTGATTATCAGTGTGAAGCCCCACCTCTATGCTCACAATAACAAAGAGTATTAAAAGAAATACTGTATGTTATTACGAAGAATAAGGCTGGATAGGAGCGGCCATCCGTAGTTGGCCTTACACTAGTATTGGTTACCTCGATAGGAGTGGTATATATTTTTCATTTTTCATCTCTTATTTGTTTACTCCCATAGACATACCCAATTCCAGTATAAAACAAACTACGATGGTTCATAATAGTTTAGGACAATAAATATAATAATAACACAAATACTAAAAATGCGGAACACAGATAACAAAAGTCTCATATATATATGACTGATGTCAGTTACAATACAGTTGACACAATACATATGATACAACTACAACAGTCGACTCTGGAAATTATATATACAAGTACATTATCGACTAATATACATGAATACATATCAACCTATACTATGACACGACAACTCCAAAAGATATGAAAAGTCTTCATAGCTCAAACAGCAACCCAAAGCAAGATATCTACAACCTGAAATAACTTGGGTCTGACCCGAGTACTAAATTCAAAAGAAAATAATACACGGGTCAGTCTAATTCAAACTCAGTTATTAATGCACAGAAGCAATAATAATCAAATATCAAATAGACGACAGTCACAAAAATCTCGTATATCCATCTCCTCGATAAGAGAATCGGATAACGGCAGATATAACACTAAACAGTGTTAAACAACAAATCAGCAAATCCAAATCATCAACAAGGATAAATAAACAAGATTATCAATGAAGATAATTTAGAAAACAACAGAATTGTCTAAACGACAATTAACACAAAATCCAATTATTAAATAATAATTAGAAACTCAGAATCTAATTATCGAATAGATAATTAGACACAACAAAATGATCAATCGAACTGAATCAAGGGGAAATTAATTTAAAGGACAAAGATTTGTATATTTTTTGCCTCAAGGACACGACCTCAATATTTTTACCACAAGGACAAACATTCTCCTAAAAATTATTCATAAGGAAAAACGTTTTCCAAAATTATTCATAAGGACAACAAAACTGCTACCGAACTAAAAACTGATACCTAAAAACTGCTACCATAACTACAAACTGATATCTAAAAACTGCTATCAATAACTAAAAACTGATACCCAAAGAAAGTTGTCCTTCAGGATAAAATATTGAAGGTCTGTCCTTGAGGCTAAAACGCTGAGAAATTTTGTCCTTGACAATAATTTCCTGTTGAATCAAATACAATTCCCAAATATTGAATTGAACACAAAACAATTCAAATAATTGAAATATCAATTAAAACGTCACTTTTGGTAGGGCTGCAGTACACGCACGCATGTACTGCCTCGCCACTATAGTGATGAATTACACAAAAGCTCAGCAAATCAAAATGCAAATGAATACAGTGCATCAATACAATGCAAACCAACAAGGGCAAGACTGCATACAAACGAAACTGCAGTCACCACAAGAATGCAACAATTCAAGTTCCAAAATGACAAGAGAAGATAAAAACAGTGGTGCAACTACAGGAAGACAGCAACTGAAGGTGAGAGCACCAAGGATATGGCACCACAACACACAACAGAAAAAGACGCAGAGCAGCCTCACTTGAAAATAATGTCACCAGTGAAGCACAGTGACCAAATGCAAATGAATACAAAGCATCAATGCAATGTATCAGATTCGAGAACAAAGGTAGTAGTACAACACAGTTCAACTACAACTGCACAGCCACAACATGTATACATGTACATGAAACAACAAATACAAATACACCCGTAAACTACATGCCTCGAAGAACAGAGGACAGAACCCGAAGACAACGTGAAACTGCATCAAAGTGACCACAGTGCACATGAGGATTGACTCAGTGCTATTGAAAATAAAGTGCATCGGTGCACATGAATAAAATATATTGCTTTTCCAAAACAAAATATTTGAATTTAAACAGCTGCAGTTCAAAATAAAAGTGAAGCAACACAAGATAAATCAGATCAGGCAGCAAACTCCAAATGGATATCACAAGTACAGACTCAAGTGTACAACTCGAAGCAATACTCAGTGTACGACTAACAAGTTCATATGTACAACAAACACAAAGCCAATGCCGAAGTCGAGTGTGCTACATAATAACCATGCAAAAGCCATGGAACAACAAAACAAAGTCAAGCAAGGTAGAACCGAAGTCAAAATGAAATCATCATCATAGTAAATTCAATGGAAACAGAGATCGAAATCAACATCTGCACAGTTCAAATTCGAACTATGGTGGCCAAGTAAATTGACCAAGTCACGAATTGGGAACGTGGGTATCAAGTAACAATTTTTTTATGAAATGGACAAAGTCAGATAAATCATCAACATCAAAACATAATCTTACGACTGGGATAAATAAATTGATGTAGTCAAATGATCATATACGAACGAATATATAGAAGTTCAAATCCTATATAAACAGTAACACCATCGACAACTACCAATAATCAAACATCAGGTCAAAAGCACTCGATAATTTCAAGTAAAACACCGCAAGGTACAAGTCAAACGAGACAAATTCCAAAACGATTAAAGCCCTGGTTGTCAAGAAATCAAAGCAACGAAAGATTATACGACTTTGAATCTAGATGTGAGTGAGGAAATCACTCACCTTGTTTCCCTTAGCACGAATCGAAAATCGGTAGCCAGAGTCGAAGCAATTAACGTCGGCCTCTTCACATTTCACCGAATCCCTAATTTTGAAGAAGAGGAATGAACACGAACGAGCCGCCATTGTTTATTTTCTCGTTTGTTTAGGGTTTTGAACGAATGGATGGATGGAGTAAGTGGAACGGGTCTTAATAATCTCGGCACCAAATAAAAGAAAATGTGGGCCAAGTGAATTTTAAAGCCCGCATAGCCTCTAACCAATTTCTTCAAAGAATTCCAACTGATAAAATCCCAATAGAAATTAACAACCAATTTAATCGTCGTTTGACGATAATTAATTGTTCTAAACTCCGGGTTGTTACAGCTCCCCTCCTTATAAAAATTGCGTCCCCGCAATTTTCATAATTAAAGTTGTCAATAACAATTATTTTTCTAACATAAACTGGTTAAGCTAGAAAAATAAGGTCAAGAACATAAACGCCAAAGAAATCTTTTAATTTCATAAAAGGAATTCACAATTTCTCAACAAAAATCTAATTATCAATAGATAATCAGAAAATAGCTAAACTGGATAAACACAATTATCAGCAATATTCAATTATCAATTAGATAATTAGAATATAGAAATTACAGAACAGCAATATCTAATTATCGATACGATAATTAGAAAGCAGCAAAATCTAATTATCAACAAGGATAATTAGAAAACACAAATCATAAATCGCTAAACCGCAGATATCCAGTTATCCAACAAATAACTAGAAAACACGAACTTCATAATCAGCAAACTCTAACTATCAACAGAGATAGGTAGAAAATAGCAATTCAATAAAATCAACCTAATCTAGAATCAATTAGAGACTAGAAAATCTCGTAATCAGCAAAACTAGCAAATATCCGATTATCAAAAATGATAATCAGAAAACACAATTATCCAATTAACAAAACGATAATCAGAAAATATCAGATAATCAGAAATCTCAAATCAACAAATATCTAATTATCAAAAACGATAATCAGAAAACATCAAATATCTAATTATCAAAAACGATAATCAGAAATCTCAAATCAACAAATATTTAATTATCAAAAACGATAATCAAATCTCAAATATCTAATTATCACAAGCGATAATCAAAATCTCAAATCAACAAATATTTAATTATCAAAAACGATAATCAAATTTCAAATATCTAATTATCACAAACGATAATCAGAAATCTCAAATCAACAAATATCTAATTATCAAAAACGATAATCAGAATCACAAATCAACAAATATCTAATTATCACAAACGATAATCAGAACTTAAATCAACAAATATCTAATTATCACAAACGATAATCAGAAATCTCAAATCAACAAATATCTAATATCAAAAATGATAATCAGAATCACAAATCAACAAATATCTAATTATCAAAAACGATAATAAAAAATCTCAAATCAACAAATATCTAATTATCAAAAACGATAATCAGAAAACATCAAATATCTAATTATCAAAAACGATAATTAGAAATCTCAAATCAACAAATATTTAATTATCAAAAACGATAATCAAATCTCAAATATCTAATTATCACAAGCGATAATCAGAATTCAAATCAACAAATATCTAATTATCACATACGATAATCAGAAATCTCAAATCAACAAATATCTAATTATCAAAAACGATAATCAGAATCACAAATCAACAAATATCTAATTATCGCAAACGATAATCAGAACTCAAATCAACAAATATCTAATTATCAAAAACGATAATCAGAATCACAAATCAACAAATATCTAATTATCACAAACGATAATCGGAACTCAAATCAACAAATATCTAATTATCACAAACGATAATCAGAAATCTCAAATCAACAAATATCTAATTATCAAAAACGATAATCAGAATCACAAATCAACAAATATCTAATTATCAAAAACGATAATCAGAAATCTCAAATCAACAAATATCTAATTATCAAAAACAATAATCGGAATCACAAATATCCGATTATCAAAAACGATAATCAAAAACAACAAATATCCAATTACCTGTAGATAATTGGAAACAACAAATATCTAGAAATCAATTAAGAAGACTAGAAAATCAACGTAAAAGCTTGGATCGATCCCATCAGATGGCGAGTTTTTTAGTTCGCCGCACGTGCATCAACAAATGGCCAAAGCCTACCAAGTACTCAACATAATTTTGGCGCCCATCAGATGACCCGAAGGTCCGTAGAGTGACCCGAAGGTCTAGTACTGGTATTTGACCCGAAGGTCCATCAGAGTGGCCCGAAAGCCCAACAAATGACCCGAAGGTCCAACAAATGACCCGAAGGTCCAACATAGTGGCTCGAAAGCACACAAAATCATCAAAATCATCAAACAGCAGATGTTTCAATTAACGAGTCCGGAATTAACCGAAATAGCAAACGCACATGTCCCATACCACGTGTTTTACTAAATCGTTTGATTCTCTTCATCGTTTCCCTGAAAGTGCAAAATTGTGTATTTTGTAAAAATACATTTTACATTCTCAAACGAACAAGTTCGGAATTAAGCGAATTAGTAAAAGAAAGGGGTCATAGTCCTCGATTTTGCTGAAATGTTTAAATCGCTTCCTCATTCTTTTGAAAGCGCAAACTGTAAAATTCCTGAAAATAATTTTTTTTATTTTATAAAAATAACAATTAACATTCTCAACTAGACAAGTCCGGAGTTAAGCGAATCAGTAAAAGAAAGGGGTCATAGTCCTCGATTTTGCTGAAACGTTTAAGTCGCTTCCTCATTCTTTTGAAAGCGCAAACTGTTAAAATTTTTATAAAACAATTTTCATTTTAAAACGATTTTCCAATCACATGATTAAAGAAACAACATCGGTAGCAATTTCGAAAAGAAAATTGTACTTCTCAAAACACCGTAAAAACGGATCTCAAAATCAGCATTGCGGAATAACCGCTTGAAAACCCACTTTTAAATTTTGACGGTTACTGAAGTCAAAGCGACAGTAATTTTTTTTTTTAACGTCAAAATCTCATCAAAATAGTTTGCATCAAAATGTAATACTAGTGAATTTTCATTCATTAAAAATGTCAATAAAACACCGTGCTTCAAAAATTTAGCATCGATGTAAAAATCCCGTTATAAAGATAACGACAACCAAAATACGTTTAAACCAAACACCGGTTCAACGTAAAATTAATGCAGTAATGTGCAACTCAAATTTGCACGTACTACAAAATGAACAAAGAAATCATTCGAATGTATCTTCAATGAAGATAATTCAAAACAACAAAATCTAATCAATATATGATTAGCATAAAAGAAAACCAGCAAAAATCTCAACAAAAATCACATAACTGCAATCGCTTCGAATCCTCAAATCGGATTCGAAATTTTCGAAGAAACAAAATAAATACAGCTATGTTAACAACAAATGAAATTTATTTCAATTTCATATTTTGATTTTTTAAATCAAAAAGATTATCAGCTGTATTCAGCGAAGACAGTTTCACTGTTTCCGCTGCGCACTCTGATAAACAGAACACAAATCAATCAATCATCAAAACACGGTTCCACTTTTATTTTTAAATAAATATATTTAAAAATTTCAACATAATTTCAAAACTTTAGTTTTGACTCAAAGCACAAATAAAACATCGACTAATAGTTGTAACACATGTTCCATCTAAGTTATGTTTTATATTATGTCCATAAACCCAAAGCTCTGATACCAACTGTGACGCCCCACCTCTATGCTCACAATAACAAAGAGTATTAAAAGAAATACTATCTGCTATTACGAAGAATAAGGCTGGATAGGAGCGGCCATCCGTAGTTGGCCTTACACTAGTATTGGTAACCTCGATAGGAGTGGTATATATGTTTCATTTTTCATCTCTTATTTGTTTACTCCCATCGACATACACAATTCCAGTATAAAATGAACTACGATGGTTCATAATAGTTTAGGACAATAAATATAATAATAACACAGATACTAAAAATGCGGAACACAGATAACAAAAGTCTCATATATATATGACTGATGTCAGTTACAATACAATTGACACAATACATATGATACAACTACAACAGTCGACTCTGGAAGTTATATATACAAGTACATTATCGACTAATATACATGAATACATATCAACCTATACTATGACACGACAACTCCAAAAGATATGAAAAGTCTTCATAGCTCAAACAGCAACCCAAAGCAAGATATCTACAACCTGAAATAACTCGGGTCTGACCCGAGTATTAAATTCAAAAGAAAATAATACACGGGTCAGTCTAATTCAAACTCAGTTATTAATGCACAGAAGCAATAATAATCAAATATCAAATAGACGACAGTCACAAAAATCTCGTATATCCATCTCCTCGATAAGAGAATCGGATAACGGCAGATATAACACTAAACAGTGTTAAACAACAAATCAGCAAATCCAAATCATCAACAAGGATAAATAAACAGGATTATCAATGAAGATAATTTAGAAAACAACAGAATTGTCTAAACGACAATTAACACAAAATCCAATTATTAAATAATAATTAGAAACTCAGAATCTAATTATCGAATAGATAATTAGACACAACAAAATGATCAATCGAACTGAATCAAATACAATTCCCAAATATTGAATTGAACACAAAACAATTCAAATAATTGAAATATCAATTAAAACGTCACTTTTGGTAGGGCTGCAGTACACGCACGCATGTACTGCCTCGCCACTACAGTGATGAATTACACAAAAGCTCAGCAAATCAAAATGCAAATGAATACAGTGCATCAATGCAATGCAAACCAACAAGGGCAAGACTACATACAAACGAAACTGCAGTCACCACAAGAATGCAACAATTCAAGTTCCAAAATGACAAGAGAAGATGACAACAGTGGTGCAACTACAGGAAGACAGCAACTGAAGGTGAGAGCACCAAGGATATGGCACCACAACGCACAACAGAAAAAGGCGCAGAGCAGCCTCACTTGAAAATAATGTCACCAGTGAAGCACAGTGACCAAATGCAAATGAATACAAAGCATCAATGCAATGTATCAGATTCGAGAACAATGGTAGTAGTACAACACAGTTCAACTACAACTGCACAGCCACAACATGTATACATGTACATGAAACAGCAAATACAAATACACCCGTAAAATACATGCCTCGAAGAACAGAGGACATAACCCGAAGACAACGTGAAACTACATCAAAGTGACCGCAGTGCACATGAGGATTGACTCAGTGCTATTGAAAATAAAGTGCATCAGTGCACATGAATAAAATATATTGCTTTTCCAAAACAAAATATTTGAATTTCAACAGCTGCAGTTCAAAATAAAAGTGAAGTAACACAAGATAAATCAGATCAGGCAGCAAACTCCAGATGGATATCACAAGTACAGACTCAAGTGTACAACTCGAAGCAATACTCAGTGTACGACTAACAAGTTCATATGTACAACAAACACAAAGCCAATGCCAAAGTCGAGTGTGCTACATAATAACCATGCAAAAGCCATGGAACAACAAAACAAAGTCAAGCAAGGTATAACCGAAGTCAAAATGAAATCACCATCACAGTAAAGTCAATGGAAACAGAGATCGAAATCAGCATCTACACAGTTCAAATTCGAACTATGGTGGCCAAGTAAATTGACCAAGTCACGAATTGGGAACGTGAGTATCAAGTAACAATTTTTTTATGAAATGGACAAAGTCAGATAAATCATCAACATCAAAACATAATCATACGGCTGGGATAAATAAATTGATGTAGTCAAATGATCATATACGAACGAATATATAGAAGTTCAAATCCTATATAAACAGTAACACCATCGACAACTACCAATAATCAAACATCAGGTCAAAAGCACTCGACAATTTCAAGTAAAACACCGCAAGGTACAAGTCAAACGAGACAAATTCCAAAATGATTAAAGCCCTGGTTGTCAAGAAACCAAAGCAACGAAAGATTATACGACTTTGAATCTAGATGTGAGTTAGGAAATCACTCACCTTGTTTCCCTTAGCACGAATCGAAAATCGGTAGCCAGAGTCGAAGCAATTAACGTCGGCCTCTTCACATTTCACCGAAGCCCTAATTTTGAAGAAGAGGAACGAACATGAACGAGCCGCCATTGTTTATTTTCTCGTTTGTTTAGGGTTTTGAACGAATGGATGGATGGAGTAAGTGGAACGAGTCTTAATAATCTCGGCACCAAATAAAAGAAAACGTGGGCCAAGCGAATTTTAAAGCCCGCATAGCCTCTAACCAATTTCTTCAAAGAATTCCAACTGATAAAATCCCAACAGAAATTAATAACCAATTTAATCATCGTTTGACGATAATTAATTGTTCTAAACTCCGGGTTGTTACAATCAGAATAACCTTCAAGTGACAATCGAATGTTTTCTTAGGCAGATAGGATGGTGCACTTAGTAAATTATTCTCTTTGTCATTGTACAAATTGAAACTAGTTCAAATACGAATGAATCCAAAGCAAGTGGATGATTTTGTTAAAAACTATTTGTCAATAAAATAGTATTGCTTCAAGAAGAAATTTGGAAAAAGAAGAAATACTTTTAGTTCGAGTGTCTCGAAAATGACTAAAAATGGGTAAGAGATGTGTTCGGATGGTAAACACTTCTCTTGAGTATTGCCCTTCTTAGTAAAGGGGTATACAGTACTATTTGGTAGCACCTAGTTCCTTGACATCGTTTTAGAGTTACTCAGGCTATATGTTTGTTTTCAAAACGTTTTTGAAATAAAACCTGGTATTGTGTTCTTAGATCCCTTAAAGGAAGAGTTTTCAAAATAAAAAGATATTTCAAAGGTGGATGAACAAATGAAGTTTTAATTAGGTTAATTTAATAAAGAGGTTGATTTGGTTGACTTAGTTTCAAGACCCAAGTTATTTTGGCCTACATCTAATAGTTAAAATTAAATAGAATTAAAAATCAGATGTTTGTATATACGCTTAAGATATAGAAAGGAATTATAAAAATTAATTAGAATTAAAAATGATTTTTATGAAGCATGGCATAAAGGTGGGATAGTTAGATAGTAAGAATCATTAGATCAGTACGTAGGTATTACGTAGATCATTTCTCCTTTTCACATAGTTCTCGATCCAAGATTCGATCATATGACTTAAGGTGTTTCGCACCATTCCGAATAAGGATTAATCACTCAATTTTTGACGGCGAGCGTTGGTGAGGGTTCTTACGTAGAACCAAAAGTTGTCTGCTATAGTTTATGGCTATGCGAGGAGAACAGAGATTTCTAATTAAGAGGCCTAATCAAAGTCCATACTAGGAAGTCGGGTGAGCGATACTAGTTCGGAAGTGAAGTTATGTGTTCGAGTGAATGATCAAATCATATTTTACATAGGAATGATCTATGTACATCATACAGACTAATGAATGGTTTAAGTGTTTCTGGAAATTAGGGTTGTGGTACAATTTCGGGGACGAAATTCTTTTAAAGGGGGAAGAGTGTAACAACCCGAAATTTTACCACCTTCGTTTACGAATATTTAATAAAATTTAAATATTAAAATAATAGGTTTTATAATTAAAATATAACTCTTTCAAATAATAACAAATGATGGTAAAATAGATTTGTAACAACCCAAGATTTTGCCACTTTGAAATAGGCTATTTAAAAATATATATTTTTTATAATCAATAAATGGATTTTTATTAACAAATAAACCAATTTTAATTATTTAATAATGATGATAAATAGCTTTCAGAATTTGTTTACCAATATAGATAGTTCAAAATAAAATAGAAATTTGACCGAAGAACGTTTTTCGACTTTTCGGCACCGAAAAGTTGTCAGGAAACGTTGTGCACATTTTGTTTAACAAGCACACACTTATAAACAAGGGTTTGATCGAATTTGCAAATAATATACATGCATATACATGGATACATACATGAATACTTAATATTATATACATATACATTCATGATATGATTATTTATGCATATTTATATACATATATATAATATAATATAACCTAAGTTAGTACCTAAACATCACCTAAAACCCCTAGATTAGTGCATGAAAGTATGGAAGGGGGAGAAAATGTGGAACAAGAGGGAGTGGGGAGGTATGGGTGCATGCATGTGTGTATTATTTTATTTAAGGCCACTTTAAATATTTTATTAAATTCCTAAGCCTATATATACCACCTCCCTTTCATAATTTTTGTAACAACCCGGAGTATGATAACAGTTGATTATCGTCAAATGACGATTTAATTTGTTAGACAATTGCAATTGAAATTTTATTCGAGTTAAAATTCGTGCATAAAATTGTTAAGTACTTTTGTCAGTGTAAATTCATTTATAAAACGATTAACGTTGACAAATATTTGCTGTCAGGAGTTTCGATACTAGTAGACATTCGTTTAAGAATCTGAGATGGTTAGTTCAACAACATAATTTAACAAAAACAAAACAAAATTGTTTTTAAAAGAAAAGAAAAAAAAATTGATTTAACATCCCTCCATACCTCAAGTACCCCACCCCATACCCCTCCAAAGACACGCCCCCCTCTCTTTTCAATCAGAACAAAAGAAAGTAAACGAACGAAATAAAATGGCGGCATCATCTTCGCCCTCGTCTTCTACAAATTAGAATAACTTGGCCCGTTTTTCTCGTTTGCCACGACCTCAGATTTCGATCGTTGAAACAGGTGAGTAAATCGACTTACTCACATCTAATTTGTGCTTAGTTTGATGCTCAGTAGTTTAATTTGGTTTTGTTGTTGATGATTTCTTTGATGTTCGTTCGTATAAACGTATATGCTTGAATTGATCTTCGAGCTTTCGATTATTTTACGAGAATGAGTTTTCTGACTCCTTAAATTCGTATATATTGATATTTGCTTCTCGAGTTGATTTTGAACTGTGGGTTTACGTGGTAATCACTGGTTCGAGTCTGACTTTGACGATATTGATTTCGTCTCTGTGATTTCGGCTGTTGCTTTGATTTTCATTCGTCTCTGGCTATTTCTTTAGTATGGAGCTGTCGACTTCGGTCGTTATTTTGGGTATATGAGATTGCATAACTTTGGCCACAGCCTCTAGTGGCCCTGCGATTTAATCGATTTTGGGCCTGTTTCTTTTGTTCATCGAATTTTATGGATTTCACTGATCATTGAGTTTGATTTTGTGGCCCCTGTATATATGCAGGAGGCCCTAATTTTATTTGTTGCCTTGACTTGTTCGATTTCCTGGGTCGAACTTGTTGCACACTCCCGAGCTTGTTTTACTGATACATTGAGCTCGTATAGTCTTCATTTAGGGTAGTCTGTACTGCTCATGTTGTATTCATCCCCTGATTGCTTTGTACTTTCGTGGCTAATCATTTGTATACATACATTCATGTATGTATATAGTTGTATGATCATTGGCTGCACTCTGAAATCTTGAGTTGTATTGGTGAACTTCACTTTCATCGTCATCTGTATGTATGCCTTATCATTCACTTGACTATTTGTATACGTACATCGCTTTGATGTTGTCTATGTGATGCATTTGACATTGATACTGTTGTTCAATTTTCTTCCAGTAGTTGCCTTTGCATTCTGTAGTCACGTGTACATCATTAACACTAGAGTCTGGTTCATGTCTTGAATTTGTTGCACTGAATCTTGATACATTTTGTATTCAATCTGGATCTCGAGTGCTGTTACATGTGGGGTTTTAGTTATGGGTTTCTTTGGTACTGGGAAAGTTTGTTGTTCCGTCTGCATTAATATTGGTGCATTCATATCCCTGTCTAATTAGTTCAGATTTGAACTGAACTTGAGTTGCAGTGCTTCATGTTGCAATTGAATATCACTGTGTTGCATTTAGCTTGACTTTGTCTGATTTCGGTTGTACTATCTGTTTCATTGATTTGCTCCACACTTGATCCCTTGAGTTTACCTGTCTGTTCTCTGACCATATGACAGTGGCTTCATTACCTTGTTGTTCCTGCCTGTAGTTGACCATTTGTGTTCACTGTGTATTCATGTGCATTGATACTCAAGTCTTGATTCACTGTAGCTGGTGCATACCGTTGCTGCCATTATTGTGGGCACTGACTTCACTTCGTCTGCACTTTGATGATTAGGTCGTATTGCTTCTGACTTTTGACATACAGTCTTCATTCATTTCGAGTTAGTCGCTTACAGTTGCATTGTTGACCCATTACTCTGGTTGACATTTTGTTATCGCCTACTTGTATCAAGCCATATCATCACTTAGTTATTGCAGTCTTCGAGTAGTTAGTGCACTTGTATACAGCTGCATTGGTTAGTTCTTTGCAGTCTTCACTATACCATATTGTCACTGCATATCTCTTTTGCACTTCTTTCCTTGTGCTTTAGTTTTCACACTGCTGTCACTTGTAGTTGCTGCAGTGTTATAGTTCATGGTCTTCATTTGGGACAGTGTTCATATACTCTTGAGTCATGTTTCATTTTATTGAATTGGTTGGGCTGGAGTTGTTGGTTCATCTGTAGCATTGATGTGTGCAGTCTTGTACATGTCCCTTTTTCATTTTGAATTATGTTGAGGCCAATTGCTTTCGATTCCTCGAGCCAGTTGCATATTGGATTGCTTTTGTTTGCAATTGTGTTGAGTCACGCTAGTGTGACCTGACCTTTGCAGTTTCGTCGTACGGTAGTGGCGAGGCAGTGCACGTGTGCGTGTACTCCAGCCACACCGAGATTTAATTTAACTTGATGCCATCTGTTCTGTTTTATTAAGCGTATTTTGAAATGGTTCATTTTGATTTGAGTTGGATTTGCTGGCTTTTGGATTCATTGATCTTCTGAGTATTTGATAGACTGTATTGGCGAGGCAGTACACGTTAGCGTGTACTGCAGCCAACCAGCACTGTTGTTTTTAAATTGACATTTCAATTATTTAAATTGATCTGGATTGCTGATTTAGTGTTTAACACTGTTTAGTGTTATATCTGTCGTTATCCAATTCTCGTATCGAGAGTTGGATATACGTGATTTCTGTGACTGTCATCTATTTGTGATTATTATTGCTACTGTGCATTAATAACTGAGTTTGAATTAGACTGACCCGTGTATTATTTTCTTTTGAATATAATACTCGGGTCAGACCCGAGTATTTCAGGTTGTAGATTTCCTTCTTTGAGTTGCTGTTCGGGGCTTGAAGACTTTTCACATCTTCTGAAGTTGTCAGTGTCATTTTGTAGTAGTCGTGTCATTGTATAGAACGATACGTATTCATGTATATTAGTCGATAATGTACTTGTATATATAACTTCTAGAGTCGACAGTTGTAGTTGTATCATATGTATCGTGTCAACTATATTGTAACTGACATCGGTTATATATATGAGATTTTTGTTAACCTGTGTTCCGCATTTATATTATCTGTGTTATTGTTATATCTAATGTCCTAAACTATTATGAACTATCGTAGTTTGTTTTATACTGATAATTGGATATGTCGATGGGAGTAAATAAATAATAGATGAAAAATAAAAAGTATGTACCACTCCTATCGAGATAACCAATATTAGTGTAAGGCCAATTACGGATGGTCGCTCCTATCCAGCCTTATTCTTCGTAATAATAGACAGTATTTCTTTTAATACTCTTTGTTATTATGAGCATAGAGGTGGGGCGTCACAGTTGGTATCATAGCTTGGGGTTTATGGACATAATATAAAACATAACTTAGATGGAACATATGTTACAACTATTGGTCGACGGTTTAATTGTATTCTGAGTCAAAACTAAAGTTTTGAAATTTGGATGAAATTTTTAAATATCCTTATTTAAAAATAAAAGTGAATTTGTGTTCTGATAATTTAATTGATTTGAGTACTGTTTATCAGAGTGCGCAGCGGAAACAGTGAAACTGTCTTTGCTGAGTACAATCGATAATCTTTTTGATGAAAAAAAATAAAAATCGAAATACGAAATTGATATGAATTTCATTTGTTGTTTACATAGATGTAATTATTTTGTTTCTTTGAGAATTTCGAATCCGAATTGAGGATTCGAAGAAATTGCAACTATGTGATTTTTGTTGAAATTTCCGCTGGCTTTCTTTTGTATAATCATATATTGATCAGATTTTTGCTGTTTTGAATTATCTTCATTGAAGATACATTTGAATGATTCTTTGTTCATTTTGTAGTACGTGCAAAAATTTAAATTGCACGTTATTGCATTTATTTTACGTTGAACCGATGCTTGGTTATGAAACGTATTTTGTTGCCGTTATTTTTATAACGGGATTTTACACCAATGCTATATTTTGAAGCACGGTGTTTTGTGGCGTTTTGATGAATGAAAATTCACTGATATTACATTTTGATGTAAATTATTTTGATGAGATTTTGACGTTTAAAAATTATTGTCACCTTGGCTTCAGTAACCGTCAAGTTTTAAAAGTGGATTTTCAAGCGGTTATTCCGCAGTACTGATTTGTGACCGTTTTTACGGTATTTTGAGAAGTACAATTTCCTTATCGAAATTGTTACTAATATTGCTGCTTTAATCACGTGATTGAAACTCGTTTTAAAAATGAAAATTGTTTTATAAATTTTTAACGGTTTGCGTTTTCAAAAGGATGAGAAAGCGACTTAAACGATTCAGCAAAATCGAGGATTATGACCCCTTTCTTTTACTGTTTCGCTTAACTCCGGACTTGTCCAGTTGAGAAGGTGAATTGTTATTTTTACAAAATAAATAAAATTGTTTTCAGAAATTTAACAGTTTACGCTTTCAAAAGAATGAGGAAGCGATTTAAACGTTTCAGCAAAATCGAGGACTATGACCCCTTTCTTTTACTGATTCGCTTAATTCCGGACTTGTCCGTTTGAGGATGTAAAGTGTATTTTTACAAAATACACAATTTTGCACTTTCAAGGAAACGATGAAGAGAATTAAACGATTTAGCAAAAGTGCGGAGTATGGAACCACACTTTTACTTTTTCGGTTAATTCCGGACTCGTTAATTGAATATCTGTTGTTTTGATGATTTTGATGAATTTTACACTTTCAAGGAAACGATGAAGAGAATCAAACGATTTAGTAAAACACGTGGTATGGGACATGTGCGTTTGCTGTTTCGGTTAATTCCGGACTCGTTAATTGAAACATTTTGATGCTTTCGTGTGCTTTCGAGCCACTATGAGGACCTTCGGGTCATTTGTTGGGCTTTCGAGCCACTCTGCGGACCTTCGGGTCATTTGTTGGGCTTTCGGGCCACTCTGCGGACCTTCGGGTCAAATACCAATACTAGACCTTCGGGTCACTCTGCGGACCTTCGGGTCAATCTGATGGGCGCCAAAATTATGTTGAGTACTTGGTAGGCTTCGGCCACTCTGAGATGCACGTGCGGCGAATTAAAAACTCGCCATCTGATGGGATCGATCCAAGCTTTTATGTTGATTTTCTAGTCTTCTTAATTGATTTCTAGATATTTGTTGCTTCCAATTATCTGCAGGTAATTGGATATTAGTTGATATGAGTTCTGATTATCGTTTTTGATAATCAGATATTTGTTGTTTCTAATTATCGCTTGTGATAATTAGATATTTGTTGATATGAGTTCTGATTATCGTTTTTGATAATCAGATATTTGTTGTTTTTAATTATCGCTTTTGATAATTAAATATTTGCTGATTTAAGATTTAATTATCGCTTTTGATAATTAAATATTTGCTGATTTAAGATTTAATTATCGCTTTTGATAATTAAATATTTGCTGATTTAAGATTTAATTATCGCTTTTGATAATTAAATATTTGCTGATTTGAGATTTAATTATCGCTTTTGATAATTAAATAATTGCTGATTTGAGATTTAATTATCGCTTGAGATAATTAAATATTTGTTGATATGAGTTCTGATTATCGTTTTTGATAGTCGGATATTTGTTGTTTTTAATTATCGCTTTAGATAATTAAATATTTGTTGCTTTGAGATTTAATTATCACTTTAGATAATTAAATATTTGTTGCTTTGAGATTTAATTATCGCTTTAGGTAATTAAATATTTGTTGCTTTGAGATTTAATTATCGCTTTAGATAATTAAATATTGGTTGATTTGAATTTGATTATCGCTTGAGATAATTAAATAATTGTTGAATTTGAAATTTGATTATCGCTTGAGATAATCAAATATTTATTGAATTTGAAATTTGATTATCGTTTTTGATAATCGAATATTTGTTGATTTGAGAAATTTGATTATCGTTTTTGATAATCGAATATTTATTGAGTTGAAATTTGATCACCGTTTATCATAATTAGATATTGCTGTTTCGTGATTCTGTATTCTAATTATTTATTGGTAATTGAATATTGCTGATGATTGCATTTATTCTGCTTTGTAGTCTTCTGATTATCTATTGATAATTAGATTTTGTTGAGAATTTGTAAATTTCTTTTATGAAAATAAAAGATTTCTTTGGCGTTTGTATTCCCGTCTTTTATTTTCTAGCTTAACCAGTTTATGTTAGAAAAATAATTGTTATTAACAACCTTATTTATGAAAATTGCGGGGACGCAATTTTTATAAGGAGGGGAGTCTGTAACAACCCGGAGTATGATAACAGTTGATTATTGTCAAATGACGATTTAATTTGTTAGACAATTGCAATTGAAATTTTATTCGAGTTAAAATTCGTGCATAAAATTGTTAAGTACTTTTGTCAGTGTAAATTCATTTATAAAACGATTAACGTTGACAAATATTTGCTGTCAGGAGTTTCGATACTAGTAGACATTTGTTTAAGAATCTGAGATGGTTAGTTCAACAACATAATTTAACAAAAACAAAACAAAATTGTTTTTAAAAGAAAAGAAAAATAAATTGATTTAACATCCCTCCATACCTCAAGTACCCCACCCCATACCCCTCCAAAGACACGCCCCCCTCTCTTTTCAATCAGAACAGAAGAAAGTAAACGAACGAAATAAAATGGCGGCATCATCTTCGCCCTCGTCTTCTACAAATTAGAATAACTTGGCCCGTTTTTCTCGTTTGCCACGACCTCAGATTTCGATCGTTGAAACAGGTGAGTAAATCGACTTACTCACATCTAATTCGTGCTTAGTTCGATGCTCAGTAGTTTAATTTGGTTTTGTTGTTGATGATTTCTTTGATGTTCGTTCGTATAAACGTATATGCTTGAATTGATCTTCGAGCTTTCGATTATTTTACGAGAATGAGTTTTCTGACTCCTTAAATTCGTATATATTGATATTTGCTTCTCGAGTTGATTTTGAACTGTGGGTTTGCGTGGTAATCACTGGTTCAAGTCTGACTTTGACGATATTGATTTCGTCTCTGTGATTTCGGCTGTTGCTTTGATTTTCGTTCGTCTCTGGCTATTTCTTTAGTATGGAGCTGTCGACTTCGGTCGTTATTTTGGGTATATGAGATTGCATAACTTTGGCCACAGCCTCTAGTGGCCCTGCGATTTAATCGATTTTGGGCCTGTTTCTTTTGTTCATCGAATTTTCTGGATTTCACTGATCATTGAGTTTGATTTTGTGGCCCCTGTATATATGCATGAGGCCCTAATTTTATTTGTTGCCTTGACTTGTTCGATTTCCTGGGTCGAACTTGTTGCACACTCCCGAGCTTGTTTTACTGATACATTGAGCTCGTATAGTCTTCATTTAGGGTAGTCTGTACTGCTCATGTTGTATTCATCCCCTGATTGCTTTGTACTTTCGTGGCTAATCATTTGTATACATACATTCATGTATGTATATAGTTGTATGATCATTGGCTGCACTCTGAAATCTTGAGTTGTATTGGTGAACTTCACTTTCATCGTCATCTGTATGTATGCCTTATCATTCACTTGACTATTTGTATACGTACATCGCTCTGATGTTGTCTATGTGATGCATTTGACATTGATACTGTTGTTCAATTTTCTTCCAGTAGTTGCCTTTGCATTCTGTAGTCATGTGTACATCATTAACACTAGAGTCTGGTTCATGTCTTGAATTTGTTGCACTGAATCTTGATACATTTTGTATTCAATCTGGATCTCGAGTGCTGTTACATGTGGGGTTTTAGTTATGGGTTTCTTTGGTACTGGGAAAGTTTGTTGTTCCGTCTGCATTAATATTGGTGCATTCATATCCCTGTCTAATTAGTTCAGATTTGAACTGAACTTGAGTTGCAGTGCTTCATGTTGCAATTGAATATCACTGTGTTGCATTTAGCTTAACTTTGTCTGATTTCGGTTGTACTATCTGTTTCATTGATTTGCTCCACACTTGATCGCTTGAGTTTACCTGTCTGTTCTCTGACCATATGACAGTGGCTTCATTACCTTGTTGTTCCTGCCTGTAGTTGACCATTTGTGTTCACTGTGTATTCATGTGCATTGATACTCAAGTCTTGATTCACTGTAGCTGGTGCATACCGTTGCTGCCATTATTGTGGGCACTGACTTCACTTCGTCTGCACTTTGATGATTAGGTCGTATTGCTTCTGACTTTTGACATACAGTCTTCATTCATTTCGAGTTAGTCGCTTACAGTTGCATTGTTGACCCATTACTCTGGTTGACATTTTGTTATCGCCTACTTGTATCAAGCCATATCATCACTTAGTTATTGCAGTCTTCGAGTAGTTAGTGCACTTGTATACAGCTGCATTGGTTAGTTCTTTGCAGTCTTCACTATACCATATTGTCACTGCATATCTCTTTTGCATTTCTTTCCTTGTGCTTTAGTTTTCACACTGCTGTCACTTGTAGTTGCTGCAGTGTTATAGTTCATGGTCTTCATTTGGGACAGTGTTCATATTGTAACGACCCGTAAAATTTAATGGTTTTAAAAGTATATTTAACAGGAAATTTGTGAAATTTTAAACAATAAAATTTGAAAATTAAAAATTTATTTTTGGAATACGTCTATTTTAATATAGCAACTGGTAAATTTTCATCTGATAATATTGAAGTTTATTTTCCTGTAAAATTTTATTTCAAATCAAACCGGTTAATAACAGTGAATTTAAAAGTTTTCCGAAACCAAAATATGTCAACAGGAGAAAATTTATTCAGAGCATTCTGAGTCAGACTGCGAAATTCGTTTTGCGAAATTCGGACGTTTCTAGCTCCGTTTGGATTTCTCCCGTACGAAATAGCAGCATTTTCGGTACCGATTAGCGACTTTTGGTCGGATGATCGTACCACTGATATTTGTATACCGTTTTGATCCTCTCGTCGTGCTGATGTCAATGGTATATTTATTTCTATATGTTGAGATCCGGTACGCGACAGAAACCATAAAACGATGCGTCGTACCGGTACCACATTTTGACTTTACACTTTCCCTTAATTTTCAAATCTCTAACCTGCCGTCCAAACAAACTAATTGCTTTAATAATTTCCACGAAATCAAGGGACTTGAACTTTACGGTTACTTTATTATATGACTGTTCGATTTTTTTTTTCCATCGATTAAAATCCAAACAGTAGCCTACCTTTATTGCTCCCTGGATTCGCGTACAGTAGCTCTTTAATCTCTTGCCTTCTTCATTTCCGAGAATTGCTGCATCTTTCCTGTTCATATTCCTTTTTCCCTCTGTTCGTTTCTAAGCATATAAATGGTGTGTAAAAGTATGGCCAGAGAATTTTGCTTTCCACATCTATCAATCCACCTGCACCCCTTCATCTCTTTCTTCTATCACCGAGATCGACAGCTGAAATCCCCAAGCCTCTCCTTCCCATCGGCAGACCCGATCCCCTCGGCTTCCTCCCCTTACCTCCAACTTCACCATCGAAGCCAATTCTTACACCGCGCCTACCCACTATTTCCCTCCTCCACCGTGAACAGCATGGCCACGGTAGCCAGCTCAGGGAGCCTACTCGCCGATGCCACAGCCCAACCTCCATCACCACTCTTCTGTCGTCCGCCTCTGTCGAAGCACCTAGCAACAACCGACACCCTGACACGGTCAGCAGCAGTTCACCACCCGCGTCCTTTTCTTTTTCCAAACCCCAAAGCAGCCGCCTCCCCTACCCCTCTCTTTCACCAATTGCCGAATGCCAAGCCCAGCCTTCCACCACACCGCGAGCATCTCGACCCGCCACCCAAGCATTTCCCTTATTCGGCCGTCCTTGTTATCTCTATATAAAGAGTATGTATATGTTTAAAGTATATTTTATTATGTTAGTTATATTGATTTTTATATATATATGTATATGCAGAGTTTGCTATTCTAGTCTATATAAATATATAGGTCTGTTGTTATGACTACAAAACTTATATTAGTTTTATGCAATATGTTTGTTGTATATACAAGTTCACATCAGTTTTGTATGGTCTGTGTTGAGTCCATATATATATTAACAAAGTAAGTTTATAAGAACCTTATGTTAAACATCGATTTTAAGATATACTATATATGTTAGTTGTATATAGTCACACGTATAAAGTTATAGCATAGTAGTCAGGCTTTGCTGGGTTTATATATATCTAAGTTTTAGCCCATGTGAATTGCACTACTGATTTTTTTTTTTTGATATATTGTTATATATACTTTGGTCTGCATATTTTTAGTCTGCATATATATATATATATATATATTATTTTGTAGTGTGCGTGTATTAAATATAGCTGCATACATATTGAGTTGCGTGCATGAACTGTTTTCATAAGGTTATAGTATGTACATATATTGATTTTTCAGTATATGCTTTGATTTTTCTTTTTCTTTTTTTTTTAAACTATAATATATAAATTTCATGGGTTTGTATAAATTTTTAACATGTTAGTTATATGAGTATAAAACAATCAGTGTATATATATATATATATGTTGTGGGATATCTTATAAACAATGGTCTGCATATTTGCCTGGGTATATATAGAGACACATATGTTAAGTTATATTTTACATGTATACGACTGCATGTTGTTTACAGTTGGATGTATATAATATACATTTATTTAACTATAGTGGGTCTGCACATATAATATGTATATTAGTATTCTTATATAATCTGTTGCATGAGGTTATATTAGTATACATATAACGCATTAGCATTAAAAATGGATTTCATTTGTATTCACATAGTTTGCAATTTGTGTAGTATATATGCACTAATCTTTGTTTAACTTTAAAAATGAACATATATACAATGATGTTGACTTAAGGTGCTTCAAAATTTAATACCTGTATAGAGTTTATTTTAAATAAATAGATATATTTATATATGTTATGTAAACTAGTTGTTTACTAAACTTTTACTGTTCGAATATAAAATAATGTATAAGCATACTTTGACAGTTATATAGCTCATATGTTCTGGTTTTCATATATATTTTATTATAAATATTAATGTTAAAGATATAATAGATATGTAAGCGTTTTGCACTTTATAAGTATATATATATATTTATCTCAAAATATAAGGTATATATATGTTTGATTTTATATGTGTGTTTTAATTTGAAACAATGGATTTTGAAATATATATTTAATTTAATATATGTATGAACTTAGAATATGAATTTATATATAGTTATATATAAATATGTTCTCTTATATCAATTATCTTCATCAATCCAGTTCTGATTTGAATTCGTCTCTTCCTATTTATCAGCTTGTTCGTCGGACTCGAGTCCCTCGTTCTTTGCTTCGAAATTCATGCTTGGATCTGTAACTCATTTCATTGCCTATTCTCTCTAGCCTCGAAAGGTGAGCAATCACTCACGATTAACGTTCTTTTATTTATTAAATCTGATTTCAATTGAAACGACAGTTGAAATATGCTGCTGTTAGTTAATTACATTGTTATATATGCTATTATCTATAACTGTTCACCTGTGACATCCGACACCAGTATCTAGAATTTATATGCATGTTATTACTATTATCTGTATATGTTCACCTGTGACATCTGACACCAGTATCTGTTATTTAATTTGATGATATATGCCTGTTGTTACATTTTATATCATCTGTTATCATTCTGCAAGTTCCCTGTTAGTATAGAATTCACTATGGGTTGAAATGATACATACCCGAACGGAGTTTAGAATAGGAGAATTTCGTTATGGGTTGAAATGATAAACCCAAGCGATTTTCATTTGAATTGAAATTGGGATTACGGGTCGAAATGATATCTACCCGTATCACTTAACCATATGATAAATATATATACAAACACCGTTGGTCCATATATATAAATATTTTAAAAATGAATTCTATGGTTTTGGAAAGAAATATATGGTTTTAATAAATGTTGAGCCTTAAATTTTTATATATAAATGGGAATGATTGATTTAAATACATATAATATGTTGAGTATTTAAAATATATTTCAAAATAGATTTTGGTAATAATTTGAATAAGTTAAGGTTAGAAAGATAATTTGAATTTAGTTGAAATTGTATTCAATAAAGAATTTTATTTAATTAAAACAATTTGAAACTTATTGAAATTGAGATGTAAGATATGATTTATAACTTGAGTTTGATTTATAAGTAATCTAATGAATATTTCTTGTTTAATTAAAGTTTAAGGAAATATTTAGTAAAATGTAATTTAAGGCTAGTTAAATGACATTGAATTTATTAAGTGAATATTCCCTGATTAAATAATAATAAAGTTAAATCAAGAGTTAAATCAAGTGCTATATGAAACTGTTAAATTTAACTTTGAGATGTTGAATATTAAAGCTTTGAAATATATTAAAAATTTAAATGGTATATTTAGAACTGAATTGAATTTATGAATTGAGCTTTGAATAAATTTGAATTTGGAATTTGAGTTAATTTGAATCGATTGTGAGGCTTGAGGAAATTATAAATACTTTACTTTATAAATTATTTAATGAACATACACTATTTTGGAAAATAGATATATTGAATGAAAATGATATTGTGATTTTGAAGTAAATAAATTTAAAATGACCACGGTGTCATAGTGTATATTTCCACCTTGTAGATAGTTCTGAAGATCCTTAGAGGATGGTTATCCCAAACATCCTTTAAGTTACTTGTGTTTCAGTTGATATTTCACTTGAGTTGGATTTATTTATATAAGAATGTTAATCCTGACTCGAGTGTTTTGTGTTTTGCTTTACGCTCGGGTCAGACCGAGTGATACAGCATTTGAGACTCACCCTTGGAGTTTGGAGCTTCCTTTGGAGATCCAACTATCGCCTCAGCTTTCAGCTCTTCTAGTTGATTTGTTCAAAGAAGTCATCTGTTGTACTAGAGACTTCACTGCATTTGAGATATTCTGTTGTATTTTATTTCTAACTCTGATGTTTATATAGTAGCTTCATGAACTACTATTTTATCTATTTCGCTGCGTATTATTGTATTACTCTGTGTTTGTGATTCTGTGATTGATTTATTTACTGCATATGCTGAGTTTTGCCAAATTTTAAATTAACAATGCGGTATTTTGAGAAATTCAATTCCGGCATGAGTGTCTACCTATGCACTTATAATGGATGCGAATGGTCCAAAATAGCGGGTCGTTACAGTTGGTATCAGAGCTTTGGCTCTATGCGAAACTTAGCATATATTGTAAATTTATTTACAGAATCACTTACGTCTGAGTTTAACCTCTTCCTTTTGACTCGATTTCCTTTGAACTTTGGAACGTTCCCTACGGTTCCAAAATTCATTCTTGTCTCTCTCTATTGGTATTCTTTTGATTCTGGAGTATCCCATAACTCCACTTCGAAGGATCTCTATAAAAATAGGGTCCCATCAATCTTTGAATGATTTGTGAAGGGGTGAAACTTCTTCACAATTGGCATTGATTCACCGGAGATTTCTATATCTTTGGTTTAGATGCCGCTATCTCTTGTGATCGAATGTTGATTTTTCTTGGAATTCTGCATCGATTATATTCTTGAAGTTATGGTTGACCCGGTTAAGGTCGTCCGTGATTTATATAAGTGTACCCATCTACTGTTTTGTAATTAATTATCTCATCTTCGTTCGAGCCTATCTTCGAATCAGAATCCTATTGATTAGAGTCCCTCTAAGTTGAATTTCTATCTTTGTTTTGCAATCCATTCTTGAACCATCCTTTGAAAAATCAGGCTTGTTTATATTTTAGAAATTGTTTTATATATCGAAATTATTATATTCTATATATAAAAGTGAAATGTTTTCGATAAAGATTATAAAGCCTTTAAAAATAATAATTCGAGTTTTCGAAAGGATTTGTAATTTTGAAAATTTACATAAGAAATTTGATTTATCTAAAATGATTTTTAACTGAAGGATTTTAAATTTGAAATTCGAGAATTGAACCCCGGTGTTTTGAAATTGGTTTTAAGATTTTGAAATATATAATAATAATATGATTTAAAAGTATTTTCCGAATAAGAAATGTTTCAAATGATTTTAATAAGTTTCGAATGATTTCGAAGAAATTTCAAAAGAAGTTTGAGAAAATAGAAGTCCAGAACTCACTTATGTCGATGGAAAATAATTTCGGTGATGAGTGCACGCATCATCGACATTGATTTTCGAGTTTCAGAGTGAGTGAAAGGCCACTTTAATAGCATTGCTATGCGAGTGATTTTGTGAAACCATTTTGATTTCAAATTCCGAAGTAAGATTTGATATTCGAAAGATATATGTATATTTGAAATGATTTGAAGTAAGTCGGTGTTCGTTCCTCGAGTTTTGGATTTGATATAACGCTATCTATTAAAATTAATTTACTAATTTGAGCTAATTTCCAACTCTTGAAATTGAAAATGATTTCTTCAACTATTTCGAAGGTTCGAGCACTTCCAAATCAAGGTTATCTTTTCAAAGCTAAGAAATTTTGAAAAGTATAAAGTATATAAGTTTGGTATGTTTGTTAAGGTCTGTAGTAATATGATTTAAATAAGTTGAAACTGTTTTGTTAAGTAAATGAATAAGGCAATTTTAAAATTTTCTAATATGAAATTTAGATTTGAAATGTTTCGAAAAGAATTTGGTCTTCAAAATATTTTGAATAAAGTTTAGTTTAAATGTTTTAACTTAGTAACATCTTTATGAAACTATATATTTAACAAGTTGGAATAAATATATAAGTTGTACGTATGCTGTTTTATTCGCATAAATAATTTGATCCAGGTTTGAGTACACAAGTTCGAGGTGAATTACACCATTTTCGTGTTAGGATTTTTCATTCGATTCTTGATGGCGAATATTTGATATGGATTTTGGGCTAGATTCTAGAATTCTCTATCATAGTATATGGCTATGCAAGGAGACTGATGGCTTCTAGTCGAGAAACCATATCGAAATCCGCATTATGGAAGTCGAATGGACAATACTAGTTCGAAAGCGAACTTGTGCGATCGAGCGAGCGATCAAATGTGATTTTGCGAAATAATGACGTAGGTACCTCTTATATTCTAATATCATTGATATATTTTGACGCTGATATTGAAAGCTGTCGAGTTAGAATATCTTTGCTTACTAAAAGAAAATTTCCAATTTAAATTACAAGGATATATAACCCATAAAAGCAAAGATATTTAATCCCATATGGCTCTTCATACAGCGAAATTTATTTTGAAAAATTTGATCCTTATATAAGATAGACCTTACGTAAGTATAAGATGATTTTGAAAACATTTGATTTTGAAAATAAATTGGTTGACTTAAATTATATTGATTTGGAAAATTTGGATTTATTTTCTAAATCTATTATTTTGGAAACTTTGAAACTTAAGATAATTAATTTGAGAAGAAATAATTTGGTGAAATTGGATATGATTTTGAAATTGAACTGATATTGAAACAAATTGAAATTTGAGAACCTTATGTTACTAAATACTTGATTTGGGAGTTGTCGAACTTATATAAAATTGTTTTGTATGAGTATGAAATTGATTCGAAAACTATAAACTTGAAAAGGTACTCAATTTGAAAGTGAAATCTTATATAATTGAAGTCTATATAAGTATGATTTGATATACTATTGATTTTGGAAAGTATTTGATTTGAAAATTAAATCTTATATATAATGGATTTTATATAAGTACGATATTTGAAAGTGATTTGAAAAGGTACTATATGATACATATTTTCGAAGTAAAGATATGGAAAGTGCCTTCTGCTTGATATCCGATTTGTGGCCACATCTTGGATTCATTCTATCGATATTATTCTCTCTGATTTTGGTTTTCCGGATATGATACTCGAGTGTCCTTCGAATTCCATGGCGTTACCCATGGTCTTACGAACTCGACTGCATAGCGTAATTCGTAAGGCAGTGATTGCTTAAAAGGTACGGATGTTTCCTGGGGGATCCAGGCGTAACCATTGTGTATCTGCGATCTATGGTCGTGTTAGTGGCGTAATCCGCAAGGCAGAGATTGCTTAAGGGATATGGATGTTTCCTGGGGGATCCAGGCGTAACCATTTTTATGTATCCTGCGGTCCACCGTTTTGTTGCATGGCGAAATTCGCAAGGCAGTGAATGCTTAAAAGGTACGGATGTTTCCTGGGGGACCCAGGCGTAACCATTGTGTATCTGCGATCCATGATTTGATTCGTTTTTTGATTGGATTGTACTTTCCATATCTATTTTTAAAGGTTTTTCGAGTATTTTCACTGGGTGTTGAAACAGGTCTACTAAGTACCTGGAGAATTCTAGTTTTGCGCCTGATCAACGCACTACCAGAGTCTACAGGAACAAGGATAAACTTGTTGAAACATCGAGTTATAAAAGTATTTTCGAAAGAAAATTTATTTCGTTATAAAGGTATTTTATAATAAAAGTATTTCCAACAAAGAAAATTTTGTATCAATATTTGGAATCAAAACCCTTATGGTTCTAATTTAACTATTCATGCCCGATACTACTCCTTGAATCTACCTTATCTGCTCAGCTTTATTTATTCATCTATATTCTGCTTTTCCAAATCCTCCTTCTTCTCCTTGTTGACTATATCCTTTTTAAGTATTGTTTATTTATGTACTATATGGTTTAATATATATATATATATAAAATATAGTGTTATAAATAGAAAATTTTGGTGTTAAATATTTTAGAAGTTATGAATTTAATAAGACATATTTAAAGTAAATGATTATTGATTTATTAATAATATTTGAAAAGTATTTTAGATAGAATTAATAAATTTATGAATTATGGATTTAATAGCTTCTTTGTAAATATAAGTAATTATGTAAATAATTGTTTTCAAATGGTTTTCATATATTTATAAAGGTGTCATTTAAACATAAAAGAGTATTTATAAAGGAAGCAAGAAAATTTTCAAATGGATTTTTGAAAGGTTTTTAAGTATATAAGATAATTGAATTGCAAATGAAGTTTTCAAATTTTAAGTAAAATTTATATAGTTTAAATTGATTGTTTAATCTTGACTTTCAATCTATCTTTTCTGTTTGGTTGTTTCTATCCTTCTACCTCCTTCCTTTTCGGGGATGAAAAGTTTTGAGTGGGGGAGAGTGTAACGACCCGTAAAATTTAATGGTTTTAAAAGTATATTTAACTGGAAATTTGTGAAATTTTAAACAATAAAATTTGAAAATTAAAAATTTATTTTTGGAATACGTCTATTTTAATATAGCAACTGGTAAATTTTCATCTGATAATATTGAAGTTTATTTTCCTGTAAAATTTTATTTCAAATCAAACCGGTTAATAACAGTGAATTTAAAAGTTTTCCGAAACCAAAATATGTCAACAGGAGAAAATTTATTCAGAGCATTCTGAGTCAGACTGCGAAATTCGTTTTGCGAAATTCGGACGTTTCTAGCTCCGTTTGGATTTCTCCCGTACGAAATAGCAGCATTTTCGGTACCGATTAGCGACTTTTGGTCGGATGATCGTACCACTGATATTTGTATACCGTTTTGATCCTCTCGTCGTGCTGATGTCAATGGTATATTTATTTCTATATGTTGAGATCCGGTACGCGACAGAAACCATAAAACGATGCGTCGTACCGGTACCACATTTTGACTTTACACTTTCCCTTAATTTTCAAATCTCTAACCTGCCGTCCAAACAAACTAATTGCTTTAATAATTTCCACGAAATCAAGGGACTTGAACTTTACGGTTACTTTATTATATGACTGTTCGATTTTTTTTTCCATCGATTAAAATCCAAACAGTAGCCTACCTTTATTGCTCCCTGGATTCGCGTACAGTAGCTCTTTAATCTCTTGCCTTCTTCATTTCCGAGAATTGCTGCATCTTTCCTGTTTATATTCCTTTTTCCCTCTGTTCGTTTCTAAGCATATAAATGGTGTGTAAAAGTATGGCCAGAGAATTTTGCTTTCCACATCTATCAATCCACCTGCACCCCTTCATCTCTTTCTTCTATCACCGAGATCGACAGCTGAAATCCCCAAGCCTCTCCTTCCCATCGGCAGACCTGATCCCCTCGGCTTCCTCCCCTTACCTCCAACTTCACCATCGAAGCCAATTCTTACACCGCGCCTACCCACTATTTCCCTCCTCCACCGTGAACAGCATGGCCACGGTAGCCAGCTCAGGGAGCCTACTCGCCGATGCCACAGCCCAACCTCCATCACCACTCTTCTGTCGTCCGCCTCTGTCGAAGCACCTAGCAACAACCGACACCCTGACACGGTCAGCAGCAGTTCACCACCCGCGTCCTTTTCTTTTTCCAAACCCCAAAGCAGCCGCCTCCCCTACCCCTCTCTTTCACCAATTGCCGAATGCCAAGCCCAGCCTTCCACCACACCGCGAGCATCTCGACCCGCCACCCAAGCATTTCCCTTATTCGGCCGTCCTTGTTATCTCTATATAAAGAGTATGTATATGTTTAAAGTATATTTTATTATGTTAGTTATATTGATTTTTATATATATATGTATATGCAGAGTTTGCTATTCTAGTCTATATAAATATATAGGTCTGTTGTTATGACTACAAAACTTATATTAGTTTTATGCAATATGTTTGTTGTATATACAAGTTCACATCAGTTTTGTATGGTCTGTGTTGAGTCCATATATATATTAACAAAGTAAGTTAATAAGAACCTTATGTTAAACATCGATTTTAAGATATACTATATATGTTAGTTGTATATAGTCACACGTATAAAGTTATAGCATAGTAGTCAGGCTTTGCTGGGTTTATATATATCTAAGTTTTAGCCCATGTGAATTGCACTACTGATTTTTTTTTTTTGATATATTGTTATATATACTTTGGTCTGCATATTTTTAGTCTGCATATATATATATATATATATTATTTTGTAGTGTGCGTGTATTAAATATAGCTGCATACATATTGAGTTGCGTGCATGAACTGTTTTCATAAGGTTATAGTATGTACATATATTGATTTTTCAGTATATGCTTTGATTTTTCTTTTTCTTTTTTTTTTAAACTATAATATATAAATTTCATGGGTTTGTATAAATTTTTAACATGTTAGTTATATGAGTATAAAACAATCAGTGTATATATATATATATGTTGTGGGATATCTTATAAACAATGGTCTGCATATTTGCCTGGGTATATATAGAGACACATATGTTAAGTTATATTTTACATGTATACGACTGCATGTTGTTTACAGTTGGATGTATATAATATACATTTATTTAACTATAGTGGGTCTGCACATATAATATGTATATTAGTATTCTTATATAATCTGTTGCATGAGGTTATATTAGTATACATATAACGCATTAGCATTAAAAATGGATTTCATTTGTATTCACATAGTTTGCAATTTGTGTAGTATATATGCACTAATCTTTGTTTAACTTTAAAAATGAACATATATACAATGATGTTGACTTAAGGTGCTTCAAAATTTAATACCTGTATAGAGTTTATTTTAAATAAATAGATATATTTATATATGTTATGTAAACTAGTTGTTTACTAAACTTTTACTGTTCGAATATAAAATAATGTATAAGCATACTTTGACAGTTATATAGCTCATATGTTCTGGTTTTCATATATATTTTATTATAAATATTAATGTTAAAGATATAATAGATATGTAAGCGTTTTGCACTTTATAAGTATATATATATATTTATCTCAAAATATAAGGTATATATATGTTTGATTTTATATGTGTGTTTTAATTTGAAACAATGGATTTTGAAATATATATTTAATTTAATATATGTATGAACTTAGAATATGAATTTATATATAGTTATATATAAATATGTTCTCTTATATCAATTATCTTCATCAATCCAGTTCTGATTTGAATTCGTCTCTTCCTATTTATCAGCTTGTTCGTCGGACTCGAGTCCCTCGTTCTTTGCTTCGAAATTCATGCTTGGATCTGTAACTCATTTCATTGCCTATTCTCTCTAGCCTCGAAAGGTGAGCAATCACTCACGATTAACGTTCTTTTATTTATTAAATCTGATTTCAATTGAAACGACAGTTGAAATATGCTGCTGTTAGTTAATTACATTGTTATATATGCTATTATCTATAACTGTTCACCTGTGACATCCGACACCAGTATCTAGAATTTATATACATGTTATTACTATTATCTGTATATGTTCACCTGTGACATCTGACACCAGTATCTGTTATTTAATTTGATGATATATGCCTGTTGTTATATTTTATATCATCTGTTATCATTCTGCAAGTTCCCTGTTAGTATAGAATTCACTATGGGTTGAAATGATACATACCCGAACGGAGTTTAGAATAGGAGAATTTCGTTATGGGTTGAAATGATAAACCCAAGCGATTTTCATTTGAATTGAAATTGGGATTACGGGTCGAAATGATATCTACCCGTATCACTTAACCATATGATAAATATATATACAAACACCGTTGGTCCATATATATAAATATTTTAAAAATGAATTCTATGGTTTTGGAAAGAAATATATGGTTTTAATAAATGTTGAGCCTTAAATTTTTATATATAAATGGGAATGATTGATTTAAATACATATAATATGTTGAGTATTTAAAATATATTTCAAAATAGATTTTGGTAATAATTTGAATAAGTTAAGGTTAGAAAGATAATTTGAATTTAGTTGAAATTGTATTCAATAAAGAATTTTATTTAATTAAAACAATTTGAAACTTATTGAAATTGAGATGTAAGATATGATTTATAACTTGAGTTTGATTTATAAGTAATCTAATGAATATTTCTTGTTTAATTAAAGTTTAAGGAAATATTTAGTAAAATGTAATTTAAGGCTAGTTAAATGACATTGAATTTATTAAGTGAATATTCCCTGATTAAATAATAATAAAGTTAAATCAAGAGTTAAATCAAGTGCTATATGAAACTGTTAAATTTAACTTTGAGATGTTGAATATTAAAGCTTTGAAATATATTAAAAATTTAAATGGTATATTTAGAACTGAATTGAATTTATGAATTGAGCTTTGAATAAATTTGAATTTGGAATTTGAGTTAATTTGAATCGATTGTGAGGCTTGAGGAAATTATAAATACTTTACTTTATAAATTATTTAATGAACATACACTATTTTGGAAAATAGATATATTGAATGAAAATGATATTGTGATTTTGAAGTAAATAAATTTAAAATGACCACGGTGTCATAGTGTATATTTCCACCTTGTAGATAGTTCTGAAGATCCTTAGAGGATGGTTATCCCAAACATCCTTTAAGTTACTTGTGTTTCAGTTGATATTTCACTTGAGTTGGATTTATTTATATAAGAATGTTAATCCTGACTCGAGTGTTTTGTGTTTTGCTTTACGCTCGGGTCAGACCGAGTGATACAGCATTTGAGACTCACCCTTGGAGTTTGGAGCTTCCTTTGGAGATCCAACTATCGCCTCAGCTTTCAGCTCTTCTAGTTGATTTGTTCAAAGAAGTCATCTGTTGTACTAGAGACTTCACTGCATTTGAGATATTCTGTTGTATTTTATTTCTAACTCTGATGTTTATATAGTAGCTTCATGAACTACTATTTTATCTATTCCGCTGCGTATTATTGTATTACTCTGTGTTTGTGATTCTGTGATTGATTTATTTACTGCATATGCTGAGTTTTGCCAAATTTTAAATTAACAATGCGGTATTTTGAGAAATTCAATTCCGGCATGAGTGTCTACCTATGCACTTATAATGGATGCGAATGGTCCAAAATAGCGGGTCGTTACACATATACTCTTGAGTCATGTTTCATTTGATTGAATTGGTTGGGCTGGAGTTGTTGGTTCATCTGTAGCATTGATGTGTGCAGTCTTGTACATGTCCCTTTTTCATTTTGAATTATGTTGAGGCCAATTGCTTTCGATTCCTCAAGCCAGTTGCATATTGGATTGCTTTTGTTTGCAATTGTGTTGAGTCACGCTAGTGTGACCTGACCTTTGCAGTTTCGTCGTATGGTAGTGGCGAGGCAGTGCACGTGTTCGTGTACTGCAGCCACACTGAGATTTAATTTAACTTGATGCCATCTGTTCTGTTTTATTAAGCGTATTTTGAAATGGTTCATTTTGATTTGAGTTGGATTTGCTGGCTTTTGGATTCATTGATCTTCTGAGTATTTGATAGACTGTATTGGCGAGGCAGTACACGTTAGCGTGTACTGCAGCCAACCAGCACTGTTGTTTTTAAATTGACATTTCAATTATTTAAATTGATCTGGATTGCTGATTTAGTGTTTAACACTGTTTAGTGTTATATCTGCCGTTATCCAATTCTCGTATCGAGAGTTGGATATACGTGATTTCTGTGACTGTCATCTATTTGTGATTATTATTGCTACTGTGCATTAATAACTGAGTTTGAATTAGACTGACCCGTGTATTATTTTCTTTTGAATATAATACTCGGGTCAGACCCGAGTATTTCAGGTTGTAGATTTCCTTCTTTGAGTTGCTGTTCGGGGCTTGAAGACTTTTCACATCTTCTGAAGTTGTCAGTGTCATTTTGTAGTAGTCGTGTCATTGTATAGAACGATACGTATTCATGTATATTAGTCGATAATGTACTTGTATATATAACTTCTAGAGTCGACAGTTGTAGTTGTATCATATGTATCGTGTCAACTATATTGTAACTGACATCGGTTATATATATGAGATTTTTGTTAACCTGTGTTCCGCATTTATATTATCTGTGTTATTGTTATATCTAATGTCCTAAACTATTATAAACTATCGTAGTTTGTTTTATACTGATAATTGGATATGTCGATGGGAGTAAATAAATAATAGATGAAAAATAAAAAGTATGTACCACTCCTATCGAGATAACCAATATTAGTGTAAGGCCAATTACGGATGGTCGCTCCTATCCAGCCTTATTCTTCGTAATAATAGACAGTATTTCTTTTAATACTCTTTATTATTATGAGCATAGAGGTGGGGCGTCACAATTTTCATTTTCAAAATCCTACTTTATTTTTTAACTTCCTTGCTTCTTGTTCATGTCCACTTCAATGGCTACCAAATTAAAATTCCTAAGAGAAAAGATAGAGAAAGTAGTATAAAAACATAACTAAACAGCTTCCATTCACTTCCAAATCTCTTCTCTTTACAAAACAAGCTCCCACACCTAAAAAACCACCAAGGCCAAACCTTGTTCTATCCATGTCCATGCCTATTATTCACTAGGTCAAGCCCATTTAGCCTTCCAAGGGTCCACATCTTCACTTTGTTGAGCTAGGAGCAAGTGAGCTAGGTCGAGAGTAAGTTCAGTTTGATTTAGATAAAGTTTGGTAAGTAAAGTTCGTGTTTTTAAAACTCAAGTTACTAACTTTTTAAAATTGTAAAATTTATGGTTGAAAATGTTGCTTAAGTATGTGGTAATGTTATATGTTGTGTATGCATGCATATATGTTGATTTAGAGTTGATTGCTTATGCCGAAGTTTGAGTAGACGATAAAGATTACACATTGAATATTGGAAAAGTTGGTTAGTATTTGTGAAGTAATATTCTTGCTTATGATTGTGCTATAATTTTATGATGTGGTATTGTGATTGAATATTGTATGTGTTGTATGTGGGTTCATGACACAAAGGTAGCGATTCACTAACCAAAAGCGATGTAGAAATTCGCCTTTTATCGAAGTTGATTTTTGTTTCCAAGTGAAAGGTTTTCAAGTTTAAATCTATGATTTTGGTTTCACAAGTTTATTTTCATGTTTTAAAGAAGACAAGAGTTCAACTAGTTTCCTAGTTCAACTTGTTTTCACTTAGAATCTTTTTAGAAAATGTTTTATAACTGTAATTTAGTAATTAGAGAACAATTATTAATTAATTAATTGTTTATTTATTTAATTGATTGATTAATTAATAAAGGTAATCAATGCATAATCATTTGTTGATAATGGTTTTTAAACGTAAATGTTAATCAATTAAGTTAATCATGATTTGTTACTTAATTAAAGTTAATTATTATTTAATTATTAATTAACGATTAATTAATTATTATTTAATTATTTATTTAAAATAATTATTAATTAATTATTATTTTAAAAAGGGGTTTTATTTAACTAATCTTTGATTAAAGTTAATTATGTTTTAATAAGGTTAAATTAAAGTTTAATTACTTTTAATTAGAGTTTAATTGCTATTTAACAAGGATTTGATTCTCATTTGCAAGGGTTTTAATTTATTTTAAAATCGCTTTGAGTTTAAGTAATCAGTTCTGTTTTAAGCTGTTTTCTTTTCAAATTGGTTTTAATCAAGGGATTTCTGTGTCACTTACACTTAAGTAACCCTATATGATTAGGAAAAGTAAATGACATCTATTAGCAGAACAAAACACCATTCTACTATTGCAATTAACTTTGACATTTACTTAAGTTGTTTAATTGTTATGTGTCGATCCCTTATATATGTATTGATCCCTTATATATTATGTGATGTCATGTTAAACGGGATAAGTAAATCCAAATTCAAAGCATCATTATGGTCATTAAGCCTCCATTTGATTTTGTAAGGATAAATATTTCATTTTCTTTTTGAGATGGTTGCAAAGTTATTGCATTTTGAACAAGATATTTAAGAATGATTTAACAAATGGTTCTACAAAGATGTTTTTAACTAATAGGAATGGTTTTTCATGTTATAAAAAGAAACTTTTATAAATGGTTTTACAAAGGAATTTGGAAATTTATAAAGTGCTTTGGGTAAATGGATTTGAGTTTTTAAGCAAAGAAGATTTAATAAATAAGGAAGATTTATAAAATGAATTTGCTTATTAAAGGAAGCCAAATTGATTTAAGGTTATTTAGGAGGTTGTTTAAATAGGAAAGGTTTATAAAGAAGTTTTATAAATGATTTTCGGGTATTTATAAAAGAAGTTTATAAAATGATTTGGATATTCATAAAGGAAGTTTATAAAAATGTTTGGATATTTATAAAAGCAATTTATATAAATAATTTTGAATACTTGTAAAAGAATTTTATAAATAAATTCGGAAGTTTGGAATATATTTTGAAATGGATATGGATTTCAAGTAAAAGATATTTCATGAATGAAATAGATTTGGTTAAAAAGGATTTATCGAAAGAAATACAAAAAGAATTTGAGATCTGGGTTTCTCCAAATTGACTTTTTAAACGGTGGTATGGAGCATCCATTCCACACTTAATACCGAGGGAATTGTGTTTAGGGTTGTCCTTACTCCAATTTAAACAACATTTGTTTAATCCCTTTAACATGATTTGGAAGTAAGAAGTTATTCGCAAATGTTTTGTGTATATACTTATGTCATAGAGACAAGTACATGAATGTTTTAGACAAACGTTTTGAAAAGAGATTTATTAAATAAAGATTTTTTTTGAGTCTTAGTAGTTACTATGGATAAATAAATATCAAATGGAATTGGTTGTTGTTTGTTAGTTTGATAGTTAAATAACCGACTATCAAATATGGACCCAAAACATAACTTTGGAAATATCTAGGAGAAATATGTGGGTTATATGGCATGGTCATCTCTGATGATGCTGTACTGTGCGTATAAATCTTGTTTCGTTCTCCTAGGACAAGTGATAAGGAAATCTGTCCACTAAAGGTTAGGAGGTGATCTCCACTCTTATCTTTGACTGTTTATTTCCTAAAGAACCGAGGTTGAGTTTACCGGAAACTATCGAATCTTGTTTCGAAGTGACCGGGATCGAATATGTTATCCAAAAAACCACTTTGATCCAACTCAAGCATTTCGAAGTGAAGACATTTTGAAGATGATGGAATTGAAGGCGGAGCTCTTTAAAGTGCAAGGGCTGCTTGCTACTAAATCCGTGGGTGATTCCAAAAGGGATGTAGTAGAAGTAGTACCATCGGTTTGTCCATCTCCTGGATAACTTGTATGGATGAACAATGGCATTGAATTGTTGCTTGGAGGGCAGTGTTAGCATTCCTAGTGGGAAATGCTATATGAAAGGTAAGATGTGACCTCACGAGCTTCACAAGCCAGAAAATGGCAAAAATAGGGTATGCAACAGAGCTATGTGGTCAGCTACCATTAGGAGCCGCCATCTCATTCTAGATTGCCCATATTTGAGTTGTTTTGTGCTTAAACACCACGGTAGTATAAGGCCTCAGTGTTAGAAAGGGATAGGGTAATCTGATTCGCCATGTTAAAGGGGCAACCAGCTCTGTGTATCAGGGGTACAAGAAGTTCATGTCAGACTCCAGGTGCATTTTCTAGGGGTGTACCATCGAAAGTTATTTCCTTACATTGCCATAGTATGGAATCCAATCTCTAATATGCACCCTTACGGTTTTGATTTTAGAGCCTAATATGCTGCAGTTTAGTATGGTAACAATTTCAGCTATTTTGATTTGTATGTGAATCCTTAGACATTATTTTAATATCACTGGATTTTATATACAAATGTTTTGGTTATCCTAAGGAAAAAACCCATCCGTGTTTATGTGCAACGCAGTCTTACGGGATGCCTTTGATTTATAGGTTTTTTATAAAGTTAAAATTTATGCTTTACTCACACCAGACCCATGTCTAACCCGGAGTTTTTTCTTTTCCTAAACTCTTGGGTGCTCAAATTTGAATGAGCAGTCATGTAATGACCCTAATTTTAGTAACATTATTTAGGAGATTTAATTAGTTAAATTAAATAAAATAATGTGATGATTAGGGGATTGAGATTTGTGATTAAACTAAGGGGTAGCCGTGCCTAAGAGAATAAATGAACTAAAATTAACTGAAATAAAATGGGTAAAATAAATAGGTGAGTGGAAAAGTTAGAATAATAATATTCTAATACCCTAAATCCTTAGGAATTCATTTCATACGTTCATTTGCAATACCAAACTAAAACTAGAGGCCAACCATTAGCAAGAGAAAGGGAAGAAGGTAAAGAATATCAATGGAAGGAAGATTAATCAAAATCAAATCCATTCAAATATCAAAGTCCTTACGACTAAATAATATATATTTTTGGTTTGAAATTTATATATGTTGGAAAACATATTAAAAATGATTTATAGGAATTTTTGTAGAATTTTTCTAAGTGTTTAATGAATATATAAAATTATTTAAGATATGGGACTTAAATGTTTTATATATTTATAAAAGGAGAAGGGGTATTTTGTAAATATTTTAAATGGTTACTTCTAAAAATTTTGGCAGCACTTATAGAAAATAAAATTAGCAACCAATTAGATTTTGACAAATAAGGCGGGTTAGTTGAAAGATTACTTTAAAAAGATAAAAATCAGTTTAAACATGCTTTATACATGTTTCACCACTTTCGGCACCCTGCTTTAGCTTGGATTTTTTCGCCTCCATCATCGAAACCAATGTGCATGATATCAAAGCTTGGTATGTAACGAATTGGACATAGGCGGGAGGAACTGGATCGAAACATGGGGTTCCGATAGGGTCGAAGTGATACTTTGCTTTTAAACGAAAATGCACCTGCTTTGCTTTCGAAAGGAACGCTTTAGACTTGGTTGGCTTCTGACTGAGTCAAATTGATTTAAGGAATGGTTTCGAATGGGTTTGCGCCTTTTGTTTTAAATAAAAGCTTTTGTCTAGGTCGAAACCCTGTTGCTGCCGCCTTTTTCCTTACAATGCAATCCCTTTGAAAGGGTTGTTTTATTTTAAAACCTATCCGCTTCTCCAATGCTTTCAGAAGGGTTGGTTTCGACACCATCACTTCTTTACTTAGGAAATTCTTTCGAAAGAGTGCTTTCGACTTAAATGTTTTATGACCCTTTGAGATTTTTAAAGATAAACCCAAAGGTTTCGAAAGATACAGTTTTGAATGGTTTCAAAAGGTTGTTCCACATATTTTACTTGAACCCAAATGCTTTCGAAAGGTCTGATGTTTTAATGTTTTCGAAATGTTTTAATGAAGGTTTCAAAGGGGTGGTTCCCCAATAGTTTCGAAAGGTTTGAAAGGAAAGGCTTTCCGATGTTTCCGAAAGGCAATGTTTAAGTGTTTTAAAGATAGGATGTCTAAGGTTTTATAGCTTTCGAAGGAAAGATTTTTCAATGGTTTTGAAAGGTTTATATGAATGGTTTCGAAAGGAATGTCTTAGCCTTTCGGATTAGGTTATAAAGGGTTTACTTGGTTTCGAAAGGGAAACTTTCAATGGGATCGAAAGGGGTACTTTCAAAGGTTTAAAATGTTTTCATCAACAAAGATTTGTGTAAAGTATATATATATAATATGGCAAGGTGATTGAGTAAAGCATAGAATTTATTTTCCTTGTTTGAAGTATGATTTAAAGGTTTACATCAATTTGAGAAGAAAAGGTTTTCAAGGAAAATTTATGGGAAGATTACCCTAAGTAAAATGACTCGGATATTTGTATACTAGATGGGACAGGTATAGGGTCGCGCCCTATACATTAGCTATTAGCCCCTAGCTAATTTAGTCCAAAATTCCAGTGTGTAGGGCTTTGTCACAGGTAAGACTAAAATGATGTTACACATAGAAAGGAATATATTTGTACAATGGTAGGTTATTGGTGAGCCCGCAAAACCATTAGGATCAATTGACCTGGAGAAAGTAAGTTAGGGACAGACCATCCAGAAGAGGAGTATCTAACAGAAGTTAGATTATTTGTTTATTTTATCTAGTAGGCCCAAGTTAGCCAAAAGTTAGTAGTTAGCCAAAAAAAACTATAGTGTTCGAATAGATAGTCCATTTGTTACCTGATATGTATGTTTACATGATAATGCTTTAGAGTTTTAACCAGTTTTGATTGTAGGATTATGATTTGCAAAAGATATGTTTTAAAAGGATATTAGTGAGGGGAAACCCATTTCGCTAAGAGGCGTGGTCTCACTTAATATCAAATAACTGAGATGTATAGTATTATTCACACCAGGCTTTATGTATGACTCGAAGTTTATGTTTTTCTCCTAAAACTCTCGGTTGCACAAAATTGATTTGAGTAGGTTGAGGGTTGAGGATTTTTAGGTTTTTAGTAGGTTGGCGAATAAAGCTTCTAGAGATGAGCAGGTGGCTGACGGATAGCTATTCAGGAGTTGTTGTTTTATTTTGTTTGATTCCGCTGTGTTGTATTATGTCAGTTATGACTATATAGTACTCTGGTCAACCAAGGGGGCGTCTTCATATATTGCTCTTGGCGTATTTTGTAATAATTATATTTAATCTGAACCTGGGAAACGATTAGGATTATGTAATGGAATATGAAACATGTTTTGTGAAATGTAATCAGAAAAGTTGTTTTTGAAATCTGTGATTTTATTTCATATTCATGTGCTTCTGATATTATGGATACCATTAACATTACTATGTTTGGTCACCAGAAGTTAATACTATGGATGACTGCAGCATATGTAATGCTTAGCTTCGGGCCTCCAAATAGGGGATGTTACAAGTCAAGTAGTTCAGATTTTCCGCATATTCATTTTAGAGGAGCTTGGAGCAGGTGGCTTCATCGATAACTAGTTATTACTTTGTTTTTCGTTGTACTATATGTATATTGTATTTATTAGGTTGGGACAGGCTGTTATAACTTTCCTAGTATAGAATTTGTATTAGTATGACTCTGATGTTATATTTTTGAAATGACTTTGTAATATATTATGTTGAGTAATATATATTGTTTCATTGCGTTGTGAGATTCTATGTTGTTAGTTTTCTTCTCTTCTATCTTTTCTTTCTTTCACCCCCTAACGATTGGTTTTCTAGCACTTGAATGTTCGGCACACAAGTGGACATATTAGTGTCGATTTTTTAGGTTCGAAAATCTAGTTTGTTACAACGAGTACATCGTTAACAATCATAAGTTTGTAGTTTACTTACAGTTTTTGAAATATATTAGTACTTTTACAATGCTCTCTTACAGACACATGCTTCCTCTACATTTTGACTAATACTTTCATATTGGATAATACTTTCATATCAATGATCCTATTCAATAACCAAAAAACTCAGAATCACTCCCATTAACTTTGAGACACTTTGGATATTAAGCGCAAATAGCATATTCTAAATCATTATGTAGAATTTCAGTTTTAATATATATATACCAAAACGTAATATCATATTGAGTGATAATTTTGTGAGTAAAATCTAAATTAACTTAAGTATGTTGAATGGCGAATCTATTACATTTTTCAACAATTGAAATTTACGATGTTATTCAATCAATGTAGCTTACCATACTTCAGCTGTGTTTGCCTTCTTGGAGACGTTTTTTTGCGATCGAAGGATCAAATCCCTACCAGGTACAACTATCAAAATCATATTTTGATAATGTACTTGGAATCCATTATGCATTTGCACACCATTCCATATGGTAGAGTTAATACTCTTAATGGGTTATTGACAACTGGGAAAATTCTTTTCTTGACATCGATAACAAAATCATAGTTTCTCATTAATGCATGAGAGTTCTTATATGGCATTCTAATTAGTTGTGTCAGTTCAGGTTTGGTCAACTTAATTTCATCCTTTGTAATCGGTTTTATCTTTGGATCATATCCAAATCCATTTTATTACCAATAATTTCTAAAGGAAATTCCTTTGTCATGAAGTTGGTGTTTTTTGAAACTGCAATGGTCTCTCAGTGCAACGAAATAGGTATCCATAAACATTTTATGGATTGACTGTATAAAACTGATTTGGTTTTTAATTTTTTAAAATAAATATTCATAACAAAAATTGGTCAATCAATATTGATCTGTCCAAAACTCATTTGGGGGTGGTCCACGCAAGATCTCTCATGAACAAGTATTGCGTGCAGTCTCTTGACTAAAACAACTATCAACTCTTTGACCTATGATATGTAGGGGTTGTTTCATCAGCACTTATCTTTTATGATTTTGTAGACTTTGTTTTTAGATGAAACTAAATTTAACATTATGTGTTTACTGTTAAGTACATGTCCTTACATGATGAAAGTTAACTCAACTTCACTCATTATTAATCATACTTTGTTTGATTATTCCTTATCAATACATCATTATGTATCATACGGAGAAGTAACTATTGAGATTGAATCTTATTCATTTTATGTACATTTGGAATTCCTTTCCAATGTACTCACATATTTGATCAAATTGAATCGTTATATTTTCTTTTGCATGTCATGTTGTTTACATCTATTTTATATTCTATGAACATATCATAGATATGCTATATGTGTATCAAATACACATGTTCATGTTTGTAATAACTCATTTGTGAATTTATCGAGGTATGTGGAACCGTTTTGATATCATTAGACATATAATTGCATACATCTATATGTATCAATCCTATGAGTTCACCAACTCTTACGTCGGTCCCATTAAATGGGTGCTTTGCCCTTAACCGTTTGAAATACAATTCACCAGTACCATATGATTCGTTTCATATGATTAAATAATTATTTCTCAAAACTATAGCTTAGTCTATAATCCAAAATAATTGTAAAAATTTTCGTTGCTTCTGTATTTTCTAATGCATCATTTTGTTAAGATATCAAATACCATTACTACGGTTTTACCTTATAATAAATATTCATATTGAAATAAAACTATATCTATTTTAATCAATAATGAAAACAATTATTACTTGATAAATAATATTTGGTATGCTTACGAAAATAATTTTTCGTAGCTTGATGCATCCGCTAAGAAGTGTTATATGGTATGCTCCTACTATTTCCACCATTCATATAATAACATATGAAATACGAAGCTTTATTCAACTACTTATTATGGGATTTTGTTTCATTCACTATAACTAGTTTACAGTCGAGAGTTTCAGATCAAATATCTTAAACTCAAAGAAATAACATTCATAGAAAACAATTTTCTATATGAAAATACATTTGGAATAGAAATCGCATTTCTTATTCCATATTAAGTATCTTTTAGTATTTTATACAATTCTCGTTTCTAATATTTCTTCATGAAGTAGAGGTGACCATTCACTTTGTATAGCCAATTGTGCTTGAATTACATCCACTCTCATACGTTATCTTTTCTTTCAAATGGTCAAACCATTAAAAAGGAAACCCTTACAACTATACTGTAATGTAGTTTTTACAAAATGCATTCAATCATCCTTAAAATTTAAGGATATCAAATAAGTTGCACTTAAAGTAAACTAATCGAAATGACATTTCAATGATCAAGTTCCTGGGTCCATCTTTTAGTTCTTGTCCTGGCACTACATCTAACATAGTAAGATCCTTATTGTAATTAATTGTATTGAATACACTATTTTGCATTATGGTTTACTTATTTATTTTGAATGAACTAATTTCATTGAATATTTGTACATCTTGAATCGCATATGTTCACCATATAACATTTATATGTAACCTAATATGGAAGAAATATCCATATTCTTGTATTGTTTTTATAGTTCGATATTCATAGAAGACAACGCACAGTTTCGTACAAATAAACACCTAAGCGACTAAGGTAAAAATGTTTGTGGTTTTATAAATTGGCTCTCGCATGGGTCTTGAAGTGACAACATGCCAAAAGATCTATTGGTAAGTAAATTTATATTTCTATGTCTATCTTCGTTTGGTTCATTTGTATATTTTAACTTATAGGCATTTTATTAATTATAGTGGTTGCACAATTTTATCTAAGTAGACTATTTTAACTTTATATAACATATATTCTTATAATGTTAGAAAGGTTAAATGTGTCCTTTTCATGTTTCTATCAAGGCTCCTAATAGACTTTTATGTTTTTCAAAACCTTAAGAAAAACATAGAAAACTTTTGATTTCTCCAGTGAACGTTAGGACTCGCTTGCCTTGGGATTTTGACCTTGAGGAATATCAACAAATCATAGGCACATAAGCAATAGATAACAATTTATCGATCGTATCGTATACAATTCCTAACCCATGGTCCTTATCCTAATCTCACCTCTACCCTGAGGAATATCAACAAATCAAAAGAGACTATACACTCGTACCCACCATTTCGTGACTGCCTAAGTTTAATGCACATACCTTAAAGAATATCAACAAATGTATGCATGTACCTTACCTCGTCTAGTCAAAATATAAATAGTGTTATACATAACATCTCTAGTATGAGGAATATCAACAACTAAAGAGTATGCAAGCAGTCTATTAATAGATAAATGGTCAAGGAAAACTTATTAAAGATTCATAATCTTTGACATATATTGTAATGACCCGTATTTTTTATAACTAAAACTATTAAATTAAATAAGATTTTGAAATTTAATATTGTGAGAAATTAAAATTTATGATTTATTAATGAGAAAAATAATTAGAATATGATTTAATAATGTTGTTTGAATGTTATTGAGAACTATTTTAATGTAATTTCAATCAATTGAGATAATTGTAAAGTTAATTTGGTTATAATTGTAAATAAGGAATTAAATTGGTAATTAATGGAATTAAATTGATAATTAACGGAATTAATGCAATTGAAATATTATAATTAATATGGTAAAAGATGATAACTATAGAATATGAATGTAATAAAATGTAAACTAATGTTAATTATATTCATAAGGTAATAGTTAATTCAATAATAAGAGTGAGAATCAAAATAAAAGAATTTAGTGGAATTTAAATTATAACGAATGAATTTATTGCAGTTGTAATTGAACGTTGAAATTAATGTAATATTTAAACCATGAAATTAACGTGGAAAATTTAAATTTCAAAAGGTTATTAATTTCTGTGTAATTCCTATTTAACCCAGGATGGTAAAATGGTTAACTTTTAAAATTTGAATTTAAAGGTGATTAAATCAATTTAATAATAATTTATCTAATTAACGTGAAAATTAGCCATTTTGACCACTGTCTTGGATTTCGACAAAACCAGTTTCATCGGATCCATAATAGTGAATTATTATAGGATTTCAAGTTTCGTAGTGATCGGACATATCGTTCGATCGTGCGGGCTCAAAACGTGTAGAAATCAATTAAAGGAATTTAAATAAATATAATCTGATTTTAAAAGCTAACTTCTGTATACAATGGAATTAAGGATTGAAACTAGTTCCATTGAGTTTACAAATATCGAAAACATATATTTTGATATATTGGATGACCTATTTTCGTTTCAGGAACAAAACAGGCTTCTCAGGTTGTTGTTATCGTTTCGACCCAATTCGATCTGTCCATTTGTTCTTATCCATCTTTGTCTACATAAATAGATTTTTTTTTAAACCCTAGCAGCTTATTCCAATTTCTGTTCCTACTTCTTATTTTCATCTGCTCCTTCCCTTCTTCCCAATATCAGACATCAAAACCCTAATTTCAATTTCAATCAAACTTCAAAATTCAAACTCCTCAAAACCTATCGAATTATATATCATCGCGAAGCTCTCGACGAACGTACTCTACTTCTGCAATTCGTTTTTGCAATCGAGGTTTAGTTTGGCCAGAAATTAGTGAAGAAGTCTCGGCCGCTGAATCTATGGCTTTGTTTTCAACGGTGGATCTTCATCGATACGATGATCGGAAGGTTCAGGCTTGTAGAGGGCGTCAAGGGCTTTCGATCTATGTGGTTCATTGGGTTAGAGGTCCACGAGTTCGCTAAAAAATGGCAATATATGGAGGCGACGGCGGATGAGCAGGACGTGGCCGGAGGCATCGCGGCGACCACTGTAGGCGCAGCCGGTGGTGGATAGGGTGGTGGCATGGTCTGATCAATGGGGCGACATTCGTGGAGGCGTGCGGCAGCGTGAACATGGTAGCAGCTATGCAGTGGCATGCGCGATCGTGAACAAGCTAGGGTTTTGAGAAGGGTAACGATTTACTATTTTGCCTTATATTTATTTTTATTTAAATTTTTCAAACCTTCTAATGTTAATAACTTTTCCATACGAGCTCGGATTTGGATGCGGTTTCTTGTGTTGGGTTCATATCAAAGTTTCGAACGATATGGAACTAGTTTGGTCGAATTTAGAGACAGTTCAAATTTTGGGCTTTATTTGGATTTTAAATCGACTACAAATCAAAAGTGAGTGATTTACCCACTCACGCAATACTAAACCCTCTTATGTTAGTTGAATTAAATTTATGAATTGATAAGGATTTTATTGATTGCTGTTTGGTAATTTATATTATCATTTAAATTAAATTTAAATTAAATTTCCATTTAAATTAATATTGAATTTAAATTGTTAGTTAAATACCTGATAATGATAACCAGTTAATTGTTGTGATTTATTGGCTGGTTTGGATATTGGTTGTGATGGATATTTATTTGTTAACATTTTGGATGTTTATTTTATATCCATGTTATCACTATGGGTTGAAATGATACATACCCGAAAGACCTTATAGATTAGGGAAAATTGTTATGGGTTGAAATGATACATACCCGATTGATTTTATTGATTTGGAAATTATTGATTCGGGATATGGGTTGAAATGATATATACCCGAAAATTTAACTATTTTGGGTTGAAATGATACATACCTAATCACTTAACCATAGGGTAGAAAATTATATACAAACACCGTTGGTCGGTTTTAAATTATTTTCTAAATGGTAAAGTATGTTTGGTTTATAAATTTGATTTTTAAATTTAGTTTAATGATTTTATTTAAATTTTATATTTGGAAAATAATTTATTTTATATGTTTTAAAGCTTCAAATTATAAGTTAATATAAGTTTTAAAAACCTAGATTTTAAGATTTTAACTTATAATTTTATTTAGTTTTAAAATATATAATTTAAATAATGTAATAAAATAAAAACACTTTAAAAATTTAATTTAATAAAATATTAAATATTGTTTTAAAAGATTTATTTAAAAATTTAATTTAAGATAATTAATATAGACTTTTATAATAACTTTAATAGATAAAAGATTTTTGTAAAAGATTTTATAGTTTTGTAAAAGGTTTTGTAAGGAATTTATAAAGTTTTATAAGAGATTTTATAATGGATTTTATAAAAGGATTTTATAAATGATTTTTTTACAAAGTATTTTATAATGGTTTTATAAAGGAGTTATAAAGGTTTTAAAGGATTTTATAAAGGGTTTTATAAAATAACTTGTATAAAGGGATTTGGAAGCGTTTTAAAGGAATTTGTGTAGAAGTTTATGAAAAAGGGAAGAGTTGTAAACGGTTTTGGAATTTATAAATAGCTTTATAAATGGTTCTAAAGCATATAAATGGTTTAAGAGAGATTTGTAAATTATTTTGAAATTGATTGAAAGAAATCTTCCTCGGTATTTATGAATATATTTATACTTTTGGAATAAGTATATGGATATCTTGATATGAAGGTATAAACTGTTTTCTGGATTTATTATTAAAAGTGTTTTATAAAATGACCACGGTGTAAGCGTCAGGTTGTTAAAGAGACCGGGGTCGGATATTGTCATACTCTCTGCCAATTTCGAAACCACTTTAACAACTTTGCATGTGGTGGAGAATCCAGAACGAAGTAGGATGGTTTGGCGAACGCTATTGGTATGAGGTAATAACACAGCCCTGACCTTCGGGTCAGCTTGATATGACTAAAACAGGAGCTATATCAGGCCAAGTGAGGTCGCTTCTCCTATCGGACACGCTTCTTCGATACCATATCTGTTACTTTGTGATTGATTGGTGGACACCTTCGATTTGGTTATGGAAGTGTGTTTCGAGGTGGGCGGTAGTAGCTGATATGCGTTACCACCAGTCAGGGTGTGCAAAGCGGTAGAATCCTACCCTGGGCATTGCCTCGCGTGCCTTGTCATATGCCTTATCGAGCCCACTATGATTTTGGTTTGTGTCGTGCCTATGAAGTGCTCCCTGATAGCCCACCGTTTTACGGTGGAGTTTACAGTACTGTATAGACTAGGCACTTATATAAAATGTGTTAAGGGGGATATGGGTAACGCCTTAACACTATTTTAATACTTTACTTTATTGATAGACACTACACATATAGCGTATATTACTACATATAAATAGTTTAACGGATCCTTAGGAGATGGAAATCCCGAAACATCTCTTAAGTTATTGCACGCACATTATACATTGGATAGGAGATGTAAAATCTCATAAACATCTCTGAAGCCATTACACTCCTATTTACTTATTATTGATTTAACTTACATAAGATCTTTTAGTTCTGACTCGAGTGTTTTGTCTTTTCATTACGCTCGGGTCAGCCTGAGCATTTCAGTGTTGAAGACTTTATTTCTGGAGGACAAAGACGAAGTTTGGTATATTATATTATTAGTAATTTTCTGTTGCATCATTATTTGGTATGTTGTGATTGTACTCTGATTATGTTGTAAAAAAATTTGTGTAATCAAATGTATATTATAAAACAGCTTCATGAACTGTTATTTGATTATTATATTTTTTCATTTCGCTGTGAGATTCTGTGTTTTGTTTTTCTTTCTTTCTCTTATTTTCTTATATACCTCATTGACAATCCTCCTTTTTGAATGGATTAAGTTAGACATGTGTGGTTTATTGTCGATTTAAACCGTCTAAAAAGGTGGTTGTTACATATATTTTAAGTGATATCGATTTAAGGAACAATGTATCTCTTATGCAATACCCTCATGATTCAAGTACCAAACATATCTAAAATCACAGTATACATACAATACGTATGTACTTGTTCCTTAAACCAAATTTGGGTTATTACATTTCACTTAAGTATTATACATTTATATTAATGATACATTGATATTGCATAAGTTTAATTCTATATAATGGTTTATAATTTAATTAACTTATATAATATTCTAATATACACGCACATACTTTAAATCTTCTTTAATTAATTTTAATTTTTTAATTCAACTAACAAATTAATTAAATTATTTTAAAATTTCAAAAAATTATTTTATTCATCTTAAATAATTTAAGATGAATATTAACCACAACATTAACAATTTCATATACATATATCATTATACATATATGTTGATTTATTAATTAAAATGTAACTAATATATATTTATCAATAAATATTCATTTAAATTAAAACATTTTTACTTAAATTATTACTTAGTAAATTTCATAAACTAATCTTTTATATACCTTAAACATTTTAAGATATGTATATATACATATATATCAAAAAAAATTATTTATTTTAACTAATTAGCTTTTAATTAATTAATTAATTAATTAATTAATTAAATTATTGAATAATTTTTAAAAAGTATTAATCTATTTAAAAACTAATTTTGAAAATATTTTATAATTACTATAAAATTTACCTTATATTTTAAATTTAACATTTAAATTCAAAATACATTTTAAATTTTAGCCCAAGGACCAAATCAATTTCAGCCTTTATATTGGGGACAACGTTTGGGCTTACATCATATGTCGGGCCAAGCCAGTAGCTAGGTAGGGCAAATTAGTTGATTACCCAAACCCAACCTTAGACGCTACCGATCTAGACACCGTACTAAATGGGTAGGCTTTAATAAGTTAGACGTAATGTTGCTAATTTATAGTGCATAAACCATTAGGGCCCTAATACCATCGAAGGAACAATGCTAGTCGGAAGTGGGTTAAATGGGCGAATTAAAATAAAAATATTATTTGGATCATAGTGGGCCTATGAAGCCTAAAGGATTAACAAGATTCAACCTTATTATTTTAATACAATCATATTTTATTACTATTTTCTCAATTGTATTATTTAATTCTAAATTAATTAAGTGTGAGATTTGAAAAGGTTTTAATATATAAAATATATTCATATTTTAAATTGCGTGACATACTTGTTAAACATAAAGCAAGTGTAATTAAAAGGTGACAATGGATATGATTAAACAAGATTAAATCCAGATGCAGTCACATAAAAGTCTAATTGGGAAGGAAATGAAAGGTGGCATCATTGATTGATTCCACTTCCCACTTCAAAAAATTTAATTAATTCATCAATTAATTAACACATAGGAGGTGTTAAAATATAATTAAACGACATAAACAGCAAGCAATAATTAATATGTTTAAATTCTTACCTCATGTCTAAAACTAATAAAGTTATAAGACATGCCTCAACGATATGAAATACAAACATTAAATATTTATATGTATACATACTCACACACACAAACATACATACATATATTGTATGTGTATATAATAAGTAAACTAAAACTTTCCAGTTAATTCAATACAAACTTCCATAATCTATTAAAATTTTACGATGTATTACAAACATATGTTTACTTGAATTAATTGACAAAGTTACACATATACATATAAATTAAAAATTTCAACACAAATGAATTTTTTTTATATCAGAAAACCAAAGTCGAACACAAAAAATTAAACAAATTATTAACAGTCTTTTAAAATATTTGACAATTAAAACATTAAATTTGTCACACATTTAGAACATTATTGAAATCAATTTAAAAAGTCGATTTATTATCAAAACATTGTTTTAATCATATGTGAACTTCAATTTTAATTTATCTGATTAAGAACAAACCAATTCATTCAACAAAGTGCTAAAATTGCATAAATAATTTCAAATCAAAATGAGTCAATTGTATATACATACAAAATTATGATAACATATTATATTTTATAGAATAATCAAAATAGGAGATACCTTTCGGATCTAGCCAAACATTGCACTTTGGTTGGAGATTTCTCCTCAGATATCCAAGATCTATACTAATCCTTGCAAGAGATGGATGAACTACTTATATTTATATTTTTGTAACATCCTGAAATTTTCAACCATTCGCATCCATACATGTCGGATTTGAATTGCTCAAAATATCATAATGTTAATTTTTATATTTGGCAAAACTCAGCATATACAGTAAATAATATAATCACAGAATCACAGACACAGAGTAATATAAAAATAAGCAGCGGAAACAAAAGAATAGTAGTTCATGAAGCTACTATATATATAAAACAAAGTTAAATAAGATACAACAGAGGTCTCGAATACATAGATGTCTCAATACAATAGTCAAATACAAGATCCGAACACATCACTGGAATCAACTGAATAACTGCAAGCTGAATAGATATAGCTGGATCTCCAAGCGAAGCTCCAACTCCAAAGGTGAGTCTCGAACACTGAACCACTCAGTCTGACCCGAGCGTAAAGCAAAACACAAAACACTCGAGTCAGGATTAACATTCTTATATCAATAAATCCAACTCAAGTGAAATATCATGTAACGACCCTGGATTTTATATATATTTAAATTGATAATTAATTTAGTTTTTGAATAAAAAAAAATTATGAAATTTATCGTTAAATTGATGCGAGTTTCCCCGAGTTCAAATAAATTCTATGTTAAATCATTTAAAATTTAAATATTGTATATATATGTATATATGTGAATATATATGTATATGGGCATATATGAGTAAATTTGAATTTAAATCTTAAATAAATGGGTTAGAAATAAATATAACAGTAAATATTTGACAAAAGTATAAAAATAAATAATTTTAAAATTTAGAATTGATGGTTAATAATAATTTGAATTTATAAAATAAATATAAGATAATAAATATTAAAGTAAAATAATAATAATAAATATTTAAACTAGAAATAGAAATAAATATAAGATAAATTATAATAAAAATAGAAAGTAGAACATTTGCTAAAAATTTTAACAACAAAATAAAATCTAGAAATTCATCTATATTTCAAAATAAATTATATAGTTTTATACAATATAAAGTAAATATATATATTTAATCCCATAAATCCATACAAACCAATGTAATACAAAATAGACTACAAAAATAAAAATAGAAATATATGTATATAAGATATATTATAAAATATAAAGCAAACAAATTAGTTAAATTCTAACAACATATTAAAAATAGAAAATTATTTATATTATAAAATAATAATGTAACGACCCAGAATTTTTAACAAATTAAATTGAGAATATTTAATTTATTTTAAATATTTGAACGATGAGTTAATTTGAATCTCGAATATAACTTTAAATCGGCGATTAAATTATAGGATTTAATCTGTTGATAGTTGGATAAAAATTCGAATCTTCATTTTTAAGCTGAAGAAAAATATTTCGAAAACTTTTAAAATTCGTATTGGTAATACTGAAGATAATCGAACCTTCAGAATTGAAATTTAAGCTGTTTTGTCCATTTTTGAAATTAAGTCGTTTAAATCGAATTTAAAAATAGTCATTTTTCAAACAGTCTCGGAATTCGACGAAACCGGTTCCATTGGGTCCATAATATTGAATTATTATCGGATTTCAAATTTCGTATTTATCAGAGTTGTTTTGTGACCGTATGGTTACAAAACGCGTTGAAGTTTTAAATCGAATTTGATTTTAAATTTAAAGTTTTAATATAGTCAACCCACACGCTCATTCCTCTAATCACGCCTACAACCCCGCCTAAAATCAAGTCGAGAATCACGGAATAAAAATCGTGCACACCATGTCGTTCGATTTTAAAATATCTCTCCCCTCTCCAGTTTTCAAATCGAAAGCTCGAAGAAATCGAAGCAAAATGACGAACGAAAACAAAGAAATTCGCATCTTCCCTATTCTTTTTCAGTCTAAATTAGAAATCACGAAATGGCCTCGTTTTTTTTTCCCTCTCAAACCAAAACCGAAAACGAATTATCAAATCGAAAGGAATCGCGATTCTTCTTGGCGACAATGGGGACGAAGACTCGAGTTCGAGCAAATAGTCGAGGGTCTCGCGAGCAAGGCGACAGATTTGGGCGCGTAGTCGGAGCTGCAGAAGCAAGGAGGCTCGCGAAAAATAGTGGCAGGCATTTCTAGGGTTTCGATTTGGGGAAACTCGAGCTGACTTCTCGCGTCGAAGATGGCGCAACGGTTGTGGGCACACGTGCGATGGAGGGGATAGCTCGAACTCGTGAGCGACACTGGTGGCCTCGGCAATAGGCAAGTTGGAGCTTGGGTTTACTCGCGTGTGCTATGGAAGTGGTGTCATGATTATCTGGGCAATCGAATTCGTCTTTGAGTGCTCGATCGAGGTAACAACTCACGTTTACTAATTTAAAATTTAATGAATATTCATATATTCACGTTGGAAGAGAATGATAAATAAATACATACATGAAAATTTACACATGTTTAATATACTTTAAGGTTCAGTAAAGAGTTTATAATTATCAGTATATGCAGTTTCAATTTTTAAATAGTCAAGCAGAAAATATGTATGTATACAGGAGATTTTGGAAATAGAAATTTATAAATGCTGTAAAATTTATATAAAGGAAATTGATGTTTTAAAATCCATATGGATTACTTTTATGAATATATATATATATGTACATTTGTTAGAAATTATTATAAAAGGGAAATTAGTTTAATACTAAAATATTAGTTAATTAAATTTAAATGAAATTGACTATTCAATCATTTCAAATATTAATAAATTATAAATGTTTATACAAGGTTCGTAAATCAAGAAACAGCTGAAAATGGAAAGTGGATGGCAAATTAAAAGCTAAGGTGAGATTTTCTCACTCGAAGGAAATTTGAATTTACAGTTATTATTGATTGATGATTGTTATTGGATGTGCTATTTGATATTTTAGGATATATCTATATATATAGCAGTATATACATATTGGCATATGTATATATTGGATTGATGATTTCCCGCCTCGTATAGCGGATGAGACCCTATTGCGCCGTTAGTAAGCGGATTTATAAAAACCTATATACCGCGATAATTCCGTACTGGAGCGGAATTGGTATTGTGCTAACATCTGTGGATGCAGGGAAACAGGTTGGAGGGATCCAACTGGATTCCTCATAGTAGTTATTTATGTACAGATATTGTGATGTATTCTGTATCATATGTTGAGATATGATATTGACTGTTGTGATTGACTAATTGATGCGTTGCATCATCGAGTTCAATTTTTAAAGTTTAAAAATAAACGATTTTTACTTTAAAAGGGATTTTGAAGTGATTTTTGGAAAGTATACGATTTATTAAATTTTGGAATTTATTTATCTTAAATAAATGAATGTTATAAATTTAAAGTTATGAAAATTTTAAATTGTGAAATATAACCAAAGTGTGACTTTTGAAATGAAAGTCGATTTAATTTTAGAATGGGTTAAATTGAGATTTTTAAAGTATTAAAAAAAAATGTACAAAAATCTATATTGATCAATTGAAATTATTGAAATTTTAAAACGAGTTTTCATAAGTGTTAAATTGTAAAGATATGAAACTTATAGAATTATAAACTGGCAAGATAGAAAATTGATAGAATTATAAGTTGCGAAGATTTGAAGTTTATAGATTTATAAAAGTTGAAGTTTATAGATTTATAAAATGAATGAAGTTATAAAATGAATGAAGTTGTAGAATAAAGACTGATAAGAAATTTACTTGTAACTTGGATTGTTGCCTTTAAATGGGATATTGATCGAATTATTAATAAAGAAGATTTATTAAATTGAAGTCGTTAGAAAATAGAAATAGAATTTATAAACGTTGTTTTATAAATTCGAAATCAATTGATTGGATAAATTAAATATAGAAGATTATCAGAGTAGATATATTCGCGATTTTGGATAGCGAATTCCTATTGAAATGAAAATGTGTAGAAATGATTGGAATTGGGTTAAATGAAGTATATTCACGATTTTGGACAGTGAATATATTTTTAAGTAAAAATGGTTATGTTTGGGAAAGCGATATTATAAATGAAGTTAATTGTTTTAAAAGATGTTTTAAAACGTGTTAAATAGCGAAATCATAGATTTCAACATTTATTGTTGAAATAGACGTTTTCGAGAAATATAAGGAAATGATGGACTATAACACTGTTGTTATAGTAAATGATTTTCGAAAAGAAAATGTTTTATGTAGTATTGGGATTTTTATATATCTACCTTAAAATTTCGAATCCCTATACTAGTGATTTCGAGTCGTCGTAACGATGTTTTACGTAACATTCGTTTTGACTCAAATAGATGTTAGAATAAATGATTTCCTTAAAGAATGAATGTATACTTAATTTGATTTAAGGATATCGAATATTTTCCAAGTGTTGAAAATGAATGATTGTGAAATACTTATTATTCAATAAGTATGGAAATGCTTTTCCAATATGAAATGAACTGTTTTGAGATTTTATCTTTTAAAGATAAATTGAAATGTGGAAGTTGATTTGAAATTGTTTTCAAATGATTGAAGTGTGGAAATAATATATCTAGTAAAGATATTTTTGGAAGATAAAATAATTTGGGAAAATTATTTGGAATCTGATGATGTTGCGCATCTTTATTGATAGTTAAATAACCGACTATCAATAATTACCTTTAGATAGGTATTTGTTGTGAATTGGATGAATTTGAATGCCACACTTATTTTTGAATAAGCGCTCACTATTCGGGTTAGCCGGGAAAGGACCATGGGGTCGTATAACCCATTCCGAATATGTGATACGTCGTTATGAATTGCATTCGAAGACCGGTGTTGAAGACCGGATATTTTTGAAAACGGAAGGATTACCGTCGAGTTACTCTACATCGACTGATCTTCGATTTAGAGGTTTTATCACCCTTAGTGACGGGAAGTCCTGACGTGATTGAAAATTATCCGGAAATGCAAGGGCTTCGTGAGAAGTGCCTTCGGTTCTGTTCGATCCCGGAACAGACTTGTATGGATGGTGTGTCTGACGTTACAATTTGAGATATAAAGCTGATTTCTTTCAAATACATTTCTGTTGGTGGCGGAGAATTTATTCTCTTAGCTTAACACCCTTCTCTGAGACGTACGAGCTCAGAGGTTATGTAGTTGAAATTTATCAGCGATATATCCCAATTTGGTAACGTGGCATACTGAGTGTTGCTGTGAAATGATCAGTGTTTGATCATTCGTGATATGATCATTTGTTTGATCTTATATCTTTGTGATCATAGGTTGATCATTTTGTTTGACCCGAAGCAGGGCTTTTTGAGAAAGCGTAGCTTTGTGGATGAGACTTCATCGAGCCTCACACCCCGGAAATGGTCGAAACAGGACGAATGCAGCAAGGTTCTAGGGAGTAGCGCCCCTTAGTGTATGTCATTCCTTCTAGATAAAGGTGGTATCATGGTATGGAGCCCAGATACTTAACCTCTGTGGTTGCTGCACAGTTATTATTACTTTGTGGTTTGTTGGAAATCGGGGATCCTCGGGAAGATCGGTGACGATCGGGGGATGGCATACGCGTGTCAGTAGTTACCTATTTTTGCAGAGGTAACCCGGCCTTGTGTTGGCAGAGATCTAACCGTAACGTTAGATTCTCGGGTCGTCTATTCCAGGGACGTACCCATCGTGGATAGGAAGTTCCTTAGCCTGACCATTTGTTGGAAACCCAAACTCCAATACGAACTTTGTACGGTATTAGTTGTAGAACCTGCCATTTACGTACGGTGGTCACCACTGTTTAGATGGTAGCTATAGTAGGCATACGATACTGGTCGTATGTTGGCTAAGATTAATATTATACTTTCGAAATGATTTCTACACTATGCACTAATAATAATATCAAAAATGATTTGATTTTGCGTAGTAAGCATCTTTGACTATCATAAGAAGAAATCTCCTCCAATTCTGCGTTTGCATTGTGTGTGTGGTGGGAGGTCTTATGGTAGTCTCATTTTCCAAAAAGCATTGCGAAATTTACTTTAAAATTTTCCTGTTGTTTATTTTAAAAAAATAACTGTTTTACGATCTCACACCAGTCACCATGACTGACTCGGAGTTTATTGTTTCCCTTCTAAACTCTGGGTGCCCACCAATTTCCACACGGGCAGCCTAGAGTTAGATTATCAGGATATTCTGGATATTCTGGAGCTTTGGAGATAAGCTGGAGGACGAGACGTAGTATTTGTATCTGATAGTATTTATTCCGCTGTGTATTCTGTATGAGGACAAGTTTATATAACTGTCCATTGTTGTATATTGACTCTGATGATTGATGTATGTATAAAAATGATATAGTTCTTTGTTTTAAAGATTATTCAATTATCTATTATATATTGTTCCGCTGCGATATGTGAGATTCTGATATTGTTCTGTTTCTGTTCTGTGTGTTCTGTTGTTCTTCTTCTCTTTTTCTTCTATCTTCTTCTTCTTCTACTTTTTCTTTTTCTTAAAACCCTCACTATTGGAGTTTCCGGCACTCGATTGCTCGGCAGTCGATAAAGTGAGTATCGATGTCGAATTTTCAAAAGTCGAAAATTTCGGGATGTGACAAAGTGGTATCAGAGCATATGGTTAAGCGACAACCCTGCTCTGTTGGGTGTTACTCATTAGAGATAGAGTCAGTAGTACTCTAGAATGAGTTTGAGTGTAATAATAGATATGAGCGCGTATTTGTTAGTGAATATAAAAATGTTTTATATTGTGTTTGCTTATCCGTTGAGATGTTTGTGAATTTTGGTCGGTATGTGGGACGCCATATTATCGATAGGGATTTCTAAACACTTAAACGAGGCAAGACGACATAATATTGTTTTAAATGGGGTAAAATGAAATAATTTTGCCCAAAAGTATTTTTGTATAGAAAAGAAGCGATTTTCTATGAAGTACTATAATATATGGATGTTTGGTTGTTATAAAATAATAGCATTGACATAGTATCATTGTTATATAGAAATTGAATAAGAAATAAAGTAATAACCAAAGATTTAAGAAATAAAATTCATATACGAATGAAATTTAAGAATATAAATTATAAATGTGACTTATAATTTAAAACGGAATTCCAGAGAAGTTTTTGGAAAGGGTTTGAAAAGAATTTGAAAATTTTGGTGATTTGGAAAGTTAAATCTTTTTGATTTGAAAATGGATTTCGAAGATTTTGGAAAAGTATTTTAAAGAGATGAAAATCTCTAAACTCTTTTCGGTCGCTGGAAAATAATCCTGATGATGATGGCCACATCATTAGAATTCATTCTCGGGTTTCCAAAAGAGAAATTGCTGTCAAATTGTTTAAATAGGAGTTGTTTGAAAATTTGGGTTTTGTTTTGGAAATTCGAATGGAATTTGAATTGTTTTCAAATGGTTTTGAAAAAAAGTGAAAACGACTCTGGAATCCTATTTAAAATACTTACGAAATATTAATAAGTTGATAACTTATAGAATATTGAAATTTGATTAGAATGAAATTCAAATTGAAAACGAATGAATTAGTGAATGAATGAATAAATTGCGATTGCAAGTGCCAGAAAATGAAATTGAATGTTAAAGTTCATTTTTAATTTGTAAGTAAATGAGACTGAATTGAATTCAAAAAGAATTGAAATTGTGAATTATAAGTTCAAATGAATGTGAAATAAAAATTGAACGAAATGGGATATGTAACTTCAATAGCGAATTAGAGAGGATATAAGAAGTATATATTGAAAGTTTTGTAATTGAATGTATGAAATGGTTTGAATATATGCAACTAGATAGTATGGCTAGTAGATATACAGGTGTTATAAATTGGATTTGATCTTCAAAGATGAATTTGAATTGCTCGAAAAAGGTACGTATTTAAGTTTTAATATGAGTTTTTGATGATTTCTCTCTAGCCGCTTGGCTTTTTTCTTTTTCTTTTTGAAATCTGAGAGTCCGTAGGGACGTTTTGTAGTTGTACCGTATTAGCCGCGCAAAGGAGACGCTGGCGAAATTTTTCGGAAATTTAGGGCGTTAGAAAATTTTTGGAAAATTTTGAAAGTTTAAATTTGAATTTAAACTTAAATTTGAGTTTTGAAGTAAAACAATTTGGTTTGAAAACTATGAAAGTGTTTAGAAGGTTAGTTGAATTGATAACGAATCTTTAGTAGAAGATTTGTTGTGATAAATTCGATAAAACTATTAGATATGAAAATTGTAGACGAGTTAAGGATCTTTCTTTCTAACTAAGAATTTCGAGGACGAAATTCTTTTAAGGGGGGAAGTCTGTAACGACCCAGAATTTTTAACAAATTAAATTGAGAATATTTAATTTATTTTAAATATTTGAACGATGATTTAATTTGAATCTCGAATATAACTTTAAATCGGCGATTAAATTATAGGATTTAATCTGTTGATAGTTGGATAAAAATTCGAATCTTCATTTTTAAGCTGAAGAAAAATATTTCGAAAACTTTTAAAATTCGTATTGGTAATACTGAAGATAATCGAACCTTCAGAATTGAAATTTAAGCTGTTTTGTCCATTTTTGAAATTAAGTCGTTTAAATCGAATTTAAAAATAGTCATTTTTCAAACAGTCTCGGAATTCGACGAAACCGGTTCCATTGGGTCCATAATATTGAATTATTATCGGATTTCAAATTTCGTATTTATCAGAGTTGTTTTGTGACCGTATGGTTACAAAACGCGTTGAAGTTTTAAATCGAATTTGATTTTAAATTTAAAGTTTTAATATAGTCAACCCACACGCTCATTCCTCTAATCACGCCTACAACCCCGCCTAAAATCAAGTCGAGAATCACGGAATAAAAATCGTGCACACCATGTCGTTCGATTTTAAAATATCTCTCCCCTCTCCAGTTTTCAAATCGAAAGCTCGAAGAAATCAAAGCAAAATGACGAACGAAAACAAAGAAATTCGCATCTTCCCTATTCTTTTTCAGTCTAAATTAGAAATCACGAAATGGCCTCGTTTTTTTTTCCCTCTCAAACCAAAACCGAAAACGAATTATCAAATCGAAAGGAATCGCGATTCTTCTTGGCGACAATGGGGATGAAGACTCGAGTTCGAGCAAATAGTCGAGGGTCTCGCGAGCAAGGCGACAGATTTGGGCGCGTAGTCGGAGCTGCAGAAGCAAGGAGGCTCGCGAAAAATAGTGGCAGGCATTTCTAGGGTTTCGATTTGGGGAAACTCGAGCTGACTTCTCGCGTCGAAGATGGCGCAACGGTTGTGGGCACACGTGCGATGGAGGGGATAGCTCGAACTCGTGAGCGACACTGGTGGCCTCGGCAATAGGCAAGTTGGAGCTTGGGTTTACTCGCGTGTGCTATGGAAGTGGTGTCATGATTATCTGGGCAATCGAATTCGTCTTTGAGTGCTCGATCGAGGTAACAACTCACGTTTACTAATTTAAAATTTAATGAATATTCATATATTCACGTTGGAAGAGAATGATAAATAAATACATACATGAAAATTTACACATGTTTAATATACTTTAAGGTTCAGTAAAGAGTTTATAATTATCAGTATATGCAGTTTCAATTTTTAAATAGTCAAGCAGAAAATATGTATGTATACAGGAGATTTTGGAAATAGAAATTTATAAATGCTGTAAAATTTATATAAAGGAAATTGATGTTTTAAAATCCATATGGATTACTTTTATGAATATATATATATATGTACATTTGTTAGAAATTATTATAAAAGGGAAATTAGTTTAATACTAAAATATTAGTTAATTAAATTTAAATGAAATTGACTATTCAATCATTTCAAATATTAATAAATTATAAATGTTTATACAAGGTTTGTAAATCAAGAAACAGCTGAAAATGGAAAGTGGATGGCAAATTAAAAGCTAAGGTGAGATTTTCTCACTCGAAGGAAATTTGAATTTACAGTTATTATTGATTGATGATTGTTATTGGATGTGCTATTAGATATTTTAAGATATATCTATATATATAGCAGTATATACATATTGGCATATGTATATATTGGATTGATGATTTCCCGCCTCGTATAGCGGATGAGACCCTATTGCGCCGTTAGTAAGCGGATTTATAAAAACCTATATACCGCGATAATTCCGTACTGGAGCGGAATTGGTATTGTGCTAACATCTGTGGATGCAGGGAAACAGGTTGGAGGGATCCAACTGGATTCCTCACAGTAGTTATTTATGTACAGATATTGTGATGTATTCTGTATCATATGTTGAGATATGATATTGACTGTTGTGATTGACTAATTGATGCGTTGCATCATCGGGTTCAATTTTTAAAGTTTAAAAATAAACGATTTTTACTTTAAAAGGGATTTTGAAGTGATTTTTGGAAAGTATACGATTTATTAAATTTTGGAATTTATTTATCTTAAATAAATGAATGTTATAAATTTAAAGTTATGAAAATTTTAAATTGTGAAATATAACCAAAGTGTGACTTTTGAAATGAAAGTCGATTTAATTTTAGAATGGGTTAAATTGAGATTTTTAAAGTATTAAAAAAAAATGTACAAAAATCTATATTGATCAATTGAAATTATTGAAATTTTAAAACGAGTTTTCATAAGTGTTAAATTGTAAAGATATGAAACTTATAGAATTATAAACTGGCAAGATAGAAAATTGATAGAATTATAAGTTGCGAAGATTTGAAGTTTATAGATTTATAAAAGTTGAAGTTTATAGATTTATAAAATGAATGAAGTTATAAAATGAATGAAGTTGTAGAATAAAGACTGATAAGAAATTTACTTGTAACTTGGATTGTTGCCTTTAAATGGGATATTGATCGAATTATTAATAAAGAAGATTTATTAAATTGAAGTCGTTAGAAAATAGAAATAGAATTTATAAACGTTGTTTTATAAATTCGAAATCAATTGATTGGATAAATTAAATATAGAAGATTATCAGAGTAGATATATTCGCGATTTTGGATAGCGAATTCCTATTGAAATGAAAATGTGTAGAAATGATTGGAATTGGGTTAAATGAAGTATATTCACGATTTTGGACAGTGAATATATTTTTAAGTAAAAATGGTTATGTTTGGGAAAGCGATATTATAAATGAAGTTAATTGTTTTAAAAGATGTTTTAAAACGTGTTAAATAGCGAAATCATAGATTTCAACATTTATTTTTGAAATAGACGTTTTCGAGAAATATAAGGAAATGATGGACTATAACACTGTTGTTATAGTAAATGATTTTCGAAAAGAAAATGTTTTATGTAGTATTGGGATTTTTATATATCTACCTTAAAATTTCGAATCCCTATACTAGTGATTTCGAGTCGTCGTAACGATGTTTTACGTAACATTCGTTTTGACTCAAATAGATGTTAGAATAAATGATTTCCTTAAAGAATGAATGTATACTTAATTTGATTTAAGGATATCGAATATTTTCCAAGTGTTGAAAATGAATGATTGTGAAATACTTATTATTCAATAAGTATGGAAATGCTTTTCCAATATGAAATGAACTGTTTTGAGATTTTATCTTTTAAAGATAAATTGAAATGTGGAAGTTGATTTGAAATTGTTTTCAAATGATTGAAGTGTGGAAATAATATATCTAGTAAAGATATTTTTGGAAGATAAAATAATTTGGGAAAATTATTTGGAATCTGATGATGTTGCGCATCTTTATTGATAGTTAAATAACCGACTATCAATAATTACCTTTAGATAGGTATTTGTTGTGAATTGGATGAATTTGAATGCCACACTTATTTTTGAATAAGCGCTCACTATTCGGGTTAGCCGGGAAAGGACCATGGGGTCGTATAACCCATTCCGAATATGTGATACGTCGTTATGAATTGCATTCGAAGACCGGTGTTGAAGACCGGATATTTTTGAAAACGGAAGGATTACCGTCGAGTTACTCTACATCGACTGATCTTCGATTTAGAGGTTTTATCACCCTTAGTGACGGGAAGTCCTGACGTGATTGAAAATTATCCGGAAATGCAAGGGCTTCGTGAGAAGTGCCTTCGGTTCTGTTCGATCCCGGAACAGACTTGTATGGATGGTGTGTCTGACGTTACAATTTGAGATATAAAGCTGATTTCTTTCAAATACATTTCTGTTGGTGGCGGAGAATTTATTCTCTTAGCTTAACACCCTTCTCTGAGACGTACGAGCTCAGAGGTTATGTAGTTGAAATTTATCAGCGATATATCCCAATTTGGTAACGTGGCATACTGAGTGTTGCTGTGAAATGATCAGTGTTTGATCATTCGTGATATGATCATTTGTTTGATCTTATATCTTTGTGATCATAGGTTGATCATTTTGTTTGACCCGAAGCAGGGCTTTTTGAGAAAGCGTAGCTTTGTGGACGAGACTTCATCGAGCCTCACACCCCGGAAATGGTCGAAACAGGACGAATGCAGCAAGGTTCTAGGGAGTAGCGCCCCTTAGTGTATGTCATTCCTTCTGGATAAAGGTGGTATCATGGTATGGAGCCCAGATACTTAACCTCTGTGGTTGCTGCACAGTTATTATTACTTTGTGGTTTGTTGGAAATCGGGGATCCTCGGGAAGATCGGTGATGATCGGGGGATGGCATACGCGTGTCAGTAGTTACCTATTTTTGCAGAGGTAACCCGGCCTTGTGTTGGCAGAGATCTAACCGTAACGTTAGATTCTCGGGTCGTCTATTCCAGGGACGTACCCATCGTGGATAGGAAGTTCCTTAGCCTGACCATTTGTTGGAAACCCAAACTCCAATACGAACTTTGTACGGTATTAGTTGTAGAACCTGCCATTTACGTACGGTGGTCACCACTGTTTAGATGGTAGCTATAGTAGGCATACGATACTGGTCGTATGTTGGCTAAGATTAATATTATACTTTCGAAATGATTTCTACACTATGCACTAATAATAATATCAAAAATGATTTGATTTTGCGTAGTAAGCATCTTTGACTATCATAAGAAGAAATCTCCTCCAATTCTGCGTTTGCATTGTGTGTGTGGTGGGAGGTCTTATGGTAGTCTCATTTTCCAAAAAGCATTGCGAAATTTACTTTAAAATTTTCCTGTTGTTTATTTTAAAAAAATAACTGTTTTACGATCTCACACCAGTCACCATGACTGACTCGGAGTTTATTGTTTCCCTTCTAAACTCTGGGTGCCCACCAATTTCCACACGGGCAGCCTAGAGTTAGATTATCAGGATATTCTGGATATTCTGGAGCTTTGGAGATAAGCTGGAGGACGAGACGTAGTATTTGTATCTGATAGTATTTATTCCGCTGTGTATTCTGTATGAGGACAAGTTTATATAACTGTCCATTGTTGTATATTGACTCTGATGATTGATGTATGTATAAAAATGATATAGTTCTTTGTTTTAAAGATTATTCAATTATCTATTATATATTGTTCCGCTGCGATATGTGAGATTCTGATATTGTTCTGTTTCTGTTCTGTGTGTTCTGTTGTTCTTCTTCTCTTTTTCTTCTATCTTCTTCTTCTTCTACTTTTTCTTTTTCTTAAAACCCTCACTATTGGAGTTTCCGGCACTCGATTGCTCGGCAGTCGATAAAGTGAGTATCGATGTCGAATTTTCGAAAGTCGAAAATTTCGGGATGTGACAAATAAGATTAAAGAAAATTAAAATACACTTAAATATGAAAATAAATATATGTATACACTTGTAAATGAGAAAAAAACTAACATATTCAAGAATGAAACAAGTAAACAAGCAAATGAAGATAAATATAAACAAACAAAAAGAAGACACTAGAGTAAATATCCATGTATAAAATCAAAATTGGATAAGTATGTTTGTACAAGGCAATTAATGAAGCTATCACGTTCAATTATATCAGCCACCAAAACAAAGAAATATCACTGACTATTGTACAAACAAAAAATTATCACTTGTACAAAATAATTTATCACCTATAAACTACTTTTTCGATATCTCCATCATTTTCATTCCAGTTCGTTCCATTCAAAACTGAGAAAAAAAATCTAAAGCAAATACCATTCAAAACTTAAACAAGAATTCAACCTAAACAACAATACAACATTCAAAACAAATCAGAGAATCAAGAAAGATTCCAGCTTGTAATTTCCAGCCAGTGTCAAAGAAGAAGCTCTGTTCTTCACAAAAACACTGTGAGTAAACACCCTTCTTAAAAGCTTAGGTAAATGAAATCTGTTGCATGTGAATCTCTGGAATGATTTATGTTTTTCATGTTGATAAATATGGGGATGATAAGTGTGCATGTCTGTTCACATATGCATATCTCTGTTTTACTGACAGGTTAAAAATCTTGATAAAAAAATCAAGTTTTCTTCATACATTCTCTTATAAGTTATGAATTTCAAACAAAATATGTTTGTTTAAACATAAGCTAAGATTTAAAAATATACTTAAGTACAATAAGTTTGCAAATTATCTGGAAATCAGGAAGACAGTGAGCAAACTAGCCTTGAATCTGTTACATGTCTTGATGAATACTTGAATTTATTATCTTCTTTGATATTGACAATTATGGAATATAAATCTGTCTCCATGTGTATGTATATATGTGATACATGTCTGGAAAACAGAAAAAGCTTGCCTCTTTTCAGGCATTCCAGGTTTTAAAACCTGTTTGAAATTTAAAATCATTCCACCCAAACAATTTTAGGTTATGATTGCTGAATGAAGGTTGTTTATATGAGTACAACACCAATTTTAAAAAAAACTCAAGTGGAAATATGGATTAAATATCTTTAAATTTGAATATTACAGTGAAAATCAGAATATGGGTTAAAATTGATTAAGCCAAATTTGATCTTTGATTTTAAAATCTGAAACAATGAGCAAAATGATGAATTTAGAGATAAATATCAAGATTTTTAGTTGAGTAATTTGGGTGAACTCGTGAGTTGAACGTGAAATGAGTTTCTGGCAAACTGCGGAGATCGCATGGATTGTTGGTAACAGGGTTGTAGCAGTACGTTGCTGGGGGGGTCGGAGAGTTTGGGAAAAATTCCAGGAAGTTGATCAGATGATCGTGGCGGCGGCGAAGCGATTTATGTTTTTAAAACCAATTTTTTCGAGCTAGATAAATGGGTGTGTGATCCTTCTCTGGTGAATCGAGCTTCGCGAGACCATTGGGAAACGCAGTGGAGGTTGCTGGTGGAAGTGTGGACGGGGTGGTAGCGACTCTGGTGACCAGAGTTGCCGTGGAGAGGAGTTTTTCTGAGGTGGTTCGATTCCAGGCTGATCGAGATTCCCTCGATTTCGATTTTGGATTTATTTAGATGTTTGGGTGGTCGGAGTTAGGAGTGTTGGCGATCGACGATGTGTTGGAGGGATCATCGAAGACCGGAGATGGCTGGAGTGCCGGTGCATGTGCACGGTGGCGTGGTTGTATCAGGGATTTGGGTTTGAGGAAGAAGGGCTGGTGACTCGAAGTGTTCTTCGGGGAATCAGGTTGATGGCTCGAGAAAAGTCTCGGGTACTTTTGAATGCGTACCGAGTTAATACTTAAACAAAATTTAAGTTTGAAAAAAATGGCATCTGGGTTGATTTTTGGTAAAACTCGAAGTTGGGAGTGTTTCGACTCGGGAAACACTCGAGTAAGTCTCGGGTTGTTGAAAGAAAATAGTTTTGACTTTAAACTAAAATTCAAACTTTTTAACATTTTAATCCACATTTTCAAATGATGATTTTGGTTTAAAGTTTGAATTAATTAAGGATTATTAATTAAATATTAATTAATGATTAAAGTTGATTAATCAAGTGATAAATTTTCATAATTAATTAATTTAGATTAATTAATTTAATAATGATCATTTATGGAATTGTTTAAGTATAATTACTTAATGGAAGTAATTAAGGAATTAATTATTCAGTGTAATTAATTGAGTTTAATTGGATTAGTTCAAGTTAATTACTTAAGTTTAAATTAATTTAGAATAATCACTTGACGATTTGGAAAGTATAATTACTTAGAGAAGTAATTAATAAATGATTACTAGACATAATTAATTGAATGATGATTAGTAACTTGAGTATAATTATTTGTTAGTAATCAAAGGACTAATTAATGAATGTGATTAATTAAGATTTATTAAATAATTAAAAGTTAATTGATTCATTAATTAAGGATGATTAGTTAAGAATTAAAGGTTAACTAATAAATGATGAAAGGGAAATTTATTTCAGATAATTTGTAATTAACTCAAGATAATTAACCCGGATTAATGATTGTTCATAAGTAATACATCTGATTTAAATTAATCAATTGATTAATAAATTTTACTTGTGAATGTTTGGATTGTATTAAATGGGTGAATTGTTTGATATCCCTGATTTGTGATGCTTTGTGATATATCCTGATTTATGTTGTGATCTGTTTCTCTGGGATGAATGTAATTAATTCCCTGTGAATGTAAATTATTATCTATAATATATATATATATATATATATATATATCTGTGATCTGTGAATAAAAGATAAGTGTTATAGTTATACCGCTTATCAACTATATTTCTGTATTCTGGTCTGTGATGATTGAATGATGTTTCACTACTGTGTGAAACCCCTGGACTACACCATACACACACAAATGTGGATTTCACGAGGAAATCAGTTAAGTCACAGATGATTTAAATTTAATGTTTTTGAAATTGAAATTTTAATTTCAATTGATTTTGGAAATGGATTTGGGTTAAATGTTAAAGCTTTTGAAAAGGAGTTTTTAAGATAAAAGTTATTTTGAATAACTTGGTAAAGTTTTTCAATTTAAATGATATAATTTGAATTTAAATTCAATGTTTGGAATTGAATTCCATGGTTGGAAATTATGGTTAAGGATATTATAAATGTGTTTATATGAACTTAAACCATTTTGAAAGTATGGTTTTGAGAATTTGAATTTAACCCAAAGGTTTTCACTCGTATAAATGAATCAGATTTTCCGAAATGAAAACTATTTGTTTTCAAATAATAGAAGCTTTCATATAAGGAATGAATTTCCATTTGGTGTCAAAAGAATTTCAAGTTTGAAAGGAAAATGGTTTTCCAAGTTATGAATAAACCTTTGTGAAAGATGGTTGAACTTTGTTTTGAAATTGGAAAGGTGTACCTTTTGTATAAAAGGTCGGAATGGAATTGTTTTGAAAGCTATGAGTTAAATCTTTGTTTTAAAGATTGGACGAGTAAATCCAATTGAAATGGAAATCGATTTGGAAATCTATGAATGGATCTTTGTGAAACTGGGTGAACTTTGTGAATTGAATCTTTTAGTTTAAAAAGATTAAAATGGTAATGTGTTTAAACCATTTGAAGAGAAGTTTTGGGTAATCAGTTGTGACTTAACTGAAATCCCAATATCCATATGTTTTAAATATTGCGCTCATTATTCGATTTAGCCGGGAGAGGACTTTGTGTCATATAACCCATTCCGAATAGTGATACGACGTGAATGGATAGAATTTGAAGACCGGTGTTAAAGATCGGGTGTTTGCGAGAACGATAGGATAACCTATCGATTGTCTCTGCACTAAGTAGCTACGGTATAGAGATTCCCTAAGTGATGGGAAGTTCGATCGGGATTGCGAATACCCGGATTGCAAGGGCTTCTTTGGAAGTGCCTTCGGTTCTGTTCGAACCCGGAACAGACTTGTATGGTTGTATGTCTGACACTACACTTTGAGATATAAAGCTGATTTCTTTCAAATACATTTCTGTTTGGTGGCGGAGAATTTATTCTCTTAGCTTAACACCCTTCTCTGAGACATACGAGCTCAGAGGTTATGTAGTTGAAGGTTATCAGTGATATACTCCCAATTTGGTAGTGTGGCATGCTAAGTGTTGCTGTGTGATGTTGATCATTTGTTGATCAAAGCATGGCTTTCGTGTAAAGAGTAGCTTTGTGGACGAGACCTCATCGAGCCTCACAGACCGGAAATGGTCGAAAAGGAAAGATGCGGCAAGGTTTCAGGGGTAGCTCCCCTAGGGTATGTCCATTCCTTCTGGAAAAAGGTGGTATCATGGTATGGAGCGCAGATATTTACCTGTGTAGTTGCTCCAATCTCATTTCCTGTGTGATTGTTGCTTTGTGATCGAGAGCTCTCGGATAAAGGTCGCAAACGACCGAGGGTGGCATATCTCAGGTTTACTACCCGGGAAGGGGGTAACCGGCCTTGTGTTGGCAGAGAGCAGTTGTCTCTCGGGGCGTCCCTCCAGAGGCGTTCCTACATGGCGTAGGAAGTTCCTTAGCTTGACCATTTGTTGGAAATCCAATCAAACAAAACGAACCCAGTACGGTTTTAGTTGTATGACCTGCTATGGAATGTGGCGGTAACCTGCTATTGAACATAGTAGCTATAGTAGGCATACGACGAAATGTGGTATGCTGGCTAAGATTAATATTGTATTTTCGAAATGTTTCCTACACTATGCACTAGTAATAATATCAAAAGAGTTTTTTTTGCGTAGTAAGCATGTTTGACTATCATAAGAAGAAATCTCTTCCAATTCTGCGATTGCATTGTGTGTGTGGCGGGATGCCTTATGGTAGTTTCATTTTCTAAAAATCATTACGGATTTCAATGTTTAAAATTCTTTTGTTGTTTGTTTAAAGATGAACTGTTTTTGTTACTCACACCAGTCCCATGACTGACTTGGAGTTTATTATTCCCTTCCTAAACTCTGGGTGCCCACAATTTTCCACACGGGCAGTCTAGAGTTGGGTTTTTCAGATAGTCGGGTTTAGTAGATTATCTGGAGCTAGTTCAGTTTTTGGAGTTCACGCCGACGACTGACCTTGCTTATCTTGGTGAAATGTGATGGGGGTTCGAGCTGATATTGGAGTTGTTGGACTCATTCTCTTTTGAGGATCATTTGGAGTTATCACTTCTGTTTTCCGCTGTATCATTATTTATCTCTGATATTCTTGTATCATATTGATATCATTGTTGTATATCATTCTGGATATTGTATTCATTGGATTTGTATATGATATCATCTATTTCTTTCTTCCGCTGTGTTGTTATACTTAATGGTGTTATAAGCTCCGGTGAGCCAGATTCGGCATTTGAATCTACGGCATTTGAGTACAAGTGAAGTACGGGTGCCGATTTTCGAAGGCCGAGTTCAGGATCATTACAATTGGTATCAGAGCTAAGGTTGAACTTTAGTTCAGGAGTATAACACATTAAGTAGCTCATTAGAGATAGGGTGAAGTATACCCTAGAATGGGTATCCCTAAGATATCTGTCTGTATACCTCAGTAAATTCTCTTGCTATTCACTGATAGTAAGTATGAGTGCAAGAAGAGGATGAGATAGGGGCAGGGGAATACTACTATAAATGGTTAATACCCTGTAACAACAAGGAAACAATCTTTTCTCTATCAATCTCTTTTGTTCGTCATCTTTTCTCAATTCTTTGATAGTTCCTAGTAGATCCAGGAAGAAGATTTGATATATTTGTATGGGACATAAACTCCAAATAGGTCGAGTTGTTTGTTTGAATGAATTGGTTGCATTGGTTGCTATGGTTGATAGGTATAATTTAGTTTCTAAACTGAAAATTTTGAAAGTGTATCCATATATCTGTTTATTCCTTGGGTCCCAATATATTCTACGAATGGTTAGTTATCCCTTCGAACTGACCAATGCCACTGCATACTTCGTAGATCCGGATAACCCGAGTATCTTGTGAAAAATTAAACAGATTCGTTCTTATATCTATTATTGATATTCTGATTTGGTAAGCCAAATGTAGAATAGATGCTCAATTTGATTTGATGAAACATTTTTCATCTATCTTTGTGTCTCCCTGGCAAATTTCGAGGATGAAATTTCTTAAGGGGGGAAGTCTGTAACGACCCCGGATTTTATATATATTTAAATTGATAATTAATTTAGTTTTTGAATAAAAAAATTATGAAATTTATCGTTAAATTGATGCGAGTTTCCCCGATTTCAAATAAATTCTATGTTAAATCATTTAAAATTTAAATATTGTATATATATGTATATATGTGAATATATATGTATATGGGCATATATGAGTAAATTTGAATTTAAATCTTAAATAAATGGGTTAGAAATAAATATAACAGTAAATATTTGACACAAGTATAAAAATAAATAATTTTAAAATTTAGAATTGATGGTTAATAATAATTTGAATTTGTAAAATAAATATAAGACAATAAATATTAAAGTAAAATAATAATAATAAATATTTAAACTAGAAATAGAAATAAATATAAGATAAATTATAATAACAATATAAAGTAGAACATTTGCTAAAAATTTTAACAACAAAATAAAATCTAGAAATTCATCTATATTTCAAAATAAATTATATAGTTTTATACAATATAAAGTAAATATATATATTTTAATCCCATAAATCCATACAAACCAATGTAATACAAAATAGACTACAAAAATAAAAATAGAAATAGATGTATATAAGATATATTATAAAATATAAAGCAAACAAATTAGTTAAATTCTAACAACATATTAAAAATAGAAAATTATTTATATTATAAAATAATAAGATTAAAGAAAATTAAAATACACTTAAATATGAAAATAAATATATGTATACACTTGTAAATGAGAAAAAAACTAACATATTCAAGAATGAAACAAGTAAACAAGCAAATGAAGATAAATATGAACAAACAAAAAGAAGACACTAGAGTAAATATCCATGTATAAAATCAAAATTGGATAAGTATGTTTGTACAAGGCAATTAATGAAGCCATCACGTTCAATTATATCAGCCACCAAAACAAAGAAATATCACTGACTATTGTACAAACAAAAAATTATCACTTGTACAAAATAATTTATCACCTATAAACTTCTTTTTCTATATCTCCATCATTTTCATTCCAGTTCGTTCCATTCAAAACTGAGAAAAAAAATCTAAAGCAAATACCATTCAAAACTTAAACAAGAATTCAACCTAAACAACAATACAACATTCAAAACAAATCAGAGAATCAAGAAAGATTCCAGCTTGTAATTTCCAGCCAGTGTCAAAGAAGAAGCTCTGTTCTTCACAAAAACACTGTGAGTAAACACCCTTCTTAAAAGCTTAGGTAAATGAAATCTGTTGCATGTGAATCTCTGGAATGATTTATGTTTTTCATGTTGATAAATATGGGGATGATAAGTGTGCATGTCTGTTCACATATGCATATCTCTGTTTTACTGACAGGTTAAAAATCTTGATAAAAAAATCAAGTTTTCTTCATACATTCTCTTATAAGTTATGAATTTCAAACAAAATATGTTTGTTTAAACATAAGCTAAGATTTAAAAATATACTTAAGTACAATAAGTTTGCAAATTATCTGGAAATCAGGAAGACAGTGAGCAAACTAGCCTTGAATCTGTTACATGTCTTGATGAATACTTGAATTTATTATCTTCTTTGATATTGACAATTATGGAATATAAATCTGTCTCCATGTGTATGTATATATGTGATACATGTCTGGAAAACAGAAAAAGCTTGCCTCTTTTCAGGCATTCCAGGTTTTAAAACCTGTTTGAAATTTAAAATCATTCCACCCAAACAATTTTAGGTTATGATTGCTGAATGAAGGTTGTTTATATGAGTACAACACCAATTTTAAAAATAAACTCAAGTGGAAATATGGATTAAATATCTTTAAATTTGAATATTACAGTGAAAATCAGAATATGGGTTAAAATTGATTAAGCCAAATTTGATCTTTGATTTTAAAATCTGAAACGATGAGCAAAATGATGAATTTAGAGATAAATATCAAGATTTTTAGTTGAGTAATTTGGGTGAACTCGTGAGTTGAACGTGAAATGAGTTTCTGGCAAACTGCGGAGATCGCATGGATTGTTGGTAGCAGGGTTGTAGCAGTACGTTGCTGGGGGGGTCGGAGAGTTTGGGAAAAATTCCAGGAAGTTGATCAGATGATCGTGGCGGCGGCGAAGCGATTTATGTTTTTAAAACTAATTTTTTCGAGCTAGGTAAATGGGTCTGTGATCCTTCTCTGGTGAATCGAGCTTCGCGAGACCATTGGGAAACGCAGTGGAGGTTGCTGGTGGAAGTGTGGACGGGGTGGTAGCGACTCTGGTGACCAGAGTTGCCGTGGAGAGGAGTTTTTCTGAGGTGGTTCGATTCCAGGCTGATCGAGATTCCCTCGATTTCGATTTTGGATTTATTTAGATGTTTGGGTGGTCGGAGTTAGGAGTGTTGGCGATCGACGATGTGTCGGAGGGATCATCGAAGACCGAAGATGGCTGGAGTGCCGGTGCATGTGCACGGTGGCGTGGTTGTATCAGGCATTTGGGTTTGAGGAAGAAGGGCTGGTGACTCGAAGTGTTCTTCGGGGAATCAGGTTGATGGCTCGAGAAAAGTCTCGGGGAACTTTTGAATGCGTACCGAGTTAATACTTAAACAAAATTTAAGTTTGAAAAAAATGGCATCTGGGTTGATTTTTGGTAAAACTCGAAGTAGGGAGTGTTTCGACTCGGGAAACACTCGAGTAAGTCTCGGGTTGTTGAAAGAAAACAGTTTTGACTTTAAACTATAATTCAAACTTTTTAACATTTTAATCCACATTTTCAAATGATGATTTTGGTTTAAAGTTTGAATTAATTAAGGATTATTAATTAAATATTAATTAATGATTAAAGTTGATTAATCAAGTGATAAATTTTCATAATTAATTAATTTAGATTAATTAATTTAATAATGATCATTTATGGAATTGTTTAAGTATGATTACTTAATGGAAGTAATTAAGGAATTAATTATTCAGTGTAATTAATTGAGTTTAATTGGATTAGTTCAAGTTAATTACTTAAGTTTAAATTAATTTAGAATAATCACTTGACGATTTGGAAAGTATAATTACTTAGAGAAGTAATTAATAAATGAATACTAGACGTAATTAATTGAATGATGATTAGTAACTTGAGTATAATTATTTGTTAGTAATCAAAGGACTAATTAATGAATGTGATTAATTAAGATTTATTAAATAATTAAAAGTTAATTGATTCATTAATTAAGGATGATTAGTTAAGAATTAAAGGTTAACTAATAAATGATGAAAGGGAAATTTATTTCAGATAATTTGTAATTAACTTAAGATAATTAACCCGGATTAATGATTGTTCATAAGTAATACATCTGATTTAAATTAATCAATTGATTAATAAATTTTACTTGTGAATGTTTGGATTGTATTAAATGGGTGAATTGTTTGATATCCCTGATTTGTGATGCTTTGTGATATATCCTGATTTATGTTGTGATCTGTTTCTCTGGGATGAATGTAATTAATTCCCTGTGAATGTAATTTATTATCTATAATATATATATATATATATCTGTGATATGTGATCTGTGAATAAAAGATAAGCGTTATAGTTATACCGCTTATCAACTATATTTCTGTATTCTGATCTGTGATGATTGAATGATGTTTCACTACCGTGTGAAACCCCTGGACTACACCATACACACACAAATGTGGATTTCACGAGGAAATCGGTTAAGTCACAGATGATTTAAATTTAATGTTTTTGAAATTGAAATTTTAATTTCAATTGATTTTGGAAATGGATTTGGGTTAAATGTTAAAGCTTTTGAAAAGGAGTTTTTAAGATAAAAGTTATTTTGAATAACTTGGTAAAGTTTTTCAATTTAAATGATATAATTTGAATTTAAATTCAAAGTTTGGAATTGAATTCCATGGTTGGAAATTATGGTTAAGGATATTATAAATGTGTTTATATGAACTTAAACCATTTTGAAAGTATGGTTTTGAGAATTTGAATTTAACCCAAAGGTTTTCACTCGTATAAATGAATCAGATTTTCCGAAATGAAAACTATTTGTTTTCAAATAATAGAAGCTTTCATATAAGGAATGAATTTCCATTTGGTGTCAAAAGAATTTCAAGTTTGAAAGGAAAATGGTTTTCCAAGTTATGAATAAACCTTTGTGAAAGATGGTTGAACTTTGTTTTGAAATTGGAAAGGTGTACCTTTTGTATAAAAGGTCGGAATGGAATTGTTTTGAAAGCTATGAGTTAAATCTTTGTTTTAAAGATTGGACGAGTAAATCCAATTGAAATGGAAATCGATTTGGAAATCTATGAATGGATCTTTGTGAAACTGGGTGAACTTTGTGAATTGAATCTTTTAGTTTAAAAAGATTAAAATGGTAATGTGTTTAAAGCATTTGAAGAGAAGTTTTGGGTAATAAGTTGTGACTTAACTGAAATCCCAATATCCATATGTTTTAAATATTGCGCTCATTATTCAATTTAGCCGGGAGAGGACTTTGTGTCATATAACCCATTCCGAATAGTGATACGACGTGAATGGATAGAATTTGAAGACCGGTGTTAAAGATCGGGTGTTTGCGAGAACGATAGGATAACCTATCGATTGTCTCTGCACTGAGTAGCTACGGTATAGAGATTCCCTAAGTGATGGGAAGTTCGATCGGGATTGTGAATACCCGGATTGCAAGGGCTTCTTTGGAAGTGCCTTCGGTTCTGTTCGAACCCGGAACAGACTTGTATGGTTGTATGTCTTACACTACACTTTGAGATATAAAGCTGATTTCTTTCAAATACATTTCTGTTTGGTGGCGGAGAATTTATTCTCTTAGCTTAACACCCTTCTCTCAGACGTACGAGCTCAGAGGTTATGTAGTTGAAGGTTATCAGCGATATACTCCCAATTTGGTAATGTGGCATGCTGAGTGTTGCTGTGTGATGTTGATCATTTGTTGATCAAAGCATGGCTTTCGTGTAAAGCGTAGCTTTGTGGACGAGACCTCATCGAGCCTCACAGACCGGAAATGGTCGAAAAGGAAATATGCGGCAAGGTTTCAGGGGTAGCTCCCCTAGGGTATGTTCATTCCTTCTGGAAAAAGGTGGTATCATGGTATGGAGCGCAGATATTTACCTGTGTGGTTGCTCCAATCTCATTTCCTGTGTGATTGTTGCTTTATGATCGAGAGCTCTCGGATAAAGGTCGCAAACGACCGGGGGTGGCATATCTCAGGTTTACTACCCGGGAAGGGGGTAACCGGCCTTGTGTTGGCAGAGAGCAGTTGTCTCTCGGGGCATCCCTCCAGAGGCGTTCCTACATGGCGTAGGAAGTTCCTTAGCTTGACCATTTGTTGGAAATCCAATCAAACAATACGAACCCAGTACGGTTTTAGTTGTATAACCTGCTATGGAATGTGGCGGTAACCTGCTATTGAACATAGTAGCTATAGTAGGCATACGACGAAATGTGGTATGCTGGCTAAGATTAATATTGTATTTTTGAAATGTTTCCTACACTATGCACTAGTAATAATATCAAAAGAGTTTTTTTGCGTAGTAAGCATGTTTGACTATCATAAGAAGAAATCTCCTCCAATTCTGCGATTGCATTGTGTGTGTGGCGGGATGCCTTATGGTAGTTTCATTTTCTAAAAATCATTACGGATTTCAATGTTTAAAATTCTTTTGTTGTTTGTTTAAAGATGAACTGTTTTTGTTACTCACACCAGTCCCATGACTGACTCGGAGTTTATTGTTCCCTTCCTAAACTCTGGGTGCCCACAATTTTCCACACGGGCAGTCTAGAGTTGGGTTTTTCAGATAGTCGGGTTTAGTAGATTATCTGGAGCTAGTTCAGTTTTTGGAGTTCACGCCGACGACTGACCTTTCTTATCTTGGTGAAATGTGATGGGGGTTCGAGCTGATATTGGAGTTGTTGGACTCATTCTCTTTTGAGGATCATTTGGAGTTATCACTTCTGTTTTCCGCTGTATCATTATTTATCTCTGATATTCTTGTATCATATTGATATCATTGTTGTATATCATTCTGGATATTGTATTCATTGGATTTGTATATGATATCATCTATTTCTTTCTTCCGCTGTGTTGTTATACTTAATGGTGTTATAAGCTCCGGTGAGCCAGATTCGGCATTTGAATCTACGGCATTTGAGTACAAGTGAAGTACGGGTGCTGTAACGACCCTAAACTTTTAGTGATTTTATTTGTTAAATTAATTGAAATTTTGTGAAATTTTAAACAATAAAATTTGAAAATAAAAATTTATTATTTGGAATACGTCTATTTTAATATAGCAACTGGTAAATTTTCATCTGATAATATTAAAGTTTATTTTCCTGTGAAATTTTATTTCAAATCAAACCGGTTAATAACAGTGAATTTAAAAGTTTTCTGAAACCAAAATATGTCAACAGGAGAAAATTTATTCAGATCATTCTGAATCAGACTGCGAAAGTCGTTTTTCCAAATTTGGACTTCTACTGCTCCGTTTATCTTAATTCTGGCAGATTAGCAGTATTTCGGTACCGATTATCGACTTTTGATAGGATAATCGTACCACTAATATCTGTATACCGTTTTGATCGTCTCGTCATGCTGATCTCTACGGTATATTCAATTCTATACTTTGAAGTCTGGTACGTGATGAAACCATACCACGGTTCACCGTATCGGTACGTTTTACCCTTTTGAATTGCTCTGCCCATTCCATTGTCCAACGGTCAAATTCCTAACGGCCATTTCTTTCATTATTCCCTGTATTTAAATTGCGGGTTCGTTCATATTCATTTGTCGGTTACTTTATTTTTGTATCAGCGCATTCATTCCAGATCTAAAAATTTACGTTCTCAGTTTCGTATCACTTAACATTTATATATCTTAGCCTGTTCATTTTTCCAAAAACCTTTCATTCTTCTTCTTTCTTTTCCCATTTTTCCTATCGCTCGAACCTACCTCCCATCTTCACCGCCCTCAGCTTTGTTATGAGCCTCCACCCACGCCCAAGCCTCCATCGGCGTCTCCTCCGCCCTGCCAGCAAACCATCAGCCCAGCCGAACACCTGACCACCCACCTCCAATCCCTTGCTTCTACTCACGTGTGCGTGGCAAACACCACCACCCGGCTCTTGCCTCGCACCAACTTCGGCCAGCATCCCTCTCACCTCCGCCCTCCGCTCTGGCCAGCAACCGCCACACCACACCTAGCCCTCCTCCTCACCAAAAAATTCCAATGGCCGATCCTCTTCGCAAGCTCTCCTGTACGTGTCCTCACTTCAGCTTTTTGGTATGCCATAGTTTATTTTAGTTATAAAGATTGTAAGATTCATGTTAGCTGTTATGTTATATATATTGTTTTAAGAATATGCTAAGTATATAAGTTATATAAATTTATGAAAGTATACATTGACAATATGTCTAAAGTGTCAGCGTTTATGTAGTTATATATATACATAGTTTATATACTATTTTCTTACCTGGGATGCACACCGATAAGTATTACTTTTCTGTTATATTTTTGTTTTCAAAGTTTAATATTTGTAAGCTTTTATAAGCTTTAAAAATTTACGTATATGATAGATTTTACAAAAGTATATATATATATGTATTTGTTAATTTTATATATATTAGTAATATATGTCTTTGTTGCCGTGTACAATAGGTCTGCCTGCATATGTTCTTATATATGTTAGGTGTTAAACTTATTTATATTAGTATGTATATTTTATAGTTTATATATGTGTTAATACAAAACAATGATTTTATTTACATATGTATTTTGTTTTGATATTTATCTTAAAATGAAATATTGATTTAATAAGAAATTAATAATGTATATATTTTCAGTTTATATCAAAACTGATTCGATGTGTTTTCATCAGCTTTGTCCGTCGTGCCTGTTTCTTCATCATATCGTATCTATCTAGCGTTGCTTTGGAATTCGTAGCTCACTTCTTTGTCAAATCTCTCTAGCCTCGAAAGGTGAGCATCCACTCACGATTAACGTTCTTGTATTTATTAAATTTGATTTCAATTAAAACGACAATTGAAATATGGTGCTGTAGTTATTTAAATTGTTATATATGTTATTATCTGTATATGTTCACCTGTGACATCTGACACCAGTATCTAGTATTTATATTCCTGTTATTACTATTATCTGTATATGTTCACCTATGATATCTGACACCAGTATCTGTTATTTATATTGATGATATATGTTTGTTGTTATATTTTATATTATCTGTTATCACCCTGCAAGTTCCCTATTAGTATAGAATTCACTATGAGTTGAAATGATACATACTCGAACAGACTTTAGAATAGGAGAAAATCGTTATGGGTTGAAATGATAAACCCAAGCGATTTTCATTTAAATTGAAATTGGGATTACGGGTCGAAATGATATCTACCCGTATATATTTAAATTTCGGATTGAAATGATAAATATCTGTATCACTTAACCATATGATAAATATATATACAAACACCGTTGGTCCATATATATATAAATATTTTGAAATTGAATTCTATGGTTTTGGAAAGAAATATTTGGTTTTAACAAATGTTGATTTTTAAAAAAAAAATTTATATATAAATGGTAATGATATATATAGATTTGATAATGATATTTAATTTAATTAAGATGGATTTAATACATATAATATGTTAAGTATAAAATTTATATTTTAAAATAGATTTTGGTAATGATTTGAATAAGTTAAGGTTGGGAAGATAATTTTATTTAATTAAACCGATTTGAAACTGATTGAAATTGAGATGTAAGATATAATTTATAACTTGGGGATTTATAAGTAAGTTAATGAATATTTATTGTTTAAAATAAATTTAGGGAAATATTTAGTAAAAATGTAATTTAAGGCTGGTTAAATGATATTGGATTTATTAAGTGAATATTCCTTGATTTAATAATAAATGAAGTTAAACCAAGAGTTATATGAAACTGTTAAATTTAACTGTGAAATTGTTGAATATTAAAGCTTTAAATATATTGGAAATTTAAATGGTTTATTTTGTGATTCAGATTTGTATTTGAAATCGATATAATTTGAATTTGTTAATTAGAACTGAATTGAATTGATGAATAGAGCTTGAATAAAATTTGAATTTGGAATTTGAGTTAATTTGAATCGATTTGTGAGACTTGAGAAAATTAAATGCTTTACCTTATAAATTAATTAATATATATACTATCTTGGAAAATAGTTATATTTGAAATGAAATGATTTTTGGGTTTTGAAGTATAAATTTAATTGAAATGACCACGGTGTTATAATGTATATTTCCACCTTGTAAATAGTTCTGAAGATCCTTAGAGGATGGTTATCCCAAACATCCTTTAAGTTACTTGTATTTCAGTTGATATTTCACTTGAGTTGGATTTATTTATATAAGAATGTTAATCCTAACTCGAGTGTTTTGTGTTTTGCTTTACGCTCGGGTCAGACTGAGTGATACAGCATTCGAGACTCACCTTTGGAGTTTGGAGCTTCGTTTGGAGATCCAACTTTTGATTCAGCTTCCAGCTTTCCAGTTGATTCGTTCCCAGAAGTCATCTGTTTGGATTGGAGACTTCACTGTATTTGAGATATTCTGTTGTATTTTATTTCTAACTCTGATGTTTATATAGTAGCTTCATGAACTACTATTTTATCTATTCCGCTGCGTATTATTGTATTACTCTGTGTCTGTGATTCTGTGATTGATTTATTTACTGCATATGCTGAGTTTTGCCAAAATTTAAATTAACAACGCGGTATTTTGAGCAATTCAACTCCGGCATGAGTGTCTACCTATACACTTATAATGGATGCGAATGGTCCAAAATAGCGGGTCGTTACAGTTGGTATCAGAGCTTTGGTTCTAGGCGAAACTTAGCATATATTGTAAATTTATTTACAGAATCACTTTCGTTTGAGTTTAATCTCTTCCTTTTGACTCGATTTCCTTTGAACTTTGGAACGTTCCTTGCGGTTCCAAAATTCATTCTTCTCTCTCCCTATTTGTATTCTTTTGATTCTGGAGTATTCCATAACTCCACTTCGAATGATCTCTATAAGCATAGGTGATCCCGCCAATCTTCGAATGATCTGTAAAGGGGTGGAACTCCTTTACAATAGGCATTGATTCACCGAAGATTTATATATCCCTCGGTTTTGATGTTGCCATCTCTTGTTATGCCAAATTCTATCTCTGGCGATCGAATGTCGATTTGCCTTAGATTTCCGCATCGATAATATTCTTGAAGTCACGGTTGACCCGGTTAAGGTCGTCCGCGATTTATATAAGTGTATCCATCTACTGTTTTGTAATTAATTATCTCATCTTCGTTCGAGCCTATCTTCGAATCAGAATCCTATTGATTAGAGTCCCTCTAAGTTGAATTTCTATCTTTGTTTTGAAATCCATTCTTGAACCATCCTTTGAAAAATCAGGCTTGTTTATATTTTTGAAATTGTTTTATATATCGAAATTATTATATTCTATATATAAAAGTGAAATGATTTCGATAAAGATTATAAACCCTTTTAAAATAAGAATTTGAGGTTTCGAAAGGATTTGTAATTTTGAAAAAAAAAACTATATAAGAAATTTGATTTATAACTGAAGGATTTTAAATTTGAAATTCGAGAATTGAACTCCGGTATTTTGGAATTGGTTTTAAGATTTTGAAATATATAATAATAATATGATTTAAAAGTATTTTCCGAATAAGAAATGTTTCAAATGATTTTAATGAGTTTCGAAGAAATTCCAAAAGAAGTTTGAGAAAATAGAAGTCCAGAACTCACTTATGTCGCAGGAAAATAATTTTGGTGATGAGTGCACGCATCATCGACATTGATTTTCGAGTTTCAGAGTGAGGGAGAGGCCACTTTAGTAGCATTGCTACGCGAGTGATTTTGCGAAACCAATTTTGATTTCAAATTCCGAAGTAAGATTTGATATTCAAAGGATATATGTATGTATATTTGAAATGATTTGAAGTAAGCCGGTGTTCAGTCCTCGAGTTTGGATTTGATATAACCCTATCTATTAAAATTGATTTACTGATTTGTTGCTGATTTCCAACTCTTGAATTTGAAAATGATTTCTTCAACTATTTTGAAGGTTCGAGCACTTCCAAATCAAGGTTAACTTTCAAAGCTAGGAAATTTTGAAAAGTATAAAGTATATAAGTTTGGTATGTATGTTAAAGTATGTAGTAATATGATTTAAATAAGTTGAAACTGTTTTGTTAAGTAAATGAGTAAGGCAATTTTAAAATTTTCTAATATAAAATTTAGCTTTGAAATGTTTTGGAAAGAATTTGGTCTTCAAAATATTTTGAATAAAATTTAGTTTAAATGTTTTAACTTAGTAACATCTTTATGAAACTATATATTTAACAAGTTGGAATACAATATATAAGTTGTACATATGCTGTTTTATTCGCATAATTAATTTGATCCAGGTTTGAGTACACAAGTTCGAGGTGAATTACACCATTTCGTGTTAGGATTTTTCATTCGATTCTTGATGGCGAATATTTGATATGGATTTTGGGCTTGATTCTAGAATTCTCTATCATAGTATATGGCCATGCAAGGAGACTGATGGCTTCTAGTCCAGAAACCACATCGAAATCCGCATTAGGGAAGTCGAATGGACAATACTAGTTCGAAAGCGAACTTGTGTGATCGAGCGAGCGATCAAATGTGATTCTGCGAAATGATGACGTATGTATATCTTATATTATAATATCATTGATATATTTTGACGCTGAAATTGGAAGCTGTCGAGTTAGAATATCTTTGCTTACTAAAAGAAAATTTCCAATTTAAATTACAAAGATATATAACCCATAAAAGCAAAGATATTCAACCCCATATGGCTCTTCATACAGCGAAATTTATTTTGTAAAATTTGAACCTTATAAAAGACGGACCTTATGTAAATATAAGATGATTTTGAAAACCATTGATTTTGGAAATGAATTGTTTGACTTAATTATATTGATTTGGAAATTTGGATTTATTTCCTAAATTTATTATTTTGGAAACTTTGGAACTAAAGATATTTGATTTGAGAAGAAATAATTTGGTGAAATTGTATATGATTTTGAAATGGAACTGATATTGAAACAAATTGAAATTTGAGAACCTTATGTTACTAAAAACTTGATTTGGGAGTTGTCGAACTTATATAAAATTGATTTGTATGAGTATGAAATTGATTCGAAAACTATAGATTTGAAAAGGTACTCAATTTGAAAGTGAAATCTTATATAATTGAAGTCTATATAAGTATGATTTGATATACTATTGATTTTGGAAAGTATTTGATTTGAGAATTTAATCTTATATATAATGGATTTTATATAAGTACGATATTTGAAAGTGATTTGAAAAGGTACTATATGATACATATTTTCGAAGTAAAGATATGGAAAGTGCCTTCTGCTTGATATCCGATTTGTGGCCACATCTTGGATTCATTCTATCGATATTATTCTCTCTGATTTTTGGTTTTCCGGATATGATACTCGAGTGTCCTTCGAATTCCATGGCGTTACCCATGGTCTTATTTTTTCTCTCGTGACTGCATAGCGCAACTGCCTGGCTGAGTCTTGCCTAGGGGTACGGATTGTTTCCTGGGGGATCCAGGCGTAACCATTGTGTATCCTGCAATCTGTGTAGGTCGCGAATAGTAGCGCAAATGCTTGGCTGAGTCTTGCCTGGGGGTACGGATTGTTTCCTGTGGGATCCAGGCGTAACCATTGTGTATCCTGCATTCTACTAGTCATCATGGCGTAACTCGCAAGGCTGAGAAAGCTTACGGATATGGATTGTTTCCTTGGGGACCCAGGCGTAACCATTGTGTATCTGCGAACCATGGTTGGACAAAGGTTTTGTTTGTGTTTTTGATTGGATTGTACTTTCCATATCTGTTTTTAAAAGTTTTTCCGGTATTTTCACTGGGTGTTGAACCAAGTCTAAGTACCTGGAGAATTCTAGTTTTGCGCCTGATCAACGCACTACCAGAGTCTACAGGAACAAGGATAAACTTGTTGAAACATCGAGTTATAAAAGTATTTTCGAAAGAAAATTTGTTTCGTTATAAAGATATTTTATAATAAAAGTATTTCCAACAAAGAAAATTTTGTATCAATATTTGGAATCAAAACCCTTATGGTTCTAAATTAACTATTCATGCCCGATACTATTCCTTGAATCTACCTTATCCGCTCAGCTTTATTTATTTACCTATATTCTATTTTTCCAAGTCCTCCTTTTTTTTCCCTATTGACTATATCTTTTTAAGTATTGTTTATTTATATACTATATGGTTTAATATATATTAAAAAAAATAGTGTTATAAATAGAAAATTTTAGTGTTAAATATTTTAGAAGTTATTAATTAAATACAACATATTTAAAGAAATGATTATTGATTTATTAATAATGTTGAAAAGTATCTTGAGATAAATTAATAAATTTATGAATTATGGATTTAATAGCTTCTTTGTAAAAATAAGTAATAATGTATAATTGTTTTCAAATAGTTTTCATACCTTTATAAAGGTGTTATTTAAACATAAATGGTATTTAAAAAGGAAACAAGAAATTTTACAAATGGGTTTTTGGAAGATATTAAAGTATTAAAGATAATTGAATTGTAAATGAAGTTTTCAAATGAATACTTCAAGTAAAATTTATATATAGTTTCAAATTAATTGTTAATCTTGTCTTTTAACCTACCTTTTCTGCCTGGTTGTTCTATTCTCCTACCTCCTCTGTCACGTACCGAAATTTTCGACTTTCGAAAATTCGACATCGATACTCACTTTATCGACTGTCGAGCAATCGAGTGCCGGAAACTCCAATAGTGAGGGTTTAAGAAAGAAGAAGTAGAAGAAAAGGTAGAAGAAAAAGAGAAGAAGAGAAAGAAAGAACAACAGAACAACCTCAGAACAGAAACAGAAAACAATATCAGAATCTCACATATCACAGCGGAACAATATATAATAAATAAACACTAGTCTTTTAAAACAAAGAGCTATATCAGTTTATACATACATCAATCATCAGAGTCATATACAACAATGGACAGTTATATAAACTTGTCCTCATACAGAATACACAGCGGAATAAATACTATCAGATACAAATACTACGTCTCGCCATCCAGCTTGCTTCCAAAGCTCCAGAATATCCTGATAACCTAACTCTAGACTGCCCGTGTGGAAATTGGTGGGCACCCAGAGTTTAGAAGGGAAACAATAAACTCCGAGTCAGTCATGGTGACTGGTGTGAGATCGTAAAACAGTTATTTTTCACAAAGAAAATAAAACAAATTCGCAATGCTTTTGGAAAATGAAACTACCATAAGACCTCCCGCCACACACACAATGCAAACGCAGAATTGGAGGAGATTTCTTCTTATGATAGTCAAAGATGCTTACTACGAAAAATCAAATTCTTTTTTATATTATTATTAGTGCATAGTGTAGAAATCATTTCGAAAGTATAATATTAATCTTAGCCAACATACGACCAGTATCGTATGCCTACTATAGCTACTATGTTCAATAGTAGGTTACCGCCACATTCCATAGCAGGTAATACAACTAAAACCGTACAAGTCACGTATTGTTTCTTTGGATTTCCAACAAATGGTCAGGCTAAGGAACTTCCTATGCCACGATGGGTACGTCCCTGGAATAGACGACCCGAGAACCTAACGTTACGGTTAGATCTCTGCCAACACAAGGCCGGGTTACCTCTGCAAAAATAGGTAACTACTGACACGCGTATGTCATTCCCCGATCGTAACCGATCTTCCCGAGGATCCCCGATTTCCAACAAACCACATCAAAATAATAATGCAGCAACCACATAGGCTAAGTATCTGGGCTCCATACCATGATACCACCTCTATCCAGAAGGAATGACATACACTAAGGGGCGCTACTCCCTAGAACCTTGCTGCATCCTTCCTGTTTTGACCATTTCTGGGGTGTGAGGCTCGACGAAGTCTCGTCCACAAAGCTACGCTTTCTACAAAGCCCTGCTTCGGGTCAAACAAAAATGATCAACCTATGATCACAAAGATATAAGATCAAACAAATGATCATATCGCAAATGATCAAACACTGATCATTTCACAGCAACACTCAGTATGCCACGTTACCAAATTGGGAGTATATCGTTGATAAATTTCAACTACATAACCTCTGAGCTCGTACGTCTCGGAGAAGGGTGTTAAGCTAAGAGAATAAATTCTCCGCCACCAACAGAAATGTATTTGAAAGAAATCAGCTTTATATCTCAAATTGTAACGTCAGACACACAATCCATACAAGTCTGTTCCGGGATCGAACAGAACCGAAGGCACTTCTCACGAAGCCCTTGCATATCCGGATAATTTTCAATCACGTCAGGACTTCCCGTCACTAAGGGTGATAAAAACCTCTAAATCGGAGATCAGCCGATGTAGAGTAACTCGACGGTAATCCTTCCGTTTCCAAAAATATCCGGTCTTCAACACCGGTCTTCGAATGCAATTCATAACGACGTATCACATATTCGGAATGGGTTATACGACCCCATGGTCCTTTCCCGGCTAACCCGAATAGTGAGCGATTTTTCAAAAATAAGTGTGGCATTCAAATTCATCCAATTCACAACAAATACCATTCAAGGTAATTATTGATAGTTGGTTATTTAACTATCAATAAAGATGCGCAACATCATCAGATTCCAAATAATTTTCCCAATTATTTTATCTTTCAAAATATCTTTACTAGATATAAAATTTCCACACTTAACTATTTGAAAACAATTTCAAATCAATTTCCACATTTCATTTTATCTTTGAAGATAAAATCTCAAAACAGTTCATTTCATATTGGAAAAGCATTTCCATACTTATTTAAAAGTAAGCAATTCACAAATCATTTATTTTCAATACTTGGAAAATATTCGATATACTTAAATCAAATTTAAGTATAAATTCATTCTTTAAGGAAATCATTCTCTTTCATAAATTTTATTTGAGTCAAAACGAATGTTACGTAAAACATCGTTACGACAACTCAAAATCACTAGTATAGGGATTCGAAATTTAGATAGATATATAAATCCCCATACTACATAAAACATTTCCTTTCGGAAATCATTTACTATAACAACAGTGTTATAGTCCACCATTTCCTTATTTCTCGAAAACGTCTATTTCAACAATAAAAGTTGAAATCTATGATTTCGATATTTAACACGTTTTAAAACATCTTTTAAAACAATTACTTCATTTCATAATATCACTTCTTCAAAAATAAATCCATTTTACTTAACAATATATTCACTGTCCAAAATCGTGAATATACTTCACTAACCACTTTTTAATATTTTCTACACATTTTATTTCAATAATAATTCGCTATCCAAAATCGCGAATATATCTTCTTTAATAACCTCCTACATTTAATTTATCAAATTCAATTGATTTCGAATTTATAAAACAACGTTTATAAATTCTATTTCTATTTTCTAATGACTTCAATTTAATAAATCTTCTTTATTAATAATTCGATCAATATTCCATTTAAAGACAAAAATCCAATTTATAAGTTAATCTCTTATAAATCTTTTATTCTACAGTTTCATCCATTTTATAACTTCACAATTTATAAACCTATAAATTCCATATCTTCACGATTTATAATTCTATAAATTTCATTTTTAACACTTATAAACTCGTTTTAAAATTTCAATATTTTAAATTTATAAATATCAACTTTTTAAATCTTTTAAATAAACTGTTCACAAAAATTCGAAAATCTCAGTTCAAACCATTTCATAAATTGCTTAAACTATTTATTTCAAAAAAATCACCTTACAGTCATAATTCACAAAAATCTTAACTTTTATAACTTCAAAATTTTAAACGTTTATTTATTTAAAATAAATCAATTCAACAATTCAATAAAACGTCTACTTTCAAAAATCACTTTAAAATCCTTTTAAAGTAAAAGTCGTTATTTTTAAACTTCAAAACTTGAATCCGATGATGCAACAGCACCAATTAGTCAATCACAACATCAAACATCATATATCAACATATGATAACAGAATATACATCAATATCTGTAAATAAATATATACTGGTGAGGAATCCAGTTGGATCCCTCCAACCTGTTTCCCTGCATCCATAGATGTTAGCACAATACCAATTCCGCTCCAGTACGGCATTATCGCGGTATATGGGTTTTATAAAAATAATCCGCTTACTAACGGCGCAATAGGGTCTCATCCGCTATACGAGGCGGGAAATCAATCAATCCAATATATACATATGCCAATATGTATATATTGCTATATATATAGATATATCCTACCATATCTAATAGCACATCCAATAGCAATCATCAATAACTGCAAAAATTCCACATTCAATTTTCGAGTGAGAAGATCTCACCTTAGCTTTTAATTTGCCATCCCATTTTCATTTCCAGCTTGATTTCACGATTTCACGGTTTCACGACCTTGTAACAGACATTATATAAATTTATTAATATTCGAATTAAATCGAACAGCTCAATTTCAAATTTGATAAGTTTCAATTATACAATGATTTTTAATTTTAAACCAATTTCTTTTAATTGTAAACAAATTATATATTTTTCTTCCATACCCTTCACTGTATTAATTCTCTGCATCTGTTTGAACTAATTACCTTTCACAAAATATTTTTAGAGACTAAAATAAATTTTTAAATAAGTTAACTAAACAAACTAATTACTAATTTAAATTAGAAAATTGTATTTTGTCTCTATCCTTTAATTTTTTTTCTTCAAACTGTATAAACTAAGAAGGTGGTCTCTGTTCACTTTAAAAATCTAACTCCTTTCCTATATATATATTTAAATCTCAACAGAAATTTATTAAATTTCAAAATTAAATTGCAACTAAAGAATACCTTACTGTAATAATCAAATACAGGTTTTACATTTTATTTTATTTTTCTTTCCTCTACTGTAAACTTATATACATATTTTTTTTCTCTGTATATATATTGGAACAAACTGCTTCCTGTAAAAATTTATATAAATAAGAAAAATGAAAGTAATTAAGTTAATATACCTCACAACAATAGAAACCCTAGATGAAGCCCTATTTGATCGAATAACCAGAAATTTGGCTGCCGAAGATCCCACAGCACTGCACGAATAACTCACATCACAACGTTCGTTGCCAGCGACTCTCGTACGAGCTCGCGAATCCCATCATCGCGGTGCTCAACGCCGCACTGCCACGCTGCTGGCGAATTCGAGAAACCCCAAATCCACGTCGAACAACCCCTCACCGCCGAGTGCCAGGTTGCCGCTCGAACGCGAGCGCCTCCATCGCGATGCCTCTTCTCCGATTGAACTCGCGGCCACCATCGCATCTGAGCACACGAAACCCACCACCAATCCTCGACTGCGACTCGAAGTCGCCCCTGTCAGAAACCCCCCCAATCGAACGAATGAACCAAGCTGCCCTACCGCACTTTCGCCTCCAAGGTTTCCCCCCATCGCGATGAAGACGCGATTTCGATTCGCTATTTTTTTTTCAATTTGAATTTCGATTACGAACAGAAAGGGGAAGAATAATTTTTTTTCATTTGAAGAGGAGAAAGAGGGAGATTTTGTTCCTTTGTTTGAACTGAGGAATCGAATAAGGGAGAGAGAAGCTCGGCTTCGATTTGAGTTTAAAGAGAACTGCGGCCATTTTTTCTCTCTTGACTTCGTCTGTTTTTCTTTGAAGATGAGAAAAGCATACAAATATAAAACTGAAGAAGTCGGCTACGCGTACATTACTAGGTCTGCTTGAGAAATGTAGGTTGGCTGATGGAGATTGAAATTTGACTGGTGAAAAAATATGATATTTAGTTAAAACGATTAATTATTTCCATGCGTTCTTATCTCGTACGATCACACGATGAATCTGAATGCTACGAAATTTGAAATCCGATAATAATTCAATATTACGGATCCAATGGAACTGGTTTCGTCAAATTCCGAGACTGTGCCCCGGAACGCTATTTTTAAATATCAGTTGAACGATATAAATTTCGAAACTGAACAAAACAGTTTAAATTTCAATTCTGAAGCTGCTGTTATCTTCAGTATCATCAATATAAATATTAAAAGCTTTTCGAAATATTTTTCTTCAACTTCAAATTGAAGATTCACATTTTTATTCAACTTTCAATCGATTAAATTTTGTAATTTAATCGTCAAATTCAAAGTTATATCGAGGATTCAAATTATATCATCGTTCAAATATTTAAAATTAATTAAATATTTCCAATTTAATTTGTTCAAAATTCTGGGTCGTTACAAACTTCCCCCCTTAAAAGAATTTCGTCCTCGAAATTACAAGTTAGGAAAAAATGTCCTTAACTAGTCTACTATTTTTCACAATCCAATAGTTTTATCAAATTTTCAAAACAAATCTTCCTACTAAAGATTCGTTATTCATCAACTAAATTTCCAACTTCAATTATAAGTTTCAAACTGCATTGTTTACTTCAAAATTCAAATTTTAAGTTTAAATTCAAATTTTAACTTTCAAAATTTCTCAAAAATTTTCTAACGCCCTAAATTTCCGAAAAATTTCGCCAGCGTCTCCTTTGCGCGGCTAGTACGGCACGACTACAAAACGTCCCTACGGACTCTCAGATTTCAAAAAGAAAAAGAAAAAGCCAAGCGGCTAGACAAGAAATCATCAAAAACTCATATTATAATTCAAATACTTACCTTTTGTCGAGCAATTCAAATTATCTTCGAAATCAAAATTCCAATTCCTTTTATAACACCTGTATATCCTACTAGCCATAATATCTAGTTATAACATTCAAACCAATTTGCAAAGTCTATTACAAAATTTCGATACTTCTTATATCATCTTTACTTCCCTATTGAAGTTTCATATTCATTTTCATTCAATTTCACATTTCAAATTTCATTTGAATTTAATTCACAATTCCAACCTTATTTGGATTCTATTTAACTTCTGAATATTGAATTTTATCAATTATCTTTCATTCACAACTGCATCATTTTAAATTAGTTTCATTTACTAATTTATCACAAATTGTAATTCGCTTTATTCAAATTTGTTTTCAACATTCAGTTTCAATTCCAGTTTTATTCTTTCGTTCATTCCCAAAATTTATTTTCAATTCACTATTTTGGTTAAATCTACTTACATTTAAACTGGATTTCAAATTCCATATGAATTTTAATTCACCTTTCATTTATAATTATTCAATTCAATTTATTGCCTACAAATTCGAAATGAATTCCAACATTCAATCTCACTTTCATTTAATTGATTCACTTGTATTTAATTTAACTCCATCCTTTAAATTGAATTTATTCTATCAATTCAAATTGTATAAGTTATCAACTTAATAATATTTCATAAATATTTCTACATAGTATTCCAGAGTTTACCAACATTTCAAAAACCATTTTTGAAAACAGTTCAAATTATCCTTTGAATTTTCTAAAACAAAATCCAAATTTTCCAAACACTTCTATTTAAAACAATTAGGCAGCAATTCCTCTTTTGGAAACCCGAAAATGGACATCAATAATGCTGCAGTCATTACCGAAGTTATTTTCCAGCGACCGAAAAGAGTTTAGAGCTTTTATCTTTCCAAAATAATTTTCAAAACCTTTGAAATTCATTTTCAAATTCAAAAAGATTTAAACTTTCCAAATCTCCAAAATTTTCAAATTCTTTTCAAACATTTCCAAAAACTTCTCTGGAATCCCGTTTTAAATTACAAATCACATTTATAATTTACATTCTTTAATTTCATTTGTATGTGAATTTATTTCTTAACTTTGGAGTTATGATTTCAATTTCTTATTTAATTTCAATGATAATAGATTAATATTATTATTTCCTAACAACCAAACATCCAAATACTATGATAATTCATAGAAAATTATTTCTTTTATATACAAAAATAGTTTTGGGTAAATTATTTCATTTACCCTATTTAAAACAATACTGTGCCGAATTGTTCTATATAAGTGTTTAGAGATCCCTATCGATAGAGTTGTACGGACAATACCGACCAGAATCCATATACCACTCAACAAACCAATCATCACAATATAAAACAATTGTTTTTATAATAACTAACAAATACGCACTCGTATCTATTATTACACTCAAACTCATTCTAGAGTACTACTGACTCTATCTCTAATGAGTAACACCCAACAGAGCAGAGTTGTCGCTTAACCATATGCTCTGATACCACGCTGTCACGTACCGAAATTTTCGACTTTCGAAAATTCGACATCGATACTCACTTTATCGACTGTCGAGCAATCGAGTGCCGGAAACTCCAATAGTGAGGGTTTAAGAAAGAAGAAGTAGAAGAAAAGGTAGAAGAAAAAGAGAAGAAGAGAAAGAAAGAACAACAGAACAACCTCAGAACAGAAACAGAAAACAATATCAGAATCTCACATATCGCAGCGGAACAATATATAATAAATAAACACTAGTCTTTTAAAACAAAGAGCTATATCAGTTTATACATACATCAATCATCAGAGTCATATACAACAATGGACAGTTATATAAACTTGTCCTCATACAGAATACACAGCGGAATAAATACTATCAGATACAAATACTACGTCTCGCCATCCAGCTTGCTTCCAAAGCTCCAGAATATCCAGAATATCCTGATAACCTAACTCTAGACTGCCCGTGTGGAAATTGGTGGGCACCCAGAGTTTAGAAGGGAAACAATAAACTCCGAGTCAGTCATGGTGACTGGTGTGAGATCGTAAAACAGTTATTTTTCACAAAGAAAATAAAACAAATTCGCAATGCTTTTGGAAAATGAAACTACCATAAGACCTCCCGCCACACACACAATGCAAACGCAGAATTGGAGGAGATTTCTTCTTATGATAGTCAAAGATGCTTACTACGAAAAATCAAATTCTTTTTTATATTATTATTAGTGCATAGTGTAGAAATCATTTCGAAAGTATAATATTAATCTTAGCCAACATACGACCAGTATCGTATGCCTACTATAGCTACTATGTTCAATAGCAGGTTACCGCCACATTCCATAGCAGGTAATACAACTAAAACCGTACAAGTCACGTATTGTTTCTTTGGATTTCCAACAAATGGTCAGGCTAAGGAACTTCCTATGCCACGATGGGTACGTCCCTGGAATAGACGACCCGAGAACCTAACGTTACGGTTAGATCTCTGCCAACACAAGGCCGGGTTACCTCTGCAAAAATAGGTAACTACTGACACGCGTATGTCATTCCCCGATCGTAACCGATCTTCCCGAGGATCCCCGATTTCCAACAAACCACATCAAAATAATAATGCAGCAACCACATAGGCTAAGTATCTGGGCTCCATACCATGATACCACCTCTATCCAGAAGGAATGACATACACTAAGGGGCGCTACTCCCTAGAACCTTGCTGCATCCTTCCTGTTTTGACCATTTCTGGGGTGTGAGGCTCGACGAAGTCTCGTCCACAAAGCTACGCTTTCTACAAAGCCCTGCTTCGGGTCAAACAAAAATGATCAACCTATGATCACAAAGATATAAGATCAAACAAATGATCATATCGCAAATGATCAAACACTGATCATTTCACAGCAACACTCAGTATGCCACGTTACCAAATTGGGAGTATATCGTTGATAAATTTCAACTACATAACCTCTGAGCTCGTACGTCTCGGAGAAGGGTGTTAAGCTAAGAGAATAAATTCTCCGCCACCAACAGAAATGTATTTGAAAGAAATCAGCTTTATATCTCAAATTGTAACGTCAGACACACAATCCATACAAGTCTGTTCCGGGATCGAACAGAACCGAAGGCACTTCTCACGAAGCCCTTGCATATCCGGATAATTTTCAATCACGTCAGGACTTCCCGTCACTAAGGGTGATAAAAACCTCTAAATCGGAGATCAGCCGATGTAGAGTAACTCGACGGTAATCCTTCCGTTTCCAAAAATATCCGGTCTTCAACACCGGTCTTCGAATGCAATTCATAACGACGTATCACATATTCGGAATGGGTTATACGACCCCATGGTCCTTTTCCGGCTAACCCGAATAGTGAGCGATTTTTCAAAAATAAGTGTGGCATTCAAATTCATCCAATTCACAACAAATACCATTCAAGGTAATTATTGATAGTTGGTTATTTAACTATCAATAAAGATGCGCAACATCATCAGATTCCAAATAATTTTCCCAAATTATTTTATCTTTCAAAATATCTTTACTAGATATAAAATTTCTACACTTAACTATTTGAAAACAATTTCAAATCAATTTCCACATTTCATTTTATCTTTGAAGATAAAATCTCAAAACAGTTCATTTCATATTGGAAAAGCATTTCCATACTTATTTAAAAGTAAGCAATTCACAAATCATTTATTTTCAACACTTGGAAAATATTCGATATACTTAAATCAAATTTAAGTATAAATTCATTCTTTAAGGAAATCATTCTCTTTCATAAATTTTATTTGAGTCAAAACGAATGTTACGTAAAACATCGTTACGACAACTCAAAATCACTAGTATAGGGATTCGAAATTTAGATAGATATATAAATCCCCATACTACATAAAACATTTCCTTTCGGAAATCATTTACTATAACAACAGTGTTATAGTCCACCATTTCCTTATTTCTCGAAAACGTCTATTTCAACAATAAAAGTTGAAATCTATGATTTCGATATTTAACACGTTTTAAAACATCTTTTAAAACAATTACTTCATTTCATAATATCACTTCTTCAAAAATAAATCCATTTTACTTAACAATATATTCACTGTCCAAAATCGTGAATATACTTCACTAACCACATTTCAATATTTTCTACACATTTTATTTCAATAATAATTCGCTATCCAAAATCGCGAATATATCTTCTTTAATAACCTCCTACATTTAATTTATCAAATTCAATTGATTTCGAATTTATAAAACAACGTTTATAAATTCTATTTCTATTTTCTAATGACTTCAATTTAATAAATCTTCTTTATTAATAATTCGATCAATATTCCATTTAAAGACAAAAATCCAATTTATAAGTTAATCTCTTATAAATCTTTTATTCTACAGTTTCATCCATTTTATAACTTCACAATTTATAAACCTATAAATTCCATATCTTCACGATTTATAATTCTATAAATTTCATTTTTAACACTTATAAACTCGTTTTAAAATTTCAATATTTTAAATTTATAAATATCAACTTTTTAAATCTTTTAAATAAACTGTTCACAAAAATTCGAAAATCTCAGTTCAAACCATTTCATAAATTGCTTAAACTATTTATTTCAAAAAAATCACCTTACAGTCATAATTCACAAAAATCTTAACTTTTATAACTTCAAAATTTTAAACGTTTATTTATTTAAAATAAATCAATTCAACAATTCAATAAAACGTCTACTTTCAAAAATCACTTTAAAATCCTTTTAAAGTAAAAGTCGTTATTTTTAAACTTCAAAACTTGAATCCGATGATGCAACAGCACCAATTAGTCAATCACAACATCAAACATCATATATCAACATATGATAACAGAATATACATCAATATCTGTAAATAAATAAATACTGGTGAGGAATCCAGTTGGATCCCTCCAACCTGTTTCCCTGCATCCACAGATGTTAGCACAATACCAATTCCGCTCCAGTACGGAATTATCGCGGTATATGGGTTTTATAAAAATAATCCGCTTACTAACGGCGCAATAGGGTCTCATCCGCTATACGAGGCGGGAAATCAATCAATCCAATATATACATATGCCAATATGTATATATTGCTATATATATAGATATATCCTACCATATCTAATAGCACATCCAATAGCAATCATCAATAACTGCAAAAATTCCACATTCAATTTTCGAGTGAGAAGATCTCACCTTAGCTTTTAATTTGCCATCCCATTTTCATTTCCAGCTTGATTTCACGATTTCACGGTTTCACGACCTTGTAACAGACATTATATAAATTTATTAATATTCGAATTAAATCGAACAGCTCAATTTCAAATTTGATAAGTTTCAATTATACAATGATTTTTAATTTTAAACCAATTTCTTTTAATTGTAAACAAATTATATATTTTTCTTCCATACCCTTCACTGTATTAATTCTCTGCATCTGTTTGAACTAATTACCTTTCACAAAATATTTTTAGAGACTAAAATAAATTTTTAAATAAGTTAACTAAACAAACTAATTACTAATTTAAATTAGAAAATTGTATTTTGTCTCTATCCTTTAATTTTTTTCTTCAAACTGTATAAACTAAGAAGGTGGTCTCTGTTCACTTTAAAAATCTAACTCCTTTCCTATATATATATATTTAAATCTCAACAGAAATTTATTAAATTTCAAAATTAAATTGCAACTAAAGAATACCTTACTGTAATAATCAAATACAGGTTTTACATTTTATTTTATTTTTCTTTCCTCTACTGTAAACTTATATACATATTTTTTTTCTCTGTATATATATTGGAACAAACTGCTTCCTGTAAAAATTTATATAAATAAGAAAAATGAAAGTAATTAAGTTAATATACCTCACAACAATAGAAACCCTAGATGAAGCCCTATTTGATCGAATAACCAGAAATTTGGCTGCCGAAGATCCCACAGCACTGCACGAATAACTCACATCACAACGTTCGTTGCCAGCGACTCTCGTACGAGCTCGCGAATCCCATCATCGCGGTGCTCAACGCCGCACTGCCACGCTGCTGGCGAATTCGAGAAACCCCAAATCCACGTCGAACAACCCCTCACCGCCGAGTGCCAGGTTGCCGCTCGAACGCGAGCGCCTCCATCGCGATGCCTCTTCTCCGATTGAACTCGCGGCCACCATCGCATCTGAGCACACGAAACCCACCACCAATCCTCGACTGCGACTCGAAGTCGCCCCTGTCAGAAACCCCCCCAATCGAACGAATGAACCAAGCTGCCCTACCGCACTTTCGCCTCCAAGGTTTCCCCCCATCGCGATGAAGACGCGATTTCGATTCGCTATTTTTTTTTTCAATTTGAATTTCGATTACGAACAGAAAGGGGAAGAATAATTTTTTTTCATTTGAAGAGGAGAAAGAGGGAGATTTTGTTCCTTTGTTTGAACCGAGGAATCGAATAAGGGAGAGAGAAGCTCGGCTTCGATTTGAGTTTAAAGAGAACTGCGGCCATTTTTTCTCTCTTGACTTCGTCTGTTTTTCTTTGAAGATGAGAAAAGCATACAAATATAAAACTGAAGAAGTCGGCTACGCGTACATTACTAGGTCTGCTTGAGAAATGTAGGTTGGTTGATGGAGATTGAAATTTGACTGGTGAAAAAAATATGATATTTAGTTAAAACGATTAATTATTTCCATGCGTTCTTATCTCGTACGATCACACGATGAATCCGAATGCTACGAAATTTGAAATCCGATAATAATTCAATATTATGGATCCAATGGAACTGGTTTCGTCGAATTCCGAGACTGTGCCCCGGAACGCTATTTTTAAATATCAGTTGAACGATATAAATTTCGAAACTGAACAAAACAGTTTAAATTTCAATTCTGAAGCTGCTGTTATCTTCAGTATCATCAATATAAATATTAAAAGCTTTTCGAAATATTTTTCTTCAACTTAAAATTGAAGATTCACATTTTTATTCAACTTTCAATCGATTAAATTTTGTAATTTAATCGTCAAATTCAAAGTTATATCGAGGATTCAAATTAAATCATCATTCAAATATTTAAAATTAATTAAATATTTCCAATTTAATTTGTTCAAAATTCTGGGTCGTTACATCCTCTCTTTTCGGGGACGAAAAGTTTTGAGTGGGGGAGAGTGTAACGACCCTAAACTTTTAGTGATTTTATTTGTTAAATTAATTGAAATTTTGTGAAATTTTAAACAATAAAATTTGAAAATAAAAATTTATTATTTGGAATACGTCTATTTTAATATAGCAACTGGTAAATTTTCATCTGATAATATTAAAGTTTATTTTCCTGTGAAATTTTATTTCAAATCAAACCGGTTAATAACAGTGAATTTAAAAGTTTTCCGAAACCAAAATATGTCAACAGGAGAAAATTTATTCAGATCATTCTGAATCAGACTGCGAAAGTCGTTTTTCCAAATTTGGACTTCTACTGCTCCGTTTATCTTAATTCTGGCAGATTAGCAGTATTTCGGTACCGATTATCGACTTTTGATAGGATAATCGTACCACTAATATCTGTATACCGTTTTGATCGTCTCGTCATGCTAATCTCTGCGGTATATTCAATTCTATACTTTGAAGTCTGGTACGTGATGAAACCATACCACGGTTCACCGTATCGGTACGTTTTACCCTTTTGAATTGCTCTGCCCATTCCATTGTCCAACGGTCAAATTCCTAACGGCCATTTCTTTCATTATTCCCTGTATTTAAATTGCGGGTTCGTTCATATTCATTTGTCGGTTACTTTATTTTTGTTTCAGCGCATTCATTCCAGATCTAAAAATTTACGTTCTCAGTTTCGTATCACTTAACATTTATATATCTTAGCCTGTTCATTTTTCCAAAAACCTTTCATTCTTCTTCTTTCTTTTCCCATTTTTCCTATCGCTCGAACCTACCTCCCATCTTCACCGCCCTCAGCTTTGTTACGAGCCTCCACCCGCGCCCAAGCCTCCATCGGCGTCTCCTCCGCCCTGCCAGCAAACCATCAGCCCAGCCGAACACCTGACCACCCACCTCCAATCCTTTGCTTCTACTCACGTGTGCGTGGCAAACACCACCACCCGGCTCTTGCCTCGCACCTACTTCGGCCAGCATCCCTCTCACCTCCGCCCTCCGCTCTGGCCAGCAACCGCCACACCACACCTAGCCCTCCTCCTCACCAAAAAATTCCAATGGCCGATCCTCTTCGCAAGCTCTCCTGTACGTGTCCTCACTTCAGCTTTTTGGTATGCCATAGTTTATTTTAGTTATAAAGATTGTAAGATTCATGTTAGCTGTTATGTTATATATATTGTTTTAAGAATATGCTGAGTATATAAGTTATATAAATTTATGAAAGTATACATTGACAATATGTCTAAAGTGTCAGCGTTTATGTAGTTATATATATACATAGTTTATATATTATTTTCTTACCTGGGATGCACACCGATAAGTATTACTTTTCTGTTATATTTTTGTTTTCAAAGTTTAATATTTGTAAGCTTTTATAAGCTTTAAAAATTTACGTATATGATAGATTTTACAAAAGTATATATATATATGTGTATTTTTTAATTTTATATATATTAGTAATATATGTCTTTGTTGCCGTGTACAATAGGTCTGCCTGCATATGTTCTTATATATGTTAGGTGTTAAACTTATTTATATTAGTATGTATATTTTATACTTTATATATGTGTTAATACAAAACAATGATTTTATTTACATATGTATTTTGTTTTGATATTTATCTTAAAATGAAATATTGAGTTAATAAGAAATTAATAATGTATATATTTTCAGTTTATATCAAAACTGATTCGATGTGTTTTCATCAGCTTTGTCCGTCGTGCCTGTTTCTTCGTCATATCGTATCTATCTAGCGTTGCTTTGGAATTCATATCTCACTTCTTTGTCAAATCTCTCTAGCCTCGAAAGGTGAGCAACCACTCACGATTAACGTTCTTGTATTTATTAAATTTGATTTCAATTGAAACGACAATTGAAATATGGTGCTGTAGTTATTTAAATTGTTATATATGCTATTATCTGTATATGTTCACCTGTGACATCTGACACCAGTATCTAGTATTTATATGCCTGTTATTACTATTATCTGTATATGTTCACCTATGATATCTGACACCAGTATCTGTTATTTATATTAATGATATATGTCTGTTGTTATATTTTATATTATCTGTTATCACCCTGCAAGTTCCCTGTTAGTATAGAATTCACTATGAGTTGAAATGATACATACCCGAACGGATTTTAGAATAGGAGAAAATCGTTATGGGTTGAAATGATAAACCCAAGCGATTTTCATTTGAATTGAAATTGGGATTACGGGTCGAAATGATATCTACCCGTATATATTTAAATTTCGGATTGAAATGATAAATATCCGTATCACTTAACCATATGATAAATATATATACAAACACCGTTGGTCCATATATATATAAATATTTTGAAATTGAATTCTATGGTTTTGGAAAGAAATATTTGGTTTTAACAAATGTTGATTTTTTTTTAAAAAAAATTATATATAAATGGTAATGATATATATAGATTTGATAATGATATTTAATTTAATTAAGATGGATTTAATACATATAATATGTTAAGTATAAAATTTATATTTTAAAATAGATTTTGGTAATGATTTGAATAAGTTAAGGTTGGGAAGATAATTTTATTTAATTAAACCGATTTGAAACTGATTGAAATTGAGATGTAAGATATAATTTATAACTTGGGGATTTATAAGTAAGTTAATGAATATTTATTGTTTAAAATAAATTTAGGGAAATATTTAGTAAAAATGTAATTTAAGGCTGGTTAAATGATATTGGATTTATTAAGTGAATATTCCTTGATTTAATAATAAATGAAGTTAAACCAAGAGTTATATGAAACTGTTAAATTTAACTATGAAATTGTTGAATATTAAAGCTTTAAATATATTGGAAATTTGAATGGTTTATTTTGTGATTCAGATTTGTATTTGAAATCGATATAATTTGAATTTGTTAATTAGAACTGAATTGAATTGATGAATAGAGCTTGAATAAAATTTGAATTTGGAATTTGAGTTAATTTGAATCGATTTGTGAGACTTGAGAAAATTAAATGCTTTACCTTATAAATTAATTAATATATATACTATCTTGGAAAATAGTTATATTTGAAATGAAATGATTTTTGGGTTTTGAAGTATAAATTTAATTGAAATGACCACGGTGTTATAATGTATATTTCCACCTTGTAAATAGTTCTGAAGATCCTTAGAGGATGGTTATCCCAAACATCCTTTAAGTTACTTATATTTCAGTTGATATTTCACTTGAGTTGGATTTATTTATATAAGAATGTTAATCCTGACTCGAGTGTTTTGTGTTTTGCTTTACGCTCGGGTCAGACTGAGTGATACAGCATTCGAGACTCGCCTTTGGAGTTTGGAGCTTCGTTTGGAGATCCAACTTTTGATTCAGCTTCCAGCTTTCCAGTTGATTCGTTCCCAGAAGTTATCTGTTTGGATTGGAGACTTCACTGTATTTGAGATATTCTGTTGTATTTTATTTCTAACTCTGATGTTTATATAGTAGCTTCATGAACTACTATTTTATCTATTCCGCTGCGTATTATTGTATTACTCCGTGTCTGTGATTCTGTGATTGATTTATTTACTGCATATGCTGAGTTTTGCCAAAATTTAAATTAACAACGCGGTATTTTGAGCAATTCAACTCTGGCATGAGTGTCTACCTATACACTTATAATGGATGCGAATGGTCCAAAATAGCGGGTCGTTACAGGTGCCGATTTTCGAAGGCCGAGTTCAGGATCATTACAATTGGTATCAGAGCTAAGGTTGAACTTTAGTTCAGGAGTATAACACATTAAGTAGCTCATTAGAGATAGGGTGAAGTATACCCTAGAATGGGTATCCCTAAGATATCTATCCGTATACCTCAGTAAATTCTCTTGCTATTCACTGATAGTAAGTATGAGTGCAAGAAGAGGATGAGATAGGGGGTAGGGGAATACTACTATAAATGGTCAATACCCTGTAACAACAAGGAAACGATATTTTCTCTATCAATCTCTTTTGTTCGTCATCTTTTCTCAATTCTTTGATAGTTCCTAGTAGATCCAGGAAGAAGATTTGATATATTTGTATGGGACATAAACTCCAAATAGGTCGAGTTGTTTGTTTGAATGAATTGGTTGCATTGGTTGTTATGGTTGATAGGTATAATTTGGTTTCTAAACTGAAAATTTTGAAAGTGTATCCATATATCTGTTTATTCCTTGAGTCCCAATATATTCTACGAATGGTTAGTTATCCCTTCGAACTGACCAATGCCACTGCATACTTCGTAGATCCGGATAACCCGAGTATCTTGTGAAAAATTAAATAGATTCGTTCTTGTATCTATTATTGATATTCTGATTTGGTAAGCCAAATGTAGAATAGATGCTCAATTTGATTTGATGAAACATTTTTCATCTATCTTTGTGTCTCCCTGGAAAATTTCTAGGATGAAATTTCTTAAGGGGGGAAGTCTATAACGACCCCGGATTTTATATATATTTAAATTGATAATTAATTTAGTTTTTGAATAAAAAAATTATGAAATTTATCGTTAAATTGATGCGAGTTTCCCCGAGTTCAAATAAATTCTATGTTAAATCATTTAAAATTTAAATATTGTATATATATGTATATATGTGAATATATATGTATATGGGCATATATGAGTAAATTTAAATTTAAATCTTAAATAAATGGGTTAGAAATAAATATAACAGTAAATATTTGACACAAGTATAAAAATAAATAATTTTAAAATTTAGAATTGATGGTTAATAATAATTTGAATTTGTAAAATAAATATAAGACAATAAATATTAAAGTAAAATAATAATAATAAATATTTAAACTAGAAATAGAAATAAATATAAGATAAATTATAATAACAATAGAAAGTAGAACATTTGCTAAAAATTTTAACAACAAAATAAAATCTAGAAATTCATCTATATTTCAAAATAAATTATATAGTTTTATACAATATAAAGTAAATATATATATTTTAATCACATAAATCCATACAAACCAATGTAATACAAAATAGACTACAAAAATAAAAATAGAAATAGATGTATATAAGATATATTATAAAATATAAAGCAAACAAATTAGTTAAATTCTAACAACATATTAAAAATAGAAAATTATTTATATTATAAAATAATAAGATTAAAGAAAATTAAAATACACTTAAATATGAAAATAAATATATGTATACACTTGTAAATGAGAAAAAAACTAACATATTCAAGAATGAAACAAGTAAACAAGCAAATGAAGATAAATATGAACAAATAAAAAGAAGACACTAGAGTAAATATCCATGTATAAAATCAAAATTGGATAAGTATGTTTGTACAAGGCAATTAATGAAGCCATCACGTTCAATTATATCAGCCACCAAAACAAAGAAATATCACTGATTATTGTACAAACAAAAAATTATCACTTGTACAAAATAATTTATCACCTATAAACTTCTTTTTCTATATCTCCATCATTTTCATTCCAGTTCGTTCCATTCAAAACTGAGAAAAAAATCTAAAGCAAATACCATTCAAAACTTAAACAAGAATTCAACCTAAACAACAATACAACATTCAAAACAAATCAGAGAAACAAGAAAGATTCCAGCTTGTAATTTCCAGCCAGTGTCAAAGAAGAAGCTCTGTTCTTCACAAAAACACTGTGAGTAAACACCCTTCTTAAAAGCTTAGGTAAATGAAATATGTTGCATGTGAATCTCTGGAATGATTTATGTTTTTCATGTTGATAAATATGGGGATGATAAGTGTGCATGTCTGTTCACATATGCATATCTCTGTTTTACTGACAGGTTAAAAATCTTGATGAAAAAATCAAGTTTTCTTCATACATTCTCTTATAAGTTATGAATTTCAAACAAAATATGTTTGTTTAAACATAAGCTAAGATTTAAAAATATACTTAAGTACAATAAGTTTGCAAATTATCTGGAAATCAGGAAGACAGTGAGCAAACTAGCCTTGAATCTGTTACATGTCTTGATGAATACTTGAATTTATTATCTTCTTTGATATTGACAATTATGGAATATAAATCTGTCTCCATGTGTATGTATATATGTGATACATGTCTGGAAAACAAACAAAGCTTGCCTCTGTTCAGGCATTCCAGGTTTTAAAACCTGTTTGAAATTTAAAATCATTCCACCCAAACAATTTTAGGTTATGATTGCTGAATGAAGGTTGTTTATATGAGTACATTACCAATTTTAAAAATAAATTCAAGTGGAAATATGGATTAAATATCTTTAAATTTGAATATTACAGTGAAAATCAGAATATGGGTTAACATTGATTAAGCCAAATTTGATCTTTGATTTTAAAATCTGAAACGATGAGCAAAATGATGAATTTAGAGATAAATATCAAGATTTTTAGTTGAGTAATTTGGATGAACTCGTGAGTTGAACATGAAATGAGTTTCTGGAAAACTGTGGCGATCGCATGGATTGTTGGTAGCAAGGTTGTAGCGCTAGGTTGCTGGAGGGTCGGAGAGTTTGGGAAAAATTCCAGGAAATTGATCAGATGATCGTGGCGGCGGCGGCGAAGCGATTTATGTTTTTAAACCTAATTTTGTCGAGCTAGGTAAATGGGTCTGTGATCCTTCTCTGGTGAATCGACCTTCGCGAGACCGTTGGGAAACGTAGTGGAGGTTGTTGGTGGAAGTGTGGACGGGGTGGTAGCGACTCTGGTGACCAGAGTTGCCATGGAGAGGAGTTTTTCTGAGGTGGTTCGATTCCAGGCTGATCGAGATTCCCTCGATTTTGATTTTGGATTTATTTAGATGTTTGGGTGGTCGGAGTTAGGAGTGTTGGCGATCGACGATGTGTCGAAGGGATCATCGAAGACAGGTGATGGCTTTTGTGCCGGTGCATGTGCACTGTGGCGTGGTTGTATCAGGGATTTGGGTTTGAGGAAGAAGGGCTGGTGACTCGAAGTGTTCTTCGGGGAATCAGGGTGATGGCTCGAGAAAAGTCTCGGGTACTTTTGAATGCGTACCGGGTTAATACTTAAACAAAATTTAAGTTTGAAAAAAATGGCATCTGGGTTGATTTTTGGTAAAACTCGAAGCAGGGAGTGTTTCGACTCGGGAAACACTCGAGTAAGTCTCGGGTTGCTGAAAGAAAACAGTTTTGACTTTAAACTAAAATTCAAACTTTTTAACATTTTAATCCACATTTTCAAATGATGATTTTGGTTTAAAGTTTGAATTAATTAAGGATTATTAATTAATGATTAAAGTTGATTAATCAAGTGATAAATTTTCATAATTAATTAATTAAGATTAATTAATTTAATAATGATCATTTATGGAATTGTTTAAGTATAATTACTTAATGGAAGTAATTAAGGAATTAATTATTCAGTGTAATTAATTGAGTTTAATTGGATTAGTTCAAGTTAATTACTTAAGTTTAAATTAATTTAGAATAATCACTTGACGATTTGGAAAGTATAATTACTTAGAGAAGTAATTAATAAATGATTACTAGACGTAATTAATTGAATGATGATTAGTAACTTGAGTATAATTATTTGTTAGTAATCAAAGGACTAATTAAAGAATGTGATTAATTAAGATTTATTAAATAATTAAAAGTTAATTGATTCATTAATTAAGGATGATTAGTTAATAATTAAAGGTTAACTAATAAATGATGAAAGGGAAATTTATTTCAGATAATTTGTAATTAACTCATGATAATTAACCCGGATTAATGATTATTCATAAGTAATACATCTGATTTAAATTAATCAATTGATTAATAAATTTTACTTGTGAATGTTTGAATTGTATTGAATGGGTGAATTGTTTGATATCCCTGATTTGTGATGCTTTGTGATATATCCTGATTTATGTTGTGATCTGTTCCTCTGGGATGAATGTAATTAATTCCCTGTGAATGTAATTTATTATCTGTAATATATATATATATATATATATATATATATATCTGTGATATGTGATCTATGAATAAAAGATAAACGTTATAGTTATACCGCTTATCAACTATATTTCTATATTCTGATCTGTGATGATTGAATGATGTTGCACTACTGTGTGAAACCCCTGGACTACACAATACACACACAAATGTGGATATCACGAGGAAATCGGTTAAGTCACAGATGATTTAAATTTAATGTTTTTGAAATTGAAATTTTAATTTCAATTCATTTTGGAAATGGATTTGGGTTAAATGTTAAAGCTTTTGAAAAGGAGTTTTTAAGATAAAAGTTATTTTGAATAACTTGGTAAAGTTTTTCAATTTAAATGATATAATTTGAATTTAAATTCAAAATTTGGAATTGAATTCCATGGTTGGAAATTATGGTTAAGGATGTTATAAATGTGTTTATATGAACTTAAACCATTTTGAAAGTATGGTTTTGAGAATTTGAATTTAACCCAAAGGTTTTAACTCGTATAAATGAATTAGATTTTCTGAAATGAAAACTATTTGTTTTCAAATAATAGAAGCTTTCATATAAGGAATGAATTTCCATTTGGTGTCAAAAGAATTTCAAGTTTGAAAGGAAAATGGTTTTCCAAGTTATGAATAAACCTTTGTGAAAGATTGTTGAACTTTTTTTTGAAATTGGAAAGGTGTACCTTTTGTATAAAAGGTCGGAATGGAATTGTTTTGAAAGCTATGATTAAATCTTTGTTTTAAAGATTGGACGAGTTAATCCAATTGAAATGGAAATCGATTTGGAAATCTATGAATGGATCTTTGTGAAACTGGGTGAACTTTGTGAATTGAATCTTTTAGTTTAAAAAGATTAAAATGGTAATGTGTTTAAACCATTTGAAGAGAAGTTTTGGTAATAAGTTGTGACTTAACTGAAATCCCAATATCCATATGTTTTAAATATTGCGCTCATTATTCGGTTTAGCCGGGAGAGGACTTTGTGTCATATAACCAATTCCGAATAGTGATACAACGTGAATTGATAGCATTTGAAGACCGGTGTTGAAGACCGGGTGTTTGCGAGAATGATAGGATAACCTATCGATTGTCTCTGCACTGAGTAGCTACGGTATAGAGATTCCCTAAGTGATGGGAAGTTCGATCGGGATTGTGAATACCCGGATTGCAAGGGCTTCTTTGGAAGTGCCTTCGGTTCTGTTCGAACCCGGAACAGACTTGTATGGTTGTATGTCTGACACTACACTTTGAGATATAAAGCTGATTTCTTTCAAATACATTTCTGTTTGGTGGCGGAGAATTTATTCTCTTAGCTTAACACCCTTCTCTCAGACGTACGAGCTCAGAGGTTATGTAGTTGAAGGTTATCAGCGATATACTCCCAATTTGGTAATGTGGCATGCTAAGTGTTGCTGTGTGATGTTGATCATTTGTTGATCAAAGCATGGCTTTCGTGTAAAGCGTAGCTTTGTGGACGAGACCTCATCGAGCCTCACAGACCGAAAATGGTCGAAACAGGAAAGATGCGGCAAGGTTTCAGGGGTAGCTCCCCTAGGGTATGTCCATTCCTTCTGGAAAAAGGTGGTATCATGGTATGGAGCCCAGATATTTGCCTGTGTGGTTGCTCCAATCTCATTTCCTGTGTGATTGTTGCTTTGTGATCGAGAGCTCTCGGATAAAGGTCGCAAACGACCGGGGGTGGCATATCTCAGTTTTACTACCCGGGAAGGGGGTAACCAGCCTTGTGTTAGCAGAGAGCAGTTGTCTCTCAGGGAGTCCCTCCAGAGGCATTCCTACGTGGCATAGGAAGTTCCTTAGCCTGACCATTTGTTGGAAATCCAATCAAACAATACGAACCCAGTACGGTTTTAGTTGTATAACCTGCTATGGAATGTGGCGGTAACCTGCTATTGAACATAGTAGCTATAGTAGGCATACGACGAAATGTGGTATGCTGGCTAAGATTAATATTGTATTTTCGAAATGTTTCCTACACTATGCACTAGTAATAATATCAAAAGAGTTTTTTTGCGTAGTAAGCATGTTTGACTATCATAAGAAGAAATCTCCTCCAATTCTGCGATTGCATTGTGTGTGTGGTGGGATGCCTTATGGTAGTTTCATTTTCTAAAAATCATTACGGATTTCAATGTTTAAAATTCTTTTGTTGTTTGTTTAAACATGAACTGTTTTTGTTACTCACACCAGTCCCATGACTGACTCGGAGTTTATTGTTCCCTTCCTAAACTCTGGGTGCCCACAATTTTCCACACGGGCAGTCTAGAGTTGGGTTTTTCAGATAGTCGGGTTTAGTAGATTATCTGGAGCTAGTTCAGTTTTTGGAGTTCACGCCGACGACTGACCTTGCTTATCTTGGTGAAATGTGATGGGGGTTCGAGCTGATATTGGAGTTGTTGGACTCATTCTCTTTTGAGGATCATTTGGAGTTATCACTTCTGTTTTCCGCTGTATCATTATTTATCTCTGATATTCTTGTATCATATTGATATCATTGTTGTATATCATTCTGGATATTGTATTCATTCGATTTGTATATGATATCATCTATTTCTTTCTTCCGCTGTGTTGTTATACTTAATGGTGTTATAAGCTCCGGTGAGCCAGATTCGGCATTTGAATCTACGGCATTTGAGTACAAGTGAAGTACGGGTGCCGATTTTCGAAGGCCGAGTTCAGGATCATTACAATTGGTATCAGAGCTAAGGTTGAACTTTAGTTCAGGAGTATAACACATTAAGTAGCTCATTATAGATAGGGTGAAGTATACACTAGAATTGGTATCCCTAAGATATCTGTCTGTATACCTGAGTAAATTCTCTTGCTATTCACTGATAGTAAGTATGAGTGCAAGAAGAGGATGAGATAGGGGGCAGGGGAATACTACTATAAATGGTCAATACCCTGTAACAACAAGGAAACGATCTTTTCTATATCAATCTCTTTTGTTCGTCATCTTTTCTCAATTCTTTGATAGTTCCTAGTAGATCCAGGAAAAAGATTTGATATATTTGTATGGGACATAAACTCCAAATAGGTCGAGTTGTTTGTTTGAATGAATTGGTTGCATTGGTTGCTATGGTTGATAGGTATAATTTTATTTCTAAACTGAAAATTTTGAAAGTGTATCCATATATCTGTTTATTCCTTGGGTCCCAATATATTCTACGAATGGTTAGTTATCCCTTCGAACTGACCAATGCCACTGCATACTTCGTAGATCCGGATAACCCGAGTATCTTGTGAAAAATTAAATAGATTCGTTCTTGTATCTATTATTGATATTCTGATTTGGTAAGCCAAATGTAGAATAGATGCTCAATTTGATTGATGAAACATTTTTCATCTATCTTTGTGTCTCCCTGGCAAATTTCAAGGATGAAATTTCTTAAGGGGGGAAGTCTGTAACGACCCCGGATTTTATATATATTTAAATTGATAATTAATTTAGTTTTTGAATAAAAAAATTATGAAATTTATCGTTAAATTGATGCGAGTTTCCCCGAGTTCAAATAAATTCTATGTTAAATCATTTAAAATTTAAATATTGTATATATATGTATATATGTGAATATATATGTATATGGGCATATATGAGTAAATTTGAATTTAAATCTTAAATAAATGGGTTAGAAATAAATATAACAGTAAATATTTGACACAAGTATAAAAATAAATAATTTTAAAATTTGGAATTGATGGTTAATAATAATTTGAATTTGTAAAATAAATATAAGACAATAAATATTAAAGTAAAATAATAATAATAAATATTTAAACTAGAAATAGAAATAAATATAAGATAAATTATAATAACAATAGAAAGTAGAACATTTGCTAAAAATTTTAACAACAAAATAAAATCTAGAAATTCATCTATATTTCAAAATAAATTATATAGTTTTATACAATATAAAGTAAATATATATATTTTAATCCCATAAATCCATACAAACCAATGTAATACAAAATAGACTACAAAAATAAAAATAGAAATAGATGTATATAAGATATATTATAAAATATAAAGCAAACAAATTAGTTAAATTCTAACAACATATTAAAAATAGAAAATTATTTATATTATAAAATAATAAGATTGAAGAAAATTAAAATACACTTAAATATGAAAATAAATATATGTATACACTTGTAATTGAGAAAAAAACTAACATATTCAAGAATGAAACAAGTAAACAAGCAAATGAAGATAAATATGAACAAACAAAAAGAAGACACTAGAGTAAATATCCATGTATAAAATCAAAATTGGATAAGTATGTTTGTACAAGGCAATTAATGAAGCCATCATGTTCAATTATATCAGCCACCAAAACAAAGAAATATCACTGACTATTGTACAAACAAAAAATTATCACTTGTACAAAATAATTTATCACCTATAAACTTCTTTTTCTATATCTCCATCATTTTCATTCCAGTTCGTTCCATTCAAAACTGAGAAAAAAATCTAAAGAAAATACCATTCAAAACTTAAACAAGAATTCAACCTAAACAACAATACAACATTCAAAACAAATCAGAGAATCAAGAAAGATTCCAGCTTGTAATTTCCAGCCAGTGTCAAAGAAGAAGCTCTGTTCTTCACAAAAACACTGTGAGTAAACACCCTTCTTAAAAGCTTAAGTAAATGAAATCTATTGCATGTGAATCTCTGGAATGATTTATGTTTTTCATGTTGATAAATATGGGGATGATAAGTGTGCATGTCTGTTCACATATGCATATCTCTGTTTTACTGACAGGTTAAAAATCTTGATAAAAAAATCAAGTTTTCTTCATACATTCTCTTATAAGTTGTGAATTTCAAACAAAATATGTTTGTTTAAACATAAGCTAAGATTTAAAAATATACTTAAGTACAATAAGTTTGCAAATTATCTGGAAATCAGGAAGACAGTGAGCAAACTAGCCTTGAATCTGTTACATGTCTTGATGAATACTTGAATTTATTATCTTCTTTGATATTGACAATTATGGAATATAAATCTGTCTCCATGTGTATGTATATATGTGATACATGTCTGGAAAACAAACAAAGCTTGCCTCTGTTCAGGCATTCCAGGTTTTAAAACCTGTTTGAAATTTAAAATCATTCCACCCAAACAATTTTAGGTTATGATTGCTGAATGAAGGTTGTTTATATGAGTACATTACCAATTTTAAAAATAAAGTCAAGTGGAAATATGGATTAAATATCTTTAAATTTGAATATTATAGTGAAAATCAGAATATGGGTTAACATTGATTAAGCCAGATTTGATCTTTGATTTTAAAATCTGAAACGATGAGCAAAATGATGAATTTAGAGATAAATATCAAGATTTTTAGTTGAGTAATTTGGATGAACTCGTGAGTTGAACGTGAAATGAGTTTCTGGAAAACTGCGGCGATCGCATTGATTGTTGGTAGCAAGGTTGTAGCGCTAGTTTGCTGGGGGGTCGGAGAGTTTGGGAAAAATTCCAGGAAGTTGATCAGATGATCGTGGCGGCGGCAGCGAAGCGATTTATGTTATTAAACCTAATTTTGTCGAGCTAGGTAAATGGGTCTGTGATCCTTCTCTGGTGAATCGACCTTCGCGAGACTGTTGGGAAACGCAGTGGAGGTTGTTGGTGGAAGTGTGGACGGGGTGGTAGCGACTCTGGTGACCAGAGTTGCCATGGAGAGGAGTTTTCCTGAGGTGGTTCGATTCCAGGCTGATCGAGATTCGCTCGATTTCGATTTTGGATTTATTTAGATGTTTGGGTGGTCGGAGTTAGGAGTGTTGGCGATCGACGATGTGTCGTAGGGATCATCGAAGACCGGAGATGGCTGGAGTGCCGGTGCATGTGCACGGTGGCGTGGTTGTATCAGGGATTTGGGTTTGAGGAAGAAGGGCTGGTGACTCGAAGTGTTCTTCGGGGAATCAGGGTGATGGCTCGAGAAAAGTCTCGGGTACTTTTGAATGCGTACCGGGTTAATACTTAAACAAAATTTAAGTTTGAAAAAAATGGCATCTGGGTTGATTTTTGGTAAAACTCGAAGCAGGGAGTGTTTCGACTCGGGAAACACTCGAGTAAGTCTCGGGTTGCTGAAAGAAAACAGTTTTGACTTTAAACTAAAATTCAAACTTTTTAACATTTTAATCCACATTTTCAAATGATGATTTTGGTTTAAAGTTTGAATTAATTAAGGATTATTAATTAATGATTAAAGTTGATTAATCAAGTGATAAATTTTCATAATTAATTAATTAAGATTAATTAATTTAATAATGATCATTTATGGAATTGTTTAAGTATAATTACTTAATGGAAGTAATTAAGGAATTAATTATTCAGTGTAATTAATTGAGTTTAATTGGATTAGTTCAAGTTAATTACTTAAGTTTAATTTAATTTAGAATAATCACTTGACGATTTGGAAAGTATAATTACTTAGAGAAGTAATTAATAAATGATTACTGGACGTAATTAATTGAATGATGATTAGTAACTTGAGTATAATTATTTGTTAGTAATCAAAGGACTAATTAAAGAATGTGATTAATTAAGATTTATTAAATAATTAAAAGTTAATTGATTCATTAATTAAGGATGATTAGTTAATAATTAAAGGTTAACTAATAAATGATGAAAGGGAAATTTATTTCAGATAATTTGTAATCAACTCATGATAATTAACCCGGATTAATGATTATTCATAAGTAATACATCTGATTTAAATTAATCAATTGATTAATAAATTTTACTTGTGAATGTTTGAATTGTATTGAATGGGTGAATTGTTTGATATCCTTGATTTGTGATGCTTTGTGATATATCCTGATTTATGTTGTGATCTGTTCCTCTGGGATGAATGTAATTAATTCCCTGTGAATGTAATTTATTATCTGTAATATATATATATATATATGTGTGTGTCTGTGATATGTGATCTATGAATAAAAGATAAGCGTTATAGTTATATCGCTTATCAACTATATTTCTGTATTCTGATCTGTGATGATTGAATGATGTTGCACTACTGTGTGAAACCCCTGGACTACACAATACACACACAAATGTGGATATCACGAGGAAATCTGTTAAGTCACAGATGATTTAAATTTAATGTTTTTGAAATTGAAATTTTAATTTTAATTCATTTTGGAAATGGATTTGGGTTAAATGTTAAAGCTTTTGAAAAGGAGTTTTTAAGATAAAAGTTATTTTGAATAACTTGGTAAAGTTTTTCAATTTAAATGATATAATTTGAATTTAAATTCAAAATTTGGAATTGAATTCCATGGTTGGAAATTATGGTTAAGGATGTTATAAATGTGTTTATATGAACTTAAACCATTTTGAAAGTATGGTTTTGAGAATTTGAATTTAACCCAAAGGTTTTAACTCGTATAAATGAACCAGATTTTCTGAAATGAAAACTATTTGTTTTCAAATAATAGAAGCTTTCATATAAGGAATGAATTTCCATTTGGTGTCAAAAGAATTTCAAGTTTGAAAGGAAAATGGTTTTCCAAGTTATGAATAAACCTTTGTGAAAGATGGTTGAACTTTTTTTTGAAATTGGAAAGGTGTACCTTTTGTATAAAAGGTCGGAATGGAATTGTTTTGAAAGCTATAATTAAATCTTTGTTTTAAAGATTGGACGAGTTAATCCAATTGAAATGGAAATCGATTTGGAAATCTATGAATGGATCTTTGTGAAACTGGGTGAACTTTGTGAATTGAATCTTTTAGTTTAAAAAGATTAAAATGGTAATGTGTTTAAACCATTTGAAGAGAAGTTTTGGGTAATAAGTTGTGACTTAACTGAAATCCCAATATCGATATGTTTTAAATATTGCGCTCATTATTCGGTTTAGCCGGGAGAGGACTTTGTGTCATATAACCTATTCCGAATAGTGATACAACGTGAATTGATAGCATTTGAAGACCAGTGTTGAAGACCGGGTGTTTGCGAGAATGATAGGATAACCTATCGATTGTCTCTGCACTGAGTAGCTATGGTATAGAGATTCCCTAAGTGATGGGAAGTTCGATCGGGATTGTGAATACCCGGATTGCAAGGGCTTCTTTGGAAGTGCCTTCGGTTCTGTTCGAACCCGGAACAGACTTGTATGGTTGTATGTCTGACACTACACTTTGAGATATAAAGCTGATTTCTTTCAAATACATTTCTGTTTGGTGGCGGAGAATTTATTCTCTTAGCTTAACACCCTTCTCTGAGACGTACGAGCTCAGAGGTTATGTAGTTGAAGGTTATCAGCGATATACTCCCAATTTGGTAATGTGGCATGCTGAGTGTTGTTGTGTGATGTTGATCATTTGTTGATCAAAGCATGGCTTTCGTGTAAAGCGTAGCTTTGTGGACGAGACCTCATCGATCCTCACAGACCGGAAATGGTCGAAACAGGAAAGATGCGGCAAGGTTTCAGGGGTAGCTCCCCTAGGGTATGTCCATTCCTTCTGGAAAAAGGTGGTATCATGGTATGGAGCCCAAATATTTGCCTGTGTGGTTGCTCCAATCTCATTTCCTGTGTGATTGTTGCTTTGTGATCGAGAGATCTCGGATAAAGGTCGCAAACGACCGGGGGTGGCATATCTCAGCTTTACTACCCGGAAAGGGGGTAACCAGCCTTGTGTTAGTAGAGAGCAGTTGTCTCTCGGGGAGTCCCTCCAGAGGCATTCCTACGTGGCATAGGAAGTTCCTTAGCCTGACCATTTGTTGGAAATCCAATCAAACAATACGAACCCAGTACGGTTTTAGTTGTATAACCTGCTATAGAATGTGGCGGTAACCTGCTATTGAACATAGTAGCTATAGTAGGCATACGACGAAATGTGGTATGCTGGCTAAGATTAATATTGTATTTTCGAAATGTTTCCTACACTATGCACTAGTAATAATATCAAAAGAGTTTTTTTGCGTAGTAAACATGTTTGATTATCATAAGAAGAAATCTCCTCCAATTCTGCGATTGCATTGTGTGTGTGGCGGGAGGTCTTATGGTAGTTTCATTTTCTAAAAAGCATTACGGATTTTAATGTTTAAAATTTTTTTGTTGTTTGTTTAAAGGTGAACTGTTTTTGTTACTCACCCCAGTCCCATGACTGACTCGGAGTTTATTTTTCCCTTCCTAAACTCTGGGTGCCCATAATTTTCCACACGGGTAGTCTAGAGTTGGGTTTTTCAGATAGTCGGGTTTAGTAGATTATCTGGAGCTAGTTCATTTTTTGGAGTTCACGCCGATGACTGACCTTGCTTATCTTGGTGAAATGTGATGGGGGTTCGAGCTGATATTGGAGTTGTTGGACTCATTCTCTTTTGAGGATCATTTGGAGTTATCACTTCTGTTTTCCGCTGTATCATTATTTATCTCTGATATTCTTGTATCATATTGATATCATTATTGTATATCATTCTGGATATTGTATTCATTCGATTTGTATATGATATCATCTATTTCTTTCTTTCGCTGTGTTGTTATACTTAATGGTGTTATAAGCTCCGGTGAGCCAGATTCGGCGTTTGAATCTACGGCATTTGAGTACAAGTGAAGTACGTGTGCCGATTTTCGAAGGCCGAGTTCAGGATCATTATAATTGGTATCAGAGCTAAGGTTGAACTTTAGTTCAGGAGTATAACACATTAAGTAGCTCATTAGAGATAGGGTGAAGTATACCCTAGAATGGGTATCCCTAAGATATCTGTCTGTATACCTCAGTAAATTCTCTTGCTATTCACTGATAGTAAGTATGAGTGTAAGAAGAGGATGAGATAGGGGGCAGGGGAATACTACTATAAATGGTCAACACCCTGTAACAACAAGGAAACGATCTTTTCTCTATCAATCTCTTTTGTTCGTCATCTTTTCTCAATTCTTTGATAGTCCCTGGTAGATCCAGGAAGAAGATTTGATATATTTGTATGGGACATAAACTCCAAATAGGTCGAGTTGTTTGTTTGAATGAATTGGTTGCATTGGTTGCTATGGTTGATAGGTATAATTTGGTTTCTAAACTGAATGTTTTGAAAGTGTATCCATATATTTGTCTATTCCTTGGGTCCTAATATGTAACGACCCATAATTCTGTTTATATTTAAATTGATAATTAATTGAATTTTTGAATAAAAAATTGTGAAATTAATCGATAAATTAATTGGAGTTTCCCAAAATTCAAATAAATTTATGTTAAATCATTTAAATTTAAATATTGTATATATATGTGAATATATATGTATATGTGAATATGAGTAAATTTGAAGTGGGATTTATAAATATTGTAAAGATCAAAATATACTATAAATAATAATAAAAATAAATATGTATGTAGACATACAAGATAATAAATATTTAAAGTATGAAAGGTTAGAAATAAATGATTGAGATACAAAATAAATATAAAAATACATAAGATAAATTTATAGAAAATTTATATAGTAAACAAATTAAATAAATTAAACAATATATTAAATATAGAAATTCATTTTAAATTATAAAACAATAAAAAAATATAATAACAACATTAGATAATTTTAACAACATATTAAAAATAAAAATGTATTCATATGACAAAGTAATAAGACAAGATAAAAGAAATATACATTCAAGTATATTCTAGTGTGAACAAATATACATAGCTATGTATATACACTTGCAAAAGGAGAACATATTAAGTATAGCATTTCATTCATATTATAAAACAAATAAATATATATACTCAAGTATTCAAGGCAGCCTGTAGAGTTAGAAATGCAAGGTAAGAAAAGAAACAAAATACAAAGGATGAAATATGAAGTATGTAACAATACAAAGCTAAAGAAGATACTAGTATTATATGTAAATTTGTACAAAGATAATTAATGCTTGTACACAACATTATCATTTCAGCCGAAATGAAATTTAGCATAATCAAAGCAAAGGAAAACATAAAGGACATTAGCATTGAATGTTTGCATCTCAAAGTACACTACCCTATATCTTATCAGCCACTAAGTGATTGTCTCAGCCAATAACAAAGAAATATCCCTGCTTATACTTGTAGAAACCAATAAAAATATACATTACCTTGTACAAATATCATCAACCTGTACATGTAAACTTCTTTTCTATACATCAAACTTCTTCATTTTTGTTCGTTCATTAAAAAACTGAGTAATGTCTAAAGTAAGCTTCATCTTTAACTTAAACAAGAGTTCAATTTAAAACAACAATACCATCAACTAAAACCAGAGATCAAAAGAAAAGACTTCAGCTAGCAAAAATTCAAAACTGTGTCAAAGAGAAGTGGAAGCTCTGTTTTTCTTTCTTCTGGAATTAAAATGAGTAACTTTTCTTTTAAAACCATAAGTATATTTGAATCTGTTTTTATGCTTGATGTTTGGAATGAATTCTTCAAGATGTTGTTAAAAAGGTTGGTACAGATAATCAAATTGCATGCATGTTTGTAAATACAAAAAAATTGTATGTGTATGCCTGTATATAGGAAACCAGGTTCCTGTTCTTGTTACAGGGATTTTACCCTATCCAAAATTTGATTTCTTCCTCCCTGTAGCTTGTTAAGCTTTGAAATTTAGACCAAGTTGTGTGCGTAACCATGTTTTTAAGCATTTAAAATAAATTTAAGCAAAGTCAATTCAAGCTTCTCCTGTAACATATGAAAATACAGTTAAAATGCAAAGTCATGTTAAATTTCAAACCTCGTAAATTTTAATTTCACATATACCTGTTTGTACCAAAAATGGGCACAACACTCTTCGGAAGTTTTTGAAGAGATAAAAATGAAGAAAGAAAATTAAAACTGAGGATTATCTAACAAAAACTCCAAATAACAGAAATGTAAAATGCAAAGACAAGCGATTTAGAGTGGTTCGGCGTTTTGCCTACGTCCACTATGAAGTTTGATGATTTTATTGCTCGATACTTGAAGATTACAATTTCTTATAATGTAATACAACTGATTTTATTAGCTAAGTCTGAATATGAGGCACGGTGGTGATTTGGAGTAAATTTGGCAGAGTCTGGGCGCTCTTTAGCTCTTAAAATTGTCCGACCCCTTTTCCGAATGACCAGGGGATCTATTTATAGGTGTAGGAGGCTGATATTTCGCCTAAATTTTGGGACACCAGTTCTGGCACGTGAGGGGGCCCACATGCCCGCTTTCAGGAAATCCGGGCCCACTTTGGGATCGATTCGAAATCCATTCGAATCGATCAAGAAATTGACCAATCGAGCTAAAATTTGGTGTGGATGTTCTTCAACATGTGCACAAGCTTCTGTGAAAATTTCATAACATTTGGACTTGTAGATCTCCAGATATTGTCGATTCGAAATGGTGTTCTCTGAATTGTTAGTCTTGTTCGAATCGATTCGTTCGAATCGATCGCCTCGAATCGATGGCGGAGTGTGCTTCCGTGATGACATGGAGCACGAGCTTCGCATCAATCCGCTTTCTTCGCTAGTTTGATCGAGTCGTCCCGGAGACTTCGCTGCTTTGACTCGATGGATTCGAAGGCTTCATTCCCATATGGATTCGAACAGAGGTTCCATCGTATCGATCATGATGTGCCATGGTTAATCGATACGAAGTTGTTGTAGCAGGATGGATTCGAACAGATTGTTATTCCTGGATTCGAAGTGAAGTGCTCTGGTGGATTCGACCATGCCTTCTGCTGATGGATACGAAATGGGTGATGGTCAAGGACTGAATCGAGTCGTACCATGTCTTAATGATGGATGCGAATACGAAGCATGTGACTTAGCCTGGCCTGTTGATCGATTCGAACCTGATGAGTTCGAATAGATGGATTCGAATCATTGCTTCTCTTCTAACTTGCATGGATCATAATTTGAGCATACGAACTCGGATCGACTTGAAACTTGGGACGTTGGCTTCCTTGGCTTTGCTTGTTATGTCTTGCTAATCGTGGCCCGATCCGGACTCAGAAAAAATTCATCGATATCCATGACGAGTGACTCCTGGTTTTTAGTCAAGTTCTTGGTGTCACGGCCTTGACAAAAGGTGGGATAACATTTGCCCCCCAAAGTACATCTTGTGTAAACATGACGTGCTTTGAAAAACTGCAGTCTTTCATGCTGAATATTTCTGTTCAATTGATTGCTTGACAGTCGTCTTTTAAATGTTTCGTTGTAATCTTCTCTTAGACAAATGTTCAACTAGCATGCTTTGCTTTGATAGACATAAAAATCTTCGATGGATACGAAACCCTGATTCGTATCGATGAGTTCTTGTTGCTGCGTTTCAAGTATTGATGGATTCGTGGTGATGGTTTCGAATCGATGGAGTCGAGTGTCCCCAGAGCTACCTTTTATTTAGAGCGTTTCGTATCGATGAACTCGAAGCATTCTGGATGGATTCGAATCGATGGTCTTGAACTGGTGGATGCCGATGTTTTCTTCGATTCGATGGAGGCAAGAAATTGATGGATTCGAGTAGAATACTTCGAATCAGTCTGTGTTTTCACTTGCTGAGACCGTTCATGTACACTGGGAGGCGAATCTCCATTAGGTTACTATAAATACCGGGGTCCTGTTCATTTTTTACTTTTTTACTTTTGCCTTCGCTTTCTTGTGCCCTTTGAATTGATTCCAGATTTCAAGGACTAAAGGCAAACGAAACACTCCCTTCTTCGAATCGAACTAGCATCGACTAACTTCACACTTAGGTATTCAATTCGACTAAGTATTCGTTCCAAAATCTGAAGTCCCCGTTATTTCCATCTACGTTCAAATCGATCTCGATGGAGCTGAAATCGGGAATGGAATCAAGAAAAGCTTTCTTGAGAAAAGAAAGATCTATCCTTCATGTCTATCTGGAGTGTCGGAGGTACGAATCGATCTGAGAGATGGATTTCTCCAAGGTGCCCGTATCGATCTGGACGTATAGGTTAGAGGCTTTGTGGGTCGAATCGATCGTAGGTGGCAGGAAATTGTATCGATTCGTGGTGATCGATACGAGGCCTGGGCGTATTCAATTGCAAAGTTCTTATCTTTTCAGATCGATGCGAACCTTCGATAGATGATGGATTCGATGCTCTCGCTTTCTGATGGTTTCGAACGCTCTGATGCGATCGTTACGAAGTGCATCGATTCGTTCCGGATCGATACTAAAATTAGGCTTCTCCTGATCGATTCGAAACTAAACCTTTGTTTAGATCGATTCGAATAAACCTTTATGGATACGAAATTTTCACATATTCAACAGCATGATTCCGACGAGCTTCATCTCTGCATATTTGACTTGAACTTTTATACTGCATACTTGACTATCCTCCGAAGCTCGTCGATGGAACTGTACTTTGACAAATTAACACAAACTATTCATAATTTCCAAAGTTTTCATCTTGTCTTCGGTTTTGCTTAATTTACTAAGTATTAGCTGCACTGCACTTCACACACTTTACACTGCGGGATGCACGAGTTTATTGTTTGTTTAACACTGATATTCTGATAAGTAGTCAGTTATGGAATCTTCGAGCTCTCAACATCAGGAGATTCATAGTTCTCCCCCTCCGGTCCTTGTAATTCCAGATATCCTAGCGGACATAGTAGATCCAGCCCCTGACGAACTACAAGAGGCTATATTTATTGAGGACCCTGTAGACTCCGTTCAGTCCAATATTTCCAAAAACTTACTGGGCAGGATATGCACGAGACATAATATCTCGTTGGATGATGCACTATTGCCGGGACCTAGTGACAGACCTCACTGTCCGCCCGAAGGGTATACTGCCTTCTATCGACATGCTTGTGTGGCCGGAACACTCCCTCCATTCAATCAATACATTAGGGAGATGTTATCGTTTCTTGGAATCGCTCCTTCTCAACTACACCCCCAACAGGCATGCGCTACTGAATAGTGCGTTTATTGTATTTATGGAACACCTCTTCCGTCCTCCAAGGCCGACGGAAATTAGATATCTATTTAACTTCAAGAGCAGAGGCGATAGCCCGTCTTTTACATTTTTGGAGGCAGTGAGAAACTGTCAAGTTATTATTGGAGCCTGGACCAGACTTAGTTACTTCAAGAATGAATGGTTTTATGTCCGGTGTCCTCCTGGTTTTGCTAGGCGATGGTTGTCTAAACGTAAGTGTCGTAACCTGTTGACGATTTCTTTGAATAATAGCTTTTTGGAATTGGTATTGACATCCTGTTTTTCTTATAGCCATTATTTCTAGACCCGACGGCGGGTATTACAAGGGCATGATTCGGAGCCTTCAAGAGATCCCGAGCGATCTGAGACACATCGACTCGGTGTTGATTGACTATAACTTAAGAGCTCTCGGCTTGATTGAAAGGAATCAGAGCATAGTCACCGAAGGGATGCTAAAGCCCGTCTCAAAGAAGAAGAAAATCAAAAGGAAGAAGAAAAAGAAAACGGCGAAGAAAACGCTCGGAGTTGTAATAACTAAAGTGAGCGACGAGGAAAGAACTCACACAGACGTAGAGCCGATGGCGGATCTTTCGGGAAATTTTGAAGAATTGGGAGAAAGACGGAAAAGCAAGACCGTCATTTCTAAAAAAACTTAAATCTAGGGGGTGGAAGTCTGTAGATGTGTCTTCTCCCACTTCCGGAGCTATAATTTCTAAGGCCGCCCCTTCTCATTCGAGAGATACTTTCAAAGGGCTTGACGATATTCCCATCCCGGATTATATATCGATTCATCACAATTCCGGGTTGGAGGAATTTCAAGATGTTTTAAATATGAGCGAGCCCTTCCCTTTGAGTGCGGTCAACACTTCCGGTTGGTCTGGGGGTTTACACATTTACACACACTTCCATAGCACTACATGATTTCCGCATATTGAACATCGTTTTTGTAGGATTCTAAACTACAGTTCCTTCTTATCGCAGGTGAGATGTCAGGTCGTGAATGCACTCTGGATAGGCTTCGCAACGTACGCCGATCTTCTTCTTATTATGAGTCCCGCTGGAGGGAATCAGATAGGGATCACGGTCGAGGCTACACCAGCCAGGAACGTTACGACAGAGACCGGGATTATTGGCGCGGCCATTCTGGTCAAGATCGTACTGACAGAGATAGGAGCTATCAGTACCGACCGCGATCCCGTTCTCCTCCGACTCCTAGGGCCCCTATAGATCCTCCTGAGTCTTCGCAGCAACAACAACCTTCTCAATCTTCCAGGCCCGAAATTCAGCGGCAAAGGGTTGAACCGCAGACAGCTGCCATTGTTGAACAGGTTCCGGCTGAATTGACAAGTGAAGGAGCCATCCAGCTTGCTCAAATAAAAAAGGACTTTCCAGAAATTTGTCTGGATGCATATGTCTTCCCTCCCCATCTCAAGAGGATTCCTTCGGATGCCGAAAATATTGCGCATAGCTATATCCGCGACTTCTATGCTCAATACAAGGAGTGGTACAAAGCAGCCGTGAAAGCTTCAAAGGTAGCTTTTGACCGGGCAAAGGTTATTGAGGAGCGCGATGCTGACATTGTCAAGAAAGATCGCATCATCCAGGTTCTTCAATCTGAGAAGGAGTCGTCTCGAAACTCTGAACTCCAAGCTCTTAAAAATCATGACGAGGCTGTGGCAAAGATGGCGAGGATGCAGCAGGCACACTTTGCCTAAGTAGAAGGGATGGGCCACCGCTATACCACCATCGTAGCTGAGCGGGACACCGCTGTCAAAGGGCTGAATGATCTTAAAGCCAAATTCGCTGAGGTGGTGAAAGAAAAAGATGATGCAAACACCACCGCTCAGGAAGCATGTGACCAAGCCATATCACTTCGAGCTGAACTTGCTGCGGCGGTGACCAAGGCTAAGTCTGTGGAGGCAGAAGTTGAGGAAAAGATTACGGCAGAGCAGTCCAGGATGGAAGCTGATTTTGATGATCTCTTGGTTACCTATAACGCCAACGTGCTGGTGCATAGAAATTTATTTTGGCTTGGAGATGACTCTATGATTCTGTACAACGCCTGGACTAGGCTGGTGGCGGAGAAGAAAGCGGCGCATCCGGATGAAGCATTGGATGATTTCGAGTTTGAGACGCGCTTTCTTTCTGAGGAAGAGAGGAAGGTCTCCACGAGGCGATGATTTCCGTGGAGAAAGAGAGGCTTGGTGCTCGGCAGATAGAGACCAGAGAGGGCTCGGGGATCGAGCATCATGAAGCAAGTGTTGGAGCTGTAATTCCGACATTGCCCGAAGCCACTAGCGCGGTTGATCCCCAGTCTGTCCCCGCTTATAATTCCGATCAGCCGCAACTGTTTCCTATTGATCCCTCTGCCTCTGTTCCTGCCCATGCTTCGTGCCAGGCCAAGGAAGGTATTTGAACTCCTCTTGTATACACTTAAGGTGGTGAATCTGAAGCAATACATTTAGCTAACAATCTTCGCTTTTTCACATTTTAGTGACCGAAGCCGTTGTCTCTGCGCCTTTTGCCTCTCAAGTTTCTTATCAAGTGCCAGGGGCTATTGTCATCGAGGCTATTATGACATCTACTGTGGTCGGCGAAGAGGGAGAAACGAGCATGCTATCTTTTGATGCTCAGATGATTGAGGAACTCCTTAGTCAACCTAACGATCCCTTTGTAGACCCATCCTTCGCCATGAGTGGAGTTACTCCAGCTACTAGCTCCTTCATACCAGCCATCAATACTTCCAGCGCAGCCCAAGTATCTCGTGCGGATGAAATTCTTGCCGAGATCAGTGCTGAGATGACATCAGTGACGTTAGGCATGAATCCGTCTGGTCCTGCTCCACTAATGATGATATCGTCGGGCGGCACTGTGGTCATTGCAAGCGCTCCTGCCCCACTTCCTGTTACAGCTCCCATGCCTTCAGTTCCATCCTCCAAGAGAATCTCTGTTGCTTCAAGCTCCAAGGAGGATGTTGACATTATGCCGCAATCGGAGGACAAAACGGAGAAGAGCAAAAGATTGCGGAGGAAGTCGGGTAGCGGATCTAGCAGGACTACCTCGTAAAAGAAACCGAGGAAGAAGAAAGATTGAGCGCTTCCTTTAGTTTGCTGTCATGTTCGGGGGTAGTGTTTTGTCTTTTTGATTTTTCATAGTCGTGTATAGATGTGGACTCGGCTCCCACTAGTAGGAATTTTTTGAACCAGCTTGTAATCAGATTCTTTTTGTTGATAATGGAAATGAAAACATATCCTCTTTTGTCTTCAATTCAATATTTGTTTTGGTTCTGCCCCCAGCCTTGGGGATAATGTCGCAATAGTTGCTAACGCTTATACCCAGCTCGCGCTCTCGGAGTACTCTGGGGTTTGTTTTATGTTTGTACTCCGTCTCGCACTCTGGGAGTACGGAGTTGATTAATGTTTATACTCCATCTTGCACTCTGGAAATACGGAGTTGATTAATGTTTATACTCCATCTCGCACTCTGGGAGTACGGAGTTGATTAATGTTTATACTCCATCTCGCACTCTTGGAGTACGGAGTTAAGGTATGTTTATACTCCGTCCCGCACTTCGGGAGTATGGAGTTAATTAATGTTTATACTCCGTCTCGCACTCTAGGAGTACAGAGTTAAGTAATGTTTATACTCCATCTCACACTCTGGGAGTATGGAGTTAAGTAAAGGATTGTCGTGTATCAACCCATTTTTAGCCCGACGTGATGGCTTGCCTGTGAGCTCGGGTTTCATTTAGCGAGTGGCTGATCGTATCATAGCCACTCCCTACTTGAATAAATTCCACTGCGTGATGGAATTTAGCTCTCCGTGCATCGTGATGTTGTACATTGTATTCAATGAATCACAGCTCTGGCTCGAAGAGATGGCATTTTATTGCTGAAATAAGAAAATATGGCAAAGTCAGTTGCCTTATTACAAATTCTAATTTCGAAATGCAAAAGTAAATTGCTAAATGGAAAAATATAATAAAATAAATAAAGCCTGTCATACGTAGTAGCGACGGAGACTCTTGCTGTTCCAGGCCCTTGGCAAATTAAGACCGTCAACGGTCGATAGTTTGAATGTTCCATCTCCGAGTCTTTGTGTAATCACATATGGTCCTTCCCAGTTCGGTTTCATGTGCGAAGGAACCGGATAGATTCTCTTGAGAACGAGATCGCCAAGTTCAAAAGTTCGAGGTCGGACGTTGGCATTGTACAATCGGGCGACTCGACTTCGATATGCGGCCGCTCTCAAATCGGCCTCTTCCCGCTTCTCATCCAGTAGATCCAAAGATTCAGCAAGCAGTATAGCATTTGTTTTCGGATCATAATAAGTCACGCGATGGGAAAACACTTCCGTTTCGACCAGAATAACAGCTTCCGAGCCATAAGATAAGGAAAATGGGGTGTGTCCGGTTGCAGTCTTGTGAGTCGTTCGATAAGCCCACAACGCCATAGGAAGTTCATCAACCCATTTGCCCCCGGCCTTTTCCAGTCGATTCTTTAGGATAGATTTTATAACTTTATTGACAGCTTCGACCTGACCGTTTGCCTGAGGATGTGCAACTGCCGAGAATTTTTTATGGATATGAAAACGTTGACAGAAATTCTTGAACTCTGCACTATCGAATTGGGCTCCATTATCGGTGATGATGGTATGTGGGAGTCCAAATTGACAGATGATATTGCGGACTATGAAATTTATTACTTTCTTTGTCGTAATCGTTGCGAGAGCTTCGGCTTCGGCTTCAGCCCATTTTGTAAAGTAGTCAACAGCGACGATGGCGTACTTCGCACCACCTTTTGCCAGAGGTAAAGCGCAGATGATATCGATGCCCCACATAGCGAATGGCCAGGGACTGACCATTTGAGTTATCTCGGTAGGTAAGGCTCTTGGAATTCGGGCGTGATTCTGGCACTTATCGCACTTTCTAGCATAGTTTGCTGCATCTCGGTTCACTGTCGGCCAGTAGTATCCGTATCGGAGTATTTTCTTAGCAAGAGCTTGTCCACCGGTGTGATCGGCACATTCTCCTTCGTGTATGTCATGTAACACTCGTTTGATTTCATCGTGCGCGATACACCGGAGGAGAGGAACAGAATAACCTCTTCTATACATGACTCCATCCTGAATGACGAACCGTGAAGCTTTTCGTAGAATTTTCCTTTTCTCATTTCTATGCTCAGGCAATGTCCCGTTCTCAATGTAATTTTGATACGGAGTCATCCATGATTCTTTACTGGGAGCGGTTTCAAACACAAAATTCATCTTTATTTGATCGATGCTTGGGGAGGACAAAGTTTCGACGGGGACAAGTCCCATTTGCTGTGCTTCACCTGTGCTGGCTAACTTTGCCAATGAATCGGCTTTTTGATTGCGTTCTCGAGGTATATAATAAATGGCATAATAGTCAAACTGATTCAGTACTTCCTGAACTCGAGCTAAGTAAGCAGCCAGCCTTCGATCTCTCGCTTGATACTCTCCCCGTACTTGACACACGACTAATTATGAATCACAATAAACTTCCACAGCGATAATTCTCAAATCTCTGGCAAATTTCAGTCCAGCTAAGAGGGCTTCATATTCAGCTTCGTTATTGGTTGCACGAAATCCAAACTTCAAAGCATAACATACAGATCGGCCTTCGGGAGTCTCAAGTACAACACCAGCGCCCGAACACCGGTCGTTTGATGCACCGTCAGTATACAGCTTCCAGATGTATTCGAGGGATTCACTGGTTTCGGGAAAGTCTTCTGGAACGGTAAATTCAGCTATGAAATCGGCTAGGACTTGTCCTTGAATGGCTTGTCTTGGAGAGTAAGTAATATCAAACTGGCTCAGTTCGATGTTCCACTTGAGTAACCTACCAGATGTCTCAGGCCGCGTAAGGACCTGTCGTAACGGCTGGTCGGTGTAGATAATAATAGGATGTGCCTGGAAATATGGCTGGAGTTTTCTTGATGCGATGACAAGGCAATAAGCTAACTTCTCTAGTTTTGGATAATTTCTCTCAGCTCCAGTCAATCGTTTGCTGACGTAGTAGACTGGTATCTGTACTCGGTCTTCTTCTCGAACCAAAGCAGCGCTGATTGCATGCTCTGATACTGCCAGATAAAGGTACAATTGCTCGTGGTCAACTGGTTTTGATAAGATCGGTGGTGTGGAAAGATGTTGAACCAGCGATCGGAATGCGTCTTCACACTCCATGGTCCATTCAAAGTTTCGCTTTCCTTTCCGGATCAGATCGAAGAAAGGAATGCATTTATCGGTGGATTTTGAAATGAACCTGCTCAATGCTGCTACCTTCCCATTGAGACTCTGGACTTTTTTTATGGTTCTTGGAGTTTGTAAGTTCCTTATCGCCCAGATCTTTTCAGGATTTTCTTCTATCCCTCGAGCGTTAACGATGAACCCGAGGAACTTTCCAGATGCGACACCGAAATGACACTTTAATGGATTGAGCTTCATTCCATATTCTCGAAGGATGCAAAACATCGAATTTAAATCTCTGACGTGATCCGTGGAGAATCGAGACTTTACTAGCATGTCATCCACATAAACCTCCATGGTCTTCCCGATCTGGTCGGTGAACATCCGGTTGACCAAGCGTTGGTACGTTGCTCCGGCATTTTTTAGACCAAAAGGCATGACTCTGTAGCAGTAGAGTCCCAGATCGGTCACGAAACTGGTATGTTATTGATCAGGCAAATGCATAGGTATTTGATTGTAGCCAGAATAAGCATCCATGAAAGATAATAGCTCATGTCCAGCCGTTGAATCTACGAGCTGGTCAATTCGAGTAAGTGGAAAACTATCCTTTGGACAAGCCTTGTTTAAGTCAGAATAGTCGATGCAAGTTCTCCGTTTCCCGTTCGGTTTTCGAACCAATACTGGATTTGACACCCATTCTGGATACAAAGCATCTTGGATGAAACCATTTGATCGTAACTTATCAACTTCCTCTTTAAGGGCGGCAGATCTCTTTGGATCCATACCGTGCCTTTTCTGTTTGACCAGGACATACCGCGGATCAATATTCAAGGAGTGACTTGCGATGTCCAGTGAGATCCTGCATATATCAGAGTGTGTCCAGGCGAAAACGTCGAGATTCACCCGGAGAAATTCAACCAATTCCTGTTGTGTATGTTTTCCCAGTTGAGATCCAACTTTTAGTACTTTCGAATCATCATCCTCACTGATTGGAACGTCCACAGTCAGTTCGGCTGGGGAAGCTTAATTCTCTTTAGATTCGTCTTTATCTTCGTTGTCTCTAGGGTCAAGATCTTTAAGGGATTGGTCGTAGTGCCCGGGCCGGGGCCCAGGCACTAATTGTCAATCATCAGCAAAACGGACGCAGAGAGATTCCTCTACGCCCTTTCCTTTCTCCTTTCTCTACGCCTCAACATAACAGGCTCTTCCTGCTGCCTGATCTCCTTGAATGACTCCAATTCCGTGATCAGTAGGGAATTTCAGAGTTAAACACCATGGGGCAATGGCTGCCCTGAACTCAGCAAGGGCCGGTCGGCCCAAAAACGCATTGTAAGGTGAATCAATATCTAAAACGACAAACTGCAACATCCGGACTCTCCGGCGTTCTCCAACTCCCAACTCCACTGGCAGTTCCACCACTCCAGTGGATATTGTAGCACTTCCATTGAAGCCGTGAACTCGAGATTGGCAAGGTTTTAAGTCCTTTGCTTCTATTTTCATTAAATCAAAGGCTCGTTTAAGCAGGATGTTTACGGAGCTCCCACTGTCAACCAGGATCCTCTTCATCCAAGCAGGACCTACCTGTGCAGATATGACCAGTGGATCGATTGTTGGGGCTTCAATCTTATCAGCGTCTCTGCTTATAAATATGATATCATCAGACATTGTTCTTTGTTGTTTAGCCGGAGTTCCATCTTCACAATTACTGCAATATTCAAAGTTCGCATGCCTGATAGAGCTAGCATACGACTCCATTTCCCTCCAGCTTCTGTCTGCTGGGTGGGGACCACCACTTATTGTATTTATAACTAGCCTTCCGCTCGTACGAGCGGGTTCCTCTTCTCTTTCTTGATTTTGCACACGATTTTGGTTTGAAGGGCCCGCACCACCAGGCTGCGGCGTTCGCACAAACTGATCTAACTTTCTTTCCCTGATTAACTTCTCGATGAAGTCCTGCAAATGTCGACACTCATTGGTATTGTGGCCATAACTCTCGTGAAATCTACAAAACTTCCCTGTTTGAATCTGCCTCTCCGACGATTGCTTCAGAGCAGGTTTCTTATATTGCACAGTGTTGCAAGTTTGCAGATACACGTTTTCCAATGTTGTATTCAACGGTGTGTAGTTATCGAACATCGGAGCCCTACGCCGTGGGCCTCGGTTCTGATCTCTCTTTTTATCCTGACCATTGCTGCCTCGCGGCTGGGTCTGTTTGTTCTATATATTCAACTGAACTTTTCCGGAACTCTCACCAGACTGCTTAACTGCTACGTTACTTTGTACTCCCTCAGTTCTGGGCATCGCATCGTCCAGCTTCCTAGACTGTTTCGCATCCTCTTGCCGTAAGAATTGAGCGGTTTTGGAGTAGAAATGGTCCAACGATGCGGGTGGTTTCCCAGCTAACCAATTTCCAAACTCAGAATCGGGATCAATTCCTTTGGTTAATGCCATCAAGATTGAGTTATCGTTAGGATTACTAATTTATACACATGCCGCGTGGAATCTTTCCAAATAGCGTCTAAGTGTCTCTCCCTTAGCTTGGGTGACGCTAGATAGGGTGTTAACGTCTTTAGGTCTAGCGACATGCATATGGAACTGTTCGACAAATTTCTTAGCCAGTTGATCGAACGAAGAGATAGATCTAGGTGGCAACCTTGTAAACCACATTGTTGCGATTCCTCCCAAAGAGTTGGGAAAACTTCGGCACTTAACTGCATCATCAGCCCTTGCAGCGCTCATTGACCATTCATATTTCAAAATATGTTGATTGGGGTCACTACTTCCTTCGTACATCGGGAGAGTTGGCATTCTGAATCGTCGAGGAGGATCAACGTATAATATTTCGTCTGTGAAAGGAGTATGACTACGGGAGATTCCCCAGTCGTCATTGGTAAACCCCTGGCTTTCGCGAATCATCTAATGTATCACGGTTGAAATATCAGGCATAGCCACATTCTATGCATGATGAGCTAAGGTGTGGTCGGGTTCCACAGTGCGAGTTTTGACCGGACGCTGTCGACGGCCTATGTCTTGCCTCCTTGGCTCTACATTTTCTGGGACGTATGGTTCAGGAGTACGCCCACGTTGCTGATTATTCGGATCTGATAGATTCCGGGTATCAACCCTTGTTTCTACCACGGCGGTTGCAGTGCGATTGTCTGTGGTATGCTATGGAACAGCACCTCCTCGTGACGAGGGCCTGGCTTGGAAGCTAGTTGACGGTCCGACCCTCAATTGTCCTACAGTCAAGGAAGGTTGATATCCGGTAACTTGTGTGTGACTCGCGTCCAATCGAGGACGTGTAGATCTGCTGTGATAGTCAGATGAAGCAGAACTCTCAGTGGACGAGTGGGAAGCATCATCCCTCTTGGTCCTCCTGCGCCTTCGGCGGTTTAATTGGTTGGTCAATTCAAGGTTAGCGCGTAGCTGTTCAGTTAACTGTTGCCGACTTTGAGTCGGTTCTTGAAGCAACACTTGAAACTCTTGTCTGGTGACTGGTCCTGACGGATCTGAGTGAGCAGTGTTGTCTTGGTTGGATGGAGGCAGCTGCGTAGGATTCTGTCTATCCCGGCCTTCTTGGTCAGCAGCTAAAGAAGCGGTTCTTGTGCTAACCATCTTGAGTGGTGGATTCCTTTCCTAGACTTTATGCAAATCTGAATAGAATGGAAGGATTCTGGATTAGAGATCTGGATCTTCCTCTTGGATTTATGCAATCCGGTATCGATGGTAGATCCAAGGAGTAGGAGAAAAAGCTGGTTCTCTCAGTGAAAGCACCAAAGTGTTTGTACCAAAAATGGGCACAACACTCTTCGAAAGTTTTTGAAGAGATAAAAATGAAGAAAGAAAATTAAAACTGAGGATTATCTAACAAAAACTCCAAATAACAGAAATGTAAAATGCAAAGACAAGCGATTTAGAGTGGTTCGGCGTTTTGCCTACGTCCACTATGAAGTTTGTTGATTTTATTGCTCGATACTTGAAGATTACAATTTCTTATAATGTAATACAACTGATTTTATTAGCTAAGTCTGAATATGAGGCAGCGGTGGTGATTTGGAGTAAATCTGGCAGAGTTTGGGCGCTCTTTAGCTCTCAAAATTGTCCGTCCCCTTTTTTGAATGACCAGGGGCTCTATTTATAGGTGTAGGAGGCTGATATTTCGCCTAAATTTTGGGAGACCAGTTCTGGCACGTGAGGGGGCCCACATGCCCGCTTTCAGGAAATCCGGGCCCACTTTGGGATCGATTCGAAATCCATTCGAATCGATCAAGAAATTGTCCAATCGAGCTGAAATTTGGTGTGGATGTTCTTCAACATGTGCACAAGCTTCTGTGAAAATTTCATAACATTTGGACATGTAGATCTCCAGATATTGTCGATTCGAAATGGTGTTCTCTGAATTGTTCGTCTTGTTCGAATCGATTCGTTCGAATCGATCGCCTCGAATCGATGGCGAAGTGTGCTTCCGTGATGACATGGAGTGCGAGCTTCGCATTGATCCTCTTTCTTCGCTAGTTTGATCGAGTCGTCCCGAAGACTTCGCTGCTTTGACTCGATGGATTCGAAGGCTTCATTCACAGATGGATTCGAACAGAGGTTCCATCGTATCGATCGTGACGTGCCATGGTTAATCGATACGAAGTTGTTGTAGCAGGATGGATTCGAACAGATTGTTATTCCTGGATTCAAAGTGAAGTGCTCTGGTGGATTCGACCGTGCCTTCTACTGATGGATACGAAATGGGTGATGGTCAAGGACTGAATCGAGTCAAACCATGTCTTAATGATGGATGCGAATATGAAGCATGTGACTTAGCCCAGCCTGTTGATCGATTCGAACCTGATGAGTTCGAACAGATGGATTCGAATCATTGCTTCTCTTCTAACTTGCGTGGATCATAATTTTAGCATACGAACTCGGATCGACTTGAAACTTGGGACGTTGGCTTCCCTGGCTTTGCTTGTTATGTCTTGCTAATCGTGTCCTGATCCGAACTCAGACAAAATTCATCGATATCCATGACGAGTGACTCCTGGTTTTTAGTCAAGTTCTTTAAAATCTCTTACTTTAAAATTCATCTTTAAATAAATGTTTACCTTAAAATTCATCTTAAATAAATGTTTACCTTAAAATCCTTAAAAATGTTTACCTAAACCTTGGATTAAGAGATTTTAAAGTAATTAATTAATTTAATTAATTAATGATAAAGGATAAAATAATAGTAATAAATTAATTTAATTAACTCAATAATCAAGATTTATTTAATTAACGACTAAGATTAATTTATTTTGTAATTAATTAAATAAGTAATTTGTGGTTTAAATTAATTTAATAATTAGAGATTAATTAATAGGTAATTGCTGGTTATAATTAATTGATGAATTATAATTAAAGGTTAATCAATTTATTATTAATGGTTAATTAATTATGTAATTAACTTAAGGTTAATTAATTTATTATTAAAGGATAATTAATTAAATGGTAATTAATTAAGGGTAAATCAATTAATGTCATTAATTAAAGATAAATAATTAAAGGATAATTAAATAATTAAAGGTTAATTATTTAATGATTAAAGGTTAATTAATTTATTATTAAAGGATAATTAATTAAAATGGTTTGTAATGAATTAATTAACCAGGATTAGTAAATTATTCGTAGAAATTAAATCTGATTTAAATCAATCAGATAATTAAATTGATCCTACTCATGTATGTTTGGATTATATTAGTTATTGAATTGTTTGATATCCCTGATATATGATGCTTTGTGATATATTCTGATTTGTGTGTGATCTGTACTATAGCTATTTATCTGGGATGAATGTAAATTATTATCTGTAATATTTATATATTTGTGATCTGTGATCTGTGAATAAAGGATAAGCGTTATAGTTATACCGCTTATCAACTATATTTCTGTATTCTGATCTGTGATGATTGAATGATGTTGCACTATTGTATGTGAAACCCCTGGACTACACCTTTACACACACAAATATGGATTTCACGTGGAAATCGGTTAAGTCACAGATAATTTAAATTTAATGTTTTTGAAATTGAAATTTTAATTGAGTTTGGAAATGAAATTGGGTTAAATGTTAAAAACTTTTGAAAAGGTGTTTTCAAAGATAAAAGCTATTTTGAATAACTTGGTAAAGTTTCAATTTAAATAATTCAATTTGAATTTGAATTCAAAATTTTGAATTGAATTCCATGTCTGGAAATTACGGTTAAGATGTTATAAATGTGTTTCTATGAATTTAAAACATTTTAAAGTATAATTTTGAGAATTTGGATTTAACCCAAGAACCTTAACTCGTATAAATGAATCAGATTTTTGAAATGAAAACTGTTTGTTTTCAAAGAATAAAAGCTTTCATATAAGAAATGAAATTCCAATTTAAGTTAAAGGAATTTCAAGTTTGAATTGAAAATGGTTTTTCCAGTTATGAGTGAATTCTTTTTGAAAACTATGAATTAAATCTGTTTATTTTTAACAGATTTAAAATGATGATTTGTTTAAACCATTTGAAATGGAATTGTTTTGAAAGCTATAAGTTAAATCTTTGTTTTAAAGATTTAATGAGTTAATCCAATTGAAATGGGAATTAATTTAGAAAAATCTATGAATGAATCTTTTGTTTAAAAGATTAAAGTGTGGAAATTGTTTAAACCGTTGAAGGTTGTTAAAATGAATCTTTTTGTTTAAAGATTTGAAAATGGTAATTTGTTAAACCATTTGAAAAGAAAGTTTGGGTTTAAGTTGTGACTTAACTGAAATCCCAATATCCATATGTTTTTAAATATTGCGCTCATTATTCGGTTTAGCCGGGAGAGGACCTTTGTGTCACATAACCCATTCCGAATAAGTGATACGTCGTATATGGATCGCATTTGAAGACCGGTGTTGAAGACCGGGTATTTGCGAGAACGATAGGATAACCTATCGATTGTCTCTGCACTGGGTAGCTCCTGGTATAGAGATTCCCTAAGTGATGGGAAGTCCGATCGGGATTGTGAATACCCGGATTGCAAGGGCTTCTTAGGAAGTGCCTTCGGTTCTGTTCGAACCCGGAACAGACTTGTATGGTTACATGTCTGACATTATACTTTGAGATATAAAGCTGATTTCTTTCAAATACATTTCTGTTGGTGGCGGAGAATTTATTCTCTTAGCTTAACACCCTTCTCTGAGACGTACGAGCTCAGAGGTTATGTAGTTGAAGGTTATCAGCGATATACTCCCAATTCGGTAATGTGGCATGCTGAGTGTTGCTGTGTGTTGATCATTCATTGATCATTTGTGATCAAAGCATTGCTTTGTGAAAAAGCGTAGCTTTGTGGACGAGACCTCATCGAACCTCACAGACCGAAAATGGTCGAAACAAGAATGATGCGGCAAGGTTATGTGGGTCGCGCCCTTTAGGGTATGTCATTTCCTTTTGGAAAAGGGTGGTATCATGGTATGGAGCCCAGATACTTACTCATGTGGACACACTTTATTTATTATGTGTGATGTTGGTTACCGAGGCCTCGGATAAAGGTCCTAAAGGACCGGGGAATGGCATATTCGTGAGTTACCTAGTTACAGGGGTAACTCGGCCTTGTGTTGGCAGAGAGCAATTGTCTCTCGGGACGTCCAGCCAGAGGCGTACCCATGTGGCAGTAGGAAGTTCCTTAGCCTGACCATTTGTTGGAAATCCAAAGAAACAATACGAACCTTTACGATTGTAGTTGTATAACCTGTCTCCTCAGGCGGCAGCTATAGCAAGCATAATATAATGGTACCTATGCTGGCTAAGATTAATATTGTATTTTCGAAATGATCTTGTACACTATGCACTAGTAATAATATCAAAAGAGTTTTCTTTTGCGTAGTAAGCATATTTGACTATCATAAGAAGCAATCTCCTCCAAGTCTGCGTTTGCATTGTGTGTGTGGTGGGAGGTCTTATGGTAGTTTCATTTTCCAAAAGCATTGCAGGTTTCAATGTTTAAAATCCTTTTGTGTTCGTTTTAAAGATAAACTGTTTTTGTTGCTCACACCAGTCCCACGACTGACTCGGAGTTTATTGTTCCTTTCCTAAACTCTGGGTGCTCACAATTTTCCACACGAGCAGTCTAGAGTTGGGTTTCTTTTTCAGATAATCAGGTTCAGTTGACATTGGAGCTAGTTCAGTTTTGGAGATCACGACTGACATTGCTTACCTTTGTTTTACGTGATGATGGATCGAGCTGATGTTGGAGTTATTGGAGTCATTCTCCGACTGATCATTTGGAGTCATCTCTTCTACTGATATTTTTCCGCTGTAGCATTGTATCATATCTCTGATATTGTTGTATCATATTGATATCATGGTTGTATATCATTCTGGATATTGTATTCATTGGAGTTGTATATGATATCATTGATTTCTTTATTCTGCTGTGTTGTTATACTTACTGTGTTATAAGCTCTGGCACGATTCGAATTTCAACGGTTGAATATGCGGCATTCAGGTACAATTGGAGTACGGATGTCGATTTTCGAACGTTGAAAATTCGTATCGTGACACGATATATTCTACGAATGGTTAGTTATCCCTTCGAACTGACCAATGCCACTGCATACTTCGTACATCCGGATAACCCGAGTATCTTGTGAAAAATTAAATAGATTCGTCCTTGTATCAATTATTGATATTCTGATTTGGTAAGCCAAATGCAGAATAGATGCTCAATTTGATTTGATGAAACATTTTTTCATCTATCTTTGTGTCTCCCTGGCAAATTTCGAGGATGAAATTTCTTAAGGGGGGAAGTCTGTAACGACCCTGGATTTTATATATATTTAAATTGATAATTAATTTAGTTTTTGAATAAAAAAATTGTGAAATTTATCGTTAAATTGATGCGAGTTTCCCCGAGTTCAAATAAATTCTATGTTAAATCATTTAAAATTTTAATATTGTATATATATGTATATATGTGAATATATATGTATATGGGCATATATGAGTAAATTTGAATTTAATCTTAAATAAATGGGTTAGAAATAAATATAACAGTAAATATTTGACACAAGTATAAAAATAAATAATTTTAAAATTTAGAATTGATAGTTAATAATAATTTGAATTTATAAAATAAATATAAGACAATAAATATTAAAGTAAAACAATAATAATAAATATTTAAACTAGATATAGAAATAAATATAAGATAAATTATAATAAAAATAGAAAGTAGAACATTTGCTAAAAAATTTAACAACAAAATAAAATCTAGAAATTCATCTATATTTCAAAATAAATTATATAGTTTTATACAATATAAAGTAAATATATATATTTTAATCTCATAAATCCGTACAAACCAATGTAATAAAAAATAGACTATAAAAATAAAAATAGAAATAGATGTATATAAGATATATTATAAAATATAAAGCAAACAAATTAGTTAAATTCTAACAACATATTAAAAATAGAAAATTATTTATATTATAAAATAATAAGATTAAAGAAAAATAAAATACACTTAAATATGAAAATAAATATATGTATACACTTGTAAATGAGAAAAAAACTAACATATTCAAGAATGAAACAAGTAAACAAACAAATGAAGATAAATATGAACAAACAAAAAGAAGACACTAGAGTAAATATCCATGTATAAAATCAAAATTGGATAAGTATGTTTGTACAAGGCAATTAATGAAGCCATCACGTTCAATTATATCAGCCACCAAAACAAAGAAATATCACTGACTATTGTCCAAACAAAAAATTATCACTTGTACAAAATAATTTATCACCTGTAAACTTCTTTTTCTATATCTCCATCATTTTCATTCCAGTTCATTCCATTCAAAACTGAGAAAAAAAATCTAAAGCAAATACCATTCAAAACTTAAACAAGAATTCAACCTAAACAACAATACAACATTCAAAACAAATCAGAGAATCAAGAAAGGTTCCAGCTTGTAATTTTCAGCTAGTGTTAAAGAAGAAGCTCTGTTCTTCACAAAAATACTATGAGTAAACACCCTTCTTAAAAGCTTAAGTAAATGAAATCTGTTGCATGTGAATCTCTGGAATGATTTATGTTTTGCATGTTGATAAATATGGGGATGATAAGTGTGCATGTCTGTTCACATATGCATATATCTGTTTTACTGATAGATTAAAAATCTTGATAAAAAAATCAAGTTTTCTTCATACATTCTCTTATAAGTTGTGGATTTCAAACAAAATATGTTTGTTTAAACATAAGCTAAGATTTAAAAATATACTTAAGTATAATAAGTTTGTAAATTATCTGGAAATCAAGAAGACAGTGAGCAAACTAGCCTTGAATTTGTTACATGTCTTGATGAATACTTGAATTTATTATCTTCTTTGATATTGACAGTTATGGAATATAAATCTGTCTCCATGTGTATGTATATATGTGATACATGTCTAGAAAACTGCGGAGATCGCATGGATTGTTGGTAGCAGGGTTGTAGCAATAGGTTGCTGGGGGGTCGGAGAGTTTGGGAAAAATTCCAGGAAGTTGATCAGATGATCGTGGCGGCGGCGGCGAAGCGATTTATGTTTTTAAAACTAATTTTGTCGAGCTAGGTAAATGGGTCTGTGATCCTTCTCTGGTGAATCGAGCTTCGCGAGACCATTGGGAAACGCAGTGGAGGTTGCTGGTGGAAGTATGGACGGGGTGGTAGCGACTCTAGTGACTAGAGGTTCCGTGGAGAGGAGTTTTTCTGAGGTGGTTCGATTCCAAGCTGATCGATATTCCCTCGATTTCGATTTTGGATTTATTTAGATGTTTGGGTGGTCGGAGTTAGGAATGTTGGCGATCGACGATGTGTCGGAGGGATCATCGAAGACCGGAGATGGCTGGAGTGCCGGTGCATGTGCACGGTGGCGTGGTTGTATCAAGGATTTAGGTTTGAGGAAGAAGGGCTGGTGACTCGAAGTGTTCTTCGGGGAATCAGGGTGATGGCTCGAGAAAAGTCTCGGGTACTTTTGAATGCGTACGGGGTTAATACTTAAAAAAAATTTAAGTTTGAAAAAAATGGCATCTGGGTTGATTTTTGGTAAAACTCGAAGCAGGGAGTGTTTCGACTCAGGAAACACTCGAGTAAGACTCGGGTTGCTGAAAGAAAACAGTTTTGACTTTAAACTAAAATTCAAACTTTTTAACATTTTAATCCACATTTTCAAATGATGATTTTGGTTTAAAGTTTGAATTAATTAAGGATTATTAATTAATGATTAAAGTTGATTAATCAAGTGATAAATTTTCATAATTAATTAATTTAGATTAATTAATTTAATAATGATCATTTATGGAATTGTTTAAGTATAATTACTTAATGGAAGTAATTAAGGAATTAATTATTCAGTGTAATTAATTGAGTTTAATTGGATTAGTTCAAGTTAATTACTTAAGTTTAAATTAATTTAGAATAATCACTTGACGATTTGGAAAGTATAATTACCTAGAGAAGTAATTAATAAATGATTACTGGACGTAATTAATTGAATGATGATTAGTAACTTGAGTATAATTATTTGTTAGTAATCAAAGGACTAATTAAAGAATGTGATTAATTAAGATTTATTAAATAATTAAAAGTTAATTGATTCATTAATTAAGGATGATTAGTTAATAATTAAAGGTTAACAAATAAATGATTAAAGGGAAATTTATTTCAGATAATTTGTAATTAACTCATGATAATTAACCCGGATTAATAATTATTCATAAGTAATACATCTGATTTAAATTAATCAATTGATTAATAAATTTTACTTGTGAATGTTTGGATTGTATTGAATGGGTGAATTGTTTGATATCCCTGATTTGTGATGCTTTATGATATATCCTGATTTATGTTGTGATCTGTTTCTCTGGGATGAATGTAATTAATTCCCTGTGAATGTAATTTATTATCTGTAATATATATATATATATATGTGTGTGTGTGTGTGTGTGTGATCTGTGAATAAAAGATAAGCGTTATAGTTATACCGCTTATCAACTATATTTCTGTATTCTGATCTGTGATGATTGAATGATGTTGCACTACTGTGTGAAACCCCTAGACTACATCATACACACACAAATGTGGATTTCACGAGGAAATCGGTTAAGTCACAGATGATTTAAATTTAATGTTTTTGAAATTGAAATTTTAATTTCAATTGATTTTGGAAATGGATTTGGGTTAAATGTTAAAGCTTTTGAAAAGGAGTTTTTTAGATAAAAGTTATTTTGAATAACTTGGCAAAGTTTTTCAATTTAAATGATATAATTCGAATTTAAATTCAAAATTTGGAATTGAATTCCATGGTTGGAAATTATGGTTAAGGATGTTATAAATGTGTTTATATGAACTTAAACCATTTTGAAATACGGTTTTGAGAATTTGAATTTAATCCAAAGGTTTTAACTCGTATAAATGAATCAGATTTTCTGAAATGAAAACTATTTGTTTTCAAATAATAGAAGCTTTCATATAAGGAATGAATTTCCATTTGGTGTCAAAAGAATTTCAAGTTTGAAAGGAAAATGGTTTTCCAAGTTATGAATAAACCTTTTTGAAAGATGGTTGAACTTTGTTTTGAAATTGGAAAGGTGTACCTTTTGTATAAAAGGTCGGAATGGAATTGTTTTGAACGCTATGAGTTAAATCTTTGTTTTAAAGATTGGACGAGTTAATCCAATTGAAATGGAAATAGATTTGGAAATCTATGAATTGATCTTTGTGAAACTGGGTGAACTTTGTGAATTGAATCTTTTTGTTTAAAAAGATTAAAATGGTAATGTGTTTAAACCATTTGAAGAGAATTTTTGGGTAATAAGTTGTGACTTAATTGAAATCCCAATATCCATATGTTTTAAATATTGCGCTCATTATTCGGTTTAGCCGGGAGAGGACTTTGTGTCATATAACCCATTCCGAATAGTGATACGACGTGAATGGATAGCATTTGAAGACCGGTATTGAAGACCGGGTGTTTGCGAGAACGATAGGATAACCTATCGATTGTCTCTGCACTGAGTAGCTACGGTATAGAGATTCCCTAAGTGATGGGAAGTTCGATCGGGATTGTGAATACCCGAATTGCAAGGGCTTCTTTGGAAGTGCCTTCGGTTCTGTTCGAACCCGGAACAGACTTGTATGGTTGTATGTCTGACACTACACTTTGAGATATAAAGCTGATTTCTTTCAAATACATTTCTGTTTGGTGGCGGAGAATTTATTCTCTTAGCTTAACACCCTTCTCTGAGATGTACGAGCTCAAAGGTTATGTAGTTGAAGGTTATCAGTGATATACTCCCAATTTGGTAGTGTGGCATGCTAAGTGTTGCTGTGTGATGTTGATCATTTGTTGATCAAAGCATGGCTTTCGTGTAAAGCGTAGCTTTGTGGACGAGACCTCATCGAGCCTTACAGACCGGAAATGGTCGAAACAGGAAAGATGCGGCAAGGTTTCAGGGGTAGCTCCCCTAGGGTATGTCCAGTATTCCTTCTGGAAAAATGTTGTATCATGGTATGGAGCCCAGATATTTACCTATGTGGTTGCTCCAATCTCATTTCCTGTGTGATTGTTGCTTTATGATCGAGAGCTCTCGGATAAAGGTCGCAAACGACCGGGGGTGGCATATCTCAGGTTTACTACCCGGGAAGGGGGTAACCGGCCTTATGTTGGCAGAGAGCAGTTGTCTCTGGGGCGTCCCTCCAGAGGCGTTCCTACATGGCATAGGAAGTTCCTTAGCTTGACCATTTGTTGGAAATCCAATCAAACAATACGAACCCAGTACGGTTTTAGTTGTATAACCTGCTATGGAATGTGGCGGTAACCTGCTATTGAACATAGTAGCTATAGTAGACATACGATGAAATGTGGTATGCTGGCTAAGATTAATATTGTATTTTCGAAATGTTTCCTACACTATGCACTAGTAATAATATCAAAAGAGTTTTTTTGCGTAGTAAGCATGTTTGACTATCATAAGAAGAAATCTCCTCCAATTCTGCGATTGCATTGTGTGTGTGGCGGGAGGTCTTATGGTAGTTTCATTTTCTAAAAAGCATTACGGATTTCAATGTTTAAAATTCTTTTGTTGTTTGTTTAAAGATGAACTGTTTTTGTTACTCCCACCAGTCCCATGACTGACTCGGAGTTTATTGTTCCCTTCCTAAACTCTGGGTGCCCACAATTTTCCACACGGGCAGTCTAGAGTTGGGTTTTTCAGATAGTCGGGTTTAGTAGATTATCTGGAGCTAGTTCAGTTTTTGGAGTTCACGCCGACGACTGACCTTGCTTATCTTGGTGAAATGTGATGGGGGTTCGAGCTGATATTGGAGTTGTTGGACTCATTCTCTTTTGAGGATCATTTGGAGTTATCACTTCTGTTTTCCACTGTATCATTATTTATCTCTGATATTCTTGTATCATATTGATATCATTGTTGTATATCATTCTGGATATTGTATTCATTGGATTTGTATATGATATCATCTATTTCTTTCTTCCGCTGTGTTGTTATACTTAATGGTGTTATAAGCTCCGGTGAGCCAGATTCGGCGTTTGAATCTACGGCATTTGAGTACAAGTGAAGTACGGGTGCCGATTTTCGAAGGCCGAGTTCAGGATCATTACATATTAACTAAAATACAAATAACTCAAAGGATGTTTGGGATAACCATCCTTTAAGGATCCGTTAAACTATCTACTATGTAGTAATATACGCTATTATAATATGTCTATAGTAAAGTATACTATTTAAAAATAGCGTTAAGGCTTTACATTTTCCACCTTAACACATTTTATAGTGCCAATAGTCTATACAGTACCGTAATACCCCATAAACTGGAGCTACTAGAGGATACTCCATAGGTACGACACAAATCAAACTCGTAGTAAAGCACGCTAGGTTAGGTGACACGGCACAACAAGGCAATGCCAGGGTAGATATACCAATTACGCATCCAGACTGGTGGTGACGCAGAGCCACAACAATCGCCCACCTCGAGCCTCACTCCCGAATCAAAGGTGCGCACCAAATCAATCACAAAGTAATAGAATGGCATACGATGGAGTGTATCCGATAAGAGGAGCTACCTCATTGGCCCGGAATCGCTCCTGTTTTAGCTACCTTATGCCAACTCACGGGAGTTATGTTCACGTAAATATACCTTTAGGATCGTCGCCACCATCCTACATCATTCTGGAATCTCCACCGTGTACACAGTTGTTAAAGTGGTTTTCGGTATCGACAAAGAGTATGCCCATATCCGATCCCGGTCTCTTTAACAACCAAACATTATTATAACACCGCGGTCATTTCAAAATAGTTTATACTTCAAAACCAAAATATCATTTCCATTTCAAAACCAAATCAGTACGATATCATTTCCATTTCAAATATACTCACTTCCAAAATCATATCACTTTCCAAAGTTATAACGCTTTCGAAATCATAAGTCTTTAAAAATCAAAACACTTTGGAAATCAAAACTTTGAAATCATAGCTTTGAAATCATAACATTTCAGAATCTTTAGCACTTTCCTCTTAAACAGTTTAGATATTAAAATTAGTATATATAATAAAATAGTTTATAAAATAAAATAGTTTATATAAAATAGTTATAGGTTAAAATAGTTTATAATAAAATAATTTATATTGAAAATCATTTATATTAAAATAGTTTATATTAAAATAATTTATAAAGTAAAATATAAAATAGTTTAAATAAACTTTAAATTACTTTATATAATAAAATAGCTTCCTCAAATTTCACAAATCGATTCAAAAATCAAATCGAATTCCAATATTCAAATTTAATCAAATCTCAAACTTTCAATTTCAATTCGATTCAGTTTCTAAATAAACCATTTCAAATTATCGATTTCAAATACATATTTGAACCATAAAATAAGTCATTTCAATTTCAATATATTTCAAAGCTTTAAATATTCAACATTTCAAAACTAAATTCGATAATTTCATATATATATCAAATTCACTTTACTATTATTTAGTTTTGAAATATTTACTTAATCATTTCAAAAACTTCTAAATACAACTTCAATTTACAAATTTGAATAAACAAAATATCCCATTTAAATTTATGTAAGTTTGAAATATTCATATAAGTCACTTTTAATCAAATTCAAGATATAAAACATATCTTTAAAATTTCAAATTTAATAAATTTCAAATCAAACTTATTTAAGTAAAATTCTTAAATAAATATAATTTCAAATCAATTTCAAATTTATCTTTCCAACCTGAATCATTATAAACTCTATATTTGAAAAAAATTATATCAAATAAATACTTTAACATATTATATATCAACTTTATTAAATCAACTTTAATAAATCTTTAAAAATCAATATTTATTAAAACCATGTATTCCTTTTTAAAACCATAGAAATCATTTCAAAATATTTTTATATGGACCAACGGTGTCTGTATATAATTCTCTACCCTATGGTCAAGTGATACAGATATTTATCATTTCAATCCGTAACTTAAATATATACGGGTATATATCTTTTCAACCCGCAATCCCAAATTCAATTCAAATGAAAATCGCTTGGGTTTATCATTTCAACCTATAACGATTTTCTCCTATTCTATAGATTGTTCGGGTATGTATCATTTCAACCCATAGGGAATTCTATACTAACCGGGAACTTGCAGAGTGATAACAGATATGATAATAATATAACAGGCATATATCATCAATATAAATAACAGATAAGGGTGTCAGATGTCACGGGTGAACGGATACAGATAACAGCATATATATAAATGTAAATAAATAACAGCATCATATTTCAATTGTCGTTTCAATTGAAATCAAATTTAATAAATAAAAGAACGTCAATCATGAGTGATTACTCACCTTTCGAGGCTAGAGAAGTTTGACAATGAAGTTGAGTTACGAAATCCAGTCATGAATCCGAAACAAAGCAAGATGGGCACAACTTCGATAGACAAGCTGATAAATCAAAATTAATGAAAACAAATCAAAATTGGATTAATGATGATAAATGGTATAAGTGAACTTATATAAACTATATATATATATATATCATATTCTAAATTCAAACACATATTAATTTAAAACGTATATTTTTGTTTTCAAATCAATAATTTAACTTTAATATCAAAATATATATTATATATATAAAACCAAATTCACACATACTTACACACATATCAACAAAATAAATCATGATGGTAGATTTGGAAAATCAAACATTAACAAAAATCAAAAATCTATATCATTTCACCAGTTAATACAGATAATAGATAAAATGAAATCTTATACATACTACCCGTATAAATATTTATAAACTAGCATGTATATACTTTAAAGAAAAATCTAACATGTATAACTAGTATATATGCAATAGATCATAAACACTTAAACTTGCATGAATAAAATACTTTTATACTAAAATATAGATATATACATAAAACACACAGCTGAAACCTCGGACAATATATAACGTAATATAGTATAATATAATAAAATATAATATAGTATAATACCTTTCAAAGTTAGAAAAATAGCTCGATAGACAGGGATGGGCGGAGCAAAGCGGAAAGCAAGTTGACGATGGCGGGCTCGGCACACGGACTAGACTAAATCGAGCAAGTTGGAGCTCGAGTAGATCCAGGATCTGAGATACGGCACATGGACCGAGCATAGGAATTGAGGAGTGGAAAACTCGGTGGTGGTTGGAGGCCTGGGCGTAGAGGCTAGCATGGCCTAGGTTTTGCGTACAATTGTTTTAAGAAAGATAGAGGACTAGGTGATGGAAAGTGGCCGAGCGTAGGGCGAAGCTAGTTGCTGGCGAGGAGATGTGGGTTGTGATGCATGGGTTAGAGGTTGAAGGAGGAGAGCAGGCAACAGTGTTTGGAAAGAAAAACTTTGTAAATTATAAAGGTCTCTAATGGTAGAACAAAACAAAACAAAAATGAAGAGATGGAATGGAATAGAAAAAGTGGAACCAGAGAATACAAAACGAAATGGTGGAATAGTAAAAGACTGTTGATGATTTAAGAGAATAATTTATGGCTGAATAGGAAAGGGTACGGGAAGCTAAAAAGTCAAATTGTGGAACCGATATAAAAATCGTTCTGTAGATTCCGTCATCACCCAGACTTCAAAACACACAAACGAATATACCGTAGAGATCAGCACGAAGAGACGATTAAAACGGTATACAGATATCAGTGGTACGATCATCCAATCAAAAGTTGATAATCGGTACCGAAAATGCTGCTAATTTGCCAGAAATAAGATAAACGGAGCAACAGCAGTCCAAATTTGAAGAAACGAAATATAACGTCTCACTCAGAAGATGATTTACAAATTTTCTGTATAAAAATATTCAAGTTTGGAAAACATTTTATTATCATCAAATATTAACTGATTTGAATTGAAATAAAATTACATAATAAAATAAACTTCCATATTTATCTGATGAAAATTTACCAATTGCTATGTTTAGATAACGTATTCCAAATATTAAATTTTTATTTCCAAATTCAATTATTTAAAATTTCATAAAATTTCAGTTAAATATATTATAAAAATTTACTGGTCGTTACATTTTTATTTGATGATTTTCATTAGATTTTATGTTGTTTTATTTTGGAAATGGAGTACAAAATTTTTGACTATGGCATGAAGAGGAAGAGAAAAAAATGAATGAAAAGAATGAATGAAGGAAATGAATTAGTGGATATATTTTTAACTGAAAGAATGAAACCTTTCCATTTCTTTCAATTGAAACTTCTCTAATTAATTCCCTTAATTTTCTTTCTCTCTCCACCTCTCTTATTTCCATTCTATGGTCGGCCATAGATGGCCATATATGGTGCTTAAATTTCCAAAAACCCATTATGTAGTTATATTTCATTTAAACTAGTTTAAAGTTACAGTAATATCGTATATCGATGCACATAAATATAACATTTATATATGCATTCAAATAATTGCACACAATATCCGAACATTAGATAAACTAAATAACAATTAATGTGTCTCAAATATATATATATAATTTATTATTTTATTCACAACATTTTATAAACTAATTAAATCGTGTGGTTTTCTAGAGAATTCAAAAATGTGGTTGTGAGACTCATATGTGTGAATTCAGTTGGTGATTATTTTTGAACAATTCAAATACTACCATTCAAACGTCAACTTAGCTAATAGTGTGACAGTTTGACAAAAAATTTCGCTTATAGACATTTTTCATAAAATCGTATTTTATATTTTCTTAAGCGGTACCTTTTAGCAATGATTATTTACATTGGTTCCCTTCGTCAACACTATATCACTATAGGATTTATGGAATTCGATTTTGGTTAAAATTCCAACCTCATCCACTTTCAACTTGATTAGTCCATACATCGAGTCAATGGTTTAATAATAAAGTTTATTATTAACCATATTACTCTGGTTAGAGACTTTTACTTTGAGTTAACTATAGTTGACCGTGATACTAACCTTTTATAACCGAGAGACAAGATCTTCATTGAATAGTGTTTCACTTCAAATGCTTTCACTTAGAACAAACTATAGTCGCTTGGTGGACCTCCATGCCATGATTTAACTATAATCGAAGTGGTGTATCCACTGTGAAGTCCCATAGTATTGTAAAGCCAAGGGAATTGTGTAACATATAACATCGATATCTCATGTTTGACCCTAGTTATAATTAATGAATAGGAAATTCTCGAGCAACTAATTCCATAGTTATCCAATAAATGCCTATATGTAACCCATTTGTGCCCATGAAAACCATAAGTAATGCATCACCTAACATTTGAAGAGTGTTAGTACTCTAGTCTCAACGGATGAATTAATATCTTTTCTTGAAACATCTTGACTAGGAATATTTAAAATAATATGTTATTATTAAATGTGATAAAATTCTCATGATTAAAATTATTTGTAATTATTATCACATAACATATTATTTTAAGATTTTCTATTTATATATAATTTAAATCAATTACTTAACTACTTATATCATAATATAACATAGTATATTATAGAAATCAAACACCTACATTATGAATATGATTGGTTATCAAGTTAGATATATGGAAAAATTACATAATGTCCCCTATGGCATACCCCTAACATTATAGGTTATTGCATATATGGTTACTTATTTGTATGTTGTTAATCTGATTATTATGTGTTCCACTGTCGGGTTGAAGTGCACTGGTTTATAGTATGTTCTGTGTTAACATTTGTTTTCTTGCGACCTATATGTACTTAACTTCATAGGATACAGGATAATTCTGGGTATGGTTTGATTAAACCAGAACATTGCCAGAATTTATTATGTTGAGATGTTATTGCTTTACAAAACCCAAAGGGAGGAGAAACTTGGTGACTTTGGATAAAATAAAAGGGAGATCTAAAGCTTAGTTACATGCAATGTAATATCTGGAAGAGAAGATTCATGGAGTTTTAGTGGTTTGGGAATTAGCAGATGTCTTTGACCCAGTGATAGGATTACCTCGGAGGAATTGAATTTCATGTAGATTTGGTACGTGGGGGCATAACCTGTTAATAGACCACTAGCAGGATGTTGCCTAGCGAAACCAAAGAGTTAAAGAAGCAGCTGGTGGAACTTGAGCATAAGAGTTTCACTAGACTAGGTAGTTTACTAAGGAGAGCTTCCATGGTGGTTATAAAGAAGTCAAATAGATCACTCGGATGTGCACTAACTATAAAAAGTTGAATAAGTTGATAGTAAATAATAATTATCAATTGCCAAGGATAGATGATTTATTTGATCGGTTGAGTAGAGATAGAGCATTCTCACAACTAGATTTGTCTACGGGATTTCATCAACTAGGAGTTGCTGGAAAATTTATTCCTTTGACTACATTTAGAATAAGATATGGTTCATATTAGTGATTAGTCATGCCCTTTGGACTAACCAATGCTCCAGCGTTCTTTGTGGATCTTATGAACCGAGCTTTTAGTGATCAGTTGGACAAGTTTATGTTGGTTCTTATACATTGTATTTTGGTATATTCTAAGGATAAGCGAGATCATGAAGTTTGTCCTAGATTGGTATTGGAGACATTAAGACAACACGAGTTAAAGGCAAAAAAAATTATTTTCGATGAGTATTTCACAGTCTCAAAATAGACTCAAACAGATAAATTGGACTACAAATTAATGAAGGAACGAGTCAAGAAGTTTAAAAGATGTCAGGATTGAAAAAATAAAATATTTGGCCAAGTTTAAAAAATGTAAAATAGGTTGGCACCGACATGTTTTATACTGACATGATTTGGAAACCATTAAAAATAATAAAGGAGTATACCAAATTTGATTAAGTTTTGGACAAAAAAATTGGTCGGTACTGGTATGATCATGTCAGTACTGACATGTTTTTGGATCTATATTTGGCTACTCTGAGGCTTGGGACTCAAGCTATAAAACAAATGAAGTTTTGATACAAAAAATCATAATGGTACTATTACACCTAAAATTCTAGGAATGAATTAATAAGATAAGAAGCAATTGTGTCCAATTGGAATTCATCATGTCCTATTTGGAGCTTTCATATGTAAATGAAAGCTGTCGTGCCTAACCAAAGCCATCATGTATTATTGAAGCCATCACACCTAATCAAAGCCATCGTGCATAGTTGAAGCCATCGTGCCTAATCAAAGTCACCATGGATAATTGAAGCCATCGCAACTAATCAAAGCCATCGTGCATATTGAAGCCATCGCATCTAATCAAAGCCACCATGCATTGTTGAAGCCATCGTGCCTAATCAAAGCCTTCATACATACATAGAATTATCATGAATAATGAAGCCATCGTTGGAAAATAGAGTCATCGCAAGAAAATTTATAGAAGTCATCGTGGGATATCCATTAGAGTCATCGCAAAATAAACATGCCATAGTCATTGCATTTAGACAAGTTAGAAAAGCTATCATGAGCAATTCTTTGAAGCCTCCATGATCTATCCCTAAATGACAAATCAAGGCAACCAAACCACCGCATGTAAACAAAGTGACACAAGCTAACATCCAAATGAAGGTTATCGTGGGAGATTTGATAAGGTCGTCGTGAATAATCTCCAAAAGACGATAGGGAGAGTTCCTTTGTAGCTATCGTGAAGAGTCTCACATGAGCCATTATGAAGAGTTTGTAGGGCCAATCAAGATAAATCCTAAAGCTATTGCGATAAATCTTGTGAAGCTAATCTTGAGAAGTTTAACATAGCCATCGCATGCAATCTTCAAATGGTAAACAAAAGTTGTAGCGAGAAGTTCAATAAAGCAAGAATGAGCCATCCTTAAATGGTAAGTCAAGGCCAATGTGAAGATTCATCGCAAGTAAAATCCGAGGAAGCTATTGCATACAAACTTAATGAAGTAATGAAGAAGTCATAGTGATGAATCACTAAATCAACCATTGTGAAACCATCATGGATTAACTAAGTGAAGCCTTCATGGTATATATGAGAGCTATCCCAAAATAAACTTGCAAGTTTAACTAGGAAGAACAAGTTATCGTGAACGTTTCCTAAGGTCATCGCATATCAGTTTCCATGCAAACACTAGTTCCTCCATATGAAGATCAACCTCCACCTTTCACTCATTTTAGGCGACATGTAGCACCAATCCAACAGTTGAGGTCATTTATAAATACAAGCTACCCCCGAAAGGGAGGAATTTTTTCCGACTTTGTCTTCTTCTTTATTTTCGATTTTTGACATTTTATAAGAAAAGCTTGATTCGAAAGCTTTAATGGCTGACCACGCCATCTAGGATTTGTAACTTTGTGTAAAAGGACATAGATAATAAACAATTTTCATAATAACATCTAAATTATGCGAGACTATCTCTCATCAGCTTGTGATTAACATATTTGACTAGGTGTTCAACCCTACTCAAATATTCCAAATTACCTTGACCTAAATTTAGTGCTAACACTAAGTGTTGCTTTCATTTAGAGTTGAACTCAAGGTCTTGTGAATTGATCAATAATAGCATTTACATAATGGTAAAATCAATTAATAAAGCTAGGGCCTGACCACAAGAAGAACTGGTACACCACATTCATCTCGAAGACAATGTGACCCCTTATTTTGATATGGAAAATGCAAAAATAGGACAACTATCTATGCCTAAGGAGGTGCCGAAGGAGAAGGATGAACTTCAATATGAAGAGGAAATTAAAAGTTATGCATGAGCTTATTGAAGCATTGGTTTCACAAATTTTTTTATCAAAGAGAGTAAAAGAGACGGAGGGAAAGGAAGTTGAGTCCCCACCCAAAAGAGAAATAGAGTTGAACGTAAGAAGTAAGAATGTTAGGAAGAGCAATTTAGGACCATAAAATAAGGAAGAAAGTCCTCTAACCAAAAAGCCGAGTAAATCTTAAGATCATAACCTATAAGCTCCATTTCGCAAAAGCATTATAAGCCGAGGCGAGAGAATTACGAGGATGAAGACGCTTATTTCAGGGATTTAGCAAACAAGATGACTAAAGACATGGCTGAGTTGAAAGGAAAGAGAATAATGGACCCTTAAGTCAACAATAATTTTAGGGGAGCACCATTTACTGAAAGAAATATGACAGTGTCATTGCCCTCTAACACTAAAATACCATCTATTAGATACAATGGTACAACTGATCCGGATGACCATTTGATGGCGTTTGAAAGTCAAATGGATTTGTATAATGCTTCGGGTGCAGTACGATGCAGACTATTTGCCACCACATTATTTGGAATTGGAGCAAAATAGTACCGATGCTATAGAGAAAAGATAATTTATTCATGGGAACAATTCCCATACGAGTTTTCAGCCCAATTCTGTACTTTGAAGGAAACTACAATTGATGTGAGCGTATTAGCTAACATCAAGCAAAAGCCGAGAGAATTGTTACAGGACTATCTAAAGCGATTTAATGCAGAAGCTAATCAAGTGGAAAGGGTAAGTGTCACAGAGAAATTGATGGCGGCCAAATCTAGTTTAATTGAAAGTACAACATTCTAGAAAGAGCTATACATAAATAGATGTAGAGACTTGCAAGGTTTTCATTTCAGGTTGACAAGTTCATATGAGTGGATGAAATATTTCGTAACTGTAGAAATCAAGGGGAGAAGAGGAACTTTTCAATTCTAAACAGAAAGGGAAGATTGGAAGAATTTACCAAGGAAAATGCTATTGAACTGAACTAGCCTATCTCTTGTATATATGCTGTTACGAAAGACGAACTTGACTACCTAGTTTCATTTAAAGTAATAACGAACCCAGAGCCGAAAAAAGGGGGAGATTACTATGCCTACCATAAAGTAAACTACCATAAGACGGATATATGTAGGGTCTTGGCAGGAATTATTCAGAACATGATTAGAAAGGGAGCTCTCAAGAAATTTATGAAGATCGAAAGACTGTTGATCCGTAATGAAAAGCCACCCATCAATAACACCAACATCAAGGAAAGCGAGCTTCCACAGGGGTTACTACAACTGATGAACCATATTGATGTGATCCATGGAGGACCACACATAGCAGGCTTGAGAAAAGGATCAAGAAGTAGGTATGAGAGAGGCTAAAGAGGGGATCTACTTAATAAGCGATGATCAACCATTAAAGTCTTTCAAAAGCACGATCAAAATGCTAGATTTGGTGATAACTCCTCAAGAGCTAAGAGGAATTCGACATACCCACAATGACCCTCTTATATAACTACTAAAATAAGACTTTCACTTGTATACCAAATTCTAATAGACTGGGGCAACGCAGTGACTGTAATCTTCAAAAATGCTTTCGAACAAATGGGAATTCTAGAAGAAACGCTCGAACCTAGCATGGAGTCGATCTTTGTATTCAATAATAAAGGCTCTACTCAGTAGGTCAAATTAAACTATTTGTACAAATCGACACTCCTCCACATTCAAGGATGTTTGGGATGTTATTTGTAATCATAGACCAAATTTCGTACTACAATGCTTTCTTTGGAAGATCAGCTTTTGATGAGATCGATGCTTTCGTATCACCAAAACATCTGTTGGTTAAGTTTCTCTACAAAACGGGATGGGGAACTGTTCGTAGAGAGCAGTTTAATTCTCATGAAGTGTATTTCACCGCACTTGAGCAAATTAATAAAAATGGCAAATTCTTGCTATAGGCCCGAATCAAATAAATGTGATCAAACCAGAAGCTCTTGCATATTAATCCTCGAGAACTAATATCTAAGGCAAATAACTCAGGTTTTTCTCCAAAGGCAAATCAAAACGTAAGTTAGATCCGGAGCAAGAAAGAGGAAGTATATTGAATTATACTGAGTTAATCATGATAAAAGAGAGGTTTTGAATGAAATAATCCCAATCATATTCAAGAGATGAGCGAGAAAATGTGCAATTAATGGAAAGCTTTGAAGAGGTAAAATTAGATTCTGAAGACTCTACTAAAACCATGAAAGTTGTTAATGTGACGAACAAAGAAACTAAAGAAAGGTTGATCTCGTTTTTACGGTCAAGCATAGATGTATTTACATAGACCCATGCAGACATGGAAGGGATCGATCCGTTTGTAATGTGTTACACACTCAATATTTAACCCAAAGTTTGTTCCTGTAAAAACAAAAGAAAATGCTGTTTGAAAAAACCCGCACCACGACACTAAAGGAAGAAGTGAAAAGGTTATTGGAGAATGGATAAATAAGAGAGGTTTTACACAAAATGGATGGAAAATCAAATATTAGTAAAGAAATCTAATGGATAAAGGAGGACGAGCATCGATTATACGGATCTCAACAAAGCATATCCGAAAGATTATTATCTACTGCCCAAAATTAATCAATTAGTGGATGCAACCATGGAAACAAACTACCGTCTTTTATGGATGCTTATTCAGGATATAATCAGATTCCGATGTTTAAACCCGATGAGGAACATACAAGCTTTGTTACCAATTAAGGAATGTCCTACTATAAAGTGATGCCATTTGGGCTAAAGAATGCAGGAGCAATGTATCGACGACTCATAAATAGAATGTTTAGGAATCAAATAGGAAGAAACATGGAAATATATATGGATGAGACATTGGTAAAATCTAAGAAAGAGGAGGATCTTATAGAAGATTTAAGCAAAATGTTTGGCGTACTAAGGAAGTATAATATGAAATTAAATCCACAGAAGTGTTCCTTCGGAATCCAACCTGGAAAGCTTTTAGGATACATTGTGAGTGCTAAAGGAATCGAAATTAACCCCACTTAGATAAAAGCTATTAGAGACATGGCACCACCTAAAACATGCATGGAAGTGATGGGGTGAAATGGACGAGTTGTAGCCCTTAATTGGTTCATATATAAAGCAATGGATTTATGTATGCCTTTTTTCAGTATAATTATGAAAAAAAACCTTTGAGTGGACAGAGGAATGTCAAAATGCTTACCAGGAGTTGAAAAATCATATAGAATCACCTTTGATACTCTCGAGCCCCATAGAAGGAGAAGACTTATTTACGTACATAACCATATCGGAACATGCCATTAGCTTGGTTTTGGTAAGAGAGGAAAATGGAAACCAATTCTAGTTTACTACATGAGTAAAAGGCTAAAAGACGCTGAAACTAGATACCCGATTATAGAAAAGTTAGCATGTTGCATATTGTTGTCAGCACGGAAGCTATGGTCTTATTTCCAAGTTCATTCGATCAGAGTCCTAACCGATTGTCCAGTAAGGCAAATTTTAAGTATACCCGAAGTATTAGGAAGGCTGGTAAAATGGGGAATGAAGTTGATCCAGTATGATATTGAATACCTACCTAAAACATTAATTAGAGGACAAGCTTTGGTAGACTTTTTCATAGAATGCACAGGAAGGAACAGTCAGAGAGAGAAAGTAAAATTGAGCTGAAATAACAATTATACGTATATGTAGCATCAAACGAGCAAAGGTGCAGGAGCAGGATATGTTGTGATTACCCTTAATGGGCATAGACTTCACTATGCTATGAAATTAGGCTTTCCAGCAACCAACAATGTAAAATAATATGAGTCAATGATCACAGGGTTAACCTTAGCACAACAGCTCAAATTTTTTGAAATCGAAATATTTAGTGATTCGCAATTAATGGAAAACCAATTAAACAAGACATTCCAAACTAAAGAGGCACGACTAGCCTAATACATCAAAATAATCCATGAAATTTTGGCTTGCTTTGAGGATTTCTTTATACACCAAATACACAGAGAAAAGAATGTGCAAGCGGATTATTAGCAAAGCTGGCTAGTTCACGAGAAGTGCTAGAAGTCAAAATCATATGCCTTGGATTTCAACAAAACCCAAGTATTGAAGAAGAGAAAGAGAAGTTAAATAGGAAAGCTTTGGCTCTAACTATATCCCAAGTACACCAACAATCGGATAATGAGAAGAATTCTAAAAAAGATAATAACAAAGAAAGACCAGAAAAGGTATGCGCTAGTAAAGACCCATCACTAACAATTGGATGACGCCCATGGTCGAATACATTGAAAAAGGAATCTTATCAAAGGAAAAGAAAGAAGCACGAAAAATAAAGTACCAAGCCCCTCATATACCATAATTGATGGAATATTGTATGGGAAAGGGTATTCGATGTCTTACTTAAGATGCATTGAACCTGAAATGGGCATAAGATTGCTAACAGAAGCCCATGAAAGATTCTATGGAAATCATTCCAATGGAAAAAAACTAGCGAAGAATGTGATGAGATAATGATACTATTGGCCCCAAATGGTAGAGGAGGCCATGAATTATGTTAAATGGTGTAACAAGTGCCAAAGGTTCTCTGAAATAACACGACTTCCACCCAGCAATTTAACCACTGTTTCCAGTCCATGGCCCTTTGATGCATGTGGAATTGATTTGATAGGTCCTCTTCCAGTTTCAAGAGGGGAAGAAAAATTTGCTATAGTAGCAATCGATTATTTCACCAAGTGGGTGGAAGCTGAACCCCTACCTAACATAACCACCTAAAAAGTTCTAAAGTTTGTTATTAAAATATAGTAACAAGATTTGGGCTTCTAAACAAGATCATGCTTGATAATGGAACCCAATTCAAAAGCGAAGAGTTCACTTAATTATGTGAAAAGAACGAAATTATAAAAATTTCTTACCGGTAGCTCACAAAAGAGCCAACGAGGCAGTAGAAGCAGCAAAACCATAAATAATATTTTAAAGAAACGATTGGGAAAAACAAAAGGAAACTAAGTAGACGAGCTTCCTCTCGTTTTATGGTCATATCGAACATCCGCATGGACTTCTACTGGACACATTCCATACTCCATAACCTATGGATTTAAGGCAATGTTACCTATTGAAGTAGAAGTTCCCTCATATCGAACAATTGCTTATACCTATAAGATGAATCAAGAGCTAAAAAACGAACCACTTGACTTGCTTGACAAATTAAGAGACCAAGGTATTATTCGAACTACAGAATATCAACACAGAATCACAAAGTGTTATAATTCAAATGTGAAAGAAAAAACATTCAAGAAATGAGACTGGTTTTAAGGAAAATAATGACGAACACAAAGGACGCCACAGACGGTCACCTCGGACCAAACTAGGAAGGCCCATTAATCATTCACGAAATAATCTCGCCAGGGACATATCAATTAAGTAAACCGAATGGAAAGGTGATACGAAGGACTTGGAATGCCAAACACTTAAGGCCATATTTCACAACATTAAATGAATAAAGAAAGTTATCCAAAATTACCTATTGGATGAAAGAGGGACCCATCTAAGTAATTTCCCTCGAAGGTGAAATGCACACATTCAAACTTAACTTCCGACCTAATGAGGTTGGTAAGATTCGTTGAACAAAGTCATCCTTCACATTAAGAAGAGGAAAACAGAATTTGGTCCTGCCTTTGGGCATGGCCAAAGCAACCATCCAAAGAATGATGGTCAATTAAGCCTTTGATCCCACTGTTGGGCCTGGTCAAAGCACACATCCAAGGGAGATGGATGGAAAGCCTTTGGTCCTGCCTTCGAACCCGGCCAAAGCAACCATCGAAAGTGTGATGGTCAATTCAGCCTTTAATCCTGCCGTCGGGTCTGGTCAAAGCACCCATCCAAAGGAGATGGACGAAAAATCTTTGGTCTTGCCTTCGATTCTGGCCAAAGCAACCATTCAAAGAGTGATGGTCAATCAAGCCTTTGACTCCACTGTCGGGCCTAATCAAAGAACCAATCCAAGAAAGATGATCAATGGAAACAACCATCCAAAAAAGGACAATCAACTAAATTATTAATTCGATGAACAAACAAACTCAAATTAGGCAAAGAACAAAATATATCTCCCCAAAACTTCAAAAATTTCTATTTGTCGCAGCATCAATTCAAGCTACTCTTAAAAGGTTTCAAGTAGATTTCCTTACTTTCTAAAAATTCATTCTTTGAAAAATCATACTTTGATAAGTACAAATATGATTTTCATATCAAATGGTTTCCAAATGAAATTATAAAAATCTTTTATAAGGATATTCTCGAGTAAATTTGTGAGAAATTCTTTTTCAACGATTAAAATTATGCATTTTGGAGAACCTTTTATGAAAAGTCATGGTGTAAAGGAATAAAAATTACAGCTAGTATAGATAATCAATGATGAAAGATAAATCACCTAGGGAATAATAAAATGGGAGGAAAAATGAACAACGTAAGAACAGAAGTTTACTTAAGCTAAAGCATAAGAAACTTCTTATACAAGGAGGGGGGCAAGTGTTACACCAAAAATTCAAAGAATGAATTAATGAGATAAGAAGCCATCATGTGCAATTGGAAGTCATCATCTCCTATTTGGAGTTTTCATATGTAGATGGAAGCCATCATGCCTAATCAAAACTGTCATGTATAGTTGAAGCCATCGCGCCTAATCAAAGTCATTGTGTATATTTGAAGCCATCACGCCTAATCAAAGCCATCATGTGTAGTTAGAAGTCATCATGCTTAATCAAAGCCATCATGTATAGTTGAAGCCACCGCACCTAATCAAAGCCATCGTGCATAGTTGAAGCCATCACGCCTAATCAAAGCCTTCATACATACATAGAATTATCATGAATAAATGAAGCCATCATTGGCATACAGAGTCATCGTGATACAACTTATGGCAGTCATCGTGGGATATCCATTAGAGTCATCGCGAAATGAATAAGCCATAGTCATCGCATTTAGGCAAGTTAGAAAGCCATCGTGCGGAACCTTATGAAGCCTTTGTGATCTATATCTAAATGACAAACCAAGGCAAGAAAACCACAGCATGTAAACAAAGCGATCTAAATGAAATTTATTATGGGAGATTTGACATGGTCATCACGAAGAATCTCTAAAAGACACTAGGGAGCATTTCTTTGTAGCTCATGAAAAGTCTTACATGAGCTAGTATGAAGAGTTTGTAGGGCCAATCAAGATAAATCTTGATGCTATTACAGTAAGTTTATAAAGTCATCGTGAGAGAATTCATAAATAAAATTGATTAAGTGGCCGTAGGCCGGAGATTTCATCGAACCACTATAAAAATCTTGTGTCTTTCCTCTGTTCTCTTTTGATTTTTTTTATATCTGTTAGATTCATTTTTGATTAATATTAGGGTGCTGCACCATTTTTTGTATACATTTTTGTGCTTTCATTGAGAGAGAGACTTAGATCTGATATTGGAGAAGATGAATAGGTCTACTACAAGAGCCATTGCTGGACCAAGTTTGTCAAAGCAAGGGGCGGTCAGGAGGTGTCTTCCATATCAAATCCATATTCTATCTATGTGGCGAGAGAATAGAAGGCGGGGATGATGACAAGTATGCAAGAGAGATTGCTAACTCGACAAGTGGAGAAGATGAATGGATTCCTCCAAAGGGAGGAATAGCAAAAGGCAGCCAGAGTTACTAGAAATTAGACTTGGAGAACAAAAGGTGGAGCAGATGCCTAAGGAATAAAGCGAGCCAAGCAGGAATCAACCCCTAAGCAAATCAACATGTCAGTACTAAGAGATCGGGACAAGTCGACACCGACATGTTTGGACATGGGGCATGGTTGATCTTAATATTTTACACGGAAGAATGTGTCAGATGGATGATGTCGGACCTCAGAATCAATATTAGAATGCAAACTTGAAGTCGTAGGTATTAGAACCAAAAATTTCCAATAGGAACGGGAGGCATGAAGAAGATTTGAATTAAAGGCATTCAAAGCCATAAAGATTTCAACTGAATCCAGATGATCTCTTAGCTGAGAAGGTAAGATAGGTACTTTGGGGAGGAGCCCCAGATTGGGGTATGGAGAATGTGCATAGAGACCCTTTCACCCCAAATATCCAATATGCCAGGAACCCGCCTGAGCCGTATGATGGAAGGACGGTCCAATAGTTCATTTGATTAAATATTTCCATAACATGGGAGTGCTAGCAGCTTCACAGAGGTGATGGGATAGTGTTTCTCATTGTTTCTAACTGATTTGGTAGCCATGTTGTTTTGCTAACTCTATGCAATTAAAGTTCTTAGTTGTTCTATAGCGGTGAAGGTGCAAAAAGTTATCGCATGGACATAGGATAAAATAGAGGAGATGCAAAAAGCTTCGTTGGATATAAAACTAAATACTTAAAGTTAATTTATTCTCATTCTCACATCATTTGATAGAAAAAAGAAACATTGTTTAATCTTATATAAGTAAACCGAAGAATACCCTGATTTACGCAGACTAGATTTAGTGACTAAAATATATTTTTGACTTATATTGAGCACATATGCCTTAAAAAGAGGTCTCTACTCTAACTTTGCCTATTTAGTCTAAAAGAGAACTAGTCAAATCAAACTTTGTATATTACTATTGCTAAAGCGAGTGATAAAAAGCCTAGATTTAGTGGGTATAGCAGAAAATTACGGTGCTCAAAGAAGATCTACTTTTTAATAGCCCTGAATTGAAATAGTGTAGCAGTTAAATTGCGCTATAGCGGAGCTTTTGCGAGGATTTAACTACACAATGCCAATTGGATAATGGATCCATTAGCATGTGGACCAAATTAGTTGAAAGGTTTACGAACCAGTTCAGATTAAATATCATTCAACCGAGGAATATGGTAAAGCTTTTCAAGCGTGAAGCAAAGGAATGGTGAATATTTATAAAGTTATCTGACCAGATTTAACGTAGCAGCCGCAGTAGTTTAGAAACCAGACCCATTGAAAGTTCTGATGGCAGTGGTTTCTAGAGTTGCCAAAAGGAAACCGATCTCAAGAAAGCATTGGAGAGGGATCCTATAGTGGATCTTGTGGATTACAACTATCAAGCTAAAAGATATTTGCACCATGAGGATGCGAAGCTGAAAATGGTGAAGTTCATAATAAGGATGATGGAGGATCATCCAATGTAGGATCTAGAAAAGATAAAAGGGAAAGAAAAGCTGATGATGGCTTCAAAGCATCAAAGCATTAAAAGTGGGAGCCGAATTTTCCTCTTACATTGATTTGACAGAGACCTTGAAGATGATCTATCTTGATACTAAGGGGCGGATTCCATATAGGAAATCTATAGAAAGAGAACCCACGAATTGGCAGAAGAAATTTGGAATGTACTACCTATTCAGTTGGTTGGATGGGCACGAGACCAATGAATGCATGCATTAAGGGATTTGATCGAAGAACATGTTTGGAGTAATCGGTTGCAACAATATGTGAGAATTAAGATAATAGTGGCGCAAACTGCAGTGGTGAGCGACCACCAGTGTAGTGGATATACCTAGTCATGGTCGAAGAATTGGGTTGGGTATGGTTGTTGTGACATCCCTAATTTTTGATAACATTATTTAGGAAATTTAATTAGATAAATTAAATAGAATAATGATGATAAAGGGATTGAGATTTGAATAAACCATGTATAGGGCCGTGCTTATTAATAAAGTAAACGGGCTTTAATTGGGTTGTTAAACTAATTAAATTACACATGGGCATATTAGTAAAATAGCCTCCTTATCATATATGGCTATACACTTCTCATTCTTGTCTATTCACATTCATTTTCTAAAAAAACGCAAAACCCTAAGGAGCAAGCCATTATAAAAGAGGAAGATTATAATCTAAAGCTAAGGATCGAAGCTAGGAAGGATTAATCAACAACAAATCTCAAATTTCTTATCATATCTAAGGTGAATAATAATTTCATACCATCTCTATTTTATTCTATGATTATATGTTTTTGGATTTATGATTAAATTCATTTTTATAATGATATGCATGAACTATATTATATTTGATTTATTTTAATTCATTTTCATATGAATTGGCATGGTTTTAGGGTAAAATCGAGAGTTTACAAATTTAGAATGCCATGGAAACTTTTTATGTTAAGTAAAACATGATTTTGGAGATGGGTTTTAATTTTCATAATTTTCCGAGCTATAGAAAATTTATTATGAATTTCTAAAGGAAAATATGATGTAATTGGGTTTAAATTTTATTTCGACTATTTCAGGAAGAAATTGGTCTGAAATTTTAATATGATTGATTATATGATAAAATTGAATTTCTGTGGTTTTTGGGGATTTAAGGGAAATAAATTATTTCAAGAGAAGGTCTTATCTGCAATTACTTGATTTTTAAATGGAAAGGCTTAACCGTTTAAATTTATTCAGATTTATATTTGATAAATGCGGTGGTTTAATGGTAAAGCGTTTAAAAAAATTTAAAGTAGCCAATCAAGGAGTTACAACTGGTAGGTTAGTTATAAAGTAATGGCTATATTTAGCTATAAATCAGTGTTTTCGGAAAAAGGAAATTCTGCCTCTTTCGGAAGTACACTTCGACTCCTTTACCTCTGCTCCATCTCAGTCACAACCATCCCAGTTGAAACCTTCATAGTCGAAACCAATGCACATGGTATCAAGGGTATTGGTATGAAGTGAATTGGTAAGTAGCGGAAGGTAGGGTGTCGAAAGCAATGCTTTCGTCAGGGTCGAAACCAAGGTTCACATTTAAAAGATAAGCGCCTGCCTAGTTTTTGAATGGCTTTCGATCGAGTCGATACCCTTTAGAGTCGAAAACCTTAGTTTGTTTTCTAAAGTTAAATGCCAGCCTTGTTTTACTTAAAGCTTTCGACATAGTCAAAACATATGATTTCGAAAGGGGATTTTTATAAAAGGCCTTCAAAGAAGGTTGCTATACTATGTAAAGGTGTTAGCATTCGAAAGGATAGGTTCTGACCTAGTCGAAACCCAGCCGCTATCTTCCTTTCAACTGTATTGAAGCCATCAATGCTTTCGAAGGGTTATCTTTGTTTTACCAAAGCCAAGCCACTTCCTAAATGCTTTTGAAGGGGTTGGGGGTTTCGAAAGCAATGGAGTCAAAAGGGGTATTCGATTTTATCCTTTGATGTTTTAATTTAAAGGTGACTGCTTTCGACTAGATGGTTTCGACACATCAATTTTTCCCAAAACAATTTTATAATTGGTTTCGAAAGAGGTACTGTCGTATATAATCATTTTGACCCAAAGAATGTTTTTAAAGAGTAAACCAAATGCTTTCGACAGGGTACTTTTATTTGTTTCGAAGCTATGTTTTAAAGAATATTTTGATACCATCGAAAGGTACCATTGGTTTCGAAAGTGAATATTTAACAAGGACTTAGAAAGGTATGTTTATTATGTTTTGAAAAGAAGCTTATGCTTTCGAAGGAGGTCATCCAGAAGTTTCGAAGGTGACGTTTTAAAGTTTCAAAACAAATAACCCACTCTCACTTTTAAAAAGGAAATACCATGGCATAACTAAAGATTTCAAAAGTATTACTCCTTCATATACTTATTCACATTGTAATTAACCCATAACAGTACTTTAGGGAAGGGCAGAATAACAAGTTAGGTTGACCCAGTAGTGAATATAACTTAAGAAACGTTAAAATCTTAATTAAAGATATTGGTAGAGGCCAATAGGTTCACAGTAAGCCCATGAAAACTGTGTATAACTAAAGAAATTGGCAAGGGCCAATAGGTTCATAGTCAGCCCATGAAAACTATGATTTGATACTAGCAGGGGCCAGTAGGTTTGTAGTTAGCCCATGAAAACTATATCTGGATTAAGGTATTGACAATTAGTCAATAGATTCCTAGTTAGCCCATGAAAACTTTGATAAGAGATATGATATTGGAGTTATCAATAGGTTCTTAGTGATACCATGAAAACTATGATATTGGACAGATAGTCCATAAATGTTTAACAGGTTAATAGTAATCCTATAAACTATAATTGAGACGGATAGTTAGAATGAGTGGGGATGGGTAATCTAGATTTGATTTTCTTGCTTTGCATATCATCATAATGTTTTTGAAATACTATGTTTTAACCATTGTGGATACAAGAGCACAGTATATGGTTTTAAAAAGGTTTTAGGATATTAATGAGGGGAAAACCTGTTCTGCTAAGCGACGTGGTCTCACTAGATATCTAAATGATTTGAAATGGTAAATTATTATTCATACTCGGCTTTATGTCTGACTTGAAGTTTTTATTTTCCCCTTAAACTTCTGGGTACTCAATTGATTTTGAGTAGATTGAGAGTTAAGGTTTCCAGGTGTTCTTTTAGACGAATAAAGCTTCCGAGGACATGCAGAAGGAAAGCTTGTTATTAGAGTTCTTTTATTTCCGCTGTGTGTTTTGTTTATAAAGGCAAATTTGGTTTATTTCCTATTTATATACTCTGATCAAGCAAAGGGGCATCTTCATATGCACTCTTGGCGTATTTTGTAATAATTATATGTCATCTGAACGTGGTCTGCGAACTGGGATTATGTAATCAATTTGGAATATTTTGAAATGGAATGTGGAATTTGTTTGTTGTTTAAATTTTTTCCATATTCTTGTGTTTCTATGTATCAATGTGTCTAATATCGCCGTATTTGGTCGCCGAGGATTAATAACTATGGATGATTGCAGCATCCGTAGTCGTTAGTTTTGGGCCTCCAAGTAGGGGGGTGTTACAGTTGTCCCATGATTGGGATGAATCAGAGTTAGGTTTATTTTCTGCACTTTACTTTTTCTTTGGATAAACAATGAAGGATTACTACCGTGCTACTTAAACATGTATGGGATCCTGATAAATCCTATAGGCATGCACTGAGTTAATGTCCGGGAGTAATCCTTGATTGGATTGGATGTTTTGATTTTTTCTTGATGCATTTTGATTTGAATAAGGATATTTGAATGACGATGATCATTGTCGAATGAAATTTTATTTTTATAACGCTTACATTTGACAGATGAACTAATATATTATAGTCCTTCTAACTGGAGAGAAGGGGTGATGAACTATGAAGTCTAGATCCCCTCGCCGGAGAGTGAGTGGATGGGCCTATACAAGATAGCATGCCCCCTCACCAGAGAGTGTGACTATGGACATGATTTAGACATTGAGTCACATTGCTGGAGAGCAAGCGGATGGACTCAATATAGATTTACAATCTGGAGAGATCGGAACCTAACTTTAGGACTTAAATACCTTTTGATTTGAAATAATTTGATACGTATAATAGAATGATGGATAAATATCATTGCCTTATGATAGGATACTGGGCGATACTAGATAATTTATAAGTAATGTTCCAATCAGGGGCAATAAGCGAGGATTTGCGTCCTTAGCTATGGTAGGTCCGAGACGACCTTTGATTTATAGGTGAATTCAAAGGAACTGGATGATTTACCATGGTTAGTCTAGTAGATAGCTAATAGTGCAAATGATGACAATTTTCCAGTCTCAATGCAAGTTCTTGAACAAAGCACTCTTTGTATTCAAAAAAGCATACTTTAAGAGGCAATTGTTTTTGGAAAATATTCCACAGTCTCGAAATAGATGCAAATAGATAAACTAGACTACAAATTGATGAACGAACAATTCAAGAAGTTTGAAATATGTCGAGGTTGAAAAAATAAAAGATTTTGCCAAGTTTCAGAAATGCAAAAACGGTTAGCATTGACATGATCGAGTTGGCACTAGCATGATCAAGTTGGCACCGACATGTTTTGTGCCGAAATGATTTGGGAACCAACAAGAATGATAAAAGGAAGAAGTATACTAAATTTGACTAAGTTTGGATAATAAAACGAGGATGGTACTGACATGACCATGTCGATACCGACATGATTTTAGATCTTGATTTGGCTACTTGGATGCTTGGGAATCAAGCTATGAAGAAAAAATTGTATTAACACACAAAATCATGTCGATACCAACCTGACTAGCTGTCTTGGAAAACATGCATGATGACCTGTTCTTTATGCTAGAACTTCGAATCTAGAGAAGTAGACTTGTTCAAATTTGGAATGGCAAAAGAGATGGATCTCATCTATAAATTGCAAGCCTTATTCAAACAGAAGGGGACATTTTGGGGGGTTATTTTCTATCTCATATAACTTTGAGCAAAACAAGATTCACTATATTGTAACTCGGATTTGATTGTAAATTTTGTGTACTACGGATAGAATTCATAAATAAAATTGATTAAGTAGACGAAGGCAAGAGATTTCGTCGAACCGTTGTATCAATCTTGTGTCTTTCCACCGTTCCCTTTTGATTTTGATTTTTTTATTTGTTTGATTCGTTTTGGGTGATATCGGGTGGTGTACCATTTTTTGGCCAATAGTTTTCTAAGTGCCACTTCTAGAAATATGAAGTTAAGTTCCTATGCCACGTTGTTTCGAAGGAAGGATTAGCTATAGATCCTTTGAAAGTTGAGGATGTGAATGGTTGGAAGAGACCCGAGACTATTGTTGAGGTTCAGAGTCTCTTAGGATTGGCATAATACTATCAGAGATTCATTAAGAACTTCTCTCGTATAGCAGCACCACTAATGAGGCTTACTTTGAAGAATGAAAAATAAGTTTGGATGAAGGAGTGCAAGATGGAATTCCAAGGGTTAAAGCAACGGATGACTAAAGCTCAAGTTTTTGTGATGATTGAGTGGAATAGAGATATGATAGTTTATATTGATGCTTCGGGTTCGATGTTAGGGGCAGTGTTGATACAAAGAGGTAAAGTTATAATAAATGCATCTAGAAGTTACAACCCCACGAAGTTTGGTACCTAACACATGACTTGGAGCTATCACTAGTTATCTTTGCACTAAAGATTTGGAGACATTACCTTCTCAGAGAAAGTTTTGAATTGTTTGCTAACCATAAGTCTCTGTGAAACTTGTTCTCCAAAAAGTTGAACAAGAGACAACAAAGGTGGTTGGAATTTTTGGCTTCTTATAATCCCGGGATTGAGTACGCCCTGGGAAAGGAAAGAAGGTTAGTGATGCTTTAAGCCGAAGACAATAGAGTTGTATTATGACTATGAAAGAAGACTGGAATGTAATGTGGACTTTAGCTTCTAGTGATGTACACATTCAGTCAAGTGTTGGTTCAAGTAGAGCTTCTTGGACAATGTCATGCTTGGGAGTACATTCAGCTCTCATAGAAAGGATTTCCAAGAAGCAAAACAAAAATCCACTGTCTCGAAAGGATCAATGGTCTTTAGAGTGGTGTTGTAACCAAAGAGCTGAAAGGCTTCAGTATTGACACAAAGCGTTGGCTTTTGAAGAAAGGAAGACTGTATGTTCTGGATAGTAAGGACCTTCGATGGTTGTTCTTAGATGAATACCATTGTTTAACGTTTTCTCTCCATCTGGAGGCCAGCAAGATGTATTAAGATATGAAGCAGGGTGTATACTGTGACGACCCACATTTCGGAAGGTTTAAATCGACAATAATCCACACTTGTCCAACTTAAACAATCCGGAATGTAGATAATCAATGTGGTTAAATATGAAAATAAGAAAGAAGAAAACAAAACATGAAATCTCATAGCGGAAATGATAAAATATAATAGTCAAATAACAGTTCATGAAGTTGTTTATATCATACATTTGATTATAATCTACATAACATTTATTGGAGTTATATGTATACATCAGGGATAAATAATCAATACTGCAGAATATCATGATGTAGGGGATAATAATAGTAATAATATACCAACTTCGTCTTCGTCCTCCAGAAACTGGTCTTCAATGCACTAGAAAAAAACTTAGGACTGACCCGAACGTAATGAAACAAAACACTCGAGTCAGGACTAAAATACTCTTATGTAAGTCAAATCAATCAGAAAATATGAGTGCAATAACTTAAGATATGTTACCGGATTTTCCATCTCATAAGGATTCGTTAAACTATTTATATATAATAGTATATGCTATAATATATAATGTCTATCAGTAAAATAAATATCAAAATAGCATTAAGGCTTTACATTGATCCACCTTAACACATTTTTACAGTTCTAAACCAAAGTCGTAATGGGCTCGTATAGGGATAAATATGACAAGGCACGTGAGGTAATGCACAAGGTAGGATTTTACCAGTTTACCCTTTCTAGCTGGTTGTAACCCATCCGTGGCCGACCGCGACTATCAATCCAAACAAAAGGTGCACCCATCGAGTCAAAAATCACAATAGTAATATGAGTGATCAACGTCGTTAGAGGTAGCTAACCTCATTGGCCAGACATAGGCTCCTGTTTTAGTCATTTAATTATGATACAAGTGTCAAGGCTATCCTTCATCGTTCTCTTATTTCATTCCAGTAACGTTCGCCAATTCAACCAACACATTCTGGATATCATCCACCACGTACACAATTGTCAAAGTGGTTCCAATATTGACAGAGAGTGTGCCAATAAGAGGTCCTGGTCTCTTTAACAACCAAACGACATTTTACACACCGGTTGGTTCTTTTATATTTCGAAAACAATTCATACTTGATATCAAAATATCATATTTGCTTCAAAATCAAATCCATTTCGAAATCATCATATTCACTTCAAAAAACAATATTTTTACTTCAAATATTAATTTAACTCGATATATCAATTTCACTTCAAAAATTGACTCGGATTACAGTTTTGGTTATAATTCACTTTAACCCAATTCGCATTTAAATCCAAGATTTAAATATAAACATTCCACCCTTTGACCAATTTGAATTTTAGAAAATAGTTTAAATAGTTTTAAAATAGTTAAATAGTTAAAATAGTTTAATAGAAAATAATTTGAGTATTAAAAATGATTTATATAGTAAAATAGTTGGGAAAATTAAAATAGTTTGAATATTTAAAGAAAATAGATTTGAAATAGTTTATACTAAAATAATTTACTTAAAAATAGTTTCTAAGCCAAACTGATTAAATTTCAAAATTTCCAATACAAATCAATTTCCATTTCGATTTACTCGATCCAATTCCGTTTTCAAGTCGAATTTTAATTTCAATTCCAAATTAATTTCACTTCTAATTTCAAATTTAAACTGTTTCGATTTATATCAATTACGAGTTCGATTTCCAAAATATCGATTCAAAACACTTAAATTAAATTTTCCTTCAGTATTCAATTTAAAATCTAAATCCTCAAATATAATTAAATTCCGAGCTCAATTTTGAAATATCATTTCATATCACCTTTTACATAGAAATATTCAAAGTTCGAATAAAAGTCCAATCTTTTAAAACAAATCAATTTCCAAAGATTCAAATCATATTCCGATTATAACGTAAAAATCTCAACTTCGATTAATTAAACAATTTCGTTTCAAATTTAAACTTCAACATTCCGAGTTCCAATTCGAAAATAATTTGATTTCCACAAATTCGATTTTTATTTCTTAAAACCAAATCATTTAAAAAATTTCAAATCAAAAATTTAAAGTCATTTAATTTATGGTACTTTTGGCACAGGTCCTTGATAGGTTTCAAAATTCACAAAAACCCCAGTGGAAAAAAGTATGTAAATTAGGTCCTTATTTTTCGAAAATCATCAAAAAAACATATAAAAAAACAAAAAAAAAACTTCCAAATTTTAAAACTTATTTCAATTAATATTTATCTTCGTATTCATGTCAAAAAAATCAAAAAATAAGGATGAAAAGGAAAAAAATGACACACGGTATATTTCGGTAATACATGCAGCCATGTATGCAATTTTAGAGAATAATTGCAGACATGTCCGCACTTATTTTGGATAGCATGCCTTTGCAACTAAAAATTGTAGATATGTCTGCAATTTTAAGGAATAAGTGCAGATATTTACGTAAATATCCTGATTGTTAAATCAAGATGCTGTTATTCAGTGAATAATTGCATACATGTCTGCAAATATATGGAATAATTGCAGACATGTCTGCAATTATATAGATTTTTATTCAATGCAGTTATTCAGTGAATAATTGCGTACATGTCTGCAATTATATGGAATAATTGCATACATATCTGCAATTATTCAGATGTTTATCGAATACAATTATTCAAATCTGCAATTATATGGAATAATTGCAGACATATCTGCAATTATATGGAATAATTGCAGATATGTCTGCAATAATTGCATATATGTCTGCAATTTCTTTTTTTTTCCTTTCAGAAACCTAGTTATAATATTTACAATTTTTTGAAAAAAAAATTAGGCACTAGCGCAAAAAAAACGAAAAATATATGCTGCTACAGTAAAATAATTATTGGGACCCGCTTTACAACTATTTTTTAAGGAGGATGCCGTTTGAATTAACTTTGGTTTTAGGGATGCATGACTAATATCCACTTTAATTTAACCAATCTGGTGTCCATATATAATTCTCTATCCTGTGGCCAAGTGAATCAATTATTTTAATTTCATGGATGGATGTATCATTTCAATCCAAATAAATGCCATATGTATATATCATTTCAACATATTTCTTAATTTATTTAAAATAATTCAATTTATAGTTTTATACACTGTAAACAACATACAGGATGATAACAGGATATATTAAACATAAATAAACATCCAAATATCAACCAATAGCATCCATCACAACCAATCATCCAAACAGTCAATATTTACAACAATCAACCAATTATTGATAATTCGGGAATTTTACTAGTAGTTAAATTCTAATCCAAGTTTAACTGTCAATTTAAAATTTATCAATTAACTCAGATGTCAATTTAAATGTCAATTAAACTTATCAAACAACAATCAATAAAATTTCAATCACTTCACAATATAAATTTAACTAACATAAAAATATTTCAGTAATTGTGAACGTATAAACACTCACCTTTATTTGAAACTGAAAATAATTTCAGCTTTAAATAAATTCTAGCTCGATTCCACAACACAGGCGACATCGATACGAATCCTCAGCAACTTGTTTCACGCGAAATGGACCTTGTACGAACACAATATACATAAATTAACATTTGAATACAATTAAATAAATTAACCACTAATTAAACTTTAATTACCATCCTTAATCCACTCAAGCACACCAATATCCAATTGCTAAACCCCGGCTGCATGCTTCCTCCTTTTTCCCAGTCGAGCACACGCAAATTTCTATTTATATTTTTTTTTTTAGGAACGAACGATCGCTGTCCTCCATCCACGACCTCCTGAACTACCGCCGCCTGATCCCCCACCCTGCTACCCTCCTGCCAACGCCTCATCTCCTCGCGTGTACGCGAACACACACAGTAAAACTTAAAAAAAAACCCTAACAGCAAGCGTCCCCCAAAATCGCCTAGCTCCAACTCAGAACTACACGCACCGCTTCCAAGTCGAGAAACAAATTTCGATTTGATGATTACCGATTGCGAAACTTTGATTTTGTTCGGCGGTTTTTTTATTTGTTCGAACGACAATTTGTTTATTTTTTTTTTGAATCGAGATCTAGTTTGATAAGCTGAAGGAAAGGAGAAGGAAGGGATAGTGGGTACGGTTGATAAGGATAACGGCTTTTACGCGTATGATTTTTATTAAATATATATTATTATTATAGTAGAAAATATCTCATCTAAACACCTGAAATTCTCGAGCTCCAAATGAAGTGTGCCGCCTGACATTCCTAATGTTATACCCCAATTTCGAACACAATGGAACTAGTTTCAAGGTGTAATTCGATCGTATATAGAAGATAGCTTTTCAAATCGAATTATTTTAATTAAACTCTAACATAAATTTCTATGCGTTTCAAGCTCGCACGGCCAAACAACAAGTCTGATCGCTACGAAACTTGAAATCCTACAATAATTCACTATTACAGATCCGATGAAACAGGTTTCGTCGAAATCCGAGATAGCGGCCAAAATGGCTATTTTTACTCGACAATTAATATATAAAATTTCCAAATTCTAATTATTCGCATTTAAATCAAAATTTTGAAAGTAAATGATCTTCATTCATATTTATATAAAATTTGAATCAATTTTCGATGCCATTTTCATTCACATTAAGTCCAAAATTCCATTATTTAAATAATTACAACATAAATTGAAACAATTTAATTACCCGATACAACAATACTAATAATTCATTAAATTTTATTTTTAACCAATTTTATTCAATAATTGTATCAAATCCTATAATCTAAAACAGTTAAAAATACAGGTCGTTACATATACTGGGAAGGGATAAAGAGAGATGTTGGAGAACGTCAACATGCCAACAAGTTAAGCTGAACACCAAAAGCAAGTGGACTTTTATAGCTATTAGAGATTCCAGTGTGGAAGTGGAATTTAGTTTTTATAGACTTCGTTAATGGTTTGCCAAGGTTAAGGGCAGTGAACGAGAGTATATGAGTCATCTTAGATAGATTGACAAAAATACCAATTTTAATCCAGTGCAGTCACGAGAACAGCAAAAAAGTTAGGTGAGATGTATGTGAAGACTATAGTGAGACTACATGGAGTTCCAAATACTATAATTACCGAGACCCTTTTTTGCCGGTGAGTTCTGGCAGAGCCTACAAAGTAATTTGGGTTAGGAGTGGTGTATGAATACAGCTTATCATCCACGAACAAATGGATAAATCGAGAGGGTCAGCCGAGTGTTTAACGATTTGTTACGAGCATGTGTATTAGAAATACGGGGATCTTGGGAAGATCGCTTATACCTGGTAGAATTTTCATACAACACTAGTTATTAATCCAGTATCTGAGATGGCACATTTCAATCTATTGTATGGAAGACCTTGAAAGTAACCTGTATGTTGGTGCGAGATGGAAGATATACTCGTTCTAGGTCCAGATCTTGTGAGAGAAGCTTCGGAGAAAGTTTCCTAATTTTACAAAAAATGATATATGCTTAATCAAGGTAGAAAAGTTATGGCGATAGGAGGTGGAATGATTTAGAGTCTGATCTTGGGGATTGGAAATTTGTTAAAGTCTCACCGATGAAAGACGGTATGAGGTTCAAAAAGGCCAGAAAGTTGGCACCGAGATATGTTGGCCCATTTCCGATACTAGAGAGAATCGATAAAGTAACCTATAGGATTGAATTGATGAAAAAAATTTAGGGTCCGTAAAGTGTTTCATGCATTACATCTAAGGAAGTATCTCCAAGACCTTAAGAATGTTGTGAGTCCAAGAGAGCTACGGAAGATTTGGTTGCTGAACCAAATATGGTATATGTAGGGAAGCCTATTCGGATAGTGGACCGAGCGAAGAATCTTCGAAATAAGGTAGTGAAGCTTGTGCGAGTCCACTGTAGTAAAGACCGAGATGACTGTACTTGGGAAAAAGAAGATAAAGTCAGAAGGACTTATCCTAAGTTATTTTCTTAGATTAGCATGTGCGTTTGCTATGCTTCATTGTAAACCATGTATATATATGTGATATTATGGTTGGTTTGGTTATGTATTGGTAAATGCATTAGTACATTTTGTTTGGGACACAATTGATAGAGTTAAGGGTATGCCAAAGGGGTAATTATGTAATTTGTTACATATATCTAACTCAATAACCAATCTTGTTCAAATAAAAGGCGTTTTTTCATATTATATACTTATCATATTGTGATATGCAATTAATTAATTAAATTAAGCATATTAAATAGAAAATCCTTAAATGACATGTCATGTGATAATAATTACAATGTGTTGTACTCATGAGAAATTTATCACATTAAAAACAATATATTATTTTAGGCATTGTCGGTCAACATGTTTCGAGACAGGATATCGATATCCGTCAAGACTAGAGTACTTAATGCCCTGTAAATGCGGAGCAGTGCATTACTTATGGCTGCTCAAGCCACCAACAGATTGCATATTGATAGTTATTAGACAACTATGGAATGAATCACACGAGAGTTTTCTATTGGTTAATATAACTAAGGTCGAACCTGTGCAGTTAAAGCGCTCGGTGGATTCAATGCGGTAGAGGTGCAAAAAGTCATAGCGGGGATGTAGCGAAGATATAGCGGGATATATCGGATTACTCTAAAATAGCATATAAATCCCATACTTGTTGTTTTTACAAATATATAGATAGTAATTATGTGAAAAATTAACATTCAAATGAATTATAATTAATACAAAAATAATTTTAAATAAAAATATGTGCAAATGTATTGTAAATGAACGTAAAACTGTTATATAACTTAATTAAATTTAGTAGAATATTAGAGTATTATCATTTCTAAACATATATCAAAAATTCAATGAAATTAATTAATTTCATAATTTTTATAGTGTATAAATATCATTTTTCAATCCAATTTTTTATAGAAGATATAGCGGAAATAGCGGAATATAGCGGAAATAACGGGATATAGCGGAAATAGCGGGGATTAAAGCGGAAAGGCTATATGTTGGGGATATATGGAAAAATCGTAGCGGTAGGAATCCGCTATAAGATATATCGGAGTTATAGCGGGGATATAGCGGGGCATTAACTGCACAGGGTCGAACAGAGAATCTCGAAGTGACAGTATTACATAGTTCTCTCGATTTTAGAATACCATTAAACTTCAATGTAGACACTTTACTTTGATTATAGTTAAATTCTGACATGACGTCCATCAAACAACTCTAGTTGGGTATATGTTTAAGCATTGGAAGTGAAACAATATTCAATAGAGAATTCATCTCCTCGGTTATATAGGGTTAGTATCACGATCAACTATAGTCGACTAAAAACCAAAGTCTCTAGCCAGAGAAGTACGATTAATTATTATTATTATTATTGAACCAAGAAAACACAATAATGAAATTGAATGTGGACGATATTGGAATTTTAACTGAAACAAAATTCCATAAATCCTAAACTGAAATAGTTTTGACGAAGAGAATTGGTGTAAATAATCGTTACTACCTTTTGCCGATTATAACAGTAAAAATAGACTTTACTGAAAAAATGTTTAAGGGATAAATTCAGCCAAAATGTTACACCGCTAGCTAAGGTGATGTGTGAACGTTAATATTCGAATTGTTTGATAATAATCGCAGATTGAATTTACAACTTTGATTCGCACAACGTAATGATGAATTCTTTGAATAAGCCACATGATTTAATTAATTTATTGTAAATTAGTTAAGTTAACTAATTTTTATTAAATATCAATCATTAAATTTTATTTGATGTTTGAATACCATTACAATTTAATGAAATGCGTATATATAAAAAGTTGTATATGCGCCTATCGATATTCGATATCGATAGAATATCTAAGTTAGATTTAGATAGAATAAATACTAAATGGGCTTGGGAAATTTTGAGGCCCATCTTGCCTCTTTCTACGGCCAGCCAAGTGGGAGAGGAAGTGTTTTCAATTTCGAATTAAAAACGCAAGAGAAGTAACTAAAAGAAGGCAAAAGATCTCTAGCCTTAATCATCATTTATTACCTTCTTAAAAGATATCATTCATTAGTTTTTTTCTTCTCTCTCCATCCAAGCATAGTTGAAATTCCATGGCCTCCACGGTTTGGATATCCTAAAACATTTCTATTAAAATCAAATTATTGAAGGTGGTTGGTGGCTATTGATCATCATTGCAAAATCCAGAAGCTGATTTAGTTGAATCTAGGAACTTTGTTTATCATTCAAGGTACAACTTTTGGCTACATCTTATGATAACATTCAAATTTTATTTAATCATATGTTAGTCAAGTTCACATGGTTTAGATCCTATACATGTTGCATATCATATGTTTGTATGTTCATCTTGCAATACAATTCAGATCCCTTTTTCACCACACCTCAATTAATTAATATATTCAACATGTTAATTTAATTTAGATCCCTTTTTATGCCACATCTCGATTGACTATACTTTCATTATATTGATATATTTTAGATCCTTCGTCTCTTTTGATTATTTGTTCATATTGTTTGTATACTTTAGATCTGAATCATTTTGCAATGAATTTATCTGTGCTTAAGTTGTCCGATTTTGTTGTTGTTTAGAAACTATTGTTTAAACAAAAAGGAAATTTTGATTAAAAATTATTCTTAGTTGTGTATGTCTGTATGTATATGTTACATAGTTATTTAAACAATTATGACTAAAAAAATTGATTAATTTTTAACTAATTTAGATTGAATACATGTTTTACATGGTTGTTGTTTTAAATATAATTTGTTTGGTTATTATCTCCAAACGTATGAAAATTAATTTAATTTAAAATCTATAAATGGACTTTTATTTGTAAAATCACAAACCATTTGATTCCTTTTTAAGTTGAAAGTTAGGGTTAAATTAGTTAACTTTATATGTGTGTGTGTCTACACACACCCCCCCTCTCTGTGTGTGTATGTTATTTTAACTTAAATTTTATATAATGAACTTTTTTGTAAAACTATAAAAAATTAATTTTGAAGCCGTCCTTAATCAAAACTAGATTTATAATTGTTAATTTTTGATTTCAAAACATATGAAATAGTCACACTTAATTTTGACATATTTATGTGTGTGTTATACATATGCATACACACACACACACACATATATATATATATATACATACACACACACACACACACATATATATATATATATATATATATTCTTAAATCAAAGTTGTGGACAATAAAGGCATATAAAAAGAGACAAATGGGTCTGTTGCGATGTAAATCCCAACAATTACATACGACCACATTAGACATGCACACTTCATATTTGTATCATGTGCACTATACACATATAAGTTTATTTGATACACTTATAAATTAAAACTTCAGAAAAACACTTTTTAAACAAATTAAGTAAACTAAAGATTTTATTTGAAATGATTCAGGTTGGATCTAAAATCCATTTAAACTTTGTAGATTCAATAAAGATCTAAAATTTAAATTCCTTTATGAAATTTACCCATTTAACATGCTGCAACCCAGCCTGGTTCCTTCAACAAGGGTGGGAAACTTATGTGTTTATGCTAGAGTGGGCATGGAAAGATTAAGAATCGCTATCATATCTTATTAGAATTTCAAGGACAAAAATTCTATAAGGGGGTGTAGTTGGTAACACCCATTAAATTAATATATAAGTACTTATGAGAATAAAGATTTAAATGATTCGATTATGTAATTAATAATAATATAACGAGATAAGTATTTGGGTGTACATTTACTTATTAGGTTGTTACTTAATGAAACTAACTATAATCAATTAAATGAGAAAGAGGAGTGCTGAGCAAGCGACCTAACTATTCATGGGATTAAATATAACAATTTTATCTCTTTACAATCATTCTACTCCCTTAAAATAAAACATAAACTTTAAGCATTTTAGTGGTATATGGCTTCCTAAGAAAGAATAGAGGAGAAGATTAAAGCTAAGGGAACTAAAAACTATATCTACTAAGAAATCTAGGTGAGTAGTATATTTCATAATCCTTGAGTTCCTTGGTAATTAGGGATGGTCGTGATTAATTTAGACTATTTGTCATGCTTCTTGTGGTTAAAATGATCCGAATATTTAAAATAATGTTATAAACATAATTTTAGAGATGGGTTTTGATTTATAAAATTTTCCCATAAAGGAATAGTTAGATATGGATTATCTAAAAACCATTTATTATAGAAATATGCGGTTTGAGAAATTTTATGAAAATAAAATACATAAAAATATTTTGTAAGATTTTTTGGAATTTTATAAATGATTTTTAAAGTAAAATACCTATAGCTGAAGAACGACTTCTAGGTACCAAAAGGCAAATTTTGGAGACAAGGAGGTAATTAAATGATTAAAGTATGTAAACAATGGTCAAGAGACCAGATCCAAATTATAAGACGAATGAGTTAGAAAAGTATTGTAGTAGCTGAAAAAGGATGAAGTTGACATATATAATGGTGGTGTAAGATGTGTAGAAGTTTGGCTTTTGACATGAACAGAGCGGCAATGCCAATGGTAGATTAACCGAATCGAAACAAAATGAACGAGAAAACACTAAGATAAGACCAAAGTGTAATGCACTAGAAATGCTAAGTATGAGCCTATGCTATTAAACCGTAGGGAATTGCCGAGGGCTAAAGGTGAAGGAAGATTTAATGACGAGAGAGGAATTATAGGCAGAGGAGGTGATTTTTGTAACCTAGAATAGATATTTTGCATGAAAATGGAATGAAACAAAATTAAGTCAGGCTTCCCTAGACGAGACCGTGAGTAGTGATTGCCGAGACCTATTAAGTTTCGGTGGAAGGTTAATACTGAAACCTATTCATTTTTGGAGGGTAGAGTTAATACTAAGGCTATGATGGCAGAAAACATTATGAGATGTGATATATAAAAGAGATGGTTCCGGCATTAGAATACCAAAGATAGTTTTGGAACTTTCAGTAGTTTAATGAATAATTAAGGATAACACCTATGAAATGAATAGTTAGGTAGAGCATTCGGTAGATGGTGTAAGGTCTACTGTGGCAACCAAGAACAAAAAGTGTAGATGTAATGCATATGGGGCAATCGAAACACAGAAGCGTAGGAGTAAGTCTTCTGTGGCAACCGAAACACGAGAGCATAAGCATAAGGCCCTTGTATCAATTGAAACATGAAATCGATGGTGTATGGCTTGTGTATTAACCAAAATATGAAAGCATTGGTATATGGCCTAAGATGGCACATGAAACAAAAAAGCGATTGGTTAAGGCCTAAGTTGCAACCAAAGCAGAGTTCGATAGATGACATTCGGCATGATGTGGTAGTCAAGAACCAAAAGCATAGGTGCAAGGCCTAAGTAGCAACTGAAATACGAAAATGTGGGTGTAAGGCCTGAGTACAACTAAAAAACGAGAGCGAAAGTGTAGGGCCTAACTCGTAACCAAAACCAATAATATAACTAGTAGAAGCTAAGGAAGCAAAGAAGGCATAAGGCCTTAGTGGCACCCGAAGGCTTTGTAGCTTAGATTTTGAGAAGAAAGGTGATTAGGAACTCATAATAGCATACCTAGTAAAATGACTATTGATTCGTCACGATATTACAACATGTATATGATCCTTGGGAATGAAATAATGATATATGTACTTATGTTTCCAGTCGTTAAATAAACATTGTGTAATAGTGAGTGGAAACCCTTTATGTGCTTTAGCGGCATGGTCTCACTATGTTTTATGTTTAGGGTAATATAACACTCATACCATACTTTATGTCTTATCCTTTTTTTTGTCATTGTTTTTCCATAAACTCATGGGTACTCATTTGATTATGTTAGTTTACTGATCTGGGTGGGTTACTTTCAAAAGACAAACGAAGAGTTCAGACGATGAAGCAGAAGGCTTAAATGATATAATGTTGGTTTGATTCCATTGTATGAAGTGTTCATGTCAACATCTTCATATGCTGGGTAGGACACTAATATCTTTGTTGTATGACATTTTAACCCCTGCATAGGCATGTTTATGGGGACAATTTGAAAATGTAAAAATTATTATGTATGATATTTATTAGCTGCTCTGTTTACTTCAATTGTTGATATATTTATATAACGGATCTCATCTCCTTGTCGAAAGACAATTCCAAGGTGACCTTTTCCCCAACAACATATTGGAGTTCCATCTTTGGGTTTCAAAATAAATGATGTTCTACTAGTTCAATTTAAGAGAAAACCTTTTCCCCAACAAGTTGATCAAATAGGTCATCAATGCGATACAATGGATAATGGTATTTCCTCATCGGCTTGTTCACTTCCTGACAATCAACACATAGTCTGAGGGAACCGTCTGTCATAGTGGTGAAAATGACAAGCACCCCCATCTAGAGATATTCCTTCAAATGAAACCATCCTGCAACAACTCAGAAACTTTTTTATCCAACTCTCTTCATTCTTATGGAGCCATATTCCAAAGTGACATCATGACAAGTGTAGCATCTTTCTCAAGGTCAGTTCTAAATTCAATCTCTCTTACGGGAGGAGGACTAGAAAGTTCAACATATACATATGGAAACTCCTATGCTATAGGGATAGATGATAATTCGTCATGTAATAGATCGAGCCAATATAAATAGCTCTTGACCATAAAAATATCGAGCTTGCAGAAAACAACTAGGTCAAGCCCTCCATCACTTCTCATCCGAACTACCCCTCTTATCATAATCCAACACCACCATATAATGTGCCATCCACTCATTCCCAAAATCAATCCATACCCTAAGAAACTTAGTATGTATGCGTCAGAATGGAACTCCATGCCATGTATGACTAGTTTTAGATCATTGAAAATCATATATAGATAGGTTGATCCCTCAACATGATTTGACATCATGATATATTCATGCACTATGCAAGGTCTAAGGTCTAAACTATCAAATAATGTACTTATAATGAACGAATGAGATGCACCCGTGTCAAATAAAGTACGGATGGGAGAATCATATAGTAACAACACACCTTCCATCATGATTTGTTTCCCCTTCTCCTAAGTAGATGGTGTCACAATACTAGCGGTTGGGATAGCATCCAATGCATATGCCTTAACAACTTGCTCCTCCTATGGCAAATTTGGGCACTCCCTCTTCATATGACACAACGTGCAACAACTATAACACTTAATCTTTCAATGATTCACCATACAATCCTTTGCTACATGACCTTTATATGACATCACCTACAGGTAATTGCCTTCTTCTTTTCCTATCCCCCTTGTGGTCCATTCCCTTTACGCTTCCACGGCTACTGATTGACCGCCTTCTTGGATTGATCCTTAACCATCTCTACGTTAATAAAATTCAACAAAGATGTCTCCTTTAAACCTTCGACCATGGCACCATAGGGATCTAGTGAGCACAACACCTTAAGTGGTGAATTCAATCCTTTCATGAACTTCATCGCCTTCTTATCTATGGTATTAATCAAATCAAATCCAAAGCTTGCAAGCTCATTAAACTAGTTCACATATTCTACAGCAGACAAATCACCTAACTTCAAATGAATAAAATTCTCTAACAAATGTCCCTTCTTAGCCCTTGAGAAAAACTTATTCTCACACTTCCTCTTAAAATATGCCCATGTGATATCCTCCTTACTAACTCTTGAATAACAATTTCCCACAAGTTTCATGCTTCTCTCTACAAATGCTAGGAAGCCAGCGGAACTCCCGTATTAGATTAAATATCTTCTCACGCATGCTTAGCCATGCCAACATCTCTGTATAAGGTTCAGTTCCAACATAGGGTTTACCACCCAACTAGAGAAGTCCTTGCATAAGTTGTCGGACAGGAACAACTCCTTGTGTAGTAGGTGCAGGTACTGCAGGGTTAACAGTGGTCTGGCCCATCACTTGCAAATATCAGCAGAACCAAATTGCGTTGTTCACACCAGGAATATTGTTATACCTAAACAATACTAGCTATCGCGGGTTGAAAATGAGCCATCATAAGTTGATGGAAAATGAAGCTACCAAGAGATAAAAGCCAAAAAAACAAACTTTCAAAAGTTGATGAGAGATTGGTTATCATAATTTAAAGACCAAGCAGGCCATCGCAAGTTGATGAGAGATAGGCTATCGCATGATGAGGACCAAACAGTCTATCCCAAAGTTGATGAGAGATGGGCTATCGCATGTTGAGGACCAAATAGGCTATCGCAAGTTAATAAGAGATGGGCTATCGTATGTTGAGAACCAAATAGGCTATCGTAAGTCAGTGAAAGATAAAGCTATCACATATTGACATTAAATAAGTCTACGCATGTTGAGATCCAGGAAAGCTATTATAAGATAATAATATGAGCCATCACAAGTCGAGGCTATAAGCTACCACAGGATGATGATACTTTCCATGGTAAGGTGACATTACCAGCTATCACAAGTAGAACATCAGTGAAACCATTGAGGAGTGCACCAGATAAGGCTATCACATATTGATAGGTAAAGCTATCAAAAGTTGACACAAACCAAGCACATGACAAAATAAAGGGAGGAGCCGTAACAAGTTAGTGATTCAAAACTATTGCATACTGATGGAATGAGCTATCGAAAATTGATACTCTAAGGCTATCACATATTGATGGAGTGGGCTATCGGGGGATGATACTTCAATGCTATTGCATATTGATAGAATGGGCTATTGAGGATTGGTACTTCAAAGCTATCGATTACTAATAGAATGGGCTACATACGGGCTATCATATATTGACAAATTGAGTTATCGAAAGTTGATAATCTAGAGCTATTACACTTTGAAAAATATACCCAAAATCAACATCTTAACTGGCCACGCAGCATTCTTATATTGGGCTAACTGTGCCACGACATCACAAAGAAGCTAAAGAAAGGTAGTGCCACATGTCATCTCGAGCATATGCCACGTCAGCAAATCATGATCGTTAGTTTTCTTAAATGACACATGTCATGAATCTAAAGGCTAAAGTTTTCTATAAATAGGCATGTATCCCATACTAGAAAGGGGAAGATTCATAGATCTTGTTCTTCTTCCTCATTTTAAAGTTTCTTGTATGTGCAGTAAAAAGATTGAGATTGGGATTTCAATGGCCGTTAGGTCAAATTGAAATTGGAAATTTATTTTTGGAGGACTTGAATAGAATTTTATTTGCATAACTAGCTTCATGTGAACTTATGACTTGCACTTGATTCCTTTTAGACTAATGACTTGCGTATGCATCCTTTGACTTGTATATCAAACTCTAGGAGTTATCTTCTTTTAATCTCCAAGCACTTAGGCTCAGACTAGATATTTACTTAAAAAATATCTACAGTATCGACTCTAATGCCATTTTTGATTTTGGTTTCAAATCCATCAGTATTAATCTCTGCTCTAATTTCTATCTATAGTATCGTAATATACAAAATCTTGATGAACTTGGTTCATTAATGTGCAAGTAAACCATATTCTAAGATCATGTGTTTAATACGATTGAATACAATGAGAATCTTGTTGTTTTGAAAACAACACTAGACCAAGGACTAATGTCCGATTAGGAATTCCATCAATGAAATGTCAGTCTTGATTAGTTTACTTAAGTGCAACCTATTCGATATCCTTAAAATATTAAAGATGTCTGAATGCGCTTTTGTAAAGAGTTTGGTGTAATCTTGTAGTGAAAGTTTTCTTTTGAATGGTTCGACCATTTTGAAAAGAAAATGAATGTTTGATAATGGATGTAAAATTAGCACGGTTGGGATAAAGTGAGTGAATGATCACTTCTACATCATGAAGAGACATCGAAAACGAGAATTGTATAAAATACTAGTAGATGCTTAAAATGGAATGATAAATGTGGTTCATATTCCACACGTATTTCATTATAGAAAGTTGTTTTCTATAAGAGTTGTTTCTTTGAGTGTAAGATATTTGATCTAAAATTCTCAACTCTAAACTAGTTACAGTGGATAAAATGAATTGCCCATAATAAGTGGTTGAATGGAGCTTCGCATTTCATGCACTGTTATAGTAATGGAGGAAGTAGTGTGAGCATATCATATGGCACTTATTAATGGATGCATCAAATTACAAAAGATTGTCTTCGTATATATACCAAGTATTATTTATGAAATAATAACGGTTTTAGTTTGTCTGAAAATAAATATAGTTTTAGTTCAATATGAATATTATGAATAGTCATTATAAAATAAATATATTACAATGATTGTATTTATTATAACAATACCGATGCCTGATACATTAGCTATAAAACATAAAACTATTTAAATTTTCTGTAATTATTTAAAAAATTATGGACTAAGTCATATCCTTAAGAATAATTCTTTAATCATATAATTACGAATCATGTGGTACTTATGAAGTGTATCTCAAAAGATCAAGGGAAAATCACTCATTCGGTGGGTGTGATAAAAGAGTTAATGAACTCTTCGGATCGATACATATAGGTGTATGTAACACCCTGCATTTTTATATAGTTAGAATTTAACAAATGACGATAAGCAATTAAAATAAATAATTTTGGAATTTTCAAAATATGGCTTGGGACTTGTACCATTGCGTCCGGGGCGATTTTCAGAGCAGTTTCCATAAATAACTTGTCAAAATCCGAGCCAATATGAAGAAGTTACAAACGAAACAAAAGAGGGAAAGAAAATGAATACATACATACATACATATATATATATATATATACATATATATACGTTTATGGGCCGACCAGAAGGTCGACCCAAATAGCTCCAAGGTCGACCGGTGGCTATGGGTGGTCGACCGCCCGTCAACCCGCATACGGCCTGGACGAATCCTCGTCCAGGTACGTACAGTGACGTATTTTTGGTTTAAACGCGATCTGAGCCATACGTTCTTCGATCCTATGGCTCCGAACGACCTTATGACATGGTGGCTCCAGGTTCAATCCAAGAATCCAACGATTTGAGATCCCCAAGCTCCCCTATAAATAGAACCCTAGGCTTAGCTCTTTTCTCATAATTAGATTTTCTCCCAATGGGTTCTTGGCCTAAGGCTGAACCCTAAATAGAAAATATTTCTTTGGGTCCTTGGCCAAAAGGCTGGACCCTAAAAAGAAATTATTTCTAGGGAGAAGATCTTCTAAATTAAAATATTATGCACCTTGGAGGGGGATCCAGAAGGACCATGGAGCCAAGCTGAGCACATGCAAAGCTAAGGACGTCATGTGAGTGGATTTATTTATATATCTTTTAAGTTTAAGATATATTATCGTTAAATTCCCGTTTAACCAATTTTTTTCAATAATTAATCCTATTAATTAAGTTATGCTGAACTATAAGGAATATACAATTTATTTACATCTGTTTCTACGTTTTGGATTTCTATGCAAGCGTCATTCTTCTTCTATTTTCTCCTCTTTCTTCGCGTATGGATTAGAATAGATTAAACGTGAATATGGATTAAATAATTAAGAATACTGAAATGAAGGAAATAAGATGTAAAGTAATAAAAGTTTGAGGAATGGAATTACTGTAATAAATTACGTTAAAATGAGAAAAGTTAATTAATCTAATAATTGGATTTGGGAGTAACTAAAAGGTTAATTGGTTGGTTTAAAAAATAGGATACATTTCTATAATTTAATATTTAAAAGACAACAATGAACGTAATTGCCAGAATAAAAGAAATAAAAAGAGAATTAGTGTAAATAGAGAAACCACTATATTTTACACTATTCTAAAATAGTAAAAGAAATATCTAGCAGTTACGAATTATTGTTTATAGTATTATTTAATATTAAAATATGGAAATGGATTTTTAAATATATTTTTCATAACCAACCAAATAAAATAGAATTACTTCCTAGAATAGAAGATAATAAAGCAAAGTATGACACGAATCAAGTAAATTATTAGATAAGAACTTGAAGCTGTAAACGATAATGTACCTAGGTCTGCATTCACTACGCAGACTATTTAAGAAGATAGTTATTATGATAAGTGAATTATATAATATAAGAGAATAAAAGAGTATTCTATATCATAATAAAAGAAGGTAGATTAGAACAGAAAAGAAATGCTGGAATTATGTACGGACAATAAAAGAAGGGAAAATGAAAATTACAGGTAGAATTATAACATAGGTTATAATTAATTAATAAGAACGGAAAAGCTTATATTGAGACTTTGAATAAATTAATGAGCAATAATAATGGTAGAAGATTATTTAAATAATTTGTATTCAGTCAATAAGCAAATAAAGCAGGAATGATAAAAGAGGCTTATTTTAATGAACTTAAGATTTATATTAAGTTAAATAAGGAAGATAATGAATGTGGCTCATACCAACAGCATTCCCTATTAAATAAATGGAAATCTCACAATAGATAGAGGTGAGATGAGGGCAAGAATATGCTAATTAGGATAAATAAGTAGCCAACAGAATAAGAAAGTAAACTAAATGCAAATTAAAAGATTAGATTTAGGGTCTAATAAAAGAATTGAGATGCGTTTGGAGCAGCCCAAAGGATGAAGCGACTAACAAAGCAGTTCATCACGGATTTCAGAAATGGAGAAGCACGTCTAACTTAGTATTTTTGGGCTTCAAGGAAGTACAAGACTTCAACGGGACGTGAGGATACTCTAGGATGGCCCTCTAGGTAGGCCTAACGAAGCTGCACCCCCGGAGACAGGTCTGTAGGTGTTCCATCAAGAGAGTATGCCTTGAGTGCATTTCCATTGTAGGCCTAACAAAGCAGACCTTTGTAGGCAGTCAGAAGGGGTTGGTGTTCGGAGTAGTCCAATACTTGCAAGTAAGTTTGAGGATAGTCGCATGCGGATATCGGACAGCATCAAAACTAAGAGCAAGTTCGGGAAAGACTAGAGTTAAAACCAAAAGTGCAATGATTCTTTCACTATCGAGACATTGGATGAGGGACACCGCCATTTGGATGTTAGATTGTTTGTAGTATGGCACGGCCACTTAACTCTTTAGAAGTCTTTCGGTTAGTTGAGGGGTGGCTGCGTGGGGCCATAGCCACGATGAAAAAGAGACAGACCAACTAGAATATCTCTATTGTAGGCCAAACGAAGCAGTCCTTTATAGATATAGAAAATCCCCGACTGAATTTCGTACAAGGTAGACCTTGTTGGCAGGATTCGGATAGTAGACAGAACGATTACGTAGCCCTCAATGTACGCACTGGGTGGTACATTATGGATGTATGAGCACTGCATAGACTAGTGCAGATGCGATTTACGTTTTCATAGTAAGTAGTGGTGCATCTGTATTGTATGCCTTACAAAGCAGTACTTTACAGATGTAGCTACGGAACGCTCGCAGAGTAAGACGATGGAGCATCTGTATTGTAGGCCTTATGAAGCAGTCCTTTACAAATGTAGTTATGGAATGCTCTCGAAGCAAGACGATGGAGCCCTTATCGAGGAGGATACGGAAGGTACCATGGGTGGTACCTAGGACCAATATGGTCATTGGGCATATAACAACATATATGTATATATTAGTTATTAGGTTTTAATCTACTATGGAGTAGATGGGCATGGTTCACGAACCGAGGCGAGAGTATTGTAACCTAATGAACCTAATATAAGAGTAAATGGAAATAAAACGATATATGTAGAATTAAGCCTAGAAGTATATAATTTATTCATTCAGCAGAACTTTTGTTCTGACGCCCTCCTCATAACATCCTATAGGTTAGGTAGATGGCAGAGACTTCTCAGCTTTATGACACTTTCTTAGAAAGTGTTATTATTTGGGTGAGTATTTACTTACTATTATATTTTAGTCAATCCCGCTGTGAGATAGATTATTGAGCTCTGATATATTTGTCTTTGCCTATTTGTAGGATACCAGATACCCAACTAGGGCTTCGGTGGCTTGGTTTTTAGCATTTTTGCGAAAAATCCGGACCACTGGAATTCGGGTTGTTACAGTGTATGTAGTCCAAAGTCTAATGATACCAATACGTATCCACTTATTTCGTTAAATTCACCGATGAATTATCATAGACATTAATGTGTATATTTGATATACAAGTAGTATATCTTAGATAAGGTCATAGAATTTAAAATGGAAGTAAAAAACATAACATGCAAAAGAAATAAAACAATTTGATTCACTGAATAGATGAGTATATTGGAAAGGAGTTCCAAATTTACCTAAAACGAATAAGATTCGATCTCAAAGTCACTGTTCCCTATGATACGTGACGATGTAATGATAAACAGTTATCAGAAGTTGCTGGACAAAGTATGATTGATGATGAGTGAAGTTGAGCTAACTTCTTTCTATAAGGACATGTACCTAAGAATAAGTACATGTGTTAAATTAAATTTCATCAAAGCATACTTTATGAGCTCATATAAGATAGGAGTTAATGAGAAAGCCCTACATGTCCAAGATCAAAGAATTGAGAGGTTGCACGAGCCAAGTGGCTGCAAGTAAAATTCACTCGTGTGTGATCATGTGTTGATCACCTCAAAGGAGTTTAGTACCGACCAACAATGGTTTACTAATTTATGCCATGAACATAAGTTTCACGAAGTCAAAATTGAATCGGCCTCATGTAAGTATTATATACGATCCAAAGACACTAAAACAGAAACTGGTTATAAATGAAATGAAATTAACTAAGCCTAAAACGAACACAACACATTAGAATGTCTAATAAGAATTCTCGTTGATTAAAAGAGAAACTATGAATTTCTTATCAAGGTCGAAAAAAAGAATTGTTAGTCATAAAAATTTCCCCAGTTAATAATGAGCCATGAAGAGCATAGACTCTACCATATCATGAAGCTTTAAACTCTAAATGAATTCCAAGTACATTATCAAAATACGATTTTGATAGTTGTACCCAAAGGGATATGATTCATCGACTGCATGTATGTCTTTAAAAGAAAGATCAATGCAGTTGGAATATAGTAAACAACATTGATGAGCATTTAACATGCTTAAGATAATTTGGATTCTACTTGCAAAATTGTCGCCCAATATAATTTTGCATTTTGGTACATCCAAGGTAAAACAGCAATTTAGAATGATGATTTAGAATAAACTATTTTCACATAATAACCAAAATTTCACGACATCAGTAGGAGCGATAACTGAGTTTATAAGTGCAGTGGAAGATACCAAAACTGATACAACAGTATCTTTCGACAAGCATCGGAATTGAGCAAATATTTTGATAGGGAAATCAAATAATTTGATTATCAGTTAAAATGAAGAGGAAGCGTTTTTTTGTAAGAAAGAATATTGAGAGGTGCTAAAATATTTCTAAAATTATAAGTAAACAACATCCTACCGATTGCTAAGATGTGCCCATGTTAAAATCGGTTTGTTTGTTCAATTCTCTACATATTGATTTGAAAATTATATCTTTTATAATCATTATAAAAGGATGTTAAGATTGTCCAAAAAGGTATACATAAGATATACACAAACACCATATTAAAATATTTAATGTGGAGCTTATGAGATACGTGTTAGCAATAGAAATTATCATATATGCTATGTTTTCTACTATGTCATGTTTCGCCTATGTACTTGGTACATTGAGCAAATATCAAATCCGAATAAAGATCGCTAAATGGTAGCTCAGAGTACTCTCAAGTGTTTATAAAATACTAGAGAATTGTTTATGGAAACAATGAACTCCTCATATGGAGTATTCCGATTCGAACTTCATAAGTGATATAGAATATAGTATGTCAATCTAACGACTTATGATATATACTTAGTTATATTGTGATATAATTAATTAAGTAATTAATTTAAAGTATATTAATAAGAAAATCCTTACATAAAATTCTATGTGATTGTAGTTGCAAATAGTTATAATGATAAACTAGCGAATACACAGAACAAATCATAAATGGTTACAATCGTGAACTGATGAATATGATTGTACTTGCAATCCTTAAATATCTAACTGTGGGAAGCAATGGAAAGTATTCATTTTCTCCATAAAACAAATCTTCCTCATTAATTCATTTTTTCAACCTTCCCCTACTTCTCATCACCAAATATTAACATTTAATATGTTTAATTAATTATATTAATTAATTAAAGCAAAAACATTCAAATAAAATATAATTTTATTAAAATAACTAGATTAGATCTAGCATTGGATATTAGACTTCGTAGGCCCACTAATATCCAATTAGGATTATTATTTTAAATCTACTCATTTCATCTGTAGTGAATTAGACTGGGTTCCAATAATACATTTCTCTAATGAACTCATTTTCCATCAAATCTTTTCACCTCCTCTTGTAAGGCGATTTTCCAAACTTTATCAAAATGTCTTTTATTTTGCCTTATGGGAATTTTGGATCTATATTAAGTGCATGAAACGTTACTATAGGGTCAATTCCAACCATATCCATATGGGTCAAAGAAAAAACATCTTTGTTTGATGAAAGGAATAGAACTAGTTTCTCCTTTGTATCAACATCTAGTCCTTTTCCTATCCTTACAACTTTAGCAGGATTATGTAGATCTATGTTAATTTCCTCTAACTCCTTTACGTTCAAATTTTCATCGGTATCTTTGGAATCCATTTCAGGAAAGATTTTTCTAATTTCTTTGTCATGATTTACTTCGAGGTATGTTTGATTCAACTAGATGTGTTTTCTCTTCTTTTCATGCAACTTAATGATTCTGCGTAACATCTTTTCTTTCTCAACCAATAAACTATGTTTGTTTACCATTGATGTCAATTTTGATAACTGATATCCAAAGGTTGTACGTTTTCATTTTTAATTAGTTTATTTACCATAGGGTCAGAGCAAGAATTATTCTTTTATTAAATTGCTCCAGGGTTGCAAAGTACATTTCCATAGAGCTAAATTTCTTTCCTCGCACTGTCCCCATCTTTCTTTTAAAAGAAATTTCAAGATTAAGTGCTTTAGAGAAATAAATGCTTCCAACTCATATAGAGTGGGCCTCCCAAAGAATGCACTTTAGTAGGGGGTTGGTTCATTACTACAAAATGAGTTTCAAAGGTCACTGAAAAAGGAAAAATCCTCATTTGAACGTATATCTTTATGCCTTATTAGAGTTGACACTTTATTATTGAACCAAAGATCAACTCCAAGCTTGGCTCTAGTTTTCCCTCGAGAATATACATTTGATCAAAAGCGTGTTTGAAGATCGCATTCACTGCAATTCCCATGTCCACCAAGATTTTAAAGACTAAAGAAAGTCCAATTTGAGTAGAAATCATTAGCGGGTCATTACGAGGATGCCTCGCTCCCCTTAGCTCTTTTGGAGTAACCACTAAGTCTGGAATCGTAGTAGCACTAAGAATTCATTGGTGGCTCCTCCCCAACTGAATAGATTCCTTCTTTACCTTCCTGGATATATTTGTTTCTTGCTCCCTTGCCATTCCCAAAATATGTAGTCCAATATGAATCACATCAATTGGATTTATTGGTGGTGGAAAATCCTACTGAGGCTCATTCTTTAGAAAGTTGGCATTATTGGTTGGGCATTTTTTATTACTACCTGGTCGAGAGAATTTTTGATCCCTTTTGATAACTCCTTCAGTGCTTCTCTTCTAATTAAATTTTGAATTATTCCTATCAAAGCATGATAGTTGTCTGTTTTATGTCTGGTTGCCTTATGAAAGGCGCAATAATCTCCTCCTCCATTGGGTTTTGGGTCAGTTTTAGACTTTGGTAGAATAGGGTATCCCACCTCATCCTTAGAGACTGCATAGCCTTAATATTAGCGGTTTCATTCCCTGCGAAAATGGATGCTGAAGGTTGTCCTACCTCAATGGATCATCACGTTGAATTGAGGCATCACATTTTCCTCAAGATAAGTGTTGTGCACCACTTCTTACCCTTGGGCATTAACTCTCTTTGTCCTTCCCATCGAGTCCAATGCAACAAAGATAATGTAGTCCAAGTTTATAAAAAGTGTATTATAGTTTTCTCGTTGAAAGCACTGAAAATGATAAGCCAAAAATTGAGCCTAACTTATATGTTCAATTAAAAAGAGTCCAAATATGCTTAGAAGAGAGAATCAACTCTTAAGGAAGTATGCAAGTGGCTAAGAGGTCACGAAGTCCATTATTCAATTATATAATTGTCCAATCCAAAATGTTAAAGCCAGATTTTGATTTGACCTAGGAAGCCATTAATCCCTAAATCAAGCTTTTTATTAAATCCTTTGGGAACAAATGAAAAATGAGAAAGAAGAGAAATTTAGAATTCACACCTTCCTATGTGGGAGTACATGCCTATTTATAGGAAAAAGCGAGCCATTGGATCTTTGAGAATTCATCAAATTCAGATGGCTAAGATGTTGTTAACATGGAAAAGTGTCAATGTGACAAGTGGCAAGGATTTACTTTCACCTTTTGATGCTAACTTGTCATGGCTGAGCTATTTGGAATTTTCTACGTGGACATCTAGAGCGGACTTACAGAAAATTTATATATATTCGATATCATTGCCTTCTTGATCTCAATAGCAGCATCCCTTGATTCAAGATAGGATTATTTGTTTGATCTACGATAACTCTTCTCCTTGATTATCGATAGCATAATCTCTTGACCCTTGATAGGATCATCTACTTGATTAATAATAGCTTTGATTGTTGATAGCCCCATCTCTTGACTTTCGTAACACCGTTGTTAACCCAAAAAATGGATCAACACCTTGGATTGAGTGTGAAAGCACCAGCCTTGTTTATCAAGGCAAGTAAAATAGAAAAAGCAATAGTAAATCGTAGAAAAAGTAAAGAGATAAGATATTTTTATAGTGGTTCGGCTGTTAACGAAGCCTACGTCCACTTTATAGATTTTATTGATCAACTGCTGTTACAAAGGACTTTGGATTGCAATATGATTCTTCTTTCCTAAGTTAGATCAAACCACCATTGTTCGACACAACCGGAAGGATCTCAGTAGCCTTTTAGTGGTTGTTGTGAGGGAGAAGAGAAGTAAAGAAACAATGGTAGAGTTTCAGCAGAGATCAGAGAAAATCCCTTTCATGTTGCAGATGGGATGGTATTTATAGGGTTGGAGAGAACTTGGGCCAGAGCCGCTTTACCAGAAGCCTGCAGTCGCCATGTAGAGGAAGCCCAAGAAGTTTGGAGGTTATCAGAGCAAACTATTTGGATCGGATCGGTACCGATCTAAATAGTTACACATTTTGGATGCTTTGACTACTTGGTTGACTTCCTATCTTCTATTTGAGTGCCTTGTCCAAATATCAAGTCGTTTTGAGTTAGTTTGACCATATTTCTTCATGGATCATCCAATCCATCCGTTTGTAGGAGATCCATCCATAACTCACTCAATGCTTAAAAAATGACATGAAACTTCATGCATGTAATGTACATGAGTAAGAGAGCCTCCAAATCGGATCTCATAAGGTGGGGCCCATCCTAGGTGGGTTGGACCTGATCTGTCAAACTAACTCAATTTGGAGGAGATCCATCCATAACTCGCTTGATACTTTTCAGAATCAGACAAAACTTTGTAGATACCATATAGAGGGTGTGTGGTACCGGCATAATGAATCTCAGGTGGTGGGGCCCAAAAAAGTTGGGTCAGATCCGATCCAAACTTTGGATCAGTACCGATCCAAATTGGCTTAGTCAATTGAGTTGATTTTTGGTGTGAGGATTTTTTTATGTCTTATAAATGTTTACTATAAATTTCAAGTCAATCCAAGTCCGTATGAGTTCTGTAGGTCCATTTTAAGTTGCTTTGTTCCAAAAGCGGGTAAACATTTGAATGGATCAGATGAGTCTTCATTTCTTGAACTAGGTTGCTTGGAATGTTACCAAACTTTATAGGTGAGCTTAATAGAAGAATAGGATCATGATGCAAGAGGTTTGAAGATCCTACGATTCACAAATTCGGATCGGTATCGATCCAATTGGATCGGTGCCGATCCAAAAAGTTAGGCTATTTTTAGCCCATACTTCTTGGAGACTTTTGTGATGCTCTTTTAAGTGCTTTGGTCATGTTTTAAATCATTCAGGCTTAATATGAATGTTCTAACTCCTGTTGAATTCTGACAAGTTAAAAACTCGGTTAACGTTTTCCCCCAAGAGTACGCTTTCATTGAAAACAAGGTGTGCTCTGGAATTGATTGTCTCTGGGTTTCCATTTCAAGAAGCATTATGGATCATCTTGAACTGTCCTGAGAAGTTATCTGTGATGTGTCGGCTAGCTATTCAGCTTTCAATATGAATCTTCATCGCTCGTGATTACGAAGCAATCTTAACGTGATAATCTTCGGAGTGCACATGTACATTGGGTAGAACATGTCGGAGGAGTTCAAGGCGGTTTGGATGAAGAATTTTAGGTCGGTATTGATCCAATTGGATCGGATTGGTATAATTCTGAATACTTCACAAATTTTTAGCAAGAAATTTTTTTGCTTACTTAAGTGCCTGACAGACCTAATCTTAAACACTTTACTTCATTTCGTTTGCTTCAGACGAGTGTGCATCATTCCGGAGTCATGTCTTGTTTTCCGTCTTCAACTATCTCTTTTCGAGGACTTAGCTAAGCTTCTATTGTTGTTTTGAATTCTAGCGTGACGACTTATTCCAAAATCGGATATAGTGGATGATTCCATCACATTACTTTTCCCATTTCTGTACTTCTAATGATCTTGAAAAGAAAATCTTCCCGCGTCGCTCCGGATGATGGCTCCATCATCGATTTCTCATCGATAACAGGTGAGTTTCAAGAAAGATAACCTTAAAGTATGACGTGACTCGTTATTCTGGCATGAGTGATCTATTTATGCAGGATGGTCCGTTTGTGGTGCTCGGGACACCGGGTCCACTCTGACAATGTTGAATGCAAAGTTTTGTTGTTGAAAATGAATTTCTGGTCATCCAATCTTTAGTCTAGTGAAGGAACTTCCATTCCTCCAGAAGCTAGATCCTTTGCAGCTTAGGTTTCGCCCTTTATTCCTGTTGTTTCGGGATGATTGAGTTTGGCCAAATTATAAGGTTGCTTTTTCTAGAACTATGAGGTATCTTGGTCTAGCCAGCTCCGTGACTGTTCTTGCTTATGTTCAATCGAGTTCATTCGACAAAGCGTTAGTGTAAATGCCCCAGTCCCTAGGGCGTATTACTTGGACTACTGAACCAACATGTTTTGGGAGACTAGGTCTCTTGAGCAATAAGTTCGATTGCGCCAGTTTGATTGACATGATAGCTCCTATCTTTAGGAACTAGGGACTTTTTTGCTTGATCCCATGATCTGATTTTTGTAATGATGTCGGTATGCATTAGAAAAGTGTGTTTTCGGTATCTTTTGCTAAAGTAAATTCTACTAAGTCCGGTGTTGAGATCCTAATCATGTGTTGGTTTCTATCTTTGGAAACTCATGTACGGATGACTCAACCCTATGGATTTTTCCATGATGTTGTGGATCTTCGGATAACGTAAGATTCTAGAAGGTAGGATTAAAGACTCGATTAAGCTTTTGCTTCTGTTTTTGAAAGTCGATGTATTGATAGTCTCATTTTATGGGTCTATTCTTAGCATCACCAACCTTTGGGCGATGGCATATTCCCACAAGATGGGACCAAATAATCTAGTTGGACCGTAAGTAGGTCATCAATCCTTCTCATTATCGCTAGACTCTGAGCGACGGTTAATTTCTAAAAATTGAATCCTTCATTTCCCTTGCTGGCAATTTGCTGTTAGAAATGTCTATTTGGCAGAATGAAACTGTTATTTAACCAACTCCATGGTTTGGACTGAGGATTTCTGTGCCTATCCCTGTTTGCGGGACTAGCTATTTCAAAACGCTCGTATTTAAACACTTGCGAGAGACGGACAGGTGTATTGCGACTTGCTCAATTGCCCCTAGTCTGGTTCTCAATCTCATTCTGGAATTGAGGAAGTTCGGGGATTTTATTTTCGACCTTCCATGACTGTTCCCGCTTGTCCATGGCCATGCATGCTTTTCTTGGTTGCTGACGTCGTCATGGAAGTTTTGTTCATATGTCGAATCCTATCTTTGGGAATTGATAACCTAGCTGCTTGGTTCTAAGCAACATTTCCTCAAGGCTGCATTTTTTTGGTGGTATCTAAATTATTTCTAAGTTGAATTATGGAAATTCGATTGTGCACTAGCTTTCATCCTTAGAAATTAGCACCCAGCTCAATAAGGCAACCCGAGGAGAACCCTGATCTGTATGTTTTCGAGTAAAGAACAAGCAAGCCTAGAGTGCATCTTTCCAACAACCTACCTACTAGCACTAACGGAAGAGATCAGAGACCCTTTAGAGCAAAGGTCTACCAACAGGAGAGTGCGTAATGAACCTCTGGCTTATTATGAATCATTGGGCATCAGGTCTTCACCAACAATTCAATCATGGGATTTCCTTTCTATGCAGTTTTATTCCCGTGCAGTGGCTGATTCCTGTGATGTCAGGTTGAACCATCTGATTCACCTACAAAAGGTTATGTCTTCTTGTCGTTGTTTGTCTTCGAACAACGGTAGTTTTCCGAAAACAAGGGTAGAACTCAATCGAGAACCAACTTCTATCTTCGGAAGTTAGTGCATTGATGGTTCACTATGGCGAGTGTTTCTCATTAACCATGTAGATTAAAGTTTCCCAAACGTTACTGGAGCAACACCGGTACTTAGTGAATAGCAAGTTTCTCGGCAATGTCGGTACTTAGGGAATAGAAGTTTCGCAGCATTGTCGGGGCAACACCGATACTTAGGAAATAGAAAGTTTCCCGACGTTGCTGGAGCAACATCGGTACTTAGGAAGTAGAAAGTTTCCCGATGTTGCTGGGGCAACACTGGTACTTATGAAGTGAGAAAAGGCCTCGGCATTGCAGGGGCAACACTGGCACTCAGGAGGTTGGGATCGATTTTTCCCACCGACCCGGCGATGTTTTTAATCTACTTGGGTACCAGTTTCGGTCTACGAAAACTAGCACTTCGATGATTGGATTGTAGAAGTCTTTTCTTAATGTCGCCTATCTTTCGGCAGTGTTAAAATCATGTTGGTAAGGATTGAATCATTCATCTGATCCTGTAGAGTTGAGTAGATTCCTTTTAACCCAATGTGGTTGTTTTCTTAACGTTGCTTAACTCTGGGATACGCCATTTTTTGGAATGATGAAAGTCCCAAGCATCTTAGTTATTTTGCTTTATTTATAATGGTCAAGTGCTCCCTTTGGCGGTACAGGATCATTGTTTAACCAATTCCATGGTTGTTCTTGTGTAGGGTCAAATTTCCTTCAGTCGATTTTTGTTGCAAACTAACTTCCATTTGCGGAACCCATTATTCCTAAATGCTAAATTCCAAGCAGTTATAGAATAGCAAGAGTTTAAATGCTCCAAACGAGCAAACAAAGATAGGGTAGCATTGATATCTATCTTGCTACGACAGCATTCGTAACTTTAAGAATAGCAAGAGTTTAAATGCTCCAAACGAGCAAACAAATCACCTTGAATTGACAAAACACAAAGAAGGATATCGAAATCGATAGTTAAGAAATCAACTATCGAAACAAACGAATGATTGTATATGCGAATTAAATCGCATACACTTGCCACCAACAAATGAATCAAGCTTTTAGAACATTTGATTCTCACTTGTGCTTGATTTTCACACCACAAATATTTGTAAAACACTTTAAAAACACTCTTTAAAAATATTCTTTTAAAGGGCAAATTATATTTCTAAATGTGTTGAAAAGAAGGGTCAAAACGAATGTTACCGAAAACATTGTTTACGTAAATCCCAAAGCAATTTACATTTAGCTTTGTTTTTAAACATTCCTTTTTAAAGATTTCTACATTTATAAACTATCATTTATAAATTAAAAACAACATTTATTATCTCAAAAGATAATAAATTAATTTAAATACTTTTACTAATTTTAAACAATGTTAATCATCTTGAAAGGTAATTGATATAATTCTTTTATAAATTTTAAAACACATTAATTATCCCAAAAGACCATAAATCAAATTATAATCTTTTTATACATTTTAAACAACATTAGTTATCCTCAAAGATAATAAATCAAATTTATAATCTTTTATAAATTTAAAAAAAACGTTAATTATCCCGAAAGGTAATTAATCAAATTTATAATCATTTATAGATTTTAAAACAAAATTAACTATCCGTAGAGACAATAAATCAAATTTATAATCTTTTTATAAATTTAATACAACGTTAATTATCCCGAAAGATAGTAAATCAAATTTATAACTTCTTTTATAAATTTTAATCAATACTTATCCTTTATTTTCAAAAATTTCAAAATATTTGAAAATATACTTTAAACAACTTTCAAAGTGGAAAAACGCGACCAAACATTTCTTTTGTAAAAATACAAACATAAGTTCAACACACACAAGGGTTTAATAAGAAGATATTTCATAAGTGATGGTACGGTAAAAATCGTTATAACGACACTTACACAAATCAAATAATATGTCACAAACATTTCAACCAAACATCAATATAAGAATATAAATAAATCAATATTGACGAGAAACTCCTTAGGGTCTCTCTACAAATTTCCCCTGTAAATCTCATATATATACATATGCACTTCAAAGTGTCCCGTAGCGACCTATTCGCTACGAAAACACTCTAACTTTTTCTTTTTGTTACCTGCAACACAATGGTTATATGTCATCCACTATCAAACGAGATTAAACAACAATATATAGTCATATGGGTTCTCTGTAAATTATACAATGTGTCATCTGCTTTCCAAAGCGTGGATCCAAAAAACAACAATAAACTATCATCCAAGCATTTAACAGTAATCTATAGTAACAAGGATATCATTTAATTTATTTAAATGTTAGTTAACTCACCAAAATTTCAATTGACGCTTTCGCGTTCCGGTTTGATATAAATCGAATGGCGTTCGATTTTAGTCCAAAATTCTACTAGCTTCAAATTTAACGAATCCAACTCTAATGCGTAGATAACGTCGATACGAATTCAATGCAATAGACCGCGTCCAAAATCGACCTCGTATGAAGAAGATATTCATTTTATAAGGTTTCAAAATTAATAATTAAATTCACTTAATTAACAAATCATTTACCCCTAAATCCCTCTCCCTCATCACTCTAATGCACATGCATGTACATGCTCGTGCATATCACCCAACAGCCGAGTTCTTTAATCCAAGATTTCTCCATCCTCACTTAACGAAACTTCAATCTGACTTCGTCAACAACTTCCTCTTTGAAATCTCTACCCAACCATCACCACGCCGTCGAGCTCAACACCCCTGGAAGTATGCGACCTGATGGGCTTGAACCCGCGACCATGAACTGTCGCTCTCCTCAAACCATAGCCGTACCCTCCCATCTTGCCACTTCCAACTTGTCTTTATCCAAGAAGCTCAAATCCACCAACGCCATAGCCAACCATCGCATAAAAACTCAAACCCTAGTTTCCATAGCAACCCACGCTCATGATATCGATCACCAAAAAACATGCTCGTACCCAAATTCGAGCATATAGATTTTAAGATCTAGTAAAAACAAACTCAAAGAAACTAATTTTGTATTTTTTTTCATTGCTTAAATCTCTTGATTTTGAATTTTGAATGGAAGAGGCTATTTTCTTTGGTTACAGGAAATAGAAAATGAAATAGGAAATGAAAAAGAGAGGGAAAATGAAATGTGAAGGGAAGAAAAGTGTATGAATTTACTTATATTTATAAGTCAAACAATTTTCTTACTTTAATCACAAGTAAACTAAAATTTTCAACCTAGCCATCATAATCAACTCAAATCAACATTAATGCAAGTTGAAAAAAAAAACTGAATTTGATTTGATTTTTAAAAAGTTTTTAAAAGAAGGATTTGCGGTATTCTGCAACACAATATTCAATTCGCATACGAACTACGAACAACAAAAACAAAAATATGATCGTGCACAACAATGCGACATGATCATAAATCAACAATAAAATACACAGTTTATTTTATTCTATGAAATTTTAAAATACAAACATTTGCCGTAAATACGTCAAACGATAATTTAAATATTTTTTAAATTATAAATTATGGAAAAATCCTATAAATTCATTTAAAAATACGTCATTAAAAATCAGCTTATTTTATTAACAATTGATTTTCTTGTTATTTATTCGAACTATTTATTATTGTACATTACTATTTAGAAATTAAAAGGAGTTAAATAAGGTTATTTAATCCATTTAATCAATATTTAATTCACAATTCTAATATCTAAATAATCACTATATTTGAATGTAAGTTATCAAACTCTAAAAACCAATTATTTAAATATTTAAAATTAATCAAATATTCAAAAATCAAAACGATAAAATTCTGGTATGTTACAGGATGTCTTTACAAAATCCTATAAAAATTCACAAAAACAAAGCACTTCAAAGTGCATCTATGTCAACCTTTTTGTCTGTTAACTATTGCAAACTTTATTCTATCATTTCTATAATGGTACAACCAATTCTTTGTTGTCCCATAATAGTGTAGAAAACAACCAAGTTATATACTTTCACAATATAATCACATATTACCATTTTAAAGCAAGTTAGAACACAAGGGATTCAAAGTGTACTTATAGCGACTTATCGCTTCAAAACACTTCAATGCCATGCACAACCAAACCAAACATGTAAACACAAAGTCAAGGCCACGATACATTTATGGAGGGTAATAGAACTGATGATATACAATACAGGGTTGTCATTTGCTTTCAAAAGCAAGGACGTCCAAAGTTATAACTTCATTAGTTAACGTCTTAGCTTTATATTCAAGCACAACACATATACATGCATTACATACTTTTCAATGGTGAGTTAACTCATCCAAACCAAGCTTACAACCAAGCACAAGCCACTAAGAACACAAGAACACTTCCTACCATCACCAAACATCCAAAGAAACCACATTTAGCTCAATTTTGCTTTTGGCCATGCTTCCTCCTTCAATTGATGCTCACGGCCCACACATGGATGGGGTTTTTTCCTCCATTTCTTCAACTTTTTCTTTGCTATACTTGTCTCCTATGTTGTGCTAGGACCTTAGCCAAACTTTGGTGAGGTTTGCTGTTGATTTGCATTGTTTAGGAATTTAAAAGTAAAGAGGAAGAGAGTGAAGAGCTTATGCTTTCTATGTTTATAAATTTGCAACCAATTTCCTAAACACTTAATGGAGTTTAAATCGACTTTGCCAAGGGGTTACCATCCACATCTTACCCTCCATGGAAGGTCACGATACATGCTCTCTTCCATATGCCAACTTTACACCTCGCTTTCCTAAAGAAAATATCTCCTCAAAATATCTTCTACCTGATGATACGCATTAATATATTAAACGTGTCCAAAAAGTATGAACAACTTGTATCAAATAAAAAGTCGTTTATCGATAAAACGATTTTGATCACATTATTGTTCTTCAAAGTATTTATGTTTGTAAACATTTTTCAAAAACAAGTTTACCATCATTACTTATTAATTAAAAGGGGGTTAACAAGGTTATAAAACTCATTTAATCACATAAAATCCAAGATTTAAATATTTAAATAATTCGGATATTTAAATACGAAGTATTCAAAATTCCGGATCGTTACACACAACTTGATTTACGATAGCCCTTCATCACTTGATTTACGATCACCTTTCTCCACTGAATATACGATAGCCCTTCATCACTTGATTTATGATATCTCTTCACCTGATTTATGATAGTCATTCTCCACTAGATTTACGTAGCCCTTCTTCACTAGATGTATGATAGCCTTTTTCTTTCACCAAGTGTGATATCCCTTATTTTAGATTAAAATTTTAGGTGTAATAGCTCATATATCCATAATCTTGTATTGCTTTGGAGTTCAAAATGCATACAAGATAGTACAGAGGCTTGGGCAAATTATCACTTAAGTGACCAAGAATGATTGTATAATTTGGCTCTTGCATGAATCTAGAAGCAACAACAAGCCAAAAGATTTATTGGCAAGTTAATTATTTATATTTCTTTGTCAATCTTTAATTCAGTTTATTTATTATAGTTCAGTTGACAAACAATTTTATCAATTCTATTAGTTGCTCAAATTTATTAAAGTTGATTTCAACAAATTATAAAGTACATTATATACTCTAGACTCATCATTTTGTGACGGCTTATGGTAAATTATGTAACCCTTTAGGTGTTCGATAAAGTTGCATAATATTCCACCCTATATAGGGATAATACAAATTTAAACATTTTAATAAATTATAAATATAACATTTATATTATAAACATGTATATATATAAATTTATGAAGACCCATCATATGTATCCTAACATTATTAAACATTGTAATTAATTATAAATATAACATTTATATTTATATATAAATTTAAACAATTTTAAATTTACTTATTTATAACCTTTATGAATACAAATTTGAAACAACACTTAAATTTATAGCCCTTACAAATTTTAATTTTAGTTTAAAACAATTTCAAATTAATTATAACCTTTATAACTTTCAGTTTGAATTTAAACCAAATTTATATTTTATAACTCTTTATAAAATTTAATAACATTCAAACACGCTTATTTGAGTCAAACTAAGGCATAAAACACTTTAAAGTCTTCCATAAGGGCATACCTTCGGAATGGACTACTTCGACGAGCCAAGTAAGAGCTAGAAGATCTAGAGGTTTTCCGTTGTAAGAATTTTCTTAAATTAAAGTAACCTTCTTAGTTAAACATCATTTCCTTAAACACCCATCTAATTAGTTTCTCCAAGCAAAGTGACTGGCCTACATGTTGGTTAGTTATTCATGTGAAGACAATGTGGGATTTAATACCATTGTTGGATCAAATGCATTGGTAGTGCGGTAAAATGAAGAAATTTCAAAAATATCTTTAATTAATTTGCACGGTATTATATTTTTCTGTTTAGATGAATAAACATTTGTATTAAATCATATTTGGTAGTGATTAACAAAAGAGTTTAGGATTTTAGTTTAACTAATTTGTATATTAAAATTTCATGTTATTAATTATGATTGATTATAATATGTATTATCATTGTATTTTAATTTAATGAAATTAAATTTTATGTATTTAAATTTTGTATTATGTTTGTATTCACAATACCAATTTTATAACATTAAACGTGGTGATCTAACCTAGGGTAAACATAATGAACAAATGTTATAGTTGTATAATTAACCATTTTGATCTACGATTAATATCATAGGTCATATTCATTTCAACATGGATATATATCATATAACGAATAAATACGTGTACATATTATAAATATAATTATTTTTATATTCAGTCAGGAATTAAATTTAATATACAATTTTAAAATTTTATATTGATCATGTGTGTGTATGAACAATAGCATATTTATTTAGCATCATTTATAGGCTTGTAGCCCTTAATATCAGCCACAATTTTATATTTAAATATTTGGTTAATGCGACAGAAGAGGGAAAGAACAAATATTTAAATAGAAATTTGCGACTGATATCCAAAAGCTAGAAAATGAAGCTAAATAAAAAGGGCTACTGCTTATATATAACATGTACTTGAACCCACAATAAATTTCTTTTAAAAAAGATTTCTTCAAAAACAGGATTCTCAAATATTGAAAAAAGGATTCTCAAATATTCAAGCACCAATACAACAAGGTTTCCAAGCCTAAAAACACTCTTTAAAGTACAAAACTGAAGTTTTTCTCATATGGAAGATATAGATGCAACAAAAAGGGGTGAATACCGACTCACGCCCTTAGATCAAACCAACAAATAACTAATGAACAATATAAATGAAGTATTAACTTAGAACGCACAACTGTCTTACTTGCAATTGTGACTTGTAGATAACAAACTTCATTCTTCCTTCTAAGATCGCTCACTGTAAGATTGCTTGAAGATGATCGCGTATCTGTCTGCGAGGTTCGTCATGACACTCTTTTTTCTCTCATATTTTTTTTCCCTTTTTTTTTAATAAGGTGAACATTAGGGTAGTTGATGTTGGAGGTTTTTAAGGACTATCTTTGCAAAAAGTTTGGCTGCGACAGGACCATTGGCACATGCAGCCGATGCACGTAATGCACGTGCAGCCCCTGCTTTTTGCAAGATACCTACATGGTGTGTTGCATGCCGACCTCCAGGAATTGTGAACTGAAATTGAATCATATTATTACTTTGAAATCATTACAAAATTAGAATGCATACATCACTCAAAAGCAGCAGAGGAATTTAAGAAGTATATCAAATAAAAAGATAGGTTTTTGTATAGCTGAAATGAAAAGACAACATATGACTATAAGCTAATTCTGAACAGCAATTTACTCTTTCAAACTATTCATTAAGTTAAAGCTGATTAATTTAATTAATGTAAAACTAGATTTGGTTGTTATGCAATGACTTGAATATGATCACAGTAGGAAATAATTACACAATAAAAGAAATTGATACCTGAAGGAGAGCAAAAGCAGCGCAACCTCGAAGAGTAGGAGAAGGATTATGAAGCATGGCAACGAATCGTCCAATCTCAGCACCACTGAAATGTTAGGACAAGAATAAGCAAAAAGCTATGGCATGAACAAGAACTGCTATTTTAGCATTAAAAAAGATAACCAGATGAATGTTCAATAAAGCCAGAAAGAAATCGCATAATAACAATAGTAAATCGAACGAACAGGACATTTGTTTATAGATCCCTTGAATTTAGGTAGATGTGACATGCTCGTTCACAAAAGTAAAACTAAATGTAAGATCGGGCAGGCAACAGCCAGTTCCAAAATTATAGAAATATATTAACCACTATTATCTTAGATTAACTCGTGCCTGTGTTAAGTACCTAGTACAGCTTTAATGAGTATCTATTATTCTCTGTGTAATATCTATACTTCAAAATGACAAAAACTAAGAAAAAGTCTTCAGAAGTAGCTCAAAAATATAAATTATTTCTAACACATCATATGACATTTATTTTCTTAACCTTGATGATAATTAACACATAACTAATTTCTTATCATTTCAAGTTACAACTAATCATGGTCTTGTCTTATGGATACTTTTGTTGGTAAAAAAATGACTACTTATGTGATTAGTTAAATGGCAATGCAAATCTATCTAGAATACCCTTGAAGATAACTTAAATGTGATTTCTTTCATACAGTTTTTTTTCCTTGTATTTCACACTTCCATTTTCATGTGACTTCGAGAGTCGGAAAGGAAATAGAACTTGCTTTTGTTTTTTAAAAATGTTTCCCCATTGTGTCGCAACAAAAAAAAAAACTGATTCAATCACTGGATAAGCTTCTTGATTATCAATATGTTCGCTTATAATTCTTTAGTGAGAAAATCGCTACATTTGTGGTCCTTGTGGATGCAATTACTCATTTAATATAATGTTATAGGAATGTGTCATAAAGCCTCATTTAAGGTTTGTAGTGATAGTAAAATTGGATTATTATTTTTAGTGGTGATATTTGCTCATTTATGTATTAATACTGCAGTGGAGCTGAATTAACTAGATAAATCTAGTTGCTAATATATAAAAGCTAACTAGGTAATTTATATATTCAAAGGAGCCCTTGAGAATTATTGATGTAAGCAGGTGACTTCCAAACTGGCTTCTCTATATGACAGATAGCTTTAATGAGGTCTTGAAAATTGGAACCAAATGGAAAATAATCTAAACTAAGATCGTGTTTCCATCAACCTGGAGAAAGGAATAAGCAATTGCTCTAGAAATAAACTCTGATGAAGTTAATTACAAGAAAATGGCACTTTCAAGAGCATGAGTAAACAAAGCCTAACAGTGTCATACAAAACACAATCATAAAGCGTGATTTTCTTTTCCAACTGAAATAGCATGATAGGCCAATATAGGTTAGCAAAATAAAACCTGCAACGGAGATGGCCTGCTTCTTGTATACGTGCAGCTTCAATCACTTTTGCCAAAGAAGTAGATGACAAGGAAGAAGCTGCTACAGATAAAACATGTGGATCTGCAAATGTGAACACAAAAGCTTCAATGTGCTTCAGTGCCATTCTTCTAGCACCATCAAAATTAACACTCTTTGAGCTTCCTTCAGCAGAGGTTTGCACAACCACCAATTCAGGCATTCTGTCCAACAGACATATAGCATACTGTTGAGTGGAGCTCAGAGTCATATAATTAGACAATAAAGCAATTTTAAACTGCATTGACAAGTATTTGTTTAGGCACAGAGAATAAGATTATGCTTAAACTAGAATAAAAGAAATTGTCAAGTTTTTTTTACTTCTTAAATACAACACTAAGAACTTATGTAAACAGTTCATTATCAAATATTTGAACCCAAACCACAAAGAAAGGCCAAAAAATTTATGTACTTTCATTTACCTTCCATCAAACATGTAAGCAAGTGCCAAGGCAGCCATGAATCGAGCCATTTTAGAGCCAGATGATGAACATAGATGAACAAGGGCAGGTACACCCCCATCTGTTACCATTCTTAGTGCATTACCAGCATTAAATGCAAGATTCCATAATGCGCCAGTAGCAGTCTCATGAACATCCTGAAACATCTCATTTGTTTTCTCAAAAGCTACAAATATTGATGTGGCGTTTTATGGAATGAGAATGAATACATGGGGTTGCACACATAACAGCGTAGTATATAAAAAACACCATACAAGCATAAGTGTGCGAGCTCGCTGTTCACTAGAATCATGAGGGCATATGTAATGCAACTCACTTATAATTGTCACAAATTTCAAACAAAATAACCTAATTATCACAGCGTATATACATGTAGGAATAAATCAAGAGAGAACATTGAATTGAAAACAGACTGATGGAACTAAAGAGATGAACAAAATGTGGACAGTATGTTTCAAATATTTTTGAGTTCGTAGACAATAGGCAAGAATAATCAAACTAGCCTTTAGTAAACAATATAAGTATTGTATGGTTTACATTCATTTTTGCCAATACATTCAGAACTTTTGAAATCACTTACCTTTATTATATGTTCTCGGACGTTTTAATCATGTTGTTTTACCAATCTTGCTTCCTAATCAAATAAATCGCTTGCAATTTGCTCATTTGATGTACCCATTTTTATTAGGAAGTAATTTCGTGCTCATCGTGTTTATAATATATATATATATATATATATATATATATATATATATATATATATTATGTGCGCGCGCGCCCGTGCGTGTGTATGTGTGTGTGTAATCAAACAACTGACAAGAAGGTTTTTCTTCATGAACAAACGACACAATATCAAACTTGCAAACTGAGTCTTTTTACATACCCCGAGGTGGAGCTTCAGTTGTAGAAAATACCATTAGTTAATTAAAAACAATGGATCAGACTGAAAAAAATGGACATAAAACCTAATAGCCAAAACATGAAAATTACCAGTGCTCCAACTGCCAAAAAAGATCTAATTCATAAAAAATATTATCGTTAAAAACAATAATCCAAATTATAAAATGGATGGAAAAAAGTCGTAACAAAACGTGAAGTTGAACTGCAAACATTTTATAAACTCACAGATTTATCGAATATAAAAAACATTTAAATAATCAGTTTTTCAAAAAAATTCTAGTAACTTTTTAAATATGCATGATATGCGTGTGCACGCACACAAAGAGGGGTGGGGGGTGTGTAGAATAATTTTATTTCAATATTTATATTTAAAACCAATCTCATCTTCTTTATATTAAAATCAGTTATCAAGAAACTCAACAAAAACAAAAAATTTCAATAAAAGGCTAAAGTTTCAATGATTCATAATTCGTATACTAAAAATAAATATAAAGGATAAATATAATCATCGATAATTCTACAAGCGAAAAGCCCAAAATATACTTATTTTAGAAATGATTTGAAAAAAAAATATTTAACAATTCAGCATAGTTCATGAAATAAGACATTTCGGTCCCTGATTACTAAATAAAATGTAAAATGAATTTTCTTGTATTAATTTATATAAATTAGATTCCTATCATGGTAAAATCACCTCCACTTTAAGTAATCCAATTATTTTCGATCTTAGAGCTGCGATAATTTTTATAGGAAAGTCAGATTTAGGCATCGTTTTCTCTGTCAGATCACAAATTTTATAAACATTTTAATGGTATGCAATTGCTGATACATAAAAATCAAATTTTATTGAAGACGGTTTTAACTGCATTTCAGAAACAGTTAAAGTTTTGACTGCCTTTAACAAAGGCAGTACAATGTTCTTGTTAGAAATTCATCAACGTTAAAAATATTTTAAAATGAATTCTGGTCAACTATGTGAAAATCTTTAACTAAAAATATATTCAACATATTACAATTAATATAATAGTGATAAATTCTAGAAAATTGCAAAAGAAGAATGTTGGCGTAAATGATAAATCATAAGTGTATTTGTTGACAAAAGTAGTCAAACTACATTTCAAAATGATAGTTTTAAGAGTCTTACTATCTGCACCAAAATATCTTCTTAATTTTACCCATATTTCAAACAGTAACAAGATGGCGATTGTTTCATTGCAATCAACATCATGTTGCCGCCTGTAATGAAGAGAAATATCCTTAAATTACCGATATCTTCATTACAGACGGTAAAATGATGCTGATTGCAATGAACAGTCAGCATCTTGTTGCCGTTTGAAAACTAGGTAAAAGTAGGAGGATATTTTTGGTGTATAGCACTCTAGTTTTAACCGCATTATCACCATGCAATTTTAACTACACTAGAAAGATGAAGTTAAAATTGCATCATTTCAATTATTTATCATTAATGTGATGATGAAGGAATAAATTTAACTGCTTCGAAGTGATGTAGTATGATTTTAACAATTTAACTACGTAAAAATAATGAAGTAATAAATATAAATACATATTAAAGTAATGTAGTAATACTGAAAATCATATTTTTCATAAGGAAGATTTAACTACATTAAAGTGATGCAGTGATAACTCAACTACATTAAAATCATTAAGCAATATTTTTAGTTTTATTAAAGTGTTGAAGTAACATTTAACTGTATATAACTAATGACTATTGGTTTTTACTGCGCTATGATAAATTTATATTTTTAACTGCATCAAAATACTAATTCTGGCTGCACTAAAATAATGAAATTTTAATTTTAATTTTTAACACATTGAAGCGATGGATTTACATTTTTAGTGCATAAAAGTAATAATTTGAAACGCATGTTAAAGTTTTAAATGCATTAAGCTAATGTAGTAATAATTTTAACTCGTTATTTATTAACTTTGATTGTGACTGATTATTTGAAAGCCTCTAGTTTTAAATGCATACCAATTATGCACTTAAAGTTTTAACTACATATTTATTAAGTGTTAATGAATTTTGATAAATTATTTGAAAATTTTTATAGTTGTATTCAACAAAAGCAATTAAAGTTTTAACTACATTCAACAAAGGTGGTAAATGTTTAAATTGCACTTAACAAATCTAGTAAGCAATTTAAATGTTTAGCCATCATAAATGCAGATTGATTAATTATGTGAAGGTATTCAATTTAAAAACATTGAATTTCACATTATAAAAGCATGAAAATGAGTTATTTAAAAAAAATGAAAACTGTAACTGCCTTCAACAAAGGCAGAGAAAGTTTTAACTTTTTTCAAATGATGCAGTAAACAGTTTTAAGGTTTTGTTAAAGCAGATTTCTTTACTGCATCTAAAAAATGCAGTTTAAGACTAATTTAAAACAGATATTTCTACTGCATTTGATAAATGCAGTTTAAAAGAGTTTTAAGGCACTTTAAAAACAATTTTAAAGCAGTTTAATATTGTTTTAGGTCAATTAACTGTTATTGGTTTGTGAATCCAATATTTTAAAACAGACAATTTTCAAGCAATTTAATATTGTTTTAGGTGAATTAATGGTGAAATGGTACGTGAATCCAATATTTCTATGAATAGTTATTGCATTTTAAATACTTGAAATAAAATAAGATGTGAAGTACTAACATGGGGTTAGAATAGCAACTGGATGTGAAGGATAGGACTAGAAAGGCCAAAGACTTGATCTATGGATAATTATTGTGGGAGTATTTATTTTTATTATGATTAATTAGGGATTTATCGTCCAAATCTCCTTTTAAAAAATCAAACTTCTCAAAAAATAATAAAAATATGGGATAAGTCACTTTTTTATCAGTATTCAAAAAGATCCACAAAGAAGAAAAAACCTCTAAATTTCTATAATTTGAAAAAACAAAAATTTTGACACCATATTTATCCAAAAAAAACATTTCGAAAAAATAAACACAATTTTAGATAATTCAAAAATGATTTGTTTTAATATAAATCAGACTATCGTCACATGATATTAACTCATTTCTACCTTGGTAAATGTCTCTTCTCTTCAGAAATAACCGTATCCTTTTAAATAAGGATTTATTTGACTATGATTGCCAACTAGTTTTCACCGTGCGTGATAGTCTAGTTATTTACTTGAATTGTTGAATAGAGTAAGAATTTATATTTAACATGATGCGAAGTATAACAAAACACTTGATCAAAATCATTAGAATAAAGTAAAATATTTTTTATACTGTCAAATATAACTTGACAATGGAATAAACATCTTTAATCTTATATGCTATATATAGTATAATTGGATCTCTCTTGATGTTTTTTTCAATTTTCTCCTAATTTTGTAGTTTTAACATACTTCACTTTTCTTGATTCATTCTAGTTCTCAAGCAACGACTAAGTTCAAATTCCACCAACCACATTTTATCAAATATATTTTATCACCACTTCGCTCTTCCTAGTTCACTTCATTCATAAGAAAACCCAATTTTGAATTTCCTTACTCTCATTTTTTTTCAAATGTATATTAGAATCATGTAGTTCTATTTTTTCAATATTACAAATTTATTGATAAAAACCATATTTTCAAATACTTGTTATAATACAAATAAGAATGAAAAAAATAGAACAGATAAATAATCATAACAAAAATATTGATATCAAAAAGTAAAGCCAAGAAATCTCTATATCTATTCGGTCTGAGAATTTAGTTTTATTTTAAGCATTTTGTTTCAACCTATTTTAATGAGAAACCCAGAGTCATTACCAATCTCTTATTTTCTAAGATATAAGACATAAAGTGGAGTAATTTTTGCTTATTCAGATTTAGCTACTAATATGATTATTTTGTAGTTATTTTGAGTAAGTAAGCGGGATCTATGTTCAAATGTTATTGGTTGTTTTTTGAAATTACAAATTTTATTAGTGAAATAATATATTTTCACACATTTATAATAAGATTAATAAGAATGAAAATAATAGATCTAATAAAAATTAAAACATAAATAATATGAAAACTAATACCATAATATAATAATTGAGAAATCGGTATATCCATTTGATTTAAGAGTAATAATTTCATCATCATCTTATTTCTTAATTCGTTATATTTTTCAAGAAAGATTTAGGTTCCACTATCAATTTCAATTTTTCTAATATATAAATATAAGTGGGGTCACTCATTTTATCCCATGAGCTTCAATTTTCATTAATGGCTCTTAGATATATAAATTTGAATTTGAATAAATTAATCCAATACTATTATTATATCAAGTGGAATCTAGCCATTTATTTCCTTTTTCTTATAATTTCAAAAAAAATAAGATAGTGTTCGGTTTAAAAACGAATTTTGTGTTTTTGGTTTTCAATATGTGTCTCAAATATGAGAAGAATGGAGGGACGACGGAAGGGATGAAAGAAAGACAGATGAGAGGACGAAGGAGATAGAGGGACGATGGTAGAATGGATTGTTTCACGTGCTTGTGTTATTTCTCAAAATGCGGAAAAAAAATTGTTTTCTATTTTGTATGTTAACTTCGTTTTCTAAATTGGTCATTTTCGACAATATAAATGCATCGTGTGCATTTTTGTATGGACAAAACTCAAAACTAAAAATAACAAAACAAACACTACCTAGCTTTTTGCCGATAATAAAGTTAACATATTGATAAATAAAGAGTCAATGGATTTTTTTTCCTTTTATGATATTATTTTCTCTTGGTCTCTCTTTTTATTTTCAAAAATCAATTTGTAAATGTGAATTACAAATTAAATTATATGTGAATTTCACTTCAAATATTATTTAGATTGCTTGTTTTTCTTTCATGGATTGTTGATGTAAACACACTACTCTCAAAGAGTCATAATATTAGACTAATTTTAATATATTTCACCATGTGCATGATGAGATCCTCCTACTGCATTGATTTTATTATCGATTGCAAATCAAGATTTTGTGAAATTTAAATTATGGAAGCTCTTTGATTGCTAACATGAATTCGATAAAAAAGAATATTGTCATGTTTTGACACTAAAAACAAATTTAATTTTTGCATGTAATTTACAATAATAATAAAATATCATGGGAGGAAACACATCAACTTTGAAGAATCATCAAAACCATAACTTCAATTCATTCATTCATGATGGAAGAACTAAAGTACCATCTATCTTCTAATAGAAAACAACCATCTTCCTAGGGTAGACATTTGAATCAAAAATACTGTTAACCAAAGCTTCTAAAATTCATATCTGAAGTTTAATAAATGTAAAGTTAAGAGCAAGGTTTGAGGTTTCGACCGAAACACCGAGATTCTGGTCGTTCCATTCCGGTTTCAATAGGGACTGAAACGAAACCAAACCGAATCTCCGGCTCAATCAAAAAAAATTATTAAAATTCAAATTTTATAGTAAAAAAAATTAGCTTGAGTTTCAAACATATAAATATTCAAAATATGATATTTTAAAATTTCGGAAACATGTATAATCACAAAATATATGAGTAAAGTACCTAAAAAATATGAAATTTTAAACTTCGGAAACATGCAAAATCACAAAATATACGAGTAGAGTATCTGAAAAAGTAGTACGAAGTAATAAATAAATATATGTTCCTGTTATAAATGTTTGTAATTAATCAATATTGTTCATTTACATCTTATTTCCCAATTAGAGATAAATTACACGTCTTGTTTCAATTAATTAAACAAATATATGTGTAATTATATGAAAAATAAATAATGAAACCTAAAATCGAAACTCGAACAAATATTGCTGAAATTTACGAATTAGATCAAAATTCCTAAAATTACAAACAACCGAAACCAAGATCTCGAACATTGATTAAGAGTTCTTTTTTGGTTTTATTAGGATCGGATTTTTTGGTGAGAATATGTAATCTCTATTATGTGATGCTTCAAAAAGCATTTATTTTCCTTTACGCACTGTTCATTTTCATATCATTTGTGTATCACATCGAAAGAATGATGAATGCGACTTTGGATCTTTATAAACAAATCCAAACTATAAAACAAAAATATGTCATATATAATTTAGTCGTTTCTTAATGTATTAATATTTTGCGTCCATCTAGTGCCACATTGACAATGCAACAAACTCGGTGTAAATTGGGATTATTCGACATTTTTGTGTACTTCGATCAAAATCTTTATTTGCAACTATCATAGTGATGCTTTAACTATTTTAATTTCCATGATTATAACATGATGTGTGTGTAGCAGAGGTCACTAGTGATAGTGTAATACCTTCATTGTAAGGCTTTTTTATACAACCACAAATTTTAAGAAAATGCATTTATTCTGAATATGTAGCATTTAAAAAATAATAATGAATTGTTAAACAAAAATGAGCAACTCAATATTTATTTTATGGACATTTTAAAAAACAATTGGAATTTATGGAGTAATTTGAGTAACTTAAGGAATGTTTAAATTTTACAAGTCGAAAATAGTATTGAAAAGAATATGAAATGCTTTTTATAAGCCCAGAATGAAAATCCAAATATAAGAATCTCTATATACAAAATGTCTGGGGATAAAAATATATGGACAATATAAAATTATAAAATCCTAGTCGTAATTCAAGGAATAACCAAAATTTAAAAATCTAAAATACTGTAGAAAAAAATACAAAATGCTTGAAAATTATGGCAAAGAATAGTGTGAAATGCCTTAACTCATAAGTAAAATCATATTATTAAGAAATGACTCAAATTTAAAGTGTAATTTAAGGAATACTTGAAATTTTAAAATCCAAAAAATTCTAGAAAAGTATCTTCAAATGTTATTGATAATTGCTTGAATAATAAATTAAAAGAAAAGGTTTTTTAACGTGGTTTATTAGTAACAACAGGTGTTAGTTTGGAAGACGAACTCGTGACATTTGGTATCGCGGTCTGAACCATCAATCAATTGAGCCAACCCTGTAAAATGTTTACTACATGTAAAGTATTATTTTGAACATATACAAAATTTCCAATATATACTCGCAAATCTTATTTTATCGAATTTTATTAATGTAGGCCTATTTCAAAAAATATTAATAGAAATAGACTTCTTTTGAAACTTATTACAAACATAGGTCACATCGGCGTTGAGCTGGAGAATATCCCCAAATGAAATCTCAGATTGCATCTAGGTATTAAAATATGCATATACTGCAAATGCATTCTCCGAATACGCCTCATATTAGAGATGCACACAACCCACCAAGCTAGCCCAACTTACACAAACCCGATCCAATCCAACCTAATTCAGATTGGATACAGATTAGAGCTTGTAGATCATACCATTACGGATCGAGTGAATTCAGCCCAATCCATTTTAACCCAACTCTAGCCTTGTTGAAAATGTTCATTTTTAATTTATCAAACCAAGTCAATGTTAAGTGATGACTATCAAAACTCAAAGTACACACTCATTACCTAGAAATTTTTATTCACTTCATTATTTGATTCTCAACATCTATCATCTATAGCCAAACTCGAAATATGATTGACTGAGCATATTCATGCAATTTTAAAGCATTTCGATGAATTTTGAAGTGAAGCTCTAATTAAATATATGTGTAATGAATTAGTTTTAAATGATTTATTTTGTAATGAAACTCCAATGAAATGCATGATTCGGTAAATTAACTGATTGTGATGTGTTTTATAATGCCCTATGAAAGTTTGAATTTTCAAGTTGAATATTTTATTAATTTAGTTCGACTTTTATATCATATTTCTAGTTTGTCTATTAGTAGCTATACATCACTCAACCTAACCCTATTTGACTCGACCCAACATACACTTCTATCATGATCTAATCACACCTCATGAGGTTGGGCACATATTAGACTTCTTTGGACTCATACCTATGCAGGTCGAATAAAGTATTTAGTCCAACAGTGCCAAATGCAACCTTTGTGCACCTTTATTGAATACACAATGTTATGAAGACATTGATTTGGTCTAAGGACCTAATTTGTTGAAATTCCAAAAAAAACTTATCTAGTCCAAGATTGAGAAAAGAAATTTGTATTGTATTGACCAAGTGAACCAAAGATTGAGCATAGAAGTGTGTGATGTTATAGAACATATGATTCGTAGATCGGGAAAGGAGGTTTGCAATGAATACCTCATGAGGTTGGCACATTTTAGACTTCTTTTGACTCGTACCTATGTAGGTCGAATGAAGTATTTAATCCAACATAACCAAATGCAACCTTTCTGCACCTTTATTGAATACACAATGTTATGAAGACATTGATTTGGTCTAAGGACCTAATTTGTTGAAATCCCAAAAAAACTTACCTAGTCCAAGATTGAGAAAAGAAATTTGTATTGCATTAACCAAGTGAACCAAAGATCGAGCATAGAAGTGTGTGATGTTATAGCACATATGATTCGTAGATCGGGAAAGGAGGTTTGCAATGAATTGAACCAATAAATCAAATAGTTTGATAATATCATGCAAAAAGGAAAATAAGCATTAAGTTCAGGAGAGGACCCTCGGATCGTTATTGTCATCGTGGAATCGTGCCTTCGATGGAGGTTTGCAGGAATAAAAGGATGCACGACGTTAGTTCTATAAATGTAACCGGTACTTGTATCATTAAATTCAACCCTAGGTTTGCTCACATTGCATAATTACTTTGAATAGATTGATCTTCCTTTGTTTCATAAAAGACTATAATACACTCTTGAAATATAGGTTGAAGTACATTTAGACGACTTTAATAGAGAGATACAAGGGGAACATCAAATTTTGCCAAGGAAAGTAGGTTCTCACATGCTTTATGATCTGGCTAAGGGTCTGGATAAGACTTAAAAAAAATTGAGTTCGTGGTTGTGTAATGATATCAAAATTGATGATGGTCATCTATAGTGGGGCATTGTATTTGTTTATCCCACGTAAAGTTCAATAGTTTTTTTCAATGCAAAACACAACTTCAATGTCTTCAATAGTTGTGTGTTGTTGCACAATAACAAATGTTGGCGGTACAAACACCAGTGCAACTGCAAATAATTGCACTACTGTTATTATACATAGCAAATAATTACACGATAATAGTTTTGCAAGCCAAACAATCTCACTATAAATTGATAATATTTTCTAGATGTATAGTAGCAATTTTTTAGTATATTCGATTCAAATTTTGATACTCGTAAAAAATGGATTAATACTTTCTTAAAACAAGAACCACAATAATGAGCAATGGGCCAAAACATCCATGTAATTGACCTTTATATTGACCTACCTTATGTAGACAATAGAAATATTAAATAAACTTCTATACAATACGAGTAACTGTTTCCACGTGTTTATATCAAGGAATGAAGTATCGGCCGATACACCGGAATTCCGGTCGTTCCGACTCGGTACCGGCCAGAGCCGAGTCGGAATTTGGCCAGAAATTCGGTTTCGACCGATACTGTTAAAAAACCCCTAATTTTTTGGTATTCACTAAAAAATTAGTATTTCTATAAGAAATGAGGTCGAAACAAAAAACTTATGAATGAAAAGTAATCAGATCTGGAAAAAATCAAACAAGAAAACTGAAATCAAAACTTACCTCGCATGATTGAAATCGATTAAACCCTAAAATAGCAGCTACTTCTAACCAAATAAGAAGTTTCAAGCAAAATTTGAAATCGATCAATTTGAAAGTGTCGGCTTCCTTTTTCTTAAGCAGTGAATAAAATTTGAGAAGATACGGTGAAAGCAGGAGCTGAAACGATGATATTATGGAGCAAAAGTGGGCTAGCATGAAAATAATCAAGGTCTGCAAATGATTTGGGCTGGTTTGGGTTGGGCCATTCAAGAAAGCCAACTCAATGATTGTGTGGGATTTAGAGTTATTCGTTTAAGTGGGATAGAATTGAAATTGAATGTTTACCTTTTGGTCAAAATTTGAGCTCATTTAGTGCTGAAAATTGAGCTAATATTCAATTAATTTTTCTTTGTTTCACATATATTAAGACAAATCAAACAAAAGTAAATTAGATCGGCTATAATAATTTTTTTTAAAGACTGCAGTTTGCACTTTGTTTATAACACGCCATAATACATAATTAAAAAATTACCAAAACCGAAACTACCGAAATTGGTCGAAACTTCAAAATTTTCAAATGACCGAAACCGAAATCGAAACCGAATTCTCAAACCTTGGTTTATATTAGGAGACATAAGATACATGTTCAAGGTAACTACTAGTATCCTTTATGCCAAATTATTGTTTAAATAATTGGTTCAAATATGATAATGTGAAGTATATTTTAAGACCCATTCGTAGACATTTCAGCATTACATTTATGATGTCCAATGTGTGTTTAGACGTCTGAAAGGAAGCAAGTTAACATCTGAAAGGACGTAAGCTTATGTATGAAAGGATGCAAGCTACGTAGGCATGTGTTTGCAGTCAGAATCACCGATTTCAAAAGCCAAAATGCTCAAAGTTAAAGTAGAATGTATACATATACATCATCTTGATAACTATTGAATTCGAAACTTGCTTTGAAAACCAAAGAAAAAATATTTAACAAACTTAATAACGTATTGATTACATACTAACTCAAATCTTTATATTCTATCATTTTCCTAACTTTCATTCCAAAAACTTCGAAAACCTTCAAAAATGTCTACCTTCTCCGCTTCTTAAACATCGACTCGTTAAACATTTGTTTGGGATGCGTGTTTAATAGATATTTACATAGTTTTATCCTAGGATCTTCTAGAAATCAAGAGGGATGAGCCAGCAGCAAACTATCACGTCACATTTGCCGCATGTGAGAGCCACCATTACACTAGCATATATACAAGCGTTCAACATGTGTGATAATACATCACCATTGGAGAGGAAAAAGTTGGTTATATTCCTCAGTGCAACTTCGGATAGCCAAAAACAAACAATGACAGGGAATGCAAAAATACGACGAGCCGCCAAGAATGTAAGTGTTTCGTTTGTTTTTTTTTTTTTCAAACAAACCTCAGTATGACACTAATCTCAATCTGATATATATTTTATGCAAGAAATCGATGGTCTGATGCACTTGCACTTTGGAACAAACATGGCAAGTGCGATTTGGCCGGAGATGGCAATCACAACTTAACCGATATCAACTTATGAGGCAGGAAGGTCATATTTTATTTGCAAGATAGCAATAAGCACAATGATGATCTGCTCCAGTCTCAGATCAGTCTTAGCGGGTTCATGCAGCTTCATATCTCTCCGTCTCTGAGAACTCATACGGCTCCTCAAGGTCCATTATCTCAATTGCCCCCTACGTTATCTCATACTTTTGCTTCTCCTGCTACCGTTGCTTCCAATAATGCTGCTCTTGTTGATTCCATATATCTAGATCATGTTGGGCAGTTCTTCAATACCAACTACGTGAAGGCTTGCCAAGTGCTTGGTACCACACCACATAGTTTGAATATGTGATGGCTATGCCGATTGATCAGGAGTTCGACCGGCCTAGTGGGAAAATCATGTTTTTCTGTTTTGATACTTTACTTTGCCGAGGTGGTTTAGCCACTCAACTAGGGTTTCTTAAGAGAGGTAGTTTGCCTTTATAAAACAAATGAATGGACGACAAGCATAGTTACTCTCCGGAATTGTCAAAACTTGAGGAGTATCTTTTAGGTCATAGAGTAACATAGTAGTTGTAGAATTTTCATTTTGCATTGTATCTTAAAGGATAGTAGTCATGAAAATGGTACCACTAAATAATATAATATTTATTATCATAAATAAAATAAACTAGAATAATAACACAATTGAATTATTACAAATAATCTCGCTTTCGGTCTCATTTCTACAAATTTCCTCAATTTTTGGTCCACAAACACTTATTCCTTCATCCCTATGTTCATGAACGTCTGATCGTGAACTTGTCAGGAAATGCACCCTTAATATTGCGAATTGTGAACTTGAGTACATTTTGAAAAGGCTCAAAACACATGCAAGATCTAGTATTTTGATGCCATATCACTTATGTGGCATTGGTATTGAATTTTCAAATGTTAACAAAGGTAAATTTGATACTCAAGGATCAGCAAAAACGAAAGCATCAAACCCATACCTCAGCATCGGAGCGTGCCAGAGCAATTAGTGATGCAATGCCGCCCTCCCGTCCAATGGCAATACTAGAAGAACACAAACGCACGAATAAACAAAGGAATGAATTTCTTACGGATAATTTATGCAGTAATGTGAGAGAAAGCTGGCAGTAACTGAGCATGACAGATGTGATGATCAGGCTATCTGTTTTCTTTTCTTTTTTATTTTCCTTTTTTTTTGGGGGTATACTAGTAATATAATATGCTTGGATCAGCTATGGGTTCCAAGGGAAAATTCTAGATCTTTAGTTGAATCAAAAAGCCATCTTTGCAATATTAAAATTAGAACTATCCACTGAAAAGCCATGACATTTTTATTAAAACATGGGAAGAGAAATAAAGAGACATTATCTTCTTAGATTAAGAACGATATATGTTGCCATTAATAGTAAGTAAAAACACAATTTGAAAACAGATAATAATGTCCATAAAAGATTATACAAGCAAAAAAATTGTGGAGGACAAGAAGGGATGCTTTATTTGGCATCAATATCTTTCAGTAGTAAGAGATCAATATGCATGAAGATCAAAGGCCAAGGCAAATACATATTTATTTGAGGCCTTCAATCATGTTGGGTATGGCTTCTAAATTTCCTATGAAAAATAATGAATTATTGAATTCACTATTATCTAGATATCGCATTAAATAGAGTGTCATAGATTATTAATTGTGCACGTTGTAGTTACTAACCTATGAGAAGATGAATATTAGTCTTGATTCTAAATCTAAGGTCATCGCAGTTCACAGCAAACTAAATTCATTGTATAGAGTTCAGACAGTATGAAATCATAAGTACTGTCGAAGAGGAGCATGGTGTGTGCACGTTCATGTTAAGCCATGGGAGAAAAATATTACCTATTAGCTTCAGATACAGACAAACCCCACAAAGCACCAGCAGCTCTCTCTTGAAGACCCACAGAAGCATTCAAACATGATCGTGCAAGAGTAACCTAAATGCAAGGGAAACATAACAAAGAATATGACAAATTGCAGAAAGAATGTTTAGAACATTTATTTGAATACTAGGTGAAAGTGAGTAAAGTTGGAAATTATGTAAAGAGGACAGGTATAATGCTCTGCTCATTGGTTACAGTTATTTCCTTGAATAAAATAATTAACACCATGGAGTGGATTTCCGGGATGATATTAGCAGTAAGTTAGATGCTTACAATCATGGTGTATCCATTACAAGATGATCTTTTACCATATCAACTAAGGGGATTTTTGTTTGAAATGTTGTATGTTGAAAGCTGATGTTTACTGCTTAATGCTGAAAACTTAAAAGTTGCTTGGTTGTTTACTATGAAAATTCTCATATAAACTTAATGGAGCGCTATTGGGACACAAAAAGAATCACAAAAATGTGACAAAATAATAGATCTTGACCATTGGATCTCATTGAGTTCGGGATGGAATCAGGGGGAATATAATGGTTGAGATCCATTATGTCATTTATTTTGTCACTATTATGTGCTCTAATGGATAATGTTTGCTTTAACAAAATTACCCCTATATATTAAAACCAAGGTTCAACATTCCGGCCAGCACGCGGGAATCCCGGTGTTTCCGTTCCGGTTTCGGCGTGGACAAGACCGGAATTAGGGCAAAATCCCGTTTTTCCAAATTAGGACCAAAAAAAAATTATTGCCCAAATTCAGTAAAACAAAACGTTTATTCATCGAATCAAACAAAAAAACAAGAATAAAACACTTTATATTATCTCAATCAACTTCCACTTTAATTTCACAAAAAAACAAAAACTTATTGTTTCAATTCAGCAATTTCACGTGTTGGAGAATCAAATCTCCTCTATAAAAATCCTAATAACATTGAAGCAAATCATAAAAACTAACATTTATTCGAAGAAGATTACGAGCAGCGACGGCAGCGGTTGAAGGGGATCTCGATCTAGCACTGAAGTGAAGGACCGAAGCCGACGACAGTCCAACCTGAGATTTGCGGAGGACGACGAGCGCGCTGTGTAAGTTTTTTTTCTTTCTTTTAAGGTTGAACTAAAGAGTGTCTTCTGATGCTTGCGTGAGATAGAAAAGGGCAGATTGGATAAACACATATTTTAACGGGCCTATAAGCTAGGAACTAATAATGCAGGCCTGGTGGATAAATATGTATTTAAGGGGTAAACATGTATTAATAAGCTAAGAACTAATATTAAAAATATTGTCCATAATACATGTATTTAGTGGATAAAAACGTGTATTTGACAATTTGTTAACTATATTATTGCCTATAGTAACAATGAGATAAACAAATTTCATTAACTAGATTATGAAAATGCAAATAATACGTTCATTAATTAAATTTTATTTATTTACAATTTACAATATCAGGTTCCTGAATATGTTAAATCATGATATCGTTTGGAATTACTGCATGACGATCGGAGTCAATAAAAAAGTAAACAAAATGCAAAACGGAATCCACAAATCGGAATTAAAACGAAATTTATGGAATTTCCGAAACGAAACCGAAATTTTGAATTCCTCTGACAACCGGAACGGAAACGGAAAGTTGAACCTTGATTAAAACATAAGACAAAATTTTCACAATATCAAATGAATATGAATCAAATAACAAAAAAATATGAATTTACATTATTTGATGATGATGAAATTGAATAGCGCGCGCACACATATATCTAGAGAGAGAAGGAGAGGGAGAGGGAGAGGGAGAGAGACATAATATATATGTGCACAATATTAATAATCTTGGAGAAAAAATAAAATTAAAATATGAAACTTTTAAGCTAAATACGAGTTTAGTTGAGATTTTATGACTAATTCTTTTTTAATGTAAGTCTGTTGCTAGAAAATTGAGATGGGTAACATATTAAATATAGTTAAGTAGAGATTTAGCTATAAATGAATTTTGTCCAATAAATCAATTTGAAACAAATAATACAATGAGGGCTTATTCATAATTAAAGTGAAGGTCATATTTGAAATAAATCTATAATAACTCATTACAAGTTGATAAAAACAATATCTGAAAGCTGGTTGGTTTTCATCAAATGAAACTCCTTACTGTTGAATACTGGCTACAAACAGACATTAAAAGAAAATTATATCACTTAACCTAATCATTTCTCCCTTCGGACATCACTTATTCTTAACAAACATGACGAAAGAACTGCATCAGGGAAAAAGAGAAGCGTGTAGCAAGAGCAATCGCATCAAAGACAAATATGTATACAAACATCAAATGTGAAGTAAATTAATGAAAAGACATTGTTAGTGAGTTAAAATGTACCAAGGCTTCAACTCCACCAGAAGCAGCAATGAATTCTCGATTTCTATCATCGAATGATAAATTCCACAATGCACCTGCAGCTTCTTGTCTTCATTTACATGCATCCAAATGGCAGTAGACAAAGTTCAATGTTTGTATGAATTTGAAAGTTAGACAGAAAGCAAATTGATGTTTACAAAAAATGTTAACAAACTGAACAAATATAATATGGATATAAATCTAAAGTGGAGTAAATTCTTAATTGAACTGAAAGTGATGGATGTCGTTTTTACTGGAACAAAAGAGAGAAAATACTGGTGCTAAAACAAATAGCTTGCCTCCACATATTTTTAGAAGTAGCATATCAGGTAAGATTCTGACACCATCTAAATGTATATGCACAAAACTGTATCATGTGCTAAATGCCGTTTTTTATATTTGTATACAATAAACATGTAGCTGTTCACTTCATCAACCATTTTTCCGGGCACACAGACAAATTCAGATTGCAAGAATCAAAAAAATCTTTCGACGGATTAAGTAAATTGTGGTACATAAAGAAAGTGTTATAGGTGGAAAGAGGTTTAAGGTGGTCCCTTCATAAAACCTATGTTTGAGCACACATAAGGATTGCAAACCATAGTAGTAGTTGTATCATTATAATAAGAAGCAAAGCTGTTTGGTACCAATGGTTGAGATACATTTCCCAAAGCTATTTAGTGGTCCAGATTAATAGTTAAAACAAATAATTTAGAGAGTGTGTATACCCATACACATACGAGTGCTTTGGCACGTATAATGCATGTGCATATAAAAAGACTGGCATAAAAAATATTTATGATCTAGAAGATTTTGAATATATTTCCTAAAATTCAGTAAATATATTATTATAGTGATTAAAATTGTTTTAAGGGACTATCATTCAAATTAGTACATGAACAAAACGGTATGGATGATGTTTAACAAAATATGAGTTTTTTTTTCAATAGGAAAGAAATTATCATTATTATTATTATTATTATTATTATTATTATTATTATTATTATTTTATTTCTTTTTAGAAATATGTTAGTTTCTACATGATTACTCATGAAACTTTCTCATAATTATATATTTTAAGAAGTTGAATTGATTGGTATATGTTAGTTTCTGGTCATTTTTTCTCTTATATATTGAATATGTTAGTATTTTTATTTTGAATAGTAGTTATTTTCAATTTTATTTTATTTATTTTACTCTTCTTAAATTTATTAGTTTATTTGAGATTCTCATTTGAAGTAGGATTTTATATGGATGTTCAAGTAAAAAAAATTGACACCAAAGTTATTACCACTATTATTAAAGATAAAAATAAAAATTAATAAATTTTACAAAATAATAATTTATGAAATATATAGTCTGAAGTAACTTCAAAATTATTCAAGTTCAATATTTCAATGTTAATACAATTTAAAATTTCAAGATCATAAGGAAATATAGACATTTTTATAGATAATTTCTTCTTTTTTTCCTTTGAAATTGGTACTTGGAAGATAGTAGTACCTAATAGCAACCACAAATCTTAGGTTGTATATGCATACTACAAGTCTAAACATGTTAAAAGTTTGAATCATGCTATGCAAGATTCAGACTCGTGACCTTAGAGCTGAAGTCATGAAAATCAAATTACTAAAATTCCTGAAAATTAAAAGCTGAATAGGTAACGAACCATGAATAGTTTATAATAAGAGATATACTGTTCATGAAGATAGAGAGTTAAACAAATAAAACATTAAGTATATGTTTGTACAACAAAACCATAAAGAATATGTACTTAACAAATCTGGTGGTATTCAGATTATAAAACGAATAAATTGACAACATATCAAAAATACAAATTTTTGTCACAGTTGGGATTCAAACTCGTGATCTTACTAAAAGTTATATTTTTTTGTTCAAGAGAGGGATTCAAACTTCTGATCTCATAAAAAGAATTATTCATGTCAAGAGCAAGATTTGAACCTCCAACTTTATATATGTAGACACTGGTTTTTCGGAAATTCACGTTTACACCAAAAAAGTGTGACATCTAAGATATTATAGCTGTAAATAAAGAAGAGTGTGTGCATGTGTGCATATAATGGTTAGTCCACATAATCAATGGTAATGAACATCCATTTTTTTCATTCTTTTCAACATCCCAGTTAATATATTAGAATCATATCAACTTTTTAATAGAAATATCAGACTAGAAATTTGTTTTCATTATAAAATCATATTTTTAGTTCAAATCAAGATGTGCATGTCACTTATATGTTATCTTAATTTGATTATAATAAGGAGTTTTTTAATTAAAGAAGTTTGAAGATTATAATAATAATACAATTTTAAATATATCTACATAATAAGATAATATAGTGTTTCACAATAGTATTTATTTAAGATGTATTACGGGAAGATAAGAAATATCTCAATATCAAATATCATCAAATTAGTTTCATAATTAAAACTCAATATCCGTTGTTTTATGATAAAAACAATAGCTTTTATTCATTGTTGAAATACAATTTTAATACATAAGTGACAGATCAGATTTTATTCTCATGAATCTCATCCAATTAGTTACTTAGTCAGAATACATATGTAATTTCCAAATTAACAGCAGCAGCAGCAATAATAAAATTGACTTTCAATATGGATGATTATATAAATTACATATAAAAAAAATAGTGATTGGAATGATTCACCTTTAATAAAACAACATGCAGTTGATATATAAATTAGATTCTATATCAAACAATATTAATAATTGATCCAAAAATTTAACTTAATTATTAAAAGCAAAATGTGTTTTTGAAAAAAAAAATTTGATTACAAATCTGTTTTCACCATTTATTCAAGTTTTTAGTGTTTTTTTCCATACATGTCAAACGTCAATTTCACACTTCATAAAGACTAAATTGTTATCAATGGACGGTGATGATAATTTGTGTAATAAAAAGCATGATATTCAACATTCAGCAAGTTTGATATGGATACAAATACAATATTATACAATGGATTTGAACAAACGTCGAAATGATTTGAACAAACGTCGAAACAAGTGGTTCTAGACCTTTCCAACCACCCGGACTATATGTATGTATGTGTGTGTATGTATAAAAGGGTTTTGCAACATCTCACTAGAGTTATCATAGAGCGCGCTATAGCGCAAAATAACGCAGGGTGTGCGTTATTTGACTTATAATAGCGCATGTGTCATCTATAACGCAAAATAGCGCAGGGTGTTCGTTATTTGACTTATAATAGCGCGCGTGTCATGGGTGTTCGTTATTTGAGTTATAATAGCGCACGTGTCATCTATAACGCAAAATAGAGCGCTATTTTGTTTGTTTTTTTCCTTTTAGGTATGTACATAGTTGTCAAGGCGAAAAAGCCTCAAAAAGCCTTAGGTCCTCATCTAGCACTTTTTTACGCCTACGACTTTTTTGGACGTCTTGGATGATATTTTTTAGTTTTTCAGTCAAAAAACTGCACTTGGAAAATGCACTAAAACTCAATTTTTGACTTAAAAATAGCATATAAATGCAATATTGAGAACAAAACATCATACAATTAGCACAAATCAAACTAAGAAGGCACAAGCCATTCAATTCAAGTCTACAAATAACAAAATACTTAAACTTTGTACAATTCAAAACTTTATATATTTAATATACTTAAACTTCGTACAATTCTATTATAATATAGTTAAAAGTTAATATTTAAAATTAGTTTAAACTTTAAAAGTTAACTAGAATTTATTTTTAATTATCACTTAAAAATTTCGTACAACGAAATTTTAATGGTTTATAATATAAATATAATATATTGAAAAGTTAACGTTTAAAATTTGTCTAAAGTTTAGAGTTTGATTTAAAAGTTAGTTTAAATTATCACTAAAAAGTTTCATATTGATACAACTAATACTTTAATATTTTATATAATTTATATAGTTTAGTTTAATATATTAATATAAATTAATTAATTTATATAAATGATACGGTAAAGGATTTGTGATTAAAAAATTAGATTTAAATTTTAAATACATAATATAAATCAACTAAAACATAGATAACCAAATTCACACAAATAAGATTTTATCAACTGAAAGTAGCATATACTAGAGCTGGAGGTCGCAACGAGAGAGAATTGCTGGAGCAGTGGCGGCAAATGTCAGGCGGCGGCGGCGGCAACAGTGTAGAGGCGGCGGCAAAAATCGAGCGGGGGCGGTCAACAAAACTAGGTTTTTTTTTGTTCGAGAGTTCGATGGTGAAAAAAAACTAGGGTTTTTTTCGAGAATACGCTCCAAATCGACAGTCAAACGAGCCCTTTTTTCTTCCTCTCTTGGATTTCGAGTTGCTATTAGGCCAAATGCTGAAAGTTTCAATTTCTCCTCAAATGTTGCCCAAGGCACGCTTTTTTGTCGCTTCACAAGTCGAGCACCTATGGGGCTTTTTTAGCGCCTCATGCATCATAAACGCTTCAGAAGGTAAAAAAGCACCAGGCCGGTGCCTAGGCGAGGGCTTTGATAACTGAAGGTATGTACATTGAATAAAGCACAAAACTGGTTTAAAATATGTTTTTGAACTAGATCCGTAGTAAGAGAAGAAATATGCTTGAACACGAAAGACTACAAAGCCTTGTCTTTATCAAGTACAATCAAACATTAAAAAATCATTTCAAGCAAAGGGATGTGTTGGATCCTGTTTCCTTAAAAGATATAAACGATTCAAATGAGTGGATGATCGATTTTATGAAAGGGGATAATTCAAACGTAGAAGATGAGTTAGTTTTTGAGAATGATACACAGACTTGGAGTAATGTATCACATATGTCGAAAGCTGAAGAAAGAGTACACAAGATTAGACAACACCAAACTAAGTTGAAATGAAAAGAAAAAGTTTTAGCTTTTAATTCAAGGCCTATTATGTGATGATGAAGAAAATGCTAACTTTATAGGTGATTCGAAGGAAGATAACGTAGATTATGACTCGAAAAAATGGAGAATGATTTAGATACCGATGATAGTTGCGATTTGGATAACATTAATGATTAGGCTTTAGAAGCTTAAAAGTATAATATAATTTCTATGTTTTGTTATCGTAGACTTAATCATGCTTGACTTGGTTTATTTAAATATTGTCATTGTATACTTTATGATATGTTATTTTCGTTTGATCTTCATATTTTTTATTTTTTATTTTTCTTATTTATATTTTTTCTTAGTTTTTGTCAATAGAAAATCTTATGCATTTTATGCAAAATCCTATTTCCCATGCATTTTTTTTGTAAAATTTAATCCCATCACAAATTCGCAACTCACAAATATAAGAATAAATTTCAAATCCTTTAGGACACAAATATGTTATATCTATCAATTATTTTGAATGTACAATATGAAATCGTCAACTTTTTTCTAATAATTGCATTTAACATCAAAAAAATTTAATACATGCATGAAGTATGGTAATGTTTGTATTTGGAGCCTTGAACGGTTGGGATATGACACAAAATCTACAAAAAAACAACATCAAATTTCGAATAGGCATAATACATTTGATTAATTGTAAAAATATTAAAAATTTTAAAAAGCAAACAAAATAGCACGCTATAGCGCAGCCTTGCGCTATTTTACGTTATTCGCTATTGACTACCTTGCATCTCACATGTAAGGTTCTATTACATCTCTCTTCTTTTTCGACCTACATAGTTCAAAATCGAACGACAATTTGTAGACATGTTTTTACATAACTCAAGACCATCTTTACATAGCTTAATTTGAATAATCCTAACATGCTCAAAATCATGTTTCAAATTAATGGTTAAAATAAGTGTTTTAACGGTTAATATTTAACATTTTGAACATGTTAGAAGTTTCGAAATAACCTTATCTTTTATGGACATGATGTTCATAGTGTAAATTGAAAATCCCTAAAGTTTCACTTGATTTCGAAGTGTAACACCGAAAACCGTAAAGGTGTAGAATCAGGTGTAGCAAAAGTGAGGTGCAGCGGATCCTTATATACATACACACACATATATACATATAGGTACGGTGTTGTACACATTCTACAATTATGATACATATACAATAATTATCATTTTTTATTGAATTTGAAACAAGCAGTTTGGAATTTACAATAGTTTGTAATATACTATTAAATTTATTTATTTTTGGAATCAAAATTACAAAAATAAAAATATTTATTAAATATTAATTTGGATGTCTAAGGTTTTCAAAATTATAAAATATGGATGAGATGAACTTAAAAGATTTTAAAACATGAATTTTCAAAATTAATTCTTTCATATATTGCATTTTGTATTATTTTTAAAATTTGAATGCGTCTAATATTTGAAATTTTGAAAGTAACAAATTTTAGGTTTTTTTCAAATTTTCAAATTTTCACTTTACAAAATAGCTTTTCCGACTTTAACTTTTTCAATATGAAATTTATATAGTTAGAATATTTTTGACATTTGAATCTATATAAATTGAATTTTATTTTAAATTTCATTAAGTCCAAATATTATGAATGTATTTGAATTTTGAAGTGTTTAACACAACTCCACTAACCGGGGGTTGTGGCTTTGTGAGACCATTTGTGGTTTGCCTACCCATAGGTCGATTCAGGAACAATCAATAACTAGCGAAGAATGATCAAAACTAAATAATGACTTTTTAAAAAATTTAAAATTAAATTTCAATTGTTTAGAATTTGATTTATTTCATGTGTTTTTTAGTTAAAAGTTTAAATTTCCGAATTTTTAAATTTTAATAATTTGACTTTTCAGAAGTTGAATATTCAGATTTTAAACTTTTTTGAACTCAACATTAAAAGTTGATTTTGGATTTCCAATTTTTGATCAGCCAATGTTTATTTTTCAAATTGCAAACTACCAAAATTTTGAATCAACTTCCAAATTTTGAGTTTCCAGATTTCGAATTTTCAGATTGACTTATCAAGTTCAAAATTTTGAATTTTCAAAATTTGAATATACGGATTTTGAATTTTCAAATTTTGAAATTTATTATTTTAAAATATGAGTTTTGAACCTGGAATTCTCAGAATCTCTTGAACTAGTTGCATGTCGAATTTCAAAACTTAGAATTCAAAAATATAAAAAATTTGGAGTTGATACTTATGATAGTTTCGAACTATTAAAAAAATGAATTTTATGAATTTTGATTTTATAGAATTTCAACGAAAATGACTGTATTCTGAGTTTAAAATTTTGAAACTTTATGAATCTTGAAAAATATAAATTATGAAATTGAAATATTCATAAAAAATTGAGTTTCAAAAGCATATAATTTTAAAATCTTAGATTTCAAATTTTGAAATTCAGAAATTCTCAAATTTTGAATTTTCAACTTATAAAATATTAAATTAATTTTCTGAAGTTTCGAAATTCGGACGTTTATATTTTTGAAACTTATTTATTTCCGAAATTTTGAATTTTGAATTTTCAGAATTAAGCATAAATATGGCTTAATGTATTTAATATCCAAACATTTTATGCCTTCTTCGTGAATATATATTTTATATTATATGTTGCAATAAAGTTATCGTGCGACACACAAGCTATAGACTAGTATAAAGAAATTGCTTCTTGGCTAAGAGTAGATTTAGCAAAAAGGGCCAAAGACTTGAAGATAAGTACCTTACGCCATCGTTAGGGGAAGAAATTAGTTGCACCAGTGCCTCAAGAGCGCCTGGCTCTTGACCAACAGCGGCATTGTTACTGTTGCTATCTCCGTGAGCTGCTAAATTAGCCAAGGCACGAGCGGCCTATAAGAAGAGTAAAAATCAAGAAACAAATATAAGTATAGGAATAATAAAATTGCTAAGCAATTCAGCATGAAAAGCAATTCAGCATGAAAAGCAAAGCAGTGATATATTTAATGGCATTTTACATGTAAGGTTTTTTCTTTTTTTGCTAACAATCGTCTGTATGAAAAGATTGCCAAGCACCTAAGGATTTTGTTTAATAACAATCTTGTATACAATTCTCAAAAATGCACATGCAAAAAACAACAATCACTAAGAAAAGTGTTTGTTGATAGATTGAAATTTAGTGAATAAGCTATCTTTAATGGCAGAAATGATAGATATCTATCACTTCTTGGTATATTAGTAAGCCCAAATAATGTGGTATGTCAGCCAAATTAGGAAACCCTAATGACTATTGACTTCAGAACTATAATGATGTCTAAAAGTCACTGGTGATAAAAAGATGTTTTATGTTACATAAACAATAAGCTCACAGCGTTGTAAAATGTTTGATAGTTATACCTTTCAGAAATTAAAGACAAAGTTATAAGGACAAAAAAAAATGGAAATTCCATGAACAAATGATATTAGGTTCATAGTTGCAGCGACATTTCGATTACAAGCATGACGTTGGCGATGATGTTTATATTATGTCCCCGTGGATATATATAGACCTTCTAATGAATTGCAGAATGGCATATTATAGGGAGGTATGTTTTTAATAATACCTTAACTGACTCGTGCATGTGAGTACATAAAAGGGATGTTAGACCATTAGACAGTCAGTATCACTCCAAATACTTAATAAGTTGATGCAAAAGAATCCACAACCATTCAATACTATTTAATAGGTTAAATAAATTTAGTGTATAGAATCGTGCATGGATGTGTGTATTCATGCTTGTGTGCATATGGATTAAAACAAAATTTGATTTATAGTAAATCTAAGGTTATAAGACCTGCTCTTGCACTCCATCAACCTTGCATGAACGGGCAAGTGTTACAAGAGCATGCACACCACCCACCAATGCAACTTCCATGCTGCATTTATCGTCAGCAGCCAAATTTGCTAACGCACCAGCAGCACGTTCCTGTTCAAATATAAAGCATATGATAAGGATTCTAAATGCCGTTGACCAGATAGTATGTATGCATATACTTAATAAGGACAAAATTGCTATTTTGAGCATGCACGGTTATGTATATATTTATATGTGCACATATCTAGGTATATAAACAAACAAGGAATTGCATGAACTAATAAATAACTTCAGGGTAAGTGCTGTGAACATGAACTGGCAAAATGAAAACATACAAGAACACCATCAGTCCCAGACTGCCATTTAAATATGAGCTCAACCAAAGCCTTTACTCCACCAGCTTCAGCAATTGCAGCCTAAGTAACATGTATGACATATTACGATTAAGTGATACAGTTAATGATTGAAAATGTGAAATAGTATACATTTGTAATTTTAAAAAATGAAAACCTTATGCTCTTCTCCAACAGAAAGATTCCAAAGCCCGCCCGCTGCCTCTTCAGCAACAAGCTTATTCATGGACCTTGCTAAATCTGCAAGCACCGTAATCCCACCTTCGTCAGCAACCGCTTTAGCAACTTTTGTATTCACTGATAAATTTGCTAGTGCCTACATTTATAGAGCACTGTTATTCATAAAAATGAAAACAAAATCCTATTCTGGAGTAACTGCTGGAATTGGCATTCAAAAATACTCAACCTTTGCAGCTTCAGATGCTAAATTTTCTTTCCTTGACTTAGCAAGCTCTAAAAGCAATGGAATCCCATTATTCTTCATTACTGCTTCAGCTCTTGCAGGGTCCACATTGGCATTTTCATCATCAATCACTACAAAAGTAGCAATCCCGGTTGCTGCTCGTTCTTGCACATCCTCTTGACAGCTCCTAGCCAAGCTTAATAAAAGAGCCACTCCTTGATTCAACCAAAATTCATCGATGCCATTTGGGTTAGCCTCAGCTAATCTAAGTAAAGACTGGGATAAAATCCACTCGAGCCAACTCATAATATTATCCACACTCCTATCCTTTAGTCCCAAATTTCGCCATTCTCCAAAAACATCTTTCTCCCTAACACTATAGCCTGGAAACAAAGAATTAGAAATCCCTTTAAAAATATCCGTGAAAAATGCAATAAGCAACTTTCCTTTCCTATTAAAAGTACTAGGACTCAGATATCCTTCAATCTCGAGTTGCACACAATTTAATGCACACATGACTTTCAGACTTTTGGAGGATGAAAAAATCCTAGACACTGCATTTGGACTGATGTCAGTTCTAGAAACATCTAGCCCTACCAAATTTGGCAATTGGCTCCAAACAAGAGAGGCTGAAGCCCAGTTCACATTCCTAGAACCCGCGACTGACAAAAATCTAAGGGATGAAACTTTCCCAATTTCACTTTCTTCTAAGCTCAAACAATCCGTAAAAACAATTTCTTCCAGTCCCAAACAATGCCTTGAAAATGCACCAACTGCTTTCCCATCGATTTCCTTCACACCAGACAATCTTAACCTCTTCAATCTTGGACAACACAATGCAATTTGATGGATGGCACCACTAGTGACTTTTTCACACCCATCTGGGCCAATTTGCAAGGTTTCAAGCAACTCGTGTCTAGCAGCAATAACACAAAGTGTGGCATCAGATATATCCCTGCAATAATCACCAGTAATCTCTCTCAAATTTCGTGCACGTAGATTAATAATTGCTGAAGCGGATTCAGACCCACGAAACCTAATGCTGCGAAGTTCAGAACAACATGAAGACAATGAAATGGAAGTCTCGGTATCAAATTTATAAGATCTTAAATCAAGACTAGACCACAAGCAAGGTGACGACCCCAAAGTTTTCCAGGTTTTGCAAGTGGAAGCTAAGCTAGCACGATCACGATAATTTAGACAGGATAGTAGCTGGATTATCGTATCGTCAGGTAATCTGGTCCAGTCGACGATCAGATCGTCGGAAAGATCCCCAGAGTTGGTGCCGGAGACGGCTAAAGTTTCAATATTCTCGGGAAAGCATGAAGAAGATACGATCTTTTCTTTGCCTTTCGAATTAGTGGCCTTTCTACGAACCCTACGGCTCATTCTGTAATCAAAACCCTAACTTTGGTTTGGGTTCTGTTTGATTTACAGGAATCCAAACCTACACAAGAGAAAGAAGAGGAGTTAACGGTGCATGGGTTGCCATCTATCCCAACCCAAAATTTAGATTTTCAGATTTTAGGTTTTTTGTACAGAATTGAGAGGAGATTGATGAAAGATGAAGAAGATGTGTATTTATATATAAGAAATATCAGGGATACATTGGATTAAAATGGTTAAATTGTATCACGAGATAAGATACATACACACACATTCATGTTCATACGTAAAAATATCAACTATTTCGTGTGCGATTTAGCTAGATATATGGAAGTTTGTTGCATATTCCTTTTATATTTTTGACAAGCAAACGTGCAACCATATGAACGGGTTTTGAATCATGTTATGCTGTCTTGCAAAAAGTGCAGTTAAACACAAGGTGGTTAACCATTTCAGCAGCTAATCCATGTAACTTGTAACTTTCTTTACACGCATCTAGATTGACATTACATAACAGAATCCTTACAGATAACAAATGTAATAAAAACTATCATGACTTATGCCAAGATTTCCACAGAAATCGTGCAACAAAAAAAGCAAATAACAAAAAGGCTTTAATAAATGAAAATTAATATCATCCTCCCATTCAGTATTACTGTCTATGAATAACATCATACTAATATAAGTATGGTTTTGTACACTGGGCATACAAAATGAAACCATTTAAAACATGGTAGCATTACATTTCATAAAACAGCATTACATGTAAGCTGATATCTAGTTAGTACAGACATATACATCTAATCATCATCTGAAGTTTCTTCATCTGTGTCTTCAGGTACTATGGAGCCAATGGCGGCACAACAAAAAGTCTCTCGGTCCTTAAGAACAAGACAACTGCCATCATGATTCCATTTCAGATCAGTAGCAAAGAACTTGGGCAATGGAATGTTTACACAGCATGCTCCAGATGCGCTCCACGTGTACAGAGTTGAGCTGCCCGTGCATAGTACAACTCGTGGGCGAATTGGGTCCCATGCTGCAGCTCGGATTGGGTCTTTATGAATCAAAACTGCAGTAAGTTCGAGATGGCATATATCCCATATCCAAAGCACATTAGGCATGTTATCATTGCGTGTGAAAAGATAATGGCTGTCATGACTCCATGATAGTAAACCTGCATTATGTAGTTCTATATTATTCAGAGGTCGGAATTTTCAAAGCTTTAGGCTTCAAGGGTCCTTAACATTTGTAAGCATTGTGTCGGCAAGACCATAGTGTCCACTGGTTGAAAATGGTCTAACCAGGTTATGCATTACATTACTTATCATCATCCCTTATCACTATTGGTTAAAATGTCTGATGTCTTTATATCTTCACTCAGAAGATTGAGAATACACAACAGTTGGCCTAGATACACCGTCTGGTAACACTTTTTTGCAACAAAAGTTGGTTTAAATCTAGTTCAAGACTATAGATAAGTATCATTTCTCCAAGTATATGATGTTGTAGGAAAGAAAATTAGTTAAATTGTAAGCAGCATATCATTTAAGAGCAGTAAGAGAGGCACTAACCAACTCCTTGTTTCGGATTGGGCTTATCAACAGGTGTCTTTTGAGATGGTAAACTAACAGGAATGTCCATAATTTTATACTTTACTCCAGAGATTACATCAGCTGCATTATCTGTGAACAAAACACCAAAAAGAGTTTCAGAATGATGCAGATGCAAGTGATATCAGGTTTTATTAGACATCTAATCTCTTTAGAAGCAGTTTGTCAGTGCATATGATAAAAAAAGACAATGACATGTAAAAACTGGAAAATCAAACAATGATCTAACATTATGAATAGATGTGGATCATAATTTATGAAGCATTTTGTTCCATATTCTGACACCTCACTAATTGGTAATCTAGACTAATGCACTATATAACTAGTGATCATGTATATGTAGCCTAAAAGAAAATTGTTTATAGTTACATATGTTGAGTAACAAAGAGTCAGTTTTAATCTAAATCTCAGTGTAGTCACTCTACATGTACCTTGTTACAATTAAACTGAGCAATCAAGTAACTGTTAACTTCTATCCAAATTCAGCTTCTTCCCTGTTAATTAAAGTACCTAAGCATTCAAGGGACTCACCAGAGAAGCCATCACTCAAACACAACCCGGATACATCAAGGTTAAACTGGTCGTCCACTTCCTACAAAATTCCCAGCATGAATTTTGAGAACAGTAGTCAGAATCTTATCTCGTTAAATCACATGCAAAATGACGTAATAGATAAATAAATTTAGTTACTTTAAAAATAGCAGCTGTGCAAGGGCTACGGATTGTTGATACATGCATAAATTCAGCAAACAATTTCCATGTCAAGTGGTTCAATGTTCTTAGCATCTGGTCATAGCTGCCAATTGCAAGAAACTGGCCACATGGAGACCAAGCAACACTTTTCACACCCAACCCACTTTCATATGCTTGGTACTTGAATAAACATCTCCCGTCTGGAGAATATATCAGAACCTGTGCCATAGTAGCTACAAAAACTCATATACAAAGGTATAACTATTGAAGACTAGAGTGTTTGCGTATTTGTGAATTAAACTATCCAATATAAATGACACACATTCAATAGGTTTTTCTGAAGTTTGAGCAAGATTAATTTTCTTCTTCTTCTTCTTTTTCGTTTCCCTGATGGCAGTAAGCCTTCAACTATTAATCAACATACTTAACTTGTTTGAACCAAAGATGTTTTCAACTGTTTTGAAATTCAGATAGAGAAATATTACTGGGAACTTTTGTAAAACACCCTCTTTAAGTTTTAAAAAACAACCATGTTTTTAGTTTTTTGGCATATTTGCAGAAGATCTGCAAATATTTGCGCTTTCTCCAAAAAAAATTAAAAATTAGTTTTGATAATAGAAACATGCGATTAAGTTCAGATTTAATTTTCAAAAAAAAATGAAAATAGGAATGTAATTTAAAACATGTTTTAAGAAGAATTTTTCATGTGCGAAACTTGAAAATAAGGTGCAGATCCTAATTTCCACAATATTATTTATGAGCATGATAAGAACTACAGGTCTGGTATTGTTGAACAAATTACCATCCCCAATTCAGGCTGATGGAAGTGTGATACACCTGGTAGCTAAGATCACCAATATGAGAGATGGTGTATAGACATTACACAGCAATCATCCTCTATGGATTGTGAATGATGTAATGTCTTTTAATTATATTCATGATCACTATTAGATTGCTGAATCATTTATGATTATAGCATCTCTAAAAATGATAGAGTCAATTGGTATAATAGCTTAAGTAAAAATTCATTGCCTATATCCCAACAAAATTGCAAAAAGAACCAAACCTACAGATTATGTATGAGAATATACAACCAATTCCAATCTCTAGCTATTGCCCAGTTTACACCATTTTACATAGCATCTTCATGTTTAATGGAAAACTAATTAGATAAAGGCCGGCGTCATCCAAATAGTTGCAATTCTTTTCTGTTTGTAATTGAACCTTGCAGTAGAGCACAAGTTCATCTTTTTGAGATGTCTTCAAATAAGCTTTCTTCTGAAACATAGATGAAAACTACTGCCTGTATTGTTGGTTTTTATTTCAAAGGTTTGGTTTCCTTGATTTGGAATCAACTGACACTGTGGTTAAAAACTTAAAATTAAGGTGTACGGAAATTGGTAAACCAAGGTCAAGTGTAGCTATCTAAAAGCACAAGCAAAATTACTTTCAACTTTTTAGCTCCTATATGTAAAAACTTTGTTACATTGCACCATCTGGGTAGGTTTTCATATGAAACACATGAACTACCATTCACCAAGTTATCTTATATATTATTTTTCATTAGATATGGCGATTTATAAACATGGTTCCATTTCCATATTATAGAATCTTTTTTAACATAAACTGGAATGCACCCTGTATATTTTTTCCGATTATACAAATAGCTAGAATTAAATTTGTTTGTGAATGCCCAAAATGACCTTGTACTCAGTAAGTGAATCCCATATTACAAGGGCGCTATCATCTGGAGACCACTCAACACCTGCTAAATCCATAGTATCAACAGCAAAAGAACCCATGATTTGCCATGTATCACATGACAGTAGATTAATATAGTCCTTGCAATCTCGTCGTGTGCACACAGCAGCGAACTTTCCATCTCGGGTAAAAGAAATGCCTCTTGAAGTATGTTTTGGCCATTGCACGTGCACACAAGCAGTATTTACCAAAGACCACACAGTCAAACGCAGTTGAAACTCTGATGTTGTGAGTATATGACGACTGTCTGGGCTCCACCTTGCATAAGCAATCCCTGCAAGACCTTCATCTATTTTACAAGTCCATTCTGGTTTAGTTAGTGACCATGCTTGGACAATTGGTCGCTTGTTAAGACCACAAAGTATATATTCAGAGTCGAGGGCCCATTCTAAGTAGCTTATTTTGTCAACACATACATATAACTGTGCAACCTATAAACAGAAAAAGAAAAGTATGTGTTAAGGCAATATAACCCTAAGAAACTCATGGCTGAAAAAGTGATTAATCAATATGGGCAGTTAGTCTGTGAAGCTCATGAAATTATAAGGAAAAGTTTGGTTTGGTGCCTAGCTTTCGTTGCATCTTTGTCAGGCATGGTTCCTTAGACATTTCTCAGGCACTTTAAAACATTTAGTGAAAAAGAAACATGTATACAAGGATATGAAACAAATATGACTTTTGGCATTGTTCATAAATAAGGACCTTCAATCTAAGTTACTTAAGTTTGTAAAGTCTTTGAATTGTGTTAGCATTTTGAATAATTTTACACTGTTTAAAATTTTTAAAACATGTACACCTAGATAATTTTTTACTTTGGAAAAAAAATTGATAACAATATAATTACTTCTTATATGTAAGGTGTACGTGATAAAAAAATGTAAAATCTATGACCAAAACCTGATATAAGGGACAATTTAAAGAGCTAATTGACGTAATTCTAGCCACAGAAAATTATAACCCATGCATGTAATTAAACTTTGCATTGTATCTCTTAAAGCTCATTTGAGCCAGCAGAAATATCTCCATTGTCCAAGAAAAGGCAAAAGGAAGAAAAAGAAGAAAGCATATCTCCACTTATTGGCATATTTTGGGATGTCCATATTTTGAGCATCTATGGTTTTGGAATAAGTGGTTTTAGGCAGCTTCTAAACAAATTAGAGTAAAACGGAACTGATAAAAATACCACATGATGCAGTCATCCTCTTTATTTTGAAAGAAGGCAATAGCTTTTATTGATATATTTACACGGTGTAACACATTTTATTTCATTGTATATAATGGCCGTCACTCACTCACGTATAATTTCATTTTATATAATGGGTTAAAACTAGCCTAATACAAATCAGACACGCTAGTAGATGGTTGCTTCAGATCTAAGCAGCTTGGGGTAATTTGGACCATCTGTCGTAAAAGAATATATTTTCAACTAAGCTTATAACTCCAATTTCTTTTGGCCTTTGACTCTAGTGGATCTTAGCATCGTTGAATTTATTGGTTTTCAGTATTATGTACTTGTGAACATCTAAATATATGAAGAAAAAATAGTTCAAAAGTTGCACAACATTTCATTCTTTGTATTGGGATGAAATGGAATCAAACTACAAAATCTTAACCCACCAACATAAAGTTAAAGGCTTTAATCTATTTTGGGGTGTCAGTTCACAGTCATAAAACTAGTATTACTGTGAAATGGTGGAAACAATTGATAGTTTGAGTTATTAATTTATTTGGGGTGTCAGTTCACAGCCATAAAACTAGCATTACTGTGAAATGATGAAAATAATAGATAGTTTAACTTGTTAATTTATACTGAATGAATCGGTATATAGATGGACCAGTTGATTTATGTATCATGTTGATCTCGTATTGAATTAAAATACAATTATTATGTCTTAAAACTGATTTGAATTAAGCAAACCAATTGCACAGAAGTTAGCCAAATATAAAGTTCTACAAATAATTTTTGGAATGAAGAGTTCATCTTACTATTCTCCCTAAGATTACATGTAAATTATTCATTAATGTATTCCAAATCATCATTGAAAAAAAACACTTTACACAATATTGACATTGAACCAAGGTTTGAGAATTTGGTTTCGATCCTATGAAATTCTCGAAGTTTCGGTCAATTTCAGAGATTTCGGTTTTGGTCATTGTATTAAAAAACGAGGCGCAAGCTAAAACGCAACGAGGCGCATATCGAAAGGTGTTTTGCTTCAAAGGTTATGCGCCTGAGGTGGTTGAGGCGCAGAAGACGTAAAGAACGTACGCCCTCAAGTAAAAAACGCACTGAGGCTTAAGCCTCTCAAGCAAAAAAAGTTTGCTGCTAAATTCAAAACCCTTGTTATTCTATTTCTATTTTCTCATTCAATATTCACTTCAAAAGTGGTTAAAAAAATGAATACTCGTGCAATCGATTTCTCTAAGTGGAATCGAGTTCAATTCCACTTACTGATCGAGCAATCTTCGTTTTTTTAATTGTTTGCTGAGTTATTCTTGTTTAATGTTTGACATTTAATTATTTTATTTCAAATTTCATTATACGTTTTGTGTTTTTCTTTTACCAAAAAAGCTTACGCCTCAATGTTTCGAGGCTTACTCCTTGCCTCACGGACCCGAAAACGTCTCGTGTACGCTTTCACCTTTTAAAATAATGGTTTTGTTTCAGTCCTGCTTCGAATTTTGATATTTTTTGATTGAAATGCACGTATAATTAAAATATGATGTATTAGTTTCGATCAATATCTAACTATATTTGATTGGGCAATTTTATACAACCCAAGCCCAATTTAAACAATAAGTCCAAAACTAAATAACCCAAGTAAAAACCATAACCCAACTTTAAATCCAAACCCAACCCTTCGTAGAAACCTAATTCATCGTCTCTCTCAACACTCTTTTGTTTCCTGTCCAAAAAAATAAGAAAATGATTAAAAAAACTAGGGCATACAAACTTCGTCAATTTAGTCGAGTTGAAGGGAGTTACTCGGATTTGCAAAAACACGTTCATGTAAGCTTTGATTTTGATTTTCTATAGGTTCTTATTTGTTCAGATCCAAATATTTCATGGTTTCCTTTTATTTTGTTAATATCTTAGCCTTTTCTTTTGGTTTTATTTATGATTTCTTGTTTTGTAATATAAAAATTAAAAGCCGACACTTTTTTACTTGGTTTTGATACAAACCGAGTTTTTTCTCGAATTTCGTCTCGGTTCTGACCGGAACCAGACCGGAATGATCGAAATCTCAGGATTCCAATCGAAACCTCACACCTTGCATTGAACCACGTATTTTGGATTTTGATATTTATGTAAGCGATTACAAAATCTTTAGTTTATAAATAAGAGTAAATGTTAAGGCTTTCGCATCAATGGAAAAAAGGGTGTACATTATTGCTATTTTGATTTAAAAAAATGGGGAATTAATTTAAAGGACAAAAATTTGTATATTTTTAACCTCAAAAACACGACCTCAATATTTTAGCCACAAGGACAAACATTCTCCTAAAAATTAATCAAAAGAACAAACATTCTTTTAAAATTATTCATAAGGACAAACATTCTTTTAAAACTGCTACCGAACTACAAACTGATACCTAAAAACTGCTACCGATAACTACAAACTGATATCTAAAAACTGCTATCATAACTAAAAACTGATACCTAAGAAAGTTGTCCTTCAAGCTAAAATACTTAAGATCTGTCCTTGAGGTTAAAACGCTGAGAAATTTTGTCCTTGACAATAATTTCCTGTTAAAAAAATATTATTGCTATTTTGATATTTAGTTTTTCAACTACTAGTTTTGAAATCTATTTTGCTTTGAAAAAGATATCTTATTATGCAGAAATTTGGATCCGTCCTTTATTTTCAGTTTTCGTACATGAAAAACTCTTCTAAAAAGCATGTGCCACCCCTATTTTTAATTTCGATAAAAAAATCAAAGATTAAATCTGAACATTAATCACATGTTTCTATCATCAAAACTATTTTTTTATTTTTAAAAAATTTGCAAATATTTGCAGTCCGAAAACTTCAAATATTTGCAAAGTTTTCTACAAATATCCTAAAACTTAAAGATATGATTTTATTCTAAAACCTGTTTTTGAGAAGGGGTGCATGTGTATTTTGAAACTTGAAGAGGGTGCTTTACAAAAGTTCTCTTTTATTTTTTAATTTCAAACTTAAAATTTGAGTATTTTATTAACAAAATTGTTTTTCAGATTACCATATTCCAATTTTAATTTATTTTTCATTTATTTAATTTTGGAAACAAAAAGAAATTTTGATTATTTTTAAGAAATTGAAAATTATATAAAATTGGAAATTAAAAGATGAAATATTGATTTTAAATTAATAGTTTTAAGATTTTATATAGTTTAATGTAAACAAATATATTTATTTTAATTTGATTTAAATTTAAATAAGTGCAGATTTAAAAAAGCAACTGACTAGTTTTGTTTAAATAGTTAAATAATATTTACTTAATATTTTAAATGGATCATCAGACTCATGGTTGTTATTTCCAAATACGGACACAAAAAATCCACAACCCAAAACATACTAAAATCTATCTACAAAATACGAAAAAATATCAATTCATATAACCGCATTTGATATCCTACTCTCATATTCGTTCCAAAATCCTTTTTTAACAACGAACGTTGTAATCAAATTTTTCTCCAATATCGTTGTTGAACGTCACGTTGTACATTCGTTGATAACTTTATTGCAATCGATTATCAACGATTGTGTCCCATGTTGAAGAATCAATAATCAAAAGGTATTTTGTACATTGAAGATGAAGAACAGACAAGTGTTGTAGATCAAAAAGGAAAACAGCCACATAGAATATAGAGTTGATAGTATATGAAATTGTTATTTGACGTAAATTAATTTTTAATTATCTACTCTACAATTGAAATTACGAAAAATAGAACTTCTTATTAAAATTGACGCATGCGCGCGCACGCACACACGTGTGTGTATATGGAAGGGGTCTAGATCCCTTTCATTTTAAATCCCCTCTCATCCCTCATTCTCCATTTAGTGCAATTTTCTTCAAAATGAAGTAAACTTTCTAAATATGTTATATTCATTAATAAGATCATCTATACAAAATTTTGAATCATTCCGAAACTTTTAATCCCTTGAAAATCACATGTCAATGTGAAGCATTGAAACTATTTATATTAGTCATCGACTTGAAATGTAATTTGAATGTGATCAAAAGTTAGAAATGATTCAAAATTTTGCATAAATGATCTCGCTAGCTAATACAACATATGTACAAAAAATTATTATGTTCAGAAAGAAAAAAATGGAGGAAGATGGAAAGGGAATTCATTACAAAGGAATCTGGATCCTTCCATATACACGTACACATGCAGCATGCATGCATACATATCGAGGAATGTTCGATAGACCCCCTTTTTTAGCCCCATCATGTAAGTTTTAATCCTCTAATTTCAATCACAAATTTGTAGGGAACATAGAGAAAATACAAATATTTGATTCAAAATAACTATAAATTTGTGGTAGAAATTAAAGGCTACATAAGGGGGATGCTGGACATTCCTCATACATATACATACGTATATATATATTATATATATATATATAACCTGCACACATTATCAAAAGAAGAAGCTCAGGACTGCAAATATAACACTAGAAAAAGGTTGTGCAAAAGAAGGCTATAAAATAATATGAACATTATAGTGTTTATAAAAAGATATACATATATCATCACTTTAATATATTTGTCTAACCAAATTAGGTTTCAAATCAAACTTATGAAAAGGAAGATGAACTTATGCATAATTTCTTAATATTTTATATGTTACCTTCTTTAAGAAATACATCATCATTTCTCATTATTTTCCTTTTCTTGGATGGTGGAGATGCTTCAGTTGGCTGAAATGAACTTTAAGAAATATAGTTTAACTATTACTCAAGTTATATGCATGGTTTTTAAACTCTTTACACGTTCATTTATATTAGATTTTGTTTAGGTGGTAAGGTTTTGCTTTTTTAAAAGCACATAAACCTACCATATTGGTGGTAAGTAAGCATTTCACCTGACATATAGCATCATGCTTAGATAGTGGGCCGCTTGTTAAGACCGCAAAACATATATATTGAATCAAGTGCCATTCTATATAGAGCTTATTTTGCCAACACATTATTCTACAACCTCTAATCGGAAAATTAAGATAATATGTTAAAGCAATATAGCACATTTGCACCAAAAATGGATGCAAACTATCAACATTGATTTCGAGGAGTCCTAACTTTTGTGGGATGATTACGATTGTTATTTTATGATGATTGTTGATATAAAATTTGTTTTTAGATAGTAATATATGACAACATAACCGCATAACATAAAACGTATAAAAAAACAAAAAAGGCAATTTTTATTGTTTCGTTTTTATTGGTTTAATAATGTGATCAACGTCCATTTTATAGTTTTATTTCTTGTTAATTACAAAGGACACGAGTTCATTACGTTCGTTGTATGAGCAATGGAAAACAGTGTCTGGCAGAAAATAATGTCTATTATGTACCTTTGAAGGGAAGAAGATTTGATCATTTTCTTTGTTGATGTTAGCTAGTATTTATAAATGCAAAGCATGTTAAAATATCTCAAATATCCCCCTTAAAATGTGGACCTCCATTTTGAACCGATTCGGCCTGAATTTGAGCTTATATAGGTGAAAAAGGTATCTGATCGATCTATTCTTCCTATGCAGGTTGAAATGATTTTTAGCGCTAGTACAAGAGGTAGTGACCACTCCATAGTGGAGTGATCATCTACTACATGAACAAAAAAGTGACCAAGTTCTAGCTGAGAGAGCGATGGAGTCCTATAGTAGTATGTCATTGTCTCTGTATGCAAGTGTCCCATAGAAGTGGTAGCAAGCATCTCATAGAGGAAGTGGTGATCGGTCCATGTAATTGCTCTTTCTTGGTTAAGTATTGAGCTTCTTGTGATCGATTCATAGACACTATGTAACTAGATATTGTTTCTATCAAAACGAAGGTCTTTCATATATCTATGGGTTTGGTTATTGAAAGTCATCACAATCCAATTTCAGATATCTATGGGTTTGTACTTGAACTTCTCCCATATCTTCGAACAGAACTCTTGGACTTTCCTCAACTACCATTGCATTATCCTAGTGAGAACTTGTGCATGCTAAAATGAATAAATGAAAATCTTCTATCCTTAAACTATCCATCATGCACCATCAAGGTTATAAAAATTAATAGACGGATATTAGACGTCAAGCATGGACTAGATATTAATAATTTAGGTGGAATTTGATCAAAGTTTAATCGAAACTACACACTTCTGATAAATTCATGTATTTTGTATAAAATTTCAGTATTTTATTTAGTATTAATTGATCCAAAATGAATATTTAAGGATTGGTTGAGCATGGGAGCATCCAAGAAGGAAAGAACGCCTGAGACTAGCATGTAGATCAGTAGATGCTTATACGGTGCATTAAGGCTCAACTAGTACCTAACCAGTTCCTGCATACATGTTTAGATGATTAAATTATGTGGTAAACCTCATTTAGGCGGACCTAGGCAAAGGGATAGGTGGCAATTCTTGCTTAGCGCCTAGGTAGGGCCAAGAAGAATTTTTACAAAATAGCATACCACCATACTAGCTTGGTGAAGTAAATGTTGCAATAAGCAGGTGACGGTTTATAAATTTGTATGGTCCATCATGTACCAATGCATTAGTCAAGTGAAGACTTGAGCATGCTGCAATAAGTAGGTGATGGTCTTCAAAACTCGGACTGTCTATCACATACCATTACATTAGCCAAGTGAAGACTTGAGCATGCTGCAATAAGTAGGTGATGATCTTCATCGTGTGTGGTACTTAGAGTATGGCCTACGTGTTTAGGAGTCCTATACATGTGTAAGTAAAGTACGCAAGTCTTCATATTTGGGCCTGGGTCTTGAACTTCAATCTTTAAAGTCTTCAAAATCTCTTTCGATTAAAGTTCAATGCACGCCAACTTAAATCAGAACCTGAATCAAGTATCCATTCACCAGAGGATGTGGTTTAACAATCAAATACAATTGTGTGCAAAGATGAAAGCACAATCATGGACTCAAGTCATCATCGCTTGTCCCACGGTGACTTTGGAGAGAGAGTGGAGATGGTAATGGTATTAGTGAGATTTATTTTTAGTCGAGAAGCAAAGGTCCCTAGACGGAAAGATTATTATTGATCGAGGAACAAAGGTCCACAGAGGGAATCGTGTGTTGAAGCGAATGCTCGGACGCGGATGATTAAAGGTGTTTAAGTTTCTTCCTCGATTGTCCCTAGTGACTAAAGAGTAAGGAAAGACCATAAAAGCGCTTCATTTTTTAACGTGAAACAAAGATTCATGAACGGTTAAGGAAATTAAATTGAATATGTGACTTAATTATTAGTAAAAACGGTAAACATGCATATAATAAGAGTACACAACATAATTTTATTAAATTGTTTTATATATCATAAACTTATTACATTGTTAAATAAAGGGTTAAAAACAGAAGGTTAAAAATGAAAAAAATACATATGTCAACCATTTCCGAGATTGCACTCAAAGCACATCTTTTCCGCGATTGCGCTCAAAGCATGCCTAAGGTAACTAAAATTTGAAAATAACTCATACATGTGTAAGCAAATAAAAAAAACACTCTCGGTCTTATTGAATTAAAAATGATACAATCACTCAATATCGAACTTTTGCTAGATTACTTCAAGGAATATGTATTATTGGAATGGCTTTGTTATGTTGTTCCCTTAAGTTCCTGCGAAAGTGGAAGGTTGTTGTTAAAGTTAAGCCTATGGATTATGGATGTACCATTGCATTTTACATCGCTGAATCAACTCCTCAATTGCATGTCGTGTTCGAATATCTTATGAAACCGGTAATATTTGCTAGTTTTCTTGCCTTCATTGCTTGGTCTGGGCAGCGGTTTCAGAAGCAGCATTGTACCTTCAATCGCCATGTAAATATTCTTTATTAAGTCGATCGATGGGGTATATTAGCATACCATGGCGGTGGTGCACTTGTCATGGTTGCTTCGTTCATCGACCTTGCATTTCATTTTCTTGTCAACTAGCTCAAGCTTTTTAGCGTCGGTCTGATCGTCTTAATTCTATAGTTGTAGCATGGCGCTGCAGCGCATACTCTTTTAAGGGTTCACCATCTCATTTGCTTGATGTCCGTCAATGTTATGATAACTTTTGGCAGCTCACATGCACCTGGAACTACTTGAATATACGGTCAGATTTAAATATGAATGTACAGATCCCACTAGCAATTGACCAAACCATTCAGCGGCGACTCCAATCAGAAAGAAAGTGTATGTATTTTATAGCTTTTGGTGCACGAGCGACATCCATATGAATTGTATATTTGAGCAAGCGACTAGAGGGATCGAAGGTCTCATCATATTCACTTGTTTGTGTTGAAAATATTGTGAAATTGTAGTTGTGTCTAATGTTTGTTGAATTGACCCTTATTTTCTAAGATATTGGTTTTAGAAATATGGATTGTTACACATTTAGGTCAAATCGATATTACTCGAGGTATGTTGATGTAGGTGTGTACTAATAATGCATGTTCATCTCAAAGATAAACCTGGTAACTTATTAACAGCGGAAGATTACTCACATAGTGAAACTTATACAAAACGAACAAATGTAGAGTCAAAACTATTTGTAATTATTAGTTAATATATAACTTTTAACTGAATGTAGTAACTTAATACCCTAACTAAATTGTAAGATTGTTGGGGAAATAGTCATTGCAAACTAGTACTATTTACCAAGAAGATGCAAATTGCATAATATCAAAAAATAAGATGTAATGAGATGAAGTGACAAATTTATGACCAAATGTCAACGACATGATAACTTTACATGCATCAAGTCAACTACGAAACTATCACATAACCCTTATGCATCCTTCGGTGCATCTTGGATTGACATGGACATAAACACCTTAGGGTACAACGATGTCTTACAATCGGTAGAAATATTCAAACCAATTGTCCAACGAACCAAGATGATATTTGTACTCCACTCATAATAAAGATACGAGATACATTTGAACTTAAGAATAAATCAACTTTAGCAAACAATGCTCTATTTATAATTTCCTACCAACATTACCATAAAAAATCACAATCAATCGAAAATATGAGTATTTTGTTAAAATATATGTAAATTATAAGGGTAAATATGCTATATGTTACATGGGCATTATTGTAATTTTCATTTTGTATGACATACCTATAAGTAAAGCTCCATTGTATTGTATGTTTACACCAGCAGTGAATAAAATATCTCATCTCTCTTCCTTTAATGGTTTCTTATCTTCTCTAGTTTACAACACGTTATCAGCACAAAATTCTTCTACAACTATTTTTAATTTTTCATACCCAGGTTTGGAATCTTCTAGATCTACATTTCTAGATTTGTTCTGTAATTAATTTTGATTTGAGTATTTTTATTTCCACTTCTAGATCTATTTCCTGGTTTCTTCAGATTTGGATTTGAGTTTTAATGAATCCACTTTTCCAGATCTATTTTTTTTTAAGATTAACCCCAAATATGTTTTTAGAAGTATTTTTCAATCTTTTTCGGATCTAGTTTTGAGTTTTTTCAAATCTAATTTTATGAACCTTTGATATGTGTGTGTATTATATAATGGTAATAAATTTCCTATATCTCATTCCATGGATATTTTATTTAAAGATCTTATTCTATCATAGATCTAATTTTACAGATCTCATTTCATTGTACATCTTATTTTTTTAGTTCTTATATTTCAAATCTCATTCTACGGTAGATTTTATTTTTTAATTCTTATTTTTCAGATCTCACTATATTGTAGATCTTAATATCATGCTCAAATGATTTATCTTTGAGATTTATACATGTTTAAAAAATAAAATGTTGAACGTAATGATTTTTGAATTTGGGTTTGAATTGATTAAAACTTGCTTATTTTTGTAGGCTTTTGAGTTTATTTATTTTGAAAAGCGGGTTTTGAATTTGACAATTTTGTAGTTGCTAATTCAAATAAATTTATTGAATTTGATTGCATTTTGGTTTGTGATATGGATCTAAGTAATCTTTGGTAAATGAAGTTTTCATTTTGAAACTTTTTTATTTGGATCTTGGTTTAATGAAGACTTTGGAAATAATTTTGATATATGATTTATATTTCCAGAAGAAATATTTTATTGTTTCTTATAGAAACATATATAAAAATAATATGTATCCAGAAGATCGTATTAAAGTTTAATTCCAATATTGATCTTGATTTAGCACGTCTGAAGTGAACGGAAACATTAATGAAAGCATACGCGGTAACTTTAATTTCTATCATTTTAAATAAAATTTGAGAACCTATAGTTTCTATAAAGCTAAAATCTTGAATTTCCATGAATTATTAAATTTCAAGTTTCTCCGTAATAAAGAACCGAAAGTTCCAAAAAAATCAAAAAATTGAATTATTAGAAGGAAATATATATATAAGGGATCTATTGTTCATATTTATGTATATGATATGATTAGATGATGCTTAAAACGATGTCTTTTTCTTGGTCAAATAGTACTATTTATTCAGTGGTTACTATTCACTTATGTTTTGATTGATTAGTTAGGTGTTGAAGTGTATTTAAGTGTTTTGAATTATGAAATATTGGAAGTGTTGTGATAGAATTGTCATAACTTTGATTGTTTGATTAGATTTAAGTGAGATTTTTTTAAGATGAAAGGTATTTTCATAAGGAACAATTTTTATGTTCGCTTTCCGAAATTCAGAAGTTTTCTAATGCTAAAATGTGACTGAATATGAAGTAACAACTCTGACCTGAGTTTTGTTCTGAGATGAAGCACTAAGGTATTTTAATCATAACTTTTGATTTTATGATCCAATTTAAGTGAGATTTTTTTCATTTGAAAGCTACTTTTATAATGAACAACTTTCATGTTTATCACGTTTTGAAAATCTGAAGTTTGCTGAGCCTAAAACGTGTTTGAATTTGAGGTAATAACTCAAACTTGTGTTTTGGGATTTAAGCATTGTAGCATAGTAATGCTTTGGCCATAAATTTTGACTCCCTTATCTGTTTTTACAATCCAGCTCTTGTTGGAAAGCTATGATAATATGGAATAACTTTTATTTTGATAGTTATGCGAAAATTAAATTGATGTTTTAAAGGAGTAGACCTCTTTTAATAATTTGTTTTAGAATTTGTATCACTTGATAAAATTGTCATAACCTTTGATGTACCCCATATTTTGTGATCTAAGATATGTTTTGAAAAGCATTTTGATTATGCTATAATATTTCATATTTACTTTGGAAGTAATATTACAATTCCTAAAAGAATATCATATAAAACTTCAAAAATAGGGGTTTTATCTCTCATATCTAACTTTTATTTAGCGCATCTAATTTTGTTACTGTATTTAAAATTTGATATAACATTTCAAAAGTAGTTATAACAAAAATCTACAACGGGGATATTTTAGGTTACTGTAAAAGTAGCAATTATATAATTCATGTAGAAAAAATTATTATGTATTGATATGACATTCCAAAAGTAGTGCATAAAAAGTATCGTTAGAAGAGAATGTAACGCTCCAGAAGAAGTGATGGTAGAATATCTCTAGAAGAGATTATAAAATATCTCTAAAAGAAAAAAATGTGTATTACTATAATACTCCACGGGTAGACTACTGACATAATAATTTTACACCCCAAAAATTGTATTTATAAAATATCTCCATAAAAGATATTATAACCTTGTATAACAATATACAAGCAATGTCTATGAAATATTTTCAAATATGATATAGCACTTCAAGAAGTGATGTGGCAATAAATAACCTAAAGAATTTGTAAATCAAAATAAAACCAGTAGAAATGGGTGCAAAATACATTTACAAAATTCAATCTACCATTGTCATGGACCTGTAGCTTCATTAGACAAATTTAAGAGTAAATAGTGATATGTGATCTATTACTTTTTAAAAATATACCATAAATTGAATATTGTATGCATAACTATTCTTGAAGAAAAATCTTTAGATATTCTCAAGAATAATCTATATGTCATACTGTTAACCCAAAAAGTGGATCAACACCCTGGATTGAGTGTGAAAACATTAGCTCTGTTCTTACAGAGCAATAATATAGAGAATAAATATAAAAGAGAACAAATGTAATCTTCTGGACTGGTTGCTGAAACTCTACAGAAAGCTTTCTTCTTTACTCTTCTCCTTCTTCACAACGGTCATCCAAAGGGTTCACTGTAATTCTCCAGTGAGCTCTAACATTGGGGACTTGGTCTAGCTAGGGATATTCAAGAACTTTGTATTCTGATTAACTTTGTAACAGCAATCAGTCGATAATAGATAACTATAAAGTGGACGTAGGCTTCATTAACAGTCGAATCACTATAAAAATCTTCTTGTCTTCTTTCTATATCTGCTCTTTTACATTTATTCTCTATATTATTGCTCTGTAAGAACAGAGTTGGTGCTTTCACACTCAATCCAGGGTGTTGATCCACTTTTTGGGTTAACACATATCATAATTTTCACGAAAGCTATAAATACGGTCTTAAAGAGATCTTTATTTGTAACTAATATAATAGCATATTTCTATAACATTTTAAGTGTTCAGAAGATAGTCTTATTGTTGTGGTAAATATATCTCTTTTATTGAACTATCCATAAGAGATGTCTATATGTAATTCGAACTATGTACTATTATATGATATAATTATAGATAATGCTTAAAAAGAATATTTAAAATATAATTGAAGAATAAACCTTAATAACTTGTGTATATAATTTATTTGAACCAGAAGTTCAACATGGTTTCAAACCAGATGTTTTGAACATTATCATGCGGTCTTTAAGGATTCACAGTGACATTGATTGATAAACAAAAATTAATAGTTTGGATCCTTGTAATAGTTTGTTCTAAAATCAGTAACTCAAATGGGAAAGAATATGCAAATCTATAAGGAAGCGGCTATTAAGACACAAAATTAAACATAAAATTTGACATAAGAAGCGTGGATCATTGGATTTGTTTGTCTTTACATGAAATGTGAAATTCAGGGGGAGATCTGATGGTTGAGATTTCTTGTGTCGAATTTTATGTTCAAATAGAATTTCACAATCTATAATATATATAATACATGGACGCACGTATATATCCATATATGCAGATATTTAACTAACAACCTGAAGATTGTTTGACTAAATTGATATGAGCTCATCTTATAAATTATGCATAGATATCATTCGATAATTTAGAAATCAATCAACACAGATGTTGAAAGACCTGAAGTCGTGTATGTATTCAAATGATCTATGTAATAATTAAATTCCTCCAATTGATTATATCAATGAATGAGAACAAACTCTAAAAATAAGCAATATTACTTAAATGCATCTTATCAACTGATAAAAACATTATACTCCTATAACTGACATATATATATAGCATATTTGCTAATAGCAATGTCATAATGGATCAAAATGAGAATCCAAAAAAGATTATTATTTAATGTGGCAATGTTCGTCAACATTGAGGGGGAGGATAAACGCGATACAAGTTCATTTTGATTATCAAGATCAAATATTCGTTAACATATACAATGACGCAAAATATTAAGTAATTTGAATAAGTTATCAATAATATCTCTAGTAAGCTTGCTCCAATATAGATTTAAATCTTTGAAGGATCAAAAGGGTATAGAACACATCTGAAGTGTGGTAGAGAATTCAGTTCGAAATATTTTAGGAGTAAGTAATAAAGACGTCAAATAAAGGAGGTAGGTGTTCTTGAAGAAACATTGAACGATGCTCTAGAAGAGGCCCATGACATAATTATCAAATAACCCAAGAAGTGGTATAGATACCTAAAACATGATAAATAAAGAGATCTCAATAAATTATGTCTGAAACTAACATGAAATAATCATCGATGATAAATTTGTAAATAATAAAGCGCTCATGTTTATAAATAGATTAAAGACCTTGAATTAGAGGAAAACATGATTGACCATCATGAATCCTTTCCTAAATGAAAAATGTGGACTTGTAGTCCACAAAATATAATTAGAAACATATATATAAAGTGGCAAAAGCATACTGAAATTATTGAAGCACATATAATGTCAATAACATGTTAAGTGTCATGGGCATGATACTTTTAGAAATAATTGAATTGACTGAAGTGGTAAAAGTGTTTGAAACACTTAAAATACCCCGAAGATATAAATATTGTTTACTAAATGATGAAAGTATACATGTTCCTGAAGAATATAAATAACTTAGCCGGTTATAAAGAATGCAAAGAACAAAGAGCGTATATTACAACCTTCTTTTAAGTATTGTTCTAATAAAAATCTTGATATAATTCATGATGAGTAGATTACTTTCTATTTTTAAGTATTGTTGTAATGAAACTCTTAATATTCATTGAAGTGGTAGTTGCAGTATGCAAAACTTATTAAAGCACCAAAATGAAAGTACATAAAGTACTTTTTATAAAAGTAGCTTACGCAGTGCATAAAATGCAAAGCATATTTGGAAGAAACAAGCTTGAAAAAATCGATTGTACAAAAGGAAACTATTTATAAATGGTGAACATCTAAAGGAGAAAAAATAGAATTATTGTCTTCTGATTTTAGTTTTCTCAACGCTTATCTAAGCTATGTTACACCTATATGGATCGGAAGTATTTGTAGCTGATTTTATTTATTATGACATGCATTCAAACTTAAAAGGAAAAATATAAAATCAGGGGGAGTATATCATAATGTACTCTCTTTCCTTCACTGAGATTTTTTCCTCCGAGTTTTTTCAGTAAGGTTTTAACGAGGCATTACATTTATCTAGAAATATCAAACTCTCTTTGATGCAATAAACTATTAAATTATGTCATACTATATTATATTTTTTTCTTCACTAAGATTTTTCCCACTTGATTTTTCATAGTAAAGTTTTAACGAGACATTATCTTGATCCAAAGTATCAAATTTCTTTTGATGAAATAAGATATTAAAATATGTCATTGTACTCTCTTTCCTACACTAAAATTTTTCTCATTGGGTTTTTCTTAGTAAGGTTTTAACGAAGCATTATTTTGATCCCGAAGTATCAAACTCTTTAAAAGGAATATCATTTTTAATATGATATCTATGATTTTACAAGTTGCACTCTTTTCCTCGTTCAAGTTTTATCCTATTGGGTTTTCCTAACCGAGGTTTTTAATGAGGCAACAGACAATATCTATATCGACTGAATGGACATGCAAACAAGATAATAATGAGGGAAAGCAATCATCATACATGTTTCAAAAGGGACAATTTCAAGTTATCATATGAGCATCCATGATTTTGAAGACGAGTGTTCAAGGAGAGTATTATAATATAAGTAAATTATAGGGGCATTTCACCAGAAGGACAAACTTTGTAGTCCAATTAATTTCTAGGACACACATTCAAAAAAATTACTTTCAAGGCCAAAATCAGCAGAATAATTACTTTCAAGAACAAAGTCAGCAGTCCAATTACTTTCAAGGACATAATTCCATAGGTTTTTAGGCCCTAAAACTAATTATTTTACGTTTTGTCCTTGAAAATAATTATTTCAGTTGTGTGTCCTAAAAACTAATTCCACTTGCTAAAGCGGCACTTGTGGCTAATTTCCACTAAATTATAAGGGTGAATATGCTATATGTTACATGGGCATTATTGTAATTTTCATTTTGTTTGGCATGCCTATAAATAGAGCTCCATTGTATTGTATGTTTACACCAGCAATGAATAATATCTTCTCTCTCTTTCTTTATGGCTTCTGATCTTCTCTAGTTTACAACATGTTTATCAATTATTTTTCTTTTCATTAATGGATGTCATTTTTGGCTAAATAATATTCGTGAACAGATATGACCTTACAAAAGAAGGTTTCTTTCATAAGTGATTTTTTTAAGATTAATTGTCTTTTATATGAAGCTATATTTATTCATAAATAATCATAAACAATTACAATCGGCCCTTGATATAGCATTTGGAGACATGCTAATTATAGGTTTCTAGCAAACAGTCAAAGGGTTTGCCTTTTTCAGAAATAGTTTCAGATAAACAACTTGCATGTTGCTCTCATTTTTAGTTTCTACTTAGAGCCCATCCTTCTCCTTGTCACATTACTTATTTGTTTAGAAAATAAATGTTAATACCATACAAGACAATTTACTATGGTCAAAATGTACATAACATGGTAAGCGATGATCCTACTAATAATAACAATTTATTCGCCCCTCTTTCACTCTTAATTTTGATGGTTTGAAATATATAAGGTAAGATCCTGTTTGCTAAGTAAACAGAACATTATTTAGTCAAGTGGCCTATTGCTTGAGTAGCTTACAAATATTTAACAATGAAGGAAAGCCTGAGGGTGGAGAATGTTAACTGATTATTGATTTTACAATAGGCTTAGTACTCCGCGATTTGTATGTAAAACCGGTTCCAATGCTAAAATATTACATTGACAAAGTGTAGTCCTTAATGCTCTTTCTAAAACTAGGAGGTCAATTTGAGAACTCTCAATTTTACTTCTTTAACCAAAATCAAGCCTTCAAAAAGTCCATAAACTATCATTTATGAATCAAGTTCGATCGTTTTACTTCTAAAAGTCGCAAACTGATTACGAAATAAAGGGACAATCGTAAAAAATAATCAATCAATGAGTACCTTTAGTGTGACAACATCGCGAATTACAAGGCGATAATCAACGGCAATGGCAAGAAACCTGGAATCTGGCGAGAAGCAACAAGGTCCCGTCTGCTTGTAAGCTTCCGTGAATTCCATTGGCCTTGATGGGAAATGACTGATTGGCACCCTAGGTAGGGTTTTACAAATTTTATTTTATTTTAACTAAGAACGGCACCGAAATTTATTTCAAAAAAGAGATGGGTGGGGGAAAGGGTGATAAGGAAATCAATATTTGTCAATTCAGTTTCTCCCTAGCTAATTTATGTGCTTCATTGATAAATATAATCCAATTAATCTTGCAGCAATTAAATTGTTATCCACTTTAATTATAAGTATACTTTTTATTTTTACAAATGTGTTGTTAAGGGCACCTAGTTTCCCTCTTTCTAATACTATAAAAAAAACGCAATAAAATTTGTATGTTTTCCAATACCAAAGTCATTTCATACGTCATCAACCACCACGTAAAATTGTTTTGCATGACGAACAACCGCCGATCAACGCCATTTTCCACGGTCATCAACCACCGAACTACTGTAATTCGGTGGTTGATCGCTATGGAAAATGGTGTTGCTCGACGGTTGTTCGTCATGCATACTCTCTGTCGATACCGAAAACCACTTTAACAACTGTGTACGCGGTGGAGATTCCAGAATGAAGTAGGATGGTGGCGACGATTTTATATGAGGTATATACGTGGACCCGACTCCCGTGAATTGGCATAAGGTGGCTAAAACAGGAGCGATTCCGGGCCAATGATAGCTCCTCTGATCGGACACACTCCATCGTATGCCATTCTATTACTTGTGATTGATTTGGTGCGCACCCTTTGATTTTTGGGAGTGTGGCTCGAGGTGGGCGGTAGTGGCTGCTATGCGTTACCACCAGTCCGGATGCGTGATTGGTATATCTACCCTAGCATTGTCTAGTTGTGCCATGTCAACTACCCTAGTGTGCTTTACTACGAGTTTGTTTTGTACCATACCTATGGAGTGCCCCTCTGACGACGCCCATTACGGGGGAGATTACGGTACTGTATAGACTATGGGAATATATAAAATGTGTTAAGGGGGATATGGGTAACGCCTTAACGCTATTTTGATAGTTTACTTTACTTTAGACATTATTATAATAGCGTATATTACTACATAGTAGATAGTTTAACGGATCCTTAGAGGATGATTATCCCAAACATCCTTTGAGTTACTGTATTTCAGTTGGTATTTCACTTGAGTTGGATTTATTGATATAAGAATGTTAATCCTGACTTGAGTGTTTTGTGTTTTTGCTTTACGCTCGGGTCAGACTGAGTGATACATCATTTGAGACTCACCTTTGGAGTTGGAGCTTCGCTTGGAGATCCAGCTATCTATCAAGCTTTCAGTTATTCAGTTGATTCCGGTGATGTATTCTGATCTTGTATTTGACTATTGTGTTGAGACATCTATGTATTCGAGACTTCTGTTATATCTTGTTTTAACTCTGATATATATATATATAGTAGCTTCATGAACTACTATTCATTTGTTTTCCGCTGCTTATTGTTATATTACTCAGTGTCTGTGATTCTATGATTATTTTATTTACTGTATATGCTGAGTTTTGCTAAATTTAAATTAACAATTTGATATTTTGAGCAATTCAAATCCGACATGTATGGATGTGAATGGTTGAAAATTTCAGGATGTTACAACCAACCTCTGAATAGTCGACCCTTAGCAAATAGTCGGTCCTTGGCGGGGTGGCGACCAACCTCTTGAATAGCCGACCCTTAGCGGGTGGCGACCAACCTCTTGAATAGTCGACCCTTAGCGGGTGGCGACCAACCCCTGAATAGTCGACCCATGGCGGGTGATGACCAACCTTCTTGAATGATTAACCCTTGGCAAATGGCAACTAACCTTCTTGAATAGTCGACCCTTGGCGGGTAGCGACCAACCTCTGACCCTTGATAGGCGGCGACCAACCTAATTAAATAGTCAACCATTGGAGGGTAGTGACCAACCACTTTGAAGTTTCCATACATGGATTATTTATACTCGTTGAAACTAGTGCTATGATGGATGAGATAATGCTGTAAAACTGGTTGGAAATGCATTGCGGCGTAGATTTGATTAAATGGGTTTGATGAGGGACAACTGCGAAGTGAAGGGAATTAGCGGCTGAGGTCAACATCAATAGGAAAACCCATGTAAGCTACAAGCACTGCTCTTACTGTTCTGGTAATATTCATGCATAGTGGCAGCATATTGCACAACATGCTCTGTGTCAGAAGAACACACACTTGGTTGTGCTTTTTTCGACCTTGACTACATGCTGATGTGGTGAGGCAGACTACGTAGGCCAATTGTTTCTCAAGGATATGGAAAGAGACAGAAAAATGCTAGGGGTAGTGCTGAAGGAGCGGATTAAGTCGGGTAAATCTGGCTGCACTGCTCAGAATAATATGGATTACCAACCGCAGAACTGCTTGCGTGGGCTGCATTGGAGTCGGGTTGGTAGGTCGCGCCCAAGGCAATCTAGAGACATGTTGATTGATGGACAGCTAAGGGAGGTTCTCAAGTAGATGAGCTGTATGGGAGCCAACTGGTTGTAAGAGGGGATCGGACGATGTAAGCTAGGCTGAGTAGTGCATATGCATTGATTTGCTTGATGAGCTAGTTGTTCTAGTTGCTTCGAGGTTCGCTGGCCGGGGGGCCTGAAGTGCCCTGAAGAGGATGGGCTAATAGGGATCCAACCTGGATGGCAGTCTTGAGAGACTTGCTGGCCTTTTTCTGATTCTCGAATAGCTTGCGATAAGCTAGGCCAAGCCGACTCGGACTAAAATGGATTAAGTTAAGAAACCTTTATTAGCCTATCTTCTTATTTACGAAAAATTTAAGTAACATTTCGCCCCTTAAGCCCATGCTTGTGAGCGCGCGCGGGCTTGTAAAATCTAAAAGACTTCATTAATTGATGGTTCTATTGTGCAATTAATGCACTATCCACATGGCATTGCGCCATTAGTTATGATGGTTGTGCTTATCGAGATGCGGCAGAAAGGCGTCTTTTCACTCATGTGCATGGGTGATGCAACACTTATCATCTTTGAACGGTCGAGATTTCTTTTGCCTTCCCGATTGCAACGACTACGACTGAAGGGAGAGGCAAATAAATACCACATTCCCCTTCCACCTTAGACCATGGAGCTTTGGCCATGTAATTTCTTTTATAGATTTGAACTTTGCATGGTTTTTTCTTGGTAAAAAATACAATTGCTTCGCCTTTCTCTTCCTTTCCATTACTCTTGAGCATTCGGCTTTTTATCGAACTTGTTTGGAATTTTTCTTGGATTTAGCGGGGTTTAGAAAGGAGGTAGCATTCTTTGGTGTCGAATTGTGTTTTTCGATCGTAGTTCGGCTTCTCTTGGATTTCAACTGCTTGAGATGGACCTTGTCTTTGTTGGGACCTAGCTCCTCTGGCCAAAGTTCTGACGTTGATCAAACGTCGGTCTCGAGCTATGGATCTGGGTGGGGCTAGGGGCTTCCTTGTTTTGATGTTCCTATTTTCCCGAGTTTAAGTCGGTTTGGACGCTTTTGCACCCCTTTGGAAGGAGTAGGGGTTGGTGCATTTGATTCGAATGTCACCGATGAGTCTTGGTATGCTCCTTGGCGAGGCTGCTTGGAAGCTCTTCGTGATTCTTATGAGATTCGATGTTGAAGGCGTTGGTTGCAACAACCCACATTTTTACAACAAGATGTTTAAATAATTAATTTAAATATTAAATCGTTAATTATTAAAGGTCCAAAATTTGATTTTTTTTCATACAATCGGATTAGAATTCGAGACTACTTCTATTGAATCCGGATCAACGTTGCGAATCAAAATGAGTATAAATATTGCTATATTTGGAGTCGGGGTATTTTTACGATTTACATATTGTTATATGTACTTTATAAAAAATGTGTGCGTAGTCGGATCTGGTGGTCTCAATTGTTGGCTTGTGTTTTTAGGATGAGGACTTCATTATAAGACATGCGGTCGAAGAATTTTTAGGACCGAACGATCCAATGGCCAAAATGACTTTGAATGCTTGAAATTATCATTCTGGAGTGTCGTCTCGGATGGCGACAAAATTTATATCATCGAGATCGAAAAAATGAACTGATGTGCACCGACGAGTTTTGTGACGATCCAATGTACTATGTGATTGTACGAGATCAAAACGTGTGGCGATTTATTTGAGAAATCAAAAGGAATATATATATATATAACCCATCCACACGCTTGGGTAGTTTCCTTCCTTATTTTTCATTCTTCTCCTCATCACGTTGTAAACCTAAAAGGATGCTCCTCCACATTGAATTAAATCAAGAGTTAGAGGTGGAGTTAGGCAAAATGGAGAGTGTGGATGGACTTAGGAGATGAAGATGAGGAGATTGATGATGCTCGGGTGGCATGTGGTCGTCGATGGTGAATAGCGATATGTGCCTAGACGCGGAGGGGAGGATGATGCATTTTGATTTAAGGGGCCGGAGGTTGAAGTAAGGGTACGCTTGGACTTGGCACGTAAAGAGGAGTTGATTGGCATATGGTGGAGGAGCTTCGGTCAAGCATAGGCCATCGTAGCCTACCACAACTAGTTAAGGAACATGAATGTTGCATCTTCTAAGGGGGTGCGGACATCAAACCGATGGTACAATAGGGTGCGTCGTCGCTCAATGAGGAGAACAGAGGTGTTCGTGGTCAAATTCGTCGACCGTAGTCCTTGGGAAGCAGGATGGCATGCACAGATAAGTGGATTATGCACATTTCTTGAATAGGAGAGTTTAATTGGGGAAGAAGGAGGGGACTGATTAACTAAGGTAATTATATTATTTAATTATTTTAATTGATCCCATTTCGTATTTAATCTATATCTCTTGCATGTGAGGTCCAATCGAGACTCAGTCTTCATCGTCACACTCGTAGTGAAATTAACTACGATATAATATGTGCTTGGATTGGATATAGGCACTCAAGAATTTATGGCTCGGGTGAGCAGAATTATAACTTTGAATTTAAATTTCAGTATAAATCCCCGTAATTATATATATTGAAAAATATTACATAGAAAAGGTAGAATAATATAGGTAATCATTTCCCTTTTTGATTAGATTGGTTTGAGTTGATATTCGAGATAGTTGATTAAGATCCTGTATATATGAATACTATGTTCTATTTATATTAAATAGTGTTAGATGGAGTTGATCTTAATATATAACATGGTTATAAATTAATTTAACCCTAATTTGTAGTTATATTACTGCTAGAAATATTATTATATATTTTATTACTAATCGAAAATTAGAAGTATGACCTTTAAAATATGCTATAAGGCTAAAACAATTATTTAGGCAAGTTAAACTTATATTAAAATAGCTTTGAATTTTTGGCCTTGGTATTGGTTTACTATGGTGTAATTCAATAATTAACTAACTAATGAACTTTTCTAAAGGTGATTTGAAGAGTTAGAAATTACAAAAGTAGTATTGTATTATTTATCAGGCTTTGATTAAAGTTATAAAATCCTAAATATTGTTATAGTATGATTTATTAACTTTAGACCCTAAGAAATAGTTTGTGATATATGTTTGTGTGTATTATATACATGAGCTATCTAATATTTTGAGGCTTTATTAATAGCTAAAACTAATTTTAATAGAAGATTTAAGTGATATTAAGCTATAATAGGATTGATAGGTAAGAGTATTATTTTATAAAATAAATTTGAGACTTCTGTAAAATAATACGAAGAAGATATAATTGTTAGATTGGTTACTTAAGTAAGATGCATTTTTGTACGAAGGCCCAACCTGTCTCGAAGGCCAAACCTGTCTCGAAGAAGTCCCTGTACGATGCAAGTAAGAGAAATCATAAGCTTCGCCTTCTAGGATAAGTGATAACTGAACTAAAGCGAAAAAGACGAGATACCTACGGTAAGGTGGTGTGGATCACCAAGCCCCACAAGATCCGACCCATCCTCATCCTCCGCCAGCAACTCATAACCCTTGGAGATGGCTTTGGTCTCTTCCACTGTGAACTGGCTGTCCACCATCCCAACATCATACATAGCTTCTCCCTCCTGCACGACTGCAGCCTTAGTCTCCTTGATGAGTCGAGAGTGGATTCCTACCATCACCTGAGGATAATCATCCATCCACTAAAGGTTCCTCTGTTTCCAAAACATATAATAAGTATCCTTCAACATCTGGTTGACTGTATCACAAAAATCGCTGGATTTATCGACTTCGGTCTGGAGAGACACCACCTTATTCATGTACCGTTCCTTATCCCTTCTCAACTGGGTCTACTCCGCCTTCAACCTATCAATCTCAGCCTGCTATGAGTCCTTTTCCTTTTGCTACTCGCCCCGAGACTCCTTCAGCTTAGCCAAAGCCTCCTCCGATTTCTTCACCTTATCCTTGAGGGAGCGGATCCTCTCCAGATCCTTCTGCCGAGCCTCGTCTACTGTGATAGCCTCGTCAATCTGTGCCTTGTATAGGTCGACAGCCTCTCTCGTTGCTTCTTCCTTGGCTTTCCTTATCTCGGATGCGCGAGATGCTTTGACCGCCTCTAACTCAGCCTCCTTCTCCCTAAGCGCCTTGCGAAGATCCTCTACCTCCAAACGTAACCGTACATTGACGCTCCCAACTTCTTCACTATCCTTGGCTAAGCGGGACTGATAATCAACAATGTTTCTAGTCTCATCCGTAATCTGGACCATCCTCGTTGTCAAGTTGGCGAAGTCAAGAGTCTTTGCCTCGTCCAAGATCCGGACCAAAGGATTTCGAGGCAGAAGAAACTCGGTATCAGGATCCATCGGATGACGACCCACATAGTCGGGATTAATATCAGGATGACCCTCAAAGGGATTCCGCATCGGCTGTTGATAATCTGAGAAATAGGTATCGACATTGCCCTCCTCTAAATCATCAAGCACTTCGTGCACTTCAGGACCCATTGGATTTTGGCAGTGACGCCGAGAAGAAGTTTGGGAACCAGGGGAGGTGGCATCCTTATCCGGAGACCTTGCACGTTTCTAAGACGATTCATAACTCTCTCCTATACCCAAGCCCGACGGAGTCTCCTTAATATTCCCTTGCGTGGTCTTTTCCTCCTGAAAAGCCGTCTTGGAAGAAACGGGGGCCCCTTTCATCCGTTTGAACTGCTCGAGCCACCTAGACACTTCATTCCTCTTCAAATTCTTCCTTTTCTCTGCAATGCGAATAACAACATTAGAACAGAGAAATGGAGAAAGCATAAAACAAAACATGCAAGACACTAAGATGCTACGAGCTACTACAAACCCTTAGGGTAGACTAGATCAAGTGGCCGAGACGAGGTCTCACTCAAGTAGGGAATACACTAGGACGAGACTCCACTCGAAAGAAGGAGGACACACGGCGACCGGGCTTCATTGGATTGAGGAGCAAGTGGAGACTGGGACTCGTCAAAAAACAAAAAGTTCTCAAGAAGTATCCCAAAATCCATACAGTAATCAAAAAAGCCTGGGGAAAGCCCAAATGCTTCGCCAACTCCCGCTCCGCCTTGCACTGGAAAAAGCGGCATTCACCCAAGTCACTCGGAACTACACCCTCTTGGGAGGGGTCAGCAACAAAAATTGGCCCAGGAGCTGGTTTAGGTTGATCTAACTGCTCGGGCCACTCCCGCACAGCTTCAGCATTCTTCAAGGGAGTCGCACCCAAGCCTTCGCTACCTATGAACTCCACATTTGGAGAAACACGAGCCTCCTATTCCGTTGCCTCAGAATCTCCCTCCGACCTTTCCTCCACTTCACTCTCTCCCTCCAAATGGGAACCCGCCTCGTCATCGAGGGAAGGAGCATCCCGTATACACAAAGATTTCCCCGAACGGGGAGGACAAACCGTGCTCTTCTTACGCCTCAACTTCTTCGAGGCTCCGACCCCATCACCCTCTTCCTCATGAGCCTTGCCTTTATCCGCATCTCCCTCTTCTCCTCCGACTTCCGCTGCTTTCTCAGCTGAGCTTGGCCTGATCTTGTACACGGATTGTCCAGGGCCGATTAAGTTGTAAAAGCGAAGGGCTGTATCATGGAGTAGGAACGAGGCTTCCCTCTCGACCTCCGAGATAGCCAATATTTCCTTGGCCATCTTTTTCAAACCTTCGTCCTCCGTCACTTTTACGCAACCTGAAAAATATGGAGCAATAATGAACTATGCCGACAGAAAGCTTAGAAAAGATATAACAATGACTTACAGCCAGAGGTGAAAGCGTGTTAGGGAACGACATCATCGCGCACAAAGAAATACTCCTTCTTGAACATGCTAAACTTGGAGTATATATCAAGGATAGGCTTAAATTTGTGAGCGGACTCTAAGCTGATGAAGGGACTCCCCTTTCGATAACTCCTCACATTATATAAGTACCTGACCTCTCTATGGGTAGGGGGTCTCTGATAACGCTTCACGAATATCAGATATAAGCATGTCAGGATGGCGTAAGAGTTCAGTTGAAGCTGCATGGGGGCGACTTTCAAGTAAATCACAAAGCTGGAGATCCAATTGGTAAGTGGAGGAATTGAGCCGCACATACAATGGTACTTGCTGTATGCCATATATCCACATGAGGGAAAGCAGGCTCTATCATCCGGGTCGGGTAGTATCATGTCTCGACGAACTATCCCGAATGAGTAGCTATGGAGTTAAGCTTTTCTATCGTCAGCACGCTGGGGTAACACTCTGAAGGCCTAACCAGCGTCTGATTAGGAGTGTAGCCCTCCACCAAAGAATAGGCAAAACTGGGTTGTTGGGAGGATTAACAGGAATGTCAAAAGAAGAAGGGCCAGCCCCGGCAGGCTGTGAAGATGCATGCTTGGACCGAAGCTCGCGACTAGACGACATATTCCTACACGGAGAAATAAAAGACAAGCGTAAGTCCAACAGAGGTACAATTGTAAATGGAAATTAAAACATTCACGGGGAAACCTCCTATCGTCTAGCCCAGTTGAAACCATATTCCTAACCTAACCATCTCAAGAAACTCCACCTTTGTCTCGGCATACCTATGAACCATGCGCTCGGGCTATTTGGTCCGACATTGTCCTATACCAAAAGCCGAACGACATCCCCATGCCAAACCAAACACTACCGATCCATCCTTAGCACTACAATCGATCACAGGCCCATAACCAGTCGCCTAGACTTCACCCATCCATCCCTACCATCTCTGTTTCCATCACTTCATCTTGTTCATGTTGATGTCAGTCCTATCATTCCACTTCATCCTCCTCATATCCACAGCAATTCCTCGCTTAGTCGCTATCCCTCTCCATTTCTCTCCAGTCTAATATTGAACCTTAGGTTCACGATCACCAAGCATGATCCCCTTCTTCACCAAATCCAAAACCAAAAACCCTAAAACCCTCGGGCCAAAAGATCGAGTTTAGAAAAGCTTACCTCAAGAAATGAAGGCGCGGAGATATTTGGATTCAAGCAATATAAACGAGCTCAAAACAGACCCTAATTGATCGAAAAGAGGTTGGAGAAATTTAATTAAGAAAATAGGAAGAAAAGAATAAGGAGAGAAGGCATTATTTAAAGAGGGAAAAGGAAGGAAGACGAACGGTTGCAATTTTTTCGATCGGTGGTAGGAACTCGGTGCCGAACCAAACAAAGCATGTCGTGTAATTACCCGTCATACTTTGGGGGGCAAGTGTTGGCTCGGTTTTCCAATAAGCAGAGAGAAAGGGAAGAAAGGAAGTAAAAGCAAACAGAGGCATGGAAGACAGAACTGCCGGATTAGATACTTGGTTCAACATTCACTAAAATGTCGAACCAAATATATGGTCCGGCATCCTCTGATATGCCGAACCAAATATTTGGTCCGGCACGACACATCCAACACCGGACCAAACATTTGGTCCGATATACAGGCATGTCGGACCAAATGTTTGGTCCGGCAAATAGGAGAATCCATAGCAGAAGTGCCGAACCAGACAAGGAAAGACAACCAGGCCAGGCAAGCTCCATGACCCAAACGCCGATCCAAACGCTCCTGCCCAGATGCCAAACTAGATTCAGAGAGTTATAATTCCCACCTCCACACTTCACAACTCCACTATATAAATACCAGAGCTTCTCAACAACAATGGGGACCGATTTTTGGGAGAAAAGACGAAAAACCCTGCTGAGACTCGGTCACTCCAGCTACTTCAAGTTTTTACTCTTTCCGAACAAACTTGTATCTATAATCAAATCGAAGTAAGAATAATAAGAGGGACAGTGGATGTAGGCACATTCTGGCCGAACCACTATTAAATCTTATGTGATTTACTTTCTTTAACTGCTTTCCGACTTTGAGCCTGTGAATTGTTCTATGACTGCAAAAATTATCCCTTAACATGTTGGAACATTAAAAACTCCAAATCAATCAACCTAAACATGACCTAGCTAAAATCGAACTTAGAGGTGTTTGTCCAATTTTTGTGCAAACAGTAACCTTGGCTGTTGAGCTAAGGTAGAATGACTGAGAGTACTCCCATTCAAACTTTATACATGATCTTCCGAGTTGAGTGGGGTTAAAAGGTGAATTGTGACTTGAATTATGTATCCAAGTAGGATTCGGTGGTTTCTCGGTAATGAGCAAGGACTGAGTGGATGACTTCTACGTTTTGCGTTGAGTCATTTATGTTAGAAGCGTTTAACTTTGTGCTAGCACATTTGAAGTGGTAGGATTAATCCCATGAACTGTATTGGTGTTTTATAAAGATAGGTTCATTTACGTACCAGTTCTTATTTCCTAGTTTGAACGTGGGGTTTCTAGGTGATTTACACCGGTTAAGCAAGTGTTTTTCGCTCAATTCTTAAAGGCAAGCCTTGGATCAGATTCTTGGGATGGCCTAGAGATTTTTGAAGCGCGATTATAGTCATGCAAGAAAATTTTGATGGTCAAACCAGGAAACCAAATCGGAATTTGCATAAGAGGAATCAGGTAGTCGAACCTAGTATACCAAGGAAACCTTGCAGGCGAACAAAGGATTGGATCGGGCATCATATATTATTCTGGATGATCTTTATTCGTTGTAAAATCATTTATAGTATAGTATAGTTAAGATACCTTGAGATAGTTTTTAGAGCGGGAGGTGTGATAGTCTTTCATGTATTATATTTATGAAAGGGAGATGCACCACTTAAGCATTTGGGTCATCTTGGATGTCGAACAGACTCATGGGATTTTACAACTTGGCATGCATGTTTTGACTATTATTGGTTACCATGTGTGTTATTATAGACTCCTTTTAAATAATTGGTTGTTTTTATGGTAATCGTTATTGATATTTGTTGCTTATTGATTGCTTGTTGTTGCTTGACTATTGATCGATTATTTATTCTTGTTTATTGATTTTTGTTGTTTGTTGATTGCTTGTTTATTGATTGATCATATATTCTTGTTAATTGATTTTTATTACTTATTGATTGCTTGTTGTTGCTTGATTATTGATTGATTATTTATTTCTATTAATTGATATTTTGTTGCTTATTGATTGCATTTTTATTGTTATTTCAAGCATATTGTGTTAATTTTCCTTTTTTGTAGAAAGAGCGCACGATGTATTTCATGAATTCTATTTGTATAAGTGCATACATCATGATGAGTCGACTAAAGAAAGTGGAAGTGAATAGGGTGTGGCTTTAGACCTCGAGGGCCTATTCATTTTTGAGAATAGGGCTATATGGCTTCAGACCGATGGAGTTAAGCTTATCCGTGTTTGATACTTTGTATTGGTATCCCTCTAATCATTGAAGGAAATTTTGTTTTCCTTTTTGTTTTGTTAAAATGAAAGAAAGCATAATGCAGCGCTTGCATTGTTGTTGCTTGTATTTTACAAGTGTGGTTATTGTTTTATATGGTAATATGTTTGTCGGAGATGCGTGTTACATTAAAGATGCTTGCTGCATTAGGGATGTTTGTTGCACAGTTTGTTATAGGATGTTTATTAAGGTGTTTGTTGCAATGGAGATGTTTGTTGCATTAGATATGTTTGTTGCACGGTTAGTTGTAACAAATTTATTTGAGATTCTTGTTGCATGGTTTGATGTAACGTATTCATTTGAGATGATTACTATATATCATGCTTAAATCCATGGTCTAATGTTGCAATTGTATTAAATCCTCTTCGTTGAGTACATGATTAGGTACATGGAAGAAGTTACGTACTATTAGGATATTTATTCACTTGGATTTGCATCTAAATGGCGTGCTATTGCCGTGAGAGAGGTATGTTAGATCTGTAGTGTAGATGGTATTGATAGAGTTAGAAGCAGGCTTGTCAATGAGCCGGGTTCGATCCGGGTATCATAAAACCCGGACCGAAGCCCAATTGCAATAATCAAAACCCAAGCCCGGCCCGAACCCGTAGGGTATTTTGAAACCAATACTCGAGCCCGACCTATTGGGCTTTTCTATCCCGCTAGGTAATACCTTTATACCCAACTCATAATATTTATGTTAAAATCATATTTTAAACTTAGTAATTTTTGTAACAATTATGCATAAACAACGTTAACATATAAATTAGGTGGTGATGTAGCAAAGTTCACAACAAAAGCATGCAAAAACATCTACATGTAGATAGATAAAATGAAAAACAAATAACATACACATTCATGTTTTGATACTATGGAAAATTGATAATTGGGTCGGGCCTAAACCGGGTCGGGATTTGATCAAACTGTACCCGACCCTAATAGTAACCGAGTCGGGCCTGGGTAGTTAGGGCAAAACCAATACCCGCATTAGCAGGGCAGGTTTGGGCCGGGTTCGGGCCAAAAAGGGTTCGGACCAAAACCCGTACCATTGACAGACCTGGTTAGAAGTATGCCCTTAGGCCAATTATATGTAATTGTTACATATATCTAACTCGATAACTAATCTTGTTCGAAATAAAATGTGTTTTCTTTCAATTATATACTTAATATAATTTGTTATATTAATTAATTAATTTAATTAAAAGTATATTTAATGAAAAATCATAAATAGTATGTTTTATGATAGTAGTTACAATGTGTTGTAATCATGAGTGATTTATCATAACAAATAAAAATACCGTTTTAAATATTCCTAATCATGATGTATCGAGACTGGATATTGATACATCTATTGAGACTATAGCATGTAACACTCTCTAAATGTTGGGCAGTGTATTACTCATGGCTACCTTAGGGCACCAAGGGGTTACGTACTGATAGCTACTGGATAACTATGAAATAACTCACTCGATAGTTTTTTATTAGTTAATATAACTAAAGTCAAATAGAATATCTTAATGTGACAAAATTACACAATTCTCTTGACTAAAGAATACAGTTGATCTTCAATGTGGAAGCTTTGCTTTGATTACGATTAAATCGTTACATGACGTTAATGAACGACTATAATTGGGTCGAGTGGAAGCATTGGAAGTGAAATACTATTCAAAAGAGGATTCGTAACCTCAGTTATATGAGATTAGTATCATGGTCAACTAAAGTCAACTCAAAGTCAAATTCTCTGCCAAGAGTGGTACAGTTAATAATAATTGTTATTATCGAACCAAAGACTTTGTGTTTGGACTATAAAGTTGAATATGAACGATATTAGAATTTTGACCATCACCAAATTCCATACATCCTAATATGATATAGTGTTGACGAAGAGAATTGGTGTAAATAATTGTCACAACCAGATAATGCTGAAAATAATAAAAATTAGATTTTACCGAAGTTATGTAAGCGATAAACTTGGTCGAAATGTCACATCACTTGCTAAGGAGACGTGTGAATGTTAATATTTGAATTATTCGATATTAATCGCTGACTGAATTTACACATAAGAGTCACATAACCGCAATATTGAATCCTTTGTCTACCACTTGATTTAATCAAAATTATAATTGTTATAAATTAATTAATATTTATGAAAAATTAATAATAATTTTTTGTTTGATTTGTGTTGGTCAGTAGTAAAATTGGTGTGTATATAAAAGTTGTATACACACTTATCGATATATGATATCAGTGTACGTTTAAATTTGTTTTAAATGTAAATTATCGGATGTGGCTTAAAGTGGAGTAAGGCCCATATACGGGCTGATGTGGATGGCCATTATTTAGAGAGGAAGGCTTAGAATTTGATTCCAAAGGAGTGTTAAATTGCAAAGGAACGACAAGATATGCTGCCATCTTTATACCCCTTCTTTCCTATGATATTTATACATTTCTAGCAACTTTTTTTTCAATTTTCCTCCAGGGTTTAAAGCCGCTGCTATTCCTTTGTTTCTGGCTGAAAATCCTCTCCCATCCCCCATTGATTCAAGGATTAAAAACACAAATTCAAAATAATCGATGCAACGGTTGTTGGAGTGTTTCGCATTGTGTGTGGGTAATGGGCGCACATTGAAAAGGAATATTGTCCCACATCATGGAAAATAAAAGAGGTGGAGTGGTATACATGTGAGTTTGGTCGCATGTAACAATAAGTGATTCATTTTGTTAAAAGGTGTCGACCAAACTCATATGTTGCCTCCACGGAGGGATGTATGGACCAGATTTCAACATGGTATCAGAGCCAATGGTAACGCCTGAAACAATGGACAATGCGTAAGAGATCTGTAAATCGTGGTGGTTAGCAGTGTAGGCTTAAGTAGTCAGACTTAAGGTGGAGTTTGACCATGGTATGATGGATCTGGTAGAATGACACGGGAACAAAGCTCGATATGGTACAAGCATCGTGTTGGCGTATTGGAAGACACATATATGGATACAAGCCAAGGTGGATATCAGTTGGGCTGTCTCGCATTGTGTGTGGGTAATGGACGCACATTAAAAAGAAAAATAGTCTCACATCGTGAAAAATAATAGAGGTGGAGTGGTATATATATGAGTTTGATCCCATGTAACAACAAGGGATTCCTTTTGTTAAAAGGTGTCGACCAAACTCATATGCTTCCCCCACGGTGGGATGTGCAGACCAGATTTCAACAACGGTGTGTAGGGCTTTCAAGTTGCTTGCCCTCCTTGGAAGAATTGAATAAAGATTCAAGCGGAGTCCATTGATACAATATTCAAGGCGTATTCTCTGGGCTATAACAAGGTAATATTCTTATTTACAAGTTATACACACACACACATTTGTTCAATATATGATTTATGTGTAGCTAGATCAATTCTCTTATCACGAATCCCTATATATGCATGTTATCAACATGAGATGTGAATGTGTAAATACGTATATATATATATATTTATGATTGTATACATGTGTGTGTGTTTGCATATATTCTTTTGACCATGGAATTTTAAAACATAATTTTAATTTTCAAATTTTGACAATGTTTGAAAGAGGCTTTAAACAAAGGAGAAAAAAATTAGTGACAAATTATCCTAAAAATTTAGGCAGAAGGACACACGTACTTTTCTTTTCTTTAAAAGACAGGCCCAAAGCTCATTCGTGGATTAAAAAATGAGAAAACAATTCAAAAGGAAATTCAAACAGAAACCGAAAAGATAATTCAACGAGTAAATGATACTTCAAAATTATAAAATCGATACTAACAACATCATATTAGTAAATATATTCTAATAGTATCAAAAAATTTAAACAGGAAAAAGCTCAAAAAAGGGAAAACAAATCCCAAACGAAGAATCCAAAGAGGAACAAATCAATTAGGTAAAATTACAAACATTATCTCTCTATAACATGTTATTTATTGCAAGAATGATGCCTACAGTTTATTTAGTTGAAGATAAGGCTTTGTAGTTTTAAAAATAGTTTTCATTGTCATTTGTAACAACACTGATACTAATATGTTGGAAAAGTGATATCCATAATCTATTTGATTTTAGTTGGTGCTTTGTAATTTAAGAAATTATTTTCATTAACATATATAATAAAACTGATACCGATATAATGTAAAACTAGTAACCATTGTCTGTTTAAGTGGAGTTGATACCTTGTAATTTAAGAAATTATTTTTCCATCTTATTTGTAGTAAAACTGATACTAATACATTACAAAAATGATACACGATGTCTGTTTATTTGAAGTTGATGCTTTTAATTTTACAAATTGGTTTCGCTGTAATTTGTAATAAAACCGATACAAATATAAACAAAAAATGATACATAAAGTATGTTTGTTTAAAGTTAATGTTTTGGAATTTTAAAATTATTTCCATTGTAGTTTTTAACAAACTGATACTAATATTTAACATAAATGATACCCACTGTTTGTTTTGAGTAGAATTGATGACTTCTAATCTTATAAACTGTTTTCCATGTCATTTATAGCAATATTGAGACCAATATCTTGCAAAAATTATACAATAATCATTTTGTTTGAAGTTTGTACATTATACTTTGATAAATTGTTTTCATTGTATTTTCTATAGAAAACTGATACCATTATAATTCAAAAATGATACCATAGTCTGTATGTTTAAAATTAATGATTTGAAATTTTAAAAATGTTTTCACTTTCATTTTTAACAAAACTGATAGTAGTATTTAATAAAAATGACACCCACTGTCTGTTTCATTTTAGTTGATGCCTTCTAATTTTATAAATTATATTCCATGTCATTTGTAGTAAAACTAATACTAATATCTTGCAAAAATGATACCAATAATCTGTATGTTTGAAGCTTGTACTTTCTACTTTTATAAATTGTTTTCACTATATTATGTTTAAAAGGTGATACCATTATAAACCAAGAATGGCACCTAGAGTTTGTATGCTTGAAGTTATTAGTTTGGAATTTTAAAAATTATTTCCAGTGTCATTTTTATGAAAAATAATACCTATATTTAACAAAAATGATACCCACTAACTTTTTTGGCTTGAGTTGATGCGTTTCTAATTTTATAAATGATTTTCCATGTAATTTATAGCAAAAATGAAACCAGTACCTTGCAAAAATGATATCGTTAATATGTTTGTTTGCAGCTTATACTTTGTCCCTTTATAAATTGTTTTCACTATATTTTGTTTAAAAACCGATACCATTATAAATCAAAAATAATACCTAAATTCTATATGTTTGAGGTTAATGATTTAAAGTTTTAAAATTGTTTCCAGTGTAACTTTTATGAAAACTGATACTAGAGTTCAACAAAAATGATACCCACTATCTATTTTGAGCAGAGTTGATGTCTTTCTAATTTTATAAATGAATTTTCATGTAATTGTAGCAAAAATGGTATAATAGTGTAATGATCCGGAATTTCGGACACTTCATATTTAAATATCTGAATTATTTAAATATCTGAATCTTGGATAAAATGTTATCAAAATGATTTAATGAGCTTTTTAACCCTAAATCATAAGTAATGATGGTAAATTTGTTTTTGAAAAAATGTTTACAAAAATATATTCTTCGAAGAAAAATCGATAATGTGATCGAAAATCGGTTTATTGGTAAACAGCTTTTTGATCGATATAAATTGTTCGAACTCTTGTGCACTTGACTAATGATCAAGTGAACATATTAGCAACTAATTCTCATACACACCTCTTCATTGGGTTTGGATGGTTCCAGACCGTTCTAATGGATAAGAGATATTATCATGGTGACGGCATAATGATAATTAACATAAAGGAGAAGTGGCATAAATGTGCATGTGAGAAGGAGGCTCCTTTGTGACCTTTCATGAGAGGTGGAAGGTGGAAATGACCTCTTTCCTAAGCTTATAAAAGGAAGGGCACACCCTTAAGAAATAATCTCAAAATCTACAAAGCTTGAGTTCTAAAAATCCATGGTTTCCCTTCTTCTTTCTCTCTTATGTTCTAAAAAGAAATAGTTGCAAATCAACTCCAAATCATTTCAAACTTTGCCGAAAGGCTCAGTGCAATATTATAACACCTTCCACTATGCCAAAACTTTACAAAGCAAAGCCAAACCCTCACACCATGAGATGGCCATGAGCATTGAGTTTGGGAGGGAGGAAAAGCAAGGTAAAGCAAAGGAAAGGGGGAGGAAGGTCGTTACAAGGAAGGGGTTAGGCTTGGGTTCTTGAATCTTGGCTATTTGTGTGGTTATAGGTGAGTTAACGCCTCACTTTGAATGAAAATATAACACATATATATGTTGTGTTGATTGTATATATGTTGATTGAATTGTTGTTAACTTATGTTAAAACAGTGGTTTAGATTCTTACTTTAAAAGAAAGTGACATATGTGATCCATGTATATGGACTTAAATGAACTTGGAATGGGCTTGTTTGACTTGTGATAAGACCTTTAACAAAGCATATAGGTTATAGATGGACTTTGGTTTAGATCGGACTCGGATTTGAAAGTGCACTTATAGTGATAGTCGCTATAGATGCAGTTGTGAATTGCCTTGTTTTTGGCGATTACTATTGAACTTTGTAGAGGGATCCTTAGGGGTTTCTCGCCATATTTATATGTCTTATATATATTTTTTGCTATCAAAAGTTGGAATAGTAAAATGTTAAGTAACATCTCGAAAAGTGGCCAAAACATCACTAGTGCAAAACTGTCTCGTTTAGCCTTGATTTTGGACTTTAAAAGGTTTGAAAATATATTTAAATTTAAGTATTTTGTTTCATTCTTTTTACATTACTAATTAATATTAGAGTATTTCAAAAGTGGATTGAGATATTTATGAATTTTTAAGAATTAGTTGTGAATTTTTAAAGAAGAGATGTTTTGTTAGAAAACAGTCATGAAGCGACCCACTTTTCTTCACCTATAATTTTTAGTGAATTTTAGTTAGGAATTTTTTTTACTAAGGGATCACCTCTCTTTTGCTCCTTTTATTTCTTTTAATTAATTACCCAAGATCCTGAATTTTACTAATATAAATATATCAGTATTTAAATCAATTCCTATCATTTATATATACGAGGATATATAAATGTTTCTTTGCAAATCAGAGTGTTTAAAGTAACAAAGAATTTTAATTCACACAATATTTTTCATTGTTGAAATGTCTTGTGTCACATAGCTTGTTTCTACACTTATATCTCTTCACTGACTTAAGATTGACTAATACTAAATACAAATATTATCACCTTAATGAGACTCAAGATTGACTAATACATAATTCAGATTTTATCTTCTTTTATAATGACTCAAGATTGACTAATACAAAAATAAAGTATTAGTTCCTCATATTTTCATTTGTATTGTTTTCCAGAGTTTTCATTAAACCAAATTATTTGATTTGTGGTCTAATACCCATGGTTTTGATTCTGGGTTTCAGTAATTCATACCTGTTATTTAGAAATGATAGAAGATGTCAAAACATAATTTGATTAATGATTCAAGGGTTTATCTAGCCCAGATTCATGGTTTATACACAAACATGCACCAAAACATGCACAAAACATGCACAAGCAATTCAGTTCAATCAAAATGCATATATTCAGGTTTATAAAACATGTAATGATCATGTAAGTGATAGGGTTGTGTGCTGATTTAGAAATCATACAAACTTTGCTAATAAAACTGGAAAACATATTGAACTTGGTTATGAAAGATCTTTGCATATTCTGAATGATAAGTGAGCAAAAGTAATGTTCTGGATTTCTAAATACTTAACCAAATTACTCTATTTTCTTACTTGATGCATTGAATCTTTTGATCTGCTTCTTTTACTAAACTTGCTACTTCAATCATATGTTTGATGTCATTTCTAGATTTTATCAAAATTCAAATCCTAAAACCTTAGCTACCTATGATTTCCAGATTCTATAACATCATATTCTTAGTCTTATTCTGGATTCAACTTATGACTTGATTTCTTTTCAAATTAGCATTACACTATGGATTTACTTGCTTCAGAAAGTTGAAGCATATGCCTTCAGACATATGAATGCACTTGTATCAATTACAAGCCATGTATAGGCCCTTCTGGTTAGCCATATTCAAGCTCAAACTCATCCACTGTAACTCTTGTACATTCTCTTGTACCACAACTTACCAACTAATACAAGGTTTAGTTGCAATTCCAATTAACTTGTACTATGGTCTTGTTTGCTTCAGTGATTTCAAGCTTACACATGAACTTGTATTAGTTACAAGACATGTAAAAATCTTGCTGGCTAGCCAAGACCAAATTTAAACCCATCAACTCATTACTTTGACTAACATTCATTTAAAAACAACCCATAATCCTATCTGAAACTTAATCAATAATAGCAAGGAGAATATGTCCATATATCAGATTATATGGCATACTTCTCATTCATCATAGCTTACTGGATTGAATTCCAGAGCATATTACTTTGATCAACCACTCACAAGCACATATAAATGCATAAGTCTTACATATTCATTACAAGGAAACAAAGCACTAAGAATTCCGGACACACATAATCCTTAAGAATGTTTTTTGCCCAGATTATTTATTACAAATAAAAACTTCTACTTCTCTAAAGTATTTTAAAACAGCAAGCTCTTCAAACACTCATGCAAGCAGAGCTACTATGCCTCTTTCCCTGCAGCAATACCTGGAACTGCATCAATGATAATGAGACACCCCATAGTTTGCAAAGGCAACAAATAGGGTCTGAAATAAATTTTGGTATGAGTGAAATCAAAATATAATAACTTGTCATTTTCTAATTATTGTGCAGAGAATTCATATACTTGATGCTTATTTGGATTTATAATGTAAACTGGGTATATATATATATGCCCCTACTAACACTTATGCACACAAGCATCCATTCAATTCAGTACACATGTATACATACTCCTATGGATTAACTCATTTTAATACCATAGCTCAACTCTCAATCTCAATTTATCAATTTAATTTGGTCTTAACTCTTTGCCATTGAACACCATGTGTGCATTGCAAGGGACTCAATTCTGTTAACCCCTGCACAGAGGCCTATAGGACTTAAACATGTCATGCACATACCCATCATCCCCCTTATGATGAATAGATCAAGGCTGTACTCCTAGATTAGCTTTATAATCTAGTGACCATTCTCATTTTCTTTCAGAAAAATTTATTAACTCTTGAAATGCTTTTATATTCTTTTCTTCTTTTTCATAAATCAAAGAGAGTTAAACTCACTCAGGGATTTCAGCCAATCATACTAAACATTCATGAAAAGAATACCATATCTCATTTTCCAGTTATTTTATTCAAAATATGTTTTAACACTTGCATGTCTCCTATATTCAGGAATATCATGATCACTTAAACAAATCTAGTGAAATCATATAAAATCCTTATACTCAATTCTACTGTGAACATAGGGTAAGGTTTTTGAGAAAAACCCATAAAACATTTTAGCTTAAGATCTGAACAAATCAGCACATAAATAATTTATTGCATTGTTCGTCTCATTTTTAAAACAATCTAGACATAAGCATGAATCTCCTTTATTCACACTGCCTAGTTTATTTCCCAGTAATACCCTACTTCTCAATAAAATGTATTTATCTTACTAAACATATTTATAAACTGATGTTTTAAGGTACTGGATCCATATCAGTGATCATGGTATTTTTATTATCAAACAATCAATCAAAACAAATCAAAGCATCAACCAAAGATTTATCAAAACACCAATCATTCTCAGCATTCATTTATTCAGAAAAATAGATCAAGCACAAACATGATATGGTTTTTATAAAATAATATGGCTGCCCTTAACTTGGGTCTCAATGCCTTAAACCTCATAAGATTGATTAATCACTCACCTTCCTTCCTCTTTTCCCCGAGAATACTTTAACTTGAAAATGGCTTTGGTTTGCTCTTCTTTCTTTTCTTAATAGTTTCTGTTTTATGAGACTGCTGCTACCCCCTTTAATTTTTAAAACATTGTTTAGGGTTTTAGTAGAGTGAAAAACCCATCTTATCCCCACAAAATGAGAGAATTCTGCATATGAAGTTATGGCTAGAAATGCCATTTTCTTTTTTATTTCCATTTCATGTATTTTCAGTTGCTTTAGTTTTTTTCTGGTTTGCATGCTATTTGCATGTTTCATACACACACCTTATTTTCATGTGACTTTCTTACATTATTTATTTTCTTAAGACTAATCTGTAATGTATACATGTATATCCTTTTATCAATTAATTCCTTATTAATGTTTCAAGCTATTTGTTTTCTCTTGATATATAAAATGTATTCATATATTTAATTACCATAGTGTTTTCCTTATTACTTTATATTTTTCCTGGTTGTAAAAATATAACATATGGTAATGTATAATCCATATATACACTCAGTCACATTTCCTCATTCCTTCTCTTTGAAATACCATTTCCTTCTTATTATTTATTTTTAATTACTATAAAAGTCTACTTTTATCATTTTATTCCTTTTTGACTATTTATATTCAATATATATATATACATATGAATATAAGACTTACTCATACTTAGTTATTTTCTTCTCATTATTATTTTACTGAAAACAACTATCCCCTTCATTATATATTTAACTCATTCTCAATATTTATTTTCAAACTATATTTTTCCTTGAAAATTCTCCTTTCACTGATTTTATTAAAATTATTCTTATCTCAATAATTTGGGTCTTCACATACTCTCCTCCTAAAAGGAATTGTGTCCCACAATTATTCTCTCATACATTTCCATCCAAATGTATACAAAGCATAATTTCAATTGAATGAAATTTCAGAAACTCATTCATTCAAAATCAATCAAACACACATAAATAATATTAAGGTTTCATCATAATTTTAAACATACCTTTAAGTAGAAAATAGATTAGGATATTTATCCTTTATCCTATCTTCAGCCTCCCATGTACAATCATTCTCATCCAGACTCCACTGAATTTTTACCAATTTAATTATTTTATTCCTTAATTTCTTTTCTTCTCTAGCCACAATACCCACTGGTTCCTTCCTATAAACCAGATTTTCTTGAATTTCAACTTGCCTAGGTTATTCCAGAATTGCTTCCTTATCATGTACCCATTTTATCAATTGAGATACATGAAATACATCATGGATATTACTCAATTCCTCTGGCAACTTCAGCTTATAAGCCAAATTTCCTACTCTTTGAATTATCTCATATGGCCCTACAAATCTTGGAGACAATTTACCTGCCTTGCCAAACCTTAATATTTTTCTCATTGGTGAAACTTTGAGAAATACATAATTTCCCACTTCATACTCCACTGGCCTCCTTCCTTTGTCTACATATGCCTTTTGCCTTTCTTGTGCTGCCTTCATTCTCTGCCTCACCAGTTCAATTCTTGCAGAGGTTTCTTTGATGTGATCTGGTCCTAGCAACACTCTTTCACCTGCCTCCATCCAACATGCAGGAGACAAACAAGGCCTTCCATATAAAGCCTCATATGGAGCCATACTTATAGTGGATTGGTAGCTATTGTTGTAAGCAAACTCAGCTAAATGAAGATGATCTTCCCAGTTGCCACCAAAATCAAGTATACATGCTCTAAGCAAATCCTCCAAAATTTTGTTAACAATCTTTGTTTGACCATCTGTTTGGGGGTGGTATGCTGTGCTTAGACACAATTCTGTCCCCATTGCCTCTTGAAAGCTTCCTCAGAACCTTGAGGTAAACAAGGTATCTCTATCACTAATGATAGTCTTGGGGATTCCATGTAATTTTACTATCTCCTTCACAAATAATTGTGCTAATTTGTGAGCATTTCTGTTTGAGTCCACTGGAATAAAGTGGGCTGACTTTGTGAGTCTATCAACTACTACCCAAATACTATCATTGCCTCTTCTTGTTCTTAGCAAACCATCCACAAAATCCATTGAAATGCTTTCCCATTTCCAGGTAGGCACTTCCAAAGGTTGTAGTAGGCCTGAAGGTCTTTGATAATCTGCCTTGACTTGTTGGCATGTTAAACACTTTTCCACATATCTTGCCACTTCCCCTTTCATTCCTGGCCACCAATAGCTTCTTTTGAGATCATGATACATTTTAGTACCACCTGGATGTATAATGTATTTTGTCTTATGATGTTTATCCATAACTTCTTGCTTCAGTTCTTCTACACTGGGTACACAGAGTCTCCCTTTCTTCCTTAGGTCGCCTCTATCATCTACTTCATAATTTTCCATTGATATTCCTTGTGAAATCATGTCTTTCTTCTCCTTTAAATTTGAGTCTTGATCTTGCATATTTCCTATTTTATCAACCAGTGTTGAGATAAGACTCAATCTTCCATATTCAATCATATCATTATGCACATTGTCTAGTGCACTAATTTCTTCCTTCATCTCCACTTCACTAAGGATTGTTAAATCCTTAAACTCAGTCATCATTAAGCTTGCTAATCTTGCTTGATGTCTACTCAATGCATCTGCCACTTTATTAGCCTTTCCAGGAGTATACAATATATCTAAATCATAGGCAGCTAAAAATTCCACCCACCTATGTTGTCTCATATTCAAGTCTTTTTGGCTAAACAAATACTTGAGTGATTTATGGTCTGTAAACAATTCAAATTTAGTACCCAATAAGTAGTGTCTCCATAGCTTCAATGCATAAACTATGGCAGCTAACTCTAAATCATGTGTGGCATATCTGGTTTCATTTGGCTTGAGTTGCCTTGATGCATAGGCTAAAACCCTCCCATGTTGCATGAGTGTTGCCCCTAAACCAGTCCCACTAGCATCAGTGTACACCACTAAGCCTTCATTTCCTTCTAGCACTTGCAAGACTGGAGCTTCCATCAATGCTTTCTTCAATGATTCAAAAGCTTGCTCACACTTCTCTGTCCACACATAAGGTTGCTCTTTTCTGGTTAACTTGGTTAGTGGAATAGCTATTCTTGCAAAGTCCTTTATGAACCTTCTATAGTAACCTGCCATCCCTAGAAATGATCTTACTTCAGTCACTGATTTTGGCCTACTCCAAGATTGCACTACCATCACCTTAGTTGGGTCTACACTAACTCCTTGTTGTGATATAATGTGTCCCAAAAATTTTACTTCATTCTGCCAAAATGTGCATTTAGAAAATTTGGCCTTTAAATCATGTGCTCTTAGTCTAGACAAAATCGGATGTAAATGTTTTGTATGTTCTTCCTCTGATTTTGAATACACTAATATGTCATTAATGAAAACTACTACAAATTTGTCTAAATAATCTCTGAATGTCCTATTCATTAGATCTACAAAATAAGATGGTGCATTTGTCAACCCAAAAGGCATTACTAAATATTCATATAACCCATACCTTGTGTTGAATGCTGTGTATTTAATACTCTCCTCTTCAACCTTCATTTGGTGAAATCCAGAGGCTAAGTCTAGCCTTGAGAAAATTCTTGCTCCATTTAATTGATCAAACAAATCATCAATCCTGGGAAGTGGATATTTATTTTTAATGGTGACTTTGTATAATTCTCTATAATCAATGCACATTCTCAAAGTACCATTATGCTTCTTCACAAATACAACTGGAGAACCCCAGTTTGAACTACTAGGCCTTATGAAGCCTTTCTGCTCCAATTCTTCCAACTGATGTTTCAATTCCACTAATTCTTTAGGACCCATTCTAGTAGGCTTCTTGATGATTGGGCTTGCTCCTGGGATTAGCCTTATTTGAAATTCTACTTGCCTATTTTCTGGAACACCTATGACTTCACCAAAGACATCTGGGTATTCATTTATAATTTTTATGTCTTCCAGTGTTAGTTCTTTCTCAGTCATGCTACATATTTGGTTAAGGTAATTGATTTTAGAAATTTCACTCATGACTATAATATTTTTACCATTTTCTGTTTTCAGAGAAATAGTAAAATTTTCTAAGTTTAAAATTGCTTTGTATTTTCTTAGCCAATCTACTCCTAGAATAATTCCTATTCCAGGATATTTTAGCACAAAAAAATCATAATTAAACATATTTCCACCTATGTGTAACTCTACTCCCAAACATTTAATCCCTAACATGCAAGAACTACCTAGTGGGCTTTGAATAAACAAGGGATTATCAACTAAATAGCATGTGAGAGTCAATTTATTCACTATGTCTTGGGATATTAGTGAATGTGTTGCTCCAGTGTCATATATAACCGAGATGGGGTGATCTTTAATTAGAAGTATACCTTCCAACTGTCCAGAATTTCCCACTGCATTTGCTTTTGCTTTGCCCTCAAGTGCTCCTACCTTTGCTCCTTTTTTGAATTCTGGGCAATTCTTTTTAATATGACCTTCTTTCCCACAGTTGTAGCAACTGAATGGGGTTTTCTTAGCTGCTTGACACCTATTACTCATGTGTCCTTCCTTGCCACAATTGTAGCAAATGATCTTCTTCTTGACTTCTCCACTGGTTGCTCCTTCAACCTTTTGATTTGAATTCTTCTTGTCATAAGGATGAGCTTTATTTTTCCCCTTCTTATTGTTGTTGTTAGCCCTCATGCTCCTGAATTTTTCTCTGGCATTATCATGTTGTTCAAAAGAGAGAGTGAGGTCTATGACTTGATCAAATGTTTTGTCTTTGTATGGTAGCATTGCTCTACTTAAATTAGCATTAAGTCCTTGAATAAATCTGGAATTCTTTGATTCTTCATTCCCTATGAGCATGGTTCCATACTTAGATAAACTCTCAAATTTTTGAGTGTATTCAGTCACACTCATTGATCCTTGCCTCAATCTTATGAACTCCTCAAGCAAAGATGCCTTAGTTGTTGCTGGGACAAATCTGGCCTCAATCATGTCCTTAAATTGATCCCATGTTATCTCATTTTCTGGCCTTACTGTGATAATAACCTCCCACCAATCAAGTGTTGCTCCTTTGAGTCTTCTGGAAGCAATTTGCCTTTTCCTTTGATCATTTATTTGCATGTCTTCAAATATCCTATCCAAAGTTCTTAGCCATGTTTGCACACCCATGACTCCTTCAGTACCTTCAAAATCCTTGCCCCATAAGTTTGAGAATGTTTTCAGTAGCTTAGGCAACTCCTCATGAGGATTCTCTTCCCTTTGCACTGTTCCTTCCCTAAATGCCCTCACCAAATCTTGCAAATTGACTAATGGCGTTGCATTGGAGGGTCCTACTCCATGATTTGGTGGTCTTCCTACCATGATTTGCTATACAATTTACATAACTAGTTAGTTTAATTTTAATTTAATTGTTTCAGTGGTTTTATTTACACTGAAAATATTGTTATGTATTTGGTCTCATAAGATTTTATTCCTATAAGAAAATTTGATCTTTATTTCTGCTATGTTTAATAACATAGCTCTGATACCAACTGAAGCGACCCACTTTTCTTCACCTATAATTTTTAGTGAATTTTAGTTAGGAATTTTTTTTACTAAGGGATCACCTCTCTTCTTGCTCCTTTTATTTCTTTTAATTAATTACCCAAGATCCTGAATTTTACTAATATAAATATATCAGTATTTAAATCAATTCCTATCATTTATATATACGAGGATATATAAATGTTTCTTTGCAAATCAGAGTGTTTAAAGTAGCAAAGAATTTTAATTCACACAATATTTTTCATTGTTGAAATGTCTTGTGTCACATAGCTTGTTTCTACACTTACATCTCTTCACTGACTTAAGATTGACTAATACTAAATACAAATATTATCACCTTAATGAGACTCAAGATTGACTAATACATAATTCAGATTTTATCTTATTTTATAATGACTCAAGATTGACTAATACAAAAATAAAGTATTAGTTCCTCATATTTTCATTTGTATTGTTTTCCAGAGTTTTCATTAAACCAAATTATTTGATTTGTGGTCTAATATCCCATGGGTTTGATTCTGGGGTTTCAGTAATTCATACCTGTTATTTAGAAATGATAGAAGATGTCAAAACATAATTTGATTAATGATTCAAGGGTTTATCTAGCCCAGATTCATGGTTTATACACAAACATGCACCAAAACATGCACAAAACATGCACAAGCAATTCAGTTCAATCAAAATGCATATATTCAGGTTTATAAAACATGTAATGATCATGTAAGTGATAGGGTTGTGTGCTGATTTAGAAATCATACAAACTTTGCTAATAAAACTGGAAAACATATTGAACTTGGTTTTGAAAGATCTTTGCATATTCTGAATGATAAGTGAGCAAAAGTAATGTTCTGGATTTCTAAATACTTAACCAAATTACTCTATTTTCTTACTTGATGCATTGAATCTTTTGATCTGCTTCTTTTACTAAACTTGCTACTTCAATCATATGTTTGATGTCATTTCTAGATTTTATCAAAATTCAAATCCTAAAACCTTAGCTACCTATGATTTCCAGATTCTATAACATCATATTCTTAGTCTTATTCTGGATTCAACTTATGACTTGATTTCTTTTCAAATTAGCATTACACTATGGATTTACTTGCTTCAGAAAGTTGAAGCATATGGCTTCAGACATATGCATGCACTTGTATCAATTACAAGCCATGTATAGGCCCTTCTGGTTAGCCATGGTCAAGCTCAAACTCATCTACTGTAACTCTTGTACATTTTCTTTTAACACAACTTAACTACTAATACAAGGTTTAGTTGCAATTCCAATTAACTTGTACTATGGTTTAGTTTGCTTCAGTGATTTCAAGCTTACACATGAACTTGTATTAGTTACAAGACATGTAAAAATCTTGCTGGCTAGCCAAGACCAAATTTAAACCCATCAACTCATTACTTTGACTAACATTCATTTAAAAACAACCCATAATCCTATCTGAAACTTAATCAATAATAGCAAGGAGAATATGTCCATATATCAGATTATATGGCATACTTCTCATTCATCATAGCTTACTGGATTGAATTCCAGAGCATATTACTTTGATCAACCACTCACAAGCACATATAAATGCATAAGTCTTACATATTCATTACAAGGAAACAAAGCACTAAGAATTCCGGACACACATAATCCTTAAGAATGTTTTTTGCCCAGATTATTTATTACAAATAAAAACTTCTACTTCTCTAAAGTATTTTAAAACATCAAGCTCTTCAAACACCCATGCAAGCAGAGCTACTATGCCTCTTTCCCTGCAGCAATACCTGGAACTGCATCAATGATAATGAGACACCCCATAGTTTGCAAAGGCAACAAATCGGGTCTGAAATAAATTCTGGTATGAGTGAAATCAAAATATAATAACTTGTCATTTTCTAATTATTGTGCAGAGAATTCATATACTTGATGCTTATTTGGATTTATAATGTAAACTGGGTATATATATATGCCCCTACTAACACTCATGCACACAAGCATCCATTCAATTCAGTACACATGTATACATACTCCTATGGATTAACTCATTTTAATACCATAGCTCAACTCTCAATCTCAATTTATCAATTTAATTTTGTCTTTACTCTTTGCCATTGAACACCATGTGTGCATTGCAAGGGACTCAATTCTGTTAACCCCTGCACAGAGGCCTACAGGACTTAAACATGTCATGCACATACCCATCATCCCCCTTATGATGAATAGATCAAGGCTCTACTCCTAGATTAGCTTTATAATCTAGTGACCATTCTCATTTTCTTTCAGAAAAATTTATTAACTCTTGAAATGCTTTTATATTCTTTTCTTCTTTTTCATAAATCAAAGAGAGTTAAACTCACTCAGGGATTTCAGCCAATCATACTAAACATTCATGAAAAGAATACCATATCTCATTTTCCAGTTATTTTATTCAAAATATGTTTTAACACTTGCATGTCTCCTATATTCAAGAATATCATGATCACTTAAACAAATCTAGTGAAATCATATAAAATCCTTATACTCAATTCTACTGTGAACATAGGGTAAGGTTTTTGAGAAAAACCCATAAAACATTTTAGCTTAAGATCTGAACAAATCAGCACATAAATAATTTATTGCATTGTTCGTCTCATTTTTAAAACAATCTAGACATAAGCATGAATCTCCTTTATTCACACTGCCTAGTTTATTTCCCAATAATACCCTACTTCTCAATAAAATGTATTTATCTTACTAAACATATTTATAAACTGATGTTTTAAGGTACTGGATCCATATCAGTGATCAGGGTATTTTTATTATCAAACAATCAATCAAAACAAATCAAAGCATCAACCAAAGGTTTATCAAAACACCAACCATTCTCAGCATTCATTTATTCAGAAAAATAGATCAAGCACAAACATGATATGGTTTTTATAAAATAATATGCATGCCCTTAACTTGGGTCTTAATGCCTTAAACCTCATAAGATTGATTAATCACTCACCTTCCTTCCTCTTTTCCCCGAGAATACTTTAACTTGAAAATGGCTTTGGTTTGCTCTTCTTTCTTTTCTTAATATTTTCTGTTTTCTGAAATGAGACTGCTGGTACCCCTTTTAATTTTTAAAACATTGTTTAGGGTTTTAGTAGAGTGAAAAACCCATCTTATCCCCACACAAATGAGATAATTCTGCATATGATGTTATGGCTAGAAATGCCATTTTCTTTTTTATTTCCATTTCCGGTATTTTCAGTTGCTTTAGTTTTTTTTTCTGGTTTGCATGCTATTTGCATGTTTCATACACACACCTTATTTTCATGTGACTTTCTTACATTATTTATTTTCTTAAGACTAATCTGTAATGTATACATGTATATCCTTTTATCAATTAATTCCTTATTAATGTTTCAAGCTATTTGTTTTCTCTTGATATATAAAATGTGTTCATATATTTAATTACCATAGTGTTCTCCTTATTACTTTATATTTTTCCTGGTTGTAGAAATATAACATATGGTAATGTATAATCCATATATACACTCAGTCACATTTCCTCATTCCTTCTCTCTGAAACACCATTTCCTTCTTATTATTTATTTTTAATTACTATAAAAGTCTACTTTTATCATTTTATTCCTTTCTGACTATTTATATTCGATATATATACATATGAATATAAGACTTACTCATACTTAGTTATTTTCTTCTCATTATTATTTTACTGAAAACAACTATCCCCTTCATTATATATTTAACTCATTCTCAATATTTATTTTCAAACTATATTTTTCCTTGAAAATTCTCCTTTCACTAATTTTATTAAAATTATTCTTATCTCAATAATTTGGGTCTTCACAAGTCATTTTTCAGTATTAAGGAAAATTGTAAAGTTGTTATTTCAAGTGATATTTGGGATAAATGTTTTGAAACCTATTACAAGTATTTTTAAGTATTTTAAAAGTATAAACAAAAGGTTTAGAAAAGGATTAGAATTGCTAAGTGGCCAAATGGTTAATTGATTAATTACTTATTTTGAAAAGTAATTAACTATGCTTAACACTAAAAGTTGACAAAGTAAGTCTTATCTATTTGCAAGAGTTAAGACTGATGTCAAGTAGGGATGGAGCAAAAGAGCTCTAACCTACCGGGCTTCCCTCTTGACCGAGGAATAGTAAGTTGGAAAATGTTGGAAATGTGTTAATCGTGTTTATTTCTTATTGTTTATTGAAATCATTAATATTATACTTAACACTAAAAGCGGATGAGGTAGACTTATCTATTCGTAAGATTTAAGAATGAGGTGTCTAGGCAAGGCTTGGATGCAACTAGTGCTCTAACTTACCTAGATTCACTCTTGAATGAGGAATGGTTAAGTTGGAATGTCGGGAACGAGTTAAGCTTACGAATCGTGATTTTTATAAGCAATCATTTTTAGAACTTGATAGTTAACTTATCAAATACTGAACTTGATCGAGTATGAACTTAGATCTTTAAAACAAACATTTTAAAGATAATACAAGTATGGAATGGTTTTTAGTTTATTGTGACAATGTTTTAATAACATTCGTCTTTAACCTTTTTTGATTACATTAATGAATGGAAATAGATCTTTAAAAGGAAGTTTTAAGATAAGCATAAGCAAAATGATTTTGAGTCGTAGTGACAATGTTTAAGTAACATTAATCTCAAACCTTTTGAATGGATTTGCGGAAGTACTTAGATCCTTAAAATGGATATTTGATGGAAATTATAAGTATCGAATCTTTTGGAAAAAGATAGAAGTTTATTAGATAAAAGAAGTTTACTAATAAATGAGTTTTTAATTAATAAAAGGATTAATTAAATAAAAGGGATCATGAGTTGCTTAAGCAGCTTAAGCAAACTTTATGTGGCTTGATCGTGCTTTGTATGATTTGATAGCATTTTTTATGTTCATTTACTTATGGAAAGTACGCTAGACTTGGTTTCTATTTATAAACAAACATCTTACACTAGATAGTCGATTGGTCGACTATAAAAATTGTTTAAATATAACTTTGGGAATATCTAGAAGAAACACGAGTGCTATATGGTACAGTTATATTCGAAGATGCTATATTGTATGTATAAACTCATCTTGCTCTTCTAGGACAAATGATAAGGAAATCCATATGTTTAAACGGTCAGGAGGTGATATGCTCTTATGCACCATCTGTTTATTTCCAAAAGAACCGAGGTTGAGTTTACTGAGAATTCATTGATTGGCTTGGAGAGTTCGGTAAGTGGGAAAACTGTACTTATATGAGATGACTCAAACTCGAGTCCGCTTCAAAGCCGTATACGCGATCCATTTTCTGGAAGTGGTTGTGAAGTGGAATGTTATAGAGTTGCATTGTCTATCCTAAGATTAAGTCCATAGGAAAGTTCAGCGTTAACATTTCAAACGATGCTATCACGTGGGACTGTCTATCTTAAGAAGTATTCCAAGAGAGAGGACAACGTTAACATTCATTAGAAGACTTGTGCATGGAACCTATGTGGAGGTTCGAGATGCTTGAATTCATGTAGTGATTCGTGATCTATTCGAGATGACGGAATCCATTTGGGGATTCATGTTCTATTCGAGTGATGAAGACTTGTGTGAAAGATGTCGAACGTAGCCTTAACATCGGGAAAATGATAGAAAACAGGGAAGGGGCATGACCAGAGAGGTTTTGCAAACCTCAAGGATATATCAACTTCATTCTAGAGATGCTTATCGATTTTTGCTAGCAGGAGTTGATATGGCTCGGATCACACACCGAGGGTAGTCCAATTATGTTTATCTTGGTTTTTATACCATTTAGAGATATATGTTGCTCGGAAGGTAGTTTTTGATCCTTATCATGGAGTTCGAATTCGATTTGATCCGAGGAGGTCTCCATGGAAAATCCATATACGAACGTGCCTTAGCAGCATTGATTGTATACCTATTATTGTTGTGGCATTCACACAACAACTATTTGACATGACTTATGTGCTACACTCTAGACTTATCTATTATATCACTATATGTTAAACTTACTGATTGGTTGGTTTCTTTGAAGGGAAAACTGTTATGAGAATTCGTACGGTCTCGATAGTTACTATTTCATGTCACTCGTATTTATTGAGTTTCTCATGTTGGTTTACCAGAATGATCCTGGTGTTATTTTCTTATAATGCTCGGGTCAGCCCCGTGTATATTTCAGGATTTAGCCGTGGATGCTTTGGAGCTTCCGGGGATGAGCTGGATGATTTCCTACCGTAGTATTTATTTTCGCTGCATTACTATTATAATTAGCATTTGTGAGGACAGGTTGTTGTAACTATCCAAGCTGATTATTGTAACTTTGAAAAACTTTGTATCTTAGAATGATAATTTATACTGTGTTTTGGTATTATATATGATCGTTCCGTTGTGAGATTCTAATATTTTGTTCCTTCTTCCTTATTCTTTTTCTTTTTCTTTTATTTCACCCTAACAATTCGTCTTCCCAGCACTTGATTGTTTGGCACATGAATACCACGGATGTATTAGTGTCAACATTTAGGGGTCGAAAAGGCGAGTCATTCCAAATAGCTTGCAAAAATGATACTAATAATATGTTTATTTGAAGCTTGTATATTTTACTTTTATAAATTGTTTTCGTTGTTTTTTTTTAAAAACTGATACCATTGTAAATCAAAACTGATACCTAAAGTCTACACATTTGAGTTTTATGATTTGGAATTTTAAAAGTTGTTTCCACTTTCATTTTTATGGAAACTAATACTAGTATTCAACAAAAATGATACCCACTAGCTGTTTTGAGTAGAATCGATATCTTTCTAATTTTATAAATGATTTTAAATGTAATATGTTTGTATGAAGTTATTTCATTGCAGTTGATACCTCTTATATTGTTATGTTTTAATGTCATTTATTTCACTATCAACTTAATGCCACTTTTTCGTACAATACGATGATAATGATTTTGTCAACTCATGTCCTACAAGCATGAAAAGGATATCTAAAGAATTAGAGCAAAAAATAATCCGAGGAAATAACAAAAGGCAAAGATATAAAGCCATATACTGCACATAGATGTGGGTTGCAAGCAGTGTTCAAGATCATAAAGTTAGTTAAAGAAAAGAATGGGCTGATGAAAAACAAATATACATGTTGAAAAGGACCCAATTTTACAACTTCTTCAACGTCTTCTATGAAGAAAAAATAACAATGAAAGAATGCAAAAAGCATCAACACGACTTGGATGCATTGTACAGCTGCTACTCGACTGAAAATGATACTTTCATATTTGGAGAAGACAAAATGAAAGTAACTACCACTGATACAAGCTTACGTTTTGCTCTACCATTGAAAGGAAGAAACATAGAGCCGACACAAAAAATAACAAGCAAAATTATTCCAACGGAGTGCAAAGAACTTACAAAGAAATTTTGGAAATTTTGCTTTCATTACTAGAAATGTGGTTGAAAGGAGAAGAAAACAGGAGATAGGAAAGAAGAAAAAACAAAATGAAGAAGGCTTGCCGCTGTTTATAGTAATGGAAATTCTATTAACATTTTTCCTCCCCTACAACCAATAAAAATTAAGATGGTAAATTCTACCTATCTTAGTGAATCTCGAAACATTGCACACAATTTCTTAGCCATAACTGATAGAGAAAAATTTAAGTAAATTTGTTAAAAAAAAATTCCACAAGCCAAGAAACTTGTCCGGATGCTACATGCTTTCATTGGTAAAATGTATTATTAAAAATATAATTATTTGAAATAAATATTATCTTTAATATTGATATCTAATTAGTTCTTTAAATGTTTATAATATTGCATTTGTGAGAAGATGAAGCTCATTCGACTAAGGCGGTAACATAGTGAAGATTTACCAAGATTTGCAAGGTGGGATTTGCGTAAGCTAAAGGACATAGTATAATTGTCAAACAATTTTTGGATGATGTAAAAGAGGGTGATGTAAGTTAAATCTCCATCTTGCCTATAGTAATCAATATCATTTTATCTTCTACTTAGAATCTGTTAGCACCAAAATTGGTCACTAACCTCGTTCAGAAAGATTGTGTAGAGATATAAGTGATGAAAGTAAATTAAACAGAGAAGACAATGCTAATTTAAATGCAGAAAGTAAGAACACCAAATTTATAGTGGTTCAGCGTAATTGCCTACGTCCACTTTGTTCAACTTTATTGATTTCCTTTATAGTTGATTACAAATACAATTCGTGAATCAAATGCTTGAGTGAAGTTGTTAAGTAGAGAAGATGAGTCTTGAAAATGGCAGAGTCTCCCCGGTGTTTTCTCTCCAAAAAAGGATCCATTTCACTATGACCCTGCCCCTCTATTTATAGGCAAAGATGGGCTGGACTTCCCAAGTGGGCTGATTGCCGAACGCTCCAGCCCGAGTACAGTGGTCGCTGTATGCCGAGCAAGGTTCGCCGAACGCTCGGATGCCGAGCAGTCCTTTTTGTGCCAAACGATGTGGTTTGATGTTTGGGAAGTGCAGGGTGTTAGTCAATCGAAGCCGAACGCTCTTCTAGACGCCGAGTACTCTTGTGCCGAGTACTTCTGATGCTACCGGGTACTACGCCGAGTACTCATGTATGCCGAACCACAGATGCTGTCGAGTTCTCCTTGATGTCGAGTGCTCTCATATGCCGAGCAGTCTCGTATGCCGAGCAGTCTTGATGCCGAGCAGTCTTGATGCCGAGCACTCTTGTATGCCGAGCAGTCTTGATGGCGAGCATTGGTTGACGCCGAGTGCCAGTTGACGCCGAACACTGCTGGATGCCGAGTACTCCCTGACGCCGAGTTCCACTGGATGCCGAGTACTCCCTGACGCCGAGTTCCACTGGATGCCGAGTACCACGCCGAACACTCCTGAATGCCGGACACTCTCTGATGCCGAGTACTGGTTGCCGAGTACTACGCCGAGTTCTCCTAGATGCCGAGTACTAGTTGCCTGGCCAAATATCCAGGAAACACTTGCCCCCCAAAGTGTATCGCGTGGCCGAACGTGATGCGCTTTGAATCTGGTACAACTTATCTCGGAGGTATCTTCTCGAGAATGTTAGTGAAGGAGGTGCAAGACGAACGAGGTTAGGATGCCGAACGATACGTTCGAAGCCGAACGTACCTCGCGTGCCGAACGTCTCTCCGCTACGATGCCGAACACTCCGGTATTGACCGGTTCTACCGGATATAGCCTCTTCGACTTCTACCTCCCTCTATATAACTAGGCGCCCTTCCACCATTTTTCTTTTACGCCTTCTTTTCTATCATTCCTAGAGATTTGCAACTCTTGCCATCCTATCAGATATAAAGTCTAATTAATCCGTCTTCAACTTCGATCGTCGAATTAGGTATCATTCCTTCCACAATTGCATTACTTCCACTTTAGGTTCATCACACGGAAACAGGGTATTTCCTTAGCTGTAAATGCATGACTAGTGGAAGTGGTTTGCTCGCTTGGAGTCGCCGAACGGTGTATGGTAGTTAAGCCTGGCTCCTTTGTGCTGATCAAGATTGGAAGAAAAAAGGAAGATGGGGAGTCGAACGGCGTAACCTGCGCCGGGCGATCTGTCTCTGTCGTTCGGCGTAAATGGAGAGGGAGCTGTGTGGAGTTATGATCGAAGGCGGAGCGCTACTCTAGCCGAACGAACTTAGGCCTAACACTACCCTAATGCCGAACAGACACACACGCCGAATATCATTTAGACCGAACGACATAATCGCCGAACAACTGTCGTGCCGAACAGTACTTAGACATGCCGAACGAACACATATGTGCCAAACAAAACTTAGACATGCCGAACAAACACATACATGCCCAACAGGACTTAGACATGCCGAACACACATATATGCCGAACAGGACTTAGTCATGCCGAACACACATATTTGCCGAACAGGACTTAGACATGCCGAACACACATATATGCCGAACAGGACTTAGACATGCCGAACACACATATATGCCGAACAGAACTTAGACATGCCGAACACACATGTATGCCGAACAGAACTTAGGTCGAACAATTTCAATGCCGAACAGTATCAATGTCAGACTACACTTAGGCCGGCCACTTTATAAATCATATGCTTTCTGAATCTGGAACTGTGATCGCCTCAAGGCAAGCTTTTTGAGACGGTCAGCGATGACGGTCTTCGAAGGCGATGATTCGAAGCTAATTATTATATCTTTAAAAACCTTTAGATTCTTATCGCTTGTACACAATTGCTTGCACTAGTTCACACACCACGTGGGGGGAAAACTCGTGTTGCTAATTCTAACGTTCAACGTTTTTTAAGTATAGTTCTCTCAAGCACTTAGTTATTTATTTGGGATGTCGAGAAAATCTATCTCCGCTACCATATCCGACAGGCCTGGGCCGTCATCGAGGCAAGGAGCCGCTGATTCTTCTAACCCATCGACTTCTCCTGCTCATAACTTGGCGCCTGATGCTCTGGAGGCAACCATCTTACTAGACAACCCGATCGATTCTCAAGCCTCGAAGATCAACGAAGCTGCTCTGCGACGGATATGCTCCATTCATGGGATTCCTTTTGCCGACGTGTTAGTTCCTTCGAGACATGATCGTCCTCATCTGCCCCCAGTCGGGTACACTACCTGCAACAAGTTCATGTGTTGGATGGGCAGCGTGCCTCCGTTCAATTTATTTCTCCGGGATGTTCTGCAGTACATAGACATGGCTCCGTCGCAGCTGCACCCGAACGGCCATGCATTCCTATACGGGACTTACTTACTTTTCATGGCCGTCTTCTCCAGACCTCCAACCCCCGGTGATATCAGATACATTTATATGTTCAAGAGACAGAAAGACAGTCCTTCCTTTATGTTCATCGAGCCATACCACAAATGCCAGATCTTGACAAGGGCATGTAGCAAATTCGCCCTGTACAAACAGGAATGGTTCTATGTGCGCTGCCCTTCTGGTTTCGCTAGGAGATGGGTTGAAGGCAGTAAGTCTCTCTGCTGAATCACTATTCGTATTTAATCGGAGTCATGCTTTTCCTAACTCTTCATTTCATCTTTTCAGGTATCAACCCGCGTCCGGAAGGCCGAGGATATTCTGAGGCTGTTGAAGCCATTAGAGCTCTTCCCGTTGAGGATCGAGACATCCGGACTATCATTTCAAATGAATCGCTGTCGGGGTTTGGCTTTCTAGCCCCTGGTCGTCGGATCAGCCTTCCAGAAGGTGTTACCATTCCCAAACCTCCGTCCGGTAAAGGGAAAAAACTTGCCGGATCGTCGTCGCGTCGCGCTCCCGACACGCACGAAGAAGGCGAGCGCAAAGAGGATGATGCCCCTGAAACTTAGGTCGAGAACGTGGGTCTCGCTTGGAATCCGGCAATCGAAGTTCAGGATATTGAGACATCATCCTCCCCTTCGAAGGGAAAGAAGAAGTTGAAGTATACGGTTCAAAAGGAGAAAGTTGGTGGCACTTCAAAGGTCACACTTATTTCGCCTGAGAAAGAGGCTTCCTCATAGCATCTGGAAAGTTCTCTGAGGGGTCTGTCCAACCTGTCCATCCCCGATGATTTACTTAATTACGGGTTCGATGATCCTGAAGCTCTCAAATTTTCTTCGCCCGCTAGAGGCAATGTAGGAGTTCAACTCCCGGCTCAAGGAGACAACACTCCTATTAGCAAAGATAAATGAACGGGTCCGTCGGGGGGAACACTAGGACACACACGCACACGTGCATTCCATAATATACTTCAAGTCTTTTTAATTCGTGAATTCTCCTTAACTCGTTGCTATCTCCATTCTTTGCAGGTGATATGGGCCGCTCTCACGGACTTGATCGCCTTCAGGGGTCTTCTATATTCCATCACTCTGGATGGGATTCTGGTTCAGGCAGACGCAGGGACCGAGGTGATTATGAAGATAGGGACAATCGTCCTTGCGAGTCGTCTCATCGTAAGAAAGCACATTCTCAATCTTCCCAGTCCCGCGATCTTCCTCCTCCAACTGAGACGGATAAAGAGAAGCCTTCGCAGAAGGGTTATCAGTCTGATGCTGCTCGAGAACAACACTCCAGTTCATCGAGTACGAGGCAAGTTCGAGAGCAACGTAAAAGAACGGAATTCTCAAAGCCTCCTCCTCCTACCCCTGCAGTGGACCCAACTGTTGCGGAAAAGATGGTCGACCTTAAGGCCAAGTTTCCGAAAATCTGTTTTGACGGCTTGAAATTCCTCCCAGCCATCCATCACATTCCTAGGCACGTAAAGCAAAGTGCCATTGCCTGCAACAACGACGTCTATGTTCAACATGACGCGTTCGTGCACTTGGTGGAGAAGATCTCGGAAGTATCTGTTGAGCGTCAACACGAGATTGACCGTCTGAATCTGGAGGCTGACAGCGATAAGAAAATCATCAAACTCCAAGACGAAGAGCTCGCTTCGTATAAGTCAAAGCTAGAAGCCGCTGAACAAGGCGCAAAAAATACTGCCGAGGCAGTTACTCGTTTAGAGGCGGCTCACAAAAAAGAGCTTGACGAAGCAGTCCAGCGCAGCGGTGCCCTCGCCCTAGAAAAAGACTCTGTCCAAAAGGAAAGGGACGCACTTGCTACCCAAGTCAAGGAGCTGAAGGAATTACTTTCCAAGGAGAAGGAAGACAAAGTAGCCGCTCAAGAAGAATCGCAGCGATACTGTGATGAGATTGTTGCTACCCGACTCCTGAAGACAAAGCTCGATGACGAACTCGCCGGGGTCGAGAAAATGAAGGACGAGGCCCGTGAGGAGGGCAAAAGAATGGCTGTGGAAGAGCTTGATTCTCGCCTCGAGGCGGCCGCAGAAGCCGGCAGGGAAGAGGTCAAAAGTATGTTTGACCCGTTGATCGCCGAGTATGGAGCCCGCGTCCTTATGCACCGCGACTTAACATTTCTGGGCGACGGCTACCTCGAATCCTTGGCTGAGGCGTGGGAAACTTTGATAAGGATCAGGAAGGTCGAGTCGGGCTCCAACGAGGTCGATGAGGATGCCTTGGTGAAGGAGTTCCTAAGGGGGAATGAGCCATCGGACTTATCCGCAGCATTGGCACTTTATAGCAAAGGCTCTTCCCCTCCGAAAGAGAAGAATGACGAAGCTGGCCCGTCTGGGGCCGATGCTACTACTCCTCACATTGCCGCTCCTTACACTGCTCAATCGGCCGGTCGGCCAACACTTGACCCGTTCGAGCAGCATGCTAGTTATGATCCCGAAGATCCCGGGCTTGGTGTTCATGTGCTGTCACCTATCCTGGAGGGTGAAACCCCCCGTGCCACCGATAGCCAACCGGACCCTGGTAGGAAATTCTTCTTTCTCTAGAAGTTGAAGAGTTCCCGTCATTTTTCAGCAGTGGCTACTCGTTCTAATGCTCATTCCTTATGTTTTCGTGCAGGTTGCTCTAATGCCGAGCCAACTCCAAGGAGCGATGACGCCAAGGAGGAAGCAGAGAAAACAAGCGACGTTGCTCACGCAGGAGTAACTCCCGGTCCAGACGCTCAAGTGATCGGGGCGCTAGATGATGACAAACTTGATACTTCGTCTCCTGCCGAAGGAAGCGATGAAATTGAAATCACTGGCGCCTCCAAGCATACTTCAGAGATGAGCATGAAGGACCGTCTTGCCGACGAGGAGAAGAGAAAAGTCAAAGTCAAAGTCGAGTCTGAAATACTAGAACTCACTGGCCCGCGGAACAGACCTTTGAAAATCATTCTCCCGGGCAGGTCCAAACCACTAGATGTTCCGTCTCCTACTCCTGACTCCGTTTCTCTAGCAAGCAAAAAGTCCAAGAAAAAACGTGAAGGAGAGGAGTCGTCGGAAACACCAAAGGAAGACAAGAAGAAGAAGTCGATGAAATAATCGATGCACTTGTTCAACAAGTTTCCTGCTTAAGTTTTGTAATTGTTTTTATCTTCCGCAACTTGTAGTTTGTATAGAGAGGTCTGAATTTTGTAGGAGTGATCATGTATCCCCATTTTGGACTTATTGAATAAAGTTTTAGTTTCTTTTTGTTTGAATGATTCTCTTGTCTTTATTTGGTTTGCTGACTAATTGTAGCCATAACTCAAGTTCTTATGAGTTGCATTATCTCCCGGTCCATTCTTGTGCTGTTCAAACATTTTTGGACATGGCGTACCTCTCGTCCCACATCTTTTGAGTACTTGGACTTCTTGCTGACTCTATGCCCCGGGGAATTGGAGGCTTGAAATAGTTTATACTCTAGTCCGCGCTCCGGGGAGTTAGAGTACTTCGCTCCGCACTTCGGGGATTCGGAGTTTTAAGATCGTTTATACTCTAGTCCATGCTCCGGGGACTTAGAGTACTCCGATCCACGCTCTGGGGATTCGGAGATTTGGAATCGTTTATACTCCAGTCCGCGCTCTGGGGACTTAGAGTACTCCGATCCGCGCTCTGGGGATTCGGAGATTTGGAATCGTTTATACTCCAGTCCGCGCTCTGAGGACTTAGAGTACTCCGATCCGCGCTCTGGGGATTCGGAGATTTGGAATCGTTTATACTCTAGTCCGCGCTCTGGGGACTTAGAGTACTCCGATCCGCGCTCTGGGGATTCGGAGATTTGGAATCGTTTATACTCCAGTCCGCGCTCTGGGGACTTAGAGTACTCCGATCCGCGCTCTGGGGATTCGGAGATTTGGAATCGTTTATACTCTAGTCCGCGCTCTGGGGACTTAGAGTACTCCGATCCGCGCTCTGGGGATTCAGAGATTTGGAATCGTTTATACTCTAGTCCGCGCTCTGGGGACTTAGAGTACTCCGATCCGCGCTCTGGGGATTCGGAGATTTGGGATCGTTTATACTCTAGTCCGCGTTCCGGGGACTTAGAGTACTCCGATCCGCGCTCTGGGGATTCGGAGATTTGGGATCGTTCATACGAGTCTGTATGTCGTGCAGGATGATGTAATTTATCATCCAATTAAGAGATATAGAAACTTCATAGAAAATATGGCTTCAAGCCTTTATTAATGAAAATCAACTAAATTGCTTGATTACAACTTTTAAAACGGAAACTAAGTCATTCTTGAATGGAAACATGCAGGAAATAACAGTGCCTACAACAAGAAAGGAAAACATGCTAAATGTAATAGTGCCGCAAATGTTCACTGTTCCATGCTCGGGGGAGTGTCGCGCCATCAACGGTCGCTAGCTTGAATGTTCCTTCTCCAAGCTTCCGTTCAATGGCGTATGGACCTTCCCAGCTGGGATTCATGCGTGATGGTACCGGGAAGACTCATTTCAGAACGAGATCACCCACATCAAAGATTCTTGGGCGGACTCTGCCGTCGTAGTAACGCTTGACTCGATGTCTGTGCGCCGCCGCCCTTAATTCAGCTTCTTCACGCTTTTCGTCGATGCAGTCCAATGATTCCATCAAGAGGCTTTGGTTCGTCTTGGGATCATAGTATGTCACTCGGTGCGATGGAACTTCAAGTTCCATGGGTATAACGGCTTCAGAGCCATAGGCCAAGGCGAACGGAGTGTGGCCGGTCGCGGACTTGTGGGTAGTTCTATACGCCCATAATGCTGTCGGGAGTTCATCTACCCACTTGCCTCCAGCCTTCTCCAGACGTTTCTTCAGTATGGACTTGATTATTTTGTTAACGGCCTCAACTTGTCCGTTAGCTTTTGGGTGTGCAACGACGGCGAACTTTTTCTCGATGCCGTACTTTAAACAGAACTCTTTGAACTCTCTACTTTCAAATTGCGTTCCGTTGTCTGTAATGATGGTGCATGGAAGGCCAAAGCGGCATATAATGTTTCGTACAACGAAGTTAATGACCTTCTTAGAGGTGATAGTGGCCAAAGGTTCTGCCTCAGCCCATTTCGTGAAATAGTCGACTGCAACTATTGCGTATTTCGCACCACCTTTGGATAGAGGCAAAGAGCCAATTATGTCGATTCCCCAGATCGCAAATGGCCAAGGACTGATCATTTGTGTGAGTTCCGTTGATGGAGCCCTCGGGATTTTCGCATATCTTTGACACTTGTCGCATTTTCTTGCGTAGTCCGCGGCATCCCGGTTTACGGTGGGCCAGTAATATCCATAGCGGAGGATCTTCTTTGCTAGCGTTTGCCCCCCAGTATGGTCGCCACATTCCCCTTCGTGAACCTCTCTCAAGACTCGCTTTGTTTCATCATGAGCGATGCATCGTAACAACGGGACTGAGAATCCTTTTCGATACATTGATCCATCCTGCATTATGTAACGCGCGGCCTTTCGAAGGACCTGCCGTCTTTCGCTTCTTTTTCCTGGTAAAGCCCCGGTTGTCAGGTACAGTTTGAATGGGGTTATCCACGATTCCTTCTCGATTTCTGTTCCCAACACGCGATCGACTTTCATTTCGTCTATGCTCGGGGCATGCAAGACTTCGACGGGATACAATCCCATTTGCTGCGCATCGTTGGTACTCGCGAACTTAGCCAATAAGTCGGCTTCTTTGTTCTATTCGCGCGGGATATGTGAGATGTCATAACACTCAAGATTTGATAGTAGTTCTTGGACCTGAATGAGGTACGGAGCAAGCTTTCGTCCCTTTGCTTGGTAGTCTCCCCGTACTTGGTAAACCACCAACTGCGAGTCACAAAAGATTTCGACTGATTCGATCCCGAGTTCCCTGATGAGCTTCAAGCCAGCGATCAGTGCTTCATATTCAGCTTCGTTATTTGTAGCCGGGAAATCGAGCTTCAGGGCATAACAGATCGATCGGTTTTCCGGAGTTACAAGAACTACGCCCGCGCCGGAGCAACGGTCGTTTGATGCACCGTCAGTGTATAATTTCCATCGAACGGGGGGAATGATGTCGTGATCGTCCGGTTTGATGGGTATGGTAAACTCAGCGATGAAGTCTGCTAATGCTTGCCCTCGGATGGCTCTCCGTGGTAAGTACGCGATATCGAATTGGCTCAACTCGATGTTCCATCTTAGCAATCTTCCAAAAGTTTCCGGCCGTTGGAGTACCTGCCTCAGGGGTTGATCGGAATAAACACCGATTGAATGTGCTTGAAAGTACGGGCGAAGCTTTCGTGATGCAATCACCAAGCAATAATCCAGTTTCTCTATTCTAGGGTAATTCCTCTCGGCCCCTGTTAAACATTTGCTAACATAATACACCGGCTTTTGGATTCGATCCTCCTCTCGTACCAAAGCCGCACTTATCGCATGTGGGGATACAGCCAAGTGTACGTACAACATCTCATGGTCAACTGGTTTTGATAGCATTGGTGGGCTCTCCAAATGCCTCACCAGATTCCGGAATGCTTCCTCACAGCTAGACGTCCATTCAAAATTTCTCTTTCCTTTCTTTATTATGTCAAAGAATGGGATGCACTTGTCAGTTGCCTTGGATATAAATCGACTCAGCGCAGCTACTTTTCCGTTCAAGCTCTGTACCTGCTTTATAGTCCTGGGCGCTTGTACATCTCGAATAACTTGGATCTTTTCTGGGTTGGCTTCGATTCCCCTAGCGTTGACGATGAATCCCAAAAACTTCCCTGATGCAACACCGAAAGAACACTTCAACGGGTTGATCTTCATGCCATAAAACCTGAGTATGTCGAACATTTCAGCCAAGTCTTGAATGTGGTCGTTTGACCGTCGTGACTTCACGAGCATGTCATCCACATAGACTTCCATGGTTTTACCCAGCTGGTCCTTGAACATTCGATTCACCAGACGTTGGTAAGTTGCTCCAGCATTCTTTAATCCAAAGGGCATCACTACATAGCAATACAGCCCGACATTTGTAACGAAGCTGGTGTGTTCTTGGTCCGGAATATGCATTGGGATTTGGTTGTATCCTGAGTACGCATCCATGAATGACAGTAACTCGTGTCCTGCGGTGGAATCGACCAACTGATCGATCCTAGGCAATGGGAAACTGTCCTTAGGGCATGCTTTGTTCAAGTCGGACTAATCTACGCAAGTCCTCCATTTCCCATTCGCCTTCTTTACTAGCATGGGGTTGGAGACCCATTCCGGGTAGAGGGCATCGCGGACGAACCCATTTGCTTTGAGTTTGTCCACCTCCTCTCCAAGAGCGGCGGATCTCTCCGGATCCATTCCTCTCCTTTTTTGCTTGACTGGGACGTATTTCGGGTCTATGTTCAACATATGACTCGTGATGGCGGGAGAAATCCCACACATATCAGAATGCGTCCAGGCAAAAACATCAAGGTTCGCCCGGAGGAAGTCGCTAAGGTCTTCAGTCATTGCGGGGCCTAGCTGTGATCCGATCTTCAGTATTCGCGAAGGGTCGTCACGGCTAACCGAAATGTCAATTGTTAATTCGGCCGGTGCCGCCTTCTCTTCCCTGGGTTTCTCATCGTCGTCTCTCGGATCTATATCTCCGTAGATCCGAGAACTATGCCCGAGCCAGGGCTCGGGCACTACTTGTCAATTATCCGCATTGAGGATGCGGATGGGATTGTCCGCAACCTTTCCCTTCTCCCTCCGGTGGGCCTCTCGGAGCTCGGCCACATAACAGGAACGACCAGCTGCTTGGTCGCCGTGAACAATGCCTACTCCTTTGTCAGTCGGGAACTTCAAAGTTAAACACCACGGGGCTAACGCTGCCCTAAACTCCGCCAGGGCCGGCCGGCCCAAGAAAACGTTATACAGAGAGTCCACATCCAAAACTACAAAGGGTAGAATTCGCACTCTCCGACGCTCGCCTTGTCCCAGTTCAACTGGTAACTCGACATATCCCACTGCATCAGTTGCAGCACCGTTAAAGCCGTGGATACGAGCTTTGGATGGTTTCAAGTCTTTTGTTTCTAGCTTCATTTGATCGTAGGCCTTCTTGAAGATGATGTTGACTGAACTTCCAAAATCAATCAGAATTCTTTTTACGTATGCTGGTCCGATCGTTGCAGATATGACCATGGGGTCGATGGTCGGAGCCTCTACCTGATTAGTGTCTCTGCTTCTGAACACAATATCGTCTGTCATTACGCACTGCTGCATAGCAGGGGCTCCGTCCTCCATGTTCGAACAACACTCAAAATCTGCATGCTTCAAGGAACTTGCATATCGCTCCATCTCCTGCCAATTCTTATCCGTGGGGTGAGGCCCGCCGATAATTGTATTTATGACCAGTCTACCAACGGTCCAGGCAGGCTCCTCGGGATGACGTGGAGCTGGTGCACGACCTGGGTTGGACGTTCCCTGTCCTCCTTCTTGTGGATCCTTCACAAATTCTTGCAATTTCTTCTGCCTGATCAACTTCTCGATAGCGTCGTGCAAGTGTCTACATTCTTCCGTATTGTGTCCATAAGTCTCATGGAAGCTACAATATTTCTCGGTCCGCTTCTGTTCTTCAGTTGATTCTTTTGGACGTGGTTTTCTGTACTGAAAAGCATTGCAGGTGGATAGGTAAATGTTTTCAAGTGGGGCGTTTAGCGGAGTGTACTCACTGTAGCTTGGAATTCTCGACTTCCACTTTCCTGCCTCTTTTCTTTTCCCTTGACTCCTCCCCCCGGACTCCTTGGGTTGCCCAGGTTTATTCTGGACGTTGACTTAGACCTTTCCCGAGCTGTCTCCCGATTGCTTCACAGCGATGTTGCTCTTTATTGACTCTTGGACAGGCCCTGGCGCCTTATCTCGTCGTACCCACCTAGCTTCCTCTCTTCTTATGAACTGGTGTGCCTTAGAGTAGAAACTCTCTAGCGTAGCTGGAGGGTTTCCTGCCAGCCAGTCTCCAAACTCAGAGTCTGGATCCACACCTCTCATTACAGCCATCAGAATTGCATGGTCATTGGGATTACTGACTTCAGTTGCTGCCACGTGGAATCTTTACAAATATTCCTTCAACGATTCCCCAGGATTTTGGATTACACTTGACAGAGACATCACGTCCTTTGGGCGCGTAGTGTGTATCCTGAACTGCTCAATAAACTTCTTTGCCAACTCCTCGAAATTTGATACGGATCGCGAAGGAAGTCGGGTGAACCACATAGTAGCGATCCCAGATAGAGTAATCGGAAAGCACCTACACTTGGTGGCATCATTCGCTCTGGCTGAATCCATCATCCATTCGTACCTCATGACATGTTGTCTAGGGTCAGTCTTTCCTTCATATGCAGGAATAGTAGGCATACTAAACTTCCTGGGGTACGTCGCTTGCAACACAACATCCGTGAACGGAGTATGACTTCTTGACACTCCCCAGTCATCATTTGATAAGCCCTGATTCTCTCTCATCAGTTGCCTGATCATGGCTGTCAGATCGGGTGTCTGTATGGAAGGCGGAAGGTTGGAGTCTGTTCTACGCGCCTGTCCATGCTGATGCCTCCTCTCTTGGCGATCTACCAATCGTGCATCTTGAGGTTCGACATCGTTAGCATTTTGATGTTCTGGGCCTCTATCTTCCATCTGTATCCCGGTCCTGAAGCTTCCAGCTCTTGCTTGGTCGCGGTCTCCAACTGTTCGAACAGCAGCATCTGCTCGCGCAGCATCCGTCTTACGGCGTCTGCGCCTGGGAGGTTCATCAGAGGAAGTAGAGCTGTCAGATGAGGAGTAAGCAGCGGGATTGCCCCCAGCATTCTGTTGCTGCTGTTGAGTAAGTTGTGCCATCAGGTTGGCATTGGCTTGCATCTGCTCTCCTAGTTGTCTCCTACTTTCCCTGAGCTCTCTCATCAAGTCGTTGAACTCTATTCTGGTGACAACTGGAGTTTGGTCCTGAGTGGCAACTCCTGTATTTGGAATTGCCGGTTGATTGCTAGGCCCTGCTTGTTGCACGCTAGCAGTCTCGTGGGCATCCGCATTGTGAGAAGCTGACCTGGTACGTGGTCTTGCCATTGTAGAGTTATTGGTATGAACTCTGAGTAGAATCAACGGATGTCCTATCAGTGAGTCGGATCTTCTTTGGGGGATTTGTTCAATCCAGTAGCTTCAAAGCAGATCCTTGAGGTCTGAGAATTCAACTCTCAGTGAAAGCACCAAAGTGTTAGCACCAAAATTGGTCACTAACCTCGTTCAGAAAGATTGTGTAGAGATATAAGTGATGAAAGTAAATTAAACAGAGAAGACAATGCTAATTTAAATGCAGAAAGTAAGAACACCAAATTTATAGTGGTTCAGCGTAATTGCCTACGTCCACTTTGTTCAACTTTATTGATTTCCTTTATAGTTGATTACAAATACAATTCGTGAATCAAATGCTTGAGTGAAGTTGTTAAGTAGAGAAGATGAGTCTTGAAAATGGCAGAGTCTCCCCGGTGTTTTCTCTCCAAAAAAGGATCTATTTCACTATGACCCTGCCCCTCTATTTATAGGCAAAGATGGGCTGGACTTCCCAAGTGGGCTGATTGCCGAACGCTCCAGCCCGAGTACAGTGGTCGCTGTATGCCGAGCAAGGTTCGCCGAACGCTCGGATGCCGAGCAGTCCTTTCTGTGCCGAACGATGTGGTTTGATGTTTGGGAAGTGCAGGGTGTTAGTCAATCGAAGCCGAACGCTCTTCTAGACGCCGAGTACTCTTGTGCCGAGTACTTCTGATGCTACCGGGTACTACGCCGAGTACTCATGTATGCCGAACCACAGATGCTGCCGAGTTCTCCTTGATGTCGAGTGCTCTCATATGCCGAGCAGTCTCGTATGCCGAGCAGTCTTGATGCCGAGCACTCTTGTATGCCGAGCACTCTTGAAGCCGAGCATTGGTTGACGCCGAGTGCCAGTTGACGTCGAACACTACTGGATGCCGAGTACTCCCTAACGCCGAGTTCCACTGGATGCCGAGTACTCCCTGACGTCGAGTTCCACTGGATGCCGAGTACCACGCCGAACACTCCTGAATGCCGGACACTCTCTGATGCCGAGTACTGGTTGCCGAGTATTACGCCGAGTTCTCCTAGATGCCGAGTACTAGTTGCCTGGCCAAATATCCAGGAAACAGAATCAATTTTAACACTATATGTTTTCTACTATCATTTATGACTATGCATAGTATCAGTTTTTACCTATGTATAATATTAGTTTCAAAACCTAATATAATTTTTATCTCATGCAAAGTATCAATTTCAATACTTGGTATCATTTTTGTCTCTGCATAGTATCAGTTTCAATACTTAGTATAATTTTTGTCTATGCATAGTATCAGTTTCAATACTTAGTATAATTTGTGTCTCTGCATAGTATTAGATTTGCCTCTATATAATATCAGTTTAGCTTTTTCATAGTATCAGTTTCAATACTTGATATCATTTTTGTCTCTGCATAGTATCATTTTTGCCTCTATATAGTATCTGTTTTGCTTCTTCATAGTATCTGTTATAATCCAATATAATACTTGGTATGGTTTTTAACAGTGCACAGTATCAGTTTATAACTCTGCATAGTATCAGTTTCATAACTATTACCTTTTCTTCTATTAAAAAATTAGTTATAATTATCAGTAATAACATATCATTTATAACATAATATCATAGCTTAAAACTAATACAAAATTTCCCTTTGAATTATACAAGTGAAAGAAATTAAAAAAATTCTTCTATATGAAGCAAGGCTTCTTCAAACAGCATCAATAACAACACAATTAAGCAACAAAGGAGAAGAAAATCAAGGCAAAAAAAAAGAAAACTTGAAGAAGCCGAACAAACTTTTGGATCATATGAAGAAGGTGTAAGCATTAGAGTCTTGCTAATGCACATAAAAGATTTGGAAGACGAAGCTAAAAAAACAAAGAAGCAATTGAAAAAAGAAAAGAAGATGATGTTAGAAGCTCAGAAGGAAATTATGAAATTGAAACAAGAACCGAGAGAAATGAAATCCAAACTTCAAGAGAATGAAGAAAGAAATTCAGAGGTCAAAGTAGAAAATCTACATATAGTAGATGAACCTGACAATATATTAGATAAATATGCACCCGTAGAGACTGAAATACAAAACACAAAAGAGAAATCCAAACCTGAAAATAGCGAAGTAAATATTGAAGAGACAAACGCTAAGTCCTATATAGAAAATGTCTGCACAATAACTAAAATGAATGAAGACACGTGTTTAGAGATGGAAGCCCAAAATGCAGAAAGAGATCCGCAACTGAAAAGAATGAAGAAGAAACCGCGGAGTGTCATGTAGAACAAGTGCTTCCAATAAATCAAGATACACCTATAGACATAGCAGAAGAAAATGCAATTCAGACTAAAACAAACAATACAATGGATGAAAATCAAGAGAAGGAAATAACACCTGAAAAATATAATGAACAAAATGAAGAAACAATTACTGAGCCTTATATAGAATAAGTCCACAAAGCAACTGAAAAAGACAATACATGCATAGAGACGGAAATAACAACTGAAATGCATGAAAATTTGCTCCAACCAAATCAAGATACACCTATGGAGACAACAAAAGAAAGTGTAGACATGGTGGACAAAACAAATGACACAGTTTTGCCAACAAATCAAGATAAAATGGTAGAAAAAGAAACAGAAGAAGCTCAAAATATGGAAGAAGATGACACTATCAAAAGCCAAATTGTACCCTAAAGTGATTCAGACTTGACTTCACTTCTCCATCTTTCAAACTCTATGACTCGCAAGAGTTTGAAATGAAAAAAATTGAACAAGATCAAAAAAAGAAACCAACAAAACCCACTGGTCGAAAAAGGAAAACGAGAGTAACAAAACTAACTTCTTATGTGCAAAGAGTAAAACCAAGAATAGGAAAAAGAAAATATAGCGATAGCTTTGACTATGGTCAGCGCATGAAAAGAACAGCAAATAAGCCAAAAACTGGAAAAAAAACAAAGATGATGAAAAAAAAGTACAGAAGAATCCATCTCAGAGCCAATTGTAGTAATATAACCACACTTTCAGATTTAGAACTAGGACACTGCAAATGCTTAGCATACTTGAACAGAGAACAACAAGTCGTAATCAAAACTTTCTTTGCTCTGACATCATCACAAAAGTAAGTTTACAAATATTTATACTAACGCTGCATATTAAAACAACTTTAATTAATTGATTCAAATCTTTTTGTTAAAACAGTGAAGTGGCATCGGAGCAGTGCAGTTAATGCCCCGCCATTACCCTGCTATAACCCTGCTATATCTCATAGCGGATTTCTACCGCTATGATTTTTCCATATAGCCCCAAATATAGCCTTTCCACTTTAAGCCCCACTATTTCTGCTATATCCCGTTATTCCCGCTATATTCCGTTATTTCCGCTATACCTTTTTTAAAAGAAATGAATTGAAAAATGACATTTGTACATTATAAAAATTATGAAATAAATTAATTTAATTGAATTTTTAATATATTTTCAAAAATGAAAATACTCTAATATTCTACTAAATTCCGTTATGTTATATAACTGTTTTATGCTTGTTTACAGTATATTCACACATGTCTTTATTTAAAATTATTTATGTATTAATTATAATTCAATTGAATGTTAATTTTTCATTTAATTACCATTTATATATTTGTAAAAACACCGAGTACGAGTTTTATACGCTATTTTGGAATCACCTGCTATATCCCGCTATATCCTTGTTGTATCCCCGCTTGACTTTTTGCACCTCTGCCGCATTGAATCCGTCGAGCGCTTTAACTGCACAACATGGGAGGACAATGACACAATCAAAAGAGGATGCGTAATAACAAAAAAAGTACCACGACATATTCTTGAATAAAATTACATGGATGGGCATGTACATAAATTTATTTTTTTGCTTAATAATACTGCTACCAATCAAAATAATTACAAAAACTAATACCGAATAGCAGTTTGATTGGAATTCATTCTTGGTTATTTTATAAATTATTTTGTCTATTATTTATAACAAAACTGATACCTATATATAAGCAAAAATGATATCTACTTTCTGTTTGTTATAAGTTGATGCTCTGTAAATTTAATTATTTAGTTGACCGTCATGTATGACAAAAGTGATACCAAAATAATGCAAAACTGATACCTAATAGCTGTTTGATTGGAGTTCATGCTTGGTTTTTTTTATATCTTATTTTTACTATTATTTATAACAAAACCGACACCTATATATATATGCAAAACTGATATCTAGTTTCTGTTTGATAAAAGTTGATGCTATGTAATTTTAATTATTTAGTTGACTGTCATGTATGACAAAAGTGATACCAAAATAATGCAAAACTGATACCTAGTAGCTGTATGCTTGGAGTTGATGCTTACTTCCTTTATAAATTATTTTGACTATAATTTATATGAAAACCAATACCAAAATATATGCAAAAATGATACCTAATTTCTGGTTGATAAAATATGATGATCGTTAATTTTAAAAACTATTTTAAGTATCACGTACAATAAAACCGATAGCAAATCAATGCAAAACTGATACGCAGAAGTTGTTTGATTGGATTTGATGCTTAGTTATTTTTATACCTTTTAATATATACTGCCATTATTAACAGTACCAATGCTATTTATTATTTAATATTGCTTCACCAATAACAAAAACTTACAATTTCCTATTGTTAATATAGATAATCGATTGATACATATCTAAATGTGGGCTGGTAGTGCATAACTATGCATTTAGGACAACAATGACGGTAAATAGAACTTTAATATGCAAGTACATAATAATTGCTACATACATTGAATTATAAATTATTTTTGTATTCAACAGAAAGCAATAGTCTTTAATATACATAGAATTAAAAATCATTTAGTCCTGCCTATGCTTGAAGAAGTCGTGCAAGATAAATATGTAGAAGCTATTTATTTCCCTCTGCATTGTGAAGACCATTGGACGTTAGTAACTTTGACATACCCAACAATGCAATGGTGTCACGTAGATTCTTCACGTCTTAGAAGATCAAATGACAGAAACAACCCTAGTCTAAAAGAAGTGAACATAGATAACTTTGTATCATTTTGTCTTTAATAGAGAAAACAAGTTGAAGAAATGCTGCAAGTAATCTGGAAAAACAAAAATATACAAGATATGGAAGCGAAGCCAGATGAAATGCATCAAATTGAGTGTGCACAGCAAGTACCGGACACGTAAGCAATTTTTTCGTTAAAAATGATACCCACTGAGAATAAAATTGATACTAGAACTAAAACTAACAATGATACCGAATTGGTGGTTACTTAATACTTAGACCATGTTATCTATTCACATTATAACCTTTTATATAAAGTTCTATACATCTTTATTTGCCTATTACATTGAACTGAATTTGCTTGATACAGAAGCTATTATCTTTCAATTCAATAAACATTTGCTTCAGATCAAAACTAATACCCACATGCTGACAAACTGATATTTACAGGCATAAAACTAATACCTACATACACAAAACTGATGCTAAACCTGTATATAATCAAAACTAAAACAAAACAACTGTCGCAAATCGTAAAAATGATACCTACGGGCACACTAACTGATACTAAAACTGATGCTAACTTTGATACTAAAATTGTTAATTACTTTATTTCAAAGCATATTATCTGTTTGCACCATTATCTCTTAAATACAATGTTTTATATTTATTACATACCTAATACTACAAGTGATGCAAACTGATACTAACAATATATTTTGCCTTTAAATATGGTTGATTCCGGTATATACATCATGATATTCATCATATTATTGAACAAGAGCCAAATACCAATAAAAATAAAACTTGAACAAATATTGAAAACAAGAGCAAGAAATCATGCATGAGATGCTGATAGACAATGATCATTGCTGGAATTTATCTTAGTTCATGTCAAGATTGGAAGGAGAAGAAAAATTAAAGAAGTGAATTTATTGTACAAACTGATGTTAGTTCGGTCGAACTAATATACATTTGAGATGGTGTGTTAGAACTAATTGAATTTAGCTTATTTTTAACGTTGATATAAACACTTCTTCATATTATGTCAATTTGTTGTAAAAACTATAAACTTATTTCCGATTTTGTAAAAATTAGCTTTGTTTAATTTTTCTTACATTTGATGTTATGTTATAACTGTAAATATATTTCTGTTTACACCTGAGACCCATACCAACATTGTGTATGAACTGATACTATTTTTTAACATACTTGAAACTAATTACTGATACTAATACAATACAAAAACTTATACCATATTCTGCTATACTTGAAAATGATACTAATAGCATGCAGTATTAGTGATTTGTACTTTGTTTGAAGTTGTGTTCATTATTTTTAATATTAAATTAGACAATTGTCTATAACTTAAACCGACACACTAACTATTGCTTGTATTATTTGTATTTTCTTTTTCTTGCTATAGAAAAATGTCTGAATTCAACTGTGATTGGTTATTTGCATTTGAAAGAATTTCTGAATAGTCCAAGTCCATGCCGTCTTCATTGTATTGAGCTAAAACATTTCAACATTTTGAGTAGTCTGTACATCCACTAGTTGACTATCATGTATGACAAAACTGATATCAAAATAGTGCAAAACTCGTACCTAGTACTTGTATGATTGGAATTCATGCTTGATTATTTTATAAATTATTTTAAATGTTATTTACAACAAAACTAATACCAATATATATGCAGAATTGATACCCAAAAGCTATTTCATATAATATGATGCTCTATAAACTTAATTATTTAGTTCACTATCATGTATGACAAAAGTTATATCAAAATAGTGCAAAATTCATACCTAGTACCTTTTAATTGGAATTCATGGTTGGTTATTTTATAAATTATTTTAAATGTTATATACAACAAAACTAATATATATATATATGTGTGTGTGTGCGCGCGTGTGTGTGTGCAAAAAACTCATACTTAATAGCCGTTTGATCGAAATTCATGCATGGTTATTTTATAAATTATATTGACTATTATTTATAACAAAACTGATACCTACATATATGCAAAACTGATACCCAGTAACTGCTTGATATAATTTGAAAACAACACTATGCCAAACAACACTTTTACACCTCTAAATCTTATATTGAGTTGCCAACTGTTCACCATAACATAATCTGCATTATATATTGACATTTAAGCTCATAATTCTTCTCATAGTTTTGCACTTCACTACTAAGCAAATAAATAGTTGTAGTAACTTTAAAACTAGAAACAAAATAAAAATCACCGTGTAAAAAATGATACTAATAGCATGCAAAAAATGATACCATGATTCTTTATACCTACTGATAATAAAAGCATACAAAAATGGATACCGTAATTTGTAATACCTGAAACCGATACCAATAGCATACAAAAACCGATACTACATTTTTACATGCCTGAAACCAACACTTATAGCGTCAAAAACTAATACAAAACAACAAATAATAATGAATAAACTGAATAGCATAAAAACATAATAACACACCACTTCCCATGCGACCTATATATATTTCAAAACACACAACACTCAACTAAAATTATTACTATATAACAAAATTCAACTACAAAAAGCAAATCAACGTCAAATTTGGTATATGCTAAACCAATATACTTATATAAGCAAGTTCAGTAACATAAAATTACCAAAAAAGACATACAATCAAGTATAACTCTCAACAAATTCATCCAAAAAAATGAAAGTTAAATCATATCTTCTTAGAAGCTTGACATTTACGCTTATTATGACCATATTGCTTGCATACACCACATCTATTTTGCTTATTTTGAAAATATGCAAATCCTCCTTTCTGTTTTATAGAAGGTCTACCAGCACCTTGTTACTCTTTAGGTGTCCTAATAACATCTTCAACAGTTGCACTAATAATTGGCTTATCAAAATTAGAAATAGGATTAATAGCATTAGCATAAGAAGAACGATAAGCATCCACGGTGAAATAATAATCAACAAAATCATAAATAGACAATTTTGGCTTGTTTATGCACTTAATAGCGCGAGCAAAAGAAAGTCCTGCAACTTTCCATTGATTGCAACTACAAATCTATTCTTTAAGGTCATCACGATGAGAGTTTGGCAATTTCACTTTAAAAACAAACTCTGAAATCTTATATACATCGTATCCAAATCCTTTTTCTATCAATCCACTTAAACGAAACTCAATCGAAGGACAAAGAGTATTCCACAAACGACGCTCTTCTCTCCTTCTATCTATGTGTTCCATAACTTTAACATGAATACCATCTAAACATGTAGTAGCAATGCTCGTTCATCCAAAATCCAACTATTAAAACCTTCAGCAACATTTGTACTATATTCACCATAACGTTTCCCTGGAAAAAAGAAACAGCCTACTTATCATAAACCTTATCCTTTAAAATATTCAACGCAGCAACAACACCTATTTCATAAAATTTAAACATGCTTCTTCAAATTCATACAAATTAGAAGCTCTAGAACACATTTTGAACAAATCAACACTAGAAAAATTGGCATTCTCCTTTACAATTGAAAGAAGATTATATTTCATATGAAGATAGCAGTAACTATGAAAGGATAATGGAAAACTTCATGAATACCTAAAATCAAACCTTGATGGCGATCCGACATAAAAACCAAATCACGTGCTCCTAGAAGCATTTGTTTTGAATGATTCAAAAACCATTTTCAATTATCCACCTTTTCTAAAGAAACTATACCCATAGCTAAAAGAAAAAAAATCTACAAATAGAAAAACTATAAAACAAAATTTAATCAACCGTCAACTTAAAACTGATACCTAAAAACTACTACCTGAAAAACTGACACCTAAAAACTGATAACTACATTCTAATACTATACATCAAAACATGTTTAAATTCTGATACCTAAAAACTGATATTAAGCAATAATCTAATACACACCAATGCCACAAATGGAATACTACAAAATATCACTTTTTGCACAATAACTAATACTAAGAAAATATGATACTAACAAAACCTAAAAAACTAATACTAACTAAACCTGAAAACTGATACCGGTTAGTTTTCACAATAATCACACAACATAACCACATAACTCACAAACAAACAAAAATAAAACTTACTTTGACTACCATTTTTTGCTGTAGCATCCATCAAAACATCTGGACGTCCCCTTAAATGAGCAGCATCTAAAAAAATCATAGCTCGACAACTTGAAACCACGTATATAAGCACCAAAACCAACAAACATCCTCTCAAATTGATTGCTGCAAGGATTAACATCCATCTCGACATAACTACCTGGATTATACTTCTTCAATGCTTCCAAAAACCAACTCAAATCATTGTAGGACATAACATCATTATCATTCAATTCCATCAAAGCAAGTTGTTTTCCAGAATAAGCAAATGAGTAAGACAAAGTAATATTGTATTCCCATTTAAAATCATCTATTATATCTCTAGGGTTCTTACTAGGATAATCACGAATCTCATCAATGATCAATGAATTAACAAATTCACTAGGAAGATGTGGATTGTTCACATCTCTAATACCAGCCTCATAAGAATGATCGCTAACTATATGTCTAATGAAAAACCTATTTAGCTGTCCTGAATCACAAGAACCATGCACATTAAAAAGGCAACTAATCCTTAGAAGAAGAGCAAATAACAGTAATTCTTGTAGCACAATCCTTCAAAAACACTAATTCATATTCCTTCTGAAGTTGGTATGCCATCAAAAATTCTCTAGAATCGTCGGCTCCTCCAAAACAAAACCAATAAAATTAGAAATGGATAATGTCGAACCTCTCTTCAACATATCCTTCAAATAACTTTTACTATGGACAACAATATCAGAACACAAAGATCCATTAGAAGATAAATAACTAGGAAGAGTGGATGAAATCGAAATAGAACTACCACCATCATTTTCCAACAGAGAACTCTTAACATTGACAGTAAAAGGAAAGAATGCACTCTTCTTATACAATTGAAAACAAATTATATTTTGAAGATCGGAATCGGTATCAACCACGATAGCTTTATTCTCAAGCACATAAGAAATCTCAATAGACAAAGGAGTAAATTGAGAATAATACTAACAAATTTCATTCTTCAAGTCATAAAAAGAACAATCAACGGACAACCGAGTGCTGAAAGTATTATCATCAAATACAAACAAAACAAGAAGGCTATTCTCATCCCTGCAAAAGAAGCAACAACAAAAAAATGTTTAGTTTAGATTGTCATTTTACTCAACTAGATTAATTTCTTTTATACAACAAAAATTAGAAAAAATTTCAAAAAGTTTTTTTAAAAATAATACCTACTGACACAAAAACCGATCCTCCAATTAATAGGAAAACTGATACTCAAACGGATCTCATTAAATGTTTGATACTAACAAAACATTAGTTCAATTCTTTGATTGTTTGGTGTTATCATCATATTTACTATGTAACAACTTCATTTTTTTAATATACTAAAACAAACAAAACATTAAAAAACTTCTACACTACATTATTATGAAAAATGATACTAAGAAAAAACAAAAATGATACCTAAAAACTAATCCTTACTGAACTCAACATAGCAATACATTTTCAATCAAACCAATATGAAAGCAAAAAAACATCAATTAAAAAAATGCTTGCTTCATATTGTCATTTTATCATAGTATGATAATTTTCTTTATACAACAAAAATCAATAAAAAAATTAACAATTTTTTTCAAAAATGATACCTACAGACTCTACAATTGATACCTAAAATTTGATCATCAAATTAATAACAAAAATGATACTCAAACAGAGTTCATTGAATGTTTGATACTGACAAAACACTACTACAATTTTCATCCAAACCAATATGAATCCAAGATATACATTGGTGAACAAAAACCAAATAACATTAAATTTAAAACAAATAATAAATAATTGCTACATAAAAAAGATAAAAAAAAGAAAATACCTATTGCTAGTACCCAAATTTGTTATAGAATATGAAAGAAGAAAACATAACAACAAAACTAAATTCAATTTTTAAAAAGAAAAACAAGAGAATGTTAGAAATAACCATATTAAAACTATGATAGAAGAAAAGGAAAGGAATATAACATACCTAAATCTAAAAATTTGTAGTGTCGAATGGGAAGAAACGAGAATCGAAATCAAAATAATATGAATGGATCGCGCATGAGAAAAGAAGAAAGGAGTGGTGAATTTAAATTTGAATAAAGAAGAAGAAGAATGGGATCGAAGAAGAAAAGAAGAAAGTGCACGGCGACAGTTAGGGCTTTTTATAATATTTTTACACTTTTGGCCTTGGAAATAAAATATTGGTGGACTGTCCTAGGTAATAAAAAAAGCCTATAATTTTGTTCTAGAGAATATTTTCCTGTTAAACAAAATTATTTTTTGTTTACATAAGTATAAAGTATATAGTATATGTATATATATTTTTAAATCATATATATATATATATGTGTGTGTTATTATTTTAGAAATAAAAAGGAATTAAATAATATATATATATATATATATTAAATATATATATGTATGTATGTATTATATAACATATTGTTTTGATATGTATGTGTATTAAATGAAATATATATTCTAATAAGACTTATGTGTAAAACCATAAACTTATTTTTAAATATTTCCTATGTTGAAACTAAATATAATTTTGTTTTCCTTTATTTTCGTTCTTTAATTTTCAAAACATGTAAAACAGTCAAAATCAATCTTAATGTATATTTGCCTGTAATATGTATGTAAGTATATATGTATACATAATAATATGCAAATGTCATTTTTTAATAATTAAAAGATGAAAAAGAAATGAATTAGTTAAGTTTAAGATGTGATAGATTTTCCAAATCCAATTTGAAAAGGCAATAGAGTAATAAAAGGAAGGAGAAATTTCTCTGCACCGATTCTCTTTTATTACTTTCCTAAAACTAAATTAATTTCATTATACTTCCACCCTTTTCTCTTCATATTAATTGCTTACTAAAACCTAATTGATTGTCATTTGGTTATAAGCTGATTTGTTAAACATGACTTTATAACATTTTATAATATATGTATGTAAACATAAGTAAGCTATATATATGTATACATTGAACTTATATTTATATTTAAAATTATTTATATTTGTACTTATAAGTACAACTATTTTACAATTTCATACATACATACATACATATATGCTATTATAATTATAGTATCATGTCACATTATATATATATATATATATGCATGCATGTATGTATGTATATATGAACATATTGGGCAACACATATATATACGGAGGATCAACTTGTCTATTGCAGTGTAAATCATAGGACTTAGACATGGGCAAGTCAAACCATGTACACTTTGACTGTTGCGTGTGCACGTACATACGCATATGTATATAATACACATATTTAATATGTGATATTTACATTAAATGAACCCCTAATGCATTAAATCAAAACAATATTCATAAATAAAATAAAATATTGCTTTTATTTAAATCAAAATTTTGATAAGAATTAAATGAATTTAGACTTCCTAGGCTTAATAAGATCCAAATGATAGAAAATTTTGAAATTCACCTATTTTACCCGCCGCGCGCTCGATCAGTTCCTTCGATGGTATCAGAGCTAAATAGTCTATGCAGTCTAAACTAGTCATGTTAGGGCTAACCAACTAAGTTTTACAATCAAGTAGGATGTCTACAAAAGTACTGTCTAGCTTGGGTTTGGGTGATCAAGTACCTGCCCTCCCTAGTTACCGGCCTGCCCCGAAAGGTGAAGTGAGCCCAAAAGTTGCCCCTAGTAGAAAAGGCCCAATTTGAATCGGCCCTTGGAATAATTTTCAATATTGTTTTGAAAATTAAAATTTAACTATTTTGAATTTATAAGTTAAATTTAAATATGATACGTACATTATAAAAGTTATGATATAACATAAGTTTTCAAAATGTTTGAAAATATTAAGAAATTAATTTCAAAAATACTATTTATGTAACAACCCAGTTTCATTAGTCATTCGATTTTATAATATTTAATTGAATTTAAATATGAAAAGTTAAATTTATATGTTAAATCAGTTAAATAATTGAATTTGGAATTTAATAAGAATGAAAATGAATTAGGAAGTTGATTTAAATCCTATTTGAATTAGAATAGAGATAGTAAAATTTTAAGTTGAGTTAAAGGTTAATAAACAGAAATTGGAAATTTTAATATTTAATTAGACGTGTAAAAATAGCCATTCGGGACACTGTCTCGGAATTGGACGAAACTAGTTTCATTGGATCCGTAATAGCATATTATTACAGGATTCCAAATTTTGTGGCGATCAGACTTACGGTTTGGTCGTGCGAAGCTGAAACGCATAGAAATTTATTAAAGTAATTTAAATTTATATAAATTGATTTTGAAACACTATCTTCCAAATACGATGGAATTGGCTCTCGATATATGTTCCATTGTGTTCGGAATAGGGGTAAAACATATAGAATGCCATGCGGCACGCTTCGTCTGGAGTCCGAAAATTTGGCGCGTGAATAATGTCGTTTAAGTGGCTATATAAGCATCTTAGTTTGCAAACCCTAGCCTCTAAATTAGGGCCAGCCACCACTTATACTCGGATGGCCGAAAATCACCCTCTTTCTCTCCTCGATTTCTTCCAATCCATTCATAATTAGCAAAAACTCTCAACTACAAAGTTGTAGAGCACGTCGAGATCTTCAAGTTCAACGGTCGGACCATCATATGGCGCGATGATGGGGGGTGGATCTTCTCACGTTCGAGCTGTAGTCTCGTGGGGTTTTCACGCTGGAGGAGGTCGGATTCATGGTGGAGGTGCGGTGGAGCGTGCTCTTCGACATGGTGGTCTTGGATGGTGCTCCGACGTGGAGGAGCAGTCGTCGAAGAACGTGGCGTGCGTATTAACGAAGGAGGAAGAAGGTTAATTTATTTAATTACATTAATTAACTTAAGCTAATGATGTTGTTAATTATTTTAATTCGTGTAATGTTTAAAAATTTATAACTTATTCATACGAGGTCGGATTCGCACAAAACAAGCGGCGTTGGATTTGTATTGTCGAATACTATGCAATGGAGTTGGATTAGACTGATTTGAAGCACGTAGGAATTTTGGTTAAATTCGAACGCCTGTTCGTTTTAATCGAAATAAAATGCTGCAACGACGAATGTAACCAATGTGAGTAAAAATCACTCTCTGGCCCGCTTATATTTTATATAAGTGGGAATATTTTTATTATGCTGTTTTGATGACTGTTTGGATGCATATTATATATATATATATATATATATATATATATATATCTCTGTGTGTGTGTTGGTTGGTTGGATATATTTCCGCATATTTTAGCGGATGAGACCCTATACGTTCCCGTGTATGAGCGAATGACCCTTTGTACGTGTGTCTGCCTCGAAGCAGACATTGTACATTTTTCTCATATGCTGTATTTGTTGCAGGTTACCGGTTGAAGGAATCCAACAGGATTCCCCACCATTGTTGATTTAATTTCATATATACGATGATATATGATGTGATGGATGCCATGATGATGTTTTTGATGTGATTTGACTTATTTAGTGCTATGGTAGCACTGGGCCTTATTTTTGATGTTTCGAAGTATGGAAATGATGACTTTGAATTGAAAAGGTTTTCGAAGTGATTTTAGAAGTAAATACATTTTAATGATTTTTGATTTATTTTAAAAAGAAAGGGATTTGTTTTTAAATAAAAAGTTATTATTTTTTATGTTTAAAAATATAGTTTTGAGAAATACTTTAAAAATGGATTTTTGAATAAGTCTATACAAAAGGTTTATAAAGGTGATATTTTTATATATAAGGAAATTGATTTATAAATGAAATTTATAACTGTTTAGTAAATGGACTTGAAGTTATTTTGTAAGTGGATTTGAAGTTATTAGTAAATGGTTTTGGAGTTGTTTTATAAATGGATTTATAAATAAATTAGATTTTTAAAGAAATGGATTTTATAAATGGATTTTGATAATAAAAGAATGGATTTATAGATAGAATTTTGTAAATAAAGGAATTTTATAAAATAGAAGTTTTATAAAATTTAAAGGAGATTTATAAAAATGGTTTTATAAATATGGAGAGGTTTTATGTTGATATATGTTGGGCGCATTCTCACCCAGAAGACCTTGCGACCAAGGAGCGTGACTCATCCATCCAGGCTCGCCTAAGCCCATCCGGTATTCTCGTCCTCAAAGGCCCATTCGGTAGTGATTCGTTCGGCAGTAATCCATTCGGCAGTGATTCGTTCGGCAGTCTTAAGCCAACACCGAACCAGTCTCCTTCCCTCCCACCGAACCAGCCAACACCGAACCAGTCTCCTTCCATCCCACCGAACCAACAACAACCGGTCCAACCTACTTCCAAACAGCTACCAGTCCACTCTACACTCCAACCACCTCCGAACCAAGCAATGCCAAACCAAGATATACCAGGCCAGATCGCACCAGCCCAGGCCCATCAGCGACTCTACATATCCTGGACCCCTACCCCTAGCCTCACTCTATAAATAGAGGGGCAGGGGTACAGCAATGGGGACAAGTTTTTGAGAGCTCAAGCACGGAAGGAACTTTCAAACAACTTTCTATTACTGATATCAAAGTTTTGTACCTGTAATCAGAATAAGAGAAGAGAAATAACATATAAAGTGGACGTAGGCACATTCTGGCTGAACCACTATAAATCTGCGTGTCTTTTTACAGTTTAGTCCCTGTTTTTTATATATTTGCATAAATCGCTCAAATCACTAAGAATAACATCAGATCTGCTAAATCATACAACTTTGAGGTGTTTGTCCATTTTTTGTGCAAACATTTTTGGTGCTTTCACTGAGAACTAGAAGCTCGAAGCTTCAGCTTCATCCGCTTATCAAGTTTTCCTAACAGCATCGTCCGCCACTTGGAAAACATGCCTCCCAAACAGAGAAAAGATGTTAACAAAGGAAAAAACATCGCATCCAGCAGCCTTCCTGATCCAGCTGCCGCGAATCAAGTAAATCGTCCTCCTCCAGCAACGGCAACAAATGAAGGACAGGCTAACCCAGCCACTCCTGCCACAGAACAGCCTGCAGCAATTACTAGGGCAGATTTGGACAGAGTTGTTGTTGAAGTAACTAACCGCTTCACGTCCCAGCAGGAAGCCTTGGTGGACCATCTCATGTCACGCTTGAGGGACGCTGAAGAATCCAACCGCAACACTGAATCATGGGGCGAGTCCCAGTCTGGAGGATCTCAGAGACAGCAAAGATCTTCCTTCTTCGAAGGAGCTAACGACAGAAGTAGCCGTGGTAGGAGCCGAGACCGAGCTCAGCCCGAAGTTAGGCCTGAGGAAACGTTTGGTGCCGAACCCAACGGGGAAGGTACCGGGCGGAGGTCAACTGCAGCTGAGCCTGTCATGCTGCCTAACCACAGAAACACCAGTGAACGGGGCCGAGCTAGAGTTCAGCCCGAAGTTGGACCCGAGGAAGTGCTTAGATCAGAACCCAACAGGGGAAGATCAAGGCAAGGGCCAACTGTAGCTGACCCAAGCATGCTCCCAGAAGATCAAAGGCAGCCACTGGAAAATATGAGGAATGATAGACGATACCATCCCTACAGGTTGTCTGGTCGGAATCAACCCCACAGAACGGAACCAAACTCATTTCTGTCCGCTCCAAATTCTGATGAAAGGATGGCACGCTTATTCAGAGAGTGTGTCCAATGGGAGCAAAGAGATCGAGGGATAGGCGCTAGGGTAACCAGCCCTTTCGCCCGCAATATCGAAATTGCTATCACCCCCCGAGAATGGAAGATGCCAACAATGGAACCCTACAAAGGAACCTCCGATCCCGTTGTACACTTACAGAGGTACACGCAGCATATGCTCATGAGTGGAGCAACCGAGGGAGTGCTGTGCAAATGCTTCCCGCTCTTCTTAGCATATCTTGCTACCTCCTGGTTCTGTCATCTACCCCAAGGATCCATCAGCTCATGGGAAATGTTGAAAGAAAAATTCATCAGTCAGTTCCGCATTCATGTGGAGCAACCTAAGGACGCTTATTCCTTATCCAGCGTCAAACAGAAACCTGGAGAAAAACTGCAGCAATACCTAACCAGATTCAACGCCGCAGCAGCCGTAGTTCAAGATGCCGATGAGAAGCTTATCCTAATGGCCCTCTGCAGTGGGGTGCATCCGGACACTAAATTTGCTAGGAGATTGACAAAAGAAAAACCAGCTACTTTACCCGATTTCTTCCATGAAGCCGGGAAATATATGAGGCTTGAGGATGCTGCCATTGAGGGGCAGTCAGGACAGCAAAGTAAGACGACCCATGGCAACGCCCCTGCTGTGGCAAGGGACGTTCGAAGAAATGATTCCAGAGACAATGCTGGGGGCAAGAAAGTAGAAAAACGCCTATATCGGCCAGGACCAAGATTCGACTCTTACACCCCTTTGAACGAGACCGTCGAAAATATCTTCCTTGCCACCCAAGGCGAAGTTAGATACAAACGCCCACCATACAAGAAGGAATCAGATAGCGCACAGAAATCCGGAAAATTCTGCCGCTTCCACGAATCCCACGGACATGATACCAACGAATGCCATCATCTCCGAGATCTGATTGAGGAACACATCAGAAGAAAGAAACTGGAGCGCTATGTAAAGAGTCAAGACAGGACTCCAGCTCCTGCCAATGAAAACCCAAGGCTACCCTCGCCAGGGACCGGCAGAGGCGACCGCAACGCTAGCAGCTCTAGTCAAGAGAAGATAGTGGTCCACACCATCTCAGGAGGTCCGCATATCGCAGACAGAAGTTGGAAAGAGATGGAAAGATATGGGAAGTCGCTCAGAGACAATAGAGACTGTGTCAATACGGTTATAGAAGAGCGCCACCCAAAGCGGAAAGAGAGTAATGACATCACTTTCAGTAAACGCGACCTAGAAGGAAGACAGTACCCGCACATGGATCCCATGGTTATCTCTGCCCGACTCGGTCCCGCCGAAGTTTACCGAATACTGATAGACACTGGAAGCTCTGTAAATATCCTGTTCAAACATGCATTCGACAAAATGAGGCTATCAATGAAGGATGTATCTCCATGCGATAAACCGCTACACGGTTTCACTGGAGATGCGAAAATGCCCATCGGGCAGCTGGACCTCTTCGTTGAAATTGGAAGCCATCCCCGCTCCGTTGTAAGGAAACAGACGTTTGTGCTGATAGAAAACCATTCGGCCTACAACGCCTTCCTAGGAAGACCAGCCCTATCTGACTTCCAGATTGTCCTAGCCCCGTGGTGCCTGAAAATGAAATTTCCAACAGACAATGGGGTAGGGGAAGTGGAAGGAGACCAAGATATTGCACGAGACTGCTATGTAACTGAACTTCGCAACAACCACAGGAGAGATAAAGGGAAAGGTGTAGAGATTGCCCTCTGCACAAAAAGCCTTGAAGCATAGCAACTAAAGAAAGCCCCTCCTCTTCGATACACCAGCGACCCTTTCAATGAATTAGACCCTAGGGACAAAGAGGAGGAGGCCACCGCCGAGCCTGCAGAGGCTATGGAGTTTATATCTGTAGACAAGCACGACTCAAGTAGGCTACTGAAAATTGGGTCGCAGCTGAAAATTGAATTGAAGGAACAACTCATTGATTTTCTCCGCCACAACTTGGATGTGTTCGCTTGGTCACACGCTGACATGACCGGAATCTCCCCCAACATAGCATGCCACGTATTAAAAATTGATCCTACCAAGGCGCCCGTAAAACAAAAAAAGAGAAGTATGGGGGCAGAGCGATCAGCAGCCCTCGATGAAGAAGTAAAGAATCTACTCGCCAATGACTTCATACGAGAAGCTATTTACCCAGAATGGATCGCCAACCCGGTACTAGTAAAAAAGGCTAATGGGAAGTGGCGGACATGCATTGACTTCTCCAACCTAAACGACGCCTGCCCAAAGGATTGCTTCCCGCTTCCCAGAATCGATCAACTTGTAGACAGCACAGCCGGGCACGAGCTCCTGTCTTTTATGGATGCATACTCAGGATATAATCAAATTCCTATGCATGCTCCCGACCAAGACCACACTAGTTTCATCACCGACCGGGGATTGTACTGCTACAAAGTAATGCCCTTCGGACTTAAAAATGCAGGGGCCACCTACCAGCGCCTCGTCAACAAGATGTTCGCAGGACTAATAGGACGAACAATGGAAGTATATGTAGACGACATGCTGGTAAAATCACGGAAAGCCAAAGATCACGTGAGCCACCTAGGCGAAATGTTCCAGGTACTTCGGCAGTATGGAATGAAGTTGAATCCACTAAAGTGCTCCTTCGGAGTGTCGTCGGGAAAATTCTTAGGATTCATCGTCCATGCCCGGGGGATAGAAGCAAACCCTGAACAAGTCCGAGCATTAAGGGACATCAAGATACCTTCCACCCGAAAGGAAATGCAAAGCCTAAATGGAAAAGTGGCTGCCCTAAGCCGATTCATCTCCAAAGCAACAGACAAGTGCGTCCCCTTTTTCGAAGCTCTAAAGAAGGATAAAGGAAAATTCGAATGGACGGACGAATGCTTGACCGCTTTCCTTAACCTAATCGAACACCTCCAGAAACCACCGGTACTCTCGACCCCAAGCGAAGGCGAGGAATTATACCTATACCTTGCTGTGTCATCTCACGCTCTAAGCGCTGCCTTGGTAAGGGAAGATAACCGCACGCAACGACCAGTTTACTTCGTCAGTAAAAGGTTTACTGGGGCAGAAGTCAGATATCCTAAGCTTGAAAAGTTAGCGTACTGTTTACTAATCACTTCACGAAAGCTACGTCACTACTTCCAATCCCATTCCATCAAAGTTCTGACCGATCAACCACTGAGGCAGGTACTCCATCGTCCTGACACTTCCGGGCGACTACTTAAATGGTGTATTGAGCTGAGTCAATATGATATCACCTATCACCCTCGCACCGCCATCAAGGGACAAGCCATGGCTGATTTCATTGCAGAATTCACCAACGAGGATAAGGAGCAACTGGAAATAACAGAAGATATCAAGTGGAATCTCTTTGTGGACGGTGCATCTAACGAACAAGGCTCGGGGGCAGGTGTGGTAATAATCACTCCCAGGGGAAATAAACTGCACTATGCTATAAGGTTGGAGTTCGCTGCCACCAACAACGATGCGGAATATGAAGCAGTAATAGCCGGATTGGAAATTGCTATCGAGATCGGAGCCAATTCTTTGTGTCTTCACAGCGATTCTCAGCTTATTGTTAATCAAATACTAGGGGAATTCCAAGCTCGAGAAGAGCGACTCATCGCATATCTAAAGAAGGCCAAGTTACTTCTCAGCCGATTGGACCACTACTTAGTCAAACACATCCCTCGGGAAGAGAACCAAGAGGCCGACGAATTGGCAAAGCAAGCGAGTATGAGGGACGTCGCCATCTTCGGGGCAGTAACTGTCTCAAAGCAAACGATCCCAAGTTTTGAGCAAGTGAATCTGATAGCTGCAACCGAAGAAGCAACTTGGATGACTCCCATCCGAGACTACCTAAAAAATGGCACACTACCCGACAGGCGTAACGAAGTCAAGAAAATCTTGAGGAAAGCGTCCCGCTACACGATACAAGGAGACATCCTCTATCGGCGCGGGTTCTCTAACCCATTGTTAAGGTGTGTCGCCGGAAGGGAAGCCAAGGAAATCTTATCCAACATTCATCAAGGAAGCTGCGGAGATCACACCGGAGGGCAAACGTTAGCAAAAAAGATACTCCGATACGGATATTTCTGGCCCACCTTGAGCAAGGATGCCTTAGATTTCGTCAAGAAGTGTGACAGATGCCAGAAATTTGCTAAGATCCCTCGGCTACCAACAACCGATATTACTCAGATGACCAGCCCTTGGCCCTTTGCAGTGTGGGGAATTGACTTAATCGGTGAACTGCCAATGGGTCGAGGCGGCGCCAAATATGCTATAGTAGCAGTCGACTATTTCACCAAATGGGTGGAAGCAGAACCGCTAAATAAAGTATCTTCAGCAAAGGTTATCAACTTCTTAATCAAAAATGTTCTGTGCAGGTACGGAGTCCCCCTAAAAATCATATCAGACAATGGACTTCAGTTTGACAGCGAGGAATTCGCCAACTGGTGCCAAGAACACGGAATTCACAAAAGCTTCTCATCCGTAGCATATCCCCAAGCAAACGGACAAGTCGAAGCAGTCAACAAAATTCTGAAAACTCTGATAAAAAAGAAGCTCGAAAAATCAAAGGGCGCGTGGGTGGATGAACTCCCTACGGCACTATGGGCCTATCGCACATCTTTCAGAACGTCGACAGGGCACACTCCTTTCTCTTTGGCATACGGATCGGAGGCTATGCTCCCAGTTGAAACCATTGTGCCTTCCCACCGTAGGATCCACTATAACCCAGAAGAGAACGAAGAGCTCCTCAACATGTCTTTGGATCTAGTCGAGGAGAGAAGGAATGATGCAGTCCTAAAAACAGCAGCCCATAAGCAAAAGGTGGCAGCACAATACAACTCCAAAGTTAAGCATCGTACCTTACGAGAAGGGGATCTTGTCCTCAAGCGAATCTTCCCTCGCCCCGGAGCACTAGACCCAATCTGGGATGGACCATATGTAATTCATAAAGATCTCCACAACGGAGCCTATATTTTGTCAACAGTGGACGGAGAGGTGTTCCAGAGGGCATGGAACATCCAACACCTCCGTCGATACTTTTCTTAACTTGTATTGCCCATATGAAGTGAATTAACAAAGAGAATCAGTGGACGTAGGCACTTTTTCGTGCCGAACCACTTTAAAAAAGCCTTGTCTCCTTTTTAACTTGTTCCTTTGTATCTTGGCTGCTTGTTAACTTTATCCTTTTCTGTTGAACAAAATCCTGAGCATATAGCATTTCTATTCAAAGCACTCCACAATGCAACTTCGCGTGGACAAGACACAACAGGTACTATGCGAATCTATGCCCTCGTCAATGAGACACTTTTGCTCCAGCATCCCTCTGCTGCGGGTTAACTCATTGCTCGCGACGGCCCTTAAAGCCAACTGTAATGAGCCGATTATAAGCCACCGAGAAGGCCGACTATAGCCGAGGCAGCTCATTACGGCGTTAGGCTCGCCGGCAACTGTGAACCGATTATAAGCCCCAACATAAGGTGTGGCCAGCCAGGGGCAGTTCACAGTTGACGATCGGCACCCACGCTAGCCGGCCACAGTAAGTCGAATAATACCCATGAGTACGGGCCATAATGGCCCGGGTAGTTACTGTGCGCGATCTCGGCTCCGGTGTGTCTTAAGTGCGGCTGTGGTAAAAAAGAATTAACTCCCCGCAGAGGCGTAAGATGGGTGACAAATGTCTCCAAGACCCACAGCTAGGGAAAGTGACTACAAAACCCGTTTGCCACGAACTTAAGCACATCGAAGGCCTTCCGTGACTGGAAGTTTTACTGTTTCACATATTTCAATTTTACTTAAAAAACTTTCCTCCTATCATCTATAACAAACCATAAAGTACAGGATGCAGGGTAAGAGATACCCGCCAATGAATGCAGAAATTCGCAAACAGATGGCAGGGCAGTCAACTGCTTTCCATGCTTGGTCATACAAGATATTCGAAACTACCATTTACAAACAGAACATGAAAGGCGGTATTTTCTTCCTTTATGTACAAATGCACGACTATAATTTAATTTTTTCACACCACACGCTAACATTGCAAGTCATGAGATTATGATTTAAAACCAGAATCTGACATCAAACACAATTTAATTACAAGAATATACATAGCTACATTTCTCATACAATATGTCGAAATAGCAACAAATATTCAAGAAACGACAGAATCAGCTTAAGCTAAAAAATTACACGTCAAGAATAATATTATTACAAGTAGCAAGAATTACAACTTAGAAGTTCCTCTACTGTCTTAAGACTAACAGATTCAACATTGTCAAGCCTACAAAAAGAATTTTCCAGGTCAAATCAGGGAGCTGGTTGCGTCGAAGTCTTGTCTCTGCTCTTTTGCCCGCCTGTCCGGTCATAAAAAGGATTCATTAGTGATGAGTAACCAAGTTAACGGAAAGACTAGAAAGGAAAACTTACCAGCACCTGCTTCTTGACCATCCTGGTCGTCATCCTCTACCTGCACACCCGCCTCTTCAGCAGCAAGCAGCCGCATACCCTCCTTTACCGCCACTTTCTCCTCCTTAGTGAACTGGGCAGTGACCACATCCATACTGAAGACCGTTCCACCTTCTTTATCTGCATCAGCCTTAGCCTCCTCCAAAGCCCGAAGATAGGTCTTGGCCATGACCCTGGGATAATCATCCATCCAAGAGAGATTGCCCTGCTTCCAAGTCCGGAAATACATGTCCTGGAGCATGTCATCCATCATTCCCTCGTTCTCCTCAAACTCCCTCATCCGGGCATCGGAGGCCGACAACCTTTCGGCGGCAGCATCTCTCTCCAGTCTGTATCTCGAGCAATCAGCCTGAAGGGACCTCCGCATCACCTCCATCTCTTCCCTCAACTTAGCTTGGGCAAGCTCTGCAGCCTCAAGTTTCTCGGACAATTCCTCCACCTGCTCGAGATTCGCTCTCCGAACCTCATCCACCGTAGCAATGGCCATGTCAATCTGCTCTTTGCACGCAGCTTCCATTTTCCGCAATTCGGCCCGACTGACCTCCTCCATGGTTTTCCTTAATCGCCCAGTAGCAGCCTCATGCTGAGAAATCTGGATAGCCTGATCCGCAAGCTGCTTGGCCTGATCCGAAACCACCAATCGAAGTCGGATATTGGCGCTCCCAATCTCCTCTCCGGCCTTAACCAGCCGAGCATGATGCCCAATCAACTTCTTGGTCTCCTCTGCCACCCGATCAATATTAGCTTTGGCCTCGTCTCCCATAGTGACTATACGAGTGGTGAGTAGATCGAGATCTAAGGATTTGGCTTCATCAAGTACTCGTACCATGGGGTTACGGGGGAGAAGGTGTTCACCAGTGACTTCATCAAAAGTAATATCATGAGAACCTGGATCCAGATCAGGATGACCCGCGAATGGATTACGGGCCAAGTCGGGACGGTCGATATGAATAACAGAAGGGTTTTCGGACGGGTGTGGAGAAGGTACAAACTCGCTACCCTCCTCAGTAATATCATGAATAGGCTGAGCCGGAGGCTGAGGACCGAGCGAAGTTTCGGATAAAGGATGGCTCCTCTTCCTCTACTGAATGCCCTCTTCGATGACCCCAAGAAGAGGACGGTATCCGACTACATCCCCGGAGCGTTGGGTTGAGGGCTTCGGCTTAGCAGAAATTTTGGAAAGTTTATATTGCTCGAGCCTGTGTCGAAGGTCTGAAGCTTTGGGCGTCTTGCCTGCTCCTGATATAAAGAACAAGTGTCACGATCTTACATTACTATATGATTAAGAAACACGGTAGATTACAAGTTAGAAAAGGAAAAGAAACACAGTTGTGGTTATACAAACCCTGGGGAGGAGTGGGATACTGCAATAAGTCCTGGATCTCATTCCAGGACGGGAGCGGGTCATAAAATATTCCTAAGTCCCTATCATTAGTGAAGCATGCAGGGGTCAAGAGTTCACCTTGAGTTGTCAGAGCCATCTTGGCCGGGATAGCCGGAGAAGACTCACTTGCACCGGTCCCGGCTTTGTCCGCCTTCCCGGTCTTCACTACCAAAGCCGGATCATCATCCAACCCCTCAAAAGCTTGGCGGAGAGCATCATCCGTCCACTCTTGCATTTCGCCTACTTGCCCAGAAGATAGAGCCCTGGAACCATCACCACTCCGTCCATCGCCACCATCATCACCAAGACGCTCAACGTCTCTTCCGCCCTCCGCCTCACCTCTTTCTTCCTCCGCCTCACCTCGTTCTTCCTCCGCATCTATCTCCCCCTGAGTAAGTGGACAATTGCTGGGAGAAGGACCGTCCGACCTCTTAAGCTTCTTACCTCCGACGGCTGGAGGTTTCGTGAATGGTTTTCTCTTTCCGCCCTCTGCCGCAACGCCTCCCTTAGCCTGAGCAGCCGCCCTCTCTTCCGCCGTTTCCCTCAACTTAAATACAGACTGCTGCGGAAGGATCAAGTTATATTCCAGAAGAATCGCATTTCTAATCAAGTAGGCAGATGATCTGTATTTCCTAAGAATGGCTTCTATCTCCGCCGCCGTCTGAACCAGGCGGTCAGTCTCCACAACCGGAAAGCCACCTGTCGCTAGCAAAAATGAGAAAGTATGAGAAGAAGCGTCGCAATCGGAATAAGAATTATAAGTAAAAGCATCAACTCACATCCAGAGGTAAAGCGCCGGATGGAGACGGAATCGTCCCTAACAAAGAACCACTCTTTCTTGAACATGCTGAATTTAGAGTACAGGTCCAAGACCGGCTTGAAGGTCACAGCAGACTCCAAGCTAACATATGGGGACCCCTTCTTATAGCCCCTTAAATTATACAAGTACCGGATCTCCCGGTTGGAGGGGGCGCGACCATACTTCCTCCGAAAAATAACAAAGAGGCTCACCAATATGGCATAAGAGTTGGGATGAAGCTGGAATGGGGCCACCTTCAGGTACGTGAGGAAGCTAACTACCCAAGCATTGAGTGGCGGGATAGCACCACACATGCAATGGTACCTACTATAAGCAAAGTATCCTTCGGGAGGACTGTATGGCATGACTCTTGGGCCCGGCAGCAGCATGAGGGCTCTATCGATCCCAAAGGAACGAGATATAACGTCGAGTTGCTCCTCTTTGAGAGAGCTAGGAAAGCAGTCAGGCGGGGAGTCCAGCAGCTCTTGGGGACCATATCCATCCACTAATGACCTAGGGGCAGGCCCATGACGCTCCGATCCTGATTGAGCTGGGGGCACGGCCGAGGACTCTCCTTCACCCCCGGATCTCCTCGTATCTGATCGAGTTTCAACTTTTCGAGACATTTATCTGCAAAAATGGGAAAAGTATATCGTTAGAATATACAAGCAGCGTAATCTGGAATTTCGCTTAGAAATTCGAAGTATGAAACACGTGTTCCCTCGACACAACAGTTCATTCGGCATTCAGCTCGTAGGTTCATTCGGCACTCGACACAACAGTTCATTCGGCATTCAACGTGAAAGTTCGTTCGGCACTCCACTTAAAAGTTCATTCGGCATTCAACGTGAAAGTTCATTCGGCACTCCACTTAAAAGTTCATTCGGCATTCAACCTAAAAATATCATTCGGCTAAGGGAATTGGGTACCTGATTCGGCAACTGAAATGGTTCGGCAAGCTGGGATGATTCGGCAAAGGATCAGAGTTTGATTCGGCTATGTGATTATCTTGGCTTGGCTGTTCGTTCGGTAGAAGGTAATAGAGACCCTGAGCCCTTACTTATAGGCAACTGTAGGCGACCGGACCGTCTGATTCGGCGAACGCATCCAAGACTGCGTCGTCATCTTCTAAACAAAGCGCGGCACATTCCGGCATATGCCCCACTTTGGGGGGCAAATGTTGGGCGCATTCTCACCCAGAAGACCTTGCGACCAAGGAGCGTGACTCATCCATCCAGGCTCGCCTAAGCCCATCCGGTATTCTCGTCCTCAAAGGCCCATTCGGCAGTGATTCGTTCGGCAGTAATCCATTCGGCAGTGATTCGTTCGGCAGTCTTAAGCCAACACCGAACCAGTCTCCTTCCCTCCCACCGAACCAGCCAACACCGAACCAGTCTCCTTCCATCCCACCGAACCAACAACAACCGGTCCAACCTACTTCCAAACAGCTACCGGTCCACTCTACACTCCAACCACCTCCGAACCAAGCAATGCCGAACCAAGATATACCAGGCCAGATCGCACCAGCCCAGGCCCATCAGCGACTCTACATATCCTGGACCCCTACCCCTAGCCTCACTCTATAAATAGAGGGGCAGGGGTACAGCAATGGGGACAAGTTTTTGAGAGCTCAAGCACGGAAGGAACTTTCAAACAACTTTCTATTACTGATATCAAAGTTTTGTACCTGTAATCAGAATAAGAGAAGAGAAATAACATATAAAGTGGACGTAGGCACATTCTGGCTGAACCACTATAAATCTGCGTGTCTTTTTACAGTTTAGTCCCTGTTTTTTATATATTTGCATAAATCGCTCAAATCACTAAGAATAACATCAGATCTGCTAAATCATACAACTTTGAGGTGTTTGTCCATTTTTTGTGCAAACAATATATTTAAATATGGTTTTTATTTAAATGAGTTTTGAAAGTGATGTTTTTATGAAGTTAATGTTTTAAAAGTAATTTATCTCTTGGAAGAAAATGTTTTGGAAATGATTGTTTTAAATGGAGTTAAATGGTTTTGGAAATGATTTAAAATGAGATAAGTAACGAAAACATAGATTTCAACATTTATTGTTGTAATAGACGTTTTGGGGAAGATAAGGAAGGCATGGACTATATCACTATTGTTATAGTAAATGATTTCCGGAAGGAAATGTTTTGTTTAGTATATGGGATTTATTTATCTACATTTATTTATCGAATCCCTATACTAATGTTTTTGGATTGTCGTAACGATGTTTTACGCAACATTCGTTTTGACCCAATAAAGCGTGTTCTGAAAAATATAAAGCTTTCCTAAAATGATTTGGGAATATGCTTATACTGTTAATATAAGTATATGAAAATATTTTCTAAGTGATGAGATGAAGTGATTTGTGAGTATGCTTATGTCGTTGGTATAAGTATATGAAGATATTTTCTAAGTGTTGGAAATGAAGTGATTTGTGAATATGCTTATACTATTGATATATGTATATGGAAATGTTTTCCAATATAGAAAGATTTGAAATGGTTTTGAGGATATATCTTTTTAAAGATAATATGAAGCAAATAATTGGAAATTTATTTAATTAATAAAGATTAATTAAATGGCCTAGTGATTGCTTATGGTGCTAGATTTGTTTGTTTGCTTCGATAGTTAAATAACCGACTATCAAATATTTGGCCTTTTTATCGTTGTTGGTTTGGAGAGACTGGGATCGGATTTACCCGAGAACCACTTCAGACCAATGTATGCTTTCGAAAGTGTAGGTTTATGATTTTAAAGACGGAGATCTTCATGATGCAGAGCTACTTGCCACTAGTCCCTCGAGGTGAAATTTACCACATTATATATTTATGGTGGCAGCAATGCTTCGTTATGAAAATCTACGATATGCAAGGACTTCTTGCTACTAATTCTAGGGGTAATTCCCAACATGATATGGTAGTAGAGTGCCTTCGGTTTGTCCTGTTCCTGGACAACTTGTATGGATGGATGTTTGACATTACATTTTTGAGATTGTTTGTTGACTTTTATAAACGTACATCTGTTTGGTGGCGGAGAAGACAACTTCTCTTAGCTTAATAGCCTTCTCTGAGACATATGAGCTCGAAGGTTGTATGTTTGTGAAAGACAACGGTGATCGAAGGAATGATAGTGTTGCATTCAAAGTGGAATGTGCTATGTGCAAGGTAATCGTGACCTTATGCCTCATCACCCGGAAATGATAGAAATAGGGTAGAAGCAGTAGGGCTATGTGGGTCGCACCCATAAGGATATGATCATCACCTTTCTAGATTACCCTATATATTCAAGTGTTGTATGTTGTGGCCACAGATAGGTCGGGAACGACCGGGGTGATGTCATATTCGGTACTATCCAGATGGAAGGGGTAGGCCGGTTCTGTGTTGGTTTAGGCGTTCAGTATCTAGACCTTAGGTTCATTTTTCTAGAGATGTATTGTACGGAAGGTAATCCCTTACCTTGTCATCTATATGGAATCCAATCTCCAATACGTTCCTGTCATTTTGTTTGTAGAGCCTAGTATGTTGGAATTTAATAATGGTAACAATTTCGGCTATTTGAATTATTATTTGTATACTAGACACTAGTACAGTATCAGATGATTTGATATGAAATGTTTTGGTTATCGTAAGGTAAAAAGACGTCCGTGTTTATGTGTGAGCGTGTATTACGAGATACCTTTGTGTTGATAAAAGAGTGCTTTTATAACTTTAAAATAAATTCAGTTGAGATGTGTTTTCTCACGCTGGTTACCAGACTATCTGGGCGTTCTTCCCTTTCAATGCTCGGGTCAGACTGAGTATATTTACAGATTCAGATTTGGATGCTTTGGAGCTTCAGCAGGCGAGCTAGAAGTCTTCTGGTCGTATTCCACGTATATGTTTATTTTCTGCTGCATTGTTGTTTGAATTATCAAAATTTGTGTGGACAGGTTATTATAACTGTTCTGGCTGATGATTTTGATTTGATTGTTATACTCTGATTGATGTATGTATATTTTATTACAGTTTCTATTTTGTAAAGACCGTTCATATGATATTATATGTTTTTCCGCTGCGATTGTGAGATTCTGCAATTTTTTTTAGTTTCTTCTGTTTTGTCTTCCTTTTCTTCTTCTCTTTCTTTTTATTCTCTCTTCTCTTTCTTCTTCTCTTCTCTCTTTTTCTTTCTCTTTCCTTTTCTTCTTCTTCTTTCTCTTCTTTCTTTCTCTTCTTCTCTTCTTTCTTTCCCATAAAGATCTGGTTTTCCATTCAGTTTGGGTTAGACATGTGTGGTTTATAGTCAGCTCGAACTGGACGGATTTCTAGGCCTTTACAATTTATTAATAAGATTAATAAAATAAATGAATTAATTAAATAAGTTAATTAATTAAATACACACACACATATAATATATATAACGATATATGTTATGTTGTCTTGAATTGTTTTAGACAATATGAGTATACATGTGTATATAAAAGAATTTTCAAAAATAATAAAATTTAATTAAAATTGTTTAGTTAAAAGCTAATTAATAAATCAAAATACATACATTTATATAAGATATATATGTATTACTATAAAGGTTATATTATATATGTCTAATATAATATGTTATAATTAAATAATATAATAATTAATTAAAGTGTTAATTAATTAAATTAATTAAATGTGTTTATTAATATAATGCTATACATAAAATATTATACAAGTTAAATAAAGTATATAAGTTACATAATAATAAACTTATATACTATAAATGTATAAACTAAAGGTAGAACATTAAAGAAACCCTAAATAGACTTACAGAATAAACACATATGCAAAAGTATGCATACCGTGATTTCTGATGTGTTTGACACTTGAACCGCTAGAGCATTTCATAAGAAATACATTATTCCTTAGCTCAATATCACTTAATTAAATATGTTGAAGATTAATGAATCTTTAATATAAAGTTATCCTCTACCGTTTATATATTAATAAATTACTTGCATACTCCTTAGTTTTTGAGCTTTCCTTAAACTAGTGATGTTATGTGTAGTACTATTAATATATTGAACAGTCGTGGTAAGATAATTGCATATATTTGTTAAACTTTCCTCAAGGTATGTGCACTATACTTAGATCGTCGCAAAATGATAGATATGAGTGAATAATCTCTCTTTATTTGTTGTGCTTCCTTAATGTAAAGTTGAAATTAGGACAAGGAACCACGGATTAGGAGTTGTATATGATACAACAGATAAGGAATTATCCATCATATGTGGGCCTATGATTTGATTAGTTTTGCTCAAGGTCAAAATCCCAAGGCATGCGAGTCCTAACACTCACTAGAGAAATCAAAAGATTTTTATGTTTTCACTTAGGGTTTTGAGAAACATAAAAGTCTAGTGGGATCCTTATTAGAAAATGAAATAGTAACATTTAACCTTTCTAATATTGTAAGAACATCTTTCATATAAAGTTATAATAATCTACATTGATAAATTTGTACAATTAATGTAATTGATAAAATGTTTATCAATTAAAATATACAAACGAACTGAATTAATATTGAAAAATAGAAATATAAAATATACTTACCAATAAACTTTTGCACGTTGACCCATGCAAGCGCCTAATTATACAACCACTAAATATGTTTGTAACTTGGCCATTTACGCGTTTACTTGTCTGAGACCGTTTATAGTCTTTAATGAGTTTGAAACTCTGAAAGCAATATGATTGTGCCAAAATTGGTCACAAACACCCAATTGCAGATGAAAGCACCAATTCATAATCTCAGATCACAGATAGACAAAATGTAGAGGATATAAATATGAAGAACACTCAAAATTTAAAAGGAAAGCAGCAAAAAGACAGGGTTTATAGTGGTTCAGCATTGTAGCCTACATCCACTTTGAATGATTTGATGTTTATTGCTGACTGCTAACTAATTACAATAGTAAATAACTCTAACACTCAAGTTACAATGAAGATCCGACAGAGTAACAGCGTAACCGAGTCAAAAAGTCCCTTTTTTATTGGCATTGGAGTTCTATTTATAGGTGTTGTCTGGAAATATCTGGCTTAGATCTCGGAATACTCCTTCTCACACGTGGGTGGGCCCACGTGATCGATCCGAGGTCATTTGGTATCGATCCATGATCGATCCATATGCTCTCTGTATCGATCAAGATGATGTCCATTGGGGCTGAGATTGATCACGAATGTTCTTCTAGTGGTATGCAAGCTACAATGAAAATTTGGAGGCATTTGGACTTGTAGACCTCGAGTTATGATCGATCCAAGGTTGAATTTGTAGGTTGGCTGAATCGTTCGTATCGATAGCTTCGCATCGATCAAATTCGTGTCGGTCTTGGACATATCGATCAAGGGAGTTGTGATGACATGGAGCGATGATTTAGAGGAGATCCATTTTTCATGCTTGCTGACCGCCTCTTTTGCCTTCTTCGTATCCATCGGCTGCTAAGCCTTTCGTATCGATCCCCCACCTTGTTCTTTCGTATCGATGTTTCTCATTTGGTTTCATATCGATGCCAGAAACCTTCCCTTCGTATCAATGCCTTGCTGTTCTCTTCGTATCGATCAAGTGAATGATCGATACGAAATATGCCGCTGTTGCATGGATACGAAGTGGGAGGTTTGGATGGATGGATGGATACGAATTGGTGTTGGTGGGATGGATACGAATGAGATGGGGATGGATACGAAGTGGTAGGCGAAGTTTGATGGATACGAACTGATGTGAATCCTTGGTCGTTGATCGATTCACTCAAAGTAGCCGCCTCCTTGACCCGAAGTAGACCTATCATTGACCCGAAGTAGGCTACTCGATGACTCGAAGTAGCATGTAAATACGCTGATCCCTCAAAGACCCAAGGAAAGCCCTTCTCTGACCCAAAGCAACATGCCTGAAAACCCGAAGTAAATGTGAATGTAACTCGGAACAGACTCCAAGCACTCCATTTTCTCCACAGCCTAACTCTAAGCATCTCGCGTTGTTTGTCCATCGACTAGGTCATGTTCTGTGCAGTCGATTGGGTTAAATCCGCTTGTATGTTGCCTTGCCAAAAGGCGGGTTAACACTTGGCCCCCTAAAACATGCCTTGCGATAGGAAGGTGTGTTTTGTAGTGCCATAAGCTGGATGTTCGTATCCTTTTGATGACCTGCAAAGAGATCGATAACTTTTCCTGATTGTGGATAGCAATCGTTCGAGATCGTATGCCGTTCAAGGCGATATGTGACCTTTCGAGGTCGGGTGCCGTTCAAGGCGAATTGTGACCGTTCATGGTCGAGTGCCGTTCGAGGCGATTTGTGACCGTTCGTGGTTGAGTGTCGTTCGAGGCGAATTGTGACCGTTCATGGTCGAGTGCCGTTCGAGGCGAATTGTGACCGTTCAAGGTTGAGATTTGAAATCATAAACATCAGATTTTACATTCAAATGAGTCTTACAATAGAAATGTCCAACTAAATCAAGTCAAGATGCAAAAAATAGAAAGCAAAAGCAAAACAGAAACGTCAAAGTGCAAATGCCTCCACTATTGCAATTTGTAGTCGTCCCAAAGCATGACTGAGGACCGTTCGTGATCCCGTACATGTGTAAGCGACTTAATCATGTTAGTATGGAGTTTGCTACTTATTCGTCATTATTCCAATCAGTTGATGATAAGCTGACGATGCCTAGATCCAGAGCCGTCCTCATTTGATGCAGATGGTGGTCGCTCTTGCTCCACTGCCGCTGCTCGCCTTTTCACGTACTGTAACAACATGTCGTTTCGAATATGCCCTTCAATCTCATCCCTCAAGTGCCTGCAATCGTTTGTACTATGGCTACTCAGCTCGTGGAATAGGCAGTATTTGTCTGATTTCCTTTCGTTATTGGTTGGATCCCTTCTGATTGGCCTCCGATAGGGAACCTGCCCCCTAGTGTCTTGGTAGATTCGTTCCAAAGTCTCATTCAATTCCATATAAGAGGTAAATCTCGGTTCCTTTCATGGCCGCTTTGGCTCATCACAAATATCCTCTGCTTTCCGTTTCCCTTTATCTTTGTTTGAATCTTTTCCGAGCGGGTCTCCGCTTTTGACCGCATAAACATCAACTCCCTCTCCTTCCTCTCTCTCAGCCCTTGCATCCTCTTGTTGCAGAAACCTTTCTGCCTCATGGTAAAATACTTCTAGATCCATAGGTAGGTCCTTTGTCAATGAATTCTTGAATTCCGTGCTATCAGCTATGCCAGATACAGCTGCCTTCAAGACCATGGATGGATCTGGGCGATCCACCGATGCTGCTACTGCATTAAACCTCATTAAAAAGTTCCTCAAAGACTCTGCGGTCTTCTGCTTCAGTGTTTTCAAACTCATCACATTCTTAGGTCTTGAGATGTGAACTCTGAACTGCCTCATAAACTTCTCGATCAACTCGGTCCACGTCCCAATGGAGCCGCTTTCTAATTGTTTGAACCATAGCGCTGCTATGTCCATTAAATACAATGGGAAACACCAGGCCATGACTTCCTCCGATGCCCCCAGTACCACCATGTACCTCATGTACCTCGTCAGATGAACTGCAGGATCTGTCCTTCCATCGTATGTCTCCAACGTTGGTAGCTTGAATTCAGGTGGATTCCTAGCATGCCTAATGGTGGGAGCGAAGGGGCTCCCGTTCACATCCTCCAGATCTTTATTCACTAGTCCTCCTCTCATGGCCTTTCTGACCATCTCTACCAATCTGTCACTGTCACCAAGCGGTAGTCCTTGTCTGTTGCCTCCGATTTGCCCCCCGAGTTCACGAGGAAATCCTGGAATCTGCTCTCCTGGACGAGCATCCATTCTTCTATCAATGCCATGTTGCATAGTACTTCCTGGGATTGGATCAACATGCTCCGGGGGCATGCCCCCTAGATCAGGGGCTAGTCCTGATGGTCCCGCTCTATTATGAATCCTGGTTGCTCCAAGCTCCTGATCCCTATTTCTGGCACTTCCTGTAGTTGCGTTCTATTGATTCTGCACTCTAGCTTGTCCAATCTACTGGAGTAGGTTCTGCATCATCTCCTCCTACCTTTTCAGCATCTCTTCCTACATAGCATCCATCATCATCTCCATCTCATCTCTGGTGATGAAAACTGAAATCTGATTAGCTCTTGAGGAAGCCTCTTGACTTCCTTCATGCTGATTCCTTTTTGCTCTTTGTCTCCTTATTGATTGCTTCATCATAGCTTTCCAGATCCAAGTTCCTAAGCCTTCAAATTCAAAATCCAAGCTTTAGAACCCCTGAGTGCTAGCCTTCTCAGTGAAAGCAATAAAATGTTTGCGCCAAAATTGGTCATAAACACCCAATTGCATATGAAAGCACCGATTCACAATCTCAGATCACAGATAGACAAAATGTAGAGGATATAAATATGAAGAACACTCAAAATTTAAAAGGAAAGCAGTAAAATGACAGGGTTTATAGTGGTTCAGCGTTGTAGCCTGCGTCCACTTTGAATGATTTGATGTTTATTGCTGACTGCTAACTGATTACAACACTAAATAACTCTAGCACTCAAGTTACAACGAAGATCCGACAGAGTAACAACGTAATCGAGTCAAAAATTCCCTTCTCTATTGGCATTGGAGTGCTATTTATAGGTGCAGTCTGGAAATATCTGGTTTAGATCTCGGAATACTCCTTCTCACACGTGGGTGGGCGCACGTCATTGATCCGAGGTCATTTAGGATCGATCCATGATCGATCAATATGCTCTTCGTATCGATCAAGATGATGTCCATTGGGGCTAAGATCGATCATGAACGTTCTTCTAGTGGTATGCAAGCTACAGTGAAAATTTGGAGGCATTTGGACTTGTAGACCTCGAGTTATGATCGATCCAAGGTTGAATTTGTAGGTTGGCTGAATCGTTCATATCGATAGCTTCACATCGATCAAATTCGTATCGGTCTTATACGTATCGATCAAGGGAGTTGTGATGATGTGGAGCGATGATTTAGAGGAGATCCATTTTTCATGCTTGCTGACCGCCTCTTTTGCCTTCTTCATATCGATCGGCTACCAAGCCTTTCGTATCGATCCCTCACCTTGTTCTTTCATATCGATGTTTCTCATTTGGTTTCGTATCGATGCCAGAAACCTTCCCTTCGTATCGATGCCTTGCTGTTCTCTTCGTATCGATCAAGTGAATGATCGATACGAAATATGCCGCTGTTGCATGGATACGAAGTGGGAGGTTTGGATGGATGGATGGATAAGAATTGGTGTTTGTGGGATGGATACAAATGAGATGGGGATGGATAGAAAGTGGTAGGCGAAGTTTGATGGATACGAACTGATGTGAATCCCTGGTCGTTGATCGATTCACTCAAAGTAGCTGTCTGCTTGACCCAAAGTAGACCTATCATTGACCCGAAGTAGACTGCTCGATGACTCGAAGTAGCATGTAAATATGCTGATCCATCAAAGACCCATGGCAAGCCCTTCTCTGACCCGAAGTAACATGCCTGAAACCCGAAGTAAATGTGAATGTAACTCAGAGCAGACTCCAAGCACTCCATTTTCTCCACAGCCTAACTCTAAGCATCTCGCGCTGTTTGTCCATCGACTAGGTCGTGTTCTGTGCAGTCGACTGGGTTAAATCCGCCTGTATGTTGCCTTGCCAAAAGGCAGGTTAACACAATACAAGGATATTTGATCCATATATGATCACATACAAATGTTATATGGTGAACGGTCATAATTCGTAACGTATGAAATCTCACTGAAATTAGTTCATTGAAATAAGCGAATAAACTATAGTATGAGATCATGTATTCAATATGATCGATTATAATAATGATCATGTTGTGTTAAATGTAACATTGGACCATAGGCTACAATATAGATCTAAGAATTCGATCATTGAAATGTCAGATTGATCAGTTTACATAAAGTGCAATTTACTTAATAACCTTAAAATTTAAAGATGACTAAATACATTTTTGTAAAGAGTTCATTATGATATTATAGTAAGGATTTCCCTTGAATTGTTCGACCATTGGGAAAGGAAATCAAATGTATAAATGTGGATGTAAACTAAGGCACGGTTGGGATTAAGAGACTGGATGTAACAACTTGCACCCTAATGAGCCTGGATGTTTGCTCAAGTCCACCAAAGTATGGATCGTTGGTTTGGTATCCTACATATAAATAAATAAATGCATATTAGAGCACTAATGATGTAATTCACAATGTAATAATAAAATATAATAAGTCACATAGTTACTGACCAAGATTAACACTTCAAATGCCTAATGTCCTTGTCAGTGTCGAGCATGCCAAGGTAACCTATCCGTCTAAGCTATCCTGTAGGTTGTCATGAGGAGGGGGTCAGAACGACATTCTTGTGACAGATAAATTATACACTTTGTACATAACACTAGTTTATGTCGATTGTCTTCTATCTCTTATTATATCTTTTCATTTTCAATTAGTCGTCTCGACTTTACATACGCATACGATACGTCCTATCTACCCATAGTAAACTATAACTATGTACATATATGTATATTTATATATGTGTGTATAAGTACCACGATCCCCCATTGGACCAAGATACCATCCCCCTTAGTATCCTATAACTCAGCACCACGTCAAGATCCATCACCCTCGTTGTATCACGCTCTCATCGTCAAGCGTACCGACGAACTCCAACAATGCCTAATAACGGCTTTACAATAATTTAGCCTTGCTCAATGTTGCATTTTTTGGGATTTTCTTATCTGCTTCCCAGTTATAGACTCAGCTCCACTAACTATAAATACAATGGATTCAGCCCCACTGACTGTGGAGTCAGCTCCATGGACTACCCCATGCAAGTTTTGGAAGACCTCTCTAATAGGGTTAACTAGCCTTGCCTCCTAACAAACAAGCTAGTAAACAACATGACGACGCATGACCTAATTGTGTAACACTACCGACCTCGCAATCCAACATATTCTAATGACTATGTCATTCTTATTCATTTAATCATTTATTAACTTTAATAGTTCACACCCATCATAAACGCATACTTGAGGCTATATATATATATCTTGATTCATTCTTACTTAATTATTTTGCTTCACAATTTACTGTTAACCATAATTCTTTACTTCTTTATGACTTTATATCTTACTTGGTTTAAGACTATTTACCATCGTCTTTTTAAAAGATTTATAATGCCTTTTTACATTCTTTTATCCCTTTTCCCAATTCTTATTTTTGTTCCCTTTTTAACATTTAATTTATTCTTGCATATTCTTTTATTTCTTATCCTTAATTAATTCTCATCTTTATTTATATCATGCATCTATTCCCTTAAAATATTCTTATCACATTTATATCTCTTTATTTAACACTTAGCGATTTTCTGCAGTTTAATGCATTGGAATTACATCTCCTCCAACGGAAAGATTTACATTGTAAATTTCTACATCTTATCCAAAAAGAGAGGTTTGTGTTGCATTTGGAATTACAAGGAATTATCTCTTTCTGTAGTTATCGTAATGGACAATACAAAATACAGTAAACATCCCTATTTTATACATCTCTTTCTTTTTATGTGTGTTTCTTGTATTTCAAACGACGCACTTTTTATTTATTTTAAACTTGGTAATGTATAGAAATTCGCATTGCAACATCTTAGATTCCAAAGAATTAAAATACCGCTTAAACCCCTGAAATCTTATTTTGATTTCTTTATTTTACATTCTTATTTTTCAATATCCATTTTAAATAACAAATCTGGAATTATACATCATTTATAATATCATGGTCTATTATTATTATTTAATAATAAATTTAGGGATTACTAATACCTAATTCTTTTCTAGATTTATATTCATATAACATATAGGTATATAGTTAACAATTACAGAATATGCAGGCAGAGTTTATAATTTCATTGCATGTGTATAGGTTTAGCCTACAACTCCAATTTACATTTCAGGCATATAAGAATAGATCTACAATGATATAAATTTAATATTATACAAAATCATATACTTATTCCCACTTACCTTTTTGGCTTTTAAATTCTCCAAATCTAATCCCAGTTATTTCACTTTGATTCATTTTTCTTTCTATTTGAATTTGTACACCGTAAGCGTATATAGATTTATCAAAGATCTAGACTAGAAAAGAAATTTGGAATTTGGTTTGTATTTTAGATTTGGATTTACATTTTACCTTGGTTTTGGCGATTTGATTTGAACCTATTCTCTTCCTCAATCATCTTCTACAATTCTCCAATTGTGTATACATATAAACTAGAACTATTTATAAGAATTAAGAATTTTGGAGAAGAGAAAATGGCGGAGCTCCGACATCGCTCTATAAATATGAGTTTAGAAGTGAGGGTTTAGGTCTGTATTTATAGGGGCTCAAATCAATGCCAGTCGTTCGATAAAACTGTATTAAATCCAAGTCGTTAGGCTATAATTTACTATCGAATTTATTCGACCAACGGTTGACCCTAACCCTACACAGTCGATCGCTACCGGTCGACCTTCATGCTTTTCGGATCGACCGTTTAGCTTGTGATTTGTGAATTTATCTGCATGCTTAGTTTTGTTTATTTTATTCCATTTTTTAACCAATTTAGTTCATTTGTTTCCCACATTAAAAATCTTCAGAGAAAAATTAGCGAGCTACATAGGCCATACTATATTTCTTTTCCAAAGAATTAACATTTTTATTAAAACTCATTTACTCTTATTTTCTATCCAACAAATTTTAAATTTTCTATTAAAGCTTTTTATTTAACATAACATAGTTATCTATATATTTTTCAAAAATTTAATATTTACTTACTTTTCAAAAATAGGGGTTTTCTACCTTTAAATAATTCATTTGAAAATCATTTCAAATATTTATTTTTTTCTCAAACTTTTATATTAAAATCATTTCAACTTTTATATTAAATCCATTCGTATGAGGTCAAAATCAGAGTGGATTTATTCTTCCCCTCTTTTGGACTTCTCTCTTTCAACTTGCTGACTTACCTCCTTCCAAATATTAAAAATCCAACTATCATCTTGGAGTGACTACTTCATATCTTCTGTAACAACTCGAGATTTTTGACCCTTGAAAATCGACATTAATACGTCTACTTTATTGCGTGCCGAATCAGTCTGGAAAACCAGCGTGAGAAAACAAACCCAACTAGATTCTTAAGTTATAGAAAACCTTAGGAAATCAAATGCATCTTGTAAAATCATGCCGCACATAAACACGGATGGGTTTTTACCTTACAATAACCAAAACATTTCATATGAAATTCTTTGATATTATAATAGTGTCTAAGATACAAATACTTATTAATCATTGCCGAAATTGTTACATTAATTAAATTCCAACATAATAGGTTTACAACTAATACCGTAAGGGCTCCTATTGGGGAATGGATTCCATACAATGACTGGGCTACTGGGGTACAACCTGTCATGGTGCATCTCTAGATAAAATAACACCGAGGACCTTGTTGGGATCCCCTGCCCAAACAGAACCGGACTACCACTTACTAGTAGTACCGAATATGATCACCCCTCCGTTAATGGACCCCAAAGTATACAAATGAGAGATAATATCGACTCTAGATAGGGATGATCATACCCTAATTGGGAGTGACCCACTTAGCCCTGTTGCATCTCCCATGTTTTAGTCATTCCCGGTTGATGAGGCATGAGGCTATGTTTTACCATTCATATGGCACTTCCCACTTGGAATGCTAACCTGCCCTCCAGGCAACCATGCAATACCAGCATTCATTCATACATGTTCATTTTGGGACTGAACGAAACGCTTGAGAGCTCTGTCTTTAATTCCATCATCTTCAATATGCCTTCACTTCGAAACGCTTGAGTTGGATCAAAGTGGTTTTCGAATAACATTTTCAATCTCGGTCTCTTCGAAACAACAGTCGATAATTTTCGGTAAACTCAACCCCCGTTCTTTAGGAAATAAATAGTCAAAGATAAGAGCGGAGATCACCTCCTAACAATTAGTGGACGGATTTCCTTATCATTGTCCAAGGAGAACTAAACGAGATTTATACGCACAGTACAATATCATCGAAGATGACTGTGCCATATAACCCATGTGTTTCTTATAGATATTTCCAAAGTTACGTTTTGGGTCCAAATTCGACAGTCGGTAATTTAACCACCAGGTAAACAATCATTCAAATCAAGGATTTAGATTCCATAGGGAAAAACCAACAATGGTTAAGCACACAAGCAACTACTAACCTATTTTTAATCAATCTTTCATTAATTTAAATTAACTTTGTAAATATATGAATCAATTTTTTTTACAAAGATACACACTCACACACACACCCACAAATCCCTATTTCTCAATACTTGGAAAAATATTCATATACTTATCTCAACGGTATAAGTATATTCACCAAACATTGGGTAAGATTTCCTTTTTTCAATTCTAAAATCATTTATAAACTCCATTATACATCCACAAAACCATTTATAAAACTCCTTTTATAAATCTATATACCCATTTTTAAAATTCTTTTATAAATATCTAAAACCATTTATAAAACTCTTTTATCTTTTTAACCAATCTTCCTTTGCGTTTTCCAAAACATGTTATAAGATTCCTCTTATAAAAACCACATTTGTTTATAAAACTCCATTTATAAATCTCAAAAACAATTTTAAATAAATTCTAATCATTTACTTTTAACACAACTATATACTAATAATATTATAAATAAATGAATATTAACTTTAAATATCTTAAAATAATAATTAATAAATTCCATAACATTCTTAAATAAATAATAATAATTTATCTTCAACATTATTATAAATAATAATAATAAATTTCCAAAACTTTATTGATAAATAATTATGATTAATTTCAAACCATAATAATAATTTAAATAATTAACTTTTCAAAATATTAAAATATTGATAAACAACTTTAATATTTTTTAATACAAATACACAACCTTTTAAACATAAATATACTTCTTTGATAAAAATCCATACTTACATTTCAACATAATCATTTCCATATTTATAAAACTATGTTTTATAATCTCCTCCTATTTTATAAAACTTCCTTTTTATAAAATCCCTTTTATTTATGAACTCCATTTAAAACTCTATTCCCTTTATAAATCTCACTTATTCATAAATCCCATTTAAAACATCAACCACCATCCGTTTTTAACGTTGCCCCCATTTGGATAAATTCCTTTTATAAATTCCTTTATATTTATAAAATACCGTTTAACATTCCTAAATTTTCCCTTACCATCAGTTTCCAAAATAGAATCAACTATTTTGTAAAACATCATCCCACATCTTATAATAAATCCATTATTTGATTTATTCCTCCAGTCTGTTAAATGATAATAGTTTCCTTTAATTTATAAACACCGTTTATAAATCTATCCCTGTTTGCGCCAAAATTGGTCACAAACACCCAATTATCGATGAAAGCACCAGTTCACAATCATAGATTACAGTTAACAAGTATGTAGAGAATTAAAAATGAAGAACACTCAGAAAATTAAAAGGAAAGCAGTAAAGAACACAGAGTTTATAGTGGTTCGACAATCTGGCTTACATCCACTTTGAAGTTGATGATTTTATTGATGTTTGCTTGCTGACAACAACGAGTTACAACAGCAAATTTCGAGTACAATGATGGTTCCTGCAGAGTTTGGACGTAGCAAAATCCAAAATCCCCTTTCTGTAGACTTTGGGATACTATTTATAGGCGTAGGCTGCAAATATCTTGCTCAGATCTCGGGAGACCTCTTCTGGCACGTGCACGGGCCCACGCAATCGATCCCATGCGATTTTGACTCGATCCGTGATTGATACGAATGAATTTAGTATCGATCAAGATCTTGACCGATCGAGTCGAGATCGATCATGAACATTCTTTAGGTTGTATGCAAGCTCCTGTGAAAATTTGGTGGCATTTGGACTTGTAGATTGTGAGATATGATCGATCCAAGTTGTAGTTTGTATGAAGGCTAAAGCGTTCGTATCCATCAATTCGTCTCCATCTCTATGTATCTATCTGCTTCTTTGTGTCCATCCCATTCGCATCGATGATGTGGCTCGAAAACCCAAGGTAGGTCCATTTTTGATGCCGAGTTGATTGCTCCCTCATTCAAATACATTCCCTTCGTATCGATCTGAGATGCTTATTTCGCATCGATGGTTCGATGCCCTCTTCGTATCCATCAATCAATCCCTCTTCGTATCGATCCTCTGTATATGTCCTTCATATCCATCTAGTATCGTAGCCTTCGTATCGATCTAGTACCACGTTCCTCGTATCGATCCCATGCTTCGATCGATATGAAATGCATCGATACGAAGACCGACCGATCCAAACCAAATGCCAAGCGCACGCGCTAGTCCTAATCCGTATCCATCCTGGTAACGATCCATATCCATGCAGATCGCTACGAAAGTATCGAGCACACACTTGATCGATACGAAAGTATCGATTCGAAGTAAACAACCAAGCCCATATGGATCGATACGAACTATATCGATGCGAATTGATTTCCCATGAATATTAATCCATCCATAACTCGAGCATACAAACTTCGATTGACCTGAAATTTGAAACTTAGCCTCTCCTAGCCTTGTGCATCATTCCCAATCGATCCTGTCTTGATTGAAGCCCGGTCAAATTTTGACGACATCGATCGTAGCCTTGTTTCCATTGATCTCTATTCCTAATATCTGTCCTTTCCAACCAATTTGTGGATATCCCAGCCTTAACCAAAAGGCGGGATTACAATCCCTTTATAAATAAAATACAATTGCATAAATCTTTACCTTATTTGTAAAATGTCACTTTATACGTTATCATCTTTATAAATTTCCATGTTTATAAATAAATCTTAATAGTTGTCTATATTATATACATATTACTTTATATAAAACGGCTAATAAATATTTATACCAAATATTTTCATCTTCTTTTAAAAACTGTATTCCTTTATTATAAAACACGGACTTACTTTTAAGATTTTTTTTAAAATCTTTATTCACAGTTCAAAGTCTCAATTTAAAATATTTTATAAAACTATAAATTTATAATCCCTAAAAATCATATTTTTTATTTTAAAATAAATTCCTTCTTTAATTAAATTTCAAGAATAAATATAAAAATATATAAATGTTCGAAATCACTTAAAATCCTTTTAAAAATTAAATTTCATTTTATAGTATTTTAAAATACTAAAAATATGGTCGCGTGCTACTATAGCACTAAATAAGGAAAAGTCATCCATGTTATCAATTATGGCATCCAACATATCATATATCTAATTATATGAAAAATAAAATCAACAGTGTGGGGAATCCTATTGGATCCCTTCAACCTGTCCCCCCGCATCACATACAATATATAACCAAATAATATAAATCAACCGCTTCAAGATGGGATCTAATACAAAGGGTCATCCGCTCTTACAAGGGAACATAATAGGTTCTCATCCGCTTTAGAGACGGGAATATATCCAAACCAACTAATAAATATAGTAAATCATCCAAACATCTAATCAACAATTTATTATCAATTATATAACATAACCGGATAACCAAAAAGGTGAGTTTAACTCGCATTGGTTTTAGTAGTCGCCAAAGCGTTCCGTTTTGAATTAAAACTGAACGGTGTTCAATTTTAACCCAAATTTCTACAATCACCAAATCTATCCAATCCAACTCCATAGTGTGGTATTCGTCGATACGATCACAATATGACTTGTCGTGTTCAGTTTGGACCTAGTACGTACAAGTTATTGATTTTATAAGTTAAACGATTTTTAATTACCAATTAAATATATTAATTATATAATTAATACATAATCAAGTTTAAACCTTTCTTCCCTCTTTCATGCTTCCATTTCCAGGTCGTGCTTCCTTCCTTTTTTTCGATCGCGACCTTCCATTTCCAGGTCCGCTTCAGCCCACACTCATGCTGCCCACGCAAGTGACCCAATTGCAAAAAAATGAACCCATGCTGCCACGAACGCACCCCCTTAGCCGCCACCTCAGGCGATTGCACATCAATCCATCCGGTCATCGACTCGAGCTCTCCCACGCGAACGTTTCTTCAGTTGAAGACGTTGGCCAATTCGGCCTCTAAAGGCTCCGATGTACTATGACCGTTGGATGGCCTTGAGTTAATGGTGGCTGCAATTCAATTTTAGGGTTTTAAGTTTGCAAATGAAAGTTACCCGCCGTTCGTAGCTCGGTTGGTTTGGGAGTTGGGAGATGGGAACCAAAGGACTGTGTCCGGGCAGGTTCGAATCTCAACGCCAAACCATCAGTGGGAGTTTCAACGTTAAGCATCCGTGTGCGACGACTAAATAAAAGCGGGGTAGACACACGGCGTGGGGTTTACTTAAGTGAGTATCAATGAATACCATGATCTTAAGGTTCCCCGTGATCTCAAAAAAAAAAAAAAAGTTTGCAAATGAAAGTTTGGATGGCCTTATACAGAAATTTTCAACACACTATTCACCCGTTAAATTTTTGAACTCCAAACGAGGCGTGCCGCCTGGCGTTCTATATGTTATAACCTTATTCCGAACACATTGGAACTAGTCCCGAGGCCTGATTTGATTATATAGCTTTTCAAACCCAATTATATTAATTTAAATTCCTTTAATTAATTTCTACACGTTTCGAACTCGCACGACCAAACGATATACCCAATCGCCACGAAATTCGACGACATACTATAATATACTGTTACGGATCCAATGGAACTGGTTTCATTGAAATCCGAGACAGTGTCCCGAAAGGCTATTTTACATGTTAATTAAAACGAATTATTATTAAAAATCAGTTTAATCACTTTTACTTCCAATTTTAAAGTTTACTATCTTCATTCTTATTCAAATAGAATTTAAATCAACTTTCGAAATCATTTTTATTCACATTAATTCAAGATTTAATAATTTTAAACAATTCCAAATATTAAATTTAACAATTTAATTATCAAATAAATCGCTATATTTGAAATTCAAGTTATTCAACTTATAAAATTAACCTTTCAATATTTAAAGTCAATTAAATATTCTAAATCCAAATAACTAAAATTCTGGGTCATTACATCTTCCTTTGGTTGCTTCTGGATATTTACAACATATGGATTGTTATTTTCCTCTTGTTTAGGCCTTCTGTACATCATCAATCGGCAATCATACGAGGATCTATAATCATTGGGCTATTCGGGGCCCTACTAGTGAGTCACATATTATCCAGCTTCAAGGACCTTACATATGCTACCCTCATGCTTCTTTTTAGTCAATGCCTATCCAAACGACCTATTTTCTGTGGGTAATCAGGATAGGTGTATATCTTCTACTTCTTACATTATTCCGACCCAAAGTCAAGTTATCCATATTTCAATGCACGGTTGCAATTACTTTATAGTCGGAATTCTTAGGATTTGGCGTATAATATATTTATAGGAAAAATACAAATACGTTCACTCAACGTTTTCTAATTTTTTCAAGATTGACTAACCTAAGAACCGATACCAAATGTAACAACCCACACTCCAGTGAGCTCGAATTTTCGCTAAATCAAAAACTCAGATCTACCAAATTATAGATCGTTGGTTTGGTATCCTGCATATAATATAAATGAATGCATATCATAGCACTAACGATATAAATCACAACGGAATAATAAAATATAATAAGTCACATAATTACTGACCAAGATTGACACTTTAAATGCCTAGTGTCCTTGTTAGTGTCGAGCATGCCAAGGGAACCTGTCTGTCTAAGCTATCCTGTAGGTTGTACTGAGGAAGGGGTCAAAACAACGTTCTGGTGACAAGTAAATTACACACTTTATACATAACGCTAATTTATGCCGATTGTCTTCTATCTCTTGTTATGTCTTTTCATTTTCAATTAGTCGTCTCGACTTTAAGTACATGTATGATACGTCCCATCTACCCATAATAGACTACAGCTACATATGTATATGTGTGTGTGTTTACGTGTATGCGTGCATGCCACGGTCCCTCATTGGATTAAGATACCATCCCTGATAGTATCCCTTAACTCAGCATCCTGTCAGGATCCATCACCCTCGTTGTATCACGCTCTTGTCGTCGCACGTACCGAGGAAGACCCGTAGTGCCTAATAATGGCTTTACGATAATTTAGTCGTGCTTTATGTTGTATTTTTTGGGATTTTCTTACCTGCTTTTCAGTTGTAGACATAACTCTACAAACTACAAATATGGTGGATTCAACACCATCGGCTGTGGACTCAGCTCCACGGACTACCTTATGCACGTTTTGAAAGACCTCTCTAATAGGGTTAACTAGCCTTGTCTCCTAACAAACAAACTACCAAACAACATGACGATGCATGACCTAAGGTGATCCATACGTAGTAAGTAGTATAGCCCATTAGGTGTAACCCCTGTCTTTCCCTTTGACCGCTAGGGATTGATTGCAACCCTACTCCTTAATTTGGTACCATCACATGCTGACATAGCATCGTTCTTCGCTCACCATCTGATTTAGATTGCCTATTGCAATTAAGGCAATACCCCCTTTCCTATTTTATTGAAGCACTCCCTTTTCTATTGGGGTATTCCTTTACCCATACGCAAGGGTATACTCTCCATGGGTCCTACGGTTGGATATGTCTCACATTAATATAATGTATACACAACTGCTGGTAGCTCCCTTGCGGTGGGCATGCTTCTATTGTGTAACACTACCGACCTCGCATTCCAACTATTCTAATGGCTATATTGTAACAACCCGCATATTTGTCGATTTTATATTTAAATATTTTATTTAAATATTTCATCATTCGTCGGATTTTGGTCCGAAAAGCTACTTTTTGCAAACAGTCGAATTAGGGCTCGAGACCACCTCCATTGAGTTCAAAATGTCGTTTGCGATCTTTTTGAGTATAAGCTTCGATATGTTTGGAGCTAGTCAAAAATTTGACCATTTGTACTTTGGGTTTGGTTTTGGGTTCAGCCCTTTGCCAACTTAAACCCCAAATCTGAACCACTTCTCCCCATTCTCCCTCACTTCCTCCTCATTTCAGTTCTAAAGCAAAAATGGTGGGAGAGATGGGAAATTAGAATTCCCAAGCCCTAGTTTCCATTTGCAAATCAAGTTCTAGCTCCAAATTCAAAGAGAACCCATTGGTAAGCTTCATCTCCTTCTTCTCCAACACATTCTCTCTTTGATTTCAGAAAATTCCTAAACCTAATTTGGGAAATGTTTCTCTTTTAGCTTTGATTCATGCTTCTTGTGTTGAGATTGAAGTGTGGTTGATCTTCCCTTGTCTTCAAGCTTCTTCTTCATTGATTTGGGTTCAAAGGTGAGATTTTTATCTCACATCTTAGTCTATAACTATCTTCGATTGTTAGGTATGAATTCCTAACACTTATTCTTGTGCAACTGCTTTTGGTTTGGATTGATTTGGTGATGTATCCAATTTTTAGTGTTGTGAGTTCAATTCTTTGAAAATCCTAACTTTGATGTTTTGATCATGTTTTTGGTCATGCATCGAAGTGCCTATAGGGCTGGGTTGCCGATTGGCGTAAACCCTTAGTACTCGTCGCTCGTTCGATCGCATTTCAGTTTGGATTCGTCGTTTTTGAGCTAGGCTGTTTTTTTAGCCTACCAGAAAAATTTAGATGTCTGTCATAAAAATTCAGACGTCTGAGATAAATTTAGACGTCTGTCACAAAAATTCAGACGTCTGAGATCAAATTCAGACGTCTGTCACAAAAATTTAGACGTCTGAATTTAGTTCAAAATGTTTTTTACTCTCTGTTTCAATTTCAGACCTCTGAGACGTCTGTCACAAAAATTCAGACGTCTGAGATAAAATTTAGACGTCTGTCACAAAAATTTAGACGTCTGAACTGCTGATTTTGCCCAATTTGCCTATTTTCGAGTAAATTTCCAAGGTTTATCGATTTTTGTCGATCCGACCTATTGTTATCAATTATTATCGAGTTTGATGACTTCTTTCTTTGGACTTTTGAGAATATCCATTTTTGATGGATTCGTTATTGATTTCTTTGGATTTTATTCATGTCTTCGAAGGTGAATTTTAATGCTTGATTGTTTCTACAATCATTTCTATGATTTGTCACTTTAAAATATAAAGGTTTTCTATACTAGTAGTAAATATCAAAACCTTTTCATTAAAACAATTTCAACTCTATTTTCAATATCAAAGCTCGTTTCTTAAAACCGTTTTCCAATCTATTAGTATATACAAACCTTTACCTCATTCGTATGAGAAAATCTAATTAAACGGCTTAGCAAAACAAGTGGTATGAAACGCTTGCGTTTACTTCGTCGGTTAATTTATGGACTTGTTCGATTGAAACTCTTGTGACAATTTTCTAGTGGAGATCTACAATCTGTTCGTAAATATTTGAGTTAAGCAAGTGGTTATGGGACATGAAGCTAAACTCTTATATTTACTAGCTTAGCGTAATCGACACTTCCTTATGATCATGACGATCATTCTTGTGATTTAGACTAGCAATGTGCGATGTCTCTTTGATTCGGTCCATCGGACGTTATGCTGTACGACGTCGTTGTTCCGTTTTATCGTGATTTGGTTCATCGGATGTTACGCTGTACGACATCGTTGTTCCTTATCTTTTTATGGTGATTTGGTTCATCGGACGTTACGTTGTACGACGTCGTTGTTCCACTTTACTACGTGTTGGTTCATCGGATGTTACGCTGTACGACATCGTTGTTCCTTTTCCTTTTATTGTGATTTGGTTCATCGGACGTTACGCTGTACGACGTCGTTGTTCCACTTTACTATGTGTTGGTTCATCGGATGTTACGCTGTACGACATCGTTGTTCCTTTTCTTTTTATTGTGATTTGGTTCATCAGACGTTACGCTGTACGACGTCGCTGTTCCATTTTCCTATGCTTTGGTTCATCCGATGTTACACTGTACGACATCGTTGTTCCTTTTATTTGTGCTTTGGCTCATCGGACGTTACGCTGTACGACGTCGTTGTTCCTATTTATTTTTGTCTCTGGATCATCGGACGTTACGCTGTACGACGTCGATGCTTCGGATTATTTGATTTCTGGATATTGATTTCTGGAATTTATGTTTCACCAGCATTTACGATGGGCATTGATATGTATGTCATTTATTGTGGATTGGTGAATTAAATAAAGAATATGACATTCTTTTTAATCTTTGAGAAGATTCTTGTGATATTGATTAATCTCTTGTTGATTTTCAATCACGTACTTATCACAGTATGGTATTATGGTTATGATACGTTTTTGTCATACCTCTTATTCTATATCACTTTATCTGATATTTATAGCTAGACTGATCCGTTTATTATTTTCTTCTTAAATAATACTCGGGTCAGACTGAGATTTTACAGGTGCTTCCTCATGACTTCTTATCTGGAGCCATCTTCTGACTTTTGGCTAACTACTCTAGTTTAGTAGTTTTTGTTTGTATACATTTGAGATTAGACTCCTTGATGTATACATATTCTTTTGGCTAGCACTTGTATCTATTCTTTTGTGATATTGTGGATCTTATTTGACCACTACTCTGATGTACACCTTCATGTGTTATATTCATATCTATTTCCGCCTTTGGGATATGAATTGTCTGTGATTGATTTGTGTTACGTTTATTTCTATATTTGTTTCCGAAGATTTTATATTGCCACCGTGTGATAGCTTTGGGTTTGTATCAGTATGTCGGATTTCCTCCTTAAATGAAGTTCATGCTATACTATCTGACATATCGGTGCTCGCTCAAAGAAGTTACATGGATGGTCGCTCCTCAACAGCCTTATTCTCCGTGCTAGTTGACAGCATTACACCGTAGTGTTCTTGGCTAGCGTGGGTATAGAGGTGGGGCGTCACATATATCATTCTTATTTGGTTAATCATTTATTAACTTTAATAGCTTACACACGTCATAAATGCATACTTGAGGCTACAAATATATATCTTATATATATATATCTTGATTCATTTTTACTTAATTATTTTTCCTTCAATTTACTATTAACCATAATTCTTTACTTTTTTATGCATTTATATCTTACTTGGTTTAAGACTATTTACCGCTTTCTTTTCAAAAGATTTACAATGCCTTTTTATGTTCTTTTACCCTTTCCCCCAATTCCTATTTTTGTTCCCTTTTTAACATTTAATTTATTCTTGCCTATTCTTTGATTTCTTTTCTTTATTTAATTCTTATCTTTATTTATATCGCGCACCTACTCCCTTAAAATAGTCTATCACATTTAATTCACTTTATTTAACACTTAGGGATTTTCTGCATTTTAATGCATTGAAATCACGTCTAACCTAATAGAAAGATTTACACTGTAAATTTCTATACCTTATCCAAAAAGGGAGGTTCACATTGCATTTGGAATTACAAGGAATTATCTCTTTCTGTAGTTACTGAAATAGATATTACAAAATACGGTGAACATCTCTTTCTTTTTATGTGTATTCCTTTTCATTTCAAACGACACACTTTTTATTTATTTTAAACTTAATAATGTATAGAAATTCACATTGCAACATCTTAGATTCCAACGAATTAAAATACCACCTAAACCCCTAAAATCTTATTGTGATTTCTTTATTTTACATTCTTATTTTTCAATATCTATTTATAATAACAAATCTGAAATTATTACATTGTTTATAAATTCATGGTTTATTATTATTCAATGATAAATTTAGGGATTGCTAATACCTAAATCTTTTCAAGATTTACATTCTTATAACATATAGGTATATCAGGTTAACAACTATAGAATGTGTAGGTAGAGTTTATAATTTCATTGCATGTGTATAGGTTTAGCCTACTACTCCAATTTACATTTCAGGCATATAGGAATAGATCTACAATGATATAAATCTAATATTATACAAAAGTATACAATTATTCCCACTTACCTTTTTAGCTGTAACGACCCAGAATTTTGAACAAATTAAATTGAGAATATTTAATTAATTTTAAATATTTGAACGATGATTTAATTTGAATCCCCGATATAAATTTGAAATTTGCGATTAAATTATAAAATTTAATCTGTTGATAGTTGAATTAAAATTTGAATCTTCAGTTTTAAGCTGAAGAAAAATATTTCAAAAGCTTTCAAATTTTATATTGATGATACTGAAGATAATAGAAGCTTCAGAATCGAATTTGACATTGATCTGTTCAGTTTTGAAATTATATCGTTCGTATCAATATTTAAAAATAGCCGTCCGAGGCACAGTCTCGGAATTCGACGAAACCAGTTTCATTGGGTCCGTAATAGTTTGTTATTACCGGATTTCAATTTTCGTATTTTTCGGAGTTGATATGTGACCGTACGGTAAGTAAACGTGTTGGGTTTTAATTCGAATTCAATTCAAATTTAAATTTAAACTGGTCAAAATCAAAACACTGTAGCTCCATAAATCACGCCCCTTTGTTTCAGCCAAGAATCACGATACCAAATCGTGCAAGCACGTTCCCCTGTTAAATCACGTAATACCCTCCTTACCTTTCTTCAATTCAAAATCAGATTGCCAGGAAGCAAAATCATTTCGTTCGCGAGAAAAACAATTCGAAGAACAATGACCGCGTTCGTTTATTTCTCCCCCCAAATCAAAACATAATAAAAATCGATTTCGTTCGAATCATGGAGAGCAGGCGCGCGCGATCGATTCGCGTTGACTGCGGCATTCAGACGCGTGGGCATGGAGGGAGTATCGTTCGGAGGCAATCGCGAGTAGCTCGCGAGGATCAACTCGAGCTCGACAGTGGCTCGAAGCAAGGGAGGCGTCGCGATCGATGGAAGGCCGAGGCATGGGGGCACTCGTGACCTGGTAGTTACGAGGGCGTGCTCGTTTGGGTTGCGGCGACGTCTCGAGATCATGGAGGGCGATCGATGTACGGCGAACAGCTAGGGTTCGCGTCCATGGCAGAGGGCAGTGGGGTAGCTTCGATTTCAAGCAACGACGTCGGTCTGGGTTTGCGTGATGGCATGCTCGAGGGCTTTGGTAGCGACGCGCCTGGGGTAGTAGGCGATCAACAGTGAGGTATATATATTTTACTTTAATTATTGGTTGAGTTTATATATATACAGTTTAAAAAAAATGTATATACAGGAAATAATGATATAAATATAAGTATATAAGAAGTTTAAGAAAATAAAATAAATACACATTTTAGATTGCTGGTTATTTTAAAATAACATATTACAGAGATTAAATTTATTTAATTGACTTGTCTAAATTGTTTTGGTAACTATAAAATATTTTATTAAAGGGAAAATTTATTAAAATCAAAACTACTAGTTAATTAAAATTATTTAAAGTAGAAATGGAGCTGTTCGATTTAATTCGAATATTAATGAATTTTATAAAATTGTTTATACAAGGTCTGAAATGGAGAAACCAGCTGAAATGAAAATGGATTGCAAATTTAAGCTAAGGTGAGATCTTCTCACTCAAATGTAAAATTGATGTTTGCAGTTATTGATTTGTTTGATGCTTGGATGTGATATTAGATATAGTAGGATATATCTATATATATAGCAATATATACATATTGGCATATGTATATATTGGATTGATGATTTCCCGCCTCGTATAGCGGATGAGACCCTATTGCGCCGTTAGTAAGCGGATATTTTTATAAAACCCATATACCGCGATATTCCACCTCGAAGTGGAATTGGTATTGTGCTAACGTCTTTGGATGCAGGGAACAGGTTGGAGGGATCCAACTGGATTCCTCAACTGTATTTATTTATTTACAGATATTGATGTATATTCTGTTATCATATTGATATACGATATTAAATGTTGTGATTGACTAATTGGTGCGTTGCATCATTGGATTCATCTTTGAAAAATTTAAAAATAACGATGTTGATTTTAAAAGAAATTTTTGAAGTGATTTATTCTAAATAAATAAACGTTTAAAATTTTAAAGTTATAAAAAGTTAAGATTTTTGTGAAATATAACCAAAGTGTGATTTTTGAAATGAAAGTTGATTTAATTGTAAAATGGGTTAAATTGAGATTTTTAAAGTATTTTAAAAGATGTACAGAAAAATTGATATATTTATCAATTAAAATTATTGGAATTTTAAAACGAGTTTTTATAAGTGAAGATAATGAAATTTATAGATGTATAAATTGTGAAGATAGAAAATTTATAGATGTATAAATTGTAAAGTTAAAATGAATGAAATTTATAGATGTATAAATTGTGAAGTTAAAATGAATGAAATTGTAGAATAGAAGATTTATAAGAAATTAACTTATAAATTGGATTTTTGCCTACAAATGAAATATTGATCGAATTCGTTAATAAAGGGATGTTACATTTGGTATCAGAGCATATGGTTAAGCGACAACCCTGCTCTGTTGGGTGTTACTCATTAGAGATAGAGTCAGCAGTACTCTAGAATGAGTTGAGTGTAATAATATATATGAGCGCGTATTTGTTATTGAATATAAAATTGTTTTGTATTGTGTTGACTTATCGGTTGATTGTTTATGGATTCTGGTCGGTGCAGTCTAGCTAACTGTAATCGATAGGGGTTTCTAAACTCGAAACAAGATAAACTGACACAGTATTGTTTTAAAATAGGGTAAATGAAATAATTTTGCCCAAAACTATTTTTGTATACAAAAGAAATAATTTTCTATGAATTGTTACAATATATGGATGTTTGGTTGTTAGGAAAATAATAACATTGAATTTTTATATGAAATTGAATAAGAAATTGAAATTGTAACTCCAAAGTTAAGAAATTTATTCACATACAAATGAAATTTAAAGAATGTAAATTATAAATGTAATTTGTAATTTGAAATGGAATTCCAGAGAAGTATTTGGAAATGTTTTGAAAAGAATTTGGAAATTTTGGAGATTTGGAAAGTTTAATTCCTTTTTGGTTTGAAAATGGATTTCAAAGGTTTTGAAAAGTATTCTGAAGGAATGAAAGCTCTAAACTCTTTTCGGTCGCTGGAAAATAATTCCGATGATGATCGCGACATCACCGGTGTTCATTTTCGGGTTTCCAAAAGAGGAATTGCTGCCAAATTGTTTTAAATGGAAGTTGTTTGGAAAAATTTGGGTTTTGTTTTGAAATTCAAAGGATAATTTGAATTGTTTTCAAAAATGGTTTTGAAAGGTTGAAAAAGACTCTGGAATACTATATATAAAAATATTTATGAAATATTGTAAGTTGATAACCTATGCAAATTGAATTTTGATAGAATAAATCTAACTTAAAAGATGGAGTTAAATAAATGTAAGTACAGGTGAATCAATTAAATGAAACTGAAATTGGAAGTTGAGATTCATTTTGAAGTTGTAAGCAATGAATTGAAATTGAAAAATGAAATGAGACTTGAATCAAGTGGAATAAAATCCAAACCTGAGAAAAAATGAATAAGGATTGAATCCGAATAAACTACTTTGATAATTAATTGATTCATGAAATGGAAGTTGAATTAGTTAAATTGAAACTTGAATTGTGACTAAATAAAAGAATGGTTCGAATTTGCAGATAAATTCATGTAAGTAGAAATAAATTTCTGAATGAATGAAATTTACAATTGCAAGTAAATGAAATTAAAGATGAATGTTAAACTTTGTTTTGAATTTGTTAGCAAATGTAATTCAAGCTGAATATTGGAAATTGGAATTTGTAACGAATTAGTAATTGGAACTAATTTAAAATAGTACAGTTGTGAATAAAAGATAGTTGATAAATTCAATATTCAGAAGTTAAATTGAATGGAAATGGTGAATTGAATTCAAATGAAATTTGAAATGCAAAATTGAATGATAATAGATATGTAACTTCAATAGTGAAGTAAAGATGATATAAGAAATAAGTATCGAAATTTTGTAATAAAATTTGGCAAAATGGTTTGAATATGTAACTAGATATTATGGCTAGTAGGATATACAGGTGTATAAAGGAATTGGATTTGATTCCAAAGATAATTTGAATTGCTCGACTAAAGGTATGTATTTGTATTTCAATATGAAATTTGTTGATTTCTTGTCTAGCCGCTTGGCTTTTTCTTTTTCTTTTTGAAATTTGAGAGTCCGTAGGGACGTTTTGTAGTCGTACCATATTAGCCGCGCAAAGGAGACGCTGGCGAAATTTTTCGAAAATTTCAAGTGTTAGAAAAATTTTTGAGAAAATTTTGAAGTTTAAATTTGAATTTGAAATTTAAATTGAATTGAGAAGTAAAACAATGTTGTTTTGAAACTTAGAGTTGAAGTTGAAATTTAGTTGATGAATAACGAATCTTTAATAGAAAGATTTGTTTTGATAAATTGATAAAACTATTGGACTGTGAAAAATAGTAGACGAATTAAGGACTTTTTTTTTTCCTAACTTGTAATTTCGAGGACGAAATTCTTTTAAGGAGGGAAGTTTGTAACGACCCAGAATTTTGAACAAATTAAATTGAGAATATTTAATTAATTTTAAATATTTGAACGATGATTTAATTTGAATCCCCGATATAAATTTGAAATTTGCGATTAAATTATAAAATTTAATCTGTTGATAGTTGAATTAAAATTTGAATCTTCATTTTTAAGCTGAAGAAAAATATTTCAAAAGCTTTCAAATTTTATATTGATGATACTGAAGATAATAGAAGCTTCAGAATCGAATTTGACATTGATCTGTTCAGTTTTGAAATTATATCGTTCGTATCAATATTTAAAAATAGCCGTCCGAGGCACAGTCTCGGAATTCGACGAAACCAGTTTCATTGGGTCCGTAATAGTTTGTTATTACCGGATTTCAATTTTCGTATTTTTCGGAGTTGATATGTGACCGTACGGTAAGTAAACGTGTTGGGTTTTAATTCGAATTCAATTCAAATTTAAATTTAAACTGGTCAAAATCAAAACACTGTAGCTCCATAAATCACGCCCCTTTGTTTCAGCCAAGAATCACGATACCAAATCGTGCAAGCACGTTCCCCTGTTAAATCACGTAATACCCTCCTTACCTTTCTTCAATTCAAAATCAGATTGCCAGGAAGCAAAATCATTTCGTTCGCGAGAAAAACAATTCGAAGAACAATGACCGCGTTCGTTTATGTCTCCCCCCAAATCAAAACATAATAAAAACCGATTTCGTTCGAATAATGGAGAGCAGGCGCGCGCGATCGATTCGCGTTGACTGCGGCATTCAGACGCGTGGGCATGGAGGGAGTATCGTTCGGAGGCAATCGCGAGTAGCTCGCGAGGATCAACTCGAGCTCGGCAGTGGCTCGAAGCAAGGGAGGCGTCGCGATCGATGGAAGGCCGAGGCATGGGGGCACTCGTGAGCTGGTAGTTACGAGGGCGTGCTCGTTTGGGTTGCGGCGACGTCTCGAGATCATGGAGGGTGATCGATGTACGGCGAACAGCTAGGGTTCGCGTCCATGGCAGAGGGCAGTGGGGTAGCTTCGATTTCAAGCAACGACGTCAGTCTGGGTTTGCGTGATGGCATGCTCGAGGGCTTTGGCAGCGACGCGCCTGGGGCAGTAGGCGATCAACAGTGAGGTATATATATTTTACTTTAATTATTGGTTGAGTTTATATATATACAGTTTAAAAAAATGTATATATAGGAAATAATGATATAAATATAAGTATATAAGAAGTTTAAGAAAATAAAATAAATACACATTTTAGATTGCTGGTTATTTTAAAATAACATATTACAGAGATTAAATTTATTTAATTGACTTGTCTAAATTGTTTTGGTAACTATAAAATATTTTATTAAAGGGAAAATTTATTAAAATCAAAACTATTAGTTAATTAAAATTATTTAAAGTAGAAATGGAGCTGTTCGATTTAATTCGAATATTAATGAATTTTATAAAATTGTTTATACAAGGTCTGAAATGGAGAAACCAGCTGAAATGAAAATGGATTGCAAATTTAAGCTAAGGTGAGATCTTCTCACTCAAATGTAAAATTGATGTTTGAAGTTATTGATTTGTTTGATGCTTGGATGTGATATTAGATATAGTAGGATATATCTATATATATAGCAATATATACATATTGGCATATGTATATATTGGATTGATGATTTCCCGCCTCGTATAGCGGATGAGACCCTATTGCGCCGTTAGTAAGCGGATATTTTTATAAAACCCATATACCGCGATATTCCACCTCGAAGTGGAATTGGTATTGTGCTAACGTCTTTGGATGCAGGGAAACAGGTTGGAGGGATCCAACTGGATTCCTCAACTGTATTTATTTATTTACAGATATTGATGTATATTCTGTTATCATATTGATATACGATATTAAATGTTGTGATTGACTAATTGGTGCGTTGCATCATTGGATTCATCTTTGAAAAATTTAAAAATAACGATGTTGATTTTAAAAGAAATTTTTGAAGTGATTTATTCTAAATAAATAAACGTTTAAAATTTTAAAGTTATAAAAAGTTAAGATTTTTGTGAAATATAACCAAAGTGTGATTTTTGAAATGAAAGTTGATTTAATTGTAAAATGGGTTAATTTGAGATTTTTAAAGTATTTTAAAACATGTACAGAAAAATTGATATATTTATCAATTAAAATTATTGGAATTTTAAAACGAGTTTTTATAAGTGAAGATAATGAAATTTATAGATGTATAAATTGTGAAGATAGAAAATTTATAGATGTATAAATTGTAAAGTTAAAATGAATGAAATTTATAGATGTATAAATTGTGAAGTTAAAATGAATGAAATTGTAGAATAGAAGATTTATAAGAAATTAACTTATAAATTGGATTTTTGCCTACAAATGAAATATTGATCGAATTCGTTAATAAAGGAGATTTACAAATCGAAGTTGTTATAAAATATAAAAGGTGAAATTTATAAACATTGTTTTTATAAATTCGAAATCAATTGGATTTGATAAATTAAATATAGAAGATTTTTAAAGGAGATATATTCGCGATTTTGGATAGCGAATTTTTATTGAAATAAAATGTGTAGAAAATAGTGAAATTTGGTTAAGTGAATTATATTCACGATTTTGGACAGTGAATATATTATTGAATAAAAATGAATTTGTTTTGGGAAAAGATATTACGAAATGAAGTAATTGTTTTGAAAGATGTTTTAAAACAGGTTAAATATCGAAAACATAGATTTCAACATTTATTGTTGAAATAGACGTTTTCGAGAAATAAGGAAATGATGGACTATAACACTGTTGTTATAGTAAATGATTTTCGAAAGGAAATGTTTTATGTAGTATTGGGATTTATATATACCTATCTTAAAATCCGAATCCCTATACTAGTGATTTCGAGTCGTCGTAACGATGTTTTACGCAACATTCGTTTTTGACTCAAATAGATGTTAAAATTTATGATTTCCTTAAAAGAATGAAATATATACTTAATTTGATTTAAGTATATCGAATATTTTTCAAATGTTGAAAATAAATAGATTTGTGAAATACTTATTTTTGAATAAGTATGGAAATGTTTTCCAAAATGAAACTTTTTTGAGATTTTATCTTCTTAAAGATAAATTGAAATTGAATATTTGAAATCGATTTGAAAATCGTATATCAGTAGATATTTTGAAAATATAAATTCACTATGGAATTTATAAAAGAAAAGGGAATCTGTTTAAAAATAAATATTGATTTATTTTTGAAGTGTGGAAATTATATATCTAGTAAAGATATTTTGGAAGATAAATAATTTGGAAAATTATTTGGAATCTGATGATGTTGCGCATCTTTATTGATAGTTAAATAACCGACTATCAATAATTACCTCGAATGGGTATTTGTTATGAATTGGTTGAATTTGAATGCCACACTTATTTTTGAATAAGCGCTCACTATTCGGGTTAGCCGGGAAAGGACCATGGGGTCGTATAACCCATTCCGAATATGTGATACGTCGTTATGAATTGCATTTGAAGACCGGTGTTGAAGACCAGATATTTTTGAAAACGGAAGGATTACCGTCGAGTTACTCTACATCGGCTGATCTCCGGTTTAGAGGTTTTATCACCCTTAGTGACGGGAAGTTCGGACGTGATTAGAAATTTATCCGGATATGCAAGGGCTTCGTGAGAAGTGCCTTCGGTTCTGTTCGATCCCGGAACAGACTTGTATGGATTGTGTGTCTGATGTTACAATTTGAGATATAAAGCCGATTTCTTTCAAATACATTTCTGTTGGTGGCGGAGAATTTATTCTCTTAGCTTAACACCCTTCTCTGAGACGTACAAGCTCAGAGGTTATGTAGTTGAAATTTATCAGCGATATACTCCCAATTTGGTAACGTGGCATACTGAGTGTTGCTGTGAAATGATCAGTGTTTGATCATTTGTGATATGATCATTTGTTTGATCTTATATCTTTGTGATCATAGGTTGATCATTTGTTTGACCCGAAGCATGGCTTTGTAGAAAGCGTAGCTTTGTGGACGAGACTTCGTCGAGCCTCACACCCCGGAAATGGTCAAAACAGGAAGGATGCGGCAAGGTTCTAGGGAGTAGCGCCCCTTAGTGTATGTCATTCCTTCTGGATAAAGGTGGTATCATGGTATGGTGCCCAGATACTTAACCTATGTGGTTGCTGCATTTTTACTATGTGGTTTGTTGCGAATCGGGGATCCTCGGGAAGATCGGTGACGATCGGGGGATGGCATACGCGTGTCAGTAGTTACCTATTTTTGCAGAGGTAACCCGGCCTTGTGTTGGCAGAGATCCGGTTAGGTTCTCGGGTCGTCTATTCCAGGGACGTACCCATCGTGGCATAGGAAGTTCCTTAGCCTGACCATTTGTTGGAAATCCAAAGAAACAATACGTGACTTGTACGGTTTTAGTTGTAGAACCTATCATTCACTTATGGTGGCGCCCCACTGTTTGGATGGTAGCTATAGTAGGCATAGTTCGAAATGTCTATGCTGGCTAAGATTTATATTCTACTTTCGAAATGTTTTCTACACTATGCACTAATAATAATATCAAAAATGATTTGATTTTGCGTAGTAAGCATCTTTGACTATCATAAGAAGAAATCTCCTCCAATTCTGCGTTTGCATTGTGTGTGTGGCGGGAGGTCTTATGGTAGTTTCATTTTCCAAAAGCATTGCGAATTTGTTTTATTTTCTTTGTGAAAAATAACTGTTTTACGATCTCACACCAGTCACCATGACTGACTCGGAGTTTATTGTTCCCTTCTAAACTCTGGGTGCCCACCAATTTCCACACGGGCAGCCTAGAGTTATGTTATCAGGATATTCTGGAGCTTTGGAGATAAGCTGGATGACGAGACGTAGTATTTGTATTTGATAGTATTTATTCCGCTGTGTATTCTGTAGGAGGACAAGTTTATAAAACTGTCTATTGTTGTATATTGACTCTGATGATTGATGTATGTATAAACTGATATAGTTCTTTGTTTTAAAAGACTAGTAATTATCTATTGTATATTGTTCCGCTGCGATATGTGAGATTCTGAAATTGTTTCTGTTTCTGATGTTGTTCTGTCGTTCTCTCTTCTTTCTTCTTCTGCTTTCTTCTACTCTTTTCTTCTTCTTCTACCTTTTTCTTCTTTTTAAAACCATAACTTTTCGGGTTTCCGGCATTCGATGGCTCGGCAGTCGATAAAGTGAGTATCGATGTCGAATTTTCGAAAGTCGAAAATTCCGGGATGTTACATTAGCTCTCCAAATCTCCAAATGTAATCCACGTCATTCCACTTTGACTCTCTTTTATCCCTATTTGGATTTATACACCGTAAGTGTATATAGATTTATTAGAGATCTAGACTAGAAAAGAGATTTGGAGTTTGATTTGTATTTTAGATTTAGATTTATAATTTACCTTGGCTTTGGCGATTTGATTTGAACTTATTTTCTTCCTCAATCATCTTCTACAATTCTCCAATTGTGTATACGTATAAACTAGAATTATTTCTATGAATTAAGAATTTTGGAGGAGAAGAGAAAATGGAAAAGCTCCGGAGCTTTGAAAATATGAGTTTAGAAGTGAGGGTTTAAGTCACTATTTATAGGGGTTGAAATCAATGCCAGTCGTTCGATAAAACTGTATTAAATCTGGGTCGTTAGGCTATAATTTACTATCGAATTTATTCAACCAACAATCGACTGCTAACCCTACATGGTCAACTGCTACCGGTCGACCGTTGGCTTGTGATTTGTGAATTTATCTGTGTGCTTAGATTTTGTAAATTTTATTCCATTTGTTAATCGATTTTGTTTATTTGTTTCTCAGTTTAAAAATCTTCTGAGATTTTCTTTTAACGTTAATGTTTCTTAACATGTAGGTTTCCATTAACATTATTAATTAATGTTTAATTTATTTTTATTACCATAATTATATATATAATTATTTCTGATTCAAAAATTTCAAACGCTAATAACTTTTTCGTTTGAACTCCGATCGAAAAACTTTATATATGAAAATTGATCAAAAAATTGCCACGAATTCAGTGGTGAAAGTTTCATAGCCAAATTCTAACATTTGTAAAAATCCTATTTTGCAGCATTATTATTCATTTATTAAATTTTATTTTAATTAAGTATCATAAAACCATGGGGTGTTACACTGGATAGTCACTTCTACTTCGTAAAGAGACATTGAAAACGAGAATTTTAAAATAATAATAGATACTTAACATTGGAATGAGAAATATGATTTCTATTCCAAAATTATTTTCACATAGAAAATTATTTTCTATCATATTTATTCCTTTGAATTTATGATACTTGATCTAAAAATTCTCAACTGTAAACCAGCTTTTGTACTTGAAACAAATAGCCTATATTAAGTGGTTTAATGGAATTTCGTATTTCATATGCTATTATAATAGTAGTGGAAATAGTGGGAGCCTGCTATATAACACTTATTAATTGCATCAAGTTACGAAATTTTTTTCCATATACGAAACATAATTTATGAAATAATAATTAATTTTTAGTGTTGACTAAAAAATTGACATAGTTTTATTTCAACATGAATATTATGAATATTCGATGTAAAGTAAAACTATAGTACTGGTATTTGTGATGCATAAGAAAATACAGAACTATCTAAATTTGTTTGCAATTATTTTGGAATTATGGACTAAACCATAGTTTTGAGAAATAATTTTTATTATATGATTATAAATCATTTGGTACTAGTAAATTATATCTCAGATAATTATGGAAAAAGCACCCATTCAGTGGGAGTGGCATATGGGTTAATGAACTCTTCGGATTGATACATATAGATGCATGCAATCGTAAATCTGATAATACCAAAATGTTTTCACGTACTTCACTGTAGTTACCGATGACTTATCATAGACATGAACATATGTATTTGATACACATATAGCATGCTATGATAAGTTCATAAAATATAAAGCAGAAGTAAATGAAATTACATGCAATAGAAAATAAAATGATTAGATTTGAGTGATTAGGTAAGTATATTGGAAAGAGCTCCGAACATACCTAAAATAAATAGAGAATCAATATCAAAAGTCACTTCGCCTTATAATACATAATGATGTATAGAACAAGGTAAATTATGAGTGAAGCAGAGTTAACTTATTTCTATAAGGTCATTTACTTAAGAGCAGTACACAAGGTTAAAATTAATTTCATCTAAATAATATTTTACATAATCATACAAGATATTGGTTTTATAGGAAACCCTAACATATCCTAGGCCAAGGAGTTGGCAGGTCGTGCGAGTCGAAAGACTGCACGTAATAATTATTCGTAAGAGACCTTGTATGAATTGCCCTAGAAAGAGTTTGGGAATGACTATCATTGGATAACCAATTTATGTTTTGAACATAAGCATTATAAACTAAAACCAAATCGGTTTTATATATAAAGGAATTCATAAAAAATTTATGAATACCTATTAAGTTGCACTAAGAAACAACTGTTGTTTCAAGAAATACCAACTTCATAGTGAAGGAATTTCTTTTAAAAATTATTGGTAGTAAACTAGATTAGGATACGATTAAAAGACGAAACTAATTATGTGGGATGAAATGAAATTAAGCAAACCTAAACGAACACAATGCATTAGAATGTTTATTAATTTTCTTGTATATTGAATAGAAACTATGAGTTTCTTATCTATGTTGAGAATAGATAATCCTCGGCAGTTAAATAAACCATTAAGAGTATTGACCTTAAAATATGGTATGATGCACAAATCCGAAATGGATTCCAAGTATAGTACCAAAATATAATTTAGATAGTTGCACCTGAACGGATATGATCCATCAGCAGCAAATGAGTCTTCAAGAGCAAGACTAATGCAGTTGGAATACAATGAACAATGTTGATAAGAATTACATCATAAATCTTAATTGTTGAAATTAGCGTAATAGATTTGTTATTCAATGTGCTCAAGTTAATTCGAATTTCACTGAAAAAATTATCGCTTGGCATGACTTTGTGTTTTGGTACATCTGTATTGAAATCTATATAATGATTTAGAATAAACAGTTTGTACATAACAGCCAAAGTGTCTCAATGTCAATGAGAGCGATATTGAGTTTGTGGATTTTTCGAATATGATCTAAGAAATGATATGAAAAATAATTCTCTATGCATCAGAATTGAATAAGTATTTTGAAAGAAATATTGAATATTTTGTTTTTCGATCAAAATGCCGAGGAAGCATGTGTCCATGAAAAAGAACATTAAAAGGTACATTGATATTTCTAAAACTATAAGTGAAGAACATAATTTTGTCTGTTGACGATGTACTTATGTTAGATACACTTCTAGTTTGTTTGTCTAATACATGATATTGGATTTGTAAATTATATCTTTTATAATAAGTATAAAAGGATGTTGGGAATTTCCCAAATGATATGCAAAAACACCTTATTAAAATGTTTAAAATGGAACATGTAAGATGAGTTCCTTATGTTCTGACAATAGGAATTATCATATATGTTTTATTGTCTACAATGTTGTATCTTGCTTATGTATTTGTTGCATGAAGAAAATATCAATCCAAATTAATATCACTAAATGGTAGTTTAGAGTGCTATCGAGTATTTATGAAATACTAGAGAATTGCTTATAAAACAACGTACTCTTTATAAAGGAGTGCTCGAACTCGAACTTCATAAGTGCTATCGAGTATAGCATGTCACTATTAAATTTACATTTAAACCTTAACTAAGGAGCATAAAGTTTGAAATGTTATGAACAAAAGGTTGTGGCTGATTCAATGAAAAGGCTAAGTGCATCGCCTTAAATAGTGCCACGATAAAAGCAATGTATAAATATAAATGCACAAATTTAAAACTGAGCTAGGGGTGATTCCAAGTATTAATAATACTACATTATTTTTTATGATAACAATGTAATGATAAGAGCTCACTAGAAGTCAAGAAACATACTCCTAATAGTTCCATATGATAAAAGTAGTTTATCAACATCAGAGAGAGTTGATTGACCGAGTAGATAATTAAGTCAACATAGTAGATCCATTCATGAAGGTCAAACTCGATCAGTTCTCATCAAACCGATTGATGAGTCAGGATAGATATTCCATAATTGGCCTCAAGTTCAAGTGAGAGATTGATAGAGTTAGAAGTATGCTCTAGGGGCAATTATGTAATAGCTACATATATCTAACTAAATAACCAATCTTGTTTGAAATAAAAGGTGTTTTCTTTTTATTATATACTTGATATAATGTGTTATATTAATTATTTAATTTAATTAAAAGTATATTTAATGGAAAATTCGCAAATGGTATGTTTTGTGATAGTAGTTACAATGTGTTACAATCATGAGTGATTTATCACTATAAATATACATACCGTTTTAAATATTCCTAGTCCAGATGTATCGAGACCGAATATCGATACATCCACTGAGACTAGAGTACGCAACGCTCTCTAAATATTGGGCGGTGTATTATTCATGGCTTCTAGGGGCACCAAGGGACTATGTACCGATAGTTATAGGATAACTATAGACTGGCTCACTCGATAGTTTTCTATTAGTTAATATAACTAAGGTCAAACAGAAAATATCAATGTGATAAAATTATACAGTTCTCATGACTTGAGAATACTATTGATCTTCAATGTGGAAGTTTTGCTTTGATTATAGTTAAATTCATGGCACGTTATCAATCAAACAACTATAGTTGGGTTGAGTGGAATCATTGGAAGCGAAACACTATATATGAGAGGATTCGCCTCCTTGGTTATATAAGGTTAGTATCACGGTTAACTAAAGTTAACTCAAATTCAAAGTTTCTGGTCAGAGCGGTACTTTATTAATAATAATTATTATTGAACTAAGAACTTTATGTTTGGACTACTGTGACGACCCGCAAATCCGTACCCTCTGAACCGACAATAAACCACAAATGTCGACCCAGAGCAAACAGAATTGCAGATGGTCATGAGAAAGAAAAGAGAGGATGAGAAGAAAGAGAAAAGAAAGAAGAAGAGAAGAGAAGAAGAAGAGAGAGAAGCAGAACCAAAATAATATAGAATCTCACATCGCAGCAGAATAACATAGAATATAGATCAATAATCTTTACAAAGAGAAACTGTAATATACATAAATCAATATCAGAGTACACAATAAGTAATCATCAGCTTGGACAGTTATAATAACCTGTCCTCACAAATGTTGATAATTTACAACAACAACAATGCAGCGGAAAAATAAACAGATACGTGTATACGACATGAAGATCTCCAGCTCGCCTACTGAAGCTCCAAAAGCACCAAATCTGAACCTGTAAATATACTCGGTCTGACCCGAGCATTGAAAGGGAAGAACGGCTGGATCAGTTTGGTAAACCAGCGTGAGAAAAACACACCTCAACTGAATTTATAAAGTTACCAAAACTTTTCCTTTATCAAAACAAAAGGTATCTCGTAAGACCACGTCTACACATAAACACAGACGAGTTTTTCGTTACGATAACCAAACCATTTCATATCAAATCATGTTATATTATAATAGTGTCTATTATACAAATAATAATCAACATAGCTGAAATTGTTACATTATTAAATTCCAGCAATACTAGGCTCTACAAACAAAATGGCACACACGTAGTGGATTTTGGATTTCCATACAAATGACTAGGTGAAGGGACTACCTTTCCGAACCAAACTCGGTACACCTCTAGAGGGATGTACCTAGGGTCAAGATACTCGGCGCCTAAACCAACACAAGATCGGCCTACCCCTTCCTGGATAGTACCGAATATGTCATCACTCCGGTCGTTACCGACCTAAATCTGTGGCCACAAGCATACATCAACAATAATCAGATACACGACGTCATAGCGTGTAAAGATACATCTAGAAGAGTGATGAGATCTCCTAATGGGAGTGACCCACTTAGCCTTGCTGCTTCTATCCCTGTTTTAGTCATTTTTCGGGGGGTGATGTAACAACCCGTATATTTGGACCATTTAAATTGACAATAATCCACACATGTCAACTTAAATAGTGCAAAACACGAATCATTATTGGAGTATATGTATATAAATGAGAATCATCACGGAATCACAGAAATTATAACATAACAGAATAGTGCAGCGGAATTACAACATAGTCATAGAGTAGTTCATGAAGCTACCTATAAATACAACAATGTCTCAAATAAAAGAAATAGAACAACATAGATGTCCAATAGTCCAAATAGAAAGAACAATACTGATAAGATAAGATAGTGATAGTCTTTGGTCTTCAGCTCCAAGTAAGCATCAACAGCAATCCTCAGTCTGATCCGAGCATATGCACAACAAACACTCGAATCAGGACATATATTCTTATACAGATAACATGGTTCAAAATTTGAAACAATAGTAACTCAAAGATGAATGGAATAAACATCTTTCAGGATCCGATAAACTATCTATATATAGTAGTGTACGATAAATAGATAATGTCTAACAGTAATGTAAAATATCAAGATAGTGTTAAGGCGTCACCATTGTTCCCCTTAACACATTTTATATAAGCATCATAGACTATACAGCACTGTAAACTCCACCGTTGTTTGCACCAAAAATGGTCACAAACCCCAAGTGTAGTGAAAGCACCAGCGTATGAATACAAATCAACGGTATTCACACACAAATCACAGATCTAAGCAAGTAACAAGTAACAGTCAAGAAATAATGAACAGTGACACACAATTTATAGTGGTTCGGCTATGTCCAGCCTACGTCCACTTCAAGGTTTTTATGATTTTATTGCTCGATACTCCAAGATTACAATTTCGTATGTTGTATTACAGCTGATTTGTTGAACTAAATCTGAATCTAAGGCAGCAATGGTGATCTGGAATAAATCTGGCAGAATCTGGGCGCTCTTTAGCTCTGAGAATTGTCCGACCCCCTTTCTGAATGACCAGGGGCTCTATTTATAGGTGTAGAAGGCTGATATTTCGCCTAAAATGAAGGGAGATCAGTTCTGGTACGTCAGGGGGCCCACATGCCCGCTTTATGGAAATCCGGGCCCACTTTGGGATCGATTCGACCCTTGGTTCGAATCGATCAAGAAAGTGTCCAATCGAGCTGAAATTTGGCGTGAACATTCTTCAACATGTGCTCAAGCTTCTGTGAAAATTTCATAGCATTTGGATGTGTAGATCTCAAGTTATGATCGATTCAAGGTTGCATTTTTGGTTGACTAGCCTGGTTCGAATCGATCTAGTTCGAATCGATTCGTTCGAATCGATCCAGTGCGCGCTTCTGTGATGACGTGGAGCACCTTCTTCGTATCGATCCGACTTCTATGCCGAGTTGACTTGGTTGACTCCGTGGTTTTAGCTGTTATAACTTGGTGGATTCGATGTAATGGATTCGAAGGTATGACTTCATCGAATCGATTGGGTGAACGTTCTCTTCGAATCGATCAAGGTAGGTTTCAGTTAATCGATACGAAGGCTTCTTGCTTGAATGGACTCGAAGATGCTCGCGGGATGGAGTCGAAGCTCTTTAACTTTATGGACTCGAAGAGTTTCTCATTAACGGATTCGAAGGTGGGAATGTGAGGGTGGACTCGAACTATCGGAGTCGAACTAATGCTTGCTCAATGGAGTCGAAGCAAGGCGTATTCCGATGGGTTCGAGGCAAGGCTCGTCGTGATCGATTCGAGGCAAAGGCTTGATCGATGGATTCGAAGTAAGCTGACTTCTCATGGATTCGAGGCAACGTATGTTTGATGGATTCGACCTTATACCACCTTATCCATCTTCTTTTGGCGATATCTTGAGCATACGAACTCGGATTGACTCGAAACTTGGAACGTTGTTTCATCTGGCCTTGCTTGACATGTCTCATCAATTGCAGCATGATCCGGACTCGGACAAAATTCATCGATATCCATGGTGAACCTGCGATGCACAATCGATGTTCATGACTAATAATCATTGATTTTCAGTTAATCTTTGGGTATCTCGGCTTTGCCAAAAGCTGGGATAACAACCGTAAACTAGTGGGATATCAGGGAGTACTCCATAGGTATAATACAAAACAAATTCGTAGTGGTCGCGTATATGGGAATACAAGTATGACAAGGCACATGAGGCAATACACAAGGTAGTGACACTACCGTTTGCCTGATCCGGACTGGTGAGAACGCATCGCCGCAGCGATCGCAACACCGCGAAACAACACTCCCAAATCAAGGGTGCGCACCAATCAATCACAAAGTAAATGAATAGTTTACGAAGAAGTGTGTTCGCTTGAGGTAGCTAACCTCCATTGGCCCGGCCCGGCCCCTGTTTAAGTCATTTCCAATTTGAGACAAGTGTCAAGGCTATCCATTATCGTTCACTTTCTTCAATCATCAACGTACGACAATCCAACCACTTCATTCTGGATCACACTCCACGTATAGTTATTAAAATGGTTTTCGGTTTAGACAGTGAGTATGTCCTTAACCGATTCCGGTTCATTTAATAACCTTCGTAATTATTTCACCGATTGGTCGCTTAATATGTTTCAAAACCGAATCAATTTCAATTTCAATTACAATTCGTAAAACAGCATTTCGCTAGTCTTTCTAAATCAGTTTCCAAAATTTACGTTTCATAACTTCCAAATTCATTTCAAAAATTCCTATAATTCAATTTCAAAGTTTCAATTTAAAAACAATTCGAATATCCATTTAATTTTGTATATAAGTTCATTCCAAAATCATTTAACTTAATTTAACGTTCAAAACGATTTAAACTCAATTAGCGATTTCATTCGCTATTCATTAAATTAATTTATCATTAAACAATTTCAATTAAATTTCCAATTCATTACATTACTTCTTAAGTTCATTTTCATTATCAAAGTTTACAACTTTATTTAAATTACATTTGTCAAAATCCAATTCTTTAAATTTATAAGTCTTTCATTTGTTTCGATAAAGCGCATTCTATTTCTTATTAAAGAAATTCATTTCATTTATTATTCATTTAGTTACCAATTTCAAAACTCAATTAAAGAACCTTAGTTTCACTTATTCAATAATTCAATTTCTCTTAATAAAGATATTCAATTCAATTTAATTATAATTCGATCTCATCAAATTTCCAATAATTCCAAATCTTAATTATTAATTATTTCAAACTCATTCATTAATAATTCCAAACTTAATTATTAATAGATTCAAAACTTAATTATTAATTATTTCAAACTTCGTTATTAATAATTTCACAACTTAACTATTAATAATTTCAAAACTTAATTATTAATAATTTCAAAACTTAATTATTAATAATTTCAAAAATTTATTATCAAATAATTCTAAATTTAATTATCAACAATTAAATTTTAACAATGTTCTTTTGTCAATTTCTATGTTAATATTTGTTTCAAATTCAAATATTCATATTTACATTCATTCGAATTTAAATTCCAATTTATTCAAAACCTTGATATTAGTCAAATAAAACTTTATTTTATTTAAATCAAAACATTAACCAATCGGGTTTAATTAAATTTTCTATCCTAAGTCAAAGTTATTTGGGTATTTATCATTTCAACCCGATTCCATTTCAATTCAAAAATCAAAGCATACAAAGGGAACTTGCAGTGTGATAACTGGGATGGTGTCAAAGTAAATAAACAAGCAATAGCATCCATTTACAACAATTCAACAATTCAGATAATCCCGAAATAATTGTATTAATTTGCATTTGTTATTTATGCAAATTAATATAATTATTTTCTAGAATCTACACTATCATTTCGTGTAGATTAAAGATTATTACATTACGGTTTTGCATTTATCGTTCAACTTCAATTTCAATACTACAACAATAATCAAATGTACGTGCAAAGGTCCAAAGGGAAATTTAACATATCCTACGTGTCAATTAACTAAACAATTAAAAGAGGTCATATGTAACTAGTCCATATTCAACATATAAGGGGGTCAAGTTAATCAACATTCAACATATATAATTCACTTAATATTGTTAATTATCCTATATCACTTTCAACTTGCATATTTTATCACCTAACAATAGCAATCAGTATTCAATTTAATTATCACATAGCAATCAGTTATCAACCAAACTAGCATAAGAATATATGTCGTGAAAATTTATTTCACCTTTCGTGGATAAAGAAATTAGACGGCGAAGCGAAAGAAGCACGAAAGAAGTCGATCCGCTACGAACAAACGGTCACTAAGACGGAGAAAAGAACGAAGCTGAAAATTTGCTGTTGCGAAAGAAGCTCAGTCGGTCGCTGCAACAACAAGCAAAGAAAAGTCGGTTACTAATTACACAACAAATTGATACCGTTCGATTTCATTTTTTTTTTACTCTTTCTTCTTTTCCTTTTTTTTCCACACACATTCACTAAAACACTACACACAACACACACATTCACTAAAACACTACACACAACACACACAGCCAAACATTTTTATTCCCCCTTATAACACATGCAACAATCCTCCTACTATAAATTTCCCCAGCCAGACATAACAATGCAGCAACCTCCCTCGTTACGCACATTTCCTTTGCCACTTTTTTTTTTTAGCCGTGATCCAAAACAGCAATCATACAAGGTATGCACATAGCTCATCCCTTCCCTCTACTTGCTGCAACCTCTAACTTACGTAACTCATTATTTTTTTTTAGACAAAACTAAAATTTTTGCACCCAGAAACGCATGCATACAGTACAACACACGCACCCAAACACAAACGCACACACACGCAACTGAAACACACACGCAGATTCCCCTTCATTTTTTCTTTCTTTTTTTTTAGTAAAAAAAAACACGGCCGAAACAAAAATTTGCAACTTCTTCCCTTCTCATCACTCACGGCTGTACAGGTTTGGTGTAGCCGGGTTTGGGAGGTGTGCGAGGTGGTGAACACATGGCCGAGGGATGGTACAAGCGACGGGAAGGGGTGGTGACGTGGGTGGACGTGCTGAGGCGGATGGAGGGTGTGCGTATGGTCTGGGGTAAGGGAAAAGACAGAGGTGCATGAGTGCTCTCATCATTTTTTTTCTTTGTCCTTGTTTGATTTTCAGAGCAAAGTATGAGAAGAAATAAAAGAAAAGAAGAAGAGAAAGAAAAGGGAGAACGCTACCTGGTGATTGCAGATTGAAGAAAATGGTGAAATGAGAATGGGACAGTTAATAGGAACGAAGGGTTATCTTACGTTTTTTTTTTCTTTTAAATTCCAATTTCGTGAACGTAAACTTTTATGGAAACGAGGGGCCACGCACATTTCCAAGTTAAACCTATCTTCCAACTATCCCATAAATGCTTCAGCTGACTTTATTTTCAAACTTCTTTTGTAAACGGGTTAAAGGATTTTGGGTTGAAATTGTATACCCGGTCCGTCCGGAACCGTTAAATTAACGCGACTATTTTTACGTCTGACTCTGATTTGCAAATAAATATACAGTTATGATCAGCGCGACGAGGCGCTTCTAACAGTGCACAGATAATGGTGGTACAATTTGTATTACAAAATTTCGAATTTTATATTATCGGGAAAAATGCAGGAAAAACGTCGAAAAATAAGATCGACGGAGCTAAAGAAGTCCGAATTTTGAAAAACGAAAAATGGCGCCTTGATCAAAAGAGGATTTAGAATTTTTCTATGTAAAAATATTCGGGTTCGGAAGATAAAAATTTTCACGCTTTAAAATGAACTGTTATGCTGTAAAACGCGAACGAAATTTTCAGTGATATTTTACGACGAATTTTTTTCTATATTTATATCTATCTAGACGTATCCTATAAATAAAGTTTGGATGTTAATTTAGATCGTTTATAATTTCAAAATTTTTATTGAAACGATGAATTTAAAATTTTAAATCGGGTCGGAAATTTGGGGTCGTTACAATCTCCCCCACTCAAAACTTTTCGTCCTCGAAAAGGAACGAGACGGGTGAAGTAAGAACGAAGTAAGCAGAAAAGTCAAGATAGATTTTAAGAAAATTGAATTTATACCTGAAATCAGTAATTCGGGGTTTGAATCTCGGATACTATCCTCAGTCTTCCATGTGCAATCTCGCTCATCTGCACTCCACTGGACTTTGACGAGATTTACCGACTTCCTTCTGAGTTGCTTCGTCTCACGATCGACTATCCGAAATGGCTTACGCTCAATAGTCAAATCAGGCTCAATAACTATCTCCTCCAATTGAGCAGTAGGGATGGTCATAGATGGATCGTGTACAACTTTGCGAAGATGCGAGACATGGAACACATCGTGCACACCGGCAAACTTCTCTGGTAATGCAACTCTATATGCCAATGTTTCGTCTCTTTCCGAAATCTCAAACGGACCAACAAATCTCGGAGCTAGCTTCCCTTTCCTTCCAAAACGTACAATATTCTTCAAAGGCGACACTTTCAAAAATACTTTGTCTCCTACGCCGAATTCAAGATCTCTTCTCCTTCTGTCAGCGTAGCTCTTCTGTCTATCCTGTGCTGTCTTAATCTTCTTCCTGATTTCTTCAACTTTTTCGGAAGCTTCCATTATCATTTCTGGTCCAAGCACTAGTCTATCACCAGACTCAATCCAACAAGCTGACGATTTGCACGGCCGTCCATATAAGGCTTCGAACGGTGCCATACCAAGGCTTGCCTGGTTGATTAAAGACGATTATATCAAATTCAAATATACTTATTCAAATTTGAAATTTAATTTCTTTACCTGGTAACTATTATTATAAGTAAATTCAACCAAGTGAAGATGGTCTTCCCAGGAACCACCAAAGTCAATAATACAAGCTCGAAGAAGGTCTTCCAAAATCTGATTCACCCTCTCAGTTTGGCCATCTGTCTGAGGATGATAAGCTGTGCTCAGATTCAGTTTGGTGCCCAAAGTATCCTGAAATGCTTTCCAGAATTTACTAGTGAAAATAGGATCTCGATCGCATACAATACTAGATGGTACACCATGAAGTTTAACAACTTCTCTCATATATATCTCGGCCAAACCAGAAGCTGTACGAGTGGTCTTGACTGGAATAAAGTGTGCGGATTTCGTCAGTCTGTCGACAATCACCCAAATGCTTTCGTTCCCCTTTCTAGTCCTTGGCAGCCCATCAATAAAGTCCATAGAATTCTGCTCCCATTTCCAACCTGGAATCTCTAGAGGTTGAAGCAATCTTGCTGTCTTTCTGTGGTCAGCTTTAACTTGCTGGCAAGTGGTGCATCTGCTGACATATGTAGAGATATCGCGCTTCATCCCACTCCACCAATATAACTTCTTCATATTCTGGTACATTTTAGTGACACCGGGATGAAATGAAAGCGAAGACTTATGGTTTTCTCTCAGCACTTCCTGTCTAAGACCATCAACATTAGGAACACAGATACGATCATCAATTCTCAAGATTCCATTACTATCAACATGTGCACCCAATTTATTATCAGCATTTTCAACTCTGCCAAGAACTATTTCTTTGATGCGATAAAGCAAAGTGTCCTCGTATTTTTTGGCTATAATACGATCCATAAGAGCTGGGGAGACGGAAAGCTGGAATAACATTCCTTCGACAAGATTACAACATGCAATTGCTTGGTTTCTGCTCAAAGCATCGGCTACGACATTTGCTTTTCCCGGAGTGTAGTTAATATCAAGGTCATATGCAGCTAGAAATTCGAGCCATCGGACTTGTCTCTGATTCAAATCCTTTTGCGAGAAGATATATCTCAATGACTTATGGTCAGTGAATAACTCGAATTTTGTTCCCAATAGATAGTGCCTCCATAGCTTAAGAACAAATACAACCGCAAGAAGCTCTAAATCGTGAGTTGCGTAGTTTGTTTCATGGGTCTTTAACTGACGACCGGCATAAGCAATAACCTTTCCTTTCTGCATTAAAACTGCACCTAATCCATCACGGCAGGCATCAGTATAGACGGTCAATCCTTCGCTACCGTCAATAACTGTAAGAACTGGGGCAGAGGTCAACTTCCGCTTCATCTCATTGAAAGCTGCTTCGCACTTTTCACTCCAACTAAATTTCACATTCTTTCTGGTCAGTGCGGTAAGTGGTGCGGCGATACGAGCAAAGTTTTCTATAAATCTGCGATAATAGCCGGCCAAACCCAAGAAACTGCGGATATCTGTGGGAGTTTTGGGGGTCTCCCAATCCTGCAAATTCCAAAGATTCGAATTAAGATATTGATAAGTTGTTTTTGATAGAATTGACAAGTAAGAATAGAACTTACATTGATTACGGCGATCTTAGCTGGATCGACCGAAATCCCATTCTCTGAAACAATATGGCCAAGAAACCGAACTTCATCTTTCCAAAAGTGGCATTTCGAAAACTTGGCTTTAAGCTGATGACTGCGAAGAGTTCCAAGAACAAAAGCCAAATGTGACCTATGCTCTTTCTCGTCCTTGGAGAAGACGAGAATATCATCAATAAAAACAAGAACAAACTTGTTAAGAACATCCTGGAAAACTCTATTCATTAAGTCGACGAAATAAGCTGGAGCATTAGTAAGACCGAACGGCATAACCAGCCATTCAAAGAAACCATTCTCAGTGCGGAATGCTGTCTTAGGAATACTCTCCTCAGCAATTCTGAGTTGGTGAAAGCCAGTAGCCAGATCGAGTTGAGAGAATACTTTAGCTCCATGGAGCTGGTCAAATAGATCGTTGATGCGGGGCATCGGATATCTGTTCTTGTGTGTGAGCTTATTTAGCTCTCTATAGTCCACACACATTCTGAGAGAACCATCCGATTTTGTGACAAACACAACTGCAGCACCCCATTCTGAATGACTTTGCCGAATCAAACCTTTAGCAAATAAATCTTCAATTTGAGCATTCAGTTCAGCCTTTTCTTTAGGAGCCATTCTCCAGGGAGGGAGAACTACTGGTCGGGCACCAGGAATAAGATCAATGTGGAATTCAATTTCCCGCGGAGGTGGTAGAGAATTTACTTCACCAAATACATCAGAAAAGAATTGAACAACTGGAGTAGAGCTTAGTTCATTTGGATGGGAGTCAAGAGAGAATATAAAACTCCCAGCATATTCTTGAGGTGATTTGCCTTTAATAACAAAAGGCATACTCTTGTCATCGATAAGAGAGACTGTTCGAGCTTTGCATGAGATATTGGCTTCGAACTTCCGTAGCCAATCAATGCCTAAAAGTATATCAAATGCCTCGAATCCAAGGACATAGAAATCCCAAGTGAAGCGGTGAATGCCATGCATAAGAGTGACATATTTACAAACCCTTTTAAGGTTAGCGGGCCCTCCAATAGGGTTTGATACACATAAGAAAGTAGATGAAAGGATGGGTTCCAAACCAAGTTTATTGCACAAATCAATAGATATGAAACTATGTGTTGCTCCAGTATCAAATAGAACTTTAACGGGTAAAGTATGCAACATAAAAGTACTCTGTAATGTACCTTGGTTGTCAATAGGAGCAGGTGGGGTAGGTGGATCACGGGTGGAAGAAGTCATAGCAAATACCCCAGCCGTCTTTCCCTTTTTATACATAGGACAATCCCTCTTGAAATGGCCCGGCTGCAGACATACGTGACAGAGGTCGTTCCTGGTATTCTGAGGGGGAGGAACAGCGACACCGACAGATGTTGGACAGCTGTTGGCGTAGTGACCCCTCTAGTCGCACTTGAAACAAGTGATGGTGGATAAGTCAATAGGCTTCTTCTGAGAATAGCCGAGCCCGGATTTCTGCTGCCAATTCTTCTTCTGTTGCTCAAAATTTGGCTTCCTCTTTCCCGACTGATTAGCCGATGTCTGAGTAACTGGAGCTTTGGGGACAGATGCTCCCTTAGGCTTTCCCTCGTATCGGAGAGCAAAATCCATCAACTTAGTGAAAGTTCCATGGACATGAGCGGTGAGGAGCTCGTAATACTCTGGGCGTGCGCCATGTATGAACTTCTCATTCTTAAGCAGAGGTGTGTCAATCAAACCGGGTCCGAACTTAGATAGTTCGTTGAATTTCCTTTCATACTCAGTGAAGGTCATGTTGCCTTGCTCGAGATCCATAAAAGACCGATAGAGTTGGGCCTTCCCAGCAGTTGGCATCCACTGAGCCATAAAGGAATCCCTATTACAAGTGATATGAAACGAATCAAAATTATGACGAGATAAGAGAGAAATTTATTTAGTTGGGATTTAGATAGATTACTACCTAAACTAGGCCCAAGTGATGGTTTCCTCATCAGTTCGAGAAGTGACTGACTCCCACCAATCTTGTGCAGCATCCTGAAGCTGCCAAGCGGCCAACTTGCGCTTCTGAGCATCTGTGATCTCCAAGCCAGAAAAGATCCTTTCCAAACTCTTTAGTCATTGTTGTGCTTCGATAATACTCTCGGAGCCAGTAAATTTGACTCCTCCAAGCTGAGTATACTCCTTGCTAAGAGTGGAGAATCGAACTGCGGGAGCTGGAGCATGTGGACCAGGAGCATTTCCACCCCTGCCTCTAACATTTCTTCTGGTAGCCATCCTGGAATACCAAAAGTGATTTAGAATCAAAGATAGGAATTTATAGAACTTAAGGAAATTCTATTCAACGATTTCAATAAGAAAGATGAATCAAAGGATGTGGATTCTGCAATGATTCTCCTCATTCTAGGGTATGTTTACCCTATCTCTAATGAGCTTTAAACTCCACAGGCTAAGGTTATCGGGAACCAAAGCTCTGATACCAACTGTAACAACCCGTATATTTGGACCATTTAAATTGACAATAATCCACACATGTCAACTTAAATAGTGCAAAACACGAATCATTATTGGAGTATATGTATATAAATGAGAATCATCACAGAATCACAAAATTTATAACATAACAGAATAGTGCAGCGGAATTACAACATAGTCATAGAGTAGTTCATGAAGCTACCCATAAATACAACAATGTCTCAAATAAAAGAAATAGAACAACATAGATGTCCAATAGTCCAAATAGAAAGAACAATACTGATAAGATAAGATAGTGATAGTCTTCGGTCTTCAGCTCCAAGTAAGCAGCAACAGCAATCCTCAGTCTGATCTGAGCATATGCACAACAAACACTCGAATCAGGACATATATTCTTATACAGATAATATGGTTCAAAATTTGAAACAACAGTAACTCAAAGATGAATGGAATAAACATCTTTCAGGATCCGATAAACTATCTATACATAGTAGTGTACGATAAATAGATAATGTCTAACAGTAATGTAAAATATCAAGATAGTGTTAAGGCGTCACCATTGTTCCCCTTAACACATTTTATATAAGCATCATAGACTATACAGCACTGTAAACTCCACCGTAAACTAGTGGGCTATCAGGGAGTACTCCATAGGTATAATACAAAACAAATTCGTAGTGGTCGCGTATATGGGAATACAAGTATGACAAGGCACATGAGGCAATACCCAAGGTAGTGACACTACCGTTTGCCTGATCCGGACTGGTGAGAACGCATCGCCGTAGCGATCGCAACACTGCGAAACAACACTCCCAAATCAAGGGTGCGCACCAATCAATCACAAAGTAAATGAATAGTTTACGAAGAAGTGTGTTCGCTTGAGGTAGCTAACCTCCATTGGCCCGGCACGGCTCCTATTTAAGTCATTTCCAATTTGACACAAGTGTCAAGGCTATCCATTATCGTTCACTTTCTTCAATCATCAACGTACGACAATCCAACCACTTCATTCTGGATCACACTCCACGTATAGTTATTAAAGTGGTTTTCGGTTTAGACAGTGAGTATGTCCTTAACCGATTCCGGTTCCTTTAATAACCTTCGTAATTATTTCACCGATTGGTCGCTTAATATGTTTCAAAACCGAATCAATTTCAATATCAATTACAATTCGTAAAACAGCATTTCGCTAGTCTTTCTAAATCAGTTTCCAAAATTTACGTTTCATAACTTCCAAATTCATTTCAAAAATTCCTATAATTCAATTTCAAAGTTTCAATTTAAAAACAATTCGAATATCCATTTAATTTCGTATATAAGTTCATTCCAAAATCATTTAACTTAATTTAACGTTCAAAACGATTTAAACTCAATTATCAATTTCATTCGCTATTCATTAAATTAATTTATCATTAAACAATTTCAATTAAATTTCCAATTCATTACATTACTTCTTAAGTTCATTTTCATTATCAAAGTTTACAACTTTATTTAAATTACATTGTCAAAATCCAATTCTTTAAATTTATAAGTCTTTCATTTGTTTCGATAAAGCGCATTCTATTTCTTATTAAAGAAATTCATTTCATTTATTATTCATTTAGTTACCAATTTCAAAACTCAATTAAAGAAACTTAGTTTCACTTATTCAATAATTCAATTTCTCTTAATAAAGATATTCAATTCAATTTAATTATAATTCGATCTCATCAAATTTCCAATAATTCCAAATCTTAATTATTAATTATTTCAAACTCATTCATTAATAATTCCAAACTTAATTATTAATAGATTCAAAACTTAATTATTAATTATTTCAAACTTCGTTATTAATAATTTCACAACTTAACTATTAATAATTTCAAAACTTAATTATTAATAATTTCAAAACTTAATTATTAATAATTTCAAAAATTTATTATCAAATAATTCTAAATTTAATTATCAACAATTAAATTTTAACAATGTTCTTTTGTCAATTTCTATGTTAATATTTGTTTCAAATTCAAATATTCATATTTACATTCATTCGAATTTAAATTCCAATTTATTCAAAACCTTGATATTAGTCAAATAAAACTTTATTTTATTTAAATCAAAACATTAACCAATCGGGTTTAATTAAATTTTCTATCCTAAGTCAAAGTTATTTGGGTATTTATCATTTCAACCCGATTCCATTTCAATTCAAAAATCAAAGCATACAAAGGGAACTTGCAGTGTGATAACTGGGATGGTGTCAAAGTAAATAAACAAGCAATAACATCCATTTACAACAATTCAACAATTCAGATAATCCCGAAATAATCGTATTAATTTGCATTTGTTATTTATGCAAATTAATATAATTATTTTCTAGTATCTACACTATCATTTCGTGTAGATTAAAGATTATTACATTACGGTTTTGCATTTATCGTTCAACTTCAATTTCAATACTACAACAATAATCAAATGTACGTGCAAAGGTCCAAAGGGAAATTTAACATATCCTACGTGTCAATTAACTAAACAATTAAAAGAGGTCATATTTAACTAGTCCATATTCAACATATAAGGGGGTCAAGTTAATCAACATTCAACATATATAATTCACTTAATATTGTTAATTATCCTATATCACTTTCAACTTGCATATTTTATCACCTAACAATAGCAATCAGTATTCAATTTAATTATCACATAGCAATCAGTTATCAACCAAACTAGCATAAGAATATATGTCGTGAAAATTTATTTCACCTTTCGTGGATAAAGAAATTAGACGGCGAAGCGAAAGAAGCACGAAAGAAGTCGGTCCGCTACGAACAAACGGTCACTAAGACGGAGAAAAGAACGAAGCTGAAAATTTGCTGTTGCGAAAGAAGCTCAGTCGGTCGCTGCAACAACAAGCAAAGAAAAGTCGGTTACTAATTACACAACAAATCGATACCGTTCGATTTCATTTTTTTTTTACTCTTTCTTCTTTTCCTTTTTTTTCCACACACATTCACTAAAACACTACACACATTCCTTTTTTTTCCAAAGGATTTTGGGTTGAAATTGTATACCCGGTCCGTCCGGAACCGTTAAATTAACGCGACTATTTTTACGTCTGACTCCGATTTGCAAATAAATATACAGTTATGATCAGCGCGACGAGGCGCTTCTAACGGTGCACAGATAATGGTGGTACAATTTGTATTACAAAATTTCGAATTTTATATTATCGGGAAAAATGCAGGAAAAACGTCGAAAAATAAGATCGACGGAGCTAAAGAAGTCCGAATTTTGAAAAACGAAAAATGGCGCCTTGATCAAAAGAGGATTTAGAATTTTTCTATGTAAAAATATTCTAGTTCGGAAGATAAAAAATTTCGCGCTTTAAAATGAACTGTTATGCTGTAAAACGCGAACGAAATTTTCAGTGATATTTTACAACGAAATTTTTTCTATATTTATATCTTTCTGGACGTATCCTATAAATAAAGTTTGGATGCTAATTTAGATCGTTTATAATTTCAAAATTTTTATTGAAACGATGAAATTAAAATTTTAAATCGGGTCGGAAATTTGGGGTCGTTACAGGTGAGGCCAAAAGAGGTATCGATTACCTTTCACATATCACATATCATCACCTTTGAATGCCACATTGCCATTCCCATTGACTACTAATTGCCTTCCACAAAAATACAACCTTTGAGCTTGTCTGTTTCAAGATGGGTGTTAAGCTAAAAGAAGTTGCCTTCTCCGCCACCACATGATGTACGTTTGTAAAAACCAATGTACGTTATCTTAGAAATGCAATGTCAGACACTCATCCATACAAGTTGTCCAAGAACAGGACAAACCGAAGGTACACTCCTACCACATCCTATAGGATTAGTAGCGACAGCCCTTGCAATGGATATTTCATAACGAAGAGACTACTGCTACTATATGTACATTGGGATTTTAACCCCAAATGATCAACAAGCAGTCCTTCACTATGAAAATCCTAAATATCAATATCATCGACCAACCTGCACAATCATCGCATATATATTGGACCGAAGTGGTTTTCAGATAAATCTGATCCTGGTCTCTTCGCAACAACAGCGCAAAAGCGTTTCTCAACCTCACATAGAAACCAAGTCTCATAGACTTATCATGTCTCCAACTTTCAACTTGCTATCCTTCGGCCAAGAAGGAAGCTCGATAGATTAGAGTAATCACTCCGCACTACACGAATCAACATTCTCAACACAAACGATAATCAAGCCTACACAGTCAATTACGTATTAAGTGTACGACTAATTAGTTTTTACATCAAGATGAGAAACTAAAATGGCCAAATTTGATAGTCGGTTATTTAACTATCAAAGCAACAAACAAAATCTAGCAAGTAAGTAGTCATTGAGCCTGATTTATTAATCTTTCAAAAATAAATCGCTTTTCCAAATCATTTACTTCAAATTATCTTAAAAAAGATATAATTACAAAACCTTTTCAATATTTCAATATTTGAAAAACATTTCCATATACTTATTTTAATAATAAGTGAATTCCCAATTTATTTTATTTCAAACCATTTAACTCCATTTTATAATATCACTTTCCAAAACATTCTGTTAAAGAATTATTCTCTTTAAAAACAAGAATGTATTTCCTTTTATAAAAATCCATATTTAGCTTATCAAATTAAATTGATTTCACATTTATAAAACAGTGTTTATAATTCACATTTCTATTTTATAAAAACTTCCATTTATAAATTCCATTATTAACCAATTTCTTGTTTATCTCATTTATATGTCAAAATCCCATTATAAGTTTATTTACTTATAAATCTCTTTATTTAAAAATTCATTCTTTGTAATCTCATTATTTATAAAGTCTATTATAAATTCATTTCTAAATTTTATACAAATTTGATTACAATTCCATTTGTAATATTTATAAAACACCATTTATAAAATTTATTTCATTAAATCTCTTTATTAATAACATTCCTTTTACAACTTCCTTACTTTATAAATCTCATTTACTTATAAGGTTTCATTTATAACTTCATTTTAACACTTATAAAACTCGTTTATAATCCTATTACTTTTATTTATAAAATATCAATTTTATAAATCTTATATATAAACCATTTATAATAAGTTCAAAATTCTCAATTTAACTTATTTTACAAAATAGTTAACTTCATATTTCAAAAATCATATTTAGTATATTTCATAAAACATAATTTTTATACCATAAAAATTATAACTTTTTATTTATTTAAAATAAATCCATTTCTTTAATCATTCAAAAATTATTAAAACATATATATTTTCAAAATCACTCTGAAATCCTTTTTGAATTGAAATCATCATTACTATATTTTAAATTCCAAAAATATGGCCTACTGCTGCAAAAGTACTAAATAAGGGGATTCGCATTAATAATAGTAACCATGGCATCCATCACATCAAATATCGCATAATACAACATATATAACAATATGTGTAAATAAACATTAACCATAGTGAGGAATCCTATTGGATCCCTCCAACCTGTCACCTGCAACAAATATATATATGAGAAAATATGTACAATGTCCGCTTCGAGGTAGACGTGCGTACAAAGGGTCATCCGCTCATACACGGGAACATATAGGGTCTCATCTGCTCTAATAGGTAGGAATGTATCCAACTACTAATAATATAGCATAACATCCAACAATCATCACATAACATATAGGGTCAGGGAGAGTGAGTTTTACTCACTTTGCTTGCAGTCATCATTACAACGCTTTATTCAGAATAAAATTAAACGAGCATTTAATTTTACCCAAAAATCTTGCGAGCTCCAAATCGATCCAATCAAATTCCATCGTGTAGTATTTTCAGTAACGAGTGCAACGCAACTCGTTTCGTCTGAATCGGACCTTGTATGAAAGAGTTAATTTCAAACATTCGAATAAATTAAAATAATTAACGTTTACTAATTACAGTAATTAACTTAATTAATTACCATTTTAAATTAATTAACCCCTCCCTTTTCTTCTCTCTCGCGCGGCTTTCCAGTTTTCACCCTACCCAAACCACGCATGCTTTCTCCGATTGCCAAACCACTCACGTCCAACCGGAGGACGATCCAACCCCTCCAAACCATGCACCACACTCCACTCCATCCCCTTGCCAAGTGCGGTCCTCTCTAGCTCTGCCACGACCATGAAATCTCCCCCGAACAATAGCAGTAACATGAGCAAATTCAAGGAAATCCACCACTCTAAAATCGATCACGACCGTTGGTTACGAAGATCTCATCGAGCTCTACAATTTCTAGTTGGAACAGAGGCGTAATAGTTAGTGGGTTGAGAGAGATTTGAGGTGGAAGGAGACAATTTTCTAGCCGTTCAATTGTTTGTGGCGGCTGTGTAAATGGCGCTAGCGTTTTAGCAAATGAAGGTCCTTATATACAAAATTTTGTGACACTATTCATGCGAAATATTTCCGAACTCCAAATGAAGCGTGCCGCCTGATGTTCCTAATGTTTTACCCCTATTCTGAACACAATGGAATATGTATCGGAGGCCAATTCCATCATATACAGAAGAAAGGTGTGACTACCCAAAATTTTGGACATTTGAAATTGGAATGTTTAATTGATTTTAAATATTTAAATGTTAATTTTTAACTTGAATTTCAAATATCACTATTTATTGGGTAATTTAATTATTAAATTAAATGATTTGGAGTTGGGTAAAATGTTGAATCTGGAGTTTTAAGCCTGTTAAAAATAGTTTGAAGGCTTGGAAAATTCATATTAATAATACCGAAGGTGATAGAACTTTTAAAATTGAATTTGAAAGTGGTTTGTTCAGTTTTAAAAATATATCGTTTAAATCGATGTTTAAAAATAGACTTTCGAGGCACAATCTCGGAATTTGACGAAACCAGTTCCATTGGATCCGTAATATTGTATTATTACCGGATTTCAAATTTCGTAGCGTTTGGAGTTGTCATGTGATCGTATGGTAGATAAGCGCGCTGAAATTTATATCAAAATCTAATATTAAATAACTGGTCCAAAAAGCTATCTTCTCCATACGATTTGTATTTAATTAATATTTATATTTATATATACCCTAATCCAGCTGAGATTCCTTCAGCTGCCTGCTTCCTTTCACCATCAGCCCTTTTCCCTGTCCAAATCACCGTGCCCTAGCTTATGCTAGCACGCAACGATGTTTTCCTGTTTCCCGTTCAAGGTCGACAACTTCTCTTATTAAATCGCGTATTGTCATTCTCCTTCTCATTCAAATCCAAATGTCAGAGCATTAGAAAAAAAAGAAAATTCATTTACAAACGAAATCTATTTCTCGTTCAAATTGAATTAATGGCCTCATTCGAAATAATAAAATAAATCGCAGATCTTGTTTCAAAGTCTTGTTTTCTCTGGAGCGTTGATCTGGTGTGATTTTTGGGTTGCTCGACGATGGATTCAAGCAATCGACTTTGTTGTCGAACGACAGTTTGAATTAGGGTTAGGCTGCTCGGCAGTTTCGATTGTCAATTCAAGAGGTGGTGCTCGTTTTGGTTTAAGTCTTCGAAACCGCATCTAAACCTAGGAAGTGGTGGTGTCTGATCGACATTGGCAAGTTTCGTCGTTTCAGTAATGGGTCGAGCAAGCGGCAGGTCGTGAGTCTCGAGGAGGGGCGACGAAGTAGGGGTTGAATGTGACGCCCCACCTCTATACCCGCGCTAGCCAAGAACACTACGGTGTAATGTTGTCAACTAGCACGGAGAATAAGGCTGTTGAGGAGCGACCATCCATGTAATTGCTTTGTGCGAGCACCATATGTCAGATAGTAAAACATGCATTTCATTTTTTAGAGGAAATCCGACGTACCGATACAAACACAAAGCTACTACACAGTGGCTATAATAGTTTAGGACGATAAATATAAAGATAACACAGATAACATAAATGCGGAATACAGATGGAACAAAAAGTCTCATATATATATAATAACTGATATCAGTTACAATACATTTGACACAATACATATGATACAACTACAACTGTCGACTCTGGAAGTTATATATACAAATACATTATCAACTAATGTACATGAATACACATCATCCTAATCAGTACACTGACTACAACAAAAAGACGCAAAATGCTTCAAATGATATGAAAAGTCTTCATAGCTCTAGCAGCAACCCAAAGCTAAAAATCTACAACCTGTAAATACTCGGGTCTGACCCGAGTATTAAATTCAAAAGAAAATAATACACGAGTCAGTCTAATTCAAACTCAGTTATTAATGCACAGGAGCAATAATAATCAATATCGAATAGACGACAGTCACAATAATTTCCGTCTATCCGACTCTTTAAACAAAGAAATCGGATGACGGTCGATATAACACTTAATAGTATTAAACAAAAATCAGCAAATTTAAATCATCAACAGAGATAAATAAAAAGATCATCGATGAAGATAATTTAGAAAACCACAAAATTACCAATTCTGATTGGCTGTAGTACACGCTAACGTGTACTGCCTCGCCAATACGGCATACGAAATACGCGACAGATCAATGAATCAAGAACAAATGAAATTCCAACTAAAGTCTATCAATTCTGTGTGGCTGCAGTACACGCACGCGTGTACTGCCTTGCCACAATAAAACTGCAGTTGAAACAAACGATTAACCAGGAAACTAAACAGTCAAACAATGACAACTCAAGTGTCAAACTCAACTGGATAGCAAGATCTGGTCAAAATATACAAAACGAATACAAAGCAACCACCACAATGAAACTGCAGTGGCAAACAGGTACAAAGACAAGGGCAGGCTGCAACTAAACTGCAGTCACCACAATGTCACCAGGGCAATGGTTCAAACATGAAACGAATCAAAGGGGTGCAACTAATATTAAAAATTATGCAGTGATCAAAGAATGACAACATGAACAAACTCAAGTGATAACCGTTAAATGTACACAGGGATCACTGTCTACATGAGTTAGTTCAACATGCAAAAGAAACTGGCAACAAATACATGTCCAGATGAACTAGTAAGTACAACAGTAACCAGAGATATCCAGGGTCAACAACAAATGATCAAGTTACAAGTAGCTCAACATCATCAATGTACACAAGTGAGGATTGAAGAACAACAGCTACACCTAAATCATGCTTAACTAATCAGTGTGAACAAAAACAAAACTGTAGAAAAGTCATCAACAGTTCAAGCATATACAGCAATAAAGACGAATTCGAGTACATCATGAAGCAGAACCAAGTGCAGTTCAACTGAGATGGACAACTCGAGAATAAACATGTACAAACTGTTTCAGTAAAGATCAAAAGTCAGGTGAGGAGGTCAAGATCAAACATGAACAAATAAACAGTCACAAATGACCAGAACAGTAATCAGATGAACAAATATCACAAATGCAGACAGGCCAGAGTCAAAGTACACAAGTGAATCTAGTGCCAACATGAACAAGCTCAAGTGATAACAGTGAAAATGCACAGGGAACTCAATAACAAATGCAACTACAGGTTAAAGTGATCCAACAACAGGTTCAACTGAGATGGACAACTCAAGTAAAGATACCGACTACACAAAAGTTCAATTGAATCGAGTTCAGGTCAGACCAACCAGAATAGATGCAATATGTACGCAAGTAAATGCAACTACAAGATGATTCATGAAATAGAACCAAACCTGACCAGGCTGTATACATGTACACATATTCAAAGGCCTCAACAAAGAAGACAGTGGCAAATGCACTTTATCAAAACATAGCAGTATGGAAGAATGCAAACCAAAGAACATCTACAAAGGAATGAAGACCCAAACTACAGTTCGAGTTATATCCCAGTGCCAACATACCCAACTAGAGGTGCAGACTACAAGTGAATACAGACTGGAGACCAACATAATGCAACAGCCCCAAAACTCGAAAGAACAAGACGCAACAAAGGTAAATACAACACAGTGGAACCAGAATCTACTCCTAAACAACATCAAAGTGCAACAGAGCTCACGACAACAACTACAAGTCCAATGTGATAGCAAACTCGAATGATCAAGAGCGACAGAGAAGATGGGCCGAGACAAAGCTCACAGGGGCCAGAAGATCAAAACTTAATTCACAGTGAAGTCAAAACACACGAAAATAAAATTTACCGTGAAATAAAGTGTTAAACAAATGTTTCAAAGTCCAGTGATGCAAATGCATCAGCAAAGCAAATGCCAACCATGAAATTCATGAAACAAGAAAAATGGTGAATGACCAAGTTCAAAATATACGTATTAATCTAGTCGAAGTCAAAGCCTATAGAAAATCAGGATATTCAATACCGAGAGAATCAAAGAATTCATAGCCGTGTGTGACCAATTCAAAATCAAAAGCCAGTGGTAAACAAATATCTCAAAAATTCAAAGCCGTGAAAATCACGAAATCAAGAATATACGAATTCGAACTAGATGTGAGCAGATCACTCACCTTATTCGAAGAACCCCAAATCGCAACGAAGACGAACTCGAACCCAGTGTCGAAGCATCCCAGAGACACGCAACCGATAGAGCAATGAATCGAGTTAATCCGAGCAGTTGAAGTCGACCCTTTTCGATTTTTATAAAGCCCTAATTATTGAAAGAAGAGGAAGGAGGACGAAGCCGCCATTTTCGTTTCTCTCGATCGATGTTGTTCGTGAATTAGGTTTCGAATGAACGAAAGAATTAAAAAAAGGGAACGGGCTTTGGATTATCACGGCATCAACAAAGGAAACGTGGGCTAATATTATTTTTAAAGCCCACTAACAATTAACAGATTTTTATCAAAGGAATTTTAAACTGATTAAAAAAAATTCAAACAGCAATTAGCTAGGAAAAGAAATCGTGCAAAGACGATAATTAGTCGGTACGAAATACCGGGTTGTTACAGACTCCCCTCCTTAAAGAAATTGCGTCCTCGCAATTATAAGGAATAAATGGACAAAAGGTAACAACCAAAAGAGCATGGCAATGTCGAATGCATAAGCAAAGCAAATGTCAGCAGGGAAGTATTAGATATGAAATCAAAAGGTTCGACTGCTTCAAATCAAAAGAATCAACATCGAGGGAATCAAGGGATCAAAATCAGACGACTATATAAACAACCCCAAACATCATCATCGACTAACAAAAGCAAGAACAATCGAGTTCCAGCAATTAAAAGAAAAGGAAAACAGAGCAGAAATCACATACTGAGCACGAATTGAATGTGAGTAAATCAAATTACTCACCTGAATCGCCAGAAAAAAAAACGAAGCTCAAATCTCAAAATCGCAAATATTCAATCATCAAAAACGATAATCGAATTTTCAAATCGCAAATATTTACTTATCTCAAACGATAATCAAATCAATAAATATTTAATTATCAAAACGACAATTAGAATCTCAAATATCTAATTATCACAAGCGATAATCAGAAACAACAAATATTCAATTATCAAAAACGATAATCAAATATCACAAATAATTTAATTATCACAAATGATAATCAAATCTCACAAATATCTGATTATCAAAAACGATAATCAGAAATCATAAATATCCGATTATCAAAAACGATAATCAGAAACACAAATATTTAATTATCACAAATGATAATCAAATCTCACAAATATCTGATTATCAAAAACGATAATCAGAAGTCAGAAATATCCGATTATCAAAAACGTTAATCAGAAATCAGAAATATCCGATTATCAAAAACGATAATCAGAAATCAGAAATATCCGATTATCAAAAACGATAATCAGAAATCAGAAATATCCGATTATCAAAAACGATAATCAGAAATCACAATTATTTAATTATCATAAATGATAATCAAATCTCACAAATATCTGATTATCAAAAACGATAATCAGAAATCAGAAATATTCAATTAACGAGTCCGGAATTAACCGAAGTAGTAAAGGTATGGTTCCATACTCCGTACTTTTGCTAAATCGTTTAAATCTCTTTATCGTTTCCTTGAAAGTGCAAAATTGTGTATTCTAAAAAATAACATTTCACATTTACAAACGGACAAGTCCGGAATTAAGCGAATCAGTAAAAGAAAGGGGTCATAGTCCTCGATTTTGCTGAAACGTTTAAATCGCTTCCTCATTCTTTTGAAAATGCAAACTGTAAAATTTTTGAAAACAATTTTAATTTATATTTTTGAAACAACCTTTAAAAATAAAGAATTTTGAAAACACGTGATTAAATTAGCAATATCAGTAGTAACTTTGATAAGGAAGTTGCACTTCTCAAAATACCGTAAAAACGGACAACAAAATCAGCATTGCGGGGGAACCGCATGTAAATCCATTTCAAAATTGACGGTTAATGAAGTTAACACGTCAAAATCTCATCAAAATAACTGGCATCAAAATATAATACCAATGAATTTTCATTCATAAAAAATGTTACAAGAATCTTCTCAAAGATAGAAAGGGATATCATACCCTAAACTTGTATTCATAACAAGTTAATAACACATGAATTCACCAATGCACAAAAACTGATATCATATCAATGAAAATCATGAAAATTGGTGAAGCACAAATTCCAGAAATCACACAAGAAATCCAGAAAACACATAAATAGGGGAGGAGGCCTAACACATGAATGGGAGTATGAAAACTCACCTACGCGTATCACACAGGAATGAGAAGCTATCTCATGGAAGCTATTCATTAAATTTTCACACAGGAATGGCCCCAAGACCGTGCAACAAAGAAATATGTGTGAGAGAAATCACACAAATGGTGTCTAGACAATCCTCAAAGCCCAAGAGATATGTGTGAGATGAAATCACACCGATGAGGTCTAGTCTAACCGTGCAATATGTGTGAGACGAAATCACACAAATGGTGTCTAGACAATCCTCAAAGCCCAAGAGATATGTGTGAGACGAAATCACACCGATGAGGCCTAGTCTAAATCACAAAAATGATCGTCATGATCATTAAGAAGTGTCAATTACATTGAGTTAGTGAATATAAGAGTTTAGCTTCATGTCCCATAACCACTAGCTTAACTCAAATATTTACGAACAAACTGTAAATCTTCACTAGAAAATTGTCACAAAAGGTTCAATCGAACAAGTCCAGGAGTTAACCGACGAAGTAAACGCAAGCGTTTCATACCACTTGTTTTACTAGGCCGTTTAATTCAATTTCTCATACTAGTGAAATAAAGGCTTGTATATACTAATAGATTGGAAAACGGTTTAAGAAAAAGAGCTTTGTAGTAAAATAGTTTTGAAATCGTTTGGAGAAAAAGATTTTAATATTTACTACTAGTATAGAAAACCTTTATATTTTCAAAGTGACAAATCACAAAAATGATTGTAGAAACAATCAATCACAAGAATTCACATACAAAGATGTGAATAGAATCCAAAGAAATCGATACCAAATCCATCAAAAAGTATGTTCACAAAAATCCCGAAGAAAATGTCATCAAAGTTGCTAATAAATGATAGCAACAAACCGGGGAAATAATCAAGAATCGATTAAATTTGGAAACCAAGTCAATTCACTAAAATTTCACATTCGAAGATGTGAATAAAATCCAAAGAATTCGATTCCAAATTCATCAAAGTAGAAATTCCCAAAAATTCTGAAAGTAGAAGTTATCAAAGTCGACAAAAGCGATAACAACTAATTGGAAAAGAAGAATCGATTACCAATTGGAAAAACAAAACAAATCGAGCATAAATGCATAAATGTATAAATGACTTCAACGAAAATAAGAATCAAGTCACTGTCGAAGTCAACAATTAATGGTCACAGTCGAGTACAAATTGAATCAATCATTATCATCAAAGAATCCAACGGCAAACAAAATCAGAGTCTTGGAAATCAAGAAATTAGCAATTTCACAAAAACAAAGTGGCCGAAGTCGAATGGAAACCAAGCCGAGGAAAACAAAAAATATCAAGTTCAAAATTGCTGAGATTCGAACAAAATCAACATCGGCTAAATCAATTCAAGCCGAAAACACAAGAACAAATTCCTCATCATCAAAAACCCAACTTGAGTTCGTATAGCAAACAGAGGCATAAGCCAAAAATACTTTCACGAAATCAAAATCAAACATAGGCAAAGATGAGAGATAAAACATCGACAAATAGTTGTAACATATGCTCCATCTAAGTTATGTTTTATAATTGTCCTAAATCCCCGGCTTTGATACCAAGCTGTGATGCCCCACCTCTATACCCGCGCTAGCCAAGAACACTACGGTGTAATGTTGTCAACTAGCATGGAGAATAAGGCTGTTGAGGAGCGACCATCCATGTAATTGCTTTGTGCGAGCACCGATATGTCAGATAGTAAAACATGCATTTCATTTTTTAGAGGAAATCCGACGTACCGATACAAACACAAAGCTACTACACAGTGGCTATAATAGTTTAGGACAATAAATATAAAGATAATACAGATAACATAAATGCGGAATACAGATGGAACAAAAAGTCTCATATATATATAATAACTGATATCAGTTACAATACATTTGACACAATACATATGATACAACTACAACTGTCGACTCTGGAAGTTATATATACAAATACATTATCAACTAATGTACATGAATACACATCATCCTAATCAGTACACTGACTACAACAAAAAGACGCAAAATGCTTCAAATGATATGAAAAGTCTTCATAGCTCTAGCAGCAACCCAAAGCTAAAAATCTACAACCTGTAAATACTCGGGTCTGACCCGAGTATTAAATTCAAAAGAAAATAATACACGGGTCAGTCTAATTCAAACTCAGTTATTAATGCACAGGAGCAATAATAATCAATATCGAATAGACGACAGTCACAATAATTCCCGTCTATCCGACTCTTTAAACAAAGAAAACGGATGACGGTCGATATAACAATTAATAGTGTTAAACAAAAATCAGCAAATTTAAATCATCAACAGAGATAAATAAGAAGATCATCGATGAAGATAATTTAGAAAACCACAAAATTACCAATTCTGATTGGCTGTAGTACACGCTAACGTGTACTGCCTCGCCAATACGGCATACGAAATACGCGACAGATCAATGAATCAAGAACAAATGAAATTCCAACTAAAGTCTATCAATTCTATGTGGCTGCAGTACACGCACGTGTGTACTGCCTCGCCACAATAAAACTGCAGTTGAAACAAACGATTAACCAAGAAACTAAACAGTCAAACAATGACAACTAAAGTGTCAAACTCAACTGGATAGCAAGATCTGGTCAAAATATACAAAACGAATACAAAGCAACCACCACAATGAAACTGCAGTGGCAAACAGGTACAAAGACAAGGGCAGGCTGCAACTAAACTGCAGTCACCACAATGTCACCAGGGCAATGGTTCAAACATGAAACGAATCAAAGGGGTGCAACTAATATTAAAAATTATGCAGTGATCAAAGAATGACAACATGAACAAACTCAAGTGATAACCGTTAAATGTACACAGGGATCACTGTCTACATGAGTTAGTTCAACATGCAAAAGAAACTGGCAACAAATACATGTCCAGATGAACTAGTAAGTACAACAGTAACCAGAGATATCCAGGGTCAACAACAAATGATCAAGTTACAAGTAGCTCAACATCATCAATGTACACAAGTGAGGATTGAAGAACAACAGCTACACCTAAATCATGCTTAACTAATCAGTGTGAACAAAAACAAAACTGCAGAAAAGTCATCAACAGTTCAAGCATATACAACAATAAAGACGAATTCGAGTACATCATGAAGCAGAACCAAGTGCAGTTCAACTGAGATGGACAACTCGAGAATAAACATGTACAAACTGTTTCAGTAAAGATCAAAAGTTAGGTGAGGAGGTCAAGATCAAACATGAACAAATAAACAGTCACAAATGACCAGAACAGTAATCAGATGAACAAATATCACAAATGCAGACAGGCCAAAGTCAAAGTACACAAGTGAATCCAGTGCCAACATGAACAAGCTCAAGTGATAACAGTGAAAATGCACAGGGAACTCAATAACAAATGCAACTACAGGTTAAAGTGATCCAACAACAGGTTCAACTGAGATGGACAACTCAAGTAAAGATACCGACTACACAAAAGTTCAATTGAATCGAGTTCAGGTCAGACAAACCAGAATAGATGCAATATGCACGCAAGTAAATGCAACTACAAGATGATTCATGAAATACAACCAAACCTGACCAGGTTGTATACATGTACACATATGCAAAGGCCTCAACAAAGAAGACAGTGGCAAATGCACTTTATCAAAACATAGCAGTATGGAAGAATGCAAACCAAAGAACATCTACAAAGGAATGAAGACCCAAACTACAGTTCGAGTTATATCCCAGTGCCAACATACCCAACTAGAGGTGCAGACTACAAGTGAATACAGACTGGAGACCAACATAATGCAACAGCCCCAAAACTCAAAAGAACAAGACGCAACAAAGGTAAATACAACACAGTGGAACCAGAATCTACTCCTAAACAACATCAAAGTGCAACAGAGCTCACGGCAACAACTACAAGTCCAATGTGACAGCAAACTCGAATGATCAAGAGCGACAGAGAAGATGGGCCGAGACAAAGCTCACAGGGGCCAGAAGATCAAAACTTAATTCATAGTGAAGTCAAAACACACGAAAATAAAATTTACCGTGAAATAAAGTGTTAAACAAATGTTTCAAAGTCCAGTGATGCAAATGCATCAGCAAAGCAAATGCCAACCATGAAATTCATGAAACAAGAAAAATGGTGAATGACCAAGTTCAAAATATACGTATTAATCTAGTCAAAGTCAAAGCCTATAGAAAATCAGGATATTCAATATCGAGAGAATCAAAGAATTCATAGCCGTGTGTGACCAATTCAAAATCAAAAGCCAGTGGTAAACAAATATCTCAAAAATTCAAAGCCGTGAAAATCACAAAATCAAGAATATACGAATTCGAACTAGATGTGAGCAGATCACTCACCTTATTCGAAGAACCCCAAATCGCAACGAAGACGAACTCGAACCCAGTGTCGAAGCATCCCAGAGACACGCAACTGATAGAGCAATGAATCGAGTTAACCCGAGCAGTTGAAGTCAACCCTTTTCGATTTTTATAAAGCCCTAATTATTGAACGAAGAGGAAGGAGGACGAAGCCGCCATTTTCGTTTCTCTCGATCGATGTTGTTCGTGAATTAGGTTTCGAATGAACGAAAGAATTAAAAAAAAGGGAACGGGCTTTGGATTATCACGGCATCAACAAAGGAAACGTGGGCCAATATGATTTTTAAAGCCCACTAACAATTAACAGATTTTTATCAAAGGAATTTCAAACTGATTAAAAAAATTTCAAACAGCAATTAGCTAGGAAAAGAAATCATGCAAAGACGATAATTAATCGGTACGAAATACCGGGTTGTTACATTGAAGCCGCGGTGTTGGCTGATGCTGATGGTGCAGTCGAGTCAAGGCTAGGGTTCCGTTCAACTTCGAACTCGACAGTGAGGTATCATCATTTTAATGTAACTGAATTTTGTATATACAGGTTGGAAAAAGGGAATTAGGAAATTAACAGTAAAGTGTTTTTTTATAAAAATATATGTATCAGTAAAGTATAAACATTTTTGTTTTTAACTTAAATATAATGAAAATGTATATAAACAGAGAAAAAGGGGAAAAATTATTTTTACAGTGAGGTAAGGTTTTTATTTTAAAATGAAAAGGAGGAAATTACTGTTTTACAAACATATTGAAGGAAATGAGTTTAACAGTAAAGAAATTTACTGTTTGTATGTACAGAAAAATATATAATAAAATATATCTATATAAAATGATATACATACCTATTTTAATTTAATATACATAGATAAATAGTGAATATATATATATATATACAGAAAAGATTTTGAAAATAGAAATTATTAGTTGAAAAGTTAGTTAAGTAAATTATACAAGTGTTAATAAAACCGTAAAATGTTTATACAAGGTAAATTAGTTGAAAATGGTAATTGATTGTTTGATTTAATTCAAGTGTTAATAAAACCGTAAAATGTTTATACAAGGTCTAAAAACATGAGGAAAACAAGTCGGAATGGAAATGGACTACAAACAAAAATAAAGGTGAGTTAACCTCTCTCATCTGGGTTTTATTTAAATTTAAATGGTTAAATTTAAAAATTTGGTTGTAATGATTGAATTGATTGGATGTGGTATATTATATAGTAGTATATAGTATATATTGGAGTGATTGATTTCCCGCATTATATAGCGGATGAGCCCTATGCACCGCATAATAGCGGATGATATTATATTAATCCCATATACCGCGATGTTCCACCTTGAAGTGGAATTGGTATTGTGCTAACATCTGTGGATGCAGGGAAATAGGTAGGAGGGATCCAACTGGATTCCTCAAAATTATTTAAATTGTTCTAATAATTCTGTGATATGATTATTTGATATTCTGTGATGAATTATATTGATAATTGGAATGTTAGATGCTATGGTTTGATTGGATATATTTGGACATTCTGAGTTATCAAAAATGTATAGATTTGGATTTTAAAAGAAAATAAAAAGAGAGAATTTGAGTAAGATGATTATAGCGAACTTAGGATAAATTAAAGAATGAATGGGAAAAGAAATAAAGTGGATTTTAAAATTGTTAATAAATAAATTTCAAGTGTGGGAAAGGAGATTTTCGAATAAATGGGAATAAATGAAATTTAAAACTTAAGAGGTATTAATTAAAGGAATAAAGGATTTATTTTTAAATTCAGAATTTAAATGGTTTGGGATGCAATAAAAGGATTTTTATGAAATTGGTATTTCCAGTTTAAACTCATAATAATGAAGTTAAATCCGGAATTTATGGAATTAATGGATTTTGAAATAAAATTGAGTAAGTAAAGGAACTTATTTTAAAATAAAGTAAATTTTGGAAATCAATTTGAAAATTGATTAAGTGTTTGAAACAAGGATCTTAAAAGGAAGATGAGACTATGGAATTTATAAACTGGGTTTATAAAAGTAAAGTAATATATCGGTGGATATTTGGAAGAATAAATTCATGGTGGGAATTTATTTAAGGAATGGGTAAATTTGGTTAAAAATAAATAGTGATTTATTTTTAAAAGATGTGAAAGAGAAGTGTATTTCCCTGGATAGCCAAGTACAATTCCAAAGCAAACTTTTAAGTATGAGTTAAAGGTTTTAAAGTTGTTTTTAAAGTATGTTTTAGAAATTTTTTTATTTTTAAATGTTTAAAGTTTAAAAGTAAGTATTTATCAAATTTAATTTAGTAGTAATTATTTAAAGGTAACTTGGTATTGTGTTTTAAAAGGATAAAAATGTAGTTTTATATTTTATAAAGTAATTTATTTTAAATATTCTTAAAGTATATATTTTTAAATAAAGTATTAAAGTAGTTTTAATTTAAATGTTTTAAAGTGTATTTTATAATAAAGTGTTTTTAAATTATTTTAAAAATCTAAAGTAATTGTACTTGGTGTTTTCAATGGAAATAAGTATTTGGGAATTTATTCCATGAGAAGAGTGTGGTTTGAAAACTGTTTTCAAAAAGGTTTGAAAGTGGGAATATATCTTGAGAAGATATTTGTGAGGTAAATAAATAATTTGGAAAATTATTTATGTGTCTGATGGTTGATTGTGAATGTTATTTGATAGTTAAATAACCGACTATCAATATTGGCTAATGCGCTAATCGTTTCGAAGAGACCGGGATCAGGATTTATTTCCTGAAAACCACTTCAATCCGGTTTGTACGTTTTCGTGGGAAAAACGAGTTCGGAGTCGAAGATGGAGTAGTGAAGTGCAAGGACTAGTCGCTACTAATCCTGAGGGTGATTCCAAAATGGATGTAATAGGAATAGTGCCTTCGGTTCCGTTCGAACCCGGAACAGACTTGTATGGATGAATGCTTTCAGAACATCGTCAGGTGGACGATGAGCATTCCAAGGGATATGTTCTAAAAAGGTAACGCTTAGCCTCGAGCCTCATCAACCGGGAATGACTGAAAATCAGGGGTTATGCAGCAAGGCTATGTGGGTAGCACCCGTTAGGGGGAGGTCATCCCTGTCTAGATGTTCCTTTTTATTCGGCTTAGTGGTGTGGTTGCTGATCCCAACCGTGGGGTGATCTTACTCGGAATTATCCAGATAGGGGTAGTTCCGGCCTTGTGTTGCGGGGGATCGGGCGTGGTCCTCGGTACGCTGATCTAGACCAGGTACCGTGACAGGTGGTACCCCAGTGCCTAGTCATTAGTTGAAAATCCATTTTCCCTACGCGCCTTTTACGAATTTTGTTTGTATAACCAACTTTGTGGCTAGTATGCTGGAATTTAATCATGTAACAATTTCAGCTATTTTAATAAGTATTTGTATATAGACACTACTATAATATCAGAGGATTTAGATAAGAAAGTGTTTTGGCTATCGTAAGGTAAAAACCCGACATGTTTATTTGTGTCGTGGTCTTACGAGATGCTTTTGATTTCAAAGGGTTTTAGAAAACTTTAATAATCCAATTGAGTGTGTTTTCTCACGCTGGTTTTACAGACTGACTTGGGTGTTGTTTATTATAATGCTCGGGTCAGACAGAGTATTACAGATATAGAATAGGATGCAGTGGAGCTCAGGAGACGAGCTGGATTGCTAGACGTATCGCCCTGTATTCCGCTGTGTATCGTAAGTGGTATTGTCATCTTGTGAGGACAAGTTATTATAACTGTCCTGAATTGGGATGTTGATTGTATTGTACTCTGATGATGTATGTATAAACAGATATAGTTTCTTCTGTAAAGATAAGTTATTATCTATTATATTATTCCGCTGCGATTGTGAGATTCTGATGTTGATTTTCTATTTTCTTCTTCTACCTCTTTCTTCTTCTTTTACCCTAGTTATTCGCTCTTTCGTACACTCTAGGTTGAACGAGGAAGAATTATGATCAACTCAAGGGGTATGGAACTGCGCGTTGCTACAAAAGGTTTTCAAAATCGAATTATTTTAATTAAAATCCTTTAATTAATTCCTGTGCGTTTCAACTTCGCACTACCAAACCGTAAGTTCAGTCATCACGAAATTTGAAATCCTATAATAACTCACTATTACGGATCCAATGAAACTGTTTTCGTTGGAATCTGAGACAGTGTCAAAAATGACTATTTTTACATGTTAATTAAATATTAAAATTTCCAATTTCTGCCAAATCGCTTTTAATCAAATTTTAAAACTTCACTAACTCCATTCAAATTCAAATAGCATTTAAAACAACGTTAGAAATCATTTTTATTCACATTAGATTCCAAATTCAATTAATTAACTGATTCAACTTATAATATTCATTTTTCAATTTTTAAATTCAATTAAATATTCCAAATTCAAACGACTGAAAAACTGGGTCGTTACAACTATAAAGTTGAATATGAACTATATTGGAATTTTGTCTGTCGTCAAATTCCATAAATCCTAATGTGATATAGCCTTGACGAAGAGAATTGGTGTAAATAATTGTCACTACCAAGTAACACTTAAAATAAAATTAGATTTTACCAAAGCTATATAGCGACAAAATTTAGCCAAAATATCTTACCACTAGCTAAGATGACGTGTGAACATTAATATTCGAATTGTTCAATATAATCGCTGACCGAATTTACACCTAAGAGTCACACAACCACAATGTTGTATCCTCCATCTACCACCTGATTTAATTAACTTATAACCGTTATAAATTAATTAAATTTATTAATATATATGAAGTATTAATTATAAATTTTTATTTGATTTGTTTTGATCGGTAGTAAAATTGGTGCATATACAAAAGTTGTATTATCGATATACGATATTGGTGTACTTTTAAATTTGATTTAAATGTAAATTATCTAACCTGGTTTAAAGTGGAGTGAGGCCCATATAGGGGCGGATGTGGAAGGCTACTACTTGGAGAGGAAGACTTGGAATTTGATTCCAAAAGAGTTTTAAATTGCAAATGAAATAAAAGCTACGCTTCCATCTTTAAACCCCTTCCTTCCTATGCTATTCAAACAACTCTAACCACTTTTTTCTTCAATTCTCCTCTAGGGTTGTGAGCTGCTACTATACCTTTCTTTGCTGGCCAAAAATCCTCTCTCATCCACCTGCTGATTCAAGCATTAAAAACAAAAATTCCAATATAAACGGTGCAACAGTGTGTAGTGCATTCAAGTTGCTTGCTCTCCTTGGAAGAATTGAATAGAGATTCAAGCAGAGTCCATTAGTTCAACATTCAAGGTGTATTCTCTAGGCTATAACAAGGTAATATTCTTATTTAGAACTTATTTATATATGTATTTACTCATTATATGATTTATGTGTGGTTAGATCAATTCTATTATCACAAATCCCTATATATATGTGTTGTCAACATGAGATGTGAATATGTATATATATTTTATGATTAATTATTATTATTATATATATGTTTGCATATAAGCTTTTGGCCATGGAATTTAAAAAAATCTTTTAATTTTCAAATTTTGACAATGTTTGAAAGAGGCTTTGAAAAAAATTGATTTTAATTTACATAAGTATAAAGTATAATATATATATATATTTTGTTAAATCATATATATATATGTTATTATTTCAAAAATAAAGAGGAATTAAATTATATATATATATATAATTATATAATATATTGTTTTGATATGTATGTGTATTAAATGAAATTCATATTATGACAGGGCTTGTGTGTAAAACCTTAATTTTATTTTAAAATCTTTCATATGTTGAAACTAATTTTAGTTTGGTTTTCCTTTTTTCTTTCTTTAATTTTCAAAACATGTGTAGCAGTCAAAATGTAACGACCCAGTATTTTGGACCATTCAAATCGATAATAAATCCACACATGTCGGACTTGAATAATTCAAAACGATGGATTGTAAATAAAATTTGGCAAAACTCAGCATATACAATAAATAAAATAATTACAGATCACAGACACAGAGTAATATAACAATAATGCAGCGGAAACAAAAGGATAGTAGTTCATGAAGCTACTATATATATATATCAGAGTTAGACAAGATACAACAGAAGTCTCGAATACAATAGATGTCTCAATACAATAATCATATACAAGATCTGAATACATCACTGGAATCAACTGAATAATTGAAAGCAGGATCGATAGATAGCTGGATCTCCAAGCGAAGCTCCAACTCCAAAGGTGAGTCTCAAATACTGTATCACTCAGCCTGACCCGAGCGTAAAGCAAAACACAAAACACTCGAGTCAGGATTAACATTCTTATATTCAATAAATCCAACTCAAGTGAAATATCAACTGAAATACAAGTAACTTAAAGGGTCTTTGGGATAACCATCCTCTAAGGGTCCGTTAAACTATTTACTATGTATTAATATACGCTATATACAGTAGTGTCTAATTAGTAAAGTATAATCATATAGAAAATAGCATTAAGGGGATGGAGAACCTTAACGCGGTCGGATCTTAAAATCATAATCGTAGTAAAGCTCGATATGGTAGGTGACACGGCACACAAGGCAATGCCAGGGTAGATATACCAATTACGCACACGGACTGATGGATACGCATAGCAGCCACTACCGTTCCACCTCGAACAACACTCCCAAATCAAGGGTGGCCACCAAAAATCACAAAGTAATAGAATGGTATCGAAGAAGTGTGTCCGATACGAGGTACTACCTCACTGGCCCGAGATCGCTCCTGTTTTAGCCACCTTATGCCAACTCACGGGAGTTGGGTCCACGTATATACCTTAGGATCGTCGCCACCATCCTACTTCATTCTGGAAACTCCACCGCGTACACAGTTGTCAAAGTGGTTTTCGGTATCGACAGAGAGTATGTCCATATCCGATCTCGGTCTCTTTAACAACCAATCGTAATTATAACACCATGGTCATTTCAAAATAGTTTATACCTCAAAACCAAAATATCATTATCATTTCAAAACCCAATTTAATACGATATCATTTTCACTTCAAATATATCCATTTCAAAATCATAGTACTTTTCCAAAGTTATAACGCTTTCGAAATCATAGCATCTTGGAAATCATAACACTTTGAAATTATAGTATTTTGGAAATCGTAACACTTTTCTTTTAAACAGATTAGATATTAAAATTAGTATATATATTAAAATAGTTTATAAATAAGATAGTTTATATAAATAGTTATAAGTTTAAAATAGTTTAAAATAAAATAATTTATGTTAAAAATGATTTGCATTAAAATAGTTTATATTAAAATAATTTATAAAGTAAAGTATCAATAGTTTTAAATATAATTTAAAATTTCTTTATAAAATAAAATAGCTTCCTCAAATTTCACAAATCGATTCAAATTAACTCGAATTCCAAAAATTTGATTTAATCAAATCTCAAATCATCAGTTTCAACTCGATTCAGCTTCTAAATAAACCATTTCAAATTATCGATTTCAAATATATATCTGAACCATAAAATAAGCCATTTCAATTTTAATATATTTCCAAGCTTTAAATATTCAACATTCAAAAACTAAATTCGATAAATTTATATACATATCAGATTCACTTTACAATTATTCAGTTTTGAAATATTAACTTAATCATTTCCACAACATTTAAATACAATTTCAATTTACAAATTTAAATAAACAAAATATCCCATTTAAATATATATAAGTTTGAAATATCCATTTAAGTCACCTTTTCAAATTTCAAGTTGTAAAACACTTCTTTAAATTTCAAATTCAATACATTTCAAATCAAACTTATTTAAGTATAATTCTTAAATAAATATAATTTCAATCAATTTCAAATCATTGTAAATTCTATATTTGAAGATATAGGTATTAAATAAATACTTAAACATATTATTTATCAACTTTATTAAATCAACTTTAATGAATCTTTAAAATCAATATTTATCAAAACCATATATTTCTTTTCAAAACCATAGAAATCATTTTCAAAACACTTATATATAGACCAACGGTGCCTGTATAAAATTTTCTATCCTGTGGTCAAGTGATACGGATATTTATCATTTCAATCCGCAATTTAATATATATATATATACGGGTATATATCTTTTCAACCCGCAATCCCAAATTCAATTCAATGAAAATCACTTGGGTTTATCATTTCAACCCATAACGATTTTCTCCTGTTCTACAGATCGTTCGGGTATGTATCATTTCAACCTATAGTGATTCTATACTAATAGGGAACTTGCAGAGTGATAACATATATGATAATAAAATAACAACAGCAACAGGCATATATCAACAATATAAATAACAGATAATGGTGTCAGATGTCACAGGTGAACAGATACAGATAATGACATATATAACAATGTAAATAACTAACAGCAGCATATTTCAATTGACATTTTAATTGAAATAAAATTTAATAAATATAAGAACATTAATCGTGAGTGATTGCTCACCTTTCGAGGCTAGAGAGATTTGACAAGGAAATAAGCTACGAATTCCAAAGCAACGCTAGTTGGATACGATTTGAATGAAGCAAACAAACACGACGGACAAAGCTGACAATTTGGAAAATGAGGAGACTAATCAGAATCAATTTTAATATAAAGTGGAAAATATATATAAGCTGTTATTATTATCATTCCCGAAATCAACATTTTAAACTTATATAAACTAACACATTATACTTTAAGATCCATGTTTATTATAAAACCGATAATTAGATATATATATATATATATATAGATATATATACTGTAAATAGTCAGATTCTCATATCTACCAAACTCTTATAAAAACACAACACATACAACTATATTACTGTTTACAAATTTATATTGATAAAATAATACAAATAAGACTAATATACTTATATAAACAGACATGCAAACAGACAGTTGTATTTATCACTTTAGAAAACCCAAATATAATACTAATATACGGTGAATACATATACTGCACACGCACAAGAGTTATACAACTTATATAACCAAACTATATATAGTACAAAAATAGGCCTGCTCTATTTTATAAATATAATTATATATACTGTAAAAATCTTGAGACAAATTTTACTTATATATATACTTATGATTAAAATATACATATATACAACATCATATTATATATTATAACTGTTTCAAAATATAGCTTAACTTCTACTAAAATATGTTAGGGTCAGTATAGACTAACATATATATATATATATATATATATAGCTAACATCTATACAACTACAACAATTGTTTTAAAACTATATAACTTTTCATATCCAAGTCTATATAAACTATATATGTATATCCTTTAATATCCAAACAAGTAAGTATAACTGTATACTACTAACATAGTTTATATAACTTAAGTAACTTTCATAACTTAATAGGCTTTATAAACTTAAAAATTTTCATATGGAAACAACTCGTGCAGACTAAAATATATATATATATATAGTACACTCACATAATATATACGAAACATGTCTAGCTTGGTACAACAACCAAAAGAATCAAGTATACATATAATTATAAGACGACAGCCAAATCACTTACACAAATTTAACATAAATAAATTAACACATGTAAAATCAAAAATCTTTATATATAGATATACCCTTTCAATTCATAATGTAATGCTTAAAAACAGTAATTGCAAATTTAAAATATATAAATACTATGGAAGCATATGCATATAACTTATATAATACAAATCTCTGAAACTGTATAGTATAATAACCCCTTTATATTGATATAAACTCACAACTATGAAATTTGAAGTATCTACAAATACAACTACATATATATATATATATATATAACTGTAACACATATTTCTATACCATTCCATAATATATTATATATACAATAACAACATATATATATATATATATAATATACAACATTCACCCATATGCAGATCGACACACACAAAAATAATAATCAAAGTATATAAATACTATAGATTTACGTATTATATATATACATAACACTTACCAAGCCCTTGAATATACTGACTATAAAAATTTACATATATATAGATAAACGTCAATACACGAACAACTTATATATTATACATCAAAAACCTATCTATACATATGTTAAATTATGACAAATAGGCAAACCCCTATACCCTGTTCAATTGCAGATCAATGTAAACTCTATATATATACTTACATACCTATATACACACTTCGTTTCTATAAAGAGAAGTCGAGAGTAGGGAAGTTGTGCTAGTGACTCGGTGGGGCAAGGTGTGGCCGAAGCCAGCTGTTTGACAGGGGAATGGGAAAGGAAAAGCGGTGAGGGCTGGAGCAGAGGCGGAGGCGGTGACGTCAGTGGGTGGGCTGCAGTGGACAAGGTCGGTGATAGGCTGACTGGGCGGCCACTATGGTTCACGGTGGGTTGGAAAGTTGCTTGCGTGGGAAGGATCTGGGTTGGCGGCGATGGACTTAGAAAAAGTGTAGATCTATATGAGGAGAAGACGAACAGTATACAACTTATTATATATTCTCTTTTTTCCCAACTGAAAGGCAAACTGTATCGGAAAAGAATTCGAACGAACAAAATGTATGAACCAAAACACACTTTATTGAAATGGTAAAATGTCAGAGAATATCAAAAGTTAATAACCAATGGTTATATAAATTTTTAGCCGTTTGGCAAATGAATGGGCACAAAAGTTTGGAGACTCAAAACTGGTACCGCTACGATAATCGTTTTACTGATTTCGTGGCGTACCCGACCCCGAAATATACAAATGAATATACTACGGAGATCAGCACGACGAGACGATCAAAACGGTATACATATGTCAGTGGTACGACCATCCGAGCAAAAGTCGGTATTGGTACCGAAATGCTGCTAATCTATCGCAAATAAGGTAAACGAAGCAATAAAAGTCAAAATTTGGGTAAACAAAATATGACGTCTCACTCAGAAGATGATTTACAAATTTTCTATGTAAAAATATTTAGGTTTGGAAAACATTTTATTATCATCAATTTTAACTGATATAAATTGGAATAAAATTACACTAGAAAATAAACTTCAATATTATTAGATGAAAATTTACCGGTTGCTATATTTAACTAGACGTATTCCAAATATCAAAATTTTATTTCAAAATTTAAGCATTTGAAATTTTACAAAATTTCAGTTAAATATATTAAAACAGTTAAAAATTTACGGGTCGTTACACAAAATCAATCATAATGCATATGCGCATATACTATGTAAATATATATGTACACATAATTATATGTAAATGCCATTTTTTTTTGGCAAAGCCAGCCTGTTTTTATAGTGGCCAGTCCACTCTTTATTAATCAACCAACATACAACAGTTAAAAACACAAAGCAACGAAGCAGAGGAAATAAACCCCGCAACCAAAATTATAGCATGACAACATCATGACAAAATTTTAAAAATAAGTGCTGAAATAGAAGACGAACACCGCGCAAATCTTCTCAAATTCCTTTCTTCCCAAATCACTGCAATCGTAAGCTTAAGATATTGGAGAATGCGATTAGACTTCATAGATTTCCACTTGGTTAAATGAAAGATACGAACCCATTCGTGTTTGAAATTTCTGAGGGGAGGTCTCTCTTGAATATGCTGAAGAACTTCTTTCCAAACATGGTAGGAAAAAAGACAATTGAAAAACAAATGACCTACATTTTCAGCTGCACGATTGCACAGAATGCTTTGAGAATGATCGATTAAATGCTTTTTAACGAGATTATCCTGAGTATGAATTGCATTCATCAAGCATTTCCAAAGAAGAAAATTGTGCTTCTGTTTCGAGCCCGACTTCCAGATGCGATTATACCAAGGAAAGGGAGCTGAGTTTTGATTCTGAACTAAGGCATTGTAAACCAAGGAAATGCTGTGAAGTTTGCCTTTCCACCTGAGCCCGTCATGATCCATGTTCTCAAAGGAGGCAGAAATGGAAGACCAGAGGTTGTTCAGAGAAGTCGAACAAACATGAGGCAAGTGAAGAACCCCATTGATAAAAAACGAATTAGCATTAGCATTAAGGGGAATACCCGAATTATAAATGAGATTATTATCAGTAAAGTGAGACAGAATCTTTCCTGGAGCACTCCATGGAGAATACCAGAAGGAATTCATAATGTTGCATTGAACCATTGGCAGGTAATGTCTTCTATTCGCCATAAGTCTTTTCCATAGAAAGCTAGCATCTTTATTAACCTCCATGGTCCAAAAATTGCCACCCTTAAGGTTGTACTGTCTATTCCAAACCTCCCATAATCCCATATTATTACTAAGCAGTCTGTTAACATGGTGGGAAGTAGTTGCTATGTTCCACAATTTAAGATTAATTATACCAAGACCACCCATTTTAGCAGGTAAAGTAATTTTCTTATATGCAATTGGGATGAGTTTAGTGGAGTAAATATTTCCATGCCAAATGAAATGATTGAAAGCACGATTTAACATGTTAATAATTTTATTAGGGATGATAAAAAGCTTAAAATAGTATACACACATAGCAGTGGCAATACTTTGAATGATGACCATCCTACCTGCTTGGGATAATTTAGCACCATTATAATTTTTGAGTCTATTGGATATTTTTTCATATAATGGCAGGCATTGAGCATTTGAAATTCTGGACTTACACATAGGAGCACCAAGGTACATAGCATTTTGACCCATGGCATTAAGCCCAGAAATCTGAAGGATATTCTGGTAAATATTATCAGAAACCCCAGCAATATTAATATGAGATTTACTTTTGTTTGTGTATAGACCTGTCATCTGATTGAAATTTTGAAGGGTAGACAAAACACTAGTGATTGATTTAACATTTGGGTTAGTAAATAGAAGGAGATCATCAGCAAACATAAGAGTTGAAATATGATGTTTTTGGCACTTAGGATGATAATCCATATTTTTATTATTGCATTCAACACTAATCAAGGAAGTAAGAACTTCCATAACTAAGATGAAAAGGGAAGAGGAGATAGGATCTCCTTGTCTAATTCCCTTATGGGTTTTGAAATAACCAAACGACTCACCATTGAGAGATAAAGAGACATAAACAGTAGATATGCAAGTATATATCCAAGCTAAGAAAGGTAGGGGAAAGTTCATTCTGGACATAATGGATATGATAGCCTCCCAACTAACAGAATCATAGGCTTTATGTATATCCAGTTGGAGGAAGCACCTAGGGGAAATGTTTTTCCTATTGTAACCTTTTATAATTTCTTGAGAGAGTAAAATGTTATCAGTAATAGATCTCCCTGAAACGAAACCATTTTGATTAGGAGAAATTAAGTCAGAAAGACAATTTTTTCATACGGGAAGAGATAATTTTAGCTATACATTTATAAATGACATTGCAACAAGCAATGGGCCTAAATTCAGAAACTGATTGGGGGAGATTAACTTTAGGAATAATGGCAAGTTTAGTATGGTTTATACCATTCAACAAGGTATTGGATTTAAAAAAGTGTTGAATAGCTTTACAAAAATCATGTTTAACAATATGCCAGCATTTCTGGAAAAACATAGCAGAAAAACCATCAGGGCCAGGAGAGCTATTTGATTTCATTTTTAGAATGGTATCATGTATTTCATCTGTGGTAATTAACTGGATTAGACTATTGGCCTGTTCATTAGAGATTGAATTAAGAGGCAAATCATTTAGCACATGAAGATTAGCAACAGAGTCAGAATGAGAAAAAAGAAATTTGTAATAATTAAGAAAGGAGTGCTTAATACCAGAATGAGTGTTAACATCAAACCCATGCCTATCTTTAATCATGTGAATAATGGAAGAAGACTTCTTAAGTTTCAAAGAATTATGAAAGGTTTTTGAGTTTTTATCTCCTCCTATATCCCAGAGAATTTTATTTTTTTCACGGAGCATTTGCAACTCAGATTTGATAGCTAATTTCAATCTTTTGGTGATTTCCTTAACTTTGTTAGAAAACACTACATTACTGGGATCATTCTGCAATTGAATATGTATATCATTAAGTTCTGTGCTAAGTTTGGTAGAAAGAAGGTTACCCTTACCATACTTATTTAATGACCAAGCTTTAATAGAAGCTTTACAATCTTTAAGCTTCGATTGAAGAATAAACATAGGATTGCCATATTTGGGAGAGTTCCAAATATTAGCAATCAATGGAAAAAGTTTTGGATCATCAAACCAACTATTAAAAAATTTAAATGTAGAAGGACCTCTAATATTCTTGTTTCCCCAATCCATAATTATAGGACTATGATCAGATAGAGATGGAGTTGGGAAAAAGGACAGAAGAGAAGGCCAAGCATTGAAAGCAGCAGCATTAAAATACGAACGATCCAATTTACAAAAGGTTCTATTACCTGATCTGCTACAGTTATTCCAAGTGTAAAAAACACCAGTCTTTGGAACTTCATAAAGCTGAGCTAGCAGAATGGCATTATTAAGAGGAGCAACATCAACCATAGTCAGAGGTAAGCCACCCTTCTTAGCCTCAGAGCATTGCATACAATTAAAGTCACCAAGGCAAATCCAAGGGATGGAAGTGAGAAAAGTTGGAAGAATGTCAAGAAAGTATTGTTTATTAGCCTTCTTATTATCTGCATACACAAAGGTAATGTTAAATTTAACTTTGAAGGTAAGTGATCAATATTGCAGTGGATAAATTGTCTATGAGTAACAGAAGCATTAATAGAATAAGCTTGAGGATTCCACAAAATCAGCAAGCGACCAAAAGGGGCTGAAGTATGATTGTGAATAAAAGCCCACCCAGGTGCTATACGATTAGCAAAAATGTTAGTTTCTTCTTCTGAGTATTTAGTTTCACTGATGCATATAATTTCCAAGTTTCTGCCTTTGATGAGTTGTTTATAATTAAAAGACGAAAAAGAAATAAATTAGTTAAGATTAAGATGTGATAGATTTTCCAAATCCAACTTGAAAGGCAAGAGAGTAATAAAAGGAAGGAGAAAGATCTCTGCACCGATTCTCTTTTATTAATTTCTTAAACTAAATTAATTTCATTATACTTTCACCCATTTCTCTCCTTATTGGTTGCCTACTTTAACCTAGTCCTTTGAATATAATTAATTTTGATTAGTTAAAAAAGACATTTTGACATTTTATAATATATGTATATAAACATAAGCAAACTATATATATATATATGTATATATATATATGTATATATATATATATGTATATATATATATATGTATGTATGTATGTATACATTGAACTTAAATTTATACTTAATTTTTTTATATTTGTACTTATAAGTAAAACTATTTAACAATTTCATATGTTACTTTGAAATGATAGATTTGTTACTTTGGTTGTGTATTTCCTTTGTGTATGTAAATGTGTACGTTATGTGTTCATTAGTTCTATATAGTTGACTGGTTATATATATATAACAACATTTGTATATAGTTTCAGTATGTCCGACTTGAGGCTACCGATTGGTGCATAGAATCCATTGTACCATTGAGATGCACGACCTGCAGATGTGATCCCGTAGTAGAAGGGAAGAGAGTTTGGAACATCGGTTTAGAGTATGTCATATTCCGTTCCAGTGTACGATTGGGTGATGTGACAGGTCCTATGTGCCAACTTCTTTTGAGGTGTTGGTTTTTAGGGGAATTTACAAGTTAGTTGTGGCTCTCGATAGGTCTCTTTGGTCTAATGGAAATTTGGCATGATTTGTTGATATACAATTTAAGCGTATGTATAGTTCGGTATGCCTGAATTAGGGTTACCGAATAATGGACAAAATATATTATACAGATGTATAAATATGCAGTTCAAGTGATATATATATATATGTATATATAATTATAGATGCAAAGTTTGGACGATTTATATATATATATATATATATATATATATATATATATATTGGTTTGGTATGCCCGACTTGGGGCAATCGTGCAATGCGAGGCACTTTAAGAACGGATCACGATCCACATGGGTACGACAATACTTCGGTATTGTGTACATGTGTGGGAAGGGAGTATGTGACCGAGTTAGGGGTGTACCCTAGGGACAATTCTGTAATTTATTGAAAATTAATTAGCTCTGCAATCAATTCTGGTTCATTATAAAGGTGTTTTTCTTTCTGTTATATATTTGTTATAATGTGTTATAAATAATTAAATGCTTAATTAAAACAAATTTAACAGCAAATCCATAAATGGTGTGTTTGTGATAGTAATTACAAATAGTTGTAATCATGAGTATTATATCACAATATTATAAAACACATCATTTTAAATGTTCCTAGTCAAGGTGCATCGAGACTGGATATCGATGTATGCATTGAGAGCAGAGTACGTAACGCTCTCTAAATGTTGGAAAGTGTATTACACGTGACTACTGGGGCACATAGGGTTACATACTAATAATTATTGGATAACTATGGAACGACTCACTCGATAGTTTTTTGTTGATTAATATAACTAAAGTCAAATAGAAAATATCGACGTGACTTATGGCGACCCACCTTTCTGACCCCTGGGAACGACACTTAATAGGTCCTCGGTATTCATGTGTCGTTGCCCAAGCATTCGAAAGATAAGTTGTCTTAGGGTAAAATAAATAATAGAAAGAACAGAATAGAAATACCGCACAACGAAATGGCTACATATAATATAAAATGATATATACAAAAAGTTACTCCTAATAAGGAGTTATCGGAGTTATAAAAAAATACTATATCTAACAGATAGATAGCTATACATTCCGACTTTTCATTTTTAAGATACAAAATACACCTATATAATCATATAATGGAAATAAATAACTAGATAACTAAGGAGCCACCTACTCGATCACCGTCTTTAAAGAGCTCTAAAGAAACCTGCTATTCTTGGACTACCCAAATATAATTGAGTACCCGAAAGTTTAGGGAAAATAAACAACTCATGTCAGACAAAATGTCTGGTATGAGTAAAAATATGAAACAAATGGGTTGTATTTAAACAATAACACGTGGGACCACGCCTCTAACGTGGAACAGGTTTTCTCCCACATAAACAACAACCAAACATAACAAAAATGGAAATGAACAATAGGGAACAAATTCAAATATAGACGATGGGCAAAATTAGTATAACATTCAGACTTGAAAGAATGGAAATAGTTTGAATAAACATCCAAACTGGACAGAATGGATAAAACAAGGAAACAGTCCAAATTTGATAGAAGTCTAACGACCCACCTTTTTGGACGGTTTAAATCGACAATAAACCACACATGTCAAATCAAATCATTCAAAAGGGAGGATTGTTAATGGGGGTAAATAAGAAAATAAGAGAAAAGTAGGAAAAACAAAACACAGAATCTCACAGCGGAATGACAAAATATAATAGTCAAATAAACAGTTCATGAAGCTGTTTTACAAATAACATTTGATTACACTTTCACAATATATCAGAGTTATACATGCAGCAGGAATAAATAAATAATGCAGCGAAACAACATGATACAATGGGATAAAATAATAATATAATACTAAACTCCATCTTCGTACTCCAGAACAACGTCTTCAACACTGAAAAGCTCAGGCTGACCCGAGCTTAATGAAAAGGTAAAACACTCGAGTCAGAACTAAAAGATCTTATGTAAGTTAAATCAAAATAAGTAAATATGAGTGTAACGGCTTCAGAGATGTTTACTGGATTTTACATCTCCTATCCAGTGTCTAATGTGCGTGCAATAACTTAAGAGATGTTGGGAATTCCATCTCCTAAGGATTCGTTAAACTATCTACATATATAATACCATACACTATTATAATATGTCTACAGTAAAGTAAAGTATTAAAATATAATTAAGGCGTTACCCATATCCCCCTTAACACATTTTTATATAACTACCGTAGTCTATACATATACTGTAAGCTCCACCAAACCAGTGGTTTACTCAGGGAGCACTCCATAGGTACGATACAAACCAACGTCGTAGTGGGCTCGATCAGGATAAATATAACAAGGCATGCGAGGCAATGCCCAGGGTAGGATTCTACCGTTTTGCACTCCCGGACTAGTGGTAATGCATAGCAGCTACTACCGCCCACCTCAAGATATACTCCCATAATCAAAATCGAGGGGTGGCCACCAATCAATCACAAAGTAACAGATATAGTATCGAAGAAATGTGCCCGATCGGAGGAGAGACCTCACTTGGCCCGGTATAGCTCCTGTTTTAGTCATTTTTATTATGACCCGAAAGTCAAGACTATCCATCATCGTTCTCTTACTTCATTCCAGCAGCGTTCACCAAACCATCCTACTTCATTATTCTCCACCACGTGCACAATTGTTAAAGTGGTTTCGGTATTGGCAGAGAGTATGACAATATCCGACCACGGTCTCTTTAATAACCAAAAGCTTATTTCACACCGTGGTCATTTTATAAAACATTTATATAATAAATCCAGAAAACAGTCCATACTTTCATTTCAAGATGTCCATATACTTATTCCAAAAGTATAAATATATTTGTAAATACCGAGGAAGATTTCTTTCAATCAATTTCGAAAATAATTTATAAATCTCTCTCAAACCATTTATAAACTATTTATATGCTTTAAAACCAATTATAAAGCTATTTATAAATTCTAAACAGTTTACAACTCTTTCCCTTTTCATAAACTTCGACGCAATTTCCTTTAAAACTCTTCCAAATCCATTTATACAAGTTCTTTGATAAAACCCCTTCATCAAATCCTTTAAAACCTTTATAACTACTTTATAAAACTATTATAAAATCCTTTTAAAAAAAATATTTTATAAAAATCCTTTTATAAAATCCATTATAAATCTCTTACAAAACTTTTATAAATTCCTTACAAAACCTTTTAAAAAGATTCTAACATCTTTTACAAAATCTTTTATTTATTAAGTTGTTATAAAAGTCTATATTTATTATCTTAAATTAAATTTTAAATAAATCTTTAAAACTATATTTATTATAATATATTAAATTAAATTTAATATATATATATATATATATTAAAACTATATTAAATATTTTCTCAAATTAAATTTTACTATTTAAAATATATATTTAAAACTAAATAAAATTATAAGTAAAAATCTTAAATTTACATTTAAAACCATATATTAACTTATAATTTGAAGCTTTAAAACATATAAAATAAATTATTTTCCAAATATAAATTTTAATGAAATCATTAAATTAAATTTAGAAATCAAATTTATAAATCAAACATACTTTACCATTTAGAAAATAATTTAATACAGAGCAACGGTGTCCGTTCTACCCTATGGTCAAGTGATATAGATATATATCATTTCAACTCGTAATAAAATTAAATTTTCGGATATATGTCATTTCAACCCGTATCCCAAATGACAATTTTCCAAATCCATAAAATAGCTCGAGTTTATCATTTCAACCCATAACAATTTTCCCTAATTCTATAAGATCGTTCGGGTATGTATCATTTCAACCCATAGTGATTTTCCAAACAATAACTAAGGGAACTTGCAATGTGATAACAACATATAAAATAAACATAACATCAAATCATCCAAAATGTCAACAATTAAGCATCCATCACAATCATCATTCAAATCAACCAATAAATCAGAACAATTAACTAATTATCATTATCGGGTATTTAACTAACAATTTAAATTCAATATTAATTTAAATATCAATTTAATTCAAATTAAATTCAATTTCAATAAAAATGTCAAATTAAACTACCAAACAGTAATCAATAAATTTCTTATCACATCATAAATTTAATTCAACTAACATAAGAAGGTTTAGTATTTGCGAGTAGGTTAAATCGCTCACCTTTGATTTTTAGTCGATTAAAAATCCAAATAAAGCCCAAAATTCTAGCAGTCTCAAAATGGACGGCCGAGAGAACTTCGTCAATTTTTGGCCAATCCGAGGCTCAATTGCAAAAACAAACTGCAGATTTAGATTGCGTTCGTTGAGAGCTATCCAAAGATATAAAGTTCGATATAGTTTGAAGAGTTTGAATTTTCAATTTGACTTTGAATTTGGGAATTAGGGTTTGGGTTGTCTGCCATTGGAAAGAGGAGATGAGAAAGAATTGTACATACAGACAATAGAAAATAAAAAGGCTGCTGGGGTTTATAACAGCCTATATATAGGCAACGATGGATAAGAATGGATGGTACAAATCGAATTGGGCGAAACGATTACTCGAACCCGAAAAGCCCGTTCCGTTTTCGAAACGAAAATATGTCGTCCAATATATCGAAATATAAGTTTTTGATATTTTTAAACTCAATGGAACAAGTTTCAAACCCCAATTCCATTGTATATAGAAGTTAGCTTTTAAAATCAATTTATATTCATTTAAATTCCATTGGTTGATTACTACGCGTTTCGAGCTCGCACGAATTAATGACAAGTCCAATCGCTACGAAACTTGAAATCCCATAATAATTCACTATTACGGGTCCGATGAAACTGGTTTTGTGAAAATTCGAGACAGTGGCCAAAATGGCTAATTTTCACGTTAATTAAATAAATTATTAAATTGATTTAATCACCTTAAAATTCAAATTTAAAAGTTAACCATTTTATCATTCTTAATTTCATAGAAATTAATAATCTATTAAAATAAATTTTCCATGTTATATCCACTATTTAAATATTACATTAATTTCAAAGTTCAATTGCAATTGTAATAAAATTATAGTTAATTATATTTTAAATTCCAATATTTTTTTTATTTTGATTTAAATTCTTATTATTAAATCATCAAATACCTTATGAATATAATTAACATTAGTTTACATTCTTATTCTACAGTTATCATCTTTTACCATATTAATTATAATATTTCAATTTTATTAATTCAATCAATTACCAATTTAATTCCTTGTTTACAATTATAACCAAATTAACATTACAATTATTTCAATTGACTAAAAGTACATTAAAATAATTGTCAATAACATTCAAACAACATTATTAAATCATATTCTAATTATTTTTCTCATTAATAAATCATAAATTTTAATTTCTCACAATATTAAATTTCAAAATCTTATTTAATTTAATATATTTTTAATTATTGAAAAATACGGGTCGTTACAAGAAGGGTCAAAATAAGATAACGGTCTAAACTTGATATAATGGAAAAAATCAATACTTAAACACCACGAAGAATGGGTGACTCTTCTCGTGGTAGTTTAAAGATAAACATATTCAAAGGTTCGAATCAAATAAAGAAAGGAAAATTTCCAATAATGACTAGGAGAGTGCGCACCGTTTACTGAAAGTATACCTCTAGAAATATACTTGAGAGAGTCATATGCTCTATGACTTCTCGCAGACACGTCTAAGCCAGACCCCGCCAACCTTACCGAGAATCCGAGTATTTCACATCTTAGTGCACGAATATCCGTAACCAATATAGAGTAGATGTGAAAATACCCTAATGGGAGCAACCCCACATAGTTTGGCTTCCACTCGCTCTTTGGGTTTAGTCATTTTCGACAAAGGATAACAAAGATCAAATGAGAAATACATCATTTTAGAATGATGAAAAAAAACAAAGAAGGCTGAGGTAACTGATAGCCGTGAAACCAAATATCAAGGATATAAAATGATCGTATTTGGAAATTAAGTCTTGTATACTTATCACCACTCATCGAATTCAAACTTGTAATATATCTTGGTTAACAACAATACCAGACAAGTCAAGGTAGTGTTACCTCAAAGTCATGTCTCACGATTATTCTTAACTTTCGAAATAGCGACAGATCTACTTCTTCGATGTGTGTTGCTAAGTATACAAATAAATTGTTTACATATAAGTGATATCGCTTTATAGAAATTAATTCATTTCCGTATATGAATCAAACTTTTATTTTTAAAACCGAACTCGTGCTTGGGCTTCACAATACAAGTATTAGCTTTAAAACATTTTGTTAAAGGAGTTCACTAACTTTAAACATTATTATAAAAAGGATTTAATAACTTAAACCATCCTTATTACATTGATTGATTAACTTTAAAACTTCATTAATTTAGTTGATTGATTAACTTCATTTGCCTTTAATCCAAAAGAAGTTAATCACTTTTAAACACCATTAATTTAATTAATTTTTTTTATAATTAATTAAATTAAATAAATAAATAATTTACTATTATTAATTAAAAAGAATAACAAAGTCAAAACATCCTTGTTACTTTGATAAATTCACTTTGAAACTTCATTAATTAAGTTGATAAATTAACTTTAAATGCCTTTAATTGACAAGGGTAAATCACCTTTAAAACATCATTAATTCAATTAATTAGTAATATTTGAATATAAATAATTAAATTAATTGATAAGTAATTAAATATCGTTTTTAAAAATGATTTATTAATTATAAACATCATTAAAGGAAAGGTTAATTAAAGTTAAAACAAGTTGATTAACTTTAAATAAAACATTTATTAAAAAGATTTATTAATTTAAAACCATCATTAGGAAATTAATTAATTTACTTCAATCCATCATTATTGAATGATTAATTATCCTTAAACATCATTAAATAAAATAATTAATTAAATTAAACCTTCGTTAACCAAGTAATCGGTTAAATTTAAAACACATCATTAACTAAGTAATTTGTTAACCTTAATCCTTATTAATTAAATAATGAATTAAATTAAATAATCATTATTAAAATGCTTAATTACTTTTAAAAATATCATTAATCAAAATCTTCCTTAACTTGTAAAATGATTCCAAGCACGATAATGAAACCAAACAGTTTCTATAAAAGGTGATTTTCCGAAAGTGCCAATATATCAACTATCGCTATACGGTCAGTTCGACAAACAAATTTACGACAATAGCCATACAACCAAACATCACATAGCAATGGTTTAAGCACAATACAAGGTAAATAATGATGATACAACATGTAATAAGTATTTACTAACAATTATATTAACTTTAACCACCAACTTTTCATATAGCTAACCACATGCTTACTAACTTTCAAATACAACAACTTTTCAAAGCATGAAACAAACAAACAACCAAACCATCACTTAACATATACAACAAGCATTCATAGGCTATTAACATGAATATTAACATAGTATAAACTTGGTTTAAGAAGGTGTAGTTTTACTCACCGAAAGCTATCCAAACCCTCGCTAACTTAGGGTATGACCTAACACTTCCATTCTTAAGCAAAAGATGGAGTCTTGGACCCTTAATGCACTAGGCAGGCTTGGCCTTGAAAGAAGAAGGAAGTGAAACTTGTTTTGGTAATGTGGAATGTCTTTGGATAATCATCGAATTCTAAAAAATAGGTCATTTTCCAACTGGTTTTTGGGCTACTTACTCTTGGATTTTGAAAAACTGGTAAAGAGAAAAGTTTTAGAAAATTACTTTCTCTATAATTTCAATAAAATAATCACTCAATTTCGATTAGGTTTGAATAAGATATGGTCAAAAGAAGAAGGATCATTTTCGGACTTGAAATTCTGGGTGCAAAAATACTCTGTAAACAATTGATATTTTGACATAGCGCTTGAAATTTGAAGAAGTGATAGACATAAAAGTTGTAGCCACTGGAATTTGACATGGTTTGAATAAAAAAATAACTTTATTTGGACAATATATGAGAGAGATCTAATCGGTGGAAGAAGAGGAAAATTTAGAGAGATGAAAGGCTATTTATAAGCAAGTGAAAATGTGAATTACCTAAACACCCCTTGTTCTTTACCCTCCACGTTGTTTTGCCACGTCAACACCCTCCACCATACATGCCATTTCAGCCTCCACCATGTCCTCCCATCATTATGTCAAAGAAAACATGTTTAAACGTGTTTTGTACTCGAGTCGCCAAAGGGTCAAATCATGTCTCTTAAGGCATCTTTTAGTATATACATGTATATACTTAAGTATACATACCTATGTATATACCAATATATACCAACTAATTTACATTCTTAACCATTAAAATGTTGTTTCAAATATAAACAAGGCTCACAACTTTTATACTAGGGCTGTCAATGGATACCCGAAAAATCTGAAATCCGTCCGCATCTGCATCTGAAAAACGGATAAATATCCAATATCCAAAAAAATGGATGCGGATGCAGATATCAAAACATCCGCATCCAAAAATTATCCATCCGGTATTTTTCAAGATTACAGTTTACATTATGTGTATTTTAGTATAGTGAAAGATATTTATTTATGGTTTTATTAAGTTAGAAGTTTATAAAATACGCACTAAATGCATATTAACTGCTTAAAACTATTTATTATCATTACATTTTTTTATTTTTAATACCTTAATAATCAATGGGATTGAAAAAAAATTTATGCTAAACTAAAATTTTCTATTCATATTTCTTTATTTATCGGTCGTTAGCGGAAATGATAATTATCCGATATCCGTCCGTATCCGTGGATGCGGATATCCGATATCTGAAAATGATTTCAGATGTAAATGCGGATTTGGCTCTATCCGCATCCGAAAGTATCCGTTGACGGGCCTATTTTATACGACGAAACGTCGAAAATTCGGAAAACGAATTCCGATCACATTTTCGATTTTTCTTCGAACTAGATATTTTTGTAAACTAATTTTGAAAACTATTTTATCTTCAATATTTATTATTTAAAAGAGTTTTTATTTTAGTTATAAAACCTATTATTTGAATATTTAAAATTAATTAAATATTCAAAAATTAATATGGTGAAATTCCAGGTCGTTACACTCTTCCCTCCTTTAAAGAATTTCATCCCGGAAATTTACTACAATCATATCCCAGAAAACAAACTATCCTAGAAATACCTAACACATTAATCATATGTAACTTATCCAGCAATAAGTAGTATGATATAAATCTATATGCAACCTAATTCAGAGAATACCCTAAAATAAAATACTTCGTATGCAAGCATATCAAAAGGTAAATTTAAAACTAAATGCCCGACCTCTTATATTCAAAAATTTATTTTCAAATTTCTTCCAAAAAGAAATGTATTAAAACCAAAACCAAAAATGACTAGGAGGCAGTCCTCCTAGCAAAATATTTAAAACTCTAGAATCAAAACAACATGAAGCATCGAATGGTATTCTGGTTTTTCAAAATACAACAACTAGAGTGAACAATCATTATTTCTTTCCAAAAAATTTCAAAATCACTTTTTTTCAAAAGCACCGAGATTTAAGTCCTTATAAACAACAATTCAAAGACCTTGGCGTATAGTTTTAACTTTATAAACTACAGTATATAAGACCACGCAATCAATCAATCAAATTAAATTAAATCAACCAAATTCCGTAATGGAATATACTAACACTATCAATCGTTCAAATTTCATAAGGGAAAAATCTAATACTCAACATTATTTAAAATGTCAAATGATTAACAACAAACTCCTAAATTAGGTCCAAAACTTTCTTAATTGCCCAAAATATAGATAATTATCTAAGCATACCATTTTTTGCTCATTAGCCTTTGGTTATTGTTTAGAAGATTATCCAAACTTACTCGAAAAAAATTGAAAGTTATACTCTAAAATTATTGGTTTCTTGACTACACCAATCTTTCTAAATCACATAAATTTGCATTTAATATTTTATTCAATACTAAAATTGTTTATGAATTATTTCATAAATTTTCATCTAAGTTTAAAATTATTTTATAAAGTCCTTTCTTTATAAAACACCAAATAATAACTTATTCCACTTTATTTACTTGTATAATACCAATATAAATACTAAGAGTATATACAAAACACAAAATTTATTTTGCTTTTCATAATTTAGGTGAAGATCAAATCAAAATTTGGGTCTTTTAAAACTGAGTCAACCTCTCGACCTCTTTAACTTAGAGTGTTAAAATGGATGATGTTTATGGGTTGACCCAAAACAACAAATAGTTTTCCAACTTATATGTTTTAAACAAAAGCTATGGTTGTAGTAAAACAATGTCTATTAAAACCTTTCTACCTTTTCACATTAAGGTGTTATAATGAATCATGTTTATGGACTGACCCAATAACACCAATTAGTTAACACTGCTTAGATACTTAAATAATATCTATTGTTTTGATTAAACAACATTATCAAAGCCTTCATATCCAATCTAACCCATTTAAATCAGTGTTAAATTACCTCGTATATTATTTAAGGGTAAAATTCATTTATCAAAACAATTCTTATCCAAAATACTTTTTATTTTGGAAATCAATTCCCTTTTAGGGAACTTAAAGATTAAATACCCAGTTATAAATTTAAAAACTCATATTTGAAAGCATAGTACATTTTCTTTATGAAATAACTTCAAACAATTTGTTTATTAAAATTCACTTTGGGTTCGTTTGGATTTGAATTCATTTCGATCGCACAATGATAAAGAGAATAATTTACTAAGTACTCTACAACATTCACCTAAGCAACATCTGATCGTCACTTAGAAGATTATTCAGATTACCACAAAACTAACCGAAATGTTTTCCTTCAAATTATTCAAAGGAAACGCATTCTACTTAAAAAAAAATTTCCAAAATATTTATATCTTAGATATATTTCCAAATAATACCGCTATTACTTTTCTCAAAATCTTTTGAAATCATTTTAAACAATTCCGGGATTTAAATTTTCCAAAAACTCTTTAAGTGTTAATTGGAAAGACAAATTTATAATACTAAGTGTATTAAAACATGGGTCATAACGAATGTCGTTTTAAACATCGTTTACTAAAATCCTAAAACAATTTACACTCTCGTTCTTTATCTCTCACTTCCCTGGGTTGGCTTTGGGCCTCTGCCTACGGGCCTCATTGATAAGTGCTACAAGATCTCGTTAACTTTATTTATAAACAATTCTATTTAAAAGTTCTTATTTAAAAACCATCATTTATTAATTTAAAACAATATATATTATCTCAAAGGATAATAAAACAATTTAAATACCTTTTATAAATTCCAAACAATGTTAATTGTCCTGAGGGATGATTTATAATATTCTCTTTAAAACCTTAAAATCATATAAATTTTCCAAAGAGAATAAATCAAATTTAAATTCTTTTACTAAATTTAAATTAACATTAATTATCCTAAAAGATAATAAATCACATTTATAATCGCTTTTATAAATCTAAAACAACATTAACTATCCCAAAAGATAATTAATCAAATTTACAATTTCCTTTAATAAACAAATCAATTATCTTTAATAAAATAGTTAATTACTTCCAAAACAGTTTCATTAAATCAATCAATTTATTTTAAACTCGCTTATTATATCAATTAACCACCTTAAATTATTAATTATTAAACGAATTATTAAATTCAAATAATCATTAATTAAAATGAATAATTACTTTTAAATATCATTAATTAAAATGATTTTTAATTTTCAAATATCATTAATTAAAATAATTAATTAAATTCAAATATCATTACTTAAAAGGATTAATCAAATCCAAATCCCATTAATAAAGAAGATTAATTAATTTTAAACATCATTAGTTAAAATGATTAATTAATTTAAAATATCATTAATCAAAATGATTAATGAATTTTAAATCAACTTTTGCGAAAACACAAGCTCAAGTTCAAACACACATACAATGGTTTATGGGATGACACTCAATAAATAACGGTATAGAGGAAATTTCTATAACGACACTTAAATAGTTTAAATGGAATATCAAAATTAATTTCTATTAAACATCCATTTTCCAAACGAAAATTCAACCAAAAAATCAATCAGACAAATCTAACTATAATTAAAGAAATTAACAATAGTTTATAGCATCACATATATGATAGTAAAATTGAGTGTGGGCTAACTCATATTCAAATAATTCTCCTTAATTATAACTAAATTTTCTCATATATTTTATCCTCTAAATGTATTATCCTACTATTCATATTATATTAAACAACTTTTTATTACAAGTTTACTTTTAGCTTAACATTATTAAAAGATGACTTTTAACTTAACCCTTTCGCCAAACACCTTATAATTAAACTGTGAAACTTAATTCACAAGGGGTTCATTCTGAGATTCCCTGATTCCCATCTACTCGACCTATATCTTTCTATGGAAAATTCCTTATGAACTATTCAATAATAGTTAATGCTCAAACTGGACGAGCATAACTAATCAAATTCTAAATGATAATAATAAAATATTATTATTTCTAAATAATCAACTCAACTATACAACTATATTAATTATGAAAATCACATATATATATATATATATTTAATATATTCCTAGATAAAATTATTTCATTTACCATTTTAAAACAATACTGTATTGGTAGACCTGTTTAAGTGTTTAGGAATCTCTATCGATAACGCTGATCAGACGAATCGACCAGAATTCATATACCACTCAATGGATCAAACAACACAATATAAAACATTTTTATAATATAAACAAATACGCACTCAGTATATACTTATACTCTCAGACTTATCCTAGTATATTACTAATCCTATCTTTAGAGAGTTTATCCCACCAGGGCTTAGGGGTTCGCTAAACCTAAGCTCTGATACCATCTGTGACGACCCACCTTTCTGACCTCTGGGAATGACACTTAATACATCCTCGGTATTCATGTGTCATTGCCTAAGCATCCGAAAGATAAGTTGTCTTAGGGTAAAATAAATAACATAAATAACAGAATAAAAATACCTCACAACTGAATGGTTACATATAATATAAAATGATATAGTATAAAAGTTTACTCCTTATAAGGAGTTATAAGAGTTATAAAAAATACTACATCTAACAAAGTGACATCTATACATTCCAACCTTTCATTTTTAAGATACAAAATACATCTATATAATCATATAGTGGAAATAAATAACAAGATAACCAAGGAGCCACCTACGCGATCACCATCTTCAAAGAACTACAAAGAAACCTACTATTCTTGGACTACCTAAATATAATTGAGTACCTGAGAGTTTAGGGAAAATAAAAAACTCAAGTCAAACAAAATGTTTGGATGAGTAAAACTATGAAACAAATGGGATGTATTTAAACAATAACATGTGGGACCACGCCACTAACGCGGAATGGGTTTTCTCTCACATAAATAACAACCAAACATAACCGAAATGGAAATGAACAATAGGTAACAAATCCAAATATAGATGATGGGCATAATAAGTATAACCGTGATGACCGCCCATAACCCCTGCACTGAACCTAAAGAAAGTACGCTGTAAAGTGTGCCAGGCAGCCATGGAAGATTGTCAAGGTAAATTAAAACAACAGAATCTATCGTATTACTCACAGCGCATGGACAAAATACAATAGAACATATAGATATATAGTGAAGCTTCACAGAATAGAATCTCATCAATAAAACTTCATAGTAGTTGTATACAAACATCTGAATAGTCAATACAACAAGCCTCACTACATATCACTCAGAGAATACAAAGCAGCGGAACATCCAGTACATATAATAAGAAGTAATATGCAATAATCCAGCTCGTCTTCGTCATCAGCATCGTGGAAAGCAAGAGCAGCACCTGTCACCTGCTACCTAGTCTGCCCGTCCCAAAATGGACGAACAGCCCAAGGCAATAAGAGTTAAAACATAAAGCCTTGAGTCAGACAACAGTCTTAGTGAGCAGTAAATTAACTAACAACATACCAAAAGAGCATAAAGGAAAAAGGAATAGGAATACAACCCTCCCACTCCAACCTCTTTCTACAGTGATAGCCCCCAGACACACACTAAGTAGAAGCAAACATAGCAGAGCATACAATGTAAAGTAAAGCAATTATCACTCGAGTCAAGGGCGATGTTTTCCAAGCACAAACCCCCAAGGCCTAAACCAAGATCAGATAAGCACCTAGAAAACACTGCTCTTGAGACCGAATGACGATACAACCAAACATCCATGACTCTGGCTATCACTGTTATCATTGCTTCGATATCACCGTTAATTGAATGACCGGCACATTCTTTCAACCGTCCGTCAAGGGCTAATGGAAACCCCGGTTCTAGACATAACTCCCGCACGTCATCGTGACCCGTGCCTAGGACTATCGAATCTGCCCAGAGTACTTGACTACCCAATCAGTAGCCTTCAGGGACTATCGAATCTGCCCAACGTACTCTTGCTTTGAGCATGCTAGAACCTTCAACAACGATGAGATCTCAGCCTTCTAGTCATCCTCCTCGACGACTATTTCCATACTAGCTCAAGCACCTCTCGAGCAATCCATTATCCTCAACCTGCTTGGAATGATCCCGTCTGGATTAGACCAAGACTATCACATATCATACTTCGCTTCATCACATCCTCGCAAAGTCTCATCTCAACATCATCATCAAATCTATGCATAAGAGCTTCATCATCCGCTACAAATGCCACAAGCAGCTTTTCCCATTCAAGAGCCTTTCCCTTAGCTTTTGAATCATCCTCGATCTAAATCAAATCATCAATCATCTAATTCATAGCAATCAACCAAATCAAACATTAATCCAAGCAATCAAGCATTCAAATATGATCTAAGTAGACAATTATCACAATAATGGCAATTTCGTAATTAAAGAGTTGAAAGTCTAATAAGCATGAAAACATGAACAATGTCTCTATAATCTTGATGAATGAACTTGCATAGGTTAACATGTAATAAAATGGTTGTCAAATCATCATGAACAATGGATCTATATGGATCTACACTTAAGATAAAGAAAATGTATGGAAATCACTATTTTAACACCAAATCGAGCCAACAATCCGATATACTCCTTTGGATCCGTGTGAGAGATAATCACCACTCACCAAATCACCTAAACAACTTCAAATCAACACGCTTTAGATCTGGACAGCGAAGGATCAAGCTTGATCTATCACGAATCTGCTTCAAACGAAGAAATCTCACTTCAAAGGATGAAGATCTTCAATCCAAGCTCTTGAATCTTCAATTTGATCTTCAACTTGGATGGAAGGAATCACTAGATTAGAGTGGAGAAAAGAAATGTAGAAGTGTAGAAGTCGAGCTCTCAAAATGGCAGCACTTCGTCGCTTCGAAATCCGGATCCCAAAAATGGAACAAAGCCCTCCTATTTATAGCTGAAATCCTAAGTCGCTAGCTCGGAATTAGGTCGTCCACGACCTACGACCTAAAACCCCACCGACCTAAAGACTTCGACTTACCCAAACCTTACGACCTACGACCTAGCGCAAGCGTGCGACTCATAGATCTAACGACTTAACAAGTGCGCGCGTCCTACGACTTAAGAAGTGCGCGACTTAACTGGGTATACGACTTACGACCTAACAACCAAACTCCTAAGTCGCTCGCGACTTAACATATGCGCGCGGCCCAGGACTCAACGAGATACGACCTAACAACTAAACTCTTAAGTCGCTCACGACCTAACACTGCCCCAGCGACCTAACGCATCAGTGCCTCTACGACCTAACGACCTAACGCTCCTGCGACTTAACACAGGTACACTACCTCGCGACCTAACAAACCTACGACTTAACATACCCACGCGACCTAACACTTAGCCTGTATACAACCTAATTCAACACAGAGACTTACGACTTAACTCTTACGACTTAACTCCTTAAGTCGCCTACGACCTAACTACTCTAACACGCTAACTACTAGGTCGCTAAATACTGGGTTGTTAACTCGCTAACTCTTAGGTCGTTAACATCTTATAGGTCGCTCCAAAATTCTAGGTCGCTCACTGCTACCCCAACTTCCTTAGGTCGTCGCCGACCTACCCCTTAGGTCGTTAACTCGCCAAATCTCTTAACTCGGTCAGGTCTTATAGGTCGTCCCAAACCATCCTACGACCTAAACCAAAATCCTTAGGTCGCCAAATTCTATAGGTCGCTCTCCACTTTACTTAGGTCGTCTACTATGACCTAACCACTAACCGACCTATCTTCTACACGACCTGACTTAGACTATGGATGACCTATCAACAATGTGACCAAACGTCAATTGTTTTACGATGTTTCGATCCGTAAAAATACGGGTCGTTACATTCTCTCCCCCTTAGGAATTTCGCCCCCGAAATTCCAAACAAACAAGCAATCAAAGACTATTCTGCATGCCTACCATCCATAGCAATCAACAAACCATGCATCCAATTCTAGCTTAGCATGCAAAATTCTAAAACCAGAACAAGTTACAATATCGTGAGATGACACGACACCTTAGGGCCATACCTTGAAGAGTTCAGGATGAGCTGCTTTCATCCTCTCTTCCACCTCCCACGTACAGTCGTTATCATCATCACTACATTGTATCTTGAGCAACTTAACTACCTTCCTCCTAAGCTGTTTTGTGTCGGTTTCCACAACACGAAGCGGCTTACGAGGTCTCTTATCGACTAGATCAACTTCGAAATCTTCACAGCTATCAGCAGAAACCACTGTATTCGAGTCGTGCACATACCTCCGTAGATATGATACATGAAAAACATTGTGCACACTCGACATCTTCTCAGGTAACTCCAATCTATAAGCGAGTTTTCCAATTCGCTCGATGATCGGGAATGGTCCAACAAATCTCGGAGTCAATTTCCCTTTCTTCCCGAATCGAATAACATTCTTCAGTGGAGAAATCTTTACAAAAACCATATCACCTACGTCGAATTCCAAATCTTTACGACGCTTATCGGCATAACTCTTCTGACGGTCTTGGGCTGCCTTCATTCGTTGCCGAATGATCTCTATGCAATCCGAAGTCTGTCGAATCATCTCTGTCCCAAGTATCAACTTTTCTCCAGTTTCTAACCAACATGTCGGTGAGTTACACGGTCTTCCATACAATGCCTCATATGGTGCCATACCAATGCTTGACTGGTAACTGTTGTTGTATGCAAATTCCACCAAATGAAGGTGATCTTCCCATGATCCTCCGAAATCCAAAACACAAGCTCTAAGAAGATCTTCCAAAACTCGGTTGACTCTCTCAGTCTGACCATCGGTTTGAGGATGATAAGCTGTACTCAAACACAACTCGGTTCCCAAAACTTCCTGGAAGCTCTTCCAAAATCCACTAGTGAACAATGGGTCTCGATCGCTCACTATACTCTTCGGAATACCATGGAATCGAACTATCCACTTAACATACAACTCAACCAACTTTGATGCAGTCCTAGACGATCGAACAGGAATGAATCTTGCGCTCTTAGTCAGACGATCTACAATGACCCAAATCCCTTCATTTCCCGTTCTTGTTCTAGGTAACCCATCAATAAAATCCATCGATATCTGCTCCCACTTCCATGTAGGAACTTCTAATGGCTGAAGCAATCCACTTGGCTTCCTTTGTTCGGCTTTTACCAACTGGCAGTTCATACATTTGGAAATAAAATTTCCAACATCCTTCTTCATACCTTCCCAGTAATAGGTTCTCTTCATATCCCGATACATCTTATTTCCACCTGGATGAATTGTCAGCTTCGAGTGATGACTTTCCTTCAGCACTTCACTCCTCAATTCATCTATATCGGGAACAACTAGTCGTCCTTGCTTCCGAAGCCAACCCTCTCGATCGACCTCGAATTCTTTATCCTTTTCTGGATCCAATCCAGATTCCAAATCACGGATAATCTTGACAAGCTTATCGTCTCGCTTTTGGCTCTCGCCAATCCTTTCCACAAGAGAAGGTCTTATCGATAAGTTTGCCAACATGTCAGGTTCCAATTCGCATCTAGGCCTGAAGTCAAATCCAGCTAAATACTCGAGATTCTTCCATTCTGAAAACATGGCTCCCAATTCTGCATGTCTTCGACTTAACGCATCTGCCACTGCGTTACCTTTTCCCGGAGTATAAGCTATACCGAAATCATATGATGCTAAAAACTCTAGCCAACGTTGCTGCCGAAGATTCAAATCCTTTTGGGAGAAAAGATACTTCAACGACTTATGATCTGTAAACAACTCAAACCGAACTCCCAATAGATAATGTCTCCACATCTTCAGAGCAAAAACAATCGCCGCTAACTCCAAATCATGAGTCGGGTAATTCCTTTCATGCGGCTTCAGTTGTCGACTGGCATACGCAACAACTTTATCCTTCTGCATCAGCACTGCCCCAAGTCCAGTACCACATGCGTCGGTGTAAACCACCATCTCATCATTCCTACTAGGAATAGTCAAAACAGGAGCACTCATCAATCTCTCTTTCAGGATTCCGAAAGCTTGCTCACACTTAGCATCCCAACTGAACACTTGGTTCTTCTTCGTCAATCCTATTAACGGTGCAGCTACCTTGGAGAAGTCTTTGATAAACCGACGATAATATCCTGCTAATCCAAGAAAACTCCTCACATCCGATGCATTCTTAGGTCTAACCCAATCCTGGATTGCTGCCACCTTAGCGGGATCAACCGCTATTCCACTTCCAGAGATAACATGGCCTAAGAACCTCACTTCACTCTTCCAGAAGTGACACTTCGAAAACTTAGCCTTCAGCTGATGTTTCCGTAAGATTTCCAAAACAATACGCAAGTGCGTCTTGTGCTCTTCTTCAGTTCTGGAATAAATCAGAATATCATCCACGAACACAAGTACAAACTTGTTCAACTGATCCCTGAACACTCTATTCATAAGATCAACAAAATATGCTGGCACGTTAGTCAATCCAAACGGCATTACCAGCCACTCAAAGAAACCGGATGGTGTCCGAAAAGCAGTCTTCGGCACACTATCCTTAGCCACTCTCAACTGGTGAAATCCCGTTGCCAAATCCATCTGAGAAAACACCTTGGCTTCGTGACGCTGATCAAACAAGTCATCTATTCTCGGCAATGGATACTTGTTCTTCTTAGTCACCTTATTCAGCTCACGATAATCCACACACAATCTCAATGACCCATCTGCCTTGGTTGCAAACACAACTGGTGCACCCCATTCGGACACGCTACGCCGAATGAATCCTTTCTGCAAAAGATCATCAACCTGCACCCTCAACTCCTGCTGTTCCCTAGGCGCCATTCGCCTAAGAGGCATCACAACAGGTCTGGCTCCTTCAACTAGATCTATATGAAACTCGATCTCTCTATGCGGCGGCAACTCTTTGACTTCGTCAAAGACATCCTCGAATCCATTCGCGATTGGCACTAATGACAGTCCATCCCGTGGAACAACTAGCGAATACATGAAGCACATGAAGACGCTTCTTCACGCTTACATCGTAGCACAATCTTTCGCCCCTCCACATTCTCGACTGTCACTTCCAGCCTCTCACAATCAACCTTTGCCGCATACTTCCTAAGCCAGTCCATACCCAAAATAATTCCAAACCCCGCAAAGTTCAGAACAAAACAATCAAAAGCAAAAGAGCAACCATGACTCGACACAATCAGACCACGGCATAACATACACAAACAAGACGAACCCCCAACTGGATTAGTCACAACCAATGGCCTATCAACAATATCCGGTTCCAGACCCAACCGGCCTACAAGTTCACTACAAACAAAAGAATGCGACGCTCCAGTATCAAACAGAACTCTAACTGGAACACCACATAGGAAAAGAGTACCTTGAACCACCACACTCTTTCCCTTCTCTTCAGCGGTAGGAGCTTTTGAAGACGACGAAACAGCTCCCAAAGCATAAGTTTGCACAATCTGCTTGTCCCTCCTCGGTTCTGGACAATCCTTCCTGAAATGCCCTGGCTTGTCATAGTTGTGACACTTCATCGGTGCCTTCGGGTTCTTACAATCCTTCGAGAAATGGCCCTTCTGCTGACAATTGTAGCAAGTCACTTCGCCTTTCGGCTTCTTCTGGCCATCCTTTCCCTTCTGCTGCTGCTGCTTCCTCTTCTTGTTTCCACCCTGCTGGGGTTTAGACTCTTCCCTGGTCACAGCAACAACCGATCCTTCCTTAGGAAACAGACTCTCATGCCTGAGAGCTTTCTCCACAAGCTTCTCAAATGAATCGTCCAAATGATCCACCAACTGCCTCCCAAGATAACTGTCCAAGCCTGTCACAAACTTCTCATTATTCTGGTAAGCAGATTCAATATATGACCGGGCATACTTGGACAAAGCTTCAAACTCAGAAACATACTCAAGAACTGGTCTTCCACCTTGCTTGAGCTCCACAAACTTCTTGAACAGAACAGACTTCTGAGCTGTAGAAATGAACTTAGCCTCAAATCTGACTTGGAATTGCTCCCAAGTAATCTCTTCCTCCGGAGTATTGATGGTAATAGAGTTCCACCAATCAGAGGCTCTCCCTTGAAGCTGTCTCGATGCCAACTTCCTCTTAGTTGCATCCTCAATTCCCAAATCATCAAAGATCCTTCTACAAGCATCTATCCATCTCTGGACCTCAATAGTTGATTCTGTTCCCAAGAAAACCTTTCCTCCAAGAGCAGTATAATCCTTGCACAACTTAGCAAAATCCACTGGTTTTGGAGTTTGAACTTGAACCCCAACATCTACTGCTACCCCCGGAACTGGTATCCTTCTCATGATCGAAGTCATCATAGCTTCGAACATAGCTGCATAATCAGCAGCCCCTTCAGTAGCACGGCCTTCCCTAGCAGCTGGTCTCCCTCTTCGACTCATTCTCAATATCTATAAAAAGGAATGATCAGAACATCTAGAGAAACAACTGCATAAAGGACTCAAACTCTACTAAGCTACTATATCATATATAGTAATCATCCATCAAAATACAATTACGTCTCTCATACGTAGTTACGTCAGCGAGCGTTGGGTAAAATCGATTAACCAATGCTCTGATACCAAATGTGACGACCGCCCATAACCCCTGCACTGAACCTAAAGAAAGTGCGCTGTAAAGTGTGCCAGGCAGCCATGGACGATTGTCAAGGTAAATTAAAACAACAGAATCTATCGTATTACTCACAGCGCATGGACAAAATACAATAGAACATATAGATATATAGTGAAGCTTCACAGAATAGAATCTCATCAATAAAACTTCATAGTAGTTGTATACAAACATCTGAATAGTCAATACAACAAACCTCACTACATATCACTCAGAGAATACAAAGCAGCGGAACATCCAATACATATAGTAAGAAGTAATATGCAATACTCCAGCTCGTCTTCGTCATTAGCATCGTGGAAAGCAAGAGCAGCACCTGTCACCTGCTACCTAGTCTGCCCGTCCCAAAATGGATGAACAGCCCAAGGCAATAAGAGTTAAAACATAAAGCCTTGAGTCAGACAATAGTCTTAGTGAGCAGTAAATTAACTAACAACATACCAAAAGAGCATAAAGGAAAAAGGAATAGGAATACAACCCTCCCACTCCAACCTCTTTCTACAGTGATAGCCCCCAGACACACACTAAGTAGAAGCAAACATAGCAGAGCATACAATGTAAAGTAAAGCAATTATCACTCGAGTCAAGGGCGATGTTTTCCAAGCACAAACCCCCAAGGCCTAAACCAAGATCAGATAAGCACCCAGAAAACACTGCTCTTGAGACCGAATGACGATACAACCAAACATCCATGACTCTGGCTATCACTGTTATCATTGCTTCGATATCACCGTTAATTGAATGACCGGCACATTCTTTCAACCGTCCGTCAAGGGCTAATGGAAACCCCGATTCTAGACATAACTCCCGCACGTCATCGTGACCCGTGCCTAGGACTATCGAATCTGCCCAGAGTACTTGACTACCCAATCAGTAGCCTTCAGGGACTATCGAATCTGCCCAACGTACTCTTGCTTTGAGCATGCTAGAACCTTCAACAACGATGAGATCTCAGCCTTCTAGTCATCCTCCTCGACGACTATTTCCATACTAGCTCAAGCACCTCTCGAGCAATCCATTATCCTCAACCTGCTTGGAATGATCCCGTCTGGATTAGACCAAGACTATCACATATCATACTTCGCTTCATCACATCCTCGCAAAGTCTCATCTCAACATCATCATCAAATCTATGCATAAGAGCTTCATCATCCGCTACAAATGCCACAAGCAGCTTTTCCCATTCAAGAGCCTTTCCCTTAGCTTTTGAATCATCCTCGATCTAAATCAAATCATCAATCATCTAATTCATAGCAATCAACCAAATCAAACATTAATCCAAGCAATCAAGCATTCAAATATGATCTAAGTAGACAATTATCACAATAATGGCAATTTCGTAATTAAAGAGTTGAAAGTCTAATAAGCATGAAAACATGAACAATGTCTCTATAATCTTGATGAATGAACTTGCATAGGTTAACATGTAATAAAATGGTTGTCAAATCATCATGAACAATGGATCTATATGTATCTACACTTAAGATAAAGAAAATGTATGGAAATCACTATTTTAACACCAAATCGAGCCAACAATCCGATATACTCCTTTGGATCCGTGTGAGAGATAATCACCACTCACCAAATCACCTAAACAACCTCAAATCAACACGCTTCAGATCTAGACAGCGAAGGATCAAGCTTGATCTATCACGAATCCGCTTCAAACGAAGAAATCTCACTTCAAAGGATGAAGATCTTCAATCCAAGCTCTTGAATCTTCAATTTGATCTTCAACTTGGATGGAAGGAATTACTAGATTAGAGTGGAGAAAAGAAGTGTAGAAGTGTAGAAGTCGAGCTCTCAAAATGGCAGCACTTCATCGCTTCGAAATCCGGATCCCAAAAATGGAACAAAGCCCTCCTATTTATAGCTGAAATCCTAAGTCGCTAGCTCGGAATTAGGTCGTTCACGACCTACGACCTAAAACCCCACCGACCTAAAGACTTCGACTTACCCAAACCTTACGACCTACGACCTAGCGCAAGCGCGCGACTCATAGATCCAACGACTTAACAAGTGCGCGCGTTCTACGACTTAAGAAGTGCGCGACTTAACTGGATATACGACTTACGACCTAACAGCCAAACTCCTAAGTCGCTCGCGACTTAACATATGCGCACGACCCAGGACTCAACGAGATACGACCTAACAACTAAACTCTTAAGTCGCTCACGACCTAACACTGCCCCAGCGACCTAACGCATCAGCGCCTCTACGACCTAACGACCTAACGCTCCTGCGACTTAACACAGGTACACTACCTCGCGACCTAACAAACCTATGACTTAACATACCCACGCGACCTAACACTTAGCCTGTATACAACCTAATTCAATATAGAGACTTACGACTTAACTCTTACGACTTAACTCCTTAAGTCGCCTACGACCTAACTACTCTAACACGCTAACTACTAGGTCGCTAAATACTGGGTTGTTAACTCGCTAACTCTTAGGTCGCTAACATCTTATAGGTCGCTCCAAAATACTAGGTCACTCACTGCTACCCCAACTTCCTTAGGTCGTCGCCGACCTACCCCTTAGGTCGTTAACTCGCCAAATCTCTTAACTCGGTCAGGTCCTATAGGTCGTCCCAAACCATCCTACGACCTAAACCAAAATCCTTAGGTCGCCAAATTCTATAGGTCGCTCTCCACTTTACTTAGGTCGTCTACTACGACCTAACCACTAACCGACCTATCTTCTACACGACCTAAGACTTAGACTATGGATGACCTATCAACAATGTGACCAAACGTCAATTGTTTTACGATGTTTCGATCCGTAAAAATACGGGTCGTTACATTCTCTCCCCCTTAGGAATTTCGCCCCCGAAATTCCAAACAAACAAGCAATCAAAGACTATTCTGCATGCCTACCATCCATAGCAATCAACAAACCATGCATCCAATTCTAGCTTAGCATGAAGAATTCTAAAACCAGAACAAGTTACAATATCGTGAGATGACATGACACCTTAGGGCCATACCTTGAAGAGTTCAGGATGAGCTGCTTTCATCCTCTCTTCCACCTCCCACGTACAGTCGTTATCATCATCACTCCATTGTATCTTGAGCAACTTAACTTAGCCTCCATCCCTACCGATTGTTGACCGAACTCTCCCTCTCTTCTCTCCAATTTTATTAAGTTCAAATAAATTCAATTCAACTGCTATACAATATCTGGTGGTAAACGGTTCAAGGACCAATACTCTTTTGGATTGGAAATTGTTTCAAGGCGCATATATCATCATTTCAAGGTGTACTTCAAGGAATTGTAAGTGAGATATATTTTTGATTAAAATACAATTACTAATGCTCAATTATAATGTTTTATTATATACATATATTATATATTATTAGTTAGGTAATGGTTTTGATATGCAAATGATATTGTCACAAAATTGTTTTAGTTGTATGTATATATTTAAATAATTTTTTTATTTTATTGAATTAATATATAATATTTAAATAGATATATGTAGTTTATAATTAATTACCACATCATACTTTAATCAAATATGGTCATATAATTTTATATTTAAAGTATTAAGGCTATAATACTTTTCGGCAATGATATAATTTTTTTTACTATGTTTTAATATTATTTATGTCAATTTATTACATAAATCAATAATACTAATTCAAATATATTATGAAAATTATGTTTTATATTTTATAAAATAATATCAACATAAAATACACTGCCGGCAAAACAAAAAATAATCTTTTTTTAAAGTAGTTTTAAATAACATGCGAAAATAGAAAAATCAATTTTAAAATTATTTTAAATCCAAATTATGTAATAAATTTTTTAGTGCATATATATCATTAACGATTTACTAAAAATTTTAAATTCAAAACAAAATTTTGAAATTGATTTTTTATTAATATTTTAATATTTTCGGTTGGATATTTAAATATAATATATTTTAAAATTAAAAAAATAATACATACAGGTCGTGCGCAAGACCTGGTCATTTATATTTGTTAAAATGTTTTGTGTATTTTATCACCATTAATCTATATATATATATATAATTTCATTATGCATATATTTATATATAGGTATTTAACATATACATATACATAAATTAATATATTTGCGTTTATATTGCTTTTTGCTTTATAAAAAAAATTATGAATATTTTATAAATGATTTCATTACATTTCAATAAGTCTATTATATTATATGTGTATATAATGTTAATATTTAATTCATATGATTATATATCTATATATATAAATACTTATATAAAATTATTTAAATAAAACTACAATATATATATATGTATGTATGTATATACATTTGTAATATTTATATATAAATAAAAGTAATATATTGTAACAACCCACATATTTATCGATTTTATATTTAAATACTTTATCGTTAGTCGGGTGTTAGTCCGAAAAGCTACTTTTTGCATACGGTCAAATTAGGACTCGAGACCACTTCCATTGAGTTCAAAATGACGTTTGCGATCTTTTTGAGTGTAAACTTCGATATGTTTGGAGATAGTGGAATTTTCGTCACTTTTTGCTTTGAGATTTGGTTTGGACTGCACTTGTTAACTCAGTCCCAACCCCATCTTCTCTTCATCACTTCATCAAACACTTCAAGCTTTATCAAAAATGGTGGAGGGAATGGGAAATTAAAATTTCAAGCTCAAGTTCATTAGAAAATTCGACACCTAACTCCTAATTCAAGTAGAAGATAGTGGATTCAAGCTTTGGATTGCTTCTCCTTGCTTTCAAGCTTCATCTTCATCCATTTTAGTGAAAAAGTGAGATTTTTATCTAACAACTTGCCTATAACTATCATTGGATTGTTGGGAATGACTTCCTATCACTTTAGCATGAATGTTTGCATTTGGTTTGGATTGAATTGGTGAGAAACTCAATTTTTCAGCGTTTTTGGCAAATTCTGGGCCTTAGGTCGCTCTGTCTAGAGGTCACTGCCTGCAGATTTTCGTTCTGGACTTAGGTCGCTCGGAGTTAGGTCGTAGGTCGCTCGCTATTGCTTCTGGCCTTAGGTCACTCGGAGTTAAGTCGTAGGTCATCTCCGACCTTATATCGCTCGGCTTGTTTGAGTTAGGTCGCGCCTCCTTTAGGTCGCGTACCCAGTTAGGTCGCGAAACCCTTTAGGTCGCGTACCCCTTTAGGTCGCGTACCCAGTTAGGTCGCGAAACCTTTTAGGTCGCATACCCCTTTAGGTCGCGCACCTCTTTGCTGTATCTTTAGGTCGTGAGTTTTAGGTCGCGTGTCTTTAGGTCGCGAGCTTTAGGTCGCGAGTTTTAGGTCGCGTGTCCTTAGGTCGCGAGTTTTAGGCCGCGAGTCCTTAGGTCGCGAGTCTCTTTTCCTTAGGTCGTTAGACCTTATTTTCCTTAGGTCGCTAGGCCTTGCTTCACTTAGGTCGTTGGACCTTATATCCATTAGGTCGCTGGACCTCATATCCCTTAGGTTGCTCGACCTGTCTTCCACTTAGGTCGTAGGTCGCATGACCCATTAGGCCGTATGGCCCCTTAGGTCATTTGGCTTCCCTAGGTTGCTTGTCTTCATTAGGTCGTACCGTTTTGGACGGGGCGCTGCCCCGTGGACCCCTGCGAACCCCGTAGCGGGGGCGTTGCCCCCGTACCCCACCTAGGGGGTTGCCACCCCCCTGGACCCCCCTCCGTAGGGGATCTTATCTGAAAAACATTCAACAGAACTTCCACTTTGATGCATTTTGAGCTGATTTCCTTGGATTTTGTTCACGTCTTCAAATGTGAATTTTTGTGATAGATTGTTTCTACAATCATTTTTGTGATTTGTCACTTTAAAATATGAAGGTTTCAATACTAGTAGTAAATATCAAAACTCTTTCATCAAAGAGATTTCAACTCTATTTTATTACAAAGCTCTTTTTCCTAAACCGTTTTCCATCCTATTAGTATATACAAGCCTTTACTTCACTCGGATGAGAAATCGAATTAAACGACTTAGTAAAACGAGTGGTATGAAACGCTTGCGTTCACTTCGTCGGTTAGCTCTTGGACTTGTTCGATTGAACCCTTTAGTGACAATTTTCTAGTGAAGATCTACAGTTTGTTCGTAAATATTTAAGTTAAGCAAGTGGTTATAGGACATGAAGCTAAACTCATATATTTACTAGCTTGGTGTGATCGACACTTCCTTACGATCATGACGATCATTTTTGTGATTTAGACTAGCGATTGAGCGATGTCTCTTTGTCTACGAGGGAGACTAGACCCCGTTTTTGTGATGTTTCACCATCACATATATGGGGTAGCACCCCATGGTCTTCAGGCCATTCGTGTGTCAAAGGCCTTCGGGTCATTCGTGTGTTCGAAAAATTAAATGGATAGCTTCCATGAGATAGCTTCTCGTCTGTGTGCTCGGACTTCCCCCTTTTAGTGATTTCTGGATTTCGTGTGTTGATTTCTGGATTTAGTGCTTCACCAATTTTCGTGGTTTTCATTGATATGCTTTATCAATTTTTGTGTATTGGTGAATTCGTGTGTCATTACCTTTTCATGTGTTTGGATCTTTGAGAAGATTCTTGTGATATTGATTAATCACTTGTTGATTATCATTTACATACTTATAGTAGTATGCCATCATGGTTATTATATGTTTATGCCATACCCCTTATTCTATATCATGTCATCTAATATTTATAGTTAGACTGATCCGTTTATTATTTTCTTATAAATAATACTCGGGTCAGACCGAGATGTTACAGGTGCTTCTGCTTGACTTCTCTTTTGGATTATTCTGACTTTTGGCTAACTACTTAGATTAGTAGTTTTTGGTTGTACACATTTGAGATATAGACTCTATGTTGTGTATCTATTCTTTTGTATAGCACGTGTTGCTATTCTTTTGTATAGCACGTGTTGCTATTCTTTTGTATTATCATGGATCTTTCTGACCACTACTCCGATGTACACTTTCATGTGTTATATATATATTCATATCTTCTTCCGCCTTTGTGATATGGATGTCTGTGACTGGTTTATGTTATGATTATTTCTATGTTTGTTTCCGAAGATTATATATATATAGCCACTGTGTGATAGCTTTGAGTTTGTATCGGTATGTCGGATTTCCTCCTTAAATGAAATGCATTCTATTCTATCTGACATATCGGTGCTCGCACAAAGAAGTTACATGGATGGTCGCTCCTCCACAGCCTTATTCTCCGTGCTAATTGACAGCACTACATCGTAGTGTTCTTGGTTAGCGTGGGTATAGAGGTGGGGCGTCACATATATATACATATGTTTTGACAATATATTTGCATATTGGATGACTTAACGTGTCCGCTGGGGAAAAAATATCAGCATCTATACACGGGCATGTTATATCTTGCATGGATTGATATGTTACACATGCACACACACATATATATGTGTATATGACACACACACACACATCATAACATAAATTAAATAAATCTACATAAATTTATAAATTTAAATAAAATAAAAAAATTTATTTAAACAAAATTTAGAAATGTTTTAAATAAACTAGGCTTCATAGGCCCAATAAAGATCCAATAGGGTAAAAAATTGAAATTTACACATAACTTCCACTGTAGGTTGACCTGGTTCCAATTATGGTATCGGAGCCCAATAACTTATGCAGTCTAAATTAGTCATGTTAGGGTTAATTATTAAGCTCACGGCCCAAAGGTTGCCCCAATAGAAAAAGTCCAATTTGAATTGGGCCTTGGGCTAATTTTCAAAATTGTTTGAAAATTAAAAATATAAGATTTTAAATTTAAAAGTTAAATTTAAAATAAGATATAAATATATTATAGAATTTATAATATGATAAAAAATTTTTTTTTTTAAATATAATACAATTTAATGTCGAAATTCCTAAAATTTATTAATAAGAATAATAAAATAAGTAAATTAATTAATAAATGAATGCATGTATTATATATGATATATGTTATGTTGTTTTAAAATAAGTGTTTGTACCAAAAATGGGCACAACACTCTTCGGGAGTTGTTTGAAGAGATAAAATGAAGATTATAAATGTAAAACAGAGATTATCTAACAAAAACTCCAACAAATATGAATGTAAAGTGCACAGATAAGCAATTTAGAGTGGTTCGGCGTATAGCCTACGTCCACTATGAAGTTTTGATGATTTTATTGATTCTCTTTTAATGATTACAAGCGTTTACAGCGATGAACAGCGGATTACAGTTTAGAATTCGAAATTGACAGCAAAAGTATGGTGCAAATCTCAATCCGGCAGAGTCTGGACGCTTCAGAGAAAAAAGATCCTTTTTCTGTTGATTCTGGGGCTCTATTTATAGGCGCAGGAGGCTTGGATTTCGCTCAAACCCCGGGAGACTTGGCCTGACACGTGAGGGGACCCATTCGACCACTTCCAGAGAGTTTCAAGCCAATCTGTGATCGATACGAAATCATTTCGTATCGATCAGGATTACTTCCAATTGAGCTCAAAATTGGTGGAGACATTCCTTGTTATGTGTGCAACCTTCAGTTAAAATTTCATCATGTTTGGATCAGTGGATTATGAGATATGGTCGATACAAACTGGAACTCCTCATAGGCTGTCTGGTTCGTATCCATTTCCCTGCGCTTTGAGCTTCGACTCGATGGTATCACGCGCCTCTGTGAAGACGTGGAACGCACACTTCGCCTCGATCCGGTCTTCACTCCGAATCGACCGCGTCGACTCCATACATCTCGGCGCATTCGCATCAGGAGAAGACGTGGTGCACGCGCTTCGCCTCGATCCGATATTCGCTCCGCGTTGACTGCATCGTCTCCATGTATTTCGCCTCGTTCACTTCGAGAAATGACACGTTATCCAAGCTGGTTGACCTGATGGATTCGAGTAGGACTTCATCCTGGGATACGAGGCAAACACTATCTGATGGATACGAAGTAGGCACTGTCTGATGGATACGAAGTAGACACTGGTTGATGGATACGAAGTAAGCACTGTTTGATGGGTACGACGTATGCACTGTCTGATGGATACGACGTATGCACTGTCTGATGGATACGAAGTAAGCACTGTCTGATGGATGCGACGTAGGCATTGGCTGATGGATACGAAGTAGGCATTGGACGATGGATACGAAAACGAGGACCATCGATGGATATGAAATCCATCGATACGAACTGTCGCTCATTGATGGATACGAAAATGCGCTCTTCCCCTTGCCTTGCATCCATCGTAACTCGAGCTTACGAAGTCGGTTCGATCTGAAACTTGGAGCGTTGGTTTGCTTTAGTTTTCCCGATCATGTCCCATCGATTGGGGCTTGATCCGGACTTGGTCAAAATTCATCGATATCCATGACAAACGACATTCGGAACCCAACTCCTTGATGTCCTGGCCTTGCCAAAAGGCGGGATAACATTTTCCCCCCAAAGTACGTCTTGTGAAAACATGACGTGCTTTGAAAAGCTGCAGGCCTTCTTCGAATAACTTTGGAAGTCGTACCCCTTAGCCATTCTCTCGTATCGGTCCGCTTACGAGTCGATGCTCAAAGTCAAAAAGCCTTCTTTCGTATCGATGTGGGTTGACTTGATGGATACGAAAACAATCATTCGTATCGATGGTCACAAATGGTGGTGAATTCTGGTTCGAATTGACGATATCTGGTGGATACGAAATGGATGTTCGCATCGATAGATACTGATGGATACGAAATTGACGCTCGTATCAACAGGTCTGCTCTGTTTCGAATCGATGGCTCAAAACCTGGATACTTCGAAACGATGGTGTCTGGTGAACATTTCGCCTCGATGAATGCACAGCTTGATGGATGCGAGGAAAGCGCGTGCACCTACCCATCGTATTCACGTAGCCTCCCTGTGCGCTTCGAACCGATAAAGGTTAATGGGTTCGATACGAATGCTCGCATCGATGCGCCGCTTGACTGGTTGCGACCGGTCAGATTGACTGGGAGTCGAATCGACTCGGTTCCGTCCTAGGCCTCGTATAAATATCTGGGACTTTGCCATTTCTCACTTTTTTACCTTTTACTTTTACTGTTGTCTTCTGCCTTCTCGTATCGATTCACAGACAAGCAGGAGAGAAGAATTACTCCAATCTTCGAATCGATCAAAACATCACCTTATTATCTCCCAAACTCCAATTCGATTAAGGTAAATAAGCAATCACGGCTAAATTCGAGCGACGAAGTTCAGATCTCAGATCCATCGTGCCTTTGCCGATTATCGATTTTGGTGGTGCCAAGGCCAGATCTGGACCAGAGCTTGGTCGAGGATGGCCATGGCCATGTTCACTTCAATCGGAGAAGAAAGAGTTCCGGAGTGATTGATTCACCACTAGTTCGTGTCGATCCGGGACAGGAGGATTCGACTCGATCCTGATTTCATGATTTCGCATCGATTGATGGGTTAAAGGGGATGCAGAGGTTCGCATCGATCTAAGGTGGTAGAGGCTTGTGTTGAACTGAGATGATCGATGTAAGCGCTTGGCTAGCGTGATCGATGCGAAAATCTATCTTTCTTGATCGATACGAAGACTAAGAGATCTCATCGGTCCCATATCGATAACCACAGATCGATGCGAAGTTATTGCATTTGGTTGTCTCACAGCCGTTACCCTTGGTCGATGCGAAGTAAACCTACCTGATCGATACGAAATCTCCTCCTCCGGTCGATACGAACTGACATCGATACGAAAGGTATCGAGTTGACTTGATCGATACGAAAGTATCGATTCGAACTGGATCGATACGAAAGACATCACGCCTCCGAATGAATTTGAACTTGAACCACGATCGATTCCATGCTGAAATTTGACGAACTTAGCGAACTTTTGCACGTTCTTACATTCGATTCCGACGAGCTTCTGCCTTGCATAATTGGACTTGATTACAGGATTGCATATTTGACTGACTTTCGAAGCTCGTCGATGGAACTGCCTTTTAACAGAAAAGTACAACGAACTCTTTAATCTTGAATCGATCGTTATCATCTGGATGGCGCAGTCATGACGGTCAGCGATGACGGTCATGTTTGTCTGACTTCCAGAATCTCGTCGCTCGCACATTTTCTTTAATTCTGCAGAATTTGTTCAAGTCACGCACAGCACTTGCACTACACAACACATTCATGCACTTTACACTGGGGAATGCACGGGCTTTTTGTCACCTAATGATGGTTTCTCGTGAGTTAGCTAGTGATGGAACCGTCAAGTTCGCAGCAGCAAGAAACTCAGAACCCTATCCTTCCCAGAATTGAGATTCCGGTCATCGAGACCGAAGCTATTGGCCCAGCTCCGGATGAGTTGCCCAACGCGTCCTTCATTAACAGTCCACCTGATTCCGTCTCATCCAATATCTCCGAAGACATGCTGGGGAGGATATGCTTAAGGCATGGTTTATCTTTGGATGAGGTATTGTTGCCTGGACCGGATGATAGGCCACATAATCCCCCGGAGGGGTATACTGCTTTTAATCGGCATGCGTGCGCAGCCGGCACACTTCCTCCATTCAACGACTATATAAGAGAAGTGTTGGCTTATCTAGACATCGCTCCGTCTCAATTGCATCCAAACGGATATGCCTCACTCAACAGCTTGTTCGTTGTATTCATGGAGTACCTCCATCGTCCTCCCCGTATGACCGACATAAGATACTTGTTCAACTTCAAGAGTCGGACTGACAGCCCATCTTACACGTTCTTAGAGTCTGTAAGGAACTGCCAAGTTGTCATGGGTTCGTGGACTAGGCTAAGCTATTTTAAGTCGGAGTGGTTCTATGTCCGATGTCCTCCGGGGTTTGCCAGAAGATGGTTATTCAGACGTGAGTACCGTCTTTTTTTTTTCAAGTAATCGACAGGGCAATTTTCGGAGTGAAATTAAACTTACGTCTTCTCCTCTTTTTCTTTCAGCTATCATCCAGCGGCCTGAGGGTGGCTATTATAAAGAGATAGTTCGGGTCCTCCAAGAGATTCCTAGCGAAGAAAGGAATATTGAACTGTTATTGACAGATCGGAATCTCAGAGTCCTTGGGCTGATCGGTCGGAGGCAGAGCATAAGACTCGACGGTGCATTAAAGACCGTCTCCAGGAAAAAGGTCAAGCAGATGAAGCCCAAGGTCGTGATAATCGAGGAACCCGACTCCGAGAAAACCCACACTGACGAAGAACCCTTGGTCGGACCTGCTAATGCAACCCCAGAGTCCGATGCTAAGAGGAAAGGCAAAGCCGTGGCTTCGAAACAGCCTAAGTCTGGGAGGCGGAAGTCTGTGGTTTTGCACCGTCCTTCGCCAGGAGTTAAGATTACGGAGGCGTCCTCCCCGCAAGCTGGAGACCAACTCGAAGAGCCTGCTGACCCTCCAATCCCTGACATTGAACCGGAGCAACACGATGTTGGGTCGGGTGGACCGCGACATATTGTCGATGTTAGCGAGCCTGAGCTTGCCGATGCGACTGACACTTCTGGTTGGTCCGGGGGGTTACACATTCACACACTCCTCACGGCACAACACATTTTCCTAACCATAAACAACACGTCGCAAACGGTTACTGATTCTCTGTGGTTTTCTTTTCAGGTACGATGTCTGGGAAAGGTTCCGTGCTTGGTAGTTTGCGTAAGCGCCGTTATCACGAGCCACGCAGAAGAGAGGGCGAGAGGGATTATGACACGGGACACTCTGGTCAGGAGAAGTCTGACAGAGATAGAGGACATGTTCACCGATCCCGATCTCGTTCTCCTCCCCCCAGGACCTCTGCACCTCCTGTGGTCGCAGTTACACGTCCTCCCGAAACTTCACGGTCTAGGCCGCCTTCTCAAGCTTTGAGGTCCGACCCTCCGCGCAGGACCGAAATAGCCACCTCTTCGGCTACTGTGTCGATCCCGACCGAGGCGTCTAGCGAAGGAGCGCTCAAACTGGCACAGATGAGGAAGGAATTTCCTGACATCTGTTTTGATGGGTATGTCTTCCCCCCGCATCTGAAGAGAATCCCGCCAACCGCGGAGACCACTATCCATGATTATGTCGCGGACATCTTTTTCCAGTATAGGGAGTGGGGACGGGCCGCGAGGAAGGCATCTAAAGTAGCATTTGAGCGGGGCGTCACCATCGAGAAACTTGAGAAGGAGCTGGGTCGCAATGACCAAATCATAAAAGCGCTCAACTCAGAGGCCGAGTCTTCTCGTAAGTCTGAAATGGAGGCTTTAAAGAAAGTTGATGAGGTGACCGCTGCCATGGTCAGGATGAAGCAAGAACATTACACTGCCATCGAGGACATGGGTCACAGGAACACTTCCATTACTGCCGAAAGGGATGCCGCTCTCAAGGAGCTTAATGAGCTGAAGTCAAAGTTTTCAGAGATGGCTAAGGAAAAAGACGCAGCTAATGTCTCTGCGCAGGAAGCCTGTGACCAGGCAGTGACACTCCAAAAAGAGAAGGAAGCGGCTATACAACAAGCCCGTGAGGCTGAGGCTGGAGTTGATGAGAAAGTACGGCAGGCGGAGGCCAGGATCGAGGCCGAGGTGGAAGAGCTACTCGTCACTTACAACGCCAATGTGCTAAGGCATCGAGACTTGACATGGCTTGACGATTACCCCACACATCTCTATAACGCCTGGAGCCTACTGGTTGATGAGGAGAGATCTGGGCACCCTGATGAAGCCCCTGATGAGTTTGAGCTGGAGAACCGCATCCTTAACGATGACGAAAAGAAGGTTCTCCATGACTCCATGATTTCCCATGACAAGGTGAGGCTTGGCGCTCAGATTCAGGAAGTCGGAGAGAGCTCTGGTGCAGAACACCATGTTACGAGTTCTGAGATAGTCGTGTCATCTCAGTATGAGCCAACTTCAATGATCTACTCCCAGCCTATCCCAGCGTATGACCCAGATCAACCGCACTTATCTCCTATTAAGGAACATCCTTCTGAAGTGGTTCAGACGACCTCGAGCCAAACCGAGGAAGGTACTTTGAACTAACTTCCAGTATATTTGGATTGAAGATCCCGTGTTGAAATGTTGCTAATGACATGTCTTTTCCTTTGATCAGTGACAGGAGTTGCACCAGCCGTGCCTCTTACCACCTAAGTATTAGGTCAAGCGCCAGGAGCCATTGTTTCTGAGGCGACCTCCGTCGCAGCAATGGCACCAGTTGGAGTGACGGAGGGGAGCTCACTTTCTTTCGACGAGCAGATGATAAACGAGCTCCTTGGCCGTCAAAGTGATCCTTTTGCGGACTTTCCATTTGGCTTGGGTGGATTCACGGCTACATCTGACACCTTGTCCCAAACTACTACGGCTCCTAGCGAGGCCAGGGCACGGCGGGAAGCGGCGATGTTAGCCGAGATCAATGCCGAGATGGCGGCTGCGGCGCACGGCGGTGATGTAGATGACGGAGCGGCAGCACAGTGCCCCATTCCTCTTATGACTGTGTCTCCTGAGGGCACACTTACTGATACTGATGTACCAGCCCCTCCTCCGGCTGCGGAGTCTGTCCCTCCCACTCCTCCCGCGGGAAGCATCCCTATAGAGTCCAGCTCAGACGAGGACGTTGACATTATGCCTTCACCCGGGGGGAGCTTGCCTAGGGAGAAAGGCTCCAAGCGAAAGGGTACTGGCGGCTCCAGTAGTTCCTCAAAGAAGAAGAAGAAGCTGAGGAAGCAGAAGGATTAGACATCCTTTTCATAGGCAGTTAGGGACTTTTGTTATTTTTTCTGTCTTTTCCCTTTTGTAGGCCGTGTTTAGATGCGGGTTCGGCCCCTGCTAGTAGGAACATTTTAGGAAAGATCTCATGTATGAAGCATTGTTTTTGAGTTTAGTTGGAATAAAATTTTGTCTGTTAGCTTCTGCTTGCGTTCCTCTCTATGCTTGAATATTGCAGTGTTCGGACTTTGGTCCAGTGTATTTGCATTTTTTGATTGCTTCAAGAATAGCTCATTTTTACTTGTTAAGTATGGAACTTTCGGACTCGAGTTGTGATAGGGAATCGCATCGGAGCTGAACATCGTATAGTTTCGGGCAATGACTAACATTTGCTTCTGCCTCCAGCTTCGGGGTCAAGTTGTGATGATCAGCTTGCGATGGCACCGAGCGAGGACCGAGTGGTCGAACTACGCTCGTTCTCTTATGAATCGTTCCATCCACACTCCGGGGATATGCGTCATCTTGTAAGCGGTTGTTCGCACTCTGGGAACATGGAGTTGACCGTTTATACTCCGCTTCGCACTCTGGGAATGCGGAGTTGAATGTTTATACTCCGCTTCGCACTCTGGGAACATGGAGTCGAATGTTTATACTCCATTTCGCGCTCTGGGAATATGGAGTTAGATGTTTTATACTCCGCTTCGCACTCTGGGAATGCGGAGTTGAATGTTTATACTCCGCTTCGCACTCTGGGAACATGGAGTCGAATGTTTATACTCCATTTCGCGCTCTGGGAATATGGAGTTAGATGTTTTATACTCCGCTTCGCACTCTGGGAATGCGGAGTTGAATGTTTATACTCCGCTTCGCACTCTGGGAACATGGAGTCGAATGTTTATACTCCATTTCGCACTCTGGGAATATGGAGTTAGATGTTTTATACTCCGCTTCGCACTCTGGGAATACGGAGTTGAATGTTTATACTCCATTTCGCACTCTGGGAATATGGAGTTAAGTGTTTATACTCTGCTTCGCACTCTGGGAATACGGAGTTGAATGTTTATACTCCATTTCGCACTCTGGGAATATGGAGTTAGATGTTTTATACTCCGCTTCGCACTCTGGGAATACGGAGTTGAATGTTTATACTCCATTTCGCACTCTGGGAATATGGAGTTAGATGTTTTATACTCCGCTTCGCACTCCGGGAATACGGAGTTGAATGTTTATACTCCATTTCGCACTCTGGGAATATGGAGTTAGATGTTTTATACTCCGCTTCGCGCTCTGGGAATACGGAGTTGAGTGTTTATACTCCATTTCGCACTCTGGGAATATGGAGTTAATTGTAGGATTGTCGTGTGTCAATCCTATTAATATCGGTGTCATGGCTTGCCCCCGAGCTCGGGTTTCGCCTAGTGAGTGGCCGGTCGTATCACAGCCACTCTCCATTTGAATAAGTCCCATTGTGTGATGGGATTTAGCCCTTCGTGCATCGTGATGTTGTATATCGTACATAATGAATCACATCTCTGGCTCGAAGAAGTGGCATTTTATTGCTGAAATAGGAAAATGCAGCAAAGTCAGTTGCCTTATTACAAAATTCAAATTTCGAAATGCAGAAACAAATTGCTAAATAGAATGAAATAAATAAAGCCTGTCATATGTAGTAGCGGCGGAGACTTTCGCTGTTCCAAGCCCTCGGTAAATCGAGACCGTCAACAGTCGACAGCTTGAATGTACCATCTCCGAGCTTTCGTGTAATTACATACGGCCCTCCCCAGTTCGGTTTCATGTGTGAAGGAACTGGGTAAATTCTCTTGAGCACGAGGTCGCCGAGTTCAAAGGTTCGAGGTCGAACTCTGGTGTTGTACAATCGGGCGACCCGACTTCGATGTGTGGCTGCTCTCAAATCAGCCTCCTCCCGTTTTTCATCCAATAGATCCAAAGACTCGGCTAGGAGTATAGCGTTTGTTTTTGGATCATAATAAGTCACGCGATGAGAGAGCACTTCTGTCTCGACCGGAATAACGGCCTCTGAGCCATAAGATAGGGAAAACGGAGTGTGTCCGGTCGCGGTTTTGTGGGTCGTTCGATAGGCCCATAATGCCATAGGAAGTTCATCGACCCACTTGCCCCCAGCCTTCTCTAGTCGTTTCTTCAGGATCGATTTTATAATTTTGTTGACAGCTTCAACCTGCCCATTCGCTTGGGGGTGTGCGACAGCCGAGAACTTTTTGCGGATATGAAACCGTTGACAGAAATCCTTGAATTCTGCGCTCTCGAATTGGGTTCCGTTATCAGTGATGATAGTATGCGGGAGTCCAAATCGACAGATGATGTTGCGAACCACGAAATTTATCACCTTCTTTGTCGTAATGGTTGCTAGGGCTTCGGCCTCAGCCCACTTTGTGAAGTAATCAACTGCGACGATGGCGTATTTCGCACCGCCTTTCGCTAAAGGCAAAGCGCCGATGATGTCAATGCCCCACATCGCGAATGGCCAGGGACTGACCATTTGGGTTATTTCAGTTGGCGGAGCTCTCGGAATTCGGGCATGTATCTGGCATTTATCGCACTTTCGGGCATAGTTTGCCGCATCTCGGTTCACCGTCGGCCAGTAGTATCCATATCGAAGTATCTTTTTAGCGAGAGCTTGCCCGCCGGTATGATCGCCGCACTCCCCTTCGTGCACGTCATGTAGCACTCGCTTGACTTCCTCGTGGGCGATACATCTGAGGAGAGGAACGGAATAACCTCTCCTGTACATGACTCCGTTTTGGATAACGAACCGCGAGGCTTTTCGCTGAATCTGTCTCTTCTCATTTCTAGGTTCAGGTAGCACCCCATTCTCAATGTAATTCCGATACGGAGTCATCCAGGACTCTCTACTGGGAGCGGCTTCAAATACAGAGTTCATTTCTATCCAATCGATGCTCGGAGTGGCCAAAGTTTCAACGGGGACAAGTCCCATTTGTTGCGCTTCGCCTGTGCTGGCTAACTTCGCCAGTGAATCGGCTTTTTGATTGCGTTCCCGAGGCACATAATAGATGGCATAATAATCAAACTGGTTTAGGATTTCCTGAACTCGTGCTAAGTATGCGGCCAGTCTTCGGTCTCTTGCCTGGTATTCTCCTCGCACCTGGCATACCACTAACTGCGAATCGCAATAAACTTCTACAGCGATAATCCTCAAATCTCTGGCAAGCCTTAGGCCGGTTAGGAGGGCTTCATATTCAGCTTCATTATTAGTAGCACGGAAGTCGAATTTAAGAGCATAACATATGGATCGGCCCTCGGGAGTCTCAAGTACAACCCCCGCGCCCGAACACCGGTCATTTGACGCACCATCAGTATACAGCTTCCAGATGTATTCGGGAGATTCACTGGTTTCGGGCAAGTCTTCCGGAACGGTGAATTCGGCTATGAAATCAGCTAGGACTTGTCCTTGAATGGCCCTCCGCGGAGCGTATGCGATATCAAATTGGCTTAGCTCAATGTTCCACTTGAGTAACCTACCGGACGTCTCAGGCCGCGTAAGGACCTGTCGTAACGGCTGGTCGGTGTACACAGTAAGCGGATGAGCTTGGAAGTAGGGACGGAGCTTCCTCGAGGCAATGACCAAACAATAAGCCAGTTTCTCCAGTCTTGGATAATTTCTCTCAGCTCCTGTTAGTCGCTTACTGACATAGTAGACCGGGTTTTGCACTTTGTCTTCTTCCCGGACCAGAGCAGCGCTGATCGCATGTTCTGATACTGCCAGGTAGAGATATAGTTGCTCGTGGTCAACCGGTTTTGACAAGATCGGAGGTGTGGAGAGATGTTGAACTAAAGATCGGAACGCGCCTTCACACTCCGTGGTCCATTCAAAGTTTCGTTTGCCCTTCCGAATCAGGTCGAAGAAAGGAATGCATTTGTCGGTGGACTTTGAAATGAACCTGCTCAATGCTGCGACCTTCCCGTTAAGACTCTGGACTTGCTTTATAGTTTTAGGGGTTTGCAAATTTCTAATAGCCCAGATCTTCTCAGGATTCGCCTCTATTCCTCGAGCGTTGACAATGAACCCAAGGAATTTTCCGGATGCAACGCCAAAGTGACATTTGAGTGGGTTGAGCTTCATTCCGTACTCCCGGAGGATGCTGAACATTGAATTCAAATCTCTGACGTGATCGGTGGAGAATCGGGACTTCACCAGCATGTCATCCACGTAAACCTCCATGGTCTTCCCAATCTGATCAGCGAACATTCGGTTGACTAAGCGTTGGTATGTTGCTCCAGCGTTCTTTAGACCAAACGGCATGACTTTGTAACAATAGAGTCCCAGGTCGGTCACGAAGCTGGTATGTTCCTGATCAGGCAGATGCATGGGTATCTGATTGTAGCCGGAATAGGCGTCCATAAAGGATAGTAGTTCATGTCCGGCCGTCGAATCTACGAGTTGATCGATTCGCGGAAGCGGGAAGCTATCTTTTGGACAGGCCTTGTTTAGGTCAGAGTAGTCAACACAGGTTCTCCACTTCCCGTTTGGTTTCCGAACTAGTACAGGGTTGGACACCCATTCTGGATACAAGGCATCCCGAATGAACCCATTCGATTGTAGTTTATCAACTTCTTCCTTAAGGGCGGCAGATCTCTCTGGATCCATACCGCGCCTCTTCTGCTTTACTGGGACATGTCGCGGATCTATATTTAGGGAGTGACTTGCAATGCTCGGCGAGATCCCGCACATGTCAGAGTGCGTCTAGGCGAAGACGTCGAGATTCGCCCGAAGAAATTCGACCAACTCCTGCTGTGTCTGCTTGTTTAGTTGGGACCCAACTTTCAGCATCTTCGAATCATCATCCTCACTGATTGGGACGTCCACAGTCAGTTCGGCTGGAGAGGCTTGACTCTCCGTTGATTCGTCTCTATCCTCGTTGTCCCTGGGGTCCAGGTCTTTCAGGAATTGGTCGTGGTGCCCGGGCCGAGGCCCAGGCACCAATTGTCAATTATCGATAGAACGGACGCAGAGAAATTCCTCTACGCCCTTCCCTTTCTCTTTACGTTGCGCCCCGCGCAGCTCAGCAACATAACAGGCCCTTCCCGAGGCCTGATCTCCTTGAACAACTCCAATCCCATGATCAGTGGGAAATTTCAGAGTCAGACACCATGGAGCGATCGCCGCTCTGAACTCGGCTAAAGCTGGTCGACCCAGAAACGCATTGTATGGCGAATCTATTTCTAGCACAACAAATTGTAACATGCGGACCCTCCGGCGTTCTCCAACGCCTAACTCGACTGGGAGTTCAGTTATTCCGATGGGTATCGTGGCACTTCCGTTGAAACCATGGATTCTGGATAAACAGGGTTTCAAATCCTTCGTTTCCATCTTCATTAGATCGTAAGCCCGTTTGAGCAAGATGTTTACAGAGCTCCCACTGTCAACCAGGATCCTCTTCATCCAAGCAGGACCTACCTGGGCGGATATGACTAGTGGGTCGATAGTAGGGGCTTCGACTTTATCGGCGTCCCGGCTCCTGAACACGATATCATCGGACATTATCTTTTGTTGCTTTGCCGGGGTCCCATCCTCGCAATTACTATAACACTCGAAGTCCGCATGCCTGATAGAACTGGCATACGACTCCATTTCCCCCCAGCTTCTGTCTGCCGGATGGGGGCCACCACTTATTGTGTTGATTACTAATCTCCCGCCCGCACGAGCGGGTTCATCCTCTCTTTCCTGATTTTGTGGACGATTTTGATTCGAGGGGCCCGCTCCGCCAGGCTGCGGCGCCCGTACAAACTGATCTAGCTTCCTCTCTCTAATCAGCTTCTCGATGAGGTCCTGTAAGTGTCGACACTCATTAGTATTATGTCCATAGCTCTCATGGAACCTATAGAATTTCCCTGTCTGAATCTGTCTCTCCGATGAGGGCTTCGGAGCAGGCTTCTTATACTGTACAGTGTTGCAAGTCTGTAAGTATACGTTTTCCAATGATGTGTTTAGCGGTGTATAACTGTCAAACATCTGAGCTCTACGTCGTGGACCTCGGTTCTCATCTCTCTTTTTATTCTGGCCATTGTTTCCTCTCTGCTGGGTTTGCTTGTTTTGTATATTCAGCTGAACTTTCCCGGAACTTTCGCCGGACTGTTTAACTGCCACATTGCTCTGTATTCCTTCAATGCTGGGCCTCGCATCGTCCTGCTTCCTAGACTGTTTTGCATCCTCCTGCCGCAGGAATTGAGCGGCTTTGGAGTAAAAACGGTCCAACGACGCGGGCGGTTTTCCAGCCAGCCAGTTTCCGAATTCAGAATCAGGATCAATCCCCTTGGTCAGAGCCATTAAGATTGAATTATCGTTGGGATTGGTGATCTCGACGCATGCTGCGTGGAACCTCTCCAAGTAACGCCTGAGTGTTTCTCCAGGAGCTTGAGTGACGCTGGACAAGGTGTTGACGTCCTTTGGCCTAGCAACATGCATCCGGAATTGTTCCACAAACCTCTTGGCCAATTGATCGAACGAAGAAATTGATCTAGGCGGTAGGCGGGTAAACCACATTGTCGCGATTCCTCCCAGAGAGATGGGGAAACTCCGACACTTCACTGCGTCGTCGGCCCTCGCAGCGCTCATCGACCATTCATACTTCAGAATATGCTGGTTGGGGTCACTATTTCCTTCATACATCGGGAGAGTCGGCATTCTGAATCGCCTAGGGGGTTCGGCATGTAATACTTCGTCTGTGAAAGGGGTATGACTACGGGAAATCCCCCAGTCATCATTAGTGAGCCCCTGACTCTCGCGGATCATTTGACGTATCATGGTTGATATATCTGAAACAGGCGGATTCGGAGCGTGATGAGCTAAGGCGTGGTCGGGTTCCACGGAGCGAGTAGGGATCGGACGTTGTCGACGATCCGTATTTCGCCTCCTTGGCTCAACGTCCTCTGGGACATAAGGTTCAGGAGTATGTCCTCGCTGTTGATTGATCGGCTCAGATTGATTTCGGGTATCGACCCTTGTCTCTGCTGCGGCGGTTGTGGCACGGTTATCGGTGGTGTACTGTGGGGCAGTACCTCCTCGTGTTGAGGGACCGGTTTGGAAACTAGTCGACGGTCCTACCCTCAGTTGCTCAACAGTTAAGGCAGGCTGATATTCAGCAGCTTGAGCGCGATTCCCCTCTAGTCGAGGACGGGTAGTTTGGCGGTGGTAATCAGATGAAGCTGAGCTTTCGGTAGACGCTCTGGAGACATCATCTCTCCTGGACCTTCTGTGCCCCCGGCGGTTTAGCTGGTTGGTCAGCTCGATATTGGCGCGTAACTGTTCTGCCAACTGCTGACGGCTTTGGGTCAGCTCCTGGAGCAATAATTGAAACTCCTGTCGGGTGACTAGCCCCGTTGAGTCTGACTGAGTGGCATTGTCTTGATTGGAAGAAGGCGGCTGTGTCGGATTTTGCCTGTCTCTGCCTTCTTGCTCTGTGGCGGTGGCGCCAGTTCTTGTGCTGACCATTGTCGGTGGTGGAGTCCTTTCCTAGATTCTGAGCAAATCTGAATAGAATGGAAGGATTCCGGGCTGGATATCTGGATCTTCCTCTTGGATTTGTGCAATCCGGTATCGACGGCAGATCCAACGAGCAGGAGAAAAAGCTGGTTCTCTCAGTGAAAGCACCAAAGTGTTTGTACCAAAAATGGGCACAACACTCTTCGGGAGTTGTTTGAAGAGATAAAATGAAGATTATAAATGTAAAACAGAGATTATCTAACAAAAACTCCAACAAATATGAATGTAAAGTGCACAGATAAGCAATTTAGAGTGGTTCGGCGTATAGCCTACGTCCACTATGAAGTTTTGATGATTTTATTGATTCTCTTTCAATGATTACAAGCATTTACAGCGATGAACAGCGGATTACAGTTTAGAATTCGAAATTGACAGCAAAAGTATGGTGCAAATCTCAATCCGGCAGAGTCTGGACGCTTCAGAGAAAAAAGATCCTTTTTCCGTTGATTCTGGGGCTCTATTTATAGGCGCAGGAGGCTTGGATTTCGCTCAAACCCCGGGAGACTTGGCCTGACACGTGAGGGGACCCATTCGACCACTTCCAGAGAGTTTCAAGCCAATCTGTGATCGATACGAAATCATTTCGTATCGATCAGGATTACTTCCAATTGAGCTCAAAATTGGTGGAGACATTCCTTGTTATGTGTGCAACCTTCAGTTAAAATTTCATCATGTTTGGATCAGTGGATTATGAGATATGGTCGATACGAACTGGAACTCCTCATAGGCTGTCTGGTTCGTATCCATTTCCCTGCGCTTTGAGCTTCGACTCGATGGTATCACGCGCCTCTGTGAAGACGTGGAACGCACACTTCGCCTCGATCCGGTCTTCACTCCGAATCGACCGCGTCGACTCCATACATCTCGGCGCATTCGCATCAGGAGAAGACGTGGTGCACGCGCTTCGCCTCGATCCGATATTCGCTCCGCGTTGACTGCATCGTCTCCATGTATTTCGCCTCGTTCACTTCGAGAAATGACACGTTATCCAAGCTGGTTGACCTGATGGATTCGAGTAGGACTTCATCCTGGGATACGAGGCAAACACTATCTGATGGATACGAAGTAGGCACTGTCTGATGGATACGAAGTAGACACTGGCTGATGGATACGAAGTAAGCACTGTCTGATGGGTACGACGTATGCACTGTCTGATGGATACGACGTATGCACTGTCTGATGGATACGAAGTAAGCACTGTCTGATGGATGCGACGTAGGCATTGGCTGATGGATACGAAGTAGGCATTGGACGATGGATACGAAAACGAGGACCATCGATGGATACGAAATCCATCGATACGAACTGTCGCTCATTGATGGATACGAAAATGCGCTCTTCCCCTTGCCTTGCATCCATCGTAACTCGAGCTTACGAAGTCGGTTCGATCTGAAACTTGGAGCGTTGGTTTGCTTTAGTTTTCCCGATCATGTCCCATCGATTGGGGCTTGATCCGGACTTGGTCAAAATTCATCGATATCCATGACAAACGACATTCGGAACCCAACTCCTTGATGTCCTGGCCTTGCCAAAAGGCGGGATAACAATAACTTAAGTGTACATGTATGTTTATGAATTGAAATTTAAAATTAATATAATTTAATTAAAATTGTTTAATTAAATAAATTAATTAAAAGGTTAATTAGTCAAATAATATACATATGTATATGATAAATGTGTTATACTATAAAGGTTATAGTATATGATAATATTAAATATAAATGCCATATCAAGATAATATAAAATTAATTAAAATGTTAATTAATTAAACAAGATTTAATTAATGTAATATTATACGTAAGACTGTTATATAAGTAATATAAATTAATATAAAAGTTATATAACAATAAAACTTATATAATATGAGTGTATAAATTAAATGTGGAACATCGAGAAATTTAAATAGACTTAAGAAATAAATACATACGTATGTACGTATACTATGATTTTCGATGTGTCCGACACTTGAATCATGAGGGTATTTCATAAGAAATACATTATTCCATAAACCGATGTCACTCAATATAATATATTGAAGATTATGAATCTTCAATATAGTGTTGTCATCTACCATTTATATATTAATAGATTACTTGCATACTCTTTAGTTGTTGAGCTTTCCTCAAGATAAGGATGTTTTGTGCAGTACTATTAATATATTGAATAGACAAGGTAAGATAACTACAAATATTTATTCAGCTTTCCTCAAGGTATGTGCTTTATACTTAGACCGTCGTGAAATGGTAGATCCGAGTGAATAATCCTACTTTATTTGTTCAAGGTAAGATGGGATTAGGACAAAGTACAACGAGTTAGGAGTTGTATATGATAAAACCGATAAAGAGTTATCCATCGTATATGGGAGTATGATTTGTTGAGCTTTCCTCAAGGTCAGAATCCCAAGATGTATGAGTCCTAACACCTACCGGTGAAGTCAAAAGACTACTATATTTTGACTTAGGGTTTGGAGAAACATAAAAGACTGGTGGGAGTTCATTAGTAAAATGAAACATAAAGTTTAACCTTACTAATATTAAAAGAACATGTACTATAATTTGTGTAAGCACCCTCACCTCTATATCCATACCATCCAAGAGTATTAATGGGTAATACTATCAAATAATATGGAGAATGAGGCAATATGGGTTATACATGTGAATATTCCCTTAGGCTAACACTAGTACGTATTTAAACATCAAGTAAATATCTCACCTATACGTACACAGTATTGGCACAAAGCATTAAACACGTGTACCTCCAGGATAGAATAATACAAAATATACAGTAAATGTTAGAGATCACAGAGTCAATTGCAGTAATAATACATAATAGAACAATATACAAAGTATGATATACATCACCATGTTATATACATACATGAGTCTATATAATACAAATTAATATACTACAACACTGAATAACTAATCTCCTATATGTCCAAATAATACAACCTGGTCTCAAAGTCTCTGTACCTTAAATGTCTTTGACTGACCCGAGTATTATCTAAATAACACACATGTCAGACTATATCTAAATCAAGAGGTAATGCATGCACAACCACACATATATGGAATAATAATAATAACAATATCAAACATCTCTATTACGGAAGACATAAATCAAAGCATGCTCAAAGATGTCATCATCCATATAAAATCATGCCAATCAATAAATCACAGAACCCAAATCAATTAGGTGACTCATCCATATCCCAAAACCACCATCAAAGTCCATAAATGATCAAATATGAGATGACATCAAGTATAATTAGGCTAGCAAACAATATTGGCCAAGTATATCTCTCAATCTTGAGTAGTAGAATACCAACATCAATATAAAATATAAATATAGGCTGCCTATCAAAGAAATCATATACAATAAATAATATGAGAATCCACTGTACTCTTGATGCTTATCCAGATATAATATCATCTCCTCATATATGAATAAATCCGAATAAATCGTGATAGGTGAATGACTGTACGACAGACATGAACTCCCAAGTGGAGTCATATATACATTAATCTATGGGTCACCTAACCCTGGATCGCCTAACCCATATCTATACTTAAGCGAGGTGTATCAATAGTATATGTTAATCTATCACACCATTAGAACCAGAAGGGAGACTGACGGCTGTCTGCCTACTCTAGGAATCCAGGGTCACCTAACTAGATCTTCTACTATAGCCTTTATTAACCTCGATGGACATCGTGACACGTATCCATCAATGGTTCGTCAACATGTAGCCTCTTAGTCGTGACCTTGCTTTTCCATCAATAGGTAACAAACTGCTGGCCTATGTAACATAAAGGGGCTATAGGGCACCTACCTTATGGGTCACCTAAACCGAATTTCGTAATAGTGGACACCTACCCAACGGGTCACCTAACCCAAATCATGTGATGTGCGTCGAAAATAATATCCAATAACGGTGTCATGAATCTAGGGAGCAACCCCAAGATTAGTCCGCTAGGGTGGATTCTAGCCATCTGGTCCTCTCCAATGCCAATAAAACGAATACATCATGATAGTGGCACACAATATCAATAAATTTAAGGGTACCCACCCAATCCCACCTAGGAGCATCACCTCATGCAAGTACAATCTCATCATACTATTCCCGTCACGTGAGTGTTGTCTACTTATAATGAATAACCGAATAAATATCACAACAGCGTCCTATACCACTACGTGATACTCAAACATTTATCCACTGCTTATAAATTACACTCAATCTCCAAAATATTCTATATAACGAATCCAAAAAATAACTAGAGAAATATTACCCAATGCCCCCCAAATGGTATTATAACTCCGTTTATTCAAATTTCTCATCACATAGAATAAATCATCACAAAATCATAATGAAGAATGTCATCACCGTATGAAATCACATCAAAGGAAGTTAATCAAAATATATAATGGTGAATCATTATAACATCGAAATTAGTATAGAAAATGAGAAATCATAATATGTGGAGATTATACCTAAAATACCAAATGATTCGGAAATGAAATAATAATAAAGTAAAACAAATCTTTCTTAACACTTAAGTCAAATATTAAAATACATATATATGTATATATATATATGTATATATATATATATATATATATATTTATGTGTGTGTGTATATAGCATACTTTGATAATTTATAATAATCATTTTAAATAATTATTTAAAACCAAATATAAATTTTTCTTTCCAATGAATCGATAAATTTAGAAAAAACTTCTTTAATCAATTTTATATTCTGAAATCAATAAAAATATTTAAAATATATTATATACTGAATATTACTTTAACTTTATTTGTTTAATTCCAAAATAAAGATTTAAATACTAAAATTCATTTCCCAATTCTCCACTTACATATTTAAAAAAAATTCAAGACACTTAACAAATCAAATATCATTTATAAAAATCTTTCCATGAATTTCCTTTAATTAAATATTACTTTACAATAAATATACAAACTTCAAAATAAATTTCTTTGCATTTCGAAATATAGATTTCCATTTAAAACATCACTTTATACCCAAATCATTAACTAATATTAGGTCTTGTAATAACATTTTAAAATATTTCATAATCTTCCGTAAATACAAAATTATTTTTGAATAAATTTATAATTTGCAAAATAGGTTTTATTTATTACAACTATAAAGAATTGTCCAAAATTATTGTTAATACTCTATAAAAATTAATTAAATGCACTTTAGAAATAATTTCATATTTCTAGATAATATATATAAAATTTCTAAATAATAATTACAAAACTATTCTTTGACAAAAAATATACAATGAATATAATAGTGGGTTTTAAAGGGTATTATGATCCAAAAAACTATATTTATATTTATAATAAAAACATTTTGGTAAATTCGAAAATTGCTAAATTGAATAAAATATAGTAAAATATTTATAAAATACTTTTAATTAAATATTAAAACACTTAAATAATGTTTTAAAGCTTTTCAAACTTCTTTTGAAACAAGAAACAAGTATGTGTATATATATGTGTATGTGTGTGTGTATAAAATTATGAAGTAAAATCACTCTACAAACATATCAATAAACATCACTATAATATATCGTGTGACCTAAGTCGGGCTCCGTCGAACTTCGGCCATATATAAAATTCACACATCGACATATAAATAAATATTTAGTTCAATTCGCAAACTGGCATAGTTTCGTTTGTAAATTGACACTTCCAACTAACACAAACCAATTTCAATACCATTATACTCAACATTCCAAACAGCAACAATCACAACCAAACAACCCAATCAGGACAATCAACTCAATCAAACAATTTGAGCAACATATGGGATATATATATATATGTATGTAATGTGATGAATTATAGATATAGATGTAAGTTAGAACTCACCGAATTATTGAGCGAAGACTATTACTGCCCTTACCGCTGTTGTGCGCGTTAACCAACTCTGAAGCTTGTCATCATCGCTTGAATGCTAGCCGCACAACCCTTGCTTCCACCATCGTCGCCAGTTGCCATTACCAAAGTACTAGGTCTGGACAACTATACCACCACCTCCTATCGCACACATCAATTGGTTGTCGCTCCCTACCAAATCAAGCGCCTTCACGAATGAGCACCCAGCTTTGCCTCTACCCATCATCGACCTCGCATCGCCATCGGCTACCCAGCAAGAAGCCGCCTTCTCCCTCAAACTTTTCCATGCCGATGCCATTGAACCCGAAATCGCCCGTGCAATTCATTTTTTTTAAGATAGCACGATTTAGTTTGAAATTTCTGGCGGAGAATTAGGGCTATCAAACGAAAAATGAAATAAGGACATGAGTTGGTTTGAGGATAAATAAAGGAAAAGGGAAAAAAGTAGGCTTAGGCTTAGTTTAAATAAGGTTACTATAATTTTGACTTTTGCCCATTACTAGTTATTTTTCAATAAAATTTCTTTTTAATTATTTATAACTAGATTTCAATTTAATTCAGACTAATTTATACTTTATTTTACACAATATATTTTGATAATCATGCAGTTTCTTTCAATTCAGTTCTTGTTTGTTTTTATTTAAATATTCATTACATTATTGAAAAATAAATTTATTTACCAACTATTTCATTATATAAAAAATATTTACACTTTAAAACATTTACAATTAATTAAAAAACTTTATTTGATTCTAATATATTATTCAAAAAGGATTTATTAATTTTATTCAATTTATTAAAACAAAATCTTTTATCGAATATAATTTTAATTAAGTAAAATTTCATTTCCATAAATAATAGTTATTAAATTCAAATTCAAACATTTTTATAATTAAATTTATTTATTATTACAGCGTAGAAAGTAGGTTATTGTAGACTCCCCTTTATGAAAATTACGTCATTACAATTTCTTATAGGGAGACGTCAAACACAACTCTAACCTTGAACTTTCTTTGTATTATACAAACTTCTATCGAACTTAAACTACTCAATACTCTACATGGATCTTTCTCCAGTCCCTTATCGTATGCTATAATTTTAATAGATTATATTTAATGACTTTCTATTTTCACATACGATAAAAAATTTGTAGAAATTTTCTAAGTGTCGGAGTTTTCAAATTTTTTCGACAGAGTCTCCATTGTACAGTGAGCGTTTCGAGAAATCAAAATACAAAAATATCATAATATAAATACTTCTTATTCAATGGGCGCATCCCGAAGCTGGGGGAAACAATATAATATCACATTATATATCTCGCGTAAAACGTACTTTTTATTTGCGTTTAAGTGAGCAATTTTGTTTTTATGCGAGCATAAGTGAGCTATCGCTGCAACCTAATTCAAAAGCTCCAAAGTACCCATTCTTTACTCATATTCAAATATTAGTCACATATGATGTAGTATACCAAGAATGCATTCATATAACGGATAAAAACATAACATCCTTGCTTTAAGACATTTCTTGACAAAGATTTCAAGGTTTAAAACACAAAATTAAATCCTTGTTTCAAAGAATGAATTATTACATAGTGAATTAATTTTCTAAAACAACTTTTAGATTGCAAAAATTTGGATTACAAATCAAATTATGGTGGCTTTGCTAAAGACAAGTATATCAGATTTTCGAATGTGCACATAGGCCCACTTATGTAATTTGCATTTTAGCCTAGAAAACGTAAAATTTTTACAAAATTATTAAAATAAAAGTTGTTTCTTATGTTCTTAGATTTCTTGAAAGTGTAAAATCATCGAAATCGGACAAGCCATTTGAAAGTTATGGCGTTTCGCTACATCACCTAATTTTTTCAACTCTTGTAGTCATTCCTTTTCAAAATAGTTTAACATTTCCATTTCACAATTTTCTCTCTATACAAATTTTCAAAACAAAACAATACTTCCCTTGAAACCTTTTATATAAAATTTTCTTTGAATAATATTTTTTTCTTTCTTTTTTCACCATTTGCTTATTTCTTGGTTGCTTGACTATAAGATGAATTTTTCCATTTTCATGTAAGTTTATGGCAATACCAATTCTGGTTATAAGATAATCAAATGTTAAATCCCGCTTTCATGACATACAGTATCTCCATCTTCCTTACTAAATGAGGTGACGATAATATGGTGTAGGTACGTTGAATTATTTATGCAGTGCTCTTCCATTTGTTATTAGTTTGGGAACAAGCTTCACCAATGATTTCATTCCTTTTACTTGCATAACCTAATTTCAAGAAGTTATTTTATTAAAAATATCTTCCGACCTTTTTCATACAATATATTTTTAATAGTACATGATTAGTTAGATTGCATAGAATAGCTTCCTATCTTTTTTTAATTATTTTTTTAAATCACACTTCACAATCATTGTTTATAAGCTCAAATTTTTTAATTCAGGATCCATCAAACATATTATTATTTTTTCACTAGATTTTTAGATATAATCATACTTTCAAATATTTTATTTTCACTTCTAAAAATAATTACACTTTTCAAAAACATTATTTGACTTGTTTAAAAAACATTTTCCTTTTCAAAATATGTTTATAGTATAATTACTTCAAAATATTACTCTCCTTCTAGAATATTATATGCATTTTTCCAAGCATTGTATTATTTTCAAAATATTGTTTTCTTTTTCAAAACATATTATTTGTTTCAAACCAACTTGTCGAAATATCTTGTCCTAGTGTCTAGAAATTCCTATCAACAACGTTGGTTAGACGCATCGACCAGAATTCTTAAAGCACTAAAAGGACAAATTAACACGAATTTAAATACACAAAATTTTCAAGTGTTTTAATTTATATAATTAATTTTCTTACTTTGTCAAAATTATATGCTTGCTTTTAATAGATCCATATATTAAAGGTGGTTGCATCAACACTCAAATAATTTATTACTATCGAAAAAAAATTAAGCAATCAAACATCCAGAAACCAACCATATACGTCCACAAGCAAGCATTCAATTTAATTAATTTATTTTATTTCACATTTTAATTATATATTATTATTATTATCAGTTTCTTAAACAGTTTTATCATCCTCTAGCTGTTCAAATTTAGATAAACCACTAGCTTTTGATAATATTTGGCTCCGTCCAGATTCAAGTGGGTTTATAAACTTTTGAGTGATAATCTCCTACCCAATCCCACATTCCCGACCTAGCCAAATGAAAACAAAAATTAAATCAACCAAACATACATCAAACAAACAATCAAACTCCTTTAACAGAAGGCTATTCATCAGCATCCGCTGTGCACTCAGATTACTACTGGATCCTTCTACTCAACTTGCCACATAGAGGTTTATCCAACAACGCCAACGCTAACACTACTGGTATGGCTAACGATTCCTTATTTCACTTCCTAACCAACAACTTAAATTCCACAGGGAAACAAACACACAAAGTAACAAAGATAAAATTATATATATATATAAATATATAGTAGGAAAAATAATAAGTACGTTCCAAAATGATTACCCATTAATCACTGTATACTCCTACTATCCCTTTAATATAGGATAAATACCCAACACAACCAAGAAGACATGGACTCTAAGTATTATCTAAAGTCAAGACTCGTGTCTCTTATATACAATGTATTATTCTAAACCTGGCTCTAATACAAAATTGTAAGCACTCTTACCTCTATATCCATACAATCCAAGAGTATTACTCGGTAATACTATCAGATAATATGGAGAATGAGGCGATGTGGGGTATACACATGAATATTCCCTTAAGCTAACACTGATATGTATTTAAACATCGAATAAGTAGCTCATCTATACATACATAGTACCAGACAAAGCAATAAACACGTGTACCTCCAAGATAGAACGATACACAATACATAATAAATATTAGAGATTGTAGAGTCAACCGCAACGATAATATGTAATATAATAATATACAAAGTATGATATACATCAACATGTCATATACATACATGAGTCTATATTATACAAATTAGTATACTACAACAAGGAATAACTAATATCCTCTATGCCCAAATAATACAACCTGGTCTCAATGTCCTTATACCTGAAATGTCTTGGACTAACGCGAGTATTATACAAATAACACACGGGCCAGACAATATCTAAATCAAGGGGTAATACACACACAGATAAATATGTATATATGGAATAATAATAATAAAACTATATCAAACATCTCTATTATGGAAGGCATAAATCAAAGCATGCTCAAAGATGTCATCACCCATATAAAATCATGCCAATCAACAAATCACAAAACTAAAATCAATTGGGTGAATCATCCGTATCCAGAAATCATCATCAAAGTCTACAAATAATCAAATATGAGATGCCATCAAGTATAATTAGGCTACCAAATAGTACCGCCTAAGTATATCTCTTAATTTCAAGTAGTAGAATACCAAAGTCAATATAAAATACAAACACAAGCCGTCTACGAAAGAAATCATATATAATAAATAATACAATAATCCACTATTCTTTGGACACTTATCCAAATATAATCTCATCTTCTCATATATGAATAAATTGGAATAAATCGTGATGGGTGAATGACTGTATGAAAGACACGAAGTCCTAAGTAGAGTCATATTTACATTAATTTGCGGGTTACCTAACCCTAGGTTGCGTAACCCATATATATACTTAAGTGAGGTGTATCAATAGTATATTCCAATCTATCACTCTGTTAGAACCAGAAGGGAGACTTATGGTAGTCTACCCGCTCCAAGAGCCCAGGATCACATAACCAGATCTGCTCCTACTGTCTATAATTACCTCGACGAACATCGTGACACATATCTACTAGTGGCTCATCCACGCGTAGCCTCTTAGTCACGACCCTGGTTTTCCCCCAATAGGTAACATATTGCTGGCCTATGCGACATAAAGAGGCTATAGGGTACCTACCATGTGAATTTAGTATAAACCCTATTCACTCCCCTCTCTAGAGTTAATTCTATCCTACAAGTAGTATAAGAGCTAGGTAGTCAAATTCACGTTTTTAACTATGGCTAGTTTTAATAATGCTTTTTCTAAAGGACAATCTATTGCAATGAAATATTTTTTAAATACTATAGATGCATGGGATATAGTTGAAACTGTTTATAATCTACCTACAATAAATATAGACGGTCACAAAGTTCCTAAGGCAAAAAATAAGTAGGATGCTAACGAGCTTAGTTTGTATCAGTCTAATGCCAAAGCTATGAATTCTATTGTTTGTACCTTAGATAAAATTGAATACAATCATGTTTCTCACTATGTGAGTGCATAGGAAATTTGGCTTACGCTTGAGGTGACTCATGAAGGTACATCGCAGGTCAAGGAATCTCATATAGTTATGCTCAGCAATGAATAAAAACTTCATGATGACAAAAGACGAGAATAGAAAGGAGATGTATGGACGATTTTTAAATATAGTGTCCAATTCCAAAATGCTAGGAAAAACTTACATAGAATTGGAGATGGTCCGAAAAATTCTGAGAATCCTCCCGAGAAGCTTTGAAGCAAAAGTGACAGCAATTCAGGAATCCAAAGACTTGAAACAGCTTAAATTAGAGGAATTAATAGGAAATCTCATCACTTGTGAGATGGAACTGAAGGTTAGAGAAGAATGTGAAAGCAGAGACTCGAAAAGAAATCAATCGCTCTAAAAGGTACAGTTGATAGTGATGATGATGACAATGCCGCAATTGAACTAGCACTATTGATGAAGCAATTCAAAAAGTGGACCCAAAAGCATGGAAATCCGATAATAAACCAATGAATAAAAACCAAAATTGTCAAAGTTCTGGATGATTCTAAAGAGGAAGAAATTATATGCCATAGATGTGAGAAGCCAGGTCACATCAAGCCAAACTGTCCACCGAATTGACTTGACAAAGTAAAGAAGTAAAAAAGAGGGAGTTTCATAACCACTTGGGATGAGACTGAAGAAGAAGAGGAGAACAGTGATGGTGAGAAAGAAGAAGCCAATATGTGCCTGATGGTAGAATCAAGTGACATCGACGAAGAACCAAATGAGGTAGCACACTTATCCCGTGATGATTTACTTTTGGCATATCACCAGTTAAATGCAACCATAGATAGATTTCAACAACGATATAATAAACTAGAATCTAAGAAAAATATTTTACTTGGTATAAATACTGAGTTAGAACTTATGATTGAAAACATTAAAAAGATTAACTCAAAATGTGAGAAGTGTTAGTCTCGAGAGGAAGAAATTAATATGTTTGAAACTAAAATTGAAATTCCCGAAAATGAAATTTTGACCTTGAAAAACAAAGATGACACAAAAAGAAAAAATTCCATCAAAAGATGCACCTCACTTTTGAATGAAAACAATGCTCTTAGATTAAGCTTCAACAATTTGAATCAAGAATAAGAAAATTTTTGAAGGGAGAAAAATCACTGAATATGTTGTTAAGAAGTCAAACAATCATTGAAAATAGAAAAGGGATTGGATATGATAGAGTTAAACCAATTAAGAAAAGGAATTACGATAATGTCAAATTTCACAAAGATTTTTCAAAGTGTTTAATTTGTGGAAAAAGAGGACATAATCAAAATAAATGTTGGAATAGAAACAAAAACAAAGAAGTTAAACAAACGTGGGTTTTAAAAGTTACAAAATTAAATGTAACGACCCGGTATTTTGGACCATTCAAATCGACAATAATCCACACATGTCAGACTTGAATAATGCAAAATAACAGATTGTAATAAAATTTGGAGCAAATAAAATCATTCACAGAATCACAGACACAGAAATATCAGAATAACTCGCAGCGGAATTTAAAAATAACCATAGTGGTTCATGAAGCCACTAGAATACATAGTCTCAAACAAATACAAATTACATAGTCTAAAACCAATACAGTTTGAATAACCATAGAAAATCCCAAATTCATTTGTCTCAATTACATAAGCTAAAATAAAAGACTGAATAGCAAAACAGATAGCAGCTTGATAAAGATGATCTCCAGCAGTCCTAGCTCCGTGAAGATGAAGTCCAACTGATACTCAGGCTGACCCGAGCGTAAAATAAAACATAAACACTCGAGTCAGGATATTTATACTTATACAATGTAAACCAACTCAAGTGAACTGTAGTAAAGATACAAGTAACTTAGAAGATGCTTGGGACCGCCCATCCTCTAAGGATCCGTTAAACTATCTACTATGTAGTAATATTCGCTATTATAATAGTTTCTAAATAAGTAAAGTATAATCATATCGGAAAATAGCGTTAAGGGGATGGAGAACCTTAACGCGGTCAGATCTTAAAATCATAATCGTAGTAAAGCTCGATATGGTAGGTGACACGGCACAACTAGGCAATGCCAGGGTAGATATACCAATTACGCACACGGACTGATGGAGCGCATAGTAGCCACTATCGTCCACCTTGAACAACATTCCCAAATCGGAGGATGGCCATCTAGTCAAATCACAAGTAAGAGTATAATATCGAAGAAATGTGTCCGAGAAGAGGTGCTACCTCACTGGTCCGAGATCGCTCCTGTTTTAGCCACCTTATGCCAACTCATGGGAGTTGGGTCCACGTAACATACCTTAAGAACGTCGCCATCATCCTACTTCATTCTGGAATCTCCACCGCGTACACGGTTGTCAAAGTGGTTTTCGGTATCGACAGAGAGTATGTCCATATCCGATCCCGGTCTCTTTGCCAACCAATCGTTATTATAACCCGTGGTTATAGATTTAGACAATTTATCAAATATACTTCGAATTAAACCATTTAAAACAAAGTCATTATTCTTTTAAATCAAATATTAAATTCCCAAAGTTTAGCCTTTTCGGAGTTCATTTATTCACTTAAAAACAATAGCGTTAAATTTTCAGCTTTCACAACATTTAAAAAAAGTGCGACGGTAAGTTATATTTGAAACCATTTTATTCAGCAAAACAACATTTATAAACTGCTATAACAGTTCAGTTTTAAACAAAATCATATTTCAGCCTACTGCAGTCCTTAACAAGTGCTACAGTAGCCCTTTTATTAGTTCAGGTTCAATTTTAGTTTCTTCTACAACAGCACTTACCAAGTACTATCATAGCCTTAGTTCATTTTAGTCATTTGGTTCACGTATATAACCACAGCACTTAACAAGTGCTACAGATTTTACCTAGTTCAGAACTTATAAAATCACACATTAAAATGTTCATTTAAATCCTTTAACAAATTTATTTTAAAGGGAAATTTTTTACACATTAAAACCAAAACTTACAAATTCGCTTATTACATTCATTTCAACATTTAAACTTAAACTCCATTTTCCACCATTTTAAAACTAATTTTTCATTTCAATTTAATTAACTTCAATTTCCATCTTTCTTTTTTTTAGTCAAACTTTCAAATTTAAGTTCCATTTCAAAATCAATATTTCCCATTTATTTATTTTTATCACATAGAAAAAAAATCATTTCTATTCTAAATAAATCATTTAAAAATTCGATTTAAATCAATTTAATATTTTTACAATATTTAAAGGTATCCAGAAAATACAGAAAAATAACCACGGGTCTGTATAATATTTTCTAGCCTAAGTCAAGTGATACAGATACTATATCATTTCAATCCGTAGTTTACAAAGAAAAATCCAGGTTTTATCATTTCAAACCCGCAATCCCAAGTAAATAAAATTAAATTTGAAAATCGTTCAGGCCTATCATTTCAGCCCATAACGATCTTCTCTTATTCTAAAGTCCGTTCGGGTATGTATCATTTCAACCCATAGTGATTCTATTCTACAGGGAACTTGCAGTGTGATTTAACAGAATAGAATAACAGTAAAATAAGAACAAAATATAACAGATGATACGATATGCAGTTTTAACAATTCTAACATCAACTATAAATAAATCACAGGTAATTATAACATCATTTATTTATTTATTTATTTTCTACACATTCAGTTGCGGTCGTTTCACAATCATATAAGTATGAATATTCATGTGAGATTTACTCACCTCTACGGAGCTGGAGATTCGGAAAAAGAAATACGATGTCTATCGAACGCACGCGGAAAGCACGATCAGTTGTTAGCGGATGCGCCAACTAGATTCAAATTTAAAGCAAAATAAATAATCAAAATCTAAGATTGCACGAATAACAAATTTTCAAATGAAGCAAACAACGAAAAAAAGAAACACGTTGAAAATCGAAAACAATAGCACGACCACCTTTAAAATATAGATTATAACTTTAAATTTGCAAAGTGACAAAACATTTTTTTCTCTTTTTTTTTTCTTTCAAAGCCAAAAGGTCAGGGCAAAATAGACAAGATACAAATACAAAGGTGACCAACCAAACTTGTTCATTTAATTTTAAACAGATGCCAGAAACACATGACAAAGGCCACTTTTCCTCATTCCCCTTTTTCCCTAAACAAGGTTCTTTAGAAAACTATACTATAACTTCAAATACAAGGTGACAAACAACTTTTTCAAATAAGGCAGAGACTTGGTGGAAATTATAACTATGACTCCAAACCAAAAGGCTCGGTAATCATGGGGTTGAAGGCGTGACTGGCTCGGTCGGGGTTCGTGGTGGCGAATGGTAGGTCTGGCGAAGGGGTTGGGTCTGGATCTCGGCATGGGTTGGTGTCGATCTGTCACGGGTCAGTGGTGATCTAGGCTGGCATTGGAGACGTGGGAATTGGTGAAGGCAGGGGTCGGTCTGCCTGCGTTCGTGGGGTTCGGTTGGGTAGAGGCGTGGGGTTGGGTTCTCGGTCTGGCGTGGGGTGCCTGGGGTGGAGGCGTGGGCTGATTCTCGGTCTGGCCTGGGAACGTGGGGTAGGTGGTGGATAGCATGGAGTAGGGCTGACGTGGTAGTGCATGGGGTAGAGCGGAGCATGGTGGAGCGGGTGGTGGCGAATGGGGTAGGTGGTCAGGCGAAGGGGTTGGTCTTGGTTGGATGAGTTGGTGACGTGGGGATTTGCGTGGTGGTAGGTCTCGTGATCTGGCAAAGGGGATTGGGAAAAAGAATAAAAGTAAATATACGAACGAAGGCAATGGTACAGCAAACAAAAGCAAGGACCACAAAACAAATTGAAATACAAATGAAAAAAGGAAGGAAGGCAAAACATGGTACAACAAACAAGGGATGAGCTGTAACAAAGCAGAGCAAAAAGAAAGAAAACAAAATTTTAAGAAGGCACGTGGCCATTACCTGACAGAAGAAAAGCTCACGAGATTTGCAAAGGAGATTTGCAGAATTGAAATTTTGAACGAAAAATGGAAGATGACAGCTGCTTATGACTTTATGAGAGAAGGCAAAAGGGTAAGGTTTTGAACGGTAGGAAGTTAAAGCAATTAAATTATATTCAAGGCTGGAACTAAACGTAAGGAATGCAAAGAGGGAAATGGACTAATTCTCACGTGAACGGTTCAATGCAAGATTTTTATGGAATTTTTCAAACTGAAATATACAGCTGAACTTTGTAAAGCCAACTCATATAACATCAAATGGACAAAGGAACAACGAACGTAAAGTGTAACGCCCAAAGTAACGTACAACCGTTATTTGCTTCTTTTATCAAATAAATTTAAAAATGATAACGTTTCTTTAAATAAAATAACGTATCATTTAAACCAAAATTTAAATAGCTATTATCATAATAAATAAAATTTGATTTTAATATAAAGTTAAGAACGGATGAAATTATACGTAAAAATGTGAAGTTTAAATTTCCCATTTCACACTAGTTATTACACTTTTAATTCAAATCAATATTTCAAAATGTTTATTTTTAAATAAAAATTTGTTAAAAAAAATTTGGGTTGTTACACTCTCCCCCACTTAAAACTTTTCGTCCTCGAAAAGGAACGAAAAAGGAAACAAAGAAAGATAAGACAGAATAGCAAAAGTACCTGAAATAAACAATTCCGGATTCGAAGCACGAATGCTCTCCTCTGTCTCCCAGGTGCAATCCCGTTCATCAGTGCTCCACTGCACTTTGACGAGGTTGACAGATTTTCTTCTTAGCTGCTTCGTACCTCGATTGACGATACGAAGTGGCTTCCTCTCAACAGTCAGATTTGGCTCAATATCCAAACTATCAAGAGCAGAAGGCTGAATAATAAGAGATGGATCATGCAGATAGCGACGAAGATGAGATACATGAAAGACATTGTGTATTCCAGAAAATTTCTCGGGTAAATCCAGACGATAAGCAAGAGAGCCAATTCTTTCCAAAATGCAGAAAGGACCTACAAATCTAGGAGAAAGCTTTCCTCTACGACCAAAACGAATAACATTCCTTAAGGGAGAGACCTTAAGGAAAACCAAATCACCAACAGCAAACTCTAAACTCCGTCTTCGACGATCAGCGTACTTCTTCTGTCTATCTTGAGCAATCCTCATCTTCCTCTTAATCTCTTCAACTCTCTCTGAAGCTTCCAAAACCATCTCAGGACCAAGAACCAAACGATTACCGGATTCAATCCAACAAGAAGGAGATCTACAAGGTCGTCCGTAAAGAGCAGAAAATGGAGATGTCTCAATACTGGCCTGATAACTATTGTTATAAGTGAATTCGACAAGATGGAGATGATCTTCCCAAGATCCTCCATAATCAAGCACACAAGCACGAAGAAGATCTTCTAAAATCTGATTCACCCTTTCCGTTTGACCGTCGGTCTGTGGATGGTAAGCAGTGCTCAGATTTAGATGAGTACCCAAGGAATCCTGAAAGGCTTTCCAAAACCTACTAGTAAAGATAGGATCACGATCACAAACGATACTGAGAGGAACACCATGGAGACGAACAATCTCCCTCATGTAAATCTCAGACAAACTAGAAGCTGAACGGGTAGACTTGACCAGAATGAAATGAGCTGATTTGGTCAATCTATCTACAATGACCCAGATACTCTCGTTACCCTTCCTAGTCCTCGGTAAACCATCAATGAAATCCATAGAAACTTGTTCCCACTTCCAATTGGGAATCTCAAGAGGCTGCAATAAACCAGGAGTCTTCTGATGATCTGCCTTGACTTGCTGACAAGTCGCACATCTATTAACAAAAATGGAAATATCTCGCTTCATACCTTTCCACCAATATAACTTCTTCATGTCCTGATACATCTTGGTCACGCCTGGATGAATAGAAAGTCTGGACTGATGATTCTCCCGAAGTAACTCCTGTCTCAATCCATCAACATTCGGGACACAAATCCTATTATTAATCCTTAATACACCCTCATCGTCAATCTGAGCTCCACTGCCATCAAGACTACTACCTCCAACTCTGCTTCGAACACTCTCCTTAATCAATCTAAGCATCTGATCCTCATCCTGTCTAACCATAATACGATCCACAAGGGGTGAAGAAACAACAATCTGACACAACAAAGCTTTCTTCCTACTCAAAGCATCTGCCACAACATTAGCTTTTCCCGGTGTATAGTTGATGTCGAGGTCATAAGAAGCAAGGAACTCTAACCACCTAACTTGTCTCTGATTCAAATCCTTCTGAGAGAAAATATACCTCAAAGACTGATGATCTGTGAAAAGCTCGAACTTGGTACCCAACAAATGATGTCTCCAAAGCTTCAAAGCAAAAACAACAGCAAGCAACTCTAGATCATGGGCAGCATAATTTACTTCATGGGTCTTCAACTGTCGACTAGCATAAGCAATCACTCTACCATCCTGCATCAGAACAGCTCCCAAACCTTCTCGACAAGCATCAGTGTATACCGTTAATCCCTCATTTCCATTTGGAACGGTAAGAATAGGTGCGGAAGTAAGCTTGTGTTTTAACTCATTGAATGCGGCCTTACACCCGTTACTCCAAATAAACTTAGCATTCTTCCGAGTTAAAGCAGTGAGAGGTGCAGCAATCCGAGCGAAATTCTCAATGAATCTCCGGTAATAACCGGCGAGGCCCAGAAAACTACGGATATCAGTAGGAGTCTTAGGAGTTTCCCAATCCTGCACAGAATAGGGAAAAAGAAGGATAATAGGAAAGATAGAGTAAATTGAATGAAACAAGGATAGAGAAAGAAAGAAGAACTTACATTGATCGCAGCGATCTTGACTGGATCAACTGAAACTCCATTACTAGAAACAATATGCCCGAGAAATCGGACTTCATCCTTCCAGAAATGGCATTTAGAAAATTTAGCCTTTAACTGATGATTTCGAAGAGTCTCAAGAACAGATTTCAAATGTGACTCATGTTCCTCTTCAGACTTAGAGAAAATGAGGATATCATCCACAAAGACTAGAACAAATTTATTAAGCACATCACGGAAAACACGGTTCATCAAGTCAACAAAGAAAGCAGGAGCATTAGTCAAACCAAAAGGCATAACTAACCATTCAAAGAATCCATTCTCAGTACGGAAAGCTGTCTTGGGAATACTTTCCTCGGCAACTCTGAGTTGGTGAAAACCCGTGGCAAGATCAAGCTGAGAGAAAACAGTAGCACCATAAAGCTGATCAAACATGTCATTAATGCGAGGCATTGGATATCTATTTTTCATAGTGAGCTTGTTCAACTCCCTATAATCAACACACATCCGAAGAGAACCATCGGACTTGGTGACGAAAACCACCGTAGCTCCCCATTCAGAATAGCTAGGTCTGATCAGACCCTTGGAAGACAGATCCTCTATTTGTTCCCTTAACTCAACCTTCTCGCGGGGTGCCATTCTTCTAGGAGGAAGGACTACAGGTCGAGCTCCAGGAATAAGATCAATGCGAAAATCAATTTCCCGCTTGGGAGGTAAAGTAGTAACTTCACCAAATACATCGGGATAGAGATTGACTACACGAGTCGACTGAAGGTCGATAGGAGAAGAATCCAATGAGTAGATAAAGCTACCAGCACAATCATGAGGCAAACAACACTGAATAACCAAAGAATTACCCTGATCATCCTCAAGAGAAACAATTCGGGATTTACAAGAGATATGGGCATCGTGATTCTTTAACCAATCATCTCCAAGCAACAAATCAAAGGTATCAAAACCAAGAATATAGAAATCACCACTAAAACGATGATCGGAATGGTGGAGTTTCACATGTTTACAAATCTTATTAAGATTTGCGGGACCACCAATAGGATTTGAAACACAAAGAGGGACAAAAGCATACTCAGGAGAAAGGAGATGTTCAAACTTATTACACAGATCATTAGAAATAAAACTATGCGAAGCCCCAGTATCAAATAAAACACGAACAGGATGATGAAATAAAGTAAAGGTGCCTTGAAGAGTACCTTGGTCATCGCTAGGAGCAGGGGTAGGTGCAGCAGGTGATGAAGCAGATGTGACAGCAAATACACCAGATGGCTTTCCCTTCTGATATAAAGGACAGTCCTTCCTAAAATGACCCGGCTGAAGACAAACATGACAAAGATCGTTCCTGGCAACCTGGGGTGGAGGAACAGCAGCACTAACCGATGTAGGGCAACTATTGGCATAGTGTCCCTTCTGGTCACATTTGAAGCAAGTAATGGTGGAAAGATCAATAGGGTGTCTCTGGGAAGGAGCAGATGCTGAAGATCCCAAACCCGCATGCTTGATCCAATTCTTCTTCTGTTGGTGGAAGTTGGGCTTTCTCTTCTTGGAATTTGCAGAGGAAGATTGTGAGACATGAGCACCAGAAGCAGCAGGACCCTTGGAAGTAGGGTTCTCATAGCGAATAGCCATATCCATGAGCTTAGTAAAAGTGCCATGAACATGTGAAATAAGACGATCGTAGAACTCTGGGCGAGCTCCAGAAATGAACTTCTCATTCTTCTTTAGCTGAGTGTCGATAAGACCAGGACCAAATTTGGAAAGTTCATTGAACTTCCGCTCATACTCTGAAAAAGACATGGTACCCTGCTTGAGGTCCATGAATTCACGGTAAAGCTGAGATTTCCCGGCTTCGGGCATCCATTTTGCCACAAAAGCCTCCCTGGAAAGAAAAATACAGAAACCAAACTTAAGATAGATTCAAAAGGAAAGGAAATGGGGAAAATTCAAGTTAACACAAAGGATACCTGAACTGCTCCCATGAAAGATCACCCTCATTAGTGTGAGTCGTAACAGACTCCCACCAATCTAAGGCTGACTCTTGCAGCTGCCATGCTGCTAACTGACGCTTCTGGGCATCAGTGACCTCAAGACCAGTAAAAATTCTCTCCAAACTTCGTAGCCATTGCTGGGCTTCGATAATACTCTTTGATCCGGTGAACCTAGTGCCACCGAGCTGAGAGAATTCCTTGCAAAGAACAGTAAACCTAACGGGTGCAACAGGTGGAGGAACTGGGGCAATACCACGACCCCTACCTCTAGCATTTCCACGATTCATCCTGGAAATATCAAGCATAAATTTAGGACAAAGTACAGAGAAGACCAAGATAAGTTAAGATAAAACACGATAAGATCACTTGGATGAATATCCTAATAACAAAGTTTCTAACAAGGTAGATACGGAAAGAAGGAAGTTTAGAAAAAAAAATTTCTTCTTAAAACAAGAACTTTATATCAAAATAATCTTTGAAAAATCATTTGAGAAATCATTTTAAAATCATTTTATCCTTTGAAAATACGTTCACTCACAAAGAAATGATTCTGAGTTTGATTTCACTCATTCTAGGGTATTTCTACCCTATCTCTAATGAGTTTTTGCTCCATAGGCTAAGGTTTGCCTAAAACCTCGCTCTGATACCAAATGTAACGACCCGGTATTTTGGACCATTCAAATCGACAATAATCCACACATGTCAGACTTGAATAATGAAAAATAACAGATTGTAATAAAATTTGGAGCAAATAAAATCATTCACAGAATCACAGACACAGAAATATCAGAATAACTCGCAGCGGAATTTAAAAATAACCATAGTGGTTCATGAAGCCACTATAATACATAGTCTCAAACAAATACAAATTACATAGTCTAAAACCAATACAGTTTGAATAACCATAGAAAATCCCAAATTCATTTGTCTCAATTACATAAGCTAAAATAAAAGACTGAATAGCAAAACAGATAGCAGCTTGATAAAGATGATCTCCAGCAGTCCTAGCTCCGTGAAGATGAAGTCCAACTGATACTCAGGCTGACCCGAGCGTAAAATAAAACATAAACACTCGAGTAAGGATATTTATACTTATACAATGTAAACCAACTCAAGTGAACTGTAGTAAAGATACAAGTAACTTAGAAGATGCTTGGGACCGCCCATCCTCTAAGGATCCGTTAAACTATCTACTATGTAGTAATATTCGCTATTATAATAGTGTCTAAATAAGTAAAGTATAATCATATCGGAAAATAGCGTTAAGGGGATGGAGAACCTTAACGCGGTCGGATCTTAAAATCATAATCGTAGTAAAGCTCGATATGGTAGGTGACACGGCACAACTAGGCAATGCCAGGGTAGATATACCAATTACGCACACGGACTGATGGAGCGCATAGCAGCCACTATCGTCCACCTCGAACAACATTCCCAAATCGGAGGATGACCATCTAGTCAAATCACAAGTAAGAGTATAATATCGAAGAAATGTGTCCGAGAAGAGGTGCTACCTCATTGGTCCGAGATCGCTCCTGTTTTAGCCACCTTATGCCAACTCATGGGAGTTGGGTCCACGTAACATACCTTAAGAACGTCGCCATCATCCTACTTCATTCTGGAATCTCCACCGCGTACACGGTTGTCAAAGTGGTTTTCGGTATCGACAGAGAGTATGTCCATATCCGATCCCGGTCTCTTTGCCAACCAATCGTTATTATAACCCGTGGTTATAGATTTAGACAATTTATCAAATATACTTCGAATTAAACCATTTAAAACAAAGTCATTATTCTTTTAAATCAAATATTAAATTCCCAAAGTTTAGCCTTTTCGGAGTTCATTTATTCACTTAAAAACAATAGCGTTAAATTTTCAGCTTTCACAACATTTAAAAAAAGTGCGACGGTAAGTTATATTTGAAACCATTTTATTCAGCAAAACAACATTTATAAACTGCTATAACAGTTCAGTTTTAAAAAAAATCATATTTCAGCCTACTGCAGTCCTTAACAAGTGCTACAGTAGCCCTTTTATTAGTTCAGGTTCAATTTTAGTTTCTGCTACAACAACACTTACCAAGTACTATTATAGCCTTAGTTCATTTTAGTCTTTTGGTTCACGTATATAACCACAGCACTTAACAAGTGCTACAGATTCTACCTAGTTCAGAACTTATAAAATCATACATTAAAATGTTCATTTAAATCCTTTAACAAATTTATTTTAAAGGGAAATTTTTTACACATTAAAACCAAAACTTACAAATTCGCTTATTACATTCATTTCAACATTTAAACTTAAACTCCATTTTCCACCATTTTAAAACTAATTTTTCATTTCAATTTAATTAACTTCAATTTCCATCTTTCTTTCTTTTTAGTCAAACTTTCAAATTTAAGTTCCATTTCAAAATCAATATTTCCCATTTATTTATTTTTATCACATAGAAAAAAAATCATTTCTATTCTAAATAAATCATTTAAAAATTCGATTTAAATCAATTTAATATTTTTACAATATTTAAAGGTATCCAGAAAATACAGAAAAATAACCACGGGTCTGTATAATATTTTCTAGCCTAAGTCAAGTGATACAGATACTATATCATTTCAATCCGTAGTTTACAAAGAAAAATCCGGGTTTTATCATTTCAAACCCGCAATCCCAAGTAAATAAAATTAAATTTGAAAATCGTTCAGGCCTATCATTTCAGCCCATAACGATCTTCCCTTATTCTAAAGTCCGTTCGGGTATGTATCATTTCAACCCATAGTGATTCTATTCTACAGGGAACTTGCAGTGTGATTTAACAGAATAGAATAACAGTAAAATAAGAACAAAATATAACAGATGATACGATATGCAGTTTTAACAATTCTAACATCAACTATAAATAAATCACAGGTAATTATAACATCATTTATTTATTTATTTATTTATTTTCTACACATTCAGTTGCGGTCGTTTCACAATCATATAAGTATGAATATTCGTGTGAGATTTACTCACCTCTACGGAGTTGGAGATTCGGAAAAAGAAATACGATGTCTATCGAACGCACGCGGAAAGCACGATCAGTTGTTAGCGGATGCGCCAACTAGATTCAAATTTAAAGCAAAATAAATAATCAAAATCTAAGATTGCACGAATAACAAATTTTCAAATGAAGCAAACAACAAAAAAAGAAACACGTTGAAAATCGAAAACAATAGCATGACCGCCTTTAAAATATAGATTATAACTTTAAATTTGTAAAGTGACAAAACATTTTTTTTTCTCTTTTTTTTTCTTTCAAAGCCAAAGGTCAGGGCAAAATAGACAAGATACAAATACAGAGGTGACCAACCAAACTTGTTCATTTAATTTTAAACAGATGCCAGAAACACGTGACAAAGGACACTTTTCCTCATTCCCCTTTTTCCCTAAATAAGGTTCTGTAGAAAACTATACTATAACTTCAAATACAAGGTGACAAACAACTTTTTCAAATAAGGCAGAGACTTGGTGGAAATTATATCTATGACTCCAAACCAAAAGGCTCGGTAATCATGGGGTTGAAGGCGTGACTGGCTCGGTCGGGGTTCGTGGTGGCGAATGGTAGGTCTGGCGAAGGGGTTAGGTCTGGATCTCGGCATGGGTTGGTGTCGATCTGTCACGGGTCAGTGGTGGTTTAGGCTGGCATTGGAGACGTGGGAATTGGTGAAGGCAGGGGTCGGTCTGCCTGCGTTCGTGGGGTTCGGTTGGGTAGAGGCGTGGTGTTGGGTTCTCGGTCTGGCGTGGGGTGCCTGGGGTGGAGGCGTGGGCTGATTCTCGGTCTGGCCTGGGAACGTGGGGTAGGTGGTGGATAGCATGGAGTAGGGCTGACGTGGTATTGCATGGGGTAGAGCGGAGCATGGTGGAGCGGGTGGTGGCGAATGGGGTAGGTGGTCAGGCGAAGGGGTTGGTCTCGGTTGGATGAGTTGGTGACGTGGGGATTTGCGTGGTGGTAGGTCTCGTGATCTGGCAAAGGGGATTGGGAAAAAGAATAAAAGTAAATATACGAACGAAGGCAATGGTACAGCAAACAAAAGCAAGGACCACAAAAAAAATTGAAATACAAATGAAAAAAGGAAGGAAGGCAAAACTTGGTACAGCAAACAAGGGATGAGCTGTAACAAAGCAGAGCAAAAAAAAAAAGAAAACAAAAATTTAAGAAGGCACGTGGCCATTACCTGACAGAAGAAAAGCTCACGAGATTTGCAAAGGAGATTTGCAGAATTGAAATTTTGAACGAAAAATGGAAGATGACAGCTGCTTATGACTTTATGAGAGAAGGCAAAAGGGTAAGGTTTTGAACGGTAGGAAGTTAAAGCAATTAAATTATATTCAAGGCTGGAACTAAACGTAAGGAATGCAAAGAGGGAAATGGACTAATTCTCACGTGAACGGTTCAATGCAAGATTTTTATGGAATTTTTCAAACTGAAATATACAGCTGAACTTTGTAAAGCCAACGCATATAACATCAAATGGACAAAGGAACAACGAACGTAAAGTGTAACGCCCAAAGTAACGTACAACCGTTATTTGCTTCTTTTATCAAATAAATTTAAAAATGATAACGTTTCTTTAAATAAAATAACGTATCATTTAAACCAAAATTTAAATAGCTATTATCATAATAAATAAAATTTGATTTTAATATAAAGTTAAGAACGGATGAAATTATACGTAAAAATGTGAAGTTTAAATTTCCCGTTTCACACTAGTTATTACACTTTTAATTCAAATCAATATTTCAAAATGTTTATTTTTAAATAAAAATTTGTTAAAAAAAATTTGGGCTGTTACAGTAAATCCTCTTAAATTTACATTGGGTTCCCAATGGTACAATTGTAAATGCTAACAGTTTGTTATAAAGACAAATTTGGGTGCCAAAGGTTACAAACGAATATAAGAGTGGTCCTAAATCCTTTGTTAGACCATCGACTCCTATAAAATTTAGGTACAGAATCGGGCTAAGGAACAACTATGATAATGTGACTTCAAATGGTCGAAAAGCAATAATTCCAATGTTCCTTAGCCTAGAGAAACGAGGTAGAGATCCACATTTTTTGGATAACACAACATCAAAGGTAAGTAAAGGTATGATCTCTAAACTATATTTTTTTTCCTATTGTTAATTCTATTTTTGTTGACACTACTGTAGTATAATTGTCATACTTGAACTTCTTAACTCCGATTCACAAAATTCAAGATGTTCTGGAAAATAGATAGAAAATTCTATAAATTTTATTTTATTTGTTTTTCTAGAATCTGAGCTTAAACCATTGAAAATTTGCAAATCATTCAGAATATTGTTTGAAAACTGTTTTAGAACTTCTTAACACAGCTGTACTAATTCGATCATAACTTGAATATCTTTACTCCGAATTTTGAAATTCTTGAAGTTCTGGAAAACTAATTGATAGATCTACAACTTTACTATCATGAGTTTTTTTCTGATTCATTTTGTAGATACTTGAAAAATAATAATCATTTCAGTACATCACTTGAAAAGTTTCTCCAATTTATGCAAACAAGTTGTAGTATTTCAAATATAACCTTTGAGTGATTCATCGACTTGACTTGAAACCAATTTTAATGAGTAGTAGCTTTGAACATCTAAAACTTTTATGTTTTGTGCTGAATCAAATTTCGAACTTAAAACTTTCGAAAGTGGTTTCAAGTGGACTGAATTTTCAAAATAGGAATTGTCAATTGCTTTGGTATAATGATTAACATTCATTGCCTTTCTTTATGACTAACAAATCAGTGGTTGAAGAATTTTTAATTATGTGTGTTCTTGTTTGATATAAATGATTTTTCCTCCATCTGATATAAATGGCTTTGTTGAAATTTTTTCTCTATCTGGTTTCAATTATACCATTGTATGTCACCTTGGGCAACCAAAATACAAGTGGTATTACACATCATTTCATTTTAGACCATATTTTCATTCGATTGATATTTTCAACCGATTTCAAAATTAGCAGACATTATTTTACAAAACCTCTTATAGAAAATAGATTTTCATAACTTCTTTTGGATTTGGAAAATTTTCAAATAACTCATATTTCTACCTTGATTTTCTTGAATAAAAATACTATTGTTTACTTTGATAAGGGAATCACTCTTGAAAAGATGGTTATCGACCATTTGAACCTTTTGAATGTTACCAAATTTTTTTAATAGTGATTAAGAAAGCGATGGGTAGTGATTAAATTATACTTTATAGCTAGAGGAAGTATATGTTAAAAACTTCATGAAAATTGAACAAGTTTTACAATATTTTAAAAGTTAGTACATATTCCATGATCATTTCTATCACTATTATCCTTCTTGTAGTCCATACGCCAAAATTTAATATAGCGTGTAGAAGTTGGTATTTCAAAAAACGAGGAATTTTATTTTTTAAGTGTAACTTATAATTCTATCCCAAAATATCCACTCTCATTTAAAAGTCCTCATGGTTATGCATGGGTGAATAGCTTTAATTTCTATATATGTGCTTCCATCCTCAATTTAAAGCCCTCATGGTTATGCATGGGCGAAACTCGTATACAAAAGAGGGATACATATTCAAGTAGTTTCTAATCTTGTTTAAAAGTCCTCATAGTTATGCATGGTTAGAAAATGCTTGACACTCTTTTTTAAAGTAACTACTAACCTCATTTAAAAGTCCTAACAGTTGTGCATGGTTAGAAAGTGCTTAACATTTTTTTTGTATAATATTTAAAAGGGTAATTTACAGATTTTTTCCTTTATTAAAATACCACACTGCTGTCACTGTATAAATTTCCCCTAAACCGTAATCCAATCGTCACTCTAAAGTAGAATTTGTGTCTAATAAATAAAATTTTATGATTCTTGTTTGATTAATTGGAATTTGTAATATTTATTTCTCTATATATGATTTTTGTTTTTAATCAAAATTCATCACTATTTAAATTATTATTATTATTATTATTTTGGTGATGATAAAAGGAGGAGAGAGATTAAGATTTTGGTGGTTGAGTAATAACCTACTGATATTCAAGAGTTTTTTTCGACGGATGTTTTTGCAATTAGTTTGACAATCAGTTTTTTTCATTTTTTAATTGCATGCATCTATGTAGGGGGAGTCTAGTTGTAGGGGGAGTATATAAATAGGGGAGCTTGATCACAACACATCAAACACATTTGTTAGACACAAAATCTTAACATATGTTTGTCATCATCAAAAGGGGGAGATTGAATAGGGTTATAATAAATTCACAACTAATAAAAATTACAGCATAGATAATAACATAGTAAATGCAGAAATAAAAACGACACACAATTTTACCCTGCTTTGGCAAAACCTGCCTACTGCTTCCCCTAAGGTTTCTACTAGAATTAAACAATCGATCGCTTACAGATCCTGTAAACTCGCGACTATCACTAACTTGATTGTTCTAACCCTACGATCAAAACCCTGCCTCAACTCTATCCCTGAGTTGAGAATTTCTCAGACTACGCCCCATAGTTCGATCCTAGTTAAAAACTAGAGTTTTATAAAAAAAGATAAATTATAGTAAAAATAAACAAAGTAACCCTAATTAAAAAATACAAGAGTTTATTCTTCAGTTCGTTCTCTTCCTTCTTCCAATTCCTTTTATCCTCATGTTCTCGAATTAGGGTTTTGATTTTCTTGAAGTTACCGATTCCTCTATTCAATCGGTGAAAGAAATAATCTTGTCTTGACTGCCTTGTCGATCGATCGATTGCTTTGTTGTGATTCCTCTCGGTTGTTTCAAGCGTCGAGTTGGTTGATGCTATGCTAATTTGGGATGCGTATTTATTTTTCCCATTTCCATCTTTCCATCTTTATTTAACTCAACTTCTAATTCATTGCCGATGATGATGTTGGCATATATGGGGATTGATTGTGAAAAAATCTTCCTTGTATTTTCATATAATTCATGATTTTCTGTTTTGACTTTATTAATTTTTGATTTGGCTAGCCATTGATTTTTTAATTGATGGTTATAGGCTTATTGACTTGTTCAAATCTTTGATATATTCGTTAAATTCTCCGATTCGGATTTATTTAGGCATTAACTTGATCCTTTTATTATCGGCCTTGACTTGAATTTTTCAACTGAGAGAGTACTGCCTATTGTTTTCTGGATTTTGTACCTTTATGTCTCTTAGGCATTTCTCTGACACCTTACCGTGTACTGCATTTGAACTTGTTTTATCATGTACATCTTCCTACCGTACTTGTACCTTGTTGAGTCTTCCTTGCTAGTGTGTTTTGTGCACTATATACTTGTGCATTTTTAAGTTTGAAATCTTCAATGCTGATTGAGATGCTCCTTTGTACACTTCATCGATTTTCACTATGTACATATATACATGTATATACATATTTGTATATATGTTTATTAGTGTACTTTTTGCCTTGTGAGCATTTGGACCTGCTTGTGTGTGTGAACTTATTGGTTGTATACTGTGTGTGTGCACTAAGTCTTAATGGCTTATGTCCTTGCCATCTTGTTGGTGTGCCTAGTTGCATATGCTTGTGTTAATCTAGTTGATGGTTTGTGTTGTTCATCACTACTTTAATCAAGTTTCTGTTTTGCCTTGTGTGTTTGCTGCCTCGTTATACTGTTGCATCGGTTTATGTTTTTTGGTCTGTGTTGTGATGTTGTTGCACCTTGTTGCATCTATGGCCTTAATCATGTATTTCCCTTTGTGTTTGTCTTTTTTACTGCCGGTACATTTATGAGTTTATTCACTCGAGCATTTGTGTTGAGCCACTGTGGCTTGACCTTGCATTGCTTGTGTTGAGGTATTATGGCTTGACCTTGCTTTTTTCGTGTTGAGCCTAAAGTATAACTTCGATTTGACCTTGTGTACACTTTTACTTGCACTGTGTTGAGCCTAAAGTATAACTTCGATTTGACCTTGTGTACACTTTTACTTGCACTGTGTTGAGCCTATGCGCTTGACCTTTGCTTTTGATTTTGTGTGCTCCCTATATGTTAATTTGTTCGACCTTATGGCATATACAGTGATACACAGTGCATGTCATAGGTTGTTCGTGCACAATTATTTTTGGTTCCTGTTTAAATATAAAAACAAACAAACCCATACACTAAGCAATATCATATTCAGTTATATTTTAATTTTTGCAGTTTTAGTTTGTTTCTTTTTGCTTTTTACTGCATTATTAGTTGACAGGCAAAGCAGTTGATTGGAGAGAAGATAGTTGAAGCAAGTAGATAGAAAAGATTAAATTCGAGTGAGTGATTGAGTGATTTTATATGAGAGTGTAAAATAATGTATATGCGAGTGTAAAATTGTGTTATATATGAATGTGTAATATATAGTGGAAGCTACATTGTATTTGCATACTATTTGAAATTGTATTGAAATAAACAATTTGTTGAAATAAAATTTCATTTGTTTACTTCTATATATGATTTTGCAATAGTATCGAATCAAACATTTTTAGAAATAATATATATGTTTATTATCATTAAACAAAAATCATAAACTGTTATATTCTACATACCCTATTGGTCACCTAACCTAAATCTTGTAATATTGGGCACCTACCCAATGGGTCACTTACCCAAATCATGTGATGCGTATCATAAATAATATCCAATAACGGTGTAATGGAATATCCAATAACAGTGTCATGGATCTAGGGTGCGACCCTAAGATCAGGCTGCTAGGGGTGGATTCTAACCATCTGGTCTTCTCCAATGCTAATAAAAGGAGTACATCATAATAGTGGCATATAATATTAATAAATATAAGGGCACCTACCCTTCTTGCACCTACGAGCATCACCTTACGTAAGTACAATCTCATCATACTATTCCCGTCACGTGAGTGTAATCTACTTATAATGAATAACCGAATAAATATCACAACTACGTCCTATACCACTACGTGATACTCAAACATTTATTCACTGCTTATAAATTACACTCAATCCCCAAATTATTCTATATAACGAGCCCAAAGAATAACCAGAGAAATATTACCGAATGCCCCATCCCAAATGGTATTATAACTCCATTTATTCAGATTTCTCATCACACAGAATAAATCATCTCAAAATCGTAACGAAGGATGTTATCACTGTATGAAATCACATCAAAGGAAAATAATCAAAATATATAATGGTGAATTATTCATATCAAAATTTGTATAGAAAATGAGAAATCATAATGTGTGGAGATTATACCGAAAATCCCAAATGATCGAGAAATGGAATAATAATAATAAAGTTCAAGAAATCTTTCTTAACACTTGAGTCAAATATTAATATATATATATATATATATATGTGTGTGTGTGTGTAGCATACTTCGTTAATTTATAATAATCATTTTAAATAGTTAATTAAAACCAAATATAATGTTTTATTTGCAATAAATTGATAAATTTAGATAAAACTTCTTAAATCAATTTATATTCTGAAATCAATAAAAATCTTCGAAATATATTATATATTGAATATTACTTTAAATTTATTTGTTTAATTCCAAAATAAATATTAAAATATTAAAATTCATTTTCTAATTCTCCACTTATGTATTTAAAATATTCAAGATCACTTAACAAATGAAATATCCATTATAAAAATCAATCCATAATTTTCCTTTAATTAAATATTACTTTACAATAACTATACAAACTACAAAATAAATTTCCTTTTATTTCAAAATAAAGATTTCCATTTAAAATATCACTTTATACCTAAATCATTAACAACTAATATTAGGTCATGTAGTAACATTTTAAAATCATTTCATAATCCCCCATAAATACAAAATTATTTTTGAATAAATTTATAATTTTCAAAATAGGTTTTATTTATACCAACTATAAAATATTACTTAGCCACTGCTCCTTAACGGGGACATAACCTTGCCACTGCTCTTCCCATCTACATCTATCCATCTCCCCCAACGCCTCATCTCATTGGTTGTTGCTCCTCATTTCTCATATTTGCACTAAACCCCTCATCAAAATGAAACCAAGCTTCATCAAATCACCAAACCTAGATCTCGATTTATCTGCTAATTGCTCAGGCCTTGTTCATCTTCCCCCTTCGCTAGATGAATGTGAATTTCCAAAGCTCGAACCAAAGAAGAAAGGGAAGGCTTCTGCATCCTCCAACGCTGTTGATTTATCAGATCCAACCTCTTCTGTGTGCTTCCCATATAGTTTTTCTATCCTTCCTGAATTATAAAGTATTCTAAATCGGTGCCAGGTGGAGCCGCTGATGGGCACGAATGTTGTAAGCAGTGCTTTAGTTCCAGATCCTATCCCCGTTAGTCGTGAATCTTCTCATGTTCCCGAACCTATACCTTGCTTCAATGATGTTGTTGATGTGGCTATTAATAGACAGGAAAATCCTTTTTCTTTTACAATAGCTCTGATTGGATCCAATTCATACATTATTCCTGATCTTTCTCAGCAAGTATTGGTTGATAAGCTGGCTACAAACCAAGATCAGCAGGGAGTTTCTTTTCTTAATGCAAACAATTGGGCATCTCTGTTTTCTCGCTTACCGAGTAATGTGGGTAGGTACGTATCTAAACATTTTAAACCAGGCAATGGAAAAGTTCTTGTTCCACCTTGTGAAGTTGTTGAAGCCGGAAAAGCTTATTGGAAGAATCACCTTGTTGGATTTTTTCTAGATAAAAATCTTCTATATCAAGTTGTGAAAAATCATCTTCTTCAGGTTTGGAGACCTAAAGGAAAGGTTAAAATAATTTTTGACAAAGAAATGTTTTTCTTTGGATTCCCTTTTTTGGATGATAGAGCTAAAATCCTTGAATCAGACCCATATATCATTTTTTATAAAATCTTTATTGTTGCCAAATGGTTCCCCGTAATTGATTCGGCTAGAGAACATGTTTAGTCTATTCGTATTTGGGTTAGGCTCACTAATATTCCTTCTCTACACCAAACTTTAGAAGGCTTAGATTGGCTTATCAGCCATTTAGGGAAGCTAGTATGTTTTGATGAGACTACTGAACGCAGAGATAGAATAGCTTATACTAGAGCGTTGATTGAGATTACCCCAGATAAGGAACTTCCTTCTTCCCTTCCTTTCTTCCTTTATGAGCATGTTACTGGTCATGTGGTGGTCTCTTTCTTATGGAAACCTCCCATTTGTACTACATGTCGATCTTTTGGACACCTAGCCTCCTTCTGTATACATTCTTCGATGACCGATCTTCCTGAATCGTCTATTCCCCTTCCTTCGAAGATCCCTCTTCAGTAAGCCCCGCTAGAGAATGGCAGGTGAAGGTGCCTATCGTAGCCACTACAATGGAAGCATTGCCTGAAAGGACTGATACCGTCCCAGCTAGCCTTATGATTCCCACCTACACACCTACTGAGGAAGCTGTTGGTATTGTAGCCTCTCCCGCTCCATCTCTATCTCCTCTATAGGTGAATATTCCACTAACCTCTGCCAATCTTAATTTGAATGATCCAGACAATCTGGATGAAGGTATAGATTACAACATGGTCCAGATGGCCCTTGTGTCTTCTAACTATGATCCTCCTTGATCCTCTTATGCGTTCTCCATATCTTTTCTAGTGTTTTTAGCAATATGTCTTATTTCATAGCATTTATGTGTTTTGGGTATGTGTTGCAATGTGAGTGAGTTATATGTAATTGTTGAGGTGCCTCTGCCTCACACCCATGTTTACTTGTACAAGTGGTACGACCACTATAATCTTGTTGCATGTGAAGAATAATATTTTTATTTTGCTCGTAAAAAACTATAAAATATTGTCCAAAATTATTGTTAATACTCTGTAAAAATCAACTAAATGCACTTTAGAAATCATTTCATATTTTCTAGATAAATATAAAATTTCCAAATAACAATTTCAAAACCATTCTTTAACCTAAAATATACAATTGAATATAATAATGATTTTTAAAGGGTTTTATAATCCAAAAGAAAACTATATTTATATTTATAATAAAAACATTCTGGTAAAATTAGAAATAGCTAAATTGAATAAAATTTAGTAAAATATTTTTAATTAAATTTTAAACCCTTAAATAATGTTTCAAATCTTTTCAAACATCTTTTAAAATAAGAAACAAGTAAATATCTATACATAAAATGAAGTAAAATCACTCTACAAACATATCAAAAAACATCACTATAAATATATCGCATGACCCGAGTTGAGTTCCTTCGAGCTCTGATCATCACCATCGACCACCCAGCACGAGACCGCCTTCTCCTTCAAGCTCGACACGCCGACATCGTCGAATCCAAAGTCGCGCATGCGATTCATTTTAAGATGTCATGATTTAATTCAAATTTTTTGGAGGATAATTAGGGCTATCGAATGGAAAATGAAATATGGGCATGGGCTGTTTGGAGATAAATAAAGGAGAAGGGAAAAGAGTGGGCTTGGGCTTAGCTTAATTAAGGTTACCATAAATTTTGACTTTTGCCCATTACTAGCTATTTTTCAATAAAAATTCCTTTTATTTATTTATAACTAGATTTCATTTTAATTCAAATTAATTTATACTTCATTTTACATAATATATTTTTGATAATCACACGGTTTCTTTCAATTCAATACTTGTTTGTTTTTATTTAAATATTCATTACATTATTGCAAAATATATTTAATTACTAGCTTTTCAATTATATATATACACTTTAAAATATTTATAATTAATTAAAACATTTTATTCGATTCCAATATATTATTCAAATAGGATTTATTAATTTTATTCAATTTATTGAAACAAAATCTTTTATCAAATATAATTTTAATTAAGTAAAAATTGATTCCATAAATAATAGTTATTAAAGTCAAATTCAAACTTTTTATTATAATTAAATTTATTTATTATTATAGTGTAGTAACCAGGGTTGTTACAATTTTTCCTAATAATATATCGCTTAAACTTGAAGAAAATTACAACTCCAAAACCGTTTTTTGAAAATGACAGGCTTACCGGACCTAACTTTATCGATTGGCTAAGGGCAATTAAAATCATGTTGACTTACGAGTGCCTTTGGAATGCTATTACATGCAAACCTAAAAAACAACCCGCCGATGATGCAAACCCTGAATTATGACTTTCTTATGAAAAATGGGAGTCAGACCTAGAGATTGCCCAAGTTTTCATGCCGTCTACGTTAGACAAGCCATTGCAGAGGCAGCACGAAAATATGCATGTCCATGAGATATTTGATAGTCTCAAAACCCTTTTTGATGAACAGTCGCGTTTCGCAAGGTATGAGCTTATGAAGAAGCTGTTTAATACCAAGATGACTAAAGACGGAAAGTGGACAATTATGTGCTAATGATGAAGGGCTATATTGATAGGCTTTCGTAATTGGATGTACAAATAAGCAACAAATTGCAAGTAGATTTGATCCTTGGTTCACTTACTCCACAGTATGAACCGTTCATACAAAATTATAACATAAACCAGTTATATGTAAATCTCGTAGAACTCCTTAATATGTTGAGGTCGACCGAGTCTACATCGAAGGATCAAGGGGTTGTGCTTGCTATTAAGGGTAGTGTGTCATCTTCGAATCGTTCGAAGAAACGAAAAAGAGAAGGTAAGAAAAAGAAAAGTAAGAAAGCCGATGACAAGGGTGAACGTCACCACCGCCACAAAAAAGGTCACTGGAAAAGGAATTGTCATGACTACCTGAAGGTTGTTAGAGAAAAGAAGCAGAATGGTTCTATGGCTCTATCATATACATTTATGATTCAAAATTGTTTTGTAATCGATAAAATATCTTGGATCTTAGATACTAGATTCAGTACTCATTTATGTAATTCGTTACAGGGGCTTAGGAATTAGCATCACATGGCAAATGGAGTGATGAGGCTCAAAGTTGTTCATAGATCTATCATAGATGCAACGATGGTAGGAGATTATCATTTTATTTTCCTAATGGAGTAGTTTTAGTATTAAATAATTGCTATTTTGTAAAATACTTTATTTGTGGGATCATTTCTATTTCTAGATTGTTTAAGATTGGATATATATTTTGTTGTGCAAATAATGTTACGAACATTTGTTTTGATGGAAATAAAGTCTGCAATAGCATTCTAGAAAATGGCATTTATGTGATTAATACTAATTATGCTTATTCTATGAATAATGCTACTAACAATATAAATGATAGTTATCTTTGGCATTTTAGGCTAGGTCATAATAGTGAGAAATGACTACATAAATTGAAAACCAAAGACTTTCTAACATCAATTGATTCTGAATCATTTGACATGTGTGAATCATGTCTCAAAGGTAAAATGATCAAGCACCCCTTTAGTAGGAGCAATGAAAGAGTTGATGAACTCTTAGGGCTGGTACATAGTGATGTATGTAGCCCGATATCTGTAATTACCAAAGATAATAGTTCTTACTTTGTTGCCTTCACTGATGATTTCTTGAGACTGGGATATGTATATAATGTGAAGAAAAATATGATGTCTATAAGAAATTTGTCGAATATAAAAATGTAGTAGAAAACCAAATGGGTAGTAAGATTAAGATTCTTCGATCAGATCGAGGAGGTGAGTATGTGGGACAGAATTTCCAACAATACTTAAAAGATAGTGGGATTATCTCTCATATTACTCCACCATATACTCCGCAACAAAATGGTGTGCTGGAGCAAAGGAACCAAGCCTTATTAGATATGGTTTGTTCCTATATGAGTAAGGCTGAGTTACATTTTTCCTATTGGGGATATGCGCTAGAAACCGCGACACATATGTTGAACTTGTTACCCACTAAATATGTGCCTAAGACGCCATATGAGATATGGCATGGGAAGAAAACCCAATACAATTATTTGAAGTTGTGGAGTTGTCCGGCCTATGTCAAGAACATTGGCCCTGTAACGAACGAGACTTTCGACCTTCGAAAATCGACATCAATACGTTCTCTATATAGCATGCCGAGCAATCGAGTGCCGGAAATACCAGATCATTAGGGGTGAAGAAGGAAAAGGTAGAAGAAAATAGAAACAACAAAACAATATCTCACAATCGCAACGGAACAAAATATAATATATAATAATAGATTTTTATACAAAAGAATTTGTAGCTGTTTATATATATATACAATCATCAGAGTACAACAGTCGACAATAAATCTGGACAGTTATAATAACTTGTTCTTACATACATAACACACACAGCGGAAATAACCAAGTATGAGTAATACGCCTGAAATCCTCCAGCTCGTCTCCTGAGCTCCATAGCATCCTAACCTGAATCTGTAATATTAGGTCTGACCCGAGCATTATAATAAAATAACACCCATGTCAGTCTGGAAAACCAGCGTGAGAAAACACACTCAATTTAAATTATTTTTACTTTCAAAAATCCTTTTGAAAATAAAGGTATCTCGTAAGACCACGCCACACATAAAAACATCAGGTCTTTAACTTACGATAACCAAAACACTTTTATAGAAAATCCTATGATATTATAATAGTGTAAGTACAAATACTTATTAAAATAGTCGAAATTGTTACATTAATTAAATTCCAGCATACCAGGTTCTACAATCAAAATCGTAAAGGCTCGTAGTGGATATTGGATTCCATACAATGACTGGGCTACTGGGGTACCACTCGCCACAGTACATCTCTAGAAAAATGTACCGAGGACCTCGCCTGGATCCCCTGCCAACACAGGACCGGCCTACCCGGACCTGGATAGTACCGAATATGTTATCACCCCGGGTGTTCCCACCCTAATCAAGCGCTCTCTTTTCCATGCACAACCATATCCATAATTATAATATATATCCGAGGGTATCTAGAAAAGTGATAACATACCCTACTTGGGTGCGACCCACTTAGCCCTGCTGCATCTCCCCAGTTTTAGTCATTCTCGGTTGATGAGGCTTGAGGCTGCATTTACCTTTAGAATAGCATTCACACTTTGAATGCTAACATTGCCTTTCAGGCAATGATGCAATGATAGCATTCATCCATACAAGTTATTCTGGGTCTGAACAAATCGAATCTCCTTCCAAATCACCTTCTCCATTATCTTCACGATATCATAATTCGTAACGCACAAACCGGATCGAAGTGGTTTTAGAATAATAAAATCCGATCTCGGTCTCTTCGAAACGATTAACGAATTTGGCCAGATTTGATAGTCGGTTATTTAACTATCAAATAACATCCATAAGCAGTCACTAGGCATTATTTATAAATCTTCAAAACATTCATTCAAAATATCTTTACAAAGAGATATATATTTAAATCTCTTCCAGTATATTCAATAATTGAAGCAAATTTGAATTACTTATATCCATAACATGATGCTTTTGAATCATATCAATACTTAGAACTATTTTTCCAATTCCATTTATGATTCAACACTTTGAAAATATTTCTATAAGAATAATCTCGTGGTTGAAATATTTCAAATTCTTCCGGTCCAATACTTTGGAAATATTTACACATATATTTCCTAAAATCATTTTATTCCAATACGTTAGGAAATATTCCATTTATTCCCTATTCTCAAAATCCTTTAAAATTATTTGTAAATTACTTAACTCACTTATAATTGATTCTATAAGTTCCTGGAAAGTCATAAATTAATTTCCTTTAAAATTTCCAAAATCGATTATACTTATCTATAATCCCAACTACCCATTTCTAACTTCTTTTATGAATTCTTGTTTATTTTCGAAGTTCCCATATTTTAATATTTTGGAAATTCCATTTCCTCTCAAAATTCCTTACAAGATTCTCTTATCAAAAATTATATCCGTTAAATAAACCTCGTTAAAAAATCTCGAGAGAATTTATAATTAGATTCCAATTACATCCAAAAACTCCATATATATATAATAAGTATTTTTAAATAATAGTATTTTATTTTTAAAACACGTTTAAGTAGTTATTTAAAATATCCAAAAACTTAAACTAAACATCGATAACTCATTTCCAATTCAGTTTTAAACAAAACCAACCGATTTATAAAGCTTATTTTAAAAATTTAGAATTTTATTTCAATAAATATTAAATATTTGAATAACTAACTTTTTCGAAAATATTTTAATCTAAATAATAGTTTTTGAGCTACATAGTATAATAAATAAAAATCCCATTTAAATCAATTTTAATCTCTTGACAGAAACCTATTTTAAAAATCCAATATTGCCAATTTCAATTTATAAATCCCTCTCGATTCATATCACATCGACTACGTTTCCAATTTCATAATCATTTTCACATTTCAAAATAAAATCCACTATTTTTCCAAAACCCGATTCCCATATCTCGATATACATTCACACTGTAAATTTATATTCCAATTTATTAACTAATACCATTTCCCTTATTTATAAACATCGTTTATAAATTTACAAACTTCCCTGAGATTCAGTTGTTTATAAAACTAATCTCTTTTATAAAGTTTCATTTTATGAATCCATTTCTTATAAATCCCATTTATTTTACAAATCTACCTTTAAATATCGATTTCAACTTCTTTTCCAATTTTCGGAAATATCATTCTGAAAGTCCATAATTAAAAATCCTTTATAGAAATTATTTTAAAATTTCTATGTTAAACATTTTATCAAAAGGATAAATACAAATCCTAAAATCAAATCATTTATTTTATCCAAATTAATTTTCTTTAAAATAATCCAAATTTCGATATAAATATTTTTATATCCAAATTCTCCTTTAATTCCTTCAAATTCCAAAAATAATATTTATGGTATTTAAAATACCAAAATATAGGCCAGTGCTACTATAGCATCCAATAATTCAAATCACAACAATAATCTATAACAAATTATTCTAACAAATCATATATCACTATATATGAAAAATAATCATTATATTTGAGGAATCCAGTTGGATCCCTCCAACCTATTTCCCTGCATCCACAGTGTTATATAACATAAAATACCAATCCCACTACGAGTGGGATGTCGCGTAATATAGGGTCATCCGCTATTATGTTGGGCGCATAGTGAAACACCCCATACCTCTTAGTATTCCCAAAAAAAGCACACCAAAGGATGTGGTGCATTATAGGTATAGCTAAAGCATCACAGACACTAAGATTCACAAGACAAATAAGTAAAAGCAGCGGAAAACATTTAAATAATAACTTATCATTCAGAATTAATCTTCATCTCAAAATAAGTCATAAAAACATAACATGTCTCAAAAACTCAAAATCTCTCATGTCTCATGAAAATACATCTCAGTCTCACATAATTAGAGTAAAAAAATAACAATAATAATCCCTCTCTTAAGTGCCAATCCATTATAAGCCAAATGAAAAAGATGAAAAGCAGAAGAATACATCTGAAATGAGAAAACTCCAGAAATGAATCTCCAAGCAACCTGAATCAACTATCCTCAACTCTGCTGGCCTATTGGGGGAAAAGGAAAGATAGAGGAATGGGTCAGACAATAAGTCTGGTGAGTGAAAGTAATTACAAGCATTTCTAATCAATATAAAGATAATAGACTAAGCAATAGTTCTAGCATGAAAGGAAGATACAGAAAAGATAAAACTCGCATAAAATACCGTTTCTGGTTCTGTTTGACTGTTTGCTTTGATTGTTTGCACTTTTCTTGAACTGTTGTGATTAGGCTAAAATCCTAATCCTATCTCAACTGCTAACTTGATTAGGCTGAAATCCTAATCCTACCCATTTATTGGCCTTTCCTATCTCTGTTGTGCCACTGTGAGCAATCCTGTCGGTCCCACAGCAAATGACACCTCTTAGCGCTTAGGACGCAGTAGCAAATTATTTACCCTAATCGATGCCGCACGCTCGGTCATCGCCCACACTAACTATCACCCCCTATTTGACCCTTTATTTACCCTAATCAGCATAAGTGTGCCCAGCCTCACCCACGTGTGAGACCATCAGTCATCGACCTGAAAGGGAATGCTGCCGGTACTGGTCCTCACAAACAAATCTTCTAACTTTGCGCTCCTTACCCAAATACCCAAATTTGAGCCTCTATCTATTGGCCACTTATTTACCCTAATCCGCATAAGCGTGCCCAAACTCACCCATGTGTGAGACCATTAGTCCTAGACTTAAAAGGGAATGCTGTCGGTATGGGCCACTACTGCTATATTTGCTCATTAACTTAATCCAAGATCTAAGTTTTAAAATAAACCCCTTCTGTTATTTCTTTCTTTCTAATTATAACCTACATGTTATAATTGTTCTTTCTACTATTACTCTTCTATTTTCTCTTTTTAGTTATAACCACTTGTTATAATCATGCTTGTAAATATCTTAAAATTTTCCTATTTCAGTCCATCTCTATTTTATTTCAGTTTTTCTCATTTTACATCCGATTTCTGTAAATTTAGTGTTTTTCTATTTTAATCCATATTTGCGAATTCTTCTCTTTTTAATATTTTATTCGTGTCAAAAAGGATTAAATCTCTATAAAAAGAAACTAACATTTACAGGCTAAATTCCAACTTAAAACAGATGTAAATAACTGTAATTAACTGTAAATAAGTACAAATAACTGAATAAAATAGCTGAATAAAAATAGACTGAAAAGAACTTCTGGAATTTATTTAAAAACTAACTGTAAATAAATTTACATAAAAACTGTCTCAAAATTGTAGAAATACTACAACTATTGAGAACCCTATTATTTTAAATTGCTTACAAATCTAAAATAATTACAAAACACCCACATGTAGTCCTTAGCTCTAATCTTGGTCCTTCTTGGATCCACTTCTAGGATGTAGAATATTTTTATTAAAAAGATTTCCTCCCCGGAAAATTTTTCTATTTAGGGTTCAGCCTCAAGCAATGAATCCAATTGGGAGAAAATCTGAATGAGAAAAATAGCTAGGCCTAGGGTTCTATTTATAGTATGGATTAGGGATCTCAGGCAGTAGGATTTGAAGATTTAATATGGTGCAACCATGTCATAGGCTCACTAGGAACCATCGGATGCAGCTACGAACGCACATGATTTCACAAAAATCAAATTTTATGGTCTTCGGCTCGTACCTGGACGAAAAATTGTCCAGGCACTAATGCGGGTCGACCTGAGATATTTGCAGGTCGACCCGACCCTACCAAGGGTAGACCCTTATGGGTCATATTTTTTTTCTTTTTGTTTAATTGTAATATAATTCTGATTTCTTGTTTCTCTCGTAACTTCTCCATACTAGCTCGGATTTTGACAAGTTATATATGGAAATTGATCAGAAAATTGCCACGGACCCAATGGTGCAACTCCCATAGCTAAATTCCGGCAATTCCAAAAATGCTCATTTTCACTGTTTAATAATTATTTTGGTTATTTAATTATCTAAAAATGCGGGGTGTTACATTCTCCCCTCCTTAAAGGATTTCGCCCCCGAAATCTCCTAGGACAGAAGAATGAAATAAATATTTTCATCCAAATTGCACAACCACATATTCAACCATCATCCATTACATCCATTGTCCTTAAGCTTTTTAATGCAATTTATGACATATGCAATAGTGTAGTGTCAATGTCCCTAACTAATGAAAAAGATTAGGCAGTTTACTGATTCAGTCGACCTCCTTTTTATGCGCTCATGTCCGTGCCATGTATCCAAATGAATGCAAATTCCCTAATGACAACTGATAGTTCTATATGCATGCTACAAACTTCATCCAAATGCAACGATCATATGATAATCACCAATTCATAGCAACCATGAAATAAAAAATACTAGTGCACACACATCCATATGCATATACTTTAGTGACCTAGTTAGGTCGATCTCTAAGAGATAATAGTGCCTAGTGTATGTATATGCGTCCATTAGCATCCACTAGCAAACACTTGCAACCACTTGCGTCCAACATAGATAACATGTTCTAGTAATATGTTTACATTCAGTCCTACTATCCATAGATTAAATCCTAAGATCTACCCTCCTAAAGGATACTAAAGGAAAGAACCTATTCAAAACTAAAGATGGAAATAGGAAATTCAAGACGTACCATCTAAGAGATGCGGATAAGAGATACATATTTTCTCCTCAGCCTCCCACGTAGCATCCTTAATACTATCTCCCCACTGCACCTTAACCAAAGGGACTTCCTTATTCCTAAGCTTCTTGATATCATGTCCAACGATCTTGGTAGGAATGCGACGAACCGATGTTTCTCTCTCCACTTCAAGTTCCTCAAGTTGGCTAGGTTCCACTACCTCTGCCGAAGCATGTAAGCACTTTGCAAGTGCGAAACATGAAAAACATCATGAACTCCTGCGATCCTCTTCGGTAGCTTTATCCGATACGCCATCTTCCCTACCCTTTCCACAATGGGGAATGGTCCTACGAATCCGGTAGCAAGTTTCCCACTTGATCCAAACCTCACTACCTTTCTTAGAGGAGACACCTTAATGAAAACAAAATCTCCTACCTCAAACTCAATATCCCTTCTCCGCTTATCTGCATAGGATTTCTGTCTATCTTGGGTCGTCTTGATTCTTCTTCTAATCAAATCAATCTTTTCCGAAGTCTCTCTAACCATGTCCGGACCAAGTAGCAATCTTTTTGTAGACTCCAACCAACACGAAGGCGACTTGCAAGATCTTCCATAAAGGGCTTCAAAAGGAGCCATCCCAATGCTAGTCTGAAAACTATTATTATAAGCTAATTCCACTAAATTAAGGTGCTCCTCCCAAGTCCCTCCAAAATCAAGAATGCACATCCTCAACAAATCCTCAAGAACTCTATTAACTCTCTCTACTTGGCCATCCGTTTGAGGGTGATAGGCCGTACTCAATCTAAGCTGTGTCCCTTAAGCCTCTTGCAAGCTCCTCCAAAACTCGCTAGTAAAGATAGGGTCCCTGTCACTCACTATGCTAGAGGGAACTCCATGAAGTCGGACTATCTCTCAAACGTATATGGATGCCAAATAAGGTGTTGTCCTCTTACTCTTGACCGAAATGAAGTGGGCGCTCTTAGTCAAACGATCTAAAATCACCCAATACTGGTATTCCCCTTCCTAGATTGGGGTAAACCATCTATGAAGTCCATCGAAACACTATCCCACTTCCATTCGGGTACATCTAATGGTTGAAGCAATCCGCCAGGCCTCTGCTACTCCGCCTTAACCCTTTGGCACACAAGACACTTAGCCATAAACTCTGCTACATCCTTCTTCATTGCACTCCAATAAAACACTCTCTTCATGTCCCTATACATCTTATCACCACTCGAATGAATAGTCATCCGAGAATGGTGTGCTTCTGCTAGAATTTCACTCATCAAATCACTAGTGCGGGGTACACAAAGTCTTCCATCTCTCCTTAGCCACCCTTTTCTACCGATGGAATAGCGTTGGAGATGTCTAGAGACCTCTCCTAGACTAATCCTATCAAGGATATCCACAAGCTCTAAATCCTCTCGCTGCGTTGAGCTAATCTGATCTATGAGGGTAGGCTTAACCTCAAGTGCTGCCAATAATCCAGGAGTAATGTCCGTAGAAGGCTTAAAATCAAAGGTGGAAATAAACTTTAGGCTTTTCCACTCCACGAACATTGGGCTAAGGGTTGTTCTCTTCCTACTTAATGCATCCACAACCCTGTTCCCCTTGCCATGGGTGTAAGTTATCTCAAAGTCATATGATGCCAGAACTCCATCCAACGCTGCTGCCTCAAGTTTAAATCCTTTTGTAAGAACAGGTACTTCAATAATTTATGGCCGGTGAATACCTCTCTCCTCTCTCCTAGCAAGTAATGTCTCCAAGACTTGAGCTCGAAAATAATAGCAGCCAACTCCAAATCATGGGTGGAGTAGTTCTTCTCATGAGTTCTCAACTGTCTACTCCCATAGCATACTACCCTCCCCTCTTGCATCAATACTACCCCAAGGCCAGTCCCACACGCATCATTGTATACTGTAAAAGGCTTAGCTCCGTCGGGTAAAACTAACACTGGTGCACTAGTAAGGGCCCTCTTTAGCATTGTGAAGGAATCCTCACAATCCACGTCCCATACAAATGCTGCATTCTTCTTAGTGAGGCGAGTAAGCAGTGCTAAAATCTTAGGGAAATCTCTAATAAACTTCCTATAATAACCAGCCAAACCTAGGAAGCTTCTAACTTCGGTAGAGTTCTTGGGGCCTTCCAATCCTGCACCGCTGCGACTTTAGCGGGATCCACTGCTATACCCTCTCTTGAGACTATATGCCCCAAGAGACGCACCTCCTCATACCAAAAGTGACACTTCGAGAATTTTGCTTTCAACCGATGAACACAAAGTGTATGAAGAACCTCCTCAAGATGAATAACATGCTCTTCCATACCCTTGGAAAACACCATAATGTCGTCCACAAACACTACAACGAACTTATTTAGGACATCTCAAAAAACACGGCTCATTAGATCTACAAAATAGGCTGGGGCATTGGTCAGTCCAACCATTCAAAGAATCCATCGGGTGTCCTAAATGCTGTCTTATTGATGCTATCGTCAGTGACCCTAAGCTGATGAAATTCAGTGGCTAAGTCAAGCTGAGAAAATACAGAAGAGCCAACCAACTGATCGAAAAGATCGTCTATCCTAGGAAGTGGGTAACGGTTCTTCTTTGTGAGCTTATTTAACTCTCTATAGTCTATGCAAAGTCGAAGGGAACCATCTGCCTTTGTAGCGAAGACGACTGGCGCCCCCCACTCAGATATGCTCCGTTTGATGAAGCCTTTCTATAATAGCTCACCAATCTGCTTACTTAAGTTCTCCCTCTCCCTAGGAGACTTATGTCTCACAGGTAATGTCACTGGCTTAGCATGTCATTTAGATAGATCTTAAAGTCGATCTCTCTCTTAGAGGGTAGCCCCCTAACCACCTCAAAAACGTCTGGGAAATCTCTAACAACTAAAATTGAATCTAACTCTCCTAGTGATGAATCAAGGGAATAAAGGAAGCTCAACATGACTGACCCCTGTAGGTCGCAAGAAACCTCGAGGGTCCGTTTGCTACATGTTCCTAGCCTGACGACTCTCCTCTCGCAGTCCAACATTGCACCATAAGTGGATAACCAGTCCATCCCCAAAATCATCCCATATCCCGAAAATCCCAGTACATAGGCGTCATAATCAAACTCTACGCCTAGTATAAAAATTTTCAAACCCCTGCAAATCATGGATAAATGTGCCGATCCTTCTATGGGGTTTGAAACAACTATAGGGTCTACAACTAGAGAAATATCTAAGTGCAAACAATCAACCGAGGAACTAAAAATGAAAGAATGCAATGCTCCGGAGTCAAAATGAGTCCAAATACAAAAATCCGAAATAGAGATCAAACCTTCTACAGATACTTTCCTACCTCGGTTCGGTCCACTACTAGAAGGTGCTGCATACAAAGCATGTACTTGCGTCGTAGGTGCGCCTGCTTTCTGCCCCGTCCTCTGAGGACAAGCTCTACTAAGGTGTCTAGGCTGCCCACAGCTGTAACACCTCCCCTTCATCGTGTCCTTCTTACAGTCCTTTTAGTAATGCCAGCCAATCCACAATTATGACACTTCTCGTCCTTCTTGATCTGTCCCTTTTGAGGTCCTCCTCCTTTCTTCTTGCCCTTATCCTTCTTATTCTTCCACCACTACTCCTTAGAGTTTTCTAATTTAGGAACCTCCTTAACCTCTTCTTCCTTAGCAACATCTGATATGAGGGCCATTTCCACAAGTGACTCATACGTCACTCCCATAGGTACATGTGTCAATGCCAACCCTTGGAGGGGCTGGTTCAAACCCTTAGCAAACTTGGTAACCTTCTTATGTGGTGTATTAACAAGCTCCATCCTGAACCTCGATAACTCATTAAACTGATTTATATACTCTTTCACCGAAAGACTCCACTGCTTCAGACTAATGAACTTCTCCAACTGCATGCTTTCCTCGGCTTGCGACAAGAACTTTCTCTCAAACCTTTCCCGAAATTCAACCCAACCAATGTCTCTACCCTCCATCTCTACAATCTCCCACCAATAATAAGCCTCTTCCTTTAGCTTCCAAGATGCGAGCTGAACTCTCTGTCAGTTCTCCAATCCTAACAACCCAAATATCTGCTCCGTATTCCTCAACTAAGTTCGTGCCTCTACGAAATCCACCATGCCAGAAAACGTCTTGCCTCCTTGATTAGTGAAGTCCTTGCATAGCTTAGAAAAATTGGTTGCTGCAGGTGGATTAACGGGACCTCCACCCATCGGTGCTTGCCCTTGCATCTCTGGTGTCGTAGCTTGGAGGTATCTACGGAACCAGCCAGGGACTTGTACACCCTCTGGAAGATTTGGGGCGTCTGCCATTCTAAGCAAAGAAAAGAAAATTTAGGCCCAAAAGAATCAAAAGAAGGTTGAACTAGACTTTGAGGGGATTTTTATAAAAACTCTCTTATACTTGAAAACTATTTCTATAATAAGAGTTTCTTCCTGAAAAATACTTTTAGTTTGAAGATATGTTACCTTTGAACAATACCTTACTTTTAAAACAAGTTTTTAGGAATCCTGTAACCTTAGGCTCTTATACCAAATGAAATACCCCACACCCCTTAGTATTCCCAAAAAGGGCACACCAAAGGATGTGGTGCGTTATAGGTATAGCTAAAGCATCATAGAGACTAAGATTTACAAGACAAATAAGTAAAAGCAGCGGAAAACATTTAAATAATAACTTATTATTTAGAATTAATCTTCATCTCAAAATAAGTCATAAAAACATAACATGTCTCAAGAACTCAAAATCTCTCATGTCTCATGAAAATACATCTCAGTCTCACATAATCAGAGTACAAAAATAACGATAATAATCCCTCTCTTAAGTTCCAATCCATCATAAGCCAAATGAAAAAGATGAAAAGCAGAAGAATACATCTGAAATGAGAAAACTCTGGAAATGAATCTCCAAGCAACCTGAATCAACTATCCTCAACTCTGCTGGCCTATTGAGGGAAAAGGAAAGATAGAGGAGTGGGTCAGACAATAAGTTTGGTGAGTGAAAGTAATTATAAGCATTTCTAAGCAAGATAAAGATAATATACTAAGCAATAATTCTAGCATGAAAGGAAGATACAGAAAAGATAAAACTCGCATAAAATACTATTTTTGATTCTGTTTGACTGTTTGCTTTGATTGTTTGCACTTGTCTTGAACTGCCGTGATTAGGCTGAAACCCAAATCCTATCTCAACTGCTAACATGATTAGACTGAAATCCTAATCCTACCCATTGACCGGCCTTTCCTATCCCTGTTGTGCCACTATGAACCAATCTTGTTGGTCCTACAGCAAAAGACACCTCTTAGCGATTAGGACGCACTAGCGAATTATTTACCCTAATCGATGCCGCACGCTCGGTCATCGCCGGTACACACTAACTGTCGCCCCCTATTTGACCCTTTATTTACCCTAATCACCATAAGCGTGCCCAGCCACACCCATGTGTGAGACCATCAGTCCTCGACCTAAAAGGGAATGCTGCCGGTACTGGTCCTAACAAACAAATCTTCTAACTTTGCGCCCCTCGCCCAAATCCCCAAATTTGAGCCTCTATCTATTGGTCACTTATTTACCCTAATCAGCATAAGCGTGCCCAGCCTCACCCACGTATGAGACCATCAGTCCTAGACCTGAAAGGGAATGCTGCCGGTACGAGCCACTACTGCTATATTTGCTTATTAACTTAATCCAAGATCTAAGTTTTAAAATAAGCCCCTTCTATTATTTCTTTCTTTCTAATTATAACCTACATGTTATAATTGTTCTTGCAACTGTTGCTCTTCTACTTTCTATTTTTAGTTATAACCACTTGTTATAATCATGCTTGCAAATATCTTAAATTTTCCTATTTTAGTCCATCTCTATTTTATTTCAGTTTTTCTCATTTTACATTCGATTTCTGTAAATTTAGTGTTTTTCAATTTTAATCCATATTTGCGAATTCTTCTCTTTTTAATATTTTATTCGTGTCAAAAAGGATTAAATCTCTATAAAAAGAAACTAACATTTACATGCTAAATTCCAACTTAAAACAGATGTAAATAACTGTACTTAACTGTAAATAACTGCAAATAACTGAATAAAATAGCTGAATAAAAATAGTCTGAAAAGAACTTCTGGAATTTACTTAAAAACTGACTGTAAATAAATTTACATAAAAACTGTCTCAAAATTGTAGCAAATCTACAACTATTGAGAACCCTATTATTTTAAATTGCTTACAAATCTAAAATAACTACAAAACACTCACCTGTGGTCCTTAGCTCTAATCTTGGGCCTTCCTAGATTCACTTCTAAGGTGTAGAATATTTTTATTAAAAAGATTTCCTTCCTAGAAAAATTTCCTAATTAGGGTTCAGCCTCAGGCAATGAACCCAATTGGAAGAAAATCTGAATGAGAAAAATAGCTAGACTTAGGGTTCTATTTGTAGTATGGCTTAGGGATCTTAGGCCGTCAGATTTGAAGATTTAATCTAGTGCAACACGTCATAGGCTCACTAGGAATCATCAGATGCAGCTACGAACACACAGGATTTCACAAAAAACAAATTTTATGGTCTTCGGCTCATATTTGGACGAAAAATTATCCAGGCACTAATGCGGGTCGACCTGATCAATTTACGGGTCGACCTATTGGTCGACCCGACCCTAGCAAGGGTCGACCCCTGTGGGTCTTATATTGTTTTTCTTTCATTTAATTGTAATATAATTCTAATTTCTTGTTTCTCTCGTAACTTCTCCATATTAGCTCGGATTTCAACAAGTTATATATGGAAATTGATCAGAAAATTGCCATGGACCCAATGGTGCAACTCCCGTAGCTAAATTCTGACAATTCCAAAAATGCTCATTCTCACCGTTTAATAATTATTTTGGTTATTTAATTATCTAAAAATGTGGGGTGTTACACATAGTGTCTCATTCGCTCCAATAGGCGGGAAATATATCCAACTACTAAAATATATACTACTATATACATATAATATAACATTCAACTAATAATAATTTATCAATTCAACCAATCATCCAATAATTAATCTTAATTACTATAAATTAAATCCAGAAATCCAAGATGAGTGAGATTTACTCACCTTGATTTTTAATTTGCCAACGGCCCAATTTTAAATCAAATTGAACATCGTTCAATTTAATTTAAAATTTCAGCAACTTTCAATAAATTCCGAACCAATTTCCAGAATATAGACAATATCCATGTGAGTGCAACACGACATCGATACCTAATTTCAACCTCGTAAAACAAGGTTATTGAATTTTAAGTTATCGAATTACAACCTAAAATTAGTTTACTTAATCACTAATTTATAAGACGTTAATTACCATGCTTAGCCGACCCAATCCATCATGTTATCATCTCCAGATCAAAACCCATCCCTGAAACCATAAACCCATGTCGTGCCCATCTAAAAAACGACGATCCCTGTTTTGGAACGAGCATTCACGCACCTTCTAAACCCTATACCACCTCTTCCTCCACGACAACCTAACCCTCAAGACCACCAGAACGCTCGCAACACCAGGCTCGAACGTGAACCTTCCCCCTCCGCCATCGCGCACTCTATTTCCCTTCGTCCCCAAACTCCTCCCCAACCACATCCCTCGAACAACTCGCGTCCACCCACGCAAGCCACCACACACGTCGCGACCACCATTGACTAACCTCAACCACCAGACCTCGCCGAGATCCCCCATCGCGCCTACTCCTTCCAGTTGCATTTTCCCCAACATCAAACGTGAAATCATTCGTGTCCCCCCATTTTTTTCATACGAATTGATTTCGACCATTTTCTTTTTCGTTCGTTTTATTTTCTTCTTTGAATTGATTTGAAAAAATGAGAGGAAGAAAGAAACGTACGTGATTTAAACTGGATGGGGTGAGTATGAATCTAGGTAGAGTGGCTCGATCAGAGGGTAGGGTGGCTGCTTAGAAAGGTCGGCTGTAGTTGACTTAGACAAGTTATAATATTATTAAATTTTAAAATATCTCGTTTTATATAACTTAAAATCCCGAACCCTTATTTAGGTGTGTTGCTTGGCATTCCTAATGTTATACCCCTATTTCGAACGCAATGGAATAAGCCTCGAGTCCTAATTCGATTGTATGTGGAAGATAGCTTTTTAAATCGACTATTTGAATTAAATTCAATTAAATTATTTCTAGGCGTTTTCAGATCGCACGACCAAATGGTAAATCCAAACGCTGTGAAATTTGAAATCCGATAATAATACACTATTACGAATCCAATAGAACTATTTTCATCGAATTCCGAGACTATGCCCTGGATCACTATTTTAACGCGTCGATTAAATTGACGATTTCAAAAATTGGAGAAATCACTTGAAATTTCAGTTTTAAAAACTTACTAACTCGATTAAAATTCCAATATAATTTATATCCATATTAGAGATCATTTCGATTCATATTCAACTCAATTTTCAATTATTCACCATTCCCGTATTACGATAAATCGTTATATTTAAAATTTAAATACATTTTATAATTTCAACCAAAATCTTCATATTCAAAATCAACTTATATTCTAATCCAATATTTGAAATCATTTAAATATTCAAAATCAAATGACGTAAAATCTGGGTCATTACATTCCTCCCTTCTTAAAAGAATTTCGTCCCCAAAATTGTTAAGGTAGGAAAAATGCTACAAATCCATTACTTTTCAAAAACCCTTTTAGTTGTAACTCGACATTTCACTTTTCTAAATCTTTTAGTTCCATTCAGAACAATTAGTTTCCATTTCTAATTCAAAACCCTTTCTTACAATTATAATTCAAATCAAATTTTTATTAACAATTTTTTCTCAAAAATTTTCAAAATTTTTGTAACACCCTAAATTTCCAAAAAATTTTGGCAGAGTCTCCTTTGTACGGAGAGCCTTTTGCAATATGACAAAAATGATAAAAAGATATACATCGACCCACACGGTCGAAAAACACAATATATATCGAAATTCATCTCATTTTTGCTTTTAATGCGTAAGCGTACCTTATATTAGCGTTATTAAGCGAGTTCACTTACTTTATATGCAATTTGCGCGACCAAAATCTAGCCAAACAGCTCCAAGTACCTGTACTTACTTAAATAGTCACATAATACCTACTTAAATAGTCACATAAGTACTAAAACATGATATTTCAATTACATTTCATTCATTTAATTAGTGCAAACACATAAATTCCGTAACCAACATGTTATGGCATGAATTTATCAATAATCACAAGGTTCCAACATTCGATTATTCATTTCAATTGATTTACATACCATTTTATTCAATTCCAAGTGATTCACAAACAATTTATTTGCATTCTATTCACATTCACACCCATTATATTCATAACCATTTTATTTACCTTCAATTCATTCCTTTTAAGTTGGCTTCGAATCAATTTCCTATTGATTCACATCTAATTTATTTACAAAAATCTTGTTCGCTCAATTTTATATTCAACAACAATCCAATCCATGACAATTTATTTATGAACCATTTCACAATTTTATTTGAGCCAAGCTTCCATCCAAAAATATTAACTTAGGTTAATTCGTTTACTTTCAATCATTTCAACCATATAACTTAAGTTTATTTCCCTTGCAATCAAATTCCATTTCAATTTTAGATCGATTATTATTAAATCTATTCAATTCCATTTAACTCAAGTCTCATTCCAATATCTAGTTCACTAATTAATTCATCTAATTAGTTTGCTTTCATTTTATACTTCACGATTAGATTTTTATATCAAAAATCACTCCATTTAATTTACTTGAGTTCAAATTCATTTTATAATTTTAGTTTGGATTTTTATTTCTTCACCAAAATATCAAACCATTTTTATTTTGGTTTTTCTATTCCACTTTTCCAATTTACAAGTGATATAACTTATATTTCACATTTCCATAATTTCTATACTCGAGTTTATACCCTATTTTTAATCAAATTCAATTTGATTCACCATTCATTTGATTTCCATAATTCAAGTCTATATTTATTTCATTTAGTCATCTTAATTATACATCCAACTTTATTTAATTCAAGTTTCATTTCAATAATGATAACTTATAGTTATATAACTATTTCACAACTCAAATTTTATATTCAATTCGATATAATTCCAATTTAATTTTTTTTTATTTAACTTAACTTAAGTTAAATTTCAATTCCAAATAATTCGTTTATATTTAATCAAGTGAAAATTCAATTCCAAATTCAAATTTCTACACTTTCTTTCCTTATTAACATCATTTTAAATTATAAGTTCAAAAGCTTATTTTCTTCCTGGTTTCAAAATCCTTTAAATGAATATCTCATTCATTCACGCCAAATTAATTTTCATTTAATTAATTCACACTCATTGCTTCACATTTAAATCCATTTACACATTCCTTTATCACTCTTATCTATATTCTCCATATTCAATTAGTTGCATTCAACTAATTAACATCCAATCCATTTAATCAATTCATTAATTTTTTCATTTTCACAATCACTTCATTTATTTATTCCATTTAACTTTGCTTAAGTTAACTCCCATTTCATTAATGTACTTCATTAATTCAATTCAAATCCAAATCAATTTTATTTTAAAAATTTATTTTATTTAACTTAGGTTGAATTCCATTGAATTCATATCTCAACTTTTAGATTTCCTTTCTTATCTATGCTATTTCTCAAATTATAAGTTCAAATTTTTTTATATAATGCTTTCACACATCATTTAGATGAAATTCCAGAATTTAAACACCCGGATTTATTTTAAATCTTTTTGAAATCATACAAATATATATCTCTTTGTTTCAACAAACCATTCCTTTAGAATTTTCAAAATCAACTTGGTCTTATCCAAAACAAATTCCTTCGGAATTTTTGAAACAACACTTGTTTTTCAACAAAAATCTCCATATCAAATTACTACGGTAGCAATCCGTCACTTAAAAACTTGAAAATGAACACCGATGATGTCGCGATCATCATCGAAATTATTTTACAGTGACTGAAGTGAGTTCAGTGTTTTATCACTTCCAAAATCCATTTAAAAATAATTTCTATTCAAAAATCCTTTCAAAAATAATACTATTTTATTTTTACAACACTTCAGAAAATATTCCCCAAACTTCCGAGATTTCAAAATTTCCAAATACTTAGTTCAAATCCATTTAAAACATTTCTCCAAGTTTTTGGGATTTTAAATTTCCAAATTCTGGTTTGAATCCAATTTAGGTATAATCATATTCATAAATTTCACCTTTGAAATTCCCTTGGTTATATAAACCATCTCAATTTTTATAATCTTGTTTTGATTATAATAATATCAATAAAACATTCCAATGTGCTATAATAATCTCAGAAAATTCTTTCTTTTCTATCAAAATATAATTTGGGTAAAATTATTTCATTTACCCTCTTTTCAAAACAATACTGTGTCAATTTACCTTGTTTAAGAGTTTAGAAATCCCTATCGATACAGTTGTGCTTCCCGTATCGACCAGAATTCATAAACACTCAACCGATAAGTCAACACAATATAAAACAATTTATATTTAATAACAAATACGCGCTCATATCTATTAATACACTCAAACTTATTCTAGGGTACTACTAACCCTATCTCTAATGAGTAATCCCCACCAAAGCCAAGGTTCTCGCTTAACCTTCAGCTCTGATACCACTTTGTAATGGCCCACTGTTTCATACCCTTTGAGTTGAAAATAAACCACACTTGTCCAACCCGAATTGTACGAAAGGGCGAGTAACTAAGGGTGAAGAAGAAAAGGAGATAGAAGAAACAGAAATAACAAAACAAAATCTCACAATCACAGTGGAACAAAATATAATATATAATAATAGATATTTATACAAAAGAATTTGTTGTTTATATATATATATATACAATCATCAGAGTACAACAGTCGAAATAAATCTGGACATTTATAATAACTTATCCTCACATACATAACACACACGGCGTAAATAACCAAGTACGAGCAATACACCTGAAATCCTCCAGCTCGTCTCCTGAGCTCCATAGCATCCTAACCTGAATCTGTAACACTCGGTCTGACCTGAGCATTATAATAAAATAACAACTGAGTCAGTCTGGAAAACCAGCGTGAGAAAACACACTCAATTTGAATTTTTTTACTTTCAAAAATCCTTTTGAAAATAAAGGTATCTCGTAAGACCATGCCACATATAAAAACGACGGGTTTTTACCTTACGATAACCAAAACACTTTTATAGAAAATCTGTGATATTATAATAGTGTCTAAGTACAAATACTTATTAAAATAGCTGAAATTGTTACATTAATTAAATTCCAGCATACTAGGCTCTACAATCAAAACCGTAAAGGCTCGTAGTGGATATTGGATTCCATACAATGATTGGACTACTGGGGTACCGCCCGCCATAGTACATATCTAGAAAAATGTGCCGAGGACCTCGCCTGGATCCCCTGCCAATATAGGACCGACCTACTCCTAACCTTGATAGTACCGAATATGTTATCACCCGGGTGTTCCTACCCTAATCGAGCGCTCTCTTTTCCATGCACAACCATGTCCATAATTATAATATATATCCAAGGGTATCGAAAAGTGATAACATACCCTACTTGGGTGCAACCCACTTAGCCCTGCTGCATCTCCCCTGTTTTAGTCATTCCCGGTTGATGAGGCTTGAGGCTACGTTTACCTTTAGAATAGCATTCACACTTGGAATGCTAACATTACCTTCTAGGCAACGATGCAATGACAACATTCATCCATACAAGTTGTTCTAGATCTAAACAAACCGAATCTCCTTCCAAATCACCATCTCCATTATCTTCACGATATCACAATTCGTAACGCACAAACCAGATCGAAGTGGTTTTCGGATAATAAAATCCGATCCCGGTCTCTTCAAAATGATTAACGAATTTGGCCAGATTTGATAGTAGGTTATTTAACTATCAAATAACATCCATAAGCAGTCACTAGGCCTTATTTTATAAATCATCAAAACATTCATTCAAAATATCTTTACAAAGATATATATTTAAATCTCTTCTAGTATATTCAATAATTGAAACAAATTTCAATTACTTATATCCATAACATGAGACTTTTGAATCATGTCAATACTTAGAAATATTTTTCCAATTCCATTTATGATTCAACACTTTGAAAATATTTCTATAAGAATAATCTCGTGGTTGAAATATGTAACAACCCGCATATTTTACGATTTTATATTTAAATATTTTATTTAAATATATCGTCGTTAATTGGATTTAAGTACGGAAATCTACTTTTTTCAAACGGTCGAATTAGGACTCGGGACCACTTCCATTGAGTCCAAAATGGCGATTGCGACTTTTTTTAGTATAACCATCGTTATGTTTGGAGTGAGTTGAATTTTGCTATTTTCTGTTGGGCTTTTTGGATTTGGGTTTCAGCCCACTAACCCTACTTATTACTCTAACTCTTTAACTCTTCATCCATGCACTCTCCAAACACTTTTGCTCAGCTGAAAATGGGGGAAGAGAAAAGGAATTAGAAATTGCCAAGCCCCAGTTCCTCTTGCAAACTCCAAATTCTTGCTCCAAATTCAAAGAAAAGCTAAGGTAAGCCTCCTCTTCATCTTCCCCATCTCATTTCCTCTTCAATTTCAGAAAATTCCTAAACCCTAATTTAGGAAATACTTGTTTTGATCTTAGATTGAAGCTTGTAGAGTTGAAGTGAAGAGTGATTGATCTTTTCCTTGTGTTTGGGCCTCTTATCTTTGTTTTTGAGTTAAAAAGGTGAGTTTTGAACTCACATCTACTTCTCCTGATATCATTGATGTTAGGTATGAATTCCTAACACTTATTCATGTTCATTTGCTTTTGGTTTGAATTGATTTGGTGAACATTTCAATTTTTGGTGTTTTGAAGTCTAAAACTCTAAAAATCATAGCTTTGATGTTTGATCATGTTTTTGGAGGCGTATTGAAGAGCCAATAGGGATGGTTGTCGATTGGCATAAACCCCTAGTGCCCATTGCTCGTCCGATCGAAAATTGGAAGAGTTTGCTCTTCATTTGGATAGGCTGAAAAACAGCCCCAGTGCCAGTCAGTCGACTGGCCTCTGTAGTCAGTCGACTGGCTGTAGCAAATGATAGTTCCTGGGACTGTCTGCAGAAACAGGAAGTCTCTGTTTCCTGCAGTCAGTCGACTAGCCTCTGCAGTCAGTCGACTGACTGCAGGAAATGAACTTTCGGGTTTCTGGATCAGTCGACTGGCCTCTGCAGTCAGTCGACTGACCTACTTGTTTTTGCCTATTTTTGCCTATTTTGCTTGGTTTCAAATTTCAATCGATTCGTGTCGATTCCAATTAGTTGTTATTGCATATTTGACTTTGATAATTCCTTTTTGATTTCGTGCATGGGTTTTTATAAAATGATCTTTTTAAAGTGTATTAAAAGCTCGTTTCTTCAATTTAGAATTTCTATTTAAAACACACACACGCAATTTTTCACTTCGAGCGAAGAGGGAGGAGAATTAAATGATTAAATAAAACGCGTGCTATGAACACGTGTGTTTATATTTTCAGTTAATTCCTAATCTATTTGTTTGACCGTTTTGACCTTTGGGTCTGGTTTACCGATGAGATGAGGTGAACTTTGTACTGCTTTGAGTGTGAAATTGGCTAACGGTTAGTAAACTGTTTAGTGCGAACGTGTGGTATGCGACTCACGTTAACATTTTCCGGGTTCCTTTCTGAGAGTTGTGACACATTCCGCCGGACCGTGGTGTCCAGTACCGCCACTACGGTTTGTTTCCTTCGGGCGTTGCCTTCGGGCGTTGCCTTTTGGCGTTGCCTTCGATCGTTGCCTTCGGGCGTTGCCTTCGGGCGTATGGTACCTTGTTATACAATACTGAGCTCGAGCATCTTTTGTTTCTTTGACAATTATATTTCCCTAGTGTATCTCCTTTCGGGGTAGGTTCGTTGAACCACACGATATATAGCGATTACCTTGTGGAAACTTATGTACCTTTGTTGGTATTTGTTATTTGACTTTTGGCTTGTCTTGGGATATGATATCCTTTGTTTATTGTTATTGCCGATTTGGCGGGTTTTGGAATATCTCCTAAGTGGGAGTAATATTCTACTAACCATCTTTATTACTATTGCATATTGCCGATGAGATGAGGCTTATTATTCGACATTATGTGATGTCGATTCCTCTTTGGAGGATTTATTTATTTGCTAAGTGACTACATTTTCACTATGTTAGTAACGTGGTTATTGTTGTACTTTTCTTTGGAGGAGTATTATATCATTATCTTATACTGCATTATTATTATCTAGCTTTATCTAACTGATTTGTTTAGCTAGACTGGCCCGTGTATTTTATACTCGGGTCAGACCAAGATGTTTCAGGTTAGGTACATTGGACTTAGCCTATTTTGCTTCCGCATGGACTATTCCGCTAGCTCCTTTTTGTTATAGCTTTTTGTGTAGTCCTTTTTGACTGTAACTCTGATATGTATTCTATTGACTCGTCTGTATATTGTGGTTTGGTTTACCACTTGACATGTATCATTTTGTAAACTCTGTAATGTATCTGTATATGTGTAAATGTATGTGATGATCTACTGTTCTGTGGTGTGTATTACATTTGAGTTGTTATATTTTATTCTGATAGATTCTTCAGCCACCTATGGCTTTGTATTAAGTATTTATTGGAGGTGTCGAACCATTTATGTAAGAAGTGGTATTGTCGGCAAATTCAATAGATAGTTAAGACAAGGTCATATATGGTCGCTCCTAACCAGCTCTATTCTCCGCATTAGCAGACGGTGTTACCTTGTAATACTCTTTGCTAATGTAGGTCTCGGAGTGGGGCGTTACAGCTTGGTATCAAAGCTGAGTTCAGAACAAAATATGATAAACATAGAACAGAGACACATATTACGGTACATCAAAGTGTATTACGAATGTTACAAATCTTTGAATCATCGTGCCTTATTTCTTTCCGTGCCTTCGGGGTAGATAGAACTTGGGAATACGTCTAGGAATGCATTTTATTCCGTAGTATTCCATATTTGAATTAATGATATCTACCTTGTGAATAATCTTTATCTTATTTTATCTTTCAGCTAATGGCCGGAAGAGGCAAAGGACGATGCTCAGATGCTGGGCAATCCAGCGGCTCGCATCCGGACGACGTTTATATATCTGCTGATTAGTTTTTGGAGTTATTTAGGAGCACTCAGCCTCCAGCTCCTATTCGTGCATCTCCTCCATGCAAGTCTGCCTTTGCGCGCCTGTGCAGTGATTTTTCTCATCTTGGTGGAAAGCCATTCAAAGGCTCCGAGTCCGTTCTTGAGGTCCAAGCTTGGATTCGCACATGCGAACGTATCTTCTCTCGCATGGATCTTTCTGACCATGATCGAGTTCTTGTAACTTCTAGCTTATTGCAAGAGCATGCCCTTGATTGGTACAAGCTTCTTATAGCCGAACTTGATGAGTCTGTTCTTTCTTGGACTCAGTTCTGGGAGCGATTCGAACTCAAATTCGTTCCTGAATCTGAGAAAGTTTTATTAGCCCTTGAGTTGAAGCAAGGGAAGTCCTCCGTTTCTGATTATGTTGCATCATTCGAGGCCTTATCTAAGTATGGTCTTGAATTCTTTAGCACTTCTTATATGAAAAATATGAAGTTTGTCTCAGGTCTTAAGAAATATCTTGAGAAGTCCTTAATGCTCCAGCTTAAGCTTTCTTTTGAGGAGTTGGTTGATTCGGCACTTCATCTCGAGGCCATCGAGAAGGAGTGTGATAGTGGTGATGATGTTGAGGGTCACAAGAACCCCAATAAGAAGAAGTTTCCATTTCATAAGCAGGGATTTCTCCCTTCCAAGAAGAAGAAGCCTATTGAATCTGGTTCTAACTCTCAATCTGCTGGAACACCTTCCATTCGGAAGTGTTTCAATTATGGTTCTCCTGATCATATGATTCGAGCTTGTCCTAAGCCTCTCTTCTGCCATTATTACAAGAAGGAAGGTCATCGTGTTTCCACCTGCCCTACTGCTCCTGCTAGTGCCAAGTCTGGCAAGCTTTATGTTGCTAAGGCTTTTGGAGGTTCTTCTCAGCCCAGAGGTATATCTCCATCTATTTTGGAAGGTTCTATTTTATTTCATGACCGTAGTATTCGAGTTCTTTTCGATACAGGAGCTTCACATTCTTTCGTACAGAAAAAGTTCATCGATGATTTGTCTTTGGATGTTTCTTGTTTGGTTACTTCGTTGAGGATTGTGAATCCTATTGGAGGGTCCGCAACCCTTAGCATGCTTTGTGATGATGTTGAGATTGTTTTATGTGGCTTTTCTTTTCGTGCGAATCTGCATGTTATTTCTTATTTGGATTTTGATATGATTTTGGGTATGGACTGGCTAGTGAGATACGATGCTAGGATTATTTTTTCTGAAAGAATTTTATATCTTCGACATCCAGATTCGTTTACTCGGCTATCACTTGTTCTTCGGAATGTGGATAATTCCGAAATGACTTTATATTCTCTTGACTCATGAGATGATGATGATATATCTCGTATTCCTATTGTTTATGACTTCTCTGATGTTTTTGAGCCAGTTTCGGGTTTGCCACCCAAGTGGGCGATCGAGTTCCGCATTGATCTCATTCCAGGCGCGCAGCCAGTTGGCCGTCCTCCCACGAGGATGTCTACAAAAGAAAATGAGGAACTCAAGAAGCAGCTTTTTGAGCTTGAGTCCAAGCAGTTGATTCAGTCCAGTTTTTCACTGTGGGGTACCGCGGTCGTCTTCATGAAGAATTCCGATGGAACTCTTAGGCTCTGCATCGACTATCGCAAGCTTAACGAGTTGACCATCAAGAATCGGTATCCTTTGCCGAGGATCGATGATATGTTTGATCTATTGAGTGGCGCTAAGGTCTTCTCTCAGCTCGACCTTGCCACTGGTTTTCATCAGCTCCGAGTCGCGGAAGATAGCATACCTCTTACAGCTTTCCGCACTCGATATGGTTCTTTCGAGTGGTTTGTTATGCCATTCGGTTTGACGAACGCCCCGGCTTTCTTTGTTGATTTTATGAATCGAGTATTCCGGGAATATCTCGATAAGTTCGTCCTTGTGTTCATTGACGACATTCTTATTTATTCTAAGTCTGAAGTCGAGCATGCTAATCACTTGAGAATTGCCTTGAGTACTCTTCGTCACCATCAGCTTAAAGCCAAATTCTCCAAGTGCCATTTTTGGGAGAATAAGGTTAAGTTCTTAGGCCATGTTGTATCTTCCGACGGTATTTTTGTCGATCCCTCAAAGATCGAAGCTATCCAAAATTGGAAGAAGCCTGAAAATGTTCATGAGATTCGTAGTTTCCTTGGATTGGCGGGTTATTACCGTCAGTTCATTAAGGATTTTTTCCATGTTGTGCTTCCTCTCACCAGCCTTACTCGGAAAGGCATTCGTTACATTTGGTCCGATAAGTGTGAAGCTTCCTTTCAGACATTAAAGGAACTTCTCACTAATGCTCCTATTCTTGTGGTTCCCGAGGGGAATCATGATCTTGTTGTTTACACCGATGCTTGTGGTAGTGGTCTCGGTGCCATGCTTATGCAGAAGGATCGGGTAGTTGCTTATGCTTCTAGGCAACTACGTCCGAATGAAGTTCGCTATGCCACTCATGATCTTGAGTTAGCGCCATTGTCTTCACCTTGAAGATTTGGCGACACTATTTATTAGGCGAGCGCTTCATTCTCTATACCGATCATAAATCCTTGAAGTATTTGTTCACTCAGAAGGAACTCAATATGAGGCAACAACGTTGGCTCGAGTTTCTTGCCTCCTATGACTTTGATATCCAATATACCCTTGGTAAGGGTAATCGTGTTGCTGATGCGCTTAGTCGCAAACATTCGGCTGTTGTTTCTATGATGCTTACCAAATGGGATATTCTTGAGACTCTATCTTTTTATGATATTCGTGATCGAGCTCCATCCTCTGATTCTTCGCTAGTATTATTTAGTTCGGAAGCTCGACCCTCTCTATTGGATCGTATTGCCGTAGCTCAACGGTGTAATCCTGATCTTATGCATCTTATTCAGCTTTGTGAGACTGAACCCCGTGATGACGCATTGCGGGATTTCAACATTGATCTTCATGGGTGTCTTCGCAAGAAGGACTGTCTGGTTGTGCCTTCTGATTCTGCACTTAGGCATGACATTCTTGATGACTGTCATCGGTCTAAGTATACCATTCATCCTGGCTGTAGTAAGATGTATGCCGATATGCATCGCCTTTATTATTGGGAAGGCATTAAGCACGATGTAGCGAGTTATGTGAGTAATTGCATGACTTGTCAACGTATTAAAGCCGAACATCATCGCCCTTCTGGTCTCCTTCAGCCTTTAGAGATTCCATTGTGAAAATGGGATCAGATTTCAATGGATTTCATTGATGGCCTACCTCGTACGAGATCGGGCCATTCTAGCATTTGGGTTATTGTGGATCGCCTCACCAAGCCAGCTCATTTTATTCCTATTAAATCTAATAGGACTGCTTCTCTTTTGGCTAAGTTATTTATCAAGGAAATCGTGAGACTTCACGGTGTTCCTAGTTCGATTGTGAGTGACCGTGATCCTTTATTCACTAGTCATTTCTGGAAGAGTCTTTAGCAAAATTTAGGAGCACAGCTTATCATCCACAGTTTGATGGACAGACTGAACGGGTGAATCGTATCTTAGAGGATCTCCTCCGTATTTGTATTCTTGATTTCGGATGAAGTTGGGAGGATCATCTACCCCTTGTAGAGTTCTTCTACAACAATAGTTTTCAGTCCAGTATCGGTATGGCTCCTTTCGAAGCCTTATACGGAAGGCCATGTCGATCACCTTCTTGTTGGTTGGAATCTGGGGAGAAGCTTATTCTTAGCCCAAAGTTTGTTCATGATTCTTCCGAGAAGATTGTTCTTATTCGTCAGAGAATGAAAGAGGCACAGAGCCGCCAGAAATCCTACGCGGATAACCGTAGGAAGCCTCACGAGTTCTCGGTTGGTGATCTCGTCTTTATTCGTGTTTCTCCTTTGAAAGGGGTTATGCGCTTCAGTGTGACAGGTAAATTGGCTCCTCGCTTTGTAGGACCATTTCCTATTATTGAACGTATTAGCCCTGTGGCTTATAGAGTTTCACTTCCAGCTCATCTATCCGGAGTTCACAACGTGTTTCACGTCTCTCAGCTTCGGAAGTGTCTTCGAGAATTGGATTCTGTTATCGACTCTCCTGATTTGCAAGGGCTTGAGATCTCACCAGATTTATCTATTGTACAGCAGCCTATTCGCGTACTTGCCACGGAGGTGAGACACCTTCGAAACAAGGACGTGCCGCTCATTAAAGTTCAATGGTCCGCTAACCCCAATGACTGTACTAGGGAAACCAGAGAGTTTATCGAGCGATCCTATCCGGGTTTTCTATCTTTGTTTTGCAATGGTGAGAATATCTTTTTATCTCAAGCTTATTTTCTTTTCTTTTTGGGTGATGTAAGTATGTAGTTGTTGCAAATTCTTCTCTAGGAATTGCGTGGATGCAATTTTGTTAAGGAGGGAAGATCTGTAACAACCCGCATATTTTACGATTTTATATTTAAATATTTTATTTAAATATATCGTCGTTAATCGGATTTAAGTCCGAAAAGCTACTTTTTGCAAACGGTCAAAGTAGGACTCGGGACCACTTACATTGAGTCCAAAATGGCGTTTGTGACTTTTTTGAGTATAAGCTTCGTTATGTTTGGAGTGAGTTGAATTTTGTTATTTTCTGTTGGGCTTTTTGGGTTTGGGTTTCAGCCCACTAACCCTACTTATCACTCTAACTCTTTAACTCTTCATCCATTCACTCTCCAAACACTTTTGCTCAGCTGAAAATGGGGAAAGAGAAAATGAATTAAAAATTGCCAAGCCCTAGTTCCTCTTGCAAACTCCAAATTCTTGCTCCAAATTCAAAGAAAAGCTAAGGTAAGCCTCCTCTTCATCTTCCCCATCTCATTTCCTCTTCAATTTCAGAAAATTCCTAAACCCTAATTTAGGAAATACTTGTTTTGATCTTAGATTGAAGCTTGTAGAGTTGAAGTGAAGAGTGATTGATCTTTTCCTTGTGTTTGAGCCTCTTATCTTTGTTTTTGAGTTAAAAAGGTGAGTTTTGAACTCACATCTACTTCTCTTGATATCATTGATGTTAGGTATGAATTCCTAACACTTATTCATGTTCATTTGCTTTTGGTTTGAATTAATTTGGTGAACATTTCAATTTTTGGTGTTTTGAAGTCTAAAACTCTAAAAATCATAGCTTTGATGTTTGATCATGTTTTTGGAGGTGTATTGAAGAGCCAATACGGCTGGGTTGTCGATTGGCATAAACCCCTAGTGCCCATTGCTCGTTCGATCGAAAATTGGAAGAGTTTGCTCTTCATTTGGATAGGCTGAAAAACAGCCCCAGTGCCAGTCAGTCGACTGGCCTCTGCAGTCAATCGACTGGCTGTAGCAAATGATAGTTCCTGGGACTGTCTGCAGAAACAGGAAGTCTCTATTTCCTGCAGTCAGTCGACTGACTGTAGGAAATGAACTTTCGGGTTTCTTGATCAGTCGACTGGCCTCTGTAGTCAGTCGACTGACCTACTTGTTTTTGCCTATTTTTGCCTATTTTGCTTGGTTTCAAATTTCAATTGATTCATGTCGATTCCAATTAGTTGTTATTGCATATTTGACTTTGATAATTCCTTTTTGATTTCGTGCATGGGTTTTTATAAAATGATCTTTTTAAAGTGTATTAAAAGCTCGTTTCTTCAATTTAGAATTTCTATTTAAAACACACACACAATTTTGCACTTCGAGCGAAGAGGGAGGATAATTAAATGATTAAATAAAATGCGTGCTATGAACACGTGTGTTTATCTTTTCAGTTAATTCCTAATCTATTCGTTTGACCGTTTTGACCTTTGGGTCCGGTTTACCGATGAGATAAGGTGAACTTTGTACTGCTTTGAGTGTGAAATTGGCTAATGGTTAGTAAACCGTTTAGTGCGAACGTGTGGTATGGGACTCACGTTAACATTTTCCGGGTTCCTTTCTGAGAGTTGTGACACATTCCGCCGGATAGTGGTGTCTAGTACCGCCACTACGGTTTGTTGCCTTCGGGCCTTGCCTTCGGGCCTTGCCTTTTGGCGTTGCCTTCGGGCGTTGCCTTCGGGCGTTGCCTTCGGGCGTTGCCTTCGAGCGTTGCCTTTGGGCGTTGCCTTCGGGCGTTGCCTTCGGGCGTATGGATCCTTGTTATACAGTACTGAGCTCGAGCATCTTTTGTTTCTTTGACAATTATATTTCCCTAGTGTATCGCCTTTCGGGGTAGGTTTGTTGAACCACACGATATATAGCGATTACCTTGTGGAAACTTGTGTACCTTTGTTGTATTTGTTATTTGCCTTTTGGCTTGTCTTGGGATATGATATCCTTTGTTTATTGTGATTGCTGATATGGCGGGTTTTGGAATATCTCCTAAGTGGGAGTAATATTCTACCAACCATCTTTATTACTATTGCATATTGCCGATGAGATGAGGCTTATTATTCGACATTATGTGATGTCGATTCCTCTTTGGAGGATTTATTTATTTGCTAAGTGACTACGTTTTCACTATGTTAGTAATGTGGTTATTGTTGTACTTCTCTTTGGAGGAGTATTATATCATTATCTTATACCGCATTATTATTATCTAGCTTTATCTAACTGATTTGTTTAGCTAGACTGACCCGTGTATTTTATACTTGGGTCAGACCGAGATGTTTCAGGTTAGGTACATTGGACCTAGCCTATTTTGCTTCCGCATGGACTATTCCGCTAGCTCCTTTTTGTTATAGCTTTTTGTGTAGTCCTTTTTGACTGTAACTCTAATATGTATTCTATTGACTCGTTTGTATATTGTGGTTTGCTTTACCACTTGACATGTATCATTTTGTAAACTCTGTAATGTATCTGTATATGTGTAAATGTATGTGATCATCTACTGTTCTGTGATGTGTATTACATTTGAGTTGTTATATTTTATTCTGATAGATTCTTCAGCCACCTATGGCTTTGTATTAAGTATTTATTGGAGATGTCAAACCATTTAAGTAAGAAGTGGTATTGTCGGAAAATTCAATAGATAGTTAAGACAAGGTCATAGATGGTCGCTCCTAACCCGCTCTATTCTCCGCATTAGCAGACGGTGTTACCTTGTAATACTCTTTGCTAATGTGGGTCTTGGAGTGGGGCGTTACAAAATATTTCTAATTCTTCCGGTCCAATACTTTGGAAATATTTACACATATATTTCCTAAAATCATTTTATTCCAATATTTTAGGAAATATTCCATTTATTCCCTACTCTAAAAATCCTTTAAAATTATTTGTAAATTACTTAACTCACTTATAACCGATTCTATAAATTCCTGGAAAGTCATAAATTAATTTGCTTTAAGATTTCCAAAATCGATTATACTTGTCTATAATCCCAACTACCGATTTCTAACTTCTTCTATGAATTCTTGTTTATTTTCGAAGTTTCCATATTTTAATATTTTGGAAATTCCATTTCCTGTCAAAATTCCTTACAAGATTCTATTATCAAAAATCATATCCGTTAAATAAACCTCGTTTACAAATCTCGAGAGAATTTATAATTAAATTCCAATTACTTCCAAAAACTCCATATATATATAATAAGTATTTTAAATAATAGTATTTTATTTTTAATACATGTTTAAGTAGTTATTTAAAATATCCAAAAACTTAAAATAAACATCGATAACTCATTTCCAATTCATTTTTAAATAAAACCAAGCGATTTATAAATCTTATTATAAAATTTTAGAATTTTATTTCAGTAAATATTAAATATTTGAATAACTAACTTTTTCGAAAATATTTTAATCTAAATAATAGTTTTTGAGCTACATAGTATAATAAATAAAAATCCCATTTAAATCAATTTTAAATTCTCGACAAAAATCTATTTTAAAAATCCAATATTGCCAATTTAAATTTATAAATCCCTCTTGTTTCATATCACATCGACTACGTTTCCAATTTCATAATCATTTCCAAATTTCAAAATAAAATCCACAATTTTTCCAAAACCCGATTCCCATATCTCGATATAAATTCACACTGTAAATTTATATTCCAATTTATCAACTGATATCATTCCCTTATTTATAAACATTGTTAATAAATTTACAAACTTCCCTGAGATTCACTTGTTTATAAAACTAATCTCTTTTATAAAGTTTCATTTTATGAATCCATTTCTTATAAATCCCATTTATTTTACAAATCTACCTTAAAATATCGATTTCAACTTCTTTTCCATATTTCAGAAATATCATTTTAAAAGTCCATTATTAGAAATCCTTTATAGAAATTATTTTAAAATTTTTATTTTAAACATTTTACGAATAGATAAGTACAAACCCCAAAATCAAATCATTTATTTTATCCAAATCAATTTTCTTTAAAATAATCCAAATTTCGGTGTAAATATTTTTATCCGAAATCTCCTTTAATTCCTTCAAATTCCAAAAATAACATTTATGGTATTTAAAATACCAAAATTTAGGCCAGCGCTACTATAGCATCTAATAATTCAAATCACAATAATAATCTATAACAGATTATTCTAACAAATCATATATCACTATATATGAAAAATAATCAATATATTTGAGGAATCTAGTTGGATCCCTCCAACCTATTTCCATGCATCCACAGATGTTATATAACATAAAATACCAATCCTACTTCGAGGGGGATATCACGGTAATATAGGGTCATGCGCTATTATGCGGGGCACATAGTGTCTCATACGCTCCAATAGGCGGGAAATATATCCAACTACTAATATGTATACAATTATATATATATATAATATAACATTCAACTAATAATAATTTATCAATTCAACCAATCATCCAATAATTAATGTTAATTACTATAAATTAAATCCAGAAATCCAAGATGAGTGAGATTTACTCACCTTGATTTTTAATTTGCCAACGGTCCAATTTTAAATCAAATTGAACATCGTTCAATTTAATTTAAAATTCCAGCTACCTTCAATAAATTCCGAACCAATTTCCATAATGTAGACAATATCCATGTGAGTGCAACACGACATCGATACCTAATTTCGACCTCGTAAAACAAGGTTATTGAATTTTAAGTGATTGAATTACAACCTATACTTAGTTTAATTAATCACTAATTTATAAAACGTTAATTACCATGCTTAGCCAACCCAATCCATCGCGTTATCATATCCAGATCGGTACCCCTCCCTGAAACCATAAACCCATGTCATGCCCCTCTAAAATCGTCGATCCCTGTTCTGGAACGAGCATTCACACACCTGCCCACCCCCATGTCACCTCTTCCTCCATGACAACTTGACCCTCAAGACCACCAGAATGCTCGCGACACCAGGCTCGGATGTGAACTTTCCCCTTTCGCCATCGTGCATTCCATTTCCCTTTGTGCCTAAACTCCTTCGCGACCACGTCCCTCGAACAACTCGCTTCAACCCAAGTGAGCCACCACACACATCGCGACCAGTATTGACTAACCCCGAACCACCAGAACTCGCCGAGATCCCCCATCACACCTCCTCCTTCCAGTCGCATTTTCCCCAACATCGAACGTGAATCGTTCGTGTACCCCCATTTTTTCATACGAATTGATTTCGACCTTTTTCTTTTTTGTTCGTCTTTTTTTCTTTGAATTGATTTGAAAAAATGAGAGGAAGAAAGAAATGTACGTGATTTAAACTGGAAGGAGTAAGTATGAATCTAGGTAAAGTGGCTCGATCAGAGGGTAGGGTGGCTGCTCAGATAGGTCGACTGTAGTTGACTTAGACAGGTTATAATATTATTAAATTTTAAAATATCTCGTTTTATATAACTTAAAATCTCGAACCCTTATTTAGGCGTGCCGCTTGTCGTTCCTAATGTTATACCCCTATTCCAAATGCAATGGAACAAGCCTCGAGTCCTAATTCGATCGTATGTGGAAGATAGCCTTTTAAATCGAATATTTGAATTAAATTAAATTAAATTATTTCTAGGAGTTTTCAGATCGCACGACAAAACGGTAAATTCAAACGCTATGAAATTCGAAATCCGATAATAAAACACTATTACAGATTCATTGGAACTGTTTTCGTCGAACTTCGAGACTATGCCCCGGATCGCTCTTTTAATGCGTCGATTAAGTCGACGATTTCAAAAATTGGCGAAATCACTTGAAATTTCAGTTTTAAAAACTTACTAACTCAATCAAAATTCCAATATAATTTATATCCATATTAGAAATTGTTTCGATTCATATTCAACTCAATTTTCAATTATTCACCATTCCCGTATTACGATAAATCGTTATATTTAAAATTTCATTTTATAATTTCAACCAAAATCTTCATATTAAAAATCAAATTATATTCTAAATCCAATATTTAAAATCATTTAAATATTCAAAATCAAATGACGAAAAATCTGGGTCGTTACAGGCCCTAATAAGCTTGAGGCGAGATCAGGTTTATGTAAGTTTATTGGGGGATATATTTTCTACAACACAGAGGACAAAGAGTGATTGTTTCCACACACATTGTCTTTTTAGAAAAGGAATTTCTATTAAAAGAAATTAACAGTGAAGTTGTAGACTTGGATCAGATCCAAGAAACTAACATTAAGGCTAAACCAGTGGGAGAACCAAGTTCACCCGTATATGAAAACACGTAACGTATTAAAAGGTTAAGTATGGAATCTCACGCACCAGAGAGATACTACAGTTTTCTCATAGATGGCGAGAAGGAGGACTATGTCTTAGATGACAACACTCCTATATCCTTCCAACAAGCATTGCAGAGTAAAGACTCTGCACTCTGGCTTGTGGCTATGAAATCCGAGATAGATTCCATGTACAAAAACAAAGTTTGGACTTTGTCGGATGTACCCAAAGGGATAAAACACATAGACTGCAAATGGATTTTCTAGAAAAAGCTAAATGCAGATGGGGAAGTAGAGACCTATAAGGCAAGGCTGGTTACGAAAGGATTTCTTCAAACTCAAGGTGTTGATTATGAAGAAACCTTTTTGCCCGTAGCCGTATTTAAGTCCATTCGGATTATGCTAGCCACTGCTGAATTCTATGACTATGAAATATGACAAATGGATGTAACGACTAATTTTCTAAATGGTGATTTAGAAGAAACTATGCATATGTCGCAGCCCGAGGGTTTTGTAGTCAGTGAGAGTGAGTGCGGTGCTTGCAAGTTGTTAAAGTCCATTTATAGACTTCAACAAGCTTTAAGGAGTTGGAACAACTGTTTTGATAAGGTAATCAAATAGTTTGGTTTTTATCAAAACACCGAGGATGCATGCGTGTACAGAAAGGAACAGGGCAATGCTATCGTTTTCTTAGTGCCCTATGGCGACGATCTATTATTGATTGGCAATGACACTTCGTTGTTGCAATCTGTGTAAGCTTAGCTTTTCAATAACTTCTTCATGAAGGATTTATGAGAAGCATCCTATATACTCGGTATAAAGATCTATAAAGATAGATCTAAAAGGCTATTGGGATTGTCCCAATCCTTGTACATAGATACCATACTAAAAAGGTTTAGTATGGAGAATTCCAAGCGTGGAAACGTCCCGATGCAGTCTAGAATCGTCCTTTCTAAGAAGGATACTCCTCATCTTGATGAGGAGAAATGGCGTATGAAGAGGATCCCTTATGCTTCAGCCATATGGTCCATAATGTATGCTATGCTATGTACTAGACTGGACGTGGCATGCGCATTAGGATGTGTATGCCGATACCAGTTTAATACCGGAGGAAAATAGTGGACGATCGTAAAATGTATATTGAAGTATTTAAGAAATACTCAGGAATTATTCCTTATACATGGGAATAAAGACCTCTTTATGAAGGGGTATATAGATTCTAGTTTTCAAAGTGACATAGATGATAGTAAATCAGTGTCTTGTTATGTCTTTACGCCTAACTATGGAGCCGTTAGTTGGAAAAGCTATAGGCAAGAAATTGTTGCTGATTCCATGATGGAGGCCAAGTACATCACCATCAATGAAGCTACTAAAGAGGCAGTCTAGATGCAAAAGTTTTTAAGTAAGCTTGGAGTGATTCCCAATACCGAGAATCCTGTAGCATTGTTATGTGATAACAATGCGGCAATATAGATCACAAAGTAGCCCAGAGTACATAAGAAGTCATGACATATTCTTTGGAAGTTTCACCTGCAAAGAATTCATCGAGAAGAAAGTGGTCATGATACAAAGAGTAGATACTAAGGACAACATAGCATATCCATTCACTAAGGAACTAGCTTGGTTGGCATTTGAGAAGCTAATTGAAGGGATAGGATCGAGAAGCTGATTTATATATGTATAAATGTATAAATATAGTTTTGGTATAACTGACTTGGGTATGTTGGGAGATGCACCGAGTATTATTGTGACGACCTGGATTTTCGGACCAGTTAAAATTGCCAAAAATCCGTCCGTTCTAAAACTACTAATGGAAACTACCAACTTAATACACAATATTTGATGAATATTCAACACTATTAAATGTATAGGATACAATTTTAATTATACAACTTATCAGAGTAATTAATTTATTTATTAATCCTACAAAGTGTGCTTTAATACATACCAAATACAATGACTATAAATTTACCACTGCACAACTCTGATGAGAGAGACAACACTATCCTTACCTGAGAACTCAATAGAAAATGTAAATGCGGAATAAAATAGTAAGCAGGAAAGATATATTAACACAAGATAAACAATAACCAAAAATAGATAAACATGAAAGGGTTATATTATTTTAGGGGCTGCATCACTACCACTTGTGACTGCCTACGTACCCCTATCTAATTTTGTTTGAATCATATAACCTTACTTAATTCATATTTAAAATCACTTTAAATAGTATATTTTAAAGTGGTCAAATTCTGGGTCGTTACAATTATATACATAAATATATATTTATTTATTGAGATGTGATTTAAAGCATTTATATATAGTTTCAGTACGTCCGACATGAGGCTACCGATTGGTGCATGGAATCCATTGTACCATTGAGATGCACGACTAGCAGATGTGATCATGGAACAAGGGCAAAGAGATATTGGTGCGCTGGTCTAGAATATACCGTATACTATTCTGTAGTACGATTTGGCGCTGCAACATGACCTACACGCCAACTTCTTCTGAGGTATTGGTTTTCAGGGGAGTCCACAAGTTAGTTGTGGCTCTCGATAGGCTTTTTTGGTAGCTAATGGCAATTTTGCATGATTTGTCGATACGCAATTTAAGTGTATGTATAGTTTGGTATGCTCGACTTGGGGTTACCGAATAGTGGATGAAATATATTATGCAGATGTATAAATATGTGATTCAAGTGATATATATATATATAATTATAGATGCACAGTTTGGGCAATTTATATATATTAGTTTAGTATACCCGACTTGGGGCAACCATGTAGTGCGAGGCACTTTAAGAATGAATCACGATCCACATAGGGATGACAATACTTCAGTGTTCTATACATGTGTGGGAAGGGTGTACGTGATAGAGTTAGGGGTATTCTCTAGGGGCAATTCTATAATTTATTATAAATTAATCGACTTTGCAATCAATTATCGTTCATAATAAAGGTTTTTTTTCTTTCTGTTATATATTTGTTACAATGTGTTATAAATAATTAAATGCTTAATTAAAATATATTTAAAAAAATCCATAAATGGTGTGTTTGTGATAGTAATTACAAACAGTTGTAATCATGAGTGTTACATCACAACAATATAAAACACATCATTTTAAATGTTCCTAGTCAAGATGCATCGAGACTGGATATTAATGTATATGTTGAGACCAAAGTACATAATGCTCTCCAAATATTGGGCAGTGTATTACTCATGACTACTGGGGGCATCTAGGGTTTACGTACTGATAGTTGTTGGATAACTATGGAACGACTCACTCGAAAATTTTCTATTGGTTAATATAACTAAGGTCAAACATAAAATATCGATGTGATTGATTTACAAAGCTCTCTCAACTTGAGAATACTGTCAATCTTTAATATGAAAGATTCACGTTGATTACAGTGAAATCACGTCACAGCATTTATCGAATGACTATAGTTGGGTCGAGTGGAAGTATTGGAAGTGAAACACTATTCAAGAGAGGATACATCTCCTTAGTTATATGGAGTTAGTATTATGGTCAACTCAATTCAACTCAAAGTCAAAATCTTTGACCAGAGTAGTTTGATTAATAATAATTGTTATTATTGAACCAATGACTTTGTGTTTGGACTATAGAGTTGAATATGGATGATATTGGAATTTCAACCATTACCAAATTCCATAAGTCCAAAGTGATATAGTTTAACGAATAGAATTGGTGTAAATAAAAGTCAGAACTGGCTAACGTTTAATAAAGTAAAATTGGATTTTATCGAAAACAAGTAAGAGATAAATTTGGCCAAAATGTCACACCACTATCTAACTGACGTGTGAATCTTAGTATTCGAATAGTTATATATTAATCGTTGACCAAATTTACACCTGTAGAGTCACAAAACTGAAACGATGAATTCTTTTTTAACCAAATGATTTAATTAATTTATAATTGTTATAAATTAATTAAATCAAATAATATTTACAAAATATTATTTATAAATTTGATTTTGATTTGATAAACGAATATTAAATGTATTTATAAAAGTTATGAATACATTAATCGATATACGAAGTCGATATGCCTTTAAAATTAAATTTATAATGCAAAATATTTATTCGAGGCCTAAATGGGATTAAGACCCATAATGGGGTCTGGTCATTTTGGCTGAAATATGGGTAGGAGGTGGCTACTATATGGCCTATTGAGGAGTGAAAATGGAATGCTGAGATGGAAGGAGATTGAGTAAAAGACATGATCCTAAATTCTCTCCTTTCCTTCCTCTATTTAAACATCTCTTCCTCCGTTTGATAATGATATTTTTAGCCTCTAACCTATCTTCTCTCTAATATCATCAAGTTCTAATCAATTCAATTCAATTACTATACGATAGCTAGTGGTCAATAGTTCAAGGACTATCACTCTGTTGGATCAAAAATTGTTTCAAGGGGAATATATCATCATTTCAAGTTGTACATCAAGGTATTGGAAGTGAGGTATATTTTTGGTCAAAATACAATTATTATTGCTCAATTATAATGTTTTATTATATCCATATATTTTACATTGTTAGTTACGTAATGATTATGATATGCAAATGATATTATCAAAAAATTATTATGGTTGTATGTAAGTATAAATTTAAATAATTTTTTTTGTTCAAATACATCTTAGGTCAGTACGGCTCTGCAATTAATTTTTTCATGTATTTTGTTGAATTAATATACAATATTTAAATAAATATATAAAGTATATATTTAATTACAATAACGTTCTTTAATCAAATATGGTTATAAATTTTATATGTAAAGTATTAAGGCTATAATAATTCTCAATAATGATTAAATATTTTATTTTATTTTATTATTATTTAAATATTATTTAAGTTAATTTTTGTGAATATTAGGCTTAGGTCCCTAATAAGTTTCAAAATACACAAAAACCCCAGTAAAAAAAGTACGTAAATTAGGTCCCTGGAATTAAGTCAATAAGTAATTGCATATAGTTATGCAATTATTCACCGAATAATTGCAGACATTTATGCAATTATATCCAAAAGTTGCATAAATTTATGCAATTTTTTTGGTGAATAATTGCGGAAATTTCCGCAATTTTTTTGTGAATAATTTCGGAATTTTACGCAATTTTTTATTGAATAATTGCGGAATTTTCTGCAATTTTTCAGTGAATAATTACGGAAATGTCTGTAATTTTTTGATATAATTGCATAAATGTCTGCAATTATGCACTGAATAATTGCATAAGTGTATGTCATTATTCAATAACTTAATTCTAGGGACCAAATTTACAAACTTTTTTTACTGGGGTTTTTGTGTATTTTGAAACTTGTTAGGGACCTATGCCAAACTGTCATATTAATTCAATATGTTATGATATGTTTTATACTTTATAAAATAATATCGCACAAAATACACTCTCTGCAAAAAGCCAAAAAAATCATTTTTTTTATTTTTAAAATTAATTTTAAATAATAATAGAAAATAGAAAAACCAATTTTTAAATTATTTTAATTCAAAATTATGTAATAAAATTCTCAAAGCATAAAATATCAATTAAGATTTATAAAAATTTAAAATTCAAAATAAAATTTCAAAATTGAATTTTTTTATTAATATTTTCGAACGGATATTTAAATAATATATATTTTAAAATTAAAAAATATATACATACAATATATGCATAAGACTTGGTCATTTATATTTATTAAAATATTTTGTGTATTTTATTAACATTAATATATATATATATATATCTTTGTGTGTGTGTGTGTATAATTTTATTATGCATATATTTATATATAATTATTTAATATATATATATATATATTGCTTTCAGCATTAAAAAAGATTTATGAATATTTCATAAATGATTTCATTATATTTAAATAAGTCTATTATATATTATGTATATACAATGTTAATATTTTGTTCATATGATTATATATATATATGTATATAAATATACTTATATTTATATAAAATTATTTAAATAAAACTATAGTATGTATGTATATATCTATGTGTATGTGTGTGTGTGTATTTGTAATATTTATATATAAATAAAAGTGTGTATATATACATGGATTTGGACAATATATTTGCATATTGATGAGCTAATGTGTCCATTAGGATGTAAATCCCAACATCTATACACGGGCATGTTATACCTTGCACAAATTGAAATGTTACACATGCACACATACACATACACATACACATATATATCAATTTATAAATTTAAATAATAATTTTTTTTATTTAAATAACATTCAGATATGTTCTAAATAAACTAGACTTTATAGGCCCAATAAAGATCCAATAGGATAAATTGTTTTGAAATTCACCCATAACTTCCATTGGGGACTGGCCTAGTTCTAACTGTATGTGGGGTTTAGAATTTGCATATGGTTTTGGTATGTCACTGTAGATCTGTGCAGTTAAAGCGCTCAGTGGATTCAATGCGGTAGAGGTGCAAAAAGTCATAGCGGGGATGTAGCGAAGATATAGCGGGATATATCGGATTACTCTAAAATAGCATATAAATCCCATACTTGTTGTTTTTACAAATATATAGATAGTAATTATGTGAAAAATTAACATTCAACTGAATTATAATTAATACAAAAATAATTTTAAATAAAAATATGTGCAAATGTATTGTAAATGAACGTAAAACTGTTATATAACTTAATTTAATTTAGTAGAATATTAGAGTATTATCATTTCTAAACATATATAAAAAATTCAATGAAATTAATTAATTTCATAATTTTTATAGCGTATAAATATCATTTTTCAATCCAATTTTTTATAGAAGATATAGCGGAAATAGCGGAATATAGCGGAAATAACGGGATATAGCGGAAATAGCGGGGATTAAAGCGGAAAGGCTATATGTTGGGGATATATGGAAAAATCATAGCGGTAGGAATCCGCTATAAGATATATCGGAGTTATAGCGGGGATATAGCGGGGCATTAACTGCACAGTTGTAGATAAGGATAGGACGTCAGTGAGGGAATCCATTGTACCATTAAGACGCATGACCTGCAGACATGGTTCCGGAGCAAGAGGGAGAGAGATTGGAACGCCAGTCTAGAGCAGGTTATATAATTTTCTGTAGTACAATTGGGTGCTACGACAAGACCTACATGCTAACTTCTTTTGGGATATTGGTTTTCATGGGACTCTACAAGTTGTCATGGCCTTCGATATGTCTCTTTGGTTACTTGGTAATTCGATATGGGTATCGATCATAGATATTCGTATTTTGATTTTGGGTATGGAGATGCTATGTTAGTAGTATTGTTATATCGTTGTATTTGTTTTGCAATTCAGATGTTTCGATAGGGATTGAGAGATCTATGTCACCATTTCTTATGAAGTGTAGTATTACCCCTACACTCGTTTTTCATATTCAATAGCATGGCTTGTTATAGTATGTACTATTTTAAAAAGAGAACCACTATTATGTATCATCCTGACTTGTTAGTGTATGAATAAAGTAGGGCAATTTATGATTAGTATTACTAGTTAATCCATGCTCATGTTTATTAGATGTATATAGGTTGCACGTATATACTATACTTAGGGATGGTTCCCTGACACCAGGCTTTATGTCTAATCCATGTTTTGCCTTTGTCTGTTTATGTCATGACTACTCTCAGGTACTCGATTGAGTAGTTTGGGAGTTAGGCGCTTTTGGGGACAGGCTTACATGACAGTTGGAGCATTCTAGAGGCGTTAAGTCAATACATTGGATATGTATACTTGTTGATGATGTAGTACATGGTAGACATGCTATTTTGTATATGAGACTTATGATATCAGATACTATTTTTAGAACTCCATATCAATGGAGTTAATGTATTTCAACTTTCTATATTGATATATATATATATATATATATATATCAGTTTCTTCCGCTAGTGCAGTTCCTTGTATATTGTTTATCTTATTCCGTTCATGTATATTTAGTATATTATATGTTATCTTCCCATTGTGAGATTGTATCGATGTGCCTTCGTATGGTGTTTTGTTTTAATTTTACCCCGACGGATTATCTTTTGTGGTATTCAAGAGTCAGATGTTGTCATTCGATGTTGATTTAGGGTATTACGAAGGTCAAGTCATTACATTGATGGTGGCAACACACTCCTTCTTTAGCAAGTTCTTAATTGTTTACCCTATCAGGCGCTATTTAGGCAGTGAAAAGAGTGCAGGTTGGTCTGCCTTAGAAGAACTACCGGAGTGCTGCTTCTCTACTCTTTTTCTTCTTTTCAACTAGCTAGCGATTGAAAACAGTTGTAAGACTAACGGGGCAGGCATTGTGCCTTTATGCACTATTGAATCGAATAAAATGGATTCTTTGTTGCAAACTGGTTGTTTGAGAAAATAACTATGGTAGTTTGTTTTTGCTTTTGACTTGTAGAATAGTGTATCTCAAATAGCCAATAGTCTTTTACAGTGGTCTGACCAGATTTCATCAGTTGCCTACTTGGGCAGGTTGAGCGACTTAGGAGTGAGTGTTGACTATGCCACCCGATTGCTTGTTAGGTGCCAAACCTAATATGCGGTAGTTGAGCCTCACTGTGCAGCCTTGTTGATGGACAATCCTAGTTTGAATTTATGCCTGGAGGCTTGAAGGTTCCCCTGGTTGATGCGCCTCCCGAGGAATTCCTGTATTATTTCGGTAAAAACCATAGTTAAAATGTGCTAAGTAGCAAGATTATCATAGGAAAAGTTGAGCCCGGTTGTTCATTCATACAGCTGAGTGTCCGCCAAGCATCAAGCGGTGGGTGGTACTAGCATTGAGTGGCAATGCATGCTTGCCCATAGGTTCTCCTGGGTTACAAGTAGTCGTATGCATAGCGACAAACGGGCCTTGGCTCGAACCGGAGCACACGGGGCTCAAGGGTTCTCCAATGTGACACGTCCCTTGTTGCTTAGAGGACCGTAGAGCCTGGCTCGACCGGGGTCGCATGGTTGGCTCGAGCACTCTTGTATGATGGAGTGATAATGATAAGACAAGTGGCCGACACCGTCGTTTGCAAGAACTTAACATATAGAAATGGTTGAAATTGAAATTATATGTGCGTTGCTATGATGGTCGATGGTCCCAATTCGAACCTAAGCATCGAGCGGCTTGAAAGTTACCCTGGATGACATGCTGCAAGGTAAGGCCGGCTCGGCTTATTTCTACGCGGGCGCACGAAAGATATCAAACTTCGATGTCATTCGATGTAATAGCACAGGCCTAAACAACAGTGTCCCATTATGTACAGAGGATGAGCATCAGCATGGACGAGGAGTACGGACCATTGTGGCCATGCATCCAGTTGCCTACGTGTCCCAGTGCACATGGGAGAGATGTCTCACCTAGACTCCCGAGGCAAAGGCAGTCTCCAAACGAAGTAACAAATGCATGGTGAGTTAACGTTGCTGGATAATCTGCCAGTCCCCGATAAGGAAATGAATTTTTGGTAATTCATCCTTGTGGATAGCTTATTAAAGAGGAGGGGAGCGACGAGTTGCGTGGTCCTAGGTGGAAGTCCCTAAACAAGGTAATGAGCACCTGAAAACTCATCCTCATTGGATAGCCTAGGCATTCCCCGACAAGGAAATGAATTATAGATAATTCATCCTCATGGATAGCCTGGGCACTCCCTGACAAGGAAATGAATTCTCTGTAATTCTTCCTTGGGATAGTCTATTAGCCAGGTGAGGTGCGATGGCTCACACAGTCCTTGGCAACGAATGGTGACGGTCCCCAAACAAGTTAATGAGCATATAAAAACTCATCCTCGTTGGATAGCCTGGGCATTTCCTAACAAGGAAATAAATTCATGGTAATTCATCCTTGTGGATAGCCTATCGGCCATGAGGGGAGCGACTGCTCGGATGGTCCTGGGCGGCTAAGGATGGCGATCAACAAAAAAAAGTAATGAGTATATGAAAACTCATCCTTGTTGGATAAACAATACTAAACAATGCAGGCTCTGAATACTTTAATGCTCTCTTCACAGAAGGCCGTGGGCTTGAAGCAACTTGAGAAAGTCATCGGCCACTAACCTTGGATGCCCTCGGACATGTGGGTGGGCATTTGTTTACTCTTGATAACCTTTGAGGGTATAGACAAAGGATGGATTCACTCGACAGCCTGTGGGGGGCTTCCTCGGATATTGACATGAGTGCCAGGTCTTAGGGATTTTTCAAGGAGGAACAAGGCATAGATCAAGATCACTAATAATGGCCATCCTGCCTCCGGTCTAGTCATGAGATAAGTCGATCCGGGCATCTTGTAGGGGAATTCTTGGCAAGCAGTGAGAGTCTCATTACCCAAGCTTAGGGGTCTTTCAGGTGATCTAAGGGGCGAACATGACTGCATTCATAATTGTCATAGTTCATACTGGATGTGGGATACCAACTGCGCAAAGAGCTTACGCAGGAGGCTACTAACCATAAGACTAGAGGTTCAAACCCTCCTTCTAGCGCCAAAATTTTAATTGTGTTTTCATCAACTTCGAAATTGCACTAGGAAAAGCAAAGGTCACTTGCCTACCGTCCGGTTTAAGAGCTAAAACAAGCATTTAATGGGTATATGACACAAGATATAGAGTGGATTGGCAGAGCTGCCTACGTCTACTATGAATTCCTCTTATTATATGGCTCTCTTATAATTACTAAGAATTACAAGAGACACAACAAGGTAAAAGAGGCAACTCAAGACTAATGCTACTGCTAATCTTGATGGCTTGTTGAGCTTAGAACTGTATACGGCAAGCTGTTGTGAGAATCTACTGATTCTTGCTAAGCTGAGGAAGCAGAGTCATGAGTGGCTTATGGGTCCTTCGAATAGTCGATTCTTGGTGGGTGGTAACCAACCTTTGAATAGTTGACCCTTGGTGGGTGGCAACCAACCTTCTTGAACAGTCGACCCTTGTAGGGTGGCGACCAACCTTCTTGAATAGTCGACCCTTGTAGGGTGGCAACCAACCTTCTTGACTAGTCGACCATTGGCAGGTGGCGACCAACCACTTTGAAGTTGTCATGCAAGAGATATTTATAGTGGTTGAAACTTATGCTGGGACAGCTAAGATGATGTCATAAAACTGGCTGGAAAGGCATTACGCCGTAAATTTGATTACACGGGTTTGATGAGGGGAAGCCCACGAAGTGAAGGGAATCATCGGCTGAGGTCAACAACGGTAGAAAAACCCTATGAGATACATGCCCTGATTTATTGACCTTGAATGCATGCTGATGTGGCGAGACTAGGCAGAAAGGATAGCCTTTTCGCAAGAATATGGAAAGAGGTAGGAAACTGGTAGGGATAGTGCTGAAGGAGCGGGTTGAGCTGGGAGAGTCTGGTTGCACTGCTCAGAATGACACAGAGGACCAACCACATAGTCGCTTGCGGAGGGCTGCATCATAGCCGGGTGGTAGGCCGTGACCGAGGAAATCTAGAGACATGTTAATCGGTGGATGCAGGAGGGAGGTGATCGGGTAGACCGGCTACCTAGGAGCCAGCTAGTTATAAGAGAGGGCCGGATGATGGGGGTTGGGCCAAGTAGTATAGATGCCTTGCATTCCTTGATGAGTTGGCTGTTGTCGTTGCTTCGAGGTGCACTGGCAAGGGAGGCTGACATAAAGTGCCATGGATAGGACGAGTTGACAAGGGTCCAACCTGGATGGTGGTCAAGGGAGACTTGTTGGTCTATTGCTGATCTTGAGTAGCTTACAGTAGGCTGGCCTGGGCCCAAGCCGGATTGGACCGTAGCGGATTAAGTTAGGAAACCTTGATTAGCCTATCTTCTTATTTTGAAATCTTTTTTGTAATAGTACCAATCCATTATTGAACATATCGATCAATCCCATCAAGGCGGTGATCGACATCATGGCACTAAGAGGAGTAGTGATCGTGAAGTAAGCCCTATTAATGGAAGAATTGAAGGAAATGCTGAGCGAAACGCTTATGGAAGAGAGCAACCACGAGGATGCAATCAAGAAAGAAAGATGGTTTCCCTAGTGACATGGAGACCTGGGCATTGGACTACTAGTCATGAGCACTTGGGCAACAACCATCATGATCATTCTCGATGATCGCCATCAAGGGCGAAGAGAAGAAAACGATGAAACTATTAATGATGCAAATGGTAATTGCTCTAGAGAGATAATCGCAAGGATGATCTGGAGACTATCTTGTGTTAGAATTTATTTATAACGAAGAGTAGAGTAGTGTAATATCCATGGAGATTTACCATGTAATCCATGCCAATATATCACGATTTCACATATCCAACGCATATTTTATTAGGGACGACTGGCATATAGATGGTGCTAAAGCCAATGATTTTGTGAAGTGCAGAAGTTTCCCTTTGTTCAAAGAGGGACTACCAACCATTTGGTTCCATAGGCTTGAGTTGGGGTTCCATCTGGTCTTATGACCAATTTGATAAAGTTAGGGGTATGCCCTAGGGGCAATTATGTAATTTGTTACATATATCTAACTCGATAACCAATCTTGTTTAAAACAAAAGGTGTTTTCTTTCTATTATATACTTATTATATTATGATATAATTAATTAAGAAATTATTTTAAAGCATATTAAATTCAAAATTCTTAAATGATATGTTATGTGATAGTAATTACAATGTGTTGTAATTATGAGAAATTTATCACATTAAAAATAATATATTATTTTAAATATTCCCAATCAATATATTTCAAGATGGGATATCGATAAATCCATTGAGACTAGAGTTTGTAACATATTCCAAATGTTGGGCAGTGTATTATTCATGATTATTGGAGGTAACAAGGGATAGCGTATTGATAATTATTAGATAACTATGGAATGACTCACTCGAGAGTTTTCTGTTGGTTAATATAACAAAGGTAAAATAGAGAATCTCGAAGTGATGATATTACATAGTTCTCTCCACTTAAGAATATTGCTGAGTCACTCCACTTAGATTATAATTCAATCATAGCATGACGTCCATTGAACGACTATAACTGGGTTTGAGTTGAAATATTGGAAGTGAAACACTATTCAATAGAGAATTTGTATTCTCATGTATATGATGTTAGTATCATGGTCGATTGTAGTCAAATCAAAGTCAAAGTCTGACCAGAGAAGTATGGTTAATGATAATTGTTATTACTAACCCAAGGATTTTGAGTTTGGCTAATTAAGCTGAATGTGGACGATGTTGGAGTTTTGACCAAAACCAAATTCTATAAGTCCTAATGTGATATGGTGTTGATGAAAAGAATTGGTGTAAATAATCGTTACTACCAGGTATTGCTTATAATAAGATAAATTTGATTTTACTAAGGATGTGTAGGCGACAAAATTCAGCCAAAACGTCACACATCTAGCTAAGGTGACCTATGAACATTAATATTCGAATTGTTCGATATTAATCGCTGACTAAATTTACGTCTTGATTATCCCATTGTAATGATGAATACTCCAAAAAAACGATTTAATTAGTTTACAATCATTATAAATTAATCAAAATAATTAATATTTATGAAATATTAATTATTGAATTTTATTTGATTTTTTTGAATATCATTAGTATTTATAAAATGCGTTTATAAAAGTTATAAACGCGCATATCAATATATTATATTGATATAATATTTAATTGGATTTAAATATACTAATTGGTAACTGGATTTGGGAAATTTTTCGAGACCCACACGCCTTTTTTATGAACAACTATGCATGATGAGCGGGGAGAGTTTTCAAATATGATTTGAAATTCCAAAAGAACAATTAAAGGAAGGAAATAAATCTTCATCCTTTACTCTTCTTTATGACCCACTTAGCCATTTTCTCTTTATTTCTATTTTTTCCGTCGAAAATATAAAGAGGGAAGGAGAGGATTTGATGAGATTTAGTAATGAATCAAAGAGGAAATGTTTTATAGGAGGGAATTAAAAGGTTTCAACGTTTCCCTTAAAATAAATTCTTCTTTCATTCATTTCATTATTATTTTTCCTAACAAAATTCATTTACTTTCTCTTGCTCTCCTCCTCTCCTCCTCTCATTTAATGGTTGAATTCATCATGCCCCCCGTGGCTTAAAATCCCAAAACAAAATCAAAGTAAAATGAAAAAGTGGTTGTTATCTCTTGATCCTTGGAAAATCGAAGGTCGATTCCATTGAATCTATGGGCATCGATTCATCATTAAAGATGCGACTTTTAGCAATATACTAAGGTACTATTCAGATTTTTTTTAATGTGTTTCCCTTGTTCATATGCTTGGGTACTATATAATTCATCTTGCCTTTTAATTGTTCATCTTATAACATGTAATCTAAATCCTCTTTTGACCATCTAAATTAAAAGTATGTTTAATATGTTAGTTTAATTTAGATCTACTTCTGTTTTTATCTTCATTCAATGTGTGTTCGTTATGATTCATATGATTTAGATCCTCTGTCCCTATGATAGTTTATTATCATTCCCTATACTATTTAGTTATGAATATTCATATCACGAATTTACATGTGCTTAAGTTGTCCAATTCCCTTTTCTTTTGTTTTTGAAAATTATATTAAAAAAACCTAATATCTAATTGGAAACTATTTTCTAATCTTAAGCAGTATATGTTAATTATTTAAATTTGTCTTGGAAATCAATTTGTTAGGTTATATGGTTGATGTTTTGATTATAATTATTTTGTGTATTTTTGTCATAAGAATTTAGGTTTCTCAATATAGAATTCATGTGTGGACTTTTGTGAAAAATCCAAATTTTATGTTTTCTTTCTAAATTTAAAGTTTGGTGTAAAAGTTTAGATCTTTTGTTTCCTTTCAAATTAAAAGTTTGATTTAAATTGTTAATTTTAAATTCAAACATATATATACATATATTATAAATGATAATGTCTATATATATAAGTTGTTTTAAAATCCAAAAAATCACTACTGTGTTTATATATGTGAAAACATATATGTGTTACCTTAAATAAAATTCATAAGATGGATTTTATTTAACAATTTAATTTTTAGTCTCAAGCTTTTCCCAATTTGAAAATAAATTCATTATTGTTAATTTTAAATTTCAAATCATATAAAATGAGTAAATATAATTTCAATATATATGTTTACATACTATTGTACATCTTTTATTATGTACATATTTTTAATTCAAAACCTTGAACGACAAAGGCATATGTGAAGGAGAAATGTGTCTATTGTGGTGTAAATCCCAACACCTATATATGGTCACATTAGCTATGTACACTCCTTGTCTGTGGCATGTGCACTTCACATAAACAAATATATTTGATATACTTGTAAATAAGAAAAAAGAAACCTTTTAAACTTATTAATTAGAAGATTTTATTTAAAATATTTTACGTTGGATCTACAATCCATTAGGCTTCATAGGCTCATCAATTTTTTTTAAAATCACTCATTTAACCCGCTTTCAACTAGCCCGATTACTTCAAGGGCATCAGAGCGAGGTTGATTGACACATTCACCTAGTACATTGAATGTCCCAAGTGTTAATTCCATAGATATTGATTCTGATGACAACAGCCATATAAATATAGGTACTAATGTTTTCCCAAGTTGTACACAATATTTTGCAGGATTTATACAGGTTTATACAAGTACAGGATAATCAAGTTTGAAGACTAATCAGTAAAAAACTAGAGATCAAGATTCAGAGATGATCAAGATATTTGAAGACTCATGAGTTTAAACACAAAGGCCGCGGGAGTTCAAGACTATAGATTATAGGAAATAAACATTAGAATAATTTGTTAAAGTCCTTGGATAAAAACCTTCTGCTCTTTGAATTCTCTTATCAAAATACTTATTACTATTTTATTGCTATCGAAATATTTATTTTAATTTTCAAAATAAATTTTTACAAATATTTTATAAAAGAATTATACATATTAAAGTATTTATAAACCATGTTTAAATAATTTTACAAGAGTTCGGAATCTTTGAAACATTTTAAAGGTGTTTCTATTTTTTCAAAACATACAAATGTATGTCAACATATAGCACATAGGTATGTCCGACATCTGGACCGTCGGGGAGATGGTTTTTAAATTTTGAAAAGTTATGATTTTTTATCACATCTCTTCACTGATAGACGCATCCTTTTAAACACTATTTAAACTAGTGAAGAGATGCATTTTTAATTTTAAAATGTTGTGATTGTTTATTACATCTTTTCATGAATAGATACATCTTATCAAACACTATATAAAGGGTCAGAGAATGAATTTTTAACTAACTTTTCTTTATTCTTCTTACTCTGAACTCCTTCTACATATTCTCTTAAATTAAAACTCTACTTTGATCTCTATAAACTACTCACTCATCCGCACGTACTCTCTCATCAATTCAAAGATCAAAGTGCTATCAAATGGGCTATAGGATATCTTGTATCAAAGTACAACTATTTGTATTTAGAAATCAACAACACTCTACTACTATTTGTTTAGGTGTGCTTGTTACCCATTCAAATCAAGTGGGCGTGCTTGTTGCCTATTCAAATCAAGTGGGTGTGCTTATAGCCCATTTAAATCAAGTGGATGATCTTATTGCCCGATTAAATCAAGAGAGTCTACCTTAAACCTGGAAATGAGGAGGGTGTATCTTGTTGCCTTGAAATCGAGACTTTATTCTAGTTTTCTTACTACAGTCAAAGTAGGTGATTGAAAAGAAATACATATAATAAATTATACAGGACTGGATGTAGGAGAAATCCGAACCAGTATAAAATCTATGGTGCTATCTCTCTAACTCATTACTTTACTTTTACTACATTTAGTTATATATGTGATTGCCTACTAGTATATATATATATATATATATATATATCTATGATTGCCTATTAGTATATATATATATATATATCTGTGATTGGTTGTCTATGTTTGATTCAAATCGTGAAATAAGTTAAAAAGTTCCATAAAAGTTATAAAACAATATTCAACCCCTCTAGTGTTAAAGTAGCCTTAAGATCCATTCACATTAGTACTGCATCGTTTCCCACACCAGGTTCCATCCCTGCAACTAGCATAATAGGGGGTTCTCATATTGTGATCTCTAACGAAGCACTACCTCTTATCCCTATATGTTCTATGATGGTTGTGCTAGTCAAAAGGATGCATGTAAAACCTACTCGTGAGGCACCTAGTTGGGTTTGTCCTAAAGGAGTTTAGGTTGGACCATCAATTGTTCAGAGTCCAATGGTTTATGCGGTCTAAAAAAAGCAATGTTAAGGCGAACCGATTAAAGCGTACCCATTTAGTAAGTTGTCTAGAAAGGTATTATCAAAGGTTGGATTGGGTAAAAATACTCCGCTATACCTGCTTACTAGTAACAACCCACACCTTAATGGGCCCAAATTTTGACTAAATCGAAACTCAAGTCCATTAAGGAACAGATCATTGGTTTTGGTAACGTGTAATAAACACAAGCATATCAGAGAGCAATCAACATAAACTCACAACGGAATTGAAAAATATATAATAGAACATACGTACTGACTAAGGCTGCTATCTTGAAATCAATATTATTCCTTAGATGTCTAATGCCTTATCAGCGTTGAGCATGAATAAGAAGACTTCTCCATCTACCATTTCTGTCTTGCTCTAAAATCTTGTGACGACCCGACTTTCCACTCCCGGAAAATCGCATCGACAGTAAGAAAGAAAGGGGTGAGAAATAGAAAAGAGAAGAAGAGAAAAGAAAACAACAACAGATACTCACAGCGGAAACGAAACGAAATATAATATATCACATAAATATTACATAGTATCATATACATCATCTATCAGAGTTACACAGATTACACATCTCATACTAGGCAGTTATAAACATCTGTCTAGTTATTACATCTCAACACAATACAGATCAATACAAAGATCAACACAGCGGAAAACTACTATCTATATCTACAACGCCGAAGCCTCCTGCTCCATTGCTCCTCCAGATTACTCGTCAAAGCTAAACCTGAATCCCTTGGCTACTCGTAAAAATTTGAGTACCCAAGAGTTTATAAAACAGAAATAAACAACTTGGGTCAGACATGGGTCTGGTGTGAGTAACAGGTTAAACTTGTTTAACTTCAAAACCTTTTGAAAGAAAAGGTATCACGTAAGACTTCCCACAAATAAACATGGGTAAGTTTTTACCTTACGCTAACCAAAACATTTGATAGGAAATTCGATTGTATTATAATAGGGTCTAGGGTTTTCAAGTAAAATACAGAAATAGCTGGAATGCTTACATCTCACGTTCCAACATAGTTGGGCACAACTAAAACGTACGGCACTTATTGGAGTTTGGATTCCATCAATGGCAGGGCTATCGGGGTACCGCCCGTCACAGTACGTGGCCTAGATCACCGTACCGAGGATCACTCCCAATCCCCTGCAACACAAGGTCGGAACATCCCTTACTGGATAATTCCCGCACAAGATACCCCACGGTTGTCATGATTCAACCGCACACACTAAGTCGAAAATAGAAAGGGACATCTAGACAGAGGTAACCTTGTCCTACTTGGGTGCTACCCACTAACCTTGCTGCACCTCCCCTGTTTTAGCCATTCCCGGTTTGTGAGGCTTGAGGTCACGATTACCTTAGAAAAGAACACATCACTTAGAATGCTCATCGTCCACCTGACGATGTTCTGAAAGCATTCAATCCATACAAGTTCGTTCCGGGTTCGAACGAAACCGAAGGCATTATCTCGTTACACTCGTTTTGGAATCACCCTCAGAGTTAACGACAATAACCCTTGCACTCTGAATCTTCATCTTCACTTGATTCACGACCTATCGTTAATTTGGATCGATGTGGTATTCGGGTCTCCAGACCTGGAAATCCGGTATACGGAAACCCGATCCCGGTCTCATCGAAATCTAAAACGTATCTTTTAAGGCCAAGTTGTTTTAAAGGTTAAAACAATTTAATTCAATTATCTTTATACACTTAGAAAGATAATTCACAATAGATAATCAACATTATCAATATCATCAGATAATCCATATTATCACAATTCAACTAACCATCCATATCACACAGCATATATCTCATAAGAGATATCAATCAATGCAAAGCATTCAGTATTATCATCCATCTATAAGTAATGATTTATATCATCTCTAATTAATTTAAAGTTAATCAAATTAATTACTTTATTTATAAATCCTGCTTACTTATATATTAATTAATTATAAATTAAATAATTATTCTCTAATTACCTTTTCAATTAATCATCTTTGATTAATTATCTTTTAATTACCTTCAAGTAATTTATCTTTAATTAATTACTCAAATTAATTAACCTTAACCACTTATAGTAATTAACCTTTAATTACTTCATTAATTAATTAACTAAAATTAATTAAATTAATCAACTATAATTAATTACATTAATCCTTAATTAATTACATTAATTAATCACTTCATTTATTAATTATACTTAATTAATCAATCTTAATTACATCATTTATTTTATTAATTAATGATCCTTAATTACAACTTAATTATTAATTACTTAATTAAATTAATTACATTAAGTAATTATCTTTAAATTAAACAATATTTATTAATCACCTTGATTAATCTTCAATTAGTAATTAACTACCCTTAATTACTTTCATTTACTAAATTAATTCTCCTTAATTAATTTCTTAATTAATCCCTTGATTAATTATAAGTAATTAACTCAAATTACTCTCCTTAATACATAACCATCAATTAATTTCTTCCAGTAATTATCCTATTATTTACTTCCTAAATAATCATACCTTAATAATTACATTAAGTAATTATCATCAAATCATCTCTTGATTATTCTAAATTAATTAAACTTAATTAATTAACTTAAACTAAATCAATTTAACTTCAATTAATTACAATAAGTAATTAATTCTTAATTACTTCTATAAGTAATTCCATTTAAAACAAATTCTATAATTTGATTATCTTAAATTAATTAATTTAATTAATTATTAAAATTAATCCCATTAATTTATTATTTAATAATCCATAGTTAATGACTTCATTAACTATTAATAATTCTTTAATTACTTTCTTAAGTAATTAACTTGGATTAATTATTATTAATTCCAAATTAATAAATCTTAATAACCAATTAATTAAACTCTAATTACTAATTTAATTAAGTGTTAACTATAACTTAATTAATATTTAATTACTCTATTAATTAATTCTTAATCATTTAATTAATACTCTAATTTATAATCCTCAATTATAAATTATCATCCTAATTAATTAATCTTAATCATTAATTAATTTGTTTAAACCTTTTAATTATCTATTAATTAATCCAAATGATTAATTAATCAAATAAATAAATTATCCATTAAATTTCTTATTAATTTAATTCCTCACAAATCATTAAGTCTTAAGAAAACATTTCCTTATTAATGATATTTATCATTCAAACATATTTGAAACATTAAATTTTCAAATTTTCCTTAAATTCTAATTTAACAATTTAAAGTTATTAAACAATTTTAATTTAAAAATCTTCTTTTATTTCCAAAACTAAAATACAGATTTAATACTAATTTCAGATTAAAACTTAGATTAAAACTTACCTATAAATTTAAAACTTCATCTTTTTAAATTCAACTACCTCCTCATTTTAAAGTTGCTAATATATTTTAAATATTTTCAAATTTTATATATTTTTGAACTGAGATTCAAATTTAACTTAAATCAGTTTTAAACCTAAATTTAAAACATGTTTAAATATTTCTTTACAAATTAAATTTTAGTTTAAACTTTTTAAACATACAGGTTTTAAACCTGTCAACACTAACATACTCGAGACCACTAATTTTACTTCGAGTCGTACCCTCTAAAAACCCGAGCATCTCACGAAATAACTCGAGTACGAACTCGAGAAAACCCAGACCTCTACACTGCTACCATTCCAGACTTCACCCAGACATTCACGACCGCGTGCACGTGCACGGCCTCCAGCGACGTCTCCGATCATCCACGACTACATACGCAAGTCGGCGATCATCTCCCAACCTAATTTCGATCATTCAATCTTCGATCTATACTCAAAATCAAATTCGAGTATCCTCACCCAAAAACTGGAACAACAGGAGCTTCCTATCCCACCTGGCAACGCCACGACCACGATCCTCCGACCACCAAAAACTTTGCAACTCCGGCCATGCTCTCATCTACGACCAAGTTTCCATCTGCCAAATCCCCGACCAACTCGATCAACTCTAGATTCCACGCTGCCCTAGTTACCAGACCTGACAAAATTAGGTCTTGAAACCCAAAACACCTCGCCGCAATCGCCACGTCGATCAGACACCCTTCTTCACATTTTTCCTGGCACCACTACACCCTCCTTCACCTCCAGGCAAAGCTCCGACCACCCTAGTCCTTCTGGCCATTCCCAGTTGCTCAAACATCCAAATTCAGACAAACTCAAATTACACAATCATTCTAAAGCTTAAAATCTTGATCTCTGTTTTAAAAATCCTAATTTCCAGAGAAGATTCAAGATATCAACTTGAATCAATTCAATTCAGTATTTGGTTTTATCAAATTATTATAGCTTGCTACTGAATTTCCAGATAACAGCATATTTTTAAACTTAGAATATTTGCATCTATTTTTAAGTCTTAGATTAAGTTCAAGCCTAACTAATTTTATTTGATGTCCAAGTTAAATAAGGATCAGGTAAAAAGAATTCAGATTTAGTTTTAAATTTTAAACTCCTGTATCCAAACAGAGAAGAACATCCTGTTATGACATGCATACTTATATCACATCATATAATTCAAATTTTAAACTGAATGTCACAAAATTGTTAACATACAAGCATCAACAATTTATAAGGATTTTCACAAGCAACAAGTTATAATTTTATTTCAAGTTTAAAAGTTACTCACAGATTTGAAAAGGCAGAGCAGAGCATCTAATTGTTATAGCAAACACACTATAAACATTCACATCAGAAACTCATTTATACTTGCAATACTTATTCATTTCATCTATATTAGCAAGCAACCATATTTTACTTTAAGTTTTAAAAGTTACTCACTTGAAACAAATGAGGACAGAGCCTTGATTTTGAAAACTGTTTTGAAGACTTGCAAATAAAATGCCAAATCTTCTTTGCTTTTGATAAAACTTGTGATATTGTTGTTTTAGACTTGCATGCAGACTTGAACAAATCCAGACTCCTTTTTACTTTTGAATATAAACTTGCATTGCTGGCTTCCAGATTGCAATTGAATGCAGGTAGCTCTGAGATGTTTCCAGGTTTTTGAAAAATGCAGACAGAAGACTTTTGATTTTGAAATGTATCACAGGGTTTGATTTTTCTTGAATTTCTGGTTTGAGGAAGATTTACAGGCTTTTGATTTTGAGGATACTTCATAGATTGAAGAAAATAAATGATTTGTATGCTTTTTGAAATTTAAAACTGAGTTGCAGATGTTCAGATTAAACATGCAGGCTTTGAAATTGTGGTTTTGTGAGGAGTTTGAGTATTTGAAAATCAGATTTGAACATGATCACATTTTGTTTGAGAAATGGTTACTGATCAGATTTGTTCTAGAGGAAAGATTTGAGTTTATCTTGTTTTTGAGAAGGAAATAGAAAAGATGAAGTAAAGAAATGCATATGTGTATATAGGAGAATTTATGATAAATAAATAAAAATAAAAGAAAATAAAATAAATGAAGACACTTGTCATAAACATTTGTTGCTTAAATTACACATGTTAAAACAATGACTTTAGAAAATAACACATGTCTCTTAAGTAATTTTTACATATTTATTTATTTTAGAAGTATATAAAATGGCTTTTCTTATTTATAAAATACTTATCTATATATATACAAATTACTTTTTAAAGAAAGAAAACTAATTATATTTATAAATAAAAGTTTATACAAATATTCTAAAATCCAAAACAAATTTAAATATTTATTCTTTTGAATTTCAAAGCTTAAATTCAAATTCAATTAAATTAAATCCTAAGATTCAATTTAAAAAGTTAAGTTATATATATACAATTATTTATTCAATTTAAAAATAACAATTCCATAGTCTTTTAAAATTCATACATATTAAAAATAATACATTATACTTATTATTTGAAATTAACATATTTGATATTTAAATAATTTATATAAGAGATTATATTATCAAGTGATATTTTAAAAAGAAACAAAACAAGCCTTTTTGTTAACTCTTATATAATTTTAAACTTAAGTAAAAATATCTTAAGCAATTAAAGTATTTTAAAACTATAAATTTACTAATTTAAATAACTTTGAAAAGTCATATTAAATTAAATCTAAATTCCCAATTTACCCAAAGCTTCTATTTACAATATATATATATAAATAAATATATATATTCAAATAGAAAATATCTTATTAACTTTTAAAAGATAAAATCACCAATTAATACTAATTTAATCAGATTATTAAATTAAATTCAAATATTAATATCAAAGATCATCAATATCAATTTAATTATTTAACAGATTATTAAATTGATATTGTTAAAATTTCCGGGATATTACATTCCTTCCCCCTTAAAATAATTTCGTTCCCGAAATTTAAACAAAGGTAATTTAATAATCTTATTAAAGATTTTAATTTTAAAACACAAGCATATACTATCATCCATATGCTAGCAACCATAGCAACCAATTCATCCAATCAATCAAATCTAACTATCCAGACAAAATTCTAGATAGAATTCCTCGAGTTTCCCCAAGTATATATATATACCGGGATACTCGCTCTACAAACAATTTAAACAATCAATACTACTAAGCTATAGATCTCCTACTCAACCAGATCTACAGAACTAAACAGAATATCAGACTACAGACGAGTCTGACTCAACTTCCAAACCTACAGAACTGCTGATTCTAAAACCAGAAATAGATCAAACACGTACTCCCTCAGAGATACGTAAAACTCAATGAATTCCAATTGTCCAAACTGACAATTCAATCCTGAAAACCCAATACTTATCCAAATCAGAACACAGAAGAGATCCAAACATAACTTTACTTCGCAACATCAGTAGATTCCAAACTTACTTCTTCTATCCAGATATATATTCCAAACTGCTTTCGCTGCTCAATTCTGATCTGAGGTAGAACACAAGCACAGACTGGACAACTCATTCCAGAAATAAGGTTCACTGATCCATAAATAAAACTCAGATACTTCATCAAAACTTGAGTTGCTGCTCCAACTCCATCTCTAGGAAACATCCTTCAACTAGACTGAACTACCGGTACTACTCCTGGAATCCAGTCGATAAGAAAACTCAACCTTCAGATGCGGACAACTCCTGACTTCTCTGAAGACACTCAGAAAAATTCTGATAACCCAAGAGAACCCTCAAACTATCGCAAGTCACTTTTGCGATCAACCCAACCTATTTTCAAGGAAAATTGTTCTCTCTTAACAAATCAGAACAGCCCATACTTAACTATCCAATCTATCGAAGAAATGGATCCTCTTTGCTGCTTCTGAACTTCACCTTCAGAAAAACTACTCAGCCAGAAAACTTCTTGCCAACACAGAACACTCCGAGTTGCACTGCTGACACTGATGCCAAGGACTTCCTATCCAAAGATCTTCGAGAAACTCGAACTCCAAACCAAACAGAAACACCGTGCTGAACTCAGCCTCAATCACCGAAACAGACACACTTTCTTAAACTTGTTCCAAAGAAAACATCTTCGGGAACATCCATCGTCACTGCATCTCATCACACAGCTACTATTACCTGAGGTATCAAGATACCATCACTTGCTTCTGTTCAACCGATAGATCCAAACTCTACTCATCCAATTTTACAGATAAACTCCGAACCTTAACAGGTTTCCTTCAGAGATTCGATGAAATCCTTCATCACAGCAAAACTTACTCGAGACAGTATTGGGTCTACAGTCTCGATAAATACACTTCCAACCTTAATTCCAACCATTGGTAGTCGTGTTTCATACACTACTACCCTATCTACCTTTATATCTTATATTGGATAACCTGTACGGGTAACCCAACAATATAGGTAGAATATATATATATAGTTATATAAAAATTACAAATACGCTCTCTCAAGATAGACACCACTCTAGAGCTAGGTATTCACTCAACCTACTGCTCTGATATTCACTTAACCAAAAGCTTAGGCATTCGCTCAACCTAAGCTCTGATACCACGTGTGACGACCCGACTTTCCACTCCCGGAAAATCGCATCGACAGTAAGAAAGAAAGGGGTGAGAAATAGAAAAGAGAAGAAGAGAAAAGAAAACAACAACAGATACTCACAGCGGAAACGAAACGAAATATAATATATCACATAAATATTACATAGTATCATATACATCATCTATCAGAGTTACACAGATTACACATCTCATACTAGGCAGTTATAAACATCTGTCTAGTTATTACATCTCAACACAATACAGATCAATACAAAGATCAACACAGCGGAAAACTACTATCTATATCTACAACGCCGAAGCCTCCTGCTCCATTGCTCCTCCAGATTACTCGTCAAAGCTAAACCTGAATCCCTTGGCTACTCGTAAAAATTTGAGTACCCAAGAGTTTATAAAACAGAAATAAACAACTTGGGTCAGACATGGGTCTGGTGTGAGTAACAGGTTAAACTTGTTTAACTTCAAAACCTTTTGAAAGAAAAGGTATCACGTAAGACTTCCCACAAATAAACATGGGTAAGTTTTTACCTTACGCTAACCAAAACATTTGATAGGAAATTCGATTGTATTATAATAGGGTCTAGGGTTTTCAAGTAAAATACAGAAATAGCTGGAATGCTTACATCTCACGTTCCAACATAGTTGGGCACAACTAAAACGTACGGCACTTATTGGAGTTTGGATTCCATCAATGGCAGGGCTACCGGGGTACCGCCCGTCACAGTACGTGGCCTAGATCACCGTACCGAGGATCACTCCCAATCCCCTGCAACACAAGGTCGGAACATCCCTTACTGGATAATTCCCGCACAAGATACCCCACGGTTGTCATGATTCAACCGCACACACTAAGTCGAAAATAGAAAGGGACATCTAGACAGAGGTAACCTTGTCCTACTTGGGTGCTACCCACTAACCTTGCTGCACCTCCCCTGTTTTAGCCATTCCCGGTTTGTGAGGCTTGAGGTCACGATTACCTTAGAAAAGAACACATCACTTAGAATGCTCATCGTCCACCTGACGATGTTCTGAAAGCATTCAATCCATACAAGTTCGTTCCGGGTTCGAACGAAACCGAAGGCATTATCTCGTTACACTCGTTTTGGAATCACCCTCAGAGTTAACGACAATAACCCTTGCACTCTGAATCTTCATCTTCACTTGATTCACGACCTATCGTTAATTTGGATCGATGTGGTATTCGGGTCTCCAGACCTGGAAATCCGGTATACGGAAACCCGATCCCGGTCTCATCGAAATCTAAAACGTATCTTTTAAGGCCAAGTTGTTTTAAAGGTTAAAACAATTTAATTCAATTATCTTTATACACTTAGAAAGATAATTCACAATAGATAATCAACATTATCAATATCATCAGATAATCCATATTATCACAATTCAACTAACCATCCATATCACACAGCATATATCTCATAAGAGATATCAATCAATGCAAAGCATTCAGTATTATCATCCATCTATAAGTAATGATTTATATCATCTCTAATTAATTTAAAGTTAATCAAATTAATTACTTTATTTATAAATCCTGCTTACTTATATATTAATTAATTATAAATTAAATAATTATTCTCTAATTACCTTTTCAATTAATCATCTTTGATTAATTATCTTTTAATTACCTTCAAGTAATTTATCTTTAATTAATTACTCAAATTAATTAACCTTAACCACTTATAGTAATTAACCTTTAATTACTTCATTAATTAATTAACTAAAATTAATTAAATTAATCAACTATAATTAATTACATTAATCCTTAATTAATTACATTAATTAATCACTTCATTTATTAATTATACTTAATTAATCAATCTTAATTACATCATTTATTTTATTAATTAATGATCCTTAATTACAACTTAATTATTAATTACTTAATTAAATTAATTACATTAAGTAATTATCTTTAAATTAAACAATATTTATTAATCACCTTGATTAATCTTCAATTAGTAATTAACTACCCTTAATTACTTTCATTTACTAAATTAATTCTCCTTAATTAATTTCTTAATTAATCCCTTGATTAATTATAAGTAATTAACTCAAATTACTCTCCTTAATACATAACCATCAATTAATTTCTTCCAGTAATTATCCTATTATTTACTTCCTAAATAATCATACCTTAATAATTACATTAAGTAATTATCATCAAATCATCTCTTGATTATTCTAAATTAATTAAACTTAATTAATTAACTTAAACTAAATCAATTTAACTTCAATTAATTACAATAAGTAATTAATTCTTAATTACTTCTATAAGTAATTCCATTTAAAACAAATTCTATAATTTGATTATCTTAAATTAATTAATTTAATTAATTATTAAAATTAATCCCATTAATTTATTATTTAATAATCCATAGTTAATGACTTCATTAACTATTAATAATTCTTTAATTACTTTCTTAAGTAATTAACTTGGATTAATTATTATTAATTCCAAATTAATAAATCTTAATAACCAATTAATTAAACTCTAATTACTAATTTAATTAAGTGTTAACTATAACTTAATTAATATTTAATTACTCTATTAATTAATTCTTAATCATTTAATTAATACTCTAATTTATAATCCTCAATTATAAATTATCATCCTAATTAATTAATCTTAATCATTAATTAATTTGTTTAAACCTTTTAATTATCTATTAATTAATCCAAATGATTAATTAATCAAATAAATAAATTATCCATTAAATTTCTTATTAATTTAATTCCTCACAAATCATTAAGTCTTAAGAAAACATTTCCTTATTAATGATATTTATCATTCAAACATATTTGAAACATTAAATTTTCAAATTTTCCTTAAATTCTAATTTAACAATTTAAAGTTATTAAACAATTTTAATTTAAAAATCTTCTTTTATTTCCAAAACTAAAATACAGATTTAATACTAATTTCAGATTAAAACTTAGATTAAAACTTACCTATAAATTTAAAACTTCATCTTTTTAAATTCAACTACCTCCTCATTTTAAAGTTGCTAATATATTTTAAATATTTTCAAATTTTATATATTTTTGAACTGAGATTCAAATTTAACTTAAATCAGTTTTAAACCTAAATTTAAAACATGTTTAAATATTTCTTTACAAATTAAATTTTAGTTTAAACTTTTTAAACATACAGGTTTTAAACCTGTCAACACTAACATACTCGAGACCACTAATTTTACTTCGAGTCGTACCCTCTAAAAACCCGAGCATCTCACGAAATAACTCGAGTACGAACTCGAGAAAACCCAGACCTCTACACTGCTACCATTCCAGACTTCACCCAGACATTCACGACCGCGTGCACGTGCACGGCCTCCAGCGACGTCTCCGATCATCCACGACTACATACGCAAGTCGGCGATCATCTCCCAACCTAATTTCGATCATTCAATCTTCGATCTATACTCAAAATCAAATTCGAGTATCCTCACCCAAAAACTGGAACAACAGGAGCTTCCTATCCCACCTGGCAACGCCACGACCACGATCCTCCGACCACCAAAAACTTTGCAACTCCGGCCATGCTCTCATCTACGACCAAGTTTCCATCTGCCAAATCCCCGACCAACTCGATCAACTCTAGATTCCACGCTGCCCTAGTTACCAGACCTGACAAAATTAGGTCTTGAAACCCAAAACACCTCGCCGCAATCGCCACGTCGATCAGACACCCTTCTTCACATTTTTCCTGGCACCACTACACCCTCCTTCACCTCCAGGCAAAGCTCCGACCACCCTAGTCCTTCTGGCCATTCCCAGTTGCTCAAACATCCAAATTCAGACAAACTCAAATTACACAATCATTCTAAAGCTTAAAATCTTGATCTCTGTTTTAAAAATCCTAATTTCCAGAGAAGATTCAAGATATCAACTTGAATCAATTCAATTCAGTATTTGGTTTTATCAAATTATTATAGCTTGCTACTGAATTTCCAGATAACAGCATATTTTTAAACTTAGAATATTTGCATCTATTTTTAAGTCTTAGATTAAGTTCAAGCCTAACTAATTTTATTTGATGTCCAAGTTAAATAAGGATCAGGTAAAAAGAATTCAGATTTAGTTTTAAATTTTAAACTCCTGTATCCAAACAGAGAAGAACATCCTGTTATGACATGCATACTTATATCACATCATATAATTCAAATTTTAAACTGAATGTCACAAAATTGTTAACATACAAGCATCAACAATTTATAAGGATTTTCACAAGCAACAAGTTATAATTTTATTTCAAGTTTAAAAGTTACTCACAGATTTGAAAAGGCAGAGCAGAGCATCTAATTGTTATAGCAAACACACTATAAACATTCACATCAGAAACTCATTTATACTTGCAATACTTATTCATTTCATCTATATTAGCAAGCAACCATATTTTACTTTAAGTTTTAAAAGTTACTCACTTGAAACAAATGAGGACAGAGCCTTGATTTTGAAAACTGTTTTGAAGACTTGCAAATAAAATGCCAAATCTTCTTTGCTTTTGATAAAACTTGTGATATTGTTGTTTTAGACTTGCATGCAGACTTGAACAAATCCAGACTCCTTTTTACTTTTGAATATAAACTTGCATTGCTGGCTTCCAGATTGCAATTGAATGCAGGTAGCTCTGAGATGTTTCCAGGTTTTTGAAAAATGCAGACAGAAGACTTTTGATTTTGAAATGTATCACAGGGTTTGATTTTTCTTGAATTTCTGGTTTGAGGAAGATTTACAGGCTTTTGATTTTGAGGATACTTCATAGATTGAAGAAAATAAATGATTTGTATGCTTTTTGAAATTTAAAACTGAGTTGCAGATGTTCAGATTAAACATGCAGGCTTTGAAATTGTGGTTTTGTGAGGAGTTTGAGTATTTGAAAATCAGATTTGAACATGATCACATTTTGTTTGAGAAATGGTTACTGATCAGATTTGTTCTAGAGGAAAGATTTGAGTTTATCTTGTTTTTGAGAAGGAAATAGAAAAGATGAAGTAAAGAAATGCATATGTGTATATAGGAGAATTTATGATAAATAAATAAAAATAAAAGAAAATAAAATAAATGAAGACACTTGTCATAAACATTTGTTGCTTAAATTACACATGTTAAAACAATGACTTTAGAAAATAACACATGTCTCTTAAGTAATTTTTACATATTTATTTATTTTAGAAGTATATAAAATGGCTTTTCTTATTTATAAAATACTTATCTATATATATACAAATTACTTTTTAAAGAAAGAAAACTAATTATATTTATAAATAAAAGTTTATACAAATATTCTAAAATCCAAAACAAATTTAAATATTTATTCTTTTGAATTTCAAAGCTTAAATTCAAATTCAATTAAATTAAATCCTAAGATTCAATTTAAAAAGTTAAGTTATATATATACAATTATTTATTCAATTTAAAAATAACAATTCCATAGTCTTTTAAAATTCATACATATTAAAAATAATACATTATACTTATTATTTGAAATTAACATATTTGATATTTAAATAATTTATATAAGAGATTATATTATCAAGTGATATTTTAAAAAGAAACAAAACAAGCCTTTTTGTTAACTCTTATATAATTTTAAACTTAAGTAAAAATATCTTAAGCAATTAAAGTATTTTAAAACTATAAATTTACTAATTTAAATAACTTTGAAAAGTCATATTAAATTAAATCTAAATTCCCAATTTACCCAAAGCTTCTATTTACAATATATATATATAAATAAATATATATATTCAAATAGAAAATATCTTATTAACTTTTAAAAGATAAAATCACCAATTAATACTAATTTAATCAGATTATTAAATTAAATTCAAATATTAATATCAAAGATCATCAATATCAATTTAATTATTTAACAGATTATTAAATTGATATTGTTAAAATTTCCGGGATATTACAAATCTCGTCTCTCTAAATCTATCATGTGGATTGTAATGAGGGGGTCAAAACTACGTTCTAGTGATTGGAAAATTACATACTTTACCTATACCATTAATTTATGCTGATTGATTTCCAATTAAGCGTTATGTCTATTGCTTATGGCTAATCTATTAAGTCCTATGTGTATTCGCACGATTTACCTAACCACCTCCGAGGTATAACTATATATATGTGTATGCCTATCTGCATAAACGTCTAACCTTTTCACTACCCAAAAACCCGACCACTTAATACTTCTTAAATAGGAAGAAGGCAGACCCAACGGCCATTTAATACCTCAGTCCCCGAAGCAGGCCCTCTGCAACATAACACTAGTCGATCGGTTCTAGCTTTAGAGACAGATGACCCCTATATATGACTTTATAATTTATTGTTTAATTGTTGTTCTACTAACTCATCTCAAAGACTCATTTAAGGGTTAACTACCCTACCTCCAATAAACAAATTTTCGTCTAACCATCTACTTTGAGTTCCGTGCTTCTCCCATATGGATTCTACGCTAATAGAAAGTGAAATCCGTCTAGGCATAATCCAAGTCTTTGCTACAGCTTGCTCGGGATCATTTGTTTTCATAGCCTATATGCTAGACCTACTACTACATACCGATACAAAATACCGTCGACCTTCCAGAGTTGACATCCCGTTAAGACCAGCCTAAGTAAGTTAAGGAAAGATGCCCCTTTCGGTTACTTAATACCTCTTAATGGAAATGAAGCAGACCCCATTTGCTTAAAAGTACTACGGCATTTAATACTTCAAATCCGAAGCGAACCCTCAATATATTTTCCCTCACCTATCCCCAATGCATATCCCTTCCTATGGGTCCTACAATTGGAGATGTCTCACATCAGTAGTAAGCATACACAACTGCTGATGGCCTCTAGGTGAAGAGCAAACTTCTGCTATGTAATTCTACCGACCTCGCATCCTAACCTACTAAACTGAACCTATCACCCAAAGCCTAAGTGTTGGGCTAGGCCCACTAATTCACACTCGTTCTAAACGTATAATTAAAATCATATAATTTCTTGCTATGAAAATTATATTACCTTTTGTGTACATATTTAATAGTGTCAATAATTACTATTCGCTGCGTAATTATTCCTATTTTATACACTTAGGCTTTGGTTTACTCATTTCCTTCTTATGTCTAATAAATGTCTATTGTCCGTAATTATTGGTCATTAATGTCCAAAGTGGATGATCTTTAATGATATTTATTTACCCATTTCAGAATCCACTTATTATACCTATTAAATTTCCCCATAAATGCCATATTAAATTCTCTAATCAATACCTATTTAATTATGTTAACTCACTATTAACTACAAATTTATTGCCCATTAAACTTGTGGTTATTGTCCATAAATTTTGGAATTACTATTCCTTCCTTTTTCAACCTCCTAGTCCTATAATTGTTACATTATTAATAACTAATACGAATATCGTCGTAAATTATACTACATATATATATATTTATTTATTTATTTTTATTCGTTAAGTGCGGTTATACATACATACATACATACATACATACATATATATATATATATTCCTATTTCTAACTATTAGTTCCTAAACTAGAACATTTCTTTCCACATTTTAATTTATCAAAGCTACCCTTTCAAAAAGAATTACCGTTATAACTTTCCAAAAATTAACAAAAAGTAAGGCCTTACTTCGTTTGAAATTACAAGGAATTATTTCTCTTCTTTTATTGAAATAGACGGTGTAAACTATGGAGAACAATGTCCATGCTATATACATCTCTTTCCTATTTGGTATATTCCTTATTAATTCAAACGACGCATTTTATAATAATTTATTTCCGTTTTCGTTTTTATTTATTTTTTCTTTGGGAACTTCAAACGCTAATTACTTCTTCATTTGAGCTTCAATCGCAAAACTTCAAATATGAAAGTTGCTCAGAAAATCGGCACGAACGCAATGGTGAAAGTTTTATGGCCAAATTCCATTATTTACTCAAATTCCATTTTTGGAGCCTTATTAATTATTTATTATTTATCGTTAATTTTATGGAGTGTTACATTCTCCTCCCTTAAATGAAATTCATCTCCAAAATTACCCAAGGGTTTAATCATATAACATAGCGTGCAACCAATCTAAGCTATCTAACCAATTAGTGTACAACTAATTTTGCAGCCAAACTTGTACAAGTGTATGGTGTATTACAACATATAAGACATTCAAGTAGAACGATTCTAAATTGGCATCTCCTATATGAATGCATTATTATAAAAAAATTTGAAAATATGATGCAAGCAACCTAGATATACTGGCAGTTCTATATGTATTCAAGTTTTCAAAAATAAAAAATCCTTTCACGTAAAAATTTCCACATTCCTACGAGTAGAAATATGGTTCAATCAATTTTGCATCCATTCCCTACCATTCAAAATCTAGCTAACAATTTCAAATGTCCAAATTTTTTGAAAACCCAGTTTTTCTGAATCTATACTGGAAAAGGAATTTAGATGGAAAATTTTACAATTCTACCATTCTTTTGGATACATATTCTGTTGTACCTTGGAACTTTCTCTTCTGCCCCTAAAACTTTTTCAACTTTTCCAAGTACAATTTACATAAGGATGTTTATTTTTGGATGTTAAAACGTAATTATTCTAAGCGCAAGTTTTTGTTTCACTATCAACAAGATATGTAAATAGAAATTCTGAAGCTAAACAGTATTTTCTCTTATTATTATCATCTAGTTTAGTATACTGTCACCCTTGTCAGACAGTAAAATTCATATTCATTAACACATCAACCCGCCTTACGTTAAACATGTGGCCCTAGAAAATTGAATTTTTTTCATTTTCTATCAAAAGTATTTTCCCCTTTTCAATCAAAATTACAAAATAATTTGAAAAATTGAATTTCCAAAAGCATTTATACACCGTTTTTCTTTTCAAAAGCACTTGGCTTAAATTTTTCGAAAACATTTGAACCCAACTTCTCAAAAGAATTTAAACATAAATTTTCAAAAGCATTCTATAACAACCCGTACCTTAATTGGCTTAAATTTCAACAAAAATCGAAATGCAAGTCCATCAAAGCACATATTGTTGGATTTGGTACCTACAAATAAGCATGAGCATTATCAGAAATTGACAGAAATCCAAACTCACAGCGGAAACAAAAATAGGATAAGAATATTGACTATGATTACTACCTTGGAATTAATGGTATTCCTTTGATAGAAGACTGTCACATCAGCATCGAGCATGAGAGAAAATCAGACTTCTCCAACAACAAAGCACATCCAACTCCAGTGACCTATTCCTCTTAATCTATCTTGTGGGTTGTAATGAGGAATGGGTTAGAACGACGTTCTGGTGACTGCAAAATTTATAAACTGTCCATAACATAAATTTATACCGATTGGTTTCCATTTAATTATTATGTCCATTAAGGTTAGCAATTCTGATCTAACCTTACATTGCATACACGATTACTTACTTACCCCATCCCAAGGTACAAAATACCGATGAAGCCTTATCAACCACCCAATACTTCTAAACCCATTTGCCACTTAATACTTCTAAATATGAAGCGGGCTTCCATAATCATCACAAAATAGTTTTAAAAGAGAAATAGTCTGACTCTGCCATTTAAGACCTCAATTGAGATAGACCCCATCATTTAAGACCTATTTCCAAGGTGGTTTCCTAACAATGTTATCGATGGTCGGTGGGTCATAGCTACAAAGACCTCTAACCACCATTTAAGGCTTCTGACATTTAATATCCAACTATTACTGCATCTATCGCCAATAAAATTGAAGTCATGTAAGAGACAGTACCCAAGCCACTTAATACTTTTAAAAGGACTAGCCGGACTTCTAACCATTTAATACTTATATTCTAGGCAAGTCCTACGTCACTTAATACCTATCCCCAGGCGGACTCCTCAACTGGTACTATCGTTATTATGGCCTTAGCAATGTGAGAGACTGTACCCAAGCCACTTAATACCAAGGACTAGGCAAACTCTTGACCATTTAACATCTATTTATAGGTAGGCCTTTATCATTTAATACCTAACCCCAAGGCGGACTCCTTACTGGTACTATCTAGCTGACATCGCTTGGAATCTCACTAGGTTACTTAATACTTCTTTTTAGGAGAGAGGCAAACTGTAACGACCCGAAAATTTTAACGATTTAAATAACGTAGTTAATTAAAAATTTTATGAAAATAAACAATAAAAATTTAGCAATGAAAATTTGATATTTGGTATGCGTCTATTTAGGCATAGCAAGTGGCAAATTTTTATTGGAAAATATGAAAGTTTGTTTGGTTATGAAATTTCAATTTAAAATTTTAAATCAGTTAAAATTTGATGAAAATAAATCATTCTTGAAATCTGAATATTTTTATATAAGAAAAATGTATACTATTTTCTGAGTGAGACGTCATATTTCATTTTTCCAAATTTGGACTGCACTAGCCCCGTTTATCTTATTTTCGGCGTTTTAGCAGCATTTTTGGCAGCGAATAGTAAGTTTTGATAGGAGGGTTGTGTCGCTCATATCTGTGTAACATTTTGTTCGTCTCATCGCGCTGATTTCCGCAGTATATTCATTTGTGTATTTCGGCGTCCGGTACGCGGCAAAATCAGCAAAACGATTAGTCGTATCGGTTCCGCATTTGAGTCTTTTGGGCTTTCTTTGTCCTTTCATTTGTCTATCAGGTAAAGCTAATGAACGTTAGCCTTTAATATTGCCAGAAATTAATAGTTGACTTTCACTATTCCTCTGGTTTGGATTTATATATTGGTTCGTTCCCTCCCTCTCCCTTCCTTTCGTTTATTTATGTGCTTGTTAATAAAAAATAAAATGATATAAAGTTTGCTTTTTTGCATTGAGATAACCCTTCTCGTATCCATCTTTGTTGCCAAACCCACGCCTTCTCCTCCATCAACCAAACACCTTCCTGCTTCTCCACTCCGTCGCCGCCTTGTGCCCCGCCTCAAATCCCATCTTCGCCTACTGCCCCCCACTCCTGCCGACCCATCCCAAGCACCTTACAGCCGCTACTCCACCACCCGAATGCAGCCTCGCCACCACAGCCTGCTCCGACCGCAACCCAATCTCCCCTCGCCTTGCAGCACACTCCCCACTCTCTCCCTCCTCCCTTGCCGATCAGCACACCACCAAGACCCTCCTTGTTCGCCTAGTGCTCCATCCACCTCCACAGCACCATTTTTCCCCACTGTCGAACCCTAGCTCTTCTCTGCTTATATAAAAAAATATAAATCAAAGTTTATATTCTGAAGCATAGCTATATATTGTTGCCTGAAGCCTGCTCCCTTCCTACCGAACTCAACCCAAGCCTTCCCTCCCACTTCATCAACACCACTCGACCCAATCTGCAACCACCTTGCTCCGACCTCGCAACCTTCATCCGCTCTTCAATCCGCTCACCCTCTCCCTTTCCCTCACCTTTGCTCCGTCCAACCCCTCCCATCTTGCCTCGCTCTGACCCAAACCCGCACTGATGTGTTGAACCGCCGCCATACCCTGTGCTCCACGACAACCCACCCCGAGAAGCACACTTTCCTCCCCACATCGCCACTGTTGACCAAATCTCAAACCCACTCAACCCCGACCGCACCACAACCCAGCACAGATCCACCTTGTGCCGCCGCCTTCATACCAATAGCCTCCAACCAGACCGCCAGTCTCCCTGACCACCATCGGCCTCCAAGCAACCCAGCCCTCAGCCATCAACTTTTCGTACTCCATTTAGCAACCGCAATCCAAGCTCCCTCCACATCTATCCCATCTCCACCAGCAACTCGAACCACTGTCGACCTGCCAGCCTAACGCCGCCTTCCACCGAGCCCGTACCTCCATCTCAAGCACTTCGCATAGCAGCCGAGCACCCCTAGCTTTCCACCACACTCAGCCTGCTTCTCTTCCTATTTATATAAAAAAAGAAAAGCATATATTATATATATATATTGTTTCTCATCGAATTCAAGTAGTTTGCTTGCTTGTTTCACCGCTATTCGGATCTGCATTCGAGTTGTCATGTACATTGGTGGTTTGCCATTTATTTGTGTTCGTATCCGCAGATCATCGCATCTTGTTCTTATTATTTCTCTAGCCTCGAAAGGTGAGCGATCACTCACGATTAACACTCTTAAGTTTAGTAAATTGATTTCACATGAAATGACGATTGAAATATGTTGTTAAATTTGAATTGATTAGTGATTAAATTGTTAAATATGATATGTTATTATTTGCATTTGTTCACCTATGTTAATTGACAATATTGACACCAATAACCTGTTAGTATATATATATATATATTATATAAATTACTAATTATGATCATATTTGCCATGGATATGCTATGTCATTTTATGCTACTATTTTATTTGTTCTCACTCTGCAAGTTCCATGATAGTTCGAAAATCAATATATGTTGAAACGATACGTACCCGAACGATCTTATAGATTAGGGAAAATAGTTATGGGTTGAAATGATAAACCCAAGCGATTTTATGGATTTTGAATTTTGGGATTGCGGGTTGAAATGATACATACCCATAAATATTAAATTATTGCGGATTGAAATGATAAATATCCGTATCACTTGACCATAGGTTAGAAAACTATATACGGACACCGTTGGTCTATTTTCAACGATTTCTAAATTTTTAGAAAAGAAATTATATGGGTTTTGATTTTAAGTATAATATAAAGATTTTATTTTAAATTTTAATATGTGTGTAAAATTTTATAATTTTTAAATTATATGTTTTAGAAATTTTAAAATTTTAAGTTAAGTTTTGAAAAATGTAAATTCTAAGATTTTACTAATACATTTATTATTTTTAAATATATAAAATAAGATTTAATATAAAATAAGATTTAATATAAAATAAATTTAATAATAAGTTTTAATTTAATATAAAATTTAAAATGATAAAATTTAATTTAACTAATATATATATATATAACATGTTTAAGTATTTATTTAAATTTTTATTAATATTTTAAAAATAGATTTTGTAATAACTTTAATAAATAAAGGTTGGAAATATGAATTAAAATTGATTTGTAATTTAATTGGTTTAAGAATTGAATTTAAATAGGAATTGATTTGAACTTATTGATTTTGATATTTTTAAAGATATGATTTTATAACTTGACAACTTGATTTTTATTAAAGGAGATTAAATGAATATTTTCAAATTTAAATAAAATTTAAATAGAATATTTAATTTTGATTTAAATTTGTACTTTGAGAATTTATTTAAATGTTTATAAAAGGTGATTAAATGAATATTTTCAAATTTATATAAATTGAAATTGAATATGTAATTTTGATTTAAACTTGTAAATTGAGATTTTATTTAAATGTTTATAAAAGTGATTTTATAAAATGACCACGGTGTGAAATAAGCGTTTGGTTGTTAAAGAGACCGAGATCAGAAATTGTCATACTCTATGCCAATATCGAAAATCACTTTAACAACTGTGCACGTGGTGGAGAATCCAGAACGAAGTAGGTTGGTTTGGCGAACGTCTGTATGAGGTATAAACGCAGCCCTGACCCCCGCGGTTCAGCTTGATATGACTAATACAGGAGCCACGTCGGGCAAAGTGAGGTCGCTCCTCCGATTGAGCATGCTTCTTCAAAACCATATCTATTACTTTGTGATTTGATTGGTGTGCACCTTTGATTATGGGAGTGTGCCTCGAGGAGGGAGGTAGTAGCTGCTATGAGTTACCACCAGTTCGGATCCGCAAAACGATGGTATCCTACTCTGGGCATTGCCTCGTGTGCCTTGTCATATGCCTTATCGATCCCATTACGAGTTTGGTTTGTATTGTACCTGTGGAGTGCTCACTAAGTATCCCACCGGTTTGGTGGAGCTTATAGTGTCTGTATAGGCTACGATATTTATATAAAAATGTGTTAAGGAGGATATGGGTAACGCCTTAACGCTATTTTAATATTTTATTTTACTATAGACATTATCTATGTAACATATTATACTATATATGTAGATAGTTTGACGGATCCTTAAAATATGGAATCCTAAATATCCTTTAAGTTATATTGCATTTCACTTGGACAAATCACTTGAGTTGATTTACTTGCATAAGAATGTTAATCCTGACTCGAGTGTTTTGTGTTTTACTTTATGCTCGGGTCAGCCTGAGTGTCACAGCATTTGAGACTCGCCTTTGGAGCTTGGAGCTTTGCTTGGAGATCTATTTTTATCTATTCAACTTTTCAGTTATTTCTAGTTTTTTATGTTCAAACTTTGTCATTTGCTTTTCTATTAGAGACTTCTTTGTATTTGGGAATTCTGTTGTATTTGCTTTAGACTTTGATGTTTATGTAGTAGCTTCATGAACTACTATTTATCTATTCTGCTGCATATTGTTGTATTACTCTGTGTCTGTGATTCTATGATTGATTTATTTACTGTATATGCTAAGTTTTGCCAAATATAGATTAACAATCTGATATTTGGAGAAATTCAAGTCTAACATGTGTGGATTATTGTCGATTTGAATGGTTTGAAATGGCAGATCGTTACAGTTGGTATCAGAGCCAGGTTTAGACAAAACTTAGCTTATGGAGTAAAAACTCATTCGAGATAGGGTAGTAATACCCCAGAATGAGTAGAATTGATCACAGAATCATCTTCGTTCGAGCTTGAAATTCTTTGTTAGGATCCTCTTTGATTTGCATTTCTTTTGAATTTTGGAACTTTACCTTTGTTCTAAAATCCATTCTAGTCTTTGCTATGACCTCTTCCACTCCTCCTTTTGCCAATGATACCCATGGTACTCTTCAGGGCACCTTTTCTTTCCATGATTTTCCTATTCGTGTTCTTTTTGATACTGGAGCATCTCATAGCTTTACTTCTGTTGATCTTTGTAATAAATTTGAGCACATCTTGCAACCTCAATTGGCAACTTCATCCTTATGTGTGACTAATCCCATCGGTGGTCCCGCCAACCTTAGTATGATTTGTGAAGGGGTGAAACTCCTTTACAACAAGCGTTGATTCACCGGAGATTTCTATATCCTCGGTTTTGATGCATTTGATATCTTACTTAAAGGTGATTGGTTAAAGCATTATGATGTTGTTATCTCTTGCAAAGCCCGAACCGTTTCTCTAGTAAATGACCGGGGTAATTCTCTTGTGATCGTATGTCGAATGCCTCAGGATTATGCAGGCAGTTTTATCTTTTCGCTTGGTTCTCAGCCTAGTGATCTTGACTCCACCCCTATTGTCCAACTCTTTCCGGATGTCTTTGGTGAAGTCACTTCTCTACCTCCCAAGCGGGAAATTGAATTCCGCATCGATCTTATTCCTGGAGCTCGACTTGTTGTTCTTCCTCCTAGACGGATGACACCAAGAGAGAAAGTCGAGTTAAGGAAGCAGATTGAAGGCCTGTTTTCCAAGGGTTTGATCAGGCAGAGTTTTTCTGAATAGGGAGCAGCTGTGGTCTTTGTCACCAAATCTAATGGTTCTTTGAGGATGTGTGTTGACTATAGAGAGATGAACAAGCTTACTCTTAAGAACGGATATCCTATGCCTCGTATCAATGATATGTTCGATCTGCTCTACGGAGCTAAAGTATTCTCTCAGCTGGATCTTGCTACCAACTTTCACCAGCTTCGTGGAGCCGAGGAGAGCATTCCTAAGACATCTTTCCGAATAGAGAATGGTTTCTATGAATGGTTAGTAACGCCCTTTAGATTAACCAATGCTCCTGCCTTCTTCGTCGATCTCATGAATCACATTTTCCGCGGTGTTCTCAACAAGTTTGTCCTGGTTTTTGTTGATGATATTCTCGTCTTTTCTAAGTCTGAGAAGGAACATGAGTCACATTTTGGGCTATGTGCTGGAAACTCTTAGGAGTCATCAGTTGAAAGCCAAATTTTCCGAATGCCATTTCTGGAGGGATGAAGTTCAATTCCTTGGTCACATTGTTTCTGAAAATGGAGTATCGATTTACCCGGTTAAGGTCGCCGTGATTAATATAAGTCTATCCATCTTTCCTCTTTTGTAATTTAATTATCTTATCTTCCTTTCAATCCTATCTTCTTAGTTAGAATTCTCTTTGATTAGGGTCTTTCTAAATTTGAATCTCTTTCCTTGTTCGAAAATCCATTCTTGAATCATCCTATGAGGGAGCGTATTTGTAATTGATATAAAAATGTTTTATATTGTGTTGTTTGATTTGTTAAGTTTGAAATTTGGGTTTCGATCGAATCGTCTAGCTAACACTATCGATAGGAATTCAAAACCACTTAAACAGAGCAAACTGACACAATATTGTTTTTGAAATTGGTAAATGAAATAATTTTATGTATGATTATATTTTATATATAAAAGTATAATTTTCTGAAATTAGATAGTTAAATGAATTGGTTGTTAGAAATGATAGTACTAGATTATCATTTATTGTTTTGTCAACATTCCTAAACCGTTAACTATTGTTGTAAGTTATAAGGAGATAAATTTTATAAACATGGTTTATAAATATGATTTGCAAATGAAATGAATTTAAATTAAGGATTTGAGAATTTAATTTTCGGTGCTTTTCAAAATTTGTTTTTCAAAGTTTTGAAAAATATATTATTTGAAAGTATTTTCGAATGGAAATTGTTTCTGAAAATTTTTAAAAGAAGTAAGTCAGTAGTCTCCTCTTGTGTCGTTGGAAAATAATTTCGATGATGACTGCAGCATCATCAACATTCATTTTCGAGTCTCAAAGTGGGGAGACCACTTAGTAACTTTGCTACACTTTTGTTTTGGAAAATGGATTTGATTTGAATTTCTTGAGTATGATTTGATGTACAATATATATATATATATATATATATATATTTCAAAATGGTTTGAAGTGAAACCAAAAATTTAACTCTTAAGTTTTATGTTAAGTGATGGTCTTCAATTATTGAAATGAAGCAAAATTTTTGAATAATTGGAGTGTCTAAAATGAGAAATCAAATTGAAACAATTTGAAACAGTTGAACTGGGATAAAATTTATTTGTATAATACTCAATTGCATTCTAAAACATATATAAATTACCTAAAATATTCAAAAAGTTAAAATGTTAAAGTGAATATGTAATTGAAGGTTATACAAGAGAAAACTTAAATAATAAAAATGTTTAAACTAAATTTTTGCTTAATAAAAATGTTGTAAATAAAAGGTAAATTTGTATAGTGCTCAATTGCATTTGGAAACATTAATAAAACTTACCTGGAAAAAAGTTTGAATGTAATGAGAACATGTAATTGAATAGTATACAATACAAATGTAAGTAATAAGATGTCCAAAAATGAAAAATGAAATAAATTGAATAATAAAAAGAGAATGTTATTTAAGTAAATAAATATGAAATTAAGAAACTAAATAGGTAATAAATAAATTCATATCTTAGTAAACCGTTTGTGAACAAAAGTAAATTTCAAAGAATAGTTGAAATTGAATTATGAAGTGGAATTAACTTAAGTGAAGTCAAATGGATTAAATAAATGAGTTAAATAAAATAGAATTTGTTTTGAAAAAAATGAACTTAAGTTATAAAGAAAGGTGAATGTAAATAAATTATGATTGAAAGTTAATTAAGTAGAGATGTAAGAAATTTGGGAAATATAAGTTATATAACTTGAAACTTGAGAAAATCGGAAGTAAAAACCAAAATACAAATGGAGGTAAACATTTTGGATAAGCAAAAGAAAATATGAAATGTTAATATGAAACTTAAATAAATTTGTTGAAGGGTTAACTAAGTGATATTGACATTAAAGGAAATATACTATGTGAATGAAATAAAATAAATGAACATAAATAAAATTGAATGTGAAAGTGGATAACAAATATGATTGTAAACAAATATAAATAATAAACGTTAATAATTGAATGTAAGTTAATTGGACTTAATAGAATGGAAATTAGTGTAATGAGAATTCATTGAATATGAATAAGTAAGCATGAACTTTTTTTTGTAACGAATGTTAATAAATTGAAAGTAAATCAATTGAATGTAAACTAATTAAATGTGGATGAAACAAATGTAAATAATGGAAACAAATCAATAATGAAAATACATTGAATTGAAATCAACCAAATATGAATACAATGAATATTGATTGATTGAATAAAAATAGATTGAAACCAAATTAGTTGAATATAAATCAATTAAAAGCGAATGAATTGGATATAAATCCATTGAATAATTAACAAGATGAATAACAATAAGTAAATGTTAATCAATTAAGAAGTAAATAAGGTGAATGCACATAAATTGGATATGAATGTAAATTAATTGAAAGTGAGTTAATTAGAATGATAATAATAAATGGATGTTAATAAGTAATGAGATGTATAATGTTAACACTCGAAAATAAAATTTATATGGTTTGTTGTATCTGGTATTATGTATTTCGAATCTATCTTTCCTTTCTGTTGCTTCTATTCTCCTATCTCGTTCCTTTTCGGGGACGAAAAGTTTTGAGTAGGGGATAGTGTAATGACCCGAAAATTTTAACGATATAAATAACGTAATTAACTAAAAAATTTATGAAAATAAACAATAAAAATTTAGCAATGAAAAATTGATATTTGGTATGCGTCTATTAAAGCATAGCAAGTGGCAAATTTTTATTGGAAAATATGAAAGTTTGTTTGGTAATGAAATTTCAATTTAAAAATTTAAATTAGTTAAAATTTGATGAAAATAAATCATTCTTGAAATCTGAATATTTTAATATAAGAAAAGTGTGTACTATTTTCTGAGTAAGAAGTCATATTTCGTTTCATCAAATTTGGACTGCTCTATACCCGTTTATCTTATTTTCAACGTTTTAGCAGCATTTTTGGCAACGAATACCAAGTTTTGATAGGAAGGTTGTGTCGCTCATATCTGTGTAACATCTTGTTCGTCTCATCGCGCTGATTTCCGCAGTATATTCATTTGTGTATTTCAGCGTCCGGTACGCGGCAAAATCAGAAAAACGATTAGCTATATCGGTTTCGCATTTGAGTCTTTTGGGTTTTCTTTGTCCTTTCATTTGTCCATCAGGTAAAGCTAATGAACGTTAGCCTTTAATATTCCCATAAATTAATAGCTGACTTTCACTATTCCCCTGGTTTGGATTTATATATTGGTTCGTTCTCTCCCTTCCTTTCGTTAATTTCTGTGCTGGTTTATTAAAATATAATAATATAAAGTTTGCCTTTTGCATTGAGATAACCCTGCTCGTATCCCTCTTTGTTGCCAAAATGACGCAGCGGATATTACAAAAACAATGTAGATCGTTGAATGTAGTAATCGGTGGAGTGGAAGATACTAAAAATGCCCAAATTCGTTGATTCGAAGATGCCGAATTCTAGCTATCCCGAACTCGTTGATCGCGCACGATACCGGGTTCAAAGATCTACGATTCTTCGACGTTGATCTTGCGCACAAGATACCGTGAATCGGCTTCAACAAACGATGATTCGAGCGCACTCGAATGACGTAAGTGGAGATAGGAGATACACTCGACTACCAATTGAGATTGAAAGCACAAAGCTAACAAAAGAGAATTTTATTCAATATTCAACAACCTTACAAAATGACTCCACTTTCCTATTTATAGGCTACAACAATTACAACAGAAAAATGACAACTCTTAGGTCGTGAGCGACCTACGACCTAAGCTCACGCGACCTAAAAACTTACACGACTTAACATAGTTACATCACAAGACCCATTATACATGCGGTTTAACAGACACGACTTAGTATAGGTCGGCAACGACCTAAAATATTACAACATAAGAAAATACAACACCTTACAACGTCTTACATAGGTTGTACACGACCTAAAGTACACCCTTTAAAAGACAGACGGCATACGACTTAACAAATGAACGGTATCTAGAGCTTCGCGACCTAAGATGAACGACATCCCTTCATTAGCGACCTAACAGAAGCGCTTCAGAAAATCTTCGCGACTTAACTTCCCAGATCACCCAGCGACTTATCTTAAGTCGTGATTGTTTCCTGCGACCTAGCATAGGTCGTGATTTGTTAGGTCGTAGCACTTTGTTAGCTCGTTCCAGCGACCTATTCTCCAACTCGTTAAGTCGTACACGAGTTAACTCGTTAAGTCCTTCCTACGACCTATCTTCCAACTCGTTAAGTCGTTCACGAGTTAAAAACATGTTAAGTCGTATCTCCTTTCTCTTCAGACTGTTAGGTCGTAGCTGTAACATCCCGAAAATTTTCGACTTTCGAAAATTCAACATCGATACTCACTTTATCGACTGTCGAGCCATCGAATGCCGGAAACCCGAAAAGTTATGGTTTTAAGAAAGAAGAAATAGAAGAAAAAGAGAAGAAGAAGAGAAAGAAAGAACAACCGAACAACATCAGACAGAAAACAATATCAGAATCTTACACATCGCAGCGGAACAATATATAATAGATAAACACTAGTCTTTTAAAACAAAGAACTATATCAGTTTATACATACATCAATCATCAGAGTCAATATACAACAATGGACAGTTATATAAACTCGTCCTCATACAGAATACACAGCGGAATAAAATAATATCAGATACAAATACTACGTCTCGAACTCCAGCTTATCTCCAAGCTCCAGAATATCCAGAATATCCTGATAATATAACTCTAGGCTGCCCGTGTGGAAATTTGTGGGCACCCAGAGTTTAGAAGGGAAACAATAAACTCCGAGTCAGTCATGGTGACTGGTGTGAGATCGTAAAACAGTTATTCTTTAAAATAAACAACAGGAAAATTTTAAAGTCAATTCGAAATGCTTTTGGGAAATGAAACTACCATAAGACCTCCCACCACACACACAATGCAAACGCAGACTTGGAGGAGATTTCTTCTTATGATAGTCAAAGATGCTTACTACGCAAAAATCAAATCATTTTTGATATTATTATTAGTGCATAGTGGAAAACATTTCGAAAGTAGAATATAAATCTTAGCCAGCATAGGTACCATTATATTATGCCTGCTATAGCTGCCTCCTGAGGAGACAGGTTATACAATTGAAATCGTAAAGGCTCGTATTGTTTCTTTGGATTTCCAACAAATGGTCAGGCTAAGGAACTTCCTTTCCACGATGGGTACGTCCCTGGAATAGACAACCCGAGAACCTAACCGGATCTCTGCCAACACAAGGCCGGGTTACCTCTGCAAAAATAGGTAACTACTGACACGCGTATGCCATCCCCCGATCGTCACCGATCTTCCCGAGGATCCCCGATTCGCAACAAACCACATAGATAATAATAATGCAGTAACCACAGAGGTTAAGTATCTGGGCTCCATACCATGATACCACCTTTATCCAGAAGGAATGACATACACTAAGGGGCGCTACTCCCTAGAACCTTGCCGCATTCGTCCTGTTTCGACCATTTCCGGGGTGTGAGGCTCGACGAAGTCTCGTCCACAAAGCTACGCTTTCTACAAAAAGCCCTGCTTCGGGTCAAACAAAATGACCAACCTATGATCACAAAGATATAAGATCAAACAAATGATCATATCACAAATGATCAAACACTGATCATTTCACAGCAACACTCAGTATGCCACGTTACCAAATTGGGATATATCGCTGATGAATTTCAACTACATAACCTCTGAGCTCGTACGTCTCAGAGAAGGGTGTTAAGCTAAGAGAATAAATTCTCCGCCACCAACAGAAATGTATTTGAAAGAAATCAGCTTTATATCTCAAGTTGTAACGTCAGACACAAAATCCATACAAGTCTGTTCCGGGATCGAACAGAACCGAAGGCACTTCTCACGAAGCCCTTGCACATCCGGATAATTTTCAATCACGTCAGGACTTCCCGTCACTAAGGGTGATAAAACCTCTAAATCGAAGATCAGTCGATGTAGAGTAACTCGACGGTAATCCTTCCGTTTTCAAAAATATCCGGTCTTCAACACCGGTCTTCAAATGCAATTCATAACGACGTATCACATATTCGGAATGGGTTATACGACCCCATGGTCCTTTCCCGGCTAACCCGAATAGTGAGCGCTTATTCAAAAAAAATAAGTGTGGCATTCAAATTCATCCAATTCACAACAAATACCTACTCAAGGTAATTATTGATAGTCGGTTATTTAACTATCAATAAAAATGCGCAACATCATCAGATTCCAAATAATTTTCCAAATTATTTCATCTTCAAAAATATCTTTACTAGATATATAATTGCCACACTTTAAAAATAAATCAACGTTTATTTTTCTAAACAGTTTCCCTTTCCTTTATAAATTCCATATTGAATTTATATTTCAAAATACCTACTGATATACGATTTTCAAATCGATTCCAATATTCATTTTTAATTTATCTTTAAGAAGATAAAATCTCAAAACAGTTCATTTCATACTGGAAAAGCATTTCCATACTTGTTTAATAATAAGTATTTCACAAATCATTTATTTTCAACACTTGGAAAATATTCGATATACTTAAATCAAATTAAGTATAATTTCATTCTTTAAGGAAAATATACATTTTAACATCTATTTGAGTCAAAACGAATGTTGCGTAAAACATCGTTACGACGACTCAAAATCACTAGTATAGGGATTCAGAATTAAGGTAGAAATATAAATCCCAATACTATATAAAACTATTTCCTTTCGGAAATCATTTACTATAACAACAGTGTTATAGTCTACCATTTCCTTATTTTTCTCGAAAACGTCTATTTCAACAATGAATGTTGAAATCTATGTATTCGATACTTAACACGTTTTAAAACATCTTTTAAAATAGTTACTTCATTTTTTATAATATCGCTTTCCCAAAACCATATCCATTCTACTTCAAAAATATATTCACTGTCCAAAATCGTGAATATACTTCACTAATCACATTTCACTATTTAATTCATCAAATTCAATTTATTTCGAATTTATAAAACAACGCTTATAAATTCCATTTCTGTTTTATAACAACTTCGGTTTATAAATCTCCTTTTATTAATTTCTATAATACACTTATTAAAATAAGTGATTTCAGATTTATAAAACAACGTTTATAAATTCAACCTTATATTTCACAATAACTTTGATTTATAAATCCCCTTTATTAACAAGTTCGATCAATACTCCCTTTAAAGGTAAAAATCCAATTTTATAAGTTAATTTCTTATAAATCTTCCATTCTACAATTTCATTCATTTTAACTTCACAATTTATAAATCTATAAATTTCATTCTTTTTACTTACAATTTATACATCTATAAATTTCATATCGATTTAACTTTACAATTTATACATCTATAAATTTCATATCGATTTTCCAAATCGCTTCAATTAGCCAATTAAATTTCTAATTGGACTTCCCACTTATTTCTTTTTAAATAAATTCCTTTTAAAGAAAATCAATTTCTTTGTCTCTTTCAATCTATTTAAAAATTCAAATTTTAAATTAATTTCTTCAATTTAAAATCACTGTTTTATGAAATCCATTTATTTAGCATTTACACTTTATTCTGGAATTTATTCGATAAGATTATAAAAACCGCTTTTATACTTTTAAATTCTTTTCTTCAAAATTTCTTCAATTTCAAAAATTGATTCACTTAGAAATTTTCTACTTGAATCTCAAAAATTCAATTTCGTTTATCTGTGGAATCCAATGATGTCAAAACATCCATTCAGCTGAATTTTAGTTTTCAAACAATTTCCAGATATCAATATGATTAATAGCATCACTATAATCATTCACAGATTCATATCACAATAGAAATAAATTCAATCAATGTGAGGGGTCCAGTTGGATCCCTCCAACCTGTTTCCCTGCATCCAAAGATGTTAGCACAATACCAATTCCGCTCCAGTACGGAATTATCGCGGTATATAGGTTTTTATAAGTCCGCTTACTAACGGCGCAATAGGGTCTCATCCGCTATACGAGGCGGGAAATCATCAATCCAATATATACATATGCCAATATGTATATACTGCTATATATATAGATATATCCTATCATATCTAATACAAACAGCAATCATAGCAATCAAACAATAACTGTAAAAATTCCACATTTTATTCGAGTGAGAAAAATCTCACCTTAGCTTTTTATTTTGCCATCCATTTCCACTTGACTCGATTTTCTTGACTTTAACCTTGAATAAATATTAGGTGTTTTATTAATATTTGAGATAAATTGAAAAATCAATTAATTCCTAATACTTTGGTTTCAACTTTTAGTTTGGTTACAAATAAATTTTCTTTTAAATAAAAATATTTAACTAAATTTAACCTTCAGAACTGAATTGAATAAAATAACCTCCTGAAAAATTATTCAAATAAGTTTTATTAAATAAAACTACTTTTATAATTTATATATATATATATATATAATCTGTATTTAAAATCTTTACTAAGATTAAAATTTATCTTATTTCCTACCTGTATATTAAAACTGAGACATCATATCCTATATATATATTATTATTTTTTTACTGTTTAACATTAACAGTTTATATTTTCAAAACTTAGATACAAATATATTCCCTTTTCTTTCTCTAATTACAAATTAATTAACTAACTGCTATACCCAATACTAACTAACAATTTACTGTCTTTTCAAAATCTAATACAGAGATTAAACTTCCATACCTCTCTGCTCAATCTGCTCGAAACCCAGGCTCGAGATCGCCATCGCGACTGTCGCCGACTTCGCCTGAGCGCGCCTTCCTCCACGCACTTCGCCGCTGCTACTGTCGAGCTTGACACACCATGATGCTCGATTTCCTTCATCGCGTACGCGTCCCCAGTCATTCGCGAAATCGAATCCCCCACCGTAGCTTCCACTCGTCGAAAACCCAACGAAATCAGCCTCCAAACCCTTGTTATCGCGACGCCACCATCACTTCGGCCTCGCGCGAAGCACGGCCCAACTCCTTCCACGCGACCATCGCGAATATCACCATTTGCCAGTTCGCGAATCCCCAGAACACTGCTCGCGTACGCCCCCTCTAACATCGCGATGAACTCAATCGACCACGCGAGCATCCTATTCACCTCACGGCTACGCCCAACCCCAGTTTGAAGTCGAAGTCGCCGCCGTCTCTGCCCTAGCCTCGTGCCCGCGATGCTCGCGAATTGACTCGCGAAACCCTGGCTCTCAAATTTCGAATAGGAGTCGAGGCCACCATTTTTTCTTTTCGTTTGATTTCATGATCTGTTGAACAGAATGGGAGGAGAGGGTTATTTGAAACGAAAGGGTATGGGCTGCACGATAATCTCGTGATGCTCGGCGTGAACAACGGGGAGAAAACGTGGGATATTTATAAATTTTAAATTTTAAAATTAAACTGAATTTTCTTTTAAAATTTCGACGCGTTTATGCGTCGTACGATTTCGTAACAACTCAAAAAAATACGAAAATTGAAATCCGACAATAATTCAATATTACGGACCCAATGGAACTGGTTTCGTCGAATTCCGAGACTGCGCCTCGGACGGCTATTTTTAAATATCGGCTGAACGATAAAATTTTCTAAACTGAACAAATAACTGTAAACTTCAATTCTGAAGCTTCTATTATCTTCAGTGTTATCAATACGAATTTTAAAAACTTTCAAAATATTTTTCTTCGACTTAAAATCGAAGATACAAATTTTTATTCAGCATTCACTAGATTAAATTTTATAACTTAATCACCAATTTCAAACTTAGATCGGGGATTCAAATTAAATCATCGTTCAAATATTTAAAATTAATTAAATATCCTCAATTTAATTCGTTCAAAATTCTGGGTCGTTACAAACTTCCCCCCTTAAAAGAATTTCGTCCTCGAAATCACAAGTTAAGAAAAGTGGTCCTTAACTCGTCTACTATCTTTCAACATTCAATAGTTTTATCAATCTATCAAAACAAATCTTCCTACTAAAGATTCGTTATCAATTCAACTAACTTTCTAAACCTTTCATAGTTTTCAAACATCATTGTTTTCCTTAACAATTCAAATTTAAATTCAAATTCAAATTTAAACTTTCAAAATTTTCTCAAAAATTTTCTAACGCCCTAAATTTCCGAAAAATTTTGCCAGCGTCTCCTTTGCGCGGCTAATACGGCACGACTACAAAACGTCCCTACGGACTCTCAGATTTCAAAAAGAAAAAGAAAAAGCCAAGTGGCTAGACCAGAAATCATCAAAAACTCATATTATAATTCAAATATGTACCCTTTGTCGAGCAATTTAAATTCATCTTTGAAGATCAAATCCAATTTATAACACCTGTATATCTACTAGCCATTATATCTAGTTACAGCATTCAATCCAATTTGCAAATTCTATTACAAAATTTTCAATATATGCTTATATATTTACGGTTGAAGTTACATTCGTTTTTAAACAAAATGAATTCATATCCATTCTAGTTTATAACCAATTTAAATTGATACAAATTCAATTTATTTTAATTCTACTTCATTTGCAATTGATTCCATTCAATTTAATTTGCATTTCATATTTTCATTCGGTTTATTCTATAAACCAAACAACCTTCATTCATAATTGCTCTTTTAGCTTAGTTTCAATTACTAACTCATTACAACTTCCAATTCACTTACAATTTCAAATTTGTCTTCAATTTCATTTACAATTGCAAATTATTCATTCATCCACTAATTCATTCATTTTCAATTTAAATCTCATTTCTATCAAATTACCCAATATTCTATAAGTTATTAACTTATTTACATTCCATTATGAATTTTATCTTTTATTCATCTTTCATTTATAATTATTCAATTCAATTCATTTCTTACAAATTTGAAACGAATTTCAATTTTCAATCTCATTTTATTTAATTGATTCACTTGCAAATTTATTCGTTCATTCACAATTTTCATTTATTTTCATAATTCAGTACTCAATTCCAGAGTCTTTTCAACCTTTTCAAAACCATTTTGAAAACAATTCAAATTATCCTTTTGAATTTCCAAACAAAACCCAAATTTCAAACAACTTTCCATTTAAAATAATTTGGCAGCAATTCCTCCTTTGGAAACCCGAAAATGAACACCAACGATGCCGCGGTCATCATCGAAGTTATTTTCCAGCGACCGAAAAGAGTTTAGAGCTTTTCATCTTTCTAAAATACTTTTCAAACCTTTGAAATTCATTTTCAAATCAAAAAGGAATTAAACTCTCCAAATCTCAAAATTTTCAAATTCTTTTCAAAACATTTCCAAAAATTTTCTGGAATTCCGTTTCAAATTATAAATCAAATTTACAATTTACATTCTCAAATTTCATTTGTATGTGAATTTATTTCTTAACTTTGGAGTTACGATTTGAATTTCTTATTCAATTTCATATAATAATGATAACATTTCAATATTATTACTTTCTAACAACCAAACATCCATATATTATAATAATTCATAGAAAATTATTTCTTTTCTATACAAAAATAGTTTTGGGCAAAATTATTTCATTCACCCTATTTAAAAAACAATACTGTGCCGAATTGTTCTATTCGAGTGTTTAGAGATCCCTATCAATGATCGTTAATTACTCGTATTGACCAGAATCCATATATCACTCAATAAACCAATCATCACAATATAAAACAATTTTTTTATATTCACTAACAAATACGCGCTCGTATCTATTATTACACTCATCTCATTCTAGAGTACTGCTGACTCTATCTCTAATGAGTAACACCCAACAGAGCAGGGTTGTCGCTTAACCATATGCTCTGATACCAAATGTAACATCCCGAAAATTTTCGACTTTCGAAAATTCAACATCGATACTCACTTTATCGACTGTCGAGCCATCGAATGCCGGAAACCCGAAAAGTTATGGTTTTAAGAAAGAAGAAATAGAAGAAAAAGAGAAGAAGAAGAGAAAGAAAGAACAACCGAACAACATCAGACAGAAAACAATATCAGAATCTTACACATCGCAACGGAACAATATATAATAGATAAACACTAGTCTTTTAAAACAAAGAACTATATCAGTTTATACATACATCAATCATCAGAGTCAATATACAACAATGGACAGTTATATAAACTCGTCCTCATACAGAATACACAGCGGAATAAAATAATATCAGATACAAATACTACGTCTCGAACTCCAGCTTATCTCCAAGCTCCAGAATATCCAGAATATCCTGATAATATAACTCTAGGCTGCCCGTGTGGAAATTTGTGGGCACCCAGAGTTTAGAAGGGAAACAATAAACTCCGAGTCAGTCATGGTGACTGGTGTGAGATCGTAAAACAGTTATTCTTTAAAATAAACAACAGGAAAATTTTAAAGTCAATTCGAAATGCTTTTGGGAAATGAAACTACCATAAGACCTCCCACCACACACACAATGCAAACGCAGACTTGGAGGAGATTTCTTCTTATGATAGTCAAAGATGCTTACTACGCAAAAATCAAATCATTTTTGATATTATTATTAGTGCATAGTGGAAAACATTTCGAAAGTAGAATATAAATCTTAGCCAGCATAGGTACCATTATATTATGCCTGCTATAGCTGCCTCCTGAGGAGACAGGTTATACAATTGAAATCGTAAAGGCTCGTATTGTTTCTTTGGATTTCCAACAAATGGTCAGGCTAAGGAACTTCCTTTCCACGATGGGTACGTCCCTGGAATAGACGACCCGAGAACCTAACCGGATCTCTGCCAACACAAGGCCGGGTTACCTCTGCAAAAATAGGTAACTACTGACACGCGTATGCCATCCCCCGATCGTCACCGATCTTCCCGAGGATCCCCGATTCGCAACAAACCACATAGATAATAATAATGCAGTAACCACAGAGGTTAAGTATCTGGGCTCCATACCATGATACCACCTTTATCCAGAAGGAATGACATACACTAAGGGGCGCTACTCCCTAGAACCTTGCCACATTCGTCCTGTTTCGACCATTTCCGGGGTGTGAGGCTCGACGAAGTCTCGTCCACAAAGCTACGCTTTCTACAAAAAGCCCTGCTTCGGGTCAAACAAAATGACCAACCTATGATCACAAAGATATAAGATCAAACAAATGATCATATCACAAATGATCAAACACTGATCATTTCACAGCAACACTCAGTATGCCACGTTACCAAATTGGGATATATCGCTGATGAATTTCAACTACATAACCTCTGAGCTCGTACGTCTCAGAGAAGGGTGTTAAGCTAAGAGAATAAATTCTCCGCCACCAACAGAAATGTATTTGAAAGAAATCAGCTTTATATCTCAAGTTGTAACGTCAGACACACAATCCATACAAGTCTGTTCCGGGATCGAACAGAACCGAAGGCACTTCTCACGAAGCCCTTGCACATCCGGATAATTTTCAATCACGTCAGGACTTCCCGTCACTAAGGGTGATAAAACCTCTAAATCGAAGATCAGTCGATGTAGAGTAACTCGACGGTAATCCTTCCGTTTTCAAAAATATCCGGTCTTCAACACCGGTCTTCAAATGCAATTCATAACGACGTATCACATATTCGGAATGGGTTATACGACCCCATGGTCCTTTCCCGGCTAACCCGAATAGTGAGCGCTTATTCAAAAAAAATAAGTGTGGCATTCAAATTCATCCAATTCACAACAAATACCTACTCAAGGTAATTATTGATAGTCGGTTATTTAACTATCAATAAAAATGCGCAACATCATCAGATTCCAAATAATTTTCCAAATTATTTCATCTTCAAAAATATCTTTACTAGATATATAATTGCCACACTTTAAAAATAAATCAACGTTTATTTTTCTAAACAGTTTCCCTTTCCTTTATAAATTCCATATTGAATTTATATTTCAAAATACCTACTGATATACGATTTTCAAATCGATTCCAATATTCATTTTTAATTTATCTTTAAGAAGATAAAATCTCAAAACAGTTCATTTCATACTGGAAAAGCATTTCCATACTTGTTTAATAATAAGTATTTCACAAATCATTTATTTTCAACACTTGGAAAATATTCGATATACTTAAATCAAATTAAGTATAATTTCATTCTTTAAGGAAAATATACATTTTAACATCTATTTGAGTCAAAACGAATGTTGCGTAAAACATCGTTACGACGACTCAAAATCACTAGTATAGGGATTCGGAATTAAGGTAGAAATATAAATCCCAATACTATATAAAACTATTTCCTTTCGGAAATCATTTACTATAACAACAGTGTTATAGTCTACCATTTCCTTATTTTTCTCGAAAACGTCTATTTCAACAATGAATGTTGAAATCTATGTATTCGATACTTAACACGTTTTAAAACATCTTTTAAAATAGTTACTTCATTTTTTATAATATCGCTTTCCCAAAACCATATCCATTCTACTTCAAAAATATATTCACTGTCCAAAATCGTGAATATACTTCACTAATCACATTTCACTATTTAATTCATCAAATTCAATTTATTTCGAATTTATAAAACAACGCTTATAAATTCCATTTCTGTTTTATAACAACTTCGGTTTATAAATCTCCTTTTATTAATTTCTATAATACACTTATTAAAATAAGTGATTTCAGATTTATAAAACAACGTTTATAAATTCAACCTTATATTTCACAATAACTTTGATTTATAAATCCCCTTTATTAACAAGTTCGATCAATACTCCCTTTAAAGGTAAAAATCCAATTTTATAAGTTAATTTCTTATAAATCTTCCATTCTACAATTTCATTCATTTTAACTTCACAATTTATAAATCTATAAATTTCATTCTTTTTACTTACAATTTATACATCTATAAATTTCATATCGATTTAACTTTACAATTTATACATCTATAAATTTCATATCGATTTTCCAAATCGCTTCAATTAGCCAATTAAATTTCTAATTGGACTTCCCACTTATTTCTTTTTAAATAAATTCCTTTTAAAGAAAATCAATTTCTTTGTCTCTTTCAATCTATTTAAAAATTCAAATTTTAAATTAATTTCTTCAATTTAAAATCACTGTTTTATGAAATCCATTTATTTAGCATTTACACTTTATTCTGGAATTTATTCGATAAGATTATAAAAACAGCTTTTATACTTTTAAATTCTTTTCTTCAAAATTTCTTCAATTTCAAAAATTGATTCACTTAGAAATTTTCTACTTGAATCTCAAAAATTCAATTTCGTTTATCTGTGGAATCCAATGATGTCAAAACATCCATTCAGCTGAATTTTAGTTTTCAAACAATTTCCAGATATCAATATGATTAATAGCATCACTATAATCATTCACAGATTCATATCACAATAGAAATAAATTCAATCAATGTGAGGGGTCCAGTTGGATCCCTCCAACCTGTTTCCCTGCATCCAAAGATGTTAGCACAATACCAATTCCGCTCCAGTACGGAATTATCGCGGTATATAGGTTTTTATAAGTCCGCTTACTAACGGCGCAATAGGGTCTCATCCGCTATACGAGGCGGGAAATCATCAATCCAATATATACATATGCCAATATGTATATACTGCTATATATATAGATATATCCTATCATATCTAATACAAACAGCAATCATAGAAATCAAACAATAACTGTAAAAATTCCACATTTTATTCGAGTGAGAAAAATCTCACCTTAGCTTTTTATTTTGCCATCCATTTCCACTTGACTCGATTTTCTTGACTTTAACCTTGAATAAATATTAGGTGTTTTATTAATATTTGAGATAAATTGGAAAATCAATTAATTCCTAATACTTTGGTTTCAACTATTAGTTTGGTTACAAATAAATTTTCTTTTAAATAAAAATATTTAACTAAATTTAACCTTCATAACTGAATTGAATAAAATAACCTCCTGAAAAATTATTCAAAGAAGTTTTATTAAATAAAACTACTTTTATAATTTATATATATATATAATCTGTATTTAAAATCTTTACTAAGATTAAAATTTATCTTATTTCCTACCTGTATATTAAAACTGAGACATCATATCCTATATATATATTATTATTTTTTTACTGTTTAACATTAACAGTTTATATTTTCAAAACTTAGATACAAATATATTCCCTTTTCTTTCTCTAATTACAAATTAATTAACTAACTGCTATACCCAATACTAACTAACAATTTACTGTCTTTTCAAAATCTAATACAGAGATTAAACTTCCATACCTCTCTGCTCAATCTGCTCGAAACCCAGGCTCGAGATCGCCATCGCGACTGTCGCCGACTTCGCCTGAGCGCGCCTTCCTCCACGCACTTCGCCGCTGCTACTGTCGAGCTTGACACACCATGATGCTCGATTTCCTTCATCGCGTACACGTCCCCAGTCATTCGCGAAATCGAATCCCCCACCGTAGCTTCCACTCGTCGAAAACCCAACGAAATCAGCCTCCAAACCCTTGTTATCGCGACGCCACCATCACTTCGGCCTCGCGCGAAGCACGGCCCAACTCCTTCCACGCGACCATCGCGAATATCACCATTTGCCAGTTCGCGAATCCCCAGAACACTGCTCGCGTACGCCCCCTCTAACATCGCGATGAACTCAATCGACCACGCGAGCATCCTATTCACCTCACGGCTACGCCCAACCCCAGTTCGAAGTCGAAGTCGCCGCCGTCTCTGCCCTAGCCTCGTGCCCGCGATGCTCACGAATTGACTCGCGAAACCCTGGCTCTCAAATTTCGAATAGGAGTCGAGGCCACCATTTTTTCTTTTCGTTTGATTTCGTGATCTGTTGAACAGAATGGGAGGAGAGGGTTATTTGAAACGAAAGGGTATGGGCTGCACGATAATCTCGTGATGCTCGGCGTGAACAACGGGGAGAAAACGTGGGATATTTATAAATTTTAAATTTTAAAATTAAACTGAATTTTCTTTTAAAATTTTGACGCGTTTATGCGTCGTACGATTTCGTAACAACTCAAAAAAATACGAAAATTGAAATCCGACAATAATTCAATATTACGGACCCAATGGAACTGGTTTCGTCGAATTCCGAGACTGCGCCTCGGACGGCTATTTTTAAATATCGGCTGAACGATAAAATTTTCTAAACTGAACAAATAACTGTAAACTTCAATTCTGAAGCTTCTATTATCTTCAGTGTTATCAATACGAATTTTAAAAACTTTCGAAATATTTTTCTTCGACTTAAAATCGAAGATACAAATTTTTATTCAGCATTCACTAGATTAAATTTTATAACTTAATCACCAATTTCAAACTTAGATCGGGGATTCAAATTAAATCATCGTTCAAATATTTAAAATTAATTAAATATCCTCAATTTAATTCGTTCAAAATTCTGGGTCGTTACAGTAGCTCTCCACTAGGTCGTTGGTGCGACCTAAAAGATACGTTAGGTCGCTCGCGACCTAACACTTCAGCACCACGCCAATCCTCACACACTGCTAACTCGCTAGCCTCCTTGTTAGCTCGTAGTTCTTCAGTAGGTCGTTGGTGCGACCTAAAGACCTTGTTAGGTCGTTCGCGACCTAACACTTTACCAGTTTTTGCTTCATCAACCAGTAACGACTTAAAAGCTTCGTTAGGTCGTACGCGACCTAACCCTTCATCATTCTGGGCATCCTTCTGGGCTACATCATCCTCCCCAGGTTGAGAAAAATTCGACCTCGAATTTGTACTCTCTTCCCCCACAACAAATTCATCCCCGTGATATGGTACGAGATGTTTGACATTGAATACGTCAGACGTGTACACATCATCTGGCAGTTTCAATTTGTAAGCATTTTCATTAATTCGCTTCTCAACTTCCACCGGACCGATTTTTCTAGCTTTCAACTTGTTATAAGCGCCCACTGGAAAACGATCTTTTGTTAACACTGCATAAACCAAATCACCTTCTTGAAATAAAACACTCCTTCGCTTCAAATCTGCAGATCGTTTATACTTCTCATTTGATTTCCCCAATCGTTCCTGAACGATTTTATGACATTCCGCCAACCCCTCAACAAAATCAGCGGCTTTCTTAATTGTTCCCTTCGAGTGTGAAATTACCGTTAAATCCAACGGCCCCTTTGGTAAACTCGAATAAACAATCTGGAATGGACTGAATCCAATGCTACGATTCATCACATGATTATGAGCAAATTCTGCCTGGCATAACTTCACATCCCAACTCTTAAGATTGTCTTGAACAAGACACCTCAACAAATTTCCCAATGATCTATTAACCACCTCTGTTTGTCCATCAGTTTGCGGATGATAAGCACTACTAAATTTCAACTTCGTTCCGACCATTTTCCACGAACTCAACCAAAAATGACTCAGAAATCGAGTATCTCTATCCGACACAATAGATTCTGGCAATCCATGAAGTCGATAGATCTCCTTGAAAAACAATTGAGCAACATGAACAGCATCCGCCGTCTTCTTACAAGCAATAAAATGTGTCATCTTCGAAAATCGGTCAACTACCACATAAATGGAATCATTACCACGCTGCGTTCTCGGCAACCCCAACACAAAGTCCATACTGATATCCACCCATGGTTTTACAGGCACGGGTAACGGCATATATAAACCAACATTAGTCGCAGTTCCTTTCGAAACCTGACAAATATGACAACGTTCCACAAACCTCTCCACCTCTTTCCTCATTGATGGCCAAAAGTAAGACTGTGAAATCAACTGTAAGGTACGGTCTCTCCCAACATGTCCCTCTTCGTGTAACTCCTTGATAATCTTCATTCTCAGACTACCATCCGGTATGCACAATCGATTTCCTTTAAAAAGAAAGCCATTAACCATCATAAACTCATCAGTCTTTCTGTAACAACCCAGAATTTTGGACCATTCGCATCCATTATAAGTGTATAGGTAGACACTCATGCCGGAGTTGAATTGCTCAAAATACCGCGTTGTTAATTTAAATTTGGCAAAACTGAACATATACAGTAAATAAATAATCACAGATCACAGACACAGAGTAATAAGTGCAGCAGAAATAAAAGAGATAGTAGTTCATGAAGCTACTATATGAATATATAAATACATCAGAGTTTACACAGAAGAGTAATACAATACATCAGATACAAATCAGAATACATCACTGGAATCATCGAATATCTGAAAGCTGGATAGATAGCTGGATCTTCAAGCAAAGCTCCAACTTCAAAGGTGAATCTCGAAAGCTGAACCACTCAGTCTGACCCGAGCGTAAAGCAAAAACACAAGACACTCGAGTCAGGATTAACATTCTTATATTAATAAATCCAACTCAAGTGAAATAGCAATTGAAATACAAGTAACTCAAAGGGTGTTTGGAATAACCATCCTTCAAGGATCCGTTAAACTATCTACTATGTAATAGTGTACGATAAGTAGATAATGTCTATCAGTAATATAAAGATATCAAAATAGCGTTAAGTCATGGCCCATTCCACCCTTAACACATTTTTATTCCCAAAAGCATATACAAGACCGTAGTTTCCCCAAAACCGGAAGTCACCAGAGGGCAATCCATATACTAAAGGTACAAATCGAAATCGTAGTGGTCGCGAATAAATGGAGTACAAGTATGAAAAGGCACATGAGGCAATACCCAAGGTAGTGATACTACCGTTCGCCTTATCCGGACTGGTGAGAACGCAACGTCGCAGCGCCCGCAACACCGTGAAACAACACTCCCAAAATCAAGGGTGCACCAATCGACAACAAGTATAAGTAGTTCGAAGAAGTGTGTCCACTTGAGGTATCAATCCTCCATTGGCCCGGCACAGCTCCTGTTTTAGTCATTTCCAATTTGACACAAGTGTCAAGGCTATCCATTATCGTTCTCTTTCTTCAGTCAACACGTACATCATTCCAACCACTTCATTCTGGATCATCACTCCGCGCATAGTTATTAAAGTGGTTTTCGGTTTAGAAAGAGAGTATACCCATAACCGAATTCCGGTCTCTTTAATAACTTTCGTAATTATTACACCGATTGGTCGTTTAATATATTTCAAAACCAAATCAATTTCAATTTCAATCAGAGTTTATAAACCAACATTTCATTTGTCTTTCCAAATCAATTTCCATAATTTACGTTTCAAACTTCCAAATTCACAATTTCAAAATCTTAAAATTCAATTTCAATTTCGATTTAAACAATCCAAATATCGATTCAAGTTCGCAAATAAGTTTCCTTCCAAATCATTTGAATTAACTTAATTTAACATTCGAATCAATTTAAACTTATTTATCGATTTCATTCAATATTCGTTAAGTTACTTTATCATTCAAAACAATTTCTATTAAATTTCCAATTCATTAAACCCATTATTTAAATTCAACTTCATTAAATCAAAACTTACAATTTTGAATTAAATTAAATTCATCAAATCGAATTCTTTAAACTTCAAGTCTTACATTAATTTCAATAAATCGCATTTTATTTCTTGTTAAGAAATTCAATTTCAGTTATTTACTTACTTAAATAAATTTCCAAAACTTAATAAATAAAGAAACCCAATTTCATTTATTAATAAAGTTCAAATTTCACTTATTCAAAAGTCCAATTTCTCTTATCAAAGAATTCAATTTTTATTCAATTATCAAATGATTCAATCTTATTCAATTATTAAATAATTCAAAACTTAATTATTAAATAATTTCAAAATTTAATAATTTCAAACTTAATTATAATTTCAAACTTAAATCAATCATTTCTCAAATTAAACAACCTTCTTTCATCAATTTCTTTATTAATATTTCATTTCAGATTATTAAATATTCACGTTTAAATTTCATTAAATTCAATTTCCAACTTCGTTTCAAAACCATATTATTTATTCAAATAAAATATTCATTTTATTTTTAAATCAAATTATTGACCAATCGGGTTTTATTTAATTTCCTATCCTAGGTAAAAATTCAATTTGGGTATTTATCATTTCAACCCGATTCCAATTCAATTCAAAATCAAAACATATCAAAGGGAACTTGCAGTGTGATAACTGGGATGGTGTCAAAGTAAATAAACAAGCAATAACAACAATCAATATCAATCCAATAATCAATTCAAATAATCCCGAAATAACCGTATTAATTCGCATTGTTATTTGTACGAATTAATATAATTATTTCTAGAATCTACACTATCATTTCATGCAGATTAAAGATTATTACATTACAGTTTCACTTGTCATCTATTTACAATTTCATACATCATCAATTTAACAACATACATTCAGTGGTTCAAAATGTAATTAAACAAATCCTACGTGTCAATAAATTCAACAGTTAAAGGGGTCATATTATACAAATGTCAGTTAATCAAATTTAACATTTAATTATCCTATATCAAGTTCAATTTCATACTATTTATCATTTTAACATTAACAATTTAACGTCCAATATAAATATTAACAATCAATTAATTATCAGCCAAACTGTATTATCATCGCATAAATAATTAACAGATAATGGTGTCAGATGTCACAGGTGAACTGATATAGGCAATAACATATATAACAGTGTAATTAACTAACAGCAGCATATTTCAATTGTCGTTTCAATTGAAATCAAATCTAATAAATAAAAGAACGTTAATCGTGAGTGAGTGCTCACCTTTCGAGGCTAGAGGATAGGCAATGAAATTGAGCTACGAAATCCAGGCACGAATTCCAAAAAAAAGCTAGATGACATGATTCGACGATCGAAGCTGATAATAGGAATAGACGAATTCAAATTAGGGTCGGATCGATGAAAATAAATAGGATGCGTGAGCTTATATACAACTATATATAGATAAAATGATATTCTAAATTCAAACATATTTTAAATTAAATATACATGTATTATATTTATTTTACAAAATAATTTAAGCACATGTTAACTAAGTATATATATATCAAACCATTGTTTTAACCAAAACCCATACATATTAATGTACATTTTATATATGCAGACTCAAATACACTTATAGAAATAGACTAATATAAATCATGTGCTAACTTACATACTAACTACAGGAACAATAAGGCAAATAACATGTATAAACCATATGAGATTTAAGATCAAAGTAATAATAATATATATACTCTACCATCCTACTGCTATTCATGCCCACCATAATACTAATATATTTTTCTAAGAATATATGCACTATAACCCCAATACATATGTACTTGCAATAGGCCTCAAAACACGCAACCTCCACTTTATATTAAAGCATACATATTCAATAGATAGCTTCGCATGCCATCAGCGGCTAGAAGACCTAGACCCATACACTTAAATGCATACGAAAAATAATAATAATAATATTTACAACCTATAATAGCAAACATATGTGTATACTCTATAATATATAAACTAACACCTACCAAATAAAATGCGAACACATTATGACTTGTACACTGACAAATGTAGACACTCATTTAAAATAAAACTTATATTGTAAACAACAAGACTAACCAATGCATATAAACAATCTTTGTTTTATCAGACTAGAACTCACGCAGTCCCCACCTAACCTACTATACATAATACAATATACCACTACCATATTATATAATATATACAAATATTCTAAATATATACATGACGAACAACTAGTACGGCTACTCTGATATATGATAATTATATACTTCTCTTATAAATGTTTATAAAGTAAGTTTACCAAGCTCTGATGTTATAAACAGCTATTACATTTCAAATAACAGGTCTGTATAAAAGAAAAATAGAACTCATTTACACCTACTACCTAAACATATAATGTACTACAGATAAACTAAATATATATAAACAAGTTAATATACAATCCACTTTATATATATAAACCTATACTAAACAACACTGTTATATGCAGAACCGTATACATTACTTTGTATACATCTATATACTGTTAAAATCTTATATAAACCAATGTTTATATATTGACATATGTAAACTTATATTCATTTAAAATAATGTCAAAACAAACCATCACTTTATAAACATAAATAAGCTAATATTTTTATTTAAACTGCAATATATATATATGTAGAAATACAAGCAGCTTGTACGCATATACCTTAATAGCGAAGCACAACATGGCTTTGGAGGATGGGGAAGTTGCAGAGATGATCGGAAGGTGGAGCACAGTGATGAAGGCGGGTTCAAAACAGTGGCTACGGCGTGCTTGCGTGGGTTGGGCTATGGTGGAGATCGGGTGATACGGTTGAGGGCTAGCAGCGGAAGTGGGTAGCTGGCCGAAGAAGTTGCACGTGTGGTCGGCTACTGGGTTCGAGGTCGTGAGGAGGCGGAGGTTGGCAAGCTGACGGAGGAGATGATGATGTGGGATGAAAGGACGTGGATGGAGCATGACTGAGAAGAGACGGTGGCGGAGGCCAAGTGGAGGAGGAGGAATTAAGCACGGGCGGAGGTGGCTTTGAGGTGATGGGTGCGGCATGGTCAGGGAGTGGGCTGACGTGGGTTGTTTTGGTTGTATGAGGCTGGAATGGGAGGGGCAGGGCGAAGTGGAGGCAGTGGAGTAGCCTTTTCAGGCGAGGCCGAGGGGAAGAGGTTCGAGCGTGAATGAGGGGGGAAGAAGGCGAGACGGGGAGATGATGTTGAATCAGGCGGAGGAGGAGTGTGGGCAGAGGAGGGGAGAAGGTGGAAAGGATGCGTAAGGAAGTTTTTTTTCTTTTCTCTGCCATGAGTATATTTTGAGTTGGAAGAAGATCTACCAGAATTGTTGATTAGCACATACAAGCTAATGAGAAAACTTTTCATGTGAAGTAACGTAACAATGTGAAACAACAAATCAAGTATAGGGAACTCCGGGAATAGCAAAGGTTAACGCTGAATTCAGAAAACATTAATTGTCTTGAGCCAATTGATTTCTTCAAGAAGCAACGAAAAGGCACAGGTTCAACACGGAACCGGTACGACTGATCGGTTCACCAATTTAGTCATGTCCCGAACTCTGAAACACGCGAATGAATATATTGTGGAGATCAACCGGACGAGACGATCAAAACGGCATACAGATCATAGTGGTATGATTGAATTACAAAAATTCGAATTTTCTACAAGCGGAGAATGCAAGAAAAACGCTGAAAAATAAGAACGACGGAGCCAAAGAAGTCCGAATTTGGAAAAATGACAAACTGATATCTTGCTCAGAAGATGGTTTAGAATTTTTCTATGTAAAAATATTTTGGTTTTGAAAACGTTTTATTTTCAACGCTTTTTAACTGATTAAATTGAAGTAAATTTACGCGCGAAATAAACTTTCGTATTTTCGGACGAAAATTTACCAGTTGCTATGTTTAACTAGACGCATTCCAAATATTAAATTTTCATTTCAAAATTTTATCGTTTAAAATTTCACAAAATTTCAACTAATTACGTTATTAAAACAGTTGAAATTTACGGGTCGTTACATTCTCCCCCACTCAAAACTTTTCGTCCCCGAAAAGGAACGAGGTAGAAGAATAGAAACAACCAGAAAGAAAACAGATATTTTGAAATGATCAACTTCTAATTATCCTAAATCATCAACTTCTAAATCATTAATTTGTATAATCATTTATCATACACATATTTTATTCAACAAATGTAATTCTTTTATTCCAAATTATTATTAACTTTATTCTACTTAATATATCTTATTACATATATTTAAACCATATAAATTAATTTAAACTATATAAATTTCAATTTAAATTAATTTATATTCACTAATTGCTTTTAAATTCAAGGTATTTTCATTAGTTGATCATATTTCAATTTTATTCATTCTTTCAAAACAAATTTATTAATTTTTTCAAAACAAATTTATTAATTATTAACTGAGTTTACTTATTATCCTATCTAACTCTATTAACATCTTTATAATCAAAATTTTGTGTATAACATTTATTATAACCACTAAAATTTTATTTATAAATTCAATTTATCTTATATATTATCCAATTACATATTCAACTTTTGAATGATTTAGGTAAGTTGTATTAGAATGCAGTTGAACAATATACAAATAAATTATCCCAATTAAAATCATCGTTTAACAAAATTTAAGAATTAGATTTCCGATTAACTTCATTAAACAATTTAGAGATATAAATCATATATTTATATCAATCAAATTAAATTTTAAAATAAGATACTTATATATATATAAATCAAATTATACTGAAGAAATTCAAATCAAAATATTTTTCAAAACAAAACCGTAGCAAAGCTACAGAATGGTATCTTCACTTTGAAACTCTAAAATGAACGTCGATGATGCGGCCGCCATCACCGAAATTATTTTCCAGCAACAAAGAGAAGAGCACTAATTCCAACCTTTTAAAAATTCTTTGAAAACGATTTCTATTCGAAAATATTTTCGATAACATATACTTTTAAAATTTAAAACCAAAGTTCGAAATTACCGGAAACTAAATTTTCAATTTCTGAATTAAATTTATTTCAGATTCCAAATCAATTTATGAACCACGTTTATAAATTCATTTATTTATATTATGCAATAGTAATTGGTTTACAAAACAATAAATGAAAATCAAATATTATTATTTTCATACAACAAATTCATTAACAATTTAATTTCAGAAAACTTATATTTATATATAAGATAATCATACAAAACTTTTATTTTATTTATCAAATTTGGAAATGATATTGTGTCAGTTTGCTCTACTCAAGTGTTTTGGAAATCCTATCGATAGCGTTGATCAGACGAATCGATCGAAAACCCAAATCAACATCAACAACTCAAACAACACAATATAAAAACAATTTAAAATTAATTTATAATACACTTCTTCTCTTAACGATACAATAATGGATTTCAAAGCAAGGATAGGGATTCAAATTTTTGATAGACTCAAATCAAGGAGAATTTCGATTGGAAGATAGGTTTGAAACAAAGACGAGATAATTGAATAACAACATAAGGCGGTGGATAAGTTTATATAAATCGCGGGCAACCTTAACCGGGTCGACCGTGACTTCAAAAATAAGATCGGTGTAGAATTCCGAGGTAAATCGACATTCGATCTCAAGAAATAGAATTCAGGTATAGCAGGAGATAGATAGCATCGTAAACCGAGGATACAGAAATCTCCGGTAAATCAATGCCTATTATAAAGGAGTTTCACCCCTTTACAAATCATTCGAAGATTGGCGAGACCGCCGATCTATTATAGATATCATTCAAAATGGAGTTATGGGGTGCTCCAGAATTGAAAGAAGACGAATAGCGAGGGACACGAATGAATTTCGGAACCGAGGGGAACGTTCCAAAAATTCAAAGGAATTGAGTCAAAGGAAGAGATTGAAACTCGAATGAGAGTGATTCTGTAAATACATTTACCCTATATGTTGAGTTTTGCCTAGAGCTACCAAAGCTCTGATACCAACTGTAACAACCCAGAATTTTGGACCATTCGCATCCATTATAAGTGTATAGGTAGACACTCATGCCGGAGTTGAATTGCTCAAAATACCGCGTTGTTAATTTAAATTTGGCAAAACTGAACATATACAGTAAATAAATAATCACAGATCACAGACACAGAGTAATAAGTGCAGCGGAAATAAAAGAGATAGTAGTTCATGAAGCTACTATATGAATATATAAATACATCAGAGTTTACACAGAAGAGTAATAACATACATCAGATACAAATCAGAATACATCACTAGAATCATCGAATATCTGAAAGCTGGATAGATAGCTGGATCTTCAAGCAAAGCTCCAACTTCAAAGGAGAGTCTCGAAAGCTGAACCACTCAGTCTGACCCGAGCGTAAAGCAAAAACACAAGACACTCGAGTCAGGATTAACATTCTTATATTAATAAATCCAACTCAAGTGAAATAGTAATTGAAATACAAGTAACTCAAAGGGTGTTTGGAATAACCATCCTTCAAGGATCCGTTAAACTATCTACTATGTAATAGTGTACGATAAGTAGATAATGTCTATCAGTAATATAAAGATATCAAAATAGCGTTAAGTCATGGCCCATTCCACCCTTAACACATTTTTATTCCCAAAAGCATATACAAGACCGTAGTTTCCCCAAAACCGGAAGTCACCAGAGGGCAATCCATATACTAAAGGTACAAATCGAAATCGTAGTGGTCGCGAATAAATGGAGTACAAGTATGACAAGGCACATGAGGCAATACCCAAGGTAGTGATACTACCGTTCGCCTGATCCGGACTGGTGAGAACGCAACGCCGCAGCGCCCGCAACACCGTGAAACAACACTCCCAAAATCAAGGGTGCACCAATCGACAACAAGTATAAGTAGTTCGAAGAAGTGTGTCCACTTGAGGTATCAATCCTCCATTGGCCCGGCACAGCTCCTGTTTTAGTCATTTCCAATTTGACACAAGTGTCAAGGCTATCCATTATCGTTCTCTTTCTTCAGTCAACACGTACATCATTCCAACCACTTCATTCTGGATCATCACTCCACGCATAGTTATTAAAGTGGTTTTCGGTTTAGATAGAGAGTATACCCATAACCGAATTCCGGTCTCTTTAATAACTTTCGTAATTATTACACCGATTGGTCGTTTAATATATTTCAAAACCAAATCAATTTCAATTTCAATCAGAGTTTATAAACCAACATTTCATTTGTCTTTCCAAATCAATTTCCATAATTTACGTTTCAAACTTCCAAATTCACAATTTCAAAATCTTGAAATTCAATTTCAATTTCGATTTAAACAATCCAAATATCGATTCAAGTTCGCAAATAAGTTTCCTTCCAAATCATTTGAATTAACTTAATTTAACATTCGAATCAATTTAAACTTATTTATCGATTTCATTCAATATTCGTTAAGTTACTTTATCATTCAAAACAATTTCTATTAAATTTCCAATTCATTAAACCCATTATTTAAATTCAACTTCATTAAATCAAAACTTACAATTTTGAATTAAATTAAATTCATCAAATCGAATTCTTTAAACTTCAAGTCTTACATTAATTTCAATAAATCGCATTTTATTTCTTGTTAAGAAATTCAATTTCAGTTATTTACTTACTTAAATAAATTTCCAAAACTTAATAAATAAAGAAACCCAATTTCATTTATTAATAAAGTTCAAATTTCACTTATTCAAAAGTCCAATTTCTCTTATCAAAGAATTCAATTTTTATTCAATTATCAAATGATTCAATCTTTTTCAATTATTAAATAATTCAAAACTTAATTATTAAATAATTTCAAAATTTAATAATTTCAAACTTAATTATAATTTCAAACTTAAATCAATCATTTCTCAAATTAAACAACCTTCTTTCATCAATTTCTTTATTAATATTTCATTTCAGATTATTAAATATTCACGTTTAAATTTCATTAAATTCAATTTCCAACTTCGTTTCAAAACCATATTATTTATTCAAATAAAATATTCATTTTATTTTTAAATCAAATTATTGACCAATCGGGTTTTATTTAATTTCCTATCCTAGGTAAAAATTCAATTTGGGTATTTATCATTTCAACTCGATTCCAATTCAATTCAAAATCAAAACATATCAAAGGGAACTTGCAGTGTGATAACTGGGATGGTGTCAAAGTAAATAAACAAGCAATAACAACAATCAATATCAATCCAATAATCAATTCAAATAATCCCGAAATAACCGTATTAATTCGCATTGTTATTTGTACGAATTAATATAATTATTTCTAGAATCTACACTATCATTTCATGTAGATTAAAGATTATTACATTACAGTTTCACTTGTCATCTATTTACAATTTCATACATCATCAATTTAACAACATACATTCAGTGGTTCAAAATGTAATTAAACAAATCCTACGTGTCAATAAATTCAACAGTTAAAGGGGTCATATTATACAAATGTCAGTTAATCAAATTTAACATTTAATTATCCTATATCAAGTTCAATTTCATACTATTTATCATTTTAACATTAACAATTTAACGTCCAATATAAATATTAACAATCAATCAATTATCAGCCAAACTGTATTATCATCGCATAAATAATTAACAGATAATGGTGTCAGATGTCACAGGTGAACTGATATAGGCAATAACATATATAACAGTGTAATTAACTAACAGCAGCATATTTCAATTGTCGTTTCAATTGAAATCAAATCTAATAAATAAAAGAACATTAATCGTGAGTGAGTGCTCACCTTTCGAGGCTAGAGGATAGGCAATGAAATTGAGCTACGAAATCCAGGCACGAATTCCAAAAAAAAGCTAGATGACACGATTCGACGATCGAAGCTGATAATAGGAATAGACGAATTCAAATTAGGGTCGGATCGATGAAAATAAATAGGATGCGTGAGCTTATATACAACTATATATAGATAAAATGATATTCTAAATTCAAACATATTTTAAATTAAATATACATGTATTATATTTATTTTACAAAATAATTTAAGCACATGTTAACTAAGTATATATATATCAAACCATTGTTTTAACCAAAACCCATACATATTAATGTACATTTTATATATGCAGACTCAAATACACTTATAGAAATAGACTAATATAAATCATGTGCTAACTTACATACTAACTACAGGAACAATAAGGCAAATAACATGTATAAACCATATGAGATTTAAGATCAAAGTAATAATAATATATATACTCTAACATCCTACTGCTATTCGTGCCCACCATAATACTAATATATTTTTCTAAGAATATATGCACTATAACCCCAATACATATGTACTTGCAATAGGCCTCAAAACACGCAACCTCCACTTTATATTAAAGCATACATATTCAATAGATAGCTTCGCATGCCATCAGCGGCTAGAAGACCTAGACCCATACACTTAAATGCATACGAAAAATAATAATAATAATATTTACAACCTATAATAGCAAACATATGTGTATACTCTATAATATATAAACTAACACCTACCAAATAAAATGCGAACACATTATGACTTGTACACTGACAAATGCAGACACTCATTTAAAATAAAACTTATATTGTAAACAACAAGACTAACCAATGCATATAAACAATCTTTGTTTTATCAGACTAGAACTCACGCAATCCCCACCTAACCTACTATACATAATACAATATACCACTACCATATTATATAATATATACAAATATTCTAAGTATATACATGACGAACAACTAGTACGGCTACTCTGATATATGATAATTATATACTTCTCTTATAAATGTTTATAGAGTAAGTTTACCAAGCTCTGATGTTATAAACAGCTATTACATTTCAAATAACAGGTCTGTATAAAAGAAAAATAGAACTCATTTACACCTACTACCTAAACATATAATGTACTACAGATAAACTAAATATATATAACCAAGTTAATATACAATCCACTTTATATATATAAACCTATACTAAACAACACTGTTATATGCAGACCCGTATACATTACTTTGTATACATCTATATACTGTTAAAATATTATATAAACCAATGTTTATATATTGACATATGTAAACTTATATTCATTTAAAATAATGTCAAAACAAACCATCACTTTATAAACATAAATAAGCTAATATTTTTATTTAAACTGCAATATATATATGTAGAAATACAAGCAGCTTGTACGCATATACCTTAATAGCGAAGCACAACATGGCTTTTGAGGATGGGGAAGTTGCAGAGATGATCGGAAGGTGGAGCACAGTGATGAAGGCGGGTTCAAAATAGTGGCTACGGCGTGCTTGCGTGGGTTGGGCTATGGTGGAGATCGGATGATACGGTTGAGGGCTGGCAGCGGAAGTGGGTAGCTGGCCGAAGAAGTTGCACGTGTGGTCGGCTACTGGGTTCGTGGTCGTGAGGAGGCGGAGGTTGGCAAGCTGACGGAGGAGATGATGATGTGGGATGAAAGGACGTGGATGGAGCATGACTGAGAAGAGACGGTGGCGGAGGCCAAGTGGAGGTGGAGGAATTAAGCACGGGCGGAGGTGGCTTTGAGGTGATGGGTGCGGCGTGGTCAGGGAGTGGGCTGACGTGGGTTGTTTTGGTTGTATGAGGCTGGAATAGGAGGGGCAGGGCGAAGTGGAGGCAGTGGAGTAGCCTTTTCAGGTGAGGCCGAGGGGAAGAGGTTCGAGCGTGAATGAGTGGGGAAGAAGGCGAGACGGGGAGATGATGTTGAATCAGGCGGAGGAGGAGTGTGGGCAGAGGAGGGGAGAAGGTGGAAAGGATGCGTAAGGAAGTTTTTTTTTCTTTTCTCTGCCATGAGTATATTTTGAGTTGGAAGAAGATCTACCAGAATTGTTGATTAGCACATACAAGCTAATGAGAAAACTTTTCATGTGAAGTAACGTAACAATGTGAAACAACAAATCAAGTATAGGGAACTCCGGGAATAGCAAAGGTTAACGCTGAATTCAGAAAACATTAATTGTCTTGAGCCAATTGATTTCTTCAAGAAGCAACGAAAAGGCACAGGTTCAACACGGAACCGGTACGACTGATCGGTTCACCAATTTAGTCGTGTCCCGAACTCTGAAACACGCGAATGAATATATTGTGGAGATCAACCTGACGAGACGATCAAAATGGCATACAGATCATAGTGGTATGATTGAATTACAAAAATTCGAATTTTCTACAAGCGGAGAATGCAAGAAAAACGCTGAAAAATAAGAACGACGGAGTCAAAGAAGTCCGAATTTGGAAAAATGACAAACTGATATCTTGCTCAGAAGATGGTTTAGAATTTTTCTATGTAAAAATATTTTGGTTTTGAAAACGTTTTATTTTCAACGCTTTTTAACTGATTAAATTGAAGTAAATTTACGCGCGAAATAAACTTTCGTATTTTCGGACGAAAATTTACCAGTTGCTATGTTTAACTAGACGCATTCCAAATATTAAATTTTCATTTCAAAATTTTATCGTTTAAAATTTCACAAAATTTCAACTAATTACGTTATTAAAACAGTTGAAATTTACGGGTCGTTACACTTTCCCTCCTTGACTTTATCCACAAGCTTTGCAAAGTAAGGATCTTCGACAAATAGTTTCGGCAACATTTCAAACCCCGTCACTTCAACCTTCAGCGTAGTCAACAAATGACTCCTCCTACTCAAAGCATCAGCCACTCGATTCGTCACCCCTGACTTGTGTTTAACAACGAAAGTAAACTGTTGTAGATATGCAATCCACGATGCATGTCTTGCTGAAATCTTGTCCTGCCCTTGTAAATGCTTCAACGCTTCATGATCAGTGTAAAGGACAAACTCTTTCTGAAATAGATAATGTCTCCAGTGTTTAATGGATTGTACAACAGCATAGAATTCCACATCATACGTACTGTATCGCATCTTCGCTCCTGACAACTTCTCACTGAAATATGCAATTGGACGTCCCTTCTGACTCAACACTCCTCCAATTCCAACCTTGGATGCATCAGTGTGTAGTTCAAACACTAGCTGAAAATCAGGTAATACTAGAATTGGTGCAGATGTCAGCAACTCCTTGATCTTCCCAAAAGCATTCCCTGCTTCCTCTGACCATGTAAATTGTTTACCCTTCATACAATCAGTCACAGGTGCCATCACACTACTAAAGTGTGGAATGAACCTTCGATAGAATGAAGCCAACCCGTGAAAACTACGAACTTCCATTATCGTCTTGGGCTGCGACCAATCTCTGATAGCTTTGATTTTACTTTGGTCCACCTGTATTCCTTCCTCCGACACAACATACCCCAGAAATAAAACACTTTTTGCCATAAAAACACACTTCTTTGTAGCAGCATAGAATTGTTCTTCACGAAGTATAATTAACACTTTCTTCAAATGCTGAACATGCTCTTCTTTACTAGCACTGTAGATTAGAATATCATCAAAGTAAACCACCACAAATTTCCCAATGTATGGCCTAAAAATCTGGTTCATCACCCTCATGAATGTACGTGGTGCATTTGATAGACCAAACGACATTACCAGCCATTCGTACAAGCCTTCCCTCGTCTTGAATGCTGTCTTCCATTCGTCCCCTGGTCTAATGCGAATCTGATGGTAACCGCTCTTCAAGTCAATCTTAGAAAAGATTACGGACCCACTGATCTGATCCAATAAATCATCAAGCCTCGGCATCGGAAATCTGTATCTAACTGTGATCTTATTCAATGCTCTACTATCTGTGCACATCCTCCACGTTCCATCCTTTTTGGGTACCAATAAAGCTGGTACAACACAAGGACTCAGACTCTCCTGCACACGCCCCTGCTCAAGCAATTCCTCTACCTGCCTCCGCAACTCTTCATGTTCCTTCGGACTCATTCGATAATGTGGTCGGTGTGGCAACACAGCTCCTGGAACAAGATCTATCTGATGTATATCCTTCAATGGTGGCAATTCCGTTGGTAACTCCTCCGGAAATACATCATCAAATTCTTTCAAAACTGGTTTAACTTCTTCTGGTATTTCAACCCCTTCACTGCTTTCTCGCCCAATCAACAAAAACACTTCAGGCTCTTCCTCAACCTCCTTAACAAACTCTTTCAAAGATAATAAAGTTTTCAGCTCTTCAATCTCTTCTGACTTACTTTCTCCTTGTGATCTCTTCTTCGGAACTAGGATAATTTTCGTGCCTTCAAACATAAAACTGTAGCTATTGGTCCGACCGTCATGTTGTACTGCTCGATCATATTGCCATGGTCTTCCCAATAATAAGTGGCATACATCCATCTCTACTACATCACACCAGATTTCGTCTTTGTATTTCTTCCCAATAGAGAATGGAACACGAACTCGTCTATCCACTTTCACTTCTCCTCCCTTTCTCAATCATGCTAACTTGTATGGATTAGGATGCTTCTCTGTCTTTAACTTCAATTTTGTCACAGCCTCGGTTGAGATAATATTATCACAGCTTCCTGCGTCAATCACAAATTTACACACCTTCCCCAGAATAGTACATGTCGACTGAAAGATATTACTCCTCAACCAACTAGCTTCTTCCTGCTTCGATGTTAAACACGATCTCCTCAGCATTAGGTTACAACCTTCATCTCCTGACGCAATATCCTGCTCATCCTCCTCAACTGGACTAAAACAATCTCCATCAACATCCTCATCGTCAACTTCTGCAATCATGGTTCTCTTTTTTGGCTTTGGACACTCACTGCTTTTATGACCCAATTCCTGACAATTGTAACATTTGAAACCATTGTTAACCCTTGCCTTCTCAGCCTCCTTCACCACTGGTCTACTGATAGGTTTAGAAATATTAGAACTCCCACTAACACCCTTCATTTGATTGTTGGAACTAGTAAACACACCACCTCCTCGTCTACCCTGTTTCTCCCAAGCCAACGCCTTCTGATGTGCTTCCGCTACAGATCTTGGATCGAACATATTAACCATATCCTGAATCTGCATTCTCAATCCCCCAATAAATCTAGATGTCAACTGCTCTTTCGTCTCCATAATATCATTCCTGGCAATAAGCTGGTAAAACTCATCTGCGTAATCATTAACTGTTTTAGTGCCCTGCCTCAAATTCTGCAAACGTTGATACATCAATGACTGATAATTGTAAGGTAAGAACGTTGCTTTCATCAATTTCTTCATCTTCTCCCAAGATTCAATCTTTGACTTCCCCATACGTTCACATGTAAGCTTGGTTTGCTGCCACCATGACAAAGCTCTACCCCTTAACCTCGTAGCAACCAACTTCACTCTACGTTGTTCTGGAACTTCTTTGAAGTCAAAAATTTCTTCAACGTTAGCCACCCAATCTAGAAACTCCTCCGCTTGCATACCACCCTTGAATTCAGGAATTTCTGTCTTCATCCCCGACTCCCACTTGTGATCATACTCAGAGTAATTTCTTCCTTGTCCTCTTACACTACCACCATCATACTCCTCTTCAAAATCAGATGCATAACGATGTCGATTCTGACCACCAACATCTCTACTCCCTTCACGTCTACCACCATCCCTTCTATCTACATTCCTCCGTTCACGATCATTCACGTTCCTCCCACGCCCTTGATCATTTTCAACACTTCTGTCTCGATTGGAATGTGGCGAGACTCTACTACCCCCATGGTTAGATTCTGGTGAAACCCTTCTCCGATTTTGATTCATCTCTAACATGATCTTCTCTAATCGTCCAATCCCTTCGTTAAGCTTTTCACTAAAGTTTTCATTGATTCTTTGCTCCATCTCATCAGCTTCTTCTCTTCGATACAAAGCTTCCACGTTTTGGTGGCGATTAGCTCTCCTTGGCGGCATACTTGAAAACTTCACAAACTCTTCAACACTTCAAAATTCAAACACTTTTCGGACTTTGATCCAAAATGAAACGGATCGAAAACTTCCACTTTGTAGCAAATCGCGATGAACACGATGGACAAAGTTTCGGCCTCCAATTCAAATCCGATCAAACAACTTCGAACAATGATGAACACTTCTTCCTCTCGGCCACGGCTCAAACTTCAAACTTCTCGGTCAAACAACTTCAACTTCTAAATGAATAGGCTCCAAGTCTCGATCTAGCTATGATTGGCTAGAACAGGCTCTGATACCAAACTGACGCAGCGGATATTACAAAAACAATGTAGATCGTTGAATGTAGTAATCGGTGGAGTGGAAGATACTGAAAATGCCCAAATTCGTTGATCCGAAGATGCCGAATTCTAGCTATCCCGAACTCGTTGATCGCGCACGATATCGGGTTCAAAGATCTACGATTCTTCGACGTTGATCTTGCGCACAAGATACCGTGAATCGGCTTCAACAAACGATGATTCGAGCGCACTCGAATGACGTAAGTGGAGATAGGAGATACACTCGACTACCAATTGAGATTGAAAGCACAAAGCTAACAAAAGAGAATTTTATTCAATATTCAACAACCTTACAAAATGACTCCACTTGCCTATTTATAGGCTACAACAATTACAACAGAAAAATGACAACTCTTAGGTCGTGAGCGACCTACGACCTAAGCTCACGCGACCTAAAAACTTACACGACTTAACATAGTTACATCACAAGACCCATTATACATGCGGTTTAACAGACACGACTTAGTATAGGTCGGCAGCGGCCTAAAATATTACAACATAAGAAAATACAACACCTTACAACGTCTTACATAGGTCGTACACGACGTAAAGTACACCCTTTAAAAGACAGACGGCGTACGACTAAACAAATGAACGGTATCTAGAGCTTCGCGACCTAAGATGAACGGCATCCCTTCATTAGCGACCTAACAGAAGCTCTTCAGAAAATCTTCGCGACTTAACTTCCCAGATCACCCAGCGACTTATCTTAAGTCGTGATTGTTTCCTGCGACCTAGCATAGGTCGTGATTTGTTAGGTCGTAGCACTTTGTTAGCTCGTTCCAGCGACCTATTCTCCAACTCGTTAAGTCGTACACGAGTTAACTCGTTAAGTCCTTCCTGCGACCTATCTTCCAACTCGTTAAGTCGTTCACGAGTTAAAAACATGTTAAGTCGTATCTCCTTTCTCTTCAGACTGTTAGGTCGTAGCTCTCCACTAGGTCGTTGGTGCGACCTAAAAGATATGTTAGGTCGCTCGCAACCTAACACTTCAGCTCCTCGCCAATCCTCACACACTGCTAACTCGCTAGCCTCCTTGTTAGCTCGTAGTTCTTCAGTAGGTCGTTGGTGCGACCTAAAGACCTAGTTAGGTCGTTCGCGACCTAACACTTTGCCAGTTTTTGCTTCATCAACCAGTAACGACTTAAAAGCTTCGTTAGGTCGTATGCGACCTAACCCTTCATCATTCTGGGCATCCTTCTGGGCTACATCACAAACCCACACCTTCTCCTCCATCAACCAAACACCTTCCTCCTTCTCTACATCACCCACAGCCTTGTGCCCCGCCTCAAATCCCCTCTTCGCCCAGTGCCTCCCACTCCTGCCGACCCATCCCAAGCACCTGACAGCCGCTACTCCACCACCCGAACGCAGCCTCGCCACCGTAGCCTGCTCTGAACGCAACCCAATCTCCCCTCGCCTTGCAGCACACTCCCCACTCTCTCCCTCCTCCTTTGCGGGTCAGCACACCACCCAGACCCTCCTTCCTCACCCAGTGCTCCAGCCACCTCCACAGCCTCGCTGCACCATTTTTCCCCACTGTCGAACCCTAGCTCTTCTCTGCTTATATTAAAAAAATTATAAATCAAAGTTTATATTCTGAAGCCTAGTTATATATTATTGCCTGAAGGCTGCTCCCTTCCTACTGAACTCAATCCACACCTTCCCTTCACTTCATCAACACCGCTCGACCCAATCTGCAACCACCTTGCTCCGACCTCGCCACCTTCATCCTCTCACCCACTCCCTTTCCTTCACCTTTGCTTCGTCCAACCCCTCCCATCTTGCCTCGCTCCGACCCAAACCCACACAGTTGTGCCGAACCACTGCCATACCCTGTGCTCTGTGACAACCCACCCCGAGCAGCACCCCTTCCTCCCCACATCGCCACTGCCGACCAAATCTCCAATCCACTCAACCCCGACCGCACCACAACCCAGCACAGATCCACCTTCTGCCGCCGCCCTCACACCAATAGCCTCCAACTAGACCACCAGTCTCCTTGACCACCTTCCGCCTCCAAGCAACCCAGCCATCAACTCGCCGTACTCCATTTAGCAACCGCAAACCAAGCTCCTTCCGCATCAAGTGCATCTCCACCAGCAACCCGAAACCTTGTCGACCTACCAGCCTAACGCCGCCTTCCACCAAGCCCGTACATCCATCTCAAGCACTTCGCATAGCAGTTGAGCACCCCTAGCTTTCCACCACACTCAGTCTGCTTCTCTTCCTCTTTGATAAAAAGAAAAAAAAAGAAAAGCATATATTATATATATATATATATGTTGTTTCTCATCGAATTCAAGTAGTTCGCTTGCTTGTTTCACCACTGTCCGGATCCACATCGGAGTTGTCGTGTCCGTTGGTGTTTTGTCGCTTATTTGTGCCTGTATCCACGGATCATCGCATCTTGTTCTTATTATTTCTCTAGCCTCGAAAGGTGAGCGATCACTCACGATTAACATTCTTAAGTTTAGTAAATTGATTTCAAATGAAACGACGATTGAAATATATCGTTAAATTTGAATTGATTAGTGATTAAATTGTTAAATATGATATTTTATTATTTGCATTTGTTCACCTATGTTAATTGAAAATATTGACACCAATAACCTGTTAGTATATATATATATATATTATATTTAAATTGTTTATTATGATTATATTTGCCTTGGATATGCTATGTCATTTTATGCTATTTTTTTTTGTTCTCACTCTGCAAGTTCCCTGATAGTTAGAAAATCACTATGGGTTGAAATGATATGTACCCGAACGATCTTATAGATTAGGGAAAATCGTTATGGGTTGAAATGATAAACCCAAACGATGTTATGGATTTTGAATTTTGGGATTGCGGGTTGAAATGATACATACCCGTAAATATTAAATTATTGCGGATTAGAATGATAAATATTCGTATCACTTGACCGTAGGTTAAAAAACTATATATGGACACCGTTGGTCTATTTTAAATGATTTCCAAATTTTAAGAAAAGAAATTATATGGGTTTTGATTTAAGTATAATATAAAGATTTTATTTTAAATTTTAATATATGTGTCAAATTTATAATTTTTAAATTATATGTTTTGGAAATTTTAAATTTATAAGTTAAGTTTTGAAAAATGTAAATTTTAAGATTTTACTTAGACTTTTATTATTTTTAAATATATAAATTAAGACTTAATATAAAATAAATTTAATAATAAGTTTTAATTTAATATAAAATTTAATAATAAAATTTAATTTAACTAATATATATATATAATATGTTTAAGTATTCATTTAAATTTTTATTAGTATTTTGAAAATAGATTTTGTAATAACTTTAATAAATAAAGGTTGGAAAGATGAATTAAAATTGATTTGTAATTTAATTGGTTTAAGAATTGAATTTAAATAGGATTTGATTTGAACTTATTGATTTTGAGAATTTTAAAGATATGATTTTATAACTTGACAACTTGATTTTGATTAAAGGAGATTAAATGAATATTTTCAATTTTAAATAAAATTTAAATAGAATATTTAATTTTGATTTAAATTTGTAATTTGAGAATTTATTTAAATGTTTATAAAAGGTGATTAAATGAATATTTTCAAATTTAAATAAATTGAATATGTAATTTTGATTTAAACTTGTAAATTGAGATTTTATTTAATTGTTTATAAAAGTGATTTTATAAAATGACCATGGTGTGAAATAAGCGTTTGGTTGTTAAAGAGACTGGGATTGGATATTGTCATACTCTATGCCAATACCAAAAACCACTTTAACAACTGTGCACGTGGTGGAGAATCCATAACGAAGTAGGATGGTTTGGCGAACGTCTGTATGAGGTATGAACGCTGCCCTGACCCCCACGGGTCAGCTTGATATGACTAAAACAGGAGCCATGCCGGGCTAAGTGAGGTCGCTCCTTCGATCGAGCATGCTTCTTCAAAACCATATCTATTACTTTGTGATTAGTTTGGTGCACACCTTTGATTATGGGAGTGTGTCTCGAGGTGGGCGGTAGTAGTTGCTATGCATTACCACCAGTCCGGATCCGCAAAACGGTAGTATCCTACCCTGGACATTGCCTCGCGTGCCTTGTCATATGCCTTATCGAGCCTATTACGAGTTTGGTTTGTACCGTACCTATGACATGCTCACTAAGTATCCCATCGGTTTGGTTGAGCTTACAGTATCTGTATAGGCTACGATATTTATATAAAAAATGTGTTAAGGGGGATATGGGTAACGCCTTAACGCTATTTTAATATTTTACCTTACTATAGACATTATCTATATAGCGTATTGTACTATGTATGTAGATAGTTTGATGGATCCTTAAAAGATGGAATCTGAAACATCCTTTAAGTTATATTGCATTTCACTTGAGTTGATTTACTTGCGTAAGAATGTTAATCCTGACTCGAGTGTTTTGTGTTTTTCTTTATGCTCGAGTCAGCCTGAGTGCTACAGCATTTGAGACTCACCTTTGGAGCTTGGAGCTTTGCTTGGAGATCTGTTTTTATCTATTTAGCTTTTCAGTTATTTCCAGTTGTTTATTTTCAGACTTTGTCATTTGCTTTTGTATTAGAGACTTCTTTATATTTAGGAATTCTGTTATATTTCCTTTAGACTCTGATGTTTATGTAGTAGCTTCATGAACTACTATTTATTTATTTTGCTACGTATTGTTGTATTACTATATGTCTGTGATTGATTTATTTACTGTAATGCTAAGTTTTGCCAAATATAAATTAACAATATGTTATTTAGAGCAATTCAAGTCTGACATGTGTGGATTATTGTCGATTTGAATGGTTCGAAATGGCAGGTCGTTACACAAACCCTAGATCAATCACTTAATACCTCAAACCTGAAGCGAACCCTTTCCGAGATATCCACTATCACTCTTAATTTTAAATATGGAATCTCATTAGGTTACTTCTTTCGGTAGGGAGGTGGACCCTAAAATAGCCACCTAATACCTCAACACGAAAGTAAACCCTTTTAAAGACATTCTTATTTATTTGGAATTTCATTAGGTTACTTAATACTTCTTTTTAGGAGAGAGGTGGACCCTACATCCACTTAATACCTCAAATTAGAAGTGAACCCCTATGGAGATATCCGCCACCGCTCTTAATTCCAAATTTGGACCATTTAATACTTTTTAATTAAGAAAGCAGGTCCAAACTTCATGGGTCCTAGGATTAGTGATATCTCATATCGGTAATAAGTGCACCCGACTACTGGTAGCCTCAATGTGAAGGGCAGTCTTCTGTCGAGTGACTCCACTGACCTCGCATCACTAATTTATGAAGTCCAATTAACCATCCTAAGTCTTATATTACCTTATTAGACATTGGACTTAGCTTACTAATTTCATTTTTATTTAAGGCAATAAGATTTATCTTAAATACTTATCTATTCATAAATCCCCTTTTTATGCTCATAAACATCAATTTTCCATAAAATCCTAATGAATTTTTCCTAAGACATTTATGTATGATTACTAATTTCAAATTAGTAACCTTTTTAACTATTCCATAGTTATTAACTCAACTTCTTTATTTATCAATCCCATTAATCCATTTACCCTATCAAATTATTGCAACTTCCATATTTATTACCATTTATTTTCCATTTATTAGAGTTACAGCCTTTTAAATTCCTTTCCCTTTAATTAATTATCCTAAATGCGAATATTACGTGCAAGTGTTGTTATTAGCTAAGTTTTATTTTATTTATTATAAGTGCAATAAATTACGTATATAATCTACTTTTATCAAATATATTCTAGTGGTATACCTTCACTTAAATTTTCTCTTCCATGTTCAATTGTTGGAATCATATCTAAAAAGATTATCCCCTATAATTTCCATAATTTTTTATAAAAAAAACTCAACCCTGGAGGGAAGAGCCCCTTGCCTAGAGAGTCCACCAACCCTAGGAAGGTTTAAGCCAGCCTCAACACAGAGGTTTGATGTTCCCAATCATTTTTATCGGGTTTATGGGAATCCACCTCCGCGCCTTGAGGGGAGTAGGGCAGACGGGTATCGAACTCGCGACCTTGTTAATAGGAGGCAAGTGTCTCAACCACTGCACCACTACTTGCGGACATTTGAATATAAAACAAATGGTTTAACTTTAAAATATAAAAGATTGCATCATTTGAAATTATAAGGAATAATCATTTCTTTTTATTATCGAAATAGACAATGTAAACTACAATGAATTCATACTTTACACATCTCTTTCGCTTTTTACATGCATCTATCCCTTGCTAGATCAAACGCAATATATTTCCAAAAAAGGAAGGAAATCAAACTAGTTTACCAATATTAAACGGATCTAAATTCCAACAATTCCAAACATAGAAAAGTTTACATTCAAACAAGATTAGGGTAATAATACAAATTCATAACATTATTATACAATCAATTCAGATTTGGAATAAATTTCATTCAAATCAATATTCTAAATTCATACTTTTAGGACTAATTTCTATATTAGGTTGTAAACAATTCCAAATCAATTCATAAACAAGAATATGTAGGCGATATTTATTATATTCAGATTATATTCAATTTGTTTCTTACAACTCATATATAATTATCCATTTAGGCATAAAAATCAAATAAACACCAACGGGATAATTTTAATATTATAACAATCTATAAAATTTCTCACCCACCTTTTAAAAGCAATCCAAATCTCCAAATTTAAAGTAGAACATTTGATTCATCTCCAAATCTTTTATAATCCAAGAAATGTGTACAAAAGGGTATATGCATGCACTAGAATTACAAATATGAGAAGAGATTTGGGATTGGGAAAGAAAATAGATACAAATATATAAATTACCTCAAATACGTGTGTAGTTGATTCTCTTCTCTTCTCCTTTTTGTTAGATTTCTACTCTTCTCCAATTTGTATGAATATAGATATAATTATCTTATATTTATAATTTAGAAAGAAAGTGGAGAATAAGAAATGGCAGAGCTTCGTTACTGCCTTCAGAAAAATATGAGAAGAGAAGGGAGGACTGGGCTTGAATTTATAGGCGCTAGAACCAACCAGAACCGTTAGATCGAAATATATTAAATCTAAACCGTTAGGCCTAGGCTAACCCTAGCCACCACACAGAGAATGGTCGATCGCCCCCTACCTAGGGGGCGACCGTCCCTGGTCGACCGCCCATTGTTAACCCAAAAAATGGATCAACACCCTAGTTTGAGTGTGAAAGCACCAACCCTTTTCTTATAGATCAATAATATAGATAATAAGTATGGAAAAGAACAGTAAATGAAAGAAGACAAGAAGATTTTTATAGTGGTTCGGCTGTTAATGAATCCTACAACTACTTTATAGTTTTTATTATAGACTGATTGCTGTTACAAGTAGTGTTTAGTTACAAGGCTTTTGATTGTCCTTAACTAGATTGAATCTCCAATGTTAGAATCCACTGGAGAATCACAGTGAATTCCTTTGGAGATTGTTGTGAGGGAGATGAAGAGTGAAGAATGTTTCTAACAGAGCTTCAGCAACCAGTCCCGAGAAGGGATCCCCTTTGCGCTGTAGGTAGTATGGTATTTATAGAGATTGGAGAGTTTCTGGGCCAGGCCTATTCACCGACTACTTCCAGATGGACTCAGGAAGATGCAACGAAGCTTAGCTCGCGACCCGAGAAAAAACCATGGATCGCTAGTAATCCATGGTCTATGGATTGCTAGTGGTCCATAGATTTAGCTCGCGTGCGAGCCAATCACTTAGCTCCTCCTTTCCCTTCTTCGCCTAGTTAGCTCGCCAAGAATCCATGAACAAGTATGGATCGCTGGCGATCCATGGTATATGGATCGCTAGCGATCCATACACTTAGCATATTTTAGCTTTCTTCGCTTCCCATGTGCCTTAGCGGCCCAATGATGAAGTATGGATCGCTAGCAATCCATGCACTTGGACTTTTTCTGGACTTTGATGTCTGGCATGCTTTTGTTGCTTTGTATCGATGTTGTTCGTGTAGTCTCATTGCATGTTGCTTTGTTTTGATGATGATCTTTTTGCTAGTTGTGTTTGGCTCCTTGTTCTAGTCCCTTCGATTGGCTTTTGAGCTATTCTGACTCGATAGAGTTCTCTCGACTTCCTCTGGATTTTGCTAGGTTAAAAACTCGGATAAAATTTGCCCTCCAGAGTATGCTTTCATTGAAAACAAGGCATGCTCTAGAAGTAACTTCTTTTGAGTTTTCATTTTGTGAAATCTAGTTGATCGTGTCGAGGTTACCATGCAAATTTGGCTTTGACTGTTGAATTTTCGATGTGAATCGTCAGAGTCTACCTCAAGATGTTGTTCTTAATTGATTGACTTCTAATAGCCGCTCGTTTTTTGATATCGATCTGAATTTCAATTCCTGGTATTGACGATGCAATCTTTGCTTCGTAGTTTATGCAAGGGTTTAGGTCAGTAAGTGGGTGCATGATGTAGGTTTGGAGTTGTCCCATATAGTTTTAATTTGACCGGCGGTGAAGCTAAGTTTTGTCTCGAACGATTATACGCCGTTTTGGAGCAAAGTCTTGCTCATCGTCTTTAGCTTTTTCTTCTCGAGAATTTAGTTAAGTTCCCTTCGATATTTTGAATTCCAATGTGACAATTTATTCCAAAATCGAATATAGTGGATGATTCAATCGTATCGCTCTTCCTATTTCTGTATTCTAGTGATCTTGAAGAGAAAAGCTTCCCGCGTTTCTTTAGACAGCGGCTCCGTTATCGATCGTTGATCAATAACGGGTAAGTGTGGAAGAGATAATTTCAAAGGATGATATGGATTGTTTTTCAAATTTAAGCAAGCTATCTACACTAGATTGTTTGTTCAAAGTATTCAGGATACTGGACTCTTCTCATGTAGATAACACACTGTATCTACCCCGGTCAATGCTCAGGACCCGATTGGTCAACATACTTTGACTTCCCTTGGATTTCGGGCGTTGGTTGTATGAAGATATTATTTAAAGTAAAACATACCTGATAGGATTGAATGCCAAGTTCTGTCGTTGAAAATGACTTTTCGGTCATCCAATCTTTAGTCTGGCGGAGGTACTCCCACTCCTCCAGAAGCTGGGTCCTTCACGACTTAGGCTTCGCTTATTATCCCTATCATATTGGGATGATTGATTATAGTTAAATTACAAGGTGCATTTGCTCTTGTAGAGTTGTAGCTGAAGTTCGATCTGGCACAGCTTCAGTCTTTGGAAACTAGTGCATGAGTTATTCGATCGCGAATATCCTTCCTTTGTGGTTTTTGGAATTTGATTTGCACGCTAGCTTCTGTCTCAGAGGACTATTGGCTTAATTCCTCAGCTTTGAGAATTGCTTTTTATTGAACTATGAGGTAGCTTGGTCTAGCCAGTTATGTAGCTAATCCCTACTTATGTTCAATTGAGTTCATTTCAACAAAGTGTTGGTGTAAATGCCTTAGTCCATAGGGCTGATTACTTTGACTACCGAACCAACATATTTTGGGAGACTATGTCTCCTAAGTAATAAGTTCGATTGCCCCAGTTTGATTGACACAATAGCTCCTATCTTCAGGAATTAGGGAATTTGTTGCTTGATCCCAAGATTTGAGTTTTGTAATGATTTTGATATGTATTAAAAAGATGCATTTCTGGCATCTTTTGCTAAAGTAAATTCTTTTGAGTCCGACGTTGAGATCCTAATCATGTGTTGGTTTCTATCTTCAGAAACTCATCCACGAATGACTCAACTCTATGGATTTTTCCTTGATGTTGTAAATCTTCAGATAGCATGAGATGCCAAAAGGTAGGGCCGAAGGTTCAATCAAACTCTTGCTTCTATTTCTGAAAGCCGAAGTGTCGATAGTTTCATTTTAGGCTTTCTTCCTAGCATCACCAAACTTCGGGTAATGGCATAATCCTGCAAGTTGGAACCAAATGATCTAGGTAGACCGTAAGTAGGTCATCGATCCTTCTCGTCATCGCCATACTATGAGCGACGGTTGATTTCTGAACGTTAAATCCTTCATTTCCTTTGTTGGCGATTTTTTGCCAGAATTCTCTATTTTGTGATACATAACCATTATCTAACCAACCTCATGGTTATTCATGTTTGGACTATTGAAACATTTCTTTCGATCAGGTATCTATGCTTCTATCCCTTCTCGAGGGACTAGCTATTTCGAATGCCTGTATTTGGGCGATTGAGAGAGATGGAAATCTATGGGGCGAATTGCTCAATTGCCCCTAGTTTGGCTCTCAATCCCATTCTAGAATTGAGGATGTTCGGGGATTTTATTTCCAACCTTCCATGATTGCTCCCGCATGTCCTTGGCCATGCATACTCTTCTTGGTTGCTGACGTTGTCATGGAAGTTTTGTTCATATGTTCACTCCTATCTTTGAGAATTGATAACCTAGCTACTTGGTTCCAAGCAACATTTGCTCGAGGCTACCTATCTTTTGGCTCTGTCTAAATTATTTCTAAGTTGAATTTTGGAAATTCGGTTGTGCACCAGCTTTCATCCCTAGAAATTAGTACACGAGCAATTCAATCCTGGGATTTCCTTTTGACGCTGCTTTATTCCTGTGCAGTGGTTGATTCCTATGATGAAAGTTCGAACCATCCGGCTGACCTGTGAAAGGATATGTCTTCCGGTCGTTGCCTGTCATTGGGCAATAGTAGCTTGCTGAAGAGAAGGTGGAAACTCGGTTGAGGATCGGCTTCTATCTCTAGAAGCTAGTGCATCGATGGTTCACTGTGATGAGTGTTTCTCATCAGCCCTATAGATTAAATTTTTCTCGGCATTGCCGGGGCAATACCGGTACTTAGTGAGTAGAATGTCTCCTGGAGTTACCGGGGTAACACCGGTAGTTATGAAATAGAAAGTTTCCTAGCATTGCCGGGGCAACACTGGTACTTAGGAAATAGAAAATTTTCTCGGCGTTGCCAGGGCAACACCGGTACTTAAAAGATAAAAGAAGGCCTTGGCATTGGCAGAGCAACACCAACACTCAGGAGGTTGGGATCGATTTTCCCCGTCTATTCGGCGGTGCTCTTAATCCAGTTGGGTACTAGTTTTGGCCTTCGAAAACTAGCACTTCGATGGTTGGATTGTAGAAGTATTTTCTTAGTGCTGCCTATCTTCGGGCAGTGTTAAAGTCATATTGGTGTGGGTTGAATCATTCATCCGATCCTATAGAGTTGAGTTAGATTCCTTTTAACCCAATGTGGCTGTTTTCTCAACGTTGCTTAAATCTGGGAGATGCCATGTTCTGGAAGGGTGGGAGTCCCAAGTGTTTCCACTGCCTAGCTTTGTTCATAACCATAGAGTATTACCCTTGGAGATGCAAGGTTGTTGCTTAACCAATTCCATAGCTATTCTTATTCACGAAAAATCGAACTTCCTCCTACCGGTTTTTGTTATGATCCGACGACTATCTGCAGAACCCTTCATTTCTGGGCGGGACCCTTTACTTCTAGGTGTCAAACTTTAGATTCTTATAGAAAATCTGAAATTATGGAGCAAGTCATCACATTGCCCTTGGTATGATCGCATTCATCCCTACACTGATCATGGGCCACTAGGGTTCGGTAGTGTTTGTCTTGAATCTGTGACACTTAACCTTGCTTGTTTCGGGCCATATGCATTATGCTGGACTAATAGCATTGTTGTGGATATCAACCTTATTCGTTGGTTCCAATCTTCGGGAATCAATGGTTTAACTGCTTGATTTTGAGCGTTCTCTCCTTGCCGTTGTTTGACTTCGGATAACAGCTGTTTTTTGCAACTTAGGGTTTGAGACCTCATTCGAGCACCTGCTTCTGCCTTTGGAAGCTGGTGCGTTGATGATTTGATTCTGGAAATGCCTTCCGTCATCATCTATCTCTGTACGACGGTAAGTTCCTCCTTTTATTGCAAGTTGGAGCAATCTTTTATCCTGACCAAGTGTTAGTGTGTTATGTGCCCCTCAGTCTATAGGGCTGATTATTCTGAACAATTGATGTGAGACTTGATGTTCTGGGCAGCTCCCTGGATGCCCCCAGTCAAAGGTACGTCGCGGCTCCTATCTCTGGGAACTCGTGACTTGGGTCTTGAATTTTGATATTTTGTACATTAACTTTGGTCAAAGTTCAGAATTCTTTGCTGACTTCTTGGTTTGTGAGCTTTGCGGCACTACCGAAGCAATGTCGGTTCTTTCGGGTAGTGGGAGTTGATCCCTGTTAATCCTGCAATAGACAAGTTTCCCGGTGTTGTCGGGACGACACCATATTTTAACGGTTCGTCGATGATATCAGAGCAACATCAAGCAGTGTTTGCACAGCTTATCAGATGCGTGTATTTTAGGATTGATATGTCCTGTCGATTTGGATTGATTCTGGCGCTCCTCGGTGTTGCCTATCTTCGGGCAATGTGAGGAATTTATGTTTTAGGAGTGTGATTTCACGGCTTTGGGAGTTAATGCGTGGCTTATGAAATGCGCGAATTTTGGAACCGATATGACCCGTCAGTTCGGAACAGTTTTAGTGCTCCTCGATGTTGCCTATTTTCGGGCAACGAGAGGAGTTTGAGTTTTAAGAGTCAGTGCGCGACTTATGGAGTGCGCGGCTTTTCATACTCCTCGGTGTTGCCTATCTTTGGGCAATGTGAGGAGTTGGTATTTTGAAATTTAGTGCGCGGCTTTTCGTACTCCTCGGTGTTGCTCATCTTCAGGCAACGTGAGGAGTTGGTATTTTGAAATTTAGTGCCCGGCTTATGAAGTGTGCGGCGTTTGCTACTCCTTGGCGTTACCTATCTTCGGGCAACGTGAGGAGCATATGTTTTGGTGCGGCTTACGAAATGCACGGCTTTTTATGCTCCTCGGTATTGCCTATCTTCGGGCAATGTGAGGAGCGTATGTTTTGACGCGGCTTATGAAATACGCGGCTTTTGGTACTCTCGGCGTTGCCTATCTTCGGGCAACGTGAGGAGCGTATGATTTGGAACGGCTTACGAAATGCGTGGCTTTTTATGCTCCTCAGTATTTCCTATCTTCGGGCAATGTGAGGAGCATATGTTTTGGCGCAGCTTATGAAATGCGTGGCTTTTGGTACTCCTCGATGTTGTCTATCTTCGAGCAACATGAGGAGCGTATGTTTTGGCGCGGCTTACGAAATGCGTGGCTTTTTGTGCTCGTCGGTGTTGCCTATTTTCGGACAATGTGAGGAGCGAAATTTTTTGCATAGCTTATGAAATGCACGGCTTTTGGTACTCCTCGGCATTGCCAATCTTCGGGCAACATGAGGAGCTTATGTTTTGGCATGGCTTACGAAATACGCGGCTTTTTAAGCTCTTCGGTATTGCCTATCTTCGGGCAATGCGAGGAGCGTATGTTTTGGCATGGCTTATGAAATGCGTGCATTTCGTACTCCTCAGTGTTGCCTATCTTTAGGCAACGTAAGGAGCGTATGTTTTGGCGTGGCTTACGAAATGCACGGCTTTTCGTACTCCTCAGTGTTGCCTATCTTCGGGGAACATGAGGAGCGTAATTTTGGGCCTTCCTGATGTTTCCAGAGGAGCGATACCAGTTCTTAGAAGGTGAGGATCGAGTTTTCCCATCAATCTGGCGATTTGACTTCGCTGGAACACGATTTTGTCGTTTCTAAGCGATAATTGGTTTTTGGATCAGATAACCGTGGCTTGGACGATCCTCTCGAATTTCGGGAAGATGGGCATGGCCAAAGAGATAAGGTTGCCATGGTGGAGAGATCTACAGCTGACTGCATGGAGATGGTTATGAAGAAAGAGCTTATGGAAGTTAGGGTTAAGACTCTCAGTTTTTGGTCCAAACCGCCTTTAGAGAATTGCACTTTAACTGGCATGCAATCTAAGAGGAAAAGGAACCGATCACCAAGGGTGGTAAAGGAGGAGTTGGGAAGAAGTAAGCAAGTATTATGATTTTATTTCGTTTGTTGTGCTAGCTAGATCGTTAAGTCTGTAGTTGTCAGAATGCCCGAATTTTTGATCGGGCATAACAGAACTGTGGTATGATTAGTCTCCGCCTTCCTTGTGGCTATTTAAGTGTGTGTGGTGCCCCCCATGCCACAGGGCTATTGGCGCACTTGAACTGTATCTGGGGTTTCTCCACAACTCGTCTGATTGCCTCCAGTCCAGTGGGTGCGGTTCTCCCGAGTTCTAAGTCTTGGCTTGATTCGAGTCAGCATCTGATTAACCACAAGCTCAGTTCAGTTTTGGCTTAGATCCTTTAAGCAACTATGAAGCTCTGGAGTTCAACACTGTTTGTTTGATAAGTCGTTGGAAACAATTCCGTTAATTATGCAAAGTGGCTGATATGATTGTCGACTTGTGGTCCCGGAGCGTGACTTCGTTTACCTCGGGGAGCTCTGGATCAAATGACTGCTGATCTTCCAGTTCACCTTCATGGATATCAGTCATACATAAATTTCACCGTTCTACGGGTTTGCCTTCACGATGCTTTACTTCGTGAAAGACCTTCCCGATCGCGAGAGCTTTTTTGGATCAAATGGCCGCTGATCTACTGGTTTACCTTCACGACGCTTTAATTCGTAAAAGACCTTCACGTTCGCGAAGGGTTTTTTGGATCAGATGACCGATGATCTACCGGTTCACCTTCACGATGCTTTAGTTCGTGAAAGACTTTCATGTTCGCAAAGGGTTTTTTGGATCAGATGAACGCTGATCTACCGGTTCACCTTCATGATGCTTTAGTTCGTGAAAGACCTTTACGTTCACGAAGGGTTTTTTGGATCAGATGACCGCTGATCTACCGGTTCACCTTCACGACTCTTTAGTTCGTGAAAGACCTTCACGTTCGCGAATGTTTTTTTGGATCAGATGACCGCTGATCTACCGGTTCACCTTTACGATGCATTAGTTCATGAAAGACCTTTACGTTCGCGAAGGGTTTTTTGTGGTCGGATGTCCGCCAACCAGACGGCCTTGGATTGATAATTAATCGATTCCGAGAGGTTTTTAGGTCATGTGTCCGACGACCCCACGGTCTTAAAGCAGTGATTCATTGACTTGAAGAGGAATTTTTCAGATTTAGCTCGAGGAAACACAATTTTATCAGTTCCTGTAGGCTAAGGTGTTGGATCTATTTGTTCAATGATCCTTTGGACAAGACTTCTCGATGCCACCAGCAACGCCGGTTCTCAGAAAAGGATTGACATGACTCGTCGAGGGCATAGAAGCATTTCTTTTACCGTGCTATCTGCAATGCCCCTAGTGCCCCAGTACGGCTCATTTGGAAAAGGAGAGTGGACAAGGATGGATGAGAAGGCATCGCTTTAGGTTGCTGTCCCATTCCTTAGTTGCTAGCTAGCTAGAGTGTTATTTGATAATCATCTTTTCGTCTAATTTTGTCAGTTAGCCGGGGTACTTTTCTATTAGGTCTTAGTAGCCTTGCTTAGGCAGAAGGTCCCTGAGGTCCTGTAGCTCCTTTACCGTTTAGTATGTTCTTTGGCACACCGCCAGGTTTGCCTTCTTCTAATTGCACTACTTCTAATCTTTAGAACTGGTTTGCCTTCCCATAGAATTCTTCTAGGGTAGTAGGTTGTTTTATCCTTTAATGATTCCCGAGGGCCATGCAGCAGACTGCATCCATCGCCCTCGCTTTGTCCATATGCTAGTCATACCTGTAAAGAAGCAATTTCAAATTAGTTCTACAGTTGTATAAAAGGTATAGTTGGCATGATAAACTTCTTTGGATATTCTGCATGTTGAACGGCTTCGGTGAATGGGTTTCGATTGGAAAAGATGCTTTAATTATTGTCAGATCGGTCCGTTTTCAAGTTACAGTTGTTTATAATACTTGAGAATGATATATGCATGATTGTCTATGCTTGAATGATTGGAAATGCCGATTGAATGACAAATCACTTATGATGGGTTCAATGATCAGTGATGATCCTAAAAGAATTCAAACTAGGTGAGATCGGTATGGGGTGACAAAGAAAGCCCCACTAGGTTGCATTCCAAATTTCAAGGTATTCGGAGTTCACACGTTCGAGTTATGGGCAAAAGAAGATGGATCGACATTGATGGATTGGTGGTATTTTACTTGGAGTCCGACCTGAGAAAATTTGCCATTTTCTTGGAGTCAGCACATGATTCGCTTGGAGTCACAGAATTTGAAGTGCTGGGTTGGTGACAAACATTGCTTGGAGCCATTTGCATGTTTGCTCGAAAAAAATATTGGTTTTACCTGAGTCTGTTTTCGGGCCAGAATTTCCTAGGTTTAGTTCGAGTCAAATGGGTGATTACCCGAGTTCGACTTCGAGTCAGGACTTCCAGAATCTGCTTCAAGTCTGGACGATTACTCGAGTTTGACTTCGAGTCAATCCTGAAGTGAGTTTTTTAACAACCATTTTGACGATTTTTGATGATTTTTGACGATGACCATTCTTGATAGGAGCTCCATGATGGGATTCAAAGCTGGTCAGTCGGGAGTGGACACCATATCCCGTGGGAGCTTGGACTTGTAATCGATTATATCCCTTTCGAACCCCTTAGCATCCTTCTCCCATCTCGTTCCATGTAGGTCACTGCAAATCAATGAAATAGTATGGATCGCTAGTGATCCATGACATAGCATATGGATCGCTGGCAACCCATATACTTAGAATATTATTGGACTTTGCTTTCTGGAATTTATGGCGGTCTGGTTAAAAGGTATGGATCGCTAGCGATCCATAGTGCATGGATCGCTAGAGATCCATGTACTTAGTTGATTTTTGAGCTTTGCTCTTTAGATCGCGTCTACTATCTCATGTTGATGTTCTTCATCTAATTTCGTAGCTTGTTGCCTTGTTTTGATGATGATCCATATGCTGGTTGCATTAGACTGCTATTGGATCATGATGCAAGGGGATTGGTGGACCCACGAGCTAACCATATGGACCGCTAGCGATCCATAGGAGATGGATCGCTAGCGACCCATCACCTTAGCATGTGTTTGCTTGCTTTTTCTCCGATCCTTCTTGGTTGGTTCTTCTGTTCTCAAATCAAACCTTCTAAGCAGAGATTGAGGTTCTAACTTCTAAACCTATCTGACCCAAAGTAGTAACTAGATCTAAGCCTGAGTTCATCTCTCAATGAAATCACCAAAATGTTAACCCAAAAAATGGATCAACACCCTGGTTTGAGTGTGAAAGCACCAACCCTGTTCTTACAGAGCAATAATATAGATAATAGGTATGGAAAAGAACAGTAAAAGAAAGAAGACAAGAAGATTTTTACATTGGTTCGGCTGTTAATGAAGCCTACGTCCACTTTATAGTTTTTATTATAAACTGATTGCTATCACAAGTAGTGTTTGGTTACAAGACTTTTGATTATCCTTAGCTAGATTGAATCTCCAACGTTAGAATCCACTGGAGAATCATAATGAATTCCTTTGGAGATTGTTGTGAGGGAGATGAAGAGTGAAGAATGTTTCCAGCAGAGCTTCGGCAACCAGTCCCGAGAAGAGATCCCCTTTGTGTTGCAGGTAGGATGGTATTTATAGAGATTAAAGAGTTTCTGGGCCATGCCTGTTCATTGACTGCTTGCTGATGGACTCAGAAAGATGCAACGAAGCTCAGCTCGCGACCCGAGCCAAAATAATGGATCGCTAGCGATCCATGGTCTATGGATCGCTAGCGATCCATGGATTTAGCTCGCGTGCGAACCAATCACTTAGCTCCTTCTTTCCCTTCTTCGCCTAGTTAGCTCACCAAGAATCCATGAACAAGTATGGATTGCTGGCGCCATGGTGTATGGATCGCTAGGGATCCATATACTTAGCATATTTTGGCTTTCTTCGCTTCCTATGTGCCTTAGTGACCCTGTGATGAAGTATAGATCACTGGCGATCCATACACTTAAACTTTTTTTGGACTTTGATGTTTAGCATGCTTTTGTTGCTTTGTATCGACGTTGTTCGTGTAGTCTCATTGCATGTTGCTTTGTTTTGATGACGATATTTTTGCTAGTTGCGTTTGGCTCTTTATTCTAGTCCCTTCGATTGGTTTTTGAGCTATTCTGACTCGATGGAATTCTCTCGCCTTCCTCTGGATTCTACTGGGTTAAAAATCCAGATAACACCCATGATGGTGGGTTGACCCGTGGGCTCGAGTTAATTTAGTTAATTTTTCTTATTTATTTATTTTTGTTTCAGATTCATTTTTCGTCCGTAACTTCTTCGTTTGGACTCCGATCATAAAACTCCAAATATGAAAGTTGCTCAGAATTTCACCATAAATGCAATGGTGTAAGTTTCAATGTTAAATTCCATCATTTGCATAAATTCCATATTTGAAGCCTAATTAATTAACTAACTAACTAATAAATAACTAACGCCAAATTACGGGATGTTACACATTCGAACACAATTTTTTTCAAAACATTTGTCGCTATATCCTTAAAACAAATCAGGCCATGTCCTAACGTAATCGTGACTTAGTCTATGAGTTAACGCATATGATTGACACTAGTATTGTGCAGTTAATCTTAGATTTGGGGAACTTTTTCTTTTATTCCAAAACAACAAACTGCCTATAAGCGTATTTATTAATTTGAGCTTTTAAGACATAAGGATAATGACCCATGATTTCGCAACAACCTTTTCCTGTCCTCCGCTCAATAAAATTTATTTTTCCTGAAATCCTAAAGTTTAAGGGATTAAAGCATTTTAATTTCTAGCTGCTAACTCAATTTCCTAATTTATCTTATAAACTTTTGGTCTTACCCACATTTTATCGCTAGTTAAATGTTCTTATGAGACCTCTCCAATACATTTGTACAGCGGTCAAAGATCATCTGAACCATCGACACAGTAATAAATAGGAACATATCTCATATCATATCATACACTTTTCCAATAACCTAAGGGAGACAACTAGCGATTACAACCCAAAAACCCTATATAAAAAATTTGCTTGTAGTTACCATTCATCATCAACTGGAGTTAATGATGTTGTGGTCTTAACACTCCTTACTAAATTAAGATAGGTATTTCTAGTATGTTATTCAACTATGACTTAACTTATCTCCTTGACTTCTAATAAATAATTTTTATCCATTACTTCAATCATTCCACTCGATTATGGGATAAATTGGCATTCCTACACTGCAGTGGATAAGAAATATGAATTATGTGCATTTAAAACAAATCATCAGAATTTTTTTTAGTGGAATAATTTTCCTACCACCTATCTTGCCTTCTTCAACCAACGTCCTTCATGTGTATTTGTCATTTCACTACTCTCTTCTCCAACAATACTACTATCTTTTCTAAATCTAAATCTCTTGACTAACTTTGGTATTTACTTCCGTTGTATCCTTGATATGAGTATACCTTGGGACTCACAAAATTATACTTTGATATCATTCCTTATTCCTTTACGGGTTCTTCTTATGGCTTCCACACATCTCTAATAAAATATTCCTAGGTTCATACCAACATTCCTTATATTTAACAAGGATTCCTTGTTGCTACTCTACAAGCATTCGTAGCTAATTTGTTCATAGCCTAAAACCTTTACCCCTTCTTACCAAGGTAGGGATACCTATCTACTCAATATTAAAAATTTGGTTTGGTTCTCACCATTCTTTATAAAACTAAAACTTCACATTCATGAAGTACCTAATCCAAAACCCATCTTTAAAAATTTAAACTTAGAAACCTTTTTCAAAAATTTCTTGGATTCAAAAGGAACCATGAAAAATTTCCTTTTTCTAACCAACTCTACATTTTTAAGGACTTTCTACAACAGAGATTTACTTCTTTTAAAAGTAGGATTTTAACTCAAAACATTCAAAAACTCAATTATTACACCAAAGCATTTTTTCAAAAGCATCTTCTATAACTTTAAACAATGAAAAGTGGAGTTGACAAGGATAACTTCCATCTTATTATTTTCCTATCACTCATGTTATTTCCGCTTCCACCCTTGGCAGAGATTTTAATAGAATATGAGGGGGCTTATAAAAGATACTTGCAATTGCTGCATCTGTCTAAGCATCTGTCTAAAATATATGTGTAATTACTACATATCTATGGAATTTATCCATTCTTCGTATCCTATTCATATTGCTTCTCTCCCATATTATTTTGAACTGGACTACTAATCCTTTTTTATATAAATTCCTATTGTTGTTTCTATCTAAATTTCTAATACTACTATTAAAATTTCTCCTACCTAAATTTCCTTCAAGTGACTTCCACTTCTTTAATAATATATTCCTCTTATCTTAGTTATCGGCCATTCTTACCTTTCTATTCTCTATACCCCATATGAATTAAGTACCATTTCCATTTATCCACTCCTCAAAAATGATTTTAAAATGAAACTTCCAAATTTACAAAAATAGAAAAAATCATCGAGCCAAACCTATTCTCTATTTTCCATTCATTTCAAAAACAAAAAACCCTTTTTTCCAAAAACCTTTAAATCAAAACATTTGACCCAACCAATTTTGAACTAAGAATTTCAAATTTTACTTACTTTTTCAAAACTACAACTTCTCAATAAATTCTTTGAAAAACCCATTCAAAACGTTTCAAGGAATTTCCATAAATTTGTTGTCAAATTCTTTCACATGGGGTTGGATATTGAAATGGACTTTCTTTCTTTCTACTCCTTCTTAACTCTTCTTCATCAAAAAATTATGCTATCTTCTAGTGGTGATTACTGTACACCTTATTGCGAGAACTTTCTCCACTCTTTCATACCTTAATTTCGGATGTCTGCAACATATAATTTCCTGCTTCCTATTTGTCTAGATGAAATATGCATCTTCAATCGGCAATCCATCAAAATCCACTATCATAAGGCCGCCTACGCCCAACAAAGGAGCCAAGTACCATCCGACCTTCGAGATTCTTCTATATGTCATAATCCTGCTCTTCTTGGTCAATGCCTTTGATACGGCCTACATTCCATGGGGTAATCGTGGTAGGTGTATAATTTAATTCTATTTATTGGCCCAACTCATAGTTTCCTTATCCATCCTTTTGGAATATGGTCGCAACTACTTCTATAGTCAAAATTTATAGAGTTTGGCATATATATATATATATATCTACAATTATAAGTAAAAATACAAACATGTTTCTTAGCGTATCCTAGTTCCTATGATCGACTAACCTATGTTTCGATACCAAATGTAACAACATGCACCTTAATGGGCTTAAATTTTGACAAAATCAAAACTCAAGTCCATTAGGGTATAGACCATTAGTTTTGGTAACTTGTAATAAAGACAAGCATATCGAAGAGCGATCAATATAAACTCTCAACGGAATTGAAAAATATATAATAGAATATACGTACTGACTAAATCTACCACCTTGGAATCAATATTATTCCTTGGATGTCTAGTGCCCTGTCAGTGCCGAGCATGAATAAGAAAACTTCTCCATCTTCCATTCTCGTCTTGCTCCAGTATCCCATCTCTCTAAATCTATCACGTGGGTTGTAATAAGGAGGGGGTCAGAACAACGTTCTGGTGATTGGAAAATTACATACTTTACCCACACCATTAATTTATGCAGATTAATTTCCATTTAAGTGTTATGTCTATTACTTATGGCTAATCCATTAAGTCCTATGTGCGTGCGTACGATATGCCTAACCTCCTCTGAGGTATAACTACATACACGTATATGACGTTCTACATATATGTCTAACCTTTTTACCACCCAAAAACCTCGACCACTTAATACTTCTTAGATAAGGAGGAGGCGGACCAAATGACCATTTAATACCACAATCCCCGAAGCGGACCCTCTGCAACATAACACAAGTTGACTGTTTATAGCTACAGAGACCGAAAACCCCTATATACGGCTTTATAATTTGTAGTTTAATTGTTGTTCTACTAACGCATCCAAAAGACTCATCTAAGGGTTAACTAGCCCACCTCCAATAAACTAATTTTTATCCAACCATCTACTTTGAGGTATGTGCATCTCCCATATGGATTCTACACTAGTAGGTAGCAAAATCCATCAGGGCATAATCCAAATCTTTGCTACCGCTCGCTCGAAACCATTGGTTTCCATAGCCTATATGCCAGATCTACTACTAAATACCGATACAAAATACTAACATAGCCCACCGACCTTCAACAGTTGACATTTCATTTAGACTAACCTAAGTAAGTCAAGAAAAAATTCCCCTTTCAATTACTTAATACCTCTTATTGGAAATGAAGCAGACCCTATTTTCCTAAAAGTGCTGGGCCATTTAATACTTCGAATTCGAGGCGAATCCTAGTTATATTTTTCTCTTACCTATCCATAACGCATGTCCCTTTCCCACAGGTCTTACAGTTGGAAGTGTCTCACATCGATAGTAAGTATACACAACTGTTGGTTGCCTCTAAGTGAACAACAGACTTCTATTGTGTAACTCCATTGACCTCGTATCCCAATCCACTAAACCAAACCTATCACCTAAAGCCCAAGTGTTGGGCTAGGCCCATTATTTCTGGGCTAGGCCCATTATTTCATGCTCGTTCTAAACGTATAATTAAAACTATATAATTTTTTACTATGAAAATTATATTGCCTTCTACTTATATTTAATAGTAATAATACTTACTTGTTAGCTACGTAATTATTCTTATTTTATATGCTTAGGCTTTGGTTCCTTGTTTCCTTCTTATGTCTAAAAATGTCCATTGTTCGTAATAGTTGGTCATTAATGTCCAAATTGGATAATCTCTAATGATATTTATTTACCCATTTCAAAATTCACATATTATGCCTATTCAATTACCCTATAAATGTCATATTAAATTTTCTAATCAGTACCTATTTAATTCTTTTACCTCTCTATTAATTATAAATTTATTGCCTGTTAAATTTGTAGTTATTGTCCATATATTATAGAATTACTATTCCTTTCTTTTTCAACCTCCTAGTCCTATAATTATTACGTTATTAATAACTAATACGAATATCATCATAAATTACGCTACGTATATACATTTTTATTTTTAATCATTAAATGCAGTTATATGTGTATATGTGTGTGTATATATATATATCCTATTTCTAACTATTAATTCCTAAACTAGAACATCCCTTTCCACATTTTAATTTATCAAAGCTACCCTTACAAAAGGGATTACCATTATACTTTTCATAAATTAACCAAAAGTAAGGCCTTGCTTGGTTTGAAATTTCAAGGAATTATTTTTCTTCTTTTATTGAAATAAACAGTGTAAATTACGGAGAATAATGTCTATACTGTATATATCTCTTTCCTTTTTGGTATATTCCTTGTCAATTCAAACGATGCACTTTTATACATATTTTTTGAATTGGTACATGGAAATAGATATAACTAAATTATATCCCACTCCAAATAAATTAAAATATAGAAATTCACATTTCAAGTCAATTAGGGCAACCTAATTTACAACCCAATTATAGATTTGGGATAAACTCTACAACTTACAAACATTTTCCAATAATTATTATTTGGGATCGATTTCAAATTTCCAGATTGGGTTATACATACTATTCCTATTCCAATTACCTATTTTATAGAATATGTAGACGATAATCCTATATGTTTGTTTTAAGCCTATAACTCATCAAATCTTATACAGGCATAATAACTAAATAAAATTCAACAATATAAAATTTAATGTTATAAATAAATTATATAATTTTACACTTACCTTTTAAGCTTTCCAAATCTCCCAAAACTGAGTCCATTCTTTTACTTGACTCCTTTTCCATTCTAACCTAAAAGAATATGTATAACAAGTTTTATACATACTATTAAAATTACAGATATGAGAAGAGATTTAGAGTTAAATGTAATATAGATTTATAATAATCAAAATTACCTTTTCTTTCGCAATGTTGATTGGTTTCTTCTCTTTTATTTTCCGCCCTTCTCCAATTTTTATGTTTGTGTGTGTGTATATATATATATAATTGTATAATTTATAGAAATAGTGTTGAAGGAAAAATGGCAGAGCTTCGCTGCTTGGATAAAAAATTATGAGAAGATAAGTGAGGGGTTATGCCTGTATTTATAGGTGCTCGAATTAATCGTAACTGTTAGATTAAAATAATAAAATCCGTGCCATTGGCCAAGGTTCAAACCCTAGCCGCCACCATCCGGCCGGTTGACCGCTCCTCATAGGCGGTCGACCCTTAGCGGTTGATCGACCCAATAAGAGGGTCGAATGGTAGGGTCTGCATTTAATTATAATTTATTTCCTTTTTCGTTTTTAATTATTTTCTCTCTGGAAACTCCAAATGTTGATAACTTATTCGTTTGAGCTCCGATCGTAAAACTCCAAATATGAATGTTGCTCGGAAAATTGCCACGAATGCAACATTGCAAGTTTCGTGGCTAAATTATTTAATTTTCTCAAATTCCATTTTTGGAGCCTTATTAATTATTTATTAATTATCGTTAATTTTATAGGGTATAACATTCTACCCCTTAAAAGGATTTTGTCCCCAAAATTCCCCTGGGGTTGAATCATGTAACATAGCATGTAACCAATCTATGATATCCAACCAATTAGTGTTCAACCAATTTTGCAGCCAAATGTGTAAGAGTGCATGGTGTATCATAACATATAGGACATGCATGTAAAATAATTCCAAATCGGTGTCTCCTATATAAATGCATTCTTTTAAAAACATTTTGAAAATATGGCAGGAGCCTTATTAGAAAATGGCATTTATGTGATTAATATTAATTATATATGTGCTGTGAGTAATTCTTCGAATAATGATATAAATAAAAATTATCTTTAGCATTGTAAACTAGGTCATATAAATGAGAAACGACTATAAAAATTGAAAACCAAGGGTTTTCTACCATCATTTGATTCTGAATTATTTAATATGTATGAGTCGTGTCTCAAAGGTATTATAACCAAGCATCCCTTTAGTGGAATCAATGAAAGAGTTAACAAACTCTTTGGTTTTATACATAGTGACGTATGTAGCCTGATGCCTATAGTTACTAAAAATAATTGTTCTTATTTTGTAACCTTTACAGATGATTTCTTAAGGTTGGTATATCTATATCTTATGAAGAACAAATCAGATGTCTGTGAAAAATTTATTGAATTGAAAATCAGATGAACCGAAAGATTGAAATACTTCGATTCGATTAAGGAGGTAAGTAAGTTAGATAGGAGCTCCAATGGTACTTAAAAGATAATGGGATTATCTCTTAGGTTGCTCCATCGTGTACTCTATAACACAATGGTGCTTCAGAGCAAAGGAATAAAACCTTATTAGATATGGTTCATTCCATGATGTGTAAGGCTGAGTTACCTCTATCATATTGAGGATATACACTAGAAACTGCAACGTATATGTTGAATTTGTTGCTCATTAAATCTATGCCTTAGATGACATATGAGATATGGCATGTGAAGAAACCCCACCTCAATTATTTGAATGTGTGGGGTTGTCCAGTCTATGTTAAGAACGTCGATGCCAATAAGTTTGAGACAAGATCGGTCTTATATAAGCTCATAGGATATATTTTCTACAACGCCGAAGAACAAAAGGTCATTATTTCTTAAAATGTTGTCTTTTTAGAAAAGGAATTTCTATCAAAAGAAATTAACAAGCTATAGAACTAGATGAGATCCGAGAGTCGGACATTGAGAACGAACTAGTGGGAGAACCAAATTCATCCATATACGAAAACACACAACCTATTAGAAGGTCTAGCCAGTAGAAAATTATCTTGCACCAGAGAGATACTAGGATTTTCTCGTGGATGACGAGAAGGAGGATTGTGTTTTAGACGATGACACTCTTTTATCATTCCAACAAGCACTGCAGAGTAAAAATTCTATACATTGGCTTGGAGTTATTAAATTAGAGATGGATTCCATGTATGAAAAAAGTATGGACTTTGTCTGACATACCCAAAGGAATAAAACGCATCGATTGCAATTGGATTTTTGAAAAAAGCTAAATGTAGATGGACAGGTGGAGACTTATAAAGGAACGTTAGTTACAAACGGAGTTCGTCAAATTCAAGGTGTTGATTATGACGAGAACTTTTTGCCCATAGAAATGCTTTAGTCCATTCGGATAATGTTAGCATTGCTATGTTCTATGACTAAGAAATATGACAAATAGATGTAAAGACTACAAGGCTTGCATGGAAGTGAGGGCAAGGTTGTCTGTGTGTCACAGCCCGAGCGTTTCGAGGGAACGGAAGTGAGGGCAAGGATTGCAAGTTGTTAAGGTCGATTTATGGACTTAAACAAGCTTTAAGGAGTTGTAATAAGTGTTTTGATAAAGTAATTAAATAGTACGGTTTTTTTCAAACACAGAGGAAGCATGCGTATACTGAAAGGAACAAGGAAATGCTACTTGTTCTTGGTGTTATACATCGATGATCTTTTCATGACTGGAGATAACATTTCATTATTGAAATTTATGAAAGCATGGCTTTCCAAGAACTTCTCCATGAAGGATTTGGAAGAAGCAGTATGTATATACTAGGTATAAAGATCTATAGAGATATATCTAAAAGGCTATTGGGATTGTCCTAATCCCTATACACAGATACTGTACTTAAAAGGTTCGGTATGGATAATTCCAAGCATGGAAATGTTCTAACGTAATATGGAATATGTCTTTCTAAGAAAGACGCTCCTCAGATTGATGAGGAGAAAGAGTGTATGAAGAGGATATTGTATGCTTCAACAATCAGTTTCATAATATATGCTATGCTATGTACTAGACCGAATGTGGCATATGCATTAGGATATGTAAGCCGATACTAGTCTAATCCTAGAGAAAAGTATTTCATGGTTGTGAAATGTATATTAAAGTATTTTAAAAATACTAGAGACTTATTCTTGATATATGGGAATGACCTCCTTATGAAGGGATCTACTAACTCTAGCTTTCAAAGTGATATCGACAAGAGCAAGTTGGTGTCAGGTTATGTCTTTACTATTTATAGTGGGGCTATTATTTGGAAAAGTTCCAAACAAGAAGCAGTGGTTGATTACATGATGGAGACAAGTACATCGTCCTCAATGAAGCAGCTAAAGAAGCGATCTAGATGCGTATTTTTAAGTGAGCCAAGAGTGATTAACGACATGGAGAATCCAATGGCATCATTTTGTGATAACAATATGGTGCTGTAGATCGCAAAAGAGCCTAGAGCACACAAGAAATCATGACATATTCTTCGAAAGTTTCACATAATCAGAGAATTAGTTGAGGACAAAGAGGTCATGATACAAAGAGTAGATACCAAGGACAACATAGAAAATCCATTCATAAAGGGTCTAGCTCGATTAGTTCTCATCAACCTAATCGAAGGGATAGAATTGAGACTCCATAATTGGCCCTAAGTGTAAGTAACGGTTCATAATATGACAAATTAAATTAAATTAATAATAAGAGGATACTATTAAGATAAGATAATTTAATTACAAGAATTGCCTAATGGAGATTTGATTAATTAAGTTTGAGACACTTTATAAAATTAATTGAACGAACCAAGGGCAATTAGAACAATTAAAGTTGGACTTGTTAATGAACCAAGTCAAGTCTGGCCACAATTGCTAAAAGAAGAAGAAGAAAATTTCAAGAGGAGGAGAAGAGAAAGGATCCAAGTTCTCAACTTTAAAGAGAAGGAGATTAAACTAGGTTTTTCAAGGATTAAAGTTGAGTAAAACCTTTTTCTAATACCTTATCCCTACCTATTGGGTTTGGATTTTATTTTATGTGAGTGTTTTAATGACGCTAAAACTTATTTGGATGTTTGAAACATGGTTTGTTATGTTTGGAATTTAAATAAAATAAACTTGTTCATGTTATAGGATAAAACTTGATTAAATCATATGTAAATGCCACAAAATTTTAATATGATGTTTGTAAAGATGAATTAGAGATGTGTATTGAATTTTAGAACTTTTGAAATTTAGTTTGAATTAATATGAATTTTCTAAGTGGAAAAAATAGTTAATTTCATGTAAAATTAATTATTAAAAACAATAAAATTAATTATTTTGACTTGAAATTTTGGAAAATGGTAAAATATGATAAGATAGATTTTTGGTGGATTTTTGGGATTTTCCCCATTAAATTTCAAGTTTCTATGAATTAAATGGCAAAGGAAAGGAGTAATTAATTAATAGTGATTTAATAAAATGACCATGTCAATAGCCGTTTCTAAAAAGTAAACTACAGAGAAATACAACAGCCAATGAGAATTCAACTAAAGTTATAACTTATATTGGTATAAAATCATATTTCAAAATAATTACATTTATGCCATTTAACTAATGAAACAACCCACAATGACTACATACATAGATACACACACACACACACACACACACACATATATATATATATATGGGTTTATACGTGATATCCTAGGAGCTATTTATCCACGATGGCCTTGGGAAGGTTAGCAACAAAAGCTCTTTCAAGATTTACCCACGAAGTCTAAGCTTATAATTTAGCTTACGATGGCTATTGGAGATAACATGCGATGGTTAAGGAAGGGATAGCTTATGATAGCTACGGAAGGAATGACTCACGATGGCTATGATGAGAATGATGAGTGTTGGCTTAATCGGATAGCATGCGATGACTGCTATGAAGATAAGGCGCTATGGCGTGAATGAGATAGCACACGATTGCTAAGTGTGGAATAAGGCACGATGATCATGGTTAAATATGACACGACGACTTTGATGGACATTATGCGCGATGGTCTTAAGTAAAATAGCATGCGATGGCTTGGTGGGATTACATGAGATGGCTTAATGGGAGTGGCACGCAATGCCTATGTGGAAGATTACCCAAGAACGTTGCTAGAGAAGTATTGCAGTTAGCTTAGGATGCTATCTACGCGAAGGCCTTTGAGAAGATAACCCACGATAATTATATAATTATATTATGTGAAAGCCTAGGATAAAAGACTCATGGTGACCATAGGATAATCATTTCACGATAGCTATGCTAACACGTTTAAAGGCTATGGGATAGCCAGAATACGATGGTTAATGATAATTCGCAAAAGCATGGGATGCTTTATTTTTCTAAGTAAAATGAAGAAAACATAGGGCACTTTTGAAGACAGTTTCCAAGTGTTATCGTACTATTTTATAGGGATGAAAAAAAGGTTTTATAAATCATAATTGTGTTAACTTATTTTTTAAATAGAAGAAAGCTTAGAGAAACTAATAGATGATAGGGTATCATTTAAGTGAAAGATAAAGATGTTTTATCTAAATGTGTAGGGTGGATTCTAAATGAGTAAATGAAATGGGTTGAACCATGATCGTAAAGATATACCGGCTCATGGAGTTATTCGAAGGCAGGGTGCCTTGACTATTAGTCTGAAGTCCAATGGTATATGGTAGGGTTCCATGATAGGTTTCAATCCTAAAAAAATTAATAAACTCTGAAGGGGAGTTAAGACAGGGTGCCAAAACATCAGAGTACTGTTACAACTAAAATGAATAAATCGACAACGTGAACGACATCAGTTCGGGGACTAAGAGGCGCTATTGACACTTAGTAAGGATGCTTATTAGAATATATTTAGGGTGCTTATATTCAAACTCTTAAGAGAGTTCGAGGGACTCTAGTCAAGGTGGCTCCCATGGGGAAATGAGTTGACATTTCCCCAGATAACGTTGTTCGAGAAAAGATGAACTAGTGGTAGATAGGCCTAGGGAGGTAATCACTAAATAAATTAATGATAACTTAACAATGAAAGCCTAAAACAAGAGATTAGGTGATGATTAAATGGATAATGATTGATTATATGACATGGTTCATAACCAATGATAAGTGTAGGGTATACTTAACTTGAATTAGTATGACATGGTTCGATACTAAATGATAAGTGTAGGGTACACTTGTTGATTGGATATGCACATGGTTGCTTTATGTAATATTTGTTTACATTATGTGATTTACTATGCTATGATGATAAAGTGAGGGGAAAACTCATTCCATGTTAGCTGCGTGGTCTCACTATGGATAACTAGGGTATGGTTTAACTCATACCAAGCTTTATGTCCGACCCATATTTTTATTATTTCCCATAAGCTCATGAATACTCATTCGAATAGGCTAAGTTTATGGATTAGACAGGTATCTTTTGAAGGAAAAATAAAAATTTCAATGATGAAGCAGGAGGCTTGCTGTTTATAATAAAAGTTGTTTTGAAATTCCGCTGTGTACAATCAGGATTTATAACTAGTTATGTGTTGTGTTGGCATCTTCATATGTTGGACACAAACACCACTCTATCCATGTTTTATTTATCATTTACCCCTACGTGGGAAATGATTTGGGTTAAAATGTTGTAGTGGATTATGTAATTTGAATTGTTGTAATGAAAAAGCTATTTGGCCACTTCGTTTACTTATGTTTTACAAAAATAACACTGAACTCACTTTTTCATTTGGAAAATGATTTCAGTGATGACTGCAGCATCATCATGGTTTATTTTTGAGTCTCGGAATGGAGGATGTTACAACGTGGTATCGGAGCATACGTTAGGGGAACACTTAAGCAAAACAGAGCTAAGTAAGAATTACTCATAGAAAAATGAACACGTTGGGGATGGGTATATGCTATATATATAATGTACTTGTATTTTGATATAGGTATATAGGGGAATATATCTACCCATCTACGATTGATCTCGCTCTATTTACTTCTATTTCTTATGAACCCTTTCTTATGCAGAAAGCTAGAATGGATCTACATAACTGACGATTAACCATAGGAAGTACAAGGGCGAATGCTAGCAGACTAGAATGGATACATAACTGGTGATTAACCAGAGGAAGTACAAGAGCGAATGCTAGTAGAGGAGACAGCGGTACGCAAACTAACGGCCAAGGAAGGGAGGAGAACCCGGAAGTTCGTACTGAAGCTGGTACTCAAATGCTGCCTCGGCTAAAGGAGGAGTGGATGTGAATGTCTTGTTCGACCAGTTTATGACAGAGACGCTGAGGCAATAACGAACTAGAGTTGTTGAGTCAAGACAACAGGTAGCAGGAGAAGCAGACTTTTCTAAGATGAACAAAGATTTCAAGAGCCTTGGAGGAAATGAGTTCACAGAAAAGGAGCCTACCCTAGAGGTGTTGAATTGGTTAAGTGTGTGAGCGTATTTTCGGAGACTTGGGATATAATAATGCCTAAAAGAGGAAATTGGCTACTCGTTGGCTAAGGAGAGTGCGTTGGATTAGTGGGAGGCTATAATAGCCGAGGTCCCATAGGAGGAGATAACATGGGAGCAGTTATGGAGCTATTCAAGGCTCGATTTATCCCTAAATCTGAAAAGAGTGCTTTGTGTAAGGAGGTCCTTGATTTGAAGCTGGGAGAGGTGACTTTGGCTGAGTACATTAACCGTTTTAATGCATCGTCGAAGTATGGAAGGGAGCATATCAGTACTCCACTGAAGAAGAATGAAAAGTTCATAGAAGATCCGAGGAAGGGGCTGAATAACAATGTGATGGCTCATCTATTAGCTCTGTTTGATATGGTGGGGGAAATGACGAGGAGGTATGATCGCTTGTTCTAGGAGGAGGAGAAGGTTGTTGTTAGACCTAAGGAGAACAGAAGAAGAGATTCAATCCATATCAGAAGGGTGGAAAGAATCGAAAGGGAGGAAAGACTTCTAGAGGAAAGACTCGGAAGCCGAATATAGATGGTGTTACTTGACTAAACTACAGCCAAAAGGAGGTACTATTCCACTTAGTGTACCCAGCCAGAAATAAGGACAGGGCCAAGTGCTTTACCTATAATATGCCAGGCCATAAGAAGAGGGATTGCTCGAAAGCAAAGGCTTATTCATTGGAAGGACCTTCGTCTGGACCGACTACGGAAGAAAAAGGAAAGGGTATGCTTGGAGGTATGATTTTGATTCCCATTATATCAGTTATAGTTATGTTTGATACCGGTGCTACTCACTCTTTCATTTTGAGAGATTTGGTTGATAAATTAGAATCAAACACTACATGTTTGATTACGTCCTTGCATGTGGTTAATTTGATCAGTTGGTATGCCACTCTCGGATTAAGGTGCATTGCCCTTGAGTTTGACTTGTGTAGACATCTATTTGTTTGCGACCTATATGTGTTTGACTTCGTAGGGTACATGGTGATTTTGGGTATGGACTGGTTAGTGCTTATGATCCTATGATTTATTGTATAGATAAGATTATCGCCATACGCAATCTAAAGAGAGGAGAAAGACTTATGATAGCATAAGACGTAATGAAGGAAAAGTCAGAGTTGATGCTATGTGCTATGGAATAATAAGAAGATGAGATCGGTATAGTATGGGTAGTCTAAGAATTTGCAGATATTTTTGAACTTGTAATGGGATTACCGCCAAGAAGAGCGATTGAATTCCTGATAGAACTGATGATGGGGGCAACATGTGTTAGTAGACTACCTAGCAGAACCGTCTAAGGAGATGAAGGAATTGAAGAAGAAGCCAGTGGAACTTGAGAATAAAAGTTTCATTAGGCTGAGTAGTTTGCCGTGGGGAGCGTCCGTCTAAGGAATTGGATGAAACTTTACAGATATGTATTGATTATAAGAATCTAAACAAATTGGCAATGAAGAATCGTTATCCTTTATCAGGATGGACGATTTGTTTGATTAGTTGAGTGGAGCTCGGGTGTTCTTGCAACTAGACTTGGCAATGAGATTCCATCAACTGAGAGTAGCTGAAGATGGTGTTCCATTCACCACGTTCAAACAAGTTATGGTTCATATGAATGGTTAGTGATGCCATTTGGACTGACCGACACTTTGCGTTCTTTGTTGATCTTATGAACTGAATCTTTCGCCATCAATTTGATAGATTTGTGTCAATATTCATCGATGATATTCTGGTATACTAAGGATGACAGAGATCATGAAGTCATCCGAGATTGGTGTTGGAGACATTGAGACAACACAAGTTGAAGGTGAAGTTTTTGAAATGCCATTTTTGGTAGCGAGAGGTGAAGTTTCTTGAACATGTTGTTTCAGAGAATGGATCAGTAGTGGATCCATCGAAGATAGAAACTATTAATGGTTGGAAGAGACTAGAGATGGTCATAGAGATGAGAAGTTTCTTGGGGTTGGTAGGCTATTACCATAGATTCATTAAATATTTCTTGCGTATAGCAGCACCCCTGACTAAGTTGACCAGGAAGAACGAGAAGTTTAAGTGAACTGATAGATATGAAGGGTCATTTAAGGAGTGGAAAACGTTGTTGACAAATGCTCCCATGTTGATTGTGCCTGAAGGTAACCAGGATCTGGTAGTGTACACTGATGCTTGTGGAACAAGTTTGGTGGCGGTATCAATGCAAAGAGGGCGAGTGATAGCTTATGCATCAAGGCAGTAGAGACTGCATGAAGTTAGACATCCAACTCATGACTTGGAGTTGGCAACGATGGTGTTCGCATTGAAGATTTGGAGACATTACTTGTTGGGAAAATGATTCGAGTAGTATACGGATCACAAGCCCTTAAGTATCTATTCTTTTAGAATGAGTTGAATATGAGGCAGCAAAGATGGTAGGGATTCTATGTGGCAAATGATTCCAGGATAGAATATACGCTAGGAAAAGGGAACAAGGTTATCGATGCTTTGATCAGGAAGCATCAAAATGGAGTGTTATCCATGAGTGAAGAACGAAAGACGTTAGCCTTTTGCGGGGTGCATTATAGGCAGAACACTGGTTCGAGTAGAGATCCAGGTATGTTAGCAAGTTTGGAGGTACATACAACACTTGTGGATAGGATTGCTGCAAGGCAAAGAAAGGACCCACTAATTGCCAAAAGAATCAGGTAATTATAGATGGGGGCAAATGTTGAGGATCTGAAAGGATTCAAGATTGACTCGAAAGGATGGCTTAGAAAGAAAGGAAGACTGTGTGTTCCGGATGTAGGAGACCTTCGGAAGGAATGCTTAGAAGAAAGTCATCGATTGAAGTTTACTATTCATCTCGGAGGCATGAAGATGTATCATGATATGAAGAGAACCTTCTTTTAGGAAGGAATGAAGAGAGATATAGGAGAATGTATGAAGAAGTGCTTCATCTATCAATAGTGAAAGTTCAGCATCAGAAGCCAAGCGGTTTACTTCAACCTTTGCAATAACAACTTCAAAGTGGGATTCGATGTTTATGGATTTTATAGATGGATTGCCTTGCTCGAGAATAGGAAATTTTAGCATTTGGGCGATAGTCGATAGATCGACTAAGAGTGCCCATTTAAACCCCGTAAAGTCGACAAAGATGATAGCTAACTTGACGAAGCTATATATGAAGAATGTAGTAAGACTACATAGGATATCGAGTAGTATCGTTAGTGAGACAAACTCATTGTTTACCAATGAGTTTTGGAGAAGTTTGCAGAGTGCATTGGTATGGAATTGAACTTGAGCACGGCTTACCACCAATAGACTAATGATCAAATTGAAAGGGTGAAACATGTACTCGAGGATTAGCTAAGAGCATGTGTTTTGGATTTTGGAAGATCCTAGGAAGATCATTTGCATCTGGTGGAATTTGCCTGTTTGGTACTGTATGGTAGACTGTGTAAGCTACCTGTTTGTTGGTTGGACACGGGAGATAGCCTCGTGTTATAATCTGATTCGATAAGACATGTTACTGAGAAGGTAGAATTGATTCATGCTAGGATGAAAAAAGCATAGTCGAGGCAGAAGAGTAATGTCGACAAGCGAAGGAAGGAGCTTGAGTTCGCAGTAGGCGATCATGTATTCATGAAGGTTTCTCCAATGTGTGGAGTTATGGGCTTTGGGAAGGCGGGGAAGTTGGCACCTAGATATGTAGGACCATTTCCAATGATCGAGCAAATTGGTAAACCCGCTTATCAAGTCGAGTTACCAAGTAGTTTAGCAAGTGTGCATAATGTCTTTCATATATCGCATTTGAAGAAATGTGTGCACGACCCAAATTCGGCAGTGGAACCGAGGGATATAGAGGATTTATCTATAGAGCCAGATTTGACGTATGTAAGACAGTCGAAAGGGATAATAGGTCGTGATACGAAGGAGTTAAGGTGTAACGACCCACCTTTTTGGATGGTTTAAATCGACAATAAACCACACATGTCAATTCAAACTAATCAAAAGGGAGGATTGTTAATGGGGTAAATAAGAAAATAATAGAAAAGAAGGAAAATAAAACATAGCATCTCACAGTAGAATGATAAAATATAATAATCAAATAAACAGTTCATGAAGCTGCTTTACAATTAACATTTGATTACACTTTTACAATACACATCAGAGTTATACATACAGCAGGAATAAATAAATAATGCGGCGAAACAACATGATGCAGTGGAATAAATATAATAAATAGTAATAATATACTAAATCTTCATCTTCGTCCTTCAGAAATAAGTCTTCAACATTGAAATGCTCAGACTGACCCGAGCGTAATGAAAAGACAAACACTCGAGTCAGAACTAAAAGATCTTATGTAAGTTAAATCAATAGTAAATAAATATGAGTGTAACGGCTTCAGAGATGTTTACAGGATTTTACATCTCTTATCCAGTGTCTAACGTGCATGCAATAACTTAAGAGATGTTCGGGATTCCATCTCTTAAAGATCCGTTAAACTATCTACATACATAGTACAATACGCTATTATAATATATCTACAGTAAAGCAAAGTATTAAAATAGCATTAAGGCGTTACCCATATCCCCCTTAGCACATTTTTATATAAATGTCGTAGTCTATACAGTACCGTAATTCCTCCGTAAACTGGAGGGCTATCAGAGGGCACTCCATAATGTACGACAAAAACCAAACTCGTAGTGGGCGCGATAAGGCATATGATAAGGCACGCGAGGCAATGCCCAGGGTAGGATACTATCGTTTTGCGGATCCGGACTGGTGGTAACGCATAGCAGCTACTACCGCCCACCTCGGAACACACTCCCATAATCAAATTGAGGGGTGGCCACCAAATCAATCACAAAGTAATAAATACGGTATCGAAGAAGCATGTCCGATCGGAGGTGCGACCTCACTTGGCCCGGCGTGGCTCCTGTTTTAGTCATATCAAGCTGACCCGAGCTGTTCAGGGCTACGTTCATACCTTATACAGTAACATTCGCCAAACCATCCTACTTCATTCTGGATTCTCCACCATATGCACAATTGTTAAAGTGGTTTTCGGTATTGGCAGAGAGTATGACAATATCTGATCCCAGTCTCTTTAACAACCAAACGCTTATTTCACACCAGTTGGTTCTTTTACATTTCCAAAACCGATTCATAATTGATATCAAAATATCATATTCACTTCAAAATCATATCACTTTCGAAATCATATTCACTTTCGAAATCATTATTCACTTTCGAAATCATATTCACTTCAAATCATATCACTTTCGAAATCATATTCACTTCAAATCATATCACTTTCGAAATCATATTCACTTCAAAGCATATCACTTTCGAAATCATATCACAAAATAGATTAAACCCTCATATCAAAATATTCACATTTAAGCCAATTAAATCTAAATCATAACAGTTCCAACTTTAAACAGTTGAATATTGAAAGTAGTTCATATATTGGAATAGTTATACATTAAAAATAGTTTATATTTTAAAATAGGTTATAGATTAAAATAGTTTATATATTAGAAATAGTTTATATATTAAAATAGGTTATATATTAAAATATATACATTAAAAGTGGTTTTTCAATTTAAAATAATATATAAAAAATAGTTTATAATCTAAAAATAGGTTATAGATTAAAATAGTTATATATTAGAAATAGTTTATATAATAAAATAGGTTACGTATTAAAATAGTTAATATATTAAAAATTATTATTATACTAAAATGGTTTATATGAGAAAATAGTTTATATGTTACAAGAGTTTATATCGAAAATAGTTTCAAATTAGAATTGTTTCTTCTAATTTCACAAATCAAATCAAATCAATCTCAGATCAACAATTTCAATTCAAAATGCTAAAAGTTTCAATTCAAATTCTCATTAAAAACCATTTCAATTTATATCGATTTCAAATCCATGTTTGAACTACAAATTTAAACCACTTCAAATTCAATAAATCTCAAAGTTTAAATATTCAAACGTTTACAATGCTCAATTTTGATAAATTTCATTTATGTTTCAATCAACTAAGATTTCAATTTAAATTCTTTAAACAATTCAATTAAACAAAATTTCAAATTTCAACATTTAAAAGCTTGGATTTTCAAAAATTTCAGTTCATATAAATCAAATTTTACTTCAAAATATCATTTAACTGGATTCAAAAATTAAGGATTTAAAATCATTTAATTTAACCAATCCTGTGTCTGTATATAATTTTCTACCCTATGGTCAAGTGATACAGATATATATCATTTCGACCCGCAATAATTAAAATTTACGGGTATATATCATTTCAACCCGCAATCCCAAGTAAAATTCAAAATCCATAAAATTGCTTGAGTTTATCATTTCAACCCATAACGATTTTTCCCTAATATATAAGACCATTCGGGTATGTATCATTTCAACCCATAGTGATTTTCCTAACAATAACTAAGGGAAATTGCAGTGTGATAACAACATCTTTACTACTAATAATGATAATTTCTTGAACTAATTTCAACCGTGCCTTTCTGGATTGCCAGAAATACCCTTCCGGCAAAAATCGCATGACCGCATATTTTTGTGTGTTGCAGGCACTTCTAGACAGGCTTAGTGCAGTACCATCTACCAGATCATATATGTTTTGGTTCATCTCCTCCGCTGGATGAGTGGGAGGCGGAGGGTATGGTGCTGGATCATTGCCAGCTGGTGGACCTGGGTTGGCCTGAGGTCTTACCATTTCTTTTCAATACTATGTTATACTGCTAATTGATTTTTTGCATTTACTTATAAGGAACTCATTTGACTTTTATATGTAAGAAGTTGATAATTTTGGATGAGCTGCTAATCCGCTATGTATGGAAGAACATGTTTATTTCGCTGTAGGTATAGTATAGTTATTGTTTAGATAGCATTATTGAAGAGAATATTTCTTTTTATTGTTAAACTTACGTTTCATTTTTCTTAATGCACAGTTGAAATTTGTGTTTGGATAATCATGTAGCTCCATGAGTGTCATTAAAGTTTGATTATAATATGTCATTAATTAGCAAGTTGTTTAGAAGTCTCATATATTTAAATTCTTTTTTCTTTTATAATGATCATTTACGTTGTTTTCAGAACAAAACTTTTGGAACTTCAGTAAAAATTAAAATTATCATCTGTTCTCTTACGGGAACCATGCATTGAAAGTTTACAAGTAATGTAATTATAAACAATTACAGCATACTTACCTTAACATTTCAACAATGTAGGCTATTCAAAAAATGCTGTTAATAGTAAATGATATGTAAATGCCAATTTGTAAAATAATTTTACAGTCTATTTCATCTTACATGTTACCTGCGGTTCAAATTTAACTACATGTTCAAATTTAAATGATATGGAATACTCCTTCAAATCTTTCAGTTAATCCTACATGTTTTTTATCATTCTAATTTTACTTGGACTGACATTAAATATGATTTTTTTGTATATTTATTCTATACTGCATATACTTTAGTTTAATTTTGACTCTTCTAATTTTACATGGCCTGATACTGAATGAGTTTTTATGCAGGGTTAGGTTGGGTTAACATAGGGTTGGGTTGAATAAAATATCACACCCGACCAGTATATAGTATGAGTTTCAAACTATAACCCATATCCGACCCAAACTAGATGGGTTGGGTCGGGTTTATGTGGGTTGGGGTGGGTTGGATCTGATCGAGTATGGGTTGTGGGCACCTCTACGTTTTATACTTTACCTTTACCGAATCAAAGCAAAAACAACGGTAATTTCCAAAAAACAATATAAACCCGACCCAACCCAACCTAGATCGGATCAAATGCAGATTATGATGTATTGCCATGTGCATGATGAACTCTTATTCATTACCCGAACAAAACTTTGCAGATGATATATATTGTTATATACTGTTCAAATATTATTCTCCCATGGTGATACAAAAGCTGTGAGTAGGTAGTATCCTAAGTAATAAAAGAATGAAGAAGTTATTTGTTTGCAATATGTTAAAGGTGATATAGCAGGAAGACTGAAGAAGATATATATTCACTCCAGGACCCTACTCACATGAAGCAAGAAGAAGGAGGAGATACCATGGCTTAAAAGTTGTCTAACAGTAATTTTTTGTTACTAAGAGGTTTCAATATTTTTGGGTTAGTTACTAAGAGGTTTTGATGAACTTTTCAAATCGGTTTATTATTTCAAAGTTTCTTTTGAAATGTGATTAACTCAGGTTACTAAAATATAAATCCTTATGCTGCATTGAGAAACTGTAAAGTATCTACCTTTCTTGGTGTATGAGAGCTTGCATTCGTTTTGGACAGCGTCGCCATTCCATTTGCTTGAGGAAGAATTAACCTGGCAAATAAAAGTTAACTATCTAACCTTATACAAATTATGATATCATAAGGTTAAAGTAAAAACATCTTTGATTCAAACTTTGAATTTTTTTATCATCTAATGTGTAATCTTTTCACAATCACAAATTTAAAAAATAATATTGATGAGTATATTCAACAAAATGTGTTTAAAAAAGAAAAAAATACAACATAAATGATATATGAGAGACTACCGACCACGCAGCACTAAAAAGGACAAATGAGGTAATCTAGCAACAAGAAATTGTGATTAGATGGAAGCCCATCCGCACGTGCATATATACTCGTATAAATAAATATAATATCCAATCATCCAAATATCAACAATTAAACATCTCTCACAATCATCATTCAAATCAACCAATAAATCACAACAAATAAACTGGTTATCATTATCAGGTATTTAACTGGCAATTAAATTCAATATTAATTTAAATGGCAATTCAATTCAAATAATCTCAAACTAAATTTGAATGACAATTTAAAATATCAAACAGCAATCAATAAATTTCCAATCACATCATAAATTTAATTTAACCAACATAAGATGACTTAGTATTCGTGAGTAGGTTAAATCACTCTCCTTTGATTTACAGTCGATTTAAAATCCAATTAAAACACGAAATTCTAACAGTCTCGGATCAAACTAAACCAGTTCCATGATGTCCGGAATTTTGATACGATCACAACGGAGAAAATCGCTTCCAAATCCTAGTTTGTATGCAAAAGTTATGAGGATTAGAACATAAAAATTTTAATTTTAAATTAAAAATATTATAAGGGCAGATTTGTAAATCACGTTCAAACCTTAACCATTTCGTTCTCTCGTACGCAACCTAAATGACACTGCCCGGCCACCATCGCTTATCCACCACCGCACATAGCCACACCCCATTTCAACTCGATCAGACTTCACCATCACCACGCGTGAGTCCAGGCGCACCACCCCCAGCCTCGTGGCAAATCTCCGACCCTCATATTCGCCGCACCGCCGCTAACAAATAAACTCCAAATTATGGAAATCTCGGACCCTATGACATGAACTAACTTTGGATCTGAGACCTGCACTCCATCCTCTTCCAAACCCGCTTCCCGATCGTCAAATGGTCGATGATCTACTGTTGGATCGTAAACCCTAAAAATGGACGGCCGAGGTTCTTCATCATTTTCTGGTCAAACGATGTATCAAATCGAAAAACGAATTGCTGTAGTAGATTGTGCTTGACGAGAGCTTTCCAACGATATATAATATGACATAGTTTGGAAGAGTTTGAAATTTTGAAATTGATTTTGATTTGAAATTGAAATTGGGAATTAGGTTTTGACCTGTCTGCCATTGGAATGAGGAGATGAGAAGGAAACGAATGATCAGACAGAAATAAAAAGGTTGCTTGGGTTTAGAAAAACTATTTATATATACAAAGATAGATTAGAATGAATGGTACAGATTGAATTGGTCGAAACGATTACACGAACTCCGAAAATCCCGTTCCATTTCCGAAACGAAAGTGGGTCATCCCATATATCAAAATAGATGTTTTCGATATTTTTAAACTCAATGGAACTAGTTTCAAACCTAATTCTATTGTATACAGAAGTTAGCTTTCAAAAATCAAATTATTTTAATTGAATTCATTAAATGGATTTTTACACGTTTCAAGCCCTCACGATCAAACGATAAGTCTGAACGCTACGAAACTTAAAATCCAACAATAATCTACTGTTATGGATCCGATGAAACTAGTTTTGTCGAAATCCGAGACAGTAGCCAAAATGGCTAATTTCCACGTTAATTAAATAAATTATTATTATATTGGTGTAATCACTTTTAAATTCAAATTTAATAATTAACAATTTTCATCATTCTTGATTACACAGAAATTATAATCTTTTAAAATAAATTTTCCATGTCAAACCAATTTTTAAATATTACATAAATTTTAACGTTAAATTACAATAGGAATAAAACATATTTTATTATAATTTAAATTCCAATAAATTCTTTTATTTTGATTTCACTCTTATTATTTAACCAATTATTACCTTATGAATATAATTAACATTAGTTTACATTTTATTACATTCATATTTTACAGTTATCATCTTAACTCATGTTAACTGCAATATTTAATTACATTAATTTCTATTGATTTATAATTAATTTCAAACGGATTAAATATCAAGCTGATAATAAATTAATTGTTACACATTAACAATTCACCTCTATTAACCCATTGTTTACCAACAAAGGTTGATAAATTACTTACCAAATATTTGATTCCATTTTATATTAACCTATTTCAATTAATTGCATATAATTTCTCTTTTTAATACAACATTGAATTTATTCCTTGTTTATGATTATAACCGATTTAACTTTACAATTATTTCAATTGATTGAAATTACATTAAAATAATTGTCAAAACCTTCAAACAACATTATTAAATCATATTCTAATTAATTTTCTCATTAATAAATCATAAACTTTAATTTCTCCCAATATTAAATGTCAGAATCTTATTTAATTTAATATTTTTAATTATCGAAAATTACGGGTTGTTGCATAAGGAACAAAGTTATTAGACTTGTTTGTATCCAATGGAGTGACGACAAAGAAGATTGCACCTGTAAGGTAGAGGATAGGATTAGGATATCTATCCCAAGTTGTTTTAAACTTCACACACACACACAAATATATATATGTATACATACATATATACATACATACATATATAGTTGGGTGCTTTGTTTGTCTATTTTATGGACTAGTAGGGTACTAGTATATTCATATATTCTATGATTGGGTATTAGTAGTTGCACTGATACATTTTATTGATGATTGATGGTTTACATTAGTAGGGTACTAGTGTAATCTTTGTACCTATGTGTACTTATATGATGACGGCTTTACACTTTCAGGGTGTTAGTGCAAATTTTGTTTTCCTTATCGAAATTTCATCCTCGAAATTTTTATAAGGAGAGGAGACTATAACATCCTATATTTTGGAGGGTCCATAATATGGGAAATTTAATTAAGTTAATAATAAAAGGATATTATTAAATAAATAAATAAGATAATTTAATTGCAAGAATTGCCTAAGGGATATTTGATTAGTTAAGTGTGGGACACTTTATAAGTTAATCGAATGAATCAAAGGCAATTAGAACAATTAAGGTTAGCCTTGTTAATGAACCAAGTCAAGGCCGGCCACAATAGTTAAAAGAAGAAAAAGAAGAGGAAAATGTTGGAATTGGGCTAGCTGCACCGAAAGTTATAGGTGAATTTCAATTTTTTACCCTACTAGATCTTTATTGGGCCTATGAAGTCTGGTTTATTTAGAACATTTCTAAATTTTATTTAAGTAAAATCTTTTATTTTATTTCAATTTATAAAATGATATAATATTATTTAATTTATGTTATGTTATATATATCATATACACACATATATGTGTGTGTGCACGCGCATGTTTAACATATCAATCCATGTATGGTATAACGTGCCCATGTATAGATGCTGGGATTTACATCGCAATGGATATTTTAGCCCATCTAATGTGCAAATATATTATCAAATATATGTGTATATACACTTTTTCTCTTATAATAAAATATTTCAATATATATATATATATATGTTAAAATTTTGTTTATATATAATTCTGTAGAAACGTATAAATATTTATATATGAACATAAATATATAATATTTACAAAAATGTATATATTAATTAATATATAAATATGTTTATATCATTTAAAATAAAATAAATAATTTTTTCTTGTAATTTCGAAAATATTATTTATATAAACATAATTTTTTTAATATGTATACATTATATACATAATTGAATATGTTAATTACTTATATATATGTATAATATATATATGCATAATATATATATGTATAATATATATATAATTTTATAATAATTTCATTTAAATATATATGATGATCTGGTCTTGCGCATATTAGGATACATTTATCAAAAATTTTAAATTTCAAATATATATATATATATAACCAAAAATAATAGTTAAAAATTAGAAAAAATATTTTATTCGAATCTAGATTCAAATTTTAAACTTCCAGCAAATTTTGAACGAAAGTTCTATAATTCGAATCAAATTTTTCAAATTTTCGATTTTAATTTAAATATTTAAAAATAAAACAAATTAAATTTAAATTTTTGTTGTGAGTTTATAATGTATCAATATAATTTTATAAAATATAAAATATATTTTATAATATATATACGAATTTATATAATGATTTGTATGATAAATTGATTTTAAATATTATTTAAAAATAATATATATAATTAAATAAAATTTCTTTTTATCGAAAATAATATACTTATTAAACATCATATATAAAATTTTATTTTCAAATTGTATATAATTATAATTTAATATTTAGATTATAAACCGAATGAATATATGTGTATATTATATATTAGATTATTTAAATAATCAAAAATATGTTTCTTTATTATTCTCAGCCATACTGTATAGATTAATTATCATAAATTTTTTTAACATATATACATATACATATGACCAAGCTAAACTGTGACAATAAATCTGCATATTGGAATCGCCACCTAACTAACGATATTATGCATGCATACATATATACATATATATATATGAAATAAGTTGGATTGGTTTTAAATTGGATTTTTAAATTGAATTTGAATTTGAATTGGATTTAAATTTGAATCTTTAAAGATAATGATTTTAAATATTTTGGATTTAAAATTATATGAAATAAGTTTATTTAAAAATAAGATTTGTTTTCCCTAAAAAGATTTCATTTATATAAATTTGGAAAGTATTTATTAAATAGTAATAAATACAAAAGTTTTATATTAACATTTAAGAATGGATTAAAAATATTATATATGATTTTATTTATAATCTAATTGGTTTTTATTTTATTTTCTTTAAAAAGTTTCATTTTTATAAATTGAGAAAAGCATTTATAAATTAAGATATGTATTAATTAATTAGGAAATTTACTATAAAAGCTTTTAAATCATTTAAAAATAATATAAAAATGAATTAGGATAAGTGTTAAGTTATAAACCTCTTTAAATAACATGTGTTAGCATATTAAATAAAATTGAAGACAAGTGTCATTTTCTTTTTATTTTTCTTTAAATTTTAATAAATCATAATTTAACTCTATATAAACCTACATCCCCTCTCTTCTATTTCTTTTCCTATCTTCACAATTTCTAAAGCAAAGTAAACAAATCGAATCCTGTAAAGCAAATCTCAGATCAAAGTTTAAAACCCTGTAATACATTCCTCAAGTTCAAATGCAAACCATAAAATCCACAAACAATATTCAAGTTCAAACTGAAATCAAAATCAGCAACCTGAAATCAAAGCCCTGTCATTCAAGCCTGTAAGCCAAAATTCATCTCTGTTTTAAATTTAAATCTTCTCAAGTAAAAGCCTGTAACAAAAGTTCAGCAAACAAGCTTCAATCTGAATCAACCAAGCATTCCAGTTCATTTTACAAAGCTTCAGTTTTTCAAATTCCAGAAATCAAGCAAATTCAGTTTTCAATCCAGTTTTAAGCTCTCTGCATTTTCTAAGGTGAGTAAACCTAACTTTAAAAAAAAAACAGTTTTAAAATCTGTTACTATGTTTTGATATGTCTGATAAATGTTGTAGCAACATGATATGCAATGTTTACTTGAATGTTGGATGTGAATGCATGTTTACATAAGAATTTGCTGTGAAATATCTGTGCATATGAATGTTCATGCTTCTCTGATATTTTCCTGTGAGTAAATTTAACTTTTAAAAGCTAAATTCTCTTATTTATGTGTGCATGTAAGATCTTGTAGTGGTTATGTCTTGAATATTAAATGCATGGATGAAATTGTATGTTGCCTGGGTGTACATGTTGGAAGTACTGTGTGCATGCCTCTGTTTTGTTTAACAGGCTCGAACCCAATTCAAACATTAAATTCTCATCACTCAATCTCTTTTAGGTTATGATATTTAAAGGAAATGTGTTTGTATTAACTAAATCTTATTTTTAAAAATAATTATAAGTGTAGTTAGTGAATGTTTTACTGGGAAGTTAGAAATTACAGTGCAAATGAAATATTACAGGGAAATCGACTATCTTAATTTCAATTTTCACCTTTATAATCAGATTCGATTTTGAAAATTATGATTTTTAATGGTAACTTCATGATTTTTAAGTTAGTAAATTAAGTGAAATTATAGGATGAACGGAAATTGAGTTTTCGTCGATTTCTGGTGATCGGCTAGCTTTTGAAGGTTGAGATTTGGCATGGAGGGGCTGGAATGATTTCTGATCATGGGAAAAATATGAAATGAATTTTTAATTCATTATGGATGATGGTTTGGATCAAACTAGGGTTTTAGTCCTGCTTTTGGCTAGTGGTATTCGCGTGGCATTTGCGTCGTCGTCACCGCGATTCAATCGATCGCACCGAGGGGATTCGATGTGGTGTGTCGTGACATGGTTCTGGGTGGAACGGCATGATCTCTGGTGAACGTGGGTGGAGGTGCGAGCTGTTTTATTGATCAACAGTTTGGGTTCCAGGTCATTTCGATTGTTCGAATTTGAATTCCAGTCGAATTCGACGAGCAGGGTACTCGAGTTGATCGGCGGGTCCAAGGGCGATGTGCTGGAGGTGGCATCGGTGGTCGGAGTCGCTTCGTTCAGATGTACACGTGCACGCGCACGTTTGGGCATGTTGTTGGAGAAGAAGAGGGAGCTCGGGTAGTTGCTTAAGTTTTCATGTGAGTGACTCGAAGGTGAGATCGAGTTTTGAAGGAAATGACTCGAGTGGGAACTTGAGTAGTTCCAGAGGGATTTGTTTCCAGATTTTAAAACTTGAATTTAAATTTAAAACTAAAACTAAATTTGAAATGAAATGAGAACTCAGGTTAGACCTGAGTGGATTTCGTGTTTGTTCCGATGAAGTGGTTGAGCAGTTTCTTAAAAGGGTTTTAAAGCAAGTTTTAAAGTTTAAATTGAAAACAAGTTTAAACTATTACTTGTTAATGTTTAAAGCATTCAAGGGAAGTTATGTTTTATTAACTTTAATTTATCAAGTTAAATGATTATTTATTTTAAACCTTAATTAATGATTTAATTAAGAACAGTTAGTTATTAAGATAAGATGTATAAATTGATAATTAAGGCATTAATAAGATAATATTTTATCTTAAGATAATTAAAGTTTTAATGTCTTGATATTAATTAAGTTAATTAAGGAAATTAAGTATAATTAATTAATTTAATTAATAATGATTAAGGATTAGTTAAGAAATTAATTAAGAGTAATTAATTAATTTAATTAACTCAAAAATGAAGATTGATTTAATTAATGACTAAAAATTAATTAATTTGTAATTAATTAATTAAGTAATTAGAGGTTGATTAATTTGTAATTAAGAAGTACTTAATTAAGTTATTAATTAATAATTAGGTTTTATTAATTAATAAATAAGAAATAATTAATCTATAAAGATTAATTAAAGGTTAATTAACTGTTATTAAGAATTGATTAACTAATAATTAAGGACTAATTAATTTATTATTAAAGTTTTATTAATTGATAATTAAGGTTTATTAATTAATAATTAAAAGAATAATTAATCTGTAATTAAAGATTAATTAATTGGTTAAAGAGTAATTAAAGGATGAATTACTCAGCTATGATTTATGAGATGAATGTGATTAAGTTAAGTTAATTAATTTGTTAATTAATTAAAGATAGTCACTTGGTAATTGATTAAGTATAATTACTTAATGAGATTTGATAAGTACTTAGTGTAAGTAATTAATAAATGAATTAGTGGATGTAATTGATATAAGGGAAATTACTTAATGGGAAGTAATCGAAGTATAATTACTTTGTAAAAGTAATTAAGGATTAATTATTTGGTGTAATTAATTAAAGGATTAATATAATTAATTAAGAAGTTAATTAATTAAGGTAAGTAATTACAGGATAATAATTACTGTTTATGATTAATTAAGGTGGATTAATAAAAGTGATTAATTAAAGTTGTAACGACCCGCTATTTTGGACCATTCAAATCGACAATAAATCCACACATGTCTGACTTGAATAATTCAAAATATCAGATTGTTAATTTAAATTTGGCAAAACTCAGCATATGCAGTAAATAAATCAATCACAGAATCACAGACACAGAGTAATACAATAATACGCAACGGAATAGATAAAATAGTAGTTCATGAAGCTACTATATAAACATCAGAGTTAGAAATAAAATACAATAGAATATCTCAAATACATTGAAGTCTTCAGTATAGCAGATGACTTTTCTGAACAAATCAACTAGAAGAGCTGAAAGCTGAGGCGATAGTTGGATCTCCAAAGGAAACTCCAAAGGTGAGTCTCAAATGCTGTATCACTCGGTCTGACCCGAGCGTAAAGCAAAACACAAAACACTCGAGTCAGGATTAACATTCTTATATACATAAATCCAACTCAAGTGAAATATCAACTGAAATACGAGTAACTTAAAGGATGTTTGGGATAACCATCCTCTAAGGATCTTCAGAACTATCTACAAGGTGGAAATATACATTTTAACACCGTAGTCATTTCAATCTAAATTTATACTTCAAAACCCAAATATCATTTCATTTCAAATATATCTATTTTCCAAAATAGTATATATATTAAATGATTTAAAAGGTAAAGTATTTATAATTTCCTCAAGTCTCGCAAATCGGTTCAAATCAACTTCAAATTCCAAATTCAAATTTATTCAAAGCTCAATTCCTCGATTTAATTCAGTTCTAAATATACCATTTATTTTTCAATATATTTCAAAGCTTTAATATTCAACATTTCAAAATTTAATTGAACAGTTTCATATAGCTCTTGATTTAACTTTATTATTATTTAATCAGGGAATATTCACTTAATAAATTCAATATCATTCAACTAACCTTAAATTCATTTTTACTAAATATTTCCTTAAACTTTATTTAAACAAGAAATATTCATTAGATTATTTATAAATCAAACTCAAGTTATAAATCATATCTTACATCTCAATTTCAATAAGCTTCAAATCGGTTTAATTAAATAAAATTCTTTATTGAATAAAATTTCAACTAAATTCAAATTATCTTTCTAACCTTAACTTATTCAAATTATTACCAAAATCTATTTTGAAATATATTTTTAAATACTCAACATATTATATGTCTTTAAATCAATCATTCCCATTTATATATAATAATTTAAGGCTCAACATTTATTAAAACCATATATTTCTTTCCAAAACCATAGAATTCATTTTTAAAATATTTATATATATGGACCAACGGTGTCTGTATATATATTTATCATATGGTTAAGTGATACGGATATTTATCATTTCATTCCGAAATTTAAATATATACGGGTAGATATCATTTCGACCCGTAATCCCAATTTCAATTCAAATGAAAATCGCTTGGGTTTATCATTTCAACCCATAACGAAATTCTCCTATTCTAAAGTCCGTTCGGGTATGTATCATTTCAACCCATAGTAAATTATAAACTACAGGGAACTTGCAGAGTGATAACAGATACTAAAAAAAATATAACAACAGGCATATATCATCAGTATAAATACAGATACGGGTGTCAGATGTCACAGGTGAACAGATACAAATAATAGTAATAACAGGCATATAATACTAGATACTGGTGTCAGATGTCACAGGTGAACAGTCATAGATAATAGCATATATAACAATGTAAATAACTACAGCAGCATATTTCAATTGCTATTTCAATTGAAATCAAATTTAAATAATAAAAGAACGTTAATCGTGAGTGATTGCTCACCTTTCGAAGCTAGAGAGGATAAACACTGAAATCGAGTTACACATCCGAACACAAATTCCAAGGCAAAGCTAGATTGGCACGAATCGACGAGTAAAGCTGATAAATCGAATTGGACGAAATCAAGTCAGAATTGGATTGATGAAGATAATTGATATATAGGTCAACTTATATAAAACTATATATATATATATATAACTATACCGGATTCTAATTTCAAACACCATTTAAATTTAAATATATATATATATATATTCCAAGGTCTATATAAATCTTAACTAATACAAATTTTTAACTCATAAATTTTTAACTCATATACATATATTAAAAAGCAACTAATTACAACTGACATGTACACATGCAGACAATATAAAATTTCTGTACTAAGTTACAGATATGCAGACTCATATACTCATAACATTTTAAACTAAATATCTATTTAAACGACATAGCTTACTCGTATATATAGGCTAACCGACTGATTTAAAAATTTATACAAACACCTATAATTTATATACATATAAACTATAAAGATCCAAACGGTAAACTATACAGATTTTTATAATTTTATACATATATCGTACACCATAGAGTGAACAACCGGTTATATAAACAACTTACATATAATAATATATGACCGAAACATAGCTATATATATGACATACTTAAAATCTATAACTTAAAACTTATAAACTAATATAAACTTTAAATATATACAACTCACGTACGAGCCGAATATATATGAAACTGCCAAACACTCTATGCATCATGTACCAACAAAAATATACCTGAGTATATACATATATTAATACAAACTTACTCTATATAATATCTAAAACTAACACATGAACAGATCGAATATAAATATGCGTTACAAAATCTAATTCAAAATTATAAATATAAACTTAAAAATAACCAAGCATATTTTAAATACACTCAAAAACAACTCACCAGGATACTCGAAATCTCGTATAAAATAAATATACATATAAATCTATGTTTTACCAAACCTTTCGTATGCTTGAATATATAAAGCTATAAGTATAAGAAACGTATAATATATAAAGAAATACTTACGTAAAAAGAATAAAAGCAAGAGGAAACAACAGTGTACTCAACAATGAAGCAGGGCAGGCGGCAAAGACGTATGGCCAAAGGATGGGTGCTCGGCACTAAAAGGAGGAGGACGGTGGGTTGTGGCCAGCTAAGGCGGAGGAAGGAGCATGCTGTAGCGGCGGCATGTGGGATGGGAGGCAAGGCCGTGGTCTCGGCAAGTCTAGTGACTAAGTGCGGTGGTTGCATGTGGTGATCTGTAGCCACGGTGGAGGTTGGGAAAAAGTAGGGGAAGACGAGTTTGCTCGGAGATGGCTGGGTGGAGAGTTTGGCATCGAAGCGGTCGACCATGGAGATGGGTAGATGAGGGAAAAATAATGGGAGAGGAAGAGATCTGGAGAAAAATGAAAACTTGCATGATGATAGGAGATAACGGAGGAGCAGGGACCGAAAAAAACAGAGCTGAATGAAACATGCTTGCTTATATAATAAAGTTCAATCAATAAAGGTAAGGTGGGAGCTACGTGGTCCAGAGACTAATTTCGAACAGTTCATCAAAAAAAAAGGGAATGCAAACGTTCACATTTAATAAATGCCAACATATATAAAAATAATAATGGAGAGGTCACTTTAAAAGTCTACAGTTTCTTTTTGAATGTAAATAGAGATAAAGGAGGGAGAGGGGCAAAAGAAACGTACTGTAAATAAATTGAAATGATGAATGCAACGAGGATGAACGGCTAAACATGTAATATAAAACAAATGTAAAAGCAACGGTCATCCCAAAATCCAGCTGAATCATAAAGGATTATTAATGGTTTGATTGGACAGCACGTTCCGAATTTTTGAAACGGAAGGAAGAAATAAAGTCAAATTTTACGGTACCGTCACAACGAACAGTTAATTGCTACCGTCGCGTATCGGATCCTAAAATACAGAAATAAATATACCGCAGAGATCAGCACGACGTGACGATCAAAACAGTATACAGATACTAGTGTTACGATCATCCGGTCGAAAGTCGATAATCGGTACCAGAAATGCTGCTATTTTGCCAGAATTAAGATAAACGGAGCAGTAGAAGTCCAAATTTCGCGAAACGAATTTCGCAGTCTGATTCAAAATGCTCTGAATAAATTTTCTCCTATTGACATATTTTGGTTTTGGAAAACTTTTAAATTCACTGTTATTAACCGGTTTGATTTGAAATGAAATTTTACACGAAAATAAACTTCAATATTATCAGATGAAAATTTTCCAGTTGCTATATTAAAATATACGTATTCCAATTAATAAATTTTTAATTTCAAATTTTATTGTTTAAAATTTCACAAATTTCCAGTTAAATATATTTTTAAAACCATTAAATTTTACGGGTCGTTACACTCTCCCCCACTCAAAACTTTTCGTCCCCGAAAAGGAAGGAGGTAGAAGAATAGAAACAACCAGACAGAAAAGATAGATTGAAAATCAAGATTAAACAATTAATTTAAACTATATAAATTTTACTTGAAATATTCATTTGAAAACTTCATTTGCAATTTAATTATCTTATATACTTTAAAACCTTTCAAAAATCCATTTGTAAAATCTCTTGCTTCCCTTTATAAATACTATTTATAAGTTTAAATGACACCTTTATAAATATATGAAAAATATTTGAAAACAATTATTTACGTTATTACTTATTTTTACAAAGAAGCTATTTGAAAACATTAAATTCATAATTTATTAATTTATAAATTTTATCAAAATTACTTTTCAAGTATTATTAATAAATCAATAATCATTTACCTTAAATATGTTTTATTTAATTAACAGCTTCTAAAATATTTAACTCTAAAATTTCTATTAAACCATATAATATATAAATAACCAATATTTAAAAAGTATATAGTCAACAAGGAAAAGAAGGAGGATTTGGAAAACAGAATATAGGTGAATAAATGGAGTTGAGCAGATAAGGCAGATTCAAAAGAATAGTATCGGGTCATAAATAGTTAATTCAAACCATAAGAATTTCAATTTCGAATATTAGTATAGAATTTCTTTGTTGGAAATACTTTTATAATAAATTACCTTTATATCGAAAAAAAAAAAATTCCATTCGAAAATACTTTTATAACTTGGTGTTTCAACAAGTTTATCCTTGTTCCTGTAGACTCTGGTAGTGCGTTGATCAGGCGCAAAACTAGAATTCTCCCGGTACTTAGTAGACCTGTTTTAACACCCAGTGAAAATACTGGAAAAACTTTTAAAACAGATATGGAAAGTACAATCCAAACAAAACAAAACGAATCAAATCATGGATCGCAGATACACAATGGTTACGCCTGGGTCCCCCAGGAAACATCCGTACCTTTTAAGCATTCACTGCCTTGCGAATTTCGCCATGCAACAAAACGGTGGACCGCAGGATACATAAAAATGGTTACGCCTGGATCCCCCAGGAAACATCCATACCCCGTAAGCAATCTCTGCCTTGCGGATTACGCCACTAACACGACCATAGATCGCAGATACACAATGGTTACGCCTGGATCCCCCAGGAAACATCCGTACCTTTTAAGTAATCACTGCCTTACGAATTACGCTATGCAGTCGAGTTCGTAAGACCATGGGTAACGCCATGGAATTCGAAGGACACTCGAGTATCATATCCAGAAAACCAAAATCAGAGAGAATAATATCGATAGAATGAATCCAAGATGTGGCCACAAATCGGATATCAAGCAGAAGGCACTTTCCATATCTTTACTTCGAAAATATGTATCATATAGTACCTTTTCAAATCACTTTCAAATATCGTACTTATATAAAATCCATTATATATAAGATTTAATTTTCAAATCAAATACTTTCCAAAATCAATAGTATATCAAATCATACTTATATAGACTTCAATTATATAAGATTTCACTTTCAAATGGAGTACCTTTTCAAATCTATAGTTTCCGAATCAATTTCATACTCATACAAATCTATTTTATATAAGTTCGACAACTCCCAAATCAAGTGTTTAGTAACATAAGGTTCTCAATTTTTAATTTGTTTCAATATCAGTTCAATTTCAAAATCATATACAATTTCACCAAATTATTTCTTCTCAAATTAAATATCTTTAGTTTCAAAGTTTCCAAAATAATAGATTTAGAAAATAAATCCAAATTTCCAAATCGATAATTTAAGTCAACCAATTCATTTCCAAAATCAAATGTTTTCAAAATCATCTTATACTTATGTAAGGTCTATCTTATATAAGGGCCAAATTTCAAAATAAATTTCGCTGTACGAAGAGCTATATGGGATTGTATATCTTTGCTTTTATGGGTTATATATCTTTGAAATTTAAATTGGAATTTTCTTTTGGTAAGCAAAGATATTTAACCCGACAGCTTTCAATTTCAGCGTCAAAATATATCAATGATATTAGAATATAAGATGTACATACGTCATTATTACGCAAAATCACATTTGATCGCTCGCTCGATCACACAAGTTTGCTTTCGAACTAGTATTGTCCATTCGACTTCCCTAATGCGGATTTCGATATGGTTTCTCGACTAGAAGCCATCAGTCTCCTTGCATAGCCATATACTACGATAGAGAATTCTAGAATCAAGTCCAAAATCCATATCAAATATTCGCCATCAAGAATCGAATGAAAAATCATAACACGAAATGGTGTAATCCACCTCGAACTTGTGTACTCAAACCTGGATCAAATTAATTATGCGAATAAAACAGCATACGTACAACTTATATATTTATTCCAACTTGTTAAATATATAGTTTCATAAAGATGTTACTAAGTTAAAACATTTAAACTAAATTTTATTCAAAATATTTTGAAGACCAAATTCTTCTCAAGACATTTCAAATCTAAATTTCATATTAGAAAATTTTAAAATTGCCTTATTCATTTACTTAACCAAACAGTTTCAACTTATTTAAGTCATATTACTTCATACTTAAATATTCAAAACAACCTATATACTTTATCAAAATACTTTTCAAAATTTCTTAGCTTTGAAAAGTTAACCTTGATTTGGAAGTACTCGAACTCCAATATAGTCGAAGAAATCATTTTCAAATTCAAGAGTTGGAAATCATCAACAAATCAGTAAATTAATTTTAATAGATAGGGTTATATCAAATCCAAAACTCGAGGACTGAACACCGGCTTACTTCAAATCATTTCAGATATATATATATATATATCCATAGATCTTTCGCATATCAAATCTTACTTCAGAATTTGAAATCAAAATGGTTTTGCAAAATCACTCGCGTAGCAATGCTACTAAAGTGGCCTATCCCCCACTCTGAAACTCGAAAATCAATGTCGATGATGCGTGCACTCATCACCGAAATTATTTTCCAGCGACATAAGTGAGTTCTGGACTTCTATTTTCTCAAACTTCTTTTGAAATTTCTTCGAAATCATTCGAGACTCATTAAAATCATTGGAAACATTTCTTATTCGGAAAATATTTTTAAATCATATTATTATTATATATTTCAAAATCTTAAAACCAATTTCAAAATACCGGAGTTCAATTCTCGAATTTCAAATTTCAAACCCTTTAGTTATAAATCATTTTTATATAAATCAATTTCTTATATAATTTCAAATCCTTTCAAAAATCCAAATTCTTATTTTTAAAAGGTATATATAATCCTTATCGAAAACATTTTCACTTTTATATATAGAATGTAATCATACTTATAAAAATTTCGATATATAAACAATTTCCAAAATACGAATAAACCCGATTTTTCAAAAGGATGATTCAAGGATGGATTTCAAAACAAAGATAGAAATTCAACTTAGAGGGACTCTAATCAAATAGGATTCTGATTCGAAGATAAGTTCAACGAAAATGAGATAATTAATTTCAAAATAGAAGATGAATATACTTATATAAATCGCGGGCGACCTTAACCGGGTCAACCGTGACTTCAGGAACAAGATCGATGCAGAATTCCAAGAAAAATCAACATTCGATCGCAAGAGCTAGCGGCATCTAAACCAAAGATATAGAAATCTCCGATAAATCAATGCCAATTGTGAAGGAGTTTCACCCCTTCACAAATCATTCAAATATTGGTGGGATCCTATTCTTATAGAGATCATTCGAAGTGGAGTTATGGGATACTCCAGAATCAAAAGAATACCAATCGAGAGAGACAAGAATGAATTTTTGGAACCGTAGGGAACGTTCCAAAGTTCAAAGGAAATCGAGTCAAAAGGAAGAGATTAAACTCGAACGAAAGTGATTCTGTAAAGAAATTTACAATATATGCTAAGTTTGCCTAGAGCCAAAGCTCTGATACCAACTGTAACGACCCGCTATTTTGGACCATTCAAATCGACAATAAATCCACACATGTCTGACTTGAATAATTCAAAATATCAGATTGTTAATTTAAATTTGGCAAAACTCAGCATATGCAGTAAATAAATCAATCACAGAATCACAGACACAGAGTAATACAATAATACGCAGCGGAATAGATAAAATAGTAGTTCATGAAGCTACTATATAAACATCAGAGTTAGAAATAAAATACAACAGAATATCTCAAATACATTGAAGTCTTCAGTATAGCAGATGACTTTTCTGAACAAATCAACTAGAAGAGCTGAAAGCTGAGGCGATAGTTGGATCTCCAAAGGAAGCTCCAAACTCCAAAGGTGAGTCTCAAATGCTGTATCACTCGGTCTGACCCGAGCGTAAAGCAAAACACAAAACACTCGAGTCAGGATTAACATTCTTATATACATAAATCCAACTCAAGTGAAATATCAACTGAAATACGAGTAACTTAAAGGATGTTTGGGATAACCATCCTCTAAGGATCTTCAGAACTATCTACAAGGTGGAAATATACATTTTAACACCGTAGTCATTTCAATCTAAATTTATACTTCAAAACCCAAATATCATTTCATTTCAAATATATCTATTTTCCAAAATAGTATATATATTAAATGATTTAAAAGGTAAAGTATTTATAATTTCCTCAAGTCTCGCAAATCGGTTCAAATCAACTTCAAATTCCAAATTCAAATTTATTCAGAGCTCAATTCCTCGATTTAATTCAGTTCTAAATATACCATTTATTTTTCAATATATTTCAAAGCTTTAATATTCAACATTTCAAAATTTAATTGAACAGTTTCATATAGCTCTTGATTTAACTTTATTATTATTTAATCAGGGAATATTCACTTAATAAATTCAATATCATTCAACTAACCTTAAATTCATTTTTACTAAATATTTCCTTAAACTTTATTTAAACAAGAAATATTCATTAGATTATTTATAAATCAAACTCAAGTTATAAATCATATCTTACATCTCAATTTCAATAAGCTTCAAATCGGTTTAATTAAATAAAATTCTTTATTGAATACAATTTCAACTAAATTCAAATTATCTTTCTAACCTTAACTTATTCAAATTATTACCAAAATCTATTTTGAAATATATTTTTAAATACTCAACATATTATATGTATTTAAATCAATCATTCCCATTTATATATAATAATTTAAGGCTCAACATTTATTAAAACCATATATTTCTTTCCAAAACCATAGAATTCATTTTTAAAATATTTATATATATGGACCAACGGTGTCTGTATATATATTTATCATATGGTTAAGTGATACGGATATTTATCATTTCATTCCGAAATTTAAATATATACGGGAAGATATCATTTCGACCCGTAATCCCAATTTCAATTCAAATGAAAATCGCTTGGGTTTATCATTTCAACCCATAATGAAATTCTCCTATTCTAAAGTCCGTTCGGGTATGTATCATTTCAACCCATAGTAAATTATAAACTACAGGGAACTTGCAGAGTGATAACAGATACTAAAAAAATATAACAACAGGCATATATCATTAGTATAAATACAGATACGGGTGTCAGATGTCACAGGTGAACAGATACAAATAATAGTAATAACAGGCATATAATACTAGATACTGGTGTCAGATGTCACAGGTGAACAGTCATAGATAATAGCATATATAACAATGTAAATAACTACAGCAGCATATTTCAATTGCTATTTCAATTGAAATCAAATTTAAATAATAAAAGAACGTTAATCGTGAGTGATTGCTCACCTTTCGAAGCTAGAGAGGATAAACACTGAAATCGAGTTACACATCCGAACACAAATTCCAAGGCAAAGCTAGATTGGCACGAATCGACGAGTAAAGCTGATAAATCGAATTGGACGAAATCAAGTCAGAATTGGATTGATGAAGATAATTGATATATAGGTCAACTTATATAAAACTATATATATATATATATATATATAACTATACCGGATTCTAATTTCAAACACCATTTAAATTTAAATATATATATATATATATATTCCAAGGTCTATATAAATCTTAACTCATACAAATTTTTAACTCATAAATTTTTAACTCATATACATATATTAAAAAGCAACTAATTACAACTGACTTGTACACATGCAGACAATATAAAATTTCTGTACTAAGTTACAGATATGCAGACTCATATACTCATAACATTTTAAACTAAATATCTATTTAAACGACATAGCTTACTCGTATATATAGGCTAACTGACTGATTTAAAAATTTATACAAACACCTATAATTTATATACATATAAACTATAAAGATCCAAACGGTAAACTATACAGATTTTTATAATTTTATACATATATCGTACACCATAGAGTGAAAAACCGGTTATATAAACAACTTACATATAATAATATATGACCGAAACATAGCTATATATATGACAGACTTAAAATCTATAACTTAAAACTTATAAACTAATATAAACTTTAAATATATACAACTCACGTACGAGCCGAATATATATGAAACTGCCAAACACTCTATGCATCATGCACCAACAAAAATATACCTGAGTATATACATATATTAATACAAACTTACTCTATATAATATCTAAAACTAACACATGAACAGATCGAATATAAATATGCGTTACAAAATCTAATTCAAAATTATAAATATAAACTTAAAAATAACCAAGCATATTTTAAATACACTCAAAAACAACTCACCAGGATACTCGAAATCTCGTATAAAATAAATATACATATAAATCTATGTTTTACCAAACCTTTCGTATGCTTGAATATATAAAGCTATAAGTATAAGAAACGTATAATATATAAAGAAATACTTACGTAAAAAGAATAAAAGCAAGAGGAAACAACAGTGTACTCAACAATGAAGCAGGGCAGGCGGCAAAGACGTATGGCCAAAGGATGGGTGCTCGGCACTAAAAGGAGGAGGACGGTGGGTTGTGGCCAGCTAAGGCGGAGGAAGGAGCATGCTGTAGCGGCGGCATGTGGGATGGGAGGCAAGGCCGTGGTCTCGGCAAGTCTAGTGACTAAGTGCGGTGGTTGCATGTGGTGATCTGTAGCCACGGTGGAGGTTGGGAAAAAGTAGGGGAAGACGAGTTTGCTCGGAGATGGCTGGGTGGAGAGTTTGGCATCGAAGCGGTCGACCATGGAGATGGGTAGATGAGGGAAAAATAATGGGAGAGGAAGAGATCTGGAGAAAAATGAAAACTTGCATGATGATAGGAGATAACGGAGGAGCAGGGACCGAAAAAAACAGAGCTGAATGAAACATGCTTGCTTATATAATAAAGTTCAATCAATAAAGGTAAGGTAGAAGCTACGTGGTCCAGAGACTAATTTCGAACAGTTCATCAAAAAAAAGGGAATGCAAACGTTCACATTTAATAAATGCCAACGTATATAAAAAAAATAATGGAGAGGTCACTTTAAAAGTCTACAGTTTCTTTTTGAATGTAAATAGAGATAAAGGAGGGAGAGGGGCAAAAGAAACGTACTGTAAATAAATTGAAATGATGAATGCAACGAGGATGAACGGCTAAACATGTAATATAAAACAAATGTAAAAGCAACGGTCATCCCAAAATCCAGCTGAATCATAAAGGATTATTAATGGTTTGATTGGACAGCACGTTCTGAATTTTTGAAACGGAAGGAAGAAATAAAGTCAAATTTTACGGTACCGTCACAACGAACAGTTAATTGCTACCGTCGCGTATCGGATCCTAAAATACAGAAATAAATATACCGCAGAGATCAACACGACGTGACGATCAAAACAGTATACAGATACTAGTGTTACGATCATCCGGTCGAAAGTCGATAATCGGTACCAGAAATGCTGCTATTTTGCCAGAATTAAGATAAACGGAGCAGTAGAAGTCCAAATTTCGCGAAACGAATTTCGCAGTCTGATTCAGAATGCTCTGAATAAATTTTCTCCTGTTGACATATTTTGGTTTCGGAAAACTTTTAAATTCACTGTTATTAACCGGTTTGATTTGAAATGAAATTTTACACGAAAATAAACTTCAATATTATCAGATGAAAATTTTCCAGTTGCTATATTAAAATATACGTATTCCAATTAATAAATTTTTAATTTCAAATTTTATTGTTTAAAATTTCACAAATTTCCAGTTAAATATATTTTTTAAAACCATTAAATTTTACGGGTCGTTACAAAAGTTTAATTAATTAATGTAATTAATTAAGAGTCAATGTAATTAATTATAGTTAATTAATTAATGGAAGTAATTAATTAAGGATCATTAATTAATGTAATTAATGAAGTAAATAAATGATTAATTACTGTTAATGGTTAAGAATAATTAATTTATGAAATTAATTAAAGATAATTACTTTATGTCATTAATGAATAATTAATCAAGGATGATTAATATTTAATGAGTAATTAATTAATTAAAGGTTTGTAATTAATTAATGATTGATTAAGCAAGGTTAGATAATTAATTCTTAAGTAATTAATTTAATTTAAGTTAATCAAATTAATTATAACATAGGGTTAATAATTGTTGCTAATGGATGATTGTTGTGTAGAATATTTGAATTGGATGATATCTATTGGATGATATGTTATGATATTCTGTGATATGATATTCGATATATCTGTGATAAATGTGTGATATTTATCTGTGAATGCTATGTGAATTCAAGTATTGAATTGAATTAAATTGTTTAAACCTTAAACAACTTGGCCTTTAAAAGATACATTTTGGATTTCGATGAGACCAGGATCGGGTTTCCATATTTGGATATCCGAATACCACATCGATCCAAATTAACAATAGGTCGTGAATCTCAAGTGAAGATGAAGATTCAGAGTGCAAGGGTTATTGTCGTTAGCTCTGAAGGTGATTCCAAAATGAGTGTAATGAGATAATGCCTTCGGTTTCGTTCGAACCCGGAATGAACTTGTATGGATTGAATGCTTTCAGAACATCGTCAGGTGGACGATGAGCATTCTAAGATAGATGTGTTCTATAAAGGTAATCGTAGCCTCAAGCCTCATCAACCGGGAATGGCTAAAACAGGGGAGGTGCAGCAAGGTTAGTGGGTAGCACCTAAGTAGGATAAGATTTCCCCTGTCTAGAGGTCCCTTCTTTTTATTCGGCTGTGTGGGCGGTTGAATAGCTACAACCGCTGGGGTTTCTTATGCGGGAATTATCCAGTAAGGGATGGTTCCGGCCTTGTGTTGCAGGCGGTCGGGAGTGATCCTCGGTACGTTGATCTAGGCCACGTGCTGTGACGGGCGGTACCCCAGTAGCCCTGCCATTGTATGGAAATCCAACTTCCAATAAGTGCCATCGGACTTGATTGTATAACCCACTTTGTGGCTAGTATGCTGGAATTTAATAATGTACCAATTTCAGCTATATGAGTATTTATTTGAAAACCCTAGACACTATTATAATATAACTCGATTTCCTATCAAAGTTTTGGTTAGCATAAGGTAAAAACTTTTCCATGTTTATGTGTGGGAAGTCTTACGTGATACCTTTGTTTTCAAAAGGTTTGAAGTTAAGCACTTTTAACCCGTTTACTCACACCACTGACCCAAGTGTTTATTTTCTGTTTTATAAACTCTTGGGTACTCAAATTTTTACGAGTAGCCAAGGGATTCAGGTTTGCTTTGACGAATTCTGAAGGAGCAATGGAGCAGGAGGCTTCAGCGTTTGTAGATATATAAATGGTTCCGCTGTGTTGATCTCTGAGTCATTTGTTTGAGTTGTATTTGAAGTTGTAATAACTAGACAGGTGTTTATAACTGTCTAGTATGTGTTTTATAAGCTGTGTAACTCTGATAGCTGTTGTATATGATACCGTGTAATACTTATGTTATTAATATAATTTATTCGTTCCGCTGTTGAGATTCTGATGTTGTTTCTTCTTTCTTCTCTATCTTTTCTCTTTTCTATCCCTTTCTTTCTTCAAGATGATGTGTCATTCTGTGGAATGAATGGTAGGTCGTTACAAGGATCTTATCTTTTACTCTATCTCCTTTAATCCGAGCCATCCATTATCAAGTCCTCTAACCCATATTTTGAGCCACCTATACCTCATGTTGCAGTCGATCCTATCAGACTACATAATGGGCCTTAAACCCATTTAAACTCATATAGGATCTTATTTAATCTTGATGCTTATAAAATGATACTTTCTGTCATTTCTTGGATCTTACCCAAAACCCTACAAACTCAATATCGCTCCCACTGACTTCGAAACATTTCGTTGTTATGTGCAAACAGACTAGTCTAAATCTATATTCAGAACTTTCTGTTTCAACATATATATACCAAAACATAAAGTCATACTAGGCGATAATTTTGTGAGTAAAATCCAAACCAACTTAAGCACACCGAGTGGTGAATCTGTTACGTTAATTTCAACAATTGAAATTCATGGTAATATTCTTATCAATGTGGCTCACTACATTCTAATTGCATTTGTCTTTCTCATAAAGTCATATTTGTTGCCAATGGATCATATCCCTTCAAATATAACTATCAAAATCATATTTTGATAATATAATTGGAATCTATTTCGGATTAGAACATCGTATCATATCATGGAGTCAATACTCTTAATGGTTTAATTAAACAATCAAGGATTATTTATTCTTGACATTGACAAGAAACTCACAGTTTCTCTTTAATGCACAAGAATACTCATTAGATGTTCTAATGTATTGTGTTCATTTAGGTTCGGTCAATTTCATTTCATCTCTTGTAATTTGTTTTATCCTTGGATCATATCCAAATTCATTTTATACCAATAATTTATTAAAGAAATTCCTTTTCATGAAGCTAGTATTTCTTGAAACGGTTGTTTCTCAGTGCAGTGGAATAGGCATTCATAAACATTTTATGAACAACCTTATATAAATCTGATTTTGAAGTAGTTCACAATATATTTATGTTCACAACATAAATTGGTCATCTAATGACTTCGTTCCTAAAATTCTCTTGTGATGATTCATACAAGATCCCTTATATACAATTATTACGTGCAGTCTTTCGACTCATACAACCTGCTAACTCCTTGGCCTAGGATATGAGGAGTTTCTTATAAACCCTTATCTTATATGGTTTTGTAACTATTCTTTGGATGATATTAATTTTAACCTTGTGTACTACTCTTAGGTACACACCTTATAGAAAGAACTTTAACTCAACTTCACTCATCATTAACCGTGCTTTTTCCATCAAAGTTCGATTACTCCTTATCAGTACATCATTATGTATTATAGGAATGAGTGACCTTTGGGACTGAATCTTTATTCTTTCTATCTACATACAGAACTCTTTCTAATATAATCACCCGTTCGATCAAATCAAATCATTTTTGTCGCATGTTATATCATTATATTCCGTTTTTATATTCTATGAGCTCATCATACACATACATTCATATCAAATACACATGTTCATGCCTGTGATTACTCATCGGTGAATATGACAAAGTACATGGAACCTTTTTGGTGTTAATAGACTTACGATTGCATATATGTATATGTATCAATCCGAAGAGTTCATCAACTCCTATGACGCTCTCACTAAATGGGTGCATTGCCCTTAATTTTTTAAGATACAATTAACTAGTATCATATGATTCATAATCATATAATAAAAATTATTTCTTAAAACTACGGCTTAGTCTATAACTCGAAAATAATTTAGAGACTTCTGTATTTTCAATGCATCACTTTTATTATGAAAACAAATACCACTTAACTTTTTTATTTCATTAAAATATTCATAATATTCACATTAAAATATAACAATTTCTATTTTTCAGTCGTCGTCGAAAAATAGCAATTATTTCATAAATAATGTGTGGTAGGTTTTATAAAAAAATTGTAACTTAATGCAATCAATTGGTGTCATACGACACTCTCCCGCTATTTCCGCCATTACTATAATAGCGTACTAAACTCAGAGGTCCATCATTCACTTAATATAGATTATTCATTTCGTATACTGCAACTAGTTTACAGCGACGAGTTCTTTGATCAAATATCTTGGACTTAAAGAAACAAATCTCCTAGAAAACAATTTTTCATATGAAAATACAGTTCAGAATAGAAATCTTATTTCTTATTCTAGTGTTAAATATCAATTATTATTATTATTACAATTCTTGTTTTCAATGTTTCTTTATGAAGTAGAAGTGACTATTCACTCTCTTCATCTCAACTGTACCTTAAATTACATCTACTCGTGTACATTCATTTTTCTTTCTAAATGGTCGAACCATTCAAAAGAATACCCTTACTACAACATAAAATGAATTATATACAAAAGCGTACTCGATTACCTTTAACATTTAAGGACATTAAATGTGTTGCACTTTGCGTAAACTGATCAAACTGACAGTTCAGCTGCAACGACCCAATTTTTCACACCCCGAAAACACACACTGATACTCCTCGGTCACAAATTCCAAAGACACGAAAAATCGACTCATTAAGGATGAAATAAAAGAAACAAGAACATAACAGAAAAACATGGTGGAATAGAACAGAATCTCACAACGCATGGAGAAAATATAATATTGAACAATTTAAACTTTACAGTGGAAAGCATTTAAAAAAACATATCAATCAGAGTCTGACCTATGATCAACCTGAACAGTTATAAACTCTTTCCTTACAATTGTTGTAACAGATAAACAACAACAAACATAGCACAACGGAATAATAAGACTATGCCCATACGTAGATGCAGATCTTCAACACTCCTTTGGAAAGCTCGAACCGCCTATCATGTTGCACTACGCTAAAGCAAATGCGATACCATATAATCTCAATCCAAGAAACTCCAAAATCCAGCCTCCTCGCTCCTCGACTTGCATAGCTAATCCTGAAATCACTCGGTACTGACCCGAGTGTTAAAAACACCCGGATCATGCTTGGAAAAAATCGGCGTAAGAACACAATCCCAAATGTGACAGTGTCAATTGGACGCCAAACCAGAAATCCGTATTTTGAAAACAAAGGGTATCTCATAAGACCACGCAGGATAAAAACACTGAACACGTTTTTCGCTTATGATAACCATAAAATGATTACGCCAAATATAAGGGATATTAATTTTAATGATATTATTTTAAAAGTGCTTTTCAAGTAAACTTATGAATCTTAACTGAAATTGTTACATTCATTAAATTCCAGCATTGGGTCTACAATCAAAATCGTACAAGGCTCTTAATGGATTATTGGATTCCATATAAGCAACCAAGGTAAGGGACTACCTTCTGTACAGTACACCTTTAGAGGGATGCACCTGGGTGTGAGTTCCCCCACCCAATTCCCATACAAGGCTGTCTACCCAACTGATAGACCGAATACACCATTTCCCCCGGTCGTTTTCGACCTTCAAACCCGAAATATAGCGGGAGATCAATTTTATCCAGAAAGGAAAATGTGGGCATTCTCATGGGTGCTAAACCATGACTCATCTTGCCGCATGCCCTGTTTCAATCACTCCCCATTTGATGAGGCTCGAGGTAACGCATTACCTTTTCATTCCAGCTCATTCACTCTGAATGCCACATTGTCAGATCTGCCAATTACTAATGACTCCCATAAAAATACAATCTTCGAGCTCATACGTCTCAGAGAAGGGTGTTAAGCAAAGAGAAGTTGCCTTTTCCGCCACTAAACAAATGTACGTTTGTAAAAGTCAATGTTCGTAATCATTGGAAATGCTTTGTCAGACATTCTCCCATGCAAGTCATCCAGGTAAAGGATGAACCGAAGGCACCACCCTACTACATCCCTAATCGCAGTAGCCGCATCCCTTGCATCACCGCAGATCCCACAATAAGGGATCACTGCTATTCATTTACCTTGGGTGTGACACCAAAGTTATCAACAAGCAATCCGCTTACCATGAAAGATCTTCGGTCTTCAATACAACGGAGATTTCTCAACAAAGAAAGAACTACCGCTACTTTGTAGTTATCTTTTCAGGCTATCCAAAAGATTTCATCTTAAGGACCTACTCAACAAGTAGCCTTTTCCCTACCGAGAAGATTCCCCGGTCATCAACCTTTTAGTTTCATATCCATTTCTGGAATACCGCAAATTGATTCGAAGTGGTCTTCGAATCTAGAGTACCCAAATCCGACCTTGGTTCCTTCGACATCAACCAACGAAATAAAATGTGTATATGTGTACACAGAATCATTAAGCCTCATTTAGTTAATTGCTTAATCCAAACTTCCTCATTTCAGAATTAACCCTTGATTGTAAAATATTAAGAGAATAATTTCCCAGGTGCAAACCCCGAAGGCCTAAACCAACATCAGATCGACACCTAGAAGATTACCCTACTTATCATCACAACAATCAAGTTCCAATCCATTTTTACCCAATCCCTTTACTTCTCTTATCAAAACTTTTACATGATTTTTGACAAGTATCCCGATCTACCTTTCGATTTGTTCCATCCCTCGTCTTAAGAAATAAACAAGGCCAGATGGATTTCAGATCTCTTTAACTACCTTGTCTGCTTTCTCGGATCTAACAGACGGGACAAGGTGTACTCTTAGGTATTATCGCATTCCACTTTCTGTTATTCACTTTAATTCTCATTCAGAGATAATACCTTATTCATAACTTATGTCTTCAATTTCAAACTCAGTTATTTATCAGCAAACAATGAGGCCTTCCAAGTTGGGGAACTATTTCCTCTCAGACCTTGGTTCAATCACATTCTTTATCCTTTAAATAACAGTCGTTTCCATACCTCGAAGTCTAATGTCACTTCCGAGCTTATTTCCAAATATTGGTTATTATTTAAACAATTCATTCAACTCAAGAATTTGAACATTTTTCAAAGTCCATTAGAAAGTTCCCAAATAAATCTTAAAAATCATAATTAATTATTATGAAAAGATTCATAAAAGGTTTAGGTCAGAAACTCCTTCCAATTCCTTAATCGCTAGTGAATAGTGATTAACTAGGTCACTTTCTATAATTATACTTTTGATTAAGTATAAACTCATTTTTATCTATCAATACCTCATTATTATATTAATAATGAATTTAGAAATTTATTTCATAATTTTTGGAGTTATAAAACTCCATTTACCAAAATCTGGATTTTACTACGTCCACAACAACCTTTTTGAAAACTGTTTTGCTCATAACTTGAGATTTTTAAATCAAGAACTTAACTTTTCGGATTCATTTGAAAGCTATTAACTTTACGGACAAATTTTTTTTTGTTTCAAGTCATTTCGACTTGAAATGCATTCAACACTTCCATCCGAAATTACAAGTCGCATCACCACGAACTGTCACTCCGGAAAGTGCCCAATTTTGACCGTTTGGTGAATTGTTTCGGAAATTGCTGGGGACACTTCCAAAACACTTATAAATGATTATAAATTATTATAACCATTTATTTCTACTTTTTCAACTTATAAAATATTATTTTCCAATATTTTATCTTTTATAATATTATATTATTATAATATTATATTCAAACTTTTCTGTAATTTAAAACCCATTTTAAATCCTTTTTCTATTTTATTTTAAAGAGGCTTAACCCTTTCCGTTTGTACACATATTAATGTATGTGTAACGTGACTTGGAATTCCTTTTAAAAGTCATGATATTAACATATAAACATGTCAAACTAACATAGGTGTATTGTTTATACTTACCATATAATATCACACCATCAACACAATCAAATCTTTCAATCATCCATATAACATCCAATATTATCATCCAAAGATTAGTAAATCAACATAACCAAGTTTACTAACTTTTCTTAACTACTCGCTTACTATTTTTTCAAGTTTTCTTACTAACTTTTCAAGTTTGCTTACTAACTTTTTATAACTTGTTAATTAACTTTCCAAACATGTTCATATTTACAAGTTATACTCATTACGATTTAATAATCAAAAATCTAAGATAAAGAGGCGAAGTGTGTCTTACTAACTTGCATCCATATTAATTAAACATTAATATCACTTTATAATCATAAAGCTAACCTTTAAGCGGAGAGCTGTTCTTACAATCAAGCTCCCTCCTTCCCGAACTTTCTTTGGATGATTTTGCCATAGCTTCCGCTCCGCAACAAGCTTCCAATCTCCTCCCCAACACTATGTGGTTCGGCCTTGACGTGAAATAAGGCAAAACTTCAACCTATGCTCTTCTATTTTCTTCCACTCCTCTGGTGCTTCACGCCTTTATTCCGGCATAATCTACCCTTGATTTTTCTTCACCGGAGCTTCCAAACTCCACCTCCACTTCATATTGCTCACGACCAAGGGTGGTTCCTGGAGCTTCGTCGAGTTTGAGACGTTGTAGCTTGGCTCCTTGTCTTTAGAACGTTGTGTAGAGGAAGATTAAAGTATACACTTAAGTATTTTGAGTTGTTATTGGACTAGTTTCTCTCGAATTCCCTTAGGAAGCCATTAGAGAACCTTAGAGAAAATGAGAGCTAAGGAAGAAGTAGAAAAGAAATGAAGAGAAGGAGGTAGAAGTGTATTTATAGTCTAGGATTTAGTAATATAATATGCAACATAACTTGTCACATCACCATACTCTCCATACCCTTACACCACCTTACCCCCATCAACTCATGTACTCTCTCCATCACACCACCTACACACCCTACCCCCAAATCAAGGAGGTCACTTCTTAGGAAGCTTCTACACACCTTTATACATATATACATACATACACATGCCTACACATACATATACACATGCATATATACACACGCACGTCACACACCCATACATGCACACACACGCCACACACACAAACATGCGTGTACACGTGTATATGTGCATACACACACCCCCGCGTACACACGCGTAATTCGTTCCATCTCCTTCGTATTTTAATACGTTTTCTATGTAAATATAATCTCTGAAAATCTATGTATTTTTATTTATTTATTTTAAGATGTTCCGACGACGTTTGACAACTTCTACGTTTCGTTTTATATTGAATTTTAACTTTGTTTATCAGTCACATTATCTGTTATATTTCTATTTAAATAATTATGTAATCAAAATTTATAAATTATATCCCAATAATTTATTTTGATAAAAACTCCTTAAATTAATCATAAAATCCATTATATTGCGTATTTCAAAGTGCTGCAGATTTATACTCACCGTATAAGATTCCAATCATTTCTTATCGTTTAATAATATTTATAATGAATTATCAAATCATTAAATCTCAATTTAATTTAATAAATTAATTATCAAATATTGTGACCCTATTGATGATGTCATAATTACAATTTATTTTCAAAAAAATAAATAAATTATTTTATTTCATTTTCTTGTTTATATCGATATATGAGCATAGGTATTCAAAGCTGTGCATGATTCCGAGAAAATCTTAAATTTACCGAAAACCGACTTTTCATCATTTTTGACGAAAATTCCAAATATCCATATTTTGTTTATAAACCTTTAAAACAAGTGTTATTAATGTTTGAATTCTATTAATTGAATATTTAACTGAATTAAATATCCCATTTTATTGTTATAAAATTCTGTGTCGTGACATTCTCCCCTCCTTGAAGAATTTCATCCCCGAAATTACCATGATTGGAAAATATGACAAGAGCCAACTTTCTTTTCGTATGATTTGTATAAAACATCCATACACAATACCTGATTCGATCTAATATCCGAATTCACAACTATCCCTTTCGAACTAGCATCGATCCCTTGATCCTCTAGCGCAGAACACTGATCAAACTTCTTATTTCAGAGTCCTTTGCTTTCCTTACATAGCGCTCACCTATGATAGAAAACTCAAGCATCCTAGTCCAATACTCTTCTCAATTTTTACCGTCAAGAATCAAGTTATCCATACTCTTTCGTACTGGTGTAAACACCTAAAGTTCCATACTCGAATCTTGGATCGACCAAATGCGATGAAGTGATTCACGCACATTATACATGATTCGTTATCTTTTAAAATACTTATAAAGTATCCCATAAAATTTTAAATTTTAATTCCCAAAGACGGTATAGATCAAGAATTTTCAAAAATAACTAGGATCTGGGTATTACCAATAATATCTTTACATTCCCTTAACTATGAAGGATATACTCAAGAGAAGTGCTTACCATCCGAACACAATCTCCTACCCATTTTTAGCTACTTTCGAGACACTCGAACTAATCATCATTAAACCTTTTCTTCTTTTTCTTGTTTCTACTTTGAAATTACTGTACCTTTTCATAACTCTAATAAGTTATTTCTTATCTTTAGGATTTGTCCATACTGAACCTGTTTTCAATTGCCCACTGACAAAAAGAATAATCCACTATGTATGCGATCCCAATTACCGAAATAAATATCAGACTAGTACTCGGAAGATTATTTCGATCATCACCAAACAAACTGAGACTTGATCATCGATCTTTCCATATTATTCAAAACTTTGGAAATAATATCGTTATGATTTCATTTTCTCAAATTCTTTATAAATTCTATATTTACAACTTATTCTCTGTAGAGTATGACTTTTCAAAATGTCTTTATCAATTTATTATCTTAATAAATTTTATTGATCTTTCATATCACAATTGATATCAAACACCTTTTAGTCGAATCGTGAAATTGAATTCACAAGGTGATTATTATTCAAACTTTTTTTTGTTCTTTGCACATATGAGGGTTAGTCATTTTATTAACTAAGGATGTTGTTAACTTTTACCAATTTTAGATTTCTTAATCTATGAAAAACCTTTATTCGTAGTTCCTTACGTTTTTATGAGAAAACTCTTTATCCTTCTAAACAAGTGGATATAGATACAAAGAGAACTGTTTTACTTTCGCAACTTGTTACATTTTTCTTCTGCTTCATAGCCTTAATAAAAAGAACATTCAACACAAAAGTTTTTACTACACAATACTACCATAGCCTATCGGTCGAACATAATAATGATACATGAGTCTGCTAATCTATCCTACTCAAACTTCATTTCCAAACTCATCAACCTCGAACTCCTCCTCTGCCTCCGACTATGACTCGGATTCTGATTCGGTATCAAATCCTTCTTCAAGATCTTCAATGTCAGCTAGATTGCCAACATCTTCCTCTTCAAACTCTTCTTCTTCTTCCAAGTACGCTACCTCATTTTCTCCATTCTGAGGAAGTGCATCCATATATTACTGCTACCGTTGGGCAAATGCATCCTCCGGAAAAATGATCGCCTCACTGCCGCTTAACCATGCCTCCTCATAAGGTTCCTCCATGTATCCTGGGCCTCCATTGTGGTCGGAGTCCACACCGGAAACCGGTGCCTTAGAGTCGTCTACCCACGGCTCAACCTACTCTTAACCTACCACTGGCTCGGGTGGAAATCCCGGCCAATCCTCAAAGAGAAATCTTGAATAATCCTCTACATTGGAACTAGCTGGATCGGAGATCCACATATCACTTCCTTCCTCAGAACAAAGCATGTCAGCAAAGGGTATATCATAGTCTTCGTCGCTAATCAAGTCTACTACCTCTATCTCGATCCATGCGTCTTGGAATGATCTATCCACATGTGGACCCTAACGTAAACATAGATGACTTAGAACTGATGGCTAATATGGCAATTTTATTCTAAGTGACTAATCCTAGTTTTATACTGACCCTCGCTAGTTTCTATCTTATTTAGTGTCTTAACTTATCTCTGAACATCTTATAGTCAAATTGTGAGGTTCTAGTCACAAGCTGTCCAGATTCCGATTTTATATTTAATAAGCAACCATCATACATCAATCAATTTCTAATAATGCAAAGCTAAAGGTATCAAAATAATTTGATTACCTGTAACCCCAGTCAGAGATACATTATCTTATTATATCCACGATTATTAACCTAATCTCGGTTTAATGTGTGATCCTAACCAACTTAGTGTCATTTACCGAACAACTTATAGTCGAACTGTGAAGTTCTAATCACAAGCTGTCCAGACTCAGATTGAATGTCTAACTTTAATCCGCTCTTTTAAATTCAAACCATCACTAATCATATCAATCAATAAATGATATTGATGTCATTCCTTTTGAAAGACATAATATAATTCTAAGGTAAAATTATTTCATTTACCATGCAAAATCATTTTATATATCAAAATAATAAATACGCGCTTGTATATATACACTCAGACTCGTTCTAGGGTATTACTATCCCTATCTCTAACGAGTAACTCATCCTAGGATACATTCACCAATCAAGCCTCGGTTGCCACTTAACCAATGCTTTGATACTAATTGTAATGACCCGATTTTTCGCACCCTGAAAACCCGCACTGATACTCCTCGGCCACGAATTCCCAAGACACGAAAAACCGACTCATTAAGGATGAAATAAAAGAAACAAGAACAGAACAGAACAACACAGTGGAATAGTACAAAATCTCTCAACGCATGGAGAAAATATAATATTGAACAATATAAACTTTGCAGCGGAAAGTATTTAAAAAACATATCAATCAGAGTCTAACCTATGATCAGCCTGGACAGTTATAAACTCTGTCCTTACAATTGCAGAAACAGATAAACAACAACAAACATAGCACTACGGAATAATAAGAATACACCCATATGTAGATGCAGATCTTCAATACTCCCTTGGAAAGCTCGAACCTCCTATCATGTTGCACTACGCCAAAGCAAACGCGATACCATATAATCTCAATCCAAGAAACTCCAAAATCCAGCCTCCTCGCTCCTCGGCTTGCATAGCTAATCTTGAAATCACTTGGAACTGACCCGAGTGTTAAAAACACCCGGATCAGGCTTGGAAAAAACCAGCGTAAGAACACAATCCCAAATATGACAGTGTCATAATTGGACGCCAAACCAGAAATCCGTATTTTGAAAACAAAGGGTGTCTTATAAGGCCATGCCGGATAAAAACACTGAACACATTTTTCGCTTATGATAACCATAAAATGATTACGCCAAAATATGGGATATTATTTTTAATGACATTATTTGGAAAGTGCTTTTTATGTAAACTAATGAATCTTAGCTGAAATTGTTACATTCATTAAATTCCAGCATTTGATCTACAATCAAAATCGTAAAAAGCTCTTAATGGATTATTGATTCCATACTAGCAACCAAGGTAAGGGACTACCTTCCGTACAGTACACCTCTAGAGGGATGCACCTGGGTGTGAGTTCCCCAACCAATGCCCAAACAAGACTGTCAACCCAACCGATAGAACGAATACGCCATTTCCCTCGACTGTTTCCAGCCTTCCGAGAGCGCTCTCATCACAACCCTCAGACCAGAAATATAGCAGGAGATCGGTTTTATCCAGAAAGGAAAATGTGGGCATTCTCATGGGTGCTAAACCATGACTCATCTTGCCGCACGCCCTGTTTTAGTCACTCCCCATTTGATGAGGATCGAGGTAACACATTACCTTTTCATTCCATCTCATTCACTCTGAATGCCACATTGTCAGATCCGCCAATTACTAATTGACTCCCATAAAAATACAACCTCCGAGCTCGTGCATCTCAGAGAAGAGTGTAAAGCTAAGAGAAGTTGCCTTCTCCGCCACCAAACAGATGTACGTTTATAAAAGTCAACGTTTGTAATCATTGGAAATGCTTTGTCAGACATTCTCCCATGCAAGTCATCCAAATAAAGGATGAACCGAAGGCACCACCCTACTACATCCCTAATCGCAGTAGCCGCATCCCTTGCATCATTACAGATCCCACAATAAGGGATCACTGCTATTCATTTACCTTGGGTGCGACACCAAAGTTATCAACAAGCAATCCGCTTACCATGAAAGATCTTTGGTCTTCAATACAACGGAGATTTCTCAACAAAGAAAGAACTACCGCTACTTTGTAGTTATCTATTCGGGTTATCCAAAAGATTTCATCTTAAGGACCTACTCAACAAGTAGCCTTTTCCCTGCCGAGAAGATTCCCCGGTCATCAACCTTTTAGTTTCATATCCATTTCTGGAATACCGCAAATTGATTCGAAGTGGTCTTCGAATCTAGAGTACCCAAATCCGACCTCGGTTCCTTCAACATCAACCATCGAAATAAAATGTGTATATGTGTACACTGAATCATTAAGCCTTATTTAGTTAATTGCTTAATCCAAACTTCCTCATTTCAGAATTAACCCTTGATTGCAAAATATTAAGAGAATAATTTCCCAGGTGCAAACCCCGAAAGCCTAAACCAACACCAGATTGACACCTAGAAGATTACCCGACTTATCATCACAACAATCAAGTTCCAATCCATTTTTACCCAATCCCTTTACTTCTCTTGTCAAAAATTTTACATGATTTTTGACAAGTATTCGGATCTACCTTTCGATTCGTTCCACCCCTCGTCTTAAGAAATAAACAAGGTCAGATGGATTTCCCATCTCATTAACTACCTGGTCTGCTTTCTCAGATCTCACAAGCGGGACAAGATATACTCTTAGGTATTACCGCATACCCCTTTATATTATTCACTTTAATTCTCATTTATAGATAATACCTCATTCATAACTTAAGTCTTCGATTTCAAACTCAGTTATTTATCCGCAAATAATGGGGCCTTCCATGTTGGGGAACTATTTCCTCCCAGACCTTGGTTTGGTCGCATTCTTTATCCTTTAAATAACCGTCGTTTCCATACCTCGAAGTCTAATGTCACTTCCGAGCTTATTTCCAAATATTGTTTATTATTGAAACAATTCATTCAACTCTAGAATTTGACCATTTTTCTAAGTCCGTTAGAAAATCCCCAAATAAATCATAAAATCATAATTAATTATTATGAAAAGTTTCGTAACAGATTTGGGTCAGAAACTCTTTCCAATTCCTTAATCGTTGGTGAATAGTGATTAACTATGTCACTTTCTATAATTATACTTTTGATTAAGTATAAACTCATTTTTATCTTTCAATACCTCATTATTATATTAATAATAAATTTAGAAATTTATTTCATAATTTTTGGAGTAATAAAACTCCACTTACCAAAATCCGGATTTTACTGCTTCCAAAGCGACCATTTTGAAAACTGTGTTGCTCATAACTTGAGATTTTCAAATCGAAAACTTAACTTTTCGGATTCATTTGAAAGCTATTAACTTTACGGAAAAAATTTTACGGTTCCAAGTCATTTCGACTTGAAACGCATTCTACACTCCCGTTCGAAATTACAATCGCATCACTATGAACTGTCGCTCCGGAAAGTGCTCAATTTTGACCGTTTGGTGAATTGTTCCTGAATTTTCCCGGGACACTTCCAAAACACTTATAAATGATTGTAAATGATTATAACCATTTTTTCTACCTTTTCAACTTTAAAATATTATTTTTCAATATTTTATCTTTTATAATATTATAATATTATATTCAAACTTTTCTATGTTTTAAAACCCATTTTAAATCCTTTTTATTTTAAAGAGGCTTAACCCTATCTGTTTGTATACATATTAATGTATGTTTAAAGTGACTTGGAATTCCTTTTAAAAGTCATGATATTAACATATAAACATGTCAAACTAACATAGGTGTATTGTTTATACTTACCATATAATATCACATCATCAACATAGCCAAATCATTCAATCATCCATATAACATCCAATGTTACCATCCAAAGATTAGTAAATCAACATAGCCAAGCTTACTACCTTTTTTTCTTACTTTCTTACTATCTTTTCAAGTTTGCTTACTAACTTTTCAAGTTTGCTTACTAACATTTTATAACTCGTTAATTAACTTTCCAAACATGTTCATATTTACAAGTTATACTCATTATGACTTATTAATCATAAATCTAAGCTAAAGAGGCAAAGTGTGTCTTACTAACTTGCATCCATATTAATTAAACATTAATATCACTTTATAATCATAAAGCTAAACTTTAAGCGGTGAAGTGTTCTTACAATCAAGCTCCCTCCTTCCCGAGCTTTCTTTGGATGATTTTGCCATAGCTTTCGCTCCACGACAAGCTTCCAATCTCCTCCCCAACACTATGTGGTTCGGCCTTGACATGAACCAAGGAAAAACTTCAACCTTTGCTCTTCTATTTGCTTCCACACTCCTCCGGTGCTTCACGCCTTTACTCCGGTATAACCTACTCTTGATTTTTCTTCACCGGAGTTTCCAAACTCCACCTCCACTTCATATTGCTCACGGTCAAGGGTGGTTCCTGGAGCTTTGTCGAGTTTGAGACGTTGTAGCTTGGCTTGTTGTCTTTAGAACGTTGTGTAGAGGAAGATTAAAGTATACACTTAAGTATTTTGAGTTGTTATTGGACTAGTTTCTCTCGAGTTCCCTTAAGAAGCCATTAGAGAACCTTAGAGAAAATGAGAGCTAAGGAAGAAGTAGAAAAAAATGAAGTAAAGAAATGAAGAGAAGGAGGTAGAAGTGTATTTATAGTATAGGATTTAGTAATATAATATGCAACACAACTTGTCACATCACCATACTCTCCATACCCTTACACCACCTTACCCCATCAACTCATGTATCCTCTCCATCACATCACATACACACCCTACCCCCAAATAAAGGAGGTCACTTCTTAGGAAGCTTATACACACCTTTATACATATATAAATACATATATACATATATACACATGCCTACACATACATATACACATGCATACACACACACACACGCACACGTCACACACACATACACGCGCGCGTACACACGCAACACACGCATACATGCATGTACATGCGTGTACACGTGTATATGTGCGCGCGCACCCCCTGCGTACGCACGCGTATTTCGTTCCGTCTCCTTTATATTTTAATACGTTTTCCAATTATGTAAATATAATCTCTGAAAATCTATGTGTTTTTATTTATTTATTTTAAGACATTTCGACAATGTTTGACGTCTTCTGCGTGCCGTCTATATTGAATTTTAACTTTGTTTATCAGTCACATTATCCGTTATATTTCTATTTAAATAATGATGTAATCAAAATTTATAAATTATATCCCAATAATTTATTTTGATAAAAACTCCTTAAATTAATCATAAAATCCATTATATTGCGTATTTCAAAGTGCTGCAGATTTGTACTCACCGTTTAGGTTCCAATCATTTCTTATCATTTAATAATATTTATAATGAATTATTAAGTCATTAAATCTCAATTTAATTTAATAAATTAATTATTAAATATTGTGACACTATTGATGATGTCATAATTACAATTTATTTTCAAAAAAATAAAATAAAATATTTTATTTCATTTTCTCGTTTATATCAATAAATGAGTACAGGTATTCAAACCTATGCACGATTCCGAGAAAACCTTAAACTTACCGAAAACTAACTTTTCATCACTTTTGACGAAAAATCCAAATATCCATATTTTGTTTATAAATCTTTAAAACAAGTGTTAATAATGTTTGAAACCTAGTAATTAAATATTTAACTGAATTAAATATTCCATTTTATTGTTATAAAATTCTAGGTCATTACGTCAGCGATCGAATTCTTAGATCTTCCTTGTAGTTTTGGTCTAGTGTTACATTTAACACAATATAATCTTTATTATAATCAATAAAACTGAATACTCGATCTCATAGTACAATTTATTTGCTTATTTTGGATGACCTAATTTCATTGAAATACCGTACACTACGAATTATGACCATTCATCATATAACATTTATATGCGATTTTATAGGGATCAAATATCCATAGTCCTTTATTGCTTTTGAGTTTGAAACTCATAGAATGCAATACACGGTCTCGCCCAAATAAATACGTAAGCGACCAAATTATGAACATATTTAGTAGTTGTAAAATTAGGCGCTTGCATGGGTGTAGAAACTTTAACATGAAATAAGCATTTATTAATAAGTATATGTTATATTTCTATTTGTCAATCTTCGATTCAGTTCATTTGTATATCTTATTAGATAAATGTTTTATCAATCGTATTAAATGCATAAATTTATCAGTGTATATATTATTATAATATATATAGCATATGTTCTTACAATATTAGAAATGTTAAATGTTATCATTTCATTTTTCAATTAAGGCTTCCACTAGTCTTTTATGGTTCTCCAAACCCAAAGACGAAGCATAGAAGTCTTTTAACTTCATAAGGGTGTTAGGATTCATCCGTCTTAGAATTCTGACCTTGAGTTTGCTCAACAAATCATTGCTCAACGGATGATGGATAACTCCTTATCGGTTGTATCGTATGCAACTCCTAACCCTTGGTACCTCATCCTAATTTCACTTTGACCTTGAGTTTACTTAATAAATCAAAACAAAATTATTCACTCGTACCTACCATATCATAGTGGCCAAAGTATAGTATAAATAACTTGACTTTGCTCAATAAATACATATGGTTATCTTGCCTCGCCTATTCAGTATATTATAATACTACACATAACATCCCTAGCTTGAGTTTGCTCAATAACAAAGAAGTATGCAAGTAATTAATTAATATGTATATGGTAGAGGACAACATTATATTGGAGATTCATAACCTTTAATATATTGAGTGATATCGACTTATGGAATAATGTGTTTCTTTTGAAATACCCTCATGATTCAAGTGTCGGATACATCGAAAATCATGGTATACGTACATTTATGTATGTGTTTATTCCTTAAGTCTATTTAGGGTTCCTTAATGTTCCGTCTCTAATTTATACATTTATATTATATAAGTTTTACTATTATATAACTTTTATATTTCTTATTACTTATGTAGTAGTCTTATGTATGATATTATATTAATTAAATATTATTTAATTAATTATAACTAATTTAAATTTTAATTAATTTTATATTATCTTAATATAACATTTATATTTAATATTTATCATATACTATAACCTTTATAGTACAACATATATCTCTCATATATGTATATTTTTATTTATTTAATTAACCTTTAATTAATTTATTTATTTATTAACCTTTAATTTATTTTTATTAAGTTAGCCTTTAATCAATTAATTTAATTAAACTTAATTAGATTATATTAATTTCGAAGACCACATTATATACATACATGTATACTTATGATATGTTAAACATTTCATATTATCATAATATATATCAACATATATAATACATGTATATAATTTTTAGTTAACTCACTTAATTAATGAATTTCATTAAATTTAGTAATAAATTTAAAATTTTCGAAATTACTATTAAATATTTTCAAACAGTTTGAAAATTTTATTATATTATAACTTTTATAATATATGTATATCTTAATTTAAATCTAACTTTTAAATTTAAAATCTTATATTTTAATTTTTAAACAATTTTGAAATTAGCCCAACGTAATTCAAATTTGGGCATTTTATACTAAGGACAACCTTTGGGCTGCAAGCTTAATAGTTAACCCTAACATGGCTAATTTAGATCGCATGGGCTATTGGGCTTCGATGCCATTTTTAGAACTAGGACAACCTGTAGCAAAAGTTATGGATGAATTTTAATTTTTTTAGCCTATTGGGATGGGCCTATAAATTCTAGTTTATTTAGAACATTTCTAAAGATTTTATTTAAATTTATAAAATTATATAATATTATTTAATTTATGTTATGTTATATATATACAAGTATATCATATACACATATATGCGTGTGTGCATGTGTAACATGTCAATCCATGCATGCTATAACATGTCAATGTATAGATGTTGGGATTTACATCGCAATGGACATGCTAGCTTATTCAATATGCAAATATATTATCCAAATATATATGTATATATATACCTTTTCTTTTATAATAAAGTATTTCAATATATATATATATATTAAAATTTTATTTATATAAAATTTTGTATAAACATATAAACATTTATTTATGAACATAAATATATAATATTAACAAAATGTATATACTGATTAACATATAAATATGTTTATATCATCTAAAATATAGTAAATATTTTTTTTGTAATGTCGAAAATAGTATTTATATAAATATAATTTTTTAATATACATACATTTTTATATATACATAATTAAATATGTTAAATACTTATATATATATTATATATATATTAATATAAATAAAATTTTAAAATAATTTCATATATATATATATTATGATCTGGTCTTACACATCTTTGGATATATTTTTTAATTTTTTTTAGCAAGGCTAGCCAGTATTTAAAGTTGGTCGTCCATATATATAAATGAATGAAAATAGGTGTTCGGTACAAGCACCAGAACAGCTAAAGAAATGAAACACATGAGTTTGGAAATAATACCAAACTACTAAATAACAACAAAACTAGTCCCCCTCTGAAGAGGAAGAGCCACTCCCCTCAGAAAATGGCTCGGACCTAATAATATATAGGAACCCTAAAAAAAGAAAAGGTAAAGAAGGAACAAAGTTGTAACGACCCTGGATTTTATATATATTTAAATTGATAATTAAAATTTATTATTGAACAAAACTTGTGAAATTAATTGATAAATGGATGCGAGTTTCTCCGGAATCAAATAAATTCTGTATAAATCATTTAAATTTAAAAAATTTGTATATATATGTGAATGTATATATATATATATTTGGGCATATATGAGTAAAGTTCAAATTATATATATATATATGTTTGAATTTGAATTAAATTTTAAATAAATGGTTTATGTTAGAAATTAAAATAAATAAATAAATAAATAGAATTATAAGACAATAAATATTAAAGTAAAACAATAGTAATAAATTAAAATAGAAATAGAAATCAATATATATAAAAGATAAATTATAATAAAAATATAAAGAAAGACATTAGCTAAAATTTTAAACAACAAATAAAAAATCTAGAAATTCATCTATATTACCAAATAAATATAAAAATAATTAGTATATAAGTTAGAAATAAATATTTGAGATAGAAATAGGAATACAAATACATAAGGTAAATTATAGAATATAGTGAACGAATTAGCTAAATTTAAATAACGCATTAAAAATAGAAAAATTACTTATATTATAATAAGACTAAAGAAAATATATAAGTTAGAAATAAAAAAAAATTGAAGTAACACTTAAATGAAATCTAACAACAAAGCTTTATTTATAAAGTAGCATTATAAAAACAAGGTAAGAATAAACAAAGTAAAAGAAAAATATCAACATACATAAAAATAAAATAAAAATCTATGTACTTACCCCTATCATCTCAGCCGAGACAAGCAAGTAAAATAAATATGCAAGGCTAGAACAAGCAAAAGAAAAGAAAGGACTTAAGCAATTAATGCCATATCCCTTAGTACACAACAACATCTGCTCAGCCACAAAAGAAGGAAGAAAATAAAGTATGTGAACAAAACAGAAAATATATGTATATTCATGTACAATCCAATTAGAAGTATGAAGACAAAGCAAGATATATATATATATATATAACTAAGCTTGTTGAAGAAGACAATATCATGTATACAAGTTGGATAAATATATATAGGCTGATTCAACATTTTATATAAAAACAGAGAAGTATGTAGGCTGGAAATATATATATATATATATATATATATGAGAAAAAAGACATAAAGTACTTGGTAATTAATGCAGCCACCACAACAATACCATCAGCCAGCAATGAAAAGAAAGTCTATGATGTTGTACAAATACATATAACATCACTTGTACAAATAATAACATCAACCTGTAGATTTTCTTTCTCATATATCTTCTTCATCACAGTTTCGTTCCATCAAGCTAAGTAAACTCTAAAGTTATAACATCTTAATAACTTAAACAAAATCAACATCATAATCAAGTAAAGCCAGATTCAATTCAGTGGTAACAAGCAAGAGCAGATCAAGTTCAAGATAAAAAACAGTCCAGGCTTTGCTTTTCTGTCCAAATTCATGTGAGTAACATCACATCCTTTTTACTTAAGAAATGAATTATAGTTGCATATTAGTTCTGAGATAAATATGTGTACATATAAGTGCAATCTGCTGTAGATATATATGGATGATTAGTGAGCATGCTGTTGTTCTCTATTATGTGATTCCAAACCCAAGATTTTGATTCAAAAATCATTATCTTTTGACCTATTTGTTGTTTGAACTTAGGACTAAAACAAAAAATTATTTGTTTTAGTATAAACTAAAGTTTAATAATTTATTTAAGTTAAAATAACTGGGTAACATATCTGGAAATCAAAATGACAGAGAAATTTCTTATTTAAGTCAAAACTCAAATACGTTATTTTATAAATTCAGGATTATAATTTGAATACGTTAACCAAAACATGATTTTTAAAACAAAAAATTATGATTTTTAGTGCTGAGAATAGTGAGGTTTCTCGAGTTGAACGGGAATGTGATTTTAGGCTTTTTCTGGCGAACGGCGAAGTGATGTTCGACGTGATCGATGTTGGAGGAGGCTGGGGTTTAGGGGATCCTCGGAAAAATAGTAGAAGAGTTTCAAGGTGGCTGTGGTGATGGCACAACGTCGAACTAGGGTTCGATGTCAGGTTTGAACGACGAGAGATTTAAGGCTAGTTCGTCGACATCGGTGCATCGGGGTGGACTGGACCAAGGGGAAACGTCATGTAGGTCTTTGACGGAGCTATGGTCGAAATTGTGTGGTGTCCAGTGGTTTATAGCGTCGGAGCGAGGCATTTTTCGATGAAGTGTTGGGTTCTAGGCATTGATCAATTAGCTCGATTTTTGATTCCGGTCGAGATAAGCGAACTGGGTGGTCAGGTCATCGGAGGAGGGAGTCGTCAACTTGGCGAGGGGCGCGGTGTTGATCGGTTATGACCGGACTTGGTGTACACATGCACAAGTTTAGCTTCATGTCTGTTTTATTTTGGTGATGCTGTGTTGAGAAGATAGTTAGAGCTCATTATCGGGAAGAAGGAGAGATGCCTCGGGTTCGATCGCGGGTACTTGCAGTTTTCGCTCGGGTTGATTTGCTAGATTCCTGGTTTAGTTAACAGTTTGTTTCAATTTTGAAAACAAATTTCAAATGCCAGATTTTAAACTAGAAAGGACAGTTGATCTGGTAAAGTAAGCAAACAGTTTTAAATTTAATAAAGACAAGGTTTAAAATTTAAATGAATCTAGTTTAACTATTTCTTAAATCTAATTCTTTATAAAAATAAATGTTTCTATATTTGATTTAAGAAAAGTGGTAAGATTTGTTTAACTTAAATGTATCAAGTTAAATTCTTAAATTATTCTTAAACTAATTTTTTTTTGAGAAAGACGGATGTGTAGTGATATACTACACCGCCGATTAATAATAGTAGGATAATAGGTAATAAGGTCCAGTTGACAAGCCCAACCGATGGCCCAAAAAATAGGCTTAACTAGACAGCATAATAATGTACATAAGAGAACGGATTATAGGATAAAACACTAACACCAGATTCGATGTTTCAACTGACAAAATGAGACTAATCGGTTTCGATTTGGAGCTGCTACAGAGGGTTGGCGCTGGAGCTGGCCATGGATTCCGTCGAGTTAGCAGGGGCGGTCCATAGTCGAAATCTGAACGGGGCAGAGTTTGTACCTGTCCAGTAATTAAATAGATGTGAGTTTCGACTACAAATGCCCGCATAAGAAGATCTTGGTTTGTTGAAGACGTGGGCATTTCTTTCATTCCAGATGCACCAACAAAAGATGGTGATAAAGATGTCGAGTTTGTGATTTCCGTGGTCTTGCTGCCAGTACTCAAAAAATAAAGCGAACTCCGGTATGTAACCAAGGAGATGCGCGCTGGCAGGGGCCCAAATTGCGAAAGAGAAATCGCAGTCTATGAAAAGGTGAGTGATGGTTTCGACGTGAGAGGAGCATAGTATGCAGAGTGGATCTGTGGGGATGTTTAAACGAATAAGTCTATCCTTGGTGTTAATGCGGTTGTGAATGAGGCACCATTGGAAGAAGAGGAGTCCTGGGTGTGAATGGCATTTCCAAATCCTGCTGAAGGGGAATAGGCGGCCAGGGTGGGTGAGGAAGGAGTAGCAGGAGGATACAGAGAAGCCTTTTGATGGATTAAGTGCCCAGATGAAGCGGTCAGGTGAGTGGGATATGCAAAGAGATTGGAGGTTTCTAGAGGCTTCGAGAAGTTCATTAAAAGTTTCGATGGAAAAATGGGAGGGGGGATGGAGGCTACCGGGGCCTAGTTGACAGAGGGTATTGATGGTGGCGAGTTGGAGGTTTGAGGAGGAGTAAAGGTTTGGTAGTGATTTGGCCAGAGGGGAAGGGTCCACCCACGTGTCATGCCAGAATAAGCAGTTGTTGCCATTGCCTATTATGACATGAAAGAGGGATTTGACTCGGGGGATGGTATGGAGGACACCGGACCAGAATGGGGATGGTCTGCAACTGGGGGGGTGATGCAGGGCTAGGTGTGGATTCGAGTAATGGTATGCCTGTAGGATCCATTCATTCCAGAGGAAATTGCCGGGGGAGAGAAAATGCCAGAGCCATTTTGTTAATAGAGCAGTGTTGAGCGAGGAGAGATCAGGGACACCAAGGCCACCATGGGATTTTGGGAGGCAGACAGAGTGCCAGTTGATTAGGCACTTTGCTTTGGAGCCATTCCATAGGAAGGCCCTGCGAGTTTTGTCAATTTTATTGGATACCCAGGAGGGGAGTTTGTGGAAGGAGATCCAGTAGGAGGGGATGGATGAGAGGACCGATTTAACTAGGATTAATCTACCAGTAGATGAGAGGGAAGCAGCTTTCCAGGATGAGAGGCGGGATTCAATTTTGTTAATGAGGGGTAGCCAGTCAGGGCGGGTGAGTCTTGTGGGACGAATAGGTAGGCCAAGGTAGGAGATTGGAAACTGGGAGAGTTTGCAGTTGAGGACGACAGCGGTTGCAGGGCCAAGGTGGTTGGAATTTCCTAGCATGATTAGGGAGCTTTTGTGGAAGTTGATGGAGAGGCCAGAGATAAGTTCGAAGACATAGAGGAGAACTTTGAGGCAGTGTAGGTGGTTAGGTTCAGGTGAGGCAAAGAGGATGGTGTCGTCAGCAAATTGGAGGTTGGATATTTGAAGGTTCGATGTAGGGATACTAATTCCAGCCAAGTGGTTATTGGAGATGGACAGTTTGATCATGCGGTTGAAAACATCTGCAATTAGAACAAAGATTAAGGGGGAAAGGGGGTCTCCTTGTCGAAGGCCTCTCGTAGGCTTGATGAGACCACCAAGTTCACCATTGACTGATACGGAAGACATGTTGGAGTTTAGGATAAAGGATATCCAGGAGCACCATCTCGGTGGGAAGCCTCTGTGTCGCATTAGGTCGAGTATGAAAGTTCCAGTTGACTGAGTCAAAGGCCTTAGAGAAGTCAAGTTTAAGAAGGATTCCTGGGGTGTTGGTTCTGTGGCAGAAAGACACAACTTCTTAAGTGGCGGCCACACAATCTAGGATATTGTGACCGAGGATGAAAGCCGATTGCTCTATGCCCACTAGGGGGGATATTACAGATTGAAGGCGGTTTGCAAGGATCTTGGTGATGATTTTGAAGGTGGTGTTGAGGAGGCTGATAGGTCGAAAGGAATCAAGGGAGGTAGGGTCATCGGTTTTTGGGATGAGGATGATGTTCGCATAATTAATACGTGAAATCAAGCTGGGATCGTTTTGAAATTCAAGACACATGTCTATTATGTCGGACTTCACTGTACTCCAGAAGTGTTTGAAAAATAGGGGGCCAAAACCGTCTGGTCCGGGGGCTTTATTATCGGACATATCTTTGACTGTAGCCCAGATTTCTTCTTCCGTGAAGGGATGATCGACTTGCATATTCTGTGGGTTAGGGTAAAGAAGATTCCAGTCTATGTCGGGTAGTGGGGTGGAAGGTTTGCCCAGTATATTGCGGTGGTGGTTGGTGAAGAGGCGGAGGAGATCTGATTGGTCAGAGTAGGTGGCGTTATTGTGTTGGATGCTAGAGATAATCGAGGATCTGCGGCGACCATTAGCTAACCTGTGGAAGTAGGCCGTGTTTCTATCTCCTTCTTCAAGCCACTTTGCTCTGGAGCGTTGCTTCCAACCAATTTCTTCCTGTTTAAGGAGCCTTTCCAATTCCTTTTCAAGGAGGATCAACTGTTGAAATTCTGGTTCATCTAGGGGATGAGACTCGGCAAGGATATTAAGATTGAGGATTTCGTCTTGGGTTTGAGAGATGCGAAGTCTTAGGGTACCCCAGATGTATTTGGCCCAAGGTCTTATCAACCTTCTGAGCGAACGGAGCTTGGTCACAATACGTGCAGTAGGAGATTCTAGATTGGTGGGTTGAGACCAGGCCAATTTAATGAAATCATCAAAGGAGGGTTCTAGTAGCCAGAGCCGATCAAACCTAAACAGTTTGTGGGTGATGTTCAGTGAACCAGTTTCAAATAGGAGGGGGCAGTGGTCTGAGATCGTGGTTGCCAACCGCGAGACAGTTGAGAGGGGATGTTGGTCTTCCCAGGCTGTGTTAAAGAGGAACCTATCTAATTTCACTACAAAAATAATGACTTTTGATAGCAGCAAAACATAGCGTTTCCATCTATTCCTTTTAAACGCTATGCAATGCAGGCTACTTAACGCTCTTAGTTAAATAAATCTGGTGTATTCAACGCTATGGAATCAAAAAGGCGGGACACAATTTATTTTGTGCGGGAATCAAAAAATTGCGCCTCTAACTGGTGACCGACCTCCTCAGGTAAACACTTGTTTTATTTTCCTTCATCACCTCCTCCAGAAAACAACCAAACTTCGTGAAATCCCCAAAACGCAACACATAGACCAAAATCTTGAATCGCAAAACCCTAACCGTCGTCGTCAACAGTCGATCCAAATTGGTGATGTAATCTCTCTCTCTCAAGCAGTAGCCAATTTGAACCACCGTCGTCAACTACCTACCTAGAACCCTAAACCCTAAATCCGTTTGTTTTGAATCAGTCGTCGGATCTGGAACGAGAAGTCTGAGATATTATTAAGCAGTAATTCCACGCTTATTCCAAAATCAGCAATTTCAGACAGCGTTGAAAATCTATGCTTAAACACTGTAGCTCATCTTCCTCAACTCCGCAGCAGCAAATTCTTCTTTCTGGATCAAATTTCTTTTGTTGGTTTCTTCTGCTTCACCTAGGTAAGATTTAATTTTTTAATTAGCATGAATCAAATGGTGATGTTTGCGTCAGCACATTTTAATGGATAAGATATTGTTGAGCATATAGAGAAAGAAACCGGAAACATGAGATATGAACTCGTTCCCGCTGCATATCTACCAGGTTATGAATTTAGCATTTTTGGGTGCTTCAAAGACCTATAATATTTGTATTTTAACTATTAAGGTTGATTGTATTATTACCTTTGTTTGGAGATCTTAATGATTTTAGAACAATCTTTTAGATTAAAGATTGTGTTTAATCGAATTGTTTTGGTATTGTTTTCGTTTCCTGAAATGGAGTAGATTTTAGAATTCATATATGTAGGTGATGTGTGTTCATATTTATATTCATATTTTCTCATCATGATAGTCTACTAGTGCTACAGTGATCATCTTTTACCTTGGCCTCTTTGGTTCTAGCTATAACTAGGTATTAGTTTTCAAGAAGATGTGAATGCTTAACCAAACCGAATTGCTATGCTGTATAATCGACTGAATCAAATTAGTATGTAGAAGAATAATTTAAGTTTACTTTATGCATCACGTAACAGAGAATATAGGCGTAAAGGGCATCAAATGAATAAATTGAACAAATACATCTGATAGCAGTAGGTTTTTTTCCTTTTTCCTTTTTTAAGTAATAATTTAGTTAAAAACTGGAGAGTCACACGAATGATGCATGAAGTGTCATCCAAAACCACTGGTTTGCCTTTATTTACTAATTCCACTCTGCTCCTTTTTATTTGCACAATCTCATAGTAATAATTTTAGTAGTATTTCCTTGTTTTTATAGATAATGTCCATGCGTTTAACAACATCACACCAACCTACTGGTTTATCTTAATTTTCTCCCTCTCTTTCTCCTCGTATTTTTCTATTTGTTTTATTTCATCAAATTGTAGCTCAACGGATAACTCAAAGGCTATAATCACACCTTTAGTTATTACCACCACAAATAGTTACAAATTTTCGCTTAATTTTATTTTTGTATATATTTGCAAAATAAACGTAGCACATAAAATTCAATGACAATTAAATGTTTAACATAGTCTTTGTGTCTGTTGAGGTTGGCCTCTTGATCGCGGTAAGCTCTAGTGTAAAATTGCTGTTGTATTCAAAATACAATGCACTATTTATTTCATTTTTTTCATGTACAGGTCTCCCTTTCTTTTGCTAAAATACTGCTACAAGTGACTAGACCTTGAACAGCTATACTAGGAAACATATCAGGAACCACAATGTATAGAAATATTAAACAGCACACAGAAGCAAATAGAGTTCCAGGAGTGCTAATAGTCAGAGTTGATTCGGCAATTTATTTCTCCAACTCCAATTATGTTAGAGAAAGGTATTTCATTACTTAAAGCGTTTCTTATTTAGAGATATGCTTCTATCTGTATGTATTTTACGGTCGAATATTTCACATTATTAGTGGTATAGACAACCTTAAAACCTTAGCCTGATATCTAAATTTGGTGTGGTATTTCAATCACTCATCATTCATGCAATATCTCTCATTTGAAACTACTTAACTCAAACTTGAATGTGAGCTTCTTAATAACACAGATGAATGTGGGTAGGTTATCACATATTAGCAGATATTAATAATGGCTATGTGTTAATAATATGAACCACTATGCTAAGGTTGTACCACTTTACTAAAAAACTGAGTGACGTAAGGATCAAGAACCCAAGGTTGTACCACTTTGCTGAAACTACTAAGACGGTGGTGCTTTGGCTAGAATGAAATGTGCAGCCATCAAGAGCAATGTAGATATACTATAACTAAACATAGTTGAACTGCTATTTATGAGCTAAAGTTGTAATGTTATGTGCTGAATTGCGTTGAAACATGACACATGTAACACTTTAGGTGTAACCGAAGCACTAAAGGTTGAGAAACTGATGCGAATGCTGAAGCAAACCCGAAGCAACAGTTGTAGAGCGGCAGATTTTTGAACGTTGAAGCCTTGACTGCACAAAATTAATGACCGAAGTTTCGAGGGACTATATAGACTGAACAAATGAACTCAGTTAGATGGTTGAAAGGCTGAAGAGCATTCTAAGGTGATAATAGTTTTGTTTACAACTAATTATGAAATTTTAAGCTTAGTTTTGTGATATTGATTGATCTTATGAGTTCTATGATAATTTTAAGCTTAGTTTTGTTTACACTAATTATGAAATTTTCCTACCTTACTAGTATTCTAATTTATGAGTACTCACTCAAGGTTATGACATTCAGATCTATGAGGTTGTCTAATCTTGTTTTTCTTGATAAATGACAGATTTATGATGTAAATCCAAAATTGGCTTTCGCATGTTACCTAACAAAGGAGAGCACATTGAGCAACTAGGGTATATTGCATGAACGAGTAACAAGGCACTGCAAAAGCCACATGTTGGAGTACTACAACTGAATTGAAACGTGCCAGAGAAGCTGTGTATAGTCAGAGAGGGTAAGTGCCTGTCTTAGATGCTGAATGAATGGGCTTTAGGGCAACATGAAGTGAGCTACAGAACAGAAGGTGGAATATGTTGGACTGCAGCTTCATCATGAAAGAATGTGGCAAGCATGAAGCTGTGACTACATTCTTTTGCATGGTAGGTTTATAAAATAGCAATTTTGTTTTCTTTTGTATGTTATACATAATAGTCTCAGATTTTAACAACGAAAACAAAAAATGACTAATACCTTCAAATAAAACTCATATAATCTTAAATTAGACTTATATAGGCATATATTTTGAGGGTACAATTACATTTACTTTATTTTTAAGGTCCCATCCCTAATAAAATACAATTTAAAAATATTTTGAAAAACTAGTTTTCTTCATTTGCAAATGACCAAATACCCATTGATAAGGCTTTTATAATGTAAATTAGACAAATGACCAAATACCTATTTTATCCTCTTTGACTCTGGTTAGGGACTTACCATGAAGTTGAACCAAAATGTCATAATTATATTTATTGAAATCTATCTGATCCAATCATCCGTAGAGGTTAATATTTGCTTGTTTTCTAGATGATTCATTACAAGTATAAGTTTTTCTTTAAATATGACAATGAGATATTTACTGTTTGGAATTGTGATGTGTTGATTCTGACTTCATCTGAATGTTACTAATTGTTTGAAAAATGAGATGAGATTTTTTAATAAATACATTTTAAGTTTGATCTTTTATATTTAAATGATGAAGTTGTTAGCTCATGTTTCATGAACCAGTTTGTTTTTTTCCAGATAGCTTGGCTACAACTATTGGCACTCATACTCTGCTTAATCATGCAAGCACATGAGGACCTTTCATATTTATTTTTGTAGTTCTTGCAACAAAAGAAACATGACATGACTATAATAGATTTATTTCTGGAAGGCAAGCCAATGAGAAAGAAATCTGGGTTGTTAAGGCTTGCATTCTTAAACAGGTTTGAACTCTATCTACTATATTTTATGTCAAAACCTTTTTATTCCTTTTTTTTAAGAAAAACAAATTGTTGATGAGGCTTGCATTCTTGGTCATTTATAATCAAACAATTTTGTTTCAAATTAAATGTTATGAATAATTGACATCCCTTTCATCATTGTGAAGTTAGCGGTGGTAAAAATATACCCTCGACATGGATGGATATATATAACTATCCATTCTTTATTGAGTCAATGAAATATCACTGACTATATAAATAGTTCAGTCAACGATGCTACCCAAAGTTTGTTTCCACGCACTTTATACATCAAAAAATGACTAATATGTTTCAATGTGCATAAAGCCAGTGGTCTATAGCATGTTTCATTTAACTTTAACACTAGGTTTGGACCATTAATACATGTAATACTTACTTCAAATACTTTGTTGAGACTTTGCCGATCTTTGGATTGTGTTAGAATTGTATGTGAATAAATAATTATAGATATATCTTTTAGCACTTATATTCGTTACATGATTACTTATTGCAACATATATGTTTCAATTCTAACAAGGAATCATCTACATATTTTGTTCCTTGTTAGAATTTTATGTGAACAAAAGACGGTTCCTTGTTAAAAAAGAGTGGGAGTGAGGGTCATAATTCTCCAAATGGTCTAGGTTATGCAAATGTAAAGAACAGCCATCCGATTCATGAATGGTAACTGAGATAAAATGGAAAGCAGCGAACTGATTCAAGTACTGATCATATTTCTATATATTGTTGATGTAAGCTCTTTCCTTTCTATGATGTAGTAAATATGAGTTAGAGGAGAGAACAGTTGAGTTCTGTTGATGTAAGCTCTTTCCTTTCTATGATGTAGTAAATATGAGTTAGAGGAGAGAAAAGTTGAGTTCATTGGCCATGCATTAGCATTTCACAGTGATGATAAGTGCTTGGATCAGCCTGCAATTGACACAATCAAAAGAATGAAGGTATTCACCAAACATGTTATTGTATATGTCTGATGTATTTTTGTCTTATAAGTTATGTGATATGGTTTTTCGTTTGTTCCGGATAGCTTTATGTAGAATCATTGGCACACCTTCAAGGAGGATCCCCTTATATATACCCTCTTTATGGATTGGGAGAACTTCCTTGGGTTCATTCATTTACCTCACTCTTTCATTTTTATTTAATTGTTTTTAAACGATAGGCTAAAGTTTCAACACTCCATGTTGTTTAGGGATTTGCTCGTCCAAGTGCAGTTTTTGGTGGAACCTACATTGTAACAACCCTGTATTTTTCAAATATTTTTAAATTGATTTTTCCAGATTCAAAAGCTTTATTTATGAAAAAGAATAAATTTTGTTATTTTAAGTATAAACTTTGATTTTGATGTGGATTTGAATTCCAAATATGACTAAATTTAATATTTCCAGAAAATGTGAATTTTGGTCAAATAGTCAAACTTTGACTTTTAAATTTAAATTTTAAATAGTTTGAAATTATAAATTTTATCTTTTATTATGAAAATAGATTTAATTCCATGAATACTGCTTTTCGTTTCGTTGGAAACGGAGTTAAATTGTAGAAGTTATGTAATTTTCAATTTTGTGTATAAACTGTTTATTTTGCAATATTATTTATTTTAAATCATATAAATTATATTTTTATTGTCATATTTTGTTTTAATATGTGTTAATAGGTTATTTAATGTCTTTTAATATTTTTAAAATGATAATATAATTTTTCTAAAGTTTACTTGAATTTATTTCAATTTATGAAACCTAGTTTCCATTTTCTTTACTATTTATTAATTTAATTATATATAATTAAAATTTATTTAATTATTTTATGCCTTCACTTTTATTTGCTGTTTTTACTTTATTTATATGCATTCTACATGTATTTAAATTAAAATAGATTTTTCCAAAGTGTACTGAAGTTATTTCTAATTTTTAAAGCCTAGTTTGCATTTTTAAGCCATTTTCTTAATTTAAATTATATTTATTCAAAAATTTAATTATTTATTTTATATATTTATTTTATTTCTGAGTTGTTATTTTTATTTCTCAGTTTTTATATGTATTTATAAATTACAAATATATATAAAAGAAATTTGAAAGGTTTGTGTCTTTTTAGTTGCTTTTGTCCCTTTGTTTTCCCGTCTCTTCAATTTCCTTAGTCTTTTCATTTGCCTTGAGTTGGCCGTGCATTTTCATTTGATAGCCGTGAGTTTTAACTCATTTTCACGTGAGAAAAGAACCATTCCTCATTTCATTCATGGCTACAAAGATTTGTAATGGACTCCCCTCTCTTTTTCACTTTTCTCTTCATTTTTCCTTTTGATTTTGCCTTGATTTTTGCCTTGTTTCTTCTTGCTTGGTTCGGCCATACACCTCCACATCTTCACCAACCACCACCATCCCTTCTTTCCCACTTCATCCACGCCCAAATCATCCCCCTCCTCTGACCTGAAGTTGCCTTGACCATCTCATGTTGCAAACACCACAAAAAAACATTGCTATACTCCAAAACATTGCCTACCCGAGCACATATCACCTCACCACCTTCATTGTTGACCATGGCCACCCCCTTAGCCACCACCACCAGCTTGTTTACCACCTCTGAACATCACCCTCCCCTCTGTCCAGATCTGACCTGACCCATAGACCCTATGGTCGAGCCTAAGGGTTGAACCAAAAACTCCATTTTGCCTTGTCCCTTTGCATTCTAGGCTTGCAAACTCCTTCCTCTTCATATTCTTGACTTGGTCGTGCCATTTGTGGTCCAAACCTGATCCATTTCAACCTAAAACATGTTGAGGCCGAACCTAATACATGTATGGTCGAGCAAAAGTTGAAGCAAGATCAAGCAAAGTTGATTTAAAGACTTGGTGATGTTCACTTATCCATGCTATCTCAATTTTGTTTCAACACTTTGGTATTGTAATTATTTATATGGTGCTTTGTTTTGTTTTTGTATACAAGAGTAACATCTTGGTTCTCATCCACTTGAATCCATCGTTGTGCCATATCGTGCTTCTTGGAATTCGTTGTGTGTTTTGATCGCTAATCTCCAGCTTTAACAGGTGAGTTATTCTCACCAGACAATATGTACCTATATAACTAGTAAATTGACACCCTGTGAATCTGTAGAAATATGTTATCATGTTATATATGCCTATATTATTATCATATGATGTTCACACCTGTTATTACACTTATTATATCATATGTTACTATTATTTAATGTTATTCTGTTATTTATATCTGTTATCACCATTGCAAGTTCCCTGTAGATTAGAATCACTATGGGTTGAAATGATACATACCCGAACGGACTTTAGAATAGGGAAAAATCGTTATGGGCTGAAATGATAGGCCTGAATGATTTTTATTTAAATTATTTTAACTTGGGATTGCGGGTTTGAAATGATAGAACCCGGATTTTTCTTTTTTAACTGCGGATTGAAATGATACATATCCGTATCACTTGACCTAGGTTAGAAAATTTTATACAGGCCCGTGGTTATTTTATAAAGTGTTTTGAATATTTTTAAGTATTTTAAAAATATAAATTTATGAAATTTGATTTAAATAGATTTTGAAATGTTTAAAATAAAGAAATTATGATTTTTCTATGTGTTAAAAATGTAATTAATGAATGGTTTAACTGGATTTTTGAAATATAACTTAAGTTGGAAATTTGGAATTTGGTTAAAAATGATATTTAAGTTATATAAATAAAATGGATATTAAATTTTATTTGGAAATGGTAAATATGATAATTTGATTAAATGTGAATTTAAGTGATTTATTAAAGTATTATTGATTTTTCTATGAATTTAAGTGGTTAAATAAATGAATGTTTAAAAGTGATCTTTTAAAATATAACTTGACTTGGAAATGTGAAATTTGGTTTTAATTAAAGGTTTTAGTTAATTAAATAAAATTGGAAATTTAGTTAAATTTGTGAAATGGTAATTTAAATTTGAAGTGTTAAGTTATTTGTTGAAATGTGAAGAATTGGAAACTTTTACACTTAAATTTATTAAGTAAATTGTTGAAAATTGGATTTAATTATAAGAAATTTATTGTGAAAAAGATACATGTTAAATGATATGTAAATAAACATTTTAAATGTTAAATTATGATTTTTAAAATGTTTAAAGAGTTTAAAATGAAGTTATTTAATTGCTGGAAATACACTAAAAAGCTGGAAATCACTTTTAATAGCATTCAGAAATGCTATGGTTCTGAATTACACTAAAATTTGAATAAAATGGCTACTACAGCATTTCTGAAATGCTGCAGTTGCTGCAGTTGAACTTATAGGCTAATATTGAACCCAGGTCTATTATAGCATTCTCTGGAAATGCTATAATGGTCTGCAGTCTTTGCTGAAACCAAATTTAACCCTTGTTTTGAAATCTGAACTACCGCAGCACTTCTGAATTGCTGTCTTTTCTGTTTTGAACTATAATTCAACTAAACCTGAGTTTTAACAGCAGTTTTAAGTGCTGTCTTTGCTGAATTAAAAATGTTTTCAAATATAACTTATAGCAGTTGTTTTTAAATGCTGTGAAATGCTGAAATTTTAATAATTAGGGTTTTTGACTTAGTAAACGAACTCAGAATGGTTTGAAACTTTGGAAATTGAATACTTGATTTGAAAATATAATAATTACACTTTTAAAAGGTTTAAATGAATTATTTTGATTGGAATATAAACTATTTAAAGGTGATTTGAAATGATAGTAAATGAACGATATCTTTGAATTTAAAAGGTATTTAAAGTTGAATATTGGATTTGAACTGATAGGATATTTTATTTTATTAAAATGATTTGAAATGAAGTTTTGTAAGGATATGATATTTTATTATATTAAAATGATTTGAAATGAAGTTTTGAAATTATATGAAAATTTAAATATATGGAAATGGTTTGGAATTGATTTAATCTTTATTTTGATAAAGATATGGTTGAAATGATATTTTATTTTGAAGTAAAATATTGTTTTTAAAAGTTATAACCACGGGTTATAATAACGTTGGGTTGTTAAAGAGACCGGGATCGGATATGGACATACTCTCTGTCTTACCGAAAACCACTTTAACAACTGTGTACGCGGTGGAGTTTCCAAAATGAAGTAGGATGGTGGCGACGATCCTAAGGTATATACGTGGACCCAACTCCCGTGAGTTGGCATAAGGTGGCTAAAACAGGAGCGATTGACGGACCAATGAGGTAGCACCTCTGATCGGACACACTTCTTCGATACCATTCTATTACTTGTGATTGATTTGGTGCGCACCCTTGATTTGGGAGTGTTGTTCGAGGTGGGCGGTAGTGGCTGCTATGCGTCACCACCAGTCCGGATGCGTAATTGGTATATCTACCCTGGCATTGCCTAGTTGTGCCGTGTCACCTACCATATCGAGCTTTACTACGATTATGATTTTAAGATCCGACCGCGTTAAGGTTCTCCATCCCCTTAACGCTATTTTCTATATGATTATACTTTACTGATAAGACACTACTGTATATAGCGTATATTACTACATAGTAGATAGTTTAACGGATCCTTAGAGGATGGGCGGTCCCAAGCATCTTCTAAGTTACTTGTACCCTTATTACAGTTCGCTTGAGTTGGTTTACATTATATAAGTATATATTGTCCTGACTTGAGTGTTTTGTGTTTTGCTTTACGCTCGGGTCAGCCTGAGTTATTCACAGATTCGGATTCCACTTTCTGGAGATTTGAATCGCTGGAGATTATCTGCTTGTCTTGTCCTATCTATTTCAGTTCTGTTGTTCTACTCAGCTTGTACTTGGTTATTGTATTTAGACTTCTGTTGTACTCTATCTCTTCTGTTGTATCTTATGTAACCTTGTTATATTTATATAGTAGCTTCATGAACTACTATTTCTTTTACTTCCGCTGCATTATTTTACTCTGTGTCTGTGATCTGTGATTATATTTATTTACTGTATATTCTGAGATTTGCCAAATTTTATTTACAACGCGGTATTTTGGGCAATTCAACTCCGGCATGTGTGTCTGCCTATGCACTTGGCGGGTGTAGCATGATAGGGGGTTCTCGCATTTGGTTTGGTAGCGAGCGGATGACTCTTACTCCTACATGTCCCTGCGGGGTTGGTGCAGTCGAGAGGCTGGCCGTAAAGGCAGAACACAGGTACTGCTGTATGCTACGGTGGGCGTTACCCCACTGACGCGGGTCGTTACAGTTGGTATCAGAGCTTTGGCTTTGAGGCAAAACTTAGAATGTATGGTAAATTTATTTACAGAATCACTTTCGTTCGAGTTTGAATCTCTTCCTTTGATTCGTTTTCCTTTGAATTTTGGAACGTTCCCTGCGGTTCCGAAATTCATTCGTGTCCCTCACTATTCATCATCTTTTGATTCTGGAGTATCCCATGACTCCACTTCCAATGATCTTTATAGTGAATTGGCGGTCTCGCCAATATTCTAATTTTCTTGTAAAGGTGTGAAAATTCTTTATAATCAGCATCGATTCACCAGAGATTTATATTTATCCTTGGTTTAGATGCTAATATCTTTTATTATTCCAAACTCTATCTCTTGAGATCGAAGGTAGATTTACCCCAGAAAATCCACATTTGATCTTATCCATTAAGTCACGGTTGACCCGATTAAGGTTGTCCGCGATTTATCTAAGCTTACCCATCTCTCTACTCTGTTTAATCATCTTGTCTTTTGTTCCAATCTATCTTCCAAACATTTTGACTGTACTTGTAAATTAATGTTTTGTTTTATATTGTGTTGTTTGGGTTGTTGATGTTGATTTGGGTTTCCGATCGATTCGTCTGATCAACGCTATCGATAGGATTTCTAAAACACTTTGACAAGAACAAACTGACACAATATTATTTTAAAATTTGGTTTATGAAATAAATTTGGATATATAATTTTATGGAACTTAATAAATTGATTTAAATTGATAATTTGAAATGATAATACTTGATTTATCATTTATTGTTCTACAAATGAATTTATAAATAGTTGTTTATAAATTTATTTGGGAACTGAAATGAATTTAAAACAAGAAAGTTAAAGAATTTAATTTCCGATGGTTTCAAACCTTGTGTTTAAAATTTTTAAAAAGGATATTATTTAAAGTATTTTGAATAAAAATTTGTCTCTAAAGAATTTTAAAGTTTAAAAATTTAGTGCTCTTCTCTTTGTCGCTGGAAAATAATTTCGGTGATGACTGCAGCATCATCGACGTGCATTTTCGAGTTTCGAAGTGAAGAAACCATTCTGTAGTCTTGCTACAGCTTTGTTTTGGAAAATCTGATTGATTTGAATTTCTAAAATATGACTGGATTAGAATATATATAAAGATATATGATTTAAATTTGATTTAACATATTATGTATATATAATTACTTATCTCCAAATGGTTTGAAGATGTTCGAAGATTCAAATTCTTAAATTTTTTCTTAAAGAATAATTTCAATTATAAAAAGAAAATCAAAATTTTGGATAAATGATTCAAACTTGAGATAATTGAATTGGATAGTTTTATTTGTATATTACAATTGCATTCAAATATAACTTACCTTAAATTTTTTTAGAAGTTAACAATGTAATTGGATAATATACAATATAAAAAGGATTTTTATACACTTAAATATTAGTTATAAAAGATTAACAGAGATAAATAGTGAAAAAGGAATTTAAAGAGATTTTATTTAAATAACTTAATAATCAAATTGATTTAATATGGAACCTTAAGTCTAACCTAGGAATTTTAATAAAGGTTATTTCCTGAAATGAATATGTTGTATAATAAATAATGTATCTTTGAATAGATAAAATAAAATACATTTGAATTGGACTTTTGGTAATAAAGTTTATTTAACTTGAATTCATAGTTTATTTGATGTCTAAATGAATAAATGTGTAAAGAAATTTGATTGTTATATTTGCTATATAAATGTTTATTTATGAAATAGATATGTCTTGGAAATTGAATAATTATGATTTAAATAGTTAAAATGTATTTTAACATCACTAAAATTTGATAATTGAAAATTTGGTTTTCAAATGGAATTTTAAGTGTAACTTATTAAAGGAATATCTATTTATGAAATGGGTATTTTAAATAAGTGTTAGGTTATGTGTTAAATTAAGAGCTAACTAAAATAGTGAGCTTTTGACTTAATAAATGAAGTATAGTTTATTTGGATATTTCATTCATAAAGGTTTGTTTTAATAAGTCATAAGTTAAATGATATCCAAATGAATATTTCTGAAATTAAACTGATTTGAAATATTAATATATCTACTGTAGCATTTTATAAGTGCTGCTATTTTGAAAAGACAATGTTTTGGAAATTTTTATAATTAAATGAACTTAGAAATGTTACAGCTTTGAAATGAATATTATTTGACATTGGATTTAAATGGTTTAAATGAAGATTATTTTTAAAAAGGTGTTATGATTTTCAAAGTATTATGTTTTTTTAAAGAATAACTTTTCCAAAGTGTTATGATTTTAGTAGTGTGATTTCCAAATGATAAACATCCCTAAATTGTTATGATTTCAAAGCATTATGGTTTTAAATTTATTATCTTGTTTTGTTTTTCCAAACTATCTTTTGGTTGTCCTTATTTCTCTTATCTTGTTATAGAATGGGAAGGCTATTGCTTATACCAGTCTATTTAGAAATCTTTCTGTAATCTTTGATAATCTTTGTTACTCATCTGGATCTGAACACTGTTTTTCCATTCATAGACCGTCGGTCAAGTGAAAAGGGAGATTCAGACTCTAGAGGATCTTTTTCATGCTTATATTCTTGATTTGATCAACTCCACCTTGTTAAACTTACCTATAACAATAGTTATCAGGTGTAATTCCAATCTTCTTATCATCTTGTCTTAATTCTATTCCATTCTATCTTTTTCTGTGCTTTCCCGTACCTCGTTCCTTTTCGGGGACGAAAAGTTTTGAGTGGGGGAGAGTGTAACAACCCTGTATTTTTCAAATATTTTTAAATTGATTTTTCCAGATTCAAAAGCTTTATTTATGAAAAAGAATAAATTTTGTTATTTTAAGTATAAACTTTGATTTTGATGTGGATTTGAATTCCAAATATGACTAAATTTAATATTTCCAGAAAATGTGAATTTTGGTCAAATAGTCAAACTTTGACTTTTAAATTTAAATTTTAAATAGTTTGAAATTATAAATTTTATCTTTTATTATGAAAATAGATTTAATTCCATGAATACTGCTTTTCGTTTCGTTGGAAACGGAGTTAAATTGTAGAAGTTATGTAATTTTCAATTTTGTGTATAAACTGTTTATTTTGCAATATTATTTATTTTAAATCATATAAATTATATTTTTATTGTCATATTTTGTTTTAATATGTGTTAATAGGTTATTTAATGTCTTTTAATATTTTTAAAATGATAATATAATTTTTCTAAAGTTTACTTGAATTTATTTCAATTTATGAAACCTAGTTTCCATTTTCTTTACTATTTATTAATTTAATTATATATAATTAAAATTTATTTAATTATTTTATGCCTTCACTTTTATTTGCTGTTTTTACTTTATTTATATGCATTCTACATGTATTTAAATTAAAATAGATTTTTCCAAAGTGTACTGAAGTTATTTCTAATTTTTAAAGCCTAGTTTGCATTTTTAAGCCATTTTCTTAATTTAAATTATATTTATTCAAAAATTTAATTATTTATTTTATATATTTATTTTATTTCTGAGTTGTTATTTTTATTTCTCAGTTTTTATATGTATTTATAAATTACAAATATATATAAAAGAAATTTGAAAGGTTTGTGTCTTTTTAGTTGCTTTTGTCCCTTTGTTTTCCCGTCTCTTCAATTTCCTTAGTCTTTTCATTTGCCTTGAGTTGGCCGTGCATTTTCATTTGATAGCCGTGAGTTTTAACTCATTTTCACGTGAGAAAAGAACCATTCCTCATTTCATTCATGGCTACAAAGATTTGTAATGGACTCCCCTCTCTTTTTCACTTTTCTCTTCATTTTTCCTTTTGATTTTGCCTTGATTTTTGCCTTGTTTCTTCTTGCTTGGTTCGGCCATACACCTCCACATCTTCACCAACCACCACCATCCCTTCTTTCCCACTTCATCCACGCCCAAATCATCCCCCTCCTCTGACCTGAAGTTGCCTTGACCATCTCATGTTGCAAACACCACAAAAAAACATTGCTATACTCCAAAACATTGCCTACCCGAGCACATATCACCTCACCACCTTCATTGTTGACCATGGCCACCCCCTTAGCCACCACCACCAGCTTGTTTACCACCTCTGAACATCACCCTCCCCTCTGTCCAGATCTGACCTGACCCATAGACCCTATGGTCGAGCCTAAGGGTTGAACCAAAAACTCCATTTTGCCTTGTCCCTTTGCATTCTAGGCTTGCAAACTCCTTCCTCTTCATATTCTTGACTTGGTCGTGCCATTTGTGGTCCAAACCTGATCCATTTCAACCTAAAACATGTTGAGGCCGAACCTAATACATGTATGGTCGAGCAAAAGTTGAAGCAAGATCAAGCAAAGTTGATTTAAAGACTTGGTGATGTTCACTTATCCATGCTATCTCAATTTTGTTTCAACACTTTGGTATTGTAATTATTTATATGGTGCTTTGTTTTGTTTTTGTATACAAGAGTAACATCTTGGTTCTCATCCACTTGAATCCATCGTTGTGCCATATCGTGCTTCTTGGAATTCGTTGTGTGTTTTGATCGCTAATCTCCAGCTTTAACAGGTGAGTTATTCTCACCAGACAATATGTACCTATATAACTAGTAAATTGACACCCTGTGAATCTGTAGAAATATGTTATCATGTTATATATGCCTATATTATTATCATATGATGTTCACACCTGTTATTACACTTATTATATCATATGTTACTATTATTTAATGTTATTCTGTTATTTATATCTGTTATCACCATTGCAAGTTCCCTGTAGATTAGAATCACTATGGGTTGAAATGATACATACCCGAACGGACTTTAGAATAGGGAAAAATCGTTATGGGCTGAAATGATAGGCCTGAATGATTTTTATTTAAATTATTTTAACTTGGGATTGCGGGTTTGAAATGATAGAACCCGGATTTTTCTTTTTTAACTGCGGATTGAAATGATACATATCCGTATCACTTGACCTAGGTTAGAAAATTTTATACAGGCCCGTGGTTATTTTATAAAGTGTTTTGAATATTTTTAAGTATTTTAAAAATATAAATTTATGAAATTTGATTTAAATAGATTTTGAAATGTTTAAAATAAAGAAATTATGATTTTTCTATGTGTTAAAAATGTAATTAATGAATGGTTTAACTGGATTTTTGAAATATAACTTAAGTTGGAAATTTGGAATTTGGTTAAAAATGATATTTAAGTTATATAAATAAAATGGATATTAAATTTTATTTGGAAATGGTAAATATGATAATTTGATTAAATGTGAATTTAAGTGATTTATTAAAGTATTATTGATTTTTCTATGAATTTAAGTGGTTAAATAAATGAATGTTTAAAAGTGATCTTTTAAAATATAACTTGACTTGGAAATGTGAAATTTGGTTTTAATTAAAGGTTTTAGTTAATTAAATAAAATTGGAAATTTAGTTAAATTTGTGAAATGGTAATTTAAATTTGAAGTGTTAAGTTATTTGTTGAAATGTGAAGAATTGGAAACTTTTACACTTAAATTTATTAAGTAAATTGTTGAAAATTGGATTTAATTATAAGAAATTTATTGTGAAAAAGATACATGTTAAATGATATGTAAATAAACATTTTAAATGTTAAATTATGATTTTTAAAATGTTTAAAGAGTTTAAAATGAAGTTATTTAATTGCTGGAAATACACTAAAAAGCTGGAAATCACTTTTAATAGCATTCAGAAATGCTATGGTTCTGAATTACACTAAAATTTGAATAAAATGGCTACTACAGCATTTCTGAAATGCTGCAGTTGCTGCAGTTGAACTTATAGGCTAATATTGAACCCAGGTCTATTATAGCATTCTCTGGAAATGCTATAATGGTCTGCAGTCTTTGCTGAAACCAAATTTAACCCTTGTTTTGAAATCTGAACTACCGCAGCACTTCTGAATTGCTGTCTTTTCTGTTTTGAACTATAATTCAACTAAACCTGAGTTTTAACAGCAGTTTTAAGTGCTGTCTTTGCTGAATTAAAAATGTTTTCAAATATAACTTATAGCAGTTGTTTTTAAATGCTGTGAAATGCTGAAATTTTAATAATTAGGGTTTTTGACTTAGTAAACGAACTCAGAATGGTTTGAAACTTTGGAAATTGAATACTTGATTTGAAAATATAATAATTACACTTTTAAAAGGTTTAAATGAATTATTTTGATTGGAATATAAACTATTTAAAGGTGATTTGAAATGATAGTAAATGAACGATATCTTTGAATTTAAAAGGTATTTAAAGTTGAATATTGGATTTGAACTGATAGGATATTTTATTTTATTAAAATGATTTGAAATGAAGTTTTGTAAGGATATGATATTTTATTATATTAAAATGATTTGAAATGAAGTTTTGAAATTATATGAAAATTTAAATATATGGAAATGGTTTGGAATTGATTTAATCTTTATTTTGATAAAGATATGGTTGAAATGATATTTTATTTTGAAGTAAAATATTGTTTTTAAAAGTTATAACCACGGGTTATAATAACGTTGGGTTGTTAAAGAGACCGGGATCGGATATGGACATACTCTCTGTCTTACCGAAAACCACTTTAACAACTGTGTACGCGGTGGAGTTTCCAAAATGAAGTAGGATGGTGGCGACGATCCTAAGGTATATACGTGGACCCAACTCCCGTGAGTTGGCATAAGGTGGCTAAAACAGGAGCGATTGACGGACCAATGAGGTAGCACCTCTGATCGGACACACTTCTTCGATACCATTCTATTACTTGTGATTGATTTGGTGCGCACCCTTGATTTGGGAGTGTTGTTCGAGGTGGGCGGTAGTGGCTGCTATGCGTCACCACCAGTCCGGATGCGTAATTGGTATATCTACCCTGGCATTGCCTAGTTGTGCCGTGTCACCTACCATATCGAGCTTTACTACGATTATGATTTTAAGATCCGACCGCGTTAAGGTTCTCCATCCCCTTAACGCTATTTTCTATATGATTATACTTTACTGATTAGACACTACTGTATATAGCGTATATTACTACATAGTAGATAGTTTAACGGATCCTTAGAGGATGGGCGGTCCCAAGCATCTTCTAAGTTACTTGTACCCTTATTACAGTTCGCTTGAGTTGGTTTACATTATATAAGTATATATTGTCCTGACTTGAGTGTTTTGTGTTTTGCTTTACGCTCGGGTCAGCCTGAGTTATTCACAGATTCGGATTCCACTTTCTGGAGATTTGAATCGCTGGAGATTATCTGCTTGTCTTGTCCTATCTATTTCAGTTCTGTTGTTCTACTCAGCTTGTACTTGGTTATTGTATTTAGACTTCTGTTGTACTCTATCTCTTCTGTTGTATCTTATGTAACCTTGTTATATTTATATAGTAGCTTCATGAACTACTATTTCTTTTACTTCCGCTGCATTATTTTACTCTGTGTCTGTGATCTGTGATTATATTTATTTACTGTATATTCTGAGATTTGCCAAATTTTATTTACAACGCGGTATTTTGGGCAATTCAACTCCGGCATGAGTGTCTACCTATACACTTATAATGGATGCGAATGGTTGAAAATATCGGGTCGTTACATACATGCTTAACGAAGCTGAATGCAAGGTAACACTCAGTAATTGTAAATGTTCCACAATTTCTATATTATAGCATACTATGTATTCCTACATGCTTCTCTTCTCCACTTTTTTCCTCCTACATGTTAATCCATCATTGTTATGATAACCACTTTGGCATGTTCAACTCTAACCGAAATGCCTATTGCTTTAACTTTCAAAGTGAAATATTAGGAATTTCTTCCAAAACCAACTATAATGCATCACTGTTACTGAAAAATAAAGTTAAATCAAGAAAAAATCAGTACCATTTTGAGGTTTTGGTTTTGATAAGAGTAAAGAGAATTAACAAGTACTTGGAAAGGTCCACTTCTTGATTATGACAGTATAAGCTATAATATCCTCCTCTATACAAATTAGATTGGATTGTGGAATCAAAATACCGAGTTATAGGCACATCATAGTTGAAGTCATTATCCTAGTTTCCAAATGCTGAAATCTAAACTTTCCTTGTATCCTGCATTTGTCCTTTGTAGTTCGGATAATAGTGACTTGTGCAACATGTTATCTTTCTTTTTTTTGGTCGTTTTAACAACCAGTTTCTCTTCCTACCTCTGTATGTTTGACAAGATAAGTAATAACTAAGGTCTTTTGAGAAAACCTCAAAACGATGTTGATCCATCCTTTTGCCTTCCATGGAATTTGTCTGGCACTATGAAACTTGTCTTTGATTTACTTACCTTTTGGCTTGAGTTATCTTTTCATGTTGGTTAAGGAACATAGAATGATGTTAGGTTTTCTTTGAACATTCAAGACGTCATCTGCAAAAGAGAGTGAAGAAATAATCGGGAATCTACGAGGAATCGAAACTATCTCATAAATTCTATTAAGCTTGTGAATGCCCTTGTTAAGTATTTCAGCTGCAATTACAAAGATGGTTGGTGACAGGGGTATCCTTGTCTCACTCTGCAATTTGATTTGAAACACCTGTTCATTTTTCAGTTAACAAAAATGGAGTGCCAATAGTTTAAGAATCATCTTCAAATCAACTTTGGTCACGTCTAGTTTATTATCCTCTCCTTTTATTCTCTCTTTTGTTCGCTTATCTTTCTTTATCCTGATCATAGAATGAAAGAACATTGAGTCTGCATCCCGCACTCCGACTCACTTGATCCTTGCTTGTTGTCTCCTGTACATAATTTATTTTGCTGTTGAAGTTGTATTATGCCTTATCCTTTCCTCTGTGTGACAGATCCTCATCGTAAATAGCTTTCTTTAGTATCACTTTATTTTTAGAACTTCTTACCCATAATGTTCTGAAATATGGTCAAGTTTTACTGTCTTAACTGTAATTTTCTGTTGTTAGCACAAAGAAATAGATAGATCGAATCATTCACCAAAATGTAAATAGGTGTAATGCCCTCAAACAAAAATAGGTGTAATCAGAAATGTAAATGTTATTTAAACAAAAATGAAAATTAAACTTCAACCAAAATGAGTTTTTTTCTTCTTTTTGAATTGGAATGAAACCCAAATGCCCTCAAACATAAATGCAAATGAAACACAAAAATGAAACCGATAATGGAACAAATTGAACACACAAATGCAGTTTGGTGGATGAAACAGATAATGAAACATAAAGGCAAATTAAACATAAATGCAAATGAAACAAACAAATATTGGAACAGAAATACAGTTGCAACACAAAACGAATACACAACTAACAAAGACAGAATACAAATATTCAAGATAAGATTTCGTTAGCTTTTGATAATAAGAAAGCTGAACAAAAAATACAGTAATAGCTAACAAGCATAAAAGGCGTAATAGGAAGAGGGTGGAGCGTAAACATAATCAACATCCATTTTGTACTTCCAATTTCATCTGCAAATTCATAAATGGTAGGTGGGTTAGTACATGTATTAATATGATATTCATGATGCAACAAAGTTAGACAATAATAATGATAGATTTTCATATTAGGTCTCCAAGTCATTTACTCCATTGCCTATAAGTCATTGTCTACTTTGTCATTTATTGTCTACAAATTTAGTATATTCAACCTGGAACTGTCATTGTCTACTTTGTCATTTAATGCAGGAACTTGGTTAACACTGAAGCAACCTGGAGCAATGTTTAGATCCTTGCAAGAATCTTCTGTAGCAGCCATTTCCGTATCATCGTCTCCATAACTGAGTATTTGTGTCCATTTGTTAGACTATTTTGAGCTATTATTATGTGACCATGTCTTGTAGTATTTGTGTTCATTTGTTAGACTATTTTGAACTATTATCATGCGACCATGTCTTGTAGTATTTGAAATATTAGCATAATTATTTGAAACTTTTCCACTGGTTTGATTGTGTGTTTCCAAATTAGAATTCACTGAAACGTTATCATTGTTACATATAGTTGTTGTCATCTTCTCGATTTGTTATTTTTGGGATCCACATTTTAATATATATATATATCTGTGTGTGTGTGTGTAATGTGTATACATATATCTATCTGTGTGCATATATATATATAATATAATATAATTAAAAGAAAATTGAAACAAATGTTGAAAATTAATATTATATAGAATAGCGTTTGAAAAACGCTATTGATTCATCAAACGCTATCGCAACTCTATATGAGATGTAAGATTTATGCATCAAAAACGCTATAATAGAATCAAAAACGCTATAGTAGAAAATAAAAACGCTATACAAGCATGACAAGAAACGCTATCGAAAACATTGTAACGCTATAACATAGTTTGATGAAACGCTATAAAATGTGCTCGAAAACGCTATAGAAGTTAAATGAAGGATTATATTCCCTATAGCGTTTAAGTTTAATAACAGAGAAAAAACGATATGGTAGGTTGCAAACGCTATGCCCTTTTGTAAACGCTATTAGCTATTATAGCATTTTCCTTCCTGCTATGTAATGCTGCCGGCCTACCATAGCTTGTGGTTCCATGGCGTTCTCTGAAACGCTATGGTAGCCTGTTATATCGTTTTTCAAACGCTATGAAACCCATAAACTGTTGTAGTGTTTGGCTAGGGATGGGTGGTCTCTACGGTTAGTCCAGGTGAAGAGGCGGTTACTGATGGGGGGGTCGATTAGCACGCAAGTGTTAATGAAATTATTAAAGGCAGAAGAATCTTGGGATAAGTTTACAGAGTTTCTTTCAGTGGGATGTCTAGTGGTGTTAAAGTCTCCGGCAATAATCCATGGGCCATTTATTCGGGCTGCGAAGTCAATACAATGTTCCCATAGGACAGCCATGCCCTATGTGTCAGTGGGTCCATATACGTTCGAGAAGAAGTAGATAATGCCTGATTCAGAGTGGCTAAGTGCGACATTAAGGATCGAAGGGAATTTGATAATTTGATGTAAGGACCAGATATTTTCATTCCATGCTGTGATGATCCCTCCTCTGGATCCAATAGCATCAATGTGGGCCCACCCAGATAAATGTGTACCAACAGTTTGTGTCAAGTGCGATTGTGTGGGGTCAGATAGTTTAGTTTCTTGAAGCATTAGAATATCAATTTTGTGAGGGGATAGAATAGTGTTGACAACATAACGCTTAGATGGGTCCCCTAACCCACGAACATTCCATGTGATAAGCTTCATTGGGATTGGGAAATACGCTCCTGTTCTAAAGTTTGCATGCATGTGTAGTGCTCATCATGCAAACTCACACCCATGCAACATGATAAGATTTTATTAAGCCTATTATTTGCAGAGGAAAAAACAACAGGCATTAAAAAATTACCAGTTTGGCCAGGATCGGATGCTGCCCCAACCAATCTGGAGCTGCGCCTAACCATTGCCGGGGAGAAGAATTGTGCTGTGTCTATCTGGGTTGTCTGAACTTTCTCGTCGTGCACAAATTGTTGTAGATGAGTATCTTCATCGTGGGCAGTGTTATCTTGATTAAATTCATGAGGAGGGGACTCGACATTGATGGGGTGGGAGTCATCTTGGGCAAGAGCTGGAATATTGGGAGAGTCGGGGTGGACGGAGATAGAGGGGACAAATGCAAGGTCGAGAGGCTGGTTGGGTTGCAGGTAAAGAGGGACGGAAAGATCTAGGTCTAACATTGGGTCCCATCTATCTGTCATTTGAGCTGGGAACCCCCTTCTAGGTCCCGACACTTCAAAGGAGTCATCTTGGGGTGGAAGAGCTGGAAGGATAGGGGGCAGGGTGGCTTCATGATTCATAACGTCAAAGAGGTCATCTTGGTCAAGAAGGTTTTTAGGGGTAGTCCACGGCTGGTCGAGGAAGTTGAAGTTTTGCTCAAGGTTGTAATCGAGGCCAAGGTAGGTGGTGTCAGGGGCACGGTTCGGGTGTGAGTGCTCCCAACGGTTAATGGTTAGGAAGAAGTCAGAGTTATTAAGGGAGGCCACGAAGGAGCAGGGGGTGGAGATGCCTGCGAAGAATTGAATTTTGATGTAACGAAATCGGTGGTCTATGTAGGCCCAGTCACATTCGTCCAGAGCAATGAATCTGCCCATGGGTTTCAAGGCTTCTCTGATAGCATCTGGGTTTTCTTTGAAGAGTTCGGGGAAACCTTCAACTCTCGCCCATGACTCAGGTTCGAGGGAGGGAGCAGTGAAGTTGTCTTGGTCGGCCCATGGTCTCAGGAATACTGTACCTCCTGGTTTTGTTAAGGAGCCTGTCGTGACGAAGACATTTCTCTCGATATCTGAATCACAGTAGATGAGAAAGCTATTATCAGTCAACATCCAGATCAGACGTTCTCGATACCCAAACTGGTTGAGGGCAGCTTGGATATCTAGCGCACTCCAGAAGCCCCGGGTTATTGTGGCAATGAGGTAACGGTCAGAGTTTTCCATGAGAAATTTTGGGTTTGGAAATTTTTTTGAGGAAAGAGGAGCTGATGGATTGTGTGGGGTGGTTTTGGGAGAGGAAGGGTTTAAGTTGGTGTTGGAAATTGAATGCTGGGCTGATGATGACAATGGGATATGAGTCGACTTTGTTTCAGTACGGGGGACCCACTCTTTTTTGCCAGAGGGGCCTTGAGAAAGATTTGGTCTGGGAATTCGGGTTTGAGACGAAGAATGAAGATTATTAATTGGAGGGGAGAGCTTTTTGTTAGTATTTGTCTTGGAAGACGAGAGGACGGGCTGCACAGGGAACGAGGCTTGTCTCTTCGAGGGGCAAGTGAAGGAAAAATGACCAAAGAATCCGCAATAATAGCAAATTTTTCCATTCCTGCAAGATTTTGCCACGTGACCATTGCCCGCACATTTCAGGCACCGCCCTCTGGAACTCAGGAAAATGAACGTTTCCCGCGTAGATTTGAATTTTGGGACAAGTTTGAGTCGCTTGGGTTTGGGGAGGAGAGGTGGGGATGGTTGAGATAACACGACCTGAGCATAGCTACGACCGTCCTTAAAGTAGGTGGAAGGTTTGCGGGCATAGCAATTGGTCACTTCAGGCGAGGCAAGCATCGGGTCAAGTGGTTGGGGATCGGGGGGTGTAGCAAACGATGGTGGTGGTGTAGGCAGGACGGAAGGATAAGCTGAGGCAGGATGCCAGAAGTATGGAGCATATCTGGGGGGGACAAAGGAGATTGGAGGAGGAGAAGGAGGGGAGGAAATGGTATGGTGGGTGGTAGCCGCCATTTCTTAAACTAAATTTTAAATATGATTAAATAGTTGATTAAAAGATATAAATGTTTAAAATTTATGTGTAAATTAAGAAATTAATAAAGATAAATGGTTTATCTTAAAGCTAAATTACGTCTTGGAAAATCAATGATTAATTAAATTAATGAAGTAATAAAAGGAAAATTAATTAATTAATGATTTGGATTAATTAAATAAGTAATCAAAGGTTTAAATTACTTAATTAAGGTTTAAAGATTAATTAATTGAGGAATAATTAATTGGTAAATTAAGGATTATTAATTAGATATTAATTAATAATTAAAGTTGATTAATCAAGTGATTAAACAACAATTAATTTAAGGATAAAGTGATATATTAATTAAGGTAATTAATTCGTAATTAATGGAAGTGATTAAGAAATAATTACTAATTAAAGAAGTAATTAATTAGTTATTGTAATTAATTAAGAATTAATTATTAATTAAGGGTTAATTAATGATTAATTTAAGAATAATTTATTAAATGTTTTGTAATTAATTGATTGTTAGTTTATCATAACTAGCAAATTTATTCATAGAAATTTATCTGATCTAAATAAATCAGATAATTAAGTTGATCCTACTTATGGATGTTTGAATTTTATTGGATGTTGAATTATTTGATATTCCCGATGTCTGATGCTTCGTGATATATCTTGATCTGTGTTGTGATTAGTAATTTATTTATCTGTGTATATATATCTATGGTCTGTGAATGAAAGATAAGCGTTATAGTTTATACCGCTTATCAAATATATTGTTGTATTTGAATCTGTGATGATTTGTAATGTTGCACTACTGTGTAAAACCCCCAGACCACACTTTTACACACACAAATATGGATTTCACGAGGAAATCGGTTAAGTCACAGATGATTTAATTTGATATTTTTGAAATTGAAATTTTAATTTCAATTGATTTTGGAAATGGATTTGGGTTAAATGTTAAAGCTTTGAAAAGGAGTTTTTAAGATAAAAAGTTATTTTAAATAACTTGGTAAAGTTTCCAATTTAAATAATTTAATTTGAATTCAATGATTGGAAATTATGGTTAAAGATGTTATAAATTTGTTTATATGAATTCAAACCATTTTGAAAGTATTGTTTGAGGATTTGAATTTAACCCAAAGATTTCAACTTGTATAATGAGATCAGATTTTCCGAAATGAAAACTGTTGTTTTCAAATGATAAAAGCTTTCATATAAGAAATGAAATTCCAATTTAAGTTAAAGGAATTTCAAGTTTGAATTGAAAAATGGTTTTCCAAGCTATGATTGAATTCTTTTTGAAAGCTATGAATTGAATCTGTTTATTTTTAACAGATTTAAAATGGTGATTGGTTTAAACCATTCGAAATGAAATTGTTTTGAAAGCTATAAGTTAAATCTTTGATTTAAAGATTTAACGAGTTAATCCAAATTAAAATGGAAAATTGATTTAGAAAATCTATGAATAAATCTTTGTGAAACTGGGTGAACTTTGTGAAATATATCTTTTTGTTAAAGATTAAAATGGTAATGTTTTTAAACCATTTGAAGAAAAGCTTTGGATAATAAGTTGTGACTTAATTGAAATCCAATATCCATATGTTTTCAAATATTGCGCTCGTTATTCGGTTTAGCCGGGAAAGGATCTTTGTGTCATATAACTCATTTCGAATAATGATACGACGTATATGGATAGCATTTGAAGATCGGTGGTGAAGACCGGATACTTTCGAAAATGAAAGGATTACCATTGATTGTCTCTGCATTAGCTGATCCCCGGTATAGAGATTTTAGCACCCTTTGTGATGGGAAGTCCGGACGTGATTAGAAATTATCCGAAATTGCAAGGGCTTCTTCGGAAGTGCCTTCGGTTCTGTTTCAAAATCGGAACAGACTTGTATGGTTGTATGTCTGACATTACACTTTGAGATATAAAGCTGATTTCTTTCAAATACATTTCTGTTTGGTGGCGGAGAATTTATTCTCTTAGCTTAACACCCTTCTCTGAGACGTATGAGCTCAGAGGTTATGTAGTTGAAGGTTATCAGTGATATACTCCCAAATTTGGTAGTGTGGCATGCTGAGTGCTGCTGTGTGTTGCTGATCATTTGTTGATCAAAGCATGGCTTTGTGAAAAAGCGTAGCTTTGTGGACGATACCTCATCGAGCCTCACAGACCGGTAATGGTCGAAACAGGAAAGATGCGGCAAGGTTTCAGGGGTAGCTCCCCTAGGGTATGACCATTCCTTCTGGAAAAGGGTAGTATCATGGTATGGAGCCCAGATACTTACTCATGTGGACACACTATATTTACTACTGTGTGATGTGTTGGTGACCGAGGCCTCGGATAAAGTTCCCAAAGGACCGGGGGTGGCATATCTCAGGTTTACTACCCGGGAAGGGGGTAACCGGCCTTGTGTTGGCAGAGAGCCAGGTGGTTCTCGGGGTGTCCCGCCAGAGGCGTTCCCATGTGGCATAGGAAGTTCCTTAGCCTGACCATTTGTTGGAAATCCAATTTCCAATACGAACCCTGTACGGTTTTAGTTGTAGAACCTGCCATTTACTTATGGTGGCGCCCCACTGTTTAGATGGTAGCTATAGTAGGCATAGTTCGAAATGTCTATGCTGGCTAAGATTAATATTATACTTTCGAAATGGTTTCCTACACTATGCACTAATAATAATAATCCAATGATTTTGCGTAGTAAGCATGTTTGACTATCATAAGAAGAAATCTCCTCCAATTCTGCGTTTGCATTATGTGTGTGGCGGGAGGTCTTATGGTAGTTTCATTTTCCAAAAGCATTGCGGATTTCAATGTTTAAATTCTTTTGTTGTTTTGTTTTAAAGATAAACTGTTTTTGTTGCTCACACTAGTCCCACGACTGACTCGGAGTTTATTGTTCCCTTCCTAAACTCTGGGTGCCCACAATTTTCCACACGGGCAGTCTAGAGTTGGGTTTCTTTTTCAGATAGTCAGGTTTAGTGGATTATCTGGGGCTGGTTCAGTGTCTGGAGTTTACGCACTGAGTTTGCTTATCTTTGTGGATGGTGATGGAGGTTCGAGTTAGATGTTGGAGTCGTTGGACTCATTCTCTTTTCAGATCATTTGGAGTTATCACTTCTGTTATTTCCGCTGTAGTATTGTATCATATCTCTGATATTGTTTTATCATATTGATATCATTGTTGTATATCATTCTAGATATTGTATTCATTGGAGTTGTATATGATATCATCTATTTCTTTATTCCGTTGTGTTGTTATACTTACTGTGTTATAAGCTCCGGGAAGCCAGATTCGGCGTTTGAATCTACGGCATTTGAGTACAAGTGAAGTACGGGTGTCGATTTTCGAAGGCCGAGTTTTTGGACTTTTACAAAAGTCGACTGAATCAGGGCAGTAAATGAATTTCCTATCCCAAGAGTCATCTGTAAGAAGGGAGCAATTGGAATCACCAAACTGACCATGCACCGTGAGGGAAAGAACATCCACCTCAACATGATAAAAAAGCCTTTTATCCTCTTCAAGTCCACCAATAAAATTATAAAAGCTTCCATCTTTTGGGTCAAGCCTTATATTTTTTCAAAATTTTAAATTTTAAATTTTAAATATATATATTAATAAAAATAAACAATAATTATTATATTGAATCTAAATTTAAATTTTAAGCTTCCAGTAAATTTTGGATGAAAGTTTTGTAATTTGAAAATTTATTATATAATTTAATAATTTAAAATAATTTAAAATCCAATTTTCTAAATTTCCAATTTTAATTTAAATATCTAAAAATAATTTTAAATTTTTTTCCTATAGTTATATTATGTATCAATATGATTTTATAAATTATAAAATATATTTTATAATATATATATATATATATGTATGTATGTATGTATTGAATTTATATAATTATTTATATGATAAATTGAATTAAATATTATTTAAAAATAATATATATAAATAAAAAAATTCTTTTTTAAAGTAATATACTTATTAAACATCATATATAAAATTTTATTTTCAAATTTTATATGATTATAATATAGTATTTAAATTATAAGCCATATGAATATATGTATATATTAGGCATTGGATTATTTAAATAATCAAAAAAATGTATTCTTATTATTTTAATCCATAATGTATATAATTTAATTATTATAATTTTTATTTCATAAACATATATACATATACATATAACCAAGCTAAATTGTGACAATAAATCTACATATTAGAATCGTCGCCTAACTTACAATACAATATATATATACACATAATGAGCATTATAAATATATATTAATATTTATATTTAATTAGAAATATACCTTGCAGCCAAAGCCCTTAAGCACACCTTGAAACGATGGTGTAAGCTCCAAGAAATGATTTCCGATCTAATAGATTGCTAGTCCTTGCACCGTTGACTATCAGCTATCAGATGAAAGCTAAATTGACTTGATTTGAACTTGAGAAACTAGAGAGATGGGAGGGGGAAGATTGCTCGGCAAAGGAATAGGGATAGAGGCTCTAAAAAGATCACAATCAAATGGAGAAAGAGATGCTTAAATAAAGGATGGAAAGGAGAGAATTTAGGTTCTTATCTTTTACTCTATCTAGTTTAATCTGAGCCATCCGTTATTGAGCCCTCAAACCCATATTTTGAGCTGCCTATACCCCATATTGCAGTCGATCCTATCAACTCACATAATAGGCCTTAAACCATTTGAGTCTGAATGAATATTTTTGCATTTTAAGTCTAGTATAAAATGCTTGTCGATATCGTATATTGCTTAATGTGTTTATAACTTTTATAAATACAATTAATATCCAATTATCAAATCAAAATCAAATTTATAAATAATATTTATTTTAATTAATTTATAACAATTATCAATTAGTTAAATCATTTTGTTAAAGGAGAATTCATCGTTTTTGGTTTTGTGACTCGTTAGGTGTAAATTTGGTCAGCGATTAATATCGAACTATTCGAACATTAATGTTCACACTTAGCAGGTGGTGTGACATTTTGGCTAAATTTATTGCTTACTTGGTTTTGGTAAAATCCAATTTTACTTTATTAAAATTTACCTGGTTGCGACTTTATTTACACCATTTCTCTTTTCAAAACTATATCACTTTGGACTATAAAATTTGGTAATGGTCAAAATTCCAATACCGTCCACGTACAACTTTAAAGTTCAAACACAAAGTCCTTGGTTCAATAATAACAATTATTATTGATCGAAATGCTCTGGCTAGAGACTTTGACTTTGAGTTGACTATGGTACTAACTCCATATAACCGAGGAGACGAATCCTCTCTTGAATAGTGCTTCACTTCCAATACTTCCACTCGACCCAACTATAGTCACTCAATGGACGCCATACCATGATTTGACTATAATTAAGCAGAGCTTTTATATTGAAGATCAACATTATTCTTAATGTGACGAATCGGGATTTTCGACCCCCGAAAATCGACATCAATACGTCCATTGTATAACATGTCGAATATTCAAGTGCCGAAAATACCAGACCATTAGGGGTGAAGATGAAAAGATAGGAGAAAAACAGAAACAATAGCACAGAATCTCACAAACGCGGCGGAACAAAATATAATACATAATGGCAGATTTTTATACAAAAGAATATGTATCATTTAACATACATACAATCATCAGAGTACAACAATCATCAATAAATCTGGACAATTACAATAACTTGTCCTGATATACATAACTCACACAGTGGAAATAACCAAGTACGTGATATACGCCTAAAATCCTCCAGCTCGTCTCTTGAGCTCCATAGCATCCTATCCTGAATCTGTAATACTCGATCTGACCCGAGCATTATAATAAAATAACACCCGAGTCAGTCTGGAAACCAGCATGAGAAAACGCACTCAATTTGAATTATTACTATTTCAAAATCCTTTGAAAACGAAGGTATCTCGTAAGACCACATCACACATAAACACGATGGGTTTTTCCCTTACGATAACCAAAACATTTTTATCAAAATCGTCTGATATTATAATAGTGTCTAAACAAAGTAAATAGAAAATAGATGTAATGCTTGCATCTCACGTTTCAGCATAGTGAGGCACAATCAAAATCGTACTGCGCTTATTGGAAAATAGATTCCATACAATAACTAGGCACTAGGGTACCACCTATCACAGTACACATCTAGAAAAATGTACCGAGGACCTCGCCGGGATCCCCTACAACACAAGACCGGCCCTATCCCTAACCTGGATAGAACCAAATATGTTATCACTCCGGGTGTTCCCACCCTTATCAAGAGCTCTTTTGCGTGCACCACCGTATCCATAATATATAATATATCCGAGGGTATCTAGAAAGGTGATAACATGCCCTAATTGGGTGCGACCCACTTCGCCTTGCTGCATATCCCCTGATTTACAGTCATTTCGGTTGATGAGGCTTGAGGCTACGATTACCTTTCAAGAACAATTTTCACTTAGAATGCTCATCGCCCTCTAATGACGATGTTCTAATAGCACTCATCCATACAAGTTGTCCTATTTCTGGCCACTATCCTCACGATATCCATTCGTAACGTTCAAACCAGATCGAAGTGGTTTTCGGATAATTAAACCCGATTTCGATTTCTTCGAAACGATTAACGAAATTGGCCAATATTTGATATTTGGTTATTTAACTATCAAATAACATCCATAAGCAGTCACTAGGCCATTGTTTATAGTTCTTTTAAAACACTCATTTCAAAATATCTTTACAAATATATATATATATATATATATATATATATATATTCAAATCTCTTTCAAATTTATCAATATTTGAAAACATTCCATGTACTTGTTTCCGTAATAGGATATCTCCACCCGTACCTCACTTTAACACTTAGTGAATATTTCCAACTTCGATTTTAAATCCATTACTTAGAAAATATCTCGATATAAATCCTTCGTCTTTGAATATTTTCAAAACTGTCATTTTCTCACTTAGGAAAATAATAAAAATCCATCTTTCTGAGATCATTTCTAATATCAATACTTAGGAGTTTTTCTTATCCTATCTCCTACATTTCCGGAATTTATATTGATTCCTTTTACATCTTCCAAAATCGATTATACTCACTTATAATCTTGTCTATACAACTTCTAAAAATCATATCCGTTTCCACATCTTGAGAGAGTTTATAAATAAATTCAAATCCTTTTCAAAACTCTATATATGTATAACAAGTATTTTTAAAGAATGATAATTTATTTTTAAAACACGTTTAAGTAATTATTTAAAATATTAAAAAATCTTTAATAAACATCAATAAATCAATTTCAACTCATTTTTAAATAAAACTAATCAATTTTCAAAACTGATTATAAATTTAGAATTTATTTCAATTAATATTAAATATTTGAAAAATTCACTTCTGAAGTATTTCAATACTAACTAACCTTAAATTACATAGTTTAATAAATAAAAATTTCCTTTTTTAAATCGAAACTTAATCTCTTAATAATATATATATTTTTAAAATCCTAATAACCAACCCAATTTATAAATCCTCTCGATTTACCACACATCGATCCCGTTCCGATTTCCTAACCATTCTCACATTTCAAAAAAAATAAAAACCACTACTTTTCCTCAAACCAATTTCCATATTCTGATATAAATTCACCCTATGAATTTATATTCCCAATTTATCAACTGATATCGTTTTACCCTTATTTATAAACATCGTTATAAATTTATAAACTCCTTTGAGTTTCTACTTGTTTATAAAACTAATTTCATTTATAAAATCCCATTTGATAAATCTATTTCTTAATGAATTTCATTTATTCCCCAAATCTATTTAAAATATCGATTTCGACTCCTTTCCATATTTTCCAGAAATATCGTTTTAAAAATCCTTTATATAAATTATTTTAAAATATCTATTTAAAATATTTTTACGAATAGTTAAATACAAATCAAAATCAATTATTATTTTTATCCAAATTAATTTCTTAAAAATAATCCAAATTTCGATATACATATTTTTGTATTGAAAATCTCCTTTTAATTTCTCCAAATTCAAAGATAATATTTATGGTATTTAAAATACCAAAATTCAGGCCAGTGCTACTATAGCATCCAATAATTCACATCACAGCAATAATCTATAACGGATTATTCCAACACATCATATATTACTATATATGAAAAATAATCAATATAATTTTTTTAGGAATCCAGTTGGATCCCACCAACCTGTTTCCCTGCATCCACAGATGTTAATACAACATAAAAATACCAATCCCACTTCGAGGGGGATATCGCAGTATATAGGGTTATCTGCTATTATGCGGGGCGCATAGGGTCTCATCCGCTCCAATAGATGGGAAATAAATTCAACTACTAATATATATACTACTATATATAATATCACATTCAACTGATAATAATATATCAATTCATCCAATCAATAAATTTTAATTCCTAAAAAATTTAAACCAGTAACCAAATCGAGTGGCTTTACTCACCTTGATTTCTAATTGCAATCCGTTACAATTTTATTTCATATCCTACGTCATCACGAATCCAATGCAAAAATCCACTCGGATTCGACCTCGTATGAATTTAATATGGCACTTATAAGATTCACGAATAAATTTATATATTAATTTCACAAATCTTTCATTAGTAACTTAATTACCTTTAATAAACAAATAGCACTTCTTCCCAATTTCATGGTAAAGATATCCTCGATACAAATCCAACCTCGTACAACAATATCTGAATATTAGAATATCTGGAGATTAATTAAATTCAATTAAATTATTTCTACGCGTTTTCAGATCGTACGACCAAATGATACACCCAAATGCTACGAAATTTGAAATCCAATAATAATGCACTATTATGGATCCAATGGAACTTATTTCGTCGAATTCTGAGACTGTGCCCCGGATCGCTATTTTAACGCGTCGATTAAATCAACGATTTCAAAAATTGACGAAATTACTTAAAATTTTAGTTTTAAAAACTTATTAACTCAATTCTAATTCAAATAGAATTTATATTAATGTTAGAAATCGTTTCGATTCATATTCAACTCCAATTTCAATTATTTACCATTTTCGTATTATGATAAATCGCTATATTTGAAATTTAAATCTTATTCCACTTATTCGGTTAAAAATACATTTACATTTCAAATTCAACATTTAAAATAAATTAAACATTCAAAATCAACGACCAAAAATTTGGGTCGTTACATTCCTCCCCCTTAAAAGAATTTCGTCCCTGAAATTGCTAAGGTAGGACGAATGATCCAAACCCACTACTTTTCAAAAATCCACTTACACAGTGGAAATAACCAAGTACGTGATATATGCCTGAAATCCTCCAGCTCATCTCCTGAGCTCTATAGCATCCTGTCCTGAATCTGTAATACTCGGTCTGACCCGAGCATTATAATAAAATAGCATCTGAGTCAGTCTGGAAAACCATCGTGAGAAAACACACTCAATTTGAATTATTACTATTTTCAGAATTCTTTGAAAATGAAGGTATCTCGTAAGACCGCGTCACACATAAACACGATGGGTTTTTCCCTTACGATAACCAAAACATTTTTATCAAAATCGTCTCATATTATAATAGTGTCTAAACAAAGTAAATAGAAAATAGCTGAAATGCTTGCATCTCACGTTTCAGCATAGTTGGGCACAATCAAAACCGTACGCGCTTATTGGAAAATGGATTCCATACAATGACTAGGCACTGGGGTACCACCTATCACAGTACACATCTAGAAAAATGTACCGAGGACCTCGCCGGGATCCCCCTACAACACAAGACCGGCCCTATCCCTAACCTAGATAGAATGAATATGTTATCACCCCGGGTGTTCCCACCCTTATCGAGAGCTCTTTTGCATGCACCACCATATCCATAATTTATAATATATCCGAGGGTATCTAGAAAGGTGATAACATACCCTAATTGGGTGCAACCCACTTAGCCTTGCTGCATATCCCCTGATTTTCAGTCATTCTGGTTGACGAGGCTTGAGGCTACGATTACCTTTCAAGAACAATTTTCACTTAGAATGCTCATCGCCCTCCAATGATGATGTTCTGATAGCATTCATCCATACAAGTTGTCCTGGGTCTGGATAAACCGAAGCACCGTCTTCACTATCCTCACGATATCCATTCGTAACGTTCAAACCGGATCGAAGTGGTTTTCGGATAATTAAACCCGATCCCGGTCTCTTCGAAACGATTAACGAAATTTCATTTCATCCCTTGTAATCAGTTTTATCCTTAGATCATATCCAAATTCATTTTATACCAATAATTTCTTACAGAAATTCCTTTGCTACAAAGATGGTATTTACTGAAACAACAGTAGTTTCTTAATGCAATGGAACGAGCATGTATAAACATTTTATGAAATACCTTATATAAATCTGATTTTGCATTAGTTCACAATATATTTATGTTCACAACATAAGTTTGTCATCTAATGATTATCATTCCCAAGATTCTCTTGAGACGATTCATATAAGATCCCTTATATATAATTATTATGCGTAGTCCTTTGGCCCGCACAACCTACCAACTCTTTGGCCTAGGATATGAGGGGTTTCTTGTAAGCCCTTATCTTATATGGTTTTGTAAACTATTCTTTGGATGATATTAATTTTAACCTTATGCACTACTCTTAAGTACACATCTTATAGAAAGCACTTTAACTCAACTTCACTCATCATTAATCGTGCTTTTTCCAACAAAGTTCGATTACTCTTTATCAATAAATCATTATGAATGAGTGACCTTTGAGACTGAACCTTTATTCATACAAGGTACATACAGAACTCTTTCCAATATACTCACCCATTTGATCAAATCGAATCATTTCTGTCGCATGTTATATTATTTACTTCCGATTTTATATTCTATGAGCTCGTCATACACTTATACATGCATATCAAATACACAAGTCCATGTCTATGATGAATCATTAATGAATATGACGAAGTACGTAGAACCATTTTGGTATTAATAGACTTGTGATTACATACATCTATATGTATCAATCCAAAGAGTTAATTATCACCTATGACACTCCAATTAAATGAGTGCATTGCCCTTAATTGTTTGAGATATAATTAACTAGTATCATATGATTCATAATCATATAATAAAAATTATTTCTCAAAACTATGGCTTAGTCTATAATTCCAAAATAATTGTAAGTAATTTTGGATACTTCAGTATTTTCAATGCATCACTTTTGTTGTGAAACCAAATACCACATTATAGTTTTATTTCATAAAGAATATTCATAATATTCACATTGAAATATAACTATGTCAATTTTTCAGTCACTACCGAGAAATAATCGTTATTTCGTACATAACATGTGGTAGGTTTTACGAAATCAATTTTTTGTAACTTGATGCAATCAATAAGTGTTATATAGAACTCTCCCACTATTTCCGCCATTACTATAAAAGCCTACTAAATTCGAAGGTTCATTATTCACTTAGTATAGATAATTTATTTCATATATTGCAACTAGTTTACAGCAGAGAGTTTTTTGATCAAATATCTTGAACTTAAAGAAATAAATCTCATCGAAAACAATTTCTATATAAAAATACATTTTAGAATAGAAATCGTATTTCTCATTCTAATGTTAAGTGTCAATTATTATTATTACAATTCTCATTTCTGATGTTTCTTATGAAGCAGAAGTGACTATTCACTCTCTTCATTCCAACTGTACCTTAAATTACATCTACTCTTGTACACCCATTTTTATTTCTAATTGGTCAAACCATGCAAAAGAATACCTTTACTATAACATCATAACGAACTATTTACAAAAGCGTACTTGATCGTCCTTAACATTTAAGGACTTCAAATGTGTTGCACTTTGTGTAAACTGATCAAATTGATAGTTCAACGATCGAATTCTTAGCTCTTTCTTATAGTTTTGGTCTAGTGTTACATTTAACAAAATATGATCTTTATTGTAATCAATCAAATTGAATACTCGATCTCACAGTATAGTTTATTTGTTTATTTCAATTGAACTAATTTCATCAAAATTTGTTTATGTCAAATGAACTACTTTCATCGAAACATCGTACACTACAAACTGTGATCATTCATCATATAACATTTATATGTGATTTTATATGGATCAAATATCCATAGTCATGTATTGCTTTTGAGTTTGAAAATCATAGAATGCAATACATGGTCTCGACCAGATAAACATGTAAGCGACCAAATTAAAACGGTTTTAGTAGTTGTAAGATCGGACGCTTGCATGAGTGTAGAAACGTTAACACGCAATAAGCATTAATTAGTAAGTATATGTTATATTTTCATTGTCAATCTTCAATTCGGTTCATTTGTATATCTTATTTGATAAACGTTTTATTAGTCGTATTAAATGCACAAATTTATCAATGTATATTATTATAACGCATATAACATAAGTTATTACAATATTAGAAATGTTAATTGTTACCATTTCATTTTTCTATTAAGGCTCCCACTAGTCTTTTATGGTTCTCTAAACCCTAAGACGAAGCATAGAAGTCTTTTGACTTCACTAGTGGATGTTAGGATTCGTCCGTCTCAGAATTCCGACCTTTGGTTTGCTCAGCAAGTCATAGCTCCATGGACGATGCATAACTCCTTATCGGTTGTATCGTATGCAACTTCTAACCCTTGGTACCTTGTCCTAATTTCACTTCGAGCTTGAGTTTGCTCAACAAATCAAAACAAAATTATTCACTCGTACCTACCATATCGCGACGGCCTAAGTATAGTATATGTACCTTGAATTTGCTCAAAAAATAAATATAGTTATCTTACCTCATCTATTCAATATATTAATAATACTACACATAACATCCCTAGCTTGAGTTTGCTCAATAACTAAGGAGTATGTAAGTAATTTATTAATATATATATATATATAGTATATGATAATATTATACTGGAGATTCGTAATCTTCAATATATTATATTGAGTGATATTGACTTATGTAATAATGTATTTCTTTTTAAATACCCTCGTGATTCAAGTGTCGGACACATCGGAAATCATGATATACATACATTTATGTATGTATTTATTCCTTAAGTTTATTTAGGGTTTCTTAATGTTCTACCTTTAATTTATACATTCATATTATATAAGTTTTATTATTATATAACTTTTATATTTCATAGTACTAATATAATAGTCTTATGCATAATATTATATTAATTAAATATTATTTAATTAATTTTAATTAATTAACATTTTAATTAATTTCATATTATCTTAATATAACATTTATATCAAGTATTTATTATATACTATAACCTCTATAGTATAACATGTATATCTCATATATGTGTATTTTTATTTAATTAATTAACCTTTAATTTATTTATTTATTAAATTTACCTTTAATAAATTTATTTAATTAAACAATATTAATTAAATTGTATTAATTTAAAAAATTATATTATATACATACATGTATACATATGATATTATAAACATTTTAAAATATCATAACATACATCAAATATATATAATACATATACATGATTTTTCATTAATTAACTTAATTAATTAATTTGATTAATCTTATTAATAAATTTAAATTTTCGAAATTACTATTTAATATTTTCAAACATTTTGAAAATTTTATTATATTATAACTTTTATGATATGTCTACATCTTGTTTTAAATTTAACTTTTAAATTTAAAATCTTTATTTTAATTGTTAAACAATTTTGAAATTAGCCAAAGGCCTAATTCAAATTTAGGCCTTTACTATTCGGGATAACTGTTAACCGGCATCTTGGCCCGGTTACAAAACGACGGTTGAAGAAATTATCATTAGCACTAGACAAGATTCTGATCAAGGAGAGACTGGAGGTGGTAGTAAGTTGTCAAGCCCATAATAAAGCAAGAGCATTCGGCCTGCCTGGCCTGGTGCGCAGATTCACCCACTATGGGCAGAGGCACCTTGTTCCTAAGCCCATGAAGGAAGTCCAATCCATCTTCCTCTATAAATAGAAGGGCAGGGGCACAATGAAATGGATCCTTTTTGGAGAACACTGGGGAGACTCTGCCATTTTTGAGACTCATCTTCTCTACTTAACAACTTCATTCAAGCATTTGATTCATGAATTGTATTTGTAATCATCAACTAAGAAGATCAATAAAGTTTAACCTCAAAGTGGACGTAGGAAATTACGCTGAACCACTATAAATTTGGTGTTCTTACTTTCTGCAATTAAATTAGCATTGTCTTCTCTGTTTAATTTACTTTCATCACTTATATCTCTACACAGTCTTTCTCTACGAGGTTAGTGACCAATTTTGGTGCTAACACTTTGGTGCTTTCACTGAGAATTGAATTCTCAGCTTGATTGGATCTCATCATCTACTAGTGGATTTCCATATTCGCGAGATAGATCCAGTTGTTTACTAGAAAACTTCCTATTCTACTCAGATTTGAAAGAAATCTAAAGGAAGCTGATAGCCGTAGATTGGATTCACTGATGTACGCAAGATCTGGGGATTGGACGTTGAAGTTTGCACTCAAGTTGAATGAAGGCCGACCCTCCTCTGAAGGCAATTCGGCCGATCACTCCAGAAAAGTCTTATGCCGATCGCCTCAGAAAAGGCATATGCCGAACGCCCCAGAAAAGGCGTATGCCGAACGCCCCAGAAAAGGCGTATGCCGAACGCTCCAGAAAAGGGGTAGGCCGAACGCTCTTCCAGGCCGAACATACCTCTAGGCCGAACGCTCTTCCAGACTGACCATACCTCAAGGCCGAACGCTCTTCCAGGCCGACCATACCTCTAGGCTGAACGCCCTTCCAGGCCGAACATACCTCTAGGCCGAATGCCCTTCCAGGCCGACCATACCTCTAGGCCGAACACCTCTGTAATGCCAAACGGTAGTGTATGCCGAACGACTCGGTTGTGCCAAACAAGAATGAATGTCGAGCGCCTCTGTAATGCCGAACGGTATTGTATGCCGAACGACTCGGTTATGCCGAACAGTGTGGATGCCGAACAGTGTGAATGTCGAACAGTGTGAATGCCGAACAGTGTGGAATGCCGAACAGTGTGGATGCCGGACAGTGTGGAATGCCGAACAGTGTGGACGCCGAACAGTGTGAATGTCGAACATGTGTGGAATGCCGAACAGTGTGGATGCCAAACAGTGTGGAATGCCGAACAGTGTGGACGCCGAACAGTGTGGACGCCGAACAGTGTGAATGCCGAACACGTGTGGAATGCCGAACAGTGTGGATGCCGAACAGTGTGGATTGCCGAACAGTGTGGATGCCGAACAGTGTGGATTGTCGAACAGTGTGAATGCCGAACAGTGTGAATGCCGAACAATCTTGTATGCCGAGCAACTTTGTCATGCCGAACATCCCTCAATGCCGATCGAAACTTAAGTTACACCGGTCTCTTATACGACCCCTATTTACAAAAAAAATCTTTTTCGGGTACGACCCAAATTATACGAACCCTAGCCACAGTGCAGTGCCTCCGGATAGTGAATTCAAAACTCAACTTAATAAAGGAACATTCTATCCACTTCCCTGACATCCCATGATCGACCAGGGCATAGAGGATCTAGCGGCAGCTTATGAACGGCATCAAGGGAACAGACAAGCAACCGCTATTCAAACGGTACTCCCAAAGGTTGGAGAACATAGATGATATGACTCTAGCAAACGCCAAGATGACTCCAAGCACCATTCTTCGCTGACCCAGCACTTCGAATTTAATGACCCCAAGCAAACCAATGCTCTAAACAATTTATTCCAAATACTAACAAGGGTATCATACTGATCGCGTTTGAGGAAAGTCGACCTCCAGATATATTTTGGCAGCTAGTTAGCTAAAGAGCCTCCTACGACTATGGATCGTTTCTTCTACAAAATGAATCAGAACTAAAGTGAGGAGGAGTGGAGCAGACTAAGAAAATTAACAATGAAGGCCCATTGGCTAAGGATGTAGATCCCAGTAGCCGAAACAAGACTTCAGAATTCAGCTCATATGCTCTTTGAAAGATTCAATTGACAACCTCTACTTGAAGACTCACGACTCGGAGTGGTACTGGAAACCAACCTCGAGAGAGTACACCAAAGTCTAAAGAAAATCAGGGGAATGTTGTATATTCCCAGATGCTCACTGATCCTAACACGAGCGATTACAAACACCTCCGAGGTGTGATCGAAAAGATGACCTGGAAAGGAAAGCTTCAATAGTATGTACAAGTCCTGCAGAATGGCGGGCAGTGAATATCTGATGCCTATTAATAAAGGGCTATGATTATCAATTGGACGGTTGACGGCCAACATCCCTTTGAAAGGAGCCAGGGGCGGAGTCGAATAGCAAGCACACGATGCTGCTTCACATATCAATGAGATTTACCATAATCTTCTTTGAATTATTTCCATTTCCATCTCTATTTCAATTGTTCTATGAACTACGACTAGCTTGAACTAAACTACTTTCAAAACGATGCAGGTGTCCAGGTACTCAGATTTGGTTGCCAACCAATCTACGCAGACCATGATCGGACGTGTGGAGTTACATCTGGACGAGAATAATTCTATTGCTCATCATCAACCATATGCCTTTGATTTGGGGCTATGGATTAAATACAATGTACAACATCACGATGAACGAAGAGCTGAATTCCATCCTGCAAGTGGAATTTATTCAAGTAGAGAGTGGTTGCGGTACGACCAGCCACTCGCTAAGTGAAACTCGAGCTCGGGGGCAAGCCATCACATCAAGGCTAAAAATGGGTTGATACACAACGATCCTTCGCACAACTCCGTACTCCCAGAGTGCGAGACGGAGTATAAACATCTACTTAACTCCGTACTCCCAGAGTGCGAGACGGAGTATAAACATCTACTTAACTCCGTACTCCCAGAGTGCGAGACGGAGTATAAACATTGATCAACTCCGTACTCCCAGAGTGCGAGACGGAGTATAAACATTCATCAACTCCGTACTCCCAGAGTGCGAGACGGAGTATAAACATCTACTTAACTCCGTACTCCCAGAGTGCGAGACAGAGTATAAACATTAATCAACTCCGTATTCCCAGAGTGCGAGACGGAGTATAAACATCTACTTAACTCTGTACTCCCAGAGTGTGAGACGGAGTATAAACATTAATCAACTCCGTACTCCCAGAGTGCGAGACGGAGTATAAACATTAATCAACTCCGTACTCCCAGAGTGTGAGACGGAGTATAAACATTCGCTTAACTCCATACTCCCAGAGTGCGAGACGGAGTATAAACATTAATCAACTCCGTATTTCCAGAGTGCGAGACGGAGTATAAACATCTACTCAACTCCGTACTCCCAGAGTGCGAGACGGAGTATAAACATACATCAACTCCATACACATCCCCAAAACTGGGGGCAGAACCAAAGCAAAGCATGCTAGTTGAACATTTGTCTAAAAGAAGATTGCAACGAAACGATTAAGAGACGACTGTCAAGCAATCAACTGAACGGAAATATTCAGCATGAAAGACTGCGGTTTTTCAAAGCACGTCATGTTTACACAAGACGTCCTTTGGGGGGCAAATGTTATCCCGCCTTTTGGCAAGGCCGTGACACCAAGAACTTGATTAGAAACCAGTGACAGTTCGTCTTGGAGATCGGTTACACAAAGGCTCACTATGGATATCGATGGATTTTGTCCGAGTCTGGATCGAGCCACGATTAACAAGACATAACAATCAAAGCCAGGGAAGCCAATGTTCCAAGTTTCAAGACGATCCGAGTTCGTATGCTCAACTTATGATCGATTCGAACAACCGACCATCCATCCATCAACCTCCATATTTGACTTGGAGACCTAAACTGCTTGGAATGAATATGGCCCGATCATCCACTCCAATCGAGTCATAGAACAAAGTTCGACAAAATACAGATACCCCTCATGAAGCTCAGTGACGCCGGGATCCGTCAAAAGTGGACGTGATTTGATCATCTACACATCAAATCCTACCCTGAACACGAAAGGTTGTTCGAAAGCCCAACTTGAAGTAGCTATGGTAGACTGCGTACTCGCTAACCATCACTGTCAATATATGGACACGACTGCACCTTGGAACATATGCAACTTACTTTGTCTACTCAACAATCTATTATCCTTATTTTCTAGAAGGAGATACGGAGCAAATTGTAAGAGATTTGGCTATCTAACCCAACATGGATGTGATTCAACCATCTGTCATATACCTCCTTCCTTGACTTGATTGGAAGAGCTATAATCACCAAGCGGACGAGAATCGATCGTCCATTTTTCAAATTTCGTCCCTCATCCTGGGGGGCAGAATCTCATTCTGTGAGCAAACGTGGTTCGATTCTTCATTCGATGACATTAGCCTCGATACAGTAGATGAATACAAATTAAAGAGTGGAAATACGACTGCTCTCAACTTAAACCTCCAAGTCCTCAAAGTGTGGACTGGAGTACTCTAAGTCCCCAGAACGTGGACTAGAGTATAAACGACTTAAACCTCCAAGTCCCCAGAGTGCGGACTGGAGTACTCTAAGTCCCCAGAGCGCGGACTAGAGTATAAACGACTTAAACCTCCAAGTCCCCAGAGTGCGGACTGGAGTACTCTAAGTCCCCATAGCGCGGACTAGAGTATAAATGACTAAACCTCCAAGTCCCCAGAGTGCGGACTGGAGTACTCTAAGTCCCCAGAGCGCGGACTAGAGTATAAACGACTTAAACCTCCAAGTCCCCAGAGTGAGGACTGGAGTACTCTAAGTTCCCAGAGCGCGGACTAGAGTATAAATGACTAAAACCTCCAAGTCCCCAGAGTGCGGACTGGAGTACTCTAAGTCCCCAGAGCGCGGACTAGAGTATAAACGACTTAAACCTCCAAGTCCCCAGAGTGCGGACTGGAGTACTCTAAGTTCCCAGAGCGCGGACTAGAGTATAAATGACTAAAACCTCCAAGTCCCCAGAGTGCGGACTGTAGTACTCTAAGTCCCCAGAGCGCGGACTAGAGTATAAACGACTTAAACCTCCAAGTCCCCAAAGTGCGGACTAGAGTACTCTAAGTTCCCAGAGCGCGGACTAGAGTATAAATGACTAAAACCTCCAAGTCCCCAGAGTGCGGACTAGAGTATAAACGACTTAAACCTCCAAGTCCCCAGAGTGCAGACTGGAGTACTCTAAGTCCCCAGAGCGCGGACTAGAGTATAAATGACTAAAACCTCCAAGTCCCCAGAGTACGGACTGGAGTACTCTAAGTCCCCAGAGTGCGGACTAGAGTATAAACGACTAAAACCTCCAAGTCCCCAGAGTGCGGACTGGAGTACTCTAAGTCCCCAGAGTGCGGACTAGAGTATAAACGACTTAAACCTCCAAGTCCCCAGAGTGCGGACTGGAGTACTCTAAGTCCCCAGAGCGCGGACTAGAGTATAAATGACTAAAACCTCCAAGTCCCCAGAGTGCGGACTGGAGCACTCTAAGTCCCCAGAGTGCGGACTAGAGTATAACGACTTAAACCTCCAAGTCCCTAGAGTGCGGACTGGAGTACTCTAAGTCCCCAGAGCGCGGACTAGAGTATAAATGACTAAAACCTCCAAGTCCCCAGAGTGCGGACTGGAGTACTCTAAGTCCCCAGAGTGCGGACGAGAGTATAAACGACTTAAACCTCCAAGTCCCCAGAGTGCGGACTGGAGTACTCTAAGTCCCCAAAGCGCGGACTAGAGTATAAATGACTAAAACCTCCAAGTCCCCAGAGTGCGGACTGGAGTACTCTAAGTCCCCAGAGCGCGGACTAGAGTATTAACGACTTAAACAGATTGCGGACTGGAGTACTCTAAGTTCCCCAGAGCACGGACTAGAGTATAAATGACTTAAACCTCCAAGTCCCCAGAGTGCGGACTAGAGTACTCTAACTCCCCAGAGTGCAGACTCGAATATAAGCGAATCGGATCTCCAAGTTCCCTGAATATGAACTATGACACAAATGACTTGAATTTGTCAAATCCCTGACATATGGGCTAGAAAGTATTCTAAGTGCTCGAAGCACAGAATGGAAGTTCAACGACTCCCGAAGAGTTTCCGAGTTATATGAAGATGGACTGATAAGTCTATGTTACTCACAACTGCTTGGATTAAAATCACAATCACAAAGAAAACTGAACAATAAGAGTCTTTTGTAAGACAGAAAAAGGAACTAAACCTTATTCAGAAATGAGTTTCTATTATAACCCCTCCAAAGTTCAGAGTCGACATTCTATCTACAAGGACTAAGGAAATAGATGAAAATAATTACATGACTTAAACTAACCCTCGTTGAATGAGGATAGTAATCACTTCTTGTGCTTCTTCAACTTCTTTCCAGACGGCTCCTCTCCAGAGCATTTACCCTTGGTACTCTTCTTTGATAGAGGGGTAGCAACTGAAGGAGTACAGGGGCCTTCCATGGGCTTGGACCCGCCAGGAAGGATGACCTTCAACGGCTTGTTCAAAGGATCGTCCAAGTCCATAACTCGAGGATCTACTATGACCTTGACCATCTCTTCCTTCTCTTTCTCGAGCCGCTCCTCCATGCTCAATTCAGATGTGTGCTCAGAGGCGCCTGTAATTTCTACTTCATAACCCCCGTCGGTAGGAGAGGAGGTTTCAGACTTGTCTTCATCAAGCGCTCCGATCACCTGAGCATCTGGACCAGAAGCCTCCCCTGCGTGAGTGGCTTCACTTGTTTTCTCCCTCACTTCCTTGGCGACATTGCTCCTCGGAGTGGGCTCGGGGTCAGAACGGCCTGCACAAAATCATGGAAAACAAGCATTAGAATGCAATAGTCCTGCATAAAGAATAATGACTTTCGAAATCTTAAAGAGAATCTTAAAGAGAAGGATTATCTACTAGGTTTAGGCAAACTCTCAGCCATCCGGGGGGTCTCACCCTCTGGAACGGGAGACAGAATGCGGACTAAAGTACTCTAAGTCCCTGAGTGCGGACTAGAGTATAAATGACTCAAAAACCTCTACGTCCCCAGAGTGCGGACTACAGTACTCTCAGTCCCCAGAGCATGGACTAGATTATAGACGACTTCAGAAAAATCCTTAAATCCCAGAAGCGGACCAGATTACTCTAAGTTCCCAGAGTGTGAACTAGAGTATAAACGAGTTGACAAAAATCTCTGCGTCTCGAACTGTGGACTAAAGCATAAACCGTTCGACAAATCTCTAAGTCCCCGGAGCGTGGACTGAAGCATGAACACAAATTGGGCGCGAGTCAACCGGAGGGAGAATAACACTAAATCACCAGAATGCAGAGTGGTGTATAAACATCGATAAATAGACGAGTGGATCCCGACCATTTTCTATTCCGCAAACTTCGGCCTGGAATCGACAGGAGGATTATTAACCCACTGAGGATGGATTTTGACCATCCAACTAGTGACCTGGCCAAATCAATGCTGGGGGCAGGGGTACAAAACACTAAAAAGCCGAATACGACAGCTTACTATAGCTCTAGCGTGGCGTTCTTTATAACTTGAGGCAGCGACTGCATGGAGGCCTCAATACAGAACCAATCGAAACGGCATCCAAAGCTACGAGCAACCTACTATATCATACCTCAGACCAAGGGTCAATGCCGATCTGCACCAAGCACATACGAATGTGACTCGGATATTTGTTTTTTGAAAAACTATGACCCCCAGAGTATGGAAAGGAGGGTAAACCACAAATACTTGGTCAAAAATTCTCCAGCACCCTCGTTCGATTCGTCAGGAGGAGTATGAAACTGGATGAGCATAACCCGACTGCATTTGTAGCCAACTTTACCCCAAGATCTGATTACAGAGCATGAACCAAAGTGGACGTGGATGACCATCCATTGTCCAAATTACGCCCTGAAACTTACGTGGCATCGAAGTATTCCTCTTGGAATGAAAAACCACGATAAAATCCAAGATAGGCGAGACCTAGTCTCCTATCGACTTGCATGATCCCACGATTCAACGAGAAAGAGAGTAAAGCTAAAGTGGGCATGGCTGGCCTTCCTACTTATCGGTATATGCCCTAGACCTGGGGGCACGAGCGAGAAGCAAGATGAATGTGAACCGACTATTCACCAATCACCTCTATGTCTTTGGAGTTTAGGTGAAAACATAAACATAGCTAGGACGAGACTCAACCGTCCATGCAGTACATTTATCAACCCGAGACTGGGAAAAGACGCATGGTCATCCAAAAACTGGCCACGATAGCTCAGTATTAAAACTTATATATAGTGCTTACAGCTACTCAAGGCAACGACCGAAAGGATGCCTAGAGATAGAATCGTTAAATCAATGCCAAAGTTTGGGGGCAACTGACTGTCACTCCAACCCGAAGGGCGAGTGAAGGATCATGAATGCATTGAATAGAAAATGCGTTACTCGAATATACAAGCAAATTCAAACTCATAGCAAGATCCAGCTATGCAGTTGCACGCAACTCGAGGCTGGCCCCTACTCGACATTTCCTTCAATGTGCTTTTAAGCCTGATCTTTGACCATTTGCAGATAATCAATTAGAGCATTCAGAGCCCTTCATTATTTGACTTAACAACTCATGGCAAGACTCTAGGATTCGACCAGAGTAACCATCAACATTGACCGTCCCAACCATATTTCACATTGAATGTTATGCAAAATAGTTACATCTTTACTCAAAGAATCTGGGATGGCACCTGCTAAGCTGACGGTCAATATAGCAGCCAGCCATGGCGACCCTTTCCGGGTGCTGAATATCGGATCACAGCTCAGTGCAGTGATGATAAAAGAATTAGTTGGATTTTTCTGAATAAATGATGATATGTTCCCTTGGACCCATTCTGACATGCATATGTGATTTCATTAACTATCGCGAGCCATGCATTGGATATCAACCCGAAGCTACAAAAGCTAGCACAATCCTATTGGTTTCATCATGAAAGCTCCACTCTTACTTTTAGGCTCACCCCATCAATGTCTATGCCTACCAGCCGTTGTGACAGGGCACACAATGACCTAAGACGTCTGAAAGACTACTTAAATAGAATATCGAACTAAGCTAATTCAATATCACTTATTTCCCACGAAGGGCTATCCAAGGACGGAAATTAGCAGACCTCACACCCAAATTCACTACCTCAGATGACTACTCGAAGAGTAGCAGAGAACCAACCATAAGATGGAAAATGTACGTGGATGGAGCATCCAATGATCAGTGTTATGGCTTGATAATGACTCCTGAGGAACGATCAATCTGCTACGTCCTAAAACTCGATTTACTTGTAACAAACAACGATGCTTAGTATGAAGCCTTGACTGCCAGCCTCAAACTTGCTAGAGGATTTGAAGTGAAAACTTTACATATCTTTTGTGATTCTTGATTGGTAGTATACAAATCAAAGACTATCTACCATGAGGAATTCTTACTGAACGGAGGAATGGAAAACGACACATCCTCCTCAAAGCTTCACGCCAGATAATCTAAGAATAAGTCGTGTGTCAAAAGGAGTTTATCCATCCCCTTGCTTCAGCATATCGCCCATGATGATATCTTGAGCAAATTCTATGAAGAAGAATGCGGTAATAACATCAAGGGGAAAACCATGATAAAGAAGGTACTCTGCTACAGGTATTACTGGCCAACTATCAACCCAGCAGCGGTTGATCATGCTAGACAATGTGACGAGTGCAAGATGTATGCAAAAAATCTGGGAACCCCGCCAATGGAAATTAGTCAAATGGCTAGTTCATAGCCGTTTGGCACTTGGGGGCACTGAAATCATCTTCTTGTCGATCCTAAAGGTGGTGCGAAATACACCATCATAGCGATTGATTACGTCACCAAATGGGCAGATGAAGAACTCTTAACCACGACCAAGATGAAGAAAATAATCAACTTCTTCATCCGTAACGTCATCTGTCCTTATGACCTTCCATGATCCATTATAACTGCCAATGGACAGGTTGAAGCTGTGAACAAAATCATAGAGTCTGTACTGAAGAGAGGTTTGGAAAACTCCTCAAGTGGATGATTGCAACCCTTATTTCACAGAAAATACAAACAAGGAATCGCGATTGAATTGCAATTAAACTAGACGGAGTTGGTGATGACTTATGAGCATATAAAACGCATCCGAGAGCCAATGGCAAGAACATGTACCCGAACGTGCATGTGTACATCCGAAAAAATTCAACTTCTTGAAATCAACAGAAATTGAATTCTCACTAAGGGTTATTAAGAGAAGACTAGATCATATAGCCGAAGCTTATTAGCTCTGCAGAATCAGACACGGATGGCCACTAATGAACTACAACCCTGGATTTATAATATTGGGAATCGACCGAGCATCACGATGACCAAAGAAGGATACAACACCTTGGGAGGATAAATTGGAGGATAATGACTATTCAAGAAACATGGTGGATTTCTTTCTGAAGACAAGGAATACTCGCTGATTCAAAGCGTGTTGTGTTGCTTCACACGACACACTTTAGGGGGCAAGTGTTAACCGGCATCTTGGCCCGGTTACAAAACGACGGTTGAAGAAATTATCATTAGCACTAGACAAGATTCTGATCAAGGAGAGACTGGAGGTGGTAGCAAGTTGTCAGGCCCACAATAAAGCAAGAGCATTCGGCCTGTCTGGCCTGGTGCGCAGATTCACCCACTATGGGCAGAGGCACCTTGTTCCTAAGCCCATGAAGGAAGTCCAACCCATCTTTCTCTATAAATAGAAGGGCAGGGGCACAATGAAATGGATCCTTTTTGGAGAACACTGGGGAGACTCTGCCATTTTTGAGACTCGTCTTCTCTACTTAACAACTTCATTCAAGCATTTGATTCATGAATTGTATTTGTAATCATCAACTAAGAAGATCAATAAAGTTTAACCTCAAAGTGGACGTAGGCAATTACGCTGAACCACTATAAATTTGGTGTTCTTACTTTCTGCAATTAAATTAGCATTGTCTTCTCTGTTTAATTTACTTTCATCACTTATATCTCTACACAGTCTTTCTCTACGAGGTTAGTGACCAATTTTGGTGCTAACAATAACCTTTCGGTTGTGAGCTTAATAGTTAACCCTAACATGTTTAATTTAGACTCCATATGCTATTGGGTTCTGATACCATTGTCGGAACTGGACTAGTCCGCAGTGAAAGTTATGGATGAATTTCAAATTTTTTACCCTATTAGATCTCTATTGGGGCTATGAAGTCTAATTTTTTTAAAACATTTCTCAATTTTATTCAAATAAAATTTATTATTTTATTTAAATTTATAAAATGATATAATATTATTTAATTTATGTTATATATATACTTGGATCATACACACACATATATATATATATGTGTGTGTGTGTGTGCGTGCGCGCATGTGTAACATATCAATCCGTGCAAGGTATAACAAGCCCGTGTGTAGATATTAGGATTTACATTGCAGCGGACATGTTAGCTCATCCAATATGCAAATATACTGTCCATATATATGTGTGTGTCTGCGTGCGCGCACGCGCTTTTGCTTTTATAATAAAATATTTCAATATATATACATATAAATTAAAAATTTATTTATATATAATTTTGTATAAATATATAAATATTTATATATGACATAAATATATAATATTAACAAAATGTATATATTGATTAATGTATAAATATGTTTATATATTTAAATATGATAAATAATTTTTTTTGTAATGTTGAAAATATTATGTATATAAATATACTTTTTATATTTTTTAATATATATACATTGATATATATATATAATTGAATATGTTAAATACTTATATATTTATGTATATATGTATAATATATATAAATAAATATATTAACATAAATAAAATATTAAGATAATTTCAATTAAGTATATATGATGATCTGATCTTGCACATATAAGGATACTTTTCTTAATTTTTAAATTTTAAATATATATATATTATAAAACCAAAAAATAATTATTAAAAATTAGAAAATTTATTTTATTCAAATTTAACTTTGAAACTTCCAGCAAATTTTGGATGAAAGTTTGGTAATTTGAAAATTTATCATGTAATTTTATAATTTAAAATAACTAAATATCCAATTTTTAAAATTTTCTATTTTAATTTAAATATTTAAAAATAAGAAATGTTTTTTTATTAAATTTTTTCGTGAGTTCATTGTGTATCTATATTATTTTGTAAAATATAAAATACATTTTATAATGTTGTGTGTACATATATATGTGTGTGTGTGTGTGTGAATTTATATAAGTGGAAATTTGGGACACATCTCTGTTTTCCAAACTTATTTGTTTTAGATCGTTACCTTTTAGAAACTATTTTCTACATTCGTCTTTTTGAATTTCTTTTATGTTTACTTCTTTAATTTCTAAATCTAAAAGCGGCCACTCCGACATGTATTACGACGGTTATGAGTTATGGACGTATACCGTAAGAGCGCATGTTAAGATTGATAAATTACCCAAATATCCCCATGTATTTCACCCTTTCTTTTAAAATGGGGATGTAGTTTATAAAGGAAAATTGGGAGGGACCTAATGCTAATTTTTTATAATCATAAGGATGTATACCAAAATTTCCCTTTATATAATTATTTATATGATAAATTGATTTAAATATTATTTAAAAATAATATAAATAAATAAATAAAATTATTTCGTAGAAAATAGTATACTTATTAAACATCATATATATAATTTTATTTGCATATTTTGTATAATTATAATACAGTATTTAAATTATAAACCATATGAATATATGTGTATATTTTATATTAGATTATTTAAATAATCAATAAAACATTTTTTTTCTTTTTTTTAATTCCGAGCCATACTGTTTATAGATTAATTATCATAATTTTTTTTGAACTTATATACATATACATAATACCAAGCTAAATTGTGACAATAAATCTGCATATTGGATTCCTCACCTAACTAACAATATTATATATATATATATAATGAGCATTATAAATATAAATATAAATTAATATTTTTATTTAATTAGAAATATACCTTGCAGCCAAAGCCCTTAAGCACACCTTGAAATGATGATGTAAGCTCCTGGAAACGATTCTGATCCAATAGATTGCTAGTCCTTGAACCCTTGACGATCAGTTATTAAATAACAGCTAAATTGATTTGATTTGAGCTTAAGAGACTAGAGAGATGGGAGGGGGAAGATTGGCCAGTAAAGGAATGGGGATGGAGGCTCCAAGAAGATCATAATCAAGTGAAGAAAGAGATGCTTAAATAAAGGATGGAAAGGAGAGAATTTAGGATCTTATCTTTTACTCTATCTCCTGTAATACGAGCCATCCACTATCAAGCCATGTAACCCATATTTTGAACCGCATATACCCCATGTTGTAGACAAGCCTCTCAACCCACATAATGGGCTTTAAACACATTTGAGCCCGAATGAATATTTTTGCATTTTAAGTCTAATTTATAATGCTTGTTGATATCATATATCGATTAATGTGTTTATAACTTTTATAAATAGAATCAACATTCATTTATCAAATCAAAATCAAATTTATAAATATTATTTCATAAATATTATTTACTTTAATTAATTTATAATGATTATAAATTAATTAAATCATTCGTTGAAAGGAGAATTCATCATTTCTGGTTATGTGACTCGTCGGTTGTAAATTTGCTTAGCGATTGATATCGAACTATTCGAATATTAACGTTCACAAGTCACTTAGTATGTGGTGTGACATTTCGCCAAACTTATCGCTTACTTGGTTTTGGTAAAATACAATTTTACTTTATTAAGCCTTACCCAGTTATGACTTTTATTTATGCTAATTCTCTTCGTCAAAACTATATCACTTTGAACTTATGGAATTTGATAGTTGTCAAAATTCCAATATCGTCCACATTCAACTTTAAAGTCCAAACACAAAGTTCTTGGTTCAATAATAACAATTATTATTAACCGAAATGCTCTGGCAGAGACTTTGATTTAAGTTGACTTGAGTTGACCGTGATACTAACCCCATATAACCGAGGAGACGAATCCTCTCTTGAATAGTGCTTCACTTCCAATACTTCCACTTGACCCAACTATAGTCACTCGACTGACGTCGTGCCATGATTTGACTATAATCAAAGCAGAGCTTTCATATTGAACATATACAATATTCCCAAGTCGAGAGAATTGTGTAAATTAGTCACATCGATATTCTCTATTTGACCTTAGTTATATTAACAAACAAAAAAATATCGAGTGAGTCATTCCATAGTTATCCATTAACTATCGGTACGTAACCCCTTGGTGTCCTCCAGTAGCCATGAGTAATATATTGCCCAAAATTTGGAGAGCCTTATGCACTCTAGTCTCAACTAATGTATCGATATCCAGTCTTGATATATCTTGACTAGTAATATTTAAAATGGTGTATTTATTTTTATTGCGATAAATTACTCACGATTACAACGCACTACAACATTCAGGGCTTTTAACAGCGTTCAAAAACGCTATAGAAGGCTTTAACAACATTTTTCATGACGTTGTATATCAACATGCAGTTAAAAGTCAGGGATCTAACATAGCATTAGATAAAACGCTATAAAAGCATAGCTTTCAATAGCGTTTATGATATGTTGTTAAACACTTTTTCACAGCGTTTTTACAGAGCTAAGAGTACTTTTTTATATCATTTTGATCGATGCTGAGAATACTTTTTATAGCGTTTACAGCCCATCTTTAACAGCATTTGAAGAATGTTGTTAAAGGATCTAACAGCGTTTTTATGTATGTCGTATAACTACATGTCATGGTAGATTCATGGCCTATTATAGCATAAAGGAAACGCTATTGTATATTTTCTACAACACAACATAAACGCTATTGTAGGTTTTCTATAGCATATAAAAAATGCCATTATAAATTTCTATACTATTCCAAAATGCTATTTTCTTTACCCCGCTTTGATTTTACAATTGTCTATCTATACATTAGAACATCTAACAACAAGATATACCTTAATTAATGAACAATTCAATCAACTCAAACAACAATAATATAAAACTTTTGATAATTAAAACATATTATATATTATACACAAGCAGAATTACACCAAATTCAATATTGTATACAATATTTCGTAATCGATAATTTTAAACATACATGATAATAGTACCATTAGGACTCTATAAAAGAAAATACCCAAATACCATGATCATAAAATGTCCATGTTTGTCATCTTCAAACATCCAATTCCCTAAAATAAAAGGAGAGAGCATTTAAAGCATATGTACGAAAACATATATAAAAGGATATACGAGTAAGGCATAAACAGAAACATACATATTAAACATATTGACATGCTTAATGTCGATACACATTCTACATAACCTTATGTTAGATATATAATGCTATCATAGTTAAGGATTGTTTATATTACTTATTATTCACAATTCAAACTCAAATTAGAATAAATACATGTTGACCTTATATATATCTATCAGTCACGTTTGATGGTTGAACTTAATTAATTTTTATGAATTTATTTAGTTATTATAAAACTTAGTTAACTTAGTTGATTTTTATGACTTAGTTAACTTTTATAAACTTATTAGTTATTATAAAATAAATTAACTTAGTTAATTTTTATAAACTTATTTAATTATTATAAAATTTAGTTAACTTGGTTAATTTTATAGATAGGTTAATTTTTATAAACTTATTTAATTATTATAAAATTTAGTTAACTTGATTAATTTTATAGATAGGTTAATTTTTATAAGATTTAGTTAACTTTTACAAAAAATATTTAATTTTTGTAAAGTAGATTAATTTTTATAAAATTTAGTTAAATTTTTATAAAACTTAGTTAAACTATAAAAAAAATTAATTTTTATTAACATGGTTATTTTTTACAAAATTTAGTTAATTTTTATAAACTAGGTTAATTTCTATAAAATTTAGTCTACTTAGTACATTTTTATAACATTTAGTTAAATTTTGTAAAACTTGGTTAATTTAGTTAAAATTTTATAAAACTTAATTAATTTTTATAAAACTAAGTTAACATAGTTAATTTTTTAATGCTAATTTAATTTTTATAGATCTTATTTATTTTTTTATAAATCTTAGTTGTTTTTCATAAGACTTATTTAATTTTTATTAACTTCATAAAATCTAGTTAATTTTATAAAACTTCATTAACTTGGTCAAATTTTATATAATTTAAATGATTTTTATAAAACTTAGTTAATTTTTATAAACATGGTTAAATTATATAAACTTAGCTAACATAGTTATCTTTTATAAAACTTAGTTAACTTGGCTAATTTTTTATAAAAAATAGTTAACTTTTAAAACTTAGTTATTTTTAGTTACTATTTATGAAACTTATTTTACATATTTAATTTTTATACATTTAATTAATTTTTTATAAAACATAATTAAGCCTTCCAATTAATGTAAGTAAAAAGATTTCGATTACCAAGTTATAGACTACCATATATTATATTGTAAAAAGCATTAATTGAAATCACAACTGGCTGTGTGTTCTTTGTTGCGAGAATTTCTTAAGGTGTGTTCTTCGTTGCCAGAATTTCTTGACGTGAGTTCCTTGGGAAAAAACTCCCATTGCATAGAAGTAGAGTACAATTGGAAGCTAATGATATGTACGAAAAAGCAAGGTAGCGTTTGGTTCGTTGTTTTTAATTTTGGGTTTTCCTCCATACAAAAATGTACATACGTATATAGAATCCAGATTCATCCAACCATTGTTTGGATAGACCAAGTAATGGAGGATTTGGTCCAAATTCATCCAACCATTGGTATAAGCATACCTATATAAAATCTAGATTTTATATTTTATTCGATTTTGTGTATTTAACTTTACAGATGTGTGATCAATTCCTAGGCCCAAAACCTAATTTTTAATAGATAAATCATCTAATCCAAAGAACAGAGACATCTGATCGGAACAGTTACTCGCAGCGTAGTGCTATATATATAGTAACCTCATCTCATTATCATTACTCATCAAATATCAATAACAGTAAGTATTATGGGTATAGAGAACTTACTAGTTTCTTCACTCACGGTATTGATCATACTAATTAGCTTGACCAATGGCCAAGCAATTCCAAACATGACAGCTAGTAGCAGCTCAGAAATTGTAGTAACACAAGATGAAGCTGGTGGTCGCAGTGGAGTTGAAGCAGCTCAGCAAAGTTTAAGTAGTAGCAGTGGCTTAGGTGGTAGCAGTGGCTCATCAGATTCAGTTATTTTTTTAACTTGGTAGCAGTGGCTTAGTTCAATTTTATTAACTTGGTTATTTTTACAAATTTAGTTTTTTTTTTCAAAACTTAATTTCTAAGAATTACGGAAAAAATAAGTGAGTATAGTTTCTTTATTAAATACAGAAAGATTTCTCAAATGGAGGATATGAATGCTTATCTGGCTTTCAGAAGCCAGATAAAGCAACCATCCTCATTTTTCAGTTTTGAACCTCAAAGCCTATATGTACACCAATATCGGTGCACGAATTGAGAATGCTCTTAGGATTTCCGTGGACTCACAACTAAATGTAGCCAGAGTACGTTTACTTATATTTTGACAATAACAATAAGAATACAGAAAAGTATACAAGGAATAAATAGCAAAATGATGAATAGAAATGCAAGATCTGAATGTAGAAATACTTTGATGCATATGCATAGAAAAAATTACTTTATTGCTCAAATATTGCAAAATAAATGACATCTTAAAATACAGGTGGTGCAATCTCACATTTGTTTAACCGTTCTAGAAAATTGTTCACTATCAACTATTGACATGATGGAAGCATACCAAGACATGTAAACTTAAAAGTAAGTTTCATACCTAGTGATAGAGTGTGTATGATAACGCTCTTTCCCTCCATACATCAGCTTCATGCTTTTGTAACAGTCGTGCTTCAACTTATTCTTTTGATTGAAACTGTCATTCCATTCCATTGTCACCTGTTAACATACTTATGCTTGTTATTTGTAATTGCAATTAAAATCATACCATATCCCATAAATTCTTGATGTAAAACCCATTTAAAGCAAAAAAATTATGATGGTACTAATAGTAAGTTCACAATGTACAAGAAGTTTTCTCATAGTTTATAAATTCATGGCTTCTTTATGACTACTTGTAGAAAGAAAAAAGACAGTGATTAATTACCTAACATCAATTTCTACTGTATAAAATGAACTTGAGAAATTCAAGATGACCATCATCCATCATCGATCTTAGGTGCTTCGCCTGCATACTTATACAAGTTAGCCAAGTTCATGTTTCATAAGGTACCAAAGCCATAAAGACTTTTTTTAAGATATATAACATCATTCATTGTGCTTTTAGTTACCATGCTAAATGCATACTTAAATGCATATTAGTATGGCATCAATCGTTATAGTGCATTTTGTAATGGAATACCGGGTAAAGTGAAGTGAACAACAATTGTTATGTGTTGTATGTTAAAAAAAATAGTTAATAAAACTTGGGTATACCAATAATAACATTGAAGCACCATTTACTTTCCAAAGCAATGGTGTACTAATTTGACCCGTTATCTTCACTTATTAAATTTTAAAGTGAACTCTAACTTCATCTGAACATATAAATTTAGGGTTAGACATTTGAGATCAAACAAAATAAGCATATAAGGTTGAGTTATATATTTCGGTTACATATAACTCAACTATAATTTGTGTTTGAATATCAAACTCAGTTGTCCATACATCATAATTTTTTACGCCGAGCTCAACTTCGGATCCATCGAGCTCGTCGAACTAAAATTATACAACCTGTTCGTAAAAGAAGAATAGTGCGAAGTCCCTACAGTGTGTGCTCCGGACAGTGTTACCATTTCTTCAGTAGTCAGATTCTTTGCAGCGAAGGAGTTGATGAGCTGAGTAGAGTTAAAGAGTGAGGAAGGGAGGTTAGCGGTCGCTTCACTTGCAATGGATGTGTTCCCTTCTCGACGCCCTGAAGGAACTTTGTACGTTTTATTTCCTGTAAGTTGTATGCTGTCACGAGCGGTGAACGCGAGAATGTCTGCACAGGACATAACTTGTGGGCATTTGGCTTCGATTGCAGATTTTGATGCGTCGATCACTTCGAACCCGTGGAGACTAGGGTTGTTAGGAGGCGCGTCTTTCTCTGCAGTGTTGTTTGCTGTTGAATCTATCAGTACTGAGCCATCGCATCCCTTTTTTTCATGAATGCAATTTACTTTAGTTGTAGGTATGGTTAATATATATAATATTGTAGGTACTTACTCTGACGAAACAATCGTGGAAATGCAATCTGATGAGGCTGGGTGCGACTTCGGAGTCATTGACAAAGGCAGTAGCCACTGCTTGCTGTACTAAACTCTCCGCTGATGGGCATGTTTTGTCGCAGAATCCGATGGTAAGGTCGGCGGTGGCGCATGTAAAGAGAGCCATGGCGAGCAGGGAAAATAGAAGAGGTCTCTTCTAAGAATCCATTGTTCTGAAATAGGTACGAAGAGAGGAGGCGTGTGTGCCTGTTTATATAGGAGAAAGTCATATTATATGACGTCACAGTCAAAATGTGAGCTTCTACATGTTCTATGTGCATTGCATGAATTAAAGAGTGTGTTTGACATATATCATATATGTAGAGACCAACTTCACAAAAATAAAAATTTGGTGGTTTCAGAGTGAACATAGAAGATTTTTAGATGCGCTTTTCAATTATGTTTACATAGGGATTAAATAGCCGTTTTGCAAATTCTCGACAAGAATGAGCTTCCAATTATATAGTTAATAGTTTGCTTTATGATATGAACGTAAAATGGGTATCAATAAAGGGAATTATATGGTTACTGTTTTAAAATAAGACCACTTTGCATTTAGAAATATGAGAAAATCGCCAACTACTTCAAAAGAAACATTAATAAAGCCAACAGGGAGTACATGTATGTGGTAAAGGGGTAGACAAAACGAATAGAGAAAGAAGATCTCACCTGCTCATGAATTTAGTAGCACAGTTCAAAGCAAATAAAAGAAAAGCTGAAGTGTTGAATATATTTTCTAAATGTGATACTTCTTGGATGCTTGAAAAAAGGATTAACATGTATTAAAATCATTCAAGCCAAATTGTAATTTTTTATTTTGTTTAAATCATATATACTACCCTTTTGGGACTAACTCTACACGTTCATGTATTTCCTTGTACAAATTTGTACATCCAACAAGTTATTTTGTACATTCATAAAATCAAGTCTATGTATATGTGAAACAGAAGCAACTAGTAATGAAAAATGCTAACTTCAAAGAAAAAACTGTACAGGCTATTAATTTTAGAACAGTTAGAAAATAATGAAAAACATTGACAAAAGCCTAGTCTAAATATGAATTCGTTTCTATTATTAAACAAGGATCAAAAGCAATACTTCGAAATGCACCAGAAAATTGAAGGAATGGAGATAAAAAGGCCATAATAACCGAAGAAACTAAAACCAAATAAAAATTGATTACTTGTGAAATGTGAATTGTAGATGATAAACTTTAAGTTACTTGATAAATAAAAGAAAAAATTAAATTAGGGTTGACAAATTTCAGATTAAATGAAGAATAAATCAAAGTATATATCACATAGGTTACCTATGCGAAGAAATCAAAGTTTTCCCCTCTTTTCTAGGGCTTTCACGATAGTTGGGAAAGAAGGGGAAGAAATGGGTGAAGTTGTAGTGAGTTAGTAATGAAAACGCAGACACCAAAATATTTGGGAACCCGCCGCAAATTTTGCTTAGTATTTTTACACAGCATTGATATTTAGCTATATACTATTTCCATAAGGCTAGCTACAGCATGTAGCATTTAAACGCTGTACATGGCTGTCGTAAGTAGCTAATTTTGTTGTAATGTACTATCCATATAATGGGCAAAAAAAATCAAGAATCAATAGAGAAACACTACGCCATAAATGACCTTCTGCAATTGCCAGCTAAAATGTTGCGATAGATATAAAATTTTGGTCCTACTGCAACGTTGTATTTATGGTGTTACCTTAGCCATAAAAATGTGTTGCTCTAGCTAAAAAAGTGTAACACGATGCAACATTTTTATATAGTGTTGCTATAGATGTATTCAAATTAAAAAATTAATAAAATTAGCAATCCGCGTGAATACGATCCAACGGTCTACATTTAATCCAATTGTTAAACTGGATCACCGCTACAATTTGCTCCAGATTTTCATTTTCCCGCTTTACTTTTCATATCATTTTCGTTCTCACCCCCAATTTCCAAATCCCTAATTTCCAAATCATATTTTCGTTTCTTTTTTTTTCTTCCAAATTAAAATCTCGGACAAGCTTCGTTCCCATTTCGTTCTCACCTCCAATTTCGCTGCTGTTTGCCTACATGTCGAGTGCCGTTTGCTTTGTTGTCGAGATCTGGAAATGTCTGTTCGGCTTGTGAATCAGCGATTGTTGTTGGAGTTAGGTCATGATTGGACTGGGTTACGGCAGTGGGTGATTGCGATTGAAATTTCAAGCGATGGAGGTGAGACCAATGGTGATTTAAGGTAGTTTTGGTGGATGGGTTGCTGAAATTGCGGTTGGTGAATTTGATATGGGAGGTGCTGGTGGGTTCGCAATTTAGAGGAGTTTTTAACAGGTTGGTTTTCAGTTTGATTGGTGAGGAAGTTAGGGTGTAGGGGTAGTTCGGGTTGTTGGAGAAGGCAGGTAGGTGGTTGTTGTGATGGTGAAGGCATAGGGTTAGTGAGGAGATGCGAATTGGTTGTGACAGATTGTAGAGGAAGGGATTTGTTGTGCTATGTGCAGAAATGGTTCGAGTTCGTTAGGTGATAGGGGCAGGAGTTTGTGGCTGATTGTAGCTGGATGGTGAATCTGGTTGTCGCAGTTTGTAGAAGTTGGATATGAAGGTGTGATGGAGGTTGAAGTATATGAAGTGATAGGTTAGAACTTTGTTTGTTGTTGCGCATTTGGGATGTTTTGGTTGTGAGATGGTAGTTTGGAAGAAAATGCAGTTTGCTGGTAGGGGTTTCGATAATGAAGTATGCAGTGGTTGAATGGAGTAATGAATGTGCAGAGGGGTTTTGATGTTTGTTGTAGAGGCTTGTTGGTATGAAATCGATAGAAGGTTGTTGTTGCTTGAAATGTAGCAGGGAGGAGTTTGGGTTAAGGCAGTTTGGATTGGTGAAAGGAAGTTGGTGGTGGAATGGTAGGTTGCTGTTATTGTTTTGTGGAAGGAAGGAATGGGTGGTTATGCCGGCGATTGTGATTAGGTGATTAGGCAACATGTTCGATGAAGGGTAATGTATTACTTATTAACACGCAACCTGTTCGATGAAATGTCAATTTTTATTTATCATGGTTTCAGGTCTTTTACCAAGGCAGAGCTAAAAGCAAGGTTATTTCAGTTTTCACTGAACAATTTGCTAAGAATGATGGCTGGAAAAAGGTCGGATGATTCAGAAGAAGCCACGAAAGAGTTGCAAAAGTCAATCATCGAGGAGGTGTTCAAATTTGCAGGAGGTGTTCATTTGTGCATCATTTTACGTCGTTTCAAAGAAGGCTCGATCTTCCGAACCCCCGTCGGGACTACGGTGCCCCGGACCCCCGCCGGCGCTGCGCCCGGACCTGCTTCTCGGCTCGCCTTCGGCTCGGCTCGTCATATATTTGTCGGTGTTTGTATAAATTGAAACTGCATATGTAATGAGTGAACTGAGTGATGTAGTGAGGAATATCTGTATATGTAAATATCGGTGTTATATATCATTAAATTGTAAAATAGTGGAGTCAGGAAGTTGTACTATTTCAAATGTTGAAATAAAATATTTATTTAAATAAATTACTGTTTAAATATCAAATTATGTGCAATAGCATTTTATTAAATAAATGTTTATTTTTATTAAAAAATCAAATATGCTCTACATTGTGGGCCCCACAAATTCAGAAAGTTAATATCTATAGCAACATTTTGGAATGTTGCTACAGATACCTATATGTGTTGCCATAGACCCAAATAGGGTTCTATTGCAACAATATTACTTATGTTGCCTTAGATAGTCAAAATGTTGCCTTTGAGGTCTAAGGCAACGGCAAAAATTGCATCACCCTAAAAGTGTTGCCATAGACCTATGGCAACATTTTTCGGGCCTGAGCCAACATTTTTTTTGTGTTGTAGAAGGTCATTTATGGCGTAGTGAAAGTTAAAGGAATATGATTTTAGTTGGTCTATGATAATAAACTACTATTCTATATACATAATAATACCTTGACCAAATTTCCAACTTTATTAAATTAAACATTTATTGTATAATTGTTGAATTGTTGATCCAAAAGTTTGAGTTGATAAAGTAAAATTCGTATTGTCTGCACATAATAGTGATGATATATGTCTGGTTGCAGCCAACAAACTATATAAATGAGAATAAATAGCGACCTAGTGAACTATGTAACAAGTTGCTAAAAAAAGAGTGAAAGAATTATACTCATTGATGCTATTTGATGAAGATGGATAGGGTATGAAATAATCTGTGTTTGCCTGCACAGAATGATCTTTGCATAAGAAGGAAATACTCTGTTCATACTTTTATTCCAAAAATTAATAAGCAGAGAAGGAAAAATATTACAAGTCCAATAAATTTTCACATATGGTAAGCATAAAACTCATATTTTAGCAACTCGTTAGTCGAATTTCTTGTAAATATCTCAACTCTGTAGACCTATGGTTCTAGTGCGGTCATGTAGTATCCTCGACTTAACGAAATACTATAAAACATTTACATCAGAAGAAATGTTCGGTAATATGGTAGTATATCAAGCACAACTTCAAGTCTCGCTACGTTCAAATGGCAACTCATACAGCACACGATTTTGGTAAAAACAAAAAAAATAAGAAAATAGTACCATCTTCCCTGTGTTGTATCAACCAGCAAATCCTAAACAAGATTTTCTTTGATGACCAAGCCAAAAGAAATTGGTTCCCAAAGACAAGTTTTGTGTGATGCTCGGTAAAGAAATGAAAAAGAAAAGGAAATAGAGCTTTATTAGTAGTCAGTGCTATGATGAAATGACATGTATATCAGGAGATGCGTATACAAAAATGATATGTTTGAACAAAAACTTCCACATCATAAATGCATTATTCAATTGTTGTTGCTATATTGTTTTATACTTTACAAGTAGCAGGGTTAGCATGCTAAAAGCAAGATAAAATGATGGATATTATACGGTTAGTCCCTGAGGAGTTGGTTTTGATGACAACAACCTTAGAATAGATTATAAAATATAAATACTAACATTACAAGTTTATATATATATGTATATGCAGGATCTAATCATGCAGGTATCAAGAATGAAGACTGTACAGAATAGAGATTCAAGATATAGAGGTAGAAGACTCATGAGTATCAAGATTATCAAGATTATCAAGAGTTCAAGATTTCAAGGTTAAGTTTGTTTTATTAGGAATATTTGTTAAAACTCGTAGAAAGGCACTGACATCTTAATATCCAATTTATTCGTGGAATGGAATCCACTTCGAGCCCGTTAAAGGGATGGAACCCTAAGTAGGATGGAACCTACGAAAATCTAGTGGGACATTATTTTGTATCCACTAATTTTAATTCAAATGATTTTACAAAACTATCTTGTTTTCAAAATGGTTTCAAAACTTTCGTTTTAAAAGATTCAAAACTCTATGTCCTAATTTTAAATAATTTTAGCCTCAAAAACATCTTTATTTTCAAAGTCAAATTACTCCTGATTATAAACTACCTTTTCAAATAATATATTTAACTTTTAAATATTTATACTTAGATTTAAATATAAAATTATAGTTAAATTATGTATATATCGTTCTTTATATTTACTTATGTATTTTAACTATAGTTAAGTATATTTATAAAGTTTAAAATAATTTTAATATAAAATAAAGGTTATTTTCAAAGAAAATCAAAACACCAAAAATCCCTTTGGGATGTCGACATGCCCATATACCCCATGTCGACATTGTGTCATTTGGCTTTAAAATTCAAATTTCAAAAGAAGTGTCTATTCGCCATAACTCTTCATGAATGGACATGGCTGTTACCCTTCTATAAATAGGGGTCAGTTTCAACGAATTTTTAATCATTTTTTCTGGTTTTCACTCCTCTTCTTCTTCCACATTTCTTAATACAAAATCATACCATTACTCTGCCGAAATCAACATCGAATCATACTCGATTATTTCTAGTGTGATTCTCCATCACTATCTCTACAAGATCCAAGTGCTAATCTGAGTTATAGACTTCTTTGTAATCAATCGAGCGAGAAAAGGTGTAATTGTAGCCTTGGAAATCAATTGAGTTAGAGAAGGTGTGATTGTAGCCTTGGAAATCAATTGGGTGAACTTGTTGCCCCGGAAATCAAGTATCTCTACCCAGAGGATTGTTATTCTGGAGGGTGTACCTCGTAGCCTTGAAACCGAGGGTTGTAATTGTTGAATTGGCTTTGAAAGGAAATCCGTACTTAGTTGTGCGGGACTGGATGTAGGGTAACTCCGAACCAGTATAAAATCCGGTGTGTTATTTCCTTTACTGCTTTTACTTTATATTTGCATCTGTGTTTGATTCTGTGTTTATATCTGTGTCTGATTAGTGTATACATTGTTAACAAATTAAGATAAACTCAAAAGGATTAACAGATTTCTTAAAACACTATTCACCCCCCTCTAGTGTTAATTCTAGCCTTAAGATCCTTAATCCGCATTTCTCACATTTGGTATCAGAGCTTTGTTTTCAAAAGTTTCATAATCTGAATTTTGAAAAGTTTTAAAATGGCTACTAACACTAGTACTGCTATTTCCACCAACACTAGTTCATTTGTAGAAGGTCAGTCTACTGCCAGACCACAACTTTTTAATGGCAGTAACTATGCATATTGGGCATGTAGGATGAAAATATATTTACAATCTGTAGGATTAGAAACATGGAATATCACACAAACTGAATATTCTGAACCCACAACTAATTTTTCACAGTGGACCACTGAGCAAAAGACTGTTGCACAAAATAATTCTAAAGCAATGAATATTCTGTTTTGTTCACTTGAAAGAAATGAATTTAATAGAGTGTCAGTTTGTAAGTCTGCATATGAAATCTGGAAAACTTTGCAAGTAACTCACGAAGGAACAAGAAAAGTTAAACAGACCAAAATTTCCATGCTCACAAATCAGTTTCAGTTATTTAAAATGAATACTAATGAGTCTATTTCAGATATGTATAGTCGATTTCAAGATATTGTGCATTCTTTAATATCTTTGGGAAAGGAATTTTCGAAAGAAGATCAAGTCAGAAAAATTTTGAATTCTCTCACTCTAGAATGGGATCAAAAGACACTTGCGATTGAAGAGGCAAATGACATCAGTACTTTAAAGATAGAAGAATTGATTGGAAATCTAATGTCATTTGAAGTTCAAATGATCGGGAGAAGAGAAAGCAAAGCATCTGAGAAGAAATGAATGGCATTCAATGCATTAACCGATGGATCAGATTCAAACAGTGATAATGATGAAGAGATAGTATTTATGACCAGGAATTTTCGAAAATTTTTGAAATACAGAAAGATGAATAATCTCAAGAGAAACAACTTTAAGAATTCCGGTAATCAGACTACAGTACCAAACTTTATCAAATGCTTCAATTGTGACGAACCAGGTCATATCAAAAGAGACTGTCTACATCCAGATAAGCAAAACTCTCCTACAAACAATGATTCTGCAAAGAAACGGAAACGTGCATTCACTGCTACTCTAGATGACTCTGACTCATCCTCCAGCGACGATGAACAGAAGAAAGATAATTCAAATCTGTGTTTCACAGCAATTCTCGATTTAGTCGATACCCAAAGACACGGACTCTGAAAAAGGTACACGTTTACAATACATTGGCTGAAATTGCATGCTTGAATTGATTGATTGGCTGTTTTTGAATTGATTGATTTTGAATTGATATGTTGTTTGAATTTTAAAATTTATTTTCTATTTTTTACTATTATTTTATTATTTTATTATTATTTTTGACACATTCTGAAATATATAATAATATTTTAGAAATATAGACATTAATAATAATATTTATATATATATGTATATTAGATAACTTAGGAAAATCATGTCATGAAAATTCAAAGGCACATGTCGACATGGCCCCTACCACGATGTCGACATGCCTACCTGAATTTGAATTTCAAATTTTGAATTCAAATGTTTGAATTTCCCTCCACCTTTTCACTTCATTTATTTCTCTGAAAAGATACCTTTTGACCAGAGAATATGTCCTTTGAAAGTCTATTTATTCACTATCTTTTATCATATCTTTTCACTTTCATTTTCAAATTCAAACTCTCTCTTCATATCCTCAAGCTCTCTACTCTCTACTCTAATGGCTTCTTCAAGCAACCCCTCAACCATGAGAATTTCCAGAAAAATCAAAGAGCAATTACTTAATGATCCGGAGGCAATTAAAGCATACATCAATTATGCTAATTATGCCAAAGTCCATCCCGGAAAATTTGCTATTTTTCAAGATTTTTCTTCTTATGAAATTGATTCTCTTTTTGCAAACAATGGTGTTTTAAGTCTTATTGACTCATCTCAAAATGATTTTGTTTGCTATCCCAATCTTGTCAAAATCTTCTATGCTAATTTAAACCGTGGTTTTTATATTGGAAATGAGAATGAAATTTGGAGAAATGTCAAAGGCACTCAAATTGTTTTGAATTGTGACCTTTTGGGTACCATTCTCAATTGCAAAAGAACGGGAATGGATCTTTCTAGTTTTCAAATCGATGAACATGATCGTGAGACATTTCATCATATTTTTGAAGGAGATGAAAACTTTGAATTTAAGAATCGAAACTTTCGTCCTAAAGCAAGAATTGTCAATCTTCTTTTACAACATACTTTGACCCCAAGATCGGGAAATTTTAACAATCCTACTTCAAAAGTGTGCAAAGCACTTTTTGCTATTTGTGGAAATTATGATATCAATTGGGCGCAAGTTATTTTGGATGAACTTCGTCCTAAAAATTTTGAAATGGGAGAAAACACTTTATATCATGGAATTTACCTTACTCGGATTTTCAACTATTTTGGAGTAAATTTCAAAGGAGAAGAATTTATTTCAAGAAAAGTTTTTAATATCTCAAATATTTCTCTCATGAAAATCTCATATGTTTTTCAACCTTATGAAACCCTTACCGAAAAGGAAGAGCGTTTGGCTCATGAGGAAATGGAAGAAATGGAAGAGGAAGAAGAAGAAGAAAGGGATGAAATGGAAATAGAAGAAGAAGAAGGTGAAACATCTCTAAAAAGTATTGAATATCCATCCAATCCTTCTAACAAAACCCTTCTCAAAAACCAAAAGATAATTGTGGAGAATCAACGGATTTTAAAACGATCCGTTAGTAAGAAGTTGGATAACATGTCTTCGAAGATGAACAAGTTCTTTTCAAAAGTTAGCAAGAAACTTAGACTATCTTCATCATCTTCATCTTCTAACTAGTTTTATCTTTTAGTATCTTATTGTATTTGTCTTAGTTTGTTTTTCTTTCGAATGTTCGTGTAGTTCATTATGCTTAATCTTTGTATTATCATAATGAAATTGAATTTCCTTTCTGATATCTAGCTTATCTTATCTCCTGAATAAATGTTAGTATATTATAAATATATATATATATACACAATTATTCACAAAATCAAAGTTGCCATAAATTTTCACTAACCCATGTCGACATCCCCTAGTAGACCATGTCGACATATACTGGTCAGAAGTGACTATTGATTTTGAATTTGAAATATGAATAACTACCAAATGTCTATTCATTTCAAACGAATTTCTACACCTATATATACCTTTTTCTTCTAGAAATCTTCACTGAAATTTATTTCTCATTATCTTATCCTTCATTTCTTTCTCTAATTCAAGTATGGTCAATCCTATTCATAATCTATCTAAAAACCTTGAAGAAACACTCAATTCTTTCAAGAATCTTATCTCTTTTATTCTACGAAACCAGCGTCACTTAGAGTTGAGTCAAATGCAGATGATCAAGGAGCAAGAAAGGCATTTCGATGCCATTCGATGGATGATCTCCTCTCTACACAAGGATGATAATGAAGTACATCCTCCTGTCTCTCTCACCAATGACAATGAGAATTGGGATGCAATTAAAGCAGACCCTATATTTGGAGAAGATGGATGGGTAGATGTCCCTCGAAACGTTTAATTGTCTTTCTTTGTTTGAATTAATTTGTTTGATTTGATACTTTGTGTGGATTGATTTTATTTGGTTTGAAGTTTGATGTGTAAAACATATATATATATATACATACACTGAAATGAATATAGTTTTTAATTAAGTTATTATGCTCATAAGTATCATTATTTCTGAATCTATATAGTATATATTCCGTTGTATAGTTTATCAATACAGGTATTGAAGTCCAAGAATAAATGGGATTAAGTTTTTGTTGATGACAAAGGGGTAGAAGTATAAAATAGGGTAGTTAGGCATAGATTAAGGGGGAGTTGTTAGTTTTAGGGGGAGTTATTAGGATAGAAGTGATATTTTATAAACAAAGGTTGTCATCATAAAAAAGGGGGAGATTGTTATTCCCTGAGGAGTTGGTTTTGATGATAACACCCTTAGAATAGATTATAAAATATAAATACTAACATTACAAGTTTAGATATATATGTATATGCAGGATCTAATCATGCAGGTATCAAGAATGAAGACTGTACAGTATAGAGATTCAAGATATAGAGGTAGAATACTCACGAGTATCCAGATTATCAAGATTATCAAGAGTTCAAGATTTCAAGGTTAAGTTTGTTTTATTATGAATATTTGTTAAAACTCATAGAAAGGCACTGACATCTTAATATCCAATTTATTCGTGGAATGGAATCCACTTCGAGCCCGTTAAAGGGATGGAACCCTAAGTAGGATGGAACCTACGAAAATCTAGTGGGACATTGTTTTGTATCCACTAATTTTAATTCAAATGATTTTACAAAATTATCTTGTTTTCAAAATGGTTTCAAAACTTTCCTTTTAAAAGATTCAAAACTCTCTGTCCTGATTTTAAATAATTTTAGCCTCAAAAACATCTTTATTTTCAGAGTCAAATTACTCCTGATTTTAAACTATCTTTTCAAATAATATATTTAACTTTTAAATATTTATACTTAGATTTAAATATAAAATTATAGTTAAATTATGTGTATATTGTTCTTTATATTTACTTATGTATTTTAACTATAGTTAAGTATATTTATAAAGTTTAAATAATTTTAATATAAAATAGAGGTTATTTTCAAAGAAAATCAAAACACCAAAAATCCCTTTGGGATGTCGACATGCCCATATACCCCATGTCGACATAGTGTCAGTTGGCTTCAAAATTTAAATTTCAAAAGAAGTGTCTATTCGCCATAACTCTTCATGAATGGACATGGCTGTTGCTCTTCTATAAATAGGGGTCAGTTTCAACGAATTTTTAATCATTTTTTCTGGTTTTCACTCCTCTTCTTCTTCCACATTTCTTAATACAAAATCATACCATTACTCTGCCAAAATCAACATCGAATCATACTCGATTATTTCTAGTGTGATTCTCCATCACTATCTCTACAAGATCCAAGTGCTAATCTAAGTTATAGACTTCTTTGTAATCAATCGAGCGAGAAAAGGTGTAATTGTAGCCTTGGAAATCAATTGAGCGAGAGAAGGTGTGGTTGTAGCCTTGGAAATCAATTGGGTGAACTTGTTGCCCCGGAAATCAAGTATCTCTACCCAGAGGATTGTTATTATGGAGGGTGTACCTCGTAGCCTTGAAACCGAGGGTTGTAATTGTTGAATTGGCTTTGAAAGGAAATCCGTACTTAGTTGTGTGGGACTGGATGTAAGGTAACTCCGAACCAGTATAAAATTCGGTGTGTTCTTTCCTTTACTGCTTTTACTTTATATTTGCATCTGTGTTTGATTCTGTGTTCATATCTATGTCTGATTAGTGTATACATTGTTAACAAATTAAGATAAACTCAAAAAGATTAACAGATTTCTTAAAACACTATTCACCCCTCCCCCTCTAGTGTTAATTCTAGCCTTAAGATCCTTAATCCGCTTTCTCACATATACTACGAGTATGAAGATGATTCTTACTTGGATATAATTACCACCATAAAATGCATTGTTTCCTATCTGAAATTGAGCCCTGTACTTGTGATCCTGAATAATAGAAGAAGACAAGATTTTACAAAAAGAAACTAAGACAAAAATTTCAGGATTACTTGTGTAAAGGGGGAAATAGCAATAAAGTGTACTCAATAAGCCATTGTGAGACAGCTGAAACAATAAAGGGAAACAATAAAGGGAGAACATGACCTGGTGCAAATCATCAATATCAATAATCTTAAAATTTGATCCCATTTCAAATCAAATCTTTCCAAATCAATTATGATTCAATTCTTACAACATGATTCAAACCTCAATCAAAATCCAAATTGGAAAAAATTACTCAAACTATGATGAAATAAAAAAAATGTCAAGATACATATGAATTTACACCTAAATCCAATTTTCGAACTCCTCCTATTCTCAAACAAATTACACCTAAATCCAATTGCAGCCCTAACCCATATTCTTGAAATTAAAAATTGCGATATATATATGTATATATATATATATGAATTGTGCTCACGATTGGGATGATCGACATGGGCACGCAAATGCATTTTTGGTGGTCATGGTGCGGAGGAGTGCTGGCGACGTCGATGCCACGAAGGAAAGGGAAACGTGATTGATCTTGTAGGCGGCTTGGCAAGAAATTACGACTCAAAGCAGCAGCAAGCAGCGAGGTTGAGGAACGGCGGGTAAGGGGATTTTAGACTGACGATTAATTTAGGGCTTAATTTGGAAGTGAAGGTTGAAATGGGATATTCACGTGGCAGAGATAGAAATATGAGAGGGAGAGTAAAAAACATACGTGCGAACATTTCCTTTTAGCGTGATGGTGAGTTATAATTTTAATCTGAAGTACTACTGAATAGCCAACGATTGCAAGTCACCTTGCGATGCAATCCTAGCATGCAATCAATAAACCATTTTCTTGTAGTGACATTTTGTAACTACTATCATAAAATATACCATTTACGGATTTTCTATTGAATATACTTTTAATTAAGTTAATTAATTAATATAACACATTATATCTAGTATATATGTAACGGCCTAGAATTTTAGTCATTTTAATTTGGAATATTTAATTGATTTTAAATATTGAAAAGTTAATTTTATAGGTTAAATAACTTGGATTTCAAAATGTAGCGATTTATTTGATAATTAAATTCTTAAATTTAATAATTAAAATTGTTTAAATTGTTAGATCTTGATTTAATATGAATGAAATGATTTCGAAATCTATTTAAATTCTATTTAGGTAAGAATGAAGATAGAAAACTTTTAGTTTATATTTGAAAGTGATTAATTTAGTTTTTATAATAACTTGTTTTAATTAATGTGTGAAAATAGCCTTCCGGGTACTGTCTCGGAATTGAAAGAAACCAGTTCCATTAGATATGTAATAGTAAATTATAATATGCCATCAAATTTTGTGGCGATTGGTGTGAGTTCTAAACGGGTAGGAATTAATTTAAGGAATTTAAGTTAATATAATTTGATTTTGAAAGCTAACTTTTGTATATGATGGAATTGGGTCCCGATATATATTCCATTATGTCTGGAATAGGGGTATAACATATAGAACGACAGGTGGCACACTTTGTTTTGAGTTCGATAATTTAACGAATGAATAGTGCTTTAAAAATTTTCTATATAAGGATGTTAGCTTTCTCCATTTGCAAACCCTAATTTCTAAAACTGTCAGCCGCCATTGAAATCAAACCCATCCAACGGCCATGAATTCTCTGTCCAATCCACACATTTTTAGGCTAAATGTTCAACATGAAAATCATTGCTCTCGTTACCACGAACCCATCCCTATAATCTGATCACCGTGATTCATCACGAGGCGTCGTGGATCGGCGATCAAAGGCAACAGTTCGAGCTCTTTTTTTGGTGATCGGCGAAGTTTTGCGGGCGGTGTTGTAGGGTCATGGAGGCGCGCGAGGTGGCGCAGGCTGCGGCGTGGGTCGTGCGCGATCGCCGATGCGGCGAACGAGGGTTAGATCGCGATCGAAAGATAAAAAAGTAAACGTGAGCCTGGAAACGTGCACGGGCGAGAGGAAGGGAAGATAAAAGAATTTAGTTTTAAATTTAATTAAGTTGTGTTAATTATAAATTAATTATTTCAAAAGTTTATAAATTCATAACTTATTCATACGAGTTCCAAATCGAACGCGACAAGTTGCGTTGCAATTGTATCAGTGAATTCTATGCTATGGAGTTGAATTGGATGGATTTGGTGCTAGTAGAAAGCTGGGTTAAAATTGGACGTCGGTTCAATTTTAATTCAAACCGGAGCGTTTCGACGAAAACAGAAATCAATATGAGTTAAACTCACCTTTTTGGTTAACCGGTTATGTTATCTAATTGATTTAAATTGTTGATTGGATGATTTACTATTTTATTAGTTGTTTTCGATCTATACCCACTCTTGGAGTGGATGAGACCCTATTACGTTCTCGTGTAAAAGCGGATAACCCTTTGTATACGATCCCGCCTCGAAGCGGTTGATTTATATTATTGATTATATACTATATGTGATGCAAGGGGACAGGTTGGAGGGATCCAACAGTATTCCTCACACTGTTGATTTTATTTTTCATATAATTTGATATATGATATGTTGGATTCCAAAATTGATGTCATGGATGATTTCCCTATTTAGTGCTTAGGTAGCACTGGGCCTTATTTTTGGTATTTTAGAATACTATAAAATAATGATTTTGGTTTAAAAAGGGATTTAAAAGTGATTTTGGAAATTTTATATGTTTTAATAATTATCCTTGAATTATTTAAAGAATAAATTTTATTTAAAGTCAAAAGTACGATTTATAGAAACCATAAAATTTTTAGTTTTATAAAGTATTTTGAATAGAGATTTTTGAACTAAAAATTAAGATTTTTAAAATCTTAAAATTAAGTCCGTCTTTTATAATAAAGGGATATGGTTTTTAAAAGAAGATAGAAATATTTTGATATAAATATTTATTAACTATTTTATATAAAATGATATGTATGTACATATATTATGATTTATTTATAAATGTGTTAATTTATAAAAGTGATATTTTACAAATGAAGTGAAGACTTGTAAAATCGTATTTTTGCTAATAGAAGCATGGATTTATAAACGGTGTTTATAAATCAAGGGAAGCTTTTATCATTGGATAAATTCGGAAATAAACCACAAATTGTGGATTTACAATAAGATATGGAACGTGGTTTAGAAAAAAATAGTTGATTCTAGGAAATTGAAAGTGAGGATAGATTTGGAGATGTTAAACGATATTTTATAAATTTAAACGAATTTATAAAAGAAACTTATGCATATGGAAGCAATGTTAAAATGGATTGTAATTGATGTTTAAAATGGGATTTTTATAAATAAGTGAGATATATAAAGAGATCGAGTTATAAATTGATTTTTTATAGATGAAGAGATTTTATAAAAAAGAAGTTTTTGTAAAATAGAAGGAGATTTATAAAACATAGTTTATAAATATGGAAATGATTATGTTGAAATATAAGCATGGATTTTATCAAGGAAGTATATTTATGTTTAAAGGTTATTTACTTATATTAAAATTGTTTTAAAGTTGTTTATCAATATTTTAATATTTTGAAAAGTCATTATTTAAATTATTATTATGGTTTGAAATTAATCATAATTATTTATCAATAAATTTTGGGAAATTAATTATTATTTTTATAATAATGTTGAAGAAAAATTATTGTTGTTTATTTAAGAACGTTTTGGAATTTATTATTTATTATTTTAAGATGTTTTAAAGTAAATGTTTATTTATTTATAATGTTATTAGTATATAGTAGTGTTTTCAAGTAATGATTAGAATTTATTTATAAATGTTTTTGAGATTTATAAATAGGGTTTTATAAACAGATCTGGGTTATAAGAGGAATCTTATAACATGGTTTGGAAAACTTAAAGGAAAATTGTAAAAGGGCAAAAAGATTTTTATAAATGGTCTTAGATATTAATAAAAGAATTTTAGAAATTGGTTTATAGATTTATAAAAGGGAGTTTATAAATGATTTCAGAGATTAATGAATGGGGTTATAAATGGGTTTTAGAGATTTATAAAAGAATTTATAAATGGTTCTAGAATTGTGTAGAAAGGAAATCTTTATCTAGTGAATATACTTATACCGTTGAGATAAGTATATGGCTATTTTCCAAATATTTAAAATATAAGGGTTTTTGAATGAATCTTTGTAAAGGTATTTTGGTACAAATATTTACAAAGTGATTCTAGTTAATGAAAAGATTCGTTAAAAGAGGCTAGCAGTTTCTTGTGTGTTTAACCAATGTTGGTTTTTTCATTTGAAATAAATCCCTGATTTGGATGTGTGTTGTTGATAGTTAAATAATCGACTATTGAATTTGGACCCAAAACATAACTTTAGAAATATCTACGAGAAACACGTGAGTTATATGACACAATCATCTCCGATGATGCCATACTGTACGTATAAATCTCGTTTCATTCTCTTAGGACAATGGTAAGGAAATCCGTCCACTAATGGATAGGAGGTGATCTTCGCTCTTATCTTTGACTATTTATTTCCTAAAGAACCGGGGTTGAGTTTACCGAAAATTATTGAAAGTTGTTTCGAAAAGGTCGGAGTCGGGTATGTTATTCGAAAACCACTTCGATCCAACTCAAACATTTCGAAGTGAAGATATCTTGAAGATGATGGAATTGAAGATGGAGCTCTCAAGCGTTTCGTTCAGTCCCATAACGAACTTGTATGGATGAATGCTAGCATTGTATTGTTGCCTGGAGTTAGTTTTAGCATTCCAATGGGAAGTGCTATATAAAAGGTAAAACGTAGCCTTAAGCCTTATCAATTAGGAATGACTAAAACAAGGGAGATGCAGTAGGGCTAAGTGGGTCGCTCCTAAGTAGGGTATGATCATCCCTATCTAGAGTTGATATTATATCTCATTTGTATGCTTTAGGGCTCGTTAATGGAGGGGTGATCATATTCGGTACTATCTAGTAAGGAGTAGGCCGGTTCTGTGTTGGCAAGGGTCGATAGGTTCGACCTCAGTGTTATTTTATCTAAAGATGCACCATGATGGGCGGTACCCCGGTAGCCTAGTCATTGTGTGGAATCCATTCCCCAATAAGCATAGTACGGACTTAGTTGTGTCCAACTATGCTAAAAAGTGAGATGCAAGCATTTCATCTATATTCATATTTTACTTTGACCCATGGACATTATTATAATATAAATGGATTTCCTATAGAAAATGTTTGGTTATCGTAAGGTAAAAACCCGTTCGTATTTATGTGCGATGTGGTCTTACGAGATACTTTTGATATTCAAAGGTTTTCTATAACTTTAAAATCCAGTTGGATGTATTTTTCTCATGCTAGTTTTCCAGACTGACTCGGGTGTTATTCTATTATAATGCTCGGGTCAAATCGAGCATATTTACAGACTACTTTGGATACATTGGAGCTATGGAGACGAGTTGGAGGTCTTCAAGTCATATTCACGTATATGTTTATTTTCCGCTGCTCTATTGTTGAAATCATCGGCATTTGTGAGGATAGGTTGTTATAACTATTCAGGCCCATGATTGTGATTTGATTGTTGTACTTTGATGGATGTAAGTATATAACAGTTTCTCTTGTGTAAAGATCATTGATATTATATTATATGTTATTCCACTATGATTGTGAGATTCTATGATGTTTTAATTTCTTTTTCTCTTCTTCTCTTCTCCTTTCTTCTCTTCTCTTCTCCTTTCATTATATTATATGTTATTCCACTATGATTTGTGAGATTGTTGTACTTTGATGGATGTATTAGTGTCGATTTTCGAGGGTCAAAATTCCCATTTGTTACAATATAATAGAAAGAAAATACCTTTTATTTCGAACAAGATTGGTTATCAAGTTAGATATATGTAACAAATTACATAATTTCCCCTAAAGCATACCCCTAACTTTATTAGAAAATTTCAAGAAGAGAAGAAGATTAAAGATTCAAGTTTTCAACTTTAAAGAGCATGAAATTAAACTAGGTTTTTTAAGGATTAAAGGTGAGTAAAGGCTCTCTCTATAAACCTATCCCTACCTATTGGGTTTGGATTTGATTTTATACGAATTTTTAATGATGTTAAAACTTATTTGGATGTTTGAAACATGATTTGTTGTGTTTGGAATTTAATGAAATAAACTTGTTCATGTTATTGGGAAAACTTGATTAAATCATATGTAAATGCCACGAAAATTTAATGTGTTATCTGTAAACATAAATTCGAGATGGGTTTTAACTTTCAGAATTTTTGGAATTTAATTCGAATTGATATGAATTTTCTAAGTGGAGAAATAGTTAATTTCGAGTAAATTAATTATTAAAAATAATAAAACTATTGATTTGAAATTTTGGAAAAGTAAAAACACGACAAGATTGATTTTTGGTGAATTTTTAGGATTTTTCCAATTAAATTTCAATTTTTTATAAATTAAATGGCTAAGGAAAGGAGTAATTAATTGATAGTGATTAATTAATAGGGGTTTTGGACCAAAGATCCCTATTTTCAAAGCTCATGCAGAAAAAGTCCCTGCTCATAAACACATGTAAATTAGGTCCCTATTTTGTTATTTTTTACTAAACTGTCCACTTTTAGAAATTGACTTAGCATTCTTTTCAGGGGCAAATGTGGTATAAATTAGCCAAAATCTAAAAATAGGGACCTAATTTTCATAACTTATTCGGGAGGGACTTTTCTTACATCATCTTTCAATTCCAGGGACTTGACAGCGATTCCTTGTAATTAATAAAATGACCATTTTAGTAACCATTTATGAAAAGTAAACTGCAAAGAAGAACAGTAGCTAATGAGAATTTGACACCAAATGGGATTTGGTGTAAAGTTACAACTTAAAGTGGTAATGAATAAGACTTCAAAATAATTACATTTACGCCTTGTAACTTACGAAACAACCCACGATGAAAACTCTGTCGAGCTTTACCCACGTTGGCTAAGCTTACGACTTAGCTCACGAAGGCTATTGGAGATATCATGCGGTGGTTAAGGAAGGGACAACTAATGATAGCTATAGAAGGAATGACTCACAATGGCTATGATGAGAATAATGAGCGATGGCTTAATGAGATAGCATGTGATGACTGCTATGAAGATAAGGTGCGATGGATTGAATGAGATAGCGCACGATTGCTAAGTGTGGAATAAAGCATGATGACCATGGATGAACAAGGAAGGATGGCTTTGATGGACATTGTGCGCGATGTTCTCAAGTGGAATAACATGTAATGGCTTGGTGGGATTGAATGTGATAGCTTCAATGGGAATAATACGCGATGGCTATGTGGAATATTACCCATGAACTTTGCTAAAGAAGTATCGCGGTTAGTTTGGGAAGCTATCTACGTGAAGGCCTTTAAGAGGATAACCCACTATAACAATATAGTTATATTATGTAAAATCCTAGATGACCATAGGATAGTCATTTAACGATTGCTAGGCTAAAACATTTAAAGGCTATGGGATAGCCGGAATGCGATGGTTAATGATAACTCACAAAAGCATGGGATGCTTTATTTTTCTAAGTAAAATGAAGAATACTTAGGGCACTTTGGAAGATAGTTTCAAAGTGTTATTGAACTATTTTATAGGGATGGAATAAAGGAAGATTTTGTAGGTTAATATTGTGTTAAGTTATTTTTGAATTGGAAGAAAACTAAGCTAATAAATGATATGATACGCACATGGTTGCTTTATGTAATACATGATGTGATTTTCTATGCTATGATGATAAAGTGATAGGAAAACCCATTTTGCATTAGTGACGTGGACTCACTATAGATGGCTATGGTAAGGTTTTGCTCATACCAGGCTTTATGTCCGACCCGTGTTTTTATTACTTCCCATAAAATCACAGGTATTCATTCAAGTAGGTTGAGTTTATGGATTAGACAACTATCTTTTGAAGGACGAATAAAGATTTTGAAGATGAAGCAAGATGGTTGTTGTTTATAATAAAAATTATTTTGAAATTTCACTGTGTAAAACCAGGATTTATAACAGGTTATGTGTTATGTTGACATCTTCGTATGTCGGATACAACACTACTTTATTTATGTTTTATTTATATTCCTCTACATGGGCAACGATTTGGGTTAAAATGATGCAATGAATTATGTAATTCAAATCGTTATAATGAAAAAGCTATTAGATGCTCTGTTTACTTATATTGTGCAAAAATAATGTTGAACTCGCTTTGTCGCTGGAAAATAATTTCGGTGATTACTATAGCATCATCGACGTCTATTTTTGAATCTCGAAGTGGGGAATGTTATAGGGAGATTGATAGAGTTAGGGGTATGCCATAAGAGAAATTCCATAATTTATTGTAAATTATTAACATTGTAATAAAATCTCATTCGAAATAAAAAGTAATTTTCTTTCTATTATAGACTTGTTATAATGTGTTATAATTAATTAATTATTTAATTTAAGTGTATTTAATAGAATGTCCATAAATGGTGTGTTTTGTGATAGTAACTACAAGGTGTTGTAATCATGAGTAATGTATCAAAATATAATAAACACATCGTTTTCAATATTCCTAGTCAAGATGTATCGAGACTGGATATCGATGCATCCGTTAAGACTAGAGTACGTAACGCTTTCCAAATGTTGGATAGTGTATTATTCATGGCAGCTAGAGGCATCAAGGATTACATGCTAATATTTATTGGATAACTATGAAATGACTCATTCAATAGTTTTCTACCGGTTAATATAACTAAGGTCAAAATGAAAATATCGATCTGACAATATTACACAATTCCCTCGACTTGAGAATACTATCAAGCTTAAATATGGAAACTTCACTTTGATTATAGTTAAATCGTAGCACAACGTCTAAATAACGACTATAGTTGGGTCGAGTGGAAGCATTGGAAGTGAAACAATATTCAATAGAAATTTTGTCTCCTCGATTATATGAGGTTAGCATCACAGTCAGCTGAACTCAACTCAAAGTCTCTGGGTTAACATTTTAATTAATAATAATTGTTATTTATTGGACCAAGGACTTTGTGTTTGTACTATAAAGTTGAATCTGGATGATATTAAATTTTTTGACCATTACCAAATTCGATAAGTCCTAACGCGATATAATTTAACGAAGAGAATCGGTGTAAATAATTGTCACTGCCAGGTAGTGCTTAAAATAAGTAAAATTGGATTTTATAGAAGTTATGTAAATGATAAATTTGGCCATAATGTCACACCACCAGCTAAGGTGACGTGTGCACGTTAATATTCGAATTGTTCGATATTAAACGCTGATCGAATTTACACCTAAAAGTCACACAACCGAAATGTTGAATACTCTGATTACCACCTGATTTAATTAAATAATTATTATTATAAATTAATTGAATTAATTAATATTTGTGAAATACCAATTATAAAATTTTATTTGTGTTGACAATAGCATGTATATAAAAGTTGTATACACACGTATCTATATACGATATCGATGTACGTTTAAATTAGATTTAAATGTAAATTATCTGATTGGGCTTGAAGTAGTATGGTATATTAGGGCAAGGATGGTCGGCTATAGGTGGGTAAATAAGGGAGTTGGATTTGATTCAAAAGGATTTGAAATGGCAAGAGAGAATAGTAGATATGGAACCACTTTAACTCCTCTCTCTCTTTATATGCTATTTAAACTGTTATCCCGCTTTTTGGCAAGGCCGTGACACCAAGGACTTGACTAGAAACTAAAGACAATCCGCCCCAGAGATCAGTTATCTATAGGTCCATGATGGATACAGGCAAACTTGGTCTGAGTCGATATCGAACAGCAATTAGCATGGTATGACAAGCAAAGTTACAAAAGGCAACATTCCAAATTTCAGGTCAATCGGAGTTTGTATGCTCAAGCTATGGATCGATCAAGTTCCATATGAAACATGTTAACTTCGTATCCATCCTACTTTGCATCCATCACTCTGTACCCATCCCCTTCGTATCCATCAAGCAAAGCACCTCTCGGATGGATCGTAGTCCATTGCTTAACAATCACCCTTTTCATATCGATTGCGCTTCATCCATCCATCGGCTGTGTGATTCGTATCGATCACTCATTTGATCGATACGAAGACTAGGGCCAAGCATCGATACGAGACCACTAACAAATCATTGATACGAAGGCAGGATGTAGGCATCGATACGAAGAGAACAACCATAGATGGATATGGAGGAAGCGGTCGAGCCATAGGAAGCGGCCCCTTAGCATGAAATATGGATCTCCCTAGAATTCTCGCTCCACGTCATCGATACGAAATCCATCGATACGCAAGCATCGATACGAATCCATCAGCCAACTTGCAAACTCAACTTGGATCGATCATAACTCAAAAACTACAAGTTCAAATGTCATGAAATTTTCACAGAAGCTTTCTTATTTACTCAAGAATGTCCATGATCGATCGCAGCTCCATTGGGCCATTCCTTGATCGATACGAAGTGCACATGGATCGATCAGGGATCGATCCCAAACAACCCAGATCGATCTAGTGGGCCCACCTACGTGTGAGAAGAGGTATTCTGAGGTTTGAGGGAGATATTTCTAGATCTACTCCTATAAATAGCACTCTTACACCTACTAAAAAAGGACTTTTTAAGCTTCTACGCCGTTACTCTGCTGAAACTCCATTGTAACTTGAGTACTAGTGATTTGTAATGTTGTAAATTAGTTGAGAATCATCAATAAATAGCAAACTCTTCAGAGTGTACGTAGGCTATAACGCTGAACCACTATAAACTCTTGTCTTTTTCTATTTCTGCTTACTTTTCTTGGTGTGACTATTAGATTAGCCTTATTTTCCATTTAATTTATTCATTCTAATCCCTTCAATTACATTCGAAGAGTGTTGTGCCCATTTTTGGTACAAACACTTTGGTGCTTTCACTAAGAAAACTCCGTTTTTCTCTGATTCTGTGGATCCCCTGCCGTTGTTGGATTGCTAAAATCTAAGGAGGAGATCCAAATCTGTCTTCCAATAGTTCCTTCCATTCTACTCAGATTACTCCAGATCTAGGAAGAGCTACATTCATCATGGTGCGCACTACCAGAACTGCTTCAAATGCTATACATCCAAAAGGAAGGGATAGGCAAAATCCCACACAGCTGACCATAGCATGCCAAACGTCAGCTGGAGCTCAAGATCCACTTGGTCCGGTGACTAGAGAGGAGTTCCAGACCCTTATGCAAGAGCTTACACAGAGCCGTCAGGAGCTCACTCAGCAGATCCATGCCAACATGGAGCTCGCAAACCAGCTAAGCAAAGAAAGGCGAGGGAGATCTAGAAGGGAGCACACCTCTTATTCCTTGTCTGAAAACTCGGCTTCATCTGACTTCAATCACAGATCTACACGCCGCAGATTGGATGGAAACTACGCAAAAGCCTCCGGGCATCAGCATGCTGTGAATCTCGGGCAAGCCTGGATTGGTCCTTCTATAGGGCATTAAGCTGGACCCTTCTCCCGAGGAGAAGCACTTCCTTATCATACCATTCATGACCACACAGCTGTTGCTGCTATAGATCTGGAAGCTGAGATTAAGAACCAACCAGATCCAGCCCCTCGTCAACGCGTTCATGCTCAGGATCCTCATTTTCCTGAAGATCGGGAGCCAAGGAACTGTGGAACGGACCATAGACAGCGACTGGACCATCCCTGTAACATGGAACCGGACCATGCCTTGGCCTGAATATCCATATGCCTGACATTCCAACAATGATACGCCAGATGATCAGAGAAAGTCAAGGCCTCACAAACGATGATTGGGGAATCTCCCGAAGTCACACTCCATTCACTAATGACATTCTCTATGCGGAGCCAACCCACCGATTCAGGATGCCGACTTTGCCCGTGTATGAAGGAAATTCGGATCCCAATCAACATATTCTTAAATATGAATGGCTTATGAATGCCGCTCGAGCTGACGATGCAGTTAACTGTAGAAGCTTCCCTATCTCCTTGGGAGGCATTTCGATTATGTGATTCACTCGTCTACCACCCAGATCTATTTAATGTTTCGATCAATTAGCTACCAAGTTTGCCGAGCAGTTCTATATGCATGCTACGAGACCGAAGGATGTCAATACCTTGTCCAGTGTTACTCAAGCACCAGAAGAAACTCTTAGGTGTTATCTGGAAAGGTTCCATGCTACTTGTGCTGAGGTCAGTAATCTCAATGACAACTCTATTCTGATGGCATTGACTAAAGGGATCGATCCTGATTCCGAATTTGGTGATTGGTTGACTGGGAAACCCCCTGCTTCGTTGGATCGTTTCAATGCTAAGGCAGCTCAGTTTTTGAGGAGAGAAGACGCTAGACGATCTAGGAAGCAGGACGTTGCGGGGCCTAGTGGTGAAGGCATTCAGAGCAATGTTGAAGTAAAGTAGACCGGTGAGAATTCTGGTAAAGTACAGTTGAACATACAGAACAAGTAAGGTCAACAGAAGGGTAATGGAAGTCAAGGAAAGAAGAGAGACCCACATCGTGGGAGGCCCAGAGCTCCTGTATTCGACTGATATACTCCCTTAAACATGTCGTTGGAAAATGTTTATCTTCAAACTTGTAATACCAGAAAGTACAAGAAGCCAGCTCTGAAACCGTCACCTGAGCAACAAATTCAAACTGGGAAGTTCTGTAGGTTCCACGATTGTTACGGCCATAATACTAATGAGTGCCGTCATCTGCAAGATATTATCGATGTAGAATATGCTAGTATATGATTTTTGTTTGATGATAATAAACATATATATATATATATACATTCATTTAAATGCATTTGATATTGTACTATTTTATTTTTCACATAATTAAATAAATATTTGTTGAATATAATAAATAACACGGAATTTAAATTCAAACAAATATTTTATTACAATTTTGAATAGTACAAATTTGAGCTCTCACTATATATACACAATTTCAATTACATTAAAATTTACATCACAAATTTCAGTTTACAATTTTCACCTCACTACATATCACTCATTCACTCGTATTTATCTTCAACTCTATTCCAGATTGAATCAAGCATTTGAATTATTTGTAAAATAAACACCGACGTAGTAAAATTGTAAAAGAAATATTTTTGCAGTGTAAAATAAAATGTGTGTTTTTGAAAATATTATTTGTCTCAGTTATTTGGGTTGTTCGTCATCAATTCTTTTGAATTCATCATACACAAACAACTTGTGACATGCATAGTGTATCACTGTACATGCCATAAGGCCGTGCACACCGATATACACTTAATAAAACTATAGGGACAAGTGAGCACAAGGTCAAACCCAACCAAATGGTGGATTCAACTTAGGTGCAATACAAAACAAAAATAGAATGGTCAAGTACGAGAGTCAATGAACATGAATAAAAGTCCAATACAATGGCCAGACTCAAATGTACACGATCAGGCTCAACACATCAATGAACCCAGACCACCGTATGTACAAAGTATCAAGTGCAGACCACATGAAACAGAGACTTGAGCAGACATGTAACAAGAACCAGGCTCACAAACACATATCAGTGGATATGGATATGCAAGCAGCAATTTGACTCGAAGCAATTCAAAGCATTCAAGGGGAACTAAAATGAAACCAGACAAGACCGGTGCACAAGTAAAGCTTCAACCAACACACAGTGCAGGCAAGCATACATATATACATGCGCAAACACACATGTATACATACATACATACATACATATATATATATATATATATATGCAGTGACAATAAGGGATGCAACATAGACCAGTTCGAATACAAGTGCAATGGCTAGAACCAAGTTTCAATAAAAGAAACTGGAAACAAAGCAAACCATGGACAATGTAACCAGACAAGGCAAGTGCACAGGACCAATGAACAAGGAAATGGGTCAGGAACATCAAGTACATGACATAACCAAGGTAATGCTCAAAGCTACAAAGACAGAAAATGAATCAAGCACAGACTGGTCAGAGCACACAACAACGGTAAGCTCAGTTTCAACAATGCAACATGAAGACACAATGCAACAGAGCAAAGCCTCAACACCAAAGAGCAACAAGACTCAACCAATGAAACAATATTAGAACAAAGATTTCAAAATGCACAAGGAACCAGACTCAATTGCAATAGAGACCAGTTTCATATACACATGTATACAAATATGCATATATATGTATACATATATATAGTTTTAGAAACTTACACATGAACAATCAAAGAAACCGAATCTCAATGTAATTTGAAGCAACGGAGAATGCAAATCAAAGACATATGCAAGTTCACAAAATTCAAGTATATGTATAATGGAACTCAAGTGCAAAGCACAATGCCAGAGAACCAAGCACATATGCATCAACAACACTACATCAAGACCAATAGACCATCACAACCAAAGGCAACAGCAAATCAAGGTGGACAGCAGTATGTACATATACAAGCTAAAGGCAAGCTACATACAGATGAGATACAAGTACACACATCAAACAATAAGTGAAGACTCCAAGAGGAACAAGTGCAGGCATACAACATAGCCTTGAAATGCAGACCACCCTAAAATCAAACTATAACATACATATGTACATGTATGGTCACACATGTATATACATAGTGCAGAACCAAAATATAAATGCTCACACATGAAAACTGCTAGAACTAGATCAGTCAAAAGTATATATGACTGACCACAAATTGATACAAGTGCAATCAAGTCATATATACATACATGTATGTATGTATATATGTATGGAGACAATCAACCAAAGCTAGCAGTCTATATGAAGTAGAGTTTACAGAAAAATCAAAACAGTAGCAGGTTGAACCAGTGTGAGCAGTGAAGTCAAACAGGGTAAAAATGATTGAACAAGTCGAAGTCGTCATAGCAGAAAACTACAGTCACAATTTTCAAATAGCTGAAATCAAAGGAACAAATAATGAAACCGACTCAAAGAAAACCAAAGAAATTCACGGAGCAAGTTCAAATTCATGAAGCAACGTATCAACTTATGAACAAGTCAATATCATCACCAACTTTCGATCAAAAATCAATGGGTGAGCAAATCACGTGAAGAATTCAAACAAGAAATATACGAACGAGAATTAAGGGAATCAAACCCTATAAATCACCCAATTCATCATCGGCAGAAGTATCGATTCGAATTCAAGCATATAAAACAGAGAAAGAAAAGTAAAATCGCATACCATAATTACTCAATTCGAACTCGATCCAATTGAAGCGACCGCAAGAAAATTGAAGAACACACAACAAGGAGCATTGAAGCTAACTGAGGCAATTGATTTGAATTGGCGCTTCAAATTACAAACCCTAGATTGCAAAAAGGAATGACATGGACTAAAAAAGTACCGGGCTAAAGAAAACATCGAAAGGGAAGACGATTTTTTTTCTCAAGCTATAATTTGGGCCGGCTTATTTTTGGGCTAGGGTTTAAATTGTTATTTGTTTTTAAATTACTTCTATTGTTTTAAAACTCTAGTTTTTAAGCTATTTACGAACTACGGTCTTGTAGTTTGAGAATTCGCAACTCAGTGGCTGAGTTGTGGCAGGGTTTTGAGCGTAGAGTTAGGTTAGTCGATAGCGGATGTCGCAATTTTACATGTGTAAGCGTCTGACTACTTAATTTCTAGTAGAAACCTTGGGGGCAGCACGTAGGCAGGGTTTTGCCGAAGCTGGGTAAATTTGTGTGTGATCTCTTCTGCATTATCTTTCTGCATTTATTATTCTTCTATTATCTGTGCTGCAATCATTTTATATATTTCCGTATTAATTTTTATTATTATTAGTATCACCCTATTCACCCCCTAGGGTGAAATCGATCCTACAAGTGGTATCGGAGCTAGGAACAAAAACCATTTTTTATCTTAAAAATTTTGATTTTTGTTTTAAAAATTTGATTTTTTAAATGGCTTTTTTTAATAATGCTTTTGTTGAGGGTCGGTCCATAGTTAGACCACCCATGTTCAATGGTGAATATGCTTACTGAAAAAATAGAATGAATTTTTTTCTGAAAACCATCGATGCTTAAAATATTGTTGAGACAGGACATAGGACACCAACTATAGTGGTAGATAATTAAGAAATTGAAAAACCGATGGTTCAATGGACAGTTCTTGAAAATAAACTACAGAATGCTAATGCTAAAGCTATGAATTCTATTGTATATTCATTGGATCAAATCAAATTTAATCGTGTCTCACATTGTCAAACTGCACAGGAAATTTTGCACACACTTGAAGTGACTCGCAAAAGAACTTCCCAAGTCAACGAATCTCGCCTTGCCATGCTTAGTAGCGAATACGAAAACTTCACAATGGCAAAGGATGAAAGTGTCAAAGAAATGTATGGTCGACTTTCTAATCTAGTATACAAATCAAAATCACTTGGAAAGCCATACACAGAGCTGGAAATAGTTTGAAAAATCCTCAGAATCAAAAGATCTGAAACAAGTTAAAGTCGAAGAACTCATTGGAAATCTCACCACTTATGAGCTAGAAATGAAATTCAAGGAAGAGCGTAAAGGAGGTGATACTCGAAAGAAATCAATAGCTCTTAAAGGAACAACTGAAAGTGAAGATGATGATGATGATGATGGAGCAGCTGAATTGGCACTATTAATAAAGAGATTCAGAAGGTTGAACCGCAAGTATGGAAATCCAGCTCTAAATCAACAATTGAAAAGCAGAATAGTCAAAGTACTAGACAACTCAGAGGAGCAGGAGATCATATGTCACAAGTGCAACAAATCTGGTCATATCAAGCGAAATTGTCCTCAAAATCGACTCAGCCAAGGAAAGAAACCGAAAAGGAGAAGTTTTGCAGCTACTTGGGATGAAACTGATGAAGATGATAAAAGCACTGGCAGTGAGAGTGAAAAAGGAAATCTGCGTCTTCAAGGAGAAATAACTGATAGTGATGATTATGAGCCAAGCGAGGTATCAAAACTTACTGATTCGAAATTACTTATATACTTTCATGAAGTAAATGGATGTTTTGAAAGACTTAGGGAAAAGTACGCTAAACTTGAATCACAAAGAGATAGTTTGATAGGATTAAATAAATAGCTTGATCAATTAGTTAAAAACTATCGAAACAAGAGCCCTAAGTGTGATAAGTGTCCATCATTTGAAGAAGAAATTAAAAAATCAGCAATTAAAATTAAATCACTTGAAAATGAAATTTTGATTTTGAAAGAAAGTGAAAATACTAGGAGAGAAAATTCTATTAAAAAGTGCACTAAATTATTAAATGAAAATGAATCACTCAAAACACAAGTCCAATAATTGTCTACAACTTTAGGAAAATTCTCTAGAGGAGAAAAATCACTAAATATGCTAATAGGGAAACAAACAGTCAATATTGTTAGACAAGGACTTGGATATACTCAATCTGAACGTGTTGGTAGCAAAATTAATCAAGTCAATTCCAAGTGCACAATTTGTGGAAAAACTGGACACAATCACAATAATTGTTGGTATAGACCCAAACACGTGAAAACCATACCAATTTGGGTTCCTAAAGGCACAAATATAAAATCCCTTAAAGTCAAACAAATTTGGGTGCCAAAAGGAACAAATATAAAGTGCTTTGGTTCTACACAAACTTGTTCTTCAAAATATTTTGTCACTAACAATCATGGACACATAAAAACAAATAGGTCATAAAAATCTTGCCTCGTGTAGATATGGTGGCAGGCTAAGGAACAACAACAATGTTACCTTGATTCTGGCTGTTCCAGGCACACGACGGGCGACAAATCAAAGTTCCTTAGCCTAGTACAAAGGTTGCAGAATCACAATGTGTAACAACGAAAAATTATCATGAAGGAAATAGGTAACGGTAAATTTATCTTGAATGATTTATTAAATGTGAAAATCTGCATCATAATCTGATTTAATTCAGCCAGTTATGTGATATGGAAATAAATGTTGATTTTGATTCTGATTTGTGCAAAAATGTTGACCAATCATCTTTTCATCCGTGAACTAGTTCGTATAGATTTGCTTGGACTAACTATATTGCAAAGTTAGCTGATAAGAGATGTTGTTTTCTATTGATTGATAATTACTCAAGATACTTGTGGATATATTTGTTTATTTTACTGGTTTTAGACCTGTTATTATGTTCACTGTTTGCTTATTTGCACGGTTACAATTCAAATCCAAAAGGAATCACATTTTAAAAACTGTAAAAAGGATTATATGGTATTTGTTGCATACATCACGGTTTGGTCTATGATGTCTATCTAATGATAACTTTGAGTCAAAGGGGAATTCAGATGCAGATTACACTGGTAGCCAAGTTAATAGAAAAATTACTAGTGGAAAGTGTTTTATGTTGAGACATCCATTAGTTGCATCACATTTTCAAATAAAATATCTATATAATTTTCATTTAAATTGATTTTCAATTGGCAGACATTTTTTTTAAAACCCCTTTTAGAAAATAGTTTTTGTTGACTTCATTTCAGATTAGACATTTTAGAAGTTTGATTTTATATTTATTTTTGGATTTGATCTTAAATGAATACATTAACTAATCTGACTCCCTACTGATTATCGAAAAGATAAATAGTGATTGAAAAAAATGATGAGTGTTGATATTAATCATATATTATGACTTGAGATAGTATATTTAGTAAATTTCTTTAAAAATTTAAACAAGATTTATAATAACTTTTGTTAGTAAAAATTCCATGACCATCTCTAGTTCTGTCACATTTCTAACGACCATCACTCATCAAACTCCAATATAGTATGTCAAAATGTGGTATTTTAAATGGGAAATTATTCATTTTTATTTTATTTTTTTGCAATAAAAAAATCCAAAGTATTCACTCTCATTTAAAAGTCCTCACAGTTATACATTGGTGAATTACTTGGAATATTTATTTATGTGCTTTCATGCTCATTTAAAAGTCCTCACGGTTATGCATGTACGGAACACATATCAAAATTGGTTATTAAATAGACGAGTTGATTCTAATCCCATCTAAAAGTCCTTACGGTTATGCGTGGTTAGAAGATACTTGAAATTCATTTATTTTTTTAAATTGGGAATACTACTAATCTCATTTAAAAGTCCTAACGGTTATGCATGGTTATTAAGTATTCAAATTCCTGTCATAAATATACCACAAATAGATATAACTATATCGTTTTATATACCGACATCACCCCTATTACTCTAAAGTGGAATATGCGCCTAACAAAGTATTTATGATTTTTGTTTGATTTTTTATTGAAATTTAATATTATACTCGATTGGGTATTAATGTTGTATTAATGTCTATCACTTTATCTCTATTTTTCTAACACTATTACTCTTTTGCTGATAACAAAAGGGGGAGAAAGAAGTTAAGATTTTGGCAAATAAGTCAAGTCATATTTTTTATTTGCATATTCCCATCCAGGTTCATTTGCGTATTTTTTATTTTTTTCATGCATATGTGAAGGGGGAGCTTTGATGTAGGGGGAGCATTCAAATAGGGGGAGCAAATAGAGTTCATCAATGACCAAATACATTTAATAAATTCAAAATCTTAATATATGTTTGTTATCATCAAAAGGGGGAGATTGTAGAATATGCTAGTATATGATTTTTGTTTGATGATAATAACATATATATATATATATTCATTTAAATGTATTTGATATTGTACTATGTTACTTTTCATATAATTAAATAAATATTTGTTGAATAAAATAAATAACATAGAATTTAAATTAAAACAAATATTTTATTACAATTTTGAATACTACAAATTTGAGCTCTCACTATAATTACACAATTTTAATTACATTACAATTTCGATTACATCACAAATTTCAATTTACAATGTTCACCTCACTACATATCACTCATTCACTCGTATTTATCTTCAACTCTATTCCAAATTGAATCCAACATTTGAATTATTTGCAAAATAAACACTTACGTAGTAAAATTGAAAAAGAAATATTTTTGCAGTGTAAAATAAAAAGTGTGTTTTTGAAAATATTATTTGCCTCGGTTATTTGGGTTATTCATCATCATTTCTTTTGAATTCATCATACACGAACAACTTGTGACATGCACAATGTATCACTGTACATTCCACAAGGCCGTGCACACCGATATACACTTGATAAAACTACAGGGATAGGTGAGCACAAGGTCAAACACAACCAAATGGTGGATTCAACTCAGGTGCAATACAAAAAAAATAGAATGGTCAAGTACGAGAGTCAATGAACATGAATAAAAGTCCAATACAATGGCCGAAGTCAAATGTACACGGTCAGGCTCAACACATCAATGAACCCAGACCACCATATGTACAAAGTATCAAGTGCAGACCACATGAAACGGAGACTCGAGCAGACATGTAACAAAAACCAGACCCACAAACACATATTAGTATATATGGATATGCAATCAGCAATTTGACTCGAAGCAATTCAAAGCATTCAAGGGGAACTAAAAATGAAACCAGACAAGATCAGTGCATAAGTAAAGCTTCAACCAAGACACAGTGCAGGCAAGCATACATATATACATGCGCAAACACACATGTATACATATATATATATATATGCAGTGACAACAAGGGATGCAACATAGACCAGTTCGAATACAAGTGCAATGGCCAGAATCAAATTTCAATACAAGAAACTGGAAACAAAGCAAACCATGGATAATGTAACCAGACAAGGCAAGTGCACAAGACCAATGAACAAGGAAATGGGTCAGGGAACATCAAGTACATGATAGAACCTAGGCAATGCTCAAAGCTACAAAGACAGAAAATGAATCAAGCACAGACTGGTCAGAGCACACAACAACAGCAAGCTCAGTTTCAACAATGCAACATGAAGACACAATGCAACAGAGCAAAGCCTCAACACCAAAGAGCAACAAGACTCAACCAATGAAACAATATCAGAACAAAGATTTCAAAATGCACAAGGAACCAGACTCAATTGCAACAGAGATTGGTGTCATATACACATGTATACATATATGCATATATATGTATACATGTATATAGTTTTAGAAACTTACACATGAACAATCAAAGAAACCGAATCTCAATGTAATTTGATGCAACAGAGAATGCAACTCAAAGGCATATGCAAGTTAACAAAATTCAAGTATATGTATAATGGAACTCAAGTGCAAAGCACAATGCTAGAGAACCAAGCACATATGCACCGACAACACTACATCAAGACCAATAGACCATCACAACCAGAGGCAACAGCAAATCAAGGTGGACAGTAGTATGTACATGTACAAGCTAAAGGCAAGCTACATACAGATGAGATACAAGTACACACATCAAACAACAAGTGAAGACTCCAAGAGGAACAAGTGCAGGCATACAACATAGCCTGGAAATGCAGACCACTCTAAAATCAAACTATAACATACATATATACATGTATGGTCATATATGTATATACACAGTGCAGAACCAAAATATAAATGCTCACACATGAAAATTGCTAGAACCAGATGATGAGAAGGAAGTCAAAGATTACCAGGCTTCCCTGGCAGAATTGACGATCGATGACGATTCTAAAATGATAAAGGTCGGATCTCAACTCATCCCCCAGATGAGGCAGGAATCGGTTGATTTTCTCCAGGCGAACCTCGATGTGTTTGCCTGGACTCATTCAGACATGTGTGGGATCTCACCGGTCATCGCGAGCCATGCATTAAATATCGACCCGCGGCACTCCAGATGAATCAAAAAAGGCATGGTATGGATCCAGAGAGATCCGCCGCCTTGAAGGAAGAAGTGGATAAACTCAAGACTAATGGGTTTATTCGTGATGCTTTATACCCGGAGTGGGTATCGAATCCAGTGCTTATCAAAAAGTCAAATGAATAGTGGCGAACATGTGTGGACTACTCAGATCTGAACAAAGCCTGTCCAAAGGACAGTTTCCCGCTTCCCAAAATTGATCAACTTGTGGACTCGACAGCCGGACATGAGCACTTATCCTACATGGACGCATACTCCGGCTATAATTATATCCTGATGCACCTTCCGGACTAGGAACATACCAGCTTCATCATAGATCTAGGACTTTATTGCTACAAGGTGATGTCGTTTGGACATAAAAATGCCGGAGCAACTTATCAAAGGCTCGTGAACCGAATGTTTGCAAATCAGATCGGAAAGACTATGGAGGTGTACATGGATGATATGCTTGTGAAGTCGCAACTATCCATCAACCACGTCAGTGATTTAGAAACAATATTTAACATACTTCGACAGTACAGAATGAAGCTAAATCAGTTCAAGTGTCATTTCGGAGTTGCATCAAGAAAGTTCCTCAGATTCATCGTCTACGCCAGAGGAATTGAAGCCAATCCTGAAAAAATCTGGACGATTCGGAATCTCGAAACTCCCAGAACCATAAAGTAGGTGCAAAGCCTCAATGGGAAGGTGGCAGCCTTAAGCAGATTCATTTCCAGGTCTACGGACAAGTGCATTCCTTTTTTCGATCTAATTAGAAAAGGAAAACAAAATTTCAAGTGGACAGAGGAGTGCAAAGGCGCATTCCAAGCACTAGTTCAACATCTGGCGACACCACCTATCTTATCGAGGCCGGTTGATCATGAGAGATTGTATGTCTATCTGGTGGTTCCGACAAACGCAATCAGTGCTGCTTTGATTCGAGAAGAGGATCGAATCCAACGACCGGTCTATTATATCAGCAAAAGGTTAACCGGGGCAGAAAGAAACTACCCAAAGGTGGAAAAGCTGGATTATTATCTTGGTATAGCCTCGAGGAAGCTCCGTCCGTATTTCCAAGCTCATCCGATCACTGTTTATACCGACCAGCCGTTACGACAGATCTTGACACGACTTGAGATGTCTGGTAGATTGCTTAAGTGGAATATCGAGTTGAGTCAATTTGACATCACTTATATGCCAAGGCAAGTTATTCAAGGACAAGTTCTGGCAGACTTCATAGCTGAATTCACCATCCCGGAGGATTTGCCCGAAACTAGTAAATCTCCCAAGTGTACATGGAAGCTATACACTAATGGTGAGTCGAACGACCGTTGCTCAGGCGCCGGAGTAGTAATCGAAACCCCAGAAGGTCGATCCATATGCTATGCTTTAAAGTTTGACTTCCGCGCAACTAACAACGAAGCCGAGTACGCAGCTTTACTTGCTAGACTTAGGCTTGCCAGAGACTTGGGAGTAATTGCTATGGAAATTTACTGTGATTCGCAACTGGTCGTATGCCAGGTTCGAGGGGAGTATCAAGCCAGAGACGGAGATTGGCTACCTACCTTACTCGGGTTCAAGAAGTGTTGAATCAGTTCGACTATTATGTTATCCACTGTATATCCTGAGAGCAAAACCAAAAAGCTGATTCTTTAGCGAAACTGGCCAGCACTGGCGAAGCACAGCAGATGGGACTCGTCCTTGTAGAGACACTTACCGCTCCAAGTAACAATAAGATAGAGACCGACCGGGTGTATGAGACAACACCAGAGAGGGAGTCTTGGATGACTCCAATCGTAAATTATCTTGAGCACGGAGCATTACCCGAACGCAGAAGTGAGAAAACACAGGTTCTTTGGAAAGCTTCATGGTTTATTATCCAGAGTGGAGTCCTGTATAGGAGGGGATATTTTGTTCCTTTACTTCGGTGTATCGCCCACGATGAGATCAAACGAGTGTTACATAATGTGCATGAAGGAGAATGTGGCGATTACACTGGGGTGAGAGCCCTTGCGAAAAAGATACTGAGATACGGATACTACAGGCCAACTGTAAACCGAGATGCATTGGATTATGCTAAGAGATGTGATAGGTTCCAGAAACATGTCAGGATTCCAAGAGCCCCGCCAACCGAGATTACTCAGATGGTCAACCCATGGTCATTCGCCACATGGGGCATTGATATAATAGGGTCTTTACCCCTGGCCAAAGGTGGTGCGAAGTACGCCATCATTGCAGTTGACTACTTTACTAAATAGGTAGAAGCCAAGCCTCATGGTACTATTAGGACGAAGAAAGTAATCAACTTTGTTCTGTAACGACCGTGATATTTGAATTACTGTCGTAATAAATATTTTAAAAATCGGTAACGACCGTGATTTTTGAATTACTGTCGGAATAAATATTTTAAATAAAATATTTTTAAATTAAAATTTGGAAAGAAAAATATTGATGCAAACTCAGAGGCAAAGTCAGTGTGGCCAAGTCACTTATTTGGAAACAAGCTTTGGTATTTTCTTTCATGCGTGTTGTCACTATGCCCAGGTCATTAAAAGGTGACCAAAATTCATAAAACAAGGGCTCATGTTAAAATCTAAAACGTGAGATGTGGAATTATGTTAACAGAGAGTGAACCAAGTGTGAAAACATTTTCATTGCTATCTCTTTTGTTCACAGTGCTACCATCATTCTTTTGCACGTCCTTTTCTTTTTTTTCTTTCTTTCTTCACTCAAGCACGTTTCATTAATGCAAGAGTAGACAGCACATTCTCTAGTTAATGCATTTGTACCCTTCATCCATTTTAGTTGGTTTTCATTTTTTTCAATAAACTCCAGTGGCCGAATAGAAGGCTTTAATGGCGGATGGTTGTGTTGCTCTTTTTGGAATCTTCTTGCTAGTTGCTTTTGAAATAATCTAAGGTGAGTTCAAAAAGCTCACGTTTCTAATTTTTCTGATTTCATTTTTGGTGGGAGATAGTTCTATTGACTTCATTTTTGCTGTCTCCTTGTTTTCTTATCTGGGCTTATATTTTGTTCGTGCAAACACATATTGTCCAGGCCATCTTTGATTATTTTATTTTACTTGAAACTTTATTTACGTGTGTGTGTAAATTCATTTACGTGTGTGTAAATTAGTGTGTGTAAAAGTGTGCAGTCTGAAAATCTTTGCTCGCATTTCTAGGCCTTCATTTTTACATGCATTCTTGTGTATAAAAGTATTGCATTCCCATGCATTCAATTTTTACATGCATTCTTGTGTGCAAAAATATTGCATTCCCAGGCATTCCATTTTTCGTGCATGTGTGCTATGAGGGGAACGTGTCCACGCGTACAAAGTAGAGAAAATGCAAGTGCAGGTAGTAAATTTTGGCTCATATGTGATAAACGTATGAGCAGAGACCATTTTTTTTCACTTTAGCTTGCGTGTAGTGCATGCATTTCCTTTTTTATTTTTGCATTGGTATGTTTTTCAAAGTACACATTAATTTCAAGTTGAGACAGTGCAATATTTTGGTGGTAATATAGTGGAGCAAGTCCACTATTTAATTTACATTGAACCGGCATTACGTTTTAAAACGTATTTTGTTGCCGTTATTTTTATAACGGAATTTTTATGTCGGTATTATATTTTTGAAGCATGTCATTTTGGCGACATTTTTGACGAATAAATTTACTATTGTTTTGACTTCAGTAACCGTCAGTTTTAAAGTGGATTTTCAAGCGGCTATCCCGCAACACTGATTGTAATATTCGTTTTTACAGTGTTTGGTGAAGCGCAATTTCCTCGTTGAAATTGCTATGGTTATTGCTATTTTAATCACGTATTTTAAAAATCGTTTTCAAATGAAATTGTTTCCAAAATTTTTACAGTTTTCGCTTTCAAAAGAATGAGGAAGCAATTTAAATGCTTCAGCAAAATTGAGGACTATGAACCCTTACTTTTACTGATCCGCTTAATTCCGGACTTGTCCGTTTGAGAGCGTGAAATGTTATTTATATAAAATACAAAATTTTGCACTTTCAAGGAAACGATGAAGAGATTTAAACGATTTAGCAAAAGTGCGGAGTATGGAACCACGCTTTTACTATTTCGCTTAATTCCGGACTCGTTAATTGAAATATTTGCTGTTTGGAGATTCTGATGATTTTGTTGGGCTTTCGAGCCACTCTGCTGGACCTTCGGGTCATCCGATGGACCTTCGGGTCAATTACCAGTACTAGACCTTCGGGTCACTCTATGGACCTTCGGGTCATCTGATGGGCACCAAAAATTGTAGTACTTGGTAGGCTTCGGCCATATAAGATGCACGTGCGGCGTAGCTAAAACTCGCCATTTGTTGGGATCGATCCGCTTTTATGCTGATTTTCTAGTTGTCTTATTTTTGATTTCTAGATTTTGCGACTGCTGATTTTCTAGTTATCTATTTTGATTTCTAGATTTTGGGAATTGCTGCTTTGAATTCAATTATGAATTTCGAAGTTGAGTTTGTGTATAGTCTCATCTGAGATTATAAATTTGCGTATTGCAGTTTTGAATTCAATTGTGAATTTGAAAATTGATTTTGATGGAATTTAAATTGAAATTTCTTCATTTAAACTATGCTGATTATTTATGCTGAATAGTCTCATTCGAGACTATAATTATTTGCTTAAGTGTTGTTTATCAAACACTTAATTCTGAGTTTAAATTAGACTGATCCGTTTATTATTTTCTCTTAAATAATACTCGGGTCAGACCGAGTTATTTCAGGGTAATCTATATCTCTGATTCAGTTGCTGCTTCAGCTTTTGGGATTTCATATCATCTTTTGTCTAGACTTCGAGGAGTACTTTTGGTTTATTGACTCTCATCTCATGTATGTATTGATGGACATGTATATGTATATTTGGTTCATGTGAACTATCGATTGTTGTAGCATATATTCCAGACTTATCTTCCACTGTATAAATATATCTGATATTTCTGTTCTGATGTGATTATACTATCAGTGTTGTTGTTATTATGAGTCGTTCTGAATTTTTCTTAAGCCACTGTAGTTTCGTTTTAGATTTGGATTGAATATATATCCTTGGGAGTAATTTACACAACTCATATCGATGTAAGCAATACTCGTCTAAGGCATAACTTACGGATGGTCGCTTCTAACAAGTCTTATTCTTCGCGATAGCAGACGTTATTCCTTATAATAACCTTTGTTATCGTGAGCATAAAGGTGGGGCGTCACAACTTTGTTGTACGCAACATCATCTGTCGCTTTGGCCTCCTACAAACGATTATAACTGATAACGGAGCCCAATTCGATAGTGCCGAGTTCAAAGATTTCTATCAACGCTACCGCATCCAAAAGAAGTTCTCAGCAGTGGCTCACCCTCAAGCGAATGGACAAGTCGAAGTTGTCAATAAAGTTATCAAGTCCATTTTGAAGAAACGACTGGAGAAGGCTGGAGGTAAGTGGGTCGATGAGCTCCCCATGGCCTTATGGGCATATTGAACTACCCACAAGTCCACGACCAGCCATACTCCATTTGCCCTTTCCTACGGTACTGAAGCCGTTATTCCTGTTGAACTAGAAGTACCTTCTCATCGTGTGACCTATTATGATCCAAAGACGAATGCCATCTTACTCGCTGAATCTTTGGATTTACTGGATGAGAAGCGTGAAGAGGTTGATTTGAAGACAGCCGCACATCGCAGTCAAGTCACTCGATTATACAATGCTAAGGTCTGACCAGAACCTTCGAAATTGGCAATCTCGTACTTAAACGAATTTATCCGGTCCCTTCACACATGAAACCGATGTGGGAAGGACCGTATGTCATTTAGCGGAGACTTGGAGACGGCACATTCAAATTATCAACTGTTGACGGTCTCACTTTACCAAGGGCATAGAACAGCGAGAGTCTTCGCGGCTATTACATATAACTAGCTTTTATTCATTTAGTCTGCTTTTCTTTTGAAATTTGTTTATGCAATTTTAGAATTTGAACTTGTAATAAGGCAACTGACTTTGCCGCATTTTCTTATTTCAGCAATAAAGCGCAGACTCATCAAGCCAGATTGGCGATTCTTGAAGTGCATTGTGCGGCCGTCACGATGTACGAAGAGCTAAGTCCCATCCTATGGTAGGACTTATTCAAATAGGGAGTGATCGTGATTCGACCGGTCACTCGCTAAGTGAAACCCCGAGCTCGGGGGCGAGCCACGGTAAAGTAAAGAAGGATTGAAACATGACGATCCTCCAATGAACTCCAGCTCCCAAAGTGCGAGATGAAGTACAAACTCCAAAATCTAGGCTCAAGGAGGATGGATCCGTCCATCCACGACCTTGCCTCAGTCCAGGCTCGAGGAGGATGGATCCGTCCATCCATGACCTTGCCTCAATCCAAGCTCGAGGAGGATGGATCCGTCCATCCACGACCTCGCGTCAATCCAAGCTCGAGGAGGATGGATCCGTCCATCCACGACCTCACTTATTCCCAAGCTCGAGGAGGACGGATCCGTCCATCCACGACCTCGCTTATGATGGATCCCTCCATCCATGACCTCGCTTATTTCCAAAGCTCGAGGAGGATGGATCTGTCCATCCATGACCTCGCTTAAATCAAAGCTCAAAGAAGATGGATCCATCCATCTACGACTTCGCTTACCAGATCAAGGCAGATGTGATCCGACCGTCTACAACCTTGACCAACTCCTTGTTCCCAGAGTGCGAACAAAATCCTAATACTTAAACATATGTGATTAATTGTCTATCAACTGACTCTAGATTCCCGGAGAGTGAACTAGAGTATAAACATTAAAACGGGTGTGACTGACCACCCGTAAAATAACTTATGTCCCCGGAGTGTGGATGTAATTCTAAACATTAAACGGGTGTGATCGACCGCCCATAAAGTAACTTATGACCCCGGAGTGTGGATGTGATTCTAAATATTAAGCAGGCATGACCAACCGCCAGCATACGAATCTAATCCCTAGAGTGTGGATGCAAATATCAGCAAGCGAGCGAGTGTGATCCGACCGCTCGAACTCGTGTCACTTTAACTTTGTTCCGACCAAGTTAAGTTAAAGTTAGTGAAGGCAGAGGACGACTGCCAGCCGACTACTTCAATTCTCCCCAGTACCAGGGGCATAACTCAAGTACCAGCCGCTGGCCGAGACAGTGCAACGTTGGGACTCGACTCGATGTTTGATTGTGACCCAAAGCTATGACTTCAAGACTTAACGATCGGACTCAAGTTCGACTCAGAGACTGAAACTTCACAAGTACATTGAATGGAAATATGAGTACTAAAGTACTTAGACAAATGAACACAGAGTTATGCCAAAAACCAAAAGGAAATTTTATTTCCACCATTCTTTAGGAAAGTAATTACAAAATCTGTTCAAAGAATTCCTATAAGCGGGGGCCAAGCCCGCATCTATACATGGCCTACAAAAAGAAAAAGAAAAGCTTATTCCACCTATCCAAAAGAGAGGAAGCAAAAATGCAAGTCTACTCCTTCGGTTTTCTATCCTTCTTGCTTTTCTTCGGCATAGACCCGCTCGAGTTGCCACTCAGAACCCGCTTGAAACCATTACCTCCCCGGCCTGCTCCAGCTAGCTTGTCTCCGGCCGGGGGAATTGAAGCAGTCTCCTCTTGAGAACTCACAAGGATCAGAATATCCTCTATGTGCGAAACTGGAGGAATTGTGGCGCTCTCCGTGTTAGAGGAAAGAGGCGCGCTGGTCTGGATGATAGTGCCACTTGGAGAAACGACAAGTATCGGGACCGGACCGGGACCCGCCATACCACCGCCAGCTCTACGAGCCTGCTCAGCTTGCTCGATCTCGGCCTTGATTTCCTCCATTATCTGCTCTTTCCGGTCTGCACATATACCCATCGAAACGCTGCTGGTCGGACCCGAGGAGCCTGTTATGAATACATCTTCATCAATATTGAAGGGAACTTTGATACTTGGACCACTTTGATGGCTGAAGAGTGCTTCCATCAATTGTTTATCAAGCATGCAGCTGCTATCGTGCATCTCCCCAGCCGAAGTGGTGACCATCACGATTGTAGCCTCTGTTGTGAGCGCCTCCTGCTTGTAATGAATTTCTTGAGTTGCAGAAGGGTCGGCCGATGCAGAATCTAAGACTGAATGAAGATAAGAGAATATATTAGTAATATCATCCGATAGTGCTCCTGCATTTTGAGAAATAGGAGAAGTGTCCAGAATACCTTCCTCAAGTTGGCTTCCAGGTTGGGCCGACAGGCCTTTCGAGCCGTGCTTGGTTATCGGGGAGAGATGCGACCTATCAGGATCATATTCCGGAACAACTGGAGGATCGATAGAAGAATTAGGCTCAGATTGGGACGTTGAAGGCACTTTGGAACCAACTTCGTGATGTTCAATCTCGGATCCTTCCCCAGCTTTCAGATACTTGGTGGCCAGTTTTTCTTTGTCAAGGGCGATGGTTGTCTCGTGGAGAACTTTAGGCTCATCTCCGACTAGCACTTGAGCTTCTAGTTCGAACTCATCGACAGTTGCAGTATTGTGGATCACCTTCTCGTCCTCTAGAAAGCGATTCTAAGCCTTGTATAGTTGGAAAGGATAATCTTCACCGACCTAGTTTAAGTTGCGGATTTTCAAGACATTAGCATTGTACGTAACCAGGAGATCTTCAAATTCACTCTCCATCATGGTCTCAACTGCTTTAAATTCCCTTTCAATCCTGGCATCGGCCTCCTCGGCCTTTAGATTTGTGGCATTCCTCTCTTCCCTAAGTCTCACCGCCTGCTCACATGCCTCCAGGGCTACTTTATTAGCTTCATCCTTCTCTTTAAGGGCCTCAGTCAGCTTCGCCCTTAGCTCCTCAACTTCTTTCCGCGCCTCATCTCTTTCCCGAATGATAAGAGTGTTACGTTGACCTATCTCCTGCACCAGGTCCATGTGAGTCTTTCTCATGTTTTTCATAGACTGTCTAGCCTCTTCAACTCTCTGGTCAGCCTCCTTCTCCGTTTTCTTTGAAGATTCAAGTTCGTTGATGAGCACCGTTATTATTCCACCTTTTTGGGAAAGGTCGCTCTCCAGTTTCTCGATCATTTTAGCCCGCTCGAGAGATACCGCCAAAACCCTTTCAACCGTCTTAACCCACACTCGGTACTAGTTGTACACATCATGCACGTAGTCTTGTACCATTTTTTCTATGTCGTTTGGGATTCTTTTCAAGTTTGGAGGGAAGTGGAAGCCATCAAAACAAATATTCAGGAAGTCTTTCTTCAACTTGGCAATTCGGATGGCTCCCTCCCTCATGGGCTCTATAGAAGTCTGTTCTATGACGACGAGAGCTTCTGTTTCAATTCTACGGCGTTGATCGCCGGATTTCGAAGCATGATGCGGCGCTATTTGATGTGCAGTTTCGGAAGATGGCCTACCGAAGCCAGATGGTTTTGAAGATCCTTTTAATGGTGGAGATCGTAACCGAGAGCGGCACCTGCTTTGATATGACCTTTCTTTCTCCCTATCATGGTGCTCGCGCTCTTGTCTAGAATAATATTCATGACCATAGTCTCTCTCGCTCTCATGACGATGTGACTCGAAGCACGATCCAGATGAGTGGCGCGAAGAGTGGAGGTTACTAAGCATGGACCCTTGCTTCACCATCGTGTCTGTAAAATGAAAAGAGAAGCAGAATTAGTTATCTCCAAAAATTCAGGAGCATGTGATTAGAAGTAGTGTAGTGCTTTGAAGAGTGTGTATGCATGTGCAAACCCCCCAACTGACCAATTGTGGTAGCCATGCTCGTTGGAGTTGGCTCCCCCATGTCTAAAGAAGTTAGGCCTGCGCCAGTTCGTGATGGGGAGTGGAGCCTCTCTAATCCAAGATCATGGAACGAAGATATGTCGTCTAGGATAGGAACATCTAACAATCCTCTCAATAAACCTTCTGTTTGTGGAGAAGAGGTCTCTTGACCTAACGGGCTGAGTTGTTACAACGGTCTTATGCCTCTTGGGTTTGTGGATGAGAGTTTTTCCCTTTCTCTTTGATTCTAATGATCGAAGGCCCTGTGGAGGCATGACCGAGGGCTCATGTCTAGCCGATATACTCTCGTCATCGCCCAGTTTGATGATTGTAACTCCAGGTGCACTCTGTGCTCCCTCGACTAGGGGCACAATAGGAGCCCGTCTTCCACTATGCCTTACTGGGACCGCTCTAGGAACCCCTATTAACCCAATACTCTGGCCTCTTTTAATGAGCCCGACGGCGATCAAGTTATCATCACAGAGAACCTCATATATTTCTCTAAGTTCGACGGGCACCGCTTGAAGCATTCTCACTATCTCCTTAAACTGTGCTCCTTCGGGCCGTGGAATGAGAGCTGTAAAAGAAATGCAGTAATGAGTTCATCATCGATTTGTATTACCTAGTTAATTGACGAAGAAGTTAAATCACTTACGTCTGACCAACCATCGCCTAGCAAACCCCGGTGGGCATCTCACGAAGAACCACTCCGTCTTGAAGTAGCTCAACTTACTCCAAGCACCTGCCACGACTTGGTTGTTCCTGGCCGCTTCTAGAAAAGTGAATGAGGGATTATCCCCTCGACTCTTGACATTAAATAACTATCTGATCTCCTCGACGGTTGGGGGTCGAAAGAGATGCTCCATAAATATGATATATAAGCTATTGAGAAGCGCATATCTGTTCGGATGCGGTTGGGAAGACACGATCCTCAAGAAAAATAACACATCCCGAATGAATTGGTTGAGCGGGGGCAATGTTCCGGCCACGCAAATGAATCTATTACAGGCAGTAAACCCTTCTAGGGGATTGTGCACTCTGTCTTCCGACCCCAGTAATAGAACGTCTTCCAAAGATAGTACATGCCTGAGACAAATTCTACCTAGCATATCTTCAGAAATCTTGGAATGGACTGAGTCCTCTGGATTCAAAACCAACACTGCACCCGGCAGTTCACCCAGAGCAGGACTTACTACATCAACCGCGATGTCTGGCCTTTCTATTCTAGGAAGTAGAGGACTCTGAACTTCCTGGTGCTCGAAGCTTCTGGGATCCATAGCTATTGAACTCGGTAAAAACCATTATTAGATGGCAAGAAACCCGTGTTCCCCCGGGTATAAAGTGAGTGATCATGTTGTGTAGTGAAGTGCTACATAATACTCTGAATTTCTACAAGTTTAAAAGATGGTAAGGCGACAAGACTTCGAGATTCAATCGGAGTGACCGTCATCACTGACCATCTCAACCATTCTATCCTGACTTCGAAGAACGATCCATGTTAGAATAGATTATGTTTGTCAAGTTACAGTTCCATCGACGAGCTTTGAAAGGTAGTTATATATGCAGTTTTTCAATCAAGTCCAGATATGCAAGGCTAAAGCTCATCGGAATCAAGTGTTCGAATATGCAAAAGGTAATGACGTTCGTATCCATCATAGTTTGAATTGGATCGTTCCCCTGAAGCCTGAGTTCGTATCGATACAAAACATGGACCGATAGCCTGTTCGTATCGATACATTTCGTATCGATGCTTATTCATATCGATTAACTGCGTATCAATACTCTTCGTATCCAAGACGATCAGCTTCGTAACCATCCATCTTTATCGATACAGACTCCTACAATTCCTTCATCGATCACGAAGGCAGCCTTCTATCATCTTCCATCGATACGCATTTGATAAAGACTTGAAGTCAGTGACTCCATTGTCTCCCTCCAGTGTTCTCTTCCTTCTTCTTCTCCAAGACGCAATTAATTGCTTCCTTTACCTTGCCCTAACCACGCTCCAACACCAACGGCGCCGAAGATGGCCATCACCATGAACGGAGCGGCGTGAAACTCGATTCTTGTCACTTTAAACATGGGTTCACTAATCGTTTACCTAGATTAAAGGAATTGGATTAAGGATTAAAAGTTGGTTGTTTGAAGACGAGAGCTTCTATAGTTTTCTCTTTTTTCCGATCGATACGAAGTGAAAGCAGAAGCAAGTGAAATTTTTCTATGTCCAAAAATTATTTATATGGGTTCGTATCCAAAGGAGGGATGTTTCGTATCCCAATTACTAAACCGAGAGAATCAGTCAACATCCATCGATATGAAGGTTCAATTTCGTATCCATCAACACACGACAGTCCAGAACTTAACATTTTGTATCCATCAGCACTACGTATCCACTAATACAAATCGATCCGAAGACCACTAATTCGTATCCATCGATACGAAACCCACTCTCGTATCCATCAATTCAAGAACCCATGTATTGTATCGATCGATACACAGCACGCCGTACTCAGTCTATTCTGTATCAATAGCCATCGATACGAAACCTACAATCACACATCCAAGATTGACCCAGGAGAGGATCTATACGATGGAGTGAATCCAAACGACTATCAATCGTTGTTACAACTAGAATTTCACATCGATCCAGGAGAGGATCGATACGACACTCGATCAAAACAAGAACAAAGGGACTTAACAACGACCCATGAACGTGAAAAAGTGAACAGGAGTCAGGTTGACATACGTGCATGTATGCCAAACTAGCGCTTGATTTTCAAAGTTAACAGGAATTGAATGCTTACCTAGTGACAACCAGAACAGTGAACAACAAATTGCTAACACTCGACCTTCAGTTACAACATAAAACTGCATGATCATTGGCAGTCTACAATTCAACATTTATATTACTGAAAATTAGTCAAAGGTTACATCTCTTGATTAAATGAAAGTGTGTATGCTTGTGCACACTAATTATGGATCGTGTAATATGGACTGACAATATATGCGGAATGTTCTATACAAGTAAATATTTAATAAACTAACTATAACAATTCTCAGATATAGAATAGTAAATGCAGTAAACTGTAAAAATCACACCAGGGATTTTTATACTGGTTCGGACCTCCCGTCCTACGTCCAGTCCCAGACTTCTATCTGGATTTTCTCTACCAACTACCTCGCTTCACCCGGAGGAACAGGTTTACAACACCCGAACAGCTGAACGGGATTTCGTGCCTCTTACAACACCGAGGACTTCAACAAAAACAAATACAATTGCCGTTGACAACTTGTGTTCTTGATAACACGGATTTGTCACTTGTAGTACACCCTTCCTATAATCTTATCCTCAAAATATGTGAATGATGTTTGTGAAGATTGAAGGAAGTATATTACTTATTGAATCAAAAGATATGAAATAATTTCAATGATTCAATAAGCAATTGAAATATTTGAGAGCTTTTAGAATGCAAGAATATTTAGAAAGTAAGATCAGAAATTAGAGCATGAATTCTTGGTGTTGAATCAATGATTTAGACGTGTTTATATAGAGAAAAAAATGGTTGTAACTCTTTGTGAAGAGTAGCCATTAATAGATATGATCACTGATGAAAGGTAAGAGATGCAACCATTGGAGAAAGAAGTGTCTTTTAGAAAAGGTTGCTCTCTGTTTAAAAACGGTCGACAGGTCAAAAATGGCCGGTAGACAGGATTTCAAATAAATAGACGTTATGTGCATGTGTGCACGTTTATTGTGCAACTTAGACAGGAACGGTCGACCGCTCAAAAACTTACCGGTCGACCGGTCACTGATAACTTGCACAATGAATGTGCAATGCATATTATAACGTATATACATAGATTATATTGAGATGCATGATTATTTGAGGATAGATTTTAACAAGTATAATACTATTACAACATCAAATAATCAATCTATAATCTATAGTACAATATGAGCTCTTTTGGCAATCTTTATAGCCATGATGTCTTCGTTTTGTCGATCGCCTTTATTTCTTTGTCAGAAATCAAAACTTCATAGAATCTATGACTCAACATTCTCCCCCTTTTTGATTGATGACAACATATATCTGAAGTTCTGAATCTCCCCCTGAATATGTGATCTCCCCCTGAGATTTTGTCTATATTATATATTCCTGCAAATAATTGTTAGCACTTTCTCCCCCTTTGTCATCGACAAAAAGGAGTAATAGATAATGGAATAATATAGAATTATATCAACCAGAATATCCACTTTCCTCTTTTCTTAAGTGGGACCTGCAAAAAATATAATTAAGACCATGGTACCCACTTTTTATGGGGTCCTAAGAGTTAGGTCTTAGGAGTCCAAACCCATACGGGTCCGGTATCCCCTTTATATATATAATTAGTATTAAGATGCACATTATTCATGAAATTCTGAATATATTTGTTCCTAATCAAATTGTTATTTGTTTTAGGAACCTATATTTTGATAGTCTTTGTATTTTTCTTTTGAAATTTCACGACTGGCTTTGGTTTGGAATATAATAAACTAAGATTTTTCTTAACTTCAGTCTTTTGTACTTTCTTCTTTCTTTTATTATCAAGATGTTTCTTGATTTCTTGTTTCTTATATCCCAAACCTTGTTTATTTGATGCAGATTGTGAATTTTCAATGATTTTTGTCAAATTTTCTCGACCTTTGTTAAAGTTAGAAACATTTTGAGTAATGTCATCAAACTTTGTTTGTAAACTAGCTTTTTCTAGGTCTAGAATTTTGACTTTTGCCTTAAGCTCATGATTTTCAGTGGTGAGAGCATTATTTTTCTCTTTTTGAGCTTCTATTTCTTGACTCAAAAGAGATAGTTGAGAGTCAATATTAGATGATGATTCTTGAGATTTTTCAAGTTCTTCTTCTAATATTTTCTTCTCATTTTTTAACATATCTCGTTCAAACTCTGCTCTACTTAAATCTGCTTTGACTACTTTTAATTGACGTTTTATGTCTTTATATTTGACTATCAATTCAGCATTAATATCAAGTAATTCATCAAATGTAGGAATTTGTACCTCATCTTCTGTTGCCATAAAACAAACATTAGCTTGTTCATTCTCCGAATCATTTTCACTTTCTGATGAAGATGAGTCTGAATCATCCCATGTTACTGAGAAGGCTTGTTTCTTTGACTTGTCCTTCTTATATTTGAATTTATCATTTTCTGACTTCTTCTTTTGTTCTGGACAATCCTTCTGCATGTGCCCCTTTTTGTGGCAGTTGAAACATTCTATAGTGGATGAAGATGGTTTATTTGATCCAGGTTTCCTTTTGTTGTAACGACTGGCTTTTCGATATTTTAGGAATTTTTTGAATCCTTTTGCAATGAATGCCAAATCTTCATCTTCAGAATCTGATTCATTTTCATCTTTCTCAGCATGAAATGCTACATTTTTCTTTTCTTCTTTCTGTTCTTTTCTAGCCTGCAAATTTGCTTCATAGGACATTAGATTTCCTATCAATTCATCTGGCTTCATGACGGAAAGATCATTAGCTTCTTCAATTGCTAATACTTTTCCTTCCCATTCACTAGTCAGAGAATGTAGGACTGTTGAAACAACATCAAAATCTGAGTATTTTTGCCCTAATCCGATAAGTGCATGATGAATAGTTTGAAACCTTGAATACATATCATTGATTGTCTCATTCGGTTTCATTTTGAAATTTTGAAACTGACTTTTCAGCATGGCTATTTTGGCTTGTTTAACCTTGTTAGTACCTTCATGAGTGGTTTTCAGCGTTTGCCAAATTTGATATGCAGTAGTGCAGATACTAACACGGTTATATTCATTTTGGTCTAATGCACAAAACAACATATTTATTGCCTTTGCATTTACGGCTGCTGCCGTTTTCTCAACCGTTGTCCATTCTGAATATTCAGTTGTTGGATTTACTATTTCTTTTTGGGTAGCATTCCAAGCATCATAGCTATTTGATTGCATAAAAAATGACATACGTGTTGCCCAATAGCTATAGTTGAGACCATTAAAGAATGGAGGTCTTTGTGTTGATTGACCTTCCGTGTAAGTGTTAGTGCTAGTGCTTGCGTTATTTGCCATATTACAAGAATATATCAAATAACGGTGTTACGGTTATATGATGACCGTGCTCTGATACCAAATGAAAGTGTGTATGCTTGTGCACACTAATTATGGATCGTGTAATATGAACTGACAATATATGCGGAATGTTCTATACAAGTAAATATTTAATAAACTAACTATAACAATTCTCAGATATAGAATAGTAAATGCAGTAAACTATAAAAATCACACCAGGGATTTTTATACTGGTTCGGACCTCCCGTCCTACGTCCAGTCCCAGACTTCTATCTGGATTTTCTCTACCAACTACCTCGCTTCACCCGGAGGAACAGGTTTACAACACCCGAACAGCTGAACGGGATTTCGTGCCTCTTACAACACCGAGGACTTCAACAAAAACAAATACAATTGCCGTTGACAACTTGTGTTCTTGATAACACGGATTTGTCACTTGTAGTACACCCTTCCTATAATCTTATCCTCAAAATATGTGAATGATGTTTGTGAAGATTGAAGGAAGTATATTACTTATTGAATCAAAAGATATGAAATAATTTCAATGATTCAATAAGCAATTGAAATATTTGAGAGCTTTTAGAATGCAAGAATATTTAGAAAGTAAGATTAGAAATTAGAGCATGAATTCTTGGTGTTGAATCAATGATTTAGACGTGTTTATATAGAGAAAAAAATGGTTGTAACTCTTTGTGAAGAGTAGCCATTAATAGATATGATCACTGATGAAAGGTAAGAGATGCAACCATTGGAGAAAGAAGTGTCTTTTAGAAAAGGTTGCTCTCTGTTTAAAAACGGTCGACAGGTCAAAAATGGCCGGTAGACAGGATTTCAAATATATAGACGTTATGTGCATGTGTGCACGTTTATTGTGCAACTTAGATAGGAACGGTCGACCGCTCAAAAACTTACCGGTCGACCGGTCACTGATAACTTGCACAATGAATGTGCAATGCATATTATAACGTATATACATCGATTATATTGAGATGCATGATTATTTGAGGATAGATTTTAACAAGTATAATACTATTACAACATCAAATAATCAATCTATAATCTATAGTACCATATGAGCTCTTTTGGCAATCTTTATAGCCATGATGTCTTCATTTTGTCGATCGCCTTTATTTCTTTGTCAGAAATCAAAACTTCATAGAATCTGTGACTCAACATAAAAGACGACAACTGCTCAACAAATCAAATAGAACTTTTTCAGAATAAAGATTGCAGCTTTTCAAAGCACGTCATGTTCACACGGGATGTACTTTGGGGGGCAAATGTTATACCACCTTTTGGCAAGGCCGTGACACCAAGGACTTGACTAGAAACTAAAGACAATCCGCCTCGGAGATCAGTTATCTACAGGTCCGCGATGGATACAGGCAAACTTGGTCCGAGTCCGGATCGAGCTGCAATTAGCATGGTATAACAAGCAAAGTTACGAAAGACAACATTCCAAATTTCAGGTCAATCGGAGTTCATATACTCAAGCTATGGATCGATTAAGTTCCATATGAAACATTTTAACTTCGTATCCATCCTACTTCGTATCCATCACTCTGCATCCATCCCCTTCGTATCCATCAAGCAATAACACCTCCCGAATCGATCGTAGTCCTTTGCTCAACAATCACCCTTTTTGTATCGATCGCGCTTCATCCATCCATCGGCTGTGTGATTCGTATCGATCACTCATTTGATTGATATGAAGACTAGGCCAAGCATCGATACGAGACCACTAACAAATCATCGATATGAAGGCATGATGTAGGCATCGATACGAAGTTAGGATGCAGGCATCGATAGGAAGAGAACAACCATAGATGGATATGAAGGAAGCGGTCAAGCCAAAGGAAGCGGCCTCTCAGCATGAAATATGGATCTCCCCAGAATTCTCGCTCCATGTCATCGATATGAATCCATCGATACACAAGCATCGATACAAATCCATCAGCCAACTTGCAAACTCAATCTTGGATCGATCATAACTCAAAAACTACAAGTCCAAATGTCATGGAATTTTCAAAGAAGCTTTCTTATTTACATAAGAATGTCCATGATCGATCGTAGCTCCATTGGGTCGTTCCTTGATCGATACGAAGTGCACATGGATCGATCCCAAACAACCCCAGATCGATCTGGTGGGCCCACTCACGTATGAGAAGAGGTATTCCAAGGTTTGAGGGAGATATTTCCAGATCTACTCCTATAAATAGCACCCCTACACCTGCTGAAAAAGGACCTTTGAAGCTTCTACGCCATTACTCTGCTGAAACTCCATTGTAACTTGAGTACTAGTGATTTGTACTATTGTAAATCAGTTGAGAATCATCAATAAGCAGCAAACTCTTTAGAGTGGACGTAGGCTACAACACTGAACCACTATGAACTCTTGTCTTTTTCTATTTTTGCTTACTTTTCTTGGTGTGATTGTTAGATTAGCCTCATTTTCCATTTACTTTCTTCATTCTAATCTCTTCAATTACATTCGAAGAGTGATGTGCCCATTTTTGGTACAAACATAAACAACATTAACCCCTCTTTTGCCACTCTCTCTTTTAGCTTCTCCTTGATTCATCTCTAGCCAAAGCTAGCTTCCCTCATTCTCCAGTATCCAAACATTAAAAACACAAATTTAAATAAAAATAGGACAATAGTGTGTAGTGCTTTCAGTCCGGTAGCTCTTTCTGGAAGAATTTGAATTCATATTCAAATGAAGTCGATTGATTCAGCATTCACCGTGTACTAATTAGGCTATAGTCATGGTAATTAATTTATTTACAATATTATATATTTTTATTTGATAATTATCCAAAATCATATATGCCTAGATTAGATCATGATATCACGAACCCTTATATATGTGTACTGTCAATATTAGATGTGAATATGTATATATGTATCGTGATTAAAAAATGTCTATATAAATATATGCATATAGTTTTCCACCAGACAATTAAAAAAAAATTAATAATAATTTTAAAATGAAATTGACTTTAATATATATATATATATGTGTATGTATGTATGTATAATATTATATATATAATATATGTATATATATTTAGTTAAAATTCATATACATGCTTATATTTCTAACAAAAATATTATTTTAAAATCCGTGTATATAGACACATATTATTTAATTTAAAATACAACATATTTAAAAAAACCATACTCTGGAGAGTAGAGCTAGTGAATCTGGCAAGCCCACCATAGCCGACCCATTTTTAAGCCAGCCCAACAAGGAGCATCAATCCATAAGCTGTTTTTGCTTCTTTGAGGGATAACCGCTTCAAGTCTTAAGGGATGCATAATGCAGTTTGCTAGGACTCGAACCCGCGACCTCAAGGAACTTTGTTCCATGTTCGTTAGGTAGCCCTGACCAACTTAGCTATGCACGCGGACTAAAATACAACATATTGCTTTAATATAATATATATATATATATGCATACATATTTTTAATATACACTAATTATACATATGATTATGAAATTGGTTTTCAAAAAAAAAGAAATTTAAGCATTTTCGTATAGAAATGATTTAAAAATCCAAAAACAAAATTTAAAACCAAAAGGATTAAAAAAATATTTTGTTCAAAACATTTTTTGGTCGGAAATATGTATGAATAAATTTATTCATTTATATTTTAAATAAATACTGTGACGCCCCACCTCTATACCCACGCTAGCCAAGAACACTACGGAGTAGTGCTGTCAACTAGCACGGAGAATAAGGCTGTTGAGGAGCGACCATCCATGTAATTGCCTTGTGCGAGCACCGATATGTCAGATAGAATAACATGCATTTCATTTTTTAGAGGAAATCCGACATACCGTTACAAACTCAAAGCTACTACACAGTGGCTACAATAGTTTAGGACAATAGATATAAAAATAACACAGATAACATAAATGCGGAATAAAGATGGAACGAAAAGTCTCATATATACAATAACTGATATCAGTTACAATACATTTGACACAATACAAATGATACAACTACAACTGTCGACTCAAGAAGTTATATATATACAAGTACATTATCGACTAATATACATGAATACATTATCATCTTAAAACAGACACACTGACTACTACAACAGTACGAAGACCACTTCAAATGATATAAAAAGTCTTCATAGCTCTAGCAGCAACCCAAAGCTAAAAATCTACAACCTGTAAAATACTCGGTCTGACCCGAGTATTACATTCAAAAGAAAATAATACTCGGATCAGTCTAATTCAAAATCAGTTATTAGAGCATAGAAGCAATAATAATCAATCTCAATATAGATGACAGTCACAGAAATCTCGTATATCCAACTCTCGATACGAGAATTGGATAACGGCAGATATAACACTAAGCAGTATTAAGCGACAAATCAACAAATCCAGATCAGGATGCAACTTCAAAATATTACATTTAACCAACGAAACAATTCAACAATCGAAACATCAATTTTAAGCTGTCAAATCCGATAGGGCTGCAGTACACGCACGCGTGCACTGCCTCGCCACTATCGCATGAAGTACACAAAAGCTTAGTGAAAATCACAAATTACCACAAGGTCAAACCCCGAAGTACCGGATTCAACTCAAGTGTGATTTCATCAATCAACATGAAATAATTCAAAACCAACAAAATAGGTCACAAGACAAAGTCTATAAGCTTCGAAGCCAGAACTAGAATCGAAGTGGGACAGAGTTCAAACTGCCCCAAGGAATGATGCCAGATTCCATGCAAATTACAAGTGAAACTGTACAATTCAAAGGCCATTAGAATGCAAATGAAACTGTCTAAGGCTCAGTACAACCAGGTGACTCAAGAGATTCGAGTGCGACTAGTTACAAGTGCACCAGTTTGGACAAGGCAGAGAAATGCCAAAGTAGTCAAGAAAAGATGATAACAAACTGCAGCCGGAAAACCAGATACAATGCAAACAAATGCACATTTAAATGAATGTGCAACCGAGATCACAAGCAACGAAGCTCACCGATGCACAGTGCTACTACAAAACAATTACAAGCCGTAGTAAAGAAAGTGAAGAAAGTGAAGCATGAACCATCAAGCAAAACAAGGGCAAGCATGTATAAGTTCAGTGAAATGGTCAGGAACAACAAAGACAGTGATGAGGAAGTACCACTACAAGTACATGAATGAAACTGCAGCTAGGCTAGCAGGTGAATGTACAACAAAACGCAGTGCAACAGGTGATACTTCAAGAGTGAACACAACTACAACATCAAGTGCACCAGCAACAAAGTGCAACAGCGAAGAATACTATCAAGTCGAATGCAACAACCCAACAAATTAAAATGCAACTTGCATTTGAACAGTGCTCCAAAGATAAGGAGACAGGACAATACATGACACTAGCGACAGTGCACGCGATACAGTGATGCAGAAGCTCACTGAAATGTACAAGGCAAACCAAAAATAAAGACAACATGACTATGGATATATCAAATTCGTAATGACATGTGCAAACCACACTGGAACAAAGAAAAAATGAAAATATCAACATGGATGCAGGTACAAGGCTGTCAGCAAGTGAATTCAAAGTGACAGTAACCAGTGGAATAGGAAAGACAAGTCGAAACTACAAAGTGAACCAAATGCAAATAATACAATGCATCAATGCACTGTATCAGACTCGAGCTAAAAATCAACTCAGTGATGTTCAATTGACAAAACTCAAGCCCAGGTCAAGAAACCAAAATTATCACTGCAGGCAAGAAGTATATACAAATGATCAAGTACTGGAAATGGCCAGTGCAACCAAGACTGGCAACAGGGAAGTAAAGATCAAGAAATGCAAACTGGCAACCTGAAAGAGACAAACTACAAAGACCCTCGTAATCCAAGTGGAACAGTGCCAAGAAAACCCACCAGTAAACCAAACTTCACAATGATACAACATATATGCAACCATACAACAGGCCAGTGCAAAGACAAATGCATATGGAGATAGGCATGCCAAAGTCCCCAAAATTCACGAAACAATAACTATAAAGCTAATAACTACGAAATATACTAATTCGAATGAACTACAGAAATCATTTCAATTGGGCAACTCACAAAAGAAATCACAGTAGCAAGACTACTCAATGACTCGGAATCAAGAGCAGCTGAGAAACAATGCATCAAGGACAAGAAGACAACTTCGAAGTCAAAACCGAAGTAAATATCATCATAAACGTAGTTTTCAAAACAATAAATGAATCCAGACGACTTGAATTAGATGTGAGTGGAAAGCCACTCACCTTTGCCATGGAAGCGAAGACGAAGCCAGAGTCACCACCGAGGAGCTTCTTCTACGAGCGAGCACGAAGAGCAGAATCTCGATCGAGACAGGCGACATCGAAAATCATCCAATCGAAACCATCGCGTGCTTCGACATACAAAGCCCGAAGATCAGAGCGAACGAAAGCCCTAGCAAGCAATGAAAGAACGAACAAGGCAAAAGCCCTAAATCTTTCCAGATCGAGCGAGAGAAGTTTTTTTTCTCAGCCGCCATTATTTCGTTGATCACGAATTTGGGCTAGGGTTCACGAATGGAGGAGACGGGTTTTCTTTTTAACTGAACAAATAGGGAAAGAGGTTGTAACCTTCAACGTTCATGACACTTAACAGATTGTTAAAGCTCGTTCATATACAAGTGCAAAAATTCCAAACAACGATTAACCAGGAAAATAAATCGTCAAAAGATGATAGTTAAATCGGTACAAGATACCGGGTTGTTACAGACTCCCCTCCTTAAAGAAATTGCGTCCTCGCAATCTTAAGGAATAAGTGGGAAAGAGGTAACAACCATAAGAACATAACAATGTCGAATGCATAAGCAAAGGAAATGCCAATAGGGAAGCATTAGAATTATGGAAGTATCAGATATAGAATCAAAAAGGTTCGACTGATTCAAATCAAAAGAATCATCATCGTGGGGATCAAGGAGTCAAAATCAGACGACTATCGAAAGCAAGAATCAATCGAGTTCTAGTAATTGAAAGAAAAGGAATCAGAGCAGAAATCACGTACTGCACGAATTGAATGCGAGTAAAGCAAATTACTCACCTGAATCGACAGAGAAAAAGACGAAGCTCAAGTCTCAAAACCGCAAATATTCAATCATCAAAAACGATAATTGAATTTTCAAAAATATCTGATTATCAAAAATATCTGATTATCAAAAACGATAATCAGAAATCACAAAGATTCAATCATCTCAAACGATAATCAAATTTCACAAATATCTGATTATCAAAAATATCTGATTATCAAAAACGATAATCAGAAATCACAAAGATTCAATCATCTCAAACGATAATCAAATTTCACAAATATCTGATTATCAAAAACGATAATCAGAAACACAAATATTCGATTAATCAAATCGAAAAATATTTAATTATCTCAGACGATAATTAAATTGGAAAATATTTAATTATCACAAATGATAATCAAATTTCACAAATATCTGATTATCAAAAACGATAATCAGAAACACAAATATTCGATTAATCAAATCGAAAAATATTTAATTATCTCAGACGATAATTAAATTGCAAAATATTTAATTATCACAAATGATAATCAAATTTCACAAATATCTGATTATCAAAAACGATAATCAGAAACACAAATATTCGATTAATCAAATCGAAAAATATTTAATTATCTCAGACGATAATTAAATTGGAAAATATTTAATTATCACAAATGATAATCAAATTTCACAAATATCTGATTATCAAAAACGATAATCAGAAACACAAATATTCGATTAATCAAATCGAAAAATATTTAATTATCTTAGACGATAATTAAATTGGAAAATATTTAATTATCACAAATGATAATCAAATTTCACAAATATCTGATTATCAAAAACGATAATCAGAAACACAAATATTCGATTAATCAAATCGAAAAATATTTAATTATCTCAGACGATAATTAAATTGCAAAATATTTAATTATCACAAATGATAATCAAATTTCACAAATATCTGATTATCAAAAACGATAATCAGAAACACAAATATTCGATTAATCAAATCGAAAAATATTTAATTATCTCAGACGATAATTAAATTGGAAAATATTTAATTATCACAAATGATAATCAAATTTCACAAATATCTGATTATCAAAAACGATAATCAGAAACACAAATATTCGATTAATCAAATCGAAAAATATTTAATTATCTCAGACGATAATTAAATTGCAAAATATTTAATTATCACAAATGATAATCAAATTTCACAAATATCTGATTATCAAAAACGATAATCAGAAGTCATAAATATTCAATTAACGAGTCCGGAATTAACCGAAGTAGTAAAAGTATGGTTCCATACTCCTTACTTTTGCTAAATCGTTTAAATCTCTTTATCGTTTTCTTGAAAGTGCAGAATTGTGTGTTTTAAAAATAACATTTCACATTCTCAAACGGGCAAGTCCGGAATTAAGCGAATCAGTAAAAGAAAGGGGTCATAGTCCTCGATTTTTCTGAAAGGTTTAAATCGCTTCCTCGTTCTTTTGAAAATGTAAGCTGTAAAAATTTTGAAAACAATTTTAATTTATATTTTTGAAACAACTTTTTAAAAATAAAGAATTTTGAAAACACGTGATTAAATTAGCAATATCAGTATTGCGGGAGAACCGCTTGTAAATCCATTTCAAAATTGACGAGTATTGAAGTTAACATGTCAAAATCTCATCAAAATAACTGGCATCAAAATATAATGCCAAATGAATTTTCATTCATCAAAAATGTCACAAGAATCTTCTCAAAGATAGAAAGGGATATCATACCCTAAACTTGTATTCATAACAAGTTAATAACACATGAATTCACCAATGCACAAAAATTGATAAACATTTCAATAGAAATCACGAAAATTGGTGAAGCACAAAATTCCAGAAATCATCACAAGAAATCCAGAAAACACATAAATAAGGGGGGGAGGCCTAACACATGAATGGGAGCATGAAGCTCACCTACGCGTAAACACATGACGAGAAGCTATCTCATGGAAGCTATCCATTAAATTTTTACACAAGAATGGCCCGAAGACCGTAGGGTGCTACCCTAGGCTTGTATTCATAACAAGTCAATAACACATGAATTCACCAATGCACAAAAATTGATAAACATTTCAATAGAAATCACGAAAATTGGTGAAGCACAAAATTCCAGAAATCATCACAAGAAATCCAGAAAACACATAAATAAGGGGGGAGGCCTAACACATGAATGGGAGCATGAAGCTCACCTACGCGTAAACACATGACGAGATAATATCTCATGGAAGCTATCCATTAAATTTTTACACATGAATGGCCCGAAGACCATAGGAAATGTGATGGCGAAACATCACATGATCGGGGTATAGTCTCCCACGTAGACAAAGAGACATCGCTCAATCGCTAGTCTAAATCACAAAAATGATCGTCATGATCATAAGGAAGTGTCAATCACACCAAGCTAGTAAATATATGAGTTTAGCTTCATGTCCCATAACCACTTGCTTAACTTAAATATTTACGAACAAGCTGTAAATCTTCACTAGGAAATTGTCACAAAAAGGGTTCAATCGAACAAGTCCAAGAGCTAACCGACGAAGTGAACGCAAGCGTTTCATACCACTCGTTTTACTAAGTCGTTTAAGTCGATTTCTCATTCGAGTGAAGTAAAGGCTTGTATATACTAATAGATTGGAAAACGGTTCAAGAAAAAGAACTTTGTAGTAAAATAGTTTTGAAATCGTTTGGAAAAAGGGATTTTAATATTTACTACTAGTATAGAAAACCTTTATATTTTTAAAGTGACAAATCACAAAAATGATTGTAGAAACAATCAATCACAAGAATTCACATACGAAGATGTGAATGGAATCCAGAGAAATCGATACTGAATCCATCAGAAAGTATGTTCACAAAAATCCCGAAGAAAATGTCATCAAAGTTGCTAATAAATGATAGCAACAAATCGGGGAAATGATCAAGAATCGATTAAATTAGGAAACCAAGTCAGTTTACTAAAATTTCACATTCGAAGACGTGAATAAAATCCAAAGAATTCGATTCCAAATTCATCAAAGTAGGAATACCCAAAAATTCCAGAAATAGAAGTTATCAAAATCGACAAAGGTGATAACAACTAATTAGAAAAGAAGAATCGATTATCAACTGGAAAAACAAAGCAAATCGAGCAGAAATGCATAAATGACTTCAACAAAAGTAAGAATCAAGTCAATGTCGAAGTCAACAATTAATAGCCGCAGTCGAGTACCAAAATGAATCAATCATCATTATCAAAGAAACCAACGGCAAACAAAATCAGAGTCTTGAAAATCAAGAAATTAGCAATTTCCCAAAAACAGAGCGACCGAAGTCGAAGGGAAATCCAGATTAGGAAAACACAAAAATAAGCGTTAGGAATTCATACCTAACAGTCAAAAATAATCATATGTAAAGATGAGAGATAAAACATCGACAAATAGTTGTAACACATGCTCCATCTAAGTTATGTTTTATAATTGTCCTAAACCCCAGGCTTTGATACCAAGCTGTGACGCCCCACCTCTATACCCACGCTAGCCAAGAACACTACGGAGTAGTGCTGTCAACTAGCACGGAGAATAAGGCTGTTGAGGAGCGACCATCCATGTAATTGCCTTGTGCGAGCACCGATATGTCAGATAGAATAACATGCATTTCATTTTTTAGAGGAAATCCGACATACCGTTACAAACTCAAAGCTACTACACAGTGGCTACAATAGTTTAGGACAATAGATATAAAAATAACACAGATAACATAAATGCGGAATAAAGATGGAACGAAAAGTCTCATATATACAATAACTGATATCAGTTACAATACATTTGACACAATACAAATGATACAACTACAACTGTCGACTCAAGAAGTTATATATATACAAGTACATTATCGACTAATATACATGAATACATTATCATCTTAAAACAGACACACTGACTACTACAACAGTACGAAGACCACTTCAAATGATATAAAAAGTCTTCATAGCTCTAGCAGCAACCCAAAGCTAAAAATCTACAACCTGTAAAATACTCGGTCTGACCCGAGTATTACATTCAAAAGAAAATAATACTCGGATCAGTCTAATTCAAAATCAGTTATTAGAGCATAGAAGCAATAATAATCAATCTCAATATAGATGACAGTCACAGAAATCTCGTATATCCAACTCTCGATACGAGAATTGGATAACGGCAGATATAACACTAAGCAGTATTAAGCGACAAATCAACAAATCCAGATCAGGATGCAACTTCAAAATATTACATTTAACCAACGAAACAATTCAACAGTCGAAACATCAATTTTAAGCTGTCAAATCCGATAGGGCTGCAGTACACGCACGCGTGCACTGCCTCGCCACTATCGCATGAAGTACACAAAAGCTTAGTGAAAATCACAAATTACCACAAGGTCAAACCCCGAAGTACCGGATTCAACTCAAGTGTGATTTCATCAATCAACATGAAATAATTCAAAACCAACAAAATAGGTCACAAGACAAAGTCTATAAGCTTCGAAGCCAGAACTAGAATCGAAGTGGGACAGAGTTCAAACTGCCCCAAGGAATGATGCCAGATTCCATGCAAATTACAAGTGAAACTGTACAATTCAAAGGCCATTAGAATGCAAATGAAACTGTCTAAGGCTCAGTACAACCAGGTGACTCAAGAGATTCGAGTGCGACTAGTTACAAGTGCACCAGTTTGGACAAGGCAGAGAAATGCCAAAGTAGTCAAGAAAAGATGATAACAAACTGCAGCCGGAAAACCAGATACAATGCAAACAAATGCACATTTAAATGAATGTGCAACCGAGATCACAAGCAACGAAGCTCACCGATGCACAGTGCTACTACAAAACAATTACAGGCCGTAGTAAAGAAAGTGAAGAAAGTGAAGCATGAACCATCAAGCAAAACAAGGGCAAGCATGTATAAGTTCAGTGAAATGGTCAGGAACAACAAAGACAGTGATGAGGAAGTACCACTACAAGTACATGAATGAAACTGCAGCTAGGCTAGCAGGTGAATGTACAACAAAACGCAGTGCAACAGGTGATACTTCAAGAGTGAACACAACTACAACATCAAGTGCACCAGCAACAAAGTGCAACAGCGAAGAATACTATCAAGTCGAATGCAACAACCCAACAAATTAAAATGCAACTTGCATTTGAACAGTGCTCCAAAGATAAGGAGACAGGACAATACATGACACTAGCGACAGTGCACGCGATACAGTGATGCAGAAGCTCACTGAAATGTACAAGGCAAACCAAAAATAAAGACAACATGACTATGGATATATCAAATTCGTAATGACATGTGCAAACCACACTGGAACAAAGAAAAAATGAAAATATCAACATGGATGCAGGTACAAGGCTGTCAGCAAGTGAATTCAAAGTGACAGTAACCAGTGGAATAGGAAAGACAAGTCGAAACTACAAAGTGAACCAAATGCAAATAATACAATGCATCAATGCACTGTATCAGACTCGAGCTAAAAATCAACTCAGTGATGTTCAATTGACAAAACTCAAGCCCAGGTCAAGAAACCAAAATTATCACTGCAGGCAAGAAGTATATACAAATGATCAAGTACTGGAAATGGCCAGTGCAACCAAGACTGGCAACAGGGAAGTAAAGATCAAGAAATGCAAACTGGCAACCTGAAAGAGACAAACTACAAAGACCCTCGTAATCCAAGTGGAACAGTGCCAAGAAAACCCACCAGTAAACCAAACTTCACAATGATACAACATATATGCAACCATACAACAGGCCAGTGCAAAGACAAATGCATATGGAGATAGGCATGCCAAAGTCCCCAAAATTCACGAAACAATAACTATAAAGCTAATAACTACGAAATATACTAATTCGAATGAACTACAGAAATCATTTCAATTGGGCAACTCACAAAAGAAATCACAGTAGCAAGACTACTCAATGACTCGGAATCAAGAGCAGCTGAGAAACAATGCATCAAGGACAAGAAGACAACTTCGAAGTCAAAACCGAAGTAAATATCATCATAAACGTAGTTTTCAAAACAATAAATGAATCCAGACGACTTGAATTAGATGTGAGTGGAAAGCCACTCACCTTTGCCATGGAAGCGAAGACGAAGCCAGAGTCACCACCGAGGAGCTTCTTCTACGAGCGAGCACGAAGAGCAGAATCTCGATCGAGACAGGCGACATCGAAAATCATCCAATCGAAACCATCGCGTGCTTCGACATACAAAGCCCGAAGATCAGAGCGAACGAAAGCCCTAGCAAGCAATGAAAGAACGAACAAGGCAAAAGCCCTAAATCTTTCCAGATCGAGCGAGAGAAGTTTTTTTTCTCAGCCGCCATTATTTCGTTGATCACGAATTTGGGCTAGGGTTCACGAATGGAGGAGACGGGTTTTCTTTTTAACTGAACAAATAGGGAAAGAGGTTGTAACCTTCAACGTTCATGACACTTAACAGATTGTTAAAGCTCGTTCATATACAAGTGCAAAAATTCCAAACAACGATTAACCAGGAAAATAAATCGTCAAAAGATGATAGTTAAATCGGTACAAGATACCGGGTTGTTACAAATACTATTATTTATATTCAAAGTCTAAATATTAATACACACAAAACACAAACACATATAGATAAATACACACACCCACATATTACCCTAAAAAAATTCTATAAGTTTACATATATTTTTATAAAAATATAATATATTTGAAGTTAGTAAATCTTTTAAAATATAAATCTCGATTTAAAATTTGAAATTAAATTTAAATTTATAATTATTAATATTTGTATTTACAAAAATTACTATTTTACAATATATACTATTATTGTTAACCCACAAAATGGATCAACATCTAGATCATATGAAAGCACCAATTCTATCATAATAAAAGAAAAGGCAAAAAAGTAAAAGGTAACATAAGAATTTTTATAGTGGTTCGGCGTAATCTCCGGCCTACGTTCACTTCAATCTTTGTTATTAGTTGTTATCTCTCTAGATTACAACTAGTTATATCAGATCTGACCACTATTTAGTAGATCTCAGATTTACAATGGGGTTTTAGAATCTTTTATGAAGAGAGTAGAAGTGAAGAATATGGAAGCTACTAGGTTCCAGAGTTGGTGAAGTAGATCCAGAGTGAAGAGCCAAATGATCAAGAAGAAGACCTTCTTTGGTTGTAGCTGTTATTTATAGGGAAACAAATGTGTTGGGCTAGAAGCCTCCTTGCAGTAGAGTCTAGGAGTCAGCCCAAGATCGCACAAGTGAACTCGGAGTCTACCGAGTTAAAATAATAACTCAGTATTGAGTCATTTGACTCGGTGCCGAGTTATTTCCTTTAGTACAAATTGCTCCAACCCTTTGCTCTAGTCTATAATCTTCAAGTTGATGTGTTCCACGCTCTTTTTCTTCGACTTTGAGTTGATTCTAATGATCTTTCTGTTAGCTGCTTTCTTTACTTTCTTCTTGTCAATCCTTGGAATTTCTCTTTCGAATCTTGGAGAAACTATTTGGCCATAAGTTGTTGGAGTAGTATAAGAGGTATATGGTATTCGGAAAATATAAATAAGAGGAGGAATAACTCGGTGCCGACCTAAAGAACTCGGGGCCGAGTTGTCTCCTTAGCCAATTTTCCACTCCAACTTCCAGCATTTAATTCTCTAGTGCTTTTGATCGTGTTTCCAAGTTCTTGAATCGTTTCGTCCTGGTTTTAATTTTCTAAGTCCAGTTGAAATCTTCTTTGGCTCAAAAGCGGGAGAACACTTGTCCCTTAAAGTACGCCTTTTGAATGTAAGGTGTGCTTTGCTCGAGAACATGTTTCAAAAATTAGTTATCGATGGTTGAGCTCTTTGGCTGTCCATTGATCCCTGGTGAATTATCTGGAAGTGTCATTCCACATATCTAAGCCATCTTGTGTTCGCCCAAGGCTTATCTTCCTTTCTCTAATTGCAAGGCGTTCAAATCTTTTTATCAAGTCTTCATCCACTTTTGGGGTTTGGTATCGCTGGACCGTTGATATTCCAATCTAGGGTTTGATCTCTTTGGATCATCTATCGTCCAATCTAGGGTTTGATCTCTTTGGATCATCTATCGCCTAATCTAGGGTTTCAATATCTTCCATATTTTTACTGAGTCCAATCCGCTCGCTCTCCGATGAGGGGACCCAACGACCAAGCAAGCCCATCCCCTCACTCTCTAGTAAGGGAACTTACTTTCGTACAAGCCCATCCACTCGCTCTTTAGCAAGAGAGATTGCACCCTACATTCCAGTCCTGCCTCTTCGGACGGGACTTGAAGCGATCCATATCATACAAGTTCATCCACTCGCTCTTCGACAAGGGAACTTGCATGAAGCAACCCTCCCTAACTTGCCATTCTATTTGAATTACTCAATTTAGTTTATGCTAAATTCAGGGTTACTTACTTCCAAGACCAACTATTTTCTTTCTTTTATTAGATTATTTATTTATTTATTTATTTATTTCCCAAGATCCAATTTGATCAATATAGAAATATTGATATACTTCTTTGTAAAAACTATTTGTATGTACATATAAACATACAAATCATTTTAATTCTAATATCAGAGTTTTTTTTTTGAATAAAGAACAACTCAGTTTATTTTAAACTAAAATACCTATGTTTTAGCCACAGTAAAAAGAATTGGGAAAGACCCTCTCCCATTTGAATCTTTGTGCAAATTTACTAACCAATTCCTGTTTGTTTATTTGTGATTGACAATTGTATATTTACTAAAACATGTGAATTGACTCGTGACATTTAAAATTTTACAAGATTGTTTTTCAAATAGCAAAACAGGAGGTTGTGCATGCTTCTGTGCATCTGTGTGCACATAAACATGTACAACTGCTATTTACTACACCTGAGTTTTCAGGTTGATCAACTTGATTAGGTTAGATCCCTATATTGTCTTGTTATAATTTACTAGCTTTGCTCATTCATTTAAACATAGAACTCATGTAAATCTGGGTTCATACTTCTTATGTTTTTTTCTCTGCCTATGTGTTTATCCTTACTTTATAATATTTTCAGTTAATTTGTAAATAGGTTCTAGCTTCTAATACAGTCTAATACATATGTATACATCACTAGTTCACATATGCCCCAGTTCTATTACTAACTTTACTTCTTAATTCCTGAAAATTGTATGCTTACAGGTTATAATATAAAGCTAAATACTTTTATCTTTTTCTACTGACAATAGTTCCATCACATTGTAATCTTTTTAAACCATTCATTACATCACAATCAAAGTTTAGCACACTGCAAATATCATTACATAGAAGTCTTTCAGCTAAAATAAAACATAAGAGCCATTCTCCTACAAAAGTCATAGTTGAGTTAATTAGCAATTTCTCCTTAGCAACATACTTCTGCTCCTTATTACTTAGCTTCCTCCTTTCCTGCAGACATCACATGAACTGCTCCACAATGCATATGAAGCACCCATTTGATGCAAGCAACAAACAGGTCGGACTTATGTCTGGTGTAAGTAAAATCATTTGGTAATGCATAAAGACTACTGAGATAGGTTCCATTATTCCCTTTTGTTTTTCAGAGGTTAAGTGTTTTACTTTAAATTAATCAAATTACTTTCTCATGCTCAAATTACTAAGTATTATAACAGTGGAGTGAATGTACTGCTAAATACATGTATATATGCTTAGACTAATTTTTCATCAGAAATTCTAGTTTAAGAAATCATGACAGTCATCATACAAATCACATAGGTTGATGTTAGCACCCAGATTTTGCACAACATACACATTCAGTTTTCATGGAACTGAGCTAAAGTATCAATCCTGAGTCTACATGTTAGGACTCCTACATACTTCTAGCCTACTTACCTTTGCATGTATGATCACTTCATGTCATTTTTAAGGATCTAGTACTATATTCATGGTTGCACTGGTGCACACTGCCTGTAACTACTACCTAATTTCCAGTACACTACAAGCTATTTGGGCATAACCATGCCATGTGCAAACTCACACCCCAACCTTGATGCAAGCCAACCACTATGTCATACCCACTTCCCTCATACCCAACCTGATAGAGGTGACCCAGTTCCTTAGTTTAATTACTAAGTTTTTTTTCTTATGACTCAATATGGTCTATGCAGTGTCATACCCAAGATTGTTGTATACTTGACCAATATATGCTAACAGATTTCATACATCCATCAATCCTTCATCCATTCATGCATTCAACAACTAGTCAATTATACTTGTATATCACTTCAAGTCAGTTTTACACAGAGATGTATCCTTGGTTAAAGCATAGATTAAAGCACTTTCAGAGAGTGAAATGCTACTGTGGTTTCCAGCAATATGGTTCTCACAATCAATCCACACATTAAAGTGTGTTTGCTTGTTACTCAACCCTATTTCCAGAGAATACTTACTGATGGATTAAGACTCAGCACATGGAAATTCCATTGCACCCTAACCATCTTTTCAGTTGCAAGACATAAGCCAGAGAACCCCTTCCTTTTACTGCCTTGCACCCTACTTTTCTTATTAATTCATGCTTTAACTAAAAATATTTCTCAAGTTCATAAACATATAAATAAATCAGTTGTTATTCCTTCATTAAATTATCATATATAAACAAGCATAGGTTAAGTGACAACAAAGCAATGCAAGTCACAAAATCTCAGAAGCAACAGAAAATTGCCAAACTAAAAATGCAAGCAAAGCATCAAACGGGAGTTAAAATAAACTAAAGGTTAAATGGCTGCCTTTCATAGGTCTTAATGCCTTGCCAAGTGAGGGTTTACTCACCAAAGTTCTCCTTCCCAAGTCTTGGTTTAGGTCTGCCATTAATTTTCTAAACTGCTGCCTGTTTTCTTCCCCTTTTTTTCTATATTTTGTTTTTTGGTTCTAACATGTAACCGTAGGAGATCATGATGTATATTGGGGAGTTGCTAGGGTTTTAAGGTTAGTTAAGTAATTTATTTTCATCAGAAATCCTATCACCAGTTCTGTTTTTCACCCAACTGTTCAACCTCTCCATATTTCCTTTTCCCACCATTTCTCCCTTTTCCCTTGTCTTAACCACTTTTGGCAAATCCCTCCACACATTATATGCATGACTTTGGCTCGGGCATTGTTTGTCTTTTCTGGTTTTAATCATGCATATAAACTTATGTGTCTAACTAAATTTGTGTGTGTGTCAATCAATTATTTTGCACAACTTACATTCATGTATTTTCTACCCATACATGCAGCTATGCTCATTTTAATTTATGGGAATTAGGACTAAAACTGCCTATGTTACTTATGCATTATAATTAGGTTAATATAGCTACACTAATAGGACATGCACTCATTTACTTTGCATTTACCTACAGGGCCTTTACTCACTAATTTACCTTGCTCAGGTAGTATGCTGGAACAGTGTGCACATGCACAAGGGCATGCATACTTATTTACACACAATTGTTTTTCAGAGAGAAAAGAAAAATTTTGTTTTCAACTAACTAGCTTTCTTTTATAAAATATTTAAATTATATATATATATGCTTAAACTATGGGCTGTCACATTGCACCCTACACTCCGGTCCCGTATCTCCAGATGGGACTTAAAGCGATCAATCTCAATCATCACATTTGATGTGGATTTTCCAAAAATCAAATATTCAAACCAAGGCAAGCAAGCAAATGTAAATCCTAATTATTCATCTCAGACATCCAACTTAGAGCATGCCTAGAGGCCAATCTAGGCCTCGTACACGTGTAAGCGGTCCGAGGTTATTATTGTCCTAATTGGTCATCCCAGACATCAGAACTAGAGCATGCCTAGAGACCAATCTAGGCCCCATACACGTGTAAGCGGTCTGAGGTTATTATTATCTTAATTATTCAAAGCAAAACGCAAAGCACGGGAAGCGAACCTACCTCTTGTCCATCCCGATCATGAGATTACGAGTCTCAATCCATAACACTGGTTGTTCCTTGATGCATTCATCGTAGATGGTGGTTGCCTCGTCTGCACCATCGCAGCTTGATTCCTCACATACTATTGTAGCTGGTTGCTTCGAACCGTCTCTTCTATCAGATCATGAAGGTGTCGACACTCATTCATTTCATGCCCCTTCAGCTCATGGAAGATGCAAAACTTTCCAGACCTTCTCTCTCGATTAGTGGGTTCTTTCCTAGCTGGCTTCCAATAAGGGATTTGCCCCTAGTGTCTAGATATATCCTCTTTGGGGTTTCAATTAGATCAGTGCAGGAAGAGAATTTTGACTTCCTCCTTTGTCATTTCGATTCACCGAAGTTGTCATCAATTTTTCGTTTTCCTTTGTCCTTTCCATATCCTATTCCAGAGAGTCCTACATCATCCACAGCGTTAATTTCAGCATCCTTGGCTTCGGCGTCTTCCTGACATAAATGTCTCTCGGCTTCATGGTAGAATTCCGTAAGACCCATCGATGGACCCCTTTCCAAAGTAATCTTCAAGTCCGTCTTGTTTGCGACTCCAAATACCACCGCCATTAAGTTATATATGGATACGGGTTATCGAAGGTTGTAGCTATCGTATTGAATCTTGTCAAGTAGCTTCTCAAGGTCTCTCCGAGCCTTTGTTTTATGCTTGGAGCGTCATCACATTCTTCTATTGTGAGACATGAACTTTGAACTATCTTAGAACTTATTCACCAAATCGGTCCACGTGCTTATGGATCCATTCTCCGGTTATCTGAACAACATCGCTGCCAAGTCCATTAAGTATAATGTATAATGGGAAGCACCACCACATTACCTCCTCAGAAGCACCCAATACCTCCATACATCAGATGTATCTCATCAGATGAACCGTCCATCGTACATTTCCAGTGTCGGAAGCTTGAAATCGGGAGGATTCCTTGCATTTTGGATTTTATAAGTGAATGGATTCATGTTTACGTCCTCCAAACTCTAGTCTAGGGGTCCACCTCTGACTATTCTTCTAATCATCTCAGTCATCCTGTTGTTATCATCTAACGAAAGTCTCAGACCACCAACTGCATTATGCCTCCTACTCCTATGGGGGAATTTTGGCACATAATCCTCTGGCCATGCATTAGCATTCTTACCTGCTCCTCTGGTCTCATCTTGTCCTTCATTCCTATGGGGAAGTTCTGGCACATATTCCTCTGGTCGTTGACCATTCGCATTCTGATTCGCATTTCTACATCCAACATTATCCATTCTCGACATCCCAATAGCCACTCCGACATTGCCCCTATTATAGTTCTTGTGGTGACCCTCATCTTTAAAATCACTTAGATTTTTTTTTATTCAAGAGGGACTCACCACTAATCCCCAAATACTTTCATATTTAAATTTTTATATAGTTTCCAAATATTTTTCCCAAGACTCTGGAATTACTGATATAATCATATCAGTGTACAAAGATTAAACCAATTATATATTTGATGATATACAATTGCTCCTTTATTAATATTTACATATATATTTTTATATACATATCAGAGTCAATTTAAATCAAATTTAAAACAAAATATCATGCAAGCTATTGACAAGCCACTGATTTCCTATTTAAATCTTATTCCACTGCCAGAGGTATATTTTTAGCAAATTATAATACCTAAACTTGTTATCTGACTATAAATATTAATCTGCCTAAATAATTCTATTAACACAAAAATAGTATTTCCTTAATCTTATCAGTGTTATCAGGTATACACATAACACTACTCATAAGTTATTTCCATTTATCATTTCAGGTTGATTGGGAGAGTACTTTTAGCATTTTAAATTTTAATATGATGCAGACTTACATACTTGGTGGTTTGTGAGATATGCTTGGAGTTATATAAGGGCTGCTTGGTGTTTTCTTTAATTTGTCCCGGAAGCACATTACACTTCACTGATTGAAATGAAGTGGTTCCAGGCATCCAAGGGTTTGACTCATGGCCATCTAGGCCGGCCATAGTCCCTCCTTTACCACTTGTAAACCCATATCCCTCATGTTAACAAACTTCTACAAAGTGCTACTCCTAAATTTCCAAGTCTTTTTATGTCCAGTTCAAGTTTTCTGAAAAAAATCATTCTTATAGGTGTTCAATCATTTATCCAAAAATTCAGTACCTTTCAAGTCTACTATTCTCAAAGATCTTTTTGAAAATTTAAATACTCAAATTTATACAAGTTTCCAGAATTCATGCACATGCCAGTATCATTTACCTGCCATACACAAATTCATTTCACTTGAATATTCTACTAAAATCTTGAGAGTTCATTTCAAAAATTAAATCCCCTTAGCTGTTCAATTCCCATAAGACAAAATATAAACAATAGAAATCAGGGGTTCAAATATATATATACATATACATATATCAGTATCAACTATCTGACATGCATACATTTATTCCACTTGAATATTTCTTATTCAAATCTTGTCAAATCTATTGCAATTTTATTTAAAGAAAATCATAGAATAAACTCAGGCAATAAAACCAGAGATCATTACCTTCACATTTTTATATTTTGTGTTATATACATCCCCTTGTTTTCTCTAAATCAGATGATCATAGAATCAATAGAAAATCAAACCCCATCAAATATCATTCAAAATAAATTTTACTTAAGTACAAGTTTTCAACCCCAAATACTTAGAAAGTTTCCTACAAGTAACTTCAATTACAGAAAATAGAATTTGTCTAGTAGTTTCATTACAATGCAACTGCAAATTTTAAAACAAGTCTCTCTCTTATTTATACTAGCAGCCAATGCCTTCTTTACTCATCAAGCCAACTTTAATTTCCTGCAAGCAAATCATTTAGCTGCCCCAAATAATTTTTTGAGACACCCAGATGATTGCAAGGGCAACCAAAAGGGTCAGTTTACACTGGTATGAGCATTTATCAATTTTGTATACATGTACATAATTGTAGTAATCTTGCAATGCTTTCCTAGATTAACAGGTCTTATACTTAGCATGTTTTGGTTCATTCAAAAAGACACAATACCACATTCAACAAATCAAACAATGCACAACAGTCAGTTAAGATTAAGCATGTGTACAATTTTTAATTCATCCTCATCAAAACTTGGATAAGTAATCTCTGTTTTATACTCCAGATTTGCACCCATCAATTAATCAATGAACAATGTTTATCTTGATTAAATCTAACACCAAATCTGAAAGTTTATAACCCAGATTTTTAAACCCCTACCCCCATTTATTTTATGGTCTTTAACTCCTTGTCAAATGAACACTATGTATGCATTGTGATGGAAACTCCCAGGTTGTTTAAATTATTCCAACACACAAAGGCCTCAGGGTGCAGTTGCACCATGCACATACTTGCTTCCACCTGAAGTAAGCAGATCATTGACTACCCACAAGTGACCAATTTAGTTTTTTTTTATATCAGAGAAATATGACTGCCTGCATATGCTCTGGCTCAACCCCATGTTCCCCTATTAATCTTGATCCATGTTTAATGATGATAGAACAAGAATACTTAAAACAGGTTAACTCTGAAAGCCAAACTACAGATCAATGCTCCAAACAAAAATGCACAAACAAACATCCATATCACCCATAACAAATCATTTCAGAGATTCAAATAACTCATAGTATTTTTAGGCTGCCTGCAATAGGACTTAATGCCATTGCATACAAAAGATTAATACTCACATAATGTTTCTCCTTTCACTGCCTTAATTTCTTAGAACAGCAAATCCCCCAAAGCCTCAAGCTAATGTTTCTCCTTGTTTATTTTATTTTGTTTTTGATCCCGAGAGAGTGATGGTTTTGGCTATGTGCAGTTATTTATAAATCCATTCTAGGGTTTTAGAAAATGGGTAATTCCCCTGATACCCTTAGATGTTTATGTACACATCATATTTCTATGTGATCATAAATTGGAAATGCACACTTTAATTAGCTATTTCGGGGATCATGCATTTTTAGACACTCAATACTATTTTCATGACTCTTTTCTACTCATGCAATAAGCATGTGACCCTCAGTTCATTATATCTTTTTATAAGTTTTAAGGAAATCTGAAAATCTACTTTGTATATTTTTTTCTTTCTACCTATCTATTACCTCCATTAATCAGACATGCTACCATACTTTGTAATGTAAAATCATTTACACAAATTATTTACTTGGAATAAATATGGTATGGAAATTTTATTTGATTCTGTATATGTATATATATATATATTTCTGCCTTTATGTCAAACCAGTCATCTTGCTTTTAAATTAAAAATCACATATGTTATGCTAATTATTTTCTGGCACAATTATAAGACATATAAACCTTTATATTAAACTTCATTTTATTTTATCTTTATATAAAACAGCAAACACCCCATATATATTAAATGTGTATATATATTTACATAATTCTTTGAACATAAAGCTATATTTATTTTGAGTTCCAATTTTCTTCCAATTACCTTAATTCCTTGCATTTTATCAAACAGAAGCTCTCATTTAATTTTATTCATTGCCAAATTCTTTTCTGTTTTAATGCAATATATATATATACACTTATATATATATATATATATCTCAGAATTTTTCTAATATAAATATATGTATTATTTTATTTTATTTTAGGGTCATTACATACCCTCCCCCTTAAAGGAATTATGTCCCCATAATTTCACCTAATTTCTCCAATTAAAAGCACTAATCCATAGCCTGTTTTAACTCCATAACCCCTTACCCATATTTTATGAAAACAAACAATGTATAAGTATATTTAGAAAAATTATCTTAGGCTGCTTAAACATACCTCTTCATCAGTAAACAAATTGGGGTATTTAACCCTCATTTTATCTTCAACTTCCCATGTACAATCATTAGTGTCCAAGCTCCATTGGATTTTCACCAGTTTGATCACCTTGTTCCTCAACTTTTTCTCTTCCTTGGCAACTATCCCTACTGGTTCATTTGTATATACCAAATTCTTCTGGACTTGAACTTGAGTAGGTGACTCCAGAATTGCTCCTTCATCATGCACCCATTTTCTCAATTGAGAAACATGAAATACAGGATGCACACCACTCAACTCCTCAGGTAACTTAAGTCTGTAGGCCATAGCACCAATTCTTTGCATAATTTCATATGGTCCTACAAATCTTGGTGATAGCTTACCAGATTTTCCAAACCTGAACACTTTCTTCATTGGTGATACTTTCAGAAAAACATGCTCTCCTACTTCAAACTCCATTGGCTTTCTCTTTCTATCTGCATAAGACTTTTGTCTTGATTGGGCTGCCTTCATCCTATGCCTAACCAATTCAATCATGTTGGAAGTTTCTTTAACATGATCTGGCCCCAACATTACACCCTCTCCTGCTTCCAACCAACAGGCAGGAGACATGCAAGGTCTCCCATACAAGGCTTCAAAGGGAGCCATCCCTATGGTTGATTGATAGCTATTGTTGTAAGTGAATTCTGCCAAGTGAATATGATCCTCCCAATTACCCCCAAAATCAAGCACACATGCTCTAAGTAAATCTTCCAATATTTTATTCACTATCTCTGTTTGCCCATCACTTTGAGGATGGTAGGCAGTGCTTAAACAAAGTTGTGTTCCCATTGCTTCTTGGAAACTTTCCCAAAATCTTGAGGTGAACAAAGTGTCTCTATCACTTACAATAGTCTTGGGTATGCCATGTAGCCTCACCACTTCTTTAATAAACAATTGTGCAAGCCTAGATGCATTTCTATCTGACCTGACAGGAACAAAGTGAGCTGATTTGGTTAGTCTATCAACAATTACCCATATACTATCATTGCCTTTCTTAGTTCTAGGCAAACCATCCACAAAATCCATGGAAATGCTTTCCCACTTCCACTGAGGTACCTCCAAAGGTTGCAACATGCCAGAGGGCTTTTGGTGGTCTGCTTTAATTTGTTGACATGTGGAACATTTTGCCACATATCTTGCCACTGCTTGCTTCATTCCTGGCCACCAGTAGCCTCTTTTTAAATCATGATACATCTTAGTACCACTAGGGTGTATGGTGTACCTGGTCTTGTGATGCTCATTCATGATTTCTTCCTTCAATTCTGCAATGTTTGGTACACAAAGCTTATCATTTTTCCTCAAATAACCTTGGGAATCTATTTTAAAATTTTCTGACTCAATGTTATTTAATAACATTTCTTTCTTCTCCTTCAGACTTTGATCTTGATCTTGATCTTGATCTTGCATGCTACCAACTTTCTCCACCAGATTAGACTTCACTGTGATTATTCCCAGTGTACCATACTCCACCATATCACCATGCTCTTTAAAATTCACTGCATCCTTGCTGTATATATCTGCCTCCCCAAGCACTGCAAGATTTTTAAACTCATCAATCATCAAACTGGCTAATCTAACATGATTTCTGCTCAAAGCATCTACTACTCTATTAGCTTTTCCAGGAGTGTACAATATATCTAAATCATATGCAGCCAGAAACTCCAACCACCTTGCTTGCCTCATATTTAAATCTTTTTGAGAAAATAAATATTTCAATGCTTGATTATCTGTGAATAATTCAAATTTTTTCCCCAAGCAAATAATGCCTCCATAGTTTTAGTGCAAACACTATTGCAGCTAATTCTAGATCATGAGTTGCATATTTGGTTTCATTGGGTTTAAGCTGTCTTGATGCATATGCCACTACCTTGCCATGTTGCATAAGCACTGCACCTAACCCAGACCCACTAGCATCAGTGTATACGACCATTCCTTCATTTGCTTCTGGGATTTGTAGGACAGGAGCTTCCACCAATGCTTGCTTCAATTTCTCAAAAGCTTGTTCACACTGCTCAGTCCACACATATGGTTGGTTTTTCTTGGTTAGTTTGGTCATTGGTGCGGCTATTCTTGAAAAATCCTTGATGAACCTTCTATAATACCCTGCCAAACCTAAGAATCACCTCACCTCAGTCACTGTTTTGGGTCTACTCCATGATTGAACTGCAATGACCTTGCTTGGATCTACACTTACTCCCTGCTGTGACACTATGTGTCCTAAGAATTTTACTTCATGTTGCCAAAATGTACACTTTGAATACTTGGCTTTTAATTCATGTTCCCTAAGTCTGGATAATACTAAATGTAGGTGCATGGCATGATCATTTTCTGTCTTTGAATAAATTAATATGTCATCTATAAATACCAAGACAAACTTATCCAAAAAGTCTCTAAAAATTCTATTCATCAAGTCTACAAAATAGGAGGGAGCATTGGTCAAGCCAAATGGCATTACTAGAAATTCATAAAGGCCATACCTTGTATTAAAGGCTGTGTACTCAATGCTTTCCTCTGCAACTTTCATCTGATGAAATCCAGAGGCTAAGTCTAGCCTTGAAAATATTTTAGCCCCATGCAATTGATCAAATAGATCATCTATTCTAGGCAGTGGGTACTTATTTTTAATAGTCACCTTGTTTAAATCTCTGTAGTCTACACACAACCTCATTGTTCCATCATGTTTCTTAACAAATAGCACTGGGGAACCCCAACTGGAACTACTTGATCTTATAAATCCTTTCTCTTCTAATTCTTCTAGTTGATGTTTTAATTCTACCAACTCTTTTGGACCCATTCTATAAGGTTTCTTAATGATTGGATTTGTTCCAGGAATTAATTTTATTTTGAATTCAACTGGTCTGTTTTGAGGAATTCCTTTCACTTCTCCAAACACATCTACATATTCATTGACTACTGGGATTTCCTCTATTTTTAATTCCTTTTGAACTTCATTAATACTCCAGATTTTATTAAAACATGTATTCTTTGCTATTTCACTTAAGATGGTAATTCTTTTGCCTTCATTTGTTTCCAAAGAAATAGTAAGGTTTTCTAAATTTAAAATTGCTTTATTTCTCATTAACCAATCTACCCCCAAAATAATCCCAATACCAGGATAATTTAAGGTATATAAATCTGAATTAAATTCATAACCCCCTATAATTAATTTCAGACCCAAACACTTCATCCCCAACATACAATGACTCCCTATGGGACTGTGTACAACCAAGGGCTGATCAATGGAAACACATGCAAGTGTTAACTTCTTTACAATTTCCAAAGATATTAGTGAATGTGAGGCACCAGTGTCATATATTACTGATATGGGTTGGGTATGAATACAAATTATACCTTCAAGTTGCCCAACATTCCCAGTGTTACTTGCTACCAAAGCTCCTACCCTTGCTGTTCCCCTATTGGTTTCTGGGCAATCCTTCTTGAGATGACCCATCTTTCCACAATTATAGCATCCTCCTCTGGGTATCTTGGGGTCAGGGCATTGGTTACTATAATGTCCAGCTTTTCCATAATTAAAACAATGAGTGAACTTCTTGCTTTCAGGTGTTGTTGCTCCTTCCCCTTTCTTAACTCCTTTATTTGCATTTCTCTTGTCATAAGGTTGCACTTTGTTCTGACCACCCTTCTTCTTATTGAGCTTCATATTCCTGAATTTCTCTCTTGCGGTGTCATGTTGCTCAAATGAGAGAGTTAGATCAATTACTTGATCAAAGGTTTTGTCCTTGTATGGCAACATTGCCCTTGACAAACTAGGGTTCAAGCCTTGAATGTACCTTGCATTCTTTGCTTCTGCATTCCCTATTAACACCAGTCCATACTTGGATAATGCTTCAAACTTCTGAGTGTATTCATTCACACTCATGCTTCCTTGCCTTAATCTAATAAAGTCTTCCAGTAGTGTGGCCTTGGCAGATGCTGGGACAAATCTGGCCTCAAGCATGTCCTTGAAATTATTCCAAGTGATGGTATCCTCTTGTCTTCCTGCCGTCACAACTTCCCACCAATCCAGTGCAACCCCCTTCAATTTCCTTGAAGCTATCTGTCTCTTTCTTTGGTCATTGATTTGCATATCTGTGAAGACCCTCTCCATAGTTTTTATCCAAGTTTGAACACCTATAGCTCCTTCAGTACCTTCAAAATCCTTTCCTCCCAAAGTGGCACAGGTCTTAAGCAATTTGGAGAGTTCCTCATGAGGATTGTCTTGCCTTAGTGCCATTCCATCCCTTAAAGCTCTCACAAAATCCTCCATGCTCATCACAGGTGGCTCACGTGATGATCCTGCACCTGTGTGATGCCTTGGTCCTACCATAATGCTATAAATATGATTTTTATGTTACTTTATTTACCCCTATCAGTTTTTGGTGTCTTTACTTGGTTCATTTTTATTTCTATGCACACTGTGCATGTGTCACATGTACACACATATATTTCTTGACATACAACAAAAACATTCAACACCAACAATTCAAACAATGCATTCAAACATCCATATGCATACAACAACATTTACTATGTTATTCAGAACATAGCTCTGATGCCAACTGTGGTGACCCTCATCTTTAAAATCACTTAGATTTTTTTTTTTATTCAAGAGGGACTCACCACTAATCCCCAAATACTTTCATATTTAAATTTTTATATAGTTTCCAAATATTTTTCCCAAGACTCTGGAATTACTGATATAATCATATCAGTGTACAAAGATTAAACCAATTATATATTTGATGATATACAATTGCTCCTTTATTAATATTTACATATATATTTTTATATACATATCAGAGTCAATTTAAATCAAATTTAAAACAAAATATCATGCAAGCTATTGACAAGCCACTGATTTCCTATTTAAATCTTATTCCACTGCCAGAGGTATATTTTTAGCAAATTATAATACCTAAACTTGTTATCTGACTATAAATATTAATCTGCCTAAATAATTCTATTAACACAAAAATAGTATTTCCTTAATCTTATCAGTGTTATCAGGTATACACATAACACTACTCATAAGTTATTTCCATTTATCATTTCAGGTTGATTGGGAGAGTACTTTTAGCATTTTAAAGTTTAATATGATGTAGACTTACATACTTGGTGGTTTGTGAGATATGCTTGGAGTTATATAAGGGCTGCTTGGTGTTTTCTTTAATTTGTCCCGGAAGCACATTACACTTCACTGATTGAAATGAAGTGGTTCCAGGCATCCAAGGGTTTGACTCATGGCCATCTAGGCCGGCCATAGTCCCTCCTTTACCACTTGTAAACCCATATCCCTCATGTTAACAAACTTCTACAAAGTGCTACTCCTAAATTTCCAAGTCTTTTTATGTCCAGTTCAAGTTTTCTGAAAAAAATCATTCTTATAGGTGTTCAATCATTTATCCAAAAATTCAGTACCTTTCAAGTCTACTATTCTCAAAGATCTTTTTGAAAATTTAAATACTCAAATTTATACAAGTTTCCAGAATTCATGCACATGCCAGTATCATTTACCTGCCATACACAAATTCATTTCACTTGAATATTCTACTAAAATCTTGAGAGTTCATTTCAAAAATTAAATCCCCTTAGCTGTTCAATTCCCATAAGACAAAATATAAACAATAGAAATCAGGGGTTCAAATATATATATACATATACATATATCAGTATCAACTATCTGACATGCATACATTTATTCCACTTGAATATTTCTTATTCAAATCTTGTCAAATCTATTGCAATTTTATTTAAAGAAAATCATAGAATAAACTCAGGCAATAAAACCAGAGATCATTACCTTCACATTTTTATATTTTGTGTTATATACATCCCCTTGTTTTCTCTAAATCAGATGATCATAGAATCAATAGAAAATCAAACCCCATCAAATATCATTCAAAATAAATTTTACTTAAGTACAAGTTTTCAACCCCAAATACTTAGAAAGTTTCCTACAAGTAACTTCAATTACAGAAAATAGAATTTGTCTTGTAGTTTCATTACAATGCAACTGCAAATTTTAAAACAAGTCTCTCTCTTATTTATACTAGCAGCCAATGCCTTCTTTACTCATCAAGCCAACTTCAATTTCCTGCAAGCAAATCATTTAGCTGCCCCAAATAATTTTTTGAGACACCCAGATGATTGCAAGGGCAACCAAAAGGGTCAGTTTACACTGGTATGAGCATTTATCAATTTTGTATACATGTACATAATTGTAGTAATCTTGCAATGCTTTCCTAGATTAACAGGTCTTATACTTAGCATGTTTTGGTTCATTCAAAAAGACACAATACCACATTCAACAAATCAAACAATGCACAACAGTCAGTTAAGATTAAGCATGTGTACAATTTTTAATTCATCCTCATCAAAACTTGGATAAGTAATCTCTGTTTTATACTCCAGATTTCCACCCAGCAATTAATCAATGAACAATGTTTATCTTGATTAAATCTAACACCAAATCTGAAAGTTTATAACCCAGATTTTTAAACCCCTACCCCCATTTATTTTATGGTCTTTAACTCCTTGTCAAATGAACACTATGTATGCATTGTGATGGAAACTCCCAGGTTGTTTAAATTATTCCAACACACAAAGGCCTCAGGGTGCAGTTGCACCATGCACATACTTGCTTCCACCTGAAGTAAGCAGATCATTGACTACCCCCAAGTGACCAATTTAGTTTTTTTTATCAGAGAAATATGACTGCCTGCATATGCTCTGGCTCAACCCCATGTTCCCCTATTAATCTTGATCCATGTTTAATGATGATAGAACAAGAATACTTAAAACAGGTTAACTCTGAAAGCCAAACTACAGATCAATGCTCCAAACAAAAATGCACAAACAAACATCCATATCACCCATAACAAATCATTTCAGAGATTCAAATAACTCATAGTATTTTTAGGCTGCCTGCAATAGGACTTAATGCCATTGCATACAAAAGATTAATACTCACATAATGTTTCTCCTTTCACTGCCTTAATTTCTTAGAACAGCAAATCCCCCAAAGCCTCAAGCTAATGTTTCTCCTTGTTTATTTTATTTTGTTTTTGATCCCGAGAGAGTGATGGTTTTGGCTATGTGCAGTTATTTATAAATCCATTCTAGGGTTTTAGAAAATGGGTAATTCCCCTGATACCCTTAGATGTTTATGTACACATCATATTTCTATGTGATCATAAATTGGAAATGCATACTTTAATTAGCTATTTCGAGGATCATGCATTTTTAGACACTCAATACTATTTTCATGACTCTTTTCTACTCATGCAATAAGCATGTGACCCTCAGTTCATTATTTCTTTTTATAAGTTTTAAGGAAATCTGAAAATCTACTTTGTATATTTTTTTCTTTCTACCTATCTATTACCTCCATTAAATCAGACATGCTACCATACTTTGTAATGTAAAATCATTTACACAAATTATTTACTTGGAATAAATATGGTATGGAAATTTTATTTGATTCTGTATATGTATATATATATATATATATATATATATATATATATATATATATTTCTGCCTTTATGTCAAACTAGTCATCTTCCTTTTAAATTTAAAATCACATATGTTATGCTAATTATTTTCTGGCACAATTATAAGACATATAAACCTTTATATTAAACTTCATTTTATTTTATCTTTATATAAAACAGCAAACACCCCATATATATTAAATGTGTATATATATTTACATAATTCTTTGAACATAAAGCTATATTTATTTTGAGTTCCAATTTTCTTCCAATTACCTTAATTCCTTGCATTTTATCAAACAGAAGCTCTCATTTAATTTTATTCATTGCCAAATTCTTTTCTGTTTTAATGCAATATATATATATATATACACTTATATATATATATATCTCAGAATTTTTCTAATATAAATATATGTATTATTTTATTTTATTTTAGGGTCATTACAGTTCTCTTGGTACCGAGTAGATTTCGGTATCGAGTTGTTCTGTTCGTGGGGGCATCATTATAGCTTGTTCCGCTCCAACTCCAGATGCTCCTGCATTAGTTCCCTGACTTGGTTCTGAATTCCGGCAGCTCCAGCTATTCCTTGTTGTCCCATCTTTTGAAGAAATCCTTTAAGCATTTCCTGGTGTCTAGTTATCATTCCATCCGCATCTCTTTCATCGTTTTTTTCATCTCTTCTCTGGTCATATAGATTGATTGATGAGAATTTGAGGACAACTCCTACTTGCTCCCAGGTTCTGGTTGGCTTCCGCCAACCTTAGATCTGCCGTTAGGCCCCTTCATCTCTCTAAATCTTAGATTCAAGCTTTAAGTCTTCAGATCCAGTTCTCTCTCAGTGAAAGCACTAAAATGTTAACCCGAAAAATAGTTCAACATTCTGAAATAAGATGAAAGCACCAGTTCTATCAAAATAAAAGAAAAGGCGGAAAAGTGAAATGAGACACAAGAATTTTTATAGTGGTTCGGCGTAATTCCGACCTACGTCCATTTCAATCTTTGTTATTAGTTGTTATATCTCTGAATTACAACTAGTTATATCAGATTTGACCACTATCTAGTGGATCTCGGATTTACAATGGAGTTTTAGAATGTTTTATAAAGAGGGTAGAAGTGAAGAAGATGGAAGCTCCTAGGTTCCAGAGTTTGTGAAGTAGATCCAAAATGAAGATCCAAAAGATCAAGCAGAAGATTCCTCTTTGGTTGTAGGTAGGCTGGTATTTATAGAGAAATAGATGTGTTGGGTCAAAAGCCTGCTTGTAGTAGAGTCCAGGAGTCAGCCCAAGGTTGCACTACTGAACTCGGAGCCTACCAAGTTAAAATAATAACTCGGTACCGAGTCATTTGACTTGGTGCGGAGTTATTTCCTTTAGTGGAAGTTGCTCCAACTCTTTGCATTGCCCTTCTATCTTGAAGTTGATGTGTTCCATGCTTTTTTCCTTCGACTTTGAGTTGATTCTATCGATCTTTCTATTAGCTACTTTCTTTGCTTTCTTCTCGTCAATCCTTGGAATTGCTCGTTTGAACCTTAGAGAAACCACTTGGCCACGGGTTGTTGGAGTGGTATAAGAGGTGTATGGTATTCAGGAAGCAAAAAGAGGGGAAGAAATAAGCTGGTGCCGACCTAAACAACTCGGGGCCGAGTTGTTTCCTTAGCCAATTTTCCACTCCAACTTCTGAAGTTCAATTCTCTAGCCCTTTTGATCGTGTTTCCAAGTTTGTGAATCGTCTCATCCTGGTTTTGATATTCCAAGTCCAGTTGAAATCTGCTTTGGCTCAAAAGCGGGTATCACATATGTATACGGAGGATCTAACGAATCTATTGCGGTGTAAATCTCAACACTTGTATACATGCATGTTAAACCATGTACACTTTATATGTTGCACGTGCATGTATATGTGTATATGATACGCATGTACATATTATATAATACAAATATAATATTAAAATAAATCTTTATTTACAAATCAAATAAAATAATGATTTTATTTTAAATTAGTTAGACCATATCTAAATAAATATAGACTTCAATGATCCAATAAGATTCAAAATGGTAAAACTTTTTTTGAAAAATATCAATTTAACCCACTACGTGTTGACGTAGATCCAATAGTAACGTATGAGACAAATGAATTCATTTCAATTAGAGTTGCATTCTGAAAACATGGGATATTGATGTTTTATTTAAAAAATGCGATTACAATTGAAGGATGGGAAATGATTGGCTATGAAGATATTACAAGAGAACTTTTAATTTCTTTTTGAAATTGGATATTTAAGTAGTAGTAAATACGTGTAGTACCAATCATAGATGATATACGGTATACTACAAATCAACATATGTGCAGTAGTTCGAGTTACGATGTGCATGATTCAAATATATGACAACACAGGCCACAACTGAAATGCTGTAGCGCGTACCACATTATCCAAGTGGTGTTGAACAATTATAATTATATAAGATAGCACTATTAAACTATATAGTTTGCTCAGTTTGCTATCTAAAATAGTTGTAGTGGTTTTCTTTGTTTGCTGTCTAAAACGGCTGTAGCATTATTTTCCGCTGTGGAACTTGGGAACATGGGCAGTGGGTATGCAAGCACGTTATGTTTTTATTTTGAAAATTCATGTTAAATTTTTACGAGTAGAGGTAATATATCCATCAATTTTTAGTTGGTACATATTTAGCTGTACACAAAAAACGTAACAAAAGAATGATTGGAGAAAGCTTGTTTTTAGTAAAGTTTAGCCCAACCATTATTTCGTGAATGATGCTTGCAGTCTATTTGTTATAAAGCCCAAATATAAGATGAATTTAAAGCCCAAATACAGAATCTCCTCGAGAAATAACCAACGGGGACAATTTGAATTTATTATCTTTAGAGATAAAAAAGTAGTAACAGTATCAACAATATGTGGACCTGCACATATCGAATTTGCTTCATTTTTACAAACATTTAAGTCAGCCATCACATTTGGTTCATTAATGTAGTTGATATTGCAACATGCCGTTTTGGTCTCTTGCATTTATTATGGCCCGAAGTTAAATCATTGTTTATTTCGAAACTTAATAACAAAGAACTGTAGTGTGTGACAGTGTAATCCAGTCGTGAGAATTGAGAAACAGTTATGGTCTGGGCACGTACATTTCACGAATCACGACCAAAGGTGTGTGCGGAGAAATGTGTAGCTAGCGGAGGCGGAAGCCACTGGTGATTTGCTGGAGTGGTGGGAGTGAACTATAATATTTTATGAGAAATTTTGACTTGCTTTTTTTATGATTATAAAAAAATTAATTTTTGGGCACTTCTAATTTCCTTTTATAAATTACATTTCTATTTTAATCAAAAAAGTAAAATTTAAAAGAGTATTTGAAAATTTTTACTAACATTGAAATGTGCAAATTTTATAAATACTAACATTGAAATGTGCAAATACTAACATTAACTTCCTTTTATAGATTAATTGATTGATTTGAGAATTTCCTTTTGATTTGAGAATTTTATAAATACTAACACTGAAATTTTTTGTAATTATCCTATTAATTTAATACCATTAATACGAAAAATAGGTGTTTATCTTATTATTTTTCATTACTTTACCTACCGATGTGAACCCATGCCATGCGCATAGCGTTCACATAATTTATTGATGTTGCATTTTTAGACTTATATTAGTTATATAAGGTGAAACACATGTTTTTGAATTGTAATTTTTTGGATTGACTTTTCTTGAACATTGCTAACAACATGTTTAGTTAATTTCAAAGTACACACTAACTAATATTTTTTGAAACGATAGCTTTATACAAAAAACAAAAACATCAACTATAAAATTTCTATTTAAAAGCGTTACATTACCAAGAATGCCAATTAATTCTTAAATCGAGTTGTTAGCACTTAACTCCTTTTATCGGTTGCATGATAATATTATTTGATATGGCTGTTATTCACATTGGAATAGAAATAGAGAGCTAAAAGTAGTAACTAACTAAAATTAATTATATCTAACTCCAACTCAAATTTAAATTTGAGAATATATTCATCTTAATTTAAAATGTGAAATAAACAACGTCATTAAATTCATTTCAATTTGTGGATAATTACTGAAACTAACGATAATTAAATTGTGTATAAAAATTTCCAATACTAATCAACATAAAATTGAGGACCAAACCATGTGAGAATGAATATATATTCATTGTTCCAGTGAGAATGGATATATATTCATTTTTACATGCAATGGAGTGACTACGATTTATTATTTTAAATCACTACTAGAAACACTGTTTATTGCGACGCCCATTTTCGATGACCGCCGACGGCTCGTCGTTTTTTTACGACGGCAAACAATTGTCGTGGTATTAATGAAAATAAAATAAACTAGCTGACGACAACCGTTGGAAGCCGTCGCAATTACAGCCGTCGGCAGCCGTCAAAAACCGTCGCAAAGTCGCGAATAACCTAGTCTCAGGCCGACAGTTTTCTTCATTATCTTCCTCCCCAAATCTCCTCCTTCACCTCCTCCAACACCTCCTCCACGCCGTCAGCAAGCCTCCACACCGTCAGCAAGTCTCCATCTTCAATTTTCAACTCTCTTCATAAACTATTTCTCTGCAAGAATGTTTAATTTATAAACCATATTTAATTTTGATTTGATAAATTAGGTTAATTTATTATTATAGTTGTTTATAATACTGCATTGATTGTTTGTTATACCTTATTGAATGCTAATTAGATTGTTATTATAACTGTTTATCATTTAAATGTTGAGAAAAATAATTTGTTTAGTGTATGTGTGTTAATTGGTGTATATGTGTTGATTAATTAGTACATACGCGCATTAGGGCTAGTTTACATTAATTAGAGTCGATGCTCAGGATTTAGTGTATGCGTTTTTAAGATGACGAAAACGACGATTTAGTGTATGCGTTTCTTAGAATGTAAATAAATTATTGTAAAAATTATTGTATAATACGCTTTACCTTTTATAAATCCCTTGGATGGTTTTTGGCCCCATCTGACAAGTATTGTATATGATCGTTATATGGATATTCGTTTTTATAACTGAACGGACATTTATATTCATTTGATACAATATTTTTTGGATTTATCCCTGTACTGGACAAGTTACAAACACAATAAAGAAATTTTATTTTGCAAATTATTTCATTTTAAATGGTTCACAAAATTTCGACAACACTTTCTTTTTGTTCCCTGTGTACACGCATATGTGTACGATACAGGAAACAAAGGGGAAGTGCTGCCAAAATTTTGTTGAATCAATTAAAATTAAATGATTTACAAAATATAATTACTACTGTGTTTGTAATGGGAAGTAGGATGACCAATCATCAAAGTGTAAAACAATAACCTAAAAATTGTAGATTATATTCATATAATTTGTGTAAATCCGTTTGAAATAAAATTAAATATAATAATATTATATCTTTGCGAAAATTTAGATGTATGATTTAATTGAAAAATAAAATGTCAATACGTAAATGATTAATACGTTTTTATGTTTTAAAGTAGGAAAAATGGTCAATTATTTTATCGATCGGAGCTGGATGTACCAATAAAGAAGAGAAATTGGAGGCTCAATAAGTGAACATTTTCAAAATGGTGTATACGTCTTTATTGAATTTGCTTTAAGTAATAATGGGAACAACGAAGAAATTCATTGTCCATGTAGTAGGTGCAAATTATTGAAGCATTTGATACCGGATATGGTAATAGTTCATTTGCGCCAATATGGTTTCATGCCGAATTATTTGGTGTGAGATCGTCATGGAGAACTTATAGCACCTAATTCCGTACATTCGAAGGAGGAGGTGGATGCTGAAATTGTTCCGATGAATCTCATAGAAGATATGGTTGAAGATGCAGCACGTTCAATCTTCCCTACTGTTGAAGTTGATAATAACGATGTTAATGTCGAAAAAGAACCAAGTATTGGAGCAAAAAGTTTTTATGATTTATAGGATGCTGCTAAGAAACCCCTTTGGGATGGTTGAACAAGCGGCACTCAACTATCAGTAACTGTAGAGTACAACTGAGACCTTGCGACCACCAACGATTTGGTCAAGCAAAGATATTTATGACATTGTAAAGGATTATCCAAAGATACATGAAACTAGCAAACAAATTGAAATTCAAAGTAAATCGACGATTCATATTGGTGCAAACAAAGTATATTTTGGGAGTTTCCTTATTGGGAAAATCTCCTAATTCGTCATAATATCGACGTGATGCATAATGAGGAAAATTTATTCGGTAATGTATTTAACATAGTTCTAAATGTTAAAGGAAAGACTAAGGACAATTTGAAATCAATACGTGATATAGATGCAATATGCAATCATCCTGAGCTTCATATGTAGCCAAATGACACAAAAAACCCAAAGCATGCTATGAGCTATACAGTAACCAAGTTAAAGTACTGTTAAAGTGGGTAGAAGGATTAAGATTTCATGATGGAATTTCCTCTAATCATCGTAAGTGTGTCGACTATAAGAACGGTAAACTGAGTGAGATGAAAAGTCATGATTGTCATGTAATGATGGAACATTTATTACCCGTCGCTTTCGAAGAACCGTTGCCCACAAAAATTTGGACGGTTGTAATAGAACTTAGTTTGTTTTATAAGGAGCTTTATTCAACTACATTAAAAGTTGATCGTCTATGTAAACTTGAGGAAAAAATTCCTATACTGCTCTGCAAACTGAAGAAAATATTTCCTCCGGGTTTCTTTAATGTAATGAAGCATTTACCCGTTCATCTTTCGTTTGAAGCACATCTTCGAGGTCCTGTGCAATATGGATGGATGTATCCGTTTGAAAGGTATTAATATTGAGTATGTTAAATTTTAGTTTAATTACATATAATAAAATATAATTATAATTATTCTTAACAGGTACTTAAATCATCTAAAGAAAAAAGTGAGACAAAAAACAAGAGTTGAAGGTTCGATATGCAAATCATATATCAAAGAAGAAGCTTCGTTCTTTTTCTCTTATTATTTCAGTGACCATGTGAACTTATCTTTTGAAAGTGCTATGCGAAATGATGAGGGCATTGAACAAGATTCTTCTGAATCGATGCTATTTATTTTTAAACAGCAGGGACGCCCTATTGGAAAATGTGTGGAAGTATGGTTAGACGATAGAGATTACCATGTAGCCCACACATATGTTCTTCTTAACTATGCAGAAGTTGCACCATTTGTTAGGTATTATTAAATAACACATCTAAAATTATTTACTTGAATAATACATGTGTGTATTAATTATAATGCAATATATAATCCATATATGCAGTATTTATGAATCACAGCATTCAAGCGGCGATATCAGCAAAAATTTTGCTAATTGGTTTTTGAACCATGTATATGATCCGGTAAATTGTGTGGTCGATGAAGGATTGAAACATCTTGCGATGAGACCAAAAGAAAAGTTAAGACATATCCAATATTCTTTGTCAATGGATACAAATTCAACACCAAAGAATATGGGGCTGAAAAATTAACTAACAATAACGATGTATATGTTAAAGGTAGTGATGATCCAAGTGATCACATAAATGATTTTTATGGCGTGTTAACTCAGGTTTTGCAATTAACAAATTTCACCAAACCCGCAGAAGAAGTTTATTTGTTTAGATGCAACTGGTTTAGTAATGTTCCAGGTTCTGGAATCAACGTGCACCAAAAATATAATATTATTGAAATAAAGCATACACCACGTTATCATAAGTATGATCCGTTTATACTAGCAAAACAAGCCCTATAAGTTTATTATGCTACTTATCCATATCTAAAAAGAGATAAAGCAAATTGGTCAGCAGTTTTTAAAATGAAAGCGAGATTTACGTTTTATGGAAAGAATATTCCAAATGAACAAGCATACAAAGCGGATATCAAGGAAAATGGCGAAATAACAATAACAGATGATCAAACTAATTTTGGACCTCTAAATGATGAATCAAATGTATTAGTAGAAGAATTTGAGACCAAAGAGGAAAACAATATAGAGTACGAGACCGAGTCTGAATCACAAAACGACGAGGACTGATTTGATAGTATACATGTTGAAAAGGGTATTTTATGAGAGTATTGATGTTACATTATTTTTGTATGTTATATGCGATTATTGATGTTAAATCTTGATATGTTTACTCATAATTGAATCATATGTTCTGCCATAACAAAATAATATGTATATGACAGGTATTATAGATGTCTTTCTTCAAGCGTCGGAGTTCTTCGCAGTCTGGTCCCCCCTCTTCGTCTCAGAGAGGGACCGTTCGTAGCGGAGATGTTGGCAGCGGCCCGTCGTAGGAGGCGCCACGTACGGTGGTCAGATTGCTACCGAAGGAAGATGGCTCGTAAGTATTAAATTTACTTCAACATTATAAATATTTTGTATGATATATTAGTCATGATTTGTTAGTATCATATTTAATGCAGAGGTTTTGAGCTTGAGCCTTCAAATATAGTTCTCAGCATTTCTAAGCAGGCATACGAGCCGTATGACTACGTGCTGGCCCAAATGGAGTAGGATCCCAAAGCACGTACGTGAGAGCATATGGCAGGACATCCTAGTAAGTGTAAATTTATATATCATTATATATAATCACTTTACAATTTGCTGAGTAAGTATAAATGTATAACTTATATTTTTTCAACATATATACATGGGACGGTAGACCTACAAGAGGAGGATGTTTCTTTTTGCCAGCGCCACTGGAACTCTAAAGTTGCAAAGAATTACCGGGATCTAATGTTTACCATTAGAAAAATCTAGGAAGAAGCCAGGCTGGATGGGCGCCAGCGTATGGGATGCTTGGGTCGCATGCTAAAGAAGCAATGAATTCAGGGTAAGTCTATCAAATATCAACTTAATTTGTTCAGTAGAGAATATATAATTTATACCTGTAAAATATAATCTCAAATTTTAATTTGCAGGCGAGTCAGACAGGAACTCGGCGAACAGACAGAAAAATCCAATCACACACCGTGGTGGCTCGAAATCATTTCAACATCATCGCGAGGACCTGGTAAATTGATTGATTGCAATTACGAACATTTATTACATTTTTTGTATAAATTTGTATGAACAACAATAATATACACCAATTATTGCAGGAAAGAGTACGTAGGGCTCCTATCTCGTATATGGCCGTATTTGCACATACTCACGCCATAAGGCAGACCGACGACGAGGGACCAACGACGTATGTCTGGCATGAGGATGATAAAGCATACATCGCACATGTAAGTATATTTTAAGTTATAAGTTATTAATAATGATCATTTTAATTAATTAGTTATAAAATATTATAATAATGTCATGTAATATATTTAATTTTGCATTGCAGGAAAGATTTATCCAAGCACGTGCGTAGATGCTCAAGCAATCGGGATGGGAGCAATTGACCACCGATGAGGAGGACGATATCTCCGACTCCATTATGGATTTGACACAGTGAAATAGGCGCTATGGCTATGGCAATCAGGCGGTAATTTTTAAAAATTAACTAAGTTGTAAAAATTACTTAATTTTTATAATAGTTACGTAATAACTTAAACATATTTCGACTTGTTTTGCAGGCTCGGGCCTCATAAAGGGCTTATCAAAACGCTCAGAACAATGCTGAGATTAATGAGCTTCGACAGCAGATTGCACAGCTACAAGAGTAGGACCGCCTCTGAGCAGCGCAAATGGAGCAACTGAACTAACGTTTGGTTGAGTACATGGAGTGTCATGGAGCATTCCCTTCGTCTGATGGTTCTAGAGCCGATGACAAGTCATGAGGTACGTTTTGCAGTTTTTGTTTTTGAAACTTGTGTATATATATAATGAGAGATGGTGAGGTTGATTTGTGAACATGTGGTGTTTGATGTTGATTTGTGGGGTTGATTGGTTGGCATTTTAGACGTTGTATATGTTGTACATTGATGTTGGATGTATATATTGCAGTTGAGTGTGTGAGATTGATGAAGGATGGTTTGTTTTGTATTGATTGGAAGTGTTTGAGTTTGAGATTGAGATGGTAATGTTTGAGTTTTATATCGTTATTGATACTGATATTAATTTTAGCTTATATATATGATATATATATATATATTGATTTTGATGTGTTGTGATATATATTGATATTGATGAGCTGTTTGGCTACTGAAATAAAAAAAAATTACCTTGATTTCCAACGGCTCCCGACGGCCTATCGGCAGAAATTTTCCGACGATTACCGACGGCTCCCGACGGTTAACCAGTTGAATAATTCTGAGGGCTTTCGATGGCTCTCCGACGAGTTTTCAAGCCACGTGGACGTCCATACCATCGGAAAAAACGTCGAAACTGCCGTCAAAAAGGCCATTGGAAGCCGTCGAAACGACGTCCTCGATTCCGTCGGAAATGAACGAAATCCGTGTTTTGTATTTCGATGGGATTTCTGACGGCTGGGAGCCGTCGTAAATCACTGTATTCCTTGTAGTGAATTCGAGTTCAAACTAAATAGATAATTAAATACAATTAACACAAATTAATTTCTATTGATATCTCTAGTTGATTCAAATAGGAATTAAATAACTAATTACATGTTAATTCTATAATTAATCCTTATTGATGCTTAAATGAATTAATAACCAATAACGGACATATTCAACCAATAACAATTAAGTAACTTAACACCAAATTTTGGAAAATATGATAATATTTTTTTATAATATCATCATCATCCAAACAAAAAATTAAATATGTTATCGGAATTTTAAATTAACTTAATTACGCATATCCCTATTAAATTAATTCTTATATAACATTATCAATAACCAAACTAAAAAATAAACATATTACCAGAATTTTAAATTAACTTATTTAATCATATTATCTATTCACTACAAGAAAAAGCTCAAAAACCGGCAGGGTAGGGCGACGGCTCCCGACGGCTTATTTCCGACGGCTTCCGACGGGCCGTCGGCGGCCGTCGGAAGCCGTCGGAAATTCGTGAATATTTGGCTCCAGCCGAGCCTGCTTCTTCTTCACTTTCATACGAAAAATTTAGGTCACCTTCCCCCAATTCTCTTCCCCAGCCCTCCAATCAGCAATTTTGAGATTTCAGGTTCTTCCCGGCTGTGCAATTAACTTCTACTGCTCTCTAGAACAGGTATAATCTCTTGTTTTAGCCAAAATTTCAGTTTTTATCCTAATTCAAGATTTGCATAATTTGATAAATTAGGGGTAATTGTTGATTGAAATTGTTTACAATAGTGTTATAATAGTTTCTAGCATTCCATGGTATTCCTATTTCATCTGATATCGTGAAATTGCGAAAAACATGTATAATTTATATTGATTATATATGTGTGTAGCACTGTTATCATTGTATTGTGTTAGTTTATGCAACAAAAAAATACGTCGAACGAGCCTTTAGTTGATGCGTAATACGTTGAATAAATGTGTTAAATTAATATATATTTTTGTAAATGTGAACATTGAGTAAAACTGTATTTTTTTGTAAAATGCGCGCATGTAACTGACAAATGTCCCTTAGAGAGTTTTTGGCCCCGTCTGACGAGTGTTGTACATGATCGTTGTATAAATAGTCGTTCTTTTCGAAAAACGACCATTTATATTCATCTGGTACAATGTTTGTCGGATTTGTCCCTGTATTGGACAAGTTATGAACACAGTAAGCATTTACATTTTGTATACTACTTCGTCTCAAACGGTTCATAAAATTTCGGCCTAACTTTTCTTTTTTGTTTCCTGCGTACACGCATTTGTGTACAATGCAGGGAACAAAAGGGAAATGCTGCCGAAATTTTGTTGAATCGTTTGAGACGAAGTAATATACGAAATGTAAATGCTTACTGTGTTTGTAATGGGAAGTAGGATGCCTGACCAATGAAAAAAAAAATATATATATTTTTAAATCGTTACGTTAAAAAATAAAATGTGCCCTATTTGAAAATATTTTTAAATTTGTGAAGCTGTTCTTTAAATTCAAAATATTATACGACCATGAAAATAATCTTTTTCGAATTTGTATTCTTCAAAATAAATATTAAAGTTTGAACTTCTCATTTTGTCAAATAGGAAAAATGATTGATTATTTTGTTGATCGGAGGAGATGGATGTACCAAAGAAAAGGACTGAGGGGCTCAATAAAAGAAGATTTTTATAATGGTATAAACGTGTTTGTTGAATTCGCTTTAAGTAATAACGGAAACGATCCCGAAATTCGTTGTCCGTGTAGTAGGTGTAGACATTTGAAGTATTTTTTACCAGATGTTGTGAAAGTTCATTTGTGCAAATACGGTTTCGCACCCGAATATTATGTTTGGGATCGGCATGGAGAAGTTGTAGCAAATACTTCTGTAGAGTCTAAAAGTGTCGTTAACGAAATAGTTTCAACGACCCGTATAGAAAATATGGTCGAAGATGCAGCACGATCAATGTTTCCTATGGTTGAAGTTGACGACGATGATGGAAATGTTGAAGAACCAAATATTGAAGCTAAAAAAATTTATGATTTACTAGATGCAGCTAAGAAACCTATTTGGGATGGTTGTAAAAGCGGCACTCAGCTGTCAGTAATCGCAGAATACATTGCGATGAAGTCAAAATACAACATCACTGAAGCTGGATTTACGGCTGTTGTACAAGCTGCAAAAAGGCATATGCCGCCCGATAATCACATGTGTGAAAATCACTACGAAGTTAAAAACTTATGTCGGCTTTTGGTTTACCGTATCAGAAAATAGATACATGTTTAAAAGGATGCATGTTGTTTTGGAAAGAAGACGTAAACCTTAGAAATTGTAAAGTTTGTAACCAGGAGAGATACAAACCAAGAAAAAAGAAGGGGAAGGAAGTTCCATACAAGCGTATGCACTACTTACCCATAACTCCAAGACTTCAAAGATTATATGCATCTTCTGTAACTGCGTCTAATATGAGGTGGCATAGTGTGAGAACAGAGGAAGAGGGTACATTGACACATCCGGCCGATGGAGAAGCATGGAAGCATTTCGATAAAACGTATCCAAATTTTGCAGCGGAGAGTCGAAATGTTAGATTAGGATTATGTACGGACGGTTTTTCTCCATTTTCTCAATTTGGTTCTAAATATTCATCCTGGCCCATTATCGTCACACCTTATAATTTACCTCCATGGATGTGTATGAAAACGTAATATATGTTTCTTACTGTTGTCGTTCCTGGCCCCGACGATCCGACACAAGGAATAGATGTATATTTACAACCGTTGATTGAGGAGTTAAAAATACTGTGGAACGAAGGAGTAGAAACATACGATGTGTCCAAGAAGAAAAATTTTCGTATGTTTGCTTCTTTGTTGTGGACTATAAGTGATTTTCCTACCTATGCAATGCTTTCGGGATGGAGTACTGCCGGTCGTCTAGCATGTCCATATTGCATGGATGAAACACGAGCGTTTTCTTTACCTCATGGTAAGAAAATTTCATGGTTTGACTGTCATCGATATTTTCTCCATGTAAATCATCCCTTTAGAGGAGACAAGAAAAACTTTTTAGCTAATAGAGTAGAAACCAGACAACCACCGACGATATGGTCAAGCGAAGACATATATGAACTTGTTAAGGACTATCCAAAGATATATGAAACGAGCGAGCAAACAGAAATTCAAGGCAAATCAGTTGTTCATAACTGGTGCAAACAAACTATTTTTTGGGAGTTGCCGTATTGGAAACATCTTCTGCTTCGCCATAACATAGATGTGATGCACAATGAGAAAAATGTATTTGATAATGTTTTTAACACAATTTTGAATGTGAAAGGGAAGACGAAGGATGATTTGAAATCAAGACGTGATATAGAAGAATTATGCAAACGTCCTGAGCTTCATATGAAACCAAATGATAGTAAAAAACCCAAAGCATGTTACGAATTAGATAATAATCAAGTTAAAACTGTGTTAAAATGGGTGGAAGGGTTAAGATTTCCTGATGGGATATCATCAAATCTTCGTAGATGTGTTGACTTTAAAAATGGTAGATTGAGCGGAATGAAAAGTCACGACTGTCACATAATGATGGAAAATTTATTTCCCGTAATGTTCAAAGAACTACTGCCGTTAAAAGTTTGGAAGGTTGTAACGGAGCTTAGTATGTTTTACAAAGAGCTTTGTTCGACTACTTTAAAAGTGCAACGTTTACGTAAACTTGAAGTGGACATTCCTATATTGCTTTGCAAATTAGAGAAAATATTTCCGCCAGGTTTTTTTAATGTGATGGAACATTTACCTGTTCATCTCCCAACTGAAGCACGACTTCGAGGTCCTGTCCAATATGGATGGATGTATCCATTTGAGAGGTATGTAATATGTTATAACGTAATTTAATTGTATTTGAAAGATGAAGTTAATATAAATTAATTTTGCATAGATATTTGAATCATCTGAAGAAAAAAGTGAGGCAAAAAGCACGAGTTGAAGGTTCGATATGTAAATCTTATATCGAAGAAGAAGCTTCGTTCTTTTTCTCTCACTATTTCAGTGACCATGTGAACATTTCATTTCAAAGTGTTCCTCGTAATAACGAAGGCGACGAACAAGAGTCCTCTCAAACAATGTTATCTATTTTTAGACAATATGGTCGGCCTTTTGGAAAATGTGTAGAAATATGGTTAGACGATAGAGATCTTCATGTAGCACACACTTATATTCTTCTAAATTGTGCCGAGGTTGCACCGTTTGTTAGGTAATCTGAAATAATAATTTGTGTTTTATTCTTTTCTATAATGCATGCGCGTGTATAACCTAATGTAATAATTTGTTTATATAAACAGTGTTTATGAACGTGAACATCCGAACGGAGATCTTAGTAAAGAATTTTCCGGTTGGTTTTCAAATTACGTTTATGAGCCGAGAAATTGTGTTGTTGACGAAGGGTTGAAACATCTAGCGATGGGACCAAAAAGAGTGGTCAAGACATATCCAATATATTTCGTCAATGGATATAAATTTAACACCAAAGAATACGGTGCAGAAAAATTAACAAATAATACTGGTGTATTTGTTAAAGGTAGTGACGATCCAGAAAATCATTTAAATGATTTTTATGGCGTTCTGACACAAATTTTGCAACTGACATATTTCTCACGACCCGCGGAGGAGGTGTTTCTATTTAAATGCAATTGGTTTAGCAATGTTCCAGGTTCTGGAATTAATGTGCACAAGGATTATAATCTTATCGAAATAAAGCATACATCGCACTATCACAAGTATGATCCTTTTGTACTAGCCAAACAAGCATTGCAAGTTTATTACGCTCCTTATCCGTCTCTAAAAAGAGATAAAGCAGATTGGTCTGCAGTTTTTAAAACAAAGGCCAGATTCACATTTGATGGGAAGAATATTCCGGATGAACAAGCTTATCAGGCAGATCTTGAGCAAAATAACGAAATAATAATTACAGACGATCATACAGATTTTGGTCCTTTGATCGATGAAACAAATGTTTTGGTAGAAGCGTTTGACAGTGCGGAAGAAAATATCGTCGAAAACGAGACCGAATCTGAATCAGAAGACGATGATGACTGATATAAATCTGATTATGTTTTTTGCAATTGATGTAACTATGTTGAATTCTTGATGTATTATGAAATTGATGTAACTATATGATTTTAAATCCGTTTACTATTTTTGCATGTTTTATGTTATTTCCATTTGTCATTTATTTAGCAATTTTTATTGAAAATGCAATGAACTCTGCTTATCGTTGGAATAGTACACCCATTATGAATCAGGTATAACACACTTCCATTTCTATTTCCATTTCAGTCGTTAATTAAGCAATTTATACCGTTGATGTCATTTTCATATGAAATATATTTCATTATCATGTTATTATTGTCTTATATAATGATGTGTATATGTCACAGGTTTAGCATTATGTCATATAGAGGTAGGAGCTCTTCACGATCGTCAGGAGGCGATGGTAGTGGCCCATCGCAAGAGCCACAACGTGCAGTTGTATCGTTAGTCCCTAGAGTAGATGGGTAAGAATTAAATTTTATTCAGCATCTTATTTTTTCTATGATATAAGTACGTACTTATCTATATCGTACTTAAAAACAGGGGGTTCGATCTACTTCCTTCTAAGGTTGTGTTGGACGTCTCTAGAGCTTCTTATCGTAGTAGGATGAGTGCCTGCTGGCCGAAGTGGGATAACATCCCTCCTCACATCATAGAGTGCATATGGCAGGATGTCCTAGTATGCATATTTTTCTGTTTTCCATTTTTAATTCGTTTTTGTCGTTTTTTAACTGTTTATATCGTTTAAAGTGTAATCTTTTTTTTAACACAGGCTGAGATAGACATCCAGACAGATGATATGATGCTGGCACGAGCATACTGGATGAAGAAGATGCGCAAGAACTACAGGGATACGATATCTGATATTAAGAAATCTGGTAAGAAACCACGGTGGATGGGAGAGAGCGTGTGGGAAGCTTGGTTGAGATACTGGGAGACGGACGAGGCGAAGGCAAGTATACTAATTTTTTTTGAATTATTAATTTGACGTGATCGAAAATTAACGTATAAAATTTTGAATGTACAGGCAGAGTCGGATAGAAACTCTGCAAATAGAAATAAGAATCCCGTCACTCATCGCGGAGGATCGAAGTCGTTTCAGCAGTATCGGCAGGAGTTGGTAAATTTACTGAATAATAAATGTAAATAGTTTATATTATATGATTTTAAATGTATAATAATTGTATGTAATAATCACCTTCAGGAAGCCGAGTCACATGGTCCTGTCAGCTATATGGACGTGTTCACCCGTACGCATGCTGTCGAGCATGTTAATCCAGACGGGACTGTTTCGTACACATGGCAGGACGATAAATCCAGCAAAAGCCATGTAAGCATATTTTATTTTATTCAGTATTAGTAATTGTTTTAATTGTTAAACTATGATGACATAAGATATGATATTATTAATTTGTTAATGCAGGAGAAGTTTATGGAGCAGCGGCAGAAACTCCTTGCTGACACGGGTCGAGATCAGCTGACGACCAATGAGGAAGACGTTATATTTGAGTCCATTATGGATCCAGCAGAGCATGGTCGACGATACGGATTTGGCAATTTAGCGGTAAATAATTTACTTTTTCTTAAAATATGATATTTTCACTTTTTCAAAACAATAAACTTGAATTTTATTTATTTATCAATTATTGCAGTCCAGTAGTCAGAGTAGGGGACGGCGGGGTAGACATCAGAGCGATCTTGCAGATATAGAAGAATTGCGTACTAGAGTTGCCCAGTTGGAGGAGCAGAACCGCCAACAGGCCATGCACACCGCACAGTTGTTAGAGTACATGCAGCAGCAGCAACAGGGTGGTGGTCACTTTCCTTCCTCGGCTGGCTTTGGATCTGCAGGAGATTAATTCATTACTTGCTTTCTTGTTCGTTCAGGTATGTTTTGTTTTAACTTAGAATGATTTGATAGACGGCGTAGGTAATTATTGATTTATGTATAATTATGTTTGACACATTTGGTTCTATGGTAGTATGAGAACGTGTATGAGAATATTGATGAATTTGTGTATTAACAACATGGTAGAACAGTTATTGTTAGGATTATGTTAATGTTGGAATGGTTATTTATATTTTGATGTAATTTTATTTATTTGTGTGTTTATTAAATATTTTGTGGTTTGAGTTTGAATATTTGGTTGGACTATTGTATATTGGATTGTGTAGTAGTATTGATATTCTAATGTTTGGAAGAGAAATGTGGTTGGAAGGCTAAATCTGAAGCAAATTAAAAAAAAAACAGCAGATTTCCGACGGCTTCCGACGGCTTCCGACAGCTTATTGGTCAAAATTCCCGACGGTTACCGACGGATAACGACGGCCTGTTTCAGACGATTCCCGACGGTTTCCGACGGATTCCGACGAGTGTCGGAATCCGTCGGAAACCGTCGGGAATCGTCTGTATCCGTCGGAAATGTATACGGCAGCCTCCGTCGGAAACCGTCGGAAGTACTGCTTCCCGACAACGCCATTTCCGACGGTCATTTCCGACGGCGGCCGACGGGTTCCGACGGCCGCCGACGGCTTTTGGCCGTCGGAAAACGTGTTTCCCCTTGTAGTGATTAAAGTAATAAAAAATAGTTCTTCTAATCTGAACATTTAAACCTAAAAAGCATTAAAAGAATCAAAACTGACATTATTTTCGAAACTAAAAGCTTAGATGCGACTTAATAGTTTCATCACTTGCCCTTTAAACTTTTGCAGCTCGTGCATCATTTAAGTTTATAGATTGTGCATAAATTGTGTGTTGTTAAAGTCACGTTTTCATATAGGCCGAATTATATTTATAAATATATATACATATTTAATTTATAATTAAACATAATTTTGTTTCTGGAAATTTAAAAAACTTTTCGACAATCCATTTATTTTTAAAAATATTTTTTTTTCATATAGACTACTTATATTTATAAAAATATATACAAATTTAATTTTATAATTAAACATAAATTTGTTTTCAGAAAGTAAAAAAAACCTTTCTTCCATATATTTATTTTTAATAATACAACTATGTTTTTAAATATATGTATAAAATTTAATTCTATATATTTTACATAAAACTATTTTATATCCTTTATATATATGTATGTATATATGTATGTATGTATATGTGTGTGTATTTCTAAATTTCTTTTTAGAAATTTTTAAAAACTTATCGACCACCTATTTATTTTTAACACACACATGCACACATATATATAACCTATTCGTTTTATAGTATTTTGACCTAATATTGTAATTTGAATCTAATTCTTAGATCTGGTTTAGGATTAAATATTTATCTACAAAATTAAACTATATAATTTTTAGTTAAAATTCAGATTTGAAAATTCAAACTTAGTCAACATATGCGTAGTAGATATAAATCCAAATATCTAATTATGTATAAATTTACCATGTACACCGTATGTTATGTTGTGCATGACCATTATACACATATGAGTATACCAGGATATACTCATATACTATATTAATTTTGTTTAATTAAATTCATTAATTAACTAAATCAGAAAATTACATAAAATAATATTTTATTTAAATTAATTAGAATGGATCCAATAAACCCTTTAGACTTTATAGGTCCAATATGATCTAAAATAGAATTTTTTTTTTGAAACTCACCTATTTCACCCACTTCTGATCGACTCGGATCCAACAACCATAAAGTATCATGATAAGAGTGTTGAATGTTGAGAGAGAGAAAGATCCATTTTAGACTACATCTTTCCACAAGATGGTGGAGCTATATAAGGAAAGAGCTGTCATGTAAAGAAATAATAGCTTCCTCCACTATGAAAATATTGTTTATGATTAGTTATGGAGCATCCAACAATGAAAAATAAGTGTAGAATGTTGTCATAATGTTCCGGACTATTGAGAAAGAAATTGAAAGACCATTAAAGTGATATTATGATAGTAAATAGTAGCATTATCTTCCAATGACGGGAGAGTGAGAAATTGATTGTAATCCATAAAATAAAGCATTTTGTGACAAACTCAATTATAGCGGATCCTCTTACATATGGATTTTCATCCAAGATCTTTCATGAGCATGTTGCTCAAATGGACGTACCTTCTATGTAAGGATATTATGGTTTAGAAGGGGCTTGTAATTGGCATAGTCATGTCACATTGCTCTATACTTTGGTTATGGATATATTTAGTATTTTATACTTGTGATCAAAAATGAAGTAATAAAGTTTTTCTATTCATTCTATGTTGTTCAAATGTTGGACGTTTTTATTGCTAAAGTAGGACCAGTAGGAAATAGAATTGTATAGATCACATTTCATATAATTTTCATGCTAAGCATCCATGATTGATTAATGTCATTTGATTGTATTGCTATATATGTCCATTGATGGGTTCAGATACATAAAGTTAAAGAAAGCCACAAGCCAACATGGTTGACTCAGTTGGTTGGTAGTCTAGACTACGAGATTAAATGTCATGAGTTCGATTATCGAGATTGACATTTGTTGGTATTAATGAACCATGTTAAAAAAAGAGTAGAAGTGATATTGCTTTAGCCAACAGGGTTGGCAGTTCAAATTGCGAGATCAAAGGTACGAGTTCGATCCTAGAGATCGACACTTGATAAATTCTCCAACATGGTTGGCTCAGTTGGTTGGTTATTTAGACTACAAAATTAAAGGTCATGAGTTCTATCCTTGATATCGACGTTTGTTGGCATTAATGAACCTTGTTCGAAAAAAGTAAAGAAATCCACTTTGATCCATTGTCGGCTTAGTTAATGGATGTGATTTATTTCGAAAATACCTTATGTTAGCAAAATACTCTGAAGCTTATAAAGTTACACGCATTGATGATGTTACACATATACCCTGAGGGAGACTGTTGGAAAAATTCAACATGTAAGGCCATACATGTAAATATGAAATGCGTTTGTAATTGTAAACAAAGCCTTACGAAAATTATCAAATTAAAAAATAAAACATTTAAGATATAAAGATGTAACTGCCATGAAATGTATCCAGGAGACCATGATGATTTTCAATTTGTTGAAGGGTCAAATTGAAATATATCAAACTATTATAAACAAGGGATTATGGTCCTCTAAATTACACAAGCTCTAATCATTATCTTATCATCTTTTATGAAGATAATTCAAATTTAGGGTTTGTATCAATTTGGAAGATCACACCAGTTCTTCTTCTCTTTTAACCAGCAATGATGGATTCAGGTACGCAATATTTAGCACTTTCCTCATTTATTCTCAATTGAATTAATATGAGTTATCTTCGTATCTTTGAATTCATGACTAGTTGACTTTAAAGTATAATTAATCCTAACAACATGTTGATATTATATAGATTCTCATTCGAGTCATATGTAATTAAATAAAATTAAAAGTTCAAAATTTTGTCGTAATTACTTGGATGCTTTAATATGTTCAGGGCTGACCCAATGTAAAATTGGGCCCTGGACAAACTACTACTCTAACTACTCTAGGCCTAATGCAACGTTATGAACATAATTATGTGATTGTAATTAAACTGGGAATATGATGTAAAATTCAAATTGCATCAAAATAATTATGTTTTATATACAAAAAATATATTAAAAGTCCATCCAAAAGTAACAATTTACTAATCTTAGCTACACATGTTACAAAAACTTAATCATCCATTTGACCATCTCAGTTAAGTATATCACTCTTAATACATTTTTTATCCAAAGTCGTAAATTTTATCATTTTGCTTAATACTTTCAAATACATCGTTCTCAACACACCCAATTAAGCACAATAAAGCAAATAAATTAATATTCAGTGATTACTACATAACTTGATTTTTGATTTATAAGCTAATTTCCTTTCCCAATTATTCCAACATTAAAAAATGATAAATGATTGAATTTTATGTCAATATTAAAAATAATTTTGTTTAAGAAAATATTAAACTCAATTTCCTAAGTGATACAAAAGATACCTTAAATGATATAAAATCGTTAGATATTCGGTCGCTAATATAACAATTTTTTGTTTATATTGCACAAATTGGAAACAATTCATTTGATTTAGCATTTCAAATGTAAATTTCATGTTAATTAAACATGCAAACAATTTTTTTTCAATTTAATTGCTAATTTAGAGGCGTAAATCACTCGATTTCACTAATATATACAAGCTTTTAAATCTTAATTAAAATAACAACTATAAATCTCATAGGTACCAAATTTTGAGTAACACAAAAAGTAGGCATAAAATAATACCTACAAACAGAGAACAAATACTGAAAGGGACCATCGAATGTGCAAAGAGAAAAAAAATTTAGCAAAATAATTTGTTAATTGCTAATTTTTAGTTGCAAATATTCTTCCAGGGAATAATTTATAAATAATAAATGGGAAAAGACAGGAGTGAACAATCAAGCTCCAAAGAAAGAAGTAAAATTACAAATGTCACTAGGAGTTTTATGGAAAGAACCTTGAATTAATTAGATGTAGATGGACTGAGGAAAACTTGATAATTGTGCTTGTACAATTATTTTTTGTTCAAATAAATATATAGTAAAAAAATATATTTGGGTCTTCTTATGAACTAGGCCATCGCCCAACTTACCCATCCTAAGGACCTGCTCTGAATATGTTACGAGGTCAATTCCAAATTTTACCATTTAATATAGGACAAATTTTCAAGTGGGCTAATTTTCGAAACTATTTCACGGTTAGAGTTAGTTTGTAAACTTATTACCAAATAGGATTGGTTTTACCCCAATCAACATACACGTAAGCAGTGTTCCAACTGCCAACGTATTTGCTCAATTATGAGTTGCGCATATGGTCATATAATTTTTGCGCAACTCGTAGTTGCGCAAATGGAATATATTAGCCAAATGGAAAAGCGCAAATAAGAGATGCACTTTTCCATTTTCTTAACAAACCAAAATGGTGCAACTATGAGTTGTGCTTAATTGATAGTATTATATGCGCAACTCATAGTTACACAACTTACAAATATTGAAGTTTACATAATATGAACAACTCGTAGTTGCGCCTGCACTGCCACATAAAGGTAGCAACAACCCCACCATACCATTTCATTTTCTAAATTCTTTTGCTTCCCATGAAGTTCTGCTCGAACCCATTAGCCTCAAATCTCAAAATTTGATTTTTTTATCAATTCCGCTCAAAATTAACAAATTTCTTCGTCAATCTTCAACTATAACAAATCTATCAGAATGGAAGCGGGATCTTTGTCAACACAGTTCGATTTTGGTATTGTCTAAACCTTAGGTTTATTTATTAATTTCTAATTTGTGTATTATTTGTTTCTATTTGCAAGAAACATTATCAATTGGCATGTTTTAGGTGTTAATGATCCAATTCGTACGGTTGAATCAATCATTTATTGTAAACGATGTTAAAAATATGGGTTTTTGTTGCATGAACTTTCAAAATCGGAAAGCGGACCTGTCGATAGTACCGTGCTATATTTGTGGGATAATCACCACGCAAATGTTAAAGATTTAATGAGGGTATTTTTTTATTTTGTAAATATAGTAAATAGTTTAAGATTTTTAGCATTTTGAATTAACTGTACGTTATAAGTATTTGTTTTGTAGAGTGTAAAACCAGTTGACTGTCAGGATCATTCGCAGAGTTTCGAAGATCTAATGGAGATGGTTGATGATCACCGAGTTCAACAATTACTTCATAAAGCAGGCTTCTGGTATTTCATTCAAATAAAGTATATCGGATTTGATAGGTCTTTACTGATAGCATTATGTGATAGATGGAGTCCCGAGACTTGCACCTTTCATTTTTCAGTTGAAGAAATGATAATAACTTTACAAGTTATTTCTATTTTGCTCGGCCTTCCTATAGAAGGCGCCATTCTGAATTACAGTGGTAATATAGACGTCGATGATTTTTGTCACTGTTTGCTTGGTGAAATTCTATCCCTCGAAGCGGTGGTTAATAGAAGAGAGTTAAAGGTTAAATGGATAAATGACCTTATAATTGGCCGGGAGATTACTACCGATTCATCTGTTGAGGAGCTAGAACATTTCACACGGCTGCCATATTACTTCTTATAGCATCCCGTCCTTTTCCAAACCATTCAAAGGGTCGAGTAAGTGTCAAATGGTTATACATGCTACAGGACTTTACCACTATTTTTTTATTATTCATGGGGTAGCGTGGTTTTATGCGCTTTGTATAAGGAGTTAGATAATGTGGCACTAAGGAAGTCAAACGGGTTAGCTGGTTGCCTAATCCTTCTGCAGGTATATCGTTTTTCACTTATAATTGGGTTAATATTTTGAAAGACCTTGTTAAACACTGATAATGTGTAGGTTTGGTCATGGACGCGTATTTCTATTGGTCGTCCAAATGTTCGTGCCAATGTAGCTGCTGGATTATCTTACGGTGCCAGGTAAAAACCGCTAGTAATTTCTATTGAAAACTCTATGTTTTAGTACAATATTCACACATTATTTGGTTCATTGGTTGTAGATGGATGGGAGATAGACATTGGAGAGATAATCCAGCCCGCCATCCCACATTCTATCACAATGAGGTCGATGTTATGAAGCAACATAATGTTGATTGGACGTCGTACACAGCTATGATTGCATAGGATTTGCCGCCAATTTGCTTGGATGGAGAACAGACTTGGTATTCAAGAACCTCAATCATTCGCTTGCAAAGTGTGTCCATGCACTACCCAGATAGAGTGATGAGGCAATTTGGCCTTCATCATCATATGCCAGATGCAGCCGAGTAAGTTTTCCCATACGGTTGAAACAAGATTTGTATAACACGTACGTAGCAAGATGGGATCACTAGTTGGATCATGTTCAAGTTGAACGCGTACCAAGAGTCATCTAACAATACTACAGTTGGTACCGGCATATAACACGATGGTTTATTCTTAAAGAATCGTCTACTAAGTTGCCTAGATATGCTCCACGGGGACCAGTGGAACGTGACTTGGTACGTGTAAATAAGTTTTCATCCCTTAACTCGTTCAACTAGCTTTACTTACTTACACCAATACTTCTTTTGTTTTAGGTTCAAGTTTTGTACCTCATTTCAAATGAAGTTAATGATGTTCTTGCGGATCATGGAGATGAAGATTGAGTAAAAGGTAAGCAGTTCAACATCAAAGAAATTATCAAGTTGCTTCTTGGTAGACACAAGCTTGAACGACCACCGTCGTATGTGCCTCCTCCGCCCGAGGCTTTTGCTTGTACATACCAACGAAGACGTTTTAGAGGCACGGATGGTTCTTTACAAGGCAATCAACTGGTGTAGGACATAGTTGAAGCCGGACCATCTCAACCGTCTCCGACTCAAACACAAAGAACACCATGCAAACTTAGAAACTTAAGAAATTAGGTATTATGGTATGTGTACTTAGGTTGTTTAATTTAGTTTGTAAGTTGGTTGCTTTCGTATAAAGTTGTACTTTGTTGTTTTGAACTTGTATTCACATTTGAAGTTGAACTTTGTTAATGTACAATCAAGTTATGTACATTATTTAATAGATTTGTGGTTTTGCAACTTGTAGTTGTTGTTTTCGTATATATAGTTGAATTAGATTTGCGTGAAATATGTTGGTTTTGAATGAAATGCATATTTTGTTTCTATATATGTGAGCTGCTGTTTGGAGAGCAACAGCAGGTTATAGGCGCAACTCAAAGTTGTGTCTGTAACGCAAAGAAGAGCGCAACTTTGAGTTGCGCTCTATCATATACACAATTGCGCAACTCAAAGTTGCACTGACGTGTACAGCAAGGAGCGCAACTCAAAGTTGCGCCTGTATTCATGGGCCGCTCCTACTAGCCCAACAGCAGCTTATAACAACCTGTACTCCTCTCCACTTCAACAGAACTCCTCAAACCCAATATATTTCAGAAACCTAAACTCCATTGCTCTTACGACAACTCAACTAAAAATATAACAAATCCACTCAAATTCATTTAAATCGAAAAAGATCAACATAAGATTTCACTTTCATCTACATTTGAGATAAATTTTTGAAATCCTTCTCTGCTTATTTTGTTAGATCTATTATTGAAATTTAGTTTCTTGAAATTTTTTAGATCTATGACCACTGTGCCGATTATTTGTCACCATGACAGCGATTTAATCATTGACGAGAATAGCAGGCCAACCTTTGTTGGAAGAAAGCATAAAGGATCTAAAGTGAGGAAGGGTTGTAATTTTCTTAAGTTGAAAACAGCAATTTACAAAGCTACGAAGATTAATTTTACCGAATTCGACATCTCGTTGGTAAGTAAATGAGTAACAGATGATGGCCCGATTACTATTGAGGTAAACGTCGACGACGACGTCAATTCTATGTTTTGCGTAGGGATGAAAGTAATTGAGTTGTACGTTAAGAAGGAGGGGATGGTACAAACAACTGAACTGCAAGCTCATATATTTGATTATGCAAGCCAACCATGACCGAATAATACTTCCGAGCAAAGTCAAATGTATTACCCATACAAATTCTACCAGCCACATAATGTTTACGCACAAACAGCTGGGTATGATTTCATGTGATGCATGTATGTTTCATTCATGGTCTCATGTTTTATGTAATTAACACTCATATGTTTGTTTACAGGTTGTATGCACAAACATCCGACTACGATTTCATGCCATATCCGTCGTAGTCACCTGGGTATGGTTTCATGTCGTATCCTCCACAGTCAATTCCAACTCTGAATTTAAACGAATACTTGCAAGAAATTGAAGATAAAGACGTTGAAACTGAAGATATGGATGGTGGAAATGCTGATAATGATGCATCACATTTGGATAGCATGGAAATCGCCGCTTCACTTGACGAGGATGAGACATGGATAGATCTATGAATGTTAACAATGATGCTCCATTAGATGATATTCCAGAGGAAGTTGATGACATTGACAAGCATATCGAGATGGAAGAACCATTAGAGCATAACCAATGCAATGACACAATCATGGAAAGATCTATTATGCAAGAAGTTCAATTTACCGATGAAATGTTTGGACTTGAATGTGTGGAGAAAGGCCCTCGAGTCGGTATAATTTTTAAATCAAAGGAATATTTAATTGAACATATAAGTGAATGGTCGATAAAATGTTCAGTTTCATTTAAAGACATAAAGTCTCGTGCTAAAGAGTTCACTGCTATATGTGATATTGATGTAAATTGTCCATGGCGGCTTCATGCTATTGATTCTCAAAGAGATCATGCTGGATGGTGGATGATAAAAAAATATGGTGGTGGTCACAAACGCTCAAATCCAATCATCGACTCGAACCAAAAACAAGCAATAGCCAAATTCATTTGCACCAAAGTCCTTGCACATGTTCAATCGAACCCAAGTTACACTGCAAAATCTGTCCAAGAGCTTATGGAAAATACGTACAAAATTCAAATAAGCTACATGAGAGCTTGGAAAGAACTAAGCAAAGCCGTTTCTAAAATATTTGACGATTGAGAATCTTCATACAGTGACTTGTCACATTTTTTTCGTGCAATACAGAAATGCAATTCAAGCACTGTTTATCATGTTCATACAGAAAGCGTTCAATTTTGGGGGGATTTCTGGGCATTTGGACCGAGCATTAAAGGTTCAAGCCTTTTCATCATGTTCTTTCTATTGATAGAACACATCTTTATGGTAAATATCAAGGTATGTTGCTTGTGACTACAGGAGTTAATGCAAAAAACTCTCATTTTCCTTTGACATTTTTTATTGTACGAACCGAATTAGCAGAGAATTGGGGATGTTTTCTTCATGCACGGGACACTTAATTCCATCTTTTAATGCAAAATACATTATATTCATTTCTGATAGAATGCAAGGAATTCCAACCGCCTTGCAAGAGAAATGGAGAAGACCGCATCATCATCACTTCTGCCTTCATCATTTGATAGCAAACTACAAAAAGGCTGGTTTTGGTAGCACAATTTTGAAAATTTTATTATATGCTTGTGCTGAAGCAAGAGACGAGGTAACATAAAAAGAACTAAGAGGGTAACTAAAAAATGTAAGTCCGGCTGCTGACAGATGGATTAACAGAAGTCTCAAACATAAGGATGAATAGTGGGCTCTTTACAAGGACAACGATAAACGTTTTTGCATGATGCTACCAATGCTTCGGAGAGTTTCAATGGAGTTCTAAAAGGTGCAAGATCATTGCTAGTACACAACAAAAGGCATTTCCATTAGCGACGGCTAGAATGCGACGCCGGCCGTCGCTAAAAGGCGATGCAAAAACAGTCGACACCAATAGGTTTAGCGACGGCTTTAGCGATGACGTCGTTGCAAGTTTAGCGACGGCTAGCGTCACTGCTTTAAACACGTGGCAAATCCAGAGTGGTTGTTAGGCTGCCGCTTACCGACACTAGCCAACGTAAAACTGGGTAAATTGACCATAGCATGCCGTCGCTAGCCGACGCAAGCCTGGACAACTGGGCCGTTGCTAGCCGTCGCAAGCTGTCGTAATACTGGGTAATTTTTTTAAATCTGTAGCTTCTCTTTGAACCATCGAACCATGCAAATATCATCATATCTCTATACATCTCATCTACAACACATATAAATCCAATTTCGCAACTACAACCATCACATATCACACATAAGCAAGTATATAACGCAAAAATCAATATCTGCATCAACATTCCATCAAACAACGCCTATATTCCATCAAACAACACAACCATACTTAAAAATACTCATGTCCATGAAACAAAACATCCACAAATATTTCAAATAACACAACCGTACTGACAAATACTCATGTCCATCAAACAAAACATCCACAAAACCATCTAGAAAAAAACATCAAACAAGTATCAAATCTATCAACACATGTCCAATAAATATAAAACAAAATGAACAAAATCCATCAAACACCACAGTCATACCTACTCATCGTCATCTCTCGACCCATCCTCCCTAGGTATTCTTCCGTGCTCTGCTAAATATGTCGCAATCTGCTTATTTAGCAGCTGCGCCAATGCTTCGCTCTTTCACCAATCATTGAACTATGCCATCTGTTGTTTCAGCTGAGTCTCCTATAAGCCGTCTGGGTCATTATCGCCTGTAAAATAGTTAATAGCGAGTTATAATTTGTGTTCAATATAAAATAAAATTTATATATTAGTTAATGAAGCAGTTTACCTCCTGATTTCCATAACTGTAATGCCTATTTCACGAAGGAGGGTCAATCAGAGCATCCCATGTACGGTTCAACTCCTCCAAGGTCAACTCATCGCCAGTGGACGGCGCCACTCGAGCTGCTCCGCTTCATATCTTTCCTGTGATGACGTACATAAGTTTGCTACAATAAATATTCAATTTAAAACTTATGAAATGTGAAGTAAAAAAAAGCATGTTTACCATTACGGATTGAGATTTATTGTCCGTCCAAGCATATGAAACTTTGCCATCCTCATCTGTCTGCTCCATGGCATGCATGTGTGCGAAGACTTTTGCCATTGTAGGCTCACAGTTATACTTCTTATTCTGAAATTAAATATATGAATAAACAATGTTACCAATATGATTAAATATCAATAATCTATTTATAATCGCAATCTATAAATTTACCAATTTCTTTCGATGTTGTTGGAAGGATTTAGAGCCACCGCGGTGTACAATATGATTTTTATTCCTATTTGCATGGTTCCGCGATGATATTTCCTGTAAATTTAAATATATTATTAACTAAAGTAATGCAACTAATATACGAAATTTAAATAAATTATAATAACAATATAAAATTAAATAACTTACTTTAAATTCAGGAGTATTCTAGAGCTGAAGAAATTCAGCCCAAACATCAGCGCTCATCCAAGCGGGTTTTTTATTCGAATTCTTTGCCTTTGAGAGAGTGTCCCTATAATTTTTCCGCATCTTTTAGTTCCAGTGGTTTCTAAAAATATCCTTATCTTCCGGATCAACACGTATCGCAGCCTACATGTTGAAATTAATTTGAATTATATACATTATATTAACTTTCAAATGAATTATAAATTTATACTTACCATCAAGTCGGCCCATATAACGTTCATAACATGGTCTGGGATGTCGTCCCAACGATCCCAACATCCTGACATCTGACACTTGAATGTCTTCTTGGAGACTTGAAGAATGTAGTTCGAAGGCTCCACCTCGAAACCCCTATTTAAATTTTGATGTAGCCATTTAATAAATTTTAAATAATATACATGCAATAAATTTGAGACTTACCCTGCACTCCTCGGAACGACCTCTACTACTAGACGTAAATTCGACGCCGTGCCGTTGGAACTCAAGCCAGGATAAGAAGAAGGCCGAGATCTGTTGGAATGTATCCTATAAGACATATATATCTGCGACAAACATATTATTTCATATAATGAAAAAACATATCAATTTATTATTATAAAATATGTTTGATCAATCATCACATAAAACTTCCACTAAAACATCATAAATGAAACAAGATCTCCTGAATACATACATAGAATTAACAGTGTTTTCAACTCTTTAATCAATGGTTGTAAATAAACATCGATTTCTTGTGTCGGATCATCAGGGCCAGGGACGACAATGGTGAGAACCATATATAGAGTTTTCATACACATCCACGGAGGTACACTATAAGGAGTAACGATAATAAGCCAAGATGAATATTTACTACCAAACTGAGAGAATGGTGAAAATCCATCAGTACATAAACCAAGTCTACATTACGGCTCTCTGCAGCAAACGCATGTTACGTCTTATCGAAATGTTTGCATACCTCTCCACCAGATGGATGTGTCAAACTTCCCTCTTCATGATGCCATCGCCTATGACATGACATAGCTGAAGACGTATATAATCTTTGAAGTCTAGGAGTGATGGGTAAATAATGCATTCACTTATATGGAACTTCATTTCCTTTCTTTTTTTTGGTTTGTATCTTTTCTCATTACATATTTTGCAGTTTCTAAGGTTAATGTCATCTTTCCAATACAACATGCAACCCTTTATACATGTATCTATCTTTTGGTATGGCAGACCGAAAGCCGACATAAGTGTTTTTACTTTATAATGAATGTTACACATCAGATTATTGGGTGGCATATGTCGTTTTGCAGCTTATACAAATGCTATAAATCCAGCTTTTGTAAAGTTGAATTTTGATTTCATAGTGATGTATTCAGCGGTTACTGATAGCTCGGTTCTGCTTTTACAACCATCCTACAATAGCCTATTAGCAGCATTCAATAAATCATAAATTCTTTTCGCTTCCATATTCGATTCTTCTTCGATATTCACATTTTCATCGTCAACTTGAATGGTGAGGAACATTGATCGTGCTGCATCTTCCACCATATCTTCTATTGGATTCGTCATTACATAATCATTCTCTTACGCTACAAGATTAGGTGTTGGTACAACAAGTTCTCCGTGACGATCCCACAAATAATAATTTGACGCAAAACCAGATTTATACAAATGTACTTTAACTGTATTTGGTTTCCAATGCTTCAAATGTTAGCACTTACTACAAGGGCAACGAAGTTCTTCGTTATTTCGAATATTAGATGTAGCGAATCTAATAAATTCGTCTACACCATTGAAAAAATGTTCCTTCACTGAACCTTTCATACCAGTTCCGATTTCATACATCCAAGTACGGTCGAGAAAATAATTGAACATTGTTCCTAATTTAAAAATATATGTTAGTAATTTCAACAACACCTAAATTTTGTCTAAAATAAAATTAAAACCTTTTGGGACTAAAGACTTCATACACCACACTTCCATCTAATTTCGATAGCACTTCACTTCACTTCACTTCTCTTCTACTCTTCTACACATAACTTTGCATCCAAGAGGTATGTTATTGTTGTTGCATTTTCTAAAATAAACTAAAGCCTTTTGGTACTAGAGGCTTTAATTTGTTGTTGTAGTATTTGTTAAAATAATACTTAACGCTTATTTTCAAACTAAAATTTATTATTTCTGAATTTATAATTTCACTTCACTTCATTTCTCAATTCTATAATTCATTCAACTATTTAATATTTTATTAACTAAATTTGAAATTTTTTTTGGCAAGGCTAGCCGGTTTTATAGTGGACCGTCCACTTTTTATTACAAACGTAATAAAAGTTGAAGTACAGGAGTAAGGTCAAAGCACCTTAACTACTAAATAAAATGGAAAAATCAGCACAGGAATGTGACAAACTTGTCACAGTACTAAAGTAATACGAGGGCTAGGGCTCCTCCAAAATGGAAGAGTCACCATCGCCAACAGATACCAAAGGGTCTATCCCACAAAGACCAACATAGGGGATGAAACGGATAGCAAGACTAGGGTCGTAATCCAAAACATCAGGAGAGTAAATGAAAGAGCGGTCCCAGGAATAGTCGGCTAGCATGGTAGAATTCTCGCTCGCAGAAACACCATCCAAATCAAGAACTAATGCATCACCAGACGGAATGTAAAATAGGCATCTAAGGTCCATCTGATCATCGGAAACAAATCTGAAAAAAAATCCATTCACTGGGCTATATCTCACATCAGAAACAAGGTCAACCCAACACCTTTCAGAATCTTCCCAAACAATCCAGGTAGAATCAGAATCCAGAGGATTATCTGGGGCAGCAGTAGGAACCACATCAATAGGAGGAGAGGCAGGCCGAGGAGAGGAGGTCGGCAGACCAGGGACATTTAAAGGAACTTCAAGAGGAGTAGCCAGAGAGACCTTGGGAACCCATTTCCTAAGAGGAGGCCGAGGAAGAGGGATCTTAGGCGCAGCAGCGGAAGCAACAGAATGGGTGCAGTCGGAAGATATGTGGCCGAAGGAGTGACAGGAGGTACAAATGTCCGGGACCCAACCATAGCGAACACGCATGTCAACTACATGACCAACAACTAACTGAACAGGAATAGTGGAAGGAAGAGGCTTAAGGGGGGTAATCTCAATCAGAGCTTTAGCGTACACCAGCTTGACACGAGCAACCGTATTAGCATCAAAACATTTCAGTTTACCAACATTGCATGCTAGCCAATTCAAACCAAGCAGAGGTTGTAGAGCAGAAGGAATATGAGAAAAAAAGACCCAGACGGAGATAGATAGAACCTTCTCACGAGCATAAGCAACCGAAGGGGACCAGGGAGTAATAATAAAAGGTTTACCATCAAAAAAAGAAGGCTCAGCCTCAAGAACATGACGTCGATCCTCAGAAGAGGAGAACAACAAGAAGTACATAGAGTCAACCAGCTTAACACGAAGATTACCCCGAAGCTTCCAAGCTTTACGACAAACAGAAGACGCATCAAGAAGGCGATGATTAGGATCCAAAAAGAAACCAACTAAATATTCAGACCAATAGTCCAACCCAGCTTGCATTACATTTGGAGGTGGGATCATCACTCCATTTACCTCAACGATATCAAAATCCACTGGTTCATAAACACCCGCGTTCCGGGGCAGAGATGAAAAGAGCGAAGACCATGTTTTGGATCCAGGAGGGGGAGGAGCAGCAGGATGATCGGAATCCACAAAGGCACAGCCAACATATGGCTTATGCCCAACAGGGGGGAGTTCGCAAGCATCGATACACCAGAACCCAATATACTGTTGTTAGAGACATCTTTCACATTAGAATTTGCACAAACACCTGGAGTGCACCTGTGGACATTGCTAAAACATATTATACACTTATTTTCGCGTAAACTATAAAAAACATTATTCTAAACTTTAAAAAACATTCGCGTCAACTTTAAAACATTATATTCATTTCTTAGTTTTTAAAAATCGATTTTAGTACAATATTTGTTTCAAAAAAAAGTATTATTTCAAATTAAAATTTATTATTTCACTTCACTTCATTTCTTAATTTTATAATTCATTCAACTATTTAAATATTTTATTAACTAAATTTTAAAACATATTTTACAATTCAATTAACTATTTAAATTTTGAACCGATTTTGTAAACTAAAATTTGAAGTTTGCACTAATTTTAATCAATAATTATACACTAATATTTGCACTTATTTTAATCAATAATTATACACTAATTATAAAACATGTTTTACAATTCATTTAACTATATAGCAGCATATTAATCAATAACTATACACTAATTTTTGCGCAAATTATAACAAACATTGTTTTGAACTATACTAACATTCGCGTAAACTTATCGATAAACATATTAATCAATAATTATACATTGTTTTTTGGATTTTAAACCAACCTTACTTTTTGGTGCGAAAGAATGAAAAGCTTTCAGTTTCGCGGATTTTTGATCTCTGTACACAGATCTGCGTCGACTAGCGACTGCTAGCGTTGATTTTAGTATAATATTTGTTTCAATTTTTTTATTATTATTTCAAGCTAAAATTTATTATTTCTTCATTTATTATTTCTTAATTTATTATTTCTTAATTTATTATTTCTTAATTTATTATTTCATTTCACTTCATTTCTTAATTTTATAATTCATTCAACTATTTAAATATTTTATTAACTAAATTTCAATTTTAAAAACATATTTTACAATTCAGTTAACTATTTAAATTTTTAATTTACCGATTTTGTAAACTAAAATTCGAAGTTTGCACTATGATAAATTAAAATAAATTTATTTTTTTACTAACCACTAACACTTATAATTAACACACATTGATTAACTAAAAAATATTACTTATATTTAACCGTACCAATCTAGCAGCATATTAATCAATAATTATACACTAATTTTCACGTAAACTATAACAAACATTGTTCTAAACTATAACAAACATTCGCGTAAACTTATCAATAAGCATATTAATCAATAATTATACACTAATTTTGATTTTAAATCAACTTTAATTTTTAATTACAAATTAAACAATCAAACCACTAATTAATATCACCAAATCAACTAATACACTATTATCATCAACTAATACGCAATAATCATCAACTTCAAACCCATAATCAACTAACTTTCGAAATTAGAGTTTTAATTATATCCCCAAATCAACTAATTCATTATTATCATAAACTAATATAGAATGATCATCAATTTCTAACCCACAACCAATTTTCGAAATTAAGGTTTTAACCATACATAGATTAAGCTGAAATTGGAGAGGGATGAGATACCGACGAGCTTTGGAGGGTTTAGACAATCTAGGCGGTTGGAGGCGACTGGCGACGGATGACGTGGGTAGGCGCCGCGGCGGCTTAAATAAGCTTCATTTTATTTTTTGGTGGGAAACGATAATGGTTTCTAGTTTATGATTGGACCTGTATACTCATAGTGTGCGTCGGCTAGCGATGGCTAGCGTCGGCCGTTTATTTTAGCCGTCGCCACTGACGCAAAAGGCTGCCACTATAGGCAGCCTCTGTTGTAGTGGTAAAGGCATTAGTAGCACGTAACTTACATCGTCTTAATAGCTACTTCTACGAAGACGTATTGATGGACTGAGTACACAGCTGCACTCACGCCAACGTATGAAAAAATGATGGAAAAATATGCAGCAGAAGTACGAAATATGAGCATTAACAGGTTTAGCTTGATGGAGTGGCAAAAAACAGACACAAACGCATGTAACGACACAGTAAATATTGCCAATGACAACTGCAACTGTTAATGCAATATTCCTATTCTTGCCTATTTTCCATGTTCTCATGTTTTAGCTGTATATGCACGATGCAGAGGAGGTGCGAACAAAGCTTACCATGATCTTATTTCGTTGTGGTTTACAGCAGGCAGTTATAGACATAGTTATTCTTCGCTTTTTCATCATGTGTCCAACAGTAGATGTTGGGATGCACATGAAGGTCCAACTATACACCCGTCGCCAACACGTAGAAATACAGGAAGATCGAGGTCCACAAGAATTATGGGGGTCATGCATGAAATGGAGGACAGAAGACATGACAGATGTGGACAATGCAGTAACTTGGGTCATAAGAGAAGAACGTGCAGGAAGCAATAACTTATTTGATTGTTTTTACTACTTATGTCATTCGTGTACCGTATAACTTTTATTTTTATTCTGTACGCAACTTTGATATTAAAAGTTATCTTTTGTCGAATATTTATGTTAATTGCTATGTTCTGTAACTTTGAGTTATTTTGTACGCAGCAATTGTACGTAATATCCACAGTATGCTACGTGGTACAACAACAAAGTAATACATCAAACATTAAATAAACATTACAGCCAAAAAGTAATACATCAAATATTGCATAACCATTACAACAACCAAGTAATAAAACAACCCAGTAATACAACAACCATTAAAACTAATGCATACACAACTCCATTAAACAAGTCTGATACAGAACCATTACATCACAATTGCACTAACCGGTTTACCATACACTTTTTCAAATTGGATTTAAGGACTGCAAATAGTTTACCTGATGTCGTAGCATACTATTTTCCTTTTCTAATCATCTCATTTCGGCTTGCAGCTTTAGTGCATATTCAACTCCCCTATGGGCCAACGGACGATCCAACCATTTGAAGAATTTATAGCACTGAACACCATTCGGGTTAGTTATATATTCTAGGTAACTAGCACATTCGTAAAACCGACGTCCGACATTTGTTTGAGCCTTGCATATAACTAGCTCACAAATATCTCCACATTGACAAATTAGATGTGTTGGTTGTCTCACTCGACATTTGCGACTAATTTGTTTTCCCGGTCTTTGATTCGGTTTACCTAAGCAAACATGATTCTCCAAACCAGATTCAACAACAGCACCAATATTTTGAGGAACTATCTCAAATTGAGTTTCAAGAACTGTTTCAAACCGAGTTTCATGAACAAATTCGGATTCAGCTTCCAACTGTTCACAATATTTCACCAATACTTCATCTAAGATCTCCCAATTATCCATATCGGTTCGGCTAGCTTAATATGAAAGGTATAGAACTATAAATCAATATAAAAACATAAAACATTTCAAAATGACAATAGATTCGAAAATAAAGTTTATTCAATTACCTTGCAAAGATTGTTGTAGCTTTGTTCAAATCAATTAATTATGTAGAAATATGACGATTTTAAGTGGATTTGTCGAATAAATTATAATTTGGTGACTGAGGGGTTTGAGGTTCGGAATTGAAAAATTTGGAAGGATGAATGAATGACAATGTGAGTGTGGTGCAAAAAAGTGTGAGTGCTGCTGTTTTTATATACAACAGAACATATAAGTGCAATTTTGAGTTGCGCTAAATAAATTATTACATATGTGCAACTCATATTTTTGTCATGTTGGTTTGATGAGAAAATGAAAAAGCACAATATCTCTTATTTGCGCTTTTTCATTTGCGCAAAAATTATTTGATCATATGTGCAACTCATAGTTGCACAAATACGTTGGCAGTTGCAACACAGTTGATGTGGATGCTGACTGGGCTAAAACCAGCTCTATTTGATAATAAATTTACAAACTAACTTTAAATGTGAAATAGTTTCAAAAATTAGCATGCTTTGAAAATTTGTCCTTTGATATAATTAGTCAAAAATATTATTATAAAAGATATTTACGGAGATTGAAAATTCCACAAATCGCTTGTTTATTACAATATTTTGACATTACAGTCGAGTAAAAGTACTTTAAAATTAAATAAAGAAGAAATTATGTATGATATGGTAGTGACTATCCATGATACGGCAATGTAATTTATTAACACCACAGCGATCCTATACCTTCGTCACCACTGCCATTACGCTCCTTTATCGCAAGTAATTTTAATGTTGGACTAATAATTTTAATCACTTCTACTTACTGCTTCCAGTGTAATTAGAACGCAAAACATTTTATCACACATTGCATGCAACTATTTACTGATTATAACTTAATAGAACAGTTTTATTTCTATTTAATTTGATGGCGGTCACAGGAAAATTAATTTAAGGGGAATGATTCATTTGCCGTTAAAATAAAATAAATTTATCATCATCTAGTGGAATGCATGTTCAAGTTCAACTTCAACTTCAACAATGGTTCCTTACACCTTCCCATAAATTTTATATATCTTGGCACAAACTGCAATTTATTATTTATCTTTAATTACATGGAACGCAACCTATCTCTCCTTCCTATAACTTGAGGCCCATACGTATTACAAAGCACCGTTATCTTAAACTAAATCAAGATTGCCATGAGATATGGATCAACTTAATATTTCTTTGATATATCTTCTTACATCTTAAGTAATTATTTTGAAACACATGTGGAGCTTAAAACCAAGCAAAGTGTGACTTAAACCGCACTTTTCTCTTGTAATTTTTGTAGGCAAAGTGGCAAGTGTCAATCTTAATTTACTTCAATGAACTAAAAGAATGTCTTGAGATTAGTAAACATGTAAGTAGCTGATTTATTAAGCATTGTTGTTATTGAATACTATCTTTTTTTACTTCTTTAATAGGATTGTTTTGTCCTTTCTTTGCAAGCCACCTTAAATTTAACTGCTTTTTGATTCTTGCTAATACTGCACTGCACATTAATGATCCCAGTACAAAAACCAAAGACGAGTCAACTACGTAGTTTTCGTGGTGGGACAATGTTCTTGCTTCGAACACAATTTTTTATTCTAATTAATTTATAATTCTTCACATCATATTTTTCTAGTTTTCTCCATTGGTCTAATCGGCCACTTGTATTTTTGTTGCCGTCTTTTTGACTTCTGCCACACCCAACCGTTCACAATGAGGTCGCATAACAGTTGCTATCCAATATAGCGACGTTCAACCCAATGCTTAAGAAAATACAATATCTGACGTCTGTCGATTTTAATTAAGACCTACGTGTTCCAGTTTTTGGTTACGAATATTGAAACTGTAATGGTTGAAAAAAATGTAAACATATGGTAATTTGAAGAAAAAAATGTAAATATATTGTATTAAAACATAAAATGTGACAGTACAAACTTGGATACTATCATGAATACATCTGGGATTGAAATAAGAATGTAATTCAATAGTTGAGATATATTGTGTCTTGTTTAATTGTTCAGTTGTTAAATTGTCCATACTCTATGTGAAAGCAGTTGAATTTAATCCATATGGAAAGATACATTTAGGATGCATTCATAGCGACATTCTACATAGTTTAAGCGCCAAAATGTGTTGGATATGCGATGAGATGCTTGAATGAGGTAGAGAAAAATACCCCGTCAGACCATGCAAAATATTTTATCCATTATGGCATTACGTATCTAACCTCCACAATAATTCGTTGGTTAAATTTTCACCCAATATCATTATTTTTTCTACTATAAATAGTGTCATCATAATCTCCTACACTTACTACTAGCTATGCGCCATCATCTCTTCACTTCCACCTTCACATTCATTCATCAAAATAGAAATATCACAAAAAACATGTAAAAATTTGAAAATATATATGATCTCAGAAAGCCACCTTTGTCTTTGTACCATGCACGACCAATACAAGGAATACAGCGATTTCCGACGGCTACGAGCCGTCGGTGGCTGTTGGAAATGCCGTCGGTATAGAAAACACGGCTTTCGTCTTTTTTCGACAGAAACGACGATGTTTTTTTGACGGCTTTCAACGGCTGTTTCAACGGCAATTTCGACGGCCTTTCCGACGGTTAAAACGTCCATATGGCTTGAAAAATCGCTGGAAAACCGTTTGGAGCCGTCGCTAATTTTTGGTTAATAAGCCGTCGGAAACGGTCGACAGCCGTCGGAAATCTGGATGATTTTTTATTATATTACAATAGCCATTCGAATTCCAAATAGTACATCAATATCAATATATATCACAACACATCAAAATCAATATATATTAGATATATAAGCTAAAATCAATATCAATAACAATATAAAACTCAGACATTACAATCTCCATCTCAAAATCAAACATTACCATCAATACAAAACAAACCGTCCATCATCAATCTCACACACCCAATAGCAATATGTACATCCAACATCAATGTACAACATATATAACGTCTAAAACGCCAACCAAACACATCAATCCAACAAATCAACCTCACAAATCAACATCAAACACCATATGTTCACAAAACAACATCACCATCTCTCATTGTATATATACACAGGTTTCAAAAACAAACACTGCAAAATGTACCTCATGACTCGTTGTCAGCTCCGGAACCACCAGACGAAGAGAATACTCCATGTACTCGGCCAAACGCTGGTTCAGTTGCTACATTTGCGCTGCTCGAAGGCGGTCCTGCTCCTGCAGCTGTGCAAACTGCTGTCAAAGCTCATTAATCTCAGCTTTGTCCTGAGCTTTTTGATAAGCCTTTTGTGAGGCCCGAGCCTACAAAACAAGTCAAAATATGTTTATGTTATTTACGTAACTTTTATAAAACTTAAGCAATTTTTACAACTTAGTTAATTTTTATAAATGACCACTTGATTGTCATAGCAATAGCGCCTATTTCGCTGTGTCGAGTCCATAACGGAATCGAAGATAGCGTCTTCCTCATCAGGGGTCAATTGCTTCCGTCCCGATTGCTCAAGCATCTGCGCACGTGCTTGCATAAATCTTTCCTGCAATGCAAAATTAAATACAATTAAATATTACATGACATTATTATAATATTTTTATAACTAATTAATTAAAATGATCATTATTCATAACTAATAACTTAAAATATACTTACATGTGCGGCGTATGCTTTATCATCCTCGTGTTAGGCATACGTCACCGATCCCTCGTTGTCGGTCTGACTGACGGCATAAGTATGTGCAAATACGTCTATATACGAGACAGGAGTCCCACACGCTCTTTCCTATAATAATTGGTGTATATTGTTGTTGTTCATACAAATTTATACAAAAAATGTAATAACTATTCGTAATTGCAATTAATCAATTTACCAGGCCCTTGCGATGATGCTGAAATGATTTCGAGCTACCACGGTGTGTGATTGGATTTTTCTTCATGTTCGTCGAGTTCCTGTCTGACTCTGCCTGCAAATTATGGATTAAGATTATATTTTACAAGTATAAATTATGTATTCTCTACTGAACAAATTAAGGTGATATTTGATAGGCCTACCCTGAATTCATCGCTTCTCCACCATGCGACCCAAGCATCCCATACGCTAGCGCCCATCCAGCTTGGCTTCTTCCTAGATTTTCTGATGGTAGACATCGTATCCCGGTAATTCTTTGCAACCTTAGAGTTTCAGTGGCGCTGGCAAAGAGAAACGTCCTCTTCTTTTAGGTCTACAGCCCACTGTATGTTGAAAAAAATATAAGTTATACATTTATACTTAGTCGGCAAATTGTAAAGTGATTATATATAATGATATATAAATTTACACTTACCAAGAAGTCCTGCCAGATGCTCTCTCGTATGTGCTCTGGGATCCTAGGAGTGATGGGTAAGTAATGCATACGCTTGTACGAAACTTCCTTTTTCTTCTTTTTTCTTGGTTTGTATCTTTTCTGATTGGATATTTTACAATTCCTAAGATTGATGTCTTCTTTCCAAAACAACATGCAACCATTTAAACATGTCTCTATTTTTTGATACGGCAAACCAAAAACAGACATAAGTTTTTTTTTACTTCATAATGATTTTCGCACATTAAATTATCGTGTAGCATATGCCATTTTGCAGCTTGTACTATAGCTGTAAACCTGGCTTCTGTGAAGTTGTATTTTGATTTCATCGCAATGTATTCTGCAGTTACTGATAGTTGAGTACCGCTTGTACCACCATCCCAAAGGGGTTTCTTGGCAGCATCCAATAAATCATATTTTTTTTGCCCCAATACTTGGTTCTTCTTCGACATTAACATCGTTACCATCAACTTCAATAGTATCAAACATTGAATGTGCTGCATCTTCAACCATATCTTCTATGAGATTCGTTGGAACAATTTCATTATCCACCTCCTCCTCCTAATGTACAGGATTAGGTGCTATAAGTTCTTCATAACGATCCCACATCAAATAATTCGATATGAAACCATATTGGCACAAATGAACTATTACTATATCCAATATCAACCGCTTCAATAATTTGCACCTACCACATGTGTAACGACTCGGAAATTTTAATGATTTAATAACTTAATTAACTAAATTTTTCATGAAAATAAACAATAAAATTTATGCAATAAAAATTTGATATTTGGTATGCGTCTATTTAAGCATAGCAAGTGGCAAATTTTTATTTGAAAATATGTAAGTTTGTTAAGTTGTGAAATTTCAATTTAAAATCAGTTAAAATTGATGAAATAAAATATTTTTGAAATCTAAATATTTTTACATAATAAAAATGTAAATCATTTTCTAAATGAGAGTCATATTTCATTTCGTCAAATTTGGACTGCTCTAGCTCCGTTTATCTTATTTTCGGCGTTTTAGCAGCATTTTCGATAGCGAAAAATCAAGTTTTGATAGATTGGTCGCATCACTCATATCTGTGTACCATTCTATTGGTCTCGTCGTGCTGATCTCCGTAGTATATTCATTTGTGTATTTCGATTTCCGGTACGCGGTGAAATCTGCAAAACGATTAGCCGTATCGATACCCAAATTTAACCTTTTGGTTTCCTGTGTCCATTTTTTTCCCTTGAGAAAACCTATGGTCACTAGCCTTTATTATTTTTCAGAATTCAATACTATGACTTTCACTATCCCATTGGTTTCAATATAATATGTTGGTTGTCTTTTCGTGCTCATTCCTTTCCTATATTTTGTTCTGATCTTTCACAAAAAAATATAATATAAAGCATTCTTATATTGCCTAAGAACTACCCATCTTCGTTCGCATGGAAACCTGCTCATCTCCAACCATGCTCGGCCTCCCCTCCTCCGCGCCTCTCCACGTCAACCCAGCCGCATCACCTCTCTCTCCATCTCAATGCGACGAATCTGCCTACGCCCTGACCATTAGCCTCCTTCAGCCACACCACGCCTTCATCCCTCAGCCCCATCTCCACGCTAACCCGCCACTTGAACCACCCTGCCGAGCATAGCCACCTAGCAGCCACCCTATAGCCGCAATGCCACTACCCATCGGATCTGCCTCCCTCAAGCACTGACCACACGCCGCAGCCCTCAGCTCCAAGCCCCACCTCTGATCCAACACCCAGCCACCAAAACCCGACTCAAGCAGTTGATTCAGTGATAGTTTCACATATATCTATGGCATAATTATGTGTATGTTTAGCTCAGGTTTGTAAGCATCTTGATTGTGGAGTTGCCTTTTTGACAACCTAAGTTGCAACAATTTTGCTTTCGCAACCTCTTCAACATCAATTAATTCATGCTTGTGCATGATAATATATGGCCAGATCATCTTATTGTAGATGAATGATGCTAGAAATGACCCGCCATCACAGCCAACTCCAGTCTTTTCCTGCTCTAAAAAAAGAAAAGAAGAAAAGGTATATTATATATATATATATATATTGTTCCATCAATCCCAAGCGAGCTTTGATTTGTTTCATCGATTCTAGTTAGCTTGCTTTGCTTTGCCACTATCGAATTTGTCGCAGTAGCTTCTTGCTTGTTGTTGTCCCACTAGTTCGTGTCTGTATCCGTGTGCGTGTCCGTGTCAACTTCTTTGCCATCATTGTTTTCATAGCCTCGAAAGGTTAGCGATCACTCACGATTAACATTCTTATGTTTAGCAAATTTATATTCACATGAAATGATGATTGAATATGTTGCTAATTTGAATTGTTTAGTAATTAAATCATTAAATGATATGTTATTATTTAAATTGTTAACCTATGTTAATTGACGTATGACACCATAACCTGTTAGTATATATATTAAATTTAAATTATTAATGATTATATATGCTTGTAATTGATATGTTATGCTATTTTATTCTATTGCTCTCACACTGCAAGTTCCCTGTTAGTTTAGAATTCCCCATGGGTTGAAATGATCATACCCGAACGATCTTATAGACTAGGGGAAAGTCGTTATGGGTTGAAATGACAAACCCAAGCGATTTTATTGATTTTAAAATTTTGGGATTGCGGGTTGAAATGATATATATCTGTAAATTTAAATTATTGCGGACTGAAATGATAAATATCCGTATCACTTGACCATAGGATAGAAAATTTTATACGGACACCATTGGTCTATTTTTAAATGATTTCCAAATTTTGAAAGGGAGAAATATATGTGTATTGAATTTTAGAATATAATATAAAGATATTTTAATTTTAATATATGTGTGAAATTTAAATTTTTAAAATTATATGTTTTGGCAATTTTAAAAACTATAAGTTAAGTTTTAAAATGTAAATTATAATTTTTTTACTTATAACTTTATTATTTTTAAAATATATAAAAGAAGATTTAAAAAGATTAAATTTAATAATAATTAATGTAATAAAATTTAATAAGAATTTAATTTAATTAATATATATAATATGTTTTAAATATTTATTTACAATTGATATTAATATTTTAAAATAGATTTTTTTGTAATAACTTTTATATATATAATATGTTTAAATATTTATTTGAATCAATGTTATTATTTTTAAAATAGACTTTTTGTAATAACTTAAATAAATAAAGGTTGGAAAGATAAGTTAAAGTGGACCTGTAATTTAATTTGTTTAAGAATTAATTTAAATAAGAATTGATTTGAACTTATTGATTTGAGATTTTAAATATATGATTTTATAATTTCATAACTTGATATTGATTTAAAGTGATTAAATGAATATTTCAAATTTAAATAAAATTAAAGTTGACTTTGAAATATAAATGAAATTTATCAAATTAAGTTATTGTAGATGTTTGAATATTTAAACTTGAAACCTATTGAATTGAAAGTGGTTTAAATTTTTAGTTCAAACCTAGATTTGAAATCGATATAAATTCAAAATCGTTTTAATGAGAATTTGAATTGAACCTTGAACCCTTTTAATTGAAATTGTTGAACTGAGATTGATTTAAATTGAATTTTTGAACTAAAGTTAATTTGAATTGATTTGTGAAATTGAAAGATACAATTCTAATTTGAAACTATTTTCGATATAAACATTTTTTAGTCTATAAAATATTTTTAATATATAAACTATTTTAATATATAAACTATTTTAATCTCTAAACTATTTTTAAATATAAACTATTTTTGATGTATAATTATTCCAATATATAAACTACTTTCAATATTCAAACTGTTTAAGTTGGAACTGTTATGATTTAGATTTAATGGATTTAAATGCGAATACTTTGATATGATGGTTTAATATATTTTGTGGTTATGATTTTGGAAATGAATATAATTTAAAGTGAATATGATTTCAAAAGTGAATATGATTTCGAAACTGAATATGATTTCGAAAGTGATATAATTTTGAAATGAACACTACGCCATAGATGGCCTATTGCAACGAAAATACAAGATGTTGCTAGCTACAATGTAACGATAGCTATGCTGATTTTGTCTATTACAACATTAGCTTCAGGATGTTAGCATAGATATCAACACTATGTTGCAGTAGCTATAGACTTATAAAAATATTATAAAAAATGAGTGCGGGCTGAAAAAAAAGCGGGCTGAAATAATTTTTAACGCGGGAAGCAAAAACAAAGCGGCAAAAGTTAACAAAATATTGAAGGGTTTCACTCAAACACTTAAAAAATACGTACTCCGCCGCTCAACCTCTTAAACACTCAAACACTCTACGATTTCAATTAGGGCTAAAAGTTCTAAGTTTACAAGCTTAATTGGGGTTCGATTAAGGCAAGTTCGAGTTCAAGTTCAATTAGGGCTTCGGTGTTTCAACTAGGTCTTCAATTGGGGTTCGTTTGGGTTTCGAATTTCAGTTAGGGCTTCGATTTAATCTGCTGCTTAAGGTATCACTCTATGTATATTTCAAGTTTTTCCTGATTTGATTGTTGTGTTGCCTAATTTACTGATTTACTTGTGAGTTCAGGTGTAATCATATTCCTGATTTTATTATTGTGTTTGTCTTTGTATGTTATTTGTGTGTAAATTAGTGATGAACGACGAGGAAAAAATATAGGCAGAACTTCCTAAGATCAGTGAAGGATATATCAGTGGAGTGAAACGTTTTATTCAAAATACTTTTTCTAAATTCGCGGTAGGTGTTACATGCCCTTGCAAAAAGTGTCATAATCGCAAGTGGCATCGTCAAGAGGTAGTCTATGACCATCTGATTTGGAATGGTTCATCTGAATTGTACGTGAAATGGACTTGTAAGGTTTCCTGTCTAGATCCTGAAAGGAGCGATAACGATCTGGATCGTGAAGCGGGAATAAATTTTGGAGATAATCTCGATGAGATGTTGCATCGTACTTGTGGAAATATGCAGAACAATGAAGGTGTATCTTCTGATGGAGAAAATGGAGTAGATGTCGATGCTAGAAAATTTCATCATCGTGTTGAAGAGGGAAAGTAGCCATTATATCCCGGGTGTACTAAATTTTCGCGATTAAGTTTCATCGTCAGGCTTTATTCTTTAAAATACCTACATGGAATCACCGAGTCTGCATTTACCGATTTATTAGAGTTGCTAAAAGAAGCTTTTCCACAAGCCCACACCCTTTATCTTTCAATGCTACCAAAAATATCATTAAAGATTTAGGCCTCGATTACCAAAGAATACATGCATGTCCAAATGACTGCATGCTATATTAGGCAGAAAATGAAAAGGAAAATAATTGCAAAACTTGTGGTTTTTCAAGGTGGGCTATACCGAAAAAGAAAGCAGGTGTTGACAATGATCTGTAGCAGCGGATTCACAAAGTACCAGCAAAAGTGATACGTTATTTTCCACTAAAACCAAGGCTGCAAAGGATGTTCATGTCCAAGGAGTATGCTTAACTTATGATATGGCATGTAGTGGGACGAAAAAATGATGGCAGACTTCGACATCCAGCTGATGGCGAGGTTTGGAAGACGATGGATGCCAAATATCCTCATTTTTCATCTGAAAACAGAAATATCAGGTTAGGAGTAGCAGCTGATGGATTCAGTCCTTTTCGTACAATGACTACAGCTCACAGCACATGGCCAATCATATTGGTAAATTATAACCTTTCGCCTTGGTTATGCATGAAACCAGAAAATTTGATACTTTCAACCCTTATCCCTGGTCCACAGTCTCCTAAGAATAGCATTGATGTCTACATGCAGCCTCTTATCGCAGAATTGAAAGAATTATGGGGTCTTGGCATACAAACTTATGATGCCTTAACTGGTGCTAATTTCACGTTACGTGCAAGCGTGTTATGGACGATCAACGACTTTCCGGGCTATGCAATGTTATTCGGCTGGAGCACAAAGGGTTATTTAGCTTGTCCCGTATGCCATTTCGAGACTTATTCAACTTACTTGAAACATAGTAAAAAAATGTGCTACATGAATCATATGAAAATTTTAGATCTGGAACACAAGTGGAGGTTTGATAAGAAAAGGTTCAATGGTGAAATTGAAATGGGAAGATCTCCGGGAATTTTATCCGGGACAGACACTGAAGAATTGTTGGCTAGTTATGAAAATATTTTTGGGCAGAAAGAGGTCAACAAGCATAAAAATGAATCCCCTTTTAAAAAGAAGTCAAGATTTTTTAATTTACCATATTGGAGTCACAATGTATGTCGACATAACCTTGATGTTATGCACATAGAGAAAAACATTTGTGATAACATACTTGGTACTTTACTAAATATTGATGGGAAGTCGAAAGACCATTTAAGTGCTCGGTATGATTTACAAGAAATAGGCATCAGGGAGGTCCTTCATCCGGTTCTATCAGCTGATTGGAATTACCTTAAGATCAGGGCCGCCATATTTGCAATGACGAACAAGGAGAAAGAAATATTTTGCTCGGTGTTGGAGAATGCTAAACTGCCTTATGGTTGTAACGACCCCGAATTTCATATAAATTTAAATTGATAATTTAAAGAATTTTTGAATAAAAATTGTAAAATTGATTATAAATGGAAGCGAGTTTCCCCGATTCAACTCGAGCTCGTATATAAAGTCATTAGGATTTGAAAATTTGTATATATGTGAATATATATGTATGTACAATTGATTTGAATTTAAATTGTAAATAAATGGGCCAAAGATGAATTGTAATAATAAATAAATTATATAGTTTTATACAATGTAAAGTAAAAATATAAATCTTAATATCATATTAATAAACCAATACAAAGTAATATAAATAGTTTAGACTACAAATTAATAAAAGAAAAAGATGAAACAAAACCAAATACATATGAAAATAAAATTCATAAACACTTGCAAATGAAACCAAACAAACAAAAGAAAATATGTGTACATTTCTAAAGGCTAAAACAAGACTTAATCTTCATATAACAAAAATAATAAGGCAAAGCAAATATAATCTCAGCCGAAATCAAACTAGCATAGTCAAAGCAAGACAAAGAAAATAAAATAAAATACATAGCATAAGAGTATAGACAAAGAAGTACACATGCATTTAATACCCCATCACTACTTTGCACAAAATCGAATTCTCAGCCAACAAAAGATAAGATAAAGTATGAAGAAGCATAGGCTGTAAACATAAAAAGATAAGAAGCATGCATGAACAAGGTACCAAAGCATTTAATGCTAGCTCAAAACAAAGTCAATTCGAGTTTGCTTAGGATCATTTCAGCCTCCTAAAGAGATAAAGATCTCTGACCTAATTTATAAAATCTTGTACAACCCTGTAACCCATTTCTATATCTCCATCATTTTCATTCTCGTCCATTCCAAGCTATGAAAAATAAAATAAAAACCAGAGATAAAGAAAAGTTTTCAACTTGCAAAACTCAAGCCTGGTTCAACATAAGGGCAGCCCTGTTCTTCTTCCAAAACAACGGTGAGCAACTCCTATTTTTAGAGCTTACCCTGTTTTGATTTCTTGTTGCTTGTGAGTAACTTTTCTTTTGAAACCATAAGTATGTTTGAATCTGTTTGTATGCTTGATGTTTGGAATGGATACTTCAAGTTGTTGTTAAAAATGTTGGTATTGATAGTCAATTTGCCTGCCTGTTTGAAAGGAAAAGTATGTGTATATAAGAATTATATCACTTTGTTAAACCCTACAGGCTTCTGTCTTAAACAAGTAATATGTGAGCAAACTCATTTAAAACCCATCTATATATTTTGATGTCTGAGTTGATGTTTGAAGTATGATTGTATAAATGCCTGTATGTTTGGATTTACATTTAAAAAGTGTTGGTTTAGTTGCTGAAATATGCATGCATTGTCTGTATACATAAATATAATTGGATACATGTTTATACCCATCTTTCTGTTGATTCAAGCACTAGAATTTCTTACAGAAATTCATATTTCCAAAATACAAACAAATCTTTGGAAAAGATCTTTGAATAAAATATGATGGGATAATCAAGCTTAAGTTTTAAACACAATTCCAAGTGATCAAGGGAAATAGTTATTTCAACAAAATAAAAAGTAACAGAGGAAATTGTCAAAAACTGGAAAATTCGATGATCAGCTTTTTAATTGTTGATTATAGAAATATATTCGTGGGTCAAAATCGTGATTTTTAATCATCATTTTAGAATTTTTCAGTTTATGTTGGGTGTGAAATTTGTAGTCGACCGAAAAACATCTTTTTATCAATCGCCGTCGATCGGCAAGCTCGTACGCGTCGTGATCATGATGGAGGATGGATTGAGTGTTGTAGAATCAGGGAAAAAATACTCGCATATTTTCTCGACGATCGTGGCGATGGAGAAATGATGAGATAGGGTTTAAGGTTGCGTTGAAGACATGTTGATTTTTGTGACGGTTTCATCATCACGGTGGCGTCGAGTTGCAAAGGACCGGGGGGAATAGGTTCAGGGGTCATCGAAGCAACTGTGGTCGAAGTGGCTGGGGTTCTGGTGGCATCAGGCGGCGGGGCGAGGTGATTTTTATTATTAGAGTTGATTCCAGTTTAGGGGTCGAATGACTCGATTTCGTTTTGTTACTGTTTTGGTTGAACTAAGGGGTCGATAGTGACGAATTGATCGCGGTCGACTTGTGGGTGGTCGCGACATTGACTGGAGGCGATCAAGGCGGCGGTGCACGTGCATGCGTGGGATCGTGTATCTGGGAAAGGTTTCGTTTGGGGAAGAAGGTGTTTACTCGAGTTCTTGTTTAATAATCTCGGGTTAAAGCATCACTCGAAGTTAATGGAAGGTGGGATAAACCGAAGTTGATCTCTGGTACGATTGCGTTTGACTCGGGTAACATTTTTGATTAAGTAGCAGGCTTTAGAATTTTAAAAAGAAATGTGTTTTCAGGTTTTAAAACAAAGGAATGAATTTTAGGTTTCTAAGTTTAAAGGCAAGATAAAAACAGGTTTTGAAGATATGAGAATTAATTAATTTTCACTAATTAATATTTAACAAAGTTATAAAATACATTTAAAGATAAAATTGTCTTGATTTGGAAATGTATTAAGATTTATGATTTGTCTTTGATTGATTAAATAATAATTTATTTAATGTGATTAAGATAAATGGTTAATTTACTTAAGAATCTTAAGTTAACTCATAAATTAATGATAATTAATTTATGTTTTAAAAAAAGGTTAATTAATTAATGTAATTGATTTGGGTTAATCACTTGTTATAATTAATTAAGGAAAATTTATTACATGGAAATCAATCAAGGGATAATAAATTAATTAAGGGTAATTAATTTAAAGGTTAATTAATTTAAAGGTTAATTATTTATTAATTAAGGTTAATTGATTTATAAATTGAGAGTTAGTTAATTAACAATTAAGGATAAATTAATTAATTAAGAAATGATTAATTAATGAAGGTGATTAAGGCTTAATCAATAGTAATTAATGATAATTAATCAAGGACAATTAATGAAAATAATTATGTGATTAATTAATTTAAACCACATGATTTATTCATCTTAATTGAAGATGTCTGATTGTTGTTGGATGCTATGTGATGGATTGATATAGTTGATATGTGACGTGATGCTATGTGATGCTTTGTGCTAAGCTGTTATATCTGTGATGTATATATTGTTATGCAACCCCTTGACCCGTAAAACGGCACTTGAATTTCGATGCGACAGGGAGTCGGATTCCAGTTGGTTATCCGAAACCCACATCGAATTATAACTGTGAATCTTTGTGACTGATAAATTTATTTTATCTATGAATCTGTGAATGAAGATAAGCGTTATGGGTTATACCGCTTATCGATATATCTGTGATGATTGATGTTGTGCACTATTGTGTGAAAACCCCTGGACTACACCTTTACACACACAAATATGGATTTCACGTGGAAATCGGTTAAGTCACAGATGATGTAAATTTAATATTTTTGAAATTTAAATTTTAATTTCAATTGATTTTGAAATTGGAAAATTGGGTTTAAAGTGAAAAGCTTTTGAAATGGGATTTCAAAGATAAAAGTTATTTTGAATAACTTAATCGAGTTTTGAAAATTTAAATAATCTGATTTAAATTTGAATTCAAGTTTGAAATTGAATCCTATGATTTGAAACTAGGGATTAAAGATGCTGTACAAGTTATATATGGGTTAAACCATTTTAAAAGTATTGATTTGGAAATTTGAATTTAATTCAAGGGTTTTAACTCATGTAAATATAACTGGATTTTTCTGAAACGAAACTATTTGTTTTCAAATAGTAAAAGATTTCACATAAGTAATGAACTTCCAATTTGTGTTGAAAGAATTTCAAGTTTGAAATAAAATTGAAATGTTTTGAAATTTATGAAATGAGTCTTTGATTCAAAGACCGAACGAGTTAATCCAATTTGAAATGGAATTGTTTTGAAAGCTATAAGTTAAATCTTGATTTAAAGATTTAACGAGTTAATCAGATTGAAATGGAAATTGTTTTGAAATCCATGAATGAATCTTTGTGAATGGGGTAAACTTTGTGAGTTGAATCTTTTTGTTTAAAAGATTAAAAGTGTGGAAAATTGTTTAAACCCGTGAAGGTTTTTGAAATGAATCTTTTTGTTTAAAAGATTGGAAATGGTAATTTGGTTTAACCATTCGAATGAAAAGTTTTGGGCTTTAAGCTGTGATTTAACTGAGACCCCAGTATCCATATGATTTTTAATTGCGCTCGTTATTCGGTTCAGCCGGGAGAGGACCTTTGTGTCATATAACCCATTCCGAATAGTGATACGACGATATGGATAGCATTTGAAGACCGGTGGTGAAGACCGGGTATTTGCGAGAGCGATAGGATGACCTATCGATTGTCTCTGCACCGAGTAGCGCCCGGTATAGAGATTCCCTAAGTGATGGGAAGTCCGATCGAGATTGTGAATACCCGGATTTGCAAGGGCTTCTTTGGAAGTGCCTTCGGTTCTGTTCGAACCCGGAACATACTTGTATGGATGTGTGTCTGACGTTACACTTTGAGATGTAAAGCTGGTTTCTATCAAATACATTTCTGTTGGTGGCGGAGAATTTATTCTCTTAGCTTAACACCCTTCTCTGAGACGTACGAGCTCAGAGGTTATGTAGTTGATGGTTACTAGTGATACATTCCCAATTTGGTAATGTGGCATACGAAGTGCTGATGATCATTTGTTGGTCAAAGCGTTGCTTTGTGAAGCGTAGCTTTTTGGACGAGACTTCGTCGAGCCTCACAACCCGGTAATGGTCGAAACAGGAATTTTGCGGCAAAGGTTTGTAGGGGTAGCGCCCCTAGGGTATGTCATTTCCTTCTGGATAAAGGGTGGTATCATGGTATGGAGCCCAGATACTTAACTCGTGTGGACACGGTAATTTATTACTGTATGATGTTGCTTTGTTGGTTTTCGGGATCTCGGGATAAAGGTCGGTAATGACCGGGGGATGACATAGCTCGTGTGTTAGTTACCTAGTTACAGCTGTACAGCGTGAGGTAGCGTCAGTGTGTTAGTTACCTAGTTACAGCTGTACAGCGTGAGGTAGCGTCGGCCTTTTGTTTGCAGAGATCCGGTTAGGATCCGGGGCGTCTTTCCAGAGGCGTTTCTATTTCGGTAAGGAAGTTCCTTAGCCTGATCATTTGTTGGAAATCCAAAGAAACAATACGAACCCTGTACGGTTTTAGTTGTATTACCTGCTATGGAATGTGGTGGTAACCTGCTATTGAACGTAGTAGCTATAGTAGGCATACAACAATGGGTGTATGCTGGCTAAGATTAATATTATATTTTCGAAATGGTTTTCGACACTATGCACTAATGATAATAATATCGAATGATTTTGCGTAGTAAGCATTTTTGACTATCATAAGAAGAAATCTCCTCCAATTCTGCGATTGCATTGTGTGTGTGGTGGGAGGTCTTATGGTAGTTTCATTTTCGAAAAGCATTGCGGGTTTCAATTTTTAAAATGCTTTTGTTTTAAAGATAAACTATTTTTGTTGCTCACACCAGTCCCATGACTGATCCGGAGTTTATTGTTCCCTTCCTAAACTCTGGGTGCCCACTATTTTCCACACGGGCAGTCTAGAGTTGGGTTTCTTTTCAGATATTCAAGTTTAGTAGATTATCTGGAGCTAGTTCATTCATCGGAGTTGCTTATCTTGGAGTTGTGGATTCATTCTTGTCTGAAGATCATTTTGGAGTTATCACTTCTATTGATATTGTTCCGCTGCTGATGTTATCTTTTCTTTTCCGCTGCTATTTCTTGTATCATATCTCTGATGTATATTGATATTCATTGTATCACTCTGTTGTATCAGATAATATATATCAATGTATTATTCTTTTCTTCCGCTGTGTTATTTACTTAATTGTGTTATAGCTCCGGCGAATCGGATTTGAATGGTCGAATCTGCGGCATTCTAGTACAATGTGAAGTACGGATGTTGATTTTCGAGCGGGCAAAACCCGATACGTTACAATGGTTGTGCAGATAATATCAGTCGGTATGTAAACAAGAAAGAGAGGAAAATTGCAGGGTATAAGAGCCACGATGCTCATTTTCTTCTCCACTACTTGCTGCAATTTGCTGTGAAGAAATCTGTAAAACCTGAAGTTGCATTACCTATGATAAGATTAGGTGCATTTATAAGAAGTCTTTGGAGTAAAATTATCAATTTGGCTGATCTCAAGAGGCTACAAAAGGAAATTGTGGAAATTCTTTGTCAATTTGAGATGATATTCCCAAATGCTTTCTTCGATATAATGGTGCACTTGCTAGTTCATTTATGCAAGGAAATTGAATATGGTGGACCTGATCATCTTCGTTGTATGTTTCCTATTGAGCGTTATCTTTGTAAATTGAAATCATATGTTCGCAACAAAAGTAAGCCTGAGGCGTCCATTGCTGAAGGTTATCTTGCAGAAGAATGTTTGATATTCTGTTCAAGGTTCTTAGGTGGCGATGGAGCAGGAAAAATGAAATTTGAAACCTATCCACAGAATCTGGAATATCCTATTGGCATAAGAAGAAACAAAGATGAAAAGGTATTCATCTTAAAGATTCTCAATGGACGGCATGTCACCGTTACATTCTATTCAATTGTGGTAACAAGGAAATAAAGAGTTTACTTGAGTAAGTTTTTAAGTTTTATTTTTATTTTAGTAATTATTGAAGAATTAGAAAATTTGTTTCTATCTTTTATTAACCAAGTCTTTATTCTAGGGAACATCGAGCTTTAATTGATGGTCATGCATTATCAAAAAAATATAAAAGAGAGAGAGAACACAGTGAAGAATTTTGGAAGTGGTTAAAGGAAGAGATTGGGAAAAAGGAGGACATTTCAAAGAAGTACAACTGCTTGCAATGGGCCCTCTTCCAATAGCTAAGAGGTTTACTGGATATGTTATTAATGGATACAGATTTTATATAAGGTTCAGAGATGCCAAATGTACAACACAAAACAGTGGTGTATTTTTGACAGCCTTGATTACTAGCTTTGCAAGTTCGAAAGATCAAAATCCATTGGTTGGTGAAGTTAATTACTATGGATCAATTGAGGAAATATTAGAACTAGATTATTGGGGAGAGTTTAGTGTGGTTTTATTTAAGTGTTGTTGGTACCAAGAAGAGAAAGATTTATATGGGCTGACTTGTGTCAATTTTAATCGATTGTGCCAGAAATCTGATCCTTATGTTATGGCTTCACAAGTACAACAGGTGTTTTATATAGAAGATCCAATTGATAAGATGTGCCACAATGTTATCAAGAAATTGCCGAGAGACTGGTGTGAAATCGAAAGCGAAGATGCAAATGAAGATTTGAATGATATCCAGCCTGCTTATGGAATGGGAAATCAAGATTTTGATGTTCATTGGTGTAGAGTTGATGTCCCAATAAGACGAATCCGCCTTCCACCTAGCAGAGTGAAAGAAAATGCTTCTTAATTTCTATGTATCACTATCATATTTAATTAAGTAACTAATGTACCAAATTTAAGTAAGAAAATGTTGTTTCTGCCTTGATTAAATGTTGTAACTGATGTATCATATTTGTGGCTTTTTTTGTCTCTTTTTAAGTAGGATAGAGGCAAATCTTAAATTCCATCTGAAGGGAAAATTTAAGAAGAATGGATATGTTGGTGGAGAAGAGACTTCTGTCATGGGCATTGATCTGGATATGTTTTCTTACACAGTACTGATGGAGTATGTCAGGGATGAGCTAAAGTACACTGAAATTGGAGGAGTATATTCATGGAAAGGTCCAATGAGTGGGTGGAAATTGGTGACCAGTGATGCAGATCTGTGGGAATTGATGCAAATAAAAAATAATGGTGATTACATTGATTTCTATGTCGACACCGTGGTCGATGATAAAATTGAGCCAATGAAACAAATGCAGCCACATGTCATGCCCAAGGAAGAATCTGCTGTCTCCAGGTATAAAAATATCTTCTCATTTGTACTATTTTGATGAATTTGGTCATAAGAAAACTAACGATGAAACAACCTATTTATGATTACTTTCAAATGAATTTAAACCAAGATCCAATTTTGAGCATCCGATTCGAAAATTCTTAAATAAATCATACAGAAGCTCGTCCAAAGTAAGTGATAAAAACTGTAAATAGTTAGCTTTTTGACTGGAAGAAGATAAAAATATCTTCTCATTTGTACTATTTTGATGAATTTGGTTCTCGCATGGCTGAATTTGTTTTTCATTTTGCTGCTTTTAGTGTACATTAATTTTTTGTGCATTTTTGTTTGAATATTAGGACTTGTTTGATTTTTAGTGCACTTAGTAGAATAATAAAGGAACTAGAATATTAGTGTACATGATCAAGTCTTAATTTCTTTAATTAAGTTTAAATAATTATGTTTATGACATGATAAACTTGACTTTTATGTCGTTGTATGTTTGCAGCTGCGAAATCACAGAAACAGCAATTTGTCACCACTCACCATCTGCAACAGGCAGCAAAAAACAAGAAGCAGACTGAAGTCTTTACTCCGATTCGAAAGTCGGCACGGCTAAACAATCCACTTATCGACGAGACACAGACTAATCAAGTCTTAGTCCTAGAAAGTTGGCACGGCTAAACAATCCACTTACCAACGAGACGCAGACTGATCAAGTCTTTAGTCCTAGAAAGTTGGCATGGCGAAACAATCCACTTACCAACGAGACGCAGACTGATCAAGTCTTTAGTCCTAGAAAGTCGGCACGGCGAAACAATCCACTTACCAACGAGACGCAGACTGATCAAGTCTTTAGTCCTAGAAAGTCGGCACGGTGAAACAATCCACTTACCAACGAGAATCAGACTGAAGTCTTTACTCCGATTCGAAAGTCGGCACGGCTAAACAATCCACTTACCGACGAGACGCAAACTGATCAAGTCTTTAGTCCTAGAAAGCCGGCACGGCTAAACAATCCACTTACCAACGAGACGTAGACTGATCAAGTCTTTAGTCCTAGAAAGTTGGCATGGCGAAACAATCCACAAGTGAGCGAAGCTGCTGTGAGTCCACACATGGACAAGAAAAAGGTGATCAACAAGAAGTCAACTGGAGTCGGTAGGTCTACGAAGTTACCAGAGAAAAATCCAACTGAAGTTAGTAGTTCTACGAAGACACCGGAGAAGAAAAATCCAACTGAAGTCAGCGATGCAACTTTGAATATCAACTCAGCAAGTGTTAGGAGTAAATTGGATTTCTATAATCCTCCAGATGAAGAGGAAAATATGGATGAAAATGAGATTCTAGTAAGAAGACTACAATCTGATCTTCTAATATGATGTTCTACATATTTTTCTTATATTTACAATAATGTCTTGTAAAATTACTTTCAGGATGATGATCTACCACCTCCGCCACCTCCACCGCTTATAGAATACGAAAGGGAGAGAGCTAAACATGTGTCGTAGAAGAATAGTGTTTTTGAAGCTCTTGGGATGCCTACATTAGTTACTGGACTGATAAATGAATTTGAAAAAAATAAAGGAAAATCAAAGATGCCAGCTGAAAGCGAAGATTATGCTCCAGAACAAGAGGAACCTAGTGAGGATGATACTTCAAAAAATCCAGTAAAGGTGCGTTATAGCTGAAGATTTAATTTTATGTTGGTAATTATAGACTAGCTTCCTTATTTTTTTATTTTATTGTTTTTGTGTGCGTATTTTAGAGAACCAAAAAGGTTACGATTACAAAGCCTCAGTCTGGACCAACAACTCATTCACGGACCATTGTTGAATCTGCAACTAATAAGAATGCAACTCCGAAGGCAGGGGAAAATCCAGTTCCTACACAAACTGTTGATCCACCATGTAGCGTTGAGTTACCACACAATGAAGGAATAGGAACAATGGCTGCTTATTTGGCTATGCGAGAACGCCAGAAGAATAACAGTAGTGGAAGTGGAAGTGCAAGGAAGAAGGCTGTTGTCGGAAATGTCTCGACAAATATTGAAAACGAAGAAGATGAAGTAGAAGAAGCTGAAGGTATTATCTAATGGAATTCTGATTTTAAAAGTTTAAGTTCTCATTTATGTTATGTCTAGCCTTCTCATTACTATTGTATGTACTTTGTAACAGTAGTGGGAGCTCCCAGAAGGTTCAGGGGAAAAACAAAGATGGATAAAGTTCATTCAAGGTCATATGACAAAAGAGTTCTAATCCAAATGAATCATCGGGGCCAACCTATTTCAGACGATGACCAAGTAATGTCTGAACTGAGTGCTTTTTTAGGAACACTGAAGAGGAGTGTTCCACTTACTTACAAGTCTTGGTTTGATGTTCCTTCAAGTTTGAAAGGCACGCTGTGGAACTATGTCAAGGTAATTTGCAAACTTAGCTGAATTTTACTTAAATATATGAAACTTGTCACAAAAGTAGCATGACTGTTCTTTTTAATGTTTGATTTGTATTTAAGCAACGGTATATTATTCCGGATGAATGTGAATATTGGGTTTTGAAGTCAATTCGTGACTCTTGGAGGGGGTACAAGAGTCGTATTAAAAAGGCACATTATACGGCTTATGAAACTGATGAAGAGAGGCTTGAAAATAGGCCGGGCGAAATTCCACTTGCGGATTTCAGAGTACTCTTGATGTATTGGGGAGATGAAAACATTCAGGTATAATTTTAAGTTTTATCACAGAATTTTTTCCTATTTTTATTCATTCAAATCAGGCAGATAAACATCTTTATTTCATGTTTTTGTAGTCCAAGGCCTTTACAAATTGTGCAAGTTGGAAATCGTATACAGACACACACACTGCTGGTACAAAACTTTTTTCCCAAATTCGGCATAAGATGGTATGCATTTTGCTTATTTTTATGGTTGGCTGGAGGTATGCATTTTATTTTATCTGAAATTCCTCTCCTTATTTAGCAAAGCGATATATGTTCCAAAATAAAAATTAAAATAACTACATATATGTTCCAAAATAAAATATCACCTTACTCAAACAAATAAGCAAAATAAATATTAGTGATATATGTTATGTTCTGTCACATTAATCATCCATCAAATGTTTTTATTTCAATTTTAATGTATTAATTTTTATTGTATCTGTTTATTATTTTTGCATTTCCACATTAATTTACGACTCAATAGATATTAATATCATTTGCTAAAAAAGTACATAAAATCTATAAAAATATAAATGAGCCTTTCTTTGCCCCCTTTGGCATAGAAAACTCAATTCTTCTTTTCCAAACCAGTGTCCGTCATGCTCATGCATTTGTACGCATTTGGTCAATATACGTCTGCAAGTTAGATGCATATTAAACATTAAATATGAGTCCAATCCATCTCTGTGGAAATTAAGTAATTTGTAAACTATTGGATACACTCTTAACTCTTAAGCATATGGATGTCAAGTTGATGCCTGTCTTTTGTCTGCTGTATGTTGATGGCTTTACTGCCTTGCTAAGCTTAAATCGTTTTAGTATTATATATATGTTCATGGCTCATGGGTTAATCGCGGGGTAATCTTAGTTTTGCATCAGAATCTAAGATGAATCATGGGATATTTGTTATCTCTGTGCTTACAGTTAATAATCTGAAAGCATAGACATATGGGATATTTACTATGCAAATTTTCCTTAGCTCAGCCTTGAATTTTGCAAAACCGATACATCACTTGATACTATGCTTGAAAAAGCTCTGATATTGTTGCTACATATGTTGTGATTTTATACTTGTTGTTTCTTTATTTTTGCACTTGTAAGCTGCTTGAGAACTTACCGTTGCTCCATTTTTGCATCTGTGAGTTGCTCAAGACTTTTATCTTGTGTGCACTTGTGGTTTCTGTTCTTCATTTGAACCGAGATTTGTTTTTATGTAAAGGCGATCATATTTACCTTGGTTTTGCTTTGACTTTGAGTATAAATTCTGAATTGATTAGTGATATATGTTCTGGAAAAATTGGTTTGATATCCTTTTGCTGTCTAACGTTTTTCATTTAATTTGTATCAGTCCAACGAATCAGATGGAGAACTTTTTGTTAAAACTCGCAAGCGGAAAGAAGGAAAGGTGTACAAGACTGATACTTCAGTAATGAAGTACAGAATTGTAAGAATTTTATTTTCTCTTCAATCAGATGTCAAAAAATGCTTCATTTTGCGCATCGACATTTTTGTAGAATTAGATCCTGTTTTGTTGAAACCTAGAGCAGGATATTTTCGGAATCCATTTTAAAACTGTTAATAGATATTGCAAAACAATTCTTGTTTAAGAAACTTGTTTCAGAATTGTTAATTTTATTTAATGTCACATTTTGAAACTGCTTTATTTTGCAGGATAAGATTGAAAAAGCAATAGGTGAAGGAGGAAGTGATGGAGTTGTTCAAGAAATGATTTCTGATGGAAAGTCACACGGTCCATCTTGGCTTATAGGACGGCACACAAAGTCTACAGAATTTTCAAAATATGCCCCAACAACAAGCACATACATACAGGAGCTGGCAGCGAAGATAAGGGAAAATATAACTGACGAAGTCGAAGCAAAGGTGAACAAGAAGGTCTAAAATGAATTTGATGCAAAGGTGAACCAAAAAGTTTGGGAGAACTTGACATGGGTGCTTAAGAAATTAGGCGAAGCAAACCCTGACATGCAAATTGATGTTAGGGATCTTTGTGCGACCGTCTGCAGTGATGGCACTGGAGGCACTGATGGCACTGGAGGCTCGCAAATATGAATGTACTATTAATAAGTAGAATTTAGTATGTATTGGCTGTAACTATGAATACACTGGCTATGTTTTTAAGTATGTTTGTTATTTTGTACTTGACTAAGTAAAACTTGTGTTGCTGGTTATTCTGAAATGAAAAGTTCTTTGTTGCAGTGTAATGTTGCCATTAGATATGATATAATGTTGCAGTATAATGTTGCCATAGATATGATATAATGTTGCACTAGTATAATGTTGCAGTACATTTCCAATTTAAATTGCAAAAGGTGTTGCCATAGATATGATATAATGTTGCAGTATGTGATGTTAAATGTGGTAATAAACTGGCAAAGTGTTGCCATTGGATGGTAAAAGTGTTACCATAGATTAATGAATATGGGTCCCACAACAGGGTTCCGTAAAGGTGGGCCACAGAATTAGTGGGCCCCACAATGTGGGCCCACATGTTGGGGCCCAGATTGTGGGGCCCACTTTTTAGTAAATTTGGTACATGTGGCAACAACAGAAACGATGTTGCCCTAGGGCCGCAAAGATGTTGCCTTTGACTCTAGGGCAACGCGGAAAAATGCATCACCGAGAAAGTGTTGTCTTTGCCCTTTTTTAGCCTACAGCAACATTTTTTGGCACTTCCTGCATCACTTCTTGGGTGTTGCAGTATGCAATCTATGGCGTAGTGGAATATAATATTTTGATATGAAGTATGAACTGTTTGAAATGAAAATAACCACGGTGTGAAATAAGCGTTTGGGTGTTAAAGAGACCGGGATCAGATATTGTCACTCTCTGCCAATACCAAAAACTAGTTTAACAACTGTGCACGTGGTGGAGAATCCAGAACAAAGTAGGATGGTTTGGCGATGTCTATATAAGGTATGAATGCAGCCCTGACTCCCGCGAGTCGACTTGATGTGACTAAAACAGGAGCCATGCCGGGCCAAGTGAGGTCGCACCTTCGATCGAGCATGCTTCTTTGATACCATTCTATTACTTTGAATTTGATTGGGTGCACCTTTGATTTTGGGAGTGTGTCTCCAACTGGACAGTAGTAGCTGCTATGCGTTACCACCAGTCCGGATCCGCAAAACGGTAGTATCCTACCATGGGCATTGCCTCGCGTGCATTGTCACATGCCTTATCGCGCCTTCTACGAGTTTGGTTTGTGTCCTAGACTATGGAGTGCCCTCTGATAGCCCTCCAGTTTACAGAGGAATTACGGTACTGTATAGACTACGACATTTATATAAAATGTATTAAGGAAGATATGGGTAATGCCTTAACGCTATTTTAATATTTTACTTTACTGTAGACATTATCTATGTAGCGTATTGTACTATGTATTTAGATAGTTTAACAGATCCTTAAAGAGTGGAATCCCAACATCCTTTAAGTTATATTGCATTTCACTTAAGTTGATTTACTTGCATAAGAATGTTAATCATGACTCAAGTGTTTTGTGTTTTGCTTTATGCTCGGGTCAGACTGAGTGTTACAGCATTTGAGACTCATCTTTAGAGCTTGGAGCTTCGCTTGGAGATATATCTTTTATCTATTCAACTTTCAGTTATTTCCAATTATATGTTCAGACTTGTTAGTTGCTTTTGTATTTGTGACTTATATGTACTTGGGATTTTCTGTTGTATTTGTTTCAGACTCTAATGTTCTGTAGTAGCTTGATGAACTACTATTTATCTATTCCGCTGCTTATTGTTGTATTACTCTGTGTCTGTGATTATGTGATTGATTTATTTACTGTATATGCTAAGTTTTGCCAAATATAAATTAATAGTCTGTTGTTTTGAGCAATTCAAGTCTGACATGTGTGGATGATTATCGATTTGAATGGTTTGAAATGGCAGGTCATTACAGTTGGTATCAGAGCTCTGGTTTAGGCAAAACTTAGCATATGGAGTAAAACTCATTAGAGATAGGGTAGTAATACCCTAGAATGGGTGGAATTAATTATAGAATCATCTTCGTTCAAGCTTGAAATTCTTAGTTAGGATTTCCTTTGATTAGGATTTTCTTTGAATTTTGAAATTTTACCTTTGTTCTAAATACATTCTTGTCCTTTCCTGTTCGTGTTCTTCTTGATACTGGAGCATCCCAAAGCTTTATTCATGTTGATCTCTGTAATAAATTTGAGCACATCTTGCAACCTCGATTGATAACTTCATCCTTATGTGTGACTAATCCCATCGGCGGTCTCGCCAACCTTTGTATGATTTGTAAAGGGGTGAAACTCCTTTACAATAGGCGTCGATTTATCGGAGATTTCTACGTCCTTGGTTTTGATGTTGTTATTTCTTGCAAAGCCTAAACCGTTTCTTTACTAGACGACCAGGGTAATTCCCTTGAGATTGAATGTCGATTGCCTCAAGATTATGCAGGCAGTCTTATCTTTTCACTTGATTCTCAGCCTATTGATCTTGACTCCACCTTGTTGTCCAACTATTTCCGGATGTCTTTGATGAAGTCACTTCTCTACCTCCCAAGCGGAAAATTGAATTCTGCATCGATCTTATTCCTGTAGCTCGACCTGTTGTCCTTCCTCCTAGGTAATGGTTTCTATGAACGGTTAGTCATGCCCTTTGAATTAACCAATGCTCCTAACTTCTTCGTTGATCTCATGAATCGCGTTTTCGCCATGTTCTCAACAAGTTTTCCTGGTTTTCGTTGATAATATTCTCGTCTTTTCCGAGTCAGAGAAGGAGTATGAATCTCATTTGAGCTATGTTCTCCAAACTCTTGGAAACATCTGTTAAAGCCAAATTATCTAATGCCATTTCTAAAGGGATGAATTTCGATTCCTTAGGCACATTGCTTCTGGAAATGGAGTCTCAGTTGACCTGGTTAAGGTCGCCGTGATTAATGTAAGTCTGTCCATCTTTCCTCTTTTGTAATTTAAGTATCTTATCTTCCTTTCGAGCCTATCTTCTTAGTTAGAATTCTCCTTGATTAGGGTTCCTCTAAATTTGAATCTCTATCCTTGTTCTAAAATCCATTCTTGAATCATCTTGTGAGGGAGCGTATTTGTAATTAATATAAAAATGTTTTATTATGTGCTGTTTGAGTTGTTAAGTTTGAATTTTGAGTTTCAATCGATTCGTCTGGCCAACGCTATCGATAGGAATTCCAAAACACTTGAACAGAGCAAACTGACACAATATTGTTTTCGAAATTAGTAAATAAAATAATTTTATGTATAATTATATTTTATATATAAATGTATAATTTTCTGAAAATTAGATAGTTAAATGAATTGGTTGTTGGAAATGATAGTACTAGATTATCATTTACTGTTTGTCAACATTCCAAAACCATTAACTATTGTTGTATGTTATAAGAAGATGAAATTTTTTAGACATAGTTTATAAATCCGATTTACAGATCAAATGAAATTAAATTAAGGATTTGAGAATTTAATTTCCGATGCTTTTCAAAAATTTGATTTTCAAAGTTTTGAAAAATATATTACTTGAAAGTATTTTCGAGTGGAGATTGTTTCCAAAGAATTTGAAAAGAAGTAAATCAGTACTCTCCTCTTATGTCGCTGGAAAATAATTTCGATGATGACTGCAGCATCATTGACATTCATTTTCAAGTCTCAAAGTGGGAAGACCACTTAGTAGCTTTGCTACACTTTTGTTTTGGAAAAATGGATTTGATTTGAATTTCTTCAGTATGATTTGATGTATATATATATATATATGTATGTATATTTATTTCAAAATGGTTTGAAGTGAAACTGGAAATTTAACTCTTAAGTTTTATGTTAAATGATGGTTTTCAATTATTAAAATGAAGCAAATTTTTTGAATAATTGGAGTGCCTAAAATGAAAAATGGAATTAAAACAACTTGAAACAGTAGAACTAGGATAAAATTTATTTGTATAATACTCAATTGCATTCTAAAACATATACATAACTTACCTGAAATATTCAAAAAGTTAAAATGTTAATGTGAATATGTAATTGATGGTTATACAAGAGAAAACTTAAGTAATAAAAATTTTCAAACTAAATTTTTCCTAATAGAAATGTTGTAAATAAAAGGTAAATTTGTATAGTGCTCAATTACATTTGGAAACATTAATAAAACTTACCTGGAATTTTTTTTTGAATGTAATGTGAATATGTAATTGAATAATATATACAATAAAAAATGTAAGTAATATGATGTCTAAAATGAAATTTATATGGTTTTAAATTAATTGTTGTATATGGTACTATGTATTTCAAATCTATTTTTCCTTTATATTGCTTCCATTCTCCTATCTCGCTCCTTTTCGGGGACGAAAAGTTTTAAGTGGGGGAAAGTGTAACGACCAGGAAATTTTAACGATTTAATAACGTAATTAACTAAATTTTTCATGAAAATAAACAATAAAATTTTTGCAAAGAAAATTTGATATTTGGTATGCGTCTATTTAAGCATGGCAAGTGGCAAATTTTTATTGGAAAATATGTAAGTTTGTTTAGTTGTGAAATTTTGATTTAAAATCAGTTAAAATTGATGAAATAAATATTTTTGAAATCTAAATAATTCTACATAAGAAAAATGTAAATCATTTTCTGAGTGAGGCGTCATATTTTGTTTCGGCAAATTTGGACCGCTCTAGCTCCGTTTATCTTATTTTCGGAGTTTTATCAGAATTTTGGAATTTTAGTAGCATTTTCAACAGCGAAAAATCGAGTATTGGTAGTTTGGTCGTATCGCTCATATCTGTGTATCATTATGTTTATCTCGTCGTGTTGATCTCCACAGTATATTCATTTGCGAATTTCAGTCCGATACGCGGCGAAATCTGCAAAACGATTAGCCGTATCGGTACCAAATTTTAACCTTTTGGTTTTCAGTGTCCATTCGTTTGTACCGTGAGAAAACCTATGGTCACTAGCCTTTATTATTTTTCAAAATTCAATACTATGACTTTCACTATCCCATTGGTTTCAATATAATATGTTGGTTGTCATTTCGTGCTCATTCCTTTCCTCTATTTCATTCTGATCTTTCACAAAAAATATAATATAAAGCATTCTTATATTGCCTAAGAACTACCCATCATCGTTCGCATGGAAACCTACTCATCTCCAACCATGCTCGGCCTTCCCTCCTCCGCGCCTCTCCACGTCAACCCAGCTGCATCACCTCCCTCTCCATCTCAATGTGACGAATCAGCCTACGCCCTGACCATTAGCCTCCTTCAGCCACAACACGCCTTCATCCCTCAGCCCCATCTCCACGCTGACCCGCCACTTGAACCACCCTGCCGAGTGTAGCCACCTAGCACCACCCTATAGCTGCAATGCCACTACCCATCAGATCCGCCTCCCTCAAGCACAAACCACACGCCGCAACCCTCAACTCCAAGCCCCGCCTCTAACCCAACACTTAGCCACCAAAACCTTACTCAAGTAGTTAATTTAGTGATGGATTCACATATATCTATGGCATAATTATGTATATTTTTAGCTCAGGTTTGTAAGCATCTTGATTGTGGAGTTGTCTTTTTGACAACCTAAGTTTCAACAATTTTGCTTTCGCAACCTCCTCAACATCAATTAATTCATGCTTGTGCATGATAATGTATGGCTAGATCGTCTTATTGTAGATAAATGATGCTAGAAATGACCCGCCATCACAGCCGACTCCAGTCTTTTCTTCTCTAAAAAAGAAAAAAAGAAAAGGTGTATATATATATATATATTTGTTCCATCAATCCCAAGCGAGCTTTGATTTGTTTCATCGATTCTTGTTAGCTCGCTTTGCTTTGCCGCTGTCGAATTTGTCGCAGCAGCTTCTAGCTTGTCGATGTCCCGCTAGTTCGTGTCTGTATCTGTGTGCGTGTCCGTGTCAACTTCTTCACCATCATTGCTTTCATAGCCTCGAAAGGTGAGCGATCACTCATGATTAACATTCTTATGTTTAGTAAATTTATATTCACATGAAATGACGATTGAATATGCTATTAATTTGAATTGTTTAGTAATTAAATCGTTAAATGATATGTTATTATTTAAATTGTTAACCTATATTAATTGATGTATGACACCATAACCTGTTAGTATATATATTAAATTTAAATTGTTAATGATTATATATGCTTGTAATGATATGTTATGCTATTTTATTCTATTGCTCTCACACTGCAAGTTCCCTGTTAGTTTAGAATTCCCTATGGGTTGAAATAATACATATCCGAACGATCTTATAGACTAGGGGAAAGTCGTTATGGGTTGAAATGACAAACCCAAGCGATTTTATTGATTTTAAAATTTTGGGATTGCGGGTTGAAATGATATATATCCGTAAATTTAAATTATTGCGGACTAAAATGATAAATATCTGTATCACTTGACCATATGATAGAAAATTTTATACGGACACCATTGGTCTATTTTTAAATGATTTCCAAATTTTGAAGGGGAGAAATATATGTGTATTGATTTTTAGAATAAAATATAAAGATATTTTAATTTTAATTTATGTGTAAAATTTAGATTTTTAAAATTATATGTTTTGGAAATTTTAAAAATTATAAGTTAAGTTTTAAAATGTAAATTATAAATTTTTTACTTATAACTTTATTATTTTTATAATATATAAAATAAGATTTAAAATATATTCAATAATAATAAGATTAAATTTAATAATAATTAATATAATAGAATTTAATTTAATTAATATATATATATTTATATAATATGTTTTGAATATTTATTTACAATTTATATTAATATTTTAAAATAGATTTTTTTGTAATAACTTATATATATAATATGTTTAAATATTTATACGAATTTATGTTATTATTTTTAAAATAGATTTTTTTGTAATAACTTAAATAAATAAAGGTTGGAAAGATAAGTTAAAGTGGACCTGTAATTTAATTTGTTTAAGAATTATTCTAAATAAGAATTGATTTGAACTTATTAATTTTGAGATTTTAAAGGTATGATTTTATAATTTGATAACTTGATTTTGATTTAAAGTGATTAAATGAATATTTCAAATTTAAATAAAATTAAAGTTGACTTTGAAATATAAATGAAATTTATCGAATTGAGTTATTGTAAATGTTTGAATATTTAAACTTTGAAATCTATTGAATTGGAAGTGGTTTAAATTTGTAGTTCAAACCTAGATTTGAAATCGATATAAATTCAAAATGGTTTTAATGAGAATTTGAATTGAACCTTGAACCTTTTTAATTGAAATTTTTGAACTAAAGTTAATTTGAATTGATTTGTGAAATTGGAAGAAACAATTCTAATTTGAAACTATTTTCGATATAAACTTTTTTTAGTCTATAAAATATTTTTAATATATAAACTATTTTAATATATAAACTATTTTAATCTATAAACTATTTTTAAATATAAACTATTTTTAATGTATAATTTTCTAATATATAAACTACTTTCAATATTCAAACTATTTAAGTTGGAACTGTTATGATATATATATAATGGATTTAAATGCGAATACTTTGATATGATGGTTTAATCTATTTTGTGGTTATGATTTTCGAAATGAATATAATTTAAAGTGAATAATGATTTCTAAAGTGAATATGATTTCAAAAGTGATATGATTTTGAAATGAATATGATATTTTGATATGAAGTATGAACTGTTTGAAATAAAAATGACCACGGTGTGAAATAAGCGTTTGGTTGTTAAAGAAACTGAGATCGGATATTGTCAAACTCTCTGCCAATACCGAAAACCACTTTAACAACTGTGCACATGGTGGAGAATCCAGAATGAAGTAGGATGGTTTGGCGACGTCTATATGAGGTATGAACGCAGCTTTGACTCCCACGAGTCAGCTTGATATGACTAAAACAGGAGCCATGCCGGGCCAAGTGAGATCGCACCTCTGATCGAGCATGCTTCTTCGATACCATTCTATTACTTTGTGATTTGATTGGGTGCACTTTTGATTTTGAGAGTGCGTCTCGAGGTAGGCGGTAGTAGCTGCTATGCGTTACCACCAGTCCGGATCCGCAAAACGGTAGTATCCTACCCTGGGCATTGCTTCACGTGCCTTGTCACATGCCTTATCGTGCCCTCTACGAGTTTGGTTTGTGTCGTACACTATGGAGTGCCCTCTGATAGCCCTCCAGTTTACGGAGGAATTACGGTACTGTATAGACTATGGCATTTATATAAAATGTGTGAAGGGGGATATGTGTAACGCCTTAATGCTATTTTAATATTTTACTTTACTATAGACATTATCTATGTAGCGTATTGTACTATGTATGTAGATAGTTTAACGGATCCTTAAAGGGTGGAATCCCAACATCCTTTAAGTTATATTACATTTCACTTGGACATTTCACCTGTGTTAATTTACTTACATAAGAATGTTAATCCTGACTCGAGTGTTTTGTGTTTTGCTTTATGCTTGGGTCAGACGGAGAGTCACAGCATTTCAGACTCATCTTTGGAGCTTGGAGCTACGCTTGGAGATTAATCTTTTATCTATCAGCTTTCAGTTATTTCCAGTTATATGTTCAGATTTGTCAATTGCTTTTGTATTGTGACTTCTATGTATTTAGGATAATATGTTGTATTTGTTTCAGACTCTACTGTTCTATAGTAGCTTCATGAACTACTATTTATCTATTTCGGTGCTTATTGTTGTATTACTCGGTGTCCGTGATTCTGTGATTGATTTATCTACTGTATATGCTAAGTTTTGCCAAATATAAATTAACAATCTATTGTTTTGAGCAATTCAAGTCTGATATGTGTGGATGATTGTCGATTTGAATGGTTCGAAATGGCAGGTCATTACAACATGGACAACAAATTTCTTCGTCGTTCCCATTATTACTTAAAGTGAATTCAATAAAGATGTGAACACCATTTTGAAAATGTTCACTTATTGAGCCTCAAATTTCTTTTCTTTGTTGGTACATCCAGCTCCAATTTCTTTTCTTTGTTGACATTTTATTTTCAATTAAATCATACATTTAAATTTTCACAAATATATAATATTATTCTATTTAATTTTATTTCAAACGAATTTACACAAATTATATGAATATAATCTTAAATTTTTAGGTTATTTTTTTACGCTTTGATGGTTGGTCATCCTACTTACTATTATAAACACAGTAGTAGTTACATTTCGTAAATCATTTAATTTTAAACGATTCAATAAAATTTCGGCAGCACTTCCCCTTTGTTCTCTGTATCATACACATATGCGTGTACAAAGTGAACAAAAAGAAAGTGCTGTCGAAATTTTGTGAACCATTTAAAATGAAATGATTTGCAAAATATAATTACTTTATTGTGTTTGTAACTTGTCTAATACAGGGACAAATCCGACAAATATTATATCAGATGAATATAAATGTCTATTCTGTGATAAAAACAAATATCCATATAACGATCATATACAATACTTGGCAGACGGTGCCAAAAACTATCTAAGGGATTTATAAAAAGTAAAGCGTATTACTACAACTTTACAATAATATATTTACATTCTAAGAAACACATACATTAAATTGTCATTTTCGTCATCTTTAAAACGCATATACTAAATCCTGAGCATCAACTCTAATTAATCCAAATTAGCCCTAAAGCACGTATGCACTAATTAATCAACACATATACACCAATTAATATACAATTACACTAAACAAATTGTTTTTCTCAACGTTTAAATGATAAACAATTATAATAACAACCTAATTAGCATTCAATAGGGTATAACAAACAATCAATGGGGTATTGTAAACAACTATAACAATAAATTTACCCTAATTTACCCAATCAAAATTAAATAGAGTTTATAAATTAAACCTTCTTGAAGAGCAATAGCTAATGGAGAGACTTGAAAATTGAAGATGGTAATAGTCTTGGAGGCATGAAGGCTTGCTGACGGCATGGAGGAGATGAAGGAGGTGGTGGATGTGAGATTTGGGAAGGAAATTTGGGTTTTAGATAATGAAGAAGAAGTGTCGGCCTGGGACTGAAGTATTCGCGACTTTTCGACGGCTTCCGACGACCGCCGACGGGTATTTTTACGACAGCTTCCGACGGCTGCAGGCGGCTAGTTTACTTTATTTTCAGTAATGCCACGGCGATTACTAGCCGTCGATAGCCGTCAAAAAGAATGATGAGCCATCGACGGCTGTCGGGGAGGGGCGTCGCAATAAGTAGTGTTTCTAGTAGTGGATCAATGCATACAATGTTATTTGAATTAATAAGAATGGAGTGGTAATATAACAATAACGCCGACTCAAACTTTACGAAACATTTTTGGAGAACAGTTTTGGCCAAAAAACAAGTTCAACATAAATATGATAGCGTAAGAAAACAATAGGTTAAATGACAAAGTTTGTGCACTAAAACAGAGGTTAGATGAGGTCCTATAAATTGAACTGTATATCGTAGAAAGGTGTGGTGATCCGATAGTGTGAATGTAACTTTTGTTTACATCGTATTTACATTTTTCTACAAATCATTCATCAAAACTTTTTTTCCTTTCCATTTTCCCTTTCCCTTTTAGGAGTTGGACACACTTCTTTTTTGAAGTACAAAAGATGACCAATAGAAAATACAAAACTATTGCATATTATATTCTATGGTACGCATGTAGTCGAACCGAGTGCATTCATGCTTGGTGCTACATGAGAAGATGAGTCACAATACCCACACTCAATTCGATCAAACATAAGGATTTGATGCTATCTCTTCTAAAAAACCATAACATACAACCTTCACAGCCCATGCGTGTTACTCTAAATTTAGAGTATATGTTATTCTGACACCTCGAACGGCTCGTGACACTTTTTCTGGCGCTAAAGGTCGTAAATGGGGTGATAGTCATATTGATACCAAACATAAAACAAATGAGATTGTCGATACGATGCATGAGAGGTAGTTGATTCCGAATCGGGTAGCCCAACCCCTTCTTAAAAGCTTGTCTTTAGTGCATACCATTGTTAGTGCTTGTGCGAAGGAAATTAGGGGAGTTAATATTGGCCAAGCATTAAAAATTCCTATGGAAAAAGATAAAAGACAATTGCTCGATGTACTAGACAATGATACCGCCAAAAATTGATGGAAGGTTAAGATAATGTTGATGCAACAAAACATGCAATATTAACAATTTATGATGAAGTTGTCCACTCATAAGAGTAGTATTTTATCATAATTTTGCATGTATTTTTTATCTACTATATCGTTTGTTTTTGTTGTTTTCCCAATTCAAATGTACAGCTCTATTAACGTTTTCAATTTTATTCTTGAAATTTAAGCAGTATTTTCTAATTTAATCACAATTTTAATTTGTTTCATAATATTAGTTTAAAATACTTAAAACAAATTAAAACTATAACAACAACATCTAGTAATAACAATATATATATATATATTAATTGGTCTATTTTTAAAATATCACTTTCCCGCCCCTAAAATTATACCCCTTCACTATTTCCAACCCCATTCAAATTAGCTCTTTCGCGTGCCCATTTCACTCATACATTTAATTTTCATCATCTTTTGTCATATTAGTTGGCTAACATTATTATCACAGTACACTATATATGAAATATGTGAGTTACCCTAGCATACTGATGTAGAATGGTCTTAAGACAATTAATACACTAGAAGGGGAAATAATGTATATCAACTCTTTTAAAGTTTAATAGTAGTTTCAAAATTATTTTCTCAGAATCGGAATATATGCATATAATTATGTAAATGCAGAACATAAATAAAAGCAGAAAAGTAAATGTTATCCGATAGTTGAACCAAGTGACGGTTCGGTGGAATTGGACTGCAAAATGATGAAGGAATTAACCAAAAAGCTTGGATGAAATAAAGAATGAAGACTTAAGAAATTTGGCTAAGTATGGAGCAATCCATATCGATGGTACTGATTGATCCAGAGTATGAAGTGCATCCCATTTTGCTTCCACTATGATTCCACATGCAAGTTTGAAGAAAAAGACAAGTCTAGGTGAAGTCTCAGTACTTGCCGATCATCATTGACATTTTTGCCCCTGAAGATCAAAATTTTGAATACTTCAACAACTTTAAAGGAAGAGAAAAAATTTATTAACCCAAATCGATCGGCACCTATCGATCTAAATTTAGAGAAACATGTTGATTTGACCTATTCTTCATGTTAAAAACTCGGGTATGCATGTTTAAGCGATCAATAGCGATTTTGACGCATAGATTCGTCTATAAATAGCAAACTTCAATATAGATTTTTTTGGATCTTTATATTGACTTTACGTGGAACTGCTGCCATATTCAAGATCAAACATTTGTTGATCAAAAATTGCTTTGTATTTTGGTTGTGATGGTTAAAACAATCAATAATAAAAGATATAATTGACTTAGGCATTTAAATTCACCAAAACTCTATAAAAATTATGATTTCTCTCTTTCTTCCAAATTCTTGGTCTTAAATTTTCATTTCTAATCAATTGGGAGTGTTTTTCTGTTTTACGTGCAAATATACTTTTGGTGCTTTCACCGATGGATAAAAGATCAGGATTAGATCTGTGATTGCTGCTAGGATTGAAGAAAATCTCCAACCAGATTTGAAAGAAATGGATCCTAGAATGATACCTAGCAAATACCAAGTGGTTCTTGAAGAGCATAAGAGTTCAGATCGTGGAGCTAACGAGGTAAGTCAACAAAGTCTTAAAGGAACTTCAAATCAACCAGAAGTTATAACGAAGCAAAAGTTAGATCGCATGATGGCTGATATGAACCAAACGATGATGCAAAGTCAAATGTCCATTATGGAAGAGATGGAAAGGCAACTCGCTAAGTTAGCGCAACCCTTGTAACAAAGAGGATCCTACAAGCATAGCAAGAAAAGAAGGGACTCTTCATCATCTGATGTAGATGAAAGGAGTTTATCAGATCAGAGCCACGATGGAAAATAAAAAATGTCTAAAAGGGGTGTTAGAATGTCAAAGAGACGGAGTGGAAAAGCGGGAATAATAGTTTTAACTCAGCCATCGATCGTTACCGAACGACCCTAAAGGATTGGCGTCGATCAATCCGGGGAACATATGAACTTGAGAAATTCAAAGGATAACTTTAAGAAGCTGATATAGAGGAAGAACAAACTACTGGTCCTCAGGATGGCATTGCTGAAGAAAATATTGTTGGAAATTCTAGGAGAGGATGTAGTTCGACCAGGCATCAATGAAAGCCTAAACGAATGGACTATCTAGATATAGGGAGGCCTATGCATTATCATGCTAACCGAAACCTTTTGTAGAGTCGAATACTCGATGACGCATATGACGACCATTGTTCAGGAATGGAAGGTAATGAGAAATTGATTACTAAGACCATAAGGAGGTTGTTGCAGTAAACCAGCACAACAAGATGATGAATAGGGCCCATAGCTAGTCGAAGCCCATTCACCAAAGAGATTAGAGCTACTACATATCCGAAAAAATTCATCAAGATGACGATGTAAAACTATAATGGGTTGACAAATCCAATGCAACATCTAATAAATGAATGGCATGGGGACAGCGCCTGCGCTGATGATGCTAAGAGATGTAGGTGTTTTCCCCTCTTTTTAATAGGGTTGCCATGATATGGTTCTGTCTGCTTGAGCCCGAATCCATATCATCGTATGATGAATTCGTAGAAAAGTCATGTAGTAGTTTAGAATGCATTCGATTCAACCAAAGGATGCTATGTCCTTGGCTAACTTGCCTTAGAGGTCCGAAGAGACGTCGAAGATTTTTTTGAAATGGTTCAATGCCACCATGATGGAGGTGAAGAACCCAAGACAGGAAATAGTGTTGATGGCTTTGGTGAGTGGATTTTATGATCAGATCGGTTTTGGTAAGTGGTTGAGGATGAGGAAGCCCTCTACCTTAAAGGATTTTTTATAGAAAAGCAAATAAGTTTCTATGCTTGGAAGAGGCAGCATTGGAAGAAGTGCTAGATGCTAGCGGTCAGGATGGACCGAGCATTTCCATTCAAAGCAGTGCAGCTATCAAGCAGGATGGCGATAATGCTAAAATAATGTTGGTTATGATAACAAGCAGAAGAATGCTAATAATGCTGGTGGAAAGAAGTAGGACCTATAAAAGCATTTTCGGTTCAACCTGATGGTAACTAAATGGAATTGACTGTCTCCATATAAAATATATACCTTGTAACACAAGGACTAAAAGATACAAAAAACCTAACCTATGGGAGGAAATTGAAGAGTAGAAGCATTTTGGAAAATTCTGTCATTTCTATGAGATACATGGACACAACACGAATGAGCGCCAACTTCTCTGAGATGTGATAGATAAGTTGATCAAGAAGTAAAGACTCAACAGTAAATCAAGAACCCTAGGAAGGTGGGGAAGGAAATAACCAGCCTCGGAGGTAGCCGCCTCAAGGCAATGTGATTGGGCCCAGTGGAGAGGGGTCAAGACCACCAAACACGAGCTTGGTAATTAACACAAATTTTAGAGGTATGCATCATGTGGAGAAGAATTAGAATTAAATAGATCAATACAGGATTTATCTAAGGCATGAACCTCATGAAATGCGTTACGCAATTGAGGATGAAGCCACTGACAAAAATCAATGGAGGATAGACGACGACATCGTCTTCCACAATAAGGATGCAAATGGGATCAAAGTTCCAACACTTGATCCGACGATGATAGAGACAATGATAGGCCCAATTAAAGTTCATCGAGTGTCAGTAGATTGAGGAAGCTTAGTGAATATCCTTTTCAAGTGGTCATTTAATAAGATACAACTCAAAAAAAGGATCTGCTGCCATGTAAGTCTCAAATCCGACGATCTACCAAAGATGCAACAGCTCTGATTGGGTGCATTAAGCAGCTTGTTTAACTTGGAGATGACCACTACAAGAAAATATTGGTTCAAAATTTTGTTAAGGTGCCATTTTCCACCTATAATGTATTCATGGGCTAACCGACCCTTGTTGACCTTAGGATTGAGATCGCTCCATGGTGCTTAATGATGAAATTTTCCATAGACAACGGAGTGGTGATAGTCCAAGGAGATTAAAGCATAGGTCGAGAGTGCTACATCGTAGAGCATAGAGAGGCATGGTGGAGTGATAAAGGATAGGATGTGGGGAAGCATCTCTGCATCGAAAGTGTGGATGCATAACATTTACCGACTAAGCCTTGGCTTAGGTTTGCCAGCAAATACTACAAATCTATGGACCCATGGAAAGATTTAGAAGAAGCGAGGGAGAAACCGGTAAAGCTATTGTTTGATGTTTGCATGGATGAAGATGATCCTTCAGAGGTTCTTAAAATTGGATCTTGGCTCAGCTTGAAGATGAGGAGGGAATTGATAGAGTCTCTCTAGGTGAACAAGAACGTGTTCTCTTGGATGCGTTTTGACATGTGTGGAGTTTTTCTTGAAGTTGCATGTCATGCACCGAACGTGGACCTAATTTTTCCTCCAATGAAATAGAAATGGAGTAGCATAAAACCAAATTGATCTAGTGCATTGAAGAAAGAAATAGATTAGCTAAGACAAATGGTTTTATCCATGATGCATTGTATGCAGAATGGATATCAAATGTAGTAATGGTCGAGAAGGCAAATAGAAAATAGCGGACGTGCATAAACTACTCAGACTTTAACAAAGCGTTCCCAAAGGATTGTTTCCCACCATCATGGATCGACAAGTTAGTGGATGGATCAACCGAACATGAATTACTTTCCCTTATGGAAGCGTACTCCAACTATAATAAAATTACAATTTATGTCCCCAATCAAGAGCATATAAGCTTTATCATGGACTAGGGACTATATTGCTATAGACTAATGATGTTTGATTTAAAGAACACAAGAGATACTTACCACCATTTGGTCAACGAGACATTTAAAAATAAATTAGATAAATGATGGAAGTCTATGTGGATGATATAGTAGTAAAGTCATAGAACTAATGGTTACATAGGCGATCTTTCTGAAATGTTCGATGTGCTTCGGAAATATGGAATAAGATTGCATTCACTGAAGTGTTCCTTTGGAGTGGCATTAGGCAAAATTCTATGGTTTATTACAAACTCCAGGGGCATTGAAGCTAAACCATATTAGACCGAAGATCTAAAGTTGGTTACAACACCATGGACAAGGAGGCAAATGCATAGCTTGAATGGTAAAGTCATCACTTTGAGTTGGTTCATTTCAAAGGCAATCGATAAGTGCATACCATTATTTGATGCCCTTAAGAGCCATAAAGGGAAGTTCCAATGGATATGCAAATATGAAACTGCTTTTCAGTCTATTAGAACATCTAAGGAAACTATCAACTGTTTCCAAGATTTGGAAGGAAGGGATCGTCATATTTATCGAGCGACATCAACTTATGCATTGAGTGTGGTCTTGTGTGTAAGGAGTGTAAAATCGAATTGTTGGTCTATTATATCAGCAAATGATTCACTAGAGCGGAGAAACAAATTCAAAAACTGGAGAAGTTGGCATAATGATTATTGATAGCATCAAAAAAGTTTGAGACTATACTTTTAGGCTCATCTGATATGGGTATTAATGGACCAACCCCTAATGCAAGTATTGCATCGCCTGGAGACCTCAGGATGATTTTTAAAGTGGAACATCTAGATGAGTCGGTACAAGATCACTTATCATCCTATGAAGGCAACTCGAGGACAGACATTGGCAGATTTCATTGATGATTCACCATCCGGGATGACGAGATGGAGGAGGAGTTGGTCAATACCTGTTCTTCTAAAGCTATCACGTGGGTTGTAATGAGAAGGGAGTCAGAACAACGTTCTGATGATTAATAAATTACACACTTTATACATAACATTAATTTACGCTGATTGCCTTCCATTTCATGTTATGTCTATTGTTTTTCTTAGTCATCTTGATTTCATACGTGTACGATACGCCTTATCTACTTGAGGTAGACAACAACTACATACGTATGTGTGTGTGTATGTACACACACACACATATAAGTACTATGGTCCCCCTTTGGACCAAGATACTTTCCCCACTAGTATCCGTAACTTAGCACCTCGTCAGGATCCATAGTTAATGCAGTATCACGTCCTCACTGCTATGCATACTAAGGAACTCCCGTAGTGCCTAATAACGACATTACAACTATCTCGTCTTGCTTTATATCATGTAATCAGCTCCATGGACAATTCTATTCATTCGGAAGACCTCAACTAAGAGTTATCTAGCATTTCCCACTAACAACAAATAAACTTACAAACAACTGTGGGATGGTGCATGTCCTAAACTTGATCTACACTAGTAAGAGGTGTAGCCCGTTTAGGCGTAAACCTTGTCTTTCCACTGATCGCTCAGAACCAATGACAATCTCGACGTATATAAACAACTCCTACTCCTCACATATGTGATACCGACCATACTGTCATAACGTCTAGCATATGCTCACTGTCCCATTCAGATTGCCTAATAGGATCTAGGAAATGTCCATTTGGTTACTTAACATGTACCCTCTAAAAGGTTGAAGCGGACTCTACTTGTTCTTTGACATTTTGACCTATGCAAACCATCCTACTTTGGTATTCACCTATACGCAAACGTATAATTCCACAGGTCCTACAGTTGGATATATTCCACATCAGTATAATTACTCATTTGAAATCACAAGGAATTATCTTTTCTGCTATTATTGAAATAGAAGGTACAAAATACGGTAAACATCCCTATTTTATACATCTCTTTCTTTTAGATATAACTTGTTATTTCAAATGATACAATTTTAGTCATATTTATAAAACCAGACAATTTATAGAAATTTACATCAGAACACATTTCATTCCAATGTATTAAAACACTACTTAAATACGGGATTTATTTTAATAACTTCGGGTTCATATTTACTCACATATATCATTCAACCAACAAACTTGGAATTATTATACAATATTATGAATTTAGGAACTACTTTCACCCTTACTTTCCAGATTCAAATATATGCAATATTTAATCGAAGTTAAAAATTCATACAATATGAAGACATGGTTTTCAAATTCATTACATGTATATATTTAAGCATACAATTCCAAAATTATATTCACACATACAAGGAACATATTTACGACGATATAAATCCAATATTATATAAAAATATATAATTTTCCACTAACCTTTAAGCTTTCAAATCTCCAGATCTAAACCCGTTCTTCTTATTTGACTCCCATTCCTTCTACCAAAATATGCAGTAAAGCATATACATATTTATTAGAATTAGAGATCTGAGAAGAAATTTAATTAATGTAGTTGTAAAGTCTTAGATTTAGAATTTACCTCTTTATTGCAGAATTTAATTCACCTCTTATTCTTCTTCCCTTTTATTTTTCGCTATTCTCCACACACGCTCATGCACACGCACTCAAATATATATATATATATATGTGTGTGTGTGTGTGTGTGTGTGTATGTATAATACTATTTTACAATTTCTATATTTTTAATTTGTGGAGAAAAGAAAATAACGGAGCTTCACTCCTTGATTTAGAAAATATATGAAAAAGAAAAGTGAGGGGTTGGGCTTTGTTTGCACAAAAAAATGGACAAACACCTCCAATAGATTTGTTGTAGAGCTATGAATAAGAGGTGTATAATGCAACTATTATATTTATATCATGATTAATTTTGAGAGAGTAGATCGCATATAGGTTATGCAGATTGCAGTAAAGTAAAGAGCACAATGATTTATAGTGGTTCGGCTAGAATGTGCCTACATCCACTGTCTATTTTTGTTATTCTTCTTATGGATCTTTGATACGATGCTTGAGATACACAATACAGTGAACAGTAGCTCAATAGACAGTAATATATAGCTCAAGGGTGTCTGTTCGGCTACCATTGTCCGACTATTCCTGCCTGCCTATTCTTGTTCGGTTGTCCCTATTACACAGATCCTGCTAGGATGCTCCCGTTAGGTAGATCCCGCTAGGCTGTTCCTATTAGGAAGATCCTACTAGGTTGATCCCAGTTTTCTCTGGCCTATCTGCCATTACTATTGTAAACTTGGCTCTCCCGAATTCCCGCCATTGTTGTTGGAAACTTTGGTGTTTATAGGAGTGGAGAGGTATGGTGGCCATTTCGGTAAATCAAGCAATTTCCATTTATAACTAGATCAGATGGAATATTCCCAAGTATCAGAAATATAATTGATAATTTCCAAATATACGTATATTTCATTCCATATGTAGGTTGTCTGATTCGATTGGAAATCCTATGAGGGGTAGGCCGGTTCGGTGTTAGTGCATATGGACACGTCCTTGGCTAGGTTTCTATGCTTCTTTTATTGTTTGGCCCTCATGCTTGGCTTTGGTATGGCTCTCTCTCAATCCGGCCTTCCATGGTCTAAACCCTTCTCCCATTCTTTGACGAGTTTGTGGTTTTACTCAGCCTCTATTGGCACCGAACAGAATCCCCTGTTCGGTACCTTAGGTTAAGAGGTCTATCCGACTATAGGGGTCAAGAATATTCGTTCTTGCCCAACCATTAGTATTTTGCTCATTTCTACGATTGTCGCATAGTCATGTGGTATGGTGTTATTATTCCTTAAGTATTTCTATTAAATATCATTAGAAATTTATTCATTAAAGTAAGTCATGCCTTTTATTTGTTGTCCCCACACTCTATGGGGTATTCAAACTCTGTAGTATCATGCTTCATATTTATATGAAGTTGACTCTGCCTCTAGGGATTTTTGAAAAGATTATGTTCCACTATCTCTAGAGATATCTGGTCCCACCTATGGAATGGGTCAGAATTATACTCCATTATCTCTAGAGGAGTTGGAACTTGTCTACCATTGTCTCCGATGGAGGTTAACCTTGCCTTCATGAATAGGAAGTTTATGCTCCACCGTCCGATTACTTCAATCTTCATAATTTTCACGCACATCTATCTTTGGATATCTAGTAGGAGGACACGCTCTGATGTTCATGGGAAAAACTGACAACGTGCCCTCGAGCGTGGTTTATACTCTTCCCCCGCAAGGACTCGGTTCGGTTGAGGGACTACAGTCTATAGTTTATAGCACTCTCATTGGAGTTACATTAGGTTCTAGCCTAGAGCATACTGGTTCCCATCTCTGCCATTGTTAGCTCTCTATTTCTTGATTCACCATGTTCTTTGGTTTCTCTAACAGCGAATAGATTCTTTTAGGAGTCTCTGTATGCTATAAACATGGAAACTTGCCTTGTCTCCTACAGTGTTTCCTTTCTCCAGTACTATTATCCATCTTTCACATGCCTCTATCCTTAGGCTTTTCGTCTACAACCTGGTTGACATTTGTCAGTCCCGCCTCAATATCAAAATCCTCCAAGAGCATAAACGTGTAGGCTCGGTAGTATAAGTCCTCCAAGTTAGTAGTTGGATTCTTTTCAAGTCCCCTGTATAACTCCATTTCCATATTAACTCCATAAACACTAACCACAGGGACAGTCCATTCATCAAGTTGACACATAGCGGCTGTAATAGCACTGAACCATGCAAGATTGTTCTATAAGTTTTATCCATCTTTTTGCTTGCTATCTAAGTGTTAACGGATTAGTGCTCTAAACGACTAAACCAAATAGTCTTTAAGCATGACATGAATAGAGGAAAGTAATGACATTCTCTCCCTTCGTAGTTCTAACTACTTCCATACGCTAAATGTAGCGCCAGAAATGTGTTCAAATGTAGGTTTTTCCAACATATTGTCCCATGATCGGTGTCTCAAAATCTAGGAGTTTACTACATATCTGATATTCGGAGTGAATTGGTTCATCTCGCCAAGCTCTGGTCTCCTGCTTCGCTCGCCTAAAATTCAACAGAATAGCCTAGCGACTCGCTCTCGCTACTGGAACGCTTCCTTAGTTTCCTTGGTGGGCCACATCATGCCCTACATGCAATGGATCAACCATTTAAGTACCAGTCAGAATAAACTCATACGATCCCGTATCGACAGCCAAGAAGATGGTTCCAACATTAGCATTGACTTTTGGTAAAACATCATTCCTTGGTCTGGCATAGGCTATATTGTTGGTCTGGTACCGATCAGTTCTGCATTGGTCTGATTTGGTTTGAGACCTGCCTGGTTTGGTTTGAGGAAACATATTCCCATGGCTCCTTCTTACTTTGCATGTCCCTTGCGTCCATTCTTGATGGGTTACAAATAGAATTTCAGACTTGGTCTCTGGACCTACGTTTGTGCTGTTTGCTCTATGAGTCTAAGGAATGCTCTATTATCTCCAAATACTTAGCTAGGAAAGAAGCTATCATATTTTTCATCATCATTTGCAGTCACTACTAGACGCTTCTCTAGTAGCTATACCAAGCTTATTTCCTGATGCAACACATTCCAACCATATATACTTTGTTGGCTCACAGGCGAATTCCTCTAATATGGTGGGTTTCTCCATTGTCCTTTTAGTAAACTTTGTTCCAGGGTGCACTTCACCTCATCAAGGTGAGCCTTTCACTCGTGTTCTGAATTCTAGCGGTTGTGGTATAAAACCGGGATAAGTGGTGTCATAATGAAACATCTTCCCATTGCTTCACATCGGATAATGAGTATCCAACTTTTGGATGTTTAATATGAACCCAGAATTAATTAATAAACTCCTTTAACATCTCCTCGGTGAACTAATCATTAGGGTTAACCACAAAACTACTTAGTGGTTAAGTCTGCTAAGAATTGAAGATAGCACCTACATAAGACTTCCTCTGTACTCCACTCATCAGCATGTGTTGGGGATACCGTTGTAAATGTACTAAAGGTTAGTAAGTCCATAATATGGTTCCATAGTAGGCATCCTGAAATCTATAAGGTCCTTGGTACTCCTATCTCCACGGAGAAGATACTATTAAACTAAGCTTCAATTCCTCAGTCCACTTGTTTACGCAGATTGTCTAATGATTTGAGTCATCTTATCCTCCGACATGGGTGATTATCAATGATAGCTCAACCTCTCCTTTCGGAGGGAACGATTTCTTTCATCTTCCTTATATGACTTACAAGCACCGTTATGGATCTTAGATCGGTCCTAACAAACATTTCATCCTTCATTGACCATAATTTCAATGAGGGAATGAGAAGAGTTTGCCGCAACTCTATCCAGACCGCCTTTGGTAATTATGTCTATTGGCATTGGAATTCTTGCTAAATGATTATCATGATTAACAGTTGTCTACTTAGGTGCGCTAGTGTTCCCCACATTCCTAATGGTAGCACCGACCTTTCTCTTTGATCTCGAAAGCATGTTGAGAATCGATCTTTGAATGAAAGCACCAAAAATGTTTGCACAAAAAATAGGCAAACACCTCCAATCGATTTGTTGTAGAGCTGTGAATATGGGATGTATATAGATATAATATTTGTATCATGATTAATTTTGAGAGGGAAGATTGCAATAGGTTATGCATAAAGTAAATTGCAGTAAAGTAAAGAGCACAAAGATTTATAGATATTCAGCCAGAATGTGCCTACATCCACTATCCATTTTCATTGTTCTTCTTATAGATCTTTGATACAATACCTGAGATACAAAATAAAATGATTAGTAGCTTAACAGATAGTAAAACATAGCTCAAGGGAGTCTGTTCGAATATCCATGTCCGACTTCCTACTTGCCTATTCTTGTTCGGCTATTCCTGTTAGGCAGATCCTGCTAGGCGGTTCCTATTAGGAAGATCCTGCTAGGCTGATCCCAGCTTTCTCTGACCTATCTGCCATTACTGTTATAAGCTTGGCTCTCCTGAATTCCCTCATTGTTGTTGGAAGCTTAGGTATTTATAGGAGTGGAGAGGTATGGCGGTCATTCCGGTAAATCGGAAAATTTCCATTTATAACTTGCTCGCATGGAATATTCCTGAGTATTAGGAATATAATTAATGATTTCCAAATATACATAAATTTTCAGTTGGAAGTCCTAATCGAGGTAGGTCGGTTCGGCATTAGTGCATATGGACTTTCCTTGGCCAGGTTCTTGTGCTTCCTTTATTGTTCGGGCCCCCATGCTTGGCTTTGGTTCAGCTCTCTCTCGGTCCAGTCTTCCTTGTTCCAAAGCCCCCTCCCATTCTTTGCTGAGTTTGTGGTTCTGGTCGGCCTCTATTAGCACCGAATAGAATCCCCTGATCGGTACCTTGGGTACCGAACAGGATATTATGTTCGGTACCTTGGGGTACCGAACAATATACTCTTTTCTGTACCCTAAGGTACGGCGAACAAGGACTTATGTTCAGTTCCTTGGGGTACCGAACAAGGACTTCTGTTCGGTACCCTGGGGTACCGAACTAGTGGAGGGTGCTTCCTTCTCCACACCTTAGCCTTGCCTTCGAACTTGCTCTCATGCTACCCTTCCTTACATTGGAAACAGTTAGGCACTCAACAGTTGGATACCCTATCAGACCATTCCTCATGTTTCAGAAAAATAATGCACTTGCTAGAAATCGAACTCCTGACCTCTCCATTGGAAGCTTGATGCTCAACCACTTGAGCCATACACGTTTTTGTGCCATAACTCCTTCATTTCAAATCAAAACCGAACGAAACTTGGAACAATAGCTACATATCGTTGAGTAGAGTATTCCCATTCCCTTGAATGTTCCATCTGCCTGAAGTAGGTAGTAGCTCTCTAAAGTGGGGCCGAATTGGTTAGGTAGTGAACAAACTTTAAGATGATTATATCCTCCAGTTCGTAGCTTGGATTGAGACGCTGTTTCGACCTAGGTGCATGTCCTTTCCTTAGCAATTTACAGGTGCTCTGAATATATTTTATGACTATTCTGATTTTGCCCCTAACGCTTCGTCGTGCCCTTGTGATTACATGATGGCACATTTGGCATTTTTGGCCATTTCTATGCTCCTTATGTCTTTTCGCATTCACCAAGCCTCTATTTATAGGCACATTAATCAATTTCATCTGTTAGATTTTAATTTATAAAATTCGGGCCGCTAGGCCTAGGGTTATTATCAGCTGTCGCCTACCACTGGTCGACCGGTCCCCATAAAGGGGTTGACTGATCGTCTTTATATGTTAATTTATTGTTTTGTGTTTATCTCGTTCCATTTCTTTTCTTATGCGACCGATTTTGTTCCATCTGATATTAACATTTAACGTTACATAGAGTAGTATTAGTGTACAGTTAATTTAACTTAATAACAATATTTATTTCCTGATTTTCTATCCTTCAATGTTAATGTTCTTATTTATTAACGTTTGTTTTAACATTAATTAATTCTCATCTATTTCTTCTGTGTTCAATTTATATATTTCCTTCTGCACTTTCTCAGTTAGATTTAATTTTATCGAACACCATTAATCTACATTAACGATCGCTTAAACGCTAAGTTAATAATATATATTGTCACCTTTTATTTTAAACGTTAATATTCATTACCTTCACCAACATAAATCCTTATTAATTCCTTTTCAATGCTGCTTTAATTAGATTTACCATACCTATTTCCTTTAACATTAACATTTATTTAATGCCCATTTTAATGTTAAGTTATTAACATTGACTTTCTTAATTGGTTTTGAATTGTTTCCGATCCGAAATTTCAAACGTTAATAACTTTTCATTTGGATACTGACCGTAAACTTTATATACAAAAATTGATTAGAAAATTACTACGAACACAACGGTGCAAGTTTTGTAGCCAATTTCTGATGTTTTTAAAAAAACTCCATTTTAGGATTTAATAATTATTTATTCATTTTCTTTAATTAATTTTCTTTTATTTTACGGGGTGTTACATTCTCTCCCCTTGAAAGAATTTCATCCTCGAAATTTCTTAAGGACTGAATCATGTAACATAGTGCACAACCATTTTAAGCTATCCATTTAATTAGTATACAACCAATTTTTGTAGCAAATCATGTACAAGTACATGGTGTCACACAATACATATGACATGTATGATGAATAATACTAATTCGAGCTCCTATACGAATGCATCCATTAAAACAATTTTGAAAATATAGTGCATACAATCTATATATACTGGCAGTTATATATGTATGCATGTTTTGAAAAATAAAATCTTTGTTTTTGCATACAAATTTTCACACATTACTACAAATAGAAGTATTGTTCAACCAATTTAGCATTCAAATCCTACCATCAAATACCAACCACACAAATTTCAAACATCCAAAATTTTGAAAATCCCATTTTCTAAACCTATATTTATAAGTTGGAAAAAAGATTTAGATGAGGAATCCCATATTTCCATCCTTCTCTTATGTACTCATTCCATTATATCATGGAACTTTCTCTTTGGCCTACAATTCTTTTCCAACATTTCCAAGTACAGTCTACATAAAGAAATTTATTTTAAGTTTTAAATTTTTAAACGGAGTTATTTTAAAACAAATTTTGTTCACCTATCGACAAAGTATGGAAAAATCCTAAAGCTAAAACAGCTTTTTCCCTCGTCACTAATTATATTTTACCTACTATTACTTCTGTTACACAGTAAAATTCATATTTGCTAACCCGTTAACTTTTCCTTTGATAAGCTTGCGCTTTTCAAAAATAAATAAATTTCACCTTTTCTGTTCAAACTCTTTTTAAATTAAAATTTTAAAATAGTTGAAAAAAATTAAACTAAAACTTTACTTGTCAGAGCCCTTACAAAATTATGTTATATTTAATTTAAAGATTCTGAACAAAATTTTCAAATGTATTTGTTTTTAACTTTTTTTTCCAAAACAAATCATGCCACGTCCAACGCAATCAGGGTTTAGTTAATGGGCTAACACCTATGAGTTAACCTCATATATTAGGCGATTAATATTAAATTTCAAAAATTCTTCTCTTATTTTATAACAACAAACAACATACAAGTACGTTTATAAATTTTAGCTCTTAAAGTATAGGGAGCCCATGGTTTCGCAATAACCTCCCACGTTCTTCATTTGTTAAAATTTATCCTTTCAAAATTTTTAGGCTTATGGGACTTACCATTATTTACTTTTAGTAGCTAATAAATTTCTTGATTTATTTTATAAACTTTCAGTCTTACTTTACATTAGTTAAGCGTTATCCCGCCTTTTGACCAGGTAGTATACGGACAAACTTGATGAGTCAACATTGAAGTTTTCAAGGCAAGACGTCCGAAGAGATAGCTCAAGAATTCAGAAACTAAACATGTAACCAACCCAAGCCAAAAAGTACGTTGATCCACCTAAGTAGTGGGTCGGCACCGGTCTAACTCCCTGGAGATGTACAACTCCAACTCCCTAGAGTTGTGCCGATCCAACTCCCTAGAGTTGTACAACTTCAAGTCCCTGGAGTTGTACTGATCTGATTCCCTGGAGTTGTACAACTCCAACTCCATGGAGTTGTGCCGATCCGACTCCCTGGAGTTGTACAACTACAACTCCAACTTCCTGGAGTTGTACAGATCCAACTCCCTGGAGTTGTACCGATCCAACTCCCTGGAGTTGTACTGATCTAACTTTCCTCCATTAATGGGTCCCATCTTCTGCCTACGCAATCTACTCGATGCTAGAAGCTGACTCCAAGTGTTGTTTTGTTGATCCAACGCAATTCTCTATCGATCTCCATGGACTCTTGAATCAGCAACTCTGTTCTTTTACAACTCCATCATTTGGACTCCAAAATAAGCTAACATTGATGTAAACAACTATGAAATCGCAACGCTAACCACAGGACGAGCCAAAGTGAAGAGTTCAAGATGACGAGATTAGCAATCTTATAGAGTTGTACCAACCCGTATAAGTTGATGAGGTAGCATCCTACTTTGGTGGAGAAACAGTCTAAAGTGTGGAAAAACGAGGTGGAGATCTTCTGAGCGAGATTTTAGGCTCCCTACCTCCATAAATAGAGGGGCAAGGCTCATTTTTAGGATCTTTTAGCTCTTGCCCTTCTTACTCTAGTTTCTTGTAATCTCTGTCCGATTTGTACCAACCCGTAAGAACTTCTACCTCCAAATCAGAATATAAGCAATAAAACATTAACTGGACATAGGCCAAGATTAACCAAACCACTATAAACTATGTGTGTACTTTCTTACTCATTTTTCATTTATTTTCTTCACTTTTTATTCTCGACTTAATCTATTAAGTGTTTGTGTCATTTTTGGTTCAAACATTTTGGTGTATTTATCGAGAAACACTTGAACTCGCTAATTTAAGACTTAGGAAGATTCAGAATGACTAGGCAATCAACTAGGAAGGTCATAACTAAAGGAAATCAACAAAGGGGCAGCCAAGAGGCATCCTCAGGAGCTAACCACTCATCAATCTACATAACCAGGGATGAGATGGAAACCATGATGAATGGATTACAGGTGTTTGTACCAAAATTGGACACAACACTCTTCGGATGTGTTTAAAGAGATAAAATGAAGAAAATAAATGTAAAATAAGGTAGATCTAACAAAGACACTAATCAACAGATAAGAAAATGCATAGAAACACACAGATTTAGAGTGGTTCGGCGTATTGCCTACGTCCACTATGAAATGACTAATGTTTATTGAATTTCACTCGCTGTTTACGAGAGATTACAACAGTACAACTAAAGGTTAATAATGATTTCGGCAGAGTATCAACATAGAGAAGCCCAAAAGGTCCATTTTCTATAAGTCTAGGGTCACTACTTATAGGCGTTGGCAGCAAATATCTCGCCCAGATCTCGGAAGACTTCTTCTCTCATGTGGGTGGGCCCACGGGATCGAGTTCAGGTGATTTCGACTCAATTTGGGAGCGATATGAATTAAGTTCGTATCAATCAATAAATGGTCCTTTTGGGCTGAAATTTATCAGGTACATTCTTGAGGTTGTAGACAAGCTCTTATGAAAATTTGGTGGCATTTAAACTTGTGGATTTTGAGATATGATCGATGTAAGTTTGTGTTTTCAATGTGCAGTCGAGTTTCGTATCGATACGTTCGTATCGCTCCATTTCGTATCGATGAAAGGCATGTGATGGCTAATGACGTGGCGCTACCTTTTAGGATCGTTCCACTTTTCATGCTGAGTGACCGAGTCTTTCTCTTGATCGTGCCTGGTTCGTATCGAACAACGTGACTTCATTTGTATCCATCAATCACACCCCATCTCATATCGATCTCTTCATATCGTTAGTTTCAGATTGCTTCCAGTTGATCACTTCGTAATAGTGGGAGAGGGCCGCTTCGTATCGCTCGAGGGATGTATGGATCATATCGATCTTCGATCGATCGATATGAATTGTGGAGGAACCGAGTGATATGAATCATGCACTGGTGGGAACGATACGAAGCGCTTCTAGGTAATGGATACGAATTGGAGCATGCATGATGGATTCGAACTGATGGACGTTCGGTGGATACGAATGAGGCTTGTTTGATGGAATGGATGTGAACACATTGCTTCCCTCCATGGATACGAATCGACCATAACTACAAAGTGGATGGACACGAATGAAGCAGCCACGAATGTATGGTTTCGAACGAGGTTGCCTCTTCCCATGGACATGAATCACTTATATGCCTAGATGGATACGAACTTGAAGGCGTCTTCCTTGATTTTGATCGACCAATCTCTTTAGCATATGAACCCTGATTGACTTGAAATTTGGAACGCTGACTTTCATGGATTTGCTTGTTGTACCATATCGATTGTAGCTCAATCCGGACTTAGACAGAGTTCACTAGTATCCATAGCGAACGCGTGGACAACCGGTCTTTGGGACGGACTATCTTTGGTTTCCAGTTAAGTTCTTGGTGTCACGGCCTTGCCAAAGGCGGGATAACATTTTCCCCCCAAAGTACATCTTGTGAGAACACGACGTGCTTTGAAAATCTGTGATCTCTATTCTAAAAAAGTTCTTTCTGATTTGCTGAATAGTCGTTGTCTTTTCGTCGAAAGATGTAATCTTTGATTGATCTCCAGTAATATAAATACTGAATTGTTGACTGCCCATCGTTGTACTGTGCAATGTTGTAACTGAGTGTTGAATGATAGCAAACTATTGTTCGGGGTCATAGTTGACATCAGGTGAGCATTTAATTCCTATGAATTTAGAAAGTTATATGCTAATTTGTTGCACATAAATCATATGTTCCCCTAACTCCTGTTAATGTTCATACGTTTACGAGTCGTTGTCAGTTTATTGTATCAAATTCCGTATCGATCCTCTCCTGAATCGATGTGAAATTCGAGTTGTAACAATGCTCGACGGTTGTTTTGGAGTTTCTCTTCGTATTGACCCTCTACTGGATCAATGTGAAAAGTTGAAAAATTGTTTTCATATCGATGTCGATCGACACGAATTTGGTTATTATTTTAATGTAGTTCATATAGATGGATACGAGATCTTAGGGTCTTCGAATAGAGGGATACGAAACTAGCACTTCGTACCGATGGAGTTGAGCAGTTCAAATGAGATATCGTTGTGGTGTTCGTAACGATGATTACCAACGGATACGAATAGGGGGCTTCGTATTGATGACCAAGATTTCCAGTAATCTTCAAAATGATGGACACGAAATGCCCAATTGTTTCCTAGAGCATTCATTGTGTTGATGGGCTATGGACACGAACAGGGTCCGTTTCGTGTCGTTGCAGAATGGATACGAAAGTGTGCTTACTCGTATTGATTGGAGAAACTGATGCTCACCGGTCAAAGCTACTGGGAGACGAATCGTTTTCTTTATTTAGTTTCGTACCCATATAAATAGAATTTTGTATTTAGAAAATTTTTACTTGCTCTCATTTTCCAGCTTGCCTTCGTATCGATTGAGAAACTGAGAAAAAGAAATTGCCTTTGTCCAAATTAATAGAACTCCTTAATCCCTCGAATCTACACTTCAATTTAGGTAATTAGTCAATGAATTCACATTAAAAATGATGAGATTCGAGGTCAATAGCTAATCCATCCATGTTCATGGCCGAATTCGGTGATGCCAAGGCTGGAATTAGGTCGGAGCTTGGTTGAGGAAGGTTGCGGTGGCGTTCATGTTGATTGGAGAAGATGAAGTATGGAAGGATACGAGGAAGAGATCTGTATCGATGACGGATGGTGGGTGAGTTCGTATCGATCCGGATGCGGCAATACTTTATACCGAATGAGTGAATCGCTTCGTACCGATAGATGGTGGGTATTCATGTTGATCAATTAACGATGGCCATTCGTATCGATACGTAGTGATCGATACGAATGTTGGACCTGGCGATCGATACGAACTGAGTTTTGGGTGACCGATACAAAATGCCGTTCTAGGATCGATACGAACTGCTGCCTGCCATGACCGATACGAACTCATCCCTAATGATCGATCCAAGTACACACCATGATGGATACGAAATCTTGCACAATCGAACATCTGACTTCGACGAGCTTCCATTTTGCATAATTGGACTTGACCATTTCACTACATATCTGACTGCCTTTCGAAGCTCGTTGATGGAACTGTAATCTGACAACGTTTAAAGAATCTCAACTTGGATCAATCTTTGAAGTCTAGATGGCACGGTTGTGACGGTCAGCGATGATGGTCACTCCGGTTGAATTCCAAAGTCTCGTCGTTCAAACATCTTTCTAATACTGTAGAATCTCTTAAGTAATATACAACACTGCATTGCACCACACTCATGCATTTCACATTGGGGAACACACAGGATTATTGTCACCTAACGATGGTTTTTATGAGTTGATTAGCGATGGAACCCGAAAGTTCACAGCAACAGGAGGCTCAAAGTCCATCTCTTCCGATAATAGAGATGCCGGCCATCGCGGACGATGTCATAAGTCCAGCTTCGAACGAGTTACCAGGAGCAACCTTCATTGGGAACCCACAAGATTCCGTTTCATCCAATATTTCCGAAGGTATGTTGGGAAGAATTTGTTTGAGGCACGGGCTATCGTTGAATGATGTTTTGCTACCAGGGCCGAACGACAGGCCACATACCCCTCCGGAAGGATACACCGCTCTTAATCGATTTTCCTGCATAGCCAGGATGCTCCCACCATTCAATCAGTATATCTGGGAGGTGCTATCTTATTTAGGGATTGCCCCATCACAGTTGTATCGGAATGGGTATGCTGTTCTGAACAGCTTATTCATCATCTTCATGGAGCACCTTTTCCAACCCCCGACTCCAAAGGAAGTCAGATTCTTGTTCAATGTAAAGAGTCGAGGAGATAATCCCTCTTTCACATTCTTAGAGGGAACCATAAATTCCCAAGTCGTGATTGGAACCTGGACCAAACTTAGCTCCTTCAAAACCGAATGGTTCCATGTCCGGTGCCCGCCAGGATTCACTAGACGGTGGTTAGTCAGACATAAGTGCCATAATTTCTCTAGTGACTAATGGGATAGTTGCAATCGATGTTGAGTCTAACATTTTCTTTCTTTTGCAACTTCAATTCCATGACCTGAAGTTGCTCACTTTAAGGAGATAGTACAAATTCTTCAAGAGGTGCCGGGCGAGATTAGAGAGATCGACTCGGTGCTTACGGATGAAAATTTGAGGGCTGTTGGGCTAATTGATAAAGACCAGAGCATAGGGCTTGAAGGATCTCTTAGGGCAGCTCCGGCAAGACGGCTAGGCGTAGGGTGCCCGGGATTGTAATTGCTGAGCAGGGTGGTGAAGAGGATACGCCAACTGAAGATGAACCTGTAGCCGGGACCTCAGATAGTCCTCGACATTCAAAGGGGAAGAGGAAAGGCAAGGCGATTGCTCATAAGCTTCACAAGTCTTCAAGATGGAAATCTGTGGTCATGTCTCTGCCAGTCGCCAGTGTTATAATTTCGGAGGCTCCTCCCCAACACATGGAGAATCCTTTTGAAGGACTTGCAGACATCCCAATTCCAGACTATGTGTCGCTCCAACAAGATACTGGATTGGAAGGGCTTCAGAGCGCTTTAAATCTAGGCGAGTCAATTCCTTCGAGTATGGCCGATATAACCGGTTGGTCGGGGGGTTTGCACATGCATACACACACTTCACGGAACCATACAGTTTCTAATCACAAGCAATTCATTTCTGGGAAATACCAACTCTGTTTTTCTTTTCATTTTATAAGCACTATGTCAAAGCGAGGATCTATGCTTGGCAGCCTTTGTTCTGCACGCCATTCATCTAGTTCATATTATGAGTCTTGCGAACGTGAGGCCGATAAAGACCGTGATCGTGGCTACTCTAGTCAAGAAAGGGAGCACTGTGAGAGGGAGAGGGAGAGGGATAGAGAGAGGGAGAAAGAGTATCGGTGCCGTTACCGGTCGCGCTCTCCGCCGCTTGGAGGTCCAACTCAACCTTCTGGTTCTGGCAAACAAACCCATGAATCTTTGCGTCAAATACCACCTTCCCTGGCACCAAGATCTGCCAACAGCGTCAGAGAACCGAAACTAAAACTCCCGTCGTTACTGAACAAGCCATCACAGAGCCCACTGGGGAAGGAGCGATTTGAATCGCTTAGCTGAAAAAAGATTTTCCAAATATCTGCTTTGACGGCTTCGTCTTTCCCCAGCACTTAAAGTGAATTCCCATCGAGGCAGAACAGACGATGCACGACTATATACATGATGTTTACGGCTAGTACCGGGAATGGATGAAGACCACGGAAAAAGTATCAGCGGTGGCTTTTGAGCGAGCGAAAAAAATCGAGAAATTAGGGACTAATCTCGCTCAGAAGGACCGCATAATCTAGGTGCTCAATGACGAAAACGAGTCCATGAGAAATTCGGAAACGGAGGCCAATAAAAGAGCCGATGATGCAATCTAGAGGATGGAGGAGATTAGGCTAACACACTTAGCCCTGGTTGAGGAAATGGGGCACTGGACCACCACAGTCATGGCCGAAAGGGATGGAGCGCTAAAAGAGCTTGAGGAGCTTAAAACCAAACTTGCTGAAGTCGTCAAAGAGAAAGATGATGCAAATAAAGCCACTCAGGAGGCATGCGAGCAGGCTGTGGTGCTCAGGGATGAGAGGGATGCAGCAACGCTGAAGGCTCAGGAAGCCGAAAGCCAGGGTTGAGGGTGAAGTGAGAACGGCAGAGGCCAGGTTGGAGGGTGACATCGAAGATCTCCTCATTACATATAATGACAACGTTCTGAAGCATCGAAATCTAAGCTGGCTCGAAGGCTATCCATTACATCTATACAACACTTGGTGCCGCTTGGTTGAAGATGAAAAAGCGGAGCACTACACTGAATCTATCGATGAATTTGAATTGGAGAATCGGGTGCTGAGTGAGGATGAAAGAAGAGTTCTCCACCTGGAAGCTGGAGAGGGTTCTGGCATTGAGCATCACAATGTAGGTTTCGAAACTCTTATGCCAACCCAGCCCGAATCTACTCCTACGGTTGATCCTCAATCTGTTCCCGCATACAATCCTGATCAACCGCAGTTATCTCCAGCTCGTGAGGAGGTCACTGAAGCTGTTCCAGCTCCATCTGCAAGCCATTCTGAGGAAGGTATTCTGAACATTTCTCGCACTTATTCAAAGTCTGGAGCGTTGTTTGAAGTAGTCACTAACACCTTTTCTTTTATCTTTATTCGGCAATAGGAGTCGCACCGGTCGTGTCTCCTGTAACTCAAGAGCCGCATCATGAGCAGGAGGCCCTTATGACAGAGGCGACCACAACAACGGCCGCTGCACCAACTGACGGAGTGTAGGGGAGCACTTTTACTTTTGACGAGCAGATGATGGAGGAGCTCCTTGGTCATCACAGTGACCCTTTTACCGACCTGCCATTTGTCACAAGCGGAAGTGCACCCGTAGTCAGCTCCTCAGGCCCAACTGTCAACATCCCCGCGGACGCTCATACAATCCATGAAGAAGTGATAATAGCTGAGATCAATGCCGAGATGGAAGCGGCCGTACGGGCCAGCGATATTGGAGGTGGGATGGTGGTCCTGGTCCAGCCCATCTGTGAATGATTTCTCCGGGGGGCACGGTTGTCGACACTGGTGTGCCTCCCTCGTCTCCTAACGTCGATCCTGTCCCTCCGACTCTGCCTCTAGAAAGTATTCCAATTTCCATGAGTTCGGAGGAAGAGATTACCATAATTCTCCCAACTGGAGACCAACCACCAAAAGGCAAGGGCTCGAAGAGGCATCTAAGTGGTAGCTCCAGTGGGTCGACGCCGGAGAGGAAGAAGAAGAAACTGAGGGAATAGACGTATCTTCTCGCTCCCTTTTTTGGTAGATAGATAGAAATTTCTTTTTGCTTCTTGTAGGCCGTGTATAAATGCGGGTTCGTCCCCTGCTAATAGGAATTCTTGGAAAGATTTTTGTATGTTTGTACCAAAATTGGGCACAACACTCTTGGAAGGGTTTGAAGAGATAAAAATGAAGAAATTAGATGGAAAAAGAGGAGTATCTAACAAACACTTCAAAATTAGATAAGAAAATGCGTAGAAACATAGGGATTTAGAGTGGTTCGACGTATTGTCTACGTCCACTATGAAATTGATGATTTTATAGATGTTTTTATGATGATTACAACTGATTACAGCGGATTACAACGAATTATAGTGAAGAAATTCGAGTACAACAACAGCTTAGCAATGTAAAAATGATTTCGGCAGAGTATGGACGTCTAATAGCCAAAAGATCCGTCTTCTGTAGGCCCTGGGGCTCTATTTATAGGCGATGAGGCTGATATCTAGCTCAGATCTCGGGAGACTTCTTCTGGCACGTGGGTGGGCCCACGCGATTGATCCCATGAGGTTTCGGCTCGATCCGTGATTGATACGAACGAATTTCGTATCGATCAGCATGTGATCCAATCGAGTCGAAATTTGGCATGGACATTCCTTAGGTCATACGTAAGCTCCTGTGAAAATTTCATAGCATTTAAACTTATAGGTTGTGAGATATGGTCGATGCAAGTTCGCGATTTTATGGAGGCTGTCACGTTCGAGTCGATACCTTCGTATCGATCGGTTCGAATCGATCCAGGCACGTGCCTTCAAATTGACGTGGCGCTCACTGTTCGGCTCGATCCACTTTTTATGCCGAGTTGACCAAGTCTTCCCAATATTTTCGCCTAGTTCGTATCGATAGCAGTTGTCTTGTTCGTATCGATGGAGGTGGCCCAATTCGTATCGATGGGAGTAGCCCAATTCGTATCGACTGTGAGGCCTTGTTCGTATCGATCGAAGTTGCTCCAACTTGAAGGATACGAACAAATGACGGCTCTACTTGGCCTTGATGGATACGAACAGTGGTTACTCGATGGATACGAACTAAAGTAACCTGATGGATACGAACCAAGGTTACCTGATGGATTCGAACTAAGGTTGCCTGATGGATTCGAACAAGGCCCTTCAGCTGATGGATACGAAGCGGCGTGTTTCGATGGATACGAACAGATGTTCGCCGATGGATACGAATATGCAGAACTTCTAATGGATGCGAACAAGCATTGATAGGATGGATACGAACGGTGCATTCTCTTTACTCGTATCGATCATATCTCGTGCATATGGACTCCGATTGACCTGAAACTTGGAATATTGGCTTTCACAGCTTTGCTTGTCATGTCTTGCCAATTGTAGCCTGATTTGGACTCGGACAAAATTCATCGACATCCAAAGCAAACCTGAGTATAACCGATCTTCGGGATGGACTGTCCTTGGTTTCCAGTTAAGTTCCTAGTATCACGGCCCTGCCAAAAGGCGGGATAACAGACATCCATAGCAAACCTGAGTATAACCGATCATCGGGATGGACTGTCCTTGGTTTCCAGTTGTTCCTAGTATCACGGCCTTGCCAAAAGGTGGGATAACATTTGCCCCCCAAAGTACGTCTTGTGTGAACATGACGTGCTTTGAATAGTCACACCTTTCATCCTGAATAGTTTTTGCCGACTTGCTGAACGATTGTCGTCTTTTCATCGAAAGTTGTAATTCTTGACTGGTTTTTCAGTAACATGAACTGTTGACTGTCAACTGTTGTACCATGTACCGCTGTAACTGATTGCTGTATGGTAGCGATTAGCTGTTTGTTGTTGTAATCGTCATCAGGTGGGATTTGACCTGCGAATTTTGAAAATTGAAAGTTAGCCCGACATATATGCACATATATTAATCCGACTCTCGTTAACGCTCACGCGTTTAATTACAAGTCGTTGTCAGTCTCTTCGCATCGAGTTCTGTATCGATCCTCTCCTGAACCAATATGAGATTCGAGTTATAACAACGTTTGACAGTTGTTTTAGAATGTCCCTTCGTATCGACCCTCTCCGGGATCGATGTGAAAGGTCGGGAAATTGTTCTCGTATCGATGGAACTTGCAGTGATGGATACGAAATAAACATCTCGCATCGATGGATACCAGTTTCGGTGAACTCCATAGCCATCGATATGAAGTTGCAGCTTCATATCGATGGACCCATGAGGGGTACGAGTAGAGCAGCCGGTTCTATGGGTATTATTTGTATCGATCGATACGAGTCTTTATGGGTTGCGCGTTGATGGATACGAACAACGCAGTTCGTATTGGTGCGTTTTGGAAGGAGTTGAAAGCAGTGGGTATGAACATGGCGGTTCGTATCGATAAGATACGATTCGATGAGGGGGAGTTTTATAGTTTGGAGTTAGTTTGTTTTTGTTGATGACAAAGGGGGAGAAATATAGAATAGGAGAGTTAGGCATAGATTAAGGGGGAGTTATTAGATTTAGGGGGAGTCAATAGGATAGAAGTAATATTTTATAAACAAAGGTTGTCATCATCAAAAAGGGGGAGATTGTTAGTCCATGAGTTGATGGTTTTGATGACAACAACCTTAGAATAAGATTATAAAATATAAATACTAACATTATAGTTTAGATATATATGTATATGCAGGATTTAACCATGCAGGTACCAAGAATGAAGACTGTACAGTATAGAGATTCAAGATATCAAGATTGAAGACTCATGAGTATCAAGATTATCAAGAGTTCAAGAGTTCAAGATAAGTATTGAGTCTAGAATTATGTTAAAACTTCACAATAGCACTGAAATCTTCACTCTATTTTTCTTTTGGGATGGAACCAATTTCTACCTTTTTAGTGGCTTACAAACCCACGACAAGTAGCTTACAAACCAACGAAAAGTGGCTTACAAACCCACGAACATCCTGGTTTTGTACAAGTTCTCGAGTCCTGACATGATGAGATACTCTGTAGGAAGAAGCTTGCAAAACTACTTCAAAATGTTTTTTCAAAACAACTTCGGAATGTTTTTCAAAATTGTTTTTCAAAAAGTTTTAGCCTTAAAAATTATCTTTTCAAATGATTTTTCAAAAAGATGTTTTAGCCTTAAATATTCTTGTTTTTAAACTTCGTATGTTTTAAACTATCTTTTAAATATAATATATTTATACTTAGATTTAAATATAAAATTATAGTAAAATTATATATATAGTGTTCTCTATATTTATCTATGTATTTTATCTATAGTCAAGTATATTTATAAAGTTTAAAATAGTTTTAATATAAGATAAATGTTATTTTCAAAGAAAATCAAACTATCAAAAATGCTTTGGGATGTCGACATGCCTATGGTGACCATGTCGACATGGTGATAGTTGAGTTCAAAATTTGAATTTCAAAAGAAGTGTCTATTCGCCATAACCTTTCACGAATGGACATGACTGTTGTTCTTCTATAAATAGGGGTAAGTTTCAATGAATTTTATATGAGATTTTTTGGTTTTTCACTTCTCTTCTTCTTCCACATTTTCTTATTCAAAATTCTATCATCACTCTGCCGAAATCAATATTGAATCTGACTAGATTATCTCTGGTTTGATTCTCTATCACTATCTCAACAAGATCCAAGTGCTATTCAGAGTTATAGGATTCTTTGTAATCTATCTAGCGAGAAAAGATGTGATGGTAGCCTTGGAAATCAATCAAGCGAGAAAAGGTGTGATTGTAGCCTTGGAAATCAATTGGGTGAACTTGTTGCCCCGGAAATCAAGTATCTCTACCCAGAGGATTGTGATTCTGGAGGGTGTACCTCGTAGCCTTGAAACCGAGGGTTGTAATTGTTGAATTGCTTTTGAAAGGAAATCCGTACTTAGTTATATGGGACTGGATGTAGGGTAACCCCGAACCAATATAAAATCCGGTGTGTTCTTTCCTTTACTGCATTTACTTTATTTCTGCATCTGTGTTTGTTTCTGTGATTATATCTGTGTCTGAATATTGCATACATTTGTGTTCAAATTAACATAAATTCAAAAAGATTTAGTAATTTCTTAAAAACACTATTCACCCCCCTCTAGTGTTATCCCTAGCCTTAAGATCCATATTCCGCATTCCTCACATTTGGTATCGGAGCAAGGTTTTCAAAAGTTTCATAATTTGATTTTTTAAAAATTTTCAAAATGGCTACCAACACTGGTATTGTTATTAACACTAGTATCTCTGTCACTAGTTCATTTGTAGAAGGTCAGTCTACTGCCAGACCACCACTTTTTAATGGTAGTAACTATGCATATTGGGCATGTAGGATGAAAATATATTTATAATTTGTAGGATTAGAAACTTGGAATATCACACAAACTGAATATTCTGAACCCACAACTAATTTTGCACATTGGACCACTAAGCAAAAGACTGTTGCACAAAATAATTCTAAAGTAATGAATATTCTGTTTTGTTCACTTGATAGGAATGAATTTAATAGAGTGTCAGTTTGTAAGTCTGCTTATGAAATCTGGAAAACTTTGCAAGTAACCCACGAAGGAACAAGCAAAGTTAAACATACCAAAATTTCCATGCTCACAAATCAGTTTCAGTTATTTAAAATGAATACTAATGAGTCTATTTCAGATATGTATAGTCAATTTCAAGATATTGTGCATTCTTTAATATCCTTGGGAAAGAAATTTTCGGAAGAATATCAAGTCAGAAAAATTTTAAATTCTCTCACTCCAGAATGGGATCAAAAGACACTTGCAATTGAAGAGGAAAATGACATCAGTACCTTAAAGATAGAAGAATTGATTGGAAATCTAATGTCGTTTGAAGTCCAAATGATCGGGAGAAGAGAAAGCAAAGCATCTGAAAAGAAATCAATGGCATTCAATGCATTAACCGATGGATCAGATTCAAACAGTGATAATGATGAAGAGATAGCATTTATGACCAGGAATTTTCGGAAATTCCTGAAATACAGAAAGATGAATAATCTCAAGAGAAACAACTACAAGAATTCTAGAAATCAGAATGCAGTGCCAAACAATGTCAATTGTTTCAACTGTGATGAACCAGGCCATATCAAAAGAGACTGTCTGTATCCAAATAGGCAGAATCCTCCTATAAACAATGATTCAGTGAAGAAACGGAAGCGTGCATTTACTGCTACTCTAGATGACTCAGACTCGTCTTCAAGCGATGATGATCAGAAAACAGATAACTCAAATTTGTGTTTCACGGCAGTTCACGACTTCAACTAATTCAAGAAAATGGACTCAGAAAAAGGTACACATTTACAATACAATTGATTGAAATTGCATGCTTAGAATTAGATGATTGATTGCTTGTTTGATTGATTTTGAATTGGTGTGTTGATTGAATTTTAAATTTATTTTTTATTTTATTATATTATAATTTTATTATAATTTTATTTTTATTATTTTTTAATAATATAATAATATTTTTTGGAATATACTATAATTCTAATAATATTCCAGATATATATATATAGACATTAAAATAATAAGTATATATTTATTAGAATTCTTAGGAAAAGTAAATCATTGAAATTCACAGGCACATGTCGACATGGTCCCTACCCTGATGTCGACATAGGTACCAGAATTTGAAATTCAAAATTTGAATTCAAATGGTTGAATTTCCCTCCACCTTTTCACCTCATTCAATACTCTGAAAAGGCATCTTTTGACCAGAGAACATGTCTTTCAAAAATCTATTTATTCACTATCTTTTATCACAACTTTTCACTTTCATTTTCAAATTCAAACTCTCTCTTCAAAACTTCAAGCTCTCTACTCTCTACTTTAATGGCTTCTTCTAGCAATCCCTCCACCATGAGACTTTCCAGAAACTTGAAAGAGCAACTCCTCAATAATCCGGAGGCAATAAAAGCATACATCAATTATGCTAACTATGGAAAAGTCCATCCCGAAAAGTTTGCTATTTTTCAAGATTTTGCTTCTTATGAAGTTGATACTCTTTTTGCAAACAATCAAATTCTTAGTCTTATTGATTCTTCTCAAAATGATTTTTTTTGTTACCCAAATCTTGTTAAAATTTTCTATGCAAATCTCAATCGAGAATTTTATGAAGGAAATGATAATGAAATTTGGAGTAGTGTCAAAGGCACTAAAATTGTTTTGAATTGTGATCTTTTGGGTACCATTCTCAATTGCAAAAGCACGGGAATGGATCTTTCTAGTTTTCAAATCGATGAACATGATCGTGAGACATTTCATCATATTTTCGAAGGAGATGAAAACTTTGAATTTAAAAACCGAAACTTTCGACCTAAAGCAAGAATTTTCAATCTTCTTTTACAACATACTTTGACCCCAAGATCGAGAAATTTTAACAATCCTACTTCAAAAGTGTGCAAAGCACTTTTTGCTATTTTCGGAAATTATGATATCAATTGGGCGCAAGTTATTTTGGATGAACTTCGTCCTAAAAATTTTGAAATGGGAGAAAACACTTTATACCATGGAATTTACCTTACTCGGATTTTCAACTATTTTGGAGTAAATTTCAAAGGAGAAGAATTTATTTCAAGAAAAGTTTTTAATATCTCAAACATTTCTCTCATGAAAATCCGATATGTTTTTCAACCTTATGAGACTCTTGCCGAAAAGGAAGAGCGTTTGGCTCATGTAGAAATGGAAGAGGAGGAAGAGGAAGAAGAAGAAGAAGAAGAAGGGGATGAAATGGAAATGGAAGAAGAAGAAGAAGAAGGTGAAACATCCCTAGAAAGTATTGAATATCCCTCAAATCCTACCAACAAAACCATTCTCAAAAACCAAAAGATTATTGTTGAGAATCAACGGGTTCTTAAAAGATCCGTTAGTAAGAAGTTGGACAAAATATCATCTAAGATGAACAAGTTTTTCTCCAAAGTCAGCAAGAAACTTGGATTATCTTCATCTTCATCATCCTCTAACTAGTTCTATATTTTCATATCATGTCGAATTAGTTTAAGTTTGTTTTAATTTGAGTGTTTATGTAGCTCTTTATGATTAATCATTGTATCACTCTTCTATGCAATGAAATTGAATTTCCTTTCTGTTATCTAGCTTATCTTATCTCTTGAATAAATGTTAGTATATTATAGAAATATATATATATACACAATTATTCACAAAATCAATAAGGTCATCAAAATTCACTAGACCATGTCGACATCCCCCCTTTGACCATGTCGACATGTACTGGTCAGAAATGACACTTCATTTTGAATTTGAAATTTGAATAACTACCATATGTCTATTCATTTCAAACGAATTTCTACACCTATATATACCCATTTCTTCCAGAATTCATTACTGAATATTATTTCTTATCTATTCTATCACTCATTCTTCTCATAATTTCAAATGGCTAATCCAATTCATAACTTATCCGAGAATCTTGAAGAAACTCTTAATTCATTCAAGAATATTATCTCGTTCATTCTTCGTGACCAGCGACACTTAGACTTGAGTCAAGTGCAGATGATCAAAGAGCAAGAAAGGCATTTTGATGCAATTCGATGGATGATTTCTTCCCTGCACAAGGATTATAACGAAGCACATCCTCCTATCTCTCTCACAAATGACAATGAAAATTGGGATGCCATCAAAGCAGACCCTATTTTCGGAGAAGAAGGATGGGTGGAAGTTCCCCGTAATGTTTAATTTGTTTGCTTTATTACTTTGTTTGAATTGATTGTTTTGATTGAAATTGGTTGTTTAGATTGATTTGATTCATACTTGGTGTGGTTTGATAATTGTATAAATATACATTGATATATTTATAATCATTGATTGAATATCATGTCTATAAGTATAGTTATTTCCTAATATACTCTATTATATAGTTTATTAATGCAGGTACTTGAGTACAAGAATGAGGGGGAGTTTTATAGTTTGGAGTTAGTTTGTTTTTGTTGATGACAAAGGGGGAGAAATATAAAATAGGAGAGTTAGGCATAGATTAAGGGGGAGTTATTAGATTTAGGGGGAGTCAATAGGATAGAAGTAATATTTTATAAACAAAGGTTGTCATCATCAAAAAGGGGGAGATTGTTAGTCCATGGGTTGATGGTGTTGATGACAACAACCTTAGAATAAGATTATAAAATATAAATACTAACATTATAGTTTAGATATATATGTATATGCAGGATTTAACCATGCAGGTACCAAGAATGAAGACTGTACAGTATAGAGATTCAAGATATCAAGATTGAAGACTCATGAGTATTAAGATTATCAAGAGTTCAAGAGTTCAAGATAAGTATTGAGTGTAGAATTATGTTAAAACTTCATAATAGCATTGAAATCTTCACTCCATTTTTCTTTTGGGATGGAACCCATTTCTACCTTTTAGTGGCTTACAAACCCACGACAAGTAGCTTACAAACCTACGACAAGTGGCTTACAAACCCACGAACATCCTGGTTTTGTAAAAGTTCTCGAGTCCTGACATGATGAGATACTCTGCAGGAAGAAGCTTGCAAAACTACTTCAAAATGTTTTTTCAAAACAACTTCGGAATCTTTTTCAAAATTGTTTTTCAAAATGTTTTAGCCTTAAAAATTATCTTTTCAAATGATTTTTCAAAAAGATGTTTTAGCCTTAAATATTCTTGTTTTTAAACTTCGTCTGTTTTAAACTATCTTTTAAATATAATATATTTATACTTAGATTTAAATATAAAATTATAGTAAAATTATATATATAGTGTTCTCTATATTTATCTATGTATTTTATCTATTGTCAAGTATATTTATAAAGTTTAAAATAGTTTTAATATAAGATAAAGGTTATTTTCAAAGAAAATCAAACTATCAAAAATGCTTTGGGATGTCGACATGCCTATGGTGACCATGTCGACATGGTGACAGTTGAGTTCAAAATTTGAATTTCAAAAGAAGTTTCTATTCGCCATAACCTTTCACGAATGGACATGACTGGTGTTCTTCTATAAATAGGGGTTAGTTTCAACGAATTTTATATGAGATTTTCTAGTTTTTCACTTCTCTTCTTCTTCCACATTTTCTTATTCAAAATTCTATCATCACTCTGCCGAAATCAATATTGAATCTGACTAGATTATCTCTGGTTTGATTCTCTTTCACTATCTCAACAAGATCCAAGTGCTATTTAGAGTTATAGGCTTCTTTGTAATCTACCTAGCGAGAAAAGGTATGATTGTAGCCTTGGAAATCAATCAAGCGAGAAAAGGTGTGATTGTAGCCTTGGAAATCAATTGGGTGAACTTGTTGCCCCGGAAATTAAGTATCTCTACCCAGAGGATTGTGATTCTGGAGGGTGTACCTCGTAGCCTTGAAACCGAGGGTTGTAATTGTTGAATTGCTTTTGAAAGGAAATCTGTACTTAGTTGTGCGGGACTGGATGTAGGGTAACCCCAAACCAGTATAAAATCTGGTGTGTTCTTTCCTTTACTGCATTTACTTTAATTCTGCATCTGTGTTTGTTTCTGTGATTATATCTGTGTCTGAATATTGCATAAATTTTTGTTCAAATTAACATAAACTCAAAAAGATTTAGTAATTTCTTAAAAACACTATTCACCCCCCCTCTAATGTTATCCCTGGCCTTAAGATCTATATTTCGCATTCCTCACATTCCAATGGCGACATGGTTGTTTGGTGAAGAAGAAGAGTAAACGATGGAGACGTGGGAGTCACTGGCTTTCGCTCTTTGTCTTCAAACTCGTATCGATACGAGGTGGGGGAACCTGCTTAGCATCGATTTGGAATTATGGGAATTTCGCATCGATTTAAGATGATGGACACGAAATCCAAAATTTTGGAATCAGTACGAAGTGCATCGGTCTTCGACGATCGATACGAGGCCAAGAATTTGGCATCGGTTCGAAGGGCAGTGACTTTTTGTCTAATCGATTCGAAACTACTGAGCTTCGATCGATACGAAGTTAATAGGCTTTGATCGATACGAAACCAGGGTTTCAAATCGATATGAAATTAAGGGTCTGGTCGATGCGAACTGAGCATTCTGAGGCCGATGTCGAGCTAAGGCCTTTGCAATGAATGATCTGAGTTTTGGCTTTGACGGACATGAACTTCATACAAATTTGAACACTTGATTCCGACGAGCTTCGGCCTTGCATAATTGGATGTAATTGTGGAACAACATATTTGACTGCCCTTCGAAGCTCGTCGATGGAACTGCAATTTGACAATATCCTTAACAAACTTTAACTTAGATCGGTCTCTAAAGTCTGTATGGCGCGGTTGCGACGGTCAGTGATGACGGTCACTTCCAGTTGGATTTCGAAGTCTCGTTGTTTGGACATTCTCTTTAACTCTGTAGAAATTCTTCAAGTAATATGTAGCACCGCACTGCACAACACGTTCACGCACTTCACACTGGGGAACACTTGGGTTTTTATTATCTAATGATGGTTTCTAATAAGTTGATTAGCTATGGAATCCACAAGTACATGACAGCAAGAGCTTCAAGATTCATCTTCTTTCGTCCTAGAGGTTCCGGCCATCGCGGCCAAAGTTATAGACCCAGCTCCGGATGAGCTTTCGGGAGAAACTCTCATTGCAAACCCGCAAGATTCAGTACCGTCCAATGTCTCGGAAGACATGTTGGGACGTATATGCCTAAGGCACGGTTTGTCCTTGGACGATGTTCTATTACCGGGGCCAAATGATAGACCGCACGCTCCCCCAGAAGGGTTTACTGCCTTCAATCACCATGCATGCGCAGCAGGAACACTTCCTCCTTTCAACCAATATATTAGGGAAGTGTTGTCTTTTCTTGGAATTGCTCCATCGCAACTACATCCCAATGGATATGCTCTGTTGAACAGCTTATTTATTGTATTCATGGAGCATCTCTTTCGACCACCGGCTCCAACAGTGATCGGATATCCTTTTAACTTCAAGAGTAGGGAAGATAGTCCGTCTTTCACTTTCCTAGAGTCAGTCAGGAACTGCCAAGTAGTAACCGGATCCTGGGCAAGGCTGAGCTACTTTAAAATAGAATGGTTCTACGTCCGATGCCCCCCAGGATTTGCCAGTAGGTGGTTAGTCAGACGTAAGTGTTATAGTCTTCTCCAAGAGTTATCCAGATAATAGTAGTTGATGTAAACTAATATCTCCTTTTCTTTACAGCTGCAATTTCACGACCTGAAGGCGGGTACTTCAAAGAAATAGTTCGAATCCTTCAAGAAGTTTCAAGTGAAATGAGGGACATCGAGTCGGTCCTAACCGACAGAAATCTGAGAATTGTTGGACTGATCGAGCGGAATCAAAGCATAAAGCTCGAAGGAACACTGAGGGTTGTCTCAAAGAAGCGGATGAAACGCAAAACACACGGGGTTGTAATAACTAAAGGGGGTGACGAAGAGAGAACACCCACGGATGATGAACTTGTGGCTGGGCCTTCGGCCGAATTTCAAACGAAAGACGGAAGAAGAAAAGGCAAGGCCGCTGCTTATAAACGTCCTAAGTCTTCGAGGTGGAAATCAGTTGTGGTTTCCTTGCCGGTTCCCGGCATTAGAATCTCGGAGGCTCCTTCCTCGCCCATGGAGAGTTCTTTCGAAGGACTTGCCGATATCCCGATTCCGGATTACGTGTCCCTCCAACACGACGCGGGGTTAGAGGAGCTTGATAGTGCTCTTGATCTTAGCGAGTCGCTTCCTATGAGTGCGGCCGACATTTCCGGTTGGTCGGGGGGTTGCACATACCTACGCACTTCACGGCACTACACGATTTCTAATCATAAATTATTCAATCCAAGAGATTACTAAGTCTACTTTTCTTTCTCTTTACAGGTACAATGTCTGGACGAGGGTCGATGTTAGGAAGTCTTCGCTCAGCCCGCCGATCTGCTTTATATTATGAGCCGCGTAGGAGGGAAGAAGATAGAGACCACGATCGCGGGTACTCTAACCAGGAACTTCAGGAGAGAGATAGGTATAGGGAGTACAGACATCGATCCCGATCTCGCTCTCCTCCTCCTAGACTTCCTGCACAACCTTCTGGTCAAGGGAGACAGCCTGTAGAGCCCCCTCGACACAGACCATCCTCGCATGCCTCTCGGTCTGATTCACAACGTTATAGGACTGAAGTTGAGCCTCCCGTCGTCGTCGAGCAAGCTATCACTGAGCCCACTGGGGAAGGGGCTATTAAAATCACTCAGCTGAGGAAAGAGTTCCCAAACATATGCTTCGACGGCTACGTTTTTCCACCTCATTTAAAGAGAATTCCATCGGAGGTGGAAAACACGATGCATGATTACATTCAAGACATTTATTCCCAGTACAGAGAGTTGATGAAGGCTATAGATAAAGCATCGAAGGTGGCCTTTGAGTGGGCTAAAATAATCAAAAAGTTAGAATCTGATCTTGCTCATAAGGATCGCATCGTCCAAGTGCTTACTGATGAATCCGAGTCCTCTCGAAAATCAAAGATTGAGGCCAACAAAATGGCTGATGAGGCGAATTTGGCCATGGAGAGGATGAGGCAGTCACACTATGTCCTGGTGGAGGAGATAGGCCACCGAAATACTACTGTTACGGCCGAGCGGGATGCGGCTATTAAGGAACTCAACGAGGTTAAAGCCAAATTTTTTGAAGTTATTAAGGAAAAAGACGATGCCAATAAAGTGGCCCAGGAGGCATGTGAACAAGATATAGTGCTTCGGGCCGAGCGGGATGCAGCAGTGGCTAAGGTCCGCGTAGTGGAGACTGAGGTCGAGGAAAAGGTTCGAATGGCCGAGTCTAGGCTAGAAACTTATATCGAAGATCTCCTCATTGTTTATAATGCCAATGTTTTAAGGCACAGAGATCTAGCCTGGCTCGACAAATACCCGACTCATTTACATAACGCTTGGGGCCGATTGGTTGAGGAGGAGAAGGCGGTGCATCTGGGTGAATCAATCGACGAGTTTGAGCTTGAGAATCGTATGTTAAACGAAGATGAACGAAAGATTCTCCATGATTCGATGATTTTGTATGAAAAAGAGAGGCTCGTTACTCAACTCTTGGAGGTCGGAGAAGGTTCAGGCGTGGAGCATCATGATCTGAGTGCTGAAGTTCATGCGTCAACTCAGCCTGAACCTGCACATGTGGTTGATTCGCAACCCATTCCTGCCTATAATCCAGATCAGCCGCAACTATCTCCGGCCAGAGAACAAGTTTCTGAGGCTGTTCAGCTGTCCACAAGCCAAATTGAGGAAGGAATTCTGAACATCCTATATGCCTATCTTAAGTCGGAGTCGTCATTCGAATTAAGTACTAACAGTTCTTCTTTTGTTTTTGTCCAGTGATTGATGCTGCACCGGTCGTGCCACCTGTCACTCAAGAATCACATCATATGCAGGTGGCAATAATAACCGAAGCCACCACCACAACGACCACGACATCGACCGACGGAACGCAAGGGTGCACTCTATTTTTTGATGAACAAATGATGGAGGAACTTCTCGGTCATCACATCGATCCTTTTGCGGACCAGCCATTTGTTATGGGCGGAAGCGCCCTCGCTATTGGCTCTTCAATGCCAATCATTGATGCTCCTAGCGAGGCCCAAGCGATCGGTGAAGAAGAAATATTGGCCGAAATTGACATTGAAATGGAAGCAGCGGCTCATAGTGGTAGTTTTGGAGGTGGAATGGTGACACCTGGTCTAGCTCGGCTTAGAATGATATCACCTGGTGGTACAGTTATTGACACTAGTGTGCCCATTCCGCCTCCTACAATTGATCATGTTCCTCCGACTCCACCCACAGGAAGCATCCTTATACACTCGAGTTCGGAGGAGGACGTTGAGATCATGCCCCCGCCTGGAGACCGACCGTCAAAAGGTAAAGGCTCAAAGAGAAAAGTTAGTGGCGGCTCCGGCAGGTCTACACCGAGGAAGAAGCCGAGAGAGAAGAAGAAATAGATAAGCCTCTTCAGTTCATTCTGAGTAGATAGGGATTTATTTTGGTTTACCTTTCGTAGGCCGTGTATAGATGCGGGTTCGGCCCCTGCTAGTAGGAATTTTTTGGAATAAACTTGTACATGAATTTCTTTCACAAACAGTAGAAATGAAATCTTCTTTTTTTGGCTTCTTCTCAGTTATTGTGTATTTACTTAAGTGTTTCAATATTTTGAAGTGCACTTGTGAAGTTCCAGCTTCCGAGTCAAGTTTTTTTTTACTTGTCAGGTCCGGAAATCGCGGACACAATTCATGATCGGGAAGTGAGTTGAATGTTGGTGTCGCACTGCTTCAGTCAATGGTCGACACTTAAGTTCTGCCCCCCAGTCTCAGGGACAAGTTGTAAAACATCAGCCAGTGATTGCATCTCACTTATAACATGTTGAGTTTAGTGCCGCTGAATGGATGTTTCACACAAGCGGAGATTAAGTGGTTCAACCACACTTGTTTGATTATCGATGATCACATCCACACTCCGGGGATTTACATTTGTTTACTGGCGGTTGGTTATGCCTGTTTAAGTTTTAATTATATGTCCGCGCTTTGGGGACTTGGAGTCGACATTTATACTCCGACTCGCACTCTGGGAGTTCGGAGTTGGTGTTTATACTCCAATTCGCACTCGGGGAATTTGAAGTCTATGTTTATACTCCAATTCGCACTCTAGGAATTTGGAGTTGATGTTTATACTCCAATTCGCACTCTGGGAATTTGGAGTTGATGTTTATACTTCGGTTCGCGCTTTGGGAATCTGGAGTCGATGTTTATACTCCAATTCGCACTCTGGGAATTTGGAGTTGGTAAACAGACGGTCAATCACATCTGTTGCATGTTTTTGGATTTCGCTCACACTCTAGGAATGAAAGGTGTATCAGGATCGTGGATGGTCAGATCACATCCACCCTGAGTTAACAAGTGAAGTCGTTAGATGGACGGGTCCACCTTCCTCAAAATTGGTTCAGATATGGGCGAAGTCGTTAGGTGGACGGATCCACCCTCTTCGAAAACGTATTTGTAAGTTTATACTCCAGTTCGCACTCTGGGAATCTGGATTTAGGTGAAGGATTGTCGTGTATTAATCCTTTTTTGACTTTGGTGTGATGGCTTGTCCCCAAGCTCGGGTTTCACTTAGCGAGTGGCCGGTTGTATCACAGCCACTCCCTATTTGAATAAATCTCACCGTATGATGGAACTTTGCTCTCCATGCATAGTGACGATCATATGAAGTATTTCAAGTAAATCACAACTCTGGCTCGAAGAGATTGCATTTTATTAATGAAATAAGAAAATATGGCAAAGTCAGTTGCCTTATTACAAGTTCTAATCTCGAAATGCAGAAACAAATTGCAAATGAAAAATAAACTGAATGAATAAACAGAGCCTGTTATGTGTAGTAGCGACAAAGACTCTCGCTGTTCCAGGCTCTCGGAAGAGTGAGATCGTCAAAGGTCGATAACTTGAATGTGCCATCTCCGAGCTTTTGTTCGATCACATACGGTCCTTCCCATGTTGGCTTCATATGCAAAGGGACCGGATAAATTCTTTTCAGGACGAGATCGCCGAGTTCAAAGGTTCGAGGACGAACCTTGGTGTTGTGTAATCAGGCGACTCGACTTCGATACGCGGCTGCCCTTAAATCAGCCTCTTCACTCTTGTCATCTCGTAAATCGAGAGATTCAGCAAGTAATATAGCATTTGTCTTTGGATCATAGTATGTCACACGATGAGAAGGTACTTCCAACTCGACTGGAATTACAGCTTATGTGCCGTAAGAAAGAGAGAACGAAGTGTGGCCGGTTGCGGTCTTGTGGGTTGTTCGGTAAGCCCATAAAGCCATAGGAAGTTCATCGACCCATTTGCCCCCGGCCTTTTCCAGTCGTTTCTTCAAAGTGGACTTTATAACTTTATTAACTGCTTCGACCTGTCCATTCGCTTGAGGATGCGCAAGTGTAGAGAATTTATTTCATATGCGAAACCGTTGGCAAAAATCTTTAAATTCAACATTATCGAATTGGGTTCCGTTATCAGTGATAATGGTGTGTGGGAGACCGAACCGACAGATAATGTTGCACACTACAAAGTTGATCACTTTTTTTGTCATTATGGTAGCAAGAGGTTCAGCTTCGGCCCACTTTGTAAAGTAATCAACTGCGACGATGGCGTACTTCGCACCACCTTTGGCCAGAGGTAGAGAGCCGATAATATCAATTCCCCATATTGCGAATGGCCATGGACTGACCATCTGAGTTATCTCAGTTGGCGGAGCTCTTGGAATCCGGGCATACCTTTGGCACTTATCACATTTCTTGGCATAGTCCGATGCATCGCGATTTATAGTCGGCCAGAAATATCCGTAGCGGAGTACTTTCTTAGCGAGAGCTTGCCCCCCAGTGTGATCGCCACATTCTCCTTTATGTACATCGTGTAATACTCGCTTAATTTCTTCGTGAGCGATACACCGAAGTAAAGGAACAGAGTACCCTCGTCTGTACATGATTCCATCCTGAATAGTGAATCGCGAGGCCTTTCGAAGAATTTGCCTCCTTTCGCTCCTACGCTCTGGTAGGGTTCCATGTTCGAGGTAGTTTCGAAATGGAGTCATCCATGACTCCTTATCGGGAGTGATTTCAAATATCCAGTCTGTCTCCATTTGATCAATGCTCGGGAAGGATAGTGTCTCCACGGGAACTAGCCTCATTTGTTGCGCCTCACCTGAGCTAGCTAACTTTACTAATGAATCGACTTTCTGGTTTCGTTCTTGGAGAATGTAATAGATAGCATAATAATCAAATTGATTCAGTATTTTCTGAACCCGAGCTAAGTAAGCAGCCAATCTTCGATCTCTCGCTTGATATTCTCCCCGGACTTGACTCACAACTAATTGTGAATCACAATAAATTTCCATAGCGATAATTCTCAAATCTCTAGCAAGTTTCAATCCAGCTAAGAGGGCTTCATATTCAGCTTCATTATTGGTCGCACGAAAATTGAACTTTAAAGCATAACATATAGGTCGACCTTTGGGGGTTTCAAGTACAACTCCATCACCTGAGCATTGGTCGTTTGATGCACCATCAGTATGCTGTTTCCAGATATATTCGGAAGATTCACTGGTTTCGGGCAAGTCCTCTGGAGTAGTAAATTCAGCTATGAAGTCTGCTAGGCGTTGTCCTTGAATAGCTCGCCTTGGAGTATAAGTAATATCAAACTGGCTCAGTTCGATATTCCACTTGAGTAACCTACCAGACGTTTCAGGCCGCGTAAGGACCTGTCGTAACGGCTGGTCGGTGTAAACAATGATAGGATGAGCCTGGAAATATGGACGGAGCTTTCTTGACGTAATAACAAGGCAATAAGCCAATTTCTCTAGCTTTGGGTAATTTCTCTCAGCTCCGGTTAACCGTTTACTAACATAATAAACCGGTTTCTGCACTCGATCCTCCTCCTAAATTAAGGCAGCACTAATTGCGTTTTCTGATACCGCCAAGTAAACGTATAACTTCTCATGATCAATAGGCTTTGACAAAATAGATGGTGTGGAGAGATGTTGAATCAGTGCTCGGAATGCGCCTTCGCATTCTGCGGTCCATTCGAAATAGCGCTTCCCTTTCCTGTTCAGATCGAAGAAAGGGATGCATTTGTCGGTGGATTTCGAAATGAATCTGCTTAGTGCTGCTACCTTCCCGTTGAGGCTCTGGACTTGTTTTATGGTTCTCGGAGTCTCAAGATTTCTGATCGCCTAGATCTTTTCAGGGTTAGCTTCGATTCCTCGAGCATTGACGATGAACCCAAGGAATTTTCCAGAACAACTCCAAAGTGGCATTTTAGTGGGTTGAGCTTCATTCTGTATTTTTGAAGGATATTGAACATCGATTCCAGGTCTCTGATATGATAAATGGAAAATCGTGACTTTACAAGCATATCGTCCATATATACCTCCATGGTTTTTCCGATCTGGTTGGCAAACATCCGATTGACTAATCGCTGATAAGTAGCACCGGCATTCTTGAGTCCGAACGACATGACCTTGTAACAATAAAGTCCCAAATTAGTTATGAAGCTAGTATTTTCCTGATCGGGTAAGTGCATGGGTATCTGGTTGTAGCCAGAATACGCATCCATGAAGGATAAGAGTTCATGTCCAGCTGTTGAGTCTACGAGCTGATCAATTCTGGGAAGTGGGAAACTATCTTTGGGGCAGGCTTTATTCAAATCTGAGTAGTCAACACATGTTCTCCATTTCCCATTTAGCTTTCGGACAAGTACAAGATTTGACACCCATTCCGGATATAATGCATCTCTTATAAATCCGTTTGCTTTAAGTTTGTCTACCTCTTCTTTAAGGGCGGCAGATCTCTCTGGATCCATACCACGCCTTTTCTGTTTGACCAGGATATATCGCGGGTCAATATTTAGGGTGTGGCTCGCGATGTCCGGCGAGATCCCACACATGTCAAAGTGCGTCCAGGCAAACACGTCGAGGTTTTACCAGAGAAATTCAACCAATTCCTCTTGCGTTTGTTGACTTAACTGAGACCCAATCTTTAACATTCTAGAATCATCGTTATCATCGATCGGAACATCGATCGTCAGTTCAGCCGGAGAAGCTTGACTGTCTTTATTTTCACCTTCATTTTCGTTATCTCTGGGGTCAAGATCTCTTTGGAATTGGTTGGGGTGCCCGGGCCTAGGCCCAGGCATCAATTGTCAATTATCAGCAAAATGGACGCAGAGAGATTCCTCTACGCCCTTTCCTTTCTCCCTTCGCTACGTGTCTTGCAGCTCAGCAACATAACAGGCTCTCCTAGTAGCCTGATCTCCTTGAACGACTCCTACTCCACGATCAGTGGGAAACTTCAGAGTCAAACACCACGGGAAATAGCTGTCCTGAATTCAGCAAGGGCCGGTCGACCCTAGAAAGCATTGTAAGGGGAGTCTATGTCCAACAAAACGAACTGCAATATCTGAACTCTCCGACGTTCTCCAACCCCCAACTCCCCTGGTAGTTCCACTACTCCAGTGGGTATAGTAGCGCTTCCATTGAAGCCATGGATTCGAGACTGGCAAGGTTTCAAATCTTTAGTTTCCATCTTCATTTGGTCATAAGCTCGTTTAAACAAAATATTCACGGAGCTTCCACTGTCAACTAAGATCCTCTTAATCCAAGCGGGACCTACTTGAGCCGAGATGACCAGTGGATCGATAGTGGGGGCTTCGACCTTATCAGCATCTCTATTTCGGAATACGATGTCGTCAGTCATTGTCTTCTGTTGTTGGCTGGAGCCCCTTCATCAAAACTACAACAACATTCGAAGTCTGCATGCCTAATAGAGCTGGCATACGACTCCACTTCCTTCCTGCTTCGATCTGCTAGATGAGGACCACCACAAACAGTGTTTATCACTAACCTCTCGCCAGTACGAGCGGGATCTTCCTGCCTTTCCTAGTTTGGTACACGATTCTGATTCGATGGGCCCGCACCTCCTGACTGCGGCGCCCGCACAAACTGATCCAACTTTCGTTCGCGTATCAGCTTTTCAATAAGATCTTGTAAATGACGACACTCATTTGTATTATGGCCATAACTTTCATGAAATCTACAAAACTTCCCTGTTTGGATTTGTCTTTCTGACGATGGCTTCGGAGCAGGTTTCTTATACTGCATGGTATTGCATGTCTGCAAATACACATTTTCAAACGACGTATTCAATGGAGTATAATTGATGAACATGGGAGCTCTACATCGTGGACCACGATTTTGATCTCGTTTTATACCTTGATTTCCACTATCCCTCTGTTGGTTCTGTTTGTTTTGTATATTCAACTGAACTTTTTCGGAACTCTCCCCGGATTGTTTAACTACAATGTTACTTTGAATTCCTTCAATGCTGGGCCCTACGTCATCCTTCTTCCTAGACTATTTCGCATCTTCCCTCCTCAAGAATTGGGCTGCCTTGGAATAGAAACGGTCCAATGACACAGGTGGCTTCCCAGCTAACCAATTTCCGAACTCGAAATCAGGATCAATCCCCTTAGTTAATGCCATCAGGATAGAGTTGTCATTGGGATTTCTTATTTCTGCACACACAGCATGAAATCGCTCCAAGTAACATCTGAGTGTCTCTCCGGGAGCTTGAGTGACACTAGACAGAGTATTAACATCTTTAGGTCTCGCTACGTGCATACGAAATTGTTCAACAAACTTCGTGGCCATCTGGTCGAAGCTAGAAATGGATTGTGGCGGCAAACGAGTAAACCACATAGTAGCAATGCCCCCTAAAGAGATGGGGAAACTACGGCATTTAACTACATCCTCAGCCCTCCCAGCATTCATCAACCATTCATACTTCAGGATATGTTGATTGGGATCAGAACTTCCTTCATAGACTGGCAAAGTTGGCATCCTGAAACGCCGAGGTGGTTCAGCTTATAGTATGTCATCAGTGAAAGGGATATGACTCCGGGAGATTCCCCAGTCGTCATTAGTGAGACCCTGACTCTCACGGATTATTTGATGAATCATTGTCGGTATATCTGGCATCTGGATGTTCTGTGGATGTTGAGCCAAGGTATGGTCGGGCTCCACATTGCGAGGCTGGACCGGGCGTGGTCGACGGTCCGTGTCTCGCCTTCTTGGTTCAAGATTTTCAGGGACATAAGGTTCTGGAGTGTGTTCTCGTCAGTGACGATGTGGATCAGCTTGATTTCTAGCATCAACTCCTTGTTCGGTAGCGGTGGTGGCAGCAAGGCTGTTTGTGACATGGTAAGGGATGGTCCAGCCCTCGGTTATCCAAGGTTTAAGGCAGTTTGGTGTTCGGTGGCCTGGGTGTAGCTTACGTCTAGTCGCGGGCGCGTAGATCTGTGATAGTAGTTAGATGAGGCCGAACTTTCGATAGATGAGTAGGATCCCTGATCTCTTCTGGACCTCCTTCGTCGCTGACGCTGCAGCTGGTTGGTCAATTCCGCGTTTGCACGGAGTTGCATAGTAAGTTGCTGACGACTCGGAGTTAGCTCTTGCACAAGCATTTGGAATTCTTCCCTGGTAACAGGGGCCGACGGATCTGATGGTCCGGTAGCATTCTGGTTGGATGGAGGCAGTTGTACGGGATTCTGCCTATCCCGTCCTTCCTGATCAGCAACTGTAGAAGCAGTCCGTGTGCTAACCATGATGAATTGATGAAGTCCTTTCCTAGATCTGATGCAAATCTGAATAGGATGGAAGGGCTTTAAGGCTTGAAATCTGGATATTCTTCTTGGATTTATGCAATCCGGTATTGATAGCGGATCCAAAGAGCAGGAGAAAAACTGTGTTTTTCTCGGTGAAAGCACCAAAGTGTTTGTACCAAAATTGGGCACAACACTCTTCGGAAGGGTTTGAAGAGATAAAAATGAAGAAATTAAATGGAAAAGGAGGATTATCTAACAAACACTTCAAAAATAGATAAGAAAATGTGCAGAAATATTCGGACCAAATGGAAAAGATGTTGGAAATTTTTAAACAAGTGAAAGTGAATATACCGCTTCTTGACATCGTTCAGCAAGTCCCCACTTACGCGAAATTTCTTAAGAACTTGTGTACCCAAAAGCGACACACTCAAGTACCCAAAAAGGTCTTCTTAGCCGCTAGTCTTAGTGAAGTCTTGTCCCAATCCATGCCCGTCAAATACAAAGATCCTGGCTGCCCTACGATTTCATGTATAATTGGAGACAAGACAATTAACAAATGTTTGATTGACTTAGGCGCGAGCGTCAATTTGATTCCATACTCCGTTTACGAACAATTAGGCTTAGGTGAGCTCAAACCCACAAAAGTCACGCTTCAATTTGACGATCGCTCGATTAAGAAACCCGTGGGAGAAATCGAGGACGTGCTCATTCGAGTTGGGCAATTCATATTCCCAGTTGATTTTATCGTTCTCGAAACACAACCAGTTACAAATCCTGCGAGTCAAATTCCATTGATTTTAGGCCGGCCATTCTTAGCCACCTCAAACGCCTTAATCAATTGTCGTAACGGTTCTATGAAAATTTCTTTTGGAAACCTGACTTTGGATCTTAACATTTTCAATCTTGAAAGCAAATCAAATGAACCTCGTGACCAAGCATTGGAAGTTAGTGCCATTCACGAAAACTTTGAAAAAGAGACACTTGATCTTAACGATGAACGCGAGGCCGAGTACGAAAAATTATTTTATGAAATTCCCAACGAGATTGAATACACTCTTCCCTTTGAATCACTTCAAGTTGAATCTCAACCCAATTCTGCAATCGAAAAACTCCCGAAGTTGGACCTCAAACCACTTCCCGATCACCTTAAGTACGCTTACTTAGGTGAAAACGAAACTTGTCCTGTCATCATTTCTAACAATCTTTCTCTTGACCAAGAAGCTTCTCTTCTCTCTATTCTTTTGAAAAATAGAGAAGCAATTGGGTGGTCCATTACCGATATTAAGGGAATTAGCCCTGCTATTGTCCAGCATCGCATTCATTTGATTGAAGAAGCCAAACCTACTCGTGATGCACAACGGAGGCTTAACCCAAAAATGAAAGATGTGGTTCGTGACGAAATTCTTAAGCTCCTCGATAACGGTATCATATACCCCATCTCCGATAGCCCATGGGTTAGCCCAATTCATGTCGTGCCTAAAAAGTCCGGACTTACCGTCATAAAAAACGACACTAACGAACTTATTTCAACTCGTACTCAAACGGGTTGGCGTGTTTGCATTGACTATCGAAAACTAAATGCCGTAACACGTAAGGATCATTTCCCTCTTCCATTTATCGACCAAATGCTCGAACGTTTAGCCGGCCATGAATTCTACTGCTTCCTTGACGGTTATTCCAGCTATAACCAAATTCCTATCGCTCCCGAAGATCAAGAGAAAACGACTTTCACCTGTCCATTTGGTACCTTTTCTTATCAACGTATGCCATTCGGACTTTGTAACGCTCCTGCGACTTTCCAACGATGCATGGTTGGAATCTTTTCCGACATGATTGAACGCTTTCTATAAGTTTTTATGGATGATTTCTCAATCTTTGGCGATTCTTTTTCCCAATGTTTACATCATCTCGAGTTGGTTCTAAATCGATGTAAAGAAAAACATTTGACTTTGAATTGGGAAAAATGCCACTTTATGGTCAAACAAGGCATAGTCCTTGAACATATCATCTCAAATAAAGGCATTGAGGTAGATAAAGCGAAAATCGATGTTATTGCAAATCTACCCATTCCCAAAACTGTTAAGGACATTCGATCATTTCTTGGACACGCTGGCTTTTACCGACGCTTTGTGAAAGACTTTAGCAAAATTGCTCGCCCTTTGACGACTCTTTTTGGAAAAGACGTTCCTTTCGATTTTAACTCTGATTGTATCTCTTCTTTTGAACGTCTTAAGAACGAACTCATTTCTGCTCCAATCATTTGTGCGCCCAATTGGGATCTTCCTTTTGAGATAATGTGTGATGCTTCAAACTTTGCTGTTGGTGCTTTCTTAGGACAACGCATCAACAAGATCCTTCACGTGATTTACTACGCGAGTATGACTTTGAACGACGCTCAACTCAACTACACAACAACCGAAAAAGAACTTCTAGCTGTCGTTTTTGCTCTCGAAAAATTTCGACAATACTTGATAGGGTCACACATTACTCTGTACACGGACCACTCCGCACTTCGATATCTCTTCTCTAAAAAGGATGCCAAATCCCGCTTGATTCGTTGGATCCTTTTACTTCAAGAATTTGACATTACAATCAAAGACAAAAAAGGATCCGATAATGTCATAGCCGATCACTTGTCTCGTCTTCCGAACGCACCATCTTCTTTGCCGATCAATGAAAACTTTCCCGATGAACAACTCCTTTCAATTTCTATTGACCCATGGTACGCTGATATAGTGAACTACTTAGTCACTAAAGAAACTCCCTCATCGTGGTCCAAACAGGACAAATACAAATTCATGTCCCAAGTGAAATATTTCTATTGGGACGATCCATACTTGTTCAAATATTGTCCCGACCAAATCATCCGACGTTGCACTCCGGATAATGAGATAAGGAGTGTTCTTTCGTTTTGCCACGATCAAGCGTGCGGTGGACATTTTGGTCCTCGAAAAACTACGGAAAAGGTGCTTCAGTGTGGTTTCTATTGGCCTTCTCTCTTCAAAGACTCATTCGAATTTTGTAAAACTTGCGATCGATGTCAAATGCTTGGACGAATTTCTAGACGAGATATGATGCCTCTAAACCCCATTCTTACCATCGAAATCTTCGATGTTTGGGGTATCGACTTTATGGGACCTTTTCCCAATTCTTTTGGAAACTTGTATATCCTTCTCGCTGTTGACTACGTCTCAAAATGGGTCGAAGCTGTTCCTTGCAAAACCAACGACCATAAAATTGTTGTGAAATTCCTCAAAGAAAACATCTTTTTGAGGTTCGGCACACCTCGCACAATAATCAGTGATAACGAGACCCATTTTTGCAACCGTTCTTTTGAAATTTTAATGAAAAAATACTCGATAACCCACAAGTTATCCACTCCGTATCATCCTCAAACTTATGGCCAAGTTGAAGTTTCAAATCGACAAATAAAACAAATCTTGGAGAAAACTGTCAACAAAAATCGAAAAGATTGGTCTCAGAAATTGACCGACGCGCTTTGGGCTTACCGTACTGCTTTTAAAAGTAACCTTGGGATGTCCCCATTTCGTTTAGTTTACGGTAAAGCTTGCCATTTACCCGTTGAAATCGAACACAAAGCGTTGTGGGCAATAAAAAACTTAAACTTTGACCTTGAAAAAGCTGGCGAAAACCGAAAATTGCAACTCAACGAACTAGAAGAACTTAGGAATGACGCGTATGAAACGAGAAAATTTACAAAGAAAGAACAAAAGTTTTTCATGACAAGTCAATCCTTAGAAAAATGTTTTCGCCTAACCAGAAAGTTCTTTTATATGACTCGAGACTTCATTTATTTTCGGGGAAACTTAAATCAAGATGGACCGGACCATTTGTGGTATGAACTGTTTTTCCACATGGTGCCGTAGAAATAGAAAACCCCAGGGATGGATCAATTTTCAAAGTCAACGGTCATCGTTTGAAACCTTTCTTGGAATTGCCAAATAACCAAGAGGAGGAGCTCATGATCCTTCATGAGCCAAGCTACGTCTAGTAAGAATGTTAACCCTCTTTTGTAAATATGTACATATTTTTCCCGTTACACTCATTATATCACGCATTGACTATGGGGACACCGTCAAAATTAAGTGTGGGGGGGAAGTCTCATTTTTTTTTCATGGTTTTTCATGGCATTTTTGAATTTTCATCTTCTTACTTCCAAAAAAAAAAATCTCAAAACTCCTATATCTCAAAAATATTTTCTTTTTACCATTTTGATTTATTTTTGAAGAAACACTATGGGTTAAGTATAAGTTTTGGTTAGTATATTGAAATTTTTGAAAATTTGTTTGTCTTAACAAAAATAAAAATGAAGTTTGATTACAAATAACAATGGTTTAACTGGTATATAGGAAGGTTCATCTATGTTAATTATGAAGTATGTTCTAATTGAAAATCTTTGTTTAAAAAGTGGTAAATTTAAAGTAAAGGATATAACATTTTTGTCTTCTAAGTTAAATGGTGCTAAGATAATTTTGCAAAACTCTCTCTCTCTCTCTCTTAAAAATATAAAAAAAATAACATCCAAAGTATTCACTCTCATTTAAAAGTCCTCATGGTTATGCATGGGTGAATTACTTGGAACCTTTAATTATGTGCTTTCATACTCATTTAAAAGTCCTCACGGTTATGCATGTATGGAACACATGTAAAAAAACAAAAGAAAAAAAAACAAAGAACAGATTTAATAAAAACCACCTACGGTCGATAGGTGTATGCATGAAAGTGTGTGCACTCGCCATGCTCTGTACTCCCCTCACATAAGCCCGAAAGGCAGTGCATGGGTGGTATATCTGGCCTCAGTTTACCTGAGCTAGGTGTGTAATTGTTTTTCTTACAAATAATAAGAGAGCAAGCAATTGAAATCCTAGCACTATTTTTACTTATTTGATTTGATTTGTTATTGAAAAGAAATGAAAATACCACTTTAATAAACTTTGATAATCAACTAAGGATTTATTTCATAGTTACACTTTGTTATCAACCGAAACAACGAGTTAAACTATTGTCTATTTGCTATGATAACTTGATTTTTGTTGGAAGTTTTGATGAGGAATGACTTAAATTTTCAAGATAATGACCAAGACTTATATTTAACTTCTTTGTGTCGATTTAAGAGTAAATCCGTCATTTGTAAATATTTTCAAGAACTTGCATTCATCCCATTGTAAATAAATCTTGCATTTTGTAAATATTTTCACTTTGCATCTGGATTTTGTGGGTAGTATCCGCTGAAAACCCTCACGAGACAACACTCGTCCTACTGGGGACACACAGAGGTTTAATGGCTTGTTGCATACGCTCAATGCAATCGTGCTCCCTACGAAAACGGATTTATCTAATTTTTCCTTTATTCGAGGACGAATAAAAAGATAAGTGTGGGGGTATTTGATGTGCACGTAAATGTGCGTATATTTACATCCATATTTTATCTCTTTTTATTTAAATAAACATCATATTTGGGCATTTTTACATGTTAAAACCAAAATTCAATTATTTTCAAACCATCATATTTTCATCTTCATTCAGGGGGAAAATGGTCATTTGTGTGCATGTGTTAATTTAAGAATTTTTACTTGGACAATTTTTATGATTTTTATAGGATATTTTGATGCATTTGGAAGTGGGATTCATGATGATATATGCATGCACAAGGAAATACAAAGGAATGAAGAGGAAATAATTCAAGTTCAATATCATGGAGGACCCCACCCACTTACCTAACTTCCAATTAGAAGCTAAGCACATGCTAAAAGGACTTAAAGCTTCATGTACATATTAAGTGGGGGATTATTGAATGTTAATGATTACTTGGAGGCTACACCACCTCAAGGGTATTTTGGGAAGCTCCCTAAAAAGAGAATTAGGGTTTTATGCATGTATAAATAGCCCTCTTATGTACATGAACATATCATCCACTCTTTCATTTTACTTAGGAAATTAAGAGATCAAAGTGTAAGCTCAATGTTCAATGAAATAAAAATGGCTTCCAAGCCTCTTTCTTCTCTCTTTTCTACATGCTTTTCTTTGTTTTATTATTAATGTTTATTTATATGCTCTCTTTCTCTTTATGTTCATAGCTTAGATTTACTTTTATGCAAGTAGTTAGTAGCTAATCTTTTGTGCTTTCTTTTCTTATTTTTCATTCTCTTTTCTTTTTAATGTTGAAATTTACTTGTGTTACTTCAATGCCACAAATGAGTAGCTAAACCCCTTCAATTTAGGGGTAATGAAGCTCTCAAACTTTATGTAATTTCAACATTATTATGATTTATGATCTTTTTGTTTATGCTTCATGAATTTCAAATTTTGATGCAAGTTTATACAAGTGGGTTTGATAGCTTATGTTGCTTAGGCAAATGAGCTATTCTTATTCAACATAAACACAATTTGCATTATCATTTGCCAATCCATTTTTGATTTTGAAATGAAAGTAAAAATGAAATTTGATGATCTATGTTACTAATTACAATAGTAAATAGATCATACTTAAATTAGCTTTTGCTTTGGCTTCATTTTCATGAGAATAGAAAAGTGGTTTATGTGTTGTATTATAGTTTGATGGTTTGAGTTATGTTAATTAATAACATAAACAAACCATACTTATGATAAATACAACAATATTTCACTTAATACCAAAACTAGAGATCATAAATTATTGTTTGTTGATTTACAAAAATATGAGAGTGGATTTATCCCTAAATTGTTCTCTAGTTCAATAGTTTTTAAATCAAACTTTAATTCTAGTATTAGCTTCATTTCATTTCTAGTTAACAACTTCTCCTCCATTTGGTATAATTTGATTGAATAGAATTTTTAAAATCATCAATTCCCTGTGGATCGACCCGTATTCGCCACGTGCTACATTCGTACACCGTGCGCTTGCGGTAAATTTTATTATAAAATTCGTTCGGCTATTTTCTAACTCGATAGACATTTAGCCTCTCCGAACATCCACTATGAAATTGATGATTTTATAGATGTTTTCCTGATGATTACAACTGATTACAGCGGATTACAACGAATTATAGTGAAGAAATTCGAGTACAACAGCAGCTTAGCAATGTAAAAATGATTTCGGCAGAGTCTGGACGTCTAATAGCCAAAAGATCCTTCTTCCGTAGGCACTGGGGCTCTATTTATAGGCGTCAGAGGCTGATATCTCGCTCAGATCTCGGGAGACTTCTTCCGGCACGTGGATGGGCCCATGCGATCGATCCCATGAGGTTTCGGCTCGATCCGTGATCGATACGAACGAATTTCGTATCGATCAGCATGTGATCCAATCGAGTCAAAACTTGGCATGGACCTTCCTTAGGTCGTACGTAAGCTCCTGTGAAAATTTCATAGCATTTGGACTTATAGGTTGTGAGATATGGTCGATGCAAGTTCACGATTTTATGGAGGCTGTCGCGTTCGAGTCGATACCTTCGTATCGATCGGTTCGAATCGATCCAGGCACGTGCCTTCAAATTGATGTGGCGCTCACTCTTCGGCTCGATCCACTTTTTATGCCGAGTCGACCGAGTCTTCCCAATATTTTAGCCTAGTTCGTATTGATAGCAGTTGCCTTGTTCGTATCGATGGAGGTGGCCCAATTCGTATCGATGGGAGTAGCCTAGTTCGTATCGACTGTGAGGCCTTGTTCGTATCGATCAAAGTTGCTCCAACTTGAAGGATACGAACAGATGACGGCTCTCCTTGGCCTTGATGGATACGAACAGTGGTTACTCGATGGATACGAAGTAGTGATTAATTGATGGATACAAACTAAAGTCACCTGATGGATACGAACCAAGGTTACCTGATGGATTCGAACTAAGGTTACCAGATGCATTCGAACAAGGCCCTTCAGCTAATGGATACGAAGCGGCACGTTCCGATGGATACGAACAGATGTTCGCCGATGGATACGAATATGCAGAACTTCTGATGGATGAGAACAAGCATTGATAGGATGGATACGAATGGTGCGTTCTCTTTACTCGTATTGATCATATCTCGTGCATATGGACTCCGATTGACCTGAAACTTGGAATATTGGCTTTCACAGCTTTGCTTGTCATGTCTTACCAATTGTAGCTTGATCCGAACTTGGACAAAATTCATCGACATCCATAGCAAACCTGAGTATAACCGATCTTCGGGATGGACTGTCCTTGGTTTCCAGTTAAGTTCCTGGTATCACGGCCTTGCCAAAAGGTGGGATAACAGACATCTATAGCAAACCTGAGTATAACCGATCTTCGGGATGGACTGTCCTTGGTTTCCAGTTAAGTTCCTGGTATCACGGCCTTGCCAAAAGGCGGGAAACATTGTACTTATCCTTCTTTTTCAAAGAATAGTTAAAATAGAATTCCATTCTGTTTCCAGCATAACTTCGTGTTTATTTGCTTAAGTGTGTTAGCGCTTGAACTTCCATTCAATATACTTGTGAAACTTTAGTCTCTGAATCGGACCTGGGTTTGGTCGTTAAGTCCTGAAGTTACGGCTTCGAGTCATAATCGAACGTCAAGTCAAGTTCCAATACCGCACTGTCTCGATCAGTAGCCGGTACTTAAGTTTTGCCCTCAATCCCAGGGATAAACTGAAATGGTCGGTCGGCAGCCGCTTTTCACCTTCAATACATCGGGCTTGACTTTGTTGAAATGAAGATGAAACGAGACGAGCTCGGGTGGTCGGATCACACTCACTCATCTATTGATAATCGCATCCACACTCTGGGGATTAAACTTGTATGTCGGCGGTCAATCACGCCCATTTAATGATTAGAGATATGTCCGTGCTCTGGGGACTTAGATTAATTTTTGGGTGGTCAGTCACACCCAGTTTGTATTTATACTCCGGCCCGCACTCCGGGGACTCGAAGTTGTCTCACGGGTGGTCGGTTCGCACCCGGTTTGGGTTATACTCCAGCCTGCGCTCTCGGGACTTAGAGTTAGCTGATGGGTAGTTAGTCACACCCATTTTGATGTTTATACTCTAGTTTACACTCTGGGAATCTGGAGTCGGTTAATAGACGGTCGATCACATCAGTTTTGAGTTTTAGGATTTCGTTCGAACTCTGGGTACGATGATGTACCAGGATCGTGGATGTTCAGATCACATCCACCTTGAGTTAACAAGCGAGGTCGTTAGATGGACGAATCCACCCTCCTCGGAATTGGTTTAAATACGGGCGAAGTCGTTAGGTGGATGGATCCACCCTCTTCGAGCCCGCTTTTGTAAGTTTATACTCCAGCTCGCACTTTGGGAGCCAAAGTTAGTCAGAGGATTGTCGTGTATCAATCCTTTCTTGGCTTCAGTGTGATGGCTTGCCCCCGAGCTTGGGTTTCTCTTAGCGAGTAACTGGTCGTATCGCAGTCACTCCCTATTTAAATAAGTCCCACCGTAGGATGGAACTTAGCTCTCCGTGCATTGTGATGGTTGCATGACGTATTTCAAAAATCAATGCTCTAGCTCGAAGAAATTGCATTTTATTGCTGAAATAAGAAAGTATGGCAAAGTCAGTTGCCTTACTACAAATTCAAATTTCAAAATGCATAAACAAATTGCAAATGAAAAGCAGACTGAATGAATAAATAAAGTCTGTTATGTGTAGTAGCGGCGAAGCCTCTCGTTGTTCCAAGCTTGTGGCAAAGCGAGACCGTCAATGGTTGATAATTTAAAGGTGCCATCTCCGAGTCTTCGTTCGATAACATACAGTCCTTCCCACATTGGTTTCATATGCGAAGTGACCGGTTAAATTCTCTTAAGGACGAGATCGCCAAGTTCAATGGTTCGGGGTCGGACCTTGGCATTGTACAATCGGGCGACTCGACTTCGGTATGCGGCTGCCCTCAAATCAGCCTCTTCTTGCTTCTCCTCCAATAAGTCCAGAGATTCGGCAAGTAATATAGCATTTGTCTTCAGGTCATAATATGTCACACGATGAAAAGGCACTTCCAATTCGACTGGAATAACAGCTTCTGAACCGTAGGAAAGCGAAAACGGAGTGTGGCCGGTCGCGGACTCGTGGGTTGTTCAATATGCCCATAGGGCCATAGGAAGTTCATTGAACCACTTGCCCCTAGCTTTTTCCAATCGTTTCTTTAGAATGGACTTTATAACTTTATTAACAGCTTCAACCTGTCCATTCGCTTGAGGGTGTGCAAATGCAGAGAATTTCTTTTGGAAATGGAACCGCTCACAGAAATTCTTGAATTCGACACTATCGAATTGGGCTCCGTTGTCAGTGATGATGGTATGTGGGAGACCAAATCGACAGATAATATTGCGTACAACAAAGTTGATCACTTTCTTCGTTGTGATAGTAGCAAGGGGCTCGGCTTCCGTCCATTTGGTAAAGTAATCAACTGCAATGATGGCGTACTTCGTGCCACCTTTGGCTAGAGGTAGAGTCCCAATGATGTCGATGCCCTATATTGCAAACGGCCATGGACTGGCCATCTGAGTTATTTCAGTAGGCGGAGCTCTTAGAATTCGAGCATGTTTCTAACATCTGTCACATTTCCTAACATAATCTGATGCATCGCGATTTACAGTCGGCCAATAATAATCATATCGGAGTACTTTCTTAGCAAGAGCTTACCCCTCGGTGTGATCGCCACATTCTCCTTCGTGTATATCATGCAATACTCGACTGATTTTATCCTGGGCGATACACTGGAGTAGAGGAACAGAGTACCCTCTTCTATACATGGCTCCATTCTAAATAGTGAACCATGAAGCCTTTCAAAGAACTTGTCTTTTTTCACTCCTACGCTTTGGCAGGGTCCCATGCTCGAGATAGTTTTTGAATGGAGTCATCCATGACTCCTTATCTTGTACAACTTCAAGTGCACAGTCAGTCTCCATTCGATCAATACTCAAGGAAGATAATGCCTCAACCGGAACGAGTCCCATTTGCTGTGCTTCGCCAGTACTGGCTAACTTCGCCAAGGAATCGACCTTCTGATTGCGTTCTCGGGGTATGCAATAGATGGCATAATAATCGAACTGATTCAATATTTCCTGGACCCGAGTGAGATAAGCGGCCAGTCTTCGGTCTCTGGCCTGGTACTCCCCCCGAACTTGGCACACGACCAGTTGTGAATCGTAGTAAATCTCCACAGCAATAATTCTTAAATCTCTGGCAAGCCTTAGTCCGGCGAGCAGGGCTTCATATTCGGCCTCGTTGTTGGTTGCACGAAAATCAAACTTTAAAGCATAGCATATAGATCAGCCTTTAGGGGTTTCAAGTACAACCCCGGCGTCTTAGGAGCGGTCATTCGATGCACCATCAGTATGTAGCTTCCAGACATATTTAGGAGATTCGCTAGTTTCAGGCAAGTCCTCTGAGATAGTGAATTCAATGATGAAGTCTGCCAGGACTTGTCCTTGAATTGCTTGCCTCGGTGTGTAAGTGATGTCGAACTGACTCAGCTCGATATTCCACTTGAGTAACCTACCAGAGGTATCAGGCCGCGTAAGGACCTATCGTAATGGCTGGTCGGAGTATACAATGATAGGATGAGCCTGAAAATATGGACAGAGCTTCCTCGAGGTAATGACAAGACAATAAGCCAACTTTTCTAGCTTCAGATAATTTCTATCTGCTCCAGTCAGTCGTTTTCTAATGTAATAGACTGGTCGTTGTATCCGGTCCTCCTCCCAAATTAAGGCAGCACTGATTGCGTTTTCTAACACCGCCAAGTAGATGTACAATCTCTCATGATTAATAGGATTTGACAGGATGGGTGGTAGGGACAGGTGTTGAACCAGTGCTCAAAATGCGCCCTCACATTCCGTAGTCCATTCAAAATTATGTTTCCCTTTTCTGATCAGATCGAAGAAGGGAATGAATTTGTTGGTGGATTTTGAAATGAACCTGCTCAGTGCTTCTACTTTCCCGCTGAGGCTCTGAACTTGCTTTATAGTCTTTGGAGTCTCAAGATTTCTGATTGCCCAGATCTTCTCGGATTGGCTTCGATTCCCCGAGCATTGATGATGAGTCCAAGGAAATTTCCAAACGCGACCCCAAAGTGACATTTCAACGGGTTGAGTTTCATTATGTACTCTCGGAGGATGTTGAACATTGTTTCCAAGTCTTTGATATGATTGGTGGAGAATTGTGACTTTACAAGCATGTCGTCCACATATACCTCCATGGTCTTTCCGATCTGGTTAGCGAACATTCGGTTGATGAGTCTCTGATAAGTTGCTCCAGCTTTCTTAAGTCCGAACGGCATCACTTTATAATAATAGAGTCCCAAATTGGTGACAAAGCTGGTATGCTCTTGATCAGGCAGATGCATCGGTATCTGATTGTAGCTAGAATACGCATCCATGAAGGATAAGAGTTCATGTCCAGCCATTGAATCTACGAGCTGATCAATCCGGGGGAGTGGAAAACTGTCTTTGGGGCAAGCTTTATTCAAGTCTGAGTAGTCAACACAAGTTCTCCACTTCCCATTAGGTTTTTTGACAAGTACAGGGTTGGACACCCATTTCGGATATAATGCATCTCTGATAAACCCGTTCGACCTGAGTTTATCTACCTCTTCCTTAAGGGCGGCAGATCTTTCTAGATCCATACCACGCCTTTTTTGCTTGACCGGGACATGCCGCCGGTCAATATTCAATTTGTGGCTCGCGATAACTGGTGAGATCCCACACATGTCGGAGTCCGTCCAAGCAAACACGTCGAGGTTTGCCCGGAGAAATTCAACCAATTCCTCCTTCATTTGTTGGCTTAGCTGGGATCCAATCTTTACCATTTTAGAATGGTCATCATCATCAATCTGAACATCGATCGTCAGCTCTACCGGAGAAGCCTGACTATCTTTGACTTAATCTTCACTTTCGGTATCTCTTGGGTCAAGATCTCTTGGGAATCGGTTGTGGTGCCCGGGCTTTGGCCCAGGCGTTAGCTGTCAATTCTCTGCAAAGCGGACGCAGAGAGATTCCTCTACACCCTTTTCCTTTTCTTTTCGCTGTGCTTCCCTCAGCTCAGCAACATAATAGGCTCGTCCAGCAGCCTGGTCTCCCTGAATGATTCCAACTCCATTGTCGGTAGAGAATTTCAAAGTTAGGCACCAAGGGGAAATAGCAGCCCTGAACTCAACTAGGGCCGATCGGCCCAAGAAAGAGTTGTACGGTGAGTCTATATCCAATACAATAAACTGTAATATCCGGACTCTCCGGCATTCTCCAACTCCCAACTCCACTGGTAGCTCCACCATCCCAATGGGTATAGTTGCACTTCCATTGAAACTATGAATACGAGACTAACAAGGCTTCAAATCTTTCGCTTCCATCTTCATCTGGTCATAGGCTCGCTTAAAGAATATGTTTACTGAACTTCCACTGTCCACTAAGATCCTCTTCATCCAAGTAGGACCTGTTTGAGCTGAAATGACAAGTGGATCAATGGTTGGGGCTTCGACTCTATCGGCATCCCTGTCTCAAAATACGATGTTGTCTGTCATCGTTTTCTATTGTTTGGCTGGATCCCCGTCTTCCAAATTACTACAACATTCAAAGCTCCCATGCCTAATAGAGCTGACATACGACTCCATTTCCCTCCAGCTCTGATCCGCTGAATGAGGACCACCACTAACAATGTTTATCGCTAATATCCCTCCGGTACGAGCGGGTTCCTCCGGTCTAACCTGATTTGGTACTTAGTTTTGATTCGACGGGCCTGCACCTCCAAACTGCGGCACCCGAACAAACTGCTCCAACTTTCTTTCTCTTATCAATTTCTCGATAATATCCTGTAAATTACGACACTCGTTCATGTTGTGGTCATAACTATCGTGAAATCTACAAAACTTCCCCGTTTGAATCTGTTTTTCTAACGATTGCTTCGTAGCAGGTTTCTTATATTAGATAGTATTGTTGGTCTGCAAGTACACATTTTCCAGAGACGTATTTAAAGGAGTATAAGTGTCAAACATCGGAGCTCTACGTCGCGGTCCGCAATTCTGATCCCGTTTCCTGACCTAATTTCCATCGCCTTTCTGTTGATTCTGTTTATTCTGTATGTTTAACTGCACCTTTCCAGATATCTCCCCGGTTTGTTTTACAGCGACATTGCTTTGGATTCCTTCCACACTAGGCCCTGCATCATCCTTTTTCCTAGACTGTTTCGCATCCTCCCTTCTTAAGTACTGAGCTTCCTTGGAATAGAAACGGTCCAATGACGCAAGAGGTTTTCTGGCCAACCAGTTGCCAAATTCGGAATCGGGATTGATTCCCTTAGTTAGTGCCATCAGAATTGAGTTGTCATTAGGATTACTAATCTCAACGCATGCAGCATGAAACCTCTCTAGATAACGTCTGAGTGTCTCTCCAGGAACTCAAGTGATACTGGACAAGGTATTAACATCTTTGGGCCTTGTGACATGCATGCGAAACTATTCAACAAACTTCGTTGCTAACTGGTCAAAACATGAGATAGATCGAAGTGGCAGGCGAGTAAACCACATAGTTGCGATTCCCCTAGGGAAATTGGGAAACTTCAGCATTTGACCGCATCATCAGCACGCGCGATATTCATTAACCATTCATACTTTAAAATGTGTTGGTTAGGGTCAGAGCTCCGTTCGTAAATAGGTAGAGTTGGCATTTTGAATCGCCGAGGCGGTTCAGCGTAGAGGATGTCATCGGTGAAAGGGGTATAACTCCAGGAGATTCCCCAGTCATCATTGGTGAGGCCCTGACTTTCACAAATCATCTGACGGATCATTGTCGGGATGTCTGGCATTTGGACATTCTGGGCATGCTGGGCCAAGGTGTGGTCGGGTTCCACAATGCGAGAAAGGGCCGGGCGCGGTCGAGGGTCCATACCTCACCTCCTTAGCTCTAGGTCTTCGGGAACATAAGGTTCAGAAGTATAATCACGTTGGCGAAGGTTTGGACCTGTTTGGTTCCGAGTGTCAGCTTCCAACTCGGTGGCAGTGGCAGCAGCGCGGTTATTGGTGGCGTGATAAGGAACTGTCCCTCCTCGGGAAGAGGGTCCGATCTGGTGGCTGGTTGATAGACCAACTCTCGTTTGTCCAATAGTCAAAGTGCGCTGATGTCCGGTAGCCTGTGTATAGCTTCCATCCAGCCGTGGGCACGTGGATCTGTGATTGTAATCAGAAGAAACCGAACTCTCAGTGGATGAGTAGGAAGCCCGATCCCTTCTGGATCTCCTTCCTCTTTCATAGTTCAGTCGATTGGTTAACTCCGCGTTAGCACGGAGCTGCTGGGTAAGCTGCTGGCGTCTTTGAGTCAGCTCTTGCATCAGTAGTAGGAATTCCTCCCTGGTGATAGGGCCTTGTGGATTCGAAGGTCCAGCAGCATTCTGGTCTGCAGAGGGAGGTTGTGCGGGGTTCTGCCTATCCCGTCCTTCTGGATCTACGGCTGTTGAGGTAGTCCTAGTGTTGACCATGGTGGATAGCAAAGTTCTCTCATAGACTTGGTGGAAATCTGAATAGGATGGAAGAACTTCTAGGCTTGAAATCTGGATCTCCTTCTTAGATTCTTACAATCCAATATCGGTAGTAGATCCAATGAGCAGGAGAAAAGCTGGGTTTTCTCAGTGAAAGTACCAAAGTGTTTGTACCAAAATTGGGCACAACACTCTTTGAATGTGTTTGAAGAGATAAAATGAAGAAAATAAATGTAAAATGAGGCAGATCTAACAAACACACCAATCAACAGATAAGAAAATGCACAGAAACACACGGATTTAGAGTGGTTCGGCGTATTGCCTACATCCACTATGAAATGACTGATGTTTATTGAATTTCACTTGTTGTTTACAAGAGATTAATACAGTACAACAAAAGGTTAATAATGATTTCGGCAGAGTATCAGCATAGAGAAGCCCAAAAAATCTATTTTCTATAGGTCTAGGGTCACTATTTATAGGCGTAGGCATCACAAATCTCGCCCAGATCTCGGAAGACTTCTTCTCTCACGTGGGTGGGCCCACGGGATCGAGTTCAGCTGATTTCGACTTGAGTTCCTATCGATCCACAAATGGTCCTTTTGGGCTGAAATTTATCAGGTATAATCTTGAGGTTGTAGACAAGCTCCTGTGAAAATTTGGTGGCATTTGGACTTCTAGATTTTGAGATATGATCGATGTAAGTTTGTGTTTTCAATGTGCAGTCGAGCTTCGTATCGATACGTTCGTACCGCTCCATTTCGTATCGATGAAAGGCACGTGATGGCCAATGACCTGGCGCTACCTTTTAGGATCAATCCACTTTTCATGCCGAGTGACAAAGTCTTTCTCTTGATCGTGCCTTGTTCGTATCGACCAACGTGACTTCATTCGTATCAATCAATCACACCCATCTCATATCGATCTCTTTGTATAGTTAATTTCAGATTGCTTTGACTTGATCACTTCATAATAGTGGGAAAAGGCCGCTTCGTATCACTCGAGGGATGTATGGATCATATCGATCTTTGATCGATCGATATGAATTGTCGAGGAACCGAGCGATACGAATTGTGCACTGGTGGGAACGATACAAAGCGCTTCTAGGTGATGGATACGAATAGGAGCATGTATGATGGATTCAAACTGATGGACGTTCGGTGGATACGAATGAAGCTTGTTTGATGGAATGGATGCGAACACATTGCTTCCCTCCATGGGTACGAAATGGCCATAACTACAAAGTGGATGGACATGAATGAAGTGGCCACGAATGTATGGCTCTGAACGAGGTTGCCTCTTCCCATGGACATGAATCACTTATATGCCTAGATGGATACGAACTTGAAGGCGTCTTCCATGATTTTGATCGACCAATCTCTTGAGCATACGAACCCCGATTGACTTGAAATTTGGAACGCTGACTTTCATGGCTTTGCTTGTTGTACCATATTGATTGTACTTCGATCCGGACACAGACAAAATTCACTAGTATCCATAGCAAACGTGTGCACAACCGGTCTTTGTGATGGACTGTCTTTGGTTTCCAGTTAAGTTCTTGGTGTCACGGCCATGCCAAAAGGTGGGATAACAATAGGAAAGGATGATTGCTCACCAAGAAGAGACGATGGAGAATTTCTTTAAGAGAATGGGATAGATGGGAATAACCGGAGCTGCAGCAAATTAGAATCAAAGACCAGAAGTCAGAGCGCATGTAACTGGAGGCAGAGTAAACCGACTTGGGACAAACACCGAGTCGAACATACGAATCGGTACTAACCCATAGGCAAGGATCGGTACTAACCTACAAAGGCTCGAAGGCATGGGTCATCCTAGCCTAGGAAGGAATGATACACGTCCAGGAGATAATGTAGGAGCATTTGGAAACATAGCAAAGCAAACTGAAAAATGCCCCCAAGACTCAGGGGTACGATCGATTTGGATCTAAAACGAGCTTTGATGCCTGGAGCGGGCGATGCTCGAGCCAGAAAGGCAAATTAGAATATAAATGCATGACAGCAAGAGCTAGAACCAGTAGCTCACGGTTGGAACGGGGGGCAGAACAAAGTTGTGGATCAGAGTCTTCTATTAAATGACAACCCCATTATCAGGATGGATTGGAGTCAGGTTCGATTCCTTTTCCCTGACTTTAAATAAATGATGCAGTATAACCTTAGGCCACTTACATGTGTACAAAATCCTGAACGGTCCTTAAGTATGCTCTGAGTTGGATGCCTAAGATGACTTATTAGGATAATGATAACCTTGGACCGCTTACACGGGTATGAGACCTAGATTGGTCTTTCGGCATGCTCTGAGTCGGATGTCTAGGATGAACAATTAGGATTTCTACATATTTGACCTTTTGAAAAATCCACATTGAATGTGATAACTGATATTGATCGCTTTAAAGTCCTATCCACAGACACGGGACTAGTGTACAAGGTGCAAGTCCCCTTGCTAGAGCGCAAGCAAACGAACTTGTACGATACTAATCGCTGTAAAGTCCAGTTCGGAGGGACGGGACTAGAGTGCAAGGTACAAGTCCCCTTGCCGGAGCGTGAGTAAATGGACTTGTATGATATGGATCGCTTTAAGTCCCGTCTGGAAAGACGGGGCCGGAGTGCAAGAAGTAAGTCACCTCGTCGAAGCATGACCAAATAGGCTTGCTTCTCATTGAGTCCCCTCGCCAGAAAGCGAGCGGATTAGGATCATCAAGGGTCCGTAGAGACCATGGATTTGATTATCGGTCGAACGGCCATGGATTTGTTTATCGATCTTGAACGACCATGGATTTATTTATCGGCCCCGAATGGTCATAGATTTGATTATCGACCTCCAACGACCATTAATTTAATTAACGATCCGGAGAGATCGCGGATTTAACTATCGGTCATGAATGGCCACGAATTTGATTAATGATATGGAGAGATCGAGGATTTAACTATTGGTCCTGAATGGCCACGAATTCCATAACTAATCCAGAGATATCGTGCATTAAACTGAATATAAAACAATTTGGAAAGATCGAACTTAAGAATTAAAACAAATTTGATAAAAGGATTTGAATGCCTTGTAATTAGAATAGAATTGACAAATCCAAGTGAACATGGGACGATTTGATATGTGATGTGATAACTTCGAATGAAATCGGAATTGTGATGATGTATAGAAAACACTTAGGTAGAGTCTAGAGTCTTAAGCTATGATGGGTCTGGAATGACCAGTAATTGACAAGAGAATCTAAAGGAAAATAATGATTCACAACGGATTGACTGACTGATAACCAGGAAATTCAACTACTAATATCTCACTAACACCAACATTTGTTCTTCAGCAAAGCACACCTTCCATTTGCAAGGCATGCTTTAGGGGGCAAGTGTTATCCCACCTTTTGATTAGGCGGTATACAAAAAAACATAATGAGTCAAACTTTGAAATTATCAAAGCAAGACGCCCGGAGAGATAGCCTAAAATCCAAAAACCAAACACGAAACCAACCCAAGCCAAAAAGTACATGGATCCATCTAAGTGGTGGGTCAGCACTGATCCATCTCTAGCTCCCTGGAGTTGTACCGATCCAACTCCCTGGAGTTGTACAACTCCAACACCTTGGAGTTTTACCGACCCAACTCTCTGAAGTTGTACCGATCCAACTTTCCTCCACTAACGGGTCCCATATTCTGCCTACGTACTCTACTCGATGCTAGAAGCCTACTCCAAGTGTTGTCATTGATCCAACGTAATTCTCTATCGATCTTCATAAACTCTTGTATCAGCAACTCTGTTCTTCCATGACTTCGTCATTTGGACTTCAAAACAAGCTAACATTGGTGCAAACAACTATGGAATCATGAAGCTAACCACAAGATGAGCCAAAGCGAAGAGTTAAAGATGACTAGATTGGTAATCTTACAGAATCATACTGACCCAAGCCCTTAAGAGTCGTACCGACCCAAGCCCATGGAGTCGTATCGACCCGTATAAATTGATGAGGTAGCATCCTACTTTGGTGGTGAAACAGTCTAAGGCATGGAAAACAAGGTGGAGATCTTCTAGGTGAGATTTTAGCTCTCTACCTCTATAAATTGAAGGGTAGGGCTCATTTTTCAGGATCTTTTGCCTCTTACTCTTCTTACTCTAATTTTTAGTAATCTCTGTCGGAGTTGTACCGACTTGTAAGAGCTTCCGCCTCTAAGTCAGTATATAAGTAATAAAAATCATTAAGTAGATATTGATGAAGATTAACCGAACCACTATAAACTCTTTTTGTACTTTCTTACTCGTTTTTTTATTTATTTTCATCATTTTTCTTCTCTACTCAGTCTATTGGGTGTTTGTGTCATTTTTGGTTCAAACATTGAGTGTCTACATAAGATTTACTTATTTATTATGCTTTCCAATATATATATCGGTCCATCCAGAAAATCAACACAAAAATAAAAAGGAAATTTTCTCACAAAATATCATATGCATTTTTATATAAACAGAGAAAACTAATGCTTACAACCTAACTATTCTAAAATAAACAATTAGTGGAAGCTGCCCTTAAACATCAATTGACATCAAAATAAAATTATACCTTAACCCACATTTCTTAACTTACCTTTTTGGCTTCTAATAAATAAGTTTCATCCAGAACTTTAATCATTAAAGCCAAATATACTACTATCTTCTTCTTAATCCAAACATTTTGATAGTATTCTGAAATCTTCGTATATACTTTCCTTACTTTTTTCTTTCATGTGGGTGTACTCTAGAACTCGTAAAAATATACTTTGATACCATTTCATATTTCCTTAGGAGTTCTTCTTCATAGTTTCACACATGTTTAATGAAACATTCCTAGGCTCATACCAATATTTCTTATATCCAACGAGGGTTCACTATTACTATTATATAAGCATTCATCGCTATTTTATTCATAGCCTTAACTTTTACCCTATCTTACCAAGGCAGTCATCCCTATCTACTCCATATTAAAATTATTGTATGGTTTTTTCCACTCTTTCCAAAATTAAAACTTCACAATCATGAAGTACTTAATCCTAAAAAATTTATCTTAAAAAAATGAACTTAGAAACTTTTTATTTAAATCTTTCAATAGCTTTGTTTCAAAACGGAACCATGAAAATCTCCTTATTTTAACCAATATTAATTGGAGGCATATTAACTTTTAAAACTATAATTTAGGGTTTATCTGTTAGCCATAAAATCTACTTAAGAGTAGAAGTATGAAAGAAGGTTAGTAAGGTTGAGGTTTCGATGAAGAAACAGATCTAGACTTCATAAAGGTTGTAAGAGGATGTTTCGAAGGCATTAATCAGGTATCGAAGAGGTCGAAAGCACCAACTACTCATACAGTGCAAAGGCTTTCGACCCAGATGGAAACATATATACCCCACCGCTACTTTCAACCTTTCGACACAGATAAATAAGCAAGGACAGCTTCGGAACCCCTTTCGAAGGCAATAGATGATGTTCTCACTTACATGCCAAACCTTTCGAAGTCAAAGGTTTCGCCCCTAACACAACCTTTTTGAAAGCATATACAAGCCTTTTGAATCGGTCGAGGCCCATAATTTTAAGAGAAGGTTCCTCTCCAGTCCTAAAGCATTCTTTTAAAGGCTACGCAACCACATCAAAACCATTCACACTTGAATATCTTCGAAACCAATATAAACAACGTATCGACAGTATCGAAAGCTTTAAACTTACTTTCAATAACAACAAAGAAGGAGGAGATGCATTCACAAGACCTTTCGACAATGTCAAAAGGTACTGTGAAGAAAGCAGTGCTCAGAAGTCAACGAAGGAGAAAGGATGATAAAGGCCTCTTTCAACTCAGTCGAAAGGTCAGGGAAAAGGCAAAGGAGGCAGAAGAGTACACCAAGAAGCACAAGAGGACACCTTCCAACAACATCGAAAGGGTCATGGCCTTACGACCAAGTCGAAAGGCTTGAAGCAGCATATAAAAAGGGGTCCTTCCGACCCAGTCGAATGCAAAGGAACGGAGGGGGCAGACCTGCGTCTATAAATAAGACCCAAGGGGTCCAGTTTTGGGGACCGAATTTTGGAATCCTAAATTCAATTTCTTTACTCTAATTTCTTAGTGACAATTGTATTCTCAAAAAACCCTAAACCAGATTAGGGAAAAAGCTCAAAATCTTATAACATATCTTGATTTATAAATAAAAAGGGGAGATGGTTTGATCATTAAGGATATTGGCGACGAGGAAGATCATTCAGATCATTAGCTAGACTAATGATCAATTGCACATGATTCTAACCTTTTCTCACGATCTCTTTTTATCTATGTTATATATAAGACCGACTTGGGCGTTTCCAGTCGATGCACATCATCATCGGAACCTGTACTTAACACTAAAAGCTAAAGAGACGATGGGGTGTCGACCATGTTTAGCTCACGAAACTTGGAAATGCCTAGATCGATCCTATATAAGGAAAACTAAGTAAATTGTAGGCAATAATAAGCTAGGTCTATTCCGAAAAGGAAAAACCCCTCTTGACCTAATTGAAAGGGGTACTTTCAAAAGGAATCATGGTTTATAATTTGCTAACGATCATAGTGGAGCTTTTTCGAAGGGGATCAACCCCAGAACATACCAGCGACCCTTTCTAAGAGTATCCATAGCAAGAGTAACGACACTACAAAGTCAAAAGTAGTAAAACCATACTAATGAAGCAAGCAACCCTTTCGACATAATTGGAAGGTAATAAATGAGACCTTTCGACGTGATCGAAGGGTATTTAGAGTATGAATGACCAACTACATTCAACCCACTTGGAAGATAAGATTCAATCAAATGTGGTTCTCAAATCTACATCCCAAAGCTAACTCCTTGATGACTTTTGACTAAGCCAACCTGGTCGAAGAGCCGAAATAGTTTTATTAATTCTTTCGACTAGGCCAAGATGGTCAAAAGGTTGAGATAGCTTTATCAATCCTTTTGATTAAGTCAACCTGGTCAAAGGGTAAAGCTTACGCTTTAAACCCTTTTGACTATGTCAATTTAATCAAAAGCAATGCTTCCGAAGGAGTAGTTCTTCTCAATAACTTGATCTTGTTTGAATTGAATCACCTTAAGAATAGCATTGGGCATGTTGACAAGATTCCTTATTAACATTTTTGGTGCTAGAAGGAGGGCTCGAACCTCTGACCTTGTCACTGTATACAGACTAATTGTTGATCGTTTCTCTTGCATAAGAAAAATGAGGTCCAATCGTTTCAGTGGAATTATGGAGGAAGCAATACACACTACCACCTTGGAGGAAAATATAACTCCATCGTTTAACTTGGATGGGGCCATTCTAGGGCATACTTCATCTTCGGTGAGACAAGATGAAAATGCAGCTAAAATCAAGTGCTTAGAACAACAGCTACAAGAAATGCAGGAGTTGCTTAAGATGGCCTTATCTTAAAAGTCTTTAAAGACCCTATGACAGACTCAAGGAGAAGAAGTGGTCTCTCCTAGGAGGAAACTAAAGACTAATTCTGAAGAATGTAAAGACAAAGTGGACTTGACCTCCTCCAAAAAGAGAGAACTCCCCCAAACAAGTGCCAATCATCAGGGAAGAGTTGTTGACAAATCATTGGAACAGTATGGTAATTCAACATCTAAAGAGTACTTCCCAAATCGAAAGAATTACAGCAATGTCAAAGCTTTTCTAAAAGATGCTGCTAAGAAGGCTATTAAAGATGCTATGAATTCCAAGGGAAAAAGAACTATGGATGAAAACATCAACGATAATGAGAGGGTGCCACCTTTCACCGACGAGATTGTGGCTACAGTAATACCTTTACATCTCAAAATCTCGTCCATGAAATATCATGGGGTTACGGACCCCGATGATCATCTTATGACTTTTGACAGCCAAATGGATTTGTATAATGCTTCCGGGGTAGTCAGATGCCAACTGTTCCCCGTTATTCTCCAGGGAGCGGCGGCCAAATGGTATAGGCAATACAGAGAAAAGACCATCTACTTCTGGAAGCAATTTTCTTATGAGTTTCAGCTCAATTCTGCATCTGCAAGGATCCTACTATTGATTATACAGTTTTGGAAAATATAAAGCAAAGGCAAGGAGAGTCTTTGGGGGACTACTTGAAAAGGTTCAACGTTGAAGCTTTAAAGGCCAAGGATATGAATGATCATGATAAGCTCATAGCTACCCATTCTGGCTTGATTGAGAATACCCCTTTTTGGAAGCAGCTCTTGTCAATGGCTACAAAGACCTACAGGACTTCCACTTTCAAGCTAACAAGTTCATCCAGATGGATGAGCTTTACTACGCCAAGAAGAAAACAATTCCTAGAAAGGAAGGGGGAAGGTTTGGCCTGGACCATGACCACAAAAGGACCAAATGGGAAGAACCAATTGCTAACATAGTTGCTTTAAACAATCCACTGTCTTACACATATGCTATAGCTAAAGAAAGAGTCAACTTTCCAACCTCCCTCAAAGCCAAGGCTAATCTAGAGCCGAAAAAAGGAGGGGATTACTGTGCTTATCACAAAGCTAATGGCCATAAAACTAATGAGTGCAGAGTTCTGGACGGAATAATTCAAAAGCTGATCCGGGAAGGTCATCTAAAAGAATTTGTTCAAGACCAGCATAAAGACCAGCGAACATAAAATGCTCTACAGAAGCGCCTAGGCAACGTTGTGAATGTGCTAAAAGATGAGGATCCTCTAAATTTAAGCCGACCAATCAACAGGATTGATGTGATCCATAGTGGGCCACATCCAATAGGAAGTAGTAAGGGGCGCGAAGTAGATATATAAAAGAAACCAAAGAGGGGTTCTATTCTATTCAAGAAGAGCCCCCAATGAAAAACCCACGCCTTAACATCCAAATGCCTAATCTGGTGGTAATTCCACAAGAGCTACGCAAAGGGGTCCATCGTCCTTATAATGATCCCCTCATGATTACTGCACAAATTGGGCTATCTATTGTCTCCAAAATTCTAGTCGACACAGGCAGCACGGCCAATGTAATCTTCAAACATGCCTTCGATCAGATGAACATCCCTGAGCACAAATTAGAGCCGAGCATAGAGCCCATATTTGGGTTCAACAATAAACGGTCAACTCCAATGGGGTAGATAAAGTTACTCTATATATGGGAGTGCCGCCAACTTGCCGAACATTTGAAACCGTTTTTGTGATAATCGATCAACCTTCCTACTACCACGCCTTCTTTGGCAGACCAGCCTTAGATGAGATCGATGCTTTTGTCTCCCTAAAGTACTTCATGGTAAAATTCCTGACAAAGTGAGGCTGGGAAACTGTACGGGGGTAACAACACAGAGTTTGACTGCTGAGGCAAAACGGAGAGGATAAAACCCATAGAAGATCTTGAGGAAGCCTACATAGATTCAAATGATGTTTCTAAAATAGTTAAGGTGGGAAAGGATCTTAATAGTGAGTTAGAGAAAGACTTGATTCAGTTCCTCAAAGCTAACAAGGATGTGTTTGCTTGGTCACATTCCGATATGGTAGGAATTGATCCGACTGTCATGTGCCATACCCTTAATATCAATCCAGGAGAGACCCCAATAAGGCAGAAAAGGAGACAATTGGACAAAGTACGATCCGATGCACTCAAAGAAGTAGTTGATAGACTCCTTGAGAATGGATTAATCCGGGAGATATATTATCCCAAATGGTTAGCTAACCCAGTTTTGGTAAGGAAGTCAAATGAGAAATGGAGAACGTGCATCGATTACACGGATCTAAATAAACAATGCCCGAAGGATTGCTTCCTGCTACCATGGATAAATCAGTTAGTGGATGCAACAAGCGGACATAAATTGTTATCCCAAATGGATGCTTATTTAGGGTACAACCAGATACCGATGTTTAAGCCATATAAGGATCATACCAGCTTCATAACTGAATAGGGAATTTATTGCTACAGGGAAATGCCATTTGGGCTAAAGAATGCAGGGGCCACCTATCAAAGATTGGTTAATAGAATGTTTAAGGAACAAATTGGTAGAAACATGGAAGTTTATGTTGATGATATGCTGGTAGAGTCTAGTGAGCCTGAGAATCATCTTAAGGATCTAGAGGAAATGTTCGAAATATTACGAAAGTATCAATTGAAGTTAAATCCACAAAAGTCCTCTTTTGGAGTCCACTCTGGAAAGTTCTTGGGATACTTGGTAAGTGCTCAAGGAATCAAAGCAAGTCCGAACCAAATTCAAGCCACAAAGGACATGGCCGAACCTAAAACCAACAAAGAAGTAATGAGCTTAAATGGAAGGGTAGCTGCCTTAAGTAGGTTTATCTCAAAAGCAACTGATAAGTGTATACCATTCTTCGATGTGATTAAGAAAAAGAAGAACTTCGAATGGGGAGAGGATTGCAGAAAAGCTTTCTTAGAATTAAAAAGCCATTTGGAAAAACCACGGATACTCTCAAGTCCCGAGAGCGGGGAAATATTGTATATGTACATGGCAGTATCAGAACATGCGGTCAGCTTGGTACTCATAAGAGAAGAAAACGGGGCACAGCTTCCAGTATACTATGTAAGTAGGTGATTAAAAGATGCAGAGGTTCGATACCCAGTTATAGGAAAACTAGCTTATTGCTTGATTCTTACAGCTCGAAAGCTCGGAGCGTACTTTCAGGCACACTCGATCAAGGTATTGACCAACTTTCCTCTTAAGCAAGTTTTTAGTAAGCCAGAAACTTCGAAAAGATTGGTGAAATGGGGTATTGAGCTAAGTCAATACGACATAGAATTTCAACCACGAGCTGCAATCAAAGGACAGGCACTGACAGACTTTGTCAATGAGTGCACTAGCTTTATTGAGGGACAGTTGGAAAAGAAAACGATTAGAAGCCTATGTGGCAATTATTAATGGATGGAGCATTAAATGGACAAGGGGTTGGAGCATGATATATAATCATAATCCCAGATGGATATCGTTTGAACTATGTCATGAAGCTGGGATTCCCTACAACTAATAATGTGGTAGAGTATGAGTCAATGGTAGCAGGATTAACCTTGGCGCTAGAATTGAAAATCCCACAAATACAGATCTTTAGTGACTCTCAACTGATGGTGAATCAAGTAAAGAAGATATACCAAAAAAAGGATCCCAAGTTATCCTTATATGTGAAAAAGATATTACAAATGCTTGCTTTGTTTGAGGATTTTTCAATAAATCAAGTTCCAAGGGCAGAAAATGTGCAGGTGGATTCTTTGGCAAAATTAGCCAGCTCAAGGGGAGCCCCAAAAACACGAATTGTCCCTGTCGGATATCAGGAAAAGCCAAGCATTGAGGACGAAGCATCCAAACAGGGGAAAGAATTGCTGGTTATGACAAGATCTCAAGCTAAGTCTTAAAGGGGAGAGGAAAAAGAAAATGGTAAAGAATTAACAGATGGAAAAGTGGGCCAATCAAGGTCAAGTAGCATATATGATGATACCTGGATGTTACCCATTGTTGAATACCTAGTTAAAGGAATACTCCCATCCGATAAAGGAGAAGGAAGAAAAATCAGGAGGCAAGCTCCTACCTTCACAACGATGGATGGAATCCTCTATAAAAAGGGATATGCTCTTCCCTACCTAAGATGTGTGAGCACGAATGGTGGAATAAGATTAATGACTGAAGCACACGAAGGATTATGTGGAGACCATTCAAATGGGACAAAACTGGCAAAGAAAATAATGAGGCAAGGACTATGGTAATCCAAGCTATAGAATATGTGAGAAGATGCGAAAAGTGTCAAAGGTTTTCAAAGGTACCTAGATTGCCCCCAAGTCAGTTAACTCCAATTATAAGTCCATGGCCTTTTGATGCATGGGGAATAGACCTAATCGGCCCACTACCAATCTCAAAAGGAGGAGCGAAGTATGGTGTGGTTGCCATCAATTATTTCACTAAATGGGTTAAGCGGAGCCGCTTCCTAAAATTAATTCTGGGAAGGTACTTAAATTTGTTATTAAGAACATCATAACCAGGTTTGGAATTCTCCAGAAGATAATCTCTGACAATGGGACACAATTCGAAAGCGAAGAATTCTCTCGCTTCTGCCATAAAAATGAGATTATTAAAAGTTTTTCATCTGTCGCACATCCAAAAGCTAATGTAGCAGTTAAGGTTGCTAATAAAACCATAAAGACGATTCTGAAAAAGCGATTAAACAGGGGAAAAGGAAATTGGGTAGAAGAACTGCCACTTGTGTTATGGACTTACCGAACGTCTGCCAAGACAGCAATAGGAAATACCCCTTACTCTTTAACCTATGGGTGTGAGGCGATGCTACCAGTCAAGATTGACATACCCTCACACCGAAGGATTGTCTACGCCCTCGATAAAAATCAAGAGTTGAGAAAAGAATCATTGGACTTGATACACGAATTAAGAGATGAAGCAGTGGTAAGAACTGCCAAATATCAAAGAAAAATATCAAAGTATTACAATTCAAGGGTAAGAACTCGATTATTTCAAGAAGGGGATTTGGTACCGTAGAGTAATGGCCAATACAAAGAATCCTGCAGATGGATCCCTAGGACCGAACTGGGAGGCACCATTAGTTGTTTGCAAAGTAATTCCCCCGGCAGCCTACAAATTGTGCCGCCCAGACGGCAATATGGTGCCTAGAACATGGAATGCTGAACATTTAAGGCCGTATTTTCAGAAGATAAATTAATAAAGAGCTACTTTTTGTAAAGAGAAAATCTACATGGTTGGGAGTGAAATGCTCCTTATGTTTGGATACTACCTAAGATGGTAGCCTACCTAAGATGGTAGAAAAGCCTCTGTCCACGTCGAGATGACCAGGGCAGAGTACCTCTTATAGGGAGGACGGGTAAGCCTTGAGCCACGCCATGAGATGGACAGGTTAAAGCACCGGACAAGCCCTTGGTCGTGCCTCTGGTTAGGTCAAGACACCTCCTGGAGGGAGGATGGAGTAAGCCTTTGTCCGCGCCATAAGATGGCCAGGGCAAAGCACCAAACAAGCCCTTATCCACGCTGCAAAAGGGCCAGGATAAGGCACCTCTTGGAGGGAGGATGGAGTAAGCCTTTATCCGCGCCATAAGATGGCCAGGGTAAAGCACCGAACAAGCCCTATCCGCGCCGCAAAAGGGCCAGGGCAGGGATCCTCCTGGAGGGAGGTCGGGTAAGTCCTTGGTTACAATCTCTAAGATAAGCTAACCAAGAGCGCCGGACAATAATGGACTAAGACGTCCAAGCCCAAGAAGAGGCTCAATCACAATGGACTAAGGTGTCCAAGCCCGAAGAGAGGCTCAATAATAATGAACATCTAGTTCAAGCCCGAAGAGAGGCTCAATCACAATGGATTAAGATGTCTAAAGCCTAGAGGAGGCTAATCAAGTGAAACAGTTTGTCCGATCATGGACTAAGACATCCAAACTCAAGAGACAGCTTATCAAATTATTTCTATATAGTCAAAACCTGAAGGGTTCATATATGTTAAAGAAGACAGAAGCAAAGGAGTGAAACAAAACTCCATTTATTATTACCCGAATTTGAGTTTCGGGACTCTTATATATGAATTTCATCGGTTAATACCCGAATCTGGGTTTCGGGACATACATTTTAGGACTTCATCCGAATCTGTGTTTTGGAACTTCATAAATCACTATCTTTATTATGCCTGAATCTAGGTATAAGAATATTATTGATCATTACGATTCTTTATACTCAAACTGGGGTTTCAAGATATTATCAGATTTTTCCCTAAAATCCTAATCTGGGATCGTGTCTACTATTGTAAAAGATAATTTCTATGGACTTCTGGTTGTCCAACACATGCCCCAATCTGGGCAAAGGATTTCTATTTTAACAAGTATTGCTATGGAAGCATGCTTATACAATAAGTGCCCTAATCTGAGTTGGAGATTCTTTTGCAATAATGATTGTCTAACATATGCCTTGATCTAGGCTAGGGCCTTGATATAAAGACAATATCTACTAATTCCCATTTAATTTACCATGAAAACCCGAATTTGGGTTTAGAAATGCCACACGGAGGACTATTTTTGGATGTTGTTATCTAGATTCTGGGTGTTATATTCTCAACTCCCAAACTTCACAGGTAACCAAAAGTTTCAAGTTGGTCCTCTTAATGCCAAAGTTAAATTTGACATTTATTGACTCTAAATGATGCCCACCAACAAACGAATAAAGGCTTCAGAATCATTTAAAGTTTCTGAGAAAGTTTCTAAATAATAACTCATATTCCCTATTTGTTGCTATTGGCTATTTCCTACAGGAAGTGCCTAAACCTTATCTACTATGTGCATTAGTAGTTACACATCACATATTTGATAAGTCAGAATTATAATCAATTAATTGCCCAAATGTGAAGGCATAAATATGCCGACCTATCACTGATACGTATGTAAGTATGATAATGGACTAACAACAGCAAATGCCACTAACTTTGAATTTTGCAGGAAAACTAAAGTTATGGAAAGGTAGAAAGTTATGAAATTTTTGTCCTAAAGAACAAAAGCTTCTTTCATACAAAGGGGGGGCAAAATGTTAGCCATAAAATCTACTTAAGAGCAGAAGTATGAAAGAAGGTTAGTATGGTTGAGGTTTCGATGAAGAAAAAGATCTAGACTTCATAAAGGTTGTAAGAGGATGTTTTGAAGGCATTAAGCAGGTATCAAAGAGGTCGAAAGCACCAACTACTCATATAGTGCAAAGGCTTTCGACCTAGATGGAAACAAATATACCCCTCCTCTACTTTCAACCTTTCAACACATATAAACAAGCAAGGACAGCTTCGGAACCACTTTCGAAGGCAAAGATGATGTTCTCACTTACATGCCAAACCTTTCGAACTCAAAGGTTTCGCCCCCCTAACACAACCTTTTTGAAAGCATATACAAGCCTTTCGAACCGGTCGAGGGCCATAATTTTAAGAGAAGGTTCTGCCCCAGTCCTAAGGTATGCTTTCAAAGGCTACACAACCACATCAAAACAATTCGCACTTGAATATCTTCAAGGCCAATATAATCAACCTATCAACAGTGTCGAAAGCTTTAAACTTACTTTCAATAACAACAAAGAAGGAGGAGATGCATTCAAAAGACCTTTCGACAATGTCAAAAGGTACTGTGAAGAAAGCAGGGCTCAGAAGTCAACGAAGGCGAAAGGATGATAAAGGCCTCTTTCGACTCAGTTGAAAGGTCTGGGAAAAGGAAAAGGAGGCGGAAGAGTAAACCAAGAAGCACAAGAGGACACCTTCTGACAACATCGAAAGGTTCATTGCCTTACAACCAAGTCAAAAGATTGAAGTAGCATATAGAAAGGGGTCCTTCCAACCCAATCAAAAGCAAAGGCGCGGAAGGGGGCCGACTTGCATCTATAAATAAGACCTAATGGGTCCAGTTTTGGGGACCGGATTCTGGAATCCTGAATTCAATTTATTTACTCTACTTTCTTAGTGACAATTGTATTCTCAAGAAACCCTAAATCAGATTAGGGAAAAGGCTCAAAATCTTGTAACTCATTTTGATTTATAAATAAAAAGGGGAGATGGTTTTATCATTAAGGATATTGGCGACGAGAAAGATCATTCAGATCATTAGATAGACTAATGATCAATTGCACATGATTCTAACCTTTTCTCATGATCTCTTTTTATCTATGTTATATATAAGACCGACTTGGGTGTTTTCAATCGATGCACGTCATCATTGGAACCTGTACTTAACACTAAAGGCTAAAGAGATGATGGAGTGTCGACCATGTTTAGCTAACGAAACTTGGAAATTCCTAGATCGATCTTATATAAGGAAAACTAAGTAGATTGTAGGCAATAATAAGCTAGGACTGTTCCAAAATGGAAAAACCTCCTCGACCTGATCGAAAGGGGTATTTTCGAAAGGAATCATGGTTTACAATTGGCTAACGATCATAGTGGAGATCTTTCGAAGGGGATCAACCCTAGAACATACCAGAGACCCTTTCGAAGAGTATCCATAGCAAGAGTAACAACATTATGAAGTCGAAAGCGGTACTAAAGAAGTAAGCACCCCTTTCAACATAATTGGAAGGTAATAAATGAGACCTTTCGACATGATCGAAGGGTATTTAGAGTATGAATGACCAACTACATTCGACCCACTTGGAAGATAAGATTCAATTAGATGTAGTTCCCAAATCTACATCCCAAAGCTAACTCCTTGATGCCTTTCGACTAAGCCAACCTGGTCGAAGAGCCGAAATAGCTTTATTAATTCTTTCGACTAGGCCAAGATGGTCGAAAGGTTGAGATAGCTTTATCAATCCTTTTGAGTAAGTCAACCTGGTCAAGGGCTAAAGCTTACACTTTAAACCCTTTTGACTATGTCAATCTAATCGAAAGGAATGCTTCCGAAGGAGTAGGTCTTCTCAGTAACTTGATCTCGATTGAATTGAATGACCTTACGAATTACATTGGGGATGCTAACAAGATTTCTTATTAACATTATCAATTAATTTTATTTATTAAGTCTAAAAGGAAATGTTGGTAATTTTTTTAAAATACTCTTTTCTTTCTTATCAAATAAGGGTCAAATTTTATTACATGAATGGTCATTCAAATCAACTTTTCCTCTAACATCTTTTAACAATGAAGAGTTTACTTATTAAAAGTGGGTTTTTAACTCAATCTATTTATTATGTTTTGTATTCAAAAAACTCAATTTTTATACCAAAAACATTTTATTCAAAAACGAACTTTACGGTGTTTCTAAAATATCATTTATAACTTTAAAAATTAAACCTAAAGTAGACAAGGACACTTCCATTCCATTAGTTTTCTGTCACTTATGCTATTTCCACTTTCAACCTTAGCGGAGACATTGATGGCATATGAGGGGGACTTTTAAAAGGTAAGTGCAAATACTGCACCTACTTATGGAAACTATACATCTTTTTTTGTTTCTAACTACTAACATTATTTTATATAAATTTCTAATATTTTTTCTATTTATATTTCATATTGTTACTACTATTTAACTTTCTGCTACCTAAACTGTTCTTATTTAAATTGATTCTCTTTATGTAGCTTTTCTTTCAATTAACTGTCTTCCTTATTGAACCATTACAGTGTGTTGGCCTACTGCTTTGTTTTCGGGTTCTTGTCTCCTTTTCATTTTTTACCCTACTAAATATCAATACCACTTCCTATTGTCCATCCTTTAAAAAGAATTTCACAACTTAAAATTTTTCATCTCAGAACAGTCAATGAGCTACACACACACTACGCTAATTCCTTCAAAAGAAATATCTCTTTATTAAAATCCATTAATTGCAACTTTTGGTCTAAACAAAATTTTAATTTCTACTATAAATTTTTATTTAAATATAAAAAGACATTTTATTCTATGGAAAAATTAATATTTGCTTACTTTTCAAAAAATATAGCCTTTTACTTTTAAATAAACCTTTGAAAATCGTTTCAAATATATATTTTTTACAAACTTTTATTAAATTTTTTCATATGGGATCGGACTCAAAGTGGGTATTACTTGTCCCTACTTTTGGACTTCTCTTATTTTTCACTGCTTCTGACTTATTTTTTTAAAGAATATTAAAATCTGGCTATTATCCTGGAGTGATTCCTACCACCTTCCTTTGGAAACTAGCTCAATTCTTACTTCTAAATATCTGCAACATATAGACTCTTCACTTTTCATTTATTTGGACCTAGTGTACATCATTAATTGGCAATCCTATTAGGATTTACAACCATTGAGCAATTCAGGCTCAACAAGGGAGTCAAGTACCATCCAGCTTTAGGGACCCTCATATATGTTGCACTCGTGCTCTTCTTTAAGTCAATGCCTTTCGATACGACCTACTTCCTAAGGGTTAATCGGAATAGTTCTATATCTTTAATTTCATCTATTGTTCCAACTCAAGTCGCATTGTCCATCATTTCAGAATATGGTTGCAACCACTTATATAGCCGAAATTTATAGAGTTTGGTGTATATTATATATATATATATATAATTGTAGGAAAAAATATAAATATGGCCACTCAGCGTATTTTGCTTCCTATGATCAACTAACCTAAGCTCTGATACCAAATGTACAAACCCGCAACTCAGTAGGTTCAAATTTTTGCTAAATTGAAAATTCAAATCCAGCAAAGTACAAATCCTTGGTGTTGGTACCTTGTAAATAATAAAATCATATCAAAACACTATCGATATAAACTCATAGTGCAATAGCAAAGTATAATAAAACATATGATGCCGACTAAGGTTGACAAATTTGATTCTAGTGCCTTCGTCAGTATCGAGCATGCATAGGAAAATCTATCATTCCACCATTCCCGCCTTGTATGAGTACTTGTAACACCCCAAAAATTTAAGTGGATAAAATTTAGTGAAAGAATTAAATTAAATAAATTAAGGACAAAAATGAAAATTTCATAGATGTTTGAATTTGGTCATGAAACTTGCACCATTATGTTCGTAGTGATTTTCTAGGAAATTTTCATATATAACACTTTGCAATCGGAGTTGGTATGAAGAAGTTACAAACGTTTTAAAATTTAAAAAGGAAATAGATTAAAATACAAAACTTTCCTAATAAAAAATGAGTGAAGCGGTCGATTCCTAGGGTTCACCGATCGACTAGTAGTAGTCGACCAGCCCCTATAAGCGGTCGACCGGTTGACGCTGAAAAGCATGGATCTGGAGCGATGAATGGACGAATGTGATTGAATGAATATTTCTTTCCTGCAAAGTAAATGGTGTGCATCCAGGATGAAAGTAAGTATTCTCTAGGGTTAATCTAGCGCTCTGTATTAACCTCAAACCCCTATAAATAAACATATAACCTAAATCCTAATTCAATAGAAATTAATAGTATACTGAAACTCTGCCAAAAATCTTTTCTCCTCTACTTATAAATTTCTTCAAAAACATGATAATACAAGTAGGTCGAATCTAGGAGGGTCCAAGCTATCAGGTGTAGATTTTTGAATGAAGGATAAAGTTAGAGGTTGGATCCGAGATGGGTGGGAACATCTTTAATAAGTTGATTAATTTGCAGTTAATTTTAATCCTCACTGTATGACCTAGGATGTTAGTAATCAAATTGTAAACCATATTGTTTGAATTTGAAATCTGGATTATATATTGAAGTGTGTATAATTTAGTTGATATAAGTTTAATCCAAGTTAAACCCCTCTTGTCATTGAATATAAACCCCTTAAATTGGTTAATCCTAGATTAAACTAGTTTACTGTAAAATTTGATAGATTTAAAAAGGGAATTTGAAATTACGAAAATGGTTAATTGTAATCATTTAACTATAAAGCTGGAGAAAGAACAAAGTTAAACTACAATTAAAAAACAGAAAGATCGAAACATCAAACCCTACATTACACTGTGACCGGTCGACCGGTTACTCTGAGTCGACTGGTAGGGTATAGCGGTCGAGTGGTAAACGACCCAGGTCCGTAATTTGAACCTTTGCCTAAGGCCTAGGTTGAAAATAAAAATATTAGTAGTATGTACAAATATATTATATACATATGTGGATGTTAGAAATAGTAGGTGAACAAGTTCCCTATGAAACGATGCTAGGACCTTGTGGGGTTGGTAAATGCTCTTTACCCAATGTGGGGTTGATTATTCGACTAGGGAAGATTCTATTGCAAATGGTACTCACAGGAGGTTCTATAATGGATGCATAACACTAACTGATGCCTGATGAAGTATATGGGCATGGCACAAGAGGACTCCTTGATGTTTACGAATTCTGACACAATGTGATACCGTGTTGTTGATGGATCCCGACGCGTGCAATAAGAGGTGAATACTAAATTCGGGATGTGGACATGTATGCAAACAATGAGACACTTTGACGAGTCGGCATTGCGGGCTCCCCCTCGATGCGTTGTTGGGGTACATGTAGTCGTAGTTGTGGGAAATTTATTTCCATGTGGAAATTGTAAGGAAACCTATATAAGATAGTTACGCGTAGTCGTAATATGAGATGTAGTCTGATACGGGAAATTATAGGATAATTCTATGTTGAGTAGCTCTAGTAGCGGTGGCCGATCGTTAGTTACCGAGTTCGATCTGTAGTTCAATCCTTATAGAAGCATGTAAAGTTGTTAGTGCAGGTGTGTGTTAAATAAAAACCCTTAAGTAAAGGACCCTAGGAATACACGAATACTTGTAGAACACCCTAGGTCACATTGAGTAGAATTAAAGTTGATTGCATATGATCACCATATATTAAATTTGTACTCATTCATCAAAACTTTTGTCTGATTCACCCTTTTCCGTTCTTTTCCCTACCACTGGAGGACAAGGCAGTAGGCGACTGGCCCGATTTAAGTACGTGGAGAGGCGAGCTCATTATAGGAGTTGCTTATCCTTTTATTTACTCTTCATGTAATTGTCTATCTTATCAGTACTTAGTATTTCTATCAGAATGTGAGTAGTATTTCTATTTACTCTATATTTGACTACGTACTATTTTTTTGAGACTTTGTTTTAAAATATTTCCTAAGATGATTATATTCTATATTTACATTTTGTTTCTTTCGTTGTTGAGTTCTAGAAGTGTAGTATATCTTATATTATATCTATTTATTCTTAGTCTCTATAGTGTTATTGATACCTCGTACTTCTTGGCACCGACGCGAATTTGAAAATCACTCTAGGCTTTGGATTGGTATGTGGAGGGGTGTGGGTTTGTCACAGTACATGTCCCTCTAAAGCTATCATTGAGGAGGAGGGGATCAGAATAACGTTCCACTGAATACTAAATTACACACTTTATATAGAACATCAATTTATGTTGATTGCCTTCCATTTCATGTTATGCTTATTATTTTACTTAGTTATCTTAACTTCATGTACGCGATGATATGCCCTCATCTACTCGAGGTAGACAATAACTACATACGTATGTGTGTGTGTGTGTAAGTACCACAGTCCCCCTTTGGACGAAGATACTTTCCCCACTAGTATCCATAACTCAGCACCTCGTCAGGATCCATCGTCGACGTAGTATCACGTCCTTGCCGTCGTGCATACCAAGGAACTCCCATAGTGCCTGATAACAATATTACAACTTTTTAGCCATATTCAATCTCATCTTGCTTTATATCATGGACTCGGCTCCATGGACTACTCTATTCATTTAAAAGACCTCCACTAAGGGTTATCTAGCATTACCTCCTAATAACAGAGTAACTAACAAACAACTGTGAGGAGATGCATATCCTAAATGTGATCTACACTAGTAGGAGGTACGACCCGATTAGGTGTAAGCCATGTCTTTTCACTGACCGCTTAGGACCGCTGGCGACCTTGACATATGTAAATAGCTTCTACTCCCCCATATTTGGTACCAACCTCACTATCATACCATCGATACTACACTCGCCATCCCATTTAGATTGTCTAATGCAATCTAGGAAATGCCCATTTGGTTACTTAACACATACCTCCTAAAAGGTTGAAGCAGACTCTACTTGTCCTTTAACACTTCGACCACGTCGAACTATCCTGTTTGGATATATTTCCCTCGCCTATACGTGAACGTATAATTCCATGGGTCCTACAGTTGGATATGTCCCACATCGGTATAATATATGCACAACTGCTGGTGGCCCTTTGCGATGGGCGGACTTTATTGTGTAACACTACTAGCATCGCATTCCAACCCATATTAATGACTAAGTCATTTTTAATCAATCTAAGTGATTCAATAATTCACACCCATCATAAACACATACTTGAGGCTATATAAATTTTATTGAATTACTATACTTTCGTTCAACTGTTGCTATTCAGTTATTTTACGCAACTTGTTTCTCGTTTCATTAATATAAAATTAATGTCATTTAGCACTTACTTCTAATTTGATAGATTAAATATCTTTTGCTGCTTACTTCCCATTATATTATTAGATATATTATACTGTTCAATTATTACTATCTTTCTTTGATTACTAAACTCTTTTAATTACTCATTGTAATGATCTAGAATTTTATCACTTTAAAATATGGATATTTAAATATATTTTAGTAACAAATTAATAGATTTTATAAATTAAATAAATCTCCTTTTAAATAATAACTAATGATGGTAAAATAATTTTCAAAATTTGTTTACACTAATAATTAGTTCAAGAAAAAATAGAAAATGTGATCGAAAATCGTTTTTCAAATTTTTGACTTTTTAAAAGTTGTCAAAAACATTGTGCATGTTTTTGTAATATATGCACATTTATAAATGAGTTAGGGTTTGTTATATATATGTAATGACCTAGAATTTCAGTCATTTGAATTTAGAATATTTAATTTAATTTAAATATTGAAAAGTTAATTTCATAAGTTAAATTACTTGAATTTCATATATAGCGATTTATTTGATAATTAAATTGTTAAATTTTATATTTGAATTTGTTTAATAAATCTTGAATTTAATATGAATAAAATGATTTCGTAAATTGGTTTAAATTCTATTTGAATAAGAAGGAAGATAGAACTATAAATTTGGATTTAAAAGTGACTTAGCTGATTTTAAAAATTACTTGTTTTAATTAACGTGTAAAAATAGCCTTCAGGGGCACTATCTTGGATTCCGATGAAACTAGTTTCATTTGATCTATAATAGTGAATTATTATATGCCGTCGAATTTCGTGGCAATCGGATGTATCGTTTGTTCATGCAAGTTCAAAATGCATGGAGATTAATTTAAGGAATTTATATTAATATAATTGATTTGAAAAGTTAATTTCTGTATATGATGGAATTGGCTCCCGATATATATTCCATGGTGTTCGGAATAGGGTATAACATATAGAACGTCAGGCGGCACGCTTCGTTTGGAGTTTGGAATTTTCACGGATGAATAGTGCCATGAAAATTTTCTATATGAGGCCACTTCTACTTCATTTGCAAACCCTAACCCTAAAATAAATTCTCAGCCGCCATTAAAATTCCAACGGCCAACGTCGATCAGAGTCTCTAGGGGCTGAATTGGCCTTCGACTTCAACTAGAAAAACATAGAGCATGATGATACGAGCTTGTTCAATGGAGGGATCGACGAATCGTTGATCGAGGCTATGGCTATCGTGTCGCGTTCTCCTACAGTTGCTGTGGAATTTTGGGTCGTGATCGTGCGCGTGTGGAAGTGGGGGTGGCACAGGCGAAGCGACAAGTGGTAGCGTGCGGGAGGGAAGTGAACGACGATGACGGCGAGTCCTGGGCTGCGCGATTCAATCGAACTAAATAAAAAAAAGAAAGTGCTGATGCCTAAAAGACGTGTACGGGAGGGAGATGGAGGGATATAAGGTTTAAGTTTAAATTTTTATTTAATTAAGTTAATTTTAAATTTAATTATCTCGTATGTTAATTATTTCGTAACTTTCTCGTACGAGGTCGGTTTTGAACGCGACGAGTTGTGTTGCGATTGTGTCGACAAAGGCTACGCTATGGAGTTGGATTGGATGGATTCGGAGCTAGTGGGAATTTTGGTTTCCTGTTCAATTCTAATTCAAAACTGAATGTTTTGGCGACTATTAAAAATTCAATTGAGTTAATCTCACCTTTTTGGTTAACCAAAAATATTTTTAGTCGATAAAAATTATTTACTGAATGTTTGGATATTTTATTGTTGATTGTTAATGAATGTTTAAACAATTTACTAGTTTATATTGTTGGCTTGGATATATTTCCGCCTATTGGAGTGGATGAGACCCTATTACATTACTGTGTAAGAGCGGATGGCCCTTTCTATATGAATCCCGCCTCGAAGCGGTTGATTTATATTTTTATAATTATATATTGTACGTGATGCAGGGGGACTAGGTTGGAGGGATCCAACGGGATTCCTCACACTGTTGATTTATTTTCATATAAATTGATATATGATATGTTGGATATTATAATTGATGATATAGACACGATTTGTTTATTTAGTGTTTTAGTAGCACTAGACCTTATATTTTGGTATTTTAAAATACCATAATATAGTGATTGATTTTGAAAAGGGATTTCAAAGTTATTTTGGAAATTATATATGTTTTAAATAATTGTTCTTGAATTATTTTGGAGAAGTAATCTATTTTAAAATCAAAGGTTTGATTTTTATGGATATTATAATTTAACAGTTTTATAAAATATTTTAAATAGAGATTTTGAACAGTAAATAAAGATTTTTGAGATCTTGGAAGACAATCAGTCTTTTATAATAAATGGATATTGTTTTAAAAGGAAAATAAAAATATTTTGATATGAATATTTAGTAACCATTTTATATAAAATGACATTTATACATAGATACATATATTATAATTTATTTATAAAGGTGAAATTTACAAATATGATAGTTTATTAAAGTGATATTTTACAAAGAAAGCGAAGATTTGTAAAATCGAATTTTGTTAATAAAAGTATGGATTTATAAATAGGATTTATAAATTAAGGGAAACTATCGTCATTTAATAAATTAATGAAATAAATCAAATGGTGGATTTATTATAAGATGTAGAATGGTATTGTAGAAATAGTAATCTATTTTGGAAATTGAAGGTGAGGGTAAATTTGGAATTGTAAAATGATATTTATAAATTGAAGGAAATTTATAAAAGAAATTTATACATATGGGAAGTAAGGTTAAAAACGATTGAAATTATTTTTGAATGAGATTTATGGATAAGTGAGATTCATAAAGGAAATAGAGTTGTGAATGTAGTTCATAAATAATAGGATTTTATGAAAGGAAGTTTCATAAGATAAAAGAAATTTATAAATATAGCTTTATAAATATGGAAACGATTAAGTGAAAAGTTAAGTATGGATTTTTATCAAAGAAATATAATTATGTTTTAAGAATTGTTTATTTATATTAGTATTGTTTTAAAGTGGTTATTCAATATTTTAATTTTTTGAAAAAATTATTATTTAAATTATTAATTTTTAATTTGGTTTGAAATAAATTATAATTATTTATCAGTAAAGTTTGGAAATTAATTATTAGTATTTATAAAAATGTTAAGATAAATTATTATTGTTTTAATTAGGATGTTTGGAATTTATTAATTATTATTTTAAAATGTTTTAAAGTTAATATTTATTTACCTATAATGTTTACTATTATATAATGATATTGTTTTAAGTAAATGATTAAAAATTATGTTTTAAATGTGTTTTGAGATTTATAAATAGGATTTTATAAACAGGTGTGGATTATAAGAGGAATCTTATAATATGTTCAGATATTGTAAAGAAAGATTGGTTAAAAGATAAAAAGGTTTTATAAATGGTTTTAGATATTCATAAAAGAATTTTAGAAGCGGATTTATAGATTTATAAAAGGAGTTTTATAAATGGTTTTGTGGATTTATAATGGAGTTATGAATGATTTAGAATTGAATAAAAAGGGAAAATCTTCCCAAATGTTGGTGAATATACTTATACCATTGAGACAAGTATATGGATTTTTTTTTAAGTATTGGGAAATAGGGATTTATGGATATATATATATATATCTTTGTAAAAGTATTTTGGTACAAATATTTACAAAGTAGTTTGAGTTAATCGAAGGATTTCTTAAAAGAGGCTTAGTGTTGCTTGGTGCTTAACCAATGTTGGTTTTCCCTATGGAATTAAATTCCTGATTGAATGATTGTTATTCGATAGTTAAATAACCGACTATCGAAATCGGACCCTGAACGTAACCTTGGAAATATCTAGAAGAAACACGTAAGTTATATGGCACAATCATCTCTAATGATGCTGTACTGTGCGTATAAATCTCGTTTCGTTCTCCTAGGATAATGATAAGGAAATCCATCCACTAACGGTTAGGAGGTGATCTTCGATCTTATCTTCGACTATTTATTTCCTAAAGAATCGGGGTTAAGTTTACTAGGAATTATCGAAAAGTTGTTTCAAAGAGACCGGGATCGGGTATGTTATCCGAAAACCAGTTTCATCCAACAAATGCGTTTTGAAGTGAAGACATCTTGAAGATGATGGAATTAAAGATGAAGTTCTCAAGTGTTTCGTTTAGTCCCAGAGTGAACTTGTAGGATGAATGCTGGTATTGCATTGTTTCCTGGAGGGAAGTATTAGCATTCCAAGTGGGAAGTGCTATATATAAAAGGTAAAACGTAGCCTCGAGTCTTATCAACTAGAAATGAATAAAACATGGTAGATGGAGCAGGGCTAAGTGGGTCGCTTCCAAGTAGGGTATGACCATCCCTATCTAGAGTCGTTATTATCTCTCATTTGTATGCTTCGGGGCCCATTAACGAAGAGGTGATCATATTACGTACTATCCAGTAAGGGGTAGACCGGTTCTATGTAGGTAGGGGATCCAAGCGAGGTCCTCGGCGTTATTTTTATCTAGAGATGCACCGTGACCGGTGGTACCCCAGTAGCCCAGTCATTGTATGAAATCCATTCTCTAATGCAAGCTTTTACGGTTTTAGTTGCATACCTTTATGCTAGAATTTAATTAATGTAACAATTTTGGCTAAGATTAATATGTATTTGTATTTAGACACTATTATAATATCAGAGAATTTCATAGAAGGGTTTTGGTATCGTAAGGTAAAACCCGTCCCTGTTTATGTGCGGCGTGGTCTTACGAGATACCTTTGTTTTCAAAGGTATTTTATAACTTTGAAATCTAGTTGGGTGTATTTTCTCATGCTGATTTTCCAAACTGAATCGGGTGTTATTTTATTAATGCTCGGGTCAGATCGAGCATATTTACAGATTGCTTTAGAGGCATTGGAGCTCAGGAGACGAGTTGGAAGTCTTTAAGTCATATTCGCGTACTTGTTTATTTTTCGTTGTTTATCGTTGAAATCATCAACAATTGTGAGAACAGGTTGTTATAACTGTCCAGGCTGATGATTGTGATTGTTGTTGTACTCTGATGGATGTATGTATATAACAGTTTCTCTTTTGTAAAGATCATTGATATTATATTATATATCGTTCCGCTGTGATTATGAGATTCTGTTGTTGTTCAGTTTTCTGTTCTTCTTCTCTTCTCTACTCATTTCCTCTTTCTTTTCCATAACTATATGTCTTTCCGTTCAATTTGGGTTGGACATGTGTGGTTTATTGTCAACTTGAATTGTACAGGTTGTTATAATATATGTATGTATATATGTATGTATGTATGTATGTATGTATGTATATTAACTTAATAAATATAGTAGTTGTGATATGACTAATTATGTAAGCTTTTAAAAATGGAAAAGAAAATTATCTTAACATGTCATTTCCTTTCCAACATAAGTATAATTAAATCATGTTTGCTCATGAAGATGAAGGGAGGGGACAAAATCACGTGGGAAATGAAGTTGGGAGACATGGATGGTGATGTGGGATGGAGGTTATGTACCCTAGGGTTATTTTAGTAATTTATTATTTCATGTTGTATATATACAAATTCCTACCATTCTCCTCATTTTCTAATTTCTAAAACTTCTCTAAGTTCTCATAACACTTTAATGGCTTCCTCCTAAATTTTTGAAGTTTAAAAACATTAGCTTTCTACACTTAAAAACTCAAAAACCTTGTTTAATTGCTTCTTTCCTCATTTCAACACTTCTCCTCCACAAAGCAAGTCCACATTCACTTCTATATCACCTTCGGGTTTTGCTTGTATACCTATTATTATTGTCATGTATACGCGTCACAGCTACTTGATTATTGGTATTTTTAACCCATAGACGTTAGTATAAGATCACTGGATTTTTTAATAGAAAATGTTTTGGTTATTGTAAGGTAAAACCCGTTCGTGTTTATGTGCGGCGTGGTCTTATGAATTACCTTTGGTTTAAAGGTTTTTATAATGTTAAACTTATGCTTTACTTACACCAGACCCATATGTGACCTGGAGTTTTTTCTTCTTTCCTTAAAATTCTTGGGTGCTCAAATTAAAATTCATGCCAAAAAGATGGGAAAGTAGACAACTATGCAGTTTAGGTTTCCACGGATTCATTTTTGAAGGAGCTTGGAGCAGGTGGCTTCATCGATAGCTAGTTATTTATCTTGCTTCCACTTGTTATATGTATTTTGTATTAGTTAAGTTGGGACATGCAATTATAACTGTCCCAGAGTAGAAGTTGTACTATTATGACTCTGATGTATCATTTTGAAATTACCATGTAAATTTTTATGTTGATTATATATATATATATATATATATATATATATATTATTTTGTTGCGTTGTGAGATTCTATTTTGTTTAGTTTCTTCTTTTCTTCCTTCTTCTTTCCCCAACGATCTATCTTTTCGGCACTTAAATGCTCAGCACGTGAACACTGTAGATGTATTAGTGTCGACTTCTAAGGGTCGAAAAGGTGGGTTGTTACAGTTGGTATCAGAGCCAGATTGAGCGAAACCTAGGCTTTGGTGGGGTAAACTTATTATTGATAGGGTCAGTTGTGCCCTAGAATGAGTTGAGTGTATTATATATATATATATATATATATATATATATGAATGCATATTTGTTAGTGGTATAAAATGTTTTATATCGTGTGGGTTTTTCTGTTGATTGGCTTATGAATTCTGGTCGAGGCGTCTAATCAACATTGTCGATAGGGTTTCCTAAACACTTAAACAAGACAAACAGACATAGTATAGTTTTAAAATGGGTCAATATAATAATTTTACCAAGGGTTATTTTTCTTATATAAAGAAAATTTCCAAAATTTATATAGTTATTTAGGTGTGGGTATTGGTTGGAGGAATGAAGGTGTTTATTTAATATCATTTATAGATGATACCTTTCTCAAAATATAATTCCTACCTGGAAGTCTATTCCGAGTATATTTTATTATGAATAGGTGGTATGATATGAGCACTAAAAGAAGACGCGGTAGGGGTAATGGTCGTACTTCGATCATCGAGGGTCGAGCCCTAACTGCTAGAAGGATAGGATCATTAGAAGAAGTAGCACCTGTACAGCCACGTGTCGACTTTGCATCATTGTGCAAAAAAATTTCTAATATGGGAGGAAAGCCGTTTAAGGGCACAGAATCCATTATAGAAGCTTAGGCATGGCTTCGTTCTTATGAGAAGATTTTCAAAGGATTGGATATTTCAGATGAGCAGAAGCGCTTTTTATTGTCTTAGCAGTTAAAAAACTAGAGAGGCAGCGTGGTAGGATTCCATAACAGCTAATGTTTCAGATGAAGATTTTTCTTGGGATAAATTTATGAAGATATTTGAAGACCAGTTCACGCCATTGTAGGAAAGGCCCAATTATATAACAGTTTCTTAAATCTTAAGCAAGGAGATGGGTCTGTATCGGAATATGTAACCAAGTTCAACGAGTTGTTACATTTTGGACCAGAACTCATTGATACACCCCTTAAGAACAATGATTTGTTTATGAGGAACGAGGGTGGAGTTTCAAGAGAAAATGACTACTTACCTAAAGGGATCGTTCGTAAGCCTAGTAGACATGGCTCTACGTTATAAAGTCCTTGAGAAGAAGAAGCTGTTAGAGGCCCTGAGTAGTGATAACAAACTGAACAAAAGAAAGTTCAACCCGTAGGTGAGAAAGAAGTGGAAAGGAAAGCTAGGAGGAGGAGATCAAGGGAATAAGTTCAAGGATCATAGGTGCAATAATTGTAAGCAAAAGGGCCACATTTTGAAGTTTTGTAAGAATTCTGGAGCATAGAATCAGCAAACATAGCATATTTCTCTAATGGCCCAAAAGATACTCTGCTTTAATTACAATGAACTTAGACATATGGAAAGGGTTATTCAACTAGTGAAAAAAGGTCGGCAAACCAAGGTTTATATTGTTAAGAATAAACCCTCAACTTCAAGGAATGAAGAGGGGAAGGGAGTTCTGGAAGGAACTTTATTCATAAATGGTATTTTGGTTCGATTTTTGTTTGATAATGGAGCTTCATATAGCTTTATTTCTAAATAATTGGTTGAATGATTAGGATTTACCCCAAAATTTGTAGAAACCCCTATTTGTGTAACTAACCCCATAGGTGATACGACTAATCTATGCTTGATGTGCGAAGATGTACGAGTTACATACCTTACCCACTGCTTTCCATGCGACATGTTCGTCTTAGACTTTATAGGTTTTGACGTTTTGGTTGGAATAGATTGGTTATCAATGGATAGAGAAATACTTGACTATGATAAAAGGACTATTGTAGTACAAAACAAGCGAGGGGAGCATATTTATGTGTTGTGTGATGAGCCAAACTAGTTATTGGATAGTTTCCTTTATGCATTGGAGTCGCCCTGGGAAAAGTTAGAATTGTTATTGGTTGTTAGTGATTTCCCGAACATCTTTGAAGAAGTAAATAGTCTACCCCAACTTGGCAAGGTTGATCTCGGTATAAACTTGACCTCTGGATGGAAACCTTTATTCAACCTAGGCGTAAGATGGCTCCGATAGAAAGAAGGGAGTTAATGAGTCAAATAGAGGAATTGTTGAGTAAGGGTCTAATTAGGCCAAGTGATTCGAATTAGGGAGCAGCCGTAGGTTTTGTTGCTAATTCAGATGGTTCGCCAAGGCTTTGTATAGACTACCATGAATTAAATAAGCAGACATTTAAAAATAAGTATCCCTTACCCAGCACAGACGACATGTTCAAACAACTGCACGGTGCTAGGGTATTCTCACAAGTGGATTTAAATGTAGGATTTCATCAACTAAGGATATTTGAATATGGTACACCACTGATGACTTTTAGAGGACCAAAGGGTTTCTTTGAGTGGCTGGTTATGCCTTATGGGCTAACCAATGCACCCGCTCACTTTGTAGTCGTCATGAATCGAGTTTTTAGAGATATACTAAATAAATTTTTGTTGGTCGCAATAGATGGTATCCTTATTTATTATAAAACTGAGGAGGACGATAAGCGCACAAAGAGACCATATTGGAAACTTTGAAGAAACATGACTTGAAGGCCAAATTTTCAAAATTCCATTTCTGGCAATCTAAAGTAAGGCTCCTTGGACAAGTAGTATCAGAGGATAGTATAAGAAGGGCTTGCCTCGAATCGTGGATAGATAAGTAGATGGTGTGTATCATATTATGTATGTATTGTTTTGATATGGTTGCTTAATGTATGCCATTTTGTATGGGTTTCAAGATTTATAATACATGTTCTTTTGTGTTATCTTGAGTATCTCCTTGTTTGCTAATTTCGGGACGAAATTCTTTTAAGGAGGGAGAGTGTAACGACCCATAATTTTATCACTTTGAAATATGGATATTTAAATATATTTAAGTAATAAATTAATAGATTTTATAAATTAAATAAAAATAATAACTAACAATGATAATATAGTTTTCAAAATTTGTTTACACTAATAATTAGTTCAAAGAAAAATAGAAAATGTGACCGAAAATCGTTTTTTGAATTTTCGACTTTTCAGTTTCCAACAGTTGTAAGAAACGTTGCACACATTTATGTAACATATACATACATTTATAAATGAGTTAGGGTTTGTTATTTATTTATATATACACACACACACACACACACACACACACACATATATTAACTTGATAAATATAGTGGTTGTTATATGACTAATTATGTAAGCTTTTAAAATGGAAAAGAAAATTGTCTTAACATGTCATATCCTTGCCAACATAAGTACATTAGGTAATTAAATCGTGTTTTCTCATGAAAATGGATGGGAGGGGGCCGAATGACGTAGGAAATGAAGTGGGGAGACATGGATGGTGATGTGAGATCAAACTAATGGAGATTATGTACCCCAGGGTTATTTTAGTAATTTAGTATTTCATGTTGTATATATAAAAATTCCTCCCATTCTCCTCATTTTCTAATTTCATTTTCTACTTTCTATACACTTCTTCAAGTTTTCATGACACTTTAATGGCCTCCTCCTAAATTTTCAAAGTTTAAAAACATCAACTTTCTTCACTTAAAAACTCAAAAACCTTGTTTAGTCACTTCTTTCCTCATTTCAACACTTCTCCTCCACAAAGCAAGTCCACATCCACCTCCATATCCCCTTGGCTGAGCACAAATTCCACAAAGGTCGAATACTTTTGCACATATGAGCCATCAAAGACTCCACTTTCCAAGTTAAAAGCAAAGGCCTAGGTCATACTCAAGTTATAGTAAAAGTTACCTTGATTTCGTTAACTTTTGGTGAGTAAAGATTTAACTTTAATTAATTTTTCTAAATATATTTGCATGCTTGATTTGGTTTGTAAAAATGAAGTTTATATGGATGAAAATGATGTTGGATTGTATGTATGTAACTGTGCTTGGTTGTGATAATAAATAGTTTGGAATATGGAAGTAAATAGTCAAGTTAGTTTGCAAATTCCTTATCCTGTTTATGATTGGTTGTGGTATGGTTGTGATGTTTACATGTTGTTGTATGGTTGTGATGTGGTCATGTATGTTGTATACATGAATACGTGAATGTATGCTAAGAAAATTAGCACATTTCTAGTTTAAAGCGACATGTTATCCCTTGTGTAAAACTGAAATCTTTGGTTTTAAAATTTGTAAAATGTTTTCAAGTTTTATAACTTGTTAGTTCCCAAGACAAGCCTTTGTGTTTTACAAAGTGATGAAGTCCCAAAAGTTAAAGTTTTAAAGATTTGGAAAGCCAAATTTCAAGTTTTGAAATTTCAGGTCGTAGAACGATAGTCGCTATAAACGCGGTTTGTAAAACGAACTCTTTTGCAAATTTATATTTGTTAAATCTTAAGTATTGTTTTGAAAAGTGTCGCAAAACTTATTATAAGTATTTAAAAATAAATATTATTAATTAATTAATTAAGCAAGTAAGGTAATTAGTACTTAATCATTTGTTAATAAAGATAATTAGTACTCAAGTGTTAATAAAGTAAGTTAATTACAATTTGTTAACTAATTAAAAGTTATTTATTATTTAATTATTAATTAAGGATTAATTATTATTTATTTAATATTTATTTATTAATTAATTATCGAAGGGTTTAATTATCAATTAAATAATTTTTGATTAGGTTGAAATAAATTAAGATTTAACTAAGACTCGATTAAGTTTTAAATTATTATTTAATAAAGGTTAAATTTATTTTTTGATTATTAATTAAAGATTTATTTATGGTTTAACTATTTGTTAAATGATTAACTATTATTAAATTAGTTATTTAAAGGATAATTATTATTTAATAATTTATTTAAAAGTTAATTATTATTTAATTAATAAGTAAAGGTTTGGTTACTATTAATCATGGAGTTAAATGTTATTTAATTATTGAATAAAGGTTTTTAGTTTTAAAATCGTTTATTTCTAAATATCTATTTTGTTTTAAAAGCAATTTTCTTTTGCAAAGTATTTCAAATCAAGGGATTTATTTATCAATTATCCTTAAGTAACCTCAAATGATTATGAAATCAAACGACATTGGTTTAGCAGAACAAAACACCATTCTGCTATTATAATAATTTCGACATGTGTTTAGCAGAACAAATCCTCGTCTGCTATTATATTGACTTGGACATTACATGTGTATTGATTGATTGTTGTCTATTGATTCCTTTTACATTTCTACTTGTTATGTAAATACCCCTGTTATAACTTGGAAAGTTTAACTGAAACTAAATAAACCATTGTGGTCGCTAAGCCTCTCTTGAATTTGTGAAATAATTCTTTTAATTAACTGTTCAAAGTTATTATTTTGTTAATGTGATTTTAAGATAATTAAATGAAGGGTGTTTTAAATAATAACTTGTTTATTTAAAGGGTTTTAAATAATTGATTCATTTATCAAAGGAACTTAATCGATCAAGATTTACTAAAGGAGTTTTATAAATTAAAAGAGATCTTGAAATTTGGAAAGAGATTTCATAAATAATTTCGGATATCTACAGAAGAGTTTTATAAATAAACTTGAAGACTTATATTTGTTTTATAAATGGATTTGGAATTTAAGCAAAGGAGATTTCATAAATGAAAATGATTTATTAAAAATGATTTGTTGAAGAAATTTATAAAAGAATTTGAGATGGGGTTTCCCTTAATTAACCTTCTTAGTTAGGGTGGTGTGGACTTTTTTCCATGATTAACACCGAAGGAATAATGTTTAGGGTTATTGTTATCTCTAATTTAAATAATACTTGTTTTGATCCTTTTAATATAATTTGAAATAAGAAATCTTTCACAAATGTTTTGTTAGTATACTTACGCCAATGGAATAGGTATATGAATATTTTAATAAATATTCTAAAATGTGATTTAATAAATGAAAGATTTATTTAAATGAGACTTAGTGGTTTCATTGAGTAATTAAATCTTTAAATTGTTGTTGTTGTTTGATTTTTGATAGTTAAATGATTGATTATCAAACCTTAGCCAGATTTGACTTAGGAAGTATGATTGTATATTCGAGTTCCTGATGAGGACTTGAATACTTGTTGCATACTTCAAAAAAAAACAAGGAATGAATCAACTGGAAATTATCGATTGTTGGTTCGGAGAGACCGGGATCAGATATATTGTCCGAAACAATTTCGAATCAGCATTTGCGCACGAATGGAAGACAGCTTAAGGATGATTAAAGACGATGCTCCTTGAAGTGCTTTTGGTTTCGTCCAAACCTATAACGAACTTGTATCGATGAATGCTGGCATTGCATTTCTGCCCGAGGGCAATGTTAGCATTCCAAGATGGTTTGCTATGAGGAAATGGTTAGAGTGTAGCCTCTCAAGCCTCACAACCTAGGAATGGCTAAAACAGGGTAATCCGCAAAGCTGTGTGGGTCGCTCCCATTAGGGTATGATCATCCCTTATATATAGTCGATATCTCTATGTATGCTTCAGGGCCCATTTCTTGTTGTTGATCACAACCTAGGGGTTATCATATTCGATACTGTCCAGTCAGGAGTCGACTAGTCTTTTCATGCCTAGGCCAAAAGGCTTTCGAACTCATAGTACATTTTATTTAGAGGTGTACTGAATTCGGAACGTTACCTTGCCATTGTTGGAAATCCATTCTCCAATAGGCACCTTCGGGTTTTGATTGTATACTTTTTATTGTTGCATGTACACGCATCACAACTACTTGATAATTAGTATTTTTAACCCATAAACATTATTATAGTTTCATTGGATTTTCTAATAGAAAATGTTTTTGGTTATCGTAAGGTAAAAACCTATCTGTGTTTATGTACGGCATGGTCTTACAAGATACCTTTGTTTAAAGGTTTTCATTAAGTTAAACTTTTGTTTTACTCACACTAGACCCATACCTGACCCGAAGTTTTATCTTCTTTCCTTAAAACTCTTGGATGTTCAGTTTTTTATGAGCAGCCAAGTAGTTCAGGTTTCCATGGATGCATTTTTAAAGGAGCTTGGAGCAGGTGGCTTCATCGGTAGGTAGTTATTTATCTTATTTTCGCTGTGTTATATGTATTTTGTATCAATTAAGTTGGGATAGGAAAATATAACTATCCCAGGCTAGAAGTTGTAGTATTATGACTTTGATGTATCATTCTGAAATGACTATGTAAATTTTTATGTTGATTAATATATATTGTTCCGTTCCGTTCTCAGATTCTATGTTATTTAGTTTCTTCTTGTCTTCCTTCTTCTTTTCTTCTTTCTGAAACAATATATCATTCCAGCACTTAGATGCTTGGTACGTAAATACCGTAAATGTATTAATGTCAACTTCTGAGGGTCGAAAAGGCGGGTTGTTACACTTATTTAATTGCTTTGCTTATAGTTCATCGCTTCTTGTTTAATTTTTAGCCTGTCCTTTTCGCATATATTAGATTTACAATTAAATTATTGTTTGTTAACCCGCCTTTTGGTAAGGCAGTATACATGCAGATTCAACCCAATCGACTGCACGGTTATCGAGGCTGGAAAGTCATGGATTTGGGTCAGATGAATGGATAGACGATCGATTACGGATAGTAAACATGAACATGTAGCCGAGATTCGGCATGGTCGATGCAGAAACAATGCAGGATACTTGGAATATGGATTTCGAGAAAGGATGGGTTACTCAGAGCTTGCTTCGAGTCATCATGTGGTTTGCTTCAGGTCTTCATGAGGTTTGCTTTAAGTCAAAGAAGTGCTTACTTTGGGTCGGCGTTCAAAGCTTTGGGGTTGGCAAAGGAGAGCTCGGCATATGGAGGGATCGGCATTGCTTCGGGTCGACAATGGTGAGACTTCGGGTCGGCAAAGGCAAACCTTTGAGTCGGCATTTGGATGGGGTCGGCAAAGCATCAGGTCGGCATAGTTGGAACTGCTTCAGGTCGACATCATTGTGACTTGGGTCGGCAATTAGACATGGGATCGGCATAACATTTGGGGTCGGCATCAGGAAGCACTTCAGGTCATTAAGGCGTTTGCTTCGGGTTCGGTGTACTTGGACATAAGATCGACATTGTTTCACTTGAGGGATCGACATATGGCAAAGCAGGGGTCGGCATTGCATCAGCTCCGGGTCGGCATTCTTGATTCTTCGGGTCGGCTATGGGAAAACCAAGTGGGGTCGGCATTGAAGAAGACGTAAGCTACTTCGGGTCGGCTACCAATTTTCTTCGAGTCAGAGGCAAGATTTCTTTGGGTCATCATCAAAGCTACTTCGGGTTGGAATGTTAGCAACTTGGGTTCGGCAGCGATGAATGATATGGGCTCGACTATGGTATTAGTGGGGCCATATGAGTGAGGAGGCCCTGTAGCCAGGATTTTGCCTGTAAATACAGCAGGTGTGGCTTCAGAAAAGGGATTCTCATTCTATTTATCTTCATCTTCTTCTACAAAAAGCTACTCTACCATTTTTGTTTCAGAAATTCCAAATTGTAACTGTAATCAGATTTTAGGATAATAAAAAGGAAATTTCTGGAGTGGACGTAGGCCGGAGTTAGTCGAACCACTATAAATCTTGTCTTTTTTACTACTTTCATTTTAATTTTTTGATTATTCTTCATATTATATTCTTCACATATATTCTATCTATGATTTGTGACTAGATATTGGTGATTTCACTTGCAATTGGATGTTTGTGACCAATTTTTGTGCAAACATTTTGGTGCTTTCACTGAGAGCTAACACTTAGGGATTTGGATCTTGGATTTGAAAGCTTGGGAACTTGGATTTGGGAAGCTATGGTTAGGCAATCAACAAGGAGACAAAGAGAAGGGACAAGATGGAAATAATGATGGATTTTATGCGGGAAGGAATGCTAAAGAGACAGGAGGAGATCAAGGATCACAACCAGGAAAAAGAAGCAAGCAGGATGGATCAGAACTTGGATACACGTTTAGAAGAGGATGATTTGGGATTCCCTAATGGACTTGGGGGTAGGATGAAAATAACGATCGGAGACCATTTACGGATGTTGGAATAGTTGGAAATTGGAACCCAGGACTTGGAGCGGAAATTAGTAGGATGATGGATATGGATTGGATAAGCCGGGGGCAATCCCCGACCAAGGAGAATGGATTAGCAAAACTCCCCATGGAACTGGGGGCATGGATTTGGAATTTGCGAAACAAATCCCTAACCGGAGAGTTAAGGGATGGATACTGGAAGTCAGTTTGGAATTAATCGCTTTATGTCCCTGTCCAGGGAGACAGGGACCAGAGTGCAGGAAGTGAGTCGCTTCGCCGGAGAGCGACAGGATCGGCTCACTTGACGTTGTTCCCCATTCAACGGAGAGTGATTGGATCAGGGTTCGGCAAGAGCCCAGAGTGGCTGAAATCGGTGTAGGACTTAGGCCATGGCATCGCTTAATGTTTAGGGATACTGAACCGGAGCGTAGGGAGTGACGCCGCTTCACTAGAGAGCGACAGGATCAGCTCGCTCGATGTTGTTTCCCCTTCACCGGAGAGTGATAGAATAGGATCCAGAGAGAGCCCGAAGAGGCTATAATCAGTATAGAAGAACCAGGACAGCGCTATATGACCCCACCGGGGCCGGAGTGCAAGGGATAGGTTGCGTCGCCGAAGTGCAACAGGATCTGCCTATTCAATCGTTAAGTTTGGATCAAGCTTAGCAAGGGTCCAGAGAGGCCGTCGATGATCCGGAGAGATCATAGGATTCGGTTACTGGCTTCCAAGATGTGAAATGGATTCGGACAGTGGCTTAGAACGGCTAAGGATTTGGCTAAGGACCTGGAGTGGTCCCGGATTTGGATATGGACCCGGCGAGATCCCGGATCTGGATTGTAAGACCCGTAGAGGTCCCGGATTTGGATTTGGACCCGGAGAGGTCCCTGGATTTGGACAGGACCTGGAGTGGTCCCGAATTTGGATAAAATGATCCGGAGATATCGTGGATTCGGTTGATGGATTCAAAACTGGATATCGGCTTGAAATAACCATGGATTTCGCTAATGATCCGGAGAGATCAAGGAATCGGATCAGCAACGGATTGGACTCTAGGTTGGATGATATAGAAATCAATGGATTATGGGCTTCAGATTTTGGATTTATGGCAATTCAAAACACGCCTTCCAATAGCAAGGCATGTTTTGGGGGGAAAGTGGTAACCCGCCTTTTGGCAAGGCGGCATACATGCGGATTCAATCCAATCGACTGCACGATTATCGAGGCTGGAATGTCATGGAATTGGTTCGGATGAATGGATAGACGATCGATTATGGATGGTAAACATGAATATGTAGCCGGGATTCGGGATGGTCGATGGACAAACAACGCAAGATACTTGGAATATGGATTTCGAGAAAGGATGGGTTGCTCAGAGCTTGCTTCAAGTCATCATGTGGTTTGCTTCGGTCTTCATGAGGTTTGCTTCGAGTCAGGGAAGTGCTTACTTCAGGTCAGCGTTCAAAGCTTTGGGGTCGGCAAAGGAGAGCTCGGCATATGGAGGGATCGGCATTGCTTTGGGTCGGTAATGATGAGACTTCGAGTCGGCAAAGGCAAAGCTTCGAGTCGACATTTGGATGGGGTCGGCAAAGCATCAGGTCATCATAGTTGGAACTGCTTCAGGTCGACATCAATGTGACTTCGGGTCGGCAATTGGACATGGGATCAGCATAACATTTGGGGTCGGCATTAGGAAGCACTTCGGGTCATTAAGGCATTTGCTTCAGGTTCGGCATACTTGGACTGGGATCGGCATTGTTTCACTTGAGGGATCGACATATGGCAAAGTAGGGGGTCAGCATTGCATCAGCTCTGGGTCGGCATTCTTGATACTTCGGGTCGGCTATGGGAAAACCAAGTTGGGGTCGGCATTGAAGAAGACGTAGGCTACTTCGGGTCGGCTACCAATCTGCTTCGGGTCAAAGGCAAGATTTCTTTGGGTCATCATCAAAGCTACTTCGAGTCGGCATATTAGCAACTTGGGGTCGACAGCGATGAACGATATGGGCTCAACTATGGTTTTGGTGGGCCCATATGAGTGAGGTGGCCCTGTAGCCAGGATTTTGCCTATAAATACACCAGGCGTGGCTTCAGAAAAGGGATTCTCATTCTATTTCTCTTCATCTGCTTCTACAAAAAGCTACTCTACCATTTTGTTTTAGAAATTCCGGATTGTAACTGTAATCAGATTTCAGAATAATAAAAAGGAAATTTCTGGAGTGGAGTAGGCCGGAGTTAGCCGAACCACTATAAATCTTGTCTTTTTTACCGCTTTAATTTTAATTTTTTGATTATTATTCATATTATATTCTCCACATACATTCTATCTATGATATATGACTGGATATTGGTGCTTTCACTTGCATTTGGGTGTTTGTGACCAATTTTGATGCAAACATTGTTATTATCTCTACTTACAATTCTTTGTTTTATACTTAGGGATTTCTGCATTTTAATGTATTGGAATTACATCTTCCAAAATGAAAACATTAGCATTGTAATTTTTCAAAAATTATCTAAAAGAGGACTTGTGCTATATTTGAAATTACAAGGAATTATCTTTTCTGTTATTATTGAAATAGATTGTACAAAATACAGTAAACATCCATAATTTATAAATCTCTTTCTTTTAAATATTCCTTGTTATATCAAATGATACACTTTTATTCATATTAGTAAAACCGAATAATTATAGAAATTTACGTTGCAATACTTTCTGTTATCATTAAATGAACTTCTCTATCCATACAACCTTGGTTGTTTATCTTCGAATTGAACAGACAAATTGTTGTAATCAGTTGGAGATCTTGCCTTTATAGTAAAACCCCACAATTGGGAGTTACAAGGCAATAAATCCTTCTTGTTCAACTCCATTTCATCAAAAGCCTTCTTGAATAAAATCTTCATCGAACTTCTGCTGTCAAATGGCACTCGATGAATAATAGCCATCCTAATCTGGGTTGCGCGTCGAACCCAATTACATCTCTTTCCTTAATAATGTGCCATTGTCTATCTTCTTTATTTGCTTTATGGGAGTGCCTTCTTCAAGTGCATGGCATTTCTCTTACGGGACAAGGTTTAAGAAACTCCTGTATCGGTCCATTTCGTTCCAACTCCTTTCCATGAGATGTGGACCACCACTTATCGTGTTTATTATAAAATCACCTTCTAGTGAACGAAGTCTAGATTTTCTCGTTCCTTCCTCGTATCCCTAAGGCAATTTGTACATATCGCACCTCAATGGGTCCGAATTTTTGCTAAATCATAAATCCAAGTCCACCAAAGTATGGATTGTTGGTGTAGGTATCCTATAAATAACAAAAGCATATTAGAGAATTATCAATGTATAATTACAATGGAGTAGTAAAGTATAATAAAACATATGATTACCGACTAAGGTTGACACCTTTGATCTCTAATGACTTTGTCTGTGTCGAGCATGCATCAGAAAATCTATCCATCCACCGTTCCTGCCTTGTACATATACATGTCTCTCTAAATCTATCATGTGGTTTATAATAAGGAAGGGTGTTAGAACAACATTCCTGTGATTGGCAAATTACACACTTTATACATAACACTAGTTTTTGCCAACTGCCTTCCATTTCATGTTATGTCTATTATTTTACTTAGTCATCTTGATTTCAGGTACATGTACGATATAGCCTAATTACTTGAGGTAGACAACTACATATGTATGTAGTGTGTGTATACATGCACACAAGTGTCATGGTCCCTCTTTGGACCTAGATATTTTCCCCGCCAGTATCTGTAATTCAGCACCTCATCGAGATCCATCGTCAATGTAGTATCACGTCCTTGCTATCGTGCATACCAAGGAACTCCCATAATGCTTAATAATGGCATTACAACTATTTAGCCGTTTTTTTAATCTCATCTTGATTTATACCGTGAACTCAGCTCCAAAGATTATTCTATTCTTTTGAAAGACCTCCACTAAGTGTTATTTAGCCTTGTCTCCTAACGCAAACAACTACGAGGCGGTGCAATTCCTAAATGTGATCTACACTAGTCCTGCTCCTTACATGTATGGTACTAATCTCACTGTAATAGCCTCAGGCCTACGCTCATCATCCATTCAGATTGCCTAATGAAATCTGGGAAATGCCCATTTGGTTACTTAACATATCCCCCTAAAAGGTTGAAGCAGACTCTATTTGTCCTTTGACACTTCGATCGGAGCGAACCATCCTGCTCTAGCATATTCCCCTCATCTATATGCAAATAGATAATTCCACGGGTCCTATAGTTGGATATGTCCCACATCAGTATAATGTATACACAACTACCGATGGCCTCTTGCGGTGGGCAGACTTCTATTGCGTAACACTACTAACCTCGCATTCCCACCCTATTAATGACTAAGTCATTTTTAATTAATCGAAGTTATTGACTAGATTCAATAATTCACACCCTTCATAAACGCATACTTTAGGCTTTATAAATTTTATTGAACTCTTACGCCTCCCATTCAACTATTGGTATTCAGTTATTTTGCACAACTTGTTTCTTGTTTTATGTGTCAATTTAATGTCATTTACCGCTTAGTTCTAATTTAGTAAATTAAATATCTTCTACTGCTTACTTCCCCTTATATTATAAGATATATTTTACTATTCCTTTCCAACTATTACTATTTTCTTTGATTGCTAAACTTTCTTAATTACCCATTTCATTGCTTTGCCTATATTTCATCACTTCTTGTTTAATTTCTAGCCTGTCATTTTCGCATATACTATATTTACAACTAAATTGTTGTTATTATCTTTACTTACAATTCTCTGTTTTATACTTGGGGATTGCTGCATTTTAATGCATTGGAATTGCATCTTTCAAAAAGAAAACGTTAACGCTGTAATTTTCCATAAATTATCTGAAAGAGGACTTGTGCTATTTTTCAAATTACAAAGAATTATCTTTTCTGTTATTATTGAAATAGACGGTATAAAATACAGTAAACATCCATATTTTATACACCTCTTCCTTTTAAATATAACTTGTTATTTGAAATGATACACTTTTATTCATATTTATAAAACTGGATAATACATAGAGTTTACATTGCAACACATTTCATTCCAATGCATCAAAGCACTACTTAAATCCCAATCAAAATTATAATAACTTTCAATTCATATTTACTCACATATATCACTCAATTGACAAACTTGGAATTATTACACAATACTATGAATTTAGAAACTACTTTCACCCTTACTTTTCATATTCAAGTATATACAATATTTAATCAAAGTTCAAAATTCACAGAATATGTAGGCATGGTTTTCAAATTTATTACATGTATATATTTAAGCCACAACTCCAAAATTATATTTGGGCATACAAGGAACAGATTTACAATGATATAAATCCAATATTATATAAAAATATATAATTTTAACTCACTTCAAGCTTCCAAATCTCCAGATCTAAATCCATTCTTCTTATTTGACTCCCACTCCTTCTACCTAAATATGTATTAATGCGTAAACATATTTATTAGAATTATAGATCTGAGAAGAGATTTGAATTAACGCAGTTGTAAAGTTTTAGGTTTAGAATTTACCTCTTCTTTGTAGAATAGATTCCCCCGTTATTCTTCTTCTCTTTTAGTTTCCAGCTATTCTCCATATATATATATAATATATGTATGTATGTATATAAAATATAATATTTTATAATTTCCACATTTTCTAGAATTTGTGGAGAAAAGAAAATGGTGGAGCGTCGCTCCTAGATTCAAAAAATATGAAAAAAAAGTGAGGGGTTAAACCTGTGTTTATAAGCGCACAAATCAATTCCATCCGTTAGATTTTAATTTATTAAATCCGAACTGTCAAGCTTAGGGTTATTATCGACTATCGCCTACCACTGGTCGGCCGCACTATTGCCACAGGTCGACTGCCTATGGTCGACCGGTTCCAATAAAGGGGTCGACCGGTTTCCTTTATATGGCAATTTATTATTTTGTGTTTATCTTGTTCTTTTCTTTCCCTATTCGACCGATTTTGTTCCATCTGACATTAACGTTAACGTTAATTTAATGTTACTTAGATTAAGTATTAGTATCCTGTTAATTTAACTTAATTAATAATATTTACTTCCTGATTTTCATTCCTTCAATGTTAACATTCTTATTTATTAACGTTTTGTTTTAACATTAATTAATTCTCATTTATTTCCTTCTGCGTTCAATTTATTATTTCCTTATTTGCTTTCTTAATTAGTTTTAATTCCATTAAATGCGATTTACATTAACGATTGCTTAAACGCTAAGCTAATAATATTTATTGGCTTCTTTATTTTTAAGTGTTAATATTCATTACCTTCACCCACATAAATCCTTATTTAATTCCTTTTCAATGTTGATTTAATTAGATTTCCATATCCATTTCCTTTAGTGTTAAAATTTATATTTAATGCCCATTATAATGTTAAGTTATTAACATTTACTCTCTTAATTGGTTTTGAATTTTTTTCGATCCGAAAACTTCAAACGTTAATAACTTTTACGTTTGAACTCTGATCGTAAAACTTTATATATCAAAAAATTACCACGAACACAATGTTGCAAGTTTCGTAGCCAAATTATGATGTTTCTAAAAATTCCATTTTTGGGCTTTTAAATTATTTATTCATCTTCTTTAATTAATTTCCTTTTATTTTATGGAGTGTTACACAACTACCTTGGTGGTTGATTATTCGATCGTCTGCCCATCTTCCCATGGGTTCTTCACAAACTATTATGGTTATTTCTTTCTTATCGACTCTATGATCATATCTTTCAAGTTTTTGTATTCATTTTTGTTGTGCTCGTGAGTTTAATGGAAGTAATAATACTTCCAAGACTCTGTTCTTCATCCATGGCCTCTTTTGGAGCTGGTTTCTTGCCTTTGATAGTGTTTTGGGTCTTAATTATTTTCCATGGAGTCATTCAACTCTATATATTTCACATTACGTGCAAACCAAAAACTCTTTCTAGGGTCTTTGTTCTTACCTCCAGAAATTTTATTCTTCCTTTGTTATTATTATCGTTCCTTCTATTGCCATCCTTCTTCACAGTCTCATATCTTTTTACTAAACTACTTGGTTCCACTGTTCCCACAACATTCATTTTTCTTTCCATTTTTGCATCTTCAAAACGTAGAAATTTATTCTACTTCTCATAAAAGTCCTTCAATGTTTCAGCTTCTTCATAATCACCAACTTGCCAAATTCAGAATCTCTACCAACTCTGTCAACCGAATCTATCAACACAAGGCTATGCTACGTATTCCTTACTTAAGCAACAACATTAAACCATTTCAGATAATTCTTTAATGACTTTGTTGTCCTTTGCCTTACGTTTGCCAATGAAATTTCATCCTTTGATTGCGTCGAGTGCACCCTGAATTGATTGAAGAACTTGTTTGCTAATTGATCATAAGACTAAAAAGATCCCGACTGAAGCCTGCATAACCACATAGTTTCCAACCCTTCAAAACAAGGGGATACACCTATATTTCACTAAATTGTCTATTCTTGCACCATTCATATGTCAGTCACACCTAAGCAAATGTTGTTTAGGGTTAGTAAGTCCATCATACATCGATATGGATGAAATCACAGACTTCCGAGGATACTGTGCCACTTTGATCTCCACAATAAACGGATTCCGACTAGAGCAGTCTTCTAATCATCTTCCTAATTTTCTTTCTATAGTAATAGTCTTATAGTGTCATTAATTACTTCATCATTTTTGTACAGCTGCCCTCGATTGTGGTCATTGATTGCATCACTACATGCCTAACTTCAGGAATGACCATAATAGTCATTACCCAAGCATTCATGACTAGTAGCATGATGCCTTAGTCTCCTTAGCTCTGAGAAGTCCATTCGTCTGGGCCTCTCATTTCTATATTATTATCTTTCACAACTACGCCCTCTAGATCGTTCCCTTCCGCTTTCCATTAAAATTTCTTCTAGCTTTTTAGTCTAAAGGGCTTATGTCATGATCCTTGTCTCTGCCAGTGCCATAATATTGATTACTGTTGTGCTTATATTGACCCATACCAATCCGTCATTGATTTTAAATGTCAGCCTATATTATAAACTATCTGATGGCATATATAAACTATATAATGGCATATATACGTAAATGCAGTCTATAACCATTGTGAATAAGGTTATAATTAAGGGAACAATATCATCGGATTTTATTAACATAATGATAATAATAGGTATATACATAATTATTTTTGACCATGAATGTATGTATGTGTATCAGTATCATTAATTTTTTATATATATAAAATATAATTTTAAGTTTTTCAATAATGGGGAAAAAATCGGTTTTAAATTTTAAGTTATATATAAATATAAAATTCGAAATATATAAAATGATATACACTCGTTTATTTTTTAATTCAAAATTTAAATTAATTTTAACTTATTCAAACATATATCTAAATGTATAATATTTTTTAAAATCCAAAAGTAACGTAAGTACTTATTTTTATTTAAAACCGAGTTAAAATTTCTTTTTTTACAAACCCAAGAACAAAAGAAACAAGGAAAAATTTACTTGTAAAATCTAACAAAAAGATTTTTTTTATCCAAAAACAAATTGTTTAATACACACAAACACACACACACATAGATATATGTATGTGTGAGTGTGTGCGCATGTGCGTGTGAGTGATGACCGAGAGCATATAACTTTTTATATTAAATAATGTAAGTATATATAAAAATAATTATATGTTTAAAATTATATATATATATATGATTTAATGTTATATAAATATTTTATTTTCGAATTTTTTTTGTTTTCTCGGCCAAAAATATCATATGAAAAATGTATATATAAATCGATATTATCTAATATAAGTTGTGTCCCTTTCGATTCGTAGGATATCTATACGATGACGGTTGCTAATAGCTCCTCTTCACATCGCTTGTTCCTTATCCTCAAATTCGGTGTGCAAGTCTCAACTTCAAGGTTTTTAATAATTCTCTAATGAAGGTTAAGGTTTACTATTTTCTATATCTTTTGATTGAGAGAGGGTGAGGCTATTTAAAGTCACCATAAGATCAAATATCTTCCATCTTTTTCTCTAAGTTTGAATCAACATCTAATCCAAAGCCAAACACCAAATCAAATCCCACATCGCCTTCTTGTTATGGCCAACCATGCCCTAGATTAAGCTTATATGGTGTTAGGCCTAATTAATATACAATATAATATTTATTTACTTAATTATTTACGTGCGCATATTTAACTAAACCAATATATAACAATTATATATTATTTTACTTAATTTTAAGGCCTCAAATAAATAATTAAAATGTCATAAAGTTCAATACAACATTTGTATTAATTTTTAAATTTATAACATTTATAAATTAATTCTAAATTGGTTGAACTCAAAAATCAGCTAACAACTCTATTGTGTTGACTCTCTTATCTGAATTTGATCTTTAGTTAATATCTATATAATTTAAGTAGAAAATTCTACACGGACTTTACTCAAGCATAGTATAACATATCAGTTGCTAATAGATTTCAAATCTTTATTAAGCTACACCTTGTAACGATATTTTGTGCATATTTTTTTTTCATTCACTATATCATTAAGATACCTAGAGTTTTGTTAATGTTAAAAACTCCAATAATATATGTAGTTAATTGCATAAACCACTTTAAAGTCCTTGGTTCAATATGATAAAATTTATCGATTAACTGTTTTACTCTGGCCAAGGATTTTGAGTTTATGTTGACTGTCAATAATGGTAGTACTACCCTTTTACAACAGAGGAGATGAATCCTCTCTTGAGTAGTATTTCACTTTAAGTAGTTCAACATGTACCCAGCTATGGTTGTAGCATGATGATGATGTCATGCGGTAGACCATAATCAAAGATAATTTAATTACTTAAGATCAATAGTACTCTCAAATCTTAAGACTATTGCACATCATCACATATGATCTTCTGTTTTGACTTAGTTGCATTAACTTATAGAAGTCTCTCATTATGCCATTCTGTGATTGTTCTAAACAACCATAAGTACATAATCCTTTTGTATTCTCAACGGTCATGAGTAATTTATGGTATATCATATGAAGAGAATTGCATACATTAGTCTCAACGCAAGTATCAATATACTTTTCTCAATACATCTTGACTAGGAACGTTTAAGGATAGCTATTTTGTAACAACTCGCACCTCCGAACACACTAGTCCAAAGTCAAAAATTGCGTTTGAACTCGCATTGTGCCAAGAAGTACGAGTCAATGAGTTTTTATGTTTGCATGTTAAAGAGATAAATATAATATTAGAACATTTTATGCTTTCAGATCTTATAGCAGAAGGAAATAAAATATAAGTACTGAAAATAATCACAAGTCAGCATTGTCCCATATAAAAGTGATCCATATAACAACTGATAACATAGTGTCTCTAAATGACAACAAAACAAAAGTCTAAATGATATATATGATATAAGGTACATATGAGAATAACAATCAATAAATATATCTCTGAAGCTTTGAGTCATTTCCTCTATACACACCTTATCCAAATCACATCACCTAACGCCTTATCCTCATGTTATAGATATAAAGAGGGAGAAGTGTTGGGGATCAAACAAGGTCTGGTGAGTGAATTATATCACTAGTGGTATGATGTTGACAAGTAATTAAAGTTCAGTTTTAACCTACACAACCTAGGGATGTTCTTTAATATGCATGTCCTATATATGTATAAGGAATTAGTTACTTCCACATCATAGGTTGACTATTCTTAATGTGTCTAAATCCAATTATGATTATGAAAGTTTCCGCTCATGGGTGGAACAGACCAAAATAGAACAATTACTAGAAACATCTCTACTGTATAGCCTCAACAATAGAGCACCCATCTATACATCAAGTTAACACTCATGATGGTAACTACTTTACTATATCTTGAGCTAACATCCTCAGTGATAATCGTGAGTTGTATCTAACCAGGAATACCTCGCATGCTAAGCCTACATATTCAGGTTGATAATCTCGATATAATCTTTTGGGTTAACAATCCTGAAAATAACTTCTTGCTTAACCATTGAATAACCTTCTCATTAGTGTATGTATCCAATGCTTTATACCACTACACAGGTAGCAACAAGGGTGGATTAACTAATCTAACACCTTTGTAGGATTAATAGTTTCTACTATGATGAAATCTCCACCTACATTTTTCCACTTTTACCAATAGGTGATTGGAACTATCTATGAATGATGACAACTTCTAATTGCGACATAACTGCATGTCGCGTTGAGTGTCACGTTTAACAACTTCATGAGGTGAGAACGTAGGACGTCACCAAGTGTGATAGTGTATTAGCTTGTTGCACGACTCTATTCAGCTATGTGAGCTGCTGAAAGGTAAGGAAGTTGGAACAAATTTCACCGATTCATCCTACTTGGCTTCTACCAGGTCCATGTTCAATCTGGGATTGTCGTAGTAATTCAGACGTCTGAATTTAATTCAAACATTTGATCCCTACACAAATTTTTTGCTATAGGCATTCAAACATCTAACTACCTATTCAGACTTCTGACTTTGATTCCAGATGTCTGAATAGGGGTTTAGACATCCAAATCAAGTTAGATTCAAATCGCTTCTTTTTTGTTTCGTATTTTTCAAAAATCCATACGTCTGATTACAAATTCTTATGTCTGAATCAATTTTTTTAGGTCTATCATTTTGTTCGCCTTCTTCGAGTATTCAAGTATAGGTGTTAGACTCATTTTTCTAACAAGTGTGTTTGGTATAATTTCTATTTTGTTCATAAACAGCTTCAAGTAGTCTCATCCCATCGATTTGTATATAATATTTCAACCAATTATCCCCGTATATTCAACCGATTAACTACGTATATTCAAAGTTAATAGAGTTAATATCTAGGTAAATTTAAGAGAATGTATTCATTTACTTTTTATTTATCAATCAATTCAAACTTGTTATACTAAATTAGATCTATATAATTAGAGGTGGTTCCTATCTAATTACCCTGCCCTTTTAATTTATGATGATTATTTTTTCAATTCATTATCTAGGATTTTCCAATTCTTTCAGGTCATAAGTATTTTCAATTAAAAACCATTGATTCAAATTAAAAATCGTATTTTTAATTCTAAGTAGGTATATAGACGAAATTAACTACTTATCTACAACATAATCATTTCGTAGAGAAATCCACTCACGCAGAAATGCTTTTTGAAGAGATTTTTCTTTTAACCCAATTCAAGTTAGCGTTTGTCTTCCTCTTCCTAACTTGTTGTTGTGTTTGTTTATTGTTTCTCTTTATTTTCTAATTTAGATTCTCTATCTCTCTTCTCCTTTTCTTTTTCTTTTTATTTTATTTGAATTTAGATTTGATTTCTTTAAGGAAGGAGAAGAAGAAAAGGAAGAGAGTACGAAGAAGGAGAGAGGCGACGACTATGGTTTTGAATTGAAGAACTCAGGGCTTAGTTACATATTTATAGTTGAAAATTAGCGTTATTAGGCTTACTCCCAAAATTATTACTTACAGAAATGCAACTGGGTCCAGTCTTCGCTAATTCTGATCGGTTTTATGAAATTCAATATGTAATATATGTTTCGTGACTATAAAAGGCATTATGGACACAATAAGATATGTTTCAAAGCCTAAATCCTGTTAAAATTTACTATTTTGTCCTATTATGTAAAATTATATTTTTACCATTACATTCTCCTCCCTTAAAAGGATTTTGTCCTCAAAATCTTTAAGGATGAAAAAATGCACCTCGCTTGTAAAATATAATATCTATAACTATCTACTCAACCATGAACCACTTGCAAACACTGTTCCAAATTTTAAATTTTTTATGGAATGCATATGAACTTATAGAAAATGCAAGATTAGGTGGACTTCTAAACTAGTGTTAACCGGGGTCTTAACCTAGTAGGATTTGAAAGGAGTTAAAACATCCAAATTAAGCCCAAATGACTTGAAACATGACCAAAGGGCTTATAATAACAAGACAATGGCCCCCAAGAAATATCTCTCAAAAATAGATAAGCATTCTGGATCAGCACCGATCCGAATTAATTGGATCGGTATCGATCCATATGAATGAGTCATGGGGACTTCCAACATCTTGCATCATGATTCAACACTTCCCTTAGTACACTGCCATGTTTCATAGCATTTTAAGCAACCTAGTTCAAGAAATGAAGAATCATATGATCCATTCAAATATTTACCCGCTTTTGGACCAAAGCAGCTTAAAACGGAACTACAGAACCCATACAAACTCAGATTGACTTGAAATTTTGAGAAAACATTAGAAGACATAAAAGAAGGCTCACACCAAAATGAAGTTATTTGGCCAAGCCAATTTGGATCGGCACCGATCCAAACTTATCGGATCGTCAAATCCATTTAGGGTGGGCCCCACCACTTGCGATCCATAGAGTAGGTCCCAAACATCCTCTAGAAGCTACCTGCAAAGTTTTGTCTGATTTCAACAAGTATTGAGCAAGTTATGGATGGATCTCCTCCAAAAGCTAGTTTGATGGATCGGGTCCGACGCACCTAGGATGGGCCCTACCTTATGAGATCCAAATTGGAGGCTCTCCTACTCATATATATTGCATGTATAAAGTTTCATGTCATGTTGTTAAGTATTGAGTTAGTTATGGCTGGATCTCCTACGACCCAGAAGAAGAGATTCAAAAATAAGCTAAGGGTTCAGATCACATTTAGCCGACTCAATTGGATCATCGCCAATCCAAATACTTAGTTATAATCCTCATGAGTTCCGATTTGGAGGCTCTCCAACTCATTTACATTGCATGTACGAAGTTTCGTGTTATTTGGTTAAGTATTAAGTGAGTTATTGATGGATCTCCTATAAACAGATGGATTGGATGATCCATGAAGATGGATGATCAAATGAACTCCAAACAACTTGATATTTGGACAAGACACTCAATTATGGGATAGGAAGACAACCAAACTAAGAAGACTCAAAAATTCACCAAGTATTCAGATAGGTACCGATCAGACCCCATCGGATAGGCACCGATCTGAATACTTAGCTCAGATAACCTCTAAAGGACTTAGAACTCAGAAATTCACTAAGTATTCGGATAGGTACCGGTCCGACCCCATCGGATAGGTACCAATCCGAATACTTAGCTCAGATCACCACCAAACTTTTTGGGCTCTTTCTACATGACGAATACAGGCTCCTGGCAAAGCGGCCCTGGCCCAAATGTTCTCCAAATCCTATAAATACCATCCTATCTACAACAAAAAAGGATCTGCTATGATCTCTGCTGAAACTCTTCTATTGTTTCTTCACTCTTCTTCCCCCTCACAACATCCATTAAATGGCAACTGAGATCCTTCTGATTGTCTCTAACAATGGTGGCATGATCTAACTTAGGAAAGAAGAATCATATTGTAATCCAAACTCCTTTGTAACAGCAGTTGCTCAATAAAAGCTATAAAGTGGATGTAGACATCGTTAACAGCTGAACCACTATAAAATCTCTTGTCTCTTTACTTTTTCTATGATTTACTATTGCCTTTTCTATTCTATTTGCCTTGATAAACAAGGCTTGTGCTTTCACACTCAGTCCAAGGTATTCGTCCATTTTTTAGGTTAACATTTTTGTGCTTTCACTGAGAAATCGGTGATTTTAGGCATAAATCTAGTTTTCCTCTTTGGATCCACCAGATCCAGAAACTAGATCCATCAAATCAGCTCTAGGAAATTTGAAGCTTTCCATTGAAGATTAATGGCAGGGAGAAAGAGAATTGCTTCCGGAAAATCCATAGGAGCTGTTATAGCTAGAGAAGAGACCAATCCTAAACAAGTTGAACTCAACCATGCCAATAATATGCTAATTGGAGCGAATTCTCGAGCTAGCACTGGAATCCTCTACTCAACATGAGGTTGTTACCTAATGGGGAATTGAACAAGATGGTTGATGAAATTAATCGGAAAATGGCACAGTCAAAAAGCTCTTATGGATAAGATAAATGCTCTCTTAGCGCTCCAACCACTAACTACTCCTAGAATGGTACCTGAAGACGTAGCTGTTGCGGAGCAAGAGAATTCCTCTGTTTCAAGCTTGAACGGAAGAAATAGAAGACATAAGCAAAAAGGAGTGATGGGTGAAACGGCAGGAATTATCATCGAACAAAATGCAAACACTCTGCCTGTCACAAAACCACCTAGTACAAACGCAAATCTAGGAATGAGAACTCCATGGGAAAACATAACAATGGATGTTTAGGATTTTAAAGATGACTTACACCTTGACGAAGATGACTTGAATTTGGACGCTAACGTCCAGAGTACCAGAAGAGAAGTTCAAACTGCCCCTGTAAGACCAACTTAGTCCAGAATACCAGAAGCGCAGGAATCATACTCCCAAAGAATGGAGAGCCTAGGCTTTAGCTAGCCAACCGAGGCCATTTGCGACGTCAAACACTTGGCGGAGCTACTGACAGTCGACCTGTGGATGACTGAACTAGCTAGGCATACATCGCAGATGTAGTCAGATGCTTAATAATAAAAACAACCATTATTCAATATTATGCGATTTAAGTCATTACAACCAACTCATGTCATACAATGATTACATCTCAAGCCATCATATTTCATTGCGGAGATCAACTCACCATCTTCTTTGGATTCTATTATCTGTGAGATAAGATCTAGATTTCTATCTATGAAGTTTCCAACTCTATTCAGACTTGGAAAAAGCCTACAAGGAAACTAATGACAAAGCCTCCTAGGAAGGAAAAGGCTATTACTACCTCCTCGTGACCTGCTGATGAAGCAGTAGAGAACACGGAGATTAGTTATAAACAATGGATCGACCTATTCACTAGAAGTGCTCCTACATCTGAACTCGTGCAGTAGCATAGTGCCAAGTAATGGATGCGAAAATACTACTCAAATGGTACTCCCAGAGGCAGAAAAACCAAGGAGATGTGACATGAACTGGGATCGATTACCGGACAAAGCTCCCATTGTAGATTGCGATCATTCTCAACTGACTGACCCCCAATCCCATCATGGAACACCCATCGTGGAGTCACAAGTGGTCGCCGTTGAAAATTATCAAAAAACATCGAAAAGGTCGATGAAAACTCACTTCAGGGTTGACTCGAAATCGAACTCGGGTAATCGCTAATTTTACTCGAAGCAGATTCTAGGGACTCTGACTCAAAGTCGAACTCGGGTAATCGCCCATTTGACTCGAAGTAAACCTAGGAAATTTTAGCCCAAAATCTGACTCGGGTAAAACCAAGAATTTTTCCTAGGAAACATGCAAATGACTCCAAGCACCGTTGGTCACCAACCCAGCACTTCAAATGCCATGACTCCAAGCGAATGATGTGGTGACTCCAAGCAAACGACAAATTTCCTCGGGTCAGACTCCAAGTAAAATACCACTGATCCATCAATGCCTATCAATCTTCTTTTGCCCATAACTCAAACATACGAGCTCCAAATCCCTTGAAATTTGGAATGAAGCCTAATGAGACCTTCCTTATCATCCCATAAAGATATCACCTAGTTTGAAATTAGGGATCGTTGTTGATCCGTGAACCCATCCTAATTGATTTTCCATTCATTGAGCATTTCCAATCATCCAAGCTTTGGACAACCATACATATATCATTCGTATGACTGGCATATGGACGAAGCGAGGGTGACAGATGCAGTCTATTGCAGGGACCTCAGGAATCATTAAAGGGAGAAACAACCTACTACCATAGAAGAGTTCTATGGGAAGGCAAACCAGTTCTAGAGATTGGAGGTAGTGTAATTAGCCGAAGGCAAACCCGACAATTTGCCAAAGAACGCACCGAATAGTGAAGGAGCTACATGACCTCAGAGACCTTCTGCTCAAGCAAGGCCGCTAAGACCCAGCATAGAAGCACTCTGGCTAACTGACGAAAGGATGATTATCAAATAACAGTTTGGTTAGCTAGCTACTAAGGAATGGGGCAGCGACCTAAAGCGATGCCTTCTCAACAGTCCCCATCTACTTTCCTTTCCAAACGAGCCTTGTCGGACACTAGGGGCAATGTAGATAGCATGGAAAAGGAAACGATTCTATGCCCATGAACTATGAATGAAAAGCACAGGCTTACAAACCACTGGATTGACGGGTCATATCGATCTCTCAGTATAACAAATGGCATTGCTTCAATAGCATCGAGAAGGCTTATCTAAAGGATCATCAAGAAAATAGATCCAATCTTCTATTCTCCAGGAACCGATAAAACTATATTCCAGCGAGCCAAGCCCTGAAACTCTTCTTGGAGTTGATGAATCATCGTTCCAAGGCCGTCTGGTCACTGGACATCTAACCAAATTCCTCTTGGAGTCGATGAATCATCACTCTAAGGCTGTCTGGTCATCGGATATCCGATCAAAATTCCTCTTGGAGTCGATGAATTTATCGCCCTAAGGCCGTCTGGTCGTCAGACAGCCGACCAAAATTCCTCAAGGAGTCGATGAATTATCGCTCCAAGGCCGTCTGGTCGCCAGTCATCCGATCACAAAACCCACCGCAAACATGAAGGTCCTTCATGAACTAAAGCATCATGAAGGCCAACCGGCGTATTGGTGGTCATCTGATCCAGAACTCCTCGAAGTTAGTGAAACCATGCTTCAGGGATATGAATCGACAATCACATCAGTCACTTCGTAAAATCAATGGAATCACTTCTAACGATCGATGAAGCAAACATTGCTAAATTCCATAGCTTCGAAGTCGCTCAAAGAAACTAAACCAAAACTGAATCGGCCTTGTGATTAATCAGAGGCCGACTCAAATCAAGCCAAGATTCGGCACCCCGTAAGGACCAAGAATCTTGGATCTCTAATATATAAGTCTCCAAAGATAGAGGTTTTCCCATGCTTTAATCATCTAAGAGGCACAACCGCACCCACTGGACTGGAGGCAACCAGATAAGTTGTGGAGAAACCCTAGGTACAGTTCAAGCGCACAAACAGCCCTACGGCATAGGGGGTCCTGCAAACACTTGAATAGCCACAAGAAAGGCCGAGACTAATCATACTACATTTCAGTTACGCCTAATCAAAAATTCTGACATTCTGACAACTGCGGACTTAACAACCTAGCTAGTGCAACAAACGAAATACTAGCACAATATTTTCCCATTTCTTCCCAACTCCTACTTTACCACTCTTGGTGACCAGTTCCTCTTCCTCTTAGATCGTATGCCACTTGAAGACCCATTCTCTTAAGGCAGTTTGGACCAAGAGCTAAGAGTCTTGCCCTAAACTTCCATAGGCTCTTCTTCATATACTTCTTCATGTGGTCAGTTGTAGATCTCTCCACCATGGCACTGATCTATTTGGGCGTGCACATCTTCTCAAAACATGGATGGATCATCCAAGCCATGGTTACCCAAACCATAAACCTCTTAGCTTCTTGAACCAATAAAACCGTGTTCATGTAAGCAACCTGCTGAGTCGATAAGGCCAAATCGACTCGAAAATCATTTTTTAGTTGCTTGGACTGATCAAACCACATCTGAGTATGCTCCATCTACTCGCCGAATTGAAGAAAGTGAATCAACTCAAACCGCCGGATTGACGATAAATGTCGATCCCAGCCTTCTAAGAATTGGAGTTGCTTCGGCAACATCGAGAAGGCCCAAACCCTCGTGCATCACTTCTTGAGCCGTGGAACCACGCTCTTAAAGCACGAGCTCCTCACGTTACCCGAAGATCGGCAATGTCGAGAAGTTCCAAGCCGTTCTAGATCGACGGGTCGTGTCGATCCCATAAGCTGCACATTCCGTAAGCCGCGCACCTCCAAAAGCTGTGCATCCCATAAGTTGTGCACTCTCATAAGCCAGGCCACCCATAAGCTACGCATTACTTCTTGAGTCATGCAACCACGCTCTCGAAGCACAAACTTCTCACGTTACCCGAAGATTGGCAACATCGAGAAGTTTCAAACCGTCCTAGATCGATGGGTCATATCGATCCCATAAGCCATGCATTTCGTAAACCGCGCACTCCTAGAAGCCGTGCATCTAGTAAGATGCACACTCTCATAAACCGCGCATCTCAGAAACTATGAAAATACTACTCAATGTTGCTTCGACATCATTACCAGACTTTCAAAATTCTCTAAGTATCGGTGTTGTCTTGATAACAACGGAAAACTTGTTTATTGCAGGATTAACAGGAATCGATCCCTACCACCCAAAAGGACCGACATTGCTCCAGCAATGACGCAAAGTTCCCAAACCAAGATTTTGACAAAGAATTCTGATCTTTGACCAAAATGTCTAAAGTTAAGACATGCAAGTCACGAGCTCCCAAAGATAGGAGCTGCGAAATAACTTTGATTCGATGCATCCGGAGAGCCACCCAGAACATCGAGTCTCGCATCAAGTGTTCAGAGTAATCAACCCCTTGGATTGGGGACACATTACACACTAACACTTTGTCAGGACAAAAATTCATTCCATGGTTCTGCTACGCCGAAATTCTCATTTCGGCAATCGCAACAGAACTAAGCAGTATAGTACAATGAACAACCGCGGAATTAAAAGGAAAACTGCTCCAACCTGCTAGACATTGATGTTGCCTTAGCAACATTGAGAACTCCAGATCATCATATCAATAAGAAAATCAAACTCCATAATATTCATCATCGCTCGAAAATAGGTGATAAAAGGAGGAACTTACCGTCGACCAGAGATAGATGATGACGGAAGACGTTTCCAGAATCAAGTCATCGACGCACCGGCTTTCAAAGATAGAAGTAGGTGCACGATTGAGTACTCAAACCCTAACTTTCAAGAATCCAATATAGCCCAAAGATTGGTAACGCCCAGAGGGAATAACTCGTCTTTCATCTATCTAACACCGCTTAGAGACTAGCAACGTCAGGAAGGATAACTCCCGATCGTCATAGATTCATCATGGCCTGGACTTTAGCCTTGTTTGATGTAATCAACCATGCAGGGACCGATCAAATACCTCTACTCCTGACTATGGAAAACCAGTTGTTGTCCGAAGACAGACAATGACAAGGAGAGAACAGTTAGAATCGAGAAGCTAAACCATTGATTCCCAAAGATTGGAACCAATGAATAAGGTGGATATCCCCAATAACATTAATACCCTAGCAGAGCACATATGGTATGGAACAAGTGAAGTTAATTGTCAGACTCAAGACAAATATTGTCGAACTCTTCCGATCCATGATTACGATGGGAGGGTGCAAGCGTACTGAGGGGAAATGTAATTACTCACCCCCACAACATCTAATCTTCTATAAGTGTTTGGAATTTAACATTTAGGAATAACAAGTTCCGTAAATGGAAGTCAGCTTGCAATAAAAATCGACCGAACGAAATTTTGACCCTACACAAGAACACCCATAGAATTGGTTAAACAATGACCCTGTACCACCAAAGGTAGCACTTGATGGTTATAAACAGAGCAAGGTGATGGAGATGCCTGAGACTCTCATCCTTCCAGAAAATGGCGTAACCCGGAGTTAAGCAACGTTAAGAAAATAGCCACATTGGGTTAAAAGGAATCTACTCAACTTTACAGGATCAGATGAATGATTCAATCCTTACCAACATGACTTTAACACTGCTCGAAGATAGGCGGCACTAAGAAAAGACATCTACAATCTAATCATCAAAGTGCTAGTTTCCAAAGACTGAAACTAGTAGCCAAATGGATTAAAAGCACGTCGGGTCGGTGGAAAAAATCAGTCCCAACCTCCTGAGTGTCAGTGTTGCCCCTGCAATGCCGAGGCCTTTTCTCACTTTATAAGTACAAGTTTTGCCAGCAACATCGGGAAACTTTCTACTTCCTAAGTACCGATGTTTCCCCAGCAAACGTCGGGAAACTTTCTATTTACTAAGTATCGGTGTTACCCCGGCAATGCTAGAAAAATTTATATTCCTTAAGTACCGACATTGTCTCGACAATGCCGAGAAATTTGTTATTCACTAAGTACCAGTGTTGCCTTGGTAATGCTAGAAGAACTTTAATCTACATGGTTAATAAGAAACACTCACCATAATGAACCATCAATGCACTAACTTCCGAAGATAGAAGTTAGTTCTCGACTGAGTTCTACCCTTGTTTTCGGAAAACCACTATTGCCCGAAGATAGGCAACGATAGGAAGGCATAACCTTTCATAGGTCAATTGGATGGTTCAACCTGACATCGCAGGTATCAGCCACTACACGGGAATAAAGATGCGCAGAAAGGAAATCCTAGGATTGAATTGCTTGTGTGCTAATTTCTAAGGATGAAAGATGGCGCACAACCGAATTTCCATAATTTAACTTAGAAAGAATTTAGACATAGCCAAAAAATAGGCAGCCTCGAGAATATGTTGCTTAGAACCAAGCAGCTAGGTTACCAATTCCCAAAGACAGGAGTTGACATATGAACAAAACTTCCATGACAACGTCAACAACCAAGAAAAGCATGCATGGCCAAGGGCAAGCGGGAACAATCGTGGAAGGTTGAAAATAAAACCCCCAAACTTCCTCAATTCTAGAATGGGATTGAGAGCCAGACTGGGGGAAATTGAGCAATTCGCCCCGCACCTTTCCATCTCTCGCAAGTGTCTAAATACGAGCATTCGAAATAGCTAGTCCTAAAAATAGGGACAGACACTTAAAACCTCAGTCCAAACCGTGGAGTTGGTTAGATAATAGTTTCATTCTGCTAAGTAGACATTTCTAAAAGCAAAATGCCAACAAGGTAAATGAAGGATTCAATTTTCAGAAATTAACCATTGCTTAGAGTCTAGCGATAATGAGAAGGATTAATGACCTACTTACAGTCTGACTAGATCATTTGGTCCCATCTTACAGGAATATGCCATCGTCGGAAGATTGGTGATGCTAAGAAGAGACCCATAAAATGAAACTATCAATACATTGGCTTTCAAAAACAAAAGAAAAAGCTTAATCGAGTCTTTAATCCTACCTTCTGGAATCTTATGTTACCTGAAGATCCACAACATCAAGGAAAAATCCACAGGGTTGAGTCATTCGTACATGAGTTTTCGAAGATAGAAACCAACACATAATTAGGATCTCAACATCGGACTCAAAATAATTTACTTTAGCAAAAGATGCCGAAAATGCATCTTTCTAATGCATACCAACAACATTACAAAAATCAGATCTTGGGATCAAGCAACAAAGTCCCTAACTCGAAGATAGGAGCTATTGTATCAATCAAACTAGGGCAATCGAACTTGTTTCTCAGGAGACCTAGTCTCCCAAAACATGTTGGTTCGGTAGTTAAAGTAATCAGCCCAACGGACTGGGGCATATACACCAACGCTTTGTCGAACGAACTCAGCTGAGCATGAGCTTGACTGAACATAAACATGAACAGTCACGGAACTGGCTATACCAAGCTGCCATATAATTCTAGAAAAAGCAATTCTCAAAACCGAGAAATTAAGCCAATGGTCCTCAGAGACAAAAGCTAGTGTGTAGATTGAATTCCAAAAACTACAAAGGAAGGATATTCACGATCGAAAAACTCATGCACTAGTTTCCATAGATCGAAGTTGTGCCTGATCAAACTTCAACTACAACTCTACAAGAGCAACCATATAATTTAGGTTCAATCGTCCCGAAACAACAGGAATAAAGGGCGAAACCTAAGCTGCAAAGGATCCAACTCCTAGAGGAATGAAAGTTCCTCCGCTAGACTAAACATGGGATGACCAGAAAGCCATCTACAATAACAAAAATTGGCATTCAACATTGTCGGGTATGTTTTACTTTGAATAAAATCCCCGTATGACCAATGCTTGGAATCCAAGGGAAGTCGACGTAAGTTGAAGGGCATTGATCGGGGCAAGAGCATATGTTATCTATACAAAGTGGGTCTGGGGACTCGAGCACCACGAACGTACCATCCTTTGTACATAGGTTACCCATATTGTACTGTAAGGTTATTTTTCTTGGAACTTACCTATTATCGATGAGAAATCGATAACGGAACCGCTATCCGAAGCGACGCAAAATGCTTCTCTTTTTAGGATCATTGAAAGTGCAGAAACAAGAAAAGCAATGTGATGGAATCATCCACTATATCCAAATTTGGAATAAATTATCACGCTAGCATTCAAAACAACGATCAAAACTTAGATAATTCCTCAAAAACAGACATTTGAAGATGGAAGTCAAGATTTTGCTCTGGAACGGTGTACACTCATCCGAGGCAAAAATCAGCTTCACCCTGACCGAGTACAGTCCGAGAATATACCAGCTCCCTTCGAGATTACCACGGTCCCAAAATCATTGCAAGGAGTTTCTATACCAAACTAAAGCACTACGTAATCTCTAGGGTGTAAATAGCTTTATCAGTATAGACGAGCTGAATTCTAATTAAAACTAGAATAAATGGTTAATGAACAACCAACCAAGTAACTTATCAAAATCAGTATAAGTAAAGTAAAATTCCTCCAAAAAAATTTCAACCCTAGTCAACTCCAACTCATCACATTGTAACTACTTACTGACCAAAGGCCCCGTGTAAATTTTGGGGCAAAGATTGCACCCTCGGTATTAAGAATTGAAGTCAAAAATGGATAACTAGATAAAAGTGAAATGACTCGGTTCGGAGTAAGATTTAAGTAAGAAAAAATTCTCTGAAAAATCCTATAAAGTGTTCGGATCGATGCCGATCTAGTCCAATTGGAATCGGTACCGACCCAAATTGAAACTTCTCAATGATCCCAAATTCATCTGACATGTTCTACATGATGTTCATATGCATTCTGGAAATTATCAAGTCAAGCTCACTCTGTAATCATGAACAATGGGGATTCAAACTAAGGACTGAATAGATAACCAGTACTTCATAGATAGCTTTTCAAGATAGCTCAACATGAACGTTAAAACTTCTAGAAACAGAAACCCAAAGATAATCAATACCAGAGCACACCTTGTCTTTAACGGAAGCATACTCTGGGGGGCAAATGTTAACCAGGTTTTTAACCAAGCAGAATTCGAAAGGATTTAGAACATCCAAATTAAGCCCAAATGACTTGAAACATGACCAAATGGGTTGGAATAACAAGGCAATGACCCCTAAGAAATATATCTCAAAAATAGACAAACATTTTGGATTGGCACCGATTCGAATCAATTGGATCGGTACCGATCCAAATGAATGAGTCATGGAGACTTACAACCTCTTGCATCATGATTCTACATCTCTCCTAAGTACAGTTTCCATGTTTCATAGCATTCCAAGCAACCTAGTTCAAGAAATGAAGACTCATATGATCCATTCAAATATTTACCCGCTTTTGGACCAGAGCAGATTAAAATGGACCTACAAAACTCATATAGAATCAAATTAACTTGAAATTTTGAGAAAACACTAGAAGACATAAAAGAAGACTCACACCAAAAATAAAGTCATTTAGCCAAGCCAATTTGGATCGGCACCGATTCAAACTCATCGGATCGTCCGATCCATTTATGATGGGCCCCATCACTTGTGATCCATAGAGTAGGTCCCATACATCCTCTAGAAGTTACCTGCAAAGTTTTTGCTGATTCCAACAAGTATTGAGCGAGTTATGGATGGATCTCCTCCAAATTGAGCTAGTTTGACAGATTAGGTCCAACCCACCTAGGATGGGCTCCACCTCATGAGATCCGATTTGGAGGCTCTCCTACTCATGAACATTGCATATATGAAGTTTTATGTCATTTGGTTAAGTATTGAGTGAGTTATGGATGGATCTCCTACGACCCAAAAGAAGAGATTCAAAAATAAGCTAAGGGTTTGGATCACCCCTGATCCGACTCAATTAGATCATCGCCGATCCAAATACTTAGCTAGGATTCTCATGAGATCCAATTTGGAGGTTCTCCTACTCATGTACATTACATGTATGAAGTGTCGTGTCATTTGGTTAAGTATTGAGTAAGTTATGGATGGATCTCCTACAAAAGGATGGATTGGATGATCCATGAAGACGGATGATCAAATGAACTCCAATCGACTTGATATTCGGACAAGGCACTCAATTATGGGATAGGGAGACAACCAAATTAAGAAGACCCAAAAATTCACCAAGTATTCGAATAGTTACTGATCTGAACCCATCAGATAGATACCGATCCGAATAGTTAGCTCAGATAACCTCCAAAGGACTCAGAAATTCTCTAACTATTCGGATAGGTACCGATCCGACCTCAACGGATAGGTACCAATCCGAATACTTAGCTCAGATCACCACCAAACTTTTTGGGCTCTTTCTGCATGACGAATACAGGCTCTTGGCAAAGCGGCCCTGGCCCAAATGCTCTCCAAATCCTATAAATACCATCCTATCTACAACAAAAAAGGATCTGCTATGATCTCTGCTGAAACTCTTCTATTGTTTCTTCACTCTTCTTCCCCCTCACAACATCCATTAAAGGGCAACTGAGATCCTTCTGATTGTCTCTAAAAATGGTGGCATGATCTAACTTAGGAAAGAAGAATCATATTGTAATCCAAACTCCTTTGTAACAGTAGTTGATCAATAAAAGCTATAAAGTGGACGTAGGCTTCATTAACAGCCGAATCACTATAAAATTCTCTTGTCTCCTTACTTTTTCTATGATTTACTATTGCTTTTTCTATTTTATTCGTCTTGATAAATAAGGCTAGTGCTTTCACACTCAATACAGGGCGTTGATCCATTTTTTGGGTTAACAACTAGTCAACCTATTTAAATGCAAGTATTTATGCCATGTATCCAAAATGTATGCAATGTCCTATATATTTGCAATTTTATACGGATGAGCAACCATTCAATACATATGCAAAAACTGTTATGCATACAAAATGATATATTAAAATAGACAAGTTGATGTGTGTTATTGGCCAACATGAACATATCGGCCAGTATGTGCAATACTAACTAATAAAATATATCCATTAGCAACCATCATACAAAATATGCACTAATGATGCATTCACATCCATGCTTAGCACCTATACACACATACATATGGAATATACTAAGTTAAATGCTATGCATTCAAGTAATCATACTAACTCAAATAGAAACTTATCAGAATAGAGCTCTAGATGTGTAGTTTGGATTTTCTCCTTGGGCTCCCAAGTACTTCAGCTGAATCATCTCCGCACTGGACTCCTAATTACTTTATTGTGAAGTTGCTTTGTCCCATACTCAACAATACAGGTAGGTGCACTATGAACAAGTGACTTTCCCTCTACTTCTACTTCTTCTAATTATCTCGGCTTGACCATAGTGGCTAAATCGTGTAAACACTTCCACAAGTGTGACATATGGAAAACATTATGAACCCTCGCTAGCTTTTTAGGAAGGTCCACTCTGTAAGCTAACTTCCCTACTCTCCCTAAGATTCAAAAAAGCCCTACAAACCTCAATGCCAACTTTTCTGAACTACCAAACCTTATAACATATCTAGGCGGTGAGAACTTATGTCACCTACTGTGAACACCAACTTCATGTGTCTCCTATCAGCATATGATTTCTGCCTATCCAATGCAGTCATTATCTTTTTACGGATCAAACCTACTTTCTTCAAGGTCTCTCTAATCATGTCTAGCTGAGAATGATTCTAAATGTAATATCCCACCAACAAGGTAGAGATTTACATGGCCTTCCATACAATGCCTTAAACGGTGTCATCCCAATACTTCCTAATAGTTGTTATTGTATGCAAATTATACTAATGGCCCCAAGAACTTCCAAAGTCCAAAATACACATCCATAGCAAATCTTCCGATATCTGATTCATAGTTTCAATCTATCCGTCCGTCTGTGGGTGATAGGCAGTACTTAAATTTAGTTCAGTTCCCAAAGCCTCCCGAAGACTCCTAAAACCCACCAGGGAAAAGTGGATCTCGGTCACTGACAATACTAGAAAGAACTCCATGCAAACGAACTATCTCCATCACATATAAGGTTGCCAAAGATGCAACTACCCTCGTACTCTTAATGGAAATAAAATGAGTGCATTTGGTTAGTTGATCGGCTATGACCCAAACACTCACATTCCCCCTTCTACTCCCAGGTAGCCCATCAACAAAATCTATAGACACGCTCTTCCATCTCCACCGTTGAATATCCAAAGGCTGTAATGATCCACCAGGCATCTTCTACTCTGCCTTTACTTTTCGACAAGTCACACACTTAGAAACAAACTTTGGCACGTGCCTTTTCATACTTAGCCAGTAAAGCACTCTCTTCATATCGTGGTACATTTTGTCACCATCAGAATGAATAGTCATCCTAGAATGATAGAACTTTCCTATTACCATGTCAATCAACTCCTTAACAAGAGGAACACACAACCTATCATCTCTTCGTAGCTATCCTTCTGAATCAATGAAATAATGATCCAAATGACTCAAATGCTCTCATCTATCCAGCTTCTCAAAAATACCCAGTAACTTCTGTATCTTGCTTCTGACTTGAATCGATACATTCCATAAGTGAAGGCTGAACATCTACAGTTGCTAATAACCCCGGTGTAATTTCTGAAGAAGGTTGGAAATCAAATATAGAAATGAACTTCAAGTGCTTCCATTCCAAAAACATAGAGCTTAACATCGCATGCTTTCTAGTCAAGGCATTGGCTACAACACTACCCTTGCTTAGATTATATAAAATACTGAAATCGTATGATGATAAGAACTACATATACCTCTATTGCCTTAAATTCAGATCCTTTTGGAGAACAATTAATTCAGAGATTTATGATCCATGAATAACTCAAATCGCAACCCCATAGATAATGCTCTATGATTTTAGGGCAAAAACAATAGCTTCCAACTCAAGATCATGGGTTGGAAAGTTTCTATTATGTACTTTAAACCGTCGACTAGCGTAACAAACAACTCTACACTCCTACATCAAAAAAGCATCCAGTCCTGTACCACAAGCATTGGTATATACCGCAAACGCTTTCGAAGCATCAGGTGGTACAAAAATATGTTCATTGGTCAACAACTCCTTTAGCTTGAAGAAAGCATGTTCGCACTCTGAGTTCCATGAGAAAAATGAGTTTTCTTGGTAAGGCGTGTCAACGATGCAGAAATTTTAGCGAAATCCTTAATGAACTTCCTATGATAGCCAACCAAACCAAGAAAATTTCTTACCACCGTAGAATTTGCCGGTACGTGCCTATCTTGTACTACAACAACTTTACTATGATGATGGATAGTCCATACACGAAAACAATATGTCCTACAAAGTGAACATCCTTACGCCAAAAGTGACATTTGGAAAATTTCTCTTTTAATTTATGCCTACGAGGAGTATTGTGCACTTCTCCTAAATGCAACTTGTGCTCTTCCTCGCTTTTCGAGTAGACAAGTATATATCGATATATACCACCGCGAACTTATTCAGCAACCCTCTAAAGACTCGACTCATAAGGTCAACGAAACATGATGGTGTATTAGTAAGTCCAAATGGCATGACTAACCACTTGTAAAGTCCGTTTAGTCTATGAAAGCAGTTTTCCTAATACTATCCTCAGTTATATGTAACTGAATCTGGTAGCCAAATCAAGCCGAGAGAATATCTTTGCCCTAACTAACTGATCAAAGAGATCATATATACATCATAGTGGATAATGATTCTTCTTTGCTAGCTTATTCAGTTCATGATAATCGATGCAAAGCTTTAAAAAGACACCTGCGTTGGTAGCAAAGACAACAAGTGCTCCTCATTATGAAATACTTCATCGAATAAATCCCTTCTACAATAATTCATTCACTTGCTTATTTAGCTCGTGTCTTTCTCTATGAGCCATATGCTCAAGGTGTAAGACAACAAGTCTAGCATTCTCTTCAAGACAAATTCAAACTTCGATCTCCTTATAAGAAGAAAGACAAGAAACTGCATCAAAGACATCTGGGTAGTCACTAACCACTAGTACTGAAGCTAACTCATCACGTGATAGGTTTAGAGAATATAGGTAACTCAACATAACATAACTTTTAGGATTGCAGTAAACCTCATGGCTACGCCCACTATAAGTACTTAACTGAACCACCTTCCTACCACATTCTAGTACTACTCCATACATAGCCATCCCATTAATTCCTAAAATTAAACCAAACCCAGAAAATCCTAATACAAAACTACCACAATCAAATTTGATACCTAGAATATATAACTTCAAACCCTTACAAATCATAGATAAACGGATCAATCCCCAAATAGGGTTCAACACTATAATATGGTCCATAACTACACTATTTTCTAAGTGCAATTCATCTACTAATTTACTCGAAATAAACGAGTGTGATGCTCCAGTGTCAAATAAAGTGTGAATAGATATATCAGAAAGAGTTAACCCACCTTCTATGACAACTTTATTTCCCTTTTCCATAGCTAGAGTTGCGCTCGAGCTAGGAACAACATCCGGTGCACAAGCTAAAACCATAAGGTAGAAGTCTTCGACAAGTCAAACACTCCACTCCAACTCATATGACCAAGCTAGTTTCAATTATAGCATTTGATCTTTGCTAGATTTGTTTTGTGGTTCTTAGCCAAATTCCCTTTGAAACAACACTTCCTATACCTAAGGTCCCACCTTTTTATCTTGCATTGAGCCCACATTCCACATTTGCGTTGAGTCTGCCGAACTGGCTTCCCTTCTACCTTCTTAGGTTCATTCTTAACGATTGAATTCAGTAGTGCCATCTCAACCAAACTCTTAAAAGCAGCACTAATGGGTACATGACTCAAAGTAATATCTCTCACGATTGGATTTAATCCTTTAGCAAACTTGATCACCTTTTTCACTAGTGTTTGGTTAAGGTCTTGACCATACTTTAGTAGTCGATTAAACCAACTGACATACTCCTTGACACTGCAGCCTCCATAATCCAAATGGATGAACTTCTCTAGTTCCACTCCTCATTCGGCCTTCGATTTAAACACAGTCTCAAAGCACCTTTAAAAATCTATCCAATAAAATCTAATCTCGTCTACCTAAGCAATAACAGTCTCCACCAGTTTGAGGCCTCTTCTTGCAAGTGCCACAAAGCCAACTGTCTCTTCATTGCATCATCCACACCTATCATAGCAAAATTCCAGTCACAATTCCTCAGCCATGCCTGCGTCTCAACAAATGATTCAGTTCCAAAATAATTCTTTCCACTTAGACTTTGGAAATTTTGACAAATCTTGGGAAAGTCCGAAGTAGGCGGAGGAGTTGAGGTTACACCTTGAGCTTGTGTTGCGGGTCCTTCATTGGGATTAGGTTCAGTCCGGCCTTTTGCTTGTAAATATTATGGAACCATATCGGGATCTTTATGCCCTAAACCTCGGCTGCTTCACCAAAACTATTTCCAGTTTGATCTCTCATCTCACTTATCTATAAGTAGGAATTATTAGCAGCTTCCCTAAATAGTATTAAGCATACTAGAATTTAATGGGTATCTTGTTTTATACTTATATATTGTAATCTTAAGAATATACAAGTACGTTCTCTCAAAACGCGCATGATTCTTAAGGAATCCAGAACCTATGCTCTGATACCAAGTGTAATAACTTGCACCTTCGGACACATCGACCCGAATCCTACAATGGAATTTGAACTTGCGTCAGGCCAAGAAGCACGAGTCGTTGGGTTTTTATGCTTTGCATGATATAAAGACTAATATAATATTAGAACTTTCTACAATTTCAGATCTTACAGCATAATGAAATAAAATATAAGTACTAAAAATAATCCTAAATTAGCATTATCTCAAATAAACTTGGTCCATACAATAACTGATAAAACAGTGCCGCCAAATGAAAACACAACAAAATTTTGAATGATAAATATAATATAAGGTACATTGGAGAATAACTATAGAAAGATATATATAAAGCACTGAGTCATCTCGTCCATGCACCTTATTTGAATCACGTTACCTACCACTCCATCCTCTTGTAATATAGATAAAGAGAGAGATATGAAAGGTATTGAACAAGTTATGTTGAGTGAATTATATCACTAGTGGTATGGTGCTGACAAGTAATTAAAGTTCAGTTATAACCTACACAACCTATAGATGTTCTTTAATGTGCATGTCTTATATATGTATAATGAATTAGTTACTTCCACATTATATGTTGACTATTCTTAATGCGCCTAACTCTAATTAATTTATAATATTTTAGTTCGTTTAAGTAAAATAAAAGAGAAATGTGTAGTTTAGATCAAAGAGGCACATCGAGACATGTAAAAATGGAACTAGAGGATATTTCCCACCAAAGGGTCATATATCTCAATCCAATCAATCATATTACCCAATAAATTGTCATAATTCAAACAACATCAAAGTACAAATGTCATAATATTAAGTAAAAGATATGATGATCATAACATTTAGGGTATTTAAAATAATATTAAGTAAATGCAGAGGCTTTCAAAAAAAATCGTCTCATTTCTACAGTGGAGTACGACCTCGGTATGCATCCCCTTCTGACCTTTGAATGCTTTGACCACTCATAATGACGACCATACTGGCACCCTTACAAGATCACACATCCTTCGTCGACTTACACAGCCACCGATACCATCATATTGAGTCTTACAAACACTAATTGGCCTTTCTACATCATCTCATGCACTTCCAGGCAAAACAAACCATACCGACACGCTCCTCTTTACGAGTTTTACCTCACCATGCCAATCCATTGCCCAAGTCGACAGTTTGACCAATGGTCAAATCTAAGGTCAACCATGTTTGATCGAAAATTCTAACCAATCCACCCACTATCTTGATGACTGATCAGCGTCGATGAGTCCCTGTCATCGAGCACTTCGATTTGTATACAATATATGGCAATTACGTTCTAATTTGTTTGATGCGACTTAGGTTTAAGGAGTTTAATCTCCTTTACAGAGGAGAGATTAGTTCTCAAGAGAAGAAAAAGAGATTAAAAAAATGAAGAATAATTAAGGCTAGATTATCTCTTTGTTAACCCGCCTTTTGGTAAGGCCGTAGATAGGCGGACTTAACTAAATTGAATACTCGTTCGTCGAGGTTGGTTCATGATGGATTTAGTCAACTGGATGGATGGACGATCAAGCATGGATAATAATCATGGATCTATAGTCGGGATTCGGCATAGTCGATGGACGAAGGTTATTGGATACTTGAAACTTGGGTTTCAATGAGTCGCAAGTCGCCCTGGATTTTCTTCAAGTCGTATGGAGTCGAGCTTCGAGTTGTATGGATGATTTCTTCGAGTCTTTTAGGTGGCTCGGCATGGGTGGCTCGGCATTGGTGGCTCGGCCGTGTTGGTGGCTCGGTATGGAAGGTGGTTCGGCCTAGTAAGATCATGAGTCAGCCTTGGTGGTCGCTCGACAAGGTGGTTCGGTCAGGGTCGCTCGGCGTTGTGGTTCGGTCAGGGAGGCTCGACGTTGTGGTTCGGTCAGGGTCGCTCGGCAAGGTGGTTCGGTCAGGGTCGCTCGGCAAGGTGGCTCGGCCGAATATGGCTCGGCATTTAGAAGGATAGGCCTATTCATCGGGTTCAGTCGGCATTGGAGTGGATCGGTGTAACGACTCGGATTTTTCGCGTTCGAAAATCGACATCCATACTTCATATCGTATTCGAATGTCATAGATTCGACCGTTCAAATCCGATTCGCCGGAGCTTATAACACAAGTAAGTAAATAACATAGCGGAAAAGAAAAAGAATATAGATATACAACATCTGATACAGTATCCAGATACAATGATGATACAATGAATATCTATATACATCAGAGATATGATACAAGAAATAGCAGCGGAATGAAAATAGATAACACTAGCAGCGGATAGAATGTCTCCAATAGAATGCTCCAATCCATAGCTAGCGGAAAGCAAGGTCAGTCGTCCAAGGACTGACTAGCTCCAAATAATCTACTCAACCTGAATATCTGAAAAACCCAACTCTAGACTGCCCGTGTGGAAAATAGTGGGCATCCAGAGTTTAGGAAGGGAACAATAAACTCCAGGTCAGTCATGGGACTGGTGTGAGCAATAAAAACAGTTTATCTTTAAACAAACAACAAAGGATTTTAAACATTGAAACCCGCAATGTTTTTGGAAAATGAAACTACCATAAGGCCTCCCGCCACACACACAATGCAATCGCAGAATTGGATGAGATTTCTCCTTATGATAGTCAAACATGCTTACTACGCAAACAAAACTCCTTTGATATTATTACTAGTGCATAGTGTGAAAATATTTCGGAAGTATAATATCAATCTTAGCCAGCATACGACCAGTATTGTATGCCTACTATAGCTACCATGTTCAATAACAGGTTACCGCCACATTCCATGGCAGGTTATACAACTAAAACCGTACTAGGTTTGTATTGTTTCTTTGGATTTCCAACAAATGATCAGGCTAATGAACTTCCTTACCAAAATGGAAACGCCTCTGGAAAGACGCCCCGAGAACCTAACCGGATCTCTGCAAACAAAAGGCCGACGCTACCTCATGCTCCAACCGAGCTGTAACTAGGTAACTAACACACGAGTCATGTCATCCCCCGGTCGTCACCGACCTTTATCCGAGACATCTCGATCATAAAGCAACAACCACAAAGTATAATAACTGTGCAGCATCAACATAGGTAAAATATCTGGGCTCCATACCATGATATCACCTTTTATCCAGAAGGAAATGACATACCCTAGGGGCGCTACCCCTACAAACCTTTGTTGCAACATTCCTGCTTCGACCATTACCGGGTTGTGAGGCTCGACGAAGTCTCATCCACAAAGCTACGCTTTTTCACAAAGCCACGCTTTTTTCACAAAGCCACGCTTTTTCACAAAGCAATGCTTAGACCATCAATGATCAACAGCACTTCATATGCCACATTACCAAATTGGAAATGTATCACTAGTAACCATAAACTACATAACCTCTGAGCTCGTACGTCTCAGAGAAGGGTGTTAAACTAAGAGAATAAATTCTCCGCCACCAATAGAAATGTATTTGATAGAAACCAGCTTTACATCTCAAAGTGTAATGTCAGACACACATCCATACAAGTCCGTTCCGGGATCGAACGGAACCGAAGGCACTTCCAAAGAAGCCCTTGCAAATCCGGATAATTTCTAATCACGTCCGGACTTCCCATCACAAAGGGTGATAAAATCTCTATACCGGGGACCAGTCGGTGCAGAGACATTCGACGAGTTGTCCTTTCATTTTCGAAAATATCCGGTCTTCACCACCGGTCTTCAAATGCTATCCATATACGTCGTATCACTATTCAGAATGGGTTATATGACACAAAGGTCCTTTCCCGGCTAAACCGAATAACGAGCGCAATTAAAAATAATCATATGGATACTGGGGTCTCAGTTAAATCACAGCTTAAAGCTTAAAACTTTTCATTCGAATGGTAAAACAATTTACCATTTCCAATCTTTTAAACAAAAAGATTCATTTCAAAAACCTTCAATGGTTTAAACAATTTCCACACTTTTAATCTTTTAAACAAAAAGATTTATTTCACAAAGTTCACCCCATTCACAAAGATTCATTCATAGATTTCAAAACAATTTCCATTTCAATTGGATTAACTCGTTAAATCTTTAAATCAAGATTTAACTTATAGCTTTTAAAATTCGTTTCCAAAGATTCATTCATAGTCTTCCAAAACAATTCCATTTCAAGTAAGATTAACTCATCCGGTCTTTGAATCAAAGACTCATTTCATAGTTTTCAAAATATTTCAATTCCATTTCAAACTTGAAACCGTTTAACACAATTTGGAAATCCTTTCTTAAAATGAAAGCTATTACTATTTGAAAACAAATAGTTTCGTTCCAGAAAAATCCAGTTATATTTACACGAGTCAAAACCCTTGAATTAAATTCAAAATCCCAAATCAATACTTTTAAAATGGTTTAACCCATATATAACTTGTACATCATCTTTAATCCCTAGTTTCAAATCATAGAATTCAATTTCAACTTGAATTCAAATTTAAATCAAATTATTTAAATTTTCAAAACTCGATTAAGTTATTCAAAATAACTTTTATCTTTGAAACTCATTTCAAAAGCTTTTCACTTTAAACCCAAATTTCCAATTTCAAAATCAATTGAAATTAAAATTTCAATTTCAAAAACATCAGATTTAAATTATCTGTGACTTAACCGATTTCCACGTGAAATCCATATTTGTGTGTGTAAAGGTGTAGTCCAGGGTTTTCACACACAATAGTGCAACAACATCAATCATCACAGATATATTGATAAGCGGTATAATCGATAACGCTTATTTTCATTCACAGATTCATAGATAAAATAAATTTATCAGTCATGAAGATTCATTATTACAATTCGATGTGGGTTTCGGATATCCAACTAGAATCCGACTCCCTGTCGCATCAAAATTCAAATGTCGTTTACGGGTCAAGAGTTTTCATATTCACATAGTAATGTATCACAGAAACAGAAATCACAGCTCAGCACAACATAAATCAGGGTATATCACAAATGATCATATATCAAGGATATCAAACAATTCGACAATCAACAGAATCAAAACATTCATAAGTAAGGTCAAATTTTATTATCCGATAAATTTAAATCAGATAATTTCTTATGAATAAATTACTAATCCTGGTTAATTAATTACAACCCATTTTAATTAATTATTCTTTATCATCTATTAATTAACCTTTAATTATAAATTCTCAAATTAATTACCTTAATTAATAAATCACATAAATTTATTTTACCCTAATTAATTATTCTCAATTTACTTGGTACATCAACTTAAATTATTAACAAATTTATCTTAATTACTTTTATTCAGTAATTCGCTTCAAGAAATTAATTTTCCTTCAACAAATTAATTTTAAACTTTTAAAAGTTAATTAACCATTAAAACGTCAACTATCTAATTTTTAATATTAAGTAAAAATGACTTTTCAAAATAAAGGTTTTATTTATTTTTAACCCTTTCAAAACTTGCTAAATTTAAAACAATTTATTTAGAAATCTTTTCTTAACTTGTTTCAAAACTTAGATAGCCTTGAATATGTAAAGAAAATTGATTTAACCAATTTCAGTTTAAAACTTGATTTTTATCTTTATGTTGGAAACTGTTTTTCTGAAATACATCTATAACCCCGAGCAACAACACGTTCTACCCGAGTTCAACCCTGTATCTACTTCGAGTCCAACATTAAATTCTTCGAGACCACCCCCTTCTTTCTCGAATGAGACCCGAGCTTCTTCCCAAATTTCCCGCGTTTTCTCCGAGTTCCATTCTTCTTCTTCCACATATGCTTCACTGTTTAAAATTTGAAGCCTAGGTACTAAACTCTCCACGCGAAAACCAGGTACGACCCGAGTAACCCAGAAGAAAACTCGCTATAGGTATCATTTTTCTTGCGTATTCCAAAACCCAAACAGTAGAACGTGCACACGATTTGCCGTGCACTTGCACAATCATTCCTGCCACCTTCGACCAGCGCCTCCATTGCCCCTAAGTCGCCGGCGACAAACTCGTACCTGGCCAACCCCCAGAACTCTCGAACCACCGTGAAATCAAAATTTTGACCCTCTCGATCACTGTCAGAAAGACAACCAGCTGTCAAAAACTTCCTCGCCCGACCGACCATGTTCACCAGAGGCTACGCGAGCTTGACCAAAGCTCGACCACTCACCCACGAGCCTCCCCCCCCCACGTGCGATCGGCTACAACCTACTGTCGATGACAAGATTTCCTTGTTAACAATAGCAACCCCAAACGAATCCAAAACCCTAGTTTGATCTCGTATGATCATGCTAGTTTATTATAAATTTGTTGACTATTTTTCCCAACATCAGAGACGTTCAAACATGCTTCAGAACAAATTTCAATATTCATTTATGATTCGATTGTCAGGAATTGAGAAAAATGCAACTTTACCAAATTTTCAAACCGCTCTTGAAATATTGCACTAAAAATCTTCATTCTAGTTTTAAAAATCCTATTTGGCATTGAAGATTCAAGTTATGAACTTGAATTAGCATTTTTCAATAATTGAATTTAACAAATTATTAGGTGTTTACCTGTAGATTAAGATGCCAGTGATATATCTTATTAACATGTTCGAAAACAGGTAAAAGAATTCTTAATTTAAGATTGAACTTCCTATCTGATTGAAACTTTAAGCTTTACAAAGATTTTAATGAAAATAATTTGAATTTGAATAAATGTTTAACCCTGTAATAAATAAACAGGGTAGTAAAGTATGCAGAACATTCTATATATCTAAACACAGGATTATATTCAAAGATAAATCACATAGCACACCATATGATCAATGAATCGTCTATACTGTTTTGATTAAACTTAAACTTGAAAGCTTATGTTTACTCACTGTGGTCTCTAGAAAAAGAACAGAGCCTTCCTTTTCTTTGAACCAGACTTGCATTTTCAAGCTGAGGCCTTTATTTCTTGATTCTCTGGATTTCATTGATTGTATTGTTGTTTGTTTATAGTTGAGATGATATTTCTTCAGACCTTATTATCTTAGCTTATGGACGAACCGATGAAGATGAGATATATAGGAAACAAAGTTTGTATAAGGAGAGTAGGTGTTTACAGGGAAGGCTGTTTTGTTGTCAGATTTTTCTCTTGCTTTGTTTGACTAAAGACATTTTACAAAACTAAATCTCGGCTGATGTAAATAGAGTGGCTGAAGAGATTATTTTTGGTGTACTTGGGATGTCTTGCATTAATTGCTATGTCCTATTTTGTTTTATTTTTGCTTGGTACCTTGCTTCATTTCGGCTGATAGATATTGTATGTACTGAGATTTGTATTTATCACTTTGGGGCTGCAGCTTACATGCTTGTCCTTTATTTTATTTTATTCCTATTTCTTTGTTTTGGTGGTTTGAAAATATTGCATTAATTACTTAGGGGTAAAAATGAGGTTCTTTACTTTATTTATTGTTTATTATTATTATTTATTTTAAACTTAACTATCAAAATTAAATTTACTTATTACTATTTCAAACCATAGCTACTTTCAAAACACACATATTTGTATATGTATTTATAAGTAATTTGAAATGACAATTTCTATTCAAAAATAAGAATTCATTTGTAAAGACATTCTATTATTATTTAACTCTATATTTATTTTACATACTTTTAAATTTAAATGATTTATATCAAATTTATTACGATTGGGGAAACTCGCTTCCATTGATAAATCTAATTATACAATTTTAATTCAAAATTTTAACAAATTATTAATTTAAATTAGATTAAAATCTGGGGTCGTTACAATCGGGGTGGAGTGGATTGGTCATATAGGGTCGGCATGGTAGATATTACAGGCGGCTCGATCGAGGAGTGGAGGTCAAACATGGCTTGGCATAGGTGGGTCGGCGTGTGTGGTTCGGCTTGCCTAGGTCGGTCGCAGTGTTGAGTCTGGTTCGGCTATAGTTTTGGTAGGCCCGGATCACTCAGAAAGCCTAGTAACTCAGATTTTGCCTATAAATACAGCATGTGGAGGTTCAGGGAAAGGATCTCCGTTCTGTCTCACTTCATCTTCTATACTAAGGCTGCTCTGCCATTGTTGTTCTAAAAACTCTGGACTGTAACTGTAATTGATTCTAACATCAATAAAGAGGAAATTTCTGGAGTGGACGTAGGCCGGAGTTAGCCGAACCACTATAAATCCTGTGTTATTACTGCTTTCTTTTTAATTTTTACTGTTCTTCATATTTATACTCTCTACATATACTCTCTGTGATATATAACTGTGATTCGGTGCTTTCATCTGGATTTGGGTGTTAGTGACCAATTTTGACGCTAACATTTTGGTGCTTTCACTGAGATGACAAGCACTCGGGGATTTTGGATTCAGAAGCTTAGGAAATTGGATTCAAGGAAGCAATGGCTAGGCCACCAACAAGGAAGCAAGTGACAGAAAGAAGCAATCAAGAGGGAAGTCAAGAGGCCTCCTCTAGAGCTGAAGCAGGTCAAGCATCCATCTACATCACTAGAGACGAGATGGAAGCGATGCTGAAAAGATAAGAGGAGATGATGCGGACTCTTCTCAGACAATTTGGACAAGCAGGAACTGCAGGAGCTTAGATCCGTGGAGCTGGATCAGAAGCACTCAACCAATAAGCAGATGGAGTGGTCCAGTAGGGAGTAGCCCCTGATCAGCGAACAACTATTAACTCGGATGGACCAAGACTTGGGGGCATACCAACAAGTAATGCTGGACCAAGACTTGGGGGCATACCAACAAGTAATGCTGGACCAATCCATGAAAGGATACCCAACGATGCTGTGCAACCCGACATCGACAGGAATACAAGAGTACGTGATAAGGAGTATGTGCTAGGATTCCCTCATGAACTCGAGGGCAGATCAGAGGCAGCGGACAAGGGTTACAACTTGGCGACAATGACAGATTAGCGGAGATGGTCAAACGAGCTATGAGAGGTGGATTGGTAAATAAAGACTTGGAGGATGTGAATAGGAGTCCCTTTACTCCTACTATCAGGTAAGCTAGGAACCCACCGGATTTTAAGCTACCAGCGTTAGAGATGTATGATAGGAGAACGGATCCCGCCGTTCACCTGACGAAGTACATGAGGCATATGGAGGTACTGGGGGCATCGGATGAGTTCATGGCTCGATGCTTCCCTTTATATTTGACGGATATCGTAGCTATGTGGTTCAGGCAGCTAGAGAGTGGTTCTATTGACACTTGGATGGAACTAATTGAAAGGTTTATGAGGCAGTTTCGGGTCCATATAGTCAGACCCAAGAACGTAATGACCTTGACATCGATGAAACAATGGAAGGAAGAGTCGCTTAAGGATTTCTTAACCAGATTCAATGCGGTGGTGGCTTCGGTGGATCAACTCGATCCATTGATGGTTTTGATGGCGGCAGTTTCATGGATTTCAGATAATTCGGATTTTTAAGATATCATTAGAACGGAACCCACCGAGGGATCTCGGGGAGTTCTACCATGAGGCGGAAAGGTTCCTGAGGCAGGAAGATGCACTACGCCATAAATGGTCTACTGCAACACAAAACAAATGTTGGCTCAGGCCCGAAAAATGTTGCCATAGGTCTATGGCAACACTTTTAGGGTGATGCAATTTTTGCCGTTGCCTTAGACCTCAAAGGCAACATTTTGACTATCTAAGGCAACATAAGTAATATTGTTGCAATAGAACCCTATTTGGGTCTATGGCAACACCCATAGGTATCTGTAGCAACATTCCAAAATGTTGCTATAGATATTAACTTTCTGAATTTGTGGGGCCCACAATGTAGAGCATATTTGATTTTTTAATAAAAATAAATTTTTATTTAATAAAATGCTATTGCATAGAATTTGATATTTAAACAGTAATTTATTTAAATAAATATTTTATTTCAACATTTGAAATAGTACAAATTCCTGACTCCACTATTTTACAATTCAATGATATATAACACTGATATTCACATATACAGATATTCCTCACTACATCACTCGGTTCACTCATTACATATGCAGTTTCAATTTATACAGACACCGACACTAATAAATATATGACGAGCCGAAGGCGAGCCGAGTGTCGAGCCGAAGGCGAGCCGAAGGCGAGCCGAGTGCCGAGCCGAAGGCGAGCCGAGAAGCGGGTCCGGGCGCAGCGCCGGCGGGGGTCCGGGGCACCGCAGTCCCGGCGGGGGTCCGGGGGACCGCCCGATTCATCCGATTTCGGAAGATCGAGCCTTCTTTGAAACGACGTAAAATGATGCACAAATGAACATCTCCTGCGAATTTGAACACCTCCTCGATGATTGACTTTTGCAACTCTTTCATTGCTTCTTTTGAATCATCCGACCTTTTTCCAGCCATCATTCTTAGCAAATTGTTCAGTGAAAACTGAAATAACCTTGTTTTTAGCTCTGCCTTGGTAAAAGACCTGAAACCATGATAAATAAAAATTGACATTTCATCGAACATGTTGCGTGTTAATAAGTAATACATTACCCTTCATCGAACATGTTGCCTAATCACCTAATCACAATCGCTGGCATAACCACCCATTCCTTCCTTCCACAAAACAATAACCTACCATTCTACCACCAACTTCCTTTCACCAATCCAAACTGCCTTAACCCAAACTCCTCCCTGCTACATTTCAAGCAACAACAACCTTCTCAAGCAACCACTGCATACTTCATTATCGAAACCCCTACCAGAAAACTGCATTTCCTTCCAAACTACCATCTCACAACCAAAACATCCCAAACGTGCAATAACAAACAAAGCTCTAACCTATCACTTCATATACTTCAACCTCCATCACACCTTCATATCCAACTTCTACAAACTGCGACAACCAGATTCACCATCCAGCTACAATCAGCCACAAACTCCTGCCCCTATCACCTAACGAACTCGAACCATTTCTGCACATAGCACAACAAATCCCTTCCTCTACAATCTGTCATAACCAATTCGCATCTCCTCACTAACCCTATGCCTTCACCATCACAACAACCACCTACCTGCCTTCTCCAACAACCCGAACTACCCCTACACCCTAACTTCCTCACCAATCAAACTGAAAACCAACCTGTTAAAAACTCCTCCAAATCACGAACCCACCAGCGCCTCCCATATCAAATTCACCAACCGCAATTTCAGCAACCCATCGACCAGAACTACCTTAAATCACCATTGGCCTCACCTCCATCGCTTGAAATTTCAATCGCAATCACCCACTGCGGTAATCCAGTCCAATCATGACCTAACTCCAACAACAATCGCCGATTCACAAGCCGAACAGACATTTCCAGATCTCGACAACAAAGCAAACGGGGCTCGACATGTAGGCAAACAGTAGCGAAATTGGAGGTGAGAACGAAATGGGTACGAAGCTTGTCTGAGATCACTACCAAACTTTGAAAAAAGGACGAGATTTTGTTTTTGGAAGAAAAAAAAAGAAACAAAAATATGATTTGGAAATTAGGGATTTGGAAATTGGGGGTGAGAACGAAAATGATATGAAAAGTAAAGTGGGAAAACGAAAATTTGGAGCAAATTGTAACGGTGATCCAGTTTAACAATCGGATTAAATGTAGACCGTTGGATCGTATTCATGCGGATTGCTAATTTTATTAATTTTTTAATCTGAATACATCTATAGCAACACTATATAAAAATATTGCATCGTGTTACACTTTTTTAGCTAGAGCAACACATTTTTATGGCTAAGGTAACACCATAAATACAACGTTGCAGTAGGACCAAAATTTTATATCTATCGCAACATTTTAGCTGGCAACACCTTGCAAAAATGTTACAGAAGGTCATTTATGGCGTAGTGATGCGCAGGCTGAGAGAGAAGGGAGAGAGGCTGAAGCTTATGCAGTAAGGGGTGGAGGTCCACCCAGGGAAGTTCCAAACGAAGATGATAAAGGGAAAATGAAAATGAATGATAACAGAAACACATCGAAAAGGAAACGGAGAGAATCAAAATTTTCTTCTTATACGGATTTGGCAAAAACTCTGGAAAGGATTTACTTGGATACTCGGGGGCACCTCCAGTATCGAAGACCGGCTAGGAGGGAACCGTCGGAATACGAGCGTGCGTTAGGAAAGCATTGCCTATTCCATGAGCTAGATGAGCACAACACAAACGATTGTAGGCATTTGAAAGATATCGTTGAGGAGCATGTAAGGAATGGCCACCTGCAATAGTACATAAGGAATCAAGCTGCAGCAGTGGAACGGGAGCGGCCACCGCCTACCTCGAACGAAGGTGGCATTGGATCTAGTCACCGTCGGCTTGTTATCAACTGAATGAATTTATGGTTCTGAATAAGTAATAGAACTCAAAGTAATACGGCTAGGTCACTTACACACGTACGGGATCGAGGATGGTCCCTAGGCGTGCTCTGAGATGACGAAAAACCGTACTGCTTGGATCTATGAAATCCTGTTTTCTTTCTGTTTTTCTGTAAACTCTGGTTTCTTCTTTAGTACTTTGGACATTTAATTCCCTTTGTTGTACGAACTTTCGCTTTGATAACTGAATTATGTAATGATTGGGATTGGACTAATTCAATAAATAATACAGGCAGAGCAATTACCGTCCCGACCGGAGAGACGGGGCGGTAATCACGAATTATGAGTCCCTTTGCCGGAGAGCAATGGAATGGACTCGAACAGAATAAACAAAGTCCTCGGCCGGAGAGCCGAGGTTGGAGAATATATAAATTCCTCGCCCGGAGAGCTGAGGCCGGAGAATATATAAAGTCCTCGACCGGAGAGTCGAGGCCAGAGAATATGAAAGTCCTCGACCCGGTCGAGGGCGGAGAATATAAAAGTCCTCGACCGGAGAGTCGAGGTCGGAGAATATAAAAGTCCTCGACCGGAGAGTCGAGGTCGAAGAATATAAAAGTCCTCGACCGAAGAGTCGAGGTCGGAGAATATAAAAGTCCTCGGCCGGAGAGTCGAGGTCGGAGAATATAAAAGTCCTCGACCATAGAGTTAAGGTTGGAGAATATAAAAGTTCTCAACCGTAGAGCCGAGGCCGGAGAATATATAAAGTCCTTGACCGGAGAGTCAAGGCCGGAGAATATAAAAGTCCTCGACCGGAGAGTCGAGGTCGGAGAATATAAAAGTCCTCGATCGGAGAGTCGAGGCCGAAGAATATAAAAGTCCTCGACTGGAGAGTCGAGGCTGGAGAATATAAAAGTCCTCGACCGGAGAGTCGTGGTCGGAGAATATAAAAGTCCTCGACCGGAGAGTCGAGGCTGGAACGGGATAACGCGACCCGGTGAGGTCTACGGATTCAAAGTTAAACCCGGAGAGGTCATGGATTCGGATTTTGGCTTAGGATAGATTGACCCGGCGAGGTCCTGGATTTGGCAAAGGGCCCGGAGCGGTCCCAAGTTCGGATATCGACCCAGGAAGGTCATAGATTTGGCTATTGGTTATGGATGGAATAAAACTCGGTTGACGGGTTCGGATGGCTATGGAATTGGCTCAGGGTTTGGTCATTGGATTCATAATCGGATATCGACTCAGAGCAGTCGTAAATTCGGATAAGGATACGGCGATGGCACCTGGATAAAATGGATTGGATTAGGAATCGTAAAGTATGGATGTGGATAACATACGGACTTCGAATATCGGACTTGAGGCTATTCAAAACACACCTTTCAAAGCAAGGCATGTTTTGGGGGTAAGTGTTAACCCGCCTTTTGGCAAGGCCGTAGATAGGCGGACTTAACTAAATTGACTACTCGTTCATTGAGGTTGGTTCATGACGGATTTAGTCAACTGGATGGATGGACGATCAAGCATGGATAATAATCATGAATCTACAGCCGGGATTCGGCATAGTCGATGGACGAAGGTTATTGAATACTTGAAACTTGGGTTTCGATGAGTCACAAGTCGTCCTGGATTTGCTTCGAGTCATATGGAGTCGAGCTTCGAGTTGTATGGATGATTTCTTCGAGTCTTTTAGGTGGCTCGGCATGGGTGCCTCGACATTGGTGGCTCGGCCGTGTTGGTGGCTCGGTATGGAAGGTGGTTCGGCCTAGTTAGATCATGAGTTAGCCTTGGTGGTCGCTCGACAAGGTGGTTCGGTCAGGGTCGCTCAGCTTGTGCAGTTAAAGCGCTCGGAATATTCAAAGCGGTGGAGGTGCAAAAAGTCATAGCGGGAATACAGCGATGATATAGCGGGATATAGCGGATAGCTCTAAAATAGCATATAAAACTCGTACTTGATGTTTTTACAAATATATAAATGGTAATTAAATGAAAAATTATCATTCAATTGAATTATAATTAATACATAAATAATTTTAAATAAAAACATGTGCGAATATACTTTAAATAAACATAAAACTATTATATAACATAATTGAATTTAGTAGAATTTTAGAGTATTTTCATTTCTGAAAATATATTAAAAATTAAATCAAATAAATTAGTTTATTAATTTTTATAATGTATAAATGCAATTTTTCAATTCATTTTATTAAAGAAGATATAGCGGAAATAGCGGAAATAACGGGATATATCGGAAATAGCGGGGCTTAAAGCGGAAAGGCTATATTTTGGGGCTATATGGAAATATCGTAGCCGTAGAAATCCGCTATGAGATATAGCGGGGTTATAGCGGGGCATTAACTACACAGCGCTCAGCGTTGTGGTTCGGTCAGGGAGGCTCGACGTTGTGGTTCGGTTAGGGTCGCTCGGTAAGGTGGTTCGGTCATGGTCGCTCGACAAGGTGGCTCAGCCGAATATGGCTCGACATTTAGAAGGATAGGCTTATTCATCGAGTTTGGTCGGCATTGGAGTGGATCGGGGTGGAGTGGATTGGTCATATAGGGTCGGGAGGGTAGATATTCCAGGCGGCTCGGTCGAGGAGTGGAGGTCAAACATGGCTTGGCATATGCGGGTCGGCGTGTGTGGTTCGGTGAATGTGGTTCGACTTGCCTAGGTCGGTCGCAATGTTGAGTCTGGTTCGGCTATAGTCTTGGTGGGCCCGGATCACTCAGGAAGCCCAGTAACTCAGGTTTTGCCTATAAATACAGCATGTGGAGGTTCAGGGAAATGATCTCCATTCTGTCTCACTTCAACTTCTATACTAAGGCTACTCTGCCATTGTTGTTCTAAAAACTCTGGACTGTAACTGTAATTGATTCTAACATCAATAAAGAGGAAATTTCTGGAGTGGACGTAGGCCGGAGTTAGCCGAACCACTATAAATCCTGTGTTATTACTGCTTTTTTTTTAATTTTTACTGTTCTTCATATTTATACTCTCTACATAAACTCTATCTGTGATATATAACCGTGATTTGGTGCTTTCATCTAGATTTGGGTGTTAGTGACCAATTTTGACGCTAACACTCTTGGGTATGGTTTGTACTTGTAGGAAACTCATAGTTGGTTATGGACTTCTACAATTTGAGTCTAATAGTTTACAATTTATCCAAAATTCCAATTAGCTCATAGCTTCAAACTATGGACTTGGTATTGATCAAATTCTAGTTACTACCATTACTGATAAAGAAAACATGTCGATTAGAAAGAAGAGGATGCATAACTACTTATTATGCGTAGACAAGAAGCACTAGCTCAAATATCAAATGGTATGACGCGGCTAAGATCTTAGATGCATGGGTTTGAACCGTCGAAACATCAAAATGAGTACCCTGCTCGAATAATGTACGACTCTTGTTATAAAAAAAACTACTTATTATGCCTAAGTTAAAAAAAGCCGTCATCTTTTTTTTTTAAAAGAACCTTGTTATTTTTACTAATTTGCTCCACTATTTTATAACAAAGGAAGAAAAAACTCAACCGATGATTTATGCATTGTATTGTTTGATTTTTAAATGAGGTGGGAACTTAGGTAGTATTTAATTTGAAAATTAAGTTTTGTGTTTTGCATTTTCAATGTGTACTTTAAAATACAAAAAAGAGCAAAAGCGGATGAAAAACGATTAATTCGAAAATTTGTTTTAATATATAAAATTGAAAATAACTTTTTCGTGTTTTCCGTCTTTTTAAAAAAATCAAAATCTATTCTTTCATCTTTCTTTTTCCATTGTTGGATTGACAAGAATATTCCAACTCTTCAACTTCCATACACGTACAAATATTAAAAAAGCAAAACATAACGTTGAGTTAAATGAAGATGAGACGATGGCGGACGTTCTAGATCTCAGGTTTCTAAAAAGAATCTACGTTATTGTAAATGAAAAAATTCGTCGACTTCGGCAAATAAGACAGGGATTGAGTCGGTATACGCAGAGAAACCAAATAAATAAATACATCTTCTGCCAACTCAATTATTCTGTCCTCTTCACCTCTGCATCACCTTCGCCTCCCCTCTGAAAATTAAAAATCGACGCGTAGATACACTGTCTTCAATTTTCGTTTATTTTTCACATAAGTCGAAGTAAATATATGTCTTTAGTAGAGAAAGAGAAACACAGTCTGAGTGCATAAAGGTAGAGAGAGCTAATGACGATGATCGACTGAAGCTGTTACTATTTTTCTCCATAAAACATTAGTTTTTGATCCATTTATTTAAAAAGGGCTTAATTTATTTGATTTCGAGGTCGAGTTAATGCGTTACTAAGAAAAAAAGTGGACTTATTAGTGGAAGATTGTGCTTTGCTGCATGTCCTTTTAGCCTTCTGAAGTTTGTGGAGAGCAATTTAATATGGATAAGTTCGCTGAGTATTTCCCTTTTACAAATAAGGTAAACCATCGTTCTTTATTTCAATCTGTATGTGCTATTTCATTGTTGTTATTTGGGTAATTTGGATCCTTGTTATTCCTATATTCAAAACAAGAAGTTGGAATTGTTTTGTATTAGTTCCATATGCTCGATTGGATAGATTTATGTCATTTATTTATCCATACATTTCTGAATAGTTAAGGTTTAACAATGAGTTGGGTATGGTTCAATCGTTCAGTTATTGTTTGTTGATTCGCATTTGTGTTTATTCATCTGCAGTTGAGTTGTCTATGTATTGTTCAATTCATAAAGTTATAATATTTCATTTTGTTTTGTTATCTTAATTGATTGAAGAGAAGACATAATTTATTTTGACATTTTGTTCTTATTTCGTAATTCAATGCTTGATGTCTACAGCAAGTCTGAAAATAGGCATTGTCTGCGTTCTTCATCTATATAACAAAGTACATCTCAATGCGTATGAAAATTTTATACTAATTAAAGAATAGAACATATAACCGTATTTGGTTGCACTAATTAGTACAAATTTATACTTGTGGTCCTTGCATGCTAAAATGTGGATTGCAAATTATGTTTCGTGCAGGATATTATTATAATAAAGCCTCCAAAGAAAAATCCATTGGCATCAAGAATGATTATTCTAGCTTTGGCAGCAATTAGTATACTTTACATTGTTTCAATATCTTTAAAACAAGGAATCAGCAGCAATCTTGAGATGCTACAAATAGAACAAGTAGAAAAACCATGCGTTCGGCCTAATTTTTTGCAGTCTGAAGTTACTTATGTTCACTATCCAGAACCTACTTCCTACGATCGGTAAATAAAGCCAAAACTTGATGCGTTTGAATAATCTATTTTTTCTATACTTATTTTATCTAATTGGCAGAAATGAATGCAAATGCACACCTGTTAGATTCTTTGCAATTTTATCGATGCAAAGGTCTGGAAGTGGCTGGTTTGAGACATTGTTGAATAGCCATAATAATGTTAGCTCATATGGTGAGATATTCTCAGTAAAAGAGAGGAGGAAAAACTTGACAACAATAACCACAACATTGGACAAAGTTTATAATCTTGATTGGTTTAACAGTGCTTCAAAAAATGAGTGCACAGCTGCAGTTGGCTTTAAATGGATGTTGAATCAGGTACTTCTATACTTTATATTTATTTCTGCTTTCATAGAGAGTTTTTTGGTGTGGATTTTATAACTTGATCTTTCTTCTGATATAACAATGCAAATGCAAATTTAAGGATCGTACTGGTTGATGTTTGGATGACCTTAACAGAATTTAAACTCATATCCTGTAGACATTCTAATATATGGATCGAAGCTAGTTTAGCAGATGATTTTATATGACTTTTATGCTTAATGATGGATATTCATTTTTCTAACCTATGCTTTTGGCTGCCCAAGAGATGGACTAGCCTGTTTTTAGCTGATGCGTATCTTTTAGGCTTTGAGTGCTGCCAGTGCAAATATAAAATAACTCACATCAAAGTTGCATGCTTTACTTTTTTCTTTGCATGTGCATTAGCTCATTTGCACATTCTAATTCTAGAAAGCTTATGACATTTAATTACTGTTCTTGGTTGTGGAGAAAATGCTGGAACAGTGTTGTAGTGTTTGGTTAGATTGTTCACTATAACAGCAGTAACCAGTCTTCATTCAACTGCCTGTATGCAATTCATAGGATGCTGATGTTAGATGCCTCTTAGTAGGTAGTATAAGCTTTTCCCTTTCCTCATTCATCTTTGCTTAGTGCTGCCTCTTGTTCTCAGATTATATGTATACCATTAACCACATGTTATATTCCTTATTATTAATAACTTCATAAAGGAAAAAAGATAAAAATAAAAATCAATGTCATTCGACGGTTTTAACATGATCATTTTAGCTGTTCTTGACTGGCCTTTATCTCGAGCCATTATGTAGAAGTGCAAAGCATGCCTTATAATTTTTAAAATAGTTACTTGATCACTCTTGCGTTCTATAGTAAAAGCGTAGTCCATAGGAGTCTTCACACCTATATCGATTCTGCTTCTGCCAACTTAAATAATTGGACCTAATGTTAGAAATATCGATTATTATACACCTGTTCATAGTTTTGTATGTTCCTTTTGACATTCAACCATAACTCAGGATTGGTATAGGTTCTCCCTCCCTCCCTCCCTCTCTCTCTCTCTCTATTTTTATTTTTTTACATCATATGTTTTTTTCCTTCTGTATAACATCTACTGTCACAGTTCTATGTGCGATTCGATGTACTATAGGGGAAAATAAACAATGAAAACAGATAACATACCTTTCCCACAATGGCACTAACATTCCCATTGGAGGGCCTATATTGTCCAGTTGTTTACAGAACATCTTTCTCTAGACCAATGAATTAAAACTATATGGTCAAAACAGCATGACATAGAATAGAATATGATGCCTATTCGTTGCAGTTAGGCAGTTGTCATTTCTAACTGTTATCCTTTTTCTCTCTTGCTTTCAACTATACATGTATCTTATTGACATATATGCATATGAGATATCAGCAAAGTATCTCCTTTCAAATGCCTACAGCTATTTTTTTTTCACTGAAACAATCATAGCTGCCTTCAAATTTTGTTGAATCTCTGGTTTTTATTTATTTGCTGTTGTAGTAAAATAAAAATAAAAATTCCAAAGTTAACCATAATTAATCAGCAGACATGATTACAAGGTTTAGGTCCGGATAAAGTACTTAGCTTGAGATTTTGGTTTACTTTGTATGAACAATTTGGAATTTTTGTTCCATAAGAGAAACATCATGGGTTAGTTTTCGCAACATTTCATATTTTAGTTTTCCAATTACTATCTATCTTGAATGTGCTTTGTCTCGTCTGATGATAACCATGTGTTTGAATGCGATATGCTGACCATATGAATTATCTACTCTCTTTCCCCTCCCATTTAGATAGGAAAGTATCTGGCCCCACTTGAATCTTTAGTTTATTATAACACAATAAATGCTTCATATAATATAGCCAATATGGCAACACCCAACTTGTGATTGGTGCGGCGTGTGTTTCACTAGGAAGAAATGCGCAGTAAGGTGGTGTGTCAGACATGTACTGCAAATTATAGTAATGAATACTTCAAGAAAAAATTTCAAGTATTCAAGATATAGACGAGGGTTATTTCTGTGCAGTTGAAATACAATGGTGCAATAATGAACCATAAACCGAGCAAATGATGCAATTTAACTTCAAGATAGTGTTTTGGCTACAAGGGCAATTTTGAACCGTGAGGTTTTTATTTATATTTTTATTGTATATTATCTTTGAGTGGTGCTATATACATGAAGTTATGTTCTTCCTTTTTGCCCACATCAACCTAACTAATTCCTTTTGAAATACACTCTTCAATGCATGTTTTAATACACAATATATCACCTCATTCATTTTTGATCTGATATTCCTTTATCGGTCGATTATTTCATCATTTTCCATTATCTGATAAAATTTCGTTTGGCGTTATTTTGGCCAATTGATTCGAAAGGCAAGTCAAAACCGATTGTGGTTTTAGGAAATAAGTAGTAAGAATTAAAATTTAATGGATAATACGAAGACGGGGTAAAATGAATCAAATAACACGGTGTAAATAATACCACTTTTAATTTTAGTTATACATTTTGTTTAATGTCTCCAATTCCTTGTGTTTCATAATATACAAACCCTAGATATCATGCTGATTTTGAGTTGACGAGTTCAAAGTTCATAGACTGGGTACAAGATTTTTGTTCAAGTGGGTTTCAAACACAGAACAAAAGATTTTTGTGCACGTGGGTTCTGTTTCATCATCTTCCATTGCTTGAAATGAGCAAAAGTATGAAACATGATCGCAGTCATGTTCCATCCTTTTTTGTCTGAATAAATTCTACATTTTATAGTTTGTTTTAGTCGAGTAATCAAGAGTAGATGTACATCTGGAATTTTGTAAAACGATAAAAAAATTATTCAGCTTTTTGGAAGAATATGAATTGAGAACTAAACGGTAAAGGAAACTTTTGATATATCACTTGGCCTTGATTCATCATGTCTCTCCCACTATGATATTGAAGGATTTGATGAATTGCCAACTCTTGTCCCTTCAAATTTACCCAAGAAAATGTCTTCTAATTTATACTGTTCTTTGGTATATTGTTGATTAGTTTCTTAGTGTTGCTAGGGCTGAACTATTGATTGTTTGCTGGTATTTCATTTATGGCAGGCATGTAATGCTTGCCTACAGTATGTTGAGTTCATCAAACTTTTACCTACTTATGATATGTTTCTTCACTCAAAACTCAAATTTCAGGGTCTCCTTCAGAACCATGAAGGAATAGTTTCATACTTCAACAGAAGAGGAGTCACACCTATTTTTCTTTTTCGAAAAAATCTACTTCGCCGACTAGTCTCTATACTTGCAAATACTCACGACCGAAACAGTAAGCAACTTAACGGGACTCACAAAGCTCATGTACACTCCAAAGATGAGGTACTCATTTTTGCTCGATTATGAATATACAACTTTTGGTGAAAAAAACATCATCATAACATGGTATAGTCATGTCGCACAGGCTAAGATACTAGCAAGATATAAGCCAACAGTCAATTCAACAATTTTGGTTTCAACTCTGAAACAAACTAACCAGATGGCTGTTGATGCATTGGAATACTTCAAAAGTACCCAACATATTGTTCTCTACTATGAAGATCTTATTAACAATCACACAGTAAGTTACCGAGTATTGATTTTGCTTGATAGATTGATTGTATTAGGATATATAATTGTAATAAGACATGATTTTTCTTTTGCACTTTTTTGTTATAATACTAACTATAATCCCAACTAAATAAATGAAGTAAGAAAGAAAGGGAAAAAAAAAGCTGTGGTGCCGTGATTGATGTTATATTTTTGTGGCATATAATTAAGCATTAGTCCATTACAGTTATGCATCCTTACTTGTATCTAGCTAACACATAAATTCAAAATATTTCTTTCATCTATTTTCAATGATATAAATCTTCAAAACACATACTTGACAATTACATCATTTTCCATTAATTTTTTTCACATGTTTTTTGTTCTGGCAGAAATTGATGGATGTTATAAATTTGCTGAGATTGCCGCAGAGAAGATTAATGAGCCGGCACGTGAAAATTCATACAAAGCCATTATCTGACCACATCGAAAATTGGGAAGAAGTCTCCAGCGTTCTCAAGGGAACAGAATATGAGAGCTTCTTGCAGTCTGACTACTTACCTTTCAAAGATTAGGTGGTTGTAAACAGTATTGGAAGAGGCCAAAAATTCACACCCTGCTTTCAAATTAAGGGTGATGCAGAGTCTATGGGTAGTTAGTTTTCACCTTCTTGATTTGTAGGAATGCTGAAAATATATATACAAGTTAACGCAAAGCAGTTTTTGAAAATTTTGCCCATTTCAGTTTCTGTTTGGCGTATACATGGAGGCTGCTATAATACCCAAAATTTTTGAAGTATGTGGATCTGGATTTTAAAGGTGGAAATCAAGGGGTTTCAGCATATTTGATGGTTTCTACTTTTCCTGCATAAAATTACTAACCAAGTTTCCGTTGTAGTAGCATTTTCCTTGTATACATAATGCTCTGAGATCAAGCTTTTTGTTTTTTCTAATTTTACTCTTCTTCTTTGTTTTATAGTACTCGTCTTTAGCATTTACTTTTAAAGGCATATACTCAACAAAGCATACGTTAACTTTTCAAGGCATATACTCAACAAAACATACAATTAACAAACTACACACAAAAAGAGTACGTACATCAACAAGCAAAGCCCCGGGAAAAAGAAAAAAAATATGTTTTCTAATATAATTAACAAGTAATCTTCCATTTCTTGATTGCAGAAAGAAGTGAATGATTCAGTATGAGTTCTTTGCTCTGCAAATTCATATTTGTCAATGGAGATTTATCATTCTGTTCATACCATTTTTCAATTGCTCTCCTTTCATACGTGTATCCATCCGATGCAACACAAGGATCATCCATCACTTCCTACATAATTAGTTTCTATCAAAATTCATAGTTCGTTTGAAAAATTCAATTCATAGTAGCTGAAAATTTTACTACCTGAAGTATTGGGCAAATAAAATGGCTTGGTGTTGCTAAATCTTGCACATTACATGCAATATGCGCAAGTTTTTCCAGAACTGGAAGAATATGATCCTGTAAATTTGGCCTATCTTTTCCTCTTAATTCAACGCAGTTTAAACCTAGAAGTGCTAACTTGCGAGTTTCTTCAATAGGCCAGTGCCCTGCTGAACCATCTAAAATATTTACCAAATCGTCCTCTTCCATCGCCTTTTCTGCTGTATAGGCAAGTCCCATTGCTGGCTTTCCAGTAATCACACGTAAAATAATCATGCCTATCGCATAAATATCAGATTTTTCTGAGACAATACCCGATCTTTGATACTCTGGGTCAATGTAAAAGAATGTTCCAGCAGGTGCGGTATTTTTATACATGGTAGATTCACCAAAATCTACCGGAGCCATAATCGTTGATAGTCCCACATCGCCTATTTTGCTGACATAGTTTTTATCGAGCAAAATGTTTGCAGGTTTTAAATCGCGGTGGATTATAGGACTGGGTTTACAGTTGTGTAAAAAGCTAAGAGCAGTGGCAATTTCGTAAATTATTCTGTAGCGGTATTGCCATGGGAGTGGTGGTGTATTGTTCTTGCACTGTAACCTGTCTTCAAGACTTCCATTTTCCATGTATTCATAAACTAGGCAGCTGCGATTTGGACATGCACCTAGAAGCAGCAGCAGATGTGGATGTCGAATTCTACTCAAAATCTCAAGCTGGAATATAAACAAAATCTGTAAGAAATTTTGACATTCATATTGATAGTTTCATTTAGTTTTACAAGCATTGATGTCCTTGCGCTCAGCAAGCATGATATAGTGTAAAGTGTATATATCTTCCACTTTACACAAAAGCATCTATATGCCAAAAATAGGGAAAAAGACATGCACATGTGCACGTTGAGCATGATTTTCGAATGGGTACCTCTTGATTGAACTGCTTTGTTCCTTTCCCCTCCGTAGAGTTCAAAACTTTTACTGCAGCAACAGTGTGATGAAGGCTAGCCTTATAAACCGTTCCATTTGCTCCTGCTCCTATCTTAAGTTCATCAGAAAAGGATGATGTGGCAGATTCAATTTCTTCCCATTCATATTTCTTATAATAATTTTCTTTTCTGCATGCTACAACATCCTCGAGCCTCTGCTTTTCATGAAGTTCACGAGCAGCGTATTCTTCTGCATCCATTCTTTCCAATGCTTCTTTTTCAACACATTGTCTCACATATCTGAATTCTTTTTCTAATTTTTCTCGTCTCTCCCTTTCGTTCTTTGCTGTTTGTATTACCTTTTCTTCTTTTCTTCGTATACTATTTAGTTTTAATGCCTCCTCTTCTTGGCTTGCTTTTAATTTGTTCAACTGATGAAGAAGAAAACGATAGTACGAATATTACGAGTAAGTTTTACTGATATACACAGGGAAGTATATGAAAACATTTACTTGTTGGGATGCATCTAAAAATTCTTTCTGAGCCACATTGTACATGCCTTGAAGATGCTTTAGTTCTATTCGTAGTCTTTCAAGCTCAAAATCAACATTAACCTGAATATATACTAGTAAATTACATGAAACTTGTACATACATTTATGCAGAAACTAAGGATGGTTACCTCATTATTTGATATTATTGAGCTTTTTGTGATATCTGATCCTGATACTTTATCAGAATTCCAAGAAATGGTATCAGTTTGAAAACTCTGATAAATAGGCTCACTTCGCATATCCGATAAATTAGAGGTGGAACTTGTAAAGTATTCCTGTGAAGAAAAGGATTGACTTCCAGTTTCAGACTTCTCCCTGCCACACTGACTTAGAACTGAAAGGAAACAAAGGTCCGAAGTCATACGATACATGATTGTATTAAAATTTACTTTAAAAAACAATAATTTTATTTACCAGAGTGTTCCCTTGAAGACTGACTGAAACTGCTGCTGCATGAAGTAGTACTCGAAGCTGCTCCATGCAATCTGCAGCTATCAATCTTCGATGTTGAAGCATGTATTGACTTTAACTTTCCTTTTGAAATGACATACATCGTACAGAATCTGGGAATGCATTCTGAGAGTCTAGATGAAACTTTGGTGCCTTTGAATTGCCTATAAAGTATAAACATAACCTGGTCAGTTAAACACCATCAGAATAAGGCGGTACAGATGATCAGAAGCTTATACCTAGTAAAAATATTTCTAGAAGAAGCTCCTATAACCAATTTGCTTATCCTAAATTTATTAACCTCTCCTGATATTGCTTCTACTACATCATCAGATTCAATTACTGCTGCTTCTGCCTCTACCTGCATGAATATTTTTGACTTAGTTCTTGGAGAAAATTTTCCTTTATGAGGACTCTTGATACGAAATTCACCTTGCTGTGACTACACATTTTTCTGTAGGGTAGAAGCATTGACTCAGTTTTGCATTCTATTTCTTTCATGTATGCAGAAACAATCTCGTCGCGCACTTTTGAAACATGAAGATAATTCCCCACTAGAAATAAAATTCAGAAAAATATGTATGATGTTTACTGCCTGAGTATCTTTTTGTAGAACAAAACAAGAAAAAAAAAGATGAAGAATGGAAAAAAAAATGAAAAATTACTTGGTGTAGGAACCATTGTGATTTTTGGCCTAACATACAAAATTCTGAATGAAACTTTTCCTTCATTGGTGAATTTCAAAGCCCATTTCAATGCTTGCTTGCTATTTTTACTGCCATTTACTGCTACTGCAACTGTTACTGTTGAAGAAGATAGCCGATCGTCATCCATTTCCACAGTTTCTTCTATTTCCATTTCCTTTGCTTTCAAGCGTTTAATTCGAGGAACAAAACCAACAACTTTCAGCTATGTACAAGGAGGCATAAAATTTGTGTTTTTGCTGATAAGAAACACCTGCAATTTTCATGTGAGGTCTTCCTCTTTTCTTTATATTATATAAGAATGCAAATTGATGAAGAGTAAGATTAATAAATAAAGAAAGTATAGAGAAATGTACATAGATTGATCTATAAGGAGAATATCTTAATTAGATGTCATATTCTGTAATTATCACCGTAGACGTGCTTCCTTCCTACGACTTTCTTTTGTTATTTGATCAGTTGACTGACTTCTAAGAGATTAAGATGAGATTATGAATATGTCTTTGTTCACATTGATTTCAGTCAGAAGATACATTGCTTAATAAGTTTATTTCCGTAAGCAAATCTACAAATTAATGAGGATTAAAAATGTTCATTTTTTCCTCCTTTTTCGATTGACTGAAGACCACTAAAAATGGTTAAAATATTTGAACCGCAAGTTTACAGATTTAAGGGTAATATGAAAATATTTGATACTAAATGCATGAACATCATTATCATTATATATGCTGACGAATCTTTTAACATTGGATTCGAGTATTTAACATCAAGCCCGTCTCCGTCAGAGATTTTTCTTTGTTCACCAAGAAAAGTTAAGCAAGCACACAATAAATATGACACATGTCAGAATCCTTAATCACCATACTTTTGGAAGAACTCTGAGATGTTTGTTAAACAAGTCCACAAAACACGTTAAATAGACCCAAAATATAAAGCCTCATTGCCACTTCATGTTATTATAACAATTGGCTAACCAATAAAATATATACACTTAAGGGTCTCATTTTGAGAGTCCGTTTAACCGGTCCAACAACGTTTATAAGTAAGCAGTTCCTTAATTTTCCTAATATTACGAGTTGTAATGTACATTTTTACCGCAAATTACAGTTTTGTAATATGTCTATTCTCCGAATGCTCCAAGTTCTTACATAAACAATCGTTCACAAATATGCTAAAGGTCGAAGGAATTTGTTAAAGCTACTTCATATACTTGGATAAAGGATATTTATGCTAAGTTGAGTAACTCATGTAGTACTATTGATGTTCAGTTTAGTTTTTCCTAGAGGGGCTCGACAATATTTAAATGTCTTATTATTTGGTAAAAGTCAAATCTTGAAGTCACTTTGGTTTAGTTTTTACGGTTGAATCGCTCAACTGCTCAACCATAACAAATAACACCCCTAGTTTAGCTTGATGGTTAATTTTCAATTGACTTTGATCATTTTAGGAAGGCTTCATTATTTGGGGTTATCAAAATCAATGCTTACGATTTCTACGGTACATCTTTTGAATGTTTTATAAATGGGTTAAAACTCGTGCATTGTAATTTTGTTTTTTCTTCCAAACTACATAATCAATGGTTTTTTTAAAAAAAAAAAATTCTTTAAATTTTACTCGTTTTAGAACAATTATTTGTATACTTGAAATCAACAATAAAGTATTTTTTTAACAAAAAAATTGTGGTTCTTTGCCTAGCCATGGAGGAAAGCTATCTTCCTAAAAGTTCTCAATCTCAATAAACCCCGATAACCCTCAACCTTCTGACATCAAATCTACGAAGGGCAAGAATATCATTGATGATTATGGTTTTCAGTTGGTCATCAATAAATAAACAAAAGCATTTATCTCAAATGCAAGATCAAAGTATGTACAATAAGCAAATGTCTGGAAAGCTCACAAATAGAGATGTTGTTCTAAGATCCGTAAGTTATCTAAAACCCACTTTTGGATATCATAATGAAACGAAGATTCAAAACAATAGTTCAAATCAGGTACCAATTTCATTTAACAAAAGCCAAGGAGTAAAATCTTGGAAATGTGTTGTTTAGGGGAGCAAGAAGATGAAGATTTCAATCTGAACTACATGCAACCAATTAATCTCTGTTGACAATAAAAAATTGTCGTTATTAAAGAAATCGTTTGTCTCGGGACATAAAAGGAACGAGGTAATGCCATTATTGCATATGTAATTGAATCAAAGCTCTATTTTAGTCATTTTAATGCATATTTTCAAGAACATGAAAACCTAATGGTGTGAGGTTTCTTTTTAGTTAAATTTGATGACCCAGCTGATTGTATAAAAATCCTAAAGAATGTCCTTATTTCTTTGTTGGTAGACTCATTATTATGTAAAGATGGTTTTCATTGCATCACTGTCCATTTGGGTTAGATTTCCAAGTGTTAGTCTAAATCTATTGGACCAAGAAGCTCTGCCATGGTTAGTATCATCAACAAACCACTAAAATTTGATCATTAGCTGCTATGAAAGTGATATTAAATTATGTTTGTGTTCTTGTAGAGATAGTTGTTAATTGAGACTTCTCAAAGAAATCAATACGTCGTTATATGATGACAAAATTATAAAGCAAGGCATGAAATATGAATGGCTTCCACCAAAATATGATATATGTATCTGTTTTGAGCACACAAGAGAACAGTGGTCAATTAAGAAAGTTTGGATTCCAAAGAATCAAATCATTCGAAGTCAAATGAAAAAGGTGCAAATGCAACAACAAGTTGCAGTAAAGAAATATACCAAGACAATTTTGAGCAATAGACATCAGGCAATATGGAGCTTCAATGCAATGATCTGAGTAACCATATCATCATCGAACATAATCATCAAAACATGCTCTCAGTTGCCAAAAAACAATCTTAGAGTTTTAAATTCCAATGGAGTAGAAGCAACCGAGGTAGAGCAAACCGTAAAATCTTAACTAAACCCAAATAGGAACGAAAAAGTTCAGCTAAATGATCTAGTTGATCGTCTCATGGCTTAACTAATGGACATATCAAAAGCTAATACATACAGGAGCATACATCACAAAAAAAATCAAATAATGAGAGAACAACAAATATAATGATCTTAGAAGTCGATGAACCTCAGCAAGCAACCTCGTTTTCTATTACAAATCATGCAAATCTCATAGAGGTTGATCACTCAGAAATCTCTGAAGTATGTGTTTGATCTATGCCCACTGAAAAACGTCTTCAATCAATCTAGAAAGTGATGCAATACTTGAGAACAACAACATATTTGCATAATCAACTCAAGCACACCTCCCACATCTGACACATCAATTAATCCTCCAGTTCAAACAACATTATTAGAAGGATGCAAATTTTCCGGACAGTTATATAAACTTGTCCTCATACAGAATATTGACTCTGATTGATGTATGTATAAAATGATATAGTTCTTTGTTTTAGAGATTATTCATTTATCTATTATATGTTGTTCCGCTGCGATATGTGAGATTCTGATATTGTTTTCTGTTTCTGTTTCTGCTCTTGTTCTGTTGTTGTTCTTCTTTCTTTTTCTTCTATCTTCTTCTTCTACCTTTTTCTTCTTTCTTAAAACCATAACTTTTCGGGTTTCCGGCATTCGATTGCTCAGCAGTCGATAAAGTGAGTATCGATGTTGAATTTTCGAAAGTCGAAAATTTTCGGGATGTTACATTTGCATGTCTATGGATGTACACTGTTTGTATGTATTGAACTGTGAATGATGATATGCCTCTGTTTTCCAGATATTTGTGATAACCAATATACAAAATTCCATATCTTTTTATTTATCCACTGTTAAGACTTGGTTTAAAAATAAAATAGTTTAGTTTTAGCATAATCTAGGTAATAAAAATATAGACAAGTATGTATGAAATGAAATATGCTTGCATTTGAGAAATAACAGTAGAGATCTTTAAAAACTTGTAAAATCAAGTGTTGTATTTTATTGATTCAAATGCATGTCTTGAATCATCTCTGTAAAACAAGATTTTTAAAACAAAATTTACAATATTTAGAATTGTGGCTGGAGCTAGATGGTTGATCAGGGTAGTAGACAAAAATGGTAGCACTGGTGATGGTTCACTGTGGTGGCGACAATAGGTAGAACTAAAATTTTGACCTAGTTTTGGTTGAGGGTTGAATTCGTGATCGTTGTGGCACCTATGGACGATCGAATGACTCGGGGATTTAGTGATTTTTGCTCGGGTTGTTCTGGGTTTTAAAACTGGAAGCTTGATTTTAATTGTTTTCGAGTTCAAAGCAAAGTAAACAAGTTTAAGTTATGAAAATAATCTTGTTTTCAAAGATAAATGTTTAACAAGTTTTAAAATATAATTAAGTAAATAAGTTTTAAAGAATTTGATAATCAAGTTTCAAAGATGAATATTTGGTTAATTTAATTAAACATGTTTGTTTAAATGTATATAAAATTATGGGTTTAAATTGTTTTGTTTAAAGGTAAAATTTTATTCAAATATAAAATTATTTCTAAATGTTTAAATGGAGTTTAATGATAGAAATTAATATGTAATTTAAATGAAAAGTTTATCTTTAAAGAGTGAATTTTATTAAGGATAATTAATAAATAAATTGAATTAAAGCTTAATTACTATTTGTAATTAAGAATAATTACTTAATGAAGTAATTAGTGAAAATAAATGTAATTAAGAAATAAATTAATTTAAGATTAAGTGATGATTAATTAAGTAATTAATTAATGTAATTAATTTTATGTTAATTAATTAGTCTAATTAATTAAAGATAATCACTTGTGATTAATTTAGTATAATTACTTAGTAAAGTAATAAATGGGTAATTACTGAATGTAATTAAATTAAGAAGAATTACTTATGGAAGTAATTAAATGTAATTGATTAAGGTAAATCACTTGATGTTATTAATTAAAAGATTAATTAATATAATTGATTTGAAGTTAATTAATTAAAGAGTAATTAATTAATTAAAGGATTAAGGATTATTAATAATGTGATTAATTACTAGTTAAGGTAATTAATTAAAAGAGAGTAATTAATTAAGAAAGTAATTAAGGATCATTAATTTATATAATAAATGATAAAATTAAGGATTGATTAATTAAGATTAATTAATCAATAATAAGTGATTAAAGAATAATTAATTAGTATAATTAATTAAGGAATTAATTAATTAAGGTAAGTAATTACAAGATGGTTAATTACTGTTTATGATTAATTAAGGATAATTAATGAATGTAGTTAATTAAAAATTAATTATTTAATTAACTAGAAGGTACTTAATTAATGAAGTAATTAGAGGATTATTAATTAATAAAATTAATCAATGATTAATAAAAGTAATTAATTAAAGTATGATTAATTATAATTAATTGAGGATTAATGCAAATAATTAATTAATTAATTAATGGAAGTAAATGAAGGATCATTAATTATTGTAATTAATGATAGTAATTAAAGGTTAATTACTGTATATGGTTAAGGAATATTACTTGAATGTAATTAAAGTATAATTAATCAAGGAAGATTAATTAATTAAAGAAGATCATTAGAGATGATTAATTTATTTATTTGAAATAAATAAATGGAAAAGAATTTAGGTAATCCAATTGATTAAGAGTTAATCAATTCTGCTTATGGATGATTGATTAATATTGGATAGTTGATATTGGATGATTGGTCGATGATTGACTGATATTGGGTGATTGGTTGATACTGGATGATTTGGATATGAAAAAAAATGATATCTATATGCTGCTTTGTGAGATGGATGTTGATATGAATTATCTATTGTGATAATGTGATTTATCTATCTGTTTATATCATCCTGAATATAAGTTAAATGTTTAAACCTTTAAACAACTTGGCCTTAAAAGATACGTTTTGGATTTCGATGAGACCGGGATCGGGTTTCCGTATACCGGATTTCCAGGTCTGGAGACCCGAATACCACATCGATCCAAATTTACGATAGGTCGTGAATCTCAAGTGAAGATGAAGATTTAGAGTGCAAGGGTTATTGTCGTTAACTCTGAGGGTGATTCCAAAACGAGTGTAACGAGATAATGCCTTCGGTTTCGTTCGAACCCGGAACGAACTTGTATGGATTGAATGCTTTCAGCACATCGTCAGGCGGACGATGAGCATTCTAAGTGATATGTTCTGATTAAAGGTAATCGTAACCTCAAGCCTCATCAACCGGGAATGGCTAAAACAGGGGAGGTGCAGCAAGGCTTCGTGGGTAGCACCCACTGAGAGCAAGATAGATCCCTGTCTAGAGGTTCCTTTTCTTTTATTCGGCTTAGTGTGTGGTTGGTCGCGCCAACTACGGGATTGTCTTGTTCGGGATTATCCAGTAAGGGATGGTTCCGGCTTTGTGTTGCAGGGGAGCGGGCGTACTCCTCGGTACGGTGATCTAGGCCACGTACTGTGACGGGCGGTACCCCAGTAGCCCTGCCATTGTATGGAATCCAAACTCCAATAAGTGCCGTACGTATTAGTTGTGCCCAACTATGTTGGAATGTGAGATGTAAGCATTTCAGCTATTTCTATATTTTACTTGAAAACCCTAGACCCTATTATAATAAAATCAGATTTCCTATCAAATGTTTTGGTTAGCGTAAGGTAAAAACTTTTCCATGTTTATGTGTGGGAAGTCTTACGTGATACCTTTGTTTTCAAAAGGTTTTGAAGTTAAACAATATTAACCCGTTTACTCACACCAGACCCATGTCTGACCCAAGTGTTTATTTCTGTTTTATAAACTCTTGGGTACTCAAATTTTTACGAGTAGCCAAGGGATTCAGGTTTAGCTTTGACGAATATTCTGGAGGAGCAATGGAGCAGGAGGCTTCGGCGTTCGTAGATATAGTATTCCGCTGTGTTGATATCTGTGATAGTGTCTTGTCTGGTATTTGAGTTGTAATGTCTAGACAGATGTTTATAACTGTCTAGTAAGTGATGTATATGCTATGTAACTCTGTAAATTGTTGTATACTATGTAATAGTTTATGTTATTAATATAATTTATTCGTTCCGCTGTGAGATCGTTGTTGTTGTTTCTTTCTTTCTTCTCTTCTTTTCTATTTTCTACCCCTTTCTTTCTTCATAATAATGCGACTTTTCTGTGGAGAAAAAGTCGGGTTGTTACTTTTGGTAACAGACTCAATCAAATAGAATGGACTACAAACGAAGATGAAATGGATCAAAAACCTAGACGGATACTTGAAATGATGGTATAAAGCAACATAAGAAGTTTGGGAGGAAAAGGAGCAAACAAAAGTGATACCAATCACTTTTGTCATTGGTACTGAGTTGTTTTTCTTAAGGGGGTCCACAGTTGGACCGTAAAGATTTAGAGCCTGCAAAAATATAAAGGAGTTCGTACTGGGGACAATCACTGTGATTGGTACCGACCACAATTGTGATCAGTACCGACTACAATCATCGTCGGTATCGACATGATTGGTCTTCTCGATTTTTATGGGGGATGGGCACTTCATGCTGGATTTTTGGATTTGGAGATTGAGATGTATTCAAGCCTGAATAGTGAGATTTATGATGAGATTTGTCTATAAATGCCCAGCAACCTTCAACTAGAAGGGGATTTTTTTGAAGGGGTGAACTTTGGAATCTTCTTCTCAAAAAGCCTCTAGCAAATCCAAGATCCACTAGATTGTGGTCAGATTTTGATTGTAAACATTATATTCCGAAGATAAAACTACCAATAACAAGATTAAGTGGACATAGGTCGAAGTATTTGCCAAATTACTATAAAAATTATGCGTTTAAACTTCCCTTGATTTTCTTTGCTTTTACCTTTGTCTAATTCAGATGTAATCAATTGGGGTGTTGTGTCAATTTTTGCAACAACATTTTGGTGCTTTCACCGAGAGGGACTTGGATCTGAGATTCGGAGAAGATAAAGATGCCCACTACAAGGGTTTCATTGTTGGACCAAGCCAACCAGAACAAAGGGGCATCCAGGAGGTGTCCTTAAGTTCAAACTCACCTTCTATCTATATTACTAGAGAGGAGATGAAAGGGATGATGACGGAAATGCAGGAAAGATTAATGGTTCGGCAAGAGGAGATGCTTGATAGATTTTTCAAAAGGATGGAGCATAAAAAGAGAGTCGGAGCAAGTGGAACTCGAAATCAGAGGCCGGAAGGTAGAGAAAATGCACAAGAGAATAGAGTAGAGCAAAATGGAGTCGACCCCCCACACCAGAACAAATTAGTACCGATAAAAATCAGACTGGTATCGACCATAATGGTAGGGGCATGGCTAATTTAAGCCTTGGACAAGCTGGGATACCGGAAACGGGCGATGCTAGAGTTAGAGATACAGACCAGAATGTGAATGTACAACCACAAGGGTTAAGATCAAAAACTACCAGTAGAAACAAGGGCATGATGAAAATTTGAGACAAGGGTACGCTGAGCCCTAGAGATTTTCGTTGAACGATAACGATAGGATTGCCGATATGATAAGAGAGATATTGAGAGACCGGCTCCCAGATAATGGTTTGGAGGATATAAATAGAAATCCATTTACCCAAACATCCAATCACCAAGACCCACCTGATTTTAAGCTACAAATGCTGGAGATGTATAACGGAAGAACAAACCTGACCGTTCATTTGATAAGGTATATCCAGCACATGGAAGTAGGTGCTTCGTAAGAAGTGACGGGACGTTGTTTCCCATTGTACTTGATAGATTTAACAATAATGCGGTTTCATCAACTGGAGAATGGGTCCATCATCACATGGATCGGACTAGCGGAGAAGTTCATGAATGGGTTCGGATTTCACATGGAGTGACCAAAGAATGTCATGATACTTTCGAGTAGGGATGGGCACGGTCGGTTAACCAAACCGATCGGTTAATTAACTGATTAAACCGACCAGATTATACGGTTTGGTTAACCAAACCGAAAATAAATTTGAGCACTTCATACCGACCGAACCGCCCAAATTTAACCATGGTTAACCGCACGTATCAATCGGTTAACCAATTTAGCTTTACCGGTTAACCGTGATTAACCGAAAAATTAACAACATTTAACTGCCAAATTGCAGTCCATCCTTCGTACAGTTCATAACTTCACATAATACATTTTGCATATGCATATTACGTAAAAATCATAAGGCATTAGCAGCACATTACAGTTCACAGTATATTAAATACAGTTCATACAGTCCACTACATATGATATGACCCTAAGCAATTACAATAATGAACACAATGCAAAGTATTACACAGCGGTTCATATCAATACAGAGTATTCATAGTTCATATTAACCACCCGTTACAAATTGCAATGCCCAAACTTAGGCTATTCAACAACTCAAAGTTACCAAACTGCAAAGTTCACAGCCCAAAAATCCGCAAAAAAACTCCAAGCTCTAAGCTGCTGCTGTCACCAAAAAATAGAAATAACTGTATAGTAAGAAAATATAAAGAAAATATACAGCAAGCAAATACATATTGAAAACTGTATCTAAAGTCAACAACCCAGCTGCACGTGAGATACTTGTTCTTCGGGAAGGTGTTCGAAAATATATAGTAAGCAAATTTACGTGGTTTATTATCAACCAATCTGGCTTTGTATCACAATCAACCAATCGTAACATTTTGATCACTTGTTTATCACTATCATAGACATGTTTATTATCAAACCAATAGAGATTCAATAACGAAATTTAAATGGTTTATTTACAATCATTTTCCAAATGCTCTGAATGCGCCACTTTTGTCTCCTAATAAATGCACCCTAACTAAAATTTTATAAAAAAGAAAAACGCGTTGTGTGATTCCAAAGCAAAATTTCATGCCATCAAATAGTTTTAGAAATGTTTGCGAACTGAGAAAAACCATCAAATACATTTATAATGTAAAGTTCTTTCCGTGCAATGAAAATATGTAACCCATCAACAATCAGCTTTTATGCCTCAAATTTCATGTGCAATGTCAACAGTGTACATAGATGCCAAATGCATTAAAAAAACAGTACAGGTTATAACCAATTACATGTTTCATAAGAGAGCCACAATTGACAAGACGCAAGACGCCATTCATGCTTCTTTACTTTTTGCATTTTTTGAGTGGTATACAAACAGTCCATTCTGAACAGAAAGATATTTTATTTCAATGTATCCATGAGTTCGTTATCAGAAAATACTTATTATTTTGAAAATTTAAGTAAGGGTTACCCTAAATACAAATATTTTAAATGCAGATAAGTAAACAGATATACTGGATAACTATCGAACTGGATTTAAAAAATATCTATCGATTCTGATATATAGTCACTTTTACATCTCATAGTTTCATTATTTGTATTCACTTTTTTGGATACATCTATTCATATAGTTGTCAGATTAATTATTAAATTCGGACATAATTCATGCGCGAGGTTTCACTTAAAAAAGATCTACACAATGCCGACTTTATAAATGAGCTTAAAATTAAAGTCGAAAGACGCACTACATGGACAAAGGCAGTTTAACGTAATAATTAATTTGATGGCATCATGCAATTAATCAAACCAAAGTATTTATTTGGTGCAAGTCCAATTTTTCATACGATCTTTCAAATCTACACTCATCTTAAAATAATGTTTTATATTGTCTTTATTGGTGATTAGGAACAAACTTTTTATTAGAAAAATAAATTCAAACAAGGTCAAATTATAATAAAGTAAGAAAAATCAGATAAAGTTTGGACAAAAAACAAAGAAGAGAGTCATATACATGAGCCGATTCACTTATATAAATAGATAATCGTAGGACATTAAAATGTGCAAAAAACTACTGTAAAAAGACGTCTAAAGTGGTATATTGGTCCAGGAAACATGTTAGCATTTGGTAACTCCGATCATAGTTCAAAAGCACTTTTTGCAAGAAGAACAAACTCTGAACATCAACTCTAAATAGGTGTCTACAGAAACCTTTATTTCAATTTGGAAAGTTACTTCCACGAAGCACATAAGATTTATGTTTCAGTTTAATTTGGAAACTGATTTGCACATAAAAAATTTCATGTACTCTTGCTTAAGATGCCCGCTTATTCATGGTCAAAATCATCAACATCCAAAAGATGCAATTTAGCAGATAACATAGGTTATTACATCACCTCCAATACATTAAAAATCACAGGTTTGAAACCTTAACGTGGACAACAATTTTAACCTTGAAATATACGTGATCCTTACCTATATAATTTCAACTGTTAATGCCTCACCTATCTTATATAATGAGTAATCTGAATACCTAAAAAGCAACACCTATCACAAATTTAACAGCCCACGCCACAAATCAAAATTAACTCTATTAATTACCATACCTAAAAAGCAATGATGCCACAAATCTCTTCCTTCTTGACGCCGTTGATTTCCGCTTCAGCTGTCAGCTGAAGGCCGGCACTATCATGATGCGTCGCAGCTAATAACACGGATCTATCAATCTAGGATTTTCGACTAGCGGATGAAGATGAGAACTTGAGCAGATCTATGGTTTTTGATTTTCTCCTGTTGTTTTTGTTTTGATTTTTATCTGAATAGCAAGCAGAACAGTACCAGAAGTAGATTAACTATTAGGGCATGGGGTTTGGGTGAGGGCTATTGGGCTAATAATGGGTTGCGCTATGTTATATAGAAAAAGGCTTAATTTTTGATTGGTTAACGGTCAACCGACTGACCAAATTTTGTTAACCGTTATCCGAACGAAAATGGTTGGTTAAGGTCGGTCGGTTAACCAATGATGTCGGTTAAACGTGTTTATCGGTTAAGTCCGTTCGGTGGATGTCGGTTAAATCGGTTAAGTCGGTTAACTCGGTTAAATTCTCACCCCTACTTTCGAGTGTGAGACAGAGAGCAGGTGAGACTATGTATGATTCATTGACCAGATACAACACACCAGCAGCTGTAGTGCATTGGCTGGATCCATCAATAGTTCTAGTAGTAGTGGTTTTGGAGTTGCAAATAAGTTTGATTTCAAGATCGCTTTGGAACGAGATCCACAGTGGATCTTGTGGATTTCTACTATTAAGCTGAAAGATATCTACGCCAAAAGAATGCTGAAGCTAAGAATGCCAAAGTTAACAACCTAGAGGACCAAGGACCTTCTAGGGTGGGATATGGAAAGGATTAAGGAAAAACAAAAGCTGATGATGGCTTCAAAGGATCGAAGCAATAGAAGAGAGAACTGAAGTTCTTCTCGTACACTTAATTGATAGAGACATCAGAGAGGATCTATCTTAATACGCGGGGTTGGATTCCCTACAGAAAACCCGTGAAGCGAGAACCCATATATTGGGAGAGAAAGTATGGAATATATAGCATATTCCAGGAGCTGGATGGGCATGAAACCAGTGAATACAGGCATTTGTGCGACTTGATAGAGGAGTAGGTTCGGCTAACCGGCTTCAACAATATGTTAGGAATCAAACCACAGTGGTGGAGCAGGAGCAACCGCCATCCATAATTGATGTATCCGATCGTGATGGCACATCCGGGTCAAGAATGATTATCCTATGATCAGGACGGATTGGAATCAGGTTTAATTTTTTCTTTTTGATTTTTTCTTTGAATAAACTATGAAGGATTACCATCAGGGTACTTACACATGTTCAAGATCTAAATCGGTCCCAAGGCATGCCCTGGATTAAGATCCGAGGGTGAAACTTAACTAGATTAGATTGTTTTTTTATTTTGCTTGATGCGTTTCATTTAAAATTTATGAATAAGTGAGTGAAGGATATTTGAATTTAGAAATCTTTCGAACATGATAATTGATGTTGATATTGCTAATCGATGCTATTGGAACATTGTCATCCCTTAAACCTGATATATAAACCAATAGGAATTGGTTCCACTAACTGGAGAGATGAGGCATTGAACCATGAAGTGAAAGTTCCCTTGCTGGAGAGCGAGTAGATGGACTTGTATAGGATAACAATCCCTTCATCAAAGAGTGAGTGGTATACGTGCTTGAATATTGGGTCCTCTCGCTAGAGGGCAGGCAGATTAGGCTCAATCTAGATTATTGATAATACAATCTAGAGAGATCTAAACTTGACCTTAGGATTTGAACGCCTTATGATTTCTTAATGATTACTAAATGGTTAATGAATGTCGTTGCCTTGATTCGGTTGGACTTACGTATAATGGAATGCTACACGATACTAGACAGTTTATCATGTAAAATACAATAGCCTAGGATTTTTGTTTGATGATAATAAACACATATATATTTTTATAAATGTATTTGTTATTGTACTATTTTATTTTTACACATAATTAAATAAATATTTGTTGAATAAAATGAATAACTCAGAATTCATATTTAAACAAATATTTTATTACAAATTCTAATTGTACAAATTTGAGCTCTTACTACATTTACACATTTTCAATTTCAATTACAACACAATTTTCACCTCACTACATATTCACTCTCACTAGTATTTGATCTTCATCCATGTGCCAGCCTGTATCCAGCATCTGAACTATTTGCAAAATAAACACTGACGCGGTAAAATTGAAAAAGAAAATATTTTTCAGTGCACAATAAAGTGTGTTTTGAAAATATTATTTGCCTCGGTTATTTGGGTTGTTCGTCATCATTTTTGTTAATTCATCTTACACGAAAAACTTGTGACATGCACAATGTATTACTGTACATGCCACAAGGTCGTGCACACCGATATACACTTGCTTGTTGAAATCGCAAGGACAGTTGAGCACAAGGTCAAACCCAAGCAAAAATTGGATTCAACTCAAGTGAAAATGCTCGACCAAAACAAGACCACAATACCAAAGTACATGAAACCAGGTTACAAGAACACACACCAAATATACCAAAGAGCCATAGAAAACTGAAGTGCACCAGACCCACACATGAATTATTTCAGACATGAACATAGCAAGTTAAAGGCATGAACACAAATGCAAACATTCAGGCATGACTGCAATGAACACATTGAAGCTGCAGCAGTAACATACACACATGTATACATATATACAGTGACATCAAGCTACACTCAGGTCCAAAATGAAATGACTCGAAGCAATGCAAGAACAGTTCACCAGACACATGCAACATTTCAACTCAGATCAATGAACACAAGCCAGTGGAACAACACCCCATAGACCAGATTCAATAACATATGAAGTCTCAAACAAAACCAGACCAGACTCCAAAATGCAAAGCAACATTGGAACAAGACAACAACAATTCAACCAGATCACAAAATGTATCAAGGCAGTTTTCAAATCAATGTACACATGAACTCTCAACCAAATCATAGTGCAGACACATGAATGAGCAAATGCAGTTTTTAACTCGAAGCAATGTAAGGCTAACAAGACTCAAATCAACAATATGCAAGCACATGAAAACAAGTCTGACCATAAAATATACAAAGGCACAATGAACACAAATGACAATGCATATGGTACAATGGATGCAACACAGACCAGTGTGGATGTGAAGATCAAAACTGTTAGTCCATGAGTTGATGGTTTTGATGACAACAACCTTAGAATAAGATTATAAAATATAAATACTAACATTATAGTTTAGATATATATGTATATGCAGGATTTAACCATGCAGGTACCAAGAATGAAGACTGTACAGTATAGAGATACAAGATATCAAGATTGAAGACTCATGAGTATCAAGATTATCAAGAGTTCAAGATTTCAAGATAAGTATTGAGTCTAGAATTATGTTAAAACTTCACAATAGCACTGAAATCTTCACTCCATTTTTCTTTTGGGATGGAACCCATTTCTACCTTTTTAGTGGCTTACAAACCCACGACAAGTAGCTTACAAACCTACGACAAGTGGCTTACAAACCCACAAACATCCTAGTTTTGTACAAGTTCTCGAGTCCTGACATAATGAGATATTCTGCAGGAAGAAGCTTGCAAAACTACTTCAAAATGTTTTTCAAAACAACTTCAGAATGATTTTCAAAATTTCTTTTCAAAATGTTTTAGCCTTAAAATTTATCTTTTCAAATGATTTTCAAAAAGATGTTTTAGCCTTAAATATTCTTGTTTTTAAACTTCGTTTGTTTTAAACTATCTTTTAATTATAATATATTTATACTTAGATTTAAATATAAAATTATAGTAAAATTATATATATATTGTTCTTTATATTTATCTATGTATTTTATCTATAGTCAAGTATATTTATAAAGTTTAAAATAGTTTTAATATAAGATAAAGTTTATTTTCAAAGAAAAACAAAACATCAAAATTTCCTTTGGGATGTCGACATGCCCTAGTACCCCATGTCGACATAGTGTCAGCTAGTTTCAAAATTTGAATTTCAAAAGAAGTGTCTATTCGCCATAACCTTTCACGAATGGACATGACTGTTGTTCTTCTATAAATAGGGGTTAGTTTCAACGAATTTAAGATCAGATTTTCTGATTTTTCACTTCTCTTCTTCTTCCACATTTTCTTATTCAAAATCCTATCATCACTCTGTCGAAATCAACATTGAATCTAACTAGATTATCTCTGGTTTGATTCTCTATCACTATCTCAACAAGATCCAAGTGCTATTCAGAGTTATAGGCTTCTTTGTAAACTATCTAGCGAGAAAAGGTGTGATTGTAGCCTTGGAAATCAATCAAGCGAGAAAAGGTGTGATTGTGCCTTGGAAATCAATTGGGTGAACTTGTTGCCCCGGAAATCAAGTATCTCTACCCAGAGGATTGTGATTCTAGAGGGTGTACCTCGTAGCCTTGAAACCGAGGGTTGTAATTGTTGAATTGCTTTTGAAAGGAAATCTGTACTTAGTTGTGCGGGACTGGATGTAGGGTAACCCCGAACCAGTATAAAATCCGGTGTGTTCTTTCCTTTACTGCATTTACTTTATTTCTACATATGTGTTTGTTTCTGTGATTATATCTGTGTCCGAATATTGCATACATTTGTGTTCAAATTAACATAAACTCAAAAAGATTTAGTAATTTCTTAAAAACACTATTCAACCCCCCTCTAGTGTTATTCCTAGCCTTAAGATCCATATTCCGCATTCCTCTCATTTGGTATCAGAACAAGGTTTTCAAAAGTTTCATAATCTGATTTTTGAAAAAAAGTTTTTTTTAAATGGCTACGTTTAAGAAATTTGTTAATGCATGTTTAGAAATATTTAGATCATCATTGTCTCTTGAGTCTGCATATAATCAATATTCAAATACAAGTTGTCTACTAAGATTGTTAGGTGTGCAAGAATCATGCTTTATGGGAATTAAGGAATCGATCCAGAACAAACAAACTGTGCAAATTAAAAAGAACAAATGGATACTCGATAGTGGATGTTCTAGACACATGACTGGGAATCCAGATATGCTGAATGATATAATATACAAAGGCGGAGGACTGGTTAACTTTGGAGACAATTCGAAAGGTTATGTGATCGGCATCGACAAAGTCGGTAACTCTGAAACTCCTATCATTACTAATGTTTTGCTAGTTAAGAATCTGAAACACAATCTGCTAAGTATAAGTCAACTATGCGATAAAGGATATAAAATTAAATTTGAAAAAGATAAGTGTCACATTGAAGATAATAATTCAACCATAATTTTTGAGGGAATTAGGAAAAAGAATATTTATATTCTTAGTATGAAAATTTCAAATGATAACTTGTGTCTTTTGGCAAATGCAAGTGACCCTTGGATTTGGCATAAGAGATTTGGGCATTTGAATTTCAAACTCTTATCTAGACTGTCAAAAAATGATCTAGTAAGAGGCCTCCCTAAAATGAATTTTAAAGTAGATAGTCTATGTGATGCATGTCAACTAGGAAAACTTAGAAAAAGCTCCTTTAAATTAAAAGATATGATTTCAACTTCAAAACCTCTTGAATTACTTCATCTTGATTTATTTGGTCCATCTCAAATTCAGTCATTAAATCACAGTAAATATGTTTTTGTAATTGTAGATGATTATTCTAGATTTACATGGACAATATTTTTAAAACATAAAAGTGATATTTTTGAATATTTTAAGAATTTCTCAAAAAGGGTTCAAAATCAATTTTCTCAAAAAAAAAATTATAACCATCCGTAGTGATCACGGTGGTGAATTTGAAAATGAAAAGTTTGAAGAATTCTGCAATAAAAAGGGAATAATTCACAATTTTTCATTTCCAAGAACTCCACAACAAAACGGAGTAGTAGAACGTAAAAATAGGACGATTCAAGAGTGTGCGAGAATTATGCTTTCTGATAGTAATTTACCAAAGTACTTTTGGGCAGAAGCAGTTGCTACAGCCTGTTATATTTTAAATAGAATTTTAATTAGACCTTTAACTGATAAGACATCTTATGAACTTATTTACTCAAAGAAACCTAAGGTATCTTATTTTAGAATTTTTGGAAGTAAATGTTTTATTTTAAATACAAAAGATAACTTAGATAAATTTGATCCTAAATCAGACAAAGGTATCTTTATCAGATACTCTAATAAAAGTAAAGCATACAGAGTATTTAATTTAAAAACTAATACCATCGAAGAAACAATGCATGTTTCATTTGATGAAAATTTCAAAAATTTTGAAGAAATAAATGATGAAGAGGATTTAATCACTCAAAACCAAGAGTCAACTGAAACTAATAATGAATTAAATCATCCTAATAAAAGGATTAAACTTTTAAAAGATCACCCTATAGAAAATATACTTGGAGATATGCAATCTGTTGTTAAAACTAGAAACCAACTAAGTCAAATGAGTAATGTAGCTTTTATATCAACTATTGAACCCAAAAATCCAGAAGAAGCATCAACTGATGATTCATGGATTTTGGCTGTGCAAGAAGAATTAAATCAATTCACTAGAAATGATGTTTGGGAACTTGTTCCTAGACCTGAAAATAAAACTATAATTGGAACTAAATGGGTTTATAAACATAAAATGAATGAACAAGGAGAGGTTGTTAGAAATAAAGCCCGGTTAGTCGCTCAAGGTTATTATCAAGAAGAAGGAATAGATTTTGATGAAACCTTTGCCCCCGTAGCAAGATTAGAAGCCATTAGGATTCTACTTGCTTTCGCAAGTCATAATAATTTCAAATGGATGTTAAAAGTGCATTTTTAAATGGTTTTGTAAAAGAAGAAGTATTTGTTAAACAACCACCACTTTTTGAAAATGATAAATTTCCAAATCATGTTTACAAACTTAAGAAAGCTCTATATGGTCTAAAGCAAGCTCCTAGAGCCTGGTATGATAGACTAAGATTTTACTTGTTACAATCAAATTTTGAAATAGGTAAAGTAGATAATACTCTTTTTATTAAAAGAAATAAAAATGATATTCAACTAGTACAAGTCTACGTAGATAATATCATTTTTGGATCAACTAATTTTGAAATGAATAAAGAATTTTCTGAAATAATGACAAAAGAGTTTGAGATGAGTCATATGGGTGAATTAAACTTCTTTTTAGGATTACAAATAAAACAATTAGATAATGGTATCTTTATTAGTCAAGAAAAATATGCTAAAGATCTAGTTAGTAAATTTGGTTTGACTACTGCGAGTGGAAAACCCACTCCCATGGCAACCAATGAGTATCTTAGTAAAGAAGATCTCTCGAAAGATGTAGATCAAAAATTATATAGAGGAATGATTGGATCACTACTCTATATCACTGCGGGTAGACCTGATATCATGCATAGTGTCTGTCTTTGTGCAAGGTATCAATCCCAACCTAAAGAAACTCACTTAAAAGCTGTAAAACGTATTATAAGATATGTTAAACACACCTTTGATTATGGCTTATTTTATCCTAAAAATGATTCGTTTGACTTAATATCCTACTGTGATGTTGATTATGCTGGTTGTAAATCAGACCGAAAAAGTACAAGTGGAACTTGTCACTTTTTAGGGCATTCTCTGATTTCCTGGTTTAGTAAAAAGCAAAATACAGTTTCTCTATCAACAACTGAAGCAGAGTATATTTATGCTGCTTTGGCTTGTTCTCAAGTAATATATATGCAACAAACTTTAAAAGATTTTGGTTTAAATATCTCAAAATCATCAATTTATTGTGATAATACTAGTGCAATAAATTTATCCAAAAATACTACTTAACATGCTCAAACTAAACATATTGATATCAGACACCATTTTCTCAGAGATAATATAAGTAGAGAAGTAATTACTCTCGACTATATCAATTTTGAAAATCAAATTGCTGATATCTTAACAAAACCCTTAAATGAATCTTCATTTACTAAATTAAGAAGAGAATTAGGTATTTGTTCATTAACCGAAATATAAAATATAAATAACAAAGTATAATTAAAAATTAATTCAAAATAAATTAAATAGGCAAAAATTAAAGAACCATGTCGACATTCCCCCTAGACCCATGTCGACATATAACGTTTTTATTTTTTAAATTTTTTTCCCACCAAAATTCAAATAAGTGGTTATATATTTCTCCTATTTCGAAATTTTCTTCATTATCTATGTTTTCTTTCTATCATATCTTCTGAGATCAGTTTATCAATGGCCTCCTCTTCCAAATCAAACTTAAAATCAACTTTTTTGTTCCCATCGCCTACTTCTGGTCCGTGTCAACAATCAACGCTCGCTCGTGTAACGAAAATAGAGGATTCTCTGAAAGATACCCTTCAGTTAATGACTGAAATCCAAGTGATGCAACTTCGAATGGCCAAAGAACAAGAGAGGCAAGGCAAAATCCTTAGGAATTTGCAAAAATTTCTGATGGATAATCATGCTAACCCAATCTTGATTGACGAGGACTCTTCAGGAGATCATGAACAAGAGGAAAGTGAAGAAGAAGAAGAAGAACCAATGGAAGAAGAGCATGCGGAAGACAACGACAAAGTTGTTTGCGTTGGCGAAGTGTGCTTTGACAAAGAAGGAAATCTTGTCGAACAACGTGGAAATTTCTATTTCCACTATCCAAATTGTTCGGTTCATAGATCTCCTATGTTCAAAGACACACATTAGTTTCTTCTCTTTCTTTTCTATTTTGTTGTTTGTTTTTTTTCGATCTCTACGAAAAATGTAAATATAAACAAATATATAATTAATAAATAATGTGTGTTATTATATATGTTCTATTAAAAGTATTATTATATAGATTCTTAGTTAGGAGAGTTTGTAATTTAGGACTAAGTTTTTAGGTTTACAAGTAAGTATTGATGATAACACTATCATCATATAGGATATTAGACTAAGAGTTATATAGTTTAGAGTTAGTTTGTTTTTTGTTGATGACAAAGGGGGAGAAATATAAAATAGGGTAGTTAGGCATAGATTAAGGGGGAGTTATTAGATTTAGGGGGAGTTATTAGGATAGAAGTAATATTTTATAAACAAAGGTTGTCATCATCAAAAAGGGGGAGATTGTTAGTCCATGAGTTGATGGTTTTGATGACAACAACCTTAGAATAAGATTATAAAATATAAATACTAACATTATAGTTTAGATATATATGTATATGCAGGATTTAACCATGCAGGTACCAAGAATGAAGACTGTACAGTATAGAGATTCAAGATATCAAGATTGAAGACTCATGAGTATCAAGATTATCAAGAGTTCAAGATTTCAAGATAAGTATTGAGTCTAGAATTTTGTTAAAACTTCACAATAGCACTGAAATCTTCACTCCATTTTTCTTTTGGGATGGAACCCATTTCTACCTTTTTAGTGGCTTACAAACCCACGACAAGTAGCTTACAAACCTACGACAAGTGGCTTTCAAACCCACAAACATCCTAGTTTTGTACAAGTTTTCGAGTCCTGACATAATGAGATATTCTGCAGGAAGAAGCTTGCAAAACTACTTCAAAATGTTTTTCAAAACAACTTCGGAATGATTTTCAAAATTTCTTTTCAAAATGTTTTAGCCTTAAAAATTATCTTTTCAAATGATTTTCAAAAAGATGTTTTAGCCTTAAATATTCTTGTTTTTAAACTTCGTTTGTTTTAAACTATCTTTTAATTATAATATATTTATACTTAGATTTAAATATAAAATTATAGTAAAATTATATATATTGTTCTCTATATTTATCTATGTATTTTATCTATAGTCAAGTATATTTATAAAGTTTAAAATAGTTTTAATATAAGATAAAGGTTATTTTCAAAGAAAAACAAAACATCAAAATTTCCTTTGGGATGTCAACATGCCCTAGTACCCCATGTCGACATAGTGTCAGTTAGTTTCAAAATTTGAATTTCAAAAGAAGTGTCTATTCGCCATAACCTTTCACGAATGGACATGACTGTTGTTCTTCTATAAATAGGGGTTAGTTTCAACGAATTTAAGATCAGATTTTCTGGTTTTTCACTTCTCTTCTTCTTCCACATTTTCTTATTCAAAATCCTATCATCACTCTGCCGGAATCAACATTGAATCTAACTAGATTATCTCTGGTTTGATTCTCTATCACTATCTCAACGAGATCCAAGTGCTATTCAGAGTTATAGGCTTCTTTGTAAACTATCTAGCGAGAAAAGGTGTGATTGTAGCCTTGGAAATCAATCAAGCGAGAAAAGGTGTGATTGTAGCCTTGGAAATCAATTGGGTGAACTTGTTGCCTCGGAAATCAAGCATCTCTACCCAGAATATTGTGATTCTGGAGGGTGTACCTCGTAGCCTTGAAACCGAGGGTTGTAATTGTTGAATTGCCTTTGAAAGGAAATCCATACTTAGTTGTGCGGGACTGGATGTAGGGTAACCCCGAACCAGTATAAAATCCGGTGTGTTCTTTCCTTTACTGCATTTACTTTATTTCTACATCTGTGTTTGTTTCTGTGATTATATCTGTGTTTGAATATTGCATACATTTGTGTTCAAATTAACATAAACTCAAAAAGATTTAGTAATTTCTTAAAAACACTATTCACCCCCCCTCTAGTGTTATTCCTAGCCTTAAGATCCATATTCCGCATTCCTCTCAAAAACAACATGGTAATGAAATAGAGATCCAACCAGACTCAAATGAAACCAAAACTAACCAAGGAACCACACAAGCACAGTAACATGTATGCAACAGAGGAGACTTCATATGCAAAGCAACAATTTCGACACTTCAAGTCCAACAAGAATTTATGGCCAGTGAATAGGATACAATGAGATCGTCAGATCATGATACATACACATACAACAGTTCAGAGGATAAAAATGCTCAAGGACAAGTGAGCACATGAATACATGAACGAACACAACAGTTCAACATGGATGAATCGAAGCAATTGGATATGCAAGCTCAGCTTCAGACATGAACAAAGTCAACATGAATGCATACAACATACAACATAAAGTTGACAAACAAGCATATGCAACAGAGCAATAACAAAGTCAAGGTCAAGGTCATGTTTCAAAAAAAAAACAGTGAAGCAGTTTATAAAAGAAATGATCAAAAAGTGGCAGTTCAAACAAAGTCAAGCCAAGGAGTAGAAAAGGTCGTAGTTGAATAAGTTGTTAGCAGTAAACAATTAACAAATTCGAATATATTTAAACATATTTGAATATATCAGAAATCAGAGCAAAGAATGGAACGAAGTCAAAATATATCTGAAATTCAAATACAAGCTGGAAGAGAACGATGAACAAGTCAAGGTAGCAAAGAACGGAACTAATAATTCAAACAAATTAAAGTATCAGAGATGAAAAAAATCAAAAATCATTAAAACCGTTCAAACAAGGATCGAAGGGCCGAGCACAATAAATCAACGCAAGTGATAAAATCATGAAAAATTCAAACCAAATTTTACGAACGAAATTATAGGCTTTTCATCCCTATAAATACACCCAATTCATCATCGTCAGAATTATCGAGTTCAAGTTCAAGTAAATCAACACAGTAAATCAAGTAAATCACATACCAATTTTCAAGCTCGACAAAATTGAAGAGGCCGCAAGCTATCAAAGTTAAGGGAGTCGATTGACGAAGCAAAGCATAGAAAATTCTTCAATTCAATCAATCGAATTCAGGCGACATCTTTAATTTTCACCAAAATCCTAGTTTGTGAAGAGCAACATAAAGGAACGGCTGAAAATACTCGAACAAACAATAAAAGGGGAGACTATCTTTAATTTTTTTGGACCGTTCTTATTATTTAGCTTTGTATTTTTTTAATAATAGGGTTTTGAGTTTTAGTTGTTTATTTGTAATTTTTCTCTTTTAATTTTGTATAAACTCTAGTTGTGTAACTAGGTTACAAATTACGGGGCGTAGTTTGAGAATTCGCAACTTAGTGGCTGAGTTGTGGCAGAGTTTTGAGCTTAGAGTTAGGTTAATCGAGTTAGCGGGTGTCGCGAGTTTACGTGTGTTTGTAAGCGTCTGATTACCTAATTTCTAGTAGAAACCTTGGGGGCAGCACGTAGGCAGGTTATTGCCGAAGCTGGGTAAAACCATGTGTGATCTTTTTTGCTTTGCTTTCTACTTCTGTTTTTATTTTTATTTCCGCATTAATATCTAGTATCACCCTATTCACCACTCTCTAGGGTGAAACGATCCTACAAGTGGTATCAGAGCTAGAAACAAAAACCATTTTTCTGTTTTAAAATTTTGATTTTTTTTTAAAATGGCTTCTTTTAATAATGCTTTTGCTAAAGGTCAGTCCATAGTTGGACCATCCATGTTCAATGGTGAATATACTTATTAGAAAAATAGAATGAAATTTTTTCTGAAAACCATAGATGCATGGAATATTGTTGAAACGGGATATAGGACACAAACAATAATGGTAGATAATCAAGAAGTTGAAAAATCTATGGATCAATGGACAGATCTTGAAAATAAATTGCAAAATGCTAATGCTAAAGCTATGAATTTTATTATTTGCTCATTAGATCAAATTGAATGTTACCGTGTCTCACATTGTCTAACTGCGCAGGAAATCTGGCACACACTTGAAGTGACTCATGAAGGAACCTCCCAATTTAAAGAATCTTGCCTTGCCATGCTTAGTAGTAAGTACGAGAACTTCACAATGGCAAAGGATGAAAGTGTCAAAGAAATGTATGGACGACTTTCTAATCTTGTATACAAATCAAAATCTCTAGGAAAACCATACACAGAACTGGAAATAGTTCGAAAAATCCTCAGAATTTTTGAAGCAAAAGTGACTGCCATTCAAGAATCAAAGGATCTGAAACAAATTAAAGTTGAAGAAATCATCGGAAATCTCACCACTTATAAGCTAGAAATCAAATCAAGGAAGAACGTGAAGGAGGTGATACACGAAAGAAATCAATAGCTCTCAAAGGAACAACGGAAAGTGAAGATGATGATGAAACAGCTGAATTGGCACTAATAATAAAGAGATTCAAAAGGTGGAACCACAAATATGGAAATCCTGCCCTAAATCAACAACTGAAGAACAGAATCGTCAAAGTTCTAGACAACTCGGAAGAGCAGGAGATCATTTGTCACAAATGCAATAAACCTGGTCATATCAAGCCAAATTGTCCTCAAAATCAATTCAGCAAAGGAAAGAAACCGAAAAGGAGAAGTTTTGCAGCTACTTGGGATAAAAGTGAAGAAGATGGTAAAAGCACTGATAGTGAGAGTGAAAGAGCAAATCTGTGTTTTTCAGGAGAAACAAGTGACATGATGATGACGAGCCAAGCGAGGTATCAAAACTTACTCACTCTCAGTTACTTATATATTTTCATGAAATAAATGGTTGTTTTGAAAGACTTAAGGAGAAGTACGCTAAAATTGAATCACAAAAAGATGTTTGATAGAACTAAATATGCAGCTTGATCAAATGGTTCAAAACTATAGAAATAGGTGCCTTAAGTGTGATAAGTGTCCATCATTTGAAGAGGAAATAAAAAAATCAGAAATTAAAATTAAATCGCTTGAAATGAAATTTTGATTTTGAAAGAAAGTGAAAACACTAGGAGAGAAAATTCTATTAAATAGTGCACTATGTTATTGAATGGAAATGAATCTCTCAAAACACAAGTCCAAGAATTGTCTACAACTTTAGGAAAATTCTCCAAAGGAGAAAGATCACTAAATATGCTATTAAGGAAACAAACTATTAATACTGTTAGACAAGGACTTGGGTATAATCAATTTGAAAGAGTTAGAAGTGAAACTAATCATGTAAACTCCAAGTGCACGATTTGTAGAAAATTGGACACAATCACAACAATTGCTGGTATAGACCCAAACACGTGAAAATCATACCAATTTGGGTTCCTAAAGGCAGGAATGTAAAATCCCTTTGAATCAAACAAATCTGGGTGCCAAAAGGAATAAACATAGACTGTTTGGGTTCTACGCAAACTTGTTTTTCAAAATCTTTTGTCACTAACAATCATGGACCTATAAAAACAAATATGTCATAAAAATCTTTCCTCGTGTAGGTGTGTTTGCAGGCTAAGGAACAACAAGAGTGGTACCTGGATTCTGGCTGTTCCAGGCACATGACGGGCGACAAATCAAAGTTCCTTAGCCTAGAGAAATACAAAGGTGGCAGAGTCACAATGGGTAACAACGATGTATTATATGTTGAAAATCTGTACCATAGTCTGATTTCAATCAGCCAGTGTAAGTAATTCTAGAGTCCGTTCATATGGATCTATTTGGACCTAACGATATTGCAAGCTTAGATGGTAAGAGATATTGTTTTGTATTGGTTGATGATTACTCTAGATACACATGGGTATACTTCTTTATCTTACTTCTTCTAGACCAGACATTGTTTTCTCTGTTTGTTTATGTGCACGGTTTCAGTCAAATCCAAAGGAATCTCATTTAAAAGCTGTAAAGAGGATTATAAGGTATTTATTGCACACCCCACGGTTTGGTCTTATGGTATCTAACTTATCATAACTTTGAGTTAAATGGGTATTCAGATGCAGATTATGTTGGTAGTCTGGTTGATAGAAAAAGTACTAGTGGAACATGTTTTATGTTGGGACATTCATTAGTTGCATCACATTTCCAAAGAAACTATCTGCATAATTTTCATTTCAACTGATTTTCAATTGTCAGACATTTTTACAAAACCCTTCCAGAAAATAGTTTTTGTCGACTTCATCTCAGATTAGGCATTTCAGAAATTTGATTTTTGGATTTGGTCTTAAATGCTTATGTTAATTAATATGACTCCCCACTGATTATCAAAAAGATAAATAGTGACTGAAAAAAAGGGTGATGAGTGTTGATCTTGATCATACATTATGACTTGAGATAGTATATGTAGTAAATTTCTTTAAAAATTTAAACAAAATTTGTAATAACTTCGATTGGTAATAATTCCATGACCATCTCTATTTCTATCATATTTCTAACGACCATCATTCATCAAAATCCAATATAGTATGTCAAAATGTGGTATTTAAACAGGAAATTATTCATTTTTTTAATTAATTAGCAAAAAAATCATCCAAAAGTACTCACTCTCATTTAAAAGTCCTCACGGTTATGCATGGGTGAACTACTTGGAACCTTTGATTATGTGCTTTCATGCTCATTTAAAAGTCCTCACGGTTATGCATGTATGGAACACATATCAAAATTGATTATTAAATAGGCGAGTTGATTCTAACCCCATTTAAAAGTCCTCACGGTTATGCGTGGTTAGAAGATGCTTGAAATTCATTTTTTTTAAATTGGGAATACTACTAATCTCATTTAAAAGTCCTAACGGTTATGCATGATTAGTAAGTATTCCAATTCCTGTCATAAATACACCACAAATGGACACGACTATATGGTTTTCTTTACAGACATCACCCTTATCACTCTAAATTGGAATATATGCCTAACAAAGTATTTATGATTTTTGTTTGATTTTTTTATTGAAATTTAATATTTATACCCGAATAGGTATTAATGTTGTATTAATGTCTATCACTTTATCTCTATTTTCTAATACTATTACTCTTTTGCTGATAACAAAAGAGGGAGAGAAGTTAATATTTTGGCAAATAAGTTCAAATTTTATATTTGCATATTCCCATCTAGGTTCATTGCATTTTTTATTTATGCATATGTGAAGGTGGAGGGCTTTATTGTAAGGGGAGTATTCAAATAAGGGAAGCTCATGGAATTCATCAAGACCAAATACATTTGATAGAGTCAAAATCTTAATATATGTTTGTTATCATCAAAGGGGGAGATTGTAGAATAAAATAGCCTATGATTTTTGTTTGATGATACTAAACATATAGATATTTGTTTAAATGTATTTGTTATTGTACTATTTTATTTTTCCACATAATTAAATAAATATTTATTGAATAAAATGAATAACTCAGAATTCATATTTAAACAAATATTTTATTCAAACAAATATTTTATTACAAATTCAAATAGTACAAATTTGAATTCTCACTACATTTACACATTTTCAATTACAATTTCAATTACAACACAATTTTCACCTCACTACATATTCACTCTCACTCGTATTTGATCTTCAACTCTGTTCCAGCCTATATCCAACATCTGAACTATCTGCAAAATAAACATTGATGCAGCAAAATTGAAAAAGAAAATATTTTGTAGTGCACAATAAAGTGTGTGTTTTGAAAATTTTATTTGCCTCAGTTATTTGGGTTGTTCGTCATCATTTTTGTTAATTCATCTTACACGAACAACTTGTAACATGCACAGTGTATCAATATACATGCCACAAGGCCGTGCACACCAATATACACTTGCTTGTTGAAATCGCAGGGACAGGTGAGCACAAAGTCAAACCCAAGCAAAAATGGATTCAACTCAAGTGAAAATGCTCGACCAAAACAAGACCACAATACTAAAGTACATGAAACCAGATTACAAGAACACACACCAAATATACCAAAGAGCCATAGAAAACTGAAGTGCACCAGACCCACACATGAATTATTTCAGGCATGAACATAGCAAGTTAAAGGCATGAACACAAATGCAAACATTCAGGCATGACTGCAATGAACACATTGAAGCTGCAGCAGTAACATACACACATGTATACATATATACAGTGACATCAAGCTACACTCAGGTCCAAAATGAAATGACTCGAAGCAATGCAAGAACAGTTCACCAGACACATGCAACATTTCAACCCAGATCAATGAACACAAGCCAGTGGAACAACACCCCACAGACCAGATTCAATAACACATGAAGTCTCAAACAAAACCAGACCAGACTCCAAAATGCAAAGCAACATTGGAACAAGACAGCAACAATTCAACTAGATCACAAAATGTATCAAGGCAGTTTTCAAATCAATGTACACATGAACTCTCAACCAAATCATAGTGCAGACACATGAATGAGCAAATGCAATTTTTAACTCGAAGCAATGTAAGGCTAACAAGATTCAAATCAACAATATGCAAGCACATGAAAACAAGTCTGACCACAAAATGTACAAAGGCACAATGAACACAAATGACAATGCATATGGCACAATGGATGCAACACAAACCAGTGTGGATGTGAAGATCAAAACAACAAAGCACTGAAATAGAGATCCAGCCAGACTCAAATGAAATCAAAACTAACCAAGGAACCACACAAGCACAGTAACATGTATGCAATAGAGGAGACTTCATATGCAAAGCAACAATTTCGACACTTCAAGTCCAACAAGAATTTATGGCCAGTGAATAGGATACAATGAGATGGTCAGAGCATGATACATACGCATACAATAGTTCAGAGGATACAAATGCTCAAGGACAAGTGAGCACATGAATACATGAATGAACACAGCAGTTCAACATGGATGAATCGAAGCTACTGGATATGCAAGCTCAGCTTCAGACATGAACAAAGTCAACATGAATGCATACAACATACAACATGAAGTTGACAAACAAGCATATGCAATAGAGCAATAACAAAGTCAAGGTCAAGGTCATGTTTAAAAAAAAACAGTAAAGCAGTTTACAAAAGAAATGATCAAAAAGTGGCAGTTCAAACAAAGTCAAGTCAAGGAGTAGAAAAGGTCGCAGTTGAATAAGTTGTTGGCAGTAAAGAATTAACAAATTCGAATATATTTAAACATATTTGAATATATCAGAAATCAGAGCAAAGAATGGAACGAAGTCAAGATATATCTAAAATTCAAATACAAGCTGGAAGAGAACGATGAACAAGTCAAGGTAGCAAAGAACGAAACTAACAATTCAAACAAATTAAAGTATCAGAGATGAAAAAAATCAAAAATCATCAAAACCGTTAAAAAAAGGATCGAAGGGCTGAGCGCAGTAAATCAACGCAAGTAATAAAATCACGAAAAATTCAAACCAAATTTTACGAACGAAATTATAGGCTTTTCATCCCTATAAATACACCCAATTCATCATCGGCAGAAGTATCGAGTTCAAGTTCAAGTAAATCAACACAATAAATCAAGTAAATCACATACCAATTTTCGAGCTCGACCAAATTGAAGCGACCGCAAGCTATCAAAGCCAAGGGAGTCAATTGACGAAGCAAAGCAAATTCTTCAATTCAATCGATCGAATTCAGGCGGCGTCTTCAATTTTCACCAAAATCCTAGTTTGTGAAGAGCAACATAAAGGATCGGCTGAAGAAAGTATTCAAACAAAAAATAAAAGGGGAAACTATCTTTAATTTCTTTGGGCCGGTCTTATTATTGGGCTTTGTACTTTTAATAATAATAGGGTTTTGAGTTTTAGTTGTTTCTTTGTAATTTTTCTCTTTTAATTTTGTATAAACTCTAGTTGTGTAACTAGGTTACAAACTACGGGGCGTAGTTTGAGAATTCGCAACTTAGTGGCTGGGTTATGGTAGGGTTTTGAGCTTAGAGTTAGGTTAATCGAGTTAGCGGATGTCGCGAGTTTTACATGTGTTTGTAAGCATCCGATTACCTAATTTCTAGTAGAAACCTTAGGGGCAGCACGTAGGCAGGTTATCGTCGAAGCTGGGTAAAACCGTGTGTGATCTTTTCTGCTTTGCTTTCTATTTCTAGTTTTATTTTTATTTCCGCATTAATATTTAGTATCACCCTATTCACCCCCCATCTAGGGTGAAAACGATCCTACATATCAGTAGCGTTCTAATTGGTGGCAATGCATCCCTATGATTTAGGATGCATGATAACATGATTTTTGATTTGTAATAGTTAAGTCCCAGGAGAACACGGGATTATATTGGTATATGATATGTTAAATTCTAAGTGGATGTAGAATGATTAAGATTTATGATTGACACTTAAGCAAGGATTTGAATCCTCAGCTATAATGGTCTTGAATGGCCTTTGATTTGTAGGTGAATCTGGAGGAACCATATAATTCACCACGATTGGTCTAGTGGATAGGCAGAGAGCGCAAACAATGACATTTGCTAGTCTCAAAGTTTGCTCCTGAGCAAAGCACGCCTTATATTCACAAAGCGTACTTTGAAGGGCAAATGTTACCCGTAAATTTTCCACAGTCTCGGAATAGACTCAAACAAATAGACTGGACTACAAACAAAGATGAAATGGATCAAGAGCTTAAAGGGATACTTAGAATGATGGTATGAAGCAACATAAGAAGTTCAAGAGGAAAAGAAGCAAACAAAAGTGATCGGTACCGATCACTTTTATGGTCAGTACCAAGTTGTTTTTCTTAAGGGGGTCCACACTTGGGCCTTGAAGAATAGGAGCCTGCAAAAATATGAAGGAGTTTGGATCACAATCGAGGTCGGTATTGACATGATTGGTCTTATCGATTTTTATGGGGGATGACCACTTCATGCTGGATTTTCAGATCTGAAAATTGAGACGTATTCAAGCCTGGATAGCGAGATTTATGTTGGGATATATCTATAAGTACTAGCAACCTTCAACTAGAAGGCAAATGTTTTTGAGGGGGGAACTTTGGAATCTTCTTCTCAAAAAGCCTCTAGAAAATCCGAGATTCACTAGATTATGGTCGAATTTTGATGGTAAACATTGCAAAGATAAAACTATCAATAACAAGGATTAAGTGGATGTAGGCCAAAGTATTTGCTAAACACTATAATAATTGTGTGTTTAATCTTCCTTCACTTGATTTTCTTCGCTTTTACCTTCGTCTAATTTGGATACAATCAACTTTGGGGTGTTGTGTCAATTTTTGGCGCAATATTTTAGTGCTTTCACCGAGAGGGGCTTGGATTTGAGATTTGGGGAAGATAAAGAGGCCTGCTACAAGAGCTATTGCTAGACCAAGCTAACTAGAACAAGGGGGTAGCCAGGAGGTGTCCTTAAGTTCAAACTCACCTTCTATCTATATTACTAGAGAGAAGATGGAAAGGATGATTATAGAGATGCAGGAAAGATTAATGGATTGACAAGAGTAGATGTTTGATGGATTTTCTAGAAGAATGAAGCAACAAAGGAGAGTCAGAGCAGTTGGAATTCAGAATTAGAGGCCGAAAGGCAGAGAAAATGCATAAGAGAATAGAGTAAAGAAAAATGGAGCCGACCCCTTACGCCAGAACAACTTAGTACCGATTAAAATTAGACTGGTACCGACCATAATAGTCAGGGAGGCATGACTGATTCAAGCGTTAGACGGGTTGGGATACTAAAAACGGGAGATGTTAGAGTCAGAGATGCAGACCAGAATGTACAACAACAAGGGTTAAGATCAGAAACTCCCCGTAGGAACAAGAGGCATGATGAAAATTTGAGACAAGGGTGCGCTGAGCCCCAGAGATTTTCGTTGAATGATAACGACATGATTACTGATATGATAAGACATGTTTTGAGAGGTGGGCTCCCAGATCAAAGTTTGGAGGGTATAAATAGAAACCCATTTACCCTAAACATTTGATACCAAGAACTCACCTGATTTTAAGCTATCAACGCTGGAGATATATAACAAAAGAACGGACCCAACTGTTTATTTAATGAGATATATCAAGCACATGGAAGTGTAGGTGCTTCATAAGAAGTGATGGGATGATGCTTCCCATTGTACTTGACAGATTTAATGGTAACGTGGTTTCATTAGCTTGAGAATGGGTCCATCAGCACATGAACCAGACTAGTGGAGAAGTTCATAAACCAGTTCAGAGTTAGCGATCAAAGAATGTAAGGATACATTCGAGTGTTAGATAGAGAGCAGGTGAGACCCTGCGGAATTATTTGACCAGATTCAACACAGCAACATCCATCAACAGTTCTGATGACAATGGTTTTCGGAGTTGCAAATAAGACCGATTTCAAGATCACTTTGGAAAGAGATCCATAGTGGATCTTGTGGATTTCTACCATCAAGCTGAAAGATATCTACACCAAAAGGATGCTGAAGCAGGGAATGCTGAAGCTAACACCGTAGAGGATGAAGGACCATCTAAGGCAAGATATGGAAAGGATTAAGAAAAAACAAAAGCCGATGATGGCTTCGGAGGATCGAAGCGACAGAAGAGGAACCGAAGTTCTTGTCTTACACTTAATTGATAGGGACGCCAAAGAGGATCTATCTTGATACGAGGGGTTGGATTCCCTACGGAAAACCGACGAAGCGAGAATCCACAGATCGAGAGAGAAAGTCTGTAGAATACCGCCTATTCATAAGCTGGATGGGAATGAAACAACGAATACAAGCATCTACGCGACTTGATAGAGGAGCAGGTTTGGATATCCGACTTCAACAATATGTAAGGTATCAAACCACAGTGTTGCAGTAGGAGCGACCACCATCCGTGGTTGATGTACCCAATCGCAGCCATGGATCTTAGTCGAGAATGATTATCCTATGATCATGATGGATTGAAATCATGTTTAATTTTTGCATTTTGATTTTTCATTGAATAAACTGTGAAGGATTACCACCGACTACTTACACTATACGGGATCTCGATCAGTCCCAAGGCATGCTATAGGTTAAGATACGAGGGTGATCCTTGACTAGATTAGATTGTTTTTTATTTTCCTTGATGTGTTTCATTTAAAATTTATGAACAAGTCAGTGATGGATATTTGAATATGGATGATAATTGATGTTGATCTAATTGATGCTATTGGAACATAATCATCCCTTAAACCTGATATAAACTGATAGGAATTGGTTCCCCCAGATGAAAAGATGGGGGCATTGAACCATGAAGTGCAAGTTCCCTTGCTGGAGAGCGAGTGGATGAACTTATACAGGATAGCAAGTCCCCTCATCGAAGAGTGAGCGATTGACGCGCTCGGATATTGGGTCCCCTCGTCGGAGAGCATGCGGATTTGGCTCAATCTAAATTAGTAATATTATGGTCTACAGATATCTAAGCTTGACCTTAGGATTTGAAAGCCTTATGATTTGATAATGATTAAATGATTAATGAATGCCATTGCCTTGATTCAGTTGGAATTACGTATAATGGAATGCTACATGATACTAAAAATTTATAAGTAATGTTCCAATTGATGGCAATGCACCCCTATGATTTAGGATACATAATAGCATGATTTCTATTTTGTAATAGTTAAGTCCTAGGAGAACACAAGATGATATTTATATATGATATGTTAAATTCCGAGTGGATGCCAAATGATTATGATTTATGACTGACACTTAAGCAAGGATTTGAATCCTTAGCTATGATTGTCTTGAATGACCTTTGATTTTTACATGAATCCAAAGGAACCAGATGATTCGCCACGATTGGTCAAGTAGATAGTCAGAGAGCGCAAATGATGACAATTTGCTAGTCTCGAAGTTTGCTCTTAAGCAAAGCACGCCTTGTATTTACAAGGCGTATTTTGAGGGGTAAATGTTATCAGCAAATTTTACACAGTTTCGGAATAGACTCAAACAGATAGAATGAACTACAAACAAAGACGAAATGGATCAAGAGCTTAGAGGGTCACTTAGAAGGATGGTATGAAGAAACATAAGAAGTTCGAGAGGAAAAGGAGAAAACAAAAGTGATCGGTACCGATCACTTTTGTGGTCGGTACCGAGTTATTTTTCTTAAGGGGTCCACACTTAGGCCCTGCAGATTTGGAGTGAGTTCATACTTTGGTGACGATCATTTGTGATCAGTACCGACCATAATTGTTGTCAGTACCGACATGATTGGTCTTCTCGATTTTATGGAGGACGACCTATTTTTCATATCGAATTTTCGGATCTAGAGATTGAGATGTATTCAAGCATGGATAGCGAGATTTATTCTGGGTTTTGTCTATAAATACCTTTCAACCTTCAACTAGAAATGGAATTTGGAATCTTCTTCTCAAAAAGCCTCTAGCGAATCCGACCACTAGATTGAGATTGAATTTTGATTGTAAACATTATATTCCAGTGAGAAAACTATGAATAATAAGGATTAAGTGATCATGGGCTGGAGTATTTGTCGAACCACTATAAAAATTGTATGGCTGATCTTCTTTCACTTGATTTTCTTCACTTTTACCTTTGTCTAATTCGGATTTAATCAACTTTGGGGTGTTGTGTCAATTTTTAGCACAACAATATTAGTGATAAAAATGTCGCTAGTAATGAGTTCGAGAATATGTATGTTTCTAGCAACCCTAAATGGGTTAATTTTACCTTAAAAAAAAGAAAAATTCTACAAATAACAGAAACAAATCACTCAAGGGGACATATATGACAATTAGATCTATTTCACTACCCTATGATTGAAAAGCTATCAATAACAACCGTGAGGGTGCGAAATAGAGACTTGTAGTTTTATGGGATTGTAACATCTAAAAACTAATATCATCTGCATTCAACATACAGTACATTAACTGTGATTTTGATTATGCAAGTGGACTAGTCATGCAAATCACTGTTGTATATGCTAGTAACATTGAGAATAAAAGAGATAAACTTTGGGCTAATGTTGCTAAGGTAAATATACTAGCAAACTTCATTGGTTAATTACGGTTGATTTCAATACAATCTTATGTACTTGTGAAAAAAAGTGGAGTTTTACCCATTCCTTTTATATACTAGATAAACCAAACAACTTCATGTTAAAAACTGGTTTAACTGAACCTACTATAAACGGAAATAAGTTACTAGAAGATTTGGTAAGTATAGAAATATACAATGTAAACTAGATAAGATTCTTATATACAAGGTTCAGTTTCCTCTTTTCTCATGCTATAGTATTAGGCAAAACACGAGTTATCACACTCCACTAATTGTTAAATTTAATTCTAGTGATCATGTTGAAAACCATAATGTACTATTCGGATTCAAAAAATGATGGACATTAGAAGCTGATTATAATGAGTTTTTGAAAAATGTTTAAAGTTTTATTGTCATGGAACTAAACAATATCAATTCAACAAGTTCTGAAAATGTACAAAACAACAGTTAAAATGTTAGAATAAATGCAAAACTAATGAAATAGACAATATCAATAAATTAAGAGATAAAGGAGGAATTTCATAAAATATGTAACAATCCGCCATCCACGACCCTTTTGATTCTACATCCTAATCAAAGCTCATACCCCTAGGATGGTAAATGGCGGACAGTTATGGTAAAATATGATATAAACAATAAACATAGCTATCTACTTTTAACTACACTTTCGGAACTCATAGAAAAAGGAAATAAATCATAATATGATGTAAGAGAACTATTTGAACCAACTGGAAATAAACTTAAGTGTTTTTAAATCAACCTAAAATAACACTTCATGGTACGTAGTTCAATAATATTTTTACAATATTAAACTATTAGATAGCTAGATAAGCAATATAAATAGTACAGCTCCATAGAGTCCCCATCATCATCTTCTCACCTCAAGCACGTTGTAGACTCATGTTAACCTATTATAGGTAGGTACAAAAATAGAAATATATATGCCTTACAACTATTTAACGTATCATATTATCTTTATCCTCCTGCTGGTACACTTTACAGTATTAATGCTCCATCCCAGCCGTATATTCATATTGATATGCTTTACAACTATTCATTGTACCATGTTTCTAATGATATGTTTTACAATAGTAACAGACCCTCGCAGCTTTGCTTCCCTCAGATTGATACACTTTACAACTAATTAACATACCCTACTCCTACTGATATGCTTTAGAATATTAACATACGGCCTTGCAACTTTACTTTACCATTGATACACATTAGAATATTAACGTACAATGTTCCTGCTAATAAGCTTTACAATATTAACATATCTCACAAATTTATGGTCGAGTTACTTGTATCGATACACTCATACACATCCAAAATAATCATCAACAAGTATGTTACTCCACACATACACCTATACATTATTCAACATCTCAGCCCCTTTGGTCTAGGTTCAACATGCGTTTCTTTAGATGTTTAGACGTCTGATTAAACAATTTAGACTATCCATTTCAGATGTCATGTAACAACCCTCATTTTTATGATTCGGTATTTAAATAATTAATTTAAATATTAAGTCATTAATTAACGAAATGCCCCTTGCACTTGACTTTTAGAGATGGAGGAATTGAGTCTCAAAACACCCGTAGTTGAGACCACTTTTCTGACATGAGAAAAATGAGTACAAACTTGACTATGTTTGGAGTCGATGAATTTTTGAAGCAAATGTTGATTTTTGAGTGGATGAAATGAATTTGGGTAAAGGCCTATTAGCTTGCCTATAAGTGGAACTCTCTTTATAATTCTCATTCCACTTTCATATCACGTTACTTCCTCCTCTTCTTCTCCTAGTCTTTCTTTAACCTCCCCTTAATCCCTCCTTAATCCCCAAGTCCTATATCCTTCAAATAAAATTTCTAAATTCAACTAAAAATCTCCATAATTTCTCTCATCTAATTCTCTACAAAACCTATTAATGGATTGGCATGATGTTGTGATTTGGAGCTTCGTCTATAATTTAAAGAGAGGGAAAGCACAAGTTTTGGTGATTAGAGCTTGACTTAGGAAAAGAGAAGGTGAGTGGGATGATTCTCTAACTAAATTTACTTGTTAATCTTCATTATTTCATTTATCGATGATTATGGATTTATATGCAGTAGTTTGGAGATCGTTTGGATTGATTTAGGCTTATTGTTATGTTATAAACACGATGATTTTTGTTTGAGACCTTAATTGCTGTTTTTGAAATAATTAGTAAGCCTAAATTTTTATTATGGGCTAAACAATTGATTTTGTATGATGTTATTAGTGATTAGAGACTGATTAGAGATATAATTATATGCATATCATTAGATTATTCAACCATTTGAATGGATTTTGAAAAAAGTTAGTAAATTAATTAATTAGTTTAAGGGCTCTACACTTATCATTAAAGTGATTAGAGGCCTTATGTAACCTGGTTAGTATTTATAAATATTCTTTATGTAAATAAATAATTTTATAAATAAAAGCGATATTCAATAAAATAGCAATTTTATAAATTCTATAAAAGTGATATTTTATAAAATAGCAATTTCATAAAATATTATAAAAGTGATATTTTATAAAATATTTTACAAAATTGTGTAAAGGTGATATTTTTACAAAATTTTGTAAAGGTGATATTTTATAAAATAGTGATATTATAAAGTAGTGTAAAAATGATATTAGATTAAATAGTTATTTTTATAAAACAATACAAAGAGATATCTTATCAAATAATATGAGATTTTATAAAATAGTATGAATGATATACTTTATAAAGTAGATGAGATTTTACTAAATAATATAAAAGGATGTTTTACTTTATTGAAAAGATTTAGTAAATAAAATAAGTTTTAATTTAAGTAATAATTGAATTACTTACACGAATATATGTGTATGCATATGTGCATGAGCGAGTATAAGTATACGTGTATTTAAAGTGGTATAATAATCAAGATAATTCTTGTGTTGTAATTAGAATCATTGAATGTAGTTGTGTGTATATCCATATATATATATATATATATATATATATATATATATATATATATATCTGTGTGCATGCGTGCGCGCGCGCATGCGCGTGTTGTGTGTGTGTGTGTATATATATATGTGTATGTGAATATCCACATTTGTATATAAGCAAGTGGCAAGCGTCTCATGTAGCCATAGCGACCATTGCGTGCGCTCAGTTGCATGAGAAGGTACCGTATCGAGTAATCGCTTCAGTGAAGCCCAAAGCGTGATTTATATAGCAGTGGTGTGTTTGCGCATACATGTGTGCATAGGCGTGCACGAATAGGTGCATCGACACACATGCAAACAACACACAAAGTAAGAAGGCTGGTTGAGTTACTTTTGGCATACTAGAGGAGGTCGGGTCGCTAGATTTGCCCGTTGAACTCTATATGTGGAAAGAGTGGGTTTTGTGTTGAAATTGGTTTTCAAACGCATGAGGAACCACTTTCAAAACATCAACCAATGAACTTCGAAGAGGGTCTGATGGGTAGAGGCAAGCTTGGAAGGCAAAGCAGCTCATCGGGTGAAGAAACAGAGGAAACAACAGGTGAATTGGCAGGCGTAGCGATCGAGTGGCACCTGTCCTAGGCTTTATTGAGTGGGATAGGCTACCACTAGTCGATCGGTGATAGACCACTGGTGGACCGGTGGTACACCGACCTGGGCATAAAGCCCAGGTTAGGTGTCATTTAAGCGGGGGTTCTTCCCCTCTTTCAGGTGTGGATTCATGTGGAGCTTTGGCACAACTTTGAGAAAGACTATGGGCTATTCGGGGAGGAGGAAAGTAAGGCGAAGCTCGTGATTTGGTTGCGAATGTTAAGTTATTCTTACGAGATCAATAACGATCGGGCACGAGATCGGTACAACGATTGGTTACATGATCACATCCAATAAACGTGTACGATCGAGCGAAGTAACTCCATCCCTTCGGGCTTTAACCTCCGGGTATGTGTAGTTTGATGAATTGTATCGTCCTTATATTAGTGACCATGCATAGTGTTGATCTCATATTAGTGATCATATACAGTATTGGCCTTATATTACTGATCATACATGTCAATGGTCCTTTAATGGTGACCACACACGATGTTATATTTGATGTATACTTATATCTATATGGTATCGGTGTTCCTATGTGGTCCAGATGGTGTATTATATGAAATACGACGATTGTTCTATTTTTTGATAGAGGCGTGTATAAGTTATTTGAGAATTCATTGATGACTAAAAAGGAGGAGTGATGACAATCATTTACTATGGGTTCGCATATCACTTATGCTCGATGAGAGACACAGTGAGATCCGTAAAGGTATTAGATATTTAGAGTAGATTATATATCACCTATGTTGGATGTGGGACACGATGAGATCTACATGAGACCTACCACAAAGGCTGTAGCTCGGGGTCTAAGGTACATTTAGGTACTGCCTTTATTTACTATTGAGACTGGGTTTTAAGTATATAGAGTAGGTCGTATATCACCTATGCTCGATGAGGAGCACTATGAGACCTACACGAGTTCGATCACACAAAGGCGGCAGGGTTTATGGAACATTTAGGTACCGACTCTATTTATCTTAGACTCTCAAAAGGAGTCATTGAATCGCATTAGATGTCCGTAGTGCACTCCACTCGTCAGTAATAGTGAGTATCTGATTGCTATGTTGTGTGTGTTATTAGTTGGCTGATGTTATTGTTGTTATATTTATTATTATTGTGTACTTCGTGATAGACTTATATTATGATTACCTTACTTTTGGATGTTGGGTTACCTTTATCACATTGTACTCTTACATGTCAGTCACATTATATTAGTTGTGCTGACTCTTCGATTACAGGAGAATAGCAGGTTATAGTACGATCCCCTACTTTTAAGATGGGTTTACTTTACTTGTTTATGGACAGTCTGGATTACCCCTATGCCATGATTATGAATAGGACCGATTGCGCCTTAGTAGTTTCTTATTTATTTGTATATAGTTTTGATATATAGTATTTTTGAGATAGTTCCTCTCATACTAGGCTTTATGTCTGACCCGTGTTTTGTCTTATCTGTTTATGTCATAACAACTCTCGAGTACTCGATTGAGTAGTTTGGGGGTTAGTTAATTTTAGGGATATGCTTTCAGGATAATTGGAGGATTCTATGAAGGCGATGTTTGTGACGACCCACCTTTCTGACCCCTGGGAACGACACTTAATACATCCATGGTATTCATGTATCGTTGCCCAAGTATCTGAAAGACGAGTTGTCATGGGATAAAATATAAGAACAGAACAATAATCTTCATAACGAAACGGTTAAATATATAACATAAAATAAGACAGTACATAAGGTTACTCCCAACATGGAGTTATCAGAGTTACAACAAAAGTACTACTATCAGTCTAGATAGTTATAACAACCTGCCTTTAAATATACATACATAGAGCTAACATCTCATAACAGCGGAAATAAATAACTAAATAGACAAGGAGCCTCCTGCTTGTCCACCATCTTCAAAAGAGCCCAATGAAACCTGTCATTTTCGGACTACTCAAATATAAATGAGTACCCGAGAGTTTAGGGAAAACAAACAATTCGGGTCAGACAATAAGTTCGGTATGAGTAAATTCCAAATAAAAAAAATAGAACACACAAAATAACCAGTGAGACCACGTCGCAAAAATGCAGAACGTGTTTCTCCTCACAAGGACAACATCCAAACATAAAAGAATGGATACAAATAATTAAACATCGCGAAGAGTGCAAGACGCTTCCCGATGCAATTAAGAAAGAATCAATTCAAAGATTTGAATCAAAAATAAGGAAAAGGAATTTTTTCCAACAATGACTAGGAGGGTGCGCCCCCCTTACCAAAAGTATACCTCTAGAAAATATAGAGAACTACGATGGCTCTCGGAAACCTCCAAGCCGGACCCCGCCAACCTTACCGAGTATCCGAGTATTTCACATCTCCGTGCGCATACAACCAAAACCAATCTAGAGTAGATGTGAAAATACCCTAATGGGAGCAACCCCACATAGCTTGGCCCCCACTCGCTCTTTATTTAGTCATTTCCGATAAAGGATATCAATGCTCTAAATGAGCAACAAATTGTCTTAGATTGACGAAACAAAAACAAAAGGAAGAAGGGTATCGAAATTGATAGTCAAGATATCAACTATCGGGGATAACAAAGTGATCGTATATGGAAAATAAATCTTATACTTTTCACTGCTTGGAAAATATCCATATACTTATCTCATCGGTATAAGTATATTCACAAAACATTTGGGAGGATTTCATATTTCAAAAGCATACTTAGATGGGTCAAAAACAATTGTCTATAAGAAATGTGAATGTTTTCCATTATAATTATAAAGAACATTTATGGAAATCAAATCTCCTATACTTGTCACGTTTCCGATATTCTCGACTTACTCTACCCCTCGCCCTAAAACAAAGCCGATAAGTCAGGGCACTGGTTGCTCCTAGCCTTGCCTAGACACTTCGGTTCCATATCTCATAGATAGAAGATCAATCTACTCATCGGCTTTTAGTGCCAAGTATAAGACTACTTACTTTACATAAATAACCTATTTAAATCATTATATAAATTTCAAAGCTCCTTTAAAATACTTTAAACCAAGATTTAAAACTTGCATTCAAATCATAACTTAAACCCATCATCTTTAAAGGAGAATACGACCAAGAGGGGTGAAGCTCCCTCTTAATCAAATGAGATAGCTAAAAGGGGTGTTATTTCCTTTTAACCAAAAAGTCACTAAATGTCAATCCTAAGTTAAAAGGTGGTGTAAGTTCCCTTTAACTAAACATCAAAGTTATTGCTCATAAACTGGCCGACCACAAATCAAACAACCAAACAAGAAAAATAACAAGAATAATAACAGACCCATTATTATTAACAATTTACAATCAATAGTTAACACAACATTTATTAAAATGTGAATGAGTAAAAGGAAAGAGATTAAGATTACAATACTGTAAAATAATTAAATTATACTCACAGAATAAGTTATACCCACTAAACTATGAAAACAAGGAATATACTCACATCCTATTTGCTTTGATGGAGACTTGGAATACTTCACCTTTTATAATGAATTTTAGTTCTTTTCTTTAGTTTGTGAATGAATTAAAATGAGATATGGACTTGGCTATTTATAGGTGAAGAGAAGGGCACTTTAGTCATTTCCTATAGCCTAACCAGATTCGACCAGATTTTGGTCCAGTAGAAACCAGCCTTATGGCCTAATTTGATTCGACCGCATTTTGGTCCAATAGAAAACATCTTGATGGCCTAATTTGATTCGACTACATTTTGGTCCAATAGAAAACATCTTGATGGCTAAATTTGATTCGACCACATTTTGGTCCAATAGGAATCCTCCTTATCAACTATGGCATAACATGATTCGACCAGATTTTGGTCCAATGGCAACCATCCACATGGTAGAACCTGATTCGACCAGATTTTGGTCCAATGGCAACCATTTGCATGGAATATAATAATCATTATGCTATTTTGTTTCATTAGGCAAGTAATTATACTGTTCTGTTTTTATTAGGCAAGTAATTATACTATTCTGTTTTATTAGACAGGGTTAATAATTCTCTCTTGTTTTATTAGGCAAGTAACTATACTATTCTGTTTTATTAGGCAGGGTTAATAATTCTCTCTTGTTTTATTAGGCAAGTAATTATACTATATTGTTTTATTAGGCAGGGTTAATAATTCTTTCTTGTTTTATTAGGCAAGTAATTATATTATTCTGTTTTATTAGGAGGGTTAATAATTTTAGATATAAAATCCATTATTTAATCATTTAAAAACATATTAACCATTCATGTTCAAAGTGATTAAATTATGGGTCGTTACAATGTCGATACATCATATATACTTGATATTGTAGTAGTATATAACAAATATGTATTTATATATGAGACTTGATGTATCACTTGTTACATTCAGGACTCCGCCATATGGAGTTGATGTATTCTGACTTTCTGTATTGATGTTTTCTTATCAGTTATTTCGCTAGTGCAGTCTCTCGTATATATTATTATCCTGTTCTATTTATGTATATTCAGTATATTGTATGTTATCATTTTGTTATGTGATCCTATCGACGTGCCTTGGTCTAGTATTTGTTTTAATATTTTTTTCCCGACAATCTGTCTTTTGTGGTATTCGAAAGTCAGACGTTGTCATTCGGTGTTGTTTTTAGGGTATTATGAAGGGCGAGTTGTTATACTTGGTGTCATAGCCTAGGTTCAACCCTTAGGGCTAAGTATACTTGTTTTGGGTTAAACAAACTGGTAGAGGGAGATACGTTGAGAGTGCATACTTGTATTTTCCTATTATATTGTACTGCATAAACCACTTGTCCTTTGGACTTTGAATTATTTCAATCCCCAGTTTTAAGATATCTTCGTTGGGCTATCAGTATATGCAGAAGGAGTGAAAGAGCGACTGCGAATAGGAAGTCTGAGATGCCTAATTAGTTCAGAGACTATTTAGCTACATCAAAGGATGTTCCGTAACCCATGAACATTTCCAGAAGATGTGGTTAGGGTCAGAGATTGTGTGGCCCTTATGGCATAAGTATTTCTTGCTCCACCAGCTTTAGACTCTCCAAAGCTGTACTGGGATTTCCTTAGCCTTGGAGGTTAGCTATATCTGAGTTCTGAGGTTGTTGCTGAGACACAGCCTTAGACTGTGATATGAGAAGCCTTTCACCAAAATAGGTCTGGAGAATGTTCTTTTGGCGAAATTGCCTTTCAATATCTGGAGAGGGGAGACTTTAGATGGGTATGACATAGTGTTAGAAATGGCTGATGATCAGGCCCGAGACTTGAAGTGACTTTAGGCATTACTTTGGGTCTCATATCATTTCTGAGACCGAGAATGGCATGTAGTTTGAGCACTTCATCCATTTCGTGCAGGGCATATTGTTAGTAGGGGAGTATGTTGAGAAATTCAATCATTTGGTTTGATTTGAGGATTGAGATGGTCAGTACTCCATTGGTACGGGCAAAGGGGTTTGCCTTGGGTCTTAAAACATCAGTTAGGGATTCATTGCTTTGCCTTATCCTTATTTAGTGCCACTTTGGAAAGTATCATTGGGATGGTTCTCCTCCATGAGAGCACCAGTGATGGACTGTTGGAGGTAGTGGAAGTGGAAAGCAAACTGAAGCTCTAACCGAGGCGTAAAGGCCTAGATCAAAGGAAGATTAAGCTTGTAGAAGAAAGCTGACCAAGTATGTCACTCTTATAGCATGTAGGGGCATTTCACTAGGAGATGTCATCTAGCTAAAGCTACGCGTAAGTGCTTCTATTGTGATTGGCTCGATGACTTGAGAATGGATTGTCCTACATTGTAGAGGGGTGGGTAAGTGATGATAGCTTATACCTTCTGAGCATTACCGAGTCCCAGCAAGCCTACTGCTCAGGAGAAATGGAAGGAGTTCTGTAGTGGGGTATGCTCTATATTTAAGGTACTCAATTCTATTCTTTTGATACTTGAGCGGCATATTCCTCTATTGCTAGTTACTTAGTGGATAGCCTAAACTTGACACCTTTCATAGTAGGTAAATTCTTCTGTAAATATAAACCTTGTATGGGTAACCTTACTTGCAAAGCTAAGGTAAAGCGGCTGAGAGTACTACCATTTGAACTTGATGCATGAACTTTCAAGTAGAGTGGGGTTAGTCGACGAAGTGTGACTTGGATTAGGTATCCAAGTAGGATTTAGTATTTGCCCAGTAACGAGCAAAGGCCGAGCATGTGACTTTTTCATTTTGTGTAGAATCATTCGTGTTTGAAGGGTCTTTCTTTGTGTTAGTAAACCTTAGGTGATGGGAGTAATCCCATGTGTCGAAAAGGTGTTTTCTAAAGATCGGTCCATTCATGTACCGGTTCTTAATACCTAGTTTGAGCGCAGAGTTTCTAGGTGATTTGCACTAGTTAGTAAAGGGGGTTTTTACTTGATTCTTATAGGTGTTGGATTCTTGTAACACCCTGAAAATTTAATAGAAACTTGTACCATGGTGTTTGTAGCAATTTTCTAGATGATTTTCATATATAACACTTTGAAATCAGAGTTAGTACGGAGAAGTTACGGGCGTTGGAAGAATTAAAAATAGAATATAAATTTAAAAATAAAAAACATAATAAAATACACCATGGCTGGTCGACCCAAGATAGTTGATGGTCGACTGTTAGCAGTCGATCTAGGTGCCAAGACGGTTGACCGTAGTCTCGGTGAAATCGAGCGTTGGGTGACGTGTTGCAACGGCTGAGATTCATTGCTTCGTTGCCAAGTTGAGATGTGCGTAGCTGATAACCTTGAATATTCTCCAAGCTAAATCCAAGGGCCCAAACTATTTCCAACCCTATAAATTCAAGCTTAACCCAACTCTAAAATTCACATAATAGTTTACTATACCAAAATTCGGTCCAATTCCAATATCTCCTCTAAACCTAAAATTCTTCAAAAACAAAAATAAAATCAACCTATAAGAACACAATTAATTGGATCTAGATGGAGCAAGCGGAACTAGCGTATAGAGGTGCAATTCTCAAGCAAGGCAAATAGGAAAAGCTTGGGTTTGAGGTGAGTGGAAACATTTTTAATTAGGTGATTATTTACAGTTAAAATTGATCTATTCTCTATGATCTAGGATGATGCTAAAAACCTTAAATTGAAACCTGTAATATAGTTAAGGAATTGAAAGTATTGTAATTATTAACCTAAATTATAACTAGCACACTTTCTTTTTATTTAAACTATAAAACCTAAAGTCAGTAATCCTTAAATTGTAAACCCTAATTTGAAAAAATTGATATCGGCATTGAGAAATATAGACTGGTCAAGTTAGTGTTTAGGGTTCACTAGAAACTAAAACCAAGAACCAAAATTAAATAAATTGAAATCGAAATTAAAAAAGTAACGAACCCTAAAATTTAGCTTACGACTGGTCGACCCCTTATCTCCGACGGTCGCTGATCGACCGGTAGCGGTCAATCGATTAGGCTTAGCGGTCGACTGGTAAGACTGTGAATTGAAGAATCTGAACCTCGGCCTAAGGCCTAAATTAATAATAAAAATTAACATAAACGATGATTGTTTGTGGGCCTTTTAAAGGTATTTAGATGTATGTTAGAAGTAGTAGGGAAGCTAGGTCATTGCGGTGTTGGGTAAATGTTCTTTACCCAATTTGGGATCGAGTAATCGATGGGGGGCGATGTATTTTCGCAAATGGCACTTACAGAAGGTTCCATAGTGGACACACAACACCGACGAGGATGCCTGATGGAGTAGGCCTTGCATAATGGGAATCTTAGTATGCACGATTTTTGATGCGACGTGGTACAGTTCAGATAGAGGATCCCGACGTGTGCAATAAGAGGCTAACACTATGATCAAGAGGTGGAAGCGGATGCAGACGATGAGACACATCGACGAGTCAGCATTTCGAGTTCTTCCTCTCTTGGCGTAGTGAGAAATGGGTAGTCATAGTTAAGTGAAAATCGGTTCTCTAGTAGCCTAGTGGTGGTGATAGTAATGGAAACGTATCCCCACAGTAGCCCAGGGGCAGTGTTTTCGTAGTTAGTAGCAAAGAGGGTGGTATTTTTCATATTGAGTAGCTCTAGAAGCAGTGGCCATTCATTAGTTGTGAGTTTCGATCCGTAGTTCAATCCTTATGGTAGCCTATGCAAATTGTATTGTAGGTATGTATTAGACAAGAATCCTTAGGTAATGGACCTTAGAAATCCACGCACACTTGTATCACACCCTATGTCATCTAGAGTAGCATTAAAGTAACTGCACATGATCATCGCATATTAAACTTGTACCCATTCACTGGAATTTTGTCTGACTCACTCTCTTTCCTTCTTTTTCCTCACCACAGGTGGATAGGGCAGCGGGTGATTGGCCAATTCTTGATACTTGGAGAGTCAAGCTTATCTTTGGGAACTGCTTTTTGCCATATTTTCACTCCATGTATTTATCTATCTTATCAATACATTTTATCTCTTTTATCAGACCTGGAGTGATATTTTCTATATACTTTGTATTGGACCACGTATTGATTTTTTAAGACCATGATTTGGATATTTTCTGGGATGGATATTTTTCTATGTTATATATTTTGTCTATAACATCCCCTATCTAGAGGCCCAAAGCTAAGCACTACAGATGCTATGGTCATCCATAGTATTAAATTTCGACGACTAAATACGGCTATGTTAATGGTATCCATAATATCAGAAGCACTTGAATATGAAACAAAATTACAAATTTCAAAAATAACATTTTACTGATTACATTTCAAAACACATGTTTCACAGTCAAATTACATAATCCCATAATCGTTTCCTAGGTTCAGATAAAATATAATTATTACATAAATAAGCCAAGAGCGACATATGATGATGCCTCCTGGTTGACCAGAGTACTATATAGACATAACTGTCTTAAATACAACACGGCGGAACATAACAAAACAAAACAGCAACTCCTAAATAGCTATCCATCAGCCACCTGCTCATCTCCGGAAGCTTTATTCGTCAACCTACTAAAACTTGTAAAACCTAAACCCTCAGCCTACTCAAATCAATTTTGAGCACCTGAGAGTTTAAGGGGAAAAGCATAAACTTTAAAGCCTGGTGTGAATAATACTAAACATCTCGGATATTTGATATTAAGTGAGACCACGCCGCTTAGCGGAATGGGTTTCCCCTTACTAATATCCTTTTAAAACATATCTTTTGCAAACCTTTATCCTGCAACCAAAACAGGTTAAAACTATAAAGCATTATTATGTAACCATACATATTAGATAAAAAATGAACTATCTGTCCGAACACTATAGTTTTGTTTGGCTAACTACTAACCTTTAGATGACTCGGGACTACCAGACAATATAATCAAAATAATCTAACACCTGTTAGACACTCCCCTTCTGGATGGTCTGTCCTTAACTTTTTGTTAAATACTTCTCTTCTGGATGGTCTGTCCCTAACTTAACATCTCCTAGGGTCACCCGATCCTAATGGTTTTGCGGGCTCACCAATAACCTATATGTATACAAATATATATCCCCTTCTGTGTGTAATCATAATTTTAGTCTTACCTGTGATAAAGCTCTACACACTGGAATTTTGGACTAAATTAGCTGGGGCTAATAGCTAATGTATAGGGCGCGACCCTATACCAGTCCCATCTGGTATTCTAATATCCAAGTCATTTTACTTAGGGTAATCTTCCCTTAAATTTTCCTTGAAAACCTTTTCATCTCAAAATTGATTAAAAACCTTTAAACCAACTTAAACAAGGAAAATATATACTCTATGCTTTACTCAAAATCACCTTGTCATGTTATATATACTTTACTCAAATCTTTGTTGATGAAAACATTTAAACCTTTGAAAGTACCCCTTTCGAATCCATTGAAAGTACCCCTTTCGAAACCAAGTAAATCCCTCCTTTCACCTAGGCCGAAAGGCCAAAACATTCCTTTCAAAACCATTCATAATCTTCCCTTCGAAAACGTTGAAAAACAATTCCTTTGAAAGCATTAAAACCTTAGACATCCTTCTTCAAAACCTTTAAACATTACCTTTCGAATACATTGGAAAATATTTCCTTTCAAACCTTTCAAAACCATTGGGGAACCACCCCATCGAAACCATTCTTTAAAACCTTTCGAAAGCAATAAAACATCAAATCTTTCGAAAGCCTTTGGGTTCAAGTAAAACATGTGGAAACACCTTTCGAAACCATTAAAAATTAACTCCTTCGAAACCATTTGGGTTCTACCTCCAACAGAGCAAAAGAGTCATAGAATATTTAAGTCTAAAGCACTCTTTCGAAAGCATTTCCTAAGCAAAGAAGTGATGGTGTCGAAACCAACCTTTCGAAAGCATTGGAGAAGCGGCTAAGTTTTAAAAGCAAAGTATACCTTCTGAAACCATTGGCGTCGAAAGGTAGATAAGCGGCAGCTAAGGGCTTTGACCTAATCGAAATCATATACTTAAAAAAAAGCCGCAACCTCTTTAAAACCATTTAAAATTATTGACCTAGTCGAAAGCAAACAAAGTCGAAAGCTATACCGTCGAAAGTAAAGCAGGCGGGTTTTCATTTAAAACAAAGACACGCTTCGACCCCTTCGAAACCTTTGGTCTCAACCTAGTGCCTTCTGCCTTAGTCTAAATCACTCTATACCAAGTTATTGATAGTATGTGCATTTGTTTCGATGAAATGGAGGTCGGAACCCCCTGTGCCGAAAGTGGCGAAACATGCTAAAAGCATGTAAAAACTGATTTTTACTTTAAATAGAATTTCTTTTCAACTAACCTGCCTTGTTTTTCAAAATATTATTGGTTGCTAATTTTCTTTTCTAAAAGTGCTGCCAATATTTAAGAAATAAACAATTTAATTTATTTATGAAATACCCTTTCTCCTTTTATAAATATATAAAACATTTAAGTCTCATACCTTAAATAATTTTATATACATATCAAAACACTTAGGAAAATTCTACAAAAATTTCATAAAATCATTTTTAATATGTTTTCTAACATATATAAATTTCAGATCCAAAATATTAATTATTTAGCTGTAAATAATTTAAAACCCAAATAATCATTTTCTACACTAGAAACTTAATATAAAATTAACATTAATTCAGAAAATTATGAAAATTGAAACCCATCCCTAAAATATCATTTCTGATCTATATCTAAATTCGCAAGGCATTTGGATGTCATTAAATATGGTTTTCACATTAAAACATATCAGAAAACCTATATGATTAAGCATAAATCATCAACAAGCATATATAAACAATCAATCATTCAAAAACATGGCATAATCATGCAAAATACTTCGGATTATCCTTAAAACCGATAACAATAAGAAAAATGAGATTTAGTCATTATTCACCTTAGCTTTTGAGATTAAAGAGTTTGATATTTGAATGGATTTAAGTTGATTAAGCTTCCTCTTGATTCTTTTATCTTCCTCTAGTTGCTTCTAATGGTGGCCGGCCTCTTTGTTTAATTTTTGCAAATGATTTGATTATGAGGATACACGGCTAAGGGTTTAGGGTATTAGAATGCTCATTTTCCTATTTTACCCTCACCTATTATGCTTAACCATTTTATTTTAGTTCATTTGTTATCAAGGCATGGCTACCCTTTATTAATTACAAATCTCAATCCCCTAATTATCACATTATTTTATATAATTTAGCTAATTAAATATCCTAATAATGTTACTAAAAATAGAGGGTGTTACAATCTCCCCTCCTTAAAGAATTTCGTCCTCGAAATTTCGATAAGGAACACAACAATCAAACATAAAGGTAAAACATTCCATCAAACAAATCAGGATAAGCATCTCTAATCCTGCTCTCAGTCTCCCAAGTACAGTCTCTCTCATCGTCGCTCCACTGGACTTTCACTAATCCGACTGTCTTATTCCTTAGCCTCTTCTCATTTCCCACGACTATACGAATCTGCTTTTTAACTATAGTCAAGTCTGGTTCTACTACTAAGTCATCTAACACAGTCGGTGCTATAGTAGACTCAGAATCTCTAACACACTTCCTTAGTTGAGAAACATGAAAAATATCGTGGACTCCTGCCAAAATGCTCGGTAACTCTATTATATATGCGAGTTTCCCAATCCTCTCTACAATAGGAAATGGTCCTACGAATCTCGGTGCCAACTTCCCTGATTTCTCGAATCTAATCACACCCTTGATCGGTGATACCTTAATAAAAACATGATCTCCAATAGAGAAATCTATGTCTTTCCGTCTTCGGTTTGAATAACTCTTCCGCCTAGACTGAGCTTCCTTCATCCTGGCTCGAATCTACTCAATCTTCTCTGCAGCTTCTCTAACCAAATCCGAACCAAGAACTAACCTATCCCCGGTCTCTATCCAACAAACTGGTGATTTGCATGGCCTTCCATACAAAGCTTTAAACAGTGCTATCCTTATACTAGTTTGATAACTATTGTTATATGAAAACTTGACTAAGTGTAGATGGTCTTCCCATGATCCTCCAAAATCTAACACACAAGCTCTTAACAAATCCTCCAAGACTTTGTTAACTCTTTCCGTTTGCCCATCGGTCTGTGGATGGTAAGCGGTACTCATCTTGAGCTTGGTTCCTAAAATCTTTTGTAGACTCTTCCAGAGCTCGCTAGTGAACAAGGAATTTCCATCACTTACTATACTACTAGGAATTCCTTGAAGTCTAACTATATTCTTCATAAATAACTTCGCTAAAATAGGTGTCGTCCTAGTTGACTTAACTAGAATGAAATGGGCACTCTTGGTCAGCCTATCCATTATGACCCATATACTTTCATTTCCTCTACTAGATCTTGGCAACCCGTCAAAAAAATCCATAGAATAGAATCCCATTTCCACACCGGAATATCCAATGGCTGTAGCAATCCACTTGGCTTTTGACGTTCGGGTTTTACCTGTTGGCAGTTCAAACACTGCTTCACTCATAAGCCAACATCCCTCTTCATACCTTCCCAGAAGAAACTCCGCTTCATATCCTGATACATCTTAGTTCCTTCTGAATGAATAGTGAACTTTGAACGATGGCATTCCTCCAAAACTTCTTTCCTTATGTCTCCATCATTTGGAACACATAACCTACCTTTCTTTCTCAATCACCCATTCTGGTCAAGACTAAAATCCTTCAAGTCATCGCTCTCTGTTCGATCATTAAACTTCTCGATCCGTTTGGCCAACACTGGATCCTCCTCCTGTTTAGAAGCAATCCTTTTAATCATTACTGGTCGAACTTCTAAACAAGATAACACAGAATATCCTTCACTAGATCCAATCTCAGATCTCCAGTGAACTATACAAGTCGACAACGCTTCCAAATCTTTCCACTCTGCTATCATTGCCAACACTATATTCTGATGCTTTCTGCTAAGTGCGTGTGCAACTTTTCTGCCCTTTCCTAGTGTGTACTCAATACCAAAGTCATAAGCAGCTAAAAACTCTAACCTTCTCTGCTGTCTCATGTTCAACTCCTTCTGAGAGAACAAATACTTCAACGACTTATGATCCGTATAAAGCTCAAAATTCTCTCCCAAAAGGTAGTGTCTCTACACCTTCAAAGCGAAAATCACTGCAGCCAACTCCAAATCATGCGTTGGATATTTAACCTCATGCGGTCTAAGCTGTCGAGATGCATAGGCAATCACTTTATCTCTCTGCATCAACACAGCTCCTAATCCAGTTCCACACGCATCTGTATAAATTACCAAATCTTGATTCCTTTCCGGAACAACTAATACAGGTCCATGGGTCAATAAGTGTTTCAAACTCTGAAATGCTTCCTCACACTTATCGGTCCACACAAACTTCACATCCTTTCGCGTTAGCTTGGTCATCGTTTCTGCTATTTGCGAAAAATCCTTAATGAACCTCCTATAATATCCAGCCAACCCCAGAAAACTTCTTATCTCAGTCACCATTTCTGGTCTCCTCCAATTATTAACAGCTTTGATCTTATTTGGATCGATTGACAACCCCTTCTCTGAAACCACGTGACCAAGAAACTTCACTTCCTTCTTCCAGAAATGACACTTCGAAAACATTGCCTTCAACTGATTCTGCTCAGCGTCTCAAGCACAACTCTAAGATGAACTCCATGCTCCCTTTCATCTTTAGAGTATATCAAGATATCATCTATGAACATCAACACGAACCTATCCAAGTGCTCTTGGAAAATCGGTCCATCAAATCCACAAAGAATGCTGGCGCATTAGTTAGTCCGAACGACATCACTAACCATTCGTATGTTCCATATCTAGTTCTAAATGTCGTTAAAGGAATACTATCCTCTGCTACTCTAAGCTGATGAAAACCTGTTGCCAAATCCAATTGAGAAAATACCTTGGCTCCACTCAACTGATCAAACAAATCATCAATTCTAGGCAACAGATATCGATTCTTTATCGTCTTCTCATCCAACTTACGATAATCAATACATAACCTCAACGATCCGTCCGACTTCTTAGCAAACACTACGGCTGTTCCCCAAGGTGAACTACTTGCACTACAACAAAACTAACTTATTACAACTGTATTTTTACAACTGTCACAAAATAACAGTTGTAACAAAGGTTTTTTACAACTCTTTTTTTAGAAAGTTGTAAAAAACTTATTTTCAACAACTCTTTTATTTTGCCAGTTATAATAGATGACTATTACAACCTTTCTTTTTTGCCAGTTGTAATAGATGCGTATTTTTAACAACTCTTTTTTTGGCCAGTTATAATAGATGGCTATTACAACATTATTTGTTTGCCAGTTGTAATAGATGCCAATTTTTAACCACTCTTCTTTTTTGTCAGTTGTAATAAATGTTTATTACAACCTTTTCGTTTACTTATTGTAACAATATGCATTAATAATTATAATGGAATAATATTACTTAACCATTAATAATTAAATAATTAATAAAAAACATTAATAATTAATAATTACTATTTAATAATAATAATTAATAATCTGAAAATATGAAATAATTAACATTAATAATTACTATTCAATAATTGATAATTAATAATTAATATAATAATTAATAATAACTATTCAAAAAATAATAATTAATAAATATGAATTAATTTTTAAAAATTAATAACTAATATTAATAATTAATAATTGAGAAGTAATAATTAATATTAATAATTAAGAAGTAATATATAATATTTGGACATTAAATTTTTATAATTCATAAAAAAATTAATGATAAATAAAAAATTTAATATTTAATAATTAATAGTTTAATAAATAATACTTAAATAATAATTATTATTAAATATTAGTATATATTAATTAATATTTACTATTAAATAATAATAATAAATTCGGAAATATGAAATAATTCCTATTAATAATCAATAATAAATTATCAATTAATAATTAATAATTAACTAAAAATCAATAAATTAATAATCAGTAAATAATAAAATTTAATTAATATTTAATAATTTATAATAATAATTACTATTAAATAATACTAATTAATATATAATAAATTTATTTAGAATAAATAGTAACTAAGTAATACTTAAAAGGTAAAAACAATAAATTAAATAATAAGTAAGATTTAAAAATCGATAATAATAATAATAATAATTAATTAAATTAATAATAATTGATAATCAATAAAAATTAATATTAAATAAATAATACTTAAATAATAATAATTAAATATTAATATATAATAATTAATACCTACTATTACATAATAAAAATTAATAATTAATTTGAAATATGAATTAATTCCTATTAATAATTAGTAATTAATAATTACTTAGTAATTAATAATAATAAAATAATAATCAATAATCAGTAAATAAATAGTAAATATTAAATATTTAATTAATAATTAATAATTTATAAATAATTCACTATTAAATACTAGCAATTAACAACTAATAATGAAATTTTTGTAACAACTAATAATTAATTAAATAATAATTAGATAACAATAATTAAAGTAAAATTTAATATTTAATAGTAATAGTAATAAATTTAAACAAATAAATTGAAAAAAATTCTGATTCATTATAAATCAATTTTACTACTAAAAATATAAAAAATAATAAATACGTGAAGAAAAATAATTTCAACCAGCGAACATTGATCTTTATACACATGTTAAATTTTTTTACTTATATAAAATAGTAAATGATAATCATTATATCTATTAAAATACACGAAAATTTAACTATAATCTTGATTAAAACCGGATAGATAATTATTGGATGCTAATGTGACCATATCCGTATTCATATTCGTTTTTCAAATATCAGATAATTTTTTATATTTTGGAAACGAATACAGATGAATTTCAAATTTTTCAGGTGCTTATTGACAACCTTACGTTGGACCTAATTTAAATAGAATGTTATATGTTGAGGGCATACAAATTTCCCTTGGCTCCAAAACCAAATTTCCCTTGGCTCCAAAACCAATTTTTTGGGCTCCAACCCTAAATTTTCACATATAATCACCGCTCTCACTCTCCTCATAACTTCAACCTCCACATCTCCAAACGTTCTTCCTTTAAACCCAAGCACCATATGAAGCATGCTAACATCCCTTCTCTTTAACATCCCACCCTTCTCCTTTTCCTAGATAATACCTAAAATTTCCTTTTCATTTATCATACACTCACTAATGGCTGGAATCTCTGACAACATCAACGCCAGTAACAAAAAATGCAAAGAGGACAACGAAGTAGAAGAAATTCAGTGTGTGTCGTAATCTCCAGAGGCGAAGCGGATCTAGGAAACACTTATCGTTGTGAAGATGCAATTGAACCCGACAGCACAGATCTGGCTTCTGTCATGAAATTTTTGGAAGAGGAGATGCTGCTTCCTATTCAAGATTCAGATTGAGTCCCTTATCGTGTCCAAAGCCTAACTCTAGCTCGATGGAGATGTGTTGTTGGGTAAAGTTGTCGCTGCGATGTTAACTTTGGTGGTAAAACTTTGGTTTATGACTTAGAAGCGAAGATTTTAGGGATTAGCGATGGTTTACTTTTGATTTTGGGTTGTTTGTTGACGTTAGGTTTGATCTAGATCTGGTTGTGGTCATGGAGTTGTAGACTGATGCGCCAGAGGTTGGGGATTGCGTCCTTGAACCTAACAACAGTGTTCTGGTTGCCTAGCAAATATCAGACAGGTTCGCATCTTCTTCCCATTCACACTTATCTGTTTCTTACTGCACTTCTCCTCATCGTTCACTTCAAGGTATCTCATTTTTCATTCTTTTGCACTACATTTCATAGTTTGTTGTTTGCACTTTATGTCCTAGTTGTGAATTTAAGGTTGTTGTGGTTACATCGTGCAATAGTGCCATAAGATTGATGATAGAATGCCTATTAAAATGATCAGTTAACTTCATCAAAAATGTATCAGTTGATTTACTACTTATTTAGAGTGGGATTTGAATATTTATATATATTGACGGATGGTAATCATTATATAATTTTGAGAATAATGCTGAGTATTGATACTTACCACAACAGCCTGAAAAAGTGTGAGTAAAATGAATGAAGGTTGTGAAATTATATGATATATTAGAAATTAACTTGCATGGATGACATCTAACTAATAAAGGATATGTACTTGAAATATGGTTCTAGCAAAATCTGTTGTCATGATTTGGGACTACTATTTGCTGTTGGTTATATAATAATGGATATTTACTTAAAAGGTGTAAGTAACATGTGAATGCTGAGTTTGTAACCGTGAATTTAAATGAAAATTCATATCAATTTCACGGTATTAAGGATATATAATTATGGGCTTATAGCCATATATCACTACTATTGGTTTGTATAGAACTAAAATAACATCCTTTGAGTTTCAATATATTAATTGCATGAGAACTAGCATTTAGTTAGGCATCAATGTCATAGTACAGACGTGTTGCACATTCTTTGGGAGATCTGAATGGGAAGAAGGCTGTTTTCCTGAGGTGATATGTGCTTTATATGGTGAGTTATTTTGGTGTAACATTTGATATTTGTATTTTGACTGCGAAGTGTTTGTTCAAATGTTAGGTACAGATAAGTCGAGTGCCTTACAAGAATAAAAAACAACTATAATCATGCCAATAGAATAAAAAATACCTAGCATATTTGCAAAATAAAAAAATTAGAAGCATGGTCGTCTTGGAACAATATTGTTTTTATGTTGTCAAATCATATTGGTACCTTATCAAAATCATTTTTTCTTTTGAATGGCACGGTTCTTATGAGTTACACTATAAACTTCAAACCTTGGATTTCGATAATAGTTATCTAAGGATGTATTTTAGTTTCACACTTTGTGCCACATTAACTTAATCGTACTTAAAAAATTGTTTCTTAAGTTCCTCAAATCAAGTTCCTGCCGAAATCGTTTCTTAAGTTTAGGTGAATTCTCTCTTCTCTTTTAAAAGCCTGTTCGAGTCTCCCGCTTTGAATTACTCTAGTGGTGCCCTCTGGAAATAATTACCTCTTAAGCCAATCACTTTTCATGGTCCATGCAAATCAACTGTTACTTTCAAGGTATAGAATTTGTAAAATATTCATGTTAAGCTACAATTAATATACTACAATACCTGTATATATGTTCATATAATGGAATGTATATGTTCAGATAATGGGAACAATTCAGGCTCCTATAGACAGACCGATATGGAGAGAAAATGCAAGGCACTGGATTATATTCAACCGCGTAAACAATCTTTTTGTTGGAGGTGGAGGAACAATCGATGGAAATGGAAAAATTTAGTGGGACAATTCATGCAAAGTCGATAAATCTAAAGTAACTTGGCTTCTACTTTGCTCGTTTTTTCTTCTCCTTTTTTTTGTTTTTTTAAACTCACTAACTCTACTAACTAATTTTATTTTTATTTTCTGTTTTTTCCCTCCTCCAAGTTTCAGCCGTGTATGGAAGCTCCAACAGTAATTCATAAGCTTTGTTATTGAATTAAAAATTGTACATTATTACACATAGAAAGGATTGATTTATCCTTTTGACCATATTTTAGAACAAAATTTCAAATATTTAAACAACCTTAAAAACTATTTATGAAAACGAACCACTTTCAGTGCAAGTGGCAAAAAATAAAATTTTGTACCGAAGCTATTTGAAATAGCACCGGCACGATGTTTTTCTTAAGGAAAAACAATTACGTTGATGCTAATAAATAGCTAAGTGTATATTTGTGGCCCAGCCATCACGTTTTCCAGTTTCAGGTTTTACTTTTCAGGGCGTTGCCAATTAGTGTATTTTTATTTTTCATGCTGGGAATCATGTGTACGGGCATTGCTTAATACGTGCAATGAATTGTTGCAAAGAAGAGAGGTTTGGTTTTCGTTGCGGCCTTCCAACCATTGTGTATGATCATAGCTTCTATTTTGGGGTCTATCATTCTTTTTGAAGTGATCACTTTGGGAAGGTATTCCTATGTTCATATCAGGCTTTTTGAATTATAGAAATATTAGTTTATCAAATAATATGGATTATTAATTTGGTCAACTTTTATGCAGGGTGATTGGAGCATTGGTCTCCGTTGCCTTGGGTATTGGGGTTATAATCCCTGCATCAATTGCTCCGTACAAGGCAGCTGCTTCTCTATCTCAACCGTTGATACCACCGCATTCAGAAGATGTTTGATTCGAGAAAAAGTTGCATTTGTGTTTTAGAGCATTAAGTTTGCTAGTATTATGCTTAGAAACTAGGATCTTTTGCAATAAAAAAGATTACCAATTTGTTTCAGGTTACCTGTTGCGGTAAATCTGGATAAGTAGATGCCCTTCAAGCGGGTATTTGTTTTTGTAATCATCTTTAACAATAAAGAATGGATATATATTACCGTGATGGTGTATAATTTATAGTTGTATTTTGAATATAAAGTTGTGATGTCTTCTCTATGAATGAATTATGATCCCTTTGAATTTATGTCAATTTTTTTGCCATTGCTTATATGTTCTTGCTGCATTGCAAAAGGTGTTTAGAAATTAATTTTTTTTATTTTACATTATTTAACCACAACTGCCTATAGCAGTTGTGAAAAGTTCTTTTACAACTGCTAATAGCAGTTGTAAAAGACCTTTTTACAACTACGATTGACAGCTGTAAAAGACTTTTTTTACAACTGCCACTGGCAGTTGTAAAATACTTTTTTACAACTGTGATGGGCAGTTGTAAAATATTATTTAACAACTGCCGAAGATCGTTGTAAAAAAATATAGCCCTATTACAACTCTGGATAACACGACGGGCGGTTGTCCGTTGTAATAGACCTATTACAACTGTTTTTGGCAGTTGTTAAAAGGTGTTTTTGTTGTAGTGTTGGCCTAATAAAACTCTTGCTTTTTAAATCTACCAACTGCACCTTCAGTTCCCTCATCTCTGTAGGTGTCATCCTACTTGGCGGTCTACTCACTGGTTCTGCTCCAAGCACCAGATATATCCGAAACACAATGGCTCGCTTCGGTGGCAATTCTACTACAAGCTCAAAAACATCTGCGAATTCTCTAACCATGAAAAATGCGATTCAACTCGTCTTCCAACTCCTACACCCAACAAAGCATTCAACTCACAATTAGGGCTTTCTACGGTGTATACAATCCGATCACTACAGCCATATCGTCCTATCATGGAAAAATATCCTAGCATCGTACTTACTTAACCAATCCATACACAATATAATTCCGAACCCTACAAAGTCAAACACATGCAAACTGCAAATAAAGGTATGACCTAGCAAATCAAACTCTAAGTGGTCACACTTCATCCCAAGTGTCGCATACCCTCCTATCGGATTTGCAACCCTTAAGGAAGTAACTAAGTATATAGGTTCTAGGTTAAGCTTATCTACCAAACAACGAGATATATATAAAAGAATGCGATGCACCAGTATCAAACAAAATGCTAACAGACATACCATGAATCTGAAGCGTACCTCCCAACACTGCCTTTCCTTTCTCCTGCGCTGTTGGTCCTGATGTAGCAGGCTCCAATGCAAATACCTTGCCTCTTCCATCCTTAGAGGGCTCTTTGCATTGATTCTTATAGTGACCAATCTGATCGCAGTTAAAACATCTAATGTTCTTCTTCCCGATCACTTCCTTCACCTTTCCAGTACGACACTCATTCACAAAATGCCCTTTCTTATCGCACTTGAAGCACACAACCTCAGACTTTCCCTTCTTTGTTGTTCCACCTTTCCGAGCACCCTTCTTATGAAATAACTTCTTCTTCTGGCCTTTCCCAACTGAGACCTCCTTCGTCTTAATCTTCTCTAGACAAGCAAGCATCTCCTCGTGTCTCAAAGCCATCTCTACAACCACATCACAAGGGTCTCTGATACGAGGTAATGTAGCCCTCGCCAACTTAGGTTTCAACCCCCTTATGAACTTCTTATTCCTCTTCAACACAGTATCAATAGTGGCATAGCCATATCTAGCCAACTCTTCAAATCTTCTAGCATACTCCAAAATAGACATCTCCTCCGCTCCAACTCAATAAACTTTCTGAGCAAAGCAGACTGCGCCATCACAGACATGAACCTCTCCTAAAACCTTCTCCTAAACTTAGCCCATGTCATCCCCTCTTCATTTACTCCAGCCGTACACTATTCCACCAAAATAAAGCTGCTCCCTGAAGCTGTCTCGAAGCAAGCCTCCTCTTTTGCCATCATTGAGCCCCATGTCTGTAAAGATCCTCTCACAATGTAGCAGCCAGTTCTCCACTTCTATAGCATCCTCAATTCCAATAAAGGGCTTCCCTCCAAGCCTAGCATAATCTCTACTCTAGATAGCATAATGGTTGACCACCGAGCTTCCCGAACTCCTACTCCAGCATTTCTTCCAACCATTCCAGCAGCAACACCCGCCTGCATCATATTCATGAAAAACTGATACATAGCTCCCATATCCACTTATGGGACTCCAACACCAGCATTCTCTGCTTGTGTCTGACCTTGTTTTCTCCTGGTATTCAGTATGGTATTTCCATTTATGGTGGTGCTTCCACCAAGATGAGTCCATATCTGTATTCAAGCCTCGTGAGATACAAAAGAATAGCCTAAGGGAGATAGGAAACTAAAGGTATAGCGTATACTTATGTATAGTAAATACAAGTACATTACTATAGCGTTATCCCATACCCCAATCTTACTCTAATTCCTTAGGATTATGTTTTCAAAAATCATTTTTTTAGTTAAAGTTTTTCATAAACCTATGCTCTGATACTAAGTTGTAACATCCCCTATCTAAAGGCCCAAAGCTAAGCGCTACAGATGCTACAGTCATCCACAGTATTAACTTCCAGCGACTAAATACAACTATGTTAATGGTATCCATAATATCAGAAGCACTTGAATATGAAACAAAATTACAGATTTCAAAAAACAACATTTCACTGATTACATTTCAAAACACATGTATCACATTCAAATTACATAATCTTATAATCATTTCCTAGGTTTAGATAAAATATAATTATTACATAAATATGCCAAGAGCGACATATGATGATGCCCCCTTGGTTGACCAGAGTAATATATAGACATAACTGTCTGAAATAGAACACGGTGGAACAAAAAAAACAAAACAACTCCTAAATAGCTATTCGTCAGCCACCTGCTCGTCTCCAGAAGCTTTATTCGTCAACCTACTAAAACTTGTAAAATCTTAACCTTCAGCCTACTCAAATCAATTTTGAGCACAAGAGAATTTAAGGGGAGAAACATAAACTTCGAGTCAGACATAAAGCCCAGTGTTAATAATACTATACATCTGAGTTATTTGATATTAAGTGAGACCACGCCGCTTAGCGAAACAGGTTTCCCCTCACCAATATCCTTTTAAAACATATCTTTTGCAAACCTTTATCCTGCAACCAAAACTGGTTAAAACTGTAAAGCATTATTATGTAATCATACATATTAGGTAACAAATGAACTATCTATCCGAACACTATAGTTTTGTTTGGCTAACTATTAACATTTGGCAGACTCAAGCCTACCAGACAATATAATAAAAATAATCTAACACATGTTAGACACTCCCCTTCTGGACGGTCTGTCCTTAACTATTTGTTAAATACTTCTCTTCTGGACGGTCTGTCCCTAACTTAACATCTCCCAAGGTCACCTGATCCTAATGGTTTGTAGGCTCACCAATAACCAATCCGTACACAAATATATATCCTTTTCTATGTGTAATCATAATTTTAGTTTTACCCGTGACAAAGCCCTACACACTGGAATTTTTGGACTAAATTAGCTGGGGCTAATAGCTAATGTATAGGGCGCGACCCTATACCAGTCCCATTTGGTATTCTAATATCCGAGTCATTTTAGTTAGGGTAATCTTCCCTTAAATTTTCCTTGAAAATATTTTCATCTCAAATTGATTTAAAACCTTTAAACCAACTTAAACAAAGAAAATATATACTCTATGCTTTACTAAAATCACCTTTCCATGTTATATATACTTTACTCAAATCTTTGTTGATGAAAACATTTAAACCTTTGAAAGTACCCCTTCCGAATCCATTGAAAATACCCCTTTCGAAACCAAGTAAATTCCTTCTTTCACCTAGGCCAAAAGGCCAAAACATTCCTTTCGAAATCATTCATAATCTTCCTTTCAAAAATGTTGAAAAACCATTCCTTCGAAAGCATTAAAACCTTAGACATCCTTTTTCAAAACCTTAAAACATTACCTTTCGAATACATTGGAAAACCTTTCCTTTCAAACCTTTCGAAACCATCGGCGAACCACCCCTTCGAAACCATTCTTTAAAACCATTCGAAAGCAATAAAACATCAAACCTTTCGAAAGCCTTTGGGTTCAAGTAAAACATATGGAAACACCTTTCGAAACCATTAAAAATTAACTCCCTCGAAACCATTTGTGTTCTACCTTCAACATAGCAAAATGGTCATAAAACATTTAAGGCGAAAGCACTCTTTCAAAAGCATTTCCTAAGCAAAGAAGTGATGGTTTTGAAACCAACCATCCGAAAGTATTGGAGAAGCGACTAAGTTTTAAAAGCAAAGTATACCTTCCGAAACCATTGGCATCGAAAGGTAGATAAGCGACAACTAAGGGCTTCTACCTAGTCGAAAGCATCTACTTAAAACAAAGACGCGACCTCTTTAAAACCATTCTTTTAAAATTATTGACCTATTCAAAAGCAAACCAAGTCGAAAGCTATACTGTCGAAAGCAAAGCAGGCGTGTTTTCATTTAAAAGCAAAGACATGCTTCGACCCCTTCGGAACCTTTGGTCTCGACCTAGTGCCTTCTGTCTCAGTCCAATTCACTCTGTACCAAGTTATTGATACTATGTGCATTGGTTTCGATAACATGAAGGCAACAATACTTGGTTGGAACCCCCAGTGCCGAAAGTGGCGAAACATGCTAAAAGCATGTAAAAACTGATTTTTTACTTTAAAAAGAATTTCTTTTTAACTAACCTGCCTTGTTTGTCAAAATATTATTCGTTGCTAATTTTCTTTTCTAAAAGTGCTGCCAATATTTCAGAAATAAACAATTTAATTTATTTATAAAATACCCCTTCTCCTTTATAAATATATAAAACATTTAGGTCCCATACCTTAAATAATTTTATATACCAATCAAAACACTTAGGAAAATTATACAAAAATTTCATAAAATAATTTTAATTATGTTTTCTAACATATATAAATTTCAGACCCAAAATATTAATTATTTAGCCGTAAATAATTTAAAACCCAAATAATCATTTTCTACACTAGAAAATTAATATAAAATCCACATTAATTAAGAAAATTATGAAAATTGAAACCCATACCTCAAATATCATTTCTGATCTATATCTAAAATCGCATGGCATTTGGATGTCATTAAATAGGGTTTTCACATTAAAATATATCATAAAACCTATATGATTAAGCATAAATCATCAACAAGCATATATAAACAATTAATCATTCAAAAACATGGCATAATCATGCAAAATACTTCGGATTATCCGTAAAACCGAAAACAATTAAAAAAAATGAAATTTAGTCATTATTCACCTTAGCTTTTGAGATTAAAGAGTTTGAGATTTGAATGGATTTAAGTTGATTAAGCTTCCTCTTGATTCTTTTATCTTCCTCTAGTTGCTTCTAATGGTGGCCGACCTCTTTGTTTAATTTTTGCAAATGATTTAATTGTGAGGATACACAACTAAGGGTTTAGGGTATTAGAATGCTCATTTTCCTATTTTACCTTCACATATTATGCTTAACCATTATATTTTAGTTCATTTGTTATCAAGGCACGGCTACCCTTTATTAATTACAAATCTCAATCCCCTAATCATCACATTATTTTATTTAATTTAGCTAATTAAATATCCTAATAATGTTACTAAAAATATGGGGTGTTACATTGTCCTTCCGCCGTGGGTTCTACAAGTGTAGTATATCTTAGATTATATCTACTTGTATTAGTCTCTGTAATGTTATAAAAACTCGATAGCTCATATATCTCGGCATAACGTGAGTCCGAAAGTTATACTAGGCTTTGGATTGGTGTGTTAGGAGGTGCGGGTTGTCACAATTCTTGAGGCAACTTAGAGATTTCCGAAGTGCGACCTTAGTCGTGCAAGGAGATTTTAGTAGTTGGATCAAGAAACCGAATTAGAGTTCGCACGAGAAGAGTCAGTTGGCTGACCCTAATTTAACATAGAAATCTTATGAGAAAACGAAGGATTGGAATGGGTATCGGGTCATTTTCGTTAATCTTTAGTCATTGTAAATTATATATATAGTATATTTAAGGTTGCTTGGGATAGTTCGGGAAAGAATTTTTAGACTACTTTTGTGGTGATTCAGATAATCTTCTAAGTGATGAGGTTATACTTGCCTTAGCTAGCATCGTAGTGCACTTCGTATATTATGTTGGAACCGGGCTAGCCCGCAGCGGAAGTTATGAGTGATTACAAGTTTTTTCCTTTTTGGATCTATATTGGGTGTATGAAGTCTAGTTTATTTAGAACATTTCTAAGTTTTATTTAAATAAAATCTCTTATTTTATTTAAATTTATAAATTATACATATTTTTATTTAATTTATATTTTAATACATATAAATATACACATATGTATCAAATACATATATGTGTGTGTGTGCATGTGTAACATGTAAGCCCGTGCAAGGTATAACATATATGTATATAGATGCTGGGATGTACATTACAACGGACACGTTAGCTCATCTGATATATATTGTATGTTGTCCAAATATATGTATTATTTAAACTTGTTACTTATATACATATTTAAATAAATAAGCACACACACACACACACATATGTAAGTATATGTTGATTTTTGTTTGAATAGTTTTATGTATATGAAATTATTTAAATATTTATATTTATCTATATGAATATATATATATATATATATTTATTAATATTTATATATATGCATATTATTATGATATGTATTAAAATAATACACACACACACACACATATTATTTGTTTATTTTTATAAATTATGAACCATATATATATATGTATGTATGTATGTGTCCATATATGTATGTATATCTTAAAGTACATAATAATAATTTTTATTTTATAATATATATATATATTATATTTATATATAAAGATTTATAATATCTAAATATATATATATATTAACAAAATAATTTTTCTTTCATAATTTCATATTGTAAGTACAACACGATAAAATTTTATTATTAATTTTTTATTATTTAAAATATCTATATTAATTGATTTTTACTCGAAAATAGATAAAATATTAATAAAAAATATTTACAAAATATCTTATTCAAAATTTAAATATTTGGAAAATCTTATATACTATTTTAAAGTTCAAAAAAAATTTCCATAATTTTTTCTATCAAAATCTATTTTCTATTAATTTATTATTTTTTGACCGTTAATTGTAATAATTTTTAAAAATAGAAAAATTGGTTTTTTAATTTTCATTTTTTGTCTAAGAGCTTTACTTATGATAAAATAATTTTATAAAATTTAAAAAGTAATTTTCAAAACATATTTTGTTTTATATGATTAATTTAGGTAGTATATTGATTAAAATAATATTAAATAATAATAAAAAGTTATAAAAAAATTTTAGCGGTCGAAACTTATTATTACTGTAGATATACATATATAAACTTATAAGATCAATTATTAGCATAAAATGATATTATAATTTAAAATGAACCATATATGTATGTGTGTGTCTATATAATTAAAAGATATATATATATATATATATTATAAAATAATAATAATGTTATTATATTTAAAAATTTGGTTGTACTTATCTGACATATATATAAAAAATTGTTTTTTAAGTGAATACATGTGTATAACCAATCTAGATTGTGACAACAACAATAATCTCACGTAACTAACAATGTAATAATATATATATATATATATATATATAATGAAATATTAATCAAAAATTATATGCTATAATACAATTAATAATAAACCTAAGAACCAATGCCTTATATCACACATTGTAATGATGAAATCTCTCCTCTTATAAGTTTTTTTATTCGGCAGACTTCTAATCCTTAAACAGTTAACCTATGACGATCAGATAGTTTTTATCATGAATTGATTTGAGTTTGATATAATGGATCTCCTAGGGATTGAAGTCAACTAGCAATAGAAAGTAGGAATAACAGCTAAAGATATTTTCAATTAGGGTTAGAAGTGCTCAAATAGTGGATGGAATATAGAGAATAGTGAATCCCATCTCATACCAGTTCTCTCAAACCGAGCCATCCAAAAGCCCACAACCCTAACCTTTTTGAGCCACCCCCTTTAGCCTCAATTTCAACCGAAAATATTCGCCTATCATCATGTGAAGACCCAAAATTTTTTTGAGAATAAAAATTACTCTAAAATAAATACAAGAATGAATAAAGTAAATAAGAATGGGAGAAAAATAGCTTGATATTAAATATCAGAAGTGAGTGAAGAAATTATGCAAGGAATAAATGTTTTAATACAGTGATAAAAGGAAAATGATTAAGTATAAAATAAATTCAAAAATTCACATGATTTGAGTAAGTGTGAATATTGTATAAAAAGAATATATACATATGATCAGAGAAGTATGGGATGTTAATAATAAAAATCCTTTTGATAATTAAGTTGCATAGAAATCAGTTAAGAAATATTTATGAGTGAGAATGTATTTTTGAAATAAATATCAAAAAGGGAATAAATATTTCAATAAATAATAAGAAGAAAAATAACTAAGGTATGAATGAGTTTTAAATACACATATCTTATGGATACTATAAATTTATATGGCCAGAAAAATATTTGGGTAGTAAAATAACTTCTTTTGATAATTAAAATGCATACCAACTAGTCAAGTAATATTTTTGGGTACGAATGCATTTTTAAAATAAATCAAGATAGATGATAAAAATTTGTTAGCTAAAAATCAAGCTTACAAAAGAAATGAGAAAAAGAAATATAAGGCTGAGTCACATAAAAATAATATGCAAGGAAATCATGCAAATAGCATGTGCACAGAAAAGCAATAAGGCAACTGTTTTACTGAAAATGGAAACCAAGAGAAAATGGCACTTTTAGCCATAAAGATACATACATGAATCTCTGAGTAAGGTGAGGATAGAATGGGTTTTTCCTCCATTTAAACCCTAACGGAGTGATTTAAATCAGGGGGGGACAATAGTTGTCCAGGAGAGAAAGAAAAATTAAAATAGAAAATAAACTCACATTGCCTTCAGACCTGAGCATTCCCGGAGAGGAGCAAAGGAAGGTGAGTGATTAATCAATCTCATGAGGCTAAGGCATTAAGACCCAAGTTAAGGGCAGCCATTTTATTTGTGGTGTTTGATCAATTTTTTTTCTCTGAATAGATTAATACTGAGAATGGTTGTTGTTTTGATAAATCTTTGGTTGATGCTTTGTTTTGTTTGTTTGATTGTTTGATAAGAAAAATACCATGATCTCTGATATGAATCCAGTACCTTAAAACCTCAGTTTGTAAATATGTTTAGAAAGATAAATACATTTTATTATGAAGTAGCGTATTACTGGAAAATAAGCTAGGCAGTGTGAACAAAGGAGGTTCATGCTTATGTCTAGGTTGTTTTAAAATTTGAAATGAACAATGCAATAAAATATCTATGTGCTGATTTGTTCAGATCAAAAGCTACAATGTTTTATGGGTTTTTCTTAAAAACCTTACCCTATGTTCACAATAGAATTGAGTATAAGAATTTTTGTATGATTCTACTGGATTTGTTTAAGTGATCATAATATTCTGGATATGCAAGTGTTAAAACAAATTTTGAATAAAACAACTGGAAAAAATGAAATATAGCATTATTTTCATGAATGAAAGTATGGTCAGTTGAAATCCCTGAGTGAGTCTAATTCTCTCCGATTCATGGAGAAAGAAAGAAAGAAAGAATGAAAAAGCATTTCAAGAGTTAATAAATCTTTCTGAAATAAGAAATGAGACTGGTCACTAGATTATAAAACTAATCTAGGAGAGAAGCCTTGATCTATTCATCATAAGGAGTATGATGGGTATGTGCATGACTTGTTTAAGTCCTATAGGCCTTTGTGTAGGGGTTAACAGAATTGAGTCCCTTGCAATGCACACATGGTGTTCAATGGCAAAGAGATATGACCAAATTAAATTAATAAATCAAGATTTAGAGCTGAGTTGTGGAATTAAAATGAGTTAGTTCCATAAGAGTATGTGTACATGTATACTATATTGAATGATTGAATGGTTGCTTGTGTGCATGAATGTTGTAGGAGTTTAGATATATATATATATATATACTCAGTTACATTATAAATCCAAAGTGCATTTAGCACAATTCTGCAAAACAATGTAAAAATGACAAGTTATTATATGATGATTTCACTCATACCAGAATTTTATTCTGACCCTATTTATTGCCTTTGCAATATTTGGGGTGTCTCATTTCTATTGAGGCAGCTCAAAATATTGTTGTAGGTAGTGATGCATGAGTAGATTGCTTACTTGGGAAGTTAGAAGACTTGCTTGAGTTTTTTTTTAAATATGCTGTAGTTCATTGTAATAAAGATAACTAGGCAAACTTTCTTAAGTCTATGTAGACCTTTCAGCATTGTAGTGGCTTTGTTTATTTGAAAAGAAGTTGCAAAACTTAAATATTATATGCGTCTGAAGTTACAGATCTAAGTGACCGATTTTGATATTTTCTGATAGACTATGATGGGGAAAATTATGCCATGTAATTTAATATGTGGACATGCTTTCTTTATCAAAAGTTGTTAAACTTTTCAATAGAAAAGTTGCATTAGTTTATGGATAAGCATGTAGCTAAAAATTGTTAAGTGATATTGAGTCTGGCATTGGCTAACCAGAAGAGCTTGACCATGACTTATAACTGATATAGGATCATGAGAAGCTTGAAATCTTAACCTGAAAATCCTCTTTGAACATCTGATTTTACAATGAAGAATTGGCATGGTATTGTTTAGAAAAAAAAATGAAACATATATGCTTTGTACTTATAATCTGAAATGCAACTGTATTGAACTGAGCCTATCTGACCACCTACTTAGTTTAAGTCAGGGGAGTCTGGTCTTTAACAAGTTTGCTAAACTCACAAAAAAGCATTGCTATGTAGTCTACCTAGATGTTAAACATGCTAAAAATCCTTTTGTTTGATTGATCACTTCCAACTGTTCTATAATCTGAGAACTTATCAGTTTTCTTCTTAAATGTTCATCTGAAAATTTACATTAGACTGATTTTGATATTGATTCAATCATTATATTCATGCAAGTCCATATCTAGTATGCTAGATTAAGTTAGCATTATAGCTTGTCTGTAGTTTTTCCTTTGCCTGATTTAAAATACACTGATCACCAAATGTTCAAAGAACACTATAAATATTTTAAGACATGAGTATAGTTACTTGACACAAACATTGTTAGAGTAAGCAATAAGCACCCCGGGATAAAATTCTCAAGCTTGAGTTGTTTTACCACTTAATATGAAATTCAAAAGAAAAACTATAAGTGTTAAACTCCTGGTTTCAAAAATGAAAGGAAAGTATTGACTAAAAATCTGGAGATTAATCAATTGGATTAAGAAACAAGCTGATAAATAGAATAATAAAATATTAAAAGAATATTATTTAAATTAAGAAAGAATTTAGCTTGTTAAAGGAAAAAAAAGTTAAAACCAGAATGAAGCTATGTGACATAACATCTCTCAGATATGAGAATATTATGTGATTGATTTTTCTTTGCAATTTTAATTACTCTGATGGCAAAGGAACAATTATATATCTTCATATATATAAATGACATGTTTTGATTCATGTACTAATATTTTTATATTGGTAAGATTTTGGATCTTGGGGGAAATGAATTAATGAATTAAAGAAGTGATCACTTGTTTTTTTTTAAAAAAAACTCACTAAAAATCACATAAATTAGAATCTAAAAGAAGTGGGTCACTTCACATCATGGGCCAAGATCCTATTTAAGCCCGTAGAAAATATTATTTAATTAAATATAATTTAATCGCTTATCGATATCGTATAACGATCGATATATTATAACTATCATAAATATATTTAATAATACTTTTCCTTAAATCATAATCAAAATTTTATAATTAATATTTAATTAATATTAATTAATTTATAACAATTATATACCAATTAAATTGTTTGGTCAAAAGAGAATTCATCATTTCGGTTGTGTGGCTCGTCAGGTGTAAATTTGGTCAGCGATTAGCATCAAACTATTCGAATGTTAACATTAACACGCCACTTAGCAAGTAGTGTGACATTTCACCAAATTTATCTCTTACTTGGTTTTGGTAAAATCTATTTTCATTTCACTAAGCGTTACCTGGTTATGACTTTTATTTACACCAATTCTCTTCGTCAAAACTATATCACTTTGGACTTATGAAATTTGGTATTGGTCAAAATTCCAATTTGTCCACATTCAACTCTATAGTTCAAACACAAAGTCCTTGGTTCAATAAGAATAATTATTATTAACCGAACTGCTCTGGCCATAGACTTTGACTTTTTTTTAACTTTAGTTGACCGTGATACTAACCCATATAACAGAAGGAGACGAATCCTCTCTTTAATAGTGCTTCACTTCTAATACTTCCACATGATCCAACTATAGTCACTTAATGGTAGCCATGCAATGGTTTGACTATAATCAAAGTGGAGCTTTCATATTGAAGATCCATAGTATTCTTAAGTCGAGAGAACGGTATAAAGTCACATCGATATTGTCTGTTTAACCTAGTTATATTAACCAATAGAAAGGTATCGAGTGAGTCATTCCATAGTTATTCAATAACTATCAGTAAGTAATTCCCAGGTGCCCCCAACAGTCATGAGTAATCGACTGCCTAACATTTGGAGAGCATTACGTACTCTAATCTCAACGGATACATCGATATCTAGTCTCGATGCATCGTGACTAGGAACATTTAAAATGATATATTTGTTTTCACTGCGATAAATTACTCATGGTTGCAACACTTTGTAACTACTATCACAAAATATACCATTTATGGATTTTCTATTAAATATACTTTTAATTAAATTAATTAATTAACTGAACACATTATATCAAGTTTACAATAGAAAGAAAACGCATTTTATTTCGAATATGATTGCTTATCGAGTTAGATATAGTAACAAATTAAATAATTGTCCTTAGGGCATACCCCTAACCTATCATATCATCCCTATTGGCATTGTGCGGTTGTGATGAGTTTGAACATGGGCAAACCCAAACTTTGTAAATCATTGTTTAGTGATGATTTAATTAGTAGAATTTCTCCTTTGAGAATGAGTTTTGTTCGAAAGAAAAGGAAAGCAGAGACATAGATTGCTGGATCTATTTGTGAGTTTGATACTCGAGGATCTAGCATATCGAATGAGTTTTCCTTTTCATAGTAGAAGGTGTAACAGTCTTTCATGTATCGTATTCATGAAAGGAGTTACACCACTTAAGCACTTTGTCCATCTTAGATGTCGAACAGACTAATTGGTGTTCATAGTTTTTCAAGCACATTTCTTCTATTGTCGGTCACTGTGCATGTCGGTATAGACTCTTAGGTATGTTTCATTGTTTTGTATACTAGTTGTTGATTTATTATTCCTTACTATTATTTGATTATTGCTTGCTATTATTTGATTGTTACTTGTTGTTACTTACTTTGTTTGCTGTTGTTTGTTGTTGATTGATTTTGATTTTTGTTGATGTATTATTGTTGCTTGTTTTGTATGATTAATAGTTTGTATGCTTGTTGTTGCTTATCGTTGCTTGTTGTTGTTTTCTTGTTAATTGTAATTGATGGATATTTCTAGTTGTTGCTTGCTTTGTATGTTTTGTAGTATGCTTGTAAATTATCATTGTCTGTTGTTGCTTGTTGTGTGTTTGTTTGCTTATATGTTAATTATAATTAGCCATTAAAGTATGTCCAAAGAGTGATAACAATAGCTATCTAAAATATATCATGTCATCCATAGCCATTGAAGGGGTCGAGATGAGATCTATACTAGTTTATTGCCTTTTGATGTAACTCGGAGTTGATGGTATATTTAGATACAAACTAATTTGAGCTTAATCTCCAATATATAGTCATGTATAATTATGATAGTATCAGTTACTACACTAAGAGTTATACTTGTTTAAGCTTTGTGTTGTTGTTGAATTGGTGCGTAATCTTCTTTGTATAATACGATTTGGTACTTGGGAGCTAAAATGTACTTGTTTAGATGCTTATTTGTTTAGATTTGCATATAAATAGTGAAAGGCTTCTTAAAAAGGTGTATGTACTTTGAGAAATATAAAATGATGTATATTATCTAGTGTTTCCCAAATGTGTGATGCATTCTAATTTTTGGGACTTTCCGTAATGCTTGTCAAGTGAGGGAGGTACTGCTGAGATTTTCCAAAGTTGATTGTTCGGGAGTTTTTGGTTAGTCTTATTACTTTATCCTAAACTTAGACATTTTGAGGTCGAAATTCTTTTAAGGAGGGCAGAATATAACAATCCACATTTTTATGACTCTGTATTCAAATATTACGTCATTATTTAACGGAACACCCCTTGTACTCTCCTTTTTAGAGATGGAAGAATTGAGTCTCAAGACATCCACAGTTGAGATCACTTTTTCGATGGAAGAAAAATGAGTATAAACTTGACTATATTTGGAGTCGACGAATCCTTGGAGTGAATAGTGATTTTTGAGTGAAGAAATGAATTTGGGCTAAGGCCCATTAGTTAGCCCATAGGTGGCTAACTCTCTTCATATTCTTGTTCCACTTTTATTTCAAGTAACTTTCTCCTCTTCTTCTCCTAATCTTTCTCTAATATCTCCTTAATCTCTAGGCCCTAAGCCCTTCAAATAAAATCCTTAAATTCAAATAAAAATCACCATAATTGCTTTCATCCAATTCTCTACAAAATCCATCAAGGGATTAGCTTGAAGTTTTAGTTTGGAGCTTCATCTATGACTTAAAGAGAGGGAAAGCAAGGGTTTTGGTGATTAGAGCTTGATTTAGGGGAAGAGAAGGTGAGCAGGATGATTCTCCAACTAAATTTATTTGTTAATCTTCATTATTTCGTTTATTGATGATTATGGAGTTATATGAATTGGTTTTGAGATTGTTTGGATTGATTTAGGCTTATTGTTATGTTATAAACACGATTATATTAACTCATTATTTGTTTGAGGCTTTAATTGTTGTTTTTGAAATAGTTAGTAAGCCTAAATTTTGATTATGGGCTAAATAATTGATTTTATATGACATTATTAGCAATTAGAGACTGATTAGTGGTATAATTATGTGCTTATCATTAGTTAGTAATATTCAACCACTTGAATGGATTTAAAAAAAGTTAGTAAGCTAATTAATTAGTTAGTAAGTATTTATAAATATTATAAATAAAAGTGATATTTTATAAAATAGCGATTTTATAAAATTGTATAAATGTGATATTTCATAAAACAAGATATTTTATAAAATAGTGTACTAGTGATATTTTATAAATAGTGTAAAAATGATATTTTATAAAATAGTGATATTATAAAATAGTAACAGTGATATTTTATAAAATAATTATTTTTATTAAATCGTATAAAGAGATATTTTATAAAATAATATGAGATTTTATAAAATAGTATGAATGAGATATTTTATAAAGTAGATGAGATTTTATAAAATAATATAAAAAGATATTTTACTTTTATTGAAAAGATTTAGTAAATAAAAGTAAGTTTTGATTTAAGTATTAATTTAATTACTTACTTGAATAGTGTATGCATATATGCACGAGCGGGTATACGTATATGCGTATTTGAAGGAGTATAACAATCAAGACAATTATTGTGTTGTAACTAGTATCGTTGAATGTATTTGTGTGTACATTCATAGATATGCGTGTGTATGTGAATATCCAAATTTGTATATAAGCATGTGGCGAGCGTCTCATGTAGCCATAATGACTTCTTGTGTGCTAAGTTGCATGAGAAGGTACCGAGTTAAGTAATCTCTCAGGTGAAGCCCGAAATGTGATTAATATAGTAGTGTGTGCTTGCGTGTACGTATGAATATGCATGCACGAATAGGTGAATCGACACATGTACACGCAACACACAAGGTAGGAAGGCCAATTGAGTTCCTTTTGGCATACTAGAGGAGGTCGAGTCACTAGATTTACCCATTAAGCTCTATACATGCAAAGAGTGGATCTCATGTTGAAACCAGTTTTCGAACACATAAAGAACCACTTCCAAAACATCAATCAATGAACTACAGGGTCCGATGGGTAAAGGCAGGCTTGGAATGCAAAGCAGCTCATCGGGCGAAGTAACGGAGGAAATAACACCCGAATTATCGGCCGTAGCGATCGGGTGTTACCTGCCCCAGGCTTTATAACCTGGGATTAGCTACCACCTATGGTAGACCACCGGTGGGCTGGTGGTGCATTGATCTGGGTAGTATAGCCTATCTCAGGTGCCATCTAAGCGGGGTTTCTTCCCCTGTTTTGGGTGCAGGTTCGTGTAGAGCTTTAGTACAACTTTGGGAGAGACTATGGGCTACCCGAGAATGAGGAATCCAAGGTGAAGCTCAGATCCAGAGGCGAATGTTAAGTGATTCCTATGGGATCAATAACGATCAGGCATAGGATCAGTATGGAAATCGGTTACACGATCACGTCCAATGAGCGTGTACGAACGAGCGACGTAAATCTGTACCTTCAAGCTTTGACCTTGGGTTACGCGTAGTTTGATGAATTGTATTGGTCTTATATTAGTGTCGTGCATAGTATTGATGTTATATTAGTGGTTATACATGTCAATCGTCCTTTAAATGTGACCATACATGATGTTATATTTGATGTATATTATCTATATGGCACTGATGTTCCTTTGTAGTCTCGATGGCGTATTATACGGAATATGACTATCGTTCTCTTTTTTGATAGAGGCATGTACAAGTTATTTGAGAAAACCATGATGACTATAAATGGGGCGTGATGACAATCACCTACTATGGGATCACATATCATTTATGCTCGGTGAAGGACATGGTGAGATCTGCAAGGGTCTTAGGTATTTAGAGTAGATCATATATCACCTATGCTCGATAAGGGACAAAGTGAGATCTATATAAGATCCATCACTGAGGATGTGGCTCGTGGTCTATGGTACATTTAGGTACAGACTCTATTTACTATTGGGACTAGGTTTCAAGTATATAGAGTAGGTCGTATATCACCTATGCTCGACGAGGGACATGGTGAAACCTACATGAGTCCGATCACACAAAGGCGACTCGGGGTCTACGGAACATTCAAGTGCTGACTCTATTTATCTTCGACTCTCGAAGAGAGTCATTTAATTGAGTTAGATGTCCGTAGCGGACTTCACTCGTCAATAATGGTGGGTATCAATTTGTATTCTTTGTTGCTTTTTTTTCTATGTAGTGCATGTTATTAGTTGGCTAATGTCATTATTGTTACATTTATTATTATTGTGTACCTCGTGATAGACTTATTTTACAATTACCTTACTTTTGGGTGTGGGGTTACCATTATCTAGTGCACTCTTATGTGTCATCACATTATATTAGTTATGATGGCTCGTTGATTACAGGAGAAGAGCAGGTTATGGTATGATCCCCTACTTTTAAGTTGAGTTTACTTTACTTGTTTATGGATAGTCCGAATTACCTTTGAGCCACGATGGTTGAGAGAACCGACGGTGCCCCGGTAGTTTCCTATTTATTTGTATATTGTTTTGATATACAATATTTTGAGATAGTTCCCTCCACACCAGGCTTTATGTCTAACCAGCATTTTGTCTTTGTCTATTTATGTCATTACAATTCTCGGGTACTCGATTGAGTAGTTTGGGAGTTAGTGCTTTTAGGGATATGCTTTCAGGACAGTTGAAGCACTCTATGGAGGCGATGTCGATACTTCATATATACTTGATATATGAGTAGTACATGATAGATATCCATTTATATATGAGACTTGATATATCAAATATTATATTCAGGACTCCGCCCATATGGAGTTGATGTATTCTAACTTTCTGTATTGATATCTGCTTATCAATTATTTTTGCTAGTGCAGTCTCTAATATATGTTGTTATCCTGTTCTGTTCCTGTATATTCAGTATATTATTTGTTATCATTCCACTATGAGAACCTATTGATGTGCTTTGGTTTAGTATTTATTTTAATTTTCTTTCCCAACAATCCACCTTTTGTCGTAAGTCAGATGTTGTCATTCGATGCTGATTTTAGGGTATCACAAAAGGCGGGTTGTTACATGTCTGATTATAAATTTCGGATGTCTGACTTGTATATGAATAATTCCATCAGCTTTTCAAATGTTTGACCCCTTGATTCAAATATCAAAATCAATAATCCAAACATTTGGATGCTAATTTTATACATCTGAATACTACTTTTAGGAGTCTAAAAGTCTATAAAAATGAACGTATTTTGCTTGAGTTTTCTTCATTTAATTTCAGATGTTTGAATTATCAATTCAAACATATGAGTTGATGTTAGGCGTGGTTTTTCGTCCTTTCCTTGTATTTTTCACTTAGCGACTTGTCTTCTTATATTCACTACATTTATACTTCAAAATGCATTACAGAAAGGTCATATAACATTTTTTATGGTCATTTTGTTTATATTATGACATTAATACTCTAGTTTCTACTTAACTCCGCATTCAATCGATTATAGGTATAGTTTCATCTCTTGTTGCATCACCCTATATAGTTACCAATCCATTTATTTGTACCAAATTATAATTATATCATTCGATTATAGGTTTATGAAATTAACCCAAACACTTCCCATCTATATTAGACTGGTTAACTTTCTTATGGGTCTCATATATGTATTTATTTTACTATAATCATGTTTTTCTTCCTTTATCATCAACGGTCTTATTTCAACATTGATGGCCAACTATCATTGCTAAACCCAAATATCATTATCAAGGTTTTAATTTAACTTAATTCCATGATCGGTTTATACCAATTATGACCATTAACCTAACATAGATTATAAAGATGAAATAAAAGCATATTTGATATTATATATTAAAGAAAATAGATCCCCGCTAATAAATTAACCAAGTTTGCCCCAATTTAGGATAGAATCTCCACTTCTCTCATAGTTTGAAATTGCCTTTATCTTCAAAATCCATGAAACACTTTGATTTTAGTATTTTTTTTATTGCTCTCTTCGCCCTAATCCCTTTAGACCCCAATTTCTTGTATTTCAATGGAGGTTTGATTAAGTAAATTTAGATCTAGAATTTTAGATTTAGGTTTCTTTGATTTGAGGAGAGGAGGAAGATAAACAAAGAAATTTGCATATGTTTCTTTCTAAGCTGGGAAAGGATATTAGTACCTTATTTGGTGATAATAGGCTACTAGACTTAATCAACCCATCTTAAACAAAATTATTCTTTTATTTGTTATTCCCAATTCGTATGTCCGATTTTAACGTTATTACAGTGAAATTTGACCCCAAAAAAATGCTCTATGCAATGGTACAAGTTTTGTTTCTTAATTCAACCATTTATAAAATCGATGTTTTACCCATTCAATAAAATTATTATTTTACCCTTCACAATTATTCTTTTTCTTAATAAAATTTACGGGTTATATAATAATGGACAATGATCCTTTAAATTAGTCCAATGTATCAAACTTTTTTCTAGAAATCAAACTACATTATGACAAGCTTTAAACATACAAGTAAACAACAAAGTAGAAAGCCAAAGTAAACTGGCTTACAAAAAACGATGACTAAACTAATTTTTCCATGATGGAATATCTTGTAGAAGAAATACTAACAACATAAGTAATATATTTGATAATGAAGGTAAATCATTTAATGATGTTAATAGAATTCTTAATGATGCAATCAATATTTTGAAGAGTTTGATAGTACCTAGGTAGTATGTGCTGATGTGCTTGAAATTATTTTCAAAAGTATTTTAAATCCAAATGCAATTGAAATTTTATCTGCCCTTGTGACATTAATGGAATATGTAACAACCCTCTACTTAACGGGCCCGAATTTTGACTAAATCGAAACCCTAGTCCAATAGGGCACGGATCATTGGTTTTGGTAACCTATATAAACACAAATAAAAAAGCGGTCAATATAAACTCATAGCAGAATTAAAAATTATAATAGAACACATATATTAACTAAGGCTACTACCTTGGAATCAACATTATTCCTTGGATATCTAGTTGCCTTGTCAGCCCCGAGCATGAATGAGAATACATCACCATCCACCGTTTCCAACTTGCACTAGCAGCCCGTCCCACTAAATCTATTATGTGGATTGTAATGAGGAGGGGTCAGAACAACTTCTGTTGACTGGAAAATTTCATACTTTATCTATGACATAAATTTATGTCAATTGATTACTGTTTAAGTGTTATGTATATTATTCATGGCTAATCTGTCCAATCCTATATGCACATACGATATGCTTAACCTCCTTTGAGGTATAACTATATATATGCTTATATACATATATATTTAAAACTATACTACTCAAAAACCCGGCCACTTAATACTTCTTGAATAGAGAGGAGGCAGACCCAACGATCAATTAATACATTGGTCCCCGAAGCTGGCCCTCCACAACATAACCGTTAGTCGATCGGTCCTAGCTACAAAGACCGATGACAACTTGATATAACTTTACAATATAATTGTTGTATTACTAATGCATCTCAACTACATCCTACACGAAACACCTCCACCTATAAGCCCAAAGGCTCGTCCAGACTAACTCTACAACTTACCCTCAACTGCAGGCCAATGGCCCTTCCCAGTCACATGCAACTATCGTTAGTTATGTCCTAACAATATGAGAGAAAGTATCCAAGCCACTTAATACCTTTTTAATGGGAATTAGGCAGACCCTGACTATTTAGTAACTATATTCTAGGCAGGCCCCTATCATTTAATACTTAACCTAAGGCAGACTCCTCTCTGGTACTCCTTAGCTGACCGCATGGAATCCCAATAGGCCACTTAATACTTCTTTATGGGGTGAGGCGGACCTTTCCATAGCTATTTAATACCTCGATCCTGAAGCAGAACCCTTTCGAGATTTCCCACTACCATGCCTGTAACAACCCACAAATTTTGAAAATATTTTAAATGAAAATTCATTTGAAACTTTGAATATAATTATTTTAAAATTTGATAATTTGGAAATTTAATGTAATATTTTGGGATTCGATGTGAAATGTTCTTCCAAATTTAATAAAATAAAGACTTTTCTTAAATTTCAAATTTTTGTCAACTTTGGTCAAAGTTTGAGTTTCTGTGAAAATTTTAAAATTTGAATTTTTAACGTTTGCTTTTTTATGAAGATGAATTTAATTCTAACATTTTCCTTGTTTTCGTTTTGTTAAATTTTGATTTCTACTTCTCAAAAACTTACAACTTTTGGCGTATTACATGTAGTTATTTTCTCTTAACATTTATCTTATTTTCATTGTGACTTTGGGCTTGTACAAATGGGCTAGAAAACCCTTTAGTTAGATGAGAAGCCTATATAATATTCTCGGGTCTGTGATAGACTCTCACTTTCATTTGTGCCTCCACAGAAGAAAAAAAAGTAAGTTCCTTCTTCATCTTCCTCCTCAAAACCCTAGACTTTCTCCCTCCTTTCCTCTACAATTTTCTTCCTCCTCTCCTCAACAAATTTCGGCCATGCTTGCCACTACCCCATCTCCTCTTCCTCCAACCAAAAACCCTAGCCAAAACCACCTCTTCTCCTTCCTTTTCCCCCTTTCCACTTCACCAATTTTGGCCCCACCTCCTCCTATCCCTTTTTCCCCTTTTTCCCTTCAACCAATTCGGCCACCATCACCATCTACTTTCCCAAACCCTAAGCTACCATTGCCGAACCTACTCCCAAACCCTAGCCGAAACCCTTGCTTAGCCTAAGGCCGAACCCACCTAACCCAAAACCTAGCCATGGCCGAGCCTAGCATAGACCAAACCCCACCCAAATCTAGCCTAGACCGAACCCAAATAAACCCTAGACCAAACCTATGTGTCCCCTAGACAAGCCCTCTTCACATGTTTACAAATATATAATTTTTCTATTTTATTTTTCTATGTGAATTATTTGTTTACGTATGGAATTTATTTTATTTTGCAAAGCGTCGGATTTGGATTCTCCTCTCACTCAAGTTTGTCCGTAATTTGTCATGCTTGTCGTAGTCGTTGTGTTGCGTTTTGAATCACTTCTCTAACCAAAGAAAGGTGAGTAATCACTCTTGACAACGTACTTATATTTTGGTGAATTGATGACAATGGAATTGTATGGATTTGTATATGCAAGTTAAGAATTTCACTATTGAATATTATTATGTTATTTCATATCATATTTTACCTGTTATGATCATATGCCATGATATATTGAATATTATTATGTTATTTCATATCATATTTTACCTGTTATGATCATATGCCATGATATATTGAATATTGTTATGTTTATTTCATATTCCGTTCTCACACTGCAAGTTCCTTCACTATGGGTTGAAATGATACATACCCGAATGATTTTTAGATTAAGGAAAATTGGTATGGGCTGAAATGATAGGCCTGAGCAATTTTATTGGACTTGGGATTGCGGGTTTGAAATGATATAAAACCCGGAAAATTAATAAATTGCGGACTGAAATGATATATGTCCGTATTTACTTAACCCTAGGGTAGAGAATTTTATACAGACTCCGTGGTTGATTTAAAATGATTTTCTAAAAATTATTAAGTATTTTGGATTTCTATATATGAATCTCAACTAAAATTTAATGTAATAATTTCTATGAATTTGTTTACATGAGTTAAATTTTTTATAAGAAATAAATAGTTGGAAATGTAAATTTTGGAATCTAATTTACAGAATGAAGGTTAATTGAAATTTAATAATCCGATTTGACTTAAAAATGGTATTTTATTCTAACCTATAAATTGTAAGTTTTAAATTCATGTAATAGTGATTAAAATGATAAATGGTTTTTTTGTGGGAAAAAAATGTAGGTTAAAACGTACATTTGACATGTAAGTTCTAACTAATGTAAAAGGTATAACTTGGGTAATAAAAACGATAAATGTTATTTACTGAAAAGAAAATAAAGTGTAAGTTAATAACGTACTTTTAACTTAGCATAAGGATTTCAGCTTTAAAATTTGACATTATAGTAACAAAGTTATTTAACTAAAGGTGTGGTTTCTTTAATGACCAAATAGCTCAAATTAGAGTAATATAATAGGAATGATATAATGACTATAATAAAAAGTGTAATATATGTACTATTAGATTTTATAAACTATTGTAGTAGGAAGTATTACGGTAACAATTCAAAACTGCTGTGATTTCTTACGGTAACAATTCAAAACTGCTACGATTTCCTTACTATAACAATTCTGCACTGCTGCGGATTCTTACAACAACAATTCTTCACCGTTGCGAATTCTTACAGTAGCATTTCTGCACTGTTGCGAATTCTTACAGTAGCATTTCTGTACTGCTGCGTTTTCTTAAAAGTGACATTTCCTGAATGCTAAATTTTTTTTCTAAAGGGTTATAGTTCCGAATGTTATGGTTCTAAAGGTTACATTTTAAAGTGCTATGATCTCTAAATTTTTACGTTTCAAGGGGTTATAATTAAATGAATTTGGAAGTGTACGACTTTGGAAAAATGAATAATATTTTAAAGAATAATGATATGGAATTTATATGGTTTTGAAATGAATATGTTTGATATGAAATATAAACCATTTGAAATTGAAATAACCACGGGTTATAATAACGTTTGGTTGTTAAAGAGACCGGGATCGGATATGGGCATACTCTCTGTCGATACCAAAAAACCACTTTAACAACCGTGTAAGCGGTGGAGATTCCAGAATGAAGTAGGATGGTGGCGATGATCCTAAAGGTATATTTACGTGGACCTAATTCCCGTGAGTTAGCATAAGGTGGCTAAAACAGGAGCAATCGACGGGCCAAGGAGGTAGCTCCTCTAATCGGACACACTTCATCGTTAGCCATTCTATTACTTTGTGATTGATTTGGTGTGCACCTTTGATTCGGGAGTGTGGATCGAGTTGGGCAGTAGTTGCGGCTATGCGTTACCAACAGTCCGGAAGTGTAATTGCTATATCTACCTCGGCATTGCCTAGTTGTGCTGTGTCACCTACCCTAGCGCGCCTTCTACGAGTTTGTTTTATGTCGTACTCATGTGGTATCCTCTGGCGGTTCCAGTTTACGGGGAGTTACGGTACTGTATAGACTATTGGCATTATAAAATGTGTTAAGGGGGATATGGGTAAAGCCTTAATGCTATTTTAAAAGTTTACTTTACTTTTAGACATTATTATAATAGCGTATATTACTACATAGTAGATAGTTTAACAGATCCTTAGAGGATGGGCGATTCCAAGCATCCTTTAAGTTACTGATGCATTTCTTTTACAGTTCACTTGAGTGATTTACATTTTATAAGTATTTATGTCCTGACTCGAGTGTTTTGTGTTTTTGCTTTACGCTCGGGTCAGCCTGAGTTTCACCGCTTTGGTTTCATCTTTTCGGAGCTAGAGATCCGCCGGAGATTTAGTCGTCTACCTGATATTTCCATTCCAGTTATTTCCACTCAGCTTTTGCTTTTGTAGTAGAGAACTTATGTATCTAAACTTTCCGTTGTATTTGTTTTCAGACCTGGGTATTATGTATTAGTTTGAGACTATGTATCTAGGAGCTTCATGAAATCCTATGTTTATTTTATTCCGCTGCGAGTTATTCTGATATTCTATGTCTGTGATTTTGTGATTGATTTTATTTGCCCCAAATTTTATTAACAATATGTTGTTTTGAATTATTCAAGTCTGACACATGTGTGGTTTTATCATCGATTTGAATGGTCCAAAATGGCGGGATGTTACAGTTGGTATCAGAGTGAGGTTTTAGGCAAACCTTAGCCTACGGGGCAAAAACTCATTAGAGATAGTGTAGAAATACCCTAGAATGAGTAAAATCAATCTTATAATCATTCTTTGCGAGAGAATGTATTTTTAAGTATAAATTGGTTTTCAAATGATTTTAAAGGATTATTTTGGATATAAAATTTTTCTTGTTTTAAAATCCAATTTTCCTTAGAATTTCCCTTCTTTTCGAATCCACCTTGTTTAATAGAATTCTTTGATTAGGATTTCCGTTCTAGTTGAACCTTGTCTTTTATCTCTCTCCTTTATCATTGTCCTAAAATTCATTCTTGAATTTCCAGGATGAATCATAGGAATGCCAGAGGTCAGGGTCGTGGTGTTGCCCCAGTTCCATCACAAGTTGCACCCATTTGGTTTACCATTCTCTGTAAGGAGTTCACTCAGCTAGGTGGTACTAAGTTTACGGGATCAGAGACCATCATTGTGGCTCAGTAGTGACTGAGAAGTTTGGAAAGGATTTTTATGGGTTTGGAGGTCACCGACGCTCAAAAGCGTCAGCTAGCAGCATGGCAGTTGCAGGAAGCATCCCAAGATTGGTGGGAGTCTGTTACAGGCAACACTATTGAGGTAGATATTTCTTGGGTACAGTTTCGGTATTGTCTTGAGTTAGTTCTTTTGAATTTGATTTAGGTTATCCCTTTTGGAATCTTTCTTAAGTTTGGATATCGTGTTTTAGGGAGGCTTTTGTGGCGAAGTGGATGCCAGAAGCTGTAAAGTCTCAGCTGTACAGGGAGTTTATGGATCTTAAGCAAGTGAAATGTCATTTTCTAAGTATGAGCGGAAGTTCAACGAACTTTCCAAGTTTGGTCCTAGCTTGATTGATACCCCTCTAAAGAAGAATGAGAAGTTTATAGCTGGAGCCCGCCCAGAGTTTTATGATCGTCTAATTTCTCATGTGCATAGCCCTTTTACTGGATTGATGGATATGGCTATTAGATATGAGAACCCCACTTCTAAGGAATCATCTGTTGCTCGTGCACCTTCATCTCAGTCTTCTTCTGGCAACTCTAAGAAGAGGAAATCTAATTTCCATCGACAGAAGCAGAATTGGCTTAAGAATCAAGGTTTAAGATCTTCTTCTCCCTGGAGGAAACCTGTTGATCTTTCTTCCATCACTTGCTTCAAGGGCGATCAGAAGGGTCTCTATGCCAATAGTTGTCCCACTTTAGCCGGAGCTGCCGTTCCTCCAGTTCAGGTGACTAGGCGAGACCTCTGCTATGTCTGTTTGCAGCTTGGCCACTTCAAGCAGGATTGTCCCTTGTATCAGCAAGGCAAGACATCTGGAGTCTTTGCCATGACTTCTTCCACTCATGCTCCGCCTACTCCACCTGCTCCTAGTGATACCCAAGGTACTCTCCAGAGCACCTTTACCTTGTTTAATTTTCCGGTTCATGTTCTATTTGACATGGGAGCTTCTCATAGTTTCATTTCTGTGGACCTTTGTGATAAGTTTGAACATATCCTTTCGCCTAAGTTTGCAACCGAACCTTTGTGTGTTACTAATCCTGTTGGTGGTCCCGCAAACCTTAGTAGGATTTGTAACAATGTGAAACTATTCCATTTTGGCTATCATTTTTCTGGTGATTTCTATGTTCTTGGTTTCGATGCTTTTGATATATTGCTTGGAGGAGATTGGCTGAAGAATCATGAAGCTGTTATTTCTTGTAAAGACCGAACCATTTCTCTTGTTGGTGATAAGGGTGATCCATTGGTGATTCAGTGCCGTATGCCTCAGGAGTATGCAAGCAGTTTTATCTATTCTCTTGATTCTTCCCCTAGTGATCTTGATTCTACTCCTGTGGTCAAACTCTATTCCGATGTATTTGGTGAAGTCACTTCTTTACCTCCTAAATAGGACATCGAATTTCGTATTGATCTTATTCCTGGAGCTCGACCTGTAGTTCTTCCTCCTAGAAGAATGGCACCCCGTGAGAAGGTTGAGTTGAGGAAGCAAATTGAAGATTTGTTCTCCAAAGGTTTGATCAGACCCAGTCATTTTGAATGGGGAGCAGTAGTGGTTTTTTTCACTAAGTCTAATGGTTCTTTGAGGATGCGTGCTGATTATAGGGAGCTGAACAAGCTCACTATGAAAAAAAGATATCCAATGCCTCGTATTAATGATATGTTCGATTAGCTTTATGGAGCTACTGTATTCTCTCAGCTTGATCCTGCCACCGGTTTCCACCAGCTCAGAATTGCCGAGGAAAGTATTCCCAAAACTGCTTTCCGTTCTGAGGATAGTTTCTTTGAATGGTTAATTATGCCTTTTGGTTTGACTAACTCCCCGGCTTTCTTTGTTGACCTTATGAACCGGGTTTTCCATGATGTTCTTAATAAGTTTGTTCTAGTCTTCGTCGATGATATCCTTGTTTTCTCTAAGTCTGAGGAGGAGCATGAATCTCATTTGAGCTTTGTTCTGGGGACTCTTAGAAGTCATCAGTTGAAAGCCAAATTCTCGAAATGCCATTTCTGGAAAGATGAAGTCCGATTTCTTGGACATATTGTTTCTGGTAATGGAGTTTCTGTTGATCCAGTTAAGATCGCTGCGATCAATGTAAGTCTATCTTCTCTTCTTTCCTTTGTACATTAATTATTCTATCTCTTTCTCGGTTCTTATTCCCCCTATTCTATTTTAGAATTGGGAAACTCCTAGGACTCCATCTGATATCTGTAGTTTTCTAGGCCTTGCCGGTTATTATCGGAGATTCATTGAGAATTTTGCTCGGATTACTGCACCTCTCACCGCTCTAACTCGTAAGAATGCTAAGTTTAGATGGAATGATAAGTGTGAAGCTGCATTCAATGAGTTGAAGCGCAAGCTTACTTCCGCGCCAGTTCTTACCGTTCCAAATGGAAATGAGGGATTAACGGTATACACTGATGCCAGTCGTGAAGGTTTGGGAGCCGTTCTGATGCAGGATGGGAAGGTTATCGCTTATGCCAGTCATCAGTTGAAGACTCATGAAGCCAATTATGCAGCCCATGATTTGGAATTGCTTGCCGTAGTTTTTGCTTTGAAGCTTTGGAGACATCATCTATTAGGAACTAAGTTTGAGCTCTTTACGGATCATTAGTCTTTGAAATATATTTTCACCCAGAAGGACTTGAATCTGAGGCAAGTTAGGTGGCTTGAGTTTCTAGCTTCTTATGACCTTGACATCAACTATACCCCCGTGAAAGCTAATGTTGTAGCCGATGCTTTGAGTCGAAAGAAGGCGATGTTATGTCAGCTTGTTGTTTCTTCCCCTCTTATGGATTGTATTATCGCTAAGCAGGATGAAGATAGGATAATTAGGCTTATTAAGGAAAATGTTCGTTGTAGGGTTGGTGGTAGTAGCCAAGATGGAAGCGGAGCTCAGATCGATGATAAAGGGATTTTGAGGATTAATAATCGGATTTGTGTCCCGAATGTCGATGGATTGAGGCAAGAATTACTTCGGGAAAATCATCGTTTCAGGCTTTCTATTCATCTAGGTGTGACAAAGATATACCATGATATGAAGAAGTTGTATTGGTAGAGTGGTATAAAGCGTGATATCTCCCTTTTTGTTAGTAGATGTGCAACTTGTCGGCAGGTTAAGGCTGATCATCAGAAGACCGCTGGATTATTGCAACCCCTTGAGGTTCCCAATTAGAAATGGAACAAGTTTCTATGGATTTTATTGATGGATTACTGAGGGCTAGGAGAGGTAATGAGAGTATTTGGGTAATTATGGATAGATTGACCAAGTCAGCTCATTTCATTCCGGTTAGGTCCAACCGTTCTGCTTCGAGTTTAGCTGAGATTTATATGAGAGAGGTTGTTCGTCTTCATGGTGTTCCGGTCAGTATTGTTTGTGATAGAGACCCCATCTTTACCAGTCAGTTTTGGAAAGCTTTTTAGGAATCTTTAGGTACTCATCTGAATCTGAGCACTGCTTACCATCTGCAGACCGACGGTCAAATAAAATGAGTGAATCAGCTTCGTGCCTATGTCCTTGATTATAGAGGATCTTGGGAAGATCATCTCCATCTTGTTGAATTCACCTATAACAATAGTTATCAGGTATAATATCAAATATCTGTTTAAGGTTGTCTTAAACATTTGTTTATCTTATTCCATCTCTTAAAATTCAGGCTAGTATCACAATGGCTCCATTTGCTGCTCTTTATGGACGACCTTGCAAATCTCTATCTTGCTGGATTGAATCCGGTAATCGTTTGGTTCTTGGTCTGGATATGATTCTAGAAGCATCTGAGAAGGTTGAGGAGATTAGGAGAAAGATGAGGATTGCTCAGGATAAACAGAAGAAGTATGCTGACAGGCGTCAGAGGAGTTTGGAGTTTTCTGTTGGTGATCAGGTTTTCCTTAAGGTCTCTCCATTAAGAAACGTGATTCGATTTGGACGGAAAGGGAAGCTTGCTCCTAGGTTTATTGGTCCTTTTCGCATCTTAGAGAGAGTTGGTTCCTTAGCTTATCATTTGGAATTGCCTGAGAAACTTTCAGGAGTGCATAATGTGTTCCATGTTTCGCATCTTCGTCGGTATCTTCATGATCCATCCTTGATTGTTCAACCTTCTGCTCTCGAGAGTTTGGATGTCGAGCCAAACCTTACTGTCAAGAGGAAGCCACTTCGTATTATCGATAGAGGTACGAAGCAGCTTCGAAGAAAATTTGTCAACTTAGTCAAAGTGCAATGGAGCACTGATGATCGGGATTGTACATGGGAAACGGAAGAAAGCATTCGTGCTTCGAATCCAGAATTGTTTGTTCTAGGTATTATTCGTTATCCAACCTTATCCTTCTTTGTTTTCTGTGTCTCGTTCCTTTTCGAGGATGAAAAGATTTGAGTGGGGAAGAGTGTAACAACCCGCAAATTTTGAAAATATTTTAAATAAATTCATTTGAAACTTTGAATATAATTATTTTAAAATTTAATAATTTGGAAATTTAATGTAATATTTTGGGATTTGATGTGAAATGTTCTTCCAAATTTAATAAAATAAAGACTTTTCTTAAATTTCAAATTTTTGTCAACTGTGGTCAAAGTTTGACTTTCTGTGAAAATTTTAAAATTTGAATTTTAACGTTTACTTTTTTATGAAGATGAATTTAATTCTAACATTTTCCTTGTTTTCGTTTTGTTAAATTTTGATTTCTACTTCTCAAAAACTTACAACTTTTGGCGTATTACACGCAGTTATTTTCTCTTAACATTTATCTTATTTTCAGTGTGACTTTGGGCTTGTACAAATAGGCTAGAAAACCCTTTAGTTAGATGAGAAGCCTATATAATATCCTAGGGTTTGTGTTAGACTCTTCACTTTCATTTGTGCCTCCATAGAGAAAAAAAATGTAAGTTCCTTCTTCATCTTCCTCCTCAAAACCCTAGACTTTATCCCTCATTTCCTCTACAATTTTCTTCCTCCTCTCCTCAATAAATTTCGTCCATCCTTGCCACTACCCCATCTCCTCTTCCTCCAACCAAAAACCCTAGCCAAAACCACCTCTTCTCCTTCCTTTTCCCCCTTTCCTCTTCACCAATTTCGGCCGCACCTCCTCCTATCACTTTTTCCCCTTTTTCCCTTCAACCAATTCGACCACCATCACCATCTACTTTCCCAAACCCTAACCCTAAGCTACCATGGTCGAACCTACTTCCAAACCCTAGCCGAAACCCTTGTTTAGCCTAAGGCCGAACCCACCTAACCCAAAACCTAGCCATGGCCGAGCCTAGCATAGACCATACCCCACCCAAATCTAGCCTAAGCCGAACCCAAATAAACCCTAGACCAAACTTATGTGTCCCCTAGACAAGCCCTCTTCACATGTTTACAAATATAAAAATTTTCTATTTTATTTTTCTATGTGAATTATTTGTTTATGTATGGAATTTATTTTATTTTGCAAAGCGTCGAATTTGGATTCTCCTCTCACTCAAATTTGTCCGTAATTTGTCGTGCTTGTCGTAGTCGTTGTGTTGCGTTTTGAATCACTTCTCTAATCAAAGAAAGGTGAGTAATCACTCTTGACAACGTACTTATATTTTGGTGAATTGATGACAATGAAATTGTATGGATTTGTATATGCAAGTTAAGAATTTCACTATTGAATATTATTATGTTATTTCATATCATATTTTACCTGTTATGATCATATGCCATGATATATTGAATATTATTATGTTATTTCATATCATATTTTACCTGTTATGATCATATGCCATGATATATTGAATATTGTTATGTTTATTTCATATTCCGTTCTCACACTGCAAGTTCCTTCACTATGGGTTGAAATGATACATACCCGAATGATTTTTAGATTAAGGAAAATTGTTATGGGCTGAAATGATAGGCCTGAGCAATTTTATTTGACTTGGGATTGCGGGTTTGAAATGATATAAAACCCGGAAAATTAATAAATTGCGGATTGAAATGATGTATGTCCGTATTTACTTGACCCTAGGGTAGAGAATTTTATACAGACTCCGTGGTTGATTTAAAATGATTTTCTAAAAATTATTAAGTATTTTGGATTTCTATATATGAATCTCAACTAAAATTTAATGTAATAATTACTGTGAATTTGTTTACATGAGTTAAAATTTTTATAAGAAATATATAGTTGGAAATGTAAATTTTGGAATCTAATTTACAAAATGAAGGTTAATTGAAATTTAATAATCTGATTTGACTTAAAAATGGTATTTTATTCTAACCTATAAATTGTAAGTTTTAAATTCGTGTAATAGTGATTAAAATGATAAATGGTTTTTTTTGTGGGAAAAAAATGTAGGTTAAAACGTACATTTGACATGTAAGTTATAACTAATGTAAAAGGTATAACTTGGGTAATAAAAACGATAAATGTTATTTACTGAAAAGAAAATAAAGTGTAAGTTAATAACGTACTTTTAACTTAGCATAAGGAATTCAGCTTTAAATTTTGACATTATAATAACAAAGTTATTTAACTAAAGGTGTGGTTTCTTTAATGACCAAATAGCTCAAATTAGAGTAATATAATAGGAATGATATAATGACTATAATAAAAACTGTAATATATGTACTATTTGATTTTATAAACTATTGTAGTAGGAAGTATTACGGTAACAATTCAAAACTGCTGCGATTTCTTACGGTAACAATTCAAAACTGCTGCGATTTCCTTACTGTAACAATTCTTCACTGCTGCGGATTCTTACAGCAACAATTCTGCACCGTTGTGAATTCTTACAATAGCATTTCTGCACTGCTGCGAATTCTTACAGTAGCATTTCTGTACTGCTGCGTTTTCTTAAAAGTGACATTTCCTGAATGCTACAAATTTTTTTCTAAAGGGTTATAGTTCTGAATGTTATGGTTCTAAAGGTTACATTTTAAAGTGCTATGATCTCTAAATTTTTACGTTTCAAGGGGTTATAATTAAATGAATTTGGAAGTGTACGACTTTGGAAAAATGAATAATGTTTAAAAGAATAATGATATGGAATTTATATGGTTTTGAAATGAATATGTTTGATATGAAATATAAACCATTTGAAATTGAAATAACCACGGGTTATAATAACGTTTGGTTGTTAAAGAGACCGGGATCGGATATGGGCATACTCTCCGTCGATACCAAAAACCACTTTAACAACCGTGTAAGCGGTGGAGATTCCAGAATGAAGTAGGATGGTGGCGATGATCCTAAAGGTATATTTACGTGGACCTAATTCCCGTGAGTTAGCATAAGGTGGCTAAAACAGGAGCAATCGACGGGCCAAGGAGGTAGCTCCTCTAATCGGACACACTTCATCGTTAGCCATTCTATTACTTTGTGATTGATTTGGTGCGCACTTTTGATTTGGGAGTGTGGATCGAGTTGGGCGGTAGTTGCGGCTATGCGTTACCAATAGTCCGAAAGTGTAATTGCTATATCTACCCTGGCATTACCTAGTTGTGCCGTGTCACCTACCCTAGCATGCCTTCTACGAGTTTGTTTTATGTCGTACCTATGTGGTATCCTCTAGCGGCTCCAGTTTACGGGGAGTTACGGTACTGTATAGACTATTGGCATTATAAAATGTGTTAAGGGGGATATAGGTAACGCCTTAACGCTATTTTAATAGTTTACATTACTTTAGACATTATTATAATAGCGTATATTACTACATAGTAGATAGTTTAACGGATCCTTAGAGGATGGGCAATCCCAAGCATCCTTTAAGTTATTGATGCAATTCTTTTACAGTTCACTTGAGTTGATTTACATTTTATAAGTTTGTATGTCTTGACTCGAGTGTTTTGTGTTTTTGCTTTACGCTCGGGTCAGCCTGAGTTTCACATCTTTAATTTCATCTTTTCGAAGCTAGAGATCCGCCGGAGATTTAGCTGTCTACCTGATATTTCCATTCCAATTATTTCCACTCAGCTTTTGCTTTTGTAGTAGAGAACTTATGTATCTAAACTTTCCGTTGTATTTGTTTTCAGACTTGGGTATTATGTATTAGTTTGAGACTATGTATCTAGGAGCTTCATGAACTCCTATGTTTATTTTATTCCGCTGCGAGTTATTCTGATATTCTGTGTCTGTGATTCTGTGATTGATTTTATTTGCCCCAAATTTTATTAACAATATGTTGTTTTGAATTATTCAAGTCTGACATATGTGGTTTTATTGTCAATTTGAATGGTCCAAAATGGCGGGATGTTACAATGCCTAAACAATAACCCTGATTATTTAATACTTATTAAGTTGGAAGGAGGCGTACCCTACAACAGCTACTTACTACCTCCGACCCAGAAGAAGGTCCTATGCATATTCCTTCACTACGAGTCCCACATCAGTAGTAAGTATACACAACTACTAGTAGCCTCTACGTAAAGGGCAAACTTTTGTTGTGTAACTCTACTGACCTTGCATCGCAACCCACGAAACCGAACCAATCACCCAAAAGCCTAAGTGTTGAGTTTGGCCTACTAGTTCACACTCGTTCTAAACGTATAATTGAAGCTATACAATTTCCTACCATGAAAATTATATTGCTTTATGTGTATTTAATAGTACTAACACTTACTTGTTCACTGCGTAATTATTGCTATTTTATATGCTTATTCCCTATTTTCCTCATTTCCTTCTTATGTCTAATAAATGTCAATTATCAGTAATAATCGATCATTAATGTCAAAATTGGACAACTTCTAATGACATTTATTTACCCGTTTCAAAATCCACCTATTACACCTATACAATTTTTCGTAAATGCCATATTAAATTCTCTAATCAGTCTCCATCTAATTCCTTTAACTTTCTATTAGCTGCAAATTTATTGCCCATTAAATTTGTAGTTACTGTCCATAAATTATGGAACTATTCCTTCATTTTTCAACCTTTAAGCCTATAATTACTACGCTATTAATAACTAAACGTCCAAATTATAACTAATGTGAACATCGACATATATTACGCTATAAATATATTTAATTTTTAATTGGTAAATGCGGTTAAACATATGTGTGTGTATGTGCATGTATACATTCCTATTCCTAATGCATCAATTTCTATGCTTAGGAATTCAATAACATTAATTTCCACATTTTTATTTATTAAAAAAGCTATCCTTCCCAAAACGGTTCACTGTTATAATTTTCCATAAATTACCTAAAAATGAAACTGTTGCTTTGTTTGAAATTACAAAGAATTGCCTCTTTACTTTTATTGAAATATACAATGCAAACTACGGAGAAGAATATCCATACTTATCTCTTTCCTTTTTTGTATATTCCTTATTATTTCAAACGATGCACTTTTATACATTCATGGAATTAGATAATTTATGGAAATTACATGACAATAGATAAAATTAAATTATACCTCACTTTCAATAAATTAAAACATAGAAATTCACATTCCAAGTTAACTAGGGAAACCTAATTTACAGTCCATCTATAAATCTAGAATAAACTTTACAACTTTACAAACATTCTACAATAACAAATATTTAGAACTGATTTCAAATTTCCAGATTAGGTTATACATATTATTTCAGTTTCCTAACTTACGGAGTATGTAAGTAGGGTTTCAACTAAATACGCTCGTTTAAGCCTACAACTCAATAGATGTAAAGCGGGCATAAAAATTAAACAAAACTCAATGATATAAATTTCAGTGTTATAAATAAATTTTATAATTTCCCACTCACCTTTCAAGCTTTCCAAATCTTCCAAATCTGAATCCATTTCTTTACTTAATTCGTTTTCCTTTCTAATCCAAAAGAATATGCATAACAAGGTATATACATACAATTAGAATTATAGCCATGAGAAGATATTTGGGGTTAAGGGGAATATAGATTAATAATAATAAAATTTACCTTTTTCCGCGGTATTGGTTCACTTCTTCTCTTCTTCTCTTTTATTTTATGCCCTTCTCCAATTATATATATATTTACATATAATATTTTATAGTTAATAGAAATAGTGGAGAAGGGAAATGCAGAGCTTCGCTGCTTGGATCAAAAAATATGAGAAGAGAAGTGAGGGGTTAGGTCTGTATTTATGGGCACTCGAATCAATTGTATCCATTAGATTAAAATAATTAAATCTGAGCTGTTGGCCAAGGTTCAAACCCTAGTCGCTACTTGACGAATGGTCGACCACTCCCTTATAAACAGTTAACCAGCCTGGGGGTCGACCAATGGGGTCTCATATTGATTATTATTTATTTCGTGTTCTCATATTTCAATTATTTTAATTATGGAAACTTCAAACGCTTATAACTTCTTCGTTGGAGCTCCGGCCGTAAAAGTCCAAACATGAAAGTTGCTCAAAAAATCGACACGAACACAATGGTGCATATTTCATGGCCAAATTCCGACTCAAATTCCATTTTGGTGCATAATTAATAATTTATCGATTATCATTAATTTTACGAGCTGTTATATTTCCTCCATAAAGAATTTCATCTCCGAAATCCTCAAGGGTTGAATCATGTAACATAGCACTCAACCATTCTAAACCATCTAACTAATTAGTGTACAACCGATTTTGCAGCCAAACGTGTACAAGTGCACAGTGTACTATAACATATAAGACATGCTTGTAAAAATATTCTCAATCGGCGCCTCCTATATGAATGCATTCTTTTAAAAACATTTTGAAAATATGATGCAAACAACCAATATATACCAGCAGTTCTATATGTATGCAAACTTTCAAAAATCAAAAAAATAAAATCCAAACAATATTTTCCTAACTCTTACTAGTAGGAGCTACCAGTAGAAGTATGGTACAATCAATTTTGCTTCCAATCCCTACCATCCAATACCTAACACACAATTTTTAACATCCTAAATCTTGAAATTTTAATGTTCTCGATCTATACTCCTATGCCGAAAAAGGAATTTAAATGAATTTTTTTTACATTTCCACCCTTCTTTTGTATACCTATTCCGTTGCACTTTGGAACCTTCTTTTTTGCCTCCAAAACTTTTTCGACTTTTCCAAGTACAATTTGCACAAGGAGATTTATTTTTAGATGTTAAAACGTAATTATCCTAAACACAACTTTCACTTCACTATCAACAAAGTATGAAAGTAGAAATCCCAAAGTTAAAACAACATTTCCCTTGTTATTATCTATGTTTTGCATACTGTCACCGTTGTCGGACATTAAAACTCACATTTATTAACACATCAATGCTCCCTACGCTAAGCATGTTGAATTTGAAAATCAGAAAATTTCTCATTTCAAAAGAAAACCTTTTCCGCCTTCAAACAAACTTGCGAAATAGTTTGAAAAATTGAATTTTCAAAAGAATTTAAACACCATTTTTTTTCAAAAGCACTTGAACAAAAAATTTCCAAAGCATTTGAATATAATTTTTCAAAAAATTTGCCACTCGATCCTTCAAACAAATCAAGCCACATTCTAACATAATCGGGACTCAGTCAATGAGTTAACATATGATTGACCCTAATATTATGTTGTAAACCTTATATTTGGGAAACCTTTCCGTTTACCCCTAAATAACGACATACAAGCCTATTTATAAATTTTAACTTTTAAGGTATAGGGATAGTGATTCGTGACTTCACAACAACCTTTCCCTGTCCTCCGCTCACTAAAATTTATTTTTCTTGAAGTTTTTAGGATCTAAGCATTCCTAATTTCTAGTTGATAACCTAACTTTCTAATTAACTTCCAGCTTCAATAACATTTATCGCTAGTTAAGTGTCCTTATGAAATCCTCTTGTTTACACTATTTTCCAATACACACACACATACATACACACACACATACATACATACAGACATATATATATATGTATGTATGTATATGTGCATATATATATATATATATATAGCGGTCTAAGTCCATCCATAAAATCAACACAGTGATAAAATAGGAACATATCTCATATCATATCGTACGCTTTTCTAATATTCGAAGGGAGAAAACTAGCGATTACAACCCAAAAATTCTAAAAGAAACAATTGTTGGAAGCATCCCTTCAACATCTACTGGCATTAATGATGTTATGGCCTTATCACTCCTTACTAAATTAAGATGGACACTTCTTGTATGCCATTCAACTATAATTCACATGTCCTAACTTACTTCTTTGGCTCCTAATAAATAAGGTCCATCCATTACTTCAATCATTACACCGATTATGGGATAAATTATGCATTCGCAGTGGTTTAGAAATATAAATTATGAACATAAGTATAACTTATCAGAAAATTAGCTTGATGGAATAACTTTCCTACGGCCTATCTTGCCTTCTCTAACCTTAGGACAACCATCATCCTCTATGTGTGTTAGCTATCTCACTACTCTCTCCTCCAATCACACTACTATCTTCTTTCAGTCGAAATCTTTTGATAACATCCTCACTTTGGTATTTACTTTCTTTATCCTTGATCTTCCATGCGAGTGTACCGTAGGACTCGTAAAATTGTACTTTGATACCATACTCCATTCCTTCGAGGGTTCTTCTTATGTCTTCCACACATGTTTAAACAACATTCCTAGGTTCATACTAATATTCTTTAAATTCAACGAGGATTCCTTATTCACTACTAGAAATATTATTTTTGGTGGCGCACAAAAAACGCTACCAAAACTTTTGGCAGCGTTTCGATAAACCCCGTGATAAAGCCCACAACTAAAAATACATGTTTTTTAGTTGCATTTATATAAACACCACTATAAATATCTTTATTGCAGCATTTCATAAACGCTGCCAATAAAATTTATTGTAGCGTTGCTTTAATGCCACTAAAAATCGTTGTTTTATCGTAAACTATTTTGGTGCGCTATAATTTAGGGCGCAACTTATAGTCAAACCCTACAACTGCGTTTGTTAAACGCTACCATATTAATTTTGTGTGCTGTTTCTCCACTGTAATTTTTTGTAGGTTTTTTGTTTGCCACCATATGTTTTAGTTTTGCCACTTTATACTTCTGTAGCGTTTTTATTCCGCTACCATATCTTTTGGAGTTTGCCATGTTTTCACTCTGTAGCGTTTTCCAAAAGCTACTACAAATCTTCTGCCCTCCAATTCAATTTGTTCATAGCTTATATTATAATATATACATAATTAGACACGCAGTTAAACATAAACACATTCAACTACCACAAAAGACATAAGCACACACATTCAAACATTAACACATTCAAAGAACCACAAAATACATAAAAAACTGCAGTAACATAAACACAACTAGTTCATAACCAAACATATTTTCAAGACAAGAAGTTAACCATACATATAGTTATGCAACCGAACTACCATAAACTTAACCGTACATATAGTTACACAACCGAACTACCATAAAAAGCGCTGCAGCTAAAGTACCACAGACAGTTGAGCTAAGCACGTACAATAAACAACCGAACTACCTAATAAACAACTTTATCCAAATGTGATATTGCAAATGTGTAATGTGATATTGCAAACGTGATACCCGAAGCTTCATCCAAAATATCAACAGCAAGTCATTATCTGCATAACACAACCAAAATATAATAGGTCAAATACATACATAGATATATATATATATACACACACACATGCACAGACTCACTCACTACCGAGCACTTTAACACAATTCACACACTCACGCATGGAACAAATTACATACATAAACATAAACACACCCACAATTATACTATTATGGACACAACCATATTTACACTCAAACACACATATCTGCACTTATATCTCATGTACGCAACTAGCAGCAATCCCATAAATTTTTGTATATAGTTGACAGTTCATTTCACGTGTGAATATATTACCTTACTAGGGAAAATGCTTATAACTATAACTTTCAAACCAAACTTAGCTGCAACATGACTCGAACATACATAAATCCTCTCCGAGCACTTCTACAACCTAAAACAATCACCTTCAACACCTCCACCACTATCGACAACCATCATTCCACCACAAACATATATAGCAAAATACTTCCTCTTCCTCGACTCACAAAAAACATCAAATTGCTCTTCATCACCTCCTCCCACCATACTTCTGTATCATCACAAACCCAATCACCTTTTTGCCGTCAATAAAATGACCACCTAATAGCCACTTCCGCAACTCGCGACCTCACCTATCTTCCCTTCCTTCAAACCACAACCCTCATACACTCAACTTAGCAACCAATTACCAAAAAAACCTCGACTATCACCAACTTCTACAACTCCAAACCAACCCCTGAACTTCAATATATGCTTTTACGTAGTACCAATTCATTATTTTAAGTGCGTTTCTATTTCTGACCCGTCATATAAACTTTTTATGTTTCTTTGGCTAATTTGTACCACAATTTTCCACTTATTTTTCGTATCCAGACGTTGAAGGAACAAATGATGTCCAACATGATCATTTCTTACAATTTCTAAGCTAATCGTGGCCGATTATAAGGTAAGTATCTGTTATGCACTCTATACCTCTGCCATTAACTACATATATAAGTTGTAACCATATGTTAATTAAATTTTACAACATTATGTTATTTTTAATAAAATTTTCAGTGTATTCCTGCACTTAAAAGAATTTTTTTCTATCAAAATTTTATTTTCAGACATTGCCTACATATATTGTCAGAAAATCATTTACTCTGATACAGTATGGCCTAAGTTCATACTCCTCTCATTTCTGAACATTCAATTTAATGACTTCATAATATTTTAAAGCAATATTATGAAATAAACTGATAGGAAGCAAAATATATCAATTACATACAGAATTGCATACCTTTTATTGTGTTTCCTTAATCACTTTTCCAATTGGCCAGGCTATGGGAACGTCAAAGGCATCCTCCATGCACGTCCACTTTGATGTGGGTCTCCATAGCTCTACATTTGGAACTCTCACTATTTCAACCCAAACCTTAACAACATCACGTCCCAATGGACGACAATAAACCATCGATATTGGATATGTTAAAGCGATGGTTCCTTCAGCCACTACTTCATTGGTTCCACCCACATCGATTAGCTTGCATTTATCATCTTTTACCAACTTTGCAATTGGCTGAAAAAAGAGAGATTATTATGCAGAATACACACACACACATAAATACCGAATATATATGTGATATTTTTATACATACACATAAATACTAAACATAAATACATCGACATATAATAACCACAATTATATTCATCATAAATGATAAAAAGAAGAACTCGTCCGCATTCCATCATTCATCATGTATACATAAGTTTGAAACCAACAATAAACAGGAACCACTTATACTATAAGTCATGTTTCCACTTCACAAAAAGATTGGGAACGAGGTCGGAATCGTAAATTATATTGAATATCATCAGGAGCTATATATTTTAACATTATATCTTGAACAGACAAAGCCATAAAATTGCACAAACAGTGGAACTAAAGCCAAATTAATAAGAAAACCAACGCATTAAATGAAACCAAAATAAAAATGGTGAATAAAAAAATAAATGAACCATGATCCAAAATAAAGTTAACTCAGAAAGTAGATGTAAAAACTGGTACCATAAACATGAAATCAAAGAAAATCATCGTTATTGTATAGGTAAACATTAAATTGAACTTATTGTACATAAACATGAAAGCATAACAAAACATAAACTGCATAATATATACTTACACATTCTTGTGTATGTTTCTTCATGAATGCGGGTGTGGATTTCAGGGGAGAAGTTGCACAATTTCCAGTCTCATTTAGATTTTCATTACTAACTTCAACTCTTGATTTTGGCCATGCTATTTTCATACCGACTGCATCTTTAATGCATGACATATCAACTGTGGGTCGCCATAAGTAAGCATCTACATTTATTACATTGTCCACCCAAATCACAACGGTAGATGGACCGAGCGGAATACCATTAACAATAAGTTGAGGATCTCTAGCATAGATTCTTCCTTCGGCAACTACCCCCACACCCTCATTCCAACCATAAATCTTGCATTTGTTATCTTGGGCACTGCTATTACTCTAAAAAGGAGAAGTATAAATCAAGAGTTTAGTGATTAAGTGAAAATATTGTACATGACATATTTCTGAATTAAATTTGTAGAAGACCTATGAAATTATTGTGAATTGCAAAATTTACCGTACTGACTTCATTCAAGCGTGCTTGCAGTGCCCTCTTTAAGCAAGTAGATGGCCATACTACTGCCTTATTCTCAACGTTTGCTAATACTGTCATTTCAGGTATAGGCCTCCATAAATAAGTATCTGGTTTTTCCATGAAATCTATAATAACGCTCACATCATTTGGTCCAAGACAAATGCCAATGACAACTTTATTTGGGTCCTCGGACAACACTCTCCCACCGACAAGAAATCTAGAGGTTCCATCCCAATTATACACCGAACATACGTCGTCATTGCTCTATCATTATTCAACCAAAAATTATATCAATTACTGGATCAAAAACTAAAATCCAAATGTTATTTCTTGAGTAATATAATTATTAGTGTTACCAATTAAGGTGTGGTCCCTTCTTTCGAACTTTCTTTACCTTTCAAACTTTCTTTACCCTACATCAAAGTAGTAATATTACCATACTTTAATCTTAGGAGCACTAAGGTGGATATGCACAATTAAAACACAAATAGCTCACATTTGTACACCATTTTACATGTGAGTTTGTGTACACAATCACAATTAAATCACAAATAGCAAAGAAGCAGTAATTGTGAGTCTATGTACACCATTGTACATGTATTACACTAAAACTACACCCACAAGCCAAATAAAACCATGATCTTTATCCGATCATAGTTATAGAGTTTCCAAAATATATTATCTAGACATGACCCAAATAAAAAATAGTACTAATGTTTATACTACAAAATTAAGCACTGCAAATAGAAAGAAAGCACTACAAAATTAAGCACTACAAACAGAAAGAAAGCACTACAAAAGTTTACCTTCTGGTCCACCAGCATCTGTACCATACTCTTCAATTCTTTTATTTGCTGTTGACACTGAGATACTTGTATATCTTTAGACTGGGCCACAACTAGCTTAGTTAAGGTACAACCCCTTCCCAGTGCCCTTAACCGTCCTGGTTTATCTTGTCCCAATACATGTGCAAGAACATCTCCGTTGACATTCTGTAACGAGCTGGACTGTGATAGGCCACCAAATTTTTTAATCTCCTCCTATATAAATAAATACATATGGATAATTTACGATGGTAAAAGTATCTTCCCATTGGATAATTTTTCATATACCGATATAAAAAATTCTTACAATAGTATTTGCAGCTTCCGCGGTCACTGGATCACCATTTTTTTTAACGTGAGATTTAACCCAAACATTAGTTCTAGTTACGGTCGATGGATCTAGACTTCCTTTTTTCTAACATTAGAATAATATTAAATAAATAAACTAATAGGTATTAAATACTATTACATAATTCTATGCTTAATTAACTAACCATGTCGTCGGCCTATCTAGCCATTCCTTTACGACCAGATGTGTGTGGAAGTTGTTTATCCTTGAGGGTTGAAAATTTCTCGCTTCGTTTCTGAAATCATTGGTAGGTGTTAGAATTTAGTGACCACTGGTAAGCTAGCTTCTATACAACAATTAATAGTACACAGGCAATCGGTGGTTCAATTTTTGAATATGTATTATTATATTGCTTGATATCAACAATGTTATATGTTGCTTTACATTCAGCATATGAATAAAAAATATCTTAATGTTACCTTAAACTCCAAACCAGTTTTTGTCTTGACAAACTTTCTCCCTTCGTTCATGCTTTTGATGTTGGTTGGTTTCAATTCAATCTTTCCTCTTCGTTCTCTGCTTTATTTAATTTTTGAACCAACTTGCTTTTTGAGGACATCCAAATTGTTCCCATTTGTTGAGATACGGCTTTTCTTTGCCAATCCTCTTCCAATTTAAATCGAATCTGCAACAATACATGAAAACATGATATTAACACTAGAACACATGGTATTAACAATAACTATTTGCCAAAGCTTTATGTTGCTGTAAAGCTGTTACTGTATACTATAGTGGGATGAAAGAATAAATTATAGTTGCAATGCTCATGAAAGAATAAATTATAGTTGGAATGCTCATGGATCTCTGCTAATGCTCATAAAACTGTTACTATATTCAATGTTGCATCAGGCACATTTATGGAAAATAATAGTAGCTTTTGGTATTAATTCATTTCTTTTTTATATTACTATGGTTGTATAACTTTAAATTACAAACACTAATATCAAAGACAATTACATAAATCTATGTTTTTACCTAATTATTGATTCACATGTCAACTGAATATTTTGTTAATTCAATGTTGAAATGTATATGTTTTTGAATTTGGTACTGCACATTAAAGAAGGTACAGGCATCAAATGCGATAATCTTTTAGTTGTTCACATTACAATTTAAATGCCTAATATAGAAATGGATTCAACCACAGGATACCAGTAAAATGGTATACAAAAATAGAAGTAATAAACTAATCTACTCTGCTCTTAAAAAAATGTCGGCATTTCAAAAGTTATCCTAATAAGTGCAATTATTTGCTTTCCATACTTGAATCGATCGCCACAAAACAAATTTTAACTCATCACTTAGATTCCTCCAATCATCAAGTGTGTATGGGACCTGCTCCCACACAAGCGGTCCAAGAAAGGAGGATAAACATACTGACTCTGGCCCTATTGGTATGCCTACTTCATTGAACTCAACTTTAGTTCGATCCCGAATGTTTACTGGGAGTTTTTTTTGCTTTTGTTGGAACTCTGCTGCCACTTTTCTGAGATGTACTTGCAGTTTCAGCTTCACTCGATCTCCTAATTTCCATCTCAGCATCATCAGTTTGGTCAAAATGGAATTCATTTCTGAGCGGAGTTCTTTGTCTTCATTGTCTTCATTACAAGCACTGGCTCGCTTTCTAGCATTGACTTCTCGTTCTTGGCCTTCATTGCAAGCACCGGCTGGCTTGTTAGCATTGACTGCTTATTCTTGCCCTTCATTGCACACATCAGCTGGCTTCTTACGTTTGTCATTTAAGTTATACTTCCACTTTGAATTATGCTTCTGGGATTCCTCTTCCGTCTTTCTCTGATTGCAAGTACGTACAAGGCTTGGAAACATCTAATTTCTGCAAATGAAACAAAATACGCTATTGTTTAGATTTATGATAAAAAAGAAAATAGAGGATAAAACATAAATTAGTTCAGTGAATCTGAAGGCACCTTAAAATTAATTCATAAATAAAAAATTTGACAGTGAGTATAATATCCATATGCTTGTAAAATAAGAGCTAACATCTTTTACATTAGTAATATCACTTATATGCAATGAACATTTTTAAGCGCCAAAATTTCTGTACTGAAACCTATGACAATGGTTATTCAGAGCAATTGTCTTGATGCGTAAGAGTACTTGTCAACTATCCATATTCCTATGCCTATGTATTCTGATGCTTTTAGCTAGAAGTGCTATTTAAAAAGGATGAAACCTACACCAAAGATTTAGTATAATAATGGTAAAATGCCAAGTTTGCATTTGCAATTAAAAAATAATTCCCGTATACTCCATAAATGCTATTGCATACCATCCATGAATATAATTGATATTTAGTTATATATTTATAGCAATAACGTACTCACATTTATGAAACATTATACATATATATTAAACATCTCAATATAATGAAAAGAATCATATCACAAAATTCGGTCTTGTCTTTACTCTGTAGATAACATCAACAAAATAATAACATAACATATTTAGCTGTTAAAATCTAGAAAGCATTAACTGCATCACTAAATGCTTATTGATAGAAAAAAGGAAAAAAATTAAGTATTCGTGATATTAGTCGGTTAACCACATCAATAGTGCGCTAAGAAATTATGCCTAAATTTTGGAAAATTTACCATCATTTTGCCAGTTACAGAGCCAACTAAAATGCCATATTAAGTCTATCCATTACCTTTTTAGACATCTATGCTTACTACAATCATCAACAAATCCAAGTTGTAACAGAACCGACATTAACTATGTTAGGTTGTGAAACGAAAAACATTAATTGCTAAGGTATAAACATGATTGAGTAAAACTGCAACATGCATCTATTAATGTTATTTGAGAAAAACATTAATTGTTAATACACTTAAAGACAAATCAACAGCCACAATATAGCCAGTGACATGAGTGGAGGTACGTAAAGGAATGCATTAATATAGAAACAGCTAATACATAGAATAACAGTGCAGATGAACAACATTCACTAAAGAAAATTAATACAAGTTCAAGTGAATTTTCAAATAGCCCAAATTTATACTATCATAAATTAATAATCATGTTCAAGTAGAACATATAATCTACTCAAGTATGCCTTTGCAATACTCCATAACATATCTAACATCTTCATCATCCATTTCAGTTATTTCGCAATCTTCCACGACGTGAATATCTTCCTCAACGCAATCATGTGACACTAAATCATCAAAACTTCTTGATGGTGCTTTCCATACAACATACCAATTAGAAACATCATTTTCTCTTGAATAATATACATGTCTTGCTTGAGATGCAAGTATGTATGGATCTTTCAAAAATGATGCTTGATGTAAATTAACAAGAGTGAACCCATCATCAACTTTTATTCCATTTCCTTTATACATCCAGCGACACTTAAAAACAGGAATGTAAACAAATGATAATCTAATAAAATTATATCCGTCAATATTCCATAATAAGTGACCACATCAACCACTTGGGACGTATCTTTTGCACTTGCTCTGCACATAGTAGTTGCATCAAAAGTCACCCCATAATTCTGGGTTTATCTCCCTGCATCTTTTATATGAAAACGTTGCCCATTGATGATATATCCTTTATAAGACATGGCATCATTCTTCGGACAAAAAGCAATCCATCTTAACATGTCATCATGATCCTTGAAGGTAAAAGGTATCTACAACAAATTCCATTTGGCAGGTATATTTTAGAGTAATATTAGTAGTCAAATGAGAATATATTTGGAATCTAACTAACCTTTCTTTTAATCCAATCGGCAAAATTTTTTGTATGTGTTTCCTAAAGCAAGGTCGAATTTTTTCTCATGCGCTGGTCTGAATATTCTAATTCCTCCAAATGCAAACTAGTATAGAACAAGTGATTATAAGTTATATTTAGCATTACGAACACATCAAAATAGTTAAAAAAATGTAACATAAACTTACTCTATAAATGGTTCCACCACAGCCATATTCATTAATACGGCTAAATGAGCACTTTCTTTCTTATTAACTGACAATGTAACTGTCTTGGACATTGAAATCGGACGTCCCTCGAGTATTACACTTCTTTCATAATCTTCATTTCGAGCTTCTTTCTCCTCTATATGTCCTGATTTTTTCAAAAATTCTTTGAAAAACATCATGGATTCTTCTGCAAGATAGGATTCTGCAATACATCCCTCTGGTCGTGCATAGTTTCGTACATAATCTTTAAGTGTCTTCATATATCTTTCGAATGGGTACATCCAACGAAAATGAACCGGTCCACATATTAGTGCTTCTTTTCCAAGACGAATTAACTAATGTACCATTATATCAAAAAAAGATGGTGGAAAATTTTTCTTGAGCTCGCATAAAACTTCAATAGTCTCAACATTGATTTGTTCTACCTTCTCTCTATCAAGAACACGTTGACATAATTTGTTGAAAAAATAACATAAGCGAATTATTGCTTTTCTTGCCTTCTTTGCCATTAATCCTCTCGATGCCACTGGTAATAAGTGTTGCATTAATACACGGTGTTTGCACCAAAAATGGTCACAAACACCCAATCGCAGATGAAAGCACTAATTCACAGTCATAAATCACAGATAGAATATATGAAGAGGATAAAAATATGAAGAACCACAAAAATTAAAAAGAAAGCAGTAAAAAGAAGAGATACGTCCACTCTAGAAATTTCCTTTTATTGCTAGAGAATTGATTACAATTACAATCCAGAGTTTTTGAAACAATATTGGCAGAGTAGCCTTTAGGTAGAAGATGAAGGGAAATAGAATGAGAATCCCATTTCTGAAGCCCCGCCTGTTGTATTTATAGACAAAATCCTGGTTACTGGGCTTCCTGAGTGATACGGGTCCACCAAAACCATAGTCGAACCCAAATCCTTCATCACTGCCGACCCCGAGTTCTAATTATGCCGACCTGATCCCCCATTGCCGACCTTATCCCAAAGTAAAATAATATCGATCCCAATATCCTATTGCCGACCTGATCCCCCATGGTCGACCCGAAGCATGGCCATTGCCGACCTGAAGCAAGCCAACAACGCCGACCCCTCAAGTAGATGATGATCCCACATCCTAGTGCCGACCCGAAGATATGGATACGTCGACCCAAAGTATGACGACCTCTCTCCAGAATGCCGACCCCATACTTTGCCGACCCCATGATGTCAATTCCGACCCGAAGTGGGAATGATGTCGACCCAAAGCAGAAATGATGCCGACCCGAAGTAATCACCGAATCCTTCATATTATGCTGATCCCTAGCCAATCACTCCATGACCCAAAGCGTGCCCCTGCCTGACTCGAAGTAAATCCCGTGAAAACCAGAAGCAACCTCAAAAGTGACTCGAAGTAAACTCCAAACAACCCGAAGGAACTCGACTTTTCTCGAAATCCATATTCCAAGTATCCCGCACTTTTTGTCCATGGACTATGCCGAATCCCGGCCACATATTCATGTTTATTATCAGTGATTAATCGTCTATTCATCCAGTAGAATCAAACCCATAGCATTCCAGCCTCGATAACCGTACAGTCGATTGGGTTAAATCCGCCTGTATACTGCCTTGCCAAAAGGCGGGTTAACACATGGTCAATCCACTAATTTTGCAATCCTGCAACGAAATCCAATTCTTCAAATTTGAACAGTAGCCAACTGGCCCTTTGAAATCGTACACTTTTGCAAAATATTTTCCTCTCGGAATTTGACAACATGTATGGAGCCGGTGGAAGATATGTTTTATTCCCATGAGGTCGTGCATGAAGCTCATGTCAAATTCCACAATCCTCTAAATCCTTTCTACAATTGGTTCCATCTTTTGATTTATTACCATGCAACATCGTGCATAATAGACTTTCACCAATGTTTTTCTCCACATGCATCACATCTAAACTGTGACATAATGGAAGCTCCTACGAAAACCGAAACAATAACGCATTATTGGGGTTTTCTTCTGTTAAAACTATGAAAAGTAAATAAATTAACCACTAACCTTCCAATATGGCAAACCAAAGAAAATCGATCTTTTTTTCCACCTTGATAGCTCCATTTTTGTAGAATCATTAATATTATCATCTTCATCTTCTGTATCATAAGCACACTTCCTCTTCTTACTTTTTTTTTTCTTTTTTTTTCAAAATCATTTGGATAATCCTTCAACAATGCATAAATGTTTCTCCCAGTTAGAATTCTAGGAACACTACCTTTCTCTATGGTGTTATCAAATAATGCCTTTTGTTTCCTCCGCAAATCTGAAGTAGGTAAAAATCTTTTATGACCCATGTAGACGTTCGTTCGACTATGATTCAACCAATGAGAATGGGTATTGATGTCACATAATGGGCAAACATTTTCCTCCTTCACACGACATCCAACAAGATTTCCATAAGCTGGAAAATCATTAATCATCCATAGCAAAATTGCATTCAGTTTAAACAAAGTTTTACTAAATGCGTCATAAGCATCAACTCCAATACACCAAAAATGTTGCAAGTCTTCCACCAAAGGCGCCAAATATACATCAATATCATTACCGGGTTGCTATTGGCCTGGAATAAGTAAAGTTAACATAATATTTTCCTTCTTCATACATAACATAGACGAGAGATTGTATGTCACTAGCATTATCGGCCATCAACTATATTTCGAACTCAACATGGAAAATGGATTGAATCCATCTATAGCAAGACCAAGCCTAAGATTACATGGATCAGATGAAAAATATTTATACTTTTCATCCACCATTTTCCATGCCATAGAATCCACAGGGTAATGCATTTTTCCATCATTGCTTGCATTATTAGAATGCCATCTTAAACCTTCTGCCATCTTTTGAGATTTATACATTCTTCTAAATCTCGGAATTATTGGAAAGTATCTCAACACTTTAACCGGAATACCTTGTATAACCTCTTCAGTATCTTGATTTTTCTTCCATTTCGAAGAACCACATTTTGGACAAGTATCTAAATCTTTATATTCTTTTCTAAAAAGGCAGCAGTCATTCTCACAAGCATGTATCTTTTCAGAACCCATATCGAATGCTTTAAGAAATTTCTTTACATCATATAAGGTTTTGGGAAGCACGCTATCCTTCGACAAAAATAAATGTTGCACAGTTAAAAGCTTATCAAACCCACTACCAGATAAGCCAGTCTCACATTTAAGATTATATAAAACGGTGATGGTAGATAATTTTGTGTGATCTGTGCAATCAGGATACAATGGAGTTTCTACATCTTCCAAGTTCTTAATAAACTCATCCTCTTTTCTTTGAGAATCAACATTATCTTTATCACCGTAAAAATATTCATGATTCAGGAAATCTTCATCTTCATAGTGAATCGTCTTAAATAACTCATATACGTCAAACGCATTTGTTTTCTTCTCTACATTTATCTCTTCACCATGGTAATCATAAACCGCCCATGTATCTAGGATCCATTCCTTTTATAATTAAATGTTCAATGATGATATGGTCATCATAACGACTAAGATTCCGACAATCTTTGCATGGACATAAAAAAAATTTCTACACCACTTACATTCCTCTTTGCAGCATGCACGAAATTCACCGCTCCTTATCGGTACTCTATACTAGTTCTATCACAAAGGTTAAAAACATAAAAAAAGAGTTTTAATATTATATTACATGTTTTAATTCTCAAAATACATATTAAGTTAATCATCTTATTATCACCTGTTTAAAAAACCCAGTCTTTTTCCATCATCGACATATGAAGGCAAATAAGTTTCCAAACTTTGACGAAGATATTGGTTATCTGTTGTAATCAAAAAAATAACTGCACATAGAATAATTAAATGAAAAAAATTTCAATAAGCACTCTAAATAATTAAAAATCTCCAATTTCCAAGAATAATGACATTAAGAATATCAACTTCTAAATACATTTGTAGAAATCTCTCATTAGTTTGGGAAAATGGAGGCAATAAAACGTTTATAGCAACTTTAACAGGTTGGAACCGTTGGATCAGACAATAGATTGTTATGAACAAAACACACCAATGGAAAGAAAACGTAATACAAAACTGATGTTATGAAAAATGTCATCAGCGCTACATTTCTTTTTATATTTGGAAGTAATAATTATGTAAAGAACACAATGATTGAAATACAAGTAAAATCAAGTGACTTGTTGTAGATCATCGTAAAAAACTTTTAATTAAAGAATAAATACATGTCAAAATTGTTCGTTGAACCAAATAACCATTTATAGTAAAATCGAGCTTATAAAGATAAGTTTTGAAACGCTTAGAGAAGAATTAATTCAATAATATATTTTCAGTGAGAGTAAGATATTTCAAACATGTAATCCAAATTGAGCATACTAGCAAGAAAAACTACAGTTGATATGACATACCAATTAAAGTTGATATAAATAAATCTAACTAAAATAAGTTTAAAAATCTTAGACTAAGTCACTACAATGAAATAAACGTTTAATGTAGGTTGTAGGTTATATGCATAGTACACTAGGTTAATTCATGTGATTTTCGATGTCATTATTGGTGGTTATCCTATTTCATATAATTATTTTTCACGTAGAAAGTTAGGAGAAATAACAAACTCCAATACATTTTCTAAATTGTATTCTTATATACTTCAGCAACAAAAACTGAATAATAGATTGTAATACAAATTATAAGAAGAGTATATTACTAAATAAGCAATTATATGCTTATAATCCTAACTACATTTTACCCTAACAGAGGAGTATATATTATAACCTAGAAATCAGTATATCATTTTGAGAAATTAAACATAAAGAATAGTAGATGACTAAAAATGAAATTATACCACATTTTAGCAGACTGCAGAAAGACAATTTTATAAGGTGTATTTGTTTACATTATACCATGTATGTATCTCTAAATGCAAGATTTATGGTATTAAGATGCTAAAAATATAGCTATTAAATAGAAGTTTCATCAGAAAATCAAGCCACTAATTTCTTCAGCTATATTTCAACTAAGCAAAAATTAAAAAATTGATCAAATTGAGAAGAAAATTTTCACTTAAATGTTTTTCTAGTGCTGCAATTTAGTTAGTGTATGCAAAAATTTAAATCATGCATCAACAAAAATTCCAGCACATATGGTGGAACTTTTAGTTTATTAAATTCTATATTTAAAACACAAAATCTATAATACAAAATTATCTTTCCTCCATGTCTTAATCAGTCAGACTGCTATAAACAATAAACAAGAACCACTTGCAGTAATCACTTACACTAAAATAAAATAACCTGCAGTAATCACAAACAATCACAAAATTATCTTTCATGTTTATTGTTGGTAAATAAAATGACATGCAATCCTTATGCAATCTAGACTATCTAATTATTATTTTACATGTCAAACTGACCTTGTTTACACGAACTTAAGAGCAAGTTTACCAAAAAGATGTAAAACGAATAAAATTGTATAACATAAAAACCACATGGCTAGAATTTGATCATTTCAAATCAACAAAAACTCAACAAAACATGCATTCATTCACATAGATAAAACCAAATAAAATTCATGCAGCATAAAATATGAGCATATTGAATAGATAGTAAATCAATATTTGAATACAAACCCAAATACAACAATATCCCAACAAAACATTCATATACTCAAAGAAAATCAAAGCATATATCATCATTATATCTTAGATTACGTAACATTTACCAACTTCCCCTACGTATAAACAGGACATGATCATTGTAAGATATTAACACCTAATTTTCATTCTAAAACTTTCAGTTCTTGCTATACCCCCTAAAACGAAATAGTTCTTCACTACTTAGTCCTTAAACGTCTTATAGTGTAAACAAAAACAGTTCAAATTGATCGCTAAATAGTTCAAATTAGTTGCATTTATTAAAATAAAATACATAATAAAATCAACTACTCAAATTAGAGTTAAATCAACCATTCAAGTTAGACAACAATTCGAGAATACGATGCATTCAAATTAATATAAAATCAAATTGAACCACAAAATCGATTTAAAAAATTCATACCTAAATATACCTGTACGGCAAGGAGAAACTCTTACTAGCTGCCGCGACGATGTTGAGTGGAGTACAACGACGGAGTCGACGATGAAAAGGAGAAACTCTTCAGCGCGATAAAATTTGAGCTCGATTAAAAAGGGGGAAATTTTTCTTCAGCAGAAAGCGAAAGGGGTGAAAGTGAAAGAGGATAATAAATTTTTCTAAGTATACGAATGGATTTAGGTTGGTCACGTTTATTTAGCTTACGTAGACTTTTTTAGGAAAGGCGGGAACGCGAAATGTTTTTGGCCGCGTTTATGTTATTAGTGAAAATATTATTGGTTGCATTTAACAGAAATGCAATAAATTTTTGCAACTATAAATGGTTTTTCTTGTATTGATTGCTACCCTACGAGCATCAAATAGCTATCTTATTCATAGCCTAAACCTTTACACCGTCCTACCTAGGCAGTCATCCCTATTTACTCCATATCAAAATTTGGTTTGGGTTCACCATTCTTTATAAAACTAAAACTTCACAATCATGAAGTACCTAATATAAAACCTTTACCTTTAAAAATATAAACGTAGAAACTTTTTTATCAAATTCAAAAATTATTTGGTTTCCAAAAACGAGCCATGAAAAAATTTCCCATTTTAACTAACTTTCCCTTTTTAAAGATGTTCTACAAAATAAATTTACTTCATTTTAAAAGTAGGATTTTTAATTAGAAACAATTACCATGTTGAAACCAATTACCATACCATACCACTTTTCAAAACATCTTTTATAACTTAAATCAATGAAAACTGAAGTAGACAAGGACAACATCCATCCTATTATTTCTTACTACTCATGATATTTCCACTTTCAACCTTAGCAGAGATTTTAATAGTATATGAAATGGACTTCTAAAAGATATGTGGAAATGATGCATTTATCTAAGCGCCTTTCTAAAATATATGTGCAATTACTATATATATATGGAAATTATCCATTCTTCATATCATATTCCTATTGCTTTTCTCCTATATTATTTCTGACGAGATTACTAATCCTATTTTTATATAAATTCCTAAGGATATTTCTATCTAAATTATTGGGTGTTCTTACCCTTTTATACCCCTTTCCCCATGTTAATCAAGTACCATTTCCATTTATCCACCCTTTAAAAAGAATTTTTAAGAAGGAACTTCTAAATTTATAAAAATAGGAAAAACCATCGAGCTAAACCTACGCTCTATTTTCCATTTATTTCAAAAGCGTAAAATCCCTTTATCAGAAATATTTAAACAAAAACTTTTTGACTCAACCAATTTTAAATTAAGAATTTCAAAATTTCCTTGTCTTTCAAACCAACAACTTCCCCATAAATCGATTGAAAAACTCATTCAAAACATTTCAAGTAATTTTCAAAAAAAAAAAATCTTTTTTATCAAATTCTTCCTCATGGGATAGGACTCAGAAATGGACTTTATTTTTCCTCACTTTTGGACTTTTCTCCTTTTTACTCATCTTCGTAAAAATTTGGTTATCTTCTTGTGATGACTTACATACACCTTCTTGCGAGAACTTTCTCCACTCCTATTACACCTTATTTCTGGATATTTTCAATATATAGTTTCTTACTTCCCATTTGTCTAAAGAAATATGCATCTTCAATCGGCAATCCATCAAAATCTCGATCATAAGGCAGCCTAAGCCCAAGAAAGGACTCAAGTACCATCCAGCCTTCGGGATTCTTTTATATGACGTGCTCATGCTCTTCTTAGTTAATGCCTTACGGTATAGCTAACACTCCATGGAGTAATCGAGATAATGTATAAATTTTAATATATTTATTGGCCCAAGTCATAGTTGCCTCACACATCCTTTTGGAATATGGTCACAACTACTTCTACAGTTGGAATTCATAAAGTTTGGCATATAATACATACATACAACACATACATACATACATACATACATATATACATACATACATAGGTAGAAATATAAATATGTTCTCTAAGAGCATCTCGACTAACCTTAGCTCTGATACCAAATATAACAACCCACATCTTAATGGACTCAAATTTCAACTAAATCGAAACCCAAGTCTGTTAGAGTATGAATCGTTGGTTTTGATAACCTATAATAAACACAAGCATATTAGACAGCAATCAATATAAACCTACAGCGGAATTGAAAAATATAGGAGAACACATATATTGACTAAGGCTACTATCTTAGAATCATATTATTCCTTGGATATCTAGTTGTCTTGTCGGCACCAATCATAAATAAGAAGACTTCACCGTCTACTGTTCGTGACTTGCAACATAGCACGTCCCTCTAAATCTATCATATAGGTTGTAATTAGGAGGGGGTAAGAACAATGTTCGGGTGAATGGAAAATTTCGTACTTTATCTGTAACATAAACTTATGCCGATTGATTGCTATTCAAGTGTCATGTCTATTATTGACGGCTAATCCGTTCAATCCTATATGCATGTACGATATGTCTCACCTCCTTTGAGGTATAACTATATATATATGTATTCCTCTATACATATATATTTAAAACTATATTACCCAAAAACAAGGCCACTTAATACTACTTGAATAGGGAGGATGCAGACCTAATAGCCATTAAATACCTCAGTCTCTGAAGTGGGCCCTCCGCAATATAACTACTAGTTAATCGATCCTAGCTACAGGGACCGATGATGCATAAATATGGCTATATAATATAATTGTCGTATTACTAACGCATCTCAACTACATCCTACACAAAATGCCTCCAACTGTAAGCACAAAGGCTCTTCCCATCTAACTCTGCAACTTACCTTCAACTGTAGGCCAAAGGCCCTTCCCAGCCCCATAAAACTACCGCCAGTTATGTCCTAACAATATGAGGGAAAGTACCAAAGCCACTTAATACTCTTTTGTAAAGGCCTAAATTTCCGTACACTTCGAGTTGGCAATAAACCATGCATTCCCAACCCAAATTGATCGAAAAGGTGGATCTTTAAAGGTAAGAAAGAAAAATAGGCAGAAAGAATCTCACTCGAATGGAATAACAAATGTTATTGAATAATAATCTTTACAGTGGAAAATTTTAAAATACATATATCAGAGTCTAACCTGCAACTTGCACAGTTATAATACCTATCCTTACAATTGCTGAAAAACATCAAACAAATGCAGCGGAAATAGAATACGTTCATACGTTGATGAAGATCTCCAGCTCTCCTCTGGAAACTCCAAGCATCTTCAGCTAATCCTGAAACTACTCGGATCTAACCCGAGTATAAAAATACCTGGATCAGTCTGGCAAACCAGTATGAGAAACATGAATCTTAAATGATAGTGTCATAGATCAGAGATTTGTGACATAAAACTTTTAAAAAGAAAGAGTATCTCATACGACCACGCCACACATAAACACGAACAAGTTTTTACCTTATGATAACTAAAACATTTTTATCAAATCATTTGATATTATTTTTAATAACATTCTTTGAAAACACTTTTCAAGTAAATATACTCAAATAGTCAAAATTGTTACCATTATTAAATTCCAGCATATTAGGCTCTACAATCAAAATGGCAGGCACGTATTGGAGAATGGTTTCTCATACAAATGACCAAGTGAAGGGACTACCTTCCAGCAGTACATCTCTAGAGGAATGTACCAAGGCTACGAAACATCTGCACCTCTACCAATACAAGACCGGCCTACCTCTTCCTAGATAGTACCGAATATGTCATCACCCTGGTTGTTACAGACCTATCCAAGCATGCTCTAGCATACACCATATTAATTTAAACCCGAACGTCATAGTGGGTGGAAATATATCTAGAAGGATGGCCATACCCTAACGGTTGCGAACCATATAGCATTGCCGCATCTACCCTATTTTAGTCATTTCTGGGTGTGAGGCCTGAGGTAGCAATTTCCTTTCATAGAACATCAACTTTTCCTCTTTGAATGCCACATTGCCATTCCATAATCACACAACTGATTTCTACAAACGTATAACTCCTGAGTCGTACGTCTCAGAAAAGGGTGTTAAGCTAAGAGAAGTTGCCTTCTTCGCTACCAAACAGATGATACGTTTATAGAGGTCAATAAATGTGATTTTAAAATTCAATGTCAGGCGTTCATTCATACAAGTTATATAGGAACATGACAAACCGAAGGTACTCTCCTATCACATCATATTTGGGAATCACCCCTAGGATCAGTAGCGAGAAGTCCTTACAATATCGAAGATTTTCATAATAGAGCACTACTGCCACCATAATGTATGATATAGTAAATTTCACCGAGGATCTAGTGGCAAGTAGCCCTACATCATGAAGACCTTCATCTTCAATTGTCTTTGTCTCCAACATGTTTTACTTTGAAAGCGTAAATTGGTTCAAAGTGGTTTTCGAATAGGAATAACCCAAATCCGATCTTGGTCTCTTCGAATTCCAATCATTGATAAAAATGTGGATATGAGTACACGGGATTGTTAAGCCTCTTTTCATTTTAACCATTTATCGGTTAATCAAAACCCTTTTAACTTTGGAAATCTTTAAGTCATTTACTTAGGAAAATTTAATTCTTAACCTACTAAAATTTCATCTTTCTGAAACATGTCTTAACTAGATCGAAAACAATGTTATTTAAGACATCGTTCACCGTAAACCCAAACTAATTAATATTTAGTAGAAAAAGGACATTATTTAAGACATCCTATTTCCAAAAACGTTTATTTAAATCTTTAACAAAGATTTCTTATTTTCCAAATTACATCATTTTTAACAAGTTGAAACCATGTTATCTAACTTAGCAAATTCAAATCAGTTAGTATTCGAGTTAATTGGATTCGCGGAAATTATATCAATTTATACTCAATACTAATTTCCATATTTAACAAATACTATGGGCAGAATAATGGTGAATCACTTTTTTTCATGCGGATAATACAAGTTCCCTCCTTGAACCTTAATACAGTGTTTGACCAGAATATTCTTTATACTATAAAAATTTGGTTAAATTAATCCTTTTGAAAATTCCTTACTTATGAATAAAAAAACTTAAATGGGATCTTTTTAGAGCATCCTGGCTTTCCCTTCGATCTGTTCCACCGTACACCTAAAAGAGAAAAATAGATGCCAGGTAAGTTTAGGGCACTGGTGGCTCCATTCCTAACCTTAGTTACACACCTTGTTTTATCTTCCCAGATCTCATAGGTAGGACAAATGTGCTAGTCGTTTTCGCACTCATTTTATTATTACATTCAAGGAAATGATTTCAATTATATTGTTTAAGTGTTATACATAATTTCTCTTAACCATTCATTTAAACTCTTATTAAAACTTCCAAATCATCTTTAAAATACTAAATTGTTTATTCAAAGACATTTATAAAAAAATTTGGGAAAGAAGAGTTAAGTTTAAATCTATATTTCTGAAGTTTATTAAAACTGATATAGAAAAGTGCTGCGGATAGTATTTTAAAAGCTTATTCCATTAAAACAACCTTTCTATCATTTGGAAATCCATATTTATAGCCCAAATCTCTTTTAAAACATTTTAAAATATTTATCAAATTTATCATATTTTTAAACATTTAAAAATATTCATTTAAAGAATTTTATATTTTGATCACTTAACTGCAAAAACGCGATTTTCCTAAAAACATGATTTGGACATATTTTAAAATCTACTGGATGAAATCTTTTTTTTTCTTTTCCATTTAAAAACTATGGTTATAAGGGTGGGGGAAATTTTTATTTCAAAGATTTTTGACTTAATTTGCACCCTACACATTGATTTAGAGTTACGGATCGAAAATTACGAACTGTCGCTACGTGACATGCTCGATTTTGACCATTTTGGTGAATTGTTCCAGAACTTGTCCGAAACACTTCAAAATTGTTTTAAAACCATATTAAACTATTTTAACTCATATAAACAATATTTCATCATTAAATCATATTTTTAGCTCTTTATCACATATTTGAATATTATATTATCATAATATTCACTTTAAACCTTTTCAAATCATTAAGTTATTTACTTTAGCAAATTTACAACTTAAGAATATTTTTAAAGTTATAAGATTTAAAATCCAAAACTTTTAATTCCATTTTTCAAAGTATTTCCAACTTTCAGCTTTAATCTTTTGTCTTCAAATAAATTTCTAACTTTTTCGAAATGAATTTTTTTTATATAGCTAAGTTGAAAAGAGGCTAAACCATACCATGTACACAATATAGGATTTAAAAGAAGTGTGGTTTCAAATCAACTACAGATTAACATTTTTAAACATGATTAATATAATAGTCATGCCAACTTTAACTAAGATGTCGATAAAATCAACATTTGCAACCATACATTTATCTATATTCAACCATACAACCAATTTCATCCAAGAATTCATATTACTAATTAAATGGTGTCAATTTAAACATATCATCGTAAAGATATAAACATGAATATCATAGAAATCAACAAAATAGAATTTTAAAATAAAGGAGCTCAGTTTATTTGTCATGTTTAAATACACACACACACACACACATACATACATATATATTTATATATATATTACTTCTTACTTCTTAAGTAACCATCAAAAATTACTAGTTAACCAACTAAACATTCAAATCATTATCAATAGTCACATTAACTTATTTAACATCATTTTAAAATTAATTCATAATTTTTTTCTTAACTCGGCACTCACCTTTAACCAATTCGTTTTACATCCTACCAACATTCTTTCAACAAATCAACACTTCTACTAACACCTTCTACTCCATCAAAACATCGTCCAAACCATTTTCTTCCTTCATAAAGCTCACGTCCATCATCACAACTCCTCCTTTCTTACGCATATACCTCCTTCACTCACCATAGTGCATGGCCATAGCCTCTACCCCATCCTTTTGCTTACGACCTCCACCCTTCACCACCCAATGCTCATGGCTTAAGGCCTTATCTCCCCCTTCCTTTATCATTTCTTCATTTTTAGTGTTAAACCATGTTTAAATGATATTCTATAGTCTTTGGCAAAGTTTGGTGGATTTTTGAATTGGGTTGATATGATTTTAAGAAAGTTCGTAAGGCGATAAAAGAGAAGAAGAAGCCATTAGAGAGGCTTTGGAGATGAAGAAAGTGAGGAAGAAGTGAAGAATGAGATGTGAAGAAAGTGGAGAAATGGTGGTGGTATTTATACATGAAGTTTATAGCAAAACGACCTTACTATCCTTAACCCAAAACTCATTTCTAACCACATATTTATTCGTCCATTCCATTGCAAGATTAGTCCCTTAAGTACTAGCGTTTAATGAGATTGAAAGTATGTGTAAGGAGGTGAAAGGTGATGGTAAGTTTTCTTTTTATTACTTAACACTTAAGTAATTTTATTTAATTATATTATAAAAATATCTTAGATATTTTCTTGGCATTTGATGTGACTAATTGTGATGTTTTAAAATGTGTGTATGCATATGTACATATGTGTATCAAACAATGTTGTAATGATTCGAAACAACTTCTGTTCGACGAAAGGTTGAAAATTCGAAAAACAATCGTCGGTCACATTTTGACGTTTTTATTAAACTATCTTTTTATGTAAACAAAACTTGAAAATAAGTTTCTTATCATCTTTAAATAATTAAAACAAGTTCATTTGAGTTATAAAATCATATTTAATAATATTAAAATCTAACTGTAAAAATACGACGTCGATTTATCAACGTGCGACGAAATTTGTCAATCTTTATAAAAAAAGTATATTTGTTTATAAAGTCATTATAAATCAGATTTATATTATTATCATACAATTAGATAACCATTAAAAAGAATTATTTACCATTTACAACAATTATTCAAATGTACATTAAATTTTATTGAAAACCGGTTTTTATTACTTTTCGACGAAAATCCAAACCTTTTGATTTTGTAATCAAATTCTAAAAATAAGTTCATCATTCTTATTTATCACATAAAATATGATTATTTAAGTTATAAAATTCTATATCTGAATATTTTATTAAGTATTTTTATTTTCAAAGTGGTAAAATTATGGGTCGTTACATTCTCCCCTCCTTAAAAGAATTTCGTCCCCGAAATTAAACCTCAAACAAAAGTTTGTCCAAAGTATTACTTTTGAACTCAATTCCATTGGATGTACATCTCCATGAAATATGTCATTCGATCTCCTATTTGAATACACAACTTTTCTTCTAAACTAGTATTGATCCCGCGATCTTTTAGTGCGGACTTTGATCGGGCTTAGAAACTTTTGTTTTCCTTGCATAGCTCTCAGTTATAATAGAAAACTCAAGTACCCAACCACAAACCCTCATCAATATTACTGTTAAGAATCGAATGATAAATCCTTTTTGGATCGGTGTAAACACCTCAAAGTTCCGTACTCGAATTATAGATCAAATTCATGTGACGAAATGATCTACGTATAAATTACATATTTATTCACATTGGTTTTTTATCTCTTACAACATTACTTAAATGTATAAATAGTTTATGACTTAAATCTATATTTCTATAATACATCGTTATATCCTAAGAGTATATATACAAATCCCAAATTTCAAATTGGTTTTACTTAAATCATGTTGTTTCACAAATTTAAAACTTATTGTAATTTACTATCGTCTCCAATTCATAACCTATAAAACTTATTTCTTATTTAATACTATTATTATTTTCTCATCTTTGAGAACAAATTTCAAAATCACCGGTATTTAACTCTTCAAATTCTCAGCTTTTAAATCCTTTTTACTCATAATCACATTTATAAATTATACTTATCTATTTACTCAAAACATTTCACAAATTGTTTATCTTTTACCCAAAGTTTTCTTAAATTTCTTAGCTCTGAGTTAGGTATGATTTGGAAATTTTCAATTGTCCAAAATCATGGAAATCCCATTTATCCTATTAATTTGTGATCCAAAATTATCTTTGGTTTAAACATTTTTCTAAAGATGCTTCTTTATTAGAATCAATTTATTAATTAATGACTTAAATTATCTCTTAAGAAAATTATATAGATCGAGTAACACCAAAATGACACCAAGGAACTGGGTACTACCAACAATATCATATATCCCCTTAACCAGAAGGGTAATACTTAAGAGAAGTGTTTACCATCCGAACACATCTCCTGCCCATTTTTAGTTCCTTCCGAACCAATCGAACTAGTTATCCTAAGATACTTCTTTTTAAATCCTTTATTTGAAATAATACTATACATATCTTTACAAGTTATTTACTATTACTTTTGTTTATAAAAACCCTATTTATAAATCCATTTCTTAAAATTATCATAACTTCCTTTTAAACTTTCAAAATTCTTTTCCAAAATACCACGATTTAAATTATCAAAATTTATATAAAATACTTTCCACATTTATCTTTTACAAAATCATTTTATTTGTAAAACATGCTCATAAATTTGTTTATCTTAAATTTCTTAACCTTAAACCAATATTATTATCAAACACCTTATAGTCAAATCGTGAAACTTAATTCACAAGGTATTTGTAATTAAACTTTTTTATTTAAATAATTGATTAATTTATGATAACAGTTTTATCATACCTTAATAACCAAATACTCAATAAATAACTATATCATTTTGAAAATATCCAAAATATAATCCTAGGTAAAATTATTTCATTTACCAATTTTTCTCAAAACTAAAATCATTTTATATACATTAACAAATACGTGCTCATATATATAATACTCTCAACTCATTATAGGGTGTCACTTACCCTATCTCTAATGAGTTACTCATTCTAGGGTATTACTAACCCTATCTTTGATGAGTCTTTACCCCTATCTGGCTCAGATGTTCGCTCAACCTAAGCTCTGATACCAAATGTAAAGACCTAAATTTATGTGCCCTTTGAGTTGACAATAAACCACACATGCCCAACCCAAATTGATTAAAAAGATGGATCTTTAAAGGTAACAAAGAAAAATAGGAAGAAGAGAATCTTACTCAAATGGAATATCATATATTATTGAACAATAATCTTTACAGCGGAAAATTCTAATATATATATATATATATATCAGAGACTAACCTAGATTCAGCTTGGACAGTTATAATACTTTTCCTTACAATTGCTGAAAAACATCAAACAAATGCAGCAGAAATAGAATACATTCATACATTGATGAAGATCTCCAGCTCTTCTCTAGAAACTCCAAGCAGGTTCAGTTAATCCTGAAACTACTCGGATCTGACCCGAGTATAAAAATACTCGGATCAGTCTGGAAAACCAGCATAAGAAACATGAATCTTAAATGACAGTGTCATAGATCAAATATTTGTGACAAAAAACTTTTGAAAAGAAAGAGTATCTCATAAGACCATGCCGCACATAAACACGGACAGGTTTTTACCTTAGATAACTAAAACATTTTTGTCAAATCATTTGATATTATTTTTATTGACATTCTTTGAAACACTTTTCAGGTGAATATATTCAAATAGACGAAATTGTTACCATTATTAAATTCCAACATACTGGGCTCTACAATCAAAATGGCATGCACGTATTGGAGAATGGTTTCTCATACAAATGACCAGGTGAAGGAACTACCTTCCGGCAGTATATCTCTAGAGGAATGTACTAAGGCTATAGAACATATGCACCTCTACCAACACAAGATCGACCTACCTCTTCCTAGATAGTACCGAATATGTCATCACCCCGGTCGTTACCGACCTATTCGAGCGCGCTCTAGCATACACCACATTAATTTAAACCCGAAGGTCATAGCGGGTAAAAATATATCTAGAAGGGGATCATCATACCCTAATGGTTGTGAACCACATAGCCTTGCCGCATCTATTCTATTTTAGTCATTTTCGGGTGTGAGGCCTCAGGTAGTGATTACCTTTCATAGAACATCAACTTTTCCTCTTTGAATGCCACATTGCCATTCCATAATCACACAACTGATTTCTACAAACGTATAACCCTTAAGCTCATACGTCTCAGGTGGGACAAATGTACTGGTCTTTTCCACATACTTATTTTGTTATTACATTCTAGGAAATGACTTTAATTATATTGTTTAAGTGTTATAAACAATTTCTCTTAACCATTCATTTAAACTCTTATTAAAACTTCCAAATCATCTTTAAAATACTAAATTGTTTATTTAAAGACATTTATAAAAGATTCGGGTAAGAAGAGTTAATTTTAAATCTATATTTTTGAAGTTTATTAAAACTGCTGTAGAAAAGTGCCACGGATAGTATTTTAAAAGCTTATTCGATTAAAACAACTTTTCTATCATTTGAAAATCCGTATTTATAACTCAAATCTCTTTTAAATTATTTTAATATATTTATTTAATTTATTTCATATTTTTAAACATTTAAAAATATTCATTTTAAAGAATTTTATACTTTGGTCACTTAACTACAAAAGCGCAATTTTCCTGAAAACTTGATATGGACATATTTTAAAATCTACAAGATGAAATCTTGGTTTTTTCTTTTCCATTTGAAAACTATGGTTATAAGAATCTGGAAAATTCTTATTTCAAAGATTTTTGACTTAATTTTCACCTTACACATTGATTTAAAGTTACAGATCGAAAATTATGAACTACCGCTACGCGATTGGCTCGATTTTGACCATTTTGGTGAATTGTTCTGGAATTTGTCTGAAACACCTAAAAATTATTTTAAAACCATATTAAAACTATTTTAACTCAATTAAAACAATATTCCATCGTTAAATCATATTTTTAGCTCTTTATCACATATTTGAATATTATATTATTATAATATTCACTTTAAACCTTTTCAAATCATTAAGTTATTTACAACTTAAGAATATTTTTAAAGTTATTAATTTCAAAATCCAAAACATTTACTTCCATTTTTCAAAGTACTTCCAACTTTTAGTTTTAACGTTTTGTTTTCAAATCAATTTCTAACTTTTCCAAAATGAATTCTTTTTTTATAGTTAATTCGAAAAGAGGCTTAACTATACCATGTACACTATATTGGATCTAAAAGAAGTATGGTTTCAAATGAACTATGGATTAACATTTTCAAATATGATTAATAAAATAGTTATAGCCAACTTTAACTAAGATGTCGATAAAATCAACATTTGCAACCATACATTTATCTATATTCAACCATACAACCAATTTCGTCCAAGCATTCATATTACTAACTAAATGGTGTCAATTTAAATATATCACCATAAAGATATAAATATGAATACCATAGAAATTAACTAAATATAATTTTAAAATAAAGGAGCTCGCTTTATTTGTCATGTTTACATACATATATATATATATATACTGAAAACATATATAAATATATAAATATATATGTTACTTCTTACTTCTTAAGTAACCATCAAACATTACTAGTTAACCAACTAAACATCCAAATCATTATCAATAGTCATGTTAACTTATTTAACATCATTTTAAAATTAATTCATAATTTATTTCTTAAATCGGCACTCACCTTTAACCGATTCATTTTACTTCCTACCAACATTTATTCCACAATTCAACACTTCTACTAACACCTTCTACTCCATCAAAACATCGTCCAAAACCATATTCTTCCTTCACAAAGCTCAGTTCCATCATCACAACTCCACCTTTCTCGCATCTATACCTCCTCCACTCACCATAATGCACGGCCATAGCCTCCACCCCATCCTTTTTCTCACGGCCTCCACCCTTCACCACCCAATGCTCACGGCCTAAGGCCGTATCTCCCTCTTTCTCCGTCATTTCTTCACTTTTTAGACGCTAAACCATGTTTAAATGATATTCTATGGTCTTTGGCAAAGTTTAGTGGAGTTTGAAATTGGTTTGATATGATTTTAAGAAAGTTAGTAAGGAGATAAGAGAGAAGAAGAAGCCATTAGAGAGGCTTTGGAGATGAAGAAGATGAAGAAAGTGAGGAAGAAGTGAAGAATGAGATGTGGAGAAATTGGAGAAATGGTGATGGCATTTATACATGAAGTTTATAGCAAAAAGACCTTACTATCATTAACCTAAAACTCATTTCTAACCACATATTTATTCCTCCATTCCAATGCAAGACTAGACCCTTAAGTACTAGCATTTAATGAGATGGAAAGTATGTGTAAGGAGGTGAAAGGTGATGGTAAGTTTGCTTTTTATTACTTAACACTTAAGTAATTTTATTTAATTATATTATGAAAATATCTTAGATATTTTCTTAGCTTTTTGTTTGCAACCAAATTGGTCACAAGCACCCAAGAATAGATTTATGTTAAGAAGTAAATGAAGAAATTAAAATTAAAATAGAGGAATAAAGTAAACTAACAAGCAAATCAAAGCTATAATCAAGAACACAAGGATTTATAGTGGTTCGACGTCGTATGCTTACGTCCACTTTGAAGATTCTCTTTATTGATTCACTATCAATTTGTTACACCTATAAACAGCAAGAAGTAAGGAAAAAACATGATTACAATAAAGAACTATATAACCAGCAGCGTAAAGATCCTTAGAATGACCCCCTAGGCCAGTATTTATAGGTGAAGGCGACCACCAATCTCTCTGAAACTTCGACTATAGGACCTTCTTAGCCATATGGGCCCACCATAGAGGTCGCTAGGCCCAAATCCCAATGAAGAGGGATTGGTACCGAACCCTTCATTGGTCGATTCTTGCGCAGCGATCCCTATGGTGGCTTCTTCGTGTTTAAACATGTTGGCTCCTCAAATATCTTGTTGATCGGACAAGTAGAACTCATGCTTTTGTTTGATCTTTGGTTCAGATTCACTTGGAGGTTATTTCAACCGAACTCTTCTAATGGATTATGCCGATCCCTCATCCTTTGCTATTTTGACATGCGACCCCTAGGGCATGATCCCTAGGGTCCATGTACTCTGCTCTCCAAATTCCATTTGCTTTAGACTATGCATCCTCGGATATTGATTACTGAATGCTAGAATGCTCAGGTTTTATAATGCACGCCGATCCCTCCTCGGTTTATTTAAACATGCCGACCCATTCCTTTGTCGAGCCTTCTTATGCTTCTTCCATGTCGATCCCTCTTATTCTATAAGACTATGCCGATCCATCTTGTTCCACAAGGCTATGCCGATCCATCTTGTTCCACAAGGCTATGCTGATCCCTTGAGTTCCAACCTAACTCCATATTTCAAGAATCCTGCATCGTCTATCTACCAACTTCGTTCAATCCTGGATTCACATAACTATTTGAGCTCTGCTTTCGGGTCCTACAACCATTGTTTTGTGGTCATCCTTCTTAATAACAGTCCATCCATCTTGCGCAATCAGTCTAATATAGTGGGTCAGGAAACCGGGTAACACTTGCCCTCCAAAGTACGTCTTGTGAGTAACATGACGTGCTTTGAATCAAAACAAGTCTGAATTGCTGGAAAGAAGCCCGTCTAGCTTCCTGACAAATTACTATTCCTTTGTCGAATCATTTCCCAAGGCATTGAATTCTCTATTGATCGCTAAGACGCTTGGTCGACTTTTAATAATTTATGTCCAATGTCGTATTCTGTCAGCATATACAAATCCGGTCATGTAGGACTTATAAACCTTTTATTATCTGATCCATCCTCGAACTCAAAGGTTTCAGGTTTGATTTCAATTTCTGTTGGTTTCAAAAAGATTGAAAATCACTCACATGTATATTTTCATACACGTTTCTGTCGTTGGCTCCTGGACACGTTCGAACTGTAACGACCCGCTATTTTTGACCATTCGCATCCGCACATGTCGGACTTGAATAATTCAAAATACCGCGTTGTTAATTTAAATTTGGAATAACTGAACATATACAGTAAATAAATAATCACAGATCACAGACACAGAGTAATAATTACAGCGGAAACAAAAGATAGTAGTTCATGAAGCTACAATATACATATCAGAGTTAAATAAGGTACAACAGATGCCTCGAATACAATAATCAAATACAAGAATCAGAATACAATCACTGGAATCAACTAGATATCTGAAAGCTGGATAGATAGCTGGATCTCCAAGCGAAGCTCCAACTCCAAAGGTGAGTCTCGAATACTGGTACACTCAGTCTGACCCAAGCGTAAAGCAAAACACAAAACACTCGAGTCAGGATTAACATTCTTATATCAATAAATCCAACTCAAGTGAAATAGCAATCGAAATACAAGTAACTCAAAGGATGTTTGGAATAACCATCCTTTAAGGATCCGTTAAACTATCTACTATGTAGTAGTGTACGGTAAATAGATAATGCCTATCAGTAATATAAAGTATCAAAATAGTGTTAAGGCATCACCATTATTCCCCTTAACACATTTTATATAAGCGTTATAGTCTATACAGCACTGTAAACTCCACCGTAAACTAGTGGTATATCAGGGAGTACTCCATAGGTATAACACAAAACAAATTGTAGTGGTCGCGTATAGGGATACAAGTATGACAAGGCACATGAGGCAATACCCAAGGTAGTGAAACTACCATTTGCCTGATCCGGACTAGTGAGAACGCATCGCCGCAGCGATCGCAACACCGCGAAACAACACTCCCAAATCAAGGGTGCACCAATCGACAACAAGTAATGAGTAGTTTTCGAAGAAGTGTGTTCGCTCGAGGTAGCTAGCCCCCATTTGGCCGGCACGGCTCCTGTTTTAGTCATTTCCAATTTGACACAAGTGTCAAGGCTATCCATTATCGTTCTCTTTCTTCAGTCATCACGTACATCATTCCAACCACTTCATTCTGGATCACACTCCGCGTGTAGTTATTAAAGTGGTTTTCGGTTTAGACAGTGAGTATGTCCCTAACCGATTCCGGTCTCTTTAATAACTTTCGTGATTATTACACCGATTGGTCGTTTAATAAATTTCAAAACCAAATCAATTACAATTTCAAATAGAATTTGTAAACCAACATTTCATTTGTCTTTCTAAACCAATTTCCAAAATTACGTTTCAAAACTTCCAAATTACCATTTCAAAATCTTATAATACAATTTCAAATTTTATTTAAAACAATTCAAATATTGATTCAAGTTCGTATATAGGTTTCATTCCGAAATCATTTAAATTCAATTAATTTAACATTTAAATCAATTTAAATTCATTGATCGATTTCATTAAATATTCATTAAGTAAATTTGTCATTCAAAACAATTTCTATTTAATTTCCAATTCATTAAATCAATTACTTAAGTTCAACTTCATTATATCAAAACTTCAAATTAAATTAAATTAGCTTCGACAAATCAACCCTTTAAATTACAAGTCTTACATTAATTTTCAAAAATCACATTTGCATTTCTTGATAAAGAAATTCAATTTCACATATTCATTTACTAAGTTACAATTTCAAAGCTCAATTAAATAAGAACTAAATTTCACTAATTAAATGTTCAATTTTAATTATCAAAGGATTCAATTTAATTTAATTATTAAATAATTCAATCTCATTAAATTATTAAATAATTTCAAACTTAATTCAATCATTTCTTAAATTAAACAACACTCTTTCATCAATTTCTTTATTAATATTTTATTTCAGATTATTAAATATTCACATTTAAATTTCATTAAAATTCAATTTCCAAATTCGTTTCAAAACCATATTATTTATTCAAATAAAATCTTCATTTTATTTTTAAATCAAATTATTGACCAATCGGGTTTTATTTAATTCTCTATCCTAAGTCAAAGTTTATTTAGGTATTTATCATTTCAACCCGATTCCATTTCAATTCAAAAAATCAAAGCATAACAAAGGGAACTTGTAGTGTGATAACTGGGATGGTGTCAAAGTAAATAAACAAGCAATAACAACAATTAATATCAATCCAATAATCAATTCAAATAATCTCGAAATAATCGTATTAATTCGCATTGTTGTTTGTGCAAATTAATATAATTATTTCTAGAATCTACACTATCATTTCATGTAGATTAAAGATTATTACAATAATATTAATATGGTTTTTCATTTGATACCTATTATCCAATTTCATACTACACAATTTAAGCAACAAACATTTAAATGGTTCAAGGTGTATTTTACCAAATTCCTACGTGTCAATTAATTCAACATTTAAAGGGTCATATTGTGCAAATGTCATCTAATCAAATTTAACATATATCAAATCTAACTATCCTACGTCGATTTCAATTTCAGATTATTTATCACTTACAACATTAAAAATTTAACGTTCAATGTCAACATCAACCAATCAATCATTTAACAACCAAACTGAATTATCATTGTATAAATAATAGATAGTGGTGTCAGATGTCACAGGTGAACTGATACAGGTAATAACAGTGTAAATAACTAACAACAGCATATTTCAATTGTCGTTTCAATTGAAATCAAATTTAATAAATAAAAGAACATTAATCGTGAGTGATTGCTCACCTTTCGAGGCTAGAGAATAGACAATGGAGATGACACGAATACGCACACTGATACGGTCCTTGAAATTGAGTTACAAATCCAAGCAAAGCAAATTGGCACGAATTTGACGAACAGAATCTGATAACAGAAATCGATGGGAACACATCAAATTAGCTGGATATAAATGGAAATTATATATATATATATACTATTATAAAATCATTATTTCCTAAAACTATGTCCTCAAACCTAGAATATATACACACACATATCCCTCAAACAAGTACTTAAAATTCAATATTGCCCAAACATATACTACATTGTTAAAACGGTCAATAAACAATGTATAATATAAGGAAATCAGTATGTATATATATACACGATATGAACAGCTAAAATATAACAGCTTAAACAAAGAAATAAAAGAAGCTGCTAACTTATATTTATATAAAATCTTATTTTACCAATATATATATATATAAACAGTTAGCCAACAATTTAAATTTAATAGCCAGAGCTTATCAATAACAGATCTTATTTATATACTTTAAAAAAATAGCAGATAATAACTACACATAAAATCAATATATACCCATACTGACATAATATCATACTTAAACAATATATTTGTTTTAAAACGTACCAATGTATAAACAAAAGTAGATATCTGCAATTAACAAATGCGGCTCGGTCAACTGGGCAAAAGAAGAGAAAAATTAACAATATAGGTATGCAGCTTATACACTTCTATATATACTACATATATATATATTAGCTTGAATATAACTTTATAACAAAAATTCTATATATATTTCCTTTATAAAATAAAAGACATAACGTATGTATCAAGACGAATTTATAAAATAAACAAAATCTAAGCTCACTGCCGTACTTATGTATAAACCCATACATGTGCAAATCTACATCAATATTTAATAAAACAAATATACTTTATTTAAAAATATAAGTTTCTTTTTTTTACAATCATATCAACTTCATAAGCTTCAGGCCAAATTTCATGTATATATAATTATAAGTGCGACACAACAGTTGCATTGCCAAAGTAATATAGCTAGCTATATATTTACTAACTGCAACTTATAGTAAAATGTTGTACATGTATACAACACATACCTATACTATACGAACTCCTACCCAGACATAAGATTGCTAAAATAAAACTAATATATATTTTAAAATATACAGCTTAGAGTATAAAATAGACTAATTATATATATAGGAGCTCACGGCTGCCACTTATGCAACCAATGAAATAAGCAACAGACCTGAAATGCATATATATCAAACCAAGTATCAAGTTTACACTAAACAACCACATATGCTCCTATATATACCACAGCACGCACGCATATACATTATATATGTACACAAAAATAAATCAATGTATAAATAAAATAAAATATACGTATGTATTATAAGCTAATATATATATATAATTTCGACACAAAGTAAACTATGTATATTTATAAATATATATACACTTATACCACATATAATGAATAGAAACATATATATGAGTACCTTGCATTCACAGGCACGCACTGGAAGAAGAGAGGGGCAAAACAGGGGAGGAGAGAAGACAAGTGGGTACGGCCGGATCTGGAGCGAGCTTGGCGTGGGGAGGAGGCTGACGCACGGCAGAGAGGTTGAGGAATGAAGACGCAAGAGAGAAGTGGGGAGGAAGGCGGATGAAGCTTCTGGTGAGGAGAGGGACTGACGAAGTGATGGGGATGGGTGCGAAGCTAGCATGGTCGGATGTTGCGTTGTGGTGGAGGGTTTCTGGCGTGGGTGGCGGAGTTTGGAGAGAGGGAGAGTGAGCAGTGAAAGAAGCCAAGAGGAAATGATAATAGCAGTTTCATTTTTTTTCTCTGAACGCCAAAAGAAAATTTGAAGGTACCAGATGAATAGAATGAACCAGCAATGTTTTAAATTAAAAGTGGGAATAGCAAGAGTTAGACGTGGGTAGATCTGGGGAAGGAGAAATAAAAGAAATGAATAGCTTTGGAAAATGAACAGGGAGCATTGAGAACGTACCACATAAAAAATAATTTGTTTCCCAACCAGACGGAGTTAAAGGCAGCGAAACGTAAAATGCATTGAAGTGATTGGAATAACAACAGCTAAAAATAAATGTTGGTGGCCGTTTATTTCGGCCGTTAGAATTTGAATGGCACAGAATATTAAAGGTCAACATGGTACCGGTACGATTAACGGTTACGCAGATTTCGCTGCATATCGGATCTCAAAATACAGAAAAGAATATACCGTAGAGATCAGTACGACGAGGCGATCAGAACGGTATACAGATATTGGCGGTATGATTTGAATTTTAAAAATTTCAATTTTCTACTAGCGGAAAATGCAGCAAAAACGTAGAAAAATAAGATCGACGGAGCTAATGAAGTCCGAATTTGGAAGAACGAAAAATAGCGTTTGCTCAGAAGATGGTTTAGAATTTTTCTATGTAAAAATATTTAAGTTCCGAAAACATTTTATTTTCATCGCTTTTTAACTGATTTAAACCGAAATGACATGACTGAAATCTACTTTCATATTTTCTGACGAAACTTTACAATTTCCTTTGTTTAAATAGACGCATTTTAAATATCGAATTTTCGTTGCGAAATTTTATTGTTTATTTTTATTTAACGAAAAATTTCATTTAACGCAAAACGCACGTTTCTTACGTTAACATTATTATTTTGGTTTCTGTTATTGGTTACAACTATTTTATATTATTCATTACATTTTTAATATGTATTACATTATCGGTTTTATCGAAATTGGTTTTGGATTTGTAACTTTATACAAAGAGATTTCCATTTAATAAATCGTAAAATTTTATTTCTATCGGATTTTTAGTTAATATTTTCTTTAATTTAGTATTTTTAAAGCGTTAAAAATACGGGTCATTACAATCTCCCCCACTCAAAACTTTTCGTCCCCGAAAAGAAAGGAGGTAGGAGAATAGAAACAAACAGAAGAAAATAGATTGAGAAACAAAATAAACAATTAGTTCAAGCCATAAAATTTCAATTTAAATAAACTTATATTCAACAATTTGTTTTTAAATTCAAGGTTTCCATTAAATTGATTTGATTTCTCATTTATTAATGTTAGATACAAAAATGTTTCCTTTAAAACAAAATTTCAATTTAAATTCGATTAATTCAAGATATTCATTGAGTTGATTTTATTTCAATTTATTAATTCTCTCAAAATAGAATTTATTTTATTAGTCTCATTTATTGTTCTATTTCTTATCATTCTTTTCAACTCTATTATCATTTTATCATTAAATTAACTGTATAACATTTATTATAGACACTCAAATTTATTTATAAAATCATTTTATATTGTATATTATCCAATTACCTTAAATTAACAATTTCAAAGATCATAAATTTGAATAGTCATTTATTATAATCATATTTTATTTGACAAATTCAATTCTTCTTTATTCCAACTTATTATTAAATTTATTCTACTTAATATATCTTATCACATATATTAAGTATATTTACTTATTACAACTACTCCAATTTATTTTAAAATTCCTTTGATATCATTTAAATTGTATAATATTCAATTACATAGTTAACTTTTGAGCAATTTAGGTAAGTTATATTGAATGCAATTGAATATTATACAAGTAAATTTCTAATTTAATTCTCTCAAGTTTAAATATTAATTCAAAATTTTGGTTTCATTTATAATTGAAATCATCTTTTACATAAATTCAAGAATTAGATTTCCGATTCACTTCAAACCATTAAGAGATAATTATATACATATAATATATCCAAGTCAAATCTAAATCAAATACTAATATATATATGTATATATAAATATTTTTAAATCAAGTCATACTTTAGAAATTCAAATCAAATATTTTCCAAACAAAACTGTAGCAAAGCTACAGAATGCTTCGAAACTCGAAAATGAATGTCGATGATGCGGCCGCCATCACCGAAATTATTTTCCAGCGACAAAGAGAAGAGCACTGATTAAAATCTAAAATTTCTTTGGAATGATTTCTATTTGAAAATATCTTAAATACTATACACTTTAAAACTTTCAAATCAAAGTTTGAAATCACCGGAAATTTAAATTCTCAGTTTCTTGTTTTAAATTCATTAAAATTTTCAAATAAATTATAAACCATGTTTTTATTTCAATTATTTATGTATGAGACAAAAGCCAAAGGTTTAGATGACATATTTAAAATCCAATATTATTTATTAACAAACAATTCAATTAACTATCAAAATTCATAAAATCATACTTATATATATAATATAATTATTCAAAATTTATTTTGTTTACCAAATTTAAAATAATATTGTGTCAGATTGCTCTGTTCAAGCGTTTTGGAAATTCTATCGATAGCGTTGATCAGACGAATCGATCGAAAACCCAAATCAACATCAACAACTCAAACAACACAATGTTTAAAACATTTTTAATATTTATTTACAAATACACTTCCTCGCTCGACGATACAAGAATGGATTCTAAAGCAAGGATATAGATTCAAATTTGATGGACTCAAATCAAAGAGAATTTTGATTCGAAGATAGGTTCGAAACAAGGATAAGATGATTAAATAACGAAATAGGAAGATGGATAAGTTTATATAAATCGCGGGCAACCTTAACCGGGTCGACCGTGACTTCAAGAATAAGATCGATGTGGAATTCCGAGGTAAATCGAAATTTGATCTCAAGAAATAGAATTCAGGTATAGCGGGAAATAGATAGCATCATAAACCGAGGATACAGAAATCTTCGGTAAATCAATGCCAATTGTAAAGGAGTTTCACCCCTTTACAAATCATTCGAAGTTTGGCAAGACCGCCGATTCATTATAAGGGTCATTCGAAGTGGAGTTATGGGATACTCTAGAATAAAAAGAAAACGAATAGTGAGGGACAAGAATGAATTTTTTGGAACCGCAGGGAACGTTCCAAAATTCAAAGGAATCGAGTCAAAAGGAAGAGATAGAAACTCGAATGAGAGTAATTCTATAAATACATTTACCCTATATGCTAAGTTTTGCCTAGAGCTACCAAAGCTCTGATACCAACTGTAACGACCCGCTATTTTGGACCATTCGCATCCGCACATGTTGGACTTGAATAATTCAAAATACCGCGTTGTTAATTTAAATTTGGCAAAACTGAACATATACAGTAAATAAATAATCACAGATCACAGACGCAGAGTAATAATTGCAGCGGAAACAAAAGATAGTAGTTCATGAAGCTACTATATACATATCAGAGTTAAATAAGGTACAACAGATGCCTCAAATACAATAATCAAATACAAGAATCAGAATACAATCACTGGAATCAACTAGATATCTGAAAGCTGGATAGATAGCTGGATCTCCAAGCGAAGCTCCAACTCCAAAGGTGAGTCTCGAATACTGGTACACTCAGTCTGACCCGAGCGTAAAGCAAAACACAAAACACTCGAGTCAGGATTAATATTCTTATATCAATAAATCCAACTCAAGTGAAATAGCAATCGAAATACAAGTAACTCAAAGGATGTTTGGAATAACCATCCTTTAAGGATCCGTTAAACTATCTACTATGTAGTAGTGTACGGTAAATAGATAATGCCTATCAGTAATATAAAGTATCAAAATAGTGTTAAGGCATCACCATTATTCCCCTTAACACATTTTATATAAGCGTTATAGTCTATACAGCACTGTAAACTCCACCGTAAACTAGTGGTATATCAGGGAGTACTCCATAGGTATAACACAAAACAAATCGCAGTGGTCGCGTATAGGGATACAAGTATGACAAGGCACATGAGGCAATACCCAAGGTAGTGAAACTACCGTTTGCCTGATCCGGACTGGTGAGAACGCATTGCCGCAGCGATCGCAACACCGCGAAACAACACTCCCAAATCAAGGGTGCACCAATCGACAACAAGTAATGAGTAGTTTTCGAAGAAGTGTGTTCGCTCGAGGTAGCTAGCCCCCATTTGGCCCAGCACGGCTCCTGTTTTAGTCATTTCCAATTTGACACAAGTGTCAAGGCTATCCATTATCGTTCTCTTTCTTCAGTCATCACGTACATCATTCCAACCACTTCATTCTGGATCACACTCCGTGTGTAGTTATTAAAGTGGTTTTCGGTTTAGACAGTGAGTATGTCCCTAACCGATTCCGGTCTCTTTAATAACTTTCGTGATTATTACACTGATTGGTCGTTTAATAAATTTCAAAACCAAATCAATTACAATTTCAAATAGAATTTGTAAACCAACATTTCATTTGTCTTTCTAAACCAATTTCCAAAATTTACGTTTCAAAACTTCCAAATTACCATTTCAAAATCTTATAATACAATTTCAAATTTTATTTAAAACAATTCAAATATTGATTCAAGTTCATATATAGGTTTCATTCCGAAATCATTTAAATTCAATTAATTTAACATTTAAATCAATTTAAATTCATTGATCGATTTCATTAAATATTCGTTAAGTAAATTTGGCATTCAAAACAATTTCTATTTAATTTCCAATTCATTAAATCAATTACTTAAGTTTAACTTCATTATATCAAAACTTCAAATTTAATTAAATTAGCTTCGACAAATCAACCATTTAAATTACAAGTCTTACATTAATTTTCAAAAATCACATTTGCATTTCTTGATAAAGAAATTCAATTTCACATATTCATTTACTAAGTTACAATTTCAAAGCTCAATTAAATAAGAACTAAATTTCACTAATTAAATGTTCAATTTTAATTATCAAAGGATTCAATTTAATTTAATTATTAAATAATTCAATCTCATTAAATTATTAAATAATTTCAAACTTAATTCAATCATTTCTTAAATTAAACAACACTCTTTCATCAATTTCTTTATTAATATTTTATTTCAGATTATTAAATATTCACATTTAAATTTCATTAAAATTCAATTTCCAAATTCGTTTCAAAACCATATTATTTATTCAAATAAAATCTTCATTTTATTTTTAAATCAAATTATTGACCAATCGGGTTTTATTTAATTCTCTATCCTAAGTCAAAGTTTATTTGGGTATTTATCATTTCAACCCGATTCCATTTCAATTCAAAAAATCAAAGCATAACAAAGGGAACTTGCAGTGTGATAATTGGGATGGTGTCAAAGTAAATAAACAAGCAATAACAACAATCAATATCAATCCAATAATTGTTTGTACCAAAAATGGGCACAACACTCTTCGGAAGTTTTTGAAGAGATAAAAGTGAAGAATGAAAATTAAAACTGTGGATTATCTAACAAAAACTCCAAATAACAGAAAGTAAATTGCAAAGACAAGCGATTTAGAGTGGTTCGGCGTTTTGCCTACGTCCACTATGAAGTTTGATGATTTTATTGCTCGATACTTGAAGATTACAATTCTTTATACGGTAATACAACTAAATTTATATGCTAAGTCTCAATCTAAAGCAGCGGTGGTGTTCTGGAGTAAATCTGGCAGAATCTGGGCGCTCTTTAGTACTTAGAATTATCCGACCCCTTTTCTGAATGACCAGGGGCTCTATTTATAGGTGTAGGAGGCTGATATTTCGCCTAAAATGAGGGGAGACCAGTTCTGGTACGTCAGGGGGCCCACATGGCCGAAATCTGGAGATCCGGGCCCACTTTGGGATCGATTCGACCCTTGCTTCGAATCGATCAAGATTTGCTCCGATTGAGCTGAAATTTGGCATGGACATTCCTTAGGTTGACAGTTAGCTCCTGTCCAAATTTCATAGCATTTGGACTTGTAGATCTCGAGATGTGATCGATTCAAGATTTCATTTCCGGTTGACATGCTCCCTTCGAATCGATGCTTTTCGCGCTCCAGGAATGGATTCGAAGTAGAGCAACTTCATGGATTCGAAGCACTCCATCTTGATGGATTCGAAGTAGAGCAACTTCATGGATTCAAAGCACTCCATCTTGATGGATTCGAAGTAGAGCAACTTCATGGATTCGAAGCACTCCATCTTGATGGATTCGATGGAAGGCATCTTGATGGATTCGAAGGATAGCATACTGATGGATTCGAAGCACTCCATCTTGATGGATTCGAAGGAAGGCATCCTGATGGTTTCGAAGCAATCCATCTTGATGGATTCGAAGGAAGGCATCTTGATGGATTCGAAGCAAGGTCACTGGATGGATTCGAAGCACAGTGACACCTATGGATTCGAAGCAAGGTCACTGGATGGATTCGAAGCACAGTGACACCTATGGACTCGAAGCGAGGGAAACTTGATGGATACGGAGTGTGGCCACATTGATGGATACGAAATTGGGCTCACTGATGGATACGAAAACATGGCCTTTCCCTTCAACTTGCATCCATCATAACTTGAGCATATGAACTCGGATTGACTTGAAACTTGGAACGTTGGCTCTCATAGCTTTTCTAGTCATGTCTTATCAATTATAGCTCAATCTGGTCTCAGACAAAATTCATCGATATCCAGGGTAGACCTATGTGCACTAGATGTCCATAACGAGCGACTCTAGGTTTCTGATCAATTCCTTGGTATCTCGGCCTTGCCAAAAGGCGGGATAACAATAATCAATTCAAATAATCCCGAAATAATCGTATTAATTCGCATTGTTGTTTGTGCAAATTAATATAATTATTTCTAGAATCTACACTATCATTTCATGTAGATTAAAGATTATTACAATAATATTAATACGGTTTTTCATTTGATACCTATTATCCAATTTCATACTACACAATTTAAGAAACAAACATTTAAATGGTTCAAGGTGTATTTTACCAAATTCCTACGTGTCAATTAATTCAACATTTAAAGGGTCATATTGTGCAAATGTCATCTAATCAAATTTAACATATATCAAATCTAACTATCCTACGTCGATTTCAATTTCAGATTATTTATCACTTACAACATTAAAAATTTAACGTCCAATGTCAACATCAACCAATCAATCATTTAACAACCAAACTGAATTATCATTGTATAAATAACAGATAGTGGTGTCAGATGTCACAGGTGAACTGATACAGGTAATAACAGTGTAAATAACTAACAACAGCATATTTCAATTGTCATTTCAATTGAAATCAAATTTAATAAATAAAAGAACATTAATCGTGAGTGATTGCTCACCTTTCGAGGCTAGAGAATAGACAATGGAGATGACACGAATACGCACACTGTTACGGTCCTTGAAATTGAGTTACAAATCCAAGCAAAGCAAATTGGCACGAATTTGACGAACAGAATATGATAACAGAAATCGATGGGAACAGATCAAATTAGCTGGATATAAATGGAAATTATATATATATACTATTATAAAATCATTATTTCCTAAAACTATGTCCTCAAACCTAGAATATATACACACACATATCCCTCAAACAAGTACTTAAAATTCAATATTGCCCAAACATATACTACATTGTTAAAACGGTCAATAAACAATGTATAATATAAGGAAATCAGTATGTATATATATATATACACGATATGAACAGCTAAAATATAACAGCTTAAACAAAGAAATAAAAGAAGCTGCTAACTTATATTTATATAAAATCTTATTTTACCAATATATATATATATAAACAGTTAGCCAACAATTTAAATTTAATAGCCAGAGCTTATCAATAACAGATCTTATTTATATACTTTAAAAAAATAGCAGATAATAACTACACATAAAATCAATATATACCCATACTGACATAATATCATACTTAAACAATATATTTGTTTTAAAACGTACCAATGTATAAACAAAAGTAGATATCTGCAATTAACAAATGCGGCTCGGTCAACTGGGCAAAAGAAGAGAAAAATTAACAATATAGGTATGCAGCTTATACACTTCTATATATACTACATATATATATTAGCTTGAATATAACTTTATAACAAAAATTCTATATATATTTCCTTTATAAAATAAAAGACATAACGTATGTATCAAGACGAATTTATAAAATAAACAAAATCTAAGCGCACTGCCGTACTTATGTATAAACCCATACATGTGCAAATCTACATCAATATTTAATAAAACAAATATACTTTATTTAAAAATATAAGTTTTTTTTTTTACAATCATATCAACTTCATAAGCTTCAGGCCAAATTTCATGTATATATGATTATAAGTGCGACACAACAGTTGCATTGCCAAAGTAATATAGCTAGCTATATATTTACTAACTGCAACTTATAGTAAAATGTTGTACATGTATACAACACATACCTATACTATACGAACTCCTACCCAGACATAACATTGCTTAAATAAAACTAATATATATTTTAAAATATACAGCTTAGAGTATAAAATAGACTAATTATATATATAGGAGCTCACGGCTGCCACTTATGCAACCAATGAAATAAGCAACAGACCTGAAACGCATATATATCAAACCAAGTATCAAGTTTACACTAAACAACCACATATGCTCCTATATATACCACAGCACGCACGCATATACATTATATATGTACACAAAAATAAATCAATGTATAAATAAAATAAAATATACGTATGTATTATAAGCTAATATATATATATATAATTTCGACACAAAGTAAACTATGTATATTTATAAATATATATACACTTATACCACATATAATGAATAGAAACATATATATGCGTACCTTGCATTCACAGGCACGCACTGGAAGAAGAGAGGGGCGAAACAGGGGAGGAGAGAAGACAAGTGGGTTCGGCCGGATCTGGAGCGAGCTTGGCGTGGGGAGGAGGCTGACGCGCGGCAGAGAGGTTGAGGAATGAAGACGCAAGAGAGAAGTGGGGAGGAAGGCGGATGAAGCTTCTGGTGAGGAGAGGGACTGACGAAGTGATGGGGATGGGTGCGAAGCTAGCATGGTCGGATGTTGCGTTGTGGTGGAGGGTTTCTGGCGTGGGTGGCTGAGTTTGGAGAGAGGGAGAGTGAGCAGTGAAAGAAGCCAAGAGGAAATGATAATAGCAGTTTCATTTTTTTTCTATGAACGCCAAAAGAAAATTTGAAGGTACTAGATGAATAGAATGAACCAGCAATGTTTTAAATTAAAAGTGGGAATAGCAAGAGTTAGACGTGGGTAGATCTGGGGAAGGAGAAATAAAAGAAATGAATAGGTTTGGAAAATGAACAGGGAGCATTGAGAACGTACCACATAAAAAATAATTTGTTTCCCAACCAGACGGAGTTAAAGGCAGCGAAACGTAAAATGCATTGAAGTGATTGGAATGACAACAGCTGAAAATAAATGTTGGTGGCCGTTTATTTCGGCCGTTAGAATTTGAATGACATAGAATATTAAAGGTCAACATGGTACCGGTACGATTAACGGTTACGCAGATTTCGCTGCATATCGGATCTCAAAATACAGAAAAGAATATACCGTAGAGATCAGTACGACGAGGCGATCAGAACGGTATACAGATATCGGCAGTATGATTTGAATTTTAAAAATTTCAATTTTCTACTAGCGAAAAATGCAGCAAAAACGTAGAAAAATAAGATCGACGGAGCTAAAGAAGTCCGAATTTGGAAGAACGAAAAATAGCGTTTGCTCAGAAGATGGTTTAGAATCTTTCTATGTAAAAATATTTAAGTTCCGAAAACATTTTATTTTCATCGCTTTTTAACTGATTTAAACCGAAATGACGTGACTGAAATCTACTTTCATATTTTCTGACGAAACTTTACAATTTCCTATGTTTAAATAGACGCATTTTAAATATCGAATTTTCGTTGCGAAATTTTATTATTTATTTTTATTTAACGAAAAATTTCATTTAACGCAAAACGCAAGTTTCTTACGTTAACATTATTATTTTGGTTTCTGTTATTGGTTACAACTATTTCATATTATTCATTACGTTTTTAATATGTATTACATTATCGGTCTTATCGAATTGGTTTTGGATTTGTAACTTTATACAAAGAGATTTCCATTTAATAAATCGTAAAATTTTATTTCTATCGGATTTAGTTAAAATTTTATTTAATTTAGTATTTTTAAAGCGTTAAAAATACGGGTCATTACACGAACGCTCACAGGTCATCGCCAATTTTTATAGGATTTTATATGTTCGCATTTATAGTCAAACCTTCATGATCACTATTTTTCACTCATCCAACAATTTTTTCTTCTTCACTTTTTATCTCATTTTTTCATTTTCTTTTCTTATTTTTATATGTAGGGATAGACATTCAACATGTCGATCCATTGCTAAGGCTACGCAAATAAGGATCGACAGGTCCCAATGCCGATCCCTCCTCACCTTTGACTCATTCAACACTCTTTTATGGCCGATTCCTCTCCCATACATCCATATATATATATATATATATAACTATTCTTTCCTTCCTTCCTCACTTTCTCATTCGACTTGTCTTTGCACAAAGCTTCTCATCCGAACCCAGGCTCCCAATAACATCCGAACCTTCAACTCTTTACAGATCCATCCACCTTCCTAATCTCCTCATCAACTGATTTCGCTTCGCCTTTCAATGTCACGCACAGATAGACACTCGCCTCCATTCTAGCTCAAGCATTTATATCCTCTCATAGTTAAGGTTCGATGACATTTTTCTGTAATCATGTGATATGATTATTAACCTTGAACTGTTAGCGAGTATTTGATGTAGTGATAGATAACGATTTTGGTGAGGCCAATGTTTGCTGGAGTAGTGTTTGGTGGGTCGAATTGGGTGTAGAAATCTCAAAGAAAGAGGAGAGATGAGGGTTCGGTGAAGGCCTTTGGTGGAGAAGGAGTTAGGAATGGAGAAAGGCAGGGTTCATTCTATGGTGAAATGGCAATGGCAAGGATCGACAAGCGAGGGTTCGTTTGTTTAGTTATGATGAAGGAAAGTTGTGGAAAGGGATTGGATAGAAAAGGTTTGGAGAGGGATCGGTATGAGGTGGCATTATAGAATAGGGATCGAAAGAGAAAACTTTAGATGGAGGGATCAGTGTGAGGTGATGTTATAGGATAGGGATCGGTAAAGGAAGCCTTATATGGAGGGAGCAGTGTGAGGTGATCTAGAAGAGGGATCGGTATGAGGTCTTAGGGAAGGGTTCGACAGTGAAGTCTTGGGATCGGCATATGCATTATAGACTAATCCAACTCAACTCATTCGAACACTCAATGCTAGTTTGCCTTGCTGAACTCGAAAATAAGATGACAATAAACGACATAACATGCATACTTGAACTGTCGAACTTGAAGTTGATCAATAAAACTTTTGGAATTTTAAACATGGACTAAGCGATAAACTTGCTAATGAACTTAAGTAACATACTTCATAATTTGACGTGCCGATAGTCAATCTCAAAGCCTTCATTGTCGATCAATGTTCTTGCCAGTTGAGACGGTCAGCGATGACGGTCTCTCTGAATAAAACTCCCAAGTCTTGTTTTATTCCGCTTTTGTAATTTCAAACTTTTTATGTCTATTACATACTGTACTGCACTACACTAATTCACAATTAACGCGAGGGGAACAGGTTTTTTTCTAATCTCGATTATCTACTGAGTATAGCTGATATAGATTCTAAACGCACGAAGCGTTCAATTGACATGTCTTCCGATTCGGCGACGCGAAATATTGGTTCTAAAGCGAAGTCAAGTTCTGCAACCATATCTGGAAGGCCTTCTCCAAACCATAATGTAGAACGAATAGAAGCTTCTAACCCACAAGCCAATCTTTTCTCCAACATTCCAGTCCTTCCGACGAAAAATATTATCCCCGTTCCTGATGCTGTTGAGGACGCCATTCTCCTTGATAATCCAGTGGATTCACAGGCTTCTCGAATTGGCAAAGCTGCTCTTCGCCAGTTATGCTCCATCCATGGAATTCCGTTTGAGGACGTCTTGGTTCTTTCAAGACAAGATAGACCTCACTTGCCCCCAGCCGGGTATACAGCATGCAACAAGTTTATGTGTTGGGCTGGATGCGTTTCACCCTTCAATTCGTTTGTTCAGGAGATGTTGAGATATCTCGAGATCACCCCTACACAACTTCATCCCAACAGCTATGCTTTTATTCATGGGACTTTCTTACTATTTATGAATGTACTATTTTGTCCACCTACTCCTGAAGATATCAGAGTCATCTGTAATTTCAAAATACGATCGAGAAGTCATTCCTATGTCTTCCTCGAACCTTTGCCAAATTGCTAAGTCCTGACGGGCGCTTGGAACAAATTTTCACTATTTAAACATAAATGGTTCTATAGGCGATGCCCTCCTGGATTCGCAAGATGATGGTTAGAAGGACGTAAGTATTACTTCCACTTTTCTCTTAAGTTCACTAACCCAAGTCATAACTTTTCCTTCGAATTTTTTAACATCTGGAGTTCTTTCAGGTGTTCGCCCACATCCTTAAGGCACTGATTTCTCTAGAGCCGTTACTGCCATTTGCGCTACCCCCGTTGAGGACCTGGACATCAAACTCCTCGTAAATGACGAATTACTATCTTTGCTCGAGCTGTTGGAAGATGGCCGCAGCATCGGACTTCCTGGAAGCGCGACATACCAAAGAATATTCCAGAATAAAGAAGGGACACAATTAACCCTATCATGCCCTCCGCTGAGGGGACTCGGGAAGATACCGAGGAGGGAGAAATTAAAGATTCTCAAGTCGAAAAATTAGGAGATGTCGATTCAGGCCTCGGAAAAGCGCCAAGGGTTGAACCGTCGCAAGTCGGACAATCCCAAACACCTACAACGAGAAAAAAGAGGTTGGCGTACATGCTACGTAGAAGAAAGAACGCATCAGACCCGGAGTTTGTGATTACTTCTCTTGAAGAGGAATCATTGTCTCAACATTTGGAAAGTTCATTAAAGAGATTCTCTAATCTTCAAATTTCGGACGACATCGTGTCTTATTAATTTTCAAATATTAACATCGAAGGACTTAACTCTCCCACAAGAAGTGACGAACACATCCAACCTTCTAATAAAGAAGAGAACACGCTGATGAGCAAGGTAACTATCACCGGTATATTAGGGGGAACACTAGGACACTCACAATCACATGCACTCCACTATAAACTTATTATTGATCTCTTGTACGACAATTTATAATACGCTCTCATTTGATCTTTACAGGTGACATGTCTCAATCGAGAGCCTTTGATCGTCTCTGAAGCTCCTCAGCATACCATTAACCAAGCTGGGATTTCGAGTCCACTCGACATAGAGAAAGGGACGAGGGATGGGGCAAGAACTATCACTCGAGGGAATCTTCTTCTTATTTTAGACGAAACTCTCAATCTCATACGTCTCGTTAAGGCGATCAACCTAATTTTCTGGTTTAGAGTGGAGAACAGCCTTCTTATCATGGCCCTCACATTGCTATGTTTCACGAGCAACACTCCGGTTCTTCAAGTTCCAGACAATCTTATGAGCGCTAATCAGGCAAACACCCACTCGCTACCTTTGATCCGTCCCTACCGGCTACTGCTCCTGATACTTCCACCGTAGAGAAGTTGGCCGAGCTTAATGTCACTTTCTCGAAAATTTGCTTCGATGGCCTTAATTCCTCCCTTCTATTCACATAATCCCAGGGCATGCCAAGGAAAGCCCTCTAGCGTGTGTGAACAATGTATTTATGCAACACGAATCATTCATACACTTGGCAGAAAAAGTCTCTGAATTTTCTATCGAGCGTCAACACGAAATAGACTGCCTCAAGTTGGAAGCCATGCATGACAAGGATATAATCAAGCACCAGGATTCTGAGTTGCTAGAATTCAAAACCCAACTTTCTAAGGTGGAAAAGAATGCCAAGGAGACGACAGAGGTGGTAAGCCGTCTGGAAACTTCTCATAAAAAAGAACTCAACGTGGCACTTCATCGCAGTGGGACACTCGCTTTAGAAAAGGACTCCTTGCAAAAGGAGAAAGATGCTTTAGCTCGCTGCATTGAGGAACTTGAAGAATTGTTAAAAAAGGAAAGGGAGGAAAAAATTGAAGCCCAGGAGGAATTACAGAAATATTGCGAAGAAGTCATTGAGGCTAGGAGCTTGAAGACAAAACTTGATGAACAATTTGCTAAAATTGAAGCTCTCAAAGAAGAGGCCCGAGAAGAAGGCCGAAAAGCGATGATCGAACAAGTCAACTCCCAGGTGGAAGCCGCCATGGAGTCCGGTAGGAACGAGATCAAGGAATTATTCGATCCATCGATCATTGAATACAATGCTAAAGTCCCGCTCCACCACGACTTAAGCTTTCTTGGCGAGGGTTACTTTGAATCGCTTGCTGGAGCTTAGGAGCATATTGTTAAGATGAAGGGAGAAGAACTGGGTGAAGCTAAATTCAATGAGGAAGAATTAGTAAGGGAGGTTCTTCGCAGAAACAAGCCTTCAGATCTGGCCGCTGCAAAACTTCAATTATTCAAGGCTTCTACACCTATTGAAGGAGGAGAGGATATTGGGGGAGGGTCTTTAGGAACTGATCCCAAGGGTTCCTCTCTAACCCAAGTAGCCGGACCATCAATTTCTCTTGACACGAAGCAGAATCTAGTTTACGATCCATATAAGCCTGGCTTTGAATCAAAAATGTTATCTCCCATCCTTGAAGGAGGCACCCTGGCGACTACGGAAAGTCAACCAGATGTCGGTACCATACTATACTCCTCCGTATATAAAAAGTTTTTGTTCTTCACGCGTAATGGCTTTTAGCTAATATCCCTGTTTTAACAAATTTTACAGGTCTTTAGGTCCCCGATCAAACCCCCAAAAGTGGTGTTGCTGCGGAGCAACATGAGAAAATGGCCGAAGAACCGGCCGCAGCAGATGTTCCGGGGCCCGATGCCTAAGTCATCGGCGTCCTTGATAAAGACAAAATCGAAGACCCACTTCCGATCGATGAATCTGATGGTGTAATAATTACCGGTGCTTCAAAGCATACTGACAAAACTAGCATGAGGAAGAGGATCGAGAAGGAGGAGATGTTGAAACGAAAAGCTAAAAGTGAGCCCGCCGAGGTGGAAATTGATGATCCTCATCTTGTACCGTTGCAAGTTATTCCACCGGGCGGGTCGATTCCTGGTGAAATCCCTTCTACTTCCACAAGCTCTCCGGCCAAAGGCGGTAAAGGGTATCGAAAGAGAAGTATGAGTGGCTCCACCCTTGAAAAATTCAAAAGAGAAAGAAAATCGAGCATAACTATTTCTTTCACTAGTCGTAGTTGTACAGGTATGAATCTCGATCTTTTGAAATAACTTGTACTAAAATTTTGGCTCCTGTAAATAAAAGTTTTTTTTTCGATTAAGCATCATGTGAATTGTTATTTAAATAGTTGAACGATAATTTCCATTTAATGTACTTATAATTCGTTGACTGTAAATTCTATTAACAATTCACTATTTCCATCCCAAGGCCTCCTTGTGGTAGTTGCCTTAAGTCATAAAGAAGGACAAGCCGGAGCTATAATGAGCTGTCGTATTTAGCTTTTAGTAGTTTGTATTCCTCCTGTCAATTTCAGGTTGGAATTTGTGCAATAGAGAACGGTCGAAATCCACTCATCTATCCATTCGTGTTTATACTCCAGTCCACACTCTAGGAACTTAGAGTTATTTTGCGGAATAGATAACGGTTGAAATCCACTCATCTATTCATTCGTGTCTATACTCCAGTCTGCGCTTTGAGGATTTAGAGTTATTTTGCGGAATAGAGAACGGTTGAAATCCACTCATCTATTCATTGGTGTTTATACTCCAGTTTGCGCTCTAGGGACTTAGAGTTATTTTGCGAAATAGAGAACGATTGATATCCACTCATCTATTCATGGTATTTATACTCCAATCCACACTCTAGGGACTTAGAGTTATTTTGCAAAATAAAGAACGGTCGAAATCCACTCATCTATTCATTGGTGTTTATACTCCAATCCATTCTCTGGGGACTTAGAGTTATTTTGCGGAATAGAGAATGGTCGAAATCATCTATTCATTAGTGTTTATACTCCAGTCCACGCTCTAAAGACTTAGATTTATTTTGGGAGCGATTAGGTTGTACTCCTTTTGGTTGATTGGTTTTTCAGTCCCACAGTCCGGGCAGGAATTTTTTAATCTCCCGATTGTCGGCCATATTTGTTGCTTATTGTGTGTCCCATTCTTTGGATCATTTACGGGAATTGTTAAATGAGCAAATTAATTGAGCTCATCTTGCTTGATACCATCGGGGATTAGTATGATTGATCGATTTCAAACTCGGGAGCATGTTCACACATATCGATATCAATCAGGTTCGTTATGTACTTAGCATACAATGCAATAACAGTGATAAATACAAAGGAAGCTTGAAACTTTATCCATTAAATGGAAAGAAACAAAATAATATGTCTTGTTACATATTCGGAAAATCAAATGCTAAAGCAAAATTCTGAAAGTAAATAGAACTGAAATGTAAAGGAAATAATCTAAGTGAAATAGCGTCGTAAATGCTCGCTATTCCACGCTCTCGGAAGTTCAATGCATCGATAGTCTCTAGCTTGAAAGTTCCTTCTCCAAGCCTCTATTCAATGACATATGGTCCTTCCCAAATCGGATTCATGTGTGATGGGGTAGGAAAGACCTGTTTTAGGACGAGATTGCCAATTTCGAAGGTTCTTGATCGCACTTTAGTGTTGTAATATCGGGCGACGCGATGTCAGTGTGCAGCTGCTCTTAAGTCGGCTTCTTTGCACTTCTCATATATAAATTCCAAATATTTCAAGAGAAGATCTTTATTTGTTTTAGGATTGTAGTAAGTCACTCGATGAGAAGGGACTTCGAGTTCAACAAGAATAATCGCTTCGGAACCGTAAGCAAGGGCGAATGGAGTATGGCCAGTCACAGACTTGTGAATGGTTCTGTAGGCCCAAAGTGCCGTAGGAAGTTCATCCACCCACTTGCCTCTAGCCTTCTCCAAACGCTTTTTAAAAACAGACTTGTTAATTTTTTTTACATCTTCAACCTGTCCATTTGCCTGAGGGTGAGCGACCGCTGCAAACCTCTTTTCAATATGATACCTTCGACAAAAGTCTTTAAATTTAGCACTATCGGATTTAGTCCCATTATCTTTTAGAATAGTTCGCAGAAGGCCAAAGCGACGTATGATGTTTCAAACAATAAAGTTGATTGCTTTCTTGGTTATGAACGTAGCTAACGATTCCGCCTCGCCCCATTTGGTGAAGTAATCGACCGCAACAATAGCGTACTTTGCACCCCCTTTAGAGATCGGTAAAGAGCCGATGATGTCAATACCCCACCTAGCGAACGGCCATGGGCTGACCATTTGCATGATTTTTGTTAGCGAAGCTCTTGGGACTTTCACATATATCTTGCATTTGTCACATCGTCTTTCATAATCAACAGCGTCCCGGTTTACGGTCGGCCAATAATATCCATAACGGAGTATCTTCTTCGCTAAAGTTTGCCCCTCAGTGTGATCGCCACATTCTCCCTCATGAACTTCTTTCAGAACACGCTTTATCTCGTCATGAGCGATACACCGGAGTAGGGGAACTGAGAAACCTTTCCTATACATAGTTCCTTCTTGCATAATATACCGCGAAGCTTTATGAAGAATTTGTCGCTTTTCATTTCTTCTTTCAGGCAAGATTCCATGCAGTTAATAATCTTTAAATGGAGTCATCCACGATTCCCTTTTGGATTCTGCTTCCAGTATTTGATCGATTTCCATCATACTTATGCTTAGGCTATCTAATATCTCAACCGAAACCAAGCCTATCTATTGCGCATCGCCGGTACTAGCAAAATTTGCCAACAAATTAGCCACATCGTTTTGGTCGCATGGGATATGTGAAATGTCATAGTATTCGAATTATGCCAACAACTCTTGAAATCGGGTAAGATACCGGGTAAGACGCTGTCCCATAGCCTGATAGTCTCCTCTAACTTGATACACCACCAACTGCGAATTGCAAAAGATTTGAAGAGACTTAACTCCAAGTTCTCTAGCGAGTTTAAGTCCAGCAATCAACACTTCATACTCAGCCTCATTGTTTGTGGCTGGAAAATCAAGCTTCAAAGCATAACAAATTGATCGGTTTTCAGTGGTTACAAGCACAATCCTAGCTCCTGAACAATGATCATTAGATGCTGCATCAGTGTACAATTTCCATCGTACGGTAGGATTTTGCTACCTTCTGGAAGATAATCTTGCACGGTAAATTCTACTATAAAGTCCGCCAATGCTTGACTCTGGATAGCTCTTCAAGGAACATATGTAATTACGAACTGGCTGATTGAGTTCCATTTAAGTAACCTCCCAGACGTCTCAGGTCGCTGTAGGACCTATCATAACGGCTGGTTGGTGTAAATATCAACCAAATGTGCCTAAAAGTACGGACGGAGCTTCCGTGATGCAATCAGCAAACAGTACGCCAATTTCACTATCTTCAGGTAGTTCTTTTCTGTTCCTGTTAGTCGTTTACTGACGTAATATATTGGCCTCTGGATCTGATTCTCCTTGCGAATCAAGGTGGCGCTTATAGCGTGTGCTGATACGGCCAAATAAATGTATAACTCCTCATGATCCACCAGCTTCGAGAAGATAGGGGGTCTCTCCAAATGATTCACCAGAGCTTGAAACGCGTCTTCGCAATCCCGTGTCCATTCGAAATTTCTCTTTCCCTTCCTAATAAAATCAAAGAAAGGAATACATTTGTCGGTTGCTCTAGAGATAAATCGACTTAAGGTAGCTACCTTCCCATTCAGACTTTGCACTTGTTTAATAGTTCTTGGAGCTTGGATATCTCGAATAGCCTGAATTTTCTCGGGATTAGCTTCTATTCCACGAGCGTTGACAATAAAGCCTAAGAATTTTCTCGACGCAACACCAAATGAACATTTCAAAGGATTGATTTTCATGTTGTAATATCGAAGGATGTCAAACATTTCTCCCAAGTCCCTAATGTGGTCGCTTGATTGTCATGACTTCACGAGCATATCATCCACATAAACTTCCATTGTTTTCCCAATCTGATATTTAAACATCCTGTTAACTAAGCGTTGATAGGTTGCTCCGATGTTCTTCAATCCAAACGGCATTACCATGTAACAATACAATCCAATATCTGTAACAAAGCTGGTGTGTTCCTGATCAGGGATATGCATCGGGATTTGGTTATACCTCGAGTACGCATCCATAAAAGATAACAATTCATGTCCTGCAATCGAATCAACTAACTGATCAATCCTTGGAAGGGGAAAACTGTCCTTAGGACATGCCTTGTTCAAATCTGAATAGTTAATGCACGTTCTTCATTTCCCATTTGCCTTCTTCACAAGTACATGATTTGATATCCATTCAGGATAGAGGGCATCTGAATAAACCCGTTGACTTTCAGTTTATCCACCTCCTCTTTAAGAGCGACGGATCTCTTCGGATCCATGCCTTGCCTTTTTTGTTTCACCGGAACTTACTTCGAGTCAATGTTTAATGCATCGCTCGCAATGGCAGGCGAGATCCCACACATGTCAGAATGAGTCCAAGTGAATACGTCTAAATTCGCTCAGAGAAAACCATCAGGTACTTTCATCATTGAGGGGTTGAGCTGCGATCCAATCTTCAAGATTCGTGATGGGTCGTCGTGGCTGACCACGATATCAATCGTCAGCTCAGCCGGCGCAGCCATCTATTTGGGCTCCTTTTCATCATCCCTCAGATCTATATCTATATAGAACCGACTGTGGCGCCCAAGCCAAGGCTCAGGCGCCAACTATCAATCTTTAGTAGCTTGGATGCGGACAACTTTATCCACATCCTTTACCTTCTCCTTGCGCTGAGATTCCCTCAACTCAGCTACATAACAGGCATGTCCGGTCACCTAATCACCATGAACAACTCCTACACCATTATCAGTTGGAAACTTTAAAGTTAAACACCATGGGGCAAGAGCTGCCCGAAATTCAACTAGGGCCGGTCGGCCCAAAAAAACATTGTATGGCGAGTCAACATCCAAAATAATAAATGGTAGGATCCACACTCTCCTACGCTCACCTTCTCCCAATCCAACGGGCAACTCCACATAACCAACAACTTTAATCGCAACGCCATTAAAACCATGTATGCGAGCTTTAGATGGTTTTAAATTTTTGACCTCCATTCTCATCTGATCATATGCCTTCTTGAAAGTTATATTCACTGAACTTCCACTATCAATCAAAATCCTTCTCACCAATGCAGGGCCAATCATAGCTGAAATGACAATTGGGTCAATTGTTGGAGCCTCTACCTTGTCTGCATCCCTGCTTCTAAACACAATATCAACCGCCATGGTGCGTTGCTGCTTCGTCAGAGCTCCATCTTCCGTATTTGAACAGTGTTCAAAGTATACATGCCTTATCGCACTAGCATAGTGCTCCATTTCTTGCCAACTCCTATCCGTAGGGTGTGGTCCTCCAACTATCGTGTTTATCACTAGTCTCTCATCGGTTCGTGTAGGGCACAGGGTCCTCAGCCCTACGCGGAGCTTGTCCTTGATTGGGGTCAGATGTTCCCTGTCCGCCATCCTACTTAGTTTTCACAAACTATTGCAATTTTTTTCCCGAATCAACTTTTCGATAGCGTCCTGGAAATGCCTGCACTAATCTGTATTGTGCCCGTAACACTCGTGAAACCGACAATATTTTCCAGTCTATTTTTGTCTCTCTGACGACTCTTTTGGAAGCGGTTTCCTATATTGCACTGTATTGCAAGTGGATAGATAAATATTCTCCAAGGATGCGTTTAGTGGTGTGTAGTTGTCATACATTGGAATCCTAGGCTTCAGTCTCCCAGACTCCTTCTTCCGGTCTCGATTCCTATCTCCATTTCTCTTTTGTTGATTCGGCTTATCCTGAACATTAACCTGGATTTTCCCGAAACTATCATCAGACTACTTTATGGCAATATTGATTTGTACTGCTTCTCCACTAGGTCCCGTGACAATTCTTTTTCCTAGAGGACCTGGCTTCCTTCTTCCTAAGAAATTGAGCTACCTTTGAATAAAGCGCTCCAATGTGGCAGACGGTTTTCCAGCTAGCCAATCACCAAACTTAGATTCCAGACCAATCCCTCTCGTCACAGCCATAAGTATATCATGATCATTTGGGTTACTGACTTCCATAGTGGCAGTATGAAATCTTACCAAATAGTCCTTCAACAATTCCCCCGGGGCCTAGATTACACTGGAAAGTGACATCATGTCTTTAGGACAAGTCGCGTGCATTCAGAACTACTCCACAAACTTGGTTGCTAGCTCATCAAACCTTGAAATTGATTGCGTGGGTATTCTTGAACCACATCATCACTATTCCAGAGAGGGTTATGGGAAAGCATCTACATTTGGTCACGTTATTGGCTCTTGCAGAATCCATCAGCCATTCGTATCTCATAATGTGCTGCCTAGGGTCGGTTTTTCCCTCATAGGCAGGCATTGATGGCATGTTGAACCTTCTCGGATATTCTGCATGCAAAACATTATCAGTAAATTGGGTATGGCTTCCCGAAATTCCCAAGTCGTCGTTAGTCCGACCCTGGTTCTCTCTCACCAACTGTCTGACCATTGCCGATAAGTTTGGTGTCTGAATGGGTGGTGCCAAGCGGTGGTCGCGCTCTACCTCACATGAATGGTCCGGTCGATGTCTGCGGGCTGTTTCATGCCTTCTTGGTCCACCATCCTCTTGATGTGCACCTTGGACATTCATCTCGTCGTCATTCCGGTGGGGTACCTTGTCAGCATTCAATCGAACTCCAACATCCAAGCTTTCGGGAATAGCTCCTGTGTGATTTCCCCAATGTAGCGGGGGAATCCCTTCTCTGAAGGAAGGATCGGTACCGATCCCTAGGGAGGGATCGGCACCGATCGGTCTTGGTAGACCATATTGGTCTTCCAAGTGACGCTCCGATGTTTCTGCGTTATCTCCTTTGACCCTACAATGCCTATGCCTATGGTATTCATCCAATGAGCTTGAACTCTCCGATGCCGAGTAAGGAGTGAGATCCCTTCTGGCCTTTCCATTTTGTTGTTGAGTAATCTGGTTCATTAGGCTAATATTAGTCTGAATTTTTTCATTATGTCTACGGCTTTCCATTAACTCCCTTATCAAGTTATTAAATTCAGCTCTGGTTATAGAATCAGCTGGGTTTTGGACCTCAACCGGATCAACATTAAAATTTGCATGTTGGTTGCTTGGGGCTCCTTGTTCAATGTTGGCAGTTTCATTCCCATCCACATTCTAAGAAGTAGACCTGGTATGTCTCACCATTATCGATCTCCTTGCTTAGATTTTAGTAAATCTGAATAGTATATGCAGGTTTATGAAGATGACTATGGATCTCCTTCGGGGGATCTAGTAGCAACAAAGGGGATCCTAACGCGTTAAGAATCAGTATCTCGGTGAAAGCACCAAAATGTTTGCAACCAAATTGGTCACAAGCACCCAAGAGTAGATTTATGTAGAGAAGCAAATGAAGAAAATAAAATTAAAATAGCAGAATAAATTAAACTAACAAGCAAATCAAAGCTATAATCAAGAGCACAAGGATTTATAGTAGTTCGATGTCGTATGCCTACGTCCACTTTGAAGATTCTCTTTATTGGTTCACTATTAATTTGATTACAGCAGCAAACAGCAAGAAGTGAGGAAAAAACTTGATTATAATAAACAATTATGTAACCAGCAGCGTAAAGATCCTCAGAATGACCCCCTAGGCCAGTATTTATAGGTGAAGGTGACCACCAATCTCTCTGAAACTTCGGCTATAGGACCTTCTTATCCATATGGGCCTACCACAGGGGTTGCTAGGCCTAAATCTCAATAAAGAGGGATCAGTACCGATCCCTCCATTGGTCGATTCTTGGGCAGTGATCCCTATGGTGGCTTCTTAATGTTTAAACATGTTGGCTCCTCAAATATCTTGTTGATTAGACAAGTGGAACTCGTGCTTTTCTTTGATCTTAGGTTCAGAATCACATGGAGGTTATTTCTATCGAACCCTTCTAATGGATTATGCTAATCCCTCATCCTTTGATATTTTGACATGCGACCCCTAGGGCATGATCCCTAGGGTCCATATCCTTTGCTCTCCAAATTCCATTTGCTTTAGACTATGGGATCCTCAGATATTGATTGCTGAATGCTAGAATACTCATGTTTTATAATACACGCCGATCCCTCCTCAGTTTAGTCAGACATGCCGACCCATTCCTTTGAGAAGCCCTCTTATGCTTCTTCCATGTTGATCCCTCTTATTCCACAAGACTATGCCGACCCATCTTGTTCCACAAGGCTATGTCGATCCCTCTTGTTCCACAAGGCTATGTCGATCCCTTGAATTCCAACCTAACTTCCATATTTCAAGAATCCTGCATCGTCTATCTACCAACTTCATTCAATCCTAGCTTCACATATCTATTTGAGCTATGCTTCCGAGTCCTACAGCTGTTGTTTCGTGGTCATCCTTCTTGATAACAGTTCATCCGTCTTGCGCAATCAGTCCAATATAGCCGGATCAGGATACTGGGTAAAATTTTGGATGTGACTAATTGTGATGTTTTTAAATGTGTGTATGTATGTGTATTAAACAATGTTGCAACGATTTGAAACAACTTCCATTCGATGAAAGGTCGAAAATCCGACAAATGATCGTTAGTCACTTTTTGACGTTTTTGTTAAACTATTTATTTATGTAAACAAAACTTGAAAATAAGTTTCTTATCATCTTTAAATAATTAAAACAAGTTCATTTGAGTTATAAAACCATATTTAATAATATTAAAATCCAACTGTAAAAATACGACGTCGATTTGTCAACGTGCAACGAAATCTGTCAATCTTTATAAAAAAAAAGTATATATGTTTATAAAATCATTATAAATCAAATTTATATTATTATCATATCATAATATAACCGTTAAAAAGAGTTATTGACCATTTACAACAATTATTCGAATGTATATTAAATTTTATTGAAAACCGTCTTTTGTCACTTTTTGATGAAAATCCAAACTTCTTTATTTTGTAATCAAATTCTAAAAATAAGTTTATCATTTTATTTATCACATAAAACATGATTATTTAAGTTTGAAATTTCTATGTCTAAATATTTTATTAAATACTTTTATTTTCAAAGTGGTAAAATCACAGGTCTTTACATCTTTAATGTGAAATAGGCGGAATCTGACCATTTAATACCTATATCATAGGCAGGTCCCCATCATTTAGTACCTACTCCAAGGCGGACCCTTCTTTTGTACTCTCTAGCTGACATCACACTGAATCCTATTAGGCCACTTAATACATCTTTATGGGAGAGGTGAACCCTACCATAGCTACTTAATACCTCGACTCTAAAGCAGACCCCTCCTAAGATTTCCCACTATCGTGCGTAAACGATAACCTCGACCATGTAATATTTCTTAAGTATGACGGAGGCGGACCCTACAATAGCAACTTAATACCTCTAACCCATAAGCAGGTCCTACACATATCCCTTCTCCATGGGTCCTATGCTTGGAGTTATCCCACATCAGTAGTAAGTATACACAACTGCTGGTAGCCTCTAGATGAAGGGCATACTTCTGTTGTGTAAATCTATAGACATCACACCCCAACCCACTAAACTAAACCAATCACCCAAAGCCTAAGGGTTGAGCTAAACCCACTAATTAATGCTCGTTCTAAACATATAATTGAAGCTATATAATTTCCTACTATAAAAGTTATATTGTCTTCTACGTGTATTTAATAGTACTAACACTTACTTGTTCACTGCGTGGTTATTCCTATTTTACAAGGTTATTCCCTATTTTCCTCGTTTCCTTCTTATGTCTAATAAATGTCAATTGTCCGTAATACTTGGCCATTGATGTGAAAATTGGACAATCTCTAATGAAATTCATTTACCTGTTTCAAAATCCACCTATTATGCCTATTCAATTTCCCTATAAATGCCATATTAAATTTTCTAATTAGTCCACATTTAATTCCTTTAACTCTCTATTGACTGCAAATTTATTGCCTGTTAAATTTGTGATTGTTGTCCATAAATTGTGGAATTACTATTCCTTTCTTTTTCAACTTCCTAGCCTGTAATTACTATGCTACTAACAACTAAACGTCCTAATTATAACTAATGTGAATATAAACGTATATTACGCTATAAAATATATTTTTATTTAAACGGTAAATGCTGTTATATGTATATATATATTCCAATTCCTATTCCTATATATATATATATTCCTATTCCTAACACATTATTTCCTGTGCTTAGGACTTCCAGAACATTAAATTCCACATTTTAATTTAGTGGAGCTATCCTTTCCAGATTGGATTACTATTATAATTTTCCATAAATTACCAAAAAATGAGACTTTTATTTCTTTTGAAATTACAAAGAATAATCTCTTTTCTTTTATTGAAATAGACAGTGCAAACTATGGAGAAGAATATCCATACTTTACACATCTCTTTCCTTTTTGGTATATTCCTTATTATTTCAAAAGACACACTTTTAATACATTCGTGGAATTAGATAATTTATGGAAATTACATGGAAATAGATACAATTAAATTATACCTCGCTCCCTATGTATTAAAACATAGAAATTCACATTATGAGTTAACTAGAGCAACCTAATTTACAATCCAATTATCAATCTAGAATAAACTTTACAAATTTACAAACATTCTACAATAATAAGTAACTGGGACTAATTTCAAATTTACAGAGTAGGTTGTACATACTATTTCAATTTCCTAACTTGTAGAGTATGCATGTAGGGTTTCAATTTAATACGCTCGTCTAAGCCTACAACTCAGTAGATCTAACATAGGCATAATAATTAAACAAAATTCAACAATATATATTTTAATGTTATAAATAAATTATATGATTTCTGTAACAACCCAAAATTTAATCCATAATAATTAATTCGTTTATTAATTAGATAATAAAATAACTTTGTGAAATCATCAGAATTAAGCCACGGAAGTTGCACCATTGTGTCCGTGGTAATTTTCTGGTCAATTTCCATATATAGAACGTCAAAATCTGAGCTAATACGACCAATTATAAAATAAACAAAATAAGCATAAAACGAAGAATATATATATATATATATATATATATATATATATATGCAGGTCAACCGGCCGGTCGACCCGCCTCTGCTATTTACGAACGAACGTTCATTCGAACGTTCCAAAGCCTCAAACTGACGTGTTTTGCATTCTTTATTTTAATCCGGTCCTTTTATTTTTGCATCTGATGGCTTCTATTCAGCCTATGACGTGGTTGCATCCCATTCCATCTTCAAAATCCAACGGTCTGAGATCCACTTCTACCCCTATAAATAGACCCCTAGACCTAACACTTTTTTTCATTCTAGATTTTCTCCAATTGGGTTCGCCTTTCTAGGAAGGACCCTAAACGGAATAATTTTTCCAAAGGAGAAAATCGTTATAAATTAAATTATTTTACAACTCCAAGTGGATCCGGGAAGACCAAAGGAAGAGCTTAGGACCAAAGGTGAGTGATTGTAATTATTTTAGATTTCTTTAAGTAATTTAAAATAATAGGGTTTCCAATAGTTGTAGTTTTACTACAATTTTTGGAATAGCCTTTTCAGTAGTTTATTTACAGTTTTTAGAATTATTTTCAGTCTATTTTCTTTCAGCTATTCTTTTCAGTAATTTTAGTTTATTCCTATTAATTATAACTTTCCTGTTTATTTACAGTATTTTAGTTTATTTACTGTTATTTATACGTTATTTACATCTTCTTTCTACGCTTTGGATTTTCTTCTATTTTCAGTTTTCTTTTATTCCTCCTTCTTCTTCGCGTATGGATTAGAATAGGATTAACGCGAATATGGATTAAATTGTAAGAAAACTGAAATAATGGAATATAAGATGTAAATTTCAAAGACTGTAATATAAATGGAATTGGACTGAAACTATGCCTAATTATGACGTTAATTGGACCGAATTAAAATAGATTGGCCTAGTTATAACTTAGAATTATAACTAAAAACAAAAAGATGAAAGAGGCTTATTTTCACATATAGACCTTGGGTCAGTAGATTGTTGTTGCTTGGAGTTTTCTTAAGGAGATTTCTACTATGTATTTATTTTATTTTCAGCTTTTGTTCTTTCTTTGTACTGGTTTATTATGAGGGATATTATGTACTCTGATTTTTGAGACTATGAGTGTTTGTTTCATGAGACATATTGGATTTTTGGACATGTATGTGGTATTTGGTATTTGACTTATTTATAAAGCAATTATGAAGTTTTGTTTTAATTAAGTTATTATTTTAAGTTTCCGTTGTTTTTATATATTTTTGTCTTGTGAATCTTAGTCTCTGTTAGCTTTAGTTATACCTACAACGCACCATGCCTTTTTATGTGTCCTTTGGGTATATTAAGGGGTGTGGGGTGTTTCAATTTCCCACTCACCTTTTAAGCTTTCCAAATCTCCCAAATCTGAATCCATTCCTTTAATTAACTATTTTTCATTTCTAATCCAAAAGAATATGCATAATAAGGTATATACATCCTATTAGAATTACATATCTGAGAAGAGATTTATGGTTAATGGGAATATAGATTTATAATAATGAAATATACCTTTTTCCATAGTATTGATTCACTCCTTCTCTTCTTCTCTTTTTTCTACCCTTCTCTAATTATATATATATATATATATAATATTTTATAATTCATAGAAATAGTGGAGAAGGGAAAAGGCAGAGCTTCACTGCCTGGATCTGAAAATATAAGAAGAGAAGTAAGGATTAGGCCTGTATTTATAGGCGCTTGAATCAATCGTATCCGTTAGATTAAAATAATTAAATCTGAGCCGTTTGGCTAAGGTTTGATACCTAGCCGCCACTTGATAATCGTTCGACCGCTCCCTTATAGGCGACCGACAGTTAGCGATCGACCAGCTCAAGGAGGGGGTCAACAGGTGGGGTCCCCCGTATATTATTAATTATTTCCTTTTCTCGTTCTTAATTATTTTCGTTTTGGAAACACTAATAACTTCTTCATTTGAGCTCCGATCGCGAAACTCCAAATATGAAATTTAGTTAGAAAATCTCCACGAATACAATGGCACAAATTTCATAGCCAAATTCCAACATTTGCTCAAATTCCATTTTGGATCCTAATTAATTATTTATTAATTATCGTTAATTTTATGGGATGTCACAAAATATAACACATTATACTTAACGACGGTGATAATAGAGTTGAAGGCCAGATGGCTTCAATGCAAAATTTTATAAAATGCACTGGAAAATCATTAAAAATCATTTATTTGACGTGGTTAAAGAACTCATGAGTATAGGGAAGACTCATAAAAATATAAATCATACTTTGTAAATACCAAAAATTAAGAATCAAACTGAAATTATTGACTTCATACCTATTTCATGTGGTAATTTTGTCTACAAAATAATTTCAATAATGTTAAGTAATAGATTAATATAATTTCTACCATTTCTTATACTTGAAAATCAATGTGCCTATATCCCATGTAGACTAACTCAAGAAAATCCATTCTTAGCCATGAAATGGTAAGAAACTTCAACTTTTCAAAATGAGACCATTTATGTATAAAGATAGATATACAAAAACTTATGAAAAATCACTATAAAATCCATTTGTAAAATGATAATAGCTATGGGTTTTCCTAAAAGAATTCATGAACTTGTTTTTGAATATATAAATACTCTAAATTTTTCTATACACGTTCAAGGTAAACTCGTGGGTTTTATGATAGAATTAAGGATATGCCCTAGAGGCTATTATGTAATTTATCAATTATCACGTAATCTTAGTTTTATAAATAATCTTGTTCGAAATAAAATTTTTTTTTTATTATATATGTGTTATATTCTGATATAAGCAACGAATTAATGAAATTAAACATTTATAAGTACAAAATAGTTAGGAGTAGTGTTTTATTCAATGCAATTACGAATAAGTTCGTAGCCATGAGTATTGAATCAAAATAAACTAAAACACAACTCCTTAAATGTTTATGGTTGAGATGTATCGAGAAAAGGATATTGACACATCCAATAAGACTAGTGTATGTAATGCTCTTCATATGATAGATGATGAAATTACTCATGACCGTTGAGGGCATCAAGGGGTGACATAGTTATGATTGTTTGGAACGATCATAGAGTGACTCGACTAGAGCCTTCCATAGGTTATTATAATTAGATCAAAATAAGATATCATATGGTAATAACATACATCAGTCTTGTGATTTAAGACTAGTGTCGGTCTTGAGTGCATAGACTATAGTTTAACTACTGTCTGGTCCGTTCTTGTGGTAGGAAACTTCCCCTCTTTCCTCCGCTTGGTCTTTTATCTCTATTTTACTGTGTTTCGAGTACTTTTCCTTGAAGATTGAGTTACTTCTGATAGTTCCTGATACTGACTGCTTGTCCATCTCTTCTTTCTTTGCTTTCTTCTTAAGAATCCTTAGTGTTATCCGTCTATTCTTCAAGAAGAGCACTCCATGGAAATCACTTGAGTCGTAGCTTTGTGTACAAGTGATTTGAAGAGTTTGGAGTGCAGTAAAAAGCAATCGGTACCGAGCCCTACTTCTCGGTACAGAGTGGTCCACTGGCTATGAAACTTTTTAAGTATGCTTTTTTTCCTTTCTAAGCCTGTTCCCAAGTTTGTGAATCATTTCGCCTTTGCCGTGACGTTCTAATTCCAGTGAAAATATGCTTGGTCAAAAAGCCGGATAACACTTGCCCCCTAGAATATGCTTTCATTTTTAACAAAGCATGCTCTAGAACAAGAAAAGCATTAACCACTACTCCCCTCTCCGATCAGTCATTTAGGAGTCACTTCGAAGCATTTCTTTGATTCCGTAGACATTCGTTTAACTGCTTTACATAGCTAAAATTCCGTTCTCCGTGCTAAGGACATGATCTACATTCGAAAGATCGTTCCACACCTTGGTCGTGCTTGGTCCTTCTTCTTGCTTTTTCATTGATTTTCGATTAAAAAAACTGCTCAGCGCCGAGTCCTTTTATTCAGTCTCGAATACTATAAGTACTCGGGACTTGGCACTTATTCCTTACGTTTTCACATTTTCCTCTATTTGTTTATGCCGACTGCTCTCTTACCTACCTCTTCAAGCTTAAACCGGATGCCTTCCACCACTTGAAGCATTCAAAAATCGTTCGAGTTTGCCACTGCCTCCAGAGATTGCCGCCACTTGCTTCCGCCGATCGTTTGCTGACAAAAACATAAATTCACCACTGATATCTCTTGTTCAGCATCCTAAATATACATATTGACTTAATCCTAAGGTTGGCATAGCCTCCATGCCTTGGCGATAGTGGAGATGGCGATTGAAGAGCGCTGATAGGGATTAGTCGGAGTTTAGTTAGGTTTTGTCTCGGTTTCAACCTATAATAGCCTTGAGTCCAACTTAGGACATGCATAGGTCGCCAAAATGATACTCAATGACTAACTCTATTCAACGTTTGGTCGATTGCGTTCCGTGTTTCGAATACCGATAGGATGGTTCCCTTTTAGGGACGGTCGTATTGGTCAGGCTCCAAAATTCAAACGATTCCATCCCCTAACATCTTTATTATCTTAATATTCTTACTACATAGCATTCTTCATTACTACATGGCTGGTCTTCCTGCAAAATAAAGTCTTTACGGACAACAGTTCCATTTTCGATTATCCATCGATAATAGGTAAGATTCGATGCATAGTTCCGTAGTGCGCGTGGCTCATTTTTCTAGCATGAGATGGCTGTCTACACAAGATGGTTCGCTCATTTCGCACGGGATACAGGATTCACACTGCATAAATTAATACTTTCACTTGCCTTAGTCGGTGCTAAGAATTCGATTGGTCAACACATGTCAACGTCCATTGGATTCTGGGCATCGATCCTAAGGGTTTAATATTTTAAACTAGAACACACCTAACCATGTTGAATCCTAAGTATTCTTGTCCAGAATGATTCAACAATCTCCCCGCCTTGATACCGGTGTTGGGACATCTACTCCTCCTAAAGCTGGGTCTTCCACGGCTCAAACTTCCACTTCTACACCTTCTACTACCAGACAGATGATTACTGCTGAGCTACAGAGGATAGTTGTCTCGATTCAAGAGCTACCTCCTCTAGTAAATGAATATATTGGCTTTCATTTTCTAAATCATCCACCCGAACAAGTGCCAAATATCCTCACCGGCAAGATGCTTCTCAACATCTATAGACAATATGAAATTACTAAGGATGATGTGTTATCCTACTCAGGGCCAACAAGCACACAATCTTCCATTGGGGTATACGGACTGCAATTGGTATATGTGTCTAAGCAGTGCTATTCCTCCATTCAATCCATTTCCACACACAATTCTTTAAGACCTTAGGCTGGCACCGTCCCAAGTTCACCCCAATGGATATGTTCCCCTAAGCTCCCTGTTCGTGGTTATCGTGATTTGGCTTCAATGGCCTTCGAACTTCAATGAGCTATCTTATCTTCTAACCTTCAAACAAAGGCAAGACTCATCATCATACATTATTATCGAGGCGTGATGCAAGTGTAAGGTCATCGAGAAGATTCAAGACAAACATTCTTACTTTAAGAACGAATATTTCTTCGTCCGATGCCCGTATGGCTTCAAAAAACATTGGCTTTCTGGATGTAAGATCCCTTCCTACTTTCTCTTGCCATACTAAGACTCTTTCTACCCAAGTACTTGACTCACTGTTTACTTCCTTACAAACATTCCTACTCGAGATGTTCACAATGAGCATGTCGATACTTTAACAGCTCTGGAGGAAATTAGCTTTTAGCATCGCACCACCTCATATCTCCTAACAAATGAGAACCTCCGATGGTGTGGTCTTCTACATCCCAATAAATCTGTTATTCCTGTATCGTCTCTACCAAGCAACTCTAGAGTGCTAGCCCAATCTTCTACCCCTAGTAGCTCTAGAGAGAATCTTTAAGGGAAAGTTGAAGGTCCATCAGCTATGACACATGCTGAAGATCCTATCGGAAGGGGAACAGAAGAACCGATTGCAGGTGCGGTCCTAAGAGAAAGGGATGAAGGAGCTAGAATGAAACCGAGCTTGGAAGAGAGTGAAAGTGCAGGAAGAAGAGGGAAGGAAGAGATGGGTGAAGAAGAAGGAGAGGAGGAAGAAGAAAGCGCTGACGAGGATGACAATGAATATGCCGCCAGCTCAAAGGGAGACAAATCGTGTGGTGAGACGTCTACGAAGGGACCAAGCTTACTTCTTTGTCTCGTCTGAAGCATTTCATCATCAAATTTCCCAAGAAAGCCGAGGAATCAAGCACATTGCCTCCCATAGAGACAAGTCTTCCAGCTTGCTCGTTAGGAGATGTTTTCACTGGCTTGAGCGATTTTGATATCTCTATCAGCGATCTCCTCGTCGAGGAGAGTCCTAGATGAAGGTGGCAAGACTCTGTCATTAATTCCATGCGAATACAATCTGTAGAGTGCTTAGGGGGTCATCGACACTTTACATTTCACTAGGATCACGAACACACATCCTTACATTTACTAATATTCCAAAATTCCAATACTCATACAATTTTTCTCCTTATTTCAGGTTCCATGGCTGAAGATAGATATTGAAAGCTTTAGCATAACGTGGAAGAGTTTAGAGGGTACACTTCCGATCAATATCTATCCCGCTCTAGTTACCAGGTTCATCGTGAGACTAACGAGGAGAGGCTTAGAAGAAAGGAATGAGAAGCGAAGGATAACCACAGAGCTGAAAGAGAAAGAAGGAAGAGGCAGGCCGAAAAAAGGTTGTCATATGACTAAACTAAGAGACAAAAAGAGTCGTAGGATCATAATGGCTCCTCTTTCAACACTCCTCTGCCCCGTATTGAACCTCAGCTTCCTCCTTATGAAAATATTCATGCTTTAAAGTCCTTGGCCACAAACATACCTTCGCATTCTAAATGAGTCTCTCCTCCTTCAACTCCTTTTCCTACTTCATCGTCCCATATGCAGGCTGCTTTTCCAGATCTCTTCCTTCCCGGCATCAAGTTCGATCGTGACGTACAAAATATTCAGAAGGAAGAAGCAGACCGAGACATTCGACAAATTCAAATGTTAGTTGACCAGGGCTATATGGAAAATGCTAGCCTTTTCCCTCTCCAAAGTCAATAAAACCAATTACATAAATATTCGATCCTTTGAGTTTGAGAAGAAAACTTACGACGACCTCATTGTGGGGTATATGGGGGACTTAGAGAAGATGACTACGGAGAGAGATGATGCTTTGAAATCTAAGGCCAAGATTGAAAGTCTTATGGTGGAGATGAGGATGGCCCACACTAATGCGGAGCTTGTGCTGAAAGACTTGCTCAAGATTGCCCACAAAGAGGGCGCCGCCCTGAAAACTCAAATTGTTGAGACCGACCGGGCCCTTGCTACAAAAGATGAGACCATTCTTGCTAGGGACAAGATTATTGAGGAGCAGGCGGTTGAGATTCAAAAGTTGCTCAGAGAAAGAAAACTTGAGGAAAGCCTGTTGTTAGTGAAGGCCGAGAAACTGGATAAGGAGGTTGGCTACTCCTTCACTACATAGGAGTAGAAAGACATTAAAGAGGGGTGGGCCAAGGAGAAGGAAGAACTAAATAATACTCTCCGGCATTTCTTCATGAGCGTGATTCAATATAAGAACTTGAAATGGCTAGGGAGTGTGTATGCTAAAACCCTTGTCGATGCTTGGAAGGAGATATTGCATGCTCTGAAGCAGTCTGTGAAGGCCTTACCGAGGAAGAGTTAATGGCTAAGTACCTCGATGTGGAGGATATTGCTAAACCTGAAGATGGAAAAGCCATTTTAACGGCCAAAGATATCACTGCTGCTAATGTCGTTGTTGAGGCTTTCCTCGGCCCAAGCGCATCGGGTCCAACCGAATCGTTTGTTCTGAAGTCCAAGGAGCCAGTGGTAGATGTTCTTAAGATTGAGGGGGCCAGCTCCAAGGCCACCCGAACCTTCCCAGCATCCACAGTAGTCATCTTCATCGAAGCTTATGTTCTCCTCTTGATTGATCCACATGTTGAGCATTCACCTGAAGAGGGATAGATCTCTAAATCTCTTGCTTCACAATCGATTCTTGGTGAAGGTATATCTTTGGTTTCATCGATTTTCGAGAAACTTCAGTTCTTGTATGAATCTATCACTAATGTTTATCATTTTGTTTGCCAACTTGTAGGTCATCCGCATCTCCCGCCTTCGCCTTCAACTACTCAGGGATTAGGCATCGTGGCTACTTTCACGACGTTGACCTCTATATCCGTGGGACTTGCAGCTTCAATCCTACCTCCTGGCCTTGATTCTCAACGAATCATGGTGCTGGAAGGGTTGAAGGATATCTCTCAGCCCTGGAGGAAGACGTTTCAATGATTAGCGCTATGGGCCCAACCAATTATAGCGGTGGAGAAATCGAAGTTCGATTTTTCTAAGGTCAGAATCACAAAGGAGCCAGGAACTGAGAAATCTATAGCTCCATCCCTATAAGCCGTACCACCAAGCTTCCTCCTATTAAGCTGAAGCCCCTCAAAATCAAATCCTCTAATGCTTCCGCTGAGAAGACTGCCGACGTGCCTCATGCCACAAGCGAGGGAGAGTACACATTCTGTGGGCGACACTCCTAAAGAAGGGAAACCCAGGGGTGGACGAAAGCATAAGACTCGACCCGGTAGCTTCGACGACAAGAGACAAAAGAGAGGGAATAACAAATAGGAGTCTCCTGAAGCTTGTGGGCACGGTCACTTTTGTTTTGTTGTTTCTTTTTGTTAAAAACAGGTTGTGCAAGTGCGGGAACGACCCCCGCTACTTTTATATATAAAAATGAAAGTAATGAAAGATCACTTTTGCTTTGTAATCTTTATTCTGTTTACTTTTCTGCATTTTTATACACTATGCCAGTTTATGAATAACTGTCTGCATATATAAGATAACTGACTAAACTACAATTTACCTACATTATGTATGTCCATTTCTTTGCAATGCATTTATTTGCTGCAACTTTGTGCATATAAATAAAATTCTTGTAATTTCTTTAAGTATAGTCCATCATTTAGTTCTATTTATATTTGCCAAAGTGTTTTGTTCGGCAAAACAGAATCAATATGGAACCAACCCGTGGTTGTCCATATTTTGGTTAGGTCGAGTTTCCTTCAATTGATCTACCATAAATAGTCCAAGATTCGTGTTGCCTCTATCGTTGAGGAGCATCAACTGAAGTATTTACTTCATGTTTATATATTTTTGCCGCAAAACAAAACCTGTTCACGGAACTTGATATTCCAAATGCCAAAATCTGGGCATTAGTATAAGTCAAACGTTGTGGGGGCAAATTATCTAATTGCCCCAATCCGATCACGCTCCTTCAGTCCTAATCCTGGATTGAAAAAAGTCTGAGAATGCTTGACTTGGATTTTTAACGACTATCCTCGCTTATCCTCGACCAAGCATGTCTTGCTAGGCCGTTACACGATCGCGAAAGTCCAGTTTGTACACTAGTTCCTATCTCCAGGAACCAGCGGCTTAATTGCTCAATTTCAAGCATTCCTTCTTGACACTATCGTGCTTCGGGCAACAAGTGATACCTATAAGCCATGATCAAATTATCCGATCAACCCATACAAGATTAGTCCTACTTGACATTGCCAAACTTTAGGCAACGACAAATACTTATAAGGTCGGGGTCGAATTATCCAATTGACTCTTGAGTGTTTATTCCTTTTTGTCGTTGCCGATCTCCGAGCAACAAGAAATTCCTAAAGATTGGGTTCGAATTATCTAATCGACCCCTAAGTAGTTATTCCTTCTTATTATTGCCAATTTACGAGCAACGGAAAATTCCTTAAGGTTGGGGTCGAAATATCTGATCGACCCCTAAGAACTTATCCTTTCTTGTCATTGCCAATCTCCGAAAAATGAAAAATTCATGAAGGTTGGGGTCGAATTATCCGATTGACCTCTAAGAAGTTATCCCCTCTTGTCATTGCTAATCTCCAGGCAACGACAAATTCCTAAAGGTCGGGTTCAATTATCTGATTGACCCCTGGGAGCACACTCCTTGGCCATTATCCAAGGCTAGAGGAGCATGTTCCTAAACATACAGCTAATTGCGTGCTATGAAATTCTAGCTTGCATGAACATGATTCTATTGGTTCGAGAAGCGAACTACACTTGTAAATGAAAAACGTAGCAAGTCCTGCCTTATTACATTGCTCCTAAAATCCTTTGGTAGCTTATTTGCAAAAATAAACTAAGCAAAACTAAGTGTAATAGTGATGTTGTAAGTCGTTGTTCCATGCCCATAGGATCAGAATTCCATTAATTGTACCCAGCTTGAATGTTCCATCTCCAAGCTTTCGCTCAATTGAGTAAGGATCTTCCCAGCTTGAACTGAATGCCCCCATGCCCGAGAGAACTTGTTTTAGAACGAGATCCCCCCCCTCAAAAGTATGATTTCGTACCTTGGCATTGAAGTGTCGTGCTACTCTTTTCAGCTGAGCAACCACCCTTTCCACTTTTTCCTGCTTCTCATCAACCAAATCAAGGACTCAAGCAAGATTTCCTCATTCAACTTTGGATACAAATGCCTTTTACGATAAGATGGGACTTCTAGTTCTATTGGGATCACAGTTTTTGATCCATATGTTAGAGCGAATGACTAATGTCCAGCTGTTGACTTGTGGGTCTCCTATAAGCCCAAAATGCTAGAGGAAGATCATCGATCCAATGGCCCTTGGCTCTAGTTAGTCGCTTCTTCAAGGTGGACTTGATGATTTTATTTACCACCTCTACTTGTCTTTTCGCCCGTGGATATGCTATCGCCGAGAAGCCCTTCTCAATTTTAAATCGGTCATAGAAGTCCTTGACTTCAGTACTTTCAAACTGAGTTCCATTGCCTATGATGATTTTATGGGTTACTCCACATCTACATATGATGTTTTTCATCATGAAGCTGATCACCTTTTTCATTATGATCGTGGTCAGCGGTTCTGCTTTAGACCACTTCGTGAAATAATCCACCGCAACTATAGCATATTTAGCTCCCCCTTTTACAATCGATAGCACATCGATTAGATCAATTCCCTAAACCAAAAATGGCCATGGTTTAATCATTTGCGTAAGTTCTGTAGATGGGACTCTCGAAAGCTTTGCAAATCTCTGGCAACGGTCGCACCGTCTGATGTAATCAACTACACCATAATTTATTGTTGGCCAGAAATATCTGTAGCAAAGTACCTTTTTAGTCAGAGTCTGCCTCTGGTGTGATGACCACAGCTACCCTCATGGATTTCCTTGAGGATCTTCCTAGCTTCATCCTTGGTTATACACCAAAGCAAGGTGTAGAGAATCCTCTTTTGTACAATACTCCATCTTGCATCATAAATCAAGAGGCTTGTGAAGGAGTTTCTTCCGTTCATTTTCTCCCTTGGGAGAGTCCCCTTGAACAAATATTCTTTGATCGGGGTCATCCATGACTTATCTTCCTCCAGGGTCTACAGAATCCGGTCGACTTCCATTTGATGATGCTTGAAGACATTAAAACCTCCACTGGAACTATACCCATCATTTGTGCTTCCTTAGAAATAGCCAGCTTAGCTAGTGAAAGCTTTTGTGTTCTCCTCCCTATGGATATGCGTGATAGTATAGTGCTCTACATCATCCATCAGTTCTAGTGCTTTTGTCAGGTAAAGGGCAAGTCTCACACCCTTAGCCTGATATTCCTTCATAACTTGACAAACCACTAACTGGGATCACTGATATCTGTAGTGTCCTTATCCCTAATTCCTTTGCTATCCTTAATCCTATTATCAGCGCTTCCTACGTAGCCTTATTATTTTTTATGGGAAGCTCTAGCCTTAGTGCGTAACAAATTGACAATCCTTCTGGGGTTTCGAATACTATTCTGACGCCTAAACTATGTTCGTTTGTCCATAAATAACTCCCAATGAGAAGCTTTGCCTGCATCATCCTCTTTACCATCTCACGCGGTAAACTCAAGATGAAATTTGCCAATGCCTGTCCGTTTATCACTTTCCTTGGATGGAAAGTAATGTCATATTTTCTCAACTCTACGTTCGACTTCAGTAGCCTCCTTGAATTCTCCTGTCAGTATAACACATGCTTCAAGGGCCGATATGTTAGCACTTTGACCAGATGAGCCTAGAAATTCGGTCGTAGCTTTCTCGATGCAATCAGTAAGAAATATGTCAGTTTTTTCAACTTTGGGTAGTTCTTTTCATCTCTTGTAAACCGCTTGCTAATATAGTAGACCGGCCTATGAATCCTCGCCTCCTCGGGTACTAGTGTTGCACTCAGTGCGTGAGCAGACAACACCAGATAAACAAGTAAATCCTCCCCATCCAGTTGTTTGGATAAGACTGGGGGTGTTTCCATGTGCCTCAAAAATTCCTCAATGGCATTCCAACAATTCTGATTCCATTCAAATTTTTTATTACCCTTCTCGAGTGCATCGAAGAAGGGTATGCATTTATCCGTAGCCTTCAAGATGAACTGACTCAAAGCAGCGATCTTCCCATTCAAGCTTTGTAGGTGTTTCTTTATAGTCGGGGTGGTTACGATCCTCAAGGCACTAATTCGCTCTAAGTTGTCCTTAATGCCCCTTGATATAACAATAAATCCCAAAAAAATTCCGATGCTACCTCGAAAGAACATTTCAACGGATTAAGCTTCATTCCATATTTTCGTAGGACCTCGAACATCTCCAAAAGATCATCCAAATGGTTTTGCGATCCTCGTGACTTCATAAGCATGTCATCCATGTATACCTCCGTTGTTTGTTCTATTTATGCATTGAACGTAGAATTCACCAATCTTTGGTATGTGGCTACTGCGTTCTTCAGACCGGACAACATTACTCGATTGTAGTATAATCCCAAAACTGTTATGAAGCTGGTATTTTCCTAATCCAATATATGAATCAGAATCTTGTTATAGCCTGAATAAGCATCCATGAAAGAGAGTAACTCATGCCCTGTAGTCTCATCTACCAGTTGGTCAATCAAGGGTATGGGAAAGCTCTCCTTCGGGCATACCTTGTTCAGATCCAAATAGTCAATGTATGTCCCCATTTCCCTTTCGATTTCGTAACAAAGACAGGGTTGGATACGTATGCGAGGTATAAAGCATCATGGATAAAGCCATTTGCCATTAGCTTATCCACTTCTTTCTTCAATGCAGTCGGTCTCTCCAGACCCAGACTGTGCATTTTCTATTTGATTGGTATAAATTTGTATCAATATTCAATGCGTGACACACTATCTCGGATGATATTCCGCACATATCTGAATGCATCTAAGCAAACACGTCCAAGCGTTCTCTTGGAGGAAATTAATCTATTTCTTTCTCAAGTCAGTGCTAAGCTAAGATCCAATCTTTAGAACTCAATTTGGATCGCCTGTATCGATTGGGACGTTCACCGTCAACTCGACCGATGCTGCCGGCACTTCCTCAGACTTCTTTTTGGGATCCATAGACTTGTCAAACCTTCTATGGACCCCGAGCCAGGGGTTGTTCTTTAGTTGTTATGCTTGCAAATCACGTATGCAGAGGGTCTTCTCCATATCCTTGCCTTTCTCCCATTGCCTTTTCTTCCCTTAGCTCTAAGACATAGCACTCCCTTCCTATGCTCTGGTCTCCTCTTACTGACCCAATCCCATTCTCCGTAGGAAACTTCATTATTATACACAACGGAGCTAGTGCTATTCTAAAATCGACAAGGGCTAGTCGGTCAAAAAGGCGTTGTATGCTGAGTATTCATCCACTATAAGGAATTTCTAAATCTGGACTATCTTATGACCTCCTTCACCTAACTCCATGGGTAGATCGATCATCCTGATTTATTGTTTCACTTCGCAAGTTGTAACCTCCTTCATGTTAATCCTCATTTGATTGAATGTTCTCCAGAATAGTATGTTCACAGAACTTCCAGTATCCACAAAGACCCGACGTATTGCCAGTCTTATAACTGCCACTATTACCATAGGATTAAAAATTAGCGCTTCGCTCCATCGCAATCTCTATTCCTAAACGCAACGTCATCCATCATCAGTCTTTGTTTCTTAGACATAGCACCGACTTCTACGATAAAATAATCCTCCTATGCTACTTGCTTTAGCGAACTCGTGTACCGTTCCGTCCCTCCCCCCAGCTTTTCTCATCTAGATAAGGTCATCTAGTTATGGTATCGATAACCAATCTTCTGTTATTTTGCCTGGACCCTTCTACGCTTAGTCTAAGCTGATTCCCTGGGCAGGTGGCCCTTGGGGTCTCGTGGCCTGACTATTTTCTTGTGGCTCTTTAACGTACTGTTGGAGATTATTCTTCCTAATCAATTCTTCAATGAGATTCTTCAAATGTCGGCACTCATTCATGTTGTTTCCATGGGTTTCATGGAAAGAATAGTACTTTCTGAAGCGCCTTTCTTACTTAGTTACCTCCCTCCAAGGGGCTTCTTATATCATTCCGTTCCTTAAGTAGCATGATATATGTTTTCCAATGTATCATTTAGGGGTGCATAGTCTTCTGGTTTTATATTTCTCCAGCATTTTTTATTTTTGTTATGCCTTCTGATAGGGCCTTAATTCCTTTTCTTTTGGATTCTAGAATTTCCAACATTAGTCACCACCTTACCAGAGCTTTCTCCGGCTTGTTTAACTGCCATATTATGGATAACATCCTTAAATTATCCATCATCAGTTTTTCCTACAGCTAGACTTGCGTCTTCCAGTTGCAGAAACTGATTAGCCATCCAATGGAATTCCTCCATAGTTGTAGATTGCTTCATTTTTAGCCATCTGCCTGTGTTCGGGTGTATACCCCAATCTAGTGCCGTAAATACCAGGTCCTCCTTCGGATTACTCACTTCTATAACGACAACGTTAAATCAATTCAAGAACCCCTTTAGTGACTCCTTAGATCCTTGAGATATACTCGACATGGACATCATGTTCTTAGGCCGAGCAACATGGAGCCAGAACTTCTCAAAGAATTCCCTAGCCAACTCACAATAGTCGATATGGATCTCAGTGCGAGCCTAGTGAACCACATCGATGTAACTCCTTCCAAGAAGATGGGAAAACATCTACATCGAACAACATCCATCACCATGGCACCATCTATGTGCCATTCAGACTTGACTAAATGTTGCCTAGGATCAGTGGTTCTATTATACGATGGGATAGTCAGCATTCTAAACTTCCAAGGATACTCTTATCTCGGAATATTTTTCGTAAATGGAGTTTTGCTTCATACGGAACCCCGATCATCATTCTTTCCACCTTTGCTTTCATCGACCAACCACTTGACCATATCTGTCATATACTCCTTGCTGGCATCGTACTCCAAAGGTCGACTGCCAGGAGCTGCACCAAGTTTTGACTCTGCAAACAATCTTGGTTTGTCCGCTGATGTCTAGGTTCTCCAGTCTTTGGGAGAACCACTCCTTCTGTCCTCCATTGACGCCCGGTTGGGACTGCCACAAATATTTGAAATCCAACTCCATTAACTCCAAAGTGTAGCTCGTAATCATCACCATCATGCTGTAGGCCATCCTTCGAGTCAGATAAGTCCGCAGCCTCAGCTCCTTGCTCCCTATGTCTTTCATCATTCCTCTTGGTACTTATCTGATTATGGTTGGCACTGAGTGGTCTCCTTTTTGGGAGAGCATGCTGACTTCCTCCATAATACCTTTTGCTGCTCCAACAACCCCTTTTGCTGCTAAATCTACTACATCTTTTTGTTTTTATCTTTAATTTCGCCAATTCTAATAAGAAACAAATGAATTTTCCTTTTCAGATCTTGGAGGAGAAACTTCCTTTCTGCTCCTCCTTGGTCTTTGCGATTGCTGGGTCAGCAGTGTATGCTATCATTTATCTTTTCAGTCAAAGCTTTTTGACTATCAACCAACTTCTGACTCAACTCCTACATCACCTTGTAAAACTCACCCCTAGTAAGCATCTTCTGCTAAGCAGATGATCCTGGTACAACCCGTTGTGCATTAACTTCCAATTAGTGAGCATTTCCTTCATCATCGTTAGCTATTGCTCCTAACAATCTTCCAGATCTCCTAGGCGTCATTGATTTATATTAGCATGTTTTCAAACTCTTTAAAGCAAATTTTGAGATCTAACCACTGGATCTCTTAAAACCCAAAATAGCAAGCTAGATCTATCCCTGAGTTCATTTATCAGTGAAAGCACCAAAATGTTTACGCCAAAAATGGCACAACACTTAAAGACCTAAAGAAAAGTTGAGATCTAGAAAGAAGTAACAGAACAGTAAAGAGAACACAAGAATTTTTATAGTGGTTCGGCAATCTTTGACCTACGTCCACTGTAATTTATTGATTATTTGATTGAGAGTCGCTAGTGCAAGGGATTGACAAGTTCTTATAACCTAGAGCTACCAATAGTATATGCCTTTGTGACTATGGAGAGAAGAGATATGAGATGAATAAAACTAAATAGCCAAAAGTCCTTTTCCAATAGCCATAGGGTCTGTATTTATAGGAAAACTATCCACCAAAAATGGAGGCCTACTAAATATCAAGCCCAGATCAATATCCAAGCGCACAGGAGAGAGAAGTAGGACCCAATCACCAATTAAAACTACTCGGTATCGATCGGTTCTTATGGTGGGAGATTTCCCCTCCTTCCTCTGCTTGGTCTTCTATCCTATTCTAGTGTGTTTTGAGTACTTCACCTTAAATATTCAGTTACTTCTGATAGTTCCTGATACTGCTTGTCCATCTCTGCTTTCTTTTCTTTATTCTCGAGAAACGTTAGAGTTGTCCATCGGTTCTTCAAGACGAACACTCCATGGAAATCGCATGAGCCGTATCTTCATGTACAAGCGGTTTAAAGAGTCTAGAGTGCAGTGAAAAGCACTCGTTACTGATTGGTCTACTGGCTATGAATTTTTTTAGTATGATCATTTTTCCCATCTAAGTATGTTCCCAATTTTGTGAACCATTTCGTCTTCGCCTTGACATTAAAATTCCAATAAAAATCTACTTGGTTAAAAAGCTTGTAACACATACCTATAGAACTGCCAGTATATATAGGTTGTTAATACCATATTTTCAAAATTGTTTTAAGGAATGTATTCATATAGGAGGCGCCGACTTAGTATTATTCAACATACATATTATATGTATGTAATACACCGTGCACTTGCACATGATTGGCTGCAAAATTGGTTACACACTAATTGGTTGAATAGCTTAGAAGGTTGTGTGTCATGTTACATGGTTCAGTCCTTGAGGAATTTCGGGGTTGAAATTCTTTTAAGGGGCGAATAATGTAACACCCCGTAAATTAAGTGGAAACTAATTTAAAAAGAAATTAATTAATAATTATTAAAGCCAAAAATGGAATTTTCCAAATGTTGGAATTTGGCTATGAAACTAGCCCGTTGTGTTCGTGGCATTTTTTGATCAACTTTCATATATAAAGTTTTACGATCGGAGGTTAAACGAAAAAATTATTATCGTTTTGAAGATTTTGAATAAGAATTAATTATATGTGACTACAGAAATAAATATAATTAATTAGTGTTGATTACATTAATGGTTACTTAACATTACAAAGAATTAACGTTAAATTAGATTGACCAAATCATTTCAATTAGGGAATAAAACACATGAAAATCAACAATTAACATAAATAGGCAACCAGTCGACCGGTGCTTGCTACTAGCTGTGTATTAACCCTAGGCTGAATGGCTTGGATTTAATAGAATCTAATCTAACGGCTAGTGTTGATTCAAACCCTATAAATAGGGCCTAACCCCTCACTTTTCTCCCCATATTTTTTGAAGCAACGGTAAAGCTTTGTCATTTTCTTTTCTCCAAAAATTATAAAATTATATAAACTATAATATATATAAGTGGAAAATAGTGGATAATAATAGAGAAGAAGGATAGGGTCGAACCAAATTGCCAAAGCCAAGGTAAATTGTAAATCTAAGCCAAATCTAAATTAAATTCAAATCTCTTCTCATATCTAAAATTCTAATAAATATGTATATGCTTTCGATACATATTTTGGTAGGAAGAAAGGGAGTCAAACTGGAATAACATGATTAAGATCTGGCGATTTGGAAGCTTGTAGTGAGTGGAAAATTATATGTTTTTACATAATATTGGATTTATGTTGTTGTAAATCTGTTCCTTGTATGCCTAAAGTAAATTTTGGAGTTGTAGGCTTAAACATACACATGTAATGAGTTAGAGAACCAAGCCTACATATTCTATGAATTGTTAACTTTGATTTAATATTGCATATACCTGAATCTGGAAAGTATGGGTGAAAATAGTCCCAGATTTTATGAGGTAATTCGTTTGTGAGATTTTGTAATAATTCCAGGTTTATCGGTTGAATAATATATGTTAGTAAACATGAAAGTTGTTATAAATTGATTGGTATTTAAGTAGTATTTTAATTCATTGGAATGAAGTGTGTTGCAATGTAAATTTTATAAATTATCCAGTTTTATAAATATAAATAAAAATGCATCATTTGAAATAATAAGGAATATGCCTAAGAGAAAGAGATGTACAAAAAAGTGATGTTTACCATATTTTGTACTGTCTATTTCAATAGTAACATAAAAGATGATTCCTTGTAATTTTAAACATAACACAAGTCCTCTTTTAAACAATTTATGGAAAATTACAATGTTAACATTCCTTTTAGGAAGATGTAATTTCAACGCATTAAAATGCAGAAATCCGTAAATATAAACCGAAGTATTGTAAGTAGAGACAACAACAACAATTTAATTGTAAATCTAATATGTGCGATATAAGATAGGTCAGGAATAAATAATAAGCGACAAAGTTATAGTAATCAAAGAAAGATAGCAATAGTCGAAAATGAATAGTAGAATATACCAAATAGTACCAAGTGGTAGTCAAGCAGTAAAAGATATTTAATTTATTAAATTAGGGATAAGCGATAAATGACATTAATGGACATTAACGAAATAAGAAGTAAGTTATGTAAAAATAACTGAATATCAACAGTCAAACATAGGAGGCATAATAATTTAATAAATTTACATAGTCTCGAGTATTGTGTTTATGACGGGTGTAAATTATTGGATCTAGTCAATAACTTAAATTAATTATAAATGACAAAGTCATTAGTGTGGGCTGGGATGCGAGGTTAGTAATGTTACACACTAGATGTTTGCCCATCGAAAGGGGCTACCAGCGGTTGTGTATACATTGTACTGATATGAGACATCTCCAACTTTAAGACCCATGGAAATATACTTTTTCATATAGGTGAAGAGAATATACCAAAGCGGTTTGAAGTGTTAAGGGCCAAGTAAGGTCTACTTCAAATCTTATAGGGGTATGTGTTAAGTAACCAAGTGGGCATTTCCTTGATTGCATTAAATCTTAATGGGACGGTGAGCGTAGGCTCGATGCTATGTCAGCAAGGTTGGTACCATATATGTGAGGAGTAGGGCTATACACATAGGTCGAGAGCGTCATCACTCCTAGAGCGGTCGGTGGAGCGACTCGGGTTAAGCTTATACGGACCACACCTATTACTAGTGTAGAACATGTATGGTACGTGCACCGCCTCACAGTTGTTAGTTAGTTTGTAGTTAGGAGGCAAGAATAGATAACTCTTAGATGAGTCTTTAAGACGAGTAGAATACGAATAAATAGTTGTAATGTCGTTATTAGGAACTAATAGGAAGATCCTCAGTATATGCGGACAACTCGGGCTAAACACGGATGGTGGATATCTAGTGCGGTGCAGAGTTACGGAGACTAGTGGAGAATGTATCCTAGTCCATAGGGGGACTGTGGTACTTATATATATATATATATAGCTATTGTATACCTCGAGTAGATGGGGCGTATCGTACACGTACATGAAGTCAAAACGATTAAGTTAAAGCAGTAGACATAACATGCATTGGAAAGCAATTGGCATAAACTAGTGTTATGTATAAAGTAAGTAATTTACCAATCATCGAAACATTGTTTTGACCCCCTCCTCATTGCAACCCATGAGTTAGATTTAGAGAGATAGGTACCGGTATAAGGCGGGAACAATGGAAGGACAAATTTCATCATGCATGCTCAGCACTGACAAGGGTATTAGATGTCTGAGGTATTAGCCTTGGTCGGTAATTTTATGTTTTACTATAGTTTACTATTCCTTTGTGAGTTATTATCAATTGTGTTATGATGTAATTTTGTCTGCTTATAGGATACCAACATCAACGATCCGTACTATACTATATTAGGTTTTCGATTTAGCGAAAATTCGGACCCATTAAGATGCGCGTTGATACATCCACAATACTGCAAAGGGAATATAAGCGATAGTAAGCTCTAATGTATGATATATGAAAGCATAGCCTCCTGCTCATACTCCATACAGCTCCATGTGCTATCCAGATCTATTATCCCTAATTTAGTCATTTAATAATACCCGATATAATAAGAAGTAAAGCATAAAACCTTAGATCATACAGTAGTTTGGTGTGAGCGATACATCATGTAACAATCCAGTTTTGAGAAGCAATAAATTTTAGTTTTTAAAACAAAATTTAATATTAAATGGAATTAAGTATTGAAAATCTACTAGGAATCGGAGATGATTGAATAAAATATAAAATTAAATGTTCTGAGAAGTTGGGAGATTTTGAAAATAAAATCATTGGGTTGGGAGTTAATAAAATGTGAACGTTAAAATATTGTAGTACGAAAAATATATATAGAAATGGATAGCGAGAATAGCTTATATTGACATAAATGAATTGGAATTGGAATTTTAATTTTAATTTTGATAACTAATTTGAAATGAATAAAAGATTAGAGAAGTATATATGTATATGTTTAATGATAACTAATGAATTCAAATAAGTATAAAATTCTAATTTGTGTTATGTGGGGTTTTAATAAGAAGGAAATACCGATTTTATAATAACTGGAGTAATAAATGCTAATTTTGAATTTATAGTTGTAAACTTATTTTATGAAAACAATTTATTGGTAATGATCATTGTATGCTGTTATAATTTTTGCATGATGAAACTAAAGTTTAGAAGATGTTTGATAAGTTTAACTTTGACAATTTGTTATTTGGTATTTAAGTGAACAAATTCATTTTTTTTATAGTAAAGGTGAAAATTTTATTTAGAGTTATTCATTTATTTATTTGTAAGAAAATACAATTATCTTTAATTATGTAAAATTTTCATTCTCAAAAAGAGCATTCAAAATTTCGTTTTAAAATATTATATTAAAAGGAAATAAAAGTAGAAATATACTTTATAAAATGTTAAAATAAATTTGGTAGAATTAATTGTTCTTCGAATGCAAATTGAAATTTTCAATTGGAAATGACGGAGTAAAATATTTCAAAGCATTGTTAACAAGGGAGAAGTGCAAAATGGGTTAACAATGGGCTTGGGTTTGATCATTATCCACTTAGCCCATTATTGGCAGAAAAGAAAAGAAAGAAAGCATAACTATCTCTCCTTCTAAAACTTCAGTACGTACATTCCCTCTTTCTAGTAAATAAGAACGAAACACAACTCACTCACCTTTCTCTTAAAACCTAGCCACTTACAAAATTCAAATTAAATCTAATAAATTCTTAAAAATCACCAAACTTAAAAACATAGCTTCTCAACACCACTCTCCATCCCTTAGAACCAAAAAGCTATAGTTTTGGTCAATTTTGGGTATTTTTTGATTTGGGACAGTAAAAGAGAGTGAATAAGGAGGATGGAAATGGTGATTTCAAGGCAAATAGGTGGAAGTTGGGTGCAAATGGAGTTTCTTGGATGTTTATGTAAGTTTTCCCCCACCACTATCTCTAGGATCGACTTTATGTTGATGTAGTAGAATACAACTGATCTTCTGCTGTAAAATGTGTTTGAATTGAGCATATCTATATGAAATGCATGTTGAAACTATATATAAAATTTGAAATTGCAAGTTCGTATTCAATTCTTGGATTATTGTTTATGTCTTATGATTGCTATAGCTGTGTGCTTGAGTATATATGTTGTTTCAGTCCTTCAGAGCATAATTCAAGTGTCGAGATCAGAAACGATCACTAAAGATGATTTCAAGAGATGAAACGCTCTCATAAATTGTCGACACCGATGCACGAGTGATGACCATCGGTGGACCGGTGTTCGTGTTTTTCTGTAGCTTTTCAACTCCTGAAAATTGAAGTTCTTTGCTATATATTTTTTGTTTCTTCTTCTTTGCGTTGATAGTTAAATTCCTAAATTTGAGTTTTATTTTCCACCCAAGATTATTATGTTTAAAAGTTTGTTATTTGGTATTTAAGTGAACAAATTCATTTTTAATATAGTAAAGGTGAAAATTTCATTTATAGTTGTTCGTTTATTTATTTGTAAGAAAATATAATTATCTTTAATTATGTAAAATTTTCATTCTTAAAAGGAGCATTCAAAATTTTGTTTAAAATAATGTATTAAAAGGAAATAAAAGTAGATATATACTTTAGAAAATGTTAAAATAAATTTGCTAGAATTAATTGTTTATCGAAATGAAAATTGAAAATTTCATTTGGAAAATGATGGAGTAAAATATTTTAAAGCGTTGTTAATAAGGGAGAAGTTTAAAATAGGTTAACAATGGGCTTGGGTTTGATTATTATCCACTTAGCCTAACTATCTCTCCTTCTAAAACTTCAGTACGTACATTCCCTCTTTCCAGAAAATAAGAACAAAGCACAACTCACTCATCTTTCTCTTAAAACCTAGCTACTTCCAAAATTAAAATTAAAATCTAATAATTCCTAAATATCACCAAACTTAAAAACATAGCTTCTCAATACCACTCTCTGTCCCTTAAAACCAAAAAGCTATAGTTTTGGTCAATTTTGGGTATGTTTTGATTTTGGACAGCAAAAGATAGTGAAGAAGGAGGATGGGAATGGTGATTTCAAGGCAAAGATGTGGAAGTTGGATGCAAATCGAAGCTTCTTGGATGTTTATGTGAGTTTTTCCCCACCACTATCTCTAGGATCAACTTCAAGTTGATGTAGTAGAATATACTATTGATCTTTTGCTGTAAATTGTGTTTGAGTTGAGTCTATCTATGTGAAATGCATGCTAAAACTATATATAAAATCTAAAATTGCAAGTTTGTATTCAATTTGGATTATTGTGTATGTCTTATGATTGTTATAACTGTGTACTTGAGCATATCTGTTGTTTCAGTCCTTCAGAGCATAACTCAGGTGTCGGAGATCAGAAAATGATCGGTAATGATGGTTTTAAGAGATGAAACGCTCTCGAAAATTGTCGACACCGATGGTAACCGCTAGTGGACCAGTGTTTGTGTTTTTTTGGAGCTTTTCAACTCCTAAAAATTGAAGTTCGTAGCTATATTTTTATTTGTTTCTTCTTTCTTGCGTTGATAGTTAAATTTCTGAATTTGAGTTTTATTTTCAACCTGAGATTATTATGTTTAAAAATAAATTTCAATGAACTTATTTAAGTATAATTAATTTTGAAACTATGTCTTTTTTTCTGAATTAACTCCATATCAATATCTTGGAAAATTTCGATATATATTTATGTAGTATATAAAGCATACAAATCTGAAAATATGGAATAAAGCTGCTATGGCAAGATACTTCCAACTCCTTCTCACCCCTAACAATAATTTATGGTCTAACTGGATTCATGCTAACATATTAAAGAGGAAGAATTTCTGGAGTCTTCCAATGTGACGACCTGGAATTTTTGGTTATTTGAAATAGAAATATTTAATTAATTTTAAATATTTGAAGATAGTTTAACTTGAAATTAAAATATCAAGATTTATTTGGCAATTAAATTATTAAATTAAATTTTTGAAATTGAGTAAAATATTTAATCTTCAGTTTTGAGCTTGTTAAAAATAATTTGAAATCCTTTAAAGTCTATATTGATAATACTGAAGATAATAAAAGCTTCAGAATTGAATTTGAAATTGTTTTGTTCAGTTTTGAATTTATATCGTTTAAATCGATATTTTATAAATAGCCTTCCGAGGCATAGTCTCGGAATTCGATGAAACCAGTTCCATTAGATCCGTAATAGTGTTTTATTATCGAATTTCAATTTTCGTAGCGTTTGGAGTTATCGTATGACTGTACAGATTGTAAACGCGCAAAAATTAATATCAAAAATTTAATATTATAACTGGTCCAAAAAGCTATCTTCTCCATACAATCGAGTTAGGCCTCGAAACCTTTTCCATTGCATTCGGAATAGGGGTTTAACATTATAAACGCCTGGCGGCACACCTCGATAGGATGTCAAGATTTTGAGTTGCGGAATCGAGACGATTTAAATTTGAATTTAAATTTAAATTTAAAAATTATATATATATATATATATATAATGTTTTCTCAGGGCAATTTTTACACGTTTCTTTCCTTACAACACTTGGCAAAATTTTTAACACGCGTTCGTTTTAAAAAATAAAATGATAACGTAAAAACAGTAAATAAAAAAATAAAAAAAAGGAAAATGAGACTTTCTTTTATCTTCAACATAAATCGAATTCAAAAGAAAATGGCAGACCGAAAAAAATTAAAATGGCATCCTCTTTCTAATTCTCGTTCGAACAAATTAATCGAACAATTCAAATTTTGTTCGACATTCTTGGATTCAAGTCGATCGGTTTAATCAAGCACGTATTTTTTTCTCTCGATGTTGCCAGAGTTTGCGAAATCGAATTCGCATTCGAGATTAGGATCGATTGGGGAGTGTCGCGAGGCGAGTGCGATGGTCAGGACAATGGCGGCTCTGGTGATTAATGTGCATGCGATGGGTTGGAGGTCGATGGCCACGTTGTGCTCGAGTGATGGCGGTAGGTCGCGTTCGTGTGGCTCAACAAGAACAGTGATCTCGTGCAAGTTCTGGGCAGGGCTTGGTGGGTCGACATTCGTTGATGATGGCAGTAAGGTTTAAAAATCGTGAAAAACAAGCTGGAAAGGAAATGGGTTGCATGCGTAAGCAAAAGGTGAGATCTTCTCACTCAAATTTGTTTGCTAGTTAATTTAAATGAATAATTTAAATTTCTGGATGTGCTTGGATGAATTTGATAATTTATCTGTTGGATGATAGTATATATGATAGTGTGTGTATATATATATATATATTTGGAGTGATTGATTTCTCACATTATATAGCGGATGATACCCTATGCGTCGCATAATAGCGGATGATATTATATAATCCCATATACCGTGATATTCCACCTCGAAGTGGAATTGGTATTTAATTGTTGTGCAAACATCTGTGGGTGCAGGGAAATAGGTTGGAGTGATCCAACTGGATTCTTCAAATTGTTGAATTTATTTCATATGTTGTGATGTGATTATTGATAATCTGTGAATGATTATATTGGTGATTGAAATTTATTAAAGGCTATGGTTTGGCCGAATATATTCTGGTATTTTAAATACTAGGATATATAATTGGATTTTTGAAAATTAAAGTAAAGATTTATTTTAAAAGGTAATAAATTTTTGGAAATAAATTTGGAATTTGATTTGGTGTTTGAAAGTGAATATTTGGAAATCGATTTGAAAATTGTATATCAATGGATATTTGGAAATGTAAATTCACAATGGGAATTTATAAAGGAATGGGTTATTTGTTTTAAAAATAAATATTGGTTTAGTTTAAAAAGTATGGAAAGAAATTACGGATTTGGAATGTAAATTGAAATAAGTCAAGAAGAATTTATTAATTGATTTAAATGGATCATTTTGAAATGGAAAGTGTATTTTCACTGGAATGCCGAGTATGTTTTCAAAGTAGCTGATAAATATAAATTGAAAGTTTTAAGGATGGTTTTAAAAAGGATACTTTGGAGAAATTATTTTCTTAAGCTGTTTCTAAATCTTTAAAGTAAAGATTTATTTGGTTAATTATAGAAGTGATTATTTTTAAAGATCAAATTGAGATTTGATTTAGAAAATGGATATTTAAATAATTATACTTTATCTAATAATTTCATTTTTTTAAAATTAATTTGGGCTTGAAGTTTATATGAGATATTAGTATAATATTTTCATAACTAATATTTTATATAAAGTGTTTAAAAATAGTTTTTATCTCAAGTGTTTCCAAATATACATATACTTTTGGATAAGTGTTTTAAATTATTCAGACTCGGCGAATCTTCAGTGGAAATAAATAACATTTGGAAATTTATCCCGCAAAAGAAAAGTGATTTGAAATTGGTTTTCAAAGTGTTGAAGTGTTAAAATATATCTTGCCAAGATATTTTGAAAATAAATAATTGGGGAATTTTTTTTTAATTTGATAATTGTTGTGAATATTGTTTGATAGTTAAATAACCAACTATCGGTATAAAAAATTTAGGAAATTATTGAGGCTTGATGATTTGTTGTGAATGTTGTTTGATAGTTAAATAACCGACTTTGCTGCATTACAACATGATAGGGGGTTCTCGCTTTGGGTTTGGTGGCGAGACGAAGACTCTTACCCCTACATGTCCCCGGGGAGGGATTGGTTGATGAGTCGAGAGGCTGGACGTAAAAGCAAATTCGGGGTACCACTGTATGCCATGGCGGGGCTGGGATGGTTGAAAAGCCTACCAGTCGAGATTGGCCGTTGTCGATGGTTGAAAAGCCTAGACCGTTACAGAGTGGTATCAGAGCAATTGGATAAGCGACAACCTTGGCTCTGGTGGGGATTACTCATTAGAGATAGAGTCAGTAGTACTCTAGAATGAGTGTGAGTGTGAGAGTAGTAATAGATATGAGCGCGTATTTGTTAGTGAATAAAAAAAATTGTTTTGTATTGTGTTGACTTATCGGTTGATTGTTTATAGATTCTGGTCGGTGCAGTTTGGCCAACTATATCGATAGGGGTTTCTAAACTCTTAAACAAGATAAACCGACACAGTATTGTTTTAAAAAATAGGGTAAATGAAATAATTTTACCCAAATTATTTTTGTATATAAAAGGAAATAATTTTTGAAAATTATTATAGTATATGGATGTTTGATTGTTAGGAAATGATAATATTAAATTATTATCATTTAAGTGTGAAATTGAATAAGAAATTGAAATCAAAACCAAAGGTTAAGAAATAAATTCATATACAAATGGGATTTGTAAATGTAAATTGTAAATGTGATTTATAATTTGAAATGAAATTCCAGAGTAATATTTGAAAATAAATTAAACGGATTTGAAATTTTGAGATTTGGAAAAATCTAAATCCCTTTTGAGTTTGAAAACGATTTTTCAAAAGTTTTGGAAAATATTTTGAATTGGATTTGAAATATGGTGGAGTTTGAAATCAAGAATATTTGAAAATGTTTTTAAAGGGATAAAAGCACTAAACTCTTTTCGGTCGCTGGAAAATAATTTCGGTGATGACTGCAGCATCATCGGTGTTCATTTTCGAGTTTCCAAGAGAGGAATTGCGGCCCAATTTATTTTAACAAAATTGAAGTTGTTTGTGAAATTGAGTTTGATTTTAGATATAATTAATTTCAAAGATGATTTTGGAAAGACTCTGGAATCTTATTAAAAATAGTTATGGAATAATAAATAAGTTTGAAAACTTAGAAAATTCAAATTTAAACTGAAATTAACTTGAGTTAATTTGAATAAAGGTAAATTTGAGAAGTAAGTCTAGTAGACTAAATGGATTGGAATAAAATTTATTAAGGTGGAAAATAAATTGTAAACGAGTAAATAAATTTACAATTGCAAGCAAATGAAATTGAAAATGAATGTTGAAATTTGTTTTGAATTTGTAAGTAAATGAAATTGAAGCTGAATATTAGAAACTGAATTTGATCTGTGATAAACAAAGTGAAGTGGAAAATTTGTCAAGTTGGATCAAATGAAGCAAAGTATTGAAATAAAATTAGCAAGTGAAACTAATTGAAGAAATGACAAATTTAATATGGTTTGAAATGAATTGAATTAAAGGTAAATTGAATTCATGTGGAATCGGAAATCCAGTTAAACATAAGTGGTTATAAACCAAAGTGGTGAATTGGAGGTAAATATAAGAAGTAGATGAATTATTTATATTGAACTTAAGAAACAAATGGTGAATTTCTTAAGTAAAATTTAGAATTGAGGAAATATTCTAAGTTAATAAGTGAATGAAAATTAAACTGGAAGTAGTAAAATGGTGATTGTAAATAAGTGGATAGAAATGAAAATAAATGTGAATAAAAGAAAAGAAAATTGATATAGCTAATAATCAATTGGAATAAAATACGTAGGATGTACGTATATTATTTTATTCGCATAACGATTTGATCCATAATTCGAGCACAGAATTTCGAGATAATTATATCGATCCGAGTTGGGATTTTTCACTCGATTTTCAACGGCGAACCCTGGATATGGATTTTTGGTTGATTCTGGAAATTCTCTATCATAGTTTACGGCTATGCAAGGAGAATGACGGTCTCTGATCAAGAAACCAGATTTGAGTTCGCACTAGGAAGTCGGGTGAACGATACTAGTTCGGAAGTGAAATTGTGTGATCGAGTGAGCGATCTAATTTGATATTGCGTACGAATGATATGTGTACATCGTACGGGTTAAGTACAACAAATATTGAAAAGTTTGTAATTGAATTGAACAAAATGATTTTGAATGTTGTAATAGGACATTATTACTAAGTAGTATACAGGTGTTTTAAAAGGAAAAGGGAATTGGATTTTTGATTTCGAAGATAAAATTTAATTGCTCGACAAAAGGTATGTATTTAAATTTCAATATGAAATTTGATCCTTTTCTAGTCTAGCCACTTGGCTTTTTGTTTTCTTTTGAAATCTGGGGGCCCGTAGTGGCATTTTGTAGTCGTACCGAGCTAGCCGCGCAAAGGAGACGCTGGCGAAATTTTACGAAAATTTAAGGAGTTAGAATTTTTTTGGAAAATTTGGATAATTTAAAATTTGAATTTGAATTGAAATTTGAATTATTGAGAAAATAATATTGTTTGAAACTTATGGTTGAGTTTGGGAAGTTAATAAGAGGGCTAATGTGTCTTCAATAAAAATATTTGTTTTGGAAAGTTGATAAAACTGTTTGGTTTTGAAAAAAAAAATAATAATTAAATGGGTTATGGATCATTCTTCTTAACTAGTAATTTCGGGGCGAAATTCTTTTGAGGGGGGAAGAATGTGATGACCCGGAATTTTTGGTTATTTGAAATAGAAATATTTAATTGATTTTAAATATTTGAAGATAGTTTAACTTGAAATTCAAATATCACGATTTATTTGGCAATTAAATTATTAAATTTAATTTTTGAAGTTGAGTAAAATATTTAATCTTCAGTTTTGAGCTTGTTAAAAATAATTTGAAATCTTGTAAATTCTATACTGATAATACTGAAGATAATAAAAGCTTCAGAATTGAATTTGAAACTGTTTTGTTCAGTTTTGAATTTATATCGTTTAAATCGATATTTTAAAAATAGCCTTCCGAGGCACAGTCTCGAAATTCGACGAAACCAGTTCCATTGGATCCGTAATAGTGTTTTATTATCGGATTTCAATTTTCGTAGCGTTTGGAGTTATCGTATGACTGTACGGATTGTAAATGCGTAGAAATTAATATCGAAAATTTAATATTATAACTGGTCCAAAAAGCTATCTTTTCCATACGATTGAGTTAGGACTCGAAACCTTTTCCATTGCATTCGGAATATGGGTTTAACATTATAAATGCCTGGCGGCACGCCTCGATAGGATGTCAAGATTTTGAGTTGCGGAATCGAGACGATTTAAATTTGAATTTAAATTTAAATTTAAAAATAATATATATATATAAGAGGGAATTAGGGAAAAGGACAAACTTTGACAAAAAATTAGTCTAAAGGACACCAAGTTTTATTTTTTGGCTGAAGGACAAACTTTGGAAAAAATTAGGTTGAAGGACAATGCTAGTTCTAACTAGCATTATATTCAGTTTTTACACTATAAAAAATGCTAGTTAGACTAGCATTATATTCAGTTTTTACACTATACAAAATGCTAGTTCTAACTAGCATTGTCCTTCAGCCTAATTTTTGTTCAAAGTTTGTCCTTCAGCCCAAAGATGAAACTTGATGTCCTTCAGCCTTAATTTTTTTCAAAGTTTGTCCTTATGCCTATTTTCCACTATATATAATATAATGTTTTCTCAGGGCAATTTTTACACATTTCTTTCCTTACAACACTTGGCAAAAATTTTAACACGCGTTCGTTTTAAAAAATAAAATGATAACGTAAAAACAGTCAAAAAAAGGAAAACGAGACTTTCTTTTATCTTCAACATAAATCGAATTCAAAAGAAAATGGCAGACTGAAAGAAATTAAAATGGCATCCACTTTCTAATTCTCGTTCGAACAAATCAATCGAACAGTTCAAATTTTATTCGACATTCTTGGATTCGAGTCGATCGGATTAATCAAGCTAGTAATTTTTTCTCTCAATGCTGCCAGAGTTTGCGAAATCGAATTCGCATTCGAGATTAGGATCGATTGGAGAGTGTCGCGAGGCGAGTGCGATGGTCAGGACAATGGCGGCTCTGGTGATTAATGTGCGTGCGATGGGCTGGAGGTCGATGGCCGCGTTGTGCTCGAGTGGTGGCGGTAGGTCGCGTTCATGTGGCTCAACAAGAACATCGATCTCGTGCAAGTTCCGGGCAGGGCTTGGTGGGTCGACATTCGTTGATGATGGCAGTAAGGTTTAAAAATCGTGAAAAACAAGCTGGAAAGTAAATGGGTTGCATGCGTAAGCAAAAGGTGAGATCTTCTCACTCAAATTTGTTTGCTAGTTAATTTAAATGAATAATTTAAATTTCGGGATGTGCTTGGATGAATTTGATAATTTATCTGTTGGATGATAGTATATATGATAGTGTGTGTGTGTGTATTTGGAGTGATTTCCCGCATTATATAGCGGATGAGACCCTATGCGCCGCATAATAGCGGATGATAATATATAATCCCATATACCGCGATCTTCCACCTCGAAGTGGAATTGGTATTTAATTGTTGTGCCAACATCTGTGGGTGCAGGGAAACAGGTTGGAGGGATCCAACTGGATTCCTCAAATTGTTGAATTTATTTCATATGTTGTGATGTGATTATTGATAATTTGTGAATGATTATATTGGTGATTGAAATTTATTGAAGGCTATGGTTTGGCCGAATATATTCTTGTATTTTAAATACCAGGATATATAATTGGATTTTTGAAAATTAAAGTAAAGATTTATTTTAAAAGGTAATAAATTTTTGGAAATCAATTTGGAAATCAATTTTTAATTTGATTTGGTGTTTGAAATAAATTTGGAAATAAATTTGGAATTTGATTTGGTGTTTGAAAGTGAATATTTGGAAATCGATTTGAAAATTGTATATCAATGGATATTTGGAAATGTAAATTCACAATGGGAATTTCTAAAGGAATGGGTTATTTGTTTTAAAAATAAATATTGGTTTATTTTAAAAAGTGTGGAAAGAAATTACGGATTTGGAATGTAAATTGAAATAAGTCAAGAAGGATTTATTAATTGATTTAAATGGATCATTTTGAAATGGAAAGTGTATTTTCACTGGAAAGTCGAGTATGTTTTTAAAGTAGCTGATAAATATAAATTGAAAGTTTTAAGGATGGTTTTAAAAAGGATACTTTGGAGAAATTATTTTCTTAAGTTGTTTCTAAATCTTTAAAGTAAAGATTTATTTGGTTAATTATAGAAGTGATTATTTTAAAAGATCAAATTGAGTTTTGATTTAGAAAATGGATATTTAAATAATTATACTCTATCTAATAATTTCATTTTTTTAAATTAGTTTGGGCTTGAAGTTTATATGAGATATTAGTATAATATTTTCATAACTAATATTTTAGATAAAGTGTTTAAAAATAGTTTTTATCTCAAGTGTTTCAAAATATACATATACTTTTGGATAAGTGTTTTAAATTATTCAGACTCGGCGAATCTTCAGTGGAAATAAATAACATTTTGAAATTTATTCCGCAAAAGAAAAGTGATTTGAAATTGGTTTTCAAAGTGTTGAAGTGTTAAAATATATCTTGCCAAGATATTTTGAAAATAAATAATTAGGGAATTTTTTTTTAATTTGATAATTGTTGTGAATATTGTTTGATAGTTAAATAACCAACTATCGGTATAAACAATTTAGGAAATTATTGAGGCTTGATGATTTGTTGTGAATGTTGTTTGATACTTAAATAACCGACTATCAATATTGGCCTTTGAAACGGCACTTGAATTTTTCTTCAAAACAAGCGCTCATTATTCGGTTAAGCCGGGAGAGGACTTTATGTCATAAAACCCATTTCGAATAATGATACAACGAAATGGGATTTCATTTGAAGACGGTGATTGAAGACCGGGTATTTTCGAAAATGAAAGGATTTCCTGTTGAATGTCTCTGCACCGAGTTGCTCCGATATAAAGATTTTGATTACCCTATGTGATGGGGAGTCCGGACGTGATTAGGGGATATCCGGATTTGCAAGGACTTTTTTTCCTTAATTGGATGAAGTACCTTCGGTTCCAATCAGACCCAGGATAGACTTGGATGTATGTCTGACATTACACTTCGAGATATAAAGTTGGTTTCTATCAAATATATTTCTGTTGGTGGCAGAGAATTTATTCTCTTAGCTTAACACCCTTCTCTAAGACGTACGAGCTCAGAGGTTATGTAGTTGATTGTTACTAGTGATATATTCCCAATTTGGTAATGTGGCATGATAAGTGTTGTCGATCATTTGTTGATCGAAGAATGGCTTTTGTGAAAAGCATAGCTTTGTGGATGAGACTTCGTCGAACCTCACAACCCGAAATGGTCGAAACAGAAAGGATGCGGCAAGGTTGTTTGGGGGTAGCGCCCTTAGGGTATGTCCATTTCCTTCTGGAAAAAGGTGGTATCATGGTATGGAGCCCAGATACTTAACTTATGTGGTTGTAGAAAATTTATTACTTTGTGGTTGTTGGTGTTGAGGATCCTCGGATAAAGGTCGGTAACGACCGGGGATGGCATGCTCGTGTGTGGAGTTATCTAGTTACAGCTTCATTGCACCAGAAGCGTGAGGTAACTCGGCCTTATGTTGGTAGAGATCCGGTTAGGTTCTCGGGGTGTCCCTTCTGAGGCGTACCCATGTGGTGTAGGAAGTTTCTTAGCCTGATCATTTGTTGGAAATCCAAAGAAACAATACGTGCCATGTACGGTTTTAGTTGTATAACCTCCCATTTACTTATGGTAGTTTCATTTTCCAAAAGCATAGTGGATTTCCTTTTATTCCTTTGTGCAGATAACTATTTTAAGATCTCACACCAGTCCCATGACTGACTCGGAGTTTATTGTTCCCTTTCTAAACTCTGGGTGCCCATAATTTTCCACACGGGCAGCCTAGAGTCAGGTTATCAGTTGTTCTTGAGCGAAGTCAGAAAAGTATGCCGTGGAGATCAGGAGGCAAGCTGGATGGCGAGACGTACTTCTGTATATTATTATCATTCCGCTGTGTATTCAATCATATGGGCAGGTTATTATAACTGCCAGTGTTGTGTGTTGTTGTTGTAAACTCTGATGATGTATTGTATGAACTGATATAGTTCTTTTGTTTAAAGATTATTCATTTATCTATTATATATTGTTTCGCTGCAAATGTGAGATTCTGTTATTGTTTATGTTTCTTCTTCTTTCTTCTTCTACCTCTTTCTTCTTTAACCCTAATGATTCAGTTTTTCGGCATTCGATGGTTCGGCATTTGATACAGTGGACGTATTGATGTCAACGTTCGAGCGTCGAAAAATTAGGTCGTTACATCCAATCTCTTCTAATGCTAGCTGGAGTTGGAGGAATTTGTTGAAACTCGGATCAGCTTTCCTCCCTCTTATGAAATATAATCTGCTTCCAAGGCCATGTGCTCGTTTTTGGCATGATCCTTGGGCTTCTTATGGCCTTATTCTCAACACAGCAATACCCACGAACCTCAAGCATCTATCAAGAATCCCTGATAATGCTCTAGCAAGTGATTATATTCAGGATGGGAGAATTCTTCTGCCTTATTTAAGCTCCTTACTGGTCAGGCAGTTTTGGAATGAAATTTGCCTCTACCTATTTGAACTAAATATCTATCTCATTCAATGGTCTAATGGCAAGGATGACATCTCAACTTCTCAAATGTATAGGTTGTTGTTTAGGAATCAAGATACATTTGCAAGGCACTCTAGAATCTGGAATATGGGTGGATCCATGAAGTACAACTTTCTTCTTTGGAAAATCATGTCTAATGGTGTATTGATCAAGGATAAACTCCACAAACTTCTGCTCATAAATGATGACTCATATGTTCTCTGCAGTCCCCATACTGAATCGAATATCCGCCTTTTCTTCAGCTGCCCTTATGTTTCCGTCATTTGGTCTAGAGTCCTTGCCTTTGGAAATCTTCATAGACCCTCTTTTGATAGTATTTTAGAATGGCATAAGATTTTTAACTGTTCGAGATGGAAAACCCCTCGTGTAATGAGCCTGATCATTTGTCTCAAAAGGTTGATCGCTGGTGTTTTTGCAAAAAGAAATGCTAGGATCTTCTCCCCTAAGGCTAAGAATAAGGATGAACTATTTCGTGTCAGTATTAAGAAAATTATTAAGGATATGAACAAACTCACATCTTCCAATCTTGCTAAAGTGTGCACAGGAATAGGTTAAACTGCCGTTCATATTAGTATAGTGTAGTGTATTGTATTTATCTTTTCTTTTGCATTGGGCTTTTTGCCCCTGGCCCAATTTTTGGCTTGCTGTAAAAAATTTCTCCGTTCTAATGTATGAGCAGGGCTCCCTTAGCCTTTACTTTTCAAAAAAAACATACAATTCTCAAATTTTATGGTATGCATATATATATTTATATAAGACTATTTATGCATATAAGAGATTTACATAAACAATGATTTATTCAATTTCAAGAATAATATTTCCTATGATTTTAAAAATCCTATTTACTTATATATTTAAGTCTATATGAGATTTAAATATATATATAGTATCTGGAAAACTATTTCATATGTTTGTAAAGTCAAAGCCATGCTTATAAACTACTACTTCTCTTTAAGTATTATATTGAGTTTGGCCTTTGGGCTATTTATCTTTCTATGGATTAAGAAATATAGTTAAACGAGTTAGTAGTACCGAATGGTAAGGGACATTTGTTATCATTTGCTTGATTAATTATATGACTTGTTATATAAAATAAATTTGAATGAGTGGAATTTACTAGCTTATAGTGAATACTCGAGCAACACCAAGTGGTATGGGACACACGAGAGTTACTAAAGTGATTACTATTTGAAGAGAATGACACTTTTTGAATAGTAGTATCTTTAGGTAATTTTGCTATTTCTATAGCATACTCGTAGGAAATGTATTTTGTGGTTTGACCTTGTAGGCTAGTTGTACGTCCTAGTGGCTTGACTGCAGCGGTTGCCTCCTGAGTCGTAGTATCATTATATCTTGTTGTGTGCTTGACTTTGCATTTCTGTGATTGCCCGATATCACAAAGCCAACAGTCAGTTACTGCGAGCGATAGATATCATATGATTGCATCACTTATTATTAGACGCGACATTTCAATGCATTTTGGATAGGTGAGGCAACGTTATGATGATAAGTAACCATATAACTGTAGGAGCATTACTATGTGTTTGTTAGTCTCCCGGAGCTTTACTATGTGTTTGTCCGTCTCCCCTTGGAGTAAAGTTCACACTTCCATTACCTAAAAAGATATCTATAGGATCAGTTATTTACCCCAACTTGTTTCGTGCTTGTCTTTTGTAGTTGCTTGATGTGTGCTCATCATAGACTCGCTTTCATGCAGTCATATACTTTTTGAGTTTTGACTCGCTTTCATGCGATCTTATATTTTCTGGAGTCTGACTCGCTTTCATGTGTTCTTTTGTATTTAATGCGATTTACTAGCTTTTGTGCTAGTTTTTGTGATTTTTAAGTTTGTGGCTGTACACCATTTTTGAGATGATTGTCATTGATAGGCATGAACTGACCTTATGACATGGTAATCTTGTATTATTGTCTTTTTATTGGGATGTTGGCATATTATATAGTTATTACTATATCTGAAGTATTATGCATGCTTATTACGTCATCTCACCAAGTTATATTTAGAGATAGTTTGATCGTTTATTTTATAATACTCGAGTTAGACCGAGACTTGACTAGTGCGGGGATGCATTGACCTTAGATGTTGGGCTAGTTTTAATATATATATATATATCATTTTGTTCTAGTCTTTGTTTATATGTTTTGTATGCCCTTGTATGAGAGATAGTGACTCGTGATGTATATCTTGTGCTTGTCTAATTCTTTGACTTGTATGTATTATATGTGGGTCTAGTACCCCTATTTTGTAGACTCACTTTATGTATGTATCTTTAGTTAATATTACATTTTTCCACTATGATCTGTGATTTCATGTACTCTAATATATATTATATATATTTCTATTTTGGATTAGCCAACGTTTTTATAGCTTTGTGCCAATACCGAACACGTCATTTATGATTATATGAGGTAAAGTAAAATGTGTTGGTGTTAGCCCAAGGGAATATTCACGTGTGGTCGCCCCTATCCAACCCTATTCTTCGTATTACCAGATAATATTACTCAGTATGTCCTTTGGTAGTATGGGTATAGAGGTGGGGCACTACACATCATCTCAAAATACTATAAAACCATATATGGTGATAAAGGCATAAGGTATGTAGAAACATACTTGACTTGTCCCTGCATCCAAAGATTTAGTACATAAACACTGTATATGCTAAACTACCATCTACTATGGAAAATGTGGGGTATAAGGCTATCACACAGCATATCAAGCACACAACAAACTTGGAAACCATCACACAACCTTTTATCTCTTACTCAAGCGTGTTGGATATACGATGACTCTTACAAATGATTAACTCATTGCGTACAAAAATGATTAAGGATTGGACACATGCAGATGTCCAACAATATAGGTACACGGACTACCATGGGTACACACTGACTACCCTATCCCACTAACGAGCATCACAACCTCAGAGTTATCCACTTATCACTTAGCATACGTACCGATAGTAGAACTACCTAACAGATGCTCAACTCATGCCCATATAGATGGCTAGGGATTAGACACATGCTAACGTCCAACAATATGGGTACATATAGACTACCTTGGATACACACAGACTACCCTATCCTATTAACGAGCATCACAATCTCATGTTCTACTCCACGAGCTATCACGTAGAACTTGTCCTCTCGGTCCATCACCAAATGCCTTAGTCACTCGCCACATCGAATTGTCATCTTCAGAACGCATCTAGATGCCCATCGTAAGACATAAAGCCACCATACCAAATTTTTGAAATCATCGTCATCGCCATCATGTCGAAGTGCTATGCAATCACTTCATTAGTTGCTACACAAAATCTAGGGCCACCCTAGGTTGTTTGTAGTTGTCTATTTCACTTCACATAACCCACTATGCCCCCAGAACAAGTCACAATAAATCCCGAAGTATCGCCTCGCCATGACCAAAATTCGCTGACTCTAAGTTTCTGCTCAGGTATCTTCTTCGACGACCCGAAGCACCACCTAAAAACCCCGAAGAAACCCTCATTTTGACTCAAAGCAACCCAAAAACACCAGACCCAATTCCTTGCTTGAGTGCCGACCCGAAGCCACCACCTCAAATCCCCAAGCATGACACGAAGTACCATCAGACCACATGTCTTGCTCGGTCCCTCGAATGACAACACTATTGGACATCATTTGCTATCCAGTCCTCTGCCATACCGACTTGAAGCACTACCCGAAGCAACATTTATTGCAACTTCCAACATCATAGATCTATCCATCGAAGTCTGGTTTCATGGTTGCTACCTCTAATTCACTCCGATGAGCATTTTCAAGCATTCAAGCATGCATACAAACACCACATACGCAATAAACATCATTCAAGCATGTAAATCACATAATGAATCATAAGAATCATTATATAATGCATTAATGACATAGCCTAGCATATATCAAGGTAGTTACACATCCAAATAACATGTTTAGAACACCAAAAATCCATTTACTCACATTTATTTTTATTATGTGTAGGCTTTTAAAACAACATTAAAACTTAATTTTGACTTCAAAAATAGATCCAAAACATTTTAAAACATATGTATGTGTGTGCACGTGCGTATAAGGTGAGAGATGATAAATCACTCACCAAACCCTCCAAACTCCATGTTTGCATGCAAATCGAGGTCAATCCAGAAATAAATAGCCAAGCCCCAATTTTTCTCCCCAAAAATATAAATATGAAGATTTCCAACTGTTCGCTTTGCTAATCTATCCTTAATCTATGATTTAGACTTGATTTGGAGGACAAAATAAAGGGTATTAGGTGAATAATGAGTTAATGGAGGCTTAGATCTATTTGGAAGGTGGTAAAAATGATTTGATGATGTTTTTTTCATCCAATATAACCCCTAAACCGCAAATGGGTTATAGGACATCTCCCCAATCTAACTAATTACCCACTATGCTGCTCTAAAAACCGTTAACCTTCAACTAACCATATCTCCTGGCCAAAAAGTCTAAATCGCTATTGTGACCACTCTAAAAGGGAAACCATCGTATCTTTCCAATGGAAGTGGTCTCGGACTCTAATTTGGCTTCTATCAAAAGTTATACCATGACAACTTTTCAGAGGTAAAATCATCTGATATAATTTCTCACAGTCAAAAATGTCACTACTCAGCATCCTCTACACTTATAGTGTTAGCTAAGTAGTTAATGTCGGTATTGGGTACGTATCGGTCAAGTACCGATATGAGATATTTCAAAATATCGTGATAATATTAGCGATATATCGGACATGATTATAACAAGTTATACATGATAATATGCTATATTATAATGGTATAGTTATGTTTAGTTTCTTTAGTTGTCTGATCATCTATATTAGTTTTCAAATTCCATATTCGTGGTTCCTTCATTTTTGTTTTCACTTATATTATTGAACAAGTAAAGTTGATTTGATACTAATTACTATTTCTTGCCCTTTCTTTATCGATGCAAATATATGACTTTACCTCTCTTCAACTTTTAGTTCTGGGTGCATGATAATAGCGAAACAGAAAAAATGAATTTTCATAAACTAACATACCAATAAGAAACAATAAACAAAGAAAACGGTTAAAAGAAGTAGTTCTTACACTATCTTGTTTTTAGTGATAAGTGCACAAAATAAAACATATAAATTATTGGATAAGCAGAGTTTTCTTTACTAAACACTAATGAAGAGGACTAAAAAATTACAGATAAAACTGAAAAATTATCGCATATGGATTTCAAATATGGTCTAAATATTATCATTCACCATATGCTAAAAACAAACTTTAAGAATGTGAAGTTATTTATTTATCAGTTTATTTTCACATGAATGATATACACCAAAAATATCGAAAATCATACAATAAATATTAGAGCGATATATTAACAAATATCGAGCGATATATCGGTAATGATATTTTAAGTGATGTTCTGGAATAAATATTAGCTAAGGAGCAATGTGAGATATATCGGCGATATATCAGCGATACTATCCGATATTAACTACTTAAAGTGTTATACAACCCAATATGAATTTAAAAATAGTATTCTATGACCCCATGATAAGTAAAACATGGGTCGTTACATTCTCCCCCATTAGGAATTTTGCCTTTGAAATCCTCAATACAAACAAGGTCAAATCAAACATAGCTACCATGCATGCTTAACATCCACGAGAAAACATATCAAACATCAAACATGCATACAGAAGCAAGAAATGATATCTACACCTACCCAAGCATGTACGATACTAAACTACCCTATCTAATGTTGAAAGTGAAAGTAAATGCGATAAACCGAAAGTCTCACCAAGTAAAGAGCATCAGAATAAGCAATCCTCATGCTCCCCATGGTCTCCAAGGTACAATCGTCTTCACCTTCACTCCATTGAACCTTCAGCAGCTCTACCACCTTCCTTCTAAGTTTCTTCGTATCATGTCCGATGATATAAATAGGTATATGAGGTCTCAAAGCTTCTGTTTAATTTGGATATCATCAAGCTGATTCGGTTCAACAATCATGCCAGAGTCATGCACAAACTTTTGCAAGTGAGAGACATGGAACATGTTGTACACACCTGCTATCTTCTGAGGTAAGTCAACTCTATAAGCTAGATTCCCAATCCTCTCAAGTATCAAAAAAGGACCAACAAATCTCGATGCCAACTTTCCCTTAGGATCGAATCGAACAACATTCTTCAGTGGAGAGATCTTAACAAACACCATAGCGTCGACAGAGAACTCTAAATCATGTCTTCTCCTGTCTATGTAGCTCTTCTATCTATCATAAGAAGCTTTCATTCATCATCGAATGATCTCGATCATCTCCAAAGTCTCTCTAATCACACCTGATCCAAGTATCAGTTTCTTGTTCGCTTCCCACCGATACGAAGGAGCACTACACAGCCGACCATATAATGCCTCAAATGGTGCCATGCCAATGTTAGACTGATAACTGGTATTGTATGCGAACTCTACTAAGTGAAAATGATCATCCCATGAGCCATCATAATCGATAATGCAAGCTCATAAGAGATCCTCCAAGACATGATTCAACCTCTCAGTCTACCATCTGTCTGTGGGTGATAAGCTGTACTGAGATGCAGCTCCATCCCCAATGCCTCTTATAAGTTCTTCCAACACCTGCTAGTGAACAAAGGGTCTCAGTCACCCATAATGCTCACCGTGGAATTGCACATGCAATTCATATATAATTCAGCCAATTCGGGTGTCGTTATACTAGATTTTACAATTATAAATCTAGCACTTTTAGTCAATCTATCGACTATAACCCAGATGCTATCATACCCTCCTCCGGTCCTCGGCCGATGAAATCCATCAAAACTTATTCCCGTTTCCATTTAGGAATCTCGAGCGATTACAGCAAACCATTCGGCTTCTTCTGCTCTCTTTTACCAACTAAAAGTTAATGCACTTCGAGATGAATGCCCTAATGTCCTTCATCCATTTCCAATAAAATGTCTGCCTTATATCATGGTACATTTTATTTCCATCAAGATGAATGCCCTAACATCCTTCTTCATCCGTTTCCAATAAAATATTTGCCTTATATCATGGTACATTTTATTGCCATCGAGATGTATAATCAATTTCGAATGATGGCACTCTCATAGCACCTCATCCTTCAACCCATCGACATCAGGAATAAACAATCTCCCATCCTTATAGAGCCAACCATCATGGTCGAGTGCGTACCATTTCATCTCCTTAGACACTATTCCTTTCTATCTTCGCCATGATCTTCGCTAGTCTAGCATCTTGCCTTTGACTAGTACTGATTCACTCAATCAGAATAAGTCTGATCGTTAAGCTAGCCAACTCTTCATGCTCCAGTTCACATCAATGTCTGAAATCATAGCCAACAATAAACTCCAACTGCTTCCACTCTAGGAACATCACTCCCAAGCTGGTATGTCTCCTACTGAAAGCATCAGCGATTGCATTTTCCTTGTCGAACGTATATGAAATGTCAAAGTCACAAGAGGCCAGGAGCTCTAACCATCGATGTTGATGAAGGCTTAGATCCTTCTAGAAGAAGAGATACTTCAATAATTTGTGGTCCGTATACAACTCGAACGTTTCCCCAAGCAAATAATGCCTCCATATCTTCAAATAGAACACTATCATCGCCAACTCCAAATTATGAGTCGGATACTTCCTCTTGTGCAGTTTCAACTATCAACTAGCATAAGCGACAAATTTTCCTCTCTACATAAACACCGCACCTAGTCCGATACCACAGGCATCTATGTATAATGTCGGCTCCTCATTCCCGCTTGGAATGACTAACCCGATGCACTCGTCAACCTCTCCTTTAGACTCACGAACGCGTGCTCGCACCTTATGTGCCAAATAATAGTCTGATTCTTCTTCATCAAGTTGGTTAACGATGCTGCTACCTTAGAGAAGTCCTTGATGAAACGTCTATAGTATCCCACCAATCCAAGGAAACTTCTCTCGTCTATAACAATCTAAAGTAGACCCTAGTTTATGTAGGACCTGCAATAATGCCTGTAATGACCCGACTTTTTGACCCTCAAAAGTCGACACTTAGTACATCCACTGTATTCAAATGTCGAGCATCCAAGTGCTGGAGAAGCAGATTGTTAGGGTAGAAAAAAAGAAAATGAACTGGGGAAACATAATCTCACAGCGGAACAACAACATGTAATATAACAAAGACATTAAAATCTGTTTCTCCAAGATACATGGTATACCAGAGTTAAAAAAAAACCTCATAAACCCGGACAGTTATAATTTCCTTACCTTTTGCTGATGGGTATATATAATAATAATACAGCGGAAAGTAAAAATACTACGGTAGGTGAACATTCAACTCTACTTCATGAGCTCCTTTCCCCACCAATGACAACTTGGAAAAACTCAGTTTGACCCGATATTATAATAAAATAACACCTGGATTAGTCTGGAAAACCAGCATGGGAAAACTCAAGAATTATGGTGAATATATAATAATTCGGTAAGACGATGCCACTAAACACGGAATGGGTTTTACCTCACAAGAACAACATCTATAGATGAAAGAATGGAAACAAGTCGGAATAAAATCAGACTTGAAAGAATGGAAACAAATAATAAACATCGAGAAGAGCTCCAAGCACTTCTCAATGCAGTTAAGAAAACGATTCAAAGATTTGAATCAAATAAAGAAAAGGAATTTTTCCAAAAATGACTAAGAGGGTGGGCCCCCTTACCAAAAGTATACCTCTAAAATATAATTAGATTCTACGATGGCTCTCTGAAACCTCCAAGCCAGACCCCACTAACCTTACCGAGTATCTGTGTATTTCACATCTCCACGCACATACAATTAAAACCAATCTAGAGTAGATGTGACAATACCCTAATGGAAGCAACCCCACATAGCTTGGCTCCCACTCGCTCTTTATTTAGTCATTCTGGCAAAGGATATCAAAATCGATAGTCAATGGATCAACTATCGAAATCAAACTAGTACAACCCTAGGGAAAATAATGAAACCGGATAAGTTAGGGCAGTGTTGATTCCTATCTTAACTCGACAGCATTCTTAAGAATAGCAAGAGTTTAAATGCCCTAAACGAGCAACAAAATCATTTTGACTCGACGAACATAAAGAAGACAGTAGAATCGATAGTCAATAAATCAGTTATCGACAAAATGATCTTATATGAAAATTAAGTCTCTTAAAATATTTGACCTACATTTGTGCTTGATTGTCACATCACAAATATTTGTAAAAACTCTTTGGAAACACTCTTTTAAAATATTCTTTTTAAAGAGCAAATTATATTTCTAAGTGTTTTAAAAAGAAGGATAAAAACAAATGCCATCAAAACATCGTTTACCGTAAACCTAAAACAATTTACGCTTAGATTTATTTTTAAACATTCCTCTTTAAAGATTTCCTTATTTATAAACTATTATTTGTAAGTTTTAGAATATCATTTATTATCCCGGAAGATAATAAATCAATTTAAAATAACTTTATGAATTTTAAAACAAAGTTAATCATCCTAAAAGATAATTGAAATAATTCTTTTATAAATTTCAAACCACATTAGTTATCCCAAAAAAAGGTTAATTAAATTTATAATCTTTTTATATATTTTAAAACAACATTAATTATCCCAAAAGATAACTGATCAAATTTATACTCTTTTTACAAATTTAAAACAACATTAATTATCCCAAAAGATAATTAATCAAATTTATAATCTATTCATAAATTTTAAAACAATATTAATTATCTTCAAAGATAATTAATCAAATTTATAACTCCTTTTATAAATTTTAAACAACACTTATCCTTTATTTCAAAATCCTTAAAAATACTTGAAAATATGGTTTAAACAGCTTCCAAAGTGCAAAAACACGATCACACATTTATTTTGTAAAAATACAAGAACAAATTCAGCACGCACAATGGTTTAAGGAGATGGTATTTATAGGTGACGGTATAGCGATAATCGCTATAACGACACTTACACAAATCAAATTGCATTTCATAAATACTTCAGCCAAACATTAATATACACAACATAATAATATAAGTAAGGTGCATATAACAGTAAATTAATAATGGCGAGAAACCCTTAGGTTCGCTCTACAACAGTCCCTTGTAAAACAATGGTTATTTATGCAATCTACTTTTCAAGAAAAAATTCAAATCCAAACAAATAATTAAACAATAATAATAAGCACATTATTGTTAACAATTAGTAATCAATAGTTAACATATCATATATTAATTAATCCACATATTAATTAACTTTAAAAATAATCTTTTTACTTTGCAAGCATAAAACAGTGATTTATTCTACTCGATAGATGTCCAAAACAATCTATTCAATTTAATTATAGCAGAATGGTGTTTTATTCTGCTAAATAGATATCACAAATGAAGTATAACTAAGTTTACTATGTTAAACATAATAAAATTAAATCACTATAATTTTATCATTACATTATACTTCATTAAAACTATCGACTATCATCTAAGCATTCAACAATAATCTATAGCAACAAAGATATCATATAATTTATTTAGATGTTAGTAAACCCACATTTTATTCTAGCTATTGCTTACGTGTTCTTGCTCGGTTTAAAATCGAATGACGTTCAATTTTAGCTTAAAACAATACTTTCTCTTAAATTGACGAAATCAATTCTAGTGCGTAAATAATGCTCCTTTGAGCACAATGCAAAAGATCGCGTCTCGATTGAACCTCGCATGAACAACATATCGATTTTATAAGATTTTGGGATTAATAACTTTAATTAATTAACTAATTATATTAATTAATTGCCTCCCCCTATTATCTTCTCTAATCACTAAAACATTCCCAAATCAATTGCCCGTGCCCAAAAACATGAACACGAAACATTGTTATACACGTCTTCACTTCTCACCACCGCAATGGACTACCTGAGAACCTTCGACCATCACCAATGCCATCCCCATCGCAATTTGAGCCTCTCCGCACCACCACAAACCTCTTTGGTCCACCATAGTAGATCGTGACACCCATTCCAAAACCCTTGAATTTAGTTTGACCGAGCCTACATGCTACCACAGCCGCCTATGATCGTCGCCGCTATTAGCAATCACCTCCTATTTTCGAATCTATGCGATGGTCACTACCACATCCAAATCACATCTCTTCCACGTCTAGGCAATAGCCGCGGCCCCCAAACAGTGATCACACCATCACTAAATACCACCACGAGCTCGCCTTCGGCCAACTAGCACAACGCCACCCTCGATTTGACTAAACTCCTCCTAGCCTGAACCCTAGCTCACTCCCACCACATCGAGCAACCTAAATCGATGCCGCTCGCACCGAATGGCATATGGGTTCGAAGATCTTGCCAACGCGAACTCAATGGGACTAACTTCATAATATTTAGTGGGTGTGGCACTGGAGTTTGATTTTTAGAGATGGGAGACATTTTCGTTCATTGGTTATAGGAGAATGAGAATAGAAAAGGAAGAGGGAAAGTTGGAAAGTAGAAAAAAATAGGGAAAAGTGATGTATTGAAGTCTACTTAAACCAAAACATCAACATAACTTCCAACTTAAGCTAAACAAAAAATTTCAAGCCACACATCATATCAAAACGCACATCACCATTAATGCAAGTTTAAAATTTTTAATTTTGATTTGATTTAAAAGGATTTGAAAAGAAAGCTTCGCAATATTCTGCTACATAATATTCCATTCGAGTATGAATCGCGAACGATAGAAATAAAAATACGATCATACACCAAAATACGACACGATCACAAATCAACAATAAAATACACAAAATTACTTTATTATGTGAAATTCCAAAAAATACCAACGTTTGCCGTAAAATACGTCAAATGGTGATTTAAATATTTTCCAAACTAAAAATTATGGAAAAATCCAACAAATTCATTTACAAAATACGTCATTAAAAATCAAGTGGTTTTATTAACAGTTGATTTTCTTTTTATTTTTTCAAACTATTTATTATTGTAAATAAATTTACGAAATGAGTTTACCATTATTATTTATTAATTAAAAGTAGTTAAATAAGGTTCCTAAATCCATTTGATTAATATTTAATTTACAGTCCAAATATTTAAATGATCCCTATATTTGAATTCAAGTTATTAAACTTTAAAAAACAATTATTTAAATATTTCAAATTAATTAAATATTTAAAATTAATGAAGTATTCAAATTTAAAATGATAAAATTCTAAGATATTACATTCTTCCTCCCTTAAAAAAATTCCTAAAAAAAGAAAATGCCCTCTCACCCTTAGGGTTTAAAAACTTATTATTAAAATGAGTTATCGGACTATTAAAGTCCCTTATGTCTTGAAAAATTTCAACAGCACCTTCTTTGCCCGACTGATCCAAAAAAACTACAACTCACCACAACTAGCCCAAATCAATAAAGAAAACAAAAGCCAAGTGGCCTTCCATATCTGGTGCATAAAATCATCAATCAATCACTAATTTCTAATTCTACTGCATACCACTTTTGCGTTTAATTAATGCTGGCAACCTACTCTCTCAATGCGAATGCAGGTGCGTAAGAAATAAAATAGTAATCTCTTGCTTTCCTATGTTAGTACCTTAGGTATTGGTTTTGATGATAACAACCATAGGACATTATATAAAATATCGATACTAATGTTTATCAAGATATATATAGTATGTAGTGGAGGATATTAGACAGATATTAATTAAGAAGATTGTACAATATCAAGATGTTGATATATCAAGATGCTGATATCAAGAGTAGATTCAAGTTGTCGATATAGCGTATCAAGAGTTCAATAATGAAGAGTCATGAGTATTGATGAGTTCAAGATTTCAAGATATTCCAGATAAGTTATAGAGTCATAGAATTTATGTTAAAACCTTGATAGCACTTTCCTGGTATCTCTTACCTTCTCTAATTTTGTTTTAAATTGTTTTTCAAATATTCTATTTTTAAAATAATCTTTTTAAAATATTTCCAAAATAATTTTCAAATCTCTTATACTTATAAAGGTATTACTTTAGTGTTTTTAAGTTTATATATATTGAACTATTGTTATACTTTAAAAATTTATAACTATATTGATTTTATATATATTATTTACATTATATTAAATATTATTATTAGGTCTTTCAAAATTATTTTATAAAGTTTTATTAAGTTTTAATATGATTAAAATATGTATAAACTATGTTTAAATGTTTGTACAAAGTTTCAAAATATTTTACAAAACTTAATATATTCAAAACAATTTTTATTAAGTAATTTTACAAAATACAAAGGGATATGTCGACATATCTTCTGCAAGTATGTCGACATACTAGCCTATTTTTCAAAATGCAAATTTGAGTGGAAGTGTCTTTTCGTCGTATCTCTTCGCAAATGGACATGATCGTTGTTTCCCTATACGTACCAATCTTCCCAATGAATTTTCATTAATTACTTTCTTATTTTTCTCTCCACTTTTCACTCTCTTGATTTCTAAAGCACTTTCTACCGAAACTCTATCGAAATTCAACCAGAATCAAACTCAATCATTACTAGTTTGATTCTCTTTTATATAGTCTCTGATTTCTCTCATCTCTCTCAAGAACAAGTGCTATTCAACAGTTATAGGATCAATTGTAATCAAGAGCGAAGATCTGAATCTGTAAAATCTATCAAATCATGCTCTTATACTCTATGGTGTGCTTGGTATCCCTGAAATCCAAGTAGGTGTGATTGTAGCCTGATTAAATCAATTGGTGTGCTTATCAGCCCGTAAATCTAGTGGGTGTTCTTATGGCAAGGAAATCAAGTGGCTCTTCCCAGAGGCCGGGATTTTGGAGAGTATGTCTCATTGCCTTAAAATCGATATTCTATTTGCATTTACTAGTTGAAAAAAAATCCGTACAAGGGATTGTGCGGGACTGGATGTTAGGTAACACCGAACTAGTATAAAATCCTGTTGTGTTATTTCCTTTTTACTTTTATTGCATTTACTTTTATCCGTACTTTGGTTTTGTGATTGTTGATTCCTTCATTCCAAGTAAAATCTTGAAGAATTTGAATAATATTCATATAATCCATTAAACACTATTCACTCCCCGTCTAGTGTTAATTTAACCTTAAGATTCCTATTCCGCTTACTCATATTTGGTATCAGAGCATTGGTTTTCAAAATATTCATAATCTGATTTTTGAAAACGTTTCAATGGCAATTTTTAATAATATTTTTAACACTATTTTCGAAAAGATAATATACAAAATCATCAGAATGTTGTTTCATAAATTTGCACCTATTCACTATAAAAAATCACATGATCTTTCAAAAAGGTACGAATTGCAGGGACAAGTGTGTTACATGACTTTTGATGAACATACACCTGACGATCAAACTCTACAGATCAAAAAGGACAAACTGATATTGGATAGTGGATGCTCAAGACACATGACTGGAAATCCCGAGATTTTGAAAGATATAGTTTACAAAGATGGTGGATTAGTAAATTTTGGAGACAACTCTAAAGGATATATGATTGGCATCGGAAATATCGGTAATTTTAAAAGTCCTACTATTTCTAATGCTTTATTAGGAATTTAAAACATAATCTGTTGAGTATTAGTCGATTGTGTGATAAGGGTTTCAAAATTAAATTCGTAAAAGATAAATGTCACATTGAAGATAATGAGTTAAACATTATCGTTGAAGGCATTAGGAAACAAAACATCTATATATTAAGTATGAAAATATCAAATGATAATTTGTGCCTTTTGGCTGAATCAAGTGATCCTTGGATTTGGCATAAAAGATTTGGTCATTTGAATTTCAAATTAATATCTAAAATTGCTAAAAATGATCTAGTTAGAGGTCTTCCCAAAAGGAATTTTAAGATCAATAATTTATGTGATATATGTCAATTAGGAAAACTTAGAAAAAGTTCTTTTAAATCAAAAGATATGATTTCTATCTCTCAATCCCTTGAACTTCTTCACTTAAATCTTTTTGGTCCCTTATAGATACAATCTATAAATCATAGTAGATATGTATTTGTAATCGTAGATGATTATTCTAGGTTTACCTGGACGATTTTCTTAAAACTTAAAAGTGATGCTTGTGTAATATTTAAAATGTTTGTTAAATGAATTCAAAATCAATTGCCTAGTAAAATTAAAACTATTCAGAGTGATCATGGGGTGGAGAATTTGAAAATGAAAATTTTGAGAATTTCTGTAATAAGAAAGGTATAACTCATAATTTTTCATTTCTAAGAACACCATAACAAAAAGGAGTCGTAGAACATAAAAATAGAATGGTTCAAGAGTGCGCTAGAACTATGCTGAATGATAGTAATTTACCTAAAAAAATTTAGGCTAAAGCAGTTGGTACTACATGTTATATATTAAATAGAATTTTAATAAGACCATTAACTAAGAAAACAACATATGAACTATTCTATAATAAAAAGCCAAGTATCATACTTTAGATTTTAGGTAGTAAATGTTTTATTTTAAATACTAAAGATAATTTGTATAAATTTGATGCTAAATCAAATAAAGGAATCTTTATTGGATATTCAAATAGAAGTAATACTTATAGAGTTTTCAAAACTAGAACTAATACAATTGAAGAGAAATTACATGTTTCATTTGATGAAAATTTTAAAGTTTATGATCCATATATCGATGAAGATGAAAACATTAATAACCCAAATGAAATCAGTAATAATGAGATTACTGAAAACGAAAATAATAATAATTCAGAAAATTCACATCCAAATAAAAGAACAAAATACTTGAAAGATCATGCTATAGAAAATATACTTGGAAATATTGAATCTGTTGTTAAAACTAGAAATCAACTAAATAAAATGAGTAACGTTGCTTTTATTTTAACTATTGAATCTAAAAATCCAAAGGAAGCATTAACCGATGATTCATGGATTCTTGCTATGCAAGAGGAATTGAATCAAATTAAAACAAACGATGTATGGGAATTAGTCTCAAAACCTGATGTAACGACCCGCAAATTCATCACTTTAATAAATTAAGATTATTTTTGAAATATTCAAATATAATGATTTATAACCCAAATAATAATTTTTTAAAACCATAAATAAAAATGCTAAACCTATTTAAAAATATATTAACAAAGATTTAATTGATTTATGACATCATTAGTGATGCCAGTGTATATATAATAATTAATTAATGATTTTAAACTAAGATTTAATGATTATTATAAATATTCAAATAATAGTTTTAAAATGATGATAATTCAATTATAATAGTAATAAAGTGATAATAAATCAAATATGATAGTTTTATAAATTTATAAATAAGATTTGAAATTATAAGGAAAATCGATATCGGTTTATCGATATAATAACACTTTTTGCAAATAATCATTTAATATTGATTTATATGGTTTTATAAATCAAATAAGATCATTTTAATTCATGAATAATAATAAGAAAATAGTTTTCGAACTTTGTTTACAAATATATACACGTTAATTATTCAAAGAAAATATGACCGAAGACCAAAATCCGAATTAGTAACGGTTTGACGTATATAAGTTGTATGGCATTGTTGAAATGACTTGTACACATATTTGACATGCACATACACACATTATCATATACATATACATATGATATGTGACGCCCCACCTCTATACTCACACTAGCCAAGGACACTACGGGATAATGCCGTCGACTAGCACGAAGAATAAGGCTGTTGAGGAGCGACCATCTATGCAATTGCTTTGTGCGAGTACCGATATGTCATATAATATGACTTGCGTTTCATTTCAATAGGAAATCCGACATATCAAATACAAACTCAAAGCTACTACACAATGGCTATGTGGGCTTCAGAAACAAATATAGAAATATACATAACACAAATTAGTCACAGATATTCATATCACAAAGGCAAAAAAGATATGAATATAACACATAGAAGTGTACATCAAAGTAGTGGTCAAACAAGATCCACTACATCACAAAAGAATAGGTACAAGTGCTAGGCAAAAGAATAAGTATACATCAAGGAGTCTCTATCTCAAATGTATAAAAGCAAAAACTACTAAGCTAAAGTAGTTAGCCAAAAGTCAGAAGCTAGCCCCTGCTAAGAAGTCAAATGGAAGCACCTGAAATACCTCGGTCTGACCCGAGTATTATTTAAGAAGAAAAATAATAAACGGATCAGTCTAGCTATAAATATCATGTAAGATGAGATATGATAAGAGATATAACAAAAATATATGATAACAATAATGCCATACTGTGACAAGTATACAATTGATAACAGCTAAAATCATATAATATCTCAAATCTCCTCAAATATCCAAAAAGAATATCACATTCTTTAGCTTATTCACCAAACCTCAAATATTGACAAAACATATCAATGCAAATCACAAAAATTGGTGAAACACAAATTCCAGAAATCAATGATTAGAAATCCAGAAATAACAAAGGGGGAGGCCTATCACAAACAGGAGCATGAAAACTCACCAATACGTGTATCACAAACAGAACGCTATTCCATGGTCGCTAACCCATCAAATTTGAACCAAAGCTCCACAAACGGCCCGAAGACCATGGGTCGCTACCCCACCAATTTGAGCCGAAGCTCCACAAACGGCCCGAAGACCATGGGTCGCTACCCCACCAATTTGAGCCGAAGCTCCACAAATGGGGTTTAATCCCCGCACGCAAACAAAGAGACATCACACATCGCTAGTCTAAATCACAAAATGATCATCATTGATCGATAAGTGTAAATTACACTAAGCTAGTAAATAAATGAGTTAGGATTCATGTCCCATAACCACTGGCTTAACTAAAATATTTACGAACAAATTGTAGACTTCCACTCGAAAATAAGTGTAAATTACACTAAGCTAATAAATAAATGAGTTAGGCTTCATGTCCCATAACCACTGGCTTAACTTAAATATTTATGAACAAATTGTAGATTTACACTCGAAGATTGTCATGAGAGTTTAATCGAACAAGTCCAAGAATTAACCGACGAAGTAAACGCAAGCATTTCATACCACTTGTTTTGCTAAGCCGTTTAATTAGATTTCTCATACGAATGAGGTAAAGGTTTGTATATACTAATAGATTGGAAAACGGTTTTAAAAACGAGCTTTGTATTAAAAATAACGTTGAAATCATTTTTGTGAAAGAGTTTGAGTATTTACTACTAGTATAGAAACCTTTGTATTTTAGAAGTGACAAATCATAGAAAATGATTGTAAAAACAATCGATCACCAAAAATTCACATTCGACGACGTGAATTAAAACCATAAAAATCGATATCAAATCCATCAAATGGATATTCCCAAAAACCCAGAAAAGAAGTCATCAAAGTCGATAATAAATGACAACAACTAACCGAATCAACAAAAATCGATTAAAACTGGAAATCCACTCAAAAACAGTCAAAATATTCAAAACTGCACAGGACCAGACGTCTGAAATTACCAACCAGACGTCTGAACCACTAACCAGACGTCTGGTTGGATTTCCAAACGTCTGGATTTTGTCTCTGCCTTTTTTCTTTTTCCAGGGACCAATTCCAGACGTTTGGATTTTTCAACCAGACGTTTGGATTTTCAACCAGACGTCTGGATTTTCAATCCAGGCGTTTGAAATTTCCTGCTAGGCAAAAATCAGCCTAGCCCAAAAAGGGCGAAAATCCAAACCGGAGGCGATCGAACGAGCGATGGAGGTTAGGTAATTATGCCAAGCAACAACCCAGCCTTATAGGCTCATCGATACACCCCAAACAATATGTCCAAACATCCAAGATAGGATTTTTAAAAGGTTTCGAGTTCAAAACACCAAAATTTGGAAAATTAACCAAATCAATTCAAATCAAAAGCAAATGAACATGAAATAGATGTTAGGAATTCATACCTAACAACAATGAAAGATATAGACATAGATGTGAGTTAAAGAACTCACCTTTAAACCTAAAACAACAAGTGAGAAGCTTTAAAACAAATGAAAGATCAACCACTCTCCAACTTCAACTCAAGAAGCTCCCATCTAAGCTCATAAGCAAATATTTTCTAAGTTAGGGTTTAGGAATTTCTGAAAATTAAAGAGAGATTGAGATGGAGAAGATGAAGAGGATGATTACCTAAGCTTCTCTTTGATTTCTAGAACTTGAATTTGAATTTCCTAGTAAACTAGGGCTTAGGAATTTTAATTTCCCTTTTTTCCCCCATTTTTCCTTTAGCTTGAGAGTGTTAGGAAATGAGGAGTAGAATGAATGAAGAGTAGAGGAGTTGGGTTCTTTGTTAGGTTAGCGGGCTGAAACCCAAACCCAAAGCCCAATAGAAAAATAGTAAAATTCTACTCAACTCCAAACATATCGATGTTTATACTCAAAAAGGTCGCAAACACTATTTTGGACTCAATGGAAGTGGTCTCGAGACCAGATTCGACCGTTTAAAGAAAGTCGCATTTCGGACTTTAAATTCAAATAACGATGCTATATTTAAATAAATCATTTAAATATATAATCGTAAAATATGCGGGTTGTTACAGACTCCCCTCTTTAAAGAAATTGCGTCCTCACAATACTTAAGAAGAAAATAAAAAGTAACAACCATACTAAGGCATAACAACACAAAAGAAGAAATTTTGAAATAAGAAGTTCACCTTAAGGAGCACGAGAGAGTAAGTCCGGATGTGTTCGCTCGATGAATTCTCTGGATTCCTAATAGCAATCCTTAGGATTTGCAGACCATTGAACTTATACAAGCGGAACAACTTTATTACGAAGGCGTTTAACCTTCATAGCAATGATGCGAATAGGATGTTGCTCATAAGTCAAATTAGGCGAAACTTCAATTTCTTCAATAACACCGGGCTCAAGAATAGAATCAGAATCTCTTAGGCATTTCCGTAGTTGAGAAACGTGGAAAACGTCATGAATAGCAGAAAATTGAGCCGGTAATAATAGACGATAAGCCACGGAACCAATGCGTTCGGTGATGGGAAATGGGCCAATATATCGAGGTGCTAATTTTCCCGATCGATTGAAACGCACAACACCCTTCATAGGTGAAACACAAATAAATACCAAATCTCCCACAGAAAAATTCAATTTCCTTCTTCGGTTATCGGCATATGATTTTTGTCTACTTTGAGCTTCTTTCATCCTATGACGAATAAGGTCAATCTTTTCTGTGGAATCACGAATAAAATCAGGACCTAAAACCAGCTTCGCACCGGCTTCAAGCCAACACGAAGGAGATCGGCATGGCCTTCCGTAGAGTGCCTCGAAAGGTGCCATACCAATACTAGATTGGAAGCTATTGTTGTAAGAAAACTCAACAAGAGAAATATGATCTTTCCAACTTCCACCAAAAAATCAAGAACACATGCATGAAGAAGATCTTCAAGAGTTTGATTCACGCGCTCTGTTTGTCCATCGGACTGAGGATGATAAGCGGTGCTTAAATTAAGCTTTGTTCCTAAAGCTTTTTGAAGACCCTTCCAAAATCCACTAGTAAATAATGGATCACGATCGCTAACAATAGAAGTTGGAACTCCATGCAATTTAACAATTTCTTTAACATAGAGTTTGGCCAAAAGAGATACGGTCCGGTCGGACTGAACGGGAATAAAATGGGTGGATTTTGTAAGTCTATCTACAATCACCCATAAACTGTCATGACCCGAACGAGAACAGGGAAGACCGTCAATAAAGTCTATGGAAATTTGATCCCACTTCCAAACGGGAATGTCTAATGGTTGCAATAACCCACCAGGCCTTTGATGCTCGGCCTTTACGAGTTGGCAAGTCATGCAATGCTTAATAAAGTTAGCAATATCAGATTTCATTCCATCCCAATAATAAAGTCGCTTCATGTCCGCGTACATTTTACTACTACCGGGATGAATGGTAAATTTGGAATGATGAGAATCTTCTAAAATGTCTTTACGAAGATCACTAATATTTGGCACAATAAGTCTACCAAATCTTTGAATGCCTCCGCGAGCATCAATATCAAAGTCTTTCAAACTATCAACTTTATTTTGATCCCTACAACTTTGGCTAAGAAGAGCCAATTCAGGATCTTGCTTTTGAGCTTCAAGGATGCGGTCCAAAAGAGAAGGATGAGCCTCAAGGCTACATAAAACAAGAGATGAACATGAATCAAATTCACGATCTCGAATCTCACAAGTGGACAAAGTCTTAAAATCATTCATTCAGACATCATCACGGAAACGACTGCTTGTTGCTTACGACTAAGGGCATCGACAACATGATTTCCTTTTCCGAAAGTATAGAGAATACCAAGATCATAAGATGCAAGGAATTCGAGCCAACGTTGTTGACGCAAATTAAGTTCCTTATGAGAAAATAAATACTTCAAAGGTTTATGCTCGGTGTAGAGAACAAATTTCTCTCCCAAAAGATAATGACACCAAATTCTAAGAGCGAAAACAATGGCCGCGAGCACCAGATCATGAATGGCATATCTGGTCTCGACAAGCTTTAATTGTCTATAAGTTTAAGCGATAACACGTTCCCTCTTGCATGAGAATGGCACCCAAACCAACACGACTAGCATCGGTATAAACAACAAAGTCTTGGTTCCCTTCGGGAATCACAAGAATAGGAGCATCAGAAAGGAGTTCTTTTAAATGATCCTCTTTCCCGAAAAGCTAAGACATTCAAAATTACAATGAACTTTATGTAATCATCTTTTTAGAAAAATTTACTTATTACAAGTCAATTTACTGTGTCTGACTGTCTCATCATAACGTTTAGGAGATTCCTATCGATAACGTTGATCAGGCGCATCGACCAGAATTCTTAAAGCACTCAATGGGCAATACAACACAAAATCATCTTCTATATGATAAACATGTCACTTATAAAATTTACAAATATTCTTTGCTTGTCTTAATAAAAGAATCCAATTATACTTATAAATATATCTTATTAGAAAGATTTGCAATTTTTAAATTGTTGTTTTCACCCATAATCAATGAATACAAAGACGGGCTCATCGAGATATTCGCAGAATACTCGATTCATAAGATGGATGAAATAAGATGGAGGGTTTGTCAAATCGAATGACATGACCAGCCATTCATAAGATCTATAACGAGTATCATACGATGTCAAAGGAATGCTATCCTTTGTAATACGAAGCTGATGAAAACCGGTGGTTAGGTCGAGCTGAAAAGACCTTAGCACCGCTCAATAGATCGCTTAGGTGGTAATCCTAAGACAAGCTCAAAGATACCGGGAAATTCACGAACTACTTGAGTGAGGGAAATAACATCTTCCACATCAAGTTTGTTTAGGTAAAATGATGCCACCGAATTGGAATCAAAATCATTAAGAACAATAGAGATCTGCTTAACAGATTGAGAATGTCAAAGATGGATAGTCCTCTTAGGACATAGGATGTGGACTTAATATCGATTAAGCCAATTAATTCCAAAAAATCATTCTAAAACCTAAATAGCGCATAACATGCAAATCGGCTCGGAAGGCATAATCACATAAAATAATCTCGATATCTTTACAAAATAAACTGAGTGTTGCAGATCCACCAATAGGATTTGCAATTCTCAGTAAAGTCATCAAACCCATAATATTAAAGAAAAAGTATCAATGAGTTCTTTTGATATAAAAGAATGAGATGCACCCGTATCAAAAGAATTCGAATAGGATAATCACGAAACAAAATAATGGCATCAAGGGCAGACATGAATACGCCATCCTGAGGAGTAGTACTGGATTGACCGGCGCTGGAACGACCAGGTCTAACCATTTCTCTTCTTTAAGAAAGAAAGAAAGAAGAGGAAAAAGGTTATTCTCAGAATGAATTCAAATAAACTAGATTGATAAACAAGGCATCATCAAAGAAAATAGGATAGAACGGGTCCTAAGACTCGAATTAAATCCTAAGGCACGATTCCTAAGAGAGACTTAGGACAATGATCCTTGTTATAATATTCAATATTGTTTTGAAGTTTGGCTCTGATACCAAGCTGTGACACCCCACCTCTATACTCACACTAGCTAAGGACACTACGGGGTAATGCCGTCGACTAGCATGAAGAATAAGGTTGTTGAGGAGCGACCATCTGTGCAATTGCATTGTGCGAGTACCGATATGTCAGATAATATGACTTGTGTTTCATTTTAAGAGGAAATCCGAAATATCAAATACAAACTCAAAGCTACTACACAGTGGCTATGTGGGATTTGGAAACAAATATAGAAATATACATAACACAAATCAGTCACAGATATTCATATCACAAAGGCGGAAACAGATATGAATATAACACATAGAAGTGTACGTCAAAGTAGTGGTCAAACAAGATCCACTACATCACAAAAGAATAGGTACAAGTGCTAGGCAAAAGAATAAGTATACATCAAGGAGTCTCTATCTCAAGTGTATAAAAGCAAAAACTACTAAGCTAAAGTATTTAGCCAAAAGTCAGAAGCTAGCCCCTGCTAAGAAGTCAAATGGAAGCACCTGAAACACCTCGGCCTGACCCGAGTATTATTTAAGAAGAAAAATAATAAACGGATCAGTCTAGCTATAAATATCATGTAAGATGAGATATGATAAGAGATACAACAAAAATATATGATAACAATAATGCCATACTGTGACAAGTATACAATTGATAACAGCTAAAATCATATAATATCTCAAATCTCCTCAAATATCCAAAAAGAATATCACATTCTTTAGCTTATTCACCAAACCTCAAATATTGACAAAACATATCAGTGCAAATCACAAAAATTGGTGAAACACAAATTCCAGAAATCAATGATTACAAATCCAGAAATCACAAAGGGGGAGGCCTATCACAAACGGGAGCATGAAAACTCACCAACACGTGTATCACAAACTAAACGCTATTCCATGGTCGCTAACCCATCAAATTTGAGCCGAAGCTCCACAAACGGCCCGAAGACCATGGGTTGCTACCCCACCAATTTGAGTCGAAGCTCCACAAATGGCCCGAAGACCATGGGTCGCTACCCCACCAATTTGAGCCGAAGCTCCACAAACGGGGTTTAATCCCACACGCAAACAAAGAGACATCGCACATCGCTAGTCTAAATCACAAAATGATCATCATTAATCGATAAGTGTAAATTACACTAAGCTAGTTAATAAATGAGTTTGGCTTCATGTCCCACAACCATTGGCTTAACTTAAATATTTACGAACAAATTGTAGACTTCTACTCGAAAATAAGTGTAAATTACACTAAGCTAGTAAATAAATGAGTTAGGCTTCATGTCCCATAACCACTGGTTTAACTTAAATATTTATGAACAAATTGTAGATTTCCACTCGAAGATTGTCATGAGAGTTTAATCGAACAAGTCCAAGAATTAACCGACGAAGTAAACGCAAGCATTTCATACCACTTGTTTTGCTAAGTCGTTTAATTAGATTTCTCACACGAATGAGGTAAAGGTTTGTATATACTAATAGATTGGAAAACGGTTTTAAAAACAAGCTTAGTATTAAAAATAACGTTGAAATCATTTTTGTGAAAGAGTTTGAGTATTTACTACTAGTATAGAAACCTTTGTATTTTAGAAGTGACAAATCATAGAAAACGATTGTAAAAACAATCGATCACAAAAAATTCACATTCGATGACGTGAATTAAAACCATAAAAATCGATATCAAATCCATCAAATGGATATTCCCAAAAATCCAGAAAAGATGTCATCAAAGTCGATAGTAAATGACAACAACTAACCGAATCAACAAAAATTGATTAAAATTGGAAATCCACTCAAAAACAGCCAAAATAGGCAAAACTGCACAGAACCAGACGTCTGAAATTACCAACCAGACGTCTGAACCACTAACCAGATGTCTGGTTGGATTTCTAGACGTTTGAATTTTGCCTCCTCCTTTTTTCTTTTTCCAGGGACCAATTCCAGACGTCTGGATTTTTCAACCAGACGTCTGGATTTTCAATCTAGGCGTTTGAAATTTCCTGCTAGGAAAAAATCAGCCTAGCCCAAAAAGGGCGAAAATCCAAACCGGAGGCGATCGAACGAGCAATGGAGGTTAGGTAATTATGCCAAGCGACAACCCAGCCTTATAGGCTCATCGATACACCCCAAACAATATGTCCAAACATCCAAGATAGGATTTTTAAAAGGTTTCGAGTTCAAAACACCAAAATTTGGAAAATTAACCAAATCAATTCAAATCAAAAGCAAATGAACATGAAATAGATGTTAGGAATTCATACCTAACAACAATGAAAGATATAGACATAGATGTGAGTTAAAGAACTCACCTTTAAACCTAAAACAACAAGTGAGAAGCTTTAAAACAAATGAAAGATCAACCACTCTCCAACTTCAACTCAAGAAGCTCCAATCTAAGCTCATAAGCAAATATTTTCTAAGTTAGGGTTTAGGACTTTCTTAAAATTGAAGAGAGATTGAGATGGAGAAGATGAAGAGGATGCTTACCTAAGCTTCTCTTTGATTTCTAGAACTTTAATTTGAATTTCCTAGTAAACTAGGGCTTAGGAATTTTAATTTCCCTTTCTTTCCCCCATTTTTCCTTTAGCTTGAGAGTGTTAGGAAATGAGGAGTAGAAAGAATGAAGAGTAGAGGAGTTAGGGTATTTGGTAGAGGAGTTGGGTTCTTTGTTAGGTTAGTGGGCTGATACCCAAACCCAAAGCCTAATAGAAAAATAGCAAAATTCTACTCAACTCCAAACATATCGATGTTTATACTCAAAAAGGTCGCAAACGCCGTTTTGGACTCAATGGAAGTAGTCTTGAGTCCAGATTCGACCATTTACAGAAAGTCACATTTCAGACTTTAAATTCAAATAACGATGCTATATTTAAATTAATCATTTAAATATATAATCGTAAAATATGCGGGTTGTTACATGATAAGAGTAGAAAGTAAATATATATTTACATAAGGTAAAAGAATAACATATCTAAAGTAATAATTACTTTAAAAAGAAAACATAAAATCAACCTTACACCACATCACATCACCACCACCCACCATCATCACCACCACATGGCTAGGAGGAGGGCGGCTATCGTGCATTCTAGTGGGCTGTAGGTGATGGCAAGAGTAGTTTGGTAATTTCGTGGTAAGATATTTTGATTCCAAAATTATCCTATAAATACCCCACCCATTCTTCATAATTTCCTACAACTTTTTCTTCATTTTCTTCTTCATTTCTAAACTATTTCCATGGCTCTCCACTTAATAAAATAATGAAGAAAATATTTGTAAAAATATATTAAATTTATATAATATATATATAATAGTATATACACCTCTAAATCACTTCTTTTCCTCACTCAAACCTACAGCCACCATCATCCACCACCTTGGCCGTGAGCCACCACCTCTCTCCTTGCTTGGCCGTGAGTACAAGGACTAAGACCAAGCACTCTAAGGGATTCTAGGTTCGAGTTCGTAGAGTTTTAGTTCGAGTTAGCGAAGCTATAGAAAAATCTAGTCAGTATGATATTCAATGAAGGCGAGAACTCTATTTATATATACTATATATTGGATTATATATATGTTTGGCTATGGTTGTTTATAATGATTGTTTATTATGTTGTAATGTTGTGAAAATATTGTTGTTTTGATATATAAAACAAGTCACGTTAAATACACGTCGATATTACACAAGGAAATCACTTTCCGAATCAAATTATAAAAGTAGTATAACAGCATTAAAACTCTTTGAAAAAGTTTTAAAATGATTTAAATATGTTTTATAAACACTAAAAACAAATTTGGTGAAGTTTGAATAAGGAGTGAAAAACGAGTCAAAACTAGGGGCGTTGAGTAACGGTAGTTCGCGATTTCGCGCCGCAAAAGTTAAATGAGTATATAAAGTGGAATATAGCTCGGAATTCTTTGTAATAAGAATTTTTCAAACTATCATATCCATAGTTTTCAAAAAAAGGAAAAAGATCGAGACTTCAATAAGTAGGTTTTGTAATATAAGTAAAACAAGTTTTCAAATAATCGTGGTTTTGCAATTCGGAATCCAAAAAAGGGTTTCTTAAAATTTATATTTTTAAATATTTTAAAAATATGGAAAAATATTTATAAATCTTTTAAAATTTTTAAAAAAGGATTTGATTTATATAAATAAATTTTCAAAAGATAGAAAATTCGTTTTGGTCAATATAACTTTAAAAACGCTATTCGCAGCACTATTTGCAGCGGTTTTCGATAACTTTTAAAATATAACATTAAAGTTAACAATTCTTTTCCAAATATTTTATAAATGTTTTTAAAGTGTTTTAAATATGATTTGAATATTTAATAATTTATTCAAAAGGATTTAAATAAAATAATTAAAGAAAAGTTATTATAAGCAACTGTTTTAATCTTGCCTCTAATAAGCTGATGAGTACACCTGATTTTTCTATTCATGAGATCTGGTTGAGGTGCTTAAACTAAGGAGATATTCAGGATCAACCAATGCCCTGGCTCACCTGGCCTCACCTAGACGAGGGATAGATATGGTCAAAATGTCAGAAACGAGTTAAGTATAAAAGATTAAATTTCCCAACTTTAAACAACTTGGGTCGTATAGAGATAATCTTATTATAATTGATATTAAATTCCGAGGAGGGAACTCATACCACTCATATGAATTTAAAATTTGATTTCACCATTATTCGATGGATAGTACTTGTTGAATACGAAAATTAACATCAAGAATAATTTGAATGATTTCTATGGATCTGTTTCATTTAAATATTGACTAATTTGGATTTACCATCTTAGATAACATGGTTTCAACTTATTAAAAAGTTACATTATTATAATTGAGAAACCTTTGTTAAAATTTAAGTAAAACAATTTGGAATTATTCTTAGTTTTAAAAAGAGTTTAATTAAGCCAAAGAATTTAACAAAGAGAGTTTTAATGAATTCCATATACACTAAAAAGAAATGGTTTTCAAAAGATCAATATCTCTAAAGGATATTTTGGATAAAAATATATAAATTAATGGAATATTAATCACCTATTTATAAACCATCTTTTTATCGATGATTGGTTTGAAGGAACCGGGGTCGAATTTGGGTAATCCCTATTCGAAAACCACTTCGAACCAATTTACGCGTTCGAAAATGAAGATATATATTGAAGACCAAAATTTTGAAGATAGAGGATCTTCATTTCGAAATAACTGCGTGTTGATAATCTCTGGGTAGCTCCTGAGATAAATAAATAGCAATGTTCCCTTCATTCTGAAAATCTTCGAAACACGAGGACTATTCGCAACTAATCCTAGTGGCAATTCCTAACAGGATGTGGTAGGAAAGTACCTTTGGTTTATCCTATTCCTGGACAACTTGTATGGACGAATGTCTGACGTTGCATTTTTGGATTATATTGATTGTTCTCTACGAACGTATTATTTGTTTGGTGGTGGAGAAGGCAACTTATTTTAGCTTAAACCCTTTCCTGAGACGTGCGAGCTTAGGAGTTGTACGTTTGTAGAAATTAGTTGTGTGATTGTGAAATGGAAAAGTGACATTCAAAGTGGAAGATGTGCTATATAAAAAGGTAATCGTTACCTCAAAGCCTCACATCCGCGAATAGTGAAACAGGGGATGCTTTAGGGCTAAAGTGGGTCGCAACCAATTAGGGTTAAAATCATCTTCTGGATGGATAAAATTTCTACCCGCTATAACATCGGGTTTAAATTAAGTGGTATATGCTATGAGACGTCATGGATAGGTCGGGAATGGTTAGGTGATGTAATATTTTATTCCGCATTTGTACGGATATAGATTTATAACTGTCTATGTTTAACTTCGATAAATGTATTTAAAATTTTTGCTATAAAGATTTCATATGGAAATAATATATGTCATGCCATTCGTGTAAGATTATGTTCTATCTTATTTTCTTTTCTTTTTTTACCCTTAAGGAACCGCCTCTCCAACGCTCGGATTTGTGGCATGTGAGTACTAAGGATGTATTAGTGTCAATTTCCGAGGGCCGAAGAAACGAGTCTTTACATCTGAGAATAAATCCATAATAGGAACTAAATGGGTATATAGAAACAAAATGAATGAACAAGGAGAAGTTGTGAGAATTAAATCTTGATTAGTTGCACAAGGTTATTGTCAAGAAGAAGGAATAGATTTTGATGAAACCTTTGCACCCGTAGCAAGATTAGAAGCTATACAAATTTTACTTATTTTCGCTAATTATAATAATTTTAAGTTATATCAAATGGATGTTAAAAGTGCATTTTTAAACAGTCTTATTAAAGCACATGTATATGTAGAACAACCCCCACTTTTGAAGATGAAAAACTATCTAACTATGTTTACAAATTAAAGAAGGCTTTGTATGGTCTGAAACAGGCTCCAAGAGCTTGGTATGACAGACATAAATCCTATCCATTACAATCAAATTTTGAAATAGGCAAAGTAGATAGTACACTTTTTTATTAAAAAGGATAAAAACGATATTCAGATAATACAAATATATGTAGATGGTACCATTTTTGGATCTACCAACTATAAACCAAATAAAGAGTTTTCAGAAATAATGACTAAGGAATTTGAAATGAGTTATATAGGGGAGAACCAAATTATTTTCTAGGATTACAAATAAAACAACTAAATAATGGAATTTTTATTTATCAAGAAAAATATGTTAAAATTTAGTTAAGAAATTTGGTATGTCAAATACCGGTGGTAAACCAACTACCATGGCAACTAATGAAAATTAAATAAAGAAGAAAACTCAAAAGATGTAGATCAAAAATTGTATAGAGGAATGATTAGATCACTACTCTATATAACTCCTAGTAATCCTGATATAATGCATAGTGTTTGTCTCTGTGCAAGATATCAGTCTCAACCTAAAGAAACTCATTTAAAATCCGTAAAATGAATTTTGATATATGCAAATAACACATTGGACTATGGACTCTTTTACCCAAAAGAAGACTCCTTTGAATTAATTTCATATAGTGATGCTGACTATGTTGGTCGCAAATCAGACCAAAAAAGGACAAGTGGAACTTGTCATTTTTTGGGACACTCTCGGTTTCCTAGTTTTGTAAGAAGAAAAACTCTGTATCTCTATCTACAACAGAAGCAGAATATATTTCAGCGGCATTAGCCTGTTCACAAGTTATCTATATGCAAAAAGCTTTAAAATATTTTGGTTTAAATTTTACTAAATCACCAATATACTATGATAATACAAGTGCGATCAATCTATCTAAAAATCCAACTCATCATGCTAAAACTAAACATATTGATATAAGACACCATTTTTTTAAGAGATAATGTAAACAAAGAAATAATATCACTTGAATTTATAAACATTGAAAATCAAATAGATGATATATTAACAAAACCATTGAATCAAACATTATTACTAAGTCAAGAAGAGAGTTAGGAATTTGTTCTTGGTCGGAAATATAAAAATAATGAAATAAAAATTACAAAATATAAAGAAAAACAAAATAATCAAAATAATACTATATATGTCGACAAACCCTACCCTTATAAGTTGACATATAACGGTAATTTTCGTTTTTCAAATTTCCCTTAAAAATTCAAATAGGTGGTTATATAATAACCAAATTTCGTCATTCCTCTTCACTTTTCTGTATTCTCTTTGTTTTAAAATTTCGAAACAAATAAACCATGGCCTCCTCTAATCCCAAACGTTCTAGAGAACAAAATCCATCGTTTTCCTTTCCTTCTCCAACCGAAGGCCCTTCCAAAGCACTAATATAGCCAAGATCACTAAAATGGAGGGTGAAATAAAGAATATCCTACAGACGCTCACTAAAATTCAAGTGGTGCAACTTCATATGACCAAGGAACAAGAGAAGCAAAGCAGAATTCTTCGCAATTTGCAAAAATATCTATTCGATAATCCTATGAATCCAATGGTTATTAATGATGAGTCTGTAAATTTGGCTATTCATAACCCCATTCAAGGCAACGATGACGAAGAAAAAGAGGAGGAGGAAGAAGAAGAAGAGGAAGAACACATGGAGGAAGATGACAAAGTTCGATCCGTTGGAGAAGTATCTTTCGATCGAGATGGAAATACCGTCGAACAAAAAGGGAACTTCTGCCTTCATTATCCTCACTACCTTATTCACAAATCCCCAATCATTATATATGTATAGTTTAGGGTTTGATTGGATTGTGATTATTTTGTATTATGGTAATGTATGAATATATAGTTTGGTATGGTTACTATTAATGATTTGTGATATCACTCATCATTTCTTATATATCATTCTTATCATTATCACTATAGTATCTTAGTTAGGGGGGTTATAGTTTTAGTTAGTTATTTTTTTGTTGATGACAAAGGGGGAGAAATATATAAAATCTAGGCATAGATTAAGGGGGGTTTTGTAACTCAAGGGGAGTTATAATATATTTTATATATGGAATTGTCATCATAAAAAAAGGGGAGATTGTTAGTACCTTAGGTATTGGTTTTGATGATAACAACTATAGGACATTATATAAAATATATTTTATTAAGATATATATAGTATGTAGTGCAGGATAGTAGACATGTATTGATTAAAAAGACTGTGTAGTTTTAAGATGCTGATATATCAAGATGCAGATATCAAGTGTATATTCAAGATGCTGATATAGAGTTTCAAGAGTTCAAGAATGAAGACCCATGAGTATTAAAGAGTTCAAGATTTCAAGATATTCCAGATAAGTTATAAAGTCATAGAATTTATGTTAAAACCTTGATAGCACTTTCCCGATCTCTCTTACCTTCTCTAATTTTGTTTTAAATTGTTTTTCAAATATTCTATTTTTAAAATAATCTTTTCAAAATATTTCCAGAATGATTTTCAAATCTCTTATACTTATAAATATATTATTTTAGTGTTTTTAAGTTTATATATATTGAATTATTGTTTTCACTTTAATAATTTATAATTACATTGATTTTATATATATTATTTATATTATATTAAATATTCTTATTAAATCTTTCGAAATTATTTGATAATTTTTATTAAGTTTTAATATGATTAAGATATGTATAAACTATGTTTAAATGTTTGTACAAAGTTTCAAAATATTTTACAAAACTTAATATTTTCAAAACAATTTTTATTAAGTAAATTTTCAAAATACAAAGGGATATGTCGACATATCCTAAAAAAATATGTCGACATACTAGCCGTATTTTTCAAAATTCAAATTTGAATGGAAGTGACTTTTTGTCGTATCTCTTCGCGAATGGACATGACCGTTGTTCCCTATATATATGTAACGAATGGGCCTTTCGACCCATAAAAATCGACACTAAAATGTTCACTGTATTGCGAGTCGAGCAATCGAATACCAGAAAACCCGATTTTTAGGGAAAAAGAAGGAGGAAGAAAGAAGAAAACTAAACAACATAGAATCTCACAGCTGAACACATAATCTATAATTTACAACAAATCTTTACACAAAGTAAAATTGTAATATACACACATCAATCAAAGTACACTAACCTATTTTTGCCTGGACAGTTATAACAGCATGTCCTTACAATTGCTGATAAATACAACCAACAAATAACGAAGTGGAAAAAAAAGAAATACGTTAATACGTCTTGGGCCTCCAGCTCATCTCCTGGGCTGCAATGCATCCCAAATATTCTATAAATATGCTCGGTCTGACCTGAGCATTGAAAGGGAAGAACGCCCGGATCAGTTTGGCAAACCAGCATGAGAAAAAGACACCTCAAATGGAATTTAATATTTATAAAAAATATTTCAAATAAAGGTATCTCGTAAGACCACACTCCCATATAAACACGGATGGGTTTTTACCTTATGATAACCAAAACATTTTCTATAGAAAAATCCATTTATATTATAATAATGTCTAGGGATCAAAGTAAAATATGAATATAGCTGAAATGCTTGCATCTCACATTTCAGCATAGTTAGGCACAACTAAGTCCGTAAAGCTCATATTGGAGAATGGATTCCATACTATGATAAGGTAAGGAACTACCTTCCGATGGTACATTTCTAGATAAAATGCATCAGGGTCTGATAAGAACATCTTGTACCCCTGCTACACAGGACTGGCCTACCACTTAACTAGTAGTACCGAATATGATCACCCTACTTTGGGCCTTGAAGCATACATGAGAATATGGTAATCGACCTAGATTTGGGATGACAATACCCTGATGGGAGCGACCCACATGGCCCTGCTGCATGCCCGATTTTTGTTATTTCCCGGTTGATGAGGATTGAGGCTACGTTTTACCTTTATATAGCACCTCCCACTTGGAATGCTACATTGTCTTCCAGTTGACAACACAATGTCAGCGTTCATTATACAAGTCGTCAAGGAGATAAACGAACCGAAGGCACTACTTCTACTGCATCCATTTTGGAATTACCCTGGATTAGTAGTAAGCAGCCCTTACACTTCAAAGAGCTCCACCTTCAAATTCCATCATCTTCAAGATCTCTTCATTTCGAAACGCTTGAGTTGGATCGAAGTGGTCTTTGGATAACATATCTGATCTCGGTCTCTTCGAAACAACATTCGATAGCTTCCGGTAAACTCAAACCTGGTTCTTTCGAAAATAATCAAACAATAGATAAGAGCAGAGATCATCAACTAACGGTTAGTGGACGGATTTCCTTATCACCTGTCCTAGGTGAACAAAACGAGATTTATGCGCACAACACAACATCATCGGCGATGACTGTGCCATATAACTCACGTGTTTCTCCTAGATATTTCCAGAGTTACGTTTTGGTCCATATTTGATAATCGGTTATTTAACTATCAACAAACAAACATTCAATCAGGGATTTAATTCCATAGGGAATGCCAACATTAGTTAAGTACGTAAACAACCACTAACCTCTTTAATTAATTCTTTTATTAATTAAATCACTTTGTAAATAGTTGTATTACAATACTTTAACAAAGATTCATTCACAAACCCTATATTTTTTCAACACTTGAAAAAAATATCCATATACTTATCTCGACAGTATAAGTGTATTCACAACACCGAGAAAGATTTCCTTTTATACAACCCAAAATCATTATAAACTCCTTTTAGAAATCTCTAAAACCCATTCATAAATCTCTTTGATAAATCTCTAAAAATCATTTATAATCTCTTTTATAAATTTCAAAACATTTATAAAGCTCTTTTATAAATTTATAAACCATTTATCAAACTATTTTAATAAATCTCTAAAACAAATTTATAAACCCCTTTACTAAATGAAATTCATCTTATAAATCCATAAACTATTTATAAAACCCTTTTTATAAACCTATAAACCCATTTCTAAAATTCTTTTATAACCAATTATAAGACTCTTTTATAAATCTCGAAAACATTTATAAATAATAAAATCATTTACTTCGAAACACTATTATATAATAATAATTATTAGTAATGTACATTATATATAAATTATAATAATTAACTTCAAAACATCTTTAAAATAATAATGAATAATTTAAAACATTATTATTCAAAAATAATTTATTTTCAATATTATTATAATAAAAATGACCAACTTTCAAAACATTATTAGTAAATAATTTCAAACCATATTAATTATTTAAATAAATAGCTTTTCAAAATATTAAAAAATTGATAACAAACTTTAAAAGAATATTAAATGTAAATAAATAATCTTTTAAAACAATATTAAATATAGATAAATAATCTTTTAAAACATTTCTAAATGACTTAGAAAAGATAGATAGTAAGGTTGGAGTAAAATAGAAATTAAATCCTTTTAAAACAAAATATTTTCGAAAACCCCAAATTCAGATTTAAATCATTCTCTGCCTCAAAAGCCAACTCCAACTCAAATGGAAATTTATAGTATTGTAACGCCCCATCTCTATACTCACAATAACAAAGAGTATTAAAAGAAATACTGTCTGTTATTATGAAGAATAAGGCTGGACAGGAGCGGCCATCCGTAGTTGGCCTTACACTAGTATTGGTTACCTCGATAGGAGTGGTATATATTTTAAATTTTTCATCTCTTATTTATTCACTCCCATCGACATACCCAATTCCAGTATAAAATGAACTACGATGGTTCATAATGGTTTAGGACAATATATATAATACTAACACAGATACAAAAAGATGCGGAACATAGATAACAAAAGTCTCATATATATTTATATAACTGATGTCAGTTACAATACATTTGACACAATACATATGATACAACTACAACTGTCGACTCTGGAGGTTATATATACACGTACATTATCAACTAATATACATGAATACATATCACCCTATACTATGACACGACTACTCCAAAAGATGTGAAAAGTCTTCATAGCTCAAACAGCAACTCAAAGTAGGAAATCTACAACCTGAAATAACTCGGGTCTGACCCGAGTATTAAATTCAAAAGAAAATAATACACGGATCAGTCTAATTCAAACTCAGTTATTAATGCGCAGAAGCAATAATAATCCATATCAAATAGATGACAGTCACAGAAATCTCGTATATCCAACTTCTCGATAAGAGAATCAGATAACGGCAGATATAACACTAAACAATGTAAATCAACAAATCAGCAATCTCAAAATGATCAATCACATCAAATTTCTGTGTGGCTGCAGTACACGCACGCGTGCACTGCCTCGCCACACAGTACGTGAAATCATCACGACAGTGAATACTAACAGTTGTCAAAATTGCAGGGGTCAATATAAATGAACCAAAACAACCGAACTAACTAACTCAAATCAGAGAAACAAATTACATACGAATGCACCATGAAAGTTACATTCGTGTACAGGGTCAAACCCAAGTCTTTGGGACTGGGTTCAACTCGCTGTATCATCTCAAAAATCAACCTAAAACCATCAAGAACCAACAAACCAATCTCAACCAATTCAAGCAAAAAGGAAACAGTGAACAAGCAATACAAATGAATTAGACTACCCAAATATCACAAAGTCAAGTCTAACAGCCAAAGTTCAAATGACTCAAGTGAAGATCCAACGAGACCAGTTCAAATATTTATACATCTACAACAGACCAGGCCGTAATGAAGCAAATCACTGATTCAAGTACAATCAACCAGACAGCAGAAGCTCGAGGAAATACAAGTGCAATGAGAACATGAAATGAATGCAACTAGTCAAGTATGCAGTGATATATCCAAGACCACAGACCAGAGTTCAAGTGATTTCAGAAGGTATAACATGAACAAATGATCATCAAGCTACTGCAAATGAAATCAACCTAGACTAAACAAACCAATGAATGACCAGATGAACCAATGATAACAGTGTACATCACCAGAATCAAGTGCACCAATTCAAAATGCACAAGAGACTCAAAGTACAGGAAACATGAAAAAGGGTACAACTCAAATCTGGTAACCACATCACAATTAAGTGCAGTGAAGTACAACAGTGAATCAAGACATGTACATAACCAACTGCTCATGGCAAAACAAATCAGAGGGGCAACGGTGAAACTGGACAGTGCCCGCCTTCAAAAACATCAAACTCGAATACTAATGTGTCACTGAGACACGAGAAGACCAACAATGCAACTGAATGCAACTGTCTCGAAGCAAGTAGCATGTTTAGAATTATGCAATTGCATATACCGGAATGCAACATTGAATTGCGACCCACGTGAAACACAGAATCAATGAACGTAGAAATGGATGCAACTGAATTCGAGTGGATGGTAACAACATGTACTCGATACTAAACAATCCCAGTGAAACCCAAAGTTTACCCAATGCAGACATACAATGAAAACATAACCTACAAATGGTTACAGTGAAGATAAAACTAGGACTACTGTAACGACCCGGAATTTTGAACAAAATTAAATTGGGAATATTTAATTTATTTTAAATATTTGAACGACGATTTAATTTGAATCCCCCATTTCCATTTGAATTTGGCGATTAAATGGTATAATTTAATCTATTGAAGTTGAATAAAAATTTGAATCTTCAATTATAAGCTGAAGAAAAATATTCCAAAAGCTTTTAAAATTCATAATTATAAAACTGAAGATAATGGAACTCTCAGAATCGAATTTAGAAGTGATTCGTTCAGTTTTGGAATTTAACGGTTTGAACCGATAATTAAAAATAGTCATTTTTCAAACAGTCTCGGAATTCGACGAAACCAGTTCCATTGGGTCCGTAATATTGAATTATTACCGGATTTCAAATTTCGTATTTATCGGAGCTGTTATGTGACCGTACGGAGAGTAAACGCGTTGCAATTTAATCGGATCCAATTTAAATTTAAATTTTTAAAATTAGTAAACATCAGCACGTTATTTTCCCTTCCACCACGCCTAAATTTACGCCGAGAATCACGAAGGAATCAGGCGAGCACGATCTTTTTCTCTGCAAAATCACGTACCCTTGTTCCCTCCTGTTTCTTTACTCTTCGTAAATCAAAACGAAAACACTCTCGTTCAATTTAAAAATTCAAGGGAAAAATGGCCGCCTCTTCCCTTTTCCTTCTTCAGTTAAACGAAAATCCAATTCAAAATGAAATCAAATTCGAGAAAACGCGAGCGCCTCGACTAGGTCGACGACGAGGAGAGGTATCGGAGCTGGCCAGAGCTTCAGATCGCATGCGCGCTTGTCAGGTGATGGCGAATCGAAGATGGCGGTCGACTGGATGTCGACAACTTGGGCAAGATCGAGCTCGCGTCGCGATTGGGCTGGGGTTGTTCGCGATTGAGGTGGAGTCTCGTGATGGCGAGGTCGCGGCAAGGAGGCGCGCGAGAGCGGCGGCGGCACTGTCAAGTCGTGATGGCCGTGGTCGATCTCGTGATGGCAAGGCGACTTCGATACGGCGAGGTTGGAGGAATTGACCACTCGAAGCTCGCGATTTGGGAATTTTGTTGGGGTCGACTGGAAGTCGCGTGCGATGGTGCTCGCATCTGTTTCGAACAGTGGAGGTTGGGTGAGAATTTTTGTTTATTTGAATTAGTATAGTTCAATTTAAATTGGTCATATTAGAGATTGAAGAAAAATGGAAATGAAATTTGCAGTTGAGGGTTACTGTAATAATTTTTATACAAACAGAAAGTTTATTTTAAGTTAAAAACTTTTAGTTTAATTCGTTATCGACAAAAATAAATATTACAGAACGGGTTAAACCTATATTAGTTATTAATTATATATTTATATATATATATATCTATATAGTTTGGAAAAAAATATACAAAACCACCATAAGATATATCTGTACAGTTTACATATTTTATTTTATATGGAAAAATATATAAAGTATATATATATATATAGAAATGAAGTTATATAAAATTTGATTTTTGGTTTACTTTAAAAACGATTTATTAGGGTGGTTTATGTAGCCAATAAAAATTTATTTAATTTGTCATTTAAAGAAAATTTATATAAAGGGGATTTAGTTTGAAGTTAAAAGGAGAAATTTGTTTATAATATAAATTCTTTGTTTACAATAAAAACACGTGTTAATAAAATTTATTAAACGGAAATTTAATTTTTCAGTTGATTCGAATATTAATAAATGGTATAAAATGTTTATACTAGGTCAAAATCTGTAAAGAACGAGCTGGAATAAAAATGGATTGCAAATTAAAGCAAAGGTGAGATCTTCTCACTCAATTGAATGTGGAATTATTTACAGTTATTGATTGATGATTGACTGTTTGAATGTGCTATTAGATATGATAGGATATATCTATATATAGAGCAATATATACATATTGGCATATGTATATATTGGATTGATGATTTCCCGCCTCGTATAGCGGATGAGACCCTATTGCGCCGTTAGTAAGCGGATTTATAAAAACCTATATACCGCGATAATTCCGTACTGGAGCGGAATTGGTATTGTGCTAACGTCTTTGGATGCAGGGAAACAGGTTGGAGGGATCCAACTGGATTCCTCACCGTATTGATTATTTACAGATATTTTGATATATTCTGTTATCATATTGATATATGATATTGACTGTTGTGATGGACTAATTGATGCTGTTGCATCATCGGATTCAGTTTTGAAAAGTAAAAATAACGACTTTTACTTTAAAAAGGATTTTTAAAGTGATCTTTGAAATTATATGTTCTATTGAATTGTTGAATTGATTTATTTTAAATAAATAAACGTTTAAAATTTTGAAGTTATAAAAGTTAAGATTTTTGTGAATTATGACCGTAAGGTGATTTTTGAAATAAAAGTCGATTTATTTATAAAATGGTTTAAGCTGGGATTTTTGAATAACTATAAACGATTTGTATAGGAAGATTTATAAAATGGATATTTTATTAATAAAAATATTGGACTTATAAAACGAATTTTTATAAGTGTTGAAAAGAAGTATAAAAGGATTTCTTAAGTGAATGAAATTAATAGATTTATAACGTGAAGTTATAAAGTGAATAGATGTTGTAGAATAAATGATTTATAAGTAATTTACTTATAAATTAGATTTTTGCACTTAATTGGGATATAAATAGAAATTGCTAAATGAAATGATTTCATAAGTTGAAATTGTTATGAAGTATAAATGTGATTTATAAACGTTGTTTATAAATCTGGAATCACTTATTTTGATAAGTAATTTTAGAAGTTAATAAGAGGAGAATTTTATAAATCGAAGTTGTTAGAAAATATAAAGGTGAATTTATAAACGTTGTTTTATGAATTCGAAATCAATCAAATTTGATGAATGTAATATAGAAGTTATTAAGGGAATTTTATCCACGATTTTGGATAGTGGATAATTCTTGGAATAAAACGTGTAGAAAAGATTGAAATGTAATTATTGAAGTATATTCACGATTTTGGATAGTGAATATATCGTTAAGTAAAATGGATAGTTTTGGAAAAGGGATATTAAAAATGAAGTTAAACATTTTAGAGATGTTTTTAAAATGTATTATAAATCGAAAGCAGAGATTTCCGCAGTTCTTGTTGAAATAGACGTTTTCGAGAAATTTAAGGAAATGGTGGACTATAACACTGTTGTTATAGTAAATGATTTCCGAAAGGAAATGTTTTGATGTAGTATTGGGATTTATATATCTATCTAAATCCGAATCCCTATACTAGTGATTTCGAGTCGTCGTAACGATGTTTTACGCAACATTCGTTTTGACTCAAATAGATGTTGAAATTTATGATTTCCTTAAAGAATGAATATATACTTAATTTGATTTAAGTATATCGAATATTTTCTAAGTGTTGAAAATAAATGATTTGTGAATTACTTATTTTTAAATAAGTATGGAAATGCTTTTCCAATATGAAGTGAACTGTTTAGAGATTTTATCTTTTAAAGATAAATTGAAAAGTGAATATTTGAAAATTTGTTTTCAAACGGTTAAGTGTGGAAATTTTATATCTAGTAAAGATATTTTTGAAGATAAAATAATTTGGGAAAATTATTTGGAATCTGATGATGTTGCGCATCTTTATTGATAGTTAAATAACCGACTATCAATAATTACCTTTAGATAGGTATTTGTTGTGAATTGGATGAATTTGAATGCCACACTTATTTTTAAATAATCGCTCACTATTCGGGTTAGCCGGGAAAGGACCATGGGGTCGTATAACCCATCCCGAATATGTGATACGTCGTTATGAATTGCATTTGAAGACCGGTGTTGAAGACCGGATATTTTTGAAAACGGAAGGATTACCGTCGAGTTACTCTACATCGACTGATCTTCGATTTAGAGGTTTTATCACCCTTAGTGACGGGAAGTCCTGACGTGATTAGAAAATTATCCGGATATGCAAGGGCTTCGTGAGAAGTGCCTTCGGTTCTGTTCGATCCCGGAACAGACTTGTATGGATTGTGTGTCTGACGTTACAATTTGAGATATAAAGCTGATTTCTTTCAAATACATTTCTGTTGGTGGCGGAGAATTTATTCTCTTAGCTTAACACCCTTCTCTGAGACGTACGAGCTCAGAGGTTATGTAGTTGAAATTCATCAGCGATATATCCCAATTTGGTAACGTGGCATACTGAGTGTTGCTGTGAAATGATCAGTGTTTGATCATTTGTGATATGATCATTGTTTGATCTTATATCGTTGTGATCATAGGTTGATCATTTTGTTTGACCCGAAGCAGGGCTTTTTGAGAAAGCGTAGCTTTGTGGACGAGACTTCGACGAGCCTCACACCCCGGAAATGGTCGAAACAGGAAGGATGCAGCAAGGTTCTAGGGAGTAGCGCCCCTTAGTGTATGTCATTCCTTCTGGATAAAGGTGGTATCATGGTATGGAGCCCAGATACTTAACCTCTGTGGTTACTGCATTATTTTTCTATGTGGTTTGTTGCGAATCGGGGATCCTCGGGAAGATCGATGACGATCGGGGGATGGCATACGCGTGTCAGTAGTTACCTATTTTTGCAGAGGTAACCCGGCCTTGTGTTGGCAGAGATCCGGTTAGGTTCTCGGGTCGTCTATTCCAGGGACGTACCCATCGTGGATAGGAAGTTCCTTAGCCTGACCATTTGTTGGAAATCCAAAGAAACAATACGCGATTTGTACGGTTTTAGTTGTATTACCTGCTATGGAATGTGGCGGTAACCTGCTATTGAACATAGTAGCTATAGTAGGCATAAGTGCGGAATGCCTATGCTGGCTAAGATTAATATTATACTTTCGAAATGTTTTCTACACTATGCACTAATAATAATATCAAAAACGATTTGATTTTGCGTAGTAAGCATCTTTGACTATCATAAGAAGAAATCTCCTCCAATTCTGCGTTTGCATTGTGTGTGTGGTGGGAGGTCTTATGGTAGTTTCATTTTCCAAAAGCATTGCGAATTGACTTTAAAATCTTCCTGTTGTTTATTTTAAAGAATAACTGTTTTACGATCTCACACCAGTCACCATGACTGACTCGGAGTTTATTGTTCCCTTCTAAACTCTGGGTGCCCACCATTTTCCACACGGGCAGCCTAGAGTTATGTTTTCAGGATATTCTGGAGCTTTGGAGATGAGCTGGATGACGAGACGTAGTATTTGTATCTGATATATTTATTCCGCCGTGTATTCTGTATGAGGACAAGTATAAAACTGTCCATCGTTGTACTGAGTTGTATATTGACTCTGATGATTGATGTATGTATAAAATGATATAGTTCTTTGTTTTCAATGATATTCATTTATCTATTATATGTTGTTCCGCTGCGATATGTGAGATTCTGATATTGTTCTCTGTTTTGTATCTGTTGTTGTTTTGTTGTTCTTCTTCTCTTTTTCTTCTATCTTCTTCTTCTACCTTTTTCTTCTTTCTTAAAACCATAACTTTTCGGGTTTCCGGCATTCGATTGCTCGGCAGTCGATAAAGTGAGTATCGATGTCGAATTTTCGAAAGTCGAAAATCCGGGATGTGACAACTACAGTGGTGCTATATATACAGAAGGGTCAATGACTAACATATATGCTATCAACCTGAGAACTGCAATATAACAATGAAATCAAAATTCGAGTCAAAGCCGAAGTCGACAAATTTTTAGCCACAGTCGATTACAAAACGAATCAACATTTTCAGAAAATTCACGAAAACAAAATGCCCAAAAGCCAAAACCGTGACCAGTAAGGGAATCAACCCAAAACAGTGAAGTACAACAACAAGATTTCAAAACATTAACTGTTGTAATAAAATCAGGCAGAGTTTTGAACAGACATGCCAAAGCCTAGAAATCCCTTCAAATGGACGAAGTCACCAAAATGTCAGAAATTAAAACCACTGTTGGCCAAAGAAATCAGCATTTGGAATCGTTTCAACCCCATGGTAGCAAATAAACTCAAGCAAAATACATACGAATTGAGACAAGACAGCAAAACTCAAAACAATTCAAGAATCACGACCGAAGTCGAATTACAAAAATTCAAGATCGATACTACAAAATCACTTATACATGAAATCGAATAAGATTTGAGTAATTAGGAAATTACTCACCTTCGCCAAAAACCCCAAACCCCAAATCGCAGCTTAACTTGTTCGAATAGGCAAGCCGGCATCGCGAGGTTGATCGGAGAAAAGAGCGAAGCTCGTCCCATTGCAGCCTTTCCTTCATTGAAGAACGAATGAGAGAAGTCACGAGGCCGCCACCATTTTTTTCTTTGTTCGATTTCTTTAGTTTAGGGTTTTGAATGAGAATCAGTAAGGGGAAACGGGTCAAATACTTATCACGGCATCCATATATACAAGTGCCACACTTCAATTTTTAAAGCCCACAATGATCAACAATTTAATAAAGAATTTTTAACCCAATCTTTTCGTTGAAGAATTATACAAACCGAAAAAGAATTTCCATCGATTCAAAATTGCAACAGTAATTAACAACCGGTTTAATCGTCATGTTAACAATAATTACTTGTTGTAAAACTCCGGGTTGTTACAGACTCCCCTCCTTATAGAAATTGCGTCCCCGTAATTTTCATAATTAAGGTTGTCAATAACAATTATTTTTCTAACATAAACTGGTTAAGCTAGAAAAATAAAGATCGAGAACACCAACACCGAAGAAAACTTTTAATTCCATAAAAGAAGTTCACAAATTCTCACAAAATCTAATCATCTAATAGATAATCAGAAAACAACAAAACTGAATAAATGCAATTATCAGCAATATTCAATTATCAATTAGATAATTAGAATACAGAAATCACAAAACAACAATATCTAATTATCAACAAAGATAATTAGAAAACAAAATTCGCAAATCGCAAAACTGCAAATATCTAGTTATCCAACAGATAAATAGAAAACACGAACTTCATAATCAGCAAACTATAACTATCAACAGAGATAGATAGAAAACAGCAGTTTAATATAATCAACATAATCTAGAATCAATTAGAGACTAGAAAATCTTACAATCAGCAAAATTAGCAATTGCCAAATTATCAAAACGATAATCAGAAATCCCAAATCAACAAATATTCAATTATCAAAAACGATAATCGAATCTCAAATCAACAAATAAACAAATATTCAATTATCAAAAACGATAATCGAATCTCAAATCAACAAATATTCAATTATCAAAAACGATAATCGAATCTCAAATCAACAAATATTCAATTATCAAAAACGATAATCGAATCTCAAATCAACAAATATTCAATTATCAAAAACGATAATCGAATCTCAAATCAACAAATATTCAATTATCAAAAACGATAATCGAATCTCAAATCAACAAATATTCAATTGTCAAAAACGATAATCGAATCTCAAATCAACAAATATTCAATTATCAAAAACGATAATCGAATCTCAAATCAACAAATATTCAATTATTCAAAACTGTATACATGTACACATACTCTTATGGAATTAACTCATTTTAATTCCATAGTTCAGCTCTAAATCTCGATTTATCAATTTAATTTGGTCATATCTCTTTGCCATTGAACACCATGTGTGCATTGCAAGGGACTCAATTTTGTTAACCCCTGCACAAAGGCCTATAGGACTTAAACAAGTCATGCACATACCCATCATACTCCTTATGATGAATAGATCAAGGCTTCTCTCCTAGATTAGTTTTATAATCTAGTGACCAGTCTCATTTCTTATTTCAGAAAATTTCAACTGTCCATACTTTCATTCATGAAAATAATGCTTTATTTCATTTTTCCAGTTGTCTCATTCAAAATTTATTTTATCACTTGCATATCTCCTATATTCAAGAATGTCATGATCTCTTAAACAAATCCAGTAGAATTCTATAAAAATTCTTATACTCAATTCTATTGTGAACATAGGGTAAGGTTTTAGAGAAAAACCCATAAAACATTTTAGCTTTAGATCTGAACAAATCAGCACATAAATAATTTATTGCATTGTTCATTTCAAATTTAAAACAATCAGACATAAGCATGAACCTCCTTTGTTCACACTGCCTAGCTTATTTTCCAGTTCCATCTTACATTTTTATATGGTCTAAACTCTTGCCTTTGAACACAAAGTGTGCATTGCAAAGGACTCAATTCTGTTAACCTTTGCACAGAGGCCTTCAGGACTTGAACAAGTCATGCACATACCCATCATCCACCTGATGATGAGTAGATCAAGGCACCTCTCCTAAATTACTTGGTAATTTAGAGACCATGCATATTTATTCATTTAAGGAATTTTCCTTTTTAACTCCAGAAATACTCTTGTAATCCTTTCTTCATTTCATAAGTAGGGAATTTAATTTCCTTAAAAATCATATCTAAACATACCAAAATTCATGCCAAATTTTACAACCCATTTCAAAGTCATTTCTGCTTGATCGCACATTTTTTTTTCAATATTGCTTTGTTCATATCAATTTTTAAATGAACTAGACATGAGCATAAACCTCTTTGTTCATACTGCCTAATCCATTATTATTATTCAATACCATATTTCTCAGTAAATTAATCAAATTATTTTCTTATAAAAACTGAGTCATAAACTCATTTCTGTAATCAGGTTATATGATTGATTAAACAATTTTCAAAACAAAATTAGCCAAAAACAAATCAAAACAGCAACCAAAAATTCAACCGAAATGCCATTCATGATCATCATATATTTATTCAGAGAAATAAAGATTAACAGAAATCATAATATGATTTTCATATAAAATAATTGGCTGTCCTTACTTGGGTCTTAATGCCATAAATCTCATAAGTGATTATCACTCACCTTCCTCTTCTTTTGAAAGTGCAAATTGTAAAATTTTGTAAAACAATTTTCATTTTTAAAATGATTTCCAATCATGTGATTAAAGCAGCAATATTAGTAACAATTTTGATAAGGAAATTGTACTTCTCAAAATACCGTAAAAACGGGTCACAAATCAGCATTGCGGTATAACCGCTTGAAAATCCACTTTTAAAATTTGACGGTTACTGAAGCCAAAGCGACAGTAATAAATTTTTTTTAAAACGTCAAAATCTCATCAAAATAATTTACACCACAATGTAACACCAGTGAACTTTCATTCATTAAAATTTTCAACTAAACACCGTGCTTCAAAATATAGCACTAGTGTAAAAATCCCGTTATAAAGGTAATGGCAACAAATTACGTTTCATAACCAAGCATCGGTTCAACGTAAAATTAATGCAGTAACGTGCAACTCAAATTTGCACGTACTACAAAATGAACAAAGAAATCTTTCGATTATATCTTCAATGAAGATAATTCAAATCAGCAAAAATCTAATCAACATGTGATTAGCATAAAAGAAAATCAGCAAAAATCTCAACAAGAATCACATAACTACAATCGTTTTGAATCCTCAATTCGGATTTGAAATTCTCAAAGAAACAAAATAAACACAGCTATGTAAACAACTAACGAAATTTATTTCAATTTCATATTTTGATTTTTAAATCAAAAAGATTCTCAGTTGTACTCAGCGAAGACAGTTTCACTGTTTCCGCTGCGCACTCTGATAAACAGAACACAATTTAATCAAATCAACAAAACACAGTTTCACTTTTATTTTTAAATAAAGATATTTAAAAATTTCATCATAATTTCAAAACTTTAGTTTTGACTCAAAACACAAAGAAAACATCGACAAATAGTTGTAACACATGTTCCATCTAAGTTATGTTTTATATTATGTCCATAAACCCCAAGCTCTGATACCAACTGTAACGCCCCACCTCTATACTCACAATAACAAAGAGTATTAAAAGAAATACAGTCTGTTATTATGAAGAATAAGGCTGGATAGGAGCGGCCATCCGTAGTTGGCCTTACACTAGTATTGGTTACCTCGATAAGAGTGGTATATATTTTAAATTTTTCATCTCTTATTTATTAACTCCCATCGACATACCCAATTCCAATATAAAACGAACTATGATGGTTCATAATGGTTTAGGACAATATATATAATACTAACACAGATACAAAAAGATGCGGAACATAGATAACAAAAGTCTCATATATATTTATATAACTGATGCCAGTTACAGTACATTTGACACAATACATATGATACAACTACAACTGTCGACTCTGGAGGTTATATATACACATACATTATCAACTAATATACATGAATACATATCACCCTATACTATGACACGACTACTCCAAAAGATGTGAAAAGTCTTCATAGCTCAAACAGCAACTCAAAGCAGGAAATCTACAACCTGAAATAACTCGGGTCTGACCCGAGTATTAAATTCAAAAGAAAATAATACACGGATCAGTCTAATTCAAACTCAGTTATTAATGTGCAGAAGCAATAATAATCCATCTCAAATAGATGACAGTCACAGAAATCTCGTATATCCAACTTCTCGATAAGAGAATCAGATAACGGCAGATATAACACTAAACAGTGTAAATCAACAAATCAGCAATCTCAAAATGATCAATCACATCAAATTTCTATGTGGCTGCAGTACACGCACGCGTGCACTGCCTCGCCACACAGTACGTGAAATCATCACGACAGTGAATACTAACAGTTGTCAAAATTGCAGGGGTCAATATAAATGAACCAAAACAACCGAACTAACTAACTCAAATCAGAGAAACAAATTACATACGAATGCACCATGAAAGTTACATTCGTGTACAGGGTCAAACCCAAGTCTTTGGGACTGGGTTCAACTCGCTGTATCATCTCAAAAATCAACCTAAAACCATCAAGAACCAACAAACTAATCTCAACCAATTCAAGAAAAAAGGAAACAGTGAACAAGCAATACAAATGAATCAGACTACCCAAATATCACAAAGTCAAGTCTAACAGCCAAAGTTCAAATGACTCAAGTGAAGATCCAACGAGACCAGTTCAAATATTTATACATCTACAACAGACCAGGCCGTAATGAAGCAAATCACTGATTCAAGTACAATCAACCAGACAGCAAAAGCTCGAGGAAATACAAGTGCAATGAGAACATGAAATGAATGCAACTAGTCAAGTATGCAGTGATATATCCAAGACCACAGACCAGATTTCAAGTGATTTCAGAAGGTATAACATGAACAAATGATCATCAAGCTACTGCAAATGAAATCAACCTAGACTAAACAAACCAATGAATAACCAGATGAACCAATGATAACAGTGTACATCACCAGAATCAAGTGCACCAATTCAAAATGCACAAGAGACTCAAAGTACAGGAAACATGAAAAAGGGTACAACTCAAATCTGGTAACCACATCACAATTAAGTGCAGTGAAGTACAACAGTGAATCAAGACATGTACATAACCAACTGCTCATGGCAAAACAAATCAGAGGGGCAACGGTGAAACTGGACAGTGCCCGCCTTCAAAAACATCAAACTCGAATACTAATGTGTCACTGAGACACGAGAAGACCAACAATGCAACTGAATGCAACTGTCTCGAAGCAAGTAGCATGTTTAGAATTATGCAATAGCATATACCGGAATGCAACATTGAATTGCGACCCACGTGAAACACAGAATCAATGAACGTAGAAATGGATGCAACTGAATTCGAGTGGATGGTAACAACATGTACTCGATACTAAACAATCCCAGTGAAACCCAAAGTTTACCCAATGCAGACATACAATGAAAACATAACCTACAAATGGTTACAGTGAAGATAAAGCTAGGACTACAGTGGTGCTATATATACAGAAGGGTCAATGACTAACATATATGCTATCAACCTGAGAACTGCAATATAACAATGAAATCAAAATTCGAGTCAAAGCCGAAGTCGACAAATTATTGGCCACAGTCGAGCACAAAACGAATCAACATTATCTGAAAATTCACGAAAACAAAATGCCCAAAAGCCAAAACCGTGACCAGTAAGGGAATCAACCCAAAACAGTGAAGTACAACAACAAGATTTCAAAACATTAACTGTTGTAATAAAATCAGGCAGCAGTTTTGAACAGACATGCCAAAGCCTAGAAATCCCTTCAAATGGACGAAGTCACCAAAATGTCAAAAATTAAAACCACTGTTGGCCAAAGATATCAGCATTTGGAATCGTTTCAACCCCATGGTAGCAAATAAACTCAAGCAAAATACATACGAATTGAGACAAGACAGCAAAACTCAAAACAATTCAAGAATCACGACCGAAGTCGAATTACAAAAATTCAAGATCGATACTACAAAATCACTTATACATGAAATCGAATAAGATGTGAGTAATTAGGAACTTACTCACCTTCGCCGAAAACCCCAAACCCCAAATCGCAGCTTAACTCGTTCGAATAGGCGAGCCGACATCGCGAGGTTGATTGGAGAAAAGAGCGAAGCTCGTCCCATTGCAGCCTTTCCATCATTGAAGAACGAACGAGAGAAGTCACGAGGCCGCCACCATTTTTTTCTTTGTTCGATTTCTTTAGTTTAGGGTTTTGAATGAGAATCAGTAAGGGGAAACGGGTCAAATACTTATCACGGCATCCATATAAACAAGTGCCACACTTCAATTTTTAAAGCCCACAATGATCAACAATTTAATAAAGAATTTTTAACCCAATCTTTTCGTTGAAGAATTATACAAATCGAAAAAGAATTTCCATCGATTCAAAATTGCAACAGTAATTAACAACCAGTTTAATCGTCATGTTAACAATAATTACTTGTTGTAAAACTCCGGGTTGTTACAAGTATTTTTAAAATACTAATTTGTGGCCAATAGCTACCAAACGTTTAACCAATATCGGTATTGATTTTCTATCACTACAGGGTTTAAGTTTTAAACATATAACAATGTTATAACCAATAGTGTCAAACAATCAGGTTTGATATTCAATGATTCATATAACAGGAATATTATTAAAAACATTTCAACAATGGTAAGGAATCCCCTTGGATCCCTCCAACCTGTCCTCCTGCATCACAGCTCATATATATCACCACATATATATGTAAATAAAATTAGCAGTGGTGAGGAATCTCGTTGGATCCCTCCAACTTGTTCCCCTACATCAGAAACAATATATAATTATATAATATGGGTCATCCGCTCCTAAGTAGGTATATATATATAAAGGTCATCTACTCCAGGGGCGAGAATAAATCCAAACCAACTGATAAAACAGTAAATCATCCAAACATCCTATCAATAATTTTTATCAGCTATATAACATTACTAATTAACCAAAAATGTGAGTTTAACTCACCGAAATTCCAGTTGTTGCTGAGGCATTCTGGTTTCGTCTGAATTCGAACGACGTTCGAATTCAACGTTAAAATTCATAAGCTTCAAATGTCACCAATTCAATTCCAAAATGTAGAATTCGCTGATATGAGTACAACACAACTCATCGTGCTCGATTTGGACCTAGAACGAACAAGATATTGATTACAAATTTACGAAATTAAATGATATAATAATTTTATTAATTACGGTTTTAATCCTTAATTACGATCATTAATTTTAATCCCTCTCTCTCTTTTCGTTCATGAACACACAACAGCTGCGTCTTACATTGTTTATTGTCGTCGCCTCGTGCCACCTACTACCGCCGCAAGCTCGCCGCTGATAGCCTCACCTCCACCACGCCTTTTGCCACTGGTCTGCCCTCCTAAGTCGTCGACTCCACTTTGCAAAACCCCGAACATTGACCATCTACGAACGCCTACAACCGCTGCCACCAGCCACCAAATCCCGTCGTACTACCACTGTAAAATGCCCCTACCTCCAACTCCCTTACGCCACCAGTGCCACCCCCTCATTCACCGCCACCACCAAGGATCGACAAAAACGACAGCGCCAATCATCGACGATTTGTAGCCATCTCGCATCGCTAGGCGACGATCCTACCATTGAATGTACTCTCTACCTCGTTATGGATATTTCATTAGTCGGTCACTTTGCCCAAAAATGCATGGATAGGCGCTGATGCCCCATGGCCTTTCGATGAAGAGGAGAAGAATTTGAAAATGTCAAACTTTTTCCGATATATGCACGATGATTTTATAGGGGGGACGTAGTATGGTTTACAATGTAGGAAGGATGGCTTGAATAGTGAATAGGGTGGTGGTAGGATATGGGTTTATTAAAATAGGGTATATAATATAATATTCTAAAATACCTGGCCAAATAAAACCCAAAAATCTTGAACTCAAATCAGAATGTGTCGACTGGCGTTCTATATAAATACCCCTATTCCAAACACAATGGACTAGTATCGGGAGCCATTGCCATCATAAACAGAAGTTAACTTTCGAAAATCAAATTATATTAATTTAAATTCCTTTAATTAATTTCCATGCGTTTCGAGCTTGCATGACCAAACGATACACTCGATCACCACAAAATTTGTTAATATATAATAATTCATTATTATAGATCCAATGGCACTAGTTTCGTCAAAATCCAAGATAGTGCCCTAGAATGTTATTTTCACACATTAATTGAAACGAATTTTTATTAAAACCAAATAAATCACTTTCAAATCTATATTTTAAAAGTTTATTATTCCATTATTTTTTATTCTGAATTTAAATAAGATTACGAAACCATTTTTGTTCGCATAAAATCCAAGATTAAATTATCCACTAATTCCAATATTCCATGCACTATTCAAATAAATCGCTATATGTGAAATTTAAGTTGTTTTGGCTTATACAACTACTATTTCAATATTTAAAATTAATTAAATATTTCAAAATCAAATTGCTAAAATTTTGTGTCGTTACAATATACCAATCTTCCAAATGAATTTTGATTAACTGCTTTCTTATTTCTCTTTCCTCTTTTCACTCTCTTGATTTCTAAAGCAATTTCTATCGAAACTCTGTCGAAATTCAACCAGAATCAAATTCAATCATTGCTAGTTTTATTCCTTTTCATATACTCTCTGATTTCTCTCATCTCTCTCAAGATCAAGTGCTTTCAAGAGTTATAGGATCAATTGTAATCAAGAGCGAAGATCTGAGTCTGTAAAATCTATCAAATCATACTCTTATACTCTGTGGTATGCTTAGTATCCCTAAAATCTAAGTAGGTGTGATTGTAGCCTAATTAAATCAATTGGGTATGCTTAGTAGTCCATAAACCTAGTGCTTGGGGCCCGAAAATCAAGTGGCTCTACCTAGAGGCCGAGATTCTGAAGGGTGTGTCTCGTAGCCTTGAAATCGAGATTGTATTTGCATTTACTAGTTGAAAAGAAATCCGTACAAGGAATTGTGCGGGACTGGATGTAGGGTAACTCCGAACCAGTATAAAATCCTGGTGTGTTCTTTCCATTTTACTTTTACTGCATTTACTTTTATTTGTACTTTGATTATGTGATTATTGATTCCATCATTCCAAGTGAAATCTTAAAGAATTTGAATAATACTCATCTAATCCATTAAACACTATTCGCCCCCCCCCCCCCTCCCTCCTAGTGTTGATTTAGCCTTAAGATCCCTATTCCGCTGACTCACATCATGTACCTATATTGTACTTACATAATTCCAAAAGAGAACCATGCTGACAAAAGAGCAATATATAAGTTGTTTCTATTATAGCAATAGCAACATAAACAATATAACAACTATATGCAACAAAGTATAGAGCATACTCTGTAATAAAATACTAAGCATCCAATCTTTTCAAAAGATAAATTTAGAGCTAAATGCCTAGGTTTTTATATTCAAAATGTATTTTCAAATTCCTCCAAAGAGAAATATATCGAAACAAAAATCAATTATGACAAGGAAGGGGCTCCTCATATCGAAGCATGGTATAACACTAGAATCAAAACAACATGGAGCATCCAATGGTACTCCAGTTCCTCCTAAAACTACAACTAGAGTAAACAAATATACCTGGCGATTTTCTAAATCGGAAAACTCACAATCGCCCAACTTTAGTCGTGACAAAAAATATTTGCAAAATCACTTCATAAAAACTCGTTTCAAATATCCTCAAAAAATAACACTTCACCAAAGTTTTCAAACTAATAATATTATTATTTCTTTCATAAATTTTTTCAAAATCAGTTTTTCCAAAAGAACAGGCATTTAAGTCCTAATAAACAACTTCATAAACCGTAGTCTATAAAATCACACTGTCAATCAAATCAAATTCCATAAGGGTCAAACTAACACTTAACATTATTTAAAATGTTAAATGACAATCAAACAAGATTTAGAATTTTGCTTGGGTTCACAACTTTCTTGATTGTCCAAGGATGTAGATAGTTTCCTAAGCATACTGTTACACTCATCCGCCTTTGATTATTTATTAAAAGATTGTCTAAGCTACCTTAGAACAAAATTGAAGGTCTCTCCCCAAACTTGCATAAGCCACACAATAAAGCATACAAATATACTTAAGCCCGTATGATATACATAAATCGTTCATACATAATATCTAATCCGACCACTTGCTCGGATACATAAACCTTACTCCCAATCTAGTATCGCTCTCTCGACCTCCTTAGCACAGACTTCGATCAGGCTCCTTAATTAGAAACCTCCGTTCTCCTTATATAGTCATATACTATGATATAAAACCTCAGTATCACATCAAGAATCAGAATCAAGTGTTCGTTGACAAGAATTAAGTGAGAAATTCTTTTTCGGACTGGTATTAATCACCCTGAAGTTATGTATTCGAATTCTAGATCAAGAACCATGCGAATAAAATGATCTACGTATAACTTACGTACTTAATCTTATTGGTTTCTTAACTACACCATTTTTTACTAAATTACTTTCATTTTCATTTATAGTATTTCATTCAATACTAAAATTATTTATACATTACGTCATTAATTTTTGACTTACGCTTATAAACATTTTATGAAGAAGCATCTTTATAAAACATTTAGTTAAAAACTTACTCCACTTTTATCTACTTGTATAATACTCTCCTTGTAATGACCCTAAAATAAAAATAAAATGATATATATTTATATTAGAAAATTCTAAGATATATATATATAAGTATATATATATATATATTGCATTAAAACAGAAAAGAATTTGGCAATAAATAAAGTAAATGGGAGCTTTTGTTTGATAAAATGCAAGGAATTAAGGTAATTAGAAGAAAAATTGGAACTCAAAATAAATATAGCTTTATGTTCAAAGAATTATGTAAATATATATACACATTTAATATATATGGGGTGTTTGCTGTTTTATATGAAGATAAAATAAAATGAAGTTTAATATAAAGGTTTATATGTCTTATAATTGTGCCAGAAAATAATTAGCATAATATATGTGATTTTTAATTTAAAAGGGAGTTGACTGATTTGACATAAAGGCAGAAATATATATATATATATATACACACATATACAGAATCAAATAAAATTTCCATACCATATTTGTTCCAAGCAAATAATTTGTGTAAATGATTTTACATTACAAAGTATGGTAGTATGTTTGATTGAATGGAGGTAATAGATAGGTAGAAAAAAAATATACAAAGTAGATTTTCAGATTTCCTTAAAACTTATAAAAAGAAATAATGAACTGAGGGTCACATGCTTATTGCATGAGTAGAAAAGAGTCATGAAAATAGTATTGAGTGTCTAAAAATGCATGATCCCCGAAATAGCTAATTAAAGTGTGCATTTCCAATTTATGATCACACAGAAATATGATGTGTACATAAACATCTAAGGGTATCAGGGGAATTACCCATTTTCTAAAACCCTAGAATGGATTTATAAATAACTGCACATAACCAAAACCATCACTCTCTCGGGATCAAAAACAAAATAAAATAAACAAGGAGAAACACTAGCTTGAGGCTTTGGGGGATTTGCTGTTCTAAGAAATTAAGGCAGTGAAAGGAGAAACATTATGTGAGTATTTATCTTTTGTGTGCAATGGCATTAAGTCCTATTGCAGGCAGCCTAAAAATACTATGAGTTATTTGAATCTCTGAAATGATTGGTTATGAGTGATATGGATGTTTGTTTGTGCATTTTTGTTTGGAGCATTGATCTGTAATTTGGCTTCCAGAGTTAACATGTTTTAAGTATTCTTGTTCTATCATCATTAAACATGGATCAAGATTAATAGGGAACATGGGGTTGAGCCAGAAAATATGCAGGCAGTCATATTTCTCTGATATATAAAAAAAAACTAATTTGGTCACTTGGGGGTAGTCAATGATCTGCTTACTTCAGGTGGAAGCAAGTATATGCATGGTGCAACTGCACCCTGAGGCCTTTGTGTGTTGGAATAATTTAAACAACCTGGGAGTTTCCATCACAATGCATACATAGTGTTCATTCGACAAGGAGTTAAAGACCATAAAATAAATGGGGGTAGGGGTTTAAAAATATGGGTTATAAACTTTCAGATTTGGTGTTAGATTTAATCAAGATAAATATTGTTCATTGATTAATTGCTGGGTGGAAGTTTGGAGTATAAATCAGTGATTACTTATCCAAGATTTGATGAGGATGAATTAAAATTGTACACATGATTAATCTTAACTGACTGTTGTGCATTGTATAATTTGTTGAATGTGATATTGTGTCTTCTTGCATGAACCAAAACTTGCTAAGTATAAGACCTGTTAATCTAGGAAGGCATTGCAAGATTACTACAATTATGTACATGTATACAAAATTGATAAATGCTCATACCAGTGTAAACTGACCCTTTTGGTTGCCCTTGCAATCATCTGGGTGTCTCAAAAATTATTTGGGGCAGCTAAATGATTTGCTTGCAGGAAATTGAAGTTGGCTTGATGAGTAAAGAAGGCATTGGCTGCTAGTATAAATAAGAGAGACTTGTTTTAAATTTATAGTTGCTTTGTAATGGAATTACTAGACAAATTCTATTTTCTGTAATTGAAGTACTTGTAGGAAACTTTCTAAGTATTTGGGGTTGAAAACTTGTACTTAAGTAAAATTCATTTTGAATGATATTTGATGGAGTTTGATTTTAATTGATTTTATGATCATCTGATTTGGAGAAAACAAGGGGATGGATATAACACATAAATATAAAATGTGAATGTAATGATCTCTGGTTTTATTGCCTGAGTTTATTCTATGATTTTCTTTAAATAAAATTTCAATAGATTTGACAAGATTTGAATAAGAAATACTCAAGTGGAATAAATGTATGCATGTCAGATAATTGATACTGAGATATATATATACATTTGAATCTCTGATTTCTATTGTTTATATTTTGTCTTATGGAAATTAAACAGCTAAGGGGATTTAATTTTTGAAATGAACTCTCAAAGAATTTAGCAGAACATTCAAGTAAAATGAATTTGTGCATGGCAAGTGAATGATACTGGCAGGTGCATAAATTCTGGAAATTTGTATGGATTTGAGCATTTAAAATTTCAAAAAAAAAGGGATCTTTGAGAATAGTAGACCTGGAAGGGTAATGGACTTTGGATATTTGGTTGAACACCTATAAGAAAGTATTTTCCAGAAAACTTGAACTAGGCATAAAAAGGCTTGGAAATTTAGGAGTAGGAATTTTGTAAAAGCTTGTCAAAATGAAGGGTATGGGTTGCAAGTGGTAAAAGGGGGACTATGGCTGGTCAAGGTGGCCATGGGTCAAACCCTTGGAGCCTGGAATCTCTTTATTTCAATTGATGAAGTGTGAGTGCATCCGGGACAAAACCAAGAAAAACACCAAGCAACCCTCAGATAACACCAAGCAATTATAGTGATATACCAAGCAACTAAAAATCTGTACCATGTCAAACATAGAAATGCAATCTAACTTCAATTATTTAATTTGAGGCAGTGATTAGGAAATCACTTTTAATGTTCCTAACTACAAGTAGGATCTTGAAATAATTTTATGCATAAGCCTAATAACTGTCACAAGAACAAATAAATGCTAATAGCCTTATTTAGGCAGATTAATATTTATATATAGTCAGATAACAAGTTTAGGTATTATAATTTGCTAAAAATATACCTCTAGCAGTAGAATAAGATTTAAATAGGAAATCAGTGGCTTGTCAATAGCTTGTATGATATTTTGTTTTCAATTTGATTTAAATTGACTCTGATATATATAAAAATATATATGTAAATAATAATAAAGGAGCAATTGTATATCATCAAATATATAATTGGTTTAATCTTTGTACACTGATATGATTATATTAGTAATTACAGGGTCTTGGGAAAAATATTTGGAAACTATATAAAAATTTAAATATAAAAGTATTTGGGGTTTAGTGGTGAGTCCCTCTTGAATAAAAAAAAAATCTAAGTGATTTTAAAGATGAGGGTCACCACAGTTGGTATCAGAGCTATGTTTTAAATAACATAGTAAATGTTGTTGTATGCATATGGATGTTTGAATGCATTGTTTGAATTGTTGGTGTTGAATGTTTTTGCTTTATGTCAAGAAATATATGTGTGTACATGTGACACATGCACAGTGTGCACAGAAATGAAAATGAACCAAGTAAAGACACCAAAAACTGATAGGGGAAAATAAACTAACATAACAATCATATTTATAGCATTATGGTAGGACCAAGGCATCACACAGGTGCAGGATCATCACGTGAGCCACCTGTGATGAGCATGGAGGATTTTGTGAGAGCTTTAAGGGATGGAATGGCACCAAGGCAAGACAATCCTCATGAGGAACTCTCCAAACTGCTTAAGACTTGTACCACTTTGGGAGGAAAGGATTTTGAAGGTACTGAAGGAGCTATAGGTGTTCAAACTTGGATAAAAACTATGGAGAGGGTCTTCACAGATATGCAAATCAATGACCAAAGAAAGAGACAGATAGCTTCAAGGAAATTGAAGGGGGTTGCACTGGATTGGTGGGAAGTTGTGACAGCAGGAAGACAAGAGGATACCATTACTTGGAATAATTTCAAGGACATGCTTGAGGCCAGATTTGTCCCAGCATCTGCCAAGGCCACACTGCTTGAAGACTTTATCAGATTAAGGCAAGGAAACATGAGTGTGAATGAATACACCCAGAAGTTTGAAGCATTATCCAAGTATGGACTGGTGTTAATAGGGAATGCAGAAGCAAAGAATGCAAGGTACATTCAAGGCTTGAACCCTAGTTTGTCAAGGGCAATGTTGCCATACAAGGACAAAAGTTTTGATCAAGTAATTGATCTAACTCTCTCATTTGAGCAACATGACACTGCAAGAGAGAAATTCAGGAATATGAAGCTCAACAAGAAGAAGGGTGGTCAGAACAAAGTGCAACCTTATGACAAGAGAAATGCAAGTAAAGGGGCTAAGAAAGGGGAAGGAGCAACAGCACCTGTGTTGGGCGTGTTCTCACCCAGGAGAACTCAAGAGCAAGAAGCTGATTCATTCACGCTCGCCTAAGTTCCATCCGGTCTTCAAGACTGCCGAACCAATCTTCTTCAAGACTGCCGAACCAATCTTCCTCAAGGTTGCCGAACCAACCTCCTTCAGACAATGCCGAACCAACCCTCTTCAAGGCTGCCGAACCAACCACCTTCAGACAATGCCGAACCAATCGACTCCAAGGTTGCCGAACCAACCTCTTTCAGACAATGCCGAACCAACCCTCTTCAAGGCTGCCGAACCAACCACCTTCAGACAATGCCGAACCAACCCTCTTCAAGGCTGCCGAACCAACCACCTTCAGACAATGCCGAACCAACCCTCTTCAAGGCTGCCGAACCAACCTCCTTCTAACCTTCGCCGAACCAATTCATCTCCTACCACCGGACCAAACGCTACCGGACCAAGACGTGCCAGGCCAGATCACATTAGCCCAGGCCCACCAGCAGCTATACATCCAAGACCCCTGCTCCTAACCTCACTCTATAAATAGAGGGGCAGGGGTACAACAATGGGGACAAGTTTTGAGAGTTCAAGCACGGAAGGAACTTTCAAACAAACAACTTTCTTTTACTTGTATCAAAGCTTTGTACTTGTAATCAAAAGAAAAGAAGAGAAATAACATATAAAGTGGACGTAGGCACATTCTGGCTGAACCACTATAAATTTGCGTGTCTTTTTACAGTTTAGCCCCTGCTTTTCATATATTTGCATAAATCACTCAAATCGCTAAGAACAACATAAGATCTACTAAATCATACAACTTTGAGGTGTTTGTCCATTTTTTGTGCAAACATTTTTGGTGCTTTCACTGAGAACTAGAAGCTCGAAGCTTCAGCTTCATCCGCTTAACAAGTTTTCCTAACAGCATCGTCCGCCACTTGGAAAACATGCCTCCCAAACAGAGAAAAGATGTTAACAAAGGAAAAAACATCGCATCCAGCAGTCTTCCAGATCCAGCTGTCACGAATCAAGTAAATCGTCCTCCTCCAGCAACAGTAACAAATGAAGAACAGACCAACCCAACCACTCCTGCCACAGAACAGCCTGCAGCAATTACTAGGGCAGACTTGGACAGAGTTGTGGTTGAAGTAACTAACCGCTTCACGTCCCAGCAGGAAGCCTTGGTGGACCATCTCATGTCACGCTTAAGGGACGCTGAAGAATCCAACCGCAACACTGAATCATGGGACGAGTCCCAGTCTGGAGGATCTCAGAGACAGCAAAGATCTTCCTTCTTCGAAGGAGCTAATGGCAGAAGTAGCCATGGTAGGAGCCGAGACCGAGCACAGCCCGAAGTTAGGCCTGAGGAAACGTTTGGTACCAAACCCAACGGGGGAGGTACCGGGCGAAGGTCAACTGTAGCTGAACCGGTCATGCTGCCTAACCACAGAAAGGCCGGTGAACGGGGCCGAGCTAGAGTCCAGCCCGAAGTTGGACCCGAGGAAGTGCTTAGATCAGAACCCAACAGGGGGAGATCGAGGCAAGGGCCAACTGTAGCTGACCCGAGCATGCTCCCAGAAGATCAAAGGCAGCCACTGGAAAATATGAGGAATGATAGACGATACCATCCCTACAGGTCATCGGGACGGAATCAATCCCACAGAACAGAACCAAACTCATTTCTATCTGCTCCAAGTTCTGATGAAAGGATGGCACGCTTATTCAGAGAGTGTGTCCAACGGGAGCAAAGAGATCGAGGGATAGGCGCTAGGGTAACCAGCCCTTTCGCCCGCAATATCGAAATTGCTATCACCCCCCGAGAATGGAAGATGCCAATAATGGAACCCTACAAAGGAACCTCTGATCCCGTTGTACACTTACAGAGGTACACGCAGCATATGCTCATGAGTGGAGCGACAGAGGGAGTACTGTGCAAATGCTTTCCGCTCTTCTTAGCAGATCTTTGAAATGACCCTCCTATTTCCACCCTAATTTCATAAGGATTTTTTTTTAAGAGATGATATATAGATATATCATTCATTACAAATATATTTTCCAAGGTCATTTTCTTTCTCCAATAAACAAAATATATCCAGGATCAAAATAACTTACCAATATAAATATATCAGTGTATATCTAATAACATACACATACATATGAAGATGTATGTGTTCCTCTTGTTTAAATTCAGAGTATATACTTTATTTTATTTTTGTTGTACAAGAACATTCTGTTTGATTTAGATTTTAGCAATTCAGATTAATTATTGTATCCTGATTTTTGACCATAGAATCCACTGGAAACATGTACTTTAGTCTGTTATTCTAATTAAGAAATGATCAAGTATTAATCAGTGGAAAACAAGCTTTCAATATAGATGATTGTGTTAAAGTCTGTATAGTATCAAAATCAGGCTAAAAGAAAGTGGATCCTAAGTGAACACAAGCAACATCTAGGCGTAATGGAAACGCACCTAACTTATACATGAAAGGTCACGAGTTCGAGTGCTATGCTGGTCGGTTTAAACACAATTTTTGTTTTTCTTTTTATTTTTCTCCTGTATAGTTTGAAATCTGATATCTACCTATATCTGCACATATATACTTAATTTCATCCTATAATCTAACATACAAAACAAAATTTCTTGCTTTATTATTTTTAAAACCCTTTCCTACAATTGTTCTAGGAATTTATGTTTATATTTTTGCCCAAATATCAACATGTACACAGATATACAAGTACATGTCAATATTCTTGCTCATTTTCCAGAAAAATGGGTGAAACAAATGCTAAATGTACTAAGCTTTTGAAATGCATTTTTATTTTCAAGATACAATCTATCATGATCAACCAATACTTCATTTATTTGAAGCTGGTTAACTCATGAATCCTGTATCTGCTACACACTAGTTCAAAGCAATGGAGATACCATTCATTGCATTCTGTCTGAAGCTTTTAAAAAAACATTTTACTTTTCTCAATACGATTCAGAAATGTATTCAAACTTATTTACAAAGCATTTCAGTAAGAAGAAACCAAATCCTTTTAAGTTTACTTCTAGCTAAATCCAGATTTTTTATTCTAAACTCAGTGCTCTGTTGTGTCTCAAGGTTAACTAATACATAATATAAATTGTGCAAAACAGTAGCTCACCTACACATGCATATTTCTTTTCCAAACATCCATATCAATACTTAAGATCATTTCCTTGTTTCCCCCTCAGATATTTCTTTTAGATTTTAAACCTTAGTGCATAACAATATATTTAACATGATACAACTAGTCCATCTAACCATAATAGAATTCATTACATGACTGGAAATCTTAGAAACATAACATTTTTCCTGAATACATGCAGATATAATCAATTTAAGCTCTTATTGAAACTAGCTAGCATATTCATTCACTCCTCCATAATAGCCATAACTTCATTTTTACTTAGTGCCTGGGTTACCTGAAAGAGCATGAGTGGCTGCCTCATTTTAAAATGAGACACCCCATATGCCATGAGCAAACAAGGGTCAGATCTATGATCTGGTATGAGTAACATCAATACATTCATGATATTAAGCAATAGAGAATATAAGAGTACTAACTTGTTATTTAAGCAAACTTCTGCAATCAATTACTTTAACATGGTATAAATAAGTTGATTCAGGTATGATATATTCATCTATCATTCTTCACTTGCATACATAATCATGCAAACATAATTATCTATCTGCAACATTTGCATTCACTGGAACCATCTTGGTTCCATACCATTCAACCTAAGAAATATCCATATTCCTATTTCTTCATTTACAGGTTGTATTATTCAATTTAAATCCCTGCCTCATCTGCTATTAAGGAATCACTGGGACACATTGCAATGAACTAATTCACATCATTGCACAAAGATCTCAGGGCTTAAACAAACCATGTGCCAACTTGCATACTTCAAATATGACAAGCATTCCAGCAGCCTTCTTGGCCTTCCCTTCCCTAGTTTATTTACTAGTGTATTGTCTTAAATCCTATCATCAAATATGCTAAGTGAACATGTCACTGCAAACATGGAAACATCCATAATCTTTCCTAGCATAATTCTCCTCAGAAATAAGCAAACAGTTATTTCCTACATGGGGGTCAATATGTCTTGATCTTAGTAAAATATAAGAATATTTTCAACTGTAAAAGAGGCATGGCATGTTCTTATTATATTGATCTGCAAGCCTTTATGATTGATTCAGATTCAGGATCTGGTTCAATCATAATTTTAGCTTGTGAGTTTCTTCTCTTTTTTTTTGATTTGATTAAGGGCTCAGCACATAGAAAATTTCTATTGCACCCTTAACATTTTTCTTCTCAAGCCTCAGCACTTATACCAAGTATAATGCAGCTCCCAACATTTTTGTAAAGTTTTCATGCCATAGATCTATAACAGTTGAGAGTATTCTCTATATGATTTTAAGATCCTAGACTTTAACATTTATGAGTATAAATAAAACAGTATGATACACATCCAAAGACAAATGTCTCAACCAATCAAAGATCATCAAAATCATCCATATTAAATCATATCAGATTTAAAATAAGACATTCCAAAAAGCATTGATGAAATCATATACATCAAAACCAGAAATATATAAATGGCAATATAAAAAGTGGCTGCCTCATCTCAGGTCTTAATGCCATGAACTCAGTGAGATTACTCACCTAAATATTTCTTCTTATAAATCCAGAAAATCCTTGTATGAGTGTTTTCTTCTTCCTTCCAATATTTTTCTTCTTTTCTTATTTTTGTGCAGCTCGGGGTAAAGACAATTCTACTGCCTATTTATATGCATTTTTCCACTAGGGTTTTGTTAAAACAGAATTCCATTTCTGTCCTGGCTAGCATCATGCATTTTTCATTCATAATACCCCGGCCATATTAACCAATTTAAAGGCTGCATTTTCTTTCTTTTGCTTTTCAGAAAATGGCCACTCACCTAGTCATGTTAAAAGTGTGACTATCCTATCTTATATTTTAATTATTTCTGAGAATCCCCTTTGCTATTTTTGCCTACACAAGCATATTGACTTGTATCACATTTCATGTCATTTTAATGTTATAATTTCACTTGTTTATATATATATATATACTTTTCAGTAGTTAAAATGTATATTTGTATACATATCTTATCTAGGCTTATTTAATTCCTCTTTTAATTTCAGAAACATATGCACCTATATGTATACAAGTTTTCAAATCCTTATAACACATATATATGTATAATTTTCTTTTCTGGGTTTTAAATGAAATCTGTTTACTGATTTAAAGTAAAACTTACTTTTCTTATTTTCTAAGATGATCCATATAATTCCAGAAATCAAATATCCATGTTGCAAAATCATGTTTGTATTGCTTTTTAATTCTTGTTTTAAATCCAAGAAATCTGGAGTTCTTCCTTGTGCCATTTCAGTGTGCACGTGCACACATATACTTGCACACTATTTATTCCAAGAATTTCACCATATTTAAATCTAAATATTTCAAAAATTAAATCATTTTACAAAAATGATTTTTCACAAAATTTTGGGGTATTACATTCACCCCTCCTTTTAGGAATTGTGTCCTCACAATTTTCTAACATTTATAACAAGCATTATTTTCTTTTCTGAAAACTTATCAAACATATGCATAAGCAAACAAATTCAACCATATCAACCATGCATAACAAAATTTTCCAGAAAAAAAAATTACCTTTTAATTTGCAAAAAGCTTAGGATAATCCATTCTAATCTTATCCTCTAACTCCCATGTGCAGTCATTAGGATCACTACTCCACTGGATCTTAACTAGTTTCAAGGTTTTGCTCCTTAATTTCTTTTCTTCCTTGGCTATAATCCCCACTGGTTCTTTTTCATAAACCAAGTTAGGATTTATTTGAATTTTGGTAGGCTCTTCCAAAATGTCTTCTTTATCATGTACCCATCTTCTAAGTTGGGACACATGAAAAACATTATGCATTGCTTTCATTTCCTCCGGTAGTTCTAATTTGTAAGCCAATGAACCAATTCTTTCCAGAATTTTATAGGGTCCAACATACCTTGGTGTAAGCTTACCTTGCTTGCCAAATCTCATGACTTTCTTCATAGGTGAAATCTTGATGAAAACAAAGTCTCCCACTTCATATTCCACTTGCTTTCTCTTCCTATCTGCAAATTTCTTTTGCCTATCTTGAGCTGCTGCTATTCTTTTTCTTATTAACCCAATTTTCTCTGTAGTTTCTTTAACATATTCAGGTCCAAGAACAGCCCTTTCTCCGGTCTCTACCCAGCATATAGGTGATAAACATGGCTTGCCATATAAGGCTTCAAATGGTGCCATCCCTATGGTGCTTTGGTAACTGTTATTGTATGTGAATTCAGCTAGATGGAGGTGGTCTTCCCAGTTGCCTCCAAAGTCCAGTGTGCATGCTCTCAACAAATCCTCTAAGACTTTGTTCACCACCTCAGTTTGACCATCTGATTGTGGATGGTAGGCAGTGCTTAAGCACAATTCACTCCCCATAACCTCTTGAAAACTTTTCCAGAACCTTGAGGTGAAGATGGTATCCCTATCACTCACAATGGTTTTGGGTATGCCATGCAACCTTACTACCTCTTTCATGAATATTTGAGCCAATTTTGGAGCATTTCTTTCTGTTTTAACTGGGATAAAATGTGCTACCTTAGTTAGCCTATCCACTATTACCCATATGCTTGTGTTTCCCTTCTTAGATCTAGGCAGACCATCTATGAAATCCATAGATATATCCTCCCACTTCCACTATGGTATACTAAGGGGTTGCAATAGTCCTGATGGCCTTTGTGTCTCTGCCTTGACTTGTTGGCAAGTCATGCACCTTGCAACATATCTGGCCACATCTGACTTCATCCCCTTCCACCAAAAATTTCTTTTCAAATTTTGATACATCTTGGTGCTACCTGGGTGTATGGAGTATTTACTCCTATGGTACTCATTTAATATTTCCTCCTTCAATTCTATATTTTCTGGAACACATATCCTATTTTTATTCCTTAAATAACCATTTTTATCAATTTGATAATTTATTACTTCCTCCCCTTTTGATATGAGCATTTTCTTTTCCACCATGTTTAGGTCTTGTTCCTGCATTTTCCCAATCTTAAGAAGTAAATCTGATTGCAAAGATATCATACTTAATTTTCCTTTACCTTCACCTTCTTCAATGGGCATCATTTGTACCCCACTGTTTTCCTCAATTACCAAATCAGTAAGTATAGACAAATCCTTAAATTCTTCCATCATCAACATGGCTACTTTGGCATGTTGTCTACTCAAGGCATCTGCAACTTTATTTGCCTTGCCTGGTGTATACAGTATATCTAGATCATAGGCAGCTAGGAACTCTACCCATCTATGTTGCCTCATATTCAAATCTTTTTGTGAGAATAAATATTTCAGTGCCTTATGATCAGTGTACAAAATGAATTTGGCACCTAACAAATAATGTCTCCAAAGTTTCAGAGCATACACAACTGCTGCTAGTTCAAGATCATGGGTTGCATATCTGGTTTCATGTGGCTTTAATTGTCTAGATGCATAGGCTACCACCTGGTCTTGCTGCATCAACACAGCCCCTAACCCAGAGCCACTTGCATCAGTGTACACAACCAAATTTTCATTTCCTTCTGGCACTCTCAATACTGGTGCATTAATCAGGGCTTCTTTTATTTTGATAAAAGCTTGCTCACATTTTTTTGTCCATACAAAGGCTTGGTTCTTTCTAGTTAAATTGGTAAGTGGTGATGATATTTTTGAGAAATCTTTTATAAATCTCCTATAATATCCTGCCATCCCCATAAATGATCTAATCTCACTGATGGTGCTAGGCCTTTTCCATGCTTGGATTGCCACTACCTTATTAGGGTTTACTGATATTCCTTTGGCAGAGATAACATGCCCAAGAAAATGCACTTCTTCTTTCCAAAATGCACATTTTGAAAATTTTGCCTTTAAATCATTTTCCCTTAGTCTTGACAAAACTAAATGCAAATAATTTTTATGCTCTTCCACTGTCTTAGAATAAATCAAAATGTCATCAATAAAAATCAGTACAAACTTGTCTAAATAATCTCTAAATATTCTATTCATTAAATCAACAAAATATGAAGGAGCATTTGTCAAACCAAATGGCATAACCAAAAATTCATATAAGCCATATCTTGTGTTAAATGCAGTATACTTAACACTTGAGTCTTCAACTTTCATTTGATGGAATCCTGATGCTAAGTCTAGTCTAGAAAATATTTTAGCTTCACTGAGTTGGTCAAAGAGATCATCTATTCTAGGCAATGGGTATTTATTCTTGATGGTTACTTTATTTAGTTCCCTGTAATCTATGCACATTCTCAAGGTACCATCATGTTTTCTTACAAACACTACTGGAGAACCCCAGCAGGAATTGCTTGGCCTTATAAATCCCTTGCCTTCTAATTCTTCCAACTGATTTTTCAATTCTTTCAGTTCACTTGGCCCCATCCTATAAGGTTTCTTGATTATTGGACTTGCTCCTGGAATGAGATTAATTTGGAACTCAACTGGTCTGTGGTGTGGAACACCCTTAACTTCCCCAAACACATCCAAGTATTCATTAACTATGGGAATTTCTTCAATGGTTAGTTCACTCAGATCTTTTTCTAAGTCAACTAAATGATACAATTTCCCTTCCTTAGCTATTTCACATAGAACTGTGATCCTCTGGCCTCTAGAATTTTGCAATGATATGGTGGATGAGTCTAAATTAATTATGGCTTTAAATTGCCTTAACCAATCTACCCCCAATATAACTCCTATATTTGGGTAATTTAAAACATATAAATTGGAAATAAAAATATTTCCTCCTATGTTTAACTCCACATCCACACAATTCATGTTCAAAACACTAGAACTCCCTAGGGGACTTTGTACAAGCAATGGGGTTTCAACCAATATGCAGTTTAATTTTAACACTTTAACTAATTCATAGGAAATCAAAGAGTGTGTTGCTCCAGTATCATATACTACTGGTATGGGTATGGCACAAATGAGTAATGTACCTTCCACTTGGCCATGATTTTCAGCATCAATTTTCACTGCAGATTTGCCTTTACCTTCCAAAGTTGCCAATTTCCCTTGCTGTTTATTCTCAGGACAGTTCCTCTTCATATGCCCCTCTTTCCCACATAGGTAGCATTTGAAGGCTCCTCCTTTTAACTCTGGGCACCTTGGTTTGATGTGTCCTTCTTTTCCACAATGATGGCAAACCAATTTCTTCTTAGTATCATTGGCTTTTGTATCTTTACTCTTCCTGTTGTCTGCCTCCTCCTTCTTTTTATCATAAGGATGATATCTTCCCTTATCCTTCTTGTTGTTTCTCTTAAAATTCCTATATTTCTCTCTTTCTTTGTCATGTTGTTCCAGTTTCAAGGCCAGATCAATTACTTGATCAAATGTTCTATCTGCATATGGCAGCATAGCTCTGCTAAGTCCTGGGTTCAGTCCTTTTATATACCTATCATTTTTGGATGCTTCATCTGCCACTAGCATTGCTCCATAATTGGATAGCCCCTCAAACTTTTGAGTGTATTCAGTGACATTCAAAGTTCCCTGCCTAAGTTTGATAAATTCTTCAAGCAAAATGGTCTTGGCTGATGCTGGTACAAATCTTGCCTCCAACATCTCCTTGAACTGATTCCAAGTGATTTCATTTTCATTTCTTCCAGCTATGATCACCTCCCACCAGCTTAAAGCTACCCCTTTCAGTTGTCTAGAAGCTACTTGCCTCTTCCTTTGGTCATCCAACTGCATGTCATTAAAAATCCTATCAAGTGTTCTCAACCATGCTTGAATTTCCATCACACTCTCAGTTCCTTCAAAACTCCTGCCTCCCAAATTGGAATAAGTCTTCAGTAGTTTTGAAAGCTCTTCATGTGGGTTCTCAGGCCTATGCCCAATTCCATCTCTTAAAACCCTCACAAATTCTTGCATATCAAGCATTTGAGGTGCACTGGGTCCTGCATTGTGATGAGATCCTCTTCCTACCATGGTCTGCTAACTAAATTCTGGGCAAATGGTATTAGTATATTATGAGTACTTCTATAATTTCTATTTTCTTATCTAAATTATTTCATCCAAAACAAACAGACATAATACATTTCTATAATACTTATCAATCAATGCAACCAAGTGCTCTGATACCAAACTGAAATGACCCTCCTATTTCCACCCTAATTTCATAAGGATTTTTTTTTAAGAGATGATATATAGATATATCATTCATTACAAATATATTTTCCAAGGTCATTTTCTTTCTCCAATAAACAAAATATATCCAGGATCAAAATAACTTACCAATATAAATATATCAGTGTATATCTAATAACATACACATACATATGAAGATGTATGTGTTCCTCTTGTTTAAATTCAGAGTATATACTTTTTTTTTTGTTGTACAAGAACATTCTGTTTGATTTAGATTTTAGCAATTCAGATTAATTATTGTATCCTGATTTTTGACCATAGAATCCACTGGAAACATGTACTTTAGTCTGTTATTCTAATTAAGAAATGATCAAGTATTAATCAGTGGAAAACAAGCTTTCAATATAGATGATTGTGTTAAAGTCTGTATAGTATCAAAATCAGGCTAAAAGAAAGTGGATCCTAAGTGAACACAAGCAACATCTAGGCGTAATGGAAACGCGCCTAACTTATACATGAAAGGTCACGAGTTCGAGTGCTATGCTGGTCGGTTCAAACACAATTTTTGTTTTTCTTTTTATTTTTCTCCTGTATAGTTTGAAATCTGATATCTACCTATATCTGCACATATATACTTAATTTCATCCTATAATCTAACATACAAAACAAAATTTCTTGCTTTATTATTTTAAAACCCTTTCCTACAATTGTTCTAGGAATTTATGTTTATATTTTTGCCCAAATATCAACATGTACACAGATATACAAGTACATGTCAATATTCTTGGTCATTTTCCAGAAAACTGGGTGAAACAAGTGCTAAATGTACTAAGCTTTTGAAATGCATTTTTATTTTCAAGATACAATCTATCATGATCAACCAATACTTCATTTATTTGAAGCTGGTTAACTCATGAATCCTGTATCTGCTACACACTAGTTCAAAGCAATGGAGATAACATTCATTGCATTCTGTCTGAAGCTTTTAAAAAAACATTTTACTTTTCTCAATACGATTCAGAAATGTATTCAAACTTATTTACAAAGCATTTCAGTAAGAAGAAACCAAATCCTTTTAAGTTTACTTCTAGCTAAATCCAGATTTTTTATTCTAAACTCAGTGCTCTGTTGTGTCTCAAGTAAACTAATACATAATATAAATTGTGCAAAACAGTAGCTCACCTACACATGCATATTTCTTTTCCAAACATCCATATCAATACTTAAGATCATTTCCTTGTTTCCCCCTCAGATATTTCTTTTAGATTTTAAACCTTAGTGCATAACAATATATTTAACATGATACAACTAGTCCATCTAACCATAATAGAATTCATTACATGACTGGAAATCTTAGAAACATAACATTTTTCCTGAATACATGCAGATATAATCAATTTAAGCTCTTATTGAAACTAGCTAGCATGTTCATTCACTCCTCCATAATAGCCATAACTTCATTTTTACTTAGTGCCTGGGTTACCTGAAAGAGCATGAGTGGCTGCCTCATTTTAAAATGAGACACCCCATATGCCATGAGCAAACAAGGGTCAGATCTATGATCTGGTATGAGTAACATCAATACATTCATGATATTAAGCAATAGAGAATATAAGAGTACTAACTTGTTATTTAAGCAAACTTCTGCAATCAATTACTTTAACATGGTATAAATAAGTTGATTCAGGTATGATATATTCATCTATCATTCTTCACTTGCATACATAATCATGCAAACATAATTATCTATCTGCAACATTTGCATTCACTGGAACCATCTTGGTTCCATACCATTCAACCTAAGAAATATCCATATTCCTATTTCTTCATTTACAGGTTGTATTATTCAATTTAAATCCCTGCCTCATCTGCTATTAAGGAATCACTGGGACACATTGCAATGAACTAATTCACATCATTGCACAAAGATCTCAGGGCTTAAACAAACCATGTGCCAACTTGCATACTTCAAATATGACAAGCATTCCAGCAGCCTTCTTGGCCTTCCCTTCCCTAGTTTATTTACTAGTGTATTGTCTTAAATCCTATCATCAAATATGCTAAGTGAACATGTCACTGCAAACATGGAAACATCCATAATCTTTCCTAGCATAATTCTCCTCAGAAATAAGCAAACAGTTATTTCCTACATGGGGGTCAATATGTCTTGATCTTAGTAAAATATAAGAATATTTTCAACTGTAAAAGAGGCATGGCATGTTCTTATTATATTGATCTGCAAGCCTTTATGATTGATTCAGATTCAGGATCTGGTTCAATCATAATTTTAGCTTGTGAGTTTCTTCTCCTTTTTTTTGATTTGATTAAGGGCTCAGCACATAGAAAATTTCTATTGCACCCTTAACATTTTTCTTCTCAAGCCTCAGCACTTATACCAAGTATAATGCAGCTCCCAACATTTTTGTAAAGTTTTCATGCCATAGATCTATAACAGTTGAGAGTATTCTCTATATGATTTTAAGATCCTAGACTTTAACATTTATGAGTATAAATAAAACAGTATGATACACATCCAAAGACAAATGTCTCAACCAATCAAAGATCATCAAAATCATCCATATTAAATCATATCAGATTTAAAATAAGACATTCCAAAAAGCATTGATGAAATCATATACATCAAAACCAGAAATATATAAATGGCAATATAAAAAGTGGCTGCCTCATCTCAGGTCTTAATGCCATGAACTCAGTGAGATTACTTACCTAAATATTTCTTCTTATAAATCCAGAAAATCCTTGTATGAGTGTTTTCTTCTTCCTTCCAATATTTTTCTTCTTTTCTTATTTTTGTGCAGCTCGGGGTAAAGACAATTCTACTGCCTATTTATATGCATTTTTCCACTAGGGTTTTGTTAAAATAGAATTCCATTTCTGTCCTGGCTAGCATCATGCATTTTTCATTCATAATACCCCGGCCATATTAACCAATTTAAAGGCTGCATTTTCTTTCTTTTGCTTTTCAGAAAATGGCCACTCACCTAGTCATGTTAAAAGTGTGACTATCCTATCTTATATTTTAATTATTTCTGAGAATCCCCTTTGCTATTTTTGCCTACACAAGCATATTGACTTGTATCACATTTCATGTCATTTTAATGTTATAATTTCACTTGCTTATATATATATATACTTTTCAGTACTTAAAATGTATATTTGTATACATATCTTATCTAGGCTTATTTAATTCCTCTTTTAATTTCAGAAACATATGCACCTATATGTATACAAGTTTTCAAATCCTTATAACACATATATATGTATAATTTTCTTTTCTGGGTTTTAAATGAAATCTGTTTACTGATTTAAAGTAAAACTTACTTTTCTTATTTTCTAAGATGATCCATATAATTCCAGAAATCAAATATCCATGTTGCAAAATCATGTTTGTATTGCTTTTTAATTCTTGTTTTAAATCCAAGAAATCTGGAGTTCTTCCTTGTGCCATTTCAGTGTGCACGTGCACACATATACTTGCACACTATTTATTCCAAGAATTTCACCATATTTAAATCTAAATATTTCAAAAATTAAATCATTTTACAAAAATGATTTTTCACAAAATTTTGGGGTATTACAATCTTGCTACCTCCTGGTTCTGTCATCTACCCCAGGGATCCATCAGCTCGTGGGAAATGTTGAAAGAAAAATTTATCAGTCAGTTCCGCATTCATGTGGAGCAACCTAAGGACGCTTATTCCTTATCCAGCGTCAAATAGAAACCTGGAGAAAAGCTGCAGCAATACCTAACCAGATTCAACGCCGCAGCAGCCGCAGTCCAAGATGCCGATGAGAAGCTTATCCTAATGGCCCTCTACAGTGGTGTGCATTCGGACACTAAATTTGCTAGAAGGTTGACAAAAGAAAAACCAGCTACTTTACCCGATTTCTTCCATGAAGCCGGGAAATACATGAGGCTTGAGGATGTTGCCGTTGAGGGGCAGTCAGGACAGCAAAATAAGACAACCCATGGCAACGCCCCTGCTGTGGCAAGGGACGTTCGAAGAAATGATTCCAGAGACAATGCTGGGGGCAAGAAGGGAGAAAAGAACCTATATCGGCCAGGACCAAGATTCGACACTTACACTCCTTTGAACGAGACTGTCGAAAATATCTTCCTTGCCACCCAAGGCGAAGTTAGATACAAACGCCCACCATACAAGAAGGAATCAGATAATGCGCAGAAGTCTGGAAAGTTCTGTCGCTTCCACAAATCTCACGGGCATGATACCAACGAATGCCATCATCTCCGAGATCTGATTGAGGAACACATCAGAAGAAAGAAGCTGGAACGTTATGTAAAAGGTCAGGACAGGACCCCAGCTCCTACCAATGAAAACCCAAGGCTACCCTCACCAGGGGCCGATAGAGGAAACCGCAACGCTAGCAGCTCTAGTCAAGAAAAGATAGTGGTCCATACCATCTCAGGAGGGCCACACATCGCAGACAGAAGCTGGAAGGAGATGGAAAGGTACGGAAAGTCACTTAGAGATAATAAAGACTATGTCAATTCGGTTATAGAAGAACGCCACCCGAAGCAGAAAGAAAGTGATGACATCACATTCGGTAAGCGTGACCTAGAAGGAAGACAGTACCCTCACATAGATCCCATGGTTATCTCTGCCCGACTCGGTCCCGCCGAAGTTTACCGAATCCTGGTAGATACTGGAAGCTTAGTAAACATCCTGTTCAAACACGCATTCGATAAAATGAAGCTATCAATGAAGGATGTATCTCCCTGCGATAAACCACTACACGGTTTCACTGGAGATGCGAAGATGCCTCTCGGACAACTGGACCTCTTTGTTGAGATTGGAAGCCATCCCCGCTCCATTATACGGAAACAGACATTTGTGCTAATAGAAAACCGTTCGGCCTACAACGCCTTCTTAGGAAGGCCAGCTTTGTCTGATTTCCAAATTTTCCTAGCCCCATGGTGCCTAAAGATGAAATTTCCAACGGACAATGGAGTAGGGGAAGTAGAAGGAGACCAGGACGTTGCTCGAGACTGCTATGTGACTGAACTTCGCAATAACCACAGGAAGGATAAAGGGAAGGGTGTAGAGATTGCCCTCTGCACAAAAAGTCTGGAAGCATAGCAACTAAAGAAAGCCCCTCCTCTTCGATATACCAGCGACCCTTTCAATGAATTAGACCCTAGGGACAAAGAGGAGGAGGCCACCGCTGAGCCTGCAGAGGCTATGGAGTTTATATCTGTAGACAAGCACGACTCAAGTAGACTATTGAAAATTGGGTCCCAACTAAAAGCCGAATTGAAGGAACAACTCATCGATTTTCTCCGCCACAACTTGGATGTATTCGCTTGGTCACACGCTGACATGACCGGAATCTCCCCCGACATAGCAGGCCACGTATTAAACATTGATCCTACCAAGGCGCCTGTAAAACAAAAAAAGAGAAGTATGGGGGCAGAGCGATCAGCAGCCCTCGATGAAGAAGTAAAGAATCTACTCGCCAATGACTTCATACGAGAAGCTGTTTACCCGGAATGGATCGCCAACCCGGTACTGGTAAAGAAGGCTAATGGGAAGTGGCGGACCTGCATCGACTTCTCCAACCTAAACGACGCCTGCCCAAAGGATTGCTTCCCACTTCCCAGAATCGACCAACTTGTAGACAGCACAGCCGGGCACGAGCTCCTATCTTTTATGGACGCATACTCAGGATATAACCAAATTCCTATGCATGCTCCCGACCAAGACCACACTAGCTTTATCACCGACCGGGGTTTGTACTACTATAAGGTAATGCCTTTCGAACTTAAAAATGCAGGAGCCACCTACCAGCGCCTCGTCAACAAGATGTTTGCGGGGCTAATAGGACAAACTATGGAAGTATATGTGGACGACATGCTGGTGAAATCACGGAAAGCCAAAGATCACATAAGCCACCTAGGCGAAATGTTCCAGGTACTTCGACAGTATGGAATGAAGTTGAATCCACTAAAGTGCTCCTTCGGAGTATCATCGGGAAAATTCTTAGGGTTCATCGTCCATGCCCGAGGGATTGAAGCAAACCCTGAACAAGTCCGAGCGCTAAGGGATATCAAGATACCTTCCACCCGAAAGGAAATGCAAAGCCTAAATGGAAAAGTGGCCGCCCTAAGCCGATTCATCTCCAAGGCAACGGACAAGTGCGTCCCCTTTTTCGAAGCTCTAAAGAAAGATAAAGGAAAGTTCGAATGGATGGACGAATGCTTAACCGCTTTCCTTAACCTAATCGAACACCTCCAGAAACCACCGGTACTCTCGACTCCAAGCGAAGGCGAAGAATTATATCTATACCTTGCTGTGTCATCTCACGCTCTAAGCGCTGCCTTGGTAAGGGAAGACAACCGCACGCAACGACCAGTTTACTTCGTCAGCAAAAGGTTTACTGGGGCAGAAGTCAGATATCCTAAACTTGATAAGTTAGCATACTGTTTACTAATCACATCACGGAAATTGCGTCACTACTTCCAGTCCCATTCCATCAAAGTTCTGACCGATCAACCGCTAAGGCAGGTACTCCATCGTCCCGACACTTCTGGGCGATTACTTAAATGGTGTATTGAACTGAGTCAGTATGATATCACCTATCACCCTCGCACCGCCATCAAGGGACAGGCCATGGCTGATTTCATTGCAGAGTTCACTACCAACGAAGATCAGGAGCAATTGGAAATAACAGAAGATATCAAGTGGAATCTCTTTGTAGATGATGCATCAAACGAACAAGGCTCGGGGGCAGGTGTGGTAATAATCACTCCCAGGGGAAACAAACTGCACTATGCTATAAGGTTGGAGTTCGCTGCCACCAACAACGATGCAGAATATGAAGCAGTGATAGTTGGACTAGAAATTGCCATAGAAATCGGGGCCAATTCTTTGTGTCTTCACAGCGATTCTCAACTTATTGTTAATCAAATACTAGGAGAATTCCAAGCTCGAGAAGAACGACTCATAGCATATCTAAAGAAGACCAAGTTACTTCTCAGCCGATTGGACCACTACTTAGTCAAACATATCCCTCGGGAGGAGAACCGAGAGGCCGACGAATTAGCAAAGCAAGCAAGTGTGAGAGACATCACCATCTTCGGGGCAGTAACCATCTCAAAGCAACTGGCCCCAAGTTTTGAGCAAGTAAATCTGATAGCTGCAACCGAAGAAGCAACTTGGATGACTCCCATCCGAGACTACCTACAAAGTGGCACTCTACCCAACGGGCGTAACGAAGTCAAGAAAATCTTGAGGAAAGCATCCCGCTACACAATACAAGAAGACATCCTCTATCGGCGCAGATTCTCTAACCCGTTATTAAGGTGTGTCGCCGGGAGAGAAGCCAAGGAAATCTTATCCAACATCCATCAGGGGAGCTGCGGAGATCACACCGGAGGGCAAACATTAGCAAAAAAGATACTCCGATACGGATATTTCTGGCCCACCTTAAGCAAGGACGCCTTAGATTTCGTCAAGAGGTGTGACAGATGCCAGAAATTTGCTAAGATTCCACGGCTACCAACAACTGAGATTACTCAAATGACCAGCCCTTGGCCCTTCGCAATATGGGGAATTGACTTAATCGGCGAGCTACCGATGGGCCGAGGCGGGGCCAAATATCCTATAGTGGCAGTTGATTATTTCACCAAATGGGTGGAAGCGGAACCTCTGAATAAAGTATCTTCAGCAAAAGTTATTAACTTCTTAATCAAAAATGTTCTATGCAGGTACGGAATCCCACTCAAAATCATATCAGACAATGGACTTCAGTTTGACAGCGAGGAATTCGCCAACTGGTGCCAAGAACACGGAATTCATAAAAGCTTCTCATCCGTAGCATATCCCCAGGCAAACGGACAAGTCGAAGCAGTCAACAAAATTCTGAAAACTCTGATCAAAAAGAAGCTCGAAAAGTCAAAGAGCGCTTGGGTGGATGAACTCCCTACGGCACTGTGGGCCTACCGCACATCTTTCAGAACATCAACGGGGCACACTCCTTTCTCTTTGGCATACGGATCGGAGGCTATGCTCCCAGTTGAAACCATTGTGCCTTCCCACCGTAGGATCCACTATAACCCGGAAGAGAATGAAGAGCTCCTCCACATGTCTTTGGATCTAGTTAAGGAGAGAAGAAATGATGCAGTCCTTAAAACAGCAGTCCACAAGCAGAAAGTGGCAGCGCAATACAACTCCAAAGTCAAGCATCGTACCTTACAAGAAGGGGATCTTGTCCTCAAGCGAATCTTCCCTCGCCCCGGAGCACTAGACCCAATCTGGGATGGACCATATGTAATTCATAAAGATCTCCACAACGGAGCCTATATTTTGTCAACAGTGGACGGAGAGGTGTTCCAGAGGGCATGGAACATCCAGCACCTCCGTCGATACTTTTCTTAACTTGTACTGCCCATATGAAGTGAATTAACAAAGAGAATCAGTGGACGTAGGCCTTTTCATGCCGAACCACTTTAAAAAACTTTGTATCTTTTTTTTAACTTGTTCCTTTATATCTTGGCTACTTGTTAACTTTATCCTTTTCTGTTGAACAAAATCCTACGCGTATAGCATCTCCACTCAAAGCACTCCACGGCGTAACTTCACCTGGGCAAAACCTAACAGGTACTATGTGAATCTATGCCCTCGCCAATGAGACACTTTTGCTCCAGCATCCCTCTGCTGCGGGTTAACTCATTGCTCGCGACGGCCCTTAAAGCCAACTGTAATGAGCCGATTATAAGCCACCGAGAAGGCCGACTATAGCCGAGGCAGCTCATTACGGCGTTAGGCTCGCCGGCAACTGTGAACCGACTATAAGCCCCAACATAAGGTGTGGCCAGCCAGGGGCAGTTCACAGTTGACGATCGGCACCCATGATAGCCGGCCACAGTAAATCGAATAATACCCATGATTACGGGCCATAACGGCCCGGGTAGTTACTGTACGCGATCTCGGCTCCGATGTGTCTTAAGTGCGGCTGTGGTAAAAAAGAATTAACTCCCCGCGGAGGCGTAAGATGGGTGACAAATGTCTCCAAGACCCACAGCTAGGGAAAGTGAATACAAAACCCGTTTGCCACGAACTTAAGCACATCTAAGGCCTTCCGTGATTGGAAGTTTTACTATTTCACATATTTCAATTTTACTTAAAAAGATTTCCTCCTATCCTCTATAACAATCCATAAAGTACAGGATACAGAGTAGGAGATACTCGCCAATGGATGCAGAGATTCACAATCGGATGGCAGGGCATTCAACTGCTTTCCATGCTCGGTCATACAAGATATTCGAAACTGCCATCTACAAACAGAACATGAAAGGCGGTATTTTCTTCCTTTATGTGCAAATGCATGACTATAATTTGTTCACACCACACACTAACATTGCAAGTCATGGAATTATGTCTTAAACCAGAACCCGACATCAAACACAATTTAATTACAAGAATATACATAGCTATATTTCTCATACGACATGCCAAAATAACAGCAAACATTCAAAAGACGACAAAATCAGCTTAAGTTAAAGAATTACACGTCAAAAATAAGACTATTTATTACAAGTGGCAAAATATTACAACCTAAAGGCTACTTTACTATTTTTCGACTAACATATACAACACTATCAAATCCACAAAAAGAGTTTTTCCAGGTATAATCAAGGGGCCGGATGCAGTGGAGCTTTATCCTTGTCATGTTGACCCCCTGTCCAGTCAGAAAAAGGATTCATTAGCAATAAGCAACCAAGTTAATGGAGAAACTAAAAAGCGAGACTTACCAGCGCCTGCTTCCTGACTATCCTGATCGTCATCCTCTACCTGCACGCCTACCTCCTCAGCGGCAAGCAACCGCATGCCTTCCTTCACCGCCACCTTCTCCTCCTTGGCAAACTGAGCAGTGACCGCATCCATGCTGAAGACCACGCCACCATCTTTATCCGCATCGGCCTTAGCCTCCTCCAAAGCCCGAAGATATATCTTAGCCATGACCCTAGGATAATCATCCATCCAAGATAGGTTGCCCTGCTTCCAAGTTCGGAAGTACATGTCCTGAAGCATTTCATCCATCATCCCCTCATTCTCCTCAAACTCCCTCATCCGGGCCTCGGAAGCCGACAACCTTCTAACAGCAGCTTCTCTCTCCAAACGGTATCTCGAGCAGTCAGCCTGAAGGGATTTCCGCATCGCCTCCATCTCCTCCTTCAGCCTAACCTGAGCAAGCTCTACGGCTTCAAGCTTCCCCGACAGCTCCTCTACCCGCTCAAGATCCGCCCTCCGAACCTCATCCACTGTCGAGATGGCCATATTTATCTGTTCCTTGCAGGCGGCCTCCATCTTCCGCAGTTCCGCCTTACTAGCTTCCTCCATAGCCTTCCTCAATCGCCCGGAGGCAGCCTCATGCTGAGAAATCTGAATGGCCTGGTCAGCGAGCTGTTTGGCCTGGTCCGAAACCATCAATCTTAGTCGGATGTTGGCACTCCCAATCTCCTCTCTAGCCTTAACCAGCTGGGCATGATGCCCCATCAGCTTCCTAGTCTCCTCCGCCACCCGATCAATACTAGCCTTGGCCTCGTCTCCCATGGTAACTATCCGAGTGGTAAGTAGATCAAGATCTAAGGACTTAGCCTCATCAAGCACCCGTACCATGGGATTGCGGGGAAGAAGGTGCTCACCAGTAACCTCGTCAAAGGTAATGTCGTGGGAACTTGGATCCAGATCAGGATGACCCGCAAATGGATTACGAGCCAAGTCAGGACGGTCGACATGAGTAACAGAAGGGTTTCCGGACGGGTGCGGAGAAGGTGCAAACTCGCTGTCCTCCTCCGTGATATCATGAAGAGGCTGAGCCGGGAGCTGAGGACCGGGCGAAGGTTCGAATAAAGGTCGACTCCTCTTTCTCTGCTGAATACCCTCTTCGATAACCCCGAGAAGAGGACGGTAGCCGACTACATCCCCGGAGCGGTGGGTCGAAGGCTTCGGCTTGACAGAAGTTTTGGAAAGCTTGTACTGTTCAAGCCCGTGCCGAAGATCTAAGGCCTTGGCCGTTTTACCTGCTCCTGATATGAAGAAAAAGTGTCACAAGCATATATTGATCTATAATTCAAGAAAACATGGCAAATTAAAAGGTAATAAGAAAGGAAACACATCTGTGGTTGTACAAACCCTGGGGAGGAGTAGGATACTGCAATAAGTCCTGGATTTCATTCCAGGACGGGAGCGGGTCATAAAATATTCCTAAGTCCCTATCATAAATGGAGCCCGCAGGAATCAAAAGTTCACCTTGAGTCATCGGAGCCACCTTGGCTGGGATAGTATGAGGAGGCTCGCTTGCGCCAGTTCCAGCCATGTCAGTTTTCCCAGTTTTCTCTACCAAAGCCGGATCTTCGTCCAGCCCCTCGAAAGCCTGGTGGAACGCATCATCCGTCCACTCCTGAATCTCACCCGCTTGCCCAGGAAGCAAGGCCCCGATGCCATCGCCACCTTTATCACCTTCCCGACCATCTCCTCCCTCACCTCTTTCCTCCTCTTTGTCTTCCTCCTCCTGGGTAAGTGGACAATTGCTGGGGGAGGGACCGTCCGACTTCTTGAGTTTCTTACCTCCGACGGCTGGAGGTTTTGTGAAAGGTTTCCTCTTGCTACTCTCTACCGTAACACCTCCCTTAGTCTGAGCAGCCACCCTCTCCTCCGCCGTTTCCCTCAGCTTGACTACTGACTGCTGTGGAAGGATTAAGTTATACTCCAGGAGGGTCGCATTTCTGATCAGGAAGGCAGATGATCTATACTTCCCGAGAATAGCTTCTATCTCCGCCGCTATCTGAACCAGGCGGTCAGTCTCCACAATCGCAAAGCCACCTGTCGCTAGCAAAAAATGAGAAAGTATGAGAAGAAGCATCGCAATCGGAATGGAAATTATAAGTAAAAGCATCAACTTACATCCAGAAGTAAAGCGCCGAATTGAAACGGAGTCGTCCCTGACAAAGAACCACTCCTTCTTGAACATGCTGAATTTAGAATACAAATCCAAGACCGGCTTGAAGGTCACAGCTGACTCCAAGCTAATGTATGGGGACCCCTTCTTATAGCCCCTCAGATTATATAGATACCGGATCTCCCGGTTGGAAGGAGCACGACCATACTTCCTCTGGAAAATGACGAAGAGGCTCACCAATATAGCATAGGAGTTGGGTTGAAGCTGGAAGGGGGCCACCTTTAGATATGTGAGGAAGCTGGCTATCCAAGCGTTAAGAGGAGGAATGGCACCACACATGCAGTGGTATCTGCTATAGGCGAAGTACCCTTCAGGAGGATCGTACGGCATAACTTCTCTCCCTGGCAACAGCAAGTGCGCCCTATCAATTCCAAAAGATCGGGAAATGACATCAAGCTGCTCCTCCTTGAGGGAGCTAGGAAAGCAATCGGGCGGGGAGTTCGGAAGCTCCTGAGGGCCGTACCCGTCCACTAGTGATCTCGGGATAGATCCATGACGTTCCGGACCTGGCTGAACAGGGGGCACTGAGGAAGTTTCTCCTTCGCCCTGGGACTTCTTTTTATCCGAGCGGGTTTCTGCTTTTCGAGACATTATCTGCAACATAGGAAAGACAGGTTATTAGAACAAAGGATATAAACAGGCAAAATTTTCAAGGTCATTCGGCATTCACATCACTCAAGTTCGTTCGGCATTCACGTGTGCAAGGTCATTCGGCATTCACATCACTCAGGCAAGTTTATTCGGCACTTCACATACGCAAGTTCGTTCGGCATTCATGTACGCAAGTTCATTCGGCATTTCACATACGCAAATTCATTCGGCATTCACTCAAGTTCATTCGGCGAATGGAAGTCGAATACCTAATTCGGCAGTAGGATAAAAACTGATTCGGTTGTTTGAATTTGTCTCGTTCGGTAGAAGGTACCAAAGCCCCAGGCCCTTATTTATAGGCAAGCGTAGATGACCGGACCGGTCGAAAAAAAAAAACAAAGCACGGCACATGCCGGCATATGCCCCACTTTGGGGGGCAAATGTTGGGCGTGTTCTCACCCAGGAGAACTCAAGAGCAAGAAGCTGATTCATTCACGCTCGCCTAAGTTCCATCCGGTCTTCAAGACTGCCGAACCAATCTTCTTCAAGACTGCCGAACCAATCTTCCTCAAGGTTGCCGAACCAACCTCCTTCAGACAATGCCGAACCAACCCTCTTCAAGGCTGCCGAACCAACCACCTTCAGACAATGCCGAACCAATCGACTCCAAGGTTGCCGAACCAACCTCTTTCAGACAATGCCGAACCAACCCTCTTCAAGGCTGCCGAACCAACCACCTTCAGACAATGCCGAACCAACCCTCTTCAAGGCTGCCGAACCAACCACCTTCAGACAATGCCGAACCAACCCTCTTCAAGGCTGCCGAACCAACCACCTTCAGACAATGCCGAACCAACCCTCTTCAAGGCTGCCGAACCAACCTCCTTCTAACCTTCGCTGAACCAATTCATCTCCTACCACCGGACCAAACGCTACCGGACCAAGACGTGCCAGGCCAGATCACATCAGCCCAGGCCCACCAGCAGCTATATATATCCAAGACCCCTGCTCCCAACCTCACTCTATAAATAGAGGGGCAGGGGTACAACAATGGGGACAAGTTTTGAGAGTTCAAGCACGGAAGGAACTTTCAAACAAACAACTTTCTTTTACTTGTATCAAAGCTTTGTACTTGTAATCAAAATAAAAGAAGAGAAATAACATATAAAGTGGACGTAGGCACATTCTGGCTGAACCACTATAAATTTGCGTGTCTTTTTACAGTTTAGCCCCTGCTTTTCATATATTTGCATAAATCACTCAAATCGCTAAGAACAACATAAGATCTACTAAATCATACAACTTTGAGGTGTTTGTCCATTTTTTGTGTAAACAACCTGAAAGCAAGAAGTTTACTCATTGTTTTAATTGTGGAAAAGCTGGACATTATAGTAACCAATGCCCTGACCCCAAGATACCCAGAGGAGGATGCTATAATTGTGGAAAGATGGGTCATCTCAAGAAGGATTGCCCAGAAACCAATAGGGGAACAGCAAGGGTAGGAGCTTTGGCAGCAAGTAACACTGGGAATGTTGGGCAACTTGAAGGTATAATTTTTATTCATACCCAACCCATATCAGTAATATATGACACTGGTGCCTCACATTCACTAATATCTTTGGAAATTGTAAAGAAGTTAACACTTGCATGTGTTTCCATTGATCAACCCTTGGTTGTACACAGTCCCATAGGGAGTCATTGCATGTTGGGGATGAAGTGTATGGGTCTGAAATTAATTATAGGGGGTTATGAATTTAATTCAGACTTATATACCTTAAATTATCCTGGTATTGGGATTATTTTGGGGGTAGATTGGTTAATGAGAAATAAAGCAATTTTAAATTTAGAAAACCTTACTATTTCTTTGGAAACAAATGAAGGCAAAAGAATTACCATCTTAAGTGAAATAGCAAAGAATACATGTTTTAATAAAATCTGGAGTATTAATGAAGTTCAAAAGGAATTAAAAATAGAGGAAATCCCAGTAGTCAATGAATATGTAGATGTGTTTGGAGAAGTGAAAGGAATTCCTCAAAACAGACCAGTTGAATTTAAAATAAAATTAATTCCTAGAACAAATCCAATCATTAAGAAGCCTTATAGAATGGGTCCAAAAGAGTTGGTAGAATTAAAACATCAACTAGAAGAATTAGAAGAGAAAGGATTCATAAGATCAAGTAGTTCCAGTTGGGGTTCCCCAGTGCTATTTGTCAAAAAACATGATGGAACAATGAGGTTGTGTGTAGACTACAGAGATTTAAACAAGGTGACTATTAAAAATAAGTACCCACTGCCTAGAATAGATGATCTATTTAATCAATTGCATGGGGCTAAAATATTTTCAAGGCTAGACTTAGCCTCTGGATTTCATCAGATGAAAGTTGCAGAGGAAAGCATTGAGTACACAGCCTTTAATACAAGGTATGGCCTTTATGAATTTCTAGTAATGCCATTTGGCTTGACCAATGCTCCCTCCTATTTTGTAGACTTGATGAATAGAATTTTTAGAGACTTTTTGGATAAGTTTGTCTTGGTATTCATAGATGACATATTAATTTATTCAAAGAGAGAAAATGATCATGCCATGCACCTACATTTAGTATTATCCAGACTTAGAGAAAATGAATTAAAAGCCAAGTATTCAAAGTGTATATTTTGGCAACATGAAGTAAAATTCTTAGGACACATAGTGTCACAGCAGGGAGTAAGTGTAGATCCAAGCAAGGTCATTGCAGTTCAATCATGGAGTAGACCCAAAACAGTGACTGAGGTGAGGTCATTCTTAGGTTTGGCAGGGTATTATAGGAGGTTCATCAAGGATTTTTCAAGAATAGCCGCACCAATGACTAAACTAACCAAGAAGAACCAACCATATGTGTGGACTGAGCAGTGTGAACAAGCTTTTGAGAAATTGAAGCAAGCATTGGTGGAAGCTCCTGTCCTACAAATCCCAGAAGCAAATGAAGGAATGGTTGTATACACTGATGCTAGTGGGTCTGGGTTAGGTGCAGTGCTTATGCAACATGGCAAGGTAGTGGCATATGCATCAAGACAGCTTAAACCCAATGAAACCAAATATGCAACTCATGACCTAGAATTAGCTGCAATAGTGTTTGCACTAAAACTATGGAGGCATTATTTGCTTGGGGCAAAATTTGAATTATTCACAGATCATCAAGCATTGAAATATTTATTTTCTTAAAAAGATTTAAATATGAGGCAAGCAAGGTGGTTGGAGTTTCTAGCTGCATATGATTTAGATATATTGTACACCCCTGGAAAAGCTAATAGAGTGGCAGATGCTTTGAGCAGAAATCATGTTAGGTTAGCCAGTTTGATGATTGATGAGTTTAAAAATCTTGCAGTGCTTGGGGAGGCAGATATATACAGCAAGGATGCAGTGAATTTTAAAGAGCATGGTGATATGGTGGAGTATGGCACACTGGGAATAATCACAGTGAAGTCTAATCTGGTGGAGAAAGTTGGTAGCATGCAAGATCAAGATCAAAATCTAAAGGAGAAGAAAGAAATGTTATTAAATAACATTGAGTCAGAGAATTTTAAAATAGATTCCCAAGGTTATTTGAGGAAAAATGATAAGCTTTGTGTACCAAACATTGCAGAATTGAAGGAAGAAATCATGAATGAGCATCACAAGACCAGGTACACCATACACCCTGGTGGTACTAAGATGTATCATGATTTAAAAAGAGGCTACTGGTGGCCAGGGATGAAGCAAGCAGTGGCAAGATATGTGGCAAAATGTTCCACATGTCAACAAATTAAAGCAGACCACCAAAAGCCCTCTAGCATGTTGCAACCTTTGGAGGTACCTCAGTGGAAGTGGGAAAGCATTTCCATGGATTTTGTGGATGGTTTGCCTAGAACTAAGAAAGGCAATGATTGTATATGGGTAATTGTTGATAGGCTAACCAAATCAGCTCACTTTGTTCCTATCAGGTCAGATAGAAATGCATCTAGGCTTGCACAATTGTTTATTAAAGAAGTGGTGAGGCTACATGGCATACCCAAGACTATTGTAAGTGATAGAGACACTTTGTTCACCTCAAGATTTTGGGAAAGTTTCCAAGAAGCAATGGGAACACAACTTTGTTTAAGCACTGCCTACCATCCTCAAAGTGATGGGCAAACAGAGATAGTGAATAAAATATTGGAAGATTTACTTAGAGCATGTGTGCTTGATTTTGGGGGTAATTGGGAGGATCATATTCACTTGGCAGAATTCACTTACAACAATAGCTATCAATCAACCATAGGAATGGCTCCCTTTGAAGCCTTGTATGGGAGACCTTGCATGTCTCCTGCCTGTTGGTTGGAAGCAGGAGAGGGTGTACTATTGGGGCCAGATCATGTTAAAGAAACCACCAACATGATTGAATTGGTTAGGCATAGAATGAAGGCAGCACAATCAAGACAAAAGTCTTATGCAGACAGAAAGAGAAAGCCAATGGAGTTTGAAGTAGGAGAGCATGTTTTTCTGAAAGTATCACCAATGAAGAAAGTGTTCAGGTTTGGAAAATCTGGTAAGCTATCACCAAGATTTGTAGGACCATATGAAATTATACAGAGGATTGGTGCTATGGCCTACAGACTTAAGTTACCTGAGGAGTTGAGTGGTGTGCATCCTGTATTTCATGTTTCTCAATTGAGAAAATGGGTGCATGATGAAGGAGCAATTCTGGAGTCACCTACTCAAGTTCAAGTCCAGAAGAATTTGGTTTATACCAATGAACCAGTAGGGATAGTTGCCAAGGAAGAGAAAAAGTTGAGGAACAAGGTGATCAAACTGGTGAAAATCCAATGGAGCTTGGACACTAATGATTGTACATGGGAGGTTGAAGATAAAATGAGGGCTAAATACCCCAATTTGTTTACTGATGAAGAGGTATGTTTAAGCAGCCTAAGATAATTTTTCTAAATATACGTATACATTGTTTGTTTTCATAAAATATGGGTATGGGGTTATGAAGTTAAAACAGGCTATGGATTAGTGCTTTTAATTGGAGAAATTAGGTGAAATTATGGGGACATAATTCCTTTAAGGGGGAGGGTATGTAATGACCCTAAAATAAAAATAAAATGATATATATTTATATTAGAAAATTCTGAGATATATATATATATATAAGTATATATATATATTGCATTAAAACAGAAAAGAATTTGGCAATAAATAAAATAAATGGTAGCTTCTGTTTGATAAAATGCAAGGAATTAAGGTAATTAGAAGAAAATTTGGAACTCAAAATAAATATAGCTTTATGTTCAAAGAATTATGTAAATATATATACACATTTAATATATATGGGGTGTTTGTTGTTTTATATGAAGATAAAATAAAATGAAGTTTAATATAAAGGTTTATATGTCTTATAATTGTGCCAGAAAATAAATAGCATAATATATGTGATTTTTAATTTAAAAGGGAGTTGACTGATTTGACATAAAGGCAGAAATATATATATATATATATATATATACACATATACAGAATCAAATAAAATTTCCATACCATATTTGTTCCAAGCAAATAATTTGTGTAAATGATTTTACATTACAAAGTATGGTAGTATGTCTGATTGAATGGAGGTAATAGATAGGTAGAAAAAAAATATACAAAGTAGATTTTCAGATTTCCTTAAAACTTATAAAAAGAAATAATGAACTGAGGGTCACATGCTTATTTCATGAGTAGAAAAGAGTCATGAAAATAGTATTGAGTGTCTAAAAATGCATGATCCCCGAAATAGCTAATTAAAGTGTGCATTTCCAATTTATGATCACACAGAAATATGATGTGTACATAAACATCTAAGGGTATAAGGGGAATTACCCATTTTCTAAAACCCTAGAATGGATTTATAAATAACTGCACATAACCAAAACCATCACTCTCTCGGGATCAAAAACAAAATAAAATAAACAAGGAGAAACACTAGCTTGAGGCTTTGGGGGATTTGCTGTTCTAAGAAATTAAGGCAGTGAAAGGAGAAACATTATGTGAGTATTTATCTTTTGTGTGCAATGGCATTAAGTCCTATTGCAGGCAGCCTAAAAATACTATGAGTTATTTGAATCTCTGAAATGATTAGTTATGAGTGATATGGATGTTTGTTTGTGCATTTTTGTTTGGAGCATTGATTTGTAATTTGGCTTCCAGAGTTAACATGTTTTAAGTATTCTTGTTCTATCATCATTAAACATGGATCAAGATTAATAGGGGAACATGGGGTTGAGCCAGAAAATATGCAGGCAGTCATATTTCTCTGATATATATAAAAAAAACTAATTTGGTCACTTGGGGGTAGTCAATGATCTGCTTACTTCAGGTGGAAGCAAGTATATGCATGGTGCAACTGCACCCTGAGGCCTTTGTGTATTGGAATAATTTAAACAACCTGGGAGTTTCCATCACAATGCATACATAGTGTTCATTCGACAAGGAGTTAAAGACCATAAAATAAATGGGGGTAGGGGTTTAAAAATCTGGGTTATAAACTTTCAGATTTGGTGTTAGATTTAATCAAGATAAATATTGTTCATTGATTAATTGCTGGGTGGAAGTTTGGAGTATAAATCAGTGATTACTTATCCAAGATTTGATGAGGATGAATTAAAATTGTACACATGATTAATCTTAACTGACTGTTGTGCATTGTATAATTTGTTGAATGTGATATTGTGTCTTCTTGCATGAACCAAAACTTGCTAAGTATAAGACCTGTTAATCTAGGAAGGCATTGCAAGATTACTACAATTATGTACATGTATACAAAATTGATAAATGCTCATACCAGTGTAAACTGACCCTTTTGGTTGCCCTTGCAATCATCTGGGTGTCTCAAAAATTATTTGGGGCAGCTAAATGATTTGCTTGCAGGAAATTGAAGTTGGCTTGATGAGTAAAGAAGGCATTGGCTGCTAGTATAAATAAGAGAGACTTGTTTTAAATTTACAGTTGCTTTGTAATGGAATTACTAGACAAATTCTATTTTCTGTAATTGAAGTACTTGTAGGAAACTTTCTAAGTATTTGGGGTTGAAAACTTGTACTTAAGTAAAATTCATTTTGAATGATATTTGATGGAGTTTGATTTTTATTGATTTTATGATCATCTGATTTGGAGAAAACAAGGGGATGGATATAACACATAAATATAAAATGTGAATGTAATGATCTCTGGTTTTATTGCCTGAGTTTATTCTATGATTTTCTTTAAATAAAATTTCAATAGATTTGACAAGATTTGAATAAGAAATACTCAAGTGGAATAAATGTATGCATGTCAGAGAATTGATACTGAGATATATATATATACATTTGAATCTCTGATTTCTATTGTTTATATTTTGTCTTATGGAAATTAAACAGCTAAGGGGATTTAATTTTTGAAATGAACTCTCAAAGAATTTAGCAGAACATTCAAGTAAAATGAATTTGTGCATGGCAAGTAAATGATACTGGAAGGTGCATAAATTCTGGAAATTTGTATGGATTTGAGCATTTAAAATTTCAAAAAAAAAGGGATCTTTGAGAATAGTAGACCTGGAAGGGTAATGGACTTTGGATATTTGGTTGAACACCTATAAGAAAGTATTTTCCAGAAAACTTGAACTAGGAATAAAAAGGCTTGGAAATTTAGGAGTAGGAATTTTGTAAAAGCTTGTCAAAATGAAGGGTATGGGTTGCAAGTGGTAAAAGGGGGACTATGGCTGGTCAAGGTGGCCATGGGTCAAACCCTTGGAGCCTGGAATCTCTTCATTTCAATTGATGAAGTGTGAGTGCATCCGAGACAAAACCAAGAAAAACACCAAGCAACCCTCAGATAACACCAAGCAATTATAGTGATATACCAAGCAACTAAAAATCTGTACCATGTCAAACATAGAAATGCAATCTAACTTCAATTGTTTAATTTGAGACAGTGATTAGGAAATCACTTTTAATGTTCCTAACTACAAGTAGGATCTTGAAATAATTTTATGCATAAGCCTAATAACTGTCACAAGAACAAATAAATGCTAATAGCCTTATTTAGGCAGATTAATATTTATATATAGTCAGATAACAAGTTTAGTTATTATAATTTGCTAAAAATATACCTCTGGCAGTAGAATAAGATTTAAATAGGAAATCAGTGGCTTGTCAATATCTTGTATGATATTTTGTTTTCAATTTGATTTAAATTGACTCTGATATATATAAAAATATATATGTAAATAATAATAAAGGAGCAATTGTATATCATCAAATATATAATTGGTTTAATCTTTGTACACTGATATGATTATATTAGTAATTACAGGGTCTTGGGAAAAATATTTGGAAACTATATAAAAATTTAAATATAAAAGTATTTGGGGTTTAGTGGTGAGTCCCTCTTGAATAAAAAAAATCTAAGTGATTTTAAAGATGAGGGTCACCACACTCCTACATCCTAAGAGTATATACAAAATGTTTATTTTATTTTATTTATTTACTTTTTTATTTTTATTTTTCAAAATCAAATAGAGGCCCAAACAAAATATGGGGCTTAAAACTGAGTCGACTACTTCGACCTTTTTATCTTAAAGTGTTCTAAGGAAAAATGTTTACAGGTTGGCCTAATAACATCAAATAGTTTAAACAACTTAGACGTCCAAACAAAAACTACAGTTTTAATTAAATATTGCTTATTAAAACCTTCATATCCAATTTAACCCATTTAAAACTTGAGTTAAACTATCTCTTTTTTATCTAAGAGTTTAAAATTTTATTTATCAAATTATTTATCAAAATACCTTTTATTTCAAATCAATTTCCTTTAAGGAAACTTAAGAACAAAATACTCGGTTTTTATTGCAAAACCTTTTTTGAATCATACTACATATATTTTTATATATAAAATAACTTCAACAATTTATTCACTAACGATCACTTTGGGTTCGTTCGGATTCGAACTCATCTCGATCACACAATGCTAAAGGGAACAATTTACTAAGTGCACTATAACGTTCACCTAAGCAATATTCGATTATCACTTAGAAGATTACTCAGGTTACCACAAACTATTCGATGATAATAAACATTTAGACTTATAAATACTGTAGAATACAATAGCCTATGATTTTTGTTTGATGATAATAAACATATATATTTGTTTAAATGTATTTGTTATTGTACTATTTTATTTTGTCCCATAATTAAATAAATATTTGTTGAATAAAATAAATAACTCGAAATTCTTATTTAAGCAAATATTTTATTCCAACAAATATTTTATTACAAATTCAAATAGTACAAATTTGAGCTCTCATTACATTTACACATTTCCAATTCCGAATACAAATTTCAATTACAACACAATTTTCACTATACAATTTCACCTCACTACATAATTCACTCAACACTCGTATTTGATCTTCAACTCTGTTCCAGCCTGTATCCAGCATCTGAACTATCTGCAAAATAAACACCGACGTAGTAAAATTGAAAAAGAAAATATTTTGCAGTGCACAATAAAGTGTGTGTTTGAAAATATTATGTGCCTCGGTTATTTGGTTTGTTCGTCATCATTTTTTTTAAATTCATCTTACACGAACAACTTGTGACATGCACAGTGTATCACTGTACATGCCACAAGGTCGTGCACACCGATATACGCTTGCTTGTTAAAATTGCAAGGACAGGTGAGCACAAGGTCAAACCCAAGCAAAAACTGGATTCAACTCAAATGCAAATGCAAAAACAAGGCAAAATGACAACATGCTCATATATGCAAGAAAATCAGAAATATACACATGAAGGTCAAATCAGACTTCAAGTGAAAAGCAAAATGGAACCAAATTCCAAAGCAACAGTTGAACAAGAACACCAGACCAGGTCAATGAAATGACTCAAAGCAATGCAGTTTTAACTAAATTCAAATTAAGCTCAACTAGACCAGTCTTTCAACCAGACTGTAAATGTACAAAAGCTGGAACAAGACTCAAATCAACATGAAACTAGACCAGTGTGATTGTGTAGTGCAAAACAACAACCAGTGGAACAAGTTCAAAACCAGACCAGTACACTGAAATGCAGACCTATGCAAGCTCAGTTTCAACATGTACAACATGAGGAACCAGTCAGCCATGACTTCAAATACAACATAGCAGTACATACAACATGACAACAGCAAAATGTCCAAGCAAAATGAATAACAATGAAGTTCGGTTTCAAATGCAACCTGACTTCATAGTGCAGTTCAACATGGATGAATACAAGGAACTGGACATGGAACTCAAAGCATCAACAACATGCAACCTTCATTCAAATGGAACCAGAATAGTGCAAAAGAAGTTCACACATTAAAATCAGAATTCAGGGTTAAGTACAGGGCTTGTATCAACATGTAGTGCACATGTATAAAGTGATGTACACATGAAGTAGCAACAACAGTTCATAGAATACAAGTGCACAAGGACAAGTGAGAACTTGAAGTTCAATGCAACTAGACATGTACAAAGCAGTAGAAAATTGAAGTGCACCATACCAGCAAGCACTCGGGTGGACAGAAAATAGCAGTGGGTTATACCATCAAAGCGGTGGGTCATTGTTCAAAGAGAAATGGTCAAACAAAAACAGTGGAGCAGCAATGTTCAAAAAAATCAAAAATATTAGTAGCAGCGAACAAAGTCAAGAGGGTAACAAGTCAAGTCAAGATTATCTAAATTTCAAATGCCAAAGTCGTAGTAGAAAAGAACAGAACCGACTCAACTATGTTTAAGCATATTCGAATATAGTCAATCGGTGAACAAATTAGAATGCATCAAAGATCGTTTGATTACAAATCAACGCAGGTGATAAAATCATGAAAACTTCAAACCCAAAATATACGAACGAATTAATAAGGTTTCTATCCCTATAAATTCAACCTAATTCATCACAGGAAGGAATCATTCGAGTTCATGACAAAAATTCAGAGAGCGTACTTAGAACAAAATCATAAACAAATCCAAAACTCGAATCGAAGTCGAGCATAATCAAAATCAAAAAATGGAAAATCACGTACCAATTCAAACCAGCATTCGAGCTTGACATTTGAAGCAACCGTATGCAATCAAAGCCACGAGTCGATTGACGAAGCAAATCAAAGCAGTTCTTCACTTCAATCGATCGATTTTAAATCCGCGACTTCAAATTCACCAAAACCCTAATTTTGAAAGAGTAACAAAAGTAATCGGTCAGAGTGATATACAAACAGAAGAAAAGGGGAGAGTCGTTTTCTCTTATTTTAATTGGGCCGATTTTATTTTTGAGTGTTGGGCTTCAATTTTAAATAGGGTTTTGTTTTAGTCTTAGTTATAGTTTTATTTTGTAATTTCTTTTTAAAATTGTGTAAATTCCTAGTTGTGTAACTAGGTACAAACTACGGGGCGTTGTTTGAGAATTCGCAACTCAATGGCTGAGTTATGGTAGGATTTTGAGCTTAGAGTTAGGTTAATCGAGTTAGCGGGTATCGCGAGTTTACGTGTTTTTATAAACGACTGATTACTTAATTACTAGTAGAAACCTTGGGGGCAACACGTAGGAAGGTTTTTTCCGAAGCTGGGTAAATCTGTGTGTGATCTCAACTGCATTACTTTTTGTTTTTGTTTTTATTTCCGCATTAATTTTTATTAGTACACCCTATTCACCCTCCCCCCCACTAGGGTGAAAACGATCCTACAAATACTTCCATGGAATACCAATATTACTTTTCTCCAAAATCTTTTGAAATTAATTCAAGCAATACTTGGATTTAAATTCTCAAAAACTCTTTTTACTTATAAAACACTCTTTATAAATCATTTTATATATACCATACTCATATAAAATGTACCTTTAAAATCATCTTATATATTATAATAACTTTTCCTTTATTATAATAAATTTTTCATAAATATTTATTCTCTAAATGTCTTATCTTCCCATTTAGATTATATTAAACAATTTTATTAAAAGTTTACCTTTAATTCAACATCATGAAAAGATGACTTTTAACTTAACATTTTCTCCGAACACCTTATAGTCATATTTTGAAACTTAATTCACAAAGGATTTGTTTTAATGTACTTACAATTACCAAACAATAAACGCTCTTAAATAAGATGAGCATAAATAATCGACAATCAACAAACAACAGTCAATGCTCTAAAACTAACCGAGCATGACTAATCAAACAACAATGATTATAAAGAAATATTATCATTAACAAACAAACACACCATAAATAACTATATGAATTTAAAAATTATTCCTTTATATACATAAAATATAAATCCTAGGTAAAATATCTCATTTACCAAATTTTCAAAATTCAATATTATATATGTTTGCCTTGTTCGAGTGTTTGGTAACCCATGTCAACACCGTGGCATCGTACATCTCAACTAGAATTCATAAACCACTTAGTAGACCAATTAACACAGTACGTTTATATAGCAATAATAAATACGCTCTCGTGTGTATACACACACACACACACACATTCAAACTCATTCTAGGGTATCACTTACCCTATCTCAAATGAGTTTACCCCACCAAAGCCAAGGTTCTCGCATAACCTTACGCCTTGATACCAAATGTAACGATCACCTTTTCGACCTTCAAAAGTTGACACTTAATACATCCACAAAATTCAAATGCTGAGCATCCAAGTGTCGGAAAGGCAGATTTTAAAGTAAAAAAAATAAAAAGAATAAAGGGAATAGAATCTCATAGCGGAACGATAACGTATAATGTAACAAAGACAATGAAAGCTGTCTCTCCAAGATACATAGTATATCAAAGTTAAAACAAACCTCATCAGCCTAGATAATTATAACTTCCTGACCTTATAATTATTGATGGGTATATAATAATAATGCAACGGAAAGTAAAAATACTACGGTAGGTGAGTATCCAGCTCTACCCCATGAGCTCCATGTCACACCAACGACAACCTAGAAAAACTCGGTCTGACCTGAGCATTATAATTAAATAACACTCGAATCAGTCTGAAAAACCAGCATGAGAAAACTCAAGAAATATGGTGAACATATAACAACTCTGTAAGACCACGCCGCTAAACACGAAATGGATTTTACCTCACAAGAACAACATCCATAGATGAAAGAACGGAAATAATCGGAACAAAATCAAACTTAAAAGAATGGAAACAAATAATTAAACATCGAGAAGAGTTCCAGGCACTTCTCGATGCAATTAAGAAAATGATTCAAAGTTTTGAATCAAATAAGGAAAAGAATTTTTCCAACAATGACTAAGAGGGCGTGCCCCCTTACCGAAAGTATACCTCTAGAATATACTAGAGAACTACGATTGCTCTCGGAAACCTCTATGCCGAAACCCACCAACCTTACTGAGCATTCGAGTATTTCACATCTCCATGTGCATGCAACCGAAACCAATCTAGAGTAGATGTGACAATACCCTAGTACTACCTTAGGGAAAAAATGAAGCTGGACAAGTTGGGACAGTGTTGCTTCCTATCTTGACTCGATAGCATTCTTAACTCTAAGAATAACAAGAGTTTGAATGCTCCAAATGAGCAAGAAAATCGTCTCGAATCAGCGAAGGCAAAGAAGATAGCAGAATATCGCGAATAAAAGAATGATCTTATATTAAAATTAAATCTCTTAAAACATTCGATTCACACTTGCGCTTGATTGTCACATCACAAATATTTGTAAAAAAAACTTTGAAAACACTCCTTAAAAATATTCTTTTTAAAGATAAAATTATATTTCTAAGTGTATTAAAAAGAAGGATACAAAACAAATGTCATTAAAACATTGTTTACTATAAACCCAAAACAATTTACACTTAGCTTTATTTTTAAACATTCCTCTTAAAAATATTTCTTATTTATAAACTATCATTTATAACTTTTAAAATAACATTTATTATCCCGAAAAGATAATTAATCAATTTAAAGTATCTTTATCAATTTTAAAACAGTGTTAATCATCCTAAAAGATAATTGATATAATTCTTTTATAAATTTCAAACCACATTAGTTATCCAGAAAGAAGATTAACCAAATTTGTAATCTTTTTATATATTTTGAAAAACATTAATTATCCTGAAAGATAACTAATCAAATTTATGATCTTTTCACAAATTTAAAACAACATTAATTATCCCGAAAGATAATTAATTAAATTTATAATCTTTTTATAAATTTTGAAACAACATTAATTATCTCGAAAGATAATTGATCAAATTTATAACTCCTTTTCTAAATTTTAAATAACGCTTATCCTTTATTTTAAAATCCTCAAAAATATTTGAAAATATGGTTTAAACAACTTTCAATGAGTAAAAACACGACCAAACATTTATTTTGTAAAAATACAAGCATAAGCTCAATACACACAAAGGTTTAAGGAGATGATTATTTTATAAGTGATAGTATAACGATAATCGCTATGATAACACTTACACAAATCAAATAGTAGGTACAAATACTTCAACCAAACATCAATATAAGCAACTTAAGAATATAAGTATGATGCATATAACAGTAAATTTATAATGGCGAGAAATCCTTTAGGATCTATCTACAACAGTCCTCTGCAAAATATTGGTTGTTTATGCAATCCGCTTTTCAAGCTGGAACTCAAATCCAAACAAACAATCAGACAATAATAAAAACATATTATTATTAACAATTAGTAATCAATAGCTAACAAGATGTTAGGAGATCAGACTGGGCACTCAATGGAAGTCTATTTGGATGACATGCTCATGAAGTCACGGCGTTTGAGAAACCACATTGATAATTTGGCAGAGATGTTCAAAGGTATGGAATGAAGCTCAACCCTTTGAAATGTTCATTTGGCATTGCGTTAGGGAAATTTCTAGGCTTCTGTAACATATCCTGCTTGGAGGCCCAAAAATAACGGCTACGGATGCTGCAGTCATCCATAGTTATTAATCCTCGGCGACCAAATACGGTAATATTAGATAAATTAATATACCAAAAACACATGGATATGGAAAAGTTAAAAATTTCAAAACAACTTTCACATTCCATTCCAAAAACCATTTCAACATTCTTTACATAATCCCACAACGTTAACCACGTTCAAAAAAATATAATTATTACAATATACCCCAAGAGCGACATATGAAGATGCTCCCTTGGTGATCAGAGTGTATAATAGGCAATAAACAACTTTGCCTTAACCAAACAACACAGCGGGAACACATGAGAAAGAACCCAAATAACTATATGCCTCTTGCACGACTTCGGAAGCTTATTCGTCTTAAGAGGTACCTGAAAACCTCAAATCTCAAGCTACTCAAAATCAATTGAGTACCCAAGAGTTTAAGGGAAAAACATAAACTTTGAGTCATACATAAAGCTTGGTATGAATAATAATCTACCATCTCAAATTATTAAGATATCTAGTGAGACCATGCTGCTTATCGGAACGGGTTTCCCATTACTAGTATCTTAAAAACCTTTATAAACCATTTTCTTTGCCCCTGCATCCATAATGGTTAATTCAATTCAAACATTATTGTGTGATGATATGCAAAACAATTGAATCAATTCTGGATTACCCATCCCTATTCATTTTGATTATCTGTCATAATTATAGTTTCTAGGATTACTATTAACCTAATAGTTTTCATGGGATCAGCATGAACCTATTGGTAATTCCAATATCATTTCTTTTATCCTAATTTTCATGGGCTGACTAGGAACCTATTGCCTATCTGTAAATATTGCATTTTCTTATCGGATATAGTTTTCATGGGCTTACTATAAACCTGTCTAACTGACATCTTCAATTTTTACATCAAGGGCTAACTATGAACCTATTGGCCCTTGCCTATATCATTCTCCTTACACAGTTTTCATAGGCTTACTTTTAACCTATTAGCCATTGTCAATATCTTTTATTTATATTCACTACTAGGTCAACCTAACTGGTTATTCTACCTTTTTCCAGAATACAGTTTTGGATTCATTATAAAGTGAATACATACATATATGGAGAAGCAAACAATATAACTTGGTTAATTCTTTTAACCCATTAAGACTTCTTCATAAATTCCATTTCAAAATACTTTATATGTTAATATGTCATGGTTTTGCTTTCAAATGAGGTGGGGTTATTTGTTTCAAAAACTACACTTTCAGAATCTTCGAAACCTTGCTTTCGACCCTACTAGATAGCCTCCGTTGAAAGCATATATCTCTTTTCAAAACATTAAGCTTATGCCTATAAAAACACTTTAAAATCTTTCTTTTGAACCTTTAGAATATAATAAAGTGTTACTTATTAATTATTAGAAGCATAGCTTCGAAACCATTGGAAGTATCTCTTCCTAAAGCATTGAAAGTCCTTCTTACGACATCATTGGGTTTACCTTTAAAAATATCATTTGGGTCGAAGAAAATATATAAACGAAAGTATCTCTTTCGAAACCATTCTTTATCATATAAGAATATTGGGGAATTTATGATGGCGTCGATACCATCCCTTTCGACAGAGTCGAAAGCATACATTTAAAATATTGAAGGATAGCTTCGAAACCCCTTTCGAAACCATTACCTTCGAAACCCCTAACCCTTTCGAAAACATTTAGAAAGAGGCTTAGTATGGCTTTAAAACTAACAATACCTTTCGACGGCATTAATAACGTCAATACACTCGAAAGGCAAAAGAATCGACGGTAGGGCTTCGACTAGGTCGGAACCTCTTCTTTAAAAAGCATTAATTTATAACTAAAGGAACTCTTTCGAAACCCTTTTTTCTATTAAAACAAACATGGAAACCCCTTAGAAAGCAATTATAAAACTCATTTCAAAAACATACGGATCGACTAAGTCGAAAGCTTAGTAAAACAAAGACAGGCGCTTTTCTTTTTAAAACAAACTAAGGTAACGACCCCATCAGAAGCTATGCTTTCGACACCATACCTTTCGCCTTTCTCCAATCCACTACGTATCACCTAGATGATACCCTGTGTATTGAATTTAGCTTAATGGGGTTTAGACATAGTCGAAGGCGAAAGGTAAGGGGCGAAAGGTACTCTGAATATAGGTGAAACCTACTTTGCTGGGTTAAATACTAAATAAAGCAACTTATATAAACTAACTTGCCTACGTGTAAATTTCTTATTGGTTGCCTTAACTTTTCCCATGCTTTTCAAAACTAACCGCCTTTTTATTTTGGATAAGTATCAAACTTAAACTTTTGCATGTAAAACCTTCCTTTTAATTTACACGTAAATCATTTTGATCCTCTGCTCAAAATAATTTATTTTGTATATCAAATCACTTAAGAAAAATCCCCAAAAATCACAAAAAATTACTTTGATCGTGTTATCTAACATATCAAAATTTCAAACCCAAATTTTCAATATATTTTTCTGAAATAAATTATCAACCCAACGTGCTATATCTTCATTCAAAAATTCAAAATAATCTTTCCATAGCTTGGAAAATTATCAAACTTAAAACCCAACTCTAAAATCATGTTTTGCATAACATAAATTTTTTCCATGGCATTTAAATATCAATATCACATGGTTTTGATCTAAAACCGTATAAACCATTGTTTAAACAATCTTGTTTAAATTTAAACAACCCATAATTCAAGCATATCATCATTAAACATTATATATACGAATTCAAACTTAAATCCAAAACATATATTCAACAAATAGAGATAGCAATTATTATTCACCTTAATCTTTGATAAGGAAAGTGGATTGAGATGAATTTGATTCCCCTTTTTAATTCTTTAACTTTTCCTTTTGAATTTCCTCTTCTTTTCTTCCAATTAATGGCCGGCCTTTCCTTTCTTTTTTTACGTTTTTCTTTTGTGAGAAAATGAATATGAGTGTGAATGGCTTAAGGATAAACGTATATATATAAAGGTAAGGTTAGGTGTAGTTAAATCCCATTATACCCGTACATAATTTAATTAATCTATAAACCATTGTTTTAAACTCATTTAAATTAATAAGCATGGCCACTTATATTTATTCAAATCTCAATCCCATTATCACTTAACATTACATTATTCTATTTAATTTATCTAATTAAATATCCTGAATAATGTTATTTAAAATTAGGGGTGTTACAGGCTCCCCTCCTTAAGTAATTTCGTCCTCGAAATTCAGTAAGAACTAACTACAAATCATAACAAATATCTGTAACAACTCCTAACAACCATACTAGTCTATCTGACTAGCGATCATCTATATATAAATCTAATATAGACATACTCTTAAAACAAATCAAGATAAGTATCTCGAATTCTGTCTTCGATCTTCCAAGTATAGTCCTTCTCGTTGTCGCTCCGCTGCACTTTCACCAACTTGACTGTCTTGGACCTCAATCTTTTCTCATCTCTCGCCACAATCTGAACTGGTTGTCTAACAGCTGTAAATTAGGCTCTACTACCAGGTCTGCAAATTCTGTTGGAGGAAGGATAGTCTCTGGATCATGCACATACTTGAGAAGATGAGACATGGAATACATTATTGACACCTGCCATATTGCTCGGCAACTCTACTCTGTATGCGAGCTTTCCAATCCTCTCCATAATCTGGAATGAACCAACATATTTTGGTGCCTGCTTCCCTGACTTTCTGAATCGTATCACTCCCTTCATCGGTGATACCTTAATAAAAACCCTGCCTCCAAATGAGAACTCTAGGTCTTTACGCCTTTTATCTGCATAACTCTTCTGTCTGGATTGAGCTTATTTTATCCGTTCTCGGATCAACTCAATCTTCTCTGATGCTTCTCTAACCAAATCTGGACCTAAGACTAATCTGTCTCCAGTCTCTAACCAACATGTTGGTGATTTGCATGGTTTTCCATACAAAGCTTCAAAAGGAGCCATTCCTATACTAGTCTTAAAACTATTATTATAGGAAAACTCAATCAAATGCAGGTGATCTTCCCAAGATCCACCAAAGTCTAGTACACAAGCTCTCAACAAATCTTCGAGTACCTTATTGACTCTCTCAGTCCGCCCATCCGTTTGTGGGTGATATGCTGTAATCATCTTGAGCTTGGTACCTAATACTCTCTGAAGACTTCTCCAAAACTCGTTAGTGAATAATGCATCTCTATCACTGACTATGCACAAGGAATTCCATGTATTCTAACTATGTTCTTCACAAACAACTTTGTCAAAACAGGTGTCGTCCTGGTTGACTTGACTGGAATGAAATGGGCGCTCTTGGTCAATCTGTCCACTATGACCCATATGCTTTCATTTCCCTCGTTCGACATGGGCAACCCATCTGTAAAATCCATGGATATAGAATCTCACTTCCAAACTAGAATCTCTAAAGGCTGAAGCAACCCGCTTAGCTTCTGGTGTTCGGCTTTCACTTGTTGACAGTTAGCACATTGTCTAACCCACAAACCAACATCCCTCTTCATGCATTCCCAATAGAAGCTTCTCTTCATATCTTGAAACATCTTGGTTCCCCCAAAATGAATCGCAAACTTGGATCGATGACACTCATCTAGAACTTCTCTTCTCAAGTTCTCTACATTCAGAACACATAATAGTCCCTTCTTCCTCAACCATCCTCTCTGGTCGATGCCAAAATCTTTAAGATCATCGATCTCGGATCCCACCTTGAGTCTTCTAATTTTCTCGGCTAACTCCGGATCCTCATTCTGTTTAGAAGCTATCCTCTCGATCAGCACTGGTCGAACCTCTAAATAGGCCGACATAGCGGTACTCTGACTAGAATCAGCAGTTGATCTCGACTTTATACTACATGTAGCCAAAACTTCTAAATCCTTCCAATCTGCCAACATAGCTAACACCATATTTTGATGTTTCCTACTAAGGGCGTCCGCTACCTTATTTCCTTTCCCAGGAGTATATTCTATACCAAAATCATAAGCAGCCAAAAACTCCAACCACCTCTGCTGTCGCATATTCAACTCATTCTGAGAGAATAAATATCTTAAGGACTTATGATCAATGTATAGCTCAAACCTTTCCCCTAAGAGATAATGGCTCCAAATCTTCAATGCGAAGATCACCGCAGCCAACTCCAAATCATGAGTAGGATATCTTACCTTGTGCGGTTTAAGCTGTCGAGAAGCGTAGGCAATAACTTTACCATTCTGCATTTCCATAGCCGCCAATCCCGTTCCACATGCATCAGTGTACACCACCAACCCTTGGTTTTCATCTGGAACAACTAACATTGGTGCGTTGGTCAACAAATGTTTTAACTTAAGGAACCCTTCCTCGCATTTGTCAGACCAAATGAACTTTACATCTTTCCTGGTCAACTTGGTTAAAGGTGCTGCTATCCGTGAAAAATCTCTAATGAATCTCCGATAATAGCCAGCAAGTCCGAGAAAACTTCTAATCTCGGTTACCTTCTTTGGTCTCTTCCAGTTATTGACAGCTTCGATCTTAACTGGATCTACTACCAAACCTTCCTTCGAAACTACATGACCAATAAACTTGACCTCTTTCTTCCAAAAATGACATTTGGAAATTTTTGCCTATAGTTGATGCTGCTTTAGTGGCTCAAGCACTACTCTCAGATGATCCTCATGTTTTCTCTCATCTTTCAAGTACACTAAAATGTCATCTATGAATACTAACACGAACCTATCCAAGTGCTCTCGGAAAATCCGGTTCATCAAGTCCATGAAAAAAGCAGGCGCATTCATCGACCCGAATGTCATCACTAACCATTCATACAAACCATACCTAGTTCGAAATGTTGTCAAAGAAATACTGTTCTCTGCCACTCTCAACTGATGGAAACCGGTCGGCAAATATAATTGGGAAAAGACTCTGGCTCTACTTAACTGATCAAACAGATCGTCAATTCTCGGCAACGGATATCTATTCCTGATCGTCCTTTCGTTCTACATACGGTAGTCGATGTACATCTTCAATGACCCATCTGACTTCTTCATGAAAACCACGACCACTCCCCAAGGAGAACTGCTCGGTCTATATAATAAAATTCCTTCCTTCTAGATCCACTAGTTGCACCTTCAATTCTTTCATCTCAGTCGGTGTAATCCTGCTAGGTGGTCTACTGACAGGTTCAGCTCCAGGTACAAGATCTATCCGAAACTCAATAGCTCGTTTCGGTGGTAGTCCTATAATCAGCTCAAATATATCTGCAAACTCTCTTGCAACTTGAACCTGACATTGCTCTTCTGCTGCTTCCAAGGCACTTAACACAACACATACACTTCGGTCGGAATTCTCTACTGAGAAGATGATCCGGTTATGACTATTTGGATGCCTTAATGATATTTTCCCATCCTGGAAAAATATCCTAGCCTCATATCTACCCAACCAATCCGTACCCAAAATGATCCTGAAATCTACGAAATCATAAGCATACAAACTGCATGCAAACATATGACCTAACAAATCAAGTTCTAACTAGTTACATCTCAACCTAAGCGTTGCATACCCTCCTATTGGATTCGCAACCCTTAAGGAAGAAACATGATAAGTGGGTTCTAAGCATAACCTATTAACCAAATTCTGGGATATAAATGAATGTGATGCACTGGTATCAAATAGTATCCTAACCAGAATACTTTGAATCAAAAATGTACGTTCCATCATAGTTTTTCCCTTATCTGCTGCAGTTGATCTAGAAGAAGACGGTGGTCCAATAGCAAAGACTTTTTCTTTTTTGTCCTAACTGTCTCTGGAAACTAGTTCTTGTAATGCCCAACCTGATCGCAGTTGTAACACTTAACATGCTTCTTATCCGCAGCCTTCTTTTGCCCTTACCTGACCGGCATGTTTGCAAAATGACCCTTCTTGTTACAGTTGTAGCGGACTAAATCAGCTTTTGACTTCTTGGCTGGATCTCCCTTCTGGGCTCATTTCTTTTTAAAGAACTTCCTCTTCTTTCTCTGAGAACCCTGGGATTCAACTGGCTTCTCTCTAACACATATAGTAAGCATCTCTTTATGGCAAATGTCCATCTCCACCACCACATTACAGGGATCACGGATATGAGTCAGGATCGCCATAGCAAGCTCGGGCCTCAGTCCCCAAATGAACCTTTCATTCCTTCCGATGTCAGTGTCAATAATAGCGTATCCATATCGAGATAGCTCATCAAATCTATTTGCATACTCGATAACTGACATGTCTTCCTGAACTAAATCTATAAATTTTCTCATCAATGTTGACTTGGAAACTTCAGAAATAAACCTCTGTTCGAATCTCCTTCGAAAATCAGCCTAAGTCAACTCTTCCTTTGGAATTCTGCCAGTCACACCATTCCACCAGTGAAGTGCTGACCCTTGCAACAGCCTAGAGGCCAACCTTCTCTTCTTCTCATCTTCTAAACCCAAATCGGAGAAAATCATTTCATAGTGTAACAACCAATCTTCCACTTCTATAGCATCTTCCTTTCCCATAAATGGCTTTCCACCCAAACTGGTGTAGTCTCGGTTTAGCTTGGCATAATTATTCCCAACGGGAACCACAGGATTTGCTCCTCCAATATTTCCAGCCACTTCGGCAGCTCCTTCTTGCATCAAATTAGTAAGGAACTGATACATCATCCCCCCATCTACTGGCAGATTCCCAGCACTCACATTGGCTTCCGCATTTTGATTAGCGTTAGCTTGTCGAACTTGGTTCCTCTGGGTGTTAGGTCGAGCATTTCTATCAGTTGTGGTGCTTCTTCCACCTAGATTTCCTATTTTGTTTCCTGCTTCCATATCTTCTTTCTCGTAAATCTATATACAAGCCTTAGTAAGATACAGAAGAACGGTCTAAGAGAAAGGGGAATTACGTACTTATATACATACCTATATATATCAAACACAAGTACATTACAATCGCGTTAACCTAAACCCCGATCAAATTTCTGATTTATTGGATTATGTTTTGAAATCTTTTAGGTTTTAATTACTTAAATTTTCATAAACCTATGCTCTGATACCAACTTGTAATATCCCCCACTTGGAGGCCCAAAACTAACGGATACGGATGCTGCAGTCATCCATAGTTATTAATCCTCGGCGACTAAATATGGTAATATTAGATAAATTGATATACCAGAAACACATGAATATGGAAAAGTTTAAAATTTCAAAACAACTTTCACATTCCATTCCAAAAACCATTTCAACATCCTTTACATAATCCCACAACGTTAACCATGTTCAGAAAATATAATTATTACAAAGTTCTCCAAGAGCGACATATGAAGATGCTCCCTTGGTGATCCGAGTGTACAATAGGCAATAAACAACTTTGCCTTAACAAAACAACACAGCGGGAACACATGAGAAAAAACTCAAATAACTATATGCCTCCTGCACGACTCCGGAAGCTTATCGTCTTAAGGGGTACCTGAAAATATCAAATCTCAAGCTACTCAAAATCAATTGAGTACCCGAGAGTTTAAAGGGAAAACATAAACTTTGAGTCAGACATAAAGCCTGGTATGAATAATAATCTACCATCTCATAATATTAAGATATCTAGTGAGACCATGCCACTTAGCGGAATGGGTTTCCCCTTACTAGTATCTTAAAAACCTTTATAAACCATTTTTTGTGCCCCTGCATCCACAATGGTTAATTCAATTCAAACATTATTATGTGATGATATGCAAAACAATTGAATCAATTCTGGATTACCCATCCCTATTCATTTGGATTATCTGTCATAATTATAGTTTCTATGACTACTATTAACCTAATAGTTTTCATGGGATCACCATGAACCTAATGGTAACTCCAATATCATTTCTTTTATCCTAATTTTCATGGGCTGACTAGGAACTTATTGACTATCTGCCAATATTGCATTTTCTTATCCGAATATAGTTTTCATAGGCATACTGTAAACCTGTGTAACTGACATCTTCAATTTTTACATAGTTTTCATGGGCTAACTATGAACCTATTGGCCCTTGCCAATATCATTTTCCTTACACGGTTTTCTTAGGCTTTCTGTTAACTTATTGGCCCCTGCCAATATCTTTTATTTATATTCACTACTAGGTCAACCTAACTGGTTATTCTACCTTTTTCCAAAATACGGTTTTGGATTCATTATAAAGTGAATACATACATATATGGAGAAGCAAACAATATAACTTGGTTAATTCTTTTAACCCATTAAGACTTCTTCATAAATTCCACTTCAAAATACTTTATTTGTTAATATGTCATGGTTTTGCTTTCAAATGAGATAGGGTTATTTGTTTTGAAAACTATACTTTCGAAATCTTCGAAACCTTGCTTTTGAACTTATTGGATAGCCTCCTTCGAAAGCATATATCTCTTTTCAAAACATTAGGCTTTTGCCTTTAAAAACACTTTAAAATCTTTCTTTCGAACCTTTCATATATAATAAACTGTTACTTATTAATTATTAGAAGCATAGCTTCAAAACCATTGGAAGTATCTCTTTCTAAAGCATTGAAAGTCCCCTTTTCGACATCATTGGGTTTACTTTTAAAAATATCGTTTGGGTCCAAGAAAATATATAAATGAAAGTATCTCTTTCGAAACCATTCTTATCATATAAAAATATTGGGGAATTTATGATAGCGTCGATACCATCCCTTTCGACAGAGTCAAAAGCATACACTTAAAATATTGAAGGATAGCTTCGAAACCTCTTTCGAAACCATTGCCTTCAAAACCCTAACCCTTTCGAAAGCATTTAGAAATCGACTTAATATGGCTTTAAAACAAACAATACCTTTCGATGGTATTGATAACTTCAATACACTCAAAAGGCAAAAGAATCGGCGACAGGGCATCGACTAGGTCGGAACCCCTTCTTTAAAAAGCATTAATTTATAATTAAAGGAACTCCTTCAAAACACCTTTTTCTTTTAAAAAAAACATGGAAGCCCCTTCGAAAGCCATTATAAAACTCCTTTCGAAAACATACGGATCGACTAAGTCAAAAGCTTAGTAAAACAAAGACGGACGCTTTTCTTTTTAAAACAAACTAAGGTAACGACCCCATCGGAAGCTATGCTTTCGACACCATACCTTTCACCTTTCTCTAATCCACTACGTATCTCCTAGATGATACCTTGTGTATTGAATTTAGCTTAATGGGGTTTAGAAATAGTCGAAGGTGAAAGGTAAGGGGCGAAGGTACTCTGAATAGAGGCAAAACCTGTTTTTCTAGGTTAAATACTAAATTATGCGACTTATATAAATTAACCTGCCTACGTGTAAATTTCTTATTGGTTGCCTTAACTTTTCCCATATTTTTCAAAACTAACCGCCTTTTTATTTTGGATAATTATCAAACTTAAACTTTTGCATGTAAAACCTTCCTTTTAATTTACACGTAAATCATTTTGATCCTCTTCTTAAAATAATTTATTTTGTATATCGAATCACTTAAGAAAAATCCCCAAAAATCACAGAAATTTACTTTGATCATGTTATCTAACATATCAAAATTCCAAACCCAAATTCTCAATATATTTTTCTGAAATAAATTATTAACCCAACGTATTATATCTTCATTCAAAAATTCAAAATAATCTTTCCATAGCTTGGAAAATTATCAAACTTAAAACCCAACTCTAAAATCAAGTTTTGCATAACATAAATTTTTTCCATGGCATTAAATATCAATATCACACGGTTTTGATCTAAAACCGTATAAACCATTGTTTAAACAATCTTATTTAAATTTAAACAACCCATAATTCAAGCATATCATCATCAAACATTATATATACGAATTCAAACTTAAATCTGAAATATATATTCAACAAATAGAGATAGAAATTATTATTCACCTTAATCTTTGATAAGGAAAGTGGATTGAGATGAATTTGATTCCCCTTTTTAATTCTTTAACTTTTTCCTTTTGAATCTCCTCTTCTTTTCTTCCAATTAATGGCCGGCCTTTCTCTTCTTTTTCTTACGTATTTCTTTTGTGAGAAAATGAATATAAGTGTGAATGGTTTAAGGGTAAACATATATATATATATATAAAGGTAAGGCTGGTGTAGTTAAATCCTATTATACCCTTACATAATTTAATTAATCTATAAACCATTCTTTTAAACTCATTTAAATTAATAAGCACGACCACTTATATTTATTCAAATCTCAATCCCCTTATCACTTAACATTTACATTATTCTATTTAATTTATCTAATTAAATATCTTGAATAATGTTATTTAAAATTAAGGGTGTTACAACTTTATTATGAACTCCCGTGGGATTGAAGCCAATTCGAAAAAGATCGAAGCATTAAGAAACATTGAGGCTCTAAAGACGATCAAGGAGATCCAGAGTTGGAACGGAAAGGTCATCACCTTGAGTCGATTCATCTCCAGAGCAATAGACAAATGCATCCGTTTCTTTGAAATAATTAAGAAGGGAAGGAGGAATTTCACTTGGATGCAGGAGTGTAAAAACGCATTCTAGGCTCTGGTGAATCACTTGGAGAGACCTCCTATTTTTTCAAAGCCGTTGGATAGCAAGTACTTGTTTATATATTTGGCAATGTCGATGCTTGCCTTGAGCGCCGCACTGCTATGTAAGGAATTCCACATCCAACGATCGGTCTACTACATCAGTAAGCGATTGAAAGTGGCAGAAAGAAATTACCCAAGGCTAGAAAAGCTTGTATACTGCCTATTGATTGTTTCAAGGAAGCTCCACCCTACTTTCAGGCTCATCCGATCAAGTTCTCACCAACTAGCCTTTACGACAAGCCTTGCAGCGATCTGATATTTTTGAAAGGCTGTAGAATTGGAACATTGAATTGAACCAATACGACATAACCTATCATGCTCAGGGAGCAATCTAGGATCAAACTTTGGCAGACTTCATAGTCGAATACAGTACGCGAAACGATAGTCCAGGGAGTAGTGATGAGTAGAATGCTAGGTGAAAGATACACACAGATGGTGCATCGTATGAACGGTGTTCTGATGTTGGAGTTGTACTTGTCACTCTCGAGGGACATTCAATTTTTTACGCCTTGAGACTCGATTTTCCTACAATGAACAATGAAGCGGAGTACGAAGCATTGATTGTGAGACTCAAAATTGCCAAGGACTAGGAGTTAAAACTTTACATATCTTTTGTGATTCCCAGTTAGTGCCTAGTGGTGTGTTAAGTCAGGAAGGAGTTTAAAGCAAAAGGAGTGAGGCTAGCTCCTTATCTAAATCGGACCCTTGAGCTGCTTAGTGACATTGAATATTACATAATAATGCATCTTCCCAGAGAGGAAAATGCAAAGGCCGACTCACTCGCTAAGCTGGCCAGTTCTAGAGATATGCAGCTCATGAGCCTAGTTCCAGTGAAAGTGTTGTTGGTTTTGAGCATCAACTATATGGATGTCGATTGGATCTTGGAGGTTGAGTGTGAGAAGGAGTCTTGGATGACTCTAATAAAGAACTATTTGCAGAGGTGAATCCTTCCGGATAGAAAGAACAAGCGATGAAGGCTTCTTAGTCAAGCTTCGAGATATATCTTTTAGTAAGGAGCACTTTACAGGAAAGGATTCTTAGAGCCGATGTTATGATGTGTCACCAATGATGAGGCCAAACAAGAACTGAGAGAAGTTCATTAAGGGGCCTATGGCAACCATACTAGGGGGGCAAACCTTGAAAAAGATTCTCCGTTATGGGTGCTTTTGGTCAACTACCAACGAGACGCAGCTGATTACACCATAAAGTGTGACAAGTGCCAGAGATTCACTAAGATTCCTAGAGCCCCACAGACGGAGATTACTCAAATGGTCAGTCCCTGGCCATTTGTAGTTTGGGAAATTAAGATTATCGTGTGTTGCCAATATCCAGGAATGGTGCGAAGTAGGCCATCATCGTCATTGATTACTTCACCGAATGGGCTGAGGCAGAGCCATTAGCCACAATTATCACAAAGAAATTAATCAACTTCGTGGTCCAAAATATCTTCTATCGTTTTGGAGCTCCACAAGCAATTTTTATCGATAACGGGACCCAATTCAACATTACCAAATTTAAGAATTTCTACCATCGGCATCGCATAGAAAAGAGATTTGCTGCGGTGGCACACCCCCAGGCGAATGAACAAGTTAAAGCTGTAAACAAGATTATTAATTCCATTCTTAAATAATGATTGGAAAAGGCTAAGGGCAAGTGGGTTGATGAACTTCCATCGTCACTATGGGCTTATCGAACGACTCACAAGTCACCGACTAGCCACTCTCCATTCGCCTTAGCCTACGGATCGGAGGCTATGATTCCAGTTGAACTGGAAATACCTTCTCATCAAGTGACTCGCTATAATCCATAGAAGAATGAGCAACTCTTGTTGGATTCTCTTGATATGATCAATGAGAAGCGCGATGAAGCTGACTTAAGAGCAGTTGCTCATCGAAGCCGAGTCACTTAATATTACAACTCCAAGGTCAGGAATAAGTCCTTTGAAATTAGTGACCTGGTTCTCAAACAAATCTTCCCAGGCCTTGGAACTTGGTCCTGAGTTGGGAAGGTTCGAACGCAATTGAACAAAAGCTTGAAGATAACACTTTCAAACTAGCAGCGGTGGACAGGATCTCACTCCCGAGGGTATGGAAGAGAGAACACTTATGATGCTATTTGTAATTCCCCTGCCTCTATACCATACTACCCAAGAGTATTACATAGTAATACTGTCTGATAATATGGAGAATGAGGCTATAAGGGGTACACACATGAATATTCTCTTGCACCAACATTGATACGTATTAGAACATTAAAGAAATAACTCATCTATACATACACGGTATCAGTACAAAATAATAAACACATGTGCCTCCAGGACAGAACAATACATAATATATAATAAACAACATAGTACATAGAGTCAGTTGCAGCGATAACATATAATATATACATACAGTAATGTTATATGAATACAATACAACTCAAATATCAATTATATAAACGCATAGTGAATCGATAACGTACAAAAATCAGATAATAATCCTAATATAATACTCCTCTAAGCTCAAATAAAAAATGAATGAGTCTATAAGGGGTACACATGTGAATATTCCCTTACACCAACATTGATACGTATTAGAACATTAAAGAAATAACTCATCTATACATACACAGTATCAGTACAAAATAATAAACACATGTGCCTCCAGGACAGAGCAATACATAATATATAATAAACAGCATAGTACACAGAGCTAGTTGCAATATGACATATAATATATACGTACAATAATGTTATATGAATACAATACAACTCAAATATCAATTAGATAAACACATAGTGAATCAATAACGTACAAAAATCAGATAATACTCCTAACATAATACTCTTCCAAGCTCAAATAAAAAATGCTAGTAGTATTGTCCCTGAACCTGTAATGACTCAGACTAACCCAAGTATTATAAATAACACACGGGTCAGACTATGACTATATCATAGGGTAAATATTTATAACCTAATATATTTGCAATAATTTACTAACACCCATAATATAGATAAATACATATTATATGTATTGTAAATAATCACAACAGCATAAACAAATCTCGACATATTATATAACTTCAAATTTCACAAAACATATATAAAGATGTCATCACCCTCCTCCAAGAAAATTAAATCAAAATTCAAGAACATCAAATCTGATAGTTTAATCATCCAAATCCAGAAATCATTATTAAAATCAAGAATCCATTATTAATAAAATATCGTCAATTATCTTAAAATAATAACCAAACATATATCATTCAATATAAATAATAAAAGAATCGTCATCAGTATACCAAAATAGGTGGCCTATCAATACATAATAAAAGATCCAAGGATCCACCATATTTGGACACCTATCCAAATATAATATCATCTTCTCATATATGAATAAATCAGAATAGTATGGATATATGGGGACTGACTACACTTTAGACACATAGTCTCTAGTTTAGCCACCTCATGGGATAGTGAATGATATATATTAATCCACATCCCATAATAACTCTGAACCAAAAAGGGAGACTGATAGCACATAGCATGCTCCAGGGACCCAAGACTGCTCGCCTCCCATAGAGTACCATCTATCCCTACAATCTACAGTTACCTCGATGGACATCCTGACCACATCCACTAGTGGCTCGTCTATACGTAGCCTCGGTCACGACCCTGCATTGCCCCTATGGGTAACAGACTGCTGGCCTATGCGACACAAGAGGTTGTAGGGCACCCACCATACCAACTACCAATCCTATGATGCACATCCAAAATATCTAACAATGGTGTTACGGATTTGGGGCGCGACCCCACGATTAGGTTGGCAGGGTGGATACAGGCCAATCTGGTTTACTCCTGAACCATAAAGGGAGCTGGACAACAAGTGGATGGCATATAATACTCATATCCAATATCCACATACAGCTCTAGTCATAAGCCGAGACACGGCTTCGTATAAGTCACCACGTGACAATAATATACTTGAGCTCTAATCCCACACTGACATACGGCTATATCCTTAAGTTACCACGTGACTATAATATACTCACCGCAGCGAGTATCATCACATACATGAGTAATCCCCGTTCGAGTGACATTGCTTACAAAGATAATCAAACAAATAATATAAAGGCATCCCATACCACCGCATGTTATTCGAATAATTATTCAATGTTTGTAAACTACACTCAATACACACTACGTATCTCAATATGACACCTCCGATGAATAACTAGAAAAGTGTTACCGAAAGTCCCATACCATACGATATCACTAATCCGGTATTCAACTTCCTTATCACATGGAAATAACAACACTAAATCAATAAAAAGGTGTCATCACCATATCTGTGACGCCCCACCTCTATACCCACGCTAACCAAGAACACTACGATGTAGTGCTGTCAATTAGCGCGGAGAATAAGGCTGTGGAGGAGCGACCATCCATGTAACTTCCTTGTGCGAGCACCGATACGTCAGATAGAATAGAATGCATATCTTTTAAGGAGGAAATCCGACATACCGATACAAACACAAAGCTATCACACGGTGGCTATATATAATCTTCGGAAAACAAACATAGAAATAATCATAACCTAAATCAGTCACAGACATCCATATCACAAAGGCGGAAGAAGATATGAATAAATATATAACACATGAAAGTGTACATCAGAGTAGTGGTCAGAAAGATCCACGATAATACAAAAGAATAGCATCACGTGCTATACAAAAGAATAAGTACACAACATAGAGTCTATATCTCAAAGGTGTACATCCAAAAACTACTAATCTATGTAGTTAGCCAAAAGTCAGAAATATCCTGAAGAGAAGTCAAGCAGAAGCACCTGTAACATCTCGGTCTGACCCGAGTATTATTTATAAGAAAATAATAAACGGATCAGTCTAACTATAAATATCAGATGATATGGTATAAAGTAAATGGCATGACATGAACATGAAATAACTATTACGACATACTACTATAAGTATGTAAATGATAATCAACAAAAGATTAATCAATATCACAAGAATCTTCTCAAAGATAAGGTAGGGTATCATACCCTAAACTTGTATTCATAACAAATCAATAACACATGAATTCACCAATGCACAAAAACTGATATCATATCAATGAAAATCATGAAAATTGGTGAAGCACAAAATTCCAGAAATCATCACCAGAAATCCAGAAAACACAAAAAAGGGGGGAGGCCTATGAGCCGAATGCTCCACGAATGGTCCGAAGACCTATGAGCCGAATGCTCCACGAATGGTCCGAAGACCGATGAGCCGAATGCTCCACGAATGGTCCGAAGACCGATGAGCCGAATGCTCCACGAATGGTCCGAAGATCGATGAGCCGAATGCTCCACGAATGGTCCGAAGACCGATGAGCTGAATGCTCCACGAATGGTCCGAAGACCGATGAGCCGAATGCTCCACGAATGGTCCGAAGACCGATGAGGTTTCCACACAGAAATGGCCCGAAGACCATGGGAGACATCGCTCAATCGCTAGTCTAAATCATAAAAATGATCGTCATGATCATAAGGAAGTGTCAATCACACCAAGCTAGTAAATATATGAGTTTAGCTTCATGTCCCATAACCACTTGCTTAACTTAAATATTTACGAACAAGCTGTAAATCTTCACTAGGAAATTGTCACAAAAAGGGTTCAATCGAACAAGTCCAAGAGCTAACCGACGAAGTGAACGCAAGCGTTTCATACCACCCGTTTTACTAAGTCGTTTAAGTCGATTTCTCATTCGAGTGAAGTAAAGGCTTGTATATACTAGTAGATTGAAAATCGGTTTGAGAAAACGAACTTTTGATATTTAAAATAGTGTTGAAATCGCTTTGATGAAAGAGTTTTGATATTTACTATTAGTATTGAAACCTTCATATATCTTTAAAGTGACAAGTCATAAAACGATGGTAGAAACAAATCAATTCACGTTCGAAGACGTGAGTAAAGTCCAAAGAAGTCAGTCCCAAAACCATCAAAGTAGAAATTCTGACAAATGTTTTTCAGATGAGATTGCCTACGCAGAGTAATACGGGGTTCGACCTGCCCGGTCAGGTCGCGGGGGTCCAGGGGGCAGCGCCCACGGCGGGGTGCGGGGCAGCGCCCCGTCAAAACGGTACGACTTAGTGAAGACAAGCGACCTAAGTTTAAAAAGGCGGGCGACTTAACAAAGTGGCCGATAATAAATGATAACAACAAAAAGGAAATCAACCCGATTTGATTAGAGTTGGATATTCAAGCTAAAAAAACAACTAGGCAAAACACAGCAGATTCAGACGTCTGAGATCAAGAATTCAGACGTCTGAATCTGGAAAATAAACTATTTTCCAGAACAGAATTCAGATGTCTGAATCCTAGATTTCAGACGTCTGAAATAGGCACTTTTTAGCCTATTCCTTTTCTGGTTCAAAACGAACCAATTAAGACGTCTGAAATTTTGATTCAGACGTCTGAATGCTGGGAGAAGAAAATTCCCAGTATTCCATTCAGACGTCTGAACCATACGTTCAGACGGCTGAAACTGTTATTCAGGGCATTCCCTGAACCTAGGCCAAAAAATGGCCAAACGGCATCGATAACGATCGGTCGAGCCACAACGACTCAGGAATTGCACAAGGATAAGTGTTAGGAATTCATACCTAACAATCGAAGATAATTATTGACTTAGATGTGAGATAAAAATCTCACCTTTATGCACAAGAACTAGAATGAAGAAGCTATAGAGCAATGGCAATGACAATCTCTCTTCAATCCCAACTCAACAAGCTTGAATCTAAGCTAAAAGAGAAACATTTCCCGAATTTAGGTTTAGGAAATTTCTGAGATTGAAAGGAGAATGTGTTGGAGAAGAAGGAGATGAAGCTTACCAATGGGTTCTCTTTGAATTTGGAGCTAGAACAAGAGTTTGCAAATGGAACTAGGGTTTTGTAATTTCTAATTCCTCTTCCTCTCCACCATTTTCAGTTTGCTTGAGGAAATGAAATGAAATGGGAGTGAATGGATGAAGAGTTAGAGAGGTAGGAGGTTAAGTGGGGTTATTGGGCTGAAACCCAACCCAAAGCCCTAAGTGAAAAGTGGCAAAATTCTCCTAACTCCAAACATATCGAAGCTTACACTCAAAAAGATCGCAAACGACATTTTGGACTCAATGGGGGTGGTCTCGAGTCCCAATTCGACTGTTTGCAAAAAGTAGCTTTTCGGACTAAAATCCGATCGAACGATGTTATATTTAAATAAAATATTTAAATATAAAATCGACAAATATGCGGGTTGTTACAATATCATCTCAAATCAATACTCGATTCAACATTAATGGTGAATCATTCATAACATATGAAATAGAATAGAGAACCGAGAGCTTAGAAGTCCAACGTAAAATAGCTTACTTTGGAATAAACAATTATATAATATCAAACAATCGATAATTAATCATAAATTCTTTAGAATGAATAATAATTATATATATATATATTCTAGAATCAAATAAATAATAAACTAAACCTAAAATATAATATATATACTATATATAATATCATATTTCTTAATCTTTTACACAATTAGACAATCATTTAATATTCATTAATAATATTGAAAAACTTATTTAAAAATTTCAAAATAGCTTATAAAACAAAACATTACATTTAAGAATCATTGCATTTAATCTAATCCAATAAACGAAAAAAGAGTGCTAGCATTATAACATAGGAAGAGATCATTTGAATAAATATTTACGTCTAACAACAATTAAATAAATAATAATTAAATCTTTCACAACTCATAACCTTAATATAATATGTTAATTGCTTGTAAATAGTTAATTTGTTAAAACTAATATAACATCACTTTATATCACATTACGTAATTGATTTCCAAACCTTTTATAAATTAAATAATAGTTAAATATTTACCAAAACATAAAACATATAAAAAAAACTAATACAAAAGAAACTGAAATAATGCGGCTGAATCAATATAATTCAAATAAATGGCGTAGGAAACCTACCTGCTCAAGCATATGCCGCTCATATTTCATTATTTTTATAAGTAGTGAATATATATAAATAGAAAGGACGAAATCTCTATTGTAAATAATTATATATAAAAAAACCTTTACATCAAATTATAGAATACAAGATTATCACCCTAACATGCTGATGCGCCGCAACCTTCTTGTTTCTTAGGTCGCCAACGACCTAACTTTCCTGAGCAACGACCTAGCACGTTAATCTTTAAGTCGCGCCATTTTAGGTCGCAAGCGAGCTATGAAGACCGACCAAGCAAGTTGATAAGCCATCCAAACGATCTACGACCTACCAAGAACCGACCTACCAAGATACGACTTAACGAGTTAAAGGTTATTTCCTTAGGTCGCTCATGACCTAACGAGTCATGAGATAAGGAGTTGCGACCTAACTCTATCTGCAAGCTACGACCTGAAGGGCTACGACCTAGCGAGTCAGTCCAGAAGCTAGTTCTTAAGGCGCAAAATCTTAGGTCGCGAGAAACATTAAGTCGCTTAGGACGTATGAGCGAGCTACAACCTATGCTAGGTCGCTCACATATACCACTTCATGTTAGGTCGCTCAAGGGCCTAAACCGTTCATTGCTTAGGTCGCTGAAGACGCTATTCCTTAGGTCGCAAGAAGTTATGTCACTCTTTCTTATATTGCTATCTTCCTTATGTCGCTGCCGTGTTTCTTATGTCGCTCCTGTCTTGAGTCGCTCGACCATAGGCCGCATCAATCTTAGGTCGCTCAAGCCTAGGTCGCTCAACTCCTTATGTCGCTCGTCCTATAGGTCGCATAAGTCATTCCGGAAGCTGATTCTCCTTATGTCGCTGAAGCTTATGTCGCGTGGTGTTGTATTTTTAGGTCGTTATGTTGTAATTCCTTATGTCGTTTGTATGTTGTATTTGTTATGTCGTTATGTGTTGTTGAGTCGTTGCTTTTAAGTCGTCTTGTATTTGTTAGGTCGTTAACGACCTATGTTAGGTCGGTCATGTGTAAATGTGTTAGGTCGTGAGGACCTTGTAATGTGTTGTGCTTTGTGATGTAAGTGTTGTGTTGTGTTGTAACCCTATAAATAGGGATGGTGGTGTCATTTGTAAAGTTGGTTGATTTGAATAAAACTTTGTTTGAGTGCTTTGTGCCTCTTCTTAAATTGGTAGTTGAGTGTAATCTCCTATCTCCACCTTCGGCATTCGAGTGCGCTCGAATCAACAATTGTTGAAGCCAATTCACGATATCAAGTGCGCTTGATCAACGTTCGAAGAATTGTAGATCTTCTTTCACAGCATCATGCGCGATCAACGTGACGAAGATAGCTAGAATCTGGTATCTTTGAGATCAACGGATTTGGGCGTTTGGTATTTTCAATCCACCGATTGCTACTTTCATCGTTTCATACATTTTTGTTATTTGCCGCTGCGTCATTTGGTATCAGAGCAAGACTTAGCCAATCATAGCTAAGACGAGCCTATCGGACCAAGGAGAAGTGTTTGTTCAATTTCAATCGAGCCTATCAGAGTTAGATCCGAGAGCTAGTTGAAGCCGTGCATCACTTTGTAGATCAAAGCCGAGTTAAAGTGTGAAGTTAAGTTGAATCCGAGTTTGAGTTAGTTGGAGCCGAACCAAATCCTTTTTAAAGCTAAGTTAAAGTATTTGAAGTTTGAGCCGTGTATGGAGCAAGCTGAGCTAGTTGAAGTTGAGCCGAGTATAGAGTTTGATCTAGGCCGAGTGTTGAAGGTTACATTAGTTTGGTTTGTTCAGAGCTAGACCGAAGCCAAGTTTTGAAGTTTGTGTTAGAATTTTTTTGAAGATTTGTTGAAGATCAATCATGCATCCGAGAAGAGGTGATCGTCATCAGAATATTGCCGATGTGTATAGAAGAGAAGATGCTAAGGCAATAGAGCAACGAATTAGTGATAACCTCGAAGAGAAGTTCAATAAAGGTTTTGTAAAGTTGGAGAAGTTGATGATGGATTTGAATCAAAGACAAAGAGGAAGGTCACCAGTCTTGAACCATGGAGGAAACAGAGTTTCGCCATCGGTTACGGAAGCAAGGAGGGTGTCGCCACAAACTTATCAAGATAAAAGGGAATCATCAATTTCAATGAGACGAGATCACCATGGGGAAGAGAGAAGAAGTCAACATGGGTTTGACAATGAACCATGTCGTGATGTCAAAAGACCGAGCAGAAGAGATTTGCATGATCATAGAGACATACGTGGTTATAGAGACGAAGGGTGTCATTTGCCAAAGCATGAGAATGATTCTATTTGGCTAAGGAACAATATTTTTCAGTCTACCTGTACTATCTTGGGAAAGGTTTGTAAATTCATTATTGATGCGGGAAGTTGCGATAACCTTATTTCTAAAGAAGCCGTCACAAAGTTGGGGCTGAAGACTGAAAAACACCCTAGACCGTATAAACTGGCATGGATAAAGGAAGGTGAAGAAGTGACAGTGGGAAGACGAGCATTGATTACATTTTCTATTGGGAAGAAGTACAAAGATGATATATGATGTGATGTGGTTGATATGGATGTGTGTCACCTACTATTGGGAAGATCATGGCAGTATAATAGAGCCGTACAACATAATAGTCAAGCCAACAGCTATAGTTTCGTGTTCGAAGGAACCAAAATTATCTTAGTTCTTAAGAAGCGTGAACAAGGTGAAAGCAAGCCAGAAAAGAAAGTGGAAGCAACTAATTTAATATCTTCGAAAGAATTTGTTGAAGAAATGAAAGGTAGTGTTGAAGTGGAAGATGAAGTCGATTGTTCTCAACCACCGAAGTTTGATGAAGATAAAGTTGATGATTTTCAACTAACGAAATATGATGAACGTGAAGTTGAAAATTCACAACCAGCAAAGTTTGATGAGGATGAAGAAAGAGTGTCAAGAGATGAAGGGGGTAATTTATCAGTGAAGAAGGTGGATTCGATTAGTCTATTATCTACAAAAGAGTTTGTTAAAGAAGTGGAGGATAGAGCGGAAGTGTTTATGTTGAATGGGAATGAAACCAGTAAAGATCTCGAGACTCCTGAGGAGGATGTGCCAGTGGTTAATGAATGGGAAGATGAAGTTCCTGCAAAGTTGCCCAAGGAATTACCGCCACTGAGGGACACACAACATCATACTGATATAGTGTCAAGTGCTATTGTACCGCATAGACCACGATATCGTATGTGTCCAACAGAGCAAGAAGAGTTGAGAAAACTGGTTGATGGGTTGCTAGTCGAAGGAAGTCAGTTGTCTACTACAGATTGCAGTTGGCAAATGAAATTTATCAAAGACTTACATGTAGGAAGACACTTGAGCTGTGATCGTACTATGCAGCTAATCTCAAAGTCTTATTTTGAACCATCACTGAGGAAGGAAGTTGAAAGGTCTGTTCAGAGAAGCCATAATCGACAAGTTTCAAAGAAGACCACGACCAATGCAAGTTTATGTAAGCCGTTGCATATACATGCTAAATTACGGGAGGAGGTTAGTGTGGACTTTGTTTTGGGATTACCGCGAACGCAACATGGCAATAATTCTATTTATGTGGAGGTTGGTCGGTTTTCAGAATTGGTTCATATCATTATCTATAAGAAGACTGCAAAGGCCGTTAATGTCGCTCAGTTATGCTTCAGAGAGATCTATAAATTTCATGGATTACTTGAATCTATTGTTTCGAATAGAGATACTCGTTTTCTGAACCATATCTAGATGAGTCTATGGAAAATGGCTGGGACTGAGTTGAAATCTAATAGCGCTAATCATACACAGACGGATAGACAAGCTGAAGTTGTGAACAGATCCCTAGGTAATCTATTGCGATGCCTCGTGGATGATAATTTGAAAGGTTGGGATTCGAAGTTATGTCAAGCGGAGTGTGCACATGACCATGCAGTTAATCGTAGCATTTGGGCATTTGCGTTTGCATACAACCACGCAGTTAATCGAAGCACTGGGCTCAGTCCATTACAGGCTGTTTATTCAACAATCCCTAAAGGACCGTTAGATCTATCAACAGTGCCACCGCAGAGAGGGGAGATTAAATGGGCTAATGTTTTTGTGAATGAGATGCAAGGATGATACAAAGTTGTACAGGAACGATTTCTTAAGGCAACTGAGAAATATAAGCAATCAGCAGAGATTAAGCGACGAAGCGTTGAATGCAAGGAAGGAGATTTTATGTATGCAGTGTTTACCAATGATCGATTTCTTTTTGGAACTTACAACAAGCTAGAAGCTAGAAGGAATGGTCATTTAGAAGTTGTAAAGGGAATTTATGAGAATGTTTATAAATTGAGTTTGCCGGAACATTGTCCTATTGCTAACATTGTCAATGTCAAACACTTGGTGCCGATTCACGAGGATAAGGGAGTCGAAGACGAAGAAACTGTCAATTCGAGGACGAATTTCTTTCAACAGGGGGAGGATGATGCAGCACGACCTTCTTGTTTCTTAGGTCGCCAACGACCTAACTTTCCTGAGCAATGACCTAGCACGTTAATCTTTAAGTCGCGCCATTTTAGGTCGCAAGCGAGCTATGAAGACCGACCAAGCAAGTTGATAAGCCGTCCAAACGATCTACGACCTACCAAGAACCGACCTACCAAGATACGACTTAACGAGTTAAAGATCATTTCCTTAGGTCGCTCACGACCTAACGAGTCACGAGAAAAGGAGTTGCGACCTAACTCTATCTGCAAGCTACGACCTGAAGGGCTACGACCTAGCGAGTCAGTCCAGAAGCCAGTTCTTAAGGCGCAGAATCTTAGGTCGCGAGAAACATTAAGTCGCTCAGGACGTACGAGCGAGCTACGACCTATGCTAGGTCGCTCACATATACCACTTCATGTTAGGTCGCTCAAGGGCCTAAACCGTTCATTGCTTAGGTCGCTGAAGACGTTATTCCTTAGGTCGCAAGAAGTTATGTCACTCTTTCTTATATTGCTATCTTCCTTATGTTGCTGCCGTGTTTCTTATGTCGCTCCTGTCTTGAGTCGCTCGACTATAGGCCGCATCAATCTTAGGTCGCTCAAGCCTAGGTCGCTCAACTCCTTATGTCGCTCGTCCTATAGGTCGCATAAGTCATTCCGGAAGCTGATTCTCCTTATGTCGCTGAACCTTATGCCGCGTGGTGTTGTATTTTTAGGTCGTTATGTTGTAATTCCTTATGTCGTTTGTATGTTGTATTTGTTATGTCGTTATGTGTTGTTGAGTCGTTGCTTTTAAGTCGTCTTGTATTTGTTAGGTCGTTAACGACCTATGTTAGGTCGGTCATGTGTAAATGTGTTAGGTCGTGAGGACCTTGTAATGTGTTGTGCTTTGTGATGTAAGTGTTGTGTTGTGTTGTAACCCTATAAATAGGGATGGTGGTGTCATTTGTAAAGTTGGTTGATTTGAATAAAACTTTGTTTGAGTGCTTTGTGCCTCTTCTTAAATTGGTAGTTGAGTGTAATCTCCTATCTCCACCTTCGGCATTCAAGTGCGCTCGAATCAACAATTGTTGAAGCCAATTCACGGTATCAAGTGCGCTTGATCAACGTTCGAAGAATTGTATATCTTCTTTCACGGCATCGTGCACGATCAACGTGACGAAGATAGCTAGAATCCGATATCTTTGAGATCAACGGATTTGGGCGTTTGGTATTTTCAATCCACCGATTGCTACTTTCATCATTTCATACATTTCTGTTATTTGCCGCTGCGTCACATGCACAGTAACTTACATAAGAAACAAGTAAAATGCAGGCACACGCCTTCACAAGCTTAGATATACTAAAACACACACACATTGATATGTGTATACTACATATAAATATAAAAGCATCAGGTGAGTTTAAGCAAAAGCCATGCAAAGGGACATAGAATAACATAGTACAACGGTGCACCAAAACAAAGTGATACACGCGCAGCGTTGTATAGAAAAATAGGTTGAATTCTCAACAAAAGCAAAATTGTGTACAAAAGCAATATTGAGTTAATCATTGAGTATTTATTTTTATATATATTAGTAGTAGTGCTAATTGCTTGTACTTATTTATATAATTTAGCTTGAGCTCTCAAATATACATAGCACTCACGCACCCCAAAAGCGCGCACACATTACAAATGTAGTGATTATAAAAGTTCGCACAAAATATAAAAGTAAATGACTTGCATTTCCTGCCATAACACATACTTTCACTCAACACACACGAATATGCACACAGGGTGATTATAAAAGTTCTTACAAAATATAAAAGTAAATAACTTGTGTTTCCTTCCATAACACACACTTTCACTCAACACAAACGCATATGCACATACACAGGGCACACATATATAAACATCTGGACACATGTATAGACCGAAGCAGTGTTTTCATGACCATATCCTGCCTCGGTCCGACCTCGAATAACCTTGAACCTTAGACCACCACGGTCCGGAATTCAATCGGACCTCATTCATTCATGAACCTTGGTTAGATCTTCAAGCCAACGGTCTAACCGTCAATTTTACCCGGTTGAACCACGGTTCTTTTGTTTTTTTTTCTATTTTATCATCGTGTAATTCGCTCTCATTTTCATCTTCTGCATTGCTTTGAATAAAATAAGTAAATATATATATTTCAAAAATCATAATCGTTCCAAAATCTAAACCACTAACTTCATCACTTTGTTCTTCATTGCTGCAAACTCTTCTAATACCACTGTAAGATTCGTCAAGTTTGTCGTCATTAAACTTCTATCGCTGTGCACTACTCTACTATATACAAAGCTGTAGTTGTGCACTGCAACAACACACAACTTCTATTGCAGACCTTGAAGACTATCTACAGCTGTGTACATAGCATTATTATTTCAATATTTTTGTGTATAGTTTGTAGTTAAATGTGCAAATTTTTCGAAAAAATAAATCACGGTTTAGACGGTTCGACCTGTTGAACCATCAAAACCTTAAACCTTCAATAATCACGGCTCGAGGCATGGCACGGTCATGAAAACTATGGACCGGAGTATACAAATGTAGTTGATGACATATTGTATCTATATAATGACAGATGCATGCGAAAATAAGATGGATCAAAGTATGTGCTACTGCTAACTGATTCCTGATGTGGCAAAGAGAATACTACTAAAGTTCTAGACTTTCATGCTTGTAAGGACAAAATGTGGTGAGGGTGGGATGTACTTTAAAGGCGGTTACTATTACAAATAAATTGCAACTAGGTCGACCAAAACAAATGGAGAAGATGTGCATGCACTAAATATATATAACGACATATGTTAGATAATGCATGGAGGGGACTGAGTGACGGCACATAAGGAAATATACATATATATTTTGAATCTGGCAATGAAACAAAACACGGAAGCATGCATATAACTAGTAATTATACATTACATGAATGATTGTGGCATGTTTTTGAGACACGGAAGCTATATACAGGAAAATGTATATATGTATCGAAAGGAATGATACACACACTAACACTTATGCACCACCGGTCATCAATGACTGGAGCCACTTTGCTCCATACCGTGCGTTCCTCTTCTATAATTTGATCGCCTATAATGGTGAATACTTCCTCCAATTCCAAACTTTCCTCTTTGGCTCAATACATATGAATCAAGTCATTCAAACTCGACACAAACAATATGTATACATCAGGTTTTAAATGACCAAACACAGATGCGTGAGTGAAAATGCTTACTTGAAAATGATTAACACCAACTAGATGCTTTGGCTCCTTCTTCTCCTTAAAATTGCACTTACTAAAAATTCCAAATGCTCACAATCAGCCGATTAGAGTGGGGTTTCCTCTTGTTAGATGGTGTAGAAGTATACCAGGAAGCTTGTCTTAAAGTTTGAGGTCTTTTAATAATTTATATTTGAAATTTTTGAAAATAGATGGAGATAGGATCTAGTGTGATTTTCCATAACGGTTAAATGTTTCGGCTTAAGGTACATTTATATTTGCGTTAGAAGTCTTAGGAAAATGGGGAAATCTGGATATAGAAGCCTTATGAAACAAGATATTTTAATTTTGGTTTGGGCTTTGGGCTATAGGATATTAGACTTAGGTTTAGGTTAGAAATATATATATATATATATATATATATATGTTTATTCATTCATTCATTTTTTTCATTACTCTTTCCTTTTACAAGCTATTTCTATTTGAAACAAGTCACAATAAAATTTCAAATAAAAATTATATTTACAACACTTAATTGTTCGCTCAACATTATGATTTTCTAAAATTTATTCCCTTATTTTAATTTATTTTAATTTAGATATTCAATATTCACATTTTTAATTCCATGTACTACATGCTTTCCAAATTAATTAATTTTAATTTTTTTCTACAGTCTTTTAAACAAATAATTATTCTCAAAACCCTTTGTTTCATTATTAAATATTTTATTATGAAAGTCCAATATTCCAAAATTCATATCTAATATACAAAATCCATTTTATTTAATTAAATAATATTATTATCTTTTATTAATATCCTTTAAAAAACGGGTTGTTACACTATTTGACTTGGAAATAAATTTGTACATAATTAAAGCCATGTAATAAGATTGAACCTGTCATTTCCCGTCTATTATAAAAGTGAAATGGCTTCCCAAATATGTGACTCTGTCTTTGCATAGCTTAAGAGTTGTGAAATATGATCGACTCAATAAATCTGCATGTGTATAATGTAGGTATATAGGCACTCGGAGTTAGGTGCCAACCAAACTTCTACGGTCCATGATCGGACCCTTGGAGTTCAACCGCTCTTGGCATCCAGGTAGCTATCTTCGTGCAAATCCAGGTGGAAAGCAAACATAGAAACCTTCACTCAAGGAAAACCAGGCCTTGCAAATTCACTAAGGAGTTCTAGACAACAAATCAAAGGAAAACCCCCAGGGTCGAATTGGTACCGATCCAAACCTTGGTGTGGATTCTCAACCTTCAACTTCCTCTATCTCTCTCCCCCAATCCAAAACACAGCCACAATGCAAGGATCATCCGCGTTAATCCCCAGCCTCTCTTCCATCGTCATCACCACCTACCTTTATTCAATTACAAGGTTCGAATCTAGTGAAGTCGATTATGTGGAGATGTTTCAGGCTGGGATGAAGAATGACAGGCGATGACATGATCAAGCAAAGAAGGGTGGCCACAATAGTCCTTAGGTTGAGTAATAGGGATTGGTTCAATTTTCACGTTGAAGTTCTCTAATGGCAGAGCTTGAAGCTTTGGTTTGGTGTAGAAGTAAAGTAAAGAGGAAAGGAAAAGGAAGAGGGTTATATGGATCCAAACCCAATTCTTGTAGCATAAAAATCGAAGACTTTTCAAAGTCTTGGATAGGTATCGATCTAAGAACTTAGATCGATACCGAGTCTTAACTTTTAAAAAAAGAGGGGAAAAATATGGTGATGATCTGTTTATATGTGTGTGTGTGTGTAACTACGTGAGTATGTGCATGTGATAATGGAGCTCCTCAAGAACATGCACATGTGTACGTGTACATATTCGACCTTGTACGACTAGAGTCTGAGGAATTTAGATTCAAAATGGAAAGTTCATGAGAGAAATCAGTTCAAAATTACCGAGCTTGGAATGATATATCATGAGAGTGTATTCCTGATTTATAATACCAGATGCTATTTAAGCATCGTGACGAATAGCTTTAGATATAACTCTTCACAGAAATGGTCCGTGGAAAGGATAACGACCATTCAAAGCGTACACTGGAGTCCTTCACAGCAATCCTGACTTATCTCGATTCAAGGCACATCATGTTTGAAACAAGATGTACTTTGGGGAGCGAGTGTTATCCAGCCTTTTGAATAGGCAATTTTCGGATGGACTTGACAAATTGAACTTGGAAACTATCAAGGCAAGAAGCCCGGAGAGATGGCCACAAGAGCCCAGAAATCAAGTGCAAATAGAGCTATAGGATAAAGACCAAACCCCCAAAGAACTTAAGGCCAAAAATCTAAAATGTATTGGATCACTACCGATCCAACATCTTGGGTCGGTACTGATCCACCAATCTTCATGCGATCCAACTCTACTTCCTTCTTTCCACTCTACTTGATGTCAGGAGCCTATATCAAGTGTTATTTCGTTGATTCCATGCAATTCTCTATCGATCTCCATGAGCACTCAAAGTCAGCAACTCCATTCTTCTACCGAACCATCATTTAGACTCAGAACCAAGCTAATAATGATGCAAACAAGTTTGGAATCATGAAGCTAACCACGAATCGAGCAAGGAAAAGAAGTTTAAAGTCTCCATACGAAGAACATATGGATCGGTACTGATCTAAGCCCATGGATCGGTACCAGTCCACGAATTTTGATGAGGTGTCCACCTAATTTCCTGAAGAAGTAGTCTATGGTGTAGAAAACTATGTGGAGATCATGTGGGTGAGATTTTTAACTTCCTATAGCTATAAATAAGAGGGTAGGACTTATTTTTAAGGATCTTTTTGGCTCTCTTGCTCTCCTACTCTAATCTCTTGTAATCACCTATGGATTTGTACCGATCCATTGCAAACTAGTGATATAAGCAATAAAATCACTAAGTGGACATTGATCAAGATTAGCCGAACCATTATAAACGCTGTGTGTTCTTTTCTTGCTCTTTTTAATTTACTTTTCTTCACTTTTTATTCTCTACACAACCTCTTGGGTGTTTGTGTCATTTTTGGTTCAAACACAATGCGACTTATATACTATACTACTAAATAGTTTCGAAAACCAAAATATAACAAGTACGATCTCTCATATACCACTTAATCTATTCTAAGGCGATAGCTCCTTCCCACTACAAGAATTTTGATTTTTAGTAGCGCTCAAAAAACGCTACTAAAAGTTTTAGCAGCGTTTTGATAAACGTTGTTATAAAGCCCACGACTAAAAATACCTGATTTTTATTTGCACTTATTTCAACGCTACCATAAATCGTTTTACTGCAGCGTTTATGAAACGCCACTAAATTCTTTTTTTGCAGCGTGTATAAAACGCTACTATATATGCTCTCCTTCGACCCTTTATTTTTGTAGCGATTTTTAGTAGCGTTTTCGAAACGCTACTAAAAATATTCCAGCTCTGCCTATAAATTGCCTCCAGTTCAATCTTGTTCATAGCTTATAACATAAACACATACACATTAAACAACCACAAAATACATATACATATACACATACACATTCAAACATAAACACATTTAAAAACCACAAAATACATAAACAAAAGCACTAACATAAACAATATGTTAACCGTACATAGAAGTTTACACAACCGAACAGTAGTTTCAAGATAAAAGGTTAACCGTACATAGAAGTTTACACAACCGAACTACGTACCACAAACAATATGCTACTGCTGCAGTTAAAGTACCATAAACATCTAAACTAAGCAAGTACAATAAACAACCAAACTACCTAACAAGTACGATAAACTAGTGCTGCTACTGCTCATTCTTCAGAAACGCCTACCTGTAGACAAAATATAATCAACAGTGAGACTCAAGTTATATTCAATACAGAGATAATAATGACACGACCATCAATACTGAGAAAACAATGAGACTAAAGTTATGCACAACTGAATATGTGCAATCTTGTGTTCAACTGAATATGCACAACTGAATATGAAAACTAAAATAATGTGCATGTTAGTTTTGGCCAAGAATAAAATGAAAATGAAGATTTATCATCAATGTTTTGTACATTTTATCTCTGTCTGTACATTTTCAGAAACCCATACTTCTGTGCATCATCATTCCCTTTATATCTTCATTTCATCACTGCCTTATACCCACTGACATCACCATCTTAACTACATACCATCTTTCACCAACCATCCACCACTTCAGCCATTTCATCCAAAACCACTAACAAACATCCATTACTGCCTGGCCTCAGTAACACATACATACCCTACTCCATCCTTCACCATCCATACATCTGCCATTCAGTGATTCAAATATTGCCTGAATCAACAAACTCCTCACTGTCTTCAGACTGTCACCCTTCTTCTACCACTCACCCAAACAAACAATCATCAACTTCCAGTGCTTCTCCAATCACTGCTCCACGACCTCTGTTCCATTACATTGTCATTACACAATCCATACCATACTATCTCCTAATCCCTACAATCACCCTACTGACATCACCTTGCACAGTGATATAACCAGAAACACTGCAGTGCATTATACACAAACTACTCCTCCGCCAAACTGTAGCATCCATCTAACTTCACACCCCTCCAATCAACTTTTCCTACTTCCCACAATTCAACAGCCTCGCCTATACTTCTATCACTGCACATACACAGTGCATCAACCCCACCATCTCATCCACAATTCTGCCCTGTCATACATCCTACTGTCATAAACATCAACCACTAACAGCTACTACCACCAATACAAACCATTTACAAAACTGCAGCCCCATCATTTACATACAACTTACCCATCAGCAACATATATAAATACCTCACCTTGATCACTGCTACTCCTCTGTTTATCAACAGCCACTTCACTATCACAAACACTTCACCAATACTACCCATCAACCTCCAACCACAAACTGTACCAACCTACATCTCAGTCACTGGCCACTCATTACTTGAAACCACAACTTTGCAACTTCCACCACATCAAACATTTCCAACAACTTAAACAATCCATTGTCATACATCTTCGTTACCTATTGCCATCAAACCCCCTACCACTACAAACAAAATTTCCCATCCACTTCAAAACCAAAAACTGCAGTTTCAATTAACCATCTACCTGCACACAAACCCCCTGACCACCATATCACTTCCATCCACCCACAGTTCAACAACCACCTAAAAATCACTTCAACTTCACAAAACCAACCTCTGCAAGCATTTCTTACCACATCAAATATTGTCATCACCTGACCATAGTATTACTTCTAGACCACAGTATCACAAACCTTCCACCTGATCAGAAACAGTGCCACTACATTACTGACTTTACTGCAATTCACCACCTAATCACTTAATCTCCTCTGTCAGTACTTCATCATCCCCCTTACAAACCACTCATATCAAACTACAACTTCATCCTACATTGCCCTCTACAACCCTTCATACCACATCAAAACACCCAGCTACATACCCTCTTTCACAACATCAATCACTACCCCTGTCCACTACCATTCCTCAAAATACCCCTACCAGTGCACAAACTTAGTTATAATATTGTTATTTATAAATTTTAGTTAACTTAAACTTAGTTAATTTTATAAAAGTTATTTAATTTTAACGAAACTTAGTTAATTTTTATTAACTTAGTTAACTCATCATCATCATCTTCATCATCATTATTAAAACTTTGTTAACTTAATTATATTATTATTATTATAGACTTAGTTAATTTTTATAAACCTAGTTAATTCATTATCATCATCATCATTTATAAAACTTTGTTAAATTAGTTATATTATTATTATTTTTAAAATTTAGTTCACTTAAGTTTAGTTAATTTTAACAAAACTTAGTTAATTTTTATTAACTTAGTTAACTTATACTATTATTATTAAAACTCGGTTGACTTAATTATATTATTATTAGCGCTGCTACATTTGAAACTTGGTTAAATACTATAAGAAAATTTGAGATATAGAATTAGCGCTGCTACATTTGAAATGAATTATATGATGATTAAACAGGGCCAACCAAAGAAAAAAAGAAGAAAAGGGAAAACACCTACAATTTTCTAAATACTTACATCAAAGACTAGGAATAGCTTCACAAAATTTTCTGTAAGCATTCCAAGTGATTTCTCTCTCTTATATCTTGAACGGTAAATATGTAACATATTTAAGTAGCATTACTTGCTCCTATCTAACTGTTGAAAATGGTATTGCACCTTTCCTCTCTATTATCTTCACTATGATTTAAGGGATTTTCATCTTCATCATCTTCCTCGCAATCCTATATCAAGTTAAATCGTCTGTCAATTTGATAATCCTTATTAGTAAAACAGGATCCTGCACCATAAGTCGGTAGAAACAATCAAATTTAAACTTACGTCCTGTGAGCATATAGTGTCCTGTGAACATCTAGCTTCCATATTAATTCCTGATTTTTCCTTCAGTGCCATTTCCTATAAAGTAAAGAAACATACTCAAAGATACATCCAAAAACAATTACATGCTGAGCCTATCTAGGCTGATAGAATTTTATAAAGAATAAAACATAATAGCGGGAGTTGTAAGCTTAACTAGGACATGATTCGAATGTCTAACGAATAATAAGGCAGGTATGCAGCAACATATTTGTAAGATTTGCGGCAGGTGATATTTTGATAAGACTACGAGTCGAATAAAGGTTTAGTAGGTTGGATCAAGAAATGAATATAACAAAACCACAACTATAACCGTACTTAAAGTGCAATAGAAACCAACACAGCTAAATGTAATAACATAATTTACATGCTTTTATATTAAGATACAGTCGAAATACTTATCCTCATCAGACACGGATTTGTTAAAAGTTTTTCCATCAAAATATGAAAAAGATGTGAATGAACCAATATTATTATGCCAAAGAGAGCACAGATGTGTTAATATAGTACAATCATGGCAACAGATGGCTCGGTATGATTAATAAAACAGGCTAATTGGTCCCCAACATGTACCATAAAGAAACTAGATACTTCTGGTCTATCCTTACCTCAAGAGTAATCCTACAAAATAAATGGAGCTCAGCTTTGGTTTACATCTATCCTAATCACGTAGAAGGCTTTACCTGGTAAATTATATATTATCAGATTTAATAATCCAGTTAGCTGCAGAAGCACGAAGTAATAATCTATAGATGATCCTGGAGCAGTCGACACACAAATCAACAATGCATAAACTAATATTTGGTCATGAAGTGTATAGAATGCAAAACATTAATAATAAAGCAAGGCAACTGTCAAACATTTGCACCATGAGGATACCATACATTACAATTCACAGTTCGCTTCACAGAACTTAATTATGTCAAAATAATAGATAACCATACTATACCACACATTACACTTCTACAGAACTTAAAACAATAGATAATCATCAAGTTTATGAACTAGTTTATAAACTCAATTAACTCTATATACTCTCACTGATATTGGTACTTATTACATAAAACCTCAAAACACATTCACATTTTAATACTATAAGAGAATTGACCAAATCGATTAACCTAACCACGACCACAATCACAAAATCGACCATTTGAATAACATACCACAACCACAGAATTAGCGATTAACCTAACCGCACCTGATTAGAAGCTAATTAACCTAATCACAAAACCGATTAACTTTAATCACAATAACAAAATCGATTTATAAAAATCATACCTAAAATTTTCTACGATGAGGAGAAAATCATCGATGAGGAGAAAACCACAGAAGAGTAGAAGCAACGATGACAATAAACTACAATGTAGAGACGGCTGCAATGACGATGCGGAGAGAAGAATGGGAATCGACCTTTGTTTGTTTGCTTTTGTTGAAGCAATTTGGGATTAGGTTAAATTTTTCTAAGTGAGAGAGCGCAAACATACTGGTTACGTTTATTGTATTTACGCGGAAACATTTTTGCATGCGTGGGATAGTGAAATCTTTTTGCCGCGTTTATAATACATGCTGAAATGTTATTGGTTGCATTTAGGGGAAAACGCCACCATTTTATGCAACCAAAGGCTGATTTTGTAATGTCCTTATATATAATGCATCCAAGTATCAACTTAGGTTGTCTATGTAATCTAAGCTCTGATACCAAATGTGAAGACCGCCTTACACCATCGGTTCTCAATATACCTGTATAGTGTACTATGAAGGTACCCGATCGATGCAAGACTGTAGCCAAGGGTGTAAAGTAGAGAAAAATCCAATGAACATGTAGAACATCTCACGACACATAAGCAAATTATAATAATTAAATAGATGTAAAATGGGAAAGACGGAATATAACCAAGTGAACCAATATAATCAAAGTACATCGATTGATCACAATTATACAAAATAAAAATAATAGAGTTTACACATCCCAATATCCAAAATAAACTCCATAATTGTCTCTAAAGAAATACAAGTACTGACATAGCTCCATAATAGTGCATAGTGGAATATAAGCAATGTTAAGCTCCAAAGTATGATATATGTTCCTCCTGCTCGTAGTCCTTACAGCTCCATGGACTATTTAGACTTGCTATCTGTTGGGCGTATTCTCACCCAGGCGATCTCAAGACCAAGAAGCACTAGATTCGCCCAGGCTTGCCTAAGCTTCATTCGGCATCCCTACCACTGCCGAACCAGACTCACAACCACAGAACCATCGAACCAACTCCAAAGCAGCCTTCGCCGAATCAAACATCAAAACCTCTTCCATGCTTGCCGAATCAACTCTACCTCCCATGCTTGCCGAACCAACCCACTTCCCATACCACCGAACCAACTTACTCCACTACTATCCAACCATCTACCACCGGACCGGCTACCTCCATCCACTGCCGAACCAGAGGCAGGGGAAGCCACCACCGGACCAAAGCCACCACTGGACCAAAATCCCACCGGACCATCTCCCATCTACTACCGGACCGGAGCACTACCGAACCAAGGCGTTGCTGAGCCAACGTTGCCAGGCCAGATCGCATCAGCCCAGGCCCAACAGCAGCTACATACATCCAGGACCCCTACCCCCAGCCTCACTCTATAAATAGAGGGGTAGGGGTACAGCAATGGAGACAAGTTTGAGAGCTCAAGCACGGAGAGAACTTTCAAACAACTTTCAGATACTTGTATCAAAGCTTTGTACTTGTAATCTAAACAAGAAAAGAGAAATAATATATAAAGTGGACGTAGGCACATTCTGGCTGAACCACTATAAATCTGCGTGTCTTTTACAGTTTAGTCCCTGCTTTTCATATATTTGCATAGATCACTCGAATCACTAAGAACAACATAAAATCAATTAAATCAAACGACTTTGAGGTGTTTGTCCATTTTTTGTGCAAACATTTTTGGTGCTTTCACTGAGAACTAGAAGCTCGAAGCTTCAGCTTCTTCCACTTAACCTTTTTCCTAACAGCATCGTTCATCGCTTGGAAAACATGCCTCCTAAGCAGAAGAAAGATGTTAACAAAGGAAAAAACATCGCAACCGGTAGTCTTCCAGATCCAGTGGACACAGATCAAGTAAATCGTCCCCCTCCAACAGCAGTACCAAATGAAGGACAGGCTAATCCGACCACTCCCGCCACAGAACAGCCCGTAGCAATTACTAGAGCAGATCTAGACAGGGTTGTGGTTGAAGTAACTAACCGCTTCACGTCCCAGCAGGAAGCCTTGGTGGACCATCTCATGTCACGCTTAAGGGATGCTGAAGAGTCCAACCACAACACTGAGTCATGGGGTGAATCCCAGTCTGGAGGATCTCAGAGACAACAAAGATCTTCCTTCTTCGAAGGAGCTAACGGCAGAAGCAGCCATGGTAGGAGCCGAGATCGAGCACAGCCCGAAGTTAGGCCTGAGGAAACGCTTGGAACCGAACCCAACGGGGGAGGTACTGGGCGGAGGTCAACTGTAGCTGAGCCGGTCGTACTGCCTAACCACGGAAACGCCAATGAACGAGGACGAGCTAGAATCCAGCCCGAAGTTGGACCCGAGGAAGTGCTTAGATCAGAACCCAGCAGGGGAAGATCAAGGCAAGGGCCAACTGTAGCTGACCCTAGCATGCTCCCAAAAGACCAAAGGCAGCCACTGGAAAATATGAGGAATGATAGACGGTACCATCCCTACAGGTCATCTGGACGGAATCAATCCCACAGAACAGAACCGAACTCGTTTCTATCTGCTCCAAATTCTGATGAAAGGATGGCACGCTTGTTCAGAGAGTGCGTCCAACGGGATCAAAGAGATCGACGGATAGGCGCTAGGGTAACCAGCCCTTTCGCCCGCAATATCGAAATTGCTATCACCCCCCGAGAATGGAAGATGCCAACAATGGAACCTTACAAAGGAACCTCCGACCCTGTTGTACACTTACAGAGATACACACAGCATATGCTCATGAGTGGAGCAACAGAGGGAGTACTATGCAAATGCTTTCCGCTATTCTTAGCAGATCTAGCTACCTCCTGGTTCTGCCATCTACCCCAAGGATCCATCAGCTCGTGGGAGATGTTGAAAGAAATGTTTATCAGCCAGTTCCGCATTCATGTGGAACAACCCAAGGACGCTTATTCCTTATCCAATATCAAATAGAAACCTGGAGAGAAGCTGCAGCAATATTTAACCCGATTCAATGCCGTAGCGGCCGCACTCCAAGATGCCGATGAGAAGCTTGTCTTAATGGCCCTCTGTAGTGGTGTGCATCCGGATACTAAATTCGCTAGAAGACTAACAAAAGAAAAACCAGCTACTTTACCCGATTTCTTCCATGAAGCCGGGAAATATATGAGGCTTGAAGACGCTGCCACTGAGGTGTAGTCAGGGCAACAAAATAAGGCAACTCACAGCAACGCGCCCGCTGTAGCAAAGGACGTTCGAAGAAATGATTCTAGAGACAATGCTGGGGGCAAGAAGGGAGAAAAGCGCCTATATCGGCCAGGACCGAGATTCGACACTTACACTCCTTTGAATGAAACCGTGGAAAAACATCTTCATTGCCACCCAAGGCGAAGTTAGATACGAACGCCCACCATACAAGAAGGAATCAGATAACGCACAGAAGTCTGGAAAGTTCTACCGCTTCCACGAATCTCATGGGCATGATACCAATGAATGCCATCATCTCCGGGACTTGATTGAAGAACACATCAGAAGGAAGAAACTACAATGCTTTCTTGGGAAGGCCAGCCCTGTCTGACTTCCAAATTGTCCTGGCCCCATAGTGCCTAAAGATGAAATTTCCAATGGACAATGGAGTAGGGGAAGTAGAGGGAGACCAGGACGTTGCTCGAGACTATTATGTAACTGAACTTCGCAACAACCACAGGAAGGATAAAGGGAAGAGTGAAGAGGTTGCCCTCTGCACAATAAGTTTGGAAGCATAGCAACTAAAGAAAGCCCCTCCTCTTCGATATACCAGTGATCCCTTCAATGAATTAGGCCCCAGTGACAGGGAGGAGGAGGCCACCGCCGAGCCTGTAGAGGCTATGGAATTTGTATCTATAGACAAACATGACTCGAGTAGACTATTGAAAATCGGGTCCCAACTAAAAATAGAGTTGAAGGAACAACTCATTGACTTTCTCCACCACAACTTGGATGTATTTGCATGGTCACATGCTGACATGACCGGAATCTCCCCTGACATAGCATGCCACATACTAAACTTGAGAAGCTAGCATACTATTTACTAATCACATCACGGAAACTGCGTCACTACTTCCAGTCCCATTCCATCAAAGTTCTGACCGACCAACCACTGAGGCAGGTACTCCATCGTCCCGACACTTCTGGGCGACTACTTAAATGGTGCATTGAACTAAGTCAGTATGATATCACCTATCACCCTCGCACTGCTATCAAGGGACACGCCATGGCCGATTTCATTGTAGAATTCACTACCAACGAAAGTAAGGAGCAATCGGAAATAGCAGAAGACATCAAGTGGAATCTCTTCGTGGATGGTGCGTCAAACGAACAAGGCTCGGGGGCAGGTGTGGTAATAATCACTCCTAGGGGAAATAAGCTGCACTATGCTATAAGGTTGGAGTTCGCTGCCACCAACAACGATGCAGAGTATGAAGCAGTGATAGCTGGATTAGAACTTGCCTTGGAAATTGGAGCCAATTCTTTGTGTCTTCATAGCGATTCTCAACTTATTGTTAATCAAATACTAGGAGAATTCCAGGCTCGAGAAGAACGACTCATAGCATATTTAAAGAAGACCAAGTTACTTCTCAGTCGATTGGACCACTACTTAGTCAAACACATCCCTCGGGAAGAGAACCAAGAGGCCGACGAATTGGCGAAGCAAGCAAGCGTGAGAGACGGCGATGTTTCCGGAGCAGTAGCCATCTCGAAGAAACTGACCCCAAGTTTTGAGCAAGTGAATCTGATAGCTGTAACCGAAGAAGCAACTTGGATGACTCCCATCCGAGACTACTTACAAAGTGGCACACTACCCAACGGGCGTAACGAAGTCAAGAAAATCTTGAGGAAAGCTTCCTGCTACACAATACAAGAGGACACCCTCTATCGACGCGGATTCTCTAACCCCCTATTAAGGTGTGTCGCTGGAAGGGAAGCCAAGGAAATCTTATCAAACATTCATCAAGGAAGCTGCGGAGATCACACCGGAGGGCAAACATTGGCAAAAAAGATACTCCGATATGGATATTTCTGGCCCACCTTAAGCAAGGACGCCTTGGATTTCGTCAAAAAGTGTGACAGATGACAGAAGTTTGCTAAGATTCCGCGACTACCAACAACTGAGGTTACTCAAATGACCAGCCCATGGCCCTTTGCAGTATGGGGAATTGACTTAATAGGCAAACTACCAATGGGGCGAGGCGGGGCCAAATATGCTATAGTGGCAGTCGACTATTTCACCAAATGGGTGGAAGCAGAACCCCTGAATAAATTATCTTCTGCAAAAGTTATTAATTTCATGATCAAAAATGTTCTGTGCAGGTACGGAGTCCCATTCAAAATCATATCAGACAATGGACTTCAATTTGACAGCGAGGAATTCGCCAACTGGTGCCAAGAGCACGGAATTCATGAAAGCTTCTCATCCGTAGCGTATCCCCAGGAAAACAGACAAGTCGAAGCCATCAACAAAATTCTGAAAACTCTAATAAAAAAGAAACTCGAAAAGTCAAAGGGCGCTTGGGTGGATGAACTCCCTACGGCACTGTGGGCTTATCGCACATCTTTCAGAACATCAACAGGGCATACTCCTTTCTCTTTGGCATACGGATCGGAGGCTATGCTCCCAGTTGAAACCATCGTGCCTTCCCACCGTAGGATCCACTATAACCCAGAAGAGAACGAAGAACTCCTTAACGTGTCTTTGGATCTAATTGAGGAGAGAAGAAATGATGCAGTCCTCAAAGTAGCAGCCCACAAGCAAAAAGTGGCAGCACAATACAACTCCAAAGTCAAGCATCGTACCTTACAAGAAGGGGATCTTGTCCTCAAGCGAATCTTCCCTCGCCCCGGAGCACTAGATCCAATCTGGGATGGACCATATGTAATTCATAAAGATCTCCACAATGGAGCTTATATTTTGTCAACAGTGGACGGGGAGGTGTTCCAGAGGGCATGGAACATCCAACACCTTCGTCGATACTTTACTTAACTTGCACTGCCCATATGAAGCGAATTAACAAAGAGAATCAGTGGACGTAGGCATTTTCGTGTCGAACCACTTTAAAAAAAAACCTTGTCTCTTTTTTAACTTGTTCCTTTATATCTTGGCTGCTTGTTAACCTTATCCTTTTCTGTTGAACAAAATCCTGTGCAAATAGCATTTCCATTCAAGGCGCTCCACAGCGCGACTTCTCCTGGACAAGACCTAACAGGTACTATACGAATCTATGCCCTCGCCAATGAGACACTTTTGCTCCGGCATCCCTCTGTTGTGGGTTAACTCATTGCTCGCGACGGCCCTCAAAGCCAACTGTAATGAGCCGATTATAAGCCACCGAGAAGGCCGACTATAGCCGAGGCAGCTCATTACGGCGTTCGGCTCGCCGACAACTGTGAACCGACTATAAGCCCCAACATAAGGTGTGGCCAGCCAGGGGCAGTTCACGGTTGACGATCGGCACCCATGCTAGCCGGCCACAGTAAATCGAATAATACCCACGATTACGGGCCATAATGGCCCGGGTAGTTACTGTGCGCGATCTCGGCTCCGATGTGTATTAAGTGCGGCTGTGGTAAAAAAGAATTAACTCCCCGCGGAGGCGTAAGATGGGTGACAAATGTCTCCAAGACCCACAGCTAGGGAAAGTGACTACAAAGCCCGTTTGCCACGAACTTAAGCACATCGAAGGCCTTCCGTGATTGGAAGTTTTACTATTTCTCATATTTCAATTTTATTTGAAAAACTTTTCTCCTATCCTCTATAACAATCCCTAAAGTACAGGACACGGAATAGGAGGCATTCGCTAATGGGAGTCGGAACCCACAACGGGACACTAGGCCGCATTCCATACTCAGTCACACAAGACATTCAAAACTGCCATCTACAATTAGAACATGAAAGGCGGTATTTTCTTCTTTTGTGTACAAATACATGGCTATAATTTATTCATACATCACACTAGCATTGCAAGGCATGAAATTATGTTTTAAGCAAGAACTTGACATCAAACGCAACTAAATTACAAGCATATGCATAGCTATATTTCTCATACAACATGGCAAAATAACAAAAGCATTCAAATACGACAGAATCAACTTAAGTTTAAAAATTACACGCCAAAGATAATGTTGTTTATTTCAAGTAGCATAATTACAACCTAAGAGTTACGTTACTGTTTTGAGACTAACATATACAACAATGTCAAGTCCACAAAAAGATATCCAGGCCAAATCAAGGAGCTGGCTGCGTCGGAGTATCATCCTTGTCCTGTTGCCCACCTGTCCGGTCAAAGAAAGAATTCATTAATGACAAGCAACCAAGTTAACAAAAAGACCAGAAAGGAAGACTTACCAGCATCTGCTCCTTGATCATCTTGATCATCATCCTCTACTTGCACGCCTGCCTCCTTAGCTGCAAGCAACCGCATGCCCTCCTTCACCGGCACCTTCTCCTCCTTGGTAAACTGGGCAGTAACCACATCCATCCTGAGGGTCGTACCCATCTACTAGTAACCTCGGGGTGGGCTCATGACATCCCGGTTCTGACTGAGCTGGGGGCACTGCGGAAGGATCTTCTCTGTCCTGGGATTTCTTCTTTTCTGATCGGGTTTCAACTCTATGAGACATTATCTGCAACACAAAAGAATACATCGTTAAAAAGGATGTAGAGATATAAACAAGCAAGTGCGTACAATCTAGAATTTCATTTTGTAGTTCAAAACATAAAAGGTTCAAGGTTCGATTGGGCATTCAAACTCCGGGTCTCGTTCGGTATCACGAGTCATAAAAAGTCATCCGGTAGTTCAAGGCAAAAGCTCATTCGACATTCGAGCTCCCCATATACCGTTTGGTAATCCGGGCCCCAAGGTTCATTCGACTATCCCACTCCCTAAAAACCCAGTCGGCAGAAGGATGGCTCACCTCATTCGGCAAGCGTAGGCTTGGTCCGGCTCTTTCTAATAGGTGTGGATAACAGGATCTTGAAGCCCATACTTATAGGCAAACACAGACGACCAGACCGGTTGGTTCGGCGTTTGGGCCGAATAGGAGCATCCAAGCTAACGTCATTAATTTCAAAACAAAGCACGGCATATACCGGCATATGCCCTACTTTGGGGGGCAAATGTTGGGCGTATTCTCACCGAGGCGATCTCAAGACCAAGAAGCACCAGGTTCGCCCAGGCTTGCCTAAGCTTCATTCGGCATCCCTACCACTGCCGAACCAGACTCACAACCACAGAACCACCGAACCAACTCCAAAGCAGCCTTCGCCGAATCAAACATCAAAACCTCTTCCATGCTTGCCGAATCAACTCTACCTCCCATGCTTGCCGAACCAACCCACTTCCCATACCACCGAACCAACTTAATCCACTACTATCCAACCATCTACCACCGGACCGGCTACCTCCATCCACTGCCGAACCAGAGGCAGGGGAAGCCACCACCGGACCAAAGCCACCACCAGACCAAAATCCCACCGGACCATCTCCCATCTACTACCGGACCAGAGCACTACCGAACCAAGGCGTTGCTGAGCCAACGTTGCCAAGCCAGATCGCATCAGCCTAGGCCCACCAGCAGCTACATACATCCAGGACCCCTACCCCCAGCCTCACTCTATAAATAGAGGGGTAGGGGTACAGCAATGGGGACAAGTTTGAGAGCTCAAGCACGGAGAGAACTTTCAAACAACTTTCAGATACTTGTATCAAAGCTTTGTACTTGTAATCTAAACAAGAAAAGAGAAATAATATATAAAGTGGACGTAGGCACATTCTGGCTGAACCACTATAAATCTGCGTGTCTTTTACAGTTTAGTCCCTGCTTTTCATATATTTGCATAGATCACTCGAATCACTAAGAACAACATAAAATCAATTAAATCAAACGACTTTGAGGTGTTTGTCCATTTTTTGTGCAAACACTATCCCTAATCTACTCATTTAAGAGTACCTAAGATAATAAGAAACAAGGCATAAAACCTCGAATCAGACAACAGTCTAGTGTGAGGAATACGTTATCCCAAAATACTATAAATCCATATATGGTAATAAGGGCACAAGGTATGTAGAACTATACCTAACCCATGCCTACATCCAAAGAGTTAGCACATAAACATAGTATATGCTAAACTACTATCACATGTGGAAAATATGGGGTATATGGGTATCACACAACATATCAAGCATGCAACAAACATGGCAACCATCGCACAGCCTTGCATCTCTCACTCAAATGCGTTGGATATACGATAACTCTAATAGATGCTCAACTCATTGCCTATGCAGATGGCAAGGGACTAGACACATGCAGACGTCCAACAATATGGGTATATATAGATTATGATGTCCCACTAACGAGCTCAAAGCTATCCATTTAGCCCTTAGCACATATACTGATGGTAGAACTACATCACAAATGCTCAACTCATGCCTATATAGATGGTTAAGGATTGGTAACACGCAAACGTCTAACAATATACGTAAACATAGACTACCCTATCCCACTAACGAGCATCACAATCTCATGTTCTACTACACGAGCTATTATACATAACTCATCCTCTTGGTCCATCACCAAATTCCATAGTCACTCGCCACTTCAAGTCATCAGGATGCCTATAGACACCTACCGTAAGTCATAGACCCACTGTACCAAAGTTATAAAATTGTCATCGTCGTCATGACGAAGCGCTATGCCATTGCTTCACTAGTCACCACACAAAATTAAGGGCCATCCCAGGTCATTTGGAATTACCTTCTTCACTCCACATCACCCAATAGACCCTCAGAACAAGTCATGAAGAAATCCCCAAGTATCGCCTCGCCACGACCAAAATTCGCCGACTACAAATTTCTGCACGGGTATCTTTTTCACTGACCTGAAGCACCACCTAGAAGAACTCGAAGCAACCCTACTTTTGACTCAGAGTAACCCAAAACACCAAATCCAATTTCTTGCTCGGGTACCGACCCGAAACCACCACCTCAAATCCCCAAGCACAACACGAAGTATTACATGACCACATTTCATGCTCGGCCCCCGAACGATAGTACTACCGGACATCATTTGCTATCCGGTCCTCCACCCATGTCGACCCGAAGCTACCACCTCAAATCCCCCAGCACGATATGAAGTACTACCAGACTACATTTCTTTCTCGGCCCCCGAACGACAACACTACCGGATAGCATTTGATGTCCAGTCTTCTCTCATGCCCACTCGAAGCAACATTTGGGTAAACAACCTATCGGACCAAAGCGTGACTCGAAGCACCACCGAGCAGAAATGCCATGGTAGCCCCGATTTCCAATTTCGTGCCAATTTTATCGCTATGTTCCATTCGACCCACATGCATTCCATACACATCAATGCAACTCCTAACATCTTAGAGTCTATACATCGAAGTTCGCTTTCACGGTTGCTACTTCTGATTTGCTTCGATGAGCATTTTCAACCATTCAAGCATACCCACAAACACCACATGCGCATCAAACATTATTCAAGCATGCAAATCGCACAATAAATCATAGTAATCATCATACAATGCATCTACAACAGGGCTAAACGTATACCAAGGCAACCACATATCAAAATAACAATGTTTAGAACATCAAAAATCTATTTATTTACGTTTTTACTACATGTAGGGTTTTAAAACAGTAATTAAACTTAATTTTGACTTTAAAATGTATTTAAAAAATGTTAGAACCTATATACACATATATAATAAGTTGAGAGATGATAAATCACTCGCCAAACTCACCAAAATCCAAGTTTTCATGCAAATCGAGCTCAATCTGAAAATAAATAGCCAAGCCCAAATTTTTCTTTCCTAAAAACATAGATAAGAAGATCTCTTACTATTTTACTTATTAATCGACCCTTAATCTATGATTTAAGCTTGATTTGGAGGAGAAAAGAGAGGGTTTCTGATGAAGAATGGGTTGATGAAGGCTTGGATCTATTTGGGAGGAGGTAGAAATGATTTAGAGATGTTTATTTCAGCTAATATAACCCCTAAACCCAAAATGGGTTATTGGACCTCTCTTCAATCTCACTAATTACCCACTAAGCTGCTCCAAAAATTATCAAACTTCAAATAGTTATATCTCCTAGCCAGAAAGTTCAAATCGCTACTATGACCACTCTGTGAAAAGAGAAACTGCCATATCTTTCCAATGGATGTGGTCCCGGATGTTATTTCGGCTTCTATCGAAAGTTATAGCCATGAAAATATTTCATGGGTAAAATCATCCAATACAATTTCTCAGGGTAAAAAATGTCACTACTCAACATTCCCCACAGTTACAGTGTCATATGACCTAATATAAATTTAAAAGTAATGTTTTATGACTATTCAATACGTAAAGTTTGGTTCGCTATAATATGTAGGTCTTGTAGAATAACATGTGAACAAAGTCTTAATATGGTGCAAGAATTAGATTTGGGTGTAGTGGAAGATGCTTGAATTTATGCTAGCCAGGATGGAGACTTGTTGGAGTGACTTGCATTGAATGTGAGTAATGAGCGCATATTTGAAACAATAATCCCACATCGTGAATAATAATAAAGGTGGAGTGGTTTATATGAGTTTGGTCACATGTAACAACAATGAATTCCTTTTGTTGGAAGATGTTGACCAAACTCTATGTTGCCTCCACATAGGGATGTGCGGACCGATCCTGTAATTTCAACATGGTACCATAGCCAATATTAACGCCTACGACAATGTGCAAGAGATATGTAAATCATGGTGGTTAGCGGTGTAAGTTTAATTAGTCAGACATAAGGTAGAGATAGACCATGGTATGTAGGATCAAGAAGAATATCACGTGAACAAAGTCCCGATATGGTGCAGGCATCGAAGGTGGCATAGCGGAAGATGCATGAATGGATGTGAGTCAAGGTAGAGGTTTGTTGGGGTGGCTTGCTTTGTATTTGGATAATCGGCCCGGACTGGAAAAAAAATAGTCTTAAATCGTGAAAAATAATAGAAGTGGGCTGGTGTGTGTGTGTATGTATGTATGTATGTATGTATCTACGTATGTTTAGTCGCAATATTAACAAAAGATTCCTTTTGTTAAAAGATATTGACTAACACTATGTTGACCCCATAGAGGGATGTGTGGACGGATCTTAAAATTTTAAATTGGTATCAATGTTGATAGTTACGCCTAGGACAATGCACAAGAGATTTGTAAATCATGGTGGTTAGATGTGTAGGCTTAAGTAGTCAAACCTAAGGTAGAACTAGACCATGGTACACAATGGTTTGATAGAATGGCATGTGAACGAAGTCTCGTTATGGTGCAAACATCAAAGTTGGCGTAATGGAAGACAAGTGAATGGATGCGAGCTAAGGTGGAGATTTGTTGGGGTGTCTCGTATTGTATGTGGGTAATGGTCACATAATGGATAATGAATAGTTCCACATCGTAAAATATAATGGAGGAGGAATGATATGTATATGAGTGTGGTCACATGTAACAAGGGTTTCCTTTTGTTCAAAGCGTAGACCAAACTCTATGTTGTCCCTATGGAGAGACATGCGGATGGACTTAGAAATTCAACACATATATACTAAGTAATAGATTTATAAGATATTGTAAATTAGTTCATTATTTTAAGAATGATTTAATTGATAAAGAATAAAGTTTTTGAAAAGAAACTTTGAAAAAAGCTTGATTTTTTTGTAATATACATATAAGTGTTTATTTAAAATGAGGGTTATTTAAATGTACAATTAAGCATTCAAAATGTTAAAGACTCTTAGAAGTTAGACAAGAGAGTTAATAAATCTATTTTTAATGTTTAGCAAATAATTGCCATTTGATAAGAGAGATTTTAAGTAGATATATGAGCGTACATGTATATATGTGCATAACCATGTATATGTCTGTATGGATGTATATGCATATGGAGTTAAGTAGTTATATGACTTTTTGGGTTGGTTAAAGTTGAATCTATCGAGTTATTTAATGATTTCATTTTTTTGTTCTATTGATTTTAGCATGTGTGGTTAGTTGAACTTACTAGATTGTTGTTGTGTGAATTGTTGAATGATTTAAATGTTGAATTTACTGAATGATTTGATGTGGAATTGGTTGAGCTAGGATTTTGAATTGGTTGTAAGAAGTAGCATGTATATATATGATAGTATACATGTATGTATATGTGTATATGAGAACGGTAAGGAAAAAATTCTTCCAAATGGCAAAGTGAGGTGGTGTAATGACATTCAAGACGGTTTGATGATTCACATGGGAACGATGAGATTCCGTGTTGTGTATACATGTATGTGTAGGTGTGTATGCCATATTTAATGGTTTCACACAACTTCGATAAGAAATCATAGATATACGATGCTAGTGAGTGAATCCATTATACCATGAGAGATGGAACGACCCATAGACATGATCGTGGAGTAAGGGCGGTGACAGATTGAAATGTACTTTAGAGTGGGTCATATACTGTCTATAGCATTAGGCGTTGGGATGGAACCTACATGAGTCAATAGCACTGGGTGTTGACCCGGGGTCAACGGAACGGGTTGAATCCAAGGTAAGTCTCTTTGGGTAGAAAAAATCATGTGGATACATTTCAGATATTCCAATAGCATTAACTTAGGGTATTACTAATATACGATTTATACAGAGTTTGGTGTGGGAAAGCTTGTGTATATTATCATTTTATCATTGTATTTACTTTACACCGAGGGTTTGACTGGGATTGGGAAAACTATAACTCCTTTGACTATGGAGTGCAGTATTACTCCTACACTCATCTATCGTTTTATTGATACCCTATATTATATGGGCATACACTGTTTTAATTTGTAATATTTTCATATAGACATTGCTTGTTAGGACGTACATATGAGTCTTTAACTATAATTTTACGAGGCTAGTTCCCCTCATCCGACTTCTGCCCGACCCTCGTTTTCTCTCTTTTACTTATTATATGGGAAACTTTTTGTTACCTCTATGAGTGTTATGAGTGATATGTTTATTTTAGGATGCGCATGCTGGATACCTGGACTTTTGGGAGACATGAAGGCATTGCTTATTTATATATATTTAGACCATGTATGACTATGTGTCTTGTATATTTTATTGGTATATGAGACTATATACTGTACTTGTTGTAACCATTCAGTACTCCATATGTATGGAGTCTATGTGTTACCTGACATTCTAACCCGACTATATTAAACTGATTGCACGAGATAGATCCGACTGTTATCAAGTTCGATGACCTCGGAGCAATAATTGTGGGACCCGGAAGTAAAGTACAAATGGTTATATGAAGCCAAAATTGGATGGAATTGGTAGATGAACAATGCAGGATGCATGAAATATGGAATATAGCTTAGTCAAATAAAGGGATCGGTATGGTTTGGCAACTTGATAGGGATCAGCATGGTCAAATAAACAAGGGGTCGACATAATTGAGCGAACATGATCGGCATGGTTGAATAAACAAGGGATCGGCGTAGTCGAATGAGGATGGATCGGTATACAACCAATAAGAAGGGTCAGCAGAAGACAGTGCACAAACAATACTGAATCAAAGATCATGCAATAGCTTGAGCTCCTTAAGTCCAAATGACAAAAGATTTGAAAGACTATCATATTTAAGCATGCAGAAGTCATTAGAGGGATCGCTGCCCAAGAATCAAAATATAAAGGGATCGGCACTGATCCCTCTTCATGGGGATTTAGGCCTAGCGACCCCTCTAGTGGGCCCATGTGGGTTAGAAGGTCCTATAACCGAAGTTTCAGAGAGATTGGTGGTCGTCTTCACCTATAAATACTCGCCTAATGGGTCATTCTGGAGGGCTTACGCTGCTGGTTACTTTAGTCTTTATTGTAATCAAGTTTTTTCTATTCCTTGCCGCTGTAATCATATTATTAATTGATCAATAAAGATAATCTTCAAAATGGGTGTAGGCATACAATGCCAAACTACTATAAATCTCTATGTTTCTAGTTATTGCTTTTTATTTGATTTTAGTTTATTCTATTCCTCAGTTTTAATTTCACTTACTTCTCTACATAAATCTACTCTTAAGTGTTTGTGACCAATTTGGCTGCAAACATTTTGGTGCTTTCATTGAGAGCTGATTCTCAGCTTGCTAGGATCCCCTTTGTTGGTACTAGATTGGACAAAATCCCCTGAAGGAGATCCGTAGTCATCTTCATAAAGTTGCTTATACTACTCAGGTTTGCTGAAATCTAAGTAAGGAGATGATAACGGTGAGACATACTAGATCTACTTCTCAAAATGTGGATAGAAATGAGACTACTAGCATTCAGCAAGGAGACCCAAGCAATCAACCTACAAATTTGGATGCTGATCCGATTGAAGTTCAAAATCCTACTGATTCTATAACCAGAGCTGAATTTCATAATCTAATGAGAGGGTTGATGGAAAGCCATCGACAACTAAATCAACAAATTCAGACTAATATTAAGCTGATGAACCAGATTACTCGGCGGCAGCGTGGGAAAGCTAGAAGGGACCCTACTCCCTACCCGGCATCGGAAAGTTCAAGCTCATCGGATGAATATCACAAGCATAGGCGTAGCAGGATCGAAGGAGATCACGTATAAACTTCAGTGCATCGCTTGGCAGATCATCACGGTCTGCCACAAGCGATCGATGTCGATCCCTCTTCCAGAGGAGGGATTTCCCCCCATACACTTGGGGAATCGCGTCGGAACCATTTCTGAAGGCTTGGATGATGGAGTTCGATTGAATGCTGACCAGCTACCTCCCAGGAATGATGACGAGATGAATGTGCAAGATGCACATCTCGGAGGTGGTGAACCAAGAAGGCATGAAACGGCCCGCAGACTTCGACCGGACCATTCACGTGAGGTGAAGCGCGACCACCGATTGGCGCCACCCATCCAAACCCCGGACTTATTGGCAATGGTCAAACAGTTGGTGAGAGAGAACCAAGGATTGACTAACGATGACCGAGGAATCTCGAGAAGCGGTACCTCTTTCACTGATAATGTTCTACACGTAGAGTACCCAAGGAGATTCAACATGCCATCAATGCCTGCTTACAAGGGAAAAACTGACCCTAGGTAGCATATTATGAGGTATGAATGGCTGATGGATTCTGCATGAGCCAATAATGCGACCAAGTGCAAATGCTTTCCCATAACCCTTTCCAGAATAGTGACGATGTGGTTCACGAGACTACCCCCGCGATTAATTTCTAGATTCGATGAGTCAGCAACCAAGTTTGTGGAGCAATTCCAAATGCATGCGACTCGTCCTAAAGACGTGATGTCCCTTTCTAGTGTGATCCAGGCTCCAGGAGAGTCGTTGAAAGATTATTTGGACAGATTTCATACAGCTGCCACGAAGGTTAGTAATCCGAATGATCATGCTATACTTATGGCCATGATGAGGGGATTGATCCGGAGTTCGAGTTTGGCGATTGGCTAGTTGGTAAACCGCCTGCCACGTTGGAGCACTTTTATTCAAAGGTAGCTCAGTTTCTAAGAAGGAGGAAGCCAGGTCCTCCAGAAAAAAGAATGTTGTGGGACCGAGTAGAGAAGCAGTACAGAGTAACATTGCAATAAAACAGTCTGATGATAGTTCTAGAAATGTCCAGGTGAACATTCAGAATAAGCCAAATCAGCAAAAGAGAGGCGGAGATAGGAATCGAGAGCGAAACAGTGATTCTGGAGACTAAAGCCAAGGATTCCAATGTATGATAACTACACGCCTCTAAACATGTCCTTGGAGAATATCTATCTGCCTACTTTCAATAACATGCAATATAGGAGGCCACCTCCAAAAGAGTTAACGGAGAGGCAGAAGCAGACCGAGAAATATTGTCGGTTTCATGAGTGTTATGGACACAATACAAATAAATGCAAGCATCTCTAAGATGTAATAGAAAAATTAATTCGAGAAAAGAAGTTACAATAGTTTGTGAAAATCTCGCAGGATGGCGGGTAGGGGACATCTGACTCCAATCGAGGACAAGCTCCGCATAGGGCCGAGGAGCCTACACGGACCGATGGAAGATTGGTGATAAATACGATAGTTGGAGGACCGCACCCGGCGGATAGGAGTTGGCAAGAGATGGAGCGCTATGCTAGCGCAATTAGGCATGTAGATTTTGAATGCTGTTCAAATACGAAAGATTGAGCTCCGGCAAAACAGCAATGCATAATGGTAGATGATATTGCATTTAGGAACAGGGATGCAGACAAAGTAGAGGCTTCGACAATCGACCTGATGGTCATTTCAACTATGATTAGTCCTGCATTAGTGAGAAGGATTTTGATTGATTGTCGAAGTTCGGTGAATATCATCTTCAAAAAGGCATATGATTAGATGAGGATGGAAGCCAAAGATTTAAAACCGTCTAAAGTCGTATACATGGTTTTAATGGCATTGCAACCAAAGCTGTTGGTTACATGGAATTATCTGTTGAGTTGGGAGAAGGTGAACAAAGGAGAGTGCGAATCTTGCCCCATGGTGTTTGACTTCGAAGTTCCCGATGGATAATGGTGTAGGAGTTGTTCATGGCGATCAGGTGATTGGACATGTCTGTTATGTAGCTGAGTTGAGGGAAGCTCAATGCAAAGAAAATGGTAAGGGTGTGGATAAGATTGTCCGCATCCAAGCTACCGAAGATTGACAACCAGCGCCTGAGCCTTGGCTCGGGCGCCACAGTTGGTTCTATAGTGATATAGATCTAACAGATGACGAAGAGGAGTCCAAAGGGACCAAGGCTGCACCGGCTGAGCTGATGATTGATATCATGGTCAGCCTCGACGACCCATCACGAGTCCTGAAGATTGGGTCACAGCTCATCTCCTCGATGATGAAAGAACTCGCTGGTTTTCTCCAAGCGAATCTAGATGTATTCGCTTGGACTAACTCTGACATGTGCGAAATCTCGCCTGCCATTGCGAGCCATGCATTGTATATTGACCCGAAGTATGTTCCAATGAAGCAAAAAAGATGCGGCATGGATACGGAAAGATCTGCCGCTCTCAAAGAGGAGGTGGATAAACTAAAAGTCAACGGGTTTATCCACGACGCCCTCTACCCTGAATGGGTATCTATCCTGTACTTGTGAAGAAGGTGAATGGGAAATAGAGAATGTGCATTTATTATTCAAATTTGAACAAAGCGTGTCCAAAAGACAGTTTTCCTCTTCCAAGGATTGACCAGCTGGTTGATTCAATCGCAGGACACGAATTGCTATCTTTTATGGATGCATACTTAGGATATAACCAAATCCCAATGCATATCCCCATTCAAGAGCACACCAGTTTTATTACAAATGTTGGGCCGTACTGTTCCGTAGTAAAGCCGTTTGGATTGAAGAATGCCGAAGCAACTTATCAGCGCTTAAATAATAGGATGTTTAAAGACCATATTGGAAAAACACTGGAAGCAGAATCTGAAAGGGAATCGTGGATGACTCCAATCAAAGTCTATTTACTACGTGTAATCCTACCTGATAAAAGAAATGAAAAGCGACAAGTCCTTTGCAAAGCTTCACGATATATTATGCAAGAAGGAATCATGTACATGAAAGGTTTCTTAATCCCTCTACTCTGGTGTATCGCTCATGATGAGATAAAGTGTGTTCTAAGGGAAGTTCATAAAGTAGAATGCGGCGATCGCACTGGGGGGCAAAATCTGGCAAAGAAAATACTTCGTTATGGGTATTATTGGCCAACTGTAAATCGAGACGCCGCTGATTATGCAAGACGATGTGATAAATGCCAGATATATGCAAAAATCCCAAGAGCTCCGCCAGTAGGAATCATACAAATGGTCAGGCTATGGCCGTTCACCATGTGGGGTATAGACATTATCATTCTTTACTGATCTCTAAAGGTGGCGCGAAGTACGCTATCGTTGCAGTTGATTACTTCACCAAATGGGGCGAGGCAGAACCTTTAGCCACGATCATAACTAAGAAAGTGATCAACTTTATTGTTCGAAACATCATATGTTGCTTTGGTCTTCCACGGACTATTGTAACAGATAATAGGACTCAATTCGATAGTGTTGAATTTAAAGACTTTTGTCGAAGGTATCGTATTGAAAAGAGGTTTGCAGCGGTCGCTCATCCTCAGGCAAATGGACAGGTTGAAGCTGTAAATAAAATCATAAAGTCTATTCTAAAGAAGCATTTGGAGAATGCTAGAGGCAAGTGGGTGGATGAACTCCCTACGGCACTTTGGGCTTATAGGACCACCCACAAGTTTGCAACTGGCCATACTCCATTCGCCCTTGCCTAAAGTTTCGAAGCCGTTATTCCTATTAAACTCAAAGTCCCTTCTCATCGAGTGACTTACTATGATCCCAAAATGAATAAAGATCTCCTCTTTGAATCTCTTGACTTTATAGACGTGAAGCGCGAAGAAGACGATCTAAGGGCGGTTGCACATCGACATCGAGTAGCCCGGTATTACAACACTAAAGTTCGACTGAGAACCTTCGAAATTGGCGATCTCGTCCTGAAACGAGTTTTTTCTACCCCATCGCACATGAATCCAATCTAGGAGGGACTATATGTCATTGAACAGAGGCTTGGAGAAGGAACTTTCAAGTTAGCAATTGTCGATGACATTACACTTCCAAGGGCATGGAATAGTGAACATTTACGACGCTATTTCACTTAGTTTATTTCTTTTACATTTCAGTTGTATTTACTTTCAGAATCTGGTTTAGCATTTGATTTTCCAAATGTGTAATAAGACATTTTATATTATTTCTTTCCATTTAATGAATAAAGTTTCAGGCTTCCTTTGTATTTATGTTTGTTATTCAATTATATGCTAATTACATAGTGAAACCGATTGATGTCAATATGTATGAATAGGCTCCTAGAGTTTGAAATCAATCAATCATGCTAACTCCCAATGGAATTAAACAAGATGAGCTCAATCTACTTGTTCATTTAACAAATCTCATTCACAATTCAAAGGACGGGTTACACAATAAGGAATAAATGTGGCCGACAATCTGATGACCGAATAATTCCTGCCCAGTTGTGGAACTGGGATAAATCAGAGCGATCATGGTACGATCGATCGCCCGCTAAATCAAACCCAATATCCTGGGAGGCAATCAATCAATCAAAAGAGTACGATCCGACTGCTCTCCAAAATATCTCTGATTCCCCAGAGTGCAGACTGGAGTATAAATATAAATCAGGTGTGAATTAACCACCCGTGAGATAACTCTAAGTCCCCAGAGTGCGGATTAGAGTATAAACGTAAATCGGGCGTGAATCGACCGTTCGCAAGATAACTCTAAGTCCCCAGAGTGCGGAGTAGATTATAAACATAGACTAGGTGCAATCCGACCACCCATCAACTAAATCTTATCCCCAGAGTATGGATACGAACATGAACGAATAGATGAGTGGAAATCGATTGTTCTCTGTTCCACAAACTCCAGCCTGAAACCGACAGGAGGACTATAAACTCGCTAAGGATGGAATTCAACCATCCAACATCTGGCCCCGCCAAATCAAAACCATGGGCAGGAGCATAGTTGCTCAAAAACCGCTGAATTCAACAGCGTAACACTAAGGTCTAAGCCTAGTGTTTGATACGACTCGAGGCCATGACCACTCGGAGGCCTTGGGATAGAGCTAGGATTGTTACTGGAATTCATGAACAACGAATTACAAGTACATTGAATGGAAAGTAATAGTTCAACTACTTAAATAACAATTCACATGGAAGCTTGACAGAAAACAAAAACTTTACAAATATAACAGGTTTTGAGATTGCAGTACAATTTATTCCAAAAATCGGGACTCATGCCCGTACAACCATAGCTAATGAAAGAAACGACTGTACAAACTATATACATGCTGAGTCGGAGTGAGGGCTGTTTCTTTGACTTTCTTTCTTTTTTGGCTTTTTCGGGAGTTGTACTGCTTCAGCTTCTTTTTGTAGACCCCTTGCCGCCTTTAGCAGGAGAGCTTACAGAGGTAGGAGGAAGTTCGCTTTGGATCGACCCGCCCGGTAGAATAACTTGCAGTGGCACAAGATGAGGATCATCAATGTCCACCTCGGCGGGCTCAGTTTTAGCTTTTCCTTTCAGTAGCTCCTCATTTTTGATTCGCTCTTTCATGCTAGTCTTGTCGGTGTGTTCGGAGGCACCAGTGATCATTACATCATCAGACTCATCCGTTGGGAGTGGATCTTCAACTTTATCATCATCATGAGAACCGATGACTTAAGCATCGGGCCCCAGTACATCAGCAGCTGCCGGACCCTCGGTCGTTTTCTCCTGTTGCTCTACAGCAGCATCACTTTTGTGAGTTTGACTAGGGCCCGGAAGACCTGCAAAATTTGTTAAAACAGGGAGATTAGATCAAAACCATTGCACGCGAAGAACAAAACTTTTCATATACGGAGGAGTAAAGTGCGATACCCGCATCTAGTTGGCTCTACGTGGTCGCTGGGGTACCTCCTTGTAAAATAGGGGACAACATCATGGATTGGTAGCCGGGCTTGTTTGGATCGTAGCCCAAATCCTACTCATGTCGAGGGAGATTGATGTTCCGGCTGCTTGGGATGAAGAGGGACCCTTAGGATCAATCTCTGAAGATTCGGCAATATGTTCTCCTTTCTCGGTAGGTTCAGAAACATTGGAGCATCGGATTTTCGCGGTAACCAGATCCAAAGGTTTGTTCCCACAAATAATCTCCCACGCCAATTCTTCTTCATTGAGCTCAGCTTCGCCCAAGTCTCTCTTCTTCATCTGGATAATATGCTCCCAAGCTTCAGCAAGTGATTCAAGATAACCCTGGCTAAGAAAACTTAAGTCGTGGTGGATGAGGACTTTGGCATTATACTCAACGATCAATGGATCGAACAAGTCCTTGTTCTCGTTCCTACCGGACTCTTTAGCAGCTTCCATGGGATTCAATCTATTCAATCATTTCTCTACAGCCCTCCTCTCGAGCCTCTTCATTAAGAGCTTCAATTTTTGTGAACTGCTCGTCAAACTTATTTTTAGGCTCATGGCCTCGACAACCTCTTCGCAGTACTTTTGCGATTCTTCTTGGGCTTCGATCTTCTCCTCCCTTTCCTTTTTGAAAAGTTCTTCGAGTTCCTCGACGTGGCGAGCCAGAGCGTCTTTTTCCTTTTGCAAGGAGTCTTTTTCTAGAGCAAGTGCCCCGCTGCAATAAAGGGCTACATCGAGATCCTTTTTATGAGATATTTCCAAATAGCTCATCGCCTTTGCCGTTTCCTTAGCGTTTTTCTTCGCTTCAGCAAGTTGTGCTTTCAATTCTAACAATTCGGCATCCTGATGATTGATTATGTCCTTATCTTATATAGGTTCTAATTTGAGGCGGTCTATTTCATGCTATCGCTCAATGGATACTTTGGAGACTTTTTCTGCCAAGTGTAGGAACGATTCATGCTGCACAAACACATCATTGACGCATGCAAGAGAACTCTCCTTGACGTGCCCTGGAATTATATGAATGGAAGGAATTTAAGCCCATCAAAGCAAATTTTTGGAAAAGTGGCCTTAAGCTCGATCAACTTCTCTGCTGTAGAAACATCGAGAGCAGTAGCCGACAAAGGTGGATCAGAAGTAGCAATTGGATGTTTGCTTAATCTTCGCGAGATTGTTTAGAGCTCGAGGATCCGGAATGTTGCTCGTGAGATGCAGCAATATGAGGGCCACAGTAAGGAGGTTGGTCTCCACTGTAAGCGGGAAAATTAGACTTTTCGCTTTGACGTGATGTTTGGGACTGGGACTTGCGTTTAAAGGAAGAAGATTCCCTTGAGTGATAGCTTTTATTCTATCCCTCATCTTTCTCCTTGCGTTGGCCAAACTCCGAATCCCGACTAGATCGACTTCTAAAGCAATCAAAGGCTTTGGACTGAAACATAGAACCAACAAAGACCAAATGAGAATGTATGAGTAATTGTTGCATGAAAGACAAAAGTGTGTAGTGAAGTGCACGTGGTTGTGAGTGTCCTAGTGTTTCCCTCCAATAGATCGGTGGTTGTAGCCTTGCTCATCGGTGTTTTAGCTCCTTTATCAGAAGGACGAATGCCTTCACCGCTCCTAGTGGGAGAGTTGAGTCCTTCAATGTTGATATCCAGAAAGTCGTAGGTCATGATATCATCCGAAATTTGAAGATTTTAAAATCCCTTTAGCGAACTTTCCAAGTGTTGAGAAGACGATTCCTCTCCAATAGGAGTAATAACGAACTCTGGATCCGCGGCGGTTTTTTCCTCTATGAAGCTTGTACGCTAACCTTTGTTTCTTTTAGTGGGTGTTCGGGATTATGCGCCTTGCGATGGTTCGACCATTGGCGCCTTCCTCGAGACTGCATTAACATCGCCTAGCTTATCGGTCTGAGAATTCCTAATCTCACCCTCTTCACTGTCGTCCTGAGTCCCCTTGGTAGGGGGCACAATGGGATTGACGGTATCCTTTCTTTGTTCTACAACATTCCTCGGCAATGCTTCACTTCCGGGGAGCCCGGTACTTCGGCCATCCTCCAATAACCCAAACAAGGATAGTAACTCATCAGTTACAAGAAGTTTGATGCCCCTGTCTTCAACAAGGGTAGCGTGAATGGCAGCAATAGCTCTTGAAAAATCGACGCCATCAGAACGTGGGCGAACACCTGAAAGAACTCTAGATGTTAGTAGATTCGAAAAAAAGTTATTACTTGGATTAGTGAACTTAAGAAAGAAGTGAAGGTAATAATTACGTCCTTTTAACCATCGCCTCGCAAAGCCGAGAGGACATCGTACATTAAACCACTCATGCTTTAACAAAGAAAGTTTATTCTAAGCGCCTATCAAGACTTGGCAATTCGGCGAGGGTTCAAGAAAAATATAAGATGGGCTTCCCGACCGCCGTTGGAAGTTGTAAATGAATCTTATGTCTTTGGGAGTTGGTGGACAAAATAGAACACTCATAAATAGCAAGAAGGTTCCATGTATAAAAGCATAACTATTTGGATGGAGTTGAGTGAGAGCTATCCCAAGGTATCTCAGCATCTCTAGGATAAACGAGTTAAAGGGCATTACACATCCGGCCCAACATACAAATTTATTACACTCCGTGTACCCTACCGGGGGCAAGTAAGGCCTATCATTTCTTGAAGGAACCAAGACATCCACAAATGGAATTCCATGAATAGAACATAGCTGGCAAAGAGCAGCCGCGCTAATTCGAGTGGCATGTGAGTCTACTGGATTATTTAGAAGAATAACACCTTCTACTGCATTAGGAGTAGGACTTATGTCCTCCGCCAGGAGGACCGGAATATCTAAGAAAAGGTCGACCCATGGGCCAGAAACTTCTGTTTGTTCCACTTGATGGCTGGGAGAAAGCCTGTCGAACATAGTTCAGGAACTTGATTTTGCTTCAGAATCGATGTGTTGCATTGTCGGATCAAAAGACATATCAGCTGAACACTTTGAGCGTATGGAATCCATATTAGCTATACTCAGTATATAATCGAGGTTAAAAAAGATAACCTATTCCCCCTGTTAACCATAAAATCTCCTTGAAGGCGGAAGTATGAAAGAAGAATAATCAAGTTGGAGTTTTGATGAAGAGATGATCCAAGCTATCATGGAAGACTTAAAAAGGGATGTTCGAAAATTCCAATTGTTCGTACAGTGTAAAGCATTTGACTCAGATGAAAACAAACAAAACCTTCCACCATAGTCAACCTTTCGACATAGATGAGAAAGTAGCGATGACTTCAAAGCCCCTTCCGAAAGCAATCAATAGCGTTCCTTTCAACTACATGCCAAACCTTTCGAAGCCAAAGGTTTTGCGCCAAAGTAACCTTTTCGAAAGCTTAGTAAGCCTTTTGAAATGATTAAGGCACTTCCAAGACACCTTTCGCCAACGTCGAAAGGTGCTATGAAGAAAACAACACTCAGAAGTCAGCAAAGAATGGAAAGAAACCTCTCGACAACATTGAAGAGAAGTACATCTCTCGACAACATTCAAGTAAACACAAACCTTTCATAAAAGATGCGAAGGACAGACCTTTCGATGAAGTCAAAAGGTTAATGAAAGCATAAGAGTTGAAAACCTTTCGACAAAGGCAGAAGGCTCATAAAAGAATAAACCTTTCGACAAGAACGAAAGGTTCATAATGAGGCAGACCTTTTGATGAGGTCGAAGGGTTCATAATAGCACGAGGAAGGCAGGCCTTTCGACAAGGTCAAAAGGTTCACATAGTATGTAAAGAAAAGACCCTTCGACAAGGTGGAAAACATGGAAGCGAAAGAAATAGACTAAGAAGCACAAGAGATTCAGAACCTTTCGACACACTCGAAAGGTTCATAACCTTTCGGTGAAGTCAAAAGGTTTGAGACGACATATAAAAGGGGGACCTTTCGACCCAGTCGAAAGCATGAAGACGAAAGGTGGGCCGCCTACATCTATAAATAAGACCCAAGGAGTCAAGTTTGGGGGCCGAATTCTGCATACTGAATTCATCTTCTTTTCTCTACTTTCATAGAGATAATTCTACTTGTAAAAACCCTAAATTGAATTGGGGAGAGATCTCAATTTCTTGTAACTCATTTTAGATATGAATAAAATAGATTTGGCTCGTTCATGATGGATATTGGCAATGAGGAGGATCATTAAGATCATTAGCTAGATTAATGATCAATTGCACATGATTTTAACCTTTTTCTCATAATCTCTTTTGATCTATGCTCTCTATATATAAGATCGACTTAGATATTCTCTCATAGAAACACGTCATCATTGAAATACATATTTATTGTAAAGTGATAATGACGTGTTACATATGCAAAATGCATGGTAATGGGAATAACTAAATTGGTCTTATATAGGGAAAGTAAAGGGGTTAAAGATATAAATTGAGAATATTTCAAAAGGAGGAAAAACCTTTCGACTAGGTCGAAAGGTTTACTTTCTAATGAAGTCCTGGGTTATATATCTTAAAACCGCTCATGATGGATTTAGTTCGAAGGGAATCTACTTCTTTTAGTATAGATAAATCCTTCGAATTAGTTCCATAGAAGGAAAATGGACATTAACGGGGTTAAAAGCAGTTAAGGTTGGCAATTAGATATGCATCTCCTTGCAACTTTGTCGAGAGGTTTCACCCATTAACCTTTCGACACAATTAAGAAGGAAGTGATAGACATCAACCCTAACTGCTTTCAACTCTAAATGGAGATGGAATTCATCAAATTACTGATTTCTGAAAGCTAAAGGATTAAGAGCTACTTCAACCTAATCAAAAGGTTAGAGAAGTCTTGTCATACCTTTCGACAAAGTCGAAAGGTTTGACAACTTGCATATATTCCAGCCCAATCAAAAGGTTGGAGAGGTCCTGTAAACAACCTTTCGACAGGATCGAAAGGTTGGACCAATTCCTTCCATCCCAACTTAGACGGAAGGTTGGGTAGGTCATGCCTAAAACCTTTTGACAAGGTCGAAAGGTTCAATAATCTAATATACTTTTAACCTAGTCGAAGGGTTATTGTAGCTTCATTAACCTTTTGACAAGGTCGAAAGGTACGACTACTCAACGTTCTTTTCTCCCAGATTAATTTGATTAAGACAATTTATTCAAAGATATACTTTCAGAAGTGAGAATCATCTCAACCACATGGCTATGTCCAAACAAAATTATCCTTCCAAACCATTGGGGATGTTGACAAGTTTTCTTATTACATTTTTGGCGCTAGAAGGAGGGCTTGAACCTCCAATCTTTTTTTTCCTTATAAATTAATTTTGTGTTGTTGTAGAAAAAAAAGTTAAGCATGCTCACTGAAGAGGAGTACATACTACCAATCTTGAAGAGAATGTTACTCCATCTTTCAACATAAGAGATACTTACGTTCTACACTTTTACTTCACTTACAATTTTTAATTTTACTTGTATTTGGAATTGATCATATCTTAATATGAAGCTTCGTATCTTTGTAGGTAAAAATAGAACTTATCTACCATGACTGAGGGGTTGTGAACATATGATAGACCAAATTATCACCTCGGTTGAAAGCTCATGCCAGACACGTGATGAGCGCATATTTTGTGACAATATGGGTTTCGTATGGCTAGAGATTGATACCTTCGACTCGGTCGAAGGCAAAGGAAAAGCGGCAAACAACTTGGGGGTGTCTAGATGATTCATGCTTTCGAAACAGTTCCTATTGGAGGTTTGTCTTATGTGGAAATTCACCAGATAAGTTTTATTCATTATTTATTTCAAAATCAAGCGAAGATGTTAATCACACAACATGAAAAAACAACATCATCACATTTTTAGATAACATAAGACCTAAATTTTCTAAACCTGATTGTCCTCCCCTTCTTTATAAAAAAACCACTCGTCTCCCCTACGGGAAGAACACTAATGGCCGCATGTAATATTCATCAAATTCATCTCGACTTCATCCTTGTGGAGGTGCCGCACTGCTGCTGTTACGCGTTGGAGCTGCTAAATCAACCCCAGGATGTGGGAGAAGTGCTGAGTGCACAATCCAACAATGCAGTTCATCAGCAGCCCGATCACATCAATCACCACCTTATGGTCACATGGTCTATGTATTATGACTTGACTACTGCCACATTTTGGATGGACTTTGCCATGTGATACACTTCTGGGGAAAACCCCGCACTAATGATGTATTCACCATATTAGCTTATATGGGTTGAACCCATCATCACCAACGTTGTCGGTTTAGCCCCGAACTTACCGCCATTCCCGAATGAACAGTAATCACGAAGTTGTTCTACCTTTTTGCTAAGTGACCATGATGCTTAATTCTGAAATGACAATGTCTTTTTGAATATCTTTTTGAATGGTGATATAACGCACAACTATATATAAGTTAATGTTTCGTGATTTTAGTTTAGTTGAATTCCAGGAATGATATTTTGTAACAAGAAGTGCACTTAATTAAAAAATGCTTTGTTGAATGGTATTTGTTGTGTAGGAAGAAGTTAAAAAGGTTTGAATTTCTGGCACTGAAGAAGGTTGAGTTTATAAAAGTTTTCGTATATGCATTGAGTAAGAAACTGTAAAATCTGCAAATACAAATAATTGGGAACATGTAACTCCTTGAGAATAAGGAATTCATTAAGATGAAAGGCAAACATCGTTCGCCAAAAGCTAATTAGAGGACACCCAAAGGATCAGGAGTTACATTCTCAGTACATAAGGAATTGAATTCAATGAGAATATGAATGAATTAAAGTGAGACGGGATATACCATAATTACACCTGATGAACACCAGCTTAATAAAGGAGCAATCGAAAAAGGAGAAAAACTAGAACCCATGTGGCAACTATTTATGGATGGGGCATCAAATGAGCAAGGTTCCGGAGCAGGATATGTAATTATAACCCCAGCCGGACTCTGATTGCACCATGCCATGAAATTGGGAATTCCTACAACCAACAACGTGGCAGAATATGAGTCAATGGTAGCAGGACTAAGTTTGGCATTAGAATTGAAAATCCCCCAAATATAGATTTTCAATGACTCATAGCTGATGATCAATCAAGTGAAACAGATATACCAAACAAAGGACCCCAAGCTATCTTTATATATAAAGAGAATATTGCAAATGTTTTCCTTGTTTGAGGATTTTTCAGTAAATCAAGTTCCAAGGTAGAGAATGCACAGGCAGACTCTTTAGCAAAGTTAGCCAGCTCAAAGGGGGCCCCAGAAACACGAATCGTTCCCGTTGGATATCAAGAAAAGCCGAGCATTGGAAAGGAAACATCCAAATGAAGAAAAGAGTTGCTTGTGATGACTAGAGCTCAGGCCAAATCTCAGAGGGGAGATGAAATAGAAAGTGGTCGAGAACTAACCAAAGAAAGAATGGATCAACCCAGTCCAAAAAGTGCATATGATGGAACATGGATGGCGCCTATTGTTGAGTATTTAATTAAGGGAACATTACCAACCGATAAAGGAATAACAAGAAAAAATCAGGAGACAGGCTCCAACCTTTGTTATGATAGAAGAAATTCTTTATAAGAAGGGATATGCTCCACCTTTTCTTCGGTGTGTGAGCGTAAGTGATGGGATAAAATTAATGGCAGAAGCACACGAAGGGTTGTGTGGTGATCATTCAAATGGAACAAAGCTTGCAAAGAAAGTAATGAGGCAAGGATTTTATTGGCCACACATGGTAAGCCAAGCTATAAACTATGTGAAAAGATGTGAGAAATGACAAAAGTTTTCAAAAATACCCAGGTTACCTCCAAGTCAATTAAGTCCAATCACAAGCCCCTGGCCTTTTGATGTTTGGGGAATAGATTTGGTCGGCCCATTGCCAATTTCAAAAGGAGGAGCTAAAATATGTCATAGCGGCAATTGACTATTTTACCAAATGGGTTGAAGCCGAACCACTTCCAAAAATCACTTCGGGAAAAGTATTGAGATTTGTCATTCAGAATATCATAACCAAATTTGGAATTCCCCGAAAGATAATCTCTGACAATGGGACACAATTTGAAAGCGAAGAATTCTCTCGATTCTACCACAAAAATAGGATTATCAAAAGTTTTTCATCTATTGCACATCCAAAAGCTAATGGAGCAGTTGAAGCTAGGAATGGCAATGGGGCGGGTTGGGGCGGGTTTTTAGTGCCCCATACCCGTCCCGGATTTTTTAGACCTTGCCCCAGACCCGCCCCGTAGACCCGGTGCGGGTCTGGAATTTTGCCCCGTACCCGGGACCCGTACGGGTCAGGGTAGACCCGACCCGCCCCAAGACCCGATGAGTCTCTATGTATTGATTCAAAATTGCGTACGGTGTACCAACGTACATATATTTATTTGTTTATACTCATTATCACCAAATAATACATGAAATATAAATAACAATGTGTCTAAGGGAAGTTAAAAAAAATGATGTCTACAATAACAATTCAGAAAATATATACATATGTTATTGTATAATTATCAATGACGCAACTTAATACTTTAATTTTTTCTATAGATTATTGATTGGAACATTTTAATATCCATGCTAGAATCACTTATATCTAAGAAGATTAATAAATCATTATAGTAATAAAATAGTTTAATGAGATGTTAGTAGTGCGGGTCGGGTTAGGGTGGGTCAGCCGAGCCCCGACCCGACCCTAGACCCGGAGCAATCAAGAACGGGTCAAGGGTCTACCCGTCCCAATGACCCAATGGGGTGGGTCGACCGGGTTTGGACCCTAGACCCGCCCCATTGCCATCCCTAGTTGAAGCTGGAAATAAGACCCTAAAAACTATTCTAAAGAAGTGACTGAATAAAGAAAAAGGAAATTGGGTAGAAAAACTACCATTAATGTTATGGGTCTATCGAACGTCTGCTAAGACAGCAACGTGACATACCTCGTATTCTTTGACATATAGGAGTGAGGCAATGTTACCAATTGAGATAGAAGTACCTTCACATTGAAGGATTTCCTATGCATTTGACAAGAATCAAGAATTGAAGATGAAATCACTAGATTTGATACAAGAGCTAAGAGATGAAGCAGTGGCAGGAACCGCCGAATATCAGAGGAGAATCTCTAAATATTACAACTCAAGAGTAAGAGCTTGGTCATTTCAAGAGGGGGATTTGGTACTCCGCAGAGTAATGGCTAACATTAAGTATCCTGCAAATGGACCCCTAGGACCAAACTGGGAGGGGCCATTAATCATATGCACAGTAATCCACTAGGAGGTTACAAACTATGTCGCCCAAACGACAATATGGTACCTAGAACATGGAATGCTGAACATTTAGGGCCATAATTTCCCAGGATGGATTAATAAAGAGCTTCTTTTAAAAGAGAAAATCTACATGGTTGGGAGTGAAATGCTCCTTAAATTTGGATACTACCTAAGATGGTAGTCTAGCTAAGATGGTAGAAAATCCTCTGTCTGTGCCGAGATGGCCAGGGCAGAGTGCCTCCTGGAGGGAGGACGGAGTAAGCCTCTATCCGTGCCTAAGATGGCTAAGGTAGAGCACCGAACAAGCCCTTAACCACGCCGCAAAAGGGCCAGGTTAAGGCACCTCCTAGAGGGAAGACGGAGTAAGCCTCTATCTACGCGTAAGATGGCCAGGGTAGAGCACCGAACAAGCCCCTATCCGTGCCGCGAAAGGACCAGGGTAGGGCGCCTCCTGGAGGGAGGTCGGGTAAGTCCTTGGTTCCAACCTCTAGGATGAGCTAACCAAGAGCAGCGGACAATGGACTAAGATGTCCAAGCCCAAGAAGAGGCCCAATCAAAAAAAGGAATAAGATGTCCAAGCCCAAGTGAGGCTCATTCCATAATGGACTAAGATTTCCAGGCCCAAGAAGAGGCCCAATCAAAAAAGGTCTAAGATTTCCAAGCCCAAGTGAGGCTCATCCCATAAGGGACTAAGACGTTCAGGCCCAAAAGGAGGCCCTATCAGAAAAGGGTCTAAGATGTCCTAGCCCAAATGAGGCTCGATCCATACTGAACTAAGATGTTCACGCTTGAGAAGAAGCATATTCAATCATGGACTAAGACGTCCTAGCTCAAGAGGCTGCTAATCAAATTATTTCTATACACATTCTTAACCTGGAGGGTTCATGCACGTCAAAGAAGATGAAAGCAAAGGAGTAGAATGGAACTGCACTTTCTATTACCCGAATCTGGGCTTAGGATTTTCATCTCTATACATCAGCCATTAAAACCCGAATTTGGGTTTCGGGACCTTCTTAACATCATTTATAAATACCCGAAACCCATTTTCGGGACCTTCTTAACATCATCTATAAATACCTGAATCTGGGTTTCGGGACCTTCTTAACATTATTTATTAATGCCTGAATCTAGGCTTCGGAATTCTTGTATATAAATGTCAAAATCTAATACCCGAATCTGGGTTTCAGGATTTTATCAATCGCTATCTTTACCAAACCTAATCAGGGTATGAGAACATTATTGATGTAACGACCCACTATTTTGGACCATTCAAATCGACAATAAATCTACACATGTCTGACTTGAATAATTCAAAATAATAGAATGTTAATTTAAATTTGGCAAAACTAAACATATACGGTAAATAAATAATCATAGAATAACAGACACGGAGTAATATAACAATATGCAGCGGAAACAAAAGAATAGTAGTTCATGAAGCTACTATATATATAACAGAGTTAAACATGATACAACAGAAGTCTCGAATACATAGATATCTCAATACAATAGTCAAATACAAGATCTGAATACATCACTGGAATCAACTGGATAACTGATAGTAGAATCGATAGATAGTTGGATCTCCAAGCGAAGCTCCAACTCCAAAGGTGAGTCACGAACACTGGTACACTCAGTCTGACCCGAGCGTAAAGCAAAACACAAATCACTCGAGTCAGGATTAACATTCTTATATCAATAAATCCAACTCAAGTGAAATAACAACTGAAATACAAGTAACTCAAAGGATGTTTGGGATAACCACCCTCTAAGGATCCGTTAAACTATCTACTATGTAGTAGTGTACGCTAATTAGATAATGTCTAATCAGTAAAGTACGATATCAAAATAGCATTAAGTCATGGCTCATTCCACCCTTAACACATTTTTACCATGTCATAGTCTATACAGCACCGTAAGCCCCACCGTAAACTAGTGGTTATCAGAGGGTACCCCATAGGTATAACACAAAACAAATCGTAGTGGTCGCGAATAGGATAATCAGTATGACAAGGTACATGAGGCGATACCAACTAGGATACTAGTAGTTGCGTGATCCGGACTGATGTTGAGCATAAAAGCTACTACCTCAACACTGCGAAATAACACTCCCAAATCAAAGGGTGCACCCAAATCGAATCACATAGGTAATAGATATGGTATCGAAGAAGTGTGTCCACTAGAGGTGGCGAACCTCAATGGCCCGGCACGGCTCCTGTTTTAGTCATGTCAGGGGTCATCCAAAATCGTTCTCTTTCTTCAGTCAACGCATTCATCAGAACCATCCACTTCGTTCTGGATCAACACTCCGCGTATATTAGTTATTAAAGTGGTTTCGGTATCGACAGAGAGTATGTCCATATCTAATCCCGGTCTCTTTAATAACTACGTATTATTACACCGATGGTCATTTAATAAACTTTCAAAATAGTTATATTTCAAAACCGACATATCATTGCCATTTCAAAACCATATCCATACGATATCAATTTCACTTTAAATAAATCCATTTCCAAAATCATATCACTTTCAAAGTTATATCGCTTTCGAAATCGTAGTCTTTTAAAATCAAAACACTTTGGAAATCAAAACCTTGAAATTCATAACACTTTGAAACTATAGTTTGAAATCATAACATTTAGGAATTCATAACACTTTCCTCTTAAACAGTTTAGATATTAAAATTAGTGTATATAATAAAATAGTTTATATAAAATAGTTATAAGTTAAAATAGTTTATAATAAAATAATATATATTGAAAATGATTTATATAAAATAGTTTATATTAAAATAATTTTTAAAGTAAAATATAAATAGTTGTAGATATAGTTTTAAAATACTTTATACAATAAAATAGATTCCACAAATTCACAAATCGATTCAACTCAACTCGAATTCCAAAATTCAAATTTAATCAAATCTCAAATCATCAATTTCAATTCGATTCAGTTTCTAAATAGACCATTTCAAATTATCAATTTCAAATACATATTTGAACCACAAAATAAACCATTAAATTTCAATATATTTCAAAGCTTTAAATATTCCACATTTCAAAAACTAAATTTGATAATTCCATTTATATCTCAATTTAATTTCATTACATTTTGTTTCTGAGATATTTCTTCAATCTTTTCAATACATCTAAATACAACTTCAATTTAAAATTTTAAATAAACAAAATATCCCATTTAAATTTATATAAGTTTGAAATATTCATTTAAGTCACTTTTAATCAAATTCAAGTTATAAAACATATCTTTCAATTTTCAAATTTAATAAATTTCAAATCAACCTTATTTAAGTATAATTCTTAAATAATTAAGAATTCCAAATCAATTCAAATTTATCTTTCAACCTAAAACATTATAAATTCTATATTTAAAAATATAAATTTTACATAAATACTTAAACATATTTCATATTGATTCAAATCAACTTTATTAAATCAACTTTAATAAATCTCTAAAATCAATATTTATTAAAACCATATATTTCTTTCAAAATCGTAGAAATCTTTTTCAAAAACATTTATATATAGACCAACGGTGTCTGTATATAATTTTCTATCCTATGGTCAAGTGATACAGATATTTATCATTTCAATCCGAAATTTAAAATATATTCGGGTATATATCTTTTCAACCCGAAATCTCAAATTCAATTCAATTGAAAATCGCTTGGGTTTATCATTTCAACCCATAACGATTTTCCCTATTCTACAGATCGTTCGAGTATGTATCATTTCAAACCATAGTGAATTCTATATTAACAGGGAACTTGCAGAGTGATAACAGATATGATAATAATATAACAACAGTAACATGCATATATCATCAATATAAATAACAGATAATGGTGTCAGATGTCACAGGTGAACTGATACAGGTAATAGCATATATATAACAGTGTAAATAACAAACATCAGCATATTTCAATTGGCAGATAATGGTGTCAGATGTCACAGGTGAACTGATACAGGTAATATCATATATATAACAGTGTAAATAACTAACATCAGCATATTTCGATTGTCGTTTCAATTGAAATCAAATTTAATAAATAAAAGAACATTAATCGTGAGTGATTGCTCACCTTTCGAGGTTAGAGAAGAACGAGACTGAGATGAGTTTCGAATCCAAGCACGAAATCAAAAATCAAATCAAGATTGGCACGGATTTTGGCGACAGAGCTGATAAATAGAAATGGACGAAATCGAATCAGAATAGAATTGAATCAACACATTTTAAACTTAACAGTTTAACATAAACGGAAACAAAATAATATTATATCCATATATATCTTTTCAAGAAAAATCAAAGTAAAGTTTTAAACTAAATATAAATACCATATTTTATTACAACCAAAATATGTTCAAAATAACGCATATATGTGTATCAAAACCAAAATCTATATGTATAACAAATCAACATACTTAAAGATATAAACTGTAAAATATATATATAAATAAAAGACCACACACATATATATATATAGACTTATATCAAAAATGTTGTAACTATATATACCTTAAACATAACCAGTTTCGCATAATACTCATATAGATATATGTATAAAATTTTCAAATCAATATAGAGCTCTCGTCTACTATATATATCAGCTAATTTATAAGCTACATATATTAAAACCAAATATAAAAACCCAACCTAGATGTAACCAGCTAAAAGATAAACATATATATATATATATATACTGTCCAACCTATACTACATACTATATCAAAAATATAGACTGACACATATATTTAAAACAGAGCAACCGCATAAAGTAATGTATATTACTTTTAATATATATGAGATACTTTAACTCTATACTTAAATATTTAAATAAACTGACTGACCATAATATATATAACTATAAAGAAGAAATAAAAAAAATACTATATATATAAAACACACGTACTTACTACCCTTAAAAGTTAGTATAAACTGGCATATCTACATATATATAAGTGACAAAACTTTTTCCCTCATATAACTAATATCTACAAAAATAGTGTATAAATAAATATATGAACTTTATAAATAAACGGATGTAGATAATGTACATATAACCCACATATATTAATAACGTAAAAACCATATGTATAAATAAACCCATGTAGACAACTGTTCATAGCTTGATAAACTTGTGCTATATATAATCAACATATACCACCTTAATAACTTACATGCATATAGATTATATATCTATGGTCGTATATATAACTTTTTTCAAAATCTGTTCAAAATATAATATATATATATTATAACATATGGTAGCCTATATAAGCTTTTATATATATACTGAAACTTGTATATATGAATACAACATAAACAACTTATATAACTTTATAAATATACAACTCATGGCAAAATATGTAATAACTATACACATTGGAAAATATATATTAACAGAGCATATACATAATAGAATTATATATACACACCTCATAAAATAAAGAAGGTTGGGTTGAAGCAAGCGTGGCTGCGTTGTTGGAAAAAGCAGGAGGAGGCAGGTTTGCTCGTTGGAAAAGTTGTTGGTTGCTATGGCTTCGGGTGGTGATGGAATGACACGCAGGTGGAAAGAAGGGGTAGATGGCGTGGAGGGAGAGGAACGGCACGAGGGTCAGGAAGGCAATGAAATAGAGGGGGCGGAGGAAAGAACGCAAATTAGAGGAGATGACGAGCAGGCTTTGAAAAGAAAAGGAAAATGAACAGGCAAGTAAATTTTTCTCTAACTTAAATTATATTAGTTTCAAAGCAAAGAACCAAATTTGAACCGGTAGGTATGGTAAGAGTCCAGCGTTGGTTTCTGTAAAATAATAAATGATAGTGGTAAATGATAGTGGCTGCTCAAATTTCTCACGTTGGAAAATCAAAAGGCACACGGGAAACAAAAGGTCCAAAATTGCTACCGATATGGTTATCCGTTACACGGGTTCCGCCGTGTACCGAAGACCGAAGCACACAAATGAATATACTGTTGAGATCAGCACGACGAGACGATCAAAACGGTATACAGATATCGGTGGTACGATCATCCGATCAAAAGTCGATATCGGTACCCAAATGCTGCTATTTTGCCGAAAATAAGATAAATGGAGCAATAACAGTCAAAATTTGGAGAAACGAAATATGACGTCTCACTCAGAAGATGATTTAAAAATTTTCTATAGAAAAATATTCAGGTTTGGAAAATATTTTATTACCATCAAATTTTAACTGATATAAATTGGAATAAAATTACACTAGAAAATAAACTTCCAAATTATCTGATGAAAATTTACCAGTTGCTATGTTAAAGCAGACGCATTCCAAATATTAAATTTTTATTTCAAAATTTTATTGTTTAAAATTTCACAAAAATTCAATTAATTAAATTAAATAAAACCACTGAAATTTACGGGTCGTTACACTCTCCCCCACTCAAAACTTTTCATCCCCGAAAAGGAAAGAGGTAGGAGAATAGAACCAACCAGAAAGTAATTAATTGAAATACAAATAAAACAATTAAATTAAAACCATATAAGTTTCAAATTAACTAATTAATTTTAACCTATTTTAGTTCACTTAAGTTAAACCAACCTATCTATTTCTAAATCCATTATCTTATTATCTAGTCATCCTTAATTAAAAGTTTTCTAAATCATCAATTTGTATAATCATTTATTATACTCATATTTTATTCAACCAATTTAATTCTTTTATTCCAAATTATTATTAAGCTTATTTCACTTAATATATCTTATTACATATATTTAAACCATATAAATTAATTTAAACCATATAAATTTCAATTTAAATTAATTTATATTCAATAATTGATTTTAATTTCAAGGTATTTCCATAAGTTGATCTAATTTCAATTTATTAATTCCTTCAAAACAAATTTATTTGTCTCATCTATTATTCAATTAACTTATTATTCTATTTATCTCTATTAACATCCTTATAGTAAAATTTAAGTGTATAACATTTATTATAACACTCAAATCTTTCCTTATAAAGTCATTTTATATTGTATATTATCCAATTACATTTTTAACTTCTGAAAATTTTAGGTAAGTTATGTTGAGATGTAATTGAGTATTATACAAATAAGATTTTACAATTCAGTTATTCCCAGTTAAACATTTATCCAAGAATTTTGACTTCAGTTTATAATTGAAATCATCTTTAACCTAAAATTTAAGAATTTAAATCTCCGATTTACTTCAAACAATTTAGAGATATATATAATATATTATATCAAATCAAATTAAATTTTAAAATAAGATACCTATATATATATATAAATCAAATTATACTGAAGAAATTCAAATCAAAATATATTTTTTCAAAACAAAACCGTAGCAAAGCTACATATTAGTTTCTCCACTTCGAAACTCGAAAATGAATGTCGATGATGCGGCCGCCATCACCGAAATTATTTTCCAGCGACAAAGAGAAGAGTATTGATTTAAACATTAAAATTCTTTGAAAATCATTTATATTCGAAAATACTTTATATAATATACATTTAAAATTTTAAAATCAGAGTTTGGAATCATCGAAAATTAAATTCTCAAATTCCTGATTTAAATTTATTTAAATTCCAAATCAATTTATACCATGTTTATAAATTCATTTAGAACAATAAATGATAATCAAATATTATCATTTCAAACAACCAATTAATTAACCTCATTTTTTCCAGAAAATTTTACTTATATATTTATAATATAATCATACAAAATTATTTCATTTACCAAATTTGAAATCAATATTGTGTCAGTTTGCTCTGTTCAAGTGTTTTGGAAATCCTATCAATAGCGTTGATCAAGTGAATCGATCGGAAATCCAAACCAACATCAACAACTCAAACAACACACTATAAACATAAAATATTTTATATTAATTACAAATACACTCCCTCACTCGGATATCCTCGAATGGATTTCAAAACAAAGATAAAGATTCAGATTAGAGAATAGGAAGATAAGCTCGAAACAAAGATAAGATGGCTAAGTAACAAAAGAGAAGGATGGATATACCAATATTAACCGCGGGCGACCATAACCGGGTCAATCGTGACTTCGAAAATAAGGTCGAGGTAGAATCCTGGGGCAAATCAACATTCGATTGCCAAAGATAGAATTCGGGTATATCAAAAGATAACAGCATCGTAAATCGAGGATACAAAAATCTTCGGTGAATCAATGCTGGTTGTACAGGAGTTTCACTCTTTTACAAATTATTCAGATATTGGCGAGACCGCTGATTTATTATAGAGATCATTAGAAGTGGAGTTATAGGATACTCCAGAGTTAAAAAGACACGAATAAGGGAGACACGAATGGACTTTGGAACCGAAGGGAACGTTCCAAAATTCAAAGAAACCGAGTCAAAGAAGAAGGAATTCAAGCTCAAACGAAGGTGATTCTGTAATTGAATTTACGCTATATGCTGAGTTTTGCCTAAAACCAGAGCTCTGATACCAACTGTAACGACCCACTATTTTGGACCATTCAAATCGACAATAAATCGACACATGTCCGACTTGAATAATTCAAAATAATAAATTTTTAATTTAAATTTGGCAAAACTCAGCATATACAGTAAATAAATAATCACAGAATAACAGACACAGAGTAATATAACAATATGCAGCGGAAACAAAAGAATAGTAGTTCATGAAGCTACTATATATATAACAGAGTTAAACATGATACAACAGAAGTCTCGAATACATAGATATCTCAATACAATAGTCAAATACAAGGTCTGAATACATCACTGGAATCAACTGGATAACTGATAGTAGAATCAATAGATAGCTGGATCTCCAAGCGAAGCTCCAACTCCAAAGGTGAGTCTCGAACACTGGTACACTCAGTCTGACCCGAGCGTACAGCAAAACACAAAACACTCGAGTTAGGATTAACATTCTTATATTAATAAATCCAACTTAAGTGAAATAACAACTGAAATACAAGTAACTCAAAGGATGTTTGGGATAACCATCCTCTAAGGATCCGTTAAACTATCTACTATGTAGTAGTGTATGCTAAGTAGATAATGTCTAATCAGTAAAGTACGATATCAAAATAGCGTTAAGTCATGGCCCATTCCACCCTTAACACATTTTTACCATGTCATAGTCTATACAGCACCGTAAGCCCCACCGTAAACTAGTGGTTATCAAAGGGTAACCCATAGGTATAACACAAAACAAATCGTAGTGGTCGCGAATAGGATAATCAGTATGACAAGGTACATGAGGCGATACCAACTAGGATACTAGTAGTTCCGTGATCCGGACTGATGTTGAGCATAGCAGCTACTACCTCAACACCGCGAAACAACACTCCCAAATCAAAGGGTGCACCCAAATCGAATCACATAGGTAATAGATATGGTATCGAAGAAGTGTGTCCGCTAGAGGTGGCGAACCTCAATGGCCCGGCGCGGCTCCTGTTTTAGTCATGTCAGGGGTCATCCAAAATCGTTCTCTTTCTTCAGTCTACGCATTCATCAAAACCATCCACTTCGTTCTGGATCAACACTCCGCGTATATTAGTTATTAAAGTGGTTTCGGTATCGACAGAGAGTATGTCCATATCCGATCCCGGTCTCTTTAATAACTACGTATTATTACACCGATGGTCATTTAATAAACTTTCAAAATAGTTATATTTCAAAACCGACATATCATTGCCATTTCAAAACCATATCCATACGATATCAATTTCACTTTAAATAAATCCATTTCCAAAATCATATCACTTTCAAAGTTATATCGCTTTTGAAATCGTAGTCTTTTAAAATCAAAACACTATGGAAATCAAAACCTTGAAATTCATAACACTTTGAAACTATAGTTTGAAATCATAACATTTTGGAATTCATAACACTTTTCTCTTAAACAATATAGATATTAAAATTAGTGTATATAATAAAATAGTTTATAAAATAAAAATAGTTTATATAAAATAGTTATAAGTTAAAATAGTTTATAATAAAATAATATATATTGAAAATGATTTATATAAAATAGTTTATATTAAAATAATTTTTAAAGTAAAATATAAATAGTTGTAGATATAGTTTTAAAATACTTTATATAATAAAATAGCTTCCACAAATTCACAAATCGATTCAACTCAACTTGGATTCCAAAATTCAAATTTAATCAAATCTCAAATCATCAATTTCAATTCGATTCAGTTTCTAAATAGACCATTTCAAATTATCAATTTCAAATACATATTTGAACCAATAAATAAACCATTAAATTTCAATATATTTCAAAGCTTTAAATATTCCACATTTCAAAAACTAAATTTGATAATTCCATTTATATCTCAATTTAATTTCATTACATTTTGTTTCTGAGATATTTCTTCAATCTTTTCAATACATCTAAATACAACTTCAATTTAAAATTTTAAATAAACAAAATATCCCATTTAAATTTATATAAGTTTGAAATATTCATTTAAGTCACTTTTAATCAAATTCAAGTTATAAAACATATCTTTCAATTTTCAAATTTAATAAATTTCAAATCAACCTTATTTAAGTATAATTCTTAAATAATTAAGAATTTCAAATCAATTCAAATTTATCTTTCAACCTAAAACATTATAAATTCTATATTTAAAAATATAAATTTTACATAAATACTTAAACATATTTCATATTGATTCAAATCAACTTTATTAAATCAAATTTAATAAATCTTTAAAATCAATATTTATTAAAACCATATATTTCTTTCAAAACCGTAGAAATCTTTTTCAAAAACATTTATATATAGACCAACGGTGTCTGTATATAATTTTCTATCATATGGTTAAGTGATACGGATATTTATCATTTCAATCCGAAATTTAAAATATATTCGGGTATATATCTTTTCAACCCGAAATCCCAAATTCAATTCAATTGAAAATCGCTTGGGTTTATCATTTCAACCCATAACGATTTTCCCTATTCTACAGATCGTTCGGGTATGTATCATTTCAACCCATAGTGAATTCTATATTAACAGGGAACTTGCAGAGTGATAACAGATATGATAATAATATAACAACAGTAACATGCATATATCATCAATATAAATAACAGATAATGGTGTCAGATGTCACAGGTGAACTGATACAGGTTGTAACGACCCGATATTTTCAACCATTCGCATCCATTATAAGTGTATAGGTAGACACTCATGCCGGAATTGAATTGCTCAAAATACCGCGTTGTAAATAAAATTTGGCAAATCTCAGAATATGCAGTAAATAAATATAATCACATATCACAGACACAGAGTAAAATAATGCAGCGGAAGTAAAAGAAATAGTAGTTCATGAAGCTACTATATAAATATATCAGAGTACATAAGATACAATAGAAGAAATAGAGTACAACAGAAGTATAAATAAGATAACCAAGTACAAGCTGAACAGAGCAACATAACTGAAGTAGATAGAACAAGACTAGCAGATAATCTCCAGCGATTCAAATCTCCAGAAGGTGGAAATCCAAATCTGTGAATACTCAGGCTGACCCGAGCGTAAAGCAAAACACAAAACACTCGAGTCAGGACAATATATACTTATATAATATAAACCAACTCAAGTGAACTGTAATAAAGGTACAAGTAACTTAAAGAATGCTTGGGATCGCCCATTCTTTAAGGATCCGTTAAACTATTTACTATGTAGTAATATACGCTATATACAGTAGTGTCTAATTAGTAAAGTATAATCATATAGAAAATAGCGCTAAGGGGATGGAGAACCTTAACGCGGTCGGATCTTAAAATCATAATCGTAGTAAAGCTCGATATGGTAGGTGACACGGCACAACTAGGCAATGCCAGGGTAGATATACCAATTACGCATCCGGACTAGTGGTGACGCATAGCAGCCACTACCGCCCACCTCGAACAACACTCCCAATCAAGGGTGGCCACCAAATCAATCACAAGTAATAGAATGGTATCGAAGAAGTGTGTCCGATTAGAGGTGCTACCTCATTGGTCCGTCAATCGCTCATGTTTTAGCCACCTTATGCCAACTCACGGGAGTTGGGTCCACGTATATACCTTAGGATCGTCGCCACCATCCTACTTCATTCTGGAATCTCCACCGCGTACACGGTTGTCAAAGTGGTTTTCGGTATCGACAGAGAGTATGTCCATATCCGATCCCGGTCTCTTTGCCAACCAATCGTTATTATAACCCGTGGTTATAACTTTTAAAAACAATACTTTACTTCAAAATAAAATATCATTTCAAACCATATCTTTATCAAAATAAAGATTTATCATTTCCAAATCATTTCAATATTCCAAAATATCGTATCCTTTCAAACTTCTTTTCAAATCATTTCAATATATCAAAATATCATATCTTCCAAAACTTAAATTTCAAATCATCTCAATATCAAAATATCATATCTTTGATAGTTATACTTCGAAACCAAAAATCATTTTTATTTCAAAACTATACCCATTTCAAAACAATATCATTTCCATTTCAAACATATATTCACCTTTCAAATAGTCTATACTTTCAAAGTTATAATTCTTTTGAAACTAAAACATTTGAAATCATTATACTTTAAAAATCACAACATTTCGAAAACATATATTTGAAATCATCTTTTAATTCTACAAATTTACAAATTTATTAAATTAAACCCAAATTCCAAATTTTTATTTTTATTTCAAACCATCATTTTCAACTCAAATTCAGTTTACTAACAAACCATTTCAAATCTTATAAATTTCAAATATAGGTTTAATTCACAAAATACAATATTCAATCTTTAATATATTTCAAAGCTTAAATATCCCACATTTCATAAATTCAAAATCATATATATACATTTCAAAATATCAAAATATTATTCAAAACATCATTCATTTATATTTCATTTAAATACCATTTGAATCCATTCTTTTTATTAAATTTAAATACCATTTTAAACTCACATAAAAATCAAATTCTTCCATTTAAAACCATTTAAATGTCTCTTCATTATCTTTAGCATTTTTAACATTTTATTTCCAAAATTATATCATTTTCCAAAGATTATTTTTCATTAAAATTTATTAAAACAACAAAATATAGTTTCCGTAGCACTTACAAAATGCTATGTAAAGTTATAGTTTAAAATAGTTCATTTAACAAAACGACAGCACTTAAATGCTGTAATATATTTCCATTAAAATTAAAATAAACTTAAATGTTAAGTTTAACCACTACAGCACTTACAAAGTGCTATAATAGCCTTTATTCCAAATTAACTCTTTAGTTCATTTAAACAACTACAGCAATTACAAAATGCTGTAATATCTTTTACATACATTTCAAAAATGCTGTCAAATCAAATTTAGAGCTTAATTACCATTTCACAAATTTAACTAAATTTCCAATTTTATGTAATTAACTTAAACCTTTAATTAAAACCAAATTTCACATTTCCTAGTCAAGTTATATTTTAAAAGATCACTTTTAAACATTCATTTATTTAACCACTTAAATTCATAGAAAAATCAATAATACTTTAATAAATGACTTAAATTCAAATTTAATCAAATTATCATATTTACCATTTCCAAATAAAATTTAATATCCATTTTATTTATATAACTTAAATATCATTTTTAACCAAAATTCCAAATTTCCACTTAAATTATATTTCAAAAATCCAGTTAAACCATTCATTAATTTCATTTTTTAACACATAGAAAAATCATAATTTCTTTAATTCAAAATATTTCAAAATCATTTTAAATCAAATTTCCTAAATTTATATTTTTAAAATACTTAAAAATATCCAAAACACTTTATAAAATAACCACGGGCCTGTATATAGTTTTCTAGCCTAGGTCAAGTGATACGGATATGTATCATTTCAATCTGCAGTTTAAAAAGAAAAATCTGGGTTCTATCATTTCAAACCCGCAATCCCAAGTTAAATAAAATAAATAAAAACCATTCAGGCCTATCATTTCAGCCCATAACGATTTTTCCCTATTCTAAAGTCCGTTCGGGTATGTATCATTTCAACCCATAGTGATTCTAATCTACAGGGAACTTGCAGTGTGATAAACATATATAAATAACAGAATAGCATGAAATAACAGTAACATATGATATAATAAGTGTAATAACAGGTGTGAACATCATATGATAATAATATAAACATATATAACATGATGATATACATTACAGATTCAAATGGTGTCGGTTTATCAGTTATATAGGTACATATTGTCTGGTGAGAATAACTCACCTGTTAAAGCTGGAGATTAGTGATCAAACACACAGAATAGATTCCAGAAAGCACAACAAGCACGATATAGCATGACTTTTGATTTGAATGAATGGAGAGCCTAAGCTAATTGCCTTGAATACATGAGACAAAACAATGCAAATATACATGAATAAACACTTAACACAATTTTAAACAACACAAAAGATACATGCACAACAAGTCACCAAATCACTTGCACTTGCTTTCAACTCTCTTTGGGTTCGGCCTTAAGTGGAATACAGGTCTAAGTCAAGGGTTTGGATCAGGTTTGGGTCGGGTATGGCATCAAAACAAGTGGAGATGAAGGTGTAGTGGTGCTAACATGAAGCATACCAAAGACAATGCAAAAGAGGCAAGTTGTTTAACTTTTTGGCTCGGCTTAGGTCAATTGGAGCTCAGCCATAGGGGGTTTCAGATCTGGTCAGCGGTCATGTGGCAGCCAAAAGTGATGTAGATGATGGTGGTGGTGGCTAATGAGTGGCCAAAGGCAACTATGAAGGTAATAGTGGAGTATAGGCATGGCTAGCATTGTTTTGGTGAAGTTTGGCAAAGCTTTGTAATGTTTTTGTGGTGATGCTTCATGTGAAGGGTCATGGCCTGAATTTTTGGTCAGAGGAGGGGCTAATGGCTGCTGTAGATGGAGGAGGTGATGGTGGAGCTGATGGAGTGGAGAGGTGCCGAGCCTAGAAGGTGAAGAAAGCAATGCAAATAACATAAGAAATAAGAAGGAAAACATGGAAAAAGAAATAGAAATTTTACCAAAACTTTTTCTCAGGTTGATGGCCGATTTTTTTTGGAGTTGAGAAGCTTAAATTTTCGTGAAAATGATGAGGAAAAAGTTACGGCTGAAGCAATGGAGTTAAGGCAGCAAAAATGAAAAGGTAATGGTTGATAAAGAAAAGGTGAGAATACAAAGAGGCTTAAGCAAATAAAGAGTCACAAACCTTTCAAATTTCCACCATTTCTTTTTAAATTTTAAATACATGTAAAATATGTATAAATACAGATAAAACACGAAAATATAGTAAATAAACAAAAATAAATAAATAAATATTAATTAAATATAATTAAATTAAGAAAATAACAAAGAAAATGTAAATTAGGCTTGAAAATTTGAAAATAAATGAAATGAACTTTGGGAAAATTGTATGTACATGAAAAATATTTATAAATAAAGATAAAAACATAATAAAAAATGCATACATAAAAATGAATAAATAAATTTTAATTAAATATAATTTAAATGAAGAAAATAGCAGAAAAATAAAAACTACCTTTAAAAATAGAAAATAAATTCAATGAGCTTTGGAAAAATTCAAACATCACTTTATAAATATTTAAAAGACAAAATATACATAAAATAACATATTAACACATATTAAAATAAAATATGACAAAGAAAAATATAATTTATACAATTTAAAATAACAAAATTGCAAAATAAACAATTTATACTCAAAATTGAAATGTACATATCTTTTGCAGTTTAACTCCGTTTTCAACGAAACGAAAAGCGGTATTCATGTTATTAAATCTATTTTCATAATAAAAGATAAAATTTATAATTTCAAATATTTAAAATTTAAATTTAAAAGTCAAAGTTTGACTATTTTAACCAAAATTCACTTTTTGGAAAATTATTCTATTCAGTCATATTTGGAATTCTAATCCATATCAAAATCAAAGTTTATATTTAAAATAACAAAATTTATTCTTTTTCATAAATAAAGCTTTTTAAATCTGGAAATATCAATTTAAAAATAATTGTAAAATACAAGGTTGTTACACTCTCCCCCACTCAAAGCTTTTCGTCCCCGAAAAGGAACGAGGTACGGGAAAGCACAGAAAAAGATAGAATGAAATAGAATTAAGACAAGATGATAAGAAGATTGGAATTACACCTGATAACTATTGTTATAGGTAAGTTTAACAAGATGGAGGTGATCAAATAAAGAATATATGCACGAAAAAGATCCTCTAGAGTCTGAATCTCCCTTTTCACTTGACCGACGGTCTATGAATGGAAAAACAGTGCTCAGGGTTAAAATGAGTACCAAAAATTTTCAAAGATTACAGAAAGATTTCTAAACAGACTAGTATAAGCAATAGCCTTCCCATTCTGTAACAAGATAAGAGAAATAAGGACAAACAGAAGATAGTTTGAAAAAAAACAAAATAAGATAATAGATTTGTAACCATAATGTTTTGAAATCATAACAATTTAGAGATGTTATCATTTGGAAATCATACTACTAAAAATCATAACACTTTGGAAATGTTATTCTTAAAAAAAACATAACACTTAGAAAATCATAACACTTTTTAAAAAAAATAAACTTCATTTAAACCATTTTAATTCAAGGTCAAATAATATTCATTTTAAAGTTGTAACATTTCTAAGTTCATTCAATTATAAAAATTTCCAAAACATTGTCTTTTCAAAATAGCAGCACTTATAAAATGCTAAGTAGATATATTAATATTTCAAATCAGTTTAGTTCCAGAAATATTTATTTAGACATCATTTAACTTATGACTTATTAAAACAAACTTTTATGAATGGAATATCTAAATTAAACTATACTTCGTTTATTAAGTTAAAAGTTCACTATTTTAGTTAGCTCTAAATTTAACACATAACCTAACACTTTAGTTAAAATACCCATTTCACAAATAGATATTCCTTTAATAAGTTACACTTAAAATTCCATTTAAAAACCAAATTCTCAATTATCAATTTTTAGTGATGTTAAAATACATTTTAACTATTTAAATCATAATCATTCATTTTTCAAGACATATCTATTACATAAATAAAATATTTATATAGCAAATATAACAATCAAATTTCTTTACACATTTATTCATTTAGACATCAATTAAACTATGAATTCAAGTTAAATAAACTTTATTACAAAATGTCTAATTAAAATGTATTTTATTTATCTATTCAAAGATACATTATTTATTATACAACATATTCATTTAGGAAATAACCTTTATTAAAATTCCTAGGTTAGACTTAAGGTTCCATAGTAAATCAAATTTGATTATTAAGTTATTTAAATAAAATCTCTTTAAATTCCCTTTTCACTATTTACCTCTGTTAATCTTTTATAACTAAAATTTAAGTGTATAACATTTATCATAACCACTCAAAAAAAATCCTTTCTATATTGTATATTATCCAATTTCATATTCAACTTCTGTATAATTAAGGTAAGTTATATTGGAATGAAATTGTGTGTTATACAAGTAAAACTTTCCAATTCAATTATCTCAAGTTTGAATCATTTATTCAAATTTTTGATTTTCTTCTTATAACTGAAATTATTCTTTAAGATAAAATGTAAGAATTAAATTTCTGATTCCCTTCAAACCATTAAGAGATAAATAAATATATGTATATAATATGTCAAATCAAATTTAAATCATATATCTATATATATTATAATCCAGTCATATTTAAAAATTCAAATCAATTAGATTTTCCAAAACAAAGCTGTAGCAAGACTACAGAACGGTCTCTTCACTTCGAAACTCGAAAATGAACGTCGATGATGCTGCAGTCATCACCGAAATTATTTTCCAGCGACAAAGAGAAGAGCACTTAATTTTTAAACTTTAAAATCCTTTAGAGACAAATTTTTATTCAAAATACCTTAAATAATATCCTTTTAAAAATTTTAAACACAAGGTTTGAAACCATCGGAAATTAAATTCTTTAAATTTCTTGTTTTTAAATTCATTTCAGTTCCCAAATAAATTTATAAACAACTATTTATAAATTCATTTGTAGAACAATAAATGATAAATCAAGTATTATCATTTCAAATTATCAATTTAAATCAATTTATTAAGTTCCATAAAATTATATATCCAAATTTATTTCATTAACCAAATTTTAAAATAATATTGTGTCAGTTTGTTCTGTCAAAGTGTTTTAGAAATCCAATCGATAGCGTTGATCAGACGAATCGATCGGAAACCCAAATCAACATCAACAACCCAAACAACACAACATATAAAACAAAACATAGATTTACCAGTACAATTCAAAATGTTTGGAGATAGTTTAGAAACAAAAGACAAGATGGTTAAACAGAGTAGAGAGATGGGTAAGCTTAGATAAAACGCGGACAACCTTAACCGGGTCAACCGTGACTTAATGGATAAGATCAAATGTGGATTTTCTGGGGTAAATCTACATTCGATCTCAAGAGATAGAGTTTGGAATAATAAAAGATATTAGCATCTAAACCAAGGATAAATATAAATCTCTGGTGAATCGATGCTGATTATAAAAGATTTTCACCCTTTTACAAGAAAATTAGAATATTGGCGAGACCGCCAATTCACTATAAAGATCATTGGAAGTGGAGTCATGGGATACTCCAGAATCAAAAGATGATGAATAGTGAGGGACATGAATGAATTTCGGAACCGCAGGGAACGTTCCAAAATTCAAAGGAAAACGAATCAAAAGGAAGAGATTCAAACTCGAACGAAAGTGATTCTGTAAATAAATTTACCATACATTCTAAGTTTTGCCTCAAAGCCAAAGCTCTGATACCAACTGTAACGACCCGATATTTTCAACCATTCGCATCCATTATAAGTGTATAGGTAGACACTCATGCCGGAATTGAATTGCTCAAAATACCGCGTTGTAAATAAAATTTGGCAAATCTCAGAATATGCAGTAAATAAATATAATCACATATCACAGACACAGAGTAAAATAATGCAGCGGAAGTAAAAGAAATAGTAGTTCATGAAGCTACTATATAAATATATCAGAGTACATAAGATACAATAGAAGAAATAGAGTACAACAGAAGTATAAATAAGATAACCAAGTACAAGCTGAATAGAGCAACATAACTGAAGTAGATAGAACAAGACTAGCAGATAATCTCCAGCGATTCAAATCTCCAGAAGGTGGAAATCCAAATCTGTGAATACTCAGGCTGACCCGAGCGTAAAGCAAAACACAAAACACTCGAGTCAGGACAATATATACTTATATAATATAAACCAACTCAAGTGAACTGTAATAAAGGTACAAGTAACTTAAAGAATGCTTGGGATCGCCCATTCTTTAAGGATCCGTTAAACTATTTACTATGTAGTAATATACGCTATATACAGTAGTGTCTAATTAGTAAAGTATAATCATATAGAAAATAGCGCTAAGGGGATGGAGAACCTTAACGCGGTCGGATCTTAAAATCATAATCGTAGTAAAGCTCGATATGGTAGGTGACACGGCACAACTAGGCAATGCCAGGGTAGATATACCAATTACGCATCCGGACTAGTGGTGACGCATAGCAGCCACTACCGCCCACCTCGAACAACACTCCCAATCAAGGGTGGCCACCAAATCAATCACAAGTAATAGAATGGTATCGAAGAAGTGTGTCCGATCAGAGGTGCTACCTCATTGGTCCGTCAATCGCTCCTGTTTTAGCCACCTTATGCCAACTCACGGGAGTTGGGTCCACGTATATACCTTAGGATCGTCGCCACCATCCTACTTCATTCTGGAATCTCCACCGCGTACACGGTTGTCAAAGTGGTTTTCGGTATCGACAGAGAGTATGTCCATATCCGATCCCGGTCTCTTTGCCAACCAATCGTTATTATAACCCGTGGTTATAACTTTTAAAAACAATACTTTACTTCAAAATAAAATATCATTTCAAACCATATCTTTATCAAAATAAAGATTTATCATTTCCAAATCATTTCAATATTCCAAAATATCGTATCCTTTCAAACTTCTTTTCAAATCATTTCAATATATCAAAATATCATATCTTCCAAAACTTAAATTTCAAATCATCTCAATATCAAAATATCATATCTTTGATAGTTATACTTCGAAACCAAAAATCATTTTTATTTCAAAACTATACCCATTTCAAAACAATATCATTTCCATTTCAAACATATATTCACCTTTCAAATAGTCTATACTTTCAAAGTTATAATTCTTTTGAAACTAAAACATTTGAAATCATTATACTTTAAAAATCACAACATTTCGAAAACATATATTTGAAATCATCTTTTAATTCTACAAATTTACAAATTTATTAAATTAAACCCAAATTCCAAATTTTTATTTTTATTTCAAACCATCATTTTCAACTCAAATTCAGTTTACTAACAAACCATTTCAAATCTTATAAATTTCAAATATAGGTTTAATTCACAAAATACAATATTCAATCTTTAGTATATTTCAAAGCTTAAATATCCCACATTTCATAAATTCAAATCATATATATACATTTCAAAATATCAAAATATTATTCAAAACATCATTCATTTATATTTCATTTAAATACCATTTGAATCCATTCTTTTTATTAAATTTAAATACCATTTTAAACTCACATAAAAATCAAATTCTTCCATTTAAAACCATTTAAATGTCTCTTCATTATCTTTAGCATTTTTAACATTTTATTTCCAAAATTATATCATTTTCCAAAGATTATTTTTCATTAAAATTTATTAAAACAACAAAATATAGTTTCCGTAGCACTTACAAAATGCTATGTAAAGTTATAGTTTAAAATAGTTCATTTAACAAAACGACAGCACTTAAATGCTGTAATATATTTCCATTAAAATTAAAATAAACTTAAATGTTAAGTTTAACCACTACAGCACTTACAAAGTGCTATAATAGCCTTTATTCCAAATTAACTCTTTAGTTCATTTAAACAACTACAGCAATTACAAAATGCTGTAATATCTTTTACATACATTTCAAAAATGCTGTCAAATCAAATTTAGAGCTTAATTACCATTTCACAAATTTAACTAAATTTCCAATTTTATTTAATTAACTTAAACCTTTAATTAAAACCAAATTTCACATTTCCTAGTCAAGTTATATTTTAAAAGATCACTTTTAAACATTCATTTATTTAACCACTTAAATTCATAGAAAAATCAATAATACTTTAATAAATCACTTAAATTCAAATTTAATCAAATTATCATATTTACCATTTCCAAATAAAATTTAATATCCATTTTATTTATATAACTTAAATATCATTTTTAACCAAAATTCCAAATTTCCACTTAAATTATATTTCAAAAATCCAGTTAAACCATTCATTAATTTCATTTTTTAACACATAGAAAAATCATAATTTCTTTAATTCAAAATATTTCAAAATCATTTTAAATCAAATTTCCTAAATTTATATTTTTAAAATACTTAAAAATATCCAAAACACTTTATAAAATAACCACGGGCCTGTATATAGTTTTCTAGCCTAGGTCAAGTGATACGGATATGTATCATTTCAATCTGCAGTTTAAAAAGAAAAATCTGGGTTCTATCATTTCAAACCCACAATCCCAAGTTAAATAAAATAAATAAAAACCATTCAGGCCTATCATTTCAGCCCATAACGATTTTTCCCTATTCTAAAGTCCGTTCGGGTATGTATCATTTCAACCCATAGTGATTCTAATCTACAGGGAACTTGCAGTGTGATAAACAGATATAAATAACAGAATAGCATGAAATAACAGTAACATATGATATAATAAGTGTAATAACAGGTGTGAACATCATATGATAATAATATAAACATATATAACATGATGATATACATTACAGATTCAAATGGTGTCGGTTTATCAGTTATATAGGTACATATTGTCTGGTGAGAATAACTCACCTGTTAAAGCTGGAGATTAGCGATCAAACACACAGAATAGATTCCAGAAAGCACAACAAGCACGATATAGCATGACTTTTGATTTGAATGAATGGAGAGCCTAAGCTAATTGCCTTGAATACATGAGACAAAACAATGCAAATATACATGAATAAACACTTAACACAATTTTAAACAACACAAAAGATACATGCACAACAAGTCACCAAATCACTTGCACTTGCTTTCAACTCTCTTTGGGTTCGGCCTTAAGTGGAATACAGGTCTAAGTCAAGGGTTTGGATCAGGTTTGGGTCGGGTATGGCATCAAAACAAGTGGAGATGAAGGTGTAGTGGTGCTAACATGAAGCATACCAAAGACAATGCAAAAGAGGCAAGTTGTTTAACTTTTTGGCTCGGCTTAGGTCAATTGGAGCTCAGCCATAGGGGGTTTCAGATCTGGTCAGCGGTCATGTGGCAGCCAAAAGTGATGTAGATGATGGTGGTGGTGGCTAATGAGTGGCCAAAGGCAACTATGAAGGTAATAGTGGAGTATAGGCATGGCTAGCATTGTTTTGGTGAAGTTTGGCAAAGCTTTGTAATGTTTTTGTGGTGATGCTTCATGTGAAGGGTCATGGCCTGAATTTTTGGTCAGAGGAGGGGCTAATGGCTGCTGTAGATGGAGGAGGTGATGGTGGAGCTGATGGAGTGGAGAGGTGCCGAGCCTAGAAGGTGAAGAAAGCAATGCAAATAACATAAGAAATAAGAAGGAAAACATGGAAAAAGAAATAGAAATTTTACCAAAACTTTTTCTCAGGTTGATGGCCGATTTTTTTTGGAGTTGAGAAGCTTAAATTTTCGTGAAAATGATGAGGAAAAAGATACGGCTGAAGCAATGGAGTTAAGGCAGCAACAATGAAAAGGTAATGGTTGATAAAGAAAAGGTGAGAATACAAAGAGGCTTAAGCAAATAAAGAGTCACAAACCTTTCAAATTTCCACCATTTCTTTTTAAATTTTAAATACATGTAAAATATGTATAAATACAGATAAAACACGAAAATATAGTAAATAAACAAAAATAAATAAATAAATATTAATTAAATATAATTAAATTAAGAAAATAACAAAGAAAATGTAAATTAGGCTTGAAAATTTGAAAATAAATGAAATGAACTTTGGGAAAATTGTATGTACATGAAAAATATTAATAAATAAAGATAAAAACATAATAAAAAAAATGCATACATAAAAATGAATAAATAAATTTTAATTAAATATAATTTAAATGAAGAAAATAGCAGAAAAATGGAAACTACCTTTAAAAATAGAAAATAAATTCAATGAGCTTTGGAAAAATTCAAACATCACTTTATAAATATTTAAAAGACAAAATATACATAAAATAACATATTAACACATATTAAAATAAAATATGACAAAGAAAAATATAATTTATACAATTTAAAATAACAAAATTGCAAAATAGACAATTTATACTCAAAATTGAAATGTACATATCTTTTGCAGTTAACTCTGTTTTCAACGAAACGAAAAGCAGTATTCATGTTATTAAATCTATTTTCATTTTAAAAGATAAAATTTATAATTTCAAATATTTAAAATTTAAATTTAAAAGTCAAAGTTTGACTATTTTAACCAAAATTCACTTTTTGGAAAATTATTCTATTCAGTCATATTTGGAATTCTAATCCATATCAAAATCAAAGTTTATATTTAAAATAACAAAATTTATTCTTTTTCATAAATAAAGCTTTTTAAATCTGGAAATATCAATTTAAAAATAATTGTAAAATACAGGGTTGTTACACAGGTAATAGCATATATATAACAGTGTAAATAACTAACATCAGCATATTTCAATTGGCAGATAATGGTGTCAGATGTCACAGGTGAACTGATACAGGTAATAGCATATATATAACAGTATAAATAACTAACATCAGCATATTGCGATTGTCGTTTTAATTGAAATCAAATTTAATACATAAAAGAACATTAATCGTGAGTGATTGCTCACCTTCCGAGGTTAGAGATGAACGAGACTGAGATGAGTTTCGAATCCAAGCACGAAATCAAAAATCAAATCAAGATTGGCACGGATTTTGGCGACAGAGCTAATAAATAGAAATGGACGAAATCGAATCAGAACAGAATTGAATCGACACATTTTAAACTTAACAGTTTAACATAAACGGAAACAAAATAATATTATATCCATATATATCTTTTCAAGAAAAATCAAAGTAAAGTTTTAAACTAAATATATATACCATATTTTATTACAACCAAAATATGTTCACAATAACGCATATATGTGTATCAAAACCAAAATCTATATGTATAACAAATCAACATACTTAAAGATATAAACTGTAAAATATATATATATATAAATAAAAGACCACACACACACACACACATATATATATATATAGACTTATATCAAAAATGTTGTAACTATATATACCTTAAACATAACCAGTTTCGCATAATACTCATATAGATATATGTATAAACTTTTCAAATCAATATAGAGCTCACGTCTACTATATATATCAGCTAATTTATAAGCTACACATATTAAAACCAAATATAAAAACCCAACCCAGTTGTAACCAGCTAAAAGATAAACATATATATATATATACTGTGCAACCTATACTACATATTATATCAAAAATATAGACTGACGCATATATTTAAAACAGAGCAACCACATAAAGTAATGTATATTACTTTTAGAATATATGAGATACTTTAACTCTATACTTAAATATTTAAATAAACTGACTGACCATAATATATTTAACTATAAAGAAGAAATAAAAAAAATACTATATATATAAAACACAAGTACTTACTACCCTTAAAAGTTAGTATAAACCGGCAAATCTACATATATATAAGAGACGAAAACTTTTTCCCTCATATAACTAATATATAGAAAAACAGTGTATAAATAAATATATGAACTTTATAAATAAACGGATGTAGATAATGTACATATAACCCACATATATTAATAACGTAAAAACCATATGTATAAATAAACCCATGTAGACAACTGTTCATAGCTTGATAAACTTGTGCTATATATAATCAGCATATACCACCTTAATAACTTACATGCGTATAGATTATATATCTATGGTCGTATATATAAATTTTTTCAAAATCTGTTCAAAATATAATACATATATATTATAACATATGGTAGCCTATATAAGCTTTTATATATATACTGAAACTTGTATATATGAATACAACATAAACAACTTATATAACTTTATAAATATACAACTCACGGCAAAATATGTAATAACTATACACACTGGAAAAATATATATTAACAGAGCATATACATACTAGAATTATATATACACACCTCATAAAATAAAGAAGGTTGGGTTGAAGCAAGCGTGGCTGCGTTGTTGGAAAAAGCAGGAGGAGGCAGGTTTGCTCGCTGGAAAAGTTGTTGGTTGCTATGGCTTCAGGTGGCGATGGAATGACACGCAGGTGGAAAGAAGGGGTAGATGGCGTGGAGGGAGAGGAACGACACAAGGGCCAGGAAAGCAATGAAATAGAGGGGGCGGAGGAAAGAACGCAAATTAGAGGAGATGACGTGCAGGCTTTGAAAAGAAAAAGAAAATGAACAGGCAAGTAAATATTTCTCTAACTTAAATTATATTAGTTTCAAAGCAAAGAACCAAATTTGAACCGATAGGTATGGTATGAGTCCAGCGTTGGTTTCTGTAAAATAATAAATGATAGTGGTAAATGATAGTGGCTGCTCAAATTTCTCACGTTGAAAAATCAAAAGGCACACGGGAAACAAAAGGTCCAAAATTGCTACCAATATGGTTATCCGTTACACGGGTTCCGCCGTGTGCCGAAGACCGAAGCACACAAATGAATATACTATTGAGATCAGCACGACAAGATGATCAAAACGGTATACAGATATTGGTGGTACGATCATCCGATCAAAAGTCGATATCGGTACCCAAATGCTGCTATTTTGCCGAAAATAAGATAAACGGAGCAATAACCGTCAAAATTTGGAGAAACGAAATATGACGTCTCACTCAGAAGACGATTTACAATTTTTCTATAGAAAAATATTCAGGTTTGGAAAATATTTTATTACCATCAAATTTTAACTGATATAAATTGGAATAAAATTACACTAGAAAATAAACTTCCAAATTATCTAATGAAAATTTACCAGTTGCTATGTTAAAGTAGACGCATTCCAAATATTAAATTTTTATTTCAAAATTTTATTGTTTAAAATTTCACAAAAATTCAATTAATTAAATAAAATAAAACCACTGAAATTTACGGGTCGTTACAATTGATTACTATAGTTCATAGTACTCGAACTTAAGTTTCGGGATTATTATCTGACTTTGTCAAAATACCCAAATCTGGGTCCATGGCATCTGCTATAAAGGCTATTTTCATAAGCTTCTGGTTATTCAAAATACGCCCTACTACAGGCAAGGGAATTCTATTTTAACAGACCTCCGCCTATGCAAGTATGTGCCCTAATCTGGGCCGAAGATTCTTTCTGCAAAAAGAATCGACTCAGATATGTCCTGATCTGGACACAAAATTTAATATGGGAACCATACTGCTAATTCTTGTTTAATTGTCCATAAAAACCTAAATTTGGGTTTGGAAATGCCATATATAAAATTGTTCTAGGGATACTGCTATCTGGATTCTAAATATCGCATTATCAATATCTAAACTTCAAAAGTAAATGCCCTAATATGGGTTAGATTTTGGGGATGATATGATATAATTGGTTCTATTGCAAGTAACCAAAAATCCCAAAATTAAAAGTTGGTATCTCTGAATTTCAAATGATGCATATCAGGCGGATAAGGACATTAATATGCTGATCAACTATTGAATATAAAGGTAAGAATCATAGTAAAATGGTACTTTTAACTTTTGATTTTTGTAGGAAAGTTGAAATCATGAGGAGTAAGAAAGCTATGAAAAACTTTGTCCTAAAGAACAAAAGCTTCTTTCATACGGGGGGGGGAGGAGGGGGGCAAAATGTTAACCATAAAATCTCCTTGAAGGCAGAAGTATGAAAGAAGAATAATGAAGTTGGATTTTTGATGAAGAGATGATCCAAGTTATCATGGAAGACTTAAATAGGGATGTTCGAAAAGTCCAATTGTTCGTGCAGTGTAAATCATTCGACTCAGATGAAAACAAACAGAACCTTCTGCTACAGTCAACCTTTCGACATAGATGAGAAAGTAGTGATGACTTCAAAGCCCCTTTCGAAAGCAATCAATAGCGTCCTTTAAACTACATGCCAAACCTTTCGAAGCCAAATGTTTCGCTCCAAAGTAACCTTTTCGAAAGCTTAGTAAGCCTTTCGAAATGGTTAAGGCACTTCCAAGTCACCTTTCACCGGCGTCGAAAGGTGCTATGAAGAAAGCAACACTCAGAAGTCAGCAAAGAATGAAAAGCAACCTCTCGACAACATTGAAGAGAAGCACATTTATCGACAACATTCAAGTAAAGACAAGGTCAAAAGGTTCGCAAAAGATGTGAAGGACAGACCTTTCGATGAAGTCGAAAGGTTAATGAAAGCATAAGAGTCTCAAACCTTTCGACAAAGGCGGAAGGCTCATAATAGAATAAACCTTTCGGCAAGAATGAAAGGTTCATAATGAGGCAGACCTTTCGATGAGGTCGAAGGGTTCATAATAGCACGAGGGAGGCAGACCTTTCGACAAGGTCAAAAGGTTCACATAGTATGCAAAGAAGAGACCCTTCGACAAGGTGGAAAACATGGAAGCAAAAGAAATAGACTAAGAAGCACAAGAGATTCAGAACCTTTCGACACACTCGAAATGTTCACAACCTTTCGTGAAGTTGAAAGGTTTGAGACGACATATAAAAAAGGGACCTTTCGACCCAGTCGGAAGCATGAAGATGAAATGTGAGCCGCCTGAATCTATAAATAAGACCCAAGGGGTCCAGTTTGGGGGCCGAATTCTGGATACTAAATTCATCTTCTTTTCTCTACTTTCATAGAGATAATTATACTTGTAAAAACTCTAAATTGAATTAGGGAGAGAGCTCAATTTCTTGTAACTCATTTTGGATATGAGTAAAATAGAGTAGGCTCGTTCATGATGGATATTGGCAGTGAGGAGGATCATTAAGATCATTAGCTAGACTAATGATTAATTTCACATGATTTCAACCTTTTTCTCATAATCTCTTTTGATATATGCTCTATATATATAAGATCGACTTAGATATTCCCCCATAGAAACACGTCGTCATCGAAATCCATATTTAATGTAAAGTGATGATGACGTGTTACATATGCAAAATGCATGGTTATGGGAATAACTAAATTGGTCTTATATAGGGAAAGTAAAGAGGTTAAAGATATAAACTGAGACTACTTCGAAAGGAGGAAAAACCTTTCGACTAGGTCGAAAGGTTTACTTTCTAATGAAGTCCTGGGTTATATATCTTAAAACCGCTCATGATGGATTTAGTTCGAAGGGAATCTACTTCTTTAAGTATAGATAAATCCTTCGAATTAGTTCCATAGAAGGAAAATGGACATAAACAGAGTTAAAAGCAGTTAAGGTTGGCAATTAGATATCCATCTTCTTGCAACTGTGTCGAGAGGTTTCACCCATTAACCTTTTGACACAATTAAGAAGGAAGTGATAGACATCAACCCTAACTGCTTTCGACTCTAAATGGAGATGGAATTCATCAAATTACTGATTTCTGAAAGCTGAAGGATTAAGAGCTACTTTAACCTAATTAAAAGGTTAGAGAAGTCTTGTCATTCCTTCCGACAAAGTCGAAAGGTCTGACAACTTGCATATATTCCAGCCCAATCAAAAGGTTGGAGAGGTCTTGTAAACAACCTTTCGACATGATCGAAAGGTTGGACCAATTCCTTCCATCCCAAATTAGACGGAAGGTTGGGTAGGTCATGCCTAAAACCTTTTGACAAGGTCGAAAGGTTCAACAATCTAATATACTTTTAACCTAGTCGAAGGGTTAATGTAGCTTCATTAACCTTTCGACAATGTCAAAAGGTACGACTACTCAACGTTCTTTTCTCCTAGATTAATTTGATTAAGACAATTTATTCAAAGATTTACTTTCAGAAGTGAGAATTATCTCAACCACATGGCTATGTCCAAAAAAAATTATCCTTCCAAAGTATTGGGGGTGTTGACAAGTTTTCTTGTTAACACCCCCGTGCTAAGTGTGAGCTAGTGCAGTGCAGTGTATAATAGATATAAACGGTTTGAAATTAGGAAAACGAAATAAAACGACGAGACTTAGAAGTTCGACCAGGGAGGCCGTCATTGCTGACCATCTCAACTGGTAAGAAGACTAATCGGTTATGAAAGCTTTGGGATTGACTATCAGTATATTAGAGTGTGAAGTTTTTCGTTTAGGTCCATAGGCAAGTTTTTAGTCCATATTGAAAGTTCCAGGAATTTGATTGTTCAATCTCAAGTTCGACAGCGAATATGCATGTTATATTGTTCATCGTCATCATATGTCCAAGGTCGTTGAGGTCAATTAATGGAGATTGCTCAAACAAGTCAGATCGAATTGGTTTGCAAGCTAAAATAAGTCAATCTTTAATTAAATGCTGATCCAAATGGTGTATGCTAACCCATATCCCAAAGCTCCCAGACCGATCCCTATCCTCTATACCGACCCCTCTCCTGCACTAAAAAGCTTACCGGTCCCTAAAACTATTACCGATCCCTCACTTTAAATAAATCAAACCGATCCCTGTGGATAAGCCAACCATTTCCAAAGCCAAACAACCGATCCCTCAAAACAAAACATGCCTTACTGATCCCTCATCCAGTTTCCCTAAAACCGATTTCTTCCTTTCTAACCCAACACCACTAGTCCCTACGTGGTCGATCCCTTCTTCTGCAATTTTCTTGTACACCAACCTCTTCCTTCTCCTGCCCCTAACCTTCCATCCATCAAAACCCTTCGCTGAACCCTCACCTTTCCTCTTCCTCTCCTCTCTCATCTCCTAACTCTACCGAACCATTTACCTAGTAACCATTAATCCCTCCAAGATCGCTCGGCATCATGACCTTGAACGCCTTCGTAATCACCAACTATTTAGAGACCCAGGATCTAATCGCATAATTAAAAGACGTGTTTCAAAGTCTTGCCTAAATAAAAATTTCAATGTACGAATGGAGATGTTTGGAGATGATCAAGTTGAGAAAGAGGGAAAGGCAAGCCCGTGGGTAAGTTGGAATTGATGATGGACTTAAGGCCAAAAGTCAAGGATTTTGGTTTCGCGACGAGAGTTCGGCACAAAAGCAAGTAAATATAATAAGTGGAAATGGAAGGGTAGTAAGGCTTATATATATATATATGGAAAAGGGACTGGCCAAAAGTACTGAGCGCAAATTGAGGAGAAAGGGATAGACATAGAAGCTTGCCGATCCTTATTAGCATGGCTAGAAAGAGGGATCGACATAATGCATGCCGACCCCTATAGATTTTTTTTTAAAACAAACAAGAAGAAAAACAAAAAACAAACATAGTTGTAAGGATTTGGCTATGAACATGAACCTATAAAACACTATAGAAATGGGCAATGACCCGTAAGTGTAGGAACACGTCCGGGAGCCGACAATAAAAACGTGTATATGAATGTGCACATGAATGACTTAAAAGTTCAATATTTTGAAATCAGCAGAAATTGAAATCAAACCTTAAACCTTCAAGTTCAGGGTTTGACTAGATAACAAAAGCTTATAAGTGTCGCAGAATCGGACATATATATATTGATGGAATACAGCACTGGATTTATATTATTGGAAATCGACCAAGCATCATGGCAATCAATGAAAAATTCAACACCTTGGAAAAGCGATTCGACAAAGGAATATCAATCACTCAGGAAGCTAGATGGACCTCTTTCCGAAAATTCAGACTTGTTTCGATTCAAAGCACGTCATGTTACTCACAAGACGTACTTTAGGGGGCAAGTGTTATCCGGCATTCTAACCCGGCTATATTGAACTAATTGCAGAGATAGATTCGATTATTATCAAGTTCGATGATCCCGAAGCAATGATTGTGGGACCTGGAAGTAAAGTACAGATGGTTATATGAAGCCAGAATTGGACGAAATTGGTAGATGAACAATGCAGGATGCTTGAAATATGGAATATAGCTTAGTCAAATAAAGGGATCGATATGGTTTGGCAACTTGATAGGGATCAGTATGATTTAATGATAAGGGATCGGCATGGTCAAATAAACAAGGGGTCGGCATAATTGAGTGAACATGGATCGACATGGTTGAATAAACAAGGGATCGATGTAGTCGAATGAGGATGGATCGGTATACAACCTATAAGAGGGGTCGGCAAAAGACAATGCACAAACAATACTATATCAAAGATCACACAATAGCTTAAGCTCCTTAAGTCCAAATGACAAAAGATTTGAAAGACTATTATATTTAAGCATGCAGAAGTCATTAGAGGGATCATTGCCCAAGAATCAAAATATAAAGGGATTGGTACCGATCCCTTTTCATGGGGATTTGGGCCTAGCGACCCCTCTAGTGGGCCCATGTGGGTTAGAAGGTCCTATAGCAGAAGTTTTAGAGAGATTAGTGGTCGTCTTTACCTATAAATACTGGCCTAACGGGTCATTCTGGGGGGCTTTACGCCGCTGGTTACTTTAGTCTTTATTGTAATCAAGTTTGTTCTATTCCTTGCTGTTGTAATCAGATTATTAATTGATCAATAAAGATAATCTTCAAAGTGGACGTAGGCATACAACGTCGAACCACTATAGATCTTTGTGTTTCTAATTATTGCTTTTTATTTGCTGCTAGTTTATTCTATTCCTCAGTTTTAATTTTACTTTCTTCACTTACTTCTCTACATAAATCTACTCTTGGGTGTTTGTGACCAATTTGGCTGCAAACATTATGTAAACCGATCCATCCCTATTGTGTCTTTATCAGTTTAATATCCATATCCTTCTCATAAATTGTATATTTAATATTTAGCATGCATTCGAGCATTTGACTATCGTGCCTTTATGCATTATTCATGCATTAGTATACTTATTATACCATATATTGTTCTTTCCATTATGAGTTATGCGCGAAGATCATGTAAGAAATTTAGAATTTTATTTTTGTTTAAATTTAGTACGCCTACTGTTGTATTCTGAAGCATATGTGTCAATCAACATATATTCAGAACATCGTAAATGATGGGTCGTTACAAGACCTATCACGTTAACCAGAATTATGGATCAATCATGTAGCGTTTGTTAAACTCGTAGTAACTATACCTCATGACCTATCATGGAAGTCACATGTGTTCCATTTAGGAAAATTTGTATGTCAGGAAAACTAACTTATTGTATTTCAATATTCTCATTTGGTGTGATTCAGTGTTGTGTTTTGGTTTGAATATTTAAGAGTGTTGTGTTTTGATATTTTGATGTGTCATATTTGATTTGATTATTTCAATATATCAATAATTCGATGTTTTATTACTCTGTTACATGTTAAATGCAATATTATGCAAATTTAAATATCGTTATACGAATAAAATAAATAGTACAATGATTAACCAACATAATTAACAAACATATATTTTCTTAACATAGAAGAAAGATCATTGACAACATAAATTGATTTAAAATATCCAGTTGGTCAAATGTAAATATTTATTTAGTTTAAACACATTAGAAAACATTTCATTGCGAATGATTAATTAATAAATGAACAGTCAACATTGTGGAGAACCAAGGTTTCATTAAAAGCTTGAGTTTTATGATATTTTTTTGGAAAACGACTTTAGGAATTATTTTCTTTTAATAAATGAGATCACTAAAGGACTCCAGAATTAAATAAGGAGATGTTCTCGATGTAGGAAGATCATTGAATTCCAAAATGATTTGCCAAAGAAACTTATCATGTACGATGAGTTGATTCGAATAGGGTTCACCACATAAGTATACCTCCTTTGCTGGGATTAGGAGTCTCACTAACAGTAACCTTTAGGAATAAGATTCAAAAGAAAGTGCTGGTTCTATTTGTCTTCAATTTTTCGCCTTCCACACCGCACTTGTTTTCTCACTTCTACTAATGGTTTTTTTTTCAAACTACGCTCATCCTATTTTCACTCGTTATTCATCTTCTTCCTAATAGCTTCAAAATCCATTTTATCTTTCTCCTCCAATTCATCGTACCATGTAAAATACAAAATTTTCTTCCTCGGAAATGCGTGATGAAGAAAAAAAGAAGTTGAAAAAACCGACGAAGTCATTTATTTTATGAATTCCACGGAAACGCAAAAAAGAAATTGACATGGCTACTTAAGCACAGGTGCACTATGAATACCCACAAAACCTTGTTAGTGCATGATCTAGGTGGATCATGTTAAATGCTATTGTGACCATTTCTTGGCATGAAGCCTATATAATTACGAATAAAAAATGGAAGAGGTCCAAGTTAGGACTCAAAAGGAATATTGTTGAGTTTCACAGTTAAAGTTTACTTGGATGTTTTTTGAGTCCTATGCCTAGGCATTGATGTGGATAAATAACAAAGATAAGGTGCGATGAGGGTTAATGGATCAATCACGTGGAGTGTGGATACAAAGATATTCTCACTCGCCAGTGCCATGTGATTATCATGACAAGGATTAAGAGTACAATGAGATCTGTAAATGTTTGAAGTTCATATTTGTAAATGCAAGGTTGGATTTTCAATTTTGATCAAAGAAAAGAGGTCCGATTTATGATTTAGGAATAAGAATAAAAAGGAGAAGTGTAAATTGGTAAATTTGTGGAGTGCGGATGGAGAAAAGTGGAGTTTTGACATAAACCTTTCCTCCAAGAATTCAAGACTAAAATTCAAAATTTTGAACTATAACAATGAATTTCGATGATGATACAACGGGTCTCTGGGAATGTGAAGCGGTAAACCTACCAATTTTTGTTTTTTATAAATTTACTTGTTGAAACATTTTCAGTTCACAGAAGGGCGAGTTTGAGATTGGTACTATAATCACGCAGGAAGAGTACGTGATTGTTTACTACCACTACGCAGTACTAAAGTATAATTATGGGTTAAAACATGCAAGGCCTCTACGTGGTAGTGTGATGAATCATGTTGTGGAGTTGCGTGATTAAGCACGCAATCTCACAGGATCTATGCACGATGTCCTATTTTATCACTTTTTTCACATTAATTGACTGTCATCTCACCTTGAATTTGTTTTGATTGTTATAGCTTGTAGAATACTCAAGTGACTAAGATGTTAATAATGAAATTTTGTTGGACTATACTAATGAATTTACAACATATGACGTAAGTAATATTTGTCGACAATTGGTTGACTGGGTTTGTAACACTACCAAATATCTTGGTTTTGTAATCGTTATAATGAAATCGGATACTGGTGACTCTAGTAAGAAACCGAGAATAATGTTTGCTTGCAAACATAGTGGTATTTATAAAAGGAATAAAATTAAAGATTCTAGTAATTATAGATTAACAAAAATCGAAAAACGTAATTGTCCATTTAGGCTAAAATGTGTGAAACTTCCTTCTTTGGATAATTGGCATTTGATGGTTGTGAATGGAGTCCTAATCATTTTATGCAAGTAAGCAATTAATCTCATTTTAATTATTTGTTTAATTGTTAATTCTTGCACTGTAATTAATCTTTTCTTTTAATGTAGGTAAAATTGGAACCTAAACATCTTATACCACCTATTTATGCAAAAATTTTGACGGCCCATCAAATGGAGGCAAGTAATTGAAAACTTATTTATGGTGATATTAATAACCCCTACCTCCATAGGCCTAAATTTCGACAAAAATCGAAACCCAGGTCCATCAAAGCATAGATAGTTGGATTTGGTACCTGCAAATAAGCATGTGCATTATCAGAGATTGACAGAAATCTAAACTTGCAGTAGAAAAAACAATAGGATAAGAATAACGACTGCGAGTACTACCTTGGAATTAATGGTATTCCTTAGATAGCACATTGTCACATCAGCATTGAGCATGAGAAAAAAAGAAGACTTCTCCAACAATAGAGCATATCCAGCTTCAGTGACATGTTCCTCTAAATCTATCCAGTGGGTTGTAACGAGGAGGGGGTCAGAACAACATTCTGATAACTGGAAAATCTATAAATTGTTCACAACATAAATTTATACCGATTGGTTTCCATTTAATTGTTATGTCCATTAAGGTTAGCAATTCTAATCTAACAGTGTATTGCACACACAATTACTTATCCCTTCCCAAGGTACAAAATACCGATGAAGCCTTACCCACCATCCAATACTTTCAAACCCATTTGCCACTTAATACTTCTAAATATGAAGCAGGCTTCCACAATACTTTTAAAAGAGAAATAGGCAGACTCTGCCATTTAAAACCTCAATCAAGATAGGCCCCATAATTTTAGACTAAACCAAGGTAGACCCCGTCATTTAAGACCTATTCCCAAGGTGGTTTCCTAACAATGTTGTCAATGGTCGGCGGGTCCTAGCTACAAAGACCTCTAACCACTATTTAAGGCTTTCAACATTTAATGTCCAACTATTACCACATCTATCGCCAATAAAATCGTAGCCATGTAATAGACAGTGCCCAAGCCACTTAATACCTTTAAAAAGGACTAGGTGAACTTATAACCATTTAATACCTATATTCTAGGTAGGTCCCTATCACTTAATACCTAACCCTAGGCGGACTCCTAACTGATACTATAGTTATTACGGCCTTAGCAATGTGTGAGACTATACCCAAGCTACTTAATGCTTGGTTAATAAAGGGCTAGGCAGAACCTTGACCATTTAACACCTATTTATAGGTAGGCCTTTGTCATTTAATACCTAAACACAAGGCGGACTCCTCACTGGTACTATCTAGCTGACATTGCTTAGAAATCTCAATGAGCTACTTAATACTTCTTTTATAGGAAGAGGCGTACCATACAGTCACTTAATACCCCAAGCCTAAAGCGAACCCTTCTCGAGATATCCACTATCACTCTTAATTGTAAATATGGAATCTCATTAGGTTACTTCATTCAGTAGGGAGGTGAGCCCTACAACCACTTAATACCTCAACACTGAAGTAAACCCTTTTTGGGACATCCTTATTTATTTGGAATCTCACTAGGTTACTAAATACTTCCTTTTAGGAGAGAGGCAGACCCTACAGCCACTTAATACCTCAAACCAGAAGCGAACCCCTATGGAGATAACCCTTACCGCTCCTAATTTTAAACTTGGACCATTTAATATTTTCCACTTAAGAAAGCAGGCTCAATCTCTCACGTTGTCATGGGTCGTAGGATTAGTAATATCTCACATCAGTAGTAAGTGCACCCGACTGCTGGTAGCCTCAAAGTGAAGGGCAGTCTTCCATCGATTGACTCTACGGACCTTGCATCTAACCTACTAAGTCCAGTTAACCATCTTAAGTCTTTACTTATATTATCTTAGTTAGACATTGGACTTAGCTTACTAATTCCCTTTTTATTTAAGGAAACAAGATTTACCTTAAATGCTTATCTACGTATAAATCCACGTTTTATGCTCATAAATGTCAACATGTCCATAAAATTCTAGCGGATCTAAATTCCAACAATTCCAAACATAGAAAAAGTCTACATCCAACAAGATTAGGGTAATAATTCAAATTTATAACATTATTATACAACTTATTCAGATATGAAATAAATTTCATTCAAATCAATATTCTAAATTCATACTTTTGGAACTGATTTCCAGATCAGGTTGTAAACAATTCTAAATCAATACATAAACAGGATATGTAGGCTATATTTATTAAATTCAGATTATATTCAATTTGTTGCCTACAACTCATATGTAATTATCCAGTTATGCATAAAAATCAAATAAACACCAACGGGATAATTTTCATATTATAACAATCTATAAAATTTCTCACTCATCTTTTAAAAGCGATCAAAATCTCCATAGTTGCCTACAACTCATCTTAAATCCTTTTTAATCTAAGAAATATGTATAAAAGGGTATTTACATACATTATAATTACAAATCTGAGAAGAGATTTGGGATTGTAAGAGAAAATAGATAAAATTATATAAATTACCTCAAATACGCGTATAGTTGATTCTCTTCTCTTCTTCTTTTTATTAGATTTCTATTCTTCTCCAATTTGTATGAATATAGATATAAATATCTTATTTTTATAATTTAGAAAAAAATGGAGAAGAAGAAATGGCAGAACTTTGCTATTGCCTTCGGGAAAATATGAGAAGAGAAGGGAGGGTTAGACCTGAATTTATAGGCGCTAGAATTGACCAGAACCATTAGATCAAAATATATCAAACCCGAGCTGTTGGACCTAGGCTAACCCTAACCGCTTGAAGGTGACCGGTCGACCGCCCTTAGAGCACCGATCGACCGCTAGGGGTTGACCGGTCCCAAGAACAGGTCGGCCTGTGGGCCCGGGCAATTAATTAATAAATGATAATTTTTCTTATTTATTTTCGTTGCGAATTCATTTCTCGTCTGTAACTTCTTCGTTTGGACTCCGATCGCAAAAATCCAAATATGGAAGTTGCTCAGAATTTTGCCACAAACGCAATGGTGCAAGTTTCATGGTCAAATTCCATCGTTTGGACAAATTCTATTTTTGAAGCCTAATTAATTAACTAACCAACTAATTAAATAACTAACACCAAATTATAGGGTGTTACATTCTTCTTCCCTTAAAAAGAATTTCATCTCCGAAATTTCACTAATGACTAAGTCAAAGTTTTGGCTCTTAATTATCCTAAACTACACAATCAATGAGCGTACAACAAATTTTGCAACTAAACGTGCATAAGTGCATAGTGTATTACTGTATCACCATATAGAAAATATGTATGCATAATGATTCTAAATCGGATCCTTTTATATGAATGCATTTCTTTTGAAAATATTTTTGAAAACATGGTGCGAGCAACCTATATGTATACTGGCAGTTCTATATGTATGCAGCTTTTTGAAAAATCTTTTCACTTAAATCCCACATACTCCTACGAGTAGAAGTATGAAACAACCAATTTTGCAACCACTTTCTACCATCCAATAATCTAACGCAACAAAAAATTGCTTTCTAAACTTTACTCTTATGCCGAAAAAAGAAATTTAAGCGGAGAATTTAACATTCTTACCACTCTATAATATTTCTATTCCCGTAGTACAGTTGAAATTTCCTCGCCGGCCTGGATTTACTCTAAATTTTCCATGCACAAAACCAATAAGGAGGCTTACTTTCAAGCTCTAAAATGGAACTAAGTCCAAAAATAGACTCGCATGCTTCGTCGACAAGGTATAGAAATAGAAATTTCAAAGCTAAAACAGTTTTTCCCTTATTATTGCTTGCATTTATCGCATCGTCGATCCTAATGCACCATTAAATTCGCAAATTCAAACTCTATTTGCCTTCCCTATGCTTAACATGTAGCCTTCAAAATCAACTATTTCACAAAATCTTTCTCAATTTTCAAGTTTGTACGTCATTTGAAAAGTAAATTCCCAAAATATTTAGTGCACATTTTCCCTTGAGATCAAATTTCGAACAAAAACTCTAAAAATAATTTAAGGGTCACAAAACCTTTTTTTCAAAAGAGAACTTTTCAAAATATTATCCGTCTCAAAATTTTTGATAAACTAAGCCATAATTTCAGCGTAGTCGGAAGTCAGTTATGTGCTAAATGCATAAACCAAATTCTGAAACTCTACAACTAACCTTCACCTATAAAAATTGACATTTTACATAAAGAAAGATGCCAACACATCTATTATTCAAAAAAATCAGCTTTTAAAGAACATGAGCAATGACCCATGATATCAAAACAACTTTATAATCTCCTTCGCTAAAATTTCCTAACTATTCTAAACTTACAGTCTTATATTGCATTTAATGTTAGTCAAGTGTCTTTATGAGATCCCATACTTATATTGCTTCTTTACTATGCATATATAGGAGCAGTTCACATATCCAGAAACAATAATACAGTAAATAAATAGAAACTCATAGTATCGTGCGTCCTTTTACAAGAGACAACTAACAGTTACAACCCAAACAACCAAAAAGAAAAGAATAAACGCTGCAAGAGAAAATACAACAACACCAGAAATCCTAAAATAATGCCTACGGACTATGAGATGCCTTGCTCCGTGGCTGGAGCTCGATCCATTGCTGCGACCCTTGAATGGTCGTAGCATGACGGCTATACACCCAATCTCATGCCGCTGCTGGTGTTGCTGACGGCTTCAGAGTTACCATCTTCCTAAGGAAGGACTAATGATGGCAGAATGAACCTTCTACAAAACTACCTCTCACGGAGGTTCATCCGTATTACCTAAAGACGAAAGTGGATAGGTGAAAATACGAAAAGTAACTCTATAGAGTGCTAATAACAAATCAAATCAAAAGGATGTGGGTCCAATTGACGGCGATGCCGCCAATAATAGCAAAGATGGTCTTTCGCACCATGGGATAAATCCAATCGTAACCTCCCATCTTAGGGATGACTTTATGCCGAATGATGCACATAATCAAACGGGTATTCGGACGTAGATTATCCATCTTCTAAACATCGACATCCTGGGAAAAGATCTGCTGCAAAATCATTAAGTCGATCACTTTAAAATCATTCAAGTCTGCATCCTTCGCGAAGGCCTCCAAAATATCAGTGAGATCATCATTAGTCGGCCAAATCAAGACACCTTTTACCTCCAAACGAATCAAACTATTGCTTCCATAGAAAAGGCAGATGCAGCACGGGGAACATTCCCGCTCAAAGGTCTCGAAGCAGAGGATCAGTGCAAATCCTACCACGACGAATAGCTCACTTAGCCCAAAAGCGGTGAAACCTTCTGCTCATTTCGATCCAGCCAATTGGTCTCTTGAGGGTTGAGACCATAATGGTACGAAGAAAACCGACAGTGCGGAAATGTGTCTTGGGCTAAGAAGTGGTCGAAGGGAGGGAATAGGTTTTAGATCTGGAGTGGTGATGGAGCGAGATCTAACGTGCGAAACCAGCATGAGAGGGATGTGAGGCTGTTGCTTCTAGGAAAAAACGGCATCGCCTCGGGAGGAACGAAAGAAAGAGGCTGATACTTGGATGAGGAGGAGGACGAAGATTGGGTTTGGCTCGTCGAGAAAGGAGGAACGAAAGAAGGCAACCGGAGAAATTTGGACACGACTTTTATAGTCCCGTTCCAGGTTCAAGTTGTGTCACAACTCCTTAATGGTAGACCACTATAGGTTTACCGCTAGTTGGTCAACCGTTAGATGGGCTTTAGGCATTAAATGAACCTAGACCAAATTAGGGCCGGATTAAATAATAGTAATCATTTCATGCCGTCTCTTTTGATTCGACATGATCCAAAAAATTCCCGTCCTCATCACGACAGTGTCAAAGCCTGCCGCCTAGTCCTGAACCATGCTCCAGCATTTCACAGTAGTCTCAACAAAACTGCTATGACCAACAATAATTCCAAAAACTCGAAAATATTCTAGCTACTATTCCATGCCTGCTTCGCACGGAAATATTCCTTCCAATGGCCAGTGGGTACAATGACATTTCAAACTACATATCCCAATAAAATTGAACGTCATTCCTATTTTGTCCGTACCTTAAAGAGAAAATATAAAAACCTTGATTTTATAAACCGAAAAACCACCAAGCTAAATATATGCTCCTATATACTTGTTTCTAAATAATAGAAACTATTTCATACCAAAAATTCCCTTAAAAATCAAACGTACACACACACACTTCAGGGTCTCCAAAAACCTTCTTTAAAACAAAAATTTCCCAAATTGGAATATTTCCTTGCCAAAATCAAAATCAAGCCTTCACTGATATATAAATATTCTAGGATTTCAAAAATTAATCTTTTATAAACTAAAAATTTCTTAACATGACCAACCTAGCGGTATATATGTTTCTTTGAAAATTAAAATTTTAAAACTTACCCAAAACAAAATTTTTTAAAATAAATCCTTGGGAAAAGAAATCCTTTGAAAACCCTTTTTTTCCAAACTCTAAGGTATTTCCAAAATATATTTTATAAAAATTCTCTCACGGGTTTTGGACTAAGGATTTAATATTAATTATCCAAATAAAAATCTAGTTTGCCATCAAAGAGGTGATAAATGAATGCACCCTATCAAAAACTTGCTTCCGAATAATTGCGACATACAGACTCTAATTTCCCCCTCATTTGGAATAAATATGTGTCTCCGATTGGAACTCATCATCAAAATCAAAAACCATAAGATAGCTAGAATCTCAACCGTCAAGTCGAACACCACAGTCTCCAGGATTCTGCCATATGTCGTACTCATGCTCTTCAATAATAGTGTTTTACATATCACCAGCACTCTATGGGGTACTTCGAAGTTGGCATGAAAATCTTAACTCTAACATATTTCCAGCCCATAGTTGCTTTGCCCATTAAGGTTAGCAATTCTAATCCAACATTGCATTGCACACACGATTACTTACTTACCCCTTCCCAAGGTACAAAATACCGATGAAGCCTTATCCACCACCCAATACTTTCAAACCCACTTAATACTTCTAAATATGAAGTGGGCTTCTATAATGCTTTTAAAAAAGAAATAGATAGACTCTGCTATTTCAGACCTCAATCAAGGTAGACCCCGTCATTTAAGACCTAAATCAAGGTAGACCCTGTTATTTAAGACCTATTCCCAAGGTGGTGTCCCAACAATGTTGTCAATGGTCGGCGGGTCCTAGCTGCAAAGACCTCTAACCACCATTTAAGGCTTCCGACATTTAATGTTTAACTATTACCGCATCTATCACCGATAAAATCGTAGCTATGTAATAAATAGTAACCAAGCCACTTAATACCTTTAAAAAGAACTAGAGGACTTCTAACCATTTAACAGCTATATTCTAGGCAGATCCCCATTACTTAATGCCTATCCCCAAGCGGACTCCTTACTGGCACCATCGTTATTATGGCCTTAGCAATGTGATAGACTGTACCTAAGCCACTTAATACCTTATTAATAAGGACTAGGCAGACCCCTGACCATTTAACATCTATTTATTGGGAGGCCGTAGTCATTTAATACCTAACTCCAAGGCGAACTCCTCACTGGTACAATCTAGCTGACGGTGCTTGGAAATCTCATTGGGCTACTTAATACTTTTTTTTAGGAAAGAGGCGGACCCTATATTCACTTAATACCCTAAACTTGAAGCAAACCCTTCCCGAGATATCCATAGTCACTCTTAATTGTAAATATAAAATTTCATTATGTTACTTCTTTCGGTAGGGAGGCGAGCCCTACAACCACTTAATACCTAAACACTGAAGTAAACCCTTTTTGAGACGTTCTTATTTATTTGAAATCTCACTAGGTTACTTAATATTTCCCTTTAGGATAGATGCGGACTCTACAACCACTTAATACCTCAAACCAGAAGCGAACCCCTATGAAGATATCCCTCACCGCTCCTAATTCCAAACTTGGACCATTTAATGCTTTTTAATTAAGAAAGCAGGCCCAATCTCTCATGTCATCATGGGTCCTAGGATTAGCAATATCTCACATCAGTAGTAAGTGCACTCGACAGCTGGTAGCCTCAAAGTGAAGGGCAGTCTTCCGTCGAGTGACTCTACTGACCTCACATCACTAACCCACTAAGTCCAATTAACCATCCTAAGTTTTTACTTATATTATCTTATGTAGACATTAGACTTAGCATACTAATTCCCTTTTTATTTAAGGTAATAAGATTTACCTTAAACAATTATCTACCTATAGATCCTCGTTTACGCTCATAAATGTCAATTTGTCCATAAAACCCTAACAGACATTTCCTAAGACATTTATGTATGATTACTAATTTCAAATTAGTAACCTTTTATATCTATTCCATTTTTATTAGTCCCATTAATCCATTTACCATATCAAATTATTGCAACTCCCATATTTATTATCATTTATTTTCCATTTATTGAAGTTACAACCTTTTAAATTCCTTTCTCTTAATTAATTATCCTAAACGCAAATATTACGTGTAAGCGTCGTTATTAGCCTTTTTATTTAGTTATTATAAGCGCAGTAAATTACATACATATATCTATTTTTATCTAATATATTCTAGCGGTATATCTTCACTAAAATATCCTTTTCCATGTTTAATTATTAGGATCCTATCTAAAAAGATTATACGCTATGATTTCCATAAATTAATCTAAATTAAAGGTTTAACCTTAAAATATTAAAGATTACATTGTTTGAAATTACGAGGAATAATCATTTCTTTTTATTACTGAAATAGAAAGTGTAAATTACAATGAATTCACAATTTACGTGTCTCTTTCTCTTTTTATTTGCATCTATTCCTCGCTAGATCAACCGCTATATTTTTCTAAAAGGGAAAGAAATCAAACTAATTTACAAATATTAAACGGATCTAAATTCCAACAATTTCAAACATAGAAAAGTTTATATTCCAACAAGATTAGGGTAATAATCCAAATTTATAACATTATAATACAACCTATTTCAGATCTGGAATAAATTTCATTCAAATCAATATTCTAAATTCATACTTTTAGGACTGATTTCCATATCAGGTTGTAAACGATTCTAAATCAATTCATAAACAGGAATATGTAGGCGATATCTATTATATTCAGATTATATTCAATTTGTTGCCTACAACTCATATACAATTATCCAGTTAGACATAAAAATCAAATAAATGCCAATGAGGTAATTTTCATATTATAACAATCTATAAAATTTCTCACTCACCTTTTAAAAGCGATCCTAATTTCCATATCTGAAGTAGAACCTTTGATTCATCTCCAAATCTTTTTTAATCCAAGAAATATGTATAAAAAGGATATATACATACATTAGAATCATGGATCTGAGAAAAGATTTGGGATTGGAAGAGAAAATAGATACAATTATATAAATTACCTCAAATATGCGTATAGTTGATTCTCTTCTCTTCTCCTTTTTATTAGATTTATATTCTTCTCTAATTTGCATGAACATAGATATAAATATCTTATTTTTATAATTTAGAAAGAAAGTAGAGAATAAGAAATGGTAAAGCTTCGCTACTGCCATTAAAAAAATACGAGAAAAGAAGGCAGGGCTAGGCCTGAATTTATAGGCCCTAGAATCAAGCAGATCCGTTAGATCGAAGTAAATTAAATCCAGGTCGTTAGGCCTAGGCTAACCATAGCCGTCTGAAGGCGACTGATCGACCGCCCATTGAACATCGATCGACCGCTAGGGTCGATTGGTCTCAAAGACAGGTTGGCCTGTGTGCTTGGACGATTAATTAATAAACATTAATTTTTCTTATTTATTTTCGTTCTGAATTCGTTTTTCGTTCGTAACTTCTTCGTTTGGACTCCGATCGCAAAACCCCAAATATGAAAGTTGCTCAAAATTTTGCCACGAACGTTATGGTGCAAGTTTCGTGGTTAAATTCCATTGTTTGCACAAATTTTATTTTCGCAGCCTAATTAATTAACCAACCAATTAAATAGCCAACGCCCAATTACGGGGTATTACAGTGATCATAGGTAGGCTAGGGATGAAAGAACTAAATTTGCGGAGTGGAATTGAAATGTACTATTAATTACCTATGTACTTTAAACCAATGTAGCTTGCGGTGAAACGATGTAGTTTGAACTAGTTAATGTCTATTTATCCTTTAGTTCGTTACTGCGTGTTCTCTATTTTATAATTTTTTTCCTTCTTTTACATACAATGCAGTGCAACTACGTGGATAGTATTTTATTCACGTACAAAGTCCACGTGATTGACCATTTTACCATGTAGGTTGTGATTTATGTTCCAAGTCATAGTTCCTCTACGTGATTTCTGTTCCAAATCGTAGTGCCTGTACTTGGTTTCTTGATTGACCACATACTGTTCCTGCGAGATGACTGTAAAATAAAAAAAAATATAGAAACTCAAGGCCAACAACTTACAGATACTGAACTGAAATAAAATATAAGATTATTTAAACTCTACAACCCAACATGCCATTACGACATTACAAACATAAACGTCACAAACACAAACAATACATAAACACAATACCATTACAACATCACAAACATAAACATAATACCACATAGCATACCATTACCACATGGCATGCTAAAAACAAAGTGTGCCATTACATAGTACTATTACATTATATGATACCACTAAAACACTACATAATACCATCTTCTAGTTATGCCCATGAAAGAAGCATCCGTTAGCAACTCTAGCAAAACCAATTGCATTCGGATTACCTTGAATGTCTTATTCATCCAACAACGCATGCACATCATTTAAAGTCTACAACAAACAATAAAATATTTTAACTTCATAATATCCTCATAGTATTAAACGTAAATGGAATATAAAATTAAATTTATAGTGTATAATTGGTTATAAGTTGGCTGATACTATGATGGTCCAACCATGATATTACCAGGTAACATGGCTAGATTTTGAACCCTTGGTACACTATGATCTCTATACCACTCAATATAATCATCCGTGTAACTCAAATAAGATCGATTGAGTGATATTGATCGATGTCCTTTTGCAATAACATAATAATACCAATGCTCGCATATACTTTCTAAAAAAAACTAATAATAAACACGAGTGTATGTTGTCGATGTTGTTCCTCGTCGAGCACTCGTAGTGACTAGAGGAGTAGACTCTGCCAAACTGTCTCAATACTCTATTTGGATGATATGGTTCCACAATGTTAAGGAAAATAATGCAACCACTATACCAAACAATGCCATAAAATGGATGAAAGGCACGTGCATAAATGTACGGATCGAAAATAACCTACGAATAAATGAGAAGAGAATAGTTTACAATATTGTAGAACTTTATTACTTTGCCAATGATAGAGTAAAATAAAGATAATTGCCTAATTAATCTGAATATTATCAAGAAATATACGTATATCCGCGACTGATAAATTACTCTTTGAAGATGGATTCCATCGAGTAGCACGGGGTAAAATTTCAAAGTATATCTTTGTGGAAGCATGAAAAATACTCAAATATCATATCTTCAATAAGCAAAGATAATCTACAATAAGCAAAGAACCCCATGAATAAGTATTGACAAGACTTAAATATTTTAATGGATCTAAAAGTGACATGCATATGCGACTTGCTTTTATCAGCAAACAAAGTGTTATCGAGCAAGAACAAGAGATAAGCATGAGCAGCTCGCCTAATTGCTCCATCGATCTAATCATCACTAACAATATTGAACTTCTCAAATAACATGGACATACTTAATTTATAGCCAACTCTATCATTCATTTCCAACCTCGAATCTGCTGCACTGAGGCATAAATATTTAAAAATAATTCTAACTGCTTGTTTCATATCAAATGATTGACTTTGTATAGGTTTGCCTTCCACTGGAATGTGTAATAAAGATGCTACATCGTCAAGGGTCATAGTGACCTCACCAAACGACATATGAAAGGTATTAGTCTCTAGATACCAACGTTCCACAAAAGATGATATTGTATTTTATTAACATTCCTATAGCACGTGTTAACAATAGAGAACAAACCAGACGTTTCAATAATATTTTTGAATTTAGTAGCATTTTTTGGAATCTGTCATTCTACCAACTTGTGTGCATGATTGACGCATGTAAGGGGATCGTTCCTATAATAAAATAAATTTAAAATCAGGCTTTAGCGTATTGTTAACAGATCACAAAAGCTATACATTAAAATACCCTGCCCTTCCATATTATCGAAGCAACATGAATCTCATAATCTTTGATCACATGACTATACCTTGGCCCACTATAACGTTTGCTACATGTTCTGCTTCATCATTTGTCTCCACATCGTCATCTATGTCTTCCCCTTTTCTGCATTTGTGTCATCACCCTCTTTCCCCTGTTCATCTTGTTCGCCCTCTTCCCCCTGTTCGTCTTGTTCACCATCTTCCCCCTCTTCGCTCTGTTCGCCATCTTCCCCTTTTTCGCCATCTTCATTACCTTCAACATTTTTGCTCTGCTCTTTATTGCCTTCAACATTTGCATCATCATTTTCAACGAAACTACTTCCACCCTTTCGTCTACTTTCCATTTTTCTACATCTTTCAGAAGTAGTCATTCATTTTCGATCCATCTTTAAATAACATTACAATAACAACGTTAATTCATATCGGTAAAGTGTTTGATGAATTTAGTAACAAGTCGATTTTGTACATGTTAAAAATACAAACGATGCCTCAAGGCTGTGTGATTCCTATTTTAACACGCATCATCTAAATAACGTAAAAATATAAATCACGCATCAACAATACGTGTTACTATTTTTACCACGCACTGCAGCTACGTGGTAAAAATAGGAATCACGCACTACCAGAACGTGATTCCTATTTTTACCATGTGCTGTCGCTGCATTGTATGGTAAATCGTAAAATTTATACTCACATACTGATACCGCGTGATTTCTATTTTTACCACCTACTGTTGCTGCGTGGTAAAAATAGCAACACACACCACTTCTTTCAAACAAGCAATCTGCGAGAACGATGGTGAGTAGGGGTAGGGAAGATACCTAATGCCGCAAGCGTTGAAGCTCCCCCGTGACCTTGTGTGTTGATTTAGATCGAGCCAGGCTGCTAGGGTTTGATTGAGTGAATGGAGGCTAAAACACACGCATGAATGGAGGCTAGTGTAAAATGGAAAACAAGGGCAATTTTTTTGGCTTTACTCGGTAAAAATGGGGTTTAGGGGCTTTTTTCATTTTCTGAAGGCTACTCGGCCATTCAAATAAAATTAGCCCACGGATAAATGGCAACCGACCATGGCATCCAGGATCATCCCTCCAAAATCCCTAGTAAACTTTAAACTCTCATCCATAACCCTAATTTAATTTAAATAGTACAATGCTATCATGCCCCCCAAACACCCCTTCTTTCTCCGACATTTCTCTAACAAATCCGTCCGCCCAACTGCTCCAAAACTCAAAAACGTCCTCACCCGCTATCGCCGCCACGCTCTAGCAGAAGGAAGACTTGCTTTAATCGACTACCTTCACTTTACCCGCTCCCTCCCTTTCTCCCTCTCCGACCAAATCGCCTCCAACTCGCTCAACTCCCTCTCCTCCTTCCTCTCTCTCATCCCCTTCCCCTCCAATTCCGTCCCTTCCTCCTTCCCCCCTTTGATCCACAAGTTCCTCTCTTACCACCCCATCAACGAGGTTGACTTCTTCTCTGAATCCATCGGCCTTCCTCCTTCCACCATTCAGAATGACACTATCTTCTTATCGGACAATCCAATCCTTATTGAAGCTGTGTTGGCTCTGTTCACATTTGGGTTTCCTTTTCCTAAGCTGGGTTTGATGCACCAAGTTTTTCATGAGAAGGAGGATGATTTGAGGAGGAGATTGAAAGGGTTTGATGAGTTGGGACTTGGAAGGATTTGCTTGATTGGTGCATGTCTTGCATTTCCTTGGGTTTTGAAGAGTAATATGGAAGGCAAAGCACAATTTTTGTTCGAGGATTTGAAGGCGGTATTGTTTGATTTTGGGTTGAATGATATAGACAAGGCGTTTGAGGTATGCAGGAAGGTGAGGGTTTTGTATGAGAGTGGGGCGGAGATTGGTAAGATGGGAGAGATTTTGGCGAGGAACAAGCAGGTGTTATTTGAAGCCTGCGAGGATGTTTTGAGGCGGAAGTTGATTTTTTTTTTGAACTTGGGGATTGATAAAGAGGAAGCAGGGATTTTCGTTTTAAATCATGTGGATGTATTTGATACAGAGTTTGAGAGTTTGGATATTCATGTGCCGGAAATTTTGGTAAATGTTTTAGGTTTAGATGAAGTGGAAATTGAAAGAGTTTGTAAGATATATCCTCATGTGTTGGGGAAGAATAATGTAGGAAATTTTCCAGGGATATTGAAAGCTCTGGATTTGAATAAACGGTTTGTTGATAAAATTGTGAATATGGATCTTCATTGTTTGAAGGTTTTGAGTGGTAAAATTACCAATAAGCTGTGTACTAGTAGCGATACAATTGAGGAAGAATTTCTGAAAGATTTGGAGGTTATTAAGTCGAAAAAGGAAATCGATTATATAGACAATAAGATCCATTTTTTGGCTAGTTTAGGATTTGGGAGGAATAAGATTACATCAAAGATTATACCAGCAATAAATGGCACAAGTGATCAGTTGCAAGAGAGATTTGATTGCCTCGTTGGATTTGGAATTAAACATGGTGATGTTTGTAGAATGATAATTGCTAATCCTAAATTTCTAAATCAAAGAAAAGAACAAATTCATAAAAAAGTGAATTATCTTTGCCATGAATTGGGTTATCCAATATATTATTTACATAAATTTCCTGCCTATTTATGTTTTGATTTGGAAAACAGGATAAAGCCGAGATATGAGATTTTATACTGGCTTAAAGGATGTGGATTAGTGAAGAAAGAATTTTCTCCTGCAACTCTACTTGCAAACTCTGAAAAGAGGTTTATTGTTAACCTTTATGGAATTCATCCTGCTGCTCCTAAACAATGGTTAGAGAAATTTTCACCAAGACGTAGTCATCGTGGTTATCAAAAAAACATATTTGCACTATAGCCAGTAAAAGGTAAATTATAGATTACCGTCAAATGTGATCTTGCTTCCAAACTCATATTTTTTTCCTACAAATTCATAGTTTGAATTATGAAAGCTAAAGTGATTGTTTATTGCGAACATGAAAATCAAGAGAGCTGTAGGTGTTTCATGTTCAGCTATCATGTTGACATTGTTGAATGTTGCAGCCTTAGCTGAGAAGTGAGTTCCCCAATAGGATTGGTACGAGAGTTAAGATTGTCAAACATAAAACTCTCCCTCGGCCTTTCAATTTTTATGCATGATGAATTATTCAAATTTATAGTTCCTTAATGGGCTCCTATCAGAGAGGGTGCACCCATAAGTTAACTCATCAAAACACACTCTTAAGTTGCTCATTTGACAAGAAAAACGTGGACCCTTTGGGTGCCTAAATTAGCTGTACATAGTCTACAGACAATCATGTAAACGAGAATTCTGTTATATTTTGTAAGAAAAAAAGGTAACACTAATTTTATTGGGTTTAATATTTTGCACTTATGGTTCCATTTTCTATTGGGGTAGCATGGAACATTTTTTTGGGTCTGAACATGCTATATAGTAATTGAGTACCATTTTCTTCTAAAATGATGAAATAAAACAAGCATTATTGACTGTCTTAGTAAGAGTGGTGGTTTAGTGTATCTTCTAGAATACGTCCACAGTTCACTTTCCAGGCAGTTCAGCTCGGCAAGCCAAATGCTGTAGCAATAACATCTTTTATGTCATTTCATAATTATTTAAGTTCTGCATTCACTAAATTCAATGCATTACTTACTGGTTTTCATTATCGCTGCCCAATCTAAAGATAGTAAACATCACTTAAGTTTCTTGGTAAATTTAATACACATTATATAATGAACTACAACTTAATATTTTATTTAATTTTGTTCTGGATCTTGAACTAATCACTCAATAGTCAACATGTGTTTGAGATCTCAGTTTGAACCGTGAAACGGACAACCACAGATCAACATCATTAAGATGATATTAGTAGCACACCAACTCTGTTCAAGTTGCTAATAGAAGATTATATATCTAATCACCCTAGTTTGGGAGAAAAAGTTCATCACTTTAGAAACCTATTTCCTCGTAAACCTTTTCTGATTTAATAATATTAAATGCCTATCACTTTGTTTGATTGTTGAAGTAATTTTAGTTGGATTTTAATTAATACAACTGTGAAAACATACATCTTATGGTTTGTCTTGTTGCCTGCATGTTGTTTGTTCAAGTAAGATGTTACCTTGTTTATTTAGCAGTATGCATATTTTTTTAGTTATTAATTTACCATTTATTTTGTTCCTACGTTATATGTTGTTTGAGTTGGAGCACATTGCTAAGAGTGAGCATTTATTGGTTCAAACCAAATAAACCAATGAACCTAATAAGTTTGGCCGGTATAGTTCGGTTTTGTTAGTTAATTGTTTGAGTTTGGTTTCTATTTTCGTATTTATTTGGTTTGTGGATCAGTTTTCGTTTTCAATATTTGAAAGCCGAACCAACCAATTAAACCAAAATTAAAACTTCTGTTATTTAAAATAACATAATTACAAATGTCAATGTTGCTATTTACATTATTATCCTTACAATGTTATTTTTCTTTCAGTTCATATTAATATTTTCAGAAGAGTGGTTTGTTTTTCAAAATGATAGTACTGTATGAATTCAATTAGTTGTTCCAATCTAACATTATATTAGAAACAAGAAAATCCAATTTATTTTAAGATCAACCAATTAAACTAACGAAACCACAACCTAATATTTTTGGTTTGATTAGTCTCGGTTTTGAAAAATATCCTTTCAGTTCGATTCAAATTTTAACTTTTGAACGGTTATTTTAATTTCAATATTTTCCATCGGTTTCAAACCGAACCAACCATTTAGTCACTTCTACACTCTATTGTGCACCAAGAATGAGTGGAGAGTCTAGGTTGGGTCTATATATATATATATATATATATATATATTGCATGAAATAACTATTAAAATAGTAACTACACATTGTATGAAATTTAATTGGTTTTTATTATATCGTTATCTATTTATTATTTGTGTGTGTATTTGTCAATAAATCAACCACTATTATAATTCACATCCGTTAATAACTATAATCAAATATTGGTATACCAAATAATCAGGAGAACTTCAAAAATAAAAATTACGATAATAGTGGAAAATTCAAATTTTTTGTTGGTTGTAAATTACTTTAGGTTATATTAAAAATAACACTTGGAAAGTCAAATTTAACAAATAAATAGAATCAAGTTGGGAAATGAAAATATCATTAAACAAATTTGGGAAGACGTGAGAATTAAAAGGCATATTGCTTTATCTTTATTTTGAATCATGAAGAGGAGTCAAGGACTATTAGATCAAGTGACAAATGATATGATATTCTAGACCGAGGTTTAGAGGTCATAGGTTTGGACTTTGAGGCATCAAAATATGAAGATGAAACGACTCTACTTGAATAAAAATATCACTCTTATTCTCAAAAAAGAATCATGGGGAGGAATAATTTTTAATTGATTGTCTATATAATTTGAAATGAATTATATGAAGATGAATTAAAATTTGTAATATTATTAAAATATGAAGAGATTCATCATCAAATAAAGAAAATAATTGAGTGCTTTTACAGTAATTGTATTTAATTCGGTCCAAGTAAAGTAAAAAAAGTCAAGCTAAAATGCCTATTTTTTTAGCGTGGCAAGAAAAACTTGACGGTCTGGGAATGCTTCAGATGCAGGGTGGAATAAAGTGTCATAGTAAAAGGTGGGTCGTTATGATTGAAAAATAGCACCTAAACTGCGCTTCATGGTGATCCCGTTGCACCCCCGACAGACTGAATCTGTCATGGTGGAAGTTTCATGCTTAAGAGTTGTGATTGTACAAAAGGTTGCTTTTTCCATTGTATTGAAGCTAATGAAACATGATATTTCAAAATTTGGGCAAGAATGTTTGAAGTAAAATAAATAGTTATGATTTATAATGCTATGAATATATTAGGTAGGCTCATCTACTTTAATATTATTTTTGATCACAATGATTGTTGAATACCACTCCTTGAACTGGATTGCTAGTAATTCAAGCGATTGTCTTTTATACTACTGAACTTATATGGAAAGCAATCTGTGATAAAGCAATCATGAGCTCAAGCCGTAGTGAGTCTCAACTATGAATATGGAGAATCTATTCTACATGATGCAGTCTTTGTTAACAGAACAGCATTATCCTTTTTTGAAAAATATGTGAATGAGATGGTGGGAAAAGAATGAGGAAGAAATGTCAGAATATATAGAGAAATAAAGAGTCATACTTCTAGTGCTGTATGCATATCATGCTTGTGGAACTGTCAATTTAAATAAATGTTATATGAATTGGGTTTAGTTTCAGCGTTTAAAGTCATTAAAATCTGATATTATTTCATTTCAAGCAGGAAATTTTGGTATATGTTGTGCTGTTTGGTTTAGCTGGAGATAACTCAAAATCATCGAAGTGGAGATAAGAAAAGACAAAAAGGATCGAAGGAGGAAGGAAACTCACTTGGGAATTTTTAGTTCTAAAAAGTATTTGATCACATTCATTAATTAAGTATATAGATCAACAAATATAATTGTACAAGCTCCAACCCCATCTTAGCAACAGTATAGTAGCATAATTAGAATACAAATGTCACCATCTGAAGCCTAGCCAAGCAAGTCGAGATGGCTGTGGTTGTATATAGCGATATTGTTACATTTTCATATATATCTTGTAGATTAGAAACTAGAAGTGCAAGCCTTCTCCATGGTGCAATAATGAGAGTGAATGGAATGACCCAGATACAGAACTTCAGTATCAAAGTTATCTAGTTGCTCTTCAGCTCCAAAACCTCAAAGTAAGCTGCTGCTTTTTTCATTTTTTATTACTAATTATAATTTTTAAATTTTGTTAACAGATCTTAATCTCATTATATAAATAGATACAACAGCTCTTAATGGGTTAGGTTTTATTTGTTTATTTTATTTTTAATTTTTTTTGGGTTTATACCTTTGTCTTTATTCATATTAATAATCTAGATGATGTTGTGTGCAATTGTAAAACTTGACCAGATTCTTCTATTGAGGGGACCATGCAAGGACCATTACTAATACATGACATCTGGATATCTGCGTGTATTGAAATAATAAATTGCTAAAAGCCATTTTGGCTTTAGATTGTTCATCGTAGCATCATGATAGTAGAAGCTGTATGCTGCTCCATATATCGACTCATTTTTCACTGACCAGGGATTCAATACTAGACCCATTTAGCAAATGACAGTTCATTATAATACATAATAGATTTGCAATGGAGATGTGCTTAAAGATTTGGCATCTTATTCAAATCATGCATCATCAAGTTCAATAAAACATGTTTTGGCCATAATAAAGTTGCATTAGACAGGCCCAGAGAAACTGCACTATCTTTTTTCTTCTTCAGGAAATAAGCAATTAGTATTACTGAGTTGCACTGTATTATCATGTCATCTTTAATGAATTTTGTTTTCTTTTGAACAATAACTGTTGAAAATATATTTAGTGCAGCAAATCAAGTGATGTCTATTTATCTTGCAGGACCACCTATATTTATAAGGTACATAATCTATCTAATTTTATTATTAACCAATCTAATATTAAGATCTTTGCTTGATTGCTAGATAAAATTTGTTATGGTCACAATCAGTCTATAATTTAGATATGCTTGTAAGCATCCAATTGCTTTTCTACGAAGTAATGGAATTGCTTCGGGCCACCTCTCTGCACTCACCCCAGGCCACCTCATGCTAGGTTTCAGTGCATATACAAATTCAATGTGAGTAAGCACTTCACATAGAATATAATCCATGTGTTTACATATATATAACGGAAATAACCTAGCAGTATCTCCAATACTCCAATGCGTGTGCGCACACGCACTCTTCCCTCCCTCCCACATATGCTAATGAGCATATATGTATGTATGTATGTATGTATGTATGTACATATACATACATATGTATGTATGTATGCAACCAAATATGCTTTATAAAAAACTTCTTCATTTATTCCTGCAGAAGTGACATTAACCTAGGAGCTTCTTTAGCATCCTCTTCCGGCTATGTTCCAGTTGTTTTCTATTTTTTTTAAAACTCCTCTAATAGTGGTAACAATATTGTAATATTGAATGATTATGATCGAGCGATCTCGAATCCGGGCAATGATCAAGTTAAGAGGCACTCGGTGGCTTAATGGGTTCGTACCTATGATGCCTTGCTCCCAGTTGTTATTGCCTCTTCAACTATTTTTCTCTATATATTAGTACACATGTAATCGAATATAAGCATATTAATGGATGGACAGTTTTGGTTTAATTCTAACAATTTGATGTACATCCTTCCTTATCAACTTGATTTTTTTTACTTCATCGAGTTTTTTTAGTTAGAAGATGGTTATAATTATATCAAGCTGGTTGTTCATAAATATTGTTTTATGTAACCTTGGATTCGTTTCCATAATCATCTTCAACATATTCTTACGTAGAATGGTGATTACATGGATGTGTATCACTTTCTCAATCTTGCATGCTCCTACGAGCTTTTGAGATTTCTAATATTGTTTAGAAATTTATAAGGTGGTAAGAAATTCTCTACAATACATATCTTGATATAATGTGTAGTGTAGGCATCAATTCAAACTACGTTTGAATTTAGAGGCTTTGGATGATTAATTTGTTATAATCAAGGTTCGAGAACTCGGTTTTGGTCATTTGAAATTGTCATGATTTCGATCCATTTCGGAAATTTCGTAAGTTTCGGTTTTAATTTCGGTTTCGGTCCGTATCCATTTTTAATGGAAAAATAATAACAAACGGTGTAGATAAAATACAAAATATTATCTATAAAGAGATAATGATACAACATACAACACTATTACATAGATGAATGTAAACAATATACTAAACAAAGTTTAAAAAATAAATTAAAATCAGCCCAAGTCCATTTAAAGATAGACAAATCTAAATAATTAGCATCCAGCCCACTTATACAATTAGACATTGATAACAAAGTCTTAAAATAAGTCCAGCCCAATTATATTCAGCCCACCATTCATTTTAAATTCAACTTTAGCCCTAAACTTCTACCCTAACCCTAATATTGCAACTGCTCTTACTCTGCAGACTAACAATCGAAAAGGAAAAAAAAACGAAAGTGAAAATAAAAATTCACGTAGGTCGATGACGACAATCAAGGCAACGAAGCAATTTCGATCTTTAGCTAGATTCGCTCTTTGGTTAAAAGGCGGCGAAGAAGAACGAGGCGATCAGGTTTTGCTTTTTTCTTTCTTTCTGGATTCGATTTTTTCTTTCCAGTTATCTGTTGTTTACCAATCTTTTCCCTTCCCTACAACAATTTCCTTTTTTTTTCTTCGACAACATCGGGACGGGATTTTGACCTAATCCCGTCCCGCCTCCGATCGGAACCGAATCGAGATGGCCGGCATCTCGTGGTTCCGACCGGAACCTGATACCATGGTTATGATATTTGACACTGATGAAAAATCCTCAATATCGTCATCTATAAATTAATCCGCTTTTCGTTATTTCTCTCTTGTTTTATCCATTATTCTCACACTCCTTGTCAACACTTCAAACCTCATTTAATTTAGAATTTTAAATGCAATCACTTTTCGTAAAAATGCTGGATTGACTAATCGTTTTCACCATCATATCATAGATTTTATGAACTTCTAAATGATAGATACTATGCGCATTGGAAATGGAAATCCAAAAAAATCAAATTATATGACTTTGACATTTTAACCATAATTTTTTAAACTATAATCTTTCAAAATAATGCTCCCTTTGAAGGATTGAGGAGAACGACAACCCCCTCGTTGCGGTCGACTTGACGGTTCAAGTCATAAAAGTTGTGGGAAAGCCTTCCCTCGTTGGGGGTTGATGGGACGTTAATGTTGTATGTAGATTAGTGAATTGACAACAATTGAAGTAAGGGTGAGCATTTGGTTAGTTTGGTTGATCCGATAATGAAAATTGTTAAACTAACTAAAATCGATAAAAATAAAAACCGAACAAAACCGACCGAATTAAGGTTGGTTGGTTCGGTTAGTTATCCGATTTAACGAACTAAGAATATTTTACATTTTATATTTGTAATATTTATTATACTTTAAAATAAAACCTGAATATATGATTCAAGTATTCTTATTTAGTATTTTTGTGCTTTTTAATAGTAACTTAGGACATATATATGATAAATACATTTTATTTAAACAACTAAACTAATCTAAAAAATCATTAAAGCATGAATAATTTTAATAATATAATAATAAAATTTTGGTTTATTTGGTTAAATCGATAATCGAACTAAATTATTTTACGGACCGATTGTAAACCAATTTAGTTTCGAAACCAAATCAAACCGATCGAATTAAACCAGTTCGGTTGGTTATTTGGTTCAACTAAAGTTTGCTCATCCCTAAGTTGGAGTATGTTCTTTGAAACACAACAAATGCTATTTTGATGCTGTTAAAGCTGCATCTATTGTTCAACTATAGACAATCTTGGTTGATATCCCGATTGAGTTCTCGACTGAGAGCTCCAACGAAATGAGATGAAAGATTCTATTGGAAGATTCCGTTCAAAATCTTGTTCGTAATATATTGGTTGATGCATAAATATATCACCAGATATTTTGGTCGAGATGGTAATATCAGCCGATATAATGATTTTCACATTTTTTTGTTTAGTTGAACCAACCTAGCCCATCAACCCAAAACCATTTTTAACTTCAGCCTTTTTTTCTTCCTTGTTATACCTAAGTTAGAACCTTTTTCTGACATCATTACTTCACAGAGTCGATCAACTTTCTATATATTATTGTTATTATTTAAAAAGTTCAGACTTGATCTTAAATCTCCTCCGCGGTAGCTAACACTTCTCTTGTGGTAGCGGTAGCTCGAATCCCTCTCACGTAGGGATGACAATGGGGCGGGTCTAAGGTCTAAACCCGTTAAACCCGCCCCTGTTTTGACCCGCCAAGACCCGCCCCATTAGGTCATCGGGCGGGTAGATCCATGACCCGTTCTAAAAAGGTCCGGGTTTAGGGTCGGGGCTTGGCTGATCCGCTCCAACCCGATTTGCACCACAAAGATATCATAAAATCACTTTATTATTATAACAATAATTTGTCAATCCTTTTATACATAAGCGGTTATAACATGAATATTCTAATGTTCCATTCAATAAGTTATATGATTTTTATGGTATTAAGGTGCATCAATAAAAATTATATAATATATGCATGTTTTTCTTGAACCGTTATCATACACCTCATTTTTATTACCTTACCTATCACTGTAAACACATTGATCTTTATATTTATTCATCATTTGGTGACAATCTCCCTTACAAATAAAATTATATATATATATATAGATTAATACATAATTTGAATGAATATGTAAAGACTCATCAGGTCTTGGGGTGGGGCGGGTCTACCCTGATCCGTATATGTTTCGGGTACGGGGCGAAAATCAAGACCCACATCGAGTCTGGGGGGAGGGGGTCTGGGGCAGAGTTTAGAAAGCCCGGGACGGGTCTGGGGCCTAAAAAACCCGTCCCAGCCCGCCCCATTGCCATCCCTACTCTCACGACAAGTTCAGACTGTGTGTACATGTGTGTCCGAACTGATCTATACACACACACACACCCCTACATCAATGCTGATAAATATCAGTATTATAAACTAAATTTGGGTATAATGCACCGGAAGTTACTATAAAGCCGAGCATATAATCTGATATTCAAGTTAGAAATGTTACGTGTGTGTGTATGGCAAGGATCGGCTACACCTCACCTCAGTTTCCACGATTTTCACCATACATTCTGAATTAAATAATATAGTGTAGTGACGAGAGATAAAATACTATTATTTAAATCGGAACTTATGGTGGAAAGTAGGGATTAAAGGTGCAGCCGATCCTTAATCATGTGTGTGTAACTGATAAATACTATTATCATACATGAAATTTTAGTTTAACGTATATGATGTTATTTTAAAGCTGAGCACAGTCTTATAATTCAGTCAGAACTTCTATATACTTGAATCAAAACTTATATATGTGTGTGTACAGATAAATGTAAGTATAATAAACGACACTTTGGTTTAATACATTAGATGTCATTTTTTAAGCTTGAGCAAAGTCTTATATTCAAAACTTCTGTTTTATGCATGCATAGGGATGGTATTGAACCTATCTCACACACACACACATATATATATAAGATATGTCAGTAACATCTCTCTTTCGTAGCATCCCTCTAGCTCCTAATCTCCACTGCAAGTTTTTGTTTAAATATTAGTTGTTTATTCTTTTCCGCATTATAAACAAAAACTTGTAGAGGAAATTAGGGGTGCTGCAAAAGAGGAGTGCTATTGAACCTTCTTATATATATATATATTTCAAGTTGACAAACATTAGTACCATACATGAGATTTTAGTTTAGCGCGTCATAATTCATTGTAGAGTTGGGCATAATGTCATATTCAAATCAAAATTGTTATATACATATAAATGAATTGAAATACACATGTATGTATGTATATTTACACACATGCACTAAAACTAGTAAATATCGGTATTTAAATAAATTTTGATTTAGTGTATCAGAAGTCATTCTCAAAAAAGCGTGAGTTTATATTCTAATAAGAAACCACGATAATTTTTGTTTTTAAATTTAGTAAAATCTTATAATGAATTAAGAAAATATAATTAAAAGCAAATAATTTTTTGAATAAGAAATTTAAAAAAAAATATTTGATTAAATGATACACAATAAAATAACAATACGTTAGTCACTTTTCAATGAAAATATTTTTAAAGTTTATCCCGAAAAAACTCCATAATTAATGGTGTTGATTTGATGAAAATTGAGTTAGAAATGATAAAACATTTATGCAAAGGGTGTAAACCAAGGTATGAGGTATCGTTCGAAATGCCGAAATCTCAGCTATCTCGTATCGTTCTCGGCGAAGGGCGAAACGAAATTAAACCCTAATTTCGTTTCGCCATCGCGTGTCCAAAAATTCGCGCAACAGAAATAGCGAAAGCAAGTACGGGTTGAAGAAGAAAAAGCGAAAGCAAAATCAAAAGCACACACGAGATCGAAAAACAAAAGCAATCACGATCAACAACAAAAATAACGTGAGCATACAGTGAAGATTCGATTCGATTTTGTGTGTAAATATAGTCGAAATCGAGCAAGAAAAATTAAAAACATTACCTAATTCTCTTCACTGTCCACTGTCGTAGGCGGCGACGGTGAAGGCAAAGCAAGGGCAAAGGCGCGGTGAAGTCGAGGAGAAGGCACGGCGAAGTCGACGAGAGGCGAGGAGCTTGACGAAGTCGATCGAATCGAAGACGCAGGTAATTCTTTTGAGTTTTTCCAATCGCGAATTTTTTTTTATCTGGGTTGAATTAAAGTAGTGTGAATAACAAAGAATTGCCGTGAATAACAAATGGAGAGGGTGGGCTTTTGGGCTGTGACTTGTCAATATTTTTACACATATTATCAAACCCAATAAGTCATTTCGCTATTGTTCAGTTCGCTATTGTAATTTCGCGAATATTATTCAGTTCGCTATTGTAATTTTGCTTCCTAAAAATGTTGTATGTAACATTATTATTTTATTGTAGTAGTGTTGTATGTAACATTATTATTTTATTGTATGTTATATTTCTATATGAATTTGAATCGTTTATCCGTTACGTTTTCATTAAAAATGCAAAAATCCAATATCAAGACCGAAACCGAAACAAAAACCGAAACAAGCGAAATGACCGAAGCCAACAAAATTTCAAATGACCGAAACCGAGACCGAAACCGAGTTCTCGAACCTTGGTGTAAACGTCTTTATAGATTTTAGAAAATGAGTTTTATTTTTTATTTTTAACGTAGTAGGGTCTAAATTTAAAAAAACATGCACTATTTTTAAAGCCTAAATTTTAGTTAGTTTTATTTGTAATCCCTTCTCACAACCACATTAATTAATTTGTTTCATTAGAAATATTTTCCATTGTTATTTGTTTAACTATTAATTACTTTTAACTTTTTTATTACACTGAATTAATTAATTAAGACTCAAGTGTTTTACAACATCTACTCAATTAATCAATTCCTCTCAAGTGTTTTGCTGCACTTATTTGTTTAATTATCAGTTCATCAATTTTAACATTCATTTTTCCCTAAGATAATATACAAAACAATGGATTGTTACCAATAACCCATTATAGCGCTGACATTTTCATTCTTCGTTCTTTGGCAAGTATCACAAGAAGCTATGAATTGTTGCACTTCATGTTTGAGACCAGACCAATGGAATGCTTGTTGAATTCTATGAAATGTCTTTTCTACTCATGAGTGGCTAGAGAGAGGTGAGCAATCTTAGTTTGATAAAAGAATATCTTTGATAGATTGAGCAACTAGATCAATCATAATCCTTTCCTTATAGAAGTAAAGATCAATTTTATTGCTTTCTAAGCTGGCAAATTTGCTATTGTTCTACATGAAATATGCATCATTTTTCGTCATTGCTTTTATTCCATCCCATTTCGGTAATAGAAATAGCTTGCAGTGAAGTTGAATCTGGTGTGTCATCTTTCCTGGACAAACAATTTACAATAATGTTCTCTTCCTCCTTAAATTTAACAGTGTTCATAGTCATGTAATATTGCTAGCTATTTATACTGAATGCTAGTGGAAAGCTTTTGCTCCAAGTATTTCAAGTTTTGATGATCTGTTTAATCTTGAATCTCCTACCAGTTAATCAGTGCTTCTATTTCTTTGTTGCCATGATCATTACAGTGAGCTCTTACTCAAACGGAGGCAAATACAAGTTTTTTATTTTCAACGCTCGACTCAAATATGCAATAGGCCTGTTATTTTGCTACAACACAACGCCTAATCAATTTCTCATCACACTTCACAACCACAGTAGTGTTCTTGAAAGTTGTGCATTGTTAGAACTGGAGGATTGGTCAGGCAATGCCTTAGCGTGTCAAAATAGTGAGCTACTAATTCAAGCGACAGCATTCTCTGTCAATAAATCAGCGAGTGACTTGGCTATGATTCCAATTATTATTATTATTTTACACACGCATGTATAAAAAAAATTGGAATCGCTTCAAAACCACTCATTGATTAATTGAATATGTGCGCACGCATGTGTGTTCCGCTAATATAGAAAGTGTTCCGCTACACCTCATCTACATCCTTCTTATTCTCGACCTACACAGTAATCAAACGAAAATTTGTATACATATTCTTACCTAACTCAAATCATCTATACAAACTTTAGCTTAATTTGAGTAATCCCAACATGTTCAAAATCATACTTCAAACCAACGGTTAAAGTAAATGTTTTACTGGTTTATATTCGACTTAACATTTCGATAATGTTAGGAGTTTCAAAATGATCTATTTTTTTGAGCATGGTGTTCATAGTGTAGATTGAACATCCAAAAGTTTCATTTGATTTGGAATAGTATGAAGTGTAGCGAGATATATATATATATATATATATATATAACACCATGGTGACTACTTGGGTCTTCAGAAAATACCTTAAAATTTCAACCATCTTAGGAGTTGACCAATCTTGCATGTCCGAAATCTTGTCTTTGTTCACTGGCCATTTGCAAAAGTAACATGCCACAAGCATTCAATGTCTCTATGCACGAACGAAAATTCTACTTCAACTGGCAATTTATTTGCTGGTTTTGAGCGGCTAAAATCTAAAACCCTAGAATCATTTGGCCCCTATAATATCCACCCTCGATTTCAAATCCACATTATCCTATCTTCTAAAACCTGCTTGAACTAGCATTTCCCATGTGAAAATTTGCATTTAGCCATGTTGATAACATCCTATGATGCTTGGAACAGAACAGTGAGATGGCTAATGTGCTTTTCACTAGTGGGACATTATTAAAATGTCATAAATGAAAGTAAAATAAATTTCCTTAAGTAATTTTCTGAATATTGAATTCGTAAGTGATTGAAATGTTGATGGTGTATTAGTAAAAGACCAAAAGGCATCACGACAAATTCCTGGCGACCCTTGGGGGTTCAAAAAACAGTTTTGTGAATGTCACCATTTAGCATTCACTTGTGATGATAACGTGATTTTAAGTACTACTGCTCGATATAACGATACCCTCTTGAAGCATTTCATTGATTAATCTCTCAAATTTTCATTTTCTCAGGTAAGGCGTATGCTTATATGGACCAACGCATAATTGGGTTGCTATTATAAATAAGAGGAATTTTGCGGTCACAAGGCCTTTGCGTTGGTAGTTGGATTATTTAAGAAGTACTTCTGGAAAATTTCAAAATCTGTCAATATAAAAATTAGATCATCTGTTTTCTTAAAGCTCATGGATGGTGATTGAAGCAAGAAACTGAGACAGCCGATTTCAAGAGCTTTATCTGTATCCTCTATTCATTTATTTATTTTTAATTAATTTTATCTCATTAGAAGATAAACCTTGCTGTGTAAATTGTTTTCGCAGATAGGCAGCATGGCTCCCTTCAGTTGGTAACAACATGAGATTTGCTGACCTTATTAATCCTTGACAGCTATAATCTATCCCTTGTAGTTTTTCACCAAACGAAGAGTTCATCAAACTTATGCTGTAGAAGTTGTACTTAGGTCGATCAGCAGCGGGTGAAATGGATGGGTGAATTTCAATTTTTTTGTCTCTAGTTGGATCTTAGTGTGCATATGAAGTCGAATGGTTGTACTAGATCCAATTTAGTTAGTTTAAATAAAATCATATTTTATTTAATTTTCTTGATTTAATTAAATTAATTAACATTTATATGTTTTGAGTATATCAATACTTAAATTAATGTATGTTAATTAGTTTAACATTTATATGTTTTGAGTATATCAATACTTAAATTAATGTATGTTAATTAGTTTAACATTTATATGTTTTGAGTATATCAATACTTAAATTAATGTATGTTAATTAGTTTAACATTTATATGTTTTGAGTATATCAATACATACTCATGAGTATATATAAGGGTAATGTGCAATGTGTAAATGTTTAATGATTACATAGGTAGATATTAGGATTTATATCTACTATGTAAATATTGGACATTTATATGTATTTTTTTGTCTCCAAACGTTGTTTAATATATTTATAAAATATATACATATAAATATAAAATTTCAAAATTATTTATATATAATAAAATATAAATGTCTAATCTAATTTTCGCTAAGTCTATAAATTTTAATTTCAAATTTGTATTTAAAATGTCTAAATAGGACTTTGTAAAACATTTTAAAATTCAAAATTAGATCTTAAAAAATATCAATTAAAATATATTTAATTAAATTCAAATATGTACATTTATATAAAATAATTATTACAACGAAAACTAATATTTTATTATTATTTATATTTATATATATGTATTATTTATTTATGTAGAATATGCAGCACTTTTTTAATATATATACAATCGGGAAGATTTGTACAACACCAACTTTAAGTTTCAAATTCATGGCCGATCCCTTCCAAAAAAGTGTTTTAAGAAAATCTCGATTTTCAAGTTTTAGGATATTTGTGGAAAATTCTACAAATATTTGCAGACAAATTTGCAAATATTTGAAGTTTTTTCGTCGTAAATATTTGTAGCGAATATCCGCAAATATTTGCAATTTTTAAAAAAAATTCAAAAACGTTTAGTTTGATCATGAAATCATAGAATTATTATTTAGATATAATTTTCAATAAAAAATGAATAAATTTTACCAAAATTAAAAATTAGGGATGTAATTTAAAACGTGGTTTTGGAAGGTGGTTTTCGCGTATCAATTCCGAAAATAAGGGGTTGAACAAAATTTTCACTAAACAACACACACACACAACACACACATAACACACACACACGCATATATATATTGTAAAATAAATGTTTTAAAATTGTGTACGTAAAACATTAGTAAGATAAATGTATTTTTTAAAACAAAACTAATCTTTTTATTAAAAGAATGTATATATATATTAAACGTAAACATCGTATTAAATAATACTTTCTATATATATGGGTGTGTGTGTATTATAATTAAATAAAATTATGCTTTCGGCCAATGAATATATATTTTAATTTTAGCAGCAAAAAATAATTTACTTATATACGTACGTACATATAAACACACACACACACACACACATATATATATATATAAAATTGATTTTAAAAATAGTTTTAACATATTCGAGGTTTTAAAATTAGTAAATAATCATTTAAAATTTAAAATAAACAATTTATAATATTTAAAATACACACACAAACATGGCCGAATTAAAAATATATACATATGTTTTTAATTTTTAACTTTGAATTTAAATTAACAGTTTCATATCGATTAACTATATATATATATATATATTTAAGATGACAATATCACATGTATAAAATCGGTTTAATGATATGAGCAACATATAATGAACAATATACAATATAAAAGAATATACATAGAAGTAGCCTTTTGATTCACACGTCGATTCAAATCGTCTCCTAGTTCTTCTAGATCCTTATCCAAATGTGCAAACTTTGAGTGTCAGCACTTGCAAAAGTTTTGTATTTGATTTGAGATGTGTTAGAGCTTGGCTATGGAATGGAGTACATGGGTTATGGTAGCTAAGGAATGGGAGCGATGGAGCAAAAGTGTAAACTAAAATGTGAAGGCATGGTTTCACTTAAATAGGGGACCTAGTAGTAATATCTTTTCACCATCTCCTCTCAACAAGTCATGCCCTAAGGTCCCATCTCCTTCCTCGTTTTTGGTCGGCCTAAACTTGATCAATAATGGCCAAATAGATCTCAAAACCCAATAGCAATTAATTCCATTTAAACCTAATTTAAATTCTTGTCAATATCATATATCGATACATATATATAATTTTTATATACGCACCCAATTAATTACTAATAGCACCTATAACATTTTTAGAGGTTACCACATTTACTAAATACACCTGAATATTAAATATAACAATCATTAATATTTGTTTAAATATTAATTATATTAATTAATTTAATTAATTTACAACACTTGATAAACTAATTAAATGGAGTGGCAGTTCTGAGATCGTAATGAATTCAGTTGTGCGACTAACTTGTGTAAATTCAGTCAGCAATTAATATTCGAACAATTCAAATGCTAATGTTCACATGTCACCTTAGCTAATGGTGTGACAGTTTGGCCGAACTCATCGTTTACAAATCTCATCAGTAAAATCCAATTTTGCAAATTTAAGCGATACCTTTTAGTAATGATTATATACACCAATTCTCTTTGTCGACACTATATCACATTAGGACTTGTGAGATTTGATTTTTGTCAAAATTTTAATATCATCCATACTCACCTCGTTTAGTTCAAAAACAAAGGTCTTGGTTTAATAATAATATTTATTATTAACCATACCACTCTGTTCAGAGATTTTGACTTTGATTTGACTACAATTGACCGATATACTAAAGTTATATAACCAAGGAGATGAATTCTCTATTGAATAGTGTTTCACTTCCAATCCTTCAACACAAACCCAATTATAGTCGTTCAATGGTCGCTAGACCATGATTTGACTATAATTAAAATGAAGTATCTGTACTGAAGCTCAATATCATTCTTAAGTCGAGAGAACTGTGTAACATCGTCACTTTGAGATTTCATGTTTGACCTAGTTGTCATTAATCAACATGAAACTCTCAGATAAGTCATTTCATAGTTATACACTAACCATCAGTACATAACCTTTTGGTGCCCTTAGTAGCCATGAGTGATAAATTTCTCAATATTAAAAGGGCATTACGTATTCTTATCTTAGCGGATGTATTGATATTTTTTCTCAAAACATCTTGACCAGGAATATTTAAACTAATATGGTATTTTATGTTCTGATGATTTTCTCATGATTATAACTCCTTATAATTATTATCACATAACGTATCATTTTAGGATTTTCTATTTTAATATACTTTAAAATAATTTAATTAATTAATTACATCACTATATAACAAAGTATATAATAGAAACCAAATAGCTTTATTACGAACAAGATTGGTTATAGAGTAAGATATGTAAAAAATTACATAATTGCCCCTTGGACATACCCTTAACTCTCTCGGTTTTCCATTTGCACTTGGGTCATATGGAATCTTATTCCTTCATTTTGATCAGTTTTCTCAAAATGATCGAGCTAGCCTCATAGTGAACGAATATGTTATATTGTTCTAATTATCTACATTGTTAATCAACTCTCGTCGACGTTGATAAACTGCATTCATATGAAACTTAGGAGTATTTTTCTCGACTTCTAGTAAGATCTAGGATCATTCGCGAGTTGTATCACGACATTGTTATCGCATAACAATGTTATGTGATTATCGACATTTGAAGTCACCCTTAGTTCAATTATATACTTGTGCAACACACACACAGAGCTTTTTCAACAGCGCTATTCAAGGTGATGTACTTAGCTTTATAGCCGAATCAGCCATAACCTTGACCTTGACGAGGCTGAATATGAATTTAGGATTGACATACTTTATTCGCTATCACTTACGAAATTCGAGTCTGAATGCTCCATAAAGAGTTTGTTATTTCTATAAATAATTCTATAATATTTTGTATATACTCGATAACGCTCTAAACTATCATTTAGTGATCATAATTCGAATTTGATACTTGCTTTATGTATCAAATGCATAAGTGAAATGTGATTGCAGACAATACTGCATGTATGATAATTCATATTACCAATATATAAGGAACACATCATACATGGTCCATATTAGACATTTTACTATGGTGTTTGTGTATGTCGTTTGGGACATTCCCAATATTATTTTATATTGATTATAAAAGATGCCTTTTCAAATCCTATGCTGAGAATTGAATAACAAAAATAAAACTGATTTTAACATAGATACATCGTTAACAATCAGTAGTAGTATGTTGTTTACTTATAGTTTAGTAATATATTAGCACCTTATAATATTCTTTCTTACAGAGACACGCTTCCTCTGTATTTTGACCGAAATTAAATTTTGATTTCTCCATCAAAATATTTGCTCAATTATGATGATTATCAACCGGTCGTTCGTATTAGTTCTTAGATCTTATCCTAAATCCTTAAACTCAATATCGCTTCCACTAACTTCAAGACACTTTGGTTCTTATGTGCAAACAGTCTATTCTAAATCATTATTTAGAATTTCTGTTTCCATATATATATGTATCAAAACTCAAAATCATACCGGATGATAATTTTGTGAGTTAAATCTGAATTAATTTAAGCACGTCGAATGACAAATATGTTATGGTAATTTCAACAGCTGAAATTTACAATGCTATTCATATCAATGTTGCTTACCGTATTCCAATTGCGTTGGTCCTTTTCCTAAAGACAGGTTTGCGATTGATGGATCATATCCTTTCGGGTACATCTATCAAAATCATATTATGATAATGTACTTGGACTCCATTCCCGATCCGTGCATCATACCATATGGCAGAGTTAATACTCTTTATGTCTTATTGACAACTAAGAAAGTTGTTTTCTCGACATTGATACAAAACCCATAATTTCTCTTGAAAATGTGTGAGATTTCTTATTAGACACTGTAATGACCCATGTTTATTTTGGCTTGATTAATTTCATTCAATCTTACGTAATCAACATTGCCTTTGGATTGTATCCTAATCCATCTTACTACTAATAATTTCTAAAAGATGTTCCTTCGTCATGAAGTTGGCATATTTTGAAACAATACTTATTTCTAAGCACGATGAAACAAGTGTTCATAAACCTTTTATGATTTGCCTTTATATACATATAAAACTGATTTAGTTTTGAGTTTATGAAAGTTTATGTTCATAAAATAAATCAGCCAAGCAATGTTGGTCGATCCTAAACTCCTTTGCGGTGGTCTACACAAGATCCATCATGAACAATTATTACGTGCAACCTCTTGACTTACACAACCCGTCAACTCCTTGACCTAAGGATATGTAAGAGTTTCTTATTAACTCTTACCGTGTATGATCTCTTAAACTAAGTTTTGGATGAAATTAATTTAATATATGTACCTACTCTTAAGTAAAAGTCATTACAGAAAGAATTTAACTCAACTTCACTCATCATTAATCATGCTTTATCCAATAAAGTCTGATTGCTCATTATTGATACATCATTAGAGAGGAGTGGCTTTTGAGATTGAACCTATCGTTTTTATGTACTTTTGGAATTTGGTTTCCAATATACAGACCTATTCAATCAAATCGAATTATTTTATTTTCTTTTGCATGTTATGTTATTTACTTCCATTTTATATCATATGAACTTATCATAGGCATACTACATGTGTATCAAATATAGATGCTCATGTCTGTGATAATTCATCGATGAATTTAATGAAGTATGTAGTACAGTTTTCGTATCATTAGACCTACGATTGCATAGACTATAGGGGCATTTCACCAGAAGGACAAACTTTGCAGTCCAATTAGTTTCTAGGACACACATTCAAAGAAATTACTTTCAAGGCCAAAGTCAGCAAAATAATTACTTTCAAGGACAAAGTCAGCAGTCCAATTGCTTTCAAGGACATAATTTCATAGGTTTTTAGGCCCTAGAAACTAATTATTTTGCGTTTTGTCCTTGAAAGTAATTATTTCAGTTGTGTGTCCTTGAAACTAATTCCACTTGCTAAAGAGGCCCTTGTGGCTAATTTCCACTAGACCTATATGTATCAATCTAAAGAGTTCACTAACTCTTTTTTCATTCCCACTAAATAGGTGCTTTGGCCTTAATCGTTTGAGATATAATTCACCAATACCATATGATTCATAATCATATGATTAAAGAATTATGTCTCAAAGATATGGTTTGGCCATAATTTCAAAATAATTGTAGAAATTTCAAAAAATTCCGTATTTTCTAGTGCATCCCTTTTCTTATGAAAACAAATACCATTACTATAAATTTATATTATAATGAATATTCATAATACACATATTAAACTAAAACTATATCTATTTCAATCAATATTAAAAAAGTAATTATTCCACAAATAATAGTTGGTATATTTACAAAGATAATCTTTTGTAACTTGGTGCGTTCAGTAATAGGTGTCAAATGTAACTTAAAACTCCATCCAACCACTTATTATGAGATTTTATTTCATCCACTGTAACTAAATTATAGTTGAGAGTTTCAGATCAAACACATTGAACTCAAAAAATAACTTTCATAGAAAACAATTTTCTATACGAAAATACATTTGGAATAAAAATCATATTTCTTATTCTATATAAAGTATATATTAGTATGTTATATAATTCTTGTTTCCGATGTTTCTTCATGAAGTAGTATCATATACAACTCCTAACCATGGTCTTTGCCTTAATTTTGGCCTCAACCTTTAGTTTTCTTAACAAATCGAGAAAGGTTATCCACTTGTACCTACCATTTTGCGATAACCTAAGTATAGTGCATGTACCTTGATTATAATCAACAAATACATGCATGTATCTTACCTCATATAGTCAATATACTTATAGTACTACACATAACATCTCTAGCTTGAGTTTGCTTCACAATCGAAGAATATGCAAGTAATCTATTAATATATAAATGGTAGAAGACAAGTTTATACATTAGAGATTCATAATATTTAATATATATACATTGAGTGATATCGATTTAAGGAATATTATGTTTCTTATGAAACAGCCTTATGATTCAAGTGTCGACACATCTGAATCATGGTATACACGAGAGAGTTAGGGGTATGCCCTAAGGACAATTATGAAATTTGTTACGTATATCTAACCATATAACCGATCTTGTTCGTAATGTAGGTGTTCGTTTTCTATTATATATTTGACAGAGTTAGGGGATTCCCTAGAGCTAATTCTGTTATTTATTGTAAATTATTAACTCTATAACAAAATCTTGTTCGAAATAAAAGGTAATTTTCTTTCTGTTATATACTTGTCATATTGTGATATATTAATTAATTATTAATTTAGTTATATTTAATAGAAAATCCTTAAATGATATGTTATGTGATAGTAATTACCATGTGTTGTAACCATGAGATATTTATCACATTAAAAATAAAATATTATTTTAAATATTCCAGATATTCTGAGATAGGATATCGATACACCCATTGAGACTATAGTACGTAACACTTTCCAAATGTTAGGCAGTGTATTACTCATGGTTGTTGGGGGTCACCAATGAGTTATGTACTGACAATTATTGGAACACCATGAAATGACTCACTCGAGAGTTTTCTATTGGTTAATATAACTAAGGTCAGCTAGAGAATCTCAAAGTGACGATATTACACGGTTCTCTCTACTTGAGAATACCGCTGAATATCAACATGGACACTCCACTTTGATTATACTTAAATCATGACATGGCGTCCATCAAATGACTATAGTTGGATCTGAGTTGAAGCATTGGAAGTGAAACACTATTCAATAGAGAATTCATCTTCTTGGTTATATGAGTTTAGTATCACGGTCGACTGTAGTCAACTTAAAGTCAGAGTCCCTGGCTAGAGCAGTTCGGTTAATAGTAATTGATATTATTGAACCAAAGACTTTGTGTTTGGATTAAACAAATTGAATGTGGATGATAATGGAATTTTGACCAAAACTAAATTCCACTAGTCCTAATGTGTTATAATTTTGATGGAGAGAATTGGTGTAAATAATCATTACTATCAAGTACCGCGTAAAATAGTGAAATTATACAACGAACGGGGATTTTCGACCCTCGAAAATCGACACTAAAACGTTCACTGTATAGAATGCCGAGCAATCGAGTGCCGGAAATACCAGATCGTTAGGGGTTAAGAAGAAACGAGATAGAAGAAGAAATAGAAATAACAACAACACAGAATCTCACAATCGCAGCGGAACAAAATATAATATATAATAATAGATTTTTATACAAAGAATCCGTAGATATTAATATACATACAAATTATCAGAGTACAACCATCAACATAGAAATATGGACAGTTAAACTAAATTGTCCTCAAAAGTCCTGAATATACAGCCCACAATACACAGCAGAATATAATCAAGTACGTGTCTCTGTCATCCAGCTCGTCTCCTGAGCTCCATAGCATCCTAACCTGAATCTGTAATACTCGGTCTGACCCAAGCATTACAATAAAGTAACACCCAAGTCAGTCTGGAAAACCAGCGTGAGTAAACACGCTTAATTTGAATTATTATTAATATCAAAAATCCTTTGAAACAAAGGTAAATCGTAAGACCGCATTACCCATAAACACGACGGTTTTTCCCCTTATGATAGCCAAAAACATTTTTACAGAAAATCCGGTGTTATTATAATAGTGTCTAAGTATAAATACTTATTAAAATAGCCGAAAATGTTACATTAATAAAAATCCAGTATACTAGGCTCTACAATTGTAACAACCCGCATATTTCACGATTATATATTTAAATGTTTTATTTAAATATAGCATCGTTAATCAGATTAAAGTCCGAAATGTTACTTTTTGTAAACAGTCGAATTGGAACTCGAGACCACTTCCATTAAGTTCAAAACGACGTTTACAACTTTTTTGAGTATAAACATCGATATGTTTGGAGTTGAGTAGAATTTTGCTATTTTTCTATTGGGCTTTGGGTTTCAGCCCACCAACTCATCTAATACCCTAACTCCTCCAACTCCTCGTCATTCATTCTATTATTTCCTAACACTCTCAAGCTAAAGGAAAATGGGGGAAAGAAGAGGAAATTAAAATTCCTAAACCCTAGTTTTCCTAGGAAATTCAAATTCAAGTTCTAAAAATCAAAGAGAAGCTTAGGTAAGCATCCTCTCCATCTTCTCCATCTCAATCTCTCTACAATTTTCAAAAATTCCTATAACCTAACTTAGGAAAAACTTCACCTTTGATAATAGATTGAAGATTCTAGAGGTGTATTGAAGAGGAATTGATCTAGCCTTGTTTTAGAGCTTCTCATTTCTATATTTGGGTTTAAAGGTGAGTTTTTGAACTTACATCTATGTCTATAGTTTTCATTGTTGTTAGGTATGAATTCCTAACATCTATTCACGTTCATTTGCTATTGATTTGAATTGATTTGGTGAATTTTCCAAATTTTGGTGTTTTGAAGTCAAAATATTTAAAGATCCTATCTTGGATATTTGGACGTGTTATTTGGGGTGTATCGAAAAGCCTATAGGACTGGGTTGTCGCTTCGCATAAATCCCTAGCCTCCGTCGCTCGTCCGATCGCTTCCGAATCATTTTGGCCATCATTGGCCTAGGCAAATTGTTGCCCAGAAAAGGCAACCAGACGTCTGGTTGGAAGGTCCAGACATCTGGTTAGGGCATCAGATGAAAAACATATACGGTAGAAAAGAAAAAAATGGCAGATACTTGGACCGGACGTCTGGTCCAAACCTACCAGACGTCTGGTTAGTTTTCAGACGTCTGGTTAGAGTTCAGACGTCTGGAAGGTTTCTGAAAATTTCTAGAACCTAAATCCAGACGTCTGGATTTTCAACCAGACGTCTGGAGCTGTTCATTTTGCCTATTTTGGCTGTTTTTGAGTGGATTTCCAATTTTAATCGATTTTTGTTGATCCAGTTAGTTGTTATCACTTATTATCGACTTGGATGACTTCTTTCTTTGGATTTTTAGGAATATTCATTTGATGGATTTGATATCGATTTCTATGGTTTTGATTCACGTCATCGAATGTGAATTTTTGGTTGATTGATTATTTCTACAATCATTTCTGTGATTTGTCACTTTTAAAAATACAAAGGTTTCAATACTAGTAGAAATACTAAAACTCTTTCATTAAAACGATTTCGACACTATTTTAAATATAAAGCTTGCTTTTAAAACCGTTTTCCAATCTATTAGTATATACAAACCTTTACTTCATTCGTATGAGAAATCTAATTAAACGGCTTAGCAAAACAAGTGGTATGAAACGCTTGCGTTTATTTCGTCGGTTAATTCTTGGACTTGTTCGATTGAACTCTCGTGACAATTTTTGAGTGGAAATCTACAATTTGTTCGTAAATATTTAAGTTAAGCCAGTGGTTATGGGACATGAAGCTAAACTCATTTATTTACTAGCTTAGTGTAATTTACAATTATCGATCAATGATGATCATTTTGTGATTTAGACCAGCAATGTGCAATGTCTCTTTGTCCGAAAAAAGGGGACTATACCCTGTTTGGAGGAGCTTCGGCTCATAGGAGGAGCTTTGGCTCATAGTCCGCAAGGGGGAATATACCCTATTTGGAGGAGCTCCGGCTCATTTTATGGGATAGCGACCCATTTGTGATACACGTGTTGGTGAGTTTTCGTGCTCCCGTTTGTGATAGGCCTCCCCCTTTGTGTTTTATGGATTTCTAATTGTTGATTTTTGGAATTTATGTTTCACCAATGTTTGCGATTGACATTGATATGTTTTGTCAATATTTGGGGTTTGGTGAATAAGCTAAAGAATGTGATATTCTTTTTGGACATTTGACGAGATTTGAGATATTGTATGATTTTTATTGTTATTGAATGTATACTTGTAACAGTATGGCATTATTGTTATCATACATTTTTGAGGTATCTCTTATCCTTTCTCATCTTATATGATATTTATAGCTAGACTGATCCGTTTATTATTTTTCTTCTTAAATAATACTCGGGTCAGACCGAGGTGTTACAGGTGCTTCCACTTGACTTCTTAGCAGGGGCTAGCTTCTGACTTTTGGCTAACTACTTTAGATTAGTAGTTTTTGCTTTTATACATTTGATTTAAAGACTCCTTGATGTATACCTATTCTTTTTCTTAGCACTTGTACCTATTCTTTTGTGATGTAGTGGAACTTGTATGACCACTATTTTGATGTACACTTTTATGTGTTATATTCATATCTGTTTCCGCCTTTGTGATATGAATATCTGTGACTGATTTGTGTTATGCTTATTTCTATATTTGTTTCCGAAGAACACATAGCCACTGTGTAGTAGCTTTGGGTTATTTGATATGTCGGATTTCCTCTTGAAACGAAATGCAAGTCATTCTATCTGACATATCGGTACTCGCAAAAAGCAATTACATAGAGGGTCGCTCCTCAACAGCCTTATTCTTCGTGCTAGTCGACGGCATTACCCCGTAGTGTCCTTGGCTAGTGTGAGTATAGACATGGGGTGTCACAACAATCAAAACTGTTAAGGTTTGTAGTGGATATAGGATCGAAGTGGTTTCGGATAACGTTGATATCCGATCCTGGCTCCTTCGAACTCAAACGATAAATTTAAAAAGGGCAATTTGTTCAATTAACAATTTCACAATTAGGGTGTCAATATTCACATATGGAAATTCATTCCATATGTTTACTTTATCATGACCAGTCCATCAAAATTGATTCGCTTGTAATCATCACATTTTCCGAAATTCAGAATAGTGATCAGTATAAGTCGGTTTACTTCCAATAAAACGTGTCAACGTTTTATTCTATTTACTTTAAATTTGTTTGGCTACTTAATGGCACAGACAATAGATAATTAAAAACAATATCCAAAGGAAAAACCAGTCAACACATAGATCATTGACTCCAATTAACGATTTATAGTTGATATTAATAAATTTACAATTCAGAATTGAATTGGTTTCAATTAACTTATATGAGTTATACTTTTAAATCCAGATTGTTTGTCAATTAAAGAAAATAAATAATTTATTCTAAATAAATTTAAAATTAAAATAGTATTTAAATAATTAATTGATTAATTAACAGATAATTAATCAAATAATAAATTCCTTATTCGTTCACTTCAAATATTATAAAACATTAAATTTTAACATTGTAGAAAACTTGACAATATTAGTTTAGATAAAATTTACTTAGCGATAAGATCTTGATACAAAAATTTGTGTGACGATTTGACTTAAAACGAAGAAATAGAGTTGTAAATTTAAAGGTTATTAATTATATTAACTTGAATTTATTATTAACTTCTCGCCCAAACCCATTCGACCCTAACCCATTTACCACTTAACATACCCAAACATTTTGCCTTCCTCCACCAGTCCTTCCCTTTCCCCTTTTCTTTTATTTGAAACAAAGAAATGAAGTTTTAAAATTAATAAGCTATTCAAAAATAAATTGATTAAATTGTTTTTTTTAACTAACCCAACCCACGTTCGAATGAACCCGGCCCAACAAATTTTAAAGCCCATTCTCTTCTTCTCCTCTCCTTTTCCTATTCCTTTTCTCTCCTCTTATTCTTTCATCTGAGAACACCCCTGCGTGCACGTACGTGTACGCGTACATGCTAACTCTAGTCGACACTGCTCGCCGCCGACCACCCACACCGGTCACCTACGATCCCACCATCCACGTCCATCCACCTCAACCTCGGCCAAGATCCTCGTTCGAAGATTTGAACATCAAACCAAGAAACTGGAACAAACCAACCAGTCAAACACCTTGCCTCGGCCGCCGTCCATCACCAAAACTCGTCCATGGCCTCGCCATCTTTCCCACGACCTAATTCACCCTATGCACATGCCTACCTCTTCCACTGCTCTCCGCCATTTCCAAAAACCCGAACCCACCAGAAAACCCAACCTAAACCCTACATCGACCTCGTCCAGTCAATCCACCCAATAAAAATATGCCGCATCATTTTTCCCGATTACCTCATCCTTCCATCCTCCAAACCAACCCTCGGCCCACGAATTTGTCCCAATCGCCGGAATTCGCCATTTTCCCCAATTCCTTTCATCACTCCATTTCCTCTCCCATACACCACTAAAAACCCCTAAACCAACTTTAAAATCCTATTTATCAACAATGGTTACGATCATGTAATCCATACATCAAATTAAGACAGTTGAAAACTTACCTTAACTAACCTTGTTACTGTATTTTGGGTTTTTCTTTCTTCCTGCTTATCGAAAATTAATGGAAGGAATTTTTAAATAATCTATACTAAAAAACAAACATCTTTTGTTTTGGATTCGGGACCTAAAACTAATTGGTTGTTGAGTTATTGAATTTTGAAGTGAAGAGATATACAGTTTTATCACAATAAAACAATAATAGAGTAGTCGTTAGGGAGAAGAACAATGCAGGAGGAACTATCTATGTCCAAACACATATTTATATGCATATACACATACAACAGCTACATACACATTTGTCACATATCAAATACTCCACAGTTACATACATATGTGTGATAATCGGTATACAATGTAAAGATGTTTACTCACTGTGTTTAAAAGAAGGAATGACCGTTGCTCTGTATTTTCCCTCTGATCAACTATCTTCTTCTTAAATTTTGAATGGCAGATTTCTTCTTCTTCTTTTTTTCTTGTATGTGAACAAATGAACCAGGCAAGGTCATATATATAGATATAAGGGGAAGGTAGGTCAATGAACATAGGGTGGTTGTGCTTATTACATGCCTCAAATCTTTTATATTTTTTTATTTTATTTTATTTCTTCTCTTTTGTTTTAATGGCTGATTTGATTTTATGAGATGATTTGATATATTATGTGATTTGATTCATTATGAGGCTTGATTTAATGTTTTGGGGGCATGTCTTTGGAATTGCCATCATGATGTTTTCCTATGTATATATATACATGCATATATGTACAGATATATACACTTATATGCACATATTCTCACCATATATATATTTTTACATATACTTATTTTATACAACATATATGCATATACATATGCTTATATATTTTGTCATATATACATATATATATTTTTAGATATACATAATTTTTCCTATATATAGATATTTATATTTCTATATGTATTATTTTCATAAACATAAACCCATATATAAAATCATAAGTTTGAAATTTGCCATTATGAAGTTTATACATTCATGTACATGTATTTATTTGTATATACAATATTTTTATAACCAATATATACATACATATAACTTATATATATTTTTGTCATCAAAATGGAGCTTTTATATATTTGTATATATATATATATATTATCACGAGTTTGAAATGGTGAAGTTTACATACATACATATATTAATTTTTCCCTTATTCAGAAATTTACATTTTAAATTTTATAGTTTAATCAATTTATAGATTCAGATATTTCAATTATCAGAAATTTATCTATTCGACTTATAAAAATTAATATTCCAATAATTAAAATTAGTTAATTATCCCAATATCAAATGGCTAAAAATCCGGGTCGTTACAATCTTCCCCCCTTAGAACTTTTCGTCCTCGAAAAGGAACGAAGCGATAACTAGAATTTTGATGTATATTACTGAATTAATCATCCTTTAAAACATTTTAACTTCTTACTCTTTTATTATACATTTTAGGATACATACTCTTTAAATTACATAGTATCACCAAGCTAGTTTGGTATAAAAATATTCTTTTATAACTCGCTGTCCTAACAAGTCCATCCTTGTTCTTACAGAATTTTAGTCATATGTTGATCAGGCGTAGGACTAAAAATCTATAAGTACTTAGTAGACCTATTTCAACACCCAGTGAAAATCCTTGAAAAAACCTTTCAAAAATGATATGGAAAGTATCACCCCCTTTTCCTTCTTTACCACCATGGATCACGGTTAACACGATGATTGCGTCGCCATCCTGGCGAAATCATAAGTAAACTGTAGGCATCAACACCCTTCGATTTACGCTATGGGAACACGATAGACCGCAGCTACACAATGGTTACGTCACTATCCCAGCGAAACCGAAAGTAGTCTATTGGAAATCTCTGCCCCTCAAATTTCGCTATAAAAAAAACCACATTGATCGCAGCTACCGATGTTACGTCACTATCCCAGTGAAATCATACGTAGGATGTAGGCAATCTCTTCCTCCCGAATTACGCTATGGAACCACGATAGATCGCAGTTACACAAAGGTTGCATTGCTCTCCCAGCAAAACCATACGTAACTATACGCAATCCCTGCCTCTCGAATTACACTACCAACTCTCATAGATTGCAGTTAAACAAAGGTTGCGTTGCTATCCCAGCAAAACCATACGTAACTGTAGGTATAATACCCCTCGATTTATTCTATGCAAACAAATGATCACCAGGAACTCATGAGTTTTTGTCTGGACGTCCTCTAGGATCCTAATTCTAATTGAACCCACCCTGTGGATTCTAAGGTAGACCCATCCAGTGGATCTCCTACTCCAAATTTTCAACTTTCGTGGAGGGTGCTGTTCCATACTTTTAATTTCAAAACATATCATACTATATATACACACGATACCTTTCAAATCATACACTTTATAAGCATCACGTATAGATTTTATTTATATAAAATTGATAGTTCTTGAATTCGTTTTATCCAATTTCCAAAATCGATTATCTGCCCAAAATCAAATGTCTTTTAAAAAAATTAATAGGTTCCAAAACTAGTTCAGTTTCATTCTCATATACATATAAGATCATTCTTTCCAACTCGAATAATTTTAGGACCAATAATTTCTGAACCTGCTTCATACTTATATAAACTCCATTTAGTATTTCCAAATATCTTTCAAAGATCATTTCCTTTTGGTTATACATTCAACAATGGGAGTTTGAATATATAACTAACATATATAGTATCATTAATGCCAAAACAAATTTTCCAAGTTCAATTACTTTACAAAGTTATTTGTAACATTTCTTACTTCTTGTAAAGTAAATTTCAGTTAAAGTAACTATTCAATCTTCATTCTAATAAATCTCCACATTTGTGTCTTAAGTAATTTCAATTTACGTTCAAATTAGTATAAAAAGTGATTTTATATAAGATCATATTTCTTCATAAATATTTTACAACATTGATAGACTACAACACTAGTAAGTTCAAAAAATTACATCCATTCATCCACCAATTTATTAATTTAGTCCGTTCCACTAATCCATCTCTGAAAATCGTCTATCGGATTTCCGCAACCCAATTCTATATTTATTCCATGGAGTTATTTCAATTTCAATTCAATTTCATTTGGTTCCAACTCCATTTCAATATTCAATTCACTAATTAATTTATCCAATTGATTCATTTCCATCTTCCAAATTTGTTTTTTCCTCAAACATCACTTCATTTAGGTTTTACTCGGGTTTAACTTTATTTTATAATCCAAATCGGATTTCATTTTCTTTACTTAATATTTAACCCTTATAAAATTTTTAGTTCATTCAATCTATTCATCTCGATTTACCATCAGTATCTTTCATTAACCCATTCAAAACGTATTTAGTTGTTAGCCTTTTAAGTCGAATTCTATTTATGACCCAAAGTCCATATTTATTCCTTTCAATTCATTACAAAATAAATTTAATTTCCTTTGACTTCCTTATTTACTTAGCATAAGTTAAATTTTCAATATCCAAGGTTAAATTTTAAAATTTAATCCACTAATTTAATAATCTGGTTCATTACTAATTTCCAGAATTCGAAACCCGTTTTATTTCAAAAATCGTTTGAAATCATTCATACATAACTTCTTTGTACCTCTTTTTACCAAATTTATACCTTCCTTTTACAATTTAATTTATTTAACTTTCATAAGTTAAATTTTAATTAATCTTGAAATTCCCAATTCTAGGTTATAAGTTCAAAACTTATTTAACTTAGCACGAGTTAGTTTCCAATTCGTTCAATCCATTTAAACTTACTCAATTAAAATCTTTACATTCCAAATCCACACTTTCTTTCCCATTAACATCACTCCTACGTATAAGTTCAAAACTTATTTTCCTTTGGTTCTACTTCTCATTTTAAAGGGAATCCTAGAATTCAAGCTCCTGTATTTATTCCAAATCACCTTGAAATCATATATATACATACATATATATCCCATCTGTATACCAAATCACACTTTTAAATTTAAACCAACCCTGGTTTTTATTCAAAACAAATTCCTTCGGAATTTCCAAACAACCCTTGTTTTCCAAAAATTTACGTATAAAAAATATTCTAAATAATATTATTTATTATTTCCTCAAACATTTTAAGCACATTTCAAACTTTCCGGGACTTAGATTCAAAACTTCTCAATTTAAATCCATTTTAATTTATAAATCACATTTATAAATTATGCTTATATAATTTCACTTCCTTAAAATATTTCACAATGTCTTATCATTGTTTATAAACATCTTTTCTTAAGTCACAACAACCGATTTATGATAATAATCAATATTACCATACCTAGAAACTAAACACACTATATATTCCAGAATAATTTTTTGAAAAATTATTTCTCTATATATAAAATATAATCAGGGTAACACCGTAGAAAACATTTTCCGAAAATCTCCAGAATTTAAACTCTAGTTTGAATTTATTTTTAGCTTAACTCATTTGTATAATTCATTCTTAACAAATTTATTTTGGTTACTTAAATTTAATAATCTTATTTTGATTATAATAATTACAACCAATCACCTCAATAACTATAATAATTTCCAAAAAAATTATTTCTTTTTATATCAAAATATAATCCTATATAAAAATTATTTTAAAATCGTTTATCCTTTAAAATTATTATATAAGAAAATAACAAGTACGCTCTCATACACTCAACTCATTCTAGGGTACTACTGACCCTATTTCTAATGAGTAATCCCCACCAAAGCCAAGGTTCTCGCTTAACCTTCTGCTCTGATAACACCAGTAACGAACGGGGATTTTCGACCCTCGAAAATCGACACTAATACGTTCACTGTATCGAATGCCGAGCAATCGAGTGCCAGAAATACCAGATCGTTAAGGGTTAAGAAGAAAAGAGAAAGAAGAAGAAATAGAAATAACAACAACACAGAATCTCACAATCACAACGGAACAAAATATAATATATAATAACAGATTTTTATACTAAGAATCTGTAGCTATTAATATACATACAAATTATCAGAGTACAACCATCAATATAGAAATCTAGACAGTTAAACTAACTTGTCCTCAAAAGTGCTGAATATACAGCCTACAATACACAGCGGAATATAATCAAGTACGTGTAATACGTCTCTATCATCCAGCTCATCTCCTGAGCTCCATAACATCCTAACCTAAATATGTAATACTCGGTCTGACCCGAGCATTACAATAAAGTAACACCCGAGTCGGTCTGCAAAAGCAGCGTGAGTAAACACACTTAATTTGAATTATTATTAATTTCAAAACTCCTTCGAAACAAAGGTAAATCGTAAGACCGCATTACCCATAAACATGACGGTTTTTCCCCTTACGATAGACAAAAACATTTTTTCATAAAATTCGGTGTTATTATAATAGTGTCTAAGTATAAATACTTTTTAAAATAATCGAAATTGTTACATTAATAAAAATCCAGTATACTAAGCTCTAGAATCAAAACCGTTAAGGTTCGTAGTGGATGTAGGATCGAAGTGGTTTCGGATAACGCTGATATCCGATCCCGGCTCCTTCGAACTCAAACGATAAATTTAAAAAGGGCAATTTGTTCAATTAACAATTTCACAATTAGGGTGTCAATATTGACATATGGAAATTCATCCCATATGTTTACTTTATCATGACTAGTCCATCGAATTGATTCGCTTTTAATCATCACATTTTTCGAAATTCGGAATAGTGATCAGTACAAGTCGGTTTACTTCCAATAAAACGTGTCAACGTTTTATTCTATTTACTTTAAATTTGTTTGGCTACTTAATGGCACGAACAATAGATAATTAAAAACAATATCCAAAGGAAAAACCAAACAACACATAGATCATTGACTCCAATTAACGATTTATAGTTGATATTAATTAATTTACAATTCAGAATTGAATTGATTTCAATTAACTTATACGAGTTATACTTTTAAATCAAGATTGTTTGTCAATTAAAGAAAATAAATAACTTATTCTAAATAAATTTAAAATTAAAACAGTTCATTAAATAATTAATCGATTAATTAATAGATAATTAATCAAATAAGAAATTCCTTATTCGTTCACTTCAAATATTTTAAAACATTAAATTTTAACATCGCAGAAAACTTGACAATATTAGTTCAGATAAAATTTACTTGGCGATAAGATCTCGATACAAAAATCTACGTGATGATTTGACTTAAAACAAAGAAGAAATAGAGTGGTAAATTTAAATGTTATTAATTACATTAACTTGAATTTATTATTAACTTCTCGGCCACCATTCAACACTAACCCATCTACCACTTAACATACCCAAACATTTTGCCTTCCTCCACCAGTCCTTCCCTTTCCCCTTTTCTTTTATTTGAAACAAAGAAATGAAGTTTTAAAATTTATAAGCTATTCAAAAATAAATTGATTTTTTTTAACTAACCCAACCCACGTTCGAATGAACCCGACCCAACAAATTTTAAAGCCCATTCTCTTCTTCTCCTCTCTTTTTCCTGTTCCTTTTCTCTTCTCTTATTCTTTCATCTGAGAACACCCCTGCGTGCACGTACGTGTACGCGTACTCGCTAACTCTAGTCGACACCGCTCGCTGTCGTCCACCCACACCGGTCACCTACGATCCCACCAACCACGTCCATCCACCTCAACCTCGGCCAAGATCCTCGTTCGAAGATTCGAACATTAACCCAAGAAACTGGAACAACCCAACCAGTCAAACACCTCGCCTTGGCCGCCTCGACCACCGTCCATCACCAAAACTCGTCCACGGCCTCGCGATCTTTCCCTCAACCTAATTCCCCCCTATGCGCATGCCTACCTCTTCCCCTGCTCTCCGCAATTTCCACATACCCGAACCCACCAGAAAACCAAACCTAAACCCTACACCGACCTCGTCCAGTCAATCCACCCAATAAAAATATGCCGCACCATTTTTCCCGGTTACCTCATCCTTCCATCCTCCTCCAGACCATCCCTCGGCCCACGAAATCGTCCCAGTCACCGGAATTCGCCATTTTCCCCAATTCCTTCACTCCATTTCTTCTCCCATACACCACTAAAAAAATCCCAAACCAACTTTAACCTATTTTTCAACAATGGTTACGATCATGTAATCCATATATCAAATTAGGATAGTTGAAAACTTGCCTTAACTAACCTTGTTATTGTATTTTAGGTTTTTCTTTCTTCTTGCTTATCGAAAATTGATGGAAGGATTTTTCAAACAATCTATACTAAAAAACAAACATCTTTTGTTTTGGATTCAGGATCTAAAACTAATTGGTTATTGAGTTATTGAATTTTGAAGTGAAGAGATATACTGTTTATCCATAGTAAAATAATAACAGAGTAGACGTTAGGGAGAAGAACAGTGCAGGTGGAACTATCCATGTCCAAACACATATTCATATGCATATACACACACCAGCTACATACACATTTGTCACAGATCAAATATTCCACATTACATACATATATGTGTGATAGTCACTAAATTATGTAAAGATGTTTACTCACTGTGTTTAAAAGAAGGAATGACTGTTTCTCTATATTTTCTCTTTGATCAACTATCTTCTTCTTAAATTTTGAATGGTGGATTTTTTTTCTTGTATGTGAACAAATGAACCTGGCAAGGCCATATATATAGATATAAGGGGAAGGTAGGTCAGTGAACATAGGGTGGCTGTGATTGTTACAGGCCTCAAATCTTTCATATTTATTTTATTTTATTTTATTTCTTTTCTTTTGTTTTAATGGCTGATTTGATATTATGGGATGATTTGATATTTTGTGTGATTTGATTTATTATGGGGCTTGAATTAATGTTTTGGGGGCTTGTCTTTGAAATTTCCATCATGATGTTTTCCTATGTATATATATACATGCATATATGTATAGATATATACACTTACATGCACATATTCTCACCATATATATATTTTTACATATACCCATTTTATACAACATATATGCATATACATATGCTTATATATTTTGTCATATCTACATATATATTTTTAGATATACACAATTTTTCCTATATACAGATATTTATATTTCTATATGCATTATTTTCATAAACATAAACCCATATATAAAATCATAAGTTTGAAATTTGCCATTATGAAGTTTATACATTCATGTACATGTATTTAGTTGTATATACAATATTTTTATAAACAATATACACATACATATTGAAAGTCTATATGAGTGGATCGTATAGGATATATATATGCAAGTATAAACTGCTAACTATATAATACAACTTGATAAGTGATAGTAGCAAAGTAAATGAAAATAATCACACCAGGATTTTTTACTGGTTCGGACCTCCCGTCCTACGTCCAGTCCCGAAGCTCCTCTTCGGAATTTCCTTTCAACTAACCCTCACTTGACCCGGAGGAATAGGTTTACAATAGCAGAGTTTCTTTGTCAAGAATGTGTTCTATAACACGGATGTTGACTATTGAGTACAAATGCTTCCAATATATATATCTATCTAGAGAGTGTTTGAATGAGAAGTTCTGTATATATGGAAGAGATAAATACAAGTAGTTGATTGCTTAGAGATCAGGAATAGATCAGAGTATAAGAGATAAAAGCGTAAGTAGATAAGGTGAATCCTTCTCTTGAATTCCTGATGCTATTTATAGTGATGAAGAGTCTCTATGTGTAGTTGCCTTCATTAACAATCGTTGTATAGTTGCTCCTGTTGGTGATGAAGAGTTGCAGTGAAGAGGAGCGGATGTGTCTCTTCGGATGTGACAGTTGGAGTTTGAAATTACACAGTCGAGCCTATTTTCAGACGTCTGGAAAGTGACCTCAGACGTCTAGCCTTCATATATTTTGTGTCGGGTAGCATTTCAGACGTCTAAGTTTATAAACCAGACATCTGGTCTTTACTTCTGTTTTATGTCTGGATGTATGTCAGACGTCTGATTTCAGGATCAGACGTCTGGTTTCTTCTGAGTTTGTGAACCAGAGAACTTAACCAGACGTCTGGTCTGTGCACTCAGACGTCTGGATTAGTGCATGTTGCTTTTCTTGTGTCTGTATCACTTCTTTTCGGATTCTCTCGACTTGTAGCCTCTTGATACTTCTTTTGAGTCTTGTTCTTGTCTCTTTGGTGATGTTTCTATATCAACTTCATGTATATGTACATTTGTTTTCCATTGCATAGTTGTGATCATCGAAACCAAGGAATTGATTTCCTAACAATCTCCCCCTTTTTGATGATGACAACTATTCAATGTACTTATATATATTTTAAATCTCCCCCTGAATATGTGCTTAGTTTTGTTTTTAAGATTATATATATATTTCTCCCCCTTTGACAATATCAAAAAGAATATATAAAAGTTCAAGCCAAAAAGAAATTTTCATTAATAATAAGCAGGAGTTACATTCATAGATTTGAACAAAACGAAAACAAGACCTAAATTCTAGAGTTACTTAGGAGAAGCTTGTTTTGGATCATCTTCCTTTGGTTTGTCAGAAGTGCTAGGCTTAGAAGAAGATGTCAAAGCTTCATTGGAAAGTTCATCGTTAAATAGTTTGGAATCTTTTGCATGAGGAGATGGCACAGGAGTTGTCCAATCTTCGGAGGATGGAGATGGACCACGTACTTTTTGAAGTACCTTTTTTATAACTGATAAAACAGTCGAAAGAGATTCTTCGACCGTGGCTAGTCTTGTAGCAAAAGATGTCTCAAAGCTGTCGATTCGTTTTGCTAGAATTTTTTGATTTTGAGACAAGATTTGTTGATTTCGGAGTGTTAGATCTCGAATGTTTTCATTTTGATTTATTTCCGTTCGAGTTTCCAAAATGTCATCTTGTCCCGGATATTCAAATGAAGCGGGAGGTGGGGGAGTGTTTTCCCGATTTTGTTCTTCTTCTTGAGATGGATCAATATGGATCTGAGGAGGTGGATCAACCCTTCTAGATTGTTGACGGTGAGTCCAATCGTCGAAGGACATGAATTCTGGTGGAATTTCGGGTAAATGCATCAAGGAGAAGAATTTTGTGGAAGCATACTTAGGTGAAATTTCTTCGAAGGTTGATAGATAAGAAGAAATATTGTTTGCACGAAGAAGTTTCATAATATAAGTTGGGTAAATGATCGATTGTCGCGATCGATTCCAAAATTGCTTGAGCTCGTCAAATATGAACTTTGCCCAATTTACCCTGGTTCCACTAAAGAGAGCATAAAGTGCTTTGTGCTCCAATTCCGTTATTTGCTCGTGACTTCCCATTCGCGGAACAATTGTATTGATTATCATCCTTGTTAGAAGTCGAGCTTTAGGACGCAAATATTTTGAAGCAAATTTTGGCATTTCGTCCTCCCATATCTGATGAGTGATATTATTCCTGGGCTTAAAACGCATATCAGGGATGTTGTGTAGATCCTCCCCGGTGTCGGAGCATCCCAAAGTTCTTCCTTTTATTCCAGGAGTCAAACGAATAGTATTTCCATAAACACTTGACCATAGCCAGTTGTCTTCGTTTTCGGTATTCCAAACTGCAGTACTATCTAGATTGGCGTAGAATAAGAATATAGCCAATTGATCTATTTGAACATCATTGGTTGTAAAAGAGATTAAAGTGTCCAATCCAGCATTCTCACAAAGTTCGTCGAGATCATACATAGGAAACTTAAGTAGATTATAGAAAGGTCCTATATGAAGTTTTTTCTTTTGAATATCTTGATACCTTTTAATCGAATGAGGTTGAAATGACCCTCCTATTTCTACCTTAATTTCATAAGGATTTTTTTTCCATCAGAGGGAATTTAAATCAAATAGAAATCAGAATACCATACAAGCTATTGACATAGCCACTTATTTCTTTTCTAAATAGGCAAATTAGGCAAAATCAGCAGTTCAGACGTCTAAATTTAATCTCAGACGTCTAAATTATTATGACAGACGGCTCAGAGATCTAAAATTGAAACAGAGAGTAAAAAAACATTTTGAACTAAATTCAGACATCTAAATTTTTGTGACAGACGTCTAAATTCTTATGACTGACGTCTAAATTTAATCTCAGACGTCTAAATTTGATCTCTATGTACATGCATATGCACATTTAATTTATATGTGTCTGGATGTCCACCTATATTCATTTGCACTTTTAAGTTGGATTTTAACTTCCTTTGAATTATCAGAGTCATTTTTCTTTCAAACATCTCAACCAGGATTCAAAACTCATTACCAATATAAATATATCAGTGTATCCCTAATAATATACACATACATATGAAGATGTACGTGTTTCTCTTGTTTAAATTCAGAGTATATATTTTTTGTTAAACAAGAGTATTCTGTTTGATTTGGATTCTAGCAATTCTGACTAAAGTTAATTACTATATACTTTTGAATATTTGTAACAAGTCAGTAAATCCTATGCATATTTAATTTATATGAACTTGCTCATTCTAATTGATAGTTTTTAATATCAATTTACCATGACAGTTAAATCTCAAGATTCTTGAGATTTTTATTTCAGATCATGGATCAAAGGTATTGATATTTGGCTAAGGCCAGAAATGATATATTCACTTATCATTTTCCACTTATGTATTTTCTAAGAACTTTCTTATTTAAGATTCAATCTATGTGACTTGTTTACCTTAATCTTAGCCCACATGGCACCTAGTGAGTTGTGTATTTGCATAAGATTTGCTATGTCAAGAATTTGAACTTAAAAATATTCATAAGAATAATTCCAGGTTTTCATAGCTAACACTTGAGCATGTTTTACTTGTTTATGTTCCAGTCAATACTTCAAAAAAAGATCAAACCTTAACATACAACAATCTTGTCAGAACAACTAATTTAAATCTAACACTTTACAGAACATAAGAGCAACTTGATCACTAACCATAGAATATTCATTACATGACTGGAAATCTTAGAAACATAATTTTTCCTGAATACATGCAGATATAATCATTTTAAGCTCTTATTGAAACTAGCTAGCATTTTCATTCACTCCTCCACAATAGCCATAACTTCATTTTCTACTTAGTGCCTGCATTCCCTGAAAGAGCATGAGTGGCTGCCTCATTTTAAAATGAGACACCCCCATATGCCATGAGCAAACAAGGGTCAGATCTAAGATCTGGTATGAGCAACATCAAAATATTCAAAACATTAAGCTCTGGGTAATGAGCCTTAATACTTATTTTGTATGCATGTAACTTCTTTAATCCATTGCTTTATTACGTTACATACACTTTGATACAAGAATGATATCTTTATCTATCATCTATTCACATAAATTTATTTATTCAATCATGAATATCAATCTACAGTGTGTATATTCAATGGAATAACCAGTGTTCCATTCCAACCAACCTAGGAAATACTCATCTTCCTATTTCTTCATTTACAGGTTGTTTTCATTAATTTAAATCTCTAGCCTCATCTGCTAGTAAGGAATCACAGGGACACATTGCAATGAACTAATTCACATCATTGCACAAAGATCTCAGGGCTTAAACAAACCATGTGCCAACTTGCATACTTCAAATATGACAAGCATTCCAGCAGCCTTCTTGGCTCATAACCCTAGTATATTTACTAGTAGTGTTGGTTAAAATCCTAGCATCAGATAGCTAAATGGACATGTCACAGTGTAAAAAACACCTCCCTATATCTTGCAAGTAAACTGTTCAAAAACAAACAGATAATCATTTCATAAATATTGCTATAAGATGTCTTAACTTCAAATCATACAAAAGAACAACTACAACTGAGTGTGGAGCCATGGCAAGCTATGTTATTATGATTTACAAGTAACTGTGATTGAACTAGATTCAAGATCTAGCTGAATCACAATTTTTATCTTGTGAATTTTGTTATTTCATGAGGGAATCAGCACACAGAAATTTCTATTGCATCCCTTACACTTTCTTTTCTTAAGCCTCAGCACTTATATAAAATATAATGCAGCTCATAATATATTTTCTTTTTTTTTAAAGAATAATTCCTTGCCATAGATCCCCATCAGTTGTGAGTATTCCTTCCTTGATTTTAAGGTATTGTTGCCTTATTTTTTTTTTCAAAATGTAGTAAATAGTAGTATGCACATCCATAGCAACCATTCTAACAGATCAAAGGAATTCATCCAAAGAGCATCCATAACAAACATTATATCAGCTCAAAAAAAATCCATTCAACACCATTAATTTAACAGTGATTAACAAAAATCAGAAAATATCAATAGCAACATAAAAACTTGGCTGCCTCATATCAGGTCTTAATGCCATGAATCTAGTGAGATTACTCACCTGAATATTTCTTCTTATTAATCCAGAAAATCCCTGAGTATATTTTCTCTTCCTTTAAAATGTTTTCTTCTTTTCCTATTATAAGTAGCTCGGGTAAAACAATTTCTCTGGCCATAACTACTTATTTATAAGCATATTTTTACTATGGTTTTTCTCAAGACAAAATTCCATTTCTGTCCTGGCTGGCATCATGCATTGTTTGCATATTCTCATTTTTATCCCTAATTACCCTCGGCCATATTAACCAATTAAAGGCTGCATTTTCTTTTCTTTACTTTTTCAGAAAATGGCCACTCTCTCAAGTCATGTTAAAAGTGTGTGACTATATTTATTCATTTTCTTATTTTTGAAAATCCCCCTTCTTTCTATTTCTGCCTATACATAACATACATACCTGTTTAATGTTTCATACCTATTTAATGTTACTCTTTTGCTTAGCTTTGACATTTTCTGCTCACAGAATATACATGTGTAAAAATATTTATTTATTTAATCTCTCCTTGTTTCACAGAAAATACATTTAAGCATATACTTCATTTTTAACTTATGCTTAAATTACAATCCAATGCTTTAGATAAGGAATTTACTTTCTTATATATATATATTTCAGAAATTTTAAATCTCTTCCTTGTGCTATTTCCAGTGTACATGTGCACACATATCTCTGCCCATTATTTAATTTAAAATTCCATCAATATTTGATCCAAATATTTTTAAACTGAATCATTTTATTAAAAATCATTTTCCTCAAAATTTTGGGGCATTACATTCACCCCTCCTTTTAGGAATTGTGTCCTCACAATTTTCTAGTATTTGTAACAAGCATTCACTGACCTTATGAAAATCTATCAAGCATATGCATAAACAAAACATATTCAATCATATCAACCATGCATAACAAATTTTTCCAGAAAAAGAAAAAAAATTACCTTTTAATTTGCAAAAAGCTTAGGATAATCCATCCTAATCTTATCCTCTAACTCCCATGTGCAGTCATTAGGATCACTACTCCACTGGACCTTTACTAGTTTCAAAGTTTTGCTCCTTAATTTCTTTTCTTCCTTGGCTATAATCCCCACTGGCTCTTTTTCATAAACCAAGTTAGGATTTATTTGAATTTTGGTAGGCTTTTCCAAAATGTCTCCTTTATCATGTACCCATCTTCTAAGTTGGGACACATGAAAAACATTATGCATTGCTTTCATTTCCTCTGGTAATTCTAATTTGTAAGCCAATGAACCAATTCTTTCTAGAATTTTATAGGGTCCAACATACCTTGGTGTGAGCTTACCTTGCTTGCCAAATCTCAAAACCTTTTTCATAGGTGAAACTTTGATAAAAACAAAGTCTCCCACTTCATATTCCACCTGTTTTCTCTTCCTGTCTGCAAATCTCTTTTGCCTATCTTGAGCTGCTGTTATTCTTTTTCTTATTAACCCAATTTTCTCTGTAGTTTCTTTAACATATTCAGGTTCTAGAACAGCCCTTTCTCCAGTCTCTACCCAGCATATAGGTGATAAACATGGCTTGCCATATAAGGCTTCAAATGGTGCCATCCCTATGGTGCTTTGGTAACTGTTATTGTATGTGAATTCAGCTAAATGGAGGTGGTCTTCCCAGTTGCCTCCAACATCTCCTTGAACTGATTCCAAGTGATTTCATTTTCATTTCTTCCAGCTATGATCACCTCCCACCAGCTTAAAGCTACCCCTTTCAGTTGTCTTGAAGCTACTTGCCTCTTCCTTTGGTCATCTAACTGCATGTCACTGAAAATCCTATCAAGTGTTCTCAACCATGCTTGAATTTCCATCACACTCTCAGTTCCTTCAAAACTCCTGCCTCCCAAATTGGAATAAGTCTTCAGTAGTTTTGAAAGCTCTTCATGTGGGTTCTCAGGCCTATGCCCAATTCCATCTCTTAAAACCCTCACAAATTCTTGCATATCAAGCATTTGAGGTGCACTGGGTCCTGCATTGTGATGAGATCCTCTTCCTACCATGGTCTGCTAACTAAGTTCTGGGCAAATGGTATTAGTATATTATGAGTACTTCTATAATTACTATTTTCTTATCTAAATTATTTCATCCAAAACAAACAGACATAATACATTTCTATAATACTTAGCAATCAATGCAACCAAGAGCTCTGATACCAACTGAAATGACCCTCCTATTTCTACCTTAATTTCATAAGGATTTTTTTTTCCATCAGAGGGAATTTAAATCAAATAGAAATCAGAATACCATACAAGCTATTGACATAGCCACTTATTTCTTTTCTAAATAGGAAAATTAGGCAAAATCAGCAGTTCAGACGTCTAAATTTAATCTCAAACGTCTAAATTGTTATGACAGACGGCTCAGAGATCTAAAATTGAAACAGAGAGTAAAAAAACATTTTGAACTAAATTCAGACATCTAAATTTTTGTGACAGACGTCTAAATTCTTATGACTGACGTCTAAATTTAATCTCAGACGTCTAAATTTGATCTCTATGTACATGCATATGCACATTTAATTTATATGTGTCTGGATGTCCACCTATATTCATTTGCACTTTTAAGTTTGATTTAAACTTCCTTTGAATTATCAGAGTCATTTTTCTTTCAAACAATTCAACCAGGATTCAAAACTCATTACCAATATAAATATATCAGTGTATCCCTAATAATATACACATACATATGAAGATGTACGTGTTTCTCTTGTTTAAATTCAGAGTATATATTTTTTGTTAAACAAGAGTATTCTGTTTGATTTGGATTCTAGCAATTCTGACTAAAGTTAATTACTATATACTTTTGAATATTTGTAACAAGTCAGTAAATCCTATGCATATTTAATTTATATGAACTTGCTCATTCTAATTGATAGTTTTTAATATCAATTTACCATGACAGTTAAATCTCAAGATTCTTGAGATTTTTATTTCAGATCATGGATCAAAGGTATTGATATTTGGCTAAGGCCAGAAATGATATATTCACTTATCATTTTCCACTTATGTATTTTCTAAAAACTTTCTTATTTAAGATTCAATCTATGTGACTTGTTTACCTTAATCTTAGCCCACATGGCACCTAGTGAGTTGTGTATTTGCATAAGATTTCCTATGTCAAGAATTTGAACTTAAAAATATTCATAAGAATAATTCCAGGTTTTCATAGCTAACACTTGAGCATGTTTTACTTGTTTATGTTCCAGTCAATACTTCAAAAAAAGATCAAACCTTAACATACAACAATCTTGTCAGAACAACTAATTTAAATCTAACACTTTACAGAACATAAGAGCAACTTGATCACTAACCATAGCATATTCATTACATGACTGAAAATCTTAGAAACATAATTTTTCCTGAATACATGCAGATATAATCATTTTAAGCTCTTATTGAAACTAGCTAGCATGTTCATTCACTCCTCCACAATAGCCATAACTTCATTTTCTACTTAGTGCCTGCATTCCCTGAAAGAGCATGAGTGGCTGCCTCATTTTAAAATGAGACAACCCCATATGCCATGAGCAAACAAGGGTCAGATCTAAGATCTGGTATGAGCAACATCAAAATATTCAAAACATTAAGCTCTGGGTAATGAGCCTTAATACTTATTTTGTATGCATGCAACTTCTTTAATCCATTGCTTTATTACGTTACATACACTTTGATACAAGAATGATATCTTTATCTATCATCTATTCACACAAATTTATTTATTCAATCATGAATATCAATCTACAGTGTGTATATTCAATGGAATAACCAGTGTTCCATTCCAACCAACCTAGGAAATACTCATCTTCCTATTTCTTCATTTACAGGTTGTTTTCATTAATTTAAATCTCTAGCCTCATCTGCTAGTAAGGAATCACAGGGACACATTGCAATGAACTAATTCACATCATTGCACAAAGATCTCAGGGCTTAAACAAACCATGTGCCAACTTGCATACTTCAAATATGACAAGCATTCCAGCAGCCTTCTTGGCTCATAACCCTAGTATATTTACTAGTAGTATTAGTTAAAATCCTAGCATCAGATAGCTAAATGGACATGTCATAGTGTAAAAAACACCTCCCTATATCTTGCAAGTAAACTGTTCAAAAACAAACAAATAATCATTTCATAAATATTGCTATAAGATGTCTTAACTTCAAATCATACAAAAGAACAACTACAACTGAGTGTGGAGCCATGGCATGCTATGTTATTATGATTTACAAGTAACTGTGATTGAACTAGATTCAAGATCTAGCTGAATCACAATTTTTATCTTGTGAATTTTGTTATTTCATGAGGGAATTAGCACACAGAAATTTCTATTGCATCCCTTACACTTTCTTTTCTTAAGCCTCAGCACTTATATAAAATATAATGCAGCTCATAATATATTTTCTTTTTTTTTAAAGAATAATTCCCTGCCATAGATCCCCATCAGTTGTGAGTATTCCTTCCTTGATTTTAAGGTATTGTTGCCTTAGTTTTTTTTTCAAAATGTAGTAAATAGTAGTATGCACATCCATAGCAACCATTCTAACAGATCAAAGGAATTCATCCAAAGAGCATCCATAACAAACATTATATCAGCTCAAAAAAAATCCATTCAACACCATTAATATAACAGTGATTAACAAAAATCAGAAAATATCAATAGCAACATAAAAACTTGGCTGCCTCATATCAGGTCTTAATGCCATGAATCTAGTGAGATTACTCACCTGAATATTTCTTCTTATTAATCCAGAAAATCCCTGAGTATATTTTCTCTTCCTTTAAAATGTTTTCTTCTTTTCCTATTATAAGTAGCTCGGGTAAAACAATTTCTCTGGCCATAACTACTTATTTATAAGCATATTTTTACTAGGGTTTTTCTCAAGACAAAATTCCATTTCTGTCCTGGCTGGCATCATGCATTGTTTGCATTTTCTCATTTTTATCCCTAATTACCCCCGGCCATATTAACCAATTAAAGGCTGCATTTTCTTTTCTTTACTTTTTCAGAAAATGGCCACTCACTCAAGTCATGTTAAAAGTGTGTGACTATATTTATTCATTTGCTTATTTTTGAAAATCCCCCTTCTTTCTATTTCTGCCTATACATAACATACATACCTGTTTAATGTTTCATACCTATTTAATGTTACTCTTTTGCTTAGCTTTGACATTTTCTGCTCACAGAATATACATGTGTAAAAATATTTATTTATTTGATCTCTCCTTGTTTCACAGAAAATACATTTAAGCATATACTTCATTTTTAACTTATGCTTAAATTACAATCCAATGCTTTAGATAAGGAATTTACTTTCTTATATATATATATATTTTTCAGAAATTTTAAATCTCTTCCTTGTGCTATTTCCAGTGTACATGTGCACACATATCTCTGCACATTATTTAATTTAAAATTCCATCAATATTTGATCCAAATATTTTTAAACTGAATCATTTTATTAAAAATCATTTTCCTCAAAATTTTAGGGCATTACAGAGGTGCCTTGTACGTTCGATTTGATCATCTGAACACACTTGAGGGTTGGAAGATGACGTAGGTTGATCTAGTTTGCGTTTTGGAGCTTTGATGTTCTTTGTACGAGGAGGCATTGTGATTTCGACGTGAAATAATGTGGAATTTGAAAATGAATTGCAAATCGGCAGAGAAGAATTTCGATTTGAGGTTGAAAAGTGGAAAAAATGACGTTATTTTGGGGTTATAACAAAGGTCGATTGAATTCCAGACGTCTGTATTTGAAAGCAGACGTCTGATTTGCCCTAAAAATTATACAGACGATTCAAACAGACGTCTGTTAGTTCTGTGTCAGATGTCTGGTTTGGCACAGTTTGAAAATTTTAGAGGCAGAGAGATTAAGCAGACATCTGGATTTTATCTCAGACGTCTGAATTATTCTGAATATAATTTTGGAGAGGGCAGAGTTTCATTTCAGACGTTTGAGGGGTATTTCAGACGTCTGACATATGCGCAATGTTTAAAACTGTGACATATATCAGTTGTTCAGACGTCTGAAAATCATAGTCAGACGTTTGAAAAACAGTTTTTCTAAAAATAGTCTAAAAATTGATGAATACATTCATTTATTAAATATTGATAATAGAGATCTTTATTTTAAAATATAATAACATATAATACATACAATAATTAATTTGATTTATTTATTTAGAGGGCGACGAAGTTTTAGGATTTCCTGAGTCGTTATCCTTCCATGGTCTAAGTGGAGACCATATATTCCTACGTTCGTGAGTCCGTGGGGAGCCAGAATATCGTCTTGGGGAAGGATCTGAAGGAGTGCGATACGAAGAAGATGGATCTAATGAACTACAAGGTTTTGGTAGTGGTTCATGTACATCTTTCTTTCGTGACGAGCAAAACTTTAGCGCCACTTGTTCTAGAAAACTAAGCCTTCGTGCCGTAACTTTCTGTTCGAAATAAAGCTCTCGTTGAAGATCCATCTGTTGTTTTTGGTAATGATGAATTTCATCAATTTTCTCCTTTGTATTAGGAGAAATAAACAAGGATCTTTTAGCCTTCTTATTCTCTGGAGTAAAACCCGTATGAACCACCTATTTGTTGGTTATTGGTTTGGTGTAGGTGTCGGAAGACATTGTGGTGTGTCTGCTGAGCTGTCCGTCGACGGTGTGGAGACGGAGATAGATATATAGGAACTCCCAGAAGACATTGTTTTTCTAAATTTTAAGACTTTGATATTTTATATATATTTGTTATGTAAACATGTGTGTATATATATGATGAAAACGTTATTTATAGACAAACTAATTTTCTAAAATTTGAATGGTTCAGAAATTTATCAATTTGTGGTAATGAATAGGTGAACTAAATTTAGTCTTTAATTCAATTTTAGTTAAGATCTTGAAGTGAACAAATTCCCAAACTTCGTCTGAGTTTAATGAAAGTTTGTTCGTTTAATGGTTTTGTAAATATGTCGGCTACTTGATTTTCGGTACTTACGTATTCTAAAGAGATAGTTCCTTTTTCAACATTGTCTCGCAAAAAATGATGTCGTATATCTATATGTTTGGTTCGTGAGTGATTAACAGGATTTTTTGATAAATTTATAGCACTAGTGTTATCACAATATATTGGAGATTTGTTTATAAGTTTTCCAAAGTCCATTAGTGTTTGTTGCATGTAAATTACTTGCGCACATGCTAGAGCTGCGGAGATGTATTCGGCTTCACAAGTAGATAAAGAAACACAATTTTGTTTTTTGCTAAACCATGAAACTAAAGATTGTCCGATAAAATGAAATGTTCCACTAGTACTCTTACGGTCTGTTCTACAACCACCAAAATCCGCATCGCTATATGAGACAAGTTCAAAAGATGATCCTTTAGGATAGAACAAACCATAATATGTAGTACTAGATAAATAACGTAAAATGCGCTTAACAGCTCGTAAATGTGATTCTTTTGGTTTTGCTTGAAATCGAGCACAAAGACATACACTCATCATAATATCCGGTCGACTAGCTGTTAAATAAAGTAAAGAACCAAAAATCTTTCCCATTTTCATCTTTTTCTAAGTGAATAGTGGTACTCATTGGTGTTGGTTTGCTTGTAGTTTTATCCATTTTAAATCGATGTAATAAATCGTTACAATATTTTTGTTGGTGAATAAAAATTCCATTTTCGAGTTGTTTTATTTGTAATCCTAAGAAGAAATTTAATTCTCCCATGTGTGACATTTCAAATTCATTTTTCATAATACTTGAAAAATTATTACATAGATTCTCATTGGTTGAACCAAAGATGATATCATCTACATAAATTTGTACAACCAAAATATCGTTATTTTCTCTTTTAATAAATAAAGTTGTATCTATTTTTCCTATATGAAAGCTGGATGTTATTAGATGATTTTTAAGACGTTCATACCATGCACGAGGTGCTTGTTTTAATCCATATAGTGCTTTATGTAATTTAAAAACATGATCGGGATATTTATCATGAACAAAAAGTGGTGGTTGTTCGACGTATACATTTTCTTTAATAAAACCATTTAAAAAGGCACTTTTAACATCCATTTGAAATAGTTTGAAATTGTTATGAGTTGCAAAGGAGAGTAAAGTATGAATGGCTTCTAATCTTGCTACCGGAGCAAAAGTTTCATCGTAATCTATGCCTTCTTCTTGATTGTAGCCCTGAGCAACTAATCATGCTTTATTTCTAACAATATTTCCATTTTCGTCCGCTTTGTTTTTAAATACCCATTTTGTTCCTATTACCGATTGATCTTCAGGTCTTGGTACTAATTCGCAAACGTTATTATGTTCAAATTGATGTAATTCTTCTTGCATAGTTATTATCCAAAAATTATCATTTGAGGCTTCTTTATAATTCTTTGGTTCAAAGTTTGATACGAATGCTATATGACTTATTTGATTGAGTTGATTTCTAGTAACTCTTGAATTAATATATCCAATAATATTATCTATTGGATGATTCTTAAGAATTCTAGGAGATGATACAATAGTGTTATTTTGTATATTTGCTTCATTATTAATAGAATTTGTTGAATTTGTTAGTGGAATAATTTCTTCTTCATCATTAGTCTGATGTTTGAAAGGATTTTCGTCGAATGAGACATGTAAGCTCTCTTCTATAGTATTATTCCTTTTATTAAAAATTCTATATGCCTTGCTACGATCTGAATATCCAACAAAGATACCCTCATCGGCTTTTGGATCAAATTTTCCTAATTTATCTTTTGTATTTAATATAAAACATTTTGAGCCAAAAGTTTTAAAGTATGATACTTTAGGTTTTTTACCAAAAAATATTTCAAAACAAGTTTGTTTAGTCATTGGGCGAATAGTTACTCGATTTAATACATAACAAGATGTAGCAATAGCTTCGGCCCAAAAGTGTTTTGGTAATCCACTACTATTTAATAATGTTCGTGCGCTTTCTTGTAATGTACGATTTTTTCTTTCTACGACACCATTTTGTTGGGGTGTACGAGGAAAAGAAAAATTATGAGGTTTTCCTTTTTTATTGCAAAATTTGAAAAAAGATCATTTTCGAATTCTCCTCCATGATCACTTCTAATATTTTTAATTTTCAAATTCATTTGAGTTTTAATTCGTTTTGAAAATATTTTAAACATACCAAAAGTATCGCTTTTATGTTTTAGAAATAAAGTCCATGTATATCTCGAAAAATCATCGACTATTACAAAAACATATTTGTCGTGATTAATAGATCTTATTTGTGTTGGACCAAATAAATCTAAATGTAATAATTCTAATGGTTGTTTTGTAGAAATATTATTTTTAGATTTAAACGAGCTTTTCTTTAGTTTACCAATTTGACAATCGTCACATAAATTTTCTACTTTGTAACTTATTTTAGGTAACCCTCTTACTAACTCATATTTAGCTAACTTATTAATATTCTTAAAATTAATATGACAAAATCATTTATGCCATAACTATGGATCATCATGTTTGGCGGCTAAGCATAAGTTTGAATTTTTATTAATATTCATGTTTAATACATAAATATTTTTGTTTCTAAAACCTTCAAAAATGGGTTGTTTGTTATTATCTAAAATATTACATCTATCTTTTTCAAAATTTATTTGAAAACCTTTATCACATAATTGACTAATGCTTAACAGGTTGTGTTTTAAATTTTCTACTAATAAAACATTTGTAATAATAGGAGAGTTAGATATACCAAAGTTGATGACTTCTACAATGCCTATGACAAATCCCTTTGAATTGTCTCCAAATGTTACCGTTCCACCATCGATGTATGTTATATTTGATAACATTTTTGAATTTCCGGTCATATGTTTGGAGCAACCGCTATCTAGTATCCATTTCTCCTTATTTTTTATTTTGGGTACCTGCAAGATAAAAAATGTTTTAATTGGTACCCATATATTTGATTCAGTGTTTTAAATCTCGGATTTTGGCCAATATCTCGGGAAAATATCTCGGCTATCTCGGGCGATATTTAAAACACTTATAACTAAATAGGTTGCCAAATCTCGGATTTTGGCTGATATCTCGGATTTTTCATCTCGGCCATCTCGGGGAGATTTAAAAGCCTGATTTGATTAGGGTCCTAATTGTTAGAAGAAGGTAGCCACACCCAAGATGGTTTAGTACCTTTATAAATATAGTTTTTATTATAGACTACATTTTCTAAGTAATTACTGATATGCTTTTGTCTAATCAAATTATTATTTGTTTTAGGAACCCAAATTTTCATATTTTTGGTATTCAATTTTTGTTTAGATAAACTTCTAGTTTCTATATAATTAATATTTTTAGCATTATTTTCCTTTTGTTTAGAACATTTTTTTAATCCTATTCCATTTCTATTACCTGATGGTTTTGATGTTTTGATAAGATTTTCCAAATCTTGTTTTCCTTTGTTGAATTTTGATACATTATTGGTAATTTTATCTAATTTTTCTTTTAATTCTCTATTTTTTGTTTTCAATAATTCAATACTATTTTTAAAATCAACGTTTTCTTTTAGCAAATTTTCCTTTTCTAGAGTAATGTTCTCACTTTTTATCACATTATTTCTTAATTTTTCTTGAGATATTTCAAGTTCTTCTTCTAAAATAGTTTTTTCATCTTTCAACATTCCTACTTCAAGTTCTAATCTATTTATTTTTACTATATATTCTTTGTTCAATTTTTTAATTTGTCTAAATTTATCATCTAATTCCATGCTAAGTTCAAATAATTCTTCATAGCTAAGTTCCGGACATACCTCATCTTTTTGTGCCATAAAACATACATTAGCTTGTTCTCCGTCACTATCACTATCACTTTCTGAAGATGAAGAATCAGAGTCATCCCATGTTACTTTGAAAGCTTTCTTCTTTTTGAGTTTTGGGAAATCCTTTTTCATGTGTCCGTATTGATCACATTCATAACACTTAATTTGAGATAGATTTGTTGAGTTGGTCTTTCCTTCTTTTTGAAACTTGGTCATCTTTCTAAATTTCTTGAATCTATTATAGTTTTTTGCAATAAATACTATCTCATCTTCATCTAAATCTGAGTCATCATTCTTTATTGATGGAAATGCTATGTTCTTCTTCTCTGAATTTAATTCTTTACGTGCCTGCAAATTAGCTTCATAGGACATCAAATTTCCTATCAACTCTTCAACTTTGAGAGTAGAGAGATCATTAGCTTCTTCAATAGCTAATACTTTTCTTTCCCAATCAGGTGTTAAAGAGTTGAGTATTCGAGAAACTAAATCAAAATCAGTAAACTTAACTCCTAATGCCATAAGATCATGTTGAATAGTTTGAAATCTAGAATACATGTCTACTATAGTTTCATTTTGTTTCATTTTAAATGATGAAAATTGGTTTTGCAAAATTGAAATTTTAGTTTGTTTGACCTTTGTCGTACCTTCATGTGTAATTTGTAAGGTACGCCAAATATCAAATGCAGTTGTACATAACATGACACGTGAAAATTCATTTTTGTATAGTGAACAAAACAAAACATTCATAGCTTTAGCATTATTTGATGCTAAGGTCTTTTGTGCATCAGTCCATGTGTTCATAGCAGTAGTTGGAGCTTCATATTTATCTTGAGTGGCTGACCAAATTTCTAAACCATTAGCTTCCATAAAAATTCTCATACGTGTTGACCAATATGAATAGTTAGAGCCATTAAAAAGTGGGGGTCGTGCTGTGGATTGTCCTTCTTGAAAAATACTTGCCATATTAGAATGATTAAAAAACGTGTTACTGTTCTTTTAAACAAACCTTGCTCTGATACCAATTGAAAGTCTATATGAGTGGATCGTATAGGATATATATACGCAAGTATAAACTGCTAACTATATAATACAACTTGATAAGTGATAGTAGCAAAGTAAATGAAAATAATCACACCAGGATTTTATACTGGTTCGGACCTCCCGTCCTACGTCCAGTCCCGAAGCTCCTCTTCGGAATTTCCTTTCAACTAACCCTCACTTGACCCGGAGGAACAGGTTTACAATAGCAGAGTTTCTTTGTCAAGAATGTGTTCTATAACACGGATGTTGACTATTGAGTACAAATGCTTCCAATATATATATCTATCTAGAGAGTGTTTGAATGAGAAGTTCTGTATATATGGAAGAGATAAATACAAGTAGTTGATTGCTTAGAGATCAGGAATAGATCAGAGTATAAGAGATAAAAGCGTAAGTAGATAAGGTGAATCCTTCTCTTGAATTCCTGATGCTATTTATAGTGATGAAGAGTCTCTATGTGTAGTTGCCTTCATTAACAATCGTTGTATAGTTGCTCCTGTTGGTGATGAAGAGTTGCTGTGAAGAGGAGCGGATGTGTCTCTTCGGATGTGACAGTTGGAGTTTGAAATTACATAGTCGAGCCTATTTTCAGACGTCTGGAAAGTGACCTCAGACGTCTGGCCTTCATATATTTTTTGTGTCTGGTAGCATTTCAGACGTCTGAGTTTATAAACCAGACGTCTGGTCTTTACTTCTGTTTTATGTCTGGATGTATGTCAGACGTCTGATTTCAGGATCAGACGTCTAGTTTCTTCTGAGTTTGTGAACCAGAGAACTTAACCAGACGTTTGGTCTGTGCACTCAGACGTCTGGATTAGTGCATGTTGCTTTTCTTGTGTCTGTATCACTTCTTTTCGGATTCTCTCGACTTGTAGCCTCTTGATACTTCTTTTGAGTCTTGTTCTTGTCTCTTTGGTGATGTTTCTATATCAACTTCCTGTATATGTACATTTGTTTTCCATTGCATAGTTGTGATCATCGAAACCAAGGAATTGATTTCCTAACACATATAACTTATATATATATATATTTGTCATCAAAATGGAGCTTGTATATATTTGTATATAGATATATAGATATTTTATCACGAGTTTGAAATGGTGAAGTTTACATACATCCATTTATTAATTTTTCCCTTATTCAGAAATTTACATTTTAAATTTTATAGTTTAATCAATTTATAGATTCAGATATTTCAATTATTAGAAATTTATCTATTCGAATTATAAAAATTAACATTCCAATAATTAAAATTAGTTAATTATCCCAATATTAGATGGCTAAAAATCCGGGTTGTTATAAATTAGATTTTATCGAAAATGTGTAAGCGATAAATTCAGCTAAATTGTCATACTACTAGAAGTTAATATTCAAATTGTTCGATATTAGTTGATGACTCAATTTACACCTTTGAGTCGCACAACCGCAATGTTGAATACTCTAAATACCACATGATTTAACTAAATTATGGTTGTTATAAATGAATTCATATTTACGAAATATTTATTGTTAAATTTTATTTGATTTCTTTGAATCAATGTTCAATAAAGTACGTGTATAAAAGTTATAATATGTACGTAGGGTTTCGATAAATATTTAAATTGGATTTAAAACTAATAAATAATGATTGGGTTTGGAAATATCTATGAGTCCATATAACCTATACATAGGCCGACCAAACTAGTGGGGAGGATGGACAGTGGTATTTGGTTGAAATATCTGGTTTGAATTGGCGAGGATAAGAGGTAAACTGGGAGATCTAGATCTCCTCATTTTGCTCCTTTCTATTGCCTATACAAACCACCCTTCCTCTCTTATTTCACTTCACCTTTTGGAACCTCCACCCTACTACCTCTAGTCAAAAATTATAAAAGATTTCTCCCTTCATTTCCAAAGAAATTTAAATCATACTAAATCTATTTCAACAGTGTGGTTTTTTCTTGTTTGCTGCAAATTCAAGGAATGTCTAGATTAGATCTTAAGGAGCTATATTCAACATTCAAGGTGCTCATCATGGGCTGGATTTGGCAATTATCTATGTTTATTAATATTCCATATCTATGTATGTTATTTATCTCAATCATATTACTTGTATGTTATTATAATGAATTCATGTATATAGTTGTTGTCCAATCTTAGGTTTGCATATTCATACCAAATTGTTTTAAAAATTGGCATATATTTTTATGTTTTATTTTTGATCAAGATTAAAAAAATAGTTATTTAATTTTTTTTTTAATATGTACTAATTTAATTTATTATAACAACTTTATGTTAACTATGTATATAATATAAACATAACAATGTTTTTTGTGTTAAATTTAATTTTAAACAAATTTACTAGTATAAATATGTTTTTGATTTTTTTAAAAATTAGGTAATATAATAATATTTATATTTTAAACAATTATAAGTAAACTATTTTATATTTTGAAATAAAATGAAAACTATTTCCAAATCCATATAGATTTGATAAATAACTTTTTGTTAAAACCTTTTGGCTGAAAATAAAATAAATAAAAAGTGGAATTTTTAATTTTAAAACATATATTCATTTATATTTACTAATTAGTAATATTTTTTTAAATATATAATATAAATTTACATATAAGTATTTCTTTTAAAAAAGGGATTTTTTATATATTTATATATACAACATACTTTTGAATTTCAGATTTAAAATAGATTTTAATCTTGATCTATTTTTGACCGACATATGAGTTTTTTAATAACAAGAGTGGTACTTAATTTAAGCATATCACTTATATTGGTTTTTCTGGAGATCGAACTCGTGGCCTCTAGAGATCTTACCACTTAAGCTAGTGGTCCTTGACATAAACTAACATAAGATATTTTTTTGGATTTTAATTTAAATTATTTTGACTTGATAATATTATATAAATAAATGAAACAATTATAAATATTGTGTCATATTATATATATGTCTACACGATCTAAACCCACTTTTAAATTTTAAATTAAAATAGTCGTTTCAAATTTTAACTTTAAATTATTACGACTTGGTCAAAATTATTGAAATAAATAATCTTTTATATTATATATACACATTATTTTCAAACTATACTACAAAGGACAAATGTATATATAAAGGGACAAATGCGTCCATTGCGGTGTAAACCCTAATACTTATATACAGGCACATTAAACCATGTACACAACTATATGTTGCACGTGACCTATACACGCGTATGTGTATTTGATACAAATATACATTATATATTTATATATTATATAAACTAAATCAAATCTTTTATATAAACTCTTAAACAAAATAATGATTTTATTCAAAATAAATTTAGATTGGGTATAAATTAATTTAGAATTTATAGACCCAATAAGATCCAAAATGGATTTTTTTTCTAAAATTCCCTCATTTAACATGTTACATGCTAGCTCAATTGCTTTAATGTTATTAGAGCCCAACAACATATGCGGTTTAAATTAGCATTGTTAGGGCTAATGTGACAACCCACCACCTACGATGCCCTGACCTACATATAAATATGGCACTGGCATCGCGAACCTCGCAGACGGTGGATCATTTTGAGGTAAAAATATATAAATACAAATCACAGTGATATCTACAATACTCTACACCTTTTGAAACTCACAACGGAAGGAATAAAATATAATAATTAATGATACAATAATCCTAGGAAAATAAAGTAATACAATATCGCATGTAATAATCCCTTAAAACGAGTTGAAAATCTTGGGATTAAAAAGTGCCTCCATGACGGCCCGACTAAAAGGGGGTCGGTTGGGGGTGCCTACCGAATTCCCTAGCTCTACTCTCTGGAGTAGGGTTTTTTAAAAAGTAATACAATATCAAACATACTTAACTCACAACATTTCTATACACCGTAATAAAATCAGCCTAATGTCTGGGAATAACTACGATAAAATAATAAATAGCTATAAATAAATATGCATCTCCATCATACCATCATGCCTCCAAGTCACCATTAGTCCTCTCTATCGACCTATCGGAGTATAACTAAAAAGAAGTAATGATAGAGGGGGTCGGACATATGTTTGATGAGTGAAACACATCATATAAGTGTAGAATACTAATAAGCCAATTAAATACACTTCTGATTGAAACATTACCTTAACCTGTGTCACCTGCATCCAAGTAGTCAGCTAAACATAATATAATACTATAGTGACATCAAAAGCCAAGGTCTCACTAAAATGCCCATTGGGTCTAATCATATACGAAAATGCTATATCACGATTTAGCCCAAATTCCCAACTTGCCATCGCCACAAACATATGCACACAAACAAACCCAAAGTCCCAGCTCATATGCTCTAAACGTATGCAAACAACCAAGCCCAAAGTCCCAGCTCGAATGTCGAAAATGTTAGAAAACGACCGACCCCAAAGTCCTAGCTCGAATGCTGAAAACGTATGAAAATGACCGACCCCAAAGTCCCTGCTCAAATGCTGAAAACGTATGAAAATGACCGACCCCAAAGTCCCTGCTCAAATGCTGAAAACATATGCAAACGACCGAGCCTATAGTCCCTATTCGAATGTCGAAAACGTATATGACTATTAAGGTCAAGTCCATGCTAGAAATTTTCCTAACAGTCAATGACACTATTGGGATCAAGCCCAAAACTTGTCATCGCCCCAACATTTACGAAGCTACTAGATCAAGCCCCAACTCATCTTCCCCAAACGTTATTAGTGCAATCGAGGAATACTTTTCCCATACGTGTCCCCAGAACGTTTTAGTAGAACCCCTGTATAACAAAATCCACTAAAATAAGACACTTTTTGAAGTAGTTCAAAACATATCAAATGAAATACCAAAACGTTCCTTATCTCGGCATGATCCCGATGCAACGAACTACGTGTGAAACGTATGTGTTATGCAAGAGTTATAAGCATTTGAAGTACATTGGCATTACAAAAATTGCTTAATTTAATAACTTAATCATTATATTTTTATTATTTAATTAACTATTTATAATATTATTCGCATTCTTCATCACTCACTATAAAATGTTTGCTGAACCCATCAACTACAAGCTTTGATTGCCGCTAGAGCCGCCTACAGCCGGCCATACCCGATCCGACCCCACCATTGAGCTCCACATCACCACGCCACCCCAATGTCTAGCTCCAATTGCCTCCACCTCATCAAATCAGAATGCCATCGCCCCATGTTTTGTGCCTAATTCCGGTGAATTCCGACCATCGAGGGTCGGTCAGACCCCGACATAGAACTCCCTTTGGTCTCCTCTTCACAACCATGCCCTCCGATCATCCTATCACCGCCATTTCATCGTTGGATCAAAATGGACGGTTCACATTACTGAACTTTTGGCATGTTTTTTCATCAGTCTGTTAACCCGTTCAATGCACGAACACCACCATTGGATTTGTCTCGTCGAGAACTACAAATTTGATATATAATAAGCCGAGTTTGGAATTTTTTTATATTTCACATTTTTTTTGACGGGCAAAATAAAAATATTATTCTGCACATGCAAACTAGATTATAGTGGCCGTACCACTTGTACAAGTTAACATAGATGTGAGGTAGTGGCACCTCAATAGCTACATACAATAGAAAGAAACTGAGAAAAAAGCATTAGAGTGAGACTAAAATGTATCAAACTACAAAGAGATTAAAAAATAGTCCTCCTTGGAAGAGGAGGATCCACTATCATCAGACGATGAAACATGACCAAGAGCATGTAGATATCTAGAGAAGATGTCTAGATCAAGGACAATCGTGTCACTACAAAATATGAATTTCTTGTCCCATGTGTGGTTTGCTAAAATGATTTGGTTCCACTCCCCAAGGCAACCTTTGTTGGCAAGAGTAAGCTTATCTCTAGTAGCAACATAATAAAGACATCCATCCTCCCGAGGATCTCTAATATACTTATAAAATATGCCAAACTTCGGATCAAATCTCATAAGAGTTCTATCATGATGCTAAACGAGTTCCCTAGAGTGCCATGAAATATGGTCACATGATGGTCCAATCTAAGGCAGACTAGGTGAAAATGGAGGGGATACAGAGCAAGCATCAAACAAAGGAGTACCAGGATAATCATGGTCATCAGGCGGGGTCGAGCCAAGTGCATAGGTAATCTCATTTGGAACCCACCTTTTGACCGGAGGCTTAGGAAGAGGGATCATATAAGATATCAAGATAGGGGTCTCAGGAGTAGTACATTTGCAGTAGTCCAAGGTGTGTCCGAAGGAATGACAGATAGTGCATATATTAGGAGCCCAACTATACTGGGCATCAATGGTAGCGACAATACCTTTAGCCGCCCTTACCTAATATTTCAAGGTTTATCTGGAGTAATTTCAATTAGTGCTTCACTTACACAAGTCTCTTCCTAGCAACCGTATTAGTGTCAAAGCGTTTAAGCTTGCCAATAAGGCTAGCAAGCCAATCCAGCTCAATCATTGGCTGTAAAATAAAGGATTATGAGTGAAATGCACCCAAACATGGATAGAAAGAACTTGCCCTCTAACATTGTCTACTGATGGGTACCATGTAGTAATGATAAAAGACTTTCCCTATATGAAGATCGACTCTGCTTCAACAAAGCGTTGACGTTCTTTGGGGTTCAAGAATTTGAAGGAAAACATAGAATCATCAAAATGAACTTGTAATCTACCCCTAAGTTTCCAAATTTGGTGGCAACAAGCTTTGATAGAGGAGTATGGAGGATTTGCATCAAGGAAGAAACCAACAAGATATTCAGACCAAAAATCAATTCCAGCCTGTACCACTTCAGGAGGAGGCACCATGACTCCGTCTATCTCAAGCGTATTAAATAACTTTGGGACTATATATGCCTGCATTTGGAGGCAAGGGTCTAAATAAGATCGACCATTTTTTTTCGTTGGAGCTTCCATTTCAGTTGAATTAAGAGGAATGATAGGCTGGATAATATTATTCGGAGACTTAGAGGTTGGTAGAGTCACACTCTAGTTTACATTCAGTGTGGATGTTTCAGGCATAGCTGAGTTATTTAGCGTAATTACAATGGCAGGATTGTAGAAGGTATCATTATTGAAGTGGACATTCTGTTGACACGAGAAGTGCATTGAAGAAGCACCTTCCCATTAACTTCAATTGTCTTTGACACCCCACCCAAACCAACCTCGCTGCCCTCCTTCCTATTACAAGACACTGAAATACCCATTTTATCACAAATAGAGAGTATAAACAGATGGATATACCAGGTTGAGATATGGGATCTTGCTCGATTCAGAAAACAGTCCAGGCTCCATGAGTACAGATAGAGACAAGTTGCAAGCATGAAAGCATGGAAGCATGTCAGTGGTCGAGGAGGTATGGAGTGATGAGCGCAAGCAGTGGATGGAGGTAACGTTGCCAGGAGTTAATGTACATAGTGAAGGGTAACTGGAGAAATAGATATTGACAATCAGTCGGTAACATGAAGGGAGCCTGGAACAGGTGAGGTAGAGGGGATAGGTCGTGGATTGAAGCACCTACCAGAGCGGGTGTAGGAAGAGACATTGTTGGATTTTGGATCTGGACCAAGAAAGTCGGAGAATCGACGTATACTCTTCTTCTTCTTCTTCGGCATGAGAGGAGACGAGGACAAGATGTGGAGGAAGGGAAGAAAAAAAGATAGGGTGGATAAGGGGAGGAGTTAGAAGTAGTAGGCGATGAACAAAAGGGGAAGAATTAATTTGCAGCGGTCGCCAATTTTATATGTAAATTAATTTGAACAAACAAATGACAAATATTTCACACTTTTAATTAGAAGGAGATTAACTTTTACTAATTACAATCGCTAAAAATTATATTTTTAGCCATCTTGCCATGGTATACTACATCCTATTCAGGTGTGTATATTAAATAAAATTAGTTTTTAATTATTAATTACATAACTATAACTTGGTTTAAGATCATAAGAGGTGAATTACTAAGTCCTACCAATATATACGCAAATATGATAAATCCCACTTATATAGGTGAATCCTTATTCTCCTTCGATGTTCAGAAATTCCTTGCCTTGAAAATGTTAGATAGCTTTGATTTATTTGCGTTGCTTCATTCACGATGATTGGTTTCATATATTTATTTGTTTAATTTGGATTTGATTTGGTGGATTTGGAATTAATTTAGTGATTACGGTTTTAAAAGTGTAGGAAAGATCTATTAGCGCAAAAGGATTATGTTAGAGATCTATTTATATGCTGGAAAATATAATATCTAGGCTAAATCTCGAAATTATTATATTATGAAAATGCCACATGGTTTGACTTCTTCTAATTTTTATCCTATTTAACCAAATTCAGGAAATTATATATGTTTTCCGATTGTAAATGACATTCTGGACGCAATGGAATAGGTCCCCAAGCTTAATTCCAACTCTTGCAGAAATTTATTATTTTTCCATTTATGTTAAAATTATGATTTACTCTTTTAATTTAATTATTTAATTTCATAAAATTATGGGACGTTTGTAATGACCCGTAATTTTACCACTTTGAATATGAGAGATTTATTTTATTTTAAATAGTTAGATATAGAATTTTCAAATTTAAATAATCATATTCTATGTGATAAATAAGAACGATAACCTTATTTGTAGAATTTGATATCAAAATCAAGAAGTTTAGATTTTCATCAAAAAGTGACAAAAGTCGGTTTTCGATAATATTTAATATACATTCGAATAATTGTTATAAATGGTATAACTCTTTTTAATGGTTATATAATGATATGATAATAATATAAATTTGATTTATAATGATTTTACAAATATATAAACCTGTTTTATAACGATTGACAAATTTTGTCGCATGTTGACAAATCAGCGTCGTATTTTTACAATTAGATTTTAATATTATTTGATATTGTTTTATAACTAAAATAAACTTGTTTTAATTATTTAAAATGATAAGGAACTTATTTTCAAGTTTTGTTTACATAAATAAATAGTTTAACAAAAACGTCAAAATATGACCGTAAAACGTTTTGTCAAAAATCAACGTTTTGTTCAACAAAAGTTGTCGCAACATTGTTGCACCTTTATTTACATATAGATATACATGTATGCATATTTAAATAGGGTAAGTATTAATAAAGTCACTAAACAAGATTACTTTTCCTAAACAAGTTTAGAAATTTCTAGAATATCATTAACAAAAAGTAAGCACAAAAAGACAAACATGTCAAAATCAAATCTAAACAAAATCTTACTTTATTTTACTTAATACTTAAGTGATTAAGATATAAAGTTGTGAAATGAAAGGCGATGGTAAGTGTTGAAAAAGTAAGTTTACTTAAAGGTTAAGTAAGTGTATTTTTGTCATTTCAAGTTATAATATTTTATTCCAAAACTTTTTCTATAAATACCACATTCCATTCTCTTATTTCTTCACACATTCTCTTCTCTCTTTTCTAAAGCTTTCTTCGTTTTCTTCCTTAGAGTTTTAATGGCGTATTCTCTTCTTTTCCCTTACTAACTTTCTTAAAAACATATCAAATCAATTCCAAACTCCACCAAACTTTGCCAAAGACCTTAGAATACCATTAAAACATGTTTAGCCTCTAAAAAGTATAAAAATGATGGATTAGAGAGGGGAGTGGCTCTTGGCCATGAGCATAAAAGAGGAGAATGAGGTATTGGCTTGGAGCCAAGTGCAAGTGGAAATGTTGTAGTGACTTTTGATTGAAATTCGGGATATTAGCGAAGTGTTGTGATGGATTGAATGTTGGCCGTAGAAAGTGAAACGAATTGGTTAATGGTGAGAACTAGATTTAAATATATATTTCTTAGTAAAAGTAGTTATGATGTTATGATAATTAACACCATTTAGTATTAATGTAACGACCCGGATTTTATATATATTTAAATTGATAATTAATTTAGTTTTTGAATAAAAATTGTGAAATTAATCGATAAATTGAGGCGAGTTTCCCCGAAGTCAAATAAATTCTATGTTAAATCATTTAAAATTTAAATATTGTATATATATGTATATATGTGAATATATATGTATATGGGCATATATGAGTAAATTTGAATATATATATATATTTGAATTTGAATTTAAATCTTAAATAAATGGGTTAGAAATAAATATAAAAATATAGACTTTGGACACAAGGAAATAAATAAATGATTTAAACTTAGAATTGATGGTTAATAATGATTTGAATTTATAAAATAAATATAAGATAAATTATAAAATATAAAGTAAACACATTGGATAAATTTTACCAACATATTAAATTCATTTAGTTATAAAGTAGTAAGACAAAGCAAAGGAACAAAAATATTCAAGTGTAAACAAATACATATTCATGAACCACTTGCCAAACGAAGAAACAAACATATACATTCAAAAAGAAATACAAATATATAAAGTATGAAGCTTGCTAAGGAAGCCACCAATTATCTCAAACATGTATAGCTGAAATGAAAGCAAATATATATTTGTACAACTGATAATTAATGCAAGCCAAAGTTTTATCATCTCAGCCAGCAAAGAAATCTGCATAGCCCCCAAAGCAAGAAATATCCCTGCCTCTTGTACAAACATATAATAATATCACCTGTATTCATTTTATACATATCATCTTCTCATTTCAGTCTCGTTCCATTCCAAACTGAGAAAACTAAAGTATATCATCTCAAATTTAAACGAAGCTTCAACCAAAACAAACAAACTCAAATCAATACAACCAGATATCAAAGGAAATGGTTTCAGCAAGCTTGTTTCCTTCACCAAGCTCTGTTTTCTTTCTCTGGAAAACACAGTGAGTAACCTCATCTTTTGAAATTTAAAATATAATCTGTTGCTTGCACATTAGTGAATAAGTATGGGTGTATTGGTGCATATCTATATATATATATACATATGTATGAGTTTCCGGAATTGATGTGGTATGCAGGCTATTGTTCTCTGTTCTAAAAACTCTGAACATAAGTTGCTTCAAAAAAAAAAATCATTTCTCTTGATCTAAGCATGGTTTGAATTCAAGCTTAAAACAAAACTTGGTTGGTTAATCATAAGCTTTAGTCTAAAAATTTATTTAAGTCAAAATGAATCAGTATTATCTCTAGAAACCAAGGAAACTGAGAATAACTTTATATCAGTCAAAATTCAAGTTACTTAATTTATGGATTCAGATAGGTAACTTGAATTCGTATATTTAACTTGATTTTTAAAGCTTGAATCATGATTTTTAGAGCTAGGACTTGAGAGCAGTTCGACGTTGAAAGGGAAATGGTTTTTGGTCAAACGGCGGTGGTCGGAGGCATTAGAGAGGCTGGGGTTCCTCGTGAAGGTGAAGGAGCCTACAACGGGGTTGGAAAAAATGGCTGGAGTTGTTCTAGTTTAACGAGGTGACGACGGCGAACGATTTGTGTTTGTAAACCTAGTTTTACCAAGGCTAAGAAATTTGATTCGTTCGACGTCCACGGTGGATCGAGTGCTGCGTGCTTTTGGGAGATGTCGACGAGGTCATGGCTGGAGTTTCTTGTTGTCTGGTGGTCGGAGCTTCGTGGTCGAGGCGAAGACAGGTTTGGTGATGAGGCCAATTCGAGTTCCAGGTATCGAGATTGGTACTCGATTTTGTTTTCGAGTTGATCCTAAAGTTTTGGTGGTCGCGAATGGATTTGGAGCTGATTGTTGATATGCTTGACGTCGTGGTGACGATCGGAGATGGCCAGCGATGATGTGCACGTGCACAAGCACTTTGTGCCTGGGTGTTTTGTTTTGCGTGGGAAGAACTAATGTTTTCTCACGTCGTACTCGAGTAATTCGAGTTGTTTACTTGAAGTAAAAAGAGAAGGGCTCGGGTCAGAAAATTTTGTTCCAGGTTTTGAACCAGAAACCTGTTTTTTGAATTTTAAAACTAAATTTAAATTTTAATCAAGTTTTTAAAACTGAGTTTAAAGCAATAATGTAAATAAAGATTCTAGTTTGAATGGACATTTAGTTTGAAGATAAATAAAGTTTTAAATTCAATTTGTTTTATTAATATAAAAGCAATTAAATGTATGGGAGAATTTGAATTTAAAATGGATTTGAAATTTGTAAATGAAAATTTAAACAAGTTGAAATTTAAAATCTTAAACCTGGACTGAAAGTTGAAATTGAATTCCAGATTTTGAAATGAAATTAAGTTTTTATAAATTTAAATCTTTAAATAAGTTTAAATGTTAAGGTCTTCTTTTAATATGTGAAATCTAAAGTAAATTGATTTTAAACTTTATTAAGATTAAATAAGAATTCATTCTAAATCTTGAAATAGAAATGAAGTTTTAAATGGAAATTTGAGATGAATGGTTTCAACCATATTGTAAATAATCATTAAATCATAAATATGAATGTGTTACTTTAAAAAAATGAAGATTTATGATTTAAAATTCATTAATGAATGAGTTCCTAATGGTTAATTAATTTATGATAAAAAATGATTAATATAAGAAATTTTCTTTAAAAAGGTGATTAAAGAAATTTAATAGTTAATGAAATCATTAACTAAGATTATTTGAACAATTAATTAATGTGACTAATTTTAACAATGAATTTAGATAAATTAATTTAATAATGATCATGTGTGGAATCATTAAGTATAATTACTTAATATAAGTAATCAAGGAATTAATTTATTTAGTGTAATCAATTGAGTTAACTTGATTAGTTTAAGTTAAATTTCTTAAGTATAATTCAGAATAATCACTTGAAAATTTTGGAAATATAATTACTTAGAAAAGTGATTAATAGATAATTACCGGTTGTGATTAATTGAATGATAATCAGTAATTTGGGTATAAATATTTGTTATTAATCAAGGGGTTAATTAAATTTATTAATTAAAGGATTAATTAATGATTGTAATTAGTTAAGATAAATTAAGTAATTAAAGATTAATTGATTCATTAATTAAGATTGATTAGTTAATAATTAAAGATTAACTAATGAATTTGAAAGGGAAATGTATTTCAAATAATTTGTAATTAACTTATGATAATTAACCTGGATTAATAATTAATACATCTGATTTAAATTAATCAGTTGATTAATAAGTTTATTTGTGAATGTTTGGACTTGACTGAATGATTGAATTGTTGATATTCCCTAATCTGTGATGCTGTGTGATATATTCTGATTTGTGTGTGATCTGTACTGTAGTCCATTTATCTGGGATGAATGTAATATATTATCTGTAATTTATATATCTGTGATCTGTGATCTATGAATGAAAGATGAGCGTTGTAGTTTATACCGCTTATCAACTGTAATTCTGTATTTTGATCTATGATGATTAAATGATGTTGCACTACTGTGTGAAACCCCTGGACCACACTTTTACACACACAAATATGGATTTCACGTGGAAATCGGTTAAGTCATAGATGATTTAAATTTAAAGTTTTTGAAATTGAAATTTTAATTTCAATTGATTTTGGAAATAGATTTGGGTTAAATATTAAAGCCTTTGAAAAGGAGTTTTTTAAGATAAAAGTTATTTTGAATAACTTGGTAAAGTTTCCAATTTTAAATAATTTAATTTGAATTTGAATTCAAAATTTTGAATTGAATTCAATGATTGGAAATTATGGTTAAAGATGTTATAAATGTGTTTATATGAATACAAACCATTTTGAAAGTATTGTTTGAGAATTTGAATTTAACCCAAGGACTTTAACTCGTATAAATGAATCAGATTTTCCGAAATGAAAACTATTTGTTTTTAAATAATAGAAGCTTTCATATAAGGAATGAATTTCCAATTTGTGTCAAAAGAATTCCAAGTTTAAAATGGAAATGGTTTTCCAAGTTATGAATAAATCTTTGTGAAAGATTATTGAACTTTGTTTTGAAATTGGGAAGATGCACCTTTTGTATAAAAGTTCGAAATGGAATTGTTTTGAAAGCTATCAGTTAAATCTTTGTTTTGAAGATTTAATGGGTTAATCCAATTGAAATGGAAATTGATTTGGGAAAATCTATGAATAGATCTTTGTGAAACTGGGTAAACTTTGTGAATTGAATCTTTTTATGTAAAAGATTAAAATGGTAATGTGTTTAAACCATTTGAAAGAAAAGTTTGGGTAATAAGTTATGACTTAACTGAAATCCCATATCCATATGTTTTTAAAATATTGCACTCATTATTCGGTTTAGCCGGGAGAGGACTTTGTATCATATTACCCATTCCGAATAATGATACGACGTATATGGATAGCATTTGAAGACCGGTGGTGAAAACCGGATACTTTCTAAAATGAAAGGATTACCATCGATTGTCTCTGCATCGGCTGATCCCCGGTATAGAGATTTTAGCACCCTTTGTGATGGGAAGTCCGGACATGATTAGAAATTATCCGAATTTGCAAGGGCTTCTTTCGAAGTGCCTTCGGTTCTGTTCGAACCCGGAACAGACTTGTATGGTTGTATGTCTAACACTACACTTTGAGATATAAAGCTGATTTCTTTCAAATACATTTCTGTTTGGTGGCAAAGATTTATTCTCTTAGCTTAACACCTTTCTTTAAGACGTACGAGCTCAGAGGTTATGTAGTTGAAGGTTATCAGTGATATACTACCAATTTGGTAGTGTGGCATGCTAAGTGTTGCTGTGTGTTGCTGATCATTTGTTGATCAAAGCATGGCTTCCGTGTAAAGCGTAGCTTTGCGGACGAGACCTCATCGAGCCTCACAAACCGATAATGGTTGAAACAGGAAAGTGCGGCAAGGTTTCAGGGGTAGCTCCCCTAGGGTATGTCCATTCCTTCTGGAAAAAGGTGGTATCATGGTATGGAGCCCAGATATTTACTTGTGTGGTTGCTCCAATCTCATTTACTGTGTGATTATTGCTGTGTGATCGAGGCGCCTCAGATAAAGGTCGCAAACGACCAGGGGTGGAATATCTCAGGTTTACTACCCGGGAAGGGGGTAACCGGCCTTGTGTTGGCAGAGAGCCAGGTGGTTCTCGGGGCGTCCCTCTAGAGGCGTTCCCATGTGGCATAGGAAGTTCCTTAGCCTGACCATTTGTTGGAAAATCCAATCAAACAATACGAACCCAGTACGGTTTTAGTTGTAGAACCTGCCATTTACTTATGGTGGTCACCACTGTTTAGATGGCAGCTATAGTAGGCATAGTGCGAAATGCCTATGCTGGATAAGATTAATATTATACTTTCGAAATGTTTTCTGCACTATGCACTAGTAATAATATCAAAAGAGTTTTTCTTGCGTAGGAAGCATGTTTGACTATCATAAGGAGAAATCTCCTCTAATTCTGCGTTTGCATTGTGTGTGTGGCGGGAGGCCTTATGGTAGTTTCATTTTCCAAAAAGCATTGCGGATTTCAATGTTTAAAATTCTTTTGTTGTTTGTTTTAAAGATAAACTGTTTTTGTTACTCACACCAGTCCCATGACTGACTCGGAGTTTATTGTTCCCTTCCTAAACCTGGGTGCCCACAATTTTCCACACGGGCAGTCTAGAGTTGGGGTTTTCAGATAGTCAGGGTTAGTAGACTAGTTGGAGCTAGTTCAGTTCTTGGAGTTCACGGACCGACGTTGCTTATCTTTGTGGTTCGAGCTTGACATTGGAGTGGTTGGACTTAGCCTCTCTGACTGATCATTTGGAGTTATCACTTCTGTTATTTCCGCTGTATCATTATTTATCTCTGATATTGTTGTATCATATTGATATCATTGTTGTATATCATTCTGGATATTGTATTCATTGGAGTTGTATATGATATCATTCATTTCTTTCTTCCGCTGTGTTGTTATACTTAATGGTGTTATAAGCTCCAGCGAGCTAGATTCAACGTTTGAATCTGCGGCATTCTAGTACAAGTGAAGTACGGGTGCCGATTTTCGAAGGCCGAGTCAGGATCGTTATAATTAATATGAATGTTTGGATGTTATATGGATGAGTTTGTTTGAATGGATGAATTGTTGATGATAATTTATCTTAGCGAAATTGGTTATGTTTACTTATTTGAAATGATTAACCATTCCCTTTGTTAAATAAGACCATTTGTTAAAAATTATATATTGTATATTTGGAACAGTAAGCCTCTTTTCAAAATCAATTATGAGAAAGAAATTCATTTTGGAAAAAGATAGAAATTGATTTGGAAATCCAAAAGTTAAAAATAAAAAGTTGAAATTATTTTGAAAATGGAAATTAGTGTTTTAAGATTTTAAAGTTAATGAATTCTAAAGTTTTAGAATGTGAAAAAAATAAATAGCTTATGATTTAAGAAGTTTAAAAGATAAAATGTTGAATATTAATGAAATATGAAATATTTGAAAATAAAGTGAAAATGAGTTTTAAATTAATAAATTAGTAAATTATTGATTTAAAATGGTTTGTGAATGTTTTATAAATAATAAAACCCAATTTGAAGAAGTTTTGGCAAATACTGAAAAACAAGTAAAAAGTAGGCGTGTCTCGTAATGGTAGTTCACGATTTTGCGTCGGAAAAGCTAAATGAATGTGCAAGATAGAAACGGAGTCGAATTTTTTTGAAATAAGAATTTTATGAATCATTATAACCATAGTTTTCAAATGGAAAAGAAAAACCAAGATTTCATCTCGTAGATTTTAAAATACATCCAAATCAAGTTTTAAGGAAAATCGCACTTTTGTAGTTAAGTGACCAAAGTATAAAATTCTTTAAAATGAATATTTTAAATGTTTAAAAATATGAAATAAATTTGATAAATATGTTAAAATGCTTTAAGATAGATTTGAATTGAAAAATATGGATTTTAAATATTAAAAAAGTTGTTTTAAATTGAATCAGCTTTTTAAGCACTTTCCGCAGCATTTTTCTACTGACGTTTCAATAACTTTAGAAATAAAGATTTAAACTTAGTGATTCTTTCCGAATCTTTTATAAATGTGTTTAAATAAACAAGTTAGTATTTTAAATATGATTTGGAAGTTTAATAAGAGTTTAAATAAATGGTTAACTGAAATTGTTTATAATACTTAAACGATAATTTTTTCCTTAAAAGTGTTGAATGTAACAACAAACTGAGTATACGGAAATGACTAGTACACTTGTCCCGCCTGTGAGATATGAAAAGATAAAACAAGGTGTGTAACTAAGGTTAGGAATGGAGCAACCAGTGCCCTGAACTTACCTAGCCTCTGTTTCTCTTTCTAGGTGAGAGGTAGAATGTGTCGAAGGGAAAGCCCGGATGCTCTAGATGAAAAGATCATATTTAAGTTTTTCTAAAATAAATATGATCGAACAAGGTTTTTCACTAGTATAAAGAATGTTCTAGTCAAACTCTGTATTAAGTTATGTGGAGGGAAGTTTGTGCTATCCGCGTAAATTTAAGATTTTCCACCGTTATTCCACATGTCATACGAGTTGAATACAAAAATTAATCTGGGTAAAATTTGTTTAATCGTTTACTTAATATAAATGGTTTTGGATTTACAGTAAACTATGTCTTAAATAACATTGTTTTTGACCCAGTTAAGACATGTTTTCGGAAGATAGAATTTTTAGAAATTAAATGACTTGAAGATTTTCAAAGTTAAAAGAATTTTGATTTATCGGTAAAAAGTTATAATGAAAAGAGGCTTAACGAATCCTATATACACATATTCACATTTTTATTGATGATTGGATTTCGAAGAGACCGAGGTCAGATCTGGGTAATTTCAATCTGAAAACCACTTCGAACTAATTTACGTTACGAAGTAAAACATATTGAAGATAAGATCATTAAAGATGAAGATATTCATGATGTAGGGCTACTTCCATTAGACCATCGACGAAATTTACCATATCATATATATTGGCAGTAGTACTCCTTAATGAAATTCTTCGAATTGCAAGGACTAATCGCTACTGATCTTAGGAGTGATTCCCAAAACAGGATGCGGTAGGAGGAGTGCCATTCAGTCCCAGAACGAACTTGTATGGACAAATGTGTGACGTTGCATTTTAAAATCACATTAATTGATCTCTATAAACATATCATCTACTTGGTGGTGGAGAAGGCAACTTCTCTTAGCTTAACACCCTTTCCTAAGACATACGAGCTCAAGAGTTATATGTTTGTAGAAATCGGTTGCGTGATTATGGAATGACAATGTGACATTCAAAGAAGAAGGATGTTTTACTATATGAGAAGGTAATCGTTACCTCAAGCCTCACACCCGGAAATGACCAAAACATGGTAGATGCGGCAAGGCTATGTGGTTCGCAACCATTAGGGTATGATCATCTCCTTTGAGATATATTTCTATCCGCTATGACGTTTGGGTTTAAATTAATGTGGTGTATGGTAAATGAGCGCTCGGATAGGTCGGTAATGACCGGGGTAATGACATATTCGGTACTATCTATGTGTAGATGTAGGCCGGTCTTGTGTTGGTAGAGGGTAGATGTTCTGTAGCCTTGGTACATTCCTTTAGAGATGTACAGCCTGAAGGTAGTCTGTAATGACCCGTACTTTTGACTATTGTAAGTTATTAAATTTAATGTAATTATTGGATAATTAAATTGTTTAAATTTAACATTGAAAATTATTTGGATAATTGGATTCGGGATTTAATGAGAATGAAAATGGCATCGAAAATTAGTTTAAATTTTATTAAAATATGAATGAAGATGTTTAACATTTAAAATTGGATTTAAATGTGAATAATTAAAGTTTGGAAATTTTATATTATAATTAACGAGTAAAATATATATATATATATATATATAGCCATTTTGGTCACTATCTCGGATTTCGACGAAACTAGTTTCATCGGATCCGTAATAGTGAATTATTGTAGAATTTCAAGTTTCGTAGTGATCAGACTTGTCGTTTGGCCGTACGAGCATGAAACGCGTAGAAATTAATTTTGGAATTTAATTAAAACAATTGACTTTGGAAAGCTATCTTCCGCATACGATCAAATTAGACCTCAAAACTAGTTCAATTGTGTTCGGAATGGGGGTAAAACATTATTAAAGCCAGGCGACATGCTGCGTTTGGAGTTCGAAAATTCAGACGTCTTAGACTAGATATTTTTCTAATTTAAAAAAATAATATATATAACCCAAACACACCTATTCGAACGAGTCTAACCCACGTCCCATTTTCTTTGCCGTATCTCACTCCCTATCCCCTTTCTATCTCCTTCCTCTTTTAAAAATCTAACAGCCGATCAAATCATAAAAAAAAAGAAAATCATCTTGATCCAATCGCGTCATCTGGGAGTGTTGCGGCCGAGCGCGCATAGGAGAAACGATGGAGGCGTGATCGAGCGCAGGCGTCGACATTGGCATTAGCTTAAGGTTTGTATTTTGGGGCTTTGACACATGCTCTGGCGACGGCGAGACAGTCGTAGGGGGGGAACGGCTACGGTGAGGTTGGCGGCAAGTTCGATCGACGTCAGAAAAGAAAACTAAAAGAATGTCGCGATCTAGAAGGTGCACGCGCGTGTTAACCTAGTTCGTCGCATTCGGCTTGGAGGAGCTAATGCTTGCCTGGATGTTATCGAACAACAGTGATGATGGGGGTAATGTGTTAACTTTAATTAATTAGTTAATTATTTTGTTAACTATGTTTTAAATTTTAACCGTATATTAATAGAGATCGGATTGTTGCATACGAGGTTGATTTCGGATGAAAGAGACTGCATTGGAGCCGTATCGACAAGCTTTACGCTATGGAGTCGATTTCGCATCGATTTGGTTAGTTTGAATTTTTCAGATTCAAATAAAAATGTGAGTGTTTTTACGCTCACGTTTGACTATTTTATTTTTATGTTAGTAAAAATTTATCGTGAAGTAGTTTAAATTTATTGATGGTTATTGGATAAATTTAAATTGACATTTAATTGACATCTTAATTTATTGATAGGATTTGAATTGATAGTTAGATTGCATTAGAATTTAACTGCTAGTAAAATCCCCTATTTTTGATAATTGGTTGATTTTTGTGATTTTTGACTATTTGGATGATGGATGGTGATGGATGAAATTTGATTGATATTTTGGATGTTTATTTATGTTTAATATATCCTGTTACCTTCATATATATTGTTTACAGTGTATAAAACTGTAAATTGAATTATTTTGAATAATTTAAGAAATAGGTTGAAATGATATATACCTATGACATTTATTTTGGATTGAAATGATATATATCCATCCTTGAACTAAATTGAAATAACCGATTCACTTGGCCATAGGATAGAAAATTATATACGGATACCGGATTGATTAAATTAAATGATTTTTAAATTTTTGTTTTGAAATTATTTAAATGATTTGACTTTAAGAAATAAAAATCGAATTTTTGGAAATCGAACTATTTTCTAACTTGACCTCGAAGTATTGAAATTTAAGTTGATAACAGGAATTGTTTAAATAATTGAAGTTGAGATTTTGAAGTTATAATCGAAATATGATTTGAATTTCAGAAATTTATTTGTTTTAAAAGATTGGACTTTTCATGTGGACTTTGAATATTGCTAGGTAAAAGTAATATAAATGATATTTCAAAAATTTAGCTTGGAAGTGGATTATATTTGAAGATTTGGATTTTTAATTGAATATTGAAAGTTAATTTGATTTGAGTGATTTGAATCAATATTTTGGAAATCGAACTCGAAATTTATATAAATCGTAATGGTTTAAATTTAAGAATTGAGTTGAAATTTAATCTTTGAATCGAACCGTTGAAATTAAAATTAATTTAGAATTAGAATTGAAATTAATTTGGAATTGAAATTGTGGGATTGAATTGAAATTGATCCAAGTCGGAATTGAAATCAATTAGAATTAAAAGAGAAATCGAATTAATTTGGAATCGAAATCGAATTTATTTGAATTGAAATTTGAACCGAAGAAAAATTCGACTTGAAATCAGAATTGAATGGATTAAATCAGAATGGAATTTTGAAACTGATTTGAATTGGAAAATTGGGAATTGAATCAGTTTGACTTTGAAACTATTTTTAAATGAATTATTTTTAGTATAAACAATTTAAAATCTATATTCTTTAAATATTCAATTTTATTTTTGATTTTACAAACCATTTTACTATATAAACCATTTTAATACTCCAACTATATTCTATTAAACTATTTTGACTATTTATCTATATTAAAACTATTAAAACATTTTTCTAAAAAATTCAAACTGGTCAAAGGGTGGAATGTTTTTATTTAAATCTTGGATTTAATTACGAATTGGGTTAAAGTGAATTATAACCAAAATTGTAATTCGAATCAAGTTTTGAAGTGAAATCGATATGTCGAGTTGAATTAACATTTGAAGTAAAAATATGGTTTTTGAGTAAATATGATGATTTCGAAATGGATTTGATTTTGAAGTAAATATGATATTTTTGATACCAAATATGAATTATTTTCGAAATGTAAAAGTACCAACCGGTGTGTAAAATGACGTTTGGTTGTTAAAGAGACCGGGGCCGCTTATTGGAATATTCTCTGTCAATATTGGAACCACTTTAACAACTGTGTACGCGGTGGATGATATCCAGAATGTAGTTGTTGAATTGGCGACGTTTACTGGAATGAAGTAAGTGAACGATGATGGATAGCTTTGACAATCGTGTCATAATTAAAATGACTAAAATAGGAGCTTATGTCTAGCCATTGAGGTTAGCTACCTCTAGCGACGTTGATCCCTCGTATTACTATTGTGATTTCAGATTCGATGGGTGCACCTTTGTCGGTTGGATTGATTGTCGCGGTCGGCCACGGTTGGGTTACGATCAACCAAAAAGGGTAAACTGGTAGAATCCTACCTTGGGCATTGCCTCATGTGCCTTGTCATATTTATCCCTATACGAGCCCAGTACGACTTTGGTTTAGAACTGTACAAATGTGTTAAGGTGGATCAATGTAAAGCCTTAACGCTATTTTGATATTTATTTACTGATAGACATTATCTATTATAGCTTATATTACTATATATAAATAGTTTAACGGATCCTTAGGAGATGGAAAATCCCGTAACATCTCTTAAGTTATTGCACTCATATTTCGTGATATTGATTTGACTTACATAAGAGTATTTTAGTCTTGACTCGAGTGTTTTGTCTTTTCATTGTGCTTGGGTCAGTCCTGATTTTTTCAGCGTATTGAAGATTACTCTTGGAGGACGAAGACGAAGATTTGGTATATTACTATTATTATTATACCCTGCATCATGCTATTTTGCTGTATTGGTTATTTATCCCTAATGTATATATAACTCTGATAAATGTGTATAGATTATAATCAAATGTATGATATAAACAGCTTCATGAACTGTTATTTGATTATTATATTTTATCGTTTCCGCTATGAGATTCTGTGTTTGTTTTCTTCTTCTTTTCTTATTTTTCTTAATTATCCCCATTGATTATCTACGTTCCAGATTGTTTAAGTCGGACATGTGTGGATTATTGTCGATTTAAACCTTCCGAAATGTGGGTCGTCACATAGTCCCTTCACCTGGTCATTTGTATGGAATCTATTCTCCAATAAATGCCTGCCATTTTGTTTGTAGAACCCACTTTGTGGCTAGTATGCAGGAATTTAATCAATGTAACAATTTCGGCTAAGATTAATAAGTTTACTTGCAAATGTTTTCAATGAATGTCATTAAAAATAATATCAAATGTTTTGATAAAAATGTTTTGGTTATCATAAGGTGAAAACCCGTTTGTGTTTATGTGCGGCGTGGTCTTATGAGGTACTCTTTCTTTTCAAAAGGTTTTTTTGTCACCAATCTTTGATCTATGACACTGTCATTTAAGATTCGTGTTTCTCACGCTGGTTTGTCAGACTGATCTGGGTATTTTTATACTCAGGTCAGATCCGAGTAGTTTCAGGATTAGCTGAAGATGCTTGGAGTTTTCAAAGGAGAGTTGGAGATCTTCATCACGTATGAACGTTTTCTATTTCCGCTGTAATTTGTTTGATGTTTTCAGCAATTGTAAGGATAGGTATTATAACTGTCCGAGCTGAATTTAGGTTGGACTTTGATATATGTATTTTAAAATTTTCCGCTGTAAAGATTATTGTTTAATAATATATGTTATTCCATTCGAGCGAGATTCTGTTTTGTCTATTTTTCTTTCTTACCTTTAAAGATCCATCTTTCGTGCAATTTGGGTTAGACATGTGTGGTTTATTGTCGACTCAAAGGGTGTGGAAATTTGGGCCTTTACATTTGGTATCAGAGCTTAGGTTGAGCAAACATCTGAGCCTGATAGGGGCAAAGACTCATCAGAGATAGAGTTAGTAATACTCTATGATGAGTAACTCATTAGAGATAGGGTAAGTGACACCCTCGAATGAATTAAGAGTATTATGTATATGAGTGTGTATTTGTTAATGTTATATAAAAATGATTTTGTTTTGAAAAATTGGTAAATGAAATTATTTTACCTAGGATTATATTTTGGATATAAAAGATATTTTCAAAATGATATAGTTATTTATTGAATATTTGGTTGTTAAGGTATGATAAAACTATTATAAAAAATTAATCAATTATTTAAATTAAAGGTTTAAATATAAATACCTTGTGAATTAAGTTTCACGATTTGACTATAAGGTGTTTGATAATAAAATTGGTCTAAGGTTAAGAAATTTAAGATAAACAAATTTATGAGCATGTTTTACAAATAAAATGATCGTGTAAAAGATAAATGTGGAGAGTATTTTATATAAATTTTGAGAATTTAAATCGTGGTATTTTGGAAAATAATTTTGAAAGTTTAAAAGGAAGTTATGATGATTTTAAGAAATGGATTTTGTAAATAGGATTTTTATAAATAAAAGTAATAGTAAATAACTTGTAAAGATACGTATAGTATTATTTCAAATAAATGATTTAAAAAGAAGAAGTATCTTAGGATAACTAGTTCGAGTGGTTTGGAAGTAACTAAAAATGGACAAAAGATGTGTTAGGATGGTAAACACTTCTCTTAAGTATTATCCTTCTAGTTAAGGGGATATATGATACTATAGGTAGTTCCCAGTTCTTTAGTGTCATTTTGGAGTTACTCGATCTGTATAATTTTCTTAAGTTAAAGAGATAATGAGAATCATTAATTAATAAATTGATTAGTAATAAAGAAGCATCTTTATAAGAATGTTTTAACCAAAGATAATTTTGGATCATAAATTGATAGGATAAAATGGGATTTTCGACGATTTTGAACGGTCGGAAATTTCCAAATCACACCTAAGAGCTAAGAAATTTACGAAAACTTTTGGTAATAGATAAATAATTGTGAAATGCCTTGAGTAAATGAAATTAAATAAGTATAATTTATAAATAAAAAGGATTTAAAAGCTGAGAATTTGAGAATTTAAATACCGGTGACTTTGAAATTTGTTCTTCAAAGCTGAGAAAATAATAATAGTATTAAGTAAGAAATAAGTTTTATAACTTATGAATTTGAGACGATAGTAAATTACAACAAGTTTTAAATTTGTGAAACGCCCTGCTTTAAGTAAAACCAATTTGAAATTTGGGATTTGTATATATACTCTTAGGATACAAAGGTGTATTATACAAATATAGATTTAAGTCATGAACTATTTACACTTAAGTAATATTGTAAGAGATAATTCAAAAAAAAAAGGATTTAGTATGAAGTGAATGGTTATGAAACATAAATTTTAAATGGTTGATTAAACCAAAGTTGTGTTTGTAGGTGTTTATAAACTTAAGTAAATTTTTAGGAATGGTTTCCTAAGTGTTAACCAAAGGAAATATACTAAGGAAAAAAATGAATGTAAATAATAAAGGATGTGAATAAATATGTAAGTTGTATGTAGATCATTTCGTCACATGAATTTGATCTAAGATTCGAGTACGGAACTTTGAGGTGTTTACACCGATCTGAGAAAGGATTTATCACTTGATTCTTGACTGCGAACATTGATGAGGGTTTGTGGTTGGGTACTTGAGCTTTCTATCATAGTTGAGAACTATGCAAGGAAAGCAAATGTTTCTGATCAAGAAGTCTAATCAAAGTCTGCACTAGAGGATCGGGGACCAATACTAGTTCGGAATAAAATTTGTGTATTCGAATAGGAGATCGAATCAGATAATTATACTGATGATTTAGGTACATCTTATGGGTTTAAGTTTATGAAATATAGTTTTAGACAAACTCTTTTGGGTTTTAGGTTCGGTTTAATTTCGAGGATGAAATTCTTCTAAGGAGGGGAGAATGTAACGACTCGTAATTTTACCACTTTGAAAATGGAATATTTAATTTATTTTTAATATTCAGATATAGAGTTTTCAAATTTAAATAGTCATGTTTTATGTGATAAATAAGAATGATAAACTTATTTTTAGAATTTGATTTCAAAATCAAGAAGTTTGGATTTTCGTCGAAAAGTGACAAAAGTCGGTTTTCGATAAAATTTTATATACATTCGAATAATTGTTATAAATGATTAATAATTCTTTTTAATGGTTATATAACGACGCAATAATAATATAAATTTGATTTATAATGTTTTTAAAAACATATAAACTTGTTTTATAATGATTGACAAATTTTGTCGTACATTGACAAATCAACGCCGTATTTTTACAATTAGATTTTAATATTATTTAATATGGTTTTATAACTAAAATAAAATTGTTTTAATTATTTATAAATGATAAGAAACTTATTTTTAAGTTATGTTTACATAAATAAATAGTTTAACAAAAACGTCAAAATATGACCGTAAAACATTTTGTCAAAAATCAATGTTTTGTTCAACAAAAGGTGTCGCAACGTTGTTGCACCTTTATTTACATATACATGTACACATATTTAAATAGAGTAAGTATTAATAAAGTCACTAAACAAGATTACTTTTCCTAAACAAGTTTAGAAATTTCTAAAATATCATTAACAAAAAGTAAGCACAAAAAGACAAACATGGAAAAATCAAATCTAAATAAAATCTTACTTTCTTTTACTTAATACTTATGTGATTAAGATAAAGTTGTGAAGTGAAAGGTGATGGTAAGTGTTGAAAAAGTAAGTTTACTTAAAGGTTAAGTAAGGGTATTTTTGTCATTTCAAGTTATAATATTTTATTTCATAACTTTTCCTATAAATACCACCTTCCATTCTCTTATTTTTCCACATCTTCTCTTCTCTCTTTTCTAATGCTTTCTTCGTCTTCTTCCTTTGAGTTTTAATGACTTCTTATCTTCTTTTCCCTTACTAACTTTCTTAAAAACATATCAAATCAATTCCAAACTCTACCAACTTTGCCAAAGACCTTAGAATACCATTAAAACATGTTTTAGCCTCTAAAAAGTGTAAAAATGATGGAGTAGAGGGGCGAGTTGCTCTTGGCCGTGAGCATGGAAGAGGAGAAGGAGGTATTGGCTTGGAGCCAAGTGCAAGTGGAAATGTTGTGAAGTTTGATTGAAATTTGAGATATTAGCGAAGTGTTGTGATGGATTGAATGTTGGTAGGAAGTGAAACGAATTGGTTAATGTGAGAACTCGATCTAAATACATATTTCTTATAATTTAAAATTAATTATAAAATGGTTAGTAAAAGTAGTTATGATGTTATGATAATTAACACCATTTAGTATTAATATGAACGTTTGAATGTTATATGGATGAGTTTGGTTGAATGGATGAATTGTTGATGATAATTTATCTTAGCCAAATTGGTTATGTTTACTTATTTGAAATGATTAACCATTCCCTTTGTTAAATAAAACCATTTGTTAAAAATTATATATGGTATATTAGAAAAGTAAGCCTCTTTTCAAAATCAATTATGGGAAAGAAATTCATTTTGAAAAAAGACAGAAATTGATTTGGAAATCCAAAAGTTAAAAATTAAAAATTATTTTGAAAATGGAAGTTGGTGTTTTAAGATTTTAAAGTTAATGAATTCTAGAGTTTTAGAATGTGGAAAAAAATAAATTGCTTATGATTTAAGAAGTTTAAAAAATAAAATGTTGAATATTAATGAAATATGAAATATTTGGAAATAAAGTGAAAATGAGTTTTAAATGAATAAATTAGTAAAGTATTGATTTAAAATTGTTTATAAATGTTTTATAAATAATAAAACCCAATTTGAAGAAGTTTTGGCAAATGCTGAAAAGCAAGTCAAAATAAGGCGCGTCGCGTAACTGTAATTTGCGATTTCACGTCAGAAGAGTTAAATGAATGTGCAGGATAGAAACGGAGTCAAAAATCTATGAAATAAAAATTTTCCGGATCCTTATAACCATAATTTTCAAATGAAAAAGAAAAATCAAGATTTCATCTTGTAGATTTTAAAATATGCCCAAATCAAGTTTTAAGGAAAATCGCGCTTTTGTAGTTAAGTGACCAAAGTATAAAATTCTTTAACATGAATATTTTAAATGTTTAAAAATATGAAATAAATTTGATAAATATGTTAAAATGTTTTAAAAAAGATTTTAATTGAAAAATATGGATTTTCAAATATTAGAAAAGTTTTTTTAAAATCGAATCAGCATTTTAAGCACTTTCCGCATCACTTTTCTGGTGTCGTTTCAATAACTTTAGAAATGAAGATTTAAACTTAGTGATTCTTTCCAAATCTTTTATAAATGTGTTTAAATAAACAATATCGAAGGGAAAACCCGGATGCTCTAAATGAAAAGATCATATTTAAGTTCTTCCAAAACAAAAACGATTGAACAAGGTTTTTTAGTAATATAAAAAATGTTCTAGTCAAACTCTGTATTAAGTTATGAGGAGGGAAGTTTGTACTATCCGCGTAAATTTAATATTTTCCGTCGTTATTCCAAAAATAGTATGAGTTGAATACTGAAATTAATCTGGGTAAAATTTGTCTAATCTTTTACTTAATATAACTGATTTTGGATTACAGTAAACGATGTCTTAAATAACATGTTTTTGACCCAGTTAAGACATGTTTTCGAAAGATGGAATTTTTAGAAATTAAATGACTTGAAGATTTCCAAAGTTAAAAGAATTTTGATTTATCGGTAAAAAATTAAAATGAAAAGAGGCTTAACGATTCCTATATACACATATTCACATTCTTATCTCTAATTGGATTTCGAAGAGACCAGGGTCAGATCTGGGTAATTCCAATCCGAAAACCATTTCGAACCAATTTATGTTTCGAAGTAAAAACATGTTGAAGGTATGATCATTGAAGACGAAGATATTCATGATGTAGGGCTACTTGCCGTTAAACCATCGACGAAATTTACCATATCATATATATTGGCAGTAGTGCTCCGTTATGAAAATCTTCGAATTGCAAGGACTAATCGCTACTGACCCTATAGGTGATTCCCAAAACATGATGCGGTAGAAGGAGTGACTTCGGTTTCATTCAGTCCGAGGATGAATTTGTATGAACGAATGTCTGACATTGTATTTTAAAATCACATTAATTGATCTCTATAAACGTATGCAACTTCTCTTAACTTAACACCCATTCCTGAGATGTACGAGCTCAGGAGTTATACGTTTATAGAAATACCATAAAGAGGGAATTAGGGAAAATGACAAACTTTGACAAAAAAATTAATCTAAAGGACACTAAGTTTTATTTTTTGGCTGAAGGACAAACTTTGGAAAAAATTAGGTTAAAGGACAATGCTAGTTCTAACTAGCATTATATTCAGTTTTTACACTATACAAAATGCTAGTTCTAACTAGCATTGTCCTTCAGCCTAATTTTTGTTCAAAGTTTGTCCTTCAGTCCAAAAATGAAACTTGATGTCCTTCGGCCTTAATTTTTTTTCAAAGTTTGTCCTTATGCCTATTTTCCACTACCATAAATCTATTAGTATCGACATTCGGGGGTCTAAAAGCCATTCGTTACTTTGTGGTATCAGAGCTGAAGTTTAAGCATGAACCTTGGTTTTAGTGGGGTATAACTCATTAAGAGATAGGGTAATGGAATGTCCTAGCATGAATTGAGTGTATTATATATATGAGAGCGTATTTGTATTTGTTATATATTAGTAATACATAAGTATAGGTTGATAGTGTAGTTGATTAATGTAGGGATTAATAATGCCCAATATTTATCCCTCATTTATTAGCTTAATCATGCTCGAACAGTTTATGAGCATTGAATATTGTTTGTTGATTGTCGTTTTCTGCTTAATCAATTCATAAGTAATTTACTTTTTTACAACATGGATTGGGTAGATGATAATTGTGGTAACATTGGAACGAACACCTTATGAATTGAGTTTTACAATTTGACTATGTGACGTTGGGTGACAATGTTGGGTTAAAAGTTAACTTTAATAAAGAAATGTTTATTATAACCTAATAAAAAGATAAGGCATTATTGAGAATAAATAAGTGTGAAATGATTTTATATAAGAAAGCGACTTTATATAAATATGGTTTATAAAATATGATTTATAAACAAAAATGATTTAAATTTGAAATCTGAGAACGTAAATCCCGGTAATTTTGAAAATGTTTTCAAAAGTTTTTGGAGAAAATAATAATAGTATTATTTGAAAATATTTGTAAAAGATTAATGTTTCTAAAAGGATTTTTAAGACTTGTTCGAGTTCGAGGTTGCTTCGGAATCGACAAGTTGATTCAGGGAACAGAGTATTTTTATGTTAACTATTTCGAGTGATTGTAAAGTGACAAAAAATATCAAAAGATGTGTTCGGGTGGTAAGAACTTCTCTTGAATATTAACCTTTTTGGTAGAGGAAATATACGATACTATTTGGTAGGATCCGCTTCCTTGTACCATTTTAGCATTATGGATCTGTTCGGATGGCTTCTGATGTTATATTGTCAACCATCTTGATGAGAAGTATTTAAATATCTCCGCATTTATTTTGAAATTTTAGAACTCAACACCAGCGCACTACCAATTTCCTACTTCGGTGTTTTAGTTTTGGTGGTGCATCAAAATAACATATTTTTATGTTGTTAGAAAACTAAAGTCCAGCTGAAAACTACAAACCATAACCTATTCTTTTTTTCTTTTCTTATATATATCTCTTAACAGTGTCTCATTGTTACCATTGAAGGCTAAAGGAATTATAGATCAGTTAAATCAAATATTCACACAAAGCTACATAACTGCCATATATACATATATGGTCATAAGAAAAATATAATTCGACAATACTCTAAATAAAATTCTTGGTAATCAAAGAAGTTAATGTTTCTTGGTTGATACAAGGAAAAAAAAATGCAAGAATTGAAATGAATTGCAATGTCATCTTCTTCTCCATATGCATATGATATTGGCCAGGCTGATCTCGTGGAGTTCATTGACTGGAGATCTGTTGAGTGTCTAGACAAGAAGTCATCACATCCAGTTTTCAAAACAATGAAATTTAGCTGTAGAGAAAATGAGAATCTGTTTTGGAGAGCGATGTGGATGAGCAGATTTTGATATATATTCCTTTCAAAAGTTGTTGAGCTGCATTCGTTTCTTATGCTAGGACCAGAAGATGAAGGCCCAGAGACTGACATTTTACCTGAACAAGGAACACACGGGATTTAGCAACGTTAATGATTATTCACCAAGTGATACTGCTGTTTTAAACCAGAATAATTCTGAGGTAGTAGCTGTTAACTTGAAGTATGTCAAATTTCAAAATGTTCCCAACAATATTCATTGAAGATTATCAAAATGGTGAAGAGGTCGCCAAAGTTGGTCGAGTTATCCTTTGTGGATCCACCATGGATAACTTATTCATCCCTCATGATTAATTATCAATGCACAAATTTCTGCCCTCTTATTTTTATCAGATCGATTTATGATTTGTGCTATGTATGTTTTTAGGACCATTGTTCTTTTATTAGGGATTGTAGAAGACAATAACTTCTACGGCAGGTTAAAAGTAGGGGAAAATTTTAAATTTTATCATCTTTTCTGATTGTATAAAGCTTCACTTGCTGTATGAGTAATAATATTTTCAAATGTCATCGGGATTCATGTTTATCCTACGTTCACTTGAAGAAAAACAAGGGTCCATTTGATATTATTTTGAATTTTATGTTTTACATTTCCAACGTGCACTACAAAATACGAAAGAAATAGATAAGAAAAATATAAAATTCTTAGAAATCAGAACGATGAACGGATGACGAAGAGGATATACTATTTTTTGTGCTTATTTTTGGAACATGGAGAACAGTAAAAATTCGTTTTTTGTGTTGTGAAACCTAACAAAAGCACAGACAACAATCCATTTTCTCCGTCGTTCATTCATCGTCTTTACGATTAAAAATTTGAGATTATTTCTTTTGTTTTCTCATATTTGAAACATATATGGAAAACACAAAATACGAAACTTAAAATGAAACCAAGCAGATCCTAAGGGCCTGTTTGGTTTGAAAACAGAATTTTGAGTTTTGCATTTTCAATATTTATTCAAAAAGATGTCGAAAAGGAGCATGGCGTGGAAAGAAATGGAGGGCGTGGGAGAACATGAACGACGTGGGGAGGGGAAGAAAGAAGAGGAAGGGAAACAGTGGGAAACATAAACAAATCGTTTTCAATTTTATATGTTAAAACCATTTTCATGATTGATCGTTTTTGAAAATTTAATGCATCTTGTCATGCAAAAATCCAAAATTGAAAATTACAAACCAAACATCCCAACATTTTTCAGATCAGTACTTTGTATTTTAGGTAGATAAATAAATGATTCGAAATAGAAACAGAAACCAAATCTTCATGAAAGATCATTTCATGTAGACTCGGTCCAACTTTAAAATTTCTAAAGCAGTTGAGGTGGTTCTTTTACTGTTATTCTTATATGACTATACTATATTGAGTTTTGTTTCGAGTATTTTGCAAATCAAAATACGGTATTTGTTTTAATTTCGAAGTCATTGGTACATAATTTATATTTAATTATTTACTGTACTCGATCAGTTTAGAAGGATTGTATCAAAAACATGTTTAATGATTAAGTTTTGGACCAACAAAAATGCACAAACAGTGTAGACCAGTACTTTATAGTACTTAATAGTGAACGCTTAACCCTTAGGATATGATCTTCAACTTTCCTAAATATAAGTTGTGCGTAGCATGAATCATGAACTAGATAGGTGCACGTAAACTAATTTTAATTTGTTACGTTTTCTTTCTTCCATGACAATAGATCGCATACATACTACAACTGCGACATCTCTCTTATTTTCTACACCTTATTCTACCCATACACTACACCTCAATCAAGCAAAGCTAACAACCCACAGTTATGACAACAGGGCATTGCACTGGAGGTCCCTATTTTTGATGTTGTTGTAAGAAAAGTTTCTATGATAATGAATATGTAAATTAAGTCCCTATTTTTTTTCTAAATCAGAAAGTGCAAACTATCTTGCGCTTTCTTTATAGAAAGTGCAAGTTAACTTGCGCTTTTCAAAAATTTAATTTTTTTGAAAATTTCAAAATTTTTAAAAAAAAATTCAAAATCGAAAAACGCAAACTAGCTTGCGCTTTCATGATAAAAAGTGCAAGTTAACTTGCGCTTTTCAAACATTTTAAAATTTTCGAAAATTTTAAAAATTTTATAAAAAATTTCAAAATCAAAAAGCCATCATGTAAACTTGCATTTTTCAAAAATTTTAAAATTTTCAAAAAAATTCAAAATAAAAGCGCAAACTAGCTTGCGCTTTTCTGATAGAAAGCGCAAGTTAACTTGCGCTTTTTAACTTTTTTAAAATTTTCCAAAAAAAAAAATTCATGAGCAAAATGTTGCAAGTTAGCTTGCATTTTCTGTCAGAAAAATGCAAAACACATTGCCTTTTCTATTTTTCAAAAAACAGGGACTAAATTTACATATTCTTGTCTACATGGACTTTTCTCATAACAACATAAAAAAACAGGGACCTATGACACTTTTCTTGTATGTATGACAACGGTAGATCCATGCATATTTTCCAACTTTTTCTTCTTACATAATTTGAGCTCATAAATTTCGAAAAGCAAACCGTTCTCCTATTGGTGTAAGTGTTACTTTTATGTATATTTACAAATATTGTACATTCTAAATCATACGTATCAGCTTACTTACAAAATTACAAACATAAATTAAATAATCAATGTCTTATCTAAGACCTCAAAGCACCATTAAAATAACTTTAGAGTACAACACAATAAACATGATATTTCAATTCATCTTCCACTTATTAATTTCACAACTGTCTATGTACGTAGCACGAGTCACTCACTAGTAACTAATGATAAGAAATTCATTTTTGAAATTCGTCTACAAAAGTAGATAATTCGAAGAAATATTGATAATGTAACCAAAAATCATTTTATCGATAAACGACTTTTTATTCAGCAATTTTTTTTCTTTAAAACTGAAATAGTAATTATGAACACATAAATAATAAGTTAATAACACTTAAGTAAACGACAAATTAATTAGTAACTAAGAAGAAATAAAGGGAACAAAATGACTCTTGATTTGAGGCACGGTTTAAGGCATAAGAAGTGGAGAGAATAAAGGCTTGTCTTAAGGCATGTTTTAAGGAGAGGAAGGTTGGATGAAGCTTCCTTTTGGGATGTTCTAGATGGGGTGTTGAAGGTCATTTTCCACTCACACAAATCTATAAATACACACCCCTTAGCTCACTTAATTGGTTGCAAACTCATTCATAAGAAAATCCACTCTTTTCATGTCTTTCTCTTCTTTAACTTTCTCAAAATAAATTCAAACCAACTCCAATCTCCACCAAACTATCACAAATTCTTTAGGTCATCATCATAACGTGTTATAACATCCAAGAACTTGAAGAAAATAAGAGGAAAGGAGGAACCTATTTGAAGCCGTGAGTACTTTGAAGGGGAAAGGCTGGGCTTGTGATTTTGCTGAGCAAAGGAGGTAGCTTTGGTTTCGGGTTTATGGTAGGAAGTGTTGTCTTGATTCTAGTGGCTTATGATGTTTGCTAACTTGGTTTTAAAGTGAGTTATCTCACCATCTTGTAAGCGTATATTGTGATATAAATGTTTGATTGGCAAAATATAAATGTTAAATGAAAACCAATACAAGTTATCGCTTTTTGGACCCCTCTTGCTTTTAAAAGAAAATGACAACATATATGTATTATAACTTCTCTTATATACCCTCTAAAACTTGAATGTGGCCATGACTTAATGTATACACGTTTAGATATGTTGTATGTGATGTAAAAGTGTGTAATTGAATGTTTGAAGCAAGAAAGTCGTTTTGAAAGCACTTTGAAATCCCTTAACTTGTGTTATTTGATGATTTATAGATATATCTTGATATAACTTGGTTTGGTTGTTCTCTACACTTGTAGAAGTGTTTGGACAACAAATAATATGTTTGGAAAGTTATGGAAAATAATGAAACAATGTTGTAAAATTTATTGTGAAATAGTCGCTATATCGACACTTTTAAATTCCTTATTTTTGGAAAATAACGCTTATTTGTAGAAACTTCCTTAGGGGTTTCTTTACCATTTTAACTAGTAAATTTTTACACCTTAAATCATTTGATTGCTAGTCGAACGAAGTGGCAAAAGTCATAGCGAAATAGTCACTATACAAGCACTTTGGAAAAAATACATTATTTTTGAAAATTGCTATAAAATAATTAAAAGATATTCTTTTTTATTTTTCTTCATGCATTTTAAGTACCCAAAGTATACTCACTTCTGCAAAAAGAATGGATCAAAAAATCATTTGTTAAAGTGTCGAAAACCAAATGCAAAGTTGCAGAAAAATCACATCAAAAACCAGCCCAGAACTTTAGATAACATTTCTAGAATGTTGTCTTTGCTTCTGAGACACCTTTTAACTGTTGCGAGTTGTTTTGGCAGAATTTGCACAAATGCTATCTTTACTGTTTGAAACTATAAATTGCGTAAAAATGACATTTAAATTAAGTATTTTTCTCTAATCTTTGTAGGTTTCTAATTTATACTAGAGTGTTTTAAAATTGGTTTCAAGTTTAAACGTATTTTTAATAATTAATTATGAATTTGTAAAGTAAAAGACTTTTAAATTAAAATATGTTTATTTTGGTTTTTCTATTTATTTCAATTTTTTATATTTCTATATAATATTTTACATAAATAATTATAATATATTTTTAAGTAGTTTAAAAGTGTTTTAACATATTAATAAGTATTTTAAAGGTATTTCTATATATATATATATATAAGTTTTAAAAAGTAAGTTAAGTATTTTATAAATATAATAAAGAAAGTTTGGATTTTAACACTTAAGTTAAAATAAATGTTTTTGTTAAATTAATTAAAAGTGTATTACCTAAATTAATAAGTGTGGGTATGCTTTGATCTTTAAAATAAAAGTTCAAAAGTAGTTAATAAGTGCTCTAACCTACCGGGCTTCTTTCTTGACTTAGGGATAGTAGAAACTGAAAAGGTTAGAAACATGATAAATATACGAGTCTTTATTTCCATATGCGATCGTTTCATTGCTGTTTAATATGACCACATTAACTTAAGAAGTATCAAAAAGCTTCATGGCTTCATATGCTTTGAGAACCCCCGGGGCGGAGCATTCGAATGAAACCTCTCTAGATTTCACTTACTTTTAAAGAACCAGAATTGAATTAACCGAAAATTCGTTGATTCAGTCTTGAGAAGACTGGGATTGATAAGTGTTCTACTCATCGAAAACCACTTCAAGACTGAGATACATGTTCTATCTCTTGGAAGTGGATCGTTCGAGATGTTGGAATCCATTTCAGGATTCATGATCTATTCGAGTGATGATGGCTCATGTGTTGAGATGTTGAACATGACTTCATCATCGGTATATGACTAAAGACATAGAAGGACGCATGCTCCCGGGTTTAGCTAACCCAAGTGGGTATATCAACTCCATATATAGAGTATGCTTATCGATATGTTGCGCACAGGGAGTTGTTGATACTTAGGTTCCACGTAGTTCGAGTTCGCTCGTTCAAGCATGGGCTAGTTGTGTTTGCCTTATGGTATATTTTATCTAGAGATATCCGACACTCGGAATGTAACTTCCGATCTTTTTCATAGGAGATCGGTCTCAGATTACTGAGGAGGTCTTTGTGAAAAATCCATTATGAAAACGTGCCTTAGCGGTTTAGAATGTACTCTAATATGTTATAATCTGACCAATGTAAGCATCATAGCTATTTTTCTTATTTATATTACACACCCGAGACATTATCTATTATATCACTTATGTACTTATTAGATGGTGTTTCTTTTGATGGGATAACTGTTATGGCATTCCATGCAGTTTCAAAAGTACTTTTATATGTTGGCTATATATTTCTTGAGTTTCTCACACTAGACTTATGTTCAACCCGTTGTTTTATTTTTCCCTTATTTCCATGGGTTCTCTTTCGATGGAAGGTTTATGTTGATGTTTATTAGGCTCTTGGAGAGGAGCTGGATGTTTACCTACCAAAGTATTTATTTCCGCCACTTTATTTTATGTATTTGTATTAGCAATTTTAAGTACATGTTATTATAGCTATTCAGGCCAATGATAGTACTCTAATTAGCAACTTTGAAATGCTTTGTATATTAAAGTAGCTCTATGTATTATCTTTTGATATTATATATTATCATTTCGCATGTGAGATTCTGATGTTTTTATTCTTCTCTTTCTTGTTCCTTTTCTTTTCTTCTTTTTCTTTACCCTAACGTTCTGTCTTTTCGGCACTTGGGTGCTCGGCATGTGAGTACCGTGGATGCATTAGTGTCGACATTCGAGGGTCGAAAAGGCATCCGTTACATGATTGTCCAAATGTGTCCCTTTTCAGCCTATTAGTTTTTCAACTGAACATCTACTAGAAAGTTAACATTGGATAACTGCCTCCTCATAAGATTATTAATAGTAATTGGTAATGTATTCTAACATACAATGTACACTACCATAAGTAGGAAAACAACAAACAACCAGCAATTAAGCTGTAACACCCCGTAAAATGAACCATAAATAAATAAAGTAAATTGAATGAAATATAATAAGGGTTAGATATGAAAATTTTATAAATGTTGGAATTTGACCACGACAGTTATTCCCTTGCATCCATGGCAAAATTATGATCTGTTTCCATATATAATATGCTGAAAACGAAGCTCAAATAAAGAAGTTATGAGCATTTGAAGTTCTCAGATTTAAATTAATTTAGCTTGAATTTAAATTCAAATGAGAAATCAAATTTAGGGTTTAAATTACAAAAATTAGCTTGGGGGCAAAGTAAACATTTACAATTAAAAACTTAATTAGGGAATAAAATTATCGAGCAATGGAAATAAATAAACGTCCCTTGAATAAAAGGAGCGGTCGACCTGAATAGGTCAACCGGTCGACCGTAGCGGTCGACCAGTCACCCAAATGTGTCCACCGTTTGGCAATGGTAGTTTCCAGTAGTGGCTAGGGTTTTACATTATGTTTTATTCGGTTGTGCGCTCCAAATTTACCCGTTTCTTACCTATTTCCATCCTACGGTTCTGGTACGTTTCAACTCTTACAAATAGAACCCTATCCTCTCCACTTTTATTCATATTATTTTGAGGAATACGATGAAACTCTACCATTGTTATCTCTCTAATAAGATTCAGAAATTCCGTAGAGAATTTAGGTAAGGATTCAACTTATTTCCTATTTGTTTTTCTTCCTCCAATCTATTCTTATCATATTCTTCTCCAAATATTCTGAATCTAATGAATATATATACCTCTTTCCTATTGTGTGTATATATATCAAAAGAGAGATATTCTGGAAGGGATCAAAAGGCTACAAATCCATTTGAGTAATGCTAAGGCTAATCCGTAAGTGGAAACCTTAATATTTCTTTTCAGCAATTGTTTAGTGTATTTCGTTTTGGATTTGAATATGCCTTAGGGATTTTGGGATTTCGAAAATACGATAGATAAAATCCTCCAAAATTCCTTTTTATTTCGATATGTCAATTCTATGCTGAGATTCCCAATTATTTACATTAATTTGATGAGATTTGTTTCGTTTATTCAACCATTGATGATTCCATAGTCTATTTCACTTCTCCTACTTCTTTGGGTTAAATTGTGATCCTTCAATAAAATAAGGGTTTAGATTACGAATTCTGTTCATAGTTTAGACCACTTATTCTCATCTATTTCTTTGTAAAAAGAGGAATTGAATAGAATGTGGGGTTTAGATTGTAATTCTTATTGTTTAAGATGTTCCATTGAATTGGTGTAATAAATTGAGTTTCAATTTTATTTACAAGTTTATTATTGCAGTTTTGGTTATAAATATTTATTCCCTGTTTTGGACATTAGAATTCCGTGAAATCTTGAAAAGTTGAAGAAAAAGGACTTGAAATAATAATTGGTTAAGGAATTGACATTTAACGCTAGTTTAGAGCGTAAAATTAGTGTGTTTAGAACTTATTAGGCACGAATATTTATTTATCTCTATTTACATAATTAACATATAATTATTGCGTATATGGCATAGTTAATTAGGCATTTATATACTATTATTTCTCCCATTAGGAAGGTAATTGATTTTGAGGCGAAAATAAGAGAAAACTCTTATGTAGCCTAATTGTTATTTTTAGGTGTAATAAGGAAGATTCCTTGTAAGGCCTTATTTATGAAATGGTGAGATGAATGTGGGTGTGTGTATAGAGTAATTAATTATTGCAAATTCATAGGGATGCGAGGTCAATAGAGTTACGTGGTGGAAGTCTGCCCTTCACTTTGAGGCTACCAGCAGTTGTGTACACTTTTATTGATGTAAGATATCCTTATGATAAATATTTGTAATGGCACGAGGTTAGTTCCAAATTCTGTAGGGAAAATTTGCTAAGCTAATCTGGCTACCAGTTCATACGAACAACGAACAAATGTGAGACGTCATTATGAGTATGGGCCAGAAGACGAAGGGCCTGCTTCGGGGTTTGAGGTATTAAGTGGTTAGACCTATCTTTTTCCCTAGATGAAGTATTAAATGGCCAAGGGGTTACGTTAGGTGGTATCTCTATAGGGGTCCGCTTTTGAAAATAGGTCTTAAATGATGGGGTCTGCCTTATTTAAGACCTTAAATGACCAGAGTCTGCCTATTTTCCACTTGGAAGTATTAAGTGGCCTATGAGATTCTAAGTGATGTCAGCTAGATAGTACCAATAAGGAGCACGCTTCTGGAATAGGTCTTAGATGATGGAGTCTATCTTAATTAAGGTCTTAAATGACCATAGTCTACCTATTTTCAACTGGAAAGTATTAAGTTGCATAGGTACCATCTCTTACATTATTAGCTATTTATGACATATGATTGGGATATGGAATCTACTTCTAGAATGAAAGGTATTGAGTGGTTGAATTCATCTCGTTTTCTTATAAAGAAGTATTAAATGACTTTAATGGTTTTATGTTCGTAGACATATTCTTATTTTGAAATATACTGCCCAAGTACTAAAAAGGTAAGACTCGAGGTTTTTATTCACCAGACACTTGTTGTTCCGACTCCCTCCTCATTACAACACAGGTTAAGGACGGAGTGATGGCGGTGACAATGCTTAAAGATGGAGAAGCTTAGCTAGTGGCAATATTTATTATAATTTGCTTTCATCCATGGATTTAAACAATTGTTGTAATGGATATTATTTTACGGTTTTTATAGGATTTTGTGTTATGACATTTTTATGGTTTTGAAATAAATGGGTACACTTTACTATTATATTTTGTTCCATCCGCTGTGAGTTCTGAAAGTTTAGTTATGGCTCCGAATGTTATTTCTTTTTACTACCAACAGCTTGTCTTAAAATGGATCTAAGTTTCGATGGGCCTTTTTCTGGATTGAAATTTTGACCTGTTCTAGGGTGGGTTGTTACATAAGCAGATTGAAGAAAAACAAACAATCAATAAAAAATATGATGCAAGCAAAAATAATCAACTCAAGAATGCATAACATAAACTAATTAGCAACCACCATCAAACAAGTATTCAATAATAACACAATACAAATGGAATAATTTATTTCAAATAATCATGCTATAGATCACAAAACCAATGAAGCCAAATTAAACAATCAATTTAATATAACTAACCTTAACAAGCAATAGAATAACATAACCAATTCAACCAAAGTGAACAAGTACTACCAAAGAAAAATATGTCTATCCCATAAACCAAAATGGGTAATCCTAATCTCATATCCCTACTCTCCCTCCGGAAGGAAATAAGTAAACATCCCTACAACACTTTAGGGTAAGCCATACAAAATCAGCATATAATTTTACTTCTTTTCTTTTCAAAATTCACTTTTGAACCAAATTATTTCAATGTAAAATATTTACCTAAAATATATTTATGAAAATATTTAATGATATTTTACAATACATCTTTTCATTAGAGAAGAAAAATATTTTCACGTATATTCCCAATAAAACTTTCTTTGAAAAAATTGGGTACTCTCCCAATCAGAATCCTTTTTTTCTAAAAAATTTTCTCTTTAACCACCATTTGTTAAAACTATTCTCTACATAAATACAACTACAACCCAAATTTGCTTTTACATAAAAGCTTTTCAAATTTTAAGGATGTTCTTCTAGACAAACACTTTTTCTTAAATAAAATTTTTCCTCGCATTCTTTACTCAATAAGATATTTATCAAAACATTCTAACAAAAGTACTTTCATTTTTCTCCATTTAAATAAATTCTCAAAAGTATATTTTATGTTCTAATATCTTTTTTTTACTAAAATAAGTTTTCCGCAAAACATCTTCAAAACAAATTTTCATCAAGCCAATATTTTTTTTCACCTTTTTAAAACTCCAGTAAATCATTTTAAGTCCAAAACATATGTTTGTACTTCTCAAATATAATACCTTTCAAAATCCAAAAGGTATATTTTTAATATAACGTGCAGGCCAAATTCCATAAAAATTGGCCTGCTTTTTAAGGTTAGGTTTTAATGCACATGTGCATCACTTGGGTTACAACCCGCACTTATCACACCTTTAAGTGCTCATCCTATCACATTCCTATCGTATTTATTTCCCTCTCAAATTTAACTATAAATAACTAACATCTGAGGATGAGGTAATTATTGTTATGCACATAACCCATACACACAAAACAAACAACCATCAATAATAATGTGCTCTCATCCTATGTTTTTAACCCAACCAAAAGTGTATGTTAACCTACCCTAAATGGTTAAGTCTATCCAAGGCTCAAGGAGTCGCTAAACCTAAACTCTGATACCAAGTGTAACTCCCCACTATTTTCAACACCTGAAACCAATTACAAATGCCACAAAATACGATTGCAACTAATTTTTGACATTAAAATAGTGGATCATTTGTTTTATAAGTTAATTTCTTAATAACTAAGAAAGGAAAAGAGAAACATCACGACAGAATCAAACATCAGTATAAATAAATATTAACCAAAAAATACAATACTGTACAATATTATCACGTCAATTTACATTTCTCTAAATCAACTATCATTAACTCATAAATGATATAACCATGACATAAAAGGATATACCAAATCAGCAATCCATGATATAGCCTTCATCCACCTTTCCATTCTCTCTTCTGCTCTTACCTGCAACTTCACACATGTACAAATATTTATAAAATAAAAGGCGAAAAGGTTTCAATTACGTTTGGACTTCGCCTAACCCTATACACTATGATCATAGGCTCGATAGTTATTGCATAGTAAAAGACTACCCACGTACCCCTTTTGGGAGATCAAGCCCACATAGTTTTGTTACCTGCTCTTCTCCTGCATCCAAATAGTCATTAGCACATAACAACCATAACATCCACGCAAACATTGTGACCAATGCAACTAGTTCATTATTATTTTACGTCAAAAACACCTTTCGAACCAATATTTTACATCAAAATAATAATACACATATTAAATCCCTTTAATATTCTTTAAAACCAATTAATTACTTTTTAACTCAAAATAGTGTAATTTTCACAAAAACCATTTTATTATTTATGGACTTTTGTTTTATTCAAATAATAATAAAAAACTTTCCAATATGGTTTAAAAATATATTTTCCATTATTATTTATGAATTTCTCCAATATGGTTTAGAAATCTCTTAAAACATTTGGTATCAGAGCATAGGTTTGTCAATCTTGAAAAATTAGGAAATGCCGAGTGAGTGTATTCGTATTTTTACCTATAATTATAAATATATTATTTGCGAATTCCTATAATTCTGACTATAGAGTAGTTACAACCATATTATGAAAAGAAGGACAAGTCAACTATGAGTTGGAACAGATGAAGTTGAAGATTGTACACCTACCCCGATTATCCCATGAAAAATAGGTCGCATGGAAAGGCATTGACTTAAGAAGAGCATGAATGTAGCATATTGAAGGTCCCTAAAGCTAGATGGTATATGACTCCCCAATTGGGCCCTTAATAGCCCAAATGGTTATAGATCCCTATAGGACTGCCGACTGATGATGTATATTAGGTCCAAATAAGGGGAGAGTAAGAATCTATATGTTGTAAAAATCCAAAATGAAGAACTGAATAAGTTCTTGAAGGAAGAGGTGTAGTAATCACTCCAAGATGATAGCCGGGTTTTTAATACATTTTAAAGGAAGATAAGTTAGTAACTAAGTAGAAAAGAAGAAAAGTCCAAAAGAAGGGATGAACAAAAATCCACCCTAAGTCCAAACCCATATGAAAGAATTTAATATAAAAGTTGAAATGATTTTAATATAAAAGTTAAGCAAAAAAATATAAATAATATATTTGAAATGATTTTCAAAGGAATTATTTGAAGGTAGATAAATCCAATTTTTGAAAAGTAATTAAAGATTAAATTTTGGAAAAAAAAGATATCCATGTATTATTTAAATAAAAAGTTTTAGTAGAAATAAAGTTTGAAATTTCAGAAAATAGATTTTAACAAATAGTTATTTCTTTTGAAAAATGTATAGAGTGTACGTATAGTTCGTTGATTTTTCCGAAATGAAAAATTTTAAGTTGTAAAATTCGTTTTCGGGTGGGTAATAGGAAGTGGTACTAGTTTTAAACAGGGTAAATAGTACAAAAACGAAGAATGAATCCCAAAAATAAAAGCAGTATGCGAACGCACTGTAATGGTTTAATAAGAGGACAATTAATTGAGAGGAAAAGGTGTATAAGAAGTGCTATTTAAATAAGAGCAGTTTAGGTAGAAGCTAGTTAAATAGTAGTAACATTATGAAATATAAATAAGAACAATATTAGAAATTTATGTAAAATAATGTTAGTAATTAGAAATGATGTTAGGAAATTATATAAAAAATTATGCTAGCAATCTAATTAGAAGCAATATAGGAAATTAAAGGCAAAACAAAGAAAGTGGATATTTTCCGTTGTTGTGCGCATTGGTTGCATGCGCCTTTTAAAAAGTCCCTCTCACATGATATTAGAGACTCTGCTAAGGATTGGAAGTGGAAATAGATGAGTAATAGGAAAATAATAGGATGAAAGTGCCATTGTCTACTCTATTTTTTATTATTTAAAATTTTAAAAGGTGTTTTAGAAACATTGTAAAGTGTTCTTTTAAAGAAATGGTTTGTTATAAGAATTGAGTTTTTAAGAGAAAAACTTAATAAATTATTTGAGTTAAAATATCCCAAAAGTAAAAAATCCTTGTTGTTGAAAAAGGCTTTAAAAGAAAAGTTGATTTGAAGGAAAATGAAATGAACTTTTTAAAATTAAATTGCTAACACTTTCTTTTGGACTTGATGAATAAAGCTAAATTCATAAATCCTAAATAACATTTTTAAAAGCTAAGACACCAAGTTATTTGTGAATTTAATAAAAGGTTTCCAAGTTTGAATTTTTAAAGATAAAGGTTTTGGGATTAAGTGCTTCAAAAAAATTTAAAGTTTTAATTTTTGAAACTTTTTGGCAAAAACCAAATCAAAATTTTGATGTGGAGTAGATATGGATGACTGCCTAGGTAAAACGGGATACAAGGTAAGACTATGAAGAAAATAGCGTTGACTACTCATATAGTAGCAATAAAGAATCTCCATTGAGTGTAAGGAATTTTTGTGAGAACCGAGGAATGTTTTATTAGACATGAGTTGATGTAGCCCAGAAGGATGCCCAGAATGATGAAGGGTTAGGTCGCGTACGACCTAACGAAGCTTTTAAGTCGTTACTGGTTGATGAAGCAAAAATTGGTAAAGTGTTAGGTCGCGAACGACCTAACAAGACCTTTAGGTCGCACCAACGACCTAGTAAAGATCACCAACGATCTACTGAAGAACTACGAGCTAACAAGGAGGCTAGCGAGTTAGCAGTGTGTGAGGATTGGCGGGGAGCTGAAGTGTTAGGTCGCGAGCGACCTAACGTATCTTTTAGGTCAGGGCTACGACCTAACAATCTGAAGAGAAAGGAGATACGACTTAACGAGTTAACTCGTGTACGACCTAACGAATTGGAAGATAGGTCGCTCGAACGACTTACCGAGTTAGAAGTGCTACGGGTTAAAATGAAACGACTTATACTAAGTCGCAGGAAAATGTCTCGACCTAAGTTAGGTCGCAAGAACTTGGTCGCATAAAGAGGGTTCTTAAGTCACGTGAAGATGCTATGTTCTTAAGTCGCGAAGTTTTAAGTCGTACAGACTTAGGTCGCGGAGTTATGCTTCTTAAGTCGCAAAGTCTCATTTTAGGTCGCTGAAGCTTATTGCCATTGATTCTTCTGCGAGTTAATCTCTACCGCTGATGTCTTAAGTCGTTGGGTGTTAAGTCGCGAAAGCTTGTAGCCGAGGATCCTGATGCCGCGTCAATCTGAACCATTGATGATGAGCCGTTTTATCTTTGAGTCATTTGTATCTTTTTAGGCCGTACCTGTTTTGTAAGTCGTCTTCTATAGGTCGTTTCCGACCTAAGTACTTGTAATTTTTTTTTGAAATTTCTGTTGAAAAATTGTAACGCCTATAAATAGGCCGTGAGTCTCATTTGTAAAGGTTGTTGAATATTGAATAAAATTCTCTTTTGTTAGCTTTGTGCTTTCAATTTCAATTGGTAGTCGAGTGTATCTCCTATCTCCACTTACGTCATTCGAGTGCGCTCGAATCATCGTTTGTTAAAGCCGATTCACGATATCTTATGCGCAAGATCAACGTCGAAGAATCATAGATCTCTTTCCCGGTATCTTCGGATCAACGAGTCAGAGATAGCTAGAATTCGGTATCTTCGGATCAACGAATTCAGGCATCGCAGTATTCATCAATCCACCGATTACTACTTTCACCGATTGAAGTTTGTTTTGATTAATCCGCTGCGTCAGTTTGGTATCAGAGCTTGTTCTAGCCAATCATAGCTGGATCGAGACTTGGAGCCTAATCATTTTGGAGTTGAAGATTGGAGGTTGTTTATCACGGCCGAGAGTAAGAAGAGCTTGTTCGAAGATTGATTGATCGAATTTGTATTGGAAGCCGAAACTTTGTCCATCGTGTTCATCGCGATTTGCTACAAAGTGGAAGTTTTCGATCCATTCCATTTTGGATCAAAGTTCGAATTGTGTTTGAATTTGAAGAGTTTGTGAAGATTTCAAGTATGCCGCCAAGAAGAGCTAATCGTCATCAAAACGTAGAAGCTTTGTATCGAAGAGAAGAAGCTGATGAGATGGAACAAAGAATCAATGAAAACTTTAGTGAAAAGCTTAACGAAGGGATTGGACGATTAGAGAAGATGATGTTAGAGATGAATCAAAATCGGAGAAGGGTTTCACCTGAATCTAACCATGGGGGTAGTAGAGTCTCGCCACATTCCAATCGAGACAGAAGTGTTGAAAATAATCAAGGGCGTGGGAGGAACGTGAATGATCGTGAACGGAGGAATGTAGATAGAAGGGATGATGGTGGAAGACGAGAAGGTAGTAGAGATGTGGGTGGACGAGATAGACAACGATATACATCTGATTTTGAAGAGGAGTATGATGGTGGTAGCGTTCGAGGACAAGGATGAGGACAAGGAAGAAATTACTCTGAGTATGATCACAAGTGGGAGACGGGGATGAAGACTGAAATTCCTGAATTCAAAGGTGGTATGCAAGCGGAGGAGTTTCTAGATTGGGTAGCTAATGTTGAGGAGATTTTTGACTTCAAAGAAGTTCCAGAACATCGTAGAGTGAAGTTGGTTGCTACAAGGTTGAGGGGTAGAGCTTTGGCGTGGTGGCAGCAAACTAAACTTACACGTGAACGGATGGGAAAGTCAAAAGTTGAATCTTGGGAGAAGATGAAGAAATTGATGAAAGCAACGTTCTTACCTTACAATTATCAATCTTTGATGTATCAACGTTTGCAAAACTTGAGACAAGGGACGAAATCTGTGAATGACTATGCTGACGAATTTTATCAACTAATTGCAAGGAATGATATTATGGAAACAGAAGAACAGTTAACAGCCAGATTTGTTGGAGGATTGCAAATGCAGATTCAGGATATGGTTAATATGTTCGATCCAAGATCTGTAGCGGAAGCACATCAGAAAGCGTTGGCTTGGGAGAAACAGGGAAGACGAGGAAGTGGTGTGTTTACTAATTCTAACAATCAAGTGAAGGGTGTTGGTGGAAGTTCTAATGTTTCTAAACCTATCAGTAGACCGGTAGTGAAGGAGGCTGAGAAGACAAAGGTTAACAACAGTTTCAAATGTTACAATTGTCAGGAATTTGGTCACAAAAGTAGCGAATGTCCAAAACCGAAGAAGAGAGCTATGATAGCAGAGGTTGAGGATGAGGATGAAGAAGCTGAATGTTCCAATTCACCACCTGATGAGGAGGAAGAAGAAGTGTCGGGAGACGAAGGTTATAATCTCATGATGAAGAGGTCCTGTTTAACACCAAAGCAAGAGGAGGATTGTAGTTGGTTGGGGAGCAATATTTTTCAGTCAACATGTACTATTCTGGGGAAAGTTTGCAAATTTGTTATTGATGTTGGAAGCTGTGATAATATAATTTCTTCTGAAGCTGTGAGGAAGTTGGCATTGAAGACTGAGAAACATCCGAAGCCATACAAGCTAGCTTGGTTAAGGAAAGGCGGGGAGGTGAAGGTTGGACGAAGAGCTCGTGTGAATTTTTCAATTGGAAAGAAATACAAAGATGAAATCTGGTGCGATGTGGTAGATATGAACGTTTGTCATTTGTTGCTGGGAAGACCGTGGTAGTATGATAGAGCAGTGCAACATGATGGGCGTACCAACAGTTACAGTTTCATGTTTGAAGGCACAAAGATTACTCTAATTCCAAAGAAGCGACAACAGGAGGAAAACAAATTGGAGGAGATTGAAGAACTTAAAACTTTGTTATCTTTGAAGGAGTTTGTGAAGGAAGTAGAGGAGGAGCCTGAAGTATTTTTATTGATTGGGCGAGAGAGCCGTGAAGAAGTTGAAATTCCAGAAGAAGTTAAACCAGTTTTGAAAGAATTTGACGATGTATTTCCAGAGGAGTTACCAACGGAGTTGCCACCGTTGAGGGATATACAACATCAGATAGATCTTGTTCCAGGTGCTGTGTTGCCACATAGACCACATTATCGAATGAGTCCGAAGGAACATGAAGAGTTGCGGAGGCAGGTAGAGGAATTGCTTGAACAGGGGCGTGTGCAGGAGAGTTTAAGTCCTTGTGCTGTACCAGCTTTATTGGTACCCAAAAAGGATGGAACGTGGAGGATGTGCACTGACAGTCGAGCATTGAATAAGATTACTGTGAGATATAGATTTCCGATGCCGAGGCTTGATGATTTATTGGATCAGATCAGTGGGTCCGTAATCTTTTCTAAGATTGACTTGAAGAGCGGTTATCATCAGATTCGCATTAGACCGGGGGACGAATGGAAGACAGCATTCAAGACGAGGGAAGGCTTGTATGAATGGCTGGTAATGTCGTTTGGTCTATCGAATGCACCAAGTACATTTATGAGGGTGATGAATCAAATTTTCAGACCGTACATTGGAAAATTTGTGGTGGTTTACTTTGATGATATTCTGATCTATAGTGCAAGTACAGAAGAGCATGTTCAACATTTGAAGAAAGTGTTAATAATTCTTCGTGAAGAACAATTCTATGCTGCTACAAAGAAGTGTGTCTTTATGGCGAGGAGTGTTTTATTTCTGGGATATGTTGTATCGAAAGAAGGAATACAGGTTGACCAAAGTAAAGTCGAAGCAATTAGAGATTGGCCACAGCCCAAAACGATAACGGAAGTTCGTAGTTTTCACGGGTTGGCTTCATTTTATCAGAGGTTTATTCCACACTTTAGTAGTGTGATGGCACCTGTTACGGATTGCATGAAGGGTAAACAGTTTGCATGGACTGAGGAAGCCGGGGTTGCTTTTGAGCGAATCAAAGAACTCTTGACGTCTGCACCAATTCTAATATTACCAGATTTTCAGTTAGTGTTTGAACTACATACTGATGCATCCAAGGTTGGAATTGGAGGAGTGTTAAGTCAGAGGGGGCGTCCTATTGCATACTTTAGCGAGAAGTTATCAAGAGCAAAGATGAGATACAGTACATATGATGTGGAATTTTATGCTGTTGTGCAATCTATTAAACACTGGAGACACTATCTATTTCAGAAGGAGTTTGTTCTGTATACTGATCATGAAGCATTGAAGCATTTGCAAGGGCAAGACAAGATTTCAGCGAGACATGCATCGTGCATTGCATATCTGCAACAGTTTAGTTTCGTTGTTAAACACAAGTCAGGGGTGATGAATCGAGTGGCTGATGCTTTAAGTAGGAGGAGTCATTTGTTGACGACAATGAAAGTTGAGGTGACTGGTTTTGAATTATTGCCGGAGCAGATTGCAGAAGACTCTTATTTTAATAAATTTGTTGAAAAGGACAATGAAGGGAAGACTGTTGAGTTTATGATGGTTGATGGTTTTCTTTTTAAGGGAAATCGATTGTGCATACCGGAAGGTAGTCTGAGAATGAAGATTATCAAGGAGTTACACGAAGAGGGACATGTTGGAAGAGACCGTACCTTATAGTTGATTTCACAGTCTTACTTTTGGCCATCAATGAGGAAAGAAGTGGGAAGATTTGTGGAGCGATGTCATATCTGTCAGGTTTCGAAATGAACTGCGACTAATGCTGGTTTATATATGCCATTACCTGTACCAGCTAAACCATGGGTTGATGTGAGCATGGACTTTGTGCTGGGGTTGCCGAGAACACAGCGTGGTAATGATTCCATTTATGTGGTAGTTGACAGATTTTCGAAGATGGCACATTTTATTGCTTGTAAGAAGACGGCGGATGCTGTTCATGTTGCTCAATTATTTTTCAAGGAGATCTACCGACTTCATGGATTGCCAGAATCTATTGTGTCGGATAGAGATACTCGATTTCTGAGTCACTTTTGGTTGAGTTTGTGGAAAATGGTGGGAACGAAGCTAAAGTTTAGTAGTGCTTATCATCCGCAAACTGATGGACAGACTGAGGTGGTAAACAGATCATTGGGGAATTTGTTACGATGTCTTGTACAGGACAATCTGAAGAGTTGGGACATGAAGTTATGCCAAGCAGAATTTGCTCATAATCATGCTGTAAATCGAAGTACTGGGTTCAGTCCATTCCAGATTGTATATTCTAGTATGCCAAAAGGACCGTTGGATTTAACGGTAATACCACACTCGAAGGGAACAATTAAGAAAGCAGCTGATTTTGTTGAGGGGTTGACGGAATGTCATAAAATCGTTCAGGAACGATTGGAGAAAGCAAATGAGAAGTATAAACGTTCTGCAAATCTGAAGTGAAGGAGTGTTGAATTTCAAGAAGGAGATTTGGTTTATGCAGTGTTAATAAAGGATCGTTTTCCAGTGGGCGCTTATAACAAATTGAAAGCCAGAAAAATTGGTCCTGTAAAAGTCGTGAAACGAATTAATGAAAATGCTTACAAATTGAAGCTGCCAGATGATGTGTATACGTCTGACGTATTCAATGTTAAGCATCTCGTGCCATATCATGGGGATGAGTTTGTTGTGGATGCAGAAAATACAAATTCGAGGTCGAATTTTTCTCAACCTGGGGAGGATGATGTAGCCCAGAAGGATGCCCAGAATGATGAAGGGTTAGGTCGCGTACGACCTAACGAAGCTTTTAAGTCATTACTGGTTGATGGAGCAAAAATTGGTAAAGTGTTAGGTCGCGAACGACCTAACAAGACCTTTAGGTCGCACCAACGACCTAGTAAAGATCACCAACGATCTACAGAAGAACTACGAGCTAACAAGGAGGCTAGCGAGTTAGCAGTGTGTGAGGATTAGCGGGGAGCTGAAGTGTTAGGTCGCGAGCGACCTAACGTGTCTTTTAGGTCAGGGCTACGACCTAACAATCTGAAGAGAAAGGAGATACGACTTAACGAGTTAACTCGTGTACGACCTAACGAATTGGAAGATAGGTCGCTCGAACGACTTACCGAGTTAGAAGTGCTACGGGTTAAAATGAAACGACTTATACTAAGTCGCAGGAAAATGTCTCGACCTAAGTTAGGTCGCAAGAACTTGGTCGCATAAAGAGGGTTCTTAAGTCACGTGAAGATGCTATGTTCTTAAGTCGCGAAGTTTTAAGTCGTACAGACTTAGGTCGCGGAGTTATGCTTCTTAAATCACAAAGTCTCATTTTAGGTCGCTGAAGCTTATTGCCATTGATTCTTCTGCGAGTTAATCTCTACCGCTGATATCTTAAGTCGTTGGGTGTTAAGTCGCGAAAGCTTGTAGCCGAGGATCCTGATGCCACGTCAATCTGAACCATTGATGATGAGCCGTTTTATCTTTGAGTCGTTTGTATCTTTTTAGGTCGTACCTGTTTTGTAAGTCGTCTTCTATAGGTCGTTTCCGACCTAAGTACTTGTAATTTTTTTTTGAAATTTCTGTTGAAAAATTGTAACGCCTATAAATAGGCCGTGAGTCTCATTTGTAAAGGTTGTTGAATATTGAATAAAATTCTCTTTTGTTAGCTTTGTGCTTTCAATTTCAATTGGTAGTCGAGTGTATCTCCTATCTCCACTTACGTCATTCGAGTGCGCTCGAATCATCGTTTGTTGAAGCCGATTCACGGTATCTTGTGCGCAAGATCAACGTCGAAGAATCGTAGATCTCTTTCCCGGTATCTTCGGATCAACGAGTCAGAGATAGCTAGAATTCGGTATCTTCGGATCAACGAATTCAGGCATCGCAGTATTCATCAATCCACCGATTACTACTTTCACCGATTGAAGTTTGTTTTGATTAATCCGCTGCATCATGAGTGCAAGCCTTAAGAAGAAATCCACAAAGGAATGATGAATGGTATCAAAGTACACTTCTGCGATTTCTAGAATAAGCTTGCAAGAAAGGTCAAGGGTAAAGAAAGTAAATACCCAAAATTTGAGTATACTATCCAGGGATTTGGATTAAGAGAAGATAACAGCAGAGGATACTTAGATGGCAAACTGTAACGACCTGAAATTTTCAACCATTCGCATCAATACATGTCGGATTTGAATTGCTCAAAATATCAGATTGTTAATTTAAATTTGGCAAAACTCAACATATACAGTAAATAAAATAATCACAGATCACAGACACAGAGTAATATAATAATAATGCAGCGGAAACAAAAGAATAGTAGTTCATGAAGCTACTATATATATATATATAACAGAGTTAAACAGGATACAACAGAAGTCTCGAATACATAGATGTCTCAATACAATAGTCAAATACAAGATCTGAATACATCACTGGTATCAACTGAATAACTGATAGTAGAATCGATAGATAGCTGGATCTCCAAGCGAAGCTCCAACTCCAAAGGTGAGTCTCAAATGCTGTATCACTCAGTCTGACCCGAGCGTAAAGCAAAACACAAACACTCGAGTCAGGGTTAACATTCTTATATCAATAAATCCAACTCAAGTGAAATATCAACTGAAATACAAGTAACTCAAAGGATGTTTGGGATAACCATCCTCTAAGGATCCATTAAACTATCTACTATGTAGAAATATTCGCTATTATAATAATGTCTAATATAAAATAAACATACTTTTTAATAGCGTCAAGGGGTTACCCATATAGCCCTTAACACGTAATAGTCCCAGTAGTCTATCCAGTATTAGCATACTCCCAAAATGGGGGCTACCCTCGATACTCCACAGGCTACGGGAGAAATCACAACTCGTAGTAAAGCTCGATATGGTAGGTGACACGGCACACAAGGCAATGCCAGGGTAGATATACCAATTACGCACACGGACTGATGGAAACGCATAGCAGCCACTACCGCTCCACCTCGAACAACACTCCCAATCAAGGGGTGCACCCAAACAATCACAAAGTAATAGAATGGTATCGAAGAAGTGTGTCCGATAAGAGGTGCTACCTCACTGGTCCGAGATCGCTCCTGTTTTAGCCACCTTATGCCAACTCACGGGAGTTGGGTCCATGTATATACCTTAGGATCGTCACCACCATCCTACTTCATTCTGGAAACTCCACCGCGTACACAGTTGTCAAAGTGGTTTTCGGTATCGACAGAGAGTATGTCCATATCCGATCCCGGTCTCTTTAACAACCAATCGTTATTATAACACCGTGGTCATTTCAAAATAGTTTATACTTCAAAACCAAAATATCATTTCCATTTCAAAAACCAAATTCATACGATATCATTTCAATTCAAATATATCCATTTTCAAAATCATATCACTTTCCAAAGTATAATACTTTCGAAACCAAAACAATTTGAAATAATAATACTTTGGAAATCATAATACTTTGAAATTCATAACTTTGGAAATCATAACCCTTTGAAATCATAACACTTTCCTTCAAACAGTTTAGATATTAATAATAGTATGTAAAATAAAATGGTTTATAAAATAAAAATAGTTTATATAAAATAGTTTATAATAAAATAATTTATATTGAAAATGATTTATATTAAAATAGTTTATATTAAAATAATTTATAAAGTAAAATATAAATAGTTTTAGATGTAGTTTAAAAATACTTTATATAAAAAAATAGCTTCCTCAAATGTCACAAATCGATTCAAATCAACTCGAATTCCAAAATTCAAATTTAATCAAATATCAAATCATCAATTTCAACTCGATTTAATTTCTCAATAAATCATTTCAAATTATATTGATTTCAAATATAGATTTGAAACCCAAAATAAACCATTAAATTTCAATATATTTCAAAGCTTCAAATATTCCACATTTCAAAACTAAATTTGATAATTATATATATATATATATATATCAATTCACTTTTCTATTATTCAGTTTTGAAATATTTACTTAATTATTTCAATATCATTTGAATACAACTTCAATTTACAAAATATCCCTTTTAAATTTATACAAGTTTGAAATATCCATTTAAGTCACCTTTAATCAAATTTCAAGTTGTAAAACACTTCTTTTAAAATTTCAAATTCAATAAATTTCAAATCATACTTATTTAAGTATAATTCTTAAATAAATAAAATTTCAAGTCAATTTCAAATTTATCTTTACAACCCGAATCATTACAAATTCTATATTTGAAAATATAAATTTTAAATAAATACATAAACATATTATATATCAACTTTATTAAATCAAATTTAATAAATCTTAAAAATCATTTCTTTTAAAACCATAGAAATCATTTTTAAAATATTTATATATAGACCAACGGTGTATGTATATAATTTTCTACCCTATGGTCAAGTGATACAGATATTTATCATTTTAATCCGTAATTTAAATATATACGAGTATATATCTTTTCAACCCGCAATCCCAAATTCAATTCAATGAAAGTCGCTTGGGTTTATCATTTCAACCTATAATGATTTTCTCCTATTCTACAAGATCGTTCGGGTATGTATCATTTCAACCCATAGTGATTCTATACTAACAGGGAACTTGCAGAGTTATAACATATATGGTAATAAAATAACAATAGTAACATGCATATATCATCAATATAAATAACAGATAATGGTGTCAGATGTCACAGGTGAACAGATACAGATAATGGCATATATATAACAATGTAAATAACTACCAGCAGCATATTTCAATTGACGTTTCAATTGAAATCAAATTTAATAAATATAAGAACATTAATCGTGAGTGATTTCTCACCTTTCGAGGTTAGAGAATTTGAAAACAGAACAAGCTACGAATCCAAGCGCGAATTCTAAAGCAAAGCTAGATTGGCACGATTTAACGAACAAAGCTGATAATAAGGATAGACGAAATCAATCAGACTGGCTTGACATAAACGGAAAATATATATATTATATTTTAAAACAATACTCATAACAATATATATATATATATATATAGCAAAATATATATATATATACACACACAAATGTGAACTAGTACATTATACAACTTTACACATATATACAACTTAAAACCAATATTATATATATACATATATACTTTAAAAATCTTCATTTAATTTAAACCTATATCGTTTTCCAAATCCCATTTTCTCAGTATAGATTAGCTTCAAACTATATATATGTATAAGTGGGCTTCTTAATAACACACATATGCAGACACTATAAAAGACAAATATACTTTTAAATTATACCTTTTAAAACCGTATATATTTCAGTTATTTCAAACCCATACTAAGTATCAACATAAGTTTAGGTAAGTACTTTAGTATATTATCCCCGTAAGCATGCTATATATATAAATCTGAACACATAACCTATTTATATAAATATATATATATATTAGTTACCCAAGTTAATAAAACTATATATATACAGTTCATCATCTTATACAAATCTACAGAACACATGTTGGCTCATATATATATTCATGTAAACAGACAATCTATTTTCATGACTTCCATACACTATATCTTTATAAACTAACACAAAATTCAAATATAAACTTATATATATATATATATAAAGAACATACCCCTACACACTTATAAAAGTAACTTCTATAACTCATATATATAACAGCACTTACATAAATATAAATGCATGGCCAATATATCATATATATAACTGTTATGCAAAATTTAGAAAAACCTAGTTTAGCCTATATAAACTAAGTACACGTAAAATAAAATATACAGACTTCTATATAATCATATTCATGAATTTACATATATCAATAACCTTTATATAAACTTCTATATTATATAGAAAAAAATCAAAACAAATATATTGGAAAATATAAGCAAATGCAAAACTTGTCTATAACTACATAATATATATATATATATATATATATAATTTATAAAATCATAAAGCAACTCAATTTTTTATATATATATATAACTCGTACAAACTTATATATATATCAACAGACCCTACCTATATAAAGCTGTATAAAATTCAATAGGAAGAATGTCTAACTAATATATAAAAATATATATATACCCGTTTACAATTTCAACAGAGGTGTTGCCGAGTTTGAAATGGTGAAGGCGTCGGGGCAGGCGAGGCTGGGTTGAGGAGCACCGCAACACCGATGGTGGATGACAATGTGTTGGTTGTGGAATGGTTGTGATCGGCTGCTCTTAGTGTTGTAGGGTGCTGGTCTTGGGATGAGAAGGTCAGAGGTCAAGGCAGGCCGAGGCTGCACGGTGGAGGATAGGAGAAAAAGGGAAGGGACGAGGGAGACTTCGGGTCAGGGTTTGCGGGTTTCGAAGAAGGTGGCTGCCGAAGGCTTTGGTGAAGTGAAGGTGGAAGAGAGGAGGGGCACATCTTGGTAGGAAATGAGAAGAAGGAAGGTCATTGGCTCGCGTGCTGCTGTTCATGTGGAGGAATGGATATTGTCAGGCACGGGGAGGAGGCTTGCTTGGCTTTGGGTTGGGCTTGGTTATGGTGCTGGCCGACGTTTGACAGTCAGGGGAAGGTTGCGAAGAGAGCACGGCATGGAGATGAGGTTGTAGATCTCAAGGAAGAAGCCGATAATAATTTTTTTATTTAAATATCAATGGAAAGTTTGTTCATTTGCAAATGAAAATGACAGAACCAATAGTCAGATTCAAAAGTAAGTTATACTGAATATAGGGAATGGTAAAGGCCAGTTCATTGAATTCAATAATTATAAACGGCTATTGACCATTGGTTTCTGACATTGGACAATGAATGGTCACTAGAAAACAAAGGGTTTAAAACGTGTACCGATTTCGTTAACCGTATCGCGGTTTTGCCGCGTACCGAACACCGAAACACACAAACGAATATACTGGGGTGATCGACACGACGAGACGATCAGAACGGTATACGGTTATCGGTGATACGATCATCCGATCAAAAATCGATACGGACATTGATATACGTTGCTATTCCGTACAGATAAAACCAAACGGAGCTAGAAACGTCCGAAATTTGCGAAACGAATTATGCAGCCTTATTCAAAGAGTTCCAAATAAATTTTCACATGTTGACATATTTAGGTTTCGGAACACTTTTATTATAATCAATTTTAACTGATATAAATTGAAATAAAATTACACTAGAAAATAAACTTCAATATTATCTGATGAAAATTTACCAGTTGCTATGTTAAAACAGACGCATTTCAAATATCAAAATTAAATTTCAAAATTTTATTGTTTAAAGTTTTCACAAAATTTCAATTAAATATATAAATAAACAAATAAAATTATCTAAAATTTTCGGGTCGTTACACTCTCCCCCACTTAAAACTTTTCGTCCCCGAAAAGGATGGAGATAGGAGAATAGAAACAACCCCAAAGAAAATTAGATTAAAACAAAGTAAAATAATTAATTCAAACCATATAAATTTAAATTTTAAATTAATTAATCTTCAATAATTGATTTAATCCATTTGATTTCACTTAAGTTAAATCAATCTATCAATTTCTAAATTCATTATCTTATTATCTAGTCATCCTCAATCTACAATTTCTAGATCATCAATTTGTATAGTCATTTATTGTACTCATATTTTATTCAACAAATTTAATTCTTTTATTCCAAATTATTATTAAGTTTATTCCACTTAATATATCTTATTACATATATTTAAACCATATAAATTAATTTAAACCATATAAATTTCAATTTAAATTAATTTATATTCAATAATTGATTTTAAATTCAAGGTATTTCCATAAGTTGATCTTATTTCAATTTATTAATTCCTTCAAAACAAATTTATTTGTCTCATTTATTATTCAATTAACTTATTATTCTATTTATTTCAGTTAATATTTATAACTAAAATTTAAGTGTATAACCTTTATTATAACCACTCAAATTCTATTTATAAAAGTCATTTTATATTGTATATTATCCAATTACATATTAAACTTTTGAATGATTTAGGTAAGTTGTATTAGAATGTAATTGAGTATTATACAAATAAAATTTTCCAATTCAATTATTTCAAATTTAAATATCTATACCAAATTTTGGTTTCATTTTATAACTGGAATCATTCATAAATCATAAATTTAAGAATTTTTAAATTTCCGATTAACTTTAAACAGTTTAGAGATAAATATATATACTATATCAAACCAAATCTATAATCATATACTTATATTTTATAAATCAAGTCATACTTTAGAAATTCAAATCAATTTATTTTTCCAAAACAAAACCATAGCAAAGCTACAGAATGGTCTCTCCACTTCAAAACTCGAAAATGAACGTCGATGATGCGGCCGCCATCACCGAAATTATTTTCCAGCGACAAAAGAGAAGAGTACCGATTTAAACATTTAAACATCTTTGAAAACGGTTTCTATTCGAAAATACCTTCAATAATATATATTTTAAAATTTTTAAAACCAAAGCTTGAAATTACTGGAAATTAAATTCTCAAATTCTTGATTTAAATTCATTTAAATTCCAATTCAATTTATAAACCATGTTTATAAATTCATTTAGAATAATAAATGATAATCAAATATTATCATTTCAAACAATCATTTTAATTAACTTATTAAATTCCAGAAAATTGTACTGATATAATCATACAAATTTATTTCATTTACCAAATTTGAAAATAATATTGTATCAGTTTGCTCTGTTCAAGTGTTTTGGAAATCCTATCGATAGCGTTGATCAGACGAATCGATCGAAAACCCAAATCAACATCAACAACTCAAACAACACAATATATAAAACATTTTAATATTAATAATAATTACAAATACACTCCCTCACTCAATGATAATTCAAGAATGGATTTCAAAGCAAAGATGGGATTCAAAGTAGAGGAACTCTAATCAAATAGAATTCAACTAAAAGATAGACTCGATAGGGAGATAAGGTGATTGAATTTCAAATTGGAAGATGGATAAATTTATATAAATCGCGGGAAACCTTATCTGGGTCAACCGTGACTTCAAGAATACGATCGATGCGGAATTATGAATCAAATCGACATCGGATCCCAAGAGATAGAATTCGGGTAAAGAAAAAGATAGCAGCATCTAAACTGAGGATACAGAAATCTCCGGTGAATCAATGCATGTTGTAAAGGAGTTTCACCCCTTTACAAATCATTCAAAGATTGGCGAGACCGCCGATTTATTATAGAGATTATTCGAAGTGGAGTTATGGGATACTCCAGAATAAAAAAGACACGAATAGGGGAGACACGAATGGACTTTGGAACCAAGGGACGTTCCAAAATTCAAAGGAACTGAGTCAAAGAAGAAGGAATTCAAGCTCGAACGAAAGTGATTCTGTAATTGAATTTTACTTTATATGCTGAGTTTTGCCTAAAACCAGAGCTCTGATACCACATGTAACGACCTGAAATTTTCAACCATTCGCATCCATACATGTCGGATTTGAATTGCTCAAAATATCAGATTGTTAATTTAAATTTGGCAAAACTCAGCATATACAGTAAATAAAATAATCACAGATCACAGAGTAATATAACAATAATGCAGCGGAAACAAAAGAATAGTAGTTCATGAAGCTACTATATATATATAACAGAGTTAAACATGATACAACAGAAGTCTCGAATACATAGATGTCTCAATACAATAGCCAAATACAAGATCTGAATACATCACTAGAATAAACTAAATAACTGATAGCAGAATCGATAGATAGCTGGATCTCCAAGCGAAGCTCCAACTCCAAAGGTGAGTCTCAAATGCTGTATCACTCAGTCTGACCCGAGCGTAAAGCAAAACACAAACACTCGAGTCAGGGTTAACATTCTTATATCAATAAATCCAACTCAAGTGAAATATCAACTGAAATACAAGTAACTCAAAGGATGTTTGGGATAACCATCCTCTAAGGATCCGTTAAACTATCTACTATGTAGTAATATTCCCTATTATAATAATGTCTAATATAAAATAAACATACTTTTTAATAGCGTCAAGTGGTTACCCATATAGCCCTTAACACGTAATAGTCCCAGTAGTCTATCCAGTATTAGCATACTCCCAAAATGGGGGCTACCCTCGATACTCCACAGGCTACGGGAGAAATCACAACTCGTAGTAAAGCTCGATATGGTTGGTGACACGGCACAGAAGGCAATGCCAGGGTAGATATACCAATTACGCACACGGACTGATGTAAACGCATAGCAGCCACTACCGCTCCACCTTGAACAACACTCCCAATCAAGGGGTGCACCCAAACAATCACAAAGTAATAGAATGGTATCGAAGAAGTGCGTTCGATAAGAGGTTCTACCTCACTGGTCCGAGATCACTCCTGTTTTAGCCACCTTATGCCAACTCACGGGAGTTGGGTCCACGTATATACCTTAGGATCGTCGCCACCATCCTACTTCATTCTGGAAACTCCACTGCGTACACAGTTGTCAAAGTGATTTTTGGTATCGACAGAGAGTATGTCCATATTCGATCCCCGTCTCTTTAACAACCAATCGTTATTATAACACCGTGGTCATTTCAAAATAGTTTATACTTCAAAACCAAAATATCATTTCCATTTCAAAAACCAAATTGATACGATATTATTTCAATTCAAATATATCCATTTTCAAAATCATATCACTTTCCAAAGTATAATACTTTCGAAACCAAAACAATTTGAAATAATAATACTTTGGAAATCATAATACTTTGAAATTCATAACTTTGGAAATCATAACCCTTTGAAATCATAACACTTTCCTTCAAACAGTTTAGATATTAATAATAATATGTAAAATAAAATGGTTTATAAACTAAAAATAGTTTATATAAAATTGTTTATAATAAAATAATTTATATTGAAAATGATTTATATTAAAATAGTTTATATTAAAATAATTTATAAAGTAAAATATAAATAGTTTTAGATGTAGTTTAAAAATACTTTATATATAAAAAAATAGCTTCCTCAAATTTCACAAATCGTTTCAAATCAACTCGAATTCCAAAATTCAAATTTAATCAAATATCAAATCATCAATTTCAACTCAATTCAATTTCTCAATAAATCATTTCAAATTATATCGATTTCAAATACAGATTTGAAACCCAAAATAAATTATTAAATTTCAATATATTTCAAAGCTTCAAATATTCCACATTTCAAAACTAAATTCGATAATTATATATATATATATATCAATTCACTTTTCTATTATTTAGTTTTGAAATATTTACTTAATTATTTCAATATCATTTGAATACAACTTCAATTTACAAAATATCCCTTTTAAATTTATACAAGTTTGAAATATCCATTTAAGTCACCTTTAATCAAATTTCAAGTTGTAAAACACTTCTTTTAAAATTTCAAATTCAATAAATTTCAAATCATACTTATTTAAGTATAATTCTTAAATAAATAAAATTTCAAGTCAATTTCAAATTTATCTTTACAACCCGAATCATTACAAATTCTATATTTGAAAATATAAATTTTAAATAAATACATAAACATATTATATATCAACTTTATTAAATCAACTTTAATAAATCTTAAAAATCATTTCTTTCAAAACCATAGAAATCATTTTTAAAATATTTATATATAGACCAACGGTGTCTGTATATAATTTTCTACCCTATGGTCAAGTGATACAGATATTTATCATTTCAATCCGTAATTTAAATATATACGGGTATATATCTTTTCAACCCGCAATCCCAAATTCAATTCAATGAAAATCGCTTGGGTTTATCATTTCAACCCATAACGATTTTCTCTTATTCTACAAGATCGTTCGGGTATGTATCATTTCAACCCATAGTGATTCTATACTAACAGGGAACTTGCAGAGTTATAATAGATATGGTAATAAAATAACAATAGTAACAGGCATATATCATCAATATAAATAACAGATAATGGTGTCAGATGTCACAGGTGAACAGATACAAATAATGGCATATATATAACAATGTAAATAACTAACAGCAGCATATTTCAATTGACGTTTCAATTGAAATCAAATTTAATAAATATAAGAACATTAATCGTGATTGATTGCTCACCTTTCGAGGTTAGAGAATTTGAAAATAGAACAAGCTACGAATCCAAGCGCGAATTCTAAAGCAAAGCTAGATTGGCACGATTTGACGAACAAAGCTGATAATAAGGATAGACGAAATCAATCAAACTGGCTTGACATAAACGGAAAATATATATATTATATTTTAAAACAATACTCATAACAATATATATATAGCAATATATATATATATAGCAATATATATATATATATAGCAATATATATATATACACACAAATGTGAACTAGTACATTATACATATTTACACATATATACAATTTAAAACCAATATTATATAAATACATATATACTTTAAAAATCTTCATTTAATTTAAACCTATATCGTTTTCCAAATCCCATTTTCTCAGTATAGTTTAGCTTCAAACTATATATATGTATAAGTGGGCTTCTTAACAACACACATATGCAGACACTATAAAAGACAAATATACTTTTAAATTATACCTTTTAAAACCGTATATATTTCAGTTATTTCAAACCCATACTAAGTATCAACATAAGTTTAGGTAAGTACTTTAGTATATTATCCCCGTAAGCATGCTATATATATAAATCTGAACACATAACCTATTTATATATATATATATATTAGTTACCCAAGTTAATAAAACTATATATATACAGTTCATCATCTTATACAAAGCTACAAAACACATGTTGGCTCATATATATATATATATATTCATGTAAGCAGACAATCTATTTTCATGACTGCCATACACTATATCTTTATAAACTAACACAAAATTCAAATATAAACTTTCATATATATATATATATATAATGAACATACCCCTACACACTTATAAAAGTAACTTCTATAACTCATATATATAACAGCACTTACATAAATATAAATGCATGGCCAATATATCATATATATAACTGTTATGCAAAATTTAGAAAAACATAATTTAGCCTATATAAATTAAGTATACGTAAAATAAAATATACAGACTTCTATATAATCATATTCATGAATTTACATATATCAATAACCTTTATATAAACTTCTATATTATATTGAAAAAAATCAAAACAAATATACTGGCAAATATAAGCAAATGCAAAACTTGTCTATAACTACATAATATATATATAATTTATAAATCACAAAGCAACTCAATTTTTTTATACATATAACTCGTACAAACTTATATATATATATATATATATATATCAACAGACCCTACCTATATAAAGCTGTATAAAAATCAACAGGATGAATGTATAACTAATATATATAAAAATATATATATATACCCGTTTACAATTTCAACAGAGGTGTTGCCGAGTTTGAAATGGTGAAGGCGTCGAGGCAGGCGAGGCTAGGTTGAGGAGCACCGCAGCACCGATGGTTGATGGCAATGTGTTGGTTGCGGAATGGTTGTGATCGGCTGCTCTTAGTGTTGTAGCATGCTGGTCTTGGGATGAGAAGGTCAGAGGTCAAGGCAGGCCGAGGCTGCATAGTGGAGGATAGGAGAAAAAGGGAAGGGACAAGGGAGACTTCGGGTCAGGGGTTTGCAGGTTTCGAAGAAGGTGGCTGCCGAAGGCTTTGGTGAAGTGAAGGTGGAAGAGAGGAGGGGCACATCTAGGTAGGAAATGAGAAGAAGGAAGGTCATTGGCTCGCGTGTTGCTGTTCATGGGGAGGAATGGATATTGTCAGGCACAGGGAGGAGGCTTGCTTGGCTTTGGGTTGGGCATGGTTATGGTGCTGGCCGATGTTTGACAGTCAGGGGAAGGTTGCGAAGAGAGCACGACTTGGAGATGAGGTTGCAGATCTCAAGAAAGAAGCCGATAATAATTTTTTTATATAAATATCAATGGAAAGTTTGTTCATTTGCAAATGAAACTGACAGAACCAATAGTCAGATTCAAAAGTAAGTTATACTGAATATAGGGAATGGTAAAGGCCAGTTCATTGAATTCAGTAATTATAAACGGCTATTGACCATTGGTTTCTGACACTGGACAATGAATGGTCACTAGAAAACAAAGGGTTTAAAACGTGTACCGATTTCGTTAACCGTATCGCGGTTTTGCCGCGTACCGAACACCGAAACACACAAATGAATATACTGGGGTAATCGGCACGATGAGACTATCAGAACGGTATACAAATATCGGTGATACGATCATCCAATCAAAAGTCGATACGGATATTGATATACGTTGCTATTCCGTATGGATAAATCCAAACGGAGCTAGAAACGTCCGAAATTTGCAAAACGAATTATGCAGCCTTATTCAGAGAGTTCCAAATAAATTTTCTCATGTTGACATATTTAGGTTTCGGAACACTTTTATTATCATCAATTTTAACTGATATAAATTGAAATAAAATTACACTAGGAAATAAACTTAAATATTATCCGCTGAAAATTTACCAGTTGCTATGTTAAAACAGACGCATTTCAAATATCAAAATTAAATTTCAAAATTTTATTGTTTAAAGTTTTCACAAAATTTCAATTAAATATATAAATAAAAAAATAAAATTATCTAAAATTTTCGGGTCATTACACAAACACACATAGAGGACGTTGGTAAACTCAAGGTTAATGAAGGCAAGATAGATGGTGGAAAAGTTATTCCTCCTATCAATTTGCCAAAGAGTTATTCTAAACATGCATAGTTTATATTTATTATCCACTACAGTGTAGGGATGCATAATTTATCCCCTAATTGGCTATGATAATGGAAGTAATGGATGGATCTTAAGTATTAGAAGCCAAAAAGAAGTTAAGAAACGTGGGTTACAGTGGGATGACATGTTAGAAAGGTCTATTTAATTTTAGTAAGATGACGCGGCCACAACATCATAAACGTCGGTTGATGTTGAGGGTTAGCTTCTAGCAATTGTTTTTTGTAGGTTTGGGTTGTAAGCATTATTTGTTTTTGTTGTATAAAACACGTAGGATATTATGAGAAATGTTCCTTTTGAAAATTGATTTTCTGGATGGACTGCTATATTAATTGGAAAACAGTGTAAGTAAGGAAATCTCATGTAGACACTTAACTCATGCATAATAAATAAATAAAAGGTTGGAAGTTTATAAAATAAATTAGGGAATTTATTAAATTAGCTACTAAAAGAAAAGTTAAGTCCCAAAAGTAATAAAGATTTAGCAGATAAATTTTGGTGGGCGAAGGACAGGAAATGTTGTTGCGATACCACGATTCACTATCCCTACTCCTTCAAAGCTAAAATTTATAAATGAACTTGTGTGCCGGTTGTTATTTTATACTAAATGAAAAGTTTCTGAAATTGACATTTACCGTGTAATGGTATAGAGTTTATTACAGACATTAAACTATTAGCGAAACCCCAACTGTGTAGGATGTAGTATGAACTGTTTTGAAAGAAAAAAATACTTTAAGAAATTTTATCCAAAATCCTTTGATTTTAAAAATAAAACACTCTTATAAAAAACTTTGAATAAAATGAATCTTTGAATATTTTCTAACTATTCAAAATTTTAATTTAAAAAGGTTTTGAACAAAAAAGAGGAAATTTCTGATTTTGAAATGCCACATGCATAGTATAGGAAAAAAGTTTATGGCTTAGCAAGTTTGAATTTTACATTGCAACAGAAGTGACAGTGAAATAAAAGATGGTTATTGATAAGGGAAAAAAGCTGTTTTAGCTATGAAATCTTATTTTTCATACCTTGTCAATAAGTAAATAAAAGGGGCATTTCACCGAAAGGACAAACTTTGCAGTCCAATTAGTCTCTAGGACACACATTCAAAAAAATTACTTTCAAGGCCAAAGCCAGCAGAATAATTACTTTCAAGGACAAAGTCAACAGTCCAATTACTTTCAAGGACAAAATTTCATATGTTTTAAGGCCCAAGAAACTAATTATTTTGCATTTTGTCCTTAAAAGTAATTATTTCAGTTGTGTGTCCTAGAAACTAATTCCACCTACTAAAGAGGCCCTTGTGGCTAATTTCCACTAAATAAAACTTGTTTTAAAATAACTACGTTTTATAATTTAAAAAAAAGCAAATTTCCTTATGTGCACTGTACTTGGAAAAGTTAGAAAAGGATTAGGGGCAAAATAGAAGTTTCAAGGTACAGTGGAAAAGGGTACATAAGAGAAGGATGGAAATATGGAATTATCCATCTAAAACCGTTTATCGACATAAGCGTATAGGTTCAGAAAACCGGGTTTTCAAAATTTTGGATGTTAGAACATTATGTGCTAGGTATAGAATGGTAGGGATTAGATAGAAAATTGGTTAAACTATACTTCAACTAGTAGAAGTATGAGAAATTTTGGATGCGAAAACAAAGGTTTTGATTTTCAAAATGTGCAAACATTGTGTGCTGGGTATTGGATGATAAGTATTTTGATTTTCAGTATATATAGGTTATTTGCGTCATATTTTCAAAAAAAAATAAGAGATGCATTCATATAGGAGGCGCTGATTTAGAATTATTATGCATACATGCCATATATGTTGTGATATACCATGTACTTGTACATTATTGGTTGCACTGTAATTGGTTGGTCAGTTTTGATTGGTTGTGTGTTATGTTACATAATTCAGCCCTTGAGGAATTTCGGGGATGAAATTATTTTAAGGAGGAGAATGTGACACCCCAAAATTTTAACAACAATTCATTAAAAAGAAATTAATAAATAATTAGTAACGCCGAAAATCGAATTTTTACAAACATCAGAATTTGGCAATGACACTTGCATTGTTGAGTTCGTGGCGATTTTCTGATCAATTTTCATTTATAAAGTTTTCCAATTGAAGTTTAAATGAAAAAGTTATTGACATTTGAGTTTTTGAATCAAAAATAATTGTATATGTAATAAAGGAAATAAATGTTATTAGTGAAATAAATTAACGTTTACGATTGCTTAGTGTTCAAGTAAGGTCAAACGTAGAAATAAATTATCGCAATCGATTGAAAAAGTAAAGTAATCAACAAAATTAAACGTGGCTAATTAATTAATGTAATTCATAGCAACCAATCGACCCCTGATATCGACCGGTCAACCATTAACGGTTGATGGTAGGGGTAGCGGTCGACTGGTTGAATCTTTAAATGCAAGATTTTGACGTGGCAGAATGGCTTGGATTTAAAATAGTTTGCATTGATTTGAACTCCTATAAATATGGACCTATCCCCACAATTCCTTCTCATATTTTCTGAAGCGACGTCAGAGCTCTGCCGTTTTCCCTTCTCCTCTAAAATTCTTAATTCTAAAAATAGTTATAGTTATATATGTATACACAAGTGGAGAATAGCAAGGGATAATTGAGAAGAAGAATAAGGTCGAAACAAATTGTCAAAGCTAAGGTAAATTATAAATCCAGATCCAACATCTAAACTAAATCCAAATCTCTTCTCTGATCCAGAATTCGGATAGATATATATGATTACGGTATATGTATTCAAATAGGGAGAAAAAGGGAGTCAAACTGAATAGCAGAGATTAGATCTAGACATTTGGAATCTAAAAAGGTGAGTGAGAAATTATATATTTTTGTATAATATTGGATTTGTATCATTGTAAATCTGTTCCTATATTCCTAAATGTAATTTTGGAGTTATATGCCTAATTATAGACATGTAGTGAATTTGTAAACCATGCCTACATATTCTATGGTTGATAACTCGTATTTAACATTGCATGTACTTGAATTTGGAAAGTATTGCGTAGTAGTGGTCCCTGTATTCAGTATTGGGTAGCAGTGTTCCCTTAATTTGATAAATTATATTATAAATCTAAATTTGTTGGTTAATTGATTTATGCAAATATATGTAAACTAGCAGTTATCACAATAAATTGTTGGGATTTAAGTGGTATTTTATTTTTGGCAAAGCCAGCCGGCTTTAGAGTGGGTCGTGCCACTATGTATATAAATAAAGAACAGGTGTTCTGTACATGCACAGAACAGTTATAATCTGGTTTTATAGTGGCCAGACCACTAAGTATAGGAATAAAAAAGAAAAAACAGGAGCTAGACATAATGACTATACTACTCGGGAGGGCATATACCCCCCCTGTCGTGACTGATATCCTCATCAGTACCAGGACCTATAACATGCTGAACAGTAGAAAAGTACGAGGCTAGATACGGATCAACAGACCTCAAGAGAGGTGAGTAGAGATAAATTCGGTCCCAAGTTGGATCTAAGAATAACCACCAATTCCTAGCACCAACAATCCCAGTGGTCGTCAGAGAAAGACCATCACCCTCAGCATGATACACTAACCTCTTAGACTCATCAGGACCACCTAAGAACATATGATAGCTATGCATCTGCGGATCATACCTCATTTCCGTCGGCTCATGAATCCAAGAACACTCTTCTGGATCCCATACAACAACATCATCATCGGAACCGCTAACTGCATCATTATCTGTCTCAAAAGCAGGAGAAGCAGAAACAACATGATCAGAGGGAGGCGTAGTACTAACTTTTGGAACCCATTTCATTTCCGTCCTAGGGAGGGGGATCTTATCAGTAGGAAATAGAGGGGCATTCCTATTACATTTCTCCAAGGTATGACCAAATGAATGACATATAGTACATATGTCAGGCTTCCAGCTATAGTTAACTTTTATTTCCACCTCGTGACCTTCCTTGATTCTTAATTTCAATATCGATGGTAACGGTTTCTTTGGAGTAATTTCAATCAAAGCCCTAACATATAATAGGTTCTTGTGTGCTACAGTATTTGCATCAAAGCATTTGAAATCCCCAATAAGGCTCGCTAGCCAATTTAGACCAATAAGCGGTGGAAGAACAGAAGGTATATTGGTGAAAGTAGCCCAAACTATAATAGAAAGAATCTGCTCTCTAACACTGTCTATACCAACACTCCAAGGAGTCACAATAAAGGGTTTCCCCTCGACAATGAGAGGAATAGTGTCAAGAGCTATAAGACGATCTTCCTTAGAGCCAAATTTACAAAAAAGGAATTTAGGAATTGGACATGAAGCGAACCTTTCAGTTTCCACGCTCGCCTATAGTGCTCGTGAACAACCGAGTAAGAAAATGTAGCATCAAGGAAAAAACCAACAAGGCGGTCAGACCAATGGCTCTCCGCCTCTCGAAGAACAACTGGTGGAATGAAGCTTATTCCATCAATGACCTGAGTGCTGAATTTCTGCGGTGTGAAAGCACCGACAATTCGAGGCAATGACTTGAACAGAGATGACCAAACTGGTTTAGCAGCAGTATTAACAGAGGCATCACAACATCCCTAAGTGAGAACATCACCTACCGGAATCTGACATGTTTCAGGCACTGACAAATGAGCTGATACAGTGGGGAGTAATGGAGCAGATTCACAACCAATCAACTCGGACAGGGCACAATTCACATCAGAAGCCATCACTTGGGCATTACGAGCCTTATGCCCTACAGTGTCAGACGAGGTTTCATCCAACTGCACAAACTCGATAATACCAGAACTAACAAAACTTGCTTCATTCACCCAATTTCCAACTGCCGTTACCATACACGTAATAGGAGAAGTGGGAATAGCGTTTGTAATACATGACAAAGGAAATACGCACTGTGGATTTTCGTTTGAAGCACCAACGTGAGATGGGGCAAAATCATCAAATGTCGAACTAAATTTTTGCTCGCTGGGGAGATTGTCAACAAGAGGCATAGGGGAGTTCAGAGACGACGTCGATACTGGATTGGGAACGATGACTGAAGCAGATGCCGTTGGCGATTGCGAATCCGATATTAAAAAGGTACATTCAGATCTAGTAGAATACGGAGTAACAAATGAAGCAGATATCCTTGGTTTATCTTTGCGATTCTTAGCCATCGGAGATGCGGGGTAGTTAGGAAGAAACAGATGAAGCGTGGAAGTTGAGAGAAGACAAAGAAGAAAGAGGGCCGAATTGGAGACGAGTGAATGAGGCCATTTTTCTCCAGATTTCTCAAATAATATATTGGTTGATTCATTTGACTATAAGGTGTTACAATGTAAATTTCAATAGATTATCAAGTTCAGTTATGCAAATAAAAGTGTATCATTTGAAATAACAAGGAATACGCATAGAAGAGAGAGATGTATAAAATAAGGATATTGTACCATATTTTGTAACGACCCAGAATTTCAATCATTTGAAGTTGGAATATTTTATTGATTTTAAATATTTAAAAGTTAATTTTATAAGTTAAATAACTTGAATTTCAAATATAGTGATTTATTAGGTAATTAAATTATTAAATTTAATGTTTGGAATTATTTAAATAATTTAATCCAGAATTAAATATGAATAAAAATGATTTCGAAAGTTGATTTAAATTCTATTTAAATAAGAATGAAGATAGTAAACTTTTAATTTAGATTTAAAAGTGATTAATTTGGTTTTTATAATAATTCGTTTTATTAAAGTGTTAAAATAGCCTTCCGGGGCATTGTGTTGGATTTCGGTGAAACCAGTGTCATTTGGATCGGTAATAGTGAGTTATTGTATGCCATCAAATTTCATGGCAATTGAGCGTATCGTTTGATCGTGCGAGTTCGAAACATGTAGAAATTAATTAGAGGAATTCAAATTAATATAATTTGATTTGAAAAGCTAACTTCTGTATATGATGGAATTGGCTTTCGATACTAGTTTTACTTTGTTCGGAATAAGGGTATAACATATAGAACGCCAAGCGGCACACATCATTTGGAGTTCGAGAATTTCGGGCGTTTAAAAGCTAAACATTTTCTAATTTAAATAATAGATATATACTTTATAACCACGCTTAGCCCCTTCTCAAGCACGTCATGCCCATACCCACTGCCTTTAAAAATTGCGTTCAGGCAAGAATTTAGTTCACAAAAATTTTCAAAATCCCCCTCCTCCATCCAACGGCCCTCCCCTCAAATGCCACTCAAGGATGATTTAGGCTTCGTCACCAACTAGTAAAACATGCGCCTTGATCAGATGAAGCAAATGGACGGTGGAGATCATCGTTGGTGGAGCATAGTAGCCTGGATCTTGCCACGTTCATGCTAGGGTTTGGGAGGGTTTTTCGGTGACTAATGATGGTATGGGGGTTCGGACCATTAGCGAAGGGAAGGGGGGTCGGCGCATGCTTGGGCGAAGTCGCAGCAGTCTTCGGCAATGCGAGGTGGCACAACAAGGAGGGAATCGTGGTCGAGTTCGTTTCAGGGAACAAACGAGAGGGAGAGGGAGAGGGAGGGAAAAGGGTACTACATCTAAACATTTATTAATTAAAGGTTAATTATAATTTAATTATTTCAATCGTTCATTAATCCATAACCTTTTCATATGAGGTCGAAATCGAACGCGACAAGTTGCGTTGCGATCGTATCGAAAAATTCTACGCTATGAAGATGGATTGGATGGATTTGGAGCTCATAGAAATTTGGATTAAAATTGAATGTCTATTCAATTTTAATTCGAATCGGAACGCTTTGACGGCTTCTGGAATCAATGTGAGTTAAACTCATCTTTTTGGTTAACTGGTTATGATATATAGTTGATAAAAACTGTTGATTGATTGTTTGGGTGATTTACTAATTTATTTATTGTTTAGATATATTCCCGCCCTTGGAGCGATAGAGACCCTATTACGTTCCTCTATAAGAGCAGATGACCTTTTGTATACGATCCCGCCTCAAAGCGGTTGATTTTTATTATTTAAGTATATACTGTATGTGATGTAGGGGGACAGGTTGGAGGGATCCAACAGGATTCCTCATACTATTGATTTTATTTTTCATATAATTTGATATTGATATGTTAATGCTATATTTGATGACATGGATATGATTTTGCTTATTTAGTGCTTTAGTAGCATTGAGCCTTATTTTTGGTATTTTAAAATATTATAAAATAATGATTTGATTTAAAAAGGGATTTCAAAATGATTTTTGAAATTATATACGTTTTAATAATTTTTCTTGAATTATTTAAAGAAGAAATTTATTTTAAAATAAGTGGTACGATTTTTAGAGATTTTAAATTTATAGTTCTATAAAATATTTTAAATAGAGATTTTGAACCGTGATAAAAGATTTCTTTTTAAATCTTAAAAGTAAGTCCTTCTTTTATAATACAAGGATAGGGTATTTAAAAAGAAGATATAAATAATTTGGTATATATATTTATTAACCATTTTATATAAAGAGATGTATGTGCACACACACACACATATATCAAGATTTGTTTATAAATGTGGGAAATTTATAGATATGATAATGCATAAATGGGACATTTCACAAATAGAGTAAAGATTTGTAAAATCGGTTTTATTACTAAAATGATAGATTTATAAAACAGTGTTTTATAAATAAAAGGAAACTATTGTCATCGGATAGATTGGAGAAATAAATCAAATTGTGGATTATGATAAATGTGGGATGTCGTTTTAGAAAAATAGTTGATTCTATTTTGGGAATCGAAAGTGAGGATAGATTTGGAGATGTAAACGATATGTTATAAAATAGAAAGAGATTTATAAATATAGTTGTATAAATATGGGAATGATTATGTTGAAGCTTAAGTATAGATTTTTATCAAGGAAGTATATTTATGCTTTAAAAATTGTTTTTTATATTTATATTATTATATAAGTTGTTTATCAATATTCTAATACTTTGAAAAAGTTAATTATTTGAATTATTAATATGGTTTGGAATTAAATATAATTATTTATCAATGAAGTTTTGGAAATTAATTAATTATTATTATTTATAATAATGTTGAAGATAAATTTTTATTAAGAATTTTTTGAAATTTATTAATTATTTTTTAAAGATGTTTTAAGGTTAATATTTATTTATTTATATTGTTTACTATTATGTAATAGTGTTTAAAAGTAAATGATTAGAATTTATTTATATATGTTTCGAGATTTATAAATAGTGTTTTATAAACATATGTGAGTTTTATAAGAGGAATCTTATAACATGGATTGGAAAGCTTAAAGAAAGATTAGTTAAAGGTTAAAAAGAGTTTTATAAATGGTTTTAGATATTTATAAATGAATTTTAGAAATGGGTTTATAAATTTATAAATGGAGTTTTATAAACAGTTTTATGTGGTTATAAACGGCTTTAGAGATTTATAAAATAGTTTTATGGATATTTTTTGAGATCTATAAGGGATTTATAAATTATTTTAGAATTGTATAGAAAGGAGATCTTTCTCAGTTTTGTGAATATACTTATACCATTAAGATAAGTATTTAGACATTTTTTTTAAGTATTGAAAATATAGGTATTAATGGGTATATCTTTGTAAAGGTATTCATATACAAATATTTACAAAGTGATTTTAGTTAATGAAAGGATTTATTAAAAGAGGCTAGCGGTTGCTTATGTGCTTAACCAATGTCGGTCTTTCCTATGGAATAAATCCCTGATTTGGATGTGTGTTTATGGATAGTTAAATAACCGACTATCAAATAAATACCAAAAATGTAACTTTGGAAATATATGGGAGAAACATGTGAGTTATATGGCACATTCATCTCCGATGATGCTGTAATGCATATAAATCTCATTTCGTTCTCCTAGGACAAAGGATAAGGAAATCCGTCCACTAACAGTTAGGAGGTGATCTCGGCTTTTATCTTTGACTGTTTATTTCCTAAAGAACCGGGGTTGAGTTTACCAAAAATTATCGAAAGTTGTTTCAAAGCGACTGGGATCGGATATGTTATCCGAAAACCACTGCGATCCAACTCAAAGCGTTTCGAAGTGAAGACATCTTAAAGATGATGGAATTTGAAGACGGAGTTCTCAAGCATTTCGTTCAGTCCCAGAACGAACTTGTATGGATGAATGATGGCATTGTAGTGTTGCCTGGAGAGCAGTGTTAGCATTCCAAGTGGGAAGTGCTATGTAAAGGTAAATGTAGCCTCGAGCCTCATCAACCGAGAAATGACAAAAATCGGGCATGCAGCAAGGCCAAGTGGGTCTCTCCAAAGTAAGGTATGGTCACTCCAAATCTAGATCGGTATTATCTCTCATTTGTATGCTTCGGGGCCCATTAACAGAAGGTTGATAATATTCGGTACTACTAGTCAAGTGGTAGGCAAGTCCTGTGTGGTAGGGGTACAAGATGTTCTTGTCAAACCCCGGTGCATTTAATCCAGAGATGTACATTCGGAAGGTAGTTACTTACCTTGTCATAGTATGAAATCCATTCTCCAATACGAGCCTTTACGGTTTTAGTTGTATACATATTATGCTGGAACTTAATTAATGTAATAATTTCGGCAATGATTAATAAGTAATTATATTCTAGACATTATTATAATATCAGAGGATTTTCTATTAAAATGTTTTGGTTATCGTAAGGTAAAAACCCGTCCATGTTTATGTGTGGTGTGGTCTTATGAGATACTTTTGATTTCAAAGGTTTTTATAACTTTAAAATCCAGTTGGGTATTTTTCTCAAGCTTGTTTTCCAGACTGTCTCGGGTGTTATTTTATTATAATGCTCAGGCCAGACCGAGCATATTTAAAGATTACTTTAGATGCATTGTAGCTCAAGAGATGAGTTGGAGGTCTTCAAGTCGCATTTATGTATACATTTATTTTCCGCTGCTTTGTTGTTGATCAGCAATTGTGAGGACTGGTTGTTATAACTATCCAGGCTGATGATTATGATTTGTTGTTGTACTCTGATGGGTGTATGTATATAACAGTTTCTCTTTTGTAAAGATCATTGATATTATATTATATAATGTTTCGCTGTTATTGTGAGATTCTATGTGGTTGAGTTTTCTTTTTCTCTTCTTCTCTTCCTCCTTTCTTCTTTCTTTTCCTCTAACAATCGGGTTTTTCGGCATTCGATTGCTCGGCGTGCAATACAGTGAACGTATTAGTGTCAATTTTCGAGGGATGAAAATCTTGAGTTGTTACACTTGGTATCAGAGTGCAAGGTTAAGCAAGAACCTTGGCTTTGGTGGGGCAACTCATTAAGATATAAGGTAATGGAATACCTTACTATGAGTTTTGAGTATATATATATGAGAGCGTATTTGTTAGTGATTATAAAAATGTTTTATATTGTGTTAATTTATATGTTGAGTAGCTTATAATTTCTGGTCGGTACGTGGGATGCCACGATATCGATAGAGGTTCTAAACACTTAAACAAGGCAAACCGACACAGTATTGTTTTGAGAACTAGGTAACCCAAATTATATCTTATATATAATAGAATAATTTTTCAGAAATTATTATAGTTATATATGGTGTGTTTGGTAGTTACTAAAAGAAAATATATGAATGTTATCCTTTGTTGTTTGTTGTTTTAATAAAAGTTGTTATTATAATATAAACGAAGATAAACATTTGTAAATTGAGTTATATAAGAAACTAAATTTATAAAAATGAATTATAGGGTATTGATTATAATTAAATTAATCACCATTGGTTAAATGATATTACACAAGAAGCGAGATTATATAAATATGATTCATAAATGTGATTTATAATTGTAAAGGAAATGAAAATTGTATAATTATATTTATAAATATCATTTGTAAATAAAAATGGACTTAAAACAAGAAATTTTAAAATTTTGATTTCGTTGATTTTGAAAATTGTTTTTCAAAGTTTTGGAATAATAACAATAGTATTATTTTGAAAATAATTTGGATAAAAATATTTTAAAATGGGATCTAAAAGAAATAGAAAGCACCGAACTCACTCCATTCGCTAGAAAATAATTCTGGTGATGACTGCAGCATCATCGACGTTCATTTTCGAGTTTCTAAGTGATAAATTGCTACCATAGTGATTTTCCATTAAAGTTGTGTTTTGGTTTAACCCAAGTAAGGTTCTTGAACTTAAAATTCGGAAATGGTATAGATAAGAAAAGAAAATTAGGAATTTAGATATGAAACTAAGGTTTAACTCGAGTAAAGTTAAACAAATGGAGTTAATGAAATGAAGTCTAACTTAAGAGAGGTTAAATGAAATTCAATTTGATTTGCAATGAATTAATGAAATGGATATGAACTTGAGTTATAAAATAAAATTCAACTTAAGTTGTAAAATGAATTGAATATGAACTTAAGTATTGAAGTGATAATAAATATTAATGGTGTAATATAAAATGCCTATAATAAACTTAAGTAATTGGTGTATGGAATGGTTCATAAATAATATTATATTGAAGGAATATGCTAAGTGATAACGAAATAAAAATTTAACTTAGGAAAAGTTAAAATGTAACGATTTTAAGAAATGGTCCATAAACGAATTTTATGCAATGAAATGTTGTTAAACATAAATTGAATTTAAAGTGAATGTAAGTAAAGTGAATGTTAATAGTTGAATGTAAATGAAATTGAATGTAAATTAGTTGAATGAGAATAAAATTAAATGTAGATTAGTAGAATGTAAATCAATTGAAAATGAATCAGTTGAATGTTAATAAAAAAATGAAAGTGCATAAATATAATGTTGACATTTGAAAATGTAAATTGATATGGTTATAAATTAATTGGATAGATATCATTTGTTTGATGGTTTCTCTTGTTACATTTGCATGTGATATCGTATAGTCTATGTATATATTGATATTGCTTCCCTATACTTGTTTCCATTGGTTATTAAGTGATTAGTAGGTGCAGATGGCGTATGCTTTAGATGTGGAGCTCACTTTCGCATTATATTAGTTGTATACGCTTGCTAATGTTAATAAAAGGTACACATCTCAGATTACATACTGTATTTTTATATTTTTCCCTATGGGATGCCTCATCCTCTAAGATGAGATGTATATTTTTGATTATATATACTGTAAATTTTTCTGATCGAGCCACACAAAGGAGACGCTGGTGAAAATTTCCGTGAATTCAAGGCATTAGGAAATTTTTGAGAAATTTTGGAAAATTTTGGTAACTAAAATTTGATTGTTAGTTATAACTTAGAATGAATGAATGGAAGTGAATTAGTTGGTATAGGGGGTGAATTTAAAAGACTTAGAAATTTTATAATCTATTTCAACTAATTTGTTTTGAAAAGTTAAAGGGTTTTGTGGCATTGTCTTACTTGCTAATTTCGGGGACGAAATCCTTTTAGGGGGAGGATGTAATGACCTAGAATTTCAGTCATTTGAATTTGGAATATTTAATTGATTTTAAATATTAAAAGTTAATTTTATAAATTAAATAACTTAAATTTCAAATATAGCGATTTATTGGGTAAATACATTGTTGAATTTAATATTTGAAATTGTTTAAATAATTTAATACTGAATTTAATATGAATAAAAATGATTTCGAAAGTTGATTTAAATTCTATTTAAATAAGAATGAAGATAGTAAACTTTTAATTTAGATTTCAAAGTGGATTTGATTTAAAAAGTGATTCCAAAGTGATTTTGGAAATTATATATGTTTTAATAATTTTTCTCGAATTATTTGAAGAAGAAATTTATTTTAAAATAAGATGTACGTTTTTAGAGATTTTAAATTTATAATTCTATAAAATATTTTAAATAGAGATTTCGAACCGTGATTAAATATTTTTTTTTTTTGAAAAAGGGGTTCAAACTTTTCTATTAAGAAATAAAAATCAGGTCCAAACAAGATACAAAGCTAAAGCCAATACCCGGCCCAAAACAAGAACTAAAGACAATACAAAAACTAAACTCGTTGGGCTCAAGAAACAAATACAACCCAAACCCAATAACAGGCCCAAAAAATGGATGCCTCCAGAAGAACCTGAAGCTTCTCGATAAGGAAAAAAGCAGTACGACTTTTCATTCTCTTCCTAACTCCATACTTTCCAAAAAGAAAACTCGCGAGAAACAGAAATGGCTGCTGCCATGAAATAGCTGATCTCCTCCTTTTACTACTGAGACGACAAAAACTACAGCGAACTCCAAATGATAACAGTTAAGACTCAGAACGCCAACTCTCCAGACTTACTAGACTAAGTAAACTATCTAAATCTACTGCTTTGTTCCTTATAGCCTTCAAACTAACGAGGATTTTTATGATTCCATGTCAGGGAAGCTACAAAATTTTAGATCTGAGATTCGTCTCCGATCTGAAAGACTTGCTAAACCATATGAAACAACAGCTATTTCTCAAGACGACTCTAAACAAGATAAGTTTTGATATGGCTTCTGTTTTCCTCAGTAAATCTGCTTCCTTTGAAGCTTCTAGTATATCCATAATAATTCAGCGTCTTGTTGACCAGGAATCCACAGACAAATTGCTCCACCCAATAACAGGCTCAAAGATTAGAAGCCTCCCGAAAGATTTTAGATCTTAGATTCATCTGAGATCTGAAAGACTTGCTAAACCATAGGGAACATCAGCTGTTTCTCAAGACGACTCTAAACAAGATAAGTTTTTGAAATATCTTCTGTTTTCCTCAGTACAGCTGCTTCCTTAGAAGCTTCTAAAATATCCATAATAACTCAGCGTCTTATTGTCCAGGGATCCACAGACAAATTGCTCCACCTGCAGATCAATAAACTTAAAAACTACTGTTTAGTTAGAGATGAAAAACAAATATAATGTAATTTAGAGAGGGAGAGAATCAATGTAAGATAAAACAGGTACTCGAGATCTGAAGCCAGAAGACATAGGAACAATAAAGTAGCAAAAAGAAACAGGAATTATGATAATGTCCCCAATTCAGCGTTGGGAGGTATGACCCCATTTCAAAGCTATTTCCGAGTTCATGCCAGTGCTGTTTTGAAAATATTTTGATTTTGCCATTCTGATGTTCATAGTTTGGAAAATTTTTAGACAGACTTTCGACCCTTCTGTAAAAACGATTTTGAAAAATCCTTTCATTTCTTTCTTTCCAAATGTGCCAGACGCAAACTGAGAGTGAAAGTTGGAACAAATCAGACTTGAAATTTCGAGCATTGGATATAGAAACAATTTTCGTTAAATCCTCCTTCAGGATAAAAGAAAATGTAGTTTTCGGATTGACGAAAAATTTTTTACAACTCCAAAACCAGATTTTTTCTGTAAAGTCACATTGAAAAAATAGATGGTCTATATTTTCAATGTGACTATTACAAAACACACAATTCTGATCGACCACTATCTGCTTCTGAATTAATCTTTCTTTTGTCAAGAGAAAATCATTTATGGCCTTGAAGAGGCAAACTGCCATTTTAGGAACATGAATTTTGCTCCAAACCATAGTCGCCCAAATTTTAGTATCAAACCTAGTTTGAACCGAGTTCCAAACTTTTTTAAACTGGTATTGCCCATCCGAAGTACACTTCCAAGACCAGAAATCCCTCTCTTTGTCATTGTGAATCTTTACATCTTCAATTTTTTAAACTGATTAAATATTTTTTTTAAATCTTAAAAATAAGTCCGTCTTTTATAATAAAACGATATGGTTTTTAAAAGAAGAAAGAAATATTTTGGTATATATATTTATTAACTGTTTTATATAAAGTGATGTAAATATATACATATATCATGATTTATTAATAAATGTAGGAAATTTATAAATGTGGTAATGTATGAATGGGTCATTTTACAAATAGAGTGAAGATTTGTAATATCAATTTTATTAATAAAAGGATAGATTTATAAAATGGTGTTTTATAAATAAAAGGAAACTATTATCATTGGATAGATTCGGGAAATAAATCAAATTGTGGATTATGGTAATATATGGGATATTGTTTTAGAAAAATAGTTGATTCTATTTTGGGAGTCGAAAGTGAGGATATATTTAGAGATGTAAACGATACGTTATAAAATAGAAAGAGATTTATAAATATAGTTGTATAAATATGGGAATGATTATGTTGAAATTTAAGTACGAATTTTTATCAAGGAATTATATTTATGTTTTAAAAATTGTTTATTTATATTTATATTGTTTTAAAAGTAGTTTATCAATATTTTAATACTTTGAAAAAATTAATTATTTAAATTATTATTATGTTTTGGAATTAAATAAAATTATTTATCAATAAAGTTTTGAAAATTAATTAATTATTATTTATAATAACGTTGAAGATAAATTTTTATTATTTTATTAAGAATGTTTTGAAATTTATTAATTATTATTTATAAATGTTTCGAGTCTTTTAAATAGGGTTTTATAAACAAATGTGAGTTTTATAAGAGGAATCTTATAACATGGGTTGGAAAACTTAAAGAAAGATTAGTTAAAGGTTAAAAAGAGCTTTGTAAATGGTTTTAGATATTTATAAAAGAATTTTAGAAATGGATTTATAGATTTATAAAAGGTTTTTTTTAAATGGTTTTATGGAGGTTATAAACGGTTTCAGAGATTTATAAAATAGTTTTATGGATGGTTTTTGAGATCTATAAAGGATTTATAAATTATTTTAGAATTGTATAGAAAGGAGATCTTTCTCAGTTTTGTGAATATACTTATACCATTAAGATAAGTATTTAGACATTTATATACAAATATTTACAAAGTGATTTTAGTTAATGATAGGATTTATTAAAAGAGGCTAATGGTTGCTTATATGCTTAACTAATGTCTGTTTTTCCTATGGAATAAATCCTTGATTTGGATGTGTGTTTGTGGATAGTTAAATAACAGACTATCAAATAAATACCAAAAACGTAACTTTGGAAATATATGGGAGAAACACATGAGTTATATGGCACATTCATCTCCGATGATGATGTACTATGCATATAAATCTCATTTCGTTCTCCTAGGACAAAGGATAAGGAAATCCGTCCACTAATAGTTAAAAGGTGATCTCGGCTCTTATCTTTGACTGTTTATTTAATAAAGAACCGGGGTTGAGTTTACCGAAAATTATCGAAAGTTGTTTCGAAGAGATTGGGATCAGATATGTTATCCAAAAACCACTTCGATCCAACTGAAAGCGTTTCGAAGTAAAGACATCTTAAAGATGTTGGAATTTGAAGACGGAGTTCTCAAGCGTTTCGTTTAGTCCCAGAACGAACTTTTATGGATGAATGCTGGCACTACAGCGTTTCCTGGAGGGCAGTGTTAGCATTCCAAGTGGGAAGTGCTATATAAAGGTAAACGTAGCCTCGAGCCTCATCAACAGAAAATGACAAAAATCAGGCATGCAGCAGGGACAAGTGGGTCGCTCCTAAGTAGGGTATAGTCATTCCAAATCTAGATCGGTATTATCTCTCATTTGTAATGCTTCGAGGCCCATTAACAGAGGGGTGATCATATTTGGTACTACTTGTCAAGTGGTAGGTCAATCCTGTGTGGCAGGGATACAAGATGTTCTTATCAGATCCCGGTGTATTTTATCTAGAGATCTACCTTCGGAAGGTAGTTTCTTACCTTGTCATTGTATGAAATCCATTCTCCAATACAAGCCTTTATCGTATTTATTGTATACCTATTATGTTGGAATTTAATTAATGTAACAAATTAGGCTATGATTAATAAGTAATTGTATTCTAGACATTATTATAATATCAGAGGATATTCTACAAAAATGTTTTGGTTATCGTAAGATAAAAACCCATCCATGTTTACGTGCGGCATGGTCTTATGAGATACTTTTGATTTCAAAGGTTTTTATAACTTTAAAATCCAGTTGGTGTGTTTTCTTATGTTGGTTTTCCAGACTGATTCGGGTGTTATTTTATTATAATGCTCGGGTCAGACCGAGCATATTTACAGATTACATTGGATGCATTGGAGCTCAGGAGACAAGTTGGAGGTCTTCAAGTCATATTCACATATGCGTTTATTTTCCACTGCTTTGTTGTTGAAATTATCAGCAATTGTGAGGATATGTTATAACTGTCCAGGTTGATGATTTTGATTTGTTGTTATACTCTGATGGGTGTATGTATATATCAATTTCTCTTTTGTAAAGATCATTGATATAATATTATATATTGTTCCGCTGCGATTGTGAGATTCTGTGTGGTTCAATATTCTTTTTCTCTTCTTCTCTTCCTCCTTTCTTCTTTCTTTTCCCCTAACAATCGGGTTTTTCGACATTCGATTGTTCGGCACGTAATACAGTGAATGTATTAGCATCAATTTTTGAGGGTCAAAAATCTTGAGTTTTTCCATATTTAGTACTATCTATTCAATAACTACAAAATATAATCCCTTGTAATTCCAAACCTAACACAAATTTTCTTTTTGGATAAGATAAAGAGATTAATAGTGTTAACTTTTCCTTTTGGGAAAGATGTAATTCTAATGCATTAAAATGTAGAAATCCCTAAGTATGAATTAAAGAATTGAAGTTGTGATAATAATAATAATGGTTAAATTGTAAAATTAATATACATACATACATACATTCATACATATATAACAATATATATGCAACAAAGACAAGATGGAAACCAAGTAGTAAACAATAATAAGGTACGCAAGTAAAAAAATGAGTAAAGGCAAGAAGTATATAAAATATACGGGTATGTAAACTCCACTAAACTAGGGAGGGCAGTAGAAGTTAAAGCGAAATAGAAATAAAAATTCAATAATGAGAAAAGAAAGTAAATAAGGAAAGATATTTAGATCCTTTAATGAAAGAGGTAAATGACATTAAATTGATATTAAAAGGATAAGAAGTAAACACATGAAAAAGTAAGGAAAAATTATGAACCGTTGGACATTAGGGGCATAATAATTAAACATATATATATATATATATATATATATATATGTATGTATGTATGTATGTAGCCTCAAGTATGCATTTATGATGGGTGTGAATAATTAAAGTTAGCTAATAACTTAGACATATAAGATGATATAGTCATTAAAATAGGTTGGGATGCGAGGTCAGTAGTATTACACGACAGAAATCTGCCCACCATAAGGGGCTACTAGCGGTTGTGTATACATTATACTGATGCGTGAAATATCCAATTATAGGACCTGTGGAATTATATACGCTTGCGAATAGGTGAAAGAATGCCCCGGTAGGGTCTGCTTTAACTTTTTAGTATGGGCATTTCCTTGATTGCATTAGGAAATCTAAATGGGACGGTGAGTAAGGCTCAACGCTATGTGGATTTGTTTTGTACCATATTAGGGAGTAGGATCTGTACATAGGTCGAGAATGTCATTGGTTCTAAGCGGTCAGTAGAAAGACGAGGGTTACACGTAACCGGCTACATATCCTACTAGTGTGGATCACGTTTAGGACATGCACCACCATGGTTTTTTGCTAGTTTGTTTGTTATGAGGCAAGGCTAGATAACCTTAAGTGAGGTTTTTCAAAATGAGTAGGGTAGTCCGAGGAGCTGAGTCCTCTATAGTCCGTGGAGCTGAGTCCATAATAGGAAGTAGAAAAGTAAATCCCCAAGGCGAGATAGAATACGGCTAAAATATTATGACATTGTTATTAGGCACTACATGAGTTCCTTGGTATGCATGTGGACGAGGACGTCTACTGCATTGATGATGGATCCTAATTAACAAGGTGTTGGGTTACAAATACTAGCGGGAATGGTATCTTGGTCCAAGTTGGACTGTGGTACTTATATATTTATATTTTTTTAAATTATACTTATATATACGTATGTAGTTATGGTCTACTTCGAGTAGATGGGGCGTATTGTATGCATACGTGGAGTCGGGACGACTATGTAAAATAAAACAACATAACATGTGACGGAAGACAATCTGAATAAACTAGTGTTATATATAAAGTGTATAATTTACCAGTCACCAAAATGTTTTTCGGACCCTCTCCTGATTACAACCCACATGATATCTTTAGAGGGACAAGTATTGGTGCAAGAAGGGAATGGTGGAAGGAATAGTTTCGTTATGCACGCTTGGTACTGACGAGGACACTAGATATTGGACGTGTCGATCTTGGTCAGTAAATATATGATTTATTATACTTTACTATTCCATTGTAAGTTATGTCGATAATGCTCTGATATGCATTTATTTATTTATTTATTTATTTATTTGTAGGATGCTAAAGTAACAATCCGTACTTTGATGGACTTGGGTTTTCAATTTAGCAAAACTTTAGGCCCACTGGGGTGCGGGTTGTCACATATATTGTGAAATTCTATATTTGGTTGTTATGTACACATGTTTTGGTGCATTTGACGTAAAGGAATTGGTTTGGAAAGTTTTAGAAATAATAGAACAAAGTTGTGAAAGTTAAAAGCGAAAAGGTCGCTATGAATGCACCGTGAAAATGCTTTGTGTTCGGCAATTTTTAAAGTCAATTTTGAAAGACATCATAAGGGGGTCTTTGCATTTTTAATAAGTGCTATAAGTGTATTTATTACTGGAAAAATATCAAAGTTTAAATATATATACTTTTAATAATTATTTATGAATTTTTAAAGTAAAGGGTTTTAAATTATAAAACAGGCTTTGTACTGTTTTTGAATAAATTATTAAATAAGCATGTTAAGTAATATTTAACATAAATGTTTGAAACCATAATAAAAGTATTTTTAAAGTAATTTTAAAGTATTTTTTAATGTATGTTGTTTTTAGACAATTAGTTAAAGATTTTATTAAAGTTCTCAAGATTTTATTCAAGCATTTTAAAAAGATTTTATTAAAATTTTTGAAAGACATCCAGATTTTTTTAGCAAAGCTAAGCGGGGTTAACTTGGCCCCTACCAGTTTATTGCAAAACAATAAAAGCGAATATGAACCGTAACATGCTACAGTACACAAAGGCAAGAAGAGAAGAAAAACAAAAAGGAAGAAAAACAAGGATATGATAGAAAATCCTATAAAGCATGGGAACTAAACCCAAGCAGCAATAATCTCGTCTCCAAAGTCAAAAGTGGCATTCCTAATCCCAAAGGCTATTTCATGCCTTAAATCATTCCAAATGCCTATGTCAGAAATGTCGAGACCGTTAAATATCTTTTTATTTCTGTGCTTCCATGCGACGTAAACAAATTTCTTAAGGATCAACAATAATAGCATACTTTCACCATCTTTCCACAGAGTTGCTTTATATATGTTACACCACTCAATATTGCTTACTCTGGAGGAGTTAGATCGGCCAAGCAGTAGCATAAGTTGATGCCATAAGGGAAAAATAACTTTGCAATTGAAATATAAGTGAGTATTTGTTTCAGCTTCCTCCTGATAGAAGACACACAAACTATCAATTTGCATACCGATCTCAACAAGCTTAGCGCGCGTGTTCAGAGCATTCCTCAACACCTTCCATAGTAGAAAATTATCCTTCTCTCTGGCAAGCTTATTCCACACTCTTTTATACCAAGCAAACTGGATAGAGTTACCATGTGACATCAAGCAGTTATACACTACAAAAACAGAATGAGCTTTGAAATCAGGCGACCACACCGCCTTGTCAACTTGAACATAAGGGTAGTGTTGCAGCTCGATTTCATGCCATAGGTTCCAGATTTTATCAATTCTACCCTATGTTACCTAGGGTGTCCTACAAGTGCTTATAAATTCCTAGGGTCCTTCACTTAAGGGTATTTATTTAACACACACACCTACACTAACAACTTGTGCAGACTCCTACAAGGATCGAACTATGGATCGAACATCGATAACTAATGATCGGCCACTGCTCTGAGAGCTACTTGACATAGGATCATCCTACAACTTACCTGTATGTGACTACATCTCACATTACGCTTAGACGTCACTATCTCACAAAGGTTTCTAGTTATTACATAGGAATAAATTCCCATAACTACGACTATACATACCCTAACTATGCATCGAGGGGGAGCCCACAATGCCGACTTGTCGAAGTGTCTCATCGTCTACATCTGTGTCTAACTCTCGAATTGTAGTATATGCCTGTTATTGCACACCGGGATCCATTAACAACACAACATCACATCATGTCAGAATCCGTGAATACCAAGGAGTCCAGTTATGCCAGGCCCACACACTTCATTAGGTATCAGTCAGTGATGCACGTTCACCGTAGAACCTTCTGTGAGTGCATTTGCGATAGAATCACCCCAGTTGAATAATCAACCCTACATTAGGTAAAGAACATTTACGCAACCCCGCAACATCCTAGCATCAACTCATAGGGAACTAGCCTCCCTACTATTTCTAACATCCACACATATGTATACAATATACACACTATTAATATTTTTATTTTCAACCTAGGCTTTAGGCCGAGGTTTAGATTATGCATTTGGATCGTTAATCGATCGACCGCTTGCGATCGACCACTCAAGGTGAACGGTCGACCGGTCGTAGTGTAAATTTTAGAGTTTTTATGTTTTCTTTGTTCGATTTTAATAGTTACTAATTTTGTCAATTTGCACTTCCATAATGAACCATAAGCATCAACTTACAGTGACCAATCTTTGCAATTTACCCTACTTTTTAATAGTTTTAAATTTATAGATTTGTACAGTTTAAATAGACTAGTTTAATTTAGGATTAACCAAATTTTTGGGGTTTCCATTCAATTACAATAAGGGTTTAACTTGGGTTTAAATTAGATTAGCCAATTTATACGAATTTCAAATTAGGTTTAGCTTTTAGCAATATGGTGTATAGATTAATTACCGACATCCTAGATCAGATAGTGTATGTTAAAATTAACTATAAATAATTAACTTATTAACGATGTTTCCACTCACCTCGGATCCAAGCTCTAACTTTATTCCTCGTGTGAGATTCGACATCCGTTAGCTTGCCCCCTTATTGATTCGATTTCTTATATTTTCTTTACTATGTTTTAAATTTGTTTTTGAAGAAATTTTGTAAGTGGAGAGAATAGATTTTTTTCAGAGTTTTAGTATGCCGTTAATTTTCCAGTGAATTAGGGTTTAGGTTAGGTGTTAATTTATAGGGGTTTAAGGTTAATATGGAGCGCTAGATTTACTCTGGGAATCTTTGTTTTCATCATAGATGCTCATCAGTTACTTAGTATCGAAGAAAAATATTTCGCTCAATCGCGTACGTCCAATTCGCGCTCCAGATCTCCAAAAAACAATGTCCATTGGTCAACCGCTACGGTAGACTGATTGACCGCTACATGTCAACCGGCACACCCTAGGGTGTTGACCAGTGACATAGTTTAATTAGGAAAGTTTTTATATTTAATTTATTTTGTTATCAGACTTTAAAATGCTCGTAACTTCTACGTATTAACTCCGATTTCAAAGTGTTATATACGGAATTTGTGTAGAAAATGCTATAAACGCAATAGTACAAGTTTCGTAGCCAAATTGGATGTTTGTGAAAATTTTATTTTATCCTTCATAATTTAAATTTAATTTTATTATTAAATTTTCCGCTTAAATTTCCGGGGTGTGACATTCTCCCTCCATAAAAAAAATTCGCCCCTAAAATCTCAAAGGATGGAAAAATGTAACTCGTACGCACAACAATCAATAGCTACAACCATCTACTCATACATCATCCATAGATATAATCATTATCCCTAGTAAATTTCTTATGTGGTATATGTATATGCAAGCATGAAATGCATGTGAACCTATACTAATTCAAAGAGCAGGCAGTCTCTTGATCTGGTGAACCTCCTGTCGTGCATGTTCTCATGCCATGAATCCAAAATGTATACAACATCCTAACTAAGTGAACTTGCTATTCCACATGTGTGCACAACCATTTAATCCATATGAAAATCCATATGCATAATGCTCAACAAGATAAAACAAATAAACTAGAGATAATGTGATGATGTGTACTATCTAGTGGATATACTTCCCTAAATGTGTAAGAGAAACAATCCAAATAATACATCCACTATCATCTATCATCAAAATGTCCTAATGACATGTTTACAACCATCCCTATCATCCAATGGTCTACATCTAAAGGGTATACCAAACTCCTAGTGCACAAGTAATCTTTACTTATTAAATTTAAATTGGAAACATACGAGAGAAGAGTTTGGGTGGGTAGCTTGGATCTTCTCCTGGGGCTCCCATGTACTCTCCGCTGGATCGTCTCCTCACAGGAACTTAACAAGTCTGATTTCATTTTTATGGAGTCATTTTGTACTATGCTCAAGAATACAAGTGGGTGCAAGACAAATAAGTGACTCCCTCCCTACCTCCACCTCCTCTAGCAGACTCGGCTCGACTATATTAGCTGAATCATGTAAATACTTCTGCAAGTGCGACACATGGAAAACATCATGTACTCCCGTTAACTTCTAAAGAAGCTCTGCTCTATATGCTAACTTCCCCATCCTACCAGTAATCGAGAAAGGTCCTACAAACCTTGGTGCTAACTTTCTCGAACCACCAAACCTCATAACGTCCCTAAGCGGTAAGACCTCCACAAACACCATGTCGCCCACTGTGAACTCTAACTCCATACGTCTTCTGTCAGCATAAGATATCTACCTACCTTGCATGGTTTTTCATTCTTCTATGGGTCAAGTCTACTTTCTTCGATGTCTCCCTCACCATATCCAGCCCAAGAATAATCCTATCCCAAGTGTCCCACTAACATGATTTTGATCTACAGAGTCTACCATATAGCAGCTCAAATGGCATCATCCCAATGCTCGCTTGATAGCTGTTATTATAGGTAAACTCCACCAACGGCAAGCGATCCTCCCAAAAGCCTCCAAAATTCAAGATGCACATCTGAAGCAAGTCCTCCAAAACCCGATTCACTCTCTCGTCTGTCAGTTCATCTACAGGTGATAAGTGATACTCAAGTTCAACTCAGTGGCCAAAGCTTCCCATAGACTCCTACGAAACTCGCTGGTGAAAAGAAAATCTCAGTCGGTAACAATGCTAGTAGGAATTCTGTGTAACCTAACGACCTCCCTCATGTATAGAGTTGCTATAGATGCAGCCATCCTCATATTCCTAATAGGTATAAAATGAGCATTTAATCAACCAATCGAGTATGACCTCAATGCCCTCATCCCCTCTCCTACTCCTCGGTAAACCATCGATAAATACTCTCCCACTTCCTCTATGGAATATCCAACGGCAGTAACAAACCTCCCGGCTTCTTCTGCTCTGCCTTTACCCTTTGGCAAGTTATACATGGAGCTATGTACTCCTCTATATACTTCTTCATACCAGGCCAATAAAAGTCTCTTTTCATGTCGTGTTACATTTTGTCTCCACCGGGATGAATGGTCGTCCTCAAACGGTGAGACTCAGCTAGTACCATATCAATCAACTCCATAATGAGAAGAACACATAATCTACCATCTCTCCATAACCATCCCTTCGAATCAATAGTTTAACGCCTCAAATGACTCGACTAGTCTCCTCTACCAGGCATCTTAAAAATATCAACTAGCTCCTTATCTTTCTTTTGATTGTATCCAATACGTTCAATAAGTATAGGCTGCACATCCAAAGTTGCTAACAATCCCGAAGTAATGTCCGACAATGGTTGGAAATCAAATGTAGAAATGAGCACTAAGTGCCTCCACTCCAAGAACAAAGGAATCAACACTACATTGCCCTTGCTAGGAGTATATGAGATATCGAAATCGTACGAGGCCAAAAAATCCATCCACCTATGTTGCCTTAAATTCAAGTCCTTCTAGGAGAACAAATAATTCAGAGACTAGTGATCCATATACATCTCAAACCGCTCTCCTAAAAGATAATGTCTCTATGACTTAAGCGCAAAGACAATGGCCGCTAATTCAAGATCATGGATTTGATAGTTTCTCTCCTGGACCTTCAACTATCGACTAGCCCAGTTCCCCACCCTTCCTTTTTGCATCAAGACTGCACCTAACCCCATACCACAAGCGTTAGTATATACAGTGAATGCTTTCGTATCATCGGGTAATACCAAAATAGGTGCACTAGTCAATGCCTCAATCAACTTAATAAAAGCATCATCACACTTCACGTCCCACGAGAAAAATAAATTCTTCTTGGTGAGGCAGGTCAGAGGGGTAGTGATCTTCGCGAAGTCCTTAATGAACTTCTGATAGTTGCCCGCCAAACCAAGGAAACTCCTCACTTCCTTGGCATTATTGGGAACATGCCAATCCTAAATTGCAGCAACTTTACCAGAATCGATCACCTGCCCACTTTCTGAAAAAACATGTCCCAAAAAGCGTACCTCCTCTCATCAAAAGTGGAACTTTGAGAACTTTGTCTTCAACTTATGCCCACGGAGCCTATTGAGCACTTCTTATAAATGCAATGCATGCTCCTTCTCTGTAACGACTGTAGGACTCGAACCCCGCCGCCCTTAGAAAGCAACACCATGCACTAATCACTATGCTAAAAGATCTTTGTGTGAACTTTCTGAGAGGGATGTTATAGACTATCCCCTTTAAAAAGCGAAACGTCCTCGTTAGCTCATCATCATGCACCACCTAGGCGTTGTGCATGTAACCTACATCAGTACTACACCAATTGACATCTACGGCATCACACACACAATTCTGACTAGGGGTAGGCTCTGATACCAAATGTGACAACCGTAGGACTCAAACCCCACCGCCTTTGGAAAGCAACACCATGCACTGACCACTGTGCTAAAAGATCTTTGTGTTAACTTTCCAAAAGGGATGTTACATTCTCGTTCTTCAAATAGACTAAAATATCATCCATAAATATCACGATGAACTTGTTAAGCAACCCTCTGAAAAATTGGCTCATCAGATAAGCAAAGTAGGTGGGTGCATTTGTCAGTTTGAAAGGCATGACTTACTACTCATAAAGACTGTCGAGTGTACAAAAAGCAGTCTACTAAATACTATCCTCAGCTGCACGCAACTGGTGGAATCCGGTAGCCAAATCAAACCATGAGAACTCCTTTGCTCTAACCAAATGATCAAAGAGATCGTCAATACAGGGGTAGTGGATACCGATTATTCTTTGTCAGTTTATTCAACTCCCCATAATCAACGTAAAGTCTCATAGAACCATCCACCTTGGTGGCAAAGATGACTGGTGCACCCAACTTCGAAAGGCTCCTCCTAATGTAATCCTTCTCCAATAGCTCATTTACTTACTTGTTCAACTTGCGTTTGTCCTTAGGAGCCATATGCCTCAAGGGTAAGGCAACAAGTGTAGCGTTCTCTACAAGGTAAATTCGAAATTCGATCTCTCCTCGTGGTTAGAGACCAGTAATCTCGAAAAGGACATCTGGGTAATCTCTAATCACAAGCATTGAATCTAGCTTGTCGTGTGATAGGTCTACTGAATATAAGTAGTTCAATATAATAGATCCTCGAGGATCGCAATAAATCTCTAAGCTATGTTCACCACACGTACTCAACCTAGCAACCTTCCTATTACAATCTAATATAGCCGCATACATCTTCATCCAATCCATACGCAATATCAACCCAAAACCATATAATCCTAAGGCAAAAGCATCGTAATCGAAATCGACCCCCAAAATAAATAATTTCAAATCCCTACATACCATAGACAAATAGGTCGATCCTCCTACAGGATTTGACACAACTATAAGGTTCATAACTATGATAGTGTCTAAGCGTAACTCATCCATAAGTCCACTAGAAATGAAAGAGTGTGATGCCCCATGTCAAATAAAGTGTGAATAGATAAAGTAGATAAAGTCAACATACCTTCGATCATTACCTTCTTTCCTTTATCAGCAATCGGTGGCATACTCGAGCAAGGTACTATGTCCAGTGCATAAGCTAGGACAATGTAACAACTCGGAAATTATGAACACTTTATTTTAAATATATGGATTATTTAAGTAATTGAATTATGAATTTAAAACTAATTCAATGGAATTAATAGCATTATTAAACTTCTTTTAATTAATAAATAATAATGGTAAACTCATTTTGTAAATTTGTTTACATAAATAAATAATTCAGTAAAAAATTGAAAATGTGACCGAAATTCGTTTTTCGGGTTTTTGACCTTTTACCAAACAAAAGTTTTCACAACGTTGTTGCACACATATGCATACACAGTTACACATTAATAACATGTCAAATTAGTGCAAAAAGGATTAGTAATGGTAAATGTAATTAAAGTGGTTAAAATATAAATAAATAAAATAATAAAGTAAAGAATACTTCTCTCGTTATTTTAATTAATAAAGTACTAAATCGTACATAAATTTATATGCATTAGTACATGTCATTATGATGTAAGTACATGACCATGTGCTTGCATTGGAAAGTGGTAAAGGTGTGTGGGAAAGGAAGGGTAGTTTTGTAATTTGGTTAAGGGGTAAAAGAGGTAATTTGGCAAATTTCCATTTCTATAAATAAGCACCTTACCTTCACTTTTCTCCTTACACTTTCATTCTATTTTCTTTAGCTCTCATTTCTCATCTTCTCCTCCATTCATTTTCTATAATAAAATCCTATTAAAACATAACCTTTCCTCCTCTAAATCATCGCATAAGCTTGTAATAATATTGTCTTATCTCTACCTTCTCAAAGTTGCAAGTTTTGGAGCCAGTCTCTCCTTTCCTATCTAGGCCGTGTGATTTTGGGGCTTCTTTGGGAGCTTGAGAGTGAGCTTTTGGAGGGAAAGTGGAGTTTAATTGCTTGTTTGGGTTGAGGAAGGAAGCTTGTGTCTTTGTTTGAAGTTTAGCTTTTGAAAATGTGAGTTAATCTCACTTTAAATGGTTTTAAAAATTGATAGAATATTGTAAAATATAAATTATTGTTTGTGTTGTTTATACCTATGTATATTGCTTGTTTGAATTCGATTACCTCTTAACAGTGCATGGCATAAGTAACTGTTGTTTTGCAGAGGACAAAAAGAAGAAGTCGAAGTGTCTTCCTAATGAATAGGTCACTACAGAACACTTTGAAATGCATATGTGGACTTTTGTAGAGAGACCCAAAGGGGTTTCTCACCAATGTTAATTTATTTTTTACCTATGTTGTTATATTGAAGTTTGATTGAAATATGTATGTGATTTATTGGTAGTTGTGAAAATGTCGTTACGACGACTATAACTGTACTAACACTTACGAAAACTCCTTTTTCAATCTTGTGTTTGTTGTTCTTGTGTTTGTGTTTGCATCATTAAATATTTGGTCATGCTTTTATGCTTTTAAAATGTTGTTTGCACCAAGTATTGGTGGCTCGGAAAAGGTTATAACACGTAATCCAAAGTGTTTAAAGGTTAGAAAAGTTTTGATCATGGTTTTGCAGTTCGAAAGTCAAGTTTTAGACAAATTTCAAATGGGTTTTGTTCACATTAAAAGTCTCTAAATTTTTGTGGATACATAATAGACTATAGTATGTTGTTCTAAAATTAAAATATAGTGCTCATAGTTTGTAAAAATATGGAGAAAATTCCATTTTGAAAAGAACCGATTTAAAGGAATTTTCCATACTCTTTTTAGCGGCAGTTTTACGGCACTATTTCCAACTTAAACTTGATTTTTCTTCTTCAACCCTTTTAGTGAACTTTTGTAACATCCATTTAAGTGTTTTAAAAGTGGTTTGGAATTTATATAATATTTAAAACTATAAGTTTTTATTTCGAAAATAAGGAAGGGAAATGGCTTTGAGTTTTAATATATTTTTAAACTTGAGATTTCTTTTAAGAGATCTTTGAAATAGATATTTTCAACTATATTCCAAGTATTTTTGAGTTTATTGTAAGTGAAAAGTAGGCATGGATTACAACACCATTGTTGTAATAAATGTTTTCCAAGAAAGGAGAAAGAAGTCATGGATTATAACAGTTTTGTTATAATAAAAGATTCCATAAAGTTATTAAGAAACCTTGTTACTTGACTTAGTAATTGTCCATATTTTTAAACATTTGGAGGAGTTTTGTTTTAAATATAATAATAAGTTGATTTATAAATGATATTTTATAAATGAAAAGGTATTTAAAAAGATCGTTTTAGAGATAGAGCTATGTGTAATTGCTTTTGGGTTTATAATAAACAATGTTTTAATGATAATTGTTTTTAACCCATCTTTGTGATACACATAGAAATATAATTAGCTCTCTAAAAGAATGTTTTAAATAGTTTTTTTAAACTGTTTTGCAAATATCGATGATATAAAAAAAGCACAAGTATGAGTCAAATGTTTTAAAAGTTTAAAAGTTTGATTTCATTCATGGAAAGGATTTAGTTTTATCCTTAGTACCAAACATCAAGAAGGTTAATTCTGTACTATTTGTGAGATTTGGAAACTGGAGTGTCTAGGCAAGGCCAAGAGCAACCAATGCCCTGACTTACCTGGCTCTGTTTTTAAGCGAGGTATAGTACGATTTGGAAATCGAAGTTTGGTGATAAGGGTAAGCAATTTAATTTCCATAAGAGATATCACTTATATGGAAAGGATTAGGCATTACTTAACACTAAACGCCGAGGTATGGAAACTCGTCTCTTTCTCAAAATATAAGAATTTATGTCGAGGCAAGGTCTGAGAGGCAATAATGCTCTAACTTGTTCAGCTTCATTGTTAACGGAAGGATAGTACAAATTTGAAATCGACAAGTGGTGTTAAGTTTATGAGATTTAATTTCCATATACGATTATTTTATTATTCCTCATAGTTGATCTATTGATTATCGGTTCTTCTATCTTCTTTGAGTTTCATCAATCTAAGACATTTGTTGCTTGTTTAGGGCATTGATATCCTTTATCGGAAATGATTAAAACCAAAGAGCGAGTAGGGGCCAAGCAATGCGGGGTTGCTCCCATTAGGGTATTTTCACATCTACTCTAGATTGGTTTTGGTTGTATGCACACAGAAATGTGAAATACTCAGATTCTCAGTAAGGTTGGGGAGGTCCTGCTTGGAGGTTTCCAAGAGCCATTGGAGTTCTCAAGTATATTTTCGAGAGGTATACTTTTGATAAGGGGGTGCACCGTCCTAGTCATTGTTGGAAAAATTCCTTCTCCTTGTTTTTAATTCAAACCTTTGAATTGATTATTTCTTAATTGCATTGGGAAGTGACTTGCACTCTTTAAGATGTTTAATTATTTGTGTCCATTCTTTTATGCTTGGATGTTGTTCTTGTGAGGTAAAACCCATTTCATGCTTGGTAGTGAGGTCTCACAGATTATTATATATTCATCATATTTCTTGAGTTTTCGTACATTGGGTTTCCAAACTGATTCAGATGTCATTTTATTATAATGCTTGAGTCAGACCGAGTATTTTTCCAGATTATCATTGGTGGGACATGGAGCTTATGGAGGAGAGCTGGATATCCACCTGCCATAGTAGTTTTATCTTCCGTTGTATTATTATGTATACCCATCAGCAACTGTAAGGTCAAAAAGTTATAACTGTCCAGGCTGATGTGGTTTGTTTTTAACCCTAATATACCATGTATCTTAGGGTGACAGCTTTTACTATCTTTGTTATATTATATGTTATCGTTCTACTATGGGATTCTATTTTCCTCTATTCGTTTTCTTTTTATTTTACCCTAATAATCTGGTTTCCCGACACTTGGATGCTCAGCATTCTAATACGATAGATGTATTAAGTGCCGACTTCCAAGGGTTGAAAAGGCGAGTCTATACATTTGGTATCAAGCTAAAGGTTAAGTGAGAATCTTGGCTTTGGTAGGGTATAGCTTATTAGAGATAGGGTAAGTGACACCCTAGAAGGAGTTGAGAGTATTATATATACGAGAGTGTATTTGTTATTGCTATAAAACATGTTGTGATAATTTGTCTGTTGAGTGGCTTATGGATTCTAGTCAATGCGCCTGATCAAAGTTATCGATAGGGATCTCTAAACGCTCGAACAAGGCAAACAAACATGATATTTATTTTTCAAAAATTGGTAACAAATATTTTACTTAGGATTATATATTTTTTATATATAAGAAATAATTTTTCAGTTTATATAGTTATTAATGGCATGTTTTTTTGTTGATGATCATATTTCTTTATTATCATTATCGTTTGATTTGTGATGCTCAGAAAGTTTAGGAGCATTGACTATTGTTGGTTTGTTATGGATTTATTCTCGTCCAGTTTGTGAGCATATAATGTTTTGATAATTGTGAATGCATTAAAAAGAACCCCTTATGAATTAAGTTTCATAGTTAGACTAAAAGGCATTTGATGAAAATGTTAAGTTAAAAGTCATCTTTTAATAAAGTTGTTTAATATAATCTATATAGGAAAATAAGACATTTAGAGGATAAATATTTGTGAAAAGTTTATTATAATAAATGGAAGTTATTATAATATAAGATGATTTTAAACATACATTTTATATGAGGATGGCATATAAAATGATTTATATGATTTATAAAGGGTGTTTTTTGAATAAAAAAGGGTTTCTGAGAATTTAAATCCCGATATTACAAGGAATGATTTAAAAAAGATTTTGATAAAAGTAATTATAGCATTACTTGGAAGTATTTATAAGTATAAATATCTCAAAGAGATTTTTGTTTTTAAGAAAGATACATTTTCTTTGGATAGTTTGGGGAAAACATCTCAATTAGTTTTGTGGTGATCTTAATAATATTCTAAGTGAGATCAAGTATTTACTTGGGCGAACGTTGTAATCCACTTTGCAAGTTATTCTCTTTATCATTGTGCGCTCGAAATGAGTTCGAATTCGAACGAACCCAAAGTAAGTGTTAATGAATAAATTGTTAAAGTTACTATGTATATATAGAAATATATGTATTATGATTTCAAAAATGGTTTTGAAATAAAAACCGGGTATTTAGTTCTTAAGTTTCCTAAAAGGAAACTGATCTAAAATAAAAAGTACTTTGATAGCAGAATGTTTTGATAAATGAAATTTTTAACTCTTGGATAGAAAAGAGATAATTTGATATAAGTTTCTATATGGTCTAAATTGGATAAGAGGGTTTTAATAAACTTTGTTTTATTAAAACCATATCTCTATTTAAACATCTAACTCATATAAACTATTTGATGTTATTGGGCTGACTAATAAACGCCTTTACCTTAGGGATATCTAAGCAAAAGTAGACTCTAGACTGAGTTTGGATATGAGCATCTTACTCTTCTTAGCTAATTACCGGGCCGGATAGGTAAAGTGCTCTAAGTAGTCGACTCAGTTTTAAGACCCATATTATGTTTAGGCCTCCATTTGAATTTTGAAAGGTAAAACGAAATTGACATTTTGTATATACTCTTAGGATGTAGAATAGTATTATACAAGTAAATAAGAATGGAGTAATTTTTAATTTAGTGTTTTATAAAGATGTGTCTTTATAAATTATAAATCTAAGTGGAAATTTGTGAAATGATTCATAAATAATTTTAGTATTGAATGAAATACTATAAATGAAAACAAAAGTGATTTAGAAAGAGATTGGTGTAGTTAAGAAAACAATTGGATTAAGTAAGTTAAACACAGTTCATTTTATTCGCATGGTTCTTGATTTAGGATTCGAGTACATAACTTTGAGGTGATTCAAACCAGCCTGAACAAGAATTTCTCACTTGATTCTTGATGGAGAAATCTTGATTTGGATTTTTAATATGATATTGAGGTTTTCTATCATAATATATGGCTATGTAAGGACAACAGAGGTTTCTAATCAAGGACCCTGATCGAAGACCGCACTAGGGAGGTCGAGTGAGCGATACTAGTTCAGAAGTAAGTTTATATATCCAAACAAGTGGTTGCATCAAATATTGCATATGGATGATCCATGTACATCATATGGGCTTAAGTATATTTACATACTATGCTTTGTAGCTTAGGAAAGTTTAGGGAGTGACTTTCAATTTTGTTCTGAGGTTGCTTAGATAATCTTCTAAGTAATAACCAAAGGCTGATGAGCGTAATGGTATGCTTAGGAAATTATTTATATCCTTGGATGATTGAGAAAGTTGTGAACCTAAGAAAAATTCAAAGTCTTGTTTATTAGTCATTTAAAATTTCAAATAATTTTAAGTGTTAGTTTATTCCTTTATGGAATTTGATTTGATTGATAGTGTGATTTTATATACTAAGGTTTATAAAGTATGACTTTATAAGCAAAGTATTTTAAAGTTATTGTTTATTAGGGATTAAATCCTGGTGCTTTTGAAAAAGTGATTTTGGAAGAATTTGTGAAAGAAACAATAATATTATTTTTTGAAAACTTTGATGAAGTATTATTATTTCAGGACATTTGAAAAGAGTATTTATGAAGTGTTTTCTTTCAAATATTTTTGTTACGACTAAAGTTGGGCGATTGGGAGTTTTCCGATTTCGAAGACTCGCCAGGTATATTTGTTTACTCCAGCTATTGTTTTAGGAGGAATAAGAATACTATTGGATCTCCATATTGTTTTGATTCTAGAGTTATACCATGCTTTGATAGAAGGAGCCCCCTCATTGTCATGATTGATATTGGTTTTGATATATTTCTCTTTGGAGGAATTTGAATATATATTTTGAATATAAAAACCTGGGCATTTAATTCTAAATTTATCTTTTAAAAAGACAAGATGCATAGTATTTTATTATAGAGTATTCTCTATACTTAAATTGTAGCTTTTTAATATGGATTTTCTATAAAGGAAAATATAAGTAATTAGAGTACCGAAATTCAAGTAAGTAATTTGATTTTTAAGTAGGGGTATTACATTTTCCGTTCCATGATAATTTTGGGGATGAAGTAATTGTAAGGGGGAAGAATGTAACATCTAGAAAAATTATAAACACTTTATATTTAACATTAACTAATATCTAATACGAGTTAATAAAATAAAAAAATAAATTAAAATGGATCGCATTTGCTATATTACAGCATGATAGGGGGTTCTCGCTTCGCAGTTTGGTGGCGAACGGGGGACTCTTACCCCTACATGTCCCTGAGAGGGATGGGTTGGTTAGGCAGAGGCCGTGACAGTCGAGAGGCTGGCCGTAAAAGTAAATGCAAGGTGCCAGTGTAAGCCACGGTGGGGCCGGGATGGTTGCAAAGCCTACCGGTTGTGACCGCTGTTTTCGGAACATTTGGTAAATAATTAAATTATGAATTTAATATTAATTAAATGGATTTAATAGCATTATTAAACTTCTTTTAATTAATAAATAATAATGGTAAACCCATTTTGTAAATTTGTTTACATAAATAAATAGTTCGGTTAAAAATTGAAAATGTGACCGAAATTCGTTTTGTAGATTTTTGACTTTTTACTGAACAAAAGTTGCTGCAACATTGTTGCACACATATGCACACACATTTACACATATAATAACATTTTAAATTTGTGCGAAAAGGATTAGAAAAAGTATGTGTAATTAAAGTGGTTAAAATGTAATTAAATAAAGTAATATAATAAATAAGACTTTTCTCCTTATTTTAAATTAATAAAGTACTAAATTATACACAAATTTACGTGCATTAGTACATGTCGTTATGATATAAGTAAATAGCCATGTACTTGCATTGGAAAGTGGTAAAGGTGTATGGAAAAGGAAGGGTAGTTTGTAATTTGGTTAAGGGGTAAGAGTGGTAATTTGCCAAATTTCCATTTCTACAAATAAGCACATTACCTTCACTTTTCTCTTTACACTTTCATTATATTTTCTTTAGCTCTCATTTATCATCTTCTTCTCCATTCATTTTCTATAATAAAACCTTATCAAAACATAACATTTCCTCCTCTAAATCATTGCATAAGCTTGTAACAATATTGTCTTCATCTCTACCTTCTCAGAGTTGCAAGTTTTTGAGCTTGTTTCTCTTTTCTTAGCTAGGCTGTGTGCTTTTGGGGCTTCTTTAGGAGCTTGGGTGTGAGCTTTTGGAGGGAAGGGGGAGTTTAGTTACTTGTTTGGGTCAAGGAAGGAAGCTTATGTCTTTGTTTGAAGTTTGGCTTTGAAAAATGTGAGTTAATATCACTTTATATGGTTTTAAAATTTGACAAAATATTGTAAAGTATAAATTATTGTTCACGTTGTTTATACTTGTGTATATTGCTTCTTTGGATTTGATTCTCGCTTAAAAGCAGATGACATAAGTAACCATTTTTTGCAGGAGACAAAATGAGGAAGTCGATGTGTCTTCGTAGCGAATAGGTCACCACAGAACACTTTGAAATCCATATACATATATGAGATTTATAGAGGACTTTTGTCGAGTGACCCTAATGTATTTCTCGCCAATGTTAATTTACTTTTTACTTATGTTTCTTATATTGAAGTTTGATAAAATTATGTGTGATTTATTGGTTGGTTGTGAAAGTGTCGTTATAGCGACTATCGCTATACCAACACTTAGGAAATCTCCCTTTTCAATTTAGTGTTTGTTGCTCTTGTGCTTGTGTTTGCATCATTAAATATTTGGTCACGCTTTTGCCCTTTTAAAAAGTTATTTGAACCAAGTTTTGATGTCTTGGAAAAGGTTTAACACCTAACTTCAAAGTGTTTAAAAGTTAGAAAAGTTTTGGTCACGGTTTTGCAATTCGAAAGTCAAGTTTTAAACACACTTTCAAATGGGTTTTGTTGATATCAGAAGTCAATAAATTTTTGTGAATAAATACAAGAATCATAGTATGTTGTTCTAGAAATAAAATATAGTATTCATACTTTGTAAAAATATAGAGAAAATTCCATTTTGAAAAGAACCGATTTAAAGGAATTTTCCATACCCTTTTTAGCGGCATTTTTACGGCACTATTTTCAACTTTTATAAAATGGTTTTAAACTTGAATTTTCTTCTTCAATCCTTTTAGTGAACATTTCTAACATCTTTTAAATGTTCTAAAAGTGGTTTGGAATTTACATAATATTTAAAAGAATAAGTTTTTATTTTGAAAATAAGTAAGGGTAATGGTTTTGAGTTTTAATGTATTTTAAACTTGAGATTTCACTTAAGAGATCTTTGAAATGGATGTTTTAAACTATATTTCAAGTATCTTTGAGTTTATTGTAAGTGAAAAGGAAGCATAGATTACAACACCGTTGTTGTAATAAATGTTTTCCGAGAATGGAGAAAGAAGTCATGGATTATAACACTTTTGTTATAATAAATGATTTATTAAAGTTATTAAGAAAACTTGTTACTTGACTTTGTAGTGTTGATATTTTTAATCTTTAGAGAAATTTTGTTTTAAAGATAATAATAAGCTGATTTATAAATGATATTTTATTTATGAAAAAGTTTTTAAAAAGATTTTTGAAAGATAAAGCTAAGTGTTATTGATTTGGGTTTATAGCAAACAATGTTTTGTTGATAGTTGTTTTAACCTTTTTTGATACACTTAGAAATATAATTAGCTCTTTAAAAGAATATTTTAAAGAGTTTTTTACAAATATTTGTGATGTAAAAATCAAGCATAAGTATGAGTCAAATGTTTTAAAAGTTTTTATTTCATTCATGGAAAGGATTTAGTCTTATCTTTAGTACCAAACATCGAGAAGGTTGATTCATTACTATCTGTGTGATTTAGAAACTGAAGTATTTAGGTAAGACCAGGAGCAACCAGTGCCATGACTTACCTGGCTTCATTTTTGAGCTAGGGATAGTACGAGTTGGAAACCGAAGTTTGGTGATATGGGTAAGAAATTTAGTTTCCATAAGCAATATCACTTATATAAAAAGGATTTAGGCATATACTTACCACCAAACATCAAGGTATAGGAACTCATCTATATCTCAAAAGATAAGAATGTACGTCAAGGCAAGGTTTGAGATGCAACAATTCCCCAACTTGTCAGGCTTCATTGTTAACCGAGGGATAATACAAGTTTAAAATCGATGAGTGTTGGTAAGAGTATGAGATTTAATTTCCTTATAAGATCGTTGATTTATTAACTATCGATTCTACTATCTTCTTCGAGTTACGTCAAGTTGCTCGTTTGGGGCATTGATATCCTTTATCCAAAATGACTAAAACTAAAGAGCGAGTGGGGCCAAGCTATGTGGGGTTGCTCTTATTATGGTATTTTCACATCTACTCTAGATTGGTTTTGGTTGTATACGCACGGAGATTGGTGGGACATAGAGTTCATGGAAGAGAGCTGGATGTTCACCTACCATAGTATTTTTATTTTCCACTACATTATTATATATACTCATCAGAAACTGTAAAATCAGGAAGTTATAACTATCCAGGTCGATGAGGTTTGTTTTTAACTCTCATATACTGTTAGCACCAAAATTGGTCACTAACCTCGTAGAAAAAGATTGTGTAGAGAAATAAGTGATGAAGGTAAATTAAACAGAGAAGACAATGCTAATTTAAATGCAGAAAGTAAGAACACCAAATTTATAGTGGTTCAGCGTAATTGCCTACGTCCACTTTGAGATTAAACTTTATTGATCTTCTTAATGATTGATTACAAATACAATTCGTAGATCAAATGCTTGAATGAAGTTGTTAAGTAGAGAAGATGAGTCTCAAAAATGGCAGAGTCTCCCCAGTGTTCTCCGAAAAAGATCCCTTTTCACTGTGACCCTGCCCCTCTATTTATAGACAAATATGGACTGGACTTCCCAATTGGGCTTGATGGCCGAACACTCTAGCCCAAGTACAGTGGTCGCTGTATGTCGAGCAAGGTATGCCGAACACCATAATGCCGAACGATAACTTTCTATGCCGAACGGTACGTTCGATGTGTGGGAAGTGTAGGATGGTTGTCAATCGAAGCCGAACGTGTCTCTGTCCGAAGCTCTTGGCCGAACAATGCTCCATGACCGAATGATGCGTCTTGGCCGAACGATAGTGTCACGTTGTGTAGTTACGCACACCGAACGTCTTCTGGATGCCGGGTACTACCTGATGCCGAGTGCCATCTGATGCCGAGTACTACGCCGAGTACTATCTGATGCCGAACACTACCTGATGCCGGGTACTACCTGATGCCGAGTGCCATCTGATGCCGAGTACTACGCCGAGTACTATCTGATGTCGAACACTACCTGATGCCGGGTACTACCTGATGCCGAGTGCCATCTGATGCCGAGTACTACGCCGAGTACTATCTGATGCCGAACACTACCTGATGCCGAGTACCACAGATGTCGAGTACTATAGATGCCGAGCACTATAGATGCCGAGTACTTGCCAATGCCGAGTTCTCAGTTGCCTTGTCAAATCTCTAGGAAACACTTGCCCCCCGAAGTGTATTACGTGACCGAACGTGATGCGCTTTGGACCTAGAAGAACTTTCCTTGGAGATGCCTTCTCGAGAATATGTGTGACGAGCGTGGTATGGACGCCGAACGATACGTTCGAAGCCGAACAATCCTTATGTGCTGAACGGTACCTTGCTTTGAAGCCGAACGCTAAGACTTTGACCGGTTCCACCGGATATAGCCTTTTCAACTTCTATCTTCCCCCTATAAAACCAGGTCCTTCCCGTCTCCTCTCCTTTACCTTTTTACTTCTGCCACTCTTCAAAGATTTGCAATCCTCGCCAGCCGATCAAATTCAAAACTTGACCATTCCTTCCTAAGCTCCAATCTGCAAACTAGGTACTGTTCCTTGTACAACTCGAATAGGTTTCAAACGAGATGGCCAAGTGTGTCATGTAGAGAGCTTTTGAGTAGGTTGTCCTTATTGCCGAACGATGATGCAAGGTGAGGAGAAATGTTTTGGAGTGTTTGCACATATGGCTATTGGATTTAGCTTCTTCGCGCCGAACCGAAGTTAAAAAAGGAAATGAAAACGTTGGAGGTGGTAAGGGTGTTGGATGGCACAGCTCTGGTTCGGCGTATGTTGTCATGCACCGAATGGTGGAATGGAGGGCTGCCGAACAGTATTTCATCAAACTAAGGAATGCCGAACAACAACTTAGCCGAACAAACCAAAGCCGAACAACTGTTTAAATGCTGAACAATAACTTAGCCGAACCGAACCCAAGCCGAACAACTGTTTAAATGCCGAACAATAACTTAGCCGAACCGAACCCAAGCCGAACACACTTAAATGCCGAACCGTATCAAGGCCGAACAATACTTGAATGCCGAACCATATCAAGGCCGAACAACATAAATATTGAACAACTGACATGCCGAACTATGCTTAGGCCGAACACTCCAAATGCCGAACAGAACTTAGACCAGACAATACGATTGCCGAACAGTACTTAGACCGAACAATACGATCGCCGAACAGTATACATGTTGAACAATTAACTTGCCGAACGATGCTTAGGCCGAACACTTATTAACCTTGCCTATTCATATAGCAAAAACAAGGACCTGGACCTAAGCACACTATCACATGAAACTGATCCGGATCATTAACCCCATAGCTTCAGTAGACATAGATCTGAGCTTAGATTAACATTCGTTTCCCGAACTTGAAAATGTAACCATCACAAGGCGGGCTTTTTGAGACGGTCAGTGATGACGGTCTTCGGAAGCGATGATTCGAAGCCCATTTTTATATCTTTGAAATCTCTAGATTCTTATTTCTCGTACACGATTGCTTGCACTAGTTCACACATCACGTGGGGGGAAAATTCGTGTTGTTAATTCTAACGCTCGACGTTTTTCAAGTATAGTTTTCTCAGGCACTTAGTCAGGTTCGTTATTTATTGAGGATGTCAAGAAAGTCTAGCTCCGCCACTATATCTGACAGGCCTGGGCCGTCATCAAGGCGAGAAGCCGCTGATACTTCCAATCCGTCGACTTCTCCTGCTCATAACTTAGCACCCGATGTCCTGGAGGCAACAATTCTACTAGACAATCCGATCGATTCACAGGCTTCGAAAATCAATGAAGCCGCACTCCAACGGATATGTTCCATCCATGGGATTCCCTTCGCCGATGTGCTAGTCCCTTCGCGACATGACCGTCCTCACGTGCCCCTAGTCGGATATACCACTTGCAACAAGTTCATGTGTTGGATGGGCAGCGTGCCTCCGTTCAACTTATTTCTTCGGGACGTGTTACAGTACATTGACGTTGCTCCGTCGCAGCTGCACCCGAATGGTCACGCGTTTCTACATGGGACCTACCTACTCTTCATGGCTGTCTTCTCCAGACCTCCAACTCCTGGCGACATCAGATACATCTATATGATCAATAGGCGGAAAGACAGCCCTTCCTTCATGTTCCTTGAGCCATACCACACATGCCAGATCTTGACAGGGGCATGTAGCAAATTCGCCTTGTACAAACAGGAATGGTTCTATGTGCGTTGCCCTCTTGGTTTTGCGAGGAGATGGGTTGAAGGCAGTAAGTCTCTCCACTGAATCATCATTCGCGATTAATCGGAATCATGCTTTTTCTAACTCCTCTTTTCATCTTTTTTAGGTATCAGCCCGCGTTCGGAGGGCCAGGGATACTCTGAGGCCGTCGAGGCCATTAGAGCTCTTCCTGCCGAGGAACGAGACATTCGGGTCATCATTTCAAACGAATCATTGTCAAGGTTCGGCTTGCTAGCCCCAGGTCGTCGGATCAGCCTCCCGGAGGGTGTCTCCATTCCCAAGCCAGCATCTGGTAAAGGAAAAAACAGGCCGGATCGTCATCACGCCGCGCTCCCGATACGCACGAAGAAGGTGAGCGCAAAGAGGACGAAGCTCCTGAGACCCAAGGTGAGAATGTAGGTCCTGCTTGGAATCCGGCGGTCGAAGTTCACGACATTGAAACGTCGTCCTCCCCTTCGAAGGGAAAGAAGAGGTTAAGATACAGTATTCGGAAGGAGAAAGTTGACGGCACTTCAAAAGATACGCCTGTCCCGCCAGAGAAAGAGGCGTCCTAACAGCACCTGGAGAGTTCTCTAAGGGGCTTGTCGAATCTTTCTATCCCCGACGACATACTTAACTATGGGTTTGACGATCCTGAAGCCCTCAAGTTTTCTTCGCCCGCTAGAGGCAATGCGGGAGTTCAACTCCCAGTCCAGGGAGACAATACTCCGATTAGTAAAGATAAAAGAACTGGTCTGTAGGGGGGAACACTAGGACACACATGCACATACGCATTCCATCATACACTTCAAGTTCTTTCTTATTTCCTGGATTTTTCTTAACTCGTTGTTATCTCCATTCTTTGCAGGTGACATGGGACGCTCTCATGGATTCGACCGCCTTCATGGCTCTTCCATATTTCATCATTCTGGACGAGACTCAGGTTTAGGCAGACGCAGGCACAGAGATGATTATGAAGATAGAGACAATCGTCCCCGCGAGTCGTCTCACCGTAAGAAGGCATATTATCAATCTTCACAGTCCCGCGATCCTCTCCCTCCAACTGAGCCGGATAAGGAAAAGTCTTCACAGAAGGGTCACCAATCTGATGCTCCTCGAGAACAACACTCTGGTTCATCGAGTACAAGGCAAGTTCGGGAGCAACGAAAAAGAGCAGAACTTCCAAAGCCTCCTCCCCCTACTCTCGTAGTTGATCCAACTGTAGCGGAAAAGATGGTCGATATTAAGGCCAAGTTTCCAAAAATTTGCTTCGATGGTCTGAAATTCCTCCCGGCTATTCACCATATTCCCGGGCACGTGAAGTAGAGTGCCATTGCCTGCAATAACGACGTCTATGTTCAACATGACGCGTTTATGCACTTGGTTGAAAATATCTCGGAGGTGTCCGTGGAGCGTCAATATGAGATTGATCGCCTGAAATTGGAGGCTGGCTGCGATAAGAACATCATCAGGCACCAAGACGAAGAGCTCGCTTTGTACAAGTCGAAGCTGGAAGCCGCTGAACAAAGCGCAAAAGATACTACCGAGGCAGTTACTCGTTTAGAGATGGCTCACAAGAAGGAGCTTGATGAAGCAGTCCAGCGCAGCGGTGCCCTTGCCCTAGAGAAAGATTCCGTTCAAAAAGAAAGGGACACGCTCGCCATACAAGTCAGAGAGCTGAAGGAATTACTTTCCAAGGAAAAGGAGGACAAGGTAGCTGCTTAAGAAGAATCACAACGATACTGTGATGAAATCGTTGCTACTCGTCTCCTGAAAATGAAGCTCGATGACGAACTTGCTGGGGTTGAGAAAATGAAGGATGAAGCCCGCGAGGAGGGCAAAAGAAAAGCTGCAGAGGAGATTGACTCTCGCCTCGAGGCGGCCGCAGAAGCTGGCAGGGAAGAGGTCAAATGCATGTTCGACCCGTTGATTGCTGAGTATGGAGCCCGCGTCCTTATGCATCGTGACTTAACATTCTTGGGCGATGGCTATCTCGAATCCCTAGCTGAGGCCTGGGAAACCTTAGTAAAGATCAGGAAAATCGAGTCGGGCTCTGAGGAGGTCGATGAGGATGCCCTGGTGAAGGAGTTTCTTAGGGGGAATGAGCCAACGGATCTGTCCGCAGCTTTGGCGCTTTATAACAAAGGCTCTCCCCTTCCAAAAGAGAAAAGTGATGAAGCTGGCCCGTCTGGGGCTGAGACTACGACTCCTCATATTGCTGCTCCTCCCGCTGCTCAACCGGCCGGTCGGCCGACACTTGACCCGTTCGAGCAGCATGCCGGCTATGATCCTGAAGATCCCGGGCTCGGCGTTCACGTGCTATCTCCTATTCTGGAGGGTGAAACCCCACGCGCAACCGATAGCCAACCTGAACCCGGTAGGGAACTCTTCTTCTCTAGAAGTCAAAAGACCTTGTCATTCTCCAGTATTTATTCGTTCTAACGTTCGTTTTTTATGTCTTCATGCATGGTGCTCTGATCCCGAGCCAACTCCGAGGAGCGATGACGCCAAGGAGGAGGCGGAGAAAACAAGCGATGCTGCTCACATGGGAGTAACTCCTGGCCCTGGCGCTCAAGTGATCGGGGCGCTAGATGATGACAAGCTTGACACTTCGTTCCATGCCGAAGGGAGCGATAAAATCGAGATTACTGGCACCTCCGAGCATACTTCAAAGATGAGCATGAAGGACCGCCTCGCCGAAGAGGAGAAGAAAAAGGCCGAGGTCAAAGTTGAACCTGAAATACTGGAACTTACCGACCCACGGAACAGGCCTTTGAAAATCATTCTCCCGAGCAGGTCCAAACCACTAGATGTTCCGTCTCCTACTCCTGACTCCGCTTATTTAGCAAGTAAGAAAGCCAAGAAAAAGCGTGAAGGGGAGGAGTCGTCGGAAAAAACAAAGGAAGACAAGAAGAAGAAAACGAAGAAGTAATATATACACTCGTTTGACGAGCTTCTTGCTTAAGTCTTGTCGTTGCTTTTTTTTGTGGCTTGCAGTTTGTATAGATAGGTTCTGAACTCTGAGTTTTGTAGGAGTAACCGTGTAACCCCATTTTGAACTACTGAATGAAGTTTAGTTTCTTTTTCGTTTGATTTGTTGACTAACTGTAGTCATGACTCCAGTTGTTACGAGTTGCATTATCTCCCAGTCTACTCTCGTGTTCTTCAAGCATTTCCAGACGCGGCGTACTTCTTGTTCCACGTTTCTCGAGTACTTGGACTCCTTTCTGAATCGGCGCTCTGGGGATTCAAAGTAAGTTGATCCACATTCAGTGGATTCCGAGATTTGAAATCGTTTATACTCCAGTCCGCGCTCCGGGGACTTAGAGTATTCCGATCCACGCTCTGGGGATTTGGAGATTTGGAAACGTTTATACTCTAGTCCGCGCTCCGGGGACTTAGAGTACTTCGATCCGCGCTCTGGGGATTCAGAGATTTTGAATCGTTTATACTCTAGTCCGCACTCCGGGGACTTAGAGTACTCCGATCCGCGCTTTGGGGATTCGAAGATTTGGAAACGTTTATACTCTAGTCCGCGCTCCGGGGACTTAGAGTACTTCGATCTGCGCTCTGGGGATTCGGAGATTTGGAATCGTTTATACTCTAGTCCGCGCTCCGGGGACTTAGAGTACTCCGATCCGCGCTCTGGGGATTTGGAGATTTGAAATCGTTTATACTCTAGTCCGTGCTCTGGGGACTTAGAGTACTCCGATCTGCGCTTTGGGGATTCGGAGATTCGGAATCGTTTATACTCTAGTCCGCGCTCCGGGGACTTAGAGTACTCCGATCCGTGCTCTGGGGATTCAGAGATTTGGAAACGTTTATACTCTAGTCCGCGCTCCGGAGACTTAGAGTACTTCGATCCATGCTCTGGGGATTCGGAGATTTGGAATTGTTTATACGAGTCTGTATATCGTATAGGATAATGTAATTCGTCATCCGATCATGAGATATAGAAACATTAGTGATTTGTGGAAAATACGGCTTCAAGCCTTTATTAATGAAAAACAACTAGACTGCTTGATTACATAGTTAAAAAGAAACTAAGCTAAAACTGAACGAAAACACATAGGAAATAACAGTGCCTAAAACAAGAAAGGAAAACATGCTAAATGTAATAATGCCGCAAATGCTCACTGTTCCACGCTCGGGGGAGTGTTGCGCCATCAACGGTCGCTAGCTTGAATGTTCCTTCTCCAAGCTTCCGTTCAATGACGTATGGACCTTCCCAGCTGGGATTCATGCGCGATGGAACCGGGAAAACTCATTTCAGAACGAGATCACCTACATCAAAAGTTCTTGGGCGGACTCTGCCGTCGTAGTAACACTTGACTCGGTGCCTATGTGCTGTCGCCCTTAATTCGGCCTCTTCATGCTTTTCATCGATGCAGTCCAGTGATTCCAACAAGAGATCCTGGTTCGTCCTGGGATCATAGTACGTCACTCGGTGTGATGGAACTTCAAGTTCCACAGGTATAACGGCTTCCGAGCCGTATGCCAAGGCGAATGGAGTGTGGCCGGTCGCAGACTTGTGGGTAGTTCTATAAGCCCATAGTGCTGTTGGGAGCTCATCTACCCTCTTGCCTCCAACCTTCTCCAGACGCTTCTTTAGTATGGACTTGATTATTTTGTTAACGGCCTCGACTTGTCCGTTAGCTTTTGGGTGTGCAACGGCGGCGAACTTCTTCTCGATGCCATACTTTAAACAGAACTCTTTGAACTCTCTGCTTTCAAACTGCGTCCCGTTGTCTGTAATGATGGAGCGAGGAAGGCCGAAGCGGCATATAATGTTTCGTACAACGAAGTTAATGACCTTCTTAGAGGAGATTGTGGCCAAAGGCTCTGCCTCAGCCCATTTTGTGAAATAGTCGACTGCAACTATCGCGTATTTCGCACCACCTTTGGATATAGGCAAAGAGCCGATTATGTCGATTCCCCAAATTGCAAACGGCCATGGACTGACCATTTGCGTGAGTTCCGTTGATGGAGTCCTCGGGATTTTCGCATATCTTTGACACTTGTCACATTTTCTTGCGTAGTCCGCAGCGTTCCAATTTAAAGTGTTAGCACCAAAATTGGTCACTAACCTCTTAGAGAAAGATTGTGTAGAGATATAAGTGATAAAAACAAATTAAACAGGGAAGAGAATGCTACTTTAAATGCAGAAAGTAAGAACACCAAATTTATAGTGGTTCAGCGTAATTGCCTACGTCCACTTTGAGGTTAAACTTTATTGATCTTCTTAATAGATGATTACAAATACAATTCGTGAATCAAATGCTTGAATGAAGTTTTAAGTAGAGGAGTTGAGTCTCCAAAATGGCAGAGTTTCCCCAGTGTTCTCTCCCAAAAAAGGATCCCTTTTCACTATGACCCTGCCCCTCTATTTATAGGCAAATATGGGCTGGACTTCCCAAGTGGGCTTGGTGGCCAAACACTCTAGCCCGAGTACAATGGTTGCTGCTTGCCGAACCAGGCATGCCGAACGCCATAATGCCGAACGATCCTTTCCATGCCGAACGGTCCCTTCCATGCCGAATGGTACCTTTGATGTGTGGGAAGTGCAGGATGGTTGCAGTTGAAGCCGAACGTATCTCTGTCCGAAGCTCTTGGCCGAACAATGCATGCAGGCCGAACGATACTGTCACGTTGAGTAGTTATGCACACTGAATGTCTTCTGGATGCCGAGCACTTCTGTCGCCGAGTTCTACTGGGCGCCGAATACTAATTGACGCTGAGCTCCAGCTGATGCCGAACACTCTCTGATGCCGAGTGCTACCTGATGCCGAGTACTTCGCCGAGTACTCCTAGATGCCGAACACTCTCTGATGCCGAGTCCCACTGGATGCCGAGTACTTCGCCGAGTACTCCTAGATGCCGAACGCTCTCTGATGCCGAGTGCTACCTGATGCCGAGCACTAGTTGCCTGGTCAAATCTCCAGGAAACACTTGCCCCCCAAAGTGTATTATGTGACTGAACGTGATGCGCTTTGAATCTAGTTTAGCTTACCTCGGAGACGCCTTCTCGAGAATATTAGTGACGGAGGTGTGAGACGAGCGTGGTTTGGACGCCGAACGATGCGTTCGAAGCCGAACAATCCTCATGTGCCGAGCGACACTTCGCTTTGAAGCCGAACGCTACGACTTTGACCGGTTCTACCGGATATAGCCTTTTCAACTTCTATCTTCTCCCTATAAAACCAGGCATCCTTCCACTATTTTCCTTTTACACCTTCATTTCTGTCACTCCCTAGAGACTTGCAATTCTCGCCCGCCTATCAGATCTAAAGCCTAATCGATCTTTCCTCAGCTTCGATCTTCGAACTAGGTATCATCCCTTCCATGATCAAATTACTTCAACACGAGATTTAGGTTTATGTGCAGCCGAGAGGGTCACGTGGAATTGTATGATGTGTGTCGAGTAGAAATGGCTCGCATATTTGGAGTTGTCGAACGGTGCATGGTAGTTAAGCCTAGTTCCTTCGTGCCGAACAAGACTGGAAGAAAAAGAAAGATGGGGTGCCGAACGGCGTAATCTTCGCCGAGCGATCTGTTCTTGTTGTTCGGCGCAGATAGAGAAGGAGTAGGGTGGAACTGTAATCGAGGGTGGAGCGCTACTTTAGCCGAACAAACTAAGGCCGAACAATACTTAATGTTGAACAACTGACATGCCGAACTATACTTAGGCCGAACACTCCAAATACCGAACAATCCTATGCCGAACAATACGATTGCCGAACACCTTTTAAATGCCGATCAATGATAAATGTTGAACCATACTTAGGCCGACCACTGGAAATGCCGAACGAACAATTGACATGCCGAACAATCATACATTCCGAACTATACTTAGGCCGGACAATCCCCTTCGAACAAAACCTAGACCGAACAATACAATTGCCGAACACTACTTAAATGCCGAACGGTATATATGTTGAACAACTGACGTGCCGAACCGCATACATGCCGGACTATACTTAGGCTGAACAATCCCCTTCGAACAAAACCTATACCGAACAATACGATTGCCGAACACTTTATCAATTATATATTTTCTGAATCAGGAACTGTAATCACCACAAGGCGGGCTTTTTGAGACGGTCAGCGATGACGGTCTTCGAAGGCGACGATTCACAGCTCACTTTTATACTTTTGAAATCTCTAGATTCTTATTGCTTGTACACGATTTCTTTTATTTTTTGTGGCTTGCAGTTTGTATAGATAGGTTCTGGATTCTGAATTTTGTAGGAGTAACTATGTAACCCCATTTTGAACTACTGAATGAAGTTTAGTTTCTTTTTTGTTTGAATGATTCTCTTGCTTTTCTTTGGTTTGCTGACTAACTGTAGTCATAACACCACTTGTTACGAGTTGCATTATCTCGCAGTCCATTTTCGTGTCGTTCAAACATCTCCAGACGTGGCATATTTCTCGTTCCACATCTCTCGAGTACTTTGACTTTTTTCTAAATCTTCTCTCCGGGGATTTAGAGTAAGTTGATCCGTGTTTAGGGGATTCGGAGGTTTGTATTCGTTTATACTCTAGTCCGCGCTCTGAGGACTTAGAGTACTCCGCTCCGCACTCTGGGGATTCGGAGATTTTGAAATCGTTTATACTCGTCCGCGCTCTGGGGATTTAGAGTACTCCGACCCGCGCTCTAGGGATTCAGAGATTTGAAATCGTTTATACTCTAGTCCGCGCTCTGGGGATTTAGAGTACTCCGATCCGCGCTCTGGGGATTCGGAGATTTGGAATCGTTTATACTCTAGTCCGCGCTCCGGGGACTTAGAGTACTCCGATCCGCGCCCTGGGGATTCGGAGATTTGAAATCGTTTATACTCTAGTCCGCGCTCCAGGGACTTAGAGTACTCCGCTCCGCGCTCTGAGGATTCGGAGATTTGAAATCGTTTATACTCTAGTCCACGCTCCGGGGACTTAGAGTACTCCGCTCCGCGCTCTGGGGATTCGGAGATTTGAAGTCGTTTATACTCTAGTCCGCGCTCCGGGGACTTAGAGTACTCCGATCCGCGCTCTGGGGATTCAGAGATTTGGAATCGTTTATACGAGTGTGTATATCGTATATGATAATGTAATTCGTCATCTGATCATGAGATATAGAAACATTAGTGATTCGTAGAAAATACGGCTTCAAGCCTTTATTAATGAAAAACAACTAGACTGCTTGATTACATAGTTAAAAAGAAACTATGCTAATACTGAACGAAAACACATAGGAAATAACAGTGCCTAAAACAAGAAAGAAAACATGCTAAATGTAATAGTGCCGCAGATGTTCACTGTTCCATGCTCGGGGGAGCGTCGTGCCATCAACGGTCGCTAGCTTGAATGTTCCCTCTCCAAGCTTCCGTTCAATGGCGTACGGACCTTCCCAGCTGGGATTCATACGTGATGGTACCGGGAAGACTCGTTTCAGAACGAGATCACCCACATCAAAGATCCTTGGGCGGACTCTGGTGTCGTAGTAACGCTTGACTCGGTGTCTATGCGTTGCCGCCCTTAATTCAGCTTCTTCACGCTTTTCATCGATGCGGTCCAGTGATTCCAACAAGAGATTCTGGTCCATCTTGGGATCATAGTATGTCACTCGGTGCGATGGAACTTCAAGTTCCATGGGTATAATGGCTTCAGAGCCGTATGCCAAGGCGAATGGAGTGTGGCCGGTCGCGGACTTGTGGGTAGTTCTATACGCCCATAATGCTGTCGGGAGTTCATCTACCCACTTGCCTCCAACCTTCTCCAGACGCTTCTTCAATATGGACTTGTTTATTTTGTTAACAGCCTCGACTTGTCCGTTAGCCTTCGGGTGTGCAACGGCGGCGAACTTTTTCTCGATGCCATACTTTAGACAGAACTCTTTGAACTCTCTAATTTCAAATTGCGTCCCGTTGTCCGTAATGATGGTGCGAGGAAGGCCAAAGCGGCATATAATGTTTTGTACAACAAAGTTAACGATCTTCTTAGAGGTGATTGTGGCCAAAGGTTCTGCCTCAGCCCATTTTGTGAAATAGTCGACTGCAACTATCGCGTATTTCGCGCCACCTCTGGATATAGGCAAAGAGCCGATTATGTCGATTCCCCAGATTGCAAATGGCCAGGGACTAACCATTTGTGTGAGTTCCGTTGATGGAGTCCTCGGGATTTTCGCATATCTTTGACACTTGTCACACTTTCTTGCATTGTCTGCGGCGTCCCGGTTTACGATTGGCCAGTAATATCCATAGCGGAGGATCTTCTTTTCTAGCGTTTGCCCCCAGTATGGTCGCCACATTCCCCTTCGTGAACCTCTCTTAAGACCCGCTTTGTCTCATCATGAGCGATGCATCGTAATAATGGGACTGAGAATCCTTTTCGATACATTGACCCATCCTGCATTACGTATCGTGCGACCTTTCGAAGGACTTGCCGTCTTTCGCTTCTTTTTTCTGGTAATGCCCCGGTCGTCAGGTACAGTTTGAATGGGGTTATCCACGATTCCTTCTCGATTTCCGTTTCCAACACGCGATCGACTTTCATCTCGTCTATGCTCGGGGCATGCAAGACTTCAACGGGATACAATCCCATTTGCTGTGCATCGCCAGTACTCACAAACTTAGCCAATAAGTCGGCTTCTTTGTTCTGTTCGCGCGGGACATGTGAAATGTCATAGTGCTCAAGATTTGATAGTAGTTCTTGGACCTGAACAAGGTACAAAGCAAGCTTTCGTCCCTTTGCTTGGTAGTCTCCCCGCACTTGGTAAACCACCAACTGTGAGTCACAAAAGATTTCAACTGATCTGATCCCGAGTTCCCCGATGAGTTTCAAGCCAGAGATGAGTGCTTCATATTCTGCCTTGTTATTTGTGGCTGGGAAATCGAGCTTCAAAGCATAACATATTGATCGGTTTTCCGGAGTTATAAGAACTACGCCCGCGCCGGAGCAACGGTCGTTTGATGCCCCATCAGTGTATAATTTCCATCGAATGGGGGGAATGACGTCGTGACTACCCGGTTCGACGGGCATGGTAAACTCAGCGATAAAGTCTGCTAATGCTTGCCCTTGTACGGCTCTCCGTGGCAAGTAGGCGATATCGAATTGGCTTAACTCGATGTTCCATTTTAGCAACCTTCCAGAAGTTTCTGGTCATTGGAGTACCTGCCGCAGGGGTTGATCGGTATAAACACCGATTGAGTGTGCTTGGAAGTATGGGCGCAGCTTACGTGACGCAATCACCAAGCAATAAGCCAATTTCTCGATGTTAGGGTAATTTCTCTCTACCCCCGTTAAACGCTTGCTAACATAATACACCGGCCTCTGGACTCGATCCTCCTCACGAACTAAAGCCGTGCTTATCGCATGCGGGGATACAGCCAAGTATACGTACAGCATCTCGTGGTTTACTGGTTTTGACAGCATTGGTGGACTCTCCAGATGCCTCACTAGACCCCGGAATGCTTCCTCACAACTAGGCGTCCATTCGAAATTCCTCTTTCCTTTCTTTATTATATCAAAGAACGGGATGCACTTGTCAGTTGCCCTGGATATGAATCGACTTAACGCAGCTACTTTTCCGTTCAAGCTCTGTACCTGCTTTATAGTCCTGGGCACTTGCACATCTCGAATAGCTTGGATCTTTTCTGGGTTAGCTTCGATTCCTCTAGCATTGACGATGAATTCCAAAAACTTCCCCGATGCAACTCCGAAGGAACATTTCAAAGGGTTGATCTTCATCCCATAAAACCTGAGTATGTCGAACATTTCAGCCAAGTCTCGAATGTGGTCGTTTGACCGTCGTGACTTCACGAGCATGTCATCCACATAGACTTCCATCGTTCTACCCAGTTGGTCCTTGAACATTCGATTCACTAAACGCTGGTAAGTCGCTCCTGCGTTCTTCAATCCAAAGGGCATCACTACATAGCAATATAGTCCGACATTTGTAACGAAGCTGGTGTGTTCTTGGTCTGGAATATGCATCAGGATTTGGTTGTACCCTGAGTATGCATCCATGAATGATAACAGCTCGTGTCCTGTGGTGGAGTCGACCAACTGATCGATCCTAGGCAACGTGAAACTGTCCTTTGGGCATGCTTTGTTCAAGTCGGAATAATCTACGCAAGTCCTCCATTTCCCATTCGCCTTTTTTACCAGCACGGGGTTGGATACCCATTCAGGGTAGAGGGCGTCGCAGACGAACCCATTTGCTTTGAGTTTGTCCACCTCCTCTCCGAGAGCGGCGGACCTCTCCGGGTCCATTCCTCTCCTCTTTTGTTTAACTGGAACGCATTTCGGGTCTATGTTCAACATATGACTCGTGATGGCGGGAGAAATCCCACACATATCAGAATGCGTCCAGGCGAAAATATCAAGATTCGCCCGGAGGAAGTCGCTAAGGTCTTCAGTCATCGCGGGGCTAAGCTGTGATCCGATCTTTAGTATTCACGAAGGGTCGTCTCGGCTAACTGAGATGTCAATTCTTAATTCGGCCGGTGCTGCCTTCTCTTCCCTGGGTTTCTCATCGTCGTCTCTCGGATCTATGTCTCTGAAGATCCGAGAACTATGCCCGAGCCAGGGCTCGGGCACTACTTGTCAATTATCCATATTAAGGATGCAGACGGGATTGTCCGCAACCTTTCCCTTCTCCCTCCGCTGGGCCTCTCGGAGCTCAGCCACATAACAGGAGCGACCAGCTGCTTGATCGCCATGAACAACACCTACTCCTTTGTCAGTTGGGAACTTCAAAGTTAAACACCACGGGGCTAACGCTGCCCTAAACTCAGCCAGGGCCGGCCGGCCCAAGAAAACATTATATGGAGAATCCACATCCAAAACTACAAAGGGTAGAATTCGCACTCTCCGACGCTCGCCTTGTCCCAGTTCTACTAGTAACTCGACATACCCCACTGCATCGGTCGCAGCGCCGTTAAAGCCGTTAATACGAGCTTTGGATGGTTTCAAATCTTTTGTTTCCATTTTCATTTGGTCGTAAGCCTTCTTGAAGATTATGTTGACAGAACTTCCGCAATCGATCAGAATTCGTTTTACATATGCTGGTCCGATCGTCGCAGATATGACCATCGGGTCGATGGTCGGAGCCTCTACCTGATCAGCGTCTCTGTTTCTGAACACTATATCGTCTGTCATTACGCGTTGCTGCTTAGCAGGGGTCCCATCCTCCACATTCGAACAGCACTCAAAATCTGCATGCTTCAGGGAACTTGCATATCGCTCCATCTCTTGCCAATTCTTATCTGCGGGGTGAGGTCCGCCGATAATTGTATTTATGACTAGTCTACCTATGGGTCGGGCAGGCTCCTCGGGATGACGCGGGGCTAGTGCGCGACCTGGGTTGGACGTTCCCTGCCCTCCTTCCTATGGATCCTTCACAAATTCTTGCAACTTCTTTTGCCTGATCAATTTCTCGATAGCGTCGTGCAGGTGTCTGCACTCTTCCATATTGTGCCCATAAGTCTCATGGAAGCGACAATATTTCCCGGTCCGCTTCTGTTCCTCGGTTGATTCTTTTGGATGTGGCTTTCTGTATTGAAAAGTATTGCAGGTGGATAGATAAATGTTCTCAAGTGGCGCGTTCAGTGGAGTATACCCGCTGTAGCTTGGAATTCTCGACTTCCACTTCCCCGCTTCTCTCTTCTTCCCTTGATTTCTTCCTCTGGACTCCTTAGGCTGCCCAGGCTTATTCTGGACATTGACTTGGACCTTTCCCGAGCTGTCTCCGGACTGCTTCACAGCAACGTTGCTTTTCATAGACTCCTGGACAGGTCCTGGTGCCTTATCTCGTCTTACCCACCTGGCTTCCTCTCTCCTTATGAATTGGTGTGCCTTTGAGTAGAAACGCTCTAGTGTGGTCGGAGGTTTTCCTGCCAACCAGTCTCCAAATTCAGACTCCGGATCCACACCTCTCATCACAGCCATTATAATTGCATGATCATTGGGATTACTGACTTCAGTTGCCGCGACATGGAACCTTTGTAAATATTCCTTCAATGACTCCCCAGGACTTTGGATTACACTTGACAGAGACATTACGTCCTTCGGACGAGTAGTGTGTATCCTGAACTGCTCAATAAACTTCTTTGCCAACTCCTCGAAATTGGATACAGACCGCGGAGGAAGTCGGGTAAACCACATAGTAGCGATCCCAGATAGAGTAATTGGAAAGCATCTACACTTGGTGGCATCATTTGCTCTAGCTGAATCCATCATCCATTCGTACCTCATGACATGCTGTCTGGGGTCAGTCTTTCCCTCGTACGCAGGGATAGTTGGCATACTAAACTTTCTAGGGTACGCCGCCTGTAACACAACATCCGTGAACGGAGTGTGACTTCTTGACACTCCCCAATCATCGTTCGATAAGCCCTGATTTTCTTTCATAAATTGCCTGATCATGGCTGTCAGATCTGGTGTCTGTATGGAAGGCGGAAGTTTAGAGTCTGTTCTACGCGCCTGTCTATGCTGATGCCTCCTCTCCTGGCGATCTGCCAATCGTGCGTCTTGAGGTTCGACACCGTTAGCGTTTTGATGGTCCGGGTCTCCATCCTCCATTTGCACTCCGGTCCTAAAGTTTCCAGCTCTTGCTTGGTCACGGTCTCCAGCTGTTTGAACAGCAGCATCTGCTCGCGCAGCTTCAGTCTTACGGCGTCTGCGCCTGGGAGGTTCATCAGAGGAAGTAGAGCTGTCAGATGAGGAATAAGGAGCGGGATTGCCCCCAGCATTCTGTTGCTGCTGTTGAGTGAGTTGTGCCATCAGGTTGGCGTTAGCTTGCATCTGCTCTCCTAGTTGTCTCCTGCTTTCTCTGAGTTCTCTCATCAAGTCGTTGAACTCTATTCTGGTGACAACCGGAGCCTGGTCCTGAGCAGTAATTCCTACATCCGGAATTGTTGGTTGATTGCTAGGTCCTGCTTGTTGCACGCTAGCAGTCTCGTGGACATCCGCATTATGAGAAGCTGACCTGGTACGTGGTCTTGCCATTGTAGAGTTATTGGTATGAACCCTGAGTAGAATCAACGGATGTCCTATCAGTGAGTCGGATCTTCTTTGGGAGATTTGTTCAATCCAGTAGCTTCAAAGCAGATCCTTGAGGTCTGAGAATTCAATTCTCAGTGAAAACACCAAAGTGTTAGCACCAAAATTGGTCACTAACCTCTTAGAGAAAGATTGTGTAGAGATATAAGTGATGAAAACAAATTAAACAGGGAAGAGAATGCTACTTTAAATGCAGAAAGTAAGAACACCAAATTTATAGTGGTTCAGTCTTCTTAATAGATGATTACAAATACAATTCGTGAATCAAATGCTTGAATGAAGTTGTTAAGTAGAGGAGTTGAGTCTCCAAAATGGCAGAGTTTCCCCAGTGTTCTCTCCCAAAAAAGGATCCCTTTTCACTATGACCCTGCCCCTCTATTTATAGGAAAATATGGGCTGGACTTCCCAAGTGGGCTTGGTGGCCGAACACTCTAGCCCGAGTACAGTGGTTGCTGCTTGCCGAACCAGGCATGCCGAACGCCATAATGCCGAACGATCCTTTCCGTGCCGAACGGTCCCTTCCATGCCGAATGGTACCTTTGATGTGTGGGAAGTGCAGGATGGTTGCAGTTGAAGCCGAACGTATCTCTGTCCGAAGCACTTGGCCGAACAATGCATGCAGGCCGAACGATACTGTCACGTTGAGTAGTTATGCACACTGAATGTCTTCTGGATGCCGAGCACTTCTGTCGCCGAGTTCTACTGGGCGCCGAATACTAATTGACGCTGAGCTCCAGCTGATACCGAGCACTACCTGACGCCGGGTACTACGCCGAGTACTATTTGATGCCGAGTATCATGGATGCCGAGTACACCGGATGCCGAGTACTTCGCCGAGTACTCCTAGACGCCGAACACTCTCTGATGCCGAGTGCTACCTGATGCCGAGTACTTCGCCGAGTACTCCTAGATGTCGAACACTCTCTGATGCCGAGTCCCAGTGGATGCCGAGTACTTCGCCGAGTACTCCTAGATGTCTAACGCTCTCTGATGCCGAGTGCTACCTGATGCCGAGCACTAGTTGCCTGGTAAAATCTCCAGGAAACACTTGCCCCCCAAAGTGTATTATGTGACTGAACCTGATGCGCTTTGAATCTAGTTTAGCTTACCTCGGAGAAGCCTTCTCGAGAATATTAGTGACGGAGGTGTGAGACGAGCGTGGTTTGGACGCTGAACGATGCGTTCGAAGCCGAACAATCCTCATGTGCCGAGCGACACTTCGCTTTGAAGCCGAACGCTACGACTTTGACCGGTTCTACCGGATATAGCCTTTTCAACTTCTATCTTCTCCCTATAAAACCAGGCATCCTTCCACTATTTTCCTTTTACACCTTCATTTCTGTCACTCCCTAGAGACTTGCAATTCTCGCTAGCCTATCAGATCTAAAGCCTTGTGGTGATTACAGTTCCAGATTCAGAAAATATATAATTGATAAAGTGTTCGGCAATCGTATTGTTTGGTATAGGTTTTGTTCGAAGGGGATTGTTCAGCCTAAGTATAGTTCGGCATGTATGCGGTTCGACACGTTAGTTGTTCAACTTAAATGCCGAACGGTATATATGTTGAACAACTGACGTGCCAAACCGCATACATGCCGGACTATACTTAGGCTGAACAATCCCCTTCAAACAAAACCTATACCGAACAATACGATTGCCGAACACTTTATCAATTATATATTTTCTGAATCTGGAACTGTAATCACCACAAGGCGGGCTTTTTGAGATGGTCAGCGATGACGGTCTTCGAAGGCGACGATTCACAGCTCACTTTTATACTTTTGAAATCTCTAGATTCTTATTGCTTGTACACGATTGCTTGCACTAGTTCACACATCACGTGGGGGGAAAATTCATGTTGTTAATTCTAACGCTCGACATTTTTCAAGTATATTTTTCTCAGGCACTTAGCCAGGTTTGTTATTTATTGAAGATGTCAAGAAAGTCCAGCTCCGCCACTATATCTGACAGGCCTGGGCCGTCATCAAGGCAAGAAACCGCTGATACTTCTAATCCGTCGACTTCTCCTGCTCATAACTTAGCACCCGATGCCCTGGAGGCAACGATTCTACTAGACAATCCGATCGATTCACAGGCTTCGAAGACCAATGAAGCCGCACTCCAACGGATATGCTCCATCCACGGGATTCCTTTCGCTGATGTGCTAGTCCCTTCGCGACATGATCGCCCTCACCTGCCCCCAGTCGGATACACCACTTGCAACAAGTTCATGTGTTGGATGGGAAGCGTGCCTCCGTTTAACCTATTTCTTCGGGACGTGTTACAGTACATCGACATTGCTCCGTCGCAGTTGCACCCGAATGGTCACGCGTTTCTACATGGGACTTACCTACTCTTCATGGCTGTCTTCTCCAGACCTCTAACTCCTGGCGACATCAGATACATCTATATGATCAAGAGGCGGAAAGACAGTCCTTCCTTCATGTTCCTTGAGCCATACCACAAATGCCAGATCTTGACAGGGACATGTAGCAAATTCGCCTTGTACAAACAGGAATGGTTCTACGTGCTCTGCCCTCCTGGTTTTGCGAGGAGATGGGTTGAAGGCAGTAAGTCTCTCCACTGAATCATCATTCGCGATTAATCGGAATCATGCTTTTTCTAACTCCCCGTTTCGTCTTTTTTAGGTATCAGCCAGCGTCCGGAGGGCCGGGGATATTTTGAGGCCGTCGAGGCCATTAGAGCTCTTCCTGCCGAGGAACGAGACATTCGGGTCATCATTTCAAACGAATCATTGTCAAGGTTCGGCTTGCTAGCCCCAGGTCGTCGGATCAGCCTCCCGGAGGGCGTCTCCATTCCCAAGCCAGCATCCGGTAAAGGGAAAAAACAGGCCGGATCGTCATCACGCCGCACTCCCGATACGCACGAAGAAGGTGAGCGCAAAGAGGATGAAGCTCCTAAGACCCAAGGCGAGAATGTGGGTCCTGCTTGGAATCCGGCGGCCGAAGTTCACGACATTGAAATGTCATCCTCCCCTTCGTAGGGAAAGAAGAGGTTAAGATACAGTATTCGGAAGGAGAAAGTCGGTGGCACTTCAAAAGTTATGCCTGTCCCACCCGAGAAAGAGGCTTCCTCATAGCACCTGGAAAGTTCTCTAAGGGGTTTGTCGAATCTTTCTATCCCCGACGACATACTTAATTACGAGTTTGACGATCTTGAAGCCCTTAAGCTTTCTTCGCCCGCTAGAGGCAATGCTGGAGTTCAACTCCCAGTCCAGGGAGACAATACTCCAATTAGCAAAGATAAAAGAACCGGTCTATATAGGGGAACACTAGGACACACACGCACATACGCATTCCATCATACACCTTAAGTTTTTTCTTATTTCCCGGATTTTTCTTAACTCGTTGTTATCTCCGTTCTTTGCAGGTGACATGGGACGCTCTCATGGATTCGATCGCCTTCATGGCTCTTCCATATTTCATCATTCCGGACGGGACTCAGGTTCAGGCAGACGCAGGGACAGAAATGATTATGAAGATAGAGACAATCGTCCCCGCGAGTCGTCTCACCGTAAGAAGGCATATTCTCAATCTTCACAGTCCCGTGATCCTCTTCCTCCAACTGAGCCGGATACAGAGAAATCTTCACAGAAGGGTTACCAATCTGATGCTCCTCGAGAACAACACTCCGGTTCATCGAGTACAAGGCAAGTGCGGGAGCAACGAAAAAGAGCGGAACTTCCAAAGCCTCCTCCCCCTACTCCCGCGGTTGATCCAACTGTAGCGGAAAAGATGGTTGATCTTAAGGCCAAGTTTCCAAAAATTTGCTTTGACGGTCTGAAGTTCCTCCCGGCTATTCACCATATTCCCGGTCACGTGAAGCAGAGTGCCATTGCCTGCAATAACGACGTCTATGTTCAACATGACGCGTTTGTACACTTGGTTGAAAAGATCTCGGAGGTGTTTGTTGAGCGTCAATATGAGATTGATCGCCTGAATTTGGAGGCTGGCTGCGATAAGAACATCATCAAGCATCAGGACGAGGAGCTCGCTTCGTACAAGTCAAAGCTGGAAGCCGCTGAACAAAGCGCAAAAGATACTGCTGAGGCAGTTACTCGTTTAGAGATGGCTCACAAGAAGGAACTTGATGAAGCAGTCCAGCGCAGCGGTGCCCTTGCCCTAGAAAAAGATTCCGTTCAAAAAGAAAGGGACGCGCTCGCCTTACAAGTCAGAGAGCTGAAAGAATTACTCTCCAAGGAAAAGGAGGACAAGGTAGCTGCTCAAGAAGAATCACAACGATACTGTGATGAAATCGTTGCTACTCGTCTCCTAAAAATGAAGCTCGATGATGAACTTGCTGGGGTTGAGAAAATGAAGGACGAAGCTCGTAAGAAGGGCAAAAGAAAAGCTGCGGAGGAGATTGACTCTCGCCTCGAGGCGGCCGCAGAAGCCGGCAGGGAAGAGGTCAAACGCATGTTTGACCCGTTGATTGCTGAGTATGGAGCCCGCGTCCTTATGCATCGTGACTTGACATTCTTGGGCGATGGCTATCTCGAATCCCTAGCTGAGGCCTGGGAAACCTTAGTAAAGATCAGGAAAATCGAGTCGGGCTCTGAGGAGGTCGATGAGGATGCCTTGGTGAAGGAGTTTCTTAGGGGGAATGAGCCAACGGATCTGTCCGTAGCTCTGGCGCTCTATAACAAAGGCTCTCCCCTTCCAAAAGAGAAAAGTGACGAAGCTGGCCCGTTTGGGGCTGAGACTACGGCTCCTCATATTGATGCTCCTCCCGCTGCTCAACCGGCCGGTCGGTCGACACTTGACCCGTTCGAGCCGCATGCCGGCTATGATCTTGAAGATCATGGGCTTGGCGTTCACGTGCTATCTCATATTCTGGAGGGTGAAACCCCACGTGCAACCGATAGCCAACCAGAACCCGGTAGGAAACTCTTCTTTTCTAGAAGTCCAAAGATCTTGTTATCTTCCAGCATTTATTCGTTCTAACGTTCATTCTTTATGTTTTCATGCAGGCCGCTCTGATGCCGAGCCAACTCCGAGGAGCGATGACGCCAAGGAGGAGGCAGAGAAAACAAGCGACGCTGTTCATGCGGGAGTAATTCCTGGTCCCGATGCTCAAGTGATTGGGGCGCTAGATGATAATAAGCTTGACACTTCATCTCCTGCCGAAGGGAGAGACGAAATCGAAATCACTAGCGCCTCTGAGCATACCTCAAAGGTGAGCATGAAGGACCGCCTCGCCGCAGAGGAGATGAAAAAGGTCGAGGTCAAAGTTGAACCCGAAATACTGGAACTCACCGACCCTCGGAACAGACCTTTGAAAATAATTCTCCCGGGCAGGTCTAAACCACTGGATGTTCCGTCCCCTACTCCCGACTCCGCTTCTTTGGCAAGCAAGAAATCCAAGAAAAAGCGTGAGGGAGAGGAGTCGTCGGAAAAAACAAAGGAAGATAAGAAGAAGAAAACGAAGAAGTAATCGATACACTCGTTCGACGAGCTTCTTGCTTAAGTCTTGTCGTTGCTTTTATTTTTTGTGGCTAGCAGTTTGTATAGATAGGTTCTGGATTCTGAATTTTGTAGGAGTAACTGTGTAACCCCATTTTGAACTACTGAATGAAGTTTAGTTTCTTTTTTGTTTGAATGATTCTCTTGCTTTTCTTTGGTTTGCTGACTAACTGTAGTCATAACTCCACTTGTTACGAGTTGTATTATCTCGAAGTCCATTTTTGTGTCGTTCAAACATCTCCAGACGTGGCATATTTCTCATTCCACATCTCTCGAGTACTTGGACTTTTTTCTAAATCTTCTCTCCGGGGATTTAGAGTAAGTTGATCCACGTTCAGGGGATTCGGAGGTTTGTATTCGTTTATACTCTAGTCCGCGCTCCGGGGACTTAGAGTACTCCGCTTCGCACTCTGGGGATTCGGAGATTTTGAAATCGTTTATACTCGTTCGCGCTCTGGGGATTTAGAGTACTCCGACCCGCGCTCTGGGGATTCAGAGATTTGAAATCGTTTATACTCTAGTCCGCGCTCTGGGGATTTAGAGTACTCCGATCCGTGCTCTGGGGATTCAGAGATTTGGAATCGTTTACACTCTAGTCCGCGCTCCGGGGACTTAGAGTACTCTGATCCGCGCCCTGGGGATTCGGAGATTTGGACTCGTTTATACTCTAGTCCGCGCTCCGGGGACTTAGAGTACTCCGCTCCGCGCTCTGGGGATTCGGAGATTTGAAATCGTTTATACTCTAGTCCGCGCTCCGGGGACTTAGAGTACTCCGCTCCGCGCTCTGGGGATTCGGAGATTTGAAGTCGTTTATACTCTAGTCCACGCTCCGGGGACTTAGAGTACTCCGATCCGCGCTCTGGGGATTCGGAGATTTGGAATCGTTTATACGAGTGTGTATATCGTATATGATAATGTAATTCGTCATCCGATCATGAGATATAGAAACATTAGTGATTCGTAGAAAATACGGCTTCAAGCCTTTATTAATGAAAAACAACTAGACTGCTTGATTACATAGTTAAAAAGAAACTAAGCTAATACTGAACGAAAACACATAGGAAATAACAGTGCCTAAAACAAGAAAGAAAACATGCTAAATGTAATAGTGCCGCAGATGTTCACTGTTCCATGCTCGGGGGAGCGTCGTGCCATCAACGGTCGCTAGGTTGAATGTTCCCTCTCCAAGCTTCCGTTCAATGGCGTACGGACCTTCCCAGCTGGGATTCATACGTGATGGTACCGGGAAGACTCGTTTCAGAACGAGATCACAAACATCAAAGATCCTTGGCCGGACTCTGGCGTCGTAGTAACGCTTGACTCGGTGTCTATGCATTGCCGCCCTTAATTCAGCTTCTTCACGCTTTTCATCGATGCGGTCCAGTGATTCCAACAAGAGATTCTGGTTCGTCTTGGGATCATAGTATGTCACTCGGTGCGATGGAACTTCAAGTTCCATGGGTATAATGGCTTCAGAGCCGTATGCCAAGGCGAATGGAGTGTGGCCGGTCGCGGACTTGTGGGTAGTTCTATACGCCCATAATGCTGTCGGGAGTTCATCTACCCACTTGCCTCCAACCTTCTCCAGACGCTTCTTCAGTATGGACTTGATTATTTTGTTAACGGCCTCGACTTGTCCGTTAGCCTTCGGGTGTGCAACGGCGGTGAACTTTTTCTCGATGCCATACTTTAGACAGAACTCTTTGAACTCTCTACTTTCAAATTGCGTCCCGTTGTCCGTAATGATGGTGCGAGGAAGGCCAAAGCGGCATATAATGTTTCGTACAACGAAGTTAACGACCTTCTTAGAGGTGATTGTGGCCAAAGGTTCTGCCTCAGCCCATTTTGTGAAATAGTCGACTGCAACTATCGCGTATTTCGCGCCACCTCTGGATATAGGCAAAGAGCCGATTATGTCGATTCCCCAGATTGCAAATGGCCAGGGACTAACCATTTGTGTGAGTTCCGTTGATGGAGTCCTCGGGATTTTCGCATATCTTTGACACTTGTCACAGTTTCTTGCATAATCTACGGCGTCCCAGTTTACGGTCGGCCAGTAATATCCGTAGCGGAGGATCTTCTTTGCTAGCGTTTGCCCTCCAGTATGGATTCGGTCCTCCTCGCGAACTAAAGCCGCACTTATTGCATGTGGGGATACAGCCAAGTAAATGTACAGCATCTCGTGGTCTACTGGTTTCGAGAGCACTGGTGGACTCTCCAGATGCCTCACCAGATTCCGGAATGCTTCCTCACAACTAGACGTCCATTCGAAGTTCCTTTTCCCTTTCTTTATTATATCAAAGAAAGGGATGCACTTGTCAGTAGCCCTTGATATGAATCGACTTAGCGCAGCTACTTTTCCATTCAAGCTCTGTACCTGTTTTATAGTCCTGGGTACTTGCACATCTCGAATAGCTTGGATCTTTTCGGGGTTAGCTTCAATTCCCCTAGCATTGACGATGAATCCCAAAGACTTCCCCGACGCAACGCCGAAGGAACACTTCAGAGGGTTGATCTTCATCCCGTAATACCTGAGTATGTCGAACATTTCAGCCAAGTCTCGAATGTGGTCGTTTGACTGTCGTGACTTCACGAGCATGTCATCCACATAGACTTCCATCGTCCTACCAAGCTGGTCCTTGAACATTCGATTCACCAAACGCTGATAAGTCGCTCCTGCGTTCTTCAGTCCGAAGGGCATTACTACATAGCAATATAGCCCGACATCTGTAACGAAGCTGGTGTGTTCTTGGTCCGGGATATGCATCGGGATTTGGTTGTACCCCGAGTACGCATCCATGAATGATAACAGCTCATGTCCTGCGGTGGAGTCGACCAACTGATCGATCCTTAGTAACGGGAAACTGTCCTTGGGGCACGCTTTGTTCAAATCAGAATAGTCTACGCAAGTCCTCCATTTCCCATTTTCCTTTTTCACCAGTACGGGGTTCGATACCCATTCAGGTAGATGGCGTCGCGGATGAACCCATTGGCTTTGAGTTTGTCCACCTCCTCTCTGAGAGAAGCGGACCTCTCCAGGTCCATTCCTCTCCTCTTTTGTTTAACTGGGACGTATTTCGGGTCTATGTTCAACATATGACTCGTGATGGCGGGAGAGATCCCACACATATCAGAATGCGTCCAGGCGAAGACATCAAGATTCGCCCGGAGGAAGTCACTAAGGTCTTCAGTCATTGTGGGGCCAAGCTATGATCCGATCTTCAGTAATCGCGAAGGGTCGCTTTGGCTGACTGAAATGTCAACCGTCAGTTCAGCCGGCGCCGCCTTTTCTTCCCTGGGTTTCTCCTCGTCGTCTCTCGGATCTATGTCTCTGAAGATCCGAGAGTTATGCCCGAGCCAGGGCTCGGGCACTACTTGTCAATTATCCGTATTATGGATGCGGACGGGATTGTCCACAACCTTTCCTTTCTCCCTCCGGTGGGCCTCTCGGAGCTCAGCCACATAACAGGAACGACCAGCTGCTTGGTCGCCATGAACAATACCTACTCCTTTGTCAGTTGGGAACTTCAAAGTTAAACACCACGGGGCCAATGCTGCCCTAAACTCAGCCAGGGCTGGCCGGCCCAAGAAGACATTATATGGAGAATCCACATCCAAAACTATGAAGGGTAGAATCCGCACTCTCCGACGCTCGCCTTGTCCCAGTTCAACTGGTAACTCGACATACCCCACTGCATCGGTCGCAGCGTCGTTAAAGCCGTGGATACGAGCCTTGGACGGTTTCAAGTCCTTTGTTTCCATTTTCATTTGGTCATAAGCCTTCTTGAAGATGATGTTGACAGAACTTCCGCAATCAATCAGAATTCTCTTCACATATGCCGGTCCGATCGTCGCAGATATGACCATCGGGTCGATGGTTGGAGCCTCTACTTGATTAGCATCCCTGTTTCTGAACACTATGTCGTCTGTCATTACGCGCTGCTGCTTGGCAGGAGTCCCATCCTCCATGTTTGAACAGCACTCAAAATCTGCATGTTTCAGGGAGCTTGCGTACCGCTCCATCTCTTGCCAATTCTTATCCATGGGGTGAGGTCCGCCGATAATAGTATTTATGACTAGTCGACCCACGGTTCGGGCAGGGTCCTCGGGGTGACGCGGGGCCGGTGCGCGACCTGGGTTGGACGTTCCCTATCCTCCTTCCTGTGAATCCTTCACAAATTCTTGCAACTTCTTTTGCCTGATCAACTTCTCGATAGCGTCGTGCAGGTGTATGCACTCTTCCGTATTGTGCCCATAAGTCTCATGGAAGCGACAATATTTCCCAGTTCGCTTCTGCTCCTCAGTTGATTCTTTTGGACGTGGCTTTCTGTACTGAAAAGTATTGCTGGTAGATAGGTAAATGTTCTCAAGAGGCGCATTCAGCGGAGTATACTCGTTGTAGCTTGGAATTCTCGATTTCCACTTTCCCACTTCTCTCTTCTTCCCTTGATTTCTTCCTCCGGACTCCTTAGACTGCCCAGGCTTGTTCTGGACATTGACTTGGACCTTTCCCGAGTTGTCTCCGGACTGCTTCACAGCAACGTTGCTTTTCATAGACTCTTGGACAGGTCCTGGTGCCTTATCTCGTCTTACCCACCTGGCTTCCTCTCTCCTTATGAACTGGTGTGCCTTCGAGTAGAAACGCTCTAGTGTGGTCGAAGGTTTTCCTGCCAACCAGTCTTCAAATTCAGACTCCAGATCCACACCTCTCATTACAGCCATTAGAATTGCATGATCATTGGGATTACTGACTTCAGTTGCCGCAACATGGAACCTTTGTAAATATTCCTTCAATGACTCCCCAGGACTTTGGATTACACTGGACAGAGACATTACGTCCTTCGGACGTGTAGTGTGTATCCTGAACTGCTCAATAAACTTCTTTGCCAACTCCTCGAAGTTGGATACAGACCGCGGAGGAAGTCGGGTAAACCACATAGTAGCGATCCCAGATAGAGTAATTGGAAAGCATCTACACTTAGTGGCATCATTTGCTCTAGCTGAATCCATCATCCATTCGTACCTCATGACATGTTGTCTGGGGTCAGTCTTTCCCTCGTACGCAGGGATAGTTGGCATACTAAACTTTCTAGGGTACGCCGCTTGTAACACAACATCTGTGAACGGAGTGTGACTCCTTGATACTCCCCAATTGTCAATCGTCAAGCCCTGATTTTCTTTCATCAATTGCCTGACCATGGCTGTCAGGTCTGGTGTCTGTATGGAAGGTGGGAGATTAGAGTCGTTCTACGTGACTGTCCATGTTGAGGCCTCCTCTCCTGGCGATCTGCCAATCGTGCGTCTTGAGGTTCAACATCATTAGCGTTTTGATGGTATGGGCCTCCAGCTTCCACCTGTACTCCAGTTCCTAAGTTCCCAGCTCCGACTTGGTCGCAGTTTCCAGCTGTTTGGGCAGCAGCACCCATCCGTGCAGCTTCAGTCTTACGGCGTCTGCGCCTGGGAGGTTCATCAGAAGAAGTTGAGCTGTCGGATGAGGAATAGGGAGCGGGATTGCCCCCAGCATTCTATTGCTGCTGTTGAGTAAGTTGTGCCATCAGGTTGGAGTTAGCTTGCATCTGCTCTCCTAGTTGCCTCCTGCTTTCCCTGAGCTCTCTCATCAAGTCGTTGAACTCTATTCTGGTGACAACTGGAGTTTGGTCCTGGGCGGCAATTCCTACACCCGCAATTGCTGGCTGATTGCTAGGTCCTGCTTGTTGCACGCTAGCAGTCTTATGGGCATCCACATTATGAGAAGTTGACCTGGTATGTGGTCTCGCCATTATAGAGTTATTGGTATGAACTCTGAGTAGAATCAACGGATGTCCTGTCAATGACTCGGATCTTCTTTGGGGGATTTGCTCAATCCAGTAGCTTCAAAGCAGATCCTTAAGGTCTGAGAATTCAATTCTCATTGAAAGCACCAAAGTGTTAGCACTAAAATTGGTCACTAACCTCGTAGAAAAAGATTGTGTAGAGAAATAAGTGATGAAGGTAAATTAAACAGAGAAGACAATGCTAATTTAAATGGAGAAAGTAAGAACACCAAATTTATAGTGGTTCAGCGTAATTGCCTACGTCCACTTTGAGATTAAACTTTATTGATCTTCTTAATGATTGATTACAAATACAATTCGTAGATCAAATGCTTGAATGAAGTTGTTAAGTAGAGAAGATGAGTCTCAAAAATGGTAGAGTCTCCCCAGTGTTCTCCGAAAAAGATCCCTTTTCACTGTGACCCTGCCCCTCTATTTATAGACAAATATGGACTGGACTTCCCAATTGGGCTTGATGGCCGAACACTCTAGCCCAAGTACAGTGGTTGCTGTATGCCGAGCAAGGTATGCTGAACACCATAATGCCGAACGATAACTTTCTATGCCGAACGGTACGTTCGATGTGTGGGAAGTGTAGGATGGTTGTTAGTCGAAGCCGAACGTGTCTCTGTCCGAAGCTCTTGGCCGAACAATGCTCCATGACCGAATGATGCATCTTGGCCAAACGATAGTGTCACGTTGTGTAGTTACGCACACCGAACGTCTTTTGGATGCCGGGTACTACCTGATGCCGAGTGCCATCTGATGCCGAGTACTACGCCGAGTACTATCTGATGCCGAACACTACCTGATGCCGGGTACTACTTGATGCCGAGTGCCATCTGATGCCGAGTACTATGCCGAGTACTATCTGATGTCGAACACTACCTGATGTCGGGTCCTACCTGATGCCGAGTCCCATCTGATGCCGAGTACTACGCCGAGTACTATCTGATGCCGAACACTACCTGATGCCAAGTACCACAGATGCGAGTACTATAGATGCCGAGCACTATAGATGCCGAGTACCCGCCAATGCCGAGTGCTCAGTTGCCTGGTCAAATCTCCAGGAAACATATACCATGTATCATAGGGTAATAGCTTTTACTCTCTTTGTTATATTATATGCTATCGTTTCGCTATGAGATTCTGTTTCCTCATGTTTTTTTTGTATTTTACCCTAATAATCTGCCTTTCTGGCACTTGGATGATCGGCATTCTAATACCGTGGATGTATTAAGTGTCGACTTCTGAGGGTCGAAAAGGCAGGTCGTTACATACCACCTAGGTAGAGGTCTTCTGAGATGCTAGACACTCCCGCTTCATGTGCCAAACTGATTGCAATTGTAACACTTGACCTTTGAACCCTCTATCTTGCAGTCCTTTGCAAAATGACCCTACTTGCCCCACTTCCTACAATGCATATCCCGCTTCTTGATCTTTCCCTTAGGTCCAAATCCTCCGTTGCACTGATTATGCTGTTGCACTTTCCCTCCGGTTTTCTTAGGTTCTTCTTTTGCTTCCTCCTTGGAGACGGTATTTGGCAAGGCTATCTTCACTAAACCCTCATATGTGGCACCCATAGGAATATAACTTAGAGATAAATCTTGAAGATGTTGGTTGCGCCCTTTAGCAAACTTCAAAGCCTTTTTATGTGGGGTATTAATTAACTCCATTCCGAACCTAGCCAGCTTGTTAAATTGATTTACACGCTCCTTTACTGACTTGTCTTCCTGCTTCAAGTGAATAAACTTCTCTAACTGCACTCCTTCCTCTACTCTAGAACGAAACTTCATCTCAAAGCGCCTTTGAAAATCCTCTCACAAGAATGAATCAATGTCCTCAAATCTACATATAATTCGGTCCCCACATATGGATTTCCACTAAGGATCGCGAAATCCTTACAAAAATTAGAAAAATCGACGGTGGGTGGGGTGGGTAGGAACTGCACCCGCCGCTCCCTCTATAGGTCCTCAAGTAGTATTAAGCTCAACTTGTCCCCTTGCTTGAAGATACTGATTGAACCAAATCGGAACGTTTATGCCAGAAATCTCAACTATGTCGCCTAAGATTGAACCGCGGGATCGCTCATCTTCTATATGTGATTTTTAAGAATTTAATTTACAAATTTCCACATAGGATAGGCACGGAAAAAGAGAGAGATAATGGCATGTGTAAAAATTTGGGAAAACTTTCTAAATTTTTTTATCTATACATATATATACATACTTGAAAACCAATTTTGAAAACTTTCTGGGAAAACATTTTAAAAAACCATTTTTTTCAAAATCTTTTTAAGTACGTTCTCTCAATACACTCCTAGTCCCTAAGGAACTTTGTACCTAGGCTTTGATACCAATTGTGACAACTCGCACCCTTCGACACACCGATCCAAAGTCTAGAGTGACTTTCGGACTCGCATCGGTGCCAAGAAGTATGACCCATTAAGTGTTTTTAACATTACAGGGATTAAAATAAACAGATATATTATGCTTTTAGAACTCATAGCTGAATGGAACAAAATATAAATATAGAAAATAACCATCTTAGAAAATATCTCAAAACAAAGTCCTAGAAAAACAGTACGTAGTCAAATACATAATACAAAGAAATACCACTCATAGTCTAATAAAAAAAATACTAGGTACCGATAAGATAGAGAGCTACATGGAGTGTAAATAAAAGATAAGCAACTATTGTGATGAGCTCGTCCCTCCAGGTGTTGGAATCAAGCCAAATCACTTGCTGCCCTATCTTCCTGTGGTGGGGAAAGAAAGAAAAAAGGGTGGGTTATACAAAACTATGGTAATTGAGTCATGTTTAATATATGATAATCATGTCCAGTTAACTTTAATTTTACCCTATGTGACCTAGAGTGTCCTACAAGTACTTGTGCATTCCTAGGGTCTTACACTTAAGGGTTTTTATTTAACACACACTCCTACACTAACAACTTATGCAGGCTCCTACAAGGATTAAACTACGGATTGAACCTCAATAACTAACGATTGACCACTGCTTTTAGAACTACTCAACATAGGATCATCCGACAACTTACTCGTATGGGACTACAACTCACATTACGCCTACGCATAATGCAATATCCCCACTTGGAGACCCGAAACTAACGACTACGGATGCTGCAGTCATCCATAGTTATTAACTCTCGGCGACCAAATGCGGTAATGTTAGATACATTGATACAACAGAAACACATGGGTATATATATTTTTTAAAACCATTAAACAAATTTCTCATTCCATTTTAATCATATTTCAAATTCATTACATAATCCCAAATTCGAGAACCACGTTCAGAGAAAATATAATGATTACAAACTATGCCAAGAGCAACATATGAAGATGCCCACTTAAATGATCAGAGTATATACATAGGCAATTAAACAACTTTTCCTTTACATCAAAACACAGTGGAATGAAAAAGAAAAGAACTCCTAATAGCTAGCTTTCCTCCTACACGTCTCCGGAAGCTTATTCGCCTAAAGGAGAACCTGAAAACCTCAACTCTCAAACTACTCAAAATTAATTGAGCACCCGAGAGTTTAAAGGGAAAAACATAAACTTCGAGTCAGACATAAACCCTGGTATGAATAATAACCTACCATCTCGAACCATTTAGATATCTAATGAGACCACGCTGCTTAGAAAAATGGGGTTTCCCCTCACTAGTATCTTACCCAAAAATTTATAATAACCAAATACTATGCTCCTACATCCACAATGGTTAGAAACATAGCAATTTAAAATATCATGATGATATGCAAACAAGCAAAATATCTTGGATTTCCCATCCCCATTTGATTGACTATCAGTCTCAATTATAGTTTTTAGGGTCACTATTAACCTTTTAGTTTTCATGGGCTAACTAATAACTTATTTACAGCTTATGGACCATCTGTTTGGTTTCATAGTTTTCATGGGATCACTAAGAACCTATTGGCCCCTGCCTATAACTTCATTCAATTGTTTCATGGGTTCTCCCCGAACCTATTGGTATCTCCAATAGCTTTTCTTATATCATATTTTTCATGGGTTGACTATGAACCTATTGACTTCTGTCAATAACTTTATTCGGATATAGTTTTCATGGGACCACTACGAACCTAATGGCCCCTGCCAATAACTCTATCCAAACATAGTTTTCATGGGTTTACTATGAACCCTTATAATATGACAACTTCTTTGATCAGTCTTTGGGCATCCTATATTCTGGTCTACTTGAACTCGTGGATGCAACTCTATTCATTCAGGAGTTAACTCAAGTTATATTCACTACTGGGTTAACCTAGTCGGTTATTATGCCCTTACCCCCCTCCAAAATATAGTTATCGGTCCATTATATAATGAATATGTTTATTGGAGAAGCATATAAAATAACTAATCAACATTTAGGGTTTAATATCCTTGTAATCATTATCACATTAAATATGGTTAATCCCTTTAACCCATTAATTTTATCAAGGAAAGCTTCTTCATAAACTCCAAAATTATAAGCCATTGCAAAGCTCTTTTATATTACCATGGGTTTTCCATGAAAAATGAGATTGGGTTCTTTGTTATGAAAACTAAGACTTTCGAAACCTTAGACCTTTACTTTGAAACCATTAGGATATCTCTTTCGAAAGCATTTAAACTTCTTTTTAAAACACTGAGCATATGCCTTTCGAAACACTTTAAAACATCTTTTTCGAAACCATCAAAACATTCCTTTTGAAAGTATTAAAGCATTACTTTTCAACTTATAGAAGCATAACTTTGAAACCATTTGAAAGTACCTCTTTCGAAACCATTGGGTTTAATCTTAAATATAACTTTTGGATCAAAGCGAACATAAGCGAAAGTACCCCTTTAGAAACCATTAATCTTCAAATAAAAGAATTTGGGGAAAGCAGATTGCTTCGGAACCATCCTTTTGAAAGCTTTAGTCTTTAAGTAAAACAAGTCGAAGGATAGCTTCAGAACACTTTCCGAAGCCATTTCCTTCGAAACCTTTAGTTTAAATGGCTACTGGAGTCCTTTCGAATGCATTGGAAAGTGGCTTTATATTTATAAAAACAAAAGCTTGCCTTTCGAACTCATTGAAAACTTTAACCTATTTGAAAGGTATGAAGACGATAGCAAGGTTTCGACTTGGTTCAAAACTACCCTTTCGAAAGCTTCTCTTTAAAACATAAAACGCAACAACTCATTCGAAAGCTACCCTTTCAAAACAAGAAGGCGACAACCTCTTTGAAAGACATATTAAAGTAATTCAACCCTTTCGAAAGCATTCTTTTAAAAACAAGGCAAGCGACATCTCTTTTGAATGCAAAACAAAGGCCTTCGAAAGCTATTTAAAATAGCCTCGACTCCTTCGAAAGCATGGTTTTGACTCTATACCTACCGCATTTCTCCAATCCACTTCATACCAAAGCATTGATACCATGTGTGATGGTTTCAACTTAATTTGGAGCAGAAGTATGGGGTCGAAAGGTTGCTACTGGAAGTGGTGAAACAATGAATCTACGCAAAAATATTTTGTTGCCTTTTTAAGTAAATGCTTTTCAACTAACTTGCCTATTTGTAAAAATATAATTGGTTGCCTTAACTTTACCAAAAGCTTTTCTAAAAGACTACCGAATTCATCCAGGATTAATTAAAAATAATTAGCAAAGAAGCCCTTCCCATTAAAAAAACAATTAAAACATTTAAGCCCTCCAACTTAGTTAATTTAATTTACATAGTAAATTACTTAGGAAAAATCTCCAAAAATTATCAAAATTCACTTTTAATATGTTATCTAACATATAAAAATTTCAGACCTATAATCCTTTATATAACAGCCGAAATAAATTTTCAAACTCAATTGATTATTTCTTCTTTCAAAAATTCATAATAAATTATCCATAGCATGGACAATTGCGAAAATTTAAACCATCTCCAAAATAATGTTTTACCTAACATATCAAATATCCATGGCATTCGAAACCCAATATATATGATTTTAGCCTTAAAATCGAATAAAACATTTATCAAACATACTTGTTTGAATCAAACATCTCATGTAATCCAAGCATGTCATCATTAAAATCATCAATACAGATTTGAATGTAAAACCCGAAAATAAATGCTCATGAAAACAAAAATGAGATGGTTTTGATTATTATTTACCTTGCTTTGGATAAGGAACTTGAGATTTGATCTTGTTTAATTCCCCTTGCTTGGTTCCTTAGCTTTTAATTGAATTTTCTCATCTTTTCCCCTAGGTTGTGGCAGGCTTGCTCTTAGGTTTATGTTTTAGAATTATGAACTTGTGAAAATGAAAATGGGAATAAGGGTTTAGGGGTTAAGGGTTATGGTGGAATTTCCCATAATGCCCTTGCCTTATTCTATTATTAGTTAACTTATAAAACCATTCCATAAACTCATTCTTTTAATCTTATTTGTTAAGCACGACCTCTATTTTAAATTCTCAAATCATAACTCCTTATTTCTCTAATCTTTACATTATTCTATTTAATTTATCTAATCAAATCTCATGAATAATGCTATTTAAAATTTGGAGTGTTACAAGCTCCCCTCCTTAAAGAATTTCATCCTCAAAATTTAGTAAGGACTAAATACTAAGCAAAGTAATCATTTGTAACAACTCTTAACTACCATACTAGCCAACTTGACTAGCAATAGTCGATATAAAGCTAAAATAGACATACCCTCATAGCAGATCAGGATAAGTATCTCTAGTCGTGTCTTCTGTCTCCAAGTATAGTCCTTCTCGTTGTCGCTCCACTGAACTTTCACTAACTTGATTGTCTTGTTCCTTAACCTCTTCTCATCTCTTGCTACAACCAGAACTAGTTGTCTAACAAAATTCAAATTCGGTTCTACTATCAAATCTTCCGACTCTGTCGGAGGAATAGTACTCTCTGGATCATGCACACACTTGTGAAGATGAGATACATGAAATACTTCATGGACACCTGCCCTACTGCTCGGCAACTCTACTATGTATGTGAGCTACCCGATCCTCTCTATAATTAGGAACAAACCAACATATCTCGGTGCCAGTTTCCCCGACTTTCCGAATCGTACCACACCCTTTATCGGTGATACTTTAATGAAGACTATATCTCCAACTGAGAATTCTATATCTTTACGCCTCTTATCTACGTAACTCTTCTGTCTAGACTGAGCTTCCTTCATCCTTTCTCGGATCAAATCAATCTTCTATGTGGCCTCTCTAACCAAATCTAGACCCAAGACTTTCTCCAGTCTCCAACCAACATGCTTGTGATTTGCATGGCCTTCCATACAAAGCTACAAAAGGCGCCATTCCTATACTAGTCAGATAACTGTTATTGTACGAAAACTCAACTAAGTGTAGGTGATCTTCCCAAGATCCACCAAAGTCTAGCACACAAGCTCTTAACAAATCCTCGAGTACCTTATTGACTCTCTCTGTCTTTCCATCTGTGTAGGGGTGATACACAATACTCATCTTGATCTCGGTACCTAACACATCCTGTAGACTCTTCCAGAATTCACTGGTAAATAAAGCATCTCTGTCACTAACTATACTACTAAGAATTCTGTGCAGTCTAACTACGTTCTTTATGAACAACTTAGCTAAACAGGTGCCGTCCTGGTTGACTTAACTGGAATGAAATGGGCACTCTTGGTCAACCTGTTCACTATGACCCATATGCTTTTATTTCCTCGATTCGACCTCAGCAACCCTTCTATAAAATCCATGGATATTAAATCCCATTTCCAAACTGGTACCTCCAAAGGTTGAAGCAATCCACTCAGCTTCTGATGTTCGGCCTTCACTTGTTGATAGTTCGCACACTGCCTTACCCACATGCCAACATCCTTCTTCATGCCTTCCCAGTAGAAGCTCCTTTCATATCCTAGTACATCTTGGTTCCTCCAAGATGAATCGTAATTTTAGATCGATGACATTCCCTAAGAACTTCTTTCCTTAAGTCCTAAATGTTCGGAACACACAACCGTCCCTTTTTTCTCAACCATTCCCTCTGGTCAAGACTAAAATCCTTTAGATCATCGATTTCCAACCCAACCTCAAGCCTTCTAATCTTCTCAGCTAATAATGGATCCTCTTTATGCTTAGAAGTAATTCATTCGATCAGCACTTGTCGAACTTCTAAACAGGACAACATGGCGGTGCTCTAACTAGAACTAGCAGTCAATCTTAACTGCACACTACAAGTAGTCAAAACTTCTAAATCTTTCCATTCTGCTAACACCACATTATGATATTTTCTACTAAGAGCATCCGCTACTTTATTCCCTTTTCCAGGTGTATACTCTATACCAAAATCATAAGCTGCTAAAAACTAAAACCACCTCTACTGTCTCATATTCAACTCCTTTTGAGAGAATAAATACCTTAAGGACTTATGATCTGTTTATAGCTCAAATCACTCCCCTAAGAGATAATGTCTCCATATCTTCAATGCAAAGATCACCGCAACCAACTCCAAATCATGAGTAGGATATCTCACCTCATGCAGTCTAAGCTGTCATGAAGCGTAGGCAATGAATTTACCCTTCTGGATCAACATAGCTCCTAATCCGGTTCCACATGCATCAGTATACACCACCAACCCGTGGTTTCCATCCAAAACCACTAACACATGCGCATTGGTCAACGAATGCTTCAACTTAAGGAATGCTCCTCACATTTGTCAGACCGAATAAACGGAACATCTAAACCTAGTCAGAGGCGCTACTATCCATGAGAAATCCTTAATGAATCTATGGTAATAGCCAGCAAGTCTAAGAAAACTTCTAATCTCATTCACCGTCTCTGGTCTCTTCCAGTTATTAACAACTTCGATCTTTTTTTTTGAGAGAGACGGGTGTGTAGCGTGAAACTACACAGCCGGTTAAATAGTTATATTATAAAGTAGGTAAGAGGTCGATCGACAAGCCCGATCGATGGCCAAAAAAATAGATACGAAGCAACAAAATACAATTAACGTGCTAGAGTATCATAGACCATTGCATACTAACTAGTGCTGCCCACGCTAGATTATAACTACCTTTCTGGAGAAACATTAGTACTACCTTGAGATTCAGCTGGCTGGACGCTGCAAGGCGGGAGACTCAGACGGAACGGCGTGGAGGATGTTTGACCTATTAGAGAGGAGAAAAAGTGAGTGATGCTTCTATAGGTTCCACCAAAGTGACGTGCTGGTTTCCCAAACACGTGTGCATTCCTTTCCTTCCAAATGCACCAACTAAAGATTGATATGAAGGTGTCTATCAGCGCATTCTGCTGATTATACTGCCAATATTCAAAAAAGGAGGTCACGCTGGGGATAAATCCCAAAAGATGTGCACTAGTTGCAGCCCAAATTGAGTAGGAGAAGTCACATTCGAAGAAAAGGTGAGTTACTGATTCATCGTGTGTTGAACATAGGACACAGCACGGGTCAATGGAGATGTTGAGTCTGTTGAGTCTATCCTTGGTATTAATTCTTCCATAAATTAGGCACCATTGGAAAAAAGCTATGCGGGGTGGAAGGTTGCAATGCCAAATCCTAGGAAAGGAGAAAAGACGTCCGGGGTGAATTAGGTGTTGATAACAGGAGGCGACTGAGAAGCCCTTGGAAGGTGCAAGGGCCCAGAGGAAGAGGTCTTGATTGTTGGTGGGATGGATCGATAGGAGGATATTAGTGGCGGAGAGGAGTTCAGGAACCAAGTTTGCATCGAAGATGGAGGGGGGGCAAAGGTGCTCAGGACCAAGTGTGAGGTATTCTTCAACTGTTGCATTAGGGAGGGTAGCGTGCGAGAAGAGATTGGGTAGGAGCTTAGAAAGAGGCAGTTGGCCATACCAAGTGTCATGCCAGAAGAGGCATCTGTTCCCACTTTCGATTTTTACTTGGAAAAGTGCTTTAACTCTAGGGAGGGTTAGAAGGACCCCGGACCAGAAGGGGGAAGGCCTGAACCAGGTGGTGGGATGGAGCGCCAAATGAGGGTTTGAATGATAATGTTGACATAGAATCCACGATTTCCAGATGAAGTTTCCAGGTGTGAGTAATCTCCAAAGCCATTTGGACAGCAACGCTTGATTGAAAGTGCGAAGGTCTGTAATCCCTAACCCCCCATGATTGCGTTGCAAACATACCGTCTTCCAGTTGACCAGCCTTTTTGCGTTGCCACCGTTCCAAAGAAATGAGCGCCTGATTGAGTCAATTTTCTTGATAACCCAGGATGGAAGAGTGAGGAAGGACATCCAGTATGAGGGGATAGCTGATAGGACTGATTTGACTAAGACAAGGGGACCTGCAGAAGATAGCGAGTTTGCCTTCCAAGTTGAGAGTCGGGATTCAATTTTGGAAATGAGAGGGATCCAGTTAGCACGGTGGAGATTGGTGGGGCGGATGGGGATGCCTAGGTATGAAATGGGGAATTGGGCTATACTACAATTGAGTAGGGATGATATTTGCGGGCCAAGATGAGCAGAGTTGCCAAGCATGATGACGGAACTTTTGTTAAAATTGATGGATAGGCCGGAAATTGTTTCAAAGACATACAGCGCAACCTTGAGGCAATGAATGTGGTTGGTCTCGGTGGAAGCGAATAGGATCGTATCATCTGCAAATTGAAGGTTAGATATAGACAAATCTGAGTTTGAAGCTTGATACCTCTAAATAAATCATTGGACGAGGCAAGTTTGATCATCTGATTGAACACATCCGCTACCAGGACAAAGATTAGGGGAGAGAGTGGGTCCCCTTGCCTCAGTCCACTGGTTGATTTAATGTGACCACCCGAAGAGCCATTGATTGATATGGATGAAATGCTTGTGTTGAGTATCCCTTCGATCCAACCGCACCACTTTGACGGAAAACCCCTGTGCTTCATTAGGTCCAGGATGAAGTCCCAGTGTACCGTGTCGAAGGCTTTGGAGAAGTCTAATTTTAGAAGGGTACCAGGGGTCGATGTTCTGTGATAGTAAGAGACAACTTCTTGAGTAGCGGCGACACAGTCCAAAATGTTTCTTCCTAGTATGAATGCGGACTGTTCCGCCCCCACCAGAGGGTCGATGACTGACTGAAGTCTATTAGCAAGAACCTTTGTGATGATTTTGAATGTGGTGTTGAGGAGGCTGATTGGTCTGAAGGCGAGCATAGTGTTAGCGCCGGGGGATTTGGGGAGGAGGATGATGTTGGCATAGTTAAGGCGGGCAACAGAGGAGGGATTAGCTTGGAATTCTTCGCACATGTCTAGCAAGTCGAATTTGATGGTTTCCCAATAACGTTTAAAAAAGTGTGGACCGAAACCATCTGGGCTAGGGGCCTTATCGTCCGACAAGTCCTTAAGCGCGGCCCAAACTTCATCTTCGGAAAATGGGTGGTCAACGGGAATAGGGGGACAGGATGGGTATAGGAGGTTCCAATCAATAGGGGGTAGCGCCGGGGATGGCTTGCCGAGGATATTTCGGTAGTATTCGGTGAAGAGGCGAAGGTGGTCAGGCAATTCGGTGTAGCTGGAGTTGTTGTGAACTAGCTCCGTGATGTTGATAGATCTGCGTCTGCCATTGGCCATTCGATGGAAAAAGGAGGTATTTCTGTCTCCCTCCTCTAACCATTTGGCTTTAGATCTTTGTTTCCAACCAATTTCCTCTTGTTTGATGAGTCTATCAAGCTCAGATTCTAGTGTCTTCAGTTGAGAGTGTTCGGTTGAAGTTAAGGGTCGAGATTCTTCGAGGATATTGAGTTCTAAGATAGCGTCTTGGGTGGAAGAAATGCGGGAACGAAGGGAACCCCAAATGTTTTTGGCTCAAGGTTTGATGATCTTTCTGAGTGAATGGAGTTTGGAAACTACCCTGGCGGTTGCGGAATTCGACACAACCGGTTGAGACCATGCTAGCTGAATGAAATTGTCGAAAGATGGTTCCAGAGTCCATAGGCGTTCAAAGCGGAAGGGACGATTTAGTTTGGAGGATGAGCCCAAGTCTAAGATTAGAGGGCAGTGGTCTGAAATAGTCGAGGCTAGGCCGGAGAAGATGGAAAGGGGGTGCAGATCGTCCCAATTGACATTGAAGAGGAATCTGTCAAGTTTAGCAAGTGACGGGTCGGATCTACAATTTGACCAGGTATAGAGTCTGTTGTTGATGGGTGGGTCAATTAGGGAACCGGAACTGATGAAGGAGTTAAATGAATCAGAGTCTTGAGAGATGTTTCCGGAGTTTCTTTCATGGATATTTCTGGTGGTGTTGAAATCTCCCCCTAATAACCAGGGGCCATTGAGGTGGGTGGCAAAGGTGAGGCAGTTGTTCCACAGGGTGTTTCTATCGGTCGAATTTTGTGGGCCGTAAATATTGGAGAAGAAGTAGATGGTGTTGGTTTGGATGTGGCAAAGTGAAACATGAAGGACAGAAGGATGAAGGATGGTTTGACAGTGAGACCAAATTGATTCATTCCAGAGGGTGATTAAACCACCACTGGAGCCTACAGCATTCGAGTGGGCCCACCCAGTAAGATATGGCCCACATAGCTGCCTTATTTGGGTAGGAGAGGGGTCCATGAGTTTTGATTCTTGGATGAAGAGGATGTCACTTTTGTGTGGGGACAGAGTAAGATTTAGGGCGATTCTTTTGCTGGGGTCCCCTAAACCCATGACATTCCAGGTGATGATCTTCATTGGGATGGGGACAAACGCTCTTGTTCTAGTATTTGCATGGCTGAAAGGTGTTCTTCTCGTAAGTACACCCTCATGCAACATGCAATTTTTTTATTAAGAATTTTGTTAGCAGAGGAAAAAACTACAGGTTTGAAAAAGCTACCCGGATGAGACGCTGCTTTATGTAGTCTGGCGCTACGTCTGACTGATGTAGGAGTAACCAATGGAGAGTCTTGTCCAACCCGAGGTGGTGATGCTGCTGCTCGAACGTCCGGGGGAATGAGGGCTAGTTGGTTATCCAAGGGTTGGCTGCATGTAGAATGAAGGTTGACTGGAGGTGGAAGAGGGGGTGAGGGGATTAAGGCGAGCTGACTAACGGAGTTTTTAGGAGCTGGTGGGTGATTGTGAATGGGAAATTGGAGGAACCATGGATTGGAAAGGTCTAGGTCTGCATAGGGATTCCAATTCTGGTCCACTATCGACCAGCTGTCCCAACCAAGGGGACCCATAACTTCAAAGGAGTTCTCTTGTGGGTTGGGGGCAACGGGTTCAACCGGGATAGGGGCATCTGGGTCGGTCGGAAGGGTTGGGTCAAGAGGGGCTAAGGGTGCAAAGATATCTAGGTCTAAGTTCATGGCGTCAAGTCTATCTTCCGTATTCAGTTCCTCTATGGGGATATGTTCGTCGAAACATCTGAACGCCTCCTCCAGATCAATACCTATTGGGAGCGATTCGGGGTTTTGATTTGGATGCGCGTGTTCCCATCTTTCTACGGAGAGAAGGTAGTCATGGTTATTCAGGTTAGCGACAATGGTTGAGGGGGTTGCGATGTCAGTGAAAAATTGAATTTTGACGTACAGGTACCGGTGGTCTAACATTGCCCAGTTGCAGCAATCAAATTCAATGAAGCGTCCTAAGGGGTTCAGGGCGGAACGCACCGCGTCTGGGCGGTCCCGGAGGAGTTCCGGGAAGCCTCGAATTCTTGCCCAAGTGACCGGTTCTAGGCTTACAGAGGAAGGCTCAGGGTCTGACCAGGGTTGGATGAGGACGGACCCGCCTGGTTTGGAAATGGTTCGGAGTTGGAGGGCGAGGACAAGTGATTCATAAGTGGGGCAGCAAAAGGCGAAGCTGTTGTTGCTTATGATCCAGATGGGCAGATCATGGTGGTGAAAAGCGGTTGAGAGGGTTTGGTGTAAAGATTCTAAGTCCAGATTCCATTGATTACTGTTGCTGTGAGGTAGAGTGAGGAGTTGTCCATTGAGAATTGTTTTGGAGTGGGAGCAGAGTGAAGAGAATGAGAGGGATTTTTCGTATGGGAATGAGGTGGGGAACGAGGAGACTCTAGGATGCTAATTGGTGTGAGGGTACTTTTCGGCTTGGCAGTATAATGATGCAGTGTTGGGTCCCGATATGAGTGAAGTGACGTTTTGTTTTTTATTGAAGGGGCAGAGGCTCGCACAGGAAACGAAGCGGATGATTTGGCTTTGTTTTTCTCGGGGCAAGTTGATTGTGAGTGGCCGAAAAGATTGCAATAATAACAAATCTTTGTGTCTCTGCAGTTTCTTGCCAGGTGCCCATTTCCCGCGCATTTTAGACATCGGCCTTTGGATTTCAAAAAGTCAATTGTGGAACGTACATTAGCGAAAGACGGCAAGGAACGCCGACGTTTCTGCCTCGGAGGGATGGGAATAAGTGGTGGGAGAGCAGCCACTTGTGCATATGTTTTTTCTGGGTTAGTTTTGGTGATAATGGGATGAGGATATTTTGGGCTAGCTGACTTGGATTTATCAGTGACATTGACAAAAGTGCCAGAGGTTGGCTGAGACGAGGGGGGCTTAGCACTAAGGAAGGAGGCGTATTTCTTGGGTACGAATGAGATCGGGGGAGGGTTGGAGGACGACGGAGGATCAGGTGGAGTAGTTGTTGGAGAAGGGGAGAGAGGACAAGGAGGAGATGGGGAAGGGTTGAGGAGAGAAGCCATTTTTGAGACAACCTTGTCTGGATCGATTTAAAAACCCTTCACTGAAACCACATGACCAAGAAAATTAACCTCTTTTTTCCAGAAATGACAATAGGAAAACTTCGCTTTCAGCTGATGCTGCCTTAGCTTCTCAAGCACTACTCTAAGATGATCTTTATACTCTCTTTCATCCTTAGAGTACACTAAAATATTGTCTATAAATACCAATATGAACCTATCCAAGTACTCTCGGAAAACTCGGTTCATCAAATCTACGAAGAAAGCAGGTGTATTCATTAACCCGAATGGCATTACTAACCACTCGTATGAACCATACCTAGTCCGAAACGCGATCAATGGGATACGGTCCTCTGCCGCTCTTAACTGATGAAAACCTATCGCCAAATCCAATTGGGAAAATACTCTGGCTCCAAACAACTAATCAAATAAATCGTCGATTCTCGACAAAGGATACTTATTCTTGATCGTCTTCTCATTCAACTTACGATTCAGTAACGACCCATCTGGTTTCTTCACGAACACCGCGGCCGTACCCCAAGGCGAACTGCTTGGTCTAATATAATTTCTCCCTTCCAGATCCACTAGCTTCACCTTCAATTCCTTCATATCGGTCGGTGTCATCCTGCTAGGTAGTCTACTTATAGGTTATGCTCCTGATACAAGATCTATCCGAAACTCAACAATTCGTTTCGGTGGTAGTGTTGTGGCCGACTCAAAAACAACTGCAAACTCTCTTGCCACTCGAACCTGACTTAACTCTTCTTCTACTTCCATAGTACCCAATAGAGTACAAGCACTCCGGTCACAATCCTCTACTAGGAATATAATTCGGTTATGACCGTCGAGGTGTCTCAGCGATATTTCCCTATCTTGGCAAAATATTCTAGCCTCGTATCTACCCAACCAATCCATACCTAAAATGATTCCGAAATCTATGAAATCAAAGACATATAGACTACATGCAAACTTATGACCTAAAAAATCAAGTTCTAACTGGACACATCTCATTCCTAGAGTTGCATACCCTCCTATCGGAACCCTTAAGGAAGTAACAAGGTATGTGGGTTCTAAACATAACCTATCAACCAAACACTAAGATATAAATGAGTGCGATGCACCGATAATAAATAGTACCCTAACTGGTGTACTTCGAATCAAAAGCGTACCTTCCATCATAGTCTTTCCTTTCTCAGCAGCAGTTGGGCTAGTAGACGATGGTCCAATGTCAAAGACTTTTCCCCTGTCCGCCCTGACTGGTTCTGGATACTGATTCTTGTAATGCCCAACCTGGTCACAGTTAAAGCACTTCACACCCTTCTTGTCTACGGCCTACTTCTCCTTTCCAGTTTAGCATTCATGAGCATAATGACCCTTCTTATCACACTTAAAGAAAACCAGATTAGCTTTTGCCTTCTTGGCAGCTTCTCCTTTCTGGGTTCCCTTCTTCTTAAAGAAATTCCTCTTCTTGCCAAGAGAACTCTGAGTTTAAACCTGCTTCTCCTTCCCATAAGTAGCAAGCATCTCCTCATGTCGGATTTCCATTTCCATAACAACATTACAAGGATCACGAAGATGTGGCAGAGTCGCCCTAGCAATCTCAGGTCTCAATCCTCGAATAAACTTCTCATTCCCCTTGGTGACAGTGTCAATGGTATCATGTCCATACCTGGATAACTCATCAAACTTCGTGGCATACTCAATCACCAACGTCTCGCCTTGCACTAAATCCATGAACTTTCTCAACAATGCAGACTGTAACACCCCAGATTTTTGATAACATCATTTAGGAGATTTAGTTAGATAAACTAAATAAAATAATGTGTTGATTAGGAGATTGAGATTTGATTTAATTAAGGTAGTCGTGCCTTTTTAACTAATAAATTAAATGAAGGGTTTAAAAATGAATTAGAGGAGGGGTATTATGGAAAATAAGCCATTCCTATATCATCTTCCTTAGGCCGTGTATTTCAAAACACGTTCATTCTCATTTTCAAAAATTAAAAAGCTTGGCCGACCACCATTAACAAAGGAAGAAGAAGAGGAAACAAAAGAAAAGCTTAAGGAAAGAAAATTCAAATCAAACTTATTCAAATCTCAAGCTCCTTAATCATTAAAGCAAAAAGTGAATATTTTTTACATCTCTAAATTTTTATGGTTTCGGTTTTAAGGTTAATTCTGAATGATATTGCAAAGGTTTGCCATGATTTTGAAAGATAAAATGATATATATATATACACATTGATGATTTATGTATGTTCATATAGATTTTATGACAAGTTTTGAGATTAAAACCTAATTAATGACATCCGTTAGCCTTGCGAATTTTTATGGTGATCTAAAATGTAATTTTAGAGATGGGTTTCGATTTTTAGAATTTTTATGGAATTATTATGAATTTTCAAAGGAAGAAAATGATAATTTGGATTATAAAATCATTTATGGGAAAAATAATTATAGTTTGGATTCAAAAATTTTATATGTTGAAGAGAACATATTTTTTGATTTTATGGAATTATTCAAGAATTTTTGAAGGTGTTTTAATAATTATATAAAATTATTTAAGGTATGGGACTTAAATGTTTTATATAATTATAAATGAGAAAGGGGCTTTTCCAAAATTATTCAAATTTCCAAATAAGGACTGTCGGCAGCACTTTTGAATATAAAATTTTGGCAACCAATCAAATTTAAACAAACAAGGCAGGTGGGTACCGAAGAACTGTTTTAAAGTACAAATAAATAGTTTTCTTCTATTTCAACCCTTTTAGCAGAGCTTCCGCCTTCATTCCAGACCTTCCGACAAAGTCGAAATTTATCAAACCTTTCGGCTAGGCCAAATACCAATGCAGAAGGTATCAGGCAACTGGTATGTAGTGGATTGGATGGAATCGAAAGGTTTAGGGACGAAAGGTTATAGCTTTCGAAAGAGATGAAGTTTTGTTTTGGTTTAAAGAAAATACGCCCGCTAACATTCGACAATGAGCTTTTGAAATTGTCAAAAAGGTTTTAAAAAAAGGTTTCGATTGGTTTGCTTTCTTGTTTTAAATGAAACCTTCCGACAAGGTTGAAAGGGATAGCTTTCAATAAGGCCGAAAGCATTATTGTCGCTTCCTAACCTTTCGACACAGAAGGAGTCAAAGGTTAATCTTTTATTTTCTAAAACTTGCCGCCTCTCTCCATTGAGTTCGAAGGGTTGGTTCCAATGCCAACACCTCATTGTTTTCGAATGGTTTCGAAATGTTTTATAAAGTTTTGGAAGTAGTTTCTTTCGACTCCAATGTTTTTCTGATCCTTTTGCATAATCTAAATGTTTTAAGTCTAAACGTTTTAAAGGTTTCAAAGTAGTTGACTTTTATTGGTTTCGAAAGGTTTTCCACCTATTTTAGATTGAACCCAATGTCTTTGAAAGGTTTTAAGTTACATTGCTTTCGAAAGGTTTATTATATAGAGGAGGTACCCCAGGCTTTCGACAAAGTTGAAAGGTGAAACCTTTCAACTAGGTCGAAAAGAAACCTTCCGACAAGGTCGAAAGGTAGGTCCTTTCGGCAAGGTCGAAAGGTATGGTTTTGCAATGTTTTCAAAAGGCTAAGGTTTAAAGGATTTAAAAGGCGGATGTCATATGTTTTAAAGCTAGTGAAAGGAAGGCTTTTAAAAGGTTTAGAAGGAGTTACCTTCAATGATTTCGAAAGGTTTATTAAAGGATATGAAGGAGTTACCTTCAATACTTTCGAAGGGTTTTATGAATGGCTTTGAGGGAGTTACCTTCTATGTTTTCGAAAGGTTGTTTAAGGGTTTTAAACAAAGGTTTCGAATAGAAGAACTACGCAGATAGCCTAAGTATTTTAAGTTATAAAGGACATTAACTTATTTTAAAGGATAGCCAATCCCTATTGAACGCCATCAACATTATTTTGAGTAAAATATATATAACATGACAAAAATAGCTTAGAGTAAAGGCTAAAAATATATATTCCTTGTATATGATTTGACGAATTAAATCATTTTGAAAAGCTTTCAAGGAAAATTTAAAGAGCAGTTAGCTCAGATATTTTATAGAGCATCTAGCTCATATATTTGAAGGGTAGTTAACCCAAAGGAAAATTCGGGCAGTCAGCTCATTTTAAATTCGGACAGTCAGTCCATTTTGAGGATAGTCAGCCCAGAGGACAGTTAGTCCAGAAAGAGCAATCGGCTCTGATATGAACAGATAGTTCATTTATTAGCATAACGGACCTTGCTAAATTTTTAAGGACAGTTAGTCCACCCTTTTTTACCTGTTTTGTGCAGATAGCCCATTATCTAGCATAAAAGATATTGCTATAATCAATTTTAGGATAGATAGTCCAGAAAAGAGCAGATAGCTCAGAATTTAGTACAGATAGTTCATATTTTAGATAGATAGTCTCTTCCATTTCCTGTTTTAGCATAATGGATATTGCTATATTATTATTATAATCATTTGATTAACCAATTTGGTTGCAGGAAAGGATTTGCAAAATATATGTTTTGAAAAGAGATATTAGTGAGGGGAAACCCGTTCCGCTAAGTGGCGTGGTCTCACTATTTATCAGTAAACTGGGATGTAATATAAATTATTCATACCAGGCTTTAAGTCTGACTCAAAGTTTTTGTTTCCCCTTAAACTCTCGGGTGCTCAAAATATTATTTGAGTAGGCTGAGGGTTTAGGTTTTCAGGTTTTACAGATTTTGGCGAATAAAGCATCCGAAGACGAGCAGGTGGCTGACGGATAGCTAATTTAGGAATTCTGTTTTAAAATTATTTCCGCTATGTATTAAGACAATTATGTCTATATTGCTTTGATCATCCAAAGGGACATCTTCATATGTCGCGCTTGGCGTATTGTTGTAAATTATATTTGAACTGCCTGGGATTACGTTTGGGATTTTTGTAACTTGGATATGATTTATTTTGAAATATAATAGTTGAAATTATGGAAATCTGTGATTTTGTTCATATTCAAGTTCTTCTGATATTATGGATACCATTAACACTACCATACTTAGTCACCAAAAGTTAATACCGTGGATGACTGCAGCATCCATAGCGCTTAGCTTTTGGCCTCCAGATACGGGATGTTACACAGACTTAGCAACTTCAGACAGAAACCTCTCTTCAAATCTCCTTCAAAATTCTACCTAAGTCAACTCTTCCTTGAGAACTCCGGTAGTAACACTATTTCACTAATGAAGCACTGCTCCCTGCAACTGCCTAGAGGCTAGTCTCTTTTTCTGCTCATCATTCAACCCCAAGTCAGTGAAGATTCTCTCACAATGCAAAAGCCAATTCTCAACTTCTATAGCATCCTCTGATCCTAAAAACGGCTTCCCACCAACACTGGTATAATCTCTGCTCAACTTAGCATAGTTGTTTCCAATTGGAGCCACGAGATTAGCTCCTCCAACACTCCTAGCATTACCCCTAGCTACTCTTATGGCAGCTTCTACTTGCACCAGATTGATGAAGAACTAATACATCATCCCTATATCTACATATGGATTTCCAGCACCAACATTTGCATCTGCATTTTGATTAGCATTTTATTGTCGACCCGGATTCCTTCTAGTGTTAGGTCGGGCATTTCCATTTGCTGTAATGCTTCCTCCATGGAGATTTCCTCTTCCATTTTCTACCTCCATATCTTCCTTTCTCATAAATCTGCATACGAGCCTTAGTAAGATACAGAAGAACGATCTAAGAGAGAGAGAGAGGAATACAAACTTATATATATATATATATATCAAATACAAGTATGTTACTATAGCGTTAACTAAAACCCCAATCTTATTTTCTGATTCATTGGATTATGTTTTGAGAAATCATTTTAAGTTTGAAATTTCTTTTAATTTTTTCATAAACCTATGCTATAATACCAACTTGTAACATCCCCCACTTGGAGGTCCAAAACTAACGGCTACGGATGCTGCGGTCATCCATAGTTATTAATTCTCGGCGACCAAATGCGGTAATGTTAGATACATTGATACAACAGAAACACATGGATATGAAATTTTTTGAAACCATTAAACAAATTTCTCATTCCATTTCAATCATATTTCAAATTCATTACACAATCCCAAATTCGAGAACCACGTTCAGTGAAAATATAATTATTACAAACTACACCAAGAGCGACATATGAAGATACCCCTTTGGATGATTAGAGTATATACATAGGCAATTAAGCAACCTTGCCTTTACATCAAAACACAGCGGAATCAAAAATAAAAGAACTCCTAATAGCTAGCTTGCCTTCTGCATGTCTCCGGAAGCTTATTCGTCTAAAGGAGAACCTGAAAACCTCAGCCCTCAAACTACTCAAATTTATTGAGCACCCGAGAGTTTAATGGGAAAAACATAAACTTTGAGTCAGACATAAAGCCTGGTATGAATAATAACCAACCATATCGAACCATTTAGATATCTAGTGCGACCATGTTGCTTAGCGAAACGGGTTTTCCTCTCACTAGTATCTTACCCAAAAATTTATAATAACCAAATACCGTGCTCTTGCATCCACAATGGTTAAAAACATAGCAATTTAAAATATCATGATGATATGCAAACATGCAAAATATCCTGGATTTCCCATCCTTATTTAATTAACTATCTGTCTCAGTTATAATTTATGGGGTCACTATTAACCTTTTAGTTTTCATGGGCTAACTAATAACATGTTTATAGCTTATGGACTATCTGTCCAGTTTCATAGTTTTCATGGGATCACTAAGAACCTATTGGCCCCTGCCTATAACTTAATTCAATTATATCATGGGTTCTCCCCTAACCTATTGGTATCTCCAATAACTTTTCTTATGTCATAGTTTTCATCGGTTGACTATGAACCTATTGACTTCTATCAATAACTTTATATGGATATAGTTTTCATTAGATCACTACGAACCTAATGGCCCCTGCCAATAACTCTATCCAAACATAGTTTTCATGGGTTTACTATGAACCTGTCTAATCTGACAACTTCTCTGATCAGTCTTTGGGCATCCTATGTTCTGGTCTACCTGACCTCCTAGATGCAACTCTATTCATTCAGGAGTTAATTCAAGTTATATTCGCTACTGGGTCAACCTAGTTGGTTATTCTGCCCTTAGTCCCCTCCTAAAATACAGTTATGGGTTCATTATATAGTGAATATGTTTATAAGAGAAGCATATAGAATAACTAATCAACATTTAGGGTTTAGTATCCTGGAAATCATTATCACATTAGACATGGTTAATCCCTTTTACCCATTATTTTTATCAAGGAAAGCTTCTTCGTAAACTCCAAAATTATAAGCCATTTCAAAGCTATTTTATTTTACCATGGGTTTTCCTTTAAAAATGAGATTGGGTTCTTTGTTATGGAAAAATAAAGCTTTCGAAACCTTAAACCTTTACTTTCGAAACCATTAGGATATCTCTTTTGAAAGCATTTAAATCTTCTTTTCAAAACACTGAGCATATGCCTTTCGAAACACTTTAAAACACCTCTTTCAAAACCATCAAAACATTCCTTTCGAAAGTATTAAAGCATCACTTTTCAATTTATAGAAGCATAGCCGCGAAACCATTTGAAAGTACGTCTTTCGAAACCACTAGATTTAATCTTAAATATAACTTTTGGATTAATGTAAACATAAGTGAAAATACCCCTTTCGAAACCATTAATCTTCAAATAAAAGAATTTGGGGAAAGCAGATGGCTTTGGAACCATCCTTTCGAAAGCATTAGTCTTTAAGTAAAACAAGTGGAAGGATAGCTCCAGAACACCTTTTGAAGCCATTGCCTTCGAAACCTTTAGTGTAAATGGCTATTGGAGCCCTTTCGAAAGCATTAGGAAGCGGCTTTATATTTATAAAAACAAAAGCTTGCCTTTCGAAATCATTGAAAACTTCAACCTATTTGAAACGTATGAAGACGACAATAAGGTTTTGACTTGGTTCAAAACTACCCTTTCGAAAGCTTCTCTTTAAAACATAAAACGCAACAAATCATTCGAAAGCTACCCTTTCATAACAAGAAGGCGGCAACCCCTTTGGAAGCTATATTAAAGTAAGCAACCCTTTCGAAAGCATTCTTTTAAAAACAAGGCAAGCAGCATCTCTTTTGAATGCAAAACAAAGGCCTTCGAAAGCTATTTAAAATGGCCCCGACCCCTTCGAAAGCATGGTTTTGACTCTATACCTACCGCCTTTCTCCAATCCACTTCGTACCAAAGCATTGATACCATGTGTATTGGTTTCGACTTAATTGAGAGTGGAAGTATAGGGTCGAAAGGTTGCTACTGGAAGTGGTGAAACAATGAATCTATGCAAAACTATTTTGTTGCCTTTTTTAGTAAATGTTTTTCAACTAACTTGCCTATTTGTCAAAATATAATTGGTTGCTTAACTTTACCAAAATCTTTTCTAAAAGACTACCGAATTCATCCAGGATTAATTAAAAATAATTAGCAAAGAAGCCCTTCCCTTTAACTAAACAATTAAAACATTTAAGTCCTCCAACTTAATTAATTTAATTTACATAGTAAATTACTTAGGAAAATCCCCAAAAATCATCAAAATTCACTTTTAATATGTTATCTAACATATTTACATTTCAGACCCATAATTCTTTATATAATAGCCGGAAAAAAGTTCAAACCCAATTAATCATTTCTTCTTTCAAAAATTCATAATATATTATCCATAGCTTGGATAATTTCGAAAATTTAAATCCATCTCTAAAATAATGTTTTACCTAACATATCAAATACCCATGGCATAACCCAATATATACAATTTTAGCCTTAAAATCGAATAAATCATTTATCAAACATACTTGTTTGAATAAAACATACTTGTTTGAATCAAACATATCATGTAATCCAAGCATATCATCATTAAAATCATCAAAACGGATTTAAATATAAAACCCAAAATCAAATGCTCATTAAAACAAAATTGAGATGGTTTTGATTATTATTAACCTTGCTTTGGATAAGGAACTTGAGATTTGATCTTGCTTAATTCCCCTTGCTTGATTCCTTAGCTTTTAATTGAATTTTCTCCTCTTTTCCCCTTGGTTTTGGCTGGCTTACTCTTGGGTTTATGTTTTAGAATTATGAACTTTTGAAAATGAAAATGGGAATAAGGGTTCAGGGTTTAAGGGTTATGGTAGAATTTCCCATAATTCCCTTGCCTTATTCTCTTATTAGTTAACTTATAAAACCATTTCCATAAACTCATTCCTTTAATCTTATTCGGTTAATCACGACCTCTATTTTAAATTTTCAAATCTCAATCTCCTGATTTCTCTAATCTTTACATTATTCTATTTAATTTATCTAATCAAATCTCCTAAATAATGTTATTTAAAATTAGGGGTGTTACATATAACTATCTCATATAGGTTTCCCTATAATTACCACATGAGAATAAATTTCCCACAACTACGACTACACGAATCCCAACTACGCATCGAGGGGGAGCCTATGATGCTGACTCACCGAAGTGTCTCATCCTCTGCATCCATGTCCACATCTCAAATTGTAGTATATGCCTCTTATTGCACGCGTTAGGATCCATCAACAACACAATATCGTGTCATGTTAGAATCCGTGAATACCAAGGAGCCCTGTTATGCTAAGCCCAAATACTTCATCAGGCATCAGGCATCAATCAGTGCTTCACATTAACTGTAGAACGTCCTGTGGGTTCCATTTGCGATAGAATCACCTCCAATCGAATAATCGACCTCACATTGGGTAAAGAACATTTACCAACCTCGCAACATCCTAGCGTCAACTTATAAGGAACTAGCTTCCCTATTATTTCTAATATCCATAAATATGTATACAATATAGTTATACATACTATTAGTAATTTAATTTTCAACCTCAGCCTTAGACCGAGGTTATGATTATACCTCTGAGCCATTAACCGGTCGACCGCTCACATTCGACCTCTCAGGGTGAACCGTCGACCAATCGTAATGTAAATTTTAGGGTTTTCCTATTTTCTTTGTTTGATTTTAATTAGTTATTAATTTTGTCAATTCTGGATATCCACATTGAAGCCTAAGCATCAATTTACAGTGACCAATCATTGCAATTTACCCTACTTTTTTATCAATTTCAAACTCATAGATTTGCATAGTTTAAATTGACTAGTTTAACTTAGGGTTAACCAAATATTAAGGGTTTCCATTCAATTACAAGAGGGGTTTAACTTGGATTAAAATTAGATTAACTAATTCATACCATTTCAATTTAGGTTTCATATTTTTAACAATATGGTGTACAATTAACTACTAACAACCTAGATCAGATAGTGTAGGTTAAAATTAACTATAAATAATCAACTTATTAAAGATGTTCCCACTTACCTCGGATCCAAGCTCTAACCTTCGTCCTCGTTTGAGAATCGACAACCATTGGCTTGCCCCTTCCTTGATTCGATTTATTGTATTTTCTTTACTTTATTTTAAATTTTTTTTCGAAGAAATTTTTAAGTAGAGAAAATAGATTTTGGCAGAGTTTCAGTATGCTGTTAATTTTTCAATGAATTAGGGTTTAGGTTAGGTGTTAATTTATATGGGTTTAAGGTGAATATGGAGCATTAGATTTACCCTTGGGAATCTTTGTTTTCATCACAGACGCACATTAGTTACTTGGCACCGAAGAAAAATATCTTGTTTAATCGTGTATGTCCAATTCGCACTCCCATCTCTAAAAAACAACATCCACCGGTCGACCGCTATGGTAGACTGGTCGATTGCTACAAGTTGACCGACACAACCTAAGGTGTCGACCAGTAACATAATTTAATTAGGAATGTTTTTATACTTAATTTATTTTATTTTCAAACATTAAAATGTCCGTAAGTTCACCGTACTAATTTGAAAGTGTTATATATGAAAATTGTCCAAAAAAAGTTATGAACGCAATGGTGAATGTTTCATAGCCAAATTTGAACATTTGAGAAAATTTCATTGTAGCCCTTGTTATATTTAAATTTAATTTTCTTCATAAATTTTCTACTTAAATCTCCATGGCATTACATAATTGGTATGGATATGCTTAGATACTTAATAATGAATAATTTAAAGTAACTATAATTAAAAGGTTTGGGTTGTAGTAAACAATGTTTTAGTAACATTTCTTTTTTTATCCTTATTAATTATACTTAGAATATAATTATATATTTAATAATGATTATTTTAAAGATAATTATAGGTAAATAGTTTGGGTTGTTGTGACAATGTTTAAGCCACACTTATCTTAATCCCTTATAAATGCAATTACATCTTTAAAAGAGATTTTAAAGATAAATGTTTAAAGTATGAAATGTTTTGGGTTTGTAGTAAATAATGTTTTAGTAACATTTTTTTAAACCCTTGAATTATATTTTGAAGTGTAAAATATTACGAAAATACTTTGATCTTTAATAATGGAATTTTAAAGATAATAACAAGTATGGAATCATTTGGACTAAACATAGAAAAAGTATATGTTTAAAATATAAAAGAGAGAAGGAGTTTATAGTAACATGTTTAAATAACATTTGTTTTTAAACTTTTTGATTATATTTTAAAGTAAGTAAATCTTGTTAATGATTTGTAAATATACTTATACCATTTTAGATAAGTATATTAATACTTTTGAAGTGTAGAGAAGAGTATAAGTGAATAGTAAAATACGTGAAATGTAAAATTCATGAATAGTAAAATACAAGTATATATCTATATAAAAGGAAATTAAAAATATATACAAGTTTAAATCAGTTAATTTTTAATTAATAAGTGAAGTTTTAATTACCAAGTGAAGTTTGAATTAATAAGAAGTTTTAGTTAATAATTGAAGTTGTAATTAATAAGAATTTTTTATTAATAAGTGTTATTTTAATTAATAAGAAGTTTAATTAATAAGTGAAGTTTTAATTAATAAGTTAAGTTTAATTAATAATGTAGTTTAAATAATAAAGGAAGTTTAATCAAATAAAGGAAGTTTAATTAATAAAGGAAGTTTAATTAAATAAAGAAGTTTAATTAATAAAGGAAGTTTAATTAAATAAGGAGTTTAATAATTTAAAGAAGTTTTATTAGATATAAAGGACTTTTACTATTGAAAGATAAAGGATTAATTAAATGAAAAAGGGATTAATAGTCTTTTATGTGACTTGATCATGCTTTGTGTGTTAATCGTGCTTTGTGTGATTACTTGTCTATGTAAAGTATTTAGTCGTGTACTTAGTAGTAAAAGCCGACGAAGTAGACTTGTTTTATTTATGAGAGTTAGGATTGGTGATTTGAGTAGGGTGTACAAGCAATGGTGCTCTAACCTAACGAGCTTCTCTCTTAGCCGAGGGATAGCGTAAGTTGAAAAGGTCGAAAATGTGATAAGTATACGAGACTTAGTTTCCGTATGCAGTCATTTCATTGTTGTTGAATTTGACCAAATTAACTTAGGAAATATTCAAAGGAAACACGAGGATTAAACGGTATAGTTATTCACTCGATAATGATATAACATGCGTATAAATTCGTCTTGCACATCTAGGATAAATGATAAGGAAATCCATCCGAATAGGGGAAGATCTTCACCCTTATGTATTGTCTATTTATTTCTGAAAGAACCAGGGTTGAGTTAACTGGAAATCTATCAATTGGTTTTGGAGCACCCCATAAGTGGGGGAGTGTACTTATATGAGATGACTCAAAATTGTAACCACTTTTAAACCATATACGTGATCCATGCTTTGGAAGTGGTTTGTGATCTATTTGAGATGTTGGAATCTATATTGAGATTCAAGATCTGTTTAAGATGCTCGAACCCATGTAGAGGTTTTGTTAGACCAAAAATTGGTATAACATTCCAAAATGTTGTGCAAGGTAATATTATTTGGAATGGTTCTAGTAACACATATGAGCTTGAATATAGTCATGGGGTAATAAAAAGTTCAAGTCACATATCCATTGGCAAAATAGGCAAATTACATAATTGCGAAAATTCATTGTTTGTTCAACAATGAATGAAATAAGAAATCCACGTATATTACGATCCTTTGTTCATATGTCATGGGGGCAATATAAGCTTTATGTGAAGAAACTTTAATTTAGTCAAGGTCTAAAATGGTTATGTTTAATATATAAGTCCAAATTTAAGTCTAAGTCCAAAGAATAAGTTATATGCACATCCATTCTCTCAATAATAGTCAAAGATACATATATTGTAGGCGTATGCTATGCAATGTTTATTTGTTCAAGGTGTTATATGCAAAATATTGTAAGAATACTATAGGTGCATAAATCCCTGAATCAATTTAGGGTTTGCAGCATTTAGATTGAGAAATGAGAAAAGAATTAATCGCACCCATTTGAATGGCTAGGGGGTCTATTTATAGAGGTCGGATATGGCGTGTTGGCCGCCATGTGTCCATACAGCTAGGCATTCGACATCTCCTGTATTAACATCGTTCGACATCCCCTTTGCATATTGTCATTCGACATCTTCTCATATTGCTTATATTTTATATCTTACTAACATTCAACATCCCTTCCTTTTGTAGAAACTCGGTTATTGTTGGCTTGTTTGCAAATGCTTTACAATAGTTGATGTTGTAAAGGTTTGACATTTTATTGCATTGTTGAAGCTCGGCTTCCTCCATATTGTAGACACATGTTATCCTCATATTGCAAATTCTCGATATCCACATATTATAGGTACCTGATATCTTTATAGTGCATATATTCGATATCCTTCATATCGTTAGTAGACGCCATCCTTTCTTAATAGACTGACATCCTCTAGCGATGCGGCATCACTCCTTTGTCATATGCTTTCCAACACTCTGGGTTATAGAGGCTCGACGCCCCTTAGGAACATGGTGTCTCTTCTAAGTTTGTTATATTTTTGTATGTTCGACATGCTTCATTGATGTGGCTTTCTTTCTTTGTACAAACTCGATATTCCCATTATTTCTTAAGTATCGGTACCTTTTGGGTACTAGGTGGTCGATATGCCTTTCTTCATTGGTCAGGCTCGACATCAGGCCTTACTTACGAATACTTGATAAGGCTTGTCCATCCTTTGATGCTTATCAGCCTTTAAAGGTTTGATTCCTCTTCGTGTTCTGTTTAGTTGCTCGACATCCCAGTTTACTGTGAAGTTTTGGCCTCACTGCTTGCTTTAGACACTCGACGACATTTATAGATGTCGAAGCTTGATACCTCCCTTGCTTCTTGTGTTAGGCATCCCTTGTGGCTTGATATCTCAATGTTAGATGCTTGCCACGTTATTGACTTGGAAGCTCAATGTATGATCTTAGATTTTCAACATGCATTCATAAGCTCGATGTGCTTTCTTTAAATGCTTGATACACGAATTTGCAATAGCACAATCTTCCATTATTTCCGTATCCTCTTGTTCATTTTCTTAACATAGCAGCCATAAAATATGTAGATAACAAGGTTCGTGACCTATTCGAGATGCTGCAATCCATTTGGGGATTCATGATATGTTCGAGTTGTGGCTCGTCAATTGAGATGCTGAACGTGAATTCACCATCGGTATATGACCAAAGACATATTAGGATTCATAATCCCATGTTTAGGTAACCCATGTGGGTATATCAACTCCATATCTAGAGTATGCTTATCGATATGTTGCATGCAGGTAGTTGTTGATACTTGGATCCACGTGGGGCACGAAAGTGTTTAGGTATTGAGCCTATTGTGTTTGTCTTATGATATATTCTGTCTAGAGATATACAATGCTCAGAAGGTATTTTCTAATCCTTATCATAGAGATCCGCTTCAGTTTTTAAGCTTGGGGCATCTCCGTAGAAATTCCATATGTGAATGTGTGTTAACGGTTTTGATTGTATGTCAATATTGTTGTGTCATGGGATGTAAGAAGAACGGCTATTCTTTGATATATATTCTTCACTCTGAACATTATCTATTATATTGCAATATGTACTTATTAGATGGTTGGTTCTTTTGATGGATAACCATTATGACGGTCTTAAAAGTACTATTATATGTTGATCACGTATATTTTTTATTTTCTCACACCAAACTTATGTTTGACCCATGTTTTTATTTTACCCTTATTTCCATGGATGCTCTTTCGAATAATTTGAGAAATGCAGGGTTTCATTGATGTTCACTGAGCTCTTTAAGAGGAGCTGGATGTTTAATACCATAGTATTCTTATTTCCACTACATTACTTTATGTATGTGTGTGTGTGTATCAGTATTTGTAAGGACGGGCTGTTATAACTGTTTAGGCTGATGATAGTACTTTGATTAGTAACTCTGAAATGCTATGTATGTTATGGTAGATTTGTATATTATCTTTTAATATTATATGTTATTATTTCGCATGTGAGATTCTAATGTTTTTGTTCTCCTATTTCTTGTTTATTTTCTTTTCTTCTTTTACTTTACCCTAACTTTCTGTCTTTCCGGCACTTGGGTATTTGACATATGAATACCATGGATGTATTCGTGTCGACATTCGGGATCTAAAAGTCATTCATTACTTCATAGTATTAGAGCTGAAGGTTAAGCATGACCTTGGCTTTGGTGGGGTACAACGCATTAAATGATGCGGTAGTGGAATGCCCTAGTATGAGTTGAGTGTATTATATATATGAGAGCGTATATGTATTTGATATATATTAGTAATATATAAGTATAGGTTGATAATGTAGTTGACTATTGTATGGATTAATGATGTTCATTATTATCCCTAATTTATTAGTTTTGCTATCCTTTGTAGGTAGAATGATTCGACATGCTCGACCAATTTATGAGCATTATTATAATTTATAGAATTATTAGCTTAATATTGCTTAGCCAGTTTACGATCATTATTATCGTTTGTTAATTGTTGTTTTGTGTTTAACCAGCTTATAGGTAAATTACCATTTTAAAACATGGGTTGGGTAGGTAGTAAATATGGGAATACTAAAATGAATACCTTGTGAATTCAATTTCACAGTTTAACTATAAGGCGCTCTGTGATAATGTTGGGGTAAAAATTTAACTTAAATAAAAGTTGTGTATTATAAAATAAAACCAAGATATTTTGATATAAATATTTATGAATGATTTTACATTAGAACGTAAATTTGTATCAGTACGATTTATAAAATATAGTTTACAAATAAAAAGGATTTAAACTAAGATTTGTGAACTTAAATTCAGATGTTTTTGAAAGTTGTTTTTAAAGGTTTTGGAGAAAATAGTAGTAGTATTATTTATAAGTATATATGAATATAAATAGTTTGAAAATGATTTTGAGAGAGATAGAAAGTGTTGAACTCACTTCTGTCGTTGGAAAATAATTCTGGTGATGATGCAACATCATCGACGTTCATTTTTGAGTTTCAAAGTGAGGGATGCTACTTTAGTAGTTTGCTACAGAGTTGTTTGGTAAAACAAATTTTGATTTAAATCCCAAAAATTTGGTTTCATATACAAAAGTTATAGGTATATATTAATATTTCAAAATGACTTAAAATAAAATTCAAGGTTTAGTTCTAAGGTTCTCTTGTTAAGTTATATTATAGTGGTATATATCCTATGCACTAGGACAGTTTGGTTTGTGCATCATGTTATGATATGTTGTTTGATGGTTTTCATTGTTGAAATAAAACAGAATTTTCAGCAATTTTGGACAGTTGGCAACTTTCGAATTGGTATAGAAATTAAAGCTAAGTGTTTTTGTGAAAATATAAGAGATAAGTTTATGTAATTCTTAAACAGAGAAGATAGTAAGTTAAAACAAGTTTTAAATTTATTGAACCTCCTTGTTAAGTAAAATGAATCTGATGTTACGTATATACTCTTAGGACGTGGTAGGGTGTTATATGGATATGAATTTAATTTATGGAATGGTTTTTAAATAAAGAAATGTTAAAAAAACTTAAGTAATGTTTTATGAAATAGTCCACAAATGATTTTAATATTAAATGTGAATTATTATATGTGAAAATAAACGTGAATTAAAAAGAAATTGGTGTAGTTAAGAAACCAATGGCCTAAAGTACGTAAGTTGTACTTAGAACATTTTATTCGCATGACAGTTCTCGATCTAGGATTCGAGTACATGATTTGGAGGTGATTTGCACTGCCTCGAGCATGGATTTTTCACTAGATTCTCCATGGAGAACACTTTATATGGATTCTTAGTATGATCCTGATGTTTTCCATTATAGTATATGGCTTTGTAAGGAAAACAAAGGTTTCTAATCAAGGAATCTGGTTGAAGTCCGCACTAGAGATGTCAAGTGATCTATATACTAGTTTGGAAGTGAAATTTTTATCTGATCAAGCAAGTGATTGGATTGGTATTGCATACGAATGGTCCATGTACATCGTACGAGCTTTATGATATTTTTATACTATGTTTGTTGGCTTATGGAGAGTTTGGGGAAGGACTCTTCGATTTGTTTGAGGTAGTATGAATAATCGACTAAGTAATAACCTAAGGCTGTGGAGCATAAGGTATGCTTAGTAGTTTATTTGTCATCCTTGTGCGATGAGAAGGTTTTTGAACCTGGGAAACACCATGAGCTTTGTTTGCTAGTGATTTTAGTACACTATTAAGTATTGATGTGTAATTGTTGCTTTTGTAGCTCGTGTTGGAATTTCGGAGGTGAAATAATCTAAGTGGAGGTGAATGTAATGACCCGGAATTTCAAACCATTCGTATTTGAATATCTAAATTATTTAAACATTTTAATCTTGGATTTAATGTGATTAAATGGATTTAATTACCTTGTTAACCCCTATTAGATAATAACTAATGAGGAGAAATTTGTTTTAGAAAAATGTTTTCAAAAATAAATAATTCGAAGAAATATCGATAATGTGATCGAAAATCATTTTATCGATAAACGACCTCAAAACTCGTGAAATTATCATCTCGAAGCACCATCCTGGATTGTGATGAAACTAGTACCATTGGGACTGAAAAAATAAGACGATGTATACCAATGAGTTTTGTAGCGATCCGCCATCCCATGTGATCGCACGAGCTCGGAATGTGTGATGATTTATTTAAGAAAATTAAACATAATACATATTTTATATATAAACACCCTCCCACAACACTTATCTCTCTCAAAATCGCTCCCCTCTCTCTCTCTCTCTCTTTCTTTTTTAATTAATAGTAAACACAAAATAAAGTAGCAGCCTCTTTTATTCAATTTAATCGGGAGCTACGGTCCATAAAATCGACAGTGTTGGATCAGTTGGACTTGGAGAAAGAGGAGATTCACACCCGTGTAGGAGTTGATAGGTGCGATGGTGTTTGGCCGTGCTTGACTTTGAGCTATCGTAACTAGGGTTAAGGCACGGTGTTGATTTAGGCCGAGTTGAGAAAAAAGGTGTGCCCCTTTATTCTTCTCTCGACAAAGTGAACCTTTCCCCCAATTATTAGCAACTCTAGTGCCCTGGAGAGAAATGTGGAAATCAGCTAAAATGGAGGAAAGAGCCAGGTCACGATTTGGATGGAGGGGTCAAGCTCAACATGCCTAAGTGCGTTGCAGGGAGGGCGCAAAGGGTGACGTGTAAGAGGTGCGTGATTTCATCGACCAGAGAAGGAGAAAATAAGGAGAGAAGGTGTAGCTTTTTAGGCTTTGTGCATGCACAAGATTATGCGTATATAGGAAAGTGAAATTAGGGAAGAAAGGGATTGGGTTAGGAAGGTAATTAGTAAATTAATTATCTTAATTAATCTTAATTCTTATTAAATTTGTGTCTTTTGCATACAAAGTCCAACGAGACACCGTCTTCACCATTGCACTCGTAGTGAGCGTATCTACGACTTGGTTGGCTTGGGCTTAGGTGAGTTAACTCACCATTTAATACATATATGTTGTGTGTGTATTTGTTATTTGTGTTAAATACAAATTAAAATAGATAATAATGCATGTTATTACTTTTGGACCCATCCTTGCTTTGGAAAGGAAGCGATACCATTATATGTAGTATAATCTCTCTTATAACCCTCTAAAACATGTTTGATATTATTGTGTGAAAAGTTGAAGTGTGTTGTAAATGGTTGAAGCGAAATAGTCGCTATAAACGCACTTTGAAATCTCTTGTATTTAACAAATGTTAAATTGATTGAAATGTGAATATATTGTAAATTATATATTTGGTTGATCTCTACATATGTTTTTGTGTGTTTGATGTAAAGGAATTTGTTTGGAAAGTTGTAGAAATAACATAACACGGCTATGAAAGTTAGAATTGAAAAGGTCGCTGTTGATGCACTTTGTGACGACCGCCCATGACTCCTGCACCGAATCTAGGGATAGAGCGCTGTAAAGTGTGCCAGGCGACCATGGACGATTGTCAAGGTAGGATTAAAACAACAGAATCTATCGTATTACTCACAGCGCATGGACAAAATACAATAGAACATAAGGATAGTGAAGCTTTACAGAACAAAATGACATCATATAAAACTCCATAATAGTTGAATACAAGCATCCACATAGTCAATACATCCAGCCTCACTACACAACTCTCAGAGAATACAATACAGCGGAATATCCAGTACATATAATAAGAAGATAATATGCAACCCTCCAGCTCGTCTTCGATATCAGCATCGTGAGAAGAGATCAGCACCTGTCACCTGCTACCTAGTCTGCCCGTCCCAAAAATGGACGAACAGCCCAAGGCAATAAGAATTAAAACATAAAGCCTTGAGTCAGACAACAGTCTTAGTGAGCAGTAAATTAACTAACAACATACCAAAAGAGCATAAAGGAAAAGGAATAGGAATACAACCCTCCCACTCCAACCTCATTCTACAGTGATAGCCCCCAGACACACACTAAGCAGAAGCAAACATAGCAGAGCATACAATTTAAAGTAAAGCTACTATCACTCGAGTCAAGGGCGATGTTTTCCAAGTACCAAGGCCTAAATCAGATAAGCACCCAGAAAATACCGCTCTTGAGTCCGAAATGACGTTACAACCAAACATCCATGACTCTGGCTATCACTGTTATCATTGCTTCGATATCACCGTTAATTGAATGACCGGCACATTCTTTTAGCCGTCCGTCAAGGGCTAATGGAAACCCCGGTTCTAGACATAACTCCCGCACGTCGTCGCAGCCCGTGCCTAGGACTATCGAATCTGCCCAGAGTACTCGACCATCAACAGTTGGCCGTTGGGACTATCGAATCTGCCCAAACGTACTCTTGCTTAGAGCATGCTAGAACCTTCAACAACGATGCTATCCAAGCCTCCTAGTCATCCTCCTCGACGACTATTCTCATATCCATTCATTATCCTCAACTCGAATCATATCACCGAGTTATCAACATGCTTGGAATGATCCCGTCTGGATTAGACCAAGTCTTCATCACATGATTGCCTCGCTTCATTACATCCTCGCAAAGCCTCATCTCATCATCTCATCATCAAATCTATGCATAAGAGCTTCATCATTCCGCTACATATGCCACGAGCAGCTTTTCCAATTCAAGAGCCTTCCCCTTAGCTTTTGAATCACCTTCGATCTAAATCTAATCATCAATCATCTAGTTCATAACAATCAATCAAATCAAACATCAATCCAAGCAATCAAGCATTCAAAAATGATCTAAGTAGACAATTATAACAATAATGGCATTTTCGTAATTAAAGAGTTGAAAGTCCAATAAGTATGAAAACATGGATTATATCTCTACAAACTTGATGAATGAACTTGCATAGGTTAACATATGATAAAATGGATGTAACATCATCATGAACAATGGATCTATAAGGATCTACACATAGGATGAAGAAAATGCATGGAAATCTCTATTTTAACACCAAATCGGGCCAACAATCCGATATACTCCTTTGGATCCGTGTGAGAGATAATCACCACTCACCAAATCACCTAAACAATCCAAAAGATATCAACTTCAGATCTGGACAGCGAAGAACTAAGCTAGATCTATCACAAATCCACTTCAAACGAAGAAATCTCTCTTGAAAAGATGAAGATCTTCAATCTAAACTCTTGAATCTTCAATCTTGATCTTTGATTTGGATGGATGGAAGCACTAGATTAGAGTGGAGAAAAGAAGTGAAGAAGTGTAGAAGTAGAGCTCTCAAAATGGCAGCACTTCGTCGCTTCAAAATCCGGATCCCAAAAATGAAGAGAAGCTCTCCTATTTATAGCTGAAAACTGCCCTAAGTCGTAACTCGGCTATCTCCTTAAGTCGCTGCCGACTTAACACTATGCCGACCTACGACCTAAAAACCCCCACGACTTAACAGAGCCTCCGACCTAACCCTTGTCGACCTAAAGCAACCTCCGACTCAACACATGCGCACATACGAACCCTGTCTACGACTTAATGCGCACGCGCCTTAACTGGTTAGACGACTTACGACTTACTGCTATGCCGACTTAACCAACCTATACGACCTAACGACTTATACCAACACGCGACCTAACAACTCACGCGACCTAGCACTTAGGCAAAACCCAGCTCCTCCAGGTCATTGCCGACCTAACTATACACTACATCCTATAGGTCGCTCGAAACCTTAACTCGCCTTAAACTCTTAAGTCTCCTATCTCTTAGGTCGTCTACGACCTAAACCCTTAAACATCTACGCGTCCTAACATAAGTCGCGAACAAACTGGGATACGACCTATCCACTAAGTCGTCTAGCCGACCTAACTCTACCCCACGACCTACCCCAGAATACTTAGGTCGCCTAAACCTCCTAAGTCGGTCACGACTCATCACTTAGGTCGGTCACTTCCTTAGGTTGTCTATCTCTTAACTCGGCAATGACTTACAACCTTCGACTTAACACTTGCCGAGTTAACCTCAACCTACTAGCCTTGCCCAGCTACGACTTATCTCCTTAGGTCGTCGCCGACTCACCCCTTAAGTCCTTAACTCGCCCAGATTCATCACTAACTCGACCAGAACCCATAAGTCGGCTACGACTTAGGACTTAACCAAAAATTCTTCCCAAAATCTGAAACAACATAAAATGTTAAAAATTCCAGATTTGAACGAACTTTTCGATCCGTAAAAATACGGGTCGTTACATTCTCTCCCCCTTAGGAATTTCGCCCCCGAAATTCCAAGCAATCATAGCAATCAAAGACTATTCTGTACGCCTACCATCCATAGAAATCAACAAACCATGCATCTAATTCTAGCTTAGCGTACAGAATTCTAGGACTTAGAACAAGTTACAATTTCGTTAGATGACACGACACCTTAGGGCCATACCTTGAAGAGTTCAGGATGAGCTGCCTTCATCCTCTCTTCCACCTCCCACGTACAGTCGTTATCATCATCACTCCATTGTATCTTGAGCAACTTAACTACCTTCCTCCTAAGCTGTTTCGCGTCAGTTTCAACAACACGAAGCGGCTTACGAGGTCTTCTATCAACTGGATCAACTTCGAAATCTTCACAGCTATCAGCAGAAACTACGGTATTCGAGTCATGCACATACTTCCGTAGATATAATACGTGAAAAACATTGTGCACACCCGACATCTTCTCCGGTAACTTCAATCTGTAGGCGAGCTTTCCAATTCGCTCGATGATCGGGAATGGTCCAACAAATCTCGGAGTCAATTTTCCTTTCTTCCCGAATCGAATAACATTCTTCAGTGGAGAAATCTTCACAAAAACCATATCTCCTACGTCGAATTCCAAATCCTTTCGACGCTTATCGGCATAACTCTTCTGACGGTCTTGGGCTGCCTTCATTCGTTGCCGAATGATCTCTATACAATCTGAAGTCTGTCGAATCATCTCTGGCCCAAGCATCAGCTTTTCTCCAGTTTCCAACCAACATGTTGGAGAGTTACACGGTCTTCCATACAATGCCTCATACGGTGCCATACCAATACTTGACTGGTAACTGTTGTTGTATGCAAACTCCACCAAATGAAGGTGATCTTCCCATGATCCTCCGAAATCCAAAACACAAGCTCTAAGAAGATCTTCCAAAACTCGGTTGACTCTCTCGGTCTGACCATCCGTTTGGGGATGATAAGCTGTACTCAAACACAAATCGGTTCCCAAAACTTCCTGAAAGCTCTTCCAAAATCCACTAGTGAACAAAGGATCTCGATCGCTCACTATACTCTTCGGAATACCATGGAATCGGACTATCCACTTGACATACAACTCAGCCAACTTTGATGCAGTCCTAGTCGATCGAACAGGAATGAATCGTGCACTCTTAGTCAGACGATCCACAATGACCCAAATCCCTTCATTTCCCGTTCTGGTTCTAGGCAGTCCATCAATAAAATCCATCGACACTTGTTCCCATTTCCATGTAGGAACTTCTAATGGCTGAAGCAATCCACTTGGCTTCTTCTGTTCGGCTTTTACCAACTGGCAGTTCATACATTTGGAAATAAAATTTCCAACATCCTTCTTCATACCTTCCCAGTAGTAGGTTCTCTTCATATCCCGATACATCTTGTTTCCTCCTGGATGAATTGTCAGCTTCGAGTGATGACTTTCCTTCAGAACTTCACTCCTCAATTCATCTATATCGGGAACAACTAGTCGTCCTTGCTTCCGAAGCCAACCCTCTCGATCGACCTCGAATCCTTTATCCTTTTCTGGATCCAATCCAGATTCCAATTCACGGATAATCTTGACAAGCTTATCATCTCGCTTTTGGCCCTCGCCAATCCTTTCCACAAGAGTGGGTCTTATTGATAAGTTTGCCAACATCTCAGGTTCCAATTCATATCTAGGCCTGAAGTCAAATCCAACTAAATACTCGAGATTTTTCCATTCTGAAAACATGGCTCCCAATCCTGCATGTCTTCGACTTAACGCATCTGCCACTGCGTTACCTTTTCCCGGAGTATAAGCTATACCAAAATCATATGAAGCTAAAAACTCTAGCCAACGTTGCTGCCGAAGATTCAGATCCTTTTGGGAGAAAAGATACTTCAGCGACTTATGATCCGTAAACAACTCGAATCGAACTCCCAATAGATAATGTCTCCACATCTTCAGAGCAAATACAATCGCCGCTAACTCCAAATCATGAGTTGGGTAATTCCTTTCATGCGGCTTCAGTTGTCGACTGGCATACGCAACAACTTTATTCTTCTGCATCAGCACTGCTCCAAGTCCAGTACCACATGCGTCGGTGTAAACCACCATCTCATCATTCCCACTTGGAATAGTCAAAACAGGAGCACTCGTCAATCTCTCTTTCAGGATTCCGAAAGCTTGCTCACACTTAGCATTCCAACTGAACACTTGGTTCTTCTTCGTCAATCCTGTTAACGGTGCAGCTATCTTGGAGAAGTCTTTGATAAACCGTCGATAATATCCTGCTAATCCAAGAAAACTTCTCACATCTGATGCATTCTTAGGTCTAACCCAATCCTGGATTGCTGCCACCTTAGCGGGATCAACCGCTATTCCATTTCCAGAAATCACATGGCCTAAGAACCTCACTTCACTCTTCCAGAAGTGACACTTCGAAAACTTAGCCTTCAGTTGATGTTTCCGCAAGATTTCCAAAACAATACGCAAGTGCGTCTTGTGCTCTTCTTCAGTTCTGGAATAAATCAGAATATCATCCACGAACACAAGTACGAACTTGTTCAACTGATCTCTGAACACTCTATTCATAAGATCCACAAAATATGCTGGCGCGTTAGTCAATCCAAACGGCATTACCAGCCACTCAAAGAAACCGGATGGTGTCCTAAAAGCAGTCTTCGGCACACTATCCTTCGCTACTCTCAACTGGTGAAATCCCGTTGCCAAATCCATCTGAGAAAACACCTTAGCTTCGTGAAGCTGATCAAACAAGTCGTCTATTCTCGGCAATGGATACTTGTTCTTCTTAGTCACCTTATTCAGCTCACGATAATCCACACACAATCTCAACGACCCATCTGCCTTGGTTGCGAACACAACTGGTGCACCCCATTCGGACACACTACGCCGAATGAATCCTTTCTGTAAAAGATCATCAACTTGCACCCTCAACTCCTGCTGTTCCCTAGGCGCCATCCGCCTAAGAGGCATCACAACAGGTCTGGCTCCTTCAACTAGATCTATACGAAACTCGATCTCTCTATGCGGCGGCAACCCTTTGACTTCGTCAAAGACATCCTCGAATCCATTTGCGATTGGCACTAAAGACAGTCCATCCCGTGGAACAACTAGCGAATACATGAAGCTCATGAAGACGCCTTCCTCATGCTTACATCGTATCACAATCTTTCGCCCTTCCCCATTCTCGACTGTCACCTCCAGCCTCATGCTTACTTCCTAAGCCAGTCCATACCCAAGATAATTCCGAACCCCGCAAAGTTCAGAACAAAGCAATCACAAACAAAAGAGCAACCATGACTCGACACAACTAGACCACGGCATAACATACACAAACAAGACGAACCCCCAACTGGATTAGTCACAACCAATGGCCTATCAACAATATCCGGTTCCAAACCTAACCGGCCTACTAGTTCATTACAAACAAACGAATGCGATGCTCCAGTATCAAACAAAACTCTAACTGGAACACCACATAGGAAAAGAGTACCTTGAACAACCACACTCTTTCCCTTCTCTTCAGCAGTAGGAGCTTTCGAAGACGACGGAACAGCTCCTAAAGCATAAGCTTGCACAACCTGTCTGTCCTTCCTTGGTTCTGGACAATTCTTCCTGAAATGCCCCGGCTTGTCACAGTTGTGACACTTCATCGGTGCCTTCGGATTCTTACAATCCTTAGAGAAATGGCCCTTCTGCTGACAATTGTAGCAAGTCACCTCGCCTTTCGGCTTCTTCTGGCCATCCTTACCCTTCTGCTGCTGCTGCTTCCTCTTCTGGTTTCCACCCTGCTGTGGTTTAGATTCTCCCTTGGTAACAGCAACAACAGGTCCTTCCTTAGGAAACAGACTCTCATGCCTAAGAGCTTTCTCCACAAGCTTCTCAAATGAATCGTCCAAATGATCCACCAACTGTCTCCCAAGATAACTATCCAAGCCAGTCACGAACTTCTCATTCTTCTGGTAAGCAGACTCAATATATGACCGGGCATACTTGGACAAAGCTTCAAACTCAGAAACATACTCAAGAACAGATCTTCCACCCTGCTTGAGCTCTACAAACTTCTTGAACAGAACAGACTTCTGAGCTGTAGAAATGAACTTAGCTTCAAATCTAGCTTGGAATTGCTCCCAAGTAATCTCTTCCTCCGCAGTATCGATGGTAATAGAGTTCCACCAATCAGAGGCTCTCCCTTGAAGCTGTCTTGATGCCAACTTCCTCTTAGCTGCATCATCAATTCCCAAATCACCAAAGATCCTTCTACAAGCATCTATCCACCTCTGGACTTCGATAGTTGATTCTGTTCCCAAGAAAACCTTCCCTCCAAGAGCAGTATAGTCCTTGCACAACTTAGCAAAATCCACTGGTTTCGGAGTTTGGACTTGAACTCCAACATCAACTGCTGCCCCCGGAACTGGTATCCTTCTCATGATCGAAGTCATCATAGCTTCGAACATGGCTGCATAATCAGCAGTCTCTACAGTAGCACGGCCTTCCCTAGCAGCTGGTCTCCCTCTTCGACTCATTCTCAATATCTATAAAAAGGAATGATTAGAACATCTAGAGAAACAACTGCATAAAGGACTCAACTCTACTAAGCTACTATATTATATATAGTATTCATCCATCAAAATACAATTACGTCTCTCATACGTAGTTACTTCAGCGAGCGTTGGGTAAAATCGATTAACCAAGGCTTCGATACCAAATGTGACGACCGCCCATGACTCCTGCACCGAATCTAGGGATAGAGCGCTATAAAGTGTGCCAGGCGACCATGGACGATTGTCAAGGTAGGATTAAAACAACATAATCTATCGTATTACTCACAGCGCATGGACAAAATACAATAGAACATAAGGATAGTGAAGCTTTACAGAACAAAATGACATCATATAAAACTCCATAATAGTTGAATACAAGCATCCACATAGTCAATACATCCAGCCTCACTACACAACTCTCAGAGAATACAATACAGCGGAATATCCAGTACATATAATAAGAAGATAATATGCAACCCTCCAGCTCGTCTTCGATATCAGCATCGTGAGAAGAGATCAGCACCTGTCACCTGCTACCTAGTCTGCCCGTCCCAAAAATGGACGAACAGCCCAAGGCAATAAGAATTAAAACATAAAGCCTTGAGTCAGACAACAGTCTTAGTGAGCAGTAAATTAACTAACAACATACCAAAAGAGCATAAAGGAAAAGGAATAGGAATACAACCCTCCCACTCCAACCTCATTCTACAGTGATAGCCCCCAGACACACACTAAGCAGAAGCAAACATAGCAGAGCATACAATTTAAAGTAAAGCTACTATCACTCGAGTCAAGGGCGATGTTTTCCAAGTACCAAGGCCTAAATCAGATAAGCACCCAGAAAATACCGCTCTTGAGTCCGAAATGACGTTACAACCAAACATCCATGACTCTGGCTATCACTGTTATCATTGCTTCGATATCACCGTTAATTGAATGACCGACACATTCTTTCAGCCGTCCGTCAAGGGCTAATGGAAACCCCGGTTCTAGACATAACTCCCGCACGTCGTCGCAGCCCGTGCCTAGGACTATCGAATCTGCCCAGAGTACTCGACCATCAACAGTTGGCCGTTGGGACTATCGAATCTGCCCAAACGTACTCTTGCTTAGAGCATGCTAGAACCTTCAACAACGATGCTATCCAAGCCTCCTAGTCATCCTCCTCGACGACTATTCTCATATCCATTCATTATCCTCAACTCGAATCATATCACCGAGTTATCAACATGCTTGGAATGATCCCGTCTGGATTAGACCAAGTCTTCATCACATGATTGCCTCGCTTCATTACATCCTCGCAAAGCCTCATCTCATCATCTCATCATCAAATCTATGCATAAGAGCTTCATCATTCCGCTACATATGCCACGAGCAGCTTTTCCAATTCAAGAGCCTTCCCCTTAGCTTTTGAATCACCTTCGATCTAAATCTAATCATCAATCATCTAGTTCATAACAATCAATCAAATCAAACATCAATCCAAGCAATCAAGCATTCAAAAATGATCTAAGTAGACAATTATAATAATAATGGCATTTTCGTAATTAAAGAGTTGAAAGTCCAATAAGTATGAAAACATGGATTATATCTCTACAAACTTGATGAATGAACTTGCATAGGTTAACATATGATAAAATGGATGTAACATCATCATGAACAATGGATCTATAAGGATCTACACATAGGATGAAGAAAATGCATGGAAATCTCTATTTTAACACCAAATCGGGCCAACAATCCGATATACTCCTTTGGATCCGTGTGAGAGATAATCACCACTCACCAAATCACCTAAACAATCCAAAAGATATCAACTTCAGATCTAGACAGCGAAGAACTAAGCTAGATCTATCACAAATCCACTTCAAACGAAGAAATCTCTCTTGAAAAGATGAAGATCTTCAATCTAAACTCTTGAATCTTCAATCTTGACCTTTGATTTGGATGGATGGAAGCACTAGATTAGAGTGGAGAAAAGAAGTGAAGAAGTGTAGAAGTAGAGCTCTCAAAATGGCAGCACTTCGTCGCTTCAAAATCCGGATCCCAAAAATGAAGAGAAGCTCTCCTATTTATAGCTGAAAACTGCCCTAAGTCGTAACTCGGCTATCTCCTTAAGTCGCTGCCGACTTAACACTATGCCGACCTACGACCTAAAAACCCCCACGACTTAACAGAGCCTCCGACCTAACCCTTGTCGACCTAAAGCAACCTCCGACTCAACACATGCGCACATACGAACCCTGTCTACGACTTAATGCGCACGCGCCTTAACTGGTTAGACGACTTACGACTTAGTGCTATGCCGACTTAACCAACCTATACGACCTAACGACTTATACCAACACGCGACCTAACAACTCACGCGACCTAGCACTTAGGCAAAACCCAGCTCCTCCAGGTCATTGCCGACCTAACTATACACTACATCCTATAGGTCGCTCGAAACCTTAACTCGCCTTAAACTCTTAAGTCTCCTATCTCTTAGGTCGTCTACGACCTAAACCCTTAAACATCTACGCGTCCTAACATAAGTCGCGAACAAACTGGGATACGACCTATCTACTAAGTCGTCTAGCCGACCTAACTCTACCCCACGACCTACCCCAGAATACTTAGGTCGCCTAAACCTCCTAAGTCGGTCACGACTCATCACTTAGGTCGGTCACTTCCTTAGGTTGTCTATCTCTTAACTCGGCAACGACTTACAACCTTCGACTTAACACTTGCCGAGTTAACCACAACCTACTAGCCTTGCCCAGCTACGACTTATCTCCTTAGGTCGTCGCCGACTCACCCCTTAAGTCCTTAACTCGCCCAGATTCATCACTAACTCGACCAGAACCCATAAGTCGGCTACGACTTAGGACTTAACCAAAAATTCTTCCCAAAATCTGAAACAACATAAAATGTTAAAAATTCCAGATTTGAACGAACTTTTCGATCCGTAAAAATACGGGTCGTTACACACTTTCAAAACGACTTTTGTTCGGCGATTTTTAAAGTCAACTTTGAAAGACATCCAAATGACTTCTTTGCATTTTTAGTAAGTACTATAAGTGTACCTATTACTGGAAAAATATCAAAATTTAAATTTGAATTTTTAATAATTATTTATGAATTTTTAAAATAAAGGATTTTAAATTATAAAACAGGCTTTGTATGGTTTTTGAATAAATTATAAAATATGTATTTTTAAGTAACATTTAATATAAATGTTTAAAACCATAGTATAAGTATTTTAAAAGTGTTTTAAATATATATATATATATATATATTTAGAAATTAGTTAAAGATTTTATTAAAGTATTAAAAAGCTTATGTGATATAATATCTTCTAAATTATTTTAGAATTTCATTAATTTATTAGCTTATAAATAAATTAGTATACATATAAATATGTCCGTCATATTAAAAAGGTTTTAGTAAATATATAATTTGGGAAATGCAAGTTAAGTAATTTATAAATGTTATAAAGGAAGTTGGGATTTTTAAAACTTAAGTTAAAATAAATCATTTTGAGAAGTTAAAATAAAAGTGTATTACCTTAATTAATAAGTATGGATATGCTTAGATATTTAATAATGAATCATTTAAAGATAACTATATGTAAATGGTTTTGGGTTGTAGTAAACAATGTTTTAGTAACACTTATTTTTTACCCTTATTAATTATACTTAGGAATATCATTATATGTTTAATAATGCAAATTTTAAAGATAATTATAAGTGAAAAGTTTTGGGTTGTTGTGATAATGTTTAAGTAACACTTGTCTTAAACCCATATAACTATATCTTTAAAATAGATATTAAAGACAAATGTCTAAAGTATGAAATGTTTTGGGTCTATAGTAAATAATTTTTTAATAACAATTGTTTTTAAACCCTTAATTATATTTTAGTGTAAAAATATTATGAAAATACTTAGATCTTTAATAATGTAATTTTAAAGATAATAACAAGTATGGAATCTTTTGGAATAAAGATAGTGTAACAACCCGTAATTTTATCACTTTGAACTGGAATATTTAATTAATTTTGAATATTTAGATAATTGTTTTAAATGATGAATAATTCACTTTAATTATTATTATATAATGATAATAAGTGATTTATAATAGTTTTATAAATATATAAACTTATTTTATAAAGATATACAAACTTCGTCGCATTCTAGCAGTTAGACGTCGTATTTTTATAAATGGATTTTTATATTATTTAAAATAGTTTTATAGCTTAAATAATCTTGTTTTAATTATATAAAGACGATAAAAAAATCATTTTCAAGTTTTGTTTACAAAAATAAATAGTTTGATTAAAAACTAAAAATATGACTGGGATTCGGATTCCGGATTATCAACGGTTTAACAAATAAAAGTTATATTTGAATGTTACAAAGTTGAAAGTTAAAATGACATATATATACACATAAAACAAATTAATAACATATAAGTTAACCATAGTTAATTAAAACTAAGCGTTATTAGTATAAGTAAGGAAGGAAGATATTTTTCACAAAAGTTGAAATGGAAAAGCAAACTTAAAATCAACTCGCCATCACTTACACACCTAAGACATCATAAAGTGATGTAAGGCACAAGGAGGGAGGGGTTTGGCCGAAGCTATGATGGGAGGGGAGGGGCATTTTGGTAATTCCATGGATAAGAATTCTTACCCTATAAATACACATGCATATCATTTTCCTTTCTTCACAAATTCACTTCTCTTCTTCTTGTTCTTCTTCTTGAGCTCTCTAATAGCTCTTCTTCAATGGCTTTCTAAATAGTAAAAATATTTCAACAGTGCGTCGAAGTTCTGCTAAAATTGTTTCTATACACATACGATATCAAATTGCTTCAAAAAGTTAGCCAAACTCCACCTCTTCCACACTAAAGTGCACGATCCACACCACCACCATCTCAAAGCCGAGCTTCCCCCTCCACACAGGCTCGGCTGAGCATCACTAAGGTTTGGGGGCAAGTTCATAAGCTTCGGTGTAGAGAAATGGATCATTTCGTCGATTAAAAAACACTTAGGGTCGAATAGCATGAAAGTGAAAACACTATTTCCATCTAATTTAATTTATCTTAAAATTATCTATGATTAAACTATGCAAGTATACTTGGTTTATTAGCATAGTTTGGATGTTAAAATGATTGATTATTGGATGATTGGTTGATAATATGCTTGCTTGGTACGGAAACTATTCACGGTAAAATACACGTCGAATTTACACAAAGGAATCGCTTTCTTTTATGTATTATAATGGTATATATAGCGTTGTTAACTTCTTTAAAAATGGATAAAAATGGTTTCCAATTGTTTTATAAACATTAAACTCATTTCAGCAAAAAATTTAAAAGATTTGAAAATAGAGTCAAAATAAGCACGTCGCGTAACGTAGTTCACGATTTCGTATCGTAAAAAGTTAAATCACTTATAGAATGGAATATGAGTCGGAATTATTTGGAATAAGAATTTTCTAGACTCTTATAACCATAGTTTACAAATGAAAAAGAAAAATCAAGTTTTTATTTTATATAGTTTGAGATATGTCCAAATCAAGTTTTCAAAATAGTCGCGTTTTGGCAGTTCATAAACCACTATTTTCAACCTTTTAAAATTTGATATTTTAAATCTTTAAAAATATGAAATAAATTCCATAAATATATTAAAATATTTTAAAAGGAATAAACAGTTTAAACTTGGGGTTCTCCTCCCAAATCTTTTGGAAATGATTTTCAGTTTAGAGTTGAACATATATCTTGACCGCCTTATGGGTGAAAGAAAGATAGTCTCTAGGCTGGAGTTTGGGAAACCAGTTGTTTACTGCCCCTAACTATCTGGACAGGCCCGATGGAGGGGATAGTTAATTTGATATACTCGGATCATATTTTTTTAATATAACGAAAATGAGATTTTGAATTTTTCCACAAAGTTAAACAAAATTTCAAATAAGGTTTTGGTGGTAAAGAAAATATTCTAGTTAAACCTATTAAATTCTGAGGATGGAACTTGTACTATCTGTATGAATTTAAAAGGTAATTTCACCATTATTCGACGATTAATACAGGTTAAATACAGAAATTAGTATTAGGTAAAATAAATCTAAAATCTATGAATCCTTTTCATCCGATACTAGCTGGTTTGGGTTTACAAAGACATTGTTTTTAACCTATTAAAGTTATGGTTCGAAAATTATGAAATCTCCTTAGAAAAAATGGAAAGAGTTTTCATAATGAAGGGCTGCTTGCCACTAACCTCAGGGGTGATTCCCCTATTACATATATGGTGGCAGCAATACCTTCATTTTGAAATCTTAAATGTAAGGACTGCTTGCTATTAATCCTAGAGGTGATTTCCAAACAGGAAGTAGTAGGAATACCTTCGGTTTGTCCTGTTCCTGGACAACTATGGATGAATATCCGACATTGCATTTCTAAGACCATATACATTGGTTTATACAAACATGCATCTGTTTGGTGGTGTAGGAGTAACCCCTCTTATACTTAACACCCTTCTCTAAGGCATATGAACTCGGGGGATGTACTTTTGTGGAAATCAATTAGTGTGTCATCAAAAATGGCAATGTAGCATTCAAAGTGGGATTTGTCATGTGAAAGTTAAAACATTACCTCAAGCCTCACACACTAGTAATGGCAAAAAATGGTAGATGCGGCATGGCTATGTGGGTCGCACCCATTAAGAGATGATCATCAATTTCTAGATATCCCTCTATCCGTCAGGTTTGTTGTGGCCACAGATAGGTCGCGAACGACCGGGGTGATGACATATTCGGTACTATCTATGGTAGAGGTAGGCCGGTTCTGTGTTGGTAGAAGGCAGTGGGGCTGTGCCTCGGTACATTCCTCTAGAGATGTACTGTACGGAAGGTAGTCCCTTACCTTTTCATTGTTGGAATCCATTCTCCAATACGTGCCTTTAACGGACATGATTGTATACCTGATACGCCGTTGAATTTAACAAATGTAACAATTCTGGCTATTTTTATTTGTTATTTGAAAGGATTTTCGAAGCAATGTCATTAGAAATAATATCAAATGATTTGATAAAAATGTTTTAGTTACCATAAGGTAAAATCTTGTCCATATTTATGTGCGGCGTGGTCTTATGAGATATTCTTCTTTCTAAAGGTTTTGTTTGACATCAAAGTTGATCTATGACACTGTCATATATATTTATAATTCGTGTTTCACACTAGTTTGCCAAGCCTGATCCAGGTATTTTTTATACTTAGGTCAAATTCGAGTAGTTTTAGGATTACCTGAAGACGCTTGGAGTTTCCAGAGGAAAGCTGGGGATCTTCATCAACGTATAAACGTAGTTTACTTTACCGCTATGTTTGTTGTTTTCCAGCATTTGTAAGGACAAGTATTTATAACTGTCCAGGCTGAGCTTAGGATAGACTCTAATATATGTATTTAAAAGTTTTTCCGCTGTAAAGATTATTGAAATAATATATGTTATTCCATTTGTGTGGGATTCTGTTCTGTTTTCGTTTTCTTTTTACCCTTAACCATCAGCCTTTTCGTTCAATTTAGGTTGGACATGTGTGGTTTATTGTCAACCTAAACTGTATGGAAGTGCGGGTCATTACAGATAGTAAAAATATATGTTTAAAATATATTTTTTTTGAGAAAAATGTGCGATCCTCTGTGAATAGAGGAGAGCACACATGCAACTATATATATCATAATAATAAGATGTTGCCAACATGCCTGGCAGGTAACAAAACTAAATACTAGTATCAAAGAAAAATCAGGTACTCCTAAGATGAGTTCCAGTAAGGCCACCACCCATCACACCCCGATATCGAGTTCCGGCATGGCAACCACCCAATACTAAGGTGTTAGGAGTACCTAGAAACAAAAGAAAATGGTACACCATGCATCTGAATCGGGAGCTCTATGCAACACAAACAAAGAAGAAAGCTCCATGCATCTGGATCGGAAGGAGTGAAGAACTCTACTATGATGGCCTCTCTACAATCCGTAATCCTACAATCTGAAGATACGAGGACATGTAAAAAGAGCCTTCCACCCTATCACCCATACATGTATCTGAAGGATGACTAAGGAAAAAGTAAGAATTATACATATATATGTATATTTATATAATTAATATACATATATATGTATAGATGAGATGGGAAATAAAACCTAAATGAGAAAAAACTGGACAAAAACAATAGAATTAAAATACCTATAAACTAATACCGCCAAAGACATGAACAAATAATTGAAAACAAAACTTAAAAAATACTTACGAATCTTTAATCATAAGTAAGTTATGATTAACATTAAAATCACCACAAAAATTTGAAAAATTATTAATATTAATACTGTTAATATTAAATATATAATTGTTGTGTTTGAATAAGTTAATATTATAACTAACCTTATTAAGATACCCTTTAAAAAGATTATTTTTAGCTAATTTATATTTGGGATTAGAAATCCAATTAAAACAAAATAAAGAAATTGTAAAAGTCAATTTGTTAAAATGGCTATTATTATTATTAAAAATTCTATGATTTCTTTCAAACCATATATACCAACTAATAATAATGAATAAAGTGTCAAGTAAAAATCTAATATTTTTTTTGAACCTAAATCTAAAATTATTCCAGTAGAAGTCACAATCAGAAATTTTAGTTGTTAGATTAAAATTAAAAATTTTAAGAATATTATTTAGAATGTAATAAGAATTCGAGCAATCATAGTATATATGTTTTATATCTTCAAGATGCAAATTACAAAAATAACATTTATTATCATTTTGAATGTTTTTTCTTTTTAAGAATTCTATTATATTTAGTTTTCCATGCAGTATTAACCACATGTGAATTTTAGATTTAGGAGGAGCATTAGATTTCCAAATAAATTTAAATGAGTTGTTTATTGTACCTGAAAAATTAATAAATCTGTAAAAAGAATTAGAAGTATATTACTTACTCTTATCCCATTCCCAACAAATAATATCATTATCATTATCAATATTATAAAGGTTTAATCTTGCATAAAGAAAATAAAGTTGTCTAAGAGTTGAACCTACTAAAATTCTATTAAAACTAAAATTCCAAGGAGGATCATTTTCAGGAGAATAAACTTCATTAATTAAAGCAAACTTAAAGTTACAGATTTCATAAAGCTCTTTAAATTCCAATTTAAGAGGTAAGATTGAAATCCATCTGTCATGCCAAAAAGAAGTACAATTACCAGGATGAACTATTGTATTTATTCCTAAGTTAAAAATCTCATTACATTTTAAAATGTTTTTCCAAAAATTAGATATATTTTGAGTTGCTGGAGAAGCAATTTGATATAAATTGCTATTTCCATTGTAGTAATATTTAGAAATGATCTCTTTCCAAATATCATTATCATTTATATCCTTAAACTTCCAAAGCCATTTACCTAGCAAGGACAAATTCATATTATGCAAATTAATAACTCCTAAACCACCTTCCTTATTGGCTTTACAAACGGTTTCCCAATTTACTAGACATTTTATATTATTATTAGGATTTTCTCCACTCCATAAGAAATCTCTTCTAATTTTATCAATTTTATCAATAACCCAATCTGGAAACAGATGTATGGACATCCAATAAATCGGAAGGGGTGATAAAACCGAATTAATTAAAACTAGTCTACCTGCTCTAGATAAAAATCTCCCATTCCAGTTAGAAATCTTATTTTTGATTTTATCAATGATAATAATCCAATCGTCATGTTTGAGTTTGGTGGGTCTAATCACAAAACCAAGGTAGTCAAAAGGAAAGTTCATAGATTTGCAATTTAGGGTATTAGCAAATAAATTTTCAACTTTTTCAAAATCATTTAAAACTAACACAGAACTTTTGTCAAAATTTATTTTTAAACCAAATAAAAGTTCAAAACTGTATAGGATAAACTTGAGGGTTATAATGTGTCTAGGAAGATAGGAAGAAAAAAGTAAGGTATCATCGGCAAATTGAAGAACCCATATACCATTATGCGATATGTCATTGCCTACACATCCTAGAGATCCATTATCCACTGCTCATTTAATAATTATATGTTTAAAATATAAAAAAGAGAAGAGGTCTATAGTAACAGTGTTTAAGTTACATTTTTTTAAACGTCTTTGACTATATTTTAAAGTAAGTAAATCTTGTTAATGATTTGTGAATATACTTATACCATTTGAGATAACTATATGAATACTTTTGAAGTATAGAGAAGAGTATAAGTGAATAGTAAAATACAAGTATATACCTTAATAAAGGGATTGAAAATACATACAAGTTTAAATGAGTTAGTTTCAGTGTTTTAAATCTCGGATTTTGGCCAATATCTCGGGAAAATATCTCGGCTATCTCGGGCGATATTTAAAACACTTATAACTAAATAGGCTGCCAAATCTCGGATTTTGGCTGATATCTCGGATTTTTCATCTCGGCCATCTCGGGGAGATTTAAAAGCCTGGTTAGTTTTAACTAATAAGTGAAGTTTTAATTATAAAGTGAAGTTTTAATTAATAAGTGAAGTTTTAATTAATAAGAAGTTTTAATTAGTGGAAAATATGCATAGGGACAAATTTTGAAAAAAAAAATTAGGCTAAAGGACAACAGGTTTCATTTTTAGGCTGAAGGACAAACTTTGAAAAAAATTAGGTTGAAGGACAATGCTAAATATAGTTAGCATTTTGTACAGTGTAAAACTGAATATAATGATAGTTATAATAGCATTTTCTATACTGTAAAAGCTGAATATAATGCTAGTTATAACTAGCATTGTCCTTCAGACTAATTTTCTTTCAAAGTTTATCCTTCAGTCCAAAATAGAAACTTGGTGTCCTTCAACCTAATTTTTTTTCAAAGTTTGTCCTTGTGCCTAATTCCCTCTTTTAATTAATAAGTGAAGTTTTAATTAATAAGAATTTTAATTAATAAGTGAAGTTTTAATTAATAAGTTAAGTTGAATTAATAATGGAGTTTAATTAATAAAGGAAGTTTAATTAGATAAATAATTTTAATTAATAAAGGAAGTTTAATTAAATAATGAGTTTAATAATTGAAAGAAGTTTATTAGATAAAAAAGGGGTTTCACTAATGAAAGAGGTTTTAATTAATAAAGGATTAGTTAAATAAAAAGGGGATTAAAGGTCAATTATTTGACTTGATCGTGCTTTGTGTGTATTAATTGTGCTTTATGTGATTACTGGTCCATGGAAAGTATTTAGTCGTGTATTTAGCACTAAAAGACGACGAAATAGACTTCTTCTATCTGGGAGAGTTAATTTTAATGCTTCGAGTAGGGTGTAGAGCAACAATGCTCTAACCTACCGGGCTTCTCTCTTGGCCAAAGGATAGCGTAAGTTGAAAAGGTCGGAAACGTGATAATTATATGAGACTTAGTTTCCATATGTGGTCGTTCATTGTTGTAGAATTTAAGCAAATTAACTTAGGAAATATCTAGAGGAAACACGAGGATTATACAATACTGTTATTCACTCGGTGATGATATAACATGCGTATAAACTCATCTTGCTTTTCTATGACAAATGATAAGGAAAACCATTTCGATAGAAGACGATCTCCACCCTTATGTATTGTTTGTTTATTTCTTAAAGAAACAAGGTTGAGTTAACAGAAAATCTATCGATTGGTTTTGGAGTGCCCGATAAGTGGGGGGGTGTACTTATATGAGATGAATCGAAACTATAACTACTTCAAACCATATACCTGAACTATGCTTCAGAAGAGGTTTGTGATCTATTTGAGATGCTGGAATCTATGTGGAGATTGAAAATTTATCCATTGGGCCTAAATTTTCGCTAAATCGAAAACCCAAGTCCACCAAAATACGAATCGTTGGTTTTGATATCCTGCAAATTTGAATGAAATTAATAAATAAATAATAATGTTGAAAAATAGAATTCTCCAAACGTCAGAATTCGGACACGAAACCATTGTGTTTGTGGCAATTTTCTGATCGATTTTCGTATATAAACTTTTCGATCGGAGTTTAAACGAAAAAGTTATTAACATTTGATATTTTAGAGTTTGAAATAATTATATATGTAATTAAGGAAATAAATGATAATTAACCAATGTTTATTACAAACAATTGAGTTTAACAGTAGCTTAGACCTTAAGTATTGATTAACAGGAAAGAAATCATAACAATCGGTTAAATATATAATCAAATTAACAAAATCAAGTAAAGCACAGGAATTCATAAATTTACAAGCATACGTTTGACCCAGAAAGCACGATTTTCGACTGATAGCGGTCGACTGTGGAGGGTAAGCGGTCGACCGTGGGTACTGTAAATTCGATATTAAACAGAGGCCAGAATGGCCCGGACTGAAATAGTTTAATCGTACGGCTTGCATTGATTTGAACCCCTATAAATATAGACCTAAACCACCACTTTCAAGCTCATATTTTCTAATGGACGGGGAAGCTCTGCCATTTTCTCTTTTCCTCCAAAATTCTAAATTCTTAAATTAGCTCCAATTTAAGTGTATGTATAATTGGAGAATTGTAGAAGATGATAGAGAAAAGGGAATAGGGTCAAATCAAATTGCCAAAGCCAAGGTAAACTGTAAAATCGGATATAATTTATAAATCAATCCAAATCTTTCTTCTAATCTAGATTTCTAATAGATCTATATATGCTTGCAAGGTATACCAGAATAGGATGGAAAAATGGAGTCAAACTGGAATAACAGGGATTAGATCAGGTGATTTGAAATGCTAAAACGTGGTGAGTGGGAAATTACATTTTTGTAATAATATTGGATTTATATCGTTGTAGATCTATTTCATATATGCCTAGATATAAACCATAATTTGGATATTTAATTTTATATGCATAATGAATTAATATAAATCATGATTTGAATATTTAGTTGTACACATGTAATGATTATGGAGAATATGCCTATATGTTATGAAAACTCCAAACTTGATAGATATTGTATACATATTAGGATTCCAAATTTAATTAGTTCATATATTGTTGAATTTAAATTAGAATTGATAATAAATTAAATTGAGATTTGATAATATTTTAATATGTTGGAACGAATTGTGTAACAATATGAATCTTTATAAATTGTCTGAAATACAAATAAAAGTGTAGTGTTTGAAATAACGAGGAATGCAAATAAATACAAAGAGATGCACAAAATAAGGGAATCAACGTATTTTGTATTGTCTATTCTAATAGAATAAAAAGATAATTCCTTGTTATTTCACATATAGCATAAGCAATCTTTAAGTAGATTATAGAGAATTATAGTGTTAATAATTTCCTTTGGGAAAAGAAGTAATTCCGATGTATAAAGGTATAAGAATCTGTAACGACCCCGAATTTTAATTAAATTTAAATTGATAATTAATTGAATTTTTGAATTAAAATTGTAAAATTAAATGGTAAATCGATTGAGTTTCCCCGAATCCAAATAAAAATATATATTAAATCATTTTAAATTTAGAAATTTTATATATATGTGAATTTATATAGTTGTGCCTATATGAATAGATTTGAAATATATATATATTGATAATTGAATTTAAATCTTAATATAAATGGTTTAACAATGAAAATATATAAGATATAAAATATAAAGTAAATACATTGGATAAAATCTAATAACAAATTAAAATCTAGAAATTCACTTATATTACCAAATGAATATAAGAATAATTAGTATTAAATTTAGAAATAAATAATTATGATGGAGATAAATATAAAAATATATAAGATAAATTATAGATAAATACATATAGTAAATACATTAAATAAATTATAACAACATATTAAAATATAGGAATGCATTCAAAAATAATAAAAGAAAAAGGTAAAACAAAACCAAATGCATATGAAATTATAAAGACAAAATACAAGATAAGAAAAGAAACAAAATAGAAAGGATAAAATATATTCAAGTATGTAATAATATAAAGCAAAAGAAGACAGCAAGAAAAAAAATAGAACTCATGTATACTGCAAAGTGATAAAACAAAGCAATTAATTCTAGCCCAAACCATATCTCATCAGCAAACCAAACCTGGCAAAAGTAAATATGAATGTGAAGTAGTTATGAAGGCAAGCAATATATATCCTATAGCAAAATGTAGATATGCAAGAAAATAAGGAGGAATACATATACTTGCAGGCAAGAAGAAATAAGTCAAAACAAGAAATTATATTAGTACATACGAATTAATATGGGGATAAGTTATGCAATGTGTAAGGACATAAGCATTTAATGCTATTATCTCTAGTACACAACCAAAATCTTATCAGCCTCCTTATGAAGAAAAAATCTCTGATCAAATATGGTACCAGCAAGAAACAAAGCCTGCATACTTGTTCATATATCAATCTTGTTTCTCTTTTCGTTCTTAAAAACTTAGCTTACCAGAAAGCCAAACCTGAAACCTTTTTCCTCAAAATATTCTTTAACATGTAAACTTCCCTCAAAACAAATCAAAACCCTGTAATCTTTTCAAAAGCCTGTAACAACTGCAAGCCGGAAATCAAGTCTTGAATCATCTCATCATCAAGTCTAGTACAACTAAGTATTTCAGTTTCAAAGATCTAAGCTTTCAAGTTTCCAGTAAATCAAGCTCTGTCATTTTTCTTCTGGAAATCCATGTGAGTAAACCTTTTGAAATTTTGGAATTTAATTTGTTGTTTGAGTTAATGCTTGAAGTAAGGTTGAAAATTTCTTGCATGTGTATAAATCTGTGTATATATGTATGGAGGTGGCTGTGCATGTCTTGAAACAGACATAAGTATCTCTGTTTTAAAGGTTTACAGGGTACAAACCTATTTAAAAATAAAAATATCATCCTACAATCATTTATAGGCTATAATGTCTAAGTAAATTATGTTTGTAAGATTAGTATCTAAGTTTTAAAATTAATTTCAAATTTAAATTGTCAAGGGGTTGCTAGAAAACAAGCAAACATAGTGAAACTCTAAACTATGTCAAAACTCAAACAACATGTTGTCTTGTTTCGATAATATCATCAAAATCGTTTTCGAAAATGCTGATTTTAAAATTTGAAACAAGATTTTTAAGTATGTAATTATGGAGAAATTGCGAGTTGAACAGAAAATGAAATCGTGATAATTTCTGGCGATCGCGAGGTCCGGTGGTCACGGGGTTGATGCTGGAGGTGGATGAGAGGTTGAGGCGCTCAGGAAAAATACTCGATGACTTTTCTGATCATCGTGGATAGCAAACGAGGTCAATTTAGGGTTGTAGCTCGTGTTTTTGTTAACGTCGAATTTCGAGTTGCTGACGTCTCGTCATCGCGTCGGAGTCGATCGCTCCGGTGGCGATCGAAGTAGGGAAGCCTGACGAAGCTCTGGCCGGGATCTCGACAACGCTGGTGACTTGACGCGGCGGTGCGAGGCGATTTCGTCAAAGTGTTTGGGTTACAGGAAGAAGCTCAGAAGCTCGTTTTCGATTTCGGGGTGGATTGATGAAACTGGGTGGTCGTGTCGGTCGACGATGATGTCGCCGACGTGTTGATGGTCGCGACGTCGATCGGTGATGACCGGGCTTGGTGTACATGTGCACAAGTTAAGATTTGTATCTGGGTTGGTTTAGAGATTTGGGAAGACGAAGGTTGCTCGGGTTAGTCTCGGGGATGGTCACGAGAAAACGAAGGTTTGACTCGAAGCAAGAGAAAGATGTGGGTTACTCGAGTAGTTGCTCGGGAGAAATTTGAATTTGCTCGGGTTTATTAATTTGAAACCAGATTTCCAGATTTAAAAGGGAACATGTTTTAAGGTTTTAAATTTAAAAAAAAAATAAGTTTTAAAGAAAAATAAACCAAGTTTTCGAATTTAATTTATAAGCAAGTTTTAAGTCAAGTTTTCAAAGATTTGATTTTTAAATTAAAAATATGTTAAAAATTGTTTTGGGTTTTGAATAATTATATTGGAATGATTATCTAAAATATTCTTAAGTGTTTTCAAATAGAAATTGATGATGTGATTAAATAAGTAATTAAGATAAGGATTTATCTTTACTTACTTAGAGTTTTAATTGATTAAAGGATAATTAATTAAATGGAATTTAATTAAGGTTAATTAATTTATATAATTTATTAAAGGATAATTAATTACTTAAAGATAATTACTTAAGTAAAAGTAATTAAATAAATGATTAAATTGATTAAGTAAATTGATTAATTAAATGATTAAAGGGTAATTACTTAAGGGAAGTAATTAAGTGATGATGACTCAGTGTAATTAAAGGATTAATTAATGTAATTAATCAAGGACAATTAATTGGATGGTAATTAATTAATTAAAGGTTAATTTATTAATTGAAGATAAGTAATTAAATGGTGAATTAAATAATTAAAGGTTAATTATTTAATAATTAAAGGTTGATGAATTATAAGTAAAAGATTAACTAATAAAAATTTGAAAAGAGGATTTGTTTCAAATAATTTGAAATTAACTTCTGATAGTTAACCCGGATTAATAATTAATACATCTGATTTAAATTAATCAATTGATTAATAAATTTTACTTGTGAATGTTTGGACCTGACTGAATGATTGAATTATTGATATCACCTGATCTGTGATGCTGTGTGATATATTCTGATTTGTGTGTGATCTGTACTGTAGTTCATTTATCTGGGATGAATGTAATATATTATCTGTAATTTATATATCTGTGATATGTGAATAAAAGATAAGCGTTATATTTATACCGCTTATCAACTATATTTCTTTATTTTGATCTGTGATGATTTATTGATGTTGCACTATTGTGTGAAACCCCTGGACCACACTTTTACACACACAAATATGGATTTCACGTGGAAATGGGTTAAGTCACAGATGATTTAAATTTAATATTTTTAAAATTGAAATTTTAATTTCAATTGATTTTGAAAATGGATTTGGGTTAAATGTTAAAGCTTTTGAAAAGGAGTTTTAAGATAAAAGTTATTTTGAATAACTTGGTAAAGTCTCCAATTTAAATAAATTAAATTTGAATTTGAATTCAAAATAAGGAATTGAATTCCATGTTTGGAAATTATGGTTAAAGATGCTATAAATATGTTTATATGAATTTAAACCATTTTAAAAGTATTGGTTTGAGAATTTGAATCTAACCCAAAGACTTTAACTTGTATTAATGAATCAGATTTTTCGAAATGAAAACTGTTTGTTTTCAAAGAATAAAAGCTTTCATATAAGAAATGAAATTCCAATTTAAGTTAAAGGAATTTCAAGTTTGAATTGAAAAATGGTTTTCCAAGTTATGAGTGAATTCTTATTGAAAGCTATGAATTGAATCTGTTTATTTTTAACAGATTTAAAATGGTGATTTGTTTAAACCATTCGAAATGAAATTGTTTTGAAAGCTATAAGTTAAATCTTGATTTAAAGATTTAACGAGTTAATCCAACTGAAATGAAAATCGATTTGGAAAATCTATGAATAGATCTTTGTGAAACTGGGTGAACTTTGTGAATGAATCTTTTTGTGTAAAAGTTTAAAATGGTAATTTGTTTAAACCATTTGAAAGAGAAGTTTTGGGTAATAAGTTGTGACTTAACTGAAATCCCAATATCCATATGTTTTAAAATATTACGCTCACTATTCGGTTTAGCCGGGAGAGGACCTTTGTGTCACATAACCCATTCCGAATAAGTGATACGTCGTATATGGATGGCATTTGAAGACCGGGTATTTGCGAGAACGATAGGATAACCTATCGATTGACTCTGCACTGGGTAGCTCCTGGTATAGAGATTCCCTAAGTGATGGGAAGTCCGATCGGGATTGTGAATACCCGGATTGCAATGGCTTCTTTGGAAGTGCCTTCGGTTCTATTCGAACCCGGAACAGACTTGTATGGTTACATGTCTAACATTACACTTTGAGATATAAAGCTGATTTCTTTCAAATACATTTCTGTTTGGTGGCGGAGAATTTATTCTCTTAGCTTAACACCCTTCTCTGAGACGTACGAGCTCAGAGGTTATGTAGTTGAAGGTTATCAGTGATATACTCCCAATTTGGTAATGTGACATGCTGAGTGCTGCTGTGTGTTGATCATTTACTAATCATTTGTGATCAAAGCATGGCTTTGTAAAGAAGCGTAGCTTTGTGGACGAGACTGCATCAGGACCTCACAAACCGGAAGTGGTCGAAACAGGAAAGATGCGGCAAGGTTATGAGGGTCGCGCCCTTTAGGGTATGTCATTTCCTTCTGGAAAAGGGTGGTATCAGGTATGGAGCCCTGGTATTTAACCTATGTGGTTGCTCCAATCTCATTCTTTGTGGTTGTTGCTTTGCGAGGCGCCTCAGATAAAGGTCCTAAAGGATCGGGGGATGGCATACTCGAGAAGTAGTTACCTAGTTACAGAGGTAACCCGACCTTGTGTTGGCAGAGAGCCGGGTAGGTTCTCGGGACGTCCCGCCAGAGGCGTACCCATGTGGCAGTAGGAAGTTCCTTAGCCTGACCATTTGTTGGAAATCCAAAGAAACAATACGAACCTTGTACGGTTTTAGTTGTATAACCTGCCATGGAATGTGGCGGTAACCTGCTATTGAACATGGTAGCTATAGCAGGCATACAATAATGGTTGTATGCTGGCTAAGATTAATATTATACTTTCGAAATGTTTTCTGCACTATGCACTAATAATAATAATCAAATGATTCTGCGTATTAAGCATCTTTGACTATCATAAGGAGAAATCTCCTCCAATTCTGCGTTTGCATTATGTGTGTGGCGGGAGGCCTTATGGTAGTTTCATTTTGTAAAAAGCATTGCGAAATTCCTTTTTAACTGTTTTATTTCAAACCAAATGTTTTGTTACTCACACCAGTCCCACGACTGACCTGGAGTTTATTGTTCCCTTCCTAAACTCTGGGTGCCCACAATTTTCCACACGGACAGTCTAGAGTTGGGTTTTTCAGATAGTCAGGGTTAGTAGATTATCTGGAGCTAGTTCAGCGTTGGAGTTCATTCATGACTGCACTTGCTTCTCTTGGTGAGATGTGACCGTGGTTCGAGCTGGATGTTGGAGTTGTTGGAGTCATTCTCTTTTGTAGATCATTTGGAGTGATCTCTTCCATTATTGTTATTTCCGCTGTAGCATTGTATTATATCTATGATATTGCTGTGTATTATTGATATCATTGTTGTATATCATTCTGGATATTGTATTCATTGGAGTTGTATATGATATCATTGATTTCTTTATTCCGATGTGTTATTATACTTACTGTGTTACAAGCTCCGGCAAGCCAGATTCGGCGTTTGAATCTGCGGCATTTTGAGTACAAGTGAAGTACAGGTGCCGATTTTCGAAGGCCGAGTTTTTGGACTGTTACATTTGGTATCAGAGCTAAGGTTGAACTTTAGCTCAGGAGTATAACACATTAAGTAGCTCATTAGAGATAGGGTGAAGTATACCCTAGAATGAGTATTCCTCAGATATCCGTTCGAATGCCTCAATAAATTCTCTTACTATCCACTGATAGTAAGTATGAGTGCAAGAAGAGGATGAGATAGGGGACAAGGGAATACGATTATAAATGGTCAATACCCTGTAACAACAAGGAAACAATTTTTTTTTCTATCAATCTCTTTTGTTCGTCATCTTCTCAATTCTTCGATAGTTCTTGGTAGTTTCAGGAAGAAGATTCGATATATTAATATGGGACATAAACTCCAACTGAGTCAAAAATTGTTGTTTGGATGTATTGGTTGCCTTGTTTGCTTTGATTGCTATGGTGGATGTAACGACCCGTAAATTTCAACTGTTTTAATAACGCAATTAGTTGAAATTTTGTGAAATTTTAAACGATAAAATTTTGAAATAAAAAAAATTAATATTTGGAACACGTTTAGTTAAACATAGCAACTGGTAAATTTTCGTCCGAAAATATGAAAGTTTATTTCGCGCGTAAATTCACTTCAATTTAATCAGTTAAAAAGCGATGAAAATAAAATGTATCCGAAACCTAAATATTTTTCTATAGAAAATTTGTAAATCATCTTCTGAGTGAGATGTCATATTTTGTTTTCCAAAATTTGGACTTTTATTGCTCCGTTTATCTTATTTCTTACAGATTTGCAGCATTCCTCAGTACTGATTATCGACTTTTGATATGATGATCGTACCACCGATATCTGTATACCGTTTTGATTGTCTCGTCGTGCTGATCTCTATGGTATATTCAATTCTGTGTTTTAAAGTCCGGTTCACAGAGGAATCCGTGAAAAACGGTAGCCATACCGGTACCGGTTTTGTGACCTTTTGAATTCTTCGTCCATTCAATTATCAAACAGCTAAAATAAATAGAAATCAGAAAGTGAACTTTTGATTTTCCTTGACCATTGAAGTTCCACCACTTCAAATTTATTTCGGTTGGATCTGTTCATTCTTTGATATAATACATATTCGAGATTTATAAATATTATACGAAGAGTTTCGCCTGTGATTCATCTTCTTCCTCCAAATTTTTCCTTTTGCTGAGACCTCCACCCCACTCCTTCCTCCATCCTTTCTCGACTGAACCCAGACCCCTTTCCCTCCACACGATTCCCAACAACCGTGCCTTACTCGCCATCATCGCCTACCCATGCGTGTACTGCTTCACACCCATGCAACCGACCACCAAATTCCCTTCCACCACCTTGAAGCCGCAACCCACTATCTCTACCGCCTCCTACCTCCTCTGAACAGCAGCTCCGCTCTCCCTACAGCTCACCATGGCCCCACCCAAGCAGCACCTAGTCTCGCCATCTAAGTTCTGACCAGCCCACACCCGCCGTCCCTCCCCTTTGAACACCATCGCCTCCTCCCGCATCCATCTGCCGAAGTGACAGAAGCCCCAGATCTGCACCTTCCCCTCTCGCCTCCCCTCTCTCTTCACCCGCGCCACCTCACCCCTGTGGTCGACCTCCTCTGCCAAACTGCAGTCTTCTTCGACCATCCATGCATGCGGCAAACCCCTTCCCTAGCATGCAGTCGCCTCCTCTATTATAGTAGGTAATTTAATTGTTGATACATATCTTCGTATATATATAAAATATTTTCATCTAAACTACGATAAAATATTTCCCAGATTTTGCTTTGATGTATGTTTATATTCAATATAAATGAATATAACCTTAACTGTTCGCATAGGTTTGCATCTATATATATGTGCATTTGTATATAAGTCTTCTTATATATGTGTTTGATTTCAAGTTATATAACTGTTCAACTGTGTAAGTTGTACGTGTATATACTGTATATTTTATATGTTGGTTTATTTTATATATGATCTATTTTTTTAGTCTATATATGTATTCTTTTATTAACAGTTTATGTTTACACGTATCTTCTTGTATGTGTTTTATAAGTATTATAAATATTGTCAAGCTCGGTTTTATCATAACATATAGAATAGTTTGTTTTATCAAGTTTAGTTAAAAAAAATCTGGATTCCAGGGTAGCACATATGAAGTTCGAATATATGTTAGTTTGCAGTTTTAAAAAAAGGTTAACATTCAAAGAGTATATAATATGTTCCATTATAAATCCAATGGTTTCCCTGTTAGTATACCATAGTTTTATATTTGACAGGGTTTGATTTTGTTGCCTCCTTCGTTCGCAGTATTATTTACACTATATTGTGAGGAGATAGTACATATACTGATATGTATATTTGCATTTTTGAATATAACTATGCTTTGCTGATTTTATATATATATATATATATATATATACATGCTAAAGGTACATACATTATAAATGAAATATATGTTTACAATATATTATATTATAAAGGAAGCCATATAGTTATGTCGGTTTATAAATATGTATTTATGCAAGTTGTACTTAGGTTAGTTTATATATATTGTTTATGTAAATTGCAATACAGTAAGTTTTACATATATATGTATAGACAGCCTCTTTTTAGAAGTTTGCAGTTGGAAAATGTTAGCTATATATATTTTGACAGTTTTATATATTAGTATACAATGTTTTGAACACAATGTTTAAGGTATATATATAAGTTACAGCATTTTATAATACAATATTTTATTATATTATAGAGTATATATTAGTTGAATAATATGTTACAATTATAAGCTTATATAAATTGTCGTTGTTATGTAGTGTATATATAAAGTGGCGTGTTTGTATATCTATATAAGTATTTTGAGTTGTATATGTATGAATTTCAAAATTATATTTGATTTTGTTTATGGGCCTTAATTTAAAACTATGATCTTTGAAAACTATATATATATATATGTATATATGTATATATTTAATATATGGTTAAATTTAGAATATATTTTTTTAGTTATATATATATAGTGTATATATGAATTCACTTATACCGATTATCTTCATCGATCCAGTTCTGATTAGATTTCGTCCATTTCTATTCATTAGTTTTGTTCGTGATTCGAGTTCAATGTTGCCTAGCTTTGAGATTCGTGCTTGAATTCTTAGCTCAATTCTTTATTGTCTATCCTCAAGCCTCGAAAGGTGAGCGCTCATTCACGATTAACGTTCTTTTATTTATTAGATTTGATTTCAATTGAAACGACAATTGAAATATGCTGCTGTTAGTTAATTACACTGTTTTATATGCTATTACCTGTATCAGTTCACCTGTGACATCTGACACTATTATCTGTTAATTATTTATGCGATGATAATACAGTTTGGCTGATAATTGATTTATTGTTGATGTTTATATTGGACGTTAAAATTGTTAATGTTAAAATGATAAATAGTATGAAATTGAACTTGATATAGGATAATTAAATGTTAAATTTGATTGACTGACATTTGTATAACATGACCCTTTTAACTGTCAAAATTTATTGACACGTAGAATTTATTTAATTACACTTTGAACCTCTGAATGTATATTGTTAAATTGATGATGTATGAAATTGAACGACAAGTGAAACCGTAATGTTATAATCTTTAATCTACTTGAAATGATAGAGTAGATTCTAGAAATAGTTATATTAATTGGCGTAAATAACAAACGCGAATTAATACGATTATTTCGGGATTATTTGAAATTGTTGAATTGTTGTGAATGGATGCTATTGCTTGTTTATTTACTTTGACACCATCCCAGTTATCACACTGCAAGTTCCCTTTGAATGTTTTGATTTTGAATTGAATTGGAATCGGGTTGAAATGATAAATACCCAAATTGAACTTTGACCTAGGAAAGAAAATTAAATAAAACCCGATTGGTCAATAATTTGATTTAAAAATAAAACGAAGATTTTATTTGAATAAAGAATATGGTTTTGAAATGAAGTTGAAATTTGAATTTTTGATGAAAGGAAAATGTTAATTTTTAATAATCTGAAACAAAATATTACAATGTAATTGATGAAAGAATGTTGTTTAATTTGAGAAATGATTGAATTAAATTTTGAAATGATTTAATAATTAAGTTTGAAATTATAATTAAGTTTGAAATTGTTAAAGTTTGAAATGATTTAATAATTAAGTTTGAAATTATAATTAAGTTTGAAACTATTAAACTTTGAAATTATTTAATAATTAAGTTTTTAATTATTTAATAATTAAATAAGATTGAATTATTTAATGATTAAATTGAATTGAATTCTTTAATAAGTAAAATTGAACTTTTGAATAAGTGAATTTTACTTTGTAAATAATCGAAATTGAGTTTTCTTTATTAATTAAGTTTTGGAAAATTATTTAAGAAAGTAAATAAGTGAAATTGAATTTCTTTAACAAGAAATAAAATGTGATTTATTGAAATTAATGTAAGACTTGAAATTTAAAGAAATTGAGTTGATGAATTTAATTTAATTTGATTCAATTCGTAAGTTTTGATATAATGAAGTTGAATTTAAATAATGGATTTAATGAATTGGAAATTTAATAGAAATTGTTTGAATGACAAATTTACTTAACGAATATTGAATGAAATCGATAAATGAATTTAAATTGATTTAAATGTAAATTAAATTGATTTAAATGATTTCGGAATTGAATCTTATATACGAATTTAAATCAATATTTGAATTGTTTTAAGTAGAAATTGAAATTGAATTATAAGCTTTTGAAATGGTAAATTTGGAAGTTTTGAAACGTAAATTTTGGAAATTGATTTCGAAAGGGAAATGAAATGTTGGGTTACAAATTCTAATTGAAATTGTAATTGATTTGGTTTTGTAATATATAAACGACCAATCGGGGTAATAATTACGAAAGTTATTAAAGAGACCGGAATCGGTTATGGACATACTCTCTGTCTCAACCGAAAACCACTTTAATAACTATACGCGGAGTGATGATCCAGAATGAAGTGGTTGGAATGATGTTCGCGATGACTGAAGAAAGAGAACGATAATGGATAGCCTTGACACTTGTGTCAAATTGGAAATGACTAAAACAGGAGCTGTGCCAGGCCAATGGAGGATTAGCTACCTCAAGTGGACACACTTCTGCGAACTACTTTGTAACGACCCGTATTTTCACGGATCGAAAAGTTCGTCAAATCTGGAGTTTTAGCGTTTTGGGCCATTTCAGATTTCAGGCAAATTTTGCCTAAGTCCTAAGTCGTTCACGACTTAGCATGAGTCGTGAGTCGTATACGACTTAGGAGATAGGAGTTCTGGGCGAGTTAAGGACTCAAGGAGATAAGTCGTAGCTGGGCTAGGTTAGTAGGTTGAAGTTTACTCGGCAAGTGTTAAGTCGTAGGTTGTAAGTCGTTGCCGAGTTAAGGGATAACAACCTAAGGAAGTGACCGACTTAAAGTATTAACCGACTTAAGGATAGTGGTGAGTTAAGTGTTAAGTCGGCTGACGAGTTAAGATAGTGGTCGACTTAAGACCTGGACGACTTAGTAGTTAGCATATCTGACAAATTATTTGTTGAGTCGTTGCCGAGTTAAGGAAGTGGGGTTGACCGACTTAAGAGGTTAGGGCGACCTAAGGAAGAATAGTAGGCAGCCTAAGTACTCTGGAGTAGAGTTAGGTCGGCAACGACCTAAGGACATGTTGTGAGCGACCTAAGTGTTTGGGTGTTAAGTGTTAGGTCGGCAGTGTGTGTTGAGTTATGAGTCGGTAGGTCGTCTCCTGTGTTAAGTTGTTGAGTCGTCAACCGACTTAGGACTTGGGTTTTGCGGCAGTATGATGAGTCTGCTTCGTTGGGTCGGTCATATTGTTAAGTCGTAGGTCGGCGAGGCAGTTAAGTCGTTAGGTCGTATAGGCTGGTTAACTCGGCATAGCAGTAAGTCATAGGTCGTCTAACTAGTTAAGGCGCGTGCGCATTAAGTCGTAGACAGGGTTTGTATATGCGCATGTGTTGAGTCGAAGCTTGGTTAAGTCGGAGGCCTTTTCAGTTAAGTCGTAGGCGCATGCCATAAGTCGTAACCGACTTAGGAGACAGCTGTTTTGTTGCGAGTCATAGGCAGATGAGTTTTTAGGTCGGCAAGGCACTAGGTCGGCAAGGCACTAGGTCGGCATGGTGTTAAGTCGGCACCGACTTAAGGAGATAGCCGAGTTACGACTTAAGGGCAGTTTTCAGCTATAAATAGGAGAGCTTCTCTTCATTTTTGGGATCCGGATTTTGAAGCGACGAAGTGCTGCCATTTTGAGAGCTCGACTTCTACACTTCTTCACTTCTTTTCTCCACTCTAATCTAGTGCTTCCATCCATCCAAATCGAAGATCAAGATTGAAGATTCAAGAGCTTAGATTGAAGATCTTCATCTTTTCAAGGGAGATTTCTTCATTTGAAGCGGATTTGTGATAGATCTAGCTTCATCCTTCGCTGTCCAGATCTGAAGTGTGTTGATTTGAGGTTGTTTAGGTGATTTTGTGAGTGGTGATTATCTCTCACACGGATCCAAAGGAGTATATCGGATTGTTGGCTCGATTTGGTGTTAAAATAGTGATTTCCATGCATTTTCTTCATCCTATGTATAGATCCATGTAGATCCATTGTTCAAGATGATGTTGCATCCATTTTATCATATGTTAACCTATGCAAGTTCATTCATCAAGTTTGTAGAGATATAATCCATGTTTTCATGCTTATTGGACTTTCAACTCTTTAATTACGAAAATGCCATTATTGTTATAATTGTCTACTTAGATCATTTTTTTGAATGCTTGATTGCTTGGATTGATGTTTGATTTGATTGATTGTTATGAACTAGATGATTGATGATTAGATTTAGATCGAAGGTGATTCAAAAGCTAAGGGAAAGGCTCTTGGATTGGAAAAGCTGCTCGTGGCATATGTAGCGGGATGATGAAGCTCCTATGCATAGATTTGATGATGTGAAGTTGAGATGAAGCTTTGCGAGGATGTAATGAAGCGAGGCATCATATGATGAAGACTTGGTCTAATCCAGGCGGGATCATTCCAAGCATGTTGATAACTCGGTGATATGATTCGAGTTGGGGATAATGGATGCTCGAGAGGCGCTTGAGCTAGTATGGCAATAGTCGTCGAGGAGGATGACTAGGAGGTTGAGATCTCATCGTTGTTGAAGGTTCTAGCATGCTCTAAGCAAGAGTACATGGGGACGCCCAAAAGACTAAGTTGATGGTCGAGTACTCTGGGTAGATTCGATAATCCTAGGCACGGGTCACGATGACGTGCGGGAGTTATGTCTAGAACCGGGGTTACCATTAGCCCTTGACGGACGGCTGAAAGAATGTGCCGGTCATTCAATTAACGGTGATATCGCAACAATGATAACAGTGATAGCCGGGTCATGGATGTTTGGTTGTATCATCATTCGATCTCAAGAGCGGTATTTCCTGGGTGCTTATCTGACCTTGGTTTTAGACCTTGGGATTTGTACTTGGAAAACATCGCTCTTGACTCGAGTGACAATTGCTTTACTTTAAATTGTATGCTCTGCTATGTTTGCTTCTGCTTAGTGTGTGTCTGGGGGCTATCACTGTAGAATGAGGTTGGAGTGGGAGGGTTGTATTCCTATTCCTTTTCCTTTATGCTCTTTTGGTATGTTGTTAGTTAATTTACTGCTCACTAAGACTGTTGTCTGACTCAAGGCTTTATGTTTTAATTCTTATTGCCTTGGGCTGTTCGTCCATTTTGGGACGGGCAGACTAGGTAGCAGGTGACAGGTGCTGTTCTCTTCTCACGATACTGATATCGAAGACGAGCTGGAGGGTTGCATATTATCTTCTTATTATATGTACTGGATGTTCCGCTGTTTTGTTTTCTCTGAGAGATATGTAGTGAGGCTGGATGTATTGACTATATGAATGCTTGTATTCAACTATTATGGAGTTTTATAAGATGTCATTTTGTTCTGTAAAGCTTCACTATACATATGTTCTATTGTATTTTGTCCATGCGCTGTGAGTAATACGATAGATTCTGTTGTTTTAATCTTACCTTGACAATCGTCCATGGTCGCCTGGCACACTTTACAGCGCACTATCTCTAGATTCGGTGCAGGGGTCATGGGCGGTCGTCACATTTGGTATCAGAGCATTGGTTAATCGATTTTACCCAACGCTCGCTGTCGTAACTACGTATGAGAGACGTAATTGTATTTTGATGGATGAATACTATATATAATATAGTAGCTTGGTAGAGTTTGAGTCCTTTATGCAGTTGTTTCTCTAGATGTTCTAATCATTCCTTTTTATAGATATTGAGAATGAGTCGAAGAGGGAGACCAGCTGCTAGGGAAGGCCGTGCTACTGAAGAGACTGCTGATTATGCAGCCATGTTCGAAGCTATGATGACTTCGATCATGAGAAGGATACCAGTTCCAGGGGCAGCAGTAGATGTTGGAGTTCAAGTCCAAGCTCCGAAACCAGTGGATTTTGCTAAGTTGTGCAAGGATTATACTGCTCTTGGAGGGAAGGTTTTCTTGGGAACAGAATCTACCATTGAGGTCCAGAGGTGGATAGATGCTTGTAGAAGGATCTTTGGCGATTTGGGAATTGATGATGCAACTAAGAGGAAGTTGGCATCGAGGCAGCTTCAAGGGAGAGCCTCTGATTGGTGGAACTCTATTACCATCACTACTCCGGAAGAAGAGATTACTTGGGAGCAATTCCAAGTCAGATTTGAAGCTAAGTTCATTTCTACAGCTCAGAAGTCTGTTCTGTTCAAGAGGTTTGTGGAGCTCAAGCAAGGTGGAAGATCAGTTCTTGAGTATGTTTCTGAGTTCGAAGCTTTGTCCAAGTATGCCCGGTCATATATTGGATCTGCTTATCAGAAGAATGAGAAGTTTGTGACCGGCTTGGATAGTTATCTTGGGAGACAGTTGGTGGATCATTTGGACGATTCATTTGAGAAGCTTGTGGAGAAAGCTCTTAGGCATGAGAGTCTGTTTCCTAAGGAAGGATCTGTTGTTGCTGTGACCAAGGGAGAGTCTAAACCACAGCAGGGTGGAAACCAGAAGAGGAAGCAGCAACAGCAGAAGGGTAAGGATGGCCAGAAGAAGCCGAAAGGCGAGGTAACTTGCTACAATTGTCAGCAGAAGGGCCATTTCTCTAAGGATTGTAAGAATCCGAAGGCACCGATGAAGTGTCACAACTGTGACAAGCCGGGACATTTCAGGAAGAATTGTCCAGAACCAAGGAAGGACAGGCAGATTGTGCAAGCCTATGCTTTGGGGGCTGTTCCGTCGTCTTCAAAAGCTCCTACTGCTGAAGAGAAGGGAAAGAGTGTGGTTGTTCAAGGTACTCTTTTCCTATGTGGTGTTCCAGTTAGAGTTCTGTTTGATACTGGAGTGTCGCATTCATTTGTTTGTAATGAACTAGTAGGCCGGTTAGGTTTGGAACCGGATATTGTTGATAGGCCATTGGTTGTGACTAATCCAGTTGGGGGTTCGTCTTGTTTGTGTATGTTATGCCGTGGTCTAGTTGTATCGAGTCATGGTTGCTCTTTTGTTTGTGATTGTTTTGTTCTGAACTTTGCGGGGTTCGGAATTATCTTGGGTATGGACTGGCTTAGGAAGTATGCGGCTAAGGTTGATTGTGAGAGGCTAGAGGTGGCAGTCGAGAATGTGGAAGGGCGAAAGATTGTGATACGATGTAAGCATGAGGAAGGCGTCTTCATGAGCTTCATGTATTCGCTAGTTGTTCCACGGGATGGACTGTCTTTAGTGCCAATCGCAAATGGATTCGAGGATGTCTTTGACGAAGTCAAAGGGTTGCCGCCGCATAGAGAGATCGAGTTTCGTATAGATCTAGTTGAAGGAGCCAGACCTGTTGTGATGCCTCTTAGGCGGATGGCGCCTAGGGAACAGCAGGAGTTGAGGGTGCAAGTTGATGACCTTTTGCAGAAAGGATTCATTCGGCGTAGTGTGTCCGAGTGGGGTGCACCAGTTGTGTTTGCAACCAAGGCAGATGGGTCGTTGAGATTGTGTGTGGATTATCGTGAGCTGAATAAGGTGACTAAGAAGAACAAGTATCCATTGCCAAGAATAGATGACTTGTTTGATCAGCTTCACGAAGCTAAGGTGTTTTCTCAGATGGATTTGGCAACGGGATTTCACCAGTTGAGAGTAGCAAAGGATAGTGTGCCGAAGACTGCTTTTCGGACACCATCTGGTTTCTTTGAGTGGCTGGTAATGCCGTTTGGATTGACTAACGCGCCAGCATATTTTGTGGATCTTATGAATAGAGTGTTCAGAGATCAGTTGAACAAGTTCGTACTTGTGTTCGTGGATGATATTCTGATTTATTCCAGAACGGAAGAAGAGCACAAGATGCACTTGCGTATTGTTTTGGAAATCTTGCGGAAACATCAGCTGAAGGCTAAGTTTTCGAAGTGTCACTTCTGGAAGAGTGAAGTGAGGTTCTTAGGCCATGTGATTTCTGAAAATGGAATAGCGGTTGATCCCGCTAAGGTGGCAGCAATCCAGGATTGGGTTAGACCTAAGAATGCATCAGATGTGAGAAGTTTTCTTGGATTAGCAGGATATTATGGACGGTTTATCAAAGACTTCTCCAAGGTAGCTGCACCGTTAACAGGATTAACGAAGAAGAACCAAGTGTTCAGTTGGGATGCTAAGTGTGAGCAAGCTTTCGGAATCCTGAAAGAGCGACTGACGAGTGCTCCTGTTTTAACTATTCCTAGTGGGAATGATGAGATGGTGGTTTACACCGACGCATGTGGTACTGGACTTGGAGCCGTGTTGATGCAGAAGGATAAAGTTGTTGCGTATGCCAGTCGACAACTAAAGCCGCATGAAAGGAATTACCCAACTCATGATTTGGAGTTAGCGGCGATTGTATTTGCTCTGAAGATGTGGAGGCATTATCTGTTGGGAGTTCGATTCGAGTTGTTTACGGATCACAAGTCGTTGAAGTATCTTTTCTCCCAAAAGGATTTGAATCTTCGGCAGCAACGTTGGCTAGAGTTTTTGGCATCATATGATTTTGGTATAGCTTATACTCCGGGAAAAGGTAACGCAGTGGCAGATGCGTTAAGTCGAAGACATGCAGGATTGGGAGCCATGTTTTCAGAATGGAAGAGTCTCGAGTATTTAGCTGGGTTTGACTTCAGGCCTAGATGCGAATTGGAACCTGAGATGTTGGCAAACTTATCAATAAGACCCACTCTTGTGGAAAGGATTGGTGAGAGCCAAAAGCGAGATGGTAAGCTTGTCAAGATTATCCGTGAATTGGAATCTGGGTTGGATCCAGAAAAGGATAAAGGATTCGAGGTCGATCGAGAGGGTTGGCTTCGGAAGCAAGGACGACTAGTTGTTCCCGATATAGATGAATTGAGGAGTGAAGTTCTGAAGGAAAGTCATCACTCGAAGTTGACAATTCATCCAGGTGGAAACAAGATGTATCGGGATATGAAGAGAACCTACTACTGGGAAGGCATGAAGAAGGATGTTGGAAATTTTATTTCCAAATGTATGAATTGCCAGTTGGTAAAAGCCGAACAGAAGAAGCCAAGTGGATTGCTTCAGCCATTAGAAGTTCCTACATGGAAGTGGGAACAAGTGTCGATGGATTTTATCGATGGATTGCCTAGAACCAGAACGGGAAATGAAGGGATTTGGGTCATTGTGGATCGTCTGACTAAGAGTGCACGATTCATTCCTGTTCGATCGACTAGGACTGCATCAAAGTTGGCTTAGTTGTATGTTAAGTGGATAGTTCGATTCCATGGTATTCCGAAGAGTATAGTGAGCGATCGAGATCCATTGTTCACTAGTGGATTTTGGAAGAGCTTCCAGGAAGTTTTGGGAACTGAGTTGTGTTTGAGTACAGCTTATCATCCTCAAACAGATGGTCAGACCGAGAGAGTCAACCGAGTTTTGGAAGATCTTCTTAGAGCAAGTGTTTTGGACTTCGGAGGATCATGGGAAGATCACCTTCATTTGGTGGAGTTTGCGTACAACAACAGTTACCAGTCAAGCATTGGTATGGCACCGTATGAGGCATTGTATGGAAGACCGTGTAACTCTCCAACATGTTGGTTGGAAACTGGAGAAAAACTGATGCTTGGGCCAGAGATGATTCGTCAGACTTCAGATTGTATAGAAATCATTCGGCAACGAATGAAGGCAGCCCAAGATCGTCAGAAGAGTTATGCCGATAAGCATCGAAAGGATTTGGAATTCGACGTAGGAGATATGGTTTTTGTGAAGATTTCTCCACTGAAGAATGTTATCCGATTCGGGAAGAAAGGAAAATTGACTCCGAGATTTGTTGGACCATTCCCGATCGTCGAGCGAATTGGAAAGCTCGCCTACAGATTGGAGTTACCAGAGAAGATGTCGAGTGTGCACAATGTTTTTCATGTATCATATCTACGGAAGTATGTGCACGACTCGAGTACGGTGGTTTCTGCTGATAGCTGTGAAGACTTAGAAGTTGATCCAGTCGATAGAAGACCTCGTAAGCCGCTTCGTGTTGTTGAAACCGACACGAAACAGCTTAGGAGAAAGGTAGTTAAGTTGCTCAAGATACAATGGAGTGAAGATGATAACGACTGTACGTGGGAGGTGGAAGAGAGGATGAAGGCAGCTCATCCTGAACTCTTCAAGGTATGGCCCTAAAGTGTCGTCTCATCTCACGATATTGTAACTTGTTCTAAGTCTTAGAATTCTGTACGCTAAGCTAGAATTGGATGCATGGTTTGTTGATTGCTATGGATGGTAGGCGTGCAGAATAGTTTATGATTGCTTTGTTTGTTTGGAATTTCGGGGGCGAAATTCCTAAGGGGGAGAGAATGTAACGACCCGTATTTTCACGGATCGAAAAGTTCGTCAAATCTGGAGTTTTAGCGTTTTGGGCCATTTCAGATTTCAGGCAAATTTTGCCTAAGTCCTAAGTCGTTCACGACTTAGCATGAGTCGTGAGTCGTATACGACTTAGGAGATAGGAGTTCTGGGCGAGTTAAGGACTCAAGGAGATAAGTCGTAGCTGGGCTAGGTTAGTAGGTTGAAGTTTACTCGGCAAGTGTTAAGTCGTAGGTTGTAAGTCGTTGCCGAGTTAAGGGATAACAACCTAAGGAAGTGACCGACTTAAAGTATTAACCGACTTAAGGATAGTGGTGAGTTAAGTGTTAAGTCGGCTGACGAGTTAAGATAGTGGTCGACTTAAGACCTGGACGACTTAGTAGTTAGCATATCTGACAAATTATTTGTTGAGTCGTTGCCGAGTTAAGGAAGTGGGGTTGACCGACTTAAGAGGTTAGGGCGACCTAAGGAAGAATAGTAGGCAGCCTAAGTACTCTGGAGTAGAGTTAGGTCGGCAACGACCTAAGGACATGTTGTGAGCGACCTAAGTGTTTGGGTGTTAAGTGTTAGGTCGGCAGTGTGTGTTGAGTTATGAGTCGGTAGGTCGTCTCCTGTGTTAAGTTGTTGAGTCGTCAACCGACTTAGGACTTGGGTTTTGCGGCAGTATGATGAGTCTGCTTCGTTGGGTCGGTCATATTGTTAAGTCGTAGGTCGGCGAGGCAGTTAAGTCGTTAGGTCGTATAGGCTGGTTAACTCGGCATAGCAGTAAGTCGTAGGTCGTCTAACTAGTTAAGGCGCGTGCGCATTAAGTCGTAGACAGGGTTTGTATATGCGCATGTGTTGAGTCGAAGCTTGGTTAAGTCGGAGGCCTTTTCAGTTAAGTCGTAGGCGCATGCCATAAGTCGTAACCGACTTAGGAGACAGCTGTTTTGTTGCGAGTCATAGGCAGATGAGTTTTTAGGTCGGCAAGGCACTAGGTCGGCAAGGCACTAGGTCGGCATGGTGTTAAGTCGGCACCGACTTAAGGAGATAGCCGAGTTACGACTTAAGGGCAGTTTTCAGCTATAAATAGGAGAGCTTCTCTTCATTTTTGGGATCCGGATTTTGAAGCGACGAAGTGCTGCCATTTTGAGAGCTCGACTTCTACACTTCTTCACTTCTTTTCTCCACTCTAATCTAGTGCTTCCATCCATCCAAATCGAAGATCAAGATTGAAGATTCAAGAGCTTAGATTGAAGATCTTCATCTTTTCAAGGGAGATTTCTTCATTTGAAGCGGATTTGTGATAGATCTAGCTTCATCCTTCGCTGTCCAGATCTGAAGTGTGTTGATTTGAGGTTGTTTAGGTGATTTGGTGAGTGGTGATTATCTCTCACACGGATCCAAAGGAGTATATCGGATTGTTGGCTCGATTTGGTGTTAAAATAGTGATTTCCATGCATTTTCTTCATCCTATGTATAGATCCATGTAGATCCATTGTTCAAGATGATGTTGCATCCATTTTATCATATGTTAACCTATGCAAGTTCATTCATCAAGTTTGTAGAGATATAATCCATGTTTTCATGCTTATTGGACTTTCAACTCTTTAATTACGAAAATGCCATTATTGTTATAATTGTCTACTTAGATCATTTTTTTGAATGCTTGATTGCTTGGATTGATGTTTGATTTGATTGATTGTTATGAACTAGATGATTGATGATTAGATTTAGATCGAAGGTGATTCAAAAGCTAAGGGAAAGGCTCTTGGATTGGAAAAGCTGCTCGTGGCATATGTAGCGGGATGATGAAGCTCCTATGCATAGATTTGATGATGTGAAGTTGAGATGAAGCTTTGCGAGGATGTAATGAAGCGAGGCATCATATGATGAAGACTTGGTCTAATCCAGGCGGGATCATTCCAAGCATGTTGATAACTCGGTGATATGATTCGAGTTGGGGATAATGGATGCTCGAGAGGCGCTTGAGCTAGTATGGCAATAGTCGTCGAGGAGGATGACTAGGAGGTTGAGATCTCATCGTTGTTGAAGGTTCTAGCATGCTCTAAGCAAGAGTACATGGGGACGCCCAAAAGACTAAGTTGATGGTCGAGTACTCTGGGTAGATTCGATAATCCTAGGCACGGGTCACGATGACGTGCGGGAGTTATGTCTAGAACCGGGGTTACCATTAGCCCTTGACGGACGGCTGAAAGAATGTGCCGGTCATTCAATTAACGGTGATATCGCAACAATGATAACAGTGATAGCCGGGTCATGGATGTTTGGTTGTATCATCATTCGATCTCAAGAGCGGTATTTCCTGGGTGCTTATCTGACCTTGGTTTTAGACCTTGGGATTTGTACTTGGAAAACATCGCTCTTGACTCGAGTGACAATTGCTTTACTTTAAATTGTATGCTCTGCTATGTTTGCTTCTTCTTAGTGTGTGTCTGGGGGCTATCACTGTAGAATGAGGTTGGAGTGGGAGGGTTGTATTCCTATTCCTTTTCCTTTATGCTCTTTTGGTATGTTGTTAGTTAATTTACTGCTCACTAAGACTGTTGTCTGACTCAAGGCTTTATGTTTTAATTCTTATTGCCTTGGGCTGTTCGTCCATTTTGGGACGGGCAGACTAGGTAGCAGGTGACAGGTGCTGTTCTCTTCTCACGATACTGATATCGAAGACGAGCTGGAGGGTTGCATATTATCTTCTTATTATATGTACTGGATGTTCCGCTGTTTTGTTTTCTCTGAGAGATATGTAGTGAGGCTGGATGTATTGACTATATGAATGCTTGTATTCAACTATTATGGAGTTTTATAAGATGTCATTTTGTTCTGTAAAGCTTCACTATACATATGTTCTATTGTATTTTGTCCATGCGCTGTGAGTAATACGATAGATTCTGTTGTTTTAATCTTACCTTTACAATCGTCCATGGTCGCCTAGCACACTTTATAGCGCACTATCTCTAGATTCGGTGCAGGGGTCATGGGCGGTCGTCACATACTTATACTTGTTGTCGATTGGTGCACCCTTGATTTTGGGAGTGTTGTTTCATGGTGTTGCGGGCGCTGCGGCGTTGCGTTCTCACCAGTCCGGATCAGGCGAACGGTAGTATCACTACCTTGGGTATTGCCTCATGTGCCTTGTCATACTTGTATTCCATTTATGCGCGACCACTACGATTTTGATTTGTACCTTTAGTATATGGATTGCCCTCTGGTGACTTCCGGTTTTGGGGAAACTACGGTCTTGTATATGCTTTTGGGAATAAAAATGTGTTAAGGGTGGAATGGGCCATGACTTAACGCTATTTTGATATCTTTTTATATTACTGATAGACATTATCTACTTATCGTACACTACTACATAGTAGATAGTTTAACGGATCCTTAAAGGATGGTTATTCCAAACATCCTTTGAGTTACTTGTATTTCAATTGCTATTTCACTTGAGTTGGATTTATTAATATAAGAATGTTAATCCTGACTCGAGTGTCTTGTGTTTTTGCTTTACGCTCGGGTCAGACTGAGTGTACCAGTATTCGAGACTCACCTTTGGAGTTGGAGCTTTGCTTGAAGATCCAGCCATCTAATCTGCTTTCAGTATTCGATGATTCCAGTGATGTATTCTGATTTGTATCTGATGTATCGTATTACTCTTCTGTTGTAAACTCTGATGTATTTTATATATTCATATAGTAGCTTCATGAACTACTATCTCTTTTATTTCCGCTGCACTTATTACTCTGTGTCTGTGATCTGTGATTATTTATTTACTGTATATGTTCAGTTTTGCCAAATTTAAATTAACAACATGGTATTTTGAACAATTCAACTCCGGCATGAGTGTCTACCTATACACTTATAATGGATGCGAATGGTCCAAAATAGCGTGTCGTTACAGTTGGTATCAGAGCTTTGGTAGCTCTAGGCAAAACTTAGCATATAAGGTAAATGTATTTACAGAATCACACTCATTCGAGTTTCAATCTCTCCCTTTGGACTCAATTCCTTTGAATTTTGGAACGTTCCCTGCGGTTTCGAATTCATTCGTGTCCCTCACTGTTCGTCTTCTTTCAATTCTGGAGCATCCCATAACTCCACCTTGAATGATCTTTATAATGAATTGGCGGTCTCGCCAATCTTCGAATGATTCGTAAAGGAGCAAAACTCCTTTACAATAGGCATTGATTTATCGGAGATTTCTGTATCCTCGGTTTACGATGCTATCTATCTCCTGCTATACCTGAATTCTATTTCTTGAGATCGAATGTCGATTTACCTCGGAATTCCACATCGATCTTATTCTTGAAGTCGCGGTCGACCCGGTTAAGGTTGCCCGTGAATGAAATAAGTTTGTCCATCTCCTGATTCTGTTAATTGAATTATCTAATCTTTTGTTTCGAACTTATTATCGAATCAAAACTCTCTTTGATTTTATTTACATCAAATTTGAATCTCTATCCTTGCTTTGAAATCCATTCTTGTATCGTCGAGCGAGGAAGTGTATTTGTAAATTAATATTTAAAATGTTTAAAAAAAAATATTGTGTTGTTTGAGTTGTTGATGTTGATTTGGGTTTCCGATCGATTCGTCTGATCAACGCTATCGATAGGATTTCTAAAACACTTTAACAGAACAAACTAACACAATATTGTTTTCAAATTTGGTAAATAAAATAATTTTTTGTATGATTATATATATATAAGTATAAATTTTTCTGAAATTAAATTGTTAATAAATTTGTTGTCAAAAATGAAATATTTGATTTCCATTTATTGTTTAGTAAACCATTGGTTTACCAACACATAAACAAATGAATTTATAAAACCTGATTTGTAAATTTATTTGGAAATTTAAATGAATGTAAATCAGAAATTTGAGAATTTGATTTTCGGTGATTTCAAACTAAAATTTTTAAGTTTTAAAGCGTATAGTATTTAAAGTATTTTCAAATAGAAACCATTTTCAAAGAATTTAAATGTTTAAATCAGTACTCTTCTCTTTGTCGCTAGAAAATAATTTCGGTGATGGCGGCCGCATCATCGACATTCATTTTCGAGTTTCGAAGTGGAGATACTATTCTGTAGCTTTGCTACAGTTTGTTTTGAAAAAATATTTTGATTTGAATTTCTTCAGTATAATTTGATTTTTATATATAAGTATCTTATTTTAAAAAAATTTAATTTGATTTGATATAAATATATTATATATATCTCTACAGTGTTTAAAGTTAATCGGAAATCTAATTCTTAAATTTTGTTAAAGGATGATTTTAATTATAAAGAAAACCAAAATTTGGAATAAATATTTTAACTTGAATAATTGAATTGAGAAAATTTTATTTGTATATTGTTCAACTGCATTCTAATACAACTTACCTAAATCATTCAGAAGTTAAATATGTAATTGGGTAATATATAATATAAATTGAATTTATAAATAAAAGTTTGAGTGTTTATAATAAATGTTATACACTAAATTTTGATCATAAAGATGTCAATTGAGTTAGATAGGATAATAAAGTAAACTCAGTTAATAATGAAATAAATTTGTTTTGAAAGAATTAATAAATTGAAATTTGATCAACATATGAAAATACCTTGAATTTAAAAGAAATTAACAGATGTAAATTAATTTAAATAGAAACTTTTATGTTTTAAATTAATTTATATGGGTTAAATATATGTGAGTAGATATATTTAGCAGAATAAATTTAACAGTAATTTGGAATAAAGAAGAATTTAAAATTGTTGAAAAAAATATGATTATAATAAAAGACTATTCAAAATTTATGGTTTTAGAAATTTTTAATTGAGGATAATTGGATAATAAGATGATGAATTTAGAAATAGTTGAGATAGATTTTAGCGAAATCAAATGGATTAAATCAATTATTGAATATCAATTAATTTAAATTTGAATTTATATGGTTTAAATTAATTGTTATTTTGTATTTCCAATCTGTTTTTTTTCTGGTTGTTTCTATTCTCCTACCTCGTTCCTTTTCGGGGACGAAAAGTTTTGAGTGGGGGAGAGTGTAACGACCCGTAAATTTCAACTGTTTTAATAACGCAATTAGTTGAAATTTTGTGAAATTTTAAACGATAAAATTTTGAAATAAAAAAAATTAATATTTGGAATACGTTTAGTTAAACATAGCAACTGGTAAATTTTCGTCCGAAAATATGAAAGTTTATTTCGCGCGTAAATTCACTTCAATTTAATCAGTTAAAAAGCGATGAAAATAAAATGTTTCCGAAACCTAAATATTTTTCTATAGAAAATTTGTAAATCATCTTCTGAGTGAGATGTCATATTTTGTTTTCCAAAATTTGGACTTTTATTGCTTCGTTTATCTTATTTCTTACAAATTTGCAGCATTCCTCAGTACTGATTATCGACTTTTGATATGATGATCGTACCACCGATATCTGTATACCGTTTTGATTGTCTCGTCGTGCTGATCTCTATGGTATATTCAATTCCGTGTTTTAAAGTCCGGTTCACAGAGGAATCCGTGAAAAACGGTAGCCATACCGGTACCGGTTTTGTGACCTTTTGAATTCTTTGTCCATTCAATTATCAAACAGCTAAAATAAATAGAAATCAGAAAGTGAACTTTTGATTTTCCTTGACCATTGAAGTTCCACCACTTCAAATTTATTTCGGTTGGATCTGTTCATTCTTTGATATAATACATATTCGAGATTTATAAATATTATACGAAGAGTTTCGCCTGTGAGTCATCTTCTTCCTCCAAATTTTTCCTTTTGCTGAGACCTCCACCCCATTCCTTCCTCCATCCTTTCTCGACTGAACCCAGACCCCTTTCTCTCCACACGATTCACAACAACCGTGCCTTACTCGCCATCATCGCCTACCCATTCGTGCACTGCTTCACACCCATGCAACCGACCACCAAATTCCCTTCCACCACCTTGAAGCCGCAACCCACTATCTCTACCGCCTCCTACCTCCTCTGAACAGCAGCTCCGCTCTCCCTACAGCTCACCATGGCCCCACCCAAGCAGCACCTAGTCTCGCCATCTAAGTTCTGACCAGCCCACACCCGCCGTCCCTCCCCTTTGAACACCATCGCCTCCTCCCGCATCCATCTGCCGAAGTGACAGAAGACCCAGATCTGCACCTTCCCCTCTCGCCTCCCCTCTCTCTTCACCAGCGCCACCTCACCCCTATGGTCGACCTCCTCTGCCAAACTGCAGTCTTCTTCGGCCATCCATGCATGCGGCAAACCCCTTCCCTAGCATGCAGTCGCCTCCTCTATTATAGTAGGTAATTTAATTGTTGATACATATATTCGTATATATATATAATATTTTCATCTAAACTACGATAAAATATTTCCCAAATTTTGCTTTGATGTATGTTTATATTCAATATAAATGAATATAACCTTAACTGTTCGCATAGGTTTGCATCTATATATATGTGCATTTGTATATAAGTCTTCTTATATATGTGTTTGATTTCAAGTTATATAACTGTTCAACTGTGTAAGTTGTACGTGTATATACTGTATATTTTATATGTTGGTTTATTTTATATATGATCTATTTTTTTAGTCTATATATGTATTCTTTTATTAACAGTTTATGTTTACACGTATCTTCTTGTATGTGTTTTATAAGTATTATAAATATTGTCAAGCTCGGTTTTATCATAACATATAGAATAGTTTGTTTTATCAAGTTTAGTTAAAAAAAAATCTGGATTCCAGGGTAGCACATATGAAGTTCGAATATATGTTAGTTTGCAGTTTTAAAAAAAGGTTAACATTCAAAGAGTATATAATATGTTCCATTATAAATCCAATGGTTTCCCTGTTAGTATACCATAGTTTTATATTTGACAGGGTTTGATTTTGTTGCCTCCTTCTTTCGCAGTATTATTTACACTATATTGTGAGGAGATAGTACATATACTGATATGTATATTTGCATTTTTGAATATAACTATGCTTTGCTGATTTTATATATATATATATACATGCTAAAGGTACATACATTATAAATGAAATATATGTTTACAATATATTATATTATAAAGGAAGCCATATAGTTATGTCGGTTTATAAATATGTATTTATGCAAGTTGTACTTAGGTTAGTTTATATATATTGTTTATGTAAATTGCAATACAGTAAGTTTTACATATATATGTATAGACAGCCTCTTTTTAGAAGTTTGCAGTTGGAAAATGTTAGCTATATATATTTTGACAGTTTTATATATTAGTATACAATGTTTTGAACACAATGTTTAAGGTATATATATAAGTTACAGCATTTTATAATACAATATTTTATTATATTACAGAGTATATATTAGTTGAATAATATGTTACAATTATAAGCTTATATAAATTGTCGTTGTTATGTAGTGTATATATAAAGTGGCGTGTTTGTATATCTATATAAGTATTTTGAGTTGTATATGTATGAATTTCAAAATTATATTTGATTTTGTATATGGGCCTTAATTTAAAACTATGATCTTTGAAAACTATATATATATATATATGTATATATGTATATATTTAATATATGGTTAAATTTAGAATATATTTTTTTAGTTATATATATATAGTGTATATATGAATTCACTTATACCGATTATCTTCATCGATCCAGTTCTGATTAGATTTCGTCCATTTCTATTCATTAGTTTTGTTCGTGATTCGAGTTCAATGTTGCCTAGCTTTGAGATTCGTGCTTGAATTCTTAGCTCAATTCTTTATTGTCTATCCTCAAGCCTCGAAAGGTGAGCACTCATTCATGATTAACGTTCTTTTATTTATTAGATTTGATTTCAATTGAAATGACAATTGAAATATGCTGCTGTTAGTTAATTACACTGTTTTATATGCTATTACCTGTATCAGTTCACCTATGACATCTGACACCATTATCTGTTAATTATTTATGCGATGATAATACAGTTTGGCTGATAATTGATTTATTGTTGATGTTTATATTGGACGTTAAAATTGTTAATGTTAAAATGATAAATAGTATGAAATTGAACTTGATATAGGATAATTAAATGTTAAATTTGATTGACTGACATTTGTATAACATGACCCCTTTAACTGTCAAAATTTATTGACACGTAGGATTTATTTAATTACACTTTGAACCTCTGAATGTATATTGTTAAATTGATGATGTATGAAATTGAAATTGAACGACAAGTGAAACCGTAATGTTATAATCTTTAATCTACTTGAAATGATAGAGTAGATTCTAGAAATAGTTATATTAATTGGCGTAAATAACAAACGCGAATTAATACGATTATTTCGGGATTATTTGAAATTGTTGAATTGTTGTGAATGGATGCTATTGCTTGTTTATTTACTTTGACACCATCCTAGTTATCACACTGCAAGTTCCCTTTGAATGTTTTGATTTTGAATTGAATTGGAATCGGGTTGAAATGATAAATACCCAAATTGAACTTTGACCTAGGAAAGAAAATTAAATAAAACCCGATTGGTCAATAATTTGATTTAAAAATAAAACGAAGATTTTATTTGAATAAAGAATATGGTTTTGAAATGAAGTTGAAATTTGAATTTTTGATGAAAGGAAAATGTTAATATTTAATAATCTGAAACAAAATATTAACAATGTAATTGATGAAAGAATGTTGTTTAATTTGAGAAATGACTGAATTAAATTTTGAAATGATTTAATAATTAAGTTTGAAATTATAATTAAGTTTGAAATTGTTAAAGTTTGAAATGATTTAATAATTAAGTTTGAAATTATAATTAAGTTTGAAACTATTAAACTTTGAAATTATTTAATAATTAAGTTTTTAATTATTTAATAATTAAATAAGATTGAATTATTTAATGATTAAATTGAATTGAATTCTTTAATAAGTAAAATTGAACTTTTGAATAAGTGAATTTTACTTTGTAAATAATCGAAATTGAGTTTTCTTTATTAATTAAGTTTTGGAAAATTATTTAAGAAAGTAAATAAGTGAAATTGAATTTCTTTAACAAGAAATAAAATGCGATTTATTGAAATTAATGTAAGACTTGAAATTTAAAGAAATTGAGTTGATGAATTTAATTTAATTTGATTCAATTCGTAAGTTTTGATATAATGAAGTTGAATTTAAATAATGGATTTAATGAATTGGAAATTTAATAGAAATTGTTTGAATGACAAATTTACTTAACGAATATTGAATGAAATCGATAAATGAATTTAAATTGATTTAAATGTAAATTAAATTGATTTAAATGATTTCGAAATTGAATCTTATATACGAATTTAAATCAATATTTGAATTGTTTTAAGTAGAAATTGAAATTGAATTATAAGCTTTTGAAATGGTAAATTTGGAAGTTTTGAAACGTAAATTTTGGAAATTGATTTCGAAAGGGAAATGAAATGTTGGGTTACAAATTCTAATTGAAATTGTAATTGATTTGGTTTTGTAATATATAAACGACCAATCGGGGTAATAATTACGAAAGTTATTAAAGAGACCGGAATCGGTTATGGACATACTCTCTGTCTCAACCAAAAACCACTTTAATAACTATACGCGGAGTGATGATCCAGAATGAAGTGGTTGGAATGATGTTCGCGATGACTGAAGAAAGAGAACGATAATGGATAGCCTTGACACTTGTGTCAAATTGGAAATGACTAAAACAGGAGCCGTGTCGGGCCAATGGAGGATTAGCTACCTCAAGTGGACACACTTCTTCGAACTACTTATACTTGTTGTCGATTGGTGCACCCTTGATTTTGGGAGTGTTGTTTCACGGTGTTGCAGGCGCTGCGGCGTTGCGTTCTCACCAGTCCGGATCAGGCGAATGGTAGTATCACTACCTTGGGTATTGCCTCATGTGCCTTGTCATACTTGTATTCCATTTATGCGCGACCACTATGATTTTGATTTGTACCTTTAGTATATGGATTGCCCTCTGGTGACTTCCGGTTTTGGGGAAACTACGGTCTTGTATATGATTTTGGGAATAAAAATGTGTTAAGGGTGGAATGGGCCATGACTTAACGCTATTTTGATATCTTTTTATATTACTGATAGACATTATCTACTTATCGTACACTACTACATAGTAGATAGTTTAACGGATCCTTAAAGTATGGTTATTCCAAACATCCTTTGAGTTACTTGTATTTCAATTGCTATTTCACTTGAGTTGGATTTATTAATATAAGAATGTTAATCCTGACTCGAGTGTCTTGTGTTTTTGCTTTACGCTCGGGTCAGACTGAGTGTACTAGTATTCGAGACTCACCTTTGGAGTTGGAGCTTTGCTTGAAGATCCAGCCATCTATTCTGCTTTCAGTATTCGATGATTCCAGTGATGTATTCTGATTTGTATTTGATGTATCGTATTACTCTTCTGTTGTAAACTCTGATGTATTTTATATATTCATATAGTAGCTTCATGAACTACTATCTCTTTTATTTCCACTGCACTTATTACTCTGTGTCTGTGATCTGTGATTATTTATTTACTGTATATGTTCAGTTTTGCCAAATTTAAATTAACAACGCGGTATTTTGAACAATTCAACTCCGGCATGAGTGTCTACCTATACACTTATAATGGATGCGAATGGTCCAAAATAGCGGGTCGTTACAGTGGATAGGTATACTTTAGTTTTAAACTAAAAGTTTTGAAATTGTATCTATATATCTATCTATTCTTTGGGTCCGGATATGTTCTACGAATGGTTAGTTATCCCTTCGAACTAACCGATGCTACTGTATACTTCATAGATCTGGATAACCCGAGTATCTTATGAAGTGTTAGATAGATTCTTTCTTGTATCTATTGTTGATATTCTGATTTGGTAAGCCAAATGCAGAATAGATGTACAGTTGTTTTGATGAAATATTCTTCATCTATCTTTGTGTCTCCCTGGAAAATTTCGAGGACGAAATTCTTTTAAGGAGGGAAGTCTGTAACGACCCTGAATTTTAATTAAATTTAAATTGATAATTAATTGAATTTTTGAATTAAAATTGTAAAATTAAATGGTAAATCGATTGGGTTTCCCCAAATCCAAATAAAAATATATATTAAATCATTTTAAATTTAGAAATTGTATATATATGTGAATTTTTCTAGTTGTGCGTATATGAATAGATTTGAAATATATATATATATATATATATTGATAATTGAATTTAAATCTTAATATAAATGGTTTAAAAATGAAAATATATAAGATATAAAATATAAAGTAAATACATTGGATAAAATCTAATAACAAATTAAAATCTAGAAATTCACTTATATTACCCAATAAATATAAAAATAATTAGTATTAAATTTAGAAATAAATAATTGTGATGGAGATAAATATAAAAATACATAAGATAAATTATAGATAAATACATATAGTAAATACATTAAATAAATTATAACAACATATTAAAATATAGGAATGCATTCAAAAATAATAAAAGAAAAAGATAAAACAAAACCAAATGCATATGAAATTATAAAGACAAAATACAAGATAAGAAAAGAAACAAAATTCAAAGGATAAAATATATTCAAGTATGTAACAATATAAAGCAAAAGAAGACAACAAGAAAAAAAAAATAGAACTCATGTATACTACAAAGTGATAAAACAAAGCAATTAATTCTAGCCCAAACCATATCTCATCAGCAAAACAAACCTGGCAAAAGTAAATATGAATGTGAAGTAGTTATGAAGGCAAGTAATAAATATACTTTAACAAAACGTAGATATGCAAGAAAATAATGAGGAATACATATATTTGCAGGCAAGAAGAAATAAGTCAAAACAAGAAATTATATTAGTACATACGAATTAATATGGGGATAAGTTATGCAATGTGTAAGGACATAAGCATTTAATGCTATTATCTCTAGTACACAACCAAAATCTTATCAGCCTCCTTATGAAGAAAAAATCTCTGATCAAATATGGTACCAGCAAGAAACAAAGCCTGCATACTTGTTCATATATCAATCTTGTTTCTCTTTTCGTTCTTAAAAACTTAGCTTACCAGAAAGCCAAACCTGAAACCTTTTTCCTCAAAATATTCTTTAACATGTAAACTTCCCTCAAAACAAATCAAAACCCTGTAATCTTTTCAAAAGCCTGTAACAACTGCAAGCCGGAAATCAAGTCTTGAATCATCTCATCATCAAGTCTAGTACAACTAAGTATTTCAGTTTCAAAGATCTAAGCTTTCAAGTTTCCAGTAAATCAAGCTCTGTCATTTTTCTTCTGGAAATCCATGTGAGTAAACCTTTTGAAATTTTGGAATTTAATTTGTTGTTTGAGTTAATGCTTGAAGTAAGGTTGAAAATTTCTTGCATGTGTATAAATCTGTGTATATATGTATGGAGGTGGCTGTGCATGTCTTGAAACAGACATAAGTATCTCTGTTTTAAAGGTTTACAGGGTTCAAACCTATTTAAAAATCAAAATTTCATCCTATAATCATTTATAGGCTTTAATGTCTAAGTAAATTATGTTTGTGAGATCAGTATCTAAGTTTTAAAATTAATTTCAAATTTAAATTGTCAAGGGGTTGCTAGAAAACAAGCAAACATAGTGAAACTCTAAACTATGTCAAAACTCAAACATCATGTTGTCTTGTTTCGATAATATCATCAAAATCGTTTTCGAAAATGCTGATTTTTAAAATTTGAATCAAGATTTTTAAGTATGTAATTATGGAGAAATTGCGAGTTGAACAGAAAATGAAATCGTGATAATTTCTGGCGATCGCGAGGTCCGGTGGTCACGGGGTTGATGCTGGAGGTGGATGAGAGGTTGAGGCGCTCAGGAAAAATACTCGATGACTTTTCTGATCATCGTGGATGGCGAACGAGGTCAATTTAGGGTTGTAGCTCGTGTTTTTGTTAACGTCGAATTTCGAGTTGCTGACGTCTCGTCGTCGCATCGGAGTCGATCGCTCTGGTGGCGATCGAAGCAGGGAAGCCTGGCGAAGCTCTACCCGGGATCTCGACATCGCTGGTGACTTGACGCGACGGTGCGAGGCGATTTCGTCAAAGTGTTTGGGTTACAGGAAGAAGCTCAGAAGCTCGTTTTCGATTTCGGGGTGGATTGATGAAACTGGGTGGTCGTGTCAGTCGACGATGATGTCGCCGACGTGTTGATGGTCGCGACGTCGATCGGTGATGACCGGGCTTGGTGTACACGTGCACAAGTTAAGATTTGTATCTGGGTTGGTTTAGAGATTTGGGAAGACGAAGGTTGCTCGGGTTGGTCTCGGGGATGGTCACGAGAAAATGAAGGTTTGACTCGAAGCAAGAGAAAGATGTGGGTTACTCGAGTAGTTGCTCGGGAGAAATTTGAATTTGCTCGGGTTTATTAATTTGAAACCAGATTTCAAGATTTTAAAAGGGAACATGTTTTAAGGTTTTAAATTTAAAAAAAAATAAGTTTTAAAGAAAAATAAACCAAGTTTTCGAATTTAATTTATAAGCAAGTTTTAGGTCAAGTTTTCAAAGATTTGATTTTTAAATTAAAAATATGTTAAAAATTGTTTTGGGTTTTGAATAATTATATTGGAATGATTATCTAAAATATTCTTAAGTGTTTTCAAATAGAAATTGATGATGTGATTAAATAAGTAATTAAGATAAGGATTTATCTTTACTTACTTAGAGTTTTAATTGATTAAAGGATAATTAATTAAATGGAATTTAATTAAGGTTAATTAATTTATATAATTTATTAAAGGATAATTAATTACTTAAAGATAATTACTTAAGTAAAAGTGATTAAATAAATGATTAAATTGATTAAGTAAATTGATTAATTAAATGATTAAAGGGTAATTACTTGAGGGAAGTAATTAAGTGATGATGACTCAGTGTAATTAAAGGATTAATTAATGTAATTAATCAAGGACAATTAATTGGATGGTAATTAATTAATTAAAGGTTAATTTATTAATTGAAGATAATTAATTAAATGGTGAATTAAATAATTAAAGGTTAATTATTTAATAATTAAAGGTTGATGCATTATAAGTAAAAGATTAACTAATAAAAATTTGAAAAGAGGATTTGTTTCAAATAATTTGAAATTAACTTCTGATAATTAACCCGGATTAATAATTAATACATCTGATTTAAATTAATCAATTGATTAATAAATTTTACTTGTGAATGTTTGGACCTGACTGAATGATTGAATTATTGATATCCCCTGATCTGTGATGCTGTGTGATATATTCTGATTTGTGTGTGATCTGTACTGTAGTTCATTTATCTGGGATGAATGTAATATATTATCTGTAATTTATATATCTGTGATATGTGAATAAAAGATAAGCGTTATATTTATACCGCTTATCAACTATATTTCTGTATTTTGATCTGTGATGATTTATTGATGTTGCACTATTGTGTGAAACCCCTGGACCACACTTTTACACACACAAATATGGATTTCACTATTGCTTTACTTCAGGAAACTAAAATTAACAATCCTGACATTCGTTTCTTTAGAAGATTAGGCGGGTATCATTTTAGAAAATGGGTTTTTTTACCTTCTGTAGGTACTTCAGGGGGACTAATGATAGGGTGGTGGGATAATTATTTTAAATTACTTCAATGTATTATTAAATAGCATTCTCTTCATGTTATACTCATTAATCTTTCAGATAACTCTCTTTTAAATATTTCTAATGTTTACGGACCTAATTCTAAAATTAATCGGAGAATTTTATGGAATGAATGCCTAGATTTTAGATCCTTTGCCCTGGGTTCTTGGATTTTGGGGGGTGATTTTAATGTTACGCATTTCATTGGTGAGCATTTTCTTAGGGAAAGGGATTACCATTCAATGGAGGAGTTCGATCAATTTATTATTAATTCTAATTTGATTGAAATTCCCCTTTCTAATAGAGAGTTTACTTGGAATAACGCTAGAGAGTCTCCGTCCATGGCTCTTCTCGATAGATTTTTCGTTAGCGATGATATCGAAGATAAATTCCCAATTTGTAGAGTCACTAGTTTACCTTATACATACTCTGATCATTGTCCAATTATTCTTACTTGTGAATACCATAGAGTTATTATTAACAATTTTAAATTTGAAAAGATGTGGCTTTTGGAATCTAACTTTGTGAACCTAGTTAAAGGTAAATGGGTTTCTTTGAGTTTCCATAATATCAGAAATAAGGAAAATTCTGCAAAAGCTTTTGTTTCTAAACTTAGGGAGCTTAGGATTTTTCTTAAAAACTGGAACAAAAATGTTTTTGGCAATTTAAAAATTAAAAAAGATAATATTCTTAATGAAATGCTTAAAATTAATAAGATAGAAGAATCTAGACCTCTAAATATAGGTGAACGTAATGTTCTTGATAATTTAAAAGATGAATTAAATTCTACTTTAGAAAAGGAGGAGGTTATGTGGAAACAACGGTCCATAATTCAATGGATCAACGAAGGTGATAATAATACCAAATTTTTTCATAATATAGCTAATGGTAGAAAATGTAGTAATACAATTAACTCTATATTTGTTAATAATATAGAGTTAGTGGATCAAAGAGATCTTAACAAGGCTTTTACAGACTATTATAAGGATATTTTTGGTTCTAAAATCAAACATAGAATCAATGTTAGATGGATAGATTTGTATCCACCCGATTCTATTATTGATTTATCAGAGTTAGATTATCCTTTTACTAAAGAAGAAATTAGAAAAGCAATTAATGAAATGCCAAGTGATAAATCCTCGGGACCTGACGGGTTTCCTATTTTATTTTATATTACTTTTTGGGACGTTTTAAAATTTGACTTAGTTAATATGTTTAATGATTTTTACAATGGTAATTTGCAGTTAGGGAGATTTAACTTCGCAAATGTTATTTTGTTACACAAAAAAGTAGGAGCTAAAAACTTAAAAGATTTTAGACCTATTTCTTTGATTAACTGTTCAGTTAAAATCATTTCTAAAGTTATATCTAATAGACTTAGTAAAAGAATGAATGAATTAATTGATTGTTCATAATCGGCTTTTATTAAAGGGAAAAATATCACTGATGGTGTGGCAGTTGTTCAAGAATATATTAATTACTATTGTAAGAATAACATAACTTGTGCGATTTTAAAACTTGATTTTGCTAAAGCTTTTGATTCAGTTGATTGGGATTTTCTTGTAGATATTTTTCATGCTAGAGGTTTTAGTCATAGATGGATCTATTGGATTTTGACCTTGCTTAGAACTGGAAACTCTAGTATTATGGTTACCGGTATATTAGGTAATAGAATTCAATCTAAGAGAGGTTTAAGGCAAGGGGATCCCTTATCGCCCTTATTATTTAACTTAGCCGCTGATGTTTTTGCTAAAATTATTAAAAGAACAATGGATAATGGATCTCTTGGACGTGTAGGCAATCAAATTTCGCGTAATGGTTTATCGGTTCTTCAATTTGCTGATGATACCTTACTTTTTTCTTCCCATCTTCCAAGACACATCATTACCCTTAAGTTTATCCTTTATAGTTTTGAACTTTTATCTGGTTTAAGAATAAATTTTGACAAAAGTTCCGTGTTAGTTTTAAATGATTTTGATAAAGCTGAAAACTTAGTTGCTAATACTCTTAATTGCAAAACTATGAACTTTCCTTTTGACTACCTTGGTTTTATGATTAGACCCACCAAACTCAAACATGACGACTGGATTATTATCATTGATAACATTAAAAATAAGATTTCTAACTGGAATGGGAGATTTCTATCTAGAGCAGGTAGACTAGTTTTAATAAATTCGGTTTTATCAGCTCTTCCGATTTATTGGATATCCTTGCATTTGTTCCCAGATTGGGTTATTGATAAAATTGATAAAATTAGAAGAGATTTCTTATGGAGTGGAGATAACTCAAATATTAATATTAAATGTCTAGTAAATTGGGAAACCGTCTGTAAGGCCAAAAAGGAAGGTGGATTAGGTGTTATTAATTTGCATAATATGAATTTGTCACTGTTAGGTAAATGGCTTTGGAAGTTTAAAGATATAAATGATAACGCTATCTGGAAAGAGATCATTTCTAAATATTACTATAATGGAAATAGCAATTTATATCAAATTGCTTCTCCAGCCACTCAAAATATTTCTAACTTTTGGAAAAACATTTTAAAATGTAATGAGATATTTAATTTAGGAATAAATACAATTGTTCACTCTGGTAATTGTACTTTGTTTTGGCATGACCGTTGGATTTCGATCTTGCCCCTTAAGATAGAATTTAAGGATCTATATGAAATTTGTAACTTTAAGTTTTCTTTAATCAATGAAGTTTATTCTCCAGAAAATGATCCTCCTTGGAATTTCAGTTTTAACAGAATTTTAGTTAACTCAACTTTTAGACAACTTTCTTTGCTTTATACCAGATTAAATCTTTATAATATTGATAATGATAATGATTTTATTAGTTGGGAATGGGATAAAAGTAAGAAATATACTTCTAATTCTTTCTACAGATTCATTAATTTTTCGGGTACAACTAATAACTCATTTAAATATATGTAGAAATCTAATGCTCCTCCCAAATCCAAAATTCACATGTGGTTAATTCTTCATGGAAAACTAAATACAATCGAATTTTTAAAAAGAAAAAATATTCAAAATGATAATAAATGTTATTTTTGTAATCTGTATCTTGAGGACATTAATCATATATACTATAATTGTGTTGCTCAAAAAATATATACTATAATTGTATGGATTCTAATTACATTCTAATTAATAATCTTAAAATTTTTAACTTTAATATAACAACTAAAATTTCGGATTGTGAATTTTACTGGAATAATTATAGATTTAAGTTCAAAAAGAATATTAGATTTATACTAGACACTTTATTCATTATTATTAGTTGGTTTATTTGGTTTGAAAGAAATCAAAGAATTTTTAATAATAATAATTGTCACTTTAACAAATTGATTTTTACAATTTCTTCTTTTTGTTTTAATTGGATCTCTAATCCCAATTATAAATTAGCTAAAAATATCCTTTTCAAAAGGTATCTTAACAAGGTTAATCATAATATTAATTTTTTTAAACACAACAATAATTTTTTTAACTTTAATAATAGTATTATTAATATTTTCTCTAGTTTAGATGATGATTTCACTTCTAATCATAACTTACTTATGATTAAAGGTTCATAAGATTGATCCGTCTCATTATATGTACTAGTCTCTATTTGGTATTGGTTTTTAAGTATTTTATTCATACTGTTATTGTCCAGTTAGTCTTATTTAGGTTTTTATTTCCTTCCTTATTAATACATATATATGTATATTTATTATATAAATATACATATATATGTATCATTCTAATTTTTTTCTTTAGTCATTTTCCAGTTACAGATATGGGAGATAGGATATAAGGTTCATTTTGCAGGTTTTCATATCTTCAGATTGTTGGACACCAGATGGTAGAGATGTCAGCAGAGCAGAGTATCTTCATCTAGGACTACTAGCAGTTTCTCCTCAGATTTGGGATTCTACTATCTTCATTACGAAGTTCTTTTTTCAGGAGGATATATTCTTCAGTTCGGTATCCCTTTCTCTTGATCAGAGGCTTCAGAGCGGTTTCTCTTTTCAGCTGATCGACTTCAGAGCAAGTGCTTATTCACCTCTCCTGATTCAGTTGGTTGGAGCTTCCTCATTAGTTTGGGACGTCATCCAGTAGTTTTTGTTTTTTCTCTAGTTTTTTAGGTACTTCTATCACCTTAATATCGGGCGGTGGCCATGCCGGAGCTCGATATCGGGGTGTGATGGGTGGTGGCCATGCCGGAACTCATCATAGGAGTACCTGAGTTTTGATTTATATGTATTTGGTTTTTGTTACCTGCCAGGCATGTTGGCAGCACTATATATTCGTGATATATATATATATACTCGCATGTGTGCTCTCCTCTATTCGTAGAGGATCACACATTTTTCTCAAAAAAATATATGGATTTCACGTGGAAATGGGTTAAGTCACAGATGATTTAAATTTAATATTTTTTAAATTGAAATTTTAATTTCAATTGATTTTGAAAATGGATTTGGGTTAAATGTTAAAGCTTTTGAAAAGGAGTTTTAAGATAAAAATTATTTTGAACAACTTGGTAAAGTCTCCAATTTAAATAAATTAAATTTGAATTTGAATTTGAATTCAAAATAAGGAATTGAATTCCATGTTTGGAAATTATAGTTAAAGATGTTATAAATATGTTTATATGAATTTAAACCATTTTAAAAGTATTGGTTTGAGAATTTGAATCTAACCCAAAGACTTTAACTTGTATTAATGAATCAGATTTTCCGAAATGAAAACTGTTTGTTTTCAAAGAATAAAAGCTTTCATATAAGAAATGAAATTCCAATTTAAGTTACAGGAATTTCAAGTTTGAATTGAAAAAATGGTTTTCCAAGTTATGAGTGAATTCTTTTTGAAAGCTATGAATTGAATCTGTTTATTTTTAACAGATTTAAAATGGTGATTTGTTTAAACCATTCGAAATGAAATTGTTTTGAAAGCTATCGGTTAAATCTTGATTTAAAGATTTAACGAGTTAATCCAATTGAAATGGAAATCGATTTGAAAAACTATGAATAGATCTTTGTGAAACTGGGTGAACTTTGTGAATGAATCTTTTTGTGTAAAAGTTTAAAATGGTAATTTGTTTAAACCATTTGAAAGAGAAGTTTTGGGTAATAAGTTGTGACTAAACTGAAATCCCAATATCCATATGTTTTAAAATATTACGCTAACTATTCGGTTTAGCCGGGAGAGGACCTTTGTGTCACATAACCCATTCCGAATAAGTAATACGTCGTATATGGATGGCATTTGAAGACCGGGTATTTGCGAGAACGATAGGATAACCTATCGATTGACTCTGCACTGGGTAGCTCCTGGTATAGAGATTCCCTAAGTGATGGGAAGTCCGATCGGGATTGTGAATACTCGGATTGCAAGGGCTTCTTTGGAAAGTGCCTTCGGTTCTATTCGAACCCGGAACAGACTTGTATGGTTACATGTCTAACATTACACTCTGAGATATAAAGCTGATTTCTTTCAAATACATTTCTGTTTGGTGGGGAGAATTTATTCTCTTAGCTTAACACCCTTCTCTGAGACGTACGAGCTCAGAGGTTATGTAGTTGAAGGTTATCAGTGATATACTCCCAATTTGGTAATGTGACATGCTGAGTGCTGCTGTGTGTTGATCATTTACTAATCATTTGTGATCAAAGCATGGTTTTGTGAAAAAGCGTAGCTTTGTGGACGAGACTGCATCAGGACCTCACAAACCGGAAGTGGTCGAAACAGGAAAGATGCGGCAAGGTTATGAGGGTCGTGCCCTTTAGGGTATGTCATTTCCTTCTGGAAAAGGGTGGTATCAGGTATGGAGCCCTGGTATTTAACCTATGTGGTTGCTCCAATCTCATTCTTTGTGGTTGTTGCTTTGCGAGGCGCCTCAGATAAAGGTCCCAAAGGATCGGGGGATGGCATACTCGAGAAGTAGTTACCTAGTTACAGAGGTAACCCGGCCTTGTGTTGGCAGAGAGCCGGGTAGGTTCTCGGGACGTCCCGCCAGAGGCGTACCCATGTGGCAGTAGGAAGTTCCTTAGCCTGACCATTTGTTGGAAATCCAAAGAAACAATACGAACCTTGTACGGTTTTAGTTGTATAACCTGCCATGGAATGTGGCGGTAACCTGCTATTGAACATGGTAGTTATAGCAGGCATACAATAATGGTTGTATGCTGGCTAAGATTAATATTATACTTTCGAAATGTTTTCTGCACTATGCACTAATAATAATAATCAAATGATTCTGCATATTAAGCATCTTTGACTATCATAAGGAGAAATCTCCTCCAATTCTGCGTTTGCATTGTGTGTGTGGCGGGAGGCCTTAGGGTAGTTTCATTTTCTAAAAAGCATTGCGAAATTCCTTTTTAACTGTTTTATTTCAAACCAAATGTTTTGTTACTCACACCAGTCCCACGACTGACCTGGAGTTTATTGTTCCCTTCCTAAACTCTGGGTGCCCACAATTTTCCACACGGGCAGTCTAGAGTTGGGTTTTTCAGATAGTCAGGGTTAGTAGATTATCTGGAGCTAGTTCAGCGTTGGAGTTCATTCATGACTGCACTTGCTTCTCTTGGTGAGATGTGACGGTGGTTCGAGCTGGATGTTGGAGTTGTTGGAGTCATTCTCTTTTGTAGATCATTTGGAGTGATCTCTTCCATTATTGTTATTTCCGCTGTAGCATTGTATTATATCTCTGATATTGCTGTGTATTATTGATATCATTGTTGTATATCATTCTGGATATTGTATTCATTGGAGTTGTATATGATATCATTGATTTCTTTATTCCGCTGTGTTGTTATACTTACTGTGTTATAAGCTCCGGCAAGCCAGATTCGGCGTTTGAATCTGCGACATTTTGAGTACAAGTGAAGTATGGGTGCCGATTTTCGAAGGCCGAGTTTTTGGACTGTTACAGATGAAATGACCCTCCTCTTTCTACCCTAATTTCATAAGGATTTTTTTTTCCATCAAAGGGAATTTAAATCCAATAGAAATCAAAATGCCATACAAGTTATTGACATAGTTACTTATCTCTTTTCTAAATAGGCAAATTAGGAAAAATCAGCAGTTCAGACGTCTAAATTAATATGACAGGCGTCTAGACTTAATTACAGACGTCTATCTAGTTATGACAGACGGCTCAGAGATCAAAAATTTAAACAGAGAGAAAAAGACTTTTTGAACTAGCTTCAGACGTCTAAAATATTTTGTAACAGACGTCTATATTTGACCTTAGACGTCTAAATTATTATGACTGTCGTCTAAGTTTAATCTTAGACGTCTAAATTAATACGACTGTCGTCTGAATTCGATTTCTATGTACATGCATATGCACATTCAATTTATATGTGTCTGGGTGTCCACCTACATTCATTTACACTTTTAAGTTCGATTTAAACTTCCTTTGAACTATCAGAGATGATATATAGATTGATCATTCATTCCAAATATATTTTCCAGGGTCATTTTCTTTTTCCAATAAACCAAAATACATCCAGGATCAAAACAATTAACCAATATAAATATATCAGTACTTTCACAAAGATAAGAACATACATGTGAGGATGTATATGCCTCTCTTGTTTAAATCAGAGTTCTGGAAAACAAGAGGAGATTGGATTGATTAAATTTAATCAATCCACACATAGTACAGTGTTATATGCAATAAAAGTTTCATTCATGTTTGATTTTCTTCTTATAAAATCTGTCTGGAATTTAAAATGTATTTGGTTAAAATCTGAATAAAAATTCAGATTCCTATTACAGATACAAAGGAAAAGGGTGTATTAATATTTGCACAAAACATGTTTATGTGCATATATAACTGCAACTATTTGGATCTGGCTTCCAATTCCCTTATTACAGATCCTTCCTTTATTTAAAAATAAGACATGAAACATTTGTATGAAACAAGTTAGATTATGGGAACCTTGCAGTCATAAAACATTCAACCTATGCCTATTATCTTTTGTATACACTTACCATGTTTGAAAGACAAAACCATTTAATTTTTCTGAGAATCAACTATCCAGATTTCCCCAAAACTTAAATCCTTTATAAAGACTCAAAATTGACTAATACATTTATAAAATGTAATCATTCAGTCCTCAACATGGTGTTCTTACTAAATCCACTTACAATATTTTGATTAACTTCTTTAATATCAGATATTAACCAGATTCATAAATTCCAGATACAAGTCAATCTCTTAATAAAATACTTAACAAAATATCCATCCCATATTCAACACTTAATACAAGTAACAATTTAAATCATTAATACATGTGGATTTTATCATTTTGGCTCTTATCTAACTAAGTTTAGCATGCTATAATCCTCTTCTCAAAGCCTTGCTCCTACTCCTACTTAGTTGCTGCAATCCCTGAAAAAGCATTTGAAACTGCCTCATTTTAAATGAGACACCCCAGATGCCATTAGCACACTAGGGTCAGACACATGTCTGGTATGAGAAAATTCACAAAAGCAACTAGTTAATTAGGTTAAAATCAAATTAAATACATATACATAAGGTCCTGCCCTTTTGGAATCAGATCTTACTTGTGTGCATGCTCTGGGTCATTGTGCATGTGCACACTTTAGTTTTTCTTTCCAGAGACTACATATATAAATATGGCACATACATTCAAGCATACAATTCAGTCATAATCAAACAATCATTCACACCAAACAGGAAAATAACCAATATGAGTTAAATCATTTATTCCATCCTCATATTTCAATTCTGGGAAAAACTCTAGTTTTCTCATCATCTCAAATATTATTCCCTTGGTATAATTATCTATCCTGGTCTCATCTGCAATATTCATGAATCAATGGACACACTGTAATGAACTAATTCACTCCATTACACGAAGATCTCAGAACTTAAACAAGCCATGTGTCAACTTGTGTTACTCAAGAACACAAGTCATTCCTGCAGTGTTCTTGACCCCAATTTCCTGATCATGTTTAAGTTAATAATAACTCTTTTGATTTTTCATGACTAAACTATTCAGTGATCCATTTTACTAATCTAAACATCCATATCATGGTATCTCATATTATTCATAATCAAACAGAGACAAACAAGCAAACAACCATTGGTGACTAAATAGATAAGATTCTGTATGTATATGTGTACAACCTGGTATTTTTAAAAAGGGTATAGGCAACTAACATTGGCTTATGGCTTTTGAGAGAGTTTTTCCTTTTTGCAAACATTTGTGCTTGAGTTAAACTCAGAATGATCTGGTTTCACTGAATCACAAAATTCTGTTTGCTATGCATATGAACATTTATATATTTTCATTGAATCAGGAGTATCAGCACATAGGCAACCCTATTGCACCCCTAATTCCCTTTTTGTCTCAAGCCTCAGCACTTATACATGAGTATATTGCAGCTCAACATTATTGACATCTTTCTGGGTTGAGCCAAAACCAATACTACTTGCCTATTTTCAACATTTTATTTTCTGGGTATTTGTTTATGTTCCTAAACATTAACATATCAGAGATCCGGGATTATAAAACATATATGTATACTAACTACACATAAAACTTTCTTATAAACAAACAAGTAAAACAACCAAAGAGGATCAAAACATTTTCAGATTTAAATTCACAAATAAGCATTCTTATATGAAAATACTCTTTTAAGAAAATTACTTATAACTGGCTGCCTACATTAGGACTTATTGCCTTAGATTTTGAGTGAGTTTTCTCACCTAGCTCTCTTCTTTGCTTCCTTAATTAATTGATGAACTTCTGCCTTTAGCCTCAAGCTCTTTTCCTTCCCTTGTCTTATGATTTCTATGGTGTTGTTTTTTTTTCCTTCTCTTTTTTTTCAAAGTTCTTTTTCTGAGAGAGAGGAGGCTGCTGCATATACATGTGTATATACAGGGTCTTCCTTAGGGTTTTGGGTATTGGCTAAAGCCATTTTTGCCCACCAGAAAAATCATGTTATCTGCATTTTATTTAAACCCAAAGTTCTACCCTTCCCGGCTTAATTTAGGTGAAGAGAAAAGTGGTTACATTCTTTTTTTTTTCAGAAATTTGCTTTTCAGAAAATACTTTTCCCTTTGTCTACAATCATGCCAAAAATGTGACTTGATTTTATTATTTATCAAATACTCTTCCTAATTCTGCCTATAGCAAACATTTCTCTGTTTTATCTTATTTTTTTCTATTTTTAGCTTTCATGCAAATGGCATGTACTTCCTTTATTTATTTATAAGAGGATTAGTTCTTTTTATATCTTCAGTTTTTTTTTCTTTCTTTCTTCCTACATACTAAAATATGTCTGTATATTTTATCTTACTAATTTGAACTCTAGTATTTTATTAACACATATATATATTTATATAAGTCTTACTGAAATAATTAGTACCCCTATATATATATATTTATACATCATTCTGTATTGACACACACATGCACATGTATACTTAAAAATATTCAGTAGCATCCATATATTTTTATTTACTTATGCATTCAACTTTTAAGGATTTAATCTATATATATATATATATATTCCCATACATATCAATATGTATTTATCCTTAAAGTTCAAAGATTTTTAGCTTTAGTTCATGTGCATTTCCTGTGCACACATGTACACACATACTGATACACTATCAAGCTATATCAATCCCCTTTCAAAATTTATTCAAAAATTATTTTGAATTCACTTATATTTGTCAGAATAAATTCCTAAAATCTTGGGTCATTACATACACCCCTCCTTTTAGGAATTGTGTCCCACAATTTTCCTAAGCTTAAAATAAATTTTAAACTTAATTCAGAGAACAAGTACATTCTCCACCAAATAAATTTTTAGTTCTATAATAACTAAAAACATATGCATCTAAAAAGAAAACAATCAAAGATCTGAATTACCTTAATCTGAAAATAGCTTAGGATAATTCATCCTAACTTTGTCTTCTAATTCCCATGTGCAATCTCTAGGATCAAGACTCCACTGTACCTTCACAAGTTTCAGAGATTTATTTCTCAACTTCTTCACATCTTTTGCCAAAATCCCCACTGGATCCTTTTCATAAATCAAATTAGAATTTATCTGCACTTGGGTTGGGGTCTCAAGAATTTCTGCCTTGTCATGGACCCACCTTCTCAATTGTGATACATGAAAAACATCATGTATACCTTGCATGTTTTCTGGTAATTCCAACTTATATGCTAAGGGACCAATTCTCTCCAGAATTTTGTATGGTCCAATATATCTTGGGGTTAATTTGCCTTGTTTTCCAAACCTCAGCACATTTTTCATAGGTGAGATTTTGATGAAAACAAAATTTCCCACTTCATATTCTACCTGCCTTCTTCTCATGTCTGCAAATTTCTTTTGCCTATCTTGAGCTGCTGCCATTCTTCTTCTTATCAACTCAATTTTCTCCTTGGTTTCTTGTATGTACTCAGGTCCTAAAATAGACCTTTCTCCTGCTTCCACCCAACAAACAGGTGACAAACAGGGTTTACCATATAAGGCTTCAAATGGAGCCATTCCTATGGTGCTTTGGTAGCTGTTGTTGTATGTAAATTCAACTAGATGAAGATAATCTTCCCAGTTACCCCCAAAATCCAGTATACATGCCCTCAACATGTCCTCCAAAACTTTGTTTACTACCTCAGTCTGCCCATCTGATTGAGGATGGTAGGCAGTACTTAAACATAGTTCACTTCCCATTGCTTCTTGAAAGCTTCTCCAAAATTTTGAAGTGAAGATGGTATCCCTATCACTCACAATGGTTTTGGGAATGCCATGTAACTTTACCACTTCCTTTATAAAAATTTGAGCTAATTTTGGTGCTGTTCTTTCTGACTTGACTGGGATGAAGTGTGCTACCTTGGTTAGCCTATCAACTATCACCCATATACTTGTATTACCTCTCTTAGATCTAGGCAGTCCATCTATGAAGTCCATAGATATGTCTTCCCACTTCCACTGTGGTACACTAAGAGACTGCATCAACCCTGATGGCCTTTGGGTTTCAGCCTTGACTTGTTGGCAAGTCATACATTTGGCAATGTATTTAGCTACATCAGATTTCATCCCCTTCCACCAGAAGTCTCTTTTCAAATTTTGGTACATCTTTGTGTTACCTGGGTGTATGGAGTATTTACTTCTGTGATATTCATTCAATATCTCTTTCTTCAATTCTGTGTCCTCTGGTACACACATCCTATTTTGGTATCTCATATAACCATTTTTATCAATGTGGTGATTCATCACTTCCTCCCCTCTTGAGAGGAGCACTTTCTTCTCTAATAAGTTGGCATCCTGTTCTTGCATTTTTCCTACCTTCAGAATTAAATCTGGTTGAAGTGTCATTAAGCTTAACTTCCCTTTATCTTCTTGTGCACCATGCATCTGCACACAACCATTCTCCCCAATTTCTAACTCAGTTAGCAAAGACAAGTCTTTAAATTCTTCTATCATCATCATAGCCAATTTAGCATGCTGTCTACTTAAAGCATCTGCAACTTTGTTTGCTTTGCCTGGTGTATAGAGTATGTCAAAGTCATAGGCAGCTAAGAACTCCACCCATCTATGTTGCCTCATGTTCAAATCTTTTTGTGAAAATAAATATTTTAGAGACTTGTGGTCAGTGTAAAGTTCAAACTTTGTGCCTAACAAATAATGTCTCCAAAGTTTTAAAGCATAGATCACAGCTGCTAATTCGAGATCATGTGTAGCATACCTTACTTCATGGGGTTTGAGTTGTCTGGATGCATATGCAATGACTTGGCCTTGTTGCATCAACACTGCACCCAAGCCAAATCCACTAGCATTAGTGTATACCACTAATTCTTCATTTCCATGTGGTACCTTTAGAATTGGAGCATTCACCAATGCCTCCTTCAACTGTTCAAAAGACTTTTCACATTTTTCTGACCAAACAAAAGCTTGGTTCTTCTTGGTTAGGTTAGTAAGTGGTGTAGAAATTTTTGAAAAATCTTTTATAAAACTCCTATAATACCCTGCCATCCCCATAAATGACCTTACTTCACTCACAGTGCTTGGCCTTTTCCATGCTTGAATAGCAACCACTTTATTGGGGTTCACAGAAATTCCTTGAGCAGATATAACATGGCCAAGGAAATGTACTTCCTCTTTCCAAAATACACATTTTGAAAATTTTGCCTTTAAATCTTTTTCCCTTAATCTAGACAAAACCAGGTGAAAATGATGCTTATGTTCTTCCACTGTTTTGGAATAAATCAAAATGTCATCTATAAAAATAAGCACAAACTTGTCTAAACAATTTCTAAAGGTTCTGTTCATTAAATCTACAAAGTATGATGGTGCATTGGTCAAGCCAAATGGCATAACCAAAAATTCATACAACCCATACCTAGTGTTAAAGGCAGTGTACTTGATGCTTGATTCTTCCACCTTCATTTGATGAAAACCAGATGCTAAGTCTAGTCTAGAAAATACTTTTGCCCCTGCTAATTGATCAAAAAGATCATCTATTCTTGGCAATGGGTATTTATTTTTAATAGTTACCTTGTTTAATTCTCTATAATCTATACAGAGTCTTAAGGAGCCATCTTGCTTCTTAACAAATACCACTGGTGCTCCCCGGCAAGAATTACTTGGTCTTATAAAACCCTTTTCTTCCAATTCTTCTAACTGTTTCTTTAATTCTTTTAGTTCATTTGGCCCCATTCTAGTTGGCTTTTTAATCACTGGGCTTGCTCCTGGAACTAGATTGATCTGGAACTCTACTGGTCTATGGTGTGGAACACCCTTGACCTCACCAAACACATCCAAATATTCATTGACTATGGGAATTTCTTCAATGGTTAGTTCACTGAAATCTTTTCCTGAGTCAACTAAATGATATAGTTTTCCTTCCTTAGCTACTTCACATAAAACTGTGATTCTCTGACCTCTAGAATTTTGCAATGATATGGTGGATGAGTCTAAATTAATTATGGCTTTAAATTGCCTTAACCAGTCTACCCCCAATATAACACCTATATTTGGGTAATTCAAAACATATAAATTGGAAATAAAAATATTTCCTCCTATGTTTAATTCCACATCCACACAAATCATATTTAAAACACTAGAACTTCCCAGTGGACTTTGTATATGCAATGGGGTTTCAACCAATATGCAATTCAGTTTTAGCATTTTAACTAGTTCATAAGAAATTAAAGAGTGAGTTGCCCCAGTATCATATACTACTGCTATGGGTATGGTACAAATAAGTAATGCACCTTCCACTTGGCTATGGTTTTCAGTGTTACTCTCCACTGTGGCTTTTCCTTTTCCTTCCAAATTTGCCAATTTTCCTTGCTGTTTGTACTCAGGACAATTCCTCTTCATATGCCCCTCTTTCCCACATAGATAGCACTTGAAAGCTCCTCCTTTCAATTCTGGACATCTTGGTTTGATATGTCCTTCTTTTCCACACTGATGGCACACAATTTTCTTCTTGGTTTCCTTAGCTTTGACATCTCCAGTGCCTTTGTTACTGGCCTCTTCCTTCTTCTTATCATAAGGGTGATACCTCCCCTTACTCTTCTTGGTATTATTGTTCTTAAAATTTCTGAACTTCTCCCTTTCCTTGTCATGCTGTTCCAACCTCAAAGCTAAGTCTATCACATGGTCAAAAGTCCTGTCTGCATAGGGTAACATGGCTCTGCTGAGTCCTGGGTTCAACCCTTTTATGTACCTATCATTTTTGGATGCCTCTTCTGCCACAAGCATTGCTCCATATGTGTAAAGCCCCTCAAACTTTTGAGTGTATTCTGTGACAGTCATGGTTCCTTGTCTAAGTCTAATAAATTCTTCTAGCAAGGTAGTCTTTGCTGATGCTGGTACAAACCTTGCTTCCAACATCTCTTTGAATTGATTCCAAGTGATTTCATTCTCATTCCTTCCTGCAATGATTACTTCCCACCATCCTAAAGCTACTCCTTTTAGCTGTCTTGAAGCCACTTGCCTCTTTCTTTGATCATCAAGTTGCATGTCATTGAAAATTCTTTCCAATGTTCTCAACCATGTTTGAATTTCCATGATACTCTCTGTCCCTTCAAAGCTTTTGCCTCCTAAATGAGTATATGTCTTAAGTAATTTTGAGAGTTCTTCATAGGGATTTTCTTGCCTTTGTCCTGACCCATCCCTAAATGCTCTCACCAAGTCTTGCAAATTGACCATTGGTGGTGCATGGGAAGATCCTGCTCCCTGACTTGGTGGTCTCCCTACCATAGTTTGCTAATAATAATTTACATAACTGGTTAGTTTGAATATATTTAGTTCCTTTAAATTTTTTTTTTCTATCTAAGAATTTGATCATTATTTTTACTATGTTGAATAACATAGCTCTGATACCAACTGAAATGACCCTCCTCTTTCTACCCTAATTTCATAAGGATTTTTTTTTTCCATCAAAGGGAATTTAAATCCAATAGAAATCAAAATGCCATACAAGTTATTGACATAGTTACTTATCTCTTTTCTAAATAGGCAAATTAGGCAAAATCAGCAGTTCAGACGTCTAAATTAATATGACAGGCGTCTAGACTTAATTACAGACGTCTATCTAGTTATGACAGACGGCTCAGAGATCAAAAATTTAAACAGAGAGAAAAAGACTTTTTGAACTAGCTTCAGACGTCTAAATTTTTTTGTAACAGACGTCTATATTTGACCTTAGACGTCTAAATTATTATGACTGTCGTCTAAGTTTAATCTTAGACGTCTAAATTAATACGACTGTCGTCTGAATTCGATTTCTATGTACATGCATATGCACATTCAATTTATATGTGTCTGGGTGTCCACCTACATTCATTTACACTTTTAAGTTCGATTTAAACTTCCTTTGAACTATCAGAGATGATATATAGATTGATCATTCATTCCAAATATATTTTCCAGGGTCATTTTCTTTTTCCAATAAACCAAAATACATCCAGGATCAAAACAATTAACCAATATAAATATATCAGTACTTTCACAAAGATAAGCACATACATGTGAGGATGTATATGCCTCTCTTGTTTAAATCAGAGTTCTGGAAAACAAGAGGAGATTGGATTGATTAAATTTAATCAATCCACACATAGTACAGTGTTATATGCAATAAAAGTTTCATTCATGTTTGATTTTCTTCTTATAAAATCTGTCTGGAATTTAAAATGTATTTGGTTAAAATCTAAATAAAAATTCAGATTCCTATTACAGATACAAAGGAAAAGGGTGTATTAATATTTGCACAAAACATGTTTATGCGCATATATAACTGCAACTATTTGGATCTGGCTTCCAATTCCCTTATTACAGATCCTTCCTTTATTTAAAAATAAGACATGAAACATTTGTATGAAACAAGTTAGATTATGGGAACCTTGCAGTCATAAAACATTCAACCTATGCCAATTATCTTTTGTATACACTTACCATGTTTGAAAGACAAAACCATTTAATTTTTCTGAGAATCAACTATCCAGATTTCCCCAAAACTTAAATCATTTATAAAGACTCAAAATTGACTAATACATTTATAAAATGTAATCATTCAGTCCTCAACATGGTGTTCTTACTAAATCCACTTACAATATTTTGATTAACTTCTTTAATATCAGATATTAACCAGATTCATAAATTCCAGATACAAGTCAATCTCTTAATAAAATACTTAACAAAATATCCATCCCATATTCAACACTTAATACAAGTAACAATTTAAATCATTAATACATGCGGATTTTATCATTTTGGCTCTTATCTAACTAAGTTTAGCATGCTATAATCCTCTTCTCAAAGCCTTGCTCCTACTCCTACTTAGTTGCTGCAATCCCTGAAAAAGCATTTGAAACTGCCTCATTTTAAATGAGACACCCCAGATGCCATTAGCACACTAGGGTCAGACACATGTCTGGTATGAGAAAATTCACAAAAGCAACTAGTTAATTAGGTTAAAATCAAATTAAATACATATACATAAGGTCCTGCCCTTTTGGAATCAGATCTTACTTGTGTGCATGCTCTGGGTCATTGTGCATGTGCACACTTTAGTTTTTCTTTCCAGAGACTACATATATAAATATGGCACATACATTCAAGCATACAATTCAGTCATAATCAAACAATCATTCACACCAAACAGGAAAATAACCAATATGAGTTAAATCATTTATTCCATCCTCATATTTCAATTCTGGGAAAAACTCTAGTTTTCTCATCATCTCAAATATTATTCCCTTGGTATAATTATCTATCCTGGTCTCATCTGCAATATTCATGAATCAATGGACACACTGTAATGAACTAATTCACTCCATTACACGAAGATCTCAGGACTTAAACAAGCCATGTGTCAACTTGTGTTACTCAAGAACACAAGTCATTCCTGCAGTGTTCTTGACCCCAATTTCTTGATCATGTTTAAGTTAATAATAACTCTTTTGATTTTTCATGACTAAACTATTCAGTGATCCATTTTACTAATCTAAACATCCATATCATGGTATCTCATATTATTCATAATCAAACAGAGACAAACAAGCAAACAACCATTGGTGACTAAATAGATAAGATTCTGTATGTATATGTGTACAACCTGGTATTTTTAAAAAGGGTATAGGCAACTAACATTGGCTTATGGCTTTTGAGAGAGTTTTTCCTTTTTGCAAACATTTGTGCTTGAGTTAAACTCAGAATGATCTGGTTTCACTGAATCACAAAATTCTGTTTGCTATGCATATGAACATTTATATATTTTCATTGAATCAGGAGTATCAGCACATAGGCAACCCTATTGCACCCCTAATTCCCTTTTTGTCTCAAGCCTCAGCACTTATACATGAGTATATTGCAGCTCAACATTATTGACATCTTTCTGGGTTGAGCCAAAACCAATACTACTTGCCTATTTTCAACATTTTATTTTCTGGGTATTTGTTTATGTTCCTAAACATTAACATATCAGAGATCTGGGATTATAAAACATATATGTATACTAACTACACATAAAACTTTCTTATAAACAAACAAGTAAAACAACCAAAGAGGATCAAAACATTTTCAGATTTAAATTCACAAATAAGCATTCTTATATGAAAATACTCTTTTAAGAAAATTACTTATAACTGGCTGCCTACATTAGGACTTATTGCCTTAGATTTTGAGTGAGTTTTCTCACCTAGCTCTCTTCTTTGCTTCCTTAATTAATTGATGAACTTCTGCCTTTAGCCTCAAGCTCTTTTCCTTCCCTTGTCTTATGATTTCTATGGTGTTGTTTTTTTTTTCCTTCTCTTTTTTTTTTCAAAGTTCTTTTTCTGAGAGAGAGGAGGCTGCTGCATATACATGTATATATACAGGGTCTTCCTTAGGGTTTTGGGTATTGGCTAAAGCCATTTTTGCCCACCAGAAAAATCATGTTATCTGCATTTTATTTAAACCCAAAGTTCTACCCTTCCCGGCTTAATTTAGGTGAAGAGAAAAGTGGTTACATTCTTTTTTTCTTCAGAAATTTGCTTTTCAGAAAATACTTTTCCCTTTGTCTACAATCATGCCAAAAATGTGACTTGATTTTATTATTTATCAAATACTCTTCCTAATTCTGCCTATAGCAAACATTTCTCTGTTTTATCTTATTTTTTTCTATTTATAGCTTTCATGCAAATGGCATGTACTTCCTTTATTTATTTATAAGAGGATTAGTTCTTTTTATATCTTCAGTTTTTTTTTCTTTCTTTCTTCCTACATACTAAAATATGTCTGTATATTTTATCTTACTAATTTGAACTCTAGTATTTTATTAACACATATATATATTTATATAAGTCTTACTGAAATAATTAGTACCCCTATATATATATATATTTATACATCATTCTGTATTGACACACACATGCACATGTATACTTAAAAATATTCAGTAGCATCCATATATTTTTATTTACTTATGCATTCAACTTTTAAGGATTTAATCTCTATATATATATATATATATTCCCATACATATCAATATGTATTTATCCTTAAAGTTCAAAGATTTTTAGCTTTAGTTCATGTGCATTTCCTGTGCACACATGTACACACATACTGATACACTATCAAGCTATATCAATCCCCTTTCAAAATTTATTCAAAAATTATTTTGAATTCACTTATATTTGTCAGAATAAATTCCTAAAATCTTGGGTCATTACAACAGAATCCTTAAGTATAACTAAAATAATGTGAGTAGAAATAATAACAACAATTCAAGTGCCAAATCTAAAGTATGTAATTTAAAATGGTGTATAAAACAATAGTAAACAAGAAGATACAATTAAACATATAGGGAAGTAATAAGTCTAAATATGCAATTAAAGAGAGATATTACTTAAAAAGGAAAACAAGGGATTTCACCAAATAATGTTAAATGGAAGGGAAAGGAAATATGAAAATATATTTAAAAGAAAGCGGTAAATGACTTTAAGTTAAGTAAGAAGTGAACGCGTAGAAAAGTAAAGGAATGTTGTCAACAGTGAACAGTAGAGGCAAAGTAAATTAATAAGAATGGACGAAGATACACACACACACAAACACACACATACGTAGCCTAAAGTATGCGTTTATGACAAGTGTGAACTTTGAAAGTTAATATATGGTTAAATGAAAAGAATGACATAGTCATTAGAATAGGTTGGAATGAGAGATCAGTAGTATTACACAGTAGTAGCATGCCCACCAAAAGGGGCTACCAGCAGTTATGCATACAATATTCTTATGTTAGACATATTCAAGTAAAGGACCCATGGAGAGTATACGCTTTCTTATAGATAAAGGAATACCCCCAATAAGGAAGGTAGTATGCTTTAATAAAATAGGAAAGGAGGGGTATTGCCTCGATTGCAATAGGCAATCTAAATTTAATGATGAGCGAAGAACAACACTATGTTAGCATGTCAGCTGAATTGGTACCAAATAAAGAAGTAGTGTTGTGCATAGGTCGAGAACGTCATCAATCCTTAGCGGTCAACAGGAAAGAAAGGGGTTACACCTATTGGGCATACACTGCCTACTAGTGTACGGTCCACGTTGGGTCATGCATTGCCACATTGTTTGCTAGTTTGTTTGTTAAGAGGCAAGGCTGGTTAACTCTATTAGGGAAGTCATCCAAACATGTATGGGGTAGCCGTGAAGATGAGTCCACAACCAGTGGGGCTGAATCCAACATATTCATAGTTTGTAGAGCCGAGTCTACAGTTGGGAGCAAACAAGAAATCCCCAAAAATGCAGCATAGATAACGGCTAAATTATTTTAAAGCCATTATTAGGCACTATGGGAGTTCCTCGGTACATGCGGCAATGAGAGCATGATACAGTAAGGGTGATGTATCCTGAAAGGGTGCTAAATTAAAGGATACTAGTGGGGATAATATCTTAGTCCAATCGGGGACCGTGGTACTTATATATATGGGTACATAACTATAGACTACTATGGGTAGATGGGACATATCTTGCGCATAGGTAAAGTTGAAACGACTAATTAAAAATAAAAGACATAACAAGTGATAGAAGATAATCGGCATAAACTAGTGTTATGTAGAAAATGTACAATTTACCAGTCCCCAAAACATTGTTCTGAACCTCCTTCCTCATTACAACCCATATGATAGTTTAGACGGATAGGTACTGGTACAAGGCGAGAACAGTGAAAGGTCATGTTCCTTACCCATGCTCTGTATCGATAAGGACACTAGACATTGGAAGTGTCAAATCTCGGTCAGTGATTATATATTCTATTATACTTTACTATTCTGTTATAAGTTATATCGTTAGTTTATATCCAAACTAATGATCTGTAATTAAGTGGACTTGGGTTTTCGATTTAATGAAAATTCAGGCCTATTAGAGTGCAGGTTGTTATAATATACGTGACCTATGCTTTGAAAGAGGTTTTTTTATCTATTTGAGATGCTGGAATCTGTATGGAGTTTCGAGATCTGTTCGAGATGCTCGAACCCATGTAGACGTTTGTGATTTGTTTGAGATGTAGGAATCCATTTGGGGATTCGTGATCTATTTGAGTTGTGGCGTATGTGTTGAGATGCTAAATGTGACTTCACCATCGGTATAAGACTAAAAATAGAGTAGGATGCACAATCCTGGGTTTAGCTAAACCATTAGGGTATACCAACTCTATATCAAGAGTGTGCTTATTGATATGTGCACTAGGATTTGTTGATACTTGGTTCCACCTAGGGCATGAAAGTTTTCGGGCGTTGGGCTTATTGTGTTTGCTTTATGGTATATATTCTATCTAGAGATATACGATGCTCAGAAGGTATTTTATGATCCTTGTCATGGAGATCTGATTCAGATTTTAAGCTGTAGGTGTCTTCGTGGAAAATCCATATATGAATGAACCTTAGCATTTTTTTATTGTATTTCAATATTGTTGTGTCGTGAGATGGAAGCAGCATAGCTATTTTATGATTTATATTCTTCACCTTAGACATTATCTATTATATCATAATATGTACTTATTAGATGGTTGGTTCTTTTGAGGGAATAACCGTTAGGACGGTCTCAAAACTATTGTTATATGCTGGTCACATAATTCTTGAGTTTCTCAAACCAGACTTATGTCTAAACCGTGATTTTATTTTTCCCTTATTTCCATTGGTGCTCATTCGAGTAGTTTGAGAAAGGTAGTTTTTCATTGATGTTCATTGGCTTTTGGAGAGGAGCTGGATGTTTACATACCATAGTATTTTTATTTTCGCTGCATTACTTTATGTGTGTATATATATCAGCAATTGCAAGGACATACTATTATAACTGCCCAGGTTGCTGATAGTACTCTGATTGATAACTCTGAAGTGTTATGTATATTAGAGTAGCTCTGTGTATTATCTTTTGATATTATATGTTATCATACCGCATGTGAGATTCTAATTTTTTGTTCTCCTCTTTCTTGTTCGTTTCCTTTTTATTTTTCTTTACCCTAACGTTCTGTCTTTCTGACACATAGGCATTCAACAGGTGAATACCGTGGATGTATTAGTATCAACATTCGGGAGTCAAAAGGCCGTTTGTTACAACAATATATCCATATTATATGAGTTTCTTTTTGTTGTATGAATTTGAATCAGCATTTCAAATCATTCATTTTCCGAGGTCGGCATTTCTAGTTTTACTTATGAGAGTGATATATCATACTCTCTTCTGTGAATCCCATCAGGATTTTGCATTGATATATATCCTTAGTGGATTGACCCTCTACATAGACTATCTTCCTCGACAAGTCATCATAGTCTTTTTCACCCATATACTTTCGATTAGTTGTGGTGGCCCCCACACGATCACTTTATTGCCCTACCCTCCTGGCATCTGAAGTCGTGCTGGTGCTATAATTCACTTCATATCTCCATTAGGGGGTGCTATTTCTCTTCGTTTGTACTACGTCTTTGAAAATCTTCAATTTCTTCATTTGTCCTGGCAACAAATCGTTTATAGACAATGACAAGGGACAAGGTCATCACGTTCCTCGAATCAGTCACTAGGATGGATACTAGAGGTCTGGTAGTCAATACCTCGTACTGTTCTCGTCGAATGTTAATTTTTTTCAAAACATTTTACCTTTATTATCGTCAATATTCCCAAATGGCGTTTTATCCCATTTTTATCATTTAAATGTCGTGTATAGCACTTCATCACATCATATATAAATGCATCAAAACTTGTCAATAGAAACACGACAATTTCAATTATTCACCAAATAGAATTTCATTTAACGGGACAAGTATTTCAATAATTTCAATAGTTTCTATAATTTACCGAATGTCATTTTAGTAATTTAAATAATTCATCGAATAACATTCTTATCAACCATCAATATATACTTGTATTAAGATGAACAAGTACTAAAAATCATCCATATAAATTAAAATTAATTCTGTGTTCTATTCAAGTATATTTCACTCGATCACACATTCAAAACAAGCCACACATCCATCTTGCTTTTATATTCATAGCTTAACCTTTTATCAATAGAATAAAGCACATATTTAGAAATAAATTAAACTATACCAAAGATTCATCATTTATATTACTCCTCCCAAATTGTTCAAAATCAACGAATTGAAAATAAACCATCAAAATATATTTATAGTATTAATCACGTATGATTTGAATTCAACCTCAACTTATATATCTTTACTTTCTATTTAATAATAACAATGATGGTGATGATTCAATTTCAATTTAACTTCCATTATTTTCAATTTAAAGGTAATTTAAATAAAATTTCTTTGGTATAGAAATCCAATAAAAATTATTTATTTCAAATTTATAAACCAAAGAAAAATCATTTTAAACAATGATAATTGATCATCTATTTACTTTCGAAATCGATACACAAACGTTATTTTATTTATATAAATAATTAAAATTCAAGATAAATTCATACATTACTATTCATATTTAATAAAAATCCCAAACATTTACATATGCATGTGTGTGTGTCTATATATCTACTTCATTTCATTTTATTTTCCGTATAACTTAAATTTAAGATACACTTTGAACACTCTAATTCTTTTGGAATATATTTATAAATTCTCTTCAATTAATTTCATGCCATATGCATTAAAAGCACACTTTAGACCTTTTGCAAAATCTCTTCATTTTTAATAAATCAATTAATACTTATTTCAAAAATAAATTCAAAATAAAATTATTTTGAACACCATACTAACTTTAAATAATCTTCCCATGCACCAGCTCAGACTCAAATGTCCAGCTAACATCGCCGCTGTGACGACTTGGAATTTTGGTCCTTTGATTTTAAATATTTAATTAATATTAAATATTGAATAAATGGTTTAAATGATTTTAAATTTGTATAACTAGATTCAATACAGAGATTTATTTTAAATGAGTGAATTGAAGAATTTATATATTTGAATAACATTTCAGATAACTAGATTTTTAAATTGAAAATCGATTCAAATAATTTACTGAGCTAATTTAACTCATTTTAAATGAATAGATAATAACGGTGAATTCAATCGTTAATTCAATTGCAGTAATAATAGTTCGAATAAATTTTTATTTCTACACCTCAATTTCTTTTGACATTTTTTTTAATTTATTTTATTTGAATTTTCCATAATTTTTATATTGGAAAATATTGAAATTGTTGTTTGACGATTTTCAACAAATGGTAGTGTTTTCGTGACATTACAGTACTCAATAACCTATGCATATTATTGTTGTTTTGGGGTCGCGTCATTATTCTGAGCGCAACCGTATCTTTGTTTTATCATTTGAGGTCCATGAGCGAATGAAAAACGATGCAACAAGATACCAAAAAGTGGGTATATATTTAAGTCAACTTAGAGACAACTAGTACAACCGCATCACTTCTTTCTTCTCTATCTTTTTATGTTTCGTTCCTTGCTGAAGCAAGACAAAGAAAATAAAGCATGGCCGCACATTTGGAATTTTATATATACAATCGCTTGTACCAACGCACACCTTTTTCTCTGATCTGCTCCTATTCTTTGTCCTTCCCCCGTTTGCAAACAGGTATTCAAGTTCCAACAGCCATAAACAAAAAAATGCAGCTCAAGAAAATATCAACTCAACTTCAAATTTAGAATAAATAAAAAAATAGGTACAAAGTTATTATCTTGGATCTTATAGAACATAAATCTTCACCAGGATACACAGTCGAACCCATTGCCTAATTCATATCAACCAATACCAAACCATAATTTAATGGATCTGATAACCTGATCCACTTTAGATTCTAATTTAGACTCCACTCGCCCCCTCCGCCGTCTCTTCCAAACATCTCTTCCCCTACCTCTCCTCCATCTCCGAAACCTACTCCTAATTCCAACACCTCGGCAAGTATTCCGTTAAAGATTTCGAAGAATGCAACAACATGCCAGCTTGGCAGGGCCAGGGGCTTATGGAATGCCGCGCCTCTCTGTTCTTCAAGGAAGACTTGATCTTGCTGATGGGCCTACCTTTGAATCTGCCTCCTCTTTTTCGGTTTCTGATGATGGCGTAAGTGAAGGCAACGATAGGGTGATGCTGTATCTGGACTGTGTGGATGCTTCTCATGAGAGAGATCGAGTTGAGATGGGATTCATTTTATGTGGCGCGGGTAAGTTAGTTGGGCTCAATGGTGAGATTGTTAAGGCATGTGATGGAAGGACGTTGCGGTAGCTCCAGTTGGAGGGGAGGAGCAGGATGCGTTTTGCATGGTTGTGGTGGAGGTGAAGTGGCTGGGACTAGGGCGAAGCTCGCATGGAGTGGAGTTCGTAGGATCCGACGGTGAGCGATTCGGTCGACTGTGGAGTGAGTAATCGAGAGGTGAAGTTTGCTGTGATATGGGTTGCGTGCATATCTCTAGTGTACAAGCAAATGACTATATTTAGGGGAGATGAGTTTATGTTGGGTAATTATAATTTAAAATGTAATTAGTTGAATAAACGAACTATTTAGTTTCAATAACTTATAAAATTCGTATCTTGCACATACGAGGTTCGATCGAGATGAATTTTTTTGTGTTGCGCTCGTATCGACAAGAGCTTGATAATGGAACTGGTTTGGATGAATTCGAAGACCATTGAAATTTGGGCTAAAATCGGACGTCGTCCGGTTTTAGTTCCAAACCGGAGCGCTTCGGCGACAACAGGAAATTTCGGTGAGTTAATCTCACCATTTTGGATAACTAGTTTAATTTATAGTAGATAATAATTGCTGAATGATTGTTTGGATGAATTACTATATTTTTATTAGTTGGGTTGAATATTCCCACCGATTGGAGCGGATGAGACACTATGCGCCAATATAATAGCGGATGACCCTTTTTATTTGTGATATCTCACCTCGAAGCGGTGATCAAATTTTTGTGATTATATCACATCCGTGGATGCAGGAAAACAAGTTGGAGGGATCCAACTGGATTCCTCAAAAATGTTAATTTTAATTTCATATATAGTGATATATGATGTGTTAGAATAATCTGTTATAGATTATGTTATGATTTGATTTATTGGATGCTATAGTAGCACTGGCCTTAATTTTGGTATTATAAATACCACAAATAATATTTTGAATTTAAAAGGGGAATTCAAAAGGCGATTTTGGAATTTGAAATATTTATATTGAAATTTGGTATTATTTAAAAAGGAATTGATTTGGATAAAATAAATAAATTTGATTTTAGATATTTATTTAGCTATTTCGTAAAATGGTTTCAAATAGAGAATTTAATTTGAGTATCTTTAAACGGTGGATTTTTAATTGGGATTTCTAGAAATACGAAATGGAAGCCAAAATCGAGATTTGAATGGTTTTGGAATATAGTTCGGATTTATTAAGAAATAGATTTATAAATGGGATTTTAATAGGAATCGATTTACAAATGGAGTTGTTTAATATAAATGAGTTGTTAACAGAGAAATGAGAGTTGAGTTTATAAACTTATAAACGATGTTTATATATAAGTGGAATGATTACCATTGCATAAATTTGAAAATATAAATTCAAAGTGTGAATTTAAAGATGAGATATGGAAAACGGTTTAGAAAGAAATTGTAAATTCTATTCTGGAATTTGAGAATAGTTATGAAGTTGGAAATGTAAACCGATTTGTGATAAATCGAGAGGGATTTATAAGTATAAAAAATGGGTATGTTGAATTTTAAAAATGATTTTTCACAAGAACTTAAGGTTTGATTTTAGTAAAGGATTTTTATTTATTAAGCTATGTAGTTTTAAAAACTATTAATTGGATTAAAATATTTCAGAAAGTTAGTTATTTAAATATTTATATTTGTTGAAATGAATTCTAAGTTTTATAAACAAGTTTTGTAAATCGATTAGAAATTTTATAAATGAATTGGAATTAGTTATTGACATTTATTTTAAAAGTTCTTTGATATTTTAAATAATTATTTAACCATGTTTTTTTAAATTTATTATTATTATATATATATATAAAGTTTAAAAGTAAGTGATTGCAATTTATTTATAAATGCTCTCGAGATTTGTTAACTGGGTTTTATTTAATGGATGTGATTTTATAAGTAAAATCTTATAATGGAATTCAGGAACTTAAGAAAATTTGAGAAAAAGAATTTTCCAAATTGTTTAGGTACGGGAACTTCGAAAATGAATCTGAATTCATTAAAGGAGTTATAAATTTCTAGTTGGATTATAAATAAGTATAATCGATAATTTTGGAAATTATAAAGGGAATTAATTAAAATTCCGAAGATTTATAAGGTAAGTACGGATATTAGAAATGATTTTGAGAAGTGGACTTATAATATTTTCCTAATTATTGGAAGTAAAGGTTTTGAAATATTTTAGCAACGAAATGATTTATATAGGAATATTTTTCGAAGTAATGAATTATAAGTTGGATTGGGAAATATTTCTAAGTGTTGATATGGGTGGAAATATCCTGTTATGGATATAAGTATTCGAATTTTTTTTAAATATTGAAATATTGAAAGAAATTTGAATTTATACCTGTGTAAAGATATTTTGAAATGAATGTTTTGAAAGATTTATAATATGGTCTAGTGGCTGCTTATGTGTGTGATTTGATTGTTAAATAACTGACTATCAAATCTGACCAATCTCTTTGATCGTTCCGAAGAGACCAGGATCAGATTTAATTATCCGAAAACCACTTCGATCCGATTTGAGCATTGCGAATTGTGATATCATGAAGATAGTGAAGACGGTGATTTTGGAGATTCGGTTTGTTCATACCTAGAACAACTTGTGTGGACGAATGCTATCATTGCATTTTCGCCTGGAAGGTAGTGTTAGCATTCCAAGAGGGATTGCTATTCCAAAAGGTAAACATAGCCTCAAGCCTCATCAACCGGGAAATGACTAAAACAGGGCATGTGGCATGGCTAAGTGGGTCGCTCCCATTAGGGTATGTCGTCATCTTTCTAGATTACCCTATTTTTATGGATTTGGTTGTGCATGAGAGATCTCGATTAAGGTTGGAAGCCGGGATGATGACGTATTCGGTACTACTAGTCAAGCTGTAGGCCGGTTCTGTGTGAAAGGGTACAAGATGTTATTGTCAGACCCGGGTGCATTGATCTAGAGATGCACCCATCGGAGGTAGTTCCTTACCTGGTCATAGTATGGAATCCATTCCCCAATATGTGCCTTTACCGTCTTAGTTGTATACCTATTATGCTAGAATATAATTAATGTAACAATTTCGGCTATTTTAATAAATATTTGTACTTAGACACTATTATAATATCATAAGATTTTATATAAAAGTGTTTTGGTTGTCGTAAGGTAAAAACCCATCGTGTTTATGTGTGGTGTGGTCTTACGAGATACCTTTGTTTTCAAAAGGATTTTTGAAAATAATTAAGTTCAAATTGAGTGTGTTTTCTCACGCTAGTTTTCCAGATTGACTCGGGTGTTATTTTATTATAATGCTCGGGTCAGACTGAGTATATTATATATTAGTTTGGATACTTGGAGCTTCAGGAGACGAATTGGAGGCCCAGAGACATGTTCACGTAGATGGTTATTTTCCGCTTTATTCATTGTTGTGTTTATCAGCAATTGTGAGGACATACTGTTATAACTGTCCAAGATGAGATAGGTTAGTATACTGTGATTGATGGCTGTATATACATATATTACAGTTTTGCTTTTGTGTAAAGATTTATGGTATATTATAGATTATTCATTCCGCTGTGAGATTCTGTGTTGTTTTATTTTCTCCTTATCTTCTTCCTTCTTTCTTTTTCCCCTAACAATCGGGTTCTCCGACATTTAGTTGCTCGTCATGTGATATAGTGGACGTATTAGTATCGATTTCCGAAGGTCGAAAATCTTGTTCACTACATTTGGTATCAGAGCTGAAGGTTAAGCGAGTACCTTGGCTTTGGTGGGGATTACTCATTAGAGATATGGTCAGTAGTACCCTAGAATGAGTTTGAGAGTATTAATAGATATGAGCGCGTATTTGTTTGTGAATATAAAATATTTATATTGTGTTGGTTGATCTATTGAGTGGCTTATGGATTCTGGTTAATACGAGTAATTAACATTATTGATAGGGATCTCTAAACACTTGAACAGAATATTCGACATGGTATTGTTTTGAAATTGGGTAAATAAAATAATTTTACTTTGATTATTTTATATATAAAGAAATAACTTTTCAGAAAATTATTATGCTATATATGGTGTGCTTGGTTGTTAGAGAACTATAATAGTTGATTATTATCATTAGTTGATTGTTGTTTGTGATCGAATAAAGGTTGATACTATAATGTAAACAAGATTAACAGTTAAGAAGTGATTTTATATTACCAAAGAGAGGGTATATGAATATATAGTTTATAAATGTGATTTATAAATTGAAAGGAAATGAAATTTCGCAAGTATATTATAAATATGTTTTAGAAAAGCAGTATATAAATTTAAAGGGTTTAAAGGCTGGAAATTTGGAAATTTAAAACCCGTTGGTTTTGAAATTTGTTTTCAAAAGGTTTTGGGAAAATAATAGGGATATTAATTGGAAAATATTTTTAAAGGGTTTAAAGGAATAGAAACACTGAACTCACTTCGGTCGCTGGAAAATAAATTCGGTGATGACTGCAGCATCATCGACGTTCATTTTTTAGTTTCCAAGAGAGGAATTGCTACCATTGAAGTTTTGTTTTGGTCAAACTGGTTTTGGTTTGAAATTCAAAAGAATGATCTGATATACCAAGGGATTGTGTGTATATATACATATAGATGATTTCAAAAATAGTTTGAAATACTTTAAAACAAGGTGTTCAAACTCTGGAATTTTCATTTAAAATGTTTTATTGGAAATATGAGAAAATAAGTTTAATAACTTATAAAATTTGAAAATTTGTGAGTTAAAGAAATGTTTTAAAATTTTGAATATGAATGAAAGGGAAGTAAAAATTTGAAATTGAACCGTGGAATAAAAATTTAACTTAAATTAAGTTAAATAAAGTGAAATTTGAAAATTTAGCCTAAGTTGAATGGATTGATTCAAATGGAATTGAAATTGAATTTTATTCAAAATGGATATGACTTAAGTGTGAAGTGGTAATAACCATAAGAAGTTTGTATTAAATGTTTATAAACTTAAGAAAATTTATGGAATAATTCAAAAATGAAGTAAGTATGAAGTGAAATGTGTGGAACATAGAATTTGGTGGGATAATTCTTAAGAGGGGATTAGTATTGAAAGGAATATACTAAGTAAATAATTGAATGTGGATAATTGAATGCAGATCAAGTAAACGTGAATAACTGAAAGTGAAAAATTGAAAGCGAACATAAAGAATGTGAATAAAATGAATTAGGTATAGCTAAGAATCAATTGGAAAAAAATACGTGGGTTGTACGTATATTATTTATTCGCATAATGATTTGATCCAGGGTCGAGCACATAATTTTAAGATAATTTATATCGATCGGAGCTGGAATTTTTCACTCGATTCTCGACGGCGAGCACTGGATATGGATTTTTGATTTAATTATGGGATTCTGTATCATAGTATATGGCTATGCAAGGAGAATGATGATTTCTAATCAAGAAACCAGATCTGAGTCCGCATTAGAGTAGTCGTGTGAACGATACTAGTTTGGAAGTGAAATTGTGTGATCGAGCGAGCGATTAGATTGAAATGTGTATACGAATGATATAGGTACACTGTACGGGCTTAAGTAAAACAAATGTTGAAAAAGGGAAAATGCAGAATAATATGATTCTAACCCATATGATTGGATATCATTAGTAAACAAGATGCAGGTATTTAAAAGCAAGAGAAAATTTGATGCCTCTGGTTTCATAAGTAAAACTGGGTTGCCCAACAAAATGGTACATGTTTAAATTTTTGTTTGAATTTGATGGTTTTATGATTGAGGCACTTGGCTTTTGTTTTCTTTTGTTAGTTTGGGCTCGCAGTGGCAATTTGTAGTTATTCTGATCCAGCCGCGCAAAGGAGATGCTGACGAAATTTTTCAAAAATTTAAGGAGTTATATATTTTGAAGAAATTTTTGATAACTAAAATTTGATTTTTGAGTTATAACCTGAAATGATTAAATGGATGATATTAGTTAGAAATCTATGACTAAACTTTGGAAGTTATTTCAACCAATTTGTTTTAAAAAATAAATGGGTTTGGGCATTTTTCCTACCTTGGCAATTTCGAGGACGAAATTCTTTTAAGGGGGGAAGAATATAACGACCTGGAATTTTAGTCGTTTGATTTAAAAATTTAATTAATATTAAGTATCGAATAAATGGTTTTAAATGATTTTATATTTGTATAACTTGATTCAATACAGAGATTTATTTTAAATGAGTGAATTGAAGAATTTATATATTTGAATAACACTTCAGATAACTAGATTTTTAAATTGAAAATCAATTCAAATAATTTAATGGGCTAATTTAACTCATTTTAAATGAATAAATAATAACGGTGAATTCAACCGTTAAATCAGTTGCAGTAATAACAGTTTGAATTTTTTTTTCTACACCTCGATTTCTTTTGACGTTTTTTTAATTTATTTTATTTGAATTTTCCATAATTTTTATATTGGAAAATATTGAAATTGTCGTTTAATGATTTTCAGCAAATGGCAGTGTTTTCATGACCTTAGAGAACTAAATAACCTGTGCATATTATTATTGTTTTGGAGTCGCGTCATTGTTCTGAGCGCAACCGTACCTTTGCTTTATCATTCGGGGTCCATGAGCGAATGAAAAACGGTGCAACAAGATACCGGAAAGTGGGTATATATTTATGTCAACTTAGAGACAACTCGTCCAACCCGCCTCACTTCTTTCTTTCCTGTTCTTTTTGTGTTTCATTCCTTGCTGAAGCAAGACAAAGAAAATAAAGCATGGCCACACATTTGAAATTTTATATATGCAATCGCTTGTACTCGCGCACACTTTTTTCTCTGATCTGCTCCTATTCTTTGTCCTTCCCCCGTACGCAAACAGGTATTCAAGTTCCAACAGCCATAATAAAATACACGCAGCTCAAGAAAATATCCACTCAACATCAAATCTAGAATTAAAAAAATAGTTACAAAGTTATTCTCTTGGATCTTATATAACATAAATCTTCACAAGGATACATAGTCGAACCCATTGCCCAATCCATATCAACCAATGCTAAACCATAATTTAATGGATCCGATAACCTGATCCACCTCAGATTCTAATTTAGACTCCACTTGCCTCCTCCCCCGTCTCCTCCTAATATCTCCCGATCTTCCTTCTTCCCCTACCTCTCCTCCATCTCCGAAACTTACTCCTAATTAGAACACCTTAGGAAGCATTCCGTTAAAGATTTCAAAGAATGCAACATCGTGCCAGCTTGGCAGGGCCAGGCGCTTGTGGAATGTCGTGCCTCTCTGTTCTTCAAGGAAGACTTCGATCTTGCTGATGGGCCTACCTTTGAATCCGCCTCCTCTTTTTTGGTTTCGATGATGGCGTAAGTGAAGGCAATGATAGGGTGACGCTGTATCTAGACTGTGTGGAGATGCATCTCGTGAGAGAGATCGAGCTGAGATGGGAATCATTTTATTAGGCGTAGGGTAAGTTAGTTGGGTTCAATGGTGAGACTATGATGGCATGTAATAGGAAGGAGGTTGCGGTAGTTCCAGTCGAAGGGGAGGACCTGGATGCATTTTGCGTAGGGGTGGTGGAAATGAAGTGGCCAGGACTAGGGCGAAGCTTGCTTGGAGTGAAGTTCGTAGGATCCGACGGTAAGCGATTCGATTGACTATGGAGTGAGTAATCGAGAGGTGAAGTTTGCTATGATATGGGTTGCATTCATATCTCTGGTGTATAGGCATATGATTATATTTAAGAGAGATGAGTTTATATTTGGTAATTATAATTTAAAATGTAATTAGTTGAATAAATGAACTATTTAGTTTCAATAACTTATAAAATTCGTATCTTGCACATACAAGGTCCGATCGAGATGAAACTTTTTGCGTTGCGCTCGTATCAACAAGAGCTTCGTAATGGAACTAGTTTGGACGAATTCGAAGACCACTAATGTAACGAACGCGATTTTTCGTCGCTCGAAAATCGACATTAATACGTCCACTGTATCAACTGCCGAGCAATCGAATGCCGAAAAACCGAATTGTTATGGATAAAAAGAAGAGGTAGAAGAAGACAGAAGAAAAAGAAAGAAGAACAACAGAAAAACACAGAACAATATCAGAATCTCACATATCGCAGCGGAACAACATATAATAGATAAATGAATAATCTTTTAAACCAAAGAACTATATCATTTTATACATTACATCATCATCAGAGTTTACAACAACAATACAACACCAGACAGTTATATAAACTTGTCCTCACACAGAATACACAATGGAATAAATAATATCATATACAAGTGATACGCCTCGCCATCCAGCTCGCCACTGAGCTCCACAGCATCTCCTGAATCCAGAATGACCTGATAATCTGACACTAGACTGCCCGTGTGGAAATTGGTGGGCACCCAGAGTTTAGGAAGGAAACAATAAACTCCAGGTCAGTCATGGTGACTGGTGTGAGAACTAAAACAGTTATTTATCTTTAGACAATAACAAACAAAGGAAGTAAAAGACATTCTCCATGCTTTTGGAAAATGAAACTACCATAAGACCTCCCGCCACACACACAATGCAAACGCAGAATTGGAGGAGATTTCTTCTTATGATAGTCAAACATGCTTACTACGCAAAACAGATTATTTTGATATTATTATTAGTGCATAGTGCAGAAAAACATTTCGAAAGTATAATATTAATCTTAGCCAGCATAGGCATTTCACGTTATGCCTACTATAGCTACTATGTTCAATAGCAGGTTACCGCCACATTCCATAGCAGGTTATACAACTAAAACCGTACAAGCTTCATATTGTTTCTTTGGAGTTTCCAACAAATGGTCAGGCTAAGGAACTTCCTACCGCCACATGGGATCGCCTCTGGCTGGACGTCCCGAGAACTAACTAGCTCTCTGCCAACACAAGGCCGGGTTACCCCTGTAACTAGGTAACTCACGAATATGCCATTCCCCGGTCCTTTGGGACCTTTATCCGAGGCGCCTCGATAAACACACAATCACACAATAAATGAGATCGGAGTATCCACATAGGTTAAATACCAGGGCTCCATACCTGATACCACCCTTTTCCAGAAGGAAATGACATACCCTAAAGGGCGCGACCCTCATAACCTTGCCGCATATTCCTGTTTCGACCATTTCCGGGTTGTGAGGTCCTGACGAAGTCTCGTCCACAAAGCTACGCTTTTCCACAAAGCCACGCTTTGATAAAAAATGGTCAATAGATGATCATCACACAGCAACACTCAGCATGCCACACCACCAAATTGGGAGTATATCACTGATAAATTTCAACTACATAACCTCTGAACTCGTACGTCTCAGAGAAGGGTGTTAAGCTAAGAGAATAAATTCTCTGCCACCAACAGAAATGTATTTGAAAGAATCAGCTTTATATCTCATAATGTAATGTTAGACATTTTACCATACAAAGGTCTTTTCCCGGCTAACCCGAATAGTGAGCACAATATTTAAAACATCTGGATATGGAATTTCAATTAAGTCGCAACTAATTACCCAAATCCTTTCCTTTAAATGGTTTAAACAAATTACTATTTTAAATCTTTAAACAGAAAGATTTACTTCACAAAGTTTATTTGGTTTCACAAAGATTCATTCACAGATTTCCAAATCAATTTCCATTTCAATTTGATTAACCCATTAAATCTTAAAATTAAGATTTAATTTATAGCTTTCAAAACTATTCACAATTCAAGTCTTTTATAATATAAAAGATACACCTTTTGAAATACTCTTTGATTTCAAAATAAAGTTTAATCATCTTCACAAAGGTTAATTCATAGTTTTTCCAAACTATTTACAATTTCATTTCAACTTGAATTGTTTTCAATACAAAATTGGAAATCTTTTCACTTTATAAAAGCTATTATTATTTGGAAACAGATAGTTTTCATTTTGGGAAAAACTGGTTACATTTACACAGGTTAAAGCCATTCAAGTATAAACTTGAATTATAAATTTAAATTTCCCCAAGACCGTATTTTAATTGGTTAAAAACCCATATAAACACGTTTTATAATTATAAAATCTTTTAAACCAAAATTCCCAATTCATTGAATTCAATTTTAAAATATTGAATTCAAACTTAAATCAAATGATTTAAATTTCGATTTTATTAGGTTGTTTAAAATAACGTTTTATTTCTGAAACTCATTACAAAAACTTTCAATTCCAATTCCAAAACTATTTTGGATTCAAAAATTCAATTTTACAAATTTGATAAAAATCTGTGACTTAACCGATTTCTACGTGAAATCCACATTCGTGCGTGTATTGTGTAGTCCAAGGGTTTAACACAATAGTGCAACAACATTCAACCATCACAGATCAAATAAAACAATATAATTGATAAGCGGTATAAACGATAACGCTTATCTTTCATTCACAGATCACAGATATATATATCACAGATAAATAAATCACCAAAAATCAATTACCAAATGAATTTCTAAATCTATTTCCTTTTTAAAGTAAATTCCTTTTTAAGCAGATAAATTCCTTTATTTTCCAAACTATTCAAAAATCCAATTTTAAATAAAAAAATTCAATTTATAAATAATATTCTCGAAATCCATTTATTAAGCCTTTTTTCCATATTTGAAATTAATCTCAATACAATTCCAAAAATAAGACTTTATCTTTTAAACTCCTTTTAAATTTATCCAATTATCAAAAATAAAATTTTCGATAAATTTTCGACTTACATTTCGAAAATCCAATTTTATTCATTTTCGGTATCCAATGATACCAAAAATATATTCGGCTAATTTTATAGCCGTCAACAATTTCAATCACAATTATAATCACACAGCGATTATAAATAAATCAACACACAACATTGAAATAAATTCAAATGTTTGAGGAATCCAGTTGGATCCCTCCAACCTGTTTCTCTGCATCCACAGATGTTAGCACAATACCAATTTCACTTCAATGTGAAATTAACGCGGTATATGGGATTTATAAAATACTATCCGTTATTATGCGGCGCAATAGGGTCTCATCCGCTATATAATGCGGGAAATCAACTCCAAGTACATATATAATACCAATTCCACTCAATGTGAAATTATCGCGGTATATGTTTTAATAAATAACCTCCGCTTACTATACGGCGTATAGGGTCTATTTAACACAATAGATAACAATTTATCATCCAATTCAAACAATCAACACCATCAATAATTTTAAATCTAACTATTTAAAATTTAAATCGAAACAAAACATTCGATTGAGTGAGAAGTTCTCACCTTGCTTTCAATAACGGTTGCTGTATTTATTTCAAATAAAATTAAACGCGCGTTTACTTCTACTCAAAATTTTCACTGACTCCAATTGACTCCAAACCAGCTCCATTGCGTAGTGCTCGTCGAGTCAATTCCAACGCAAAAGGTTTCGTAATTTTTCGACCTCGTATGAACAAATTACAGCAATTTAAAGTTTGAACGATTTAATATAAATCAATTTACACATTTCCTTTTAATTTTCAAACCCTTAACCTATCAGAGCCGTTGATTTCAGATGATGGAAACCTGGCCACGCGTTTGTTCTTCCCCGCTCCTCCAGTTTTCAACGTGAACGAGAACCTAAACGCCGCCTCTTCTTTGTGAATTAACGCAACCCAACCATTCACGTCGAAGCCGATCAACCACCACCAATACACGCGGCTACCAGAGCCCTACCCTCGCCGAGAACAACGTTCAACTCGGTCGCCCCTATGTCTTGAAACCCGAGCCCAAAGCATGAACGAACGTAATGAATTTCCCATCGATCTACTCACTCAAACTCGATCATGACCGTTCATATTATAGATCTCGATGCGCTCTTCCCTTTTGTAGTTGAAGAGTTTTTGTAAAAGTGGATAGATTGAAAGAATTTGAGGGAGAAAGAGGACACGTTTTCGTCCATTAATTTCAGAATGGGCGGCTACACTAGAAACCCTAGGGTTTGTTTGCAAAACAAAGAAATGAAGTCCTTTTATAGAAATTTCTCCAAACACTATTCATCCAAAATTTTCCGAACTCCAAACGAAGCGTGCCGGTTGGTGTTTGTAAGGTTTTACCCGCGTTCCTAACACAATGGAACATGTTTCGGGAGCTAATTCGATCGTATGTGCGAGTTACGGAATTAAACGATCAAATTTAAATTAAATCGATTAAACCGATTTCAATGCGTTTTAACTTGCCCCGGACAAACGACAACTCCGATTGCTACGAAAATTGAAATCTTACAATAATATCACATTACGGATCCGATGAAACTGGTTTCGTTAAAATCCGAGACCGTTTGAAAAATGGTCATTTTTAGTCGTCGATTAAATGTTAAAATATTCAATTTTTACAATTCAACTTTTAATTCAATTTTAAAAGTTTACAAACATCATTCCAACTCCAATATTATTTAATATAATTTTATAAATCATTTTTTTAATCACATTAAACCCGATTTCCAATTATTTCTGGAATTTCAAATATTTAACTATCGATTTAATTATCCAATTAAATCACCATATTCAAAATTAAATTTATTCGACTAATAAATCTTACTTGTTAATATTTAAAATCAATTAAATATACGAATTTCAAATGATGGAAATTCTGGGTCGTTACAATTGAAATTTGGGCTAAAATAGGACGTCGTCCGGTTTTAGTTCCAAACCGAAACGCTTCGGCGACAGCAGGAAATTTCGGTGAGTTAATCTTACCATTTTGGATAACTAGTTTAATTTATAGTAGATAAAAATTGATGAATGATTGTTTGGATGAATTACTATATTTATATTAGTTGGGTTGAATATTCCCACCGATTGGAGCGGATAATACACTACGCGCCAGCATAATAGTAGATGACCCTTTTTATTTGCGATATCCCACCTCGAAGCAGTGATCAAAATTTTGTGATTATATGACATCTGTGGATGTAGGGAAATGTAGGATCGATTTCACCCTAGAGGGGGCAGGATGAATAGGGTGATACTATTAATTATAAAATTATTGCGGAAGTTTATATAAAATAATTTCAACACAGATCACAGCAGAATAATATCAGCACAGATAATAGCAGAATAGTAAATGCAGAAAATAGAACACACAGATTTACCCAGCTTCGGCAAAACCCTGCCTACGTGCTGCCCCCAAGGTTTCTACTAGAAATTAGATAGTCAGACGCTTACACACGTAAACTTGCGACACCCGCTATCGACTAACCTAACTCTACGCTCAAAACCCTGCCACAACTCAGCCACTGAGTTGCGAATTCTCAAACTACGCCACGTAGTTTGTCCCCTAGTCACACGACTAGAAATTACAACGGTTTAAAAGAAGAATTTTAAATTTAAAAACAAATTAAAAAATAAAACCCTAATTTTAAAAATATTTAGCCCAATAGAAATTGAAAGAAGCCGGCCAAAAAAATTCAGTCATAAGAAAATTAGTTCGTTCCCCATTTTCGTTTGTATATTCCTTCGGCCCGATGTCTTTGCGATTATGGTTGCTCCTCGTTCGTTCCTCTCAGTAGAAAATTAGGGCTTGTGAAATTGAGTCGTCGCTTCAATTGGTTGCTGATGCTTCGATTTCTTTTCTTCGATCAATTAGATTATTCGCGGCTTCTTCAATTTAGTCGAGTACGATTGTTAAAACTGGTATGTGCTTTTTCTTTTCAATTTGCCTATGCTCAACTTTGATTCGAGTTGAATGATTATTCTTTGTTGCTTGAACTCGAATGCTCTTTACGGCCGATGACGATTGGGTTTAAATAGGAATCAAATTCCTATATTCTCGTTCGTTCTGATGATTTGAATTCGTCAATTATTTTATCTCTGGCCGTTCGATTTTGTTTTGATGCTGGTGATTGTTCTAACTTTGTCACTTCGTATATTTTGTTACTTGATTCCCACGGTGTTGATTCAGACTTGGTTGGATTTACTTGGTCATCACGGTATTGTTTTTCTGGTACTTTGACTTCGGTCACTTTGATTTTGTGAACATATTTTGGGTTCGGCACTGTCTTGATTTGAAACTGTTGTTCCATGATTTTTGAACTCGTTTTCAACTGTGACTTCGACATTGCTTTGAACTGCACGTTGAAATCTCCTCTGTCTTTGTTCGAACTAGCTGTGTCACTTGCTTATGCTGCTACTGTTTCATTTGATATAGATATGTATGTGTATACATATATATGCATATATGTATAGTTGTATTTGTATTGCTTGCTTGTCTCGGATTTGGCTTTGTTCGAACTTGCCACCACGGTTTGTTCATCTCTGCTTGATTTTGTTCGTTGTTGCTCCATTGTTTTGTCTGGTATTTGTTTATATGATATTATGATGAGTTGCATTGAGCTCATGTGCACTGATGCATCGAGTCTGCACTGGATTGAGTCATGTTTTAACTGGTATGGTGCAGTGTGACTATATAGTATGCAATGCTTGGAGATTCATGTATGGTTGCAGTCTTTAGTCTCATTGATGCATTGCATTTTTCCTTGAGTCACTGTGTATTGGTTCCTGCATACTTTGTGGATCAGCGATGCATTGTTGTCATATATATATATATATATGTATATGTATATATATATATATATGAACTAGTTGCTATATTGCTTATGGTTTCATGATGTATTGTTTAAGTTAGTTTGCTCTTCCCTATCTACTGTCTCTAGTCTCACTTTTGAAGCTTGATTCACTGATATTTGAGTCTGCACTGTGCATTGCATGCATACATGTTGTACCTGTTATTGTTGAGGCAGAACACATTGAATTTATGTCTTTGAGCTTGGGCATGTGTGCTTCATGTAGTCTAGTTGTCACTGTTGTGTGGTTCGATGCACTTGAATATGGTCTTCATGTAAATTGATGGTGTGTTCATTGTTTTCTTTGTAGTCTGGTATAGATTTGGTTTCACTGTACTTGATCCTCTGAGTTGCTTGTAGTTGTGTTGTACAGAATTGGTATTTGCTTCAATTTAGTTTGGTTCACTTTGAACTTCATGTTGATTTTTGAAATCGCACCTGAGTTGAATCCAGCAAAAAGCTCGGGTTTGACCTTGTGCTAATGACGTGACTTTATTTATATTTCACTTGAGTTGAACCCGGCTTTTAATTTGGGTTTGACCTTGTGCTCACCTATCCATGTAGATTTTATCAAGTGTATATCGGTGTGCACGGCCTTGTGGCATGTACAGTGATACACTGTGCATGTCACAAGTTGTTCGTGTTTGATGAATTCAGAATTAAATGATGACGAACAACCCAAATAACTGAAGCAAATAATATTTTTAAAATCACATTTTATTTTATACCGCAAAAATATTTTATTTTCAATTTTACTGCGTCAGTGTAGATTTTTGCAGATTGCTCAGATGCTGGATTCAATCTGGACTGGAGTTGAAGATAAATACGAGTTGAGTGAACGAGTAATATGCAGTGAGGTCCAAATGTAAATGTGAATTGTGATGTAATCAAATTTGTATTGTTAATTGTATATATACAGTGAGAGCTTGAATTTGTACTATTCAAAATTGTAATAAATATTTGTTTGAATAAAATATTTGTTTAACTTTAAATTCTGTGTTATTTATTTAATTCAGCAAATATTTATTTAATCTGTGAGAATAAAATAGTAAATTAACAAATACATTTAAATGAATATATATATATATGTTTATTATCATTAAACAAAAATCATATACTCGCATATTCAACAATCTCCCCCTTTTGATGATAACAAACATATATTTAAGATTTTGAATTTGTTAAATGTATTTGATCATTCAATTTGCCCCCCCTATTTGAATGCTCCCTCTCTACCCAAAACTCCCCCTTCATATATGCATGTGAATAAAAATATGCAAATGAGCTTAGATGCAAATAGAAAATATCTGACCTTTATTTGGCAAAATCTTAACTTTTCTCTCCCCATTTTGTTATCAGCAAAAGAGTAATAGTATTAGAAAAATAGAGATAAAGTGATAAACATTAATACAACATTAATATTTAATTGACTATAAATATTAAATTTCAATAAAAAATCAAACAAAAATCATAAATACTCTATTTGATGCATATTCCACTTTAGAATGATAGGGATGATGTCATCATATAAAACCATATAGTTGTGTCTATTTGTGGTATATTTATATAAGGAATTTGAATATCTACTAACCATGCATAACCGTTAGGACTTTTAAATGAGATTAGTATTATTTCAAATTTAAAAAAATAAATGAATTCAAGTATCTTCTAACCACGCATAACCGTGAGGACTTTTAAATGAGCATGGAAGCACATAATCAAAAATTTCAAGTAATTCACCCATGCATAACCGTGAGGACTTTTAAATGAGAGTGAATACTTTGGATGTTTTTATTTGCTAAAAATATAATAAAATGAAAAACGAATGATTCCCGTTTAAAATACCACATATTGACATACTATATTGGATTTTAATGAGTGATGGTCGATAGAAATATGATAGAAATAGAAATGGTCATGGAATTTTTACCAAACAAAAGTTTTCATAACTCTTGTTTAAATTTCTAAAGAAATTTACTAATTATACTGTCTCAAGTTATAATATATGATTAATATCAACACTCATCACTTTTTCAATCACTATTTACCTTTTTGATAATTAGTAGGGGGTCAGATTAGTTAATGCAGTCATTTAAAAACAAATCCAAAAATAATAAAAAATTTCAAAATGACTAATCTGAAACAAGGTCAACAAAAATGATTTTTTAGAAGAGGTTTTATAAGAAAAATGTCTTCTATTTGAAAAATTATTTCAAGTGAAAAATATGCAGATATTTTCTTTAAAAAACGATGCAGCTATCGAATTTCTCAATATAAATCACGTTCCACTAGTAATTTTTCTATCAACTAGATTACTAGTGTAATCGACATCCGAATTTTCCTTCAACTCAAAATTATCAATAGTTGAATGTTATAGACTAGATCGTGATGTGTGCAACAAAATATCTCAAAATCCTTTTTAACAGCTTTTAAATGAAATTGAATTGAAGCCGTGCAAGTTTAAATATAGTGACCATAGTGTCAGCCGTAAAGTAACCACTATATACACGTGTATCAAGAGTAATCATCAATCATCATCAATAGTCCACACAAATAGTTCAAAGATGATTGGTTAACAATTTTGAATAAGTCAGAATCAAAATCATCATTCATTCCTTTATCAATAACTGGCTGAATTAAATCAAATTATGGTGCAGATTATCACATTTAATATAACATTAAATATACCGTTACCTCTTTTACCTTTACGATAATTTTTCATTATTTCCCATTGTGATTCTGCCACCTTTATACTAGGCTAAGGAACTTTGATTTGTCGCCCGTTGTGTTTCTGGAACAGCCAGAATCCAGATAACACTGTTGTTGCTCCTTAACCTGCCAACACACCTACACGATAAAAGATTTTTGTGACCTATTTGTTTTTATAGGTCCATGGTTGTTAGTGGCAAATGATTTTAAAAAATAATTTTGTGGAGACCCAAAACTATTTATATACGTTCCTTTCGGCACCTAGATTTGTTTGACTTTGAGGGATTTTATATTCGTGCCTTTTGGAACCCAAATTGGAATAGTTTTCACATTTTTGGGTCTATACCAGTAAATATTTTGAATGTGTCCAAATTTTCTACAAATTATGCACATGGAATTGACTTGTTTAATTTCACCACCAACACGTATAGATTGAGTATACCCAAGTCCTTGTCTATTAATATTGACTGTTTGTTTTCCTATTAGCATATTCAACGATCTTTCACTTTTGGAAAATTTTCTTAAGGTCGTTGACAGTTGTTGGACTTGTGTTTTTAGTAATTCATTTTCGTTCAATAATTGTGTGCACTTTTTAATAGAGTTTTCTCTCCTAGTATTTTCACTTTCCTTCAAAATCAGAATTTCATTTTCAAGCGATTTAACTTTAATTCCTGATTTTTTAATCTCTTCTTCAAGTGATGGACACTTATCATACTTAGGGATCTTGCTTTGATAGTTTTTAACTAATTGATCAAGATGTTTATTTAAATCTATCAAAGTATCTCTTTGTGATTCAATTTTAGCGTATTTCTCCCTAATTCGTTCAAAACAGCCATTTACTTCGTGGAAATATATAAGTAATTATGAGTGAGTAAGTTTAGATACCTCGCTTGGCTCGTCATCATTGCTATCAGTTATATCACCTCGAAGGCACATATCTCCTTTCTCACTCTCACTGCTAGTACTTTTATAATCATCATCACTTTTATTCCACATGGCTGCAAAATTTCTCCTTTTTGATTTCATTTCTTCGCCGTGTCGATTTCGAGGACAATTGGGCTTGATGTGTCCGAGTTGATTGCACTTGTGGCAGATGATCTCCTACTTTTCCGGGTTATCTAGTGATTTGGCTATTCTGCTTTTCAATTTTTGATTTAGAGCTGGATTTCTATATTTGCGGTTCCACTTTTTGTATCTCTTCATTAGTAACACCAACTCAGCTGCTCCATCATCATCATCCTCATCACAACTGCCTTTTACCAATCCTGTTAAGCATATTTCTTTAACTGAGTCGGTTGTGGAGGATTTCTCATTGCTGTTGACTTTTGCATTATATATTGCATCAAAGGTATTCCAGATTTCCTGTGCACTTTCACAATGAGAGATAAAGTTAAAATTATCTTGATTAATATGAGAATATAATATATGCATAGCAAGAGCATTATTTTCCTTATCTATTATATCACACCCATTTTTAATAATATCCCAACATTTAGAATTAACATATTTTAAATAAAATTCCATTTTTAATTTCCAATTCAAAAAATCTGTTCCATCAAAAACAGGAGGGATAATACTGGAACGACCCTCAGCAAAAGCATTAGAAGAAGCCATTTTAAAAATTCAAATTTAAAAAAATTGGTCTTTGAAAAATCAAACTTTTTAAAACAAAAATGGCTTTTATTCCTAGCTTTGATACCACTTGTAGGATCGATTTTATCCTAGAGGGGGGGGGGTGAATAGGGTGATACTATTAATTATTAAAATTATTGCGGAAGTTTATATAAAATAATTTCAACACAGATCACAGCAGAATAATATCAGCACAGATAATAGCAGAATAGTAAATGCAAAAAATAGAACACACAGATTTACCCAGCTTTGGCAAAACCCTGCCTACGTGCTGCCCCCAAGGTTTCTACTAGAAATTAGATAGTCAGACGCTTACACACATAAACTTGCGACACCCGCTATCGACTAACCTAACACTACGCTCAAAACCCTGCCACAACTCAGCCACTGAGTTGCGAATTCTCAAACTACGCCACGTAGTTTGTCCCCTAGTCACACGACTAGAAATTACAACGGTTTAAAAGAAGAATTTTAAATTTAAAAACAAATTAAACAATAAAACCCTAATTTTAAAAATATTTAGCCCAATAGAAATTGAAAGAAGCCGGCTCAAAAAATTCAAGCTTAAGAAAATTAGTTTGTTCCCCTTTTTTGTTTGTATATTCCTTCGGCCCGATGTCTTTGGGATTATGGCCGCTCCTTGTTCATTCCTCTCTGATGAAAATTAGGGCTTGTGAAATTGAGTCGCCACTTCAATTGGTTGCTGATGCTTCGATTTCTTTTCTTCGATCAATTAGATTATTCGCGGCTTCTTCAATTTAGTCGAGTACGATTGTTCAAACTGGTATGTGCTTTTTCTTTTCAATTTGCCTATTCTCGACTTTGATTCGAGTTGAATGATTATTCTTTGTTGCTTGAACTCGAATGCTCTTTACTGCCGATGACGATTGGGTTTAAATAGGAATCGAATTCCTATATTCTCGTTCATTCTGATGATTTGAATTCTTCAATTATTTTATCTCTGGCCGTTCGATTTTGTTTTGATGCTGGTGATTGTTCTGACTTTGTCACTTCGTATATTTTGTTACTTGATTCCCACGGTGTTGATTTCTGACTTGGTTGGATTTACTTGGTCATCACGGTATTTTTGTTCTGGTACTTTGACTTCGGTCACTTTGATTTTGTGAACATATTTTGGGTTCGGCACTGTCTTGATTTGAAACTGATGTTCCATGATTTTTGAACTCGTTTTTGACTGTGACTTCGGCATTGCTTTGAACTGTAGTTTGAAATCTCCTCTGTCTTTATTCGAACTAGCTGTGTCACTTGCTTATGCTGCTACTGTTTCATTTGATATAGATATGTATGTGTATACATATATATTCATATATGTATACTTGTACTTGTATTGCTTGCTTGTCTCGGCATTGGCTTTGTTCGAACTTGCCACCACGGTTTGTTCATCTCTTCTTGATTTTGTTCGATGTTGCTCCTATGTTTTGTCTGGTATTTGTTTATATGATATTGTGATGAGTTGCATTGAGCTCATGTGCACTGATGCATCGAGTCTGCACTGGATTGAGTCATGTTTGAACTGGTACGGTGCAGTGTGACTATATAGTCTGCAATGCTTGGAGATTCATGTATGGTTGTAGTCTTTAGTCTCATTGATGCATTGCATTTTTCCTTGAGTCACTGTGTATTGGTTCCTGCATACTTTGTGGATCAGCGATGCATTGTTGTCATATATATATAAACTAGTTGCTATATTGCTTCTGGTTTCATGATGTATTGTTTAAGTTAGTCTGCACTTCCCTATCTACTGTCTCTGGTTTCACTTTTGTAGCTTGATTCACTGATATTTGAGTCTGCACTGTGCACTGCATGCATACATGTTGTACCTGTTATTGTTGAGGCAGAACACATTGAATTTTTGTCTTTGAGCTTGGGCATGTGTGCTTCATGTAGTCTGGTTGTCAATGCTGTGTGGTTCGATGCACTTGAATATGGTCTTCATTTATATTGATGTTGTGTTCATTGTTTTCTTTATAGTCTGGTATGGATTTGGTTTCACTGTACTTGATCCTCTGAGTTGCTTGTAGTTGTGTTGTACTGAATTGGTATTTGCTTCAATTTAGTTTGGTTCACTTTGAACTTCATGTTGATTTTTGAAATCGCACCTGAGTTGAATCCAGCAAAAAGCTCGGATTTTACCTTGTGCTAATGACGTGACTTTATTTATATTTCATTTGAGTTGAACCCGGCTTTTAATTTGGGTTTGACCTTGTGCTCACCTGTCCCTGTTGATTTTATCAAGTGTATATCAGTGTGCACGGCCTTGTGGCATGTACAGTGATACATTGTGCATGTCATAAGTTGTTCGTGTTTGATGAATTCAGAATTAAATGATGACGAACAACCCAAATAACTGAGGAAAATAATATTTTTAAAATCACATTTTATTGTATACTGCAAAAATATTTTATTTTCAATTTTATTGCGTTAGTGTAGATTTTTGCATATTGCTCAGATGCTGGATTCAATCTGGACTGGAGTTGAAGATAAATACGAGTTGAGTGAACGAGTGATATGTAGTGTGATGACCCGGAATTTTTGTATATTTGAAATTGGAATATTTAATTAATTTTAAATATTCAGAGATTAATTATTTACTTAAATTTCAAATATCGCTGTTTATTGAGTAATTTAATTATTAAATTAAATTATTTGAAGTTGGATAAAATAGTAAATTTGGTATTCTAAGCTAATTAAAAAAATATTTTCAAAGCTTGTAAAATTCATATAAATAATCTTGAAGGTAATAGAACTTTTAAAATTGAATTTGAAAGTGTTTTGTTCAGTTTTTAAAATATATCGTTTAAATTGAAATTAAAAATAGCCTTCCGAGGCACAGTCTCGGAATTCGACGAAACCAGTTCCATTGGATCCGTAATATTGTATTATTATCGGATTTCAAATTTCGTAGTGTTTGGAGTTGTTGTGTGAGCGTACGATATATAAATGCGTTGAAATTTGTATCGAATTAAATTTAAATTTTATATCTATATTTGGTCAACATCAGCTGCTATTCTTTCATTTCTCAAACACGGTAGTAAAGCGTTTGATGCACGCTTTCCATTTCATTAACTCGTGCAGTCTCTGTTCCAGAGATATTTTCCCTTTACTCGGTATATCACGCTATCTTATCTTCCTTCTTTTGAAAGCCAAGCCTTCACCTTGTTTCCTCCTTTCAATCTAAATAAAATGGCCGAATCCTTTTAAAAATAAAAAAATAAAATCGCATTCTAAAATTCACGGATCGAAACCAAACCCTCCAAAAATCGTGAAACACTGCACTCCTTTCTTCATCTCTAACAAAACTCAAATCCCATTTTGAACCTTGAATCGCGGTCGTATGAAGCGATTTGCGTTCGAACTTTGATTGGAAGCTAGGGCTAGTTTATGATAGCAGCAACGAACGAGGAAGAGATGAAGCTTGAATCGCGATAGCTGGGAGACGCGTGTGACGTAGCTGCGTGGGCTTCCGTTGGAAATTGCGTGGTCGAAGCAAGTCTAGTTCGTTCGTCGTCGAGCTGAAATGATTTGAGAGGAGGTGTCGATTCGATAGGAAGCTGGGTAACTCGAGTAGCCTCCATCCGAGATCGAGGCATTTTGAACGAGCTTCGGGGATGGTGATGGCTGTAAGGAATGGGTCGAGAGCACGGGGAAGGGGAGCAGGGGAGTGGCGATGCTTGGCTGAACTCCACGAGATCTGGTCTCGTTCCAGATAATGAAGTGGCAAAGCATTTCGAAGCACGCGTGGTTGCAGTGGCGTGAGTGTCAGAGCTGGGTCTCATTTTGTGGATTTTGAGCAACTCGTGATGGGGGATTCCGGTGCGTTGTGGAGAGGATTGCCGATGTGTTGGATGGGGCATTCTGATTTTTCGGCAGTAAGGTATTTTGTTAACCTATTTGCAAATTAGGTGATTAAATGAATGTATTATAGGATGAAATCTATAACAGGAAAAAAAATATATTCATATGCAGTTTGGAAATAAAAAATATATTCATATGCTTTTCCGTACCCCTTGAATAGACACTAATCTCCATCTATTTACTCAAGGTGAACGAAAAACCGAACCATTAAGGTTTTAAAAGAAGAGGTAGAAGAAAAGATAGAAGAAAAGAGAAAGAAGAAACAAAAGAACAACATCAGAAACAGAAACAATATCAGAATCTCACATATCGCAGCGGAACAATATATAATAGATAATCACTAGTCTTTTCAAATAAAGAACTATATCTTTTTATACATACATCAATCATCAGAGTCAATATACAACAATGGACAGTTATATACTTGTCCTCATACAGAATACACAGCGGAATAAATATATCAGATACAAATACTACGTCTCGCCATCCAGCTTGCTTCCAAAGCTCCAGAATATCCTGATAATATAACTCTAGGCTGCCCGTGTGGAAACTGGTGGGCACCCAGAGTTTAGAAGGGAACAATAAACTCCGAGTCAGTCATGGTGACTGGTGTGAGATCGTAAAACAGTTATTCTTTAACATAAACAACAGGATAATTTTAAAGTCAATTCGAAATGCTTTTGGAAAATGAAACTACCATAAGACCTCCCACCACACACACAATGCAAACGCAGAATTGGAGGAGATTTCTTCTTATGATAGTCAAAGATGCTTACTACGTACAATCAAATCATTTTTGATATTATTATTAGTGCATAGTGTAGAAAACATTTCGAAAGTATAATATTAATCTTAGCCCACATACGACCAGTATCGTATGCCTACTATAGCTACTATGTTCAATAGCAGGTTACCGCCACATTCCATAGCAGGTAATACAACTAAAACCGTACACGTCGCGTATTGTTTCTTTGGATTTCCAACAAATGGTCAGGCTAAGGAACTTCCTTTCCTCCTGCCGAATAGGATCGCCTCTGGCTGGACGTCCCGAGAGACAAACTGCTCTCTGCCAAACAAGGCCGGGTTACCCCTGTAACATGTAACTCACGAATATGTCATCACCCGGTCCTTTGGGACCTTTATCCGAGCGCTCGATATCCAACATCACACATCATAAAGAAAGTGTATCCACATGAGTAAGTATCTGGGCTCCATACCATGATACCACCCCTTTCCAGAAGGAAATGACATACCCTAAAGGGCGCGACCCTCATAACCTTGCCGCAACATTCCTGTTTCGACCATTTCCGGGTTGTTGAGGCTCGATGAAGTCTCGTCCACAAAGCTACGCTTTCTCAAAAAGCCCTGCTTCGGGTCAAACAAAATGATCAACCTATGATCACAAAGATATAAGATCAAACAAACGATCATATCACAAATGATCAAACACTGATCATTTCACAGCAATACTCAGTATGCCACGTTACCAACTTGGGATATATCGCTGATAAATTTCAACTACATAACCTCTGAGCTCGTACGTCTCAAAGAAGGGTGTTAAGCTAAGAGAATAAATTCTCCGCCACCAACAGAGATGTATTTGAAAGAAATCAGCTTTATATCTCAAATTGTAACGTCAGACACACAATCCATACAAGTCTGTTCCGGGATCGAACAGAACCGAAGGCACTTCTCACGAAGCCCTTGCATATCCGGATAATTTTCAATCACGTCGGGACTTCCCGTCACTAAGGATGATAAAACCTCTAAACCGGAGATCAGCCGATGTAGAGTAACTCGACGGTAATCCTTCCGTTTTCAAAAATATCCGGTCTTCAACACCGGTCTTCAAATGCGATTCATAACGACGTATCACATATTCGGAATGGGTTATACGACCCCATGGTCCTTTCCCGGCTAACCCGAATAGTGAGCGATTATTCAAAAACAAGTGTGGCATTCAAATTCATCCAATTCACAACAAATACCTATCTAAAGGTAATTATTGATAGTCGGTTATTTAACTATCAATAAAGATGCGCAACATCATCAGATTCCAAATAATTTTCCAAATTATTTATTTTCCAAAATATCTTTTCTAGATATATAATTTCCCACACTTAACCGTTTGAAAACAAATTTCAAATCAATTTCCACATTTCAATTTATCTTTAAAAGATAAAATCTCAAAACAGTTCATTTCATATTGGAAAAGCATTTCCATACTTATTTAATAATAAGTATTTCACAAATCATTTATTTTCAACATTTGAAAATATTCGATATACTTAAATCAATATTAAGTATATATTCATTCTTTAAGGAAATCATACATTTTAACATTTATTTGAGTCAAAACGGATGTTGCGTAAAACATCGTTACGACGACTCAAAATCACTAGTATAGGGATTCGAAATTTAGATAGATATATGAATCCCAATACCATACAAAAAAAAAATATTTCCTTTCGGAAACCATTTACTATAACAACAGTGTTATAGTCCATCATTTCCTTATTCTTCGAAAACGTCTATTTCAACAATAAATGTTGAAATCTATGTATTCGATACTTATCACGTTTTAAAACATCTTTTAAAACAATTACTTCATTTCTGTAATATCGCTTTCCCAAAACAAGTTCATTTTACTTAACAATATATTCACTATCCAAAATCGTGAATATACTTTACTATTTACATTTCGCTATTTTCTACACGTTTTATTTTGATAATAATTCGCTATCCAAAATCGCGAATATATCTCCTTTGATAATCTTCTATATTTAATTTATCAAATTCAATCGATTTGTTTCCGAATTTATAAAACAACGTTTGTAAATTCCATTTTCTATTTTCTATAACAACTCCGGTTTATAATCTCATTTTAATAACTTCAAAAATTCACTTATAAGAATAAGTGATTTCGGATTTATAAAACAACTTTTATAAATCACATTTGTACTTTATAACGATTTCAACTTACAAAAATCATTTCATTTTGCAATTTCTATTTATATCCCATCTAAGTGCAAAAGTCAAATTTATAAGTAAATTACTTATAAATCGTTTATTCTACAACATCTATTCACTTTATAACTTCACGTTATAAATCTATTTATTTCATTCACTTATGAAATCCTTTTTATACTTCTTTTTAACACTTATAAAAATTCGTTTTATAAGTCCAATATTTCGATTTATAAAATATCAATTTTTATAAATCTTTTTATACAAATCGTTTATAGTTATTCAAAAATCCCAACTTAAACCATTTTATAAATAAATCGACTTTTATTTCAAAAACGACACATCGGTTATATTTCACTAAAAATTATAACTTTTATAACTTTAAAATTTTACGTTTATAAATCGATTCAAAAATTCCATAAAACGTATATTTTCAAAAATCACTTTAAAAACCCTTTTAAAATAACAGTCGTTATTTTTACATTTCAAAACTGAATCTGATGATGCAACAACATCAATTAGTCCATCACAACAGTCAATATCATATATCAATATGATAACAGAATATATCACAATATCTGTAAATAATCAATACGGTGAGGAATCCAGTTGGATCCCTCCAACCTGTTTCCCTGCATCCAAAGACGTTAGCACAATACCAATTCCGCTCCAGTACGGAATTATCGCGGTATATAGGTTTTTATAAATCCGCTTACTAACGGCGCAATAGGGTCTCATCCGCTATACGAGGCGGGAAATCAACAATCCAATATATACATATGCCAATATGTATATACTGCTATATATATAGATATATCCTATCATATCTAATAGCACATTCAAACAGTCAATCATAAATCAATAACTGTAAATAATTCCACATTCAAATTTGAGTGAGAAGATCTCACCGAGATTTTAATTCCGTTCCAGCGTTTATTTCGAATGAAATTAAACAGCCGTTTAATTTCACTCAAAATTTTCACTGACCCTGATCGCTTCCAATCCAGTTGCATCGCGTAGTATTCGACGATACGAAGCCAACGCTTTTCGTTTCGTAATTTTCCGACCTTGCAGCAAAGAGTTATCACATTTCAAAGTTTACTCGATTTTTAAATACAAATAATAATTACAATTTCATTTTAAAATTTAACCTAATTTTTATCACAACCCTCCATTTTGAAACCAGTAGATCTAGGCCGCATGTGACGTTCTTCCACGCGCGTTTGTTCTTCCCCGCTCACCAGTTTCTTTCGAACGCGAACAACCCACTAAGTCATCGAACCAAAACCGATCGCCCCACCTCCAACGTTCAACGATAATTCGATCGACCACCGCCATTGCAGAGCTCGACCCCACGCGCACCCATGCCTACCACCGTTCGAAGCTCGGTGGTCTAAAACCCTCGATTTTCATGTTCGAACGGAGCACGAACGCACTCCCCTAACTTCCCCCAGACAGCCTTAAATATGATCACCACCGGTCAAATGATAGAATTCAATGAGTGCTATGATTTCTTAGTTGGAGGAATTTCGAATTACTGCGTGGATTTCAAAAGAAAAGAGGAAGAAGGGCAAGAAGTATCGGCCATTGATATAGAAGGTGGCGGCAGCTGAAGATAGAATTAGGGTTTTCTTTTTTTCTTTCTTTTTATTTTGAGAATAATGGGCTATTTATAGAAAACTGATCGAACACTATTCACCCGGAATTTCCAAACTCCGATTCACGCGCGGTCACCATCGTTTCTAGGGTTTATCCCGTGTTCCGGACACAATGGAACAGGTTTCGAAAGCTAATTCGAACATCTGTGCGAGATACGGAGAAAAACGATCAATTTAAATTAAACCGATTTAAATCGATTTCGAGGCGTTTTAATTTGTACCGGACAAACGGTAAATCCAAAAATTACGAAATTTGAAATCTTACAATAATATCACATTACGGATCCGATGAAACTGGTTTCGTCGAAATCCGAGACCGTTTGAAAAATGACTATTTTAACTCGACGATTTAAAATTAAAACGATATCGATGCGTTTTGAGCTGCCACGGTCAAATGACAACTCCGATGGATACGAAAATTGAAATCCGATAATAACTAACTATTACGGATCCAATGGAACTGGTCTCGTTCAATTCTGAGACTGTTCGAAAATTGGCTATTTTTACAGTCGATAATTAAATATTAAAATATTCAATTTTCACAATTTAACTCCAATTTCAATTTTAAGAGTTCTATAACCTTTCTATAACTCCAGTATGATCAAATAAAATTTCCCAAATCATTTTCAATCATTTTAACTCGATTTCCAATTATTTCTGGAATTTCACTATTTAATTTATCGATTTAATTGACCAAATTAAATCCAATATTCGAATAATAAATTATTCGACTTCTTAATTCCATTTATTAATATTTAAAATCAATTAAATATTCAAATTTTAATTATCAAAAATTCTGGGTCGTTACAGACTTCCCCCCTTAAAAGAATTTCGTCCTCGAAATTACAAGTTAGGAAAAAGGTCCTTAACTCGTCTACTCTTTTTCTCAAATTCAATAACTTTATCAATTTTTCAAAACAAATCTTTCTACTAAAGATTCGTTATTATCTCAACTAACTTTCTAAACCTTTCATAGTTTTCAAACAATATCGTTTACTTCAAAATTCAAATTCGAGTTTAAATTCAAATTTTAATTTCAAAATTTTCTCAAAAATTTTCTAACACTCGAAATTTTCGAAAAATTTCGCCAGCGTCTCCTTTGCGCGGCTAATACGGCACGACTACAAAACGTCCCTACGGACTCTCAGATTTCAAAAAGAAAAAGAAAAAGCCAAGCGGCTAGAGAAATAAGTCATCAAATCTCATATTCGAATTTAAATACATACCTTTTTCGAGCAATTCAAATTTATCTTCGAAATTATATTCCAATTCCTTTATACCTGTATATCCTACTAGCCATAATATCTAGTTGCATATATTCAAACCATTTCGTACATTCAATTACAATTCCAGTTTCATTCACTTTTGTTCATTTCCAAAATTTGATTTCAATTTACCCTTTGGTTAAATCTACTGTCATTTAAACTGGATTTCCAATTCGAATTCATTTTACTTTTCTTCAAATTTTATCGATTCAACTTCATTAACACTTAATGAATTTATATACAATCAACTAACAATCATCAAACAATCAATGCATATTCAACATAACCATTATTATTTGATTTCCATTCAATTTAGTTCAGCACCTTTAATTTCAATTGACTTACATTCAATTTATTCAGTTTCTTCAATGAATTAACATTTACATTCAATTGATTCATTAGTTCAATAGCTAATCCATTTCACATTTCATGTTGAAGTTCATTTATATAACTCAAGTTCATATTCATTTAATTCATTTTGATTATTTACTTCGACACCAAAATCAATTCAAATCAACACTTAAGTTATACCCCATTAAACATCGTTTGTTTAACTTAACTTACATTTCCACTTATAAATCCAAAATTCAAATTTCAATCCTATTTAACTTTTACCAAGGTCAAATTTCTTCACTTATTCAAAATTCATATTAAATCCAGATTTCATATTCCACAATCTCAACTTAGATTTAATTGATTCACTTATACTTACTTTAATTCAACTTAAAATTTCTTAAGTTAAATTTATTCAATCTAAATTCACAACAAATTGTATAAGTTATCAACTTAATAATATTTCATAAATATGGTATCCCAGAGTCTTACCAACATTTCAAAAACCATTTTTTTTTGAAAACGGTTCAAACTATTCTTTGAATTTTCTAAAACAAAACCCAAATTTTCAAAACAACTTCCATTTAAACAATTTGGCAGCAATTTCTCTTTTGGAAACCCGAAAATGAACACCAACAATGCCGCGGTCATCATCGAAGTTATTTTCCAGCGACCGAAAAGAGTTTAGAGCTTTTAACTCTCCAAAATACTTTTCAAAACCTTTGAAATTCATTTTCAAATTCAAAAAGATTTAAACTTTCCAAATCTCCAAAATTTTCAAATTCTTTTCAAAACATTTCCAAAAACTTCTCTGGAATTCCGTTTCAAATTATAAGTTACAATTATAACTTACATTCTTAAATTTCATTCGTATATGAATTTTATTTCTTAAATCTTGGAGTTATAATTTCCAGTTCGTATTCAATTTCAAATTTAATGATAACCTTTCAACATTATCACTTTCCTAACATCCATGCAACCATATACTATAGTACTTCATAGAAAACCATTTCTTTTCTATACAAAAATAGTTTTGGGCAAAATTATCTCATTTACCCTATTCAAAACAATACTGTGCCGAATTGTTCTATTCAAGTGTTTAGAAACCCCTTCGATCCAGTTGCGCAGACTGAGCCGACGAAGGTTCATATACCACTCAATAAACCAATCATCACAATACGAAACAATTTTATATTCAATAACAAATACGCGCTCATATCTATTATTACACTCAAACTCATTCTAGAGTACTACTGACTCTATCTCTAATGAGTAACACCCAACAGAGCAGGGTTGTCGCTTAACCATATGCTCTGATACCAAATGTAATAACCCGCTTCTCCGTACCCCTTGAATAGACACTAATCTCCATCTATTTACTCAAGGTGAACGAAAAACCGAACCATTAGGGTTTTAAAAGAAGAGGTAGAAGAAAAGATAGAAGAAAAGAGAAAGAAGAAACAAAAGAACAACATCAGAAACAGAAACAATATCAGAATCTCACATATCGCAGCGGAACAATATATAATAGATAATCACTAGTCTTTTCAAATAAAGAACTATATCTTTTTATACATACATCAATCATCAGAGTCAATATACAACAATGGACAGTTATATACTTGTCCTCATACAGAATACACAGCGGAATAAATATATCAGATACAAATACTACGTCTCGCCATCCAGCTTGCTTCCAAAGCTCCAGAATATCCAGAATATCCTGATAATATAACTCTAGGCTGCCCGTGTGGAAATTGGTGGGCACCCAGAGTTTAGAAGGGAACAATAAACTCCGAGTCAGTCATGGTGACTGGTGTGAGATCGTAAAACAGTTATTCTTTAACATAAACAACAGGATAATTTTAAAGTCAATTCGAAATGCTTTTGGAAAATGAAACTACCATAAGACCTCCCACCACACACACAATGCAAACGCAGAATTGGAGGAGATTTCTTCTTATGATAGTCAAAGATGCTTACTACGTACAATCAAATCATTTTTGATATTATTATTAGTGCATAGTGTAGAAAACATTTCGAAAGTATAATATTAATCTTAGCCCACATACGACCAGTATCGTATGCCTACTATAGCTACTATGTTCAATAGCAGGTTACCGCCACATTCCATAGCAGGTAATACAACTAAAACCGTACACGTCGCGTATTGTTTCTTTGGATTTCCAACAAATGGTCAGGCTAAGGAACTTCCTTTCCTCCTGCCGAATAGGATCGCCTCTGGCTGGACGTCCCGAGAGACAAACTGCTCTCTGCCAAACAAGGCCGGGTTACCCCTGTAACAGGTAACTCACGAATATGTCATCACCCGGTCCTTTGGGACCTTTATCCGAGCGCTCGATATCCAACATCACACATCATAAAGAAAGTGTATCCACATGAGTAAGTATCTGGGCTCCATACCATGATACCACCCCTTTCCAGAAGGAAATGACATACCCTAAAGGGCGCGACCCTCATAACCTTGCCGCAACATTCCTGTTTCGACCATTTCTGGGTTGTTGAGGCTCGATGAAGTCTCGTCCACAAAGCTACGCTTTCTCAAAAAGCCCTGCTTCGGGTCAAACAAAATGATCAACCTATGATCACAAAGATATAAGATCAAACAAACGATCATATCACAAATGATCAAACACTGATCATTTCACAGCAATACTCAGTATGCCACGTTACCAACTTGGGATATATCGCTGATAAATTTCAACTACATAACCTCTGAGCTCGTACGTCTCAAAGAAGGGTGTTAAGCTAAGAGAATAAATTCTCCGCCACCAACAGAGATGTATTTGAAAGAAATCAGCTTTATATCTCAAATTGTAACGTCAGACACACAATCCATACAAGTCTGTTCCGGGATCGAACAGAACCGAAGGCACTTCTCACGAAGCCCTTGCATATCCGGATAATTTTCAATCACGTCGGGACTTCCCGTCACTAAGGATGATAAAACCTCTAAACCGGAGATCAGCCGATGTAGAGTAACTCGACGGTAATCCTTCCGTTTTCAAAAATATCCGGTCTTCAACACCGGTCTTCAAATGCGATTCATAACGACGTATCACATATTCGGAATGGGTTATACGACCCCATGGTCCTTTCCCGGCTAACCCGAATAGTGAGCGATTATTCAAAAACAAGTGTGGCATTCAAATTCATCCAATTCACAACAAATACCTATCTAAAGGTAATTATTGATAGTCGGTTATTTAACTATCAATAAAGATGCGCAACATCATCAGATTCCAAATAATTTTCCAAATTATTTATTTTCCAAAATATCTTTTCTAGATATATAATTTCCCACACTTAACCGTTTGAAAACAAATTTCAAATCAATTTCCACATTTCAATTTATCTTTAAAAGATAAAATCTCAAAACAGTTCATTTCATATTGGAAAAGCATTTCCATACTTATTTAATAATAAGTATTTCACAAATCATTTATTTTCAACATTTGAAAATATTCGATATACTTAAATCAATATTAAGTATATATTCATTCTTTAAGGAAATCATACATTTTAACATTTATTTGAGTCAAAACGGATGTTGCGTAAAACATCGTTACGACGACTCAAAATCACTAGTATAGGGATTCGAAATTTAGATAGATATATGAATCCCAATACCATACAAAAAAAAAATATTTCCTTTCGGAAACCATTTACTATAACAACAGTGTTATAGTCCATCATTTCCTTATTCTTCGAAAACGTCTATTTCAACAATAAATGTTGAAATCTATGTATTCGATACTTATCACGTTTTAAAACATCTTTTAAAACAATTACTTCATTTCTGTAATATCGCTTTCCCAAAACAAGTTCATTTTACTTAACAATATATTCACTATCCAAAATCGTGAATATACTTTACTATTTACATTTCGCTATTTTCTACACGTTTTATTTTGATAATAATTCGCTATCCAAAATCGCGAATATATCTCCTTTGATAATCTTCTATATTTAATTTATCAAATTCAATCGATTTGTTTCCGAATTTATAAAACAACGTTTGTAAATTCCATTTTCTATTTTCTATAACAACTCCGGTTTATAATCTCATTTTAATAACTTCAAAAATTCACTTATAAGAATAAGTGATTTCGGATTTATAAAACAACTTTTATAAATCACATTTGTACTTTATAACGATTTCAACTTACAAAAATCATTTCATTTTGCAATTTCTATTTATATCCCATCTAAGTGCAAAAGTCAAATTTATAAGTAAATTACTTATAAATCGTTTATTCTACAACATCTATTCACTTTATAACTTCACGTTATAAATCTATTTATTTCATTCACTTATGAAATCCTTTTTATACTTCTTTTTAACACTTATAAAAATTCGTTTTATAAGTCCAATATTTCGATTTATAAAATATCAATTTTTATAAATCTTTTTATACAAATCGTTTATAGTTATTCAAAAATCCCAACTTAAACCATTTTATAAATAAATCGACTTTTATTTCAAAAACGACACATCGGTTATATTTCACTAAAAATTATAACTTTTATAACTTTAAAATTTTACGTTTATAAATCGATTCAAAAATTCCATAAAACGTATATTTTCAAAAATCACTTTAAAAACCCTTTTAAAATAACAGTCGTTATTTTTACATTTCAAAACTGAATCTGATGATGCAACAACATCAATTAGTCCATCACAACAGTCAATATCATATATCAATATGATAACAGAATATATCACAATATCTGTAAATAATCAATACGGTGAGGAATCCAGTTGGATCCCTCCAACCTGTTTCCCTGCATCCAAAGACGTTAGCACAATACCAATTCCGCTCCAGTACGGAATTATCGCGGTATATAGGTTTTTATAAATCCGCTTACTAACGGCGCAATAGGGTCTCATCCGCTATACGAGGCGGGAAATCAACAATCCAATATATACATATGCCAATATGTATATACTGCTATATATATAGATATATCCTATCATATCTAATAGCACATTCAAACAGTCAATCATAAATCAATAACTGTAAATAATTCCACATTCAAATTTGAGTGAGAAGATCTCACCGAGATTTTAATTCCGTTCCAGCGTTTATTTCGAATGAAATTAAACAGCCGTTTAATTTCACTCAAAATTTTCACTGACCCTGATTGCTTCCAATCCAGTTGCATCGCGTAGTATTCGACGATACGAAGCCAACGCTTTTCGTTTCGTAATTTTCCGACCTTGCAGCAAAGAGTTATCACATTTCAAAGTTTACTCGATTTTTAAATACAAATAATAATTACAATTTCATTTTAAAATTTAACCTAATTTTTATCACAACCCTCCATTTTGAAACCAGTAGATCCAGGCCGCATGTGACGTTCTTCCACGCGCGTTTGTTCTTCCCCGCTCACCAGTTTCTTTCGAACGCGAACAACCCACTAAGTCATCGAACCAAAACCGATCGCCCCACCTCCAACGTTCAACGATAATTCGATCGACCACCGCCATTGCAGAGCTCGACCCCACGCGCACCCATGCCTACCACCGTTCGAAGCTCGGTGGTCTAAAACCCTCGATTTTCATGTTCGAACGGAGCACGAACGCACTCCCCTAACTTCCCCCAGACAGCCTTAAATATGATCACCACCGGTCAAATGATAGAATTCAATGAGTGCTATGATTTCTTAGTTGGAGGAATTTCGAATTACTGCGTGGATTTCAAAAGAAAAGAGGAAGAAGGGCAAGAAGTATCGGCCATTGATATAGAAGGTGGTGGCAGCTGAAGATAGAATTGGGGTTTTCTTTTTTTCTTTCTTTTTATTTTGAGAATAATGGGCTATTTATAGAAAACTGATCGAACACTATTCACCCGGAATTTCCAAACTCCGATTCACGCGCGGTCACCATCGTTTCTAGGGTTTATCCCGTGTTCCGGACACAATGGAACAGGTTTCGAAAGCTAATTCGAACATCTGTGCGAGATACGGAGAAAAACGATCAATTTAAATTAAACCGATTTAAATCGATTTCGAGGCGTTTTAATTTGTACCGGACAAACGGTAAATCCAAAAATTACGAAATTTGAAATCTTACAATAATATCACATTACGGATCCGATGAAACTGGTTTCGTCGAAATCCGAGACCGTTTGAAAAATGACTATTTTAACTCGACGATTTAAAATTAAAACGATATCGATGCGTTTTGAGCTGCCACGGTCAAATGACAACTCCGATGGATACGAAAATTGAAATCCGATAATAACTAACTATTACGGATCCAATGGAACTAGTCTCGTTCAATTCTGAGACTGTTCGAAAATTGGCTATTTTTACAGTCGATAATTAAATATTAAAATATTCAATTTTCACAATTTAACTCCAATTTCAATTTTAAGAGTTCTATAACCTTTCTATAACTCCAGTATGATCAAATAAAATTTCCCAAATCATTTTCAATCATTTTAACTCGATTTCCAATTATTTCTGGAATTTCACTATTTAATTTATCGATTTAATTGACCAAATTAAATCCAATATTCGAATAATAAATTATTCGACTTCTTAATTCCATTTATTAATATTTAAAATCAATTAAATATTCAAATTTTAATTATCAAAAATTCTGGGTCGTTACACAAAGCATTTCGAAGCACGCGTGGTTGCAATGGCGTGAGTGTCAGAGCTGGGTCTCATTTTGTGGATTTTGAGCAACTCGTGATGGGGGATTCCGGTGCGTTGTGGAGAGGATTGCCGATGTGTTGGATGGGGCATTCTGATTTTTCGGCAGTAAGGTATTTTGTTAACCTATTTGTAAATTAGGTGATTAAATGAATGTATTATAGGATGAAATCTATAACAGGAAAAAAATATATATTCATATGCAGTTTGGAAATAAAACATACAAGTTTACTTAATAATGTATATTAGTGATTTAGATGATTAATAAACTTCTTTAAAATTATTTAGTTACTGAAAGAATTGTAAGAGAAAAAAATATTTGGTTTAACTAGATTATTAGTTGAGTTATTTATTTAGTGGTAATTAAATTGTTAATAAAACGCATTATTTGTTTTAGTAACCAAATATTATTTTATTAAAGGAAAAGTAATTTGAATAAATAATTAGCTAAGTAAAATTATCAAAGAGAAGAAATTGTTCAATAAGTTCAAATATTAATAAAATGTAAAATGTTTATTCAAGGTCTGGAACCATGGAAGGACAGGCCGATTGGGGTTGGTTTGCAAATAAAATCAAAGGTGAGTTAATCTCACTCAGTTTAATTTTAAATTTAATTGGTTAAATTTAAATAGGGATGAATGATTGAATTGATTGATTTGATTGATATGGTATATAGTAGTATATAGCAATATATACATATTGGCATATGTATATATTTGAGTTGTTGATATTCCCACATTATATAGTGGATGAGACCTTATGCGCCGCATAATAGCGGATGATATTTTATAAAACCCATATACCGCGATATTCCACTTTGAAGTGAAATTGGTATTGTGCTAACATCTGTGGATGCAGGGAAACAGGTTGGAGGGATCCAACTGGATTCCTCAAAATATTTAATTTTGTTTAAATATTCTGTGATATGATTTTTGATATCCTGTGATGAATTATATGGATAATTGGATGTTATGGTTTGGTTGGACTGATTTGGATGTGCTGAATTATCAAAATCTCTAGAATGGAGTTTTTGAAAAGAAATAAAAGAGTAAATTCTTAAGTAAAATAATTATAAAGAGTTTGGAATAAATTTGAGAATAAATCTGATTAAGAATAAAAGTGATTTCCAAAATTCTAATAAATATGGGAAAGAGGAATTTTGAATAAATAGAGAAATATTGAATTTAAAGAAAACTTATGTGATGTTATTTAAAGGAATAAATAATTTATTTTAATTCAATGTTTGAATGTAATTAAAAAGAAAAGAAGGAATTTGGGAAATCGGAAACTCGTGTTTCAGTTTAAAGATTTTAAATCATAATGAGAAATAAAATCTGGAAGTTAATGAATTTGGAAATAAATGGATTAAGTAAAGGAATTTATTTCAAAGTAAAATAAATTGGGAAATCAATTATAAATTTGATTTAAATATTTTGGGATTTGAAATTTAAAGAGAAATGAGATTTTGGAGATATAAACTGGGTTTATAAAGTAAAATGAAATATCAGTGGATATTTGAAAATATAAATTCAAGGTGGGAATTTATAAAGGGATATGAATTGGTTTAAAAATAAATGTTGATTTATTTTTAAAAGATGGAAATGAGAAGTGTATTTCTCTGGATAGCCAAGTACGTTTTCAAAGCAAATTTTAATATAAGTTAAAAGTTCTAATTTGTTTTAAAATGCATGTTTTAGGAAATTGATTTTTTCTAAAGGTTAATTTCCAAAGTAAGTATTTTCAAAAATATATTATTGTAGTAATTATATAAAAGTGATTTGGTATTATGTTTTAAAAGGAGAAATTTAGTTTATATTTATAAAGTGGTTTATTTTAAAGTATATATTTTTAATAAAGCATTAAAGTAGTTTTATAATTTCAATGATATAAAGCATATTTATGGTAAAGTGTTTTTAAATTATTTTTAAATCTAAAGTATTTTGTACTTGGTGATTCAGTGGAAATAATTATTTGGGAAATGTATTCCGTAAGCGGAAACTGTTTTGAAATTGTTTTCAAAAGGAGTTTGAAAATAGAAATATATCTTGGAAAGATATTTGGGCAAATAAATAATGTGGGAAATTATTTATTGTGTGATGGTTGCTATGGATGTGAATTGATAGTTAAATAACCGACTATCAATATTGGCCAATGCGCTGATCGTTTCGAAGAGACCGGGATCGAGTTTCCGTATACCAGGATTCTAGGTCTGGAGACTCGAATACCACTTCGATCCGGTTTGTACGTTCGTGAAAACGATTTCGGAGTCGAAGATGGAGCTGTGAAGTGCAAGGGCTAGTCGCTACTAATCCTGAGGATATTTCCAAAATGGATGTAGTAGGAATAGTGCCTTCGGTTCCGTTCGAACCCGGGACGGACTTGTATGGACGAATGCTTTCGTGACATCGTTAGGTGGACGATGGGCATTCTAAGGGATATGTGCTATAAGGTATCGTTTAGCCTCGAGCCTCATCAACCGGGAATGACTGAAAATCAGGGGTTATGCAGCAAGGCTTCGTGGGTAGCCCCCACTTGAGAGTAAGGTCATCCCTGTCTAGATGTCCCTTTTATTTCGGCTTAGTGGTGCGGTTGCTGATCCCAACCGTGGGGTGATTTTATTTGGAATTATCCAGTAAGGGATGATTCCGGCCTTGTGTTGTAGGGGAGCGGGCATACTCCTCGGTACTATGATCTAGGCCACGTACTGTGACAGGTGGTACCCCAGTGCCTAGTCATTCGTTGGAAATCCATTCTCCCTACGTGCCTGTACGGTTTTGATTGTGCCCAACTATTGTTGAAATGTGAGATGCAAGCATTTCAGCTAGATTCTATTTTACTTTCTGTAGACACTATTATAATATCAGAGGATTTTGATATAAAGTGTTTTAGCTATCGTAAGGTAAAAACCCGACATGTTTATTTGTGGCGTGGTCTTACGAGATGCTTTTGTTTTCAAAGGATTTTGAAAACTTTAATAATCAATTGAGTGTGATTTTCTCACGCTGGTATTCCAGACTGACTCGGGTATTGTTTTATATAATGCTCGGGTCAGACCGAGATAAACAGGTTTAGGATATGATGCTGTGGAGCTCAGGAGACGAGCTGGATGACGATACGTACTTACTATTATTTTTTCGCTGTGTATTCAGTTGTATGTTATGGATGATGATGTACTCTGATGATGTATTCTGATGATGTATGGTATAAACAGATATAGTTTTTGATTTGTGTAAAGATCTGTTGATATATATTATATTTTATTCCGCTGCGATGGTTAGATTCTGATGTTGTTTTTTTCTATTTTTCTTCTTCTACCTCTTCTTCTTAACTAAAATGGTTCGATTTTCCGGGTCTGGAAAGTCGGGACGTTACATTTGGTATCAGAGCTTAGGCTGGCGATAACCTTGGCTCTGGTGGGAATTTTGAGAGTATTAATAGATATGAGCGCGTATTTGTTAGTGAATATAAAATGGTTTTATATTGTGTTGGTTGGTTTATTGAGTGGCATATGAACCTTCGTCGGCACAGTTTGGACACCTGTATCGAAGGGGTTTCTAAACACTTGAATAGAACAATTCAACACAGTATTGTTTTAAATAGGGTGAATGAAATAATTTTGCCCAAATTATTTTGTATATAAAAGAAAAGAAATTTTTCGAAAATTATTATGGTTATATATATTTGGATGCTTGGTTGTTAGAAAATGACCATAATGAGTTAGTCTCATTATTATGTAGAAATTGAAAACTTATAACCTAAATTGAAGAATATATTCGAAATATAGACTATAAATGAAATTTATAAACTGAGATAACCATTATATACAAATGTGAATTACAAATGTGATTTATAATCAAATGAGATAAATTCATAAACAAATGAAATTTGTAAATGTAAATTGTAAATGTGACTTATAACTTGAAATAAAATGTGATAGAATTCTAGAGTAATGTTTGGATATTAAGTTGAATGGATTTTGAATTTGAAGTTTTGGGAAAGGTTTAAATTCCTTTGGATTTAAAAATAGTTTTAAAGGTTTTGGGGAAATAATGGTGATATTATTTCATGAATATTTTGAAATTGAATTGAAATCTGGTGGGATTGGGATTTAAACATGTTTGAAATGTTTCAAAGTGATAAAAGCATTAAATTCTCTTTCGGTCGCTGGAAAATAATTTCGGTTATGACTGCAGCATCATCGATGTCTATTTTCGAGTTTCCAAAGAGAAATTGCTACCAAACTGTTTTAAATTGGAAGTGATTGTGAACTGGGTTGGTTTTGAAATTCAAAGGGAAAATTGTTTGGTAAAGCAGATTATTTTGGAAATTGGGATTTGATGTGATATACCAGATATGTATGAGTTATTTATGGATTCAAAATGGTTTTGAAATAAAACCGGGCAATTGAATTCTGGGAATTCTATTTAAAATATAAATGTGGAAAGTTTAAATGAATCAACAACATAAAGTATAGAATGAAGTTGATTTAAATAAGAAGGGAATGAAAGTTTAATTCTGGGATTATAATTATGAGATGAAAATAACTCAATGAGTAATATAAGCTGGTAGATAAAAGAGTTAGAGAACTTGAAGGTGAATGAATTGTAAAACTCGTATAAATTTGTATCCTAGAATTAAAATCTAATTTGAGTATATGAAGGTGAATAAAATATATTTGAATTTAACTTAAGATAAGTTAAATAAAATTGAGAATTGGAATTGAATTAAATGTAAATAAGTTGAAGTCGAATTGAATTGGATATAAAGGTAATGTAAAATGCTTATAATTGTGTAAAGAAATTCATATTCTTAAGTTCTTAAGTGTAATAATTTGAGATTTGATTGTAAAGATGAAAATGGACTTAAATGAATAGTCCCAGGACTTCAGCAAGTAAGTTAAAACTTATGAATAGAAATGAAATTGTAAGTCATAAATGGGAATCCATTACTTTGAACCATTAAGAGTTATAATTTGAAATTGTAATTATCAAATGGAAACGACTAAGATGAGCAATCTTAATTTTTAAATAAATCCAAATTTGAATTATAAAACAAATTGAACTTCAGAAAATTAAGTGAAGTGATATTTGGAATTAAAAAGCAAGTATTTAATTTTAACCAGCGGATGAACTAATTTGATAATAAATTAGTTAGTGAAATTGAATTGTGAGTTAATGAAATTGGATTGACATAGTGATGGTTTGAATTGCGAATGAAATCCAAATAAGTGAAAATAAATTGGAAATGGCCTGGTGATTAATAAAATAATTCCAGATGAATGAAGTATGGGAATTAAAATTCATAGTGATTGAGTGAATGAACCACTTATATTAAATAAATAAATGGATGGAATTTGATTAAATAAGAATCAAATGAAAGATGGAAATAAAACTTTAAAGGGTTGGTTAAATGGAAAATAAACTTAAGTTATTGACTTAAGTAAATGTTGAATGGAAACTGAACTCAAACAGAGGAGTGGTTTAAATAAGTTGAGAAATAGTTATTGAATGAATTAACTTGGATTGTTTTAGAGCTAAATAAAATTCAATATTCAGAAGTTGGAGATGAATTGAATTTAAGAAAGAAAAATTGGAAATGAAAATCTGAATTGAAAATGTGGAATAAGTATTTATATTTGAAATGAAGTGGTAAATTTGAAGTAAGTTGGAATTCATATGAAACGGGAGTTCAATTTGAATATATACACTTCGGTGGTGAAGTAGTAAATAAATATAAGAAAATTTATATGAACTTAAGAATTGAAGAATGAAATTCTTAAGAAAATTTGTATTGGAAATATACTTAGTAATTTTGGATTGGAAAAATATATACTAAGTGAATAGTTGAATGAAGACTAAAACTGAAGTTGTGAAATGGGATAGTTGTGAATAAGGGGATAACAATCAAAAAGTAATGTGAATAAAAGAGAATTGATATAATTGGTAATCAATTGAAATTAATACGTAAGGTGTACGTATATTATTTATTCACATAGCTATTTGATCCGGATTCGAACACAGAATTTCGAGATAGTTTTATCGATCCGAATTAGGAATTTTTACTCGATTTTCAACGGCGAACCTGGATATGGATTGTTGATTGATTCTGGATATTCTCTATCATAGTTTGTGGCTATGCAAGGAGAATGACGGTTACTGATCAAGAAACCAGATCTGAGTCCGCACTAGGAAGTCGGGTGGACGATACTAGTTCGGAAGTGAAATTGTGTGATCGATTGAGCGATCGAATGTGATATTGCGTACGGATGATATATGTGCATCGTACGGGCTTAAGTAAAACAAATATTGAAAATTTGTAAAGGAAAGTATAAAATGACTTTGGAATTGTGATTGAATATTATTGCTTAGTAGAATATACAGGTGTATAAAAGCAATGGATAATTGGGATTTTTGATTTAGAAGATAAAATTTAATGGCCCGACAAAAAGGTATGTATTTGAATTTCTATATGAAATTTGATTGGGTTTTGGATCCAGCCACTTGGCTTTTTGTTTTCTTTTTGAGATTGGGAGGCCGTAGAGCCATTTTGTAGTAGTACCGAGCTAGCCGCGCAAAGGAGACGCTGGCGAAATTTTTTGGGAATTTAGGGAGTTAGAAAAATTTTGAGAAAATTTTGATAATTCAAAATTGAATTCAAATTTAAATTTGAATTGTTAAGTAAGTATTATGGGTTGAGACTTATGGATAAGTTGGGAAGTTAAAAGATGATTAGTGTATCATTAATCAAAGATTTGTTGGGTTAATTGTTAAAAACTATTTGGATTGGGGAAATAGAACGGGTATCGAATCATTTCTCTTAACTGGTAATTTCGGGGACGAAATTCTTTTAAGGGGGGAGGAATGTGACGACCCGGAATTTTTGTATATTTGAAATTGGAATATTTAATTAATTTTAAATATTCAGAGATTAATTATTTACTTAAATTTCAAATATCGCTGTTTATTGAGTAATTTAATTATTAAATTAAATTATTTGAAGTTGGATAAAATAGTAAATTTGGTATTCTAAGCTAATTAAAAAAATATTTTCAAAGCTTGTAAAATTCATATAAATAATCTTGAAGGTAATAGAACTTTTAAAATTGAATTTGAAAGTGTTTTGTTCAGTTTTTAAAATATATCGTTTAAATTGAAATTAAAAATAGCCTTCCGAGGCACAGTCTCGGAATTCGACGAAACCAGTTCCATTGGATCCGTAATATTGTATTATTATCGGATTTCAAATTTCGTAGTGTTTGGAGTTGTTGTGTGAGCGTACGATATATAAATGCGTTGAAATTTGTATCGAATTAAATTTAAATTTTATATCTATATTTGGTCAACATCAGCTGCTATTCTGTCATTTCTCAAACACGGTAGTAAAGCGTTTGATGCACGCTTTCCATTTCATTAACTCGTGCAGTCTCTGTTCCAGAGATATTTTCCCTTTACTCGGTATATCACGCTATCTTATCTTCCTTCTTTTGAAAGCCAAGCCTTCACCTTGTTTCCTCCTTTCAATCTAAATAAAATGGCCGAATCCTTTTAAAAATAAAAAAATAAAATCGCATTCGAAAATTCACGGATCGAAACCAAACCCTCCAAAAATCGTGAAACACTGCACTCCTTTCTTCATCTCTAACAAAACTCAAATCCCATTTTGAACCTTGAATCGCGGTCGTATGAAGCGATTTGCGTTCGAACTTCGATTGGAAGCTAGGGCTAGTTTATGATAGCAGCAACGAACGGGGAAGAGATGAAGCTTGAATCGCGATAGCTGGGAGACGCGTGTGACGTAGCTGCGTGGGCTTCCGTTGGAAATTGCGTGGTCGAAGCAAGTCTAGTTCGTTCGTCGTCGAGCTGAAATGGTTTGAGAGGAGGTATCGATTCGATAGGAAGCTGGGTAACTCGAGTAGCCTCCATCCGAGATCGAGGCATTTCGAACGAGCTTCGGGGATGGTGATGGCTGTAAGGAATGGGTCGAGAGCACGGGGCAGGGGAGCAGGGGAGCAGCGATGCTTGGCTGAACTCCACGAGATCTGGTCTCGTTCCAGATAATGAAGTGGCAAAGCATTTCGAAGCACGCGTGGTTGCAGTGGCGTGAGTGTCAGAGCTGGGTCTCATTTTGTGGATTTTGAGCAACTCGTGATGGGGGATTCCGGTGCGTTGTGGAGAGGATTGCCGATGTGTTGGATGGGGCATTCTGATTTTTCGGCAGTAAGGTATTTTGTTAACCTATTTGTAAATTAGGTGATTAAATGAATGTATTATAGGATGAAATCTATAACAGGAAAAAAATATATATTCATATGCAGTTTGGAAATAAAACATACAAGTTTACTTAATAATGTATATTAGTGATTTAGATGATTAATAAACTTCTTTAAAATTATTTAGTTACTGAAAGAATTGTAAGAGAAAAAAATATTTGGTTTAACTAGATTATTAGTTGAGTTATTTATTTAGTGGTAATTAAATTGTTAATAAAACGCATTATTTGTTTTAGTAACCAAATATTATTTTATTAAAGGAAAAGTAATTTGAATAAATAATTAGCTAAGTAAAATTATCAAAGAGAAGAAATTGTTCAATAAGTTCAAATATTAATAAAATGTAAAATGTTAATTCAAGGTCTGGAACCATGGAAGGACAGGCCGATTGGGATTGGTTTCCAAATAAAATCAAAGGTGAGTTAATCTCACTCAGTTTAATTTTAAATTTAATTGGTTAAATTTAAATAGGGATGAATGATTGAATTGATTGATTTGATTGATATGGTATATAGTAGTATATAGCAATATATACATATTGGCATATGTATATATTTGAGTTGTTGATATTCCCACATTATATAGTGGATGAGACCCTATGCGCCGCATAATAGCGGATGATATTTTATAAAACCCATATACCGCGATATTCCACTTTGAAGTGAAATTGGTATTGTGCTAACATCTGTGGATGCAGGGAAACAGGTTGGAGGGATTCAACTGGATTCCTCAAAATATTTAATTTTGTTTAAATATTCTGTGATATGATTTTTGATATCCTATGATGAATTATATGGATAATTGGATGTTATGGTTTGGTTGGACTGATTTGGATGTGCTGAATTATCAAAATCTCTAGAATGGAGTTTTTGAAAAGAAATAAAAGAGTAAATTCTTAAGTAAAATAATTATAAAGAGTTTGGAATAAATTTGAGAATAAATCTGATTAAGAATAAAAGTGATTTCCAAAATTCTAATAAATATGGGAAAGAGGAATTTTGAATAAATAGAGAAATATTGAATTTAAAGAAAACTTATGTGATGTTATTTAAAGGAATAAATAATTTATTTTAATTCAATGTTTGAATGTAATTAAAAAGAAAAGAAGGAATTTGGGAAATCGGAAACTCGTGTTTCAGTTTAAAGATTTTAAATCATAATGAGAAATAAAATCTGGAAGTTAATGAATTTGGAAATAAATGGATTAAGTAAAGGAATTTATTTCAAAGTAAAATAAATTGGGAAATCAATTATAAATTTGATTTAAATATTTTGGGATTTGAAATTTAAAGAGAAATGAGATTTTGGAGATATAAACTGGGTTTATAAAGTAAAATGAAATATCAGTGGATATTTGAAAATATAAATTCAAGGTGGGAATTTATAAAGGGATATGAATTGGTTTAAAAATAAATGTTGATTTATTTTTAAAAGATGGAAATGAGAAGTGTATTTCTCTGGATAGCCAAGTACGTTTTCAAAGCAAATTTTAATATAAGTTAAAAGTTCTAATTTGTTTTAAAATGCATGTTTTAGGAAATTGATTTTTTCTAAAGGTTAATTTCCAAAGTAAGTATTTTCAAAAATATATTATTGTAGTAATTATATAAAAGTGATTTGGTATTATGTTTTAAAAGGAGAAATTTAGTTTATATTTATAAAGTGGTTTATTTTAAAGTATATATTTTTAATAAAGCATTAAAGTAGTTTTATAATTTCAATGATATAAAGCATATTTATGGTAAAGTGTTTTTAAATTATTTTTAAATCTAAAGTATTTTGTACTTGGTGATTCAGTGGAAATAATTATTTGGGAAATGTATTCCGTAAGCGGAAACTGTTTTGAAATTGTTTTCAAAAGGAGTTTGAAAATAGAAATATATCTTGGAAAGATATTTGGGCAAATAAATAATGTGGGAAATTATTTATTGTGTGATGGTTGCTATGGATGTGAATTGATAGTTAAATAACCGACTATCAATATTGGCCAATGCGCTGATCGTTTCGAAGAGACCGGGATCGAGTTTCCGTATACCAGGATTCTAGGTCTGGAGACTCGAATACCACTTCGATCCGGTTTGTACGTTCGTGAAAACGATTTCGGAGTCGAAGATGGAGCTGTGAAGTGCAAGGGCTAGTCGCTACTAATCCTGAGGATATTTCCAAAATGGATGTAGTAGGAATAGTGCCTTCGGTTCCGTTCGAACCCGGGACGGACTTGTATGGACGAATGCTTTCGTGACATCGTCAGGTGGACGATGGGCATTCTAAGGGATATGTGCTATAAGGTATCGTTTAGCCTCGAGCCTCATCAACCGGGAATGACTGAAAATCAGGGGTTATGCAGCAAGGCTTCGTGGGTAGCCCCCACTTGAGAGTAAGGTCATCCCTGTCTAGATGTCCCTTTTATTTCGGCTTAGTGGTGCGGTTGCTGATCCCAACCGTGGGGTGATTTTATTTGGAATTATCCAGTAAGGGATGATTCCGGCCTTATGTTGCAGGGGAGCGGGCGTACTCCTCGGTACTGTGATCTAGGCCACGTACTGTGACAGGTGGTACCCCAGTGCCTAGTCATTCGTTGGAAATCCATTCTCCCTACGTGCCTGTACGGTTTTGATTGTGCCCAACTATTGTTGAAATGTGAGATGCAAGCATTTCAGCTAGATTCTATTTTACTTTCTGTAGACACTATTATAATATCAGAGGATTTTGATATAAAGTGTTTTAGCTATCGTAAGGTAAAAACCCGACATGTTTATTTGTGGCGTGGTCTTACGAGATGCTTTTGTTTTCAAAGGATTTTGAAAACTTTAATAATCAATTGAGTGTGATTTTCTCACGCTGGTATTCCAGACTGACTCGGGTATTGTTTTATATAATGCTCGGGTCAAACCGAGATAAACAGGTTTAGGATATGATGCTGTGGAGCTCAGGAGACGAGCTGGATGACGATACGTAGTTACTATTATTTTTCCGCTGTGTATTCAGTTGTATGTTATGGATGATGATGTACTCTGATGATGTATTCTGATGATGTATGGTATAAACAGATATAGTTTTTGATTTGTGTAAAGATCTGTTGATATATATTATATTTTATTCCGCTGCGATTGTTAGATTCTGATGTTGTTTTTTTCTATTTTTCTTCTTCTACCTCTTCTTCTTAACTAAAATGGTTCGATTTTCCGGGTCTGGAAAGTCGGGACGTTACATGTAGTGAGGTCCAAATGTAAATGTGAATTGTGATGTAATCAAATTTGTATTGTTAATTGTATATATACAGTGAGAGCTTGAATTTGTACTATTCAAAATTGTAATAAATATTTGTTTGAATAAAATATCTGTTTGACTTTAAATTCTGTGTTATTTATTTAATTCAGCAAATATTTATTTAATCTGTGAAAATAAAATAGTACATTAACAAATACATTTAAATGAATATATATATATATATGTTTATTATCATCAAACAAAATCATATACTCGCATATTCAACAGGAAACAGGTTGGAGGGATCCAACTGGATTCCTCAAAAATGTTGATTTTACATATATAGTGATATATGATGTGTTAGAATAATCTGTTATAGATTATGTTATGATTTGATTTATTGGATGCTATAGTAGCACTGGCCTTAATTTTGGTATTATAAATGCCATAGGTAATATTTTGAATTTAAAATGGGAAATCATAAGGCGGTTTTAGAAATGGAAATATTTTATTGAAATTTGGGATTATTTAAAAAGGAATTGATTTGGATAAAATAAATAAATTTGATTTTAGATATTTATTTAGCTATGTCGTAAAATGGTTTCTAATAGAGAATTTAATTTGAGTATCTTTAAACGATGGATTTTTAATTGGGATTTCTTGAAATACGAAATGGAAGCCGAAATCGAGATTTGAATGGTTTTGGAATATAGTTCGGATTTATTAAGAAATAGATTTATAAATGGGATTTTAATAGGAACCGATTTATAAATGGAGTTGTTTAATATAAATCGGTTATTAATAGAGAAATGAGAGTTGAGTTTATAAACTTATAAACGATGTTTATATATAAGTGGAAATATTATTATTTCATAAATTTGAAAATATAAATTCACAGTGTGAATTTAAAAATGAGATATGGAAATTGGTTTAGAAAGAAATAGTAAATTCTATTCTGGAATTTGAGAATAGTTATGAAGTTGGAAATGTAAACCGATTTGTGATAAATCAAGAGGGATTTATAAGTATAAAAAATGGGTATGTTGAATTTAAAAAATGGGTTTTCACAAGAAGTTAAGGTTTGATCTTAGAAAAGGATTTTTATTTATTATGCTATGTAGTTTTAAAAACTATTAATTGGATTAAAATATTTCAGAAAGTTAGTTATTTAAATATTTATATTTCTTGAAATGAATTCTAAGTTTTATAAACAAGTTTTGTAAATCGATTAGAAATTTTATAAATGAATTGGAATTAGTTGTCGACGTTTATTTTAAAAGTCCTCTGATATTTTAAATAATTATTTAACCATGGTTTTTTGAAATTTAATATTATATATATAGTTTAAAAGTAAGTGATTGCGATTTATTTATAAATGCTCTCGAGATTTGTGAACCTGGTTTTATTTAATGGATGTGATTTTATAAGTGAAATCTTATAATGGAATTCAGAAACTTAAGAAAATTTGAGAAAAAGAAATTTCCAAATTGTTTAGATATGGGAACTTCAAAAATGAATCTGAATTCATTAAAGGATTTATAAATTTCTAGTTGGATTACAAATAAGTATAATCGATAATTTTGGAAATTGTAAAGGGAATTAATAAAAATTCCGGAGATTTATGAGATAAGTACGGAATATTTCCTAAGTATGGATATTAGAAATGATTTGAGAAATAGACTTATAATATTTTCCTAAGTATTGGAAGTAAAGGTTTGGAGATATTTTAGCAACGAAATGATTTATATAGAAATATTTTTTGAAGTAATGAATTATAAGTTGGATTGGGAAATATTTCTAAGTGTTGATATGAGTGGAAATATCCTGGTATGGATATAAGTATTCGAAATTGTTTTCAAATATTGAAATATTGAAATAGATTTGAATTTATACCTATGTAAAGATATTTTGAAATGAATGTTTTGAAAGATTTATAATATGGCCTAATGACTGCTTATGTGTGTGATTTGATAGTTAAATAACCGATTATCAAATCTGACCAATCTCGTTGAACGTGTCGAAGAGACCGGGATCAGATTTAATTATCTGAAAACCACTTCGATCCGATTTGAGCGCTGCGAATTGTGATATAGTGAAGATAGTGAAGATGGGGATTTTGGAGATTTGGTTTGTTCAGACCCACAACAACTTGTATGGATGAATGCTATCATTGCATTGTCGCCTGGAAAGCAGTGTTAGCATTCCAAGTGGGATTGCTATTCAAAAAGGTAAACGTAGCCTCAAGCCTCATCAACCGGGAAATGACTAAAACAGGTCATGCGGTAGGGCTAAGTTGGTCGCTCCCATTATGTTATGTCGTCATCTTTCTAGATTACCCTATTTTTATGGATTTGGTTGTACATGGGAGATCTCGATTAAGGTGGGAAGACCGGGATGATGACGTATTCGGTAAGTGGTAGGCCGGTTCTGTGTGGCAGGGTATAGGATGTTCTTGTCAGACCCGGATCCATTGATCTAGAGATGCACCCATCAAAGGTAGTTCCTTACCTGGTCATAGTATGGAATCCATTCTCCAATACGTGCCTTTGCAGTCTTAGTTGTATACTTGTTATGTTGGAATTTAATTAATGTAACAATTTCGGCTATTTTAATAAGTATTTATACTTAGAAACTATTATAATATCATAGGATTTTTATATAAAAGTGTTTTGGTTATCGTAACGTAAAAACCCGTCGTGTTTATGTGTGGCGTGGTCTTACGAGATACCTTTGTTTTCAAAAGTATTTTTGAAAATAATTAAATTCAAATTGAGTGTGTTTTCTCACGCTGGTTTTCCAGACTGACTCGGGTGTTTTTTTATTATAATGCTCGGGTCAGACCGAGTATATTACAGATTAGTTTGGATGCTTGGAGCTTCAGGAGATGAATTGGAGGCCTAGAGACGTGTTCATGTAGATGGTTATTTTCCGCTGTATTCATTGTTGCGTTTATCACAAATTGTGAGGACAAACTGTTATAACTGTCCAGGCTGAGATAGGTTAGTATACTGATTGATGGCTGTATATACATATATTACAGTTTTGCTTTTATGTAAAGATTTATGGTATATTATAGATTATTCGTTCCACTATGAGATTCTGTGTTGTTTAGTTTTCTTCTTATTTTCTTCCTTCTTTCTTTTTTCGTTAACAATCGGGTTCTCTGACATTCGATTGCTCGTCATGTGATAAAGTGGACGTATCAATGTCGATTTTCGAGGGTCAAAAATCTGGTTCGCTACATTTGGTATCAGAGCTGAAGGTTAAGCGAGAAGCTTGGCTTTCGTGGGGATTACTCATTAGAGATATGGTCAGTAGTACCCTAGAATGAGTTTGAGTGTATTAATAGATACGAATGCGTATTTATTAGTGAATATAAAATATTTATATTTTGTTGGTTGATCTATTGAGTTGCTTATGAATTCTGGTCAATATGAGTAATTAACGTTATTGATAGGGATCTCTAAACACTTGAACAGAACAATTCGACATGGTATTGTTTTGAAATTTGGTAAATGAAATAATTTTACCTTGATTATTTTATATATAAAGAAATAATTTTTTAGAAAATTATTATGGTATATATGGTGTGCTTGGTTGTTAGAGAATGATAATATTTGATTATTATCATTTGTTGATTATTGTTTGTGATCGAATAAAAGTTGATACTATAATGTAAACAAGATTAACAGTTAAGAACTGATTTTATATAACCAAAGAGAGGGTATATGAATATGTAGTTTATATATGTGATTTATAAATTGAAAGGAAATGAATTTCATAAGTATATTATAAATATGGTTAATAAAAGCAGTTTATAAATTTAAAGGGTTTAAAGGCTGGAAATTTGGAAATTCAAATCGTGTTGGTTTTGAAATTTGTTTTCAAAAGGTTCTGGGAAAATAATAGATATATTCATTGGAAAATATTTTTGAAATATTTTTAAAGGGTTTAAAGGAATAGAAAGCACTGAACTCACTTCGGTCGCTGGAAAATAATTTCGGTGATGACTGCTGTTATCCCGCCTTTTGGCAAGGCCGAGATATCAAGGAATTGACTGAAAACTAAGGATCGCTCATCCCGAATGTCGAGTAAGCACAAGTTCACTATGGATGTCGACGAATTTTGTCCGAGTCCGGATCAAGCTACAATTGATATGACATGACAGGCAAAGCTAAGAAAGCTAACGTTCCAAATTTCAAGTCAATCGGAGTTCGTATGCTCGAGATATGATCGATGCAAGATAGGGGGCCAACTCATTTGTACCCATCATTTCGAATCGATCGAAGTTACGACCCATCATTTCGCATCGGTCGATTTCGTATCCATCAACAGATAGGCTCACTTCGTATCGATCATCTATTGCCTACTTCGCATCCATCAGCTACAACACCGAGGTTTACTTCGTATCCATCCAAAGGCGGCATCCTTCGCATCGACCTTGTTCGTATCCATCTATGAACATTTGTTCGAATCAATCAGGATGCGCTACATCGTATCCATCAAGAGAATATGCTTGTTCGTATTGATCTACTCAACTCCACCATCGAACAGGCTCTACATCGTGCGATAGTTATCTAGTTCGTGTCCATCCTAGAAGGCCTTGTTCGAATCCATCGAGGCTTGTTAGTCCGTATCCATCAAGTAAACATTACTTCGTATCCATCATAAAACCACTGTTCGTATCCATCAAATTGGTGCAACCTGGATCGATGCGAACAGATCCACCATTATCGATACAAACTAAGCCATCTCCATCGATTTGAATGAGGCAACGGTCTTTGATACGAACAAGGCGAAAGCTTTGGAATGACTCAATCAACTCGGCATAAAAAGTGGATCGATCCAGAGGGTGAGCGCCACGTCAACTGGCATCACGTGCATGACCATCGATGCGAAGTAATCGATTCGAAGAGCATCGATTCGAACACGACAGCCTTCATAAAAACGCAAATTTGCATCGATCATACCTTGCAATCCACAAGTCCAAATACTATGAAATTTTCACAGGAGCTTACGTGCGAGCTAAGGAATGTTCCTGCCAAGTTTCGACTCGATTGGGTCAAATCCTGATCGATACGAAATTCGTTCGTATCGATCACGGATCGAGACGAAACTTCATGGGACCGATCGCGTGGGCCCACCCACATGCCAGAAGGAGTCTCTTAATATCTGAGCGAGATATTTTCATCCTATGCTTATAAATAGCACCCCAGAGCCTACAGAAAAAAGATCTTTTGGGGCTCTTTGACGTCCAGACCCTGCCGGAAACACTTTTGCACTTCAAGGCTGCTGCTATACTCGAATTTCACTACTATAGTCCGCTATAATCTGCTGTTATCCGCTATAATCAGTTGTAATCATCAAAGAAATATCAATAAAATCATCAATTTCATAGTGGACGTAGGCAATATGCCGAACCACTCTAAATTTATGTGTCTCTGCGTAACTTTATTATTTGTTTTTGGAGTATTTGTTAGATAACCCTCCTTATCCATTTCCATTCTTCATTTTTATCTCTTCAAATACTTCCGAAGAGTGTTGTGCCCAACTTTGGTACAAACACTTTGGTGCTTTCACTGAGAAAACACAGTTTTCTCCTGCTCTTTGGATCTGCTATCGATACCGGATTGCATAAATCCAAGAAGAAGATCCAGATCTCAAGCCTTAAAGCCCTTCCATCTTATTCAGATTTGCATCAGATCTTGGAAAGGACTTCATCAATTCATCATGGTTAGCACACGAACTGCTTCTACAGTTGCTGATCAGGAAGGACGGGATAGACAGATTCCCGTACAACTGCCTCCATCCAACCAGACCATCAGATCCGTCGAGGCCTGTTACCAGGGAAGAATTCCAAATGCTTATGCAAGAGCTAACTCAAAGTCGTCAGCAACTTACTCAGCAACTCCGTGCAAACGCGGAATTGACCAACCAGCTGCAGCTCCAGCGACGAAGGAGGTCCAGAAGGGATCAAGCTTCCTATTCTTCCACCGAGAGTTCAGCCTCCTTCGATGATCATCACCGGTCTACATGCCCACGGCTGGACGTAAGCTATACCCAGGCCACCGGACACCAACCTGCCCTAAACCTTAGACAACCCAGGGCTGGGCCATCCGCCAGCCATCAGACCGGACCCTCCTCCCGAGGGGGCACCGTTCCTTATCATGTGACAGGCAACCTCACTGCCACCACCGCTACCGAACAAGGAGTTGATGCTAGAAATCAAGTAGATCCGCATCGTTGCCGACGAGAACACACTCCAGAACCTTATGTCCTTGAAAATCTTGAACCAAGGAGGCGAGACACAGACCGTCGACCCGCCCGGTCCAGCCTTGCAATGTGGAGCCCGACCACAACTTGGCTCAACATCCACAGAACATCCAGATGCCGGATATACCGACGATGATTCGTCAAATGATCCGTGAGAGTCAGGGTCTCACTAATGACGACTGGGAATCTCCCAGAGTCATACCCCTTTCACTGATGACATACTATATGTTGAACCACCTCGGCGATTCAGGATGCCAACTTTGCCAGTCTATGAAGGAAGTTCTTATCCCAATCAACATATCCTGAAGTATGAATGGTTGATGAATGCTGCGAGGGTTTACTCGTTTGCCGCCACGATCCATTTCTAGTTTCGACCAGATGGCCACTAAGTTTGTTGAACAATTCCGTATGCACGTAGCGAGACCTAAAGATGTTAATACTCTGTTTATTGTCACTCAAGCTCCCGGAGAGACACTCAGACGTTACTTGGAGCGATTTCATGCTGCGTGTGCAGAAATAAGCAATCCCAATGACAAATCTATCCTGATGGCATTAACTAAGGGGATTGATCCTGATTCCAAGTTCGGAAATTGGTTAGCTGGGAAGCCACCTGCATCATTGGATCGTTTCTATTCCAAGGCAGCCTAATTCTTGAGGTGGGAGGATGCGAAACAGTCTAGGAAGCAGGATGACACAGGGCCCGGCATGGAAGGAATTCAAAGTTACATTATAGTTAAACAATCCGGTGAGAGTTCCGAAAAAGTTTAGTTGAATATAGAAAATAAACAAAGTCAGCAGAAGGATAATGGAAATCAAAATAAAAAGCGAGATCAAAATCGTGGTCCACGACGCAGAGCTCCTATGTTCGACAGTTATACTCCATTGAATACATCGTTGGAGAACGTGTATTTGCAGACCTGCAATACCGTTCATTACAAGAGACCTGCTCCGAAGCCATCATCAAAGAGGAAAATTCAGACAGTTTTGCAGGTTTCATGAAAGTTACGGCCACAATACAAATGAGTGCCGTCATTTACAAGATCTCATTGAAAAGCTGATACGTCAACGGAAGTTGGATCAGTTTATGCGGGCGCCGCAGTTAGGAGGTGCGGGCCCATCAAATCAGAATCATGCACCAAACCAGGAAAGATAGGAGGAACCCGCTTGTACTGACGGGAGGTTAGTGATAAACACTATTTGTGGTGGTCCTCATCCAGTAGACCGAAGCTGGAAGGAAATGGAGTCGTATGCTAGCTCTATTAGGCATGCGGACTTCGAGTGTTGTAGTAGTTTTGATGAAGGGGCTCCGGCCAAACAACTGAAGACGATGACTGATGACATCGTATTCCAAAATAGAGATGCTAACAAGGTCGAAGCCCCCACTATCGATCCACTGGTCATCTCAGCTCAAGTAGGTCTAGCCTGGATGAAGAGGATTTTGGTTGATAGTGGAAGCTCAGTGAATATTCTGTTTAAACGAGCTTATGATCAAATGAAGATGGAGGCTAAAGATTTAAAGCCTTGCCAATCTCGAATCCATGGTTTCAATGGGAGCGCTACTATACCCACTGGAGTAGTGGAACTACCAGTGGAGTTGGGGGGTCGGAGAACGCCGAAGAGTTCGAATTTTGCAATTTGTCGTGTTGGATATAGACTCCCTGTATAATGCTTTTTTGGGCCGACCGGCCCTTGCTGAATTCAGGGCAGTTATCGCCCCTTGGTGTTTGACATTAAAATTCCCCACTGACAACGGCGTTGGAGTTGTTTAGGGGGATCAGGCTGCTAGACGAGCCTGTTATGTTGCTGAGCTGCGGGAGGCGCAATGAAAGGAGAAAGGAAAGGGCGTAGAGGAATCTCTCTGCGTCCGTTTTGCTGATAATTGACAATTAATGCCTGGGCCTATGCCCGGGCACCCCATCCAATTCCAAAGGGATCTTGACCCAAGAGAATTTGAAAATGAAGGAGAATCTAAAGAAAGTCCAGCTTCCCCGCCCGAACTGACAATCAATGTCCCAATTGACGATGATGATGATTCAAAGATGATAAAGATTGGATCTCAGCTAAGCCAGTAGACTCAAGAGGAATTGGTTGAGTTTCTACGAGCGAATCTTGACGTATTCACTTGGACGCATTCTGATATGTGTGGGATCTCGCCAGACATTGCGAGCCACACTTTGAATATTGACCCGCGGCATATCCCGGTCAAACAGAAAAGGCGTGGTATGGATCTAGAGAGATCTGCCACCCTTGAAGAAGAGGTAGAAAAGCTTAAAACGAATGGGTTTACTCGAGATGTGATATATCCCGAATGGGTGTCGAATCCTGTGCTTGTCCGAAAATAAAACGGAAAATGGAGAACATGTGTTGATTACTCCGATCTGAATAAAGCTTGTCCTAAAGATAGTTTCCCGCTTCCCAGAATTGATCAGCTCGTAGATTCAACAGCTGGACATGAACTCTTATCCTTCATGGATGCGTATTCTGGATACAATCAGATACCAATGCATTTACCTGATCAGGAACATACCGGCTTCGTAACCAATCTGAGACTTTACTATTACAAAGTTATGCCATTCGGACTCAAGAATACCGAGGCTACTTATCAGCCATTGGTCAATCGAATGTTTGCCAATCAAATCGGGAAAACCATGGAAGTGTATGTAGACGACATGCTTGTGAAGTCACGATTTTCCACTGACCATATCAATGACCTGGAATCAATGTTCAACATCCTTCGAGAATACAGAATGAAGCTCAACCCACTGAAATGTCACCTTGGAGTTGCATCCGGAAAATTCCTTGGGTTTATCGTCAATGCTCGAGGAATCGAAGCTAATCCTGAAAAGATCTAGGCGATCAGAAATCTTGAAACCCCGAAAACTATAAAGCATGTCCAGAGTCTCAACGGGAAAGTAGCAGCACTGAGCAGGTCCATTTCAAAGTCCACTGACAAATGCATTCCCTTCTTCGATCTGATCCGAAAAGGAAAGCGAAACTTTTAATGGACTGCAGAATGTGAGGGCGCATTCCGAGCACTAATTCATCATCTCTCCACACCACCAATTTTGTCAAAGCCTATTGATCACGAGAGATTGTACATTTACTTAGCGGTCTCAGAAAATGCAATCAGTGCTGCCCTAGTTCGGGAGGAAGACCGAATACAAAAGCCGGTCTACTACATAACCAAACGATTAACCGGAGCTGAGATAAATTACCCAAAGCTGGAGAAATTAGCTTATTGCCTTGTTATTGCATCAAGAAAGCTCCGTCCATATTTCTAGGCTCATCCTATCATTGTTTACACCGACCAGCCTTTACGACAGGTCCTTACACGGCCTGAGACGTCTGGTAGGTTACTCAAGTGGAATATCGAACCGAGCCAGTTTGATATTACTTATACTCCAAGGCGAGCCATTCAAGGTCAAGTCCTAGCCGATTTCATAGCTAAATTTACCATCCCAGAGGATTTGCCCGAAACCAGTAAATCTCCCGAATATATCTGGAAACTGCATATAGATGGTGCATCAAATGATCGTTGTTCAGGTGCAGGGGTTGTACTTGAAACCCCCGAAGGTCGATCTATATGCTATGCTTTAAAGTTTGATTTTCATGCGACCAACAATGAAGCCGAATATGAAGCCCTACTAGCTGGATTAAGATTTGCCCGAGATTTGAGATTATTGCTCTAGAAATTTATTGTGACTCGCAATTGGTCGTATGTCAAGTTCGAGGGGAATATCAAGCGAAAGATCGAAGGCTGGCTGCTTACTTAGCTCTAGTTAAGTAAATACTAAATCAGTTTGATTATTATGCCATTTATTGTATACCTCAAGAACGCAATCAGAAAGCCAATTTGTTGGCAAAGTTATCCAGCACTGGTGAAGCGCAGCAAATGGGACTCATTCCTGTAGAGACGTTATCTTCCCCAAGCATTGATCGGGCAGAAAAAGATTGGGTAAGTGAAGTCATTCCCGATAAGGAGTCGTGGATGACTCCGTTCAGAAATTATCTTGAGCACGGAACCCTGCCAGAGCGCAGGAGAGAAAAGAGACAGATTCTTCGAAAAGCTTCGCGGTTCATTATACAAAATGGAGTCATGTACAGAAGAGGGTACTCCGTCCCTTTACTCCGGTGTATCGCTCACGACGAAATTAAACGAGTATTACATGATGTACATGAGGGAGAATGTGGCGATCACACCGGAGGGAAAGCACTTGCCAAGAAAGTACTTCGATACAGATATTACTGGTCGACCGTAAATCGTGATGCGTCGGATTATGCCAAGAAATGTGATAAATGTCAAAAGCATGCTCGAATTCCTAGAGCCCCACCTACCGAAATAACACAGATGGTTGGCCTATGTCCATTCGCGGTATGGGGCATTGATATTATTGGCTTTTTACCTCTAGCCAAAGGTGGTGCAAAGTACAACATCGTAGCAGTTGATTACTTTACCAAGTAGGCGGAAGCTGAACCCTTTGCTACAATTACAACAAAGAAGGTGATCAACTTTGTAGTGCGCAACATCATCTACTGATTTGGTCTCCCACATACTATCATCACTGACAACGGGGCCCAATACGACAGCGCCGAATTTAAGGATTTCTGTCAACGTTTCCACATTCAGAAAAAATTCTCCGCAGTTGCACACCCACAAGCGAATGGGCAGGTCGAAGATGTCAATAAAGTTATAAAGTCTGTTTTGAAGAAACGACTGGAAAAGGCCAGGGGCAAATGGGTCGATGAACTTCCTATGGCCTTATGGGCTTACCGAACAACCCACAAGTCCGCAACCGGTCACACTCCATTCTCTCTCTCTTATGGTTCAGAAGCTGTTATTCCAGTCGAGCTAGAAGTGCCTTCTCATCGTGTGACATACTAAGATCCGAAGACAAATGCTATATTACTTGCTGAATCTCTCGATTTACTAGATGAGAAGCATAAAGATGCTGACTTGAGGGCAGCCGCGTATCGAAGTCGAGTCGCCCGATTATACAACGCCAAGGTCCGTCCGCGAACCTTTGAACTCGGCGATCTTGTCCTGAAAAGAATTTATCCGGTCCCTTCGCATATGAAGCTAACATGGGAAGGACCGTTTGTTATCGAACGAAAGCTTGGAGATGGCACATTCAAATTATCGACCGTTGACAGTCTTACTCTACCAAGAGCCTGGAACAGCGAAAGTCTTCATCGCTACTACACATGACAGGCTTTATTTACTTATTTAGTTTGCTTTTTATTTGAAATTTGTTTCTGCATTTCGAAATTTGAATTTGTAATAAGGCAACTGACTTGGCCATATTTTCTTATTTCAGCAATAAAATGCAATCTCTTCGAGCCAGAGCAATGGTTTACAAAGTGTATCATTCAACCATCACAATGCACGGAGAGCTAAGTTCCATCATACGGTGGGATTTATTCAAATAGGGAGTGGCCATGATATGATCGGCCACTCGCTAAGTGAAACCCGAGCTCGGGGGCAAGCCATCACACTAAAACCAAAAAAGGATTGATACACGATAATCCTTTAACTAGCTCCAGATTTCCAGGGTGCGAACTGGAGTATAACCTTATAAATGCGGTTTCGAAGAGGGTGGACCCGTCCACCTAACGACTTTGTCCGTATCTTAACCAAGTTCGGGGAGGATGGATCCGTCCATCTAACGACCCCACTTGTCAACTCAAGGTGGATGTGAACCGGCCATCCACGATCCTGATAACTCCATCGTTCCCAGAGTGGGAACAAAATCCTAAACCCTAAACAGATGTGACTGGCCGTCTGTCGGCCAACTCCGAATTCCCAAAGTATGAACTGGAGTATAAACATCAACTCCGAATTCTCAGAGTGCGAATTGGAGTGCAAACATGTCAAGGAAATTTTGTATTAGATTTACGAAAAAAAATGAAAAAGATGTTAAGAGAGTAACTCCGAATTCCCTGAGTGCGAAAGTGCAAAATCGACTCCGGATTCCCAAAGTGCGAACCGGAGTATAAACATCAACTCCGAATTCCCAAAGTGCGAATCGGAGTATAAATGTAGACTTTGAATTCCCAGAGTATGAACCGGAGTGTAAAGCGTCAAAATGTTCTGTATTCCCAAAAGTGCGAGCCGGAGCGTAATCGTCAACCAACTATGAGTCCCAGAGCATGGACCGAGTGCTGAGTGTCAAGCATACGCGGCTGATTGCCCGTGAATGTAATTAAAAGTCCCCGGAGCGCGGACACGTACTTAAAACTTGAACAAGACTTGATGAACAAACTCAAGCGAGACCCAGATATCGGAACTTAACAAGTGCACTTCAAATATTGAAACACTTAAGTAAATACACAATAACTGAGAAGAAGCCAAAAAAGATGAGTTTCATTTCTACTGTCTGCGGAAAAAAAAACTCATGTACAAGTTTATTCCAAAAAAAATTCCTACTAGCGGGGGCTGAACTCGCATCTATACACGACCTACGAAAGGAAAACCAAAATAAATCCCTATCTACTCAGAATGAACTAAAGGGGCATATCTATTTCTTCTTCTCTCTCGGCTTCTTCCACGATATAGACCTGCCGGAGCCACTGCTAACTTTTCTCTTTGAGCCTTTACCTTTCGGCGGTCAGTCTCCAGGCGGGGGCATGATCTCAACGTCCTCCTCCAAACTCGAATGTATAGGGATGCTTCCTGCGGGCGGAGTCGGAGGAACATGATCGATTGTAGGAGACGGAATGGGCACACTAGTGTCAATAACTATACCACCAGGTGATATCATTCTAAGTGGAGTTGGACCAGGTGCCGCCATTCCACCTCCAGAACTACCACCATGGGCCGCTGCCTCCATTTCAGCGTTGATCTCGGCCAATATCTCTTCTTCACGAGTTGCTTAAGCCTCGTGGGAAGCATCAGCAGTCGGCATCGAAGAGCTAGTAGTAGGTGTGCCCCGACTCATAATGAATGGTTGGTCCGCAAAGGGGTCACTGTGGTGACTGAGAAGTTCCTCCATCATCTGTTCGTCAAAAGAGAGTGTGCAACCCTGCGTTCCATCAATCGACGTGGTCGTTGTTGTGGTGGTCGCCTCGGAAACAATCGCCTCCTGCGTTCGATGTGATCCTTGAGTTGCAGGAGGCGCAATTGGTGTAACTCCAGTCACTAGACAGAGAAAAAGAAATACTATTAGTAAACGCTTCAGATCAAGCTCTTTATCTTGAACACGGATGAAGAATGTTCAGAGTACTTTCCTCAGTTTGGCTTGTAGATGGCTGAACGGCTTCGGCAGCTTGCTCTGTTACTGGAGATATCTACGGCTGATCCGGATTGTAGGCAGGGACAACTTAGGTATCAACCGCAGGTGCAGGATCAGGTTGGGTTGACACAGGGATTTCAAGGCTTACATCATGGTGCTCAACCCCTGAGCCTTCCCCCACTACTAAGTGCTGGGCGCCGAGTCTCTCCTTCTCATAAGAAATCATTGACTCATGGAGAATCTTCCTTTAATCTCCATTCAGAATCCGATTCTCGAGTTCAAACTCGTCGAATGATTCACCCAGATGCACCGCCTTCTCCTCCTCAACCAGTCGGCCCTAGGCGTTGTATAAATGCGCCTGGTAGTTGTCAAGCCAGGCTAGATTTCTGTGCCTCAAGACGTTGGCGTTGTAGACAACAAGAAGATCTTCAATATCGGCTTCTAGCCTGGACTCAGCCGATTTCACCTCCTCCTCGACCTTAGTCTCCACCTCACGGACCTTAGCCATGGCCGTATCTTGTTCACCCCGAAGCAAAACAGCCTGTTCGCATGCCTCCTGGGCTGCGTTCATCGCGTCATCCCTTTCCTTGACGATTTCGGTAAATTTAGCTTTAAGTTCGACAAGTTCTCTCAAGGCAGCGTCCCGTTCGGCGGTGACTGTAGTATTTCGGTGGCCCATCTCTTCCACCAAGGCAACATGCGTTTGCCTCAATCTCTCCATCGCCACACTCGCCTCATCAGCTTTTTTGGTGGCCTCAATTTCAGATTTCCGAGAAGTCTCGGCTTAGGTATTGAGCACTTGGATGATTCGGTCCTTTTGAGCGAGTTCAGACTCCATCTTTTCAATCGCTTTAGCTCGCTCAAAGGCCACGTTTGAAGCTTTTTCTGCGGCCTTCATCCACTCCCTATATTGGGCGTATATGTCATGAATGTAATCATGCATTGTATTTTCAGCTTCCGAAGGGATTCTCTTTAGATGAGGGGGGAAAATATAGTCATCAAAGCAAATATTTGGAAAATATTTCTTAAGTTGGGCAATCTTTATCGCACCTTCCCTCATGGGCTCGGTTATGACCTGCTCTGCAATTATGGGGGCCATAGTTTCGGCTCTCTGGCGATGAGTTTTGGGCCTAGAAATGTGAGAAGACGGTTTGTGTTGCGGAGGCTCCGGTGGATGTGAAACGTGAACAGGAGGTGGCGAGGGGATTCTTGGAGGTGGAGAATGGGATCTAGACCGGTATCTATAGTCTCTATCCCTATCCCGCTCGTATCTTTCTTGACTAGAGTACCTGCGATCGCGGTCTCTATCCGAATCTCTCCAGCGGGGCTCGTGGTAAGTGGAGGACTTGCGGGCCGAACGGAGGCTCCTTAACATCGATCCTCTCCCAGACATTGTACCTGTAAAGGGAAAGAAAAGCAGACTTAGTAATCTCTTGGATTGAACAATTTATGATTAGGAATCGTATAGTGCCGTGAAGTGTGTATGTATGTGCAACCCCGACCAACCGGAAATGTCGACCGCACTTATAGCAAGCGACTCGCTTAGATCAAGAGCATTATCGAGCTCCTCCAACCCGGTGTCATGTTGAAACGACACATAATCCGGAATCGGAATATCGGCAAGCCCTTCAAAAGGACTCTCTATTGGCGAGGGAGGAGCCTCTGAGATTCTAATGCCGGGGGCAGGCAAAGAAACCACAACTGATTTCCACCATGGAGACTTAGGGCGTTTATAAGCAGCGGCCTTGCCTTTTCTTCTTCCTTCGATCGCATGGAATTCGGCCTAAGACCCGGCAACAAGCTTATCATCCATGGGCGTTCTCTCTTCGTCGTCTCCTTCGGTTATTACGACCTCGGGTATTTGGCGCTTCAACTTATTTTTCTTTGAAGTTGTCCTCAGTGTCCCTTCGAGCCTTACGCTTTGTCTCTGCTCAATCAGTCCGACAATTCTCAGATTTCTGTCAGTTAGAACCGAATCGATGTCCCTCATTTCACTTGGAATTTCTTGAAGGACTCTTACTATTTCTTTGAAGTACCCGCCTTCTGGTCATGAAATTGCGGCTATAAAGAAAAGAGGAAGTTAGTTTTACATCAATTTGATAACTCTTGAAGAAAATTGTAACACTTACGTCTGACTAACCATCGACTGGCAAATCCTAGAGGGCATCGAACGTAGAACCATTTTGTTTTAAAGTAACTCAGCCTTGACCAGGATTCGGTTACTACTTGACAATTCCTAACCGCCTCCAGGAATGAAAAAGATGGGTTTTCTCCCCTACTCTTGATGTTAAAGAAATATCTAATCTATAATGACCCGTAATTTCGCTACTTCGAAAATGAGAGATTTCATTCGTTTTAAATTTAAAAGGAATTTAAAACTTAAATAAATATGTTATATATAATAAATAATAATGAAGAAATCATTTATTCTTATATTTAATAATTTAAAAAGTATAAATTTGGATTTTAGAACAAATCAACAAAAGTTAAGTTTTGTTAAAAATAAATAAAGGCTTAAATAAATGGATTTAAATATTTATTTAAAAAGATAAATCTTATTTAAAACACCTAATAAAGATAATAAAAGTATATTAATATATTTAAAAGAATGTTAATAATCGTTTTATAAAAATAACCAAAATTTGTCGCATTTTGTCAGTTTTACATACACTGTAAAATTAGAGATTTTGATATTAATTAAATATGATTTTAAAATATAAAGAGACATGTTTTAATTTATGTAAAGAAGTGAAAATTTCATTTTAAAGTTTGATTTACTTCAATATATAGCTTAACAAAAACGTCAAATTTTGACTATAAACTTTGTCGAAAAAAAACACCGTTTTCAACCGAAACAAGTTGTCGACAAGTTGTTGCAACTTGGTATGTTTCCTAATACATATATAAACTTAACAAACTATGTTACATGTTACATTTAACAAATGCACTTCGAAAAGTCAAAGTTTACAAATAATTCAAAAAGTAACATGATTTGACATAAACCTATAAACAAATCTATACTAAACAACATCATTGCTTTATTTCTTGTCTCATTATTGAGATGTTACTAATTTACATGGAAAAGGAGCAAATGTTATTTTAACATTTTAAGATTTAAGAAAATAAAGCAAACATCATTTCTTAAGTACAAATTTGTAACGACCCGATATTTTCAACCATTCGCATCCATTATAAGTGTATAGGTAGACACTCATGCCGGAGTTGAATTGCTCAAAATACCGCGTTGTAAATAAAATTTGGCAAATCTCAGAATATACAGTAAATAAATATAATCACAAATCACAGACACAGAGTAAAATAATGTAGCGGAAGTAAAAGAAATAGTAGTTCATGAAGCTACTATATAAATATAACAAGGTTACATAAGATACAACAGAAGAGATAGAGTACAACAGAAGTCTAAATACAATAACCAAGTACAAGCTGAGTAGAACAACAGAACTGGAATAGATAGGACCAGACAAGCAGATAATCTCCAGCGATTCAAATCTCCAGAAAGTGGAATTCGAATCTGTGAATAACTCAGGCTGACCCGAGCGTAAAGCAAAACACAAAACACTCGAGTCAGGACAATATATACTTATAATGTAAACCAACTCAAGTGAACTGTAATAAAGGTACAAGTAACTTAAAGAATGCTTGGGATCGCCCATTCTTTAAGGATCCGTTAAACTATTTACTATGTAGTAATATACGCTATATATAGTAGTGTCTAATCATTAAAGTATAATCATATAGAAAATAGCGTTAAGGGGATGGAGAACCTTAACGCGGTCGGAACTTAAAATCATAATCGTAGTAAAGCTCGATATGGTAGGTGACGCGGCACAACTAGGCAATGCCAGGGTAGATATACCAATTACGCACACGGACTGATGGATACGCATAGCAGCCACTACCGTTCCACCTCGAACAACACTCCCAAATCGGAGGATGGCCATCTAATCAATCACAACTAAGAGTATAATATCGAAGAAATGTGTCCGAGAAGAGGTGCTACCTCACTGGTCCGAGATCGCTCCTGTTTTAGCCACCTTATGCCAACTCACGGGAGTTGGGTCCACGTAACATACCTTAAGAACGTCGCCACCATCCTACTTCATTCTGGAATCTCCACCGCGTACACGGTTGTCAAAGTGGTTTTCGGTATCGACAGAGAGTATGTCCATATCCGATCCCGGTCTCTTTGCCAACCAATCGTTATTATAACCCGTGGTTATAACTTTTAAAAACAATACTTTACTTCAAAATAAAATATCATTTCAAACCATATCTTTATCAAAATAAAGATTAAATCAATTCCAAACCATTTCCATATATTTAAATTTTTATATCATTTCAAAACTTCATTTCAAATCATTTTAATATAATAAAATATCATATCCTTACAAAACTTCATTTCAAATCATTTTAATAAAATAAAATATCCTATCAGTTCAAATCCAAATATTCAACTTTAAATACCTTTTAAATTCAAAGATATCGTTCATTTACTATCATTTCAAATCACCTTTAAATAATTTATATTCCAATCAAAATAGTTCATTTAAACCTTTTAAAAGTGTAATTATTATATTTTCAAATCAAGTATTCAATTTCCAAAGTTTCAAACCATTCTGAGTTCGTTTACTAAGTCAAAAACCCTAATTATTAAAATTTCAGCATTTCACAGCATTTAAAAACAACTGCTATAAGTTATATTTGAAAACACTTTTAATTCAGCAAAGACAGCACTTAAAACTGCTGTTAAAAACTCAGTTTTAGTTGAATTATAGTTCAAAACAGAAAAGACAGCATTTCAGAAGTGCTGCGGTAGTTCAGATTTCAAAACAAGGGGTTAAATTTGGTTTCAGCAAAGACTGCAGACCATTATAGCATTTCCAGGGAATGCTATAATAGGCCTGAGTTCAATATTAGCCTATAAGTTCAATTACAGCAACTACAGCATTTCAGAAATGCTGTAATAGCTCTTTTTAAACAATTTTAGTTCAAAACAGAATCTATAGCATTTCTGAATGCTATTAAAGGTAGATTTCAGGTGTTAGTGTATTTCCAGCAATTAAATAACTTCAATTTAAAACACATAAACATTTTAAAAATTATATTTTAACATTTAAAATGTTCATTTACATATCATTTAACATGTATCTTTTTCACAATAAATTTCTTATAATTAAATCCAATTTTCAACAATTTACTTAATAAATTTAAGTGTAAAAGTTTCCAATTCTTCACATTTCAACAAATAACTTAACACTTCAAATTTAAATTACCATTTCACAAATTTAACTAAATTTCCAATTTTATTTAATTAACTTAAACCTTTAATTAAAACCGAATTTCACATTTCCAAGTCAAGTTATATTTTAAAAGATCACTTTTAAACATTCATTTATTTAACCACTTAAATTCATAGAAGAATCAATAATACTTTAATAAATCACTTAAATTCAAATTTAATCAAATTATCATATTTACCATTTCCAAATAAAATTTAATATCCATTTTATTTATATAACTTAAAATATCATTTTTAACCAAATTCCAAATTTCCAACTTAAGTTATATTTCAAAAATCCAGTTAAACCATTCATTAATTACATTTTTAACACATAGAAAAATCATAATTTCTTTATTTTAAAACATTTCAAAATCTATTTAAATCAAATTTCATAAATTTATAATTTTTAAAATACTTAAAAATATCCAAAACACTTTATAAAATAACCACGGGCCTGTATATAATTTTCTAACTTAGGTCAAGTGATACGGATATGTATCATTTCAATCCGTAGTTAAAAAAGAAAAATCCGGGTTCTATCTTTTCAAACCCGCAATCCCAAGTTAAAATAATTTAAATAAAAATCGTTTAGGCCTATCATTTCAGCCCATAACGATTTTTCCCTATTCTAAAGTCCGTTCGGGTATGTATCATTTCAACCCATAGTGATTCTAATCTACTGGGAACTTGCAATGGTGATAACAGATATAAATAACAGAATAACATTAAATAATAGTAACATATGATATAACAGGTGTAATAACAGGTGTGAACATCATATGATAATAATATAAGCATATATAACATGATAATATATTTCTACAGATTCACAGGGTGTCAATTTACTAGTTATATAGGTACATATTGTCTGGTGAGAATAACTCACCTGTATTGAGCTGGAGATGACAACCAACACACACATCACAGAATCCACAAAGGCACGAGAGTATGATAGTGATTTGAGTGTGGGAGAGACAAGACTAAATTCCTTGAATACATGAAACAAACCAATACAATATACATGAATAAACACTACACAACAATTTAAATAACTTGTATATTCAAGCACAAATCAATTCCAAACCAATTGCACTTGCCTCCATTTAGCATAGGCTCAGCCATGGATGGAAAATACATGAATAAGGCTTGCTCTAAGGTCTGGTTGTGGATCTATAGGGGTCGGCCTAACCTAGAGAAGGTGGTGGACAAGTTTGTGAAGCAAAAATCTAATATTACAAGGCAAAAGCATGGAATTCAAGGCAACTAAAGGGCTCGGCCTAGGTCATGGAGGACATGGCTATCTCAGGTGGGGTCAGTAGGTGGTGTGCAGAGGTGTCTCAGGTCTAAAACAGGTTGGTGGTGGTGGTGGTTGGTCGGCATAGGTGGTGGAGAGAGGTGGTGGAAGGAGGATGTGCTTGGCTATGGGATCTAGGTGATGTTGCATCAAAACTATGGTGGTTCTTCATCACATAGGGGCTAGGCTATGGCATGGGAAGGGGCTGGAGGAGGTGTTGGTCAGAGGGGATGGTGGTGGAGGTGGCCAAGGTGGTGGATGTGGTGTTGGCCGATCCAAAGAAGAGGAGGACAAGTGCAAAATCATGTGAAAACAAAGGAAAACATAGAAAAGAAGAAGGTTTTTACCCAAAAATCTTTGCAAATGATGATGGCCATGATTTTTGTGATTGAGAAGAGTTTGTATATGGAAATAAAAAGAAAAATAAGCAGCTGAAAGAAAAGTTAAGGTCGGCCAAAGAAATTGAATGAAAAAGGTTGGAAAACGAAGAGACGGGAAAACAAAGAGCCTTAGGCAAACCAAGAGTCACAAACTCTTCAAATTTCCATTATTATTTTAGAAATTTGTAAATACATATAAAACTGATAAATCAAGATAAAACTCAGTAAAGAAAATTAATATATAAAATAAATAATTAAATTTTAATTATATAGCATTTAAATTAAGAAAATGGCTAATATTTGCAAACTAGGCTTTAAAAATTTAGAAATAACCTCAATACACTTTGGAAACATTTATTTTAATTTGAATACATGTAAAATGAATAAAATAAAGTAAAACACAGCAAATAAGAGTGAATGCATAAAATAAATAAATAAATTTTAATTATATATAATTAAATTAAGAAAATAGCAAAGAAAATAGAAATTAGGCTTTAAAATTAGAAAACAATTTCAGTAGACTTTAGAAAAATTATATTATCATTTGTAAAAATATTAAAAGACAAAATATACATCAAATAACATATTAGCACATATTTAAAATAAAATATAACAAAGAAAAAGTAATTTATACAATTTAAAATAGACAAAATTGTTAAATAAACAGTTTATACTCAAAATTGAAATGTACATAACTTTTACATTTTAACTCCGTTTTCAACGAAACGAAAAGCAGTATTCATGTTATTAAATCTATTTTCATAATAAAAGATAAAATTTATAATTTCAAATATTTAAAATTTAAATTTAAAAGTCAAAGTTTGACTATTGACCAAAATTCACAATTTCTGGAAATATTAAATTTATTCATATTTGGAATTCTAATCCACATCAAAATCAAAGTTTATACTTAAAATAACAAAATTTATTCTTTTTCATAAATAAAGCTTTTGAATCTGGAAAAATCAATTTAAAAATATTTGTAAAATACAAGGTTGTTACACTCTCCCCCACTCAAAACTTTTCGTCCCCGAAAAGGAACGAGGTACGGGAAAGCACAGAAAAAGATAGAATGAAATAGAATTAAGACAAGATGATAAGAAGATTGGAATTATACCTGATAACTATTGTTATAGGTAAGTTTAACAAGATGGAGGTGATCAAATCAAGAATATAAGCACAAAAAAAATCCTCTAGAGTCTGAATCTCCCTTTTCACTTGACCGATGGTCTATGAATGGAAAAACAGTGTTCAGATCCAGATGAGTAACAAAGATTATCAAAGATTACAGAAAGATTTCTAAATAGACTGGTATAAGCAATAGCCTTCTCATTCTGTAACAAGATAAGAGAAATAAGGACAACCAAAAGATAGTTTGGAAAAAAAACAAAACAAGATAATAAATTTAAAACCATAATGCTTTGAAATCATAACAATTTAGGGATGTTTATCATTTGGAAATCACACTACTAAAATCATAACACTTTGGACAAGTTATTCTTTTTTTTAAAAAAAAACATAATACTTAGAAAATCATAACACCCTAAAAAAAATCTTCATTTAAACCATTTTAATTCAAGGTCGAATAATATTTATTTTAAAGTTGTAACATTTCTAAGTTCATTCAATTATAAAAATTTCCAAAACATTGTATTTTCAAAACAGCAGCACTTATAAAATGCTACAGTAAATATATATATAAATTTCAAATCAGTTTTATTCTTGAATATTCATTTAGATATCATTTAACTTATGATTTATTAAAACAAACTTTTATGAATGGAATATCCAAATTAAACTATACTTCGTTTATTAAGTTAAAAGTTCACTATTTTAGTTAGCTCTTAATTTAACACATAACCTAACACTTTATTTAAAATACCCATTTCTCAAATAGATATTCCTTTAATATGTTACACTTAAAATTCCATTTGAAAACCAAATTCTCAATTATCAATTTTTAGTGATGTTAAAATACATTTTAACTATTTAAATCATAATTATTCATTTTTTAAGACATATCTATTTCATAAATAAAATATTTATATAGCAAATATACCAATCAAATTTCTTTACACATTTATTCATTTAGACATCAATTAAACTATGAATTCAAGTTAAATAACTTTATTACAAAATGTCCAATTCCAATGTATTTTATTTTATCTATTCAAAGATACATTATTTATTATACAACATATTCATTTCAGGAAATAACCATTATTAAAATTCCTAGGTTAGACTTAAGGTTCCATATTAATTCAAATTTGATTATTAAGTTATTTAAATAAAATCTCTTTAGATTCCTTTTTCAATATTTACCTCTGTTAATCTTTTATAACTAAAATTTAAGTGTATAACATTTATTATAACCACTCAAATTTTATTTATAAAAATCCTTTCTATATTGTATATTATCCAATTACATTGTTAACTTCTAAAATTTTTTTTAAGGTAAGTTATATTTGAATGCAATTGTATTATACAAATAAAACTTTCCAATTCAATTATCTCAAGTTTGAATCATTTATTCAAATTTTTGATTTTCTTCTTATAACTGAAATTATTCTTTAAAATAAAATTTAAGAATTAAACTTCCGATTCCTTTCAAACCATTTAGAGATAAGTAATTATATATACATAATATGTCAAATCAAATTTAAATCATATATCTATATATATATTATAATCCAGTCATATTTTAGAAATTCAAATCAATTAGATTTTCCAAAACAAAGCTGTAGCAAGACTACAGAACAGTCTCTTCACTTCGAAACTCTAAAATGAACGTCGATGATGCTGCAGTCATCACCGAAATTATTTTCCAGCGACAAAGAGAAGAGCACTAAAATTTTAAACTTTTAAAATTCTTTGAAAACAAAATTTCTATTCGAAATACTTTAAATAATATATCCTTTTAAAACTTGAAAACACAAGGTTTGAAACCATCGGAAACTTGAATTCTCAAATTCTTGATTTAAATTCATTTCAGTTTCCAAAATCAATTTATAAACATCTATTTATAAATTCATTTATAGAATGATAAATCAAGTATTATCATTTCAAATAATCAATTTAAATCAATTTATTAAGTTCCATAATATTTACTTATATCAAAATTTATTTCATTAACCAAATTTAAAATAATATTGTGTCAGTTTGTTCTGTCAAAGTGTTTTAGAAATCCTATCGATAGCGTTGATCAAACGAATCGATCGGAAGCCCAAATCAACATCAACAGCTCAAACAACACAATATATAAAACAAAATATAGATTTAGAAGTACAATTCAAAATGTTTTGGAGATATTTTGGAAACAAAACAAGATGATTGATTATCAAAATATGAAGATGGATAAGCTTAGATAAATCGCGGCCAACCTTAACCGGGTCAACCGTGACTTAATGAATAAGATCAAATGTGGATTTTCTGGGGTAAATCTACATCCGATCTCAAGAGATAGAGTTTGGAATAACAAAAGATATTAGCATCTAAACCAAGGATAGATATAAATCTCTGGTGAATCGATGCCAATTTGTAAAGGAGTTTCCCCCTTTACCAGAAAATTAGAATATTGGCGAGATAGCCAATTCACTATAAAGATCATTCGAAGTGGAGTTATGTGATACTCCAAAATCAAAAGAAGATGAATAGTGAGGGACAAGAATGAATTTTGGAACCGCAGGGAACGTTCCAAAAATTCAAAGGAAGTTCGAATCAAGAGGAAAAGATTCAAACTCGAACGAAAGTGATTCTGTAAATAAATCTACTCCATATGCTGAGTTTTGCCTCAAAGCCAAAGCTCTGATACCAACTGTAACGACCCGATATTTTCAACCATTCGCATCCATTATAAGTGTATAGGTAGACACTCATGCCGGAGTTGAATTGCTCAAAATACCGCGTTGTAAATAAAATTTGGCAAATCTCAGAATATACAGTAAATAAATATAATCACAAATCACAGACACAGAGTAAAATAATGCAGCGGAAGTAAAAGAAATAGTAGTTCATGAAGCTACTATATAAATATAACAAGGTTACATAAGATACAACAGAAGAGATAGAGTACAACAGAAGTCTAAATACAATAACCAAGTACAAGCTGAGAAGAACAACAGAACTGGAATAGATAGGACCAGACAAGCAGATAATCTCCAGCGATTCAAATCTCCAGAAAGTGGAATCCGAATCTGTGAATAACTCAGGCTGACCCGAGCGTAAAGCAAAACACAAAACACTCGAGTCAGGACAATATATACTTATAATGTAAACCAACTCAAGTGAACTGTAATAAAGGTACAAGTAACTTAAAGAATGCTTGGGATCGCCCATTCTTTAAGGATCCGTTAAACTATTTACTATGTAGTAATATACGCTATATATAGTAGTGTCTAATCATTAAAGTATAATCATATAGAAAATAGCATTAAGGGGATGGAGAACCTTAACGCGGTCGGAACTTAAAATCATAATCGTAGTAAAGCTCGATATGGTAGGTGACACGGCACAACTAGGCAATGCCAGGGTAGATATACCAATTACGCACACGGACTGATGGATTCGCATAGCAGCCACTACCGTTCCACCTCGAACAACACTCCCAAATCGGAGGATGGCCATCTAATCAATCACAACTAAGAGTATAATATCAAAGAAATGTGTCCGAGAAGAGGTGCTACCTCACTGGTCCGAGATCGCTCCTGTTTTAGCCACCTTATGCCAACTCACGGGAGTTGGGTCCACGTAACATACCTTAAGAACGTCACCACCATCCTACTTCATTCTGGAATCTCCACCGCGTACACGGTTGTCAAAGTGGTTTTCGGTATCGACGGAGAGTATGTCCATATCCGATCCCGGTCTCTTTGCCAACCAATCGTTATTATAACCCGTGGTTATAACTTTTAAAAACAATACTTTACTTCAAAATAAAATATCATTTCAAACCATATCTTTATCAAAATAAAGATTAAATCAATTCCAAACCATTTCCATATATTTAAATTTTTATATCATTTCAAAACTTCATTTCAAATCATTTTAATATAATAAAATATCATATCCTTACAAAACTTCATTTCAAATCATTTTAATAAAATAAAATATCCTATCAGTTCAAATCCAAATATTCAACTTTAAATACCTTTTAAATTCAAAGATATCGTTCATTTACTATCATTTCAAATCACCTTTAAATAATTTATATTCCAATCAAAATAGTTCATTTAAACCTTTTAAAAGTGTAATTATTATATTTTCAAATCAAGTATTCAATTTCCAAAGTTTCAAACCATTCTGAGTTCGTTTACTAAGTCAAAAACCCTAATTATTAAAATTTCAGCATTTCACAGCATTTAAAAACAACTGCTATAAGTTATATTTGAAAACATTTTTAATTCAGCAAAGACAGCACTTAAAACTGCTGTTAAAAACTCAGTTTTAGTTGAATTATAGTTCAAAACAGAAAAGACAGCATTTCAGAAGTGCTGCGGTAGTTCAGATTTCAAAACAAGGGTTAAATTTGGTTTCAGCAAAGACTGCAGACCATTATAGCATTTCCAGGGAATGCTATAATAGGACTGAGTTCAATATTAGCCTATAAGTTCAATTACAGCAACTACAGCATTTCAGAAATGCTGTAATAGCTCTTTTTACACAATTTTAGTTCAAAACAGAATCTATAGCATTTCTGAATGCTATTAAAAGTAGATTTCAGGTGTTAGTGTATTTCCAGCAATTAAATAACTTCAATTTAAAACACATAAACATTTTAAAAATCATATTTTAACATTTAAAATGTTCATTTACATATCATTTAACATGTATCTTTTTCACAATAAATTTCTTATAATTAAATCCAATTTTCAACAATTTACTTAATAAATTTAAGTGTAAAAGTTTCCAATTCTTCACATTTCAACAAATAACTTAACACTTCAAATTTAAATTACCATTTCACAAATTTAACTAAATTTCCAATTTTATTTAATTAACTTAAACCTTTAATTAAAACCAAATTTCACATTTCCAAGTCAAGTTATATTTTAAAAGATCACTTTTAAACATTCATTTATTTAACCACTTAAATTCATAGAAGAATCAATAATACTTTAATAAATCACTTAAATTCAAATTTAATCAAATTATCATATTTACCATTTCCAAATAAAATTTAATATCAATTTTACTTATATAATTTAAAATATCATTTTTAACCAAATTCCAAATTTCCAACTTAAGTTATATTTCAAAAATCCAGTTAAACCATTCATTAATTACATTTTTAACACATAGAAAAATCATAATTTCTTTATTTTAAAACATTTCAAAATCTATTTAATTCAAATTTCATAAATTTATAATTTTTAAAATACTTAAAAATATCCAAAACACTTTATAAAATAACCACGGGCCTGTATATAATTTTCTAACTTAGGTCAAGTGATACGGATATGTATCATTTCAATCCGTAGTTAAAAAAGAAAAATCCGGGTTCTATCTTTTCAAACCCGCAATCCCAAGTTAAAATAATTTAAATAAAAATCGTTTAGGCCTATCATTTCAGCCCATAACGATTTTTCCCTATTCTAAAGTCCGTTCGGGTATGTATCATTTCAACCCATAGTGATTCTAATCTACTGGGAACTTGCAATGGTGATAACAGATATAAATAACAGAATAACATTAAATAATAGTAACATATGATATAACAGGTGTAATAACAGGTGTGAACATCATATGATAATAATATAAGCATATATAACATGATAATATATTTCTACAGATTCACAGGGTGTCAATTTACTAGTTATATAGGTACATATTGTCTGGTGAGAATAACTCACCTGTATTGAGCTGGAGATGACAACCAACACACACATCACAGAATCCACAAAGGCACGAGAGTATGATAGTGATTTGAGTGTGGGAGAGACAAGACTAAATTCCTTGAATACATGAAACAAACCAATACAATATACATGAATAAACACTACACAACAATTTAAATAACTTGTATATTCAAGCACAAATCAATTCCAAACCAATTGCACTTGCCTCCATTTAGCATAGGCTCAGCCATGGATGGAAAATACATGAATAAGGCTTGCTCTAAGGTCTGGTTGTGGATCTATAGGGGTCGGCCTAACCTAGAGAAGGTGGTGGACAAGTTTGTGAAGCAAAAATCTAATATTACAAGGCAAAAGCATGGAATTCAAGGCAACTAAAGGGCTCGGCCTAGGTCATGGAGGACATGGCTATCTCAGGTGGGGTCAGTAGGTGGTGTGCAGAGGTGTCTCTGGTCTAAAACAGGTTGGTGGTGGTGGTGGTTGGTCGGCATAGGTGGTGGAGAGAGGTGGTGGAAGGAGGATGTGCTTGGCTATGGGATCTAGGTGATGTTGCATCAAAACTGTAACGACCCGATATTTTGGACCATTCGTGTCCATTATAAGTGTATAGGTAGACACTCATGCCGGAGTTGAATTGCTCAAAATACCGCGTTGTTAATTTAAATTTGGCAAAACTGAACATATACAGTAAATAAATAATCACAGACACAGAGTAATAAGTGCAGCGGAAATAAAAGAGATAGTAGTTCATGAAGCTACTATATGAATATATAAAATACATCAGAGTTTACAACAGAAGAGTAATACGATACATCAGAGTTAAACTAGATACAACGGAAGAGTAACAGATACAAATCAGAATACATCACTGGAATCATCGAATATCTGAAATCTAGATAGATAGCTGGATCTCCAAGTGAAGCTCCAACTCCAAAGGTGAGTCTCGAAAGCTGAACTACTCAGTCTGACCCGAGCGTAAAGCAAAACACAAGACACTCGAGTCAGGATTAACATTCTTATATTAATAAATCCAACTCAAGTGAAATAGCAATTGAAATACAAGTAACTCAAAGGATGTTGGAATAACCATCCTTCAAGGATCCGTTAAACTATCTACTAGGTAGTAATGTACGCTAAGTAGATAATGTCTATCAGTAATATAAAGATATCAAAGTAGGGTTAAGCAGGGCCCATACACCTCTTAACCTGTTTATTCCCAAAAGCATATACAAGACCGTAGTTTCCCCAAAACCGGAAGTCACCAGAGGGCAATCCATATACTAAAGGTACAAATCAAAATCGTAGTGGTCGCGAATAGGATAATCGGTATGACAAGGTACATGAGGCGATACCAACTAGGATACTAGTAGTTGCGTGATCCGGACTGATGTTGGGCATAGCAGCTACTACCCCAACACCGCAAAACAACACTCCCATAATCGAGGGGTGCACCCAAATCGAATCACAAAAGTAATAGATATGGTAACGAAGAAGTGTGTCCGCTAGAGGTGGCGAACCTCAATGGCCCGGCGCGGCTCCTGTTTTAGTCATGTCAGGGGTCATCCAAAATCGTTCTCTTTCTTCAGTCAACGCGTTCACCAAAACCATCCACTTCGTTCTGGATCAACACTCCGCGTATAGTTATTAAAGTGGTTTCGGTTCAGATAGAGAGTATATCCATTACCGATCCCGGTCTCTTTAATAACTTTCGTAATTATTACACCGATTGGTCGTTTATATATTTCAAAAACCAAATCAATTTCAATTTCAAATAGAATTCGTAAATCAACATTTCATTTGTCTTTCTAAAAAAATTTACAAATTTTCGTTTCAAAACTTTCAAATTTTCTGTTTCAAAATCTTATAATTCAATTTCAATTTCTATTTAAACAATTCAAATATTGATTCAAATTCGTATATAAGTTTCATTTCGAAATCATCTAAATTAATTTGATTTAACATTTAAATCGATTTAAATTCATTTATCGATCTCATTCGATATTCATTTAGTAAATTTTCCATTCAAAACAATTTCTATCAAATTTCCAATTCATTAAATCAATTCTTAAGTTCAACTTCATTTAATCAAAATCTACAATTTTGAATTAAACTAAATTCGTCAAATCAATTCTTTCAATTACAAGTCTTACATTAATTCCAAAAATGTCACATTTTCATTTCTTGTTAAATAAATTCCATTTCACTTATTTACTTTCTTAAATAATTTTCCAAAACTTAATTAATAAAGAAACTCAATTTCAATTCTTTACGAAGTAAAATTCACTTATTCAAAAGTTCAATTTTTCTTATTAAAGAATTTCAATTCAATTTAATCATTTAATAATTCATTATTAAATAGTTCAAACTTAATTATTAAGTAATTTCAAAGTTTAATAATTTCAAACTTAATTATAATTTCAAACTTAATTATTAAATCATTACAAAGTTTAATAATTTCAAACTTAATTATAATTTCAACTTCATTTCAAAACCATATTATTTATTCAAATAAAATCTTCGTTTTATTTTAAATCAAATTATTGACCAATCGGGTTTTATTTAATTTCCTATCCTAGGTCAAAGTTCAATTTGGGTATTTATCATTTCAACCCGATTCCAATTCAATTCAAAATCAAAACATATCAAAGGGAACTTGCAGTGTGATAACTGGGATGGTGTCTAAGTAAATAAACAAGCAATAACAACAAACAATAACAATCCAATAATCAATTTAAATAATCCCGAAATAACCGTATTAATTCGCATTGTTATTTGTACGAATTAATATAATTATTTCTAGAATCTACACTATCATTTCATGTAAATTAAAGATTATTACATTACGGTTTTCACTTGTCGTTTTAATTACAATTTTATACATCATCAATTTAAACAACATACAATTCAATGGTTCAAGGTATAGTTAACACTATTCTACGTGTCAATTTATTTAACATTTTAAAGGGGTCATACTATACAAATGTCAGTTAATCAAATTTAACATTCAATTAACCTATATCAAGTTCAATTTCATACTGTTTATCATTTTAACATCAACAATTTAACGTCCAATATAAACATCAACAATCAATCAATTATCAGCCAAACTGTATTATCATCGCATAAATAATCAACAGATAATGGTGTCAGATGTCACAGGTGAACTGATACAGGTAATAGCATATATAACAGTGTAATTAACTAACAGTTGCATATTTCAATTGTCGTTTCAATTGAAATCAAATCTAATAAATAAAAGAACGTTAATCGTGAGTGATTGCTCACCTTTCGAGGATAGAGAGGATCAACAAAGAATTGAGCTACGAGTTCAGGCACAAATCTCACAGCAAGACAAGGTTGAAATCGAATCGACGAACGAAGCTGAAAGCTTGAAGTTTGACGAAATCAATCAAACTGGATTAATGAAGATCAACGGTATAAGTGAACATATATATAACTATATACATTATTATTATACTGTTTATACATATTTCAATATTTAGCTTAAGACAAATATCAAAATAAATATAACTCAAAATCATTATATTTAAAACTCAAATGTTAAAATCAGAGTATATATATAAATTTATATCTGAAATCAATACCCGTAATCAATATTTGTTGTCAAAACATTACAACTTCTTTACTAAAATAGGTGTGTAGACTTATACAGCAGCTAGCAACCTATACTAACTTAATCTTTGAGTTTAAAACGCAGGCTATATACATATGCAACTGTGACATGCACCTCACTCGTACAACGGACGTAACCGTAGGTTTATAAAATATAGTTTAAGATAAATACTAATATATAAAATATCTCTACCACTTAACTCACTTAAAATAATGTATACCTATACTAGTCTAAGACTGAACAAATATGCTCCACCATGTTATAAAACAGTTCAATTTAATATATATAAAACATACTAATAATACTTACTTTTTCTTTCTCAGCACTTTTATAAAACAATGCAACTGGCCAAAACTATCCATATATATAATACTAATACAAAACTACACAAACAGATAAGATATCAAATACTATTATAAACTTATACCTCTCTATATATATATAAGAACGAGATGAATAGCAGCCGCGAGGTGAAGTGCTGACGTGGTGGAAGGGAAAAGAGCGGTAGGGAGGAGGTGCGCTGCTTTGGGATGCGTAAAGCTGGAGGGCGGAAGATGGGTGGTGAACGACGTGAGTTGTGGGTGCTGCGACGCGTCGTGGCAGCTTCGGCGCTGGGCTGCGGTGGTGTTAGGCACTTGCGAGTAGATGGGTCTGATGTGGAGTAGCGGTTCGAGAGGGAAGGTGGCGATGTGGGTTTGCGATAGGAGCAAGCGGAGGAACAAGCTCGGGTTTGGTGGGGTTGGCGCTGATCGGTGGAAGCTCGGTTGGGTTTTTGCGAGTGGTGCCAGGGTTGAGCAGTAGCCGAGAAGGCAGGAGGGGCTGGGGCTTTCACGTGTGAGGGTGGCATGGGAAGAGGGGTCGAGTTTGCTTTCGGCCATGGGCAAAAGAAAAGTGAGAAGCTTGGAAAAAGAGAACAAAGAAAGTGACGAAACAAGCTACACTTGTATATATATTTTCTTTTCTCTCTCTATATTTTTCTTTATAAAAGCACAGCTGAAAATGAAAGAAAGGGTATGGTTTGGGAAGAGATAAGGACGCGAGCAGGTAGAACAGAATAATGAGGGAGATGGTTATATTATTATACATAAATTTTTATTAAACAGAATGCCTAGAAAGGTGAAGAATCAGATGGGAAAATGAACCATCGAAATAATAAATCAAACAGTGGGAATAGTGAAGGTCAAAGCTGAATTCAAGAAATATTAAAAGCAACGTCAGTTTGGTTTAACACGGTAGAAAATGAATGGTCAAAGAATTCAAATGGATCAAAACAATACCGATACGGTTAATCGGCTTACCGATTTTCGTTGTGTTCCGAACTCCGAAACACACGAATGAATATACTGCGGAGATCAGCACGACGAGACGATCAAAACGGTATACAGATATCAGTGGTACGATCATCCGATAAAAATCGATATCGGTACCAGAATGCTGCTATTTTGCAGAAAATAAGAACGACGGAGCAATAGACGTCCGAATTTGGAAAAATGACGAACTGACATCTTGCTCAGAAGATGGTTTAGAATTTTTCTATGTAAAAATATTTTGGTTTTGAAAACATTTTATTTTCATTTCTTTTTAACTGATTAAATTGAAGTGAATTTACGCGCGAAATAAATTTTCATATTTTCGGATGAAAATTTACCAGTTACTATGTTTAACTAGACGTATTCCAAATATTAAATTTTTATTTCAAAATTTTATCGTTTAAAATTTCACAAAATTTCAACTAATTACGTTATTAAAACCGGTTAAATTTACGGGTCGTTACAAAAACTATGGTGGTTCTTCATCACATAGGGGCTAGGCTATGGCATGGGAAGGGGCTGGAGGAGGTGTTGGTCAGAGGGGATGGTGGTGGAGGTGGCCAAGGTGGTGGATGTGGTGTTGGCCGATCCAAAGAAGAGGAGGACAAGTGCAAAATCATGTGAAAACAAAGGAAAACATAGAAAAGAAGAAGGTTTTTACCCAAAAATATTTGCAAATGATGATGGCCATGATTTTTGTGATTGAGAAGAGTTTGTATATGGAAATAAAAAGAAAAATAAGCAGCTGAAAGAAAAGTTAAGGTCGGCCAAAGAAATTGAATGAAAAAGGTTGGAAAACGAAGAGACGGGAAAACAAAGAGCCTTAGGCAAACCAAGAGTCACAAACTCTTCAAATTTCCATTATTAATTTAGAAATTTGTAAATACATATAAAACTGATAAATAAAGATAAAACTCAGTAAAGAAAATTAATATATAAAATAAATAATTAAATTTTAATTATATAGCATTTAAATTAAGAAAATGGCTAAAATTAGCAAACTAGGCTTTAAAAATTTAGAAATAACCTCAATACACTTTGGAAACATTTATTTTAATTTGAATACATGTAAAATGAATAAAATAAAGTAAAACACAGCAAATAAGAGTGAATGCATAAAATAAATAAATAAATTTTAATTATATATAATTAAATTAAGAAAATAGCAAAGAAAATATAAATTAGGCTTTAAAATTAGAAAACAATTTCAGTAGACTTTAGAAAAATTATATTATCATTTGTAAAAATATTAAAAGACAAAATATACATCAAATAACATATTAGCACATATTTAAAATAAAATATAACAAAGAAAAAGTAATTTATACAATTTAAAATAGACAAAATTGTTAAATAAACAGTTTATACTCAAAATTGAAATGTACATAACTTTTACATTTTAACTCCGTTTTCAACGAAACGAAAAGTAGTATTCATGTTATTAAATCTATTTTCATAATAAAAGATAAAATTTATAATTTCAAATATTTAAAATTTAAATTTAAAAGTCAAAGTTTGACTATTGACCAAAATTCACAATTTCTGAAAATATTAAATTTATTCATATTTGGAATTCTAATCCACATCAAAATCAAAGTTTATACTTAAAATAACAAAATTTATTCTTTTTCATAAATAAAGCTTTTGAATCTGGAAAAATCAATTTAAAAATATTTGTAAAATACAGGGTTGTTACAAAATTCAAATCAAACCATTTCTTCTCCATTAAGCAAAGGTCCAATCAAGGGTTAGAAAGGTAAATTAAAAGTCAAAAAGTAGAGAAGGGTATTATAGTCATTTGCCATCTAAAGCTCAAATATAAATAAGCATCCATACCTTCCACTTTTTCACATTTCATTCCATCCTTCTTCTTCACTTTCTCCTCTTCTTCCTCCTTGAAGCTCTCTTTAATGGCTTCCTCTTCTTCTTCCATTTCCTTACTAACTTTTTCAAAACCATATCAAATCAACTCCTAACACAACCAAACTTTGCCAAAGAACTTATAATACCATTAGAACATGATTTAGCATCTAAGAAGTCAAGAAATGATGGAGGAAGGAGTGGAATAAGGCATGGCCGAACCTATCAAGAAGAGGGAGCAAGTTCGTGAAGCTCCGGAGCAAGAAAAAGAGAAGGAAGTGCCGCCGATTTCATTTCAAGGAGCTTGGAGCAAATTCAAGGTACTACGGAAGCTCTGCCGGATTTTCGGGAGTTTGGAAGAAGAGGTCGATAGCATAATGCAATAGAAATGGAGTAGAAGTTGATTAGTTGAAGTAGTTAGTGAAGTGTTGTTAGTAAGAATGTTGGTAGGAAGTTAATCGGTTTGGTTAAAGGTGAGTACTCAAAATCTTAGTTTGTTTAAATAAAACTTAAGTTGATAATACACATGTTAAATTAGAAATTAATATGTTAAATATTGGTTGATATTGGATGATAACTTGGTTGATATTATGGTTGATTATATGTTTGTGATATGGATGATAACTTGGTTTGATAAATGATAAGAGAAATGATTAGTAATTAACCATATTTAATTAAGTGAGAAATTCTCATCGCTTTTGGAAATACATTTTAGCTGTGATAAACAATCACATTTACACACTTATGACATATGAATGTTTATTTGATTGTTAATATGGATGATTTGACAGTTGGTTAGATAATTGAATTGTGATAATATATCCCATTATGGTATTAATAGTGAATGTTGGATTTGAAATCATATGTTATGTGATTTGTTGACTGGATGTTATGTTAGTGATGAATATGGATATTGGTTATGTTCATTTTGATTAAGTGATCCTTTGTTAATAAGACCATATTTTAGTGATATGAGATATTTTGGAAAAATAAGTCTCTTTTCAATTAGAAGTGAAATTAAAGTAAAAATAAAAGAGAATTTGAAGTGAATCAGATTTAAAAAGGATAGTTAAATTGAAATTAAAATTGAGATGAATAGTGAAATTGAGATTGAAATCGATTTTGAAAATTGAAGTTTAGTTTATGATTGAATTGAAGTTTAAATTGAAAATAGATCTGAAATCTAAGTTTTAAATGTGTTTAATTTGAAGTTAGAATTGAAATTGAATTGAAATTGGAATTTAAAATTTTAATATTAAAATAATGTGAATATAATAATATTATAATATGGTAATATTGAAAATATATTTTAAATACTTTAAAAAGTGAAAATATTGATTTATAATGATTTTATAAGTGATAGAATTCAATTTGAATAAATTATTTCAAATATTGAAAAATAAGTTAAAACAAGGTGCGTCGCGCAACGGTAGTTCGTGATTTCGTGCCGAAAGTTCAAATGAATGTGTAGAGTGTAATATAGCTCGGAATTCTTCGAGACAAGAAAATTCCAGACTATTATATCCATATCTTCTAAACAAAGAAAGAAAATCAAGATTTCGTTTTGTAGATTTTGAATTAAGTCCAAATCAATTTTCTAGAAAAATCGCGTTAGTGCAGTTAAGTGGCCATAAAAGGAAATCTGTTTAAATGAATGTTTTAATATTGGAAAAATATGAAATAAATTTGATAAATCTATTTAAATGGTTTAAAAGAGGTTTGGATTGGAAAATATGAATTATCGAATGTTTACAAGTTGATTTAATCAAATAAGCTTATATAGCACTTTCCGCAGCACTTTTATGCTGCGAATTGTATAACTTTTTAAATATGAGTTTAAAGGTAACGATTTTTCCTGGAATCAATTGTGAATGTTTTTAAAAGGAAAACTAAGTGTTTAAAAGATAATTTTAAATCTTTATGACTAATTCCAAAATAAAATTGATATCTGAGTATGCATAAACGACTAGTATATTTGTCCCACCTGTGAGATCTGGGAAGATAAAATAAGGTGTTTAACTAAGGTTAGGGATGGAGCAACCAGTGCCCTGAACTTACCTGGCCTATGTTTTCTTTTCTTAGGCGAGGGGTGGAACAGATCGAAAGGAAAGCCCGGATGCTCTTAAATAAAAGATTCTATTAAGTTTTCCAAAATAAAAGAAGATTGGTATTATCCAAAATTTAAGCAAGCTCCCAAATGAACTAATTACGACTTGGATTGCATAGAGATAATCTTCTTATACTTGGTATTGAAATCAGAAGAGGGAACTCATCCTATTCGTGGAATTTAAAAGGTGATTTCACCGTTATTCCGCCCATAGCACTTGTTGAATATGGAAATTGATGTTTAGTAAAATTATAATAATTTCTATGATCCTATTTACTCAAAAATGTTGCTAAGATTTATTTTAGGGTTTATCGTAAACGATGTCTTAAATAACATTGTTTTGGACCCGCCTAAAAGTTAAAGGATTTGATTGAAAGTTAAGTAAATTTGAAATATTATCCAAAGTAAAAGAATGAATTTCTCAGAATTATTCTAAGTCGAAAGAAAGAGATTTCGAAATCATCCGAAAAGAATTAAAGTGAAAAGAGACTTAATAAATCATGTATACTCATATTCACTTTTTATCGAAAATTGGATTTCGAAGGAACCGGGGTCGGATTTGGGTGATTCTTATCCGAAAACCACTTCGAACCAATGTATACGTTCGAACGTGAAGACATGTCGAAGAAGATGATTATTGAAGACCGTGGATCTTCATAGCGTGAGGACTACTTGTTGAACATGCTCTGGGTAGCTTCCATTATAGAGTTATTTATAGCAGTGGTCTCCTCGTTGTGGAGATTTTTCGGATTGCAAGGACTACTCGCTACTAGTGGTAGTAGGAGAGTGCCTTCGGTTTGTCCTATTATTGGACAACTTATATGGACGTTTGTCTGACATTGCATTTCTAAAGATTATGTACATTGGTTTTTACAAACGTACACCAGTTGGTGGCGGGGAAGGCAACTTCTCTTAGCTTAACACCCACCTTGAGACGTACGAGCTCAAGGGTTGTATTTTTGTGGAAGGCAATTAGTAGTTAACGGAAATGGCAATGTGGCATTCAAAGATGTGATATCTGCTATGTGAAAAGGTAATCGTTGCCTGAAGCCTCATCAAACCGGAAATGACCGAAACAGGATTAGATGCGGCAAGGCTAAGTGGGTCATTCCCAAGTAGGGTATTGTCATCCCCTTCTAGATATATTTCTTCCCACTATGACGTTCGGGATGTAAATTAGTGTGGTGTATGGAAAACGAGCGCTCGGTTAAAGGTCGGTAACGACCGGGGGATGACATATTCGGTACTATCTAGTTACAGAGGTAGGCCGGTCTTGTGTTGGTAGAGGTTCCTTTGTGCTGTTCCTCCGGGCATCCATCTAGAGGTGTACCCATTTCGGAAGGTAGATCCTTCACCTGGTCATTTGTATGGAAATATATTCTCCAATAAGAACCTGCGGTTTTGTTTGTATTGGCGTAATGAATAGCCTCAAAATACTATATGGGTAACCATTTTGAATAAGATTAATAAGTTTATTTGCAAATGTTTTCAAAGGAATGTCATTAGAAATAATATCAAATGTTTTGATATATAAAAGTGTTTTAGTTATCATAAGGTAAAAACCCGTCCGTGTTTATGTGTAGGCGTGGTCTTATGAGATACTCTTTATTTTCAAAGGATTTTTATTCAAAGGCTGATATATGACACTGTCATTTAATATTGAGTTTTCTCACGCAAGTTTACCAAGCCTGATCCGGGTATTTTCAATACTCGGGTCAGATCCGAGTAGTTTCAGGTTAGTCGAAGACGATTGGAGTTTTCCAAAGGAGAGCTGGAGATATTCATCTACGTATGGACGTATTCTATTATCCGTTGTACTTAGTTTGTTTTAGTTGATGTTTGTTAGCAATTGTAAGGACAGATGTTTATAACTGTCCAAGTTGAATTTAGGTTAGACTCTGATATATGTATTTTAAAAGTTTTTCGCTGTAAAGATATTATTCGATAATATATGGTATTCCATTCGTGTGAGATTCTGTTCTGTCTTTATTTTCTTTATACCCTTAATGATCCGTCTTTTCATGCAATTTGAGTTGGACATGTGTGGTTTATTGTCGATTCAAAGGGTACGGAAAATCGGGCCATTACATTTGGTATCAGAGCTGAAGGTTAAGCGAGAACATTGGCTTTGTTATGGGTAAAGTCTCATCAAAGATAGGATTAGTAATATCCTAGGATGAGTAACTCATTAGAGATAGAGTTAGTAACACCCTAGAATGAGTTATGAGAGTATTATATATATGAGCGCATATTTGTTAATTTTATAAAAGTGATTTTGTTTTAAAGAAATTGGTAAATGAAATAATTTTACCTTGGGTTTATATTTCAAATATACAAAGGGGATATTATTATTTTTGTTTAGAAATTAAGGATTGTTTGTAATTTTTCTTAGTAACACTAAAATATGAATATCTTGTGATTAGAATTGCACAATTTGACTATAAGATATTTCATATAGAATCAATTAGTTGAAAGCTAGAATTTAGAACTTTAATCATATACCCTTAGATATTTAGTATTAAGAAATAATAACGATTAAGTGATTATCATAATGGATGGATTTAAAAGCTAAGTACAAATATCTGGTGAAGTAAAATTCACGATTTGACTATAAGATATTTGATGATAATATCGAAGCTAGAAGTTGTAATTGGAGAAAGTAAAAAGAAAATGCATACTTAGAAAAATTCTTATCAATAAGATGGAAAAATATTAGCCGAAATTGAAATTTTGGATAAATATAATATGAAAGGGTAAGTTCTACAACTTATAAAGGAGATAAGGTAATTTGAAATTTAAATACTTTGATTAGGTTAAAAATTAAAGTGAAATTTAGGAATAAGAGATATAAGAAATATCATCCTAATATAAAACTTTGAATTAGTGACACATTTAGGGTAATATTTGTAATTCATGATAAAGTAAGATTGGGAGTGGATAGGTTAGAAAAAAGTTAAAAAGGAAAGGGAGATAGTTTTGAATTAAATGGTTAGTAGGTTGATTATTAGAGAAAATGTTTAAGTAACAAATACCATGTGAATTAAGTTTCACAATTTGATTATAAGGTATTTGATGGATTTAAGGTTAAGAAATTTGATTTAGAAATGGATAGGTAAATAAGTTAAGTAGTTAATCATAGAATCAGTAAGAAAAAGATGTACACTTAGTAAAGTGGTCTTATTAACATATGGATAAGATAAACAATGTTAGCTAAATTAAGACCTTAGATAAATAAAAGCTAAAGACTAAGTTTTATAACTTATTAATTTGAGATAATAGTAGAATTCCACATTTGTTGAACACCCTAATTGAAGTAATGACGGTTTGATGTTTGGGGATATGGATATATACTCTTAGGAAGTAAAGGTATATTGTACAAATTTAAGTCATATTTGTAAGCTTAAGTAATAATGGATTTAGAAGAAAGTAAATTGTTGTGAATTAAACTTGGGTAAATAGAAATTTTAAAGGGATATATTAGGTAAAGATGAATGTGAATAAGTATATAAGTTAAACGTAGATCATTTCGGCACATAAATATTGATCTAAGATTTTAGTACAGAACTTTGAGGTCTTTACACCAATCCGAAAAAGGATTTATCACTCGATTCTTGACGGCGAACATTGATGAGAGTTTGTGATTATGTACTTAAGTTTTCTATCATAGTTGAGAGATATGCAAGGAAAGCAAGGGTTTGTAATCAAGAAGTCCGATCAAAGTCCGCACTAAAAAATCGAGGGATCAATACTAGTTCAGAAGTAAAGTTGTGGATTTGAATAATAAATCGAATCAAATATCACATATATCATGATGTTTTTGGTCTGTCAACATAGTAGTTGGATAGTTATCTTAAATAGTAGACAATAAGATATAAGGGTTAGACTTATGTTTTGGTATGTATATATATAGACCTCAGATATAGTACATGCTTGGGTCAGGGGATGAGTTATGCGAATGTATTCATTTATGTTGATATAGTATCAGTTTGGTTGTTTTTGGATGTATAGTCTTGTTTGGTTGTTGTATATACTATCTTAAGTATGCAGTACGCACTAGGATGGGTAGGATAGAAATCTGACTTGATGTATGTCTATATAACCTTAAGTACGTGATAGATACTCAGGTTAGTGTGAGGAATCTTTATATGTATGTTTGGTATCATTTGTTTTAGTGTTGTTATGAAATCAACCTTATTCTTTTTCTACCATCAGTATAGATAAGTCAAAATGTTTGAGGATACGAGTATGAGATAGATTCCTTTATCTAACTTTCATTTCGAGGACGAAATGCTTTTAAGTAGGGGAGAATGTAACGACCCGTAATTTCACTACTTCGAAAATGAGAGATTTCGTTCGTTTTAAATTTAAAAGGAATTTAAAACTTAAATAAATATGTTATATATAATAAATAATAATGAAGAAATCATTTATTCTTATATTTAATAAATTAAAAAGTATAAATTTGGATTTTAGAACAAATCAACAAAAGTTAAGTTTTGTTAAAAATAAATAAAGGCTTAAATAAATGGATTTAAATATTTATTTAAAAAGATAAATCTTATTTAAAACACCTAATAAAGATAAAAAAAGTATATTAATATATTTAAAAGTATGTTAATAATCGTTTTATAAAAATAACCAAAATTTGTCGCATTTTGTCAGTTTTACATACACTGTAAAATTAGAGATTTTGATATTAATTAAATATGATTTTAAAATATAAAGAGACATGTTTTAATTTATTTAAAGAAGTGAAAAGTTCATTTTAAAGTTTGATTTACTTCAATATACAGCTTAACAAAAATGTCAAATTTTGACTGTAAACTTTGTCGAAAAAAACATCGTTTTCAACCGAAACAAGTTGTCGATAAGTTGTTGCAACTTGATATGTTTCCTAACACATATATGAACTTAACAAACTATGTTACATGTTACATTTAACAAATGCACTTTGAAAAGTCAAAGTTTACAAATAATTTAAAAAGTAACATGATTTGACATAAACCCATAAACAAATCTATACTAAACAACATCATTACTTTACATCTTGTCTCATTAACGAGATATTACTAATTTACATGGAAAAGGTGTAAATGTTATTTTAACATTTTAAGATTTAAGAAAATAAAGCAAACATCATTTCTTAAGTACAAATTCAAATCAAACCATTTCTTCTCCATTAAGCAAAGGTCAAATCAAGGGTTGGAAAGGTAAATTAGAAGTCAAAAAGTAGAGAAGGGTATTATAGTCATTTGCCATCTAAAGCTCAAAAATAAATAAGCATCCATACCTTTCACTTTTTCACATTTCATTCCTTCCTTCTTCTTCACTTTCTCCTTCTTCTTCTTCTTCCTCCTTGAAGCTCTCTTTAATGGCTTCCTCTTCTTCTTCCATTTCCTTACTAACTTTTTCAAAACCATATCAAATCAACTTCAAACACAACCAAACTTTGCCAAAGACCTTAGAATACCATTAGAACATGATTTAGCATCTAAGAAGTCAAGAAATGATGGAGGAAGGAGTGGAATAAGGCATGGCCGAACCTATCAAGAAGAGGAAGCAAGTTCGTGAAGCTCCGGAGTAAGAAAAAGAGAAGGAAGTGCCGCCGATTTCATTCCAAGGAGCTTGGAGCAAATTCAAGGTACTACGGAAGCTCTGCCGGATTTTCGAGAGTTTGGAAGAAGAGGTCGATAGCATAAAGCAAAAGAAATGGAGTAGAAGTTGATTAGTTGAAGTAGTTAGTGAAGTGTTGTTAGTAAGAATGTTGGTAGGAAGTTAATCGGTTTAGTTAAAGGTGAGTACTCAAAATCTTAGTTTGTTTAAATAAAACTTAAGTTGATAATACACATGTTAAATTAGAAATTAATATGTTAAATATTGGTTGATATTGGATGATAACTTGGTTGATATTATGGTTGATTATATGTTTGTGATATGGATGATAACTTTGTTTGATAAATGATAAGAGAAATGATTAGTAATTAACCATAGTTAATTAAGTGAGGAATTCTCATCGCTTTTGGATTTACATTTTAGTTATGATAAAACAATCACATTTACACACTTATGACATATGAATGTTTATTTGATTGTTAATATGGATGATTTGACAGTTGGTTAGATAATTGAATTGTGATAATATATCTCGTTAAGGTATTAATAGTGAATGTTGGATTTGAAATCATATGTTATGTGATTTGTTGAATGGATGTTATGTTAGTGATGAATATGGATATTGGTTATGTTCATTTTGATTAAGTGATCATTTGTTAATAAGACCATATTTTAGTGATATGAGATATTTTGGAAAAATAAGTCTCTTTTCAATTAGAAGTGAAATTAAAGTAAAAATAAAAGAGAATTTGAAATTTGAAGTGAATCGGATTTAAAAAGGATAGTTAAATTGAAATTGAAATTGAGATGAATAGTGAAATTGAAATTGAAATCGATTTTGAAAATTGAAGTTTAGTTTGAGATTGAACTGACGTTTAAATTAAAATTAGATTTGAAATCTAAGTTTTAAATGTGTTTAATTTGAAGTTAGAATTGAAATTGAATTGAAATTGGAATTTAAAATTTTAATATTAAAATAATGTGAATATAATAATATTATAATATGGTAATAGTGAAAATATATTTTAAATACTTTAAAAAGTGAAAATATTGATTTATAATGATTTTATAAGTGATAGAATTCAATTTGAATAAATTGTTTCAAATATTGAAAAATAATTTAAAACAAGGTGCATCGCGCAACGGTGGTTCGCGATTTCGTGCCGAAAAGTTCAAATGAATGTGTAGAGTGGAATATAGCTCGGAATTCTTCGAGTCAAGAAAATTCCGGACTATTATATCCATATCTTCTAAACGAAGAAAGAAAATCAAGATTTCGTTTTGTAGATTTTGAATTAAGTCCAAATCAATTTTCTAGAAAAATCGCGCTTGTGCAGTTAAGTGACCATAACAGGAAATCTGTTTAAATGAATGTTTTAATATTGGAAAAATATGAAATAAATTTCATAAATCTATTTAAATGGTTTAAAAGAGGTTTGGATTGGAAAATATGAATTATTGAATGTTTTAAAGTTGATTTAATCAAATAAGCTTATATAGCACTTTCAGTAGTACTTTTATGCTGCGAATTGTATAACTTTTTAAATATGAGTTTAAAGGTAACGATTTTTCCTGGAATCAATTGTGAATGTTTTTAAAAGGAAAAATAAGTGTTTAAAAGATAATTTTAAATCTTTATGTCCAATTCCAAAATAAAATTGATATCTGAGTATGCAGAAACGACTAGTTTATTTGTCCCACCTATGAGATCTGGGAAGATAAAACAAGGTGTTTAACTAAGGTTAGGGATGGAGCAACCGGTGCCCTGAACTTACCTGGCCTATGTTTTCTTTTCATTGGCGAGGGGTGGAACAGATCGAAAGGAAAGCCTGGATGCTCTTAAATAAAATATTCTATTAAGTTTTCCAAAATAAAAGAAGATTGGTATTATCCAAAATTTAAGCAAGCTCCCAAATGAACTAATTACGACTTGGATTGCATAGAGATAATCTTCTTATACTTGGTATTGAAATCGGAAGAGGGAACTCGTCCTATTCGTGGAATTTAAAAGGTGATTTCATCGTTATTCCGCCCATATCACTTGTTGAATACGGAAATTGATGTTGAGTAAAATTAGAATGATTTCTATGATCCTATTTACTCAAAAATGTTTGCTAAGATTTATTTTAAGGTTTATCGTAAACGATGTCTTAAATAACATTGTTTTTGACTCGCCTAAAAGTTAAAGGATTTGATTGAAAGTTAAGTAAATTTGAAATATTATCTAAAGTAAAAGAATGAATTTCTTAGAATTATTCTAAGTCGAAAGAAAGAGATTTCAAAATCATCCGAAAAGAATTAAAGTGAAAAGAGACTTAATAAATCATGCATACTCATATTCACTTTTTATCGAAAATTGGATTTCGAAGGAAGCGGGGTCGGATTTGGGTGATTCTTATCCGAAAACCACTTCCAACCAATGTATACGTTCGAACGTGAAGACATGTCGAAGAAGATGATTATTGAAGACCGTGGATCTTCATAGCGTGAGGACTGCTTGTTGAACATGCTCTGGGTAGCTTCCATTATAGAGTTATTTATAGCAGTGGTCTCCTCGTTGTGGAGATTTTTCGGATTGCAAGGACTACTCGCTTCTAGTGGTAGTAGGAGAGTACCTTCGGTTTGTCCAGTTCCTGGACAACTTGTATGGACGTTTATCTGACATTGCATTTCTAAAGATTACGTACATTGGTTTTTACAAACGTACATCAGTTGGTGGCGGGGAAGGCAACTTCTCTTAGCTTAACACCCTCCTTAAGACGTACGAGCTTAAGGGTTGTATTTTTGTGGAAGGAAATTAGTAGTTAACGAAAATGGAAATGTGGCATTCAAAGATGTGATATGTGCTATGTGAAATGGCAATCGTTGCCTCAAGCCTCATCAAACCGGAAATGACCGAAACATGATTAGATGTGGCAAGGCTAAGTGGGTCATTCCCAAGTAGGGTATGGTCATCCCCTTCTAGATATATTTCTTCCCGCTATGACGTTCAGGATGTAAATTAATGTGGTGTATGGAAAACGAGCGCTCGGTTAAAGGTCGGTAACGACCGGGGGATGACATATTCGGTACTATCTAGTTACAGAGGTAGGCCGGTCTTGTGTTGGTAGAGGTTCCTTTGTGTTGTTCCTCGATGCATGCATCTAGAGGTGTACCCATTTTGGAAGGTAGATCCTTCACCTGGTCATTTGTATGGAAATCCATTCTCCAATAAGAACCTGCGGTTTTGTTTGTATTGGCGTAATGAATAGCCTCAAAATGCTATATGGGTAACCATTTCAAATAAGATTAATAAGTTTATTTGCAAATGTTTTCAAAGGAATGCCATTAGAAATAATATCAAATATTTTGATATATAAAAGTGTTTTAGTTATCATAAGGTAAAACCCGTCCGTGTTTATGTGTGGGCGTTGTCTTATGAGATACTCTTTATTTTCAAAGGATTTTTATTCAAAGGCTAATATATGACACTGTCATTTAATATTGAGTTTTCTGACGCTGGTTTATCAAGCCTGATCCGGGTATTTTGAATACTCGGGTCAGATCCGAGTAGTTTCAGGTTAGTCGAAGATGATTGGAGTTTTCCAGAGGAGAGCTGGAGATATTCATCTACGTATGGACGTATTCTATTATCCGCTGTACTTAGTTTGTTTTAGTTGATGTTTGTCAGCAATTGTAAGGACATATGTTTATAACTGTCCAAGATGAATTTAGGTTAGACTCTGATATATGTATTTTAAAAGTTTTCCGCTGTAAAGGTATTATTCGATAATATATGTTATTCCATTCGTGTGAGATTCCGTTCTATCTTTATTTTCTTTCTACCCTTAATGATCCGTCTTTTCATGCAATTTGAGTTGGACATGTGTGGTTTATTATCGATTCAAAGGGTATGAAAAATCGGGCCATTACATAATCTCTGTAGGAGCCGGTGGCCGGAAAAGATGATCCATGAACACAATAAATAAGCTATTCAACAGAGCATATCCGTTGGGGTGTAATTGAGATGGGGCGATTCCAAGGAAGGACAACACTTCCCTAATATATTGGTTGAACGGAGGGAGTGTTCCTACTGTGCACGCATGGCGATTGAAGGTAGTAAACCTCTATGGGGTAGCATGCGGTCTATCATTTGGCCCCGGTAATAGTACATCGTGCAATGACAAACCGTGCCTTAGGCATATACGACCCAACATGTCTTCGGACACGTTAGACGGCACAGAGTTCTGGGGAATACAGATGAACCCGGCACCAGGAAGCTCATCTGGAGCTGGATCTATAACTTCAGCCGCAATGGCCGGCAACTCTATTGTTGGAGGAGGCAAGCTGTGACTTTCCTGTTGTTGTTGTGTACTTGTGGATTCCATAGCTAATCAACTTATGAAAACCCATCATTAGACGATAATAAGCCCGTGTATTCCTCAGTATAAAGTGTGTGAACGTGTTGTGAAGTGCAGTGCTACTTGTTACTTGAAAAATTCAATAGAGTATGAGAAAACATGCAAACGATGAGACTTCAAAATTCAACTAGAATGACCGTCATCGTTGACTGTCACAACCATGCCATCCAGATTATAGAGACCGATTCAAGATAAAGTTCTTTAAAATTTTGTTAAGTTATAGTTCCATCGACGAGCTTCGGAGGGTAGTCAAATGTGTAGTTTATTGGTAATATCCAGTTATGCAAGGAAGTAACACGTCGGAGTCAAGTATTTAAGTATGCGAGAGAGTTTGCATCGGTTGAAATTTTGGGTTCGAATCGATCACCGAAGTTCCCTTCGTATCGATCTGGGCACCGTCACTTCGTATCGACCATAGAGCAGTAATTCGTATCGATCGCCCAAGGTCATTTCGTATCGATCAAAATTTCTTTCATTGAATCGATCATCACTGATGTCTTCGTATCGATCATCACAACAAAGGTTTCCTATCGATCGATCGATACGAAGGAACCCCATCTATCGATACGAAATAAGATTTTCCCATCGACACAGGATCACGCTGTACTAGGATCGATACGAACATCCATCAGTTCCAGAATCGATACGGATCATTCATCCCAGATCGATACGAGGGTGTTTCTCCTTTTCCTCCCCGTCGATGCAAGGTCAAGATAGAGCATCTATTCCGTGAGTACTTCGCATCCTCCCACCGTGTCCATCTAACCTTCTTCTCCAAACGACACAAACACCATTGCTTTCTCCTCAACCTCGCTCCGACCCAACTCCGTCATCAACGACGCCGGAATCGGCCACGACTCTGGGTGATTTGGCGTTAAAGTTTAAATCTCATCATTAATTAAACGACTTCGATCAGTTGTTTACCTAGTTTCGGGTGATTGGTTTGAGGATTAAAAGTTGGCTATTTTGGAGACGAAGGCTTCTGCAGTTTTGCCTCTTTCCGGATCGATGCGAAGCAAAAGGTGTGACAAAAGAAGTAAAAAATCTTCCAAGTCCAAAACATTTATATATGGACCTAGAGAATGAAGAAAAAATGGTTCGCCTCCCGGTCGTTGCGACCGATCCACACAGGTTTTCTCCCGAATCGATACGAATAAGCTATTCGTATGCAAAGACTCGAGTTTTATCGATACGAAGGCAATACATGGGAGTGAAAGCAGATGAAATTTTTCTAAGTCCAAATTATATTTATACAGATGCGAGATAAAGGCGAAGGGCGATTCGTCTTCGGGTCAAAGTGACCGGTAGAAACAGTTCCAGAGGTCATCGATGTGTAAAGTCAAGTTCATATCCATCTAACTATATCGATCAGGGACGTAACTGTTCGTGTCCATCAACGATCAATTATGTATGTCATCGATACGAAGAACGCTGTTCGTATCCATGGGCCGCTTAGTTGAGGCAATGCTTGCTCGCAACCACCCCCGTCGATACGAGGTGTTGTTTGTATCCATCCACTAACACCTCAGCCGAGAATATATCCATTCGTATCCATCATATCATCGATACGAACAAGACAATAGAGGCTGGTTTGAACCATTCCAACCTATCGATGATCCGTCAATGCAAAATGGTAACTCCGTATCCATCAGCGAGTTACCCCCAGCTAACATCCCTCATAAGTCCATCGATACAAAATGTAAATTTCGTATTCATCAGTGCAAACGACATCGATGCGAGAACAATCTTTCAACCTTTTACATCGATCCAGGAGAGGATCGATACGAAGGGACATTCCAAAACAACCATCAAACGTTATTACAACTCGAATTTCACATCGATCCAAGAGAGGATCGATACAAAATTCGACACAAGAAAACTGACAACGACTCGTGAACGTGCGACGTTAATGAGAGTCAGGTTAACGAATATGCGTACATGTCGGGTTAATCTTCAACTTTCAAAATTCACAGGTCCAATGCCCATCTAATGACAGTTACTACAATCAGTTACAACAGCGTTACAGTTACAACCGTGCACAGTCTACAGTTCATAATTTATGTCATAATGGACCGACCAAAGGTTACAACTTTCAACGAAAAGACGATAATCGTTCGACAAGTCGGACAGAACTATTCAGGATGAAAGGTGCGACTATTCAAAGCACGCCATGTTCACACAGGATGTACTTTGGGGGTCAAATGTTATCCTCCCTTTTGGCAAGGCCGAGATATCAAGGAATTGACTGAAAACCAAGGTTCGCTCATCCCGAATGTCGAGTAAGCACAGGTTCACTATGAATGTCGATGAATTTTTTCCGAGTCTGGATCAAGCTACTATTGATATGACATTACAGGAAACGCTAAGAAAGCTAACATTCTAAATTTCAAGTCAATCGGAGTTCGTATGCTCGAGATATGATCGATGCAAGATAGGGGGGCCAACTTATTCGTACCCATCATTTCGAATCGATCGAAGTTACGACCCATCATTTCGCGTCGGTCGATTTCGAATCCATCAGCAGATAGGCTCACATCGTATCGATCATCTATTTCCTACTTTGCATCCATCAGCTACAACACGGAGGCTTACTTCGTATCCATCCAAAAGCGGCATCCTTCGCATCAACCGTATCCATCGACGAGCATTTGTTCGAATCAATCAGGATGCGCTACTTCGTATCCATCGAGAGAATATGCTTGTTCATATCGATCTACTCAACTCCACCATCGAACAGGCTCTACTTCATACGATAGTTATCTCGTTTTTGTCCATCCTGGAAGGCCTTGTTCGAATCCGTCGAGGCTCGTTAGTCCGTATCCATCAAGTAAACATTACTTCGTATCCATCATAGAACCACTGTTCGTATCCATCAAATTGGTGCAACCTGGATCGATGCGAACAGAGCCACCATTATCGATACAAACTAAGCCATCTCCATCAATTCGAACGAGGCAACGGTCTTCGATACGAACAAGGCTAATGCTTTGGAACGACTCGATCAACTCGGCAAAGTGGATCGATCCGGAGGGTGAGTGCCACGTCAACTGGCATCACGTGCGTGACCATCCATGCGAAGTAATCGATTCGGAGAGCATCGATTCGAACACGACAGCCTTCATTAAAACGCAAATTTGCATCGACCAAAACTTGCAATCCACAAGTCCAAATACTATGAAATTTTCACAGGAGCTTACTTGCGAGCTAAGGAATGTTCATGCCAAGTTTTGACTCGATTGGGTCAAATCCTGATCGATACGAAATTCGTTTGTATCGATCACGGATCGAGTCGAAATTTCATGGGACCGATCGCGTGGGCTCACCCACGTGCCAGAAGGAGTCTCCCGAGATCTGAGCGAGATATTTGCATCCTACGCCTATAAATAGCACCCCAAAGCCTATAGAAAAAAGATCCTTTTGGGTTCTTTGACGTCCAGACCCTGCCGGAAACACTTTTGCACTTCAACGCTGCTGCTATACTCGAATTTCACTACTGTAGTCCGCTGTAATCTGCTGTTATCTGCTGTAATCAGTTGTAATCATCAAAGAAATATCAATAAAATCATCAATTTCATAGTGGACGTATGCAATACGCCGAACCACTCTAAATTTCTGTGTCTCTACGTAACTTTATTATTTGTTTTTGGAGTATTTGTTAGATAACCCTCCTTTTCCATTTCCATTCTTCATTTTTATCTCTTCAAATACTTCCAAAGAGTGTTGTGCCCAACTTTGGTACAAACAACTGCAACATCATCGACGTTCATTTTCGAGTTTCCAAGAGAGGAATTGCTACCATTGAAGTTTTGTTTTGGTCAAACTGGTTTTGGTTTTGAAATTCTAAAGAATGATTAGATATACCAAGGGATTGTGTGTGTGTGTATACATATAGATGATTTCAAAAATAGTTTGAAATACTTTAAAACAAGGTGTTTAAACTCTGGAATTTTCATTTAAAATGTTTTATTGGAAATATGAGAAAACAAGTTTGATAACTTATAAAATTTGAAAATTTGCAAGTTAAAGTAATGTTTTAAAAATTTGAATATGAATGCAAGGGAAGTAAAAATTTGAAATTGAACCGTGGAATAAAAATTTAACTTAAATTAATATAAATAAAGTGAAATTTGAAAATTTAGCCTAAGTTAGGTTAAACAAATAATTTTTTGGAATGAATTAAGGAATAAACTAATTGAAATAAATTAGTGAGTTGAATTTGATTTTTGAATATGGTTGAATTATTTAAATTTAAACAAATAGATTAAGTCAAATGGAATTGAAATTGTATTTTATTCAAAATGGATATAGACTTAAGTGTGAAGTTGTAATAACCATAAGAATTTTGTATAAAATGTTTATAAACTTAAGAAAATTTATGGAATAATTCATAAATGAAGTATGAAGTGAAATGTGTTGAACATAGAATTTGGTGGGATAATTCTTAATAGGTGATTAGTATTGAAAGGAATATACTAAGTAAATAATTGAATGTGGATAAAGCAATGTGGATAATTAAATGCAGATCAAATAAACGTGAATAACTGAAAGTGAAAAATTGAAAGTGAACATAATGAATGTGAATAAAAGGAATTAGTTATATCTAAGAATCAATTGGACAAAAAATATGTGGGTTGTACGTATATTATTTATTCGCATAATGATTTGATCCAGGGTCGGGCACATAATTTTGAGATAATTTATATCAATCCGAGCTGGGATTTTTCACTCGATTCTCGACGGTGAGCACTGGATATGGATTTTTGATTTGATTATGGGATTCTCTATCATAGTATATGGCTATACAAGGAGAATGACGATTTCTAATCAAGAAACCAGATCTGAGTCCGCACTAGAGTGGTCGTGTGAACGATACTAGTTCGAAAGTGAAATTGTGTGATCGAGCGAGCAATGAGATTGAAATGTGTATACGAATGATATAGGTACATTGTACGGGCTTAAGTAAAATAAATGTTGAAAATGGGAAAATGCAAAATAATATGATTCTGAACTATATGATTGGATATCATTGGTAAATCAGATGCGGGTATTTAAAAGCAAGAGAAAATTTGATGCCTCTGGTTCCATTAGTAAAACTGGGTTGCCCAACAAAAAGGTTGATGTTTAAATTGTTATTTGAATTTGATGGTTTTATGATTGAGCCACTTGGCTTTTGTTTTCTTTTGTTAGTTTGGGCCAATAGTGACAATTTGTAGTTATTCTGATCTAGCCGCGCAAAGGAGACACTGACGAAATTTTTCGTAAATTTAAGGAGTTAGAAATTTCGAAGAAATTTTTGATAACTACAATTTTATTTTTGAGTTATAACATGAAATGATTAAATGGATGATATCAGTTAGAAATCTATGAATGAATTTGGGAAGTTATTTCAACTAATTTGTTTTAGAAAAGAAATGGGTTTGGGAACTTTTTCCTACCTTGGAAATTTCGAGGACGAAATTATTTTAAGGGGGGAAAATGTAACGACCCGAAATTTTGGTCATTTGATTTTAAATATTTAATTAATATTAAATATTGAATAAATGGTTTTAAATGATTTTAAATTTGTATAACTGGATTCAATACGGAGATTTATTTTAAATGAGTGAATTGAAGAATTTATATATTTGAATAACACTTCAGATAACTGGATTTTTTAATTGAAAATCAATTCAAATAATTTAATGGGCTAATTTAACTCATTTTAAATGAATAGATAATAACGGTGAATTCAATAGTTAATTCAATTGCAGTAACAACAGTTCGAATAAATTTTTATTTCTAAACCTCAATTTCTTTTGACGTTTTTTTTAATTTATTTTATTTGAATTTTCCTTTATTTTTACATTGGAAAATATTGAAATTGTCGTTTGATGATTTTCAGCAAATGGCAGTGTTTTCGTGACCTTACAGAACTCAATAACCTGTGCATATTATTATTGTTTTGGGGTCGAATCATTTTTCTGAGCGCAACTGTATCTTTGTTTTTTCATTCGGGGTCCATGAGCGAACGAAAACGGTGCAACAAGATACCGAAAATTGGGTATATATTTAAGTCAACTTAGAGACAATTCGTACAACCCGTCTTACTTCTTTCTTTTCTGTTCTTTTTTTGTTTCGCCCCTTGCTGAAGCAAGACAAAGAAAATAAAGCATGGCCGCGCATTTGAAATTTTAAATGTGAAATCGCTTGTACTCACGCACACCTTTTTCTCTGATTTGCTCCTATTCTTTGTCCTTCCCCCGTACGCAAACAATTATTCAAGTTCCAACATCCATAAACAAAAAATGCAGCTCAAGAAATATCAACTCAACTTCAAATCTAGAATAAAAAAAAGAGTTACAAAGTTATTATCTTGGATCTTATATAACATAAATCTTTACAAGGATACAAAGTCGAACCCATTGCCCAATCCATACCAACCAATGCCGAATCATAATTTAATGGATCCGATAACACGATCCACTTCAAATTCTAATTTAGACTCTACTCGCCTCCTCCGCCATCTCTTCCAAATGTCACCAGATCTTCCTTCTTCCCCTACCTCTCCTCCATCTCCGAAACCTACACCTAATTCGAACACCTCAGCAAGCATTTCGTTAAAGATTTTGAAAAATGCAACATCGTGCCAGCTTGGTAGGGCCAGGTGTTAGTGGAATGTCGCGCCTCTCTGTTCTTCAAGGAAGACTTCGATCTTGCTGATGGGCCTGCCTTTGAATCCACCTCCTCTGTTTCGGTTTCTGATGATGGCGTAAGTGAAGGCAACGATAGGGTGACGCTATATCTGGACTGTGTGGATATGCATCTTGTGAGAGAGGTCGAGCTGAGATGGGAATCATTTTATTAGGCACAGGGTAATTTAGTTGGGTTCAATGGTGAGATTGTGAAGGCATGCGATCGGAAGGAGGTTGCGGCAATTTCAATCGGAAGGGAGGAGCTGGACGCGTTCTGCATGGGGGTGGTGGAGGTGAAGTGGCTGGGACTAGGGTGAAGCTCGCATGGAGTGGAGTTCGTAGGATCCGACGGTGAGCGATTCGGTTGACTGTGGAGTGAGTAACCGAGAGGTGAATTTTGCTGTGATATGGGTTGCATACGTGTCTCTGGTGTACAGGCAGATGATTATATTTAGCAGAGATGGGTTTATATTGGGTAATTATAATTTAAAATGTAATTAGTTGAATAAACGAATTATTTAGTTTCAATAACTTATAAAATTCGTATCTTGCACATAGGAGGTCCGATCGAGAATAAACTTTTTGTGTTGCGCTCGTATCGACAAGTGCTTCGCAATGGAACTGGTTTGGACGAATTCAAAGACCGTTGAAATTTGGGCTAAATTCGGACGTCGTCCGGTTTTACTTCCAAACCGGAACGCTTCAGCGGCAGTAAGAAATTTCGGTGAGTTAATCTCACCTTTTTGGATAACTAGTTTAATTTATAGTAGATAAAATTTGCTGAATGATTGTTTGGATTAATTACTATATTTATATTAGTTGGAATGAATATTCCCGCCTATTGGAGCGGATGAGACACTATGCGTCCGCATAATAGCGGATGACCCTTTTTATTTGTGATATCCCGCCTTGAAGCAGTGATCAAAATCTATGGATGTAGGAAAATAGGTTGGAGGGATCCAACTGGATTCCTCAAAAATGTTGATTTTAATTTCATATACAGTAATATATAATGTGTTAGAATAATCTGTTATATATTATGTTATTATTTGATATATTGGATGCTATAGTAGCACTGGCCTTAATTTTGGTATTATAAATACCATAAATACTATTTTGAATTTAAAAAGGGAATTCAAAAGGTGATTTTGGAAAAGGAAATATTTATATTGAAATTTGGGATTATTTAGAAAGGAAATGATTTGGATAAAATAAATAAATTTGATTTTAGATATTTATTTAGCTATTTCGTAAAATGGTTTCAAATAGAGAATTTAATTTGAGTATCTTTAAATAGTGGATTTTTAATTTGGATTTCTGGAAATACGAAATGGAAGTCGAAATCGAGATTTGAATGGTTTTGGAATATAGTTCGGATTTATTAAGAAATAGATTTATAAATCGAATTTTAATAGGAACCGATTTATAAATGGAGTTGTCTAATATAAATATGTTATTAACTGAGAAATGAGAGTTGTTTAATAGGAACCGACTTGAAAATATAAATTCACTGTGTGAATTTAAAAATGAGATATGGAAATCGGTTTAGAAAGAAATAGTAAATTCTATTTTGGAATTTGGGAATAGTTATGAAATTGGAAATGTAAACCGATTTGTGATCAATCGAGAGGGATTTATAAGTATAAAAAATGGGTATGTTGAATTTTAAAAATGGTTTTTCACAAGAACTTAAGGTTTGATTTTAGAAAAGGATTTTTATTTATTAAGCTATGTTGTTTTAAAAACTATTAATTGGATTAAAATATTTTAGAAAGTTAGTTATTTAAATATTTATATTTATTGAAATGAATTCTAAGTTTTATAAACAAGTTTTGTAAATTGATTAGAAATTTTATAAATGAATTGGAATTAGTTATTGACGTTATTTTAAAAGTGCTTTTATATTTTAAATAATTATTTAACCATGTTTTTTGAAATTTATTATTATATATATAGTTTAAAAGTAAGTGATTGCAATTTATTTATAAATGATCTCGAGATTTGTGAACCGGGTTTTATTTAATGGATGTGATTTTATAAGCAAAATCTTATAATGGAATTTGGGAACTTAAGAAAATTTGAGAAAAATAAATTTCTAAATTTTTTAAGTACCGGAACTTCGAAAATGAATCTGAATTCATTAAATGATGTATAAATTGCTAGTTGGATTATAAATAAGTATAATCGATAATTTTGGAAATTGTAAAGGGAATTGATAAAAATTCCGGAGATTTATTAGATCCATCTCTTAAGGATCCGTCAAAATATTTATATGTAGTAGAATACGCTACATATATAATGTCTAATTAGTAAAATAAACATTTTTCTTAGCATTAAAGCTTTACATTGATCCCCCTTAATGCGTTTTTAAGCATTGTCATACAGTTTGCATATAAAACACCAGGAAACCGTCGGTGGATAGGGATGCGCCATGATACGACAACACTAAACCAAAATCGTAGGGGTCTCATATAGGGATAAAAGTATGACAAGGCACGTGATGCAATGCCCAAGGTAGGATACTACCAGTTTACCCTTCCCAGCTGGTGGTAACGCATCATAGCCATGATCCCCCACCGTGTCCAACACTCCCAAAATCCAAGGGTGCACACCAATTAATCACAATGTAAATGATGGTAATACAAAGAAGTATGCCCGCTCGGGGTTGCTAACCCACATGGCTGGTACGGCTCTTGTTTTAGTCATTTCAAATTGGCACAAGTGTCAAGCTAATCCATCATCGTTCTCTTTCTTCAAATCCAGCAAACGTACGCCAAATCCAACCACTTCGTTCTGGAGTCTCCTCCGCGTACACAGTTGTTAAAGCGGTTCCGGTATCGACAGAGAGTATGCCCATATACGGCCCTGGTCTCTTTAACAACCAAACGCCATTTTACACACCGGTTGGTACTTTTACATTTCGAAAACAATTCATACTTGATATCAAAATATCATATTTGCTTCAAAATCAAATCCATTTCAAAATCATCATATTTACTCAAAATATACCGTTTCATTTCAAAATCATTTTCGCCTTAATATTTCAATTTTGCTTCCAAAATCGCTTCGAATTTCAATTTAGGTTATAACTTCATTTTTAACCCAATTTGCACTTAAATACAAGATTTAATTATAAACATTTCACCCTTTTGATCAGTTTGAAATTTTGAGAAATAGTTTGAATAGTTTTAAAATAGCTTAAATAATTAAGATAGGTAAAAATAGTTTAAATGGTTAAAATAGTTAAAAATTGTTTAAATGGTCAAAATAGTTTAATATAAAATATTTTAAGTATTAAAATGGTTTATATAGCAAAACTAATTGTAAAATCCAAAATAATTTGAATACTTAAAAAGATGGATTTAAATAGTTTATATCAAAAAAAATTTTGAAAATAGTTTCAAAGTCAAACTGATTAAATTTCTAAATTTTACAATTCAAATCACTTTTAAATTTGCATTTCTATTTAATCGATTCAATTCCGATTTCAAGTCGAATTTTACTTAGATTCCAAATTAATTTCGATGTCAATTTCAAACTAATTTCAATTCCAATTTCAAATTAATTTTAATTACAATTCCAAAATAGTTTCAATTTCAAATTTTGAACCATTTTAATTTTTATCAATCCCGAATTCGATTTTCAAAACCTCAATTCAAAACACTTAAATCAATTTACTTTCAATACCAAATTTGAAATCCAAATCCTCAAATATAATTCAATTCCGTGCTAAATTTCGAAATAGTTCAATTTCTATAAATTCAATTTTCATTTTCTTAAAATCAAATCATTTAAATAAATTTCAAATCAAAAATTTTAAAATCATTTAATTTAACCAATCCGGTGTTCGTTTATAATTTTCTATCCTATGGCCAAGGGATCAGTTATTTCAAATTAATTTCAGGGATGGATATATACCATTTCAATCCAAATCACAATGTCATAAGTATATACATTTCAACCTATTTCTTAATTTATTCGAAATAATTCAATTTACAGTTTTATATACTGTAAATAATTTACCAGGTGATAACAGGATATATATATAAAAATAATTAAACATCCAATCATCCAAATATCAATCAATTGGCATCCATCATAATCAATCATCCAAATATGAATCAATTGGCATCCATCATAATCAATCATCCAAACAGTCAAAATAATTCACAACAATTTCATAGTTATTAATATCAGGCATTTTACTGGTAATTAAATTCCAATTTCAAATTCAACTATCAATTTTAATTTTTATCAGTTAATTCATATAACCATTTAGGTGACAATTAAACTTATCAAACAATAATCAATAAATTTGTATCACTCCATAATTTCAAATTTTACTAGCATAAAATTATTCTAGTACTTGTGAGCGTTATAAAACACTTACCTTGAGTTGTCATTTTAAATCAAATCGAACGACGTTCGATTTCACCAAAATATTTAGCTATCTTCAATCGTCTCCAAATCAATTCCATGACGTAGTGCTCGTCGCTATGATTCCATCGCCGTTTGTTTCGTTCGGATTTGACCTAAAATGAGTGATTTATCACGTTTATAAGAATTTGATTTTTTTATTACACAAATTATAAACTTAACCTACATTAATTTATTACCCAACAAACAAACTATAGCCCGGCCCATTATGCTAATACCCGCTCCAACACTCCCTATCTTCTATAATCGACCAACGCCTGAACGCGAACAAAAAACTTCCCCCTTTTCACGGTCGTGCACGCGACCTCCCGGCCACCTTCGCCGCTACGAAACCCACACCCACGTCGCCCTCCTCGAGCTCAACCCAATGGCACCATCGTTGATCCCTCCGGAGCCACCAAGTAAAATGCGACTCCGTCCACCTCCCCTTCATTCGACTGGAAATGTCGCGCACCACCATGAGGGTTCGCAACCTCCCAAACTCCACTTCTAGCTGCAAGTCGACTCCCCGATCTCGAATACGACCTCCATACTTCGAATAGATGGCTCCAGACCTCAGAAATTCGAACCCTAGTTCGAGCTGTAGGTCGACATTTAGTCGAGCTCCCCCAATCTTTACCGCAACCCATAAATGCTATACTAGATCGAAGTTTATACAAAAACGAGATCATTGGAACTAGTTTCAATTTTTTTCATTGAGTATAATTAGAGAAACATATTTTTGAAGCTTTCCATTTCTATATATTTTCCTTCTCTGTTGCGTGCTTTTAAAAACCAAGAAGACTTGTAGCGTTCTATAGAAGGAATAGGCACAATCACATCATAGGGTGGCTGATTGGTGAAAGAATGTAGGCTAGTCAAAGTCTATATATATATATATATATATATATATAATTTTAAATTCAAAATATCTAGCTATTAATTTCGAACTCTGATTGAAACATACCGCCCGGCGTTCGTAATGTTATACCCCTATTCTGAACCCAATGGAACAAGTTTCGAGTCCCAATTCGATCGTGTGGAGAAGATAGCTTTTTGGACCCAATAATTATATTGAATTTTCAATATTAATTTCAGCGCGTTTCTATCCCGTACGACCAACCGATAATCTCAAACATTATGAAATTTGGAATCCGATAATAATACTCTATTACGGATCCCATGGAACTGGTTTTGTCGAAATCCGAGACTGTGGCCAAAATGGCTATTTTTACTCATCAATTATAATATAAAATTTTCAATTTCTAATTACTCACTTTTAAACCCAATTTTAAATGTTAACAATCTTTATTGTTGTTTAAATAAAATTTATATCAACTTTCGAATCATTTTCATTCACATTAAATTCAGAATCCAATTATTCAAACAATTTCCAATGTTAAATTTTAAACAATTTGGTTATCCAATAAATCGCTATAATTGAAATATAAGTTATTCAACTTATAAAATTTAACTTTTAAAATGAATTCAAATTATAAAAAACTATTTCCATTTCACGATAATTCAATATTTTATTATTCGATTCAAATATTGCTTATAAATATATTCAATACGTAAAATTCATTTCAATATCTGTTATTGCCAAAATCTTCGGAATTTATTATTTCGAATTTTTATTCAAGTTCATATGCAATAACTACATTAATAATTCATTAAAATTTTATTTTTAACCATTTTTATTCAATAATTTTATTTAATTTAATAATTTAAAATAGCTAAAAATACGGGTCGTTACATTCTCCCTCACTCAAAACTTTTCATCCTCGAAAAGAGGTTAAGTATAGAATTTAATGCTTGATATATTTCTAAAATTTACTCAACTTATAAAACATAGAATCTATTAGAAAACTTCAACTATGCTTCCACTATGCCACTCCGATCGGCTTACGGAAATTACAATTTATTTAAGAAAACAAGTTATAAAAATTTTAAAACCTCAAAAAATTTCTAACACCCGGATTTACAAAAAATTTCGGCAGAGTCTCCTTTGCATGGCTCGTTCAAAATTTTTTAACAATTCAATATGTAACCCAAATATACCAAATGGATATAAAATATACATCTCATCTCAATGATGAGGCGTCCCGTAGGGAAAAATATAAAAGCACGGTATGTAATCCGAGATGTGTACCTTATTAATATTAATACGAGCGAGTTCGCTCGTATTAAGCAAGCTAAAGCATATAAAACCTTGCGTATACATCCAAAAGGTCTTCGTATGTACCTATCTCAACTCAATTTAAAATATTAGTCATTTATATGAGATATAGAAAGCATATAACATGAATTTTAAATCCAAACCATAACATAATCATTAATATACGACAACAACAATCATATACAATAAAACAGTTATAATGATGATTTACAACAAAAGAAACCATTCAATTATTAGTATTCATCCAATTAATTCATAACGATATGAATTTACATCATCTAATGCAAATATTTAATTTATACACTTCATTTCTTATTAACATTCAATTTTTATCAAAATTTAATTGATTTACTTCCAATTTATTCAAATCTATTTCATTTACATTCCATTTTATTCAATTCAATTTGTTATATTTAAATTGTTTTATTTTACGTTTAGCAACATCGCATATCAATTCATTTAACATCTTGTTTAACTAACATTTATCAAAGTTATAAACTAAGAACTTTACTTTACATTTTTCGTGAAACATTTGAATTATAATGTTCATATCTCCATTTTTAGCATCAACATCATTAATGGATTATTTCTTATATCCTTACTCAAGTTTCTTTACAATTTAATTCACATTTATTTTTCAAAATTTCATTTAATAACAAATTTATTTGTGAAACATTTTATCAATCATCACTTTAGTTTATAATCATCTTATAAAAGTCCAACTTCTTATATATGACTTTATCTAAGTTTATAATTATCTCAAAAGTTACAAATTCAATTACAAAATTTCTTTGCAATTTATATTTAATTCTATAACCAATTTACAAAGATATTATTTAATTCATTTGTCTACTTTCTTAAGTCCCACTTACTTATTCCATTTAGTCATTAATCATTTCATAATATACTAATTAAGTATAACAGTTATTATTATAACTAAATTTCCATTTATATACATTTTAATTACTTTTAAGTTTTGTTTACTTGTATAATATCCTATTACATATCCAAATCATCATTTTAACTTTTAACATTTGGTAAGTTCTATTATATGTTATTAGAATGCAATTTGGTATTATACAAATTTATCTGGTTCATTTTACTTAATTAAAATGTTCACTATTGTAACTTGTTTAAATTTTCTTTACTTTCAATTTTAGAGTTGCAAACTTCAACTCTAGAGTCTCTCAAAACATTTAGTTTAGATTTCCTAATTCTCTTATTTTATAAGTTCTGGTTATTCAAATATTTCGTTTCATTCAAATAATTTGAAGATTATTAATTAACAGGACTTAAAAAATTTAAATACCGGGTTCTTTTCGAATCATTTGAAATAAGTATATATACTTATATCCTTTGTATATCAAATCATACTTTTGTAGTTTAAACCAAAATTCGTTTATCAAAACAATTTCATAGCAAAGCATCTCAGAGGTCTCCCCCACTTTAAGACTCGAAAATGAACGTCGATGATGCTGCGCAGTCATCACCGAAATTATTTTCCAGCGATAGAATAGGGGAGTACTAAATTCATTCCTTTTTAAAATCCTTTTAAAAATGTTTTCATAAATATTTTTCAACTAATATCACTATATTTTTTCCAAAACTTTGAAAACCATTTTCAAAATTTCTGGGTCTTAGATTCAAAACTTCTTCATTTAAATCCATTTTAATTTATAAGTTACATTTATAAACATTTCACAAATGTTTTATCATTTCTCATTTTATAATAAACATCTTTTATTAAGGCACAACAACCAATTAATGATAATAATCAATATTATCATTCCTAACAACCAAACACACTATACAAACCATAATAATTTCTGAAAATTATTCCTTTATATATAAAATATAATCAGGATAAAATTATTTCATTTACCCAATTTCAAAACAATACTATGTCGAATTGTTCTTTTCAAGTGTTAAGAGATCCCTATCAATAACGTTAATTACTCGTATTGACCAGAATCCATAAGCCACTCAACAAATCAACCAACACAATATAAATTTTTTTATTCACTAAAAAATACACGCTCATATCTATGAATACACTCAAACTCATTCTAGGGTGCTACTGACCCTATCTCTAATGAGTTACCCCTCAAAGCCAAGGTTATCGCTAAACCAAAGCACTGATACCAGTTGTGACGACCCACATTTCGGAAGGATTAAATCGACAATAATCCACACATGTCCGACTTAAACAATCCAAAACATAGATAATCGATGGGGTTAATTAAGAAAAATAAGAAAAGAAGAAGAAAACAAACACAGAATCTCGCTGCGGAATGATAAAATATAATAATCAAATAAACAGTTCATGAAGCTGTTTACTATACATTTGATTATAATTTATACAACACTTATCAGAGTTATACATATACAATAGAACAAAATATAATGCAGCAGGACAACATGATGCTGGGAATAATATTAGTAATAATATACCAAATCTTCGTCTTCGTCCTCCAGAATAAATCTTCAATAAGCTGAAAAACTCAGGGCTGACCCGAGCGTAATGAAAAGTCAAAACACTCGAGTCAGGACTAAAATATCCTTATGTAAGTCAAATCAATATCACATATAACATGAGTGTAGTAGCGTCCGAGATGTTTACGGGATTTCACATCTCCTATCCAATGTATAACATGCGTGCAATAACTCCAGAGATGTTACGGGATTTTCCATCTCTTAAGGATCCGTCAAAATATTTATATGTAGTAGAATACGCTACATATATAATGTCTAATCAATAAAATAAATATTTTTCTTAGCGCTAAGGCTTTACATCGATCCCCCTTAACACGTTTTTAAGCATTGTCATACAGTTTGCATATAAAACACCAGTAAACCGTCGGTGGATAGGGATGCATCGTGATACGACAACACTAAACCAAAATCGTAGGGGTCTCGTATAGGGATAAAAGTATGACAAGGCACGTGAGGAAATGCCCAAGGTAGGATACTACCAGTTTACCCTTCCCGGTTGGTGGTAACGCATTATAGCCATGATCGCCCACCGCGTCCAACACTCCCAAAATCCGAGGGTGAACACTGATCAATCACAATGTAAATGATGGTAATAGGAAGACGTGTGTCCGCTCGGGTAGCCAACCCACTTGGCCGGTACGGCTCCTGTTTTAGTCATTTCAAATTGGCACAAGTGCCATGCTAATCCATCATCGTTCTCTTTCTTCAAATCCAGCAAACGTACGCTAAGTCCAACCACTTCGTTCTGGAGTCTTCTCCACGTACACAGTTGTTAAAGTGGTTCCGGTATCGACAGAGAGTATGTCCATATTTGGCCCGGTCCCTTGAAGAACGAAACGCCGTTTTACACACCGGTTGGTACTTTTACATTTTGAAAACGGTTCATACTTGATATCAAAATATCATATTCGCTTTAAAATCAAATCCATTTCAAAATCATCATATTTACTCAAAATATACCATTTCATTTCAAAATCATTTTTGCCTTAATATTTCGATTTCGCTTCCAAAATCGCTTCGAATTTATAACTTCATTTTTAACCCAATTTGCACTTAAATCCAAGATTTAATTATAAACATTTCACCCCTTTGATCAGTTTGAAATTTTGAAAAATAGTTTGAATAGTTAAAATAGTTAAGATAGTTAAAAATTGTTTAAATGGTTAAAATAGTTTAATATAAAATAGTTTAAGTATTAAAATGGTTTATATAGCAAAATAGATTGGAAAATCCAAAATAATTTGAATATTTAAAAAGATAGATTTAAATAGTTTATATCAAAATAATTTATTTGAAAATGGTTTCAAAGTCAAACTGATTCAATTTCCAAATTTTACAATTCAAATCACATTTAAATTTCCATTTTGATTTAATCGATTCAATTCCGATTTCAAGTTGAATTTGACTTAGATTCCAAATTAATTTCGATGTTAATTTCAAATTAATTTCAATTACAATTCCAAAATAATTTCAATTTCAAATTTTGAACCATTTCGACTTTTATCAATTCCGAGTTCGATTTTCAAAACATCGATTCAAAACACTTAAATCAATTTACTTTCAATACCAAATTTGAAATCCAAATCCTCAAATATAATTCAATTCCGAGCTAAATTTCGAAATAATTCGATTTCCATAAATTCGATTTTCATTTTCTTAAAATCAAATCATTTAAATAAATTTCAAATCAAAAATTTTAAAATCATTTAATTTAACCAATCCGGTGTTCGTATATAATTTTCTATTTTATGGCCATGTAACGACCACGACTTTCTCTCCATAGAAAGTCGTATCGCTAGTAAGAAAGAAAGGGGTGAGAAGTAGAAAAGAGAAGAAGAGAAAAGAAACAAACACAAATACTCACAGCGGAAACGAACAAAATATATTATATCACATAAATATTACATAGTATCATATACAACACTTATCAGAGTTACACAGATTACATATCATATACTAGACAGTTATAAACATCTGTCTAGTTATTACAACTCAATACAAAACAAAGATCTAAACAAGATCAACACAGCGGAAAACTACTATCTATATCTACAACGCCGAAGCCTCCTGCTCCATTGCTCCTCCAGATTACTCGTCAAAACTAAACCTGAATCCCTTGGCTACTCGTAAAAATTTGAGTACCCAAGAGTTTATAAAACAGAAATAATCAACTTGGGTCAGACATGGGTCTGGTGTGAGTAACAGGTTAAACTTGTTTAACTTCAAAACCTTTTGAAAGAAAAGGTATCACGTAAGACTTCCCACAAATAAACATGGGTAAGTTTTTACCTTACGCTAACCAAAACATTTGATAGGAAATTCGATTGTATTATAATAGGGTCTAGGGTTTTCAAGTAAAATACAGAAATAGCTGAAATGCTTACATCTCACATTCCAACATAGTTGGGCACAACTAATACGTACGGCACTTATTGGAGTTTGGATTCCATACAATGGCAGGGCTACCGGGGTACCGCCCGTCACAGTACGTGGCCTAGATCACCGTACCGAGGATCACTCCCAATCCCCTGCAACACAAGGTCGGAACATCCCTTACTGGATAATTCCCGCACAAGATACCTCACGGTTGGGATCAGCAACCGCACCACTAAGTCGAAAATAGAAAGGGACATCTAGACAGAGGTAACCTTGTCCTACTTGGGTGCTACCCACTAACCTTGCTGCACCTCCCCTGTTTTAGCCATTCCCGGTTTGTGAGGCTTGAGGTCACGATTACCTTAGAAAAGAACACATCACTTAGAATGCTCATCGTCCACCTGACGATGTGCTGAAAGCATTCAATCCATAAAAGTTCGTTCCGGGTTCGAACGAAACCGAAGGCATTATCTCGTTACACTCGTTTTGGAATCACCCTCAGAGTTAACGACAATAACCCTTGCACTCTGAATCTTCATCTTCACTTGATTCACGACCTATCGTTAATTTGGATCGATGTGGTATTCGGGTCTCCAGACCTGGAAATCCGGTATACGGAAACCCGATCCCGGTCTCATCGAAATCCAAAACGTATTTTTTTAAGGCCAAGTTGTTTTAAGGTTAAAACAATTCAATTCTTATCTATATACACAAAGATAGATAATTCACAATAGATAATCTACATTATCATTTCAATTCAACCAAACATCCATATCATATATCAACACATATCTCATCAAAGATATCAACAATGCAAAGTATTCAATATCATTCATTCACCCTTAAGTAATGATTTATATCATCTCTAATTAATTTAAAGTTAATTAAATTAATTACTTCATTTTATAAATCCTGCTTACTTAATCATTAATTAAACCAATTAATTAATCATACTTTAAGTATCATCTTTATTTAATCATTCCTGATTAATTATACTTTAATTACTTTAATCACTTATTATTTATTAATTAATCTTAATTAATCAATTCTTAATTACATCATTAATTTTATTAATTAATGATCCTTAATTACTCTTAATTAATTATCTTATTTAAATTAATTACATTTAATAATTAATTAGTCACATTTATTAATCACCTTTGGTTAATCTCATTTAGTAATTAACTTCCCTTAATTACTCCACTTCATAAATTAATTACTCCTTAATTAATTATCCTTTAATTAATCCCTTGATTAATTATTCAAAAGTAATTAACTCAAATTACTTTTATTATTAAATCATCTTCAGTTAATTACATCCAGTAATTACCTTTAATTACTTTCCTAAGTAATTATACTTTCACTAATTACATTTAAGTAATTATCAAATTTCCAAATCATTATCTTAAATTAATTTAACTAATTAATTTAAACTTATCAAATTTATTTAATTAATTACCTTAAGTAATTAATTTCTTTAATTATTTTCATTAAGTAATTTATACTTAACCAATTTATATTAATTAATTAATCTAATTGATTATCAAAAATTAATCACATTAATTAATTATTTAATAATTCCTAATTAATGATCTCTCATTAATTATTAACCATTCTTTAATTACTTCTTTAAGTAATTAATTTTTAATCAACCATTATTAATTTCAAATTAATAATTCTTAATTACCAATTAATAAATCTCTAATTACTTAATTAATCTTTAATCACTTGATTAATAAATTTCTAATCATTTATTAAAAATCTATATTCATCTAAATAAATGATTCTTAATCCCAAATTAATTAACACTTAATTAATTAACTTATAATCCTAATTATTTAATTAATTAACACTAAACCATTAATTAATTAAATTATTTAACTTATTCTTTAATTACCTTATTAATTTAATGAACCAAAATCATTAAACCTTAATTACTTTCTAAATTAAAGTATTAACCTTTAACTACTTTAATTTATCATTTACAAAAGGCTTTGAAAACTTTTATTTTTAAATCTTCCTTTTAATTCATTTTAAATTTAAGATTTAAAACAAATTACACATTTAACTTTAACCAAGACTTAAATCAAATTTACAAAATCTTTTTAAATCCAAATGTTAAGAAACACTTAATATTTAAAGATTTTTAAACCACTTTGTTTAAATTCAAACCCCTTTTAAAATTTTACTTTAAACATTTTAAAGTTGTCTAAACATTTTAAATTTAATAAAAACTTATTTATTTCAACTAGGATACAAATTTAAACTTGAATCCATAAGAAAACTTGATTTAAACTTAGTTTAAATCCTGCCTTTAAATTTTAAAAGTCATTTTAAATTTTAAAAACCACTGTCAGGTTTAAAACCTGAATCATCAAAAGTTTCCGAGCCTATCTCGATTTACTTCGAGTCGAACCCTCCACGCTTCGAGTAATACCCGCGAATAACTCGAGACAACTCGAGACCTTCCCTCTGCTCCCAAAATCAACTCGCCAGAAAACAACGTGCACCGTGCACATGCACGATGGAACAGATCGACGCCGACCAACTACGATGACTTCCCCATGTCGACGATCAACCACCTACCCAAACTCGATCACCAGATCTTCGGCAATCACTCGAATTCGAAATCGAGCTTCCATCCAATCCTGGAACAAAAAGTCTCGAACACCCACAAAGCCTGGAAACGTCTCGTTAACACATCTCCGACCACCAGAACGCCTGCGCTTCCAACCATAGCTCCGTCAACACCCCAGATATCATTTCCCAATGACCGGTATCACTCGATTCACCATTGACTACGAAAAATGATTCGAGAATAACTACTACACAAACTGGCCTTAAACCCTAAAATACCTTCGACAACCCACCACGGCGAATTGAAAAATGCTTTATCATTTTTCCAATGATCCCCGACCATCCACCATCCTCCAGCCTTAACCACGACCTCAATTCATCTCGCGATCACCAGAAATCAACAGAAATCCATATTCTGTTCATCTCGAGAAATCTCACAAATCACTTGATTAAAAATTGTGATTTTACCTTTAAAAATCATGATTTGTAATGGGTATCAAAATTATATCAGTGAATCTAACAATTTTGATATTTGAATTTTATAGTTTTCAAAGCTTTTACTGTATTTCTTATATTCCAAATAAATTCTAAACCTATATCACTTAATTATATTTTTTTAAACTTCATCCCTGCTTAACAAACAAATCTCTTTTGAATTCCTAATCATATCAGTGATTTGAAAATGAGATATTGGGATTTTGATTAGAATTTTAAACTCTGTTAACTTCACAGAATTGATATCAGACATGCATACAAAAATATCAACATATATACAAATAATTCATACTTAAACAATCATGCAGGCATATTACATCATAGATTCATACATCAGATCATCACAAGATGTTTTAACTTGTAAATTTTTGTGGTTTTGTTTTTCTGGATAATAAGATGATGACAGGAACTAAATAACAGAGAATGTTCTTATTTTTGAAACTGGAATCATTTATATATAGACATGCAAGCATAATACAATCTAAAAATTCTACTTACAACAGATTATGATTTACTTAAATTTTTAAGTAAAGTGTTACTCACCAGCTATAAGAAGATAAACAGAGCACCTTTGGTATTGAAAACAGCTTTTAAACTTTTAAAACTTGAATGCTGGAATTTGTATAAGAATTTGAAAACTTAGGTGCAAGCAAGATGATTTGAGCTTGCTTTGATTATCTGCTACATGCCCTCTTTCTTTTATTCTTTGAAAATGCTTTGCATGCTCCAGTTTTACTTGCTTTCAGATTTTGAAAAGTATGTTTACAGGCTTTGCCTTTGATTGTGGAAAATGCATTACAGGTTTTGAATTGATTTTCTGGTTTGAGGAGTATATTGATTTCATGTTTTGTTTGAGGAGTTGATTACTAAATTGGTTTGAGATGAAGGTTTAATTTCAGATTTGTTTTCAGGAAATTTTGTTTCGAGAATTTATATTTAGTTTTCTTTAGCTTTAGGAATGAAGATAAGAAAGGAAATGAAGATAAAGAACAATGTTTATATAGGCTGAAATAATTTCTTAAAAATAAAAGAAAATAGAAATTTTGAAAGATTGACACTTGTCTTTATATGTGTTAATTAGTTTACACTTGTTATAACCAAGTCTTTAGAGAATTACACATGTCTTTTAAGTAATTTGTATTTATTTTAAATGTAAATAAAAGACTTTTCTTAATTTATTAAACACTTATTACTTATCTATTTATATATAAAGATAACTTTTTAAAGAAATAACCAATTATACTTATAAATAAAAGCTTATACATATATTTTAAAGTCTAAAACTATTTAAATATTACCTCTTTTGAATTTCAAATTCAAATTCAAATTATATTCTTAAAATCCAAATTAAAGTAAATTTAAAACAACACATCCAATTTGAAAATAACAATTTTATTTTATTAAAGTCTATTTATATCTATAAATAAAACAATACACTATTAATATTGTATTTTAAACTTATCTATATATATATATATACTCTTAAATCTTATTTATTAAGCAATATTTCAAAAAAGAAAAAAAATAATTCTTATTATTAATCTCATTTCAAAACCATATAGTTATTTTGTTTAAATAGCTTTGAAAAGCTTATATTAAATAAATCATAATTTCCCAACTATCAAAATATATATTAGAAATTAAAAACAAGATTTTATTTATTATTTAAATTACAAACCCAAGCTTATCTATTTACAATATATACAATTATATATATATTATAAATAGAAATCATTTTATTAGTAAAATTCACTAATTAAATATTCATTTAATCAGATTATTAAACCAATTCAAATTTAATTATCAAAGATTAACAAATCAATTTAATTATTTAAACAGATTATTAAATTGATATTGCCCCAAATTTCCGGGATATTACATTCCTTCCCCCTTAAAATAATTTCGTCCCCGAAATTTAAAACAAAGGTAATTTAATAATCTTTTTAAATCACAAGGATGTATTATCATCCATATGCTAACAATCATAGCAACCAATCGTCCAAACAAACAATTCTAACTATCCAGCGAAAAATTCTGAATAGAATTTCCCCGAGTTTCCCCAAGTATATATATACCGGGATACTCGCTCTACAAACAATCCAAACAACCAATACTACTAAGCTATAGAGCTCCTACTCATCTAGATCTACATAACTAAACAAGATATCAGACTACAGACGAGTCTGACTCAACAACCAAATCCTCCAGAACTGCTGATTCCAAAACCAGAGATAGATCATACACGTACTTCCTCAGAGATACGTGAAACACATTGAATCCCAGTTATCCAAACCGACAATTCAATCCAGTAGATCAAAGCACTTATCCAAATCAGAACACAGAAAAGATCCAAACATAACTTTACTTCACAACATCAGTAGATTCCAAACTTACTTCTCCTATCCAGAGATATACTCCAAACTGCTTTCGCTGCTCAATTCTGATCTGAAGTAGGACACAAACACAGACTGGACAACTCATTCCAGAAATAAGGTTCACTGATCCATAAAGAAAACTCAGATACTCCAGCAAAACTTGAGCTGCTTCACCAACTCCATCTCTAGGAAACATCCTTCCACTAGACTGAACCACCGGTATCACTCCTGGAATCCAGTCGATAAGAAAACTCAACCTTCAGATGCGGACAAACTTCTGACTTCTCTGAAGACACCCAGAAAAATTCTGACAACCCAAGAGAACACTCAGACAATCGCAAGTCACTTTTGCGATCAACCCAACCTAATTCCAAAGAAAAACTGTTCCTCTTTACCAATCAGAATAGCTTACACTTATTTATCCAATTTATCGAAGAAATGGATCCCCTCTGCTGCTTCTGAACTTCACTTCCAGAAAAACTGCTTATCCAGAAAATTTCCTACCAATGCACAGAACACTCCGAGCTGCACTGCTGACACTGATGCCAAGGACTTCCTATTCCAAAGATCTTCGAGAAATTCGAACTCCAAACCAAACAGAAACACCATGCTGAACTCAGCCACAATACCAAAGCATACACACTTCCTTAATCTTGTTCCAAAGAAAACATCTTCAGGAACATCCATTGTCACTGTATCTCATCATACAGCTACTATTACCTGAGGTATCAAAGTACCATCACTCACTTCCGTTCAACCGACAGATCCAACTCTACTCATCCAAACTTCAGAGATAAACTCCGAACCATAACAGTTTCCTTCGGAGATCGATGAAATCCTTCACCACTGCAAAGCTTACTCGAGACAGTATTAGGTCTACAGTCTCGACAGATACACTTCCAACCTCAACATTCAAACTCCAACTATTGGTAATTGTGTTACACACACTACCACCTTATCTACCTTTATAACTTATATTGGAAAACCCGAACAGGTAACCCAATAAATAGGTAGAAATACATATATATTTAAAATGATATTTTTTTTTATATAGAAATTATATTTGGGTAAAATTATTTCATCTACCTTTTTAAAACAATATTGTGTCTGTTGGCCTGGTCCAAGTGTTTAGAGATCCCTATCAATAACGTTAGCTACTCGTATTGACCAGAATCCATATACCACTCAACCGATCAATTAACACAATATAAAACCATTTTATATAACTAACAAATACGCGCTCTCGTATATATATATACTCAGACTCAAATAGGTTGCTACAGATCCTATCTCTAATGAACAATCCTTCCGAACCTAGGTATTCACTCAACCTAATGTTCTGATATTCACTTAACCAATAGCTTAGGTATTCGCTCAACCTATGCTCTGATACCACTGTAACGACCATGACTTTCTCTCCATAGAAAGTCGTATCGCTAGTAAGAAAGAAAGGGGTGAGAAGTAGAAAAGAGAAGAAGAGAAAAGAAACAAACACAAATACTCACAGCGGAAACGAACAAAATATATTATATCACATAAATATTACATAGTATCATATACAACACTTATCAGAGTTACACAGATTACATATCATATACTAGACAGTTATAAACATCTGTCTAGTTATTACAACTCAATACAAAACAAAGATCTAAACAAGATCAACACAGCGGAAAACTACTATCTATATCTACAACGCCGAAGCCTCCTGCTCCATTGCTCCTCCAGATTACTCGTCAAAACTAAACCTGAATCCCTTGGCTACTCGTAAAAATTTGAGTACCCAAGAGTTTATAAAACAGAAATAAACAACTTGGGTCAGACATGGGTCTGGTGTGAGTAACAGGTTAAACTTGTTTAACTTCAAAACCTTTTGAAAGAAAAGGTATCACGTAAGACTTCCCACAAATAAACATGGGTAAGTTTTTACCTTACGCTAACCAAAACATTTGATAGGAAATTCGATTGTATTATAATAGGGTCTAGGGTTTTCAAGTAAAATACAGAAATAGCTGAAATGCTTACATCTCACATTCCAACATAGTTGGGCACAACTAATACGTACGGCACTTATTGGAGTTTGGATTCCATACAATGGCAGGGCTACCGGGGTACCGCCCGTCACAGTACGTGGCCTAGATCACCGTACCGAGGATCACTCCCAATCCCCTGCAACACAAGGTCGGAACATCCCTTACTGGATAATTCCCGCACAAGATACCTCACGGTTGGGATCAGCAACCGCACCACTAAGTCGAAAATAGAAAGGGACATCTAGACAGAGGTAACCTTGTCCTACTTGGGTGCTACCCACTAACCTTGCTGCACCTCCCCTGTTTTAGCCATTCCCGGTTTGTGAGGCTTGAGGTCACGATTACCTTAGAAAAGAACACATCACTTAGAATGCTCATCGTCCACCTGACGATGTGCTGAAAGCATTCAATCCATACAAGTTCGTTCCGGGTTCGAACGAAACCGAAGGCATTATCTCGTTACACTCGTTTTGGAATCACCCTCAGAGTTAACGACAATAACCCTTGCACTCTGAATCTTCATCTTTACTTGATTCACGACCTATCGTTAATTTGGATCGATGTGGTATTCGGGTCTCCAGACCTGGAAATCCGGTATACGGAAACCCGATCCCGGTCTCATCGAAATCCAAAACGTATTTTTTTAAGGCCAAGTTGTTTTAAGGTTAAAACAATTCAATTCTTATCTATATACACAAAGATAGATAATTCACAATAGATAATCTACATTATCATTTCAATTCAACCAAACATCCATATCATATATCAACACATATCTCATCAAAGATATCAACAATGCAAAGTATTCAATATCATTCATTCACCCTTAAGTAATGATTTATATCATCTCTAATTAATTTAAAGTTAATTAAATTAATTACTTCATTTTATAAATCCTGCTTACTTAATCATTAATTAAACCAATTAATTAATCATACTTTAAGTATCATCTTTATTTAATCATTCCTGATTAATTATACTTTAATTACTTTAATCACTTATTATTTATTAATTAATCTTAATTAATCAATTCTTAATTACATCATTAATTTTATTAATTAATGATCCTTAATTACTCTTAATTAATTATCTTATTTAAATTAATTACATTTAATAATTAATTAGTCACATTTATTAATCACCTTTGGTTAATCTCATTTAGTAATTAACTTCCCTTAATTACTCCACTTCATAAATTAATTACTCCTTAATTAATTATCCTTTAATTAATCCCTTGATTAATTATTCAAAAGTAATTAACTCAAATTACTTTTATTATTAAATCATCTTCAGTTAATTACATCCAGTAATTACCTTTAATTACTTTCCTAAGTAATTATACTTTCACTAATTACATTTAAGTAATTATCAAATTTCCAAATCATTATCTTAAATTAATTTAACTAATTAATTTAAACTTATCAAATTTATTTAATTAATTACCTTAAGTAATTAATTTCTTTAATTATTTTCATTAAGTAATTTATACTTAACCAATTTATATTAATTAATTAATCTAATTGATTATCAAAAATTAATCACATTAATTAATTATTTAATAATTCCTAATTAATGATCTCTCATTAATTATTAACCATTCTTTAATTACTTCTTTAAGTAATTAATTTTTAATCAACCATTATTAATTTCAAATTAATAATTCTTAATTACCAATTAATAAATCTCTAATTACTTAATTAATCTTTAATCACTTGATTAATAAATTTCTAATCATTTATTAAAAATCTATATTCATCTAAATAAATGATTCTTAATCCCAAATTAATTAACACTTAATTAATTAACTTATAATCCTAATTATTTAATTAATTAACACTAAACCATTAATTAATTAAATTATTTAACTTATTCTTTAATTACCTTATTAATTTAATGAACCAAAATCATTAAACCTTAATTACTTTCTAAATTAAAGTATTAACCTTTAACTACTTTAATTTATCATTTACAAAAGGCTTTGAAAACTTTTATTTTTAAATCTTCCTTTTAATTCATTTTAAATTTAAGATTTAAAACAAATTACACATTTAACTTTAACCAAGACTTAAATCAAATTTACAAAATCTTTTTAAATCCAAATGTTAAGAAACACTTAATATTTAAAGATTTTTAAACCACTTTGTTTAAATTCAAACCCCTTTTAAAATTTTACTTTAAACATTTTAAAGTTGTCTAAACATTTTAAATTTAATAAAAACTTATTTATTTCAACTAGGATACAAATTTAAACTTGAATCCATAAGAAAACTTGATTTAAACTTAGTTTAAATCCTGCCTTTAAATTTTAAAAGTCATTATAAATTTTAAAAACCACTGTCAGGTTTAAAACCTGAATCATCAAAAGTATTCGAGCCTATCTCGATTTACTTCGAGTCGAACCCTCCACGCTTCGAGTAATACCCGCGAATAACTCGAGACAACTCGAGACCTTCCCTCTGCTCCCAAAATCAACTCGCCAGAAAACAACGTGCACCGTGCACATGCACGATGGAACAGATCGACGCCGACCAACTACGATGACTTCCCCATGTCGACGATCAACCACCTACCCAAACTCGATCACCAGATCTTCGGCAATCACTCGAATTCGAAATCGAGCTTCCATCCAATCCTGGAACAAAAAGTCTCGAACACCCACAAAGCCTGGAAACGTCTCGTTAACACATCTCCGACCACCAGAACGCCTGCGCTTCCAACCATAGCTCCGTCAACACCCCAGATATCATTTCCCAATGACCGGTATCACTCGATTCACCATTGACTACGAAAAATGATTCGAGAATAACTACTACACAAACTGGCCTTAAACCCTAAAATACCTTCGACAACCCACCACGGCGAATTGAAAAATGCTTCATCATTTTTCCAATGATCCCCGACCATCCACCATCCTCCAGCCTTAACCACGACCTCAATTCATCTCGCGATCACTAGAAATCAACAGAAATCCATATTCTGTTCATCTCGAGAAATCTCACAAATCACTTGATTAAAAATTGTGATTTTACCTTTAAAAATCATGATTTGTAATGGGTATCAAAATTATATCAGTGAATCTAACAATTATGATATTTGAATTTTATAGTTTTCAAAGCTTTTACTGTATTTCTTATATTCCAAATAAATTCTAAACCTATATCACTTAATTATATTTTTTTAAACTTCATCCCTGCTTAACAAACAAATCTCTTTTGAATTCCTAATCATATCAGTGATTTGAAAATGAGATATTGGGATTTTGATTAGAATTTTAAACTCTGTTAACTTCACAGAATTGATATCAGACATGCATACAAAAATATCAACATATATACAAATAATTCATACTTAAACAATCATGCAGGCATATTACATCATAGATTCATACATCAGATCATCACAAGATGTTTTAACTTGTAAATTTTTGTGGTTTTGTTTTTCTGGATAATAAGATGATGACAGGAACTAAATAACAGAGAATGTTCTTATTTTTGAAACTGGAATCATTTATATATAGACATGCAAGCATAATACAATCTAAAAATTCTACTTACAACAGATTATGATTTACTTAAATTTTTAAGTAAAGTGTTACTCACCAGCTATAAGAAGATAAACAGAGCACCTTTGGTATTGAAAACAGCTTTTAAACTTTTAAAACTTGAATGCTGGAATTTGTATAAGAATTTGAAAACTTAGGTGCAGGCAAGATGATTTGAGCTTGCTTTGATTATCTGCTACATGCCCTCTTTCTTTTATTCTTTGAAAATGCTTTGCATGCTCCAGTTTTACTTGCTTTCAGATTTTGAAAAGTATGTTTACAGGCTTTGCCTTTGATTGTGGAAAATGCATTACAGGTTTTGAATTGATTTTCTGGTTTGAGGAGTATATTGATTTCATGTTTTGTTTGAGGAGTTGATTACTAAATTGGTTTGAGAGGAAGGTTTAATTTCAGATTTGTTTTCAGGAAATTTTGTTTCGAGAATTTATATTCAGTTTTCTTTAGCTTTAGGAATGAAGATAAGAAAGGAAATGAAGATAAAGAACAATGCTTATATAGGCTGAAATAATTTCTTAAAAATAAAAGAAAATAGAAATTTTAAAAGATTGACACTTGTCTTTATATGTGTTAATTAGTTTACACTTGTTATAACCAAGTCTTTAGAGAATTACACATGTCTTTTAAGTAATTTGTATTTATTTTAAATGTAAATAAAAGACTTTTCTTAATTTATTAAACACTTATTACTTATCTATTTATATATAAAGATAACTTTTTAAAGAAATAACCAATTATACTTATAAATAAAAGCTTATACATATATTTTAAAGTCTAAAACTATTTAAATATTACCTCTTTTGAATTTCAAATTCAAATTCAAATTATATTCTTAAAATCCAAATTAAAGTAAATTTAAAACAACACATCCAATTTGAAAATAACAATTTTATTTTATTAAAGTCTATTTATATCTATAAATAAAACAATACACTATTAATATTGTATTTTAAACTTATCTATATATATATATATACTCTTAAATCTTATTTATTAAGCAATATTTCAAAAAAGAAAAAAAATAATTCTTATTATTAATCTCATTTCAAAACCATATAGTTATTTTGTTTAAATAGCTTTGAAAAGCTTATATTAAATAAATCATAATTTCCCAACTATCAAAATATATATTAGAAATTAAAAACAAGATTTTATTTATTATTTAAATTACAAACCCAAGCTTATCTATTTACAATATATACAATTATATATATATTATAAATAGAAATCATTTTATTAGTAAAATTCACTAATTAAATATTCATTTAATCAGATTATTAAACCAATTCAAATTTAATTATCAAAGATTAACAAATCAATTTAATTATTTAAACAGATTATTAAATTGATATTGCCCCAAATTTCCGGGATATTACAGGCGAAGTGATCAGTTATTTCAATTTAATTTCAGGGATGGATATATATCATTTCAATCCAAATCAAAATGTCATAGGTATATATCATTTCAACCTATTTTTAATTTATTCGAAATAATTCAATTTATAGTCTTGTATACTGTAAATAATTTACTAAGTGATAATAGGATATATATAATAATAATTAAACATCAAATCATCCAAATATCAATCAATTGGCATCCATCATAATTAATCATCCAAACGGTCAAAATAATTCACAACAATTTCATAGTTATTAATATCAGGCATTTTACTAGTAATTAAATTGCAATTTCAAATTCAGTTGTCAATTTTAATTTTTATCAGTTAATTCATATGACCATTTAGATGACAATTAAACGTATCAAACAACGATCAATAAATTTATATCACTCCATAATTTCAAATTTTACTAGCATAAAATTATTCTAGTACTTGTGAGCGTTATAAAACACTCACCTTGAGTTTTCAATTTTAAATCAAATCGAACGACGTTCGATTTGACCTAAAATTTTAGCTATCTCCAATTGTCTCCAAATCAATTCCATAAAGTAGTGCTCGTCGCCATGATTCCATCGCCGTTTGTTTCGTTCGGATCTGACCTAAAATGGGTGAGTTATCACGTTTATAAGAATTTGAATTTTTTTTATTACACAAATTATAAACTTAAGCTACATAAATTTATTATCCAATCGAACAAAGCCTGAACATGAACGAATGACTTCCCCCTTTCCACGGCTGTGCACGTGCACGCGACCTCCCGGCTACCTTCGCCGCTTCCAAACCCACACCCACGTCGCCCTCCTCGAGCTCGACCCCATGGCACCATCGCCGATCCCTCCTGAGACACCATGTAAAACGCGACTTCGTCCACCTCCCCTTCATTCAACTGGATATGTCGAGGAACACTACGAGGCTTCGCAACCTCCCAAACTCCACTTCTAGCTGCAACTCGACTCCCCGATCTCGAATACAACCTCCATACTTCGAACCGATGGCTCCAGACCTCAGAAATTCGAACCCTAGTTCGAGCTGCAGATCGACATTTAGTCGAGCTCCCCCAATCTTGACCGCAACCTACAAATGCTATACTAGATCGAAGTTTATACAAAAAAGAGACCATTGGAACTAGTTTCAATTTTTTCATTGAGTATAATTAGAGAAACAGATATTTGAAGCTTTCCATTTCTATATATTTTCCTTCTCTGTTGCGTGCTTTTAAAAACCAAGAAGACAGGTAGTGTTCTGTAGAAGGAATAGGCATGATCACATCATAGGGTGGCTAATTGGTGAAAGAATGTAGGCTAGTCAAAGTCAAATACATACACACACACACATATATATATATATGTAATTTTAAATTCAAAATATCTAGCTATTAATTTTGAACTCCGATTGAAATGTGCCGCCAAGCATTCATAATGTTATACCCCTATTCCGAACGCAATGGAACAAGTTTCGAGTCCCTATTCGATCGTATGGAGAAGATAGCTTTTTGGACCTAATTATTATATTGAATTTTCAATATTAATTTCAGCGCGTTTCTATCCCGTATGACCAAACGTTGATCCCAAATGTTACGAAATTTGAAATCCGATAATAATACACTATTATGGATCCCATGGAACTAGTTTCGTCGAAATCCGAGACTATGGCCAAAATGGCTATTTTTACTCGTCAATTATAATATAAAAGTTTCAATTTCTAATTACTCACTTTTAAACCCAATTTTAAATGTTAACAATCTTTATTGTTGTTTAAATAAAATTTACATCAACTTTCGAATCATTTTCATTCACATTAAATTCAGAATCCAATTATTCAAACAATTTCCAATATTAAATTTTAAACAATTTAGTTATCCAATAAATCACTATAATTGAAATATAAGTTACCGAACTTATAAAATTTAACTTTTAAAACGAATTCAAATTATAAAACAACTATTTCCATTTCACAGTAATTAAATATTTTATTATTTGATTCAACTATTGCTTACAAATATATTCAATACGTAAAATTCATTTCAATATCTGTTATTGCCAAAATCTTCGGAATTTATTATTTCGAATTTTTATTCAAGTTCATATGCAATAACTACAATAATAATTCATTAAAATTTTATTTTTAACCATTTTTATTCAATAATTTCATTTGATTTAATAATTTAAAATAGCTAAAAATACGGGTCGTTACATTATCCGAAAACCACTTCGATCTGATTTGAGCGCTGCGAATTGTGATATCGTGAAGATAGTGAAGACGATGAGTTTGGAGATTCGGTTTGTTCAGTCCCGGAACAACTTGTATGGATAAATGCTATCATTGCATTGTTGCTTGGAAGGCAGTGTTAACATTCCAAGTGGGATGGCTATTCAAAAAGTTAAACGTAGCCTCAAGCCTCATCAACTGGGAAATGACTAAAACAGGGCATGCAGCATGGCTAAGTGGGTCTCTCCCATTAGGGTATGTCATCATCTTTCTAGATAACCCTATTTTTATGGATTTGGTTGTGCATGAGAGTTCTCGATTAAGGTTGGAAGACCGGGATGATGACGTATTCGGTACTACTAGTCAAGTGGTAGGCCGGTTCTATGTGGCAGGGTACTAGATGTTCTTGTCAGGCCCGAGTGCATTGATCTAGAGATGCACCCATCGCAAGTAGTTCCTTACCTGGTCATAGTATGGAATCCATTCTCCAATACGTGCCTTTACGGTCTTAGTTGTATACCTATTAAGATGGAATTTAATTAATGTAACAATTTTGGCTATTTTAATAAGTATTTGTACTTAGACACTATTATAATATCATAGGATTTTTATATAAAAGTGTTTTGGGTATCGTAAGGTAAAAACCCATCGTGTTTATGTGTGAGATGGTCTTACAAGATACCTTTGTTTTCAAAAGGATTTTTGAAAATAATTAAATTCAAATTGAGTGTGTTTTCTCACGCTGGTTTTTCAGCCTGACTCAGGTGTTATTTTATTATAATGCTCGGGTCAGACCGAGTATATTACAGATTAGTTTGGATGCTAGGAGCTTCAGGAGATGAATTGGAGGCCTAGAGACGTATTCACGTAGATGGTTATTTTCTGCTGTATTCATTGTTGTGTTTATCAGCAATTGTGAGGATAGAGTGTTATAACTGTCCAGGCTCAGATAGGTTAGTATACTCTGATTGATCGCTGTATATACATATATTACAGTTTTGCTTTTGTGTAAAGATTTATGATATATTATAGATTATTCCTTCCACTGTGAGATTCTGTGTTGTTTTGTTTTCTTCTTATCTTTTTCCTTCTTTCTTTTTCACCTAACAATCGGGTTCTCCGACATTCGATTGCTCATCATGTGATACAGCGGACGTATCGGTGTTGATTTTCGAGGGTCAAAAATCCGGTTCGCTACAGCCGTGCACATCCGCCCCATCACCATCTCGCTCGCATCACAATTTCGATTATGCTTCCTAATGTCATTGGCTATCTTTCGACGTGTGTGACTCTCTCTTCTTTTTTCTCATTTGTTTTCATTTTTTCTTTCCGCATTGATTTTGATTTAGGGCTTAGGCAAGGAGAAAATAAAGGCTGAGTTTTGAAGATAAGGATAAAGAATGGAGAAAGCGATGAGGAGCCTATGGGCCTAAGGATTGTGGTCCAGTGAAATAACAGAAAATTGTTTATTTTTCTTTTAAATAAAACATTACCCCTCACCGTCTATATTTCAACCGCCTTTTAATCAACATTTTACATCCGTTTGAAAATCCTCTCAATAGGTTTTATCAAAATTTTATTTCATATTTATACTGATTTTTCTTTTACTAAAATATCAGTTTATGGTTTCAAAAAATTTAAAATAACTGTTTTAATTTCTAAAACAATTTCAAATTTTCACAAATATTATTTATTTTTCCAAAAATTTTTTTTAGAAAACTTTTACATTTTTAAAACATAATTCAATATTCCAAACTTGAATTTTAAATCTATACTTTCTTATTATTATCAAATAAATCCAAAAATCAATAAAATATCCACTTAAATTCCCATAATCTATTTATATATATATTTTTTATTTCAACTTCGAACATGGATGTTGCATACTCCCCTCCTTAAAGAAATTATACCCTTGCAATTCACTGGAGAGTACTATAATTGGTCAAGCTAATAACATCGACAAAAACATGCACAAGCAATATAACACAAACAAACTTGTCTACTATCTAATGCATTCATCAAAACTTTTAATTAATTATCAATTAAGCATTTCAATAATATGCATAACGTTATTCACTGCGCTTCCACTATGCCATTCTGTTAAACCTCCTTTAATGTATATCTATTGTTTGAATTAACCTCATCGACTCGACTGTAAATAAGAAAAGTAAATGCTCCATTTCATTAAAATGTATCACAAAAGATTATAAACATAGCGATCAATATATGTATGCCTTTCAATAGTTCTCTTGAAAATTTTCTTTAATTTCAGTAAGTATATAATTTCTAAAAACTATCTATGTGTCTGAGAATTTTAATTTTTTTGGCAAAATCTCCTTTGTACGGAGAAACTTTCGAACAATTATAATATGAACATATAAGTATACATGATCAAACCATGATCGGATTCACAACATATAATACAATATATATACACATTTCAATATATAAGCGTAAAACTTACCTTGTTTTGGAATTTTAAGCAAGCAAAAGCGATATAGCACTACAAGCTAATCCATATAAGCTTCTTGAATACCTATTCTCAACTCAAATTAAAATGTAAGTCTTATATATGAAGATTTAATAAGCGTGCATTTAAGTGTCATAAGATAAATATACCCTTCTTATTTAGGCTAATGTCCAACAGAGTTTTTAATGGTACAAACATAAAATCATGTAATGGTTTCAAACACTACATTACAGCATAACTCATTAGCTTCCCAAAATATTTTTTGGATTGCGAAAATATGGAGTTCAACATGAGTTATAGATGTTGTATTAAATTTTGCAAATTCTAAAATTGCTTTTAATATGTAGGCCCACTTTATAAAATCGCATTTTTTGCCTAACAAACAACAAAATATTGCAGAACTCTAAAATAAAATTTTGTTCCTTATTATTTCAACTTTCTGACGAGTACATAATCGTCCAAAGTGGATTTGGTGTTTGATAGTTTGGACCAAAATAACATGGTGCTGTAACTCCAAAAATATATGCGCAGGCCAGAAATTTTGATTCTGTTTCAAACATGTTTTAACATTAATAAACTTCAAAATTTAGAAAAAGCGAGGAACACAAAAATTGTTCTATATTAAAACATCACTTAGATGAAAAAAAAGATTCAGCATGATCGAACAGCAAAATTAGTAGTTATGTCTATAATAATAAAACGCATCTAAGTGGTTAATTTAAAATTTCATGCCATAATATGTTTTTGATTCAGATAAAAACACGTGTCAAATGATGTTAAATGCCAAACTTGCTTGTAAAAGGACTATCACTTATATATTACAAAAGATTCGACTCTTTAAAGCATTCAAATTTGAGAAACACAAATTCATAGATTTCGCTTTTTGAAAATGTTATAGATATTGAACTTGAAAGCATTCAAAATTTTATATAAATGGTAGTAGAGTTTAACAACATTAATAATTATTACATAGAGACGCACAAACATAAATTTAAGTTATTTTGAAATTTTCAAATATATACCTTTTTAAAATAGTATATTTCTAATTTTCCTCTTTAGAAATCTCATAATCACCTTAAGTTTCAAAAATATTTGTTTCCTCACTTTCTATTTTAATTTCGAGTATTCAAAAAAAATTATGCTCTTTCACTCTATAAGTAAAAGATAAATAACTTTATTTAAATCACTCTTTTAAATTTTAAACATCGTATACATATCCTTCTAATAACATTTAAAAAGTAGGAGTCTTTTCAAATTAATTAAGTTGATATTTTATGGTCATATTCCATTTATCGTTCAAAATAATCTTTGGACCTTTATTGTTATTTCAACTATATAAAATATTCCTTTCTTGAACCATAAACAGAATTTTAAAAATAAGTAGCACTCCAAATTTGAAAATCTTTTAAATCACTTTCTTTTCTTAAAAACCATATTTTCCAATCACATATTATTTTCATGATTATAATTTTCAAAAGAGTGCTTCCTTTTTCAAAATACAAAACTATAACGTAAACCATTGCCTTATTTATTGAATTTCCAAAAAAATAAGGACGGTTATACTTTTAGCTCAAATATACATTTTTTATGAAAATACATTAACTTAAAAATCACTTTTCAAATTTCTAAAACTCTCTCACACACGCAGATATATATATACACTTACTACTATTTGAAGGCATAAGAGTTTTCAAAGTCTCTTTTAAACTTAGATTCATACGTAAGTCTATATCAATGCATTTTCACACACCCAAGCCAATTATTAATATTGCATAACTATATACTATGCAATACACATATGTAACAAACCAACCAAGCAACAAAAATTAACATTCATCTTTACACATATCAAACTCAATCAAATAATATGTCTAAGATATGGAACAAATCATTTAATACTCACTTAGAATTTCATATATATATATATATATATTCTAAATCTTTTTGACTTCTCCGTCAAAATATATTTCATCATTGTGAAATCACCAACGTAAAATAAGGGATCACTTCTGTATATAATACTTACTTCCCACAATTAATAAATTTTCTCTCTTTAATAAATATACTCCATTTTCCATTTCAAAATATCATTCGTATATTTTTCCAAAATATCGTTATGTCACAGTATCTTGTTTTAATGTTTAGGAATCCCTATCAATAACTTAGCTACTCGTATTGACCGGAATTCTTAAAGCACTAACGGATAAGTCAACACAACAAATTTCTAAATAATCTCTTTCCTGAAAATAGGCTTAAATATTACTCTTTCGTCGGAATATATCTCATTACTTTATAATTAAAATCATCCTCACTTTCTCATATAAAGATATACAAAATAATTATCCTTTTCCTCAAATATTTCCATCTTAAAAAGTTATATTGTCTCTTCATAGTATTCTTATATAGATATGAGTCTTCACACTTCTTTCAAAACTCATATTCCTTTTCAAAATATTTTTACAAATAAATTTTTTTATTCTTTGAAAATCAAAAGCTTGCTTTTAAAGTCACGACTCGTGCTCATTTTTAAATATTCATTCAAAATCATACACCACACTATAAATCAAACATCCAAACAATTTACTCACAACATCAAACAAACATCTGTTACATCCAATTTTGAATTTATTTCATTATATCATAAACACACACTAATATTCACATCATACGTGTGAATATTATTTTATTTTTCTTTAAAAGTATAAATCACTTTTACTTAATAAATTTTAAATACAAATACATGCACACACACACACACAGATATATATATATATATATATATATATACGTATGTATATAAATATTCTAGCAATGATCGACCCTTTCGATCATTCACAACTCGCACCTCACAAGTGATAGTCGTATAAAAAATGGGTAAAACAACCTAAGTCTCACTCCTCTAAGGCCAAAATATATCTCTATATTTGTATTATTCTAACCTTAGCTCCGATACCACAATGTGATGCCTCAGCCCTAGTGACTGATTTATCAAAGGGAGTTTACTACAAAATAGCTTGGATCAAAGGGCACGGTATGAGCGATCTTTCATAATGTAACTTTGGGTCAACGCATATGTGTTACAACACCTAAACACATTTGAAATAATATGTATCTTATCTTGACTCAAAGCTACATATACAAGTCGCCCAGACTGAATAATACAGTATTAGAGAATAATAAAAAATTTCCAATTAATAGAATTAGAGAGAACAAAAACAATGAATATTACATTGTTTTTGAAAATTTGATACATTATCTCATATATATATATCATCACGTAAATACATTGCATCGATTAATACAATGGAATCTCAATAAAAGTACAAGCAAATAAATTCTCGCCATCGTCATTTGATCTAACTCCATATCATAGCCCACAAAACATATATAGTTGTAATATTTTTCTTTAAAACAACCTTAGTCTAAATCGAAGTTGTTAAACAAATAACAAACCCCTAGCTAGTCTAGAAATCAAGCTGTAAGTATATCAAAATCATGAACATTAAATGTGCAGTGTTAGATTTAATGGTGGAATTTTCATACACATATGCCACTCACATCATACCAAATCACCCCCCCTCACAATACATTATCAAAAGTGATAACACATGTGTCACGGCTCTAGTCATCGTGACACAAGGCTGCAACTCTAGTCAATTGGGATATCACAATTTATCCATATTATATGAGTTGTTTTTTGTTGTATGATTGAAATCATCATTTCAAATCATTTAATTTAGGAGGTTGGCACTTCTAGTTTTACTTATGAGAGTGCTATATCATACTCTCTTCTGTGAATCCCATCAGGATTTCACGTTGATAAATCTCCTCAATGGATTTACCCTCTATATAGACTATCTATCTCGGTAAGTCATCCCGGTCTTATTCACCCATATACTTCTGATTAGTTGTGGTGGCCCCATATGATCCCTTTGTTGCCTTACTCCCGGCATCTTGGGACTGGATAAATCTTACTATTGTTATAGTCTACTTCGTATCTCTATCTGTTGGCGTAATTTCCCTTCGATTGCACCACGTCGTCGAAAATCTTCAATTTTTTTCTTTTGTTCTAGCAACAGATCATTTGGACATAATGATTAGGGACAAGGTCATCACAATTTAGGTTGCCATCATTGAATCAATCCCCCAGGATGGACACTAGCGGTCTATAATCAATACTTCATGTCGTTCCCTTCAAATGTTAAAAAATTTCAAGACATTTGGCCTTTATTATCATCAATATTCCCAAATGATGTTTTATCCAATTTTTATCATTTAAATGTTGTGTATATGCACTTCATCGCATCATATACAATTGCATCAAAATTTATCAATAAAAACACGACTATTTCAATAATTCATAGCATTTCATTTAAGAGGACAAATTTCAATTGCAATTAACATATGGGTAAATGAACCATCAATTTATACTTGTATTAAGATAAACAAGTGTTTAAAATCATCCATATAAATTCAAATTAATCTACAACCTATTCAGGTATATTTCTTTTGATCACACATTCAAAACATGCCACACATCCATCTTGCTTTTCTATTCATAGCTTGATTTTTTAACAACAAATAAATCACGTATTTAGTGATGAATTCATCATTCTCAAAGATTCATCATTTATATAACTCCTTACGAATCATTCACAATTAATGGATTGCAAATAAACCATCAATAAATATATTTATAGTATTCATCACATAGAATTTGAATTCAACTTCAATTTAAATCTCTCTACTTTCTATTTAAAAATGATAATATTTCAAATTCAACTTTAATTCCGAATGATCTTTTTTTGTTAGCCTTCTTCTATGTTTTCTAAATGTTCTCCCAAAATTTCAAGTCAATCCGACTTCATTTGAGTTCTGTAGGTCCATTATAAGTTAGCTGCTTTAAGTCAAATAGCTTGAATCAGGTGAGTCTTCACATCTCGAGCTAGATTGTTTAGCATGCTATGAAAATTGGCAAGTGTCTATAGGGAACATATTAGAACATGATGCAAGAGGACTAGAGGATCCACGGGCAAGCTTTATGGGTTGCTAGCGATCCATAGGTGATGGATCGCTATCGATCCATCGCCTTAGCTTGTTTTGCCATTTTTCTTCTTTGGACTTTCTCTTCTTTTTCTTCTGGTCTTCTTGGTCGATCCTTGAGATATTTTGACTTGTTGTAGATGTTCTAGTTCTCTTTGAATTCTATTGGGTTAAAAACCGAGTTAACACTATCAGTCCAGTCTCATAGTTTTCATTGGGTCACTAAGAAACTATTGGCCCCTGCCAATAACTTCATTCAATTATTTCATGGGTTCTCCCTGAACCTATTGGTATCTCTAATTTCTCTTATATCATAGTTTTCATGGGTTGACTATGAACCTATTGACTTTTGTTAATAACTTTATCCGTATATAGTTTTCATGGGATCACTACGAACCTATTGGCTCCTGCCAACAACTCTTTCCAAACATAGTTTCCATGGGTTTACTATGAACCTGTCTAACTGACAACTTCTTTGATCAATCTTTGGGCATCATATGTTCTGGTCTACCTGACCTCCTGGATGCAATTCTACTCGTTCAGGAGTTAACTCAATTTATATTCACTACTGGGTCAACCTAGCTGGTTATTCTGCCCTTTCTCCCCAAAATAAGTTATGGGTCCATTATATAGTGAATATATTTATAGAAGAAACATTATATAGTGAATATGTTTATAGAAGAAACACATACAATATATGACCATAACAATAATAATACCAACATTTATGGTTTAATATCCTTGAAATCATTTTCACATAAAGTATGGTTAATCCCTTTAACCCACTATTCTTATCAAGGAAAGCTTCTTTAAAAAATCCAAAATTAAAAGCCATTTCAAAGCTCTTTTATATTTCCATGGGTTATACTTTAAAAATGAGATTGGGTTCTTTGTTTTGAAAACTAAGGCTTTCGAAACCTTAGACCTTTACTTTCGAAACCATTAAAACATTCCTTTCGAAAGTATTAAAGCATATCTTCCCAACTTATAGAAGCATAGCTTCGAAACCATTTGAAAGTACCACTTTCGGAACTATTGGGTTTAATCTTCAATATAACTTTTGGGTCAAAGTGAACAAAAGCGAAAGTACCCCTTTCGAAACCATTAACCTTCAAGTAAAAGAGTTTGGGGAAAACAGATGGCTTCGGCACCATCCTTTCGAAAGCTTTAATCTTTTAGGTAAAACAATACGAAGGATAGCTTCGAAACACCTTTCGAAGCAATTGCCTTCGTAACCTTTAGTATAAGTGGCTACTGGAGCGTTTTCGAAAGCATTGGAAAGCGGCTTTATATTTATAAAAAAAAACTTACCTTTCAAACTCATTGAAAACTTCAACGTATTCGGAAGGCATGAAGACAGTAGCATGGTTTCGACCAGGTTCAAACTACCCTTTCGAAAGCTCCATTTTAAAACATAAAACGTGGCAACTCATTCGAAAGCTACCCTTTCAAAACAAGAAGGCGGCAACCCCTTCGAAAGCTATATTCAACCCCTTTTGAAAGCATCTCTTTTAAACCAAGGCAAGCAGCATCTCATTTTGAAAACAAACAAAGTCCTTCGAAAGCTATTTAAAATGTCCCCGACCCCTTCGAAAGCATGGTTTCGACTCTTTACCTTCTGCTTTTCTCCAATCTACTATGCACCAAAGCATTGATACCATGTGTATTGGTTTCAACTTGGTTGGGGGCGGAGGTATAGTGTCGAAAAGTTGCTATTGTAAGTGGCAAAACAATAAATCTTTACAAAAATGTTTTGTTGCTTTTTAACTAAATGATTTTTAACTAACTTGCCTATTTGTAAAAATATAATTGGTTGCCATAACCTTTACAAAATCTTTTCCAAAAAACTTCCGAATTCATCCAGAATTAATTAAAAATAATTAGCAAAGAAGCCCTTCCCTTTAGTAAAACAATTAAGACATTTAAGTCCTCCAACTTATTTAATTTAATTTCCATAGTAAATCACTTAGGAAAAATTCCCAAAAATTATCATAATTCACTTTTACTATGTTATCTAACATATATAAATTTTCGACCCAAAATCCTTTATATAATAGCCTCAATAAATTTTTAACCCCAATTATTTATTTCTTCCTTCAAAAATTCATAATAAATTATCCATAGCTGGATAATTATGAAAATTTAAACCCATCTCCAAAAAATATTTTTAATAACATATTAAATCCTCATGGCATTCAAAACCCAATATATACGATTTTAGCCTTAAAATCAAATAAAACATTTACCAAACATATCATGTAATCCAAGTATATCATCCTTAAAATCACCATAAAGGTTTTAAACTAAAAACCCGAAATCAAATGCTATTTAAAAACGAAAATGGGATGGTATTGATTATTATTCACCTTGCTTTGGATAAGGAACTTGAGATTTGATCTTGCTTAATTCTCCTTGCTTGATTCCTTAGCTTTTAATTGATTTTTCTCCTCTTTTCCCCTAGGTTATGGCCGGCTTGAGCTCTTTTGTTTATGTTTTAGAATTACGAACTTGTGAAATGAAAATGGTAATATGGGTTTAGGGGTTAAGGGTTAAGGTGGACGGCTATTCCCCATAATACCTTTGCCTTATACTCTTATTAGTTAACTTATAAAACCATTTCTATAAACTCATTCTTTTAAATTTTTATTTAGTTAAGCACGGACTCTAATAAATTTTCAAATCTCAATCCCCTTATCACTTTAATCTCTACATTATTCTATTTACTTATCTAATTAAATCTCCTGAATAATGTTATTTAAAATTAGGGGTGTTACAGGCTCCCCTCCTTAAAGAATTTTGTCCTCAAAATTCAGTAGGACTATATACTAAGCATAGAAATCCTCTATAACATCTCCTAACTACCATACTAGCCTACCTGACTAGCAACAGTCTATATAAAGCAAATACAGAACATACCCTCACAGCAGATCAGGATAAGTATCTCTAATCCTATCTTCTATCTCATAAGTACAGTGCTTCTCGTTGTCACACCACTGAACTTTCACAAACTTGACTGTCTTGTTCCTTAACCTCTTCTCGTTTCTCGCCACAACCCGAACTGGTTATCTAACAAAATTCAAATTCAGTTCTACTATCAAATCTTCCAACTCTGTCGGAGGAATAGTAGTCTCTGGATCATGCACATACTTGCGAAGATGAGATACATGAAACACATTATGGAAGCCTGCCATACTGCTCGACAACTCTACTCTGTATGCGAGCTTCCCGATCTTCTCTATAATTGGGAATGGACCAATATATCGCGGTGCCAGTTTCCCTGACTTTCTGAATCGTACCACACCCTTCATCGGTGATATCTTAATGCAAACTCTATCTCCAACTGAGAATTCTAGATCTTTATGCCTTTAATCTTTGTAACTCTTCTGTCTAGACTAAGCATCCTTCATCCTTTCTCGGATCAACTCAATCTTCTATGTCGCCTCTTTCACCAGATCCAGTCCCAAGACTAATATGTCTCCAGTTTCCAACTAGCATGCTGGTGATTTGCATGGCCTTCCATACAAAACTTCAAAAGGCGCCATTCCTATACTAGTATGATAACTGTTATTATAGGAAAAATCGACTAAGTGTAGGCGATCTTCCCAAGACCCGCCAAAGTCCAACATACAAGCTCTTAACAAATCCTTGAGTACCTTATTGACTCTCTCTGTCTGCCCATTTATTTGAGGGTGATACGCAGTACTCATCAAGAGCTTGGTACCTAACACATCTTATAGGGACAAATTTTAAAAAGAGATTGGTTTTTAAAAGTATTGGCATAAATAGGCTACTCTGAAAACTATTTGCAACTGTAGGCTAGTTTTGGCCAGCTCAGCGATGAGCTGGCCATTTTAAAAAAATAATAATACGGGATGCATTTGTGAAATGCACCCCATAAAATTTAGACTGGCGCATCTGGGAAATGCGCCAGTGTAAATCTTAGGTCCAAACCTGGACAGCAACCTTCACCAAACAATCCAAATACACAAAATCCAAATCCAAATGCACTATCTTAAATAATAGCAAACGTTTATCTACATAAAAGCCAACAAATAAAACTACCATTAAACAAATTCAAGCATAACATAATTAAAATTTGATTACATTCGAATTAAATAGAAGTTATAGTTCGATTAAAAAAGCAAACTAATCGTAAACAAAAAATAGGAAAACTCATGGTTGAGTTGGATCGTCTTGAGTAGGTCCAACGGGTTGTGATTGGTGTGTATCCTGCCTTTTTTTAGTTCTTCGCTCTCTAGTCCGCATAGCTTGTTCGGAAGAGCTTGGGCGTGTTAATCGATTTCTAAAAAGGAGTGTATCGATAAGTTTCTTAAAATCAAGACACCGTGGTTGGACTTCTCGTTCGGGTACTCTACCAAGTCCGATATCGTCCAACCTACTTCATATCGTCTCTAGTACATCGACCTACAAGTTGTAGTTATTTATTCAAAATTATAAACATAATTCAAGTGAATGAACAATTCAACTCAACGAACTAAAAATATCATGATAATGTGAAGATTTACCACATCTCGCTCAAGCGGTGCACGAGCGGTGTATGCTCGTTCGTTAGAAGTCTGATCTGCAACAATGAATCTTCGAGTAACCGACCAATACCAAGTCATGTATCTCGTAATAGGAATGGTAGGAAACTGTTGGTGTACGATATGGTTATGTCTATCGTTCCATTGAACGATAGCAAACTCCAAATTTGGCTTTAGTTCGCATGGATCAGGTATGCGTTGATGACGACCAAACTGTCGCATCACTCGATCAGGATTATACATCTCTACATCTCACATGCATATGATAGGTGTCTTATAAAGCCAACTATGCATCCCACTTAGACATATCTTTGGAAGATCGACAAGCACATCCTGTGTGTAGGGATTCCGTATAACAACTTCATCTGTTAACATGTCGAGCTAGTCGCGATAGTAAGTGGCCACTTGCTTTGGAGACTCAACCCAACTCCTTGAACCAAACCACCTATATAAATAGTTATACAATTAGAGTTTTATTAGTACAAAAATACACACATGTAAATGTAGTTGTAAATTAACTACCTTACACTATAAGGCAATGTTCTGTCGATCCGCATGGATGAAGTCACATTTGAAGGACCAATGGGAAGATGTGTCCATGACCAAAGCTGTAAAATCAATCAAAAATTTGAATACATTAGAATTAAATATTATATATGAGTGTATAACAAATATACATATTCATATTATACCTGTAAAAGCGAGATACAATCAGCTATCGATTTGGATTTCATGAGTGCAACATTTGTTAACTCATTATATAATGTTGCCAATATAGCACTGCCCCAAGAATATCATGCACACTCATCCAAATTTCGCAAAAACAATAACCAAAAAAGGTTTAGTCGTCCTTTAGAATGATCGGGAAATAGACGACAGGATATCAAATATAGAATAATAGATCTCGCATGATATTCAATTTCTACATCTGAAGCTTCCGGTGATGGCTCATCTGCAAACATATCGCGAAGCCATGTCAACTTAACTATTGCACCACTTATCTCACTTCGAGGCGGAACCACACCTAAACACTCTTGACAAATATCTTCGTAATTACTCAGTTGTCTAATAGTAATAGGATTTCCTTCTACTATAACACCTAGAAGACAACTAACATCTGCTAATGTGATGGTAATTTCACCAGTACAAAAATGGAAGGTTGAACTCTCGGGTCTCCATCTATCTACCAATGAAGTAACTAGCACATGATCTATTTTGAAAAGGCCCAATCTAGATATTTCCCTGAATCCAGCTCTTTGTAATGCAAGTTGAACTCTTGGAGTATTAGACTTGATGAATTTTAATTTGCTTGAATGATTATGACACTCAAGTGGCTCATCACTCTACACATTCAAAAACGAACAAAAGGAAAAAAAAGTGGAATTAGTAACCAAATAAAAACATTTTAATGTAAGCACAGATGTTTAAAAAAATACCTGCATCAAGTTCCTATTATTGCTTTGATGCTCACTTTGAAGATACAAAACACTTGCATTCACGGGACTGGGTACCAACTCTATAAGAAAAAAATGTTCAAGTGTGAATATCATGCAATTGAATACAAATTTTGAACAATTAAATTGCATGAAACTTGAACAAGTATTTTTAAGACTTGAACAAGTATTTAAACAAACTAAATTCAAATGGACAATAACTTGAACAATAACTCCAATCCTTGTAACAAACTAAATTTCATGCATTTGGAATTTGTTACAAGTATTTTTGAGACTTGAACAATAACTCCAATCCTTATAACAAACTAAATTTGAACAAACTAAATTCCAATGAAGATTATACTTGAACAAACTAAATGTGGTCAATGAACAAAGTAAATTTGAACAATTTTTGAGACTTTAATTCAATTCATCAACATGTACAAGCTAAATTCCTATATTTGAACAAATTACTTGTAACAAATGTGTATACTTCTAATTTGAACAAAATTCTTGTAACAAATACCATATTTTGAACAAACAAAATTCCAATATACAAACTAAATTCCAATGAAGATTATGAGAAGATGATGATGATCCTTCCATTTTCTAGCAAATTTGACGAAGAAATAATTGCAATTGATGTTGTGGTTGTGAATTTAGAAATTTTGGGGTTTTAGGGATTTTGAGTGAAAGGATGTGTTATCCAGCCTTTTGGCAAGGCCATGACACCAAGGACTTGACTGGAAACCAAGGACAGTTCGTCCTGGAGATCGGTTATATATAGGTTCACTATGGATACTGGTAAATTTTGCCCAAGTCCTGATCGAGCTAAAATTGATATAACACGATAAGCGAAGCTATGAGAGCCAACGTTCCAAATTTCAAGTCAATCGGAGTTCGTATGCTCAAGATATTGATCGATCACGGTTGAGAAATCCAACTCTATTCGTATCCATCCAATTTCGTATCCATTCCCCAAGAGAGGTTCAGTTTGTATCCATCGCCTACTGACTTCCTTCGAATCCATGAAATGAAGCTACTTCGTATCCATCATGTTAACAGCACTTCGTATCCATCAACAAATGCCCATTTCGTATCGGTCTCCCTCCATCCATCTCGTATCAATCTCCCACCATCGATACGAACAACAACAACCACCGATCGATACGAAGAAAGCAACATGAAGCATCGATACGAAGGTGACCTCCAACCATTGATACGAAGTAGCATACAAGCATCATTACGAACAGAGCCATGCTATCGATACGAACAACATCGATACGAATCCAACAGCCTTCAAAAAATCCAAACTTGCATCGATCATAACTCAAAATCTACAAGTCCAAATGCCACCAAATTTTCACAGGAGCTTACGTACAACCTAAAGAACGTCCATGCCAAATTTCGACTCGATTGGACCAAATCTTGATTGATATGAAATTCGTTCGTATCGATCACGGACCGAGTGCAAAACAGCACAGAATCGATTATGTGGGCCTGCCCACGTAAGAGAAAAGGTCTCCCGAGATCTGAGCGAGATATTTGCAGCCTACGCCTATAAATAGCAGCCCTGGACCTACATAAAATGGACTTTTGGCCTTTCTACGCCGATATTCTGCCGAAATGATTGTCAAACTTCAGTTATACTGTTGTAATCTCTTGTAAATTGCGAGTGAAATTCAATAAACATTAGTCATTTCATAGTGGACGTAGGCAATTTGCCGAACCACTCTAAATCCATGTGTTTCTATGCATTTTCTTATCTGTTTATTGGTGTGTTTGTTAGATCTGCTTCATTTTACATATATTTTCTTCATTTTATCTCTTCAAACACATCCGAAGAGTGTTATGCCCAATTTTGGTACAAACATGATGGAATAGAGTAAAGTGAGGAAATAAGGCTATCTAGCTTTGTATATACACAGCATGCGCATTTTAGAAGTGCACCTTCACAAATTAACAAAGGCGCACCTGCCAATTGCTCCCTGTTAATTAAGCCACCAAACAGAGAGCTGTTAGTACACTGGGCGCACTTACGAAATGCGCCTTCACAATTTTACATTGGCGCACCTGCCAAATGCGCCTTGACAATTCTGCCACCAAACAGAGACCTGCTGCTACTACTTTCTACTACTTGAGACAATTCAAGATGAACAAACGAAATATCTTGCCACAAGAAGCTAACATACAATATACAAATACGTTCAAATCATCCAAAACGAGATATCTTGGCACAAGAAGCTAACATACAACATACAAATTCAAGAAAAACATCCAAACGAAGTATCAAATACAAAATACGTTCAAATCATTCACTTATGATACAACATACAAATGACACATTACTTCGACACAAGAAGCTAACATAAATCAAATACAAATTATTTTGACGGATAAGTTGATCTTTTATGTCCTTTTTGACCACATTTGCTACAAGTATTTTGTTTACTTCCTCCCATTTTATCCATCATGCCTTTGATTCTTGTCAACCGTGGACGTCCCGTCTTCCTTTTTGTAGGCGGTGGCAATATGGTCGGACCATGATATGCATCCCAATATCTACTATCTGGAATAAAATGAAAACTTGGACTGTAACTTGCTTTATAATTTTCGACTGAAAACCGCATCGAACAAAAATCGTAATACGATCTATTCGCTCCTCCAACGGTTCGAGCACAAGCAGCCATCACATAGTGAATTCCATAACCAATTTAATCACCCGAACCCTAGCCACAACGCAGAGCACCCGCATAGTGAATTCAATCACCAATTTAATGAAGGAACATTCCATCCGTGCTTCTGCCATGACTGAACAAGACATAGGAGATCACAACAACAAATGCTGAATTGCAATCAAGGAATGGGTAAAGGAATACTAATCAACCGGTGCTCCCAGAGGCTGGAGAACCTAGCTAGTACGCCAAGAACTAGAGTTGTTTAATATATCATGCTGCTAAGGTGGACTATAAATTCCTCCAATTGACCAGCTTTTAAACTCCTGAATTGACAACTATGGTATGATGGCTAATATGATGGCTTTCCTACACTGTCTGCTTTGCCAACTCAAAGCATAGCTGGTCACCACTAAACCATCTTCAAATGCCCGCATCTTAGTTATACCGTGTCCATATGACTAGAAGCATGGCATAAAACCTTAAGAGGACTTCTTTATTACTTTATATGGGCCTCCTACCTGGGTGAAAATTAGAAATGATCACCAATTTATAAGCCCATCTTAACCAACTCACCATCCAATCGCCATCACCAAACCACTTGAATGTTGGGCAATCGTGCATACATCATTCACCAGTGTTACAAGACCCCGTAGCCATAAAATGGACCTGATCATAATGTCGATTGGAGAATCTTTCCCAGTCCGATCTTATTTACTGATTCATTGGTTTATCTTTTGGAAAGTCTTTTCAAGTTTTCATAAACCTATGCACTGATACCAACTTGTAACATCCTCCACTTAGAGGCCCAAAACTAACTGCTACGGAAGCTGCAGTCATCCATAATTATTAATTCTCGGTGACCAAATGCGGTAATGTTAGATACATTGATATAACAGAAACAAATGGATACGAAAAAAAAATTTAAACCATTAAACAAAATTTTCGTTCCATTTTAATCCTATTTCAAATTCATTACATAATCCCAAATTCAAGAATCACGTTCAGAGAAAATATAATTATTACAAAATACGCCAAGAGCGACATATGAAGATGTCCCATTGGATGATCATAGTCTAAACATAAGCAATTAAACAACTTTGCCTTTACATCAAAACACAGCGGAATCAAATAGAAAAGAACTCCTATTAGCTAGCTTGCCTCCTGCATGTCTCTGGAAGCTTACTGTCTAAAGGAGAACCTGAAAAGCTCAACTCTCAATCTACTCAAAATAAATTGATCACCCTAGAGTTTAAGGGGAAAACATAAACTTCGAGTCAGACATAAAGCCTGTTTTGAATAATAACCTACCATCTCGAACCATTTAGATATCTAGTGAGACCACGCCGCTTAGCGGAATGGGTTTTTCCCTCACTAGTATCTTACCCAAAAATTTATAATAACCATATACTTTGTTCCTACATCCAAAATGGTTAAAAACATAGCAATTTAAAATATATAATGATGATATGAAAACAAGCAAAATATTCTGGATTTCCCATCCTTATTCATTTGACTATCTGTCTTAGTTATGGTTTCTAGGGTCACTATTAACCTATTAGTTTTCACGGGCTGACTAATAACCTATTTAAAGCTTATGGACTATATGTCCGGTCTTATAGTTTTCAAGGGGTCACTAAGAACCTATTGGCCTCTGCTTATAACTTCATTCAATTATTTCACAGGTTCTCCTTGAACCTATTGGTATCTCCAATAAGTTCTCTTATATCATAGTTTTCATGGGTTGATTATGAACCTATTGACTTCTGTCAATAACTTTATACGGATATAGTTTTCATAGGACCACTACAAACCTATTAGCTCCTGCCAACAACTCTTTCCAAACATAGTTTCCATGGGTTTACTATGAAACTGTTTAACTGACAACTTCTTTGATCAGTCTTTGGCATCCTGTGTTCTGGTCTACCTGACCTCTTGGATGCAATCCTACTCATTCAGGAGTTAACTCAATTTATATTCCTTACTGGGTCAACCTAGCTGGTTATTCTAACCTTTTCTCCCCAAAATTCAGTTATGGGTTCATTATATAGTGAATACGTTTATGGAAGAAGAATATATAATATCTGATCATAACAATAATAATACCAACATTTATGGTTTAATATCCTTGAAATCATTTTCACATAAAGTATGGTTAATCTCTTTAACCCACTATTCTTATCAAGAAAAGCTTCTTCGAAAACTCCAAATTTATGAGCCATTTCAAAGCCCTTTTATATTGCCATGGATTTTCCTTTAAAAATGAGTTTGGGTTCTTTGTTTTGAAAACTAAGGCTTTCGAAACCTTAGACCTTTACTTCCGAAACCATTAAAACATTTCTTTCGAAAGTATTAAAGCATATCTTCCCAGCTTATAGAAGTATAGCTTCGAAACCATTTGAAAGTACCTCTTTCGAAACTATTGGGTTTAATCTTCAATATAGCTTTTGGGTCAAAGTGAACATAAGCGAAAGTACCCCTTTGAAACCATTAACCTTCAAGTAAAAGAGTTTGGGGAAATCAGATGGCTTCAACACCATCCTTTCGAAAGCTTTAACTTTTAGGTAAAACAATACGAAGGATAGCTTCGAAACACCTTTCGAAGCCATTGCCTTCGAATCCTTTAGTATAAGTGGCTACTAGAGCCCTTTCAAAAGCATTGGGAAGCGACTTTATATTTATAAAAACAAAGGCTTATCTTTCGAACTCATTGAAAACTTCAACCTATTTGAAAGGCATGAAGACAGCAGCATGGTTTCGACCGGGTTTAAACTACCCTTTCGAAGGCTCCATTTTAAAACATAAAATGCGGCAACTCATTTGAAATCTACCCTTTCAAAACAAGAAGGCGGCAACCCCTTCGAAAGCTATATTCAACCCCTTTCGAAAGCATCTCTTTGAAACCAAGACAAGTGGCATATCTTTTTGAAATCAAACAAAGTCCTACGGAAGCTATTTAAAATGGCCCCGACCCCTTCGAAAGCATGGTTTCGACTCTATACCTTCCGCTTTTCTCCAATCCACTACATACCAAAGCATTAATACCATGCGTATTGGTTTCAAATTAGTTGGGGGCGAAGGTATGAGGTCGAAAGGTTGCTACTGGAAGTGGCGAAACAATAAATCTTTACAAAACTGTTTTTTTTCCTTTTTAAGTAAATGCTTTTCAACTAACTTGCCTATTTGTAAAAATATAATTGGTTGCCATAAACTTTACAAATATCTTTTCTAAAAGACTGCCGAATTCATCTAGAATTAATTAAAAATAATTAGCAAAGAAGCCCTCCCCTTTAGCAAAACAATTAAGACATTTAAGTCCTCCAAATTAATAATTTAATTTCCATAGTAAATCACTTAGGAAAAATCCCCAAAAATCATTATAATTCACTTTTACTATGTTATCTAACATATATAAATTTCGGATCCAAGATCCTTTATTTAATAGCCAAAATAAATTTTTAAACCCAATTATTTATTTCTTCCTTCAAAAATTCATAATAAATTATCCATTGCTTGGATAATTATGAAAATTTAAACCCATCTCCAAAAATGTTTTTCATAACATATTAAATCCTCATGGCATTTAAAACCCAATATATATGATTTTAGCCTTAAAGTCGAATAAAACTTTTATCCAACATACTTGTTTGAATCAAACATATTATGTAATTCAAGCATATCATCCTTAAAATCATCATAAAGGTTTTAAACTTACAACCCGAAATCAAATGCTCTTTAAAAACAAAAATGAGATGGTATTGATTGTTATTCACCTTACTTTGGATAAGAAACTTGAGATTTGATCTTGCTTATTTCTCCTTGTTTGAGTCCTTAACTTTTAATTGATTTTTCTCCTATTTTCTCCTAGGTTATGGTCGGCTTGAGCTCTTTGGTTTATGTTCTAGAACTTTGAACTTGTGAAATGAAAATGGGAATACAAGTTTAGGGGTTAAGGGTTATGGTGTACGGTTATTCCCCATAATACCCTTGCCTTATTCTCTTATTAGTTAACTTATAAAACCATTTCCATAAACTCATTCTTTTAACTTTTTATTTAGTTAAGCACGGCCCCTAATAAATTTTCAAATCTCAATCCCCTTATCACTATAATCTTTACATTATTCTATTTAATTTATCTAATTGAATCTCATGAACAATGGTATTTAAAATTAGGGGTGTTAAAAGAATTCTCATGTATTCAATCATATTGAATTCATGATTTTGCATTATTGTTTACTTGCACATCTCGGGTGAACCAATTTCATCGAGATTCTATATATTACAAACACGGTCATTTATCATACAACTTTTGTGTGTGATCTAATATGGATCAAATATCCATATACTTGTATCATTTTAGAGTTCAAAACTTATAAATGACAATACACAATTTTGAGCAAATAAATGGTTAAATGACCAAGTTATGATGCATTTAGTGGCTGTATAATTTTTGGCACTTGCATAGTTCTTAAAATGACAACATGCTAAAATTATAGTAAGTGAATTCTATATTTCTTTGTCAATCTTAGTGTAAATCATTAGTATATACTTATTTTTAAACAATTTTATCGATTTAGTTGCACAAATTTATCGATGTTGATAATTTTAATTTGTATAGCATGCATTCGTAAGATATTAGAAATGTTAAATTTTGACATTTCGTTTTTTTAGTTAGGATCTCACTAGATTTCTATATTGTTCAAAATTCTAAGAGAAACATAGAAATCTTTCGATTTCTCTAGTGGATGTTAGGACTCGCTTGCCTTGGTATTCTGAACTTGAGTTTGCTCAACAAACAATAGGTCTACAAGCGATGGATAACCCTTTTGTCGGTTGTATTATATATAACTCCTAATGGTGGTCTTTATTCTAATCTTAATCTTGACTTTGAGTTTTCTTAACAAATCGAAAGAGATTATTCATTCGCAACTACCATTTCGCGGTGGCCTAAGGATAATATGCACACCTGGAGTTTGCTCAACAAATACATGCACGTATGCATGTATCTTACCTCTTCAAGCAATATATTGATAGTACTACACATAATATCTTCAGAATGTGTTTTCTCAACAACTAAAGAGTATGCAAGTAATCTATTAGTATATAAATGGCAGAGGATAACTATATATTAGAGATTCGTAATCTTTAATATATTTGAGAGATATACATAAACTTAAGGAATAATGTATTTCTTATGAAATATCTTAATGATTCAACTGTCATACACATCTGAAACCACGGTATATGTACCATAAATATGTATTTACTGAAAAAAAATCTATTTTGGATTTATTTTAGTTCCACTTTCATTATATTTATACATAAATAGTTATATAAGTTTAATTTATTTACAAATATTATTGTTTAATTAACTTATGTGATATATACATGTATCTTTATTAATTAAATCATATTTAATTAATTTTAACTATTACTAACTAAATCATGTTTAATTAATTTTCAGTTTCATTTAATTGACCAATTTAATTAAAAAAATTAAAAATCTCATAATTTATTATCCGTCTTAATCTATTTAAGATAAATAACCTAATAAACATTTATACTTTGTTTATATATATATATATCAATTAATTAAAATTTAATTAATTGGTTTATTTGATAAATTCTTTTATTCAATAAGAAATTTAATTAAAAAATTAAATTATATCGAAATTTTAGTATTATTCATCTTAAACTAATTTAAGATAAATATATGGCTACAGTAGTTATAGTTACATACATATATCACTATATATGTATATATTTGCATTAATTAACATTTTATTTAATTTATTTATCAAATAAATTCATTTAATTAAAACATTTTCAATCAAATAATTTTAATAATTTTTTTTATAATTTACCTTAAACAGTTGAAGATAAATATATATATCATTATATATATTTATTTTAATTAATTAACCTTTAATTATTTATATATTTAATTAATCTAATTAATTAAATATTGAATAATTTTCAAAATTATTAAATTTATTTTCAAAACCATTTTTAAAAATATTTTATAACTTTTTATAAAATTTCTATTTATATTTAAACTTAACTTTTATTTAAAATATATTTTAAATTTTCAAATAGAATTTTGAAAACTAGCACAAGGCCTAAATTTCTCCAGGCCTTACATTGGGCTAACCTTTTGGACTTACTCCATCCATTGGGCCAGGTCGATAATGAAGGAGGGGAGATCACTTGATTATTCAACCCAAGCCTAAACAATACATTTTAGACACTCGCCAGATATATAATTTTAATTAGTTGCCCTAATGTTATCTAATTTGACGTTATAGAACATTTAGGCTACGATACCATTATTGGAACTTGCCCGATCTATAGAAATTGAAATGGGTAAATTTTAATTTTTTTCCTTATTTGGATCGTAATGGGCCTATGAAGTCTAGTGGGTACCACCAGATCCAATCTATTATGAATTTTTGAACCAGAAATTAGCACAAACACCCAATAGAGAGTTTGTAGAGAAATAAACAAAGAAAATTCAATGGAAACAGAGGAAATTAATAGTTAAATAATAGAATGTAGGCAATAACAGGAAGACAACGATTTATAGTGGTTCGGCGTTGAAGGCCTACATCCACTTTGGAGAAAACTTTATTAAACACTTGAATTGCTGATTACATGAGGATGGATCGGAGTCAAACCCTTGGTTACAAAGATATGCAAAGTAACAAGTAGCGTAAAGATCCATCAACATGAATAATCTAGTCTATATTTATAGGGGAAGAAGGTGAAATATCTTCCTGAAATTTAGGCGACGGAGTCTCCAGATCTTGAAGAGGTCATGGTATCGATCGTGGGTCCCACATCCTTGAGAATAACAATCGCTAAATCGGCTTCCTTTGGCATGCGATCGATATGGTGGGCTCCACTCTTCAATATATTGATGCTCTCAAAGTTACATTTGTATTTGACCGGTAGATTTTGAGATATCAATCGTTTTCCCTTGCATTGAACTATAATATAGATATGGTACGATCCATTATATGCGAATATGGATCGTACCCGATCCATTTTCAGCATATGGTGTATTTTCACACTTCTATCATTCTATTGAGTCTGTCTTCTTCTTTCACTCTGCCACTCATATTATCATCTGTGCTTGATCTCCTGGCTTCGTTATTGTTAATCTGAATTGTCGATACTGATGACAATCGAGTTTAACTTGTCTAATCAGTTCGAATATAGCCGGGTCAAAAGGCTGGATAACACTTGCCCCCCCCCCAAAGTACGTCTTGTTTCAACATGACGTGCTTTGAATCGATGCAAGTTAAAGTCATTGAAAAGGAATCCATTCAACTTTCTGAAGAGTTGTCATCCCTTCTATGAATTTCTTTCCTTGAAAAGTCGTATCTCTCTCAGTTTGACTTGATGATTGAATGATTTCCAACTCTATAAATTTTGAATTGTAATTTACCAGTTAATAGTTGTGCCCGGTTCCATTGAGCTAGTAGGTCATCTGATCCGATTCTTTCTATGATAACTCTAGGTGACAATTCAATTTCTGTCGATTTCAAGAAATTGAATTTTTAGGATGCATTGTGCACGGTCTTGTCATTGGCTTCCGGATGCGTTCATATGCTCACAGGTCATTGCTAAATTGGTAGAATGCAATTCAATCATTTGCATTTTTAGCATTTCTATTTTTCAAGATGGATCGGCATGAATCCATTAGATACTCGGTACATTTTTAATATGGATCGGGCTAAATCTATTTGAGATTTGGTCATATCCGGTTGTCTTTCCCCCTCTCATTTTTTTCTTTATTTTTTTAAGAAAAAGATCGGCATACATTCATCATAGAACAATCATTGATCGATCATTTTTTGATTTGGCCATTTGATTGAACTATAGGTTAGGAAGAATGGATCGGCTTAAGGCTTTCATAAAACGATCATACCTGTCGTTTTAATAGGTTTGGTTTCCATTGAACTATAAACTTCGATGGTTTGTATCGAATCCTTCATATATATACTTAAACCATTCTCTTCACTTCATTTCATTTTCTAATCGTCCCTACCCGAACCAAAAAAGAAAAGAAAAATCCATCTTCATCTTCTCCTTCAACATCAATCCACCGAGCCTTCCGATCCAACCCCATACTCATTTTGCAACCATCTCCATAGGTCGACCTGACCCCTTGCTACACCAACCATCACTGCCGCCATCTCCTACTGATCTGGCTTCACACTCGAATCCAAATCGCCATCGCTTTCCCACTTTAATACATAGGTAGGTTCGATTTTCCTCTTACTTGTTAGGATTTTGTGACGAGATAATGGGATCTTGTTCTAGCTTGCATAATCCAAGTCATGGTTATTCGATTATGAAACAGAGTCGAAGGTTGGAGAACGATCGGTTGTAGAACGATTGGTTATGAAATGGTTGCGCAGAAACGGCCGGTCGTGGGCATTGGGATCGATCGATCATAACATCATCTTAGATCGGTCGTAGGTTTAACTTGGATAAACATACTTAAAATCCTCAAATTTCAATCTAAACTTCGTGACGAGCTTCGGCCTTGAATACTTGAATGGTCATAGATGACTTGCATATGAAATGAACTACATATTAGATGTATATGACAATCGAACCCTAGAACAAACTTGAATAATCTCATGCATATTTACGCTTGTTACCAATGCCTTGGACAAAATTTTGAAGCTTACGCACTTTTAAATGCGTAATTTGAACTTCGACATGCCGACAACTTATCCCAATGATTATTCTGAATCGCTTGCTATTGACGTAAATAATTAGTTGAGACGATCGGCAATGATGGTCACTCTGATTTGAACCCCAAAATTTCATCATAATCATAGCCATTAATTCTGAACTATTTTTACTATATCGCATGACACTACACCATTATGCACTAGCACACACTTTGCATGGTGGGAAACAGGTTATTTTTCATAGTAATGATTATCTACTCAGTTTAGTAGCCATGGGTTCCAGATGCTCGGGGTGTTTAGCTACCATGTCTTCTGAACAGATTTCATAGCACAACAGTACAAGTGACAAATCGAGCTTCGCAACTGCTTTCGATGAATTCTCCCCCGGTCATTATGTAGAATAACCAGAAAGTTCCTATCCATCATTTAACCTCTTCTATGTCGCTCCCGTTCCTCTAGCAGAACTGATAGACCATGCTCCTGACACTCTAGAAGATGCCATATTATTGGAATATCTGGAGGATTCTATGGCATCGAAAATTAATGAAGCCTCTCTTCATAGAATCTTTGTCAGACATGGGATTCTCTTTGGTGACGTGGGAGTCCCGACTTAGGATGATAGAGCTTATATTCCCTTTGATGGGTTCACTACATGCAACAAGTTCATGTATTGGGCTGGATGCGTCCCACCCTTTAACTCATTCATCCGAGAAATGTTACATCATACGAAGCTAGCACCGGCACAACTGCATCCAAATGGCTATCCCTTACTTAGTTGTACCTATATGGCATTCATTGAGTTTTTGTTTCACCCTCCAACTCCTGAAATCATTCGATTTCTTTTTTACTTTCAAGCGACGAAAGGGAAACCTTTCGTTGACATTCCTCGAGTCAGCCAAGAAGTTCCAGATCCTGACTGGTACTTGGAACAAGATGAGTGCCTGTAAAAGCGAGTGGTTCTATATCCGCTGCCTGGCCGGCTTTGCCAGACGGTGGTTAGAAGGACATAAGTGTTACTCCTTGCTTAATTTCTTGAGTGCTTGTATCCAGGACGTATCATGAACTAAGAAATTTTTCTGGTTAGTGCAGGTTCCTATCCACGACCCGATAGGAAACAATATTCAGACGCGGTCTCAATGCTAAAAGGGTTCTATCAGAAGATAGAAACATTAAGAATATCCTTACTGACGAACGTCTTATTACCTATGGGTTGACGGAAGAGGGTCTAGCATAGGGCTACCGAGCACTACTGGAGTTATAGTGGCTAAGCAGCGGGATGTGGATCTTGATGAAGCCATTAAGCCAATTCTATTGTGCCCCCAGTTGAGGAAGCTCAGGAAGCTACCGACAAAGACGTAGTGGGAGATAAGGGTGACGACCTCGATGGCGATGACATGGGTTGTAGTTTTAGGGCCAAGGCTAGATCTTCGCAAACCTCACTGCCCCCTGCTCTAGAAAGAAGAAAAGAAAGAAGCTTGTTTGCTGGTTCCCCAAGAGCCGTCTCTTTAAACCACCCAAGCCATCGATTGACCATCAAGTTATTCTGGATCTGTCTGCTTCTCAACTTTCAGAGCACTTAGACGAAACATTCGAGGCATTATCTAATCATCCGATATCAGATGACATTGATGCCTATCATTTTACCGATATGAACATTGGCAGATCAGAATCTCCTTCAAGAGTTAGGTCCGTAACCTTTCCTACCACTGGTGAAGAGGTTACTCCTACTAGTAAAGCTTCAATAACTAGTTCGTTGGGGGGACACTAGGACACTCACATTCGCACGCACTTCACAATATTGCATTGCACTCATTTCGAGTCCTTCAATACTTAGAACCGATTCATTCTTTATCTTTCTTTGCAGAAATAATGATGAAGAAAAAGCATATGTTTCAGTCTCTACAGGAGATATCACATCAGAATCCTGGTTCTCGTTCAAGCTCGTATCACCAAGGTAGTGGTTGTGAATATGACCTTTGCTATCGCTTCGGCCGGGATTGGGATTACCAGAATAAAGGTGATGGAGACAAGTCTTCCCGTGACATATATCGGTCCAAATCTAGATCTCCTCCCTTTAAAGATTCTAAAAAGAAACAAAACCAACGCGACGACGTTCCTCCTATTGACCCCTCTCGTGGTCCTCCTTCCACTTTAGTCCCTTCATAGTCCGTTTTTCCATCTCATCCTCTACGACCTAGTGATCGTTGACATCATGATGTTCACCAATAGAGGTCGTGTAAAGAAAGCACTGACACTCAAGTTGTCAGTGAAGTTCAACAAGCCGATGCCACCGCTTGCATGGCCCAACTTAAGTCAGATTTTCCAAATGTATGTCTTGATGGATTTTTCTTTGTACCTAATCTTAAGAAAGTTCCTAAAAATGTCCAGCAAACAACTATTGATAGTGTGACTGATATCCACATGCAGTATAATGAGTGGATGAGAGCGGTGGAGAGGATTTCTAAAGTGTCTTGGGAGAGAGCGGCAGAGATTGAGAAACTAAAATGCCGAAAGGCCCAGGACAAGCAGATCATCGAAACTCTAACCAATGAGTTAGAATATTTAAGGAGCTCATAAGCAGATGCTGAGAGAAAAGCAGAAACAGCCATCAAGGCACTTGAAGATGAGAAAGCCAGGCACTTGGATGAAGTTGAAGCGCTTCTCATCGGAATCGCAAACTGGGGTTAGAAAGGGAAGCGGCCTAAAGAAGCGTAGCCGAGTATAAAACTAAAGTTGGGAGCGGATCCAAAGACAAAGAAAAGTGTATAAAATCGATCAGGATGATTGTGAGGAAGTGGTTACCGTCAGACTTGAAAGGGACGCGGTTGTTGAAAAGGTTAAAGACATTGATGCCTTTATTAAACGAGAAGTGGAATCCGCGAAAGAAAAGGTCAAGGAGGAGGTTATGCAGGAATTGGATCCACTGCTCACTCTTTAAAATGCCAACATCTTAAAGTATAGAAACTTTGAGTGGCTCAGGGGTGACTACCCTTACCATCTTGTATGCGCTTGGGAGCATCTTGTTCAGAAGGAGAAGGAGGCTCTTGGCACTGAACAAATTGATTTGATGAGGTTGGAAGGCGAAATTCTATTGGGTGATGAACCTAAAGTTCTTCATGAAATCCAGCTTATACTCCAAAAAGATCATGCCACAACTTCTCAACTTGAAGCTGGTGAAGGTTCTGGGTCCATATCACACATTATTGGAGATGACCAGAATCCGGTGACCCAAGCTATTCCCAGCACCACTGTGGATCTTTATATCGAGCCCGATTACAATCTAGAGAAGCCGCATATTGCTACATCTAGTAGACTCTCCTCGATTATAAAAAGAGGTTCCGGTGGCACTTCAGCTCACGTGGAGATCAATCTGGAGAAGGTATTTCCTTAAACTCACATGTCCTCCAAAAAGCTGGAGTATCCCTAGTCGATATATCTAATATTATTAGTTATATTTCCTTAGTTTTAGATCCGCTGGCTGTAGTTCCACCTCTTTCAGAAGATTCCCAATCAGGACCTTGGGTGGCAACAACGGAGTCCGTTATTGTCATGGCTTTGGAAGCAAACCAAAATGTCCCAGAAGAGGAAACTTTCATGATCGATAAGCACCTAGTGGACGCTTTATTGAGGGAAGAAAGCGATCCATGTCAAGAGATTCTTGTTGACGATGACGTTGTGATTATTGGAGCTTCCTAATCCTTATCAGGCCACTCTATGCAAGAAATGGCATAGAAACTTGAAGCGGACTTTACCCTTGAGGCGAAAGTCAAGCAGGAGAAAATGGAGATCGTTCCCCCTTCCATCTTCATTGTTTTTCCTAGAAAAACTGTTGAGGCCTCCGTTCCTCACCTAGAATCTGCTTAAGACGCACCAACTGGGTTAACATGGTCTACTCTGGTTAAAGGCCAAGGAAGCTGGAAGAGAGGGGAGAAGAAGAGTGGAGAAAGATCTCTTGAAATCTCTCCAGATTCCAAGAAGAAGAAAAGGTAGCCGAGGAGGAAGTGATTTTCACATGCACTCATGCTCCCAAGCCTTTTGGGTTTTTGTTGGCCGAATTTGTATGGGAGCAACCCCATTTTTTGACTCTTTTACTGTGAATACATGTACTTAACTTTCCATGCTTATGTAAATAAAGTTATTTTACTTTTGTCGAACTCTTGTGTGAATTTTATTTTAGTGGTCGGGCTATTACTTTTCCAATCAATGTACTTGTAGTTCATTGATCGTTAGTTCGGACAATCGTTCATTAATTTTTACTCAAGGCCTCCATGTGGTCGTGGCCTTAAGTTATATCAAACACTGGGCTCGAGCCTTAGTGGTACACCATCGGATTCAGCGGTTTGAGTGATTATACTCCTATCCCCAGTCTCGGGTTAGCGTAGTTAGATTGTGGATGATCTAACTCCATCCTTAGCGAGTTTATACTCCTCATGTCAGTTTTAGGTCGAAGTTTATGGTTTAGTGAGTGGTCGAACCGCCACCTATTTTCTTATACTACAATCTGTGCTCTGTGGATAAAAGTTAGTTGGTGGGTGATCGGATTGCACCCAACTTGTGTTTGTACTATAGTCCACGCTTTGGGGACTTAGAGTTATTTCGAAAAATGGTCAGTCGTACTTTCCTTAATTGATTAATCTGCCCCCAAGTCTGGGGTTTGACTTAGCGAGTGATTGGTCGCATCACGATCGCTTTTGATTCATGTCTGTCCCATCGCTATGTGGGATTAATTTGATTATTAGATGGTCAAGCCGTATCCATTTCTCATTATGTACTCCGTCTATTAGGTTGTAAGTGATAGTCATTGAATGAACGATCGGACTGTGTTCATTTTGTTTAGTTTAGTCACGAACTTGTGTAACCGGCCGGCTACAACTATGAGAACCCGCTCAGACATGTCAAAATTTGTTAATCGGGTATCGCAGCTAACATGTAGTGCTACAGTAATCACAGATATTAAGGAAATCACAAACTTTTATTTGACAAATGGAAAGAGATTACATAACCTATCTTATTACATATCTGGAAAATCAAATGCTAAAACAAATTTGGAAATTAAATTCAATGGAAGGAAAGAAGAATAAATTAAGTGAAATAGTGTCGTAAATGCTCACTATTTCACGCCCCTGGGAGTGTGTCGCCATCAACAGTCTCTAGGTTAAAAGTTCCTTCTCCAAGCCTTTGTTCAATGGCATATGGTCCTTCTCAATTAGGATTCTTATGTGACGGGACAAGAACAACCTGTTTCAAGATGAGATCACCAATTTCAAAGGTCTTAGGATGGAATTTGTGTTGTAGTGTCGAGCGACTCGATATGGATGTAGAGTTGCCTTCAAATCAGCTTCTTCGTGCTTATCATCTACAAAGTCGAGAGATTCTAAGAGGAGATCTCTATTTGTACTAGGATCATAGTAGATTGCTCGATGAGAAGGGACTTCGAGTTCAATAGGAATAACGTCTTCGGAGCCGTAAGCAAGGGAGAATGGAGTATGACCAGTTGCGGATTTGTGGGTGGTTCTGTAAGCCCATAATGCTGTTGGGAGTTCATCCACCCACTTGCCTCTAGCTTTTGCCAAATGTTTCTTCAAAATGGACTTTATAATTTTGTTCACAGCTTCCACCTGTCCATTTGTTTGAGGGTGAGCAACTGCCGCAAATCTCTTTTCAGTACGATGCTGACGGCAGAAGTCTTTGAATTCAACACTGTCGAATAAGTCCCATTATCTGTTACAATTTCTTGTGGAAGGCCAAAACGACAGATGATGTTCTGGACAATAAAGTTGATAACTTTCTATGTCACGATCGTGGCTAAAGGTTCCACTTCGGCCCATTTGGTGAAGTAATCAACTGCTACGATGGCGTACTTCGCACCACCTTTTTAGATCAGCAAGAAACCGATAATATCTATGCCACATATGGAAAATGGCCATGGACTGACCATTTGTGTGATTTTTGTCGATGGAGCTCTTAGAAATTTTGCATACATCTGTCACTTATCGCATTGCTTAGCATATCAGCAGCATCACGGATGATAGTTGGCTAGTAATACCCATATCAGAGTATTTTCTTTGTGAGGGTTTGCCTCCTAGTGTGATTGCCATATTATCCTTCATGAACTTCCTTTAGGACTTGTTTTATTTCATCATAAGCGATACACCGGAGCAGGGGATGGAAAATCCCTTTCTATACATGACTCCTTACTGAATAATATATCGCGAAGCCTTGCGGAGGATTTGTCGCCTTTCATTCCTCCATTAGGGAAGGACTCCCTGTTACAAATAATCTTTAATTGGGGCCATCCACGATTCCTTCTCAGGCTCTGTCTCTAGTACCCAGTCGATTTCTATCTAGTTTATGCTCGAAGCATCTAGTACTTCGACTGGAACCAAGGCGATTTGTTGTGCATCCCTGTTACTAGCAAAATTTGCCAACGAGTCGACCTTTTTGTTTTGATCTCGGGGAATGTGCGTGATGTCATAATACTCAAAGTTAGTTAATAGCTCTTGGACTTGGATAAGGTACAGAGTGAGTTGTTGGGCGTGTTCTCGCCCAGAAGACCTCGAGACCAAGGAGCTTAACTCATCCAGCATTCTCAGGAACTCGTCCGGCATCCATGTCTCACAGAGCCCATTCGGCAGTCTCATGCAACTCCGAACCAACCTACTGCCACCGAACCAACCTACTTCCATCTCCACACCGAACCAACCTACTGCCACCGAACCAACCTACTTCCATCTCCACACCGGACTAACCTCACCATTCCACCACCGGTCCAAGCAACTACCGGTCCACTCTACACTCCAACCACCTCCGAACCAAGCGATGCCGAACCAAGACGTACCAGGCCAGATCACATCAGCCCAGGCCCATCAGTGACTATACACATCCTGGACCCCTACCCCTAGCCTCACTCTATAAATAGAGGGGCAGGGGTACAGCAATGGGGACAAGTTTGAGAGCTCAAGCACGGAAGGAACTTTCAAACAACTTTCTTTTACTTGTATCAAAGCTTTGTACTTGTAATCAGAATAAAAGAAGAGAAATAACATATAAAGTGGACGTAGGCACATTCTGGCTGAACCACTATAAACCTGTGTGTCTTTTTACAGTTTAGCCCCTGTTTTTCATATATTTGCATAAATCGCTCAAATCACTAAGAATAACATAAGATCTATTAAATCATACAACTTCGAGGTGTTTGTCCATTTTTTGTGCAAACATTTTTGGTGCTTTCACTGAGAACTAGAAGCTCGAAGCTTCAGCTTCATCCGCTTAACAAGTTTTCCTAACAGCATCGTCCGCCACTTGGAAAACATGCCTCCCAAACAAAGAAAAGATGTTAACAAAGGAAAAAACATCGCATCCAGCAGTCTTCCAGATCCAGCAGTCACGAATCAAGTAAATCGTCCTCCTCCAGCAACAGTAACAAATGAAGAACAGGCTAACCCAACCACTCCTGCCACAGAACAGCCTGCAGCAATTACTAGAGCAGATCTGGACAGAGTTGTGGTTCAAGTAACTAACCGCTTCACATCCCAGCAGGAAGCCTTGGTGGACCATCTCATGTCACGCTTAAGGGACGCTGAAGAATCCAACCGCAACACTGAATCATGGGGCGAGTTCCAGTCTGGAGGATCTTAGAGACAACAAAGATCTTCCTTCTTCGAAGGAGCTAACGGCAGAAGTAGTCGTGGTAGGAGCCGAGACCGAGCACAGCCCGAAGTTAGGCCTGAGGAAACGTTTGGTACCGAACCCAACGGGGAAGGTACCGGGTGAAGGTCAACTGTAGCTGAGCCTGTCATGCTGCCTAACCACAGAAACGCTAGTGAACGGGGCCGAGCTAGAGCCCAGCCCGAAGTTGGACCCGAGGAAGTGCTTAGATCAGAACCCAACAGGGGGAGATCAAGGCAAGGGCCAACTGTAGCTGACCCAAGCATGCTCCCGGAAGATCAAAGGCAGCCACTGGAAAATATGAGGAATGATAGACGATACCATCCCTACAGGTCATCTGGACGGAATCAATCCCACAGAACAGAACCAAACTCATTTCTATCTGCTCCAAGTTCTGATGAAAGGATGGCACGCTTATTCAGAGAGTGTGTCCAACGGGAGCAAAGAGATCGAGGGATAGGCGCTAGGGTAACCAGCCCTTTCGCCCGCAATATCGAAATTGCTATCACCCCCCGAGAATGGAAGATGCCAACAATGGAACCCTACAAAGGAACCTCTGATCCCGTTGTACACTTACAGAGGTACACGCAGCATATGCTCATGAGTGGAGCGACAGAGGGATTACTGTGCAAATGCTTTCTGCTCTTCTTAGCAGATCTTGCTACCTCCTGGTTCTGTCATCTACCCCAAGGATCCATCATCTCGTGGGAAATGTTGAAAGAAAAATTTATCAGTCAGTTCCGCATTCATGTGGAGCAACCTAAGGACGCTTATTCCTTATCCAGCGTCAAACAGAAACCTGGAGAAAAGCTGCAGCAATACCTAACCAGATTCAACGCCGCAGCAGCCGCAGTCCAAGATGCCGATGAGAAGCTTATCCTAATGGCCCTCTGCAGTGGTGTGCATCCGGACACTAAATTTGCTAGAAGGTTGACAAAAGAAAAACCTGCTACTTTACCCGATTTCTTCCATGAAGCCGGGAAATACATGAGGCTTGAGGATGCTGCCGTTGAGGGGCAGTCAGGACAGCAAAATAAGACAACCCATGGCAACTCCCCTGCTGTGGCAAGGGACGTTCGAAGAAATGATTCCAGAGACAATACTGGGGGCAAGAAGGGAGAAAAGCGCCTATATCGGCCAGGACCAAGATTCGACACTTACACCCCTTTGAACGAGACCGTCGAAAATATCTTCCTTTCCACCCAAGGCGAAGTTAGATACAAATGCCCACCATACAAGAAGGAATCAGATAACGCACAGAAGTCTGGAAAGTTCTGCCGCTTCCACGAATCTCATGGACATGATACCAACAAATGCCATCATCTCCGAGATCTGATTGAGGAACACATCAGAAGAAAGAAACTGGAACGTTATGTAAAAGGTCAGGACAGGACCCCTGCTCCTGCCAATGAAAACCCAAGGCTACCCTCACCGGGGGCCGACAGAGGAAACCGCAACGCTAGCAGCTCTAGTCAAGAAAAGATAGTGGTCCATACCATCTCAGGAGGGCCACACATCGTAGACAGAAGCTGGAAAGAGATGGAAAGGTACGGAAAGTCGCTTAGAGACAATAAAGACTATGTCAATTCGGTTATAGAAGAACGCCACCCGAAGCGGAAAGAAAGTGATGACATCACATTCGGTAAGCGTGACCTAGAAGGAAGGCAGTACCCTCACATAGATCCCATGGTTATCTCCGCCCGACTCGGTCCCGTCGAAGTTTACCGAATCCTGGTAGATACTGGAAGCTCAGTAAACATCCTGTTCAAACACGCATTCGACAAAATGAAGCTATCAATGAAGGATGTATCTCCCTGCGATAAACCACTACACGGTTTCACTGGAGATGCGAAGATGCCTCTCGGACAACTGGACCTCTTTGTTGAGATTGGAAGCCATCCCCGCTCCGTTGTACGGAAACAGACATTTGTGCTAATAGAAAACCGTTCGGCCTACAACGCCTTCTTAGGAAGGGCAGCTTTGTCTGATTTCCAAATTGTCCTAGCCCCATGGTGCCTAAAGATGAAATTTCCAACGGACAATGGAATAGGGGAAGTAGAAGGAGACCAGGACGTTGCTCGAGACTGCTATGTGACTGAACTTCGCAACAACCACAGGAAGGATAAAGGGAAGGGTGTAGAGATTGCCCTCTACACAAAAAGTCTGGAAGCATAGCAACTAAAGAAAGCCCCTCCTCTTCGATATACCAGCGACCCTTTCAATGAATTAGACCCTAGGGACAAAGAGGAGGCGGCCATCGCCGAGCCTGCAGAGGCTATGGAGTTTATATCTGTAGACAAGCACGAGTCAAGTAGACTATTGAAAATTGGGTCCCAACTAAAAGCCGAATTGAAGGAACAACTCATCGATTTTCTCCGCCACAACTTGGATGTATTCGCTTGGTCACACGCTGACATGACCGGAATCTCCCCCGACATAGCATGCCACGTATTAAACATTGATCCTACCAAGGCGCCTGTAAAACAAAAAAAGAGAAGTATGGGGGCAGAGCGATCAGCAGCCCTCGATGAAGAAGTAAAGAATCTACTCGCCAATGACTTCATATGAGAAGCTGTTTACCCGGAATGGATCGCCAACCCGGTACTAGTGAAGAAGGCTAATGGGAAGTGGCGGACCTGCATCGACTTCTCCAACCTAAACGACGCCTGCCCAAAGGATTGCTTCCCGCTTCCCAGAATCGACCAACTTGTAGACAGCACAGCCTGGCACGAGCTCCTATCTTTTATGGACGCATACTCAGGATATAACCAAATTCCTATGCATGCTCCCGACCAAGACCACACTAGTTTCATCACCGACCGGGGTTTGTACTGCTATAAGGTAATGCCTTTCGGACTTAAAAATGCAGGAGCCACCTACCAGCGCCTCATCAACAAGATGTTTGCGGGGCTAATAGGACAAACTATGGAAGTATATGTGGACGACATGCTGGTGAAATCACGGAAAGCCAAAGATCACGTAAGCCACCTAGGCGAAATGTTCCAGGTACTTCGACGGTATGGAATGAAGTTGAATCCACTGAAGTGCTCCTTCGGAGTATCATCGGGAAAATTCTTAGGGTTCATCGTCCATGCCCGAGGGATTGAAGCAAACCCTGAACAAGTCCGAGCACTAAGGGATATCAAGATACCTTCCACCCGAAAGGAAATGCAAAGCCTAAATGGAAAAGTGGCCGCCCTAAGCCGATTCATCTCCAAGGCAACGGACAAGTGCATCCCCTTTTTCGAAGCTCTAAAGAAAGATAAAGGAAAGTTCGAATGGACGGACGAATGCTTAACTGCTTTCCTTAACCTAATCGAACACCTCCAGAAACCACCGGTACTCTCGACTCCAAGCGAAGACGAAGAATTATATCTATACCTTGCTGTGTCATCTCACGCTCTAAGCGATGCCTTGGTAAGTGAAGACAACCGCATGCAACGACCAGTTTACTTCGTCAGCAAAAGGTTTACTGGGGCAGAAGTCAGATATCCTAAACTTGAGAAGTTAGCATACTGTTTACTAATCACATCACGGAAATTGCGTCACTACTTCCAGTCCCATTCCATCAAAGTTCTGACCGATCAACCGCTGAGGCAGGTACTCCATCGTCCCGACACTTCTGGGCGATTACTTAAATGGTGCATTGAACTGAGTCAGTATGATATCACCTATCACCCTCGCACCGCCATCAAGGGACATGCCGTGGCTGATTTCATTGCAGAGTTCACTACCAACGAAGATCAGGAGCAATTGGAAATAACAGAAGATATCAAGTGGAATCTCTTTGTGGATGGTGCATCAAACGAACAAGGCTCGGGGGCAGGTGTGGTAATAATCACTCCCAGGGGAAACAAACTGCACTATGCTATAAGGTTGGAGTTCGCTGCCACCAACAACGATGCAGAATATGAAGCAGTGATAGTTGGACTAGAAATTGCCATAGAAATCGGGGCCAATTCTTTGTGCCTTCACAGCGATTCTCAACTTATTGTTAATCAAATACTAGGAGAATTCCAAGCTCGAGAAGAACGACTCATAGCATATCTAAAGAAGACCAAGTTACTTCTCAGCCGATTGGACCACTACTTAGTCAAACATATCCCTCGGGAGGAGAACCGAGAGGCCGACGAATTAGCAAAGCAAGCAAGTGTGAGAGACATCACCATCTTCGGGGCAGTAACCATCTCAAAGCAACTGGCCCCAAGTTTTGAGCAAGTAAATCTGATAGCTGCAACCGAAGAAGCAACTTGGATGACTCCCATCCGAGACTACCTACAAAGTGGCACTCTACCCAACGGGCGTAACGAAGTCAAGAAAATCTTGAGGAAAGCATCCCGCTACACAATACAAGAAGACATCCTCTATCGGCGCGGATTCTCTAACCCGTTATTAAGGTGTGTCGCCGGGAGAGAAGCCAAGGAAATCTTATCCAACATCCATCAGGGGAGCTGCGGAGATCACACCGGAGGGCAAACATTAGCAAAAAAGATACTCCGATACGGATATTTCTGGCCCACCTTAAGCAAGGACGCCTTAGATTTCGTCAAAACGTGTGACAGATGCCAGAAATTTGCTAAGATTCCACGGCAACCAACAACTGAGATTACTCAAATGACCAGCCCTTGGCCCTTCGCAATATGGGGAATTGACTTAATCGGCGAGCTACCGATGGGCCGAGGCGGGGCCAAATATGCTATAGTGGCAGTTGATTACTTCACCAAATGGGTGGAAGCGGAACCTCTGAATAAAGTATCTTCAGCAAAAGTTATTAACTTCTTAATCAAAAATGTTCTATGCAGGTACGGAGTCCCACTCAAAATCATATCAGACAATGGACTTCAGTTTGACAGCGAGGAATTCGCCAACTGGTGCCGAGAGCACGGAATTCATAAAAGCTTCTCATTAGCATATCCCCAGGCAAATGGACAAGTCGAAGAAGTCAACAAAATTCTGAAAACTCTGATCAAAAAGAAGCTCGAAAAGTCAAAGGGCGCTTGGGTGGATGAACTCCCTACGGCACTATGGGCCTACCGCACATCTTTCAGAACATCAACGGGGCACACTCCTTTCTCTTTGGCATACGGATCGGAGGCTATGCTCCCAGTTGAAACCGTTGTGCCTTCCCACCGTAGGATTCACTATAACCCGGAAGAGAATGAAGAGCTCCTCCACATGTCTTTGGATCTGATCGAGGAGAGAAGAAACGATGCAGTCCTCAAAACAGCAGCCCACAAGCAAAAAGTGGCAGCACAGTACAACTCCAAAGTCAAGCATCGTACCTTACGAGAAGGGGATCTTGTCCTCAAGCGAATCTTCCCTCGCCCCGGAGCACTAGACCCAATCTGGGATGGACCATATGTAATTCATAAAGATCTCCACAACGGAGCCTATATTTTGTCAATAGTGGACGGAGAGGTGTTCCAGAGGGCATGGAACATCCAACACCTCCGTCGATACTTTTCTTAACTTGTATTGCCCATATGAAGTGAATTAACAAAGAGAATCAGTGGACGTAGGCCTTTTCGTGCCGAACCACTTTAAAAAACTTTGTCTCTTTTTTAACTTGTTCCTTTATATCTTGGCTACTTGTTAACTTTATCCTTTTCTGTTGAACAAAATCCTACGCGTATAGCATCTCCACTCAAAGCACCCCACGGCGCAACTTCACCCGGGCAAAACCCAACAGGTACTATGCGAATCTATGCCCTCGCCAATGAGACACTTTTGCTCCAGCATCCCTCTGCTGTGGGTTAACTCATTGCTCGCGACGGCCCTTAAAGCCAACTGTAATGAGCCGATTATAGGCCACCGAGAAGGCCGACTATAGCCGAGGCAGCTCATTACGGCGTTAGGCTCGCCGGCAACTGTGGACCGACTATAAGCCCCAACATAAGGTGTGGCCAGCCAGGGGCAGTTCACAGTTGACGATCGGCACCCACGCTAGCCGGCCACAGTAAATCGAATAATACCCATGATTACGGGCCATAATGGCCCGGGTAGTTACTGTGCGCGATCTCGGCTCCGATGTGTCTTAAGTGCGGCTGTGGTAAAAAAGAATTAACTCCCCGCGGAGGCGTAAGATGGGTGACAAATGTCTCCAAGACCCACAGCTAGGGAAAGTGACTACAAAACCCGTTTTCCACGAACTTGAGCACATCGAAGGCCTTCCGTGATTGGAAGTTTTACTATTTCACATATTTCGATTTTACTTAAAAAGCTTTCCTCATATCCTCTATAACAATCCATAAAGTACAGGATACAGAGTAGGAGATACTCGCCAATGGATGCAGAGATTCACAATCGGATGGCAGGGCATTCAACTGCTTTCCATGCTCGGTCATACAAGATATTCGAAACTGCCATCTACAAACAGAACATGAAAGGCGGTATTTTCTTCCTTTATGTGCAGATGCATGACTATAATTTGTTCACACCACACACTAACATTGCAAGTCATGGAATTATGTCTTAAACCAGAACCCGACATCAAACACAATTTAATTACAAGAATATACATAGCTATATTTCTCATACGACATGCCAAAATAACAGCAAACATTCAAAAGACGACAAAATCAGCTTAAGTTAAAGAATTACACGTCAAAAATAAGACTATTTATTACAAGTGGCAAAATATTACAACCTAAAGGCTACTTTACTATTTTTCGACTAACATATACAATACTGTCAAATCCACAAAAAGAGTTTTTCCAGGTATAATCAAGGGGCCGGCTGCAGTGGAGCTCTATCCTTGTCCTGTTGACCCCCTGTCCAGTCAGAAAAAGGAATCATTAGCAATAATCAACCAAGTTGATGGAGAAACTAAAAAGGGAGACTTACCAGCGCCTGCTTCCTGACTATCATGATCGTCATCCTCTACCTGCACGCCTACCTCCTCAGCGGCAAGCAACCGCATACCTTCCTTCACCGCCACCTTCTCCTCCTTGGCAAACTGAGCAGTGACCGCATCCATGCTGAAGACCACGCCACCATCTTTATCCGCATCGGCCTTAGCCTCCTCCAAAGCCCGAAGATAGATCTTAGCCATGACCCTAGGATAATCGTCCATCCAAGATAGGTTGCCCTGCTTCCAAGTTCGGAAGTACATGTCCTGAAGCATTTCATCCATCATCCCCTCATTCTCCTCAAACTCCCTCATCCGGGCCTCGGAATCCGACAACCTTCCCACAACAGCTTCTCTCTCCAAACGGTATCTCGAGCAGTCAGCCTGAAGGGATTTCCGCATCGCCTCCATCTCCTCCTTCAGCCTAACCTGAGCGAGCTCTGCGGCTTCAAGCTTCCCCGACAGCTCCTCTACCCGCTCAAGATCCGCCCTCCGAACCTCATCCACTGTCGAGATGGCCATATTTATCTGTTCCTTGCAGGCGGCCTCCATCTTCCGCAGTTCCGCCTTACTAGCCTCCTCCATAGCCTTCCTCAATCGCCCGGAGGCAGCCTCATGCTGAGAAATCTGAATGGCCTGGTCAGCGAGTTGTTTGGCCTGGTCCGAAACCATCAATCTTAGTCGGATGTTGGCACTCCCAATCTCCTCTCCAGCCTTAACCAGCCGGGCATGATGCCCCATCAGCTTTCTAGTCTCCTCTGCCACCCGATCAATACTAGCCTTGGCCTCGTCTCCCATGGTAACTATCCGAGTGGTAAGTAGATCAAGATCTAAGGACTTAGCCTCATCAAGCACCCGTACCATGGGATTGCGGGGAAGAAGGTGCTCACCAGTAACCTCGTCAAAGGTAATGTCGTGGGAACTTGGATCCAGATCAGGATGACCCGCAAATGGGTTACGAGCCAAGTCAGGACGGTCGATATGAGTAACAGAAGGGTTTCCGGACGGGTGCGGAGAAGGTGCGAACTTGCTGTCCTCCTCCGTGATATCATGAAGAGGCTAAGCCGGGAGCTGAGGACCGGGCGAAGGTTCGGATAAAGGACGACTCCTCTTTCTCTACTGAATACCCTCTTCGATAACCCCGAGAAGAGGACGGTAGCCGACTACATCCCCGGAGCGATGGGTCGAAGGCTTCGGCTTGACGAAAGTTTTGGAAAGCGTGTACTGTTCAAGCCTGTGCCGAAGATCTGAGGCCTTGGCTGTTTTACCTGCTCCTGATATGAAGAAAAAGTGTCACAAGCATATATTGATCTATAATTCGAGAAAACACGGCAAATTAAAAGGTAATAAGAAAGGAAACACATCTGTGGTTGTACAAACCCTGGGGAGGAGTAGGATACTGCAATAAGTCCTGGATTTCATTCCAGGACGGAAGCGGGTCATAAAATATTCCTAAGTCCCTATCATAAATGGAGCCCGCAGGAATCAAAAGTTCACCTTGAGTCGTCGGAGCCACCTTGGCTGGGATGGTCTGAGAAGACTCACTTGCACCGGTCCCGGCCTTGTCCGCTTTCCCAGTTTTCTCTACCAAAGCCGGATCTTCGTCCAGCCCCTCGAGAGCCTAGTGGAACGCATCGTCCGTCCACTCCTGAATCTCGCCCGCTTGCCCAGGGAGCAAAGCCCCGATGCCATCGCCACCTTTATCACCTTCCCGATCATCTCCACCCTCACCTCTTTCCTCCTCTATGTCTTCCTCCTCCTGGGTAAGTGGACAATTGCTGGGGGAGGGACTGTCCGACTTCTTGAGTTTCTTACCTCCGACGGCTGGAGGTTTTGCGAAAGGTTTCCTCTTGCTACTCTCTACCGTAACACCTCCCTTAGTCTGAGCAGCCACCCTCTCCTCCGCCGTTTCCCTCAGCTTGACTACTGACTGCTGTGGAAGGATTAAGTTATACTCCAGGAGGGTCGCATTTCTGATCAGGAAGGCAGATGATCTATACTTTCCGAGAATAGCTTCTATCTCAGCCGCCGTCTGAACCAGGCGGTCAGTCTCCACAATCGCAAAGCCACCTGTCGCTAGCAAAAAATGAGAAAGTATGAGAAGAAGCATCGCAACCGGAATGGAAATTATAAGTAAAAGCATCAACTTACATCCAGAAGTAAAGCGCCGAATTGAAATGGAGTCGTCCCTGACAAAGAACCACTCCTTCTTGAACATGCTGAATTTAGAATACAAATCCAAGACCGGCTTGAAGGTCGCAGCTGACTCCAAGCTAATGTATGGGGACCCCTTCTTATAGCCCCTCAGATTATATAGATACCGGATCTCCCGGTTGGAAGGAGCACGACCATACTTCCTCTGGAAAATGACGAAGAGGCTCACCAATATAGCATAGGAGTTGGGTTGAAGCTGGAATGGGGCCACCTTAATATATGTGAGGAAGCTGGCTATCCAAGCGTTAAGAGGAGGAATGGCACCACACATGCAGTGGTATCTGCTGTAGGCGAAGTGCCCTTCAGGAGGATCATACGGCATAACGTCTCTCCCAGGCAATAGCAAGTGCGCCCTATCGATTCCAAAGGATCGGGAAATGACGTCAAGCTGCTCCTCCTTGAGGGAGCTAGGAAAGCAATCGGGCGGGGAGTTCAGAAGTTCCTGAGGGTCGTACCCGTCCACTAGCGATCTCGGGATTGGTCCGTGACGTTCTTGATTCGGTTGAGCTGGGGGCACGGCAGAGGAACCTCCTTCGCCCCCAGATTTCTTCTTGTCTGACCGAGTTTCCGCTTTACGAGACATTATCTGCAAACATAGAAAGTACATCATTAAAACGCATGAATTATGTAACCTAGAACTTCACTGATAATTTAAGTATAAAAGATCGTTCGGTAAAGCAAGGCGGGAGTTCGTTCGGCACTACACTCCCCGAGTTCATCCGGTAATAATTGCCATTCGGTACTTAAACCCCCCCCCCCCCCCGGTTTCGTCCGGTAGTTCAAGTGCTTTAGCACATTCGGTATTCGAACTCCCTATCCCGTTCGGTGGCCTAGCCACAAGGTTCATTCGACAATTTTCAGAAAGCTCGTTCGGCAATACAAGCACAAGTACATTCGGCTCCTCACCTGATTCGGCAGGGACTTTGATTCGGCAAAGGCTAGGAAATGGTTCGGCTGATAAAAAATGACGAGGGTATATGGCCCCTATTTATAAACGAATTTTGGACACCGGACCAATTGGATCGGCACCTAGGGGCCGAACAAAGCTATCCATAATACCCAACTTAAAACAAAGCACGCCATATACAGATATATGCCCTACTTTGGGGGGAAAATGTTGGGCGTGTTCTCGCCCAGAAGACCTCGAGACCAAGGAGCTTAACTCATCCGGCATTCTCAGGAACTCGTCCGGCATCCATGTCTCACAGAGCCCATTCGGCAGTCTCATGCAACTCCGAACCAACCTACTTCCACCGAACCAACCTACTTCCATCTCCACACCGAACCAACCTACTGCCACCGAACCAACCTACTTCCATATCCACACCGGACCAACCTCACCATCCCACCACCGGTCCAAGCAACTACCGGTCCACTCTACACTCCAACCACCTCCGAACCAAGCGATGCCGAACCAAGACGTACCAGGCCAGATCACATCAGCCCAGGCCCATCAGCGACTATACACATCCTGGACCCCTACCCCTAGCCTCACTCTATAAATAGAGGGGCAGGGGTGTTTGTACCAAAAATGGGCACAACACTCTTCGGGAGTTATTTGAAGAGATAAAATGAAGAACTTAAATGTAAAACAGAGATTATCTAACAAAAACTCCAATAAACAGAATTGTAAATACGCAGACAAGCAATTTAGAGTGGTTCGGCGTATTGCCTACGTCCACTATGAAGTTTTGATGATTTTATTGATTCTCTTTCAATGATTACAAGTGATTACAGCGAACAACAGCGAATTATAGCTTGGAATTCAGATTCAACAGTAAGAATAAGATGCAAATCTCGATCCGGCAGAGTCTGGGCGCTTCAGAATCCAGATCCCTTTTTCTGTTGATTCTGGGGCTCTATTTATAGGCGTAGGAGGCTTAGATTTCGCTCAAACTCCGGGAGACTTGGTCTGGCACGTGAGGTGGCCCACTCGACCGTTTCCAGAAAGTTTGGCCTCAATCTGTGATCGATACGAATTCATTTCGTATCGATCAAGATGGTGTCCAATTAAGCTGAAATTTGGTGGAGACCTCCTTCAGTGTGCATGCAAACTTCCCTTGAAATTTCATTGGATTTGGCTTAGTAGATCGCGAGATATCGTCGATACGAGATGGATTTCAACGCTGGCTGTTCTGCTCGTCTCCATTGCTTCAACTCCATCCTTTCGTGTCGATGACTGCACGCGCTCTCAAGGTGATGTGGCGCGCGCACTTCGCTTCGATCCGCCCTTCACTCCGCATTGACCGTTTCGACTCCGTACATTTCGCCTCGTTTACTTCGATGGGCAACACGTCATCCTAGTTGGTTGACTCGTTGGATACGAACAAGTCACTGGGCACGTGTTCGAAGCAAGGCTTTCTAGTGGATACGAAGTGGTCATGGTCCTCTAATGGATACGAAGCGTAGCGCTTCGATGGATACGAAGCGTAGCGCCTCGATGGATGCGAAGTGCAGCGCCCCGGTGGATTCGAAGCAGACGTTGGATGAAGGATACGAAGTGCTTCAATTGCTGGTGTGTACGAAGTCCATCGATACGAGCTTGATGGATACGAGGGAAATCGAGTCGAACCTGGGAACCTCGACGGATTCGAAACTGATTGGTGCGAACCTTGATCGATTCGAACTGGGGCTTCGGTGATGGATACGTAACCATCTAGAGTGATGGATTCGAACTCATCGTTTTTCCCCTTCAATTTGATTCGATCATAACTTGAGCGTACGAGCCCGGATTGACTTGAAATTTGAGGTGCTGATTTCTATGATCTTTCTCGTCTTGTCCTATCAATTGTAGCTTATTCTGGGCTCGGACAAAATTCAGTGATATCCATGGCGAGCTATCCTTGTTCTCTAGTCGGTTCCTTGGTGTCCTGGCCTTGCCAAAAGGCAGGATAACATTTGCCCCCCAAAGTACGTCTTGTGAAAACATGATGTGCTTTGAAAAGCTACAGGTCTTCATTCTGAAAAAGTTCTATTTGATTCGTTGAGTAGTTGCCATCTTTTCGTCAAAAGATGTAACCTTTGATTGATTTCCAGTAATATAAATGTTGATTTGTTGACTGCCAATGATTATGTGGTGCATCGTTATAACTGAGTGCCGAGTGCTAGCAATTTGTTGTTCACTGTTGCAATTGCCATCAGGTAAGCATTCAATTTTCTGAATGGTTATTGTCTTTACGGTGGAAGCTGTGACCTTCGACCATTCTTCTGGATAATGTAAACTGTTGGCTGTTGTACCATGTGTTTTTTTGCAACTGATTGTTGTACGCCAGTGGTTACCCGTTCGTTGTTGTAATCGTTATTGGATGTGTTTCTAATTCCTGAAAATCTGGAATATTGAATATTAGTCCGACATTCATGCATATATGTTAATCTGACTCTCGCTGACGTTCACGAGTCGTTGTCAGTTTATCTTATATTGCATTCTGTATCGATCCTCTCCTGAACTGATGTGGAATTCGTTGTAACAACGTTTGATGGTTGTTTTTTGATTTCTCCTTCGTAACGATCCTCTCCTGAATCGATGTGAAGGGTTGGAATGTATGCTTCGTATCGGTGGATACATAATATTGGGTCTCAGATCGATGGATACAAAAGTAATGCTTTGTATCGACGGAGTTAAATGATCCAGACATAATCATGCAGTGACGCTTCATGGAGGATATTAAAACTTCTTATTCATCTATTAAATAAGAATCCCCGATTGTGGATAATCTTCGATAGAAGTCATCCATGACTCCTCTCCTAGATCCTGATCTAAGATCTAGTTGATCTTAATATGTCAATGCTTGGAATAATAAGCATTTAAACTGGGACAAAGTCTTTTTGCCGTGCATCCCTAGAACTGGCTAGCTTGGCCAGTGACTTAAATTTTTTATTTTGTTTTCCGAGGATGTGTGTAATGGTGTAATAGTTGAAGTTGACCAGTAGTTTTTGGACCCAGCTAGGATAAGGAGAAAGACGTTGCCCCCTAGTTGAATAATCTTCCCTGACTCGGTATACTACTAACCAATAATCATAGAATATATGCAAAGTTTCAACTGCTAATTTTCTTGCAAGTTTGAGCGCCAAGGCTTCATACTTAGCTTCGTTATTTGTTGCAGGGAAGTTGAGTTTGAGGGCGTGGTAGATTGATCGTTCCTCAGCAGTCATTAACGCAACTTCGACGTTAAAAAGCCGATTATTGGAAGTTCCATTTGTATACATTCTCCATCGGTTGGACGGTTCACCATTGTCCTTCGGATAGTCGTCTGATGTGGTGGATTCAGGTATGAAGTATGCTAACGTTTGACCATGGAGAGCTCTCCGAGGGAAATATGTGAAATCAAATTGGCCTAGCTAGATACTCCAGTTAAGTAATTTTTAAGACATCTAAGGTCGCTATTGGACCTATCGTAACGGCTGGTCGATATAGATGTTAACGGGGTGAGCTTGTCAATAGCTAGCTTTCATCATATACTAGTCCTTGGATTCGTTTCTCTTCACATAGCATTGCGATGCTTATGACGCGTGTTGACAGGGGCCAATTGATGTATAAATGTTCGCGATCCAAAAGTTTGGGTAAAATGGAAGGTCTCTTCAAGCGGTCTATCGGAGCTGCTTGATTGTCCTCGGTACATGGGTGTCTCTAACTGAAGTAAAACAGTTGACTCTTTCTTCATCCTTGCATAGAGTTGTGATCTGATCTACAATACTCGTGATGGGTTGTAGGCACCTCATGTGTTTATTTGCAATGGTAAATGATCAGGCTTATAAGGATGTTGAATCAAAGGATTTGTAGAACTTAGCCTTGTATTGCATGCTGCTACATAGCTGGCTCCAGCTTTAAGATTGAATTCTTTTGTGTTTCTGAATGATGCGCTTTTCATTCAATGTACCTGCGATCCATTGCTCATTGGAAGGGTCAGAATGATGATCAGTTGCCCATAAGTCCAAGTATTGGTCTGATGACTCTATCTCTGGGCATCCTTTCGGTCGCAACTCTTTTGCCCCCCGTCTTGGGTTGGCGGATGCATTACCCGGACGGTCTAGTCACGTTCTAGCTGTGTCTATACTGTAGTTCAAGCTTTAAGAACCAGAGTTGACTGATGAATGGTTGAATCATATTAATCTTATCTTCTTGTTTGTGCCCCCAAGTCTGGGGAATATCTCGATAAGTGGCAGGGTACATAATGTCCACTTCAATTTTGTATTCTATCCCATTGAACCATAGGATCGAGTTAACCAATGGAAGACTGAGTCGTGACTATCCTATATTATGTTCTAGTTCTTCCCTCTTGGCGGAATACATTGTTACTTTGCCAACATTCGGACATAAGCTAGATTCTGGACGGTCAATGACATTCACTTTGCTGCTTATGTCGCCGCACTTTGGGCAAAAACTGAAGAGTGAATCGTCCAATCAGATCCGATGCAGGATTGATGCTTCCCTTGTCGAATCCAGGGTAAGAATCAGCGTGCAGATGTTTAAGTTGCACTTGTTTTGAATTGCTCTTTTAGTCAGATCATGGTAAGAGTCAATGAATGAATGGTCGCATTGCATTCGTTTGGAGTTGGGTGATAAACCATGCCCATTTCGATTTACGTTCTCCCGTCAAATCTAGGGATAAAGTCAGCTCAAATGCAGTCATGTCATGCTTATTTGGTCTCATGCTCTTCCTGACGGATCGAAGGAAGGCGACGGAGGACAAATGGTCAAGTCACACTCATTCGTGATTTATTCTTCTATCCGTGCTCTGTTGGTCAAAGGTATTCGATGGACGTTCGGGTCACATCGATTTGTAGTCAAAGAGGATCGATATTGACCATTGATTCAATGGTACGATGTGAAAGGTGTAGATCGATATTGCCCGTCGATCCGGCGGTACGATATAAGTGATTGCCCAGAACTTTGGGCATCATCCTGATTGGTTAGCATTAAGGTCTCCTTGTAGTCATTTCCTTAAGTTGTAAAGGATGCTAAGCTAGAGATGTAGCGAGTCACATTTCTCTTCTTTCGGTGATTTGTACTTCTACCCCCAGTCAAGGGCAAAAGTTGAAGTGTGGCCGATCAAATTACAACTTTAGTTTGATGCTTCTCCCACTAAACTGTAGGAAGGAATTGATTGGCGGATGGTTAGGTCACATCCGTCCATGCTGCATGCATAACCCGTCGGATCACAGGCGAGAGTTAGCATATGAACGGTCATGCCACGTTCATTTGTGGTTGGATGGTAGTAATATCAATTTAGAATAGGACATCCAGCTAGGTCTGTTTTTCGAATCTATGCCTCCTTGTCGAATCAAGGAAGGAATTTTGTCTCGTAGGGTTGGAGTGCATCCCTATAAATTTATGTTATGGGTCCCATGTCGGGGACAAGAGATGATGCATGGACGGTTGTGTCACGTCCGCTTAGTGCTGGATGGTCAGATCGCATCCAATTTTGTGTATTAAGTGTGCCCCTATGTCAGGGGAAGATTTGGAAGCAGACGGTCGTACCACATCCTCTTTTTGTACTATAGAACTTGGTGAGGAACCATAGCCGACAGATGGACAGTCGAATCACATCCCTTTTGGTATTCATACTCCAAATCATGTTTTGAGGACTGGAGTTGGTTGATGGGTTGTTAGTCACACCCATTTGGTGTTTATACTCTAGTCTGCGCTCTCGGGACCGAAGTAAGTTTATGTTTATACTCCAGTTCGCACTCTGGGAATCTGGAGTTAGTTGACGTTTATACTCCAGTTCGCACTCTGGGAATCTGGAGTTAGTTGATGTTTATACTCCAGTTCGCACTCTGGGAATATGGAGTTAGTTGACGTTTATACTCTAGTTCGCACTCTGGGAATCTGGAGTGGGATGTTTATACTCCGACTCGCGCTTTGGGAGTTCGGAGTTGAATGTTTATACTCCGCTTCGCACTCTGGGAATACGGAGATGAATGTTTATACTCCGCTTCGCACTCTGGGAATACGGAGTCGAATGTTTATACTCCGCTTCGCACTCTGGGAATACGGAGATGAATGTTTATACTCCGCTTCGCACTCTGGGAATACGGAGTCGAATGTTTATACTCCGACTCGCGCTCTGGGAGTTCGGAGTTGAATGTTTATACTCCGCTTCGCACTCTGGGAATACGGAGATGAATGTTTATACTCCGCTTCGCACTCTGGGAATATGGAGTCGAATGTTTATACTCTGACTCGCGCTCTGGGAGTTCGGAGTTGAATGTTTATACTCCGCTTCGTACTCTGGGAATACGGATATGAATGTTTATACTCCGCTTCGCACTCTGGGAATACGGAGTTGAATGTTTATACTCCGACTTGCGCTCTGGGAGTTCGGAGTTGGATGTTTATACTCCGCTTCGCGCTCTCGGAATCCGGAGTTAGTTAATGTTTATACTCCAGTTCGCGCTCTCGGAAGCTGGAGTTTTGTGAATGAATGTTTATACTCCGCCTCGCACTCTGGGAGTACGGAGTTAAGGAATGTTTATACTCCGCCTTGCACTCTGGGAGTACGGAGTTAAGTAAAACGTTTGTACCCAGCTCGCGCTCTCGGAGTACTCTGGGATTTTAGGAAAATGTTTATACTCTGCCTCGCACTCTGGGAGTACGGAGTTAAGTAAAAATTTTGTACCCAGCTCGCGTTCTCGGAGTACTCTGGGGTTTTAGGAAAATGTTTATACTCCGGTTCGTGCTCTCGGAAGCTGGAGTTTGTTGATGGATCGCCATGTATCAGTTTTTGTCCAGCTTTTTGTGCAGCGATATGCCCCCGAGCTTGGGGTTTCACTTAGCGAGAGATCGGTAGGATCCCAATTACTTTTCACTTATCCGCCCACAATGAAGGATGAGATATAATTTATAGACGGTTGAATCGCATCCATGTTCATTTGGATTCCATTTTTGCCAGGCCTAAGGAGTAGGATTAGTGTTCTGGCAAGCTTTGTGATCGAGCATAGGAAAGGATGGTCGAACTACATCCACTTTGAGTTGTATATTTTCCCTTAAGTCGGGTGCAAGAAATGGAGAGCAGACAGTCGAGTCACATCCAATTTATACTTTGCATTCTTTCGATCGAGCTAAGGAATAGAGTTGAAATGACAACTCATGACGGTTAGCGAGTAGGCAGTCAGCCGTTGTTGACTTTGAATTGAGGGTTGGACCTTTAAACATGTGTTCCCTCAAATAATCCCAAATGTCTAATGTAGGATTGGATGCATGGATGGCGACATCACGTCCACCCTTGATGTGATTCCGATTTTATCGGGCATTAGAAGAAGCATAAGTATTTTGGCAAGCTTCAAGTACGAGATGTAGAGTGCATTATTGGGACACATAACTCCAAGTCTTTCTTACATCTCCTAATTAAATTGCATAGTCGGATGAGTGGATGGTCGGTTACATCCACTTTGCACTAGAGTCCTGACCTTGTCGGTCTCTTCCGCTTTGATGCCTTGCCCTCAGTCAGGGGCATATAGTAGCTGATGAGTGGTTGAATCGTGCTCGTCACGATGATACCTCAATGATTTGATCATGGTCCGCGGAGGTTGTTTTGCACCCAATCTTAAGTACTCGGTTACCTGCATCATTTGCAAGTAGTTTAATTCAAGTAGGTCATATTTCGCAACGTAAATGAAATTGAATTAGAAATAATTCAAAAGAGATCAGGTCAAATCTCATTGATAAGTGAGGCAGCGTCGTATGCTCGCTATTGCACTTCAATCCAGCCCTTCTCAATTGGAAGTCTAACGCAAATGGTTCAATTTGATCAAAGTCCTTGATCGATATGGGTCGGATGTTCCCGGTCCTTCATTTTATGGGGCTTGAACATATTGTTAGAGTTATCCTTTTCGGAGTGGCTTTATGGCGTTGGCATCCATGGTAGCCATCTAAAGAAGAGGAGTTTTCCGATCTAGAGTATGGAGTAGGTTTCCTCCTTATCTCGCCAAGTTGATCCTTCATCTGATGCATCAACTCAATATTGGCATGGACATGTTGGTGTAGTTGTCGGCAGCGGTCTACTAGTTCTCTTGTCAAAGTCTGGAAATAAGCGCCGGTGATGAATTCATTTATGGGTATCGGCAGCAACTGGCTGCGGGCTTTGGATAAATTCGTTGGCTGCCAGCTTCTTCATTCACTTCAACAATATAAGAAGTAGATCTGATATGTCTAACCACGATTGACAATGTTCTTTGAGGAATGGGGGAAGACAGCTACATTTGATAGCAGTCATCACTCTTGGTGTAAGCCATGCGCAATTCTCACTTCATGAGGTAGTGCCGAGGGTTGTATTTCCATAACACACCGACATAGTTAACATGTTGAATTTTCACTAGAAGTTCTGCATGTAGGATGGTTTCAACGAATAGGTCTCGACTAGGAAAGATTCCCCAATCGGCATTATGATCAGGCTCATTTGATTGCCCAGGGGTCTTGTAACACTGGTCAATGACGTATGCATGATTGCGTTCGAGTTGTTTGCAATGCCGATAGGATGGTGAGTTGGTTAAAATGGGCTAACAGATTGGTGTTTATCCCAAACTTTCATCCAGATAGGGGACCTATATAGGGTATTAAGGAAGTCTTCTTGAGGTTGTATGCCATGCTTTTAGTCATGTGGACGTAGAATGATTAAGATGCGTGCATTTGAAGATGGTTCAGCGGTGACCAGTTATGCTTTGAGTCGGTAGAGTAGACAGTGTAGGGGAGTCGTCATATTAGCCGTCGTACCATAGTTGTCAACTCAGGAGTTTGAAAGCTGGTCAATTGGAGGAAGTTGCATTCCACCTTAAAAGCATGATATATTAATCAACCCCAGTTCTTGGCATACTAACTAGGTTCTCCAGCCTTTAGGAGTACGGTTGAGTAGTATTTCTTTACCCATTCCTTGATTGCAACTCAACATTTGTTGTTGTGATCTCCTATGTCTTGTTCAGTCATGGAACAATCAGAAGCATGGATGGAATGTCCCTTCATTAAACTGGTGATTGAATCGACAATGCGGGTGGCCTGCGCTGCGGCTAGGGTTCGGGGTCGTACCCGAAAAAAATTTTATTTAGGCTCTTTTTAGGAAATCTGGGTCGTACCCGAAAATTTTTTTTTTTAATTTCGTATCGATACGAATTGGACACAATTGGATCGATTTGAATTGCAGTTGAGTATCGATACGAATTGGGTGTGAATGGATGGATACGAAGTAGCGCACCCTGGTGGATACGAAGTGGCGCACCCTGATGGATACGAAGCAACGCACCCTGATGGATACGAAGAAGCGCATCGTGATGGATACGAAGAAGCGCATCGTGATGGATACGAAGAAGCGCGCCCTGATGGATTCGAAGTAGATGGATGCGAGGGTCTTGTGTCTCTGATCGATACGAAGACAATGGATTCGAAGTGAGGCTATGCTTATGGATACGAACACTCGGTCCAGATGGGTTCGAAGACATGGATATGAAAATCACCATACTTTCATGGATTCGGAGACATGGATACGAAAATAACCATACTTTCTGGAAACAAATACATGGATACGAAAATACCATATTTTCATGGATTCGAAGACATGGATATGAAAATCTCCATATTTTCATGGATTCGAAGACATCGATACGAAAATCACCATACTTTCATGGATACGAAAAATTGCACTTTTTCTGGATTCGAAAATATGGATATGGAATCTATGATGAATGTAGTTCCTCTTAGATCTGGAGCAATCTGAATAGAATAGAACAAACCACTGAATGTAAGATCTGGATCTCCTCCTTAGATTTTTGCAATCCAACGACGGTAGTAGATCCAACGAGCAGGAGAAAAAACTTGGTTTTTTCTCAGTGAAAGCACCAAAGTGTTTGTACCAAAAATGGGCACAACACTCTTCGGGAGTTATTTGAAGAGATAAAATGAAGAACTTAAATGTAAAACAGAGATTATCTAACAAAAACTCCAATAAACAGAATTGTAAATACGCAGACAAACAATTTAGAGTGGTTCGGCGTATTGCCTACGTCCACTATGAAGTTTTGATGATTTTATTGATTCTCTTTCAATGATTACAAGTGATTACAGCGAACAACAGCGAATTATAGCTTGGAATTCAGATTCAACAGTAAGAATAAGATGCAAATCTCGATCCGGCAGAGTCTGGGTGCTTCAGAATCCAGATCCCTTTTTCTGTTGATTCTGGGGCTCTATTTATAGGCGTAGGAGGCTTAGATTTCGCTCAAACTCCGGGAGACTTGGTCTGGCACGTGAGGGGGCCCACTCGACCGTTTCCAGAAAGTTTGGCCTCGATCTGTGATCGATACGAATTCATTTCGTATCGATCAAGATGGTGTCCAATTAAGCTGAAATTTGGTGGAGACCTCCTTCAGTGTGCATGCAAACTTCCCTTGAAATTTCATTGGATTTGGCTTAGTAGATCGCGAGATATCGTCGATACGAGATGGATTTCAATGCTGGCTGTTCTGCTCGTCTCCATTGCTTCGACTCCATCCTTTCGTGTCGATGACTGCATGCGCTCTCAAGGTGATGTGGCGCGCGCACTTCGCTTCGATCCGCCCTTCACTCCACATTGACCATTTCGACTCCATACATTTCGCCTCGTTTACTTCGATGGGCAACACGTCATCCTAGTTGGTTGACTTGTTGGATACGAACAAGTCACTGGGCACGTGTTCGAAGCAAGGCTTTCTAGTGGATACGAAGTGGTCATGGTCCTCTGATGGATACGAAGCGTATCGCTTCGATCGATACGAAGCGTAGCGCCTCGATGGATGCGAAGTGCAGCGCCCCGGTGGATTCGAAGCAGACATTGGCTGAAGGATACGAAGTGCTTCAATTGCTGGTGTGTACGAAGTCCATCGATACGAGCTCGATGGATACGAGGGAAATCGAGTCGAACCTGGGAACCTCGACGGATTCGAAACTGATTGGTGCGAACCTTGATCGATTCGAACTGGGGCTTCGGTGATGGATACGAAACCATCTAGAGTGATGGATTCGAACTCATCATTTTTCCCCTTCAATTTGATTCGATCATAACTTGAGCGTACGAGCCCGGATTGACTTGAAATTTGAGGTGCTGATTTCTATGATCTTTCTCGTCTTGTCCTATCAATTGTAGCTTATTCTGGGCTCGGAAAAAATTCAGTGATATCCATGGGAGCTATCCTTGTTCTCTAGTCGGTTCCTTGGTGTCCTGGCCTTGCCAAAAGGCAGGATAACAAGGGGTACAGCAATGGGGACAAGTTTGAGAGCTCAAGCACGGAAGGAACTTTCAAACAACTTTCTTTTACTTGTATCAAAGCTTTGTACTTGTAATCAGAATAAAAGAAGAGAAATAACATATAAAGTGGACGTAGGCACATTCTGGCTGAACCACTATAAACCTGTGTGTCTTTTTACAGTTTAGCCCCTGTTTTTCATATATTTGCATAAATCGCTCAAATCACTAAGAATAACATAAGATCTATTAAATCATACAACTTCGAGGTGTTTGTCCATTTTTTGTGCAAACATGAGTCATTGTCCTTTAGCTTGGTAATCTCCCCTGATTTGGTATACTACCAACTGGGAATCGCAAAATATTTCAAGAGATTTTATTCCCAGCTTTCTGGCAAGTTTAAGCCCATCAATAAGAGCTTCATACTCAGCTTCGTTGTTCAAGGAAGTCAAGCTTCAAAGCGTAGAAAATTGATCGATCTTCTGGAGTTACTAGCACAATTTGGGCTCTAGAACAGCGATCATTGGATGCTCCATTCGTATACATTTTCCACCGAATAGTTGGGGCTCCACCACTCTCCGGGAGATCTTCATATGTAGTGAATTCTGCTATAAAGTCTGCTAGTGCTTATCCTTGGTTGGCTCTTCAAGGGAGATAAGTGATGTCGAATTGGCTCAGATTAATGTTCCACTTGAGTAACCTTCCAAACATCTCAGGTCGCTGCAGGACCTCTCATAACAGCTGATTAGTGTAAATATTAATGGGATGAGCCTGAAAATAGGGGCGGAGCTTTCGCGAAGCAATCAACAAACAACATGCCAATTTCTCTATATTTGGGTAGTTCCTTTCAACTCCTGTTAATCGCTTGCTAACATAATAAACTGTTCTATCGATCTGATTCTCCTTATGAAGCAGGGCGGCAGTTATAGCATGTACCGACACGACAAAGTAGATATACAAGTCTTCATGATTTACCGGCTTTAACAAGATGAGAGGCTTCTCTAAGTGGCCACCAAAGCTTGGAGTGGATCTTCAGAATCCTACGTCTATTCAAAGTTCCTTTTCCCTCTCCTAATCAAATCAAAGAAAGGAATACATTTATTGGTGGCTCTAGAAATAAATCGACTTAGGGCGGCAACCTTCCCATTTTTAAGCTTTATACTTATTTGATGGTTTTTGGCGCCTGAATGTTGTGGATTGCTGTTTGTACCAAAATTGGGCACAACACTCTTCGGAAGTCTTTGAAGAGATAAAGTGAAGAAATTAAATGGAAAAAGAGGAATTATCTAACAAAAACTCCAAATTTCAGAAATGAGAATAATTAAAATGCAGGGAGACACAAGAATTTAGAGTGGTTTGGCGTATTGCCTACGTCCACTATGAAGTAGTTTGCTTTATTGATCTTTCTTTGATGTTTACAATTGATTTCAGCAAATTACAGTGAATAACAATGATTTGCAGCAGTGAAATTTCGTTGGTAGCAGCAGCAATGGAGTTCAGATCTGGATCTGGCGGAGTTCGGGCGTTGGAGATCTCAAAGAGGAAGAAGAACCCCTTTTCTGTTGGCTTTGGGGGTCTATTTATAGGTGTAGGAGGCTGATATTTCGCTTAGATCTCGGGAGACCCTCTCTGGCACGTGACCAGGCCCACGCGCCCAAGCCCATGAAGTTTCGGTCCGATCCGTGATCGATACGAACAGATTTCGTATCGATTAAGATTTCATCCAATGGAGTCGAAATTTGGCGTGGACATTCTTTAGCATGCAGGTAGTCTTCTGTGAAAATTTCATAGCATTTGGACTTGTAGATTAGGAGATATGATCGATACGAATTGGGATTCTCGGTAGGCTGTTTGGTTCGACTCGCTCTGTTCGACTCGCTTCCGTTCGACTCGGTGACGTGGCGCTCGAGTCTTTGGGTCATTCTGCCTTTGATGTTGTTTCGATCGAGTCGAACTGTGCATTGATTGAGCAAGTCGAAGTGTGCATTGATAGAGCGAGTCGAAGTGGAGCTTCCTGAGAGATTCGAACAGTGGCTTCGCCAATGGAGTCGAAGTTGATGGAGTCGAACAGTGGTTCGAACAGAGCGAGTCGAAGGAGTCACTTCTGATGGTTGCAAAGCGAGTCGAAGGGAGCGAGTCAAAGTTGGCTTCGGGTGGTTGTGAAGCGATTCGAAGGAGTCACTTCTGATGGTCGTGAAGCGAGTTGAAGGGAGCGAGTCGAAGTGTGCACTCCCTATGGATTCGAACTGGAGCGAGTCGAAGGAGGCTGTTCTTAACCAATTTTGTATCGTTCACAACTTGAGCATACAAACTCGGATTGACTTGAGATTTGGAACGTTGACTCTCATAGACTAGGTTGTCATGTCATATCAATTTTAGCTCGATCTGGACTCGGACAAAATTCGTCAATATCCATAGTGAGCCTGTGTATAACTGATCTCTAGGACGGGCCGTCACTGGTTACTAGTCGATTCCTTGGTGTCACGGCCTTGCCAAAAGGCGGGATAACATTTGCCCCCCAAAGTACATCTTGTGAAAACATGATGTGCTTTGAAGTGCTGCAATCTTCATTCTGAATAGGTGTCGCCCTTTCGATGAAAGCTGTAATCTTCGACTGTTTCATTTGATAATGTAAGTTGTTGACGGTCAATCGCTGTACCCTGTATTGCTGCGACTGATTGCTGTATGCTAGCGGTTAGCCATTTGTTGTTGTAATTGTTATCATATGAGTTTCCAATTCCTGTAAATCTGGAACACTGAATATTAGTCCGTCATACATGCATATATGTTAACCTGACTCTCGTTGACGTTTGTACGTTCACGAGTCGTTGTCAGTTTATTTTATACTGAATTCCGTATCGATCCTCTCCTGAACCGACGTGAAATTCGTGGTAACAACGCTCGATGGTTGTTTTTGAATGTTCCTCCATGACGACCCTCTCCTGAATCAATGCGAAGTATTGAAATATCGAAGACGATTTTATTGAATTTATGAATACGGAGTAAGTAGTTCGACTCGATGGAGTTGGCCTCTGGAAGCCATGATTTGATGGATTCAAACTGCTTATTCGACTCGGTCTTAGATTCGAACTGCATAAGAGTCGGAGTCAAAATGCACAGGAGACCGAGGAGCGAGTCGAATTGCACAGGAGACGGAGGAGCGAGTCGAAATGCACAGGAGACGAAGGAGCGAGTCGAAATGCACAGGAGACGGAGGAGCGAGTCGAAATTCACAGGAGACGGAGGAGCGAGTCTAAATGCACAGGAGACGGAGGAGCGAGTCGAAATGATGGCTTGTATTGCTGCATCGGAGACGGAGTCGAAGACAAGCGATACGAAGGGGAGCTTCGTATCGAGGCACTGGAGAGGGAGTCGAAACGCGTGTTCGAATCCACTGGGATACAAATCGTTTATTCCTTTTTCTTTCGAGTCTATATAAATACTTTGTACTTAGCCATTTTTTCACTTTTTACTTTTCGCTTTCCTGCCTTACTTTCGCATCGCTCTGAGACTCGAGTCAACAAAGAAGAAAACACTTTTTGCCTTCGAACCGATTCATACCATCAATTACTCGAACTATTCTGACAGATCTAGGTAATCCCCCAAGCGAATGCAACGTGTAGACGACGAGACTGGATGTTTAATACCAGACCAATCAGAGTCGTGATCGATCGAGATTCCTTTACGATCGATCGGGATCCCTTCGCCTCAGCTTCGCGTCGATCTGGAGTAGGGGCTTCGAGACGAACTGCGTAGCCTTCGGATCGAGTCGAACTGCGTAGTCTTGGGATTGACTCGAGCTTGAGCCTTTTAATCGATTCGAAGTGATGGCCTTCGGTCGAGTCGAAGTAGCGAGTCGAATTGGAGGTGTTGGGAGCGAGTCGAACTGGAGGTTTGGGAGCGAATCGAACTGGGAAGTCTTGGGATCGATTCGAAGTGTTACGCTCTGATCGATCCGAAATTCCCAGCCTCTTGATCGAGTCGAACTTGCATGCCAACCTTTTAACCGAGTCTAACTCATACGCAAATGGCCATAACTTATCGATGCGAACACGGCTCTCATGAGCGATACGAATCGATCATTAAAAAATCCAAAACTCCTTGCACACTTGAACAATTTATTCCGACGAGCTTCAAACTTGCATAACTGGACTTAACCGTTTCACCTCATACCTGATTGCCTATCGAAGCTCGTCGATGAAACTGGAATTTATCAAAATGACAACAAACTTTAACTTGGAATGATAGTTAATAGCTGGATGGTACGGCTGTGATGGTCAGCGATGACGGTCCTTCCGACTGAATTTCCGAAGTCTCGTCGTTTACATGCTTCCTTCAATCCTGTTGATCTTCTCAAATGATATACAGTATTGCACTGCACAACACACTCACACACTTTACACTGGGGGATGCACGAGCGTTATTTGTCAGTTTAACAATGATTTTTCATAAGCTAGCTATTCATGGAACCCTCATGTTCACAGCAGCAGGAACTCCGAGTTCTATTCCTCCAACCATAGAGATACAGGTTATTGAAGCCGAAGTTATAGACCCAGCTCCGGACGATTGTCCGGGTGCCCGGTTTATTTGTAATCCGCTAGATTTAGTGCCGTCAGGTATCTCCGAAGATATGCTAGGACAGATTTGCTTGAGGCACGGCTTGTCGCTCGATGACGTGCTACTTCCTGGGCCAAATGACAGGCCGCACGATCCCCCGGAAGGGTTTACTGCTTTCAATCGTCACGCTTGCACAGCGGGGACACTCCCTCCCTTCAACCAATATATAAGGGAGATGTTATCATTTCTTGGCATAGCTCCATCTCAGCTACATCCCAACGGGTATGCCTTGTTGAACAGCACATTTGTCATGTTTATGGAGATCCTCTTTCGACCGCCGAAGCCGATCGAAATCAGATATTTATTCAACGTCAAGAGCCGTGGAGACAGCCCTTCTTTCACCTTCCTGGAAGCGGTCAGAAACTGCCACATTGTACTGGGCTCCTAGGGAAGGCTAAGTTATTATAAAACCGAATGGTTCTACGTTCGGTGCCCCCTGGATTCGCTAGGCGGTGGTTGGATAGATGTAAGTGTTGCCCTTTCTCTCTTGAATCATTGAGATATTAGTAACTGACTTCAAAACTGACATACTTTTCCTTTTTTATAGCTGCAATCTCTCGTCCTGACGGCGCATACTTCAGAGAGCTTGTTCGGATCCTTCAAGCATTTCCAGGCGAAGAGAGGCATATCGACTTGGTTCTGTCTGATAGAAATTTGAGGACTGTCGGGCTGATAGAACGGAGGTAGAGCATACATCTGGAAGGGACACATAGAGTGGTCCCGAGGAAACGGGTGAAGCGCAAAGCGCCCGTAGTCGTGATAGCCGAAGAAGTTGATCCAGAAAGAATGCCTACCGATACCGAGCTCCCAGCTGGGCCTTCTGCCGATGTCCAGGATTCGGGAGGAAGAAGAAAAGGCAAGGCTGCTGCTTACAAACGCTATAAATCTAAGAGATTTAAATCCGTGGTCGTATCTTTACCTTTCCCGGGGATTAGAATTTCGGAGGCTCCTCCCCCGCAAGTAGAGAGTCCTTTTGCAGGGCTCGCTGATATTCCGATTCTGGATTTTGTGTCATCTCAACATGACGCCGGGATGGAGGAGCTTGATAATGCTCTCGAACTGAGCGGGTCGCTTGCTATGAGTGCGGCCGACATTTCCGGTTGGTCGGGGGGCTGCGCATGCATACACTTCACTACACTACATGATTCACAACTGTAAATCGTCCAACTTAGGAAATCATTAACTCTTCTTTCGTTTTTCATTTTCAGGTACTATGTTTGGAAGGGGATCGATGCTCGGGAATCTCCACTCAGCCCGAAAGGCCTCTTCTTATTATGATTCCCACAGGAGGGATTCGGATAGAGATCGCGATCGCGAGTATTCTAATCAGGATAGGTATGGGCGTGATAGGGACAGAGAACACAGACATCGGCCTAGATCACGCTCTCCTCCTCCTAGACTCCCATCTCCACCCCCAATTATTGTTTCACACCCACCAGAGCTTTCTCGTCACAGGCCATCTTCTCATACTTCTAGATCTGAGTCTCATCTTCAGAGAGTTGAGACCACGGCCTCCATAATTGCAGAGCAGGTCCCCACCGAGCCCATAGGAGAAGGGGCCCTTAAACTGGCTCAGATGCGGAAGAAATTTCCGAACATTTGCTTCGATGGCTATGTCTTCCCACCACAATTGAAAAGAATTTCGTCTGGAGTGGAAAATACGATGCATGAGTACGTTCATGACATCTACACCCAGTACAGAGAGTGGGTAAAGGCTGCGGAGAAGGCTTCTAAGGTGGCAGTTGAGCGAGCCAAAGCACTCGAGAAAATGGAATCCGATCTTGCTCAAAGGGACCGGATCATTCAAGTGCTCACTGCTGAGGCCGAGTCTTCTCGGAAATCCGAAATTGAGGGCATTAAAAAGGCCGATGAAGCGAAAGCGGCAATGGAGAGGTTGGGGTAGACACATATTGCCCTGGTGGAGGAGATGGGCCACCGGAACACCAAAGTCACTGCCGGCGGGATGCGGCGGTCAAGGAGCTTAACGAACTCAAGACCAAATTTGCTGATATGGCCAAGGAGAAAGATGATGCGAACAACGCAGCCCAGGAGGCGTGCGAACAAGCTGTCCTACTCAGGGATGAACGGGATGCGGCCGTGACTAAAGTCCACAAGGTGGAGGCTAAGGTGGAGGAAAAAGTGAAGTTGGCCGAGTCCAGGCTAGAGGCTGACATCGAAGACCTCCTCGTTGTTTACAACGCTAACGTGCTGAGGCACATGGGTCTAGCCTGGCTCGATGATTTTTCGGCGCATCTCTATAATGCTTGGAGCCGACTGGTTGAGGAGGAGAAGGAGGCGCATCAGGGCGAGTCTGTGGATGAATTCGAACTCGAGAATCGCATTCTGACTGAGGATGAAAAGAAGATTCTCCACGAGTCGATGATTCTGCGTGAGAAGGAAAGACTTGGCGCCCAGCACTTTGAAGTGTGAGAGGGTTCTGGAGTTGACCACCATGAAGCAAGTCTTGAAGTTCCCGCGTCAACCCAGCCCGAATCCTCGTCTGCGGTCGATCCCCAGGCCATTCCTGCTTATAATCCAGATCAACCGCAGATGTCTTTGGCTACAACGCAAGTTACTGATGCCGCTCTGCCGCCTACGAGTCAAACTGAGGAAGGTATTCTGAACATTCCACATATCTTTCTTAAGTCGAAATCTTCGATCGAGTTAAGTTTTAACAGTTCTCTCATTCTTTGTCCAGTGATCGATGCTGCACCGGCCATGCCTTCTGCTACTCAAGAACCATATCAAACGCAGGAGGCTATCATGATCGAAGCAATCACCATGAGTATAGCTGCTTCGCTTGACGATCTGCAGGGAGGTACGATTATGTTTGACGAGTAGCTGATGGATGAACTCTTTCGTCGTCACGACGATCCTCTTGTTGACTTCTCATCTGTCATGAGTGGAACTGATCCTGCTGCAAGTTCTTCGATGCCGACTGCTGATGCTCCTAGCGGGGCTCAAGCAGTAACTGAAGAGGAAATGTTTGCTCAAATCGACGCTGAAATGGCAGCAGCGACTCATGGTGGCAGTTTTGGAGGTGGGATGGCAGCACCAGGACCTACTCCGCTTAGCATGATATCTCCCAGTGGCACTGTTGTCATTACCAGCGTGCCCATCCCACCTTCTATACTCGATCCTGTTCCTCCGACTCTGCCCATAGAGAGCATTCCTATCCACTCGAGTTCGGAGGAGGATGTTGATATAATGCCCTCGCCTGAAGACCAATCGCCGAAAAGCAAAGGCTCGAAGAGGAAGATTAGCGGTGGCTCTAGTGGGTCTACACCGAGGAGGAAGCCAAGGAAGAAGAAAGATTAAACATGCTTTCCCGGTCTATTTTGACTTGAATTTTGTTAGCCGTGTATAGATGCGGGTTCGGCCCCTGCTAGTAGGAATTTTTGTAAACTTGTACACGAACTTCTTTTATAAACAATGGAAATGAAACTTCTCTTTTTTGACTTCTTTTCTGTCATTGTGTATTTGTCCAAGTGTTTCAATAACTGAAGTGTACTTGTGAAGTTTTAGCTTTCGAATCAAGTTTGTTTTTGTTCGCCAAGTTCGGAAACTGTGGACATGGTTTGCGACCGAGAAGCAGGTTGAATTTTGACGTCGCATTGCTTCAGTCGATGGTTGATGCTTAAGTCTTGCCCCCAGTCTTGGTGGTGTGTTATAAAACATCAGTCAGCGATTGCTTCTCGTCTTCATCATGTTGAGCCTAGTGCCAATGAACGGATGTTTGAGTCAAGTGGAGACCGAGTGGTTTTTCCGCGCTTGTCAGATCGTCGATGATCATATCCGCACTCCGGGGATTCTCATTTGTTTACCGGCGGTTGGTCACGCCGGCTTAAGCTTTAATCATATGTCCGCGACCTGGGAACTTGGAATTGACATTTGTACTCCGACCCGCGCTTTGGGAGTTTGGAGTTGATATCTATACTCCGCTTCGCACTTTGGGAATACGGAGTTGGTGTTTATACTCCGGTTCGCACTCTGGGAACTCGGAGTTGATGTTTATACTCCGACTCGCGCTCTGGGAGTTCGGAGTTGATGTTTATACTCCGCTTCGCACTCTGGGAATACGGATTTGATGGTGTTTATACTCCGGTTCGCACTCTGGGAACTCGGAGTTGATGTTTATACTCCGCTTCGCACTCTGGGAATTCGGAGTTGATGTTTATACTCCGGCTCACACTTTGGGAGTTCGGAGTTGATGTTTATACTCCGACTCGCGCTCTGAGAGTTCGGAGTTGATGTTTATACTCCGCTTCACACTCTGGGAATACGGATTTGATGGTGTTTATACTCCGGTTCGCACTCTGGGAACTCGGAGTTGATGTTTATACTCCGCTTCGCACTCTGGGAATACAGAGTTGATGTTTATACTCCGACTCGCACTCTGGGAGTTCGGAGTTGATGTTTATACTCCGCTTCGCACTCTGGGAATACAGAGTTGGTGTTTATACTCCGGTTTGCACTCTAGGAATTCGGAGTTGATGTTTATACTCCGCTTCGCACTCTGGGAATATGGAGTTGATGGTGTTTATACTCCGGTTCGCACTTTGGGAACTCGGAGTTGACGTTTATACTCCGCTTCGCACTCTGGGAATACAGAGTTGATGTTTATACTCCAACTTGCGCTCTTGGAGTTCGGAGTTGATGTTTATACTCCGCTTCGCACTCTGGGAATACAGAGTTGGTGTTTATACTCCGGTTCGCACTCTGGGAACTCGAAGTTGATGTTTATACTCTGCTTCGCACTCTGGGAATACGGAGTTGATGTTTATACTCCGACTCGCGCTCTGGGAGTTCGGAGTTGATGTTTATACTCCGCTTCGCACTTTGGGAATACGGAGTTGGTGAAGGATTGTCGTGTATCAATCCTTTTTTGACTTTGGTGTGATGGCTTGCCCCCGAGCTTGGGTTTCACTTAGCGAGTGATTGGTTTCATCGCAGCCACTCTCTATTTGAATAAATTCCACCGTATGGTGAAACTTAGCTCTCCATGCATAGTGATGGTCATATGAAGCATTTCAAGTAAATCACAGCTCTGGCTCGAAGAGATTGCATTTTATTGATGAAATAAGAAAGTATGGCAAAGTCAGTTGCCTTATTACAAGTTCTAATTTCGAAATGCAGAAACGAATTGCAAAAAAGGAAAGTAAACTAAATGGATAAAGTTAGCCTGTCATGTGTAATAGCGGCGAAGGCTCTCGCTATTCCAAGCTCTTGGTAGAGTAAGACCGTCGACGGTTGATAACTTGAATGTGCCATCTCCGAGCCTTCGTTCAATAACATACGGTCCTTCCCATGTCGGTTTCATATGGAAAGGAACTGGATAGATTCTTTTGAGGACGAGATCGCCTAGTTCAAAGGTTCGCGGGCGGACCTTGGTGTTGTACAATCAGGCGACTCGACTTCGATGTGCAGCTGCCCTCAAATCAGCTTCTTCGCGCTTCTCATCTAGTAGATCGAAAGATTCGGCAAGTAATATAGCATTTGTCTTTGGATCATAGTATGTCACACGATAAGAAGGTACTTCTAGTTCAACCGGAATAACGGCTTCTGAACCGTAAGAGAGAGAGAATGGAGTGTGGCCGGTCGCGGTCTTGTGGGTTGTTCGGTAAGCCCATAGAGCCATAGGAAGTTCATCGACCCACTTGCCCCCGACCTTTTCCAGTCGTTTTTTCAGGATGGATTTTATAACTTTATTAACTTCTTCGACCTGTCTGTTTGCCTGAGGGTGTGCAACTACAGAGAATTTCTTTTGGATGTGAAATCATTTGCAGAAATCTTTAAATTCAGCACTGTCGAATTGGGTTCCGTTGTCCGTAATAATGGTGTGCGGGAGACCAAATCGACAGATGATGTTACGAACCACAAAGTTGATTACTTTCTTCGTTGTAATGGTAGCAAGAGCTTCGGCTTCAGCCCACTTTGTAAAGTAATCAACTGCGACGATGGCGTACTTCGCACTACCTTTTGCCAAGGGTAGAGCACCGATGATGTCGATGCCCCACATTGCAAACGGCCATGGGCTGACCATTTGCGTTATCTCGGTGGGAGGAGCTCTAGGAATTCGGGCATATTTCTGGCACCTATCACATTTCTTTGCATAGTCCAACGCATCACGATTCACGGTAGGCCAGTAATATCCGTAGCAGAGTATTTTCTTGGCAAGTGCTTGCCCCCTGGTGTGATCGCCACATTCTCCCTCGTGCACATCGCGCAATACTTGTTTAATTTCATCGTGAGCGATACACCAGAGTAGGGGGACTGAGTACCCCCTTCTGTACATGAGTCCATTGTGGATGGTAAATCGTGAGGCCTTCCGATGAACTTGTCTCTTTTCACTCCTGTGCTCCGACAGGGTTCCGTGCTCAATGTAATTTCTAAGTGGGGTTATCCATGAATCCTTTTCGGGAACGGTTTCGCATACCCAGTTTATTTATGTCCGGTCGATGCTTAGGGAAGATAGCGTTTCTACGGGAACGAGGCCCATTTGCTGAGCTTCACCTATGCTGGCTAGCTTCGCCAATGAATTGGCCTTTTGGTTGCGCTCCCGAGGTATACAATAGATGGCGTAGTACTCGAACTGATTCAGTACTTCCTAAACTCGAGCTAAGTAGGCTGCCAACCTTCGATCTCTTGCTTGATTCTCTCCCCGTACTTGACACACAATCAATTGCGAGTCGCAATAAATTTCAACTGCGATTATTCTCAAATCCCTAGCAAATTTTAAGCCAGCTAAGAGGGCTTCGTATTCAGCTTCATTATTAGTCGCATGAAAATCGAACTTCACAGCATAGCATATGGATCGGCCTTCGGGGGTTTCGAGTACAACACCAGCGCCCGAACACCGGTTGTTTGATGCACCATCAGTATACAGCTTCTAGACGTATTCGGGGGAATTACTGCTTTCGGGCAAGTCCTCTGGAATGGTAAATTCAACTATGAAATCAGCGAGGACTTGTCCTTGGATTGCTTGTCTTGGAGTGTAAGTAATATCAAATTGACTCAGTTTGATGTTCCACTTGAGTAACCTACCAGACGTCTCAGGCCGCGAAAGGACCTGTCGTAACGGCTGGTCGGTGTAAACAACAATGGGATGTGCCTGGAAATATGGTCGGAGTTTTCTTGATGCAATTACAAGGCAGTAGGCCAACTTTTCTAGCTTTGGATAGTTCCTTTCAGCCCTAGTCAACCATTTGCTGACGTAGTATACTGGTTTCTATATCCCGTCTTCTTCTCGAACCAAGGCAGCGCTGATAGCATTTTCTGATATCTCCAAGTATGTATACAACTTCTCATGATCAATAGGCTTTTACAGTATTGGCGGTGTGGATAGATGTTGAACTAGTGCTTGGAAAGCGCCCTCACACTCCGTGGTCCATTCAAAGTTTCGCTTCCCTTTTCAGATCAGATCGAAGAAGGGAATGCATTTGTCAGTGGACTTTGAAATGAACATGCTCAACGCTGCTACTTTTCCATTGAGACTCTGGACTTGCTTTATAGTCTTGGGAGTTTCAAGATTTCTGATTGCCCAAATCTTTTCAGGATTAGCTTCGATTCCCCGGGCGTTAACGATGAACCCAAGGAACTTTCCGGATGCAACTCCAAAGTGACATTTCAGTGGGTTGAGCTTCATTTTGTATTCTCGAAGTATGTTGAACATAATTTCCAGATCTTTAACATGGTCGGTGGAGAGTCGTGACTTCACAAGCATGTCGTCTATATATACTTCCATTGTTTTCCCGATTTGATTGGCAAACATTCGATTGACCAAACGTTGATAAGTAGCCCCGGCATTCTTGAGTCCGAATGGTATAACCTTGTAATAGTAAAGTCCTAGATTGGTTACGAAGCTGGTATGTTCTTGATCAGGTAAATGCATCGGTATCTGATTATAGCCTGAATACGCGTCCATGAAGGATAAGAGTTCATGCCCAGCCGTCGAATCTACTAGTTGATCAATTCTGGGAAGCGGGAAACTGTCTTTGGGGCACGCTTTATTCATATCGGAATAATCGACACATGTTCTCCACTTCCCGTTTGGCTTTCGGACGAGCACGAGATTTGACACCCATTCGGGATATAGAGCGTCCCGAACGAACCCATTCGCTTTAAGCTTTTCTACTTCTTCTCTAAGGGCGGCAGATCTCTCTGGATCCATACCACACCTTTTCTGTTTTACCGGGACATGCTGCGGGTCAATGTTCAGGGTATGGCTCGCGATGTCCGGCGAGATCCCACACATGTCAGAATGCGTCCAGGCGAATACGTCAAGATTCACTCGCAGAAATTCAACCAATTCCTCTTGAGTTTTCTGGCTTAGCTGAGATCCAATCTTTATCATTTTCGAGTCATCGTCATTGTCAACCGGGACATCAATCGTCAGTTCGGCCGGGGATGCTTGACTTTCTTTAGACTCTCCTTCGTCTTTAGTTTCTCTTGGGTCAAGATCCTTGAGGAATTGGCTGGGGTGCCCGGGCCTGGGCCCGGGCGTTAATTGTCAATTATCGGCGAAACGGACACAGAGAGATTCCTCTACGCCCTTTCCTTTCTCCTTTCGTTGCGCCTCCCGCAACTTAGCAACATAACAGGCGCTGGCGGTAGCTTGATCTCCCTGAATGATTCCTATTCCATGATCAGTGGGAAACTTTAAAGTGAAACACCACGGGGCGATGGCTACCCTGAATTCAGCGAGGGCCGGTCGGCCCAAGAAAGCATTGTAAGGGGAGTCTAAGTCCAAAACAATGAACTGCAACATCTGTACTCTCCGACGTTGTCCAACTCCCAACTCTACTGGCAGTTCCACCATTCCAGTGGGTATAGTAGCACTTCCGTTGAAACCATGGACTCAAGATTGACAAGGCTTCAAGTCCGTGGCTTCCATTTTTATTTGATCATAAGCTCGCTTGAACAAAATATTCACAAAGCTCCCACTGCCAACTAAGATCCTCTTCATCCAAGGGGGACCTACTTGTGCTGAGATGACCAGTGGATCGATAGTGGGGGCTTCGACTTTATCAGCATCTCTGTTCCTGAACACGATATCATCTGTCATCGTCTTCTGTTGCTTGGCCGGAGCTCCTTCATCAAAGTTACTACAACACTCGAAGTCCGCATGCCTGATAGAACTGGCATACGACTCCATTTCCTTCCAGCTTCGATCTGCTGGGTGAGGACCACCACTTATCATATTGATAACTAACCTCCCGCCTGTATGAGCGGGTTCCTCCTGTCTTTCCTGATTCGGCGCACGATTCTAATTTGATGGGCCCGCACCACCAGACTGCGGCGCCCGCACATACTGATCCAGCTTTCGCTCACGTATCAGTTTTTCAATAAGGTCTTGTAAGTGACGACACTCATTGGTGTTGTGGCCATAACTCTCATGGAATCTATAGAATTTTCCTGTTTGGATTTGTCTCTCAGTTGGCGGTTTTGGGGCAGGTTTCTTATATTGCATGGTATTGCAGGTCTGCAAATACACATTTTCCAACGACGTGTTCAATGGAGTGTAAGTATCGTACATGGAAGCTTTATGTCGTGGACCACGATTCTGATCGCGTTTTTTGTTCTAATTTCCATTGTCCCTCTGCTGATTCTGTTTATTTTGGACGTTCAACTGAATTTTCCCCGAACTATCTCCGGATTGTTTAACAGCGATGTTACTTTGTATTCCTTCGATGTTGGGCCCTGCATCATCCTGCTTCCTAGACTGTTTCACATCCTCCCTTCTCAGGAATTGGGCTGCCTTGGAATAGAAACGGTCCAATGACGCAGGTGGTTTTCCGGCTAACCAATTTCCGAACTCGGAATCAGCATCAATCCCCTTAGTCAATGCCATCAAGATAGAGTTATCATTGGGATTGCTTATTTCTGCACACGCGGCATGGAATCGCTCCAAGTAACATCTAAGTGTTTCTCCAGGAGCTTGTGTAACACTAGATAGAGTGTTAACATCCTTAGGCCTCGCCACGTGCATACAGAATTGTTCGACAAACTTGGTGGCCTTCTGGTCAAAGTTAGAGATGGATCGTGGTGGCAAACGAGTGAACCACATGGTAGCGATGCCCCCTAGGGAAATGGGGAAACTGCGGCACTTTACTGCGTCATCAGCTCTCGCAGCATTCATCGGCCATTCATATTTCAGGATGTGTTGATTGGGATCAGAACTTTCTTCATAAACTGGCAAAGCTGGCATCCTGAAGTGCCGAGGTGGTTAAGCATATAATACGTCATCGGTGAAAGGGGTATGACTCCGTGAGTTTCCCCAGTCGTCATTACTGAGACCCTGACTTTCACGGATCATTTGATGAATCATTGTTAGTATATCCGGCGTTCGGATGCAGGGAGCATGCTGTGCCAAGGTGTGGTCGGGTTCCACAGCGCGAGTCTAGACCAGACGCGGTCGACGGTCCGTGCCTCGCCTCCTTGGTTCAACATCCTCAGGGACATAAGGCTCAGGAGTCTGCTCTCATTGGTTACGCTGAGGATCAGCTTGGTTTCTAGCATCACCTCCTCGTCCAGCAGTGGTGGTAGCAACAATGTTTCCTGTGACATTGTAAGGAGCAGCTCCTCCCCGAGTTGAAGGTTCTGTACGGATACTAGCAGATGGTCTAGCTCTAGGTTGCCCAAGATTCGAAGCAGGTTGGTGTCCCGTGGCTTGGGTGTAGCTTACACCTAGCCGTGGGCGTGTGGATCTGATTTGGCCATCAGAGGAGGCTGAACTCTCCGTGGAAGAATAAGAACCTTGGTCTCTTCTGGATCTTCTTCGCCATTGGCGATTTAGCTGGTTAGTCAACTCTGTGTTGGCGCGCAATTGTTCAGTTAGCTGCTGTCGACTTTGGGTCAACTCTTGAAGCAATGTCTGGAATTCTTGTCTAGTGATTGGACCTGATGGATCTGAAGCTCCTGCAGCATTTTGGTTGGATGGAGGTGATTGCATGGGATTTTGTCGGTCCCGTGCTCCTTGATCAGCAGCTGTAGAAGTGGTACGTGTGCTCACCATAGTGAGGCGATGAAAGTCCTTTCCTAGATCTAATTGCAATCTGAATAGAATGGAAGGGCTTCAAATTTCTAGATCTGGATCTTCTTCTTAGATTTATGCAATCCAATATAGATAGGAGATCCAAAGAGCAGGAGAAAAATTGGGTTTTTTCTCAGTGAAAGCACCAAAGTGTTTGTACCAAAATTGGGCACAACACTCTTCGGAAGTCTTTGAAGAGATAAAGTGAAGAAATTAAATGGAAAAGGAGGAATTATCTAACAAAAACTCCAAATTTCAAAAATGAGAATAATTAAAATGCAGGGAGAAACAAGAATTTAGAGTGGTTCGGCGTATTGCCTACGTCCACTATGAAGTAGTTTGCTTTATTGATCTTTCTTTGATGTTTACAATTGATTTCATCAAATTATAGCGAATAACAATGATTTGCAGCAATGAAATTTCGTTGGTAGCAGCAGCAATGAAGTTCAGATCTGGATCTGGCGGAGTCCGGGCGTTAGAGATCTCAAAGAGGAAGAAGAACCCCTTTTCTGTTGGCTTTGGTGGTCTATTTATAGGTGTAGGAGGCTGATATTTCGCTCAGACCTCGGGAGACCCTCTCTGGCACGTGACCAGGCCCGCGTGCCCAAGCCCATGAAGTTTCGGTCTGATCCGTGATCGATACAAACAGATTTCGTATAGATCAAGATTTCATCCAATGGAGTCGAAATTTGGCATGGACATTCTTTAGCATGCACGTAGTCTTCTGTGAAAATTTCATAGCATTTGGACTTGTAGATTAGGAGATATGATCGATACAAATTGGGATTCTCGATAGGCTGTTTGGTTCGACTCGCTCTGTTCGACTCGCTTCCGTTCGACTCGCTTCCGTTCGACTCGGTGACGTGGCGCTCGAGTCTTTGGGTCATTCTGCCTTTGATGTTGTTTCGATCGAGTCGAACTGTGCATTGATTGAGTGAGTCGAAGTGTGCATCGATAGAGCAAGTCGAAGTGGAGCTTCCTCAGAGATTCGAACAGTGGCTTCGCCAATGGAGTCGAAGTTGATAGAGTCGAACAGTGGTTCGAACAGAGCGAGTCGAAGGAGTCACTTCTGATGGTCGTGAAGCGAGTTGAAGGGAGCGAGTCGAAGTTGGCTTCTGGTGGTTGCGAAGCGAGTCGAAGGAGTCACTTCTGATGGTCGCGAAGCGAGTCGAAGGGAACGAGTTGAAGTTGGCTTCGAAGTTGGATTCCCCGATGGTTGCGAACAGAGCGAGTCGAAGTGTGCACTCCCTATGGATTCGAACTGGAGCGAGTCGAAGGAGGCTGTTCTTAACCAATTTTGTATCGTTCACAACTTGAGCATACGAACTCGGATTTACTTGAGATTGGAACGTTGACTCTCATAGCTTAGGTTGTCATGTCATATCAATTTTAGCTCGATCCGGACTCGGACAAAATTCGTCGATATCCATAGTGAGCCTGTGTATAACTGATCTCTAGGACGGGCCGTCACTGGTTACTAGTCGATTCCTTGGTGTCACGGCCTTGCCAAAAGGCGGGATAACAATTGCTCAAATCTTCTCGGGATTAGCTTCGATTCCATGAGCATTGATGATGAAACCCAAGAACTTTCCTGATGCAACACCAAAAGAACATTTCAGAGCATTGATCTTCATTTTGTAATATTGGGGAATATCAAACATTTTCGCTAAGTCTCTAATATGGTCGCTTAATCGTCATGACTTCATGAGCATATCATCCACGTATACGTCCATCGTCTTTCCAATCTGATCTTTAAACATTCGGTTGACCAGGCAATGATAAGTTGCTCTAGCATTTTTCAATCCAAATGGCATTACCACATAGCAATATAATCCGACGTCGGTAACAAAGCTCGTGTGCTCCTGATCGGGAATGTGCATCGGGATTTGATTATATCAAGAGTACGCATCCATGAAAGATAGTAACTCGTGTCCTACTGTTGAGTCCACCGGCTGGTCAATCCTCGGAAGGGGAAAACTATCTTTTGGACATGCCTTGTTTAAGTCAGAATAGTCAACGCATATTCGCCACTTTCCATTTGCCTTTCTCATAAGTACAGAATTAGATACCCATTTAGGGTAGAGGGTGTCACGAATAAACCCATTGCTTTTGAGTCTATCCACCTCCTCTTTAAGGGCAGTAGATCTCTCTGGATCCATGCCGCACATTTTCTGCTTCACCGGGACATGCCTCGAGTCGATATTTAACGCGTGGCTCACAATGGCAGGTGAAATCCCTCACATATCAAAGTGAGTCTAAGTGAACACATCAAGATTCACTCAAAGAAAACCAGCAAGTTCTTTCATCATCGGCGGGCTGAGATGTGATCTGATCTTTAGGACTTGTGACGTGTCGTCGTGGCTGACCGTGATGTCAATCATCAGCTCAGCCGGTGCAACCTTGGTTTCTTTGGACTTCTCCTCATCATCCCTTGGATCTATGTCTTTATAGAACCAACTATGGCACCCGAGCCAAGGCCTAGGCACTGGTTGTCAATCTTCGGTAGTTTGGATGCAGAGAGACTTGTCCACACCCTTACTTTTCTCCTTCCGTTGAGCATCTCTCAATTTAGCCACATAGCAGGCACGTCTGGTCACTTGATCACCATGCACAACTCCTATACTGTTATAAGTTGGGAACTTCAAAGTCAAACACCACGGGGCAAGAGCTTCTCGGAATTCAGCTAGGGCTGGTCGGCCTAGAAAAGCACTGTATGGAGAGTCAACATCCAAGACAATAAATGACAACATCCGCACTCTCCTGCAGTCACCTTCTCCCAACTCTACGGGAAATTCAACATATCCGACAGCTTCGGTCGCAATACCGTTAAAGCCATGAATGCGGGCTTTAAACGGTTTCAAATCCTTGGCTACCATCCTCATCTAATCGTAAGCCTTTTTGAAAAATTATATTTACGGAACTTCCACAGTCAACCAAGATCCTCCTAACTAAAGCATGGCCAATCATGGCCGAAATGACCATTGGGTCGAACGTCGGTGCCCCCACCTTATCTGCATCTCTGTTTCTGAATATAATGTCATCTTCCATCATACGCTGCTATTTAGTCGGAGCCCTATCCTTTGTATTTGAACAACACTCAAAATTCATATGCTTAATTGCGCAAGCATAGCGCTCCATCTCGTGCCAGCTCTTATCGTAAGATGTAGTCCTCCGACTATCCAATTAATCACTAATCTTCCACCAGTCTGCATAGGCTTCTCAGTACTGTGTGGGGCTTGTCCTCGGTTGGGGTCGGATGTCCATTGCCCGCTATCCTGCGTGGTTTTAACAAATTACTGTAACTTTCTTTCCCAAATCAGTTTCTCGATAACATCCTGGAGATGCCTACACTCATTTGTGTTGTGACCATAGCATTCATGGAACCGGCAATATTTTCCAATCTGCTTTTGCTTCTCCATCGATTCCTTCGTAGTGGCTTCCTATATTGCATGGTATTGCATGTAGACAAGTAGACATTTTCTAAAGACATATTCAGCGGTGTGTAGGTATCACACATTGGAATCATTGGCTTTCCTCTTCCAGAATCCCTCTTTCATTCATGGTTCCTATCACTACCTTTCTTTTGCTGATTCGGTTTATTTTGGACATTTACTTGAACTTTTCTGGTGCTCTCCCCAAACTACTTCACTGCAATTTTGCTCTGCACTCCCTTTCTACTCGGTCCGACAACATTCTTCTTCCTATAGCGTCTAAATTCCTCTTTCCTAAAATACTGAGCTGCTTTGGCATAGAAACACTCCAATATCATGGGTGTTTTGCCAGCTAACCAATCGCTAAAGTCTGATTCTGGATCAATTCCTCTTGTTACCGCCATCAATATTGAATGGTCATTCAGATTACTGACTTCTGTGACAGCCATATGAAATCTCTCCAAGTAATCTTTCAGTGATTCTCCCAGAGCCTAGATCACGCTTGATAGGGACATTACATCTTTGGGGTGAGTTGCGTGCATACAGAACTGCTCCACAAATTTGTCAAATCTAGAGATTGACCATGGGGGTAATCTCGTAAACCACACCGTTGCTATGACAGAGAGAGTGATGGGAAAACACCTGCATTTTATGGCATCATCATCTCATGTAGAATCCACCAGCTATTAATATCTCAGATATGTTGCCTGGGATCGGTTTTTCCCTCATAGCAGGCATTGATGGCATGCTAAATCTCCTTGGATACTCCACATGTAAATATTTTCTATGAATGGGGTATGGCTTCTTGAGATCCCCTAATCATCATTGGTCAAACCCTTATTCTCACTTACTAGCTGTCTGACCATAGCCGACAAGTCCAACGTTTGGATAGCTAAAGCCAAGCGATAATCGTGCTTCACCTCACGTGAATGGTCCGGTCATTGTCTACGGGCCTTTCCATGCCTTCTTGGCTCAACATTCTCTCGGGGTGCATCGTGTGCATTCACATTGTCATCATTCTGGAGAGGTAACTGATCTGCATTTACTTAAACTCCAGCATCCAGATCAATTGCAGCATCACCAGTGTGTATTCTTCCCGTCATTTGATGCGAACCACCTCCAAGAGTTGGATCGGCGTCGATCGTTCTAGATGGATCGATACCGATTGTTATCACTCTGTTTGGATCGGTCAGGTGGTGGCAGGTCGATGTTTCAACATGCTATCTATCAGTTCTACGACGTCTTCGTCTGTGATAGTCGTCTGATGAAATTAAGCTCTCCGATGTAGAATAGGGAGTTGGCTCTCTCCTAGCTTTCCTACGTTGTTGATCTCTGAGATGATTCATAAATCGATATTGGCTTGAATCTGCTGGTTCAACTATCGGGGGCTATCAATGAGGTCTCTCATCAGATTTTGAAAATCAGCTCTTGTAATGGAATCAACTGGTTTTGGACATCAACTGGATTGGTAGTATTAACATCTACTAGTAGATCGCTCTAGCCTACTTGCTGGATGCTAGTGTTCTCATTTATTTCTATGTTTTGGGAGGTAGCGATTGTTATCCTTAGACTTTTGCAAATCTAAATAGAATGAATAAGCTTCTTAAAGACAATTCTGGATCTCTTTGAGGAATTTATGCAATCCAGTAGCAACAAAAGAATCCTAACAGGGCCGAGAATCTCTTTCTCAATGAAAGCACTAAAATGTTTGCACTAAAAATTGGCATAACCTAATAGAGAGTTTGTATAGAAATAAATGAAGAAAAATCAATGAAAACAGAGGAAATAAACAATATAACATAATGTAGGCAATGACGAGAAGACAACGATTTATAATGGTTCGACGTTGAAGGCCTACGTCCACTTTAGATAAAATAACTTTATTAAACACTTGAATTACTGAGTACAGGAGGATGGATTGGAGTCAAAGCCTTGGTTACAAAGAAATGCAAAGTAACAAGCAGCGTAAAGATCCCTTAACAATAACAATCAAGTCTATATTTATAGGAGAAGACGGTGAAATATCTTCCTAAAATTTCGACGATGGAGTCTCCAGATCTAGAAGAGGTCATGATATCGATAGCGGGTCCACATCCTTAAGAATAACGATCGACGCCGATCGTTATATTGGCTTGCTTTGGCATGTGATCGATATGGTGGGCTCCGCTCTTTAATATATTGATGCTCCCAACGTTTATTCTGTATTTGACCTATAGATTTTGAGATATCGATCGATTTCCATTGCGTTGAACTGTAATATCGATACGATACGATCCATAATAGGCGAATATGGATTGTACCCGATCTATTTTTTGCACATGGTGTATTTTCGTACTTTTATCATTCTATTGAGTCCTTCTTTTGCTTTCACTCCACCACTACTTTATATTATCATCTGTGCCTGATTTCTTGTCTTTGTTATGGTTAATCTGATTTGTCAATCCCGATGACAGTCGAGTTTAACTTGTCTAATCAGTTTGAATATAGCCGGACCAAAAGGCTGGATAACATGAATAAAATCAAAATTTATTAATATTACCTTATTCTTAATTAATTATATGTTAATTAAGTGTGAAGTCTAAAATGGTATGAATACATCAAATATATTCATATTTTAAAAGGTGTGGCAAACATGTGGAACTTATAATAAGTGTAATTGCTTTGTATTTAAGGATGAGAACGAACATGAAATCAGATTTAGATATAATCACATCAAGATCTAAAAGGAAAAAAGATAAATGGGGCATTAGTGAATGATTCCACCTTCCATCTTTTGCAAACATTTAATTGATGCAACACCTGATCAATATACAAGGGATGATATGTTACAACAATATTTTAAAATGACAAAAGAAATAAACAATAACATAATATATATATATATATATGTATATATATCTGTGTGTGTATGTAGATATTGGGATTTATATCTATCATGTATATATATAACATTAATTTTAAATCGGTCAATGAAAAATAAATTTATGAGAAAAATTGTTTCTCAAATACATGCCTTAACAATATAAAATATAAATATAAATGTTTATAGTATACATGCCTTATATATATCCATGTGTGTATGATGATTAGCCAAAATAATTTCCAGTTGATTCAAAACAAACATTCATATTACATTAAACCTTTCTGATTTATTGGCAAACATACATGCATACGTACGTATACACACACAAATATATATATATATATATATATATATATATATATGTATGTATGTATGTATGTATGTATGTATATATATATATATGTATGTATATATATATGTATGTATATATATATGATATCAACAATCTCTATATTTTAGGATTGATTAAAAATTCAAATGGGAACATTTAAATCATTATTTATAATATGTTTAGAATATTATTACATGTCATTGAAAATATAGATTCAAGACTTAAACATTGTTTTATGCATATATAAATTTTGGTTTTAATTTATTAAGTTAACATAAATCAAATCATTTAACAAGTTGTTTAAATTGTATTACTAACTATAAATTAAGGTGAGACAATAACATGTACATATAAAATTGTGATAATTATATTACATCTAAGAAAACAAATTAAATTTAGAATGTACCATTTAGTTCCAGCCAATAAGTGACACTTTGAATTGGAAATCCCTTCATAGATCCTTGAATCTACACCCAACTTAATAGGACAAGAATAAACCACGTAGCCCTTATATTCATTTGATTTTTTAATTTATTTTGGAGTTGATATTTCTTAGAAAATAGGATAGAAATTTTCAGATATGGTGAGGGAGGAAGGAGGAAAAGAAAATTGAATGAGGAAATAAATGAAAGGAATTTGTTTTAAGGGAAGAATATAAAGCTTTCATATTCTCTCTATAAAAACCTTTTCATTTTAAATCCTAATAAATTTTCAATCAAGTTGGTCCTTCTCCCTTCCTTTCCTGGCCTATTTTTCTAAAAGCCCATTAGGTATAACTGTATTTAAGACCCTTTTAAATACATACCGATATTGTATATCGATACGTGCATATATAGCTTATATATATATATATATCCAAATAATTACTAAAAACACCGAAAACATCAAACAAATTAATAACTAATGTTCCTTAAATATTAATTAATTTAATTTATAACATTTTATAAACTAATTAAATCGTGTAATTTTTTGGAGAATTCACTATTACAGTTGTGAGACTTAGAGGTGTGGGTTTAGTTAGCGATTAATTTTGAACAATTTAAATATTAACTTTCACACGTTACATTAGCTAGTAGTGTGGTAGTTTGGCCGAATTCATCGCTTATAGATCCGTTTAATAAAATCCAATTTCACATTTTATTAAGTGGTACCATTTAGTAATGATATTACACGTTCTCTTCGTTAAAATACTGTATCACTTTAGGATATACGGAATTTCGCATTGGTCAAAGTTCATTATTATCCACATTCAACTCGATTAGTCTAAAAAAGACTTTGGTTCAATAATAACATTTATTATTAACCATACTACTCTGGCAAGAGATTTGGACTTTGAGTTAACTATAATTGACTATGATACTAACCTCATATAAATGAGGAGACGAATTCTCTATTGAATACTGCTTCACTTTCATTGCTTCAATTCAAAACCAACTATAGTTGCTCGATGAATCACCATTACATGATTTAACTATAATTAAAATGGAGTATTCACATTGAAGTTCCATGGAATTCTCTACTCGAGGAAAATGTGTAACATCATCACATTGTGATTTCTTATTTGACTTAGTTGTTTTTAGGAAATAAGAAACTCTAGGAAAAGTTACTCCATAGTTACCTAATAACAACAAACACGCGACCCCTTGGTGCCCCTAGCAACAGTGAGTAACACACTGTCGAACATATGGAGAGCGTTACGCACTCTGGACTCAATGAATGAATCAATATCATTTTCTCAAAACATCTTGACTATGAATGTTTAAAACAAAATGTCATCTTATTTTGTGATTAATTACCCACAATTGCAACTATTTGCAACTACAATCACATATAATTTTATTTTAATAATTTTCTTATTATGTATTTTAAATTGATTACTTAACTAATTATATCATAATATAACAAAGTATATAAAGGAAAACAAACAGCGTTACTATGAACAATATTTACTATAGAGTTAAACATATGTAACAATTACATAATTGCCCCTAGGGTATACCACGAACTCTTTCACCCATAACCCCTTGGTATCCTCAATGGTCATTAGTAATTCATTGTCCATTATATTAGTGTTACGTACACTAGTCTCAATGATATATCAATATCTTTTCTTAATACATATTGACTAAGAACATCCAAGGACAAATATTTATTTATACGATGTGATACCAATGATAATGAACACATTCGTAACTACAGTCAGTTAAACGCTTTTTCTAAGAATTTTATACTTGTGTATATTCAATGTGTTTAAAACATTAATATATCTCAATAAAACAATATATATATATATATAATAGAAAATAAAACCAAAAGCTTGCTTTATTTAAACAAGCGTCACTATAAGAGTTATCTCATCAAATTACATAATTGCCGTTAAAGCACACTCTTAACTCTATAGGACACATGGCACTTTGGATGGTGGAGATTTCTTAGTAACATAGTATGTTCATCACATGTTTCTATAGCATTTCTTTTAGGATGATCTTTCCTTGATATTTGGCTAATATATGTAGCTCATAACCTTTTAGTAAATGAAGCCTTCGGCTTTCCTTGTTTGGGATATGAGCTCATTTAAACAACATTAGAATGGCAAGGAGAATAAGTATAATAACCTTTCGGTATTTTTACCTTTCATCCAATGATCATTGTAGTGTTTTGTAGTGTATAATCATATATAAGTCCTTACTTGTACCTCGACATATGTTCATCCCTTCGGCATTTCGGTTATAGGAGGCAAAAACATTTTTAGCTCATTATATGATTAAGAAATGCTTTCCTTCTATCATTTTCTAATACCAAAAGGATAAAACTAACCTCTGAAAAAATAGGGTATAACACCCAAGAGTATTATTTCTCCCTGGTGACTACAATGTTGGATGAATGTATCAATAACTCAATATGCATATTTTGTCATTTATGGCATTCGACGGTGTTAATGAGATTTTTCGTCTCACAATACCATCTTGGCTATGAAGTAATTATGGTGTTTTATGCTCCTGTAATTAAGAATCAACAAACTTAAACTACTATCAAATTTGTCTTATAATGAAGTAATTATGTTCCTGAAGCTTACACAATTAAGTAGGTGCACTTTAACTGTTTGTTAAAATGACAATTTCAACTTAATTGTCAATTCAATCAAAATCAAACAAGATCTAGTACCAAAAATAAGGAAATAAATGCAGAAAGGTAAAAGGCACAAGATTTACATGCTTTGAATGTTAAAGAATCCTACATCCATTGTCAATGCTTATCTTGTATTCTTTCTAGTACAAACTTTTTAATGGCAGAGAGAGTACAAGTATCTTTTTGTATATAATTCAGAGAAACTATAAAAAGTCCCTTTTCCTGCATAATTTCCTTCTATTGATAGTATAATGATATCACGTGAATTGCTAATGTCATGGCTTTGCACTCCTCCATCGTTTGAATCTAGCTTCTAGGTGTTATCCATCAGTTAGCCTGACAATTTATGCACAGATTGCTTAGATGGATACAAGCATGTGGAATTACTTTGGGTGCGAAAATTTGGCTATAGGCGAGAGTTTTGAATTTGATATTAGGTGTGAAATTTGAATTTTGATACGTGGAGTTCTGGGGCTAGGTTTGTGAGCCACGCTAGACTTGTAGACTGTTCTGCGGTTGCTTGTTTTGTTGCGTTTGCATGGTTCATATGTGGCATCATAGTTAAAGCCAGATGTTGTCGTAGTTCGTTTAATGGCAGTAGTTTGTCTTCATGAGGTAGACAAAGTTTGCTTTTGGCATGACGACACAGTTGGGTTTTAAGGTAACGACACAGTTTTCTTTTAAGATGATGGCGTAGTTTACTTTTGAGGGGCGGTTTACAATAATTGGGGGATATCTCTTGACTTTTGACCAACTGTGCAGTTTAATTTTGAAGTTATCCCTTGCATGTCCATGTCGCGCCAATCTGTTGTTGACGTAGTTTGCTTTGTTGGAGCATGCTGACCTTTAATTAACTCGTCTGTTATTTTCTTATGAGTTTGTAACATGTGTGATCTCATGCCAACGCTTTCCTCTGATGTTGAGTTGTTGGATCTCGGAACTTACGCGGTTTCTTTATTATGTGGGAGCAGCTTACTTGATTCTTTTCTTATTCTGGGTAGCATGCTAACTTTGTCCATTTATTTTTGCGCTCAAAAATATCATAAAAGAAAAGAAATAGGTGTAACAGACACCTATATAGTTTCATCCAATACAACTTACGATGTTGCTAGGATTACACTAGTGCTCAACAAAAATATGATATAACGGCACTCTTTAAATAGCCACTCGTTGACAATTGATTTTCAAAGTGAATCACCATGTTCAAACACTAGGTGTTAAGCCAAATATTTTAGTCCATATTTACTAGATTATGCAAATAATAATCAAGGAGTGATATATACTAATCACCAAATAATTTCAAATCAATAGCCAACCCAAACATATAATAAAATGAATGAAACAACTATATACCGTTGTTCGGTCAATACCGACCAACATCATTGGACCGAACAACTTTATTAATTTCACGATATCAGAGAGTTTATAACAAATAACCAACCAAACTACAAGTTTGCTGAATTCTTATATGGAGAAATCTCACCAATAATTTTAACACATTTTCAAAACTATTTTGTTTTTGAATTTTTTATTTCACTACTTTCAGGCCTCTCGACTGCAACAGTACTTCACACAATTTCTCTCCTTTAAATAAACGTACGACATCACGTTACTTTGGACAGCAAATGGATTGAACATTAAACTGATTTACAATTTTAGCTTAATAAGCTATTGTCATTATACACTATTAACTCGCTTTTTAGCAAAGCAGATTTCAACTGGGCTTAGAAGATTTAAACGAACACTACGCCATAGATGACCTTCTGCAACACAAAAAAATGTTGGCTCAGGCCCGAAAAATGTTGCCATAGGTCTATGGCAACACTTTTAGGGTGATGCAATTTTTGCCGTTGCCTTAGACCTCAAAGGCAACATTTTGACTATCTAAGGCAACATAAGTAATATTGTTGCAATAGAACCCTATTTGGGTCTATGGCAACACTCATAGGTATTTGTAGCAACATTCCAAAATGTTGCTATAGATATTAACTTTCTGAATTTGTGGGGCCCACAATGTAGAGCATATTTGATTTTTTAATAAAAATAAATATTTATTTAATAAAATGCTATTGCACAAAATTTGATATTTAAACAGTAATTTATTTAAATAAATATTTTATTTCAACATTTGAAATAGTACAAATTCCTGACTCCACTATTTTACAATTCAATGATATACAACACTGATATTCACATATACAGATATTCCTTACTACATCACTCAGTTCACTCATTACACATGCAGTTTCAATTTATACAGACACCGACACTGACAAATATATGACGAGCCGAGCCAAAGGCGAGCCGAGTGCCGAGCCGAAGGCGAGCCGAGTAGCGGGTCCGGGCGCAGCGCCGGCGGGGGTCCGGGGCACCATAAACTAAACAGTAAACGATCCGGAGAGGTCATTCTCTTAACTTGAACATTAAACGATCTGGAGATATTATCCCCTTAACTTAAACGATAGACGATCCGGAGAGATCATCCCTCTTAAATTAAACATTAAACGATCTGGAGAGATCGAACTTAGAACGAAAACAGATTTGATAAAAGGATTTAAATGCCTTGTAATTAGAATAAAACTAATATATCCCAAATGAATGCAGGATGATCTTGGATATATGATGTAATAGCTTTGAAATCAGATATGTGGTGTAATAAGAGATATGTGATGTAATAACTCCAAATGAAATTGGAATGGTTGTGATGTATAAATTACACTTAAGCAAAGTCTAGAATCCTAGCCTGTAACAGGTTTAGAATGACTCATGATTGAAAAGTAGCTCCGAAGGAACGGGACGATTCGCCAAGATTGAAGCAGCCGGAGAGCTCAACTATCGAAGACTGTTTACTGAAACCTGTTCTTGAGCAAAACACACCTTACATTCGAAAGGCGTACATTGGGGGGCAAGTATTAACCCATTTTTTTGCAAAGCAGATTTCAACTAGGCTTAGAAGATTCAAATGAGGACGAAACGACTTGAAAACTTGAAGGCACACTTAAAATGACTAGGGAATTGAGCTCAAGAAATTTAGGCTCAAATTACACTAATGAGATATGTCGATACTGACCTCTCACATATAGGTACCGACATCTCCTATTAACTTCATAGATGCTATGACTTCTTGAGACACCTTCATATGGAATTAGAAGAGTGGTGTAAAAATTGCAAGTCATTCCGAACTAATGAGAAAAGTCACCACCAACCTCTTAGGCAAAAAGGTTGATACCGGGTTGTTTTAGAGAAAAATAAATGACGATTTGTTTCGGACAGCCAATGATCGATGGAAATAGCATGGGACACTTCGAAATCATGTAGCATGAAGGTTGCAAGAGAGTTAGACCCAATTGGAGTAAACCACAAATGTCGGCACTGACATGAGAGGTCGGCCCTAACATGTGTGGTTTTCCCGGGTGAACTCACGACTTCACCCACTCCTCTGGGCCGACTTCAAGACTTGGCTCCAACTCTCCTTCTGACTCAATACGACTTTTACCCTTATAAATACAAAACATAGAGTAACTAAAACAGGATCGGGATTCTCCGACTGTGGAGACACTGCAACTTCTTCACCTCTCACATCTCCTCTATTAGAGTCACCTAGAAAACAACTCTTTGTTACTCTAGGGCTTAAATCAGTAAATTTTTGGTACTATTAACTCCCAAACACTCTAGAAACTCCATTTTAAATCCAAGATCCATAGATTGTGGTCAGATCTAAAAAAACTAATTGTAATCTACAGAGAGAACAACTAATAAAAAATTAAAGTGGACGTAGGCTCGATATTACGCTGAACCACAATAAAAATTGTGTTTTCTTTTACTGTTTTTGTTTTTATTTAATCAAAACTTGTGCTTATATCTTGATTTCTGAATGTTTATCCATTTTTTGAGTTAACATACACATTCATACTTCTTTCAATATTATACTGTATTATGTCATGAATGTTAAATAACTTGTTTAGTTAGTTTTTATTTCTTCTTCGTCTTAATTTTGGTAGCAAAGGCAACAAATAGAATCTGAGGACTGAGGACAAAATATACCCGTTTATGCTTTGTGCAAGAAGGCTAGAAGACAACCGCTTTAGTTGGTAGAATACAATAACCACCAAATTCAATACAATTATTTGCACCACATCTAACAAATGGTGGATCTCGTTGCAAGTAGGAAGTAGTATAGGACAGAAAATCCATTATCGGAAGAATTCCGTGTACATCGTGTTCAAAAAAATTGACGGGACGGGGTTTAGTACCACTATTTGTTACTAAATACCAAGATCGATTTTAACCAATCAAACTATTTGTCAAGTCAGAACAAAAAATTTAAAAAAGAAAAAGGTTAATCAAAAGTACGTTTCCTGTAAAGACACCGAAGCAAAATTTATTGAAGTGCCAGCAAAGAATAGCAAGTCACATGCTTATTACCTATCAGTCAAGCCTTGAGGGATAAGCAAATAGCAGAATAAACTAGTGTTCTTGCTGTAGATTTAAAATTAAAGAGGTGCTTTAATTAAATGCCAAAAAATGGTTATCTTGCCCTATTACCGTGGCTATTTGTATTTGACTCTAAAAGCTAGATTCCAGTGTCATTTAGCATTTACTAGACAGTCCTCCAACTAAACTGTTACTCTTTTCTTTTTGCAAGGCCCCTCGTGCTTTAATTTTCCAATCAGTTCAATTCTACTATTTAAAGCTAACTAGCTCAAATCCATAATAAACATAACACAATTAACAAATGGAAGAAAAAAACACTTCATCTTCATCGGAAACCTCATCGGCTTCGTCCAAAAAAGGCAAAAACAGCATTACTACACAAGAAGGCAAAAACAAACACCCGACATATCGTGGTGTTCGTATGAGAAACTGGGGGAAATGGGTGTCAGAAATACGTGAACCGAGAAAAAAGTCGAGAATATGGCTAGGCACATTTCCTACTGCAGAGATGGCAGCTAGAGCACATGATGTAGCAGCTTTGACTATTAAAGGAGAGTCTGCCTATCTTAACTTCCCTGAACTTGCTTCCGAGCTTCCTAAACCCATTAGTACTTCTCCTAAAGACATTCAAGAAGCTGCGGCAAAGGCTGCTACTTCTGTCTTTCTTTGTAGAGGTGATAAATATCGTGAAGCACCTGATCAGTCTTCAGATTCTTCTTCATCGTCATCTGCGACTGCTACTGCTAGTAGTAGTAGTAGTACTACTACTGCTGCTAGTACGCATTCCAGAGATGACTGTGATAATGTGTTTGACTTGCCAGATCTTTTGCTTGATATAAGGGATAGTTCCAGTTTTTGGGTAGCATTGAATGAGGTCGAATTTGTTGGTTTTGGATTTGATGAACCTTTGCTTTGGTAGGTTTGTTTTGATTATGTATTCAATTTGTGTGTAATGTGTAACATATTGTGGTCGATGAATCGCTTACTTCTATTGTCAAAGCTTTATTTTGCTGAATTTATATTTTAGTTTGATGCCGTCGGTATGTAAATTATTGCGTTTCAACTTTATAGTACTAAATCACCTAAAACCAGATTGACATAGTACAAGTGCACATAGCACTAGGGTTATATTGAACTTCAAAAATGGTGAGACACGCATGAAATAATCTCTATATTTCACAAATTTGATTTTCTTAGTTGTCTTAATTGCGAAGTTTTATAAAATCTTCCTTCTTATAAAGAACAATCTTTGATATATTTGCTGATGTACTACAACTTAATATATGTATAAATATCAATTACTTTTTGTAATTTTTTAATATATATTATTCTTTTGCAAAAGGTTGATCATTATATAAGAGGCCTACAGATTGATATTGTAGTCTCAAAATGCTTGAATGGGAAACTACTTAATCATTCCAATCGTTTTACAGCAAACTTCTGTGTATCCTTGATAAAATGTTAACCTGTACATGAGTAGATTCAATGTATACCTTAACAGTAAATTATATTGTTAACTTAAGCTTTTAAGCTTTTTACCACGGTTTCATTTTTACAATTTTTTTTACTTTATGTTGGAATGAATGAGATATTGGCTAAGAAAGCATAGACCATACACTGCAATTAGCAAGCACAACATGGTACCTATGGCCATCCTGTTGCACCACCTACTATGGTGGGCGAATGAGCGTTTGAAGCATCTTGTAGGCGCACTCTTAGAATACGTTTGTTTACAATGTCGAATTTTGAGTGTTGAATACTAATAATTACTTGCTTTTATATTTGCATTCTAAAACTTGTGACCAGAATTAATAATTATGTTTCTTTTGGCAATAATACCATCTATACCAATTGGTTATTTAATAAAAAGATTGTTAAAACTAGGAATTTGGAATTTTAAACTTTATGTGTTTTAAATTAACAAAAGCTTGAATTAGGAGAAATCTGAATATGAGAAAGGGTCGTAAAATGTTATTTTCAGAAGATTGAACTTTCAAAATTAATTATGGATTTTTTAATGTTTGAAATTATAATTTCTAAAGTCAATGAATTTTTAGACTTTTAATTTTAGAATTTTTGGATTTTCTAATTAAAGCAAGTAAAAAAATAATTGTTAGAATTCAAAATTAAAAATCCTGAATTTTTTTTGATAATAGAAGTGATGTTTTTTATTTAAGTAGAGCATTCATTTTTTGTGTGATCAAAAAAAAAAAAAAACTTGAACTTTCTAGTTTAGAAATTTCAAAATTTTAGATTTCAGAAGTATACTGGATTATGTAAATTTGAATTTTTTTTATATTTGAGATTTAAAATGTTAATACTAAATTTTGAATTTGTAATATATATATATATATATATATATATATATATATATATGCCGATTTTAATAAGGGCATAAAGTGAACAAACTAGCATTCAAAACTAAAAATAAGCAAAAAAATTGTCTTTGTCTAGACATGTGGTTTTAATCAGAAGACTGATTAAAAACAAACCACAACAAAAATTCTAATGTAGAAAGCAGAAGTTCTATTAAAAACTTAATAAAATCAAACACAGCATAGCACTTTGCAATTCAAGTTATATACATAGTTGCGAATGCATCGTCTCACCGGATTTGGACATAATTTTCGGTTATTTTTTACTTTAATCTTATTTGAATCACTCTGCTATCTACATGGTATAAAACCACTAACACTTTATGAAACTTCTTCTAGTAATGAATGAAGCAAATATGCTAAAAAGAGTGGCAGTGAGTTGATGAATTAATTATTATCAGTCCGGAGGATGTGAATTTTGTGGTTGGAAAAGTATCAGATATAAATGTTATTTAAGGTTAACGGAGACATATAGTACTACCTTGCCCAAGAATTTCATTTGTTTGTTGGCATATATATGCTGTCATCATTTTTATTTGTTCGTTCTAATGATATAAATTTGTCTCTCTCTGTACTGGGTTACCTTCCAGTGTAAACTAATTACTACTATCATAAGATTTCTTCTTTTAGAAAGAAAAAATATATATTTGGAAACCCATGTATGTCCGAAAGATTCCATTTTGTTGTTTGGATTAATAAAACGAAATCTACACAGCTGTATTGATATATCAAGCTTTTGTATTTTGAAGGCAACCGTTTATTTTTATTCGGAGGCAAAAACATCATTATGTTGCAGATGGTTCCATTTAACCAAATACCGGTGTAGAAGATATATTCATACATTATGCACATATACTGGATTGTGAGGAAGTGAAGTTATAATTAACTCATCAGTAACTAATGAGATTAAAAGTGAGAGTTGTAACACTGGAACAATCATAATTTTGAATTGTTCTCATTGCATTCTGTCAAACAGGGTTAATGTACAGTTGAAGAAAGGTATAAGAACATAAGAAGCAAAGTATAAAGTCTGAAGCAGACTTGATTACTTCCCACAGCATTTACATAATATTTCCTGAATCTTGGTCATGTCTTTTTCGACAACAAGGCAGTGATGGCTCAGGATAACCCACCATAACTTTGCCTTTTGTTGTAAAACAAGATGCACCATTCTCTCTTTCTCTCTCTCTCGCACTTTTTTTTTTTATTTATTTACATTTTCTATTTTTTTTTTTTTGTCTTTTCTACTTTTTTATACCTCTAACTAACCTGTCATTTGATAATGTAAATAATGAAAACCTGAATTCGGCACCTATTTGATAATGTTCATAAACACCCCATTTCTTTTCTAATACTTCTACTATAGCATCCTAAAGCTGGGTAGGAAGCTTTGAGTTGCTTACTTACTATGTGATAGTATTGATTTCTTTTTGCTCCGTTCTCTCTTTTTTAATTTTTTATATCGCCAATCAACCTATCATTTCATAATAATATAATATACTGAAATTTTGAATTCAACACCTATTTAAGCAGCGCCGACCTTACGGCAAGATGAGCAGTGCGTCCACATGGGGCAGCCAACATGAGGGAGCAGTAATCTAAAAAAAAAATATGCATCTAAAATATGTTAATGATGTTTCCATTAAAAGAATGTCCACAAATATCTTTACGGTTAATAATGATAACTCAATCAATTTCGTTGTGTCTTCCTGAAATTTGAAAATACTCTGGATAGTGTTGGATAACTACAACTTAAAAAAAAATCAAAAAGCCGTCCTGCTTTACCTTTTACATTTTTTATTAATGAGAAAACGTTTTTGTTTATGAAAATGCTTATTTATTATGACTGTGAGGCTGAAAAAAGAGACAGAAAAGTAGTACGTTCATATTTGTTCTCCCTCCTTTCTCTCTTCTTTGATGAAGAATACAAAGATTACATGAACAAAATTTGTTTACTTTTTATCTCTTTCTCTCTACAATTTCCTATGAAAAGAAATCAATTTATCAAATATACTCAAAGAGCAGTGACCTCTACAAATCTCTAAACCTTCAACCCCGGGTATATAAGTTTAAAGGGTCGTTGTGTTAACCTTAGCTAGTGGACGACAAATATCAGTTGCACCATGCCAAATTTTGCTTTTAAAGTAGTGACCTCATCCACGACTTAGCTCATATCACTTGTTTTTTTTCCATTATTCCTATTCATTAAATTCAACAATTTGAAAACAAATTTAAATCCATGTTTAGAAAGGGTTAGGCTATTTAGGTTTTAGGATAAAGATTGGATGATTATGAAGATTAGTGCACTTGGAGAAGAAAAGCGGTGATTTAGAGCAAATTCGAATTAGATCTGAGACACTTAAAATATTGAGAAGGTAAAAAGTTTAACAAGGTAATGCCACTGTTGCATTCCACCTATTGCCTTTTATTTGAATTTATTTAGGATTTAAAAATAACTCATTTATTTGATGGTGGTTTAAAAAATTTGAATTTGGTTAGTGCTATATAGTTATTGGTAGTAACATAAATTTTGAATATTCTATAGCGTCGATCTTTTTGATTGAATTATAAATTAATGATAAAATGATTATTTAGTTTGAAAATTGATGCAAAAGTTATGTATTATATATGAGTATGTTTATGTACCAAGTAAGGGGCTATAATTGTTTAGCTTGTAATCCAAATTGGTGCATTATACTATGGAACGTAATAAAGAATAAGATATAGTGTAGCACACTATTCAATTTGGTATATTTTATTACTAAACATGGCAGGAGTCATATATAATGATCATTAGGTCTGGATTGGTTAAACAAAATAAAATAATAATATAATTGACTTAAGATAAAAGTAAATATATATTTTGTGAACTTTTATTTATCAATATTAAAGGCTTTTCAATTTACTAATGTTGGATATGTTGAAAAGTAAAGCTTTATAATTTCCAATATAAGACATCTGTTGAAATGTAAGCATTTAGTGGAAACTAATAGCTTGAGACCTTTGCACTGACGAGTTAATGAAATTCTTGTTATGGAATATAAATTTGTGCCTATATGGCAAAATTAAATTCTATGACTTTACCATGTAAAAAGTTCCCAAATTTCTTTTGATCATTCCACAAATAATTATAAAGTATAGATGAAAAAAGGTCAATGTTTCATGTAATAACTGTACAAATTACAAGTATTAATTAATATAGAAGTCTAAACATTTGTAGTTATCATGCTTATAAATATTTTTATTTAGAATGGTGTGATTAATTAATTTTAAAATCCTTTAGTATTTTGAATAAATGACCCAATCGTTAATTGTATTAATATTACATAATCAAAAAAATGAAACTTGTGTAACAAATAACCCTCATTTTATTGTTATATTACTTAAAAGGACGATATTATTAATAAAACATTGTTTCTTCTTAAATTTCATAATCAAGCGATTAGATTTTACGATTTTGTTAATTAACATTGATTATATTTTATCCTTCCAATTTTAAAAGGAGTTTAAACATCATTTACAAATCCTACGTGCATGCAAATGCACCATTGTCACATGAAAAATTGACCTTCTTCCTAATAGTGCATTTATTATTGTTCTCTCGTAATAAAATTTAAGTTCTCAAAGGATGGGTTTGCAAATGAATATGTATGAAGTATATGAATATGTATAACGCATTTTTTAATACATTCAGAGGGTGAAAATAGAATGATAACTGTTTATTTGTTAAATGAAGTTATTATATAAGTTAAGTTATTAATACGTGAAAACATCAAAGTGCGTAAATAACGTATAAGCATATAAATGTTAATGAATTAACATAGAGATCTCATTGAAGTTACATTTGATAGAAATATTGATTCTCTTTAATTGTACTAATAAAAAATATAAGCAACAAAAATGTAGTATTTGAAAATTGAACCATATAATTGTTTTATGATTTATTTATGGAAGCAATTATGAGCATTAATGTTATTTAATGCATGAATGGAAAGTTAGTTTGAATATTAAATCACGATAAATTAACTTTAAAACCGAGGAATAAGGCCATATATAGAGTTGGATTTTATTACACCATGAAAAGAACATAAATCTTTTGAATTTTAAACTTTGAGATTATAAGTTTATAGAATATCAAAGCTATCAAAAGTCTATTGAAAATGCTCGTTATCGATTTTATTGTTAAAGGTAAGAAGGTATCTATGTATAAAGTATTATAGCGGCAAAGATATGCTAAAAATTATTAAGATTTTGCATTTAGTTAATTATGAGAATGGATAAATTATGAATATTTAATACATATATTAATTATGAGAAATTTTATCCAAAAGAAGAAGAATGCTATCATCTTAAAGTCACTACTATGTTTTAATAAATATTGAAGATTGTGTTGATGTATGTATAGAAAAAAAGATTTATGGTTGTAGATTCATATGTTTTTCTCTTCTATCTGAACTCGGTTATGAGACCCTATGTTTGACATGTCACACTGTATAAATGCATACTTTCTGAGTTTATGTATGCAGATAGAAGAATGACATGAGTTGAATCGAGTATTGAAGTAATTCATGTTGGTTTAATTTGATCATTGTTTTTACGTGTATGGTGTTGATTCTGGTTTGTATGCATGAAAATACAAAACATGTTAAAATAATTGTTATTCTGCTTTTTGACCAGGCAGAATCCGGACAAGCTGGACAAATAGAACTTGGAGTTATCAAGACGGAAAGCCTAGCGAGATAGCCCAGGAGTCTAGAAACCAGGCATAGACAGAGCCACGAAGTCAAAGCCAAAACCATCAAAGACAACAAGGTAATGGGACCCCCCAAGTTGGGGATCGGTACTGACTCTTGCTGGGGATCGGTACCGACTCTCAAATACAACTTGGGTGGACCCCATCTTCTGCCTACATGCTTATCACCATGCTGAAAGCCTATTTCCAAAGTTGGTTTGTTGATTCAATGCACTTCTCCATCGAACTCTGTGGACACCCGAAGCTACAACTTTGTTTCCCCCCACCACTCCATCATTTTGGGCCCTGGAATAAGCTAAAACAAGTACAAATGACTATGGAATCAAGAAGCTAACTACAAGATGGTTCCAGGTGAGGATTGAAGACGCCAATTATGGACACCATGGGGATCAGTACCGACTCTCACATAGGGATTGGTACCGACTCCCAGCTTCTATTGAGGTGGCACCAATTATTTTGAAAGAATTGGTCAAATTCGTGCATAATGGTCTGGAGATATTTTTGACGAGATTTTAGGACCCTTACCTCTATAAATAGGGGGTATGGCTCATTTTTCAGGATCTTTTGGATCTAGTTCCTTTATTTCTTATTTTCTTGTAATTATGAAATTCTAAGTGTTGGAGTTGTACCAACCCCCAAGAACTTCTGCCTCCAAATCAAAAATAAGCAATAAAGCTTAAGAGTGGACGCATGCCTTGCTTTGCCGAACCACCATAAATGGTTGTGTCTTGTTTATTTCCTCATTTTCATTTACTTTTCTTCATTTAATCTCTACTACATAAACTTCTGGGTGTTTGTGCCATTTTTGGTTCAAACATTTTGGTGCTTTCACCGAGAACACATATTCTATGGCCATTTGGATCCATCATCTATTATTTATTTGTTATATCCAAGAGATAGACCCAATATCTCTATCTTTTAATTCTACAACTTAGATTTGCAAAGTTCTACCAAAAAAGCTTTCTCCCATGGCCTCATCAAGAAGAGGTCATTTTACCAATTTCAGAGTTACTACTGAAATCGAGAATCAGAATCCTTAACAGGGAGATGGAGTTGTTCAACCAACTCAACCCGAGGGCCGGACTCCTACTAAAGTTATGACCATAGTGGAGATGGATAGGATGATGAAGCAGATGGAAGACAAATTCCAGGCTAGCCAATAGGAGATGAACAACACAATGCAACAGAGCTTGAGGTTATTGAATGAGTTGACTCTAAACAGCCGCAGATGGCGTAGAAGGGATTCAAGCTCATAGTTAGAGAGTTCTTCTTCATCCGAGAGAAGACAGAGGGAAGGAAGACAAAAGAAAACTCAATACGCCACTGGAACTTCTACACAAGGAAGAGGACGAGCCCTAGGCTCAAGTTCAGGGATCAATACTGACCCCCACTTAGGACTCGGTACCAACCCCCAAAATGGTGGGCCCAGGGCCCATCCTCTGGAAGGCGGTGTAGATGTCATCCCTGGACGTGCTGTTGAAAGTCTGAATTTGAAAAATTAAAATATGGCTGATGATGCTGCTCATGGGAAGCAAACAAGAGGGAATGCCGGACGAATGAGTCCTCAAAGTTTGGGGAGCCCAGGTACCAAGCACCTTCCCAAGGGTGTTTTCTAGGCCGAACACTTGGAGCAGGACCCTATCACCACCGTTTAGTCGAACTTGTTGATTTGGATTATCTAGAAGATATGGTTAGGAGGTTGGTTAGTGAAAACAGGTTCAATACTAATGACGATTGGGGGAACTTATGCTAATCGAAACCCATACATAGAGGACATACTTCACATGAAATACCCCGAAGATTCAACATGCCAATAATGCCATTGTACGAAGGAACGATGGATCCTAGGCAACACTTATTAAGATATGAATGGTATATGGATTCGGCCAGGGCTTCGGATGTTGTAAAGTGTCGTTGTTTCCTAATTTTCTTAGCAGGGGTGGCTACGATGTGCTTAACTCGACTTCCGCCGAGGTCTGTATCATCTTTTGTTGAATTGTCATGGAAATTCATGGAGCAATTACATTTGCATACCTCACATCCGATGCATATGATGTCATTATCTAATGTATATCAAGCTAAAGGAGAGTCTTTATGGGGTTATTTAAATCGGTTCCCTATGGCTATAATGGAAATAACTGATCGAAGGAAGATATGGTGTTGATGGCGCTTTATATAGGAGTTCATCCCGACTCGGATTTTAGGGATTGGATAGAAAGAAAGAAACCATCGATAATGGAAGCTTTATGTAGGAAAGTTAATGAGTATCTACGTCAGGAGGATGCGCGTAAGCATCCATGGAGAATTGACATTGGAAGTTCAAATGAGCCAATTCAGAGTAATATTGTTGTAAAGCAATTTGGAGGAAGCTTTGGAAATGTTGATGTGAAATTTGGTAATTAGAAAAAAGGAAGAAAATAAAATAATGATGGGGCAAAGAAGGAAAATACAGATAAAAGGAGTCATTTTAGAGGTCCCAAATATGAGAATTACACTGAGTTGAACAATTCGATAGAGAATATCTATCTGGTTACTTAGAATACCGAACCGTATAGGAAGCCGGTTCCTAGGGAGTCAACTGAGAAGGAGAGCAAGTTGGAAAAGTTCTGTAGATTTCATGAGACTCACAGTCGTAATACTAATGAATGCAGGCACTTGCGTAACATGATTGAAAAATTAATAATGAAAAAATTGCAGTAATATGTGAAAGCCTCGCAGGATGGCGGGTAAGGAAATTCTAGCGACCCTGGGTCGTCTTCCCGGTGGGGAAAGCTGAGCCTGATGTTGATGCATTCAGGCGACCAAAAAAATGGTTAGCGATAAACAAAATCATCGACGTGCCTCATCCTGCCAGTAAGAGCTTTGTAGAAATGGATAGATACATTGGAGCCCTAAAACATGCCGAGAATGAAAGTTTCTATGCTATCTAGGATGGAGCTCCGGCAAAAAAATATCGAACTATGATAATTGACATTGTTTTCTAGAACAGGGATGCTAACGAAGTCGAGGCTCCGACGATCGACTCACTCGTGATTTAAACCGCGATTGGTCCTGCTATTGTAAGAAAGGTGCTTGTTGACTGTGGGAGCTCAGTTAATATTTTGTTCAAAAATGCTTACGACTAAATGATGTTAAAGGAGAGATATTTGAAGTCTTGTAGGTCTCGTATACAGGTGTTTGACAGGATGGCAACTGAAGCCATAGGGTTTGTCAAATTATCGGTGGAACTTGGTGAGGGCGATCACAGGTGAGTGCGGGTCATGCCATTTTTAGTGTTGGATATCTATTCTACTTATAACGCATTCTTGGGTAGACCGGCCCTAGCTAAATTCAGAGTGGCCATTGCTCCCTGGTGTTTAACTGTAAAATTTCTTACAGACAATGGTGTGGGGATCATGCATGGAGTCAAGTGGCTGGCTGCGAGTGTTATGTTGCTGAACTAAAGGAAGCAAGGCATAAGAAGAAAGGAAAGAGTGTAGAGGGAGTCCTTCGCATAAAGGCTTTGGACGCATAGCAACTACCGCCTGAGCCTTGGATCGGGCAAACTAGTCGGCTCTATGATGACATGGACCAATGAGGCAACCCTACCCTTAGCTGTCATTTATTTTGAATGACTCAATTAAGTTTAATTCTAAATTCAGGGTTGCACTCCTTCACAAACCAACTATTTTTTTTTACATGTATGTATATTTTCCTATGTGTTTCCCATATCCACTTGATCAATATAGAAATATTGATATACTACTTTATAAAACTATTTGGGTGTTCATTTTAATTCTAATATCAGAGTATTTCTGTAAAGGGTATCTCAGTCTATATATATATATATATATAAACCGAGGTTAAATCTCTATGCAATTCCATTAGCCAATTCCCATTTGTTTTTCCTACACTTAGCATTTGTGTATTTGATATAACATGTGAACTAACTTGTAATATTTAAATTTGCAAGGTTTGCCTTTTTAAACAGATGAGCTGTGAGTTGTACATGCTTCTGTGCACCTGTGTGCACATAGTCATGTACAGATGCTCTCTGTTTACCCTAGTCTTCAGGTAGACTAATTTGTTTTGGTGAGTTTCCTAAACTAGTTGGTCATAATATACTAGTTTCATTCATTCATAAAATCATCAAACACATTTAAGTTTGGGTTCCTCTTCCTTCCCTGTTTATGGGTTATTCCTTGTCTCATAATTTATTTTTTCCAATTCATGTGTAAATGATTCTAATTTTAAAACAGTCTGATGTGTATACCCATACTCTTGGTTTAAATAGGTATAAGCTTCAGGTCTACGATTACTTTACTACTAAATTCTTGGAAATTTGCATGCTTACAAATTATAACATAAAGCTAAACATATCTATCTTTTCCACTGAAAATAGTTTCAACTCATGATATTTTTCTTCTTTACTGGTAATGGTTCCATCACATAATGATCCCTAAAATCATTCATTACATAATAATCAAGCTTAGCCTCTGCAAATATTAATTACATATAAGACTTTAAAATAAAACATAAGGAACATTCTTCAACAAAAGCCATATTTCAATTGTTAGCAATTTCTTCCTAGCATCACATTTCTGCTCTTTTTACTTAGCTTCTTCATTACCTGCAGGCATCCCATGATCTGCCCCACCATGTAAGTGAAGCACCCATTTGATGCAAGCAACAAACAGGTCAGACTAAAGTCTGGTATGAGTAAATTCAATTGACAACACATAAGATTAATGAAGCTAGTTCCATATTACCTTTGTTTCAGAAGTTAAATGTTCTACTCAGATTGTTAAACCACTTTCTCATGTTCACATTTTAAGTATCCTTACAGTGAAGTGAGGGAACTGCTAAATACATGTATATGTGCTCAGACTAATTTCTTAACAGAAATCCTTATTTTAAGAATTCATAGCAGCCATCATGCAAATCACACAGGCATTCCTAAACATGAACAAGCAACATCCATATCATTAAGCTAAAGTACCAATATGAGACTACATATCAAGATTCCCATATACTTTCAGCATTTATACATTTTGCATGTATATTCACTTCATGTTATTCATTTCAAAAGGATCCATTATCACATTTATGGTTGCATTGGTGCACATTGCTTGGAACTGCTTCTTACTTTCCAGTGCACTATAAGCTTTTTGGACATGATCATGCCATGTGCAAACTCACACCCCAACCTTGGTGCAAGCCAACCACTATGCCATACCCACTTCCCTCTTACCCAACCTGATAGAGGTGACCCATGTCCTTAGTTTAATTACTAAGTTCTCTCACACATCCCATATTTTCTATGCAGAGTTATGCCCAACACTGTTTTATCCCCAATCACTACATACTAATAGTTTCTATACATCCATCAAAACTCATTCACATATATATTTATTCAACAATCACTCATACTTTAAAAATCAGTTCAAGTTAGTTTTATTTTAGAGATATACCTTGGTTAAAGCATAGCCTAGAGCCTATACCAAGTGAAGTGCTACTCTGGTTCTCCTTATAGTCCACCCACATATTAAAGTGTATTTTCTTATTACTTCAACCTTATTTCCAGAGAACATCAAATGATAAATCAGGATTCAGCACATGGAAATTCCATTGCATCCTAATCATCTTTTCAGTTGCAAGACATAAGCCAGAGGACCACTTCCTCTTATTGCCTTGCACCTTACTTTTTTTTTTAAATTTATGCTTAATCCAAAAACATTTCTTAGGTACATAAACATCTAAATTATCATCAATTTTTCCTTAAATATATCATATATGAACAATCAATCATAAGTTAAATGACAACCAAGGAATGCAAGACACATATCTTCAGAAACAACAGAAAAGGATTAGACTAAAAAAAGTGCAAGCAAAACTTTAAACAGAATTAAAATAAACTAAAGGTCAGATGGCTGCCTTCCATAGGTCTTAATGCCTTGCCAAGTGAGGGTTTACTCACCAAGGTTCTTCTTCCTAAGCCTTGATTTAAGTCTGCCATTGACCTCCTAGCTGCTGCCTGCCTCCTCTTTCTTTTCTATGTTTTGTTTTCTGGTTTTTCTCATGTGCACCCGTAGGAGGTGATGAGGTATATAGTGGAGTTGTTAGGGTTTTAAGGTTAGTTAGGTAATTTATTTTCATCAGAAATCCCATTATTTCTGATCTCACCCAACAGCTCACCCTCTCCACTTTCCCTCCTTACCATTTTTCCCTTTTTCCTTGTCTTAACTATTTTTGGCAATTTTCTTCACACACTTTATGCATGATTCTGGCTTGGCATTATCTGATTTTTAATTATGCATAAAAACTTATGTGTCTAACCAAATGTGTGTGTGTTAATTAGTTATTATATTTTCTACCCATGCATGCTGCCATGTTTATTATATATATATTTTTTAGTTTATTTGAATTAGGATTAAAACTGCCTATGTTATTTATACATTATAATTGGGTTAATGTAGCTATACTAATAGGTCATGCACTCATTTACTTTTGCATTTACCAACAGAGCCTCTACATACTAATTTTCCTTGCTCAGGTAGTATACTGGAATAGTGTGCACGTGCACAAAGACATGCATATTCATTTACACACCATTCTTTTTCAGAGAAAAGAAAAATTTTGTTTTTCAACTAACTAACTTTCTTTTGCAAAGTATGTAAACTATATATATATATATACTTAAATTATGGGTTGTCACATACACCCCTTCTTTAAGAAATTGTGTCCCACAATTTAACATTTCTTAACTCAACTAAAGCATATATCAAGCAAGCACATTCAACATTGAATACTATGTTTAACTAACTGAATGCAAGCATAAATGATAAATTACCTTTAATCTAATTGTCAGTTGCAAATAGTTGAGGGTACTGGACTTTTATCTTGTCCTCAACCTCCCATGTGCAATCATTAGGGTCTAGACTCCACTGCACCTTTACCAGTTTAATAGTTTTGTTTCTTAATTTCTTATCTTCTTTAGCTACAATGCCCACTGGCTTCTTCTCATATACTAAATATGGTCTAACTTCTACTGGGTTTTGTGGCTGAATCACTGAAGCTTCATCATGCACACATTTTCTCAATTGTGATACATGAAATACACTATGTATTCCACTCATTTCTTCTGGCAACCTCAACTTGTAAGCCATCTTTCCTATTCTTGCTATGATCTCATATGGCCCTATGTATCTCGGGGTTAGCTTCCCTGCCTTGCCAAATCTCAACACCTTCCTCATAGGTGAAACTTTCAAGTACACATAATCTCCTACCTCAAATTCAAGTGGTTTCCTTCTTTTATCTGCATATGATTTCATTCTATCTTGAGCTGCTTTCATTCTCTGTTTGATCAGTGTGATCTTATCATTTGTTTCTTTCACATGATCTGGTCCTAACATCACCCTATCACCTACCTCTAACCAGCAAGCAGGTGACAAACAAGGCCTCCCATATAGAGCTTCATAGGGAGCCATCCCTATACTACTCTGGTAGCTGTTGTTGTAAGCAAATTCTGCTAAATGAAGGTAGTCTTCCCAATTACCACCATGGTCAAGTACACAGGCTCTAAGTAGATCCTCCAAAAATTTATTAACTACTTCTGTCTGGCCATCAGTTTGGGGATGGTAGGCTGTGCTCAAACACAACTCAACCCCCATTGCCTGTTGAAAACTACTCCAGAACTTTGATGTGAATATGGTGTCTCTGTCACTAATGATAGTGGTAGGAACTCCATGTAGTTTTACGATTTTTTTCATGAAAATTTGAGCCAATTTTGGTGCATTTCTATCACTCTTTACCGGTATGAAGTGTGATGATTTAGTCAACCTATCTACCACCACCCAAATACTGTCATTACCTCTCTTTGATCTTGGCAAGCCATCAATGAAATCCAATGATATGCTTTCCCATTTCCACCTTGGAACTTCCAGAGGTTGCAACAGTCCACTGGGTCTTTGGTACTCAGCCTTGACTTGTTGGCAAGTCATGCATTTTGCCACATATTCACCCACACTCCTTTTCATTCCTTTCCACCAATAGCTCCTCTTTAGATCATGATACATTTTAGTACCACCTGGATGTATGATGTACTTAGACTTGTGATGGACATCCATGATTCTTCTTTGTAGTGCTTCTGTGCCAGGCACACACAGTCTTCCCTTGTATCTCAAAAATCCTTTTTCATCCAATTCAAACTTATCAAGATTTTAACCATTCCTTAACAGTTCCTTCTTCTCTCTTAGGAATGCATCCATGTCTTGAGACTGATTCACTTCTTCCACTAAGTCTGATTTTATTGTGATGAGGCTGAGCTTTCCATAGTGCTCCATGTCCTCATCTATCACCATAATTTGTTCTTCCACACTTTCCACTTCCACATCAGTTAGTGCTAATAACATTTTAAACTCCTCTATCATCAATGTAGCCAACTTGGCATGTTGCCTACTCAATGCATCTACCACTCTATTTTCTTTTCCTGGTGTGTACATAATGTCCAAATCATAGGCAGCAAGGAATTCCACCCACCTATGTTGTCTTATGTTCAAATCTTTTTGAGAAAATAAGTATTTCAAAGCTTTGTGGTCAGTATAAAGCTCAAACTTTGCTCCTAATAGGTAGTGTCTCCAAGCTTTAATGCATACACCACAGCTGCCAATTCCAAGTCATGTGTTGTATACTTGGTCTCACTTGGTTTCAATTGCCTTGATGCATAGGCTATTACTCTACATCTTGCATAAGAAAAGCCCCTATACCTGACCCACATGCATCAGTGTACACTACCAGATTATCATTGCCTTCTGGGATTTTCAGCACTGGAGCTTCCATCAATGCCTTCTTCAATTGGTTGTATGCCCCTTCACACTTCTCAGTCCATAGGAAAGGTTGGTCTTTCCTTGTTAGCTTAGTTAATGGGGTTGCTTTTTTAGCAAAGTCTTTTATAAATCTTCTGTAGTATCCAGCCATGCCCATGAATGATCTTATCCCAGTAACATTGCTTGGTCTCTTCCATACTTGCACTGCCATGACCTTACTAGGGTCTACTGAAATTCCTTCTTGAGAAACTATATGGCCTAAGAATTTTATTTCATTCTTCCAGAATGAACATTTTGCAAACTTGGCTTTAAGGCCTGTTGCCTTAATCTACTTAGTACCATGTGCAAATGTTTCTCATGTTCATTAGCTGACTTAGAATATATTAATATATCATCAATGAAAATCAGTACAAATTTATCTAAACAGTCTCTAAAAATCCTATTAATTAAATCCACAAAATAGGATGGTGCATTGGTCAAACCAAATGGCATTACTAAGTATTCATACAAGCCATACCTGGTGTTGAAAGCTGTATACTTAATACTTTCTTCTTCTCATATGGGTGTGCTCTATTCTTCCCTTTCTTGTTATTCCTGAAATTCTTAAATTTTTCCCTAGCATTATCATGCTTCTCAAATGATAATGTCAAGTCCATAACTTGACTAAAGGTTCTATCTTTGTAGGGTAACATGGCTCTACTCAACCCAGCATTCAACCCCTGAATGTACCTTGCATTCCTTGAAACTTCATCTGGGATTAATACTACTCCATACTTGGACAACCCTTCAAATTTTTGAGTGTATTTAGTGACACTCATAGATCCTTGTCTAAGTTTTATAAACTCCTCAAGCAATGAAGCTTTTGCTGAGGCTGGGACAAATCTGGCTTCTAACATTTCTTTGAACTGATTCCATGTGATCTCTTGTTCTTGCCTACCTGCAATGATCACTTCCCACCAATCCAAAGCAAGGCCTTTTAGTTGTCTTGAAGCTATTTTCCTTATTCTCTGGTCATTAATCTGCATATCTGCAAAGATCCTCTCCACTGTTCTTAGCCATGTCTGGACACCCATGACATTTTCTGTGCCATCAAAGCTACTGCCTCCTAAATGTGTATATGTTTTAAGCAATTTGGACAGCTCCTCATGAGGATTATCTACTCTAGGTGCCATCCCATCCCTTAATACTCTAACAAAATCTTGCATGTTAATCATTGGGGGATCAGTGGCAATTCCAGTTGCCTGTTCAACATGATTGTCCTCCCTTTCTCCAGCAGCCTGGGGATTGCTCCTAACTGTTCTGGGCCTCTATTGAACATTTCTAGTATGGTTAGTTCTAATTCCTATTCACTACTTCACTTTTAAACTAGTAGTGAACTCATTCATACATAATAAGTAAAACAACCAATGCAAATAGTACAAGCAATGCACACAGATTCAACCAAATATTTGTATTGGCTATGTATTTAATAACACAGCTCTGATACCAACTGAGGCAACCCTACCCTTAGCTGTCATTTATTTTGAATGACTCAATTTAGTTTAATTCTAAATTCAGGGTTGCACTCCTTCACAAACCAACTTTTTTTTTTACATGTATGTATATTTTCCTATGTGTTTCCCAAGATCCACTTGATCAATATAGAAATATTGATATACTACTTTATAAAACTATTTGGGTGTTCATTTTAATTCTAATATCAGAGCATTTCTGTAAAGGGTATCTCAGTCTATATATATATAAAAAAAATAAAACTGAGGTTAAATCTCTATGCAATTCCATTAGCCAATTCCCATTTATTTTTCCTACACTTAGCATTTGTGTATTTGATATAACATGTGAACTAACTCGTAATATTTAAATTTGCATGGTTTGCCTTTTTAAACAGATGAGCTGTGAGTTGTACATGCTTCTGTGCACCTGTGTGCACATAGTCATGTACAGATGCTCTCTGTTTACCCTAGTCTTCAGGTAGACTAATTTGTTTTGGTGAGTTTCCTAAACTAGTTGGTCATAATATACTAGTTTCATTCATTCATAAAATCATCAAACACATTTAAGTTTGGGTTCCTCTTCCTTCCCTGTTTATGGGTTATTCCTTGTCTCATAATTTATTTTTTCCAATTCATGTGTAAATGATTCTAATTTTAAAACAGTCTGATGTGTATACCCATACTCTTGGTTTAAATAGGTATAAGCTTCAGGTCTACGATTACTTTACTACTAAATTCTTGGAAATTTGCATGCTTACAAATTATAACATAAAGCTAAACATATCTATCTTTTCCACTGAAAATAGTTTCAACTCATGATATTTTTCTTCTTTACTGGTAATGGTTCCATCACATAATGATCCCTAAAATCATTCATTACATAATAATCAAGCTTAGCCTCTGCAAATATTAATTACATATAAGACTTTAAAATAAAACATAAGGAACATTCTTCAACAAAAGCCATATTTCAGTTGTTAGCAATTTCTTCCTAGCATCACATTTCTGCTCTTTTTACTTAGCTTCTTCATTACCTGCAGGCATCCCATGATCTGCCCCACCATGTAAGTGAAGCACCCATTTGATGCAAGCAACAAACAGGTCAGACTAAAGTCTGGTATGAGTAAATTCAATTGACAACACATAAGATTAATGAAGCTAGTTCCATATTACCCTTGTTTCAGAAGTTAAATGTTCTACTCAGATTGTTAAACCACTTTCTCATGTTCACATTTTAAGTATCCTTACAGTGAAGTGAGGGAACTGCTAAATACATGTATATGTGCTCAGACTAATTTCTTAATAGAAATCCTTATTTTAAGAATTCATAGCAGCCATCATGCAAATCACACAGGCATTCCTAAACATGAACAAGCAACATCCATATCATTAAGCTAAAGTACCAATATGAGACTTCATATCAAGATTCCCATATACTTTCAGCATTTATACATTTTGCATGTATATTCACTTCATGTTATTCATTTCAAAAGGATCCAGTATCACATTTATGGTTGCATTGGTGCACATTGCCTGGAACTGCTTCTTACTTTCCAGTGCACTATAAGCTTTTTGGACATGATCATGCCATGTGCAAACTCACACCCCAACCTTGGTGCAAGCCAACCACTATGCCATACCCACTTCCCTCTTACCCAACCTGATAGAGGTGACTCATGTCCTTAGTTTAATTACTAAGTTTTCTCACACATCCCATATTTTCTATGCAGAGTTATGCCCAACACTGTTTTATCCCCAATCACTACATACTAATAGTTTCTATACATCCATCAAAACTCATTCACATATATATTTATTCAACAATCACTCATACTTTAAAAATCAATTCAAGTTAGTTTTATTTTAGAGATATACCTTGGTTAAAGCATAGCCTAGAGCCTATACCAAGTGAAGTGCTACTCTGGTTCTCCTTATAGTCCACCCACATATTAAAGTGTATTTTCTTATTACTTCAACCTTATTTCCAGAGAACATCAAATGATAAATCAGGATTCAGCACATGGAAATTCCATTGCATCCTAATCATCTTTTCAGTTGCAAGACATAAGCCAGAGGACCACTTCCTCTTACTGCCTTGCACCTTACTTTTTTTTTAAATTTATGCTTAATCCAAAAACATTTCTTAGGTACATAAACATCTAAATTATCATCCATTTTTCCTTAAATATATCATATATGAACAATCAATCATAAGTTAAATGACAACCAAGGAATGCAAGACACATATCTTCAGAAACAACAGAAAAGGATTAGACTAAAAAAAGTGCAAGAAAAACTTTAAACAGAATTAAAATAAACTAAAGGTCAGATGGCTGCCTTCCATAGGTCTTAATGCCTTGCCAAGTGAGGGTTTACTCACCAAGGTTCTTCTTCCTAAGCCTTGATTTAAGTCTGCCATTGACCTCCTAGCTGCTGCCTGCCTCCTCTTTCTTTTCTATGTTTTGTTTTCTGGTTTTTCTCATGTGCACCCATAGGAGGTGATGAGGTATATAGTGGAGTTGTTAGGGTTTTAAGGTTAGTTAGGTAATTTATTTTCATCAGAAATCCCATTATTTCTGATCTCACCCAACAGCTCACCCTCTCCACTTTCCCTCCTTACCATTTTTCCCTTTTTCCTTGTCTTAACTATTTTTGGCAATTTTCTTCACACACTTTATGCATGATTCTGGCTTGGCATTATCTGATTTTTAATTATGCATAAAAACTTATGTGTCTAACCAAATGTGTGTGTGTTAATTAGTTATTATATTTTCTACCCATGCCTGCTTCCATGTTTATTATATATATATTTTTTAGTTTATTTGAATTAGGACTAAAACTGCCTATGTTATTTATACATTATAATTTGGTTAATGTAGCTATACTAATAGGTCATGAACTCATTTACTTTTGCATTTACCAACAGAGCCTCTACATACTAATTTTCCTTGCTCAGGTAGTATACTGGAATAGTGTGCACGTGCACAAAGACATGCATATTCATTTACACACCATTGTTTTTCAGAGAAAAGAAAAATTTTGTTTTTCAACTAACTAACTTTCTTTTGCAAAGTATGTAAACTATATATATATAGATATACTTAAATTATGGGCTGTCACAACCAAAGAAAAGAGCTGGAGGGCGGACGAGCAGCTCCCGCCGAGTTGACAATCGATGTTCCAGTCAGTAGGGATGACCCAAATAAAGTCTTGAAAGTCGGATCTTAGCTCGGTACTGGTGTAATGAGGGAGTTGGTTGGTTTTCTCCAGGAAAAGCTAGAAGTGTTTGTTAGGCTCACTCGGATATGTGTGGGATCTCGCCCAGGATAGCGAGCCATGCATTAAACATAAATCCAAAAATACATTCCTATGAAACAAAAACGCTGCAACCTGGGTTCGGAGAGATCCGCTGCACTCAAAGAAGAAGTGGTTAAGCTAAAGGATAACGGCTACATCCATGACCCCATATACCTAGATTGGGTATCAAACTCTATTTTGGTAAAGAAAGAAAATGGGAAGTGGAGGACAAGCATCGATTATTCCAACTTGAATAAAGCATGTTCGAAGGACTGCTTTACACTTCCAAGAACAGATCATTAGATGACTCAACTGCTGGACATGAGTTACTTTCATTCATGGACATGTACTCCAGATACAATCAAATCCTGATGCACATCCCATATCAGGAACACACTAGCTTCATCACCGACCTCAGACTCTATTGCTACCTGGTCATGCCCTTTGGATTAAAGAACGTAGGAGCAACTTACCAGAGACTCGTGAACCAGATATTTAAAGACCAAATTGGATGATCGATGGGTTTACATCGATGACATGCTTATGAAGTCACGACTTTTGAGAAACCATATTGATGATCTAGTAGAAATGTTTGGTGTCCTTCAACAATATAGGATGAAGCTCAATCCCTTAAAATGCACTTTAGGTGTTGCTTTAGGAAAATTCTTGGGCTTTATTGTGAACTCTCATGGAACTGAAGCCAATCCAGAGAAGATCAAAGCCTTGAGAGAGATCGAAGCTCCAAAGACGATCAAGGAGGTCCTAAGCTTGAATGGGAAAGTCGCCACCTTGAGTCGATTCATTTCCAAAGTCACTGACAAATGCATCCTTTCTTTGAGGTGATCAAGAAGGGAAAGAGAAACTTTGAGTGGAACCGGGAGTTTAAAAACGCATTCCAAGATTTGGTGAATCACTTGGAAAGACCTCACATCCTTTCAAAGCCAGTGGATGATGAGGACTTGTTTATATACTTGGTAGTGTCGGTGCATGCTTAGAGCACCGCACTTGTACGTAAGGAATCTCGCATCCAACGATCGATCTACTACATTAGCAAGCAGTTGACAGGAGCAAAAAGAAACTATTCGAGACTGGAAAAGCTCACATATTGTCTATCAATCGCTTCGAGAAAGCTCCGCCCCTACTTCCAGGCTTATCCAATCAATGTCCTTACTAACCTACCTTTACGACAAGTTTTACAATGACCCGAGACTTTAGGAAGGCTGCTAAAATGGAACATTGAATTAGGTCAATATGATATCACTTATCACCCTCGGAGAGCAATCCAGAGTCAGGCTTCAGTGGATTTCATAGCTGAATTCACTACATGAGATGATTCTCCAGAGAGAGTGGAGGAAGAAAAGTTGGATGGAAGATGTACATGGATGGTGCATCCAATGATCGGTGTTCTGGTGCTGGAGTTGTGCTTGTCACTCTCGAAGAACACCCAATCTGCTATGCCTTGAAACTTGACTTTCCAGCAACAAAAAATGAAGCTGAATACGAAGCCTTGATTGCAGGACTCAAGATCGCCAAGGAACTGGGAATAAAGACTTTACACGTTTTCTGTGACTCCGAGCTAGTGGTATGCCAAGTTTGAAAAGAATATCAAGCGAAAGGAGCAAGGCTAGCTCCCTATCTAAACTGAGTTCTTGAGTTGCTTGAAGACTTTGAATATTACACGATCATTCATATCCCAAAGAGGAAAATGAGAAAGCCGACTCGCTTGCTAAGTTGGCTAGTTCTGGAGATGCACGACTCATGGGCTTAGTTCTAGTGGATGTGCGTTTAGCTCCGAGCAGCGACCAGATGGATGTGGATTGGATCTTGGAGACTGAGCCTGAACGGGAGTCAGGGATGACTTTGATTCAAGATTATTTGCAAAGAGGGATCCTTCTGGAGAGAAGGAATGAACGATGCAAAAACCTTTACCAAATTTCAAGATACATCATATAAGAAGGATTACTGTACGGGAAGGGTTTCTGTGTCCCCATGCTTCGGTGTGTCACTCACGACGAGGTTAAACGAGTTCTGAGAGAAGTTCATGAAGGGACCTATGGCGACCATACTGGGTGGTAGACTCTGGGAAAGAAAATCCTTCGTTACGGATATTTCTGGCCAACTGTCAATCGAGACGCAGCTGATCATACCCGGAAATGTGACAAGTGCCAAAGATTTGCTTAAATTATGAGGGCCCCACTGACAGAAATTACCCTAATGGCCAGTTCTTGGTCGTTTGCTGTTTGGGGGATTGATATTTTCGGTGTATTGTTGATATATAAAGGTGGTGCAAAGTATGCCATTGTGGCAGTTGATTACTTTACTAAATGGCCTGAGGCGGAGCCTTTGGCCATGATTACCATAAATAAAGTAATCAACTTTGTTGTTTGGAATATCATCTATCGCTTTGGAGTTCCACAAGCAATCGCTACCGATAACGGGACCCAATCTGATAGCATAGAGTTTAAGGATTTTTGCCGTCGATACCGCACAGAGAAGACATTTGCAGAAGTGGCACATCCTTAGACGAATGGATAGGTTGAAGCTGTAAACAAGATTGTTAAGTCCATTCTTAAGAAACGATTGGAGAAGGCCAAAGGAAAGTGGGTCGATGAACTCCCATTAACACTCTAGGCTTATCGAACCACCCATAAGTCAATGACTGGCCATTCTCAATTCGCCTTGGCATACGGATCGGCGGCTATGATCCCGATCGAATTGGAAGTACCTTCTCATAAGGTCACCCGCTATGATCCACGGACAAACGAGCAACTCCTTCTAGATCTCTTGATATGATCGATGAGAACCGGATCGAAGCCGAGTTGAGAGTAGTTGCGCACATACACCAAGTTGTATGATATTATAACACCAAAGTTAGGAGTCGAGCCTTGGAAGTCGGCGATTTGGTCCTCAAACGAATCTTCCCATGCCCTAAGAACTTGGGCCCAATTTGGGAAGGTCCGTACACAATAGAGGAAAAGCTTGGAGATGGCACTTTCAAGCTAGCAACTACGAACGTGATCTCACTTCCAAGGGCATGGAATAGCGAGCATTTGCGATGCTATTTCACATAAAGAGTATATTTGTAAATAACTGACTAGAGCCGTATAATAAGACATAATTTTTTCACTTTTCGTCTTTAATCAAATTAAACGGCCTTTCAAGCTAGAAATTTTGTCTCTCCATTTCTTAAGAGTTGTGACTTGATTAACTCGAATCAATCTGCATATGAATAGTACAGGTGCCTAGGTACTCGGAGATAGGTGTCGGTCAAACTTATGCAGCCATGATCGGGCCCGTGAAGTCCCTTTTGTTGTCCGGAGATTGAGATCAACTAACTCTTGCCTTCGGATTGGGGGTAGGAGTATAAACATAAGCCGGACACAACATAACTGTCCGCATCCTAACTCTCGCTCCTAGAGTAGGAGCTAGAGTATAAACATAATGACTGTCCGCATCCCGACTCTTGCCTTTAGATTGAAGGCAGGATATAAATGCAAACCTGATGCAATATGAGCCGCTGTACCCTAACTCTCACTCCTGGAGTAGGAGCCTGAGTCTAAACTTAAGCCGAATGAAACACGTTCATCCGCAAACTGGCTCTTTCCTTTGGATTGGGGGCAAGAGCACAAACTTAGAACCAGACATGACTCAACCATCCGTACGCCAACCCTTACCCTTGGATGGTGTGTCGTGTGTGGGAATATAAATAAAAAAGGGCATGATACGACTAATCGCTCACCCAACTCTCATCCCCGGACTGGGGGCAGAAGTATAAATGGAAACAGGCGTGACGAGGCTGTGTGATCCTTAATACATTGCCCGGAGTAGGCAAAAAGGTGGGACTATGCTCGTAGTAAAGCATGATCCAATTTGTAAGCCTTCGGTTAATGCCCAAAATTAGGTATGATCGAATACTAACATCTTGGATGAGGATGTGCAGACTACGATTTTATGTAGTTAACTTAAACCCACACTCGGAGTTTAGTGCGATTGGGCCTTATTATCTTGGAAAAGGATATTCAAACCATTGTTTTAAGTGGTTTACTCTAAGGATTGCTTTACATTCGCTATAACGATGCGAGTCGGCAAATTACAGAATGAATTAAGGACCTGATCTAAAAATGATCACTAAGAGAGATAAATCGCAAGTACATTGAATGGAAAGCATATTTCTTAAGTACTTAGACAAATTTGAGCAAAGAGTTTTACATAACAAAAAGTCTTAATTATTGATGTCAAACTAGGAAAGCTAAGTACATGTGTTTCATACCAAAATTGAAAAACTAATCATGGGGGACATACCTAAATAAAGCTGGCCAACAAACAAAAGGAGTCTATATACGGAGAAAAAAACAAGCTAATAACTATTTCTTCTTTGACTTCGTTTTCTTCTTAGAGCCACGGGAAACATCACTCGAGCTTTCTCTTTGCCTCTTTCCACCACTTCTTCCACTGCTTTGGCCCTTGGAGGGAGTGCTTTGCGAAGATCTAGTAGGTGCACTCTGGCCGCTTTCGGGTGGAAAAATAGAGGCCGGAATGCTTTGCAAAAATACTATCGACGTACTTCAAGCATCCCCTAGCGGAGGAATGTAAATAAGAGTGAAAATGGTTTTCCAAGGCAAAGCAATCAATAACAGAGGAGGGAAAACTTCTATTTGCACTTGCTTGATTTGACTGGCAAGGAGGATATCTGCCCCAATTTTTTGCTCAAGCTCATGCATGGAGGGACCCAACAGGGACCGAGAGACCCAAGTTATAATAACATCCTCATCAACTTGAATGGTTCTACGTGCTCTACCCTGGAGGACTAAGTATTTGAACGAAATTAAGCAAGCCCTCAAGAACTTCAAATGCTTGGATCTCTCTCAAGCTCATGCATGGAGGGACCCAACTTATTAAGGCGAACATGCTCGTTGAAGGAATAAATGGGTCTTCTTTGAACCAATGATTGGTGGGGACTAAGTGGAAGTCCGTGTCTTCGAAATTCCCACACTCAATTTCTTTTTGGGAGCAGGAGGTGAGTCGTCTCTGGGTTGTTCGGTCTAGGATCCGTGGTCCACTTCAATGTTACTTTGGTTGACCTCACCACCTTCTCTAATAATTTCGCCTTCCTTGGTGCCTTTGTGTTCTAGTTCCATGTTTTCTGCAGTTCCAGCCCCAGGACTTGGAGCTGGGGGGAAACTCAGGATCAACTTCGCCTCCTGCAGGCAGGTTGCTATCATCCTCATCATCCTCAATGTCGACAACTAGGACTATGGCGGTACTACGGCCTTCCTCTAATAAGCCATGAGCGAGAAGATTCTCGTCCATTAATAGAGTTCTTATATACCTATCCTCAATAAGGATTGCCATAACAGTACTAACAATATTCAAAAGTGATCCATCGTTAGGTCTTGTCGAAACATCTGTACAACAGTGAAAGATAAATTAAGCATGCAGATTATAAGGCAAATGCATATATGGCGTTAGAATAAAACATACGTTCGAATATGCATCCACGAGCGAATCCGGGTGGGCAGCGCACATAGAACCATATAGCCTAGAAGTAACTCAGCTTGTTCCAACCCCCAAAAACAATTCTGCAACTCCTCATTGACTATAAGTAAATGGGAGATGGGGTTTTTTGCGGATTTTAAAGCTATAAATGTATCGTATTTCTTTGTCGCTAAGCACTCGATTCAAATGCTCAGAGAAAACTCGATAAGTGCTCAAAAGGAAAGCATAGCTATTTGGATATAGCTTTGTGGGAGCCAGTCTCATAAAGTTCAGGTCTCGGTGGATGAATTGATTAAATGGTGAGTCGCAACCCATCAGGCATATATATCTGTTGTAAGCTATATACCCTTCCAGAGGATCTTAAGCTCTCAGATCACGAGACAGTGCCAGGATGTCGTCAAATGGAATCCCATGCTTATTGTATATCCCTTGAAGAGATCCTTCATAGATTTTCGAGGAAACAGAATCGACCGGGTTATTCAATGGTACATCATCCTAAAGAGTATCGGGTGCTGGATCTATTTGAGGCCCATCTATCGGTTTAACTGGACTTTCAAGAATCTGTTGCTCCACTTCAAAGTTCTCTTGATTTTGTTGATCGACACGTGGAATTTTTGGTTGCTGCTCTTGTTAGATAGGTGTTTGCTGCGCTTGAGAAGTTGTAGCTGAGCTTGATTCTACGTCGAATTCAATATATTTTGAAGGTGAAGTACCTGTCGTCTGAGCAGCCAGAAGATTGGAACGTCTTTGGTCCATTTCTATAAAAAAAGCTTGATAATTAATCAGCATTAGAAGATTAACTACAAACCGTGCCCCTTGTGCTAAACTGGATTTTAGTGTAATATGGTGCAGTGTGGTGCAATTAGGATTTCGGTTATTATTTAATTGTTTATTTTAGCAGTTCATTTTGAAGTCTAGATATTGCTCGACACGACCATCATCACTGACCATCCCAACTAGCTTAATTTTATCGGCCATGCTTCGGAAATATTCGAGATGAAAGAGGAAATTCAGCGTGAAACTCCAAGGCAAAGTTCGGTTGCAAGGCTTAGAGTAGGCGAAATTTTCCTAACTATCGAGATCGGTACTGATCCCTGTGACCCCCATAATTAGGAAAATCTCACCTTCCTCCTTCATCCCAGCCAACCTCAAGAACCATGGCCGCAAGTTCTTTCCATGTCCACGCCCAACTCCATGTCCATTCACATGTGACCAGTCATCATCCGACCTAATTTTTTTCGACGTGGAATTAACGTTAAGGATCGGTTCAAATGAAAGTGAGATCTCGAGCTGGGGTTCAGTTAGGTTAACGTGGATCTGATCTAGGCAATGGAGAAGTGACGTCAGGTGCAAGCTACGATGAGCGGTAATGGTCTCAAGTTCAAGCGAAGGCGAAGATTGGTTTGGGGATCGTAGGGTTTTCAATGGTAGGAGTTCAAGCTTTCTTGGGTCAGCAGAAGCAAAGTGAGAAAGTAGAATGAAGGAGATGGGTTATATAGTGCCATCAGCCCGTATTCTCACATAAACTTGGAAAATCTTCTAAGCACGGGGTCGGTACCGACTCCCAAATCAGAGGTCGATATCGATTCCCAAATGCTAAAAAACAACAAAACAACAACAAAAAACACGTACAAGCATACGTATCGTTTATGCGTATATATGTGAGTGCTCCACAAGGGTCTCTTTAGCAAGTGGAATTAGTTTCTAGGACACGCAACTGAAATAATTACTTTCAAGGACAAAACGTAAAATAATTAGTTTCTAGACCTAAAAATCTATGAAATTATGTCCTTGAAAGTAATTGGACTGCTGACTTTGTCCTTGAAATTAATTATTCTGCTAATTTTGGCCTTGAAAGTAATTTCTTTGAATGTGTGTCCTAGAAAGTAATTGGACTGCAAAGTTTGTCCTTCTGGTGAAATGCCCCGCTTATGCATTCGTGATGTGCCATGTATATATACCCAATATTTGACGACTAAAGTTGAAGGAAAGTTAGACTTATACCCGAGGAACTCATGGATGGAATTAGTCTAAAAGCATCAAACTTGGAATAGCAAACCACGTGATCACGCTGTAGATTTATAATCCCAGATGTTAGCAAAACGTTGTAACAGATCATTATGGATATGACAATTCACAGAATCGATTCGCGACAAGGTAGCGACCATTCAAAGCACAGGGTGAAATCATTTACGGAAATCCAAACTTGTTTCGATTCAAAGCACATCACGTTGGAAACAGATGTACTTTGGGGAGCAAGTGTTATTCTGACTTTTGACCAGGAAGAATCCAGACAAGCTGGACAAATAAAACTTGAGTTATCAGGGCAGAAAGCTTGGAGAGATAGCCCAAGAGTCCTGAAACCAGGCACAGATAGAGCCACAAATTCAAAGCCAAAACCATCAAAGATAACAAGGTAATGGGATCCCCCAAGTTGGGGATCGGTACCTACCCTTGTTGGGGATCGGTACCGACTACCAAATATAGCTTGGATGGACCCCATCTTCTACCTACATGCTTATCTATGTGCCGAAAGACTATTTCCAAAGTTGGTTTGTTGATTCAATACACTTCTCTATCGAACTTCATGGACACTTGAAGTTACAACTTTGTTCTCCCATAACTCCATCATTTGGGCCCTGGAACAAGCTAAAACAAGTACAAATGACTATGGAATCAAGAGGCTATCTACAAGATGATTCGAGGTGAGGGATTAAAGACGCCAATTATGGACATCTTGGGGATCGGTACTGACTTCCACTTAGGGATTGGTACCGGCTCCTAGCTTCTGTTGAGGTACCAATTATTTTGGAAGAATTTGTCAAATTCGTGCAGAACGGTCTGAAGATATTTTAGACGGGATTTTAGGCCCCCTACCTCAATAAATAGGAGGTGGGCTCATTTTTCAGGATCTTTTGGCTCTAGTTCCTTTATTTATTATATTCTTGTAACTCTGAAATTCTAAGTGTTGGAGTTCTACCGACCCCCAAGAATTTCTGCCTCTAAATCAGAAATAAGCAGTAAAATTTCAAAGTGGACATAAGTCTTTCTTTGTCGAACCACTATAAATGATAATGTCTTGTTTATTTTCTCATTTTCATTTATTTTTCTTCATTTAATCTCCACTACATAAACTTCTGGGTGTTTGTGCCATTTTTTGTTCAAACAATAATATTCAATTTAACTGATGATATATAATTGAATATATTGATTTTTGCAAGTTAAATTGTATATGGAGGAAACTAATTGCTTAGGTTGTTTTATACTCAATATGGTTCTTGACAAAAAACTAGAAAAAATATTTTTCGGATTATGAAATTTTTTTCCTTTAACTAATTTTTTTTGACGTATGGGTTTATCTAGCTAAAATGGGTCTACCGCAGTCTAGAAAAATTAACGGGGGGCATTTTGTATTCTATTATGGGTTCCTTCTTGTCCTTCTAATATGAGACAATAGATTTATAAGACTCTAATGTTAAAAAAATTGATAATATTTTTTAAAGTTGATCTCACAACGTTGAGAAAATCTTGAAAAGATTTGATTGTTTAACTTGGCAGCAATGTTATCTCTCCATGTTTCTTGCATATATAATAATAAATAACATAATTAGCCAAATGATGAATGTGATAAAATTGGAGGAAGATTCATGTTTCTCTTGAATTTTAAATACACTATTACTTATGATATGAGGTGATACGTTAGCACTCCTACTGAAGAACATTAGAATTTCTATAAGAGTGTGTAACAAAAAGAGAAGACACATCTATTTCGGAACTGAAGAAATTGAGAATTTGGTGAAAGAAATAATCTTATAAAAACGAATAACATTAAAAAGAACTTCACGGATCCGCTTTCTAAATGATTTTCAAATAAAATTAGTCCTTGAATCTTTAAGAGGAACGGGCCTCAAGCCTAAGTTAGTGAAAACTTAGATATGAGTTTAAGCTTTTTTGTTTTCATATAATCCATAATCACTTTTTGATGGTGCTTTTGAGATGCACTTGATGGATTATAATATTTGATATGATTTTGAGTTCTTTATTTTTATATAATCTGTCACCAGTTATTGTTGGTACTTTTGAGATGCACTTGTTGGATCCTTCTATTTGATATGAGTTTGAGCTTCTTTGTTTTTATAATCCATAACCAGTTTTGGTTAGACAACTTCATGGATTCTACTATTTGATATGAGTTTGAGCTTCTTTGCTTCTATCCATAACTAGTTTTTCTTCATTCCTTTGAGGCGCACTTGGATTCCACTATTTGATATGAGTTTAAATTCCTTTATTTGTATAGTTTATAACTCATTTTTGTATTGTTTTTGAGATGTGCTTGATGGATTCTACATTTTGATACAAGTTTAAGCTTCTTTCTTTTTATATAATCCATAATCATTTTTATATATTGCTTTTGAGATGCACTTGATGAATTCTTCTAACCAATTTTATGGTGTTTTTGAGACGTTCTTGATGGATTCTACATTTTAATATGAGTTTAAGCTTCTTTCCTTTCATATAATCCATAATCACTTTTTATTTGTGGTTTTGAGATCCACTTGATGGATTCTTCTATTTGATATATGAGTTTGAGCTTCTTCATTTTTATATAATCCGTAATAAGTTTTTGGTAGTGCTTTTGAGATGCACTTGATGGATTCTACCATTTGATATGAGTTCAAATTTCTATATTTTTATATAGTCCATAACAAGTTTTTGGTGGTGCTTTTGAGATGTGTTTGTTAGATTCTACTTTTTGATAAGAGTTTGTGCTTCTTTGTGCTGGTCGCTGCGCATAGGATCAAAGATGGCTAATAGTAGTAAATATGTAAATGTAGCGGAATAGTATAGTATATTACAAAGTCGATTTATACTGGTTCGAAGCTTCCGTCCTATGTCCAGTCCCAAAGCTCCCCTTAAGTATTTCCACTAAACAAAACACCCTCACTTTACCTAGAGGAATATGTTGATAGACTCTGCCTGAACAACCGAATAGGACTTCAGTAACTATTACAAATAGTGAAACAAATGTTACATTCCGACACAGCGTATATTGATATATAGATCGTCTCTTTGATCTATAATGACTCCTATAACCAAAACAAACGATATTGAGTGGAGGTGTAGTAGCCAAGGGGTTTATTTGACTAGAATATACGATGTGGGGATGAAGCACACTAGTCGATATTCTCTAAATCAATTGAATCTCTTGAAGTTCGGACTCTTGCTTTTAAGATTGAGAGTAAATTAAACCATGGAGTAGTATATTATTGTATATTGTTATGTATTGTTATGTTGTGATTCAGGGATGGTTAGGGGATTATATAGGTGTTATAGGAATGCTAAAATAGGGGTGCGACCTTTCAGATTTTCCATTGACGAAAATAATCTATTGTAGGTGCGAATATAACTTTTCAGCAAAAGTGCGGTTTCAGTCGACTGGAGATGATGGTCAGTCGACTGAATTAGTGGAAAATCATTCCTGGGAGTATAGACAAAAAAGAAGACTATATGTGTTTTTAGTCGACCGGGCTCAGTCGATTGGGAGCACTAATTAGTTGACTGAATCATTATAAATTTCAAAAACTTGTATGATGCAGCAGTAAAGCCGTAAAGGCCCATGTTTTGTTCTCGGCCCGCCTGGGTTTGAATTCCACTTTGTACATATAATTTTAGCATTTATTTTTCCAACTTTTCCATCATCGCTTTGACCTGAAATAACACAATAAACACATTAGTAGCGTTGCCGTATGGTTGTTATTATCAAAACACGATATATATGGTTCTTTCATTCTCCCTCCTTTTGATGATGACAGCCACATAACTTTATAATATAAAATCATAGCACTCTTTAAATATATGCTATGCATATAATAAGTTTATTTCCCTCAACTTTGTATAAGACCAATATAAAATATGCAATGCACACGTTTTTCTCCTCATTGTCATCAACAAAAAGAGATAAGTGCAAAGGCATATTATATGTTATAAACTCTCCTAAGATATAATATTTCTCTTAAGAAATAAATCTATGCACTTTTCCCCTTCTTTATACAAGAGATAAGTACATAGATAAGTAAAAAAATTAACATTAATGCAAAGTGATGAGTATCCAATATGTTATCCAGCTTTTGACCAGGCAATATTCGGATAGATAGGACGAACAAAACTTGGAGTTATCGAGGCAGAACCAGAAACCAAGCATAGAAAAAGTTGCAAGATCAATACAAGACAAACCCAAGCCAAGTCAGCAATGGGATCACCAAAGTTAGGGATCGGTACCGACCCCTACCCATGGATTGGTACCGACTCCTGATTTACCTCTGGTGGACCCCATCTACTTCTATGCCTCCTACATGATGTCTTGAGCCTATTTCCAATGTTGGTTTGTTGATTCAATATAATTCTACATCGATCTCCATGAACACTTAGAGCTGCAACTCCATTCTTCCACAACTCTATCATTTGGACTTCAAAACAAGATAATACCGGTGCAAACAACTATAAAATCATGAAGCTAATTAGAAGATGAGCCAAGATGAAGTATGAGGACAACCATTTTGGCCAAGTCGGGGATCTATACCGACTCCTACCCAGGGAACGATACCGACTCGTACTTCCTGATAATGTGGCATCTATTTTTGTTGAAGAATTGGTCCAAATCATGTATAATGGCTTTGAGATATTTTGTGTGAGATATTAGGCTTGCTACCTCTATAAATAGAAAGGTAGAGCACATTTTCAGGATCTTTTGGCTCTAATTCTATTCTGAGCTGTATTCTTGTAACTCGAAAAACCTAAGTGTCGGAGTTGTATCAACCCCTAAGAACTTCTACCACCAAGTCAAAAATAAACAATAAAGATTAAAGCAGACATATGTCTTGCTTTACCGAACCACTATAAATTGTTGTGTGTTCTCCTTTCCTTATTTTTCATTTTACCTTCTTCATTTTTTTCTCTACATAAACTCTTTGGTGTTTGTGCATTTTTGATTCAAACATTTTGGTGTTTTCACTGAGAGAGATATTCTCAGGCCATTTAGATCCATCATCTACTATTGGATTTCCTATATCCAAGAGATAGATCTAATTTCCCTACCTTTAAATTCTATAACTCGGATTTTCAAAAATCTACTAGAAGCCTTTTTCTAAGACCCCACCAAGGAAAGTAACATGTACCATAACAACCAGAGCTATCCCCAATGATACTGAGAATCAGAATCCCTAATATAAAATGAAGCTAACCAACCAGAGCGAACATAGACCTAGACTCCAACTTGCATTGTGACCAGAGTGGATGTGGATATGATGGTGAAGGAGATGGAAGACAGATTCTAGGCTAGTCAGTAGGAGATGAATCCAATAATGCAGCAAAGCTTGAGAATGCTAAATGAACCGACTCAAAACAGACGTAGATGGAGTAGATGGGATTCCAGCTCAGAATCATAGAGTTCTTCTTCATCCAAGCAAAGGCGTAGGAATAGAAAGAAGAAGTGGACCTAAAATACTGCGGGGACATCACACCAGCCAGGAACGCCAACCCAGGGCACAAGTATAGGGATCGGTACTGACTTCCGAGGATGGATCGGTACTGAACCCCCCATTATGGTGGGCCCGACACTCAATAGTTGGAAGGCGACATGGATCTAGCTTCTGGATGTGCTGCTGGTGTTCAAAATATGGAGTTTCGGACTGCTGCTAATAACTCAACTCGGTAATTAAATAAGGAGGACTGGTAGTTGAATGGATCTCCCGGAGTTTGGGGATCCTAGGTATCGAGCACCTTTCCAAGAGCGTTCATCAGGCCGAACACTTAGGACTGGACCCAATCACCACCGTTTAGTCAAACCTGTTGACTTGGATTATCTAGAAGATATAGTTAGGAAGTTGGTGAGTTAAAACAAATTCAGAACCAATGATGAATAGGGAATCAATAGGAGTCGAAACCCATTGGAGAACATTCTTCATGCAAGATATCTCTGTAGATTTAATATGCCAATGATGTCGTTGTATGGAGGAATGAAGGACCTTAGCCAACACTTATTGAGATATAAATGGCACATGGATTCAACCAAAGCTTAAATTGCTATGAAGTGCCGTTGTTTCCAAATTTTTCTAAACGGGGTGGCCACGATGTGGTTCACTCAGCTTCCGTTGAAGTCTATATCATCTTTTGCTAAGCTATCGTGAAAGTTCTTGGAGCAATTCCATTTGCACGCTTCGTGTTTGAAGCACATGATGTGACTATCCAACATTTATCAAGCTAAAGGAAAGTCCTTGAGGGACTTTTTGAATCAGTTCCATATGGCTGTAACAGAAGTAACGGATCCTAAGGGAGACATGGTGCTGATAGCACTATGCAGGGGAGTTCTCCTTGACTTGGATTTCGGAGATTGGTTGGAAAGGAAGCAACCATTGATAATGAAAGCTTTTTACTGGAAAGCCAATGAATATTTATGTTGGGAGGATGCATTCAAGCATCTGCGGAGTCGTTGCTAGAAATTTAGTTGATAATACAAATTAATGTCGCTGCAAAGTAAACTGGAGAAAATTCTAAGGATGTAAACATGAAGGTTGGAAATTAGAATGAAGATCAAAAACAGAACAATGATGGGGCCAAGAAGCATAAGCTCGATAATCGAAACCATTTCCGAACTCTTAAGTACGATAATTAAACTGAACTGAATAACTGAATAGATAACATCTATCTGGCTACTCATAATACTGAACTATATAGGAAGCCGGCTCATAGGGAGTCAACCGGGAAGGAAAGGAAGTCTGGAAAGTTATGTAGATTCCATAAGACTCATGGTCATAATATCAATAACTACAGGCACATGCGCGACTTGATTAAGGATTTGATTAGAAAAAATAAATTACAGCAGTATATGAAAACCCTACAGGGTGGCGGGAAAGGAACTTCTAACCCCCGAGTCATTTTTCCAATAGGGGCAAGCTTAGCCTGGTGCTAATCTACCCAGGCAGCCAGAGAGGCTTTTGGTGATTAACACAATCATCGGTGGGCCGCATCCTACCGATAAAAGCTTTATGGAAATGAATAGATACATTAGAGCTATAAAAGATGCTGAGAATGAAAGTTGTTATGTTGTTGAGGATAGAGCTCCGGCGAAACAATCTCGAACCATGACAGATGATATTGTTTTTTGGAATAGAGATCTCGATTGAGTGGAAGCTTCGATGATCGACCCACTCGTGATTTCAGCCAAGATTGGTCCTGCAATTGTACGGAAGGTACTTGTTGACTATGGGAGTTCAGTCAATATCTGATTCAAGAAATATTTTGATCAAATGATGTTGGAGGAGAAAGATTTGAAAACTTGTAGGTCTCGAATACAGGGGTTCAATGGGATGGCTACTGAAGCAATATAATTTTTTAAATTACCGGTGGTACTTGGATATTTATTCTACTTATAACACATTTTTAGACCGACCGACCCTAGCTAAATTTAGAGCGGCCATTGCTCCCTGGTGTTTAACTAGAAGTTCCATACAAAAAGTGGAATGGGAATTGTGCATGGAGATCAGGTGGCTGGCCGTGAATGCTACATCGCCAAGCTAAAGGAGGCAAGGTGAAAGGAGAAATGAAAGAATGTAGAGGGGGCCCACTACATAAAGGCTTTAGATGCATAAAAAATACAGCTTGATCCCCCGCTTGGGCAAACTTATCGACTCTACGATGATATGAACCAACGAAAAGAGCCAAAAGGTGGACGCGAAGCTTCCGTTAAGTTAACGATTACGGTTCCAATCAGCAAGGATGATTCAACAAAGTCCTAAAGGTTGGGTCTCATCTCGAAGCTAATGTGATGAAGGAGTTAGTTAGATTTCTCTGGGCAAACCTGGATGTGTTTGTCTGGACACACTCGGATATGTGTGGGATCTCGCCTAATATAGCGAGCCATGCATTAAAAATCAATCCCAAATGCGTTCCTATAAAACAGAAACGTCGCAGCCTGGGTCCAAAGAGATCCGCTGCACTCAAAGAAGAAGTGGATAAGCTGAAGGAAAATGGCTTCATCTATGATGCCTTATACCCGGATTGTGTATCAAATCTTGTCTTGGTGAAAAAAGACAACGAGAAGTGGAGGACATGCATCGACATTTGGACTTGAATAAGGCATGCCTGAAGGATAGCTTCCCACTTTCGAAAATAGATCATCTAGTGGAATCGACCACCTGACATGAGCTACTTCCATTTATAGACGCATACTCCAGATACAATCAAATCCCGATGCACATCCCAGATCAGGAACACACCTGCTTAATTACCGACCTCAGACTCTGTTACTACCTGGTCATGCCTTTTGGATTAAAGAACGCGGGAATGACTTACCAGAGACTCGTGAATCAGATGTTTAAAGAATAGATTGGACGATCGATGGAAGTTTACATGGATGATTGTGAAGTCACGATGTTCAAGAGACCACGTTGATGATCTGGCAGAGATGTTTGGTGTCCTATAGCAGTACAAGATGAAGCTCAATCCTTTGAAATGATCTCTCGGCGTTGCCTCAGGAAAGTTCTTGGGCTTCGTTGTCAACCCTCGTGGGATTGAAGCCAATCCAGAAAAGATCAAGGCATTGAGAGAGATCTAAGCCCCAAAGATGATCAAGGAGGTCCAAAGCTTTAATGGAAAGGTCGCCGCTCTAAGCCGGTTCATCTCCAGAGCCACTGAAAAGTGCATCCCCTTCTTCGAAGTGATCAAGAAAGGGTAAAGAAATTTTGAGTGGAATCAAGACTACAAGGATGCATTCCAAGCTCTGGTGAATCACTTGGAGAGACCTCTCATTCTCTCAAAACTGGTGGATGATGAGGATTTGTTCTTGTTGGAAATGCGGATTATGGATCTTAAGGCTGGATTAACACTGGAGGAGGGGGTGAATAGTGTTTAATGGATTTTATGGAATTTTTGAAATCTTTTCAAATTAAACACAAATAGATGTAATTCACAAACACAGACACAATCACAGAACCAGACACATATGCAAATAGTAAATAAAAGCAGTAAAGGAAAGAACACAACGGAATTTTATACTGGTTCGGAGTTACTCTACATCCAGTCCCACACAATTTATTGTGCATATTTCTTTTCAAATATAAAGTCGATATTACAACCTCAATTTCAAGGCTACGAGATACACCCTCTTGTTTCTGAGTCTAGGGCAAACTCTCTTGATTTAACCAGGCTATAAGATCACCTAATTGATTTACAAGCTATAATCACACCCAATTGATTTACGGGCCACAATCACATTGTTTCCAATCACACTTTGATAGAGAAAGACTCGATACACTTCGATCTTTGATTACAAATGATCCTATAACTCTGAATAGCACTGGATCTTTGAGAGAGAGTGGCAGAGAATCAAACTAGAGACGATCGAGTTTGATTCACTTAGGATTTCGGTAGAATTTTGTTAAAGCATTTTAAATATAAGAGAATATTTGAGTAGAGAAGAAGGAGTGAAGAAATGAAGAAAAACTAACTTAAAATTCATTGAAAACAACTGGTATATATAAGAGAACAACGGTTATGTCCATTCATGAAAGGTTATGACGAATAGACACTTCTTTTGAAAATTTGAAATTTGAAATCTACGGCTACCATGTCGACATGGGGGGTATAGGGATGTCGACATGCCTATGTTATTTTTGAAAATTGATTTTTCTTTAAAATGATTTCTATTCTAAAACTTGTCAAAACAATTTCTAAACTTTGTAAACCATTTTGATTATAGTTTAAACTTATAAAAGAGTTTTAGAAAGTAATCTTAAAATATATAATATAAAAGTAGTATTAAAAACTAAGTATAGACTTCTTTAAAATATATTTTTGAGATTTAAAGCTAAAATATTAAAATCAAGAGATTGTTTAAAAAACAAGATATGATTTTGAGATCAAAATATTAAAAGATGATAAGAATAGTTTTTGAATTAAGGCTAAAATATTTAAATTGATAGAGATGACTTTTAAAAAGATAGTTTTTGAAAAAATAGTTAAAATAAATTATTTTGAATATTTCGTGGATTTCATTCCACTAGAGAAGGTCGTGGGTTCCATCCCACTAAAGAGGTCGTGGGTTCCATCCCACTATTAAAGCGAGAAGGTGGATTCCATTCCACAATTAAAATCCAAATCAAGATTTTAGTGCTATTGTGAAGTTTTAACATAAATCTAGACTCTATTACTTATCTTGATATCTTGAACTCTTGATACTCATGAGTCTTCAGTCCTGATTTCTTCAATCTTGAATTCGTCAGTCTTGAATCTCTATACTGTACAGTCTTCATTCTCAGTACTTGCATATATATACCCTGCATATACATATATATCTAGTAGTATTTATATTTTATAACAAGTCCTAAGGCTGTTGTCATCAAAACCGTCATCTCAGGAACTAACAGTTCTTATACCTGGTGGTGTCGGTGCATGCCCTTAGCGCCACACTTGTACATAAGGAATCCCACATCCAGCGACTCTACTATACTAACAAGTGATTGATTGGAGCAGAAAAAAAATATCCTAGACTGGAAAAGCTCGCTTACTGCCAGTTGATTACTTCCAGAAAACTCCTCCCTATTTCCAGGCACATCCGATCAATGTCCTCACTGACCAGCCTTTACGAAAAGTCTTGCAACGACGTGAGACTTCTGGAAGCTGTTGAAATGGAACATTGAACTGAGTCAATATGATATCACCTATCACCCTCGAAGAACAGTCTAGGGTCAGGCCCTGGCGGATTTCATAGCTGAATTCACTACATGAGATGATCTTTTAGTGAGCAGTGGAGAAAAAAAAGTTGGATGGAAGATATACACAGATGGTGCATCTAATGATTGGTGTTCCGGTGCTGGGGTCATACTTGTCACTCCCAAAGAACATCCGATTAGTTACGCCCTGAAACTTGACTTTTTAGCGACAAAAAATGAAGCTTGGTACGAAGCCCTGATTGCAGGACTCATAATCGCCAAGGAACTGGGAATAAAGATTTTGCATATTTCCCGGGACTCCCAGCTAGTGGTATGCCAGGTTAGGAAAGAGTATCAGATAAAGGGAGCAAGGTTAGCTCCTTATCTAAATCGAGTTCTTGAGCTACTCGACGACTTTAAATACTATACGATATAATATATTCCTAGAGATCAGAATGAGAAGGTCGATTAATTGGCTAAGCTGGCTAGTTCTAGATATGCACAACTCATGAGGTTGGTTTTAATGGAAGTACTTTTAGCCCCGAGCATCGACCCAATGGATGTTGATTGGACCTTGAAGACTGAACCTGAAAGGGAGTCATGGATGACTCTGATTCGAAATTGTTTGCAAAGAGGGATTCTTCCTGAGAGAGGGAATGAATGACGAAAAGTCCTTCGTCAAGCTTCGAGATACATCATGCAAGAAGGATTACTTTACAGGAAGGGTTTCTTTGTCTCCATGCTTCGGTATGCCTTTCACGACGAGGCCAAACAAGTCCTAAGAGAAGTTCACGAAGGGCTTGTGGCGACAACACTGAGAGCAAACCTAAGTAAAGAAGATTCTTCGATACAGATATTTCTAGCCAATCGAGACGTAGTTGATTGTACCTGGAGATGCAAAAAGTGCAAAATTTGCTAAAATTCTAAGAGCCCCGTCGATGGAAGATACTCAAATGGTCAATCCTTGGCCATTTGTAGTTTAGGGCATTGATATCATTGTTGTTCTGCCGATATCTAAAGGTGGCACGAAGTACGCCTTAGTGGCAGTTAATTACTTTACCAAATGGGCAAAGGCAGAGCCATTAGCCACTATTACCATAAAGAAAGTAATCAACTTTGTAGTCGGAATATTATCTGTCGCTTTTGAGTTCCATAGGAACTCATTACCGATAATGGGACCAAATTTGATAGCACGGAATTCAAGGATTTGTGCCGTCGACATCACATTGAGAAGAGATTTGCACTCATAGCACACCCTCAGGTGAATGGACAAGTCAAAGCTATAAACAAAATTATCAAGTCCATTCTTAAGGAGCGATTAGAGAAGTCCAAGGGCAAGTGGGTCAAAGAGCTTCCGTTAACACTTTGGGCTTATTGAACCACCCATAAGCCAACGACTGTTCACTCTCCATTCGCCTTGTCAAAAGGATCGGAGGCTATGATTCCGGTCGAACTGGAAGTACCTTCTCATCGAGTGACGCATTACAATCTGCAGATGAACGAGAAGCTCCTTATGGAGTCCCTCAATATGATCGATGAGAAGCGGACCAAAGATGAGTTGAGAGCAATTGCACACAGACATCAAGTTGTTCGATATTACAATACCAAAGTCAGGAGTCGAACCTTTGAAGTTGACGACTTGGTCCTCACGCAAATCTTTCCTGACCCTAAGAACTTGGGCCCGAGTTGGGAAGGTCCATATGCAATAGAGGAAAAGCTTGGAGATGGTACTTTGAAGCTAGCAACTGTGGACAAGATCTCACTCCCAAGAGCATGGAATAGCGAGCACTTACGACGTTATTTCACTTAGAAACAAGCTTGTAAATAATTGGCTAGAGCCATGTAATATCAGTCATTTTCTGTCTTTTATGAAATAAAACGGCTTTTCCTGCTCGAAATTATGTCTCTCCATTACTTAAGAGTTGTGAGTTGACCGACTCGAATGAATCATCATATGATTAATGCGCGTGTATAGGTACTCGAAGATAGGTGTCGATAAACTTCCATGGCCCATGATCGAGCCCGTGAAGTCCCTTTTGGTGTCCAGAGATTGATGCCAACCAACTCTTGCCTTCGGATTGGAGGCAGGAGTACAAACTCAAGCCGGACATGACATGACTGTCCGCATGCTTACTCTCGTCCCTGGATTGGGGGCAGGAGTAGAAGAGGAAATGGATGTGACTAGGCCATCCATCAACTGACTCTTGTCTTCGGATTGGTGGCAGGAGTATAAACTAAATGGACGTGACTTGACCATCCATTGACCAACTCTTGTCCTCGGATTGAGTGAAGGAGGATAAACTTTAACCAGATGTGACCTAACCGTCCGTGCACAAAGTCTCAACCTTGATGTGAGGGCAGGAGTATAAATCGAAACAAACGTGATATGACCATTCACTCACTCAACTCTTATCCTCGGATTGTGGGCATGAGTACAAACTAAAGAGAACATGACAAGACCATCCAACTCTTAACACTTTGCCCGAATTAAGCGAAGCCAAAGGTCCACGCCCGGCATAAGGCGGGATCTTGCTTTTAAACTTCGAATTGACACCCGAAGTTTGGTGCTATTGGAAGTGTACATCCTGGAAGAGGATGTGCGAACTACGATAAGTCAGTTTAGATTTATGGCTATAGTTCGACACAATCAGATGCCGTAATCCTGGAAAAGGATACATGAACCGTTGTTCTAAGTGGTTAAATCAAAGTAATGCCCAGAGTTTGGCCTTCAACAATTACTTTAGGTTTGCAAGAACGATGAAAGGCCAGTAAATCATTGAATGGGATAAAGGATTCGGTCCAACAATAATAACTTAAAGGAATAGATCACAAGTACATTAAATGGAAATCATATTTCTTAAGTACTTAGACAAACCCATAAAAGGAGTAAATGAAACAAAAACCTTTGTTATTGACATGAAGTCTGGAAAGCTAAGTACAAGTGTTATTGACACTAGAAACAAAAAGCAAAAGCGGTAGCCAAACCCGCACAAAGCTGACCAAAAATTAAAATAGAATGCAACTACTACTATAAGGAAAGCCTGTTTACACTAAACAAGCCGACGCTCGCTTCTTCAGTTTCATTCTCCTTTGTTTCTATTTAGAGCTAGGAGAAACATCATTGAGCTTTCAACTTGTCTTTTCCCTCTTCTTCCTCTACTTCCATTGTCGTTGAGTGGAGTGCTCTACGACAATTCAGCAGGCACACTTCGAGCGCTTCCAGATAGAGGAATATAGACTAGAGCGAAAATTGTTTTCCTAGACAAGGCAATGGATAGAGGAGGAGGAATAAATTCAAGTTTCTCCTGCTTGACCTCTGTGGCAAAAAGGATGTCTTTCTCAAGTTCCTGCTCGAGCTCATGCATAGTGGCACCCGATAAGGGATTAGAGAACCCAGTAATAACAACGTCTTCATAAATTTGATTTTCCTAAGTCCCACCAGCTCCTTCATCTAACAAAGCATCGATCATCTGCTCGTCAAGGCCGAGAGTATCGTCAACCGAAACTGTTGGAATCATTGTTGAGGTGGTAACAGTAACTGATTCTGTTACAAGAACTTGCAGTCCTGCTTGAGAGTCCTTGTGGGGGAAGCAGGGCAATATGAGGCTGACCTGAGGCTTGAGAAACAAAGACGGAAAGATTAGCTATGTTAATCGGAGAAACGTCCACTTTCTAGAATACAATAGAAGTCAGTGAGATACCTTCTTCGCTTTGGAGTTCTGCACGGGCCGGAGTGCCGCTGGAGTTCCCCTCAAGAATCGAAGAGAGGATGGTAGGCTTGTGGATCTCAGGCCTCTTAGGATCATACCCAGGTGTCGAAGTAGCCTGGACCCAATAGTTTGGCTGGCAGTAGCATCATGTGGAGTTGATCCGCAGCCTTCACCTAAGTCTTTATACGCTATTCAAGCAAGCTCTGGATGAAGGATAAGCTGCCATCTTTTAGAATCTTGGGCTCATCTCCTACCAAGAGTTCTCTCTCCAGCTGCTCCAAATCCACCTCGCCGCCTTCGAGGAAAACATTTCCTCTTCAACAATTCGCTTCCAAGCAAGGGCGAGAATTCTAGGATAACCATCTTTAAACCACTCTAGATTTCAGAATTTGAGCACGTTGGCATTAAACTGGTTCAGCAGTGGTTCAAACTTCTCCATTGCATGCTCTTCTACCCACTATTCTATGGCCTCAACTTCTCTTTTGACAAGTGTGTCAACATCTTTAACACGCTCGAGCGCTTTGTCTCTTTCCTCCCTGGCATGGAGCAACTCTTTACAATAAGTCCGGGCTTATTGGAACTCTACGTCCTTTTCTTTTATTTCATGCTCTAGTTTGGTTTTCAGCTCAACCGCACTTCTATTTGCAGTATCCCTCTCCATTACCAGTGCATGGTTTTGGTGGAAAGCCATCTTCATTTCATCATGATGCTTAATCTAATCTTCTTCGAATGCTTTGGTGGCCTCCTTGGCCTTCTTCTCGGCTTCAGCTTGGGATGTTCTTAGTTTCTCGACCTCAGCATCGAAATTAGCAATGATTCTCTTTATTAGCTTCGATGAGTCTCTGATTGTTGATCTCTAGCTGCTTGTCTCTGGAGACTTTGAAAATTTTCTCAGCTAACTTCGACTATTCGTTATACTGACCGTGAATGTCGATCACACAATCAGTGGTCATCTTTTGTATGTTAACTATAATTATTTTTAGATTAGGCACAAACATAAGGCCATTAAAGAAAATGTTTGGAAATTCTTCTTTCAGTTTGCCTATTCGGGCATTAGCTGCAAGCGGTTCCTCCAGAGAGATAGGTGGGACTATAGCAGTTTCTTTGCTCGGCCTGTGCTGGGAAGTTTCAGAGCCACTCTTGTGATGCCTATGGTTGGAGGACCGACTGAAGTGAGATGGCACCTGAGGTTGCACAGGGAGGGAAGCTGGAGGAGGGGCACAAGAAGCGTCACCAGGTGGGTTGTCATTATGACGATCGGGTTGCCTGTTTGGACCTCTAGGAGGAGGTGGCCGTGATATCCCCTATCTTGAGGCCCGACGCTAAGCGCTACAGATGCTGCAGTCATCTATAGTATTAACTTCCGGTGTAAAATACGGTTATGTTAATGGTATCCATAATATCAGAAGCACATGAATATAAAATAAAATCATTACAGATTAAAACAACTTTTCTGATTACGTTTCAAAGCAATATTTCATATTCCATTACGTACTCCCAAAACGTATCCCAGGTTTTGATCAAAATATAATTATTACAAAATACGCCAAGAGTGACATATGAAGATGCACCCTTGGATGATCAGAGTACTAAATAGACAAAAACTGTCTTAATACATCACAGCAGAAACAAAACTAAATAGCAACTCCTAAATAGCTAACTTTGCCTCCTGCACGTCCTCGGAAGCTTTATTCGTCCACCTACTAAACCTGTAAAACCTTAACTCTCAATCCGCTCAAATTGAATTCTGAGCACCCGAGAGTTTAAGGGGAAAACATAAACTTCGAGTCAGACGCAAAGCCTAGTGCGAATAATACTATTACATCTCGGTTTACTGATATTAAGTGAGACCACGCCGCTTAGCGAAACGGGTTTCCCCTCACTAATATCCCTTTAAAACATATCTTTTTGTAAATCAGAATCCTGCAATCAAATTGATTAACCAAACTAATTAAAACAATAATAACAATATCATATATGCTTATAAATAGGTAACAAATGGACCATTTGTCCGAAAAATATAGTTTTGTTTGGCTAACTACTAACCATTGGCTGACTCGGACCTACCAGACAAAATAAACAAATAATCTAACACCTGTTAGACAAACTTCTAGACGGTCTATCATTAACTTACTTCTCCAAGGGTCATCTGATCCTAATGGATTTTCGATCTCATGAATAACCTATCCTTCTCTCTGTATGTATTTATTTCTATGTGTAACCATCATTTAAGTCTTACCTGTAACTAAACCCTACTCACTGGAATTTTGGACTAAATTAACTAGGGGCTATAGCTAATGTATAGGGCGCAACCCTATACCAGTCCCAATTGGTATTCAAATATCTAAGTCATTTACTTAGGGTTAACTACCCACCAAATTTTCCTTGAAAACCTTTCAAATTGATTCAACCCTTTAAATCATACTTAAACAATGAAAATATACTTTTTCTTTACTCAAAGCTATTTGCCATGTTATATATACTTTACTCAAGACAATGTTGATGAAATATATTGAGGGTTACCTATCCCTCCAAAGAAAGTTAAAACCCTTTTTAACTTAAAAACTCTTAGGCCATAACCTTTCGAAACCTTTATCAAAAACTTTAAACAACCCTTTCAAAACCATTGAAAGTACCACTTTTAAAACATATTAACTACTATACCTTGAACCACTAGGCCGAAAGGCCAAAACATACCTTTCGAAACCTTTATAACAACCTTTCGAAATCATTGAAGGTATCCCTTCGAAACCTTTTTAAACCTTAGACATCCTCTTTTCAGAACACTATAAAACTTGCCATTCGAAAGTAATTGGAAACCTTCCATTTAAAACTCTTTAAGTACTTTTCGAAACCATTAGGGAACCTCTCCTTTGAAACCTTCGTTTTAAACCTTTCGAAAGCATTGGGTTCAAGCAAAAGCTTGTGGAACATAGTTTTGAAACCTTTTAAAAACCATTCCATTCGAAACCTAAGGGTTTTTATTTCAATAGAACAAAGGGTCTGAAAATATCCAAGTCGAAAGCACTCTTTTGAAAGCAATTTCCTAAGTAAAGAAAGTGGAAGGTTTCGACACCAACCCTTTCGAAAGCATTGGAGAAGTGGCTTCTTTATTAAAATCGAAAGCACCCCTTCAAAACCATGTTTAAAGGCAAAGCGGCCTCATTTGGGTCGAAAAGTAGAATTGCGACAACGAATGTTTCGACCTTGTCGAAAGCTAATTTAAAACAAAGATGGCAACCTATGTCGAAAGCTATTTTTAAACCCTTTCGAAAGCATTCTTTTAAAAGCAAGCAAGCGACATTTCCATTTGAAAGCAAAACAAGGTCTCGACCCCTTCGAAAGCACTGTTTCGACCTTATGCCTTTCGCCTAACTCCATTTCACTACGTACCAAGGCATTGATACCATGTGAATTAGTTTCGACTTGGTCGAAGGCGGAAACATGAAGTCGAAAGCTTGCTGCCGATAGTGGCAAAACAACAAACACTTACAAAAACTGTTTTCTTTCTTTATAAAGTAATTTATTTCCAACTAACTTGCTTATTTGTCATAATATAGTTGGTTTTCAACTTCTTTTTCAAAATCATTTCTAAAAGTGCTGTCGAATTCAGTAATTATTTATTTAAAACATTTAGCAAATTGCCCCTTCTATTATTTTAAATATATAAAACATTTAAGTCCCATACCATAAATAATTTTATATACTTAATAAAACAAATAGGAAAATTATCCAAAAATTCCAAATTATCACTTTTAATATGTTTTCTAACATATTTAAATTTCTGACCCAAAGCTAATATATAATAGCCGTAATTAATTTAAACCCAAGGCAACCATTTTCTTCAATAGAAAATTCATAATAAATTCACAATAATTCATAAAATTATGAAACTTGAAACCCATCTCTAAAATAATATTTCTGACCTCATATCAAAAACGAAAGTCATCTGGATGTCATTTAATAGATTTTCCAAATCAATTCTTCTCACAAAATCTATATGAAATAGCCTAAATCATCAACAAGCATATATATCCATTTAAACAATCAAAACATGGCAAAACATTTGCAAAATAAATTCAATCTCAATCTAGCGACTGAAAATCATAAAATAGGAGATGTAATCTATTATTTACCTTTATCTTTGTTGTTAAGGAGTTGAGATTTGATCTTGGATTAAGTTGATTAAGCTTCTTCCTCTTGGTTTAGCTTATCTTCCTCTTACTTCTTCTAATGGTGGCCAGCCTCTTGGTTTAGTTTAGCTTTGATTGTGAACGTGTAAAATGAAAGTGCATGAGGGCTTAGGGTATTAGAATATGAATTATTCCTATCTTTCCTGTAACGACCTGAAATTTTCAACCATTCGCATCCATACATGTCAGATTTGAATTGCTCAAAATATCAGATTGTTAATTTAAATTTGGAAAAACTCAGCATATACAGTAAATAAAATAATCACAGATCACAGACACAGAGTAATATAACAATAATGCAGCGGAAACAAAAGAATAGTAGTTCATGAAGCTACTATGTATATATATATAACAGAGTTAAACAAGATACAACAGAAGTCACGAATACATAGATGTCTCAATACAATAATCAAATATAAGATTTGTATACATCACTAGAATCAACTGAACAATTGAAAGCAGGATAGATAGCTGGATCTCCAAGTGAAGCTCCAACTCCAAAGGCGAGTCTCAAACACTGAACCACTCAGTCTGACCCGAGCGTAAAGAAAAACACAAAACACTCGAGTCAGGATTAACATTCTTATATTAATAAATCTAACTCAAGTGAAATATCAACTGAAATACAAGTAACTCAAAGGATGTTTGGGATAACCATCCTCTAAGGATCCGTTAAACTATCTACTATGTAGTAATATACGATATTATAATAATGTCTAATAATAAAATAAACTTACTTTTTAATAGCATTAAGGGGTTACCCATATAGCCCTTAACACGTAATAGTCCCAGTAGTCCATCCAGTATCAGCATACCTCCAGATCGGGAGGCTACCCTAAATACTCCATGGGCTACGGGAGAAAACCAAACTCGTAGTAAAGCTCGCTATGGTAGGTGACACGGCACACAAGGCAATGCCAGGGTAGATATACCAATTACGCACACAGGCTGGTGGAAACGCGTAGCAGCCACTACCGCCCACCTCAGACACACTCCCAAATCAAAAATCGAAGATGGCCATCAAATCAATCATAAGGTAAGAGTATAATATCGAAGGAAGGTGCCCGATCGGAGGAATGACCTCACTTGGCCCGAGATCACTCCTATTTTAGCCACCTTAAGCAAACTCATGGGAGTCGGGTCCACGTTCATACCTCCATAAGATCGTCGCCACCATCCTACTTCATTCTGGAATCTCCACCGCGTACACGGTTGTTAAAGTGGTTTTCGGTATCGACAGAGAGTATGCCCATATCCGATCCCGGTCTCTTTAACAACCAATCGTTATTATAACACCGCGGTCATTTAAAAATAGTTTATACTTCAAAACCAAAATATAATTTTCCTTTCAAAACCCAAATCGCTTGGGTTTATCATTTCAACCCATAATGATTTTCTCCTATTCTACAGATCATTCGGGTATGTATCATTTCAACCCATAGTGAATTCTATACTAACGGGGAACTTGCAGAGTGATAACAGATATGATAATAATATAACAACAGTAACAGGCATATATCATCAGTGATAATAACAGATAATGGTGTCAGATGTCATAGGTGAACAGATACAAATAAACAGATAATGGTGTCAGATGTCATAGGTGAACAGATACAAATAAACAGATAATGGTGTCAGATGTCATAGGTGAACAGATACAGATAATGGCATATATATGGCAATATAAATAAATAACAACAGCATATTTCAATTGTCGTTTCAATTAAAATCAAATTTAATAAACATAAGAACGTTAATCGTGAGTGATTGCTCACCTTTCGAGGCTAGAGATATTCGACGATGGAATGAGTTACAAATCCAAGCACGAAATTCTAAAAGTAAAGCTAGATTGGCACGAATTCGACGAACAAAGCTGATAATAGGAATCGATGAAAACAATCAAATCAGTGTTGACCTAATACTGAAAATATATGCATTATTTATATATATATATATTTTCCAATATTTTAATTTAAGATAAATATTAAAATAATATATATGTAAATAAAATCATTATTTTAAATTAAACACATATATTAAAATCAACATATATATACAATATAATTTGAAATAAATACTTATGTATACCTATTTAAAATACAAATTACTTATATATATATTATAATCTATTCCTTTCAAAATACCATAACACATCATATGTGTACATTTAAAAGAATAATAACATGACTTATACATATATAAACTAACATATGTACAATTTAAATTTATAAACATCCCTATATAACTTATATGTAGATCTTAATATCACTTTGTATGCATACCGGCCTTTAATATAGATACTTTAAAACACATTACACTAAAATCATAGTTTTAATATATCATTCATTCAAAGTGAGGCATCAAATATCACTATATAATAAAAAGTTACCAAACATTTGAATATAATACAAAAGCAGGTTATGCATATATAAGTAGGCTACAACATATAAACAATGCATATAATTTAACTAATATTATATTTGCATATTAAGCAAATCAAAATAACCCAATATGAACATGTATGTACCCCAACAGATAAAACATACAGTTATTAACCTATTATATATGTAAGTAATATAAACAATATATATTACTATTATATACGCTATAAATAGTATATTAGCCATATATATACATACAACCAGATTTACAGACTCAATATTATATGAAATAAAACGTATTCCCATATATATAAAATCAGTATATATAAATATAATATCAATAGACCCTTTAGATTACAACTTTACATATATAGGTTGTTATCAAATCAAACAAAATATTAAAATAAATTTGTAAGCATACTATATGATATAAGGTATCAAAGCATGCTGTAAAAAATTTTATAAGCTGATAAATATATGTAACAACCCGTATATTTCGACCATTTAAATTGACAATAATCCACACATGTCAACTTAAATAGTACAAAACACGAATCATAAATGGAGTATAAGTATATAAATGAGAATCATCATAGAATCACAGAAAATATAACATAACAGAATAGTGCAGCGGAATTACAACAATGTCATAATAGTAGTTCATGAAGCTACTAAGAAAATACAACAATGTCTCAAATAAAAGAAATACAACAACATAGATGTCCAAATGGAAAGAACAATACTGATAAAGATAAGATAGTCTTCAAGTCTTCAGCTCCAAATAAGCAGCAGCAACAATCCTCAGTCTGATCCGAGCATATGCACAAACAAACACTCGAATCAGGACATATATTCTTATACAGATAATATGGTTAGAAATTTTGAAATAACAATAACTCAAAGATGATTGGAATAAGCATCTTTCAGGATCCGATAAACTATCTATATATAGTAGAGTACGATAAGTAGATAATGTCTATCAGTAATAATAAAGGTATCAAAATAGTGTTAAGTCATGGCCCATTCCACCCTTAACACATTTTTATTCCCAAAAGCATATACAAGACCGTAGTTTCCCCAAAACCGGAAGTCACCAGAGGGCAATACATATACTAAAGGTACAAATCAAAGTCGTAGTGGTCGCGCATAAATGGAATACAAGTATGACAAGGCACATGAGGCTATACCCAAGGTAGTGATACTACCGTTCGCCTGATCCGGGCTGGTGAGAACACAACGCCGCAGCGCCCGCAACACCGTGAGACAACACTCCCAATTCAAGGGTGCGCACCAATCAATCACAAAGTAAAAGAATAGTTTACGAAGAAGTGTGTCCACTTGAGGTAGCTAATCCTCCATTGGCCCGGCACAGCTCCTGTTTTAGTCATTTCCAATTTGACACAAGTGTCAAGGCTATCCATTATCGTTCACTTTCTTCAATCATCAACGTTCGCCAATCCAACCACTTCATTCTGGATCATCACTCCGCGTATAGTTATCAAAGTGGTTTCCGGTTTAGACAGTGAGTATGCCCCAAACCGACTCCGGTTCCTTTAATAACCTTTCGTGATTATAACACCGATTGGTCGTTAATATATTTCAAAACCATTTCAATTTCAATTTGAATTCGTAAATCGACAATTCGTTAGTCTTTCGAAATCAATTTCCAAAATTACGTTTCAAACTTTCCAATTTCAATTTCAACATTTCCTTAATTCAATTTCAAAGTTTCAATTAAAACAATTCAATTATTCATTGCATTTTGTATATAAGTTCATTCCAAAATTGTTTAACTAAATTTACGTTCAAAACGAGTTAAATCAATTATCGCTTTCATTCAATATTCATTAAATTAATTTAACATCAATCAATTCCATTTCAATTTCTAATTCATTTCGTTACGTTTTAAGTTCGATTACATTATCAAAGTTTACAACTTATTTACAATTACACTTATCAAATCCAATTCTTTAAATTACAATTCTTTCATTTGTTTTCGATAAAGCGCATTAAATTTCTTATCAAAGATATTCCTTTCAAATTTCAAACTTAGTTAAAACTTATTTTCACTTGTTCAAAAATTCAATTTTTCTTAATAAAGATTTTCAATTCAATTAAATTCGATTTCATCAAAATTTCAATAATTTCAAATCTTAATTATTAATTTTTCAAACTCATTCATTAATAATTTCAACTTAATTGTTAATAAGTTCAAAATTCAATTATTAATTATTTCAAACTACGCTATTAACAATTTCACACTTAACTATTAATAATTTCAAAAGCTAATTTATTAATAATTTCAAAACTTAATTATTAATAATTTCAAAATTTATTTTCAACTAATTCTAAATTTAATTATTAAATAATTAAATTTTAAACAATATTCTTTTGTCAATTACTACTTAATATTCGTTCCAAATTCAAATATTCACATTTACATTCATTCCAATTTAAATTCCAAATTATCCAAAACTTTGTTATTCGTCAAATAAAACTTTACTTTTATTTAAATCAAAAATTGACCAATCGGGTTTTATTTTAATTTTCTATCCTAAGTCAGATTGTTTGGGTATTTATCATTTCAACCCGATTCCATTTAAATTCAAAATCAAAACATACAAAGGGAACTTGCAGTGTGATAGCTGGGATGGTGTCAAAGTAAATAAACAAGCAATAGCATCCATTCACAACAATTCAACAATTTCAAATAATCCCGAAATAATCGTATTAATTCGCGTTTGTTATTTACGCCAATTAATATAACTATTTCTAGAATCTACTCTATCATTTCAAGTAGATTAAAGATTATAACATTACGGTTTCACTTGTCGTTCAATTTCAATTACAACAGTTAATTCAATATACGTTTAACAGTCCAAAGTGAAATTTGTCAATTCTATGTGTCAATTAACTTAACAGTTTAAGGGTCAATTCAATTAATCAATATTCATCATATGAAGGGGTCAAGTTAACAATCAAAATTCGACATCTATAATTCATTTTAAATCGTAAATCATCCTATATCCAATTTTAGCTTGCAAATAATTTATCACTTAACAATATCAATTAACATCCAATTCAACATCACATAACAATCATTTATCAATTCAAACTAGCATAAGAATATAGTCGTGAAAATTAATTCACCTTTCGTGGATAAGAAATTTGACGGCGAAGCACGAAGAAATAAGAACAGAGTCGGTATAGCATGGACAACGAACACTGTAATATCGACAAAAGAAAACGATATTAATACAATGAACATTGTATATAATTTATAAATTTATATAAATGCGCTTACCGAAGACGGAGAAAAGAACAAAAGCTGAAGATCAGTGCTGCCGCAAAAGAAACTCAGTCGGTTGCTGCAACAATAGAGAAAGAAAATTTTGGTTACTGATTAGCAGCCAAAAATAGATATTGTCGAAAATAATATACTGCAAAATCCAACGCTATTTTTCCAAATTTCAGTTTCATTTTTTTTTCTTCGTCGAGACCAAAATGCATCCAACCACAATGTGGTAAGCATGCATCCAACCTCTTCTCTATTCCTCCATGCTGCAACTCCAACTCACAATATACTTGCATTCCATTTCCACTACGCCCTGCATGATGCAACACTCCTTCCCTCAGCATGTTATAACACTCACGCACCCTTTTTTTTTTTATATACAAGCAACTTCATGCTCACACGTGTACATCTTGTACACACGCCCACATGCTCACATCTCGCCACATACATGCACGCATACCCTCTAGCTATGCAAGGACTGTAAGGGATGGACGGAGGAATTCAGGGAGGAGCGGTGTTGGGTGTTTAATGGAGAGGGCCAACCGGAGCTGCCGCGTGACGTCGTGCGGTGGTGGGATGGGTTGTTGATGTGGAGGGTAGGCTTGGCAGTGGTTTGAGGAATTGGTCGAAAGATGACAGCAGTGGTGAAGGGGAGTGGAACTCGGGTGCGTGGATGGTTTCTGGCGAGGCAGCGGCAAGGGAAGTGTGGGAATGTGACGATGGCGAAGGAGGACAGTGGGCTGAGGTTTGGTCAGGAGGTGGTGCACGCGGTTGGAGTTCGAAGGATGGGCGCGCGTGCGGCTTTGGCAGTATGAGGGGAAAGGTGGAGTGGTCTAGGTAGGCGCATGTATACATATGGGAAGGAGACGGTGGAGGGTTCACGGCTGAGTTGCAGGGTTGGTGGGCGAGGTGGCGTAACCAGGTGAAGTGGTTGTGCTGGGTGGAAGGTGGTTTGGCCATCTTATTTAATCAGAAAGAAATGGAATAAGAAGAAAAAGGAGAGAGAGATGGGAGCATTTACCCGATGCTTGTAAAATTTGAAGAGGAACAGTGGATTGTGAAAGAAACGATAAATAAATTTTTATACTTTAGTCACATAGATAGGCACGAGCAATTAATTTCTTTTTGTAAAACAAAACGTTTCCTTGTCTTCCCAATCCACTTACAACTCCCAAACGTTTTCCCCATTCCCCAAGTCATAATTACTATCTACCAACAACCGCATTTACATCCTTCAGTTGAAATTATTTTCAAAAGTTTTTTTTTTTTTCTGAATGGGTACGGGCAAGAATTTGGGCTGACTATTATTTAACCGTTCCGTCCGGAACCGATGAATTAACACGAATAATTTTACGTCGGACTCCGATTTACACGAATAAGTATACCGTTTTGATCAGAGAGGCGATGTGGTTCCAACGGTACACAGATTATTGCGATACGATGATTTTATAAAATTTGCATTTTCGCCGCTTAAATTGTACGCTATGCAAAACAATTTAATCAGAGCAGGCGATTATAGTTTTTGACGAAACAAATTATAAAATCTTGATCAGAATGATTTTTACAACATAACTGTGTAAAAATATTTGGATTTGGAAGATAAATTTTACGCAGCTTCATATGGACTGATATACAGTAAAACGCGAACGGATTTCACTGTAATAAATTTCAACGAAACTTTTTCTATGTCCATATCTAACTAGACGTATGTCACAAATAAAGTTTAAACGCAAATCGAGATCGTTTAAAATTTCAAAACAAATTTTTTTTATTGAAACGATGAATTTGAAATTTTAAATTGGGTCGAAAATTAGGGTCGTTATAATATATGTATATGAACAGCATTCATATGCTTACAAACTAATATATATATAACCAATGTACAAGATGACTGCAAACAATACTTACAAAATTTATAAAAATCGATATAACTATCATTGTATACATGAACTCAGTAGACGTATATAGCTTATAAGTATAAATACATCACGCATATTCATACTAAAAATAACATATATAAAACAGTATATGAATAAACTAGACTAACATTCTGCGATTAAATCTGTAGACATAGGTATCAATGAGCATACTTTATTATAAAACTTATATAATACTTTCATAACAAAATATCCAGCAAGCCTAATTACTTTATCATATGGAATATATAATTTTTTCTATAAAACTGATGTAAACATATATATGCAACAACATATTATTCGTACTTACAACAACAAGTTAGGTATAAACATATCAGATCAATATATATAAGCCAAATATATCAATAAAACAATACATATATATATTGAAACAGTAAGACAGATTATAATATTTCAAATCAATATATATATATATATATTACTTACATATCATATTAGAAGGGGATGAGAAGATGGAATGGCTGCAAATGTTCTGACGAGGAGGATTGAATAGAGGAAAGGTCGCGTCTGGGTTCGATGTACTGGTGATGACCGGTTGTGAGTTGCTGTGGGTTAGGCAGCGGCAATTGTTCGAAGGGGAGGTGGCTACGGTGGCTGTGGGAAGGTCGGGACGAGGCCGTTGGATCGCGGAGGAAGGTCTGAGTGAAGGCAACACGAGCTTGGGCGAACACAAAGATGTAGAGGAGAAGGGAACGGAGGATGCTTGCGCGACTTCAAGGTCGAGGGGAAGAAGAGAATATAGACAGGAAGAAAACACAAATATGTTTGGATTGCTTTTAAAATGAATATAAACTGTTCATATTTTTTTTTCATCAAAACAAACGAACAGCTTAGATGAACAAACCAAAATAAAATGAAGGGTTAGGGTAGCCAAACATCAAACTGGTTTCAGGGATATAAAAAGGCAGTGGCTATTGACAATTAAACGGTGGAATATGAAAGAGACGTTGGAAATCAAAAGTTAAAAAAATTCGGTACCGAAATGCTGCTATTCTGCCAAAAATAAGAAAAACGGAGCAATAGCGATTCAAATTTGGGAAAACGAAAGATGACGTCTCACTCAAAAGATGATTTACAAATTTCCTATAGAAAAATATTCAGGTTTGGAAAACATTAAATTATCATCAAATATTAACTGATTTAAATTGAAATAGAATTACGCAAGAAAATAAACTTCCATATTATGTGATGAAAATTTACCAGTTGCTATGTTTAAGAAGACGTATCCCAAATATTAAATTTATATTTCAAAATTTTATTGTTTAAAATTTCAATTAATTAAATAAATAGAACAACTAAATTTTACGGGCTGTTACATTTCCCTTATCAACTACCCTTACTTATTTCATTATAACTCCCCTTAGTTCATTAGTTAGTAGGCACGTCTACCCCTTAATTATTCAAATCTCAATCCCTTAACCATTTACATTATTTCATTTAATTTAACTAATTAAATGTCCTAAATCATGTTAATAAAAATTAGGGTCGTTACAGACTCCCCTCCTGAAAGAATTTTGTCCTCGAAATTACGGTAAGGCACTCATCAAAATCAATCATAAAGGTAAAACATACCATGAAACAAGTCAGGATAAGCGTCTCTAATCTCGCTCTCAGTTTCCCAAGTACAGTCTCTATCGTCGTCACTGCACTGGACTTTGACTAATCTAACTGTATTGTTCCTTAGCCTCTTCTCATCTCTCGTGACTATACGAACTGGTTTTCTAACTATAGTCAAATTCGGTTCCACTACTAAGTCATCTAACACAGTCGGTGCTATAGTAGTCTCTTGATCTCGAATACACTTTCTTAGATGAGAAATATGAAAAACACCGTGGACTCCTGCAAAATTGTTCGATAACTCTACCCTATATGTTAGTTTTCGGATCCTTTCTACGATAGGAAATGGTCCAACGAACCTCGGTGCCAATTTCCCTAGTTTCCCAAATCGAATTACACCTTTCATCGGTGATTCCTTGATGAAAACATGATCTCCAACTGAGAACTCCAAATCTTTCCGTCTCTCATCAGCGTAACTCTTCTGCCTAGACTGAGCTTCTTTCATTCTGGCTCGAATGAACTCAATCTTTTCTGCAGCTTCTCTAACCAAATTCGAACCAAGAACTAACCTATCCTCGATTTCTAACAAACAAACTGGAGATTTGCATGGCCTTCCATACAATGCTACAAACTGTGCCATCCCTATACTAGTCTGATAACTGTTGTTATATGAAAACTTGACTATGATCCCCCAAAAAATCTAGCACACAAGCTCATAAGCAGTCTTCTAAGATTTTGTTAGCTCTTTCCGTTTGCCCATCTGTTTGCGGATGGTAAGCGGTAATCATCTTGAGCTTGGTACCTAAAGTCTCCTGTAGACTCTTCCAGAACTCGCTAGTGAATAAGGAATCCCTATCGCTTACTATACTACTAAGAATTCCATGCAGTCTAACTATATTCTTCATGAATAACTTAGCCAAAACAGGTGTCGTCATGGTTGAATTAACTGGAATGAAATGGTAACTTTTGGTCAACATGTCCACTATAACCCATATACTTTCATTTCCTCTATTTGACCTTGGAAACCCGTCTATAAAATCCATTGAGATAAAATCCCATTTCCATACTGGAATATCTAAATGCTGAAGTAACCCACTTGGTTTTTGATGTTCGGCTTTTACCTATTGATGGTTCAAACACTGTTTCACCCATAAGCCTAAATCTCTCTTCATACCTTCCCAATAGAAGCTTCTCTTCATGTCTTGATACATCTTGGTTCCTCCCAGATGAATAGAGAACTTCGAACGATTGCATTCTTCAAGAACTTCCTTTCTAATGTTTCACACATTCCAGAACACATAACCTTCCTTTCTTCCTCAACCACCTATTCTGGTCAAGACTAAAATCTTTTAAGTCATCGCTTTCAGTTCCATCACTTAACTTTTTGATCCGTTCAACTAGTAATGGATCCGCCATCTGCTTAGAAGAAACTTTTTCGATTATCACCGATCGAACTTCTAAACATGACAACATATCATTTTCCTTACTAGATCTAGCTTCAGATCTCCACTGTACTCTGCATGTCTTCAACGCTTCTAAATCTTTCCACTCAGTTATCATTGCCAACACCGCTTTCTGATGTTTTCTGCTAAGTGCATCCGCAACCTTGTTGCCTTTTCCTGGTGTGTACATAATACCAAAATCATAAGTGGCTAAAAACTCTAACCACCTCTGCTGTCTCGTATTCAACTCCTTCTGAGAGAATAAATACCTCAGAGACTTATGATCCGTATACAACTCGAATCTTTCTAGCAATAGGTAATGTCTTTGCACCTTCAACGCAAAAATTACCGCAACTAATTCCAAATCATGTGTTGGATATCTAACTTCGTGCAGTCTAAGCTGTCGAGATGCATAGGCAATCACTTTACCTCTTTGCATTAACACAGCTCCTAACCCTCTTCCACATGCATCTGTATATACCACTAAATCCTGATTCCCTTTTGGAACAACTAACATAGGTGCATTAATCAATAAGTGTTTTAGCTTTTGGAATGCCTCCTCACACTTATCAGTCCAAATGAACTTTATATCCTTTCGCGTTAGCTTGGTCATCGGTGCCGCTATCCACGAAAAATCCTTAATGAATCTCCGATAATACCCAGCTAATCTAAGAAAACTCTTTATCTCAGTTACTGTCTTGGGTCTCTCCCAATTATTCACTGCCTTGATCTTAGTCGGATCTACAGACAACCCTTTCTCTAAGACTACATGACAAAGAAACTTCACTTCTTTCTTTCAGAAATGACAGTTCGAAAATTTCGCTTTTAGCTGATGCTGCCTCAACGTCTCAAGCACTACTCTAAGATGAACTTCATGCTCTCTTTCATCTTTAGAGTATATCAATATATCATCTATGAAAGCCAACACGAATCTATCCAAGTGCTCTCGGAAAATTCGGTTCATCAAATCTACAAAGGACGCTGGCGCATTATTTAGTCCAAACGACATTACTAACCATTCGTACGATCCATATCTGGTTCTAAATGCCGTCAAAGGAATACTATTCTCTGCCACTCTAAGCTGATGGAATCCTGTCGCCAAATCCAACTGGGAAAATACTTTGGTTCCACTCAATTGGTTGAACAAATCGTCAATTCTAGGTAACAAATATCGATTCTTTATCGTCTTCTCATTCAACTTACGATAATTGATACATCACCTTAACGATATGTCCGGCTTCTTAGAAAACACTACGGCTGCTCCCTAAGGCGAACTACTTGGTCTGATAATATTCTTGCCTTCCAAATCCACCAACTGCACCTTAATCTCCCTCATCTCGGTAGGTGTCATTCTACTTGGCGGTCTACTCACCGGTTCTGCTCCTGTTAGGGTGTCTAAGTGATATTTTCCTATCATGGAAATATATCCTATCATTGTATTTACTTAACCAATCCATACCCAAAATAATTCTGAACCCTACGGAATTGAATACATGCAAACTGCAAGCAAACACATATGACCTAACATTTCAAACTCTAGGTGGTCACACTTCATCCCAAGTGTCGCATACTCTCCTATCAGATTTGCAACCTTTAAGGAAGTAACTAGGTATGAGGATTCTAGGTTAAGCTTATCTACCAAACAATGAGATTTAAAAGAATGCGATGCACCGGTATCAAATAGAACTCTAATTGATATACCATGAATCATAAGCGTACCTCCCAACATAGCTTTTCCCCTTTTCACTGCTGTTTGTCTCGAGGTAGTTGGCTCCAATGTAAACACTTTGCCTTTTCCATCCTTGCCTGGCTCCTTGCACTAGTTCTTATAGTGCCCAATCTGATCACAATTGTAACACCTCACCCCTTTCTTCTTAGCAGCTTTCTTTCCTTTTCTTGTTGGCATTCATGAGCGTAATGCCCTTTCTTATCACACTTATAACAGACAACCTCTGCCTTTCTTTTCTTAGCAGCTCCACCCTTCTAATTTCCTTTCTTATGGAAAAACTTCCTTTTATGACTCTGCCCTCCTTGAGCTTCCTTTGCCTTATTTCCTTCAAGAAAAGCAAGCATCTTTTCATGCCTCAAGGCCATCTCAACAACAACATCACATGGATCTCTAATATGCGATAACATGGCCTTAGCAAGCTCAGGCTTCAACCCTCGAATGAACTTTTCATTCCTTTTAATCACAGTATCAACTGTAGCATAGCCATATCTCGCTAGCTCCTCAAACCTTGTTGCATACTCAAGTACAGTCACATCCCCCGCTCCAACTCAGCAAACTTCTTGAGCAGAGTAGATTTAGAAATCTTTGACATAAACCTTTTTTCAAACCTTCTCCGGAACTAAGACCAAGTCATGGTCTCCTCATTGACTCCAATAGTAACATTGTTCCACCAATAAAGTGCTGCCCTTTGTAGCTGTCTAGAGGCGAGTCTCCTCTTCTGCTCATCGTTGAGCACCAAATCAACGAAAATCCTCTCGCAATCAAGTAACCAATTCTCTACTTCGATTGCATCTTCAGTATCAATAAACAGCTTTCCTCCCAGCCGAGCAGATTCTACTCAAAATTTGCATCATGTTTACAAAGAACTAATACATCACTCCTATTTCAACTTGCGGGACTACAGCACCCACATTTGTAGCTTGTGCCTGAGCTGGGTTCCTTCTGGTATTTGTGCTGGCATTTCAATTAGTTGTGGTGCTTCCCCCACCAAGGTTAACTCTTCCACTTCTAGCATCCATATTTGCATTTGAGTCTTTGTAAGACACAGAAGAATAACCTAAGAGATATGGGAGAATAGAGATAAAGCGTATACTTATATATAGCAAATACAAGTACGTTACTATAGCGTTATCCCATACCCCAATCTTTTCTCTAATTCCTTAGAATTATGTTTTCAAAATCATTTTAAGTTTAAAGTTTTTCATAAACCAATACTCTGATACCAAGTTGTAACATCCCTTTTCTTGAGGCTCGAAGCTAAGCGCTACAGATGATGTAGTCATCTATAATATTAACTTTCGGTGACAAAATACGGTTATGTTAATGGTATCCATAATATCAGAAGCACATGAATATGAAATAAAGTCATCAAAAAATTTTCTGATTACGTTTCAAAGAAATATTTCATATTCCATTACATAATCCCAAAACGTATCCCAGGTTTTAATCAAATATAATTAATATAAAATACACCAAGAGCGACATATGAAGATGTCTCCTTGGATGATCAGAGTACTAAATAGACAAAAACTGTCTTAATATATCACAGCGGAAATAAAACTAAATAGCAACTCCTAAATAGCTAACTTTGCCTCCTACATGACCTTGTATGCTTTATTCGTCCACCTACTAAACTCGTAAAACCTTAACTCTCAATCGACTCAAATTGAATTTTGAGCACCCGAGAGTTTAAAGGGAAAACATAAACTTCAAGTCAGACATAAAGTTTGGTATGAATAGTACCATTACATCTCGGTTTACTGATATTAAGTGAGACTACGCCGCTTAGCGGAACGTGTTTCCCCTCACTAATATCCCTTTAAAACATACTTTTTTGCAAATTAGAATCCTGAAATCGAACTGGTTAATCAAACTAATTAAAACAATAACAAAAATATCATATATGCTTATAAACAGGTAACAAATGGACCATCTGTCCGAAAAATATAGTTTTGTTTGGCTAATTACTAACCATTGGTTGACTTGGACCTACCAGAAAAAATAAACAAATAATCTAACACCTGTTAGACATACTTATGGACGGTATGTCCTTAACTTACTTCTCCAAGGGTCACCTGATCCTAATGGTTTTTAGGGCTCATCAATAACCTAACATTCTTCTTTGTATGTATTCCTTTCTGTGTGTAACCATCATTTAAGTCTTACCTGTAACTAAGCCCTACACACTGGAATTTTGGACTAAATTAGCTAGGGGCTATAGCTAATGTATAGGGCGCGACCCTATACTAGTCCCTTCTGGTATTCAAATATTTGAGTCATTTACTCAGGGTTAACTACTCACCAAATTTTCCTTGAAAACTTTTCAAATTGATTTAACCCTTTAAATCATTCTTAAACAAGGAAAATATACTTTTTCTTTACTCAAAGCTATTTTCCATGTTATATATACTTTACTCAAAACAACGTTGATAAAATATATTGAGGGTTACTTATCCCTCCAAAGTAGGTTAAAACCCTTTTTAACTTAAAAACTCTTAGGCCATAAAGCCAAGGTAAACCTTTCGAAACTTTTGTTTAAAAAATTTAAACAACCCTTTCAAAACTATTGAATGTACCCCTTTCGAAACATATTAACACCAAACCTTGAACCACTAGGCCGAAAGGCCAAAACATACCTTTCGAAACCTTTATAACAACCTTTCGAAATTATTGAAGGTATTCCTTCGAAACCTTTTTAAACCTTTGATATCCTCTTTTCATAACACTATAAAACTTTCCTTTTGAAAGCAATAGGAAACCTTCCATTTAAAACACTTTAAGTACCTTTCGAAACCATTGGAGAACCTCCCCTCCGAAACCTTCGTTTAAACCTTTCGAAAGTATTAGGTTCAAGTAAAAGCTTGTGGAACATAGTTTTGAAACCTTTTAAAAACCATTCCATTCGAAACCTACGGGTCTATCTTTCAATAGAACAAAGGGTCTGAAAATAACTAAGTTAAAAGCACTCTTTCGAAAGCAATTTCCTAAGTAAAGAAAGTGGAAGGTTTCGTCACCAACCCTTTCGAAACCATATTTAAAGGCAAAGCAGCCTCAAATGGGTCGAAAGGTAGAATTGCAGCAATAAATGTTTCGACCCTGTCGAAAGCTAATTTAAAATAAAAGGGGGCAACCTCTGTCGAAAACTATCTTTAAACCCTTTCAAAGGCAATATTTTAAAAGCAAGCAAGCGGCATTTCCATTTGAAAGCAAAATGAGGTCTCGACCCCTTTAAAAGCACTGTTTCGACCTTATGCCTTTCGCCTAACTCCAATTCACTACGTACCAGGCATTGATACCAAGTGAATTAGTTTCGACTTGGTCGAAGGCGGAAGCATGAAGTCGAAAGCGTGCTGCCGATAGTGGCGAAACAGCAAACACATACAAAAACCGTTTTCTTTCTTTATAAAGTAATTTCTTTCCAACTAACTTGCCTATTTGTCATAATATAATTGGTTGCCAATTTCTTTTCCAAAACTTTTCTAAAAGTTCTGCTGAATTCAGTAATTATTTATTTAAAACATTTAACAAATTGCCCCTTCTCCTCTTTTAAACATATAAAACATTTAAGTCACATACCTTAAATAATTTTATATACTTAATAAAAAACTTAGGAAAATTCTCCAAAAATTCCAAATTATCACTTTTAATATGTTTTCTAACATATTTAAATTTCTGGCCCAAAGCAAATATATAATAGCTGTAATTAATTTAAACCCAATATAACCATTTTCTTCACTAGAAAATTCATAATAAATCCACAATAATTTAAAAAATTATTAAACTTGAAACCTATCTCTAAAATAATATTTTTGACCTCATATCAATAACGCAAATCATTTTGATGTCATTTAATAGGTTTTTCAAATCAATACTTATCAAAAAATCTATATGAAATAGCCTAAATCATCAACTTGCATATATATCCATTTAGACAATCAACACATGGAAAAACATTTGCAAAATAAATTCGGATCTCAATCTAGCAACCGAAAATCATAAAATAAGAAATGTAATCCATTATTCACCTTTAGCTTTCTTGTTAAGGAGTTGAGATTTGACCTTGGATTAAGTTGATTAAGCTTCTTCCTCTTGATTTAGCTTATCTTCCTCTTACTTCTTCTAATGGTGGCTGACCTCTTGGTTTAGTATTAGTTTTGATTGTAAACGTGTAAAATGAAAGTGCATGAGGGTTTAGGGTATTAGAATATGATTTATTCCTATCTTGCCCTTATCAACTACCATTACTTATTTCATTTTAACTCCTCTTAGTTCATTAGTTATTAGGCACGGCTACCTCTTAATTATTCAAATCTCAATCCCTTAACCATTTACATTATTTTATTTTATTTAACTAATTAAATGTTCTAAATTATGTTAATCAAAATTAGGGTCGTTACAGTGACCTAGACTTAGGGCGACGTTTGGAAGTAGAGTCATGTGATGAGCGATCTCTGTTATAACTACTTCTATCTCTCTCATCCCTTTTTTAGCTAGAACGATAGCCTGACTCATAATCATGACCGATTCCCTGACAGTACGAGCTCGATCGAGGCCTTTGTGCTTGGGATGCTTTCTCCAAGGATCTTGTAAGGGAAACAAGAAGAAGTTAGATCTAACAAGGAAGGGCATGGGTCAATTGTGAGTATTGTGAAGTGCATGTGTGCATGCGTGTCCTAGTGTCCCCCCGATGGTCCTTGAGCTGGATCTTTACTCATGGGAGTAACCTCTCCCATACTAATAGGAACGAGGTCCTTATTGATGCAGATAGGGAGTTGATGCACTCAATACTAATATTATTGAAATCAAAAGAACCAAACTCGGTAGGAATTGCCCCTAAGCCAGCGAACGTGCCTATCGATGGAAAATATGGAGTTTTCTCCACATCTGTGACCAGTGGGGGATGGGTAGGAGTCTGCACCTTGGAGATTTTGCACGATTAACCTCTTCTGTGGAGTAGGTGGATGGTCATTGCTGGATTGTTCAGGCTGAGATTCATGACCTGCATCGATGTTACCTTGGCCAGCCTTGCCACTTTCACCAATAATTTCACCTTCTTTGGCATCTTCTGGTGCTTGTTTATTATTTTCTTCAACTCTGACCAAAGGACTTGGGACTGGGGGAAAATCTGGATCAGCCTTGTCTCCTTCGAGCGAGTTGTCATCATCATCGTTGTCGTTGTCATCACTGTAGGCTATTTGGACAATGTTAGTACTGCGGCCCTCTTCTAACAAGCCGTAGGCGAGAAGATTTTCATCTGACAGGAGAGTTCTAATATCTCTATCTTCCGTAGGAACTGTCATAAGAGTGTTGGCATCTGAAAGTGCCGAGTTACTAGGTCTCGCTGTAACATTTAGATAGTAAAGCAAGGGTTTAAGTTAAGTCTGCATACTATTAAACAAATTCATATAATGCACATGGAAAGGAACATACGTCCGGACAGCCATTTACGTGCAAACCCGAGTGGACAGCGGACATAGGACTTCTCGGTTTGAAATAGCTTAGCTTGTTCCATGCCCTAGTAACCACTCTACAACCACAGATTGGTTCTAAATAAATCAAAGATGGACTTTCCTTTTGGCTTTTGAAACCATATATATATCGAATCTCCTCGTCTCTGTGCGCTCGATGTAAGTGTTCAGTGAAGACCATATATGTGCCAAGGAGAAAGGCATAGCTATTCGGGTGCAACTGTGTTGGAGCAAGCCTCGTAAAATTCAGAACTCGATTGACGAATTGATTGAAGGAGGGATGTAGCCCGCCAAGCACATGTATCTATTGCAGGCAATATAACCTTTTGGGGGTATTGTGAGCTCTTTGATTGCGAGATGGGACCAAGACGTCATCGAATGGAATTCTGTGTTTGTTCCATATTCTTCGAAGAGATCCTTCATTGAATTTAGAAGCGACAGAATCAACGGGATCATTTAATATTACTGCATCCTCTAAAGTGTCAGTTGCGGGGTCTACATCTAGACCACCTACCGACTCAACCAGATTTTCAGGAGCTTGTTGCTTCAATTTGGGATTCTCTAGATTTTTTTGTTCAGCTGGCGGTATCTCTTGTTACTGTTCTTGCTGAATTGGAGTTTTTTTGTGTATGTTGAGTTGTAGCTGAGCTTGACTCTGCATAATATTCGATATATCTCGAACATGATGCACCTGTGGTCTGAGCAGCAAGACGTTTGGAATGTCTCTGGTCCATTTCTATGAAAAACCTCGACAAATAATCAACATTAGAGTGATCATAAACTATACCCACATGCTAAAGTGAATTCTAGTGCAGTGTCGTGCAAATCAAATTTCCGATATTATTCAATAGTTTGTAAATTCTGGATATTACTCAATGTGACCGTCATCGCTGACCGTCCCGGCAAGTTTCAAGTTATGGGTCATGCTTTGGAAAGGGATTCAGGTCCAAGTTTCCAAAAATTGAAGATAGAGATCAAGAAATGGAATTTCAATAAGTAAAAAAAAAAATGAATTAATAAAGTCCTTACTGGATGGAGAAGAGATCTCAGGTGATGTGAATGCAAAACATATAGAAAATTTTCTAAGTGTTGGAGTCGAACAACTCCAATACTTAAATAAAATTCCTCATTTTCTTCTTCTTTCACCCTTGCCACTTCCCAAACCACGACCGTCCATTACAACCATCCATTTTCATTCACCAACTATTCCATGTCAATCAATGTTTCAATCGAAGTCCACAACCTACCTAAGTCTAGAAAATGTAACTTGGATTTCTAGGGCTTGGATCAGTGAGGGGATGGGTCGGATCTGTGGGGTCGGCCTGAATTCAATGGCAGCAGTGGCTTCGGGTGAAGGAAACGATGGCGGTCTTATATGTGTTGGAGGCACGAATTAATTCAATTCGAAGTTTAAAGATTTTGTAGTGGCTGCTTGAATTAAGGTCGGTTGCAAATGAACAAGTGAGGAAGTCGAAGTGAAGGGGAAGGGCTTTATAGCATACTGGAATCTTAGCAATAGGACTTGGAGAATTCTCCATGTCTGGAGTCCGTACCGACTCTTAAGTTTAGGGGTCGGTAACGAGTCCTAATTAAAAAAAACAGACATATACATAAGCATATTTATTTTATATGCATATGTGTGTGGGTGTGTATACACGTATGAACGTGTGATGGATGGTGTGTATCCAGTATCCGACATTCAGAACCAAAAGGAAATTAAGTTCAAACCTGAGAAATCCATAGATGGAATCAGTTTAAAATAATCAAACTTGGAATGACGAATCACAAAGATACACTCTAGATTTATAATCCCAGATGCTGGTAGAGCATCGCGGCGGATGACAATCACTACGCCATAAATGGCCTTCTGCAACACAAAAAAAATGTTGGCTCAGGCCCGAAAAATGTTGCCATAGGTCTATGGCAACACTTTTAGGGTGATGCAATTTTTGCCGTTGCCTTAGACCTCAAAGACAACATTTTGACTATCTAAGGCAACATAAGTAATATTGTTGCAATAGAACCCTATTTGGGTCTATGGCAACACCCATAGGTATCTGTAGCAACATTCCAAAAATGTTGCTATAGATATTAACTTTCTGAAGTTGTGGGGCCCACGACCCAACTGGGTCCATCCTTATGGCAACACCTTGAATGACTATTGCAACATTATTTTAAGCAACATTTATAACCTGGTGGCAACACTATTATGAAGCTACTGCAACACTATTCTAAAGCTACTACAACACTATTCTGAAGCTACTGCAACACTATACTGAAGCTACTGCAACACTATACTGAAGAGACACTAAGAGCACATAAAACAATACAATATCACATAGAACACTTGCATAATACACAGTACAATATCACATAAAACACTTGCATAATACACAGCATAATACACAGTACAGATAACAATTCATACAGCAGTACACATCACAATTCATGTCAGTTACCCCAAAATACTACAAAGCTACCCCAAAATATCCGGTACACATAACAATTCATAAATGAGACTTAAGAGCTGGTGCCTCCAGTCAGATTATCAGTCTCACTGGACATGATTGTGGAAGTTAGATCCTCTACATTGATGTTCATCTCAGGGTTGGCATCACCTAATTTCTTAAGCACCCTAGCCAAATTCTCTTGTACCTTCTGGTTTACCTTGGATTCTAGCTGTGCTTCCATTTATTCGACAAGCCTTTGCCTTAAGTCATGTACGTAAGCATTTGTTAGAGCCTCGGTTGATTGTTTTTCACACTTTGCACGCCTCCCTATAAGCAAAGGACGACCCTGTGATTTTCCATTCGAAATTACTGTTTCAACAGTATTTCCTCCTTCTCCACCGGCCATTGCCTTTTGAACTAAGTCCTACAAAATAAAGCCACATCAAAATTACCCTACAGTAAATGCAGAGAATGCAGCAAATGCTTACATATGGATTGTGTACAGCAAATGCAGAGAAAGCCACATTTTGGAAAACAATTTGTTTATGTGCATGTAATTAGAAAACAATTTGTAACATATATACTAGTAAAAATTGGAAAACAATTCCGTCGACAGCCAGCTACGACTTCGTCATCTGGATTCTGAGGCTTCAAACGGCCATTCATTTTATTTATGCACATATGTGTATTACTATAGACATATATTTTTATATAAACCAAGTCAGTAATCTCTTTAACCAAATTCATTTCTTCATTTCTAGTTTTTGTGTCATTTCTAGCCAAACGCAAAAGCAAGTCCTCTTCATTCCACTAGAAAAGGAAAAAAATGGCTGAGGGTTCAAAATTCTTAATCTCACAATATACTCAATTACAATTTCTAAAGCAAACATCTATGCCATTAGTACGTTTGCGAAACTCAGGTTCAACAAGTGTTTCAAGGACAGTTTCAAGGACATGAGCATACATGCACATGAGCAAGACATGAACAATGTGCAATATGTGCAAAACAGAACAAAATTATAACAAAACAAAATTATTACTTACAAGTTTGTACTTCATTACTTGAGGATTAGACACGTACTCACGTCCATCTGTTCTCTTACGACTTTTAAGAAAAAGTGCTGCATCGGATGGTGTCTCCTGATACAAGTTCAATAGATAGTTTAGCATACACTCTCTTCAGTCAAAAATGTAAAGTATCACATACCATCTTATGACGAAGCTGGGCGAACGACTTTGGACCAGCGGTGTGTGTGTCTTGATATGACTTACGACTATCAGAATTTTTCAGGGCTTTTTGCTAAAAAATACACAAAAAACAAAATACTCGTTTATCTCACAAAAAAAAGTACTTGTTTATCTTGCGAAATAAATAATATGTACGTATACCTGAATCTCATCATCTGCCCAATACCTCAAGAGCACTTTAAAATCCTCCATTGGGATGTTGTCCGGCTTGTTTTCTAGCCTCTCCTCATCAGTCTTATAAGCTTTATAATGAGCTATTTTTATGCGACTCTTGTACTTCCTCCAACAGTCACGAATAGACTTCAACACCCATTTTTCACATTCATCCGGAATAATATACCGTTGCTTAAATATAAATCAAAGATAAAAAATAATAAATAAATCAAAATTCAGCTACATTATAGTTAATAGATCAATATTACTTATTAAAGTAAAATTCAGCAACATTATAGTTAATAATAGATTACCTTAACATAATCCCATAGAGATTTCTTCAACTTTTCAGGAACATCCGACCAAGATTTATACGTAAGTGGCACAGACCTTTTCAATGTTCCTAAAAAGTTGCTCAGTTCAGATATTACTTTGTCATCATATGAAATAGGTTGGAACCACTGGTTCATCATAATTACAACTCTTTTGTCATTCGCCCTTGTATGAACATTAAACATCTTTGTGTGACCTCTGAGTCTTTTAGGAACTTCACCTTTAATTAAAATGAAAAGTCCCGTCAAATAATAACATAAATCATAATGTAAATTCGGTACTTAAATATTAATCCTACTGTAATATTAAATATTACTATCACATCAATTCAGTACCTGCTTCAACTTCTTCATTTTCAATGTCTGGCAAGACATTCTCTGCAACATACTTATTTGCCATACCACTTGCACTAGCTTTTGCAGCATTTTTCTTTTTTCGTTCCCGCAGAGCCAAATAATTAGCCATTGTTCCTTTTCCTTCAACATCCTTCTCAGTTGAACTTACTACCAGGCTTGGGCTTGGGCTTGTGCTTCTCAACTTTTCCTTTTCCTTTGTGATACCACTAGCTGAACGAGTTTGTGGTCCACTAACAGGCTTGGGCTTCTCAACTTTTTTAGTCCTCTAAATTGTATATATAAGCAAGAAATAAGATTGGATTTTATAGTTATTATCTTCATAAGCAGAAAAAATAAGATATGTAGCTATCACACACCTTTCTTGGACTTTGTGAAGTATCATCTTCACTATGCTCCTCATGGTCCAGATTATATTCCTGATTACTATCCACATCCTCTTGCATCTTTTCTTTTCCTTTATCTTTTTTTTGGTTTGCATTTCTCAGTTCAGCTGAAATTGCAGGCACACCTAGAGAAGCAAGAACTTCGTTGTTCCTCATCACATTAACAGCTCTATGTACTTCATAATCTTTTAGGTTCATCGTCAACTTAGCAGCTCTCTGTACTTCATAATCTTTTAGAGATAGTGGAGGTGTAGAATACTCATTTGGAGGTGGTGAAGGTGGTAGATGAACATCCTGCATGTATATAATAAACAGGAACATCAAAGTAAGTATGCTGCAAGAGTGGTACAAAATATTCAAATTACAATAAGATCATCATAATAAGAATTCTTCAAACCTGCATGCCATTTTCATCCATATCTTCTTCTTCCGATGTTGGTAAACGTGATTCCAACTTCCTCTTAACACTTGATGAGTTCAGTTTCACTGTTGAATCGGTAATTTTTGGTTTTTTTTTTCTGTGTCATCTTCTGAGGATTTACCTGATCAGCTAACTTTAGATTATTCAGCCGTGCCGACTTCCGAGGACTTTTCACCTCAGCTAACTTTAGATTCACGGTTGCATCGTTGGGTTCTGGATTATTCAGCCATGTCGACTGCCGAGGACTGTTCACCTCACCTAACTTTAGATTCACAGTTGCATTGCTTCAGCCGTGCTGACTTCCGAGGACTGTTGACTTCAGCTAACTTCTTGTTTTTTTGGTTTTGTTGTAGTTGATGAGCAGTCACGTACTGTCGTTTCACTGGTTTTGTAGCTGCAACAATGCAATGATATTATAATCATAATCTTTAATTGTTATAATCAAAATATCACAATAAATTTTTTTTTGCTATATCAAAATATCACAATCTGTAAATGATATTAACTATCCATTTATATATACCTGTAACAAGATTCTGCCTTGGCCGCATGATTACATGCGGCTGCATTTGCTTCAGTGGCTCAATTGCAGTATCGACAACATTGTCGATATAAAAATCCAAGTTTCCATCACTGTTAACTCCTTTGGCTAATTCGGAGAGGTCTGCATCATTTGTCACTAACTTCCACCCACCCTTCTCACCATTTCTCATATAAATTCCTCCTATTTCGGTGTATTGAAGGTCATCCTTCACAAACTCCATGAGCACTGTGTACGAGAAGTAGTCAGGATCAACCCTCTTTACCACAGTATCGGTTCCACCAACATATTGTGCCTTCTGAAATGCACCCTTGTGATGAAATGTGAGCTGCATGAGTTCCCCCATTCTATACAAAATGGATACAGAATGGTGAGTTTACATTGGAAGCAAGATATGAAATAATAAAATGGGCAGGTATATTAAGTACATATGTGTATGCAGGTATATAAAGCACAAGAAACAACAAGGGAACACATAAAATCAGACTAACTTACGAGCAGTCAAGTAATTAAAAAGTAGTAAATTAATTATGAAAATCAACAGATACAGAAGTCGTCGCTTAATTAAGAACCAATACATAAATAGAAGTCACTTGATATTGCTACATATAAATCAAGAGGAAGTTTCCTCTATGCTAGGCGGAATGAGGATTTGTGTTGCCGGGACGTCATCTCTATACCACCTAACATCACTAACTTGATTTCCTATTCCATTACCACATTGAATATCATGTAAAACTGGATCATCTTCATTTCCATTTTCATTTTCGACATCACACCAGTCCCTCGGCAATTTCTTGACAACATTATAAAGTGCCGTATCAGTTGGATCTTGTACATAAAATACTTGTTGAACTTGTGAAGCCATAACATACGGATCAAATTTCTGGCATAATCTATTAAAATTAACTCGAGTCATCCCATACAAATCTTTCTCTTCTTGGTACCAGCAACACTTAAATAAAACCACTGAAATTTCTCCCCAATAATCAATTTCTAGTATTTCTTCAATTGCTCCGTAGTAACTAACATTACCAACCAATGGATTTTGATCTTTTGAACTTGCAAAGCTAGTGGTCAAGGCAGTCAAGAATACACCACTATTCTGTGTTTTACACTTAGCATCTCTATATTTTGTTTGGAATCTGTATCCATTAATAACATATCCACTAAATTTCCTAGCTGTCCGATTAGGGCCCATTGCAAGCACTTCTAGCTCTTTCGAAATGTCCTCGTTTTTCCCAACCTCATCCTTCAGCCATTTCCAGAATTCTTCAGTATGTGCTCTCTCTCTTTTATATCTTCTCGATATTGCATGACCATTAATTAAAGCTCGATGTTCCCTATAATAATTATGATGGTATTAATATCAATAAAGAAATATTATAATTCTTTAGTACTTGCTAGAATAAAATTAGAACATAAAAACTTACTCTTTTAAATTATCTATTTCCTCGTTACCACAATTGAATAGAATGTACCGATGACATGCCATCCACTCAGTTTCTTTTAGATGAATAGCTTTTCCATCTTTATTTCTTCTTGTACCAATAGCATATTCCATATTTTGTGGACAACTTTCAAATTTAGGTACTGCATCACCATCGCTTAAGAATCTTGAGCAGAATGTCAAGCATTCTTATGCTAAGTAACCTTCGGTGATGGAACCCTCCAGTTTAGATCTGTTGCGCACATAAGATTTGAGTTTAGCTAGATAACGCTCAATCGGAAACATACATCGAACGTGCACAGGTCCATCGTATTCAACTTCCTTGCACAAGTGAACCGTCAAGTGAACCATTATGTCAAAGAAAGCCGGTGGAAATATCATCTCAAATTGGCAAAGAATTTCGACAATTTCTTGTTGTTGCCTATTCACATCTTCCAAATAATTTACTTTGCCCCAAAGACCTCTTAAGAATGCACCAAATCTTATCAGAGGCAATGCAACCTCAGGCTTCAGTGTTTTTTTCACAACAAATTGCAACAAGTAGTGAAGTATAAAATGAGCATCATGGGTCTTGTACCCTGAGATTTTCCTTTCCTTCGTGTGAACATACCGACTGATATTGGCTGCACAACCGTATGGCAATTTAACATTCTCCAGTACTGAGCAAAATATTTCTTTTTCTTTATTCGTCATGTCAAATATGCAGCCCTAATCTCAAAGTGTTCGCCGTCATTTGATAAAACGGGATGCAGGACCTTCCTGATGCCCATTTCCTGTAAATCAAAACGAGCATTCAAATGGTCTTTTGACTTGCCACTAATATTTAGCAAAGTACCGAGTATGTTGTCGCATATATTTTTCTCTATATGCATAACATCAAGGTTATGTCGCAATAAATTGTGGCTCCAATACGGTAAATTGAAAAATATTGACTTCTTTTTGAAAGGGGAATCCTTTTTCTTCCCAAAATTATTTTCAAAGTCATGCAACAGTTCTTCAATGTCTGTTCCTGATAAATTTCCCGGAATCTGTCCTATTTCAACTTCACCATTGAACCTCCTCTTATCAAACCTTCACTTGTGTTTTGGATCCAGAAATTTTCTATGATTCATGTAGCACATTTTTTTACTATGTTTCAAGTACATTGAAGAAGTCTCATAATGGCATACAGGACAACCCAATTTACCCTTTGTGCTCCAACCGGATAACATTGCATACCCCGGAAAATCGCTAATGGTCCACAACACACTTGCACGTAACATGAAATTTTGATCAGTAAAGGCATCAAAAATTTCTATGCCTAGATCCCATAATTCTTTCAACTCTTCAATTAGAGGCTGCATGTATACATCAATTTTATTCTTTGGAGACTCTGGACCGGAGATGAGTGTTGAAAGAATTAGATTTTCGGGCTTTATGCACAACCAAGGTGGAAGGTTGTAGTTAACTAATACAATTGGCCATGTACTGTAAGTTGTACTCATTGTACGAAAAGGATTGAATCCATCAGAGGCTACACCCAATCTGATATTTCTATTTTCTGATGAAAAATCAGGATACATAGCATCCATCGCCTTCCAAGTCTCGCTATCAGCTGGATGTCTAAGTTTTCCATCTTTTTTTCGGCCCATAGAATGCCATCTCATAAGTTGTGAATACTCCTTGCATATAAACAGCCTTTGCAGCCTTGGTTTTAGCGGAAAGTAACGCATCACTTTTACCGGGACTTTGTGAATCAACTTCTCTGGATCATTGTCACGGGTGCCTTTCTTTTCCTCTTCCCACCTCGAAATACCACAAGAGTTACAGACATCTTTATCTTCATTTTCTGCCCAATAGAGCATGCAATCGTTTGGACATGCGTGTATTTTTTTGTAATCAAGACCTAAATCTTTAATGATTTTCTTCGCGGCTCTAAAAGATAAAGGTATGTGGGCCTATGGAAAAGCCTCTCTCATCAACTCTAGTATATCCCCAACTGCAGACTCTGTAATTCCATATACACATTTTAAAGAATAAAGCCTGATGATAAAACTTAATCTCGAAAATTTTGAACAGCCAGGATATAATGGCTGCTTTCCATCTTCGACAAGGCGATAAAATCTTTTAGCATCGGCATTTGGTGCATCAGAATTCTCATCTTCACAGTTCTGCATATTTCCACGAGTACGGTGCAACATTTCACCTAGATTATCTCCAAAATCACCAGCATCACAGTCTATATCTTCATCACTCCTTCCAAAATTTGGGTGAGAAACCTCACAAATCCATTTCACATACAATGGAGATGGACCATTGTAGATGAGATGATCATAAATTATATCTGAACGATGCCACTTGCTATTTTTACAATTCTTGCATGGGCACGTCATTTCATCGCCTACGGCGAATTTAGAAAAACCGTTTTGTATAAAGGCTCTTATCCCGCTAATATATCCTTCACTAAACTTTGGAAGTTCTATCCAAATGTTTTCGCTGTCCATCACTACAATTATGAATATGAGTATTTTAACATAAAAAGATAAAATTTGTGTGTGTGTCCAACAAGAGGTAACCTAAACAAGTCGAATTGTTAATTCAGGCCGAATTAAGAATTTATAAGTAGTTTAAATCGAAACCCTAAAGTGATGGGAGAAAGTGTTATACCTCAAAATCGAAATTGAAGCCCTAAAGTGATGTGAACAATGCTTGAACCCCCAAATCGAAGCAAAATCGCTGAACAAAGCTTGAACCCCCAAATCGAAGCCCTAATCGAACCGAAATCGCTGAACCCCAAATTAAGAATGTTCGCTTGAACCTTTGTAAGAAGACAGAGAAGAATGAAAATAAAAAGTTATTTGCTGGGACTTTTTTTCTTCGCGGCTCTAAAAGAACAAGGAGTGGTGTTTAGATTGATGAGGTGTCACGTTCTCCAACGTAGGATTTGCCTTGGTAGATTGGCGCGGATCGGTGCGAAAGATATGCAAAGGTCTGCTATAGCAACACTATAAAATAATTTTGCATCAATTACACTTGTTTAGCTAGAGCAACACATTTTTATGGCTAAGGCAACACCAAAAATTCAACGTTGCAGTAGGACCAAAATTGTATAGCTATCGCAACATTTTACCTGGCAACACCTTGCAAAAATGTTGCAGAAGGCCATCTATGGCGTATTGAATGGACATAACTTTTCACAGCAATGTTCCGCAAGAAGGATAACGACCATTCGAAACACAAAGTGAAGTCCTTCACAACTATTCGGATTTCTCTTGATTCAAAGCACATCACATTTGAAATGAGGTGTACTTTGGGGGTCAAGTGTTATCCAACCTTTTGACCAGGCAATATTCAGATAGATAGGACGAACTGAACTTGGAGTTATCAAGGTAGGAGGCCTAAGGAGATAGTCCAGGAGTCCACAAACCAAGCATAGACAAAGTCGCAAGATCAATAAAAGACAAACCCAAGCTAAGTTAGCAATAGGATCACCAAAGTTAGGGATCGGTACCGACCCCTACCCATGGGTTGGTACCGACTTCTGATTCCACCTCAACTGGACCCCATCTTCTGCCTATACATCCTACATGATGCCTTGAGCCTATTTCCAATGTTGGTTTTTTGATTCAATGTAATTCTCCATCGATCTCCATGAACACTTGGAGTTGCAAATTTATTCTTCCACAACTTCATTATTTGGACTCAAAAATAAGCTAATACTGGTGCAAACAACTATGAAATCATAAAGCTAACCACAAGACAAGCCAAGATGATGAGACGAGGACAACCATTTTGGCTAAGATGGGGATCGGTACCGACTCATACTTCATGATGATGTGGCATCTATTTTTGGGGATGAATTGGTCTAAATCGTGTATAATGACTTAAAGACATTTTGTGCGAGATATTAGGCTCTCTACCTCTATAAATAGGAAGTTAGAGCTCGTTTTTCAAGATCTTTTGGCTATAGTTCTATTTTGAGCTATATTCTTGTAACCGAGAAAATCTAAATGCCGAAGCTGTATCAACCCTTAAGAACTTCTACGTCCAAGTCAGAAATAAACAATAATAGAGGAAAGTGGACGTAGGCCCTGTTTGCCGAACCACTATAAATTGTTGTGTGTTCTCTTTTCCTCATTTTTCATTTTACTTTATGTATATTTTATTCTCTACATAAACTCTTGGGTGTTTGTGCCATTTTTGGTTCAAACATAATAGATATGTCAAGTGTAAGAAAAATAATACTCATACGGTTCACGACTTAGGAAACCATATCCAGTGGATGTAGTTGATCCCTTAAAAATATAATTTTTATTATTAATCTTAGAGTCGTAATAATCGCTAATGTATAATTGTCAATCATGATTGGTTAGATTTGTAGGAACAAGTATATCAACATCGATTGCCATTGATTTAGTATTCAAATGATGTTTTCTATTTCTAAGTAAAATTCTATCATGACATGAATTGGTTTTAGAACTATTTCTACTTTTAATAGTAGCATTAAAACATGTATACATGAATACAGATCTAGTACTGTTTTTACATTTATTTTGTTTATATCCTAAACCAGTTCTATCATTGTGAGCTTTGGTATTCGTAATTAAGGAAAATAAATCTTCTTTTTCTTTATTAAAATTTGTGATTTTCTCATTTAACTTATCAAAAACAGCTTAGGAATCACAAATTTCATTTTGCAAAATAAAACTCGTTATATTTCAAAAGTTCACATTCTTTATTCAAGATCCTTATTAATTAAAGCACTATTCTCTTTTCCAAGAGGCAAAAGTTTAGAATTAGAATATTTTAAAAAATTTCCAAAAATATATTTTTATTTTGAAAAACTTTGATTTTCTTCAAAAGGTCAATATTTTTATCATTTGAACACGCATTATCTTTTAGTAGAAATTATTTTTGTAAAACAAGTTCTTCCAATGTATTTTCAAAAACTTCAGTTTGTTTTACTAAAATTTATTTTCTTCATTTAAAATGCTAATTTTATGCTCACAATCGTCTAATTTAGCAAACACAATAAAATTGACCTTTTGTGACGTTTAAAATCTTTTAATAAGTTTTCATGCATTTGTAAAAGATTATTATATAAAGAATCTAAGCATACAGATTTTGATTTGAGATTCGCCACGCAGCACGTGTACCTTGATTCTATAGACCGTTGCTTGCTCCTAGAAATTTGCTTTTTCTTAACTGTCTTTGAGCTCTGACTGGATCTTCCCTTTCTGGTCATTGTTCTAGGATGTTGTTATGATCAGTAGAAAACCAAGCTCTGATACCACTTGTTAGTCACTATGCACAAGATCGAAGATAGATCATATGGTCGATTTTATACTTGTTCGGACCTCCCATCCTACGTCCAGTCTTGAAGCTTCCCTTCAGTATTTCCACTAATCAAACACCCCTACTTCATCCGGAGGAACATGTTGACAGACTTCGCCTAAACAATCGAATTAGGACTTCAATAACTATCACAAATAGTGTAACAAATGTTACTTTCTGACATTGTGTATCTTGATATATAGATTGTCTCTTTTGATGTACAATGATTCATATAACCAAACCAAACGATATTGGGTGGAGGTGTAGAGGCTAAGGGGTTTATTTGAATAGAATATGAGATGTGGAGATGAAGCATACTAGTCGATATTCTCTGAATCAATTGAATCTCTTATAGTTCGGATTCTTTCTTTTGGAATTGATAGTAAATCAAAGCATGGAGTAGTATATTATTGTATATTGTTATGTATCTTTGTGTTGTGATTCAAGCGTGATTAAGGGATTATATAGGTGTTGTAAGGGTGCTAAAATTGGTGTGCAAACTTTCAGATTCACCATTGATAAAGAGAAGCTACTGTAGATGAGAAGACCCATTTTAAGGAAAATGCAGTTTCAATCAATTAGAGATGATGGTTATTCGACTGATTTAGTGTAAAAATCATTCCCAAAAGTATAGCAAAAAAAAGAAGACTATATATTTTTTAATCAACTAGGCTCAGTCGACTGGGAACACTAGTCAGTCGACTGAATCAATATAAATTTCAAAAATCTGTGTAGTGTAGCTGTAAAGGCATATGCTTTATTCTCGGCCCGCCTAGGTTCGAATCCCACCTTGTACATATAAATTTAGCCATTTATTTTCCAATTTATCCATACCTGAAATAATTCAATAAACGCATTGGTAGCATTATGTATGGTTGTTATCATCAAAACCCTATATATATATATGGTTCTTTCACTTTGCTTTTACATAATCCATAATTAGTTTTTTTGTCTATTTTGAGGCACACTTGATTGATTTTTCTATTTGATAGAGTTTGGGCTTCTTTGTTTTTATATAATCCATATCCATTTCTTGTGTTGCTTTTGAGATGCATTTGATGGATTCTACTATTTGTTATGAGTTTGAGCTTCTTTGCGTTTATACATTTCACAGCCATTTTTTGGTGGTGCATTTGAGCACTTGATGGATATAATGATTTGTCTTAGTTTGTGCCTATTTTCTCTTTTCAAATCCATTTAGTATTTCTTCTGAAATGCAGTTAATGGATTTCATTGATTTACCAGAGATTATACCTAATTATTATATATTTTATTCTTAGTATTAGTCGTGCTTCTGAAACGCACTTGATGAATTATGTTTTTATTTTATTTTTTGAGGTTGAGCATTTTGCTCTTAATGCGCCCATAGTCATAAGTGGTGGTGGTAGAATGGAGAACTTGATGTATTCACCTACTTGAGTGTAAAGGTAGGTCACCATCAATGAGAAACTTAAGCACTCTAGAGAACTTGTGAATTCCCAAGGTAGACGCATGACCATTAAAAGCACATATTATCGTAGAGTTTGTAGAAATTTAAAGCGCGGTATTTTTTGTGAAATCTCTACCAAAATCTTTGAACTTCAAGTAGAAATTCACTATATAGATTAAGTTTCAAGCTCACTTCTTTATGTATTAATTCAATCGAAAGACATTGGTAGTTATGTATGAAACTTTCTTTCTGCCTAGGATATTTTTAAAGATTTTTGTTGTAGTTATTGAGTGGTTGTAGGATAACTACAACAAAAATCAAAGTTTTTTAGTTGCTTGACCTTTTTCATTCTTTATTAATGAGAAAATATTTCTATTTATGAAATGCTTGTTTATTATGATTAATGGACTCAAGAGAGAGGCAGAAAAATAGTATGCTTATTTTTATTCTCTCTCCTTTATCGCTTCCTTGAAAAAGAATACAAAGATTATAGTAAAAAAATTCATCTTATTTATTACATTCTCTCCAAAATTTCCAATGAAAAAAAATCAATCTTTCAAATATACTTAAAACTGCTGGGCAGCAACATTTACATATCTTTAAATCCTTTAACTTTGAATGCATAGTTTGAAGGGTCGTTATATTAACCATGGAGAGCAGACAACACTTATCGATTACACTATAGCGGTGTCGAATTTTTCTTTCAATGCAGTGGCCTCATCCACCACTCAACTTCAATCACTTGCTTTTTCCATTGTTTGTACCCATCAACTCCAATAGATATATCTCTTCATGACCATCCATCAATGGAATCTCACCATCGGTTTGTAGCCCCAACCATAACCCTCTTTCCAACCATCCATCAGTGCAATTTCACTATCGATTTGCATTTGACACCACCAACAAAACTGCTTGAAATAATGACGCTGTGACCACCAAAGCTTTTTGTCTTATTACACACATCCCCATTATGTTTTATTAATTAATAAATAAATATATTTAGCTATTAGATGCACAACATGCAATTTATACTAGTTTGAATAATTAATTTTTTTATATTATTTGGTCGCTCAACTTTGGTGTATTAGTGACCTATTTCAATGCTTACCTTATCACGCTAATTCCCTTTTCTTAACCCTATTAATGTAGCAAGTCAATATTAATGCTCATTCTCTTCCCATTAGAATGCTCTTATGAAAGTTTGAATCATGTCTTTATTTCTTAAAACTTCATCATTTGCAGTAAACTTTATATGTCATTTCTTCCACGAGTAGAAACATGAATTCATCATGGACTGGGTTTTAAGGTTTCAGTACAAACTAAAACTTTCTATCATGATCAATCACAAATATATCTTATATCAAATGGATAAAATATAATTGACAAATACATATAACGAAAATATATATAAAACAAGACATGAAAGAGCTAAATCAAAAATAGCAGTAACTACTAATTAAGTAAAAGTACATAAATCTCTCATAAATAACGAATGTAATAAATAAAATACAGTGACAATACCAGGTCTCATATATACCAATGTTTGCATAATAAGAAACTAGTAAATACACTAGTAAAAAATAACAATTTCCATTACTCCAAAAGATCTTGTCTTCTGCTAGCACTAAACTCCTCAACCCTTCTCTCTCGAAACCTACTCATAAGAGTATACAAGAGATGCCATAGAAAAAACAATGAAAACGCATGGCTTGGACATAAAATCTGGTATGAGGGAATCTAACCAAAATATTATGTGATTATGTATGTACATACATACGTACGCACGAACATACACACATACGTATATGTATGTATGTATGTGAATATATATTGTCTGCTCAATTTTGATAGGAAAACTCCCAAAATCAAACTAAGAAGGCACTGGATTCAGAAAGTAAACCAAAATTCTATGTATTTGAGGAAATTTATTTATTCTTCACGGGTAGACTCAAAATATAAATTGAATAATTCTATTAAGGAAATGCATATTTCAATAGAAATCATCAACACTACATTTTTATAGTAACATGACCATCAACTAAGACTATATCCTTTATTCTTCTCACTTTATAATTGATTTGAGCATATTCAATTACAATAAGATTGTTTCAATCGATGAAAACACATGCGGTAAGAATTAGCATATCAATGCAATTGTCGGTAGAAACACAGTAATTTGATTGTGTTTAATAAATTTACAACGGTTTATTTTCTTGAAAATTGTAATTGCAGAATATATTATCCGCACTTTGCATTTTCTTATCTATTTGTAGGAAAAAATTTAGTTGCTAGCTCCTAAAAAGGTGGAAGTTCGTGACTAAACGTCATGCTTACGGAAGAGGGATCATGTTGATCATAGGAGATGGTCAGCTTTGGCTAAATTAGAATGGTCAGGTTTGGATTCTGACCATATGCCTTGAGTAATTTCTGATCGAAAATTGTCACCTACTTTCGACAATTATTTGCATTTTCAACTATACCGGTTTTCTTTTGTAACTCTCTATCTATTGGAGTTTAACTTCTCATTGTCTCTTGTTTAAGTTGATGTATTTTTTTCTCTTCTTTTGAATGATTCTAAATAGTGCATCTTAGTTATAAGCTAGTCAACATCGGATCAATCAAAATTTGGCCTGTAGCATTTTCCCCTAATGTGCATTTTACGTGAATTGAACACATTTTAAGGATTAAATCTCTTGAGTTTAGAGTGAATTTGGATGGTAATTAAATATTTTTGGTTTTTCTTCCAACTTAAATTTTTAGCAGGATCTCTACTACTTGCAAATAGAGTAGTACATCCCTTACAATTCTCGGTTTTCCATATATAAATTTTAGTCGAATTATTATTATTTCCCTATGAACATTTCAAATATCAAAACCTTCGTCTTTTCTCTCTAACTATTTTCAAATTCAAACTCAAGTAACCATGCATCCCTTTCATGTATGGTTTTTCCAAAAGCATTAACTTGGTTGGATCAGCTCTTGGTTTAGGTTGACGAAGATGATTGATCTTTGACTTTTTGTACTAAGATCCATTCTTTGCATCAGCAATAACAAGTTACTTTGTTGAATGTATCTTAGTTTTGATTCAGCCATTCTCAAGATCATTTTTTATTTTGTTTGCTAGTTTTTGACCAAGAATTAGACTTTCACTATTCTGAAAATGTCTATCATTATCGAAATTCAACCACCATATCTTGATCGCGACTGTCATTTTTTTAGAGAATATGTTATAACTTCTACTTGGTCGAATTTTTAGTTTAATTTAGACTGTTATCCCTCTTCATGAAATTTGATATGTTTCCTTGCATAATCATACTACAATGCAATTTTACCAATAAAAGCAACATATGTTTCTGTAAACACGTTGCCTCGTGGTTAAGAATATTTTGTTGACCTTTTTGATTATATCAGTGGATATATCATAATATTTCTAGTAATCATTAGTTGTTGGCAACGAATTTTTTTAGGATCTCAATTTTATTATTCTTGCATATATTCTCTATTTTGTTAATAAAATTTAGTCTGCAATTTGCTTTCAGTTATGTCTTGATAGTTATGAGAGGTGGTATTTTCCACAAAGTCCAATGACTCAACTTCACTAAAGTAGTCATTAGTTCCACCATTGTATAAAAAAAATGTAGTAAATATACCTATTTAGTCAACTTCACCAAATGCTCCAAGTCAAAAGGACTCTGAATGATGTAAGGTTGAGTTGGGTAACTACCCTCTTTGAGGAACTCAACATCTGAGTCTCCAAATAAAGGGAAACCCAATCCCTAAGTGGTTCATGGTGTTGTCCTCGATTCTGGATGCACCATGCCTTTTATGCTTTCTTAATTTATCAATTCTACAACATCCAAGAAATTTATATCTTCCCAGTCATAATCAAATTGAGAATTAGGTCGTTTTATTATTTCCCAATATTGATTAAGTGAATTTCCATTACAAGTAGTTATGGTTCTGTTATACCCAATTTTCATAAAGAAATGGAGTAGTTATGCTATAAAAAGGGTGGTTCTGATGCTATCATCTCTATAAGGCTATTGTGTGTACGAAAATATGTCATGTCTATATGAAGCAATGCATTGAATCTGTGAAGAAAGGTGCTACCAAGTCTATAAAGGAATGCTCTTCTCAAAATTTTAAAAGATGATGCTATTAAGTCTATAAAAGAAGATGCCATCGAGTTTATATAAAGAACGGCTATTGGGTCTATAAAAGAAGATGTTATGCTATCAAGGAAGATGCCATCAAATTTATGCAAAGGAGTGTTACCAAGTTCTTACAAGGAAGCAGTAACAAGTTTATACAAAGAGATGTTATCAAGTTTATACAAGGTGGTTCCATCGAGTTTATATGAGGAAGTGCTATTAAGTTTATACAAGGAAGTGCTATCAAGATTATATGTAAATCAACTTTAAAAAAAGAGATGATATCAATTTCATACAAGCAAGTGTTATTGAGTCTATAAGAGGAAAAGCTATCGACCATATAGCAGTCGAGTATATAAAGTGTTATTGACTCTATAGGCAATTGAGTATATAAGGTGCTATCGACTCCATAACCTATTGAGAATATAAAGTGCTATCAAATCTACGAGTTATTAAATGAACAAAGTGTTATTGGCTCTATAAAAAGTGTCCAAATGTCCACATGTTAGTGCCTTAATGGACTATTCATGCTACATCAACAAATAGTGAGAAGAGGTAAAGTCGTAAGAGCGATTATCCCAAGGATGCTACGTGTAACACCATAGTGTGATCACTTTATCAGCCAACTAAAGAATATTAACCATCCAAAAATACTACTCACCATATAAGAAGGGGCCTCTTTCTAAATCTTCTTCCCTCTTAATCTCATTTATAACCAAAAACATTTGTAAAATCTTGGTTTGATAAATCTATGGATACTTAGGTCGAATCAAGAATAGTTGTAATAAAGGACTTACAAATTCTATATTTGCATACTTTCCTTAAGGATTTTCTCTTGCGAATTATGCAATCTAACTTTATTTCTAGTATTTGAAAGCTTGGCCAAATTTTTGACTTAATATTTTGGTGATTTCACTAAGAAAGCTATCCAAACATCAATAGTCAATCCAATGTCCTATTCTCATTAACTCAAAGGCAAATCTCGAGTAAAGATGGCAAGGTGAAAGAATTTTAATGTGCAAGAACTAGAAGTCGTTCAAAACACCATCGTAGATGAAAATGTAACTCCAAACTTCTATGTTGATAATATCAATGTTAGGCAAGCTTTCTGCTAGCTATGATAAAAACTAAAGGTTTTTAGCATTAAAGAAAATAAAAAAGAAACTCGATATAATGCACATGTTAATCGAAACACTATTATTGGAGAAGTCTTCAAAAATTTGTAGTACAACAGATAATCGAGAGGAGGTGGAATCCTTCTAAAGGAGAACAATGTAGTTCTTTTGGAAAAATGCGATCATGGAAAAGGCATTCTAGAATCAATATGAAAGGGAATATGAAACGTTGGGTAGGAAACAAGGACTCCATCAAATCTAACTCACCATGCAATGTTCTGATAAACAATTTGTCCATCTAGAAAGCAAATAAAGAGCCTAAAATATTTTTTTAAAGTCTCGACATGTACAATCTACTTGCTTCACTTTTAGGATGGAATATAATCCAAGTAGAAAGATTATGAGGACGATGAAACATATTTGAGAGATTTAGCACATAAAATGGCCAAGGACATGATAAATTTGAATGGAAAAGTGATTGTGAATCCTAAAGTCAGCAACAGTATAAGAGGAGCACCATTTATGGAATAAATAATGGAAGTTCTGTAACATCCTGAAATTTTCAACCATTCGCATCCATACATGTCGGATTTGAATTGCTCAAAATATCAGATTGTTAATTTAAATTTGGCAAAACTCAGCACATACAGTAAATAAAATAATCACAGATCACAAACACAGAGTAATATAAAAATAATGCAGCGGAAACAAAAGAATAGTACTTCATGAAGCTACTATGTATATATATATAACAGAGTTAAACAAGATACAACAAAAGTCACGAATACATAGATGTCTCAAAATAATCAAATACAAGATCTAAATACATCACTGGAATCAACTGAACAACTGAAAGCAGGATAGATAGCTTGATCTTGTAACGACCCTGAATTTTGAACAAATTAAATTGAAAATATTTAATTAATTTTAAATATTTGAACGATGATTTAATTTGAATCCCCGATATAACTTTGAAATTGGCGGTTAAATTACAGAATTTAATCTATATAGCGTTGAATAAAAATTCGAATCTTCAATTTTAAGTTGAAGAAAAATATTTCGAAAGCTTTTAAAATTCGTATTGACAATACTGAAGATAACAAAAGCTTCAGAATCGAATTTGGGAGTGAATTGTTCAGTTTTGAAATTTATATCATTCAACTGATATTTGAAAATAGCGTTCCGAGGTGCAGTCTCGGAATTCGACGAAACCAGTTCCATTGGGTCCGTAATATTGAATTTTTGTCGGATTTCAATTTTTGTATTTTTCGGTGCTGGTACGTAAGCACACGACACATTAACGCGTTGAAATTTTTAAACGAATTCAACTTAAATTTAAATTTTAAAATCTAGTCAACGTCAGCCCATTTTCTCCTCTTAAAACACGCGCCTAAATTTTCGCCTAAAATCGCGATGCAGGAATCGTGAAAAGTAGGGGTCGAGTACTTCTTGTTCCCCCTCCTCATCTGATATCATGCAACTTTTTCTGCTGTTCTCAAATACACTCGAGCATCTCGTTCCCTCCTCTCAGTAAAAATCGAAATAATGGCCGAAGTTAATTCAATCAAAAAAAATTCAAAAATACGAAGGCCTCGTTTCAAAATCATCACCGAGCTCTCTCATTCGAAATCAAATCACGCGAGACAAGTCAATCCAATTCGAGCTCGTTCCCCTTTCTTTCGTTCTTCAAAGACGTCAAGCTCGTTCGAATCGAAGATGTGGGAAGCAGGGCCGGTGGTTTTGTGATGTCGCAAATTCGAGAGAAGGGCTTCGCAAGCACGAGCAAGTGGTGGCGTTCCATGAACGCGAGGTGATTGGGAGTCTGGTGGCACGCGAGAGGCAACTGGATGGAAGCCGGCGTGGTGATTCGAGTTCGCGATGATTGGGGCTCGACTCAGGCGATGGTGGCGATGAGGCGATGGCAGGCGATGAATCGCGTACGGCAGTTCGTTGTCGAGGCTGGCATCTCTAGGGCTTGGAATTGGTATCGATGGCGTGGTCAACATCGAGTTCGACGGTGGCAATCACGAGTGTTCTATCGGGGATAATTGGGGGATCGGCGATTCAGGGTCGCGAGGAGTTACTGGTTTTGGGCAGTGATAGGTATATTTTTCCTTTGTTTAATTTATATGTTTATATATACACAGAGAAAAATAATAATAATAACAGTAAAATATATAAAACCCTTTATCTTCAAAGATATGTATTTCAGTTATATAGAAAAGCAGAAATAAATATATATGTATGTATAAAGTTTAAACAGAACTGTTTTGAAATTTAAATTGTGTATATATATATATATATCCAGACAGTTTTAAAAGAAATTAGTTTGAAAAGAAAACATTTGTTTAAAATTTAAAATTGTTAGTAAATTAAATTTGTCAAATGGTTAGAAAATTAAATTTATTAAAGGAGATGTAGTTTTTAAATTTAATGTTTTGTTAAATAAATTATTAAAGGAGAAATTGGTTAATTAAAACTATCAAAACGTAAATCGATTTATTTAATTGGTTCGAATGTTAATTTATTTGTGTAATATTTCTGCAAGGTCAATAAATCGGGAAAACAAGTCTGGGATGAAATTGGATTACAAATATAAAGCAAAGGTGAGATTTTTCTCACTCAAAATTAAATTGCAGTTTTGACTGATTGATTGCTGTTTGTATTAGATATAGTAGGATATATCTATATATATATATAGCAATATATACATATTGGCATATGTATATATTGGATTGATTGATTTCCCGCCTCGTATAGCGGATGAGACCCTATTGCGCCGTTAGTAAGCGGATGATTTTATAAAACCCATATACCGCGATATTCCACCTCGAAGTGGAATGGGTATTGTGCTAACATCTGTGGATGCAGGGAAACAGGTTGGAGGGATCCAACTGGATTCCTCACCAGTATTTATTTATTTACAGATATTGATGTATATTCTGTTATCATATTGATATATGATGTTTGTTGTTGTGATTGACTAATTGGTGCTGTTGCATCATCGGATTCAAGTTTTAAAAATAACGACTTTTAATTTAAAAGGATTTTAAAGTAATTTTTGAAAGTAGACGTTTTATTGAATTGTTGAATTGATTTATTTTAAATAAATAAACGTTTAAAATTTTGAAGTTATAAAAGTTAAGATTTTTGTGAATTATGACTGTAAGGTGATTTTTGAAATAAATAGTTTAAGCAATTTATAAAATGGTTTGAACTGAGATTTTCGAATTTTTGTGAACAGTTTATTTAAAAGATTTAAAAAGTTGATATTTATAAATTTAAAATATTGGAATTTTAAAACGAGTTTATAAGTGTTAAAAAATGAAATTTATAGAATTATAAATCATGAAGATATGGAATTTATAGATTTATAAATTGTGAAGTTATAAAATGGATGAAACTATAGAATAAAAGATTTATAAGAGATTAACTTATAAATTGGATTTTTGCCTTTAAATGGAATATTGATCGAATTATTAATAAAGAAGATTTATTAAATTGAAGTCGTTAGAAAATAGAAATAGAATTCATAAACGTGTTTATAAATTCAAAATCAATTGAATTTGATAAATTAAATATAGAAGATTTTTAAAGAAGATATATTCGCGATTTTGGATAGCGAATTTTTATTGAAATAAATGTGTAGAAAAGATTGAAATGTGGTTAGTGAAGTATATTCACGATTTTGGACAGTGAATATATTTTTAAGTAAAATGGATATAGTTTTGGGAAAGTGATATTTGAAATGAAGTTAATTGTTTTAAAGATGTTTTCAAATAAAATGAATATCGAATGCATAGATTTCAACATTTTTATTGTTGAAATAGACGTTTTCAAAAAATAAGGAAATGGTGGACTATAACACTGTTGTTATAGTAAATGATTTCCGAAAGGAAATGTTTTTATCTAGTATTGGGATTTATAAATCTATCTTAAAAATCTGAATCCCTGTACTAGTAATTTTGAGTCATCGTAACGATGTTTTACGTAACATTCGTTTTGACTTGAATAAATGTGCTTAAGAGAATGATTTCCTTAAAGAATGAAATGTATACTTAATACTGATTTAAGTATATTGAATATTTTCAAATGTTGAAAATAAATAGATTTGTGAATTACTTATTATTAAATAAGTATGGAATTACTTTTCCAATATGATATGAAATGTTTGTTAAGAATTTATCTTCTTAAAGATAAATTGAAATTGAATATTTGAAATCGATTTGAAAATCGTATATCAGTAGATATTTTGAAAATATAAATTCACTATGGAATTTATAAAGGAAAGGGAAACTGTTTAGAAAAATAAACGTTGATTTATTTTTGAAGTGTGGAAATTTTATATCTAGTAAAGATATTTTGGGAGATTAAATAATTTGGAAAATTATTTGGAATCTGATGATGTTGCGCATCTTTATTGATAGTTAAATAACCGACAATCAATAATTACCTTGAATGAGTTTTTGTTGTGATTGGATGAATTTGAATGCCACACTTATTTTTGAATAAATCGCTCACTATTCGGGTTAGCCGGGAAAGGACCATGGGGTCGTATAACCCATTCCGAATATGTGATACGTCGTTATGAATCGCATTTGATGACCGGTGTTGAAGACCGGATATTTTTGAAAACGGAAGGATTACCGTCGAGTTACTCTACATCGGCTGATCTCCGGTTTAGAGGTTTTATCACCCTTAGTGACGGGAAGTCCGGACGTGATTAGAAATTTATCCGGATATGCAAGGGCTTCGTGAGAAGTGCCTTCGGTTCTGTTCGATCCCGGAACAGACTTGTGTGGATTGTATGTCTGACGTTACAAATTGAGATATTGAGCTGATTTCTTTCAAATACATATCTGTTGGTGGCGGAGGATTTATTCTCTTAGCTTAACAACCTTCTCTGAGACGTACGAGCTCAGAGGTTATGTAGTTGAAATTTATCAGCAATATACTCCCAATTTGGTAATGTGGCATACTGAGTGTTGCTGTGAAATGATCAGTGTTTGATCATTTGCGATATGATCATTTGTTTGATCTTATATCTTTGTGATCATAGGTTGATCATTTGTTTGACCCGAAGCATGGCTTTGTAGAAAGCGTAGCTTTGTGGATGAGACTTCATCGAGCCTCACACCCTGGAAATGGTCAAAACAAGAAGGATGCGGCAAGGTTCTAGGGAGTACCGCCCCTTAGTGTATGTCATTCTTTCTGGATAAAGGTGGTATCATGGTATGGAGCCCAGATACTTAACCTCTGTGGTTGCTGCAAATTTATTACTTTGTGGTTTGTTGCGAATCGGGGATCCTCGGGAAGATCGGTGACGATCGGGGGATGACATACGCGTGTCAGTAGTTACCTATTTTTGCAGAGGTAACCCGGCCTTGTGTTGGCAGAGATCCGGTTAGGTTCTCGGGTCGTCTATTCCAGGGACGTACCCATCGTGGATAGGAAGTTCCTTAGCCTGACCATTTGTTGGAAATCCAAAGAAACAATACGAGCCTTGTACGGTTTTAGTTGTAGAACCTATCATTCACTTATGGTGGCGCCCCACTGTTTGGATGGTAGCTATAGTAGGCATAGTTCGAAATGTCTATGCTGGCTAAGATTTATATTATACTTTCGAAATGTTTTCTACACTATGCACTAATAATAATATCAAAAATGATTTGATTTTGCGTAGTAAGCATCTTTGACTATCATAAGAAGAAATCTCCTCCAATTCTGCGTTTGCATTGTGTGTGTGGCGGGAGGTCTTATGGTAGTTTCATTTTCCAAAAGCATTGCGAAATTTACTTTAAATTTCCTGTTGTTTGTTTTAAAAATAAACTGTTTTACGATCTCACACCAGTCACCATGACTGACTCGGAGTTTATTGTTCCCCTTCTAAACTCTGGGTGCCCACCAATTTCCACACGGGCAGTCTAGAGTTATGTTATCAGGATATTCTGGATATTCTGGAGCTTTGGAAGCAAGCTGGATGGCGAAACGTAGTATTTGTATCTGATATTATTTTATTCCCCTGTGTATTCTGTATGAGGACAAGTTATATAACTGTCCATTGTTGTATATTGACTCTGATGATTGATGTAGGTATAAAATGATATAGTTCTTTGTTTAAAGATTATTCATTTATCTATTATATATTGTTCCGCTGCGATATGTGAGATTCTGATATTGTTTCTGTTTCTATTGTTGTTCTGTTGTTCTTTTCTTCTTCTTCTACCTTTTTCTTCTTTTTAAAAACCATAACTTTTCGGGTTTCCGGCATTCGATGGCTCGGCAGTCGATAAAGTGAGTATCGATGTCGAATTTTCGAAAGTCGAAAATTGCGGGATGTTACAGATCTCCAAGCGAAGCTCCAATTCCAAAGGTGAGTCTCGAACACTGAACCACTCAGTCTGACCCGAGCGTAAAGAAAAACACAAAACACTCGAGTCAGGATTAACATTCTTATATTAATAAATCTAACTCAAGTGAAATATCAACTGAAATACAAGTAACTCAAAGGATGTTTGGGATAACCATCCTCTAAGGATCCGTTAAACTATCTACTATGTAGTAATATACGCTATTATAATAATGTCTAATAGTAAAATAAACTTACTTTTAAATAGCGTTCAGGGGTTACCATATAGCCCTTAACACATAATAGTCCCAGTAGTCTATCCAGTATCAGCATACCCCCAGATCGGGAGCTACCCTCAATACTCCACAGGCTACGGCACAAATCCAAACTCATAGTAAAGCTCGATATGGTAGGTGACACGGCACAACTAGGCAATGCCAGGGTAGATATAACAATTACGCATCCGGGCTGGTGGAAACACATAGCAGCCACTACCGCCCACCTCGGAACACACTTCCAAATCAAAAATCGAAGGGTGGCCACCAAATCAATCACAAAGTAATAGAATGGTATCGAAGAAATGTGTCCAATCAGAGGTGCTACCTCATTGGCCCGTCGATCGCTCCTATTTTAGCCACCTTATGCCAACTCACGGGAGTCTAGTCCACGTATATACCTCAATAGGATCGTCGCCACCATCCTACTTCATTCTGGAATCTCCACCGCGTACACAGTTGTTAAAGTGGTTTTCGGTATCGACAGAGAGTATGCCCATATCCGATCACGGTCTCTTTAACAACCAAACGTTATTATAACACCAGGGTCATTTCAAAATAGTTTATACATCAAAACCGAAATATCATTTTCATTTCAAAAACAAATCAATACGATATTATTTCCATTTCAAATATATCCATTTCCAAAATCTTAGTACTTCAAAGTTATAACATTTCGAAACCAAAACACTTGAAATTATAACACTTTGGAAATCCAATCACCTTTGAAATCATACACTTTGGAAATCATAATTTAGAAATCATAATACTTTGAAATCATATTACTTCCCACTTCACCGGTTTAGATATTAAAATAGTAAATATAATAAAATAGTTTATAAAGTAAAATAGTTTATATAAAATAGTTATAAGTTAAAATAGTTTAAAATAAATAGTTAATATATTAGAATAGTTTATATTAAAATAGTTTATAGGGTAAAATATATATAAATAGTTTTAAATACAATTTAAAATACTTTATATAATAAAATAGCTTCCTCAAATTTCACAGATCAATTCCAAATCAACCCGACTTCCAAAATTCAAATTAATCCAATCTCAAATCAGCAATTTCAATTCAATTCATTTTCTCAATAAACCATTTCAAATTATCGATTTCAAATACATATTTGAACCATAAAATAAGCCATTTCAATTTCAATATATTTCAAGGCTTTAAATATTCAACATTTTCAAAACTAAATTCGATAATTTCAAATGTATATCAAATTCACTTTACTATTATTTAGTTTTGAAATATTTACTTAATCATTTCAATAACATCTAAATACAACTTAGATTTACAAATAAAATATCCTACTTATATTTATATAAATTTGAAATATTCATTTAAGTCACCCTTTAATCAAATTCAAGTTATAAAACATATCTTTATAATTTCAAATTTAAATAAATTTCAAATCAAACTTATTTAAGTAAAATTCTTAAATAAATATAATTTCAAATCAATTTCAAATTTATCTTTCCAATCTGAATCATCATAAACTCTATATTTGAAAATATAGATATTAAATAAATACTTAAACATATTATATATCAACTTTATTAAATCAACATTAATTCTTTAAAATCAATATTTATTAAAATCATATTTTTCTTTTCAAAACCATAGAAATCATTTTCAAAGTATTTATATATATAGACCAACGGTGTCTGTATATAATTTTCTGTCCTATGGTCAAGTGATACGGATATTTATCATTTCAATCCCCAATTTAAATATATAAACGGGTATATATCATTTTAACCCACAATCCCAAATTCAATGTCAATGAAAATCGCTTGGGTCAATCATTTCAACCCATAAGGATTTTCTCCTATTCTATAGATCGTTCGGGTATGTATCATTTCAACTCATAGTGATTCTATACTAATAGATAACTTGTAGAGTGATAACAGATATGATAATAATATAACAGGCATATATCATCAATATAAATAACAGATAATGGTGTCAGATGTCACAGGTGAACAAATATAGATAATAGCATATATGACAATTTAAATAACTAACAGCAGCATATTTCAATTGTCGTTTCTATTGAAATCAAATTTAATAAATATAAGAACGTTAATCGTGAGTGATTGCTCATCTTTCGAGGCTAGAGAAAGACGAGAGAAGATGGAAATGGGCACGAACAAACACGGATAATTGACAAATCATCGAACTGATGTGGATAAGCACGAAGTGACAACAGGACAGCGGCACAGCAAAGCAAGTCTATTCAAATTCGATGAAAACACAAATCAGAACAACCCGATATAAAGGAATAACTACATATATATATATATTAAAATTTTGATTTTTCATTTAAACTCCATATCAAAATAAAATTGCTATATATATATATTACTCTAAAATCGTTTCTTTCTTACAACTCACCAAATAAAATAAAATATCTATATGTATATAAAAAAATTTAAAACAATAACATCTGTACTTATCCTATTATAATATAATATAATATATTTTAAAACTTTATATATTTCTAAAGCAAATCTAAATATCAATACATTTATGTCATGTATATAAATGGGCAAGTCGATATGTACATATAAACCAAATAAGACCCTTTTAAAAATTGTAACGACCCAGAATTTTTGATAATTTAAATTTGAATATTTAATTAATTTTAAATATTAATAAATGGAATTTAAAAGTCGAATGATTTATTTTTCGAATATTGGATTTAATTTGATAATTTAATCGATAAATTAAATAGTGAAATTCCAGAGATAATTGAAAATCAAGTTTAAAATGATTGAAATTGATTTGGAAAATTTTATTTAATCATACTGGAGTTATAGAAAGGTTATAGAACTTTTAAAATTGAATTTGGAATTAATCTGTGAAAATCGAATATTTTAATATTTAATTATCGACTGTAAAAATAGCCAATTTTCGAACAGTCTCAGAATTGAACGAAACCAGTTCCATTGGATCCGTAATAGTTTGCTATTATCGGATTTAAATTTTCATAGCAATCAGAGTTGTCGTTTGACCGTGGCAGCTCGAAACGCATCAAAATTGTTTTAATATTAATTTGACGAGTTAAAATAGTCATTTTTCAAAAAGTCTCGGATTTCGATGAAACCAGTTTCATCGGATCCGTAATGTGATATTATTGTAAGATTTCAAATTTCGTAATTTTTGGATTTACCGTTTGTCCGGTACAAATTAAAACGCCTCGAAATCAATTTAAATCGGTTTAATTTAAATTGATCGTTTATTGTCATATCTCACGCATACGATCGAATTAGCTTCCGAAACCTGTTCCATTGCGTTCGGAACGCGGGGTAAACCCCAGGAACGCCAGTCACCGCGCGTAAATCGGAGTTCGGAAAATCCCGGAATGAATAGTGTTTTCGATCAGTTTTCTATAAATAGCCCATTATTCTCAAAATAAAAAGAAAGAAAAAGAAAACCCTAAATGTTGCTCAGCCGCCATTCTCAAAACCTACGGCCAGAGATTGTTCACGTTCTTCCCCTCCAATCTCTCAATCCATCAATAATTTCGAGAAAGTGTCAACTAGCAAATTGAAGAGCTCGTCAAGCTCTTTAATATCAACGGTCACGATCGTTTTTCAGTAAGTAGATCAATGGGAAAATGAGCTCGAAGTGGCTCCGTTCGTTCATGATTTTCGCGAGCTAGGTGGGACCGAGTTTGAAGCCACTCCGGTCGTTGGTGGAGCACGTGGAGGCGAGTGGAATGGCACTTTCTGATCAACGTGGAAGTCGGCGTGGTGGTCACGAAATTTCGAATTCAAGTGGCGGCAATGGGTTCGTTTTACTGGGAGCTTTCGAACGGGAAGGAGAAGCTAAAACAGGCGGTCTTGATTTCGTGACTTGGAACGAACGGTCCAGATTTCTAGGGTTTGAAAATATTTGAAAATAATAAAAGAAATATGTAAATTGATTTATATTAAATTGTTTAAACTTTGAAATATCATATCTGCTTGATACGAGGTCGGAATTCGACGAGGTTTTTTGCATTGGAACCGTTTCGATGAGCTCTACGTAATGCAACTGATTTGGAGTCGTTTGGAGCTAGTTGGAATTTTGGGTGAAATTAAACGCGTGTTTAATTTTATTCGAAATAAACGCTGAAATCAGAATAAAAATCACGGTGAGATCTTCTCACTCAAATTGAATGTGGAATTTTTACAGTTATTGATTTGATGATTGCTATTCGATGTGATATTAGATATGATAGGATATATCTATATATATAGCAATATATACATATTGGCATATGTATATATTGGATTGATGATTTCCCGCCTCGTATAGCGGATGAGACCCTATTGCGCCGTTAGTAAGCGGATTTATAAAAACCCATATACCACGATAATTCCGTACTGGAGCGGAATTGGTATTGTGCTAACATCTTTGGATGCAGGGAAACAGGTTGGAGGGATCCGACTGGATTCCTCACCGTATTGATTATTTACAGATATTTTGATATATTCTGTTATCATATGATGATATATGATATTTGACTGTTGTGATGGACTGATTGGTGTTGTTGCATCATCGGATTCAGTTTTGAAATGTAAAAATAACGACTGTTATTTTAAAAAGGGTTTTTAAAGTGATTTTTGAAAATATACGTTTTATGGAATTTTTGAATCGATTTATAAACGTGAAATTTTAAAGTTATAAAAGTTATAATTTTTAGTGAAATATAGCCGAAGTGTCGTTTTTGAAATAAAAGTCGATTTATTTATAAAATGGTTTAAGTTGGGATTTTTGAATAACTATAAACGATTTGTATAGAAATATTTATAAAAATTGATATTTTTGTAAATCAAAATATTTGACTTATAAAACGAATTTTTATAAGTGTTAGAAAGAAGTATAAATGGATTTCATAAGTGAATGAAATTAATAGATTTATAACGTGAAGTTATAAAGTAAATAGATATTGTAGAATAAAAGATTTATAAGAAATTTACTTATAAATTTGACTTTTGCACTTAGATGGGATATAAATAGAAATTGCAAAATGAAATGATTTTTATAAGTTGAAATCGTTATAAAGTACAAATGTGATTTATAAACGTTGTTTTATAAATCCGAAATCACTTATTCTTATAAGTGAATTTTTGAAGTTAATAAAATGAGATTTATAAACCGGAGTTGTTATAGAAAATAGAAAATGGAATTTATAAACGTTGTTTTATAAATTCGGAAACCAATCGATTGAATTTGATAAATTAAATATAGAAGATTATCAAAGGAGATATATTCGCGATTTTGGATAGCGAATTATTATTGAAATAAAACGTGTAGAAAATAGTGAAATGTAAATAGTAAAGTATATTCACGATTTTGGATAGTGAATATATTGTTAAGTAAAATGGGTAGTTTTGGAAAAGCGATATTGTAAAATGAAGTTAATTGTTTTAAAAGATGTTTTAAACGTGTTAAATATCGAAATCATAGATTTCAACATTTATTGTTGAAATAGACGTTTTCGAGAAATATAAGGAAATGGTGGACTATAACACTGTTGTTATAGTAAATGATTTCCGAAAGGAAATGGTTTATATAGTATTGGGATTTATATATCTATCTAAATCTCGAATCCCTATACTAGTGATTTTGAGTCGTCGTAACGATGTTTTACGTAACATTCGTTTTGACTCAAATAAATGTGTTTAAAGAGAATGATTTCCTTAAAGAATGAATATATACTTAATATTGATTTAAGTATATCGAATATTTTCAAATGTTGAAAATAAATAGATTTGTGAAATACTTATTTTTAAATAAGTATGGAAATGCTTTTCCAATACGAAATGAACTGTTTTGAGATTTTATCTTCAAAGATAAAATGAAATGTGGAAATTGATTTGAAATTGTTTTCAAATGACTAAGTGTGGGAATTTTATATCTAGTAAAGATATTTTTGAAGATGAAATAATTTGGAAAATTATTTGGAATCTGATGATGTTGCGCATCTTTATTGATAGTTAAATAACCGACTATCAATAATTACCTTTAGATAGGTATTTGTTGTGAATTGGATGAATTTTAATGCCACACTTATTTTTAAATAAACGCTCACTATTCGGGTTAGCCGGGAAAGGACCATGGGGTCGTATAACCCATTCCGAATATGTGATACGTCGTTATGAATTGCATTCGAAGACCGGTGTTGAAGACCGGATATTTTTGAAAACGGAAGGATTACCGTCAAGTTACTCTACATCGGCTGATCTCCGATTTAGAGGTTTTATCACCCTTAGTGACGGGAAGTCCGGACGTGATTAGAAATTTATCCGGAAATGCAAGGGCTTCGTGAGAAGTGCCTTCGGTTCTGTTCGATCCCGGAACAGACTTGTATGGATTGTGTGTCTGACGTTACAATTTGAGATATAAAGCTGATTTCTTTCAAATACATTTCTGTTGGTGGCGGAGAATTTATTCTCTTAGCTTAACACCCTTCTCTGAGACGTACGAGCTCAGAGGTTATGTAGTTGAAATTTATCAGCGATATATCCCAATTTGGTAACGTGGCATACTGAGTGTTGCTGTGAAGTGATCAGTGTTTGATCATTTGTGATATGATCATTTGTTTGATCTTATATCTTTGTGATCATAGGTTGATCATTTTTGTTTGACCCAAAGCAGGGCTTTTTGAGAAAGCGTAGCTTTGTGGACGAGACTTCGTCGAGCCTCACACCCCGGAAATGGTCGAAACAGGAAGGATGCGGCAAGGTTCTAGGGAGTAGCGCCCCTTAGTGTATGTCATTCCTTCTGGATAAAGGTGGTATCATGGTATGGAGCCCAGATACTTAACCTCTGTGGTTGCTGCACAGTTATTATTACTTTGTGGTTTGTTGGAAATCGGGGATCCTCGGGAAGATCGGTGACGATCGGGGGATGGCATACGTGTGTCAGTAGTTACCTATTTTTGCAGAGGTAACCCGGCCTTGTGTTGGCAGAGATCCGGTTAGGTTCTCGGGTCGTCTATTCCAGGGACGTACCCATCGTGGATAGGAAGTTCCTTAGCCTGACCATTTGTTGGAAATCCAAAGAAACAATACGAGACTTGTACGGTTTTAGTTGTAGAACCTGCCATCTAATATGGCAGCTATAGCAAGCATACTATAATGGTACCTATGCTGGCTAAGATTTATATTGTACTTTCGAAATGTTTTCTACACTATGCACTAATAATAATATCAAAAAGAATTTGATTTTTGCGTAGTAAGCATCTTTGACTATCATAAGAAGAAATCTCCTCCAAGTCTGCGTTTGCATTGTGTGTGTGGCGGGAGGTCTTATGGTAGTTTCATTTTCCAAAAGCATTACGAATTGACTTAAAAATTTATTTTGTTGTTTATTTTAAAGATAAACTGTTTTACGATCTCACACCAGTCACCATGACTGACTCGGAGTTTATTGTTTCCCTTCTAAACTCTGGGTGCCCTCCAATTTCCACACGGGCAGCCTAGAGTTAGATTATCAGGATATTCTGGATATTTTGGAGCTTTGGAAGCAAGCTGGATGGCGAGACGTAGTATTTGTATCTGATAGTATTTATTCCGCTGTGTATTCTGTATGAGGACAAATTTATATAACTGTCTATTGTTGTATTGAGTTGTATATTGACTCTGATTGATGAATGTATAAAAACTGATATAGTTCTTTGTTTTAAAAGACTAGTGTTATCTATTATATATTGTTCCGCTGCGATATGTGAGATTCTGTTATTGTTTCTGTTTCTGTTGTTGTTCTGTTGTTCTTCTTCTTTCTTTCTTCTCTTTTTCTTCTTCTTCTTCTACTTTTTCTTTTTCTTAAAACCCTCACTATTGGAGTTTCCGGCACTCGATTGCTCGGCAGTCGATAAAGTGAGTATCGATGTCGAATTTTCGAAAGTCGAAAATTTCGGTATGTGACAAAGTGGTATCAGAGCATATGGTTAAGCGACAACCCTGCTCTGTTGGGTGTTACTCATTAGAGATAGAGTCAGTAGTACTCTAGAATGAGTTGAGTGTAATAATAGATACGAGTGCGTATTTGTTAGTGAATATAAAATTGTTTTATATTGTGATGATTGGTTTGTTGAGTGGTATATGGATTCTGGTCGGTATTGTCCGTACAACTCTATCGATAGGAATCTCTAAACACTTGTATGGAACAATTCGGCACAGTATTGTTTTAAATAGGGTATATGAGATAATTTTGCCCAAAACTATTTTTGTATAGAAAAGAAATGTTTTTCTATAAAATACTATAGTATATGGTTGCATGGATGTTAGGAAGTAATAATGGTAAATCATCATCATTGAAATTGAATGAGAAATTGAAATCGTAACTCCAAAGTTAAGAAATAAATCCATATACTAATGAAATTTAAAGAATGTAAATTATAAATGTGAATTGTAATTTAAAACGGAATTCCAGAGAAGTTTTTGGAAATGTTTTGAAAAGAATTTGAAAATTTTGGAGATTTGGAAAGTTTAATTCCTTTTTGATTTGAAAATGGATTTCAAGGGTTTTGAAAAATGTTTTGAAGGAATGAAAAGCTCTTGTGATATCCCGGAAATTTTAGACAATATCAATTTGATAATCTATTTAAAAATCAAATTGATTTAATAATCTTTGTTAATAAAGATTTAAATTGGTTTAATAAACTTCTTTTAATAAATATATGATTGGTAAATATTTATCTTTTAAAAGCTAATTAAATTGTTTTCTATTTATAATGTATATGTAATTGTATATATTGTAAATAGAAAAGCTTTGGATTGAATTTAACAAATAAAAACATAATTTTCAAATTCTAATATATTTTGGTAATTTAGGAATTTTGATTAAATTTAATATAAAACTTTTCAAAGTTATTTAATAAATAAATTATATGGTTTTTAAATACTCAAGATAAATGTTAATTGTTTAAATTTATTTTAGCTTTAGTTTAAAATAGAAATTAATTAACAAAAAGGTTTGTGTTATTTTATTTTTATAGCTTGATAAATATGATTTGAATAATATAAGTTTGAAATACAATTTTACAAAAGAAACATTAATTCATTTGGTAAGATAAGTAAAATAAGTAATTTATATTAAAGAGATAATTTCTTTTATAAATTATTTAAGATTTAATAAATTGTATTTCAAATTGAATTTGGGTAGTTATATGTGTATATATATAACTTGATTTTTAAATTAGATTTTCAATTTTAATTTGAATATGAGTTTGGATTTATAATGTAAATTCAAAAGATAAGATTTAATAAAGGTTTTAATTTGTTTTCTTTTAGAAAGTAATTAAACTAGAATGGGTTAAAATAAGCTTTCTTTTTAAATATCTTTTGAACTAAAAATAGTTTGTAAAACATAAGTAACATATAAATGGATATAAATATAAATAAATAAAACATAAATTACTAAATTCACATTTACATAAACTAAAACATAATTACTTTTAGATGAAGGATTTAAACATAATTATACTTTGTTTAACATGTGTAAGTTTAGAGTAGCATGCAAAATACAAATGGCAACATTTGTTTCTTTTTATTTTTTTATTTTATAATATAGTGTTTTAGAGAAATCTGTTTTCCCCATTTTTACAGTTCAATTCCTTCTTCCTCCATCTTCTTTTTCTCTCCATCTTTTCTAAACTAAAAACTGAAAATCAAAACTAAAACTAAAGGCTTCAAATTCAACACTCCTCACAAACCAGAAATCTAATTCAACAATCATATAACCATAAGCCTGCATTTTAAAACTGAGATCAATTGCAAGATTTAAAAACCAAAAGCCTGAACTTCTTCAATCTGAGACAAATTTGCAAGCAATCCCGAAATGGAATCAAAGCTTGAACACTTTCTTTTCAATCTGGAAATCAAAGCATGCATGCAGTTTCAAAAGCAAAAGAAATTCATAGTTTCAGTTTTCAAAACCAAGCATTTCCAGTTCTCTGTTCAACAAAAACTGGTGAGTAAACATTTCAACTTAAAAACAGTTTTAAAAATATGTTGTTATATAGATGCATGTGATGAATTGCTGTAAAATATGGTTGAATATGTTATGATGTGAATGAATGCATATATATGAATATCTGTGCATATGAATATGAATGTATATGTCTATCCTGTTCTCTGTTTTTAAAAAGTGAGTAAACCTATTTTATTTTAAAAACAGTGCAAATCTGAGATATAATTTGGATGCATGTGAATGTGTGAGATAATGTTGGATTACATGGATGTTTTTAGCATGCATATAAACTTGAATTGATATGTATAAGTATATAGTGTGATGCATGTGAAATATTTGAAAATCTACAGACATGTTCTCTGTCTTTAACCTAGTGAGGAAACCATTTCGTTTAAAACCCCCAATCAGTATTAATAACCTAATGTATGTGATTTATACTTGAAGTTAGTTGTGGAAAATGTTGTATGAATATATTATGCTTATATGTATATCAATAGGCAAAAATTTAATTGTGCATGTCTGGGAACAGGAAAGTTTGCCTCTGCTATTGATTATAAGTTTCAAAAATATATTCAAAATCCAAATTCTCTTCCTCTAATTCTTTTTAGGCTTCGATCTCTAAATAAAATTTGATTGTAAGACTATAAATTCAATTGTAAAAATAACTTCAAGAATTTATATTAAGTATGTACTTCGGGAATTTATAATTAACAGTGAAGTTCAATAATGGGTTTAAATCGTTGATGTTAATTTCAATTCTTGATTATATAAACTGAAACGTTATGCAAAATGATGAATTTTGATATATATATCAGGATTTTTAAGTTTGTATTCAGTGAGAAAATTGGGGATGATCAGATTTGGGTTGTTCGTCGATTGCCTTAGATCGTCGAAGTGATAAGCAACGTGATCATTGCTGGAGGAGGCTGGAGTGTTGGGGATTCCATGAAAATTGGAAGAAGGATTTATAGATAATTATGGTGGTCGGAATTCGATAATCTAGGGTTTAAAGCTTGTTATTGGTATTAGTCGAACTCGGTCAACTGTAGCTTCATCGTCGAATCGGAATACACCGGACATGGGGGAATCGAAGCATCAGTCGTCGGCAAGGCCTTGGCTACGATCGCAGGATTTCTGATGGTCGGAGGAGAGGGAACGAGATGATCGAATTGACTCAGTTTTGTTCCAGGATTGGGTCGTGTAGCAAATTTCCGAGTTCACCGTCGTTGGAGTTTCTGGGTTCTCGTTTGGGGTCGCGTGAGTTCGAGTGATTGTCGGAGGTGGCCGCGATGATCACCAGAGGTCGAGGGTGTTGGTGCACGTCAAGGTTTTAAATCTCCCCGAGATCAGCCGAGATGAAAATCCGAGATATTAGCCAAAATCCGAGATTTGGAAGCTTGGTTAGTTATAAGTCTTTTAAATATCGCCCGAGACAGCCGAGATATTTGCCCGAGATATTGGCCAAAATCCGAGATTTGAAACCTTGGTGCACGTGCACGTGTGCACGTACGTGTCTGGGTTCGTTCGTTGGTTTGGAGAAGAAGGATTTCTCGAAGTTGTTCTCGTGTGTGCTCGAGTTTGTTACGGGGACGACTCGAAGTAGAAGATCATCGCGAGTATCTCGAGTGTTGCTCAGTGTTGTCTCGTGGTTTTGCTATTTTTAATCGGGATGGTTTTGTTTCTGGGATTTCAAATTTTCCAGTTTTTTTTTATATAAATGAATTTAAAAATTTAAGCAAAGCTTAATTTTAAACAAATGTTTACCAGTTTTAAAGATGTTTGAAATATTGAATTAAAACATGATGTTAAACAAGTTAAGTTTTTAAAGGTATAGATTTTAAAGATTTATTTTGTTTTAAATTGAATTTGATTTATATAAGTATTACTTTGGATAAATCATGTATTTAGTCCATAAATGTTTTCAAATAAAATGTGATTGTTGAAGTTGAGATGTAATTTAAGTGAAATAATTTAACTTTAATAAAACCAAAGGATGATGATTTTGAATAAACCAAATTCAAGCTTTTAAATTTAGTTTTTATGATAAGTAAGAGTTAATGTTATATATGGGTTATCTTAATTTAATCAAGTCTTATTAACAAAAGTAATTAATAATTGTAAGTAATTTAATTAATTAATGTACTAAATGAAAGGATCATTAATTAGTGATTAAGAGATAAGTTAATTACTTAATGTGATTAATTGAGAATTAATTAATGATGAGATTAATTAAAAGATAATTACTTAGTGTAAGTAATTAGTGTGAAATTACTAAATGTAATTAATTAAAAAGGGTAATTACTTTATGGAAGTAATTAATGAAAGATAATTAAGGATTAATTACTTAGATAATTAATTAAGGATAATTAATGTGATAAGTTAAGGTTAATTAATTAATAAATGTAATTAATTAAAGATTAATGTAATTAATTATAGCTAATTAATTAATGAAGTAATTAAAGGTTAATTACTATAGTGGTTAGGAATAATAAATTTATATAATTAATTAAGGATTAATTACTTGAATGTAATTAAAGGATAATTAATCAAGGATAATTAATTGAAATAAATAATTAAAGGATAATTAATTAATTGATTTAAAATTAATTAATGGTTAAGTAAGAAGGATTTATAAAATAAAGTAATTAATTTAATTCACTTTAAATTAATTAGAGATGATATAAATCATTACTTATGAATGGGTGTTAGTATTGGATACTTGACATTGATTGATATCTCTGATGAGATATATGCTGTATGATATAGATGTTAGTTGAATTGTATGGATTATCTGATAATGTTGATTATCTGTTGTGAATTATCTTTCTTTGTGTATAAAGATAATGAATTGAATTGTTTTAACCTTTAAAACAACTTGACATTAAAAGATACGCTTTGGATTTCGATGAGACCGGGATCGGGTTTCCGTATACCGGATTTCCAGGTCTGGAGACCCGAATACCACATCGATCCAAATTAACGATAGATCGTGAATCAAGTGAAGATGAAGATTCAGAGTGCAAGGGTTATTGTCGTTAACTCTGAGGGTGATTCCAAAACGAGTGTAACGAGATAATGCCTTCGGTTTCGTTCGAACCCAGAACGAACTTGTATGGATTGAATGCTTTCAGAACATCGTCAGGTGGACGATGAGCATTCTAAGTGATGTGTTCTTTTCTAAGGTAATCGTAGCCTCAAGCCTCACAAATCGGGAATGGCTAAAACAGGGGAGGTGCAGCAAGGTTAGTGGGTAGCACCCAAGTAGGACAAGGTTACCTCTGTCTAGATGTCCCTTTCTATTTTCGACTTAGTGGTGCGGTTGCTGATCCCAACCGTGAGGTATCTTGTGCGGGAATTATCCAGTAAGGGATGTTCCGACCTTGTGTTGCAGGGGATTGGGAGTGATCCTCGGTACGGTGATCTAGGCCACGTACTGTGATGGGCGGTACCCCGGTAGCCCTGCTATTGTATGGAATCCAAAACCCAATAAGTGATAACGGATTTGATTGTATAACCCACTTGGTTGGCTAGTATGCTGGAATTTAATAATGTAACAATTTCAGCTATTTCATATTTATTTGAAAACCCTAGACCCTATTATAATACAATCGAATTTCCTATCAAATGTTTTGGTTAGCGTAAGGTAAAAACTTACCCATGTTTATTTGTGGGGAGTCTTACGTGATACCTTTTCTTTCAAAAAGGTTTTGAAGTTAAACAAATTTAACCCGTTTACTCACACCAGACCCATGTCTGACCCAAGTGTTTATTTTCTGTTTTATTAAACCTTGGGTACTCAAATTTTTACGAGTAGCCAAGGGATTCAGGTTAGCTTTGACGAATCTATGGAGGAGATATGGAGTAGGAGGCTTCAGCATTTGTAGATATATAGTATTCCGCTGTGTTGGTTTCTCTGAGTCGTTTGTTTGAGTTGTATCTTGTGTTGTATAATAGACAGGTTTTATAACTGTCTATTTTGTGATGTATAAGTTGTATACTCTGATTATGTAAAGACTATGTAATAGTTATGTGGTATATTATATTTTGTTTCGTTCCGCTGTGAGATTCTGATGTGTTGTTATTCTTTCTTTCTCTTCGTTTTCTCTTTTCTATCCCTTTCTTTCTTATTAGCGGTGCGACTTTCTGTGGAGAGAAAGTCGTGGTCGTTACAGCTCTAAACTTTTTTTCGGTCGCTGGAAAATAATTCCGATGATGATCGCGACATCACCGGTGTTCATTTTCGGGTTTCCAAAAGAGGAATTGCTGCCAAATTGTTTTAAATGGAAGTTGTTTGAAAATTTTGGGTTTTGTTTTGGAAATTCAAAAAGATAATTTGAACTGTTTTCAAAAATGGTTTTTGAAATGTTGGTAAGACTCTGGAATGCTATATAAAAATATTTATGAGAATAATAAATGAGTTGATAACTTATACAATTTGTTGTGAATTTAGATTGAATAAATTTAACTTAAGGAATTTTAAGTTGAATTAAAGTAAGTACAAGTGAATCAATTTAATGGAAGTAAATTGAATGTTGAAAAATTCATTTCAAATTGGTAAAGTTAAGTATTGAAATAAAATTAGTAACGGAAACTAATTGAAGAAATGACAAATTAATATGGTTTGAGATGAATTAAAATTCATATGGAATCTGAAATCCAGTTTAATATGAGTGGTTATAAACCAAAATGGCAAATTGAAAATAAATTTTGGGAATGAACGAAAGAATAAAGTGAAATTCTTGAAGATAAAACTGGAATTGAAACTGAATGTTGAAAACAAATTTGAATAAGTGAATTGGAATTTGAAATAAATTAGTAATTGGAACTAATTTAAAATGATGCAGTTGTGAATGACAGATAATTGATAAAATTCAATATTCAGAAGTTAAATAGAATCCAAATTAGATTGGAATTGTGAATTGAATTCAAATAAATGTGAACTGTAAATATTGAACGATAATGAATATGTAACTTCAACAGTGAAGTAAAGATGTATAAGCAGTTGATATTGAAAATTTTGTAATGGAGTTTGCAAAATGATTTGGATATGTAACTAGATATTATGGCTAGTAGGATATACAGGTGTTATGAATTGGGATTTTAAATTTGAAGATAAATTTGAATTGCTCGGAAAAGGTATGTATTTAAATTTGAATATGAGATTTGATGATTTCTTGTCCAGCCGCTTGGCTTTTTCTTTTTCTTTTTGAAATCTGAGAGTCCGTAGGGACGTTTTGTAGTCGTACCGTATTAGCCGCGCAAAGGAGACGCTGGCGAAATTTTTCGAAAATTTCGAATGTTAGAAAATTTTTGAGAAAATTTTGAAAGTTTAAAATTTGAATTTAAACTCGAATTTGAATTTTGAAGTAAATAATGTTGTTTAAAACTCATAATTGAAGTTAGAAAGCTAGTTGAATGATAACGAATCTTTATTAGAAAGATTTGTTTTGAAAATTTGAGAAAACTATTGAATTGTGAAAAATAGTAGATGAGTTCAGGACCATTTTTCCTAACTTGTAATTTCGAGGACGAAATTCTTTTAAGGGGGGAAGTCTGTAACGACCCAGAATTTTTGATAATTTAAATTTGAATATTTAATTAATTTTAAATATTAATAAATGGAATTTAAAAGTCGAATGATTTATTTTTCGAATATTGGATTTAATTTGATAATTTAATCGATAAATTAAATAGTGAAATTCCAGAGATAATTGAAAATCGAGTTTAAAATGATTGAAATTGATTTGGAAAATTTTATTTAATCATACTGGAGTTATAGAAAGGTTATAGAACTTTTAAAATTGAATTTGGAATTAATCTGTGAAAATCGAATATTTTAATATTTAATTATCGACTGTAAAAATAGCCAATTTTCGAACAGTCTCAGAATTGAACGAAACCAGTTCCATTGGATCCGTAATAGTTTGCTATTATCGGATTTAAATTTTCATAGCAATCGGAGTTGTCGTTTGACCGTGGCAGCTCGAAACGCATCAAAATTGTTATAATATTAATTTGACGAGTTAAAATAGTCATTTTTCAAAAAGTCTCGGATTTCGACGAAACCAGTTTCATCGGATCCGTAATGTGATATTATTGTAAGATTTCAAATTTCGTAATTTTTGGATTTACCGTTTGTCCGGTACAAATTAAAACGCCTCGAAATCAATTTAAATCGGTTTAATTTAAATTGATCGTTTATTGTCATATCTCACGCATACGATCGAATTAGCTTCCGAAACCTGTTCCATTGCGTTCGGAACGCGGGGTAAACCCCAGGAACGCCAGTCACCGCGCGTAAATCGGAGTTCGGAAAATCCCGGAATGAATAGTGTTTTCGATCAGTTTTCTATAAATAGCCCATTATTCTCAAAATAAAAAGAAAGAAAAAGAAAACCCTAAATGTTGCTCAGCCGCCATTCTCAAAACCTACGGCCAGAGATTGTTCACGTTCTTCCCCTCCAATCTCTCAATCCATCAATAATTTCGAGAAAGTGTCAACTAGCAAATTGAAGAGCTCGTCAAGCTCTTTAATATCAACGGTCACGATCGTTTTTCAGTAAGTAGATCAATGGGAAAATGAGCTCGAAGTGGCTCCGTTCGTTCATGATTTTCGCGAGCTAGGTGGGACCGAGTTCGAAGCCACTCCGGTCGTTGGTGGAGCACGTGGAGGCGAGTGGAATGGCACTTTCTGATCAACGTGGAAGTCGGCGTGGTGGTCACGAAATTTCAAATTCAAGTGGCGGCAATGGGTTTGTTTTACTGGGAGCTTTCGAACGGGAAGGAGAAGCTAAAACAGGCGGTCTTGATTTCGTGACTTGGAACGAACGGTCCAGATTTCTAGGGTTTGAAAATATTTGAAAATAATAAAAGAAATATGTAAATTGATTTATATTAAATTGTTTAAACTTTGAAATATCATATCTGCTTGATACGAGGTCGGAATTCGACGAGGTTTTTTGCATTGGAACCGTTTCGATGAGCTCTACGTAATGCAACTGATTTGGAGTCGTTTGGAGCTAGTGGGAATTTCGGGTGAAATTAAACGCGTGTTTAATTTTATTCGAAATAAACGCTGAAATCAGAATAAAAATCACGGTGAGATCTTCTCACTCAAATTGAATGTGGAATTTTTACAGTTATTGATTTGATGATTGCTATTCGATGTGATATTAGATATGATAGGATATATCTATATATATAGCAATATATACATATTGGCATATGTATATATTGGATTGATGATTTCCCGCCTCGTATAGCGGATGAGACCCTATTGCGCCGTTAGTAAGCGGATTTATAAAAACCCATATACCGCGATAATTCCATACTGGAGCGGAATTGGTATTGTGCTAACATCTTTGGATGCAGGGAAACAGGTTGGAGGGATCCGACTGGATTCCTCACCGTATTGATTATTTACAGATATTTTGATATATTCTGTTATCATATGATGATATATGATATTTGACTGTTGTGATGGACTGATTGGTGTTGTTGCATCATCGGATTCAGTTTTGAAATGTAAAAATAACGACTGTTATTTTAAAAAGGGTTTTTAAAGTGATTTTTGAAAATATACGTTTTATGGAATTTTTGAATCGATTTATAAACGTGAAATTTTAAAGTTATAAAAGTTATAATTTTTAGTGAAATATAGCCGAAGTGTCGTTTTTGAAATAAAAGTCGATTTATTTATAAAATGGTTTAAGTTGGGATTTTTGAATAACTATAAACGATTTGTATAGAAATATTTATAAAAATTGATATTTTTGTAAATCAAAATATTTGACTTATAAAACGAATTTTTATAAGTGTTAGAAAGAAGTATAAATGGATTTCATAAGTGAATGAAATTAATAGATTTATAACGTGAAGTTATAAAGTAAATAGATATTGTAGAATAAAAGATTTATAAGAAATTTACTTATAAATTTGACTTTTGCACTTAGATGGGATATAAATAGAAATTGCAAAATGAAATGATTTTTATAAGTTGAAATCGTTATAAAGTACAAATGTGATTTATAAACGTTGTTTTATAAATCCGAAATCACTTATTCTTATAAGTGAATTTTTGAAGTTAATAAAATGAGATTTATAAACCAGAGTTGTTATAGAAAATAGAAAATGGAATTTATAAACGTTGTTTTATAAATTCGGAAACCAATCGATTGAATTTGATAAATTAAATATAGAAGATTATCAAAGGAGATATATTCGCGATTTTGGATAGCGAATTATTATTGAAATAAAACGTGTAGAAAATAGTGAAATGTAAATAGTAAAGTATATTCACGATTTTGGATAGTGAATATATTGTTAAGTAAAATGGGTAGTTTTGGAAAAGCGATATTGTAAAATGAAGTTAATTGTTTTAAAAGATGTTTTAAACGTGTTAAATATCGAAATCATAGATTTCAACATTTATTGTTGAAATAGACGTTTTCGAGAAATATAAGGAAATGGTGGACTATAACACTGTTGTTATAGTAAATGATTTCCGAAAGGAAATGGTTTATATAGTATTGAGATTTATATATCTATCTAAATCTCGAATCCCTATACTAGTGATTTTGAGTCGTCGTAACGATGTTTTACGTAACATTCGTTTTGACTCAAATAAATGTGTTTAAAGAGAATGATTTCCTTAAAGAATGAATATATACTTAATATTGATTTAAGTATATCGAATATTTTCAAATGTTGAAAATAAATAGATTTGTGAAATACTTATTTTTAAATAAGTATGGAAATGCTTTTCCAATACGAAATGAACTGTTTTGAGATTTTATCTTCAAAGATAAAATGAAATGTGGAAATTGATTTGAAATTGTTTTCAAATGACTAAGTGTGGGAATTTTATATCTAGTAAAGATATTTTTGAAGATGAAATAATTTGGAAAATTATTTGAAATCTGATGATGTTGCGCATCTTTATTGATAGTTAAATAACCGACTATCAATAATTACCTTTAGATAGGTATTTGTTGTGAATTGGATGAATTTTAATGCCACACTTATTTTTAAATAAACGCTCACTATTCGGGTTAGCCGGGAAAGGACCATGGGGTCGTATAACCCATTCCGAATATGTGATACGTCGTTATGAATTAAATTCGAAGACCGGTGTTGAAGACCGGATATTTTTGAAAACGGAAGGATTACCGTCGAGTTACTCTACATCGGCTGATCTCCGATTTAGAGGTTTTATCACCCTTAGTGACGGGAAGTCCGGACGTGATTAGAAATTTATCCGGAAATGCAAGGGCTTCGTGAGAAGTGCCTTCGGTTCTGTTCGATCCCGGAACAGACTTGTATGGATTGTGTGTCTGACGTTACAATTTGAGATATAAAGCTGATTTCTTTCAAATACATTTCTGTTGGTGGCGGAGAATTTATTCTCTTAGCTTAACACCCTTCTCTGAGACGTATGAGCTCAGAGGTTATGTAGTTGAAATTTATCAGCGATATATCCCAATTTGGTAACGTGGCATACTGAGTGTTGCTGTGAAGTGATCAGTGTTTGATCATTTGTGATATGATCATTTGTTTGATCTTATATCTTTGTGATCATAGGTTGATCATTTTTGTTTGACCCAAAGCAGGGCTTTTTGAGAAAGCATAGCTTTGTGGACGAGACTTCGTCGAGCCTCACACCCCGGAAATGGTCGAAACAGGAAGGATGCGGCAAGGTTCTAGGGAGTAGCGCCCCTTAGTGTATGTCATTCCTTCTGGATAAAGGTGGTATCATGGTATGGAGCCCAGATACTTAACCTCTGTGGTTGCTGCACAGTTATTATTACTTTGTGGTTTGTTGGAAATCGGGGATCCTCGGGAAGATCGGTGACGATCGGGGGATGGCATACGCGTGTCAGTAGTTACCTATTTTTGCAGAGGTAACCCGGCCTTGTGTTGGCAGAGATCCGGTTAGGTTCTCGGGTCGTCTATTCCAGGGACGTACCCATCGTGGATAGGAAGTTCCTTAGCCTGACCATTTGTTGGAAATCCAAAGAAACAATACGAGACTTGTACGGTTTTAGTTGTAGAACCTGCCATCTAATATGGCAGCTATAGCAAGCATACTATAATGGTACCTATGCTGGCTAAGATTTATATTGTACTTTCGAAATGTTTTCTACACTATGCACTAATAATAATATCAAAAAGAATTTGATTTTTGCGTAGTAAGCATCTTTGACTATCATAAGAAGAAATCTCCTCCAAGTCTGCGTTTGCATTGTGTGTGTGGCGGGAGGTCTTATGGTAGTTTCATTTTCCAAAAGCATTGCGAATTGACTTAAAAATTTATTTTGTTGTTTATTTTAAAGATAAACTGTTTTACGATCTCACACCAGTCACCATGACTGACTCGGAGTTTATTGTTTCCCTTCTAAACTCTGGGTGCCCACCAATTTCCACACGGGCAGCCTAGAGTTAGATTATCAGGATATTCTGGATATTCTGGAGCTTTGGAAGCAAGCTGGATGGCGAGACGTAGTATTTGTATCTGATAGTATTTATTCCGCTGTGTATTCTGTATGAGGACAAATTTATATAACTGTCCATTGTTGTATTGAGTTGTATATTGACTCTGATTGATGTATGTATAAAAACTGATATAGTTCTTTGTTTTAAAAGACTAGTGTTATCTATTATATATTGTTCCGCTGCGATATGTGAGATTCTGTTATTGTTTCTGTTTCTGTTGTTGTTCTGTTGTTCTTCTTCTTTCTTTCTTCTCTTTTTCTTCTTCTTCTTCTACCTTTTCTTTTTCTTAAAACCCTCACTATTGGAATTTCCGGCACTCGATTGCTCGGCAGTCGATAAAGTGAGTATCGATGTCGAATTTTCGAAAGTCGAAAATTTCGGTATGTGACAAAAATGTACTTCGAAATCAATAACAAATCAATATATGAACAAATGGACTCATATACATACACAACTAATAGATGGTAACATATTTTAAAACTATAAAAATATATACAGCATATAGTTGCAGATCACAAACGAAATAAGTAAACAAATTGTATGCAGACATATTATGTACAACAAAATACAAACCTCGATATTGCGAACACTTAACAATATATATACACACACACACTTTGTAATATACGAATAAACAAAGCTTTATATACTATTATTTTATACCTACCTACTATAGAATATAATATACTATACAGGCACCATAACTATAAATCTATATAATGTGTAGATGCTGTTGTACATATCTTACAGTAATATATAACAATATATATAATTTAAACTCAACGTTCATATAGACTTAGGAAACTATATACATAGAAAATCAGACCTAACTTATATATGCATATACTCGAAATCCATATATAATTATTATAAACTGATATATATAACTTACTTATATAAATATTAAATATATTTACCTCAAAATTTTTGGAAATAAAAGTATTCCTGTAGACTGAACAAAACTCACGCACTGATGTAGACAAATATATATATATATATATATATATATATATATATATATTTACTCTATAATATAATACACGGTTCTTGATTTACGGCAAAAAACAGTTTATGAAACCCATATATATATATCAACATATATCGTCTGAAACTTACTTATATATATACATATATATAAATAAACTTAAATATATAACTACAAAATGAATATATACTTAAATACACTCAACAGGTAATATAAATCATATATATATATAAGCGAAACAATCATTTGCAAATCAACTATATATATGTAGTATATTTATATACATATGCGACAGCCCTTAATCATATATATATATATATATATATATGTTACTACTCAAAAATAAAATATGTTCATATATATTTTTAAAACCAAATTCACTTACACATATTTAACATCAATGCTTTATAAAACAATTATATTACTATTTGCCATACCATATATATAATGCTGTAGCTTTATGTAATATATACAACAACCTCATATAACCAAAATATCAAGTATAAGGGGCTTACGGCTTGCTACTGTGAGCATTGGTGGAGTCGAGAAGGCTGATGGTGATATGGTGGCAAGGGAAGAGGGAGGTATGGGGTCGGCTTTGGCTGTTGATGGCTGACGTGGCAGAGCGGAATTTTCAGCAAGAAGGTCGGTTACATGAGGCTGGGTGGCAGTAGTTAAAGAGGAAGGTGCTGAATCAGTTTAGCAATTGGTGGAGGTTGCCTTGTCTGAGTGGTTGTGTATGGCTGGGAAGAAATGAGGGTGGAGCACGAGGCTAGCATAGGAGGAAGAGGTTTCAAATGTAAAATGGAAGAGAAACAGATTTGTAAATGCCATACGAAACGTATCCCATATACTAAATATTAACCAATTCGATGTAACCATGAAAAATGAAAAATGAAAGGACAATCGGTTTGAATTTATTAAAGTGGCTATTGGTTTCATGTTGGATAATGAATAGTCACGAGAAATCGAAAGGACTCGGTTGCGGAACCGATACGTTAAGCATTTCTCAGATTGCACCACACACCGGACTCCGAAATACAGAAGTGAATATACCACAGAGATCAGCACGATGAGACGATCAAAACGGTATACAGATATCAGTGGTACGATCATCCGATCAAAAGTCGATATTCGGTACCAGAAATGCTGCTAATTTGCCGAAAATAAGATAGATGGAGCAATAGCAGTCCAAATTTGGTGAAACGAAATATGACGTCTCACTCAGAAGATGATTTACAAATTTATTGTATAAAAATATTTAGGTTTGAAAAACATTTTATTATCATCAATTATCAACTGATTTAAATTGAAATAGAATTACACAATAAAATAAACTTCCATATTATTAATTGAAAATTTACCATTTGCTATGTTTAATTAGATGTATTCAAAATATTAAATTTTTATTTCAAAATTTATTGTTTAAAAATTCACAAAATTTCAATTAAATATATTAATAAAACAAATTAAATTATTAAAATTTACGGTTCGTTACACTCTCCCACACTCAAAACTTTTCGTCCCCGAAAAGGAAGAAGGTAGGAGAATAGAAACAACCAGAAGAAAATAGATTGAAAAACAAAATAAAACAATTAGTTCAAACCATATAAATTTCAATTTAATTCAATTAATATTTAACAATTTGATTAAATCCATTTGAGTTCACTTAAGTTAAATCAATCCATCTATTTCTAAATTCATTATCTTATTGTCTAGTCATCCCCAATTAACAATTTCTAAATCATCAATTTGTATAATAATTTATTATACTCATATTTTATTCAACAAATTTAATTCTTTTATTCCAAATTATTATTGACTTTATTCCACTTAATATATCTTATCATATATATTTAAACCATATAAATTAATTTAAACCATATAAATTTTAATTTAAATCAATTTATATTCAATGATTGATTTTAAATTCAAGGTATTTCCCTAGGTTAATCTAATTTCAATTTATTAATTCCTTCAAAACAAATGTATTTGTTTCATCTATTATTCAATTAACTTATTATTCTATTTATCTCTATTAACATCTTTATAATAAAATTTAAGTGTATAACCTGTATTATAACACTCAAATCTTTCCTTATAAAGTCATTTTATATTGTATATTATCCAATTACATTTTTAACTTCTGAATAATTTAGGTAAGTTATATTGGAATGTAATTGAGTATTATACAAGAAATTTTTTCTCATTCAACTTATTTCAAGTTTACATATTTATTCAAAAATCTTGGCTTTATTTTATACTTGAAATCACCTTATCAAAATTTAAGAATAAAATTTCCGGTTTCAATTCAAACCATTTAGAGATAAATATATATACTATATATATCAAATCAAATCTATAATCATATAACAATATATATTTTATAAATCAAGTCATAATTCGGAAATTCAAATCAAATTAATTTTCCAACAAAATGTAGCAAAGCTATAGAATGGTCTCTCCACATTGAAACTCGAAAATGAATGCCGATGATGCTGCAGTCATCACCAAAATTATTTTCCAGCGACAAAAGAGGAGAGTACTGATTTAAACTTTTAAAATTCTTTGGAAATGATTTCTGTTCGAAAATACTTTAGGTAATATACATTTTAAACCTTTTAAAACCAAAGTTTGAAATCACTGGAAATTAAATTCCCAAAATTCCTGATTTAAATTCCAAATCAATTTATAAACCATGTTTATAAATTCATTTAAAGAACAATAAATGATAATCAAATATTATCATTTCAACAACCAATTTATTTAACAATTTAATTTCAATTTTTTTTACTTATATACTTATAATATAATCATACAATTTATTTCATTTACCAAATTTGAAAATAATATTGTGTCAGTTTGCTCTGTTCAAGTGTTTTGGAATTCCTATCGATAGCGTTGATCAGACGAATCGATCGAAAACCCAAATCAACATCAACAACTGAAACAACACAATACATAAAACATTTTTATATTAGTTACAAATACAAAAATACACCCTCTCCCTCGATGATACAAGAAGGAACTTCAAATCAAGGATCGAGATTCAGACTTAGAGGAACTCAAATCAAATAGAATTTTAACAAAAATAGATAGGCTCAAAAGAAAGATAAGACAATCAAATTGCGGAATAGGGAGATGGATAGACTTATATAAATCACGGAAACCTTAATTGGGTCAACCGTGACTTCAAAAATACGATCGATGTAGAATTCTGAAGCTAATCAACATCCGATCGCAAGAAACAGAATTCAGGCATAGCAAGAGATATAATTCAAGCATAGCAAGAGATAGCAGCATTGTGAACCGAGGATATAGAAATCATCGGTGAATCAATAATGTTGTAAAGAAGTTTCACCTCTTTACAAATCATTCATTGGAGCTATGAGATGCAACAGAATCAAGAAAACATGAATAGGAAACCGAATAGGAAAGACAAGGATGAATTTCGGAACAAGCGGGAGAGTTCCAAATTTCAAAGGAAACCAAATCAAATAGGAAGAGATTCAAGCTCGAACGAAAGTGATTCCGTAATTAAATTTACTCTATATGCTGAGTTTTGCCTAAAACCAGAGCTCTGATACCACATGTAACATCCTGAAATTTTAAACCATTCGCATCCATACATGTCGGATTTGAATTGCTTAAAATATCAGATTGTTAATTTAAATTTGGCAAAACTCAGCATATACAGTAAATAAAATAATCACAGATCAAAGACATAGAGTAATATAATAATAATGTAGCGTAAACAAAAGAATAGTAGTTCATGAAGCTACTATGTATATATATAACAAAGTTAAACAAGATACAACAGAAGTCACGAATACATAGATGTCTCAAAATAATCAAATAAAAGATCTAAATACATCACTGGTGTCACATACCGAAATTTTCGACTTTCGAAAATTCAACATCGATACTCACTTTATCGACTGCTGAGCCATCGAATGCCGGAAACCCGGAAAGTTATGGTTTTAAGAAAGAAGAAAAAGGTAGAAGAAGAAGATAGAAGAAAAAGAAAGAAGAACAACAACAGAACAAGAGCAGAAACAGAAACAGAAAACAATATCAGAATCTCACATATCGCAGCGGAACAACATATAATAGATAAATGAATAATCTCTAAAACAAAGAACTATATCATTTTATACATACATCAATCAGAGTCAATATACAACAATGGACAGTTATATAAACTTGTCCTCATACAGAATACACAGCGGAATAAATACTATCAGATACAAATACTACGTCTCGTCATCCATCTTGCTTCCAAAGCTCCAGAATATCCAGAATATCCTGATAATATAACTCTAGGCTGCCCGTGTGGAAATTGGTGGGCACCCAGAGTTTAGAAGGGAACAATAAACTCCGAGTCAGTCATGGTGACTGGTGTGAGATCGTAAAACAGTTATTTATCTTTAAAATAAACAATAGAGAATTTTAAAGTAAATTCGCAATGCTTTTGGAAAAATGAGACTACCATAAGACCTCCCGCCACACACACAATGCAAACGCAGACTTGGAGGAGATTTCTTCTTATGATAGTCAAAGATGCTTACTACGGAAAATCAAATCATTTTGATATTATTATTAGTGCATAGTGTAGAAAACATTTCGAAAGTATAATATTAATCTTAGCCAGCATAGGCATTCCGCACTTATGCCTACTATAGCTACTATGTTCAATAGCAGGTTACCGCCACATTCCATAGCAGGTAATACAACTAAAACCGTACAAGTCGCGTATTGTTTCTTTGGATTTCCAACAAATGGTCAGGCTAAGGAACTTCCTATCCACGATGGGTACGTCCCTGGAATAGACGACCCGAGAACCTAACCGGATCTCTGCCAACACAAGGCCGGGTTACCTCTGCAAAAATAGGTAACTACTGACACGCGTATGCCATCCCCCGATCGTAACCGATCTTCCCGAGGATCCCCGATTTCCAACAAACCACATCAAAATAATAATGCAGCAACCACATAGGTTAAGTATCTGGGCTCCATACCATGATACCACCTCTATCCAGAAGGAATGACATACACTAAGGGGCGCTACTCCCTAGAACCTTGCTGCATCCTTCCTGTTTCGACCATTTCCGGGGTGTGAGGCTCGACGAAGTCTCGTCCACAAAGCTACGCTTTCTCAAAAAGCCCTGCTTCGGGTCAAACAAAATGATCAACCTATGATCACAAAGATATAAGATCAAACAAATGATCATATCACAAATGATCAAACACTGATCATTTCACAGCAACACTCAGTATGCCACGTTACCAAATTGGGATATATCGCTGATAAATTTCAACTACATAACCTCTGAGCTCGTACGTCTCAGAGAAGGGTGTTAAGCTAAGAGAATAAATTCTCCGCCACCAACAGAAATGTATTTGAAAGAAATCAGCTTTATATCTCAAATTGTAACGTCAGACACACAATCCATAAAAGTCTGTTCCGGGATCGAACAGAACCGAAGGCACTTCTCACGAAGCCCTTGCATTTCCGGATAAATTTCTAATCACGTCCGGACTTCCCGTCACTAAGGGTGATAAAACCTCTAAATCGGAGATCAGCCGATGTAGAGTAACTCGACGGTAATCCTTCCGTTTTCAAAAATATCCGGTCTTCAACACCGGTCTTCAAAAGCAATTCATAACGACGTATCACGTATTCGGAATGGGTTATACGACCCCATGGTCCTTTCCCGGTTAACCCGAATAGTGAGCGATTATTCAAAAATAAGTGTGGCATTCAAATTCATCCAATTCACAACAAATACCTATCTAAAGGTAATTATTGATAGTCGGTTATTTAACTATCAATAAAGATGCGCAACATCATCAGATTCCAAATAATTTTCCAAATTATTTTATCTTCCAAAATATCTTTACGAGATATAAAATTTCCACACTTAACCATTTGAAAACAATTTCAAATCAATTGCCACATTACAATTTATCTTTAAAGATAAAATTTCAAAACAGTTCATTTCATATTGGAAGAGCGTTTCCATACTTATTTAAAAATAAGTATTTCACAAATCTTTTTTTATTTTCAACATTTGAAAATATTCGATATACTTAAATCAATATTAAGTATATATTTCGTTCTTTAAGGAAATCATAAATTTCAACATCTATTTGAGTCAAAACGAATGTTGCGTAAAACATCATTACGACGACTCGAAGTCACTAGTATAGGGATTCGGATTTAGATAGATATATAAATCCCAATACTACATCAAAACATTTCCTTTCGGAAATCATTTACTATAACAACAGTGTTATAGTCCACCATTTCCTTATTTTTTTCGAAACGTCTATTTCAACAATAATTGTTGAAATCTATGTTTCGATACTTAACACGCTTTAAAACATCCTTTAAAACAACTTCATTTAACAATATTCCTTTTCCCAAAATATATTGATTTTATTCAATAATATATATTCACTGTCCAAAATCGTGAATATAATTACTATCCCAATTTTAACAATTTCTACGCATTTAACTTAAAGGATAATTCGCTGTTCAAAATCACGAATATATCTCCTTTAATAACTTCAATGTTAATTTATCAAATTCTATTGATTTTTAATTTATAAAACAATGTTTATAAATCCCATTTCTATTTATAAAACTTCGATTTCTAAGTTATCCAATTCAACTTATATATCTCAATTATATACCGGAAGTCTATATTATAAGTTAAGAACTTATAATTCATTTATTTACAACATCTATTCATTTCTCATCTAAATGTCAAAATCCGATTTATAAGATAATTGCTTATAAATCTTTTTGTTTTACAAAATCTATTCATTTAATAACTTCACAATTTATAAATCTATAAATTTCTATCCACTTATGGAATCCATTTTTATTTGACTTTAACACTTAATAAAACTCATTTCAAAATTCCAATATTCTTAATTTATAAAAATATCAATTTTTATAAATCTTTTTATATGAATTGTTTAAAATACTTCAACAATTCCAATTTAAACTATTTCATAATCTTTATCAATTATTTATTTCAAAAATAACATTTTTGTCGTATTTCACAAAAATCACAAATTTACTAACATTAAAATTTTAACATTTATTTATTTAAAATAAACCAATTCAAAAATTTCAATAAAACGTATATTTCTACAAATCACTTTAAAACCCCTTTTAAAATAAAAGTCGTTATTTTTACATTTCAAAACTGAATCCGATGATGCAACAGCATCGATTAGTCCATCACAACAGTCAATATCATATATCATCATATGATAGCAGAATATATCACAATATCTGTAAATAAGTAAATACAGTTGAGGAATCCAGTTGGATCCCTCCAACCTGTTTCCCTGCATCCAAAGATGTTAGCACAATACCAATTCCGCTCCAGTATGGAATTATCGCGGTATATAGGTTTTTATAAATCCGCTTACTAACGGCGCAATAGGGTCTCATCCGCTATACGAGGCGGGAAATCAATCAATCCAATATATACATATGCCAATATGTATATATTGCTATATATAGATATATATCCTACTATATCTAATATCACATCCAAACAGTCAATCATATCAGTCAAATCAATAACTGTAAATAATTCCACATTCAATTGAGTGAGAAGATCTCACCTTAGCTTTTATTTTGCAATCCCATTTCCATTTCGACCATTTCTTCTTGATTTTTAACCTTGTATAAATAATTATACAATTTATTAATATTCACATCAATCGAATAACCAGTTACCGTTTAATAGTTTAATTAACTGATAGTTTTTTGTTTAACCCAATTCTGTCTTTAATAACTTGATTTAACTAAAGATTAAATTTAAACTAATTTTCCATTTAATAAATTTATTTAAATTTGGCTAACGATTTGGGTTTAAACTAATAATTTATTCTTAATAAAATAATTTGAACTAATATTTTCCTTTGAAATCTTTTAACACTCAAAATAATTAAATTGGTAAATAAACAAATTAATTGCCATTTTAAAATTTTAATTCATCTAAAAAATTTAGTTCAGTTTAAACGATTTAAATTTTAAACCAAAAACCAAATTTTAAACAAATTCCCTTTTCTTGTGAACTAAAATTTCATTTACACATATACTTAAAACAAAAATCTGTTTATCTATATACATTATTTTCTGTCTAAATATATATATATGTTTGGATTAAATCAAAAACGAACAGGATGGCTACTACCTGCAGACGACCAGAGCACCAAGCTTTCAAACCCTTAGCAGTTCCAAGCCCGTATCGCGCCTCACGATCGCGAACCCTTCAGTTGCTTGCCACCACGAATTTGAAATCGCTAGCTTCGCGACTTGCCTGCACTCGATCCTTCCATTCAAACGAACACCTCGCCTCCTTCCCTCGCGCCTTCCAATCGCGAGACACCGTCCCAACCTCGGAGTCGCCAACGCATCATCAGATTCCCCCAAAAGCGAAACCCTAATGTTGCCGCTCCCTTTGTTGTCACGAACAACGAAGTCGTTTTCCCCCCAAAGAAGCATACCAGACTAGCGAAATTCGAATTTGAGAAAAAGAAATGAAGGCGGCCTTTAGATTTTATCCCGAACGAAAGTGTTTCATATATTTTTTTCTCCTTTCAATGGAAGGGCTTCGGCTGTTATGAGTTGAAGGAGACAGAGGGAAGGAATGATAAAATTTTGTTTTCTTTTCGTTTGAAATGTTTTAACTGAGTAATAAAGAGAAAGGTTGCGTGAGAAGAGATAGGGGACAGGAAAAGATGTTACGTACCTCAATCAACAGGCTACAGTGTCTTGAAAAAGGCAAAGGCTGAAGTGAAAAAGTTTTGATGTGAATAAATTTCAACTGAAGTCAACTAGGATAAATTTATTCAATTTAAATTCAAATTCAAATCGACTCGAAAACGAAGTCAAAATTTCGATTTCGTATCAAGGCGTACCACTAGGCGTTCGTAATGTTATACACCTATTCCGAACACAATGGAAAAGGTTTCGGAAGCTAATTCGATCGTCTGTGTGAGATATGGATTTAAACGATCAATTTAAATTAAACCGATTTAAATCGATTTCGAGGCGTTTTGATTCGTACCGGACAAACGGTAAATCCAAAAATTATGAAATTTGAAACCATGCAAAAATTTCACATTACGGATCCGATGAAACTGGTTTCTCGAAATCCGACACTGTTTGAAAAATGACTATTTTAACTCGCCAAATTAAAATTAAAAACAATTCGATGCGTTTCGAGTTGCCAGGGTCAATCGACAACTCCGATTGCTACGAAAATTGAAATCCGATAATAACTAACTATTACGGATCCAATGGAACTGGTCTCATTCAATTCTGAGACTGTTCGAAAATTGACTATTTTTACAGTCGATAATTAAATATTAAAATATTCAATTTTCATAGATTAACTCCAAATTCAGTTTTAAAAGTTCTATAACCTTTCTATAACTCCAGTATGATTTAATATAACTTTATAAATCATTTCCAGCACATTAAACCCATATTCCAATTATTTCTGGAATTTCAATCTTTAAATTATCGATTTAATTGACCAAATTAAATCCAATATTCGAATAATAAATTATTCGACTTCTAAATTCCATTTATTAATATTTAAAATCAATTAAATATTCGAATTTTAATTATCAAAAATTCTGGGTCGTTACAGACTTCCCCCCTTAAAAGAATTTCGTCCCGAAATTACAAGTTAGGAAAAATGGTCCTTAACTCGTCTACTATTTTTCCACATTCAAATAGTTTTATCAATTTCTCAAAACAAATCTTCCTACTAAAGATTCGTTATCATCTCAACTAAATTTCCAATTCCATTTAAAGTCTCAAACAATATTGTTTACTACTCTATTCAAAATTTAAATTCAAATTCAAATTTAAACTTTCAAAATTTTCTCAAAAATTTTCTAACGCCCTAAATTTCCGAAAAATTTCGCCAGCGTCTCCTTTGCGCGGTTAACATGGCACGACTACAAAACGTCCCTCCGGACTCTCAGATTTCAAAAAGAAAAAGAAAAAGCCAAGCGGCTAGACAAGAAATCATCAAAAACTCATATTCAAATTTAAATACATACCTTTTGTTGAGCAATTCAAATTTATCTTCGAAATTAAATTCCAATTCCATTATAACACCTGTATATCCTACTAGCCATAATATCTAGTTACATATATTCAAACCATTTTGCAAATTCTATTACAAAATTTCGATACCTACTTCTTATATCATTTTTAAATTCACTATTGAAGTTACATCATTCAGTTTCGTTCAATTTTCATTTCAATTTCATTTGAATTCAATTCACAATTTCAATCTAATTTGGATTCAATTTAACTTCTGAATATTGAATTTCATCGATTAACTTCCTTTTATTTCACACAATTTCAAATTCGTTTTCAATATTCAGTTTAAATCTTATTTACTTCATCCAATTAGCTTTAATGAATTTACACTTACATTCATTCTTCCATATCAATTTACTTTCATTAGATTGATTTACCTCCAATACATTTATTTATTCAATTGCTAATTCATTTAACATTTCAAGTTGAATTTCACTTATATAACTCAAGTTCACATTCATTTAATAAATTCACTTTATTAATTTCTTTGATATCAAAATAAACTTCACTTCAACATCACTTAAGTTATTTTCCATTTCAAACATCATTTGTTCAACTTAACTTAAGTTTCCACTTATAAATCCAATTCAGATTTTGTTTTTCTTAACAAAATTCATTTAACCTTTTACCAAAATCAAATTTCATCAATCATTCAAATTTATATCACATTTGACTTTCTTTTAGTTAAATTTCACATCATATTTCATTATGCTACTCAAATTCATTAACTTTACCAAAGTTAAATCTATTATCTCATATCATAAGTATAAATCTTATTTCACTTATATTTACCATATTTAAATTTGGACTTTAATTTTCAAATTTGTTTATCACAACAAAACCTCAATTTCCAATTTACTATGGTAGCAAATCAATCACACAAAAACTCGAAAATGATACCGATGATGCTGCAGTCATCACCGTACTATTTCCCAGCAACATAGTGAATTTAGTGCTTTAAATTCTTTTCAAAAATTTCCTTGATTTATAAATCTCATTACAAATATTTTACTTTTGAAATTTCACTATTTATATATAAGATTATTTTACCATTGTAAATCATATCAATTATAACTTCACCCTTTATAATTCATTCTTTTATACAATTTACTCTTTCACAATTGTTGTTTTAATTCAACTTATTCAAACAATCTTAACAATCAATTCATATACACTTTAATAATTTGTGAAAAATTATTTCTTTATATATAAAATATAATCAAGGTAAAATTATTTCATTTACCCAATTTAAAACAATATCGTGTCGAATTGTTCTGAACAAGTGTTTAGAGATTCCTATCGATAGAGTTGTACGGACAATACCGACCAGAATCCATATACCACTCAACAAAACAATCATCACAATATAAAACAATTTTATATTAACTAACAAATACGCACTCGTATCTATTATTACACTCAAACTCATTCTAGAGTACTACTGACTCTATCTCTAATGAGTAACACCCAACAGAGCAGGGTTGTCGCTTAACCATATGCTCTGATACCAAATGTAAAATACCAAAATTTTCGACTTTCGAAAATTCAACATCGATACTCACTTTATCGACTGCTGAGCCATCGAATGCCGGAAACCCGGAAAGTTATGGTTTTAAGAAAGAAGAAAAAGGTAGAAGAAGAAGATAGAAGAAAAAGAAAGAAGAACAACAACAGAACAAGAGCAGAAACAGAAACAGAAAACAATATCAGAATCTCACATATCGCAGCGGAACAACATATAATAGATAAATGAATAATCTCTAAAACAAAGAACTATATCATTTTATACATACATCAATCAGAGTCAATATACAACAATGGACAGTTATATAAACTTGTCCTCATACAGAATACACAGCGGAATAAATACTATCAGATACAAATACTACGTCTCATCATCCAGCTTGCTTCCAAAGCTCCAGAATATCCAGAATATCCTGATAATATAACTCTAGGCTGCCCGTGTGGAAATTGGTGGGCACCCAGAGTTTAAAAGGGAACAATAAACTCCGAGTCAGTCATGGTGACTGGTGTGAGATCGTAAAACAGTTATTTATCTTTAAAATAAACAATAGAGAATTTTAAAGTAAATTCGCAATGCTTTTGGAAAAATGAGACTACCATAAGACCTCCCGCCACACACACAATGCAAACGCAGACTTGGAGGAGATTTCTTCTTATGATAGTCAAAGATGCTTACTACGCAAAATCAAATCATTTTGATATTATTATTAGTGCATAGTGTAGAAAACATTTCGAAAGTATAATATTAATCTTAGCCAGCATAGGCATTCCGCACTTATGCCTACTATAGCTACTATGTTCAATAGCAGGTTACCGCCACATTCCATAGCAGGTAATACAACTAAAACCGTACAAGTCGCGTATTGTTTCTTTGGATTTCCAACAAATGGTCAGGCTAAGGAACTTCCTATCCACGATGGGTACGTCCCTGGAATAGACGACCCGAGAACCTAACCGGATCTCTGCCAACACAAGGCCGGGTTACCTCTGCAAAAATAGGTAACTACTGACACGCGTATGCCATCCCCCGATCGTAACCGATCTTCCCGAGGATCCCCGATTTCCAACAAACCACATCAAAATAATAATGCAGCAACCACATAGGTTAAGTATCTGGGCTCCATACCATGATACCACCTCTATCCAGAAGGAATGACATACACTAAGGGGCGCTACTCCCTAGAACCTTGCTGCATCCTTCCTGTTTCGACCATTTCCGGGGTGTGAGGCTCGACGAAGTCTCGTCCACAAAGCTACGCTTTCTCAAAAAGCCCTGCTTCGGGTCAAACAAAATGATCAACCTATGATCACAAAGATATAAGATCAAACAAATGATCATATCACAAATGATCAAACACTGATCATTTCACAGCAACACTCAGTATGCCACGTTACCAAATTGGGATATATCGCTGATAAATTTCAACTACATAACCTCTGAGCTCGTACGTCTCAGAGAAGGGTGTTAAGCTAAGAGAATAAATTCTCCGCCACCAACAGAAATGTATTTGAAAGAAATCAGCTTTATATCTCAAATTGTAACGTCAGACACACAATCCATAAAAGTCTGTTCCGGGATCGAACAGAACCGAAGGCACTTCTCACGAAGCCCTTGCATTTCCGGATAAATTTCTAATCACGTCCGGACTTCCCGTCACTAAGGGTGATAAAACCTCTAAATCGGAGATCAGCCGATGTAGAGTAACTCGACGGTAATCCTTCCGTTTTCAAAAATATCCGGTCTTCAACACCGGTCTTCAAAAGCAATTCATAACGACGTATCACGTATTCGGAATGGGTTATACGACCCCATGGTCCTTTCCCGGTTAACCCGAATAGTGAGCGATTATTCAAAAATAAGTGTGGCATTCAAATTCATCCAATTCACAACAAATACCTATCTAAAGGTAATTATTGATAGTCGGTTATTTAACTATCAATAAAGATGCGCAACATCATCAGATTCCAAATAATTTTCCAAATTATTTTATCTTCCAAAATATCTTTACGAGATATAAAATTTCCACACTTAACCATTTGAAAACAATTTCAAATCAATTGCCACATTACAATTTATCTTTAAAGATAAAATTTCAAAACAGTTCATTTCATATTGGAAGAGCGTTTCCATACTTATTTAAAAATAAGTATTTCACAAATCTTTTTTTATTTTCAACATTTGAAAATATTCGATATACTTAAATCAATATTAAGTATATATTTCGTTCTTTAAGGAAATCATAAATTTCAACATCTATTTGAGTCAAAACGAATGTTGCGTAAAACATCGTTACGACGACTCGAAGTCACTAGTATAGGGATTCGGATTTAGATAGATATATAAATCCCAATACTACATCAAAACATTTCCTTTCGGAAATCATTTACTATAACAACAGTGTTATAGTCCACCATTTCCTTATTTTTTTCGAAACGTCTATTTCAACAATAATTGTTGAAATCTATGTTTCGATACTTAACACGCTTTAAAACATCCTTTAAAACAACTTCATTTAACAATATTCCTTTTCCCAAAATATATTGATTTTATTCAATAATATATATTCACTGTCCAAAATCGTGAATATAATTACTATCCCAATTTTAACAATTTCTACACATTTAACTTAAAGGATAATTCGCTGTTCAAAATCACGAATATATCTCCTTTAATAACTTCAATGTTAATTTATCAAATTCTATTGATTTTTAATTTATAAAACAATGTTTATAAATCCCATTTCTATTTATAAAACTTCGATTTCTAAGTTATCCAATTCAACTTATATATCTCAATTATATACCGGAAGTCTATATTATAAGTTAAGAACTTATAATTCATTTATTTACAACATCTATTCATTTCTCATCTAAATGTCAAAATCCGATTTATAAGATAATTGCTTATAAATCTTTTTGTTTTACAAAATCTATTCATTTAATAACTTCACAATTTATAAATCTATAAATTTCTATCCACTTATGGAATCCATTTTTATTTGACTTTAACACTTAATAAAACTCATTTCAAAATTCCAATATTCTTAATTTATAAAAATATCAATTTTTATAAATCTTTTTATATGAATTGTTTAAAATACTTCAACAATTCCAATTTAAACTATTTCATAATCTTTATCAATTATTTATTTCAAAAATAACATTTTTGTCGTATTTCACAAAAATCACAAATTTACTAACATTAAAATTTTAACATTTATTTATTTAAAATAAACCAATTCAAAAATTTCAATAAAACGTATATTTCTACAAATCACTTTAAAACCCCTTTTAAAATAAAAGTCGTTGTTTTTACATTTCAAAACTGAATCCGATGATGCAACAGCATCGATTAGTCCATCACAACAGTCAATATCATATATCATCATATGATAGCAGAATATATCACAATATCTGTAAATAAGTAAATACAGTTGAGGAATCCAGTTGGATCCCTCCAACCTGTTTCCCTGCATCCAAAGATGTTAGCACAATACCAATTCCGCTCCAGTACGGAATTATCGCGGTATATAGGTTTTTATAAATCCGCTTACTAACGGCGCAATAGGGTCTCATCCGCTATACGAGGCGGGAAATCAATCAATCCAATATATACATATGCCAATATGTATATATTGCTATATATAGATATATATCCTACTATATCTAATATCACATCCAAACAGTCAATCATATCAGTCAAATCAATAACTGTAAATAATTCCGCATTCAATTGAGTGAGAAGATCTCACCTTAGCTTTTATTTTGCAATCCCATTTCCATTTCGACCATTTCTTCTTGATTTTTAACCTTGTATAAATAATTATACAATTTATTAATATTCACATCAATCGAATAACCAGTTACCGTTTAATAGTTTAATTAACTGATAGTTTTTTGTTTAACCCAATTCTGTCTTTAATAACTTGATTTAACTAAAGATTAAATTTAAACTAATTTTCCATTTAATAAATTTATTTAAATTTGGCTAACGATTTGGGTTTAAACTAATAATTTATTCTTAATAAAATAATTTGAACTAATATTTTCCTTTGAAATCTTTTAACACTCAAAATAATTAAATTGGTAAATAAACAAATTAATTGCCATTTTAAAATTTTAATTCATCTAAAAAATTTAGTTCAGTTTAAACGATTTAAATTTTAAACCAAAAACCAAATTTTAAACAAATTCCCTTTTCTTGTGAACTAAAATTTCATTTACACATATACTTAAAACAAAAATCTGTTTATCTATATACATTATTTTCTGTCTAAATATATATATATGTTTGGATTAAATCAAAAACGAACAGGATGGCTACTACCTGCAGACGACCAGAGCACCAAGCTTTCAAACCCTTAGCAGTTCCAAGCCCGTATCGCGCCTCACGATCGCGAACCCTTCAGTTGCTTGCCACCACGAATTTGAAATCGCTAGCTTCGCGACTTGCCTGCACTCGATCCTTCCATTCAAACGAACACCTCGCCTCCTTCCCTCGCGCCTTCCAATCGCGAGACACCGTCCCAACCTCGGAGTCGCCAACGCATCATCAGATTCCCCCAAAAGCGAAACCCTAATGTTGCCGCTCCCTTTGTTGTCACGAACAACGAAGTCGTTTTCCCCCCAAAGAAGCATACCAGACTAGCGAAATTCGAATTTGAGAAAAAGAAATGAAGGCGGCCTTTAGATTTTATCCCGAACGAAAGTGTTTCATATATTTTTTTCTCCTTTCAATGGAAGGGCTTCGGCTGTTATGAGTTGAAGGAGACAGAGGGAAGGAATGATAAAATTTTGTTTTCTTTTCGTTTGAAATGTTTTAACTGAGTAATAAAGAGAAAGGTTGCGTGAGAAGAGATAGGGGACAGGAAAAGATGTTACGTACCTCAATCAACAGGCTACAGTGTCTTGAAAAAGGCAAAGGCTGAAGTGAAAAAGTTTTGATGTGAATAAATTTCAACTGAAGTCAACTAGGATAAATTTATTCAATTTAAATTCAAATTCAAATCGACTCGAAAACGAAGTCAAAATTTCGATTTCGTATCAAGGCGTACCACTAGGCGTTCGTAATGTTATACACCTATTCCGAACACAATGGAAAAGGTTTCGGAAGCTAATTCGATCGTCTGTGTGAGATATGGATTTAAACGATCAATTTAAATTAAACCGATTTAAATCGATTTCGAGGCGTTTTGATTCGTACCGGACAAACGGTAAATCCAAAAATTATGAAATTTGAAACCATGCAAAAATTTCACATTACGGATCCGATGAAACTGGTTTCGTCGAAATCCGACACTGTTTGAAAAATGACTATTTTAACTCGCCAAATTAAAATTAAAAACAATTCGATGCGTTTCGAGTTGCCAGGGTCAATCGACAACTCCGATTGCTACGAAAATTGAAATCCGATAATAACTAACTATTACGGATCCAATGGAACTGGTCTCATTCAATTCTGAGACTGTTCGAAAATTGACTATTTTTACAGTCGATAATTAAATATTAAAATATTCAATTTTCATAGATTAACTCCAAATTCAGTTTTAAAAGTTCTATAACCTTTCTATAACTCCAGTATGATTTAATATAACTTTATAAATCATTTCCAGCACATTAAACCCATATTCCAATTATTTCTGGAATTTCAATCTTTAAATTATCGATTTAATTGACCAAATTAAATCCAATATTCGAATAATAAATTATTCGACTTCTAAATTCCATTTATTAATATTTAAAATCAATTAAATATTCGAATTTTAATTATCAAAAATTCTGGGTCGTTACAACTGGAATCAACTGAACAACTGAAAGCAGGATAGATAGCTGGATCTCCAAGCGAAGCTCCAACTCCAAAGGTGAGTCTCGAACACTGAACCACTCAGTCTGACCCGAGCGTAAAGCAAAACATAAAACACTCGAGTCAGGATTAACATTCTTATATCAATAAATCCAACTCAAGTGAAATATCAACTGAAATACAAGTAACTCAAAGGATGTTTGGGATAACCATCCTCTAAGGATCCATTAAACTATCTACTATGTAGTAATATATGCAATTATAATAATGTCTAATAGTAAAATAAACTTACTTTTAAATAGCATTCAGGGGTTACCCATATAGCCCTTAACACATAATAGTCCCAGTAGTCTATCCAGTATCAACATACCCCCAGATCGGGAGCTACCCTCAATACTCCACAGGCTACGACATAAATCCAAACTCGTAGTAAAGCTCGATATGGTAGGTGACACAGCACAACTAGGCAATGCCAGGGTAGATATACTAATTACACATCTGGGCTGGTGGAAACACATAGGAGCCACTACCGCCCACCTCGGAACACACTCCCAAATCAAATATCGAAGGGTGGCCACCAAATCAATCACAAAGTAATAGAATGGTATCGAAGAAATGTGTCCGATTAGAGGTGCTAACTCATTGGCCCGTCGATCGCTCCTGTTTTAGCCACCTTATGCCAACTCACGGGAGTCGGGTCCACGTATATACCTCAATAGGATCGTCACCACCATCCTACTTCATTCTGGATTCTCCACCGCGTACACAGTTGTTAAAGTGGTTTTCGGTATCGATAGAGAGTATGCCCATATCCGATCCTGGTCTCTTTAACAACCAAATGTTATTATAACACCGCGGTCATTTCAAAATAGTTTATACATCAAAACCAAAATATCATTTTCATTTCAAAAGCAAATCAATACGATATTATTTCCATTTCAAATATATCCATTTCCAAAATCTTAGTACTTCAAAGTTATAACATTTCGAAACCAAAACACTTGAAATTATAACACTTTGGAAATCAAATCACCTTTGAAATCATACACTTTGGAAATCATAATTTAGAAATCATAATACTATGAAATCATATTATTTCCCACTTCACCGGTTTAGATATTAAAATAGTATATATAATAAAATAGTTTGTAAAGTAAAATAGTTTATATAAAATAGTTATAAGTTAAAATAGTTTAAAATAAATAGTTAATATATTAGAATAGTTTATATTAAAATAGTTTATAAGGTAAAATATATATAAATAGTTTTAAATACAATTTAAAATACTTTATATAATAAAATAGCTTCCTCAAATTTCACAAATCAATTCCAAATCAACTCGACTTCCAAAATTCAAATTAATCCAATCTCAAATCAGCAATTTCAATTCAATTCAGTTTCTCAATAAACCATTTCAAATTATCGATTTCAAATACATATTTGAACCATAAAATAAGCCATTTCAATTTCAATATATTTCAAGGCTTTAAATATTCAACATTTTAAAACTAAATTCGATAATTTCATACGTATATCAACTCAGTTTACTATTATTTAGTTTTGAAATATTTACTTAATCATTTCAATAACATCTAAATACAACTTAGATTTACAAACAAAATATACCACTTAAATTTATATAAATTTGAAATATTCATTTAAGTCACCCTTTAATCAAATTCAAGTTATAAAACATATCTTTATAATTTCAAATTTAAATAAATTTCAAATCAAACTTATTTAAGTAAAATTCTTAAATAAATATAATTTCAAATCAATTTCAAATTTATCTTTCAAATCTGAATCATCATAAACTCTATATTTGAAAATATAGATATTAAATAAATACTTTAACATATTATATATCAACTTTATTAAATCAACTTTAAATCTTTATAATCAATATTTATTAAAATCATATTTTTCTTTTCAAAACCATAGAAATCATTTTCAAAGTATTTATATATATATAGACCAACGGTGTTTGTATATAATTTTCTATCCTATGGTCAAGTGATACGGATATTTATCATTTCAATCCGCAATTTAAATATATTTACGGGTATATATCATTTCAACCCGCAATCCCAAATTCAATGTCAATGAAAATCGCTTGGGTCTATCATTTTAACCCATAACGATTTTCTCCTATTCTACAGATCGTTCGGGTATGTATCATTTCAACCCATAGTGATTCTATACTAACTGGGAACTTGCAGAGTGATAACAAATATGATAATAATATAACAGGCATATATCATCAATATAAATAACAGATAATGGTGTCAGATGTCACAGGTGAACAGATATAGATAATAGCATATATGACAATTTAAATAACTAACATCAGCATATTTCAATTGTCGTTTCAATTGAAATCAAATTTAATAAATATAAGAACGTTAATCGTGAGTGATTGCTCACCTTTAGAGGCTAGAGAAAGACGAGAGAAGATGAAATGGGCACGAACAAACACGGATAATTGACAAATCATCGAACTGATGTGGATAAGCATGACAACAGGATAGCGGCACAACAAAGCAAGTCTATTCAAATTTGATGAGAACACAAATCAGAACAACCCGATATAAAGGAATAACTACATATATATATATATTTAAAATTTGATTTTTCATTTAAACTCCATATCAAAATAAAATCTCTCTCTATATATATATATTATTCTAAAATCGTTTCTTTCTTACAACTCACCAAATAAAACAAAATATCTATATGTATATAAAACATTTTAAAACAATAACATCTGTACTTATCCTATTATAATATAATATAATATATTTTAAAACTTTATATATTTCTAAAGCAAATCTAAATATCAATACATTTATGTCATGTATATAAATGGGCAAGTCGATATGTACATATAAACCAAATAAGACCATTTTAAATATATGCTTCGAAATCAATAACAAATCAATATATGAACAAATGGACTCATATACATACACAACTAACAGATGGTAACATATTTTATACACTATAAAAATATATACATCATACAGATGCAGATCACAAACGAAATAAGTAAACAAATTAAACAAATTGTATGCAGAGATATTATGTACAACAAAATACAAACCTCGATATTGGGAACACTTAACAATATATATATATATTTATATATATATACACTTTGTAATATACGAATAAACAAAGTTTTATATACTATTATTTTATACCTACCTACTATAGAATATAATATACTATACAGGCACCATAACTATAAATCTATATAATGTGTAGATGTTGTTGTACATATCTTACAGTAATATATTACAATATATATAATTTAAACTCAACGTTCATATAGACTTAGGAAACTATATACATAGAAAATCAAACCTTACTTATATACGCATATACTCGAAATCCATATATAATTATTATAAACTGATATATATAACTTACTTATATAAATATTAAATATATTTACCTCAAAATTTTTGGAAATAAAAGTATTCCTGCAGACTGAACAAAACTCACGCACTGATGTAGACAAATATATATATTTACTCTATAATATAATACACGGTTCTTGATTTACAGCAAAAAAAAAGTTTACGAAACCCATATATATATCAACATATATCGTCTGAAACTTACTTATATATATACATATATATAAATAAACTTAAATATATAACTACAAAATGAATATATACTTAAATACACTCAACAGGTAATATAAATCATATATATATAAGCGAAACAATCATTTGCAAGTCAACTATATATAAGTAGTATATTTATATACATATGCGACAGCCCTTAGTCATATATATACGTTACTACTCAAAAATAAAATATGTTCATATATATTTTTAAAACCAAATTCACTTACACAAATCTAACATCAATGCTTTATAAAACAATTATATTACTATTTGCCATACCATATATATAATGTTGTAGCATTATGTAATATATACAACAACCTCATATAACCAAAATATCAAGTATAAGGGGCTTACGGCTTGCTAGTGTGAGCATTGGAGGAGTCGAGTAGTGTAACAACCCGCATATTTTACGATTTTATATTTAAATATTTTATTTATATATCTCATCATTCGTCGGATTATAGTCCGAAAAGCTACTTTTTGCAAACAGTCGAATTAGGACTCGAGACCACTTTCATTGAGTTCGAAATGCCGTTTGCGACCTTTTTGAGTAAAAGCTTTGATATGTTTGGAGCTAGCTAAAAATTTGACCATTTCGCTTTGGACTTTAGGTTTGGGTTCAGCCCACTAGCCAACTTAATACCCAAAACTGAACCACCTCTCTTCATTCATCCCCTCTTCCTTATCTTTTCAGTTCTAAAGAGAATAATGGGGGAAGAGAAAGAGAATTAAAAATCCTAAGCCCTAGTTTCCATTTGCAAATCAAGTTCTAGCTCCAAATTCAAAGAGAAGCATTAGTAAGCATCATCTCCTTCTTCTCCAACTCATTCTCTCTTTGATTTCAGAAAATTCCTAAACCTAATTTGGGAAGTGTTTCTCTTTTAAGCTTAAATTCAAGCTTCTTGAGTTGGGATTGAAGAGTGGTTGATCCTCCTTTGTTTTCAAGCTTCTCCTTCCTTGTTTTTGTGTAAAAAGGTGAGATTTTTATCTCACATCTATGTCTATATTTATCTTTGATTGTTAGGTATGAATTCCTAACACTTCTTCATGAGCATTTGCTCTTGATTTGGATTGGTTTTGTGAATATTTCAATTTTTGGTTTTTGAAGTTAAATTTGTGTGAAAATCCTTTTATGGATGTTTGATCATGGTTTGGTAACGCATCGAAGAGCTTATAGGGCCGGGTCGTCGATAGGCATAAACCCCTAGCGCCCATTGCTCGTCCAGGTGCATTTGCGAAGAGATTGCCTCTTCATTTTTAGGCTGAAAATACTGGAAATCCCAGTTCAGTCGACTGACTCAGAGCGTTCAGTCGACTGGGCTGAAGCCAGGAAATTTCCTGGGCCAGTATCAGTCGACTGAAATCTCTGTTCAGCCGACTGAACCTGGAACCCGAAAGTTTCCAGGCATGATTCAGTCGACTGAAATCTCTGAGTCAGTCGACTGAACCTGGAAACAGAAAGTTTCCAAGACCTGAGTCAGTCGACTGAAATCTCTGAGTCAGTCGACTGAATTTGCTGTTTCAGCCCACTTTGCCTTTTTGGGATTGAATTTCCAATTTGAAACGATTCGTGATGATCCTATTTGTTGTTATCATTTATTATGTCTTTGATGACTCCTTTTTCGGTATTTTTGAATATCCATTTCGATGGATTCTTTATCGGTTTAATTGGGTTTGATTCACGTCTTCGAATGTGAATTTTTGATGATTGGTTGTTTCTACAATCATTTCTATGACTTGTCACTTTAAAAATACAAAGGTTTCTATACTAGTAGTAAATACTCAAACTCTTTCATCAAAATGATTTCAACACTACTTTTAAATACAAAGCTTGTTTATAAAACCGTTTTCTAATCTATTAGTATACACAAACCTTTACCTCATTCGTATGAGAAAATATAATTAAACGGCTTAGCAAAACAAGTGGTATGAAACGCTTGCGTTTACTTCGTCGGTTAATTCTTGGACTTGTTCGATAGAAACTCTTGTGACAATTTTCGAGTGGAAATCTACAATTTGTTCGTAAATATTTAAGTTAAGCTAGTGGTTATGGGACATGAAGCTAAACTCTTATATTTACTGACTTAGTGTAATTCACACTTTTTATTGATCAATGGCGATCATTTTGTGATTTAGACTAGCGATGTGCGATGTCTATTTGTCTGCGTGGGAGACTAAACCCCGTTTCTGTGGAACTTCGGTTCAAATTGGTGGGGTAGCGACCCATGGTCTTCGGGCCGTTTTGTGGAGCCTCGACTCAAAATTAATGGTTAGAAACCATGGAATAGCGTTCCGTTTTGTGATACACGTGTTGAGAGTTTTCATGCTCTCATTTTGTGATAGGCCTCCCCCACTCTTTTTATTGTGATTTCTGGATTTCTTGTTGATGATTTCTAGAACTTGTGCTTCACCAATTTTTGTGATTTACATTGATAAGCTCTATCAATATTTGTGTATTGGTGAATTTGTGTGTCGTTAACTTTTGTGATTGGCATTGATATTATAGTCAATATTTTTGTGTTTGGTGAATAAAATAAAGAATATGATATTCTTTTTGGTGCTTTGAGATTTTTGAGATATTGTATGATTTTGGTTGTTGTTCAAATCATATTTGTCCTAGTGTGACATATTGATATCATACGTTCTTATTATATCTCTGCTTATATCTCATTCCTTTATCTGATATTTATAGCTAGACTGATCCGTATATTATTTTCTTATTAAATAATACTCGGGTCAGACCGAGATGTTACAGGTGCATCTGCTTGACTCCTTGTCTGGGACCATCTTCTGACTTTTGCCTAACTACATTACATTTGTAGTTTTTGTTGTTATACATTCGAGATATAGACTCCATGATGTATACTTATTCTTTTGTCTAGCACTTGTATCTATTCTTTTGTGATATTGTGGATCTTATTTGACCACTACTCTGATGTACACTTTTATGTGTTATATTCATATCTGTTTCCGCCTTTGAGATATGAACTTCTGTGACTGATTTATGTTATATTTATTTCTATATTTGTTTCCGAAGATATTATAGCCACCATGTAGTAGCTTTGAGTATGTATCGGTATGTCGGATTTCCTCTTGAAATGAAATGCATGTTATACTATCTGACATATCGATACCCGCACAAAGTAATTACACGAATGGTCGCTCCTCAACAGCCTTATTCTTCGCGCTAGTTGACGGAATTACTCCATAGTGTCCTTGGCTAGCGTGAGTATAGAGGTGGGGCATCACAGCTTGGTATCAGAGCCAAACATCGGAACAATGTAGAATAATTTAGCAAGGATCATGTCCTAAGTCTTTCTTAGGAGTCGTACTTTAGGAATTTATTCGAGTCAACTGGACCCGTTCTATCCTTTTTTTTATGATTCCTTGTTTTATCAATCATGATTGTTTGATATTCATTTTGGGAATAACTTTTTCTTCTTCTTTCTTTCTTTCTTAAAGAAGAGAAATGGTTAGATCTGGCCGTACCAACGTCGGTCAATCCGGTGCTACTCCTCAGGAGGGAGTATTTATGTCTGCCCAGCAGCTTCTATATCTTGTTAAGAATGCTCAAGCTATCAGACCCATTCTAGAGCCTACTCATCCTAGATCCGATTTTGCACGCTTGTGTAGAGATTATACCGATTTGGGTGGAAAGCCATTCCGGGGATCCGAGAGTGTCATTGAAATCCAAGCTTGGCTTAGATCATGCGACCGCATTTTTTCTCGCATGAATCTTGTTGATCTCCACCGAGTCCAAGTGGCTTCTAGCATGCTCCAAGAAAGAGCATTGGATTGGTATGAGCTTCTTATTTCTGAAATCGTTGAAGCGAATCTCACTTGGGAGCAATTCCGAGAAAGATTCGAATTGAAATTTGTGTCGGAGGCTGAAAAAGTAACTTTGGCCCGGCGTTTTATCGACCTTGTTCAAGGTGAATCTTCTATGACGGACTACGTCGCATCTTCTGAATCTCTTTCTAAATACGGGGTTGAATACATTAATACCCTATAGAAGAAAAATCAGAGATTTGTTTATGGCTTGAATAAGAATCTTAAAAAGCCTTTACTTTTGAAACTAGAAGTTTCTTTCGATCAGCTTATAGATATCGTTCTTCGACTTGAAGAGGCCGATAGAGAAAGCGATGTTGAGATTGCGGGTGTCAATAAGAAGAGGCATCCCTTTATTAAGTTCGAAAGTCCTAATCCAAACAAGAGGGTGAAGCAAGTGACTTCTATAGCAAAGACTCCCATCCCTAATCATGGAGAATGCTACAATTGTGGCTCTAAGGACCATCATATAAATAGGTGTCCAAGACCTATTTCTTGCCGCTATTGCAAAAGTGCGGATCATTATATATCTTCATGTCCCAAACATCAAAGCAAGAGAGAGGGAGAGCTGAATGTAGTGCGAGCTCCTAGTGGCACTTCTCTTGGTCAATGTATTTCTCATTTTATCCTTGACGATATTTGTTTTGGGATTATCTTATTCGAGTTCTTTTTGATTTGGGTTTCATCTCATTATTTTTATATCAAAAGAACTTGTGATTCTTTTTCTTTAAACATTTCTAGGCTTGATGACTCCTTTGAGGATTGCGGATCCAGATTGGTGGATCCGCAACACTCAATTTTCTTTTTATTGATGTCGAAATTATTTTATGTGATTTTTCTTTCCGAGCCGGTTTTTACTTATGCTTCGGAATTGACTTTTGTAAGGATTGGCTTAATTATTATGAAGCCATATCCTTTGTCCCGTGTGGACTATTTATCTTCGACATTTTCAATCTGTTAAGCAGATTTCTGTTTTTCCTTTGTGATTTTGATTCCAATTTGATGGCATCATTTTATTCTTTAAGCTCAAATGATGAGGAAAGTGTTATTTCTCTCATTCATGTAGTTTGAGAATTTTCCAGTATTTTTGAGTTTGTCTTAGGATTAACACCTAAGCAATCTTTTGAGTGGTGTTAAGGTCTTTTTTAGCTCGACCTTGCCATCGATTTTCATTTGCTACGAGTTGCGGGAGTTAGCATTCCATTTACCGCATTCCGCACTCGTATGAAACTTGTGAATGACTTATTATGTCATTCAGTTTGTCCAGCTTATTTCATCCATTTTATGAATCGAGTATTCTACGATCTCGATGACTCCATTTTTGTATTTATTGATTATGAATGAAAATAACAAATTTAAAATTTTGCAAATCTTTTTCGTAAGATTTATTTATAAGTATGATTGGGTTTTGTTCTTAAACGAGCAAAGAGTATTTCTAAATTTTATAAGAGATATATTTATCATATAGAAGATGATTTTGTGATTGTATTGCCTATTGAGTGCTTTAAGAATTCTGGTCGATGCGCTTGATCAACGTTATCGATAAGAATCTCCTAAACGCTTTGATGATATAGTCAGACACAATATATTGAATTGTAAAAATGTAAATTTTTCTAGAAAGATTATTACATAAAGATAAATGTAATTTTGAATGTTTTAGCTTTTCGGAAAAGATGATTATTTAAAAGAAATTCTTTCTTTTCGATACTCTTATTCTTGTGATTCCCGATGGGAACCAAGACTTTATTGTTTATACCGATGCTAGTCGTATTTGTTTGGGTGTCGTTCTCTTGCAAAAGAGAACTTGCTATCACTTTTGTTTCTAAATCATTAAAGCCTATCGAGACTAGATATGCCACTCATAATCTAGTGCTCGCGGCTATTGTTTTCACTTTTATAGTTTGGCATCATTATTTTGGGGAAGAATTGTTCTTCACTCCGATCATAAATCTTTGAAATGTTTATTTTCTCAAAAGGAACATAATTTGCGTCAACAGTGTTGGCTCGAGTTCCTTGCATCTTATGATCTTGATATTCTTTATACTCCGGGAAAGGGTGATCGTGTTGCCGATGCCCTTAGCCGAAAGCAACAAGTAGTTGTTTCTATGATGATATCCGGATGGAATGATCTCGAGACTTTATCCACTTGTGAGATTCGAGATCGTGAATCCAATTTATGTTCGTCTCTTGTTTTGTGTAGCCTGGAGGCTCATCCTTCTTTTGGAATATATTTTTTATAGCTAAACTCTATGTCAAGTTAAATTTCATGGAGTTCTTACTTTTATTGTTAGCAATCGTGATCCATTATTTTACTAGTGGATTTTGGTAAGGTCTTCAAAAAGCTTTAGGAACAAAGCTTAAAATTTTAGCATCGCTTATCATCTTTGTCCGATGGACAAACCGAGCGTGTGAATCAACTCTTGAAGATCTTCTTCGTGCATGTGTTCTTGATTTTGGTGGAAGTTGGGAAGATCATATTTCTCTTGTTGAATTTTCCTATAATAATAGCTTCCAATCTAGCATTGGTATGGCACCTTTCGAGGCACTCTATGGAAGGCCATGCCGATCTCCTTCTTGTTGGCATGAGGCCGGTGAGAAGCTGGTTTTAGGTCCAGATTTTATTCGTGATTCCACAGAAAAGATTGACCTTATTCGTCATAGGATGAAAGAAACTCAAAGTAGGCAAAAATCCTATGCCGATAACCGAAGAAGGAAATTAGAATTTTCTGTGGGAGATTTTGTGTTTATTCGTGTTTCACCTATGAAGGGTGTTGTGTGTTTCAGTCGATCGGGAAAATTAGCACCTTGATATATTGGACCATTTCCCATCACCAAACGCATTGGTTCCGTGGCTTATCGCCTTTTATTACTGGCTCAGTTTTCTGCTATTCATGATGTGTTTCACGTTTCTCAATTACGTAAATGCCTTCGAGATTCCAATTCTATTCTTGAGCCCGGTGTTGTTGAAGAAATTGAAGTTTCGCCTAATTTAACTTTTGAGCAACATTCTATTCGCATCATTTCTTCGGGGGTTGAGTGCCTTCGAAATAAAGATGTACTTTTTGTGAAAGTTCAATGTTTCTCAATTATCAAGGATAGCTCTTGGGAATCTAGAGAATTCATCGAGCGAACACGTTCGGACTTACTCTTTCGTGCTCCTTTTGGTGAACTTCTTATTTAACATTTTCTTTTGTGTTGATATGCTTTTATGGTTGTTACTATTTATTTTCTTCTTAAGTATTGCGAGGACGCAATTTCTTTAAGGAGGGGAGTCTGTAACAACCCGCATATTTTACAATTGTATATTTAAATATTTTATTTAAATATTTCATCATTCGTCGGATTATAGTCCGAAAAGCTACTTTTTGCAAACAGTCGAATTAGGACTCGAGACCACTTCCATTGAGTTTGAAATGCCGTTTGCGACCTTTTTGAGTATAAACTTTGATATGTTTGGAGCTAGCTAAAAATTTGACCATTTCACTTTGGACTTTGGGTTTGGGTTCAGCCCACTAGCTAACTTAATACCCAAAACTGAACCACCTCTCTTTATTCATCCCCTCTTCCTTATCTTTTCAGTTCTAAAAAGAATAATGGGGGAAGAGAAAGAGAATTAAAAATCCTAAGCCCTAGTTTCCATTTGCAAATCAAGTTCTAGCTCCAAATTCAAAGAGAAGCATGGGTAAGCATCATCTCCTTCTTCTCCAACTCATTCTCTCTTTGATTTCAGAAAATTCCTAAACCTAATTTGGGAAGTGTTTCTCTTTTAAGCTTAAATTCAAGCTTCTTGAGTTGGGATTGAAGAGTGGTTGATCCTCCTTTGTTTTCAAGCTTCTCCTTCTTGTTTTTGTGTAAAAAGGTGAGATTTTTATCTCACATCTATGTCTATATTTATCTTTGATTGTTAGGTATGAATTCCTAACACTTCTTCATGAGCATTTGCTCTTGATTTGGATTGGTTTTGTGAATATTTCAATTTTTGGTTTTTGAAGTTAAATTTGTGTGAAAATCCTTTTATGGATGTTTGATCATGGTTTGGTAATGCATCGAAGAGCTTATAGGGCCGGGTCGTCGATAGGCATAAACCCCTAGCGCCCATTGCTCGTCCGGGTGCATTTGCGAAGAGATTGCCTCTTCATTTTTAGGCTGAAAATTCTGGAAATCCCAGTTCAGTCGACTGACTCAGAGCGTTTAGTCGACTGAGCTGAAGCCAGGAAATTTCCTGGGCCAGTATCAGTCGACTGAAATCTCTGTTCAGTCGACTGAACCTGGAACCCGAAAGTTTCCAGGCATGATTCAGTCGACTGAAATCTCTGAGTCAGTCGACTGAACCTGGAAACAGAAAGTTTCCAAGACCTAGTCAATCGACTGAAATCTCTGAGTCAGTCGACTGAATTTGCTGTTTCAGCCCACTTTGCCTTTTTGGAATTGAATTTCCAATTTGAATCGATTCGTGATGATCCTATTTGTTGTTATCATTTATTATGACTTTGATGACTCCTTTTTCAGGATTTTTGAATATCCATTTCGATGGATTCTTTACCGGTTTAATTGGGTTTGATTCACGTCTTCGAATGTCAATTTTTGATGATTGATTGTTTCTACAATCATTTCTATGACTTGTCACTTTAAAAATACAAAGGTTTCTATACGAGTAGTAAATACTCAAACTCTTTCATCAAAACGATTTCAACACAACTTTTAAATACAAAGCTTGTTTATAAAACCGTTTTCTAATCTATTAGTATATACAAACCTTTACCTCATTCGTATGAGAAAATATAATTAAACGGCTTATCAAAACAAGTGGTATGAAACGCTTGCATTTACTTCGTCGGTTAATTCTTGGACTTGTTCGATTGAAACTCTTGTGACAATTTTCGAGTGGAAATCTACAATTTGTTCATAAATATTTAAGTTAAGCTAGTGGTTATGGTACATGAAGCTAAACTCTTATATTTACTGGCTTAGTGTAATTCACAATTTTTATTGATCAATGACGATCATTTTGTGATTTAGACTAGCTGTAAGAGTCCAAAAACTCGGCCTTCGAAAATCGGCACCCGTACTTCACTTGTACTCAAAATGCCGTAGATTCAAACGCCGAATCTGGCTTCCCGGAGATTATAACACCATTAAGTATAACAACACAGCGGAATAAAAAAAATAGATGATATCATATACAACTCCAATGAATACAATATCCAGAATGATATACAACAATGATATCAATATGATACAACAATATCAGAGATAAATAATGATACAGCGGAAAACAGAAGTGATAACTCCAAATGATCAGTCGGAGAGGCTGAGTCCAACCACTCCAATATCAGCTCGAACCATCATCACGTAAAGCAAAGGTAAGCGATGTCAGTCGTGATCTCCAAAACTGAACTAGCCCCAATGTCAACTAAACTTGATTATCTGAAAAACCCAACTCTAGACTGCCCGTGTGGAAAATTATGGGCACCCAGAGTTTAGGAAGGGAACAATAAACTCCGAGTCAGTCATGGGACTGGTGTGAGTAACAAAAACAGTTTATCTTTAAACAACAACAAAAGAATTCTAAACATTGAAATCCGCAATGCTTTTGGAAAAGGAAACTACCATAAGACCTCCCGCCACACACACAATGCAAACGCAGAATTGGAGGAGATTTATTCTTATGATAGTCAAACATGCTTACTATGCAAAATCATTGGATTATTATTATTAATGCATAGTGGAAAACATTTTGAAAGTATAATATTAATCTTAGCCAACATACGACCAGTATCGTATGCCTATAGTTACCATCTAAACAGTGGTGACCACCATAAGTAAATGGCAGGTTCTACAACTAAAACCGTACAAGGTTCGTATTGGAAATTGGATTTCCAACAAATGATCAGGCTAAGGAACTTCCTATGCCATGTAGGAACGCCTCTGGCGGGACGCTCCGAGAGACAACCTGCTCTCTACCAACATAAGGCCGGGTTACCTCTGTAATTAGGTAACTCACGAATATGCCATTCCCTAGTCCTTTGGGACCTTTATCCGAGCACTCGATAACCAACATCACACAGTAATAAATAAAGTATGTCCACATGAGTAAGTATCTGGGCTCCATACCATGATACCACCCTTTTCCAGAAGGAAATGACATACCCTAAAGGGCGCGACCCTCATAACCTTGTCGCATCATTCCTGTTTCGACCATTTCCGGTCTGTGAGGTTCGATGAGGTCTCGTCCACAAAGCTACGCTTTTTCACAAAGCCGTGCTTTGATCACAAATGATCAATAAATGATCAACACACAGCAACACTCAGCATGCCACATTACCAAATTAGGAGTATATCGCTGATAACCTTCAACTACATAACCTCTGAGCTTGTACGTCTCAGGGAAGGGTGTTAAGCTAAGAGAATAAATTCTCCGCCACCATCAGATATGTATTTGAAAGAAATCTGCTTTATATCTCAATGTGTAATGTCAGACATGTAACCATACAAGTCTGTTCCAGGTTCGAACAGAACCGAAGGCACTTCCGAAGAAGCCATTGCAAATCCGGATAATTTTCTAATCACGTCCGGACTTCCCATCACAAAGGGTGATCAAATCTCTATATCGGGGACCAATCGATGCAGAGACATTCGACGAGTTGTCCTTTCATTTTCGAAAATATCTGGTCTTCACCACCGGTCTTCAAATGCAATCCATATACGACGTATCATCATTCGGAATGGGTTATATGACACAAAGGTCCTCTCCCGGCTAATCCGAATAATGAGCGCAATATTTAAAAACATATGGATATTGGGATTTCAATTAAGTCACAACTTATTACCCAAAACTTTTCTTTCAAATGGTTTAAACACGTTACCGTTTTTAAATCTTTAAACAAAAGATTCATTTTAACAACCTTCAACGGTTTAAACAATTTCCACACTTTAATCTTTTAAACAAAAGATTCATTCACAAATTTTACCAAATTAATTCCCATTTCAATTTGATTAACTCGTTAAACCTTTAAATCAAAGATTTAACTCATAGTTTTCAAAACAATTTCATTTCGAATGGTTTAAACAAATCACCATTTTAAATCTGTTAAAAATAAACAGATTCAATTCATAGCTTTCAAAACAATTAACTCATAACTTGGAAAACCATTTTTCTTTTCAATTTGAAATTCTTTTATCACAAATTGGAAATTCATTCCTTATATGAAACTTCTATTATTTGAAAACAAATAGTTTTCATTTTGGAAAATCTGATTCATTTATACGAGTTAAAGTTCTTGGGTTAAATTCAAATTCTCAAAACCATACTTTTAAAATGGTTTAACTTCATATAAACACATTTTTAACATTTTTAACCGTAATTTCCAACCATGGAATTCAATTCCTTATTTTGAATTCAAATTCAAATTAAATTATTTAAATTGGAAATTTTACCAAGTTATTCAAAATAACTTTCATCTTAAAAACCCCATTTCAAAAGCTTTAACATTTAACCCAAATCCATTTCAAAAATCAATTGAAATTAAAATTTCAATTTCAAAAACATTAATTTTAAATTATTTGTGACTTAACCGATTTCCACGTGAAATCCATATTTGTGTGTGTATGGTGTAGTCCAGGGGTTTCACACAGTAGTGCAACATCATTCAATCATCACAGATCAGAATACAGAAATATAGTTGATAAGCGATATGAGATATAATGCTTATCTTTTCATTCACAGATCACAGATCATATACATATGTATCACAAATAAATGAATAGATTAAACACAGTTCAATCCACAGAACAAAATATCACATATTAGATAGGACAATCAATTCAAGGTATCTCATACAATACAATCATTCATAAGTAAGGTCAAGCATTCAACAATCATTTATAAGCAGGATTAATTAATTGTCTAATTCCAATTAATTCAATTCATTTCCAATTGAATTAGTTACTTATGAATTAGTTGTCCAATCCTGATTAATTAATTACAAGTCATTTGATATAAATTAATTAATCAATCACCTTAATTATTTAAATTATTCTTAATTAATCATATTAATTAAATTTACCTTTAAACCAATTACATAATTACTTAACCCCTTAATTGCTTTCATTAAGTAATTAACAATTTACAATTGATTATCTGAATTAACTAATCTAATTAATTATCAAAATTAATCACATTAATTTAATTACTTAATAATTCCTAGTTAATTATCTTCATTAACTAATAACATTTCTTTAATTACTTTCTTAAGAAATTATCTTAGATTAATTCATTATTAATCATTTCTAATTATAAATTAATCTAAATTATTTATTTATAAATTAATTAAATCATTCTTTAATTACCTTATTAATCTAAATCATTTTATTACCTTAATTATCTCTAAGATAATTAATTTCTTTATTAATGATTTCATTAACATTTAAGTGTATTTTAAACATTACACTTTAAATTTAAATTCAAATTCCATTTTGAATTTAAGATTCAAAATGAATATATATTTAAACATTTACCAAATTTAAATATCCACTTATAAACCTATATAAGAAAGTTCTAACTAAATTACTTAAATTTTTATTTAAAATTTAAGCTTTAAAATACATTACATTTTATCTTGAAAATTCTAGTTAAAACAATTTATTTAACTTTTCACTCAAAATTAAGAAAACCTTTATAAAAGAATTTTATCAAAATCAAGTTAAACATTTGTTTGAAAAAAAATATACTTTTAAAAGCTATTTAATTTAAACTTGTTTAAAACACATTCAGATTTAAAACTAATTTAAATTTCCAGATTTGGGTTCAAAGAGACACGAATCCATATTTTAAATTTTGTTTTAAACTTTGATTTTAAACTTTGTTTTAAAATCTTGATTTAAAACTTTATTTCATTTCAGATTTTGAATTCAAAAATGAATTTGAATTCACACTTCAAACTGAATTTAAACTTTGTTTAAATCTAGTACACAAATTTAAATTTCATTTAAATTTGTTTTAAAATTCAAATTACTGTCAGGTTTTACAAAACTCTGAAACAAACAACTGACTCGAGTCAAACAAGATTTGCTTCGAGTCATTTCCTCTTCTACTTCGAGTCAAGTACTCGAATAACTCGAGTCTACCCCGAGTGCGAACTACCCAGCAACATCAGATTAGCGAATGGCACATGCGCACGTGTACGATCGAACGACGATGCTCTGACCATCGATACCCCCAGCATCACGTCGGCGACAACTACTATGACCCATTCGTCCCCTCAGATCAACAAAATCAACAGCCAATCGAAAATGAGTCGATCAGTCACAAATTGGAAACCATCCAGATTGGGAAAAACTTCCATTCGCCATCGCCTATGACCACCGAGTCTCACGCCGACCAACCCAAAGCTGCCCCACATTCCCTCGCTCCGATCCCCCTATATGCGATCACCTCTGGTGCATCGTCTATGACGTACAAGCCCCGACAATCCCAACGACCAAAACCAATCAGAAAACCCTAAAACACCTCCGACGAACCACCTCGTTCGTCTAGAAATTCTCTCGCTAATTTTCCTAAAATCTATGACGCACGAGCCATCTCTAGGCCAAGTCTCGACCAACTTCCTCTCGCCGATCGCCTGAAAACACTCGAAACCCAATTCCAGTTCATCATTCGATTCCACCCAGAATACCAACTTAGAAATCCTTATTTTATTTTTAAAAATCATATATTTTGATAACGAATTAGATTATATACCTGAAACAACAAGTTATTAAAGTTGAGATTTTGATATATTTAAACTTCTACTGTTCTTCTTCCTTCCTATTAAAACTACTATTAGATTTTCACTGGAAATATTTTTAAATCAAATACCTTGTCATTACAATCAAGTTTGATTTATACATCTAGGTCTAACAAGAATCAGGAAGAGATATATTGAATTCTTTTGATCAAGTTTGAACCCTATAAACTGGAAACAGAGCTATGCATATATATATATATATAGACATACACACCAAACCAATACATATTCATACATACACAAGTATCAGATTTCATTTATCACAACCTTATCACAAATAATATCCATAAGCATCAAGATAAAAATAGATTTGAGTTTTGAATAGAGATGTTTACTCACCTTAGTTAACAGAGAACACTACAGGCTTTTCTTTTGATTTCCTGGAACTGTAAATTTGAAATTTTGCTTTGCTAATGAAGTTGAACTCTTTGCATGCTTGATACTTATTACAGCTTTGAAAATGTTTGAAGAATTTGAGAAAATGTTTACAAGTATGCTCAGCCTTGTGAACGAAAGCTGTACATATATAGAAAGAAAGAGGTGTGCAGGTACAAGATTTTCTTTTATTTGGTCAGGGATATTTCTTTCTTATGGAGGCTGAGGTGATTTCTTTGCTTGTACTAGAGATGATGGCATTAAATGCCTTGGTCCCTTTTCAAGTTTACATATACCATTTCTTAATTTTGTATGTACAACTTGCATATACTTTTGTCTTATTTTGTCTTATTCTTATGCATATACATATTGCTATAGTATTTTTACTTGCCTGGTTTTCTTTCTATCCTATGTGCTTCTATAAAGTTGTTTTAAAATTATCTTAAGTGTTTATTTTATAGTTTTACATCCATAATTCTATTTAAGATATTCCTTTCTATTTTTAAATTTAACTACCAAATACTTAATTGATAATTATTTATTACTTATTACTTATGTTGTTAGAATTTAGCAAATGTTCTACTTTCTATTTTTATTAAAATTTATCTTATATTAATTATTATTATTTTACTTCATATTTATTGTCTTATATTTATTTTATAAATTCAAACCATTATTAACCATCAATTCTAATATTTATTATTATCATTATTTTTAAACCATTTATTTCTAACCCATTTATTTAAGATTTAAATTCAAATCAAATATATACATATATATTCAATTTTGCTCATATATGCCTGTATACATATATATTCACATATATACAATATTTACAATATTTTTAAATTTAAATGATTTATACAAAATTCATTTTAATTCGGGGAAACTCGCATCACTTTAATCGATTAATTTTACAATTTTTGTTCAAAAATTTATTTAATTATCAATTCAAATATATATAAAATTCAGGGTCGTTACAACCTTCCCCCCTTAAGAAATTTCGTCCTCGAAATTTACCAGGGAGACACAAAGATATATGAAGAATATTCCATCAAATTAACTGAACATTTATTCTGCATTTGGCTTACCAAATCAGAATATCAATAATGGATACGAGAACGAATCTGTTTGAATTTTTCACAAGATATTCGGGTTTATCCAGATCTACGAAATATGCAGTGACATTGGTCAGTTCAAAAGGATAACTAACCATCCGTAGAATATATCCGGACCCAAAGAATAGATAGATATATGGATACAATTCCAAAATTTTCAGTTTAGAAACTAAAGTATACCTATCAACCATAGCAAACAAAGTAACCAATTCATCCATACAAACAATTTGGCCTATCTGGAGTTTATGTCCCATATTAATATATCAAATCTCTTCTTGGATCTACCAGAAACTATCAAAGAATTAGAAAAGATGACGAATAAAAGAGATTGATAGAGAAAAGATTGTTTCCTTGTTGTTACAGGGTATTGACCATTTATATTGACCATTTATAGTCGTATTCCCCTGTCCCCTATCTCATCCTCTTCTTGCACTCATACTTACTATCAGTGGATGGTAAGAGAATTCATTGAGGCATACGGATGGATATCTTAGAGATTACTCATTCTAGGGTATACTTCACCCTATCTCTAATGAGCTACTTAATGTGTTATACTCCTGAGCTAAAGTTTTACCCTCAGCTCTGATACCAATTGTAAGAGTCCAAAAACTCGGCCTTCGAAAATCGGCACCCGTACTTCACTGGTACTCAAAATGCCATAGATTCAAACGCCGAATCTGGCTTCCCGGAGATTATAACACCATTAAGTATAACAACACAGCGGAATAAAAAAAATAGATGATATCATATACAACTCCAATGAATACAATATCCAGAATGATATACAACAATGATATCAATATGATACAACAATATCAGAGATAAATAATGATACAGCGGAAAACAGAAGTGATAACTCCAAATGATCAGTCGGAGAGGCTGAGTCCAACCACTCCAATATCAGCTCGAACCATCATCACGTAAAACAAAGGTAAGCGATGTCAGTCGTGATCTCCAAAACTGAACTAGCTCCAATGTCAACTGAACCTGATTATCTGAAAAACCCAACTCTAGACTGCTCGTGTGGAAAATTATGGGCACCCAGAGTTTAGGAAGGGAACAATAAACTCCGAGTCAGTCATGGGACTGGTGTGAGTAACAAAAACAGTTTATCTTTAAACAACAACAAAAGAATTCTAAACATTGAAATCCGCAATGCTTTTGGAAAAGGAAACTACCATAAGACCTCTCGCCACACACACAATACAAACGCAGAATTGGAGGAGATTTCTTCTTATGATAGTCAAACATGCTTACTACGCAAAATCATTGGATTATTATTATTAGTGTATAGTGGAAAACATTTTGAAAGTATAATATTAATCTTAGCCAACATACGACCAGTATCGTATGCCTACTATAGCTACCACCTAAACAGTGGTGACCACCATAAGTAAATGGAAGGTTCTACAAATAAAACCATACAGGGTTCGTATTGGAAATTAGATTTCCAACAAATGATCAGGCTAAGGAACTTCCTATGCCACGTAGGAACGCCTCTGGCGGGACGCTTCGAGAGACAACCTGCTTTCTGCCAACACAAGGCCGGGTTACCTTTGTAACTAGGTAACTCACGAATATGCCATTCCCCGGTCCTTTGGGACCTTTATCCGAGCGCTCGATAACCAACATCACACAGTAATAAATAAAGTGTGTCCACATGAGTAAGTATCTGGGCTCCATACCATGATACCACCCTTTTCCAGAAGGAAATGACATACCCTAAAGGGCGCGACCCTCATAACCTTGTCGCATCATTCCTGTTTCGACCATTTCCGGTCTGTGAGGTTCGATGAGGTCTCGTCCACAAAGCTACGCTTTTTCACAAAGCCGTGCTTTGATCACAAATGATCAATAAATGATCAACACACAACAACACTCAGCATGCCACATTACCAAATTGGAAGTATATCGCTAATAACCTTCAACTACATAACCTCTGAGCTCGTACGTCTCAGAGAAGGGTGTTAAGCTAAGAGAATAAATTCTCCGCCACCATCAGATATGTATTTGAAAGAAATATGCTTTATATCTCAAAGTGTAATGTCAGACATGTAACCATACAAGTTTGTTCCGGGTTCGAACAGAACCGAAGGCACTTCCAAAGAAGCCCTTGAAAATCCGGATAATTTTCTAATCACGTCCGGACTTCCCATCACAAAGGGTGATCAAATCTCTATATCGGGGACCAGTCGATGCAGAGACATTCGACGAGTTGTCCTTTCGTTTTAGAAAATTTCCGGTCTTCACCACCGGTCTTCAAATGCAATCCATATACGACGTATCATCATTCGGAATGACACAAAGGTCCTCTCCCGGCTAATCCGAATAGTGAGCGTAATATTTAAAAACATATGGATATTGGGATTTCAATTAAGTCACAACTTATTACCCAAAACTTTTCTTTCAAATGGTTTAAACACGTTACCATTTTCAAATCTTTTAACAAAAAGGTTCATTTTAACAACCTTCAACAGTTTAAACAATTTCCACACTTTAATCTTTTAAACAAAAGATTCATTCACAGATTTTCCCAAATTAATTCCCATTTCAATTTGATTAACTCGTTAAATCTTTAAATCAAAGATTTAACTCATAGTTTTCAAAACAATTTCATTTCGAATGGTTTAAACAAATCACCATTTTAAATCTGTTAAAAATAAACAGATTCAATTTATAGCTTTCAAAACAATTCACTCAAAACTTGGAAAACCATTTTTCTTTTCAATTTGAAATTCTTTTATCACAAATTGGAAATTCATTCCTTATATGAAAGCTTCTATTATTTGAAAACAAATAGTTTTCATTTTGGAAAATCTGATTCATTTATACGAGTAAAAGTTCTTGGGTTAAATTCAAATTCTCAAAACCATACTTTTAAAATGATTTAACTTCATATAAACACATTTATAACATTTTTAACCGTAATTTCCAACCATGGAATTCAATTCCTTATTTTGAATTCAAATTTAAATTAAATTATTTAAATTGGAAATTTTACCAAGTTATTCAAAATAACTTTCATCTTAAAAACCCTATTTCAAAAGCTTTAACATTTAACCCAAATCCATTTCAAAAATCAATTGAAATTAAAATATCAATTTCAAAAACATTAATTTTAAATTATCTGTGACTTAACCGATTTCCACGTGATATCCATATTTGTGTGTGTATGGTGTAGTCCAGGGTTTCACACAGTAGTGCAACATCATTCAATCATCACAGATCAGAATACAGAAATATAGTTGATAAGCGGTATGAGATATAACGCTTATCTTTTCATTCACAGATCATAGATCATATACATATGTATCACAAATAAATGAATAGATTAAACACAGTTCAATCCACAGAACAAAATATCACATATCAGATAGGACAATCAATTCAAGGTATCTCATACAATACAATCATTCATAAGTAAGGTCATGCATTCAACAATCATTTATAAGCAGGATTAATTAATTGTTTAATTCCAATTAATTCAATTCATTTCCAATTGAATTAGTTACTTATGAATTAGTTATCCAATCCTGATTAATTAATTACAAGTCATTTGATATAAATTAATTAATCAATTACCTTAATTAATTAAATTACTCTTAATTAATCATATTAATTAAATTTACCTTTAAACCAATTACATAATTACTTAACCCCTTAATTGCTTTCATTAAGTAATTAACAATTTACAATTGATTATCTGAATTAATTAATCTAATTATTTATCAAAATTAATCACATTAATTTAATTACTTAATAATTCCTAGTTAATTATCTTCATTAACTAATAACATTTCTTTAATTACTTTTTGAAGAAATTATCTTAGATTAATTCATTATTAATTATTTCTAATTATAAATTAATCTATATTATTTATTTATAAATTAATTAAATCATTCTTTAATTACCTTATTAATCTAAATCATTTTATTACCTTAATTATCTCTAAGATAATTAATTTCTTTATTAATGATTTCATTAACATTTAAGTGTATTTTAAACATTACACTTTAAATTTAAATTCAAATTCCATTTTGAATTTAAGATTCAAAATGAATATATATTTAAACATTTACCAAATTTAAATATCCACTTATAAACCTATATAATAAAGTTCTCACTAAATTACTTAAATTTTTAATTAAAATTTAAGCTTTAAAATACATTACATTTTATCTTGAAAATTCAAGTTAAAACAATTTATTTAACTTTTCACTCAAAATTAAGAAAACCTTTATAAAAGAATTTTATCAAAATCAAGTTAAACATTTGTTTGAAAACAAATATACTTTTAAAAGCTATTTAATTTAAACTTGTTTAAAACACATTCAGATTTAAAACTAATTTAAATTTCCAGATTTGGATTCAAAGATACTCGAATCCATATTTTAAATTTTGTTTTAAACTTTGATTTTAAACTTTGTTTTAGAATCTTGATTTAAAACTTTATTTCATTTCAGATTTTGAATTCAAAAATGAATTTGAATTCACACTTCAAACTGAATTTAAACTTTGTTTAAATCTAGTACACAAATTTAAATTTCATTTAAATTTGTTTTAAAATTCAAATTACTGTCAGGCTTTACAAAACCCTGAAACAAACAACTGACTCGAGTCAAACAAGATTTGCTTCGAGTCATTTCCTCTTCTACTTCGAGTCAAGTACTCGAATAACTCGAGTCTACCCCGAGTGCGAACTACCCAGCAACATCAGATACGCGAATGGCACCTATGCACGTGTACGATCGAACGACGATGCTCTGACCATCGATACCCCCAGCATCACGTCGGCGACAACTACTACGACCCATTCATACCCTCAGATCAACGAAATCGTCAGCGAATCGAAAACGAGTCGATTGGTCACAAACTGGAACCCATCCAGATTGGGAAAAACTTCCATTCGCCATCGCCTCCGACCACCGAGTCTCACGCCGACCAAACCAAAGCTGCTCCACGTTCCCACACTCCGATCCCACTATATGCGATCGCCTCTGGTGCATCGTCGATGACGTACGAGCCCCGACAATCCCAACGACCAAAACCAATCAGAAAACCCTAAAACACCTCCGACGAACCACCTCATTCATCTAGAAATTCTCTCGCTAATTTTCCTAAAATCTATGACGCACGAGCCATCTCTAGGCCAAGTCTCGACCAACTTCCTCACGCTGATCGCCTGAAAACACTCGAAACCCAATTCCCGTTCATCATTCGATTCCACCCAGAATACCAACTTAGAAATCCTCATTTTATTTTTAAAAATCATAGATTTTGATAACGAATTAGATTATATACCTTAAACAACAAGTTATTAAAGTTGAGATTTTGATATATTTAAACTTCTACTGTTCTTCTTCCTTCCTATTAAAACTACTATCAGATTTTCATTGGAAATATTTTGAATCAAATACCTTTTCATTACAATCAAGTTTGATTTATACATCTAGGTCTAACAAGAATCAGGAAGAGATATATTAAATTCTTTTGATCAAGTTTGAACCCTGTAAAACTGGAAACAGAGCTATGCATATATATATACAGACATACACACCAAACCAATACATATTCATACATACACAAGTATCAGATTTCATTTATCACAACCTTATCACAAATAATATCCATAAGCATCAAGATAAAAACAGATTTGAGTTTTGAATAGAGATGTTTACTCACCTTAGTTAACAGAGAACACTATAGGCTTTTCTTTTGATTTCCTGGAACTGTAAATTTGAAATTTTGCTTTGCTAATGAAGTTGAACTCTTTGCATGCTTGATACTTATTACAGCTTTGAAAATGTTTGAAGAATTTGAGAAAATGTTTACAAGTATGCTCAGCCTTGTGAACGAAAGCTGTACATATATAGAAAGAAAGAGGTGTGGAGGTACAAGATTTTCTTTTATTTGGTCAGGGATATTTCTTTCTTATGGAGGCTGAGGTGATTTCTTTGCTTGTACTAGAGATGATGGCATTAAATGCCTTGGTCCCTTTTCAAGTTTTGTAACAACCCGCATATTTGACGATTGTGTATTTGAATATCTTATTTAAGTATTTTAATCGTTAATCGGATTTTAGTCCGAAAAGCTACTTTTTGCATACGGTCAAATTAGGACTCGAGACCACTTCCATTGAGTTCAAAATGACGTTTGCGATCTTTTTAAGTATAAACTTTGATATGTTTGGAGATAGTAAAATTTTGCTACTTTTCCACTTAGGGCTTTGGTTTGTGTTTCAGCTCATTTAACCCAAGTCTGACCCCATCTTCTCCTCATTTCTTCATTTCTATTTCCTAATACTCAAGATTTTACAACAATGGAGAGAGGAATGGGAAATTAAAACTCCAAACCCTAGTTTTCTTTTGCAAATCAAGTTCTAGCTCCAAACTAATAGTAGAAGCTTTGGTAAGCCTCCTCTTCTTCTTCTCCAACTCGTTCTCTTATCAATTTCAGAAATTCCTAAACCTAACTTAGGAAATGTTACTCTTTTTAGCCTTGATTCAAGGTTGTTGAGTTGGAATTGAAGTGTGGTTGCTCTCGCCATTTGCTCTATAGCTTCTTCTTCATTTGTTTTGGGTTTAAAGGTGAGATTTTTATCTCACATCTATGCCTATAAATATCTTTGTTGTTAGGTATGAATTCCTATCACCTATTTCGTGTTCACTTGTTGTGATTTGAATTGGTTTTGTGAATTCTTCAATTTTGGTGTTTTGGTCCAATTTCATGAAAATCCTTCTTTGGAAATTTGGACATTGATATTCGGAGTGTATCGAGAAGCCTTTAAGGCCGGGTTGTCGTTGGGCGTAAATCCTTAGTCGTCATGGCTCGTCCGATCGCTTCCGATACGTTTTGGCCACTTTGGCCTAGGCAAAATATTGCCCAGACCAGGTGACCAAACGTCTGGTGACCAAGTCTAGACGTCTGGTTTGGACCTGGAGAGAAAAATGTATGCACCCATTTTATAAAAAAATGCCAGACACTATTTCCAGACGTCTGAAACTCAAGATATGACGTCTGGATGAGTCTCAGACGTCTGCCTTGAGGTTTCAAACGTTTGGGGTTTCTTTGGAGAATTTCCAGAGAATGAAACCAGACGTCTGGATCTGAAACCAGACGTCTGGCTATGACTCAGACGTCTGATTTTCTATTTCAGACGCCTAGGCGGGTTTTTTTTTTGGGGTTTCCAGAAACTAAACCCAGACGTCTAGGTTTCAAACCAGACGTCTGGGTTTCAAACCAGACGTCTGGACTGTTCATTTTTTTCCTGTTTAGGATGTCTTTGATTATATTTCCAAAGTTTATCGATTTTGATTGATCCGATTAGTTGTTATCATTTTTATTGACTCTGATGACTTCTTCTTCGGGATTTTTGGGAATATCCACTTTGATGGATTCGGTATCGATTTCTATGGATTTGCTTCACATCTTCGAATGTGAATTTTTAATGATTGATTGTTTCCACAATCATTTCTATGATTTGTCACTTTAAAAATATAAAGGTTTTCTATTCTAGTAGTAAATATCAAAACTCTTTCATTAAAACGATTTCAACACTATTTTATTACAAAGCTCGTTTCTTAAACCGTTTTTCCAATCTACTAGTATATACAAACCTTTACCTCATTCGTATGAGAAAATATAATTAAACGGCCTAGCAAAACAAGTGGTATGAAACGCTTGCGTTTACTTCGTCGGTTAATTTTTGGACTTGTTCGATTGAATCTTTTGTGACAATTTTCTAGTGGAGATCTACAGTTTGTTCGTAAATATTTAAGTTAAGCAAGTGGTTATGGGACATGAAGCTAAACTCATATATTTACTAGCTTAGTGTAATTGACACTTCTTGATGATCGATGACGATCATTTTATGGTTTAGACTAGCGATTGAGCGATGTCTCTTTCTCTGCGAGGGAGACTAGACCCCGCTTGGGTGATGTTCTACTCACATATATAGGGCCACACCCCATGGTCTTTAGGCCATCCATGTGTCAAAGGCCTTCGGGCCATCCGTGTGTTCGGAAAATTAAATGGATAGCTTCCATGAGATAGATTCTCGTCCGTGTGCTCGGACTTCCCCCTTTTAGTGATTTCTGGATTTCGTGTGTTGATTTCTGGGATTTGTTCTGGATTTCGTGTGTTGATTTCTGGATTTAGTGCTTCACCAACTATCATGGTTTTCATTGATATGCTTTATCAACTTTTCTGTATTGGTGAATTCATGTGTCATTACCTTTTTATGTGTTTGGATCTTTGAGAAGATTCTTGTGATATTGGTTAATCCCTTGTTGATTATCATTTACATACTTATAGTAGTATGCCATCATGGTTATATATGTTTATGCTATACCCCTTATTCTATATCATGTCATCTGATATTTATAGTTAGACTGATCCGTTTATTATTTTCTTATAAATAATACTCGGGTCAGACCGAGATGTTACAGGTGCTTCTGCTTGACTTCTCTTCAGGATTATTCTGACTTTTGGCTAACTACATAGATTAGTAGTTTTTGGATGTACACATTTGAGATATAGACTCTATGTTGTGTATTTATCTTTTGTATAGCACGTGATGTTATTCTTTTGTATTATCGTGGATCTTTCTGACCACTACTCTGATGTACACTTTCATGTGTTATATATTTATTCATATCTTCTTCCGCCTTTGTGATATGGATGTCTGTGACTGATTTATGTTATGATTATTTCTATATTTGTCTCCGAAGATTATATATAGCCACCGTGTGATAGCTTTCTGTTTGTATCGATATGTCGGATTTCCTCTTTAAAAGATATGCATCCTGTTCTATCTGACATATTGGTGCTCGCACAAAGAAGTTACATGGAAGGTCGCTCCTCCACAGCCTTATTTTCCGTGCTAATTGACAGCACTACATCGTAGTGTTCTTGGCTAGCGTAGGTATAGAGGTGGGGCGTCACAGCTTGGTATCAGAGCCAAACTTCGAAACAATGTAGAATAACTTAACAAGGATCATTGTCCTAAGTCCTTCTTAGGAGTTGTACCTTAGGATTAATTCGAGTCTTCGTACCGATTCATCCTATTTTCTTTTATGATTCCTTGTTTTATCTACCAAGATTGCTTGATAGTCATTCTGAGAATAACCTTTTTCTTCTTCCTCCTTTCTTAAAGAAGAAGAGATGGTTAATTCTGGCAGTCCTAGCGCTAGTCAATCCAGTAGTCCTTCTCTAGATGGCATATTCATGTCTGCCCAACAACTTTTGGATCTTTCTAAGAATCAAAGGTTTATCTGTGCTTTGTGTAAGAATCCCGAAATGGTTTTACCTCTGAAACTTGAAGTTCCTTTCAATCAACTTGTGGATATCACTCTTCGACATGAAGAGGCTGATAAAGGAATTAATAGTGATATTGGGATTTCCAAGAAGAGGCATATTAAGTTCAAAAGCCCTTATCCCGATAAGAAGGTAAAGCAACCTACTTTGGTAGCAAAGACTCCAAACTCTTTTTGTAGAGGATGCTACAATTGTAATTCTAAGTACCACTACGCAAAGGAGTGTCCGGAACCACTCTTTTGTCGTTATTGCAAAAATTCAAGTCATCATATTTCTGTTTGCCCCGTACTTCTGAGCAAGAAGAAAACGGAACCAGAAACTTTGGTAGCCAAGACCCCTACCCCAAGTCGTAAACAATGCTATAATTGTGGTTCCACGGACCATTATGTTATTAAGTGCCCGAAACCCCTTTATTGCCGCTATTGCAAAAGCTCGGGTCATTACTTATCTATATGTCCCAAGCTTCCAAGCAAGAGAGGAAGAAAGCTGCAAGCCCCTAGCAACTCTTCTCTTGGTCAAGGTATTTCTTATTCAACCCTTGATTTCACTTGTTTTGTGATTATCCTATTCGAGTTCTTTTTGATAAGGGTTCATCTTATCATTTTTATATCAAAAGAACTTGTTGAATTCTTTTTCTTTGAAACATTTTGGACTTGATGACTTCTTTGAGAATTGCGTATCCGGTTGGTGAATCCGCAACACTAAATTTGCTTTTTATTGATGTCGAAATTATTTCATGTGATTTTTTCTTTCCGTACCGATTTGCATGTTATGCGTTGTTAGGTTTCGGAAATTGATTTGCGTAAAAGGATTGGCTTCATCATTATGAGGCCCATATCCTATTTTTTAGTATGGACTATTCTTTTTCGACATTTTCAATCTGTTAAGCAGATTCATATTTTTCCTTTGTGACTTCGATTCCAAATTGATGGCATCATTTTATTCTTAAAGCTCACATGATGAGGAAAGTGTTATTTCTCTCATTCATGTAGTTTGAGAATTTTCCGGTATTTTTGAGTTTGTCTTAGGATCATCACCTAAGCAATATTTTGAGAGGTGTTAAGGTCTTTCCAGCTCAACCTTGCCACCGGTTTTCATTGGCTACGAGTTGCGGGAGTTAGCATTCCACTTACCACATTCCGCACTCGTTATGATTCTTATGAATGACTTATTATGTCATTCGGTTTATCCAGCTTATCTCATCCAATTTATAAATCGAGTATTCTATGAATATCTCAATAATTCCATTCTTGTATTTATTAATTTTGGATGAAAATAGAAATTTAAAAGTTTGCAAATCTTTTTCATAAGATTTATTTATAAGTACAATTTGATTGTTAATCTTAAACAAGCAAAGAATATTCTCAAAACTTTTAAGAAATATTTTCATCATATAGAAGATGATTTTGTGTTGTATTGCCCATTTAGTGTTTTAAGAATTCTGGTCGGTGTGCTTGATCAACGCTATCGATAGGGATTTCCTAAACGCTTTGATGAGACAATCAGACACAATAAATTTACTTGTAAAATGTAATTTTTTCTATAAAGGTAATTGTGATTTTGAAAGTTTTAGCTTTTCGGGAAAGAAGATTAAATTCTTTCTTTTCGGTACTCTTATCCTTGTGATTCCTGATGGGAACCAAAACTTTATCTTTAGTACCAATGCTAATCGTATTGGTTTGGATGCCATTCTCTTGCAAAAGAGAGCGCGCAATCACTTGTGCTTCTAAATCCTAAAAGCCGATCGAAACTAGGTATGTCACTTATGATCTGGTGTTCGCGGCTGTTGTTTTTGCTTTCAGTGTTTGGCATCACCATCTTGGGGGAGAAATTGTTCTCCACCTCGATTATAACTCATTGGGATATCTATTTTCTCATAAGGAACTTAATTTGTGTCAACAATGTCGGCTCGAGTTCCTTACATCTTATGATCTTGATATTTTTTGTTTACTCCCGGATGGGAGAATCGTGTTGCCGATACCCTTAGTCTTTAGCAACAAGCAGTTATTTCTCTGATGATATCCGAATGGAATGATCTCGAGATTTCCTCCACTTTGAGATTCGAGATCGTGAATTCTAATTCATGTTCATCTCTTGTTTTATGTAGCCTTGAGGCTCATCCTTCTCTTTTAGACCGCATTCTTGAAGCTCAAAGGCTAGATCCCGAATTGGCTCTTCTTGGTCAAAATATTAAGGATAAAGTTGATATTGTAGGTTTAAAAGACTTTGATATTGATTCTCGTGGCGGCATTCGAAAATTTGGTAGACTTATCGTACCAAATATTAGTGATCTTCGTAAAGATATTCTAGAAGATTCTCATCGTTCTAAATATTCCATTCATCCCGGTAGTAGTAAAATGTACGCGGATATGAAGCGACTTTATTATTGGGAGGGAATTAAATTTGATATTGCTAACTTTGTTAAGTGTTGCATGACTTGCCAACTTGTCAAGGCCGAACATCAAAGGCCTGGTGGGTTATTGCAACCATTGGAAATTCCAATTTGGAAGTGGGATCAAATTTCCATGGATTTTATTGATGGCCTTCCCCGTTCTCGTTCGGGTCATGATAGCTTATGGGTGATTGTTGATAGACTTACTAAATCCGCACATTTTATTCCCGTTCGGTCGAACCGAACCGTTCCTCTTCTGGCCAAACTCTTTATCAAAGAAATTGTTAAATTTCATGGAGTTCCTACTTCAATTGTTAGCGATCATGATCCATTGTTCACTAGTGGATTCTGGAAGAGTCTTCAAAAAGCTTTGGGAATGAAGCTTAATTTTAGCACCGCTTATCACCCCTAGTCCGATGGATAAACTGAGCGTGTGAATCAAACTCTTGAAGATCTTCTTCGTTCTTGTGTGCTTGATTTCGGTGGAAGTTGGGAAGATCATATTTCTCTTGTCGAATTTTCCTATAATAACAGCTTCCAATCTAGTATTGGTATGTGTTGGGTAAATTTCTCACCCAGGGGATCTCAAGACCAAGAAGAGCTAGGCTTCATCCGGCATCCCTACCACTGCCGAACTAGACATCACCGGACCACAGAACTGCCAGACCAGAGCTCACCTCCCATGCTTCGCCGAACCAGCTCACCTCCCATGCTTCGCCGAACCAGCTCACCTCCCATGCTTCGCCGAACCAGCTCACCTCCCATGCTTCGCCGAACCAGCTCACCTCCCATGCTTCGCCGAACCAGCTCACCTCCCATGCTTCGCCGAACCAGCTCACCTCCCATGCTTCGCCGAACCAGCTCACCTCCCATGCTTCGCCGAACCAGCTCACCTCCCATGCTTCACCGAACCAGCTACCTCCCATGCTTCGCCGAACCAGCTCACCTCCCATGCTTCGCCGAACCAACTCACCTCCCATGCTTCGCCGAACCAGCTCACCTCCCATGCTTCGCCGAACCAACTCACCTTCCATGCTTCGCCGAACCAACTCACCTCCCATGCTTCGCCGAACCAGCTCACCTCCTACCACCGGACCAAGACGTGCCAGGCCAGATCACATCAGCCCAGGCCCACCAGCAGCTATATACATCCAAGACCCCTGCTCCCACCCTCACTCTATAAATAGAGGGGCAGGGGTACAACAATGGGGACAAGTTTTGAGAGCTCAAGCATGGAGAGAACTTTCAAACAACTTTCTTTTACTTGTATCAAAGCTTTGTACTTGTAATCAAAAGAAGAGAAGAGAAATAACATATAAAGTGGACGTAGGCACATTCTGGCTGAACCACTATAAATCTACGTGTCTTTTTATAGTTTAGCCCCTGCTTTTCATATATTTGCATAAATCACCCAAATTACTAAGAACAACGTAAGATCTACTAAATCATACGACTTTGAGGTGTTTGTCCATTTTTTGTGCAAACATTTTTGGTGCTTTCACTGAGAAATAGAAACTCGAAGCTTCAGCTTCATCCACTTAACAGTTTTCCTAACGGCATCATTCGCCACTCAGAAAACATGCCTCCCAAACAGAGAAAAGATGTTAATAAAGGAAAAAACATCGCATCCAGCAGTCTTCCAGATCCAGCTGTCACGAATCAAGGAAATCATCCTCCTCCAGTAGCAGAACCAAATGAAGGACAGGCTAACCCAACCACTCCTGCTACAGGACAGCCTGCAGCCATCACTAGGGCAGATCTAGACAGGGTTGTGGCTGAAGTAACTAACCGCTTCACATCCCAGCAAGAAGCTTTTGTGGACCATCTCATGTCACGCTTAAGGGACGCTGAAGAATCCAACCGCAACACTGAATCATGGGGCGAGTCCCAGTCTGGAGGATCTCAGAGACAACAAAGATTTTCCTTCTTCGAAGGAGCTAACGGCAGAAGTAGCCATGGTAGGAGCCGAGACCGAGCACAGCCCGAAGTTAGGCCTGAGGAAACGTTCGGTACCGAACCCAACGGGGGAGGTACCGGGCGAAGGTCAACTGTAGCTGAGCCTGTCATGCTGCCTAACCACAGAAACGCCAATGAACGGGGCCGAGCTAGAGCCCAGCCCGAAGTTGGACCCGAGGAGGTGCTTAGATCAGAACCCAGCAGGGGAAGATCAAGGCAAGGGCCAACTGTAGCTGACCCGAGCATGCTCCCAGAAGACCAAAGGCAGCCACTGGAAAATATGAGGAATGATAGACGATACCATCCCTACAGATCATTTGGACGGAATCAATCCCACAGAACAGAGCCAAACTCATTTCTATCTGCTCCAAGTTCTGATGAAAGGATGGCACGCTTATTCAGAGAGTGTGTCCAACGGGAGCAAAGAGATCGAGGGATAGGCGCTAGGGTAACCAGCCCTTTCGCCCGCAATATCGAAATTGCTATCACCCCCCGAGAATGGAAGATGCCAACAATGGAACTCTACAAAGGAACCTCCGACCACGTTGTACACTTACAGAAGTACACGCAACATATGCTCATGAGTGGAGCAACAAAGGGAGTACTGTGCAAATGCTTTCCGCTCTTCTTAGCAGATCTCGCTACCTCCTGGTTCTGTCATCTACCCCAGGGATCCATCAGCTCGTGGGAAATGTTGAAAGAAAAGTTTATCAGTCAGTTCTGCATCCATGTGGAACAACCTAAGGACGCTTATTCCTTATCCAGCGTCAAACAGAAACCTGGAGAAAAACTACAGCAATACCTAACCCGATTCAATGCCGCAGCAGCCGCAGTCCAAGATGCCGATGAGAAGCTTGTCTTAATGGCCCTCTGTAGTGGTGTGCATCCGGATACTAAATTCGCTAGAAGACTAACAAAAGAAAAACCAACTACTTTACCCGATTTCTTCCATGAAGCCAGGAAATATATGAGGCTTGAAGACGCTGCCACTGAGGGGCAGTCAAGGCAACAAAATAAGGCAACTCACAGCAACACGCCCGCTGTAGCAAAGGACATTCGAAGAAATGACTCTAGAGACAATGCTGGGGGCAAGAAGGGAGAAAAAGCGCCTATATCGGCCAGGACCGAGAATCGACACTTACACTCCTTTGAATGAAACCGTCGAAAAACATCTTCCTTGCCACCCAAGGCGAAGTTAGATACGAATGCTCACCGTACAAGAAGGAATCAGATAACGCACAGAAGTCGGGAAAGTTCTGCCGCTTCCACGAATCTCATGGGCATGATACCGATGAATGCCATCATCTCCGGGACCTGATTGAAGAAAACATCAGAAGGAAGAAACTACAACGCTTTCTTGGGAAGGCCAGCCCTGTCTGACTTCCAAATTGTCTTGGCTCCATAGTGCTTAAAGATGAAATTTCCAACGGACAAGTGCGTTCCCTTCTTCGAAGCTCTAAAGAAAGACAAAGGAAAGTTCGAATGGACTGACGAATGCTTAACCGCTTTCCTTAACTTAATCGAAAACCTCCGGAAACCACCGGTACTCTCGACTCCAAGCGAAGGCGAAGAATTATACCTATACCCTGCTGTGTCATCTCACGCCCTAAGTGCTGCCTTGGTAAGGGAAGACAATCGCACACAGCGGCCAGTTTACTTCGTCAGCAAGAGGTTTACTGGGGCAAAAGTCAGATATCATAAACTTGAGAAGCTAGCATACTGTTTACTAATCACATCACGAAAACTGCGTCACTACTTCCAGTCCCATTCCATCAAAGTTCTGACCGATCAACCACTGAGGCAGGTACTCCATCGTCCCGACACTTCTGGGCGACTACTTAAATGGTGCATTGAACTAAGTCGGTATGATATCACCTATCACCCTCACACCGCCATCAAGGGACAAGCCATGGCTGATTTCATTGCAGAATTCACTACCCAACGGGCGTAATGAAGTCAAGAAAATCTTGAGGAAAGCTTCCCGCTACACAATACAGGAGGACACCCTCTATCGGCGCGGATTCTCTAACCCCCTATTAAGGTGTGTCGCTGGAAGGGAAGCCAAGGAAATCTTATCCAACATTCATCAAGGGAGCTGCGGAGATCACATCGGAGGACAGACTTTGGCAAAAAAGATACTCCGATATGGATACTTCTGGACCACCTTAAGCAAGGACGCCTTAGATTTCGTCAGAAAATGTGACAGATGCTAGAAGTTTGCTAAGATTCCGCGACTACCAACAACTGAGATTACTCAAACGACTGGCCCATGGCCCTTTGCAGTATGGGGAATTGACTTAATCGGCAAACTACCAATGGGCAGAGGCGGGGCCAAATATGCTATAGTGACAGTCGACTATTTCACCAAATGGGTGGAAGGAGAACCCCTGAATAAAGTATCTTCAGCAAAATTTATTAATTTCTTGATCAAAAATGTTCTGTGCAGGTACAAAGTCCCATTCAAGATCATATCAGACAATGGACTTCAATTTGACAGGAGGAATTCGCCAACTGGTGCCAAAAGCACGGAATTCACAAAAGCTTCTCATCCGTAGCGTATCCCCAGGCAAATGGAAAAGTCGAAGCCGTCAACAAAATTCTCAAAACTCTAATAAAAAAGAAACTCGAAAAGACAAAAGGCGAATGAGTGGATGAACCTCCTATGGCACTATGGGCCAATCGCACGTCTTTCAGAACATCAACGGGGCATACTCCTTTTCTCTTTGGCATACGGATCGGATGCTATGCTTCCAGTTGAAACTATAGTGCCTTCCCACTATAGGATCCACTACAACCCAGAAGAAAACGAAGAGTTCCTCCTCATGTCTTTGGATCTAATTGAGGAAAGAAGAAATGATGCAGCCCCCCAGGGTAGCAGCTCACAAGCAAAAAGTGGCAACGCAATACAACCCCAAAGTCAAGCATCGTACCTTACAAGAAGGGGATCTTGTCCTCAAGCGAATCTTCCATCGTCCCGGAGCACTAGACCCAATCTGGGATGGATCATATGTAATTCATAAAGATCTCCACAACGGAGCCTATATTTTGTCAACAGTGGACGGAGAGGTGTTCCAGAGGGCATGGAACATCCAACACCTTCGTCGATACTTTTCTTAACTCATACTGCCCATATGAAGTGAATTAACAAAGAGAATCAGTGGACGTAGGCATTTTCGTGCCGAACCACTTTAAAAAACTTGTCTCTTTTAACTTGTTCCTTCATATCTTGGCTGCTTGTTAACTGTATCCTTTTCTGTTGAACAAAATCCTGTGCAAATAGCATTTTCATTCAAGGCGCTCCACAGCGCAACTTCTCCTGGACGAGACCTAACAGGTACTATGCGAATCTATGCCCTCGCCAATGAGACACTTTCGCTCCGGCATCCCTCTGCTGCGAGTTAACTCATTGCTCGCGACGGCCCTTAAAGCCAACTGTAATGAGCCGATTATAAGCCACCGAGAAGGCCGACTATAGCCGAGGCAGCTCATTACGGCGTTAGGCTCGCCGGCAACTGTGAACCGACTATAAGCCCCAACATAAGGTGTGGCCAGCCAGGGGCAGTTCACAGTTGACGATCGGCACCCACGCTAGCCGGCCACAGTAGATCGAATAATACCCACAATTACGGGCCATAATGGCCCGGGTAGTTACTGTGCGCGATCTCGGCTCCGATGTGTCTTAAGTGCGGCTGTGGTAAAAAAGAATTAACTCCCCGCGGAGGCGTAAGATGGGTGACAAATGTCTCCAAGACCCACAGCTAGGGAAAGTGACTACAAAACCCGTTTGCCACGAACTTAAGCACATCGAAGGCCTTCCGTGATTGGAAGTTTTACTATTTCACATATTTCAATTTTACTTAAGAAACTTTTCTCCTATCCTCTGTAACAATCCCTGAAGTGCAGGACACAAAACAAGAGACACTCACTAATAGAAGCGGATACTCACAGCAAGACACTAGACCGCATCCCTTACTCGGTCACGCAGGATATTCAAAGCTGCCATCTACAAGCAAAATATAAAGGACGGTATTTCCTTCTTTCATATATACCTATAATTTGTTCACACCTCACGCTAACCTTGCAAGTCATGAAATTATGTTCTAAACAAGAACCTGACATCAAACACAATCTAATTACAAGAATATGCATAGCTATATTTCTTATGCAACATGTCAAAATAGCAAAAACATTCAAAAGACGACAAAATCAGCTTAAGTTAAAGAATTACACATCAAGAATAGAGCTATTTATTACAAGTAGCAGGAATTACAACCTAAAAGTTACTCTACTGTTTTAAGACTAACATATACAACCATGTCAAGTCCACAAAAAGAATTTTCCAGGCCTAATCAGGGAGCCGGCTGTGTCGGAGTCTTGTCCTTGCCCTATTGCCCACCTGTTCGGTCAGAAAAAGAATTCATTAGTGATAAGCAACCAAGTTAACGGAAAGACTAGAAAGGAAGACTTACCAGCATCTGGTCCTCGATCATCTCGGTCATCATCCTCTACTTGCACACCTGCCTCCTCAGCTGCAAGCAACCGCATGCCCTCCTTCACTGCCACCTTCTCCTCCTTGGTAAACTGGGCAGTAACCGCATCAATCCTGAGGGCCGTACCTATCTACTAGTGACCTCGGGGTGGGCCCATGACGTCCCAGTTCTAACTGAGCTGGGGGCACATCGGAAGGATCTTCTCTGTCCTGGGATTTCTTCTTTTCTGATCGGGTTTCAACTCTGTGAGACATTATCTGCAACGAAAAAGAATACATCTTTAAAAAGGATGTAGAGATATGAAGAAGCGAGTGTGTGCAGTCTAGAATTTCACTCAAAATGCTCAAATTCCTATTGTCATTCGGTATTCATAGTCTCAAGGTTCATTCGGCATTCCCCGTGTAAAATTCATTCGGTAAGGTAAAGGTTAAAATTCATTTGGTATTCAGAGTCCCAAGGTTTATTCGGCATTCCCCGTGTAGAATTCATTCGATGATCCAAATAAGAATACTCATTCGGTACACACGAGTTTCATTCGGCGAGGGGAAGTTAGGTACCTTATTCGGCAGGCTAAAGCAGCTCGGTAGATTGATTCAGCTATGCAACTGATTTGGCTCAAGTCCTTCGTTCGGTAGGAAATAACAAGGGCCCTAGCTCCGTACTTATAGGCGAAGGTGGACCTCCGGACCAACCGATTCAGTACTAGAAGTCGAAGGGGAAATTGGGTAACTTAAAACAAAGCACGCCATATACAGACATATGCCCTACTTTGGGGGGCAAATGTTGGGTAAATTTCTCACCCAGGGGATCTCAAGACCAAGAAGAGCTAGGCTTCATCCGGCATCCCTACCACTGCCGAACTAGACATCACCGGACCACAGAACTGCCGGACCAGAGCTCACCTCCCATGCTTCGCCGAACCAGCTCACCTCCCATGCTTCGCCGAACCAGCTCACCTCCCATGCTTCGCCGAACCAGCTCACCTCCCATGCTTCGCCGAACCAGCTCACCTCCCATGCTTCGCCGAACCAGCTCACCTCCCATGCTTCGCCGAACCATCTCACCTCCCATGCTTCGCCGAACCAGCTCACCTCCCATGCTTCGCCGAACCAGCTCACCTCCCATGCTTCGCCGAACCAACTCACCTCCCATGCTTCGCCGAACCAGCTCACCTCCCATGCTTCGCCGAACCAGCTCACCTCCCATGCTTCGCCGAACCAACTCACCTCCCATGCTTCGCCGAACCAGCTCACCTCCTACCACCGGACCAAGACGTGCCAGGCCAGATCACATCAGCCCAGGCCCACCAGCAGCTATATACATCCAAGACCCCTGCTCCCACCCTCACTCTATAAATAGAGGGGCAGGGGTACAACAATGGGGACAAGTTTTGAGAGCTCAAGCATGGAGAGAACTTTCAAACAACTTTCTTTTACTTGTATCAAAGCTTTGTACTTGTAATCAAAAGAAGAGAAGAGAAATAACATATAAAGTGGACGTAGGCACATTCTGGCTGAACCACTATAAATCTGCGTGTCTTTTTACAGTTTAGCCCCTGCTTTTCATATATTTGCATAAATCACCCAAATCACTAAGAACAACGTAAGATCTACTAAATCATACGACTTTGAGGTGTTTGTCCATTTTTTGTGCAAACAGTATGGCACCTTTCGAGGCACTCTATGAAAGGCCATGCCGATCTCCTTCTTGTTGGCTTGAGGCCGGTGAGAAGCTGGTTTTAGGTCCAGATTTTATTTGAGATTCCACAGAAAAGATTGAACTTATTCGACATAGGATGAAAGAAGCTCAGAGTAGACAAAAATCCTATGCCGATAACCGAAGAAGAAAATTAGAATTTTCTGTGGGAGATCTTGTATTTATCCGTGTTTCACCTATGAAGGGTGTTGTACGATTCAGTCGATCGGGAAAGTTAGCGCCTCGATATATTGGGCCATTTCCTATCACCGAACGTATTGGTTCCATGGCTTATCGCCTTTTATTACCGGCTCAGTTTTCTACCATGCATGACGTGTTTCACGTTTCTCGATTACGGAAGTGCCTCCGGGATTCCGATTCTATTCTTGAGCCCGGTGTTGTGGAAGAGATTGAAGTCTCGCCGAATTTAACTTATGAGCAGCATCCTATTCGAATTATTGCTTCAGAGGTTAAACGACTTCGAAATAAAGATGTCCCGCTTGTGAAGGTTCAACGGTCCTCAAATCCTAAGGATTGCACTTGGGAATCTAGAGAATTCATCGAGCGTACACATCCGGACTTACTTTCCCATGCTCTTTAAGGTGAACTTCTTACTTCAAATTTCTTTTGTGTTAATATGCTTTTATGGTTGTTACTTTTTATTTCCACCTTATATATTGCGTGGACGCAATTTCTTTAAGGAGGGGAGTCTGTAACAACCCGCATATTTGATGATTGTGTATTTGAATATCTTATTTAAGTATTTTAATCGTTAATCGGATTTTAGTCCGAAAAGCTACTTTTTGCATACGGTCAAATTAGGACTCGAGACCACTTCCATTGAGTTCAAAATGACGTTTGCGATCATTTTAAGTATAAACTTTGATATGTTTGGAGATAGTAAAATTTTACTACTTTTCCACTTAGGGCTTTGGTTTGTGTTTCAGCTCATTTAACCCAAGTCTGACCCCATCTTCTCCTCATTTCTTCATTTCTATTTCCTAATACTCAAGCTTTTACAACAATGGAGAGAGGAATGGGAAATTAAAACTCCAAACCCTAGTTTTCTTTTGCAAATCAAGTTCTAGCTCCAAACTAATAGTAGAAGCTTTGGTAAGCCTCCTCTTCTTCTTCTCCAACTCGTTCTCTTATCAATTTCAGAAATTCCTAAACCTAACTTAGGAAATTTTTCTCTTTTTAGCCTTGATTCAAGGTTGTTGAGTTGGAATTGAAGTGCGGTTGCTCTCGCCATTTGCTCTATAGCTTCTTCTTCATTTGTTTTGGGTTTAAAGGTGAGATTTTTATCTCACATCTATGCCTATAACTATCTTTGTTGTTAGGTATGAATTCCTATCATCTATTTCGTGTTCACTTGTTGTGATTTGAATTGGTTTTGTGAATTCTTCAATTTTGGTGTTTTGGTCCAATTTCATGAAAATCCTTCTTTGGACATTTGGACATTGATATTCGGAGTGTATCGAGGAGCCTTCGAGGCCGGGTTGTCGTTGGGCGTAAATCCTTAGTCGCCATGGCTCGTCCGATCGCTTCCGATACGTTTTGGCCACTTTGGCCTAGGCAAAATATTGCCCAGACCAGGTGATCAGACGTCTGGTGACCAAGTCCAGACGTCTGGTTTGGACTTGGAGAGAAAAATGTATGCACCCATTTTATAAAAAAATGCCAGACACTATTTCTAGACGTTTGAAACTCAAGATCAGACGTCTGGATGAGTCTCAGACGTCTGCCTTGAGGTTTCAGACGTCTGGGGTTTCTCTGGAGAATTTCCAAAGAATGAAACCAGACGTCTCGATCTGAAACCAGACGTCTGGCAATGACTCAGACGTTTGATTTTCTATTTCAGACGCCTGGGCAGGTTTTTTTTCTTGGGATTTCCAGAAACTAAACCCAGACGTCTGGACTGTTCATTTTTTCCTGTTTAGGCTGTCTTTGATTATATTTCTAAAGTTTATCGATTTTGATTGATCTGATTAGTTGTTATCATTTTTATTGACTCTGATGACTTCTTCTTCGGGATTTTTGGGAATATCCACTTTGATGGATTTGGTATCGATTTCTATGGATTTGCTTCACATCTTCGAATGTGAATTTTTAATGATTGATTGTTTCTACAATCATTTCTATGATTTGTCACTTTAAAAATATAAAGGTTTTCTATTCTAGTAGTAAATATCAAAACTCTTTCATTAAAACGATTTCAACACTATTTTATTTCAAAGCTCGTTTCTTAAACCGTTTTTCCAATCTACTAGTATATACAAACCTTTACCTCATTCGTATGAGAAAATATAATTAAACGGCCTAGCAAAACAAATGGTATGAAACGCTTGCGTTTACTTCGTCGGTTAATTTTTGGACTTGTTCGATTGAATCTCTTGTGACAATTTTCTAGTGGAGATCTACAATTTGTTCGTAAATATTTAAGTTAAGCAAGTGGTTATGGGACATGAAGCTAAACTCATATATTTACTAGCTTAGTGTAATTGACACTTCTTGATGATCGATGACGATCATTTTATGGTTTAGACTAGCGATTGAGCGATGTCTCTTTCTCTGCGAGGGAGACTAGACCCCGCTTGGGTGATGTTTCTACTCACATATATGGGGCTGCACCCCATGGTCTTTGGGCCGTCCGTGTGTCAAAGGCCTTCGGGCCATCCGTGTGTTTGGAAAATTAAATGGATAGCTTCCATGAGATAGCTTCTCGTCCATGTGCTCGGACTTCCCCCTTTTAGTGATTTCTGGATTTCGTGTGTTGATTTCTGGGATTTGTTCTGGATTTCGTGTGTTGATTTCTGGATTTAGTGCTTCACCAACTTTCATGGTTTTCATTGATATGCTTTATCAACTTTTCTGTATTGGTGAATTCATGTGTCATTACCTTTTTATGTGTTTGGATCTTTGAGAAGATTCTTGTGATATTGATTAATTTCTTGTTGATTATCATTTACATACTTATAGTAGTATGCCATCATGGTTATATATGTTTATGCCATACCCCTTATTCTATATCATGTCATCTGATATTTATAGTTAGACTGATCCGTTTATTATTTTCTTATAAATAATACACGGGTCAGACCGAGATGTTACAGGTGCTTCTGCTTGACTTCTCTTCAGGATTATTCTGACTTTTGGCTAACTACATAGATTAGTAGTTTTTGGATGTACACATTTGAGATATAGACTCTATGTTGTGTATTTATTCTTTTGTATAGCACGTGATGCTATTCTTTTGTATTATCGTGGATTTTTCTAACCACTACTCTGATGTACACTTTCATGTGTTATATATTTATTCATATCTTCTTCCGCTTTTGTGATATGGATGTCTGTGACTGATTTATGTTATGATTATTTCTATGTTTGTCTCCGAAGATTATATATAGCCACCATGTGATAGCTTTCTGTTTGGATCGATATGTCGGATTTCCTCTTTAAAAGATATGCATCCTGTTCTATCTGACATATTGGTGCTCGCACAAAGAAGTTACATGGATGGTTGCTCCTCCACAGCCTTATTCTCCGTGCTAATTGACAGCACTACATCGTAGTGTTCTTGGCTAGCGTGGGTATAGAGGTAGGGCGTCACAAGTTTACATATACCATTTCTTAATTTTGTATGTACAACTTGTATATACTTTTGTCTTATTCTTATGCATATACATATTGCTATAGTATTTTTACTTGACTGGTTTGCTTTCTATCCTATGTGCTTCTATAAAGTTGTTTTAAAATTATCTTAAGTGTTCATTTTATAGTTTTACATCCATAATTCTATTTAAGATATTCATTTCTATTTTTAAATTTAACTACCAAATACTTAATTGATAATTATTTATTACTTATTACTTATGTTGTTAGAATTTAGAAAATGTTCTACTTTCTATTTTTATTAAAATTTATCTTATATTAATTATTATTATTTTACTTCATATTTATTGTCTTATATTTATTTTATAAATTCAAACCATTATTAACCATCAATTCTAATATTTATTATTATCATTATTATTAAACCATTTATTTCTAACCCATTTATTTAAGATTTAAATTCAAATCAAATATATACATATATATTCAATTTTGCTCATATATGCCCGTATACATATATATTCACATATATACAATATTTACAATATTTTTAAATTTAAATGATTTATACAAAATTCATTTTAATTCGGGGAAACTCGCATCACTTTAATCGATTAATTTTACAATTTTTATTCAAAAATTTATTTAATTATCAATTCAAATATATATAAAATTCGGGGTCGTTACACTAGCGATGTGCGATGTCCATTTGTCTGCGTGGGAGACTAAACCCCGTTTCTATGGAACTTTGGTTCAAATTGGTGGGGTAGCGACCCATGGTCTTCGGGCCGTTTTGTGGAGCCTCGGCTCAAAATTAATGGTTAGCAACCATGGAATAGCGTTCCGTTTTGTGATACACGTGTTGAGAGTTTTCATGCTCTCGTTTTGTGATAGGCCTCCTCCCCTCTTTTTATTGTGATTTCTGGATTTCTTGTTGATGATTTCTAGAACTTGCGTTTCACCAATTTTCGTGATTTACATTGATAAGCTCTATCAATATTTGTGTATTAGTGAATTTGTGTGTCGTTAACTTTTGTGATTGGCATTGATATTATAGTCAATATTTTTATGTTTGGTGAATAAAATAAAGAATATGATATTCTTTTTGGTGCTTTGAGATTTTTGAGATATTGTATGATTTTGGTTGTTGTTCAAATCATATTTGTCCTAGTGTGACATTATTGATATCATACGTTCTTATTATATCTCTGCTTATATCTCATTCCTTTATCTGATATTTATAGCTAGACTGATCCGTATATTATTTTCTTATTAAATAATACTCGGGTCAGACCGAGATGTTACAGGTGCATCTGCTTGACTCCTTGTCTGGGACCATCTTCTGACTTTTGCCTAACTACATTACATTTGTAGTTTTTGTTGTTATACATTCGAGATATAGACTCCATGATGTATACTTATTCTTTTGTCTAGCAATTGTATCTATTCTTTTGTGATATTGTGGATCTTATTTGACCACTACTCTGATGTACACTTTTATGTGTTATATTCATATCTGTTTCCGCCTTTGAGATATGAACTTCTGTGACTGATTTGTGTTATATTTATTTCTATATTTGTTTCCGAAGATATTATAGCCACCATGTAGTAGCTTTGAGTATGTATCGGTATGTCGGATTTCCTCTTGAAATGAAATGCATGTTATACTATCTGACATATCGGTACCCGCACAAAGTAATTACACGAATGGTCGCTCCTCAACAGCCTCATTCTTCGCGCTAGTTGACGGCATTACTCCGTAGTGTCCTTGGCTAGCGTGAGTATAGAGGTGGGGCGTCATAAGTAGGCTGATGGTGAGATGGCGGCAAGGGAAGAGGGAGGTGTGGGGTCGGCTTTGGCTGTTGATGGCTGACGTGGCAGAGCGGAAGTTTCGGCAAGAAGGCCGACTACATGAGGCCGGGTAGCGGTAGTTAAAGAGGAAGGTGCTGAATCGGTTTAGCAATTGGTGGAGGTTGCCTTGTCTGAGTGGTTGTGTATGGCTGGGAAGAAATGAGGGTGGAGCACGAGGCTAGCACGGGAGGAAGAGGTTTCAAATGAAAAATGGAAGAGAAACAGATTTGTAGATGCCATACGAAACGTATCCCATATACTAAATATTAACTAATTCGATGTAACCAAGAAAAATGAAATATTAAAGGACAATCGGTTTGAATTTATTAAAGTGGCTATTGGTTTCACGTTGGATAATGAATAGTCACGAGAAATCCAAAGGACTCGGTTGCGGAACTAATACGTTGAGCATTTCGTAGATTGCACCGCACACCGGACTCCGAAATACAAAAGTGAATATACTGCAGAGATCAGCACGACGAGATGATCAAAACGGTATACAGATATCAGTTGTACGGTCATCCGATCAAAAGTCGATATTCGGTACCAGAAATGCTGCTAATTTGCCAAAAATAAGATAGACGGAGCAATAGCAGTCCAAATTTGGTGAAACGAAATATGACGTCTCACTCAGAAGATGATTTACAAATTTATTGTATAAAAATATTCAGGTTTGAAAAACATTTTATTATCATCAATTATCAACTGATTTAAATTGAAATAGAATTACACAATAAAATAAACTTACATATTATTAATTGAAAATTTACCCTTTGCTATGTTTAATTAGACATATTCCAAATATTAAATTTTTATTTCAAAATTTTATTGCTTAAAACTTCACAAATTTTCAATTAAATATATTAATAAAACAAATTAAATTATTAAAATTTACGGGTCGTTACAAGTTCCATCCCCATATGTTAAAATTCTATCCATGAGAAATGATGGATTTACCGATGTGGATCACCATCTTTTGGCTTTCAAAAGCCAAATGGATATCTTTAATGCACTAAGGGCTGTCAGGTGTAGGTTCCAATAACTTTATTGGAGCTACCGGCAAATGGTATGGGAGATACTATGAAAAATCAATTCACTCATAGTGTCAATTTGGATATGAGTTCTTTTTCCACTTTTGTTCTTAAAATGATCCAACCATAGACTTAAGTATGTTGGCAAATATTTCGCAACACCTATGAGAGCTACTAAAAGATTACTTTAAGAGGTTTGGTGTATAAGTCAACAAAAGTTGAGAAAGTCAGTGACCGGGAGAAGCCCATGGCTGTCAAGTGAGATCTAATCGAGAATACACCATGCATGAATTTTTGCAAAAAAAAATATTTTCCGACTGATAAATTTGTTCAGCTCAATGAATTCTTTCGTAAAAAGTAAAAGTTGCAGCAAATGGGGAGAGAATGAGATAGGATGGATTTTCCAGTACCAAACAAAAAATGAAGATGGGATGAAACTCAAAAGGCCAACTTTGCGTCTTTAAAATAATGGATTTCATATATCTATATATAGTTACTAAGGATGAAATAGAATATCCCACTCCTATGAAGGCCCGAACCAACTCCGAACAAAATAAAGGAGGGGATTATTGTTGGATCAAGTGTATAGCAAGAAGGAAAAATGGGGATTCAAAAAAAACTTCTTTTTTGCTTAAGTTCATATTTTGTTTTTACACAAATAATAATTTTTTACTAAATCATATTTATTATTGACAAATAAAAGAGATTGGGGTTTTAAATTGATTTTTGTGTCAAAAATTTTATTTTTTTTAATTATGATTTAATTATAATATTTTAGTTTAATTTAGTTTTACAATATGTTTGTATTCATAATAAAAACAATATAATTGCATTAAATATAGCGATCTAACATAAGGTATACATGATGAACAGATGCCACGTGATGCAGGCCAGAATAAAGTCATAGGTCGAATACGACCTAACAAGTTGATAAGTCGAGACCGACCTAAGAAGAATACCACCGAGTTAAGATTTGGTGAGCAATGTTGGGAAAATGAAGTTCTAGGTCGCAACCGACTTATGGAAGGATGTTCGCGACCTAACGAAGGTGTTAAGTCGTCCCAGCGACTTAGTATAACTCGGCAGCGAGTTAACTCGAGTTTACGACCTAACAAGATACTGGAACGACCTAACTTGTTTTTAGGTCGCATACGAGCTAACGAGTTAAGGTATAGGCCGTGGGAGCGACTTAACATATCACCAGGGAAAGAACTACGACCTAACGGGTTGGGGGATGCCGAGTTAAAACAAGGAGATAGGTCGCTGGAATGAGCTGAGAAGGTGCTACGACCTAACAAATCACGACCTATGATAGGTCGCAAGAAAACGGAACGAGCTTCTGTTAGGTCGCAGACGAAAGGATGCCGTTCATTCTTAGGTCGCAAAGCTCTGGATGCCATTGATTTCCTTAAGTCGTTGAGTTGGGATACCGCAAAGCTCTGGAGGTCGTTGATTCTTATGCCGCATGGATCTCTGCCGTTGATTGTTAAGTCGTCAAGTCAGTGTGTTGTAACTGTTGTTATTAGGTCGCTGCCGACCTATGCTAAGTCACGTATATTCTTAGGTCGAACCATTTTAGGTCGTAGGTCGCTCACGACCTAAGTACTTGTAAAATTTTTGAAATTTCCTGTTGTGTTGAGTTGTAGCCTATAAATAGGCATGTATGGTCATTTGTAAAGGTTGTTGATTTTTGAATAAAATTCTCTTTGATTGCTTTGTGCTTTCATTCCAATTGGTAGTTGAGTGTAATCTCCTACCTCCTCTTTCCGATAATCGAGTGCGCTCGATTCAATGATTGTAGAAGCCGATTTGCGGAATCAAGTGCGCTTGATCAACGCTTGAAGAATTGAAGATCTCTGAACCCGGTATCGTGCGCGATCAACGAGTTCGAGATAGCTAGAGTTCGGTATCTTCGGATCAACGAATTCGGGCATTTCAGTATCTTCCATTCCACCGATTACTACTTTCAACGATTGACATTATTTTGTAATATCCGCTGCGTCATTTTGGTATCAGAGCTTGTTCTAGCCAATCATAGCTAGATCGAGACTTGGAGCCTATTCATTTTGAAGTTGAAGTGAAGATTCAAATTTGTTTATCACGCCCGAGAGTAAGAAGGCTTGTTCGAAGATTGATTGATCGAATTTGTATTGGAAGCCGAAACTTTGTCCATCGTGTTCATCGCGATTTGCTACAAAGTGGAAGTTTTTGATCCGTTTCATTTTGAATCGAAGTCCGAAAAGTGTTTGAATTTGAAGTGTTGAAGAATTTGTGAAGTTTTCAAGTATGCCGCCAAGAAGAGCTAATCGCCACCAAAACGTAGAAGCTTTGTATCGAAGAGAAGAAGCTGATGAGATGGAGCAAAGAATCAATGAGAACTTTAGTGAAAAGCTTAACGAAGGAATTGGCCGGTTAGAGAAGCTTATGACGGAGATGAATCAAAATCGGAGGAGGGTTTCACCTGAATCTAACCATGGGGGTAGTAGAGTCTCGCCACATTCCAATCGAGACAGAAGTGTTGAAAATGATCAAGGGCGTGGGAGGAACGTGAATGATCGTGAACGGAGGAATGTAGATAGAAGGAATGATGGTGGTAGGCGTGAAGGTAGTAGAGATGTGGGTGGACGAGATAGACAACGATATACATCTGATTTTGAAGAGGAGTATGATGGTGGTAGTGTTCGAGGACAAGGAAGAAATTACGCTGAGTATGATCACAAATGGGAGTCGGGGATGAAGACTGAAATTCCTGAATTCAAAGGTGGTATGCAAGCAGAGGAGTTTCTAGATTGAATGGCTAATGTTGAGGAGATTTTTGACTTCAAAGAAGTTCCAGAACAGCGTAGAGTGAAGTTGGTTGCTACGAGGCTGAGGGGTAGAGCTTTGGCATGGTGGCAGCAAACCAAGCTTACACGTGATCGGATGGGAAAATCAAAAGTTGAATCTTGGGAGAAGATGAAGAAATTGATGAAAGCAACGTTCTTACCATACAATTATCAATCTTTGATGTATCAACGTTTGCAGAACTTGAGGCAGGGCACGAAGACAGTTAATGACTATGCTGATGAATTTTACCAACTGATTGCTCGAAATGATATTATGGAGACGGAAGAACAACTGACAGCTAGATTTGTTGGGGGGCTACGAATGCAGATCCAGGATATAGTTAATATGTTCGATCCAAGATCTGTAGCAGAGGCACATCAGAAAGCGTTGGCTTGGGAGAAGCAGGGACGACGAGGAAGTGGTGTGTTTACTAATTCTAACAATCAAGTGAAGGGTGTTGGTGGAAGTTCTAATGTTTCTAAACCTATCAGTAGACCAGTAGTGAAGGAGGTTGAGAAGACAAAGGTTAACAACGGTTTCAAATGTTACAATTGTCAGGAATTGGGTCACAAAAGTAATGAATGTCCAAAGCCGAAGAAGAGAGCTATGATAGCTGAGGTTGAGGATGAGGATGAAGAAGCTGAATGCTCTAATTCTTTACCAGTTGAGGAGGAAGACTTACTGTCGGGAGATGAAGGATACGCATTGATGATGAGAAGAAGTTGTTTAACACCGAAGCAAGAGGAGGAAAGTAGTTGGTTGAGGAACAATATCTTTCAATCTACATGCACTATTCTGGGAAGAGTTTGTAAATTTGTTATTGATGCTGGGAGTTGTGATAATATTATCTCTACAGAAGCGGTGAAGAAGTTGGAGTTGAAAACCGAGAAACATCCTAAACCGTACAAGTTAGCTTGGTTGAGGAAGGGTGGTGAAGTGAAAGTTGGGCGTAGAGCTTGTGTGAAGTTTTCAATTGGGAAGAAATACAAAGATGAAATCTGGTGTGATGTCGTAGATATGGACGTTTGTCATTTGTTGCTGGGGAGACCGTGGCAGTATGATCGAGCTGTGCAGCATGACGGACGAACCAACAGTTACAGTTTCATGTTCGAAGGCACAAAGATTACTCTAGTTCCAAAGAAGCGACAATAGGAGGAAAACAAGTTGTAGGAGATTGAAGAGCTCAAAACTTTGTTATCGCTGAAGGAGTTTGTGAAGGAAGTAGAGGAGGAACCTGAAGTGTTTTTGTTAATTGGGCGAGAGAGCAGTGAAGAGGTTGAGATTCCAGAGGAAGTTAAACCAGTTTTGAAAGAATTTGATGATGTATTTCCAGAGGAGTTACCAACGGAGTTGCCACGGTTGAGGGATATACAACATCAGATAGATCTTGTTCCAGGTGATGTGTTGCCACACAGACCACATTATCGAATGAGTCCGAAGGAACATGAAGAGTTGCGGAGGCAGGTAGAGGAATTGCTTGAGCAGGGGCGTGTGCAGGAGAGTCTGAGTCCTTGTGCTGTACCAGCTTTATTGGTACCCAAGAAGGATGGGACGTGGAGGATGTGCACAGATAGTAGAGCATTGAATAAGATTACTGTGAGATATAGATTTCCAATGCCGAGGTTGGATGACTTGTTGGATCAAATAAGCGGAGCTACTATATTTTCGAAGATTGATTTGAAGAGCGGATATCATCAAATTCGTATCAGACCAGGAGATGAATGGAAGACTGCTTTTAAAACCAGGGAGGGTCTATACGAATGGTTGGTCATGCCATTTGGTTTATCCAATGCACCGAGTACTTTTATGAGGGTGATGAATCAGATTTTTCGACCGTTCATTGGGAAATTTGTGGTGGTGTATTTTGATGATATTCTGATTTACAGTGGGAGTCCGGAGGAACATTTGAATCATCTTAGAGAAGTGCTGATGGTATTGCGACAAGAACAATTCTATGCTGCAACAAAGAAATGCGTGTTCATGATGCATAGTGTTTTATTTCTGGGATATGTTGTGTCGGAAAAAGGAATACAGGTTGACCAAAGTAAAGTTGAAGCAATTAGAGATTGGTCGCAGCCCAAGACGATAACGGAAGTTCATAGTTTTCACGGGTTGGCTTCATTTTATCGAAGGTTTATTCCACATTTTAGCAGTGTGATGGCACCTGTGACTGATTGTATGAAGGGTAAACAGTTTGCATGGACGGAGGAAGCCGGGGTTGCTTTTGAGCGAATCAAAGAACTTTTGACGTCTGCACCAATTCTAATATTACCAGATTTTCAGTTAGTGTTTGAACTACATACTGATGCATCCAAGGTTGGAATTGGAGGAGTGTTGAGTCAGAAGGGACGTCCAATTGCATATTTCAGTGAGAAGTTGTCAGGAGCGAAGATGAGGTACAGTACGTATGATGTGGAATTCTATGCTGTTGTACAGTCTATTAAACACTGGAGACACTATCTATTTCAAAAGGAGTTTGTTCTGTATACTGATCATGAAGCATTGAAGCATTTGCAAGGGCAAGACAAGATCTCAGCGAGACATGCATCGTGGATTGCATATCTGCAACAGTTTACTTTTGTCGTTAAGCACAAGTCAGGGGTAACCAATCGTGTGGCTGATGCTTTGAGTAGAAGGAGTCATTTGTTGACTACACTGAAAGTTGTGGTGACAGGGTTCGATGTGTTGCCAGAATTATTTGTCGATGATCCTTACTTTGCAAAGGTGGTTGATAAAGCCAAGGAGGGAAAGACGGATGAGTTTTTGATGGTAGATGGTTTTCTGTTCAAAGGAAGTCGATTGTGCATACCGGAGGGTAGTCTGAGAATGAAGATTATCAAAGAGTTACACGAAGAGGGACATGTTGGGAGAGATGGTACCTTACAGTTGATTTCACAGTCCTACTTTTGGCCATCAATGAGGAAAGAGGTGGAAAGGTTTGTGGAGCGTTGTCATATTTGTCAGGTTTCGAAAGGAACTGCGACTAATGCTGGTTTATATATGCCGTTACCTGTACCAATTAAACCATGGGTTGATGTGAGTATGGACTTCGTGTTGGGATTACCAAGGACACAGCGTGGTAATGATTCCATTTATGTGGTAGTTGACCGATTCTCGAAAATGGCTCATTTTATTGCTTGTAAGAAGACGGCGGATGCTGTTCATGTTGCTCAGTTGTTTTTCAAGGAGATCTATCGACTTCATGGATTGCCAGAATCGATTGTGTCGGACATGGATACTCGTTTTCTGAGTCATTTTTAGCTATGTTTGTGGAAGATGGTGGGAACGAAGTTGAACTTTAGCAGTGCTTATCATCCGCAAACAGATGGACAGACTGAGGTGGTTAACAGATCATTGGGAAATTTGTTGAGATGTCTTGTACAAGACAATCTGAAGAGTTGGGATGTGAAGTTATGCCAGGCAGAATTTGCTCATAATCATGCTGTAAATCGAAGTACTGGGTTCAGTCCATTTCAGATAGTATATTCAAGTTTACCGAAGGGGCCGTTGGATCTAACGGTAATGCCACAATCAAAGAAGACGGTTAAGAAAGCTGCTGATTTTGTTGAAGGATTGACGGAATGTCATAAAATCGTTCAGGAACGATTGGAAAAAGCAAATGAGAAGTATAAACAATTTGCAGATTTGAAACGACGAAATGTTGAGTTTAATGAAGGAGATATGGTTTATGCAGTATTAACAAAAGATCGTTTTCCAGTAGGCGCTTATAACAAGTTGAAAGCCAGGAAAATTGGTCCGGTGGAAGTTGTGAAGCGAATCAATGAAAATGCTTATAAATTGAAGCTGCCAAATGATGTGTGCACGTCGGACGTATTCAACGTTAAACGTATCATACCATATCATGGAGAGGAGTTTGTTGTGGATGCAGAAAGTACAAATTCGAGGACGAATTTTTCTCAACCTGGGGAGGATGATGCAGGCCAGAATAAAGTCATAGGTCGAATACGACCTAACAAGTTGATAAGTCGAGACCGACCTAAGAAGAATACCACCGAGTTAAGATTTGGTGAGCAATGTTGGGAAAATGAAGTTCTAGGTCGCAACTGACTTATGGAAGGATGTTCGCGACCTAACGAAGGTGTTAAGTCGTCCCAGCGACTTAGTATAACTCGGCAGCGAGTTAACTCGAGTTTACGACCTAACGAGATACTGGAACGACCTAACTTGTTTTTAGGTCGCATACGAGCTAACGAGTTAAGGTATAGGCCGTGGGAGCGACTTAACATATCACCAGGGAAAGAACTACGACCTAACGGGTTGGGGGATGCCGAGTTAAAACAAGGAGATAGGTCGCTGGAACGAGCTGAGAAGGTGCTACGACCTGTACAAATCACGACCTATGATAGGTCGCAAGAAAACGGAACGAGCTTCTGTTAGGTCGCAGACGAAAGGATGCCGTTCATTCTTAGGTCGCAAAGCTCTGGATGCCATTGATTTCCTTAAGTCATTGAGTTGGGATACCGCAAAGTTCTTAAGTCGCAAAGCTCTGGAGGTCGTTGATTCTTATGCCGCATGGATCTCTACCGTTGATTGTTAAGTCGTCAAGTCAATGTGTTGTAACTGTTGTTATTAGGTCGCTGCCGACCTATGCTAAGTCGCGTATATTCTTAGGTCGAACCATTTTAGGTCGTAGGTCGCTCACGACCTATGTACTTGTAAAATTTTTGAAATTTTCTATTGTGTTGAGTTGTAGCCTATAAATAGGCATGTATGGTCATTTGTAAAGGTTGTTGATTTTTGAATAAAATTCTCTTTGATTGCTTTGTGCTTTCATTCCAATTGGTAGTTGAGTGTAATCTCCTATCTCCTCTTTCGGATAATCGAGTGCGCTCGATTCAACGATTGTAGAAGCCGATTCGCGGAATCAAGTGCGCTTGATCAACGCTTGAAGAATTGAAGATCTCTGAACCCGGTATCGTGCGCGATCAACGAGTTCGAGATAGCTAGAGTTCTGTATCTTCGGATCAACGAATTCGGGCATTTCAGTATCTTCCAATCCACCGATTACTACTTTCAACGATCGACATTATTTTGTAATATCCGCTGCGTCATCACGGGTATGTAAGAAACCATTGGGATTTATAGTTATAATGTATCTGATGTATAAAGGAAATACCTGAGCAATTGAGTCAAAGTGAAGCCTTTTTGGATCTTTCAAAAATGCCCCTACATATACTACAGTTATGACATTTCTTCTGTACATTTTAATCGTTGTCCCCATCCACATACTCATCGCGTAAAAATTCCACGTTTGCATTTTCCCATTACAAGTTACCTCTTCCCATGTTTATTCTACATTCCTTAACGATTCTTCTATTTTGCATCAAAGATAACTGCATCTCCCTAATTCATAAATTAACGGGAAGTTGAGTACTAAGAATTGAGGATGTAAACAATGTTCGATAATGGAAAATGAAAGATGAGACTAAAGACTACCATTTTATAGGTTAATTCACAAAAATGTGATTTTTTTACTTACTAATTTTTTTCCATTAAAAATATATTTTATTGGTTTGATTGTGTTTGAGAAAAAGCTAAATCTTTGGTTTGTGTTTAGGATTATGTTTCCGACAATAAGGTTTGTACAGTTAGTTTTTGAAATAGTGATGAAATTTTGAATCTAAAGGACATTCAATTGGTTTTTGATGAAAAAGATGATTTTGTTTTCCAATGGATGTAATAGTTATTTTAATCCATTTGATCGTTGCAAATAGCTTTGTATAGAAATTGCTATGTACTAATTTAACAACCCGCACCCCAATGGGCCTGAATTTTCACCAAATTGAAAATATAAGTCCACCAAAGTACGGTTCTTTGGTTTGGTATCTTGCAAATATATAAATAAATGCATATTAGAGAACTATCAATATAACTCACAGTGGAATAGTAAAGATAAACCATATAGTTATAGACCAAGATTAACATTTTCAATATCTAGTGTCCTTGTCAGTGCCGAGCATGCATAAGGAAACCTATCCTTCAACTGTTCCCACCTTGTTGCAATACATGTCCCTCTAAATCTATCCTATGAGTTGTAATGAGGAGAGGGTCAGAACAACGTTCTAGGGACTGGTAAATTATACACTTTATAAAAAACATTAGTTTATGTCGATTGCCTTCCATCACATGTTATGTCCTTTTATTTTACTTAGTCGTCTTGACTCCACGTACGTGTGCGATATGCTCCATCTACCCGAAGTAGACCATAAGTACATACATACATATATATATATATATATATATATATAAGTTCCACAGTCCCCATTTGGACCAAGATACTATCGCTGCTAGTATCCGTAACCCAGCACCTTGTCAGGATCAATCATCAACGCAGTACCACGTGCTCGTCATCGTGTATACCAAGGAACTCCCGTAGTTTCTAATAACAGCATCATAATAGTTTATCTGTATTCTATCTTACCTTGGGGATTTACTTATTTGTCTGCATCTTATTATGGACTCAGCTCCTCGGACTACCCCACTCATTTTGAAAGACCTTACTAAAGGGTTATCTATCTTTGTCTCCTAACAAAAAAATAAAAAACAACTGTGGCATTGCATGACCTAAACATGATTTACACTAGTAGGAGATGTATCCCGTTTAGGTGTAACCCTTGTCTTTTCGCTAACCGCTCAAGACCGATAACGATCTCGACCTATGTACAACTCCTACTCCCGAATATGGAACCAAACACACTGACATAGCACCGAGCCTTGCTCACCATCCTATTTAGATTACCTAATGCAATCAAGGCAATACCCCTCCTAAAAGATTGAAGCAAACCCTACCGGGGTAATCCTTCACCTATACGCGATCGTATATAATTCCATGAGTCCTACAGTTGGATATGTCCTAAATCACTATTATATATGCACAACCACTGGTAGCCTGTTATGTTGGGCAGACTTCGATTATGAAACACTATTACCTCGCATTCCAGCCTATTTTAATGATTATGGCATTCTTATCTATCTAAGTTATTAGATAACTTTAATAATTCACACCCATCATAAACGTATACTTGAGGCTATGTGTGTGTGTGTGTATACATACATACTTATTCAATTATTACGCCGCTAATGTTCAATGGTTCATAATATCTCTTTACTTTTTCATGTGTTTACTTCTTTTTCGTTTAATATCCATTTAATGTCATTTACCGCTTTTATTAAAAGATCTAAATATCTTTTCATGTTTACTTTCCTTTCTTATTATTGAATTTTATTTCTTGTTCTCTTTAACTTTTACCATCCTCTCTAGTTTAGTGGACTTTCCATAACCATATATTATATATACTTCTTGCCATTATTCATTTTACTACTTGCCTACCTTATTATCATTTATTGTTTGGTTTCCATCTTATCACTATTGCATATATTTGTAATTGTGTGTGTGTGTGTGTGTATGTGTGTTAATTTTAGAATTTAACCGTTATTATTATCACAACTTCAATTCTTTGTTTCATACTTGGGGATTTATACATTTTAATGCATTAGAATTACATCTCTCTTAAATTGAAAGGTTACCACTGTGAATCTCTATATCTTTTCTAAAGAAGGGATATGTGTAACAATTGGAATTACGAGGAATTATATTTTTTAGTTATTGAAATAGATAGTATAAAATGTGGTAAAATATCCTTATTTTATAGTGAATATTAGGCACGCATCCTTAAAACAGAACTTAATTCAAAGCGGATCCCTGTGATAAAAAGTATACTTTCTACGTCCCTGTTTTTGGTTTCCGCCTATTTTTTCCCCAAATTACCCCTACGCTTCACTGTCGAGCTCCAGTTCTTCTTCTTCAGTTTCTTCTGATCAAATGAAAAACCGAGCCGAGTCTATAAACTATGAGAATCAAGAAATTAAATTGAAGACTCTACAAAATCGAAGGTTTATTTTTCGATTTAAATGAAAAACTACAATTAAATTGAAGACGAATCAAGCTTTTTTACAAAATATGAGATTATTAATAGTTGCAGTTATGAATAATTGCAACAGGTTCTTTTTTTGGATTAAATGATTTTACATGGATAATTGCTGATAAGAATGCAATTATTCTGAATATTTGCAGAAATAAATGCAATTATTGAGAATAATTGCCGATAACTATGCAGTTATTATGAATAATTGCAGAGACAGATGAGTTTAGAATTGAAATGATTTTACAAGAAAAATTGCTGATAAGAATGCAATTATTTTGAATATTTTCAAAAATAAATGCAATTATTGAGAATAATTGCTAATAAATATGCAACTATTACAAATAATTGCAGAGAAAGATAAATTTAGGATTAAAATGATTTTACATGAATAATTTCTAATAAGAATGTAATTAAGAAAGATGAATTTCGGATTGAAATAATTTTACATGAATAATTGCTGATAAGAATGCAATTATTTTGAATATTTGCATAAATAAATGCAATTGTTTGAGAATAATTGCTGAAAACTATGCAATTATTGTGAATAATTGCAGAGAAAGATGAATTTAGTATTGAAATGATTTTACAAGAAAAATTGCTGATAAGAATGCAATTATTCTGAATATTTGCAGAAACAAATGCAATTGTTTGAGAATAATTGCTGAAAACTATGCAATTATTATGAATAATTGCAGAGAAAGATGAATTTAGTATTGAAATGATTTTACAAGAAAAATTGCTGATAAGAATGCAATTATTTTGAATATTTTCAAAAATAAATGCAATTATTGAGAATAATTGCTAATAAATATGCAACTATTACAAATAATTGCAGAGAAAGATAAATTTAGGATTAAAATGATTTTACATGAATAATTGCTAATAAGAATGTAATTAAGAAAGATGAATTTCGGATTGAAATAATTTTACATGAATAATTGCTGATAAGAATGCAATTATTTTGAATATTTGCAAAAATAATGCAATTATTGAGAATAATTGCCGATAACTATGCAATTATTATGAATAATTGCAGAGACAGATGAGTTTAGAATTGAAATGATTTTACATGAATTTAGAATTGAAATGATTACATGAATAATTGCTGATAAGAATGCAATTATTCTGAATGTTTGCAGAAATAAATGCAGTTATTGAGAATAATTGCTGATAACTATGCAATTATTATGAATAATTGCAGAGAAAGATGAATTTAGGATTGAAATGATTTTACATGAATAATTGCTGATAAGAATGTAATTAATCAAAATAATTGCAGAAATAAATGCAATTATTGAGAATAATTGCTGATAACTATGCAAATATTATGAATAATTGTAAAGAATGATGAATTTAATCTTCATAATTGAACTAAAATTCTTTATTTTGTTATTTATAGTTATAAATGTCTAGTTTTGTATTGAAATGCTTTTATATGAATAGTTGCCGATGAGCATGCAATTAATCAGAATATTTACAGACATACATGCAATTATTAAAGATAATTGCAGATTTATATGCAATATTTGCAAACAATTCAGCAATTATATGCAATAATTGATGACATGCCTGCAAGTATACGCAATAGTTGCAGACAATTCAGCAAGTATATGCAATAGCTGTTGGCATTTGAAGAAAAATCGATAATGTTTAAAATTTTGCAGAATTCTCCGCAAATATATGGAATAATTGCACTCTTATCTTAAATATGTTTTTTTGGTATCAACAATAGATCTCATTTTAAAGATCATCAAATTTGTGATTTTTTGGTGATAACGGTATGCTGATCTGATTTTTCTACATAAAGTTATACGCGTTTGAAATGTTAAAAACGTAAAGGGTATTTTGGTCTTTCTGGGCGCGCGAATTTGAAAACAGGGACCGAAAATGTAAGTTAAGTTTGGCAAGGATTTTTTCTCTATTTTGAAACTTATCAGGGATGTGAGCCAAACTATCCTTATTTTATATATCTCTTTCTTTTAGGTCTACTGCTTGTTATTTCAAACGATACATTTTTAGTTATGAATCTTAGCTTGATAATCTATAGAAATTTACATTGCAACACATTGTAGTTAATAAAAATAAAACCTAAATCTCCATAATTTATCGTGATAACTCTAATTTACATTTTACTTGCATAAGACATTTAAATCTAAATATCTGGAAGTACTACATAATTTATAAGTTTCAGGGACTACTACTACCTAATACTTTTCAGATTCTCATACATGCAATATTAAAATTAAGTTATCAATCACAAAATATGTAGGCAAGATTTATAAATTCATTACAAGTACACAATTTAGCCTACAACTCCCAGTTTGCATTTAGGCATACATGAATAGATTTACAAAGATATAAATCCAATAATATATAAAAATATATAATTTCTCACTCACCCTTTTAGCTTTTCAAACTCCAAATCAAATCCTTGTTATTCAGTTTGACTCCCTTTCTCACTCTATTTGAATACATATACCACAAGCATACATAAATACATGTATGTATATATATATATATCTGTGTGTGTGTGTGTGTGTGTGTGTGTGAGAGAGAGAGAGAGAGAGAGGAATCTAGATCAGAAAAGAGATTTGGATTTAATTTAGATTTTAGATCCGGATTTATAATTTATATTTACTTTGACGGTTTGATTCGACCCTATTCTTCTTCTCAATTATCCTCTGCTATTTTCCACCTGTATATACGCATATAACTATAACGATTTTTAGAGTTCAAAATTTTAGTGAAGAAGAGAAAATGGCAAAGCTCCATTGTCATAGCAGAAAATATAAAAAGAAAGTGAGAGGTTAGGTCTGTATTTATAGGGGTTCGAATCAATGTCAGTCATTTGATTAAATTATTTTAAATCTGGACCGTTCGATCATGTCAGAATCTCACATTTGACGACTCAACCGGTCGACCGTCATACTCCAACCGATCGACCGTTAGCAGTCGACCGGACCAGTAGGGGTCGACCGGTCATAGTTAATTATGTTAATTAGTTACATACGTTTTATTTTATTAGTGTCTTTCTTTTCGTACATGACCGAGATAATTTATTTATGTGTTAACTTTTCTTAAACACTAATCAATAGTTAACATTAACTAACATTAATTTATTAATGTTAACTAACATTAATTTATTAATGTTAACTAACATTAATTTATTAATGTTAACTAACATTAATTTATTAATGTTAATTACATTTTATTTCTTAATTGCATATATAATTATTTTCGACTCGAAATATTCAAACGTTAATAACTTTTTTGTTTGAAATCCGATCGGAAAAATTATATATGAATATTGATCAGAAAATCGCCACGAACTAAATAGTGCAAGTTTCGTAGTCAAATTTTAACGTTTGTGAAAATTCCCATTTCGGTGTTATTAATTATTAATTTATTTATTTTTAATTAATTATTGTTAAAATTTTAGGTTGTTACATTCTCCTCTTTTAAAAGAATTTCGTTCCCAAAATTCCTTAAGGGCTGAATCATGTAACATAACATGCAACTTATCTAAATTAACCAACCAATTAGTGTGTAAACAATTTTGCAATAAATAGTGTACAAGTGAGCAGTGTATCACGACATATATGGCATGTATGCAGAATAATTATAAATCGACGCCTCCTATATGTAACGGCCCGCCTTTTCGATCCTTTAAAGTCGACACTTAATACATCTACAGTATCAAAATGCCGAGCATCCAAGTGCCAGAAAAGCAGATTGTTGGGGTAAAATAAAAATGAAAAAAATAGAAGGAAATAGAATCTCACAATGGAATAACAACATATAATATAACAAAAACGGTAAAAGCTTTCCTTAAAAATTCTGCAAAATCTTTTGTTTCAATACTTAGGGATCTTAGGATTTTTCTTAAAAATTGGAACAAAAAAGTTTTTGGCAATATAAAAATAAAAAAAGATAATATTCTTAATGAGATGCTTAAACATAATAAGATAGAAGAATCTATACAACTAAATTTAGGTGAACGCAATGTTCTCGCCAATTTAAAAGATGAACTAAATTCTATTTTAGAAAAGGAGGAGGTAATGTGGAAGCAGAGGTCCAGAATCCAATGGATCAACGAAGGAGACAATATTACTAAATGTTTTCATAATATTGCTAATGGTAGAAAATGTAGTAATACAATTAACTCTATTATTGTTAATAATGAAGAGTTAGTTGATCAAAGAGATCTTAACAAGGCTTTTACAGACTATTATAAGAATATTTTTGGCACTAAAATCAAACATAGAATCAATGTTAGATGGAATGACCTGTATCCCTCCAATTCTATGGTTGATTTAACTGAGCTTAATAATCCTTTTACTGTAGAGGAAATTAGAAAAGCTATTAATGATTTGCCAGGTGATAAATCCCCGGGCCCTGATGGGTTTCCAATATTATTTTATAAAACTTTTTGGGACGTTTTAAAACTTGATTTAGTTAATATGTTTAATGATTTTTATAATTGTAATTTGCAATTAGGGAGATTTAATTTTGCAAATGTTATTTTGTTACACAAAAAAGTAGGAGCTAAAAACTCAAAAGATTTTAGACCTATATCTTTGATTAATTGTTCAGTTAAAATCATTTCTTAAGTTCTGGCTAATAGACTTAGTACAAGAATGAATGATTTGATTAATTGTTCACAATCAACTTTTATTAAAGGGAGAAATATCACCGATGGAGTGGCAGTTGTTCAAGAATATATTAATCACTGTTGTAAGAATAACATAACATGTGCGATTTTAAAACTGGAGTTTGCAAAAGCTTTTAATTCGGTAGATTGAGATTTTCTTGTAGACATCTTTCATGCTCGAGGTTTCGGTAATAGATGGATCAGTTGGATTATGAATTTGCTTAGAACTAGTAACTCTAGTATTATGGTTAATGGTATATTAGGTAATAAAATTCAATCTAAGAGAGGTTTAAGGCAAGGGGATCCTTTATTGCCTTTATTATTTAACCTAGCTGCTGATGTTTTTTCTAAGATTATTAAAAGAGCAGTGGATAATGGGTCTCTAGGTTTTGTAGGCAATAACATTTCACGTAATGGTATATCGGTTCTCCAATTTGCCGATGATACCTTGCTTTTTTCTTCCCATTTACCTAGACATATTGTCACACTTAAGTTTATCTTATATAGTTTTGAACTTCTATCAGGTTTAAAAATAAATTTTGACAAAAGTTCTGTTTTGGTTTTAAATGATTTTGAAAAAGTTGAAAACTTAGTTGCTAATACTTTAAATTGCAAAACTATGAGCTTTCCTTTTGACTATCTAGGTTTTGTGATTAGACCTACCAAACTCAAACATGATGACTGGCTTATAATCATTGATAAAATAAAAAATAAGATCTCTAACTGGAATGGGAGATTTTTATCTAGAGCAGGTAGATTAGTCTTAATAAATTCGGTTTTATCAGCCCTTTCGATTTATTGGATGTCCATGCATCTATTTCCAGATTGGGTTATTGATAAAATTGATAAAATCAGAAGAGATTTCTTATGGAGTGGGGAAAATCCTAATAATAGTATAAAATGTTTAGTTAATTGGGAAACAGTATGTAAAACCAAAAAGGAAGGTGGCTTAGGAGTTATTAATTTACGTAATATGAATTTGTCCTTACTAGGTAAATGGTTATGGAAGTTTAAGGATATAAATGATAACACTATTTGGAAAGAGATCATTTCTAACTATTACTATAATGGTAATAGCAATTTATATCAAATTGCTTCTCCAGTCACTCAAAATCTTTCTAACTTTTGGAAAAACATTTTAAAATGTCATGAGATTTTTAACTTAGGTATTAATATGATACTTCATTCTAGTAATTGTACTTCTTTCTGGCATGACCGTTTGATTTCAGTCTTACCTCTTAAGTTGGAATTTAAAGAGCTTTATGAAATCTGCAATTTTAATTTTTCTTTAATTAGTGAAGTTTATTCTCCTGAAAACGATCCTCCTTGGAATTTTAGCTTTAATAGAATTTTAGTAGGTTCAACCCTTAGGCATCTTTCTCTGCTATATGCTAGATTAAATCTTTATAATATTGATAATAATAATGATATTATTAGTTGGGAATGGGACAAGAGTACGAAATATACTTCTAATTCTTTTTACAGATTTATTAATTTTTCGAGTACAATAAACAACTCTTTTAAATTTATATGGAAATCTAATGCCCCTCCTAAATCTAAAATTCACATGTGGTTAATACTGCATGGAAAACTTAATACAATAGAATTTTTAAAGAGAAAAAACATTCAAAATGATAATAAATGTTATTTTTGTAATCTGCATCTTGAAGATATTAAACATATATACTATGATTGCATGGATTCTTATTACATTCTAATTAATACTCTTAAAATTTTTAACTTTAATATAACAACTAAAATTTCGGATTGCAACTTCTACTGGAATAACTTTAGATTTAGGTTCAATAAGAATATTAGATTCTTACTTGACACTTTATTCATTATTATTTGTTGGTATATTTGGTTTGAAAGAAATCAAAGAATTTTTAATAATAATAATAGTCATTTTAACAAATTGATTTTTACAATTTCTTCATTTTGTTTTAATTGGATTTCTAATCCCAAATATAAATTAGCTAAAAATAACCTATTTAAAGGGTATCTTAATAAGGTTAGTCATAATATTAACTTTTTCAAACACAATAACAATATATTTAACATACACAATAGTAGTATCAATATTTTTTCAAATTCATATGATGAATTCACTGTTAATCATAACTTACTTATGATCAAAGGTTCATAGGAATTTTTTAAGATTTCTTTCATTTTTCGTACTAGTCATTGTTGGTATTAGTTTATATATAATTTAATTCTTCAGTATTTGTCCAGTTAGTCTTATTTAGGTTTTATTTCCTACCTCTTTTATACATATATATGTATATAAATTATATAAATATACATATATATGTATCATTCTAACTTGTTCTTTAGTCATCCTTCAGACACAGGTATGGGTGATAGGGAGTCAGTTTCACTTTGCAGGTTCTCATGTTTTCAGATTGCAGGACTCCGGATTGTGGAGAGGTCATCAGAGCAGAGTTTTTCCCTCTCAGGATCATTAGCAGTTCTTCCACAGATACTAGACACTTTCATCTCTATTATGGCGTACTGGTTTCAGGAGGATATACTCTTCTGCTTGGCACTTCTTCCTTTTGTACAGAGTCTTCAGAGCGGATTTGCCATTCGGCATCATATTCAGTTCCACTTCAGAGTAGTTGCTTTTCCATTCCTTTCAGAGCAGACGCATGGAGCTTCCTTCTTAGTCTGTGATGTCATTCAGTATTTTTGGCTTTTCCTTAGTTTTTTAGGTACTTCTAACACCTTAATATCGGGCGGTGGCCATGCCGGAGCTCGATATCGGGGTGTGATGGGTGGTGGCCTTGTCGGAACTCATCTTAGGGGTACCTAAGCCTTTTTTGATATTTGTATTTAGTTTTTTGTTACCTGCCAGGCATGTTGGCAGCGCCTTATTAGTGTGATATATATACAGTTGCATTGGTGCTCTCCTCTATTTATAGAGGATCACGCATTTTTCTCAAAAAAACAAAAACAGTAAAAGCTGTCACTCTAAGGTACAAGGATATTAGAGTTCAAAACAAACCCTATCAGCCTGGACAGTTATAACTTCCCGCCCTTACAATTTCTAATGGGTATACATAATAGTACATCAGAAAATAAAAATATTACGGCAGGTGAACATCTAGCGCTACTCCATGAGCTTCATGTCCCAGAAACGATAACTTGAAAAAATACTGGTCTGACCCAAGCATTATAATAAAGTAACACTCGGATCAGTCTGGAAATCCGGTGTGAGAAAACTCAAGAAATATGATGAAATTATAAAAATATGTGAGACAATGCCGATAAACATGTAACGGGTTTTACTCCGTAAGAACAACATTCATAGATGAAAGAATGGAAACAAGTCGGAACAAAATCAGACTTGAAAGAATGGGCACAATTAAGACAAAAATCTAAACATAAAGAATAGAAAAACAAAGTTAAATCTAGAGGAGAGCACAAGGAATTTCTTGGTGAAATTAAGAGAAGATTAACTCCATGGTTCAAATAAAAACAAGGAGAACAAACTTATCCAAATGACTAGGAGGGTGCGTCCCCTTACACCGAAAGTATACCTCTAGACAAAATTTAATTGAGAGCACACGTATCACTCTCGGGAATTTCCAAGCTAGACCCATGCCAAACACGGGAATCCGAATATTCCATATCACCCCATACATGCAACCAAAACCTCTCTAGATAGGTGTGAACATACCTAATGGATGCAGCCCACATAGCTTGGCTCCCACTTGGTCTTTGGTTTATTTATCTCCGATTTTGGATGCAAATGCTAAAAATGAGCTATAAATCATCGTAGATTGACAAGGCACAAAGAAGGATATCAAAATCGATAATCGACGAATAAACTATCGGGAATAACAAAAATGATCGTATATGGAAATTAAAATCTCATATACCTATCACAACTCGTCGATCTCAAACTAACACTACCCTAGTGAAAACAATGAAGCCGTCCAAGTTAGAGCAACTTCCTACCTTGACTCGACATACATTCTTAACTTCAAGAATAGCAAGAGTTCCTTCAATGTTTAGTGCTAAGTGTAAGAATAAATATTTTATATAAACAATCCAAACTTTTATAACATTTGAAACACACTTGTGTTTGATTGTCACATCACAAATATTTGTAAAACACTTTAAAAACAATTTTTGAAAATATTTTTTTTAAAGAGGTAATTATATTTCTAGGTGTACTAAAAAGAAGGGTAAAAAACAAATGTCATTAAAACATAGTTAACTACAGACCCAAAACAATTTACATTTAGTTTTATTTTTAAACATTTATTTTTAAAGATTTACTTATTTATAAACTATCATTTATAACTTTATAACAACATTATTATCCTGGAAGATAATAAATCAATTTAAAATACTTTTATAAACTTAAGACAATGTTAATCATCTCAAAAGATAATTGATATAACTCTTTTATAAATTTAAAACCACTTTAATTATCTCAAAAGAAAATTAATCAAATTTATAATCTTTTTTATAAATTTAAAACAACATTAATTATCCTGAAAGATAATTAACCGAATTTGTAACTCCTTATATAAATTTTAAACAACACTTATTCTTCATTTTATTTCTCAAATACTTGAAAATATACTATAAACAACTTTCAAAGTGCAAAAACGCGACCAAACATATAATTTTTAAAATTTCAAGCATAAGTTCAACACACACAAAAGTTTAAGGAGGCGATATTTCATAAGTGTCGGTATAGCGATAATTCCTATAACTACACATCCACAAATCAAACTATATGTCAAAAATATTTCAACCAAACATCAATATAAGCAACATAAGAATACAAGTAAACCAATAGTGGCAAGAAACCCCTTAGGGTCTCCTTACAAAAATCCCCTATAAATCTCATATATGTATATGCACTTCGAAATGTCCCGCAGTGACCTATTCATTATGAAAATACTTCGACTTCCTTTTTTTGTCCCCTGCAAAACAATGGTTATTTATGTCATCTGCTACCAAGCAGGAACAAATAACAATATATAGTCATATGAGTCCCCTACAAATCATATAATATGTCACACGCTTTTCAAAGCGGGAATCCAACCAGATCAAACAACCAACAACAAACTTCCAAGCATATATAAAACAACAATATAACACACATGTATATCGTGGTATTCATTCAAAGGTGAACAAACTCATCGAAATTCCTGCTAACGCTTACGCGTTCCCTAATAGTCTAAAATCGAACGCGTAAGCAGGTAGGACAGTCATGTAACCAGGAAGGACAGGGTACTTGATTACCTAATTCCAATCCTAGACATTACCTTTCTAGACACCGTACTAAGTGGGCAAACTTAATTAGTTAGCCCTAATATGACTAATTTAGACCGAATAGGCTACTGGGCTCCAATAACATTGTTGGAACTAGGCAGTCCGCAGTAGAAGAAATGGATGAATTTAAAAAAAATCCATTTGGATCAAATGGGCCATGAAGTCTAAAGGAATATTAGATCCAATCTAATAAAATGTTAAACTAAATCTTATTTTATTTAAAGTTGGTTAAAAGGAAGTTTAAAATTAATTTAATTTTATGTATAGCGTATCAAATACACCCAATAAATATTTATAAGAGTTAATTTAGGGAAGGAAACCTTTCGTGTCTTTCCCTAAAAATAGGTAATTAATTGAGAGCTAAATTTGCATTATATAGAGAGAAACATTTTATTCTCTTTCTCTAATTAAATTGATCGATTCATTAAATGTTATTAAATAGAAAATTGTTCGTGGCATGAAACGTAACTATGTCCAAATGTATTCTACTGAAAATTATGTAAGTGCAACATATCAGATCGTGTACAAAGATGACGTTTCCTTCATATGTGTCTTTATTGTCCATAGTATTATTTAAAATATACATATACTACATACATACATATACATATACATACATACATATACATATACATACATATATATATACACACACACACACACACACACATATAATAGACTTATACATATAAATGTGTTAAAATTAGATTTCACTATTTTATAAGTTTAAAATTAAAGACAATAAATTTGAACCTAGTTTCAACACTAAAAAGGTTTAACATTAAAAAATTATGATTTTACATAAAAGTCCATCTTATAAATCTTAAGTCAAATTAACACACACACAGATACACACACACACATACAAATCATTGTAAATAATGTTTGAAACTTAATGCAACATATGTACGTTAAAATTTATAACTTAGTATATGCTTTAATATAAAGTAACAAATTAAAGTTAACTTTAATTTAAAAGGAAATTCAAAGGTTTGTGATATTTTGCAGTAAAGTCCAGTTATGTCTATATCGAAAAACATTAATTTTAACTTTAAACATAATCATGCAAAAACCAAAAGTTTGGATTTAAAATAATGAACAAAACATATATACAAACATTAATAAACTACAAATGTTTTCTATTTGAATCAATAATAGAATTTAAGACTTAGATTTCAATCCAAAAAAGGTTTTCCTTTTAACCAACAAATTTGAAACAACAACAAAATAGATAGGAAAAATCAAACACATATGTATATGTTGCAAAGGTTTTAGATCTAAACTATATAGACAATATGAAAAATTAATTAAATATGGAATCATATGATGTAGATCTAACAATGACAATATGAATAGGTAAGCAACCAAAATGTATCTTAAAACGGATCCAAATCAAAATAACATGGTGGACATATATAATTAATTAAGATGGAGCAAAAGCTAATCTATGTGATCAAATAAACAAATATTCAAATGAGATAAAATATGTGATGGATCCAAATTATATAAATATGGTGAATGATGAATAAATAATATTAGAATTATTACCTTGAGATGTTGCAAAGAGAATTCACCTTGAATGATGATATCTCCTCGGATCTACAAGATCCCCATCCTGTCCTTGCAAGAGATGGATGAACCACCTTTTTTTAGTTTGTTATTTTATTTGAAGTGGAAAGATTTTTGGAAATTTGATTTTTTTTCTACCATGAAAGATAGGAGGAGAGAAAATAATAATAATGAATGAGATAGAATGAACGGTACGTACAGATTGAATTAGAGAATATGTTTTATTTGAAAGAATGAAACCTATCTCATTCTTTAATTAAAACATCCCTAATTAATTCCCTTGATTGTTTCACTCTCTCCAATCCTTTTTTTACATGTGATATGTCATCAAATGATATAAAATATTTATAGGTCATGCCTTTGGATAACATAAAATTTCCATACATCATGTCGTAAAATGACATAAATATTCCATAAATCATTTCATGCAATTATCTTTAAATTACATCGATATCTTATATCAATGCGTGCAAATATAACTTTTATACTATGTATTAAAATAGTTATAGAAAATTCCAAACATAAAATAAATTTAATATTTCTTAAATATTAATTAATTTAATCAATTTACAACATTTTATAAATTAATTAAATACTTTTTTAGAGAATTCATCATTACGGTTGTGCGACTCAAAGGTGTAAATTCAGTCAGCGATAAGTATCGAACTATTCGGATATTAACGTTCACACGTCCCTCAGCAAGTGGCATGACATTTTGGCTGAATTTATTGCTTACGCATCTTTTGGTAAAATCCAATTTTACTTATTATAAGCGGTACGGGATAGTGACAATTATTTACACTAATTCTCTTCGTCAAAAATATATCACATTAGGACTTACTGAATTTGATAATGGTAAAAATTCCAATATCATCGACATTTAACTTTATAGTCCAAACACAAAGTCCTTGGTTCAATAATAACAATTATTATTAAACAAAATGCTCTGGGCAGAGACTTTGACTTTGAGTTGACTTCGTTTGATCATGATACTAACCTCATATAACTAAGGAGACGAATCCTCTCTTGAATATTGTTTTACTTCCAAAACTTCCATTCGACCCAACTATAGTCATTTGAAGGACACTGTGCCACGATTTAATTATAATTGTAACGACCCGAAAATTTGGACACTTCGTATTTAAATATCTTAATTATTTAAATAATTGAATCTTGGATTAAAGGTGAGTTAACACCTCGCTTTGAATGAAAGTATAACACACATATACTATTGTGTTTGATCATGTGAATACTGTTTGAATTGTTATTAACTTATGTTGAAAACATTGCTTGTAACTTCTTACTTTAAAAGTAAGTGACATATATGATCCATGTACATGGACTTGAACAAACTTGAAATGGAATTGAATGGACTTGTATGACGTGTGACTAGACCTTGAACAAAGCATATAGGTCATAGTTGGACTTTGATTTAGATTGGACTCAGATTAGAAAGTGCACGTATAGCAATAGTCGCTATGGATGTAGTTCGGAGTTGCCTTGTTTTTGGGAATTGTTATGGAAATTTATAGAGAGATCCATAGGGATTTCTTGCCATGTTTATATTTATATATATGTATATTTGTTTCTATCAAAAGCTGGAATAGTGAAACGTTAAGTAACATCTCGAAAACAGCTAAAACATCACTAATGCAAAACTGCCCCGTTTAACCTTAATTTTTGGACTACAAATGTTTCAAAAAGGACTTTAAGTTTGAGTGATTTGTTTCATTATTTTAAAAAGTGTATTGCCTAACTCATACTAGAGTGTTTTAAAAGTAGTTTGGGATTTATATGAATTTTTATAAATTAGTTGTGAATTTTCAAAGGAAGAAATTTTAGAATAAAACATGTTCGTTTTCCAAGTTTTGTTGATTTTTCAAACTTGTTATTTTCAAGTGATATTCTAAAGGAGTGTTTTAAAATATATTATAAGTATTATGAAGTATAAATATCTTATATAAATATCTTGGAAATTAACTTATATAAATATCTTGGAAGATATCTTGCTTTAGATTATAAACAGCAGGTTTTGAAAAGGGTTAGTAATTAATTAATGGCCAAATAGATAATTTTGTAATTACTTGTTCGAAAAGTAATTGATTATGCTTAACACTAATAAGCCGACGAAGTAATATTATCTATTTGTGTGAATTAAGATTGATGTCAAGTAGGGACAAAGTAATAGAGCTTTAACCTACCGGGCATCCCTCTTAACCGAAAAATACATAAGTGGAAAATGTCGAAAACGTGTTAATCGAGTTGATTTCTTATTTTTTATGGAATCATTAATGTTATACTTAACACTAAAAGCCGATGAAGTAGACTTATCTATTTGTGAGATTCAAGAATGAAGTGTCTAGGCAAGACTAGGAGCAACCAGTGCCCAAACTTACCTGATTCGCTCTTAGGCAAGGAATAGTTAAGCTGGAATGTAGGTAACGAGTTAAGCATATGAATCGTGATTTGTATAAGCAATCATTTTTAGAACTTGATAGTTAACTAGTACATGCTGAATTTGATTGAACATGACTTAGATCTTTAAAATAAAGGTTTGTAAAGATAGTAAAAAGAAGGAAAATGGTTTGGATTTGTTGTGACAATGTGTTAATCGCATTCATTATTTGCCCTTTTCGATTATACTTAGGGATGTAAATAGATCTTTAGAAGAATGATTTAAAGATAAGAAAAAGTAGTGACAATGTAAAATTAACATTAGTCTTAAATCTTTTGAATAGATTTATGAAAGTACTTAGATCCTTAAAATGGATATTTTAAAGGAAATAATAAGTAATGGAATCTTTTAGGAAAACATAGAAAAAGTAGAAGTTTATTAGGTCAATGAAGTTTACTAATAAAGGAGTTTTAATCAATGAAAGGATTAATTAAATGGAAGGACTTGGGAATTACTTAAGTAACTTAATCATATTTTGTGTGACTTGGTTGTGTTTTGGATGATGATAGTGCTTTGTGTGTTTATTTGTATATAGAAAGTAACCTAGACTTGGTTTCCATTTAGAAACATCTATCTTGTACCAGATAGTCGATCAGTCGACTATCGAAATTGAACAAATTTGACTTAAGAAGTAATCGAAAGGCTTCGCGATTTCATACCAATAAGAACCCCCGGGGAGGAGTATTGTTATGAAAATCCTCTACCTTTCGTTTACTTCTGGGAGAATCGGAATTGAGTTAACTGATAAATTCATTGATTTCTTTTGAAGAGACCATGATCGGTAAGTGTTTTTCTTATCGAATACCACTTCAAAACTAGTATAGAGTTCTATGTTTTGGAAGCGGTTGTGAAGAAAAATGTTATAGAGTTGAACTGACTATTCTAAGGTTAAGTCCAAGGGAAGGTCAACGTAAACATTTCGAACGATGCTATCGTGTGGGACTGTCTATCTTGAGGAGTACTACAAGGAAGAGGACAATGTTAGCATTTGTCAAAAGACTTATATGAGGGGAACCTATGTGGAGGTTCGAGATCTGTTCAAGGTTCTCGAATCCGGGTAGTGATTCGTGATATATTCAGAATAAAGGGATCCAGTTGGGGATTCATGTGTTGATCGAGTGAAAAAGACCCGTGTAAAAGATGCTGAACGTAGCATCGACATCGGAAATGACTAAAACCAGAGAAGGATGCATAATCTCGGGTATAGCTTACCCATGAGGGTATATCAACTCCATATATAGAGTATGCTTTTCGATATGTTGCACACAGGAGTTGAAGGTACTTGGTTCCAGCTGTGCGGGTTTGCTCATTCGAACATAGGCCAGCTGTGTTTACCTTACAGTGTATTTATCTAGAGATATACGATGCTCGAAAGGTATTTTCTGATCCTTGTGCATGGAGTTCGGATTCAGCTTCCCCAAAGAGATCTCCATGGAAAATCCATTAAGAGAACGTTCCTTATCGATTTTAGTTGTACCCCTATTATGCTGAAATGTAATCAATGTACGGCTATGATCAATATTAATTTTGAACCTTAAACATTATTATTATATCACTGGATTCTATATAAACGGTTTGGTTATTGTAAGGTAAAAACCCATCCGTGTTTATGTGCGGCATGGTCTTATGAGATACCTTTATTTTGAAAGGTTTTTATAACGTTAAAAATCTATTTGATCTATGTTTCTCATGCTGGTTTAACAGAGTGATCCGGGTGTTATTTTCTTATAATGCTCGGGTCAACCTCGTGTATATTTCCAGATTTAGGTTTGGACGCTTGGAGATTCTGGAGAAGAGTTGGAGTTCTACCTACCATAGTATTTATTTCCACTGCATTACTTTGTGTGTATCATTGTTAGGACAGGTTGTTAAAACTATCAGGGCTAATAACTGTAACTCTAAAAAACTTTGTATCTTAGGACGACAGTTTATACCATCTTTTGATATTATATATGATCATTCCATTATGAGATTCTGATATTGTGTTCCTTCTTCCTTGTTCTATTTCCTTTTCATTTTCTTTTACTCTAACAATTCATCTTTTCAACACTTGGGTGCTCGGCACATGAAAACCGTGCATGTATTAGTGTCGATATTTTAGGTTCAAAAGGCATATGGTTACATGTGGTACTAGAGCTGAAGGTTAAGCGAGAACCTTGGCTTTGATGGGCATGACTCATTAAGAGATAGGGTAATGAAATTCCCCAGTATGAGTTAAGAGTATTATACATATTTGTTAGTAATCTAAAAATGTTTTATATTGTGTTTATTGGTCTGATGAGTGGTTTATGAATTTTGGTCGGTACATGGAACGCCATGGTATCGATAGCGATTTCTAAACGCTTGAACAGAGCAAACTAACACAATATTGTTTTCAAAATTATTAAATGAGATAATTTTACCTAGAATTATATTTTGTACAAAAATATAATTCTCATAAATTTATATAGTTATTTATGATGTTTTTGGTTGTTAGGAAATGATAATTTTTAATTATTATCATTTATTGTTTGTTTAGTTGTGCTCGGCCAGTTTATGAGCATTTAATATAGTTTATTGATTTATAAGAAATTTACCTTCTTACAAAAAAAGGTTGGGTAGATAGTAAATTTATGGGAACATTAAATACGAACACATTGTGAATTAAATTTCATAGTTTGACCATAAGGCATTCAATGATAATGTTGGGTTAAAATTGAATTTTAACAAGAGTTGTATATTATAATCTAAACAAAGATATACATTTTTGTATTGATAAGAAAGCTACTTTATGTAAGCATAGTTTATAACCGAAGAGGATTTAAATAGAGAATTTGAGAACTTAAATCCCAGTATATATTTGAAAATGTTTTTCAAGATTTTTGGAGGAAATAATAATAGTATTACTTGAAAGTAAGTATTTGGGAAATTGATTTATGAAATTGAGATCATAGTACTTAGTAACATTTATGAAGCATTTAACGCCATTTTGAAATGATTTTGGTTAAGTCCGAAAGGCATAAATTGGATGTACTGAACTTACTCATGTCGTTTAAAATAATTCGGGTGATGACTTCAACGTCATCGGCATTCATTTTCGGGTTTCTAAGTGTGGGATGTTACAAAGTTGTTTTGGTAAAACATATTTTGATTTAATCCCAAAGTAAGATTTGATATAAAAATTTATATGTATATATTATTTCAAGAAGATTTGAAATGAATACCGGTGTTTAGTTCTAAGTTTTCTTATTAAGTTATTTCATGGACATATATAGCTTATGCATTAGGAAAGTATGGATGTGCATCCTGATATGATATGTTGTTTGGTAGTTTTCATTTGTTAAAATGAAATGAAATTTTTTTCGATGATGTTGGATAGTCGGGACTTCCATATGGTTATAAAACTTATAATTATGTGTTTTTGAAAATATAAAGTTGAGTTATATATAACACTTGAATTGAGAAGGTAGCAAGTTAAACAAGTTTAAATTTGTTGAACATTTTTGTTAAGTAAAACAAATTTGATGTTGGTATATACTCTTAGGATGTGATGAAGTATTATATGAGTATGGAACTTAAGTTGTAAAATGTTTATAAACTTGAAGTTATGGTTGATGAAATGATTCATAAATGATTTTAGTATTGAATGATATACTAATTGCATAAATGAATGTGATATAGGATATTAGTGTAGTTAAGAAACTAATAGGATTAATAAGTTACATAGATCATTTTATTCGCATGACTGTTCTTGATATAGTATTAGAGTACATGTTTTCGAGGTGGTTTACACCGATCCGAACAAGGATTTTTCACTTGATTCTTAACGGCAAACACTTGATACAGATTCTTAGTATGATCGTGAGGTTTTCTATCATGGTATATGGCTATGTAAAGAGAACGGTGGTTTCTAATCAAGGAAGCTAATTGGAGTCCGCACTAGAGAGGTCAAGTGGACTACACTAGTTGGGAAGTTAAACATATATGATCAAGCAAGTGATCAGAATTGATATTGCATATGGATGGTCTATGTGCGTCGTACGGGCTTCAGTATGTTTGTATACTATGTTTTAATTGGCTTAGGTAGAGTTAAAGGAATGACTCTTCGATTTGTTCTAGGTTGGCATGAATAATCATCTAAGTAATAACCTGACGTTGTTGAGTAGAAAGTATGCTTAATGGATTGATTTTCATCCTTCTACAATAGGAGGGTTAGAATTGAGCAAACTATGAGCTTTGTTTGATAAGGATTGCGATACTATTAAGTATTGATATGTTATTGTTTCTTTTGTTGCTCGTATTGGAATTTCAAGGATGAAATATTCTAAGTGGGGGAGAATGTAACGACCCGAAAATTCGTAAACTTCATATTTAAATTTCTGAATTATTTAAATATTTGAATCTTGGATTAAAGGTTAGTTAACACCTCACTTTGAATGAAAGTATAACACACATATATGTTGTGTTTGATTGTGTGAATGTTGTTTGAATTGTTGTTAACTTATGTTGAAAACAATGCTTGTAACTTCTTACTTTAAAAGTAAGTGACATATGTGATCCATGTACATGGACTTGACAAACTTGGAATGGACTTCGATGAAATGTGGCTAGACCTTGAACAAAGCACATAGGTTAAAGTTGGACTTTGGTTTAGATCGGACTCGGATTAGAAAGTGCACTTATAGCGATAGTCGCTATGGATGCAGTTCGGAGTTGCCTTGTTTTTGGCAATTGTTATGAAATTTCGTAGAGAGATCCATAGGGATTTCTTGCCATATTTATATTTTTATATATGTATGTTTGTTGCTATTTGTTATCCCGCTTTTTGGCAAGGCCGTGATACCAAGAACTTGATTAGAAACCAATGACGGTTCGTCTTGGAGATCGGTTATACGCAGGCTCACATGGATATCGATGAATTTTGTCCGGGTCCGGATCAAGCTACAATCGACAAGTCACGACGGTGAGGCCATGAAAGTCAACGTTCCAAATTTCAAGTCAATCCGAGTTTGTATGCTCAAGTTACGATCGATGCAAAATGATAGGAACAGCTTAGTTTTCGTATTGACAACTAAGCCTCTTTTCGAATCCATCACTTTCGTATCGATCAGAACAACAGCAACCTCGCATTCATCCCAGAGCCTCAGTTCGAATCGATCGGGTTCGACTCCATCAGTGAGCCACTGTTCGAATCCATCGAGTATGTTACGTTTGAATCGACCAGCAACCCTCTGTTCATATCCATCAGACAACTTCTATTTCGTATCGATCATGGGACTTCTGTTCGTATCCATCGAGCATTGCGCTATTCGTATCCATCAAGCATTGCGCTGTTCATATCCATCGCAAAGTTGCTTGTTCGTATCCATCAAGTCGAAGTGACTGTGATCGATGCGAACAAGGGCTACCTTCATCGATACGAACAGAGTCACCATCATCGACACGAACAAACCACCTCCATCGATTCGAACAAGGCATGCTACAAATCGATATGAAGGAGACTGCTGTCGATCGATTCGAACTAGGCAAAGGACTTCGATGCGAACAAGGCGAAGATCAAGGATGACTCGGCCAACTCGGCGAAGAAAGTGGATTGATACGAGGAATGCTCGCCATGTCACCACCTGATCATGCATAGCTATCGAGTCGAAATGATGGAGTCGAACGAAACAGCCAACCGAAAATCCTAATTCGTATCGATCATATCTCGCGATCCACAAGTCCAAATACTACGAAATTTTCACAGAAGCTTATGTGCATGCTAAAGAATGTCCACGCCAAATTTCGACTCCATCGGACACAATCTTGATCGATACGAAATCCGTTCGTATCGATCATGGATCGGGCTGAAACTTCGCGGGCTTGGGCGCGCGGGCCTAGTGCAATGACCCTAATTCTTAACCATAAATTTTTTTTTATCATACTTAGCTAAGACTACCTAGGGTCATCCTTCCCTATTCTCATATTATCCAGGATCTTTCACAATATAAAAATATTGTTTTTTAAATCTAAATCATTCCTAACATACATATATGAAGATATCTATGTTATATTCTACTAGAATCAGAGCATGATAATATGTAAGTAGAAATCCTTTTAAATCTATTAAAATGTGATAATTCCCTGATAAAAGATTAATTATTGTATCCTGATTTTTGACCATAGAATCCACTGGAAACATGTACTTTAGTCTGTTATTCTAATTAAGAAATGATCAAGTAATAATCAGGTGGAAGAAAGCTTTTAATATGGATGATTGTGTTAAAGTCTGTACAGTATCAAACTCAGTCTAAAAGAAAGTGGATCATAAGTGAACACAAGCAACATCTAGGCGTAATGGAAACGCGCCTAACTTATACATGAGAGGTCACGAGTTCGAGTGCTATGCTGGTCGGTTCAAACCCAATTTTTGTTTTTCTTTTTATTTTTCTCCTGTATGGCTTAAAATCTGATATCTACCTATATCTACACATATATACTTAATTTTTGCCTATAATCTAACATACAAAACAATATTTCTTGCTTCATTATTTTTGAAACCCATTCCTACAACTGTTCTAGGAATTTATATTTATATTTTTGCCCAAATATCAACATGTACACAGATATACATGTACATGTCAATGTCTTTGCTCATTTTCCAGAAAACTGGGTTCAAATGGTTCCTTGCTTCATTGATTTGAAGTGAACATTTGGCCTGACCTATGGTCTAACCATGTGGTTAATCTGACCATTCTTTTATTTGCATTTTACAAACCAGAATCTACCCAAAACATTGATACTCCTTCTTTTCAAAAGCATGTTTATATATGTATGAATCAGACACCTTGTGATCAGATTTATATCATCCTTCCTAACCATAATTCTCTTTTAAAAATGCATATTCAGGGTATATACACTTTTACTTGCATTTGGACATATATCAATATCATGACTTGAAAATATAACGGTTATAATTCTTTCTGGATTTTCCCAATATAATTTCCTATATATCTATCTTTTGAAAGGACTTAGGATGAACTATAATCATCATAAAATGATTATGCTTATAAAATCCAGGTTTTTCATCTAAATCAAAAACAACTTTAGCAAATAGATTTTCAAATCAGTTTAACATCAATATCCTTAATACATACCAAACCAGAAATAACCAGAAACAACATAACACATATTTCTTACAAGTTCTTCCTACTTAATACATTTAGATAGCCATATCAATCAGGAAATACATGCATGAATTAACACATTCTAGCTCTTATTTCTAATTATCTTAGCATTCTCTATTCCATATCTTTTTAATCTTGCTTACTTAGCTCCATCACAACCTGCAAAAGCATTAGTGGCTGCCCCATTATGAATGAGACACCCCCATGTGCCATGAGCAATAAGGGTCAGATCTATGATCTGGTGTGAGCATTTCTAACATACCCATGATATTAAGCTAAGAATACAGCATAAATGTATCTTGCATAACTTGACAGGTATTATCATGAATGATTAATGTATAAATTAATCAGGTATTCCCATATACATACACAAGAGCAAACATATGCATTAAAACAATTTTTATCTGGAACTACTAAGGTTCCTCTTACCAACCCTAATCCCGGAAAGACCCAAGTTTCCTATATCATCATTTAAGTTGCCTTTTCTTCTTATAAATTCCTGGCCTCATCTGCTATAAGGAATCAAAGGGACACATTGCCATGAACTAATTAACATCATGGCACAAAGATCTCAGGACTTAAACAAGCCATGTGTAAACTTGTCTACTTCAAATAGGACAAGCATTCCAGCAGCCTTCTTGGCACAAAACCCTTAGTTATATTACTAAGTGTATTCATGTTCATTTTATCAATGATAGCTAGGTGTACAGACCACTTATATACATGAAACATACTAGTTACCTTGCAGACATAATATTGCAAGCAAGTTAAAGGTTACTTTCTAGAGGTATAACACCCAGTCATTCCATCTCACATTATTTAGCATATAAACACCCTATTCAAACATATACCAGAATGTTTGCAACTGAGAATAAATGCATGGCTCTATTGGGTTTATTTTGATTTTGCAAGCAACTATGTTTAGCCAGATTTTTAATCTTGTTTAAACATAATTTTTAGGCTTGTAAATTTTCTGTTTGGTTTAGGGCTCAGCACTTATAGAGAAAGACTCCATTGCACCCTTAACCAATTATTTCAAGCCTCAGCACTATACCATTGTATATGCAGCTCATAGTTTTTTTTTCTTCATTCTTTGTCTTAAGCCATGATTCAGACTAGTTACAAATACTCTCTTACATGTTTTTTTAAGGTTTTGGTATAACATACAGGGATGAAAATAGAACAACAAAGTTATACATCCATCATAGCAGATCATATCTCATCAAGCATTCATGAAACCATCAGTAGTCAACATGGTTTGTGAATCAAAACATGCAAAATATAGCATATAAAAGCTTGGCTGCCTAATCTCAGGTCTTAATGCCATGTATATGAGTGAGGATACTCACCTAAATGCTTACACAAGCTTAATCCAGAAAACCCCTCAAATCTTTAGCCTTTTCTTCCTCTTCTTCCTTAGGTTAATTAATTCAGTGAGAGAGTAGTTTTCTGGTTAGGCTCTTGATTTATATAAGGGTTCTACCTAGGGTTTTGGGTGATGCAAAATCCCTATTTTAGCCCAAGCCAGAATCATGCATTTGGCATTGCATATTCTCTCCCTCCTAACCCTTAATGTCCCGGCCAATATTTTAAAACAAGGCTAAGTTGTGCCCATTTTCTTTTCTTTTCAGAAAGTGATTACTTTAAGTATTTTTTATTATACTTACCTCAAACATGATAATGGTGTGACTTTCTATTTTCTGCCTTTATACATTTGCTTTCTTGCACTTTGGTTCTTACTATTTTAGTGCTTCTTTTACTTATTTTTCCTTTATTAATTTTCTGCTCAAATAATATCTGTGTATATACATTTATACAACTATGAGTGTTAGTTTAACTTTAACCTTCTTTTATTTGCAGAAAACATGTGCATTCTTATATGCATTTCTACACTCCTATTATTCAAATAAAATTTCACTTATTCATTATAAATCAATGTTCTCTTCTGTCTTAATTTCCAAACAAGTCATACATATGCATATATATATATATATATACATATCCTCAGGAATTTTAATATTCATGTCTAGGCCTATATTTCCTTTATTTAAAACATTTTATCTAAATGTTTTCCTTCTTTGTTTTATTATTCAGGAATTCTGGATTTTCTCTTAGTGCCATAACTAGTGTGCACGTGCACACATGCACACAACCTTGCACCACTGAAAATCCCACCTATATAATAATTCTGATTTTTCCCCCAGAATTTTAATCATTTATTTAAAAGGATTTTCCTCAAAATCTTGGGGTATTACAATCACCCTTTCTTTTAGGAATTGTGTCCTCACAATTTGCAACATAATCTTTGAGTACTTCTAATTTCTTAGGGAAAAAAAATTATTCAGCATATGCATGAGCAAATCAATTAGTCACTGTCTATCATACATATTAAACTTTCTTAGTAATCTAAGAATTTACCTTTTAAATTTGCAAAGAGCCTAGGGTAATCCATCCTGATTTTATCCTCTAGCTCCCAAGTACAATCACTAGGATCTATACTCCATTGAATCTTTACAAGCTTCAATGTCTTGTTTCTTAATTTCTTTTCTTCCCTTGCCACAATTCCCACTGGCTCTTTCTCATAGATTAGATCTGGATTAATCTGAACTTCAGTAGGCTTTTCTAAGATTTCCTCCTTGTCATGTACCCATCTCCTTAGTTGTGACACATGAAACACATTGTGCATTGCACTCATCTCCTCTGGAAGCTCCAGCTTATAGGCTAGTGAGCCTATCCTCTCCAAAATCTTGTATGGTCCAACATATCTGGGTCTGAGTTTCCCTTGCTTGCCAAATCTCAAGACTTTCTTCATTGGTGAAACCTTAATGAAGACATAATCACCTACTTTGAATTCCACTGACTTCCTCTTTGCATCAGCATATTTCTTTTGCCTATCTTGAGCTGCTGCCATCCTCTTTCTCACCAGTCCTATTTTCTCTGTGATGTCCTTGACATATTCTGGCCCTAGGATAGCTTTCTCTCCTGCCTCAGCCCAACACATAGGTGATAGACATGGCTTTCCATATAGGGCTTCAAAGGGTGCCATTCCAATTGTGCTTTGGTGGCTATTATTGTATGTGAACTCAGCCAAATGGAGATGGTCCTCCCAATTTCCTCCAAAGTCTAACACACATGCTCTAAGCAAATCCTCTAAAATCTTGTTTACCACTTCTGTTTGCCCATCTGATTGGGGGTGATAAGCAGTGCTTAGGCACAATTCACTCCCCATAGCTTCTTGGAAGCTCTTCCAGAATCTTGAAGTGAAGATTGTATCCCTATCACTCACTATAGTTTTAGGAACACCATGCAACTTTACCACTTCTCTCATAAAAGTTTGGGCTAGCCTAGGTGCATTTCTGTCTGCTTTTACTGGTATGAAGTGGGCTACTTTAGTCAGCCTATCTACAATTACCCAAATACTTGTATTTCCCCTCTTGGATCTAGGAAGACCATCTATAAAATCCATAGATATGTCTTCCCACTTCCACTGTGGTATGCTAAGTGGCTGCAACAACCCTGAAGGTCTTTGGGTCTGAGCTTTTATTTGTTGACAAACCATGCACTTAGCAACATGTCTAGCTACATTAGACTTCATTCCCTTCCACCAATAGTCCCTTTTTAAGTTTTGGTACATCTTGGTGCTGCCTGGATGTATGGAATATTTGCTCCTATGGTACTCATTAAGGATTTCTTCTTTCAATTCTATGATGTTTGGGACACATATCCTACCCTTGTACCTTAGGTATCCTTTTTCATCAATGTGATAATCCTTCACTTCCTCCTTCTTTAATAGGAGAGACCTTTTTTTTTGCTAAGTCTTGATCTTCTTCTTGCATCTTTGCCACCTTCAAGACCAAATTTGATTGTAAAGTAATTAAACTTAACCTTCCTTTACTCCTTTCTTCCTCAACTATCTCCATACTTATCCCACTGCTCTCATCTATTTCCAAATCAGTGAGCATGGTCAAGTCTCTAAACTCCTCCATCATCAACATGGCCACTTTTGCATGCTGCCTACTCAATGCATCTGCCACTTTATTAGCCTTGCCTGGTGTATAAAGTATATCTAAGTCATAAGCAGCAAGAAATTCAACCCATTTGTGTTGTCTCATATTCAAATCTTTCTGTGAAAAGAGATACTTTAAGGCCTTGTGATCAGTGTATAAAATGAACTTTGCACCTAATAAGTAATGCCTCCAGAGCTTCAAGGCATATACTACTGCTGCCAACTCAAGATCATGAGTTGCATATCTAGTTTCATGGGGTTTTAGTTGTCTAGATGCATAGGCTATGACCTGATCTTGCTGCATCAACACAGCCCCTAGCCCTGACCCACATGCATCTGTATATACAACTAATCCCTCATTGCCTTCTGGTACTCTCAACACTGGTGATTTTACCAAAGCCTCCTTGATCTGGGTGAAAGCTTGTTCACACTTATCAGTCCATATAAACTTTTGGTTCTTCCTAGTCAGGTTAGTGAGTGGCATTGCTATTTTAGAAAATCCTTGTATAAACCTCCTATAGTATCCTGCCATCCCCATGAATGACCTAACTTCACTAACATTGTTAGGCTTCTTCCATGCTTGGATTGCTACTATCTTATTGGGGTTTACAGAAATCCCTCTAGCAGAGACAACATGTCCAAGAAAATGTACTTCCTCTTGCCAGAACACACACTTAGAGAACTTTGCTTTCAAATCTTTTTCTCTTAATCTAGATAAGACCAAATGTAAGTGGTTCTCATGTTCCTCTATTGTTTTAGAATAGATTAGAATGTCATCTATAAAAATCAGAACAAACTTGTCTAAGTAATCTCTGAATATCCTATTCATTAGGTCTACAAAGTAAGAAGGGGCATTTGTTAGCCCAAATGGCATAACCAGAAACTCAAACAAACCATATCTTGTGTTAAATGCTGTATATTTAACACTTGAATCCTCAACCTTCATCTGATGAAACCCAGATGCCAAGTCTAGCCTAGAAAACACTTTAGCTCCACTGAGTTGATCAAAGAGATCATCTATCCTGGGTAATGGGTATTTGTTTTTGATGGTTACTTTGTTTAATTCTCTATAATCTATACACATTCTTAAGGTACCATCATGCTTTTTAACAAATACTACAGGAGCACCCCAGCATGAATTACTTGGCCTTATAAACCCCTTGGCTTCTAATTTTTCCAGCTGGTTCTTTAGCTCCTTTAATTCACTTGGCCCCATCCTTGTAGGCTTTTTGATAATTGGGCTAGCCCCAGGCATAAGGTTAATCTGGAATTCAACAGGTCTATGGTGTGAGACACCTTTTACTTCCCCAAATACATCCAAGTATTCTTTAACTATGGGGATTTCATTAATAGCTATTTCCTTGGGATTATTTTCTAATTCAATTAAATGATTTAGCCTGTTTTCTTTGATAGGTTCACACATAATTGTAACCCTTTGGCCTTTAGAATTTTTTAGTGAAATGGTGGATGCATCTAGGTCAATTATGGCTTTGAATTGTCTTAGCCAATCTGCCCCTAATATAACTCCTATATTTGGGAAATTTAGAACATATAAATTGGAAACAAATGTGTTTCCCCCTATGTTCAAATTCACATCCACACAAATCATATCTAATACACTAGAACTTCCTAAAGGGCTTTGTATTAACAGAGGTATTTCAGCCAAATTGCAGTTCATTTTCAACCTCTTAACTATTTCATGGGAAATGAGTGAGTGGGTTGCCCCGGTATCATATATTACAGCTAAAGGTATGGTACAAATAAATAGTGTACCTTCCACTTGACCATGGTTTTCAGCATTAGCCTCAATTATGGCCTTGCCCCTACCTTCCAGGTTTGCCACTTTCCCTTGTTGCTTGTATTCTGGGCAATTTCTTTTCATATGCCCTTCCTTCCCACATAGAAAGCATTTGAAAGCTCCCCCTTTAAGCTCTGGGCATCTTGGCTTAATATGGCCTTCTTTCCCACAATGGTTGCAAACTATTTTTCTTTTGGCTTCATTGGGTTTTGCATCTACTGCCTTCTTACCATCTGCCTCTCCTTTCTTCTTATCATAAGGATGGTACTTCCCTTTGTTCTTCTTGTTGCTATTGTTTTTGAAGCTCCTAAACTTATCTCTTTCCTTGTCATGTTGCTCAATCTTCAGAGCCAAATCTATCACTTGATCAAAAGTTCTGTCAGCATAAGGTAATATAGCCCTGCTAAGCCCTGGGTTCAATCCCTTGATGTATCTATCATTTTTGGATGCTTCATCAGCCACTAACATTGCCCCATAGGTTGACAATCCCTCAAACTTCTGGGTGTATTCTGTGACATTCATAGTCCCCTGTCTAAGTTTGGTGAACTCCTCAAGTAAAGTGGTTTTTGCTGAGGCTGGAACAAACCTTGCCTCTAACATCTCCTTAAATTGATTCCAATTAATATCATTTTCATTCCGGCCAGCTATGATCACCTCCCGCCAACTCAAAGCTGCACCTTTTAATTGCCTTGAGGCCACTTGCCTCTTCCTTTGGTCATCTAATTGCATATCAGTGAAGATCCTCTCTAATGTCCTCAGCCATGCTTGAATCTCCATTACACTTTCAGTTCCTTCAAAGCTCTTGCCTCCCAAATAGGTATAAGTCTTCACTAACTTGGAGAGCTCCTCATATGGGTTCTCAGGTCTGTGCCCAATTCCATCTCTCAAAACTCTCACAAATTCCTGCATGTCAAGCATTTGTGGTGTGCTAGATCCTCCTTGATGATGAGACCCTCTTCCTACCATATTTCTAAAGGTATATGTATTTCATTATATTAGTTTATAATACTTCGCCTTAATTTTAAATTGGTTGTATCTTTCTTATTTAATCATTGTGTATGTCACATGCACACACATACATTCAGGGAATACTTATAAACAGTCAAATATATCACAAACAAACCTAGTATAAACATAAGCATACAAATATTTTGCTATGTTAATTAAAACATAGCTCTGATACCAAATGCAATGACCCTAATTCTTAACCATAAATTTTTTTTTTATCATACTTAGCTAAGACTACCTAGGGTCATCCTTCCCTATTCTCATATTATCCAGGATCTTTCACAATATAAAAATATTGTTTTTTAAATCTAAATCATTCCTAACATACATATATGAAGATATCTATGTTATATTCTACTAGAATCAGAGCATGATAATATGTAAGTAGAAATCCTTTTAAATCTATTAAAATGTGATAATTCCCTGATAAAAGATTAATTATTGTATCCTGATTTTTGACCATAGAATCCACTGGAAACATGTACTTTAGTCTGTTATTCTAATTAAGAAATGATCAAGTAATAATCAGGTGGAAGAAAGCTTTTAATATGGATGATTGTGTTAAAGTCTGTATAGTATCAAACTCAGTCTAAAAGAAAGTGGATCATAAGTGAACACAAGCAACATCTAGGCGTAATGGAAACGCGCCTAACTTATACATGAGAGGTCACGAGTTCGAGTGCTATGCTGGTCGGTTCAAACCCAATTTTTGTTTTTATTTTTATTTTTCTCCTGTATGGTTTAAAATCTGATATCTACCTATATCTACACATATATACTTAATTTTTGCCTATAATCTAACATACAAAACAATATTTCTTGCTTCATTATTTTTGAAACCCATTCCTACAACTGTTCTAGGAATTTATATTTATATTTTTGCCCAAATATCAACATGTACACAGATATACATGTACATGTCAATGTCTTTGCTCATTTTCCAGAAAATTGGGTTCAAATGGTTCCTTGCTTCATTGATTTGAAGTGAACATTTGGCCTGACCTATGGTCTAACCATGTGGTTAATCTGACCATTCTTTTATTTGCATTTTACAAACCAGAATCTACCCAAAACATTGATACTCCTTCTTTTCAAAAGCATGTTTATATATGTATGAATCAGACACCTTGTGATCAGATTTATATCATCCTTCCTAACCATAATTCTCTTTTAAAAATGCATATTCAGGGTATATACACTTTTACTTGCATTTGGACATATATCAATATCATGACTTGAAAATATAACGGTTATAATTCTTTCTGGATTTTCCCAATATAATTTCCTATATATCTATCTTTTGAAAGGACTTAGGATGAACTATAATCATCATAAAATGATTATGCTTATAAAATCCAGGTTTTTCATCTAAATCAAAAACAACTTTAGCAAATAGATTTTCAAATCAGTTTAACATCAATATCCTTAATACATACCAAACCAGAAATAACCAGAAACAACATAACACATATTTCTTACAAGTTCTTCCTACTTAATACATTTAGATAGCCATATCAATCAGGAAATACATGCATGAATTAACACATTCTAGCTCTTATTTCTAATTATCTTAGCATTCTCTATTCCATATCTTTTTAATCTTGCTTACTTAGCTCCATCACAACCTGCAAAAGCATTAGTGGCTGCCCCATTATGAATGAGACACCCCCATGTGCCATGAGCAATAAGGGTCAGATCTATGATCTGGTGTGAGCATTTCTAACATACCCATGATATTAAGCTAAGAATACAGCATAAATGTATCTTGCATAACTTGACAGGTATTATCATGAATGATTAATGTATAAATTAATCAGGTATTCCCATATACATACACAAGGGCAAACATATGCATTAAAACAATTTTTATCTGGAACTACTAAGGTTCCTCTTACCAACCCTAATCCCGGAAAGACCCAAGTTTCCTATATCATCATTTAAGTTGCCTTTTCTTCTTATAAATTCCTGGCCTCATCTGCTATAAGGAATCAAAGGGACACATTGTCATGAACTAATTAACATCATGGCACAAAGATCTCAGGACTTAAACAAGCCATGTGTAAACTTGTCTACTTCAAATAGGACAAGCATTCCAGCAGCCTTCTTGGCACAAAACCCTTAGTTATATTACTAAGTGTATTCATGTTCATTTTATCAATGATAGCTAGGTGTACAGACCACTTATATACATGAAACATACTAGTTACCTTGCAGACATAATATTGCAAGCAAGTTAAAGGTTACTTTCTAGAGGTATAACACCCAGTCATTCCATCTCACATTATTTAGCATATAAACACCCTATTCAAACATATACCAGAATGTTTGCAACTGAGAATAAATGCATGGCTCTATTGGGTTTATTTTGATTTTGCAAGCAACTATGTTTAGCCAGATTTTTAATCTTGTTTAAACATAATTTTTAGGCTTGTAAATTTTCTGTTTGGTTTAGGGCTCAGCACTTATAGAGAAAGACTCCATTGCACCCTTAACCAATTATTTCAAGCCTCAGCACTATACCATTGTATATGCAGCTCATAGTTTTTTTTTCTTCATTCTTTGTCTTAAGCCATGATTCAGACTAGTTACAAATACTCTCTTACATGTTTTTTTAAGGTTTTGGTATAACATACAGGGATGAAAATAGAACAACAAAGTTATACATCCATCATAGCAGATCATATCTCATCAAGCATTCATGAAACCATCAGTAGTCAACATGGTTTGTGAATCAAAACATGCAAAATATAGCATATAAAAGCTTGGCTGCCTAATCTCAGGTCTTAATGCCATGTATATGAGTGAGGATACTCACCTAAATGCTTACACAATCTTAATCCAGAAAACCCCTCAAATCTTTAGCCTTTTCTTCCTCTTCTTCCTTAGGTTAATTAATTCAGTGAGAGAGTAGTTTTCTGGTTAGGCTCTTGATTTATATAAGGGTTCTACCTAGGGTTTTGGGTGATGCAAAATCCCTATTTTAGCCCAAGCCAGAATCATGCATTTGGAATTGCATATTCTCTCCCTCCTAACCCTTAATGTCCCGGCCAATATTTTAAAACAAGGCTAAGTTGTGCCCATTTTCTTTTCTTTTCAGAAAGTGATTACTTTAAGTATTTTTTATTATACTTACCTCAAACATGATAATGGTGTGACTTTCTATTTTCTGCCTTTATACATTTGCTTTCTTGCACTTTGGTTCTTACTATTTTAGTGCTTCTTTTACTTATTTTTCCTTTATTAATTTTCTGCTCAAATAATATCTGTGTATATACATTTATACAACTATGGGTGTTAGTTTAACTTTAACCTTCTTTTATTTGCAGAAAACATGTGCATTCTTATATGCATTTCTACACTCCTATTATTCAAATAAAATTTCACTTATTCATTATAAATCAATGTTCTCTTCTGTCTTAATTTCCAGACAAGTCATACATATGCATATATATATATATATACATATCCTCAGGAATTTTAATATTCATGTCTAGGCCTATATTTCCTTTATTTAAAACATTTTATCTAAATGTTTTCCTTCTTTGTTTTATTATTCAGGAATTCTGGATTTTCTCTTAGTGCCATAACTAGTGTGCACGTGCACACATGCACACAACCTTGCACCACTGAAAATCCCACCTATATAATAATTCTGATTTTCCCCCCAGAATTTTAATCATTTATTTAAAAGGATTTTCCTCAAAATCTTGGGGTATTACACCTAGTCACGTGCCAGAGGGAGTCTCCCGAGATCTGAGCGAAATATCAGCCTCCTACACCTATAAATAGAGCCCCAGGGCATACAGAAAAGGCGATTCTTATTCTTTGAATTCTCCAACGCCCAGACTCTGCCGGATCCAGTTCTAAACTCCATAGCTGCTGCTGCTAACGAATTTCACTGCTGTAAATCATAATTATCTGATGTAACCCACTGAATTCACTTGTAATCATCAAAGAAACATCAATAAAGCAATCAACTTCATAGTGGACGTATGCAATATGCCGAACCACTCTAAATTCTTGTGTTTCTGTGCGTTCTTATTACTTTCATCATCTGTTTTTGGAGTTTTTGTTAGATAATCCTCTTTTTCCATTTAATTTCTTCATTTTATCTCTTCAAAAACTTCCGAAGAGTGTTGTGCCCAATTTTGGTACAAACACTTTGGTGCTTTCACTGAGAAAAAAATCCAATTTTTCTCCTGCTCCTTGGATCTCTATCGATACCGGATTGCACAAATCCAAGAAGAAGATCCAGATCTCAATTCTTAAAAGCCCTTCCATTCTATTCAGATTCGTATCAAATCTAGGAAAGGACTTTCATTAATTCACCATGGTAAGTACACGAACTACCTCTACAGTTGCTGATCAAGGAGGACGGGACAGGCAGAATCCCGCGCAATTGCCTCCATCAAACCAAGACGCCGCCAGACCTTCAGATCCATCAGGCCCGGTTACCAGACAAGAGTTTCAGATGCTGCTCCAAGAATTGACCCAGAGTCGGCAACAGCTCACTGAACAACTACGCGCCAACACGGAGCTGACCAACCAGTTAATCGCCAAAGGCGCAGATGATCCAGAAGATACCAAGGTTCTTATTCTTCCACAGAGAGTTCAGCCTCATCTGATGGTCAGCACCGATCCACACGCCCACAGCTGGATGTAAGCTACATCCAGGCCATAGGGCACCAGCCTGCTTCGAATCTTGGAAAACCCAGAACTAGAACATCCACTAGTCATCATACCGGACCTTCATCCCGAGGAGGTGCTGCTCCTTATCATTTCACAAGCAATTTTGCTACCACCACCACTACCGAACAAGGGGCTGATGCTGGAAACCAAGCTGACCCTCATCGTAGCCAACGAGATCATACTCCAGAGCCTTATGTCCCAGAAAATGTTGAACCAAGGAGGTGAGGCACGGACCATCGACCGCGTCCGGTCCAGACTCGCGCTGTGGAACCCGACCACACCTTGGCACATCATGCTCCTAATATCCGGATCCCGGATATACCAATGATGATTCGCCAAATGATCCGTGAAAGTCAGGGTCTCACTAATGACGACTGGGGAATCTCCCGGAGTCAGACCCCTTTCACCGATGACATATTGTATGCTGAACCACCACGGCGCTTCAGGATGCCGACTTTGCAGTATATGAAGGAAGTTCTGATCCCAATCAACATATCCTGAAATACGAATGGCTGATGAATGCTGCGAGAGCTGATGATGCAGTAAAATGCCGTAGTTTCCCTATTTCCCTAGGGGGCATTGCTACCATGTGGTTTACTCGTTTGCCACCACGATCCATCTCTAACTTTGACAAGATGGCCACCAAGTTTGTTAAACAATTCCGTATGCACGTGGCGTGGCCTAAAGACGTTAACACTCTGTCTAGTATTACACAAGCTCCCGGAGAAACACTTAGATGTTACTTGGAGCGATTCCATGATGCATGTGCAGAAATAAGCAATCCCAATGATGACTCTATCCTGATGGCATTGACTAAGGGGATTGATGCTGATTCCAAGTTCGAAAATTGGTTAGCTGGGAAGCCACCTGCGTCATTGGACCGTTTCTATTCCAAGGCAGCCCAATTCTTGAGAAGGGAGGATGCGAAACAGTCTAGGAAGCAGGATCACATGGGGCCCAACATCGAAGGAATTTAGAGTAACATCGCCGTTAAACAGTCCGAGGAGAGTTCTGGAAAAGTTCAGTTGAACATACAAAATAAACAGAATCAGTAGAGGGACAATGGAAATCAAAGCAAAAAACGAGATCAGAATCGTGGTCCACGACGTAGAGCCCCCATGTACGATAATTACACTCCATTGAACACGTCGTTGGAAAATGTATACTTGCAGACTTGTAACACCATGCAATATAAGAAACCTGCCCCGAAGCCATCGACAGAAAGGCAGGTCCAAACAGGGAAGTTTTGTAGATTCCATGAAAGTTATGGCCATAATACAAATGAGTGTCGTCATTCACAAGATCTCATTGAGAAACTGATACGCGAACGGAAGTTGGATCAGTATGTGCGGGTGCCACAGTCAGGTGGTGCGGGCCCATCGAATCTGAATCGTGCGCCAAATCCGGAAAGGCAAGAGGAACCCGCTCGTACTGGCGGGAGGTTGGTTATTAATACAATAAGTGGTGGTCCTCATCCAGCAGACCGAAGCTAGAAGGAAATGGAGTCGTATGCCAGCTCTATCAGGCATGCGGACTTCGAGTGTTATAGTAGTTTTGATGAAGGGGCTCCGGCCAAGCAATAGAAGACGATGACAGATGACATCGTGTTCAGAAACAGAGACACTGATAAAGTCGAAACCCCCATCATTGATCCACTGGTCATCTCAGCTCAAGTAGGTCCTGCTTGGATAAAGAGGATCTTAGTTGATAGTGGAAGCTCTGTGAATATTTTATTTAAGCGAGCTTATGATCAAATGAGAATGGAAGCCACGGACTTGAAACCTTGTCAATCCCGAATCCATGGTTTCAGCGGAAGTGCTACTATACCCACTGGAATGGTGGAAATGCCAGTGGAGTTGGGAGTTGGAGAACGTCGAAGAGTACGGATGTTACAATTCGTTGTTTTGGACATAGACTCCCCTTATAATGCTTTCCTGGGCTGACCGGCCCTCGCTGAATTCAGGGCAGCCATTGCCCTGTGGTGTTTGACTTTAAAATTTCCCATTGATCATGGAGTGGGAATCATTCAGGGAGATCAGGCTGCTGGAATAGCCTGTTATGTCGCAGTGCTGCGGGAGGCGCAACGAAAGGAGAAAGGAAAAGGCGTAGAGGAATCTCTCTGCATCCGCTTTGCTGATAATTGACAATTAACGCCCGAGCCTAGGCCCGGGCACCCCAACCAATTCCAAAGGGATTTTGACCCAAGAGAAACTGAAGACGAAGGAGAATCTAAAGAAAGTCAAGCATCCCCGACCGAACTGATGATTGATGTCCTAATTGACGATGACGATGATTCAAAAATGATAAAGATTGGGTCTCAGCTAAGCCAGCAACTTAAGAGGAATTGGTTGAATTTCTACGGGCGAATCTTGACGTATTCGCCTGGACGCATTCTGACATGTGTGGGATCTCGACGGACATTGCGAGCCACACTCTGAATATTGACCCGCGGCATGTCCCGGTCAAACAGAAAAGGCGTGGTATGGATCCAGAAAAATCTGCCGCCCTTAAAGAAGAAGTAGAAAATCTTAAAGCGAACGGGTTCATTCGAGATGCTCTATATCCTGAATGGGTGTCGAATCCCGTGCTCGTTCGAAAGCCGAACGGAAAATGGAGAACGTGCGTCGATTACTCTGATCTGAATAAAGCTTGTCCCAAGGACAGTTTCCCACTTCCCAGAATTGATCAGCTAGTAGATTCAATAGCCGGGCATGAGCTCTTATCCTTTATGGATGCGTATTCTGGCTACAATCAGATACCAATGCATTTACCCGATCAAGAACATACCAGCTTCGTAAACAATTTGGGACTATATTGCTACAAAGTTATGCTATTCGGACACAAGAATTCCGGGGCTACTTACCAACGATTGGTCAATCGGATGTTTGCCAATCAAATCGGGAAAACCATGGAAGTATATGTAGACGACATGCTTGTGAAGTCACGATTTTCCACTGACCATATTAAAGACCTGGATACTATGTTCAACATACTTCGAGAATACAGAATGAAGCTCAACCCACTGAAATGTCACTTTGGAGTTGCATCCGGAAAATTCCTCGGGTTTATCGTCAACGCTCGGAGAATCGAAGCTAATCCTGAAAAGATTTAGGCGATCAGAAATCTTGAAACACTGAAAACTATAAAGAAAGTCCAAAGTCTCAATGGGAAAGTAGCAGCATTGAGTAGGTTCATTTCAAAGTCCACCGACAAGTGCATTCCCTTCTTCGATATGATCCGAAAGGGAAAATGAAATTTTGAGTGGACCACGGAATGTGAGGGCGCTTTCCAAGAACTAGTTCAGCATCTATCCACACCACCTATCCTGTCAAAGCCTATTGATCATGAGAAGTTGTACATATACTTGGCGATATCAGAAAACGCTATCAGTGCTGCCTTAGTTCGAGAAGAAGACAGGATACAGAAGCCAGTATACTACGTCAGCAAGCGATTGACTGGGGCTGAAAGGAATTATCTGAAATTGGAGAAGTTGGCTTATTGCCTTGTTATTGCATCAAGAAAACTCCGACCGTATTTCCAGGCACATCCCATATTTGTTTACACCGACCAGCCGTTACGAAAGGTCCTTTCGCGGCCTAAGGCGTCTGGTAGGTTACTCAAGTGGAACATCGAACTGAGCCAGTTTGACATTACTTACGCTCCAAGACGAGCCATTTAAGGACAAGTCCTAGCCGATTTCATAGCTGAATTTACCATTCCAGAGGACTTGCCCGAAACCAGTGAATCCCCCGAATACGTCTGGAAGCTTTATACCGACGGTGCATCAAACGACCGGTGTTCGGGCGCTGGTGTTGTACTTGAAACTCCCGAAGGCCGATCTATATGTTATGCTTTGAAGTTCGATTTTCATGCGACCAATAATGAAGCTGAATATGAAGCCCTCTTAGCTGGTTTGAAACTTGCTAGAGATTTGGGAATTATCGCTGTGGAAATTTATTGTGATTCACAGTTAGTTGTGTGTCAAGTACGAGGAGAGTATCAAGCGAGAGATTGAAGGCTGGCTGCTTACTTAGCTCGAGTTCAGGAAGTACTGAATCAGTTTGATTATTATGCCATTTATTGTATACCTCGGGAACGCAACCAAAAAGCCGATTCATTGGCGAAGTTAGCCAGCACAGGTGAAGCTCAGCAAATGGGACTCATTCCCGTAGAGACGTTATCTTCTCCAAGCATTGACCGGGCAGAAATAGACTGGGTATGCGAAACCGTCCCCGAAAAGGATTCATGGATGACTCCACTCAGAAATTACATTGAGCACGGAACCCTGTCGGAGCGCAGGAGCGAAAAGAGACAATTCCTTCAGAAGGCCTCGCAATTCACCATCCAGAACGGAATCATGTACAGAAGAGGGTACTCTGTTCCTTTACTCCGGTGTATCGCTCATGATGAAGTTAAACGAGTATTGCACGATGTACACGAGGGAGAATGTGGCGATCACACCGGGGTGTAAGCACTTGCCAAGAAAATACTTCGATACGGATATTACTGGCCTACTGTGAATCGCGACGCGTCGGATTATGCAAAGAGATGTGATAGGTGTCAGAAGTACGCTCGAATTCCTAGAGCCCCTCCTACCGAGATAACGCAAATGGTCAGCCCATGGCCGTTTGCAATGTGGGGCATCGACATCATTGGTACTCTACCTCTGGAAAAAGGTGGTGTGAAATACGCCATCGTCGCAGTTGATTACTTTACAAAGTGGGATGAAGCTGAAGCTCTTGCTACCATAACGACGAAGAAAGTAATTAACTTTGTAGTCCGCAACATCATATGTCGATTCGGTCTCCCACACACCATTATTACGGACAACGGAACCCAATTCGACAGTGCTGAATTTAAAGATTTCTGCGACCAATTTCACATCCAAAAGAAATTCTCTACAGTTGAACACCCTCAGGCGAACGGACAGGTCGAAGCGGTTAATAAAGTTATAAAGTCCATTCTGAAAAAACGAATGGAAAAGGTCGGGGGCAAGTGGGTCGATGAACTTCCTATGGCTTTATGGGCTTACCGAACAACCCACAAGACCGCGACCGGCCACACTCCATTCTCTCTCTCTTATGGTTCAGAAGCCGTTATTCCGGTTGATCTAGAGTACCTTCTCATCATGTGACATACTATGATCCAAAGACAAATGCTATATTACTTGCTGAATCTCTCGATCTACTAGATGAGAAGCATGAAGAGGCTGATTTGAGGGCAGCCGCGCATCGAAGTCGAGTCGCCCGATTGTATAATGCCAAGGTCCGCCCAAGAACCTTTGAACTAGGCGATCTCGTCCTGAAAAGAATTTATCCAGTTCCTTCGCATATGAAGCCGACAATTGGAAGGACCGTATATTGTTGAACGAAGGCTCGGAGATGGCACATTCAAATTATCGACCGTTGACGGTCTCACTCTGCCAAGAGCCTGGAATAGCGAGAGTCTTCGTCCCTACTACACATGACAGGCTATGTTTGTTCTTCTAGTTTATTTTCCATTTTGCAATTTGTTTCTGCATTTCGAAATTATAATTTGTAATAAGGCACTTGACTTTGCCATATTTTCTTATTTCAGCAATAAAATGCAATCTCTTCGAGCCAGAGCTGTGATTTACTTGAAATGCTTCATATGACCATCACTATGAACGGAGAGCTAAGTTTCACCATATGGTGGAATTTATTCAAATAGGGAGTGACTGTGATGCAACCGGTCACTCGCTAAATGAAACCCGAGCTCGGGGACAAGTCATCACATCAAAGTCAAAAACGGATTGATACACGACAATCCCTCACTTAACTCCCGGTTCCCAGAGTGTGAACTGGAGTATTAAAATACGTCTACGAGGAGGGTGGATCCGTCCGCCTAACGACTTCATCCGTATCTGAACCAAGTTTGAGGAGGGTGGACCCGTCCATCTAATGACCTCACTTGTTAACTCAGGGTGGATGTGATCCGACCATCCATGATCCTGATACACCTTTCGTTCCCAGAGTGCGAGTGAAATCCAAAAACATACCGCAGATGTGACTGACCGTCTTCTTACCAACTCCGAATTCCCAGAGTGCGAGTCGGAGTATAAACATCAACTCCGAATTCCCAAAGTGCGAAACAAAGTATAAACAACAACTTCGAACTCCCAGAGTGCGAGTCGGAGTATAAACATCAACTCTGGATTCCCAGAGTGCGAAACAGAGTATAAACATCAACTTCAAGTTCCCAGAGCGTGAATTGAAGTATAAATATCAACTCTGAACTCCCAGAGTGTGAGTCGGAGTACAAATGTTGATTCCAAGTCCCCAGAGCACGGACGTATGACTTAAACCTAAGTCGGCGTGACCAACCACCAGTAAACAAGTGAGGATCCCCGGAGTGCGGATATGATCGTCGACAATCGGACAAGCGTGAATAAACCGCTCAATCTCCGCTTGTCCCAGACATCCATTCAGTTGCACTAGACTCAACATGATATAAGTGAGAATCAATCGCTGACTGATGTTCTACAACTCATCCCCGAGACTGGGGGGCAGGACTTAAGCATCGACCATTGACGGAAGCGATGCGACGTCAAACTTCAACTCGCTTCCCAGACGCGAACCATGTCCATAGTTTCCAGACTTGGTGCAAAAAGACAAACTTGACTCGGAAGCTGAAACTTTACAAGTGAATTTCAAACATTGAAACACTTAAACAAATGCACAAGAAGCTAAAAAAGAAAAAGTTTCGTTTCTACTATTTATGAAAGAAATTCATGTACAAGTTTGTTCCCAAAAAATTCCTACTAGCAGGGGCCGAACCCGCATCTATACACGGCCAGCAAAATGAAAATCAAAATAAACCGAAGAAGCGTGTTTAATCTTTCTTCTTCCTCGACTTCCTTCTCGGTGTAGAGCCGCTGGAGCCGCCACTACCCTTCCTCTTTGAGCCTTTGCTTTTCGGTGGTCGGTCTCCAGGCGGGAGCATGATCTCAACATCCTCCTCCGAACTCGAATGGATCGGGATACTTCCTGCGTGTGGAGTCGGAGGGACAGGATCAAGTGCAGAAGGTGGAATGGGCACGCTGGTGATGAAAACTGTACCACCAGGAGATATCATTCTGAGCGGAGCTGGACCAAGCGCCGCCATCCCACCTCCAAAACTGCCACCATGAGCCGCTGCGGCCATTTCAGCGTCGATTTTTGCAAACATCTCCTCTTTAGTAACCGCTCGAGCCTCGCTGGGGGCATCAGTAGTTGGCATTGAGGAACTTGTGGCAAGAGCGCCTCCGCCCATGACAAATGGTAAATCAGCTAAAGGATCATCATGACGGCGTAAGAGTTCCTCCATCAACTTCTCATCAAACACAAGCGTGCTTCCCTGCGTATCGTTAAGTGGGGCAGTTGTAGTTACAGCGATTGCTTCGGTAACAATAGCCTCCTGCATCTGATATGATTCTTGAGTAGCAGGAGGCCCGACAGGTGCAGCATCGATCACTAGACAAAGAATAAGAGAACCGTCAGAATTTAATTCAAATAAAGGTTCCGACTTAAGGCAGATGTGTGGAATGTTCATAATACCTTCCTCAGTTTGATTTGTAGGCGGCAGAACGGCTTCAGTAACTTGCACTGTAACCGGAAACATCTGCGGCTGATCCGGATTGTAGGCAGGAACAGTTTGGGGATCGACCGCAGATGAAGATTCGGGCTGGGTTGACACTGGAACTTCAAGACTTGCCTCATGATGGTCAACCCCTGAACTCTCTCCTACTTCCAGGTGCTGGGTGCCGAGCCTTTCCTTTTCATGCAAAATCATTGACTCGTGGAGAATCTTCCTTTCATCTTCAGTCAGAATGCGATTCTCGAGTTCAAATTCATCTACAGACTCGCCCAGAAGCACCTCCTTCTCTTCTTCAACTAATCGGCCCTAGGAGTTGTACAGATGCGCCGGATAGTCATCGAGCCAGGCTAGACCCCTATACCTCAGCACGTTAGCGTTGTAAACAACGAGAAGGTCTTCGATATCAGCCTCTAGCCTGGACTCGACCGACTTCACTTTCTCCTCGACCTCAGTCTCCACCTTACAGACTTTAGCCACAGCCGCATTCCGTTCACCCCTAAGCAGAACAGCTTGTTCGCACGCCTCCTGGGCTGCATTGTTTGCATCATCCCTTTCCTTGGCCATGTCGGAAAATTTGGCCTTGAGCTCGTTAAGTTCCTTAACCGCCGCATCCCATTCGGCGGTAACTGTAGTATTCCGATGGCCCATCTCCTCCACCAAGGCAACATGTGTCTGCCTCAATCTCTCCATCGCCACAGTCGCTTCATCAGCTTTTTTGGTGGCCTCAATTTCAGATTTCCGAGAAGATTCGGCCTCGGTATTGAGCACTTGTATAATTCAGTCTTTTTGAGCGAGCTCGGATTCCATCTTCTCGATTGCTTTGGCTCGCTCAAAAGCCACCTTGGAAGCTTTCTCTGCAGCCTTTACCCACTCTCTATATTGAGTGTAGATGTCATGAACGTAATCATGCATCGTGTTTTCCACCCCTGATGGAATTATTTTTAAGTGTGGTGGGAAGACATAGCCATCGAGGCATATATTCGGGAACTCCTTCCTCATCTGAGCCAATTTAATAGCCCCTTCTCCTGTGGGCTCAGTTGGGACCTTCTCTATAATTAAGGAAGTCGTGGTTTCGACTCTCTAGAGATGAGTCTCAGATCTAGAAGTGTGAGAAGCTGGCCTATGACGTGGAGGCTTTGGTGGATGTGGAACAAGAACAGGAGGTGGAGATGGAAGTCTAAGAGGAGGAGAGCGAGATCTAGATCGATGTCTGTATTCTCTATCCCTGTCACGCCCATACCTATCTTGGTTAGAGTACTCGCGATCGCGGTCTCTTTCTGAGTCTCTCCTACGGGAATCATAATAGGTAGAAGACTTTCAGGCCGAGCGAAGATTCCCGAGCATTGATCCTCTTTCGGACATCGTACCTGAAAATGAAAGACGAAAGAAAAGTTAGTGATTTCTTAGGCTGGACGATTTACAGTTATGAATCATGTAGTGTAGTGAAGTGTATGCATGTGCAACCCCCCGACCAACCAGAAATGTCGGCCGCACTCATAGCAAGCGACCAGCTCAGTTCAAGAGCATTATCAAGCTCCTCCATCCCGGTGTCGTGTTGAGACAACACATAATCCGGAATCGGAATATCACCAAGCCCTTCAAATGGATTCTCTACTTGCGGGGGGGGAGGGGGCCTCCGAAGTTCTAATCCCAGGAACGGGCAAGGACACAACCATGGATTTTAATCTCACGGATTTAGAACGCTTGTGAGCGACTGCCTTGCCTTTTCTCCTTCCTCCTGAATCCTGGACATCGGAAGAAGGCCCAGCCTAGAACTCGTTATCAGTAGGCGTTCTCTCTAAATCAACTTCTTCAGCTATTACGACTTCGGGCGCCATGCGCTTCACCCGTTTCTTCGAGACCACTCTAAGTGTCCCTACCAGCCGTATGCTTTGCTTATGCTCAATTAGCCCGACAGTCCTCAAGTTTCTGTCAGTCAAAACCAAGCCGATATGCCTCTCTTCGCCTGGAACTACTTGGAGGATCCGAACTAGCTCTCTAAAATATCCACCATCGGGTTGAGAAATTGCGGCTGTAAAAGAAGAGAAGTATGTCAGTTTTGAAGTCGGTTATTATTATCTCGATAATTCAAGAGAAAGATTGCAACGCTTACGTCTATCCATCCATCGCTTAGCAAATCTAAGGGCACCGAACGTAGAACCATTCAGTTTTAAAGTAACTTAGCCTTCCCCAAAAGCCCGTTACAATTTGGCAGTTCCTGACCGCTTCCAAGAAGGTGAAAGAAGGGCTATCTCCACGACTCTTAATGTTAAATAGATATCTAATCTCGATCGGCTTTGGCGGTCAAAAGAGAATCTCCATAAACAGAATGAAGGTGCTATTCAACAAAGCGTATCCGTTGGGGTGTAGCTGGGACGGAGCTATTCCAAGGAATGATAACATCTCCCTTATATATTGGTTGAAAGGAGGAAGTGTCCCCGCTGTGCAAGCGAGACGGTTGAAAGCAGTAAACCCCTCCGAGGGAGCGTGTGGCCTATCATTTGGCCTAGGCAGTAACACATCGTCAAGCGACAATCCATGCCTTAAACAAATCCGTCCCAGCATATCTTCGGAGATGCCAGACGGCACAGAATCTTGTGGACGACAAATGAACCGGGCGCCTGGAAGCTCGTCCAGAGCTGGATTTATAACTTCACCTTCAATGACCGGTATCTTGATGGTTGAAGGAATTGAACTCGGGAGTTCCTGCTATTGTGAACTTGAAGGTTCCATGACTAACTAGCTTATGAAAAATCATTGTTAAACAGACAATTACGCTCGTGCATCCCCTAGTGTAAAGTGTGTAAGTGTGTTGTGCAGTGCAGTGCTGCATATCACTTGACAAGTTCTACGGATTTAAAGAAAGCATGTGAACGATAAGACTTCAAAATTCAGTCAGAATGACCGTCATCGCTGACCGTCACAACCGCGCCATCCAATTATTAGCGATCGATCCGAGTCGGAGTTTGTTAAAGTTTTGTTAAGTTACAATTCCATCGACGAGCTTCGATATGCAGTTAAATATGCAGGGTAATAGTTAAGTCCAGATATGCGAGAATGAAGCTCATCGGAAATCATGTTATCAGTTATTCAAGGTTTCGAATCCATCAGGATCCGGGTTCATATCAGTCGTCAGGAATTCGCTTTGAATCGATCGTCGGTGTCTGATTTCGTATCGATCAAGGTCAGAGGCTTCGAATCGATCGTGGACGGTTGGGTTCATATCAACCAGAGGAGCCCCAATTTCGTATCGATCACATACGCTCGATGCATTTTGTATCAATACGAAGGAGTATTCTTCGAATCGATCTGAAGTCAAGGACTTCGACTCGATCACTGGCCTAGTTCTCACATCAAATTTTGGAGGTAAAATTTCGTATCGATCGTACAAGACGAGCCAACGCAACAATCATTGCAGATCGACACGAAAGAAGATCAAGCCATCCTCCTCCATACTCGTTCTTCCCTAGATCGATTCGAACTCCATTTTTCTCCTCCTTCGACCTCGCACGAAATCTACTTCCCAAACAATGTTTGGACATGAATTCGAATGGAATGGCATGAGAATTTGAGTCTCATCTTTTTGGGACTAAGGTTGTTCGATTGAATACCTTATTCTCGATAACTGGTTCGAGGGTTTAAAGATTTTGGTTCGATTCGAAGTCGAGGAGTTTTCCTTTTCTAAGTCTTTGGAGCGATATGAAGACAAGGCAGAAGAATAAAAAGTAAAAAGTGGATAAGTCCACAGTATTTATATGGACTCGAGCGTGAAGGCAAAAAACGATTCGCATCCCAATGGATTCAACCGGTTACAAAACATCACCACGGGATCGATTCGAACAAGCCATTTGAATCCATCAACACGAGCCTTTATCGAAGCGAAGTTGCCAACGAAGGCTTTTATGAGTCACCCAAATCAATCGGTACGAAACCACTGTTCGTATCGATCATCTTCGACTCCATCTCTAGTGCAGCGATACGAACGATCAGTTCGATTCCATCAAAGCGCAGCTCCCAGAAGCCAATGCCCATCGATACGAATTGTCTATTCATATCCAATGACGCCTGATCCATCGATTCGAAATACACAACATGGGCTGTTCTGAAGACATTGAACTCTATCAATATGAACGACCGCTTCGTATCCATCAAACCCCACATTCATCGATTCGAAATGCTCATTTCGTATCCATCAATGCAATGAAAATCGATGCAAAGACAATATTTCAACCCTTCACATCGATTCAGGAGATGATCGTTACGAAGGAACATTCAAAAACAACCATCGAGCGTTGTTACAACCCTTCACATCGATTCAGGAGAGGGTCGTTACGAAGGAACATTCAAAAACAACCATCGAGAATTGTTACAACCCTTCACACCGATTCAGGAGAAGATCGTTACGAAGGAACATTCAAAAACAACCATCGAGCGTTGTTACAACGAATTTCACGTCGGTTCAGGAGAGGATCGATACGGAGTTCAATATAAGATAAACTGACAACGATTCACAAATGTCAACGAGAGTTAGATTAACATATATGCATATATGTCGGACTCATATTCAATATTCCAGATTTACTGGAATTGGAAACTCATTTGATAACGATTGCAACAACAAACGGCTAATCACTAGCGTACAACAATCAGTTGCAACAATACTGGGTGCAATAGTTGACAGTCAACGGTTTACATTATCGAGAAAATCAGTCGAAGATTAAAGCTTTCATCGAAAAGACGATAACTATTCAGAATGAATATTGCACAATTTCAAAGCACATCATGTTTCCATAAGACGTACTATAGGGGGCAAATGTTATCCCGCTTTTTGGCAAGGCCGTGATACCTAGAACTTGACTAGAAATGTGATATCCCGGAATTTTGGCAATATCAATTTAATAATCTTTATAAATAATTAAATTGATTTGTTGATTTATTTTATAAATTGACAAGTTTATTCATTTTAAAAAGCTAATAATAACTAATTTGGCAATATCTTTTCTAACAATTTTAAATTGGGAAGTTTTATCTTTCTAAAACTAATATAAGTGTTTATATTTATAATGTATATATATAGGTATATATATTATAAATAGGGAGTCTTTAATTTAATAAAAGGATAAGTTTTCAAATTATAATATATATGTATATATATATATATTGTTATTTGAAGTTATGTATTAAATTCAATAGGATAATTATCAAGCTAATGTTAAAAGTACTTTTCATTTAGAATATATATATTTGCATATATTGGAATGAAAAGAATATTGAATTTGAATTTAATAAAGTATTTTCAAACTTTAATATTTATATAATTTGTAATTTGGGTATTGATGCTTCAGGAAGGAGAAGAAGTGGAATCGAAGAAGGACTCGGGAAGATCACGGGTTCGACTCGTGGAGATAACGGGTTTGCTCGAGTGTTACTTCGAGTTTTCTAAACTTTTACACGGGTTTTTGGTGAAAGCAGATTTTAAGAAAATCCAGGAAATGTTTTAAAGTTTAAACAAAAGAAATTTTGTTTGTAATATTTTCTGAGTTTAAAACAAAGTTTAAACAAGTTTATATATTTTATAATATTAAGTTTCAAAATAAAATAAGTAGATTTTGAAATAAATTTGTATTTAATTATATTTAATAACTTGGGAAAAGTTTTTAAAGGTTTAATTTAAAATGTGTTTAATGATTTATTGATTTCTAAATCTTATATTTTAATTTAATTAAGGTTTAATGGTTAAGATATAGTAATTAATTAAAATAAGAATTTTCTTAAGTATTTAGAATGTTGATTTAATTTAAGATAATTAAATTTGAAAAGGAAATTTAGATAATTAAATTATTTTAATTATCAAGTGTTATTGGTAAATAATTGATTTAATTAAGATAATAGTTTCTTAATTAAGAACCTTTAATATAGTAAGTTAAGAATCATTTAATTAAATTTAAATGATTAAGTTAAATTAATTGATAATTAATTAGAGATAATCATTTATAAATTAATTTAGTATAATTAATTAATAAAGTAATTAAGGAATAATTACTAGATGTAATTAAGTAAAGGTAGATTATTTAATAAAATAATTAGAGGATAATTATTTTATGAAAGTAATTAAATAAGAAGTGATTAAGGTTAATTACCTAGTGTTATTAATTAAATAATTTATTTAATTGAAGGATTAAGGTTAATTAATAAGGTAATTAATTATTTGTTAAGGTAATTAATTAAAAGGTAATTAATTAATAAAAGTAATTAAGGGAAGTTAATTACTGGATTAGATTAATCAAAGGTGATTAATAATTGTGGTTTAATTAAGGTTAATTACTTAATATAAATAAATAAAATAATTAAAGATTGTAATTAAGGATCATTAGTTTATAATTAATTAATGATGTGATTAAGAGTTAATTAATTAAGATTAATTAATCAAATGATAAATGATTAATTGTAATTAATTAAGGATTAAAGTAATTGATTATAATTAATTGATTAATGAAGTAATTAAAGGTTAATTACTGTATTTAATTAAGAATAATTAATTTGTGAAATTAATTAAAGATAATTACTCAAATGTAATTAAAGTATAATTAATCAAGGTGATTAATTAAAGTGGATAATTAGAGAAGATTAATTAATTTATTTGTAATTAATTAATGATTATATAAGTAAGATTTATAATGAAGTAATTAATTTAATTTATTTTAAATTAATTAAGAGATGAAGTGATTAATTTAATTCACTTTAAATTAATTAAAGATAGAGATAGTTAATTTAAATCAATTTTAAATTAATTATGTGATGATTAAGTAAATCATTGCTTATATAAGAATGGATGACATTGATTTGTCTTGAATGGATATAATCTCAGAAATGAGATAAGTAATGTTGTGTGGTATGAATGCTTGGTTGCATTATGATGGAATATAGATTAACTATTGTGATGTTGATATGTGTAACGACCCGGAATTTTGGACCATTCGCAACCATTATAAGTGTATAGGTAGACACTCATGCCGGAATTGAATTGCTCAAAATACCGCGTTGTTAATTTAAATTGGCAAAACTGAACATATACAATAAATAAATAATCACAGATCACAGACACAGAGTAATAAGTGCAGCGGAAATAAAAGAGATAGTAGTTCATGAAGCTACTATATAAATATATAAAATACATCAGAGTTAAACCAGATACAACGGAAGAGTAACATGATACATCAGATACAAATCAGAATACATCACTGGGATCATCGAATGCTGAAAGCAGAATAGATGGCTGGATCTTCAAGCAAAGCTCCAACTCCAAAGGTGAGTCTCGAAAGCTGAACCACTCAGTCTGACCCGAGCGTAAAGCAAACACAAGACACTCGAGTCAGGATTAACATTCTCATATTAATAAATCCAACTCAAGTGAAATAGCAATTGAAATACAAGTAACTCAAAGGATGTTTGGAATAACCATCCCTTAAGGATCCGTTAAACTATCTACTATGTAGTAATGTACGCTAAGTAGATAATGTCTATCAGTAATATAAAGATATCAAAGTAGGGTTAAGCAGGGCCCATACACCTCTTAACCTGTTTATTCCCAAAAGCATATACAAGACCGTAGTTTCCCCAAAACCGGAAGTCACCAGAGGGCAATCCATATACTAAAGGTACAAATCAAAATCGTAGTGGTCGCGAATAGGATAATCAGTATGACAAGGTACATGAGGCGATACCAACTAGGATACTAGTAGTTGCGTGATCCGGACTGATGTTGGGCATAGCAGCTACTACCCCAACACCGCGAAACAACACTCCCATAATCGAGGGGTGCACCCAAATCGAATCACAAAAGTAATAGATATGGTATCGAAGAAGTGTGTCCGCTAGAGGTGGCGAACCTAAATGGCCCGGCGCGGCTCCTGTTTTAGTCATGTCAGGGGTCATCCAAAATCGTTCTCTTTCTTCAGTCAACGCGTACATCAAAACCATCCACTTCATTCTGGATCAACACTCCGCGTACAGTTATTAAAGTGGTTTCGGTTCAGATAGAGAGTATATCCATTACCGATCCCGGTCTCTTTAATAACTTCCGTAATTATTACACCGATTGGTCGTTTATATATTTCAAAAACCAAATCAATTTCAATTTCAAATAGAATTCGTAAATCAACACTCATTTGTCTTTCAAAACCAATTTCCATACTTTACGTTTCAAAACTTCTAAATTTACCATTTCAAAATCTTATAATTCAACTTCAAATTTCTGTTTAAAAGCAATTCAAATATTAATTCAAGTTCGTATATAAGTTTCATTTCGAAATCATTTAAATCAATTTAGTTTTAACACTCAAATCAATTTACATTCATTTATCGATTTCATTCAATATCGTTAAATTACTTTATCATTCAAAACAATTTCTATTAAATTTCCAATTCATTAAACCCATTATTTAAATTCAACTTCATTAAATCAAACTTACAATTTTGAATTAAATTAAATTCATCAAATCGAATTCTTTAAACTTCCAGACTTACATTAATTTCAATAAATCGCATTTTATTTCTTGTTAAGAAATTCAATTTCAGTTATTTACTTACTTAAATAAATTTCCAAAACTTAATAAATAAAGAAACCCAATTTCATTTATTAATAAAGTTCAAATCTCACTTATTCAAAAGTCCAATTTCTCTTATCAAAGAATTCAAATTTTTATTCAATTATCAAATGATTCAATCTTATTCAATTATTAAATAATTCAAACTTAATTATTAAATAATTTCAAAATTTAATAATTTCAAACTTAATTATAATTTCAAACTTAATTCAATCATTTCTCAAATTAAACAACCTTCTTTCATTGATTACATTGTTAATCTTTTGTTTCAGATTATTAAATATTACCATTTTCCTTTCATCAAAAATTCAAATTTCAACTTCATTTCAAAACCATATTCTTTATTCAAATAAAATCTTTGTTTATTTTCAAATCAAATTATTGACCAATCGGGTTTTTATTTAATTTTCTATCCTAAGTCAAAGTTCAATTTGGGTATTTATCATTTCAACCCGATTCCAATTCAATTCCAAAATCAAAGCATAGTAAAGGGAACTTGCAGTGTGATAACAGGGATGGTGTCAAAGTAAATAAACAAGCAATAACAACAATCAATAACAATCACATAATCAATTCAAATAATCCCGAAATAACCGTATTAATTCGTATTGTTATTTGTACGAATTAATATAATTATTTCTAGAATCTACACTATCATTTCATGTAGATTAAAGATTATTACATTACGGTTTTCACTTGTCATATATTTACAATTTCATCCATCATCAATTTAACAACATACATTCAGTGGTTCAAGATGTAATTAAACAAATCCTACGTGTCAATAAATTCAACAGTTAAAGGGGTCACATTATACAAATGTCAGTTAATCAAATTTAACATTTAATTATTCTATATCAAGTTCAATTTCATACTATTTATCATTTTAACATTAACAATTTAACGTCCAATATAAACATCAACAATCAATCAATTTCAGCCAAACTGTATTATCATTGCCTAAATAATTAACAGATAAAGGTGTCAGATGTCATAGGTGAACTGATACAGGTAATAGCATATAAAACAGTGTAATTAACTAACAGCAGCCTATTTCAATTGTCGTTTCAATTGAAATCAAATTTAATAAATAAAAGAACGTTAATCGTGAGTGATTGCTCACCTTTCGAGGCTAGAGAATATAGAAGGAGACACGGATACAAACACAGATACGAACACTGGAATTTGAGTTACGAATCCAAGCACGAATTTCCGTATCAATAGCTAGATTGGCACAAATCGGCTATCAAAGCTGATAAAAAGGAATCGATGAAACAAATTAGAACTGGGTCGATGAAGATAAATGGCATAAGTGAATTCATATAACTATATATAACCATACGTATCCTATATTCAAACACGAAATTTTAAGTATATATTTATTATAAAATACCTTGTTTCAAATTTGAACACCCATGGAAAAAATCAAACATATATACATTATTTGTTTTCTAAAATAAATTTCAAACATATATTTCAGATCTATATTATATTCCAAATTTTAAATTTAAACATAACACATACTAGCCTATATATATGAACTGTTATCAAATTTTACTGCAAAATATTACATAGATTTTTAAATAAACTCTTTAAACATTTTATATATATATAATTTACAACTAACTTATATGTATATAGGCCAACAACTAGGCAAACAGATCTATTCGAAAAAAATAATAATATAAATTGGTGTAAAATGTAAAAACTAGAAATAGAAAAGTGTACAGTTTACTTATATATATATCTCTAAACATAACATAACCTTATATACTCAAAATATGTAAACTGCATAAACATATATGCTTAATAAACCAATCTATATTTACAACACATAAACTTATATACTTAAACAACCTTTACACTTCGTATAAACCTATATACAATTATATAAAGACAGACTGCACCTAAAACATGTATACAAAACATACATACGAGTTATGTTTCTAAACAATATATAATCATATAGGCATATATATTCTTATATATATTTATTTAAAATAAAATTTATATAAACCTACCGATACAAAGAGGAAGGTAAGGAGGCTGAGAGGAAAGATGAACAGCGGAACAAGGTGGGCCTGGTGGCTTGCGAGGAGGCTCGGGTGCTCAGGCAAAGAGGTGGCGATCTCGGGCTGAGGCAAGACAGCGATGGTGGTCACGGCTGAGCAGTGGAGAGGTAGAGGCGGACTTGGGTGGCTGGCGGCAGAGGTCTCGACGATGGGAGGAAACTCAGGGTGGCTGCTGTTAGGCGAGGGAATGGGTCGCAAGGCAGTGGAAGACCGGTAGGGCTGGTGCAGAGTCGTGGTGAGGCGGAGGTGGGGTGATGTGAACTGTCGTTGTTTGCGGGGAGGCACAGCTGCACGTGGGCGGAGATGGAAGGGGAAAGGCGGAACTGGGTGGTAGGGATGGGTGAAGAGATGAGCAGCGAGACGTGGAGGAGGTGAGGCAAGAGGGCGAGTGGAGATCGGAAGTTGGCGGCGGATGATGGTGGTTGCGTCAGAGATAGGGCGAAGGTGGCTGAGATGTTTGCCGGGGAAGAGAGGCTCGGGTGGGAATGCTCGGTTGGGTTTGTGGTGGAGCAGTGCGTGTGGTGAGAGGATGATAAAGTAGCAAGCTTTGCATGCGGAGAAGATGATCTGTAAAAAATGAAAGATGGGCAACAATATTTTGGACAGAGGGAGGAGAATATGGAAGGGGGAAAACGTACAGAACTTTGTAACCAAATTTTTTTTTTTTTTTTTTTTTGAAAAGCCACTATAATGAATGAACCGTTGGGAATAGTGAGAGCCACTTTATCGAATTCTATGAAAACTAGTTGCTGTACAGCTTCTGCACCATGGACAATGAATGCTCACGGGTAGACCAAAAAGCTAGAATGGTACGGGTATCGGTAATTGTTTCGCGGATTCTGACTCGTATCGGACTCTGAAGCACAGAAATAAATATACCACAGGGATCAGCAAGACGAGGCGATCAAAACAGTATATAGAAATCAGTGGTAAGATCATCCGATAAAATTTGATATCGGTACCAGAATACTGCTATTTTGCAGAAAATAAGAACGACGGAGCCAAAGATGTCCGAATTTGGAAAAACGACAAACTGAAATCTTGCTCAGAAGATGGTTTAGAATTTTTCTATGTAAAAATATTTAGGTTTCGAAAATATTTTATTTCATTATTTTTAACTGATTAAATTGAAGTAAATTTATGCGCGAAATAAACTTTCGTATTTTCGGACGAAAATTTACTAGTTGCTATGTTTAACTAGGGGCATTCCAAATATCAAATTTATATTTCAAAATTTTATCGTTTAAAATTTCACAAAATTTTAACTAATTACATTATTAAAACAGTTGAAATTTTACGGGTCGTTACATTCTCCCCCACTCAAAACTTTTCGTCCCCGAAAAGGAACGAGGTAGGAGAATAGAAACAACCAGAAAGAAAAACAGATTTGAAATACAAAATAACAATTAATTTAAACCATATAAATTCAAATTTAAATTAGTTGATATTTAACGATTGATTTAATCCATTTGATTTCACTAAAATCAATCTCAACTATTTCTGAATTCATTATCTTATTATCCCATTTTCTTAAATTTACAATTTTTAAAACCATAATTTTGAATAGTCTTTTATTATAATCATATTTTTTTTTCCAGCAATTTAAATTCTTTTTATTCCAAACTATTGTTAAATTTAATCTACTTAATATATCTGATCACATATATTTAGCCCGAATAAATTAATTTAACCCATAAAAGTTCCAATTTAAATAAATTTATATTCACTAACTGCCTTTAAATTCAAGGTATTTTCATAAGTTGATCTAATTTCAATTTATTAATTAACCCTAACAAAATTTATTTTTTTCAATTATCTTATTATTCTATTTATCTCTATTAACATTTTATAATTAAAATTTAAGTGTACAACATTTATTATAACCACTCAAATTTTATTTATAAATTCAATTTATATTATATATTATCCAATTACATATTCAACTTCTGAATGATTTAGGTAAGTTGTATTAGAATGCAATTGAACAATATACAAGTAAAATTTTCCCAATTCAATTATTCAAGTTTAAATATTTATTCCAAATTTTGGTTTCATTTATATTTAAAATCATCCTTTAACAGAATTTAAGAATTAGATTTCCGATTAACTTTAAACAATTTAGAGATATATATATTATATTTATATCAAATCAAATTAAAATTTTAAAATAAGATACCCATATATATATATAAATCAAATTATACTAAAGAAATTCAAATCAAAATATTTTTCAAAATAAAACCGTAGTAAAGCTACAGAATAGTATCTCCACTTCGAAACTCGAAAATGAATGTCGATGATGCGGCCGTCATCACCGAAATTATTTTCCAGCGACAAAGAGAAGAGCACTAATTTCAACATTTTAAAATTCTTTGAAACCGGTTCCTATTTAAAAATGCTTTAAATAATATATATTAAAATTCTTTGGAAACAAATTATAGTCAAAATACCTTTAAATAATGTGCATTTTAAACCTTTAAAATCATAGTTCGAAATCATTGGAAATTAAATTCTCAAATTCTTAATTTAATTTCATTTCTAATTCTAAATCAGTTTATAAACCAAGTTTATAAATTCATTTATCGAACAATAGGTGATTATCAAATATTATCATTTCAAACAACCAATTTAATTAACTTATTAAATTCCAGAAAATTTTTACTAATATTTCTATGGTATAATCATACAATTTTATTTTATTTACCAAATCTGAAAACAATATTGTGTCAGTTTGCTCTGCTCAAGTGTTTTGGAAATCCTATCGATAGCGTTGATCAGACGAATCGATCGGAAACCCAAATCAACATCAACAACTCAAACAACACAATATATAAAATATTTTTAATATAAATTTACAAATACACTTCCTCGCTCGACGATACAATAATAGATTTCAAAGTAAGGATATAAATTTCAAATTTGATGGACTCAAATCAAAGAGAATTTTGATTCGAAAAATAAGTTTGAAACAGAAGATAAGATAATCTGATTTTCACAATCGGGAGATGGAGGAGTTTATTTAATTCACGGGCAACCTTAACCGGGTCGTCCGTAACTTCAAGAATAGGATCGATGCTGAATTCCGAGGTAAATCAACATCCAATCTCGAGAAATAGAATTCAGGTATAGTAGGAGATAGATAGCATCGTAAACCGAGGATACAGAAATCTCCGGTAAATCGATGCCTATTGTAAATAAGTTTCTCCTTTATGAATCATTCGAAGATTGGCGAGATCGCCGATCAATTATAGATACCATTCAAAATGGAGTTATGGGGTGCTCCAGAATTGAAAGAAGACGAATAGTGAGGGACACGAATGAATTTCGGAACCGAGGAGAACGTTCCAAAAATTCAAAGGAATTGAGTCAGAGGAAGAGATTGAAACTCGAATGAGAGTGATTCTGTAAATACATTTACCCTATATGTTGAGTTTTGCCTAGAGCTACCAAAGCTCTGATACCAACTGTAACGACCCGGAATTTTGGACCATTCGCAACCATTATAAGTGTATAGGTAGACACTCATGCCGGAATTGAATTGCTCAAAATACCGCGTTGTTAATTTAAATTGGCAAAACTGAACATATACAATAAATAAATAATCACAGATCACAGACACAGAGTAATAAGTGCAGCGGAAATAAAAGAGATAGTAGTTCATGAAGCTACTATATAAATATATAAAATACATCAGAGTTAAACCAGATACAACGGAAGAGTAACATGATACATCAGATACAAATCAGAATACATCACTGGGATCATCGAATGCTGAAAGCAGAATAGATGGCTGGATCTTCAAGCAAAGCTCCAACTCCAAAGGTGAGTCTCGAAAGCTGAACCACTCAGTCTGACCCGAGCGTAAAGCAAACACAAGACACTCGAGTCAGGATTAACATTCTCATATTAATAAATCCAACTCAAGTGAAATAGCAATTGAAATACAAGTAACTCAAAGGATGTTTGGAATAACCATCCCTTAAGGATCCGTTAAACTATCTACTATGTAGTAATGTACGCTAAGTAGATAATGTCTATCAGTAATATAAAGATATCAAAGTAGGGTTAAGCAGGGCCCATACACCTCTTAACCTGTTTATTCCCAAAAGCATATACAAGACCGTAGTTTCCCCAAAACCGGAAGTCACCAGAGGGCAATCCATATACTAAAGGTACAAATCAAAATCGTAGTGGTCGCGAATAGGATAATCAGTATGACAAGGTACATGAGGCGATACCAACTAGGATACTAGTAGTTGCGTGATCCGGACTGATGTTGGGCATAGCAGCTACTACCCCAACACCGCGAAACAACACTCCCATAATCGAGGGGTGCACCCAAATCGAATCACAAAAGTAATAGATATGGTATCGAAGAAGTGTGTCCGCTAGAGGTGGCGAACCTAAATGGCCCGGCGCGGCTCCTGTTTTAGTCATGTCAGGGGTCATCCAAAATCGTTCTCTTTCTTCAGTCAACGCGTACATCAAAACCATCCACTTCATTCTGGATCAACACTCCGCGTACAGTTATTAAAGTGGTTTCGGTTCAGATAGAGAGTATATCCATTACCGATCCCGGTCTCTTTAATAACTTCCGTAATTATTACACCGATTGGTCGTTTATATATTTCAAAAACCAAATCAATTTCAATTTCAAATAGAATTCGTAAATCAACACTCATTTGTCTTTCAAAACCAATTTCCATACTTTACGTTTCAAAACTTCTAAATTTACCATTTCAAAATCTTATAATTCAACTTCAAATTTCTGTTTAAAAGCAATTCAAATATTAATTCAAGTTCGTATATAAGTTTCATTTCGAAATCATTTAAATCAATTTAGTTTTAACACTCAAATCAATTTACATTCATTTATCGATTTCATTCAATATCGTTAAATTACTTTATCATTCAAAACAATTTCTATTAAATTTCCAATTCATTAAACCCATTATTTAAATTCAACTTCATTAAATCAAACTTACAATTTTGAATTAAATTAAATTCATCAAATCGAATTCTTTAAACTTCCAGACTTACATTAATTTCAATAAATCGCATTTTATTTCTTGTTAAGAAATTCAATTTCAGTTATTTACTTACTTAAATAAATTTCCAAAACTTAATAAATAAAGAAACCCAATTTCATTTATTAATAAAGTTCAAATCTCACTTATTCAAAAGTCCAATTTCTCTTATCAAAGAATTCAAATTTTTATTCAATTATCAAATGATTCAATCTTATTCAATTATTAAATAATTCAAACTTAATTATTAAATAATTTCAAAATTTAATAATTTCAAACTTAATTATAATTTCAAACTTAATTCAATCATTTCTCAAATTAAACAACCTTCTTTCATTGATTACATTGTTAATCTTTTGTTTCAGATTATTAAATATTACCATTTTCCTTTCATCAAAAATTCAAATTTCAACTTCATTTCAAAACCATATTCTTTATTCAAATAAAATCTTTGTTTATTTTCAAATCAAATTATTGACCAATCGGGTTTTTATTTAATTTTCTATCCTAAGTCAAAGTTCAATTTGGGTATTTATCATTTCAACCCGATTCCAATTCAATTCCAAAATCAAAGCATAGTAAAGGGAACTTGCAGTGTGATAACAGGGATGGTGTCAAAGTAAATAAACAAGCAATAACAACAATCAATAACAATCACATAATCAATTCAAATAATCCCGAAATAACCGTATTAATTCGTATTGTTATTTGTACGAATTAATATAATTATTTCTAGAATCTACACTATCATTTCATGTAGATTAAAGATTATTACATTACGGTTTTCACTTGTCATATATTTACAATTTCATCCATCATCAATTTAACAACATACATTCAGTGGTTCAAGATGTAATTAAACAAATCCTACGTGTCAATAAATTCAACAGTTAAAGGGGTCACATTATACAAATGTCAGTTAATCAAATTTAACATTTAATTATTCTATATCAAGTTCAATTTCATACTATTTATCATTTTAACATTAACAATTTAACGTCCAATATAAACATCAACAATCAATCAATTTCAGCCAAACTGTATTATCATTGCCTAAATAATTAACAGATAAAGGTGTCAGATGTCATAGGTGAACTGATACAGGTAATAGCATATAAAACAGTGTAATTAACTAACAGCAGCCTATTTCAATTGTCGTTTCAATTGAAATCAAATTTAATAAATAAAAGAACGTTAATCGTGAGTGATTGCTCACCTTTCGAGGCTAGAGAATATAGAAGGAGACACGGATACAAACACAGATACGAACACTGGAATTTGAGTTACGAATCCAAGCACGAATTTCCGTATCAATAGCTAGATTGGCACAAATCGGCTATCAAAGCTGATAAAAAGGAATCGATGAAACAAATTAGAACTGGGTCGATGAAGATAAATGGCATAAGTGAATTCATATAACTATATATAACCATACGTATCCTATATTCAAACACGAAATTTTAAGTATATATTTATTATAAAATACCTTGTTTCAAATTTGAACACCCATGGAAAAAATCAAACATATATACAATATTTGTTTTCTAAAATAAATTTCAAACATATATTTCAGATCTATATTATATTCCAAATTTTAAATTTAAACATAACACATACTAGCCTATATATATGAACTGTTATCAAATTTTACTGCAAAATATTACATAGATTTTTAAATAAACTCTTTAAACATTTTATATATATATAATTTACAACTAACTTATATGTATATAGGCCAACAACTAGGCAAACAGATCTATTCGAAAAAAATAATAATATAAATTGGTGTAAAATGTAAAAACTAGAAATAGAAAAGTGTACAGTTTACTTATATATATCTCTAAACATAACATAACCTTATATACTCAAAATATGTAAACTGCATAAACATATATGCTTAATAAACCAATCTATATTTACAACACATAAACTTATATACTTAAACAACCTTTACACTTCGTATAAACCTATATACAATTATATAAAGACAGACTGCACCTAAAACATGTATACAAAACATACATACGAGTTATGTTTCTAAACAATATATAATCATATAGGCATATATATTCTTATATATATTTATTTAAAATAAAATTTATATAAACCTACCGATACAAAGAGGAAGGTAAGGAGGCTGAGAGGAAAGATGAACAGCGGAACAAGGTGGGCCTGGTGGCTTGCGAGGAGGCTCGGGTGCTCAGGCAAAGAGGTGGCGATCTCGGGCTGAGGCAAGACAGCGATGGTGGTCACGGCTGAGCAGTGGAGAGGTAGAGGCGGACTTGGGTGGCTGGCGGCAGAGGTCTCGACGATGGGAGGAAACTCAGGTGGCTGCTGTTAGGCGAGGGAATGGGTCGCAAGGCAGTGGAAGACCGGTAGGGCTGGTGCAGAGTCGTGGTGAGGCGGAGGTGGGGTGATGTGAACTGTCGTTGTTTGCGGGGAGGCACAGCTGCACGTGGGCGGAGATGGAAGGGGAAAGGCGGAACTGGGTGGTAGGGATGGGTGAAGAGATGAGCAGCGAGACGTGGAGGAGGTGAGGCAAGAGGGCGAGTGGAGATCGGAAGTTGGCGGCGGATGATGGTGGTTGCGTCAGAGATAGGGCGAAGGTGGCTGAGATGTTTGCCGGGGAAGAGAGGCTCGGGTGGGAATGCTCGGTTGGGTTTGTGGTGGAGCAGTGCGTGTGGTGAGAGGATGATAAAGTAGCAAGCTTTGCATGCGGAGAAGATGATCTGTAAAAAATGAAAGATGGGCAACAATATTTTGGACAGAGGGAGGAGAATATGGAAGGGGGAAAACGTACAGAACTTTGTAACCAAATTTTTGTTTTTTTTTTTTTTTTGAAAAGCCACTATAATGAATGAACCGTTGGGAATAGTGAGAGCCACTTTATCGAATTCTATGAAAACTAGTTGCTGTACAGCTTCTGCACCATGGACAATGAATGCTCACGGGTAGACCAAAAAGCTAGAATGGTACGGGTATCGGTAATTGTTTCGCGGATTCTGACTCGTATCGGACTCTGAAGCACAGAAATAAATATACCACAGGGATCAGCAAGACGAGGCGATCAAAACAGTATATAGAAATCAGTGGTAAGATCATCCGATAAAATTTGATATCGGTACCAGAATACTGCTATTTTGCAGAAAATAAGAACGACGGAGCCAAAGATGTCCGAATTTGGAAAAACGACAAACTGAAATCTTGCTCAGAAGATGGTTTAGAATTTTTCTATGTAAAAATATTTAGGTTTCGAAAATATTTTATTTCATTATTTTTAACTGATTAAATTGAAGTAAATTTATGCGCGAAATAAACTTTCGTATTTTCGGACGAAAATTTACTAGTTGCTATGTTTAACTAGGGGCATTCCAAATATCAAATTTATATTTCAAAATTTTATCGTTTAAAATTTCACAAAATTTTAACTAATTACATTATTAAAACAGTTGAAATTTTACGGGTCGTTACAATATGGATTACCTATTTGGTTATGAATCATCTGTTTAAATGATAATGTGATTATCAATTGTGACTTGTGAATTATCTATCTGTATGAATATAGATAAGTTAAATTGTTTAAACCTTTAAACAACTTGGCCTTAAAAGATACGTTTTGGATTTCGATGAGACCGGGATCGGGTTTCCGTATACCGGTATTCCAGGTCTGGAGACCCGAATACCACATCGATCCAAATTAACGATAGGTCGTGAATCTCAAGTGAAGATAAAGATTCAGAGTGCAAGGGTTATTGTCGTTAACTCTGGGGGTGATTCCAAAACGAGTGTAACGAGATAATGCCTTCGGTTTCGTTCGAACCCGGAACGAACTTATATGGATTGAATGCTTTCAGCACATCGTCAGGCGGACGATGAGCATTCTAAGTGATATGTTCTGATTAAAGGTAATCGTAACCTCAAGCCTCATCAACCGGGAATGGCTAAAACAGGGGAGGTGCAGCAAGGTTTCGTGGGTAGCACCCACTGAGAGCAAGATAGATCCCTGTCTAGAGGTCCCGTTTCTTTTATTCGGCTTAGTGTGTGGTTGGTCACGCCAACCACGGGATTGTCTTGTTCGGGATTATCCAGTAAGGGATGGTTCCGGCTTTGTGTTGCAGGGGAGCGGGCGTACTCCTCGGTACGGTGATCTAGGCCACGTATTGTGACGGGCGGTACCCCAGTAGCCCTGCCATTGTATGGAATCCAAACTCCAATAAGTGCCGTACTTATTAGTTGTGCCCAACTATGTTGGAATGTGAGATGTAAGCATTTCAGCTATTTCTGTATTTTACTTGAAAACCCTAGACCCTATTATAATACAATCGGATTTCCTATCAAATGTTTTAGTTAGCGTAAGGTAAAAACTTACCCATGTTTATTTGTGGGAAGTCTTACGTGATACTTTTGTTTTCAAAGGTTTTCAAAGTTAAGCAATCTAACCGTTTACTCACACCAGACCCATGTCGGACCCAAGTGTTTATTTTCTGTTTTATTAAACTCTTGGGTACTCAATATTGTATTGAGTAGTCAAGGGATTCAGGATAATCTTGACGAATTCTGGAGGAGCTGTGAAGCAGGAGGCTTCAGCGAGTAGATATATAGAGTTTCCGCTGTGTTTGTATTAGTCTGTATTGTACTGATGTACTTGTATTGTATAATAGACAGAAGTTTATAACTGTCTATTCTGTGATGTATAAATTGTGTACTCTGATGTATATGATACTATGTAATATCTTATGTGATAATATATTTCTCGTTCCGCTGTGAGATTTCTGATGTGTTGTTGTTCTCTCTTCTTTTCTTTTCTTCTTCTATCCCTTTCTTTCTTCATAACGATGCGTCTTTCTGGGCAAAGAAAGCCGGGTCGTCACAAGAAACCAATGTCAGTTCTTCTTGGAGATCGGTTATACGCAGGCTCACCATGGATATCGACGAATTTTGTCTGGGTTCGGATCAAGCTACAATCGACAAGACACGACGAGTGAGGCCATGAAAGTCAACGTTCCAAATTTCAAGTCAATCCGAGTTCGTATGCTCAAGTTACGATCGATGCAAAATGAAGGGAATGGCTCAATTTTCGTATCGATAGCTAAGCCTCTATTCGAATCCATCACTTTCGTATCGATCAGAACAACAGCGACCTCGCATTCGTCCCAGAGCCTCAGTTCGAATCGATCGGGTTCGACTCCATCGGCGAGCCATAGTTCGAATCCATCGAGTATGTTTCGTTTGAATCGACCAGCAACCCTCTGTTCGTATCCATCAGACAACTGCTATTTCGTATCGATCATGGGACTTCTGTTCGTATCCATCGAGCATTGCGCTATTTGTATCCATCAAGCATTGCACTATTCGTATCCATCGCAAAGCTGCTTGTTCGTATCCATCAAGTCGAAGTGACTATGATCGATGCGAACAAGGACTACCTTCATCGATACGAACAGAGTCACCATCATCGACACGAACAAACCACCTCCATCGATTCGAACAAGGCATGCTACAAATCGATACGAAGGAGATTGCTGTCGATCGATTCGAACTAAGCAAAGGACTTCGATGCGAACAAGGCGAAGATCAAGGATGACTCGGCCAACTCGACGAAGAAAGTGGATTGATACGAGGAATGCTCACCACGTCACCACCTGATCATGCACAGCTATCGAGTCGAACAGGATCGAGTCGAAATGATGGAGTCGAACGAAACAGCCAACCGAAAATCCTAATTCGTATCGATCATATCTCGTGATCCACATGTCCAAATGCTACGAAAATTTCACAGAAGCTTACGTGAATGCTAAAGAATGTCCATGCCAAATTTCGACTCCATCGGACACAATCTTGATCGATACAAAATCCGTTCGTATCGATCACGGATCGGGCTGAAACTTCGCGGGCTTGGGCGTGCGGGCCTAGTCACGTGCCAGAGGGAGTCTCCCGAGATCTGAGCGAAATATCAGCCTCCTACACCTATAAATAGAGCCCCAGGGCATACAGAAAAGGGGCTTCTTCTTCTTTGAATTCTCCAACGCCCAAACTCTGCCGGATCCAGTTCTAAACTCCATAGCTGCTGCTACTAACGAATTTCACTGATGTAAATCATAATTATCTGCTGTAACCCGCTGAATTCACTTGTAATCATCAAAGAAACATCAATAAAGTAATTAACTTCATAGTGGACGTAGGCAATACGCCGAACCACTCTAAATTCTTGTGTTTCTGTGTGTTCTTATTACTTTCATTATCTGTTTTTGGAGTTTTTGTTAGATAATCCTCGTTTTCCATTTAATTTCTTCATTTTATCTCTTCAAAAACTTCTGAAGAGTGTTGTGCCCAATTTTGGTACAAACACTATTAAAAGCTTGAATGGTAAAAGGTAAAGTAACATCTCAAAAACGGCTAAAACATCACTAGTGCAATACTGCCCCGATTAACCTTGATTTTTGTACTTTAAATGTTTCAAAAAGGACTTTAAGTTTGAGCAATTTGTTTCATTCTTTTAAAAAGTATTGCCTAACTCGTATTAGAGTAATTTAAAAGTAGTTTGGGATTTATATGAATTTTTATGAATCAGTTGTGAATTTTCAAAGGAAGAAATTTTAGAATAAAACATGTTCTTTTTCCAAGTTTTGTTGATTTTTCAAATTTGTTATTTTAATGTGATATTTTAAAGGAGTGTTTTAAAATATATTGTAGGTATTATGAAGTATAAATATCTTATAGAAATATCTTATATAAATATATTGGAAATATCTTGCTTTAGATTTAAACAAAAGGCTTTGATAGGGGTTAGTATTTATTTAATAACCGAATAGATAATTGTTTAATTACTTGTTTGAATAGTAATTAGTTATGCTTAACACTAATAAGCCGATGAAGTAATCTTATCTATTTGTGAGAGTTAAGATTGATGTCGAGTATGGACGAAGCAATAGAGCTCTAACCTACCGAGCTTCTCTCTTAACCGAGGAATATGTAAAGGGAAAATGTCAGAAACGTGTTAATCGAGTTGATTTCTTATTGTTTATAGAAATCATTAATATTATACTTAACACTAAAAATCGATGAGGTAGACTTATCTATTTATGAGATTCAAGAATGAAGTGTCTAGGCAAGGCGTGGAGCAACCAGTGCCTAAACTTACATGGCTTCGCTCTTGGGCGAGGAATAGTTAAGTTGGAATGTCGGAAACAAGTTAATCATACGAATCATGTTTGTATAAGAAATCATTTTTAGAACTTGGTAATTAACTAGTCTATGTTGAACTTGACTGAATACGAACTTAGAACTTTAAAATAAAGGTTTGTAAAGATAGTAACAAGATGGAAAATTGTTTGGAATATTTGTTGTGACAATGTGTTAATCACATTCGTCTTTAATCCTTTTCGATTATACTTAGGGATGTATATAGATCTTTAAAAGAATGATTTAAAGATAAGCAAAAGCGAATGGTTTTGGGTTGTGGTGACAATGTTTAATTCACATTAGTCTTAAACCTTTTGAATGGATTTTTAAAAGTACTTAGATCCTTAAAATGGATATTTTGAAGGGAATAATAATTAATGGAATCTTTTGGAAAATGATAGAAGAAGTAGAAGTTTATTAGGAAAATGAAGTTTACTAATAAATGAGTTTTAATTAATAAAAGGATAAATTAAATAGTAGGGATTAGGAGTTACTTAAGTAACTTAATCATACTTTGTGTGGCTTGATTGTGTTTTGGATGATGATAGTACTTTGTGTGTTTATTTGTTTATGGAAAGTAACCTAGACTTGGTTTCCATTTAGAAACATCTATCTTGTACCAAATAATCGCTTAGTCGACTATTGAAATTGACAAAATATGACTTAAGAAGTTATTGAAAGGCTTCGCGATTTCATACCAATAAGAACCCCCGTGGAGGAGTATTGGTATGAAACATCTCTAGCTTTCGCTTACTTCTGAGAGAACTAGAATTAAGTTAACTGGAAAATTTATCGAATGGTTTTGAAGAGACCGGGATCGGTAAGTGTTTTTCTTATTGAATACCACTTCAAAACTAGTATAGGAGTTCTATGTTGTGGAAGCGGTTGTAAAGAGGAATGTTATCTAGTTGAACTGATGTAACGACCCAGTTTTTCAGTCGCTTGAATTTAGAATATTTAATTGAATTTAAATATTGGAAAATGAATATTATAAGTTAAATCAGTTAATTAATTGAATATTGAATTAAATATGAATCCAAATGATTTCTAATGTCAATCAAAATCTATTTGAATCAGAATGAAGTTAGTAAAGTTTTGAAATTGAATTAAAAGCGATTTAATAGAAATTGGAAATTTTAATATTTAATTAACGTGTAAAAACAGTAATTTTTCACATTGTCTTGGATTTTGACGAACCAGTTTCATTGGATACGTAATAGTGAGTTATTATAGGATTTCAAATTTGTGTTAATCGGATTTACGGTTTGGTCGTGTGAAACTGAAACGCATAGAAAATTTATTTAAGTAAATTTAATTAAAATAATTTGATTCGAAAACCTATTTTCCAAATACCATGGAATTGGCTCCCAATATATATTCCATTGTGTTCGAAATAAGGGTAAAACATTATAAACGCCAGGCGGCATGCTTCGTTTGGAGTTCAGAAATATTTCGGATGAATAGTGCACCAAAATTTTCTATAAAAGCACCTCATTTTTTCCTTTTTTCACAAACCCTAGGGTTTCATACCCTAGCCGCCACTTTCAAATGAATGGTCAGCAAATCATGATCTTTGTCCTCAAATATCTTATGATCCATCGACTTTTACAAGAAACTTCCAACTATAAACTTGTAGAGCACGGTGAGTTCTATCAATCCAACGGTGATGATCGAGTTTACTGAAGTGGATTGGCGACAATCCTCGCTCAAAGGACGTGCGTTCGAACACAGAAATCGAGGTGGATTTGGGGCCGAGCACCTCATGCTTGTGGCCGAGAGGGGAGTTCATGATGGGCTTCGTGATGGTAGTCCTTGATCGACGTGGAGATGGTCGTGGAGGCGTGGTAATTCGATTGAAGAACGGTGAAGTTGGGTTCTTGCGTGCGTTTAAAAACCTGGAAAGAAGAAGTTTAGCATGTGGCCCAGATCTTGTTTAGCAGAAACAAATGGCCAGGATAATTAAGGTTTATTAAATAAAATAAAAAAAGATATTGTAAATTAGTTTATAAATATTCGTGTGATCTTATAAATGTCATAACTTTGTCATACGAGGTCCGTTTCGCACGAAACAAGTTGCGTTGGGTTCGTATTCACGAACACTACGCGATAGATCTTGTTTTGCTAGATTTGGAGCTAGTGAAAATTTTGGTTAAAGTTAAACACTCGTTTAATTTTAATCGAAATAAATCACTATCGCGACGACTACAATCAAAGTGAGTAAAACTCACTCTCTCTGTCTCGCTTATATTTTTATATAAGTGTGAATAAATTTATTTATGATGATTGATGATTTTTTGGATGATATATGATATACTATATATATATATTGGTTAGTTGGATATATTCCCGCATATTTTAGCGGATGTGACCCTATACGTTCGCGTGTATGAGCGGATGACCGTTTGTACGTGCGTCTGCCTCGAAGCAGACATTGTACATATTTTCTCATATGTATATTTGTTGTAGGTGACAGGTTGGAGGGATCCAACAGGATTCCTCACTATGGTTGATGTTTATTTACAGATATTGTTATATATGTTGTTCTCATGTGATATATGATGTTTGGATGCCATGATTGCTATTATTGATGTGAATTCCCTTATTTAGTATCTTTGCAGCATTGGGCCATATTTTGGATATTTAAAATATTAAAATGATGATTTCAATTTAAAAAGGATTTCAAAGTGATTTTGAGAAATATATATCTTTTAAGAATTTTCGAATGATTAAAGAAATGGATTTATTTTAAATAAATAAAAAGCTATAATTTTTATGTTATAAAAATTGTGGTTTACTCAAATATGATTTTTGAAATATGGAGATGACTATTTTGTAAAATAAGTTAAAATGGGATTTTGAAATTATTATAAATGGTTTATATATAAGATTTATATAATTGATATTTTATAAATAAAAAGTAATGGAATTATAAACGAGTTTTGTAAGTGTTAAAATGAAGTTATAAATGAATCTTATAAGTAAATAAGATTTATGAATTAAGGAAGTTATAAAAAAAGAATGAATTTGTAAATAAGAGATTTATAAGTAAATTAACTTATAATTGGATTTTGATATATAAATGAGACAAACGGGAAATTAGTTAATAAAGGGATTTTATAAATGGAAGTTTTTATAAAATAAAAATGTGAATTATAAACACTGTTTTATAAATGTGAAATCAATTTAATTTGATAAGCTAAATATGGATTTTTATAAAAGGAGTTATATTCATGATTTTGGACAGTGAATAATCCTTTAAATTAAAAGTGTAGAAGTAATGAATTTGGTAAGAGAATTATATTCATGATTTTGGAAAGTGAATAATCCTTTAAATAAAATGAATGTTTTGGAAAGTGATATTATAAAATGGAGTTTAAATGGTTTGAAAATAAAATGAGTTGTGAATTTACTTATTATTAAAATAAGTGTATGAAACTATTTTCCAAATATCCAATAAGTGAAATGGTTTTGAATATTATCTTTTTAAAGGTATTTTGAAGTGAATAATTGGAAAGTGATTTGATTTATAAACGATTAATAAAATCAGGCCCAATGACTACTTATGTGCTAGATTTTGTTTGTTTCTTTGATAGTTAAATAAACGACTATCAAATTTGGCCATTTTAGTTTCTCAACTTGATGTAGAAACTAATTAGTTGCACACTTAGTACGTAACTGACTGTGTAGGCTTGATTATCGTTTGTGTTAAGAATGTTGATTCGTGTAGTGCGAAGTGATTACTCCAATCTATCGAGCTTCCTTCTTGGCCAAAAGATAGCAAGTTGAAAGTTGGAGACATGATTAGTCTATGAGACTTAGTTTTTGTATGAGGTTGAGAAACGCTTTTGTGTTGTTGGTGTGAAGAGACCGAGATCAGATTTATCTGAAAACCACTTCAGACCAACATATATGCAACGATTGTGCAGGTTTGTTGATGATACTGATATTTAGGATTTTCATAGTGAAGGACTGCTTGTTGATCGTTTGGGGTTAAAATCCCAATATACATATAGTAGCAGTAGTCTCTTCATTATGAAATATCCAATGCAAGGACTGTCGCTACTAATCCGATAGGATGTGGAAGGAGAGTACCTTCGGTTTGTCCTGTTCCTGGACAACTTGTATGGACGTGTGTCTGACATTGCATTTCTAAGATTATGTACATTGGTTTTTACAAACGTACATCATGTGGTGGCGGAGAAGGCAACTTCTCTTAGCTTAACACCCTCCTTGAGACCTACGAGCTCAAGGGTTTTATTTTTGTGGAAGGCAATTAGTAGTCAATGGAAATGGCAATGTGGCATTCAAAGATGATGTGATATGTGAAAGGTAATCGATACCTCTTTGGCCTCACTCCCCGGAAAATGACTAAAACAGGGATAGAAGCAGCAAGGCTAAGTAGGTCTCTCCTATCAGGAGATGTCATCACTCTTCTAGATATATCTTTACACGCTATGACGTCGTGTATCTGATTATTGTTGATGTATGCTTATGGCCACGGATTAAAGGTCGGTAACGACTGGTGTGATGACATATTCGGTACTATCTAGGGATGGGTAGGTCGATCTTGTGTTGGTTTAGGCGGGCAGTATCTGCTCCCTAGGTGCATCCCTCTAGAGATGTACTGAGTTTGGTTCGGAAAGGCAGTCCCTTCACCTAGTCATTTGTATGGAAATCCAAAATCCAATACGTGCCTGCCATTTTCTATTGTAGAAAGCCTTGTATTACAAGGTGTATGCTGGAATTTAATAATGTAACAATTTCAGTTATTTTTATATTATTTGTATAATAAACACTATTATAATATAAGAGAATTTGAGATGAAATGTTTTGGTTATCGTAAGGTAAAAACCTTGTCGGTATTTTTTTGCGACGCGGTCTTACGAGATACCTTTTGTTTTGGTAATGAAAAACTTTTGATAACTTTATAAATTCAGTTGTGGTGTGTTTTTCTCACGCTGGTTTAACAGACTGATTCGGGTGTTCTCCCCTTTCAATGCTCGGGTCAGACCGAGTATATTTACAGGTTTAGATTTAGTGCTTTTGGAGCTTCAGCAGGCGAGCTATAGATCTTCATGCCGTATACACGTATCTGTTTCTTTTTCCGCTGCTTTGCATTGTTGTTGTTGTAAATTATCAGCATTTGTGAGGACATGTTATTATAACTGTCCAAGCCGATGATTACTTATTGTGTACTCTGTTATTGATTTATGTATATTACAGTTTCTCTTTGTAATGATTATTTATCTATATTTTATGTTATTCCGTTGCGATGTGAGATTATGTATTATTTTGGTTCTGCTTCTCTCTTCTTCTTCTCTTTTCTTCTTCTTTCTTCTCTCGTTCTTCTCACCCTCTTTTTTCTTTCTCATAATCATCTGTAATCGATGCGCTCTGGGTCGGACATGCATGGTTTGGTGTCGGGTTCAGGGGGTGCCGAGTGCGGGTCGTCACAGCTGACTATGCTAAGGTTAAATCCAAGGGAAAGGTCAGCATTAACATTTCAAACGATGCTATCGTGTGGGACTATCTATCTTGAGGAGTACTACAAGGGAGAGGACAACGTTAGCATATGTTAGAAGACTTAAGCGGGGGGAACCTATGTCGAGGTTTGAGATCTGTTCAAGATGCTCGAATCCATGTAGTGATTTGTGATCTGTTTGAGATAAAGGGTTCTAGTTGGAGATTCGTGTGTTTATCGAGTGACGAAGACTCATCTGAAAGATGCCGAACGTAGCCTCGACATCGAAATGACTAAAACCAGAGAAGGATGCATAATCTTGGGCTAGCTTACCCATGAGTGGTATATCAACTCCATATCTAGAGTATGCTTATCGATATGTTGCGCACGGGAGTTGATGGTACTTAGTTCCTATTGCGCGAGTTTGCTCGTTTGAACATGAGCCAGCTATGTTTACCTTATGGTATCTTTATCTTTAGATATACGATGCTCGGAAGGTATTTTCTGATCCTTGTGCATGGAGTTTGGATTCGGCTTCCCCGAAGAGATCTCCACGAAAAATCCATTATGTGAACATTCTTTATCGATTTTGGTTGTACCCCTATTATGCTGGAATGTAATCAATGTAACCATTTCGGTTATGATCAATATTTATTATGAAACATATACATTATTATAATATCACTGAATTCTCTATAAACGGTTTGGTTATCTTAAGGAAAAAACCCATCTGTGTTTATATGCGGCGTGGTCTTCTGGGATACCTTTATTTTGACATATTTTTATAACATTAAAAATCTATTTGATCCGTATTTCTCATGTTGGTTTACCAGACTGATCCGAGTGTTATTTTCTTATAATGCTCAGGTCAGCCCCTTGTTTGTTTCCAGATTTAGCTTTGGATGCTTGGAGATTTTGGAGAAGAGTTGGAGTTCTACCTACCGTAGTATTTATTTCTGCTGCATTACTTTGTGTGTATCATCAGCATTTGCTAGGACATGTGTTATAACTGTCAAAGCTGATTACTGTAACTCTGAAAACTCTGTATCTTAGGATGACAGTTTATATTGTCTATTGATATTACATATGATCGTTCCATCGTGAGATTCTAATATTGTGTTACTTTTTCCTTGTTATATTTCCTTTTCTTTTTCTTTTACCCTCATAATTCGTCTTTCTGGCACTTGGGTGCTCGGCATATGGATACTGTGCATGTATTAGTTTTGACATTTAGGGTTGAAAAGGCGCATCGTTACAATAATCCAAGTAGAGCTTCCAAGTTTAAGGTCAACAATATTTCTATGTCGAGAGAAATGTGTTAATTAGTCACATCGATATTCTCCGCTTGACCTTAGTTATATTAACTAACAGAAAACTATCGAGTGAGTCTTCCCATAGTTATCCAGTATCTATCAGTACGCAACGATTGGTGACCCCAGTAGTCATGAGTAATACACTGTCCAACATTTGGAGAGTGTTGCGTGTCTAGTCTCAACAGATGTATCGATGTCCAGTCTCCATACATCTTGACTAGGAGTATTCAAAATGCTATATTTGTTTTCATTGTGATAAATTACTTACGGTTACAACACTTTGTAACTACTATCACAAAACATACCATTTATGGATTTTCTATTAAATATACTTAATTAATTAATATAACCACATTATATAAAGTATATGATAAAAATAAAACACCTTTATTTTGAATAAGATTGGTCAACGAGTTAGATATATGTAACAAATTACATAATTGCCCCTAGAGCATACCCTTAACTCTATCAATAATTACATTCGACAGTACTAGGTTCTACCACTAAAACCATAAGGCACGTATTGGAGATTGGATTCCAACAATGACAAGGCAATAGGTACCACCTACCACAGTACACCTCTAGAAAATGTACCGAGGTCGAAAACCTTTCGAACCCTACGAATCAGAGTCGGCATGCTCCTCGAACATGACAAGCTGGATTACATCACTCCCTGGAACCAAGGCTGCAAATAGATGCACCATGCCATAACGCCACTCTTCCCGTGTGCACGCATACCAAAATCCACAAACATCGATTCTAGATCGAGGAATGATGCTCCTAATGGCAGCGAACCACGTAGCCTTGAAGCATATCCCATGTTTTAGTCATTACTGGGTTGCGAGGCTTATGAGGTCACACTACTCTTTAAGAAACAATGCAATGCCAGCATTCATCCATACAATTTGTTCAGGATATAAACAAACCGAAGGCACTACTACTACTACATTCATTTTGGAATCACCCTCGGGATTAGTAGCAAGTAGCCTTTACACTTTAAAGAACTCCATCTTTGATTCCACTATCTTCTTGAACCAATCATGAACCTCTTCCAAAGCGTAGAATGTGCATATGATTTTTGAGTTGTTACAGTTTCGAGTCATCTTATATAAGTACACTCCTCCACTTACTGGTCGCTCCAAAACTAATCGATAGTTTTTGGTAAACTCAACTTCAGTTCTTTTGAAAATAAACGTACAATACATAAGAGCGAAGATCACCTCCTAACCATTTAAGTAGACAGATTTCCTTATCATTTGTCCTAGAAGAACACAGACAGTTTATACGTACAATATATCATTATCGAAGATAGTTGTATCATGTAATTCTTGTGTTTCTTCTAGATATTTCCATAGTCATATTCGGTCAAGATTTGTTAGTTGGTTATTTAACTATCAAATAAGAAAACAATCCAATCAGAGAGTTAATTTCATAAGAAACCAAGTATGATTGAAGCACATAAGCAACCACTAAACCTCTTAAATAATCTTCTCATTAATTAAATATATTTCCAATTATTTGAAAAATATTCATATACTTATCTCAATTGTATAAGTATATTCACAAAACATTTCGCTCCCAATACTTAGAAAACATTTTCCATTTTCCCAAAATCATATTTAACCGGGCCAAAACAAATGTAATTTAAAACACTGTTAATTTATAACATTGTTACTATAAATCGAAACCACTTTCCTTTTAGTGTAAGTAAACAGATCGTATGGAAATTAGACCAAATATACTTACAACCACTTTTCGATTTCAAATAATACTATCCCTTGATTAACAATGTAGTTGGACAAGTTAGCGTACTATCCTTGCTTTGACACACATTCTTACTTCTCAAATTGGAGATGAGTTTCCATACCTCAAAATTTAGTGTTAAGTATGAGAAGAATACTTTCCATACCACCATAATTTATAAAGGTCATTTATGGAAATCAAATCTCTTTCCCTTAATAAATCACCTTTAAAAGTCTGTTTATAAAACTTCTTTTATAAATCTCCTTTAAAAATCTACTTATAAAACTTCTTTTATAAATCTCCTATACTTGACACTTTTTTGATATTTCAACTTACCCTATCCCTCGCCTAGAACGAAGCCAGGTAAGTTAGATCCTTGCCTAGGTACCCAAATTCTAGATCTTACAGAAGAGGATCTGTCTACTCATCGGATTTTAGACCATGTATTAGACTACAAAATTTCCATAAATAACCCAATTTGCATAGGGAAATAAGACTTTAGATGCTTAAGATAAGTCCTCGATTTCAAACTAAAAACTATCCTTTGGATAACAATGACGCTATTCAAGTTGGGGTACTATTAACACTTAAACCTTGACCAGACAACATTCTTATCTTTGGATCGTTAGAAGTCTACCTACCTCGAAGTCTAATATCAAGTATAAAACTTTTTAATTCCGTGTATTATTCATCTAAAACAAAGCATTATTAACCAAACTCCTTTTTCCACTTTTCAAAATCTTTTACTATAATTATAATATTATAGTCCATTTAAAATTCCACTTAGAAATCCTTTAAAATACTCTTTAAAATTTTCATATCAAAACTCCCTTGTAAACCCTTGTTTAATCCACATTTGATTTGAAAGAATAGACCTTTTTCCTTTATATACAAGTAAACGGTTACTTTATTATATAAAATAATTCATTTAAATCAGATGTATATGTTTCAAATCTTTTTAAAATACCTTTAAACAAAGTTTAAAACTCCATTCAAATCATGACTTAGAACCATCACTTTTAAAAAAAAATCGACTTTGAAAAGTAAACCAATTTCATTTAGATAAACCACTTGTTTAAATATCTCAAAATAAATCTTTTATATCACAAATCTCTTTTTAAAATACTCATAAAAACTTTATAAGTTATATTTGAAAAGAATTTACTAATATCTAAAATAAATAATCTTCTATATTTTATCAAAATCAAAGATTTTAAACTGCATCCACGACGACTATCGCTATACGGATCATAACTTTTAAAACTTGGTTTTATAAATCAAATAGCTTTTAAACACAACTTCTTTCTATATTTTCTACTATTATAAGTATAGAAAACATTTCATTTCAAAATAAAATTTTCTAATATGGAGCATGATTTAACTTTGCAGTTAATGGATACCTTTACAACTGAATTAAACATGAAGAGACATAAACTAAGGAAATAATGGGAGATACATGGTGATAGAAACACAAAATTATATCACAATACCCTTAAAATAAAGAATGCAAAGAGATATATTTACCAAATTTCATATGAGTATGGTCTGCTGCAAGATTCCCCATCCACTATGGACAATGCTTTCTTGAATTATTATAGTAATTTGCTTGGATCATCGGAAAGCTTTAGTATAAACACTAAAGATCTTCTCTCCACAACTTTTCCTCAGCTCAATAAACAAGACATCAATTACCTTTCTGGTCAAGTCACTGATAAAGTGATCAAAGTAGAAATTGTTTGTATGAAAAGATCTTTTAGTGGTGGACCTGATGGGTTTAATGCTACATTTTATGTTCACTGCTGGGATCTTATATCCTCTGACCTTCTCAAAGAAGTTCATAACTTTTTTAATCACAACAAGTTGTTAGGGTCCATAAATGCAACAAATTTGGCTCTCGTTCCTAAAGTGCGGCAACCCTCTTCTGTTTTTGCCATCAGGCCAATAGCATGTAGAAATATAATTTATAAGTGCATTTTAAAGGCGATAGCTACTAGACTCAAGCATGTTCTTCCTAATATCATTTTTGAGAAACAAGATGTAACGACCCGGAATTTTCGACCCCGAAAATTCGACACTAATACGTTCACTGTAGAAGTGCCGAACAATCGAACGCCGGAAATCCCAGATTGTTAGGGTAAAGAAGAAAAAGTGGTAGAAGAAGAAACAGAAAATAGCAGCACAGAATCTCACAATCGCAGCGGATCAAAATATAATATCAAATAACAGCATTTACACAAAGAAAGCTGTAAATGTCGAATTACATACAATATATCAAAGTACAACAAAGCTGGACAGTTGTAACAACTTGTACCAGAATACAATCACTACAATCTCAAAAACACAGCGGAATATACTCCATACGTTCCTGCCATCCAGCTCGCCACCTAAGCTTCAGAACGTCCTAACCTGAAAATCTGTAATACTCGGTATGACCCGAGCATTACAATAAAGTAACACCCGAGTCAGGCTGGAAACCAGCGTGAGTAAACCCATATATCTTGAAATACAAAGTTATAAAGCTTCTTTGAAACCAGGGTAACTCGTGCCTCACTACGAGTTCTTATCTTGTTATAATCAAACACTTATTTCACAAAATAATATCTAAGTACTGTTTCTTAGTTTCAATGGTCCAGTTACTTAATTTATTCCATTCCAGCCCATTTGATTCCATAATCAAATCTATAAAGAATTATATATTACTAATTGAAGTGGTTCCGGATATCGCTGATATCCGATCCCGGTCTCTTCGAATTCAATACCATCTTTTAAGCCAAGATGTTTAAGTTAAACAATTTAATTTAAGTTCAGCATATCATATTCACACAGAAATTTCACCACAGATATTAATTAAACAAATGATTCACACTTATCAACAGTTCAATCCAAAGCATTTCATATCGCAGAACATCATAAATTACATACCAGAGATATCAACAATCCAAAGCATCCAATTCAAGTTTATCATTCATAAGCAAGGATTTAATTAGTCACCATTCCTAATTAATTTAATTAACACAAAATGCTTTTAAATCCTGCTTAATTAACATTAATTAATTTCAACCATTTATTATTATTTTAATTAATTATGAAATTAATTAATTATCCTTTAATTACCTAAGTCCTTAATTAATTTAAGATAAACCATTTATCTTAATTAATTATTTAATTATCATTTAAATCTTATTTAAATTAAATGCTTGAAATTAATTTATACAAAATCTCCTCGGACCTTTGGATTAATTATAAGCTTAAAACATTTATTTTCTTTTATTTTTAAAACTTGGTTACTAACTTGTTAATAAAATTTACTTTCATTTGAAATATAGAAAACACGAGCCAAAACCCAAAATACCCGAGCCAAGACCACAAATTCCCCGAGCCAATCTCGCATCTACTACCCCTCGATAAAACTCGCGTTCGAACTCGAAGCAAACCTCCATCTTCCCCGATGCTCAAAACACTCACCAACCAACAGACATAAGAAATCTCGTGCACGTGCACACGAGTTCGCCGCCGCTCCGTTCAACTTCGCCATCACCTACAGGTCGCCGATGACCCACTCGAACATCCCCACCACCCAGCACAATCGATCGTGCCGGAATACAAAATCGAGCAAGTTGAGCACCTTTCTGGAACCATCCCCATCGACGAAAACACCTCACACCGCCTCCTACAACCACCAGAACGCTCGCCGACCAACCCAAACCTTCGCCTCTATCCCACGCTTCGATTCCCCACCTCTAATCAACTCCGGTTCACCCACGATGATGCTACGCCCTCGAATACATCATCGACCAAAACAGGCTTCATAACCCTAGATTGCCATCGCCAGGCCACCCCGACGATCTATAAAATCCCCGACTATTTTTCCATTGATCCCCAGACATCTAGCTTCCTCCAGCAACGAGCACGATGCACAACCCTCCGCCGATCGTCGAGAATCGACGAAATTCCCAATACCGTTCAACTCGAGAAATCTCAAAAATTACAAACTTAAAAATCAAGATATTATTATCAAAATTCATCATTTCCTAGTACGAATCTAATTATGAAATCAAAACATGAAATTTAATCGATTGATTTTTCTGACTTGAAATGACTTCACTGTAATTTTCTTCTTCCAGTAAAATAAATTAATGATTATACTTATAAATATTTATAAAAATAGCATCTAGTTAATACAAACAAATTTCATTTAAGGATCATGGCCTAATATTGTTTATATGAAGAGATATGAATTTATTTAGTGTATTCTTGAGCCTGTTACACAACAGAGACCTATATATACTTATACACAGACATGCACAGACATTACTTCACTTTTATATACATGCAAATACTTTATATCATCCATGCAAACATATCTACAACATTACTTCAAGAATTTTTCACATGCGTCAGAATATAAACAGATTAACCTTTTTAAAACAGATGTTTACTCACCTGTATTTAGAAAACAAAGAACATAGCTTATTTTCTTTGCTCTGGAACTTATTGTTGATTTTGACCTTGAAACTGAATTGCTTGCTCTTGCTCAGGTTAAAAGACTTGAAGTTATTGTTGTTTGATTTTAGTTTTCTTTTCTGGTTTTAGTTTTTAGAAGAATGAGAGAAGAAGAGATTGTATATGAAAAAGTTTTAACTACTTACCACCTTGTTTCTCTAATCATTTTATTATTTATATTTCAACTTAAAAGAAAATATATTGCCACTTTTATTTTGCGTGACACGCCTAGCTTACAAATGTCTAAAACCAAGATTTTATTTTTATTTAGGTTATATATATATATATATCCACACTTTTACAAACTTCCATATATTCTACTTCTCATGACATATATATACTTGTATATGTATACACTTAAAATTTTCAACATTTATTATAGTTTCAAATCCATTTATATATCCAGATACTTTTAACTACCAGAATTTTATTTGTTCAACTAAATAAAATCAGTATCTCAATAGTTTAAAATCAGTTAATTATCCAATTATCCGATGTCCAAAAATCCAGGTTATCACATTCCTCCCCCCTTTAAAACTTTTCGTCCTCGAAAAGGAACGAAGCAAGAATTTTATTACAATGTTTATTATTAGTTAAATTACTCTTTGAACACTTTAACTCTATTTATTTTAAAGTTTCAAAACACTTTAAAAAACTACATAATATTATCAAAATAGTTTTATAGAAATGCTTGGAAAACATTTTGAAAATATAGAAAACATTTTTAGTGAGAATGCTCTTGAAATCATCACCCCTTAGGACTCAAGGCAGAACCACCCCGTGGATCTCCTACTAGAAGTTTCAACACTAAATGGGAGCGCCTTTTTCCCCACAACCATTCTCAAAACATTTTATACTATACACATATAGTATCTTTCAAATCATACTCTTTATATGTATCACATATAAATCTCCTTTACACAAAATCGATATCCCAAAATCGATAATTCTCAAACTTGGCTTTCCAAATTCCCAAAACTTGCTTTTTCCCAAAATCTAAAGCCTTTCAAAATCAATGGGTTCCAAAAACTCTTTTCCCAAAATCATTCTCATAAAATCATTTATATATATATAGATATATATAAGTTTATTCTTTTAACTAGAACAAAATATTTTTTAACACTTTGAAACAATTTAAATTTTCTGGACTTGGATTTAAAACTTCCCAATTTAAATCCCTTCCAATTTACAAGGCATACTAATATAAATATTACTTCCTTAAACATTTCATTCTCCTTTATCATTGTTTATTTTAGAAAAATAAACATCCCTTTATTTAGATACCATAACCATTTTACGATAATAACCAAGATTATTGTATCTGGAGACCCATTTAACCTATATATTATCTCATAATTTGTTGGAAAAATAAAATCAAGGTAACTTAATTCAGCATTCTGAAAACATTTTTACAAATTTCAGGATTTATTATCTAGTTTGAATCCATTTCTAGCTTATCTTATTTGTTTAGTTCATATTATCCAATTCCCATTTGGATATATATATATATATATATTACCACTTAAATTCTTATGATCTTATTCAATTTTAATAACCAACAACCAATTATCTTAATATATATAATAATTAGAAAAATTATTGCTTTATATATCAAAATATAAACTTATATAAAAATCATTTTAAAACCATTTTTAAAATCATTATATAAGAATATAACAAGTATGCTCTCATATATATATACACTCAACTCATTCTAGGGTACTACTGACCCTATCCTAATGAGTAAACCCACCAGAGCCAAGGTTCTCGCTTAACCTTCAGCTCTGATACCAAATGTAACGACCCGGAATTTTCGACCTCGAAAATTCGACACTAATACGTTCACTTTAGAAGTGCCGAGCAATCGAACGCCGGAAATCCCAGATTGTTAGGGTAAAGAAGAAAAAGAGGTAGAAGAAGAAACAGAAAATAGCAGCACAGAATCTCACAATCGCAGCGGATAAAAATATAATATCAAATAACAGCATTTACACAAAGAAAGTTGTAAATGTCGAATTACATACAATATATCAGAGTACAACAAAGCTGGAAAGTTATAACAACTTGTCCCAGAATACAATCACTACAATCTCAAATACACAGCGGAATATACTCCATACATTCCTGCCATCCAGCTCGCCACCTGAGCTTCAGAACGTCCTAACCTGAAAATCTGTAGTACTCGGTCTAACCCGAGCATTACAATAAAGTAACACCCGAGTCAGGTTGGAAACCAGCGTGAGTAAACCCATATATCTTGAAATACAAAGTTATAAAGCTTCTTTGAAACTAGGGTAACTCGTGCCTCACTACGAGTTCTTATCTTGTTATAGCAAAGACTTATTTCACAAAATAATATCTAAGTACCGTTTCTTAGTTTCAATGGTCCAGTTACTTAATTTATTCCATTCCAGCCCATTTGATTCCATAATCAAATCTATAAAGAATTATATATTACTAATTGAAGTGGTTCCGGATATCGCTGATATCCGATCCCGGTCTCTTCGAATTCAATACCATCTTTTAAGCCAAGATGTTTAAGTTAAACAATTTAATTTAAGTTCAGCATATCATATTCACACAGAAATTTCACCACAGATATCAATTAAACAAATGATTCACACTTATCAACAGTTCAATCCAAAGCATTTCATATCGTAGAACATCATAAATTACATACCAGAGATATCAACAATCCAAAGCATCCAATTCAAGTTTATCATTCATAAGCAAGGATTTAATTAGTCACCATTCCTAATTAATTTAATTAACACAAAATGCTTTTAAATCCTGCTTAATTAACATTAATTAATTTCAACCATTTATTATTATTTTAATTAATTATGAAATTAATTAATTATCCTTTAATTACCTAAGTCCTTAATTAATTTAAGATAAACCATTTATCTTAATTAATTATTTAATTATCATTTAAATCTTATTTAAATTAAATGCTTGAAATTAATTTATACAAAATCTCCTCGGACCTTTGGATTAATTATAAGCTTAAAACATTTATTTTCTTTTATTTTTAAAACTTGGTTAATAACTTGTTAATAAAATTTACTTTCATTTGAAATATAGAAAACACGAGCCAAAACCCAAAATACCCGAGCCAAGACCACAAATTCCACGAGCCAATCTCGCATCTACTACCCCTCGATAAAACTCGCGTTCGAACTCGAAGCAAACCTCCATCTTCCCCGATGCTCAAAACACTCACCAACCAACAGACACAAGAAATCTCGTGCACGTGCACACGAGTTCGCCGCCGCTCCGTTCAACTTCGCCGTCACCTACAGGTCGCCGATGTCCCACTCGAACATCCCGATCACCCAACACAATCGATCGTGCCGAAATACAAAATCGAGCAAGTCGAGCACCTTTCTGGAACTATCCCGATCGACGAAAACACCTCACGCTGCCGTCTACGACCACCAGAATGCTCGCCGACCAACCCAAACCTTCGCCTTTGTCCCACGCTTCGATTCCCCCACCTATAATCGACTCCGGTTCACCCACGATGATGCTACGCCCTCGAATACATCATCGACCAAAACATGCTTCATAACCCTAGATCACCGTCGCCAGGCCACCCCGACGATCTATAAAATCCCCGACTATTTTTCCATTGATCCCCAGACATATAGCTTCCTCCAGCAACGAGCACGATGCACAACCCTCCGCCGATCGTCGAGAATCGACGAAATTCCCAATACCGTTCAACTCGAGAAGTCTCACAATTACAAACTTAAAAATCATGATATTATTATCAAAATTCATCATTTCCTAGTACGAATCTAATTATGAAAACAAAACATGAAATTTAATCGATTGATTTTTCTGACTGGAAATGACTTCACTGTAATTTTCTTCTTCCAGTAAAATAACTTACTGATTATACTTATAAATATTTTTAAAAATAGCATCTAGTTAATACAAACAAATTTATTTTAAGGATCATGGCCTAATATTGTTTATATGAAGAGATATGAATTTATTTAGTGTATTCTTGAGCCTGTTACACAACAGAGACCTGTATATACTTATACACAGACATGCACAGACATTACTTCACTTTTATATACATGCAAATACTTTAATTCATCCATGAAAACATATCTACAACATTACTTCAAGAAATTTTCACATGCGTCAGAATATAAACAGATTAACCTTTTTAAAATAGATGTTTACTCACCTGTATTTAGAAATCAAAGAACATAGCTTATTTTCTTTGCTTTGGAACTGATTATTGATTTTGATCTTGAAACTGAATTGCTTGCTCTTGCTCAGGTTAAACGACTTGAAGTTATTGTTGTTTGATTTTAGTTTTCTTTTCTGGTTTTAGTTTTTAGAAGAATGAGAGAAGATGAGATTGTATATGAAAAAGTTTTAACTACTTACAGCCTTGTTTCTCTAATCATTTTATTATTTATATTTCAACTTAAAAGAAAATATATTGCCACTTGTATTTTGCATGACACACCTAGCTTACAAATGTCTAAAACCAAGATTTTATTTTTATTTAGGTTATATATATATATATATATATATATCCACACTTTTACAAACTTCCATATATTCTACTTCTCATGACATATATATACTTGTATATGTATACACTTAAAATTTTCTACATTTATTATAGTTTCAAATCCATTTATATATCCAGATACTTTTAACTACCAGAATTTTATTTGTTCAACTAAATAAAATCAGTATCTCAAAAGTTTAAAATCAGTTAATTATCCAATTATCCGATGTCCAAAAATCCGGGTTATCACATTCCTCCCCCCTTTAAAACTTTTCGTCCTCGAAAAGGAACGAAGCAAGAATTTTATTACAATGTTTATTATTAGTTAAATTACTCTTTAAACACTTTAACTCTATTTATTTTAAAGTTTCAAAACACTTTAAAAATCTACATAATATTATCAAAATAGTTTTATAAAAATGCTTGGAAAACATTTTGAAAATATAGAAAACATTTTTAGTGAGAATGCTCTTGAAATCATCACCCCCTTAGGACTCAAGGCAGAACCACCCCGTGGATCTCCTACTATAAGTTTCAACTCTAAATGGGAGCGCCTTTTTCCCCACAGCCATTCTCAAAACATTTTATACTATACACATATAGTATCTTTCAAATCATACTCTTTATATGTATCACATATAAATCTCCTTTATACAAAATCGATATCCCAAAATCGATAATTCTCAAACTTGGCTTTCCAAATTCCCAAAACTTGCTTTTTCCCAAAATCAAAAGCCTTTCAAAATCAATGGGTTCCAAAAACTCTTTTCCCAAAATCATTCTCATAAAATCATTTATATATATATAAGTTTATTCTTTTAACTAGAACAAAATATTTTTTTAACACTTTGAAACAATTTAAATTTTCTGGACTTAGATTTAAAACTTCCCAATTATATCCCTTCCAATTTACAAGTCATACTAATCTAAATATTACTTCCTTAAACATTTCATTCTCCTTTATCATTGTTTATTTTAGAAAAATAAACATCCCTTTATTTAGATACCATAACCCTTTTATGATAATAACCAAGATTATCGTATCTGAAGACCCATTTAACCTACATATTATCTCATAATTTGTTGGAAAAATAAAATCAAGGTAACTTAATTCAGCATTCTGAAAACATTTTTACAAATTTCAGGATTTATTATCTAGTTTGAATCCATTTCTAGCTTATCTTATTTGTTTAGTTCATATTATCCAATTCCCATTTGGATATATATATATATATATATATATATATATTACCACTTAAATTCTTATGATCTTATTCAATTTTAATAACCAACAACCAATTATCTTAATATATATAATAATTAGAAAAATTGTTGCTTTATATATCAAAATATAACCTTATATAAAAATCATTTTAAAACCATTTTTAAAATCATTATATAAGAAAATAACAAGTACGCTCTCATATATATATACACTCAACTCATTCTAGGGTACTACTGACCCTATCCTAATGAGTAAACCCACCAGAGCCAAGGTTCTCGCTTAACCTTCAGCTCTGATACCAAATGTAACGACCCAGAATTTTCGACCCCGAAAATTAGACACTAATACGTTCACTGTAGAAGTGCCGAGCAATCGAACGCCGGAAATCCCAGATTGTTATGGTAAAGAAGAAAAAGAGGTAGAAGAAGAAATAGAAAACAATAGCACAGAATCTCACAATCGCAGCGGATCAAAATATAATATCAAATAACAGCATTTACACAAAGAAAGCTATAAATGTCGAATTACGTACAATATATCAAAGTACAACAAAACTAGACAGTTGTAACAACTTGTCCCAGAATACAATCGCTAAAATCTCAAATACACAGCGGAATATACTCCATACGTTCCTGCCATCTAGCTCGCCACTTGAGCTTCAGAACGTCCTAACCTAAAAATCTGTAATACTCGGTCTGACCCGAGCATTACAATAAAGTAACACCCGAGTCAGGCTGGAAACAAGCGTGAGTAAACCCATATATCTTGAAATACTAAGTTATAAAGCTTCTTTGAAACCAGTGTAACTCGTACCACACTACGAGTTCTTATCTCGTTATAGTCGAACACTTATTTCACAAAATAATATCTAAGTACCGTTTCTTAGTTTCAATGGTCCAGTTACTTAATTTATTCCATTCCAACCCATTTGATTCCATAATCAAATCTATGAAGAATTATATATTACTAATTGAAGCAAAACCATCTTTTAAGCCAAGATATTTAAGTTAAACAATTTAATTTAAGTTTAGCATATCATATTCACATAGAAATTTCATCACAGATATCAATTAAACAAATGATTCACACTTATCAACAGTTCAATCCAAAGCATTTCATATCGCAGAACATCATAAATTACATACCAGAGATATCAACAATCCAAAGCATCCAATTCAAGTTTATCATTCATAAGCAAGGATTTAATTGGTCACCATTCCTAATTAATTTAATTAACACAAAATGAATTAATTACTTTTAAATCATGCTTAATTAACATTAATTAATTTCAACCATTTATTATTATTTTAATTAATTATGAAATTAATTAATTATCCTTTAATTACCTAAGTCCTTAATTAATTTAAGATAAACCATTTGTCTTAATTAATTATTTAATTATCATTTAAATCTTATTTAAATTAAATGCTTGAAATTAATTTATACAAAATCTCCTCAGAACTTTTAATTAATTATAAGCTTAAAACATTTATTTTCTTTTATTTTTAAAACTTGGTTAATAACTTGTTAATAAAATTTACTTTCATTTGAAATATAGAAAACTCGAGCCAAAACCCAAAATACCCGAGCCAAGACCAAAAATTCCCCGAGCCAATCTCGCATCTACTACCCCTCGATAAAACTCGCATTCAAACTCGAAGCAAACCTCCATCTTCCCTGATGCTCAAAACACTCACGAACCAACAGACACAAGAAATCTCGTGCACGTGCACACGAGTTCGCCGCCGCTCCGTTCAACTTCGCCATCACCTACAGGTCGTCGATTACCCACTCGAACATCCCGACCACCCAGCATAATCGATCGTGCCGGAATACAAAATCGAGCAAGTCGAGCACCTTTCTGGAACCAACCCGATGGACGAAAACACCTCGCGCCGCCGCCTACGACCATCAGAATGCTCGCCGACCAACCCAAACCATCGCCTCTGTCCCATGTTTCGATTCCCCCACCTCTGATCGACTCCGGTTCACCCACGATGATGCTATGCCCTCAAATACATCATCAACCAAAACAGTCTTCATAACCCTAGATCGCCGTCGCCAGGCCACCCTGACGATCTATAAAATCCCCGACTATTTTTCCATTGATCCCCAGACTTCTAGCTTCCTCCAGCAACGAGCACTATGCACAACCCTCCGCCGATCATCGAGAATCGACGAAATTCCCAATACCGTTCAACTCGAGAAATCTCAACAATTACAAACTTAAAAATCAAGATATTATTATCAAAATTCATCATTTCCTAGTACGAATCTAATTATGAAATCAAAACTTGAAATTTAATCATTTGATTTTTCTGACTTGAAATGATTTCACTGTAATTTTCTTCTTCCAGTAAAATAACTTACTGATTATACTTATAAATATTTTTAAAAATAGCATCTAGTTAATACAAACAAATTTATTTTAAGGATCATGGCCTAATATTGTTTATATGAAGAGATATGAATTTATTTAGTGTATTCTTGAGCCTGTTACACAACAGAGACCTGTATATACTTATACACAGACATGCACAGACATTACTTCACTTTTATATACATGCAAATACTTTAATTCATCAATGCAAACATATCTACAACATTACTTCAAGAATTTTTCACATGCATCAGAATATAAACAGATTAACCTTTTTGAAACAGATGTTTACTCACCTGTATTTAGAAAACAGAGAACATAGCTTATTTTCTTTGCTCTGGAACTGATTGTTGATTTTGATCTTGAAACTGAATTGCTTTCTCTTGCTCAGGTTAAAAGACTTGAAGTTATTGTTGTTTGATTTTAGTTTTCTTTTCTGGTTTTAGTTTTTAAAAGAATGAGAGAAGAAGAGATTGCATATGAAAAAGTTTTAACTGCTTACAGCATTGTTTCTCTAATCATTTTATTATTTATATTTCAACTTAAAAGAAAATATATTGCCACTTGTATTTTGCATGACACACCTAGCTTACAAATGTCTAAAACCAAGATTTTATTTTTATTTAGGTTATATATATATATATATCCACACTTTTACAAACTTCCATATATTCTACTTCTCATGACATATATATACTTGTATATGTATACACTTAAAATTTTCAACATTTATTATAGTTTCAAATCCATTTATATATCCAGATATTTTTAACTACCAGAATTTTATTTGTTCAACTAAATAAAATTAGTATCTCAATAGTTTAAAATCAGTTAATTATCCAATTATCCGATGTCCAAAAATCTGGGTTATCACACAAGCGGTCTTTCTTCCTAATCGCAGCATTTTGGACAATGTACTCCTTACTCATGAGTTAATGAATGTTTATAATTGCAATTATATATCTCTAAGAGCTATGATGAAACTAGACATCAAAAGAGCATATGACACAGTCGAATGGGATGCTATAATTGGTATAATGTTAAGAATGGGTTTTCCTTGTCATTTTGTCAATTAGATACATTCATATATTTCAACAGTCTTATATTCTTTGGGATTTAATTGTAAATCAGTGGGGTATTTCAAACGAACTCATAGAATTAGGCAGGGAGACCTAATTTCTTCTTACCTATTTATTATTGTCGTGGAATTATTCACACAGCTTTTCAACAAGCAAATTGCTAGCAGAGATTTTGCCCTACATCCTAGGTGTAAGAACCCTTGTATCTCATCATTGCTTTTTGCTGATGATGTTATATTATTTAAGAAGCCAACGCAAGCCTCTTTGTGTTGCATTTCAAAGGTGTTAAAAATCTTTCATAGCATAATTGGTCTACAAATTAACTATTAAAAATCATACTTAACTGTGTTAGCAATTTTTCAAGTTGAAGATTAATTGGATAGCAAGTGTGAAATGAGAGATTGATTTTTAAAGGAGAAAGTTGTACTTTATTACAAAATTTTGCTTACAATTTTTTGCTTGCTTACAATTGAGATACACCACTCCTATTTATAGTAATTCATATCTCAAATGAATGGTAGAGATGTGTTTGATCCTACGGTATACAACTATTCTCTAGAGTTTTCTATAACTTTCATACAAAATATCTTTAGATAAGAAAACTCTAGATTCTAGTTATTTTATTACAATTTGAGAATGGAAAATTCTAGAACCTCTTCTACCATGACAACATATATCTAGATAATTCTATCTAGATGTTTCTTTCTAACTTTCTCTAGAATTCTCTTTTAGCTTTACTTCTTTATTTGTGGCCCAAATTAAGTCCAATAATCTAGCCCAAAGTCAAGTTTAATTTTCAACATCCTCCCGTAAACTTGACTTTGTCACTCCAAGCATCTTCCGCAGTCTTTGAAAGTCTTCATTCTTTAATGCCTTTGTAAAAATGTCTGCTACTTGCTCTTTTGAGTTAATAAACTTTGCTTGTACTTCCTTTTTTGCAATCCGCTCCCGAATAAAGTGATAACGTGTATCGATGTGAGAACTTCGTTCATGGAAGATGGGATTCTTGGCTAGAGCGATAGCTGACTTATTATCCATGTAAATTTCTGTTGCATTGTGTTGTGGTATATGCAACTCCATCAATAGATCTCGAAGCCAAATAGCATGACGAACAAAAGTTGAAGCAGCAACATACTCAGCTTGACAAGTGGAAAGCGTCACAATTGGTTGCTTTTTTGAGCTCCAGGTGAAGGCTGTATCTCCCATGAAGAAGACAAATCCAGTCGTACTTTTACGATCATCAACATCTCCAGCCCAATCACTGTCACTGTAACCAATCAACTTGAAATTATTAGAACTTGAGTATAACAAACCCAAATCAATGGTACCTTTGATGTATCGAAGAATACTTTTTGCAGTCTTCAAGTGTGATGTTGTAGGAGCTTCCATATAGCGGCTAATGAGTCCAACACCATAGAGTATATCAGGTCTTGTGCATGTGAGGTATCTTAAGCTACCAACCAAACTCTTGAATAATATGGGATCCACATCTTCTTCTTTGGTATATTTTGAGAGCTTTGTTCCACATTCTATTGGGGTATTAACTGGTTTACTTCCATCCATCTTAAATTTCTTCAATATTTCCTTTGCATATGCTTCTTGTGAAATAAATATGTCGTGCTCGCTTTGAATCACTTAGATACCAAGATAATATGACATGAGTCCAATATCGGTCATCTCAAACTCTAAACTCATCTCCTTCTTAAAATCTTCAAATGCTTTTGGATTATTTCCGGTAAAGATTAAGTCATCCACATACAAACATACAATCAAGATATCTCCACTTTGATTTGTTTTATGTAAAGAGCATGTTCATGGGGGCATTTTATAAAGTTATTTTCTAGAAAATATTTATCAATTCTAGTATTCCATGCTCTAGGGGCTTGTTTCAAACCATAAAGTGCCTTTTTCAATTTTAAAACTTTATCTTCATGTCCTTTAATTTTATAACCAAGTGGCTGCTCCAAATAAACTTCTTCTTCTATAGTACCATTCAAGAAAGCCGATTTCACATCCATTTGATATATTTTCCATTTGTTTTGAGCCGCTAAAGAAATTAATAATCTTATAGTTTCTAAACGGGCAACAGGAGCAAATACCTCGTCATAATCTATACCTGCTCTTTGTTTGTATCCTTTGGCTACCAATCTAGCTTTGTACCTTTCAACTTCTCCTTTAGCGTTCTTCTTTACTTTGTATACCCATTTTACTCCAATAGCTTTGTGTCCTTTAGGTAAATCAGCCATCTCCCATGTATCATTTTTCACAATAGCTTTGATTTCTTCATCCATAGCACCCCTCCATTTTTGTCTTGTTTTGCTTCTTTGAAATCTATTGGCTCACAATTTGCAAAAAGACAAAATAAAGTAATATTATCACAAAGTGGTGTTACCTCGTATAGTTCTTGTAAAGATCTCATGCGCGACATCCTTTCACTTGAGCTTTCTTCTTGTGGAGTTTCTTGATGAGTGCTTGATGGAGATGACGGTGTTGGACTAGTCGGCTCTTCTTGCACATCACTGCTTTCTTCTTCTTCGTAAAAGGGAAGGAAATTATAATCAACTTCTTGTGTGCTCCAATCCCAAGTGTTTTCTTCATCAAACTCCACATCTCGACTAACAACAACTTTTCCATTTATAGGATTATATAACTTATACCCTTTTGACCTTGAGTCATAGCCAATGAATATATATTTTTCACTTTTATCATCCAATTTGGAACGCCTTTGATCCGGTACATGGGCATATGCTAGGCTTCCAAATACTCTCAAATGTGTTATACATGGTTTTCTTCCACACCAAGCTTCTTCGGGGGTTTTGTTCCACACACTTCGAGTTGGAGAGCGATTAGCTAAATACACTGCACATTCAACGACTTCGGCCCAAAATTCTTTTGGAATTCTCTTACTTTTCAACATACTCCGGGCCATATTAAGTAGAGATTTATTCTTCCTTTCTACGACCCCATTTTGTTGTGGAGTATACGGGAAGGTTAAGGAACGGTGAATTCCATTTTCTTCACAAAATTTCTCAAATTCTTTAGAGGTAAACTCTCCAACTCGGTCGGACCTCATGGCTTTTATCTTATAACCACTTTCATTTTCTACAAAAGCTTTAAATTTCTTAAAGGCATCAAATACATCGGACTTTTGTTTAAGGAAATAGGCCCAAGTTTTTCTACTATAATCATCAATAAACAAAGCAAAGTAATTACTTTTTCCAAGTGACCACGGTTTTATTGGACCACAAATATCGGTGTGAATTAACTCTAGTGGTTCTTTAGCCCTTATGTTGGATACTTTTGGAAAACTTTTCCTTGGTTGTTTTCCAAATAAGCATCCTTCACATAGTTGATTCATATGATCGATTCGTGGTAAACCTTTCACCATTTTTTTATTCTTTAACAACTTTAAACCCCCAAAATTAAGATGTCCAAATCTTAAGTGCCAAAGCCATGATGAATCTTTATAGCATTCTTTTAAACATTTGGCAATATTATTTGAAATATGGAGTGGAAACATTCTATTTTTTGACATTTCTACTTTAGCAACCAGATTTCCTTTAGCATCTTTCATGAGAAGGCTATGATCTTTCATATGAATGTCGTATCCCTTTTCTAAAATTTGCCCCAAGCTTAGAATGTTACTTTTCATATTAGGCATATAATATACGTTAGAGATAAAATCATGTTTTCCATTTTTTAAGCAAATTGATATTTTTCCTTTTCCCTTAACCGGAATTTTAGATTCATCACCAAAATAAATGTTTCCACTTACTGATTCATCAAGCTCCGTGAACATGTTCCTTCTTCCACACATATGATTGCTAGCCCCCGTATCCAAATACCATGTATTGTTATCACCACATGCATCTCCCTTTTGTGCCAAAAGTAGTGTAGAATATCCTTCCTCTCCTTTAGCAAAGTTAGATCTCTCTAGAACTTTATTAGAAGTAGATCTACATTCGGAAGCAAAATGCCCAAATTTATCACAATTATAACACTTAATTTGTGTTTTATCATACCTTGGTCTTCCATTTGGTTTCATGTTTCCTCCTCTTCCTCGACCTCTTGTAGCATATGCGTTTTGGCTTCTCTCCTCTTTATTGAAAAATTTGTAACCACCTCTTCCACAACTTTGACCTCGACCTCTTCCTCTTTGGCTATGACTTCTTATATTTCTAAATGTTTCATTCTCGTTTAAGGTGAGTTTGGTTTGAAGAGCTTGCTCCAATGGCTCTTCTTTAACCCTTTTCTTTAATTTTTCTTCATGGGCTTGAAGTGATCCCATGAGTTGATCAACGGTCATGGATTCTAGATCTTTAGATTCTTCAATAGCTACAACTATGTAATCGAATTTTGAATCTAAAGATCGTAGAATTTTCTCGACCACTCTAGAGTCCTCCAATTTTTCACCTTATCTTTTCATTTGATTTACTAATGCCAAAACTGGTGAAAAATAATCATTAATCGATTCGGTTGATTTCATATGTAAAGCTTCAAACTCACCTTGCATAGTTTGTAGTCTTATCTTATTCACTTTATCGATGCCTTTGAATGCATTCTCCAAAATCTCACATGCTTCCTTACTACTTTGCGCACTTGCTACCTTCTCAAACATAGATTCATCCAAGCCTTGATGAATGAGAGTAAGAGCCTTACGATCCTTCTTTCTTGAATCCTTCAAATTATCCCTTTGAGTTTGGGATAAAGTGGTGATATCGACGGGTTCAATATACTTATTTTCAATGATATCCCACACATCTTGTGAACCGAGCAACGCCTTCATGCGAATACTCCAATTATCATAGTACTCCTTCTTTAGCAATGAAACTTGATATGTTGTCATGCCGCTTGCCATATTTTCTTGACTAAGAACCTTGCTCTGATACCAATGTTAGCAAATTTTCAAGTTGAAGATTAATTGGATAGCAAGTGTGAAATGAGAGATTGATTTTTAAAGGAGAAAGTTGTACTTTATTACAAACTTTTGCTTACAATTTTTTGCTTGCTTACAATTGAGATACACCACTCCTATTTATAGTAATTCACATCTCAAATGAACGGTAGAGATGTGTTTGATCCTGCGGTATACAACTATTCTCTAGAGTTTTCTATAACTTTCATACAAAATATCTTTAGATAAGAAAACTCTAGATTCTAGTTATTTTATTACAATTTGAGAATGGAAAATTCTAGAACCTCTTCTACCATGACAACATATATCTAGATAATTCTATCTAGATGTTTCTTTCTAACTTTCTCTAGAATTCTCTTTTAGCTTTACTTCTTTATTTGTGGCCCAAATTAAGTCCAATAATCTAGCCCAAAGTCAAGTTTAATTTTCAACAAACTGTTGGTGGTCTGCCTGAGATTCTAAGGCAAGAGATATATGAAATTTCTAACCTGCTAGTTCTACCTAGTGATGTTAATCACCTTGGAATACCCCTGTCCTTAAGAATAATTGGTTTTCTACTTGCTTGCCCCTTTTTTAGAAGATAAAAAGAACCATGAACAACTGGAGTAACAGATTTCTCTCCCAAGCGAGAAGATTAACTACCATAAAATCTATTATTCAAGCTTTGATAGTGTGTTGGTGCAGGTGCTTCATATTGCCATCTAAACTCATATGTAATATAAGGAAAGCAATGAGTCATTTTCTATGGTCAGGGAATATGCACTCAAGAAAGTTAATTCCCATAGCTTTCAGTAAAGTTGAAAAGCCTTTAAATCAAGGAGGTTTAGGAATTAGCAGAATGGGATATTGGAACCTTGTTGCATTCTCCAAACATTTTGACAATTTCATTAACAAAAAACCTAATTTATGGATCAGATAGGCAAGAAACCACCACCTTCGAAATAAATAATTTTGGATTATGGAAGCTTCTCCACAATGGGGGTGGGTGTGGAGATCCATTCTTTAGATTAGACCTTCCTTGCTTTCTTATGTACAATATGTGATCTCCTGGACTAGCAGTGCCAGTTTCTAGTTTGAACCTTGGTTAGCTATTGGCCTTCTGTTATGCAATGTTATCTCCCATGAAGGTATGAGATAGACTGGGATAACTTTGAGTGCTAAAGTAACTGATTATGTAACTGATGGTTATGTCTCTTTACGTTACATTTCCAATGCAAGGGTACAACAACCGTGGCAACAAATTCAAAGCACAAAAGTGTCTGTTGGTGATGATGGATATTTGTGGACCAAGAAGCTTCTAAAGCATGCAAAAGCTACTGTTTACAAAGCAATTGATGAATCTGATCTTGCTTCAAATTTCAGATGGTATACAAGGGTTTGGAACAGGTGTAGTTCTCATAAATTAAACTTTTTGCTGTGGAGGGTGCTTAGAATGCAATAATGACAAAATCTAAGCTTTGTCATAGAGGATTAAATTTGGATAATGTTTGTGGATTTTGTTGTAACCAAACCGAGGATAATGTGCATCTGTTTTTTGGTGTTCTGCAATATATATATATATATATATTATGGACTAAAGTGCTTGCAAAAGATATGTTTACTACTCCGTTGACTTTTAGTTTTGATGAGTGGGATAGAATTTTTAAAGCTACAAGGTGGTGGGATGATGCATCATTACATTTGCTCCTAACTCTGAAGGTGTTTGTGGATGTTGTTTGGCAAGGGAGAAATGCAAAAGTCTTCGAAAAGAGAAGTGCTACTGAAGTGGTATTATGTAATACTATTTTTAGTAGAATCTAGTTTGATGCATGTGTTCATGGATTGCTCGCTGTTGAGGATTCTGAGATCTTATGGTCTTAGGCCTCGCTATTTTTTTTATTTTCTTATGTGTATGTATTTTCTTTTTTCTTCTCTATAGTTTACCTTTGTTCTTTTTATGGGATTGAGCATTCCCATTTTTTCTATGTTTAATAAAATTAAAAGGGCTAATCAACCCTGCTAGCTTTGTTAAAAAAAAGTTGAAGTTGAATAAAACCCAAAAGTATAACTTTTAAAAGTAAAAAAGAGGCTTGGCGACTATTACGAATTTTAAACAAAAATACTATTGAATTTTAATTTCAAAAGAATTCAACTTTCAAGTCATATACTAATGCTTACCTTCACATCACATCAAAAAAGTATAGAGATCATATGTATAACATTATATATATAAACAAAATATTGAAACACAAATAAAATATATGTCCTCAAAGTGCTTCTTTAGCGACTATCGCTATATGGACACTTCCATTCAAGGCCAAGTCCCCTACTAATTCTTATGTGCTATTACATATGTTCAAAAGCAAGCCCAAGTCCAAGTCAAATCATATTCGATCGGATTTACATATGTTTGTAAAATGTAAGTCCATATTTTCAAGTTCATCACATATGTTATTTTAACTAACAAATTTAAAGTGCTTACCAAAGTATTATAACATACACAACAATATTGCTTTTCAAAGCAAGAATCAATATTCACATCACAATATAATTTCAACCAACACTTATATATATTAACCACCACACAAAATTTCATTTTTATGTCAAAATCATATATTGTAAAAAAGGGATTTTTAGAGTAAGAAATCTCACATTAAAACCTTGATAACATCCGTCCAAAGCCACTAGAAACCAACAATCACTTCATACCATCACTAAAAGCAAAGCAACCAAGACAAGCCCTACCATTCCCTCTCATGCTCACTGCCGTACTCTTTCTTGCCTCCTTTCCTCCAAATTATTCTAAGGAAGTGCCACACCACTTTTTGGATGTGATGGATGGTTAAACAAGGGTGGTTCTGGTGAAAATTTGAGGTCGATTGGATCATTTTTGGATTTGATATGATTTTTGGAAGTTGGGTTAAATATTGTGGTCTTAAAAATTTGGCAGAAAATGATTTGTCTTGCAACCCGATTTTGACAAGGATAACTTTCAAGCTAGAAAATGTGATAGAAATGAAAGTTGGTGCTTTTTGAATCACCTTTCCAATAAAAATAAATCATTAAATTTGGATAAGAGGAACAAAATTATTGCATAAAAACTAAGGGTATCCATCTCTTGAAATAAAAACATAGGACATAAAATAACTTCACTTCCAAATGATTTTCGATAATCCTATACTCTGGATCTTGCAATATGGTCAAAGTGAAAGTATTGAAATATACTTCCAACAATAAAGGATCACTTGATTTGTATGAGTAGTCTAAAAGATATGGCCGAAAGAAGAAGGAGCATTTTCTAGAGATTGTTTTAAACTTGTGAAGAAAAAGGAAGAACAAAATAAGCCATTTTTATTATCTTTTTTCAAAGCTCTCTCTTTTTACATTTTGAAAATTTTGAAATAGTAAAATAATGAAGTGAAAGGAGATAGAAAAATCATAATAACCCATGTGCTTACCTGAATCCATGGACACATCAAATCATGTGATATATAATCTTTTCAAATCCACTTTGAAAAGTCCTCTCCTTTATTTAATTACTTAATCACATTCTAGAACTTCTTAATTACTTCTTATTTTAATTAACCTATTTGTTATACTTTGAATTGTTATTATATGTGTTCGTTTATAAACTAGTGTGTTCAAAATGTTATAACAACTTTAGTGAATAAAAAGTCGATTTTCGATAAAACATTTTCGATCACATTTTCACTTTTACTTCTAAGTATATATTTTTGTAAATCAATTTTCAAAATGAGTTCTCCATCATTATTTATTAATTAAAATAGGTTTATTTTACCATTAAAATCAATAATTTAATATTTAAAATTAATTAAATATTCACAAATCAAAGTGATAAAATTTCCAGGTCGTTACATTTTTCCCCCGCTAAAAGAATTTCGACCCCAAAATTTCATCCCAACCAAAAAAAGAAGAAAACAAGCTAACACATGAATACTTACATTAGTCATAAGCATGTATGTTGTACATAGATCATTTGTATGAAATATCTGATTCGATCACTTACCCGAATACATAACTTCTCTTCCGAACTAGTATCGCTCACCCGACTTCCCTATTGCGGACTCCGATCAGGCTCTTGATTAGAAACCTCCGTTCTCATTACATTGTCATATACCATGATAGAAAACTTTGGTTCCATATCAGGAATCCTCACATAGTGTTATACGTTAAGCTTCGAATGATAAATCCTTATTTGGGTCGGTGTGAATCACCTCAAAGTCATATACTCGAACTTGGATCTAGAACCATGCGAAGAAGTGATCTATGTACAACTTTTGTACTTATTCTTATTGGTTCTTACCTATACCAATTAATTTTTCTTTCTCCAAAATTATTTATGAAAACATTTCATTTATCAATACATTCTTTTATCAAAATACCTTTTCTATTTTGAATCCATTCCCCCTAAGGAAACCTAAGAACTGAATACATGGTTGTTATCTCCAAAGTTTTCTAAAATAATACTATATATTTCAATCCATAGAATATATATATATATATTGAGTAACAACAATACGATACCAAGGAACTGGGTCCTACCAAGTAGTATCATGCGTCCCCTTACCAAGAAGGGTAATACTAAGAGAAGTGCTTACCATCCGAAAACATCTCTTGCCCATTTTTAGTAATTTTTGAGCCACTCGAACAAGTTAACATAAAAATACTTCTTTTTCAAATCTCATTTTAAAACAATTTTGTATATATTTCCAAAATATTTATACTTAAAAAATACTTTTAAGTAACACTATTATTACTTTTCTCCAAAAATTATTTGAAATCCCTTTTCCAAAGACATCGAGATTTAAATTCTCAAAAATCCTTCTTATTTACAAAACACATTTTATAAATCCAGTTTATAAAATCAACCTTATATAAAATTATTCCTTCTTTATAGAAACCATTTTAACAAAATGAACTTGTTAACCCTTCATTATTAATGTAAGCCTTATAGTCAAATCGTGAAACTGAGTTCACAATGTGTTCGTATTTAATCCAAACAAAATGATAAGTGCTCATAAACTAGTTGAACATAAATAATCAACTAACAAACAATAGTCAATGCCATAATCTAGACAATCATGACTAATCTAAAAATAAACGATAATAATTAAATATTATCATTTCCTATCAAACAAAAAAAAATCATAAATAGCTATATCAAATTTTTAAAAATTAGTCTTTTGTATATAAAATATAATCCTAGGTAAAATTATTTCATTTACCAATTAAAAAACAATACCATGTCGTTTTGCCCTGTTCAAGTTTTTAGAGATCCTTATCAACCCATTAGTTACCTATGTTGACCAGAATCCATAAGCCACTCAACAGATTAATCAACACAATGTAAAACAATTTTATAGGACTAACAAATACGCTCTCGTATATATAATACACTCGAACTCATTCTAAGGGGTCACTTACCATGTCTCTAATGAGTTTACCCCACCAAGGCTAAGGTTCTAGCTTAACCTTTGGCTCTGATAGCATGTGTAACAACCCACCTTTTCGACCCTCAGAAGTCGACACTTGTACATCCACGATATTTACATACCAACATCCAAGTGCAGGAAAGACAAATTGTTAGGGTGAAAGAAAAGAAAAGATAGAACAGAATCTCATAGCATGATAAGTAATATATAATATATAACAACACTTTACAAAGAGGACAAAACTTTAATATACATACTATCATCAGAGCAAACTAACATATCATCAACCTGGACAGTTATAACAACACGTCCATACAAATGCTGATAAATACAAATAAGAACAAAACAACGGAAGATAAAATACATAAATACATCTTAGAGGATCCAGCTCGTCTCCTTAAGCTCCAAAGCATCCATAACTAAATCTAGAACTATGCTGAGGCTGACCCGAGCATTCTAAAAAATAACGCCCAGATCAGTCTGGTAAACTAGCGTGAGAAAACTCAAACCAAATCATATGAATTTCTATATTTACTAAATCCTTTAAAAATAAAGGTATCTCGTAAGACCATGCCGCATATAAACACAGATGAGTTTTTACCTTACGGTAACTAAACCATTTATTAGAAAATCCAATGATATTATAATAATCTCTAGGGATAAAAACAAATATATAACATAGTTGGAATGGTTACCCATAATTACATTCAACAGTACTAGGTTCTACAACTATAACTATAAGGCACGCATTAGAGATTAGACTCCAACAAAAAAGAATCACTTAATTTGGATGAGTAGTTTGAAAGACATGGTCGAAAGAAGTGGGAGTGTTTTCTAGAGATTGTTTTGAACTTGTGAAGAAAAAGGAAGAAAAAAGAAGCCATTTTTGATCTTTTTCCAAAGCTCTCTCTTTTTATATTTTGAAAAATTAAAATAATGAAATAATGAAGTGAAAGAAGATTGAAAAATCATAATAACCTACGTGCTTACCTAAATCCATGTGCACATCAAATCAAGTGATATATAATCTTTTTAAATCCACTTTGAAAAGTCTTCTCCTTTATTGAATTACTTAATCACATGCTAGAACTTCCAAATTGCTTCTTACTTTAATTAACCTATTTTTTACCCTTTGAATTGTTATTATATGTGTTCATTTATAAATTAGTGTGTTCAGAAAGTTACAACTTTTAGTGAATAAAAAGTCATTTTCGAAAAACCGTTTTTCGATCACATTTTCACTTTTACTTTAAAGTATATATTATTTATAAATTAATTTTCCAAATGATTTCACCACCATTAGTTATTAATTAAAAGAGGGTTATTTGACCATTAGAAACCAAAAATTGAATATTTAAATTAATTAAATATTCGCAGATCAAAGCGATAAAATTTTCGAGTCATTATAACCAACAATAAACTTCCAAGCATGTATAAATAATTATATAATAGACAAATATATTAATATCATGGTTTTCATTCAAAGATGGGTAAACTCACCAAAGTTTCTACTATCCCTAATAGTCTAGAATCAAATGACATTCGATTTTAGCATAAAATTCCACTAGCTCCAAATTCGACGCATCCATCTCCAATGTGTAGATAACAACGATACGAGTCCAATGCAAAAGACCTTGTCCAAATCCGACCTTGTATCGAGAAGATACGAGCATTAGAAAATTTAACTAATTAATTAATTGAAATTTACAACTTTGCCCCTCACCCAAAATGAGCCGCTACGTTCATTACCTCGACGGCGCCACCATAGGCCACCATTTGTCATCGCTCAACCTTTAAACGATAGCCCTCGTCGACCTTGAAACAACGCCACCAAGATCTCCTCCTAACTCACCACTTCCACCGAGATCGAACTCGATTTAGGGTTTCCATTCATCTCGACTTCATCGCCATCGTCATCGACGAGGAACCCCCAAAGTTTTTGCCTCACGGCCGCCGCCTAGAGATCAATGCCGTTGTAATGACCCAGAATTTTAACTATTTGAATTTGAAATATTTAAAATAATTTTAAATATTTAAATATTACTTTTATAAACCAAACAGCTTAAATTTCACATATAGTGATTTGTTTGAATAATGAATTGAATATTGGAATTAGTGTATAATTGAATCTAGGATTTAATGTGAATAAAAATGGTTACAAAATCTTATTTAAATTCAGTATATATAAGAATGGAATAATAAGCCTTTAAAATTTTAGATTTAAAAGTGATTTAGTTGGTTTTAATAAAACTTCGAATTAACGTGTGAAAATAGCCTTCTGAGACACTGTCTTCGATTTCGAAGAAACCTATGCCATTGCATCCGTAATAGTGAGTTATTATATGCCGTCGAATTTCATGGTGATCAGACGTATCGTTTGGTCGTGCGAGTTCGAAACACATAGAAATTAATTTAGAGAATTAATATAATATAATTCGATCTCAAAAAGTCATCTTCTGTATATGATCGAATTAGGTCTCGAGAGTAGTTCCATTGAGTTCGAAATAGGGGTATTTGGTATAGAAGGCCGGTGAGCACGCCTCGATAGGAGTTCGATATTTTTCGAGTGTATAATATCAGATTTGATTGAATTATGTAATTTGACTTTTAGACCATATCCCCTCATGTCTTCACTATACATACCCATACTCCCTCCACGTCTTTCCCATACCTCTCCTCCCTTATTAAGTGTTTCCTATAAAGGAAGAATGCAAGCATTTTAAACATTAAAAATTAAAATCAAATTTGTTTCATAATGAAAAATTGTAAAACAAACTCCTTTGCACTCGATTGGTTATTATCTTCATTTCTATACCCATGTTGTAGCCTACGGCTTCGAATTTTGGAATTCGACGGTTTGTATGTTAATTAGGGTTAGTGTTTTAGGAATTTCTGGTCATTGATTCGCGATTTGGAGCTTGTTTTTGGATTCATGGAGGTAAGAGACTTCGGTGCTGGGCTTTGGATGGGGTACAGTCATCTTTTGTAACATGCGTGTGTGCACTATAGCTGGCTATGGTGGGTTCGGTCACGATTTAAGTGGTGATGCCGGGGTTGAAGTGGACGTGTCAAGGTGGTGGAGCTTGCGAAGAAAAGCTCACCGAATTCGTCAGTTTTGAAAATCATGGAGAAACGAAGGAGCTTGGGGTGGATTAAGTGATCGACATGGTGGGTTACCATCAGGAAATAGAAGCGGGAAAGTGAAATGAAGAAGAAGGTTTAATAATGTAATTAGATTTTAATTTAATAATTAGTGGATTTAATTATATAATTTTGAAATCATTTAATTAAAAATTGTATAATTCTCTCATAGAGGTCCAATCGAGGCGTAGATTGCGCTCGTGATAGCAAAGCTTCGCGATGGAACTAGTTTGGACAAATTTAGAAACCATTGAAATTTGGGCTAAAATCGGACATCATTCGATTTTAGTTCCAAACCGGAACGCCTCGACGACAACAGGAATTTCGGCGAGTTAAACTCACCTTTTCGGTTAACCAAAAATGTTATATAGTCAATAAAAATTGTTGATTGAATGTTTGGATGATTTACAGTTTATCAATTGGTTTGGTTTTATTCCCGCCCTTGGAGCTGATGACCTTTTCTATAAACCCGCCTAGTAGCGGATGACCCATATTATATGATTATATACTGTTTGTGATGCAGAGGGACAGGTTGGAAGGATCCAACAAGATTCCTCACCATTGCTGATTTTAATTTCAAAAATATTCTTGTCATATGAATTATTGGATATTAAACTTGATTATTGGCTCTATTGATTATGACATTGTTATATTTTCAAACTAAAACCCTATAGTGATAGAAAAATCAATATCGATATTGGTTAAACATTGGGTAGCTATTGGCCTCAAATTTGTATTTTAAAAATACTATAAATCGTCGTTTAAAGTTGGAGTTGGTTTTTGAGACAGGAAATGATTTTAAATCTGAAATTGGGTTTTAGAAGTATTTTGTTTTAAAGGATTTAACTTTTATTTTACTCCAACCTTATTGTATGTCTTTTCTAAGTCATATTGGAAATGTTTTAAAGTTATTTATTTATATTTAATATTGTTTTAAAGCTATTTATTTATACTTAATATTGTTTTAAAAATATTTATTTATGCTTAATGTTGTTTTAAAGTTATTTTTATTAATATTTTAATATTTTGAAAAGTTAATTGTTTAAATAATAAATATGTTTTGAAATTAATAATAATGATTATTAATAATGTTTTGAAGATTAATTATTATTATCTATAATAATGGTGAAGATGAATTATTATTGTTTATAAACAATTTTTTAAAAATTATTAATTATCATTATATAATAGTGTTTTGAAGTAAATGATTATTATTTATTTATAAATGTTTTCGAGATTTATAAATAGGGTTTTATAAAAAGACTTTGATTTTATCAGAAGAGTTTTATAAAATGATTTGAAGACTTAAAGGAAGATTATTTACAAGGTAAAGGATTTTTATAAATGGTTAGATATTTATAAACGAATTTTAGAAATGGGTTATAGATTTATAAGAGGAGTTTTATAATCAGTTTTATGGATGTATATATAGTTATAGATGATTTAGAGATGTTTATAAATGGTTTCTAGAGATTTATAAAAGGGGCATTTCACTATAAGGACAAACTTTCCAGTCTAATTAGTTTCTAGGACACACATCCACAAAAATTAATTTCAAGGCCAAAGTCAACAAAATAATTACTTTTAAGGACAAAGTCAGCAGTCCAATTACTTTCAAGGACATAATTCATAGGTTTTTAGGCCTTAGAAACTAATTATTTTGTATTTTGTCCTTAAAAGTAATTATTTCAGTTGTGTGTCCTAGAAACTAATTGCGCTTGCTAAAGAGGCCCTTATGGCTAATTTCCACTTTATAAAATAGTTTATAAATGGGTTTACAGATTTATAAAGGAGTTTATAAATGATTTTAGAATTGTATATGAAAAAAAAATCTTTCTCAATTTTTATGAATATACTTATACTGTTAAGATAAGTATATAGATATTTTCCCAGAATTGAAAATATAAGGTTTTGGGAATGAATCTTTGTAAAAGTATTTTGATACAAGTAATTTTCAAAGTGATTTTAATTAATGAAAAGATTAATTAAAGAGGTTAGTGGTTTCTTATGTGTTTAACCAATGTTGGTTTTCCCTTTTAAAATAAATCCCCGATTTTAATGTTTTGTTTATCCGATAGTTTAACAACCAACTACCGAATTTGGACCCAAAACGTATCTTTCGAAATATCTAGGAGAAACACGTGGGTTATATGGCATAGTCATCTCTGATGATGCTATACTGTGTGTGTAAATCTCATTTCATTCTCCTAGGACAAATGATAAGGAAATCCATCCACTAACGGTTAGGAGGTGATCTCCGCTCTTATCTTTGACTATTTATTTCCTAAAGAACTGGGGTTGAGTTTACCAGAAATTATCATAAGTTGTTTCGAAGAGACTAGAATCGGATATGTTATCCGAAAACCACTTCAATCCAACTCAAGCATTTCGAAGTGAAGACATCTTGAAGATGATGGACTTGAAGTCGGAACTCTTTGAAGTGCAAGGGCTGCTTGCTACTAATCCTGAGGGTGATTCCAACATGGATGTGGTAGAAGTAGTGCCTTCGGTTTTTCCATCTCCTGGACAACTTGTATGGATGAATGTTGGCATTGCATTGTTGCCTGGAGGGCAGTGTTAGCATTCCAAGTGGGAAGTTGATGCAGCTAAGCCCAGAGATGAAGTCCTAAGTCGTCCACGAGCTAAAGCTAACACGGAAGATATAAGTCGTCTACGACTTAAGGGCAATGTTGTGAGTCGTCCACGAGTTAAAGCTAACGAGGGAAATATAAGTCGTAACCGACTTATAGAAACAGGCATGAGTCGGGACCGACTCAACTGGGGAGAAGGCCTAAGTCGTGACCGACTTAAGGAAACAGACATGAGTCGCATGAGTCGTCTACGACTTAACGAAGGCGAGGAGATAAGTCTTCAACGACTCAACAAGAAGGATACAGGAGGAGCAGCTCGAATGAAGATTGCACAAGTGTTAAGTCAGATATGACTTAAGGCAGATGATAAGTCGGCACCGAGTTACGACTCAGTTGAGTCGTATCATCTTATGTCGCCGAGTTGATCTGGACCGTTGATTCTTAAGTCACTGCTATTGATGAGTCGTGAGAAGATGTTAAGTCGGCAACGACTTAAGTGGTGTTGTTTGTTGTATTTTTTGTCTTTAAGTCGTATGTCGCCATGTACTAAGTCGTATGTTTCTAAGTTGTGTTGTATTTCTTTAGGTCATACCAGGTTAGGTCGACCAGGTTGATAAGTCGCTGTCTGTTGTAATTAGGTCGTTGCCGACCTAAGATTGAGTCGTAAGTGATAAGTCGTAGGTCGCATCTTTTGAATTGTAAGTCGGAGGGCAGGCTAAGTCGTAAGTCGGAGGGTATTGTAATAAGTCGGAACCGACTTATGAGTTTGTACATTTCTATTTTGCGTGAGTTGTAGCCTATAAATAGGCAAGTTGTTTCATTTGTAAAGGTTGTTGATTTTTGAATAAAATTCTCTTTTGTTAGCTTTGTGCTTTCATTCCAATTGGTAGTTGAGTGTAATCTCCTATCTCCTCTTTCGGTTAATCGAGTGCGCTCGATTCAACGATTGCAGAAGCCGATTCGCGGAATCAAGTGCGCTTGATCAATGCTTGAAGAATTGAAGATCTTTGAACCCGGTATCGTGCCCGATCAACGAGTTCGGGATAGCTAGAATTCGGTATCTTCGGATCAACGAATTTGGGCATTTCAGTATCTTTCAATCCATCGACTACTACTTTCACCGATTGAAGATTGTTTTGTTTAATCTGCTGCGTCAGTTTTGGTATCAGAGCTTGTTCTAGTCAATCATAGCTAGATCGAGACTTGGAGCCTAATCATTTTGAAGATTTGAGTTTTGTTTATCACGGCCGAGAGCAAGTTGAAGTTGTTCGACTTTGTATTGGAGTTTAGAGATCGGATCTATATCATTTGGAGAAGTTGTGTTCATCGTGTTCATCGCGAAGTAGCAACAAAGTGGGGGTTGTCGATCCATTTCATTTTGGATCAAAGTTCGAATTGTGTTTGAATTTGAAGTGTTTGTAAAGTTTTCAAGTATGCCGCCGAGGAGAGCTAATCGTCACCAAAACATAGAAGCTTTGTATCGAAGAGAAGAAGCTGATGAGATGGAGCAGAGAATTAATGAGAACTTTAGTGAGAAGCTTAATGAAGGGATTGGACGATTAGAGAAGATGATGTTAGAAATGAATCAAAATCGAAGAAGGGTTTCACCTGAATCTAACCATGGGGGAAGTAGAGTCTCACCACAATCCAATCGAGAAAGAAGTGTTGACAATGATCAAAGGCGTGGGAGGAACGTGAATGATCGTGAACGGAGGAATGTAGATAGAAGGGATGATGGTGGTAGGCGTGATGATAGTAGAGATGTGGGTGGACGAGATAGACAACGATATACTTCTGATTTTGAAGAGGAGTATGATGGTGGTAGTGTTCGAGGACAAGGATGAGGACAAGGAAGAAATCACTCTGAGTATGATCACAAGTGGGAGTCGGGGATGAAGATTGAAATTCCTGAGTTCAAAGGTGGTATGCAAGCGGAGGAGTTTCTAGATTGGGTAGCTAATGTTGAGGAGATTTTTGACTTCAAAGAAGTTCCAGAACATCGTAGAGTGAAGTTGGTTGCTACAAGGTTGAGGGGTAGAGCTTTGGCGTGGTGGCAGCAAACCAAACTTACACGTGAACGAATGGGAAAGTCAAAAGTTGAATCTTTGGAGAAGATGAAGAAATTGATGAAAGCAACGTTCTTACCTTACAATTATCAATCGCTTATGTATCAGAGATTGCAAAATTTGAGACAAGGGACGAAATCTGTGAACGACTATGCTGACGAATTTTATCAACTGATAGCAAGGAATGATATTATGGAGACAGAAGAACAATTAACATCTAGATTCATTGGGGGATTGCGAATGCAGATTCAGGATATGGTTAACATGTTTGATCCCAGATCTGTAGCGGAAGCACACCAAAAAGCGTTGGCTTGGGAGAAACAGGGAAGACGAGGAGGAGGTGTGTTTACAAATTCCAACAATCCAGTGAGGGGAGTTAGTGGGAGTTCTAATGTTTCAAAAGCTGTTGCAAAACCAGTTGTGAATGAGGTTGGAAAGATGAAAGTCAATAATGGTTTCAAGTGTTATAATTGCCAAGAAATGGGTCACAAAAGTAGCGAATGTCCAAAGCCGAAGAAGAGAACTATGATAGCGGAGGTTGAGGATGAGGATGAAGAAGCTGAATGTTCCAATTCACCACCTGATGAGGAGGAAGAAGAAGTGTCGGGAGACGAAGGTTATAATCTAATGATGAAGAGGTCCTGTTTAACACCAAAGCAAAAGGAGGAATGTAGTTGGTTAAGGAGCAATATTTTTTAGTCAACATGTACTATTCTGGGGAAAGTTTGCAAATTTGTTATTGATGCTGGAAGCTGTGATAATATAATTTCTTCCGAAGCTGTGAGGAAATTGGCATTGAAGACTGAGAAACATCCGAAACCGTACAAGCTAGCTTGGTTGAGGAAAGGCGGGGAGGTGAAGGTTGGACGAAGGGCTCGTGTGAAGTTTTCAATTGGGAAGAAATATAAAGACGAAATCTGGTGCGATGTGGTAGACATGGATGTCTGTCATTTGTTGCTGGGAAGACCGTGGCAGTATGATAGAGCAGTGCAACATGATGGGCGTACCAACAGTTACAGTTTCATGTTTGAAGGCACAAAGATTACTCTAGTTCCAAAGAAGCGACAACAGGAGGAAAACAAGTTGGAGGAGATTGAAGAGCTCAAAACTTTGTTATCTTTGAAGGAGTTTGTTAAGGAGGTTGAAGAAGAGTCGGAAGTATTCTTGTTAATTGGGCGTGAGAGCAGTGAAGAAGTTGAAATTCCAAAAGAAGTTAAACCAGTTTTGAAAGAATTTGACGATATATTTCCAGAAGAGTTACCAACGGAGTTGCCACCGTTGAGGGATATACAACATCAGATAGATCTTGTTCCAGGTGCTGTGTTACCACACAGACCACATTATCGAACGAGTCCGAAGGAACATGAAGAGTTGCGGAGGCAGGTAGAGGAATTGCTTGAACAGGGGCGTGTGCAGGAGAGTTTAAGTCCTTGCGCTATACCAGCTTTATTGGTACCCAAAAGGGATGGAACGTGGAGGATGTGCACTGACAGTCGAGCATTGAATAAGATTACTGTGAGATATAGATTTCCAATGCCAAGGTTGGATGATTTGCTAGATCAAATAAGCGGAGCTACTATATTTTCGAAGATTGATTTGAAGAGCGGATATCATCAAATTCGTATTAGACCAGGTGATGAGTGGAAGACTGCTTTTAAAACCAGGGAGGGTCTATACGAATGGTTGGTTATGCCATTTGGCTTATCAAATGCACCAAGTACATTCATGAGGGTGATTAACCAGATTTTTCGACCATTCATTGGGAAGTTTGTGGTGGTGTATTTCGATGATATTCTGATATATAGTGGAAGTCCTGAGGAACATTTGAATCATCTGAGGGAAGTACTGATGGTATTGCGACAAGAACAATTTTATGCTGCAACGAAGAAATGCGTGTTCATGACGCATAGCGTTTTATTTATGGGGTATGTTGTGTCGGAAGAAGGAATATGGGTTGACCAAAGTAAAGTCGAAGCGATTAGAGATTGGCCACAGCCCAAGACGATAACGGAAGTTCGTAGTTTTCACGGGTTGGCTTCATTTTATCGGAGGTTTATTCCACACTTTAGTAGTGTGATGGCACCTGTTACGGATTGCATGAAGGGTAAACAGTTTGCATGGACGGAGGAAGCCGGGGTTGCTTTTGAGCGAATCAAAGAACTCTTGATGTCTGCACCAATTCTAATATTACCAGATTTTCAGTTAGTGTTTGAACTACATACTGATGCATCCAAGGTTGGGATTGGAGGAGTGTTGAGTCAGAGGGGCGTCCTATTGCATACTTTAGCGAGAAGTTATCAGGAGCAAAGATGAGATACAATACATATGATGTTGAATTTTATGCTGTTGTGCAAGCTATTAAACACTGGAGACATTATCTATTTCAGAAAGAGTTTGTTCTGTATACTGATCATGAAGCGTTGAAGCATTTACAAGGGCAAGACAAGATTTCAGCGAGACATGCATCGTGGATTGCATATTTGCAACAGTTTACTTTTGTTGTTAAACACAAGTCAGGAGTGACGAATCGTGTGGCTGATGCTTTGAGTAGGAGGAGTCATTTGTTAACTACACTAAAGGTTGAAGTGACGGGGTTTGAAATGTTACCAGAATTATTTGACAATGATCCTTACTTTGCGAAGGTGGTTGATAAAGTCAAGAAGGGAAAGACGGATGAGTTTTTGATGGAAGATGGTTTTCTGTTCAAAGGAAATCGATTGTGCATACCTGATTGTAGTTTGAGAATGAAGATTGTAAAAGAGCTACATGAAGAAGGACATGTTGGGAGAGACCGTACGTTACAGTTGATTTCACAATCTTACTTTTGGCCATCAATGAGGAAAGAGGTGGAAAGGTTTGTGGAGCGATGTCATATCTGTCAGGTTTCGAAAGGAACTGCAACTAATACTGGATTATATATGCCGTTACCGGTACCAACTAAACCATGGGTTGATGTGAGTATGGACTTTGTATTGGGGTTGCCGAGAACGCAGCGTGGTTATGATTCCATTTATGTGGTAGTTGACCGATTTTCGAAGATGGCATATTTTATTGCTTGTAAGAAGACGGCGGATGCTGTTCATGTTGCTCAATTGTTTTTCAAGGAGATCTATCGACTTCATGGATTGCCAGAATCTATTGTGTCAGATAGAGATACTCGATTTCTAAGTCACTTTTGGTTGAGTTTGTGGAAAATGGTGGGAACGAAGCTGAAGTTTAGTAGTGCTTATCATCCGCAAACGGATGGACAAACTGAGGTTGTGAATAGATCATTGGGAAACTTGTTGCGATGTCTTGTGCAAGACAATCTAAAGAGTTGGGATGTGAAGTTATGCCAGGCAGAGTTTGCTCATAATCATGCAGTGAATCGAAGTACTGGGTTCAGTCCATTCTAGATTGTATATTCTAGTATGCCAAAAGGACCATTGGATTTAACGGTAATACCACACTCGAAGGGGACAATTAAGAAAGCTGCTGATTTTGTTGATGGGTTGATGGAATGTCATAAAATCATGCAGGAACGATTGGAGAAAGCGAATGAGAAGTATAAGCGTTCTGCAGATTTGAAACGAAGGAGTGTTGAATTTCATGAGGCTGATTTGGTTTATGCAGTGTTAACAAAAGATCGCTTTCCGGTGGGAACGTACAATAAATTGAAAGCACGAAAGATTGGTCCAGTGGAAATTTTAAAGAGAATCAATGAAAACGCTTATAAGTTGGAGCTGCCGGAAGATGTATACACTTCTGACGTATTCAATGTTAAACATCTAGTGCCATATTATAAGAATGAACAGTCTGATGAGGAAGAATTTACAAATTCGAGGACGAATTTTTCTCAACCTGGGGAGGATGATGCAGCTAAGCCCAGAGATGAAGTCCTAAGTCGTCCACGAGCTAAAGCTAACACGGAAGATATAAGTCGTCTACGACTTAAGGGCAATGTTGTGAGTCGTCCACGAGTTAAAGCTAACGAGGGAAATATAAGTCGTAACCGACTTATAGAAACAGGCATGAGTCGGGACCGACTCAACTGGGGAGAAGGCCTAAGTCGTGACCGACTTAAGGAAACAGACATGAGTCGCATGAGTCGTCTACGACTTAACGAAGGCGAGGAGATAAGTCTTCAACGACTCAACAAGAAAGATACAGGAGGAGCAGCTCGAATGAAGAATGCACAAGTGTTAAGTCAGATACGACTTAAGGCAGATGATAAGTCGGCACCGAGTTACGACTCAGTTGAGTCGTATCATCTTATGTCGCCGAGTTAATCTGGACCGTTGATTCTTAAGTCACTGCTATTGATGAGTCGTGAGAAGATGTTAAGTCGGCAATGACTTAAGTGGTGTTGTTTGTTGTAATTTTTGTCTTTAAGTCATATGTCGCCATGTACTAAGTCGTATGTTTCTAAGTTGTGTTGTATTTCTTTAGGTCGTACCAGGTTAGGTCGACCAGGTTGATAAGTCGCTGTCTGTTGTAATTAGGTCGTTGCCGACCTAAGATTGAGTCATAAGTGATAAGTCGTAGGTCGCATCTTTTGAATTGTAAGTCGGAGGGCAGGCTAAGTCGTAAGTCGGAGGGTATTGTAATAAGTCGGAACCGACTTATGAGTTTGTACATTTCTGTTTTGCGTGAGTTGTAGCCTATAAATAGGCAAGTTGTTTCATTTGTAAAGGTTGTTGATTTTTGAATAAAATTCTCTTTTGTTAGCTTTGTGCTTTCATTCCAATTGGTAGTTGAGTGTAATCTCCTATCTCCTCTTTCGGTTAATCGAGTGCGCTCGATTCAACGATTGCAGAAGCTGATTCGCGGAATCAAGTGCGCTTGATCAACGCTTGAAGAATTGAAGATCTTTGAACCCGGTATCGTGCGCGATCAACGAGTTCGGGATAGCTAGAATTCGGTATCTTCGGATCAACGAATTTGGGCATTTCAGTATCTTTCAATCCATCGACTACTACTTTCACCGATTGAATATTGTTTTGTTTAATCCGCTGCGTCAGAAGTACTATATGAAAGGTAAAATCTAGCCTCAAGCCTCATCAACCGGGAATGACTAAAACAGCGTAGATGCAATAGGGCTTGGTAGGTCGCCCCTATTAGGGTATGATCATCTCTATCTAGAGTTGATATTATATCTCATTTGTATGCTTCGGGGCCCATTAACCAAGGGGTGATCATATTCGGTACTATCAAGTAAAGGGTAGGCCGGCTCTGTGTTGGCAGGGGCCAATAGGTTCGAGCTTGGTGTTATTTATCTAGAGATGCATCGTGACGAGTGGTACCCCATTAGCCCAGTCATTGTATGGAATCCATTTTCCAATATGTGCCTTTACGGTTGTAGTTGTATACCTAGTATGCTAGAATTTAATTAATGTTACAATTTCAGTTATGATTAATAAGTATTTGTATCTAAGACACTATTATAATATCAGAGAATTTTATATGAAATGGTTTGGTTATTGTAAGGTAAAAACCCATCCGTGTTTATGTGCGGCGTGGTCTTACGAGATACTTTTTATTTCAAAGGTTTTTATAACTTTAAAATCCAACTGGGTGTGTTTTCTCATATTGGTTTAACGGACTGACTTGGGTGTTATTTTATTACAATGCTCGGGTCAGACCCAACATATTTACAGATTGCTTTGGATGCATTGAAGCTCAGGAGATGAGTTGGAGGTCCAAGACGTATCTATGTAATTCTTTGCGTTCTGCTGTGTTGTCTGCTGGTTGTATTTATCAGCAATTGTAAGGATATGCTGTTATAACTGTTCCGGCCGAAATATGTTATTTTACTCTTATTGGTATATGTATATTACATTTTTCCTTTATGTAAAGATTTGTTGTATATTATAAATTATTCATTCCGCTATGAGATTCTATATTATTAGTTTCTTCTTGTCATTTTTCTTCTTTCTTTTCCCTAACGATCTGCCTTTCCATTCAATTTGAGTGGGTCGTGTGTGGTTGATTGTTCTCTTAAACTATACGAAAAGGTGGGTCGTTACATTTTTGGTATCAGAGCGCAAGGTTAACCAAGAACCTTGGCTTTGGTGGGGTACTCATTATAGATAGGGTCAGTAGCACCCTAGAATGAGTGTGTGTGTGTGTGTGTGTGTGTGTGTATGAGCGCATATTTGTTAGTGATATAAAAATGTTTTATATTGTATTGATTGATCTGTTGAGTGGCTTATGGATTCTGGTCAATACGAGTTGTTAACATTATTGATAGGGGTCTCTAAACACTTGAACAAAGCAATTCAATATGGTATTATTTTGAAATTGGGTAAATGAAATAATTTTACCTCGATTATATTATATATATAAAGGAATAATTTTTCAAAAATTATTATAGTATATATGGTGTGTTTGGTTGTTAGTGAATGATAATATTTGATTATTATCAAGTGTTGTTTGTTGTTTGTTGTTACTGTTCTAATAAAATTTGTTATTATTAAAATGTAAACAAAGATAAACGATTAAGGAACAATTATACAACCATAGTGAAATTATATATGAGGGAAATTATAAATATGATTTGTAAATAAAAAAGATTAAAAGCTGAGAATTTGAGAATTTAAGTCCCGTTGATTTTGAAAATTGTTTTTCAAGGTTTTGGAAAAGAATAATAATATTATTTGGAAAATACTTTTGAATGGAAACATTTTAAAATGGAATTTAAAAGTGTTAAGAAAGCACTGAACTCACTTCGGTCGTTGGGAAATAATTTCGATGCTGACTGCAGCATCATCGACGTTCATTTTCGGGTTTCTAAGGGAGGAATCGCTATCATAGGAGATCTGTTTGGTAAAACAAGTTTTGATTTGAATCCCAAATATGATTTATTATACAAAAAGATATATATATATATATATATTATGTATTAATTCAAAATAGAGTTGAAATAAAACAAATTGTTTAAATTTTGAAATTTTTTATCTAAGTGTTTTGTTGAAATTATAAGAAATCGGTTTTTGTAACTTATAAATTGAGGAATAATAAGTTAAATTAAAATTTTAAATTGTTGAATATGAATGTTAAGACAAAAATTAAAATTTGAAATTGAATGAAATGAAATTTAACTTAAGTTAAATGAAATGATTTTTGAAATGAAATTGATTTTTATTTGAAATGAATTAATAAAATTAACTAATTAAATAATTTAGTGAATTGAATATGGTTTAGAATGTTGTTTGATTGAATTGAATAATGAAATGAGATAAATGAAATTGATTAGAAACGAATATGAAGTTAAGTTGTGAAGTGACAGTAAACATGAGAAGTATTGTATAAAATGTTTATAATAAACATAAGTAAAATTTGACAGAATGGTTCTTAAGTAAGATTAGTATTTAAGAAATATGCTAAGTAATAAATGAATGTGAATAAAGCGATCTGAATAATGATTATGGATAAATGGATGTAAATAAAAGAATCTGAATATTGAGAAACTGATTGAAATAAATACGTAAGTTGTACGTATTATTTTATTCGCATAACAGTTTGATCCAGATTTGAGTACATGATTTCGAGATGATATACATCGGTCCAACTTAGAATTTTTCACTCAGTTCTCAATGGCGAACACTGGATATGAATTTTTGATTGATTCTGGAGTTCTCTATCATAGTACATGGCTATGCAATGGGAATGGCGGTTTCTAATCAAGAAACCGGATCAGAGTCCGCACTAGAGCAGTCATGTGAACGATACTAGTTCGGAAGTGAAATTGTATAATCGAACGAGCGATCAGATTTGATATTGTATATAGATGATATATGTATATCATACGGGCCTTAATGAATTAAATGTTGACATTGGAAAATACAAATTGATATGGTTATGAATTAATTTGATAGATATTATTTGTTTGATGGTTTCTCTAGTTACATTTGTTATATGGTTACTGTATAGTCTATGTTATATATTGATATTACTTTCTATATACTTCCTCTCATTGGTTGTCGAGTGATTAGTAGGTGCAGATGGCATATGCTTCGCAATTGGAGCTCGTTTTCGCATTATATTGATTGTATATGCTTGCTAATGCAAATAAAAGCATCTTAGATTACATATCGTACTTTTATATTTTTCCCAATGGGATACCTCATCCTTGAAGATGAGATGTATATTTATGATTATATATATATTATAAAAAAATTCGATTGAATTGCGTAATGGTGACGCTGGCGAAATTTTTCATAAATTTAAGGCATTAGTAGTTTTTTGAGTTTATAACTAAAATTTGATATTTATGTTATAACTTGGAATGATATAAGTTGGAATTTGTAAATGAATTTAAAGACTTAGAAAATTTTATAATCTATTTCAACTAATTGATTTTAAAAAGTCAAAGGGTTGTGTGGCATTTTTTTACCTGGGTAAACTCGGGGACGAAATTCTTTTAAGGAGGCAGAATGTAACAACCCATAATTTTAGCCATTAGAATTTGAAATATTTAAATTAATTTTAAATATTGAAATATTTGTTTTATAAACCAAATAACTTAAATTTCACATATAGTGATTTATTTGAATAATGAATTGAATATTGGAATTAGTGGATAATTGAATCTTGGGTTTAATGAATAAAACTGGTTTCGAAATCTAATTTAAAATCAGTATAAATAAGAATTGAATAATAAACTTTTAAAAATTTATATTTAAAAGTGATTTATTTGGTTTTAATAAAAATTCGTTTTAATTAACTTGTGAAAATAGCCTTCCGGGTCACTGTCTCGGATTTCGATGAAACCAGTGTCATTGGATACATAATAGTGAGTTATTGTATGCCGTTGAATTTGGGGCGATCAAACGTATCGTTTAGTCCTGCGAGCTTAAAACGCACAAAAATTAATTTAGAGAATTAATATAATATAACTCGATTTCAAAAAGCCATCTTCTGAAAAGATCGAATTAGGTCTCGAGACTAGTTCCATTGAGTTCGAAATATAAGTATTTGGTATAGAACGCCAGTGAGCATGCCTCGATAAGTGTTTTCGAGATTTTCGAACATATAATATCGGATTTTATTGAATTAAATAATTTGAATTTAGATCATATCCCACCATGTCTTCACTGTACATACCTATACTCCCTCCACGTCTTTCCCATATCTCTCCGTCCTTATTGAACGTTTTCTATAAAGGAAGAATGCAAGCTTTTTTAATTTAAAAAATTATCTTCATATCTATACCCATGTTGTAGCTTGAAACTCTGAATTTGGGAATTCGACAGTTTGTATGTTTACTAGGGTTAGTGTTTAGGATTTTCCGGTCATTGATGGATTTGGAGCTTTTTTTTGGATTCCAGTCATCTTTTGCAATGTGCGTGCATGCGCTGTAGCGAGCTGTGGTGGGTTCAGTCATGATTTGCATGGTGAGGCCGGGGTTTGAAGTGGATGTGTCGAGGTGGTAGAGCTTGCGAAGTGAAGCTCGCCGGATTGGTCGGTTTCGAAAATCATAGAGAAATGAAGGAGCTTGGGGTGGATGAAGTGATCGACATGGTGGGTTACCATCAGGATATAGAAGCGGGAAAGTGAAAGGAGGAAGAAGGTTTAATAATATAATTAGATTTTAATTTAATAATTAGTGAATTTAATTATACAATTTAAAAATTGTTTAATTAAAAATTGTATAACTCTCTCATACGAGGTCCAATCTAGGCGTGGATTTTTGCGTTGCACTTGTGATGGCGAAAGCTTCGCGATGGAACTGGTTTGGACGAATTTAGAGAGCATTGATATTTGGAGTAAAATCGGACATTTTTCGACTTTAATTCCAAACCAGAATGCCTCGGCGACAACAAAAATTTCGGTGAGTTAAACTCACATTTTTGGTTAACCAGAAATGTTATATAGTCGATAAAAATTGTTGATTGGATGTTTGGACGATTTATTGTTTTATCGGTTGGTTTAATTTTATTCCCGCCCCTAGAGAGAATGACCTTTTATATATACCCGCCTAGTAGCGGATGACCCATATTATATGATTATATACTGTTTGTGGTGCAGGGGGACAAGTTGGAGGGATCCAAAAGGATTCCTCGCTATTGTTGATTTTAATTTCAATAATATTCCCATCATACGAATTATTGGATATTAAACCTTATTGTTGGCTCTATTGATTATGACATTGTTATATATTCAAACTAAAACATTGTAGTGATAGAAAAATCAATATCGACATTGATTAAACGTTGGGTTGCTATTGATCTCTAATTAGTATTTTAAAAATACTATAAATCACCATTCGAGTTGGAATTGGTTTTTGAGACATGAAATGATTTTAAATCTGAAATTGGTTTTCAAAAATATTTTGTTCTAAAGGATTTAACTTACCTTATTATCTGTCTTTTCTAAGTCATTTGGAAATGTTTTAAAGTTATTTATTTATACTTAATGTTGTTTTAAAGTTATTTATTTATACTTAATGTTGTTTTAAAGTTACTTGTACCAATATTTTAATATTTTGAAAAGTTAATTGTTTAAATAAATAATATTTTTTGAAATTAATAATAATGATTATTAATAATGTTTTGGAGATTAATTATTATTATTTATAATAATGGTGAAGATTAATTATTATTGTTTACTAATAATGTTTTAAAAATTATCAATTATTATTATATAATAGTGTTTTGAAATAAATGATTATTATTTATTTATAAATGTTTTCGAGATTTATAAATAGAGTTTTATGTGCAGACTTGGGTTTTATCAGAGGAGTTTTATAAAAGGTTTGAAGACTTAAAGGAAAATTATTTACAAGGTAAAGGAGTTTTATAAATGGTTAGATATTTATAAATGAATTTTAAAAATGTGTTATAGATTTATAATAGGAGTTTCATAATCAGTTTTATGGATGTATAAAGAGTTATAGATTATTTTAGAGATGATATAGAGATGTTTAAAATGGTTTCTAGAGATTTATAAAATAGTTTATTTATAAAGGAGTTTATAAAAGATTCTAGAATTGACTAAAAAGAGAAAACCTTTCTCAATTTTTGTGAATATACTTATACCATTAAGATAAGTATATAGATATTTTCCATGTATTGAAAATATTAGGGTTTGCGAATGAATCTTTTTAAAAGTAGTTTGATATAAGTAATTTTTAAAGTGATTTTAATTAATGAAAAGATTAATTAAAGAGGTTAGTGGTTGCTTATTTGTTTAACCAATGTTGGTTTTCCCTTTTTAAATAAATCCCTTATTTGAATGTTTTGTTTATTCGTTAGTTAGATAACCGGCTATCAAATTTGGACCCAAAACGTAATTTTAAAAATATCTAAGAGCAACACGTGAGTTATATGGCACAGTCATCTCCGATGATGTTGTATTGTGCGTATAAATCTCGTTTCGTTCTCCTAGGACAAATGATAAGGAAATCCATCCACTAACGTTTGGGACGTGATCTCCGCTCTTATTTTTGACTATTTATTTCCTAAAGAACCGGGATTGAGTTTACCGAAAATTATCGAAAGTTTTTTCGAAGAGACGGGATCAGATATGTTATTTGAAAACACTTCGATGCAACTCAAGAATTTCAAAACGAAGACGTCTTGAAGATGATGGACTTGAAGGCGGAGCTCTTTGAAGTGTAAGGGATGCTTGCTACTAATCCTAAGGATGATTCCAACATAGATATGGTAGAAGTAGTGCCTTTGGTTTTTCCATCTCCTGGACAACTTGTATGGATGACTGTTGACATTGCATTGTTTCTTGGATGGCAGTGTTAGCATTCCAAGTAGGAAGTGCTATATGAAAGGTAAAACGTACCCTCAAGCCTCATCAACAGGGAATGACTAAAACATGGGAAATGCAGCAGGGCTAGGTGGGTCGCTCCGATTAGGGTATGATCATCTCTATCTAGAGTCGATGTTATCTCTCATTTGTATGTTTCGGAGCCTATTAACCAAGGGTTGATCATATTCGATACTATCGAGTAAAGGGTAGGCCGGTTCTGTGTTGGCAGTGGTCGATAGGTTCAACCTCGGTGTTATTTTATCTAGAGATGCATCGTGACGGACGATACCCCGGTAGCCCAGTCATAAATCCATTTTCCAATACGTGCCTTTATGGTTTTAGTTGTATACCTAGTATGCTTGAATTTAATTAATGTAACAATTTCGGCTATGATTAATAAGTATTTGTATCTTAGACACTATTATAATATAAGAGAATGTGATATGAAATGGTTTGCTTAGCGTAAGGTAAAAAACCGTCCATGTTTATGTGCGGCGTGGTCTTACGAGATACTTTTGATTTCAAAGGTTTTTATAACTTTAAAATCCAACGTGTGTTTACAGATTGCTTTCGATTATTATTTTGTTATAATGCTTGGATCAGACCGAGCATATTTACAGATTGCTTTGGATGCATTGAAGCTTAGGAGACGAGCTGGAGGTCCAAGACGTATCTACGCACTTATTTGTGTTCCGCTGTATTGTCTGCTGGTTGTATTTATCAGCAATTGTAAGGACAGGCTGTTATAACTATCCAGGCTGAAATATGTTAGTGTACTCTGATTGGTATATGTATAGTATATTTTTCCTTTGTGTAAAGATTTGTTTTATATTATAGATTATTCGCTCCGTTGTGAGATTCTGTGTTGTTAGTTTCTTTTTGTCCTCATTCTTCTTTCTTTTCCCTAACTATCCGCCTTTCCTTTCAATTTGAGTGGGTCATGTGTGGTTAATTATCTACTTAAACTGTACAGAAAGGTAGGTTGTTACAACCGTCGCCGAGAAATCCAAACCTATGTCCGCCATCGAAATTCCTCGCCTTCCCTAACCGCACATTTTTCATTTTGAGGCCTAAGCCTAATTCAACCTTTGGTGGCGCCGTTCAATGCTGGACATTGGATTTGCTTGGGATAGGATGGGTTTTGGGAAAATGAGAGAGAGATGAGGGCCCTTTTATAGATTTTCACTTTCCCTATTCATCCCCAAAAATCACAAACTCCAATCGAGACGTGCTCACTAGTGTTCCTAACCAAATAATCCTATTCGGAATTCAATGGAACGAGTTTCGAGACCAAATTCCAACATTATAGAGGAGTTGGCTTTTTGGTTGTCCGATTAACAAATCGAACATGACCATCTAGCTAGAAATACGACAGTCAGAATATATCGATGCTTATACTCATTCTTGCTCGCTCGAAGCATTCAGAACTAATGGAAATGGTCTTGTGTCCTAAAAAAACCATCTGCAAAATTTGAGTTTTCAACTCATCGATAAAATCAATCAATTTAATATTTAAATATCCACAATTCAAATATTCTGGTGTCCTAAAAATACGGGTTGGTACACTATATGAATGCATCTCTTTAAACAATTTTTAAAATATGATGCAAATAACCTACATATACTGGCAGTTCTATATGTATGCACATTTTGAGAATCAAAATCTTTGTTTTCGCATCCAAATTTTCCTGCACTTTTACGAGTATATGTATAGTTCAATAACTTTTGCATCCAATCCCTACCATCCAATACCTAGCACATAATTTTCTAGCATCAAATTTTATGAAAATTTGGTGTTCTAAACCTATACTCTTATGTCGGGAAAAGGGTTTAGATGGAGAGTTCCGTATTTCCATCCTTCTCTTATGTATCCTTTTTTCACTGTACCTTGGAACTTCTCTTTTTCCCCTAATCTTTTCTATTTTTTCCTGGTACAGTCCACATATGGGAATTTACTTTTAAATTTTTATAACATAGTCGTTTTAAAACAAATTTGGTTCACCTATTGACAAGGTATGAGAAAAGAGATTTCATAGCTAAACCAGGTGTTTCCCCTATCACTAACTACCTTTTTACTTTTACTGTCACTACTGCTGCATAGTAAAATTCATACTTGTTAACTCATCAACTTTTTCCCTGTGCTAAGCCACAATCAGAAATTTTCCTTTTTTATGTTCAAAATTTAAAATTTTGAAATAGTTTGAAAATCTTCAAAGATTCATTTTTTCCATAGTTGTTCATAAAAGCGTTTTATTTTTAAAATCAAAGGATTTTAAACAAAAATTCTCAAAAGTATATATTTTTTTTCTTTTAAAACAATTCATGCCACATCCTTTGCAGTCGGGGTTTGGCCAATAGTTTAACGTCCATAATGGATTCTATTCTATTATATTGTAAATGTCAATTTCAAAAACTTTTTCATTTATTTTAAAATAACAACCAGCACACAAGTTAATTTATAAATTTTGGCTTTTAATACATAGGTATAGTGACACATGGTATCGCAACAGCCTTTCCCTGTCCTTCGCTCATCAAAATTTATCTTCTAAACCTTTGTTACTTTTTAGGACTTAAATTTATTTTTATTTTATTAGCTAATTTAACAAATTCCCTAATTTACTTTTTAAACTGCCAGTCTTTTATTTACTCATTTTTCATTAGTTAAGTGTCTATATGAGATTTCCTTACGCTGTTTTCTAATTAATATAGCGGTCCATCCAACAAAACAAACTTTCAAAAGGAGCATTTCTCATGATATCATACGTGTTTTGTACAACAGAAATAACTAATGCTTACAACTCAAACCTAAAAGAAACAATTGCTGGAAGCTGCCCTTCAACATCAACCGACATCTATGATGTTGTGGCCCTATCACCTCTTATTTACACTAAATGGACCTTTTCAACATATCATTCTACTGTAACCCATGTATCTTAATCCACCTTTCTGGCTTTTAGTAAATAAGGTCCACTCATTACTTTAACTACTACCACCAATTATAAGCTGAGCTGTGCATTTGCATATTGTAGTGGGCTAAGGAATACAAACTATGCACATTTAGAAATACTCATTAGAAAATTGGCTTGGCGGGATAACTTTTCCACCATCTATCTTGCCTTCCTTAACCTTGAGTCTACCAATGTCCTTTATGTGTGTTTGCCATTTCATTACCCTCTGTTTTCATTTTCTTTTAATCCATATCTCTTGATAGTACTCTCAAATCTTGATATCTACTTTCTTTATCCTTGATCTTTCATGTGAGCATATTCTAGAACTCGTAGAAGTGCACTCTGATACCATTCATCATTCCTTTGTGGGTTCTTCTTACGGCTTGCACACATGTCTAATAAAATGTTCCTAGGTTCTCACCAATATTCCTTACACTCTATGGGGATTCCTTATTACTACTCTATGGACAGTTATTACTACTTTCTTCATAGCCTTACCTTTTACTTCGTCTTACCTAGACATTCATCCCTATCTACTCCATATTAAAATTTTAGTTTGGTTTTCGCCACTTTTTTTTCAAAAATTAAAACTTCTAAAATTTTTGAAGCACTTAATCCTAAATCTTCTATCTTTAAAGTACAAACTTAGAAACATTGTATTAAATTCAAAAATAACTTGCCATCTTAACTTTTAAAACTATATTTTTTGGGATTTTGAATTAAGCTTTATTCATCAAGTCCAAAACAAAATATTAGCAATTTAATTTTAAAAAGTTCTTTTCCTTTTCCCTCGGATCAACTTTTCTTTTAAAGCACTTTTCTGAACAACAAGGATTTTTAACTTTTGGGATTTTTAACTCAAATAATTTATTAAGTTTGGCTTTTAAAAACTCAATTCTTATACCAAACTATTTCTTTAAAAATACATTTTACAATGTTTCCAAAACATCTATTACAACTTTAAACGATAAAAACTTAAGTAGACAAGAACAATTCCATCGTATTATTTTCCTGTTACTCATTCTATCTCCACTTCCAATCCTTAGCGGACTTTCTAATATCATGTGAAGGAGTCTTTTTAAGAGATACCTGCAATTAACGTGCACTACCATGGAAAATATCCATTTTCCCTTATTTTGCCTCTAATTAGATTTCTATTTTTTCCTTCTAAAGTTATTTCTAATCACTAACATTAGTTTATACATAAATTTCCAATAATGTTATTACTATTGAACTTTCTTCTGCCTTAACTGCTCTTATTTAAGTTGCTTCTATTCATATAGCTTCCCTCTCAATTTACTGTCTTCTTTGTTGAACCATTGCAATGCGTTCGCCTATTGCTTTATTTTTGGGTCTAATCTTCCTTTCGGTTTTATTTACTCAATTTAATACTAGTACGGTCACTTCCTATTTCCCAACCTTAAAAATAATTTTTCAACTTAAAATTTTTATCTTAGAAAAATCAACGAGCTGCAAACGCTCTACTATTTTTCTCAAAAGAATTAATCATTATATTAAAACCCCATTTACTAGTATTTTCGATTTAACAAATTTAAAATTTTCTAGTAAACTTTTTATTTAATATATCATAGTTATTTATATTTTATTCAAAAATTTAATATTTACTTACTTTCCAAAAATAGGGTTTTACTACCTTCAAATAATTCCTTTGAAAATCATTTTAAACATATTATTTATATATTTTCTCAAACTTTTATATTAAAATCATTTCAACTTTTATATTAAATTCCTTTGTATGGGGTCGGAGTCAGAGTGGATTTTTACTCGTCCCTTCTTTTGGACTTTCCTTCTTTTCTACTTACTTTCTGACTTATCTCCTTCTTCCAAATATTAAAATCCGGCTATTAACTTGGAGTGATTACTACACACCTTCTTTCAGTAACTTATTTCTTCCGGATATCTACAATATATAAACTCTTACTTTCCCTTTATCTGGACCTAGCGTACATCATCAATCGGCAATCCTGCGGAGATCTACAACCATTGGGCTTTTAGGGGCCCAGCTAGGGAGTCACGTACTATCTAGCTTTAGGGACCTTCCATATGTTGTTCTCATGCTCTTTCTACGTGAAGGCCTTTCCATACGGCCTATTTTCCATGGAGTAATCGGTGTACATATACAATCTTCAACTTCATCCATTGTCAAGACTCATAGTTGACTTGTCCACCTTTTCAAAATATGGTTGTAACTACTCTATAGTTGGAATTATAGGATTCGACATATAATATGTTCATAATTATAGGTAAAAATATAAATACGCTCACTCAATGTTTTCTAATTTTTAAAATCAACTAACCTAAGCTCTTATACCAAATGTAACAATTTGCACTGTAGTGGGCTTGAATTTTCATTAAATTGAAAATCCAAGTCCCCCCAAAGTATGGATCCTTGGTTTGGATCTTAGAGACAAATTAATAAATGCATATCAGAGCACTATTGATATAAGTCACAGTGGAATAGGAAAGTAATTAATCATATAATTACTGACCAATACTGACACTTCCTATATCTAGTGTCCTTGATAGTGCTGAGCATGCATAAAGAAACCTATCCATCCATGTTCTCGCCTTGCACCAGTACTTGTCTCTCTATAGCTGTCCTGTGGGTTGTAATGAGGAGGAGGTCAGAACAACGTTCTGGTGATTAGTAATTATACACTTTATACATAACACTAATTTATGAGGATTGCCTTCCATCACATGTTATGTCCTTTTATTTTACATAGTCATCCCAACTCCACATACGCGTACGATACGCCCCATCTATCCGAAGTAGACCATAACTGCATACGTATATATATAAATATATAAGTACCCAATCGCCCTTTGGATCAAGATATTATCCCCGTAGTATCCATAACGCAACACCTCGTCAGGATCCATCATCAACATAGTATTACGTCCTCATCGTTGTGTATACCTAGGAACTCCCGTAGTGCCTAGTAACGATGTCATAATAGTTTATCCGTATTCTATCTCGCCTTGAGGATTTACTTACTATTATGCTTCTTATTATGGACTCAGCTCCTCGGACTACCCTACTCGTTTTGAAAGACCTCACTTAAGGGTTATCTAGCCTTGCCTCATAACAAACAAGCTAGCAAACAACTATGGCGGTGCATGACCTAAATGTGACCTATACTAGTAAGAGGTGTAGCCCATTTACGTGTAACCCTTGTCTTTTCGCTGACCTCTCATGGCTGATGACGTTCTCGACCAATGTACGTGCCATACTCTCTAATATTGTACCAAACACACTGACATAGCACCGAGCCTTGCTCATCTTCTCATTTAGATTTCCTAATGCAATCAAGAAAATACCCCTTCTGAAAGATTGAAGTAGACCCTACTGGGTATTCCATCACCTATACGCAAGCGTGTATAATTCCACGGGTCCTACAATTGGATATGTCATACATCAGTATAGTGTATACACAACTACAGGTAACCAATTGCGGTGGGCAGACTTTTATTGTGTAACACTACTGACCTCGCATTCCAACCCATTTTAATTACTATGTCATTCTTATCTAACTAAGTTATTAGATAACTTTAATAATTAACACCGATCATGAACGCATACTTAAGGCTAGACACACACACACTTGTTTAATTATTACGCCTCTAATGTTCAATGTGTCAAAGTATCTCTTTACCTTTTCATGCGTTTACTTCTTATCCTTTTAATATTAATTTAATGTCATTTGCAGCTTTCACTAGAAGATCTAAGTATCTTTTCCTGAATACTTTCCTTTCTCATTATTGAATTTTTAATTCTATTTCTCTTTAACTTTTACCATCCTCTCTTGTTTAGTGGACTTTCCATACCCGTATATTATATACTGTTTCCCTTTATTCATTTTATTACTTGCCTATCTTGTTATCATATACTATTTGGTTTCCATCTTGTCTTTATTACATACACACACACACACACTTACACACAAGTTAACCATTATGCTTATCACAACTTCAATTCTTTAATTCATATTTGGGGATTTCTGCATTTTAATGCATTAGAATCACATCTCCCTCAAAAGTAAAGATTAACACTATAAATCTTTATCTTATCCAAAAATGGGATTTATGTTACGTTTGGAATTAAAGGAATTATATTTTATAATTATTGAAATATATAGTACAAAATATGGTAAAATATCCCTATTTTATGTATCTATTTCTTTTAGGCGTATTCCTTGTAATTTCAAATGATATACTTTTATTTATGAATCTGAACTAGATAATCTATAGAATTTTACATTGGAACACATTACATTCCAATGAATTAAAATAGTACCTAAATCTCCATAATTTATTGTGATAACTCTAATTTACATTTTACTTGCATAAGACAATTAAATTTACAAATCTAGAACTACTACATAATTTATAAGTTTTAGGGACTACTACCCCCTAATACTTTCCAGATTCTCATACATGAAATATTAAAATTAAGCTAAAAATTGGAGAATATGTAGGCACGATTTATAAATTCATTACACATATACAATTTTAGCCTATAACTCCTATTTTACATCTTCACGTACATGAATAGATTTACAACGATATAAATCCAATATTATATAAAATATATAATTTACCACTCAGCTTTTTAGCTTTTCAAAACTCCAAATATAATCCCTGTTATTCAGTTTAACTCCTTTTCTCACCCTATTATTATATATATACTACAAACATACATATATCTATCAGAAATCTAGATCGGAGAAGAGATTTAGATTCAATTTAGATTTTAAATATGGATTTATAATTTATCTTGACTCTGACGATTTGATTCGACCATATTCTTCTTCTCAATTATCCTTTTCTATTCTCCACTTGTATGTATATAGCTATAACCTTTTTAGAATTAAGAATTATAGTGGAGAAGAGAAAACGGCAGAGCTCCGTCGTCACTACGTGAAATATGAAAAGAAAGTGAGGGGTTAGGTCTGTATTTATAAGGGTTTGAATCAAAGCCAGCCGTTCGAATAAATTATTTTAAATTCGGGCTATTTGACTACATCAAAATCTTACATTTGATGACTCAATCGGTCGACTGCCGCACCCCTACCGGTTGACCGCTAGCGGTCGACCAGCCCAAGTAGGGGTCGACCGGTCGTACTTAATTATGTTAACTAATTACGTATGTTTTATTTTGTTGATTTCTTTTCTTTCGCACCTGACCAAGATAATTTATTTCTATGTTAACTTTCTTAAACCCTAAGCAATAGTTAATGTTAATTTATTAACATTACTTATATTTTATTTTCTTAATTGCATATATAATTATTTCCGACTTGAAATATTCAGACGTTGATAACTTTTTCGTTGAACTCCGATCGGAAAACTTCATTTATGGAAATTAATCAAAAAATCACCACGAACCCAATGTTGCATGTTTCACAGCCAAATTCTAACGTTTGTAAAAATTCCATTTTCTGTGTTGCTAATTATTAATTAATTTCTTTTTAATTAATTATCGATAAAATTATGGGGTGTTACAACTAATTTTATGGATTGAATGGGTTGAATGTTCAAATAGGATTGATTAATTGACCGTGAGGGTGGAATTTTGCATTAGAGACCATCAGTCACAATTCTTTTCACCTATACGATGATGCAAAATCATGCTTGGGACTAAGATTTAAGATTTATTATCTCACAATTGAGATTTACAAACCATTTACTATAACTATTACCTATTTTTTGTTATTTCATCTTATATATAACATGGTATATTACTGTTAGATTAATGGTTACTATTAACTAAGTACAAAAGTTTAGTCAATAATTTAGTGCAATATTTTTGTTACGCATTAGTTAAATTTGAATTAAGTTTAATAAAATTATTAGACTGTAGGAAGCTTTATGCAGTTTGATCATTTGCTATGTATTAACATGTTGTGTTCCTTTAAATTTGTGTTTAACTCACATACATGTACAAATGGATAAAACTAGGATGGAATTTATACAAATTTAGGGGTATACCATTAATATTTAATTTTTATTTGTTTATGCAAATTATCCAAACCATTTGAAAACCAAGTTGCACTAAGATGAGATAAAATATCCTAATGCAAACTTTGTGTTTTAACTATTAGATTATGTGTCCATTGCTAATTTAGTTTGAAATTGCATCAGCAGTATGTAGTTTATAATTTTACTTTTTCTCACTATATTACTTATCACACTTTTCCACTTTCTTGAATTTGCAATTTTTGTACCATATGAATTAGGATGGAGAAATTTGGAATAAATAGTCCATAAGCAACTTAAACATTCCATTTATTTAAACATGTTAGTAAATCTTCCTCTATTTCACTAGTTAGTTGTTCAAGCTACATTTTCAAAATTTTAACGTTTGTAACATAAATATTTTTTTTCAAATCAAAACCTTTTATATTTTATATTATCCTTGCAACTGTACCAAGGATGCATGTATCCAAAACGATACTATTTTATGGTATAACTATTTATTTCTTCAACTTCTCAATATTCTCTCTTGACAAATATTATTTCCATTATGCAAGTACTACCCACATCATATTGCTTTTTTGTAACAAGTATGCATGCGTTATTCTTTTATGTGTTTCCTAATATTATACCCTGTAATTTACAAGGTCATGTACTTGCTTCTCTATTTGGTTACATTATGGTCATATTACTTTACTTTATAAGTTTGTTCCCTATATCTCTAATGACTGATATAAATAATCAAACTCTCATGTAGTTGAGTCTGCTATTTTTCTTTATAGTGCAACAACATTTACTTTGGCAGCAATTATGATTTTCTTCATATAACCTCACACTTGATGTGATGTAATATAGCATATAATGTGTAGACTTGATAATGGCAGCATGGACAATTGATGCTTTTTGCTTGGAATTCATGAGTTTTCTTACTTTATCAACAGTTATATGCTTTATTTTTCTTGCTAAGGTGATATCATATCAGTGATCTAATTTTTCTTAAAGGCTTTCTGCTTGTTAGTGTGGAGTCATTTTTCTTAGGTGAAATATAACTATTTCATATATATACGTTATTCATATTTTATTCTTCTAGGGGAGTAAAAGTGCCATCATTTTTCTATTATTTCATAAAGTTTAAATTTTTCATGGGTCTTGGATGCACAACATTTACTAACACTTGAGTGCTAACTTGTTACCATTTTTGCCAAAATTAATTACTACAAATTAACACACAACCTATATAATGATTGAAGGTTATAAGAAGTCAATCTTAAAATCATTATTACTATCATATATAAATATTTGACAATTAGTAACATTTCTTTTGTTATTTTCTTTATATAAGAGCTCAAGGTAAGAATTACACATAAATAACATGTTGTATGTACTTGTAGTTTCCATATTTATACAGTTTCTTACCTAGTTACCAAAATTTGTACATTAAAGATATGGTTAAAAAAAGTAAACCCACATACTACCTCAATATTGTTCTTAGATTTTGATCCAATCATTTTGTTTCCTACCACTACCCTACTTAACTTTTCGTTTCAATAGCTAATTCATATTACCCTTTTTCCAACAGTAGGTGCATCAATTGACACATCAAGGTTTATACATTGATGGAAAGATATATGAATTCATTCTTAGAATCATTATTACTATCATATATGATATCCGATAATTATTAACATTCTTTTGGTTATTACTTTTGTGAAAATTTTCTATATATAAGAGCTCATAGCTAAGATTTATGCAAAAATAATGTGTACTTAGACTTTCTACATTTATGCCATTTCAAACTTAGTTAACAACACTTGTACATTGGGATGTAGCTGAAAAAAGTAAAAAAACCATAGTGACTCAATACTGTTCTTAGTATCCGATCCATTTATTTTGTTTCCTACTATTTCCCGATTCTAATTTTTTTTTCAACGGTTAATCCAAGTGAAGATAGAGTGAGAGGAAATGAGTTTTGTACCAATTGGATTTAAAAAACCCTTTATTCTTTCCCTTATTATTTTACCTACATTCTTTGGATAGGTAGCAAGACAATCATTAAATGAATTTTTCTTTCATAGTTGTATACATATCTATTTTCTTCCATATTATAGTTATTGTCGTGATAATGCTTATCGTATTTTTGGATTCCTATTTTCTTTAATTTATGCCCATTTTAAAACTACCTATGTCTGAGTAGAAAATGCTTCCCTCGACAACTTGATTCAGTTTTCATGTTCGAGGTGGTTCATCATGGTTTTAAAACTTAAATTTTAAAACATCATGAAATTGACCCTAAATTTGGAGGGAAACATTTTCTTTTTTGGTATGTATAATAAGGTGTATTTTAGTATGAACCTCTAAAGCACCCCCTAAAGACAACTTCTATTTCATATATTAGTCGATGCAATATAAACATTGCATATAGGATAAGATTTTCTTAGAAATTTAGCTACTTATCTTTATTTTCAGTTGTTCAACAATTTATTAATACTCATTGAAATTTATTTAAAAAAGGATATTTTTACATTATACATAGTAGGATGTAAAAGTATCGAATTGTTTATGGTTTGGAAGCTTGATGTGGATGCTTTTGATGTAAGTATTTGCTAAAATAGGGAAGCATAATGGAGAATATAGGACTTTAACTTCTAAGTAGGCATGTCAATGGTATGGGTTTTGGCCAAAGCCCAGCCCGAACCTGCCCTATTTATGCGGGTACAGGTTTTTCCTTTTACTACCCAAGCCCGACTCAGGCCCGATCCGGGTCGGGTACGGTTTTTTCAAAACCCGGCCCAGTTAGGGCCCAACCCGACTATTAGTTTTTCGTCGTATCAAAACATAAGTGTGTATGTTATTTATTTACCATTTTGTTTGTTTACATGTAGATGTTTTTTCATACTTTTGTTATGAGCTTGACTACATCACCGTTCAATTTATATGTTAACATTGTTTGTATACAATTTTAACAAAGTTGTAGTTTTAAAATATGGTTTTAACATAAATATTCTGAGTTAGGTATACGGTTATTATCCAGTGGGCTTAAAAAGCCCGACGGGCCGGGCTTGGATATTGGGTTAAATACCCTGCGGGTTTGGGCTCGGGTTTTAACTATTGTAATTGGACTCGGGTCCGGGTTTTATAATACCTGGACCGAACCCGACCCATTGACAGACCTACTTCTAAGGATTATAGGGGAGTGTATCGGTTGTAAAGAAACTTGAAATTTTCAAGATGGAATTTGTGAATTATGAGGGAATGTAACTAATCAACCAATATGCAACATAGTGGAATTCGTGAATTATATTTTTAAACAAAATTTATACATGTTCTAAAAGGTTGGCTAGAAAAGCTAGAAGGACAAACATGTAGTTAGGAGGACACTGGAGCACCTATGTACAGTTTAGCACTCTCCCATGTTTTTTACCCAAATTTATGTTATATTTGTACAATCGTTGTAACACCTCATAAAAATTAATAAGAAATAAATAAAATAGATAAATTAAATAAATAAGATAAGGCTAAAAATGAAAATTCTGCAAAAGTTGGAATTTAATCACGGGAGTTATATCGTTGTACTCACGGCGAAATTCTGATCAATTACCATATATAATGTTCTGAGAACGGTTTCAAATTGAAAAGTTACGACGTTTAAAGTTTTCGGATTCAAAATAATTTAAATAGAATAAAATTTCAATAATTTAATAATTTTCAAAATTGAAATTCAAAAGGTATTATTAATTAGGCTTGGGGGTTAAGTAATCGTTAAAATTAACGTTAACATTAAAGGAGTAATAAAGGAATGAAATAAATAAAACCATGGCAAAATAAATGTTCCTTGAAATAAACGAATCGCTCGACCTACAACCTGGGCCGGTCGGCCGCCAGCGGTCGACCGGTATGGTAGGGGTGGTTGACCAGTGGAAGCTAGTGGTGGCTACGGTTTTCTCACTTTGAACGTCCAGATTTTTATTTTTTAAACCGACTTAAATCCGATGGTTCTGGTACTTTCTAACCACTATAAATAAAAGCCTAGCCCTTTCACTTTTATTTACACATTATTTTGAACCAAGCGAAGCTCTGTCAGTCTCTCTCTTTAGATTCAGAAAAAGTTCTTAAGGGTTACAAGTAACAAATTCTAGATGTTTATTACTTTATTTCTAATTCTATTCTCTCCTAATCCCTCAATTTCTGAATCTAATCTATATATGCAAATCTCTTGTTGTATATATTAAAAAGGGGAGATCTGAAAGTGATTATTGATGGCGTGACAAATCCAAAAAGTGGAAGAGCTAAGGACCTGTTGTGAGTAAATATCTTAGTCTTTCTATTTTAGTAATTGAATAGTATAGTTTGGATTTGATACATGCCTTAGGGAATTTTGATTTACGAAAACATCACATTAAAAACCATTAAAGTTCCCCCAAAGTGAAATGTCAATTCTTAGGTTGGAATTTAATTATTTATATTAAAATAATTGAATTTGTGTATATTTTGCAATTTCAATACTTCACATTCAATTCCATTTTTTGTCTTTTTCTTTAGATTTGATTAAAGTTTTTGATCAGAAAATGGGGTGTAAGGTACGAATTCTTATTCGTAGTTTACACCGCCTATTTCCACAATTTAAATAAAAATTTCCTTTGTCTAATTTCATGTAAAAGAAGTTGAATAGAGCATAAAAGTATGAAAATTATAATTTTCAATTATTGATTTATTCTGTCGTTTTAATGTAAAATAAGTGGGTTTGGATTATGTTTCTATACAAATCTATTGATTTGATTTTGGATATTGGATTTATGGTATATGTATTAATATGGAAATGAAACTTGTATAATTTTGAAGATTTGGCATTTAAACGTTAGTTTAGGGCGTAAACTTCGCATGCTCAGAAATTTACTAAGTGTGTGCATGCATATGTAAATTAGCCTAAGTGGCATATAAATATAATGTATTAATGGCGTAGTTAATAGATTATTAATTATTATTGAATTCCCATTTAGGATTAGGATAGTAATTAATTTTAGTGACGAAATAAATTGTTTTCTTATAAGGCCTTAATTATGGATGCAGTAAGATGTTGATAATATGTTTAGAGAGTGTTATAAATTATAACTAAGTTATACGGATAAGGTGAGATGTCTGTGGGCCTGCCTCTTCCATATGTAGGAAGTATTAAATAGCTGGGGATAAGGGTTAGGCATGATAGTGAATATTTTGGAAAGGGTCCGCTTCAATATGAAGTATTATGTGACCGAAAAGATTCCATGCAATGTTAGCTAGATAAGTACTAGTGAGGAGTCGGCCTTGGGATAGGTATTAAATAGCGGAGGACCTGCCTTAAATAAGGTATTAAATGATAAGAGTCTGCCTAATTCCCATTAAAAGGGTGTTAAATGACTTGGGTGCTACCTCTTACATTGGTAGGACATTTATGATGATAGATATAGGTTATTGGCTTAAATGATCAATGGTTAGGAAGTTGGAACTGGGAAAAGCCTTAGCGCTTATAATTGTGAAGACTTAGAATATAGCTAATATATGAAAGGCGTATTCTTATTTAAATTATACTGACCAAGTACTATAATAGCGAGGCTCGAGATCTTTAGTCACCAGGCACATGTTGTTCCGACTCCCTCCTCATTACAACATAGGTTAGGAACAGAAATGCTGAAGGCGAAGTTGAGGAGGAAACTTGAAGCAGTTTACCTATTTATCTATTCAAGTTATTTTCTATTGTACCCATTGAAAACAATATTATATTTTAAAAATGTTGTACTACGGATATGTGATGGTTGTTTATGTATTATGGATTTTAAATAAAATAGGTACTGTTTAGTTATTATATTTTATCCTTTCGTTGTGATTTCTGAATATGTAGTTAAATAGCTCTATATTATTCTTTATACCAACCAATAGCCAGCTTTTGAACGAGTCTAAGTTTAATGGGCCTTTTTTAGGTCAAAATTTAGGTCCATTTCGGGATGGGTTATTACATTTGATATTAAAGCTTAGGTTATCTGATCAACGGGGTTAGGTATACATATGAGAGGCATACTTGTAATTTTTGAAAGTATTTTTCAAAAATCCTACTATATATTAATATATAAACTTATTTTAAATGTACGTAAAAACACTAGTCAAATCTTTACTTTAGCATATAATGCTAACTTAGGAAATATAGATTGAAAATATTGAATCTAAAGTTAATAAGGCAATAAATATGCAATAAGTAGGGAGTTACAAGAATTACATGGATATAAATGAACCAATTAAAGAGATTATGAAGGTAATTATAGGGAGATAAGAAAGGCATAATAGAAAAAAAATTAGAATGAATAAATAAAAGTCTTAAAAAATTGTCCATTAGAATAATAACCATTTATTACAAATAATTGACTTTTATAGAAACAGCAAGTAAACATGTTAGATAGTAATTAAATACTATAAGACTGTAAAATTATCATTAGGGTAAATTATTTAGCCTTAATTATACAGATGGAGTTAGTTGGTCTAGCCCAATACATAAAAATAGATGGAAGATAAGAATCTATTTGTTGTAAACAACCGAAAGTAAGGAATGAAGAAACATGTGAAGAATAAGTGGAGCAAGTTCCATTAGGAAGGTGTACATTAATCACCACAAGAAGATAATCAAATTTTTATAAAGACTGAGTTGGAAAGAAAAAAAGACAATTAATAACCACAAGAAAGATTAAATAGATAAGGATCACGGTCTAGGTAAGGCAGTGTGAAGGTTTAAGATATGAATAAAATAAGAATATATATACAACCTGATCTGACAATTTGAAATCAGTCCCAAATATTTTATTGTAGAATGTTGATAAAGTTGGAAAGATATTCTAGATTTGTAATTGGATTGTAAGTTAGGTTGCCTTAGTTGACTTGGAATGTGAATTTCTATGTTTTAATATATTTGGAGCGATTCTACGTAACTTCTATAAATTTTCCAATTCCAAAATATGTATAGAACTGCGGCATTTGAATTAATAAAGAATATACCAAAGAGCGAAAGAGATGTGTAAGGTATGGATATTTTTTTCCATAGTTTACACTATTTATTTTGTTAAAAGGAAAAAAATAATTTCTTGTAATTTCAAATGAAGCAATGATCTCACTTCGGTTAATTTATGGAAAATTATAGCGATAATCCTTCTTAGAAGGATAGTTTTGATAAATTAAAATGTGAAAAAGAATTTATTGGTTTAGAATTAATGATTAGAAATAAGAAATATATAAACACACGTATAATCGTGCTTAACGTATAAAAATTAAAATAGAAATATATAAATAGCTTAATTTATGTCTGTATACGTATTATTTAGTAATTGATGGATTAGGATTTATGAACATTAATTACAAATTTAACAGGCAATAAATTTGTAATTAATGGGAGTTAAAAATTATTAAATATATATTGATTAGGGAATTTAATATGCCATTAATGGAGGAATTGAATTAATATACTAGATGGATTTTGAAACTGGTAAAAAAGATTAAAGGAATTTAAATGAAGATTGATTAGAGATGGTCCAATTTTAACATTAATGATCAATTATTATGGATATATTAACTGAAGTAATAGGTGGGCCACATTTATTAGAATTCAAGAAGGAGAATTAAAGAGGATTTAGAATTAAGTGGAATGTTCATTTTAATTTAGTAAGGAGTATTAGGGGCCCAACATCATTAACATCAGTTAATGATAGATGTCAACTTCTAGTAAAATTTTCTTTTAGAGTTTTTGTGATTTTTATCGCTAGTTGTCTCTCTTAGGTTATTGGAAAACTATGATATGGTAAATGATATATTCATGTTCTATCATTCGGTTGATTTTACAGATGAGATTAAACCGCCGGATAAATATATATAAGGAGGAACAACGCAAATAAGAAAATTTCTAAATGAGGCTTTACTAGTGTTAAGCTGTAGGTAAGACAGGAAGTTAATGAGAAAATTAGGTTAGGAACTAGGAATAAAAGATGATTTAATCCCAAAAATTTTAGATTTTTGGGAAAAATAAATTTTAGCATATGGAGAGACACCATTCATGGATGACCCTTCACCTTGGATAGGATAAGATGAATAAGGATATCAAAAGAATTTTCTATTAGGCAAGAATGAAGGAGAAGGTGGTAGAATTTGCCACTAGGCGTTTAACGTGCTAAAACAAAAAAGATAGAATTGATTAGGCAGCGAATGAAAGCCGCACAAGATCGCCATAAATCCTGTATGGACAAGTAAAGAAAAGAGTTAGAATTTGAAGCAGGGGACATGGTGTTTATCAAAGTTTCCCCTCTCAGAATAGTCATGAGATTTAGAAAGTTGGGAAAGTCGGCAACAAAATTTGTTGGGCCTTTCCCAATTTTTAAAAGAATAGGAATACTTGCTTATCGTGTGGAGCTATCGGATAAATTAATAGAAGCCCACGACATTCTTCTCGTTTTGCACTTGAGGAAATGCCTTCATAGCACAACCAATTTGGTATAGCCTGATCAACTGGGGGATATTGGGACGGAGCCAATAACATCACATGCCACCTCAAGCATTATAGAGCACAGAACAAGGAAGCTCCACAACAAATAAATTAGGTTGGTTTGAGTACAATGAGGGGAAAATCCGACAGAAAACATGAGGACTTCTCATCTTGAGCTTTTCACCGGCAAATTTTTCTCTCCAAAATTAGGTTTCGGTTGCATCGTGGTTGATAGATTGTATTGTTGGGTATGGTTGCTAGATTTTTACTATCACTTTTGCACTCATATAGAACACTTTTGCATTTTTAGAATGTTCTCATACATGCTTATATGTCATGACACTTGCACTCATGCTAGGATTGAACTCGCCTACAGTATGTTGACACACATAATCATATTGCACTTTTGGTTGAGTAGATGGTTGTGTAGATAATTTTGTTGTATAACATAGATGTTTATTGCATATTACGTTGTTCGCCCTTTGAAAAGATTTTAGGGACGAAATCCTTTAAAGAGGGGAGAATCTAACATCCAGTAAAAATTAATAAGAAATAAATAAAATAGATAAATTATTAAATAAGATAAAGGTTAAAAATGGAAATTTTGAAAAAGTCAGAATTTGACTATGGAAGTTATTTCGTTGCAATCGTGGCGAAATTCCAATCAATTTCCCTATATAATGTTTTGAAAACGGAGCTCAAATGGAAAAGTTATGACGTTTGAACTCTTCGAATTAAAAATAATTTCAATAGAATTCAAATTCAAATTCATATAATTAAATAATTCTCAAATTTTGAAATTCAAAAAGTAATAGTAATTAGACTTGGGGGTTAAGTAATTATTAAAATTAACTTTAATGTTAAAAGAGCAATAAAAGAATGAAATAAAAAAACAATGGCAAAATAAATGTTCCTTGAAATAAACAAACCGGTAGACCGCCCATACCGTAGGTCGGTCGACTGCTAGGGGTGGTCGATCGGTGGAAGCTAGTGGTGGCTAGGATTTTCACACTTTGAACGTCCAGATTTTTATTATTTTAAACCGACTTAAATCCGATAATTCTAATGCTTTTCAACCACTATAAATAAGATCATAGGCCGCTCACTTTTATTCACACATTATTTTAGGGAAACTAGCGAAGCTCTGTTAGCCTGTCTCTTTAGATTCAAAAAAGTTCTTTAGAGTTTCAGCTAATAAATTCTAGATGTTTATTACCTTATTTCTGATTCTATTCTCCTCCAATACCTCAATTTCTGAATCTAATATACACACACACACACACACACAAATCCTTTGTTGTATATATCTAAAAGGGATGATCTGAAAGAGACTATTGAAGGCATGACAAATCCAAAAAAAGGAAGAGCTAAGGATCTGTTGTGAGAGGAAATCTTAGTCTTTCTATTTTATTATTTGAGTAGAGTAGTTTAGATTTTGATATATGCCTTAGGAAATTTTGGTTTATGAAAACATCACATTAAAAACCCAAAAAATTCTCCCAAAGTGAAATATCAATTCTTAGGTCGGAATCTCAATTGTTTTATATTAAAATAATGGAATTTGTGTATATTTTTCAATTTCAAATTTTACCTCAGATTCCACTTCTTATCTTTTTCTTTGGATTCGATTAAGGCTTTTGATTAAGAAATAGGGTATAAGGTATGAATTCGTATTCATAGTTTGCATTGCCTATTTCCATAATTTTAATAGAAATCCCCTTTGTCTAATTTCATGTAAAAAGAAGTTAAATAGAGCGTAAAAGTATGAAAATTTTATGTTTTTATTATTAATTTATTTTGTTGGTTTAATATAAAATAAGTGGGTTTGGATTCTATCTCTATACAAGTCTGTTGATTTGATTTTGGATATTGGATTTATGGTATATGAATTAATATGGAAACAAGACTTGTATAATTTTGAAGATTTGATGTAACGACCCTGAATTTTGAACAAATTAAATTGAGAATATTTAATTGATTTTAAATATTTGAACGATGATTTAATTTGAATCCCGGATATAATTCAGAATTTGGCGATTAAATTTTATAATTTAACCTATTGAATTGGATAAAAATTTGAATCTTCAGTTTTAAGCTGATTAAAAATAATATGAAGACTTAGAAAATTCGTATTGATAATTCTGAAAATAATAGAAGCTTCAGAATTGAGTTTGGAAACAATTTGATCAGTTTTGAAATTAATTGTTTGAACCGATATTTAAAAATAGTCATTTTTCAAATAGTCTCGGAATTCGTCGAAACCAGTTCCATTAGGTCCGTAATATTGTATTATTATTGGATTTCAAATTTCGTATTATTCGGAGTTGTTACGTGACCGTACGATATGCAAACGCATCAGGATAAAATCAAATTCAAATTCATTTTTAATTTAAATTATTGGTCAACTCAGCCACCCTACTGCCTACTTTGTCTCCTGCCTTTTCCAAGCACGTACGCATCTTGCCCCTTTTATTTCGTTCACAGCAGAACACTTCATCATTTCGTTGAAAAGAAAATTAATGGCCGCGTGCTATTCTCCTTCAGTTCAAATTCTCGGCATTAAATAAAAGTTCGAATACTTATTTCCCTTCAACAGTTCATTCGAACGAAGCTAAGAAGATGGCGCCTTTCACCATTCAATCCACAAAAAATAAAAATAAAATAATAATTCGAAATCCCCTTCTCGTTTCCAATGTCAGTAGCCTCTCACGAATGGTCGATTTCAAATCATGTTCGCGAACGAAGGGGAGTTTTCAGCGAAGCGTTCTAGGGTTCGAACCGGTAGTGCTCGCGCACGCAAAGGAGCAGCAGTGGCGACCAGGCTCGCGAGTTCGGGAATCGCGTGGTGGTGATGACGTTCGAGCGGAGCGACGTAGTGATGCGCGTACGTGGATTTGGGGGTTTCGTACGCGCGCTAGGGCATCTCGATCTGAGGTCGCGACTCAAGCACGGGGTTCAAGCTGGAGGCGACGAAGGCGGCAACAATGGGAACGGCAGCGCCTGCTTTGCTCTCGCACGACAGTGGTTAGATCTCGCGAGGCAACTCGAGGCAGCGGCGGGCAGTTTCGCGAGCAGTAGGGTGAACTCGAGCCGTGTTCGAGTGGAGTCGGATGACTAGAGAAATCAATCGGAGCTTTGGCATCTCGTGTAGCGAGGTATATATATATACAGTATATATCTTCAATTTGAGTTCATTTGGTAAACGTATGTATGTTTGCATATCTATAGAAGGAAGAAAGGTTTTAACAGAGAAAGCAATGTTAAAAAAAAATTAGATTTTTAAATGTTATAGATATATTAAAACAGAATTGGTTAATTTAAATTTTTAAAAGAGGATTAGTTTTGAGTTTAATTTATTGTTAGAAATAATTAAAGGAGAAAATTTAATTTTAAAACTAAAAGCCTTAGTTAAATATTTTGTTAAAAGAGAAATTAGTTTTAAATTTAATTTCTAGTTAAGCAAATTTATTTAAAGAAATTGGTTTAAAATAACATCATTGAATAAATAGAATTACCAAATGAAAATTTATTATTTGATTTATTTCGAATATTAATAAATTTTATAAGTTGTTTATACAAGGTCGAATACAACGAAGAAAATTAAATCTGGATTTGGAGTGGATTGCAAAATAAAAAGCTAAGGTGAGATTTTTCTCACTCAAATGAAAAGTGGAATTTTCAGTTATTTATTGATTGATGATTTGATTGCTATTGGATGTGGTATTAGATATGATAGGATATATCTATATATATATAGCAATATATACATATTGGCATATGTATATATTGGATTGATGATTTCCCGCCTCGTATAGCGGATGAGACCTTATTGCGCCGTTAGTAAGCGGATTTATAAAAACCTATATACCGCGATAATTCCGTACTGGAGCGGAATTGGTATTGTGCTAACATCTTTGGATGCAGGGAAACAGGTTGGAGGGATCCAACTGGACCCCTCACATTGATTGAATTTATTTCTACTGTGATGTGATAATCTGTGAATGATTATTGTTGTTATTGAATTGATATCTGGAAATTGTTTGAAAAGCTAAAATTTAGCTGAATGGATGTTTTGACATCATTGGATTCCAAAAATAAACGAAATTGAATTTTTGAAATCAAAGTAGAAATTTCTAAGTGAAGCAATTTTTGAAATTGAATAAATTTTGAAGAAAGGAATTTTTAAAGTATAAAAAGTAAATTTTTATAATCGTATTGAATAAATTCCAGAACCAAGTGAAAATGTTAAATAAATGAATTTCGTATAATAGTGGTTTCAAATAGAAGAATTTAATTAAAATTTGGATTTCTAAACAGTTTGAAAAAGATAAAGGAATTTATTTTCTTAAAGAGGAATTTATTTAAAAGGAGGTAAGTTGGAAATCCCTTTAGGAATTCAATTGGTAAATTGAAATAATTTGGGAAATCAATGTAAAATGATTTCAACTTGAAGAATCCATTTAAGAACAGAATGTTGAATAATTTGAGAAAAATAAGGAATTTATTTAGTAGTGATAAATAAAATTAGAAATCAATCTGTAATTGATTTAGTATTTGGAGAAGAACTTTGAGAAATCAGTATGGAATCTTTTATTTAAAGTTGAAAATAAATTTAGAAATCAATATTGAAATTGATTTGGTATTGAAGTTTTAATAAATGGAATTGGAATTTATAAAAGTTGGTTATAAATCCGAAATCACTTATTTTGATAAGTAGAATATAGAAGTTGATAAAAAGAAGATTTATAAGTCGAAGTGTTATTAAAATAGAAGTAGAATTTATAACCGTGTTTATAAATTCGAAAGCGATGGGATTTGATGAATTAAATATAGAAGATTATCAGAGTAGATATATTCGCGATTTTGGATAGCGAATTCCTATTGAAATGAAAATGTGTAGAAATGATTGGAATTGGGTTAAATGAAGTATATTCACGATTTTGGACAGTGAATATATTTTTAAGTAAAAATGGTTATGTTTGGGAAAGCGATATTATAAATGAAGTTAATTGTTTTAAAAGATGTTTTAAAACGTGTTAAATATCGAAATCATAGATTTCAACATTTATTGTTGAAATAGACGTTTTCGAGGTATAAGGAAATGATGGACTATAACATTGTTGTTATAGTAAACGATTTTCGAAAAGAAAATGTTTTATGTAGTATTGGGATTTTTATATATCTACCTTCAAATTTCGAATCCCTATACTAGTGATTTCGAGTCGTCGTAACGATGTTTTACGTAACATTCGTTTTGACTCAAATAGATGTTAGAATAAATGATTTCCTTAAAGAATGAATATATACTTAATTTGATTTAAGTATATCGAATATTTTCTAAGTGTTGAAAATAAATAGTTTTGTGAATTACTTATTTTAAATAAGTATGGAAAGGCTTTTCCAATATGAAATGAACTGTTTTGAGATTTTATCTTCAAAGATAAAATGAAATGTGGAAATTGATTTGAAATTGTTTTCAAATGATTAAGTGTGGAAATTTTATATCTAGTAAAAGATATCTTGGAAGATAAAATAATTTGGGAAAATTATTTGGAATCTGATGATGTTGCGCATCTTTATTGATAGTTAAATAACCGACTATCAATAATTACCTTGAATGGTATTTGTTGTGAATTGGATGAATTTGAATGCCACACTTATTTTGAATAAGCGCTCACTATTCGGGTTAGCCGGGAAAGGACCCTGGGGTCGTATAACCCATTCCGAATACGTGATACGTCGTTATGAATCGCATTTGCTGACCGGTGTTGAAGACCGGATATTTTTGAAAACGGAAGGATTACCGTCGAGTTACTCTACATCGGCTGATCTCCGGTTTAGAGGTTTTATCATCCTTAATGACGGGAAGTCCTGACGTGATTGAAAATTATCCGGATATGCAAGGGCTTCGTGAGAAGTGCCTTCGGTTCTGTTCGATCCCGGAACAGACTTTTATGGATTGTGTGTCTGACGTTACAATTTGAGATATAAAGCTGATTTCTTTCAAATACATTTCTGTTGGTGGCGGAGAATTTATTCTTTTAGCTTAACACCCTTCTCTGAGACGTACGAGCTCAGAGGTTATGTAGTTGAAATTTATCAGCGATATATCCCAGTTTGGTAACGTGGCATACCGAGTGTTGCTGTGAAATGATCAGTGTTTGATCATTTATGATATGATCATTTGTTTGATCTTATATCTTTGTGATCATAGGTTGATCATTTTGTTTGACCCGAAGCAGGGCTTTTTGAGAAAGCGTAGCTTTGTGGACGAGACTTCGTCGAGCCTCACACCCCGGAAATGGTCGAAACAGGAATGTTGCGGCAAGGTTATGAGGGTCGCGCCCTTTAGGGTATGTCATTTCCTTCTGGAAAGGGGTGGTATCATGGTATGGAGCCCAGATACTTACTCATGTGGATACACTTTCTTTATGATGTGTGATGTTGGATATCGAGCGCTCGGATAAAGGTCCCAAAGGACCGGGTGATGACATATTCGTGAGTTACCTGTTACAGGGGTAACCCGGCCTTGTTTGGCAGAGAGCAGTTTGTCTCTTGGGACGTCCAGCCAGAGGCGATCCTATTCGGCAGGAGGAAAGGAAGTTCCTTAGCCTGACCATTTGTTGGAAATCCAAACTCCAATACGAACTTTGTACGGTATTAGTTGTAGAACCTGCCATTTACGTACGGTGGTCACCACTGTTTAGATGGTAGCTATAGTAGGCATACGATACTGGTCGTATGTTGGCTAAGATTAATATTATACTTTCGAAATGTTTTCTACACTATGCACTAATAATAATATCAAAAATGATTTGATTTTGCGTAGTAAGCATCTTTGACTATCATAAGAAGAAATCTCCTCCAATTCTGCGTTTGCATTGTGTGTGTGGTGGGAGGTCTTATGGTAGTCTCATTTTCCAAAAAGCATTGCGAATTTGTTTTATTTTCTTTGTGAAAGAATAACTGTTTTACGATCTCACACCAGTCACCATGACTGACTCGGAGTTTATTGTTTCCCTTCTAAACTCTGGGTGCCCACCAATTTCCACACGGGCAGTCTAGAGTTAGGTTATCAGGATATTCTGGATATTCTGGAGCTTTGGAGATAAGCTGGATGACGAGACGTACTATTTGTATCAGATAGTATTTATTCCGCTGTGTATTCTGTATGAGGACAAGTTTTTATAACTGTCCATTGTTGTATATTGACTCTGATTAATGTATGTATAAACTAATATAGTTCTTTGTTTTAAAAGACTAGTGATTATCTATTATATTTTGTTCCGCTGCGATATGTGAGATTCTAATATTGTTTCTGTTCTGATGTTGTTCTATTGTTCTTCTTTTCTTTTTCTTCTATCTTTTCTTCTACCTCTTCTTTTAAACCATAATGGTTCGGTTTTTCGTTCACCTTGAGTAAATCGATGGAGATTAGTGGATATTCAAGGGGTACGGAAAAGCGGGTCATTACATTTGGTATCAGAGCTTATGGTTAAGCGACAACCCTGCTCTGTTGGGTGTTACTCATTAGAGATAGAGTCAGTAGTACTCTAGAATGAGTTTGAGTGTAATAATAGATATGAGCGCGTATTTGTTAGTTAATATAAAATTGTTTTGTATTGTGATGATTGGTTTATTGGGTGGTATATGAACCTTCGTCGGCACAGTCTTGCAAAACTGTATCGAAGGGGTTTCTAAACACTCGAATAGAACAGTTCGGCACAGTATTGTTTTAAATAGGGTAAATGAAATAATTTTACCCAAATCTATTTTTGTATAGAAAAGAAATGATTTTCTGTAAATTATTATGATATGGATGCAGGGTTGTTAGGGAGTGATGATGTTAATTATCATCATTGATATATATATGTGAAAAATTATATATGAAATTGAAATCAAAAATAAAGAATTAAGAAATGAATCCATATACACGTAAAATTTGAGAATATAAGTTATAAATGTGATTTATAATTAAACGGAATTCCAGAGAAGTTTTGGAAATGTTTTGAAAAGAATTTGAAAATTTTGAAGATTTGGAAAGTTTAAATTCCTTTTTGGTTTGAAAATGAATTTCAAAGATGAAAAGTATTTTAGAGAGATGAAAGCTCTAAACTCTTTTCGGTCGCTGGAAAATAACTTCGGTAATGACTGCAGCATTATCGATGTTCATTTTCGGGTTTCCAAAAGAGGAATTGCTGCCAAATTGTTTTAAATGGAAGTTGTTTGAAAAAATTTGGGTTTTGTTTTGAAATTCAAAAGATAATTTGATTTGTTTTCAAAAAATGATTTTTGAAATGTTGGTAAGACTCTGGAATACCATATTTGTGAAATATTAATAAGTTGATAACTAATACAGATTAAATTTTGATAGAATAAATTTAACTTAACGGATGAAGTTAAGTTAAAATAAATACAAGTGAATCAATTAAATGAAAGTAAGATTAAATGTTGAAATCCACTTCGAAATTGTAAGCGCTGAATTGAAGTGAATAATTATAAATGAAAGATAAATTAAAATTCGTATGGAATTGAAACGGAATGTTGAAGATGAATTAGAATTTGTAATGAATTAGTAAATGAAACTAATTTAAAATGACGCAGTTGTGAATGAAAGATAATTGATAAAAATTCAATATTCAGAAGATAAACCGAATCCAAATTAGATTGGAATTGTGAATTGAATTCAAATGAATTTGAAATGAAAATTTGATAAGAAATGAATATGTGTAACTTCAATAGTAAGCTAAAAATGATATAAGTAGTTTATATTGAAAATTTTGTAATAGAATTTGTAAAATGGTTTGAATATGTAACTAGATATTATGGCTAGTAGGATATACAGGTGTAAAGGAATTGGAATTTTGATTTTCAAAGATGAATTTGAATTGCTCGAAAAAGGTACGTATTTAAATTTGAATATGAGATTTGATGACTTATTTCCCTAGCCGCTTGGCTTTTTCTTTTTCTTTTTGAAATCTGAGAGTCCGTAGGGACGTTTTGTAGTCGTGCCGTATTAGCCGCGCAAAGGAGACGCTGGCTAAAGTTTTCGAAAATTTAGAGTGTTAGAAAATTTTTGAGAAAATTTTGAAAGTTTAAAATTTGAATTTAAACTTAAATTTAAATTGTTAAGAAACAATGTTGTTTGAAACTTATAATTTGAGTTGGAAAATTTTAGTTGAATGGTAGCGAATCTTTAGTAGAAAGATTTGTTTTGAAAATTTGATAAAACTATTGGATAGTGAGAAATAGTGGACGAGTTAAGGACCACTTTTCCTAACTTGTAATTTTGAGGACGAAATTCTTTTAAGGGGGGAAGTCTGTAACGACCCTGAATTTTGAACAAATTAAATTGAGAATATTTAATTGATTTTAAATATTTGAACGATGATTTAATTTGAATCCCGGATATAATTCAGAATTTGGCGATTAAATTTTATAATTTAACCTATTGAATTGGATAAAAATTTGAATCTTCAGTTTTAAGCTGATTAAAAATAATATGAAGACTTAGAAAATTCGTATTGATAATTCTGAAAATAATAGAAGCTTCAGAATTGAGTTTGGAAACAATTTGATCAGTTTTGAAATTAATTGTTTGAACCGATATTTAAAAATAGTCATTTTTCAAATAGTCTCGGAATTCGTCGAAACCAGTTCCATTAGGTCCGTAATATTGTATTATTATCGGATTTCAAATTTCGTATTATTCGGAGTTGTTACGTGACCGTACGATATGCAAACGCATCAGGATAAAATCAAATTCAAATTCATTTTTAATTTAAATTATTGGTCAACTCAGCCACCCTACTGCCTACTTTGTCTCCTGCCTTTTCCAAGCACGTACGCATCTTGCCCCTTTTATTTCGTTCACAGCAGAACACTTCATCATTTCGTTGAAAAGAAAATTAATGGCCGCGTGCTATTCTCCTTCAGTTCAAATTCTCGGCATTAAATAAAAGTTCGAATACTTATTTCCCTTCAACAGTTCATTCGAACGAAGCTAAGAAGATGGCGCCTTTCACCATTCAATCCACAAAAAATAAAAATAAAATAATAATTCGAAATCCCCTTCTCGTTTCCAATGTCAGTAGCCTCTCACGAATGGTCGATTTCAAATCATGTTCGCGAACGAAGGGGAGTTTTCAGCGAAGCGTTCTAGGGTTCGAACCGGTAGTGCTCGCACACGCAAAGGAGCAGCAGTGGCGACCAGGCTCGCGAGTTCGGGAATCGCGTGGTGGTGATGACGTTCGAGCGGAGCGACGTAGTGATGCGCGTACGTGGATTTGGGGGTTTCGTACGCGCGCTAGGGCATCTCGATCTGAGGTCGCGACTCAAGCACGGGGTTCAAGCTGGAGGCGACGAAGGCGGCAACAATGGGAACGGCAGCGCCTGCTTTGCTCTCGCACGACAGTGGTTAGATCTCGCGAGGCAACTCGAGGCAGCGGCGGGCAGTTTCGCGAGCAGTAGGGTGAACTCGAGCCGTGTTCGAGTGGAGTCGGATGACCAGAGAAATCAATCGGAGCTTTGGCATCTCGTGTAGCGAGGTATATATATATACAGTATATATCTTCAATTTGAGTTCATTTGGTAAACGTATGTATGTTTGCATATCTATAGAAGGAAGAAAGGTTTTAACAGAGAAAGCAATGTTAAAAAAAAAATTAGATTTTTAAATGTTACAGATATATTAAAACAGAATTGGTTAATTTAAATTTTTAAAAGAGGATTAGTTTTGAGTTTAATTTATTGTTAGAAATAATTAAAGGAGAAAATTTAATTTTAAAACTAAAAGCCTTAGTTAAATATTTTGTTAAAAGAGAAATTAGTTTTAAATTTAATTTCTAGTTAAGCAAATTTATTTAAAGAAATTGGTTTAAAATAACATCATTGAATAAATAGAATTACCAAATGAAAATTTATTATTTGATTTATTTCGAATATTAATAAATTTTATAAATTGTTTATACAAGGTCGAATACAACGAAGAAAATTAAATCTGGATTTGGAGTGGATTGCAAAATAAAAAGCTAAGGTGAGATTTTTCTCACTCAAATGAAAAGTGGAATTTTCAGTTATTTATTGATTGATGATTTGATTGCTATTGGATGTGGTATTAGATATGATAGGATATATCTATATATATATAGCAATATATACATATTGGCATATGTATATATTGGATTGATGATTTCCCGCCTCGTATAGCGGATGAGACCCTATTGCGCCGTTAGTAAGCGGATTTATAAAAACCTATATACCGCGATAATTCCGTACTGGAGCGGAATTGGTATTGTGCTAACATCTTTGGATGCAGGGAAACAGGTTGGAGGGATCCAACTGGACCCCTCACATTGATTGAATTTATTTCTACTGTGATGTGATAATCTGTGAATGATTATTGTTGTTATTGAATTGATATCTGGAAATTGTTTGAAAAGCTAAAATTTAGCTGAATGGATGTTTTGACATCATTGGATTCCAAAAATAAACGAAATTGAATTTTTGAAATCAAAGTAGAAATTTCTAAGTGAAGCAATTTTTGAAATTGAATAAATTTTGAAGAAAGGAATTTTTAAAGTATAAAAAGTAAATTTTTATAATCGTATTGAATAAATTCCAGAACCAAGTGAAAATGTTAAATAAATGAATTTCGTATAATAGTGGTTTCAAATAGAAGAATTTAATTAAAATTTGGATTTCTAAACAGTTTGAAAAAGATAAAGGAATTTATTTTCTTAAAGAGGAATTTATTTAAAAGGAGGTAAGTTGGAAATCCCTTTAGGAATTCAATTGGTAAATTGAAATAATTTGGGAAATCAATGTAAAATGATTTCAACTTGAAGAATCCATTTAAGAACAGAATGTTGAATAATTTGAGAAAAATAAGGAATTTATTTAGTAGTGATAAATAAAATTAGAAATGAATCTGTAATTGATTTAGTATTTGGAGAAGAACTTTGAGAAATCAGTATGGAATCTTTTATTTAAAGTTGAAAATAAATTTAGAAATCAATATTGAAATTGATTTGGTATTGAAGTTTTAATAAATGGAATTGGAATTTATAAAAGTTGGTTATAAATCCGAAATCACTTATTTTGATAAGTAGAATATAGAAGTTGATAAAAAGAAGATTTATAAGTCGAAGTGTTATTAAAATAGAAGTAGAATTTATAACCGTGTTTATAAATTCGAAAGCGATGGGATTTGATGAATTAAATATAGAAGATTATCAGAGTAGATATATTCGCGATTTTGGATAGCGAATTCCTATTGAAATGAAAATGTGTAGAAATGATTGGAATTGGGTTAAATGAAGTATATTCACGATTTTGGACAGTGAATATATTTTTAAGTAAAAATGGTTATGTTTGGGAAAGCGATATTATAAATGAAGTTAATTGTTTTAAAAGATGTTTTAAAACGTGTTAAATATCGAAATCATAGATTTCAACATTTATTGTTGAAATAGACGTTTTCGAGGTATAAGGAAATGATGGACTATAACATTGTTGTTATAGTAAACGATTTTCGAAAAGAAAATGTTTTATGTAGTATTGGGATTTTTATATATCTACCTTCAAATTTCGAATCCCTATACTAGTGATTTCGAGTCGTCGTAACGATGTTTTACGTAACATTCGTTTTGACTCAAATAGATGTTAGAATAAATGATTTCCTTAAAGAATGAATATATACTTAATTTGATTTAAGTATATCGAATATTTTCTAAGTGTTGAAAATAAATAGTTTTGTGAATTACTTATTTTAAATAAGTATGGAAAGGCTTTTCCAATATGAAATGAACTGTTTTGAGATTTTATCTTCAAAGATAAAATGAAATGTGGAAATTGATTTGAAATTGTTTTCAAATGATTAAGTGTGGAAATTTTATATCTAGTAAAAGATATCTTGGAAGATAAAATAATTTGGGAAAATTATTTGGAATCTGATGATGTTGCGCATCTTTATTGATAGTTAAATAACCGACTATCAATAATTACCTTGAATGGTATTTGTTGTGAATTGGATGAATTTGAATGCCACACTTATTTTGAATAAGCGCTCACTATTCGGGTTAGCCGGGAAAGGACCATGGGGTCGTATAACCCATTCCGAATACGTGATACGTCGTTATGAATCGCATTTGCTGACCGGTGTTGAAGACCGGATATTTTTGAAAACGGAAGGATTACCGTCGAGTTACTCTACATCGGCTGATCTCCGGTTTAGAGGTTTTATCATCCTTAGTGACGGGAAGTCCTGACGTGATTGAAAATTATCCGGATATGCAAGGGCTTCGTGAGAAGTGCCTTCGGTTCTGTTCGATCCCGGAACAGACTTTTATGGATTGTGTGTCTGACGTTACAATTTGAGATATAAAGCTGATTTCTTTCAAATACATTTCTGTTGGTGGCGGAGAATTTATTCTTTTAGCTTAACACCCTTCTCTGAGACGTACGAGCTCAGAGGTTATGTAGTTGAAATTTATCAGCGATATATCCCAGTTTGGTAACGTGGCATACCGAGTGTTGCTGTGAAATGATCAGTGTTTGATCATTTGTGATATGATCATTTGTTTGATCTTATATCTTTGTGATCATAGGTTGATCATTTTGTTTGACCCGAAGCAGGGCTTTTTGAGAAAGCGTAGCTTTGTGGACGAGACTTCGTCGAGCCTCACACCCCGGAAATGGTCGAAACAGGAATGTTGCGGCAAGGTTATGAGGGTCGCGCCCTTTAGGGTATGTCATTTCCTTCTGGAAAGGGGTGGTATCATGGTATGGAGCCCAGATACTTACTCATGTGGATACACTTTTTTTATGATGTGTGATGTTGGATATCGAGCGCTCGGATAAAGGTCCCAAAGGACCGGGTGATGACATATTCGTGAGTTACCTGTTACAGGGGTAACCCGGCCTTGTTTGGCAGAGAGCAGTTTGTCTCTCGGGACGTCCAGCCAGAGGCGATCCTATTCGGCAGGAGGAAAGGAAGTTCCTTAGCCTGACCATTTGTTGGAAATCCAAACTCCAATACGAACTTTGTACGGTATTAGTTGTAGAACCTGCCATTTACGTACGGTGGTCACCACTGTTTAGATGGTAGCTATAGTAGGCATACGATACTGGTCGTATGTTGGCTAAGATTAATATTATACTTTCGAAATGTTTTCTACACTATGCACTAATAATAATATCAAAAATGATTTGATTTTGCGTAGTAAGCATCTTTGACTATCATAAGAAGAAATCTCCTCCAATTCTGCGTTTGCATTGTGTGTGTGGTGGGAGGTCTTATGGTAGTCTCATTTTCCAAAAAGCATTGCGAATTTGTTTTATTTTCTTTGTGAAAGAATAACTATTTTACGATCTCACACCAGTCACCATGACTGACTCGGAGTTTATTGTTTCCCTTCTAAACTCTGGGTGCCCACCAATTTCCACACGGACAGTCTAGAGTTAGGTTATCAGGATATTCTGGATATTCTGGAGCTTTGGAGATAAGCTGGATGACGAGACGTACTATTTGTATCAGATAGTATTTATTCCGCTGTGTATTCTGTATGAGGACAAGTTTTTATAACTGTCCATTGTTGTATATTGACTCTGATTAATGTATGTATAAACTAATATAGTTCTTTGTTTTAAAAGACTAGTGATTATCTATTATATTTTGTTCCGCTGCGATATGTGAGATTCTAATATTGTTTCTGTTCTGATGTTGTTCTATTGTTCTTCTTTTCTTTTTCTTCTATCTTTTCTTCTACCTCTTCTTTTAAACCATAATGGTTCGGTTTTTCGTTCACCTTGAGTAAATCGATGGAGATTAGTGGATATTCAAGGGGTACGGAAAAGCGGGTCATTACATTTGACATTTAAACATTAGTTTAGGGCGTAAATTTCGCACACTTAGAAATTTACTAAGTGTGTGTGTGTGTACTAGGTAAATGACGTATAAGTATAACATATTAATGGCATAGTTAATAGGTTATTAATTTTTATGGAATTCCCATTTAGGAAAGCAATTAATTGTAGAGGCGAAATAAGAAGTTTTCTTATAAGGCCCTAATTATGGATGCGGTGAGATGTGTGGGAATATTTTTAGAGAGTTTTTTAAATTATGATTAAGTTATAGGGATGCGAAGTCAGTTAAATGCACACGGAACCCAGCACAGCTAATATAGCTACCAGTGGTGTGACTTTAGGGCTGTTGTGAGACATTGCCTATAATAAGTGACTACGGATGACATGAGGTTAGTTCTAAATTCTATAGGGTAAATATGCCCAGCTAATCTGGTTTCCAGTACCTACGAATAATCGGTCTAATGTGAGATGCCATTGTGAGGTACGGGTCATAATATGAAGGACATGCTTCAAGGATTGAAGGTATTAAGCTACTGTTTGATGGCCTGCCTATTCCATATGTAGGAAGTAGTAAATAGTTAGGGATAAGTGTTATGCACGATAGTTGATATCTTGAAAAAGGTCCGCTTCAATATGAAATATTATGTGGCCGAAAAGATTCTTTGCAATGTCCTCTAGATAAGTACTAATTAGGAGTTCACCTTGGGATATGTATTAAATGACTAGGGACCTACCTTAAATAAGGTATTAAATGGTCAGAGTCTGCCTAATTCCCATTAAAAATGTAATAAGTAACTTGGGTACTATCTCTTACATTGATAGGACATTAATGACAATAAATATAGGTTATTGGGTTGAAAGAGTAATGATTATGAAGTTGGAATTGGGAAAAGACTTAGGACTTATAATTGGGAAGACTTAGAATATAGCTAATATACTAAAGACATATTCTTATTTAATTACACTGCCCATTTACTATAATAGTATGACTCAGGATTTTTATTCACCAGACACATGTTGTTCTAACTCCATCCTTATTACAATACAGGTTAGAAAAAGCGATGCTGAAGGCGAAGGCAAGGAGAAAACTTGTGACAGTTTATTTATTTACCTATTCATGTTATTTTCTAATGCATCCACTGAATAACATTTTTAAATGTTGTACTACAAATATGTGAAGGTTGTTTTGTATTATGAATTTTATGTCATTTGAATTTTAAATAAAATGGGTACAGTTTATATTATTTTATTTTATCCTTCCGTCGTGAGTTCTAAATGTGCTGATAAATGGCTCTGTATTGTTCCAATGGCCAGCTTTGAAATGGGTCTAAGTTTGGATGGGCCATTTTTTGGTTAGAATTTTTATCCGTTTTGGGGCGGGTATTACGGCTTTTGGATAATATGGTTTTCTATATTGATATACTCATGTACATGTGTAATGATCAAGTAGATTAATAAAAACTTTAATTTACATTAACAACTTTAACAAATTTCAGCCCACTTTTCATTGTAGATTTTAATCATATGTATATATGGATGTATGTATATACATAAATAACTTTTGCCTAGAAATTAATATAGATAAACTTATCTAGCAAATTAACATGATACATATTTCAAATTTTTTGAAGGATCCATTTGATGAAGCATATAAACAAAGTTAGTTATAAAATTAATCATGTAAAAGTGGAAAGAACAAAAGAAACAAATTATATAGTGGATAATGTGCATTTATAGTTTTTGAATATGATGTATTTAATTATAAACAAGATTGTAACAACATTTTAAGATCACATAATCGGAACACTTACTGATTTTTATAGAAACATGAAAAACTATCTCATTTTTATGTAAAGGTGCATTATGTGAGTACGAGTACTTTTGAACCATGTCAGAGTCTTTCTATTTTCTTTATTTCCTGTTCTTATAAAATTGTTTGTACAATATGTTTCTTACCAACTTTTTTTATGTTTAAGGGTTTACCAATCACTATATTGGAAAGAAATTTGAACCATTTTCTAATTTTCTAAAGTGATAATCATTGTTTTAGGGAATTCTTCCAGATACATGTATTTAACAAGAAAAATATTCTTTTAAATTAGATTGATACTCACTATTTGCTAAAAATATAGTATTAGAAGAAGAGTCATTTTCCTTACTTTTTTTTAGAAAATTGTTACTTTGTTACAACAATTCATATACTTTTATAATATGTTTCATCAAAACGTTACAACCCCCAACGTGGATGGTGGATGGTGTTGCAAGGAAAAAGAGAACATACTATCTCCACATATTGACATACTAGTATGAAGTTATGGTTACACTTCCCCTTTCTGGCTTGCTCATATCACAAAATCACTTTCTTGACCTGGCCGGACCCTAGAGAAAGCATTAGCAAAGGTGCATAGTGAATGCCCTTTAAAAATAGATTAAATAAGCACTTAGGCAGGACACTGTATCCACCATTTACATAGAGCTTAGCATTCTCAATAGCTACAAGGGATTACCTTCAAACTGTAATGGGCTGAACTGGGAATATATTCTCTTCACTGGAAACTGGATCAAAGGCTATAAGGAAAAAAGGAAAATTATTAACTGATGTATACTTTGATATATAATAAATAAATCGAAGGAAATAATAGAAACTAGAAAAAAAGAATGTGTTCTTGAGGATAAGTACGATAAGATTCAAGTTAAAAAAAGAGTTAGCGGAAGAAATATAATATCTGCTATATATCAACAACAAAGGATGATAGGGACCCAAAAATCACTCATATAGGAAAGACATAACGGTTAAAGTAGGAAAAAAGATTAAAAAAGCGGCTGAGCTAGTACAAGATGTTTAAAATACTAGTGTACTTCTATTGATAATGCTCCGTGATGCACCTCACCCCAATTCTTTGAATCCACTACACTTGCTAAAATCGTGAAATCTACATCTCTTCATTTACTTCTAACACAACCCCTGACAAACTTTCGGTTTTAATGGTCGCTCCAGCATGAAGTCTCAAAACCTTTACTCCAACGCATGTTCTTCTCCCTCTGCTACTACCAATAACTTATTCAACAACTCCATATTCTCTGTATTCCACCACCATGAATTATTCTTTCATACAGAAACTATTCTGAAGTAACTTCACTTAGCATAAGCTTGTTCTTACTCACTCTTTCCATACCTGAATGCAACTCAGAAAACACATGCAATAAAGATTTGGAGGTTTTGTCAGGATCATTTTGAGACATTGTCAGAAGCTTTTTGCCGCTAATACCAGCAACATCAGTCATATAAAGATCAAATTTTTTACACAAATTTCTTTAATTATTACATGCTTTCAGTAAGTGTTTTGATTTTGAGATTAGAATCTTACAATCCTCTATTAATAACTATAATCTCACTATCATTGGCAAAACCTTATTCTATAATACCCTTTGATTACATTCATACCAGATATGCCACACTATAGTATCGGTAACAACATCGACTACGTCAGTATGAAAGTTCTTGCTCTTAAACTTGTCCCCAATGTAATCTAAACATAGTTGGATTGTTTCTGCGTTTGATGAATGAATCTGTAATTTTCATTTAATAGCTTGCCAAATCTGATTTGAGTAGGTACGTTGAAAGAATAAATGCTCATTTGTTTCCTCCTAGTTATTGCATAGTTTGTAGACTACCGATTGAACATTGCTTCAATTGTTAATTTCATCCATTGTATTATTCTATTCGGAGATGCTATATGTAACGACATGTAATCTTTAAGCATTCGAATTTAAATATTTAATTTATATAAATATACGCACTGCAAAATACGGTGGCTTTAGCGATGGCAAATAGGCGTCGCTGGCCATCGTCGGTCGATGCTAACCGTCGCTAAATAACCCGCCGCCACATAGTAAAGTGACGGCTTTAGCGACGGCTGGCGGCGCCAGGTTGAGCATGTGGCAACGTATTGCACATTGGGCTGCAGCCTCAAGTCGATGCGAACCGTCGCAAACCTGGAACCAAATGGCCATCGCAAGCGGTCGCTAACTTGGACCAATAAGTCGTCGCTAGTCGTCGTTAGCTGACACTAACCTGGAACATTTAAGCTGTGCGGCATCTGCTCTTTAATCCATCCAACCACGCAACCAATTTCATATCTCTTTCCACCACATATACATTCAATTTCACAACTAATACCACTCCATCCATCATATAATCTCACACATATCACAAAAAATCATATATATAACGCAAAATATAAATTTACATAAACATTTCATCACCAACATATAAATATATCATACCAATCAAATAGAACATTCCAAATCCATCAAACAACTTAACCATACATACAAATACTATCCATCAAACAAAACATCTACTAATCCATCAAACACCACAACCAACGAACAAGTATCAAATATATACACAAATGTCACATAACTGCAAAATAAGATGATGAAAATCCGAAAGAAACACAAGCATACCTACTCATCGTCAACTCCCGATCCATCCTCATCGCCCGACCCATCCTCTCCAAGCATCGTCCCATGTTGTGCCAAGTATGCTGCAATATGCGCATCTAGCTGCTGCGCTAATGCGCTCTTCCTCCAATCGTTGATCTCCTCCAGCTTTTTTTCAGTTCAGCTATCTCCTTCTCAGCTTGAAATCTCCTATAAGCCCTATGGGACATTATCGCCTGTAAAATAGTTAATATCTAGTTATAATTTATGAACATTATAAACAGTATGAACAAAAACAATTATCCGTTGATGTTGATTAATTAAGCGGCTAATATTTATAATTAAATGTTACACATTGGTTGCAATTTATTTATTTATTTCAATACTCAGGTTTCTTATTCACTTCCAATTAATTTACATTCAATTCATTTGTTTTTAATTTATTTATTTATTTCAACCACATTGGTTAATAACCATATCATTTATAATCAATTCATTTCATTTATTCAACGAAATTTTATTAACTGACCTTATTTATTCAATTCAATTCAACGGAATTTTATTTAACTAATTCCATTAATTAATTTTATTAACTTACCTTATTGGTTCATAACTTTACTTTGTTAAATTAAATAACTCATTTCAATCTTCTTTTATAACATTCACTTTTAACCAATTTAGAATTCATTTCAGCTCAAATCAATAAATCATAAATTTTACTTAAATTTCATTACAACTGTAACATCCTGAGTTTTCGTGCCATTCACCTCCGCACATGTCAGACTTGAATTGCTCAAAATATCAGATTGTTAATTTATATTCGGCAAAACTCAGCATATACAGTAAATAAAATAATCACAGAATCACAGACACAGAGTAATATAACAATAAGCAGCGGAAACAAATGAATAGTAGTTCATGAAGCTACTATATATATATATAACAGAGTTAAAACAAGATACAACAGAAGTCTCGAATACATAGAAATCTCAATAAAATAGTCAAATACAAGATCAGAATACATCACTGGAATCAACTGAATAACTGCAAGCTGAATAGATAGATGGATCTCTAAGTGAAGCTCCAACTATGAAGGTGAGTCTCAAATGCTGTGACACTCAGTCTGACCCGAGCATAAAGCAAAACACAAAACAGTCGAGTCAGGATTTACATTCTTATATCAATAAATCTAACTCAAGTGAAATATCAACTGAAATACAAGTAACTCAAAGGATGTTTGGGATAACCATCCTCTAAGGATCCGTGTAACTATCTACTATGTAGTAATATACGCTATTATAATATATCTATAGTAAAGTAAACTATTAAAATAGCGTTAAGGCGTTACCCATATCCCCCTTAACATTTTTATATATTCCCATAGTATATACAGTACCGTAACTTCCCGTAAACTGGGCTTATCAGAGGGCACTCCATAGGTATGGTACAAAACAAACTCGTAACGGTCTCGATAAGGTAGGTGGCACAGCACAACTAGGCAATGCCTGGGTAGATATACCAATTACGAATCTAGGCTGGTGGTAACGCATAGCAGCCACTACCGCCCACCTCGGAACACACTCCCAAATCAAAATCAAGGGTGGCCACCAAATCAATCACAAAGTCAGAATATAGTATCGAAGGAATGTGCCCGATCGGAGGAATGACCTCACTTGGCCCGAGAATCGCTCATATTTTAGCCACCTTATGCCAACTCACGGGAGTTGGGTCCACGTAAAAACCTCAATAGAATGTCACCACCATCCTACTTCATTCTGGAATCTCCACTACGTACACAGTTGTTAAAGTGGTTTTCGGTATTGGCAGAGAGTATGACAATATCCGATCCCGGTCTCTTTAACAACCAATCGTTATTATAACATCGCGGTCATTTCAAAATAGTTTATACTTCAAAACCAAAATACCATTGTCATTTTCAAAAATCAAATCAATACGATATCATTTCCATTTCAAATATATTCACTTCCAAAATCATAGTACTTTCAAAGTTATAACACTTTCGAAACCAAACATTTGAAATTATAACACTTTGGAAATCACAACATTTTTAAATCATAACACTTTCGAAATCATAACACTTTAAGATCATAGCACTTTCCTTTAAAAAGTTTAGATATTAATAATAGTATATATAATAAAATAGTTTATAAAATAAAATAGTTTATATAGAATAGTTATAAGTTAAAATAGTTTATAATAAAATAGTTAGTATATTAAAATAGTTTATATATATTAAAATAATTTATATAAAAAAATGATTTATATTAAAATAGTTTATATAAAAAAAATTATAAAATAAAATATAAAATAGTTTAAATGTAGTTTAAAATACTTTATATAATAAAATAGCTTCCTCAAATTTCACAAATCGATTCAAATCAACTCGAATTCCAAAATTCAAATTTAATTCAATCATAATTCATCAATTTCACCTCAATTCAGTTTCTAAATAGACGATTTCAAATTATATCTATTTCAATTACTGATTTGACCCACAAAATATACCATTTCAATTTCAATATATTTCAAAGATTTAAATATTCAACATTTTCAAAACTAAATTTGATAATTCCATATATATCTTAATTTAACCTCGTTATTATTTAATTTTGAAATATTCACTTAATAAATCCAATATCATTTAAATAAAAACCCCCAATTACAAATCACTAAAATATTTCCTTCAATTTATTTAAACTTGAATTATTCATTTAATCACCTTAAACTAAAAATCAAGTTATAAAATCATATCCTTTAAAAATATCAATTTCAATAAGTTTCAAATTGATTTAATTAAATAAAATTCTTAATTAAACACCATTTCAAATCAATTTCAAATCTATCTTTCCAACCTTAACTTATAAAAAAAATCATTATAAAATATAATTTTAAATAAATACTTAAACATATTATATAATTTATTTGATATCAAATCTATTTATATTGTCCGCGGGCTTGTGGCGGGGTTGTGGGGTGATACGCCTCCCAAGTGTGAGGTTCGAGGTTCGAGTCCCACCTTTGTGTGGGAGGAGATACGCCTTTCACATGGGGGATTTGAGGTTCATTTTCGCGCCTACCGCTCCAAGTCAACCGAAAGGTCTAGCTAGCCTGGAATAGTGGTTGTGGCGGGCCAGCCATCTATTCCCTAGGTTTACTGTTCAGGAATCGCATGTCGGTAATGATTGACCAGGTTTCCCTAGTTCCAAAAAAAAAATCTATTTATATATATTTTTTATTTTCAAAACATATAATTTCAAAAATCAAGAATTTGATTATATATAAAACAACATATATATATATAATCTTTAAAAACAATATTTTTATATGTAAAACTATACACATTTCCTTTAAAAACTCTTGGAAATCATATTCAAAAATATATATATATATAGACCAACGGTGTTTGTATATAATTTTTTATCCTATGGTCAAGTGATACAGACATTTATCATTTCAATCTGTAATTTAAATATCTATGGGTATATATCATTTCAACCCGCAATCCCAAATTCAATGTCAATGAAAATCGCTTGGGTTTATCATTTCAACCCATAACGATTTTCCCTTATTCTACAAATCGTTCGGGTATGTATCATTTCAACCCATAGGGAATTCTATACTAACAGGAACTTGTAGAGTGATAACAGATATGATAATAATATAACATGCATATATCATTAATATAAATAATAAATAACGGTGTCAGATGTCACAGGTGAATAGATACAGATAATAGCATATATACAGCAATGTAAATAACTAACAGCAGCATATTTCAGTTGTCGTTTCAATTGAAATCAAATTTAGTAAATATAAGAACGTTAATCGTGAGTGATTGCTCACCTTTCGAGGCTAGAGAGAATGGACAATGGAATGAGTTACAGATCCAAGTATGAATTTCGAACCAAAGCACGATGGACAAAGCTAATAATGGGAAATCGATGAGAACCAATCAGAATCAGTTTTTTTTATAGAACGGAAAATATATATATATATTATTCTTAAAACCAATATTCAATTTAAATTACATATTTAGAATGGTATATATATATCACATGTAAATTTAAAATTTAAAACCTATACTCAAATCGCAATATTATATATTTAAACAATATTATATTAGAAAAATTTATACATTCTAGCTGTAAACAATATTCTGTAACAGTGTATGTGCTGCAGACATATTTAAATAACTAACATGTGCAAATTTTATTTTCGAAATCTTTATACATTAAAATAAACGCAACATTTAAAACATAAACTTACTATGTAAACATATTGTTTAACATATACATATATATATATATACACACTTACGTATATAACAGTAGAGTGTAAAACAAAGAAACAAACAGCTTGTATAAAATATACTCACAGATTACATTATATATAACATATCTATTATATACAGACCAAAACCTGTACTTATATAGCTTATATATATAAATCTATAACTAACATTATTACTGTCACAAATATATATAACTGATACATAAGTTTATATAGGCTTATACAATAAAATATGACTTATAAAGAGACTTATACTTTATAAAACACAGAATACAACATAAAATTCAAGTCAAATCTGTCACAATGTATAACTCGTATAAACTATACTTATTATAATCCAAGTATATACATATGAATTACTATATATATATATATATATATATATATATATCTATGTGTGTGAGTTAACACCTTTCGAAATTTTAACATAGATTCAAACATACTTATTATAACAAATAACATGTATGGACTCAGACATCTACAACTTGTATACGTATATATATGTAAACTATCATGCATATTTTTAGTGAAAAATAGAGATCAAACAAAGCACAGGCAAGTATATTAACAAATATAGCTATATATATATATATGAATAAAAGAAGTGAAGGGCTGACCAGAACATTTGCCGATGGCAGCGTGAAAGACGGCGGATGGAGGAAAGTGATGATGAGGAGGAGACTTGCGTGATCTCCGGGGGGCTGTTGACAACTAGGCTTGGCACTTGGAGGATAGGTTGTGGTGGCTGCCTCGAAGCAAAGGCAATGGATTCGATAAGGAGGGAGAGCTTCGGTGGAAACTGGGGAGGGGAGAAGGATCGAAAGTTGTTTGTGGTGAGAGAGGAATAAGGGATCGAAGGGAAGAGGAACGAGCATGCTACAGGCTAGAACGAAACAAACATACATTTTTTTTGAATAATGGGCAGAGATAGAGAGGGGAACGAAACAAGGTTTTTCAAAGCAAAGCAAAAAGGCAAATGAACAGGTAAACAATGAAATGGCAAAATAAATTGAGAACTTGGAAATAGCAAGGGTCTTGTATGTTGAATTCAAGAAAAATTAAATGCAAATGACCATTGGAATTTACACAGTGGCTCAACGAACAAACAAATGAATTCAGAAAGTTCAAAGCGGTACCGACACGTATGACCAATTCGCAGCTTCCGCGGCGTATTAGACTTCAAACACAAAATCGAATATACCGCAGGGATCAACACGACGAGACAATCAAAACAGTATACAGATATAAGTGGTATGATCATCCTATCAAAAATCGATGTCGGTACCGAAATGCTGCTAATTTGCCGAAAATAAGATAAACGGAGCAATAGCAGTCCAAATTTGGTGAAACAAAATATGACGTCTCACTCAGAAGATGATTTACAAATTTATTATATAAAAATATTCAAGTTTGGAAAACATTTTATCATCATCAAATAGTAACTGATTTAAATCTATAAAATAATTACACAATAAAATAAACTTCCATATTATATGATGAAAATTTACCACTTGCTACGTTTAACTAGACGTATTCCATAAAACACATTTTTATTTCAAAATTTTATTATTTAAAATATCACAAAAATTCATTTAAATATATACGTAATTAAACAGTTAAATTTTACTGGTCATTACACTCTCCCCCACTCAAAACTTTTCGTCCCCGAAAAGGAACGAGGTAGGAGAATAGAAACAACCCGAAAAAAAATATTAAAATTCAAAAGAAACAATAAATTTTAAAACCATATAAATTTCAGTTTAAATTAATTAATATTCAACAAATTGGTTTCAATTCAAAGTAATTTCATTTAGTTTATTTAATTTATTAATTCCTTCAAAACATAATTTATTTTATTTATCTCGTCTTTTATTTAATTAACCTATTATTATATTTATCTCTATTAACATTTTTATAATTAAAAATTAAGTGTATAACATTTATTATAACCACTCAAATTTTATTTATAAAATCGTCTTATATTATGTATTATCCAATTACATATTCAACTTCTGAATAATTTAGGTAAGTTATATTAGAATGAAATTGGGTATTATACAAGTAAACTTTTCCCAACTAAATTATTTCAAATTTAATATTTATTCAAAATTTTGGCTTCATTTTATAATTAAAATCGCCTTTAATCATAAATTTAAGAATTAAATTTTCGATCATCTTCAAACAATTTAGAGATAAGTATATATATCCTATATATCAAATCAAATATAAAATCATATACCTATAATAAATCAAGTCATACTCAAGAATTTAAATCAATTTATTTTCCAAAACAAAAGTGTAGCAAAGCTACGAATTGGTCTCTCCACTTCGAAACTCGAAAATGAATGCCGATGATGCGGCCGCCATCACCGAAATTATTTTCCAGCGACAAAAGAGGAGAGCACTGGTTTAAACATTTTAAAATTCTTTGAAACGATTTCTATTTGAAAATACTTTAAATAATATACACTTTAAAACTTTAAAACCAAAGTTTGAAATCACCAGAAATTAAATTCTCAAATTCCTGATTTAAATTCATTTAAATTCCAAATCAATTTATAAACCAAGTTTTTATAATTCCATTTATTAAATTTGAAAACAATATTGTATCAGTTTGCTCTGTTCGAGTGGTTTGGAAATCCTATCGATATTGCTGATCAGACGAATCGATCAAAAACCCAAATCAACATCAACAACTCAAACAACACACTATAAAACATTTTAATATTAATACAAATACACTCCCTCACTCGATGATACAAATTGATTTCAAAGCAAGGATAGAGATCCAAATTAAAGGGACCCAAATCAAAAGAATTCAAATTCGAAGATAGGCTCGAAACGAAGATAAGATAATTAAAAAACAAAGTAAAAAGATGGATATACTGATATTAATCGCGGGCGATCCTAACTGGGTCAACCGTGACTTCAAGAATAAGATTGATGCAGAATTCTGAAGCAGATCGACATTCGATCGCAAGAAATAGAATTCGGGCATAGCAAGAGATACCAGCATCTAAACCGAGGGTACAAAAATCTCTGGTAATTCAATGCCTGTTATAAAGGAGTTTCACCCCCTGACAATTCATACAGTGGAGCTATGGGATGCTCCAGAATCAAAAGAATACGAATAGGGAGAGACAAAGATGGATTTTGGAACCGAGGGGAACGTTCCAAAATTCAAAGGAAATCGGGTCAAAGAGGAAGAGATTAAGGCTCGAACGAAAGTGATTCTGTAATCAAATTTACTACACATGCTAAGTTTTGCCTAAAACCAGAGCTCTGATACCACATGTAACATCCTGATTTTTCATGCCATTCGCATCCGCACATGTCAGACTTGAATTGCTCAAAATATCAGATTGTTAATTTATATTCGGCAAAACTCAGCACATACAGTAAATAAAATAATCACAGAATCACAGACACAGAGTAATATAACAATAAGCAGCGAAAACAAATGAATAGTAGTTCATGAAGCAACTATATATATAACAGAGTTAAAACAAGATACAACAGAAGTCTCGAATACATAGAAATCTCAATACAACAGTCAAATACAAGATCAGAATACATCACCAGAATCAACTGAATAACTGCAAGCTGAATAGATAGATGGATCTCCAAGTGAAGCTCTAACTCCGAAGGTGAGTCTCAAATGCTGTGACACTCAGTCTGACCCGAGCGTAAAGCAAAACACAAAACACTCAAGTCAGGATTAACATTCTTATATCAATAAATCCAACTCAAGTGAAATATCAATTGAAATACAAGTAACTCAAAGAATGTTTGGGATAACCATCCTCTAAGGATCTATGGAACTATCTACTATGTAGTAATATACGCTATTATAATATTTCTATAGTAAAGTAACTATTAAAATAGCGTTAAGGCGTTACCCATATCCCCCTTAACACATTTTTATATATTCCCATAGTCTATATAGTACCGTAACTTCCCGTAAACTGGGCTTATCTGTAACGACCCGTAAATTTTCAATAATTAAAACTGTTAATTTAATGATATTTTTGAAATTTAATATTGAAGAAAATAAAAATTTGTGAGTTATTAATAAAAGTTGTAATAATGTAATAATGAAAATTAACTAAAAGGAAACGTAACAAGGTTAATTAAAGTTATTAATTAATGAACTTGAATGAAATTCCCGATTAAATAAAATAATTTAAATGTTATGACTTGGTTATAAATGGAGTATGAGAAAGCATATGTAATTTTTGAATTAATGCGTGAAATAATATAAAAGATGGTAATTGTTTGTGAAGAATAAACATGCAAGTTATAAAGGGTGTAATTGTGACAAATGGTTGTTGTTACCAGTTAATTTACCAATTACGAATAAAGGTAATTAAAGGTTACTTTAATGATAATTAATATAATAACGAAAAGTGTGAATATAAATTTAATAGAAACGTAGATCTATTTATAAGGTAATAATTGATGTAATAAAAAGCATGAAACCAAGTAAATAAATTTATTGAGAATATTAATCATGATAAGTGTATATATTTGGCAAAATTATTGTAACGACCGCGATTTTATTACCGTCGTAATAAATGTTTTTAAAATCGGTAACGACCGTAATTTTTAAATTACTGTCGGAGCGAATATTTTAATAGAAAAAGAATATAGTGTATATTTTGCATTATTTTTCTTTTTACCTTTGCATTTTTGACAGTCCAGAAATAAACTAAGTTAGTATATTTATTTTATTTCATCCATATGCGTGCGTCTTCATTCACATAAGCATGAATTCCAATTACATGCAAACTGTGAAAAAAATTTAAGTCTAGAAGGGAAAGCCGTGTACACATTCTGGTGTTAAAGCAAATGCATAAACAAAGTGGTGCATACTTTAGCATTTGCCGTGAACATAATTTTTAAAACAAAGTGTGAACGCATATTTGAACATTGCTACCATCTCATAAATGCAGTGTCCTTCCTCCCCTTTTTTCACGTCTACAATAAATGCTTTGGTACAAAAACTCTTTTCAGCACTCCTCATATTTTTGACTTGTTAATAATATTAAAAAGAAGATTACTACAAGATTCATTTTTATTTTCGATTTCCTTCATTGTTCAGTGCAAAAATCAATGGCGGTTCGGAGTTGTGTTACAATCGCCCAATAGCTATCTGATTTGGAAAACAATCTCAAGTGAGTGCAAACTCACATCTATTTTCAACCAAATCTATAAATTCTATCAGTTTTATTTATTTTGGCGTGCAATTTCTTTTACATAAGTGTGATCTTTGATGGGCCTAAAGGAGTTGGTCATTTAAAACATACAGTGAGTTCAAAACTCATTTTTCTAATTTATAGAATGCTTCGTGTATACTTGTGCTGAAGATATTGCATTGCACTAAGTTTCAAGTTCAGGTTTTTTTGTTACTGTTATATACATAGTATTGCCAGGTCTTACTTCATTTGTCTGCATACGTGAGTTATACAAAATGTTGTCCAGGTCTCGCGTGTGTATGTTTCTTTTATTTGGTTACGTGCGCGTATTAGCGTGTTCGTGTTTTTTTTGTTGTTACATGCTGCGTGTATCAGTTTGAAAAGAAAATAAAAATAAAACCCAGTTGTGCATTTCACTAAAAATTCTAGTTCAGGCACTTCATCATTTTTTGCAAATCTCTCATATGCGTGCAATAAAAAGGTGGGCTTTTACTTGTATGTAATATAATATATGAGTTGCTAAAAGTTATAAAAGTGAGCTTGAAACTCAATTATAATTGAAACATTTTCTTGCATGCAAATGAGTTTCGTATATAACTATATTGAAGTTTAGCAAGTCCACAAATTTTGGTATCGTGCATATTATACACGTGAGTATTGATATGGCCAGTTTTTCATGCGCCTAGACACGTTCCATTTTACTTTATACAAGTAGGATCTGATGCGTGATGGGTGAACAGGTGTACACTTAAAAATGAGTATGCCCAGATTTATATATGGGTGCAAGATGCACGAGAGTGATACACAATAGTTAGTCCAAATTTGCATGCATAGTTCATTTTTGCGTGAAAATTTTATATTACCAGGTTGCATTTTGTTGTTCACATTATTTGCAAGTGTGTTGTAGTTCACGCAAAATTAGTTTAAGCATTTTAAATTGTCTATTTCGTTGGAGGACGTACGTGAATATTGCCGGACCGTGCAATATTTTGTTGAGAATGCAGTAGCGCAGTTTACTGTACTAATATATTTTGAACCGGCGTTACGTTTTAAAACGTAATTTACGCCGTTATTTTTATAACAGAAATTTCTACGCCAGTATTATATTTTTGAAGTGTGTTGTTTTGATGACATTAATTGTTTTGACGAATAAAAAATTACTGTTGATTTGACTTCAGTAATTGTCAATTTTAAAGTGAATTTTCAAGCGGTTATCCCGCAACGCTGATTTGGTATCCGTTTTTACGGTGTTTTGTGAAGCGCAATTTCCTCGTCGAAATTGCTACAGTTGTTGCTGTTTTTAACCACGTATTTTAAAAATCATTTTAAAATAAAAGTGTTTCCAAAATTTTTACAGTTTGCGCTTTCAAAAGAATGAGGAAGCGATTTAAACGCTTCAGAAAAATTGAGGACTATAAACCCACACTTTTACTGATTCGCTTAATTCCGGACTTGTCCGTTTGAGAACGTAAAATGTTATTTATTTAAAATACACAAATTTGGCACTTTCAAGGAAACGATGAAGAGATTTAAACGATTTAGCAAAAGTGCGGAGTATGGAACCACACTTTTACTATTTCGGTTAATTCCGGACTTGTTAATTGAAACATCTACTGTTTGATGATTTTGATGATTTTGTTGGGCTTTCGAGCCACTTTGTTGGACCTTCGGGTCATTTGTTGGACCTCCGGGTCAATTACCAGTACTAGACCTTCGGGTCATTTGTTGGACCTTCGGGTCATTTGTTGGACCTTCGGGTCATTTGTTGGGCGCCAAAAATCATAGTACTTGGTAGGCTTCGGCCATTTGAGATGCACGTGCGGCGTAGCTAAAACTCGCCATTTGTTGGGATCGATCCACTTTTATGTTGATTTTCTAGTTATCTATTTTTGATTTCTAGATTTTGTGAATTGTTGTTTTGAATTCAAATGTGAATTTGAAAGTTGATTTTGATGGTGTTTGATGTGATTTCTTCATTTAATTGTGTTGATTTCTTATGTTGAATAGTCTCGTTCGAGATTATTATTATTTTGATTGATGTTGTTTATGATGCATTCACTTCTAAGAATAAATTAGACTGATCCGTTTATTATTTTCTTTTAAATAATACTCGGGTCAGACCGAGTTATTTCAGGGTAGTCTCTATCTCTGATTCAGTAGCAGCTTCAGCTTTTGGGATTTCGCATCATCTTTTGTCTAGCCTTCGAGGAGTTCTTTTGGTTTATTGACTCTCATCTTATGTATGTATTGATGGATATGTATATGTACATTGTGTTCATGTGAACTATCGATTGTTGTAGCATGTATTCCAGACTTGTCTTCCGCTATATATCTGATATTTCTATTCTGATGTGATTATACTATCTGTGTTATTGTTATTATGAGTTGTTCTGAATTTTCTTAAGCCACCGTAGTTTCGTTTTAGATTTGGATTGAATATATATCGTTGGGAGTAATTTACACAACTCCTATCGATGTAATCAATACTCGTCTAAGGCATAACTTACGGATGGTCGCTTCTAACAAGCCTTATTCTTCGCAATAGCAGACGTTATTCCTTATAATAACCTTTGTTATTGTGAGCATAGAGGTGGGGCGTCACAATTATAATGATGGAACTTTGGATATATTAATGTAATGAAAGACAAACAAATAGTAACTAAGTTTATAAAGTAATAATAGACTTGATTAAAGGATTGGAATTGAATCTAATTAGTTTATTTGGAATTAATTTAAAATTTAATTGGATTCAATCCATAATAAATGCAGTTAAATACTATGACAAATTGATATTAGGATGAATTGGGTAATATCAATGTAATAAATATAACCAATGTCAATTTCACCCATTTGTGATAATAATAGATTGAAGAACAGGTATGGAAGGTAATAATGTTAATGCAAGTTAATGAATAGCTAATTTAGTGCAATATCAATTAATTGAAACAATTGTAAGTGTAACGACTCGGATTTTCGCGCTCGAAAATCAACATCCGTACTTCACCTTGTACTCGAATGCCGTAGATTCGACCGTTCAAATCCGATTCGCCGGAGCTTATAACACAGTTAAGTAAACAACACAACGTAATAAAGAGAAATAAATGATATCATATACAACTCCAATGAATACAATATCCAGTATGATATACAACAATGATATCAATATGATACAACAATATCAGAGATAACAAAAATGATACAGTGGAAGTAACAACAAATGGAAGAGATCTCCAAATGATCAATCAGAGAATGACTCCAATAACTCCAATATCAGCTCCGACCACAAAGAGAAGCAAGTGCAGTCCTGAACTCCAAGAACTGAACCAGCTTGTAACAACCCGGAGTTTTACAACAATTATTTATCATCCAAATGACGATTAAATCGTCTTGTTAATTGCTATTGCAGTTTTGAATCGATGTGGAACTCATTTTATAAAAAGTTAGCTATCATCATTAGACGATTGAAATTGCTAACGAATTTCTATTAGGAATTCTAATCGAATTGAAACTTTTTTAAGTTGTAAAATTCTTTTAACAATTTGTTAAGGGGTTCGGGCTTTAAAATTTAATTTCTGGACCAAGATCCTTTGGCTTTGGGCTGTAATGAATATCAAAACATATAACCGATCCCCCTTTTTATAATTTCTCGTTCGTTTAAACCAAGGCCCATTTTAAAATCATTGGAAAACCCTAAAGAAGGCGTACGAAGGAAAGGCTAATGGTGCCTCTCGTTTTTCGTCCGTTCCTCCTTTGGATTTTCTCCGCATCGCAGACCCAAAACATTATGAACGAGGGCGAAATAATGGAAGCTAGGGTTCGATCGACCTCATGGCCGCCGCGACTTGTTGTGGTATGGTGTTATTTTCTGGAGGCCACCGCTTCAACTTTTAATTGATGGATCTGCGCCCTCGAACAAGGTGAGTGAATTTCTTCACTCACATCGAATTCAAACTTTAGATGGTTTTTGTCATGTTCGAATTCGTGATTTACATTGCTTGATTTCTCGGCCGTTCGGTTCTATTTCGATGGTTGATGAATTTTTCTAACCTAGCTCGATTTTTGGATTTCCAATGCTCTGTTTTAAAGTGTTTCTTCTGTACTGAGCTGGTTCTGGCTTACGTGAAACTCTGCTTATTTCGGCCATTATGTCTTTAATTGTTGCATCTAATTGTTGATGAAGTTTGACTGTTGAACTTGGTTGTGATGTTTCATAGTTTTGGTTCAATCTGATTGTAGTTTTGTGCACCTTGCATTTCGTGATCGCTGTGTTGCCATAGTAATCCCTCTAGCCATTGTGTTCATCTCTGTTAAATTGGGGTTCGAAGTATTGATTGTGTGTTGTTTTAAATTCACTAGGGTTGCATACTTGGTTGGTTTATAGTTTTGGATTGAAATTGTTACCATCGAATTTATTTGACTATGTTGAGTTCATTGTGGCCACCTGGATTTTGATTTCGATTAACATCGGTCACCTGATTCTGTTTGTTTTATACAAATGTTTGGGATGATTTACGACTAGGTGCGTAACCGTATATATTTTCGTTGGTGTTTCATTTTTGATTCTAGTCATTATCGGTTGCTATGAATTTTTCGGTTGGCGTCGGCTTAGACTCTGATTAGTTATTCCATGGTTGGCATGGTTATTCTGTGGTATATTCGACTTTGACTTTGTTACACTATGGTATTGTAAGAATCATTCTTCAAAAACAATTCCTTTTTGACATTTATTTGGTTCGAACTTGATACTTGCTGTTTTGTGACTCTGGCCTTGGGTGTGTGTCTCTCAACTGGACCTATTGGTGTTTCTTTATGTTGATACTTTTGTAAAAACAGTCTTTGTTCTAAAACTGTTACGTGAAAATGCTTATTTTGAACTGTTCGCCTATGAGCCTAGATTTCATATTCATGTGCAGTTAGCTTGATGCTTTGTTCGAAAGTGATTTTTGGTAACTTGTGTTTCTCATATTACCTCCTGTGAGAAGACAATAAATTTGACTTTACATCTTACCTTGTGTATTGTCACTGCATACCTGTATATCCTATAGTTCACTGTATCATAATTGAGGTAGCTGCATTTCAGGGTGTTTGCTGTTTTCATGTAGCATGCATTACTCATATTATTCCTTGGTTGTAGTTGGTTTGCATCACCAGTGGGTATTTGAGTATGGGTCATTTGATTTATTGGGTGTTCAGTTCCACTTATTGTTCTTGTTTCACCCGAGCTTTGTTCAAGATCTTCGGTGCATTATGCACTGTTTGATGGATGTCTGATTCATTGTTTTCATACTTTGGGCAGTAGTCTGGAGTTGTCCCTGGTGTTATTGTTTTAAATCTGAGTTTTCATTGCCAGACTTTTCTGCCTGTCTGTACTTGTTCATTTTACTAGTATCACTTGGGTATCACTTAACACGTGCTGGTTGACCTAGTTTCTATGGGTCAACTATCTCTTTGAGTTGGATTTGATTGCTGGAATTAGTTGAGCTTGGGTTGTTGGTTCTTGATTGTTTCAGATTGATTTTTGAGAATTTACAGCGAGTTGAATCCGGTCTCAAAGACCCTGGTTTGACCCTGTAAGTTTATTTATGTTGACTTCTACCATTTTGATTGCTGTTAGTTTTCACCGTCGTGATGATTTCACGTACTGTGTGGCGAGGCAATGCACGCGTGCGTGTGCTGCAGCCGCACAGAAATTTGATGTGTTTGATCATTTTGAGATTTCTGATTTGTTGATTTACACTGCTTGGTGTTATATCTGCCGTTGTCCGATTCTCTTATCGAGAAGTTGGATGTACGAGATTTCTGTGACTGTCGTCTATTTGATGTTGATTATTATTGCTTCTATGCACTAATAACTGAGTTTGAATTAGACTGACCCGTGTATTATTTTCTTTTGAATTTAATACTCGGGTCAGATCCGAGTTATTTCAGGTTGTAGATTTCCTTCTTTGAGTTGCTGTTCAGGCTATGAAGACTTTTCACATCTTTTGAAGTTGTCTCTGTTATTTTATAGAAGTCGTGTCAAATTGTATAGGTTGATATGTATTCATGTATATTAGTTGATAATGTACGTGTATATATAACTTCCAGAGTCGACAGCTGTAGTTGTATCATATGTATTGTGTCAACTATGTTGTAACTGACATCAGATATATATATATATATATATATATATATATGAGACTTTTGTTTTTATCTGTGTTCCGCATTTATATTATCTGTGTTAGTGTTATATCTAATGTCCTAAACTATTATGAACCATTGTAGTTTGTTTTATACTGATGATTAGATATGTCGATGGGAGTAAATAAATAATAGATGAAAAATAAAAAGTATATACCACTCCTATCGAGATAACAAATATTAGTGTAAGGCCAATTACGGATGGTCGCTCCTATCCAGCCTTATTCTTCGTAATATTAGACAGTATTTCTTTTAATACTCTTTGTTATTATGAGCATAGAGGTGGGGCGTCACAGTTGGTATCAGAGCTTGGGGTTTATGGACATAATATAAAACATAACTTGGATGGAACATATGTTACAACTATGGGTCGATGTTTTATTTGTACTTTGAGTCAAAACTAAAGTTTTGAAATTTTGATGAAATTTTTAAATATCTTTATTTAAAAATAATAGTGAAACTGTGTTTTGTTGATTTGATTGAATTGTATTCTGTTTATCAGAGTGCGCAGCGGAAACTGTCTTCGCTGAGTACAACTGGTAATCTTTTTGATTTAAAAATCAAAATACGAAATTGATATGAATTTCATTTGTTGTTCACATAGCTGTAGTTATTTTGTTTCTTTGAGAATTTCGAATCCGAATTGATGATTCGAAGAAATTACAAATATGTGATTTTTGTTGAAATTTCCGCTGGCTTTCTTTTGTACTAATCATCTATTGATTAGATTTTGCTGTTTTGAATTATCTTCATTGAAGATACCTTCGAATGATTTCTTTGTTCATTCTGTAGTACGTGCAAAAAAATTTGAATTGCACATTATTGCATTTACTTTACGTTGAACCGATGCTTGGTTATGAAACGTATTTTGTTGCCGTTATTTTTATAACGAGATTTTACACCAATGCTATATTTTGAAGTACGGTGTTTTATGGCATTTTGATGAATGAAAATTCTCTGATATTACATTTTGATGTAAATTTTTTTGATGTGATTTTGACGTTTTAAAATTACTGTCGCTTTGGCTTCAGTAACCGTCAAATTTTAAAAGTGGATTTTCAAGCGGTTATACCGCAATGCTGTTTTGTGACCGTTTTTACGGTATTTTGAGAAGAACGATTTCCTTACCGAAATTGTTACTGATTTACTGTTCTAATCACGTGATTGGAAAATCGTTTTAAAATGAAAATTGTTTTATAAAATTTTAACAGTATGCGTTTTCAAAAGAATGAGAAAGCGACTTAAACGATTCAGCAAAATCGAGGATTATGACCCCTTTCTTTTACTGTTTCGCTTAACTCCGGACTTGTTCAGTTGAGAATGTGAATTGTTATTTTTACAAAATAAATAAAAATTGTTTTCAGAAATTTAACAGTTTACGCTTTCAAAAGAATGAGGAAGCGATTTAAACGTTTCAGCAAAATCGAGGACTATGACCCCTTTCTTTTACTGATTCGCTTAATTCCGGACTTGTCCGTTTGAGAATGTGAAATGTATTTTTACAAAATACACAATTCTGCACTTTCAAGGAAACGATGAAGAGAATCAAACGATTTAGTAAAACACGTGGTATGGGACATGTGCGTTTGCTATTTCGGTTAATTCCGGACTCGTTAATTGAAATATTTGATGATTTTGTGTGCTTTCGAGCCACTATGAGGACCTTCGGGTCATTTGTTGGACCTTCGGGTCATTTGTTGGGCTTTCGGGCCACTCTGCGGACCTTCGGGTTAAATACCAGTACTAGACCTTCGGGTCACTCTGCGGACCTCCGGGTCAATCTGATGGGCGCCAAAATTATGTTGAGTACTTGGTAGGCTTCGGCCACTCTGAGACGCACGTGCGGCGAATTAAAAACTCGCCATCTGATGGGATCGATCCAAGATTTTATGTTGATTTTCTAGTCTTCTTAATTGATTTCTAGATATTTGTTGCTTCCAATTATCTGCAGGTAATTGGATATTTGCTGATATGAGTTCTGATTATCGTTTTTGATAATCAGATATTTGTTGTTTCTAATTATCGCTTGTGATAATTAGATATTTGCTGATATGAGTTCTGATTATCGTTTTTGATAATCAGATATTTGTTGTTTCTAATTATCGCTTGTGATAATTAGATATTTGCTGATATGAGTTCTGATTATCGTTTTTGATAATCAGATATTTGTTGTTTCTAATTATCGCTTGTGATAATTTGATATTTGTTGATATGAGTTCTGATTATCGTTTTTGATAATCAGATATTTGTTGTTTCTAATTATCGCTTGTGATAATTAGATATTTGCTGATATGAGTTCTGATTATCGTTTTTGATAATCAGATATTTGTTGTTTCTAATTATCGCTTGTGATAATTAGATATTTGCTGATATGAGTTCTGATTATCGTTTTTGATAGTCGGATATTTGTTGCTTTTAATTATCACTTTAGATAATTAAATATTTGTTGAATTGAGATTTAATTATCGCTTTTGATAATTAAATAATTGCTGATTTGAGATTTAATTATCGCTTTTGATAATTAAATATTTGCTGATTTGAGATTTAATTATCGCTTTTGATAATTAAATATTGGTTGATTTGAGATTTAATTATCGCTTTTGGATAATTAAATAATTGTTGATTTGAGATTTAATTATCGCTTTTGGATAATTAAATAATTGTTGATTTGAGATTTAATTATCGCTTCAGATAATCAAATATTTGTTGATTTTAGATTTAATTATCGCTTGAGATAATTAAATATATGTTGATTTGAGATTTAATTATCGCTTGTGATAATTAAATATTTGCTGATTTTAGATTTAATTATCGCTTGAGATAATTAAACATTTGTTGATTTGAAATTTGATTATCGTTTGTGATAATCGAATATTTGTTGATTTGAGATTTGATTATCGTTTTGTGATAATCGAATATTTGTTGATTTGAAATTTGATTATCGTTTTTGATAATCGAATATTTGTTGAATTTGGAAATTTGATTATCGTTTTGTGATAATCGAATATTTGTTGAATTTGAAATTTGATTATCGTTTGTGATAATCGAATATTTGTTGATTTGAGATTTGATTATCGTTTTTGATAATCGAATATTTGTTGAATTTGAAATTTGATTATCGTTTTTGATAATCGAATATTTGTTGAATTTGGAAATTTGATTATCGTTTTGTGATAATTGAATATTTGTTGAATTTGAAATTTGATTATCGTTTGTGATAATCGAATATTTGTTGATTTGAAATTTTAAATTACCAGTTGTGGTAATTAGATATGTGCTGATTTGTTTTCTGATTATCGTTTGAGATAATTAGATATTTGATGTTTTGTTATTTTCGTTTTTGATAATTTGACATTCGTTGATTTGTTTCTGAGTATCGTTTGGATAATTGGATGTTTACTGATTTATGGATAAGAGATTTTCTAGTCTCTAATTGAGTTCAGGTTATGTTGATTTTATTGAATTGCCATTTTCTATCTATCACTGTTGATAGTTAATATTTGCTGATTATGAAATTCGTGTTTTCCATTTACCCGTTGAATAACTGGATATTGTCAGTTTTGGGAGTTGGGACTTGTGCTTTCTAATCATCCTAGTTGATAATTGGATTTGGTTGTTTTCTAATTATCGTATCGATAATTAGATATTGCTGTTTTGTGATTTTGGTATCCTATTTATCTGATTGATAATTAAATATTGCTGAAAATTGCGTTTATTCAGTTTTGTTGTTTTTTGATTATCTTTTGATAGTTAGTTTTTGTTGAAAATTTGTGAATCTCTTTTATTGGAATTAAAAGATTACTGTGGCATTTGAATTCTCGACTTTTATTTTTCTAGCTTAACCAGTTTATGTTAGAAAAGTAATTGCTATAGACAACTTTAATTATGGAAATTGCGGGGACGCAATTCTTATAAGGAGGGGAGTCTGTAACAACCCGGAGTTTTACAACAATTATTTATCGTCCAAATGACGATTAAATCGTCTTGTTAATTGCTATTGCAGTTTTGAATCGATGTGGAACTCATTTTATAAAAAGTTAGCTATCGTCATTAGACGATTGAAATTGCTAACGAATTTCTATTAGGAATTCTAATCGAATTGAAACTTTTTTAAGTTGTAAAATTCTTTTAACAATTTGTTAAGGGGTTCGGGCTTTAAAATTTAATTTCTGGACCAAGATCCTTTGGCTTTGGGCTGTAATGAATATCAAAACATATAACCGATCCCCCTTTTTATAATTTCTCGTTCGTTTAAACCAAGGCCCATTTTAAAATCATTGGAAAACCCTAAAGAAGGCGTACGAAGGAAAGGCTAATGGTGCCTCTCGTTTTTCGTCCGTTCCTCCTTTGGATTTTCTCCGCATCGCAGACCCAAAACATTATGAACGAGGGCGAAATAATGGAAGCTAGGGTTCGATCGACCTCATGGCCGCCGCGACTTGTTGTGGTATGGTGTTATTTTCTAGAGGCCACCGCTTCAACTTTTAATTGATGGATCTGCGCCCTCGAACAAGGTGAGTGAATTTCTTCACTCACATCGAATTCAAACTTTAGATGGTTTTTGTCATGTTCGAATTCGTGATTTACATTGCTTGATTTCTCGGCCGTTCGGTTCTATTTCGATGGTTGATGAATTTTTCTAACCTAGCTCGATTTTTGGATTTCCAATGCTCTGTTTTAAAGTGTTTCTTCTGTACTGAGCTGGTTCTGGCTTACGTGAAACTCTGCTTATTTCGGCCATTATGTCTTTAATTGTTGCATCTAATTGTTGATGAAGTTTGACTGCTGAACTTGGTTGTGATGTTTCATAGTTTTGGTTCAATCTGATTGTAGTTTTGTGCACCTTGCATTTCGTGATCGCTGTGTTGCCATAGTAATCCCTCTAGCAATTGTGTTCATCTCTGTTAAATTGGGGTTAGAAGTATTGATTGTGTGTTGTTTTAAATTCACTAGGGTTGCATACTTGGTTGGTTTATAGTTTTGGATTGAAATTGTTACCATCGAATTTATTTGACTATGTTGAGTTCATTGTGGCCACCTGGATTTTGATTTCGATTAACATCGGTCACCTGATTCTGTTTGTTTTATACAAATGTTTGGGATGATTTACGACTAGGTGCGTAACCGTATATATTTTCGTTGGTGTTTCATTTTTGATTCTAGTCATTATCGGTTGCTATGAATTTTTCGGTTGGCGTCGGCTTAGACTCTGATTAGTTATTCCATGGTTGGCATGGTTATTCTGTGGTATATTCGACTTTGACTTTGTTACACTATGGTATTGTTAGAATCATTCTTCAAAAACAATTCCTTTTTGACATTTATTTGGTTCGAACTTGATACTTGCTGTTTTGTGACTCTGGCCTTGGGTGTGTGTCTCTCAACTGGACCTATTGGTGTTTCTTTGTGTTGATACTTTTGTAAAAACAGTCTTTGTTCTAAAACTGTTACGTGAAAATGCTTATTTTGAACTGTTCGCCTATGAGCCTAGATTTCATATTCATGTGCAGTTAGCTTGATGCTTTGTTCGAAAGTGATTTTTGGTAACTTGTGTTTCTCATATTACCTCCTGTGAGAAGACAATAAATTTTACTTTACATCTTACCTTGTGTATTGTCACTGCATACCTGTATATCCTATAGTTCACTGTATCATAATTGAGGTAGCTGCATTTCAGGGTGTTTGCTGTTTTCATGTAGCATGCATTACTCATATTATTCCTTGGTTGTAGTTGGTTTGCATCACCAGTGGGTATTTGAGTATGGGTCATTTGATTTATTGGGTGTTCAGTTCCACTTATTGTTCTTGTTTCACCCGAGCTTTGTTCAAGATCTTCTGTGCATTATGCACTGTTTGATGGATGTCTGATTCATTGTTTTCATACTTTGGGCAGTAGTCTGGAGTTGTCCCTGGTGTTATTGTTTTAAATCTGAGTTTTCATTGCCAGACTTTTCTGCCTGTCTGTACTTGTTCATTTTACTAGTATCACTTGGGTATCACTTAACACGTGCTGGTTGACCTAGTTTCTATGGGTCAACTATCTCTTTGAGTTGGATTTGATTGCTGGAATTAGTTGAGCTTGGGTTGTTGGTTCTTGATTGTTTCAGATTGATTTTTGAGAATTTACAGCGAGTTGAATCCGGTCTCAAAGACCCGGGTTTGACCCTGTAAGTTTATTTATGTTGACTTCTACCATTTTGATTGCTGTTAGTTTTCACCGTCGTGATGATTTCACGTACTGTGTGGCGAGGCAGTGCACGCGTGCGTGTGCTGCAGCCGCACAGAAATTTGATGTGTTTGATCATTTTGAGATTTCTGATTTGTTGATTTACACTGCTTGGTGTTATATCTGCCGTTGTCCGATTCTCTTATCGAGAAGTTGGATGTACGAGATTTCTGTGACTGTCGTCTATTTGATGTTGATTATTATTGCTTCTATGCACTAATAACTGAGTTTGAATTAGACTGACCCGTGTATTATTTTCTTTTGAATTTAATACTCGGGTCAGACCCGAGTTATTTCAGGTTGTAGATTTCCTTCTTTGAGTTGCTGTTCAGGCTATGAAGACTTTTCACATCTTTTGAAGTTGTCTTTGTTATTTTATAGAAGTCGTGTCAAATTGTATAGGTTGATATGTATTCATGTATATTAGTTGATAATGTACGTGTATATATAACTTCCAGAGTCGACAGCTGTAGTTGTATCATATGTATTGTGTCAACTATGTTGTAACTGACATCAGATATATATATATATGAGACTTTTGTTTTTATCTGTGTTCCGCATTTATATTATCTATGTTATTGTTATATCTAATGTCCTAAACTATTATGAACCATTGTAGTTTGTTTTATACTGATGATTAGATATGTCGATGGGAGTAAATAAATAATAGATGAAAAATAAAAAGTATATACCACTCCTATCGAGATAACAAATATTAGTGTATGGCCAATTACGGATGGTCGCTCCTATCCAGCCTTATTCTTCGTAATAATAGACAGTATTTCTTTTAATACTCTTTGTTATTATGAGCATAGAGGTGGGGCGTCACACAGCTCCAGATAATCTACTAACCCTGAATATCTGAAAAAACCCAACTCTAGACTGCCCGTGTGGAAAATAGTGGGCACCCAGAGTTTAGGAAGGGAACAATAAACTCCGGATCAGTCATGGGACTGGTGTGAGCAACAAAAACAGTTTATCTTTAAACAAACACAAAAGGCTTTTAAACATTGAAATCCGCAATGCTTTTCGAAAATGAAACTACCATAAGGCCTCCCGCCACACACACAATGCAATTACAGAATTGGAGGAGATTTCTCCTTATGATAGTCAAAAATGCTTACTACGCAAAATCAAAACTCTTTTGATATTATTTCTAGTGCATAGTGTAGAAAAACATTTTGAAAGTATAATATTAATCTTAGCCAACATACAACATTTCATCGTATGCCTACTATAGCTATCATGTTCAATAGCAGGTTACCGCCACATTCCATAGCAGGTAATACAACTAAAACCATACAGGGTTCGTATTGTTTCTTTGGATTTCCAACAAATGATCAGGCTAAGGAACTTCCTTACCGAAATAGAAACGCCTCTGGAAAGACGCCCCGGATCCTAACCGGATCTCTACAAACAAAAGGCCGACGCTACCTCACGTTGTACAGCTGTAACTAGGTAACTAACACACTGATGCTACCTCACGCTGTACAGCTGTAACTACGTAACTAACACACGAGTCATGTCATCCCCCGGTCGTTACCGACCTTTATCCGAGGATCCTCAATCATAAAGCAACAGCCACAATGTATAATCAACATAGGTAAAATATCTGGGCTCCATACCATGATATCACCTTTTATCCAGAAGGAAATGACATACCCTAGGGGCGCTACCCCTACAAACCTTTGTCGCAACATTCATGTTTCGACCATTACCGGGTTGTGAGGATCGACGAAGTCTCGTTTACAAAGCCACGCTTTTTCACAAAGCCACGCTTTTTCACAAAGCAACGCTTTTTCACAAAGCCACGCTTTTTCACAAAGCCACGCTTTTCCACAAAGCCACGCTTTTTCACAAAGCCACGCTTTGATCAACAAATGATCATCAGCACTTCGTATGCCACATTACCAAATTGGGAATGTATCACTAGTAACCATCAACTACATAACCTCTGAGCTCATACGTCTCAGAGAAGGGTGTTAAGCTAAGAGAATAAATTCTCCGCCACCAACAGAAATGTATTTGATAGAAACCAGCTTTACATCTCAAAGTGTAACGTCAGACACACATCCATACAAGTCTGTTCCGGGTTCGAACAGAACCGAAGGCACTTCCGAAGAAGCCCTTGCAAATCCGGGTATTCACAATCTCGATCGGACTTTCCATCACTTAGGGAATCTCTATACCGGCGCGACTCAGTGCAGAGACAATCGATAGGTCATCCTTTCATTCTCGCAAATACCCGGTCTTCACCACCGGTCTTCAAATGCTATCCATATACGACGTATCATTATTCGGAATGGGTTATACGACACAAAGGTCCTCTCTCGGCTAAACCGAATAACTAGCGCAATTAAAAATCATATGGATACTGGGGTCTCAGTTAAATCACAGCTTAAAGACCAAAAACTTTTCATTTGAATGGTTAAACCAAATTACCATTTCCAATCTTTTAAACAAAAAGATTAAATTCAAAAACCTTCAATGGTTTAAAAAATTTCCACACTTTTAATCTTTTAAACAAAAAGATTCAATTCATAACGTTCACCCAGTTCACAAAGATTCATTCATGGATTTCAAAACAATTTCCATTTCAATTGAATTAACTCGTTAAATCTTTAAGTCAAGATTTAACTTATAGCTTTCAAAACTCATTTCCAAAGATTCATTCATAGTCTTTCAAAACATTTCCAATTCAAGTTAGATTAACTCATCCGGTCTTTGAATTCAAAGACTCATTTCATAGTTTTCAAAACATTTCAATTCCATTTCAAACTTGAAATCTTTCAACACAATTTGGAAATCCTTTCTTAAAATGAAAGCTATTATTATTTGAAAACAAATAGTTTTCGTTTCGGAAAAAATCCAGTTATATTTATACGAGTTAAAACTCTTGAATTAAATTCAAATTCCCAAATCAATACCTTTAAAATGGTTTAACCCATATATAACTTGTACAGCATCTTTAATCCCTAGTTTCAAATCATAGGATTCAATTTCAAACTTGAATTCAAATTTAAATCAAATTATTTAAATTTCAAGATATCCAAAATATCTTTAAAACTCCTTTAAAAAGCTTTTTATTTTAAACCTAAATTCCTAATTTCAAAATCAATTGAAATTAAAATTTCAATCTCAAAAATGTTAATTTTAAATTATCTGTGACTTAACCGATTTCCACGTGAAATCCATATTTGTGTGTGTAAAAGTGTAGTCCAGGGGTTTCACATAGTAGTGCAACATCATCCAATCATCACAGATTAAAATACAGGAATATAGTTGATAAGCGATATAAACTATAACGCTTTCTTTTATTCACATATCACAGATATATGTATATATATATGTCACCGATAAATAAACTACAGTACGGATCACACACAATCAGCATATATCACATATAAGTAAATTACAGCTCACAACATAAATCAGGATGTATCATAAAGCATCATATATCAGGGATATCAAACAATCAAGTCATTCAATAGAATCCAAATATCCATAGGTAAGGTCAGTTAATTGTATGATAAATTCAAATCAGATATATTTTCTTATGAATAAATTTCTAATCCTGATTAATTAATATTAATTAATTACAAATCATTTCGATTAACTATTCCTTAATCATTTAATTAATCAATTTTTAATTATTTTATTACTTTAAATTAAGTAATTATCTTCACGTAATTAATTACCTTAATTTATCAATTAACCTTAATCATGTAATTAACTTAAATCTTAATCATTAATTAACCTTTAATCATTTATTAATTATCATTTAATCATTAATTAAGAAATTGATTAATTATTCTTTAATTACAATCATTAATTAACAAATACATATAATATCCAACACAATTTATCTTTAAAAACATTAAACTTTTAATGATTTAACTTTGAAACTCGATTAATATCTTGTTCAAAAATCTCACATTGGAGAATATAGCCTACAATCTTTTTGAAACCTTATTTAGTTTAAACCAACTTTTAAAACTTGATTCATTTTCAAATACCCGAGACAAACACTTCCCTGATCCGAGCTTTACTTCGAGTCAGAGCTCAAAAATCCCGAGCCAAACTTCATTCTTCCCCCAGCCTTTCCCTCTTCTTCTTTTATAACTTTCTTCTTCTACAACCTCTTCTGTTTTCTTAAGTTAAAACTGTAGTTATACAAACATACTCACGCACCACCAGGGTTTACTCGAAGTAACACCACAACTTCCTCGAGTAACAATTCGCAGCAATCATGTCTTGGAAACGCTGACACCATCGTTGCCGTGCAAATGCACGGCACGTCGCCGTCACTCCGGCGAACCACGTCGCCTCCTGCAACCCACAAAACGACCTCACACTCGAATGTAAATCCCAATTCGACGCGAAACATTCGAGATCAGAATATCACCCATTCGCTCGAACCAGCTACTCGAACATTCCCAGAGAAAAACGCCTCGACCCACTAACGTCGACCACTAGTGGCAACACAGCTCCGCCCACACCTCGGCCATATTCTCCTCTACCATCACCCAGACGCGCGTGCAACTCGGTCGATCCATGGTGACGAGATCACCTCGTTTTCAGACCGTTTCAACTCGAACTAAAAAAAACCCTAAACTCGACTTGTCCAAACAATTTATGCAGTAGATAATTTTTTTAGCATTTTTCCTGAATTCATAGATCATCATACTAGCTTCACAACGAATTCCAGCATCAAAAATTTATTAAACCAACAGAAATTTGTAAAAATGTAAAATCTGTTCAACTGTGAATTGCTCTTAACCTACAAATTGAAAAATCAAAACTTTTGTTTTAAAAATCATAGTTTTCCCTGATGATTCTATGTATATATTCGATTCAACAATTTGTTATACTCGAATTTTCCATGTATATATATTTTCCTCAGAACTATGAAACTTCAGACCTCTACTTGAATTTATTTTTGCTAAAAACAATTTTTTTCTACTTTGGTTTATGAACAAACAACATTTTGTATTTGAAGCCTTTAGCTTAACAGAGATCAAGTGATTAGATATTTGGGTTTTGATCAAGTTGGATGCTCTGAAACTAAAGAAACAGAGAGTTTTCATATGAGCAGGCATATTGACCATCATTCCAGAGCATCATCAATACAATATCAAAGAGTATAGGCAAGTGAAAGTGGGTTTGCTCACAAAACAACTAACTTTAGAGAGAACATTCATCAGAATGAAGATACTTAAAACAATTTGGGATGTGATGTTACTCACCTTGCAGTTTAAACATAATGAAGATTTATGCCTGGAAAAATTGATTTTTTTTCTTTCAGGTTGAAGATTGGTTTCTGGTTCAATTTCGTGGATTCCAGATCATCATCCCTAGGCCGAAGACTTTGCATTTGATGATCATTGTGTTGAGACTGAACTTAAAAACAGCAGATTACTTTTCGAATTTGATTTCCTATGTTTCCAGTTGAAAGCTTCTAGTTTGTATGATTTCCAGGCTTGAAGTTGTTCTGTTGGTTTGTTTGGAGTTTTAAAGATGTTGCTTTTGTTTTTCTCAATTTTGAAATGGAACGAACAAGAAAAAAAAATGAAGAAGTTGATAGATAAAAGAAGTTTTCAGGTTACTCATTTTGTACAGGGTGATGATACACGAGTTTGTACAAAGTGGATCAGAGATTTTTTTCTTTAGGCTGATAGTTTTTGAACATCTCGAGTGGACTAAAATGTTATGTACTAAGGGATATAGCATTAATTGCTTTGGTACCTTATGTTTCATTTGCAAGCTTATGGATGTTTATATACTTTCTTTTGTTTGCTTCATTTGTAAGTCTCGGCTGAGATGTATTATTTTATATATGTGATATAATTTGCTTTGTACAATTTTTTATTTTTGTTTTTAAAATTTATTATCTTGCAATATAAATGAATGTCTATATTAATATATTGTTTAATTTATCAAATTTGTTTATATATATATATTCCAAAATTTTATCTTATGTATTTTCATTTTTAAGCCATTTATTTACGATTTAAATTCAACTTCAATATATATATTATATTATTTCAAATTTAGTCAGATATGCTCAAATACAGATATATATTCTCATATATACATATGTATACAATATTTTAATTTTAAATGATTTATACAGAATATATTTGGATTCGGGGAAACTCGCAATCCATTTATCGTTTAATTATACAATTATAATTCAAAAATTAATTTAATTATCAATTAAATGAAATTAAAATTCGGGGTCGTTACAGTAAGGTTATAATTGATGGGAATTAGTAAATTGGGAAATAAATTCAAAGTTATATTAGTTGATGGAATAATACGTAATAAATTGCAATTTGATAGAATCAATGCTAGATAAGTAATTATAATAATTGTTGGTTGATAATTAAGTATGAATGTGAGTAAATTAGGCTAATAGTGATAATTATTAATTGTTTACCCATTCATTTAATTTATTGAATTAGATCTAAATCAATTGCATCATTTGTTTGTTAATAATAGCTTATAAGTGAAATTAAACGTAAATGGTAACAATTATTATAAGTAACCATTTATGTAGTATATTAAATATAAACTGGTAATCAATTCCAATAAATCTAAATTAAAAGTTATGTTAGTGTAAATTTAGGAAATACTGTCAATTCAATTTATAATATGACCATTGGTTGCACAAAAGGAATGGAAATAAAGTTTTATCAATATATTGGAATTTAAACTATAATAATTGGATCAATTGCAATTAAATGAAATTAAATATCTAATTTTTACGTTAATGAAGATTAAGATGAAATTTGAGAATATTAAGGTAATAGATTATAAACCAATATTAATTTCATTTATTTGATAATACTTTTTTGAATATAAGATTTAAAATCAAATGAATGGATTTATTGGCATTTCAATTGAAAGTTAATAAATTTACCGGAATTGGAATTTAATACTATAACTGCTGAATTAAGTAACTTTAAATTGATATGGAAATTTGTTATAAAGGATTTTAAATTTCTAAAGGAATACAAGATGATAAAATTTATGAATTATAGAATTTGAATTTAAATAGTGATTTAATTAATTTAATATTAAATTTTTTAATATTGGAAAATAGCCATTTTGCTACTAACTCGGATTTTGATGAAACCAGTTTTATCGGATCTGTAACGAAGAATTATTGTAGGATTTCAAGTTTCAGAACGATCGGACTTGTCGTTTGATCGTACAGGCTCGAAACGCCTTGAGATAAATTTAATTGAAATTAATTGAAATGAATTTGAAATAAATTGAATTTAGCCTAACTTCTTCATACAATGGAAATTGGACTTGAAACTTGTTCCATTGAGTTTAAAATATTTTAAAACATATATTTTGATATATGGGTTGACCCATTTCCGTTCCGAAATCGAAACGGGCTTTTCGGGTCAATTACGTTCAAAACTCAAATCAATCTTGTCCATCTACTCTATTTTCTGTTTTGTCTATAAATACCTCGTTATAAACCCTAATTGTTCCTCATTGTCAATTGTCTATACATACATCTCCTTCTTAGCTCCTCATTCCAATGGCAGACAAAACCTAATTCCCAAATTCCAAAATCTAATTTCAAAAAAAAAAATTGCAAATCTGCAGCAACTTCGGGTCGCGCTTCGGGTTTCAGAGGCAAAAACTCTGGAGATACTTCGTGTCAGGAAGAAAATGACTCGGGTCTCCGGGTCATTTTGGCAAAAACTCAGAGCAAGCACCGGGGATTTGAGGCGGCGAACCGAAGTTGAACCCGAAGTCAACCCAAGACCAGAATTTTTCAATACTCTAATTATCATAACTTTTGCATACGGACTCGGATTTGGACGCGGTTTGTTTTGCTAGGATTGTATCGAAATTCCGGACACTATGACGCTGGTTTGGATGAATTTGGAGACTGTTCAAATTTTGAGTTTAAATTGGATTTAAATTCAATTTAAATCCAAAGGTTAGTGTTTTAACCCACTCATAACTACTAAAATTTCTTATGTGTGTTAAATGAATTGTTGATGTGATTAAAAGTTTATTTATGACTGTTTGGCATATTTTTAATCATCATCTCAGTTAAATTGAATTTATTGGATTAAATTGTTAATTAATTTATTATTGCATTTAAACTGCCAGTTAAATTATTATTTGATTTATTATTGCATTTAAACTGCCAGTTAAATTGTTATATAACTTATTTTGAATATAAACTGCCAGTAAATACCTGTTATTTATTTTCTGTTCTGTATTGATGTTATTGTTGAATTGGATGATGATTGTGATAAATGGTTGATGGTTGATATCGGATGAATGGATGTTGTATTTATATTGTTATAAACTGCAAGTTGTTATGCATTTTTATTTCATTCGGGATTGCGGTTTGAAATGATATATAACCGTATTTTTATTTTTAAATTGCAGATTGAAATGATAAATATCTGTATCACTTGACCATAGGATAGAAAATCATATACAGACACCATCGGTATATATATATATATATATATATATATTTGGAATGATTTCTATGGGTTTTGGAAAATAAGGGTTTATATATATACTAATTTTGATATTATATAAATATTATTTTATATATAGTTAAATTCTAAAATTTAAGCTATGTATAACTTGATGATGTTTTAAGTTTGATTTACGAATATTTCAAGTTTGAGCTTTATTTAAGGGATATTGAATTTATTAAATAAATATTTCTAAACTAAATAATAGTAAATTGAATTAAGGTATATATAAGATTATCATATTAGGTTGGGAATTTTGGAATATTTAAAGACTTGAAATATATCAAAATTGAAATGTTTTATTTAAATTAAGGTATTATTGTTTTCAAAGTGTTGGTTTTCGAAATTGTTATAACTTTGAAAGTAATATGGTTTGAAAAATGAATTTATTTGAAATAGAATTTATTTAAGAATTATCTGTGAATATATTGATTGGAAACCTATTGAAAATGAAAATTTAGAATATGACTTCAAAATGTGGTTTGGGTTTAAGATGATTTAAAAGAATATTTCAAGTTTATCTAAATTAAAGAAAGATTGGTGATTGGAAATTGGGTTTTATTTAAATAAGATATTATTGAATTGTTTTGGAAATGGAAATGATATATTATTGAATTGGGTTTCGAAATGGAAATAATACATTGATAATTTGGGTTTGAAATGGCAATAATATTTTGGTTTTAAAGTATATACTATTTTGAAGTAAAGGATATGGTTTGAAATGGTAATAATATTTTGGGTTTTGAAGTATATACTATTTTGAAATAAAGAATATGTTTTGAAAGGGCAATGATTGTGCTTTTAAAAGTATATATATTTTTAAATGACCACGGTGTTATAATAACGTTTGATTGTTAAAGAGACCGGGATCGGATATGGACATACTCTCTGTCGATACCGAAAACCACTTTGACAACTGTGTACGCGGTGGAGTTTCCAGAATGAAGTAGGATGGTGGCGACGATCCTAAGGTATATACGTGGACCCAACTCCCGTGAGTTGGCATAAGGTGGCTAAAACAGGAGCGATCTCGGACCAGTGAGGTAGCACCTCTTATCGGACGCACTTCTTCGATACCATTCTATTACTTTGTGATTTTTGGTGCCCACCCTTCGATTTGGGAGTGTTGTTCGAGGTGGAGCGGTAGTGCCTGGTATGCATTTCCATCAGTCCATGTGCGTAATTGGTATATATATCTACCCTGGCATTGCCTTGTGTGCCGTGTCACCTACCATATCGAGCTTTACTATGAGTTTCTATTTGTGTTGTACCTATAGAGTATCTTCTCGTAGCCTCTCGGGGTCTGCAGGTACTATATAGACTACTGGCACTATTACGTGTTAAGGGCTATATGGGTAACCCCTTAACGCTATTTAAAAGTATGTTTATTTTATTATTAGACATTATTATAATAGCAAATATTACTACATAGTAAATAGTTTAACGGATCCTTAGGGGATGTGAATCCCGAGCATCTCTTAAGTTACTGCACTCACGTTAGACACTGGATAGGAGATGTCAAACCCCGTAAACATCTCTGACGCCGTTCCACTCATATATTTATCATTGATTTAACTTACATAATATCTCTTAGTTCTGACTGGTTGTTTTGTCTTTTCAATTCGCTCGGGTCAGCCTGAGCATTTCAGGATTTGAAGGCCCTATTCTTGGAGGACGAAGACGAAGATTTTATTACTACTATTTATTATATTCCACTACACCACTGTATTCCGCTGCATTATTAATATTCTCGGGTATGTGTAACTCTGATATGTATTGTATAAGTATAATCAAATGTTTGTAAAACAGCTTCATGAACTGTTATTTGATTATTATATTTTATCGTACCGCTGCAAGATTCTATTTTGTTTCTTTTATTTCTCCACTTTTTCTTTATTACCCCATAACAATCCGCCCTTCTATATGGTTTAAGTTGGCACGTGTGTCTGCTTAAGCGTACAAAAAGGCGGGATGTTACATATGGTATCAGAGCTTTTGGTTTAGCGATAAACCTTTGCTTTGTGTGGTCTGACTCTTTATCAGTAGGGTAGTAATACCCTATGATGAGTCGCTGAGTGTATATATATGAGAGAGCGTATTTGTTAGTGTTATAAAAAGGTTTTAATGTTGTGTTAATTTGTTCCGTTTTGTATTTATAAATTCTGGTTGATGCATGGGACGCTATGACATCAATAGGGATTTCTAAACACTTAATAGGACAGACCGACATAATATTTGGTTTAAAATATAGGTGAATGAAATAATTTTGCCTATTGTATATTTTATATATAAAATAATATATTTTCTAAATGATATTTTTGGGTGTAATGTATTTGTTTGTTAGGTATTAAAATTTTAGATATTAGTTGAAAATAAGATTTGAAAATAAAAATAAATGAAAATTGGAAATTTAGGACTTAAGTTCTGGGATTTTGAAAACTTCTTTCAATTGATTTTGGAATATAATAACAATATTATTTAGAAGTATTTCCAAATATAAATATTTCAATAAGATTTGAAAGAATTATTTTCAAAGAAATTTGGAAAGAAATAAATTCTGTACTCCCATCTCTATCGCTGGAAAATAATTTCGGTGATGAGTGGACGCGTCATCGACATTCATTTTCGAGTTTCGAAGTAGGAAGGCCACTGTAGTAGTTTTTACTACAGGTTATTTTGATAAAAAGAAAATGTAAATTTTAATTGTTTTAAATATGATTGGATATATATATTGTAAGTATATACATTTATCTATTATTTTAAAATGATTTGAAATTAAACCCGGTATTTAAATTCTTAAATTTCCGTTAATTAAAAGCTTCTATTAGTGTAGGGAAATGAAATTCAACTAACAAATTGAAACCTCTAAAGGAATAAGAGATTTAATGCTAAGTTTTAAATGGAATTAAAAGAAATTTGAAATTTGGAACCCATAAGAAAAACGATATTATTATTGAACATTAAATTAATTAAAGGAAATAGGATAAACTTGTGTAGCTTTCAATTACATCCTTAAAGGAATATTTATAACTTACCAATATTAAAAGTTCTAATGCTTATAAGAAAGTGTAATAGAAAATTTTACAAGTAAACCTAAAGGTAATGAAAGTATTCAATGAAATTCTTTAGTAAATAAGAGTTGGAAGTTATAGTTGGTATAAACTTAAGTATAATTGAAAGGCTACTAATTAAATAAATAGAAAGGTAAGTATTATAAATAAATGGAAAAAAAACTTAAGTTAATTGATATGCAAATAAATTTAATCAAACATGAAGACTATAAATAAATGAATGTTAATAAATGGAATTATGTAATAATAAATGAATGAATAAATATAATGCAAGAAAGTAGGAACTGATATGACATTAATAAATGAAATTGAACATTTGTAAGTAATAAATGAAATAAAATGAGATGAAATTAATAAGAATGAACTTAATTTATTGTTGAAATTGTTGTTTGTTTTGGTTTATGAGTTGTTTAGGTAAAGGATACTTTTAATTGCTTAGATGTATGAATAATCTATTGAGTTATTTAAGGTTGTTGAGTAAATGGAATACTTCATAGTTATTTGTCATTCTATGTGATTTAAAGTGTCTTAACCCCGAACAAACCAATTGTTTTATTTTGCTTGAATGGTTGATGTGTATATGATGTGTATGCTGTTGGTTGCAAGTGATTGTTGTTGTATTGATTTGTTGGTTAGAGGTTGAAACAAATTTAAATATTTTATTTTATATAATTATTAACCCTTTTTAGATTATATAAGTGAAATACAGGTTATGGAAGCAATTGCTTGTAACGACCCGACTTTCCAGACCCAGAAAATCGAACCATTTTAGTTAAGAAGAAGAGGTAGAAGAAAAAGAAACAGAAAATCAACAATAGAATCTCACATCGCAGCGGAATATAATATAATATATATATTAACCGCTCTTTACACAAATCAAAACTATATCAGTTTTATACAATATATCATCAGAGTATACATCAGAGAACACATAACATACAACTGGACAATAACCATATCATGTCCTCAATACAACAGAGTACAACAATCAACACAGCGGAATATATATATAAACAAGTACGAGAGATACGTCTCGCCATCCAGCCCGTCTCCTGAGCTCTACAGCATCATATCCTGTAATCTATAATACTCGGTCTGACCCGAGCATTATATAAAACAATACCCGAGTCAGTCTGGAATACCAGCGTGAGAAAATCACACTCAAATTTATTATTAAAGTTTCAAAATCCTTTGAAACAAAAGCATCTCGTAAGACCACGCCACAAATAAACATGTCGGGTTTTTACCTTACGATAGCCAAAACACTTTTTATAAAAATCCTCTGATATTATAATAGTGTCTATTTACAAATACTTATTAAAATAGCTGAAATTGTTACATGATTAAATTCCAGCATACTAGGTATACAAACAAAACACGTACAAGGCACGTAGGGAGAATGGATTTCCAACGAATGACTAGGCACTGGGGTACCACCTGTCACAGTACGTGGCCTAGATCACAGTACCGAGGAGTACGCCCGCTCCCCTGCAACACAAGGCCGGAATCATCCCTTACTGGATAATTCCAAATAAAATCACCCCACGGTTGGGATCAGCAACCGCACCACTAAGCCGAAATAAAAGGGACATCTAGACAGGGATGACCTTACTCTCAAGTGGGGGCTACCCACGAAGCCTTGCTGCATAACCCCTGATTTCCAGTCATTCCCGGTTGATGAGGCTCGAGGCTAAACGATACCTTTATAGCACATATCCCTTAGAATGCCCATCGTCCACCTGACGATGTCACGAAAGCATTCGTCCATACAAGTCCGTCCCGGGTTCGAACGGAACCGAAGGCACTATTCCTACTACATCCATTTTGGAAATATCCTCAGGATTAGTAGCGACTAGCCCTTGCACTTCACAGCTCCATCTTCGACTCCGAACACGTTACACGAAACGTACAAACTGGATCGAAGTGGTATTCGAGTCTCCAGACCTAGAATCCCGGTATACGGAAACTCGATCCCGGTCTCTTCGAAACGATCAGCGCATTTGGCCAATATTGATAGTCGGTGATTTAACTATCAATTAACATCCACAAGCAACCATCACACAATAAATAATTTCCACATTATTTATTTGCCCAAATATCTTCCCAAGATATATTTCCAAATTTTCAACTCCCTTTGAAAACAGTTTCAAAATAGTTTCCGCTTACGGAATACATTTCCAAATATTTATTTCCACTGAATCACCAAGTACAAAATACTTTTAATTTTAAATAATTTAAAAACACTTTATTTTAAATATATTATAACATTGAAATCAAACTAGCTTAATACTTTATTAAAAATATATACTTTAAAATAAACCACTTTATAAATATAAACTAAATTTCTTCTTTTAAAACATAATAGCAAATCACTTTTATATACTTACTACAATAATAGATTTTTGAAAATACTTACTTAGGAAATTAACATTTAGAAATAATCAATTTTCTAAAAACATGCTTTTAAAAACACAAGTTAGAACTTTTAACTTATATTGAAAATTGCTTTGAAAACGTACTTGGCTATCCAGAGAAATATACTTCTCATTCCCATCTTTTAAAAATAAATCAACATTTATTTTTAAACCAAATCCATATCCTTTTATAAATTCCCACATTGAATTTATATTCTCTAATATCCACTGATATTCCATTTCACTTTATAAACCCAGTTTATATCTTCAAAATCTCATTTCTCTTTAAATTTCAAATCCCAGTATTTAAATCAAATTTATAATTGATTTCCCAATTTATTTTACTTTGAAATAAATTTCCTTACTTAATCCATTTATTTCCAAATTCATTAACTTCCAGATTTTATTTCTCATTATGATTTAAAATCTTTAAACTGAAACACCAGTTTCAGATTTCCCAAATTCCTTCTTTCTTTTTAATTACATTTAAACATTGAATTAAAATAAATTATTTATTCTTTTAAATAATATCACATAAGTTTTCTTTAAATTCAATATTTCTCTGTTTATTCAAAATTCCTCTTTTCCATATTTATTAGAATTTTGGAAATCACTTTTATTCTTAATCAGATTTATTCTCAAATTTATTCCAAACTCTTTATAATTATTTTACTTAAAAATTTACTCTTTTATTTCTTTCAAAATTCCATTCTAGAGATTTTGATAATTCAGCACATCCAAATCAGTCCAACCAAACCATAACATCCAATTATCCATATAATTCATCACAGGATATCAAAAATCATATCACAGAATATTTAAACAAAATTAAATATTTTGAGGAATCCAGTTGGATCCCTCCAACCTGTTTCCATGCATCCACAGATGTTAGCACAATACCAATTCCACTTCAAGGTGGAATATCGCGGTATATGGGTTTTATAAAATATCATCCGCTATTATGCGGCGCATAGGGTCTCATCCGCTATATAAATGCGGGAATATCAACAACTCCAATATATACATATGCCAATATATATATATTGGTATATACTACTATATACCATATCAATCAATTCGATCATCCATCAATATTTAAATTTAACCAATTAAATTTAAATTATAATTTAACTGAGTGAGATTAACTCACCTTTACCCCTTAAATTTGCAGTCCATTTCCCAAACACTTCCATTCCAGCTCGTTTCTCTATTTTAGACCTTGTATAGATATTTACAGTTGATTAATATTCGAATTAAATCGAGTAATCAGTTTCCAATTTAAATTTAACAAAATGGTTTGGTTAAAAGCTAATTTCCTTTATTACATTAACATTAGTAATGTGATTTAAATTTGAACAATTAATTAAGTTTTAAACTGATTCTCTTTTATAAATCTAATTGATTAGGAATTTGGTTTTAAATTAATAATTCGATTCCAAACAAATTTCCCTTTTAATAAATTATTTCTAGTAAGTAAAATAAATTAAATAAACTAATTAGATAAGTTAACTATCTAAATATTTATTTCTAAATGAAACAGCAAGTAAAAATATTTATAAGTATCCTTATAAAATAATTTGTATCACCATTTAAAGTCTTCTACTAGCCTAAATCTTACCTACAAATAATTTCTTATCTGTTAATCTACTTTTCTGCTTTCCGATTATACATATACATGTGAAAAAACTGCATATAATATATACCTCACTGTATAATTATATTTTCTGTTTCAACCTTTAAAATTTCTATTTTCCAAATCTTCAAACTGAAATATTAATTTATTTTATTCCTTACTGTAAAATAATTTTCTGTTATACTATAAACATTTTATTTTCTTCTGTTTCCACGGCACAGAGACAACCTTATCTTTTCTCTGTAATTTAACCACAAATACATGATTCGAATTAAAATGAAACGATTACCTGCAGCAAAATCTTAAACTCGAGATCCCCAAACACACAACGCAGCATCAAAACCATATCATCGAGACCCCCCTCCAAACCTAACAGTCGTCGCCTTCATCTCGCCGATCCATTTCGTCGCTAAACCACCTTGTCTTGCTTTGCAAAGCTCGAGTCCAGCCTAGTGAATCGCCTCGTCACGTGATCGAAACCCCCCGGTCGACGCGCCTCACCGAGTTTCTAGATCTCGAACTCGAGCTCGGAAATCCATCTCAGCTGAGAACCACTCTCAGATCGCCGTGCTCCCAGTCAAACAAGTCGAGCCCAAACCTCACTGCCCCCGAAATCGCGAATATCACCTCATCGTTGTCACCACGACATCACCGCTACGGAGCGACTCCCCTCGCCACCCTTACAGTCGCGACCTCCCCTATCCCGAGCGTGACGCTGCCATGGATATGCGCACGCGGTCCCTGACTCCCTCCAGCTCGATCGCAAGACGCGTGGGCTCAGATCTGATTCAAGGCAGTCGCGATTTCCCCTTTGTTTTTTTTTTAAGGTTATGCCATTAATTTGATTTTAGGGAGGAAGGAACGAACAGACCCCTTTCTTCTTTCTTTCGTATTGAACGCGATTTAACGAAGTAAAAAGGTAGAGATATTTTGAGAAGGGAATGGCGTGCAGAAGAAGCCTGGCTACAGTATCTCTACTAAAAGGGTAAAGCTTTGATGCGAAGGAATTTCTTTTGACCGGACAAACAATATACATTATATTTAAATTTAAACCGTCTCAAATAATTACTTCTAGGCGTTTATCCACCGTACGTTCACACAACAATTCCAAACACTACGAAAATTGAAATCCGATAATAAAACACTATTACGGATCCAATGGAACTGGTTCCATCAAATTCCGAGACTGTGCCTCGGAAGACTATTTTTAAATATCGATTCAAACGATATAATTCAAAACTGAACAAAACAGTTTGAAATTACATTTTGAAGATTCTATTATCTTCAGTATTATCATTACGAATTTTTAAAGCTTTCAAAATATTTTTAATTAGCTTAGAATGCCAGATTTACTATTTTATCCAACTTCAAATAAATTTAATTTAATTATTAAATTACTCAATAATAGCGATATTTGAAATTTAAGTTTATAATTAACCTCTGAATATTTAAAATTAATTAAATATTCCAATTTCAAATATACAAAAATTCAGGGTCGTCATATTCCTCCCCCCTTAAAAGAATTTCGTCCCCGAAATTACCAGTTAGGAAGAATGATTCAATCCCCGTTAACTATTTCCCAAATTCAAACAGTTTTAACAATGCCCAAACAATCTTTTATTAATGATACACTAATCATCTTTTAACTTCCCAAACTTATTCATAAGTTCAACCCATACCACCTACTTATCCATTCAAATTTAAATTTGAATTCAATTTTGAATTATCAAAATTTTCTCAAAATTTTTCTAACTCCCTAAATTTCCGAAAATTTTTGCCAGCATCTCCTTTGCGCGGCTAGCTCGGTACAACTACAAAATGGCTCTACGGCCTCCCAATCTCAAGAAGAAAACAAAAAGCCAAGTGGCGGGATCAAAAACCCAATCAAATTTCATACAGAAATTCAAATACATACCTTTTTGTCGGGCCATTAAATTTTATCTTCTAAAATCAAAAATCCCAATTATCCATTGCTTTTATACACCTGTATATCCTACTAAGCAATAATATTCAATCACAATTCCAAAGTCATTTTATACTTTTCTTTACAAATTTTCAATATTTGTTTTACTTAAGCCCGCACGATGCACATATATCATCCGTATGCAATATCACATTCGATCGCTCAATCGATCACACAATTTCACTTCCGAACTAGTATCGTCCACCTGACTTCCTAGTGCGGACTCAGATCTGGTTTCTTGATCAGAAACCGTCATTCTCCTTGCATAGCCACAAACTATGATAGAGAATATCCAGAATCAATCAACAATCCATATCCAGGTTCGCCGTCGAAAATCGAGTGAAAAATCCTAACTCGGATCGGTATAATCACCTCGAAATTATGTGCTCGACATCTGGATCAAATAGCTATGCGAATAAAATAATATACGTACGCCTTACGTAATTAGCCCAATTGATTATCAATTATATCAATTCTCTTTTATTCACATTCATTTTGATTGTTATTCACTTAATCACAACTATCTCATTTCACAATTTACAGTTAAATTTTCTATTCAATTATTCACTAGGAATAATTTTCTCAATACCGAATTTACTTAAGAATCTCACTATTCATTTCTTAAGTTCAAGATAAACATTTTATATACTTCTTGGATTTATTTCACTTCATTCTTGAAGTTTATATTCAATTTTATTCACTTTTGTCTTTACAATTCCATTTGAATACAATTTGGTTCCCGCTTTGAATATTCAATCAGTTACACTTACTAATTAATTTAAATCTCAATTAAAAATTTATTTGTGAACCTTTCTTTCTTTAGTTCCTTCGATTTCACTTACTTTACATTCATATTTAAAATAGATTTAAATGTTCAATTTCAACTTTATTTGCTTAACAAATTTTAAATCATTTGTAGTTAATGAAAATTTTCAAAAATTTTCTAACTCCCAAAATTTACGGAAAATTTTGGTAGAGTCTCCCTTGTACGGAGAGACTTCTGCGATATCGCAGGATGCACAAATATATATATACATCGGCCTCAGGCCGGAAATCACAATATATACCAATATAAACAGTTCATATCTCCTATTTTGAACTTTTGCGTAAGCGTACCTCATTTTTAGCATTTTAAAGCAAAGCGGTTATTTATTTTAGCATGTTGTGCCATCAGATTCAGCCAACCGGCTTCCCTGAACCTGTACTAACTCAATTACAACATGTAAGTGCCAAATATACAAAGTTTATTAACCTTTTACTTACTTCCAATAGCTAACACTTGTATAACATAAGCAATATCCACTAAACACTTCCATAAGTGAATCTATAAGGTTCCAACACAAACTTAAATGCTTTCAATTCATTCACCCACCATCACTCTCAATACATTCTTATTTCGTTCCATTTAAATGGTTTACACTTCATTGCCTATATTCAACTCATCTTAATCCAAACGAACTCATATAATTACAATTGATTTCAAAACCAATTTTATTGTTAATATTAACTCATAGATTTTATACAATCTCATGTGTCAACGATGACCATCTTCAATGGATTCCGTTCAATTTATTTTGCATTCCATAATCGTATTCAATTTATTAAAATCCAATTATTAATCTAGGAACATTCCATAATTCATTTACAAACCTAACATTTGTCACATCAATTTGTATTGAGCTTGCATTTCATTTCATACAACTCGACACAACCATTTCACACTTTACTTAAGTTGTTTATTTTCGCCAAGTTATTTCAACTTCCATTTAACCAATCCCAGGCTCCATTTCTATATTTCATTATTAACTCAAATTCAACTTCCATTTATCCAATTTAAGTTCCATATTCCATTAACTAGTTAGTTATCAATTAGTTTATTCAAAATTTTATATCCAATATTTGATTCTCATATCAAAAATCATTTTAACTATTTTACTGGAGCTCCATTTATTTAATAAATTAAGTTTTGGATTATATTCATTTCCATTACAAACAATTTTATTTGGCTTATCTATTTCTCTTCCAAATTTTAGAAGTCACAAACTTATTTACATTTTCTTTTAACTTGGAATTTCACATTTTATTTAGCCAATATATTTTTATTATTTCATAAACAACTTTAAATAAGATTCCAGAGTTTAAACAATTTCAAATTTTCAAAATCATTTTTTTTGAAATCAACTACACCCAAAACCCTTTTCAATTTCAAAACTAAACTCAGTTTTGCAAACAAACACCAGCCCAAAACATCCAGGTAGCAATTTCTCTTGGAAACTCGAAAATGAACATCGATGATGCTGCAGTCATCACCGAAATTATTTCCCAGCGACCGGAAGAGAATTAATTACTTTTATCTCTTTAAAACATTTCAAATATTTTTAATTTCCTAATCTCACAAGATTTCAAATTCAACTCAAAAATATTCCTGAAATAATACCATTATTTCTCCAAAACCCATTTGAAACCATTTTCAAATCCAAAGGAATTTTAAGTCCTTTCTCAAAAATTCCAAATTTCCAGTCCATCTAGTTAAATTTAAACCTTTCTCTGGAATTCTATTTTAAATTACTATCTCATTTGGATATGGAGTTTATTCCAATTTATAAATTCCATTTATAATCTATATTTCAAATTTTATTTTATTATAAAATTTTATTCTTTACTTTGGTTATACATTTCAATTTCTAGTTAAGTTTCCATATAATAATGATAATAATTCCATATTATCACTTCTAACACATCTAAACAACCATATATATCAACTAGAATAGTTTACAAAACTTTTCTTTTATATACAAAAATAATTTGGGTAAAATTATTCCATTTACCCTATTTTTAAAACAATACTGTGTCGGTTTATCTTGTTTAAGAGTTTAGAAACCCCTATCGATATTGTGGCGTCCCACACATCGACCAGAATTCATAAACACTCAACCGATAAATCAACACAATATAAAACCACTTTATATTCACTAACAAATACGCACTCATATCTATTAATACTCTCAAAATTCCCACCAGAGCCAAGGTTGTCGCCAGCCTAAGCTCTGATACCACTGTAACGACCCGACTTTCCAGACCCGGAAAAACGAACCATTTTAGTTAAGAAGAAGAGGTAGAAGAAAAAGAAACAGAAAATCAACAACAGAATCTCACATCGCAGCGGAATAAAATATAATATATATATTAACCGATCTTTACACAAATCAAAACTATATCAGTTTTATACAATATATCATCAGAGTATACATCAGAGAACACATAACATACAACTGGACAATAACCATATCATGTCCTCAGTACAACAGAGTACAACAATCAACACAGCGGAATATATATATAAACAAGTACGAGAGATACGTCTCGCCATCCAGCCCGTCTCCTGAGCTCTACAGCATCATATCCTGTAACCTATAATACTCGGTCTGACCCGAGCATTATATAAAACAATACCCGAGTCAGTCTAGAATACCAGCGTGAGAAAATCACACTCAAATTTATTATTAAAGTTTCAAAATCCTTTGAAAACAAAAGCATCTCGTAAGACCACGCCACAAATAAACATGTCGGGTTTTTACCTTACGATAGCCAAAACACTTTTTATAAAAATCCTCTGATATTATAATAGTGTCTATTTACAAATACTTATTAAAATAGCTGAAATTGTTACATGATTAAATTCCAGCATACTAGGTATACAAACAAAACACGTACAAGGCACGTAGGGAGAATGGATTTCCAACGAATGACTAGGCACTGGGGTACCACCTGTCACAGTACGTGGCCTAGATCACAGTACCGAGGAGTACGCCCGCTCCCCTGCAACACAAGGCCGGAATCATCCCTTACTGGATAATTCCAAGTAAAATCACCCCACGGTTGGGATCAGCAACCGCACCACTAAGCCGAAATAAAAGGGACATCTAGACAGGGATGACCTTACTCTCAAGTGGGGGCTACCCACGAAGCCTTGCTGCATAACCCCTGATTTCCAGTCATTCCCGGTTGATGAGGCTCGAGGCTAAACGATACCTTTATAGCACATATCCCTTAGAATGCCCATCGTCCACCTGACGATGTCACGAAAGCATTCGTCCATACAAGTCCGTCCCGGGTTCGAACGGAACCGAAGGCACTATTCCTACTACATCCATTTTGGAAATATCCTCAGGATTAGTAGCGACTAGCCCTTGCACTTCACAGCTCCATCTTCGACTCCGAACACGTTACACGAAACGTACAAACTGGATCGAAGTGGTATTCGAGTCTCCAGACCTAGAATCCCGGTATACGGAAACTCGATCCCGGTCTCTTCGAAACGATCAGCGCATTTGGCCAATATTGATAGTCGGTGATTTAACTATCAATTAACATCCACAAGCAACCATCACACAATAAATAATTTCCACATTATTTATTTGCCCAAATATCTTCCCAAGATATATTTCCAAATTTTCAACTCCCTTTGAAAACGGTTTCAAAACAGTTTCCGCTTACGGAATACATTTCCAAATATTTATTTCCACTGAATCACCAAGTACAAAATACTTTTAATTTTAAATAATTTAAAAACACTTTATTTTAAATATATTATAACATTGAAATCAAACTAGCTTAATACTTTATTAAAAATATATACTTTAAAATAAACCACTTTATAAATATAAACTAAATTTCTTCTTTTAAAACATAATAGCAAATCACTTTTATATACTTACTACAATAATAGATTTTTGAAAATACTTACTTAGGAAATTAACATTTAGAAATAATCAATTTTCTAAAAACATGCTTTTAAAAACACAAGTTAGAACTTTTAACTTATATTGAAAATTGCTTTGAAAACGTACTTGGCTATCCAGAGAAATATACTTCTCATTCCCATCTTTTAAAAATAAATCAACATTTATTTTTAAACCAAATCCATATCCTTTTATAAATTCCCACATTGAATTTATATTCTCTAATATCCACTGATATTCCATTTCACTTTATAAACCCAGTTTATATCTTCAAAATCTCATTTCTCTTTAAATTTCAAATCCCAGTATTTAAATCAAATTTATAATTGATTTCCCAATTTATTTTACTTTGAAATAAATTTCCTTACTTAATCCATTTATTTCCAAATTCATTAACTTCCAGATTTTATTTCTCATTATGATTTAAAATCTTTAAACTGAAACACCAGTTTCAGATTTCCCAAATTCCTTCTTTCTTTTTAATTACATTTAAACATTGAATTAAAATAAATTATTTATTCTTTTAAATAATATCACATAAGTTTTCTTTAAATTCAATATTTCTCTGTTTATTCAAAATTCCTCTTTTCCATATTTATTAGAATTTTGGAAATCACTTTTATTCTTAATCAGATTTATTCTCAAATTTATTCCAAACTCTTTATAATTATTTTACTTAAAAATTTACTCTTTTATTTCTTTCAAAATTCCATTCTAGAGATTTTGATAATTCAGCACATCCAAATCAGTCCAACCAAACCATAACATCCAATTATCCATATAATTCATCACAGGATATCAAAAATCATATCACAGAATATTTAAACAAAATTAAATATTTTGAGGAATCCAGTTGGATCCCTCCAACCTGTTTCCCTGCATCCACAGATGTTAGCACAATACCAATTCCACTTCAAGGTGGAATATCGCGGTATATGGGTTTTATAAAATATCATCCGCTATTATGCGGCGCATAGGGTCTCATCCGCTATATAAATGCGGGAATATCAACAACTCCAATATATACATATGCCAATATATATATATTGGTATATACTACTATATACCATATCAATCAATTCGATCATCCATCAATATTTAAATTTAACCAATTAAATTTAAATTATAATTTAACTGAGTGAGATTAACTCACCTTTACCCCTTAAATTTGCAGTCCATTTCCCAAACACTTCCATTCCAGCTCGTTTCTCTATTTTAGACCTTGTATAGATATTTACAGTTGATTAATATTCGAAATAAATCGAGTAATCAGTTTCCAATTTAAATTTAACAAAATGGTTTGGTTAAAAGCTAATTTCCTTTATTACATTAACATTAGTAATGTGATTTAAATTTGAACAATTAATTAAGTTTTAAACTGATTCTCTTTTATAAATCTAATTGATTAGGAATTTGGTTTTAAATTAATAATTCGATTCCAAACAAATTTCCCTTTTAATAAATTATTTCTAGTAAGTAAAATAAATTAAATAAACTAATTAGATAAGTTAACTATCTAAATATTTATTTCTAAATGAAACAGCAAGTGAAAATATTTATAAGTATCCTTATAAAATAATTTGTATCACCATTTAAAGTCTTCTACTAGCCTAAATCTTACCTACAAATAATTTCTTATCTGTTAATCTACTTTTCTGCTTTCCGATTATACATATACATGTGAAAAAACTGCATATAATATATACCTCACTGTATAATTATATTTTCTGTTTCAACCTTTAAAATTTCTATTTTCCAAATCTTCAAACTGAAATATTAATTTATTTTATTCCTTACTGTAAAATAATTTTCTGTTATACTATAAACATTTTATTTTCTTCTGTTTCCACGACACAGAGACAACCTTATCTTTTCTCTGTAATTTAACCACAAATACATGATTCGAATTAAAATGAAACGATTACCTGCAGCAAAATCTTAAACTCGAGATCCCCAAACACACAACGCAGCATCAAAACCATATCATCGAGACCCCCCTCCAAACCTAACAGTCGTCGCCTTCATCTCGCCGATCCATTTCGTCGCTAAACCACCTTGTCTTGCTTTGCAAAGCTCGAGTCCAGCCTAGTGAATCGCCTCGTTACGTGATCGAAACCCCCCGGTCGACGCGCCTCACCGAGTTTCTAGATCTCGAACTCGAGCTCGGAAATCCATCTCAGCTGAGAACCACTCTCAGATCGCCGTGCTCCCAGTCAAACAAGTCGAGCCCAAACCTCACTGCCCCCGAAATCGCGAATATCACCTCATCGTTGTCACCACGACATCACCGCTACGGAGCGACTCCCCTCGCCACCCTTACAGTCGCGACCTCCCCTATCCCGAGCGTGACGCTGCCATGGATATGCGCACGCGGTCCCTGACTCCCTCCAGCTCGATCGCAAGACGCATGGGCTCAGATCTGATTCAAGGCAGTCGCGATTTCCCCTTTGTTTTTTTTTAAGGTTATGCCATTAATTTGATTTTAGGGAGGAAGGAACGAACAGACCCCTTTCTTCTTTCTTTCGTATTGAACGCGATTTAACGAAGTAAAAAGGTAGAGATATTTTGAGAAGGGAATGGCGTGCAGAAGAAGCCTGGCTACAGTATCTCTACTAAAAGGGTAAAGCTTTGATGCGAAGGAATTTCTTTTGACCGGACAAACAATATACATTATATTTAAATTTAAACCGTCTCAAATAATTACTTCTAGGCGTTTATCCACCGTACGTTCACACAACAATTCCAAACACTACGAAAATTGAAATCCGATAATAAAACACTATTACGGATCCAATGGAACTGGTTCCATCAAATTCCGAGACTGTGCCTCGGAAGACTATTTTTAAATATCGATTCAAACGATATAATTCAAAACTGAACAAAACAGTTTGAAATTACATTCTGAAGATTCTATTATCTTCAGTATTATCATTACGAATTTTTAAAGCTTTCAAAATATTTTTAATTAGCTTAGAATGCCAGATTTACTATTTTATCCAACTTCAAATAAATTTAATTTAATTATTAAATTACTCAATAATAGCGATATTTGAAATTTAAGTTTATAATTAACCTCTGAATATTTAAAATTAATTAAATATTCCAATTTCAAATATACAAAAATTCAGGGTCGTCACATTGCTACTGCTTTTGGTTTCATAATTAAGTGTTGAGTGCCCGACAAATAGGTACGTTATCGGATTATGGTTTTATAGCGTTATTTTATTATTTTCCCATGTTGGGTTATATTATTTTGGAAAGTATATGTTATATATTGTTATATTTGATATTATATTTTCTCCCGAGCCTCTCCGTACAAAGGAGACTCTGCCAAAATTTTCCGTAAAAATTTGAACTTAGAAATTTTTTGAAAATGTTTTCAAAACTTTATTAATTTGAGTATAAAAAGATTTAATAGTATAAAATTGGTATATTTTATTAAAAATAATTAATTTTGAATATTTATTTGTTTATAAAGTTAATATTTTGAATAAGATGTATTGTTTAGTTAATTCTTTCTTTTTCCCTTCTTTTCCTTTTCGGGGACGAAAAGTTTTGAGTGGGGGAGTGTAACTACCCGTAAATTTTCAATAATTAAAACTGTTAATTTAATGATATTTTTGAAATTTAATATTGAAGAAAATAAAAATTTGTGAGTTATTAATAAAAGTTGTAATAATGTAATAATGAAAATTAACTAAAAGGAAACGTAACAAGGTTAATTAAAGTTATTAATTAATGAACTTGAATGAAATTCCCAATTAAATAAAATAATTTAAATGTTATGACTTGGTTATAAATGGAGTATGAGAAAGAATATGTAATTTTTGAATTAATGTGTGAAATAATATAAAAGATGGTAATTGTTTGTGAAGAATAAACATGCAAGTTATAAAGGGTGTAATTGTGACAAATGGTTGTTGTTACCAGTTAATTTACCAATTACGAATAAAGGTAATTAAAGGTTACTTTAATGATAATTAATATAATAACGGAAAGTGTGAATATAAATTTAATAGAAACGTAGATTTATTTATAAGGTAGTAATTGATGTAATAAAAAGCATGAAACCAAGTAAATAACTTTATTGAGAATATTATACGTGATAAGTGTATATATTTGGCAAAATTATAATGATGGAAATTTGGATATATTAATGTAATGAAAGACAAACAAATAGTAACTAAGTTTATAGAGTAATAATAGACTTGATTAAAGGATTGGAATTGAATCTAATTAGTTTATTTGAAATTAATTTAAAATTTAATTGGAATCAATTCATAATAAATGGAGTTAAATACTATGACAAATTGATATTAGGATGAATTGGGTAATATCAATGTAATAAATATAACCAATGTCAATTTCAGCCATTTGTGATAATAATAGATTGAAGAACAGGTATGGAAGGTAATAATGTTAATGCAAGTTAATGAATAGCTAATTTAGTGTGATATCAATTAATTGAAACAATTGTAAGGTTATAATTGATGGTAATTAGTAAATTGGGAAATAAATTCAAAGTTATATTAGTTGATGGAATAATACGTAATAAATTGCAATTTGATAGAATCAATGCTAGATAAGTAATTATAATAATTGTTGGTTGATAATTAAGTATGAATGTGAGTAAATTAGGCTAATAGTGATAATTATTAATTGTTTACCCATTCATTTAATTTATTGAATTAGATCTAAATCAATTGCATCATTTGTTTGTTAATAATAGCTTATAAGTGAAATTAAACGTAAATGGTAACAATTATTATAAGTAACCATTTATGTAGTATATTAAATATAAACCGGTAATCAATTGCAATAAATCTAAATTAAAAGTTATGTTAGTGTAAATTTAGGAAATAATGTCAATTCAATTTATAATATGACCATTGGTTGCACAAAAGGAATGGAAATAAAGTTTTATCAATATATTGGAATTTAAACTATAATAATTGGATCAATTGCAATTAAATGAAATTAAATATCTAATTTTTACGTTAATGAAGATTAAGATGAAATTTGAGAATATTAAGGTAATAGATTATGAACCAATGTTAATTTCATTTATTTGATAATAGTTTTTTGAATATAGGATTTAAAATCAAATGAATGGATTTATTGGCATTTCAATTGAAAGTTAATAAATTTACCGGAATTGGAATTTAATACTATAACTGCTGAATTAAGTAACTTTAAATTGATATGGAAATTTTTTATAAAGGATTTTAAATTTCTAAAGGAATACAAGATGATAAAATTTATGAATTATAGAATTTGAATTTAAATAGTGATTTAATTAATTTAATATTAAATTTTTTTATATTGGAAAATAGCCATTTTGCTACTAACTCGGAATTCGATTAAACCAATTTCATCGTATCCGTAATGATGAATTATTGTAGGATTTCAAGTTTCAGAATGATCGGACTTATCATTTGATCGTACAGGCTCGAAACGCCTTGAGATAAATTTAATTGAAATTAATTGAAATGAATTTGAAATAAATTGAATTTAGCCTAACTTCTTCATACGATGGAAATTGGACTTGAAACCTGTTCCATTGAGTTTAAAATATTTTAAAACATATATTTTGATATATGGGTTGACCCATTTCCGTTTCGAAATCGAAACGGGCTTTTCGGGTCAATTACGTTCAAAACTCAAATCAATCTTGTCCATCTACTCTATTTTCTGTTTTGTCTATAAATACCTCGTTATAAACCCTAATTGTTCCTCATTGTCATTTGTCTATACATACATCTCCTTCTTAGCTCCTCATTCCAATGGCAGACAAAACCTAATTCCCAAATTCCAAAATCTAATTTCAAAAAATAAAATTGCAAATCTACAGCAACTTCGGGTCGCGTCTCGGGTTTCAGAGGCAAAAACTCTGGAGATACTTCGGGTCACGAAGAAAATGACTCGGGTCTCCGGGTCATTTTGGCAAAAACTCAGAGCAAGCACCGGGGATTTGAGGCGGCGAACCGAAGTAGAACCCGAAGTCAACCCAAGACCAGAATTTTTCAATACTCTAATTATCATAACTTTTGCATACAGACTCGGATTTGGACGCGGTTTGTTTTGCTGGGATTGTATCGAAATTCCGGACACTTTGACGCTGGTTTGGATGAATTTGGAGACTGTTCAAATTTTGGGTTTAAATTGGATTTAAATTCAATTTAAATCCAAAGGTTAGTGTTTTAACCCACTCACAACTACTAAAATTTCTTATGTGTGTTAAATGAATTGTTGATGTGATTAAAAGTTTATTTATGACTGTTTGGCATATTTTGAATCATCATCTCAGTTAAATTGAATTTATTGGATTAAATTGTTAATTAATTTATTATTACATTTAAACTGCCAGTTAAATTATTATTTGATTTATTATTGCATTTAAACTGCCAGTTAAATTGTTATATAACTTATTTTGAATATAAACTGCCAGTTAAATTGTTATATAACTTATTTTGAATATAAACTGCCAGTAAATACCTGTTATTTATTTTCTGTTCTGTATTGATGTTATTGTTGAATTGGATGATGATTGTGATAAATGGTTGATGGTTGATATCGGATGAATGGATGTTGTATTTATATTGTTATAAACTGCAAGTTGTTATGCATTTTTATTTCATTCGAGATTGCAGTTTGAAATGATATATATTCGTATTTTTATTTTTAAATTGCAGATTGAAATGATAAATATCTGTATCACTTGACCATAGGATAGAAAATCATATACAGACACCGTCGGTCTATATATATATATATATATTTGGAATGATTTCTTTGGGTTTTGGAAAATAAGGGTTTATATATATACTAATTTTGATATTATATAAATATTATTTTATATATAGTTAAATTCTAAAATTTAAGCTATGTATAACTTGATGATGTTTTAAGTTTGATTTACGAATATTTCAAGTTTGAGCTTTATTTAAGGGATATTGAATTTATTAAATAAATATTTCTAAACTAAATAATAGTAAATTGAATTAAGGTATATATAAGATTATCATATTAGGTTGGGAATTTTGGAATATTTAAAGACTTGAAATATATCAAAATTGAAATGTTTTATTTAAATTAAGGTATTATTGTTTTCAAAGTGTTGGTTGTCGAAATTGTTATAACTTTGAAAGTAATATGGTTTGAAAAATGAATTTATTTGAAATAGAATTTATTTAAGAATTATCTGTGAATATATTGATTGGAAACCTATTGAAATTGAAAATTTAGAATATGACTTCAAAATGTGGTTTGGGTTTAAGATGATTTAAAAGAATATTTCAAGTTTATCTAAATTAAAGAAAGATTGGTGATTGGAAATTGGGTTTTATTTAAATAAGATATTATTGAATTGTTTTGGAAATGGAAATGATATATTATTGAATTGGGTTTCGAAATGGAAATAATACATTGATAATTTGGGTTTGAAATGGCAATAATATTTTGGTTTTGAAGTATATACTATTTTGAAGTAAAGGATATGGTTTGAAATGGCAATAATATTTTGGGTTTTGAAGTATATACTATTTTGAAATAAAGAATATGTTTTGAAAGGGCAATGATTGTGCTTTTAAAAGTATATATATTTTTAAATGACCACGGTGTTATAATAACGTTTGATTGTTAAAGAGACCGGGATCGGATATGGACATACTCTCTGTCGATACCGAAAACCACTTTGACAACTGTGTATGCGGTGGAGTTTCTAGAATGAAGTAGGATGGTGGCGACGATCCTAAGGTATATACGTGGACCCAACTCCCGTGAGTTGGCATAAGGTGGCTAAAACAGGAGCGATCTCGGACCAGTGAGGTAGCACCTCTTATCGGACGCACTTCTTCGATACCATTCTATTACTTTGTGATTTTTGGTGGCCACCCTTCGATTTGGGAGTGTTGTTCGAGGTGGAGCGGTAGTGGCTGCTATGCGTTTCCATCATTCCATGTGTGTAATTGGTATATCTACCCTGGCATTGCCTTGTGTGCCGTGTCACCTACCATATCGAGCTTTACTATGAGTTTCTATTTGTGTCGCCCTATGGAGTATCTTCTCGTAGCCTCTCGGGGTATGCAGGTACTATATAGACTACTGGCACTATTACGTGTTAAGGGCTATATGGGTAACCCCTTAACGCTATTTAAAAGTATGTTTATTTTATTATTAGACATTATTATAATAGCGAATATTACTACATAGTAAATAGTTTAACGGATCCTTAAGGGATGTGAATCCCGAGCATCTCTTAAGTTACTGCACTCACGTTAGACACTGGATAGGAGATGTCAAACCCCGTAAACATCTCTGACGCCGTTCCACTCATATATTTATCATTGATTTAACTTACATAAGATCTCTTAGTTCTGACTCGATTGTTTTGTCTTTTCAATTCGCTCGGGTCAGCCTGAGCATTTCAGGATTTGAAGGCCCTATTCTTGGAGGACGAAGACGAAGATTTTATTACTACTATTTATTATGTTCCACTACACCATTGTATTCCGCTGCATTATTAATATTCTCGGGTATGTGTAACTCTGATATGTATTGTATAAGTATAATCAAATGTTTGTAAAACAGCTTCATGAATTGTTATTTGATTATTATATTTTATCGTTCCGCTGCAAGATTCTATTTTGTTTCTTTTATTTCTCCACTTTTTCTTAATTACCCCATAACAATCCGCCCTTCTATATGGTTTAAGTTGGCACGTGTGTCTGCTTAAGCGTACAAAAAGGCGGGATGTTACATTATCAGAGGGCACTCCATAGGTATGGTACAAAACAAACTCGTAACGGTCTCGATAATGTAGGTGACACGACACAACTAGGCAATGCCAAGGTATATATACCAATTACGCATCCGGGCTGGTGGTAACGCATAGCAGCCACCACCGCCCACCTCGGAACACACTCCCAAATCAAAATCAAGGGTGGCCACCAAATCAATCACAAAGTCAGAATATAGTATCGAAGGAATGTGCCCGATCAAAGGAATGACCTTACTTGGCCCGAGAATCGCTCCTGTTTTAGCTACCTTATGCCAACTCACGGGTGTTGGGTCCACGTAAAAACCTCAATAGAACGTCACCACCATCCTACTTCATTCTGGAATCTCCACCGCGTACACAGTTGTTAAAGTGGTTTTCGGTATTGGCAGAGAGTATGACAATATCCGATCCCGGTCTCTTTAACAACCAATCGTTATTATAACATCGCGGTCATTTCAAAATATTTTATACTGCAAAACCAAAATATCATTGTCATTTTCAAAAATCAAATCAATACGATATCATTTCCATTTCAAATATATTCACTTCCAAAATCATAGTACTTTCAAAGTTATAACACTTGCGAAACCAAACATTTGAAATTATAACACTTTGGAAATCACAACATTTTGAAATCATAGCACTTTGGAAATCATAACACTTTGAGATCATAGCACTTTCCTTTAAACAGTTTAGATATTAATAATAGTATATATAATAAAATAGTTTATAAAATAAAATAGTTTATGTAGAATAGTTATAAGTTAAAATAGTTTATAATAAAATAGTTAGTATATTAAAATAGTTTATATATATTAAAATAATTTATATAAAAAAATGATTTATATTAAAATAGTTTATATTAAAAAAATTTATAAAATAAAATATAAAATAGTTTAAATGTAGTTTAAAATACTTTATATAATAAAATAGCTTCCTCAAATTCACAAATCGATTCAAATCAACTCGAATTCTAAAATTCAAATTTAATTCAATCTTAATTCACCAATTTCAACTCAATTCAGTTTCTAAATAAACCATTTCAAATTATATCTATTTCAATTACCGATTTGACCCACAAAATATACCATTTCAATTCCAATATGTTTCAAAGGTTTAAATATTCAACATTTTCAAAACTAAATTTGATAATTCCATATATATCTTAATTTAACCTCGTTATTATTTAATTTTGAAATATTCACTTCATAAATCCAATATCATTTAAATAAAAACCCCCAATTACAAATCACTAAAATATTTCCTTTAATTTATTTAAACTTGAAATATTCATTTAATCACCTTAAACTAAAAATCAAGTTATAAAACCGTATCCTTTAAAAATATCAAATTCAATAAGTTTCAAATCGATTTAATTAAATAAAATTCTTAATTAAACACCATTTCAAATCAATTTCAAATCTATCTTTCCAACCTTAACTTATAAAAAAATCATTATAAAATATAATTTTAAATAAATACTTAAACATATTATATAATTTATTTGATATCAAATCTATTTATATTTTATTTTTTAAATTTTCAAAACATATAATTTCAAAAATCAAGAATTTGATCATATATAAAATAATATATATATATATATATAATCTTTAAAAACAATATTTTTATATATAAAACTATACACGTTTCCTTTTAAAACTCTTGGAAATCATATTCAAAAATATATATATAGACCAACGGTGTCTGTATATAATTTTCTATCCTATGGTCAAGTGATACGGACAATTATCATTTCAATATGTAATTTAAATATCTACAGGGATATATTATTTCAACCCACAATCCCAAATTCAATGTCAATGAAAATCACTTGGGTTTATCATTTCAACCCATAACGATTTTCCCTTATTCTACAAATCATTCGGGTATGTATCATTCAACCCATAGGGAATTCTATACTAACAAGGAACTTGCAGAGTGATAACAGATATGATAATAATATAACATGCATATATCATTAATATAAATAACAGATAATGGTGTCAGATGTCACATGTGAACAGATACAGATAATAGCATATATACAGCAATGTAAATAACTAACAGCAGCATATTTCAGTTGTCGTTTCAATTGAAATCAAATTTAGTAAATATAAGAACGTTAATCGTGAGTGATTGCTCACCTTTCGAGGCTAGAGAGAATGGACAATGGAATGACTTACAGATCCAAGCACGAATTTCGAAGCAAAGCACGATGGACAAAGCTGATAATGGGAAATCGATGAGAACCAATCAGAATCAGTTTTTTTATAGAACGGCAAATATATATTATTATTATTATTATTATTATAACCAATATTCAATTTAAATTACATATTTAGAATGGTATATATATATCACATGTAAATTTAAAATTTAAAACATACTCAAAATCTCAATATTATATATTTAAACAATATTATATTAGAAAATTTTATACATTCTAACTGTAAACAATATTCTGTAACAGTGTATGTGCTGCAGACATATTTATATAACTAACCTATGCAAATTTTATTTTCAAAATCTTTATACATTAAAATAAACGCAACATTTAAAACATAAACTTACTATGTAAACATATTGTTTAACATATATATATATATACTTACGTATATAACAGTAGAGTGTAAAACAAAGAAACAAACAGCTTGTATAAAATATACTCACAGATTACATTATATATAACATATCTATTATATACAGACCAAAACTTGTACTTATATAGCTTATATATATAAATCTATAACTAACATTATTACTGTCACAAATATATATAACTGATACATAAGTTTATATAGGTTTATATAATAAAATATGACTTATAAAGAGACTTATACTTTATTAAACACATAATACAACATATAATTCAAGTTATGGGTAGAAATCCAATATTCTATAATAAAAAAAACATAAACAACTATGGACAATTTTTGAACAACGAAAAACATCTTAATACATATACAAAGAAATTCATTAAATTCAAATTTTTTCTTTGGCCCAATTATCGATTAGAAGATTTAGCTTGTATGAATCGTTATTGGTTTGATACTAATAATGGCAGCAATTTCAGAGAAATATTGGCTAGTGATTGTGAGGCCCCAATTCTTGACTGGAAGGAACACCAAAGGCCTCCGCCCTTCCCTATCTATCCAAGGGAGGGAAGGGCAGAGCTTTTGGTTTTTTCATGTTGTCAAATAGTTGAACAATGAAAATAGATGGCGAGTGCCTGAAACACAAATAAATAAAGTGCAGCCGGTTGGGTCCAACCTATTCTTGAAATATACAACTCGCACACACTCCCTTTCCAAAAAAATCAATACACCAAGCACTACACTTAGATTTATTAGATTTGTTGCTAAAATATCGGTATTAATCCAAATCTGTCACAATGTATAACTCGTATAAATTATACTTATTAAAATCCAAGTATATACATATGAATTACTTTATATATATATATATATATATATATATATATATCTGTATGTGTGTGAGTTAACACCTTTCGAAATTTTAACATAGATTCAAACATACTTATTATAACAAATAACATGTATGGACTCAGACATCTACAACTTGTATACGTATATATATATATATATATATGTATGTATGTATGTATGTAAGCTGTCATGCATATTTTTAGTGAAAAATAGAGATCAAACAAAGCACAGGCTAGTATATTAACAAATATAGCTATATATATATATATGAATAAAAGGAGTGAAGGGCTGACCAGAACATTTGCCGATGGCCGCGTGAAAGACGACGGATGGAGGAAAGTGATGATGAGGAGGAGGCTTGCTTGATCTCCAGGGGGCTATTGACAACTAGGCTCGGCACTTGGAGGACCGGTTGTGGTGGCTGCCTCGAAGCAAAGGCAATGGAGTCGATAAGGAGGGGGAGTTCGGTGGAAACTGGGGAGGGAAGAAGGATCAAAAGTTGTTTATGGTGAGAGAGGAATAAGGGATCGAAGGGAAGAGGAACGAGCATGCTACAGGCTAGAACGAAACAAACATACGTTTTTTTTCTTCTGAAGAATGAGCAGAGATAGAGATGGGAACGAAACAAGATTTTTCAAAGCAAAGCAAAAAGGTAAATGAACAGGTAAACAATGAAATGGCAAAATAAATTGAGAACTTGGAAATAGCAAGGGTCTTGTACGTTGAATTCAAGAAAATTAAATGCAAATGACCATTGGAATTTACATAGTGGCTCAACGAACAAACAAATGAATTCAGAAAGTTTAAAGTGGTACCGACACGTATGACCAATTCGCAGCTTCCATGGTGTATCGGACTTCAAACACAGAATCAAATATACCACAAGGATCAACACGACGAGACGATCAAAACGGTATACAGATATCAGTGGTACGATCATCCTATCAAAAGTTGATGTCGGTACCGAAATGCTGCTAATTTGCCGAAAATAGGATAAACGGAGCAATAGCAGTCCAAATTTGGTGAAACAAAATATGACGTCTCACTCAGAAGATGATTTACAAATTTATTGTATAAAAATATTCAGGTTTGGAAAACATTTTATCATCATCAAATAGTAACTGATTTAAATCTAAAAAAAATTACACAATAAAATAAACTTCCATATTATCTGATGAAAATTTACCATTTGCTATGTTTAACTAGACGTATTCCAAATATCACATTTTTATTTCAAAATTTTATTATTTAAAATATCACAAAAATTCAGATAAATACTTAATTAAACAAATAAATTTTACGGGTCGTTACAACAACTTAATTCACATTCATTTTCATTTATACCACTTTATTCAAGTTATAATGTTCTCAAAAAGTACAATTTAATTTCAAACATTCTTTTGCTATTCAATTTATAATTTGTTCACTTAAGTTTATATTTATTTGCTCAAATAGAATTTCTTTTGCTATAGAATACAATTAAGTATTATAAAAATTTATCTTATTAAATTGTGTATTATACATATTCAACAGTTTCTGGTTTGTATCAAAATACTTTTAATTAATACTAATATTATTTTCAAAACTATTCGAACCAATTTCGAAAGTACCGGAATTGTTGAGTTCTCATAATTCTCAATTAAATTCATTTACCAATCACACTTTAAATATTGAAATTGTTGAGTTCTCATAATTCTTGTATTTAAATATTAAAGCCATTGGGTGAGATTAAAATTACTTAAGTAATTTAGTTATTAATTTAGTTAATTTGATTTTGTTTATTAAATAGCTTAACTTTAAAACCGTTTAATTTCTCTACAGGAAATCCGTTTAATCCACGGTCTTTGTAACGATCCACAGACAGTGGCAACCGGTAGGCTTTGCAACCATCCCAGCCCCACCGTGGCTTACACTGGCACCTCGCATTTACTTTTACGGCCAGCCTCTCGACTGTCACGGCCTTCGCCTAACCAACCCATCCCTCTCAGGGACATGTAGGGGTAAGAGTCTCCCGTTCGCCACCAAACCGCGAAGCGAGAACCCCCTATCATGCTGTAATATAGCAAATGCGATCCATCAATTTCTTCTCTAAGTGATTATACCTCCAAATCAACAAATGATTAATCCAAATTAATTAAAATAAATAATTAATCCAAATGAAATAAATCCTAAATCAATTATCTTAACAACTACTAATTGTACATTAATTAACTTTAATTATCTAATTTACAATTTTTAATTACAAATTAGTTAAGCACTTAATTACTAACTAACCCATCTTTAAATTTCAAATTGATTAATCTTTATCACTTAGTTAATTAAAATTACAAATTAATTAACTTTTCTTAATAAACCTTATTAAACAATAAATAAAGATTATCTGTCTTAATTAATATTTTGAAAAACTTCCTTAAACTTTAAAATCAATCTATTTTTTTTCTTATAAGACTTTAATTAAATTTTTTCTACATCATTGATTTTAAATTTATAAGCTTAATCTCTTCCTGGAAACCAACCCCGAGACTTCCCCTGGTATTACCCGAGTATTCACTCGGGTTTCTTCCCATCTTTCCCCGAGTCATCACTCTTTTTTTCTTTTCGTCTCTCTGCTTCGAGACAAATCGCATCGAACTCGAGACAAACCCGAGCAACCCTTTTCTTCCCCGATTCAATACAACTTCCTGACACGAAAGTGATACTCGTGTACGTGCACAACTGAAATCGCCACTTTCGGTTGAACTGCTGGTCGCCAACACGTCCACGATGATGCTATTGAAACTCTCGAACACTCAAAAGCTCGAACCAAACACGAGTTCGAAATCTCGTCCTCAAACCCAAAAACTGGAATAAACAACCCCTCAAACAAGTGCCTCGCTCCCCCTCTTCAGATCATCAGAGTTCGCGACTCCACGTCCAAAGCTCCCCTAGCATCCCACGCTCCTGATGGTTCCGGTCCGATGATCTCCGGTGGCCTACAGACGGCGCGGCGATCTCGTTTTTGCTCTAGACTAAATTTGGACCCTAAACCCTAATTTGCTCTCGTCCATAAGATTCTTGCAACAGATAATTTTTTCGACAATTTTCCTAAACTCTATGATGTTCAAACCTGCTTCAACCCAAATCTTATCATCCAAAGATGATTTGATCACCAGAAAATGATCAAAGAGTTGATTTTGTTCAAACTCGAACTGCCCTTGAATTTCTCAACTAAAAATCATCACTATTGTTTTAAAAATCCTATTTCCATATGTTCATTCAAATTGTAACATCAATTCAATAATTAAAAATCTTTGAATTTATCTTAAGATTTTGTTTGTACTGTAAAATTTTGGTTACAGGGACAAACCCTTCTTATTCAAGCTGAAAACAAATTTTAGCTCATGAATAAAGTTTAAACAAACTTATCTGTTCAAGATTAAAGTTTATCGGAGATTTTGGGGAGTGAAATCTACAGTTTCTAATTTGATTGAACTCTGGACTTAAGAGAACAGAGGTGTTATATTCACTCAACACACATTAAATTGAACTTATATAGATATATTCATCTATATAAGATCATACAATGCAATATTACTTAGAATTTACATATTCCAATATTCATTATTTTAAACTTCAAAATTAAGTGTTTACTCACAAACATCAGATCACTAAACCATGTTAAGAGTTTTTAAAGGAGACAATTTGCTCACCTATTTATCTGGAAAACAGAGAACACAGACATGCATAGTTGTATACAGTGTAATTAAAACTAAAGTCTAGTTGAAATCATCCATGCAAACCAATATTCACAACAATACTTGACAGATTTATCACAGGCACCAAGAAAAACAGTTTTAAGCTTTTAAAAATAAAAGTTTACTCACATGGTCAAAACAAAGAAGGCTAGAAAAACCAGGTTGCTCACCTGGAAAAGAAAGAACAGAGAAGCTTGATGCTTGAAACAGGCTCAAGTGTCTTTGCTTGCTGAAGCTTTTTAATCTTCAGTTTGAATTGAATGCTAACTTATCTTCTCTAGTTGCTTATACCAAAGTTTTAATGATATGTGCTTCTATATTTTTTTTTCTTTCTTCAGCTTTGAAAATGAACGAGACTGAAAATATGAAGCTTGATATGTAAAAGAAATGAGTTACAGTATACATATTTGTACAGGTGATATTTTATATTGTTTGTACAATACAATGCAAAGATATATATTCTTTCTTTGCTTTATCAAACAAAATCTCGGCTGAGAGGATATTTTGTAGGGTGGCTGGTTCGTGTACTAAAGACGCTGAGGTGATCTTGCATTTATGAGTTGTACAAATTTTTTTCTTTGTTGTTCTTTTACCATACTTACTTCGGCTGATATGCATACTATATGTTGTGCTAGGGTAATGGCATTAAATGCCTATGTACTTATGTCTACAACTTCCTATAATTTAAATTTCGTATGGTACTTTGATTTGTTTATGCTTATATTTCATTTGTACAAAGATATTTACTTTGTTTGTTTGACTATGCAAACTTCGGCTGTACAATATGAATATAATTTGATGTCTTCCTTTACCAGCTTTTGTTTACTTCATGTTTGTATTTGTACTGGTTTGCATTTTAATAATATGTTACCTATTTCTTACTTCTTCTACGTGATGGCTGATAGTATCTATCTTATGTACTAAAGGTATTTGCATTTGGTTTTGGTTTCATACTTGCATAATTTTTTTCATTTTGTATGTACATATTTTTCTTTTAATATGTTGTTATAATTTACCAAGTTTGGTTACCTTATGTATAATTTATAAAGTTGTTTTAGTCAGATTCTTATACTTCATTTTCTCATTATTTACTTTTTATATTTATCTTATATTTCTGGCTTAAATTATCTATTATTAATATTTTTACTGTAATACCAATTATATCGTATTTCTCTATATATTTATTTTAAAATCCATTTACTTGAAACTCAAATTCAACATATAAAATATTAAATTTAAATGACCGTTCAAATATAATTGGGAATCGGGGAAACTCGCTTACTTTATTAATTTATTTCACAGTTTTATTCAAAAATTAATTTAAATTATCAATTTAAATATTTATAAAATTCGGGGTCGTTACAGACTTCCCCCCTTAAAAGAATTTCGTCCTCGAAATTGCCAAGGAGACAAAAAGATAGATGAAATAGGATTTATCAAATCAACTGAGCATCTGTTCTGCATTTGGCTTACCAAATCAGAACATCAATAACAGATACAAGAACGAATCTGTTTGACACTTCACAAGATATTCGGGTTAACCAGATCTACGAAATATGCAGTGGCATCGGTTAGTCCGAAGGGATAACTAACCATTCGTAGAACATATCGGGACCCAAAGATAGATAGACATATGGATACAATTTCAAAGCTTTTAGTTCAGAACTAAGTATCTATCAACCATAGCAACCAAAACAAACAAGGCAACCAATACATCCAAACAACAATTTTGGTCCTTTCGGAGTTTACGTCCCATTTTAATATATCGAATCTTCTTCCTGGATCTACCAGAAACTATCGAAGAATTGAGAAAAGACGTTGAACAAAAGAGATTGATAGAGAAAAGATTACTTCCTTATTGTTACAGAATATTGACCATTTATAGTCGTATTCCCTCGTCCCCTATCTCATCCTCTTCTTGCACTCATACTTACTATCAGTGGATAGCAAGAGAATTTACTGAGGCGTACAGACAGATATCTTAAGGATTACTCATTCTAGAGTTTACTTCACTCTATCTCTAATGAGTTACTTAATGTGTTACACTCCTGAGCTAAAGTTCAACCTTAGCTCTGATACCACATGTGACGACTCCCAGACAGTGGCAACCGGTAGGCTTTGCAACCATCCCAGCCCCACCGTGGCTTACACTGGCACCTCGCATTTAATTTTACGGCCAGCCTCTCGACTGTCACGGCCTTCGCCTAACCAACCCATCCCTCTCAGGGACATGTAGGGGTAAGAGTCTCCCGTTCGCCACCAAACCGCGAAGCGAGAACCCCCTATCATGCTGTAATATAGCAAATGTGATCCATCAATTTCTTCTCTAAGTGATTATACCTCCAAATCAACAAATGATTAATCCAAATTAATTAAAATAAATAATTAATCCAAATGAAATAAATCCTAAATCAATTATCTTAACAACTACTAATTGTACATTAATTAACTTTAATTATCTAATTTACAATTTTTAATTACAAATTAGTTAAGCACTTAATTACTAACTAACCCATCTTTAAATTTCAAATTGATTAATCTTTATCACTTAGTTAATTAAAATTACAAATTAATTAACTTTTCTTAATAAACCTTATTAAACAATAAATAAAGATTATCTGTCTTAATTAATATTTTGAAAAACTTCCTTAAACTTTAAAATCAATCTTTTTTTTTTCTTATAAGACTTTAATTAAATTTTTTCTACATCATTGATTTTAAATTTATAAGCTTAATCTCTTCCTGGAAACCAACCCCGAGACTTCCCCTGGTATTACCCGAGTATTCACTCGGGTTTCTTCCCATCTTTCCCCGAGTCATCACTCTTTTTTTCTTTTCGTCTCTCTGCTTCGAGACAAATCGCATCGAACTCGAGACAAACCCGAGCAACCCCTTTCTTCCCCGATTCAATACAACTTCCTGACACGAAAGTGATACTCGTGTACGTGCACAACTGAAATCGCCACTTTCGGTTGAACTGCTGGTCGCCAACACGTCCACGATGATGCTCTTGAAACTCTCGAACACTCAAAAGCTCGAACCAAACACGAGTTCGAAATCTCGTCCTCAAACCCAAAAACTGGAATAAACAACCCCTCAAACAAGTGCCTCGCTCCCCCTCTTCAGATCATCAGAGTTCGCGACTCCACGTCCAAAGCTCCCCTAGCATCCCACGCTCCTGATGGTTCCGGTCCGATGATCTCCGGTGGCCTACAGACGGTGCGGCGATCTCGTTTCTGCTCTAGACTAAATTTGGACCCTAAACCCTAATTTGCTCTCGTCCATAAGATTCTTGCAACAGATAATTTTTTCGACAATTTTCCTAAACTCTATGATGTTCAAACCTGCTTCAACCCAAATCTTATCATCCAAAGATGATTTGATCACCAGAAAATGATCAAAGAGTTGATTTTGTTCAAACTCGAACTGCCCTTGAATTTCTCAACTAAAAATCATCACTATTGTTTTAAAAATCCTATTTCCATATGTTCATTCAAATTGTAACATCAATTCAATAATTAAAAATCTTTGAATTTATCTTAAGATTTTGTTTGTACTGTAAAATTTTGGTTACAGGGACAAACCCTTCTTATTCAAGCTGAAAACAAATTTTAGCTCATGAATAAAGTTTAAACAAACTTATCTGTTCAAGATTAAAGTTTATCAGAGATTTTGGGGAGTGAAATCTACAGTTTCTAATTTGATTGAACTCTGGACTTAAGAGAACAGAGGTGTTATATTCACTCAATACACATTAAATTGAACTTATATAGATATATTCATCTATATAAGATCATACAATGCAATATTACTTAGAATTTACATATTCCAATATTCATTATTTTAAACTTCAAAATTATGTGTTTACTCACAAACATCAGATCACTAAACCATGTTAAGAGTTTTTAAAGGAGACAATTTGCTCACCTATTTATCTGGAAAACATAGAACACAGACATGCATAGTTGTATACAGCGTAATTAAAACTAAAGTCTAGTTAAAATCATCCATGCAAACCAATATTCACAACAATACTTGACAGATTTATCACAGGCACCAAGAAAAACAGTTTTAAGCTTTTAAAAATAAAAGTTTACTCACATGGTCAAAACAAAGAAGGCTAGAAAAACCAGGTTGCTCACCTGGAAAAGAAAGAACAGAGAAGCTTGATGCTTGAAACAGGCTCAAGTGTCTTTGCTTGCTGAAGCTTTTTAATCTTCAGTTTGAATTGAATGCTAACTTATTTTCTCTAGTTGCTTATACCAAAGTTTTAATGATATGTGCTTCTATATTTTTTTTTCTTTCTTCAGCTTTGAAAATGAACGAGACTGAAAATGTGAAGCTTGATATGTAAAAGAAATGAGTTACAGTATACATATTTGTACAGGTGATATTTTATATTGTTTGTACAATACAATGCAAAGATATATATTCTTTCTTTGCTTTATCAAACAAAATCTCGGCTGAGAGGATATTTTGTAGGGTGGCTGGTTCGTGTACTAAAGACGCTGAGGTGATCTTGCATTTATGAGTTGTACAATTTTTTTTCTTTGTTGTTCTTTTACCATACTTACTTCGGCTGATATGCATACTATATGTTGTGCTAGGGTAATGGCATTAAATGCCTATGTACTTATGTCTACAACTTCCTATAATTTAAATTTCGTATGGTACTTTGATTTGTTTATGCTTATATTTCATTTGTACAAAGATATTTACTTTGTTTGTTTGACTATGCAAACTTCGGCTGTACAATATGAATATAATTTGATGTCTTCCTTTACCAGCTTTTGTTTACTTCATGTTTGTATTTGTACTGGTTTGCATTTTAATAATATGTTACCTATTTCTTACTTCTTCTACGTGATGGCTGATAGTATCTATCTTATGTACTAAAGGTATTTGCATTTGGTTTTGGTTTCATACTTGCATAATTTTTTTCATTTTGTATGTACATATTTTTCTTTTAATATGTTGTTATAATTTACCAAGTTTGGTTACCTTATGTATAATTTATAAAGTTGTTTTAGTCAGATTCTTATACTTCATTTTCTCATTATTTACTTTTTATATTTATCTTATATTTCTGGCTTAAATTATCTATTATTAATATTTTTACTTTAATACCAATTATATCGTATTTCTCTATATATTTATTTTAAAATCCATTTACTTGAAACTCAAATTCAACATATAAAATATTAAATTTAAATGACCGTTCAAATATAATTGGGAATCGGGGAAACTCGCTTACTTTATTAATTTATTTCACAGTTTTATTCAAAAATTAATTTAAATTATCAATTTAAATATTTATAAAATTCGGGGTCGTTACAGACTTCCCCCCTTAAAAGAATTTCGTCCTCGAAATTGCCAAGGAGACAAAAAGATAGATGAAATAGGATTTATCAAATCAACTGAGCATCTGTTCTGCATTTGGCTTACCAAATCAGAACATCAATAACAGATACAAGAACGAATCTGTTTGACACTTCACAAGATATTCGGGTTAACCAGATCTACGAAATATGCAGTGGCATCGGTTAGTCCGAAGGGATAACTAACCATTCGTAGAACATATCGGGACCCAAAGATAGATAGACATATGGATACAATTTCAAAGCTTTTAGTTCAGAACTAAGTATCTATCAACCATAGCAACCAAAACAAACAAGGCAACCAATACATCCAAACAACAATTTTGGTCCTTCCGGAGTTTACGTCCCATTTTAATATATCGAATCTTCTTCCTGGATCTACCAGAAACTATCGAAGAATTGAGAAAAGACGTTGAACAAAAGAGATTGATAGAGAAAAGATTACTTCCTTATTGTTACAGAATATTGACCATTTATAGTCGTATTCCCTCGTCCCCTATCTCATCCTCTTCTTGCACTCATACTTACTATCAGTGGATAGCAAGAGAATTTACTGAGGCGTACGGACAGATATCTTAAGGATTACTCATTCTAGAGTTTACTTCACTCTATCTCTAATGAGTTACTTAATGTGTTACACTCCTGAGCTAAAGTTCAACCTTAGCTCTGATACCACATGTGACGACTCCCAGACAGTGGCAACCGGTAGGCTTTGCAACCATCCCAGCCCCACCGTGGCTTACACTGGCACCTCGCATTTACTTTTACGGCCAGCCTCTCGACTGTCACGGCCTTCGCCTAACCAACCCATCCCTCTCAGGGACATGTAGGGGTAAGAGTCTCCCGTTCGCCACCAAACCGCGAAGCGAGAACCCCCTATCATGATGTAATATAGCAAATGCGATCCATCAATTTCTTCTCTAAGTGATTATACCTCCAAATCAACAAATGATTAATCCAAATTAATTAAAATAAATAACTAATCCAAATGAAATAAATCCTAAATCAATTATCTTAACAACTACTAATTGTACATTAATTAACTTTAATTATCTAATTTACAATTTTTAATTACAAATTAGTTAAGCACTTAATTACTAACTAACCCATCTTTAAATTTCAAATTGATTAATCTTTATCACTTAGTTAATTAAAATTACAAATTAATTAACTTTTCTTAATAAACCTTATTAAACAATAAATAAAGATTATCTGTCTTAATTAATATTTTGAAAAACTTCCTTAAACTTTAAAATCAATCTTTTTTTTTTCTTATAAGACTTTAATTAAATTTTTTCTACATCATTGATTTTAAATTTATAAGCTTAATCTCTTCCTGGAAACCGACCCCGAGACTTCCCCTGGTATTACCCGAGTATTCACTCGGGTTTCTTCCCATCTTTCCCCGAGTCATCACTCTTTTTTTCTTTTCGTCTCTCTGCTTCGAGACAAATCGCATCGAACTCGAGACAAACCCGAGCAACCCCTTTCTTCCCCGATTCAATACAACTTCCTAACACGAAAGTGATACTCGTGTACGTGCACAACTGAAATCGCCACTTTCGGTTGAACTGCTGGTCGCCAACACGTCCACGATGATGCTCTTGAAACTCTCGAACACTCAAAAGCTCGAACCAAACACGAGTTCGAAATCTCGTCCTCAAACCCAAAAACTGGAATAAACAACCCCTCAAACAAGTGCCTCGCTCCCCCTCTTCAGATCATCAGAGTTCGCGACTCCACGTCCAAAGCTCCCCTAGCATCCCACGCTCCTGATGGTTCCGGTCCGATGATCTCCGGTGGCCTACAGACGGCGCGGCGATCTCGTTTCTGCTCTAGACTAAATTTGGACCCTAAACCCTAATTTGCTCTCGTCCATAAGATTCTTGCAACAGATAATTTTTTCGACAATTTTCCTAAACTCTATGATGTTCAAACCTGCTTCAACCCAAATCTTATCATCCAAAGATGATTTGATCACCAGAAAATGATCAAAGAGTTGATTTTGTTCAAACTCGAACTGCCCTTGAATTTCTCAACTAAAAATCATCACTATTGTTTTAAAAATCCTATTTCCATATGTTCATTCAAATTGTAACATCAATTCAATAATTAAAAATCTTTGAATTTATCTTAAGATTTTGTTTGTACTGTAAAATTTTGGTTACAGGGACAAACCCTTCTTATTCAAGCTGAAAACAAATTTTAGCTCATGAATAAAGTTTAAACAAACTTATCTGTTCAAGATTAAAGTTTATCAGAGATTTTGGGGAGTGAAATCTACAGTTTCTAATTTGATTGAACTCTGGACTTAAGAGAACAGAGGTGTTATATTCACTCAATACACATTAAATTAAACTTATATAGATATATTCATCTATATAAGATCATACAATGCAATATTACTTAGAATTTACATATTCCAATATTCATTATTTTAAACTTCAAAATTAAGTGTTTACTCACAAACATCAGATCACTAAACCATGTTAAGAGTTTTTAAAGGAGACAATTTGCTCACCTATTTATTTGGAAAACAGAGAACACAGACATGCATAGTTGTATACAGTGTAATTAAAACTAAAGTCTAGTTGAAATCATCCATGCAAACCAATATTCACAACAATACTTGACAGATTTATCACAGGCACCAAGAAAAACAGTTTTAAGCTTTTAAAAATAAAAGTTTACTCACATGGTCAAAACAAAGAAGGCTAGAAAAACCAGGTTGCTCACCTGGAAAAGAAAGAACAGAGAAGCTTGATGCTTGAAACAGGCTCAAGTGTCTTTGCTTGCTGAAGCTTTTTAATCTTCAGTTTGAATTGAATGCTAACTTATCTTCTCTAGTTGCTTATACCAAAGTTTTAATGATATGTGCTTCTATATTTTTTTTTCTTTCTTCAGCTTTGAAAATGAACGAGACTGAAAATGTGAAGCTTGATATGTAAAAGAAATGAGTTACAGTATACATATTTGTACAGGTGATATTTTATATTGTTTGTACAATACAATGCAAAGATATATATTCTTTCTTTGCTTTATCAAACAAAATCTCGGCTGAGAGGATATTTTGTAGGGTGGCTGGTTCGTGTACTAAAGACGCTGAGGTGATCTTGCATTTATGAGTTGTACAATTTTTTTTCTTTGTTGTTCTTTTACCATACTTACTTCGGCTGATATGCATACTATATGTTGTGCTAGGGTAATGGCATTAAATGCCTATGTACTTATGTCTACAACTTCCTATAATTTAAATTTCGTATGGTACTTTGATTTGTTTATGCTTATATTTCATTTGTACAAAGATATTTACTTTGTTTGTTTGACTATGCAAACTTCGGCTGTACAATATGAATATAATTTGATGTCTTCCTTTACCAGCTTTTGTTTACTTCATGTTTGTATTTGTACTGGTTTGCATTTTAATAATATGTTACCTATTTCTTACTTCTTCTACGTGATGGCTGATAGTATCTATCTTATGTACTAAAGGTATTTGCATTTGGTTTTGGTTTCATACTTGCATAATTTTTTTCATTTTGTATGTACATATTTTTCTTTTAATATGTTGTTATAATTTACCAAGTTTGGTTACCTTATGTATAATTTATAAAGTTGTTTTAGTCAGATTCTTATACTTCATTTTCTCATTATTTACTTTTTATATTTATCTTATATTTCTGGCTTAAATTATCTATTATTAATATTTTTACTTTAATACCAATTATATCGTATTTCTCTATATATTTATTTTAAAATCCATTTACTTGAAACTCAAATTCAACATATAAAATATTAAATTTAAATGACCGTTCAAATATAATTGGGAATCGGGGAAACTCGCTTACTTTATTAATTTATTTCACAGTTTTATTCAAAAATTAATTTAAATTATCAATTTAAATATTTATAAAATTCGGGGTCGTTACAGACTTCCCCCCTTAAAAGAATTTCGTCCTCGAAATTGCCAAGGAGACAAAAAGATAGATGAAATAGGATTTATCAAATCAACTGAGCATCTGTTCTGCATTTGGCTTACCAAATCAGAACATCAATAACAGATACAAGAACGAATCTGTTTGACACTTCACAAGATATTCGGGTTAACCAGATCTACGAAATATGCAGTGGCATCGGTTAGTCCGAAGGGATAACTAACCATTCGTAGAACATATCGGGACCCAAAGATAGATAGACATATGGATACAATTTCAAAGCTTTTAGTTCAGAACTAAGTATCTATCAACCATAGCAACCAAAACAAACAAGGCAACCAATACATCCAAACAACAATTTTGGTCCTTCCGGAGTTTACGTCCCATTTTAATATATCGAATCTTCTTCCTGGATCTACCAGAAACTATCGAAGAATTGAGAAAAGACGTTGAACAAAAGAGATTGATAGAGAAAATATTACTTCCTTATTGTTACAGAATATTGACCATTTATAGTCGTATTCCCTCGTCCCCTATCTCATCCTCTTCTTGCACTCATACTTACTATCAGTGGATAGCAAGAGAATTTACTGAGGCGTACGGACAGATATCTTAAGGATTACTCATTCTAGAGTTTACTTCACTCTATCTCTAATGAGTTACTTAATGTGTTACACTCCTGAGCTAAAGTTCAACCTTAGCTCTGATACCACATGTGATGACTCCCAGACAGTGGCAACCGGTAGGCTTTGCAACCATCCCAGCCCCACCGTGGCTTACACTGGCACCTCGCATTTACTTTTACGGCCAGCCTCTCGACTGTCACGGCCTTCGCCTAACCAACCCATCCCTCTCAGGGACATGTAGGGGTAAGAGTCTCCCATTCGCCACCAAACCGCGAAGCGAGAACCCCCTATCATGCTGTAATATAGCAAATGCGATCCATCAATTTCTTCTCTAAGTGATTATACCTCCAAATCAACAAATGATTAATCCAAATTAATTAAAATAAATAATTAATCCAAATGAAATAAATCCTAAATCAATTATCTTAACAACTACTAATTGTACATTAATTAACTTTAATTATCTAATTTACAATTTTTAATTACAAATTAGTTAAGCACTTAATTACTAACTAACCCATCTTTAAATTTCAAATTGATTAATCTTTATCACTTAGTTAATTAAAATTACAAATTAATTAACTTTTCTTAATAAACCTTATTAAACAATAAATAAAGATTATCTGTCTTAATTAATATTTTGAAAAACTTCCTTAAACTTTAAAATCAATCTTTTTTTTTTCTTATAAGACTTTAATTAAATTTTTTCTACATCATTGATTTTAAATTTATAAGCTTAATCTCTTCCTGGAAACCAACCCCGAGACTTCCCCTGGTATTACCCGAGTATTCACTCGGGTTTCTTCCCATCTTTCCCCGAGTCATCACTCTTTTTTTCTTTTCGTCTCTCTGCTTCGAGACAAATCGCATCGAACTCGAGACAAACCCGAGCAACCCCTTTCTTCCCCGATTCAATACAACTTCCTGACACGAAAGTGATACTCGTGTACGTGCACAACTGAAATCGCCACTTTCGGTTGAACTGCTGGTCGCCAACACGTCCACGATGATGCTCTTGAAACTCTCGAACACTCAAAAGCTCGAACCAAACACGAGTTCGAAATCTCGTCCTCAAACCCAAAAACTGGAATAAACAACCCCTCAAACAAGTGCCTCGCTCCCCCTCTTCAGATAATCAGAGTTCGCGACTCCACGTCCAAAGCTCCCCTAGCATCCCACGCTCCTGATGGTTTCGGTCCGATGATCTCCGGTGGCCTACAGACGGCGCGGCGATCTCGTTTCTGCTCTAGACTAAATTTGGACCCTAAACCCTAATTTGCTCTCGTCCATAAGATTCTTGCAACAGATAATTTTTTCGACAATTTTCCTAAACTCTATGATGTTCAAACCTGCTTCAACCCAAATCTTATCATCCAAAGATGATTTGATCACCAGAAAATGATCAAAGAGTTGATTTTGTTCAAACTCGAACTGCCCTTGAATTTCTCAACTAAAAATCATCACTATTGTTTTAAAAATCCTATTTCCATATGTTCATTCAAATTGTAACATCAATTCAATAATTAAAAATCTTTGAATTTATCTTAAGATTTTGTTTGTACTGTAAAATTTTGGTTACAGGGACAAACCCTTCTTATTCAAGCTGAAAACAAATTTTAGCTCATGAATAAAGTTTAAACAAACTTATCTGTTCAAGATTAAAGTTTATCAGAGATTTTGGGGAGTGAAATCTACAGTTTCTAATTTGATTGAACTCTGGACTTAAGAGAACAGACGTGTTATATTCACTCAGCACACATTAAATTGAACTTATATAGATATATTCATCTATATAAGATCGTACAACGCAATATTACTTAGAATTTACATATTCCAATATTCATTATTTTAAACTTCAAAATTAAGTGTTTACTCACAAACATCAGATCACTAAACCATGTTAAGAGTTTTTAAAGGAGATAATTTGCTCACCTATTTATCTGGAAAACAGAGAACACAGACATGCATAGTTGTATACAGTGTAATTAATACTAAAGTCTAGTTGAAATCATCCATGCAAACCAATATTCACAACAATACTTGACAGATTTATCACAGGCACCAAGAAAAACAGTTTTAAGCTTTTAAAAATAAAAGTTTACTCACATGGTCAAAACAAAGAAGGCTAGAAAAACCAGGTTGCTCACCTGGAAAAGAAAGAACAGAGAAGTTTGATGCTTGAAACAGGCTCAAGTGTCTTTGCTTGCTGAAGCTTTTTAATCTTCAGTTTGAATTGAATGCTAACTTATCTTCTCTAGTTGCTTATACCAAAGTTTTAATGATATGTGCTTCTATATTTTTTTTTCTTTCTTCAGCTTTGAAAATGAACGAGACTGAAAATGTGAAGCTTGATATGTAAAAGAAATGAGTTACAGTATACATATTTGTACAGGTGATATTTTATATTGTTTGTACAATACAATGCAAAGATATATATTCTTTATTTGCTTTATCAAACAAAATCTCGGCTGAGAGGATATTTTGTAGGGTGGCTGGTTCGTGTACTAAAGACGCTGAGGTGATCTTGCATTTATGAGTTGTACAATTTTTTTTCTTTGTTGTTCTTTTACCATACTTACTTCGGCTGATATGCATACTATATGTTGTGCTAGGGTAATGGCATTAAATGCCTATGTACTTATGTCTACAACTTCCTATAATTTAAATTTCGTATGGTACTTTGATTTGTTTATGCTTATATTTCATTTGTACAAAGATATTTACTTTGTTTGTTTGACTATGCAAACTTCGGCTGTACAATATGAATATAATTTGATGTCTTCCTTTACCAGCTTTTGTTTACTTCATGTTTGTATTTGTACTGGTTTGCATTTTAATAATATGTTACCTATTTCTTACTTCTTCTACGTGATGGCTGATAGTATCTATCTTATGTACTAAAGGTATTTGCATTTGGTTTTGGTTTCATACTTGCATAATTTTTTTCATTTTGTATGTACATATTTTTCTTTTAATATGTTGTTATAATTTACCAAGTTTGGTTACCTTATGTATAATTTATAAAGTTGTTTTAGTCAGATTCTTATACTTCATTTTCTCATTATTTACTTTTTATATTTATCTTATATTTCTGGCTTAAATTATCTATTATTAATATTTTTACTTTAATACCAATTATATCGTATTTCTCTATATATTTATTTTAAAATCCATTTACTTGAAACTCAAATTCAACATATAAAATATTAAATTTAAATGACCGTTCAAATATAATTGGGAATCGGGGAAACTCGCTTACTTTATTAATTTATTTCACAGTTTTATTCAAAAATTAATTTAAATTATCAATTTAAATATTTATAAAATTCGGGGTCGTTACAGTCTTCGACATTAAATTTGCATTAAAGAGTAGAACACATTAGTATAGTTAATTGATGTATTTGGTGACGTATAAAACTATGATAAATTAATAGTGTTAAAATATAACTACGTCTATTTACATCATAATGTAGTTAAATAATTATACCTCGTTTGTGACATCTGTTTAGTAGAATAAAACCATGTTATACTATCTTATAAATTGAACATTTATTTATATATACCGGTTAATTTAGATTTATGTATTATTATTCAATTTGTTGAATTATTGATAATAATGTGTTGTTTTTATTGTTTGTTTGATTATTTGAATGGTGCTTGGTCAGTTTATGAGAATTAATTACCCATATTAATTGGCATGAGTTGGGTAGAAAATAATTATAAGTTAACACCTTGTGACTCGAATTTCACAGTTTGACTATAAGGTATTCGACGAAAATGTTTTATCAAGTAATTGTTATAATAAAATATGTTTAATATAAATATGTTTATCTTTTAAAAGAAATGGTTTCCTTGGAAAGAAATAGAAATATTTTTGGAAAAAAATATTTATAAAAGTGTTTTGCCATATTATGATATAAAAGATATATTGGGAATAAATGTTAGTTTAAATATTTTGGATCAAAAAGGATTTAAAAAGAAACTATTTCAGGAACTTAAATGCCAGTGGTTTTAAAATTGATTTCAAAAGGATTTTGGGAAGAATAATGATAGTATGATCGAAAGTATTTGTGAGATATTATTATTATGAAATATTAAATTGTTGGTGAAAGTATAATAGTTATCGATTTGGATTTTTGGGTATTGTCCATTCAATGGGATCTGTTGTCAGTTGGTATCTGTGATTTTTCTACTTTCATGCAGCGACTGGCTACAAAGATACATTTCCATTTTTCTTGGCTACAAAGGGAATAAACCGTTTTATTTTTTTTCAAACATATAATGTAAAATGCATGCCTATATAATACTGGACACCTTGAGTACATGTGTTTGAGTGGGGTGCTGGGCCATGTAAGTGTGGCCGTGTGTATGTGTGGGTGCTAGTGGTTGTGTGAATGCTTTTGCAGGTGTGTATTCATGTGTGCATGGAGGTGTAGCTTGTGTGGTGTATGTATATGAGGGTTGCATGCATGTGTGGCATGAAGAATGGAGATGCCTGGAGCATGAAAACAAAAGGCAAGCAAGATGGAACTACTATTCATAAAGAAGAGATTTGCACATAAGTCCAAGATAATATGTTCATTTGCGTGAGTATGGGAGGAGGGATGTGTTGCTATGTTTGGCTTTGGGTATTTTGGACGGGCCTTTGGGCCATGGGTGAGATTTAATTTACTTAATTAATATATTTATTACTTTAGTTAATTTGATTTAGTTTATTAAATAGCTTAACTTTAAGACTGTTTAATTTCTCCATACGAAGTCCGTTTAATCTGTGGTGTTCGACATTAGATTTAATTAAAGAGTAGAACACATTAGTACGGTTAATTGATGTATTTCGTGAAGTATAAAATTATGGTAAAATATAATTATGTTGATTTAAATAATAAAGTAGTTAAATAGTTATACTTTGTTTGTGATATTTGTTTAGCAGAATAAATCCAAGCTCTGCTATTGTATAAATTTGGAAATTTATTTATACATACTAGTTAATTCCGGTTTATGTGTTAGTATTTAGTTTGTTGAATTGTTGATAATAATGTGTTATTATTATTTGTTTGGTTGTTTGAATTATGCTCGGCCATTTTATGAGCAATTAATAACCCATTTTAATTGGCATGGGTTGGGTAGAAAATCATTATAAGCGAATATCTTTTGATTAGAATTTCACAGTTTTGACTATAAGGTATTCGATGAAAATATTTGATTAAGTAATTGTTATAATAAATGATGTTTAATATAATTTTAAAGATGTTTATCTTTTAAATGAAATGGTTTCTTTGAAAAGAAATAGAAATATTTTTGGAAATGAATATATATAAAAATGTTTTCCCATATTTTGATATAAAAGATATTTTGGGAATAAATGTTGGTTTAAATATTTTGGATCAAAAAAGATTTAAAAAGCTATTATTTCAAGAACTTAAATCCCTTTGATTTTGAAACTGATTTCCAAAAGATTTTGGGAAGAATAATGATAGGATGATTGAAAGTATTTGTGAGATATTATTATTATGAAATAAGAATTTGTTAGTGAAAGTATATTAATATTTATTGATTTGGATTTTTGGGTATTGTCCATTCAATGGGATTTGTCGTCAGTTGGTATCTGCGATTTTTTTGCTTTCATGCAGCGACCGACAATTGCCATGATTATATACCCGAGAGGGGTATTGTTCTAAGGGACGTTTATTATTTTAGTGAGCATTTGCCTTTAACGACATTTACCTTGAGTGGTATTTCCTAACCTATTTTGATACACTTTTATATTTGTATGTTGATAGAAGAATGTTTAGGAAATTGGTTTATACAAATAGTAGGTTTTGATTTAAACTCGAAAGTATGATTTGTTATAAAAGATATATACTATTATTTCAAAAGGATTTGAAATGAAACCGGGAATTAGTTCAAAGAGATTGTTTTCGAATTATATTTTCAAAAGAGATTATTTTCGAAAATAATAAAGTTAATTAGATTTTAGAAATCTAAACATGAAGATTAAGCCTAAGTGGTAGTTTGGGAATTGTATATTTGTTTGTTGCATCGTAAGCTTCTTGAGTCCTATTTGTGAATAGGAGAAGTACGTTGGCTTGATCTTATATCTAGTTGGGTACCCAATTAGATATGGGTACGTAGGCAATCACAAGTGGTAGTGACGCGGCCTCAATAATAATATAACATTTCATGTTTATTGTTTTCTATTTATCATGTAATGTTGTATCTTTTCTGCTTACCATATTATTCTATATTCACATGTTTATTGAGTTCGTAGAAATGGATATTGTCGTTCCTCTCATCAGAGTTGTGCAGCGGTAGATTTATAATATTTGTATTTGGTATGTATTAAAGCACACCATGTATAATAAATGATTAGAACTCTAATAAGTTGTTTTATTGAATTTGTGTCCTATACATTTAGCGGTATTATATATTTATCAAATAATATTATGTATTAAGTTGGTAGTTTTCATTAGTATTTTAAAGCGGACGGTTTTTCAGTGATTTTGACTGGTCCGAAAATCCGGATCATCACACTAGATATAAATACATTGACATTTTGGGATGATTCACATTATTTCATATATGATATGATGACATTTTTCTTAAACTAGTTCCTATGTTCGAATGTTGTCCCTTGCTGAACTAAAACTAAACTAACCACTTTGAGATGGTTTCCACCACCAAAAATCATTATCGAAGCCAGTGTATATGTTTATTTTTTGAATCTGATTACCCACATTTAAGGGAAAACTGGAGTTGTTCAGGCGCTACTCTCCTTATGAGATATGAACATCCACTACTTTGTTAGGCCCTCTTATATAACTCAAATATTGCCAACCCAATAAAGTGATCAATGAATTGTTGTTTACCCAGGGATTAAACTAAACATTTGCATCCCCTCCATTTGCTATTAGCCTTTCAGTGAGGCCATAACAAATGTTCAAAGGTTTTTTTAAAATTCTATGTAAAAGAGGATTTTATGTCCTCTTGCACCACCGATAAATTCTTTTTCTCAAATATCTTTTTTTCCATTCATTTTTCCCATATGCTTTATTTCGAAAGCAATTTAATTGAAATAGAATTTGCAATATCATGTAAACTTATCAAACCCATGCCCTCCTCCTATTTTGGTTTATAGACTGTATTCCAATTAACCAAACGTTTTCCACCTTGCCTGAAAAGTTAGCACATATACTTTCAGTCTAATTTATCATATTTTTTGACATCTACAAATTTGCATCTAAAAAACTATAGTGGATTGAATTAATGATTTGGCTAGTAACGGACTTGTGGGTGGTCCTGTAAGCCCATAGTGTTGTAGGGAGTTCATCCACCCACCTGCCTCTGGCCTTCTCCAAACGCTTCTTTAGAATGGACTTTATGATTTTATTTACAGCTTCAACCTGTCCATTTTCCCGAGGGTGAGTGACCGCTGCAAATCTCTTTTCAATACGATATCTTCGAAAAAAGTCTTTGAATTCAACATTGTCGAATTAAGTTCCATTATCTGTTATAATAGTTCATGGAAGACCGCATCGGCATATGATGTTTCAAACAATAAAGTTTATTACTTTCTTGGTTGTGATCGTGGCTAAAGGTTCTGCTTGGCCCATTTGGTGAAGTAATCAACTACAACGATAGCATATTTTGCACTACCTTTAGAGATTGGTAAGGAACCAATAATGTCTATACCTCACATGGCAAACAGCCATGGGTTGACCATTTGTGTGATTACCGTCGGCGGAGCTCTTGGGACTTTTGCATATATCTAGCATTTATCACATCATCTCACATAATCAGCGACGTCTCGATTTACGGTTGGCCAATGATACCCATAACGGAGTAATTTCAGTTGCTAGAGTTTGCTCCCCAGTGTGATCACCGCATTCTCCTTCATGAACTTCTCTTAGAACACGTTTTATCTCATCATGAGCGACCACCGGAGTAGGGGGACTGAGAAACCTTTCATGTACATAATTCCTTCTTACATAATATATCGTAAACCTTTGTTAATGACTTGTCGCTTTTTGTTTCTTTTATCTGGTAGGATTCCATACAGTAAATAGTCTTTGGTTGGAATCATCCACGATTCCCTCTCAAGCTCCACTTCCACTGTCTGGTCGATTTCTATCATGTTTATACTTGGGGCGTTTAATACTTCGACCGGAACCAAGCCCATCTGCTATGCATCGCCGTTACTAGCAAGCTTTGCCAATGAATCAGCCTCTCTGTTTCGATCTCATGGAATATGTAAAATGTCTTAGTACTCAAATTATGTTAACACTCTTGGACTTGTGTAGGGTATGGGGCAACCCATTGTCCCTTGGCCTGATAATCTCCCCTAACTTGATACACTAACAATTGTGAATCGCAAAAGATTTTAAAAGATTTTATTCCAAGTTCTCTAGTGAGTTTAAATCCAGCAATTAGATCTTCATATTCAGCTTCGTTGTTTGTTGCTGGGAAATCAAGTTTTCATGCATAACAGATTGTCCAATTTTCAGGAGTTACAAGCACAATCCCAGCTCCGGAACAATGATCGTTAGATGCTCCATCAATATATAATTTCCACCGTATGGTAGGGATTTCGCTGCCTTTTGGAGAATCGTCCTGCAGGGAAAACTCTGTTATAAAGTCTGCCAACGCCTGACCCTGGATAGCCCTCCGAGGGGATAAGTAATATCAAATTGACTGAGCTATCTATTCCACTTGAGTAACCTTGCAGACGTCTCAGGTTGCTGTAGGATCTGTCGTAACGGCTGGTCGGTGTAAACATTGATCGGATATGCTTGGAAGTATGGATGAAGCTTCTATGATGCAATTAGCAAGCAATAGGCCAATTTCTCAATTTTCGAATAGTTCCTTTCAACTCCCGTTAATCGCTTTCTTATGTAATACACTGGCCTTTGGATCCAATTTTCCTCACGAAGTAATGCGGCACTTATATCGTGTGCTGATATAGCCAAATAAATGTACAACTCCTCATAATCCACCTGCTTTGACAAGATACAAGGTCTCTCCAAATGATTCACCGAAGCTCGAAATGCGTCCTTACAATCCTACGTCCATTCGAAGTTTCTTTTCCCTTTCCAAATCAAATCGAAGAAAGAAATGCATTTGTTGGTAGCTCTGGAGATGAATCAGCTTAAGGCAGCAACTTTCCCATTCAGGCTCTGCACTTGTTTAATAGCTCTTAGCACTTGGATATCGTGGATAGCTTGAATCTTCTCGGGATTAGCTTCTATTCCATAGGCTTTGACAATATGTAACACCCCTAATTTTTAATAATAACATTATTCAGGAGATTTAATTAGAATAAACTAAATAGAATAATGTAGATAAGAAGATTGAGGTTGATTAATAAATATGTAGTGGTCCAGCTTATTTAATTGAATGAACTTATAAATGGTTAAGTGCTAACTTAATAAACTTAGGGGCATTAGGGTAAATAGTCACCCATACTTTCCCCTTATACCATTTTCCCCTTAACCATACATGCTCATTTATCATAAGCAAAACTTAAAACATAATAAGGAAGAGCAAGGCCGGCCATTAGGAAAATAAGGAGAAGAGAAAAATCAAAGTAAAGCTTAGGATTCAAGCTAGAAGAAATCAATCTCAATCAATCTTCAATTTCCCTATCCAATCTAAGGTGAATTATAATCACTACATCCCTATTTTTGGTTTTATAATCATATGACTTCAGATTTAATGGGTAAATTCATTTTTATGATATATTGAATTTTGATATGCTTGATTTATGATTTATTTGATTTAAACAAGATTGTTTAAAGGAGTTTTTATATGGTTTTAGCTCAAAACTGAGATCTTATGATGTTTAAATGCCATGGTAAAATTTTATGTTATGAGAAACATGATTTTGGAGTTGGGTTTCAATTTTAAGAATTTTCCAAGCTATGGAAAGATTATTATGAATTTTCAAAGGAAAATATGGTTATTTGGGTTTATAAATTTATTTTCGAAAATATATTAAGAATTTGGGTCTGAAATTTTGATATGTTAGACAACATGATTAAAGTGAATTTCTAGAATTTTTGGGGTTACTAAGTGATTTAGTATGGAAATTAAATTATTTTGAAAGGAGGACCTAAATGATTTAACTGATTTGTTAATGGGAAGGGCTTATTTGTTAAAAGTTATCATATTTTAGATCTGAGAAAATGTAGAAAATATTAGCCAAATCATTTGAAAGTTTAAGATAGCCAATCAAATGTTTACAAGTAGGCAAGTTTGTTACAAAAGTTTACTTTATTTGGTAAAAACAGCCTTTTGCTCAAAAAAGGGGTTCCGCCTTCTTTAGAAGGACCCTTCGACTCAGACCTTCCACCCCTAACCTAGTCGAAACCTTCAAGGTCGAAACCAGTAAACCAATACACATGGTATCATTTCGATGGTACGTAGTGGATTGGAGAAAAGTGGAAGGTAGGGTGTCGAGAGGTAGCTTTCGAAGGGGTTGGTTTCTTTGTTTTAAAAGAAAAGCGCTTGCCTGTTTATAAAGGGGTTTCGACATGGTCGAAACCTATGATTGTGAAAAGTATTTTCAAAAGAGGCTTTCGACATGGTCAAAACCTATGATTGTGAAAGGTATTTTCAAAAGAGGCTTTCGAAAGAGAGCTGCTACCTATGTTTTAAAAAAGTAGCTTCCGAAGGAGTTACTTAGAGTTTTATTAAAGTTTTCGAAAGGGGTAGTCTTGACCAAGTCGAAACCCTTCTGTGAATTGATAACCTTTCGATGGCATTAAAAGCATCAATGCTATCGAAAGGTACTATTATTTTATAAAATATAAGCCAATTCCTAATGCTTTCGAAAGGGGTTAGGGGTTTTGAAGGCAATGGTTTCGAAAGGGGTTTAGAAGCCAGCCTCTATTTATTTGACCCAGATGTTTTAAAGCTTTCGAAAGGATGGTTTCTGTAACGACCTGCCATTTTTGACCGTTCAAGTCGACAAAACATACACACATGCCGACTCAAACAATCCAAAATACAGATAGTTATTGGGGTTAAATAAGAAAAGAAAAGAAAGAACAGAAACAAACTCAGAATCTCGCGGAAGGAACAAGATATAATAATAAAATAACAGTTCATGAAGCTATTAAATAAATAAATTTGATTATTATTATACATCATAAATCAGAGTTACATACATATCAGAGATAATACAATAATGCAGCGGAAAAATAATATGGTAGTAGAATACAAATGATATAATACCAAACTTCGTCTTCGTCCTCCAGATTAGATCTTCAACCTTATCTGAAATGCTCAGGCTGACCCGAGCGTAATGAAAAGACAAAACACTCGAGTCAGGACTAAAATATCTCATGTAAGTTAAATCAAAAAAGTAAATATGAGTGTGACGGCGTCGGAGATGTTTACGGGTTTTAGACACCTCCTATCCAGTGTTTAACGTGCGTGCATTAACTTAAGAGATGTTCGGGATTTCCATCTCCTAAGGATCCGTTAAACTATCTACTATATAATAGAATACTCTATATACAATAATGTCTATCATAAAGTAAAATATCAAACTAGCGTTAAGCCATGGCCCATTCCACCCTTAACACATTTTTATTCCCAATAGCATATACAAGACCGTAGTTTCCCCAAAACCGGAAGTCACCAGAGGGCAATCCATATACTAAAGGTACAAACCAAAATCGTAGTGGTCGCGAATAGGATAATCAGTATGACAAGGTACATGAGGCAATACCAACTAGGATACTAGTAGTTGCGTGATCCGGACTGATGTTGGGCATAGCAGCTACTACCCCAACACCGCGAAACAACACTCCCAAATCGCGGGGTGCACCCAAATCGAATCACAAAAGTAATAGACATGGTATCGAAGGAGTGTGTCCGCTAGAGATGGCGATCCTCAATGGCCCGGCGCGGCTCCTGTTTTAGTCATGTCAGGGGTCATCCAAAATCGTTCTCTTTCTTCAGTCAATGCGTTCGCCAAACCATCCACTTCATTCTGGATCAACACTCCGCGTATAATAGTTATTAAAGTGGTTTTCGGTATCGACAGAGAGTATGTCCATATCCGATCCCGGTCTCTTTAATAACTACGTTATATTTTTCACACCGGTTGGATCTTTTACAATTTAAAAATCAATTCATCATTGATTATCAAAATATCATATTCGCTTCAAAGATCAAATCCGTTTCAAAATCATCATATCTACTCAAAATATACGATTTCATTTCAAAAATCATTTTCTCCTCAATATCTCATTTCAATTTCAAAATCGTATCAATACGATATCACTTTCACTTCAAATAAATCCATTTCCAAAATCATCCTATTTACTCAAAATATACGATTTCATTTCAAAAATCATTTTCGCCTCAATATCTCATTTCGATTTCAAAATCATTTTTCGCCTCAAATCTCATTTCGATTTCAAATTCATTTTTCGCCTCAAATTCCACAAAACGATTCACATAAACTCAAATTCCAGAATTAAAATTTTAATCAAATTTCAAATCATCAATTTCAACTCGATTCAGCTTCTCAATAAACCATTTCAAATTATCACTTTCAAATACATATTTGAACCTCAAAATAAACAATTTCACTTTCAATATATTTCGAAACTTTAAATATTTCACATTTCAAAACAGCTCATATATTTATATAAGAATATAAGATTCGCTTTAAAACCATTTCGTATGCAAATTAGAATATACTTCAAATTAAACATCCGTATTAAGTAGTTTACTAAATTTCTGGAACAATTTCAATTCAATAAACTTAGATTAACATTCGGATTTCAAGAATTCATTTAAGTATTACATTCCAAATCAATTTCAGTTCAAATCATATTCAAATCAATTTCATCTTCAAATTCCATTCAATAGTTTCAATTTAGTCCAATTCACAAATTTCTTTGAATTTCAATTAAATTCCAAATTAATTAAATCTCAATTTCAAATCAATTTTCAATTCCAAACTCAACTTGAAATATCATTTCATATAAATTTTCTTAGAAATATTCAGAGTTCGATTAAAAGTCCAATCTTTTAAAACAAATCAGCTTTCAAAAATTTACACCGTATTTCATTTTTTTTATTCTTAAAAATCTAAGCTTCGAATAATTAAACAATTTCATTTACCAAGTTTAAATTTCAACATCTCGAGCTTCAATTCTAAATAATTCATTTTCCATAAATTGGATTCTATTCTTAAAATTTATTCATTTAAATAATTTCAAAACAACTTTTAAAATCAATTAATTTAGCCAACCCGGTGTCCGTATATAATTCTCTAACCTACGGCCAAGTGATTATTTATTTCAGTTAAATGTCAGGGATGAATATATATCACATAAACCAATCACAGTGTCATATGTATGTATAACAGGATACATATAAGCAAATAAACATCCAAACATTTAAATATCAACCAATAGCATCCATCAAAATAAATCATCCAATAGACAATACAATTCACGGCAATTTCATAGTTATCAATGTCAGGTAATTTAATCGCAATTCAATTTTTAATTTCAATTTGACTGTCAATTTAATTTTTCAACGGTGAATTCACATGACAATCTATATGACAATTAAATTTTTATCAAACAACGACAAATAAATTCATATCACTTCATAATGTCAAATTTAACTACCATAAAGATATTTTAGTCAATTGTGAGCGTATAAACACTCACCTTGATTTTCTGTTGTCGCCGAGACGTTCCGGTTTGGAACTAAAACTAGACGACGCCCAACTTTAGCTAAAATTTCCACCGTCTCCAAATCCATCCAAACCAGTTTCATTTCGAAGCTCTCATCATTACGATCGCAACGCAAAAAGTTTCGTTCCAATCGGACCTCGTATGAAAAAGTTATGCTATTTTAAAGTTTACACGAATTTAAATAAACAATTTCAGCTTTTAATTTAAATTTCAAACCCTAGATTCGATCCTAGCCCTTGATTCCATCTGCACCAGATCTGGGCCGTGCCCCTCTCCTTCTTCCCAACGTGAAATTCACGTCCATCCAAACCTAACAGCCGCCACTCTTTCATCAATTCTTGCCACCACCACCGACCACTACACGACGATCAGGCACCACCGTTCCAAAGCCTTCGACGAAAGCTACCCACGCCTGGAACCCTAGCAAGCTCGGCCACCCCCTCTGCCTCGAAATGCGTGAAAAACGCAGCAGCTTCAAGCATGATTTCCCGTTGATCCGTTGCTCCGTTTTCGATCATCTCCGTATGGATTTGAAGCTCTCATCGTCCTCTACAACTTTGTAGTTGACGACTTTTGCTAATTCTTTATGGATTGGAAGATATTAGAGGAGAAAGAAGATGCATTTCTGGCCATTGATAAGAAAGTGGCGGCTAAGGGCTGAAACCCTAGTTCTTTTGCAAAATGAAATAAGTGAGGGGCTTTTTATAGAAAAATACGCGACACTATTCACCCGAAATTTTCCGAACTCCAAACGAAGCGTGCCGGCTGGCGTTTCTAAGGTTTACCCCACGTTCCGAACGCAATGGAACATGTTTCGGAGGCTAATTCGGTCATCTGTGCGAGTTACGGCAATAAACGATCGATTTAAAATTAAATCGGTTAATCAAATTTCTGTGCGTTTGGGCTCGCCCCGGACAAACGGTAAATCTGATTGACACGAAATTTGAAACCTTACAATAATATCACATTACGGATCCGATGAAACTGGTTTCGTCGAAATCCGAGACTTTTTGAAAAATGACTATTTTCTCACGCCGAATTAATATTAAAAACAATTCGATGCGTTTCGAGCTGCCACGGTCAAATGATAACTCCGATTGCTACGAAAATTGAAATCCGACAATAACAAACTATTACGGATCCAATGGAACTAGTTTCGTTCAATTCTGAGACTGTTAGAAAAATGGCTATTTTTCAGTCGATAATTAAATATTAAAATATTCAATTTTCACAAATTAACTTTAAATTCAATTTTAAAAGTTCTATAACATTACTATAACTCCAATATGATAAGATAAATTTTACAAATTATTTTCAATCATATTCAACTCGATTTCAATTATTTCTGAAATTTAACTTATTAAATTATCGATTTAATTGTCTAATTAAATCCAATATTCGAAAAATAATTTATTCGACTGTTTAATTTCAATTTAAAATTCCCAATTTTAAATTATTAACTTTTAAATCAAATTTCAATTGTTCACAAATTTCATTTTTTAATTTCACAGTAATTACAATCTTTTACAATGCAATTTTCCATTATAAATCCAATATAAAAGATTATATTAGATTCCACGTTCAATTATATTGTAATTCAAATTCAAGTTATTTAATTCCAAATGAATTCTTTTATTTCGATTTAAACTTTCATTATTGAATCAACCATTTACTTATACATTATTATCAATAGTTTATAATTCATTTACTTTCATTTTCTTCAGCTATCATCTTATTTAAATTCACAGTAATATTAAATTACATTCATTTACGTTGATTTCCATATTATAACTTCAATATTAAATGTAACATTTTATTTATTTCGTTGCTTACAATCAAATTCAATTCAATTCAATTACTTGTTACATTCAAATTTAAATCTTTACTTACGTTCAATTACAAGTCAACATCTTTATTTAATTTACAAATAAGTTATTTCAGAATTCAGTTTTGTATTTTAACTTGTAATTCACATTTAACAACACAAAATTTTATTTCCTTCGGATTTTTATCAAAATTTTCATTTTAATTCGTATTTTTAAAGTGTTAAAAATACGGGTTGTTACAGTTTCGACACCATCAAACTTCCCCAATACTTTCTGAATTAAAGAATGGTTTCGAAAGAGGTGCTTTCGCCTATGTTCACTTTGACCCAAAATGATGTTTTAAGTATAAACCCAATGCTTTCGAAAGGGGGACTTTCAATGGTTTCGAAGGGTAACCTTTATTGGTTTCGAAAGGGTACTTTCAAATGGTTTTAAAGCTATGCTTCTATACCTATATGATAATACTTTAACATGGTCGAAAGGTTTCGAAAGAGATGTTTTAAATTATTTGAAAGGCAGGAGCCTAATATTTTAAAGATAGATTTTGATGCTTTTAAAGGAGGTCATCATATGAGGTCGAAAGCAAGGTAACTAAGATGTCGAATGGTTTTAAAACCCAAACTCAAATTTTAAAGGAACAACCTATGGCTAAATAAAGGAGTTTTGAAATGACTTTAAGTATGTAAATTTGAAGAAGTATTGCCTTGATAAGAATATAAGTTTAAGGGATTAACTATGTTTATATGAAATGTATTTCAAGGACCATAAACCCACAGGAGTGGTATTGTTAAATTTTTTGTTTGCTTCTTCAAATATGAGTGTATTCACATGATAAAGAACCCATAACTATATTTTGAAGATAAAAGGGTAGAAGAACCAGCTAGGTTAACCCAGTAGTGAATATAATTTGATTAAAGTCCTGAATGAGTAGAATTGCATCTAGTGAGTCAGGGAGACCAAAGTATAGGATGCCTAAACCTTGAAGTTGTCCGGAAGATAGGTTCATAGTAAACCCATGAAAACTATGTATTAAGGTAGGTTGGCAGGGGCTAATTGGTTTGTAGTGAACCTATGAAAACTATAACTGGATTGAGAATAGAAATCAATCAATAGGTTCCTAGTCAACCAATGGAAACTAAGATAAGAAAGAAGTTAATGGAAGCATCAGTAGGTTCCTAGTCAACCCATGAAAACTAGGATGAGAAGTGAGTTACTGGATAAATCCATAGGTTCCTAGTCAACCCATGAAAACTAGGATAAGGGATTAGTTATTGGAATGACTAATAGGTTCATGGGGACCCATGAATTTATTAAGTTAACTGGTAGGGGCCTATATGTTCTTAGTGATTCCATGAAAACTATGAAATATGATAGGGTGTCCATGTGTAATGAAAAAGGTTATTAGTAAATCCATGAAAACTAATAGGTTAATAGTGACCCTAAAAACTATAATTATGACAGCGTGTCAACTTAAACTGAGGATGGGAAACCCAAAATGTTTTATATATATATATATCATCATAATATTTTGAACTATATGTTTTAACCATTGTGGATGCAGAAGCACAGTATATGATTTTATAAAGGTTTTAGGATACTAGTGAGGGGAAAACCCGTTCCGCTAAGCGGCGTGGTCTCACTAGATATCTAAAAGGATTGAGATGTTAGATTATTATTCATACTAGGCTTTACGTCTGCCTCGAAGTTTTTGTTTTCCCCTTAAACTCTCGGGTACCTAATTGATTTTGATTAGTTTGAGGTTTAGGGTTTTCAGGTTCTCTTCTTAGACGAATAAAGCTTCCGGAGGCATGTAGGAGGCAGTTAGTTATTTAGAGTTATTTTTTTCCGCTGTGTATTTAGGATGTATAGGTAGATTTATTAGCCTTATTATATACTCTGATCAACCAAGGGGGCATCTTCATATGTTGCTCTTGGCGTATGTGTAATAATTATATTTTGCTGAACGTGGTTAACTTTTTGGCATTATGTACTGAACGCCAAATGTTTTGAATGGAATGTGGAAATACGTTTTTGATTTGTTAATTTTTTTCCATATTCTTGTGATCTGTGTATCAATGTATCTAGCACCGCCGTATTTAGTCGCTGAAGATTAATAACTATGGATGACTGCAGCATCCGTAGCCATTAGTTTCAGGCCTCCAAGTAGGTGGATGTTAAACAATAAAGCCTAAGAATTTCCCTGACGCAACACCAAAAGAACACTTCAAAGGATTCATTTTCATCTTGTAATGTTAGAGGATGTCAAACATTTCTGCCAAGTCTCTAATGTGGTTGCTTGATCGTCGTGACTTTACAAGCATATCATCCACATACACTTCCATTGTTCTTCCAATCTGATCTTTGAACATCCTGTTAACTAAGCGCTGATAAGTCGCTCCTGCATTCTTTAATTCAAATGGCATTACTACATAGCAGTACAATCCAACATCGGTAATGAAACTGGTGTGCTCCTGATCGGGAATATGCATTGGGATTTGATTATATCCCGAGTATGCTTCCATGATAGATAGCAATTTGTGTCCGGTAGTTGAATCCACCAGCTAGTCGATCCTTGGAAAGGGAAAACTATCCTTTGGACACGCCTTGTTCAAATCTGAATAATCAATGCACATTCTCCATTTCCCATTCGCTTTCTTCACAAGAACAGGATTAGGTACTCATTTAGGTTAAAGGGCGTCGCGAATAAACCCGTTGGCTTTTAGTTTATCCACCTCCTCTTTGAGAGCGTCATATCTATTCTGATCCATGCCGCGTCTTTTTTGATTCATCGGGACATGCCTCGAGTCGATATTCAATGCATGGCTCGCAATGGCAGGCGAGACTCCACACATGTTAGAGTGAGTCCAAGCGAACACATCTAGATTCACTAGGAGAAAGCCAGCAAGTTCTTTCATCATCGGGGGGCTAAGCTGTGACCCAATCTTTAGGACTCATGATGGGTCGTCGTGGCTGACTGTGATATCAATCGTCAACTCAACCGGTGTAGCCTTGGTCTCTTTAGGCTCCTCTTCGTCATCTCTCGGATCTATATCTCTATAGAACCGACTGTTGTGCCCGAGCCAAGGCTCAGGCACTAGTTATCAATCTTCGGTAGCTTGGATGCAGATGGTCTTGTCTACACCCTTACCTTTTTCTTTACGCCGAGCTTCCCTCAACTCAGCTAAATAACAGGAACGTCCAGTCACCTGATCTCTATGACAACTCCTACACCATTATCCATCGGAAACTTCAAAGTCAAACACCATGGGGCAAGAGCTCCCTGAATTCAGCTAGGACCGGTCGACCTAGAAAAACATTACATGGAGAGTCAACATCCAAAATAATAAACGGCAAGATCTGCATTCTCCTTTATTCACCTTCTCCAAACTCAACAGGTATTCCACATAACCAACAGCTTCGGTTGCAACACCGTTAAAACCGTATATATAAGCTTTAGATGGTTTTAAATCTTTGGCTTCCATCCTCATCTGATCATAAGCTTTTTAAAGATTATATTCATCGAACTTCCACAATCAATCAAAATCCTTCTCACCAAAGCAGGACCAATCATGGCTGAAATGACCATTGGGTCGATTATCGGAGCCTCTAACTTATCTGCATCTCTGTTCCTAAGCACAATATCATCCGTCATCATACGTTGTTGTTTTGCCGGAGCTCCATCTTCCGTATTTGAGCAACATTCAAAATCAACATGCCTAATCGCACTAGCATAGCGCTCCATATCTTGCCAACTCTTATCTACCGAGTGCAGTCCTCCGACTATCGTATTTATCACCAGCCTTCCACCAGTCCGCGCAGGCTCCTCAGCCCTATGCGGCGCTTGTCCTCGGTTGGGGTCGGAAGTCCCCTGCCCGCCATCCTACGAGGCTTTCACAAACTGTTGTAACTTCTTTTCTCGAATTAGTTTTCGTACAACATCCTGGAGATGCCTGCATTCATTTGTATTGTGCCTATAACACTCGTGAAACCGACAATATTTCCCAGTCTGCTTCTACTTCTCTGTTGATTCTTTCAAAGGCAGCTTCCTGTACTACATGGTATTGCAAATAGACAGGTAGATATTCTCTAAGGATGTATTCAACGGCGTGTAATTACTATACATTAGAATCTTAGGCTTTAATCTTTTAAAATCCCTCTTTCTTTCTCGGTTCCTATCTCCGTCTCACTTTTGCTGATTTGGTTTATTCTGAACATTCACTTGGACTTTTCCAGAACTGTCGTCAGATTGTTTTATCACAATGTTACTTTGTACTCCTTCTCCACTTGGTCCCGCAAAATTCTTATTTCTGGAGGACCTGGCTTCCTCCTTTCTCAAATATTGAGTCGCCTTTGCGCAAAAGCATTCCAACATTGCGGGCAGCTAACCGGCTAACTAATCGTCAAACTCAGACTCTAGATCAATCCCTCTCGTCACGGCTATGAGTATCGCATGGTCATTTGGATTACTGACCTCTATGACAGCTGTATGAAATCTCTCCAAATAATCTTTCAACGACTCTCCTGGAGCCTGAATCACGCTAGAAAGGGACATCACATCTTTAAGATGAGTCACATGCATTCGGAATTGCTCCATAAACTTGGTTGCTAAATCATCGAATCTAGAAATTGATCGTGAGGGTAGTCTCATGAACCACATCGTCGCTATTCCGGAAAGAGTTATGGGAAATCATCTACACTTGGTCGCATTATCAGCTCACGTGGAATCCATCAACCATTCATATCTCATAATGTGCTGCTTAGGGTTCGTTTTACCCTTGTAGGCAGGCATCGACGGCATGTTGAACTTCCTTCGGTACCGTGCATGTAATACACTATTAGTGAATGAGGTATGACTTCTTGAGATTCCCCATTCATCGTTGGTTAAGCCTTGGTTCTCCCTCACTAACTGTCTGACCATTTCCGATAAATCCGGTGTTTGGATGGTTGGTGCCAAGCGGTGGTCGCGCTCCACCTCACGTGAATGGTTTGGTCGATGTCTACGGACCGTTTCACGCCTACTTGGTTCACCATCTCCCCAACACGCATCTTGTACATTCATTCCGTCATCATTCCGGGGAGGTAACTGGTTAGCATTTAATCGAACTGTATCATCCAAACCTTCACAAATAGTTCCAGCACAATTCCCCAAGTGTATGGGGGAATCCCTCCTCTAGAGGAGGGATCGGTACCGATCCCTAGGGAGGGATCGGCACAAATCGATCCTGGCAGACCGCGATGGTCTGCTAGGCGACGCTCTGAAGTTTCTGCGTGATTTTCTTCAATCCTGCGATGCATATGCTTGTGATATTCATCCGATAAGCTAGAACTTTCTGATGCCGCTAAGGAGTGGGATCCCACCTAGCTTTCCCACGCTGATGCTGAGTAATTTGGTTCATCAAGTTGATATTAGTCTGAATTTGTTGATTTAGTTGTCGACGGCTTTCCATCAACTCTCTCATTAAATTATGAAATTCAGCTTTGGTAATAGAATTAGTGGGATTCTGAACTTCAACCAGATCAGCATTCACATTTGTTGGTTGATTGCTTGGGTCTCCTTGTTGAATGTTAGTAGTCTCATTTCCTTCCACGTTTTGAGAAGTAGATCTAGTATGTCTCACCATTATTGATTACTTTGCTTTAGATTCCTCCAAATTTGAGTAGTATAAGAAAATTCTTGAAGATAACTATAGATCTCCTTCGGGGGATTTATCAAATCCAGTAGCAACAAAGGGGATCCTAGCAAACTGAGAATCAAGGTTCTCAGTGAAAGCACCAAAATGTTAGCAACCAAATTGGTCACAAACACCCAAGAACATATTTTTGTAGAGAAGTAAGTGAAGAAAATAAAATTAAACCGAGGAAAAGATTAAGCTAACAAAAATAAAAAGCAATAATCAGAAACACAGAGATTTATAGTGGTTCGGCGTTGTATGCCTACGTCCACTTTGAAGATTATCTGTATTGATCACTTATAAATCTAATTACAAAAGTCGAGAATAGAGAACACTTGATTACAATAAAGACTAAAGTAACAAGCAGCGTAAATATCCTCAGAATGACCCATCAGGCCCGTATTTATAGATGAAGACGACTATGTAGATCACTGAAATCTCGGCTACAGAACCTTCTAATCCACATGGGCCCATTGGAGAGATCGCTAGGCCGAATTTCGAATAAGGAGTGATCAGTACTGATCCATTTATTTATCGATTTTTGGGTAGTAATCCCTATTGTGGCTTCCTCATACTAAAATATGTTTAATCCCCAATTTTCATGTCATTTGGATCACCAGAGCTTGAGTTATTGTTTGGTCTATGATTTAATACTACTTGTGAACTTCTTAATGCCGAACCCTCTAAAGGGTTTTATACTGATCCCTCCAGCTTTTCATGTTTGATGTGCGATCCCTAGAGTAGGTTCCCTAGGTCCATATACCTTGCTCTCCAAATTTCATATGCTTTGGACTTGTAGATCTCGAGATAATGATCGTTGTATGAAAGAATACCCTTGGACTTTAATGTATGCCGACCCCTATTCAATGGAGCTTGCCGATCCATCCCTCGGTGAAGCATGCCGATCCATATTTTCCAATGAAGCATGGTGATCCATCTCTTCCAATAAAGTATGCCGATCCCTCTTTTATGGGCTGAAGTATGCTGATCCCTCTCAAGGAGCCAATCCATTCTGATCCCTTCATTTACTGAGCTATATTCCATACTTTGAGCATTCTACATTGTACATCCATTGAATCAATTCAATCCTATCTTTATATGACCATTTGTAATTGACTTTTGAGTCCGATAATCATTATTCTGAGCCATCGACCTTGCTGACGATCGTATCTAACTCGTGTAAACAACTCAATATAGCTGTGCTAGATTGCTGGATAACATTTGCAAGTAAACTTTCAAACATAAATTATTAGAACCTTTTCAGTTGAAAGTTCTAACCATCTCATAAGATAATAGAGATTTCTCAATTATATTTCTTCCTAGGATAAAAACATTTTGATTATAGGAAACTAGTTCTTTTTGGGATCAGTGTGATAAATGTGTGATTTATTTCATTAATAAGCTGCCCACTAGTAAACACAAAAATTACTGTCGAAATAAGTACCTCCTCCAACATATCCCAATGTATTTTAAAGAATTTAGCCCCATTTCCATCAGATCCTGGACTACTATCGTCAACAATTTGAAAAGTTACCCTTTTAACCACTTTTTCATTGATCCTAGTTTCCAATTTAACTTTTTCCTAATCTGACAAAAAAATTTTACATTTTTTTTCTTAAAAGAAGCTTTGAATATCCCCTGCATTATATAATTATGTAAAATAATTAACAGCATTTTCTTTAAGCATGCTTTCATCTGATATGAGATGACCTTGATTATCAAACAGATGCTTTATATCTTTCCTATTTTTTGTAGCAGAAATATGGGCATGAAGAAAATTGGAACACTGATCCCTATCTTTTAACCATTTAATTTTAGACTTTTGTTGGTTTTCTATACCATTGTTACGCATTACTCTTTCTAATGTAAACATGTTATCCTTGTATTGCTGCACTATCATTGTATCATTTGGATATAAAAGCAATTTTAGATATGGCTCATTATTTTTTCCCTTAGCTTATCTATTAATTCATGTAAACTCATTTTGCCCTTATTCCATTATTTAAGTTCTCTTTTCACATTCTTTAGTTTGAAAAGAAATTTGGAAAGAAGATTCCTTCGACTATAACATTAGAAGCATTAAAAATTGCACCATTATATTCATTTGATTAGTTCCATGCATTGTTATATCTAAATGAAATATTTTTGACCCGACTCTACCTATCTAGCAAGCTAATCAGTATAGGGCAATGATCACTAGTAGAATGATTCATAATAGAAGCATAAGAATTCGAAAAACTTGTTTGAAATAGATCGGTACTGTAGAATAATCTATCAATTTTATTATGAGTCAATAAATCTTTCCCTCCCTCCATGTAAAGTTATTACCTACATATTGCATTTCCTGTAAATTTGATGATACTATGGTATTCTAAAATTCATCATCTACAATAGTTGAAGCATTAGTTGGACCAATTCTGTCTGCATTATATAATACATAGTTGAAATCGCCTGTAATAAACCATAGAGTGTCCAAGGTATCTCCTAATTGTTTGATATGTTGCTATAAATAATTTCTATATATTGAGTATACATCCTGTATACATATGTTAATGTCATGCTCATACACTCACTATTCTGCATAAGACATGAAATTAATTGTTTACCACTTCAAATTATTCTACATGACCATATACATGGATTCCACATGATAGGATTCTGCTCTTATTTAAATTTTCTGTATTGTACATCACCTTCCAATCTGGTCTAAAGCTTTTAGAAAAAGTAATCACATTTTCCTTATTAAATTTATGTTCCACAAGCATAATAATCAATGATTTAAGTCATTGACATGTTCTTGAGATGATCACCCTACACTTTTGGTAACCAATATACATGTATAGTATGCTGTAGTAGTGCTCGACCGATGCAGGATGATTGTTAGGGTTGTAAAGTAAATAAAACAATCACAAAACCTGTTGTATATCTCATAGTGCATCGAAAAAATATAATAATCATTACATATATATAAAACAAGCGAGACAATAATAACTAAATGAACCACAAAATCAGAGTACATAGGTTCAAACAGTTATACAAAACCATAATAGAGTTTATACAAATGATAAACAAAAATCAAACTGTGAAATGTCTCAAAATAAAATAAATGAACATTGTTAAGGCTCCAAAGTGTCACACAATAGAATAAGCAATAATAAGCCTAAGTATAAGTATGATAAAGCATCGCCTCTTGCTAGTCCATCTGTATAGCTCCACATGTCACCTACACCTGATATCTATTCTATTCATTTAAGAGTAATCGAGGTAATAAGAAGCAAACCATAAAACCTCGAGTCAGACAATAGTCTAGTGTAAGAGATAAAAAAAATCCCATAATACAATGAAAATCAATTTAGTATGGAATGGTGGTACAAAAACTCATAAATGACCCGTCCCTGTAACCAAAGAGTTAGCACACAAAAATATATCACTTCGCACGTGTATCCGAGCCCTTCCTTACTCCATTTGTTTACATTCCTCATAGCGGAACCCATCCTAGTTCCACTTTTTATTATAGAACCCTTCTTCGTTCTACCCACAAGTTCTCTCCCTTTAACCCGTCCTTACAGATCATCATCACCACTCCATTGATCGAGTCTTCATCATCAAAACAATTCCAAACATCCGACATCAATTGTAGAATCCACATCTCAAAGTTCTAAAGCCATCAAGTTAAAGCATCGCACCTTTGCCTCATCATTTATCATCGTTCTTCATCATGCCACAATCATTGAAAATAAATGAAGAACTAACAAATGCACGCGATAAAATCACCTGGATATCAATCGCTCCTCGAAACTTATGCCTCCATCCCAGGACCTCTAACATGGTCGGTACCGACCATACACATGTCGTCACTAACCATGTGGGTCCACCCCCAAGACACGAGAAATCGAAGTACAAAATCATGTCGTAATGGAAACTTGACCCGAAGCATTCCATGGTAAAACTCTAAGCATATCGCTAGAGAACTCGGGTCTAACATGGTCGGTATCAACCGTGTCTAGGCCCCAAAATTTGGTTAAGTCCAAATTTCTTTCCCGTGCATCACACTCTGGCCTAACCCAAATCTTGCGCACCATTGACCCAAAGCTTGAACCCTTTTGACCAGAAGCCTTGACTACAAAAACTTAAAGCTAAGCTTGTCTTAACTCAAAGCACTCCACCACCGATCATAATTTGGTCGCCAGCGACCATATTTCGACGACCATAGTTTGAGCCATCAAATCACCTCTAAAATACTGATGACTTGCTTTGGATCTCTTAGGGCTTTAAACAACATCATATTCCAATTGCGTTCATTTCAAAAAAAAATTGATGCCACCTTGCACAAAATGGCGACCATATTCCAAACCATACGAACAACTAGGAAACACATCAAAACAGTCCATACAACCGTCATCACATAACAACCAAACAATACATATAATAAATTCAAACACAATTTATGAGCATATATCATCTTAGATTTTATTTTATATAAATTTAACAATATGGTTGGTGTTTGGTGTAAAACGAGTTAAATACAATCTTATCCTTTTAATCTCGGTTTTAAGGTGTCAATAATACTAGATCAAAGTTTTTAAACATGTAAACTTCGAAAATCGTTTCAAAAACTATAATTTAACCATATCAATAATCATAGAATATGAGAGAAGCAATATCACTCATCTATTACCAAATTACCCAAATTTTAAGGCAAATTCAATTTTGAATAGTAGATGCATGAATCCTACTGTTCTTAAACTATAGATCTTCTATGTTCCCTTACAAAACTTTTAATCCACTAATTATGCTAATTACTTGATGGAAATGGTGCATCTAGGTTTAATTTCATGCTAATGGCGATTAAAGGTAACTAGAAATTAGAAAAATGATTAGTGGCTATCGGTGGAGGTTGCTATTGGCCTTATTCCCGAATTAAGCTAATGGGTCGCACTAATTACCCACTAACTACCCATTAGTCTATTTAAAGCCAGTCAGAACTTCAAATAGCCATAACTCCTGAATGGTTTGTCCAAATTCCTATTATGACCACTCTACAAAAAGAGAAACCATCGTATCTGTTTTGTGAAAGTGGTTTCAACCCTTAATTCAACTCCTATCAAAAGTTATAGGCCTTACAATATTTTTAAGGTTAAAATCATCCAATAAAAATCATAAGGATAGGAAATGTCACTAGTTGACATTCCCTGAAGATACTGAGTTATGTGATCTTATATGAATTTAAAAATTATATTTTATGATCCTCGAATACGTAAAATACAGTTTGGACTCTCCTCCCTTTAGGATTTTGCCCTCACGATACCCAAGTAAATAAAGGAAAAGTCAATCATAGTTATCTCGCATTCCTAACAATCATAAACGGTCATCTCAAGCATCAAACATCCAACCATGCAATCAATAATATAAATATACCTATCCCAGCACGTGGGATACTAAACTACCCTATATGATATCAAAGGTGAATGTAAACGCGATAAACAAAAAGCCTTGCCAAGTGAAGAGCTTTGGATAAGTGGTCCTCATGCTCTCCATAATTTCCCGCATGCAATCACCCTCAGTTTCACTCCATTAAACCTTTACTAACTTCTCCATCTTCCTCCTAAGTTGCTCCATATCACATCCAAAAATACGAATGGGCCTATGAGGTGCTTAGGCTTCTGGTTCAATTTCAATACCATCCCTTAGATCTAGTGAAATAGTTACACCTTAGCTATGCACATACTTCCGTAAATGAGAAACGTGGAATAAATTATGCATGCCCGTCATCTTCTGAGGTAAGTCGACTCTATATGCTAAGTTCCCAATCCTCTCTAGTATCAAAATAGGAACTATGAATCTTAGTGCCAACTTCCCCTTGTACCGAATCAAACTACATTCTTCAACAAAGAGATCTTCATAAATACCATATCATTGACATAGAACTCCAAATCTCTATATCTCTTATCAGCATAGCTTTTTTGTCTATCTTGAGCAGCCTTCATTTGTTGTCGAATGATGGCGACCTTCTTAGAAGTCTCTTTGATCATATTTGTCCCAAGTATCAGTTTTTCCCCCACTTCCCACTAATATGAAGTAGAATTACTTGGTTGTCCATACAATGGCTCGAATGGTGCCATACCGATACTAGACTGATAACTATTGTTGTATGAGAACTCTACCAAATGCCAACGATCGTCCACGAGCCTCCAAACTCGAGTATGCAAGCATGTAAGAGATCTACCAAGATACGATTCACCCTCTCGGTCTATCCATATGTTTGTGAGTGATAAGCTGTACTGAGATGCAATTCCGTCCCCAATGCCTCTTGTAAGCTCATTAGAAACCCACTAGTGAATAAAGAGTCTCCGCCACTTAGAATGCACTTTGGCACACCATGGAGTCGTACTACCCATTTCACATAAACTTAACCAATTTGGATGTCATTCTATTAAACTAAACAGGTATAAATCGAGCACTCTTCGTCAGTCTATCGATTATGACCCAAACACTATCGTACCCTCCTTTGGTACTTGGCAATCCATCCATAGGGTCCATCGAAACTTGTTCCCACTTCCACTCAGGAATCTCAAGTGGTTGCATCAACCTACTCGACTTCTTCTGCTCTACATTTACCACCGACAGTTCATGCACTTCAAGATGAATACCTCGACATCCTTCTTCATCCCCTTCCAATAATATACTTGCTTTATGTCGCCCAACGTTGTATTACTGCATGTACGTTCAATCTCGAATGATGGCACCCTTGTAGTACTCATCCCACAATCCATCGACATTAAGAATAAGTAGTCTCCTATCCTTATGGAGCCAACCATCTAGGTCGAGCTCGTATTGTCTCATATCAGTAGAATCTACCCCTTTCTCTATCTTTGCTATGATCTCTACTAGTCTAGCGTCTTGCCTCTGGCCGATGCCAATCCTCTTAATCGGAGTGGGGTTAATAGTAAACCTTGCCAACATCTCTAGCTCTAACTCACAACGAGTTCTGAAATCGTAGCCAGCAATAAACTCAAGTTGTGTCCACTTTAGGAACATCGCCTTTGAACTAGCATGTCTTTTACTCAAAGCACTGACGACTGCATTTCCCTTACCAGGATTATAAGAAATGCCAAAGTCGTAGGAGATCAAAAGTTCCAACTATAACCGCAGACAAATGTTAAGGTCTTTTTGAGAGAAAAGGTATTTCAATGATTTGTGGCCGTGAATAACTCGAACCTTTTCCAAGAAGGTAACGTCCTCAAATCTTCAAAGAAAACACAATTGCCACCTATTCCAAATTATGGGTTGGGTAATTTTTCTCATGTGAGTTTAGCTGTCGGCTAGCATATGCGATAACCTTACCCCTTTGCATTAGTATCGCACCCAATCTAGTACCACAAGCATCCATGTATACCATCATCCCCTCATTCCTGCTCGAAATAATCAACACTAGTGCGCTTATAAACATCTCTTTCGAACTTACAAATTCATTCTCTTACTTTGCATCCCATACAAAAGTCTTATTTTTCTTTGTCAGATTAGTCGATGGTGCTGCTACCTTTGAGGAGTCCTTCATAAAATATCTATAATAACCCACCAGTCTAAGAAAACTTCTCACATCCCTAGCATTGTTGGGCTAGTGACAATCCTGAACCACTGCCATCATCGTAAGATCTACAGCAATACCTTGATTAGAAACAATGTGACCCAAGAATATCACTTCCCTCCTCCCAAAGTGACACTTTGAAAACTTCACCTTCAATATATGCTCCCTCAACACTTCAAGCACAACCCACAAATGTGTCTATGTTCTTCTTTTATCCATGAGTACATAGGAATATCATCCACAAATAAGAACAAACTTATTTGGATGATCTTTGAAGACATGGTTCATAAGATCAACAAAGCATACCAGTGCATTAGTTAGCCACGACGGCATAACCAACCACTCATAAAATCCAAATTGTATACAAAATGTTGTAATTGGCACACTCTCCTTTGCTATCCTCAGTCGATGAAATCCTGTCACATGTTCCAACTAAGAGAACACCTCCACACAATGGAGCTGATCAAACAGATCATCTATTCACAGAGAAGATACTTCTTCTTCCTTATCACCTAATTCAGCACACGGTAATCAACACACAACCTCAAAGAGCCATCTACCTTAATGGTGAGTACTACAGGTGTACCCCACTTAGATTGTAACGACCCTAATTTTTGGTAACATTATTTAGGATATTTAATTAGTTAAATTAAATCAAATAATGTAACGATTAGGGGATTGAGATTTGTTATAAAAAAGGATAGCCATGCCGTGTTAACAAATGAACTAAGGAGGGATTTGAACTTAAAATAAGAGTGGAAAATAGGTGAGGGCGAAATAAGAAAGGACACATCCTTATACCCTAAACCTTTACACTCATTCACTTCACACATTCATTTTCTACAAACTAAAATCATTGAAACCGGCCACCATTAAAGGAAAAACAAGAAGAAGATAAAGAAATTAAAGGAAGGAAGATTAAGCAATCAAATCCATTCTCAAATCTTAATTCCTTAATCAAATAGCTAAGGTGAACAATGACTATATCTCAAGTTTTCAATGGTTTTCGGTTTTAGCATGAAATCCGAACTATTCGCAAATGTTTTTCCATGATTTGAATGATAAAATGTATATCTATATGATGTTGATGATTTATGCTAATTCACATAGATTTTGTGATATGTTTTGATGTGAAATCCTATTATATGACATCCAATTACCTTGCGAATTTTGATTTAGATTAGAAATGATAATTTAGAAATGTGTTTCAATTTTCATAATTTTCTGAATTAATGTGGATTTTATATGAACTTTCTAGTGAAAAAATGCTATTTTTGGTTTAAAATTAATTACGACAAATTATATTGGCTTAGGGTCTGAAATTTATATATGTTGGAAAACATGTTGAAGATGATTATAGGAATTTTTGTAGAATTTTCCTAAGTGTTTTAATAGATATATAAAATTATTTAACGTAAGGGACTTAAATGTTTTATGTATTTATAAAAAGGAGAAAGGGTATTTTATAAATAATTCAAATTGTTATTTCTGAAAATTGACAGTACTTCTAGAAAAGAAAATTTGCAACCAATCATAATTTGACAAATAAGGCAGGTTAGGTAAAAAGAATTAATTTAAAAAGTCAAATCAGTTTATACATGCTTTTTTCCCTGTTTCAATGCTTTCGACGCTAGGCTTCCGACTCCTTACCTTCGCCTTTGACTCCATTGAAACCAATGCACATAGTATCAGATACCTGGTGCATAGTGAATTGGATATATGCAGAAGGTGTTGGGTCAAAACCAAAGGTTCCGAGGGGAACGAAGCATGCTTTGCTTTCAAACGAAAATGTGCCTACTTTGCTTTTGAAAGGAATGCTTTCGACTTGGTTGGCTATCGACCGGGTCAAAAATGCTTTAAAGAAATAGTTTTGAATAAGGTTGTGCTTTTGGTTTTAAATGAATGCTTTCGAAGGGGTCGAAACCCCTGACTGCCGCTTTTTACCTTCCAAAGCAGATGGTTTTGAAAGGATACTTCGTTTTTAAAAAACCAAGCCACTTCTCCAATGCTTTCGAAGGGATGGTTTCGACACCATCACTACTTTACTTAGGAACTGCTTTCGAAAGAGTGCTTTCAACTTAAATGGTTTTAATGACCCTTTTATTCTGTTGAAGGTAGAACCCAAATGGGTTCGAAAGAGATCGTTTTCAAAGGTTTCGAAGGAGTTAATCTTGAATGGTTTCGAAAGGTATTTCCACATGTTTTAAATTGAACCCAAATGCTTTTAAATGGTTTGTTTACAAAGGTTTTGATGCTTTCGAAAGGTTTTAAATGAAGGTTTCAAAGAGGTGGTTCCCTAATGGTTTCGAAAGGTTTGAAGGAAGGTTTCTAATGGTTTCGAAAGGTCCGAAAGGAATGGTTTTCCAATGTTTTCGAAAGGCAATGTAAAATGTTTTAAAGATAGGATGTCTAAGGTTTTAAAGCTTTGAAGGAAAGGTTTTTCAAGTGTTTTCAAAAGGGTGATTGAATGGTTTCGAAAGGAATGTTTTGGCTTTCTGCCTAGGTTATAAGGAAGGTTTTACTTGGTTTTGAAAGGGGTACTTCCAAAGGTTTAAACGTTTTCATCAACAAAGATTTGTGTAAAGTATATATATATAACATGGCAAGGTGATTTTGAGTAAAGCATAGAGTATATGTATTTTCCTTTTTTAAGTTTGATCTAAAGATTTTAAATCAATTTGAGATGAAAAGGTCTTCAAGGAAAATATTGGGAAGATTACCCTAAGTAAAATGACTCAAATATTAGAATACCAGATAGGACTAGTATAGGTCGCGCCCTATACATTAGCTATTAGCCCTAACTAATTTAGTCCAAAATTCCAGTGTGTTGGGCTTTGTCACAAGTAAGACTAAAATGATGATTACACACAGAAGGAATTATATATATTTGTATACAGATAAGTTATTGGTGAGCCCGCAGAACTATTAGGATCAGGTGACCGTGGGAGAAAATAAGTTAGGGACAAACCGTCCAGAAGAGTGTGTCCAACAGGTGTTAGATTATTTTGTTTATGTTGTCTGGTAAGCCCGAGTCAGCCAAAGGTTAGTAGTTAGCCAAAAAAAACTATAGTTTTTGGACAGGTAGTCCATTTGTTACATGATATGTATGCTTACATAATAATGCTTTACAGTTTTAACTAGTTTTGGTTGCAGGATAAAGGTTTGCGAAAGATATGTTTGAAAAGGATGTTAGTGAGGGTAAACTCGTTCCGCTAAGCGATGTGGTCTCACTTAATATCAGATAACCGAGATGTATAGTATTATTCATACCAGGCTTTATGTCTGACTCGAAGTTTACATTTTTTTCCTTAAACTCTCGGGTGCTCAAAATTGATTTGAGTAGGCTGAGGGTTGAGGTTTATAGGTTTTTAGTAGGATGATGAATAAAGCTATCGAAGACGAGCAGGAGGCTGATGAATAACAATTTTAGGAGTTGATGTTTTTTCTGTTCTTTTCTGTTGTATTGTATTATGCCAATATGACAGTATAGTACTCTGGTCATCCAAGGGGGCATCATCATATGTCGCTCTTGGCATATTTATGTTATAATTATATTTGATCTTTACCTGGAAAACAATTATGAGATTATGTAACTTGAATGTGAAACATGTGTTTTTGAAATCTGTGATTTTGTTTCATATTCAATGCTTCTGATATTATGGATACCATTAATATAGCCGTATTTAGTCGCCAAAAGTTAATACTATAGATGACTGCAGCATCTGTAGCGCTTAGCTTTGGGCCTCTAGATAGGGGATGTCACAACTTGGTATTAGAGCATAGGTTTATGAAAAACTAAAAAAATGATTTTTGAAAACATAATCCTAAGGAATTAGAGATAAGATTGGGGTAAGGGATAACGCTATAGTAACGTACTTGTATTTGCTATATATAAGTATGCACTTTATCTCTAGTCTCCTATCTCTATTAGGTTATTTTTATGTATCTCACAAAGATTCGAATGCAGATATGGATTCTCGAAGAGCTAATGTCGGAGGAGGAAGCACTGCTACAGATGGAAGTGCCGGACCTAATACTAGAAGGAACCAAGGTCAGGCACGAGCTGGAAATATTGGTGTTGAAGTCCCGCAAGTTGACATGGGAGCCATGTATCAGTTTTTCATGAATATGATACAAGCGAGGGTTGCTGGTGGAGTAGTTGGAGGAGGAGTCCAGGAAGCTCCAGCAGTCAAAAATTATGCCGCTTTGAGTAGGGACTATGCTAGGTTGGAAGGAAAACCATTCATTGGGACTGAAGACGCCATAGAAGTGGAGAATTGGTTGATGCATTGTGAGAGGATTTTTGCTGATTTAGGACTCAGTGATGAGCAGAAAAGAAGGCTCGCTTTGAGACAGCTTCAATGAGCAGCTTTATACTGGTGGAATAGTGTGACGGTTGGAGTGGATAAAGAAATTATGACATGGGCTGAGTTTAAGAGGAGGTTTGAGGAGAGATTCATGTCTGTAATGGTGAAGTCTACCTTGCTCAGAAATTTTGCTGAGTTAGAGCAAGAAGAGATGTCTGTTTTGGAGTATGCTAGAAGATTAAGGAGTTGGCTAGGTATTGATATGCTACTATGGATACCGTAATGAAGAGGAATGAGAAATTTATCAAGGGGTTGAAAGCCTGAGTTGGCAAGGGCTACATTACCTCATATCAGAGATCCTTGTGATGTGGTAGTTGAGATGGCTTTCAGACAAGAGGAGATGCTTGTTTCCATGGAGAAGAATAAGGCAAAGGAAGTCAAGGTAGGGTAGGGTCAGAAACAAAGTTCTTCATAAGATGGGTGCTAAAAAAGGTGGAGCAGCAAAGAAAGGAAAGTCTAAGGTTGTTTGCTTCAAGTGAGACAAGAATGGGCATTTTGCTAATGAGTGTCGTATTGGAAAGGCGAAGGAAGTGATCGGGAAGAAGAACATCAGGTGCTTCAACTGCGATCAGATTGGTCATCATAAGAATCAATGCAAAGAGCCTGCTAGGGATGGAAAGGGCAAGGTATTTACATTGGGGCCTGCTACTTCGAAGCTAACAATGCAGAAGAAAGGGAAAGCAGTGTTAGGAGGTACGCTTCAGATCCATGGTAAGTCTGCTAGCGTTCTATTTGATACTGGTGCATTGCATTCTTTTATATCTCGTTGTTTGGTAGATAAGCTTAACCTAGAACCCTCATATTTAGTTACTTCCTTAAGGGTTGCAAATCTGATAGGAGGGTATGCGACACTTGGGATGAAGTGTGACCATTTAGAGTTTGATTTGTTAGGTCATACCTTTGTTTGCAGTTTGCAAGTGTTTGACTTTGTAGGGTTCAGAATCATATTGGGTATGGATTGGTTAAGTAAGTATGATGCTAGGATATTTTGCCATGATAGGAAAATATCACTTAGACAACCTAACTGTAGTGATCGGATAGTATATACCGTAGAAAACCCTTGCTGTGAGGTAAATGCTTTATTGGGTGTTGTGGAGTTGGAAGACGAGTTGAGCCGAGTTTTCATGGTTAGAGAATTCGCAGATGTGTTTGAGCCTGTAGTAGGATTACCACCGAAACGATCCATTGAGTTTCGGATAGATTTGGTGCCTGGAGCAAAACCAATGAGTAGGCCGCCAAGTAGGATGACACCTACCGAGATGAGGGAGCTAAAGGTGTAGTTGGTGGAATTGGAAGGCAAGAGTTTTATTAGACCGAGTAGTTCACCTTGGGGAGCAGCCATAGTGTTTGCTAAGAAGTTGGACGGATCGTTGAGGTTATGTATCGATTATCGTAAGTTGAATGAGAAGACGATAAAGAATCGATATCCATTGCCTAGAATTGACGATTTGTTCAATCAGTTGAGTGGAGCCAAGGTATTTTCTTAGTTGGATTTGGCAACATGTTTTCATCAACTTAGAGTGGAAGAGGATAGTATTCCTTTCACGGCATTTAGAACCAGATATGGATCATACGAATGGTTAGTGATACCGGTCGGATTGACTAATGCGCCAGCTTTCTTTGTAGATTTGATGAACCGGATTTTCCGAGGGCACCTAGATAGGTTCGTATTGGTTTTCATAGATGATATTTTGGTGTACTCTAAGGATGAAAGAGAGCATGAAGTTCATCTTAGAGTAGTGCTTGAGACGTTGAGGCAGCATCAGCTGAAGGCGAAGTTCTCGAAGTGTCATTTTTGGAAGAAGGAAGTGAAGTTTCTTGGCCATTTAGTTTTAGAGAAAGGGTTATCAGTGGATCCAGCTAAGATCGAGACCGTGAATAGTTGGAAGAGACCAGAAACGGTGACTGAGATAAGAAGTTTTCTGGTATTGGTTGGTTACTATCGGAGGTTTATTAAGGATTTTTCACGGATAGCGGCACCGATGACTAAGCTAACGCGAAAGGATGTGAAGTTTGTGTGGACCAATAAGTGTGAGGAAGCATTCCAAAGCTTGAAACACTCATTGACCCATGCACCTGTATTGGTTGTTCTGGAAGGGAATCGGGATTTAGTAGTTTATACAGATGCATGTGGAATTGGATTAGGAGCTGTGTTGATGCAGAGAGGTAAATTGATTGCCTAAGCTTCTCAACAGCTTAGACCGCATGAGATTAGATATCCAACGCATGATTTGGAATTAGCTACAGTGATATTTGCATTAAAGTTGCGGAGACATTACCTTTTAGGAGAGAGGTTTGAGCTATATACGGATCATAAGTCGTTAAGGTACTTGTTCTCTCAGAAGAAACTGAACATGAGACAACAAAGATGGTTAGAGTTTATCACTGCTTATGATTTTGGGATTGAGTATACACCAGGGAAAGGTAATAAGGTTGCAGACGCACTTAGCAGAAAATATCAGAATGCAGTGTTGGTGATGATAGCTGAGTGGAAAGATTTGGAAGCATTGTCGACTTTTAGAGTGCAGTGGAGATCTGAGGCTGGATCTAGTGAAGAAATAGTTATGTTGTCTTGTTTAGAAGTTTGACCAGTTATGATCGAAAAGATTGCTTCTAAGCAAGGAGATGATCCATTGTTAGTTGAACGGATCAAGAAGTTAAGGGATGGAACGGAGATCGATGACCTAAAGGATTTTAGTCTTGACCAGAATGGGTGGTTGAGAAAGAAAGGAAGGTTCTGTGTTCCGAATGTGTGAGATATTAGGAAGGAAGTTTTAGAGGAATGCCATCATTCTAAGTTCACTATTCATCCAGAAGGAACTAAGATGTATCATGATATGAAGAGGAGTTTCTTTTGGGAAGGTATGAAGAGGGATGTAGGCTTATAGGTGAAGCAGTGTTTGAGCTGTCAACAGGTAAAAGCCGAACATCAGAAGCCAAGTGGGTTGCTACAACAATTGGATATTCACTTATGGAAGTGTGATTCTATTTCTACGGATTTTATAGACGGGTTGCCAAGATCTAATAGAGGAAATGAAGTATATGGGTCATAGTGGACAGACTGACCAATAGTGCCCATTTCATTCCAGTTAAGTTAACTAGGACGACACCTGTTTTGGCTATGTTATTTATGAAGAATGTGGTTACACTACATGGAATTCCTAGTAGCATAGTAAGTGATAGAGATTCCTTGTTCACTAGTTAATTCTGGAAGAGTCTACAGGAGATTTTAGGAACTAAGCTCAAGATGAGTACCGCTTACCATCCGCAGACCGATGAGTAAACGAAGATAGTTAACAAAGTCTTGGAAGATTTGTTAAGAGCTTGTGTGTTAGATTTTGGGGGATCATGGGAAGACCATCTACACCTAGTCGAGTTTTCGTATAACAACAGTTATCAGGCTAGTATAGGGATGGCACCATTTGAAGCTTTGTATAGAAGGCCATTCAAATCTACAATTTGTTGGTTAGAGACCGGGGATAGGTTGGTTCTTGGTCCAGATTTATTTATAGAAACTACATAGAAGATTGAGTTGATTCGAGCTAGGATGAAGGAGGCTCAGTCTAGGCAGAAGAGTTATGCAGATAGAAGATGGAAAGACTTAGAGTTCTCTGTTGGAGAGCATGTTTCATTAAGGTGTCACCGATGAAGGGTGTGATTTGATTTGGCAAATCAAGGAAGTTGGCACCGAGATTCGTTGGACCATTTCCTATTATTGAGAGGATCGGGAAACTCGCGTATATAGTAGAGTTACCGAGCAGTTTGGCAGGAGTCCATGATGTTTTCCATGTTTCTCATTTAAGGAAGTGTATTCGAGATCCGGAGACTACTATAGCACCGATTGTGTTAGATGACTTAGTCGTAGAGCCGAATTTGACTATAGTTAGAAAGCCGGTTCGCATAGTCGCAAGAGATGAGAAGAGGCTCAGGAACAAGACAGTCAGATTAGTTAAAGTCCAGTGAAGCGAGGACGAGAGAGACTGTACTGGGAGACTGAGAACAGGATGTGAGATGCTTATCCTGATTTGTTTGATGGAATGTTTAACCTTTTTGATTGATTTGTTGTGTACCTTATCGTAATTTCCAGGATGAAATTCTTTTTGGAGGGGAATATTTAACGACCCTATTTTTTGGTAACATTATTTAGGATATTTAATTAGTTAAATTAAATAAAATAATGTAACGATTAGGGGATTGAGATTTGTTGTTAAAAAGGGTAGTCGTGCCATGTCAACAAATGAACTAAGGGGGGATTTGAACTTAAAATAAGATAGGGAAATAGGTGAGGGCAATATAGGAAAGACAAATCCTTATACCCAAAACCCTTACATTCATTCACTTCACACGCTCATTTTCTAAATACTAAAATCATTGAGGTCGGCCACTATTAAAGGAAAAACAAGAAGAAGATAAAGAAATTAAAGGAAGGAAGATTAAGCAATCAAATCCATTCTCAAATCTCAACTCCTTAATCAAAAAGCTAAGGTGAATAATGACTACATCTCAAGTTTTTAATGGTTTTCGGTTTTAGTATGAAATCCGAACTATTTGCAAATGTTCTACCATGATTTGAATGATAAAATGTATATCTATATGTTGTTGATGATTAATGCTAATTCACATAGATTTTGTGATATGTTTTGATGTGAAAACCCTATTATATGACATCCAATTGCCTTGTGAATTTAGATTTAGATCAGTAATGATAATTTAGAAATGGGTTTCAGTTTTCATAATTTTATGAATTAATGTGGCTTTTATATGAATTTTCTAGTGAAGAAAATGCTATTTTGGGTTAAAAATTAATTACGGCCAAATTATATTAGCTTAGGGTCTGAAGTTTATATATGTTGGAAAACATATTGAAAATGATTACAGGAATTTTTGTAGAATTTCCTAAGTGTTTTAATGGATATATAAAATTATTTAACGTATGAGACTTAAATGTTTTATATATTTATAAAAAGGAGAAGGGGTATTTTGTAAATAATTCAAATTGTTATTTCTGAAAATTGGTAGTACTTTTAGAAAAGAAAATTTTCAACCAATCATAATTTGACAAACAAGGCAGGTTAGGTTAAAAGAATTAATTTAAAAAGTCAAATCAGTTTATACATGCTTTTTTCCTGTTTCAATGCTTTCGGTACCAGGCTTTCGACTCCTTACCTACACCTCCGACTCCATCGAAACCAATGCACATAGTATCAGATACCTGGTATGTAGTGAATGGGTTATATGCGGAAGGTACTGGGTCAAAACCAAAAGTTCCGAGGGAATCGAAGCATGCTTTGCTTTCAGATGAAAATGCGCCTGCTTTGCTTTTGAAAGAAATGCTTTTGACTTGGTTGGCTATCGACCGGGTCAAAAATGTTTTAAAAATAGTTTCGAATAAGGTTGCGCTTTTTGTTTTAAATGAATGCTTTCGAAGGGGTTAAAGCCCCTGACTGCCGCTTTTTACCTTTCGAAGAAGATGGTTTCAAAAGGATACTTTGTTTTTTAAAAACCGAGCCGCTTCTCCAATGCTTTTGAAGGGATGCTTTCGACACCATCACTTCTTTACTTAAGAACTGCTTTTGAAAGAGTGCTTTCGACTTAAATGGTTCTAATGACCCTTTTGTTCTGTTGAAGGTTGAACCTAAATGGTTTCGAAAGAGATGGTTTTCAAAGGTTTCAAAGGAGTTAATCTTAAATGGTTTCGAAAGGTATTTCCACATGTTTTAATTGAACCCAAATGCTTTTGAAAGGTTTGTTGTTTACAAATGTTTTGATGCTTTCCGAAGGTTTCTAATGAAGGTTTCGAAGGGGTGGTTCCCCAATGGTTTCGAAAGGTTTGAAGGAAGGTTTCCAATGGTTTCGAAAGGTTCGAAAGGAATGGTTTTCCAATGTTTTCGAAAGGCAGTGTAAATTGTTTTAAAGATAAGATGTCTATGGTTTTAAAGCTTTCGAAGGAATGGTTTTTTGAAAGGAAGATTGAATGGTTTCGAAAGGAATGTTTTGGCTTTCGGCTTAGGTTATAAGAAAGGTTTTACTTGGTTTCGAATGGGGTACTTTCAAAGATTTAAACATTTTCATCAACAAAGATTTGTGTAAAGTATATATATGACATGGCAAGGTGATTTTGAGTAAAGCATAGAGTATACGTATTTTCCTTGTTTAAGTTTGATTTAAAGATTTTAAATCAATTTGTGATGAAAAGGTCTTCAAGGAAATTTTTGGGAAGATTATCCTAAGTAAAATGACTCAGATATTAGAATACTAGATGGGACTGGTATAGGGTCGCACCTTATACATTAGCTATTAGCCCCAGCTAATTTAGTCCAAAATTCCAGTGTGTAGGGATTTGTTATAAGTAAAACTAAAATGATGATTACACACAGAAGGGAATATATATTTTTATATAGATAGGTTATTGGTGAGCCCGCAAAACCATTAGGATCAGGTGACCTTGGGAGAAGATAAGTTAGGGACAGACCGTCTAGAAGTGGGGTGTCTAACAGTTGTTAGATTATTTTGTTTATATTGTTTGGTAGGCCAGAGTCAGCCAAAGGTTAGTAGTTAGCCAAACAAAACTATAGTGTTTGGAAAGATAGTCCATTTGTTACCTAATATGTATGCTTACATAATAAAGCTTTACAGTTTTAACCCAATTTGGTTGCAGGATAAAGGTTTGCAAAAGATATGTTTGAAAAGGATGTTAGTGAGGGGAAACCCATTCCGCTCAGCGGCATGGTCTCACTTAATATCAGATAACCAAGATGTATAGTATTATTCATACAAGGCTTTATGTCTGACTCGAAGTTTATGTTTTTCCCTTTAAACTCTCGAGTGCTCAAAATTGATTTGAGTAGGCTGAGGGTTGAGGTTTATAGGTTTTTAGTAGGATGACAAATAAAGCTACCGAAGACTAGCAGAAGGCTGACAGATAGCTATTTTAGGAGTTGCTATTTTATTCTGTTTTTTTTCCGCTATGTTGTGTTATGTCAGTATGACAGTAATTACTCTGGTCATCCAAGGGGGCATCATCATAGGTATGTAACTTGATTGAAAACCATGTTTTTTTGAAATCCGTGGTTTTGTTTCATATTCAAGTGCTTTTGATATTATGGATACCATTAACATAGCCGTATTTAGTCACTAGAAGTTAATACTATAGATGACTGCAGCTTCTATAGCGCTTCACTCTGGGCCTCTAGATAGGGGATGTCAAATAGATATACTCCTAAAAATGAACACCTTCCTTATTAGATCATTCACATGCACTTCTAATTCCTTTTGCTCCATGGGTGCCAATGCCTCAAAGGCATAATTACTGGTCATACATCCTTTACTAAATCTATGCAGAACTCTACCTCTCAATGTTGTGGTAATTTGATCAACTCCTCGAATACATCTGGATACTCTCTAATGATGAGCATAGAACACAACTCATTATGTGGGATCTGTAGCAAATATAGAAAGCTAACCATAACCTTATCCTCTGGTAGGTGGCCCAACTTTACCTTTCGCCCATCCTTGGTCCTTATTGTCACCAATAGCTTCTCGCAATCTATCACTTCCACATACTTTTTGTAACACCCCGCACCTCACTTAACGCAGATATTGTCCCCAACTTAGTCACCTCCGCCTCATGGGCCAAGCCAAGGTTTGAGGTTTTGGTCCTCAAAAGGCCTCGACATTGTTATGAGATTAAGGATTTGGTATATAAGCACCCACTTTATAGTATTATCCACGATGTGGAGCTATTATTCCCATTTTGAAGGGGTGTTACAATCTCCCCCTTTAGAGCCCAACGCCCTCGTTGGCTCATGAACACAACACCACCCAAGAGTCATGGCTGTAACACGTACATGCCACAATTCTGTCTGGGTATGGCTCTGATACCAAGCTGTAACGCCCCACCCCAAGACCCACACTAACAAAGGGTATTACAGAGTAATACTGTCTGCTAGTGCAGAGAATAGGGCTGGTTAGGAGCGACCATCTGTAAGCTTTGTCTTAAACAAGTATTGGATACGTCGATTGGGTGCACTAATTTTTTTTTTCTCTTTACCTTTTTCTTGTGGATCGACTTACCCAATAAATGTTTAACACAAAACTACGGTGGCTAATGGATCTATTTAGAACAAAATACAACAACAGATATACAACATATCACAGAACAACAAACACACATATATACAGATACATCGTCAGTACACTACATAGTGATACATAAGTGAGTGGTAACACGGACGACATATATATACATCATGTCCTAAAAGAATATACATAGATCAGAGTACACAAAAAGATAGCTAAACGACAACACAAAAGGTGGACTAGCATCCAAAAGATAGCAAAGTGGACCATAGAGGAAGCAGCTAAACGGGAATATACAGTAGGTGGTTAACCTGAAACAACTCGGTCTGACCCGAGTACATAAAATACACGGGTCAGTCTAGCTTAAATAAACTGATTAGAGAATGGTAGGTGAAGTATAAGGATAATAAATAATAATCCTTCTCAATAGAGAAGAAGCAAAAACAAGATATGTCATCTCATAATTCATGGGATGATAACAACTAGAATATCATAGGAAACTCTCATGAAAAGGGAAACAACAACAACAACATCGATTAAATCACGTATAAATGCCTCATATCATCGGCTTCAACATCTACATAATAAAAGGCTTCCATCAACAATGGGAAGCTAGGCTCCATGGCTAAGCCATATATAAAATCTCAATCAACATCAAAACAATAAGATGGAAACCGCATCATAGCACCAAATAAGACACGTAAGGTCCCAACAACCATATAATGTTTTCACCATATGAAAATCTTCGAATAGCACATAGGTTATATATATATACATATATATATATAACTCCAAGAACAACATTATAGTAAACATATGGAAAACAACAAAATCTAAAAATCAATAAGAATGAAATCAAGAAATAGCAACAACAACGGTATGGATCCATAACAACAACAACTGCACGTGCATATAATAAGTGGCCCCCCAGCCTTGCCAAGTACTATAATAGTGCGCTTATCAACATTGGCCCCCCGGCCTGATTGTATATATGTGGCCCCTCCGACCTAGCGCTAATGGCCCCCCCGGCCTAGTACTGGCAACGACGATGGAATGTGTTACCAACTTCCAAATGTGTGTAGCTTCAAAGGAACAAGTCCGGAATTAACCAGTATAGCAAACCTACGTGTCCCATACCACGTGGTTTATTATATCGTTTAAGTCGCTTTCTCGTTCTCTCGAAGAGTGCAAAAATATGTGTTTTTATATAGAACATACTTACTTCAAGAAAACGGGTTTTTAAACGATTTTGGAAATTATTTGGAAATTGTTGCTTTGAAATTCTCTTTATTATAGAGAACACACACACACACACACACACACATATATATATATATATATAAATAGATTTTAAAAATAATTATAAATTTTTGTAAAATATTTATTTTGAAAGTTTTCCATTTTAAAAATCATTCCGAAAACGGTTTATAAAACACGTGCATAGAAACAGCAAAAATCGATGAAAATTCAATAAAATTAACATACGACAAAACCCAAATGAAACCGTCAATTTGTAGTGAGAATCAATGTTAATGTCGGCTTTTCTATTAGTAGGAGTTAGCCTTTTAGAACCATCTCAAAAAAAAATGCTCAAAATCATCGAATCCAAAAACAATTCAACGGAAAATGCCCAAACTATGCAAAAGAACTCAGGCCTACGACTTGTTTTGCTAGTTCATACCTTTTAATCATAGAACTTGAGAAAACATAAAACATATAAGTTAAAGATGATTTCCATAGCTTGAAGTCCAAAAAAGAATCACCTAATTCGGACAGTCGAGTCAAAAGTTACGGCAATTTTAATTCTCAGGTCTAAAATTACAAAACTGTGAATAATTAAAATAACGACAGGGCTGCGGTTTAAAGAGCCAATTGGACCCTGTAGAACCTAGAATTTGATAAATTATAAAACATTAAAGTTTAAGAGCATTGCCATAGCTAGAAGCCAGAAAAAGAATCACCTAATTCGGATGTTCGAGTCAAAAGTTATGGCAATTTAATTCTCAGGTCTAAAATTACAAAACTGTGAATAATTGAAATAACGACAGGGCTGTGGCTTAAAGAGCCAATTGAACCCTCTAGAACCCAGAATTTGATAAATTGTAAAACATGAAAGTTGAAGAGAATTGCCTTAGCTAGAAGTCAGAAAAAGAATCACCTAATTTGGATTTTCGAGTAAAATGTTATGGCAATATCAATTCTCAGATCTAAAATTACTGTCGCTGTCATTTTGCTCTCGGGATAGCAAGAAAGAAGTGCAATTTTGACTAACTTAACTTCAAAATTTCATAAAACTCGAAATATGAAACTTGTAGAAAAATGTCTAAGCTTTGCAGAACATTAAAAATTATCTAATTTGGATAAGTAATGTAAAAGATATGTCGAAGTTTATTTTAGGTATAATCTCAAGAAATTTTTCTTTAAGGACAGAATTGCACTTTTACTTTCAATTCTATTTCCGGTCAATCAAACTTCCATATATTGAAATGTAACCAAAAGAGAAATTGTTTCTCATCGAGTCTAGTTTCTAACCCAAAAAATCACTATTTTACTTCTGTGCATTTTTCTAATGCATTTTCAGCAAGCATAGAAACCCTAAAAATCATCTTTCAAATTCACAAATTCAACCAAAGATTCATCTAATACAACCAAAAACAAACATAGAAACTTGAATAAACTAGAAAAGTGAGTGTTTAAACTCACCTTAGATTATTTGCAGTGAATTTAGTGAATTTAGCAAGCAAGATTGAGACTTTAGACCTTGGATTGAAGCTAGAAACCTACTAGAGAAAGAAGAATAGACATGCAAAGCAAAAACATGAAATTACAGTAACTCAAATTCTCAGAAGGAAGAAATTGATGAAATACTTTCTGGTTTTGCATAGATTACCTGTTAGAGACTTAATTTTGCAATACTTTCTATTAATTTTTATTTAATTTTTGGAGGAATTTGATTATTGAGAAGAGGATGCCATTTTGGTGTTTCTGGTTTCTTTGAGAAGGAAGATGAGATGAGAGATTGTACATTCAAACATCTCTCTGCTTGCTTTCCAGAAAATCCTTTGTAAGCTAAGTGGGTTTTGGGCTTGGCATGGATCCAATAAGCTTAAGTGTTATAATACTTAGATAAATTTTTGTTGTGGTACATTATATTAACATATTTCCACTATTTTTATCACTAATTTACATTATTTAACAAAACATCAAACATAATTCATGTTTCGGACTTTAGAAAAATGTTTACTCAACATATAAAAATTATTTTATCTATTAAAACTAATTTCCATTGTAAAAATTCTATTTTTATTTAAATACTTTAATTTACATCATAATTACACAAATCATTATTTTTGACAACAAAATTACACAAAAATCATTTCCTTGTTTATATTAACAGAACAAACCATGTTAAAATTATTTTTACACTCAAATATTGTTTTTAAACAAAATTCCACATTTTTAATCACAATATTTACCATATTTAATTTTAGCACATCATTGAAATTAACAAAAATCACTATTTGACCATTAATTCCACAATTATTGCATTTTATCAAAATAAAACCATCCAATGTTCATTATTACCCCAACATAACATAATAAAGTTTTCAAAACTTTATTTTCTTCATTTTATATATATATATTTTTTTAACAAATAAATGTTGAATTAATTTCTTTTATCCTTTATTTAATATAATTAACCACCAAACCAACATAATTTCATTTATTTAATTAATACACCACCATATCAACTTAATTCCATTTTATTTTGCAAAAACAATTTGTTTATCCCAAAATAAACAAATTTTACACCTCCAAATTTATTTTATTTTCTCCATTTTAAATTATAGCCATCGTTATAATTTAATTTTCACAGGTAATCACCAAAACCAGGGTTGGTACACTTTCTTAGCCAGTCCATCCCCAAGATAATACCGAATCCCACAAATCCCAAAACGAAGCAATCACAAACAAAAGGGCATCCATTAATCGATAATAACAAACTAGGAAAAACTATACACATGCTAATAGACCAACCAACTGAGATTGCCACTATTAAAGGTCAGTCAACAATAGGACTCAATCCGAATCTATCCACCAAATAACTGGATATGAAGAAATGTGAAGGCTCACTATCGAATAAATAACATATGGGAATATTGTAAATAAAAAGCATACCCTGAATAGTGGTGCGCTTCCCTTTCGCCTTCACCAAGAGAGCACATGACGAAGTCGGGACAACATCAAATGCATATGCTTTCACCATATGCCTATGCTTCATCAGTTCAGGATAATCTTTCCGCATATGCTCTGGTTTATTTTAATTATAATACATCTTCCATTCTGCCTTGCAATTCTTACTCAAATGACCTTTGTTTCCACAGTTATAGGAAATAGGGTTCCACTTGGCATTTTATGGGAATCGTTGTTCTAGAACAATTTCTCTTGTTATTCCGCTTCTTCTTGCCTCTCCTACTTGATTGTGGCTTCGGCACTTCTTTAGAAACAATAAATGGCTCGGATTTGGTTAATGACTCTAGTGTCAGAGAGCCTTCTCAACGAGTTTCTTAAGGAATCATTGATGTGTACCACTAACTTCTCCTCCATGTAATCATCCAAGCTCATAATAAATTTCTCATTCTTCTTTAATGGAGTGTTCATAGAAGACATCCCATACTTTGATAAAGCATCAAACTCAACCACATACTCAAGGATGGATATGTCTCCCTGCTTTAGGTCTGCAAACTTAAAAAATGGAACCTACTTCTCAGATTCCGGTATGAATTTCTCCTATCTGGCCCTGAACTAAACCTTGGGACTAGCAACTTTCACACTGTTCCACCAGTTCATAGCTCTTCCTAGGAATTGTCAAGAAACCAACCTCCTCCTCATAGCATTTTCCAACTCCAAAAAAGATCCTCTTAAAGGTGTCTAACCAATCCTACAATTCCATAGCCGACTCCGTTCCTTGGAATGCTTTACCACCAAGACTGGCAAAATCCTTATTCAACTTCGTAAAATCGGCGCTGGACGCTTGCACTAAAGCACCACCACCAAAAGCAACATTTAAAGTGGCAACATGAGCATTTTGTAGCCTGTTCCTCATCATGGTATTGAACATCCTCAGCAAATTGGGACTATCGGCTCTCTAGCCCACTCCTTCCTCTTTAACTCGTGAGATGGAGTTCCTAGTAGTATTTTTATATGTCGGCTCATTCTCGATCTATAACAAGAATGATCAACCTCTCATAAAGAAAACTGCGTTAGTGGTATTTGTGTGTGCTATGCAACTTAATACGCGCACACATATTCCACCATATAGTTTTAAAAATAAAAATATATACCAAGTATGCACTCTCGTATATACTCTCGATCCATTCTAATGTCATAACTCCTCCTTATCTCTAATGGATCATGATGTCAACCTAGGTCGACTACACAACTTAATCTCTAATACCAAATGAGATGACTATCATATACCTCTGGCATCCAATATACATGTATAGTGCACTGCAGTAGTGCCTGGTCGATGCAGGACAGTTGTCGCTGTTGTAAAGTAAATAAAACAATCGCAGACCTATAGTATATCTTAGAGCGCAGTGAACAAAATATAATAATCATCATAGATATAAAATAGACAAGACAGTAATATTAGATGAACCATAAAATTAGAGTGCATAGGTTCAAATTATAACAACCTGCCTTTTCGACCCCTGAGTTCAACATCCGAACAGACGTCAACACCTGAAGAACAGAACAGGACGAATCGTTCAAGATTATAAAATAAATATAAATACATTTCAAACTAGTGACTTTCAAAGTCTCACAGTGGAAGGAAACAAATCATACTATCAATAACCAAAATCATATCACATCACCATAACATGTCTAACTATCAAATACATTTATCTATACAATACTAACCAAACCCAAACCATACACGAAGTCAAATCCAGGTCACAACACTTACTTAAATCATATACAATATGTACAAATGAATCCCTATTTCCGAGACCATCTCATCTCCAAACTCCATCAACCTGGATATATAAATAATGGGAAAAATTAGGAGTGGGTTAGACATAAGTCTTATGAGCGAGTCATACTTTACTCTATATATTACAAAAATAATACTATAGCAAGATATGAGTTAACACTCAGTCACCTCGCATCCTGCTGGTTACACCATGCCTAACTATCCAATACATCTAGTCGTATCGCATCACATTTATGTGGATTCACTTCCCTAGACTCGCCTCATGCACTACAGAGTCACCTATTGTCCACTGTCACCTCAACGCATATAAGACTCACTTTCCTAGACTATCCATAGGCCTTATAGGTCACCCATTATTCTTGTACACAAATTGGACTTGTTTCTTGCACTATAAGGTTGCTTACCATCCATCCTCCACGCTGGTCCGTCGAAGCACTACATCGAAGCAACGCAATATATATATATATATATATATATATATATATATATATATATATATATCACCAACTTGTGTCAGCTGTCATTATCCTGGGTTGCCTACTTACACCATAGGCTCATTTACACTCATGTCATCATCATACCACGTTTTCATATCATAAACACATACGAATCCATCACAAACAACAATCAATCACCACATACATACACATGAATTCATAACATCATCACTTGTCTCATCAATAGCCCTAAACACCTTTAGAACACAAGAGGAACAATAATTAAATCGATAAATATTATTTTATATATAAGCCCATATGGGTCCAGGTTCAGCCAGAACCCAAATAGGTCGGCCGTGAACCATTTGTAATGATTTTGCACCAGTGTACGTAAAAAGTCTAGGATTTTCAAGGCGTGGTTTTGGTTGTTGGACTACATCATTTTGCCTCAAGTTGCCTCCGTTCCACCTCTAATTGCTTGAGAACATCCCTAACACATAACCCTACGTTTCTATGTTCGATTTTGCACTTTATTTCATCATTTTAGTGGTATATTACTTAAATTACAATGATTAAGAGAAAACATAGTTTATATTTATTGTTTCTACCAAATTCCCTCCCAAACCCTTGTTTAATCCGAATTTAAACTATCATAAAGGTTTATCAACACTAATATTGTCTACATATCATGTTTAAAGGATCAACATTGCATTATACGAAGAGGAAACTATGAATAACTCATCAAATTCACCTTTCACTAGTTGAATCCGCACTGTCCGAAAGGATGTGTCGCCACACTTCATAATTTTGTCTCCAAGTTAATATACATATGTAGACCTTTCCAATAGCTTTGCGATGCCCCTAATCTCGTGCGATTTCATTAAGATTAAGGAACAATTTACTATTATAGTTTTGTATGTAAAGAGGGAAAGAGGAAAAAGAAGATGGTGTCAGTTTCCTGGAAAACTAAAAAGAGTTGTGTGGTTTCTGTTTATACAAAAGGAGTGAGAAGTAACTATCGCTTAAATTCAATTTTAAAATTGGCACCCAATCAGTTCGACATAGATTCAACTATAACTCATTTATTCGAACTACAAAAGAGGAAAGCCAAAATACTACACGTATCACGAAAATGAGACGGTTGGAATGATGCCGATTTGGTCATTAAAATCCAAAGTCGGAAAATTGGCATTTTGCACCTCTTTATTTTATCAACACATTAAATTCAATTATTTTCACACCATTATATTATTAATAATTAATTATAAAATTTACCAAATTTTGGGGTATTACGTTCTTAAACTTCTGAGGAACGAAAAATGTAATATAACGCTCACTTATTCGCTAAACATACGTCAATCAAGTAAACAATTATAGCATCCTATTTATGTAAAAAAATATATAGATATGAATGATATAAATAACATAAAGGTATGAACGATGCCATTAACTTGTTGTTTCTATATCTACCATGCAGAAATGCAGCTAATGCAACCTATATGAATGCAATAATATAATATATGAGACATGGATGCATAACAACCTAACATAAGCATAAATTTCTATATGAATGCAAATCTAGCAATATATAATCTAACAACCAAATCATCCAAAGAATTCAATCCTAATCCTAGAATAATCTAATCTAAAGAAATCAAACTAAATAAAGAAATGTATCGAAAAAGAGTCGAGGATGAGTAGCCTTCAACTTCTATTCAGGCTCCCACGTACTCTCAGTAAGATCGTTCCCTCATTACACTCTAACCAACTTTACCGTTTTTTCCTATGTCGTTTCACCTTATGTTCCACAACATGGGGTGGACCACGGGATGAGCTCGGCTTAGGTTCCAACTCTACGTCTTCAAACAGACAAGGTGCAACTATAGTCATCGGATTGTGTACACATTTTCACAAATGGGACACATGGAATACATTATGGAATCAAGCCATCTTCTTCGAAAGCTCCACTCTATGCACCAAACTTCCTATCCACTCCATCCTTGGAAATGGGCTAACAGATCTAGGTTCTAACTTTCCCGAATTGCTAAACCTTACCACCCGACCCAATCTCCCACCTCGAAATCCAAATCTTTCCTCCTTCCATCAACATGACTTTTTTTGGTCTTGTACAGCTTTCATCCTCTTTCTTATGAGCTCCACCTTTTATGCAGTTCTCTAACTATCTCTGGATCCAAAATAGTATTATCTGTAAACTCCTACCAACATGAAGGTGACTTATACGGTCTTCTGTACAATGCTTCAAACGATGCCTTGTCCATACTAGTATGTGGCCATTATTTTAAGTGAATTATACTAAAGGTAGATGATCCTCTAAAGATCCCCTAAAACCCAATATACAAGCCCTCAATAAGTCCTCCAAAACCCGATTTGCTCTCTTGGTTTGTCCATTAGACTATGGTTGATAAGCTAATGGATGAATAGATTATCCTCTTCACATCCCGATACTTATTTTCTCCTCTTGGCTGAATAGTCATCCTAGAATAGTGATACTCGCCCAAGACTTCCTCTATCAACTCTTTGACCTGTGGTATGCATTACCTCTAATATCTCCTCAAGTAACCCTTTTGGTCTTTGGAGTAATGTTCCAAATGGCTCCATCATTCACCTTGTCCTAACTACTCCATGATACTAACTAATGATGTGTCATGTCCTTGATTAAATACAATACGGTCCATCAATATGGGTCTAACCTCCATTGACGCTAACATCACAGATTGGGTTGGAAATCAAACTATGATATAAACTCCAAATTCTTCCACTCTTTTAACATAGCATTCAACTCAGCGTGCCTCCTACTCAAAGCATTGACGACTAAGTTTCCCTTTCCTAGAGTATAGGAAATCCTATAATTGTATGATGATAAAAAATCAATCCACCACTGCTATCTCAAGTTCAAATCCTTCTGAGAGAACATGTACTTGGGAGATTTATGTTCCATGAGCAACTCAAATCTCTCACCCAACAAATAATGCCTCCAGGATTTCAGTACAACTACAGTGACAACTATCTCCAAATCATGCATTGGATAATTCCTCTTATGATTCTTCAACCATCGACACATATATGCTACTACTTACCTATCTTGCATAAGAACATAATGGAGACTAATATCGCATGCAACGGTATATACGGTAAAAGGTTTGGTACCATCAGGAATAACCAAAACTAGAGCACTCATCAACAACTCCTTCAATCTAACAAATGCGGCTTCACACTGGAAACTCCAAGTATAAATCTAATTCTTTTTGGTTAAACGGGCTAGAGGTGCAAATATCTTTGCAAAATCCTTAATAAGCTTTCGATAGAATCAAGCCAAAGAAAGAAAGTTATGAATCTCCAAAGCATTCTTTAGCGTCTTCCAATCTCTAACTGTAGCTACTTTCCTTGGGTCTACTACCAATCCATCTAACAATACTACATACCCAAGGATATAATCTTCTTTCCTCCAGAAGTGACATTTAGAGAGCTTAGCCTTCAATAGATTTCTCCTCCAGACATCTACCACTTCTAGCAAATGGATCTCGTGCTCGTCTTTACTTCTGAAATAGATAAGAATGTTATCCACGATGATCACCACAAACTTGTTTAACTTCTCCTGGAATACCCTGCTGTTCAAATCTATAAAATAAGCCAGAGCATTAGTTAACCCAAACGGCATGAACAACCACGTAAACAATCCATCAAATGTACAGAAAGCGGTCCTTGAAATACTATCTTCAGCCACCCTTAACTAATAAATCCTAGTTGCTAAATCAAGTTGAGAGAAAACCTTTGCCCGGCTAACTAGTTGAAGAAATCGTCAATACAAGGCAACTGATAATGGTTTTTCTTCGTCAACTTATTTAATTCTTGATAGTCAATGCATAAACTTAGAGAACAGTCTGCTTTAGTAGCGAAAATGACAGGCGCTCTCCATTCCAAGATACTCCTCCAAATTAATCCCTTATGTAATAATTCCAAAACCTACTAATTTAACTTTCTTCTTTCCTTCGAAGCCATACGCTTAAGAGGCATAACTACTAGCCTTGCGTACATCTCAAGATCGATATAGATTCAATTTCTCTTTGGGGAAGGAGACCAGAAACTTCTTTTAATACATCTGGAGAATTCTTCAATACGGGTATAAATGATAGCTCTTCTTATGGCAGGCTGAGTGAATATAGACACGTCACCAAAATAGAAATATCGAGCTCATGACATAGAATCAGATCAAGTCCTTTGCCCCCTCAACGAACCATCCTCCTATCACAATCTAAAACTACCCTATAGCAAGACATCCCATCCATTCCCAAAATAAACCAATAACATAAAAGTTTAGTACATATGCATCATAAGGGAAATCCACACCATAAACGACCAACTTTAAGTTACGACATAACATCGATAAATGGATCTATCCCTTGACAGGATTCGACATCGACATGGATTTGTGCACAATGACAGGTTTAAGGACTAAACTATTGATTAATGCATGTGCTCTGAATGAATAAGATGCACCAGTATCAAATAAAGTACGAACAAAAGAATCGAATAAAGTCACACACCTTCCATTATAATCCATTTTCCCTTCTTCTAAGTCGATGGTGTAATACTAGAAGTTGGAATAACATCAAAGCATATGCTTTAACTATCTTACCTTTACTTTTCAAAGCTGGGCAATCTGTCTTCATATATCCGAACTGATCACACAAGTAACACTTTACTTTCCACTGAGCCGGGTCACCTTACAATCATCCTATATATGTCCCATCTGGTTATAATTATAACACCTACCTTTCGAATGATTCGTCCTATAATTCTTGGCAATGTGTGCCATCTTCTGACTTGTATTACAAGCAATCGATTGTCTTTTGCTTTACCCGCCTTGTGGTCCATTTCCTTTACGCTTACCCTATTCTAGTCCTCTCTTTCTTTAGCATAATCCTTAAACAAAATTCCATTCAAAGAATTCAAAAATGCTGCCTCCACCAATCCCTTATATTTAGCTCCACAGGGAATCTGATTCAATATAAGCTATCTCAAGGTGAATTCAAACCATGTGCAAACATTAATGCCTTCTTCTTCTATGTATTTACTAACTCAAAACCAAATATGGCCTACTCATTAAACCGGTTCATATACTTTCTAACTATCATCTCTCCCTACTTATGATGAACAGACTTCTCCAGTAACAAATCCCTTTCAGCTTTAAAAAAGGATTTTGTCTCAAACTTCATCTTGAACATTCATCGGGTAATAGTATTCTCATCTAGTTCTACTGTCACTACCTCAAACCAACATGCCGCCTAACCTTGCAAATTCTAAGAAGCTGACTGTCTCTTAGTAACATCACCAAGTCTTAATGGCTGGAAAATCTTCTCGCAATTACTAAGCCATGCACGAGTCACCGAGTATGGTTCCGTCCAGACAAAAGACTTCCTACCAAGGACCTACTGAACATCCCCTCGGAGTTCAGCCAAAATCAACCACTCTCACTCATGTCGGTAATGACATAAATTGACTCGTATTAGTGCCGATATATATTACTTAGGAAAAAACTGGCTACGTACTTCATGCCCAACCTCTTCCATTTTTGCTTCCTTGGTGCTCCTTCTCATGCCTCAGCTCCCCAAGTCAGTTGGCCCACTCCACTTGTAGGAAAAGATGCTGATACCGACTTGATAATGTCTGTACCGAGTTGTATCCACTCCTCAAACTTTGACGTTAAGTCCCCAAACTCCTTTCCAAGCCTTGCCCGAAGCCTGCCCCAAAGTTTTGTAGCTTGAGTCCCCAAGCAACTCCTTCACTGACCTAAACCATAAATCCACTTACCACTATAGCAAATCACCACTGACCAGAATTTGAGCATCCAAACCAACTCTGATCAAACCACAACTTGAACTATAGGTTCCCCTACTCCTCGAGAACCCCACCTCTAAGTTGCATAGTGTTTCAAGCATTTTGACCCCGTTTTGCCCAAATCTACGACCACATCCTAACTACACTAAATGCACTAACAAATATATCAAAATAATCCATACAAGTTCAAATATCATTCATTAACATCGAAGCAACATATTTGATTCATCCAAACATGATTAACATACATAATTTTGCCTGCATCTAGTTTCATGCCAAATGAAAACATGATTCGTAAGAGGGTGCAAAATAATTTAAAAACCATTTTTATCTTTTTAAATTAGGATATAAGCATGTCATTGAGGATAGATTAAAGTTTGAAAATGTTTCAACATCAAAATCATCTTAGAAACATCATTTTAACTATATAAATATGCATAGAATAGCGAGAGATATCAAATCACTAATCTAGTACCCAAAATAACCAAATTAATCCCTAAATCTAAAATGGACAGCAAGAATTCGGACTTCAAAGCAACCAAAAAGTGAATCCAAGATCTATCCATTTCCAATTACCTTTCAAATGATGGTCTAGACTAGATTTAATATGAAAAATGGAGCTTTTTGATAGAAATCGGACTAACATAGGATTTGACTTCTTTTTAGGAAGTGGTAAATAATTTAGATCTGTCCCATCAATCCCAATTAGGCATAAGTCCTGAAATAGGTTAGTAGGCTCAAGTTTGGGCTTAACTAATTACTCACTAATCTGGCTAGCAACAGTTTAAACTTAAAACAACCATCTCTCCTATATACCAAGTCTATTTTCCTCTAACGATCACTCTATGGAAAGAGAAACTATCACCCCAATCTAATAGAAGTGGTTTCAAACCCTAATCCAACTCATATCAAAAGTTATAGATTTTACAAGAATTTCTGACTCCAAACTTTCCAATAAAAATTCAAAAGGTGGGAAATGTCCCTAGTAGTCATTTCCTATAATAATAGTCATATGATATCATGTGAATTAAATAATAATATTTTATGATCCTTTGATGTGTAAAGTAAGGGTCGTTACACTCTCCTCCTTTAGGAATTTTGCCCCCAAAATCCCTAAACAAATCAAAGAATAGTCAATCATAGTTATCCACATGCCTAGCAATCATAAGCAACCATCGAACATCTCAAACAAGCAGTCATGCAATCAATAATATAGGCAAACCTATCCTAGCATGCCAGAAATTAAACTATCCTATATGATATCAAAAGTGAAAGAAAATACGATAAACAGTAGGACTTACCATGCAAAGAGAACTGGATATACAGGCCGCATGCTCTTCTTGGATTTCCACATGCAATCGTCTTTACATTCACTCCATTGAACCTTCACTAACTCTACCATCATTCTCCTAAGCTGTTTTGTATCACGTCTAACAATATGAATCAGTTATGAGGTCTTGAACTTCTAGTTCAATCTCGATATCATCAAGTTTATTCAGTGGAATCACCATGCCTGAGTCATGCATAAACTTTGGTAAGTGAGAGATGTGGAATACGCTTTGCATGCCTACCATTTCTGACATAAGTTGACCCTATATGCTTGGTTCCCAATCCTCTCTACTATCGGAAAAGGACCTATGAAGCTCATTGCCAAATTCCACTTACTACCGAATTGAACAACATTATTAAAAGGGAAATCTTCACAAATTCCATATGCAAATAGAGAATTCTAAATCTCTATGTCTTTTATCAAAGTAGCTCTTCTACCTATCCCGAGCAGCCTTCATGTGTTGTCGAATGATTTCATTCTTCTTCGAGTTCTCTTTGATCATAATTGACCCAAGTATTAGTTTCTCGCCTGCTTCCCACAACATGAAGGAGCGTTACATGGTCGACCATATAATGCTTCAATGGTGCCACAATGGTACTAGAATGATAACTATTATTTTATGCGAAATCCACTAAATGCAAGTGATCTTCACACGAACCTGCGTAATCGAGAATGCAAGCTGGCAAGAGATCCGCTAATATATGATTCACCATCTTAGTCTACCCATCGATTTGCGGATGAAAAGATGTACTTAGATGCAGCTCTATCCTTGTTGCCTCTTGTAAGCTCTTTAAAAACCCACTAGTGAATAAAAGATCTCGGTCACTCACAATGCACTTCGGCACACCATGGAATCGCACCAACCATTTCACATATAACTCAGCCAATTTGGATGTAGTTCTACCGGACTTGATAGGCTTGAGTCGAGCAATCTTCACAATCTATCAACTATAACCCAGATGTTGTCGTACCCTCCTCTAGTCCTCGACAATCCACCAATAAAGTCCATTGATACATGTTCCCATTTCCTATCGAGAACTTAAAGTGGCTGCATTAACCCACTTGGCTTCTTCTGCTCTGCCTTTATCAACTGGTTGTGTAACAACCCGAAATTTAACCCATAATAATTAATCCGTTAATTAATTAAATAATAAAATAATTTTGTGAATTTATTAGAATTGATCCACGAGAGTTGCACCATTGTGTCTATGGTAATATTCTGGTCAATTTCCATATATAGAACATCAAAAACCGAGCTAATATGAACAAGATAGGAAATAAACAAAATAAGTAGAAATAGAAAAAAAAATTATATATATATATGGCAGGTCGACCGCCCGGTCGACTCGCCTGCTGTTTTGGGGGCGAACGAATAATCGTTCGTTCGTTCGAATGATGGCACGATTTTTTTAACCGACTATGACGTGTTTTGCATTCTTAAAACCAATCTAGTCCCTCCATTCTTGCATCTGATGGCTGCTATTCAGCCTATGACGTGGTTGCATCCTATTCAATCCCCAAATCCAACGGTCTGAGATCCACTTCTACCCCTATAAATAGACCTCTAGACCTAACACTTTTTCTCATTCTAGGTTTTCTCCAATTGGGTTCACCTTTCTAGGAAGCACCCTAAGCGGAATAATTTTCCAAGGAGAAAATCATTATAAATTAAATTATTTTACAACTCCAAGTGGACCCCGAAAGACCACAGGAAGAGCTTAGGACCAGAGGCGAGTGATTGTAATTATTTTAAGATTTCTTTAAGTAATTTAAAATAATAGGATTTCCAATAGTTGTAGTTTTACTATGATTTTTGGAATAGCCTTTTTATCAGTTTGTAGAATTATTTTCAGTCTATTTCATTTTAGCTATTCTTTTCAGTAATTTTAGTTTATTTCTGTTAATTATAGCTTTTTAGTTTATTTACAGTATTTTAGTTTATTTACTATTATTTATAGGTTATTTACATCTTCTTTCTACGCTTTGGATTTTCTTTTCTTTTCAGTTTTCTTTTATTCCTCCTTCTTCTTCGCATATGAATTAGAATAAGATTAACGCAGAGATGGATTAAATTGTAAGAAAACTGAAATAATGAAATATAAGATGTAAATTACAAAGACTGTAATATAAATGGAATTGGAATGAAATTATGCCTAATTGGACTGAAATTATGCCTAATTATGACATTAATTTGACTAAATTAAAAAGATTGGCTTAGATATAACGTAGAATTATAAATAACAAAGAGTAAAAGATGAAAGAAGCTTATTTTCACACTTAGACCTTGGGGTTAAGTAATAAGCATGATTATAACGTAGGTTATAATAAGAAAAAGAACAGAATGAGGCTTATTTTAAGACTTGGGATAAATTACTTAAGCGTAGAAAGTAAAGATGGTAACAAAGGCTTATTTAAATAATTTATCTAAGTTAATAAGCAAAAATGAAAGTAGAACCTGTACCATATAGCTTTCCCTATTAGACAAAATGGTGTCTCACATTAGCCTGAAGTGAGATGAGGGCACGCTTATGCTAAAAATGGTAGAAATTGGTCAATTAGAAGTCCAAATCATGGGGGATTTAGATAAGGGGCGCAACTAGATATTGTTTGGATGACGGGCCAATACCAACAGCATTTCCCCTATAGTTTCTATGGACACACGGTGATCTCACATTAGCCTGAAGTGGGATGAGGGGCATGCTTATGCTGGAGTTTGAGGTAATAAGAAGACCCAATAGGTGGAGCAAAAGGTAGCATGGGCATGGTGGCAGTTATGCGTGCGACTTCCATTCTGGTGCTGAGTAATCACTATGAGTTCCAAGTGCTTAGTATGGATGTCTTTCGTAGACACCATTGCCTTCTGTGTAAGGAGCTATATATGTCGTCTGGATCTACAGTAGGTGCTTTGTGCATCTTTCGTAGATATCGTTGGCTACTGTGTAGGGAGTTATATAGCGTTTGGTCCACAGTAAGGTCTATGGAGTAGCGGGCCGATCAAAAAGAGTAGAATTAGGGTTACATCCTAATTATAGGATTAGGGATTCAGCCTAATCAAAGCAAAAATCAAGGACCAGTGCAAACAATCAAAGTTAACCTATCTTATAGCTAATTGTATTTATTTCCAGTTTATCTCCTTCCTATTTCCTTTGTTTCCTCTTTGTATACTAGAACTATTGTAGAGTCTATTACCTTTACTTTGCTTAAAGACTCTAGTAATTACTATCATTCACCGGACTTTTAGTCTGACCCACTCATCTATTTTCCCCTTTTCCTCCCTTAGGCAATCAAGGGAGAGGACAGTAGATTGTAGTTGCTTGGAGATTTGTTGGAGAAGTTTGCTACCATGTATTTCTTTTCTTTTAGCTTTTGTTCTTTCTATGTACTGGCTTATTACGAGGGATATTATTTACTCTGATTTTTGGGACTATGAGTTTTTGTTTCATGAGACATATTTGATTTTTAGACATGTATGTGGTATTTGGTATTTGACTTATTTATGAAGCAATTATGAAGTTTTGTTTTAATTAATTTATTATTTTAAGTTTCCGCTGTTTTTATCTATTTTTGTCTTGTGAATCTTAGTGTCTGTTAGCTTTAGTTATACCTACAATGCACCACACCTTTTAATGTGTCCATTGTTGTGTATATTAAGGGGTGTGGGGTGTTTCGCTTGGTATTAGAGCCTAAGGTTACAGGATTCCTAAAAATTTATTTTAAAAGTAAAGTACTTTCCAAAATAACTAGTTTTAAAAGTATTTTTCAGAAAAGAACTCTTAGAAATAGTTTTTAAGTATAAAAGAGTTTTTATAAAAATCTCCTCAAAGTCCAGTTCAATCTTATTTTGATTCTTTCGAGCCTACGTTTCCTTTTCTTTGCATAGTATGGCTGACTGGTTCCGTAGAGCTACGGTACCAGAGGTGCAAGGGCAAGCGCCCAATACAACACCGGTAGGTGAAAATCCCATTAATCCACCTACAACTGCCGATTTTTCTAAGATATGCAAGGACTTCACTAGCATGGGGGGCGGAACGTTTTCTGGCATGAAGGATTTCAAGGAGATACAAGCTAGTTTGGAAGATATGGAGCGAAAGTTTTGGCGGTTAGGCTTGGAGGACTGACGGCGAATTCAACCTACCTATTAGAAGCTGAAGGGAGAACTTAAGGAGGTTCCTACAGGCTCTAAGAAACAGTGGTGGAAGGACAAGAAGGATAAGAGGAAAGAAAGGGGACCTCAGAAGCGAATTAAGAAAAATAGGAAGTGTAAGCGCTATAGAATGAATGGTCATTACGCAAAAGACTGTATGAAGGCAGGAATGGAGGGAAGGTGTTTCAATTGTGGACATCTTAGTCACTTTAGTAAAGTATGTCTTCAGAAAGCGGGGCAGGCAGCAAGCGCACCTGCAGCACAAATTCAGACTTTGGATACAACACCTTCCAGTAGTAGACCAAATCAAGTAGGAAAGTTTGATTTCTATTTCTGATTTTTTCCATTCGGACTCTATTCGATTCTAGAGCATCACACCCATTTCATGTCTAGTTCTTTAGTAGATTGTTTGCACTTAGTCATTTCTTTAGTAGACCCCATTGTTGTTTCAAACCCCATAGGAGGATCGGCACACTTGACTATGGTTTGTAGGGGTTTGAAATTTTTTATCCTAGGCGTAGAGTTTGACTATGACGCCTATATATTGGATTTTCGGGGTATGGGATGATTTTGGGAACAATCTACATATGGAGCTATATTAGACAGCGAGAGGAGAGTCATTAGATTAGATACTTATAGTGGTAGGACTCTCGAGGTATCTTGCGACCCACAAGGGTCAGTTATGTTGAGTTTTCTCTATTCCCTCGATTCATTTTCATCAGAGTTGCATTCAGTTCCTGTCGTAAGAGATTTTGCAGACGTCTTTGAGGAGGTTAGGGGACTCCTCCCTAAGAGAGAGATTGACTACAAGATTTATTTGACCGAGAATGCTAAGCCAGTATCATTACATGTGGGGCACATGGAACCTAGGGAGAGGAAAGAATTGAGCAAGCAGATCCGTGTGCTTTTGGAGAAGGGATTCATAAGAAGAAGCATATCGGAGTGGAGAGCGCCAGTCGACTTCGCCACTAAGGCGTATGGTTCCCTCCGACTTTACAAGGACTATAGAAAGTTAAGTAAGCTCCCAAGGAAGAACCAATATCCACTCCCTAGGATAGTTGATCTTTTTGATGAGTTAGTTGGCTCTTCGGTATTCTCCCAGTTTGATTTAGCCACTGGATTTCATCAACTTAGGGTCGCTGATTGCAGCATTAATAAGGCTGCAATTAGGACACTCGACGGACACTTTGAGTGGTTGGTTATGCCTTTTGGACTAACTAATGCCCTAGCCTATTTTGTATATTTGACGAGCCATGTTTTTAAAGATGTCCTAAGTAAGTTCGCGGTGGTATTCATAGACAACACTTTGGTGTTTTCCAAGAAGTATGGAGGAGCATGTTATCATCTTAAGGAGGTTCTTTGTACAGTTGAAGATAGAACTCTTGAAGTGACACTTTAGGCATAAGGAAGTGTGTTTTTGGGGGGCATAGAGAAGGTCTACACATGGTAGGAATGATTTTGTACACTTAGGATTCGGATTTTGGAAATCCAAAGAAAGGTAGGCTAAGGTTAGAGATGTACAATAAAAATTCGGTAGATAAGAAAGCCCATGTGTAGATAATTGCAGAGGTTATAATTGCTTCACATAAGTGGATTTAATGGTAATGACTTAGAATAAATATAAGCAGCAAAGAGGAATAGGAGTAAAAGACTTCAGTTTAGGAAAGGTACTCCTAAGGTAGTAGGTAGGAAAATAAACTTTATGTCTAACCCAATAAAATGAAATTATTAGAATTGAAAAGAAGAATTGTCAATATTTTTAAAAGTAAATATTGGGTTTTTGTAAATATGGGAAGAAATTTAAATTTATTTTTATATGATGAAAATTTTGTTAAAAAGAAATTCTTTTTGAAAAAAATTTATTATAGAGCATATATAGCTCACTAGTTTCTTTGTAAGTAAAGAAAGATTTTAAATATAAAAACATAGAGTCTATTAAGATTCGAAAACATAGGTTACAACATTTATTGTTGTAATAGATGTTTTCGTGAAAAATAAAAGGAGCATAGACCATAACCCTATTGTTATAGTAAGTAGCTCCAAAGATAAATGTTTTTATATAGTATATGAGATTTATTATTATTTACTAAATTCATACACTAGTACTTTTGGGTTATAGTAACGGTGTTTTACGCAACATCTGTTTTAAACCCAAATAAAAATATTTTTAAAGATAATTTATAAGAATAGAAATAAAAGTGACTTATGAATATACTTATTATTTAAATAAGTATAAGAAAATGTTTTCTGGTTATAGATACATTAAAACAGTTTCAATGATGAGTTTTTCTGAAAAGAAAATGTGAAAGTTAGGTATTCGAAAATATTTACCATGGAAGAATATAAATTAAACAAACTTTAATCTATTGGAATAAAAAGAATAATGGTATAATTCTCTATGAAACCAATAATTTTTTTTTATGTAAATCACAAGGAATATATGAAAGAGATTTACAAGATATGGGAAGCACCATATTTTGTATAGCCTATTTCGAAAATATAGAATAAATTCCTTGTTACTTCACAAAAACATGAAGTCCTCTTTTAAAAGGTTCATTGAAGATTTTGGCGTTAATAACTTCTCATAAGAGAAAGTAGTTCCAATACATTAAGGTATGAGACTATTAGGTGTAATAAGAAGCTGTTTTGAAAACACATAAAGGATATTTTAAAAGAAAATGGTTTGGTGAAAAAGTAAATAAGTTTTTGAAATGAAAAACTTAATAAAAGTAAAATTTGAAAATTCAAATTTTTATAGAAAACTGTAAAAGTATTTAAAAGAAAGAGAGATATAAGTTTTAGACTTAAAAATTTGGAAGTTTTTTCCTCTAGGTTTGGGAAATAATATTAAGCGACCAAGTATTTTTGAAATTAATAGAAACTGAAAGGATAACACTTTTAAAGGCAAAGATTTTGGGATTTGATGTTTTAAAATTTTTAGAAACCTTAGTTTTTAAAACAAGGTGATAAATACCAAACCAAACTCTTAAATGTGGAGTAGATAAGAATCATTTCCTAGGAGCAATGGAAAAGGTGTAAGGAGATAGCAGTAATTACTTTTAGAAGTAATAATGGAAGTTTTTGTAAAGTGTATAGGACACTAGTAAGAACCTAGGAATGTTGATTCATGAAGAACAGTAAAATGAAATTAGTAGGATAGTAAGACAAGCATGGTTGAGAATGAGTACTCTTGATTTTGGAAGAACTTGGGAAAAACATCTTTCTTTAGTGGAATTCATATGGTATTAGTTTTCAAGCTAGCATTGGAATGGCACCTTTTGAAGCTCTTTTTGGAAGGTCGTGTAAGACGTATTCGTGTTGGTTGGAGTCTACAGAAAGGTTGCTTCTTGGTTCCGACATGGTTAGAGAGATTTCGAAGAAGACTAATTTGATTAGGAGAAAATTCGTATCTCATATGATGTCTCTTTGACAATAGGTTTTAGAATTTCCTTTTTCCATTTTTAGTTTTGAATAGGTTATTTCCTTTGTTATCCTTTAGGAGGGTAGAACTTAGGATTTAACATATGGATGGTAGGATTTGATGCAAACATGTTAATAGAACATGTTATGAATTATGTATGCTAGTGATTGCAAGTGTTTGCTAGTGGATGCTAATGGACGCATATAGGTACACTAGGCACTATTATTCTTTAGGGATCGGCCTAACTAGGACACTAGAGCATATGCACATAGATGTGTGCGCATTTTTATTTTATTTCCATGGTTGCTATAAATGGATGTTTGTCACATGATTATTGCATTTGGATGATGTTTGTAGCATGTATATAGAATTACCAGTTATCATTAGGAAATTTTTGCATTCATTTGGATACAAGGCACGGACATGATTGCATAAAAGGAGGTCAACAGAATCAATGGACCACCTAATCTTTTGCATTAGTTAGGAACATTTACACTACACTAATTGCATAAGTATCATAAATTGTATTAAAAAAACCTAAGGACAATGGATGAATGGTTGATGATTGAGTAGTTGATTGTAGAATTTGATGAAAACATTTAGTACATTCTTTTATCCTTAGAGATTTCGGGGACGAAATCCCTTATGGAGGGGAGAATGTAACAACCCAAAATTTAACCCATAATAATTAATCCGTTAATTAATTAAATAATAAAATAACTTTGTGAAATTATAAGAATGGAGCCATGAGAGTTGCACCATTGTGTCCGTGGTAATTTTCTGGTCAATTTCCATATATAGAACGTCAGAAACCGAGCTAATACGAACAAGATAAGAATTAAACAAAATAAGCAGAAATAAAAGAAGAATATATATATATATATATGGCAGGTCGACCGGCCGGTCGACCTGGGCACCAGGCGGTCGACCGCCCGGTTGACTCGCCTGCTGTTTTGGGGGCGAATGAACAATCGTTCGTTCGTTCGAATGATGGCACGATTTTTTTAACTGACTATGACGTGTTTTGCATTCTTAAAACCAATCTGGTCCCTCCATTCTTGCATCCGATGGCTGCTATTCAGCCTATGACATGGTTGCATCCTATTCAATCCTTGTTATCCTGCCTTTTAGCAAGGCCGTAACACCAAGGAATTGACTAGTAACCAGTGACGGCCCGTCCCAGAGATCAGTTATATACGGGCTCACTACGAATATCAATGAATTTTGTCCGAGTCCGGATCGAGCCAAAATTGGTAGGACATGACAAGCTAAGCCATGAGAGCCAACGTTACAAATCTCAAGTCAATCCGAGTTCGTATGCTCAAGTTATGAGCGATAGAAGATTGGATGAAAACCAATTGCCGGTCGACTCGCTCCTTCGACTCGCTTCGCAATACTCAGGAGAAGCCAATTTCGACTCGCTCCACGTCCCTCAGAGCTGCTCTCTTCGACTCGCTCCAGTTTGAAACCATCGAAAGTGCACACTTCGACTCGCTCCGCTCAAATAACTGTTCGACTCAATCAACTTTGACTCCATTGCTCAAACCTCCCAGGACGCCCCATTTCGACTCGCTCGACCAGTGCTTGCTTCGACTCGCTCGACCAAGTGCTTACTTCGACTCGTTCGATTTGGGCACACTTCGACTCGCTCAATCAGTGAACAGTTCGACTCGCTCGAAGCAACATCCAGGACAGAGTAAGAATCAAGTGCCACGTCATCGAGTCGAATGGAAGCGAGTCGAACGGAAGCGAGTCGAACGGAAGCGAGTCGAAACAGGAGCGAGTCGAAGGAAACAGCCTACCAAAAAATCCATTTCGTATCGATCATATCTCCCAATCTACAAGTCCAAATGCTATGAAATTTTCACAGAAGACTACGTGCATGCTAAAGAATGTCCATGCCAAATTTCGACTCCATTAGATGAAATCTTGATCGAGTCGAAATCTGTTCGTGTCGATCACGGATCAGACAGAAACTTCACAGGCTTGGGCGTGCGGGCCTGGTCACATGCCAGAGAGGGCCTCTCGAGATCTGAGCGAAATACCAGCCTCCTACACCTATAAATAGACCCCCAAAGCCAACAAAAAAGGGGTTCTTCTTCCTCTTTGAGATCTCCAACGCCCGGACTCCGCCAGATCCAGATCTGAACTCAATTGCTGCTGCCACAAACGAAATTCACTGCTGCAAATCACAATTGACTGCTGTAAATCATTGAATTCACTTGTAAACGCAAAATAAAGATCAATAAAGCAAACTATTTCATAGTGGACGTAGGCTATACGCCGAACCACTCTAAATTCTTGTGTCTCCTTGCACTTTAATTATTCTCATTTCTGAAATTTGGAGTTTTTGTTAGATAATTCCTCTTTTTCATTTAATTTCTTCACTTTATCTCTTCAAAGACTTCCGAAGAGTGTTGTGCCCAATTTTGGTACAAACACTTTGGTGCTTTCACTGAGAGGAACCCAATTTTTCTCTTGCTCTTTGGATCTCCTATCTATATTGGATTGCATAAATCTAAGAAGAAGATCCAGATCTAGAACTTTGAAGCCCTTCCATTCTATTCAGATTTGCAGTCAGATCTAGGAAAGGACTTCATCAATTCATTATGGTGAGCACACGTACCACCTCTACAGCTGCTGATCAAGGAGCACGGGACCGACAAAATCCTGTGCAATCACCTCCATCCAACCAAAATGCTGCAGGACCTTCAGATCCATCAGGTCCAATCACTAGTCAAGAATTCCAGACATTGCTTCAAGAGTTGACCCAAAGCCGACAGCAGCTAGCGGAACAACTACGCGCCAACACGGAGTTGACTAACCAGCTAAATCGCCAAAGGCGAAGAAGATCCAGAAGAGATCAAGGTTCTCACTCTTCCACAGAAAGTTCAGCTTCCTCCGATGGCCAAACTAGATCCACACGTCCACGGTTAGGTGGAAGCTACACCCAGGCCACGGGACACCAACCTGCTTCGAACCTTGGGCAACCTAGAGCTGGACCATCCGCTAGCCTCCACACAGAACCTTCAAGTCGGGGAGGAGCTGCTCCTTATCATGTTACCGGCAACATTGCTACTACCACCACTGCCGGACGGGGAGGTGATGCTAGAAACCAAGCTGATCCTCAACATAGCCAACGAGAGCAAACTCCTGAACCTTATGTCCCTAAGGATGTTGAACCAAGAAGGCGAGGCATGGACCGTCGACCACGTTCGGTCTAGACTCGCGCTGTGGAACCCGACCACACCTTGGCACAACATGCTCCAAGTGTCCGAACGCCAGATATACCAGCGAAGTTCCGCCAAATGATCCGTGAAAGTCAGGGTCTCTCTAATGACGACTAGGGAATCTCCCGAAGTCATACCCCTTTCACCGATGACGTCTTATATGCTGAACCACCTCGGCACTTCAGGATGCCAGCTTTGCCAGTTTACGAAGGGAGTTCTGATCCCAATCAACACGTCCTGAAATACGAATGGTTGATGAATGCTGTTAGAGCTGATGACGCAGTAAAGTGCCGTAGTTTCCCTATTTCCGTAGGGGGCATCGCTACCATGTGGTTCACTCGTTTGCCACCGCGATCCATCTCTAACTTTGACCAGATGGCCACCAAGTTTGTCGAACAATTCCGTATGCATGTGGCGAGGCCAAAGGACGTTAACACTCTGTCTAGTGTTACGCAAGCTCCCGGAGAAACGCTTAGACGTTACTTGGAGCGATTCCATGCTGCGTGTGCAGAAATAAGCAATCCCAACGATAACTCTATCCTGATGGATCTGACTAAGGGGATTGATGCTGATTCCGAGTTCGGAAGTTGGTTAGCTGGGAAACCACCTGCGTCATTGGACCATTTCTATTCCAAGGCAGCCCAATTCCTGAGAAGGGAGGATGCGAAACAGTCTAGGAAGCAGGACGATGCAGGGCCTAACATCGAAGGTATCCAGAGTAACGTCGCTGTTAAACAGTCTGGGGATAGTTCTGGAAAAATTTAGTTGAACGTCCAAAATAAACAGAATCAGCAGAGGGACAATAGAAACCAGAACAAAAAACGCGATCAGGATCGTGGACCACGGCGTAGAGCTTCCATGTACGATAATTACACTCCATTGAACACGTCATTGGAAAATGTGTATTTGCAAACCTGCAATACCATGCAGTATAAGAAGCCTGCCCCGAAACCACCAACTGAAAGACAAATCACTTACAAGACCTCATTGAATTACAACACCAATGAGTGTCGTCACTTACAAGACCTCATTGAAAAACTAATACGTGAGCAGAAGTTGGATCAGTATGTACGGGCGCCGCAATCCGGTGGTGCGGGCCTATCAAATCAGAATCGTGCACCGAACCAGGAAAGACAGGAAGAACCCGCTCGTGCGGACGGGAGGTTGGTCATCAATACAATAAGTGGTGGTCCTCACCCAGCAGATCGAAGTTGGAAGGAAATGGAGTCGTATGCCAGCTCTATCAGGCATGCAGACTTCGAGTGTTGCAGTAGTTTTGATGAGGGGGCTCCGGCCAAGCAACAGAAAACGATGACGGATGACATCGTGTTCAGGAGAAGAGACGCAGATAAAATCGAAGCTCCCACTATTGATCCACTGGTCATCTCAGCACAAGTAGGTCCCGCTTGGATAAAAAGGATCTTAGTTGACAGTGGAAGCTCTGTGAATATTTTGCTCAAGCGAGCTTATGATCAAATGAAGATGGAAGCCGCAGACTTGAAGCCTTGTCAATCTCGAGTCCATGGTTTCAACGGAAGTGCCACAATCCCCACTGGGATAGTGGAACTTCCAGTAGAGTTGGGAGTTGGAGAACGTCGGAGAGTACGGATGTTGCAGATCATCGTTTTAGACATAGACTCCACTTACAATGCTTTCTTGGGCTGACCGGCCCTCGCTGAATTCAGAATAGCCATTGCCCCATGGTGCTTGAGCTTAAAATTTCCCACTAATCATGGAATAGGAATCGTTCAGGGAGATTATGCCACTGCCAGAGCCTGTTATGTTGCTGAGCTGCGGGAGGCGCAGCGAAAGGAGAAGGGAAAGGGCGTAGAGGAATCTCTCTGCGTCCGTTTCGCCGATAATTGACAATTAACGCCCGGGCCCAGTCCCGGGCACCCCAGCCAATTCCTCAAGGACCTTGACCCGAGAGAAACTGAAGACGAAGGAGAATCTAAAGAAAGTCAAACATCCCCGGCCGAACTGACGATTGATGCCCAATTGACAATAATGATGATTCAAAAATAATAAAGATTGGATCTCAGCTAAGCCAGCAAACTCAAGAGGAATTGGTTGAATTTCTACAGGCAAATCTTGACGTATTTGCCTGGACACATTCTGATATGTGTGGGATCTCGCCGGACATCGCGAGCCACACTCTGAACATTGACCCGCGGCATGTCCCAGTCAAACAAAAAAGGCGCGGTATGGATCCAGAGAGATCTGCCACCCTTAAAGAGGAAGTAGAAAAGCTTGAAGCGAACGGATTCATTCGAGATGCGCCATATCCTGAATGGGTGTCAAATCCCGTGCTCGTCCGAAAGCCAAACGAGAAGTGGAGAACATGTGTCGACTATTCCGATCTGAATAAAGCGTGCCACAAAGACAGTTTCCCGCTTCCTAGAATTGATCAGCTAGTGGATTCGACGGCTGGACATGAACTCTTATCCTTCATGGACACGTATTCAGGTTACAATCAGATACCGATGCATTTACCCGATCAAGAGCATACCAGCTTCATAACAAATCTGAGACTTTATTGTTATAAGGTTATGCCGTTCGGACTCAAGAACGCCGGGGCTACTTACCAACGGTTGGTCAATCAGATGTTCGCTAATCAAATCGGAAAGACAATGGAAGTATATGTAGACGACATGCTTATGAAGTCACGACTCTCCACCGACCATGTAAAAGACCTGGAAACTATGTTCAACATACTTCGGGAGTATAAGATGAAGCTCAACCCACTGAACTGTCACTTTGGAGTTGCATCCGGAAAGTTCCTTGGGTTCATCGTTAACGCTCGGGGAATCGAAGCCAATCCCGAAAAGATTTGGGCAATCGGAAATCTTGAAACTCCTAAAACTATAAAGCAAGTCCAGAGTCTCAATGGAAAGGTAGCAGCATTGAGCAGGTTCATTTCAAAGTCCACTGACAAATGCATTCCCTTCTTCGATCTGATTCGAAAAGGGAAACGAAACTTTGAATGGACCATAGAGTGCGAGGGCGCTTTCCAAGCACTAGTCCAACATCTGTCCACACCGCCAATACTGTCAAAGCCTATTGATCATGAGAAGTTGTATGCATACTTGGCGATATCAGAAAACGCAATCAGCACCGCCTTGGTTCGAGAAGAAGATGGGATACAGAAGCCAGTGTACTACGTCAGCAAACGATTGACTGGGGCTGAAAGAAATTATCCAAAGCTGGAAAAGTTGGCTTACTGCCTTGTCATTGCATCAAGAAAACTCCGACCATACTTCTAGGCACATTCCATTATTGTTTACACCGACCAGCCGTTACGACAGGTCCTTTCGCGGCCTGAGACGTCTGGTAGGTTACTCAAGTGGAACATCAAACTGAGCCAGTTTGACCTTACTTACGCTCCGAGACGGGCCATACAAGGACAAGTCCTAGCCGATTTCATAGCTGAATTTACCATCCCAGAGTACTTGCCCGAAGCCAGTGGATCCCCCGAATACGTCTGGAAACTTTATACCGATGGAGTATCAAACGACCGGTGTTCAGGCGCTGGTATTGTGCTTGATACTCCCGAGGGTCGATCCATATGTTATGCCTTAAAGTTTGATTTCCATGCGACTAATAATGAAGCTTAATATGAAGCCCTCCTAACTGGCTTGAAACTTGCTAGAGATTTGAGAATTATCGTAGTGGAAATTTATTGTGATTCACAATTAGTTGTGTGTCAGGTACGAGGAGAGTATCAAACAAGAGATCGAAGGTTGGCTGCTTACTTAGCTTGAGTTAAGGAATTACTAGACCATTTCGATTACTACGCCATCTACAGTATACCTCGAGAACGCAACCAAAAGGCCGATTCGTTGGCGAAGCTAGCCAGCACAGGAAAAGCTCAACAAATGGGACTCGTTCCCGTAGAAACGCTATCTTCCCCAAGTATCGACCGGGCGGAAATAAATCGAGTATGCGAAACCGTCCCCGAAAAGGATTCATGGATGACTCCACTCAGAAATTACATTGAGCACGGAACCCTGCCGGAGTGCAGGAGTGAAAAAAGACAGGTCCTTCGAAAGGCCTCAAGATTTACCTTCCAGAATGGACTCATGTACAGAAGGGGGTACTCAGTTCCCCTACTCTGATGTATCGCTCACGATGAAATTAAACAAGTGTTACACGATGTGCATGAGGGAGAATGTGGCGATCACACCGGGGGGCAAGCACTTACCAAGAAAATACTTCGCTATGGATATTACTGGCCTACCGTGAATCACGATGCGTTGGACTATGAAAAGAAATGTGATAGGTGCCAGAAATATGCCCGAATTCCTAGGGCTCCTCCTACTGAGATAACGCAAATGGTCAGCCCGTGGCCATTCGCAATGTGGGGCATCGACATCATCGGTGCTCTACCTCTGGCAAAAGGTGGTGTGAAGTACGCCATCGTCGCGGTTGATTACTTTACGAAGTGGGCTGAAGCCGAAGCTCTCGCTACCATTACAACGAAGAAAGTAATCAACTTTGTGGTTCGTAACATCATCTGTCGATTCGGTCTCCCAGACACCATTATTACGGACAACGGAACCCAATTCGACAGTGCTGAATTCAAAGATTTCTGCAAATGATTTCACATCCAAAAGAAATTCTCCGCAGTTGCACACCCTCAAGCAAACAGATAGGTCGAAGCAGTTAATAAAGTCATAAAGTCCATCCTGAAGAAACCACTAGAAAAGGTCGGGGGCAAGTCGGTCGATGAACTTCCTATGGCTCTATGGGCTTACCGAACAACCCACAAGACCGCGACCGGCCACACTCCATTCTCTCTTTCTTACGGTTCAGAGGCCGTTATTCCAGTCGAGCTAGAAGTACCTTCTCATCGTGTGACATACTATGATCCAAAGACAAATGCTATATTACTTGCTGAATCTCTTGATCTACTGGATGAGAAGCGTGAAGAGGCTGATTTAAGGGCAGCTGCGCACCGAAATCGAGTCGCCTGATTGTACAACGCCAAGGTCCGTCCACGAACCTTCGAACTAGGCGATCTCGTCATAAAAAGAATCTATCCGTTTCCTTCACATATGAAGCCGCCATGGGAAGGACCGTATGTTATTGAACGAAGGCTCGGAGATGGCACATTCAAGTTATCGACCGTCGACGGTCTTACCCTGCCAAGAGCTTGGAATAGCGATAGCCTTCGCCGCTATTACACCTGACAGGCTATCTTTATCCATTTAGTTTACTTTCCTTTTCTGCAATTTGTTTATGCATTTCGAAATTAGAACTTGTAATAAGGAAACTGACTTTTCCATACTTTCTTATTTCAGCAATAAAATGCAACCTCTTCGAGCCAGAGCTGTGATTTACTTGAAATACTTCATATGACCATCACTATGCACGGAGAGCTAAGTCTCATCATATGGTGGGATTTATTCAAATAGAGAGTGGCTGCGATGCAACCAATCACTCCCTAAGTGAAACCTGAGCTCGGGGGCAAGCCATCACTTCAAAGTCAAAAAAGGGATTGGTACACTACAATCCTTCATCAACTCCGAACTCCCAAAGCACGAGTCGGAGTGTAAACATTCAACTCTGTATTCCCAGAGTGCGAAGCGGAGTATAAACATTCAACTCCGTATACCTAGAGTGCGAAGCGAAGTATAAACATTCAACTCCGAACTCCCAGAGCACGAGTCGGAGTATAAACATCCAACTCCGTATTCCCAGAGTGCGAAGCGGAGTATAAACATCAACTTCGTATTCCCAGAGTGCAAAGCGGAGTATAAACATTCAACTCCGTATTCCCAGAGTGCGAAGCGGAGTATAAACGTTCAACTCTGTATACCCAGAGTGCGAAGCGGAGTATAAACATTCAACTCCGAACTCCCAAAGCGCGAGTCGGAGTATAAACATTCAACTCTGTATTCCCAGAGTGCGAAGCGGAGTATAAACATTCAACTCCGTATACCCAGAGTGCGAAGCGGAGTATAAACATTCAACTCCAAACTCCCAGAGCGCGAGTCGGAGTATAAACATCCAACTCCGTATTCCCAGAGTGCGAAGCAGAGTATAAACATCAACTCCGTATTCCCAGAGTGCGAAGCGGAGTATAAACATTCAACTCCGTATTCCCAGAGTGGGAAGCGGAGTATAAACATTCAACTCCGAACTCCCAGAGCGCGAGTCGAAGTATAAACATCCAACTCCGTATTCCCAGAGTGCGAAGCGGAGTATAAACATCAACTCCGAACTCCCGGAGCGCGAGCCGGAGTATAAATATCAACTCCGAACTCCCAGAGTGCGAGCTGGAGTATAAACATCAGCTCTGAATTTCCAGAGTACAAGTCAGAGCACAGATGTCGACTCCGGATTCCCAGAATGCAGAATGGAGCCTAAACACCAACTTCAAGTTCCCGAAGCATGGATCGAAATATAATTATCAACTCCAAACTCCCGGAGCGCGAGTCGGAGTACAAATGCCAATTCCAAGTCCCCAGACAGCGGGCATATGATTGAAACTCAAGCCAGCGTGACCAACCGCCAGTAAACAAATGAGGATCCCCAGAGTGCGGATATGATCGTCAACGATCGGAAAAGCGCAAATAAACCACTCAATCCCCATTTGCCTTAAACGCCCATCCAACGGCACTAGACTCGGCATGCTAGGAGAAAAGGGAAATCACTGACTGACGTTTTACAACATGCCACCAAGACTAGGGGGCAAGACTTAAGCATCAACCATCGACTGAAGCAATGCAACGTCAAAATTCGACGCGTTTCCCGGTCGTAAACCATGTCCACAATGCCCGAACTTGGCGAACAGAAACAAACTTCATTCAGAAACTGAAACTTCACAAGTGCAATCCAGACACTGAAACACTTAGACAAATACACAATGACAAAAAAGAAGTCAAAAAAGAAAAGTTTCATTTCTATTGATTATAGAAGAAGTTCGTGTACAAGTTTCCAAAAAATTCCTACTAGCAGGGGCCGAACCCGCATCTATACACGGCTAACAAAATGCAAATCAAAATACACCGGGAAAGCATGCCTAATCTTTCTTTTTCCTTAGCTTCCTCCCCGGTGTGGACCCGCTGGAGCCATCGCCAGTCTTCCTCTTCGAGCCTTTGCTTTTCGGCGGTTGGTCTTCAGGCGAGGGCATTATGTCGACGTCCTCCTCCAAACTCGTGTGAATAATAATGCTCCCTACGGGCGGAATCGGAGGAACGGGATCAATTACAGAAGGTGGAATGGGCAGGCTGGTGAGAAAGACAGTACCACCAGGAGACATCATTCCGAGCAGGGCAGGTCCCGATGCTGCCATCCCACCTCCAAAGCTGCCGCCATAAGCCGCTGCTGCTAGTTCAGCGTCAATCTAAGCAAACATCTCCTCTTCGGTTACTGCTCGAGCCCCGCTGGGGGCATCAGCAGTCGGCATTGAAGAGCTTGTAACAGGATCAGTTCCGCTCATAACAGATGACAAGTCAGCACGAGGATCGCCGTGGCGGCGAAAGAGTTCATCCATCAGCTGCTCGTCGAATGCGATCGTACCTCCCTGCAGATCGTCAAGCGGGGCAGCTGTACTCATGGTGGTTGCCTTGGTCACGATAGCCTCCTGCATTTAATATGGTTCTTGGGTGGCAGGAGGCATGGCCGGTGCAGCATCGATCACTGGACAAAGAATAAAAGGACTGTTAGGACTTAACTCGATCGAAGATTCCGATTTAAAAGAGGTGGAATGTTCAGAATACCTTCCTCAGTTCGACTTGTAGGCGGCATGGCGGCATCAGTAACTTGCGCAGCAGCCGAAGACATCTGCGGCTGATCCGGATTGTAAGCAGGAATAGCCTGGGGATCGACCGCAGACGAGGATTCGGGCTGGGTTGATACGGGAACTTCGAGACTTGCTTCATGATGGTCAACTCCAGAACCCTCTCCCACTTCAAAATGCTGGGCGCCAAGTTTTTCCTTCTCACGCAGAATCATCGACTCGTGGAGAACCTTCTTTTCATCATCAGTCAGAATGCGGTTCTCGAGTTCAAATTCATCTACGGACTCGCCCTGATGTGCCTCTTTCTCTTCCTCAACCAGTCGGCTCCAAGCATTGTGGAGATGAGTCGAAAAGTCATCGAGCCAGGCTAGGCCCCTGTGCCTCAGCACATTAGCATTGTAAACAACAAGGAGGTCTTCGATGTCGGCCTCTAGCCTGGACTCGGCCAGCTTCACCCTCTCCTCGACCTCAGTCTCCACCTTCTGTACTTTAGCCACCGCCGCATCCCGTTCATCCCTAAGCAGAACAGCTTGTTCACACGCCTCCTGGGCTGCGTTGTTCGCGTCATCTTTCTCCTTGGCCAAATCAGCAAATTTGGCCTTGAGTTCATTAAGCTCCTTGACCGCCGCGTCCCGCTCAGCAATGACTTTAGTGTTCCGGTGGCCCATCTCCTCCACCAGGGCAACGTGAGTCTGTCCCAACCTCTCCATCTCCGCCTTTGCCTCGTCAGCCCTTTTGACGGCCTCAATCTCAGATTTCCAAGAAGACTCGAACTCAGCGGAGAGTACCTGAATAATCCGATCCCTTTTTGCGAGCTCGGTCTCCATCTTCTCGAGCGCTTTGGCCCGCTCAAAGTCCACTTTGGAAGCTTTCTCGGCAGCCTTCACCCACTCCCGGTACTGGGTGTATATGTCATGAACGAAGTCGTGCACCGTGTTTTCCACCCTTGATGGGATTCTCTTTAAGTGTGGTGGGAAGACGTAACCGTCGAAACAGATGTTCGAAAAGTCCTTCCTCATCTGAGCCAACTTAAGAGCTCCTTCCCCTGTGGGTTCAGTAGGGACCTGCTCAATAATCATAGAGGTCGTGGTCTCGACTCTCTGAATATGAGTTTCGGACCTAGAAGCGTGAGAAGACGGCCTGTGACGAGGAGGCTCTGGTGGATTTTGAAGTTTGAACAGGAGGAGGAAACGGAAGTCTAGGAGGAGGAGAGCGTGATCTGGATCGGTGTCTATACTCCCTGTCATGCCCGTACCTATCCTGTTTAGAGTATTTGCGATCGCGATCTCTATCTGAATCCCTCCTGCGGGAATCATAGTAACCAGAAGCTTTTCAGGCTGAACGGAGATTTCCAAGCATCGATCCGCTTCCAGACATTGTACCTGAAAATGATAAACGAAGAAAGAGTTAGTAACTTCCTAAGTCGGACAAAGTACAATTGTGAATCATGTAGTGTAGTGAAGTGTATGCATGTGCAATCCCCCGACCAACCGGAAATGTCGGCCGCACTCGTAGCAAGCGACCCGCTTGGTTCATGAACACTATCGAGCTCCTCCATCCCGGCGTCGTGTTGAGACGACACAAAGTCCGGAATCGGAACATCGGCAAGTCCCTCAAAAAGATTCCCAACCGGCGGGGGAGAAGCCTTCGCAATTCTAATCCCTGGGACGGGCAAAGACACGACCACAGATTTAAATCTCCCGGATTTAGAGCGCTTGTGAGCAGCAGCCTTGCCTTGTCTTTTTCCTTCGGAATCCTGAACATCAGAAGGAGGCCCGGCCGGGAGCTCAGTATCGGTGGGCGTTCTTTCTGGATCAACTTCTTCGGTGATCACGACTGCGGGCGCTTTGCGCTTCACGCATTTCTTCGGGGCCACTCTATGTATCACTTCCAGATGTATGCTTTGTCTTCGTTCTATCAGCCCGATAGCCCTCAAATTCCTGTCGGTCAGTATAAGTCTATGTGCCTCTCTTCGCCCGGAAACGCTTGAAGAATTCGAACAAGCTCTCTGAAGTACGCGCCATCGGGATGAGAGATTGCGGCTATAGGAAAGGAGAAGTATGTCGGTTTTTGAAGTCAGCTACTAGTATCTCAATGGTTCAAGAGAGAAGTGGCAACACTTACGTCTATCCAACCACCGCCCAGCAAATCCATGGGGGCACCGAACGTAGAACCATTCGGTTTTATAATAACTTAGCCTTCCCCAGGAGCCCTGTACAATGTGGCAGCTCCTGACCGCTTCCAGGAAGGTGAAAGAGGGGCTATCTCCACAGCTCTTGACATTGAATAAATATCGGATCTCGATCGGCTTCGGCGGTCGAAAGAGGATCTCCATAAAGAGAACAAAGATGCTGTTCAATAAGGCATACCCGTTGGGATGTAGCTGAGATGGAACTATGCCAAGAAACGATAACATCTCCCTTATATATTCATTGAAGGGAGGAAGTGTCCCCGCTGTGCAAGCGTGACGGTTGAAAGCAGTAAACCCCTCCGAGGGATTGTGTGGCCTATCAGTTGGCCCAGGAAGTAGCACGTCGTCCAGCGACAAACCATGCGTTAAGCAAATCCGTCCTAACATATCTTCGGAGCTACCTGATGGCATGGAATCTGTTGGATTGAGAATAAACTGAGCACCCGGACGCTCATCCGGAGCTGGCTCTATGACTTCGGCTTCGATAACCGGTATCTCTATGGTTGGAGGAATAGAACTTGGGAGTTCCGGCTGCTGAGAACTTGAAGGATCCATAACTAGCTAGCTTATAAAAAATCATTGTTAAACTGAAAAATAACACTCGTGCATCCCCCAGTGTAAAGTGTGTGAGCGTGTTGTGCAGTGCAGTACTGTATATTATTTGTGAAGATCAACCGGATTAAGGAAAACATGTAAACGACGAGACTTCCGAATTCAGTCGAAAGGACTGTCATTGCTGACCGTCACAACCATGCCATCCAGTTATTAGCTATCAGTCCAAGTTAAAATGTGTTATTATTTTAGTAAGTTCCAGTTTCATCGACGAACTTCAATAGGCAATCAGGTGTGCGGTGAAATAATTAAGTCCAGTTAAGAAAATATGAAGCTCGTCGGAGATGAGTGGTCAAAGGCACTAGAATTTTCGATATCGTCGAATTTAAATCAGTGGTCAATCATCAAAAGTTCAAGTTCAAGACAATCGCTCCGGTTTAAGTTCGAAATGTTCACTAAGGCATGAGTTCGAATCGATTATTCAGGGTGCGCAGTTCGACTCGGTTCAAAGCCCCGTGTTTCGACTCGCTTCGAAGCCTCTGCTTCGACTCGGTTCAAAGCCCCGCGTTTCGACTCACTTTGAAGCCTCTACTTCGACTCGGTCCATAGCCACGCGCTTCTACTCGCTTCGAAGCCTCTGCTTCGACTCGATCCAAAACCCCTGTTTCGACTCGATAGAAAACTACGCAGTTCGACTCGATCCCAAGGCACTCCACTTCGAACCGTTCCAAGGCCATTATTTCAACTCGATCAAAAGGCGTACTTTTCGACTCGATCCAGGGCCATTGTTTTGAGTCCATCAGACACATCCCCTTCGTATCGATCCACAGATGCCAAGCGTTTGACTCAATGCGAAGCTCCACCATCGATCGATATGAAGGCCTCCGCCTCATAATCTCGAAACCCCTGCTCCAGATCGACATGAAGCTAAGGCCAAGGGCTTTTCAATCGATCGCGACACTGATGGGTTTGGTGTTAAGAATCGAGTCTCCTCGTTTACGTGTAGATTCGCTTATTGGATTATCAAAATTTGTTAATTGGTTCGAGTAATTGAAGATGTAAATCAGTTCGAGGATGAGAGTGTTTTCTTCTTCTTTGCTTTCTCTAGTCTCAGAGCGATACGAAGGAGAGGCAGGAAAACGAAAAGTAAAAAGTGAAAAAATGGCTAAGTACGAAGTATTTATATGGGCTCGAAAGCAAAAGGAAGAGACGTTTCGTATCCAGTGGGTTCGAGCGCACGTTTCGACTCCGTTTCCAGTACATTGATGCGAAGCTCCCCTTCGTATCACTTGACTTCGACTCTGTCTCTAGTGAAGTCAAACAAACAATTCAAATCCATCAGAGAAGTTTATTTCGACTCGCTTCGTTTCGACTCGCTCAGCTCACAGCCATCATGGAAGTTTACTCCGACTCGTTCCAATTCGACTCATTCTGTTCGTGTCCATCATCGAGTCGAACAAGCACGTCGTATCCACCGAACCCTACGTCTATCGATGCAAAGTTCCTGTTCGTGTCCATAGTTTCCAACTCCTTCACTAGAGCATCGATACAAACAATTCGAATCCATCAAATCATTGCTTCCAGAGGCCAACTCCGTCAACTCGACATACTTACTTCGCATCCGTAAATCCAGTAAAAATCATCTTCGATGTTTCAACCCTTCACATCGATTCAGGAGAGGATCATTACGAAGGAGCATGCAAAAGCAACCATCGAGCATTGTTGCAGCGTATTTCACATCGGTTCATGAGAGGATCGATACGTAATTCAAAAGTAAAATAAACTGACAATGACTCGTGGACGTACGAACGTCAATGAGAGTGAGGTTAACATATATGCATGAATGACGGACTAGTATTCAACATTCTGGATTTTCAGGAATCAGAAACTCATCCATTAACGATTACAATAGAAAACGGGTAACCACTAGCATATAGCAATCAGTTGCAATAATACATGGTACAACAGTTGACAGTCAACAGTTTACATTATTAAGAAGAACAGTCAAAGGTTACAGCTTTCATCAGGAAGACGATAACTATTCAGAGTAAAGATGGCAGTATTTCAAAGCACATCATGTTTCCACAAGACGTACTTTGGGGGGCAAATGTTATCCCGCCTTTTGGCAAGGCCGTAACACTAAGGAATTGACTAGTAACCAGTGACGGCCCATCTCAGAGATCAGTTATATACGGGCTCACTACGGATATCGATGAATTTTGTCCGAGTCTGGATCGAGCCAAAATTGGTAGGACGTGACAAGCTAAGCCATGAGAGCCAACGTTTCAAATCTCAAGTCAATCCGAGTTCATATGCTCAAGTTATGAGCAATACAAGATTGGATGAAAATCAATTACCGGTCGACTCGCTCCTTCCACTCGCTTCGCAACACTCAGGAGAAGCCAACTTTGACTCGCTCCACGTCCCTCAGAGCTGCTCTCTTCGACTCGCTCTAGTTTGAAACCATCGAAAGTGCACACTTCGACTCGCTCCGCTCAAACAACTGTTCGACTCCATCAACTTCGACTCCACTGCTCAAACCTCCCAGGACGCCCCATTTCGACTCGCTCGACAAGTGCTTGCTTCGACTCGCTCGACCAAGTGCTTACTTCGACTCGCTCGATCTGGGCACACTTCGACTCGCTCAATCAGTGAACAGTTCGACTCGCTCGAAGCAACATCCAGGACAGAGTAAGAATCAAGTGCCACTTCATCGAGTCGAACGGAAGCTAGTCGAAACAGGAGCGAGTCGAAGGAAACAGCCTACCGAAAACTCCATTTCGTATCGATCATATCTCCCAATCTACAAGTCCAAATGCTATTAAATTTTCACAGAAGACTACGTGCATGCTAAAGAATGTCCACGCCAAATTTCAACTCCATTGGATGAAATCTTGATCGAGTCAAAATCTGTTCGTGTCGATCACGGATCGGACCGAAACTTCATGGGCTTGGGCGTGCGGGCCTGGTCACGTGCCAGAGAGGGTCTCCCGAGATCTGAGCGAAATACCAGCCTCCTACACCTATAAATAGACCTCTAAAGCCAACAAAAAAGGGCTTCTTCTTCCTCTTTGAGATCTCCAACGCCCGGACTCCGCCAGATCCAGATCTGAACTCAATTGCTGCTGCCACAAACGAAATTCACTGCTGCAAATCACAATTGACTGCTGTAAATCATTGAATTCACTTGTAAACGCAAAAGAAAGATCAATAAAGCAAACTATTTCATAGTGGACGTAGGCTATACGTCGAACCACTCTAAATTCTTGTGTCTCCTTGCACTTTAATTATTCTCATTTCTAAAATTTGGAGTTTTTGTTAGATAATTCCTCTTTTTTCATTTAATTTCTTCACTTTATCTCTTCAAAGACCTCCAAAGAGTGTTGTGCCCAATTTTGGTACAAACAATCCCCAAATCCAACGGTCTGAGATCCACTTCTACCCCTATAAATAGAACTCTAGACCTAACACTTTTTCTCATTCTAGGTTTTCTCCAATTGGGTTCACCTTTCTAGGAAGTACCCTAAACGGAATAAGTTTTCCAAGGAGAAAATCATTATAAATTAAATTATTTTACAACTCCAAGTGGATCCAGGAAGACCACAGGAAGAGCTTAGGACCAGAGGCGAGTGATTGTAATTATTTTAAGATTTCTTTAAGTAATTTAAAATAATAGGATTTCCAATAGTTGTTGTTTTACTATGATTTTTGGAATAGCCTTTTTATCAGTTTTTAGAATTATTTTCTGTCTATTTCCTTTCAGCTATTCTTTCCAGTAATTTTAGTTTATTTCTGTTAATTATAGCTTTTCCGTTTATTTACAGTTTATTTACAGTATTTTAGTTTATTTACTATTATTTATACCTTATTTACATCTTCTTTCTACGCTTTGGATTTCTTCTATTTTTAGTTTTCTTTTATTCCTCCTCCTTCTTCGCCTATGGAGTAGAATAGGATTAACGCGGATATGGATTAAATTTTAAGAAAACTGAAATAATGGAATATAAGATGTAAATTACAAAGACTGTAATATGATGGAATTGGAATGAAATTATGCCTAATTGGACTGAAATTGTGCCTAATTATGACATTAATTGGACTAAATTAAAAAGATTGGCTTAGTTATAACGTAGAATTATAACTAAAACAGAGTAAAAGATAAAAGAAGCTTATTTTCACACTTAGACCTTGGGTTAAGTAATAAGCATGATTATAACGTAGGTTATTGTGACGCCCCACCTCTATACTCACACTAGCCAAGGACACTATGGGGTAATGTCGTCGACTAGCACGAAGAATAAGGTTGTTGAGGAGCGACCATCTGTGTAATTGCTTTGTGCGAGTACCGATATGTCAGATAATATAACTTACATTTCATTTCAAGAGGAAATCCGACATATCAAATACAAACTCAAAGCTACCACACAGTGGCTATGAGGCTTTCGGAAACAAATATAGAAATAAACATAACATAAATCAGTCACAGATATTCATATCACAAAGGTGGAATCAGATATGAATATAACACACAAAAGTGTACATCAAAGTAGTGGTAAAACAAGATCCACTACATCACAAAAGAATAGATACAAGTGCTAGACAAAAGAATAATTATACATCAAGGAGTCTATCACTACACCATACTGGCTATTTTGCCACGCCCCATTGCGGAAAATTGTCACGGTCTTGAGCCGTGGCAATTTTACCACGGTTTAGGGCCGTGGTAAAATATATTGCCATGCTAATTGGCCGTGGCAATTTTACCACAGTTTAGGGCCGTGGCAATATTATCCTTATTTTTTAACCCCCCTTACATATGTATGGCCTACGCCTCTTCTCAGAAAACAACGCCCCTTCCCGCTTCAGTTTTTGTTCCCCCGCTTCTTGCTGTCGCTTCACAATAACAAATAATCGAAATCCCTAAATTCCTAAATCCACTTCAACCCATTCAAAGGCCAAAAAAAATCATCCGGATCTACATCTTCTCAAATCTCTGAAATTCAGGCTTGTCTTGCTCCTAGTGGTATTGAATTCTTTTTGTTTCCCAATCTCATTTAGGTATTTAATTCGATTTTAGTACCCAACTCATTTTTTTCCCTGATTAAAAATCGATTTCATGTACCATTAAAAATTTCAATACATTTCGTCTAACAGGAACGGGAGGCGATTTGGATTCTTGCGATCTAACAGGAACGAAGGGGTTGGATTCACGACTTCAGCGTAGGATTATCGGTTACTGTTGTGCGGTGATCAAAAGCAAAGGGCGACGGATCATCAGTAGAAAGGGGATATACATGGAGAAGGGACAGAGGACGATGAAAGTGAGTATGTTGACAGCGGCGGTAATGGAAATCAGGGTTAGCTGACAATGCCACCATTTCTAAATGTTGAACTTTACCCATAAAATTTTAACAAATTAACATAGATGTATAATGTATATATATATATACTGATAACGTCTCACCACTTATATAAATATTCTGTTGTAGCTAATGTTGTATTATATAAATCCACGTACAGTACTTCCGTTCAAAGAAAAAAAGAAAATCTAGTACTACCAAAAACGACAGCTAGGGAAACTAAATAATGTTGTCTCAATCAGCAAAAAGTTATTTGATTGAAGAGATTACGAGAGGAAAAGAGCTAATGAATCATCTTAATACAATTCTTAACCCAGATGTCGATACACCTTGCGATTTATCTAGTAAAATACTTGAATCCCTTTCAACTGCTCTTGACCTTCTTGATCCAAAAGAAGCAACAAGCCTTGATGTTGTGGCCACTGCTAATCAAAGCATTGCTTCCAACTTTAGTTTGAAGAGAAACAATCAAAGCACAGATATCCCCTCACTTAGGAGAAGGTACATATAAAAGTGTTTTGCACAGCTGTGTTTTCTATTTATGGAAAATACAATTTTGATGCATCTCCTAAGTGAACAGTATTTCTTATACATGCTATAAATATATATTTTTACATAACAAACAGGAAAGTTGGAGATTCAAAGATGATATACATGACATCAGCGCCACATTGTGATGGTTATCAGTGGAGAAAATATGGACAGAAGCCGATTTCTAATTCTTCTCATCCAAGGTAAGCATTTATTATTTACTATGTTAATTTGTTAAAATTTTATTTAGATGCAATATAAGAGAAGGAAGTAGCTGAAAGTGAGTATGTTATGCCTCGATGAGGATTTGAGATATTAAAATGAGAAAATATGTTTGAAAACAAACGATGATGAATTCCACATTGTCTAATTAGTTTTGCATTATTAAATTGTACAGGTTATAAGAGTGATGAGTGAAGGCGGAGTATACTTCAGCTTTGATTGTGTTAAGAACTTGGATATTTTGCGCGAAGCTTTTCTTTCAACTCATGATGTATGCATGTTCCTAATTCTTTTAATTCACTGTTATTCTACAATTTTTTGTAACAATAGCGAGCAGGAGTATGTTAGAATAGTATAAGTAGTTTCTTCCAATTCCATACAACTGAGGTTGACCTTTTGTCAAAATACACACCTTTGCAAGACGACCACTTATGCTAACCATCCACTGTCAACCATTTATGTAGTTATCAGTTATGTCAATAGATGTCAACCATTAATTTTGATGTGTATCACGTATCCCATTTGTGAGTATTCAAACCTGTAAAAAGAGCAGGTTAACCAGAAGTATAAACTTAGGAATAAGCCAATAAGTGAAGTTTGCTTTACCTTAGCACGTTTCAAAAATTTAGGTTGAGGTTGTAGAACATTTTGCATCACATCAAATAACTAAAAAAACACTTGTTTGTAGAAAAGCTAAACTATTTTTATAAATAATAATATTTGGAGTTGTTGGTGCTTAGCACATGCAGTACGGCCCACCAAGCAAGCTTTGAAATTGATCGCAGACCAATCTTTCCAGGTTGCCGTAACTTTTTTATTGTCAATTAATTTAGAACCTTGTTCAGATTCTTGTTTATGGTACAATCAATATTAGCTAGCTTTACTTTTTATAACCATTTAATCTCTATCATAATTATTAAATTGTTCATGTGCTGTGAAATTTATGAAGCTGACAACGATGATATTGCTCCTTTGTCACTGCCAATTTGACTGTGTATGCTGCATTGCTGTGTCCATCTGTTACTAATGAGTTGGAGACTACTACATTAAAAGATGAGGTTAGCATAAAGGTTTTGATTACAGTCATTTATCATATTTGCAAATAAATAATTCACAAGATTATATATAGTTATTTGATTATTTATGTTCAACTGATTCATTCTATTTGTCATCTGTTCACGATTGAGATGTTCTAAGGTGTCCAAGGGAAGCGAAATCTTAGACATTATACATCTATATGAATGAATAAAATAATAATTTATTTTTCTAATTTTCTGAACATCCATTGACTGATTTATTTCACTACACCACAAAAGCTGTTTCGTAACACTATGGAATTAAGACATTAAGTTTTGGGTTGAAATTTGGGTACATATTTATTTTTTCCAAGCAAAACTACATGGATAAAAGGCGGCTAATTTTCATAACTGTATGGAAATTTAATGTTAAAATTAATTTGTCGATTTATTTTGTTATTATCTTCTAAATTTTGAGCAAGCAGTTTTGTGCAATATGTTTCTTCAACTCATGCATGTTCTTTTTACTTCCTTTTTCACTTCTAATTATGGACATGTAACAAATCTTTTTAAGGTATACAAGAATTATGAGAAATGAGAGGTGGAGCCGATATACTAACTGATATAGCAGAAGCAAGATGCGGCAATGGTAGAGAACAGTCATACATGTGTAGGCGGATGTGCGAGTACATGAGCAAATCTTAAGCAGAGCTGAAGTGTAGAACAGGTATGTGCCAGTTTTAAAAAGCATGCGCATAATGAATTGTCTGGTGTCATGGAAAAGAGGAAATTAGATGGTACAAGCTATGTGAATATTCTGGTGGAGGCTTCGTTACATGGTGGAAGTTTCGTATTCGATATTTATAAACTTTAACTATGAGCTATGTGTTGCCTTCTGTTATTCCAAATTAACTTTTGCTTGCTATGGTGTCAATTTTTAGGCTATGGCAACTGCACAAACTGCTGCACCACTATGGTTGAAAGGAAAACTGAAGGCGTTTCCATCTGGAGATAGTTTGGTGGTTATGGCTATGTCCAAAGCAGAAATACCACCTGAAAAAATAATCACTTTATCATCCCTTATTGCCCCTAGGATGGTAATTAATAATATTCATAGAAAATGAATGTGTTTGTTATAAATTTCTCTCTAAAAGATATAACATTCACTTGGTTTTTTAATGGGATCATTTCTTTCTCTATTGTTTTTTAGTGTTTGCAATGTATAGTAGATGTTTACTTGTTTTACTGCGAACTGATTTGTAATATCAATAGAAGTTGTGTATATATGTTACTCTATTTATTTCTTTGATTTGTTTATTTGTGTGCTACTGTATTTCTTTCATGTTGAAGTTGTATTATCAATTGAAAGTCGTAAGTTTGTAATCAAGCACTTGTAGTTGTATTATGAACTGAAGTCAACTAAGCCGTGGCTATATGTAAATTAGCCATGGCTTTGAGCCGTGGCAAATTTTTTGCCACTGCCTATTTTGCCACGGCCTAAAGCCGTGGCAAAATTGTTTTGCCACGACCCAAAGCCGTGGCGAAATGGCTTTTCTGGTGTAGTGTATATCTCAAATGTATAATAACAAAAACTACTAATCTAAAGTAGTTAGCCAAAAGTCAGGTGACGGACCCTGATAAGAAGTCAAGCAGAAGCACCTGAAATATCTCGGTCTGACCCGAGTATTATTTAAGAAGAAAATAATAAACGGATCAGTCTAGCTATAAATATCAGATAAAATGAGATAGGATAAGAGATATGACAAAAACGTATGATAGCAATAATGCCATACTGTGTCAAGTATACATCAAATAACAACAAAAATCATACAATATCTCAAATCATCTCAAAACACCAAAAAGAATCACATTCTTTAAATTATTCACCAAAACACAAATATTGATAGAGCTTATCAATGCAAACCACGAAAATTGGTGAAACACAAATTCTAGAAATCACAACCAGAAATCCAGAAATCACAAAAGGGGGAAGGCCTATCACAAACGGGAGCATGAAAACTCACTAACACGTGTATTACAAACGGAAAGCTATTCCATGGTCGCTAACCTTCAATTTTGAGCCGAGGCTCCACAAACAGCCCAAAGACCATGGGTCGCTACCCCACCAAATTGAACCGAAGTTCCACAAACGGGGTTTTTAGTCCCCACACAAACAAATAGACATCGCACATTGCTAGTCTAAATCACAAAATGATCATCATCGATCAATAAAAAGTGTGAATCACACTAAGCTAGTAAATATAAGAGTTTAGCTTCATGTCCCATAACCACTAGCTTAACTTAATTATTTACGAACCAATTGTAGATTTCCACTCGAAAATTGTCACAGGATTTCAATCGAACAAGTCTAAGAATTAACCGACGAAGTAAATGCAAGCATTTCATACCACTTGTTTTTCTAAGTCGTTTAATTGGATTTCTCGTACGAATGAGGTAAAGGTTTGTATATACTAATGATTGGAAAACGGTTTTAAAAACGAGCTTTGTATTTAAAAGTAGTGTTGAAATCGTTTTGATGAAAGAGTTTGAGTATTTACTACTAGTATAGAAACCTTTGTATTTTAAAGTGACAAATCACAGAAATGATTGTAGAAACAATCAATCACCAAAAATTCACATACGAAGACGTGAAATAAATCCAAAGAAATCGATACCAAATCCATCAAAATGGATATTCCCAAAAATCCCAAAAAAGAAGTCATCAAGGTCGATAAAAATGATAACAACTAATCGGAGCAACTAAAATCGATAAACAATGGAAATTCAATCAAAAATAGGCAAATAGGCAAAACTGGGCAATTCCAGACGTCTTGGGGTCAATTCTAGACGTCTGGATTTGGTTTCTGGAAATATTCTAGAAAACCACCTAGACGTCTGAAAGCACAACACAGATGTCTGGACCCCTTTCAGGCGTCTGATTCTATAATTCAAACGTCTGAAATTAGTCACTGCCATTTTTATTTTTTTGCCATGTATATTTTTGCTCCAGGTCTGAATCCAGACGTCTGAAATTACCATTCAGATGTCGGAATGGTTCAGCTGGGCAAAAATTACCCTAGGCCAATGATGGCCAAATTGATTTGGAAGCGATCGGACGAGCAACGACGACTAAGGATTTGCGCCAAGCGACAACCCAGCCTTAAAGGCTCTTCGATACACCTCGAATACCAATGTCCAAATATCCATAGAAGGATTTTCATAAAATTGGACCAAAACACCAAAATTTGGAAAATTCACCAAATCAATTCAAATCAAAAGCAAATGAATATGCACAAATGTTAGGAATTCATACCTAACAACAATGATAGCTATAGACGTAGATGTGAGTTAAAGAACTCACCTTTAATCCCAAAAACAATGAATGAGAAGCTTTTAAAACAAGGCAAGAACAATTCCTCTTCAACACACCTCTAGAATCTTCAATCTATTATCAAAGTTGAAGTTTTTCCTAAGTTAGGGTTAGGAATTTCTGAGAATTGAAGAGAGATTGAGATGGAGAAGAAGAAGAGGATGCTTACCTTAGCTTCTCTTTGATTTCTAGAGCTTGAATTTGAATTTCCTAGTAAACTAGGTTTAGGAATTTTAATTTATTTTCTCTTCCACCATTTTTGCTTTAGCTAGAGAGTATTAGGAAAATGAGAATGAATGAAGGAACTTGAGTGGAGTTAGGGTATTAGATGAGTAATGAGCTGAAACCCAAACCCAAAGCCCAATAGAAAAATAGCAAAATTCACTCAACTCCAAACATATCGATGTTTATACTCAAAAAAATTGTAATTGTCATTTTGGACTCAATGGAAGTGGTCTCGAGTCCCAATTCGACTGTTTACAAAAAGTAGCTTTTCGAACTTTAATCCGATTAATGATGCTATATTTAAATAAAACATTTAAATATACAATCGTAAAATATGCGGGTTGTTACAGTTATAATAAGAAAAAGAATAGAATGAGGCTTATTTTAAGACTTGGGATAAATTAATAAGCGTAGAAAGTAAATATGATAATAAAGGCTTATTGAAATAATTTATCTAAGTTAATAAGCAAAGATGAAAGTAGAACCTGTACCATATAGCATTCCCTATTAGACAAAACGGTATCTCACATTAGCCTAAATTGAGATGAGGGCACGCTTATGCTAAAAAAGGTAGTAATTGGTCAATTAGAAGTCCAAATCACGTGGGATTTGGATAAGGGGCGCAATAAGATATTGTTTGGATGACGGGCCAGTACCAATAGCATTTTCCCTATAGTTTCTATGGACACACAGTGATCTCACATTAGCCTGAAGTGGGATGAGGGGCATGCTTATGCTGGAGTTTGAGGTAATAAGAAGACCCAATAAGTGGTGCAAAAGGTAGCATGGGCATGGTGGCAGTTACGCATGCGACTTCCATTCTGGTGCTCAGTAATCGCTATGAGTTCCAGGCGCTTAGTATGGGTGTCTTTCATAGATACCATTGCCTTCTTTATAGGTTGCTATATATGTCGTCCTGATCCACAATGGGTGCTTTGTGCATCTTTGGTAGATACCATTGGCTGCTGTGTAGGGAGTTATATAGCGTCTGGTCCGCGGTAAGGTCTATGGATTAGCAGGCCGATAAAAAAGGGTAGAATTAGGGTTACATCCTAATTACAGGATTAGGGATTCAGCCTAATCAAAGCAGAAATCAAGGACAAGTGCAAACAATCAAAGTTAACCTATCTTATAGCTAATTGTATTTATTTCCAATTTATCTCTTTCCTATTTCCTTTGTTTCCTCTTTGTATAATAGAACCATTGTAGAGTCTGTTACATTTACTTTGCTTGAAGACTCTAGTAATTACTATCATTCACCGTACTTTTAGTCTGACCCACTCCTCTATTTTCCCCTTTTCCCCCCTTAGGCAATCAAGGGAGAGGACGGTAGATTGTAGTTGCTTAGAGATTTCTTAGAGAAGTTTGCTACCATGTATTTCTTTTCTTTCATCTTTTGTTCTTTCTATGTACTGGCTTATTATGAGGGATATTATGTACTCTAATTTTTAAGACTATGAGTTTTTGTTTCATGAGACATATTTTATTTTTATACATGTATGTGGTATTTGGTATTTGACTTATTTATGAAGCAATTATGAAGTTTTGTTTTAATCAAGTTATTATTTTAAGTTTCCGCTGTTTTTATCTATTTTTGTCTTGTGAATCTTAGTCTCTGTTAGCTTTAGTTATACCTACAATGCACCACGCCTTTTAATGTGTCCATTGTTGGGTATATTAAGCGGTGTGGGGTGTTTCAGGTTGTTCATCCACTTTGAGACAAATATCCCGACATCTTTCTCCATCTGTTCCCAATAATATATCTGCTTCATGTCACGGTACATCTTATTGTTGTTGGGATATATACTCAATGAAGAATGATGGCACTCTTATAGCACCTCATCTCACAATCCATACCGCTTCATCTCCTCATACTCTACTACTCCATCTATTTTCACCATGATCCCTGCTATTCTAGCACCTCATCTCTGACTAGTACCAATATTCTCGATCAAAGCAGGTTTGATTGTCAAGATAGCCAACATTTCCAGCTCTAACTCAGATCGAGGTCTAAAATCATAACCATAGAAATAAACTCTAACTACTTTCACTATAGGAACATCGCTCCTAAGCTAGCATGTCTTCTACTTAAAGCATCAACGACTGCATTTCCCTTACCAGGCATGTATGAAACATCGAAGTCATAGGAGGATAAAAAGTCTAACCATCACTGTTAATGAAGGTTGAGGTCCTTCTAGGAGAAAAGGTATTTCAAGGATTTATGACTTATGAACAACTCGAACCTTTCTCTAAATAGTTAGAGCCTCCGCTTCTTCAAAGCAAACATTATTGCCACCAACTCCAAATCGTTGGTTGGATACTTCCTCTCATATGGCTTTAGTTGTCAATTAGCGTATATGACAACCTTACCCCTTTACATCAGCACTACACCCAATCTGGTACCACCAGCATTGATGTATACCATCATCTCATCATTCCCGCACGGAATGGTCAAAACTTATATGCACATTAACTGCTCCTTCAAACTCACGAAAGCATGCTCATACTTTGCATCCTAAACAAAGTCCTGATTCTTCTTCGTTACATTGGTTAATACTCCTGCTACCTTCGAGAAATCCTTGATAAAATGTCTATAATATCCTACCAATCCTAGGAAACTCCTCACACCAGTAGCGTTCTTGGGTTTGTTCCAGTCTTGAACCTTTGTTGCCTTGACAAAATCAACTATGATGCCCTACCCAAAGACGACATGACCCAAGAATCTCACTTCCCTCCTCTAGACGTGACCCATCAAAAATTTCGCTTTCAACCTGTGCTTCCTCCACATTTCAAGCACAATCCTCAAGTGTGTCTTATGTTCCTCTTCTATCCTAGAATATAAAAGAATATCATCCACGAACACAAGCATGAACTTATTTAGTTGATCCCTAAAGACACGGTTTATGAGGTAAACAAAGTATGTCGAAGCATTGGTTAGCCTAAATGGCATAGAAAACTACTCGTTGAAACCAAACAGCATACGAAACATGGTGATCGGCATACTCTCCTTCTCTACATTCAGGTGATGAAATTCCATTGTAAGATAATATTGAGAGAACACCTTCGCACCATGGAGCAGATCAAACAAGTCAACAATATGCAGGAGATGGATACTTGTTATTCCTCATTACCTTATTTAGCTCATGATAGTCGACACACAACCTCAAGGAGCCATCCACCTTAGTGGCAAATGCTGCATTGGTACCCCACTTAGATAACTCCTGCGAATGAAACCTTGCCTCAATAGGTCATTCACTTACACCTCTAACTCCTGCTCTCTGGGTGCTATAAACCTCAAGGGTATAAATATCGGTTTGGCATCTTTCACTTAGTCTACATGAAACTAAATCTCTCTATGTGGCAGTAATTCAGTCTCCTCCACAAATACGTCCGGATACTCAGTAACGATAGGCACTAATGATAACTCATCCTATGGGACCTTAAAAAATAAAGAAAACTAACCATAACCTCATTCTCAAGTTGGCAGCCAATCACTACCTTTCACCTCTCCTTAGCACAGGGTATCACTAACAGCTTCTCTCAATCCACCACTACCACATACTTCCTCAACCATTCCATCCCCAAGACAAAACTGAACCCAACGAAACCCAAAACAAAGAAATCACAAACAAAAGAGCATCCACGACTTGATAAAACCAAACCACGACAAACCATACAAAGACTGGTGATGCCGCCAACAGGGTTCGTCACTGCTAAAGGTCGGTCAACAATTCGAAGTCTCAATCCTGATCTATCTACCAGGTCAACAGATAAAAAGAAATGTGATGCCCTAGTATCTAATAGAAACATGTATGGAAACACCATAAATAGAAAGCATACCTTGGATAGTGATACTTTCACGTTCATCTTCACCGAGGGAGAACTCGACAAAGTCGGGGTAGCATGTGACGACTACCGTACACCACTGGTACCTTAATATATCGGTAACGCATTATGGAGGTACCTGATTGAAGTAAGTTGATATCCAAGTGTGTAAAGTAACAAAAATCTGAACATAGTACCTGTAGAACATCCCACAATGCACAATCAAAATATAATATAATAACATAGATGTAAAATAAGCGAGATAGTGATACAATCAAATTAACCATAAATAGGAACATCAGAGTGCAATAGGTTCACTGATTATAAAAAAACTAAAATAGAAGAGGTTATACATCCCAAATTTCCAAAATAAACTCTATAACTATCTCTAAAGTAATACAAGTATAGGTATAGCTCCACAATACTTCACGGTAGAATATAAGCGATTGAAAGCTCAAGTGCAGAGATATGAAAGCGTAGCCTCCTGCTCATATTCCGTACAGCTCCATGCCCTATCCAGACCTGTTAACCCTAATCTACTTATTTAAGAGTTCTTGGGATAATAAGGAGCAAAGCATAAAACCTCCGGTCAGACAATAGTCTGGTGTGAGTGATGCATCATCTTAAAAATACTATAAAAACCGTGTAGAGTAAATACGGGAATGGGATATGAATAACCATACCTGACTTGTCCTTACATCCAAAGAGTTAGCACATAACAGTCGATATATGCTAATTTACTATCATTGTCATATAAGTGTACTACAATTGTAGTACAATATCCAGTGTCTGGGTATATGATTGGAAATATCTACATCGTGTGACATCCTAGAGTGATAGATAACCATGAACAATCATCACCATCACTCGTGTGCGTTGGATATATGATAACTTATATGGCACAATCACAAACCAGAGACTCAATCAAATCCCGGCTTTATTGGTGCTCGAATCCATGTCAACTTCATAAGGCTGAGAACCAGGCTCACAATCGCAAAACCCAAGGTAATCTACTATAGTAAGATAGGATACGATCGCAAATCTAGGTGGGTGTCTCCATATACCCCTTCTTTATGAGAAAACTAGAAACATTTGAGCAATCTATGATCCCTTTGCACACATGTCCATGATGGAACTCAATAATTATTCCATCTTGGCAATCTCCATAGTAGAACACAATCGAAAGTTTTACTTGCAAGCCCTCATCGATGAACTTGTCCTTGTGGATCACTATTACGACTCCCATCATTAAGTCATCATTTTGGAATGCCTCTAGACACCATCATAAGTCGTAGTGCCATCGTACCAAAGTTCCAAAGTCATCGTCAACGATGTCGTGTCGAAGTGCTATGCCATTGTTTCGCTAGTCATGACACGAAATCCTAGGTCATCCCGAGTCATTTGGAGTTGTCTACCTCATTCCACATCACCCACTGACCGTCAGAACAGGTCACAAAGGAATCCCAAATTTCCGCCACGTCGCAACCAAAATACCCAACTCTATATTTCTACTCAGGTATTCCCATAGCCGACCCAAAGCATTCATAAGAAAAGCCTGGAACAACTTGATTTTTACACAAAGCAGCCCCAAAAACATCAAACCTAACTTCCTGTTCGGGTGCCGACCTGATGCCACCACTCTAATTTCTCGAGCACAACACGAAGCACCACCAAACAACTTCTCTTGCCCAGTCCTCGAACGACAACTTCGGTGGACAACATTTGTTGTCTGGCCCTTCCCCATGCCAACCCAAAGTGCCTCCCGAACTTCAAACAATTTTATTTAACAATTAAACTAAAATGGGTTATTGACCTCTCCTATTCTCACTAATTGTCCATTAAGCTGCTCCAAAAACTACCAAACTTCAAACAGTGATATTTCATAGTCAGAAAGTCCAAATCACTATTATGACCACTTTATGGAAATGCAATCCACCATATCTTTTCAATAGAAGTGGTCTCGAATAATAATTTGGCTTATATAAAAAGTTATAGATAAAATGTTTTCATACATAAAATCGCTCAATAAAATTCTAGGGGTCAAAAATATCATTACTCAATATCTCCCAAAGTTATAGTATCTTATGACTCAACAAAAATTTTAAAAAATATATTTTTCGACCTTTCGATATGTAAAATACGGGTCGTTACCCTCTCCTCATGTTAGGAATTTCACCTTCGAAATCCCCAACACGAATTAGGTAAAATCAAGCATAGTTACCCTGCATGCCTAACATTCAAGAGCAAACATATCAAATATCACACATGCACATAGAAGTGGAAATGATATCTACGGCTACCTTAGTATGTAGGATACTAAACCACTTAATAAAAAGTGAAAGTAAATGCGATAAACAGAAAGTCTCAGCAAGTAAAGAACCCCTTATAAGCGGTCCTCGTGCTCTCCTCGATCTCCAAGGTACAATCGCCTTCCATCTCACTCCACTGAACCTTTGCAGTTGTACCGTCTTCCTTCCAAGATGCTTCATATAATGTCCAACAATACGAATAGGCCTACTAAGTCTCGAAGCTTTCGGTTCAATCTCGATATCATTAAGCTGATTCGGTTCAACTATCATGCCTGAGCCATGCACAAACTTCCATAAGTGAGAGACATGGAACATGTTGTGCATGCCCACCATCTTCTGAGTTAAGTAGATTCTATAAGCCAGGTTCCCAATCCTCTCAAATATCAAAAGCACCAACGAATCTTGACCTGAACTTCCCCTCGGTACTAATTCGAACAATATTCTTCAACGGAGAGGTCTTGACAAACAATATTCCTCGATGGATAAAACTAAATCACACTTTCTCCTATCAGAGTAGCTCTTTTGTCTATCCTGAGCAGCTTTCATTCATTGCTAAATGATGTCGATCTTCTCCGAAGTCTCTCTAATCATCTCTGGCCCAAGTATTAGTTACTCATCCGCTTCCCACCAACATGAAGTAGTGTTGCACAATCGGGCATATAATGCCTCAAATGGCTCCATATCGATGCTGGAAGATAGCTGTTATTGCATGCGAATTCTACTAAGTACAAATGACTATCCCATAGGCCACCAAAATCGAGAATACAATCTTGTAAGAGATCCTCCAAGATATGATTCACCCTCTCAGTCTTCCCATCAGTTTGTGGGTGATAAGTTATATTGAGATACAACTCTATCCCAAATGCCTCTTTTAAGCTCTTCGAAAACCCACTAGTGAATAGAAGATCTCGGTGGCTCACAATGCTTTTTGACACATCATGGAATCGCATAACCCACTTCACATACAACTCAGTCAATTTAAATGTCTTTCTACTAGACTTTAAAAGTATAAATCTAGCACTCTTCGTTAATCTATTGACTATGATGCAAATGCTATATTCTCTCGTTTAGTCCTCGGCAGTCTGTCGATGAATTCCATCAAAACTTGTTCCCATTTCAACTTGAGAATCTTGAGCAGTTGCAGCAAACCACTCACCTTCTTCTACTCTGCCTTCAACAACTTACAGTTCATGCATTTTGAGATGAATGCCCCAATATCCTTCTTCATCTCTTCCTAATAAAATGTCTGCCTCATATCATGATACATTTTATTGCTGCTGAGATGTAAAGTCAATCCTAAATGTTGGCACTCCCATAACACCTTATCCCTCAACCCATCGACATCACGAACAAATAATCTCCGTCCTTATAGAGCCAATCATCAAGGTCGTGCCCGTACTACTTCTTCTCTTTAAACTCTACTCCTTCCTTTATCTTTACCATGATCTTCACTAGTATAGCATCTTGCCACTGACTAGTACTAATCTGCTTAATTAAGGTATGTCTGATTGCAAGGTTGCCAACACTTCCAACTCTAACTTACATCGATGCCTAAAATCATAACCAACGATAAACTCCAACTGCTTCCACTCTAAGAACATCGCTCTCAAGCTGGCATGTCTACTACTTAAAGCATTAGCGACTGCATTTCCCTTACCAGGCGTATAAGATATTTTAAAGCCATGGAAGGCTAGGAACTCTAACCATCATTGCTAACGAAGGTTAAGATCCTTCTGAGAGAAAAGATACTTCAATGATTTGTTGTCCGCATACAACTCGAACCTTTCCCTAAGCAAATAATGCCTCCATATCTTTAAAGCAAATAATATTGCCACCAACTCCAAATCTTGAGTCAAATACTGCCTCTCATGCAGTTTCAGTTATCAACTTCGTAGGTGACAACTTTTCTTTTTTGCATCAACATCGCACCTAGTCCAGTACCACAGGCATCTATTTATATTGTCAACTCCTCATTCCCCTCGAAATGAATAACACAAATGTACTCGTCAACCTCTCCTTTAGACTCATGAATGCATGCTCACACTTTGCATCCCATATGAAAGTCTGATTTTTCTTCGTCAAGTTGGTTAATGACGTTGCTACCTTAGAGAAGTCCTTGATAAAATTTCTATAGTATCATGCCAATCCAAGAAATCTTCTCATGTCTAAGTGGTCTTGGGTCGATCCCAATCCTTTACTACTGCCACCTTCGTAGGTCTATAACAATACCCTGCTCAGAAATAACATGACCCAAAAATCACACTTCCTTCCCCCAGAAGAGACACTTCAAAAACTTTGCCTTCAATCAATGCATCCTCAACACCTCGAGCACAATCCTCAAATGATCCTTGTGTTCTTTCTCCATCGTCAAATAAACAAGGATATCATTCATGAACATAAGTACAAACTTATTTAGTTGATCCCTAAAAACACGATTCATAAGATCATCAAAGAATGCCAGTGCGTTGGTTAACCCGAACGACATAACCAACCACACATATAATCCAAAGAGGTGCACGAATCATTGTGATCGGCACACTCTTCTTCGTCACTGGGGTAGTGAAACCTCATTGCAAGGTCTAAAGAATAGCCTAGCACCATGGAGCTGATCGAACAGGTCATCAATATAAGGAAGTGGATACTTTCTCTTCTTCGTCTCAGCTCATGGTAATCTACACACAATCTCAAAGAGTTATTCGCCTTAGTGGCGAACACTACAAGTGCTCCCCACTCAGATATACACTATCTAATGAACCCTCGTCACAATAGGTCATTCAATTTCACCTCTAGTTACTTCTGCTCTTTCGACGCCATATGCCCTAATGGCATAACAATTGGTCTAACATCGTTTACCAAATCTATATGAAATTCAGTCTCCCTACGTGGTAGTAATCCAATCACCTCTTCGAATATGTTCAGATACTCCCTCGCTATAGGAATAGATGACAACTCTTCATGCAATAAATCGAGTGAGTACATAAAGCTAACCATGAGCTCATCATCAGGTAAGCAGCCTATCTCCAAACTATGCCCATCACCCATCTCTATCGTCACCAACGGCCTCTCACAATCCACCACCACTTCGTACTTCTACAACCAATCCTTCCCTTAAATAATATCGAAGCCCATAAAACCCAAAACAAAGCTATTGCAAGTAAGCAAAAATCCATGACTCGATAAGGCTAAGTCTCAACAAACCATGCAATGGCTAGTCGATCCTCCAATAGGGCTTGTAATAGTTAATGGTCGGTCAACAATCTTAGGTTTCTATCGTAATCTATCTACCAAATCACTAGATATGAAGGAAAGTGAAGCTCCAGTGTTGAATAAAAAACGTACATGTGTATCATAAATAGAAAGCATACCCTATATAATGAAGTTCTTCCCCTTCTCCCTCATTGACGGAGCACTCGACGAAGCTAGAACAATGTTCAAAGTAGGGCTCTAAATGTTCGAATATGGATTTGGATAGTGCCATATCCGTATCTTTATTCTAAATCATTTTTGGATATTAGATATCCACATCCGTGGATACAGACGGATATCGAATATTTATTAGATATTCTTCGATAAGTTCATAACTAATAAATCTAAACAAATAAATAAAAAGTTTTGATTCATTATAAATCTATTTAACAATTATAAGTATAAAAAACAATAAGTATGCTAAGAAAATGATTTCAAGTAGTAATTATTGATTTTATACATATATTAAAAAAATTTACTAGATAAAATAGCAAATAAAAATCATTTCATGTACTAAAATACACAAAAATAACTATAATCTTGATAAAATGCGAATGGATAATTATCGGATGCGGATGTGGCCATATTCGCATCCTTATCCATTTTTCGGATATTGGATAATTTTTCATATTTTGGGATAAGGGTACGAAGGGATTTTGGATTTTTCAAGTACTCATTGACAACCCTAGGTCAAAGCATATGCAGATGTAATCTGCTTATTCCTCGGTGGTTCTGGACAATCCGTCTTGATATGCCCTGACTTATTGCAATTGTAGCACTTTTTGCCTTCCGCCTTACATTCTCTGAAAAGACGGCCCCTCTCTCCACAATTATAGCAAGTCATGGCTCACATAAGTGGTCGTCCAAACGTATAATAAACTTCTAGTTCTTCTTGAGCCTACCTACTTCTCACATAAGTGGTCGTCCAAACGTATAATAAACTTCTAGTTCTTCTTGAGCAGATTAACGATGAAAGATAGGTCGTACTTCAACATCATATCAAACTCGGCCACGTACTCCAACATAGACATCTCCCCTGCCTTAAATTAGTAAACTTTTGAAAAAGCACTGACTTCTGGGCAGTCGGTATATACTTTTCTTCAAACCTCGCCTTGAATTGCTCACAATTATTCCAATCCTCAGAAGTGGTGATATTGATGGTGTTCCATTACCCACATAGCTCACCCATACAGCTGTATAGAGGCCAGCTTCCTCTTCATTGCATCCTCTAACTCCATATCCTCAAAGATGCATTCACAGTTATCCAAACAATCCTGCACTTCGATGGCTGATTCTGTTCCAATAAATAGTTTTCCTCCCAGAGTAGAATAATCCTTGTAGTTTCATACCATCTCAGCGAACATGTTTTGCAAGTTAGGGTTAGCAGCCCCCGATCATGCCCCCTCCTCAACTCCAAAAATAGAGTTCCTAGCAGGATTCCTCGTTAGCTAAATCATTCTTACAAGCATAATACGAATTATCAGTCTCTCTAAATACGATAAGTGATGTCTGTGAATGCAATGCGACTTATATACTATATATATACTATTATATAGTTTTAAAAACTAAAACATAATAAGTACACTCTCTCATATATCGCTCGATCCATTCTAAGGTGATAGCTTCTTGCTTATCTCTAATAAATCCAAGTATCAACTTAGGTCATCTATGCAACCTAAGCTCTGATACAAAATGTGACAAATTCCCTACACCAACAGTGCCTAATATACCTATATAACGTGCCGTGGAGGTAGCCGACTGAAATTAGATGATAGCCAAGAGCTTAAAGTAATGGAAATTCAAATATATAACCTGTAAAACATCTCACATCGTTAATATAATAACATAGATGTAAAACAAGCGAGATAGTGATATAATCAAATGAACCATAAATAAGAACATCATAGTGCAACATGTTCATAGATTATACAAAACCTGAAATAGAAGAGTTTAGTCATCTCGAATCTCCAAAGTAAACTCTATAACTATCTCTAAAGTAATATAAGTATTGGTATATCCGCACGGTAACGCATATCGGAATATAACTGATAGTAGCTCCAAGTATAGATATATGAAAGTGTAGACTCTTGCTCGTACTCCATACAGCTCCGTGCACTACCTAGACATGTTATCCCTAATATTCTCATTTAAGGGTACACGAGATAATAAGAAGCAAAGCATGAAACCTCGGGTTAGACAATAGTTTAGTGTGAGCAATATATTATCTCAAAAATACTATAGAAATCACATATAGTAAATAGGAGCATAGGGTATGAAGAACCATACCTGACTTATCTCTGCATCTAAAGGGTTAGCACACAACAATCGATATATGCTAGTCTACTATCTTTTCCATGTAAGTCTACTACAATCGAAGTACAATATCTAATGTCTAGGTATATGGTCGAAAATACCAACATTTTGTGGTACCCTAGAGTGATAAACAACCATGGAAAACATAACATCCATCAAACAATCCTCACCATCACTAACGTGCATTAGATATATGATAATTCACATAGCATAATCGCAAACCAGGGACTCAATCAAATCCTAGCTTCTTTGGTGCTTGAATCCACGCCACTTCATATGGCTAGGAACTAGGCTCACAATCGCAAAAGCCTAGGGCAATCTAATATCGCAAGATCCGGTTACGATCGCAAATCTAAGTGGGCATCCACACATACTCCTTCTTTACAAGCACACTAGAAACCTCCAAGTTATCAACGATCCTTTTACATGCATCACCATAATGGAACTCAATCGTTATTCCATCCCGCTATCTCTATTGTAGAACACGACGACAAATTTCACTCATTTGCCCTCATTATTGAACTTATCCTTGTGGATCACCATCATGACTCCCATGGTTAAGTCATCCTCTTCAGAATGCCTTTAGACACCCATCATAAATCGAAGAGCCATCGCACCAAAGTTCTGAAGTCATTATCGTTGTTATCATCATCGTGTCAAAGCGCAACGCCATCTTCACTAGTCACCACAAGATATCAAAGGTCATTCCAAGTCATTTGTAGTTGTCTACCTCACTCCACATCACCCACTAGACCATCGAAACAGGTCACGAAGAAATCATGAAGTTCCATCTTGCCATGAATGAATATTCCCCAACTCTATGTTCCTGCTCATGTACTCCTATAGTCGACCTTAAGCATTCACAAGAAAAGCCTAGCCTTCTTCATGACTTGAAGCAGCCCCAAAAGCATCGAACCCAACTTCCTATTCGGGTGCCGACTCGAGGCTACCACTCTAACTTCCCTAGCAGAACACGAAGCACCACCAAACCACTTCCCTTGCCTGGCCCCTATGCAGCAATGCCACCAAATAGCGTTAGCTATCCGGTCCTTCCCCATGCTAACCCGAAGCCCCACTCAATTAATGATCCCATTGGACCGAAGCATGCCTTGAAGCAGCGTCGAACAGAAGTGTTGTAATAGCTCCACTTTCCAAATTCATGCTGATTTCAGCGCTATGCTCTATTCTTCGGCCCTTGTGCATTCCATATGCAACGATATGATTCTTAATACCCAAGAGCATATCCGTCGAAGTCTGGTTTCACGCTTTCTACCTCTAATTCGCTGTGATAAGCCTTTTCAACCATTCAAGCATACACGTAAACATCACAATTGCATCAAACAACTTTTAAGCACACAAATCACATAGTCAATTATAGTAATCGTCACACAATGTCTCTACAACATAGCCCAACACTAACCAAGGCAACCACATGTCCAAGTAACATGATAAGAACAAGAAAAATCTATTTATTCACATTTTACTATTGGTAATGTTTTAAAATAGGATTACAACTTGATTTTGACTTTAAAAATGGATTTAAAATATGTTAGAACTTATAGATACATATATAATAAGGTGAGAGATAACAAATCACTAACCAAACATTATAAAATCCAAGTTTTGCACTCAAATTTAGGCAAATATGAAAATCAATAGTTAAGCCCCAATGTCACTACCCTTAGTCTCTACGTTAGACTTGATTTAGAGGAGAAAAGTGAAGATTTTGGATGAAGAATGGATTAATATAGGCTTATTTCTATTTGGGAGATGGTAGGAATGATTTAGGAATATTTATTTCAACCAATTTAACCCTTAAATCTGAAATGGGTTATTGGGCCTCTCTCCAACCTCACTAATTACCCACTAACCTGCTCCAAAAATAGCCAAACTTCAAACAACCATATTTCTTAGTCAGAAAGTCAAAATCGCTATTATGGTTGGAAACGGAAACCATCATATCTTTCCAATGGAAGTTGTCTCGTATGCTAATTTGGCTTTTATCAAAAGTTATAGTCTTTACAAGTTTTCAGGGGTAAAATCGTGTGATAAAATTTCTCAGGGTCAAAAATGTCACCGATCAACATTCAAATACAAATTTAAAAATAATATTTTACGACCCTTTGATATGTAAAATATGGGTTGTTACACTGCATCCAAAGCATATGTTTTCACCACTGGCTTTTGCTTCACTAGTTCCGGGCAACTCTTCTGCAATGTCCAGTCTTGCCACAATATAACACTTCTTTCCCTCAGGTTTGCAATCCCTACTCAGACGAGCCCACCATAGTTATAGAAAATAGGGTTCCACTTCATCTTCTTCTGAGCATCCTTCCCCTGGGACCACTTCCTCTTACCATTCCAATTCTTCTTGCCTCCGCTGCCATGCTGCAACTTTGGATCTTCCTTAACAACAATATCAGACTTGGGTTCAGGGTAGAAACTCTCAAGCTGGAGGGATTTCTCAACTACTTTCTCAAATGGCGAATCAATGTGCCCTACAAGCTTCTCACCCAAGTAGTCATCTAACCCCATAATAAGATTTTATTTCTTCTATAGTGGATTGTCGATGAAAGATATCATATACTTTGATAAAGCATCAAAATCAGCCACATACTCGGAGATAGACATGTCCACCTACTTCAAGTCTGCAAATTTCCAAAGCAGCGGTGACTTTTTGGGCAACAGATATAAATTTCTCCTCAAATCTAGTTTTGAACTAATCCATAAGCAAAGTGATCCTTGAAAGTGGTGACTTTAAACGCATTCCACCAGGTCATGGCTCTCCCTTCGAGCTGTCGGGAAGACGACCTCCTCCTCATCGCATCATAAAATTTCAAGTCATCAAAAATCCTTTCGTGGTTGTTCAGCTAATATGCACTTCCATAGCTGATCTTGTTCCTTGAAATGATTTGCCACTAAGACTAGCAAAATCCTTATGTAGCATCATGAAATCGACTCTAGGTACATGCACTTGAGCATCACTCTGAACATCGACATTAGGATTAGTCGCTTGAGCATTTTGTAGCATGCTTGCCATCACCATGTTGAACATTACCTAAAAGTTAGGGTTAGCAGCCCCCTAGCATGCTTCTTCCTCGACTCCAGAGATGGAATTTCTAGTAGCGTTTCTTGTATGTCGGCTCATTCTTGATCTATAACAAAAATGATCAGCCTCTCATAAAGGAAACTGCATCAACTGTACTCATGTATGCAATGTGACTTATATACTATATAAACTACTATATAATTTAGAAAACCAAAATATATAAAAAGTAGGCTCTCTCTTATATATATACTCTCAGTCTAGTCTAGGGCGATAAATCCTTCCATATCTCTACGGAATCATGGTATCAACTCAGAATTAAGCGAGTTAACCTAAATCGAATCACTTAAACTAAACTCTAATACCAAAAGTGATAACCGCCTTGCAACTCAGGCACTCGATAAAACCTGTAGCGTGCACTGGAACGGTGGTAGGACGATGTAGGATGTTAATCAAGGGTTGTAAAGTAAATAAAATAATAACAAAACTTGTCATATACCTTACAATGCACTAAATAAAATATAATAATCATCACAGATATAAAACATGCAAGATAGTAATAACTAAATGAACCATAAATATCATAGTGCATAGGTTCATAAAGTTATACAAAATAGAAATAGAGTTTATATAACTGGAAATAAACTCAACAGAAAACCGTCTATAATAATATAGCTAACATTGTTTGGGCTTTATAGTGTCACACGTCAAAATTAGCAATAGTTAGTCCATATAAAATATGAGAAAGCATCATCTTTTTCTCATACCCTACACAACACCGCGTACCAACTAAACATGTTATCTAATATACTGATTTAAGTATACTCAAGATAATATGAAGAAAAGCATATAATCCTGAGTCAGATAATAGTCTAGTGTGAGTGATAAACAAATCTTAAAATACAGTACAAGTCAATATAGGAAATGTAACGACCCGTAAATTTAACCAGTTTTAATAACGTTAGTAGTTGAAAATTTGTGGAATTTTAAAACGACAAAGTTTTGAAATATAAATTTGATATTTGAAATGCGTCTAGTTAAACATAGCAACTGGTAAATTTTCGTCTGAAAATATGAAAGTTTATTTCGTGCGTAAATTTACTTCAACTTAAATCAGATAGTAATCGATGAAAATAAAGTGTTTTCAAAACTTAAATATTTTTACATAGAAAAATTCTAAACCATCTTCCGAGCAAGACGTCATTTTTCGTTTTTCCAAATTTGGACTTCTTTAGTTCCGTCGATCTTATTTTTCTGCGATTTTCTTGCATTTTTGTAGTATAAAATTTCGAATTTTTATAATTCAATCGTACCCCTGATATCCGTATACCGTTTTGACCGTCTCATCGAACTGATCTCTATGGTATATTCGATTGTCAAAGTCGGAGTTCGGTGTACGTTGCACTTTGCAAAACGCCTTTCGTATCGGTCCACGTTTCGTGCCTTTTGGGGTCTTGTGCCTATTCAAATTTCCGCAGTGTAAACCAACGGTCCTTAGCTTTTATTTTTCTTGATATTCTGAAAGGCTGTTCGCCCATTAACTTCTCAGCCTCTTCCTGTTCCACTTTTTATCAGTGCCTTCAATTGAATACAAAGGAAACAAAGTTGCTTTTACATTTAATAACAACCTGTACACATTTTCTTACTTCTCTTCACCAAACCTACGCATTTCTTTTCCCAAGCTCAGCCTCCCTTGTTGCCATGCCAGCTAATGCCTTCCACCGTACTACCCTGTACCTCTCACATGCAACACAAGTACTCTCTTCGGCCTCCAAGCCATCCCCTTCTGCAACAACTACCGCCCTTGCTTGCATCGCAGCCGCCACCTAGCTTCGGCCAAAGCTGCCTTGTAGGCCAAGCAACGCCTCCGCCACTAACCTCTGTCTCTTTACCTTTCCCTCCATTTTTCTATCGCATGCACACCCACCCAAAAACCCGCCTTCTTCCTCCGCCTTGAACTCTTCCCCACTGACCGCCAGCCTACAACAACCGCAAACACCACCATGACTTCACCGACTTCCTCCTCTATGTCGTGCCCAGTGAGTGTTGCAGCATCTCTTGTTATTATATATATTCTTACATATATATGTATAAAGAATTTTGAAATATATATATATATATATATTAGTGTTTTGTTACATGGTTCTGTTATAAGATTTAGACATATAGTATATAAGGTTTGTAGGGCATTTATATGTTGTTAAACTATACAAGTACAAGTTTATACAGTTAAATATATAAGTTTATACAAGTTTTATATTTTTGGAAGTATACTGTTTTTTTTTTCTGTAGCTGTTTATATATATATATGTGTTTATAATATTTAGTTATAAAGAATTTATGTGTATGTGGTCTTCACTTGTAACTCATATGTGTCGAAGCTATGTTGTATATATATGTATATATTTTTAAGTTGCGTCTCGTATATGTATGGAGTTAAATGAATTGATATGTATATTGGCCTATCATTTGTTCAAAGATATATACCTGTATGAAAAAGTTATAAAGTCCTGCTATGGACCTCTTCTTTTCGGTTAGTAAATATGTTAGCATACATAAGATCTTGTATTTTATATTTATGTTAGTTATATTTGAATTATTATGTTAGTTTATAAAGATATATATGGTCTGGCATTACCTCTTTGCGTATAAAGTTATATCAGTTATATTTATATGCATGTGTTCAAAAGTGTAGGTGATTTTGCTGTTTACAGCTTAATACTATATGTTGGTTATATATATAGTTGTGGTGATGTATGAGTTTATGTATGATAAGTTGAATGAATCACATATTTGTTGTATATATAACTTACTATTTATATACGTTCGTTGTTTAAAGTTGTTTACGGCTTATATATATATACGTATATCAAGTATATAGTTTATGCAGTTTAAATTATATGGGTTTTAACATATATAGAGGTACTTTTATGATTATGATATGTTGTAATTTTACAAGCTAAATTGGTATTGTATATTTTCTGTTGTATAAAGTTTTAGCATTTATATATATTTGATTTTGATATTTGCGATCTTTCAGTAAAAGTATACTCGTGAATATAATATGTTACTGATTTTTATAAATTTTGATTTCTGTAGTATGTGCATTGTTTTAAATGTGTATATAAAGTTATACATTGGATCTATATAATAGTTATATATATTATGTTCTATAAATATAGATTTATGTAAGTTACATTTATACGTCAGTTTATATGTTATAATTGTATTGAAGTAAATCATATACGTACATGTTTGATTTTCAATTTTCTAATATTGACCTTTTATTTAAAAATATAGGTATATACGTTTCAATTTAAAATATACGTGTGAACCAAATTTAATATGTGTTTGAATTTAAAATATGATTTATATATATGGTTATATATAGCTAGATACATAGAAATTCACTCATGCTGCTTACCATCATCGATACAATTCTGATTTGATTTTGTCAACTTCTATCAGCTTGTCCGTCGAGTCCGTATCCAACTAGCTTTGATTTGGAATGCATGCTCGGATCCATAACTCAATTCATTATCGAATCTCTCTATCCTCAAAAGGTGAGCACTCACTCATGATTAACGTTCTTTTATTTATTAAATTTGATTTCAATTGAAACGACAATTGAAATATGCTGCTGTCAGTTATTTACACTGTTATATGTATGCTATTACCTGTATCAGTTCACCTGTGACATCTGACACCGTTATTTGTTAATTATACGATGATAATCCTGTTTGATTGATAATGGATTGATTTTTGATGTTTATATTGGACGTTAAATTGTTAATGTTAAGTGATAAATAATATGCAATTGAATTCATATAGGATAGTTAACCATATAAATTGAATCTATATGTTGAATTTGATTAGTTGAATATGACCCCTTTTAATTGTTAAATTAATTGACATGTAAAATAGTGATAATTACACTTTGAACCATTAAACGTATATTGGATTAGTTGTTGTAGTGTTAAAATTGAAATCGAATGACAAGTGAAGAACCGTATGAATAATTAGTGTAATAATCTTTAATCTGCATGAAATGATAGTGTAGATTCTAGAAATAATTATATTAATTTGCACAAACAACAATGCGAATTAAAACGATTATTTCGAGATTATTTGAATTGATTATTGGATTGATATTGGTTGTTGTTATTGCTTGTTTATTTACTTTGACACCATCCCAGTTATCACACTGCAAGTTCCCTTTGCTATGTTATGATTTTGAATTGAATTGGAATCGGCTTGAAAAGATAAATACCCAAATGAACTTGGCCTAGGATAGAGAATTAAATAAAACCCGATTGGTCAATTCTTTGACTTAAAAATAAAATGAAGATTTTATTTGAATAAATAATAAGGTTTTGAAATGAAGTTAGAATTTTTATGAAAGGAAATGTTAATCTTTAATAATCTGAAACAAAATATTAACAATGTAATTGATGAAAGAACGTTGTTTGATTTGAGAAATGATTGAATTAAGTTTTGAAATTATTTAATAATTAAGTTTTGAAATTTTATAATAGTAAATTTTGAAATTATTTAATAATTAAATAAGATTGAATTATTTAATAATTAAAATAAAATTGAATTCTTTGATAAGTGAAATTGAACTCCTTTGATAAGTGAAATTGAACTTCTTTAATAAATGAAATCAAGTTTCTTTATAAATTGATTTTTGGGATTTGTAACTAAGTAAATAAATTAGTGAAATTGAATTTCTTTAACAAGAAATAAAATGTGATCTATGTGTTGAAATAAATATAAGACTTGTAAATTATAGAATTCGATTTGACAAATTTAATTTAATTCAATTTGTAAGTTTTGATATAAGGAAGTTGAATTTAAATAATGGATTTAATGAATTGGAAACTTAATAGAAATTTTTTTTTGAATGGCAAATTTACTTAATGAATATTGAATGAAATCGATAAATGAATTTAAATTGATTTGAATGTTAAATTAAATTAATTTAAATGATTTCGGAATGAAACTTATATACGAACTTGAATCATTATTTGAATTGTTTTAAATAGAAATTGAAATCGAATTATAAGATTTTTAAATGGTAATTTCGAAGTTTGAAAGTAAATTTGGAAGTTGGTTTAGAAAGACAAATGAAATGTTGGTTTACGAATTGAAATTGAAATTGAATTTGATTTGGTTTTTGAAATATATAAACGACCAATCGGTGTAATAATTACGAAAGTTATTAAAGAGACCGGAATCGGTTAGGGACATACTCACTGTCTAAACCGAAAACCACTTTAATAACTATACGCGGAGTGTGATCCAGAATGAAGTGGTTGGAATGATGTACGTGATGACTGAAGAAAGAGAACGATAATGGATAACCTTGACACTTGTGTCAAATTGGAAATGACTAAAACAGGAGCCGTGCCGGGCCAATGGAGGTCAGCTACCTCAAGCGAACACACTTCTTCGAACTACTCATTACTTGTTGTCGATTGGTGCACCCTTGATTTGGGAGTGTTGTTTCGTGGTGTTGCGGTCGCTGCGGCGATGCGTTCTCACCAGTCCGGATCAGGCAAACGGTAGTTTCACTACCTTGGGTATTGCCTCATGTGCCTTGTCATACTTGGATCCCTATATACGCGACCACTACGATTTGTTTTGTGTTATACCTATGGAGTACTCCCTGATAGCCCACTAGTTTACGGTGGAGTTTACAGTGCTGTATAGATTATAACGCTTATATAAAATGTGTTAAGGGGGATAATGGTAACGCCTTAACACTATTTTGATACCTTATATTACTGATAGACATTATCTACTTATCGTACATTACTACCTAGTAGATAGTTTAACGGATCCTTAAAGGATGGTTATTCCAAACATCCTTTGAGTTACTTGTATTTTAAATTGCTATTTCACTTGAGTTGGATTTATTGATATAAGAATGTTAATCCTGACTCGAGTGTCTTGTGTTTTGCTTTACGCTCGGGTCAGACTGAGTGTACCAGTATTCGAGACTCACCTTTGGAGTTGGAGCTTTGCTTGAAGATCCAGCCATCTATTCTGCTTTCAGTATTCGATGATCCCAGTGATGTATTTTGATTTGTATCTGATGTATCGTATTACTCTTCCGTTGTATCTGGTTTAACTGTGATGTAACCTATATATTTATATATTAGCTTCATGAACTACTATCTCTTTTATTTCCGCTGCACTTATTACTCTGTGTCTGTGATCTGTGATTATTTATTTACTGTATATGCTCAGTTTTGCCAATTTAAATTAACAACGCGGTATTTTGAATTATTCAAGTCCGACATGTGCGGATGCGAATGGTCTAAAATATCGGGTCGTTACAGTTGGTATCAGAGCTTTGGTAGCTCTAGGCAAAACTTAGCATATAGGGTAATTGTATTTGCAGAATCACTCTCATTCGAGTTTCAATCTCTTCCTTTTGACTCGATTCCTTTGAATTTTGGAACGTTCCCTACGGTTCCAAATTTTATTTGTGTCCCTCACTATTCGTCTTCTTTCAATTCTGGAGCACCACATAACTCCACTTTGAATGATCTTTATAATGGATCGGCGGTCTCGCCAAACTTCGAATGATTTGAAAAGGGGTGAAACTCCTTTATAATAGGCATCGATTTACCGGAGATTTTTGTATCCTCGGTTTACGATGCTATCTATTCCATGCTATAACTGAACTCCATCTCTTGAGATCGAGTGTTGATTTACCTCGGAATTCAGCATCGATCTTATACTTGAAGTTACGGACGACCTGGTTAAGGTTGCCCGTGAATTAAATAGACTCATCCATCTCCCGATTGTGGTAATCGAATTATCTTATCTTCTGTTTCAAACTTATTTTCGAATCAAAATTCTCTTTGATTTTAGTCCATCAAATTTGAATCTCTATCTTTGCTTTGAAATCTATTCTTATATAGTCGAGCGAGGAAGTGTATTTGTAAATTAATATTTAAAATATTTTAAAATATATTGTGTTGTTTGAGTTGTTGATGTTGATTTGGGTTTTCGATCGATTCGTCTGATCAGCGCTATCGATAGGATTTCCAAAACACTTGAACAGAACAAACTGACACAATGTTGTTTTCAAATTTGATAAACAAAATAGTTTTGTATGATTATATTATATATAAATATAAGTTTTCTGAAATTAAATTGTTAATGAATTTGTTGTCAGAAATAATAATATTTGATTTTCATTTATTGTTTTGTAAACCATTGATTATTGCATAATATAAATAAATGAATTTATGAAACTTGGTTATAATTTGATTTGGATTTTGAAAGGAATTTAAATAAAGAATTTGAGAATTTAATTTCTGGTGATTTCAAACTTTGATTTGAAAGTTTTAAAGTGTATAGTATTTAAAATATTTTCGAATATAAATCGTTTTCAAAGAATTTTAAAATGTTGAAACCAGTGCTCTTCTATTTGTCGCTGGAAAATAATTTCGGTGATGACGGCCGCATCATCGACATTTATTTTCGAGTTTCAAAGTGGAGAGACTATTCTGTAGCTTTGCTACGGTTTGTTTTGAAAATAAATTGATTTGAAATTCTTAAAGTATGATTTGATTTGTAATATATATATTAATATATGATTTAAAATCTGATTTGATATATTATGTATATACTTATTTTCCTCTAAATAAATTTGAAGTTACTCGAAAACTTAATTCTTAAATTTATGTTAAAGGATAATTTAAATTACAAAATGAAATTGAAATTTTAAATAAAGGTTTAAGCCTGAATTTTATTTGGATAATACTCAATTGCATTATATCTAACTTACTTAGATTTTCAAAAGTTAACCATGTAATTGAATATTTTACAATATAAATGATATCAAAGGAATTTTAAAATAAATTTGAGTAGTTATAATAAATACAAATGGACTTAATATATATGTGATAAGATATAATAAGAAAATTATTTAATAATAATTTGGAATAAAGAAGAATTAAATTTGTCGAATAAAAGTATGATTATAATAAAAGACTATTTAAATTTATGATTTCTGAAATTGTTAATTTAAGATAATTGGATAATATACAATATAAAATGTCTTGATAAATAAAATGTGAGTGCGTATAAATATATGTTATTCACTTAAATTTAAATTATAAAACGTTTATGGAAATAAATAGAATAAAAAGTAATAGGTGTGATTAATAGAAGAAAATTTGTTTTGAAAGTTAATGAATTGAATTAAATCAACTTAAGGGAGTATCTTGAATTAATTGAGTATAAATTTAATTTCATTTAAAAGAAACCTTTGTACTTAACATTAATAAATGTGAAATTAAATCAATTTAATGGAAACCTTGAATTTAAAGACCAATTGTTGAATATAAATTAATTTAAATTGAAATTTATATGGTTAAATCAATGGTTTTATTTTGTAATTCAAGTCTATTTTCTTCTGGTTGTTTCTATTCTCCTACCTCCTTCCTTTTCGGGGATGAAAAGTTTTGAGTGGGGGAGAGTGTAACGACCCGTAAATTTAACCAGTTTTAATAACGTTAGTAGTTGAAAAATTGTGGAATTTTAAAACGACAAAGTTTTGAAATATAAATTTGATATTTGAAATGCGTCTAGTTAAACATAGCAACTGGTAAATTTTCGTCTGAAAATATGAAAGTTTATTTCGTGCGTAAATTTACTTCAACTTAAATCAGTTAGTAATCGATGAAAATAAAGCGTTTTCAAAACTTAAATATTTTTACATAGAAAAATTCTAAACCATCTTCCGAGCAAGACGTCATTTTTCATTTTTCCAAATTTGGACTTCTTTAGTTCCGTCGATCTTATTTTTCTGCGATTTTCTTGCATTTTTGTAGTATAAAATTTCGAATTTTTATAATTCAATCGTACCCCTGATATCCGTATACCGTTTTGACCGTCTCATCGAACTGATCTCTATGGTATATTCGATTGTCAAAGTCGGAGTTCGGTGTACGTTCCACTTTGCAAAACGCCTTTCGTATCGGTCCACGTTTCGTGCCTTTTGGGGTCTTGTGCCTATTCAAATTTCCGCAGTGTAAACCAACGGTCCTTAGCTTTAATTTTTCTTGATATTCTGAAAGGCTGTTCGCCCATTAACTTCTCAGCCTCTTCCTGTTCCACTTTTTATCAGTGCCTTCAATTGAATACAAAGGAAACAAAGTTGCTTTTACATTTAATAACAACCTGTACACATTTTCTTACTTCTCTTCACCAAACCTACGCATTTCTTTGCCCAAGCTCAGCCTCCCTTGTTGCCATGCCAGCTAATGCCTTCCACCGTACTACCCTGTACCTCTCACATGCAACCCAAGTACTCTCTTCGGCCTCCAAGCCATCCCCTTCCGTAACAACTACCGCCCTTGCTTGCATCCAGCCGCCACCTAGCTCCGGTCGAAGCTGCCTTGTAGGCCAAGCAACGCCTCCGCCACTAACCTCTGTCTCTTTACCTTTCCCTCCATTTTTCTGTCGCATGCACACCCGCCTTCTTCCTCCGCCTTGAACTCTTCCCCACTGACCGCCGAGCCTACAACAATCGCAAACACCACCATGACTTCACCGACTTCCTCCTCTATGTCATGCCCAGTGAGTGTTGCAGCATCTCTTGTTATTATATATATTCTTACATATATATGTATACAGAATTTTGAAATATATATATATATTAGTGTTTTGTTACATGGTTCTATTATAAGATTTAGACATATAGTATATAAGGTTTGTAGGGCATTTATATGTTGTTAAACTATACAAGTACAAGTTTATACAGTTAAATATATAAGTTTATACAAGTTTTATATTTTTGGAAGTATACTGTGTTTTTTTCCTGTAGCAGTTTATATATATATGTGTTTATAATATTTAGTTATAAAGAATTTATGTGTATGTTGTCTTCACTTGTAACTCATATGTGTTGAAGCTATGTTGTATATATATGTATATATTTTTAAGTTGCGTCTCGTATATGTATGGAGTTAAATGAATTGATATGTATATTGGCCTATCATTCAAAGATATATACCTGTATGAAAAAGTTATAAAGTCCTGCTATGGACCTCTTCTTTTCGGTCAGTAAATATGTTAGCATACATAAGATCTTGTATTTTATATTTATGTTAGTTATATTTGAATTATTATGTTAGTTTATAAAGATATATATGGTCTGGCATTACCTCTTTGCGTATAAAGTTATATCAGTTATATTTATATGCATGCGTTCAAAAGTGTAGGTGATTTTGTTGTTTACAGCTTAATACTATATGTTGGTTATATATATAGTTGTGGTGATGTATGAGTTTATGTATGATAAGTTGAATGAATCACATATTTGTTGTATATATAACTTACTATTTATATACGTTCATTGTTTAAAGTTGTTTACGGCTTATATATATACATATATCAAGTATATAGTTTATGCAGTTTAAATTATATGGGTTTTAACATATATAGAGGTACTTTTATGATTATGATATGTTGTAATTTTACAAGCTAAATTGGTATTGTATATTTTCTGTTGTATAAAGTTTTAGCATTTATATATATTTGATTTTGATATTTGCGATCTTTCAGTAAAAGTATACTCGTGAATATAATATGTTTCCGATTTTTATAAATTTTGATTTCTGTAGTATGTGCATTGTTTTAAATGTGTATATAAAGTTATACATTGGATCTATATAATAGTTCTATATATTATGTTCTATAAATATAGATTTATGTAAGTTACATTTATACGTCAGTTTATATGTTATAATTGTATTGAAGTAAATCATATACGTACATGTTTGATTTTCAATTTTCTAATATTGACCTTTTATTTAAAAATATAGGTATATACGTTTCGATTTAAAATATACGTGTGAACCAAATTTAATATGTGTTTGAATTTAAAATATGATTTATATATATGGTTATATATAGCTAGATACATAGAAATTCACTCATGCTGCTTACCATCATCGATACAATTCTGATTTGATTTTGTCAACTTCTATCAGCTTGTCCGTCGAGTCCGTATCCAACTAGCTTTGATTTGGAATGCGTGCTCGGATCCATAACTCAATTCATTATCGAATCTCTCTATCCTCAAAAGGTGAGCACTCCCTCATGATTAACGTTCTTTTATTTATTAAATTTGATTTCAATTGAAACGACAATTGAAATATGCTGCTGTCAGTTATTTACACTGTTATATGTATGCTATTACCTGTATCAGTTCACCTGTGACATCTGACACCGTTATTTGTTAATTATACGATGATAATCCTGTTTGATTGATAATGGATTGATTTTTGATGTTTATATTGGACGTTAAATTGTTAATGTTAAGTGATAAATAATATGCAATTGAATTCATATAGGATAGTTAACCATATAAATTGAATCTATATGTTGAATTTGATTAGTTGAATATGACCCCTTTTAATTGTTAAATTAATTGACATGTAAAATAGTGATAATTACACTTTGAACCATTAAACGTATATTGGATTAGTTGTTGTAGTGTTAAAATTGAAATCGAATGACAAGTGAAGAACCGTATGAATAATTAGTGTAATAATCTTTAATCTGCATGAAATGATAGTGTAGATTCTAGAAATAATTATATTAATTTGCACAAACAACAATGCGAATTAATACGATTATTTCAGGATTATTTGAATTGATTATTGGATTGATATTGGTTGTTGTTATTGCTTGTTTATTTACTTTGACACCATCCCAGTTATCACACTGCAAGTTCCCTTTGCTATGCTATGATTTTGAATTGAATTGGAATCGGCTTGAAATGATAAATACCCAAATGAACTTGGCCTAGGATAGAGAATTAAATAAAACCCGATTGGTCAATTCTTTGACTTAAAAATAAAATGAAGATTTTATTTGAATAAATAATAAGGTTTTGAAATGAATTTAGAATTTGAATTTTTATGAAAGGAAATGTTAATATTTAATAATCTGAAACAAAATATTAACAATGTAATTGATGAAAGAACGTTGTTTGATTTGAGAAATGATTGAATTAAGTTTTGAAATTATTTAATAATTAAGTTTTGAAATTTTATAATAGTAAGTTTTGAAATTATTTAATAATTAAATAAGATTGAATTATTTAATAATTAAAATAAAATTGAATTCTTTGATAAGTGAAATTGAACTCCTTTGATAAGTGAAATTGAACTTCTTTAATAAATGAAATCAAGTTTCTTTATAAATTGATTTTGGAGATTTGTAACTAAGTAAATAAATCAGTGAAATTGAATTTCTTTAACAAGAAATAAAATGTGATCTATGTGTTGAAATAAATATAAGACTTGTAAATTAAAGAATTCGATTTGACAAATTTAATTTAATTTAATTTGTAAGTTTTGATATAAGGAAGTTGAATTTAAATAATGGATTTAATGAATTGGAAACTTAATAGAATTTTTTTTTGAATGGCAAATTTACTTAATGAATATTGAATGAAATCGATAAATGAATTTAAATTGATTTGAATGTTAAATTAAATTAATTTAAATGATTTCGGAATGAAACTTATATACGAACTTGAATCATTATTTAAATTGTTTTAAATAGAAATTGAAATCGAATTATAAGATTTTTAAATGGTAATTTCGAAGTTTGAAAGTAAATTTGGAAGTTGGTTTAGAAAGACAAATGAAATGTTGGTTTACGAATTGAAATTGAAATTGAATTTGATTTGGTTTTTGAAATATATTGTGACGACTCGGGTTTTGCCCGCTCGAAAATCAACATCCGTACTTCACATTGTACTAGAATGTCGCAGATTCGACCGTTCAAATCCGATTCGCCGGAGCTATAACACAATTAAGTAAATAACACAGCGGAAGAAAAGAATAATACATTGATATACAATATCTGATACAACAGAGTGATACAATGAATATCAATATACATCAGAGATATGATACAAGAAATAGCAGCGGAAAAGAAAAGATAACAACAGCAGCGGAACAATATCAATAGAAGTGATAACTCCAAAATGATCTTCAGACAAGAATGAATCCACAACTCCAAGATAAGCAACTCCGATGAATGAACTAGCTCCAGATAATCTACTAAACCTGAATATCTGAAAAGAAACCCAACTCTAGACTGCTCGTGTGGAAAATTATGAGCACCCAGAGTTTAGGAAGGGAACAATAAACTCCGGATCAGTCATGGGACTGGTGTGAGCAACAAAAACAGTTTATCTTTAAACAAACACAAAAGGTTTTAAACATTGAAACCCGCAATGCTTTTGGAAAATGAAACTACCATAAGACCTCCCGCCACACACACAATGCAAACGCAGAATTGGAGGAGATTTCTTCTTATGATAGTCAAAGATGCTTACTACGCAAAATCAATTGGATATTATTATTAGTGCATAGTGGAAAACAATTTTAAAGTATAATATTAATCTTAGCCAACATACGACCATTATCGTATGCCTACTATAGCTACTATGTTCAATAGCAGGTTACCGCCACATTCCATAGCAGGTTATACAACTAAAACCGTACAGGGTTCGTATTGTTTCTTTGGGTTTTCCAACAAATGGTCAGGCTAAGGAACTTCCTTCCGCCGCATGGGATCGCCTCTGGCGGGACGTCCCGAGAGACAAACTGCTCTCTGCCAACAAGGCCGGGTTACTCCTGTAACAAGTAACTCACGAATATGCCACCTCCCGGTCCTTTGGGACCTTTATCCGAGCGCTCGATATCCAACATCACACATCATAAAGAAGGTGTATCCGCATGAGTAAGTATCTGGGCTCCATACCATGATACCACCCCTTTCCAGAAGGAAATGACATACCCTAAAGGGCGCGACCCTCATAACCTTGCCGCAACATTCCTGTTTCGACCATTTCCGGGTAGTGAGGTCCTGACGAAGTCTCGTCCACAAAGCTACGCTTTTTCGAAAAACCACGCTTTGGGTCAACAGATGATCAACCTATGATCACAAAGATAAATGATCAAACAAATGATCATATCACAAATGATCAAACACTGATCATCACACAGCAACACTCAGCATGCCACATTACCAAATTGGGATATATCGCTGATAAATTTCAACTACATAACCTCTGAGCTCGTACGTCTCAGAGAAGGGTGTTAAGCTAAGAGAATAAATTCTCCGCCACCAACAGATATGTATTTGAAAGAAATCGGCTTTATATCTCAAAGTGTAATGACAGACATGTATCCATACAAGTCTGTTCCGGGTTCGAACAGAACCGAAGGCACTTCTCACGAAGCCCTTGCAAATCCGGATAATTTCCAATCACGTCCGGACTTCCCGTCACTAAGGGTGATAAAACCTCTATATCGGGGATCAGCCGATGCAGAGTAACTCGACGGTAATACTTCCGTTTTCAAAAATATCTGGTCTTCAACACTGATCTTCAAATGCTATCCATATACGACGTATCACATATTCGGAATGGGTTATACGACCCAAAGGTCCTCTCCCGGCTAAACCGAATAGTGAGCGTAATATTTAAAAACATATGGATATGAGATTTCAATTAAGTCACAACTTATTACCCAAAATCTTTCTTTTCAAATGGTTAAACAAATTACCATTTTCAAATCTTTAAACAAAAAGATTCATTTTAAACAACCTTCAACGGTTTAAACAATTTCCACATTTAAATCTTTTAAATAAAAGATTCATTCACAGATTTTCTAAATCAATTTCCATTTCAATTCGATTAACTCGTTAAACCTTTAAATCAAGATTTAACTTATAGCTTTCAAAACAATTTTATTTCGAATGGTTTAAACCAATCATTATTTTAAATCTGTTAAAGATAACAGATTCAAATCATAGTTTTTCAAAACAATTCATTCATAACTTGGAAAACCATCTTTCAATTCAATATTGAAATTCCTTTAATTAAACTGGAATTTCATTTCTTATCTGAAAGCTTTTATTCTTTTGAAAACAAATAGTTTCATTTCAGAAAATCTGATTCATTCATACGAGTGGAAATCCTTGGGTTAAATCCAAATTCTCAAAATTACATTTTTAAATGGTTTAGATTCAGATAAACACATTTATAACATTTTTAATCTCTAGTTTCAAATCATAGGATTCAATTTCCAACTTGAATTCAAATTTAAATCAAATTATTTAAATTTTCAAAACTCGATTAAGTTATTCAAAATAACTTTTATCTTTGAAATTCTATTTCAAAAGCTTTTCACATTAAACCCAAATTTCCAATTTCAAAATCAATTGAAATTAAAATTTCAATTTCAAAAACATCAAATTTAAATCATATGTGACTTAACCGATTTCCACGTGAAATCCATATTTGTGTGTGTAAAAGTGTAGTCCGGGATTTCACACACAATAGTGCAACATCAATCATCATAGATATATCGATAAGCGGTATAATCGATAACGCTTAACTGCATTCACAGATTTATAGATAAAATAAATTTATCAGTCACAAAGATTCACTATTATAATTCGATGTGGGTTTCGGATAACCAACTGGAATCCGACTCCCTGTCGCATCGAAATTCAAATGTCGTTTACGGATCAAGGGTTTTCATATTCACATAGTAATATATCACAGAAACAGAAATTTCAGATCACAACATAAATCAGGATGTATCACAAGCATCACATATCAGGGATATCAAACAATCAAATCATCCAATAAAATCCAAGCATCCATAAGTAAGATCAATAAATTATCTGATTAATCAGATAAATTTCTTATGAATAAATTTCTAATCCTGATAAATTAATATTAATTAATTACCAATCATTTTAATTAATTATTCTTAATGATAAACAAATAAATTAATCTTAATCAATTTTGTAGATAAATTATTTCTAAATCAATTATCTTAATTAACTACTAATTATAAATTAATCAGCTTAAATTATCTAATTAACAATTCTTAATTATAAATAAATTAGACATTTAATTATTAGTTAACCAAATTATAAATTAATCATTCTTAATTATCCTTTTTAAACAATTAATTAATAATAATTATTTATCTTAACATTTAAAAATCTCCCTTAATATCTTTGAACTTCACAAATTTTCAAGAAATCATTTCACTACCATTTACTTCACCTTCCATTTACAAACTATCTTCATTTTATAAAGAATGATTTATAAAATAGTTTAAACTTGAAGTTTTCAAAAATTTTAAACTGGAATATGCAGTTTTCGTGGCCAACCCGAGGCTACCCCGAGTCGTCCCCGCGTAAAATTGCCTCCTGCTTTGAGTTTTTCCCCAGAGCTACCCACGTAATGTAATTTTTTCGAAAATTTGTTAAGTTTAAAAATCCTACCCGATACATCACCAAACAACACGAGCATGACTTCGAGTCTCCTCCTCACTGACCCGAGCCTTTCCCCGAGACCCATACTTCTTCCCCAAAGCCTGAAATCAACAAGCACACAAATGGAATCGTGTACCTGTGCACGTACACCTCCGCCGTGATCGCCTCCGACCATCGTCGCCATCACGAGCAAATCACAAACCCCCTACACTCTCGATTTCAACCACACAAAACCCAAGGCAAGTTTGAAATCAAAATCGAGATACACGACACCCATGAACCCAAAAACCCATAGATGAATATTACTTCGCCGCCGACGAATTCGATCACCGGAGATGCTCAAAATCCATCCGCACCACGACAACACCCTATGTTACCATCTTCCAGAGTGGCGAGAAGCTCGATCAAGCATAAGAGACGAACTCGTCTCCTTTTCTACCCACAACAAAAACGAACCTTAAACCCTAAAATCGCTTCGTCCCAACAATTTATACATTAGATAAATTTTTTTTTATTTTTCTTGTCTTCGTGAATCATCAAGCTATCTTCAAAACGAAATTCAACATCTAAAATAAATTTGATCACCAGAGATTGATAAAGAAGCATTTTTGGTTCATCTCAGAACTGCACCTTATACACTTATCTAAAAATTCCCATTTTTGTTTTAAAAATCTTACTTTTGTGTGTAGATTCAAGCCATGTAATTGAATTAGCAATTCAAAATACTTGAATCCAACATAAAATTTATCTGTTGCTCTAAAAATCCAATTTTCAGTTAATATACTTTACTAACATGTCTAAACAAATTTTTATAGCTTGTTCCATGTTCAAACAACTTATTTTGTTTTTAAAACGTAAGCCTATAAATGATTGAATGAAGATATTTTGTATTTTGATTATCTACTTACCTCTGTAACCAAAAAAAAGTATATTCAAACTTTACAGAACACCTATATATGAACACAGAACTATATAACCAAATACATATGTAAACATACTATTATCAATGAATCATACGCACAGATTTCATTAAACTTAAGTCTTGAAAATTTCGTTTACTCACCTTGAAAAGTTTTGAAACAGAGAAGATCCTGTTTTGCTTTGAACTTGAATATAAAGTGATGTTTTCTATTTTTTCTTCTTCTGTAACTTGAAGACCAGAAATAGATTTAATCCTTGAGCTTGATTTCCCCTCAATTTGAAACTGAAATACTTTGTTTTTAAGATGATCTGTAGCTTCAAGGTTTGGACTTGAACTTTGATTTGTTTTTGTTTTCAGTCTTTGAGCTGCTTTGTTTTTCCAAATCTTTGAAATGCTTTAGTTTTAAAGATCTGGAACTTGCTTTGCTTAAGACTGAGGTTTGTTTAAGCTTTGCAATGGCATTCTTTTTAGAGGTGCTCAGCTTATAGGAACGAACTGAAATGAGGAGCTTGACAAAAAGAAGAGTTTACTGGTGATATCATTTTGTACAACATGTTGATAAATGTTTTGTACCACAATTCAGAGATTTTTTTTCTTTTGTATTGACTACGCAGAAGTTGGGGGCTGATGATAATATTTGTGGTGGCTACATTAATTGCCATGTACAATTTATGCTTATTCTATTTTGATTTGTATTTAGTTCTTCCTATACAAGCTTTTGTTTACTTGTCTTCATATTTGCATACTATTCTCATGTATATCTATTTTTATTTTTATTTCGTATCTATTTTTATTTTTTGTATCTATTTTATATTGATTTATTAGTACGATCTATATTTACTTTACATTATATAAAACTATATTTTTATATTTCTCTTTAAACCATTTATTTACAATTTAAATTCAAATCAAATATATATTATATTATTTCAAATTTACTCAGATATGTTCAAATACATATATATATATTCTCATATATACACATGTATACAATATTTTAATTTTAAATGATTTATACAGAATATATTTGGATTCGGGGAAACTCGCATTCATTTAACCATCTATTTCACAAATTTTCATTCAAAAATAAATTTAATTATCGATTTAAAATAGATTAAAATCCGGGGTCGTTACAGACTTCCCCCCTTAAAAGAATTTCGTCCTCGAAATTACCAAGGAGACACAAAGATAGATGAAGAATATTTCATCAACTCAAACTGAACATTTATTCTGCATTTGGCTTACCAAATCAGAATATCACGAACGAATCTGTTTTAACATTTCAGAAGACACTCGGGTTAACCAGATCTACGAAATATGCAGTGGCATCGGTCAGTTCGAAGTGATAACTAACTATTCGTAGAATATATCCAGACCCAAAGAATAGATAGATATATGGATACAATTTCAAAATTTTAGTTTAGAACTAAAGTATACCTATCAACCATAACAATCAAAGCAAACAAGGCAACCAATACATCCATACAAACAATTCTGGCATATCTGGAGTTTATGTCCCATATTAATATATCGAATCTTCTTTCTGGATCTACTAGAAATTATCGAAGAATTGAAAAAAAGATGACGAACAAAGAGATGGATAGACAAAAAGATTGCTTCCTTGTTGTTACAGAGTATTGACCATTTATAGTCGTATTTCTCTGTCCCCTATCTCATCCTCTTCTTGCACTCATACTCACTATCAGTGGATAGTAAGAGAATTTACTGAGGCATACGGACAGATATCTGAGAATTACTCATTCCAGGGTATACTTCACCCTATCTCTAATGAGCTACTTAATGTGTTACACTCCTGAGCTAAAGTTCAACCTTAGCTCTGATACCACATGTGACGACTCGGGTTTTGCCCGCTCGAAAATCAACATCCGTACTTCACATTGTACAAGAATGCCGCAGATTCGACCGTTCAAATCCGATTCGCCGGAGCTATAACACAATTAAGTAAATAACACAGCGGAAGAAAAGAATAATACATTGATATACAATATCTGATACAACAGAGTGATACAATGAATATCAATATACATCAGAGATATGATACAAGAAATAGCAGCGGAAAAGAAAAGATAACAACAGCAGCGGAACAATATCAATAGAAGTGATAACTCCAAAATGATCTTCAGACAAGAATGAATCCACAACTCCAAGATAAGCAACTCCGATGAATGAACTAGCTCCAGATAATCTACTAAACCTGAATATCTGAAAAGAAACCCAACTCTAGACTGCTCGTGTGGAAAATTATGAGCACCCAGAGTTTAGGAAGGGAACAATAAACTCCGGATCAGTCATGGGACTGGTGTGAGCAACAAAAACAGTTTATCTTTAAACAAACACAAAAGGTTTTAAACATTGAAACCCGCAATGCTTTTGGAAAATGAAACTACCATAAGACCTCCCGCCACACACACAATGCAAACGCAGAATTGGAGGAGATTTCTTCTTATGATAGTCAAAGATGCTTACTACGCAAAATCAATTGGATATTATTATTAGTGCATAGTGGAAAACAATTTGAAAGTATAATATTAATCTTAGCCAACATACAACCATTATCGTATGCCTACTATAGCTACTATGTTCAATAGCAGGTTACCGCCACATTCCATAGCAGGTTATACAACTAAAACCGTACAGGGTTCGTATTGTTTCTTTGGGTTTTCCAACAAATGGTCAGGCTAAGGAACTTCCTTCCGCCGCATGGGATCGCCTCTGGCGGGACGTCCCGAGAGACAAACTGCTCTCTGCCAACAAGGCCGGGTTACTCCTGTAACAAGTAACTCACGAATATGCCACCTCCCGGTCCTTTGGGACCTTTATCCGAGCGCTCGATATCCAACATCACACATCATAAAGAAGGTGTATCCACATGAGTAAGTATCTGGGCTCCATACCTTGATACCACCCCTTTCCAGAAGGAAATGACATACCCTAAAGGGCGCGACCCTCATAACCTTGCCGCAACATTCCTGTTTCGACCATTTCCGGGTAGTGAGGTCCTGACGAAGTCTCGTCCACAAAGCTACGCTTTTTCAAAAAACCACGCTTTGGGTCAACAGATGATCAACCTATGATCACAAAGATAAATGATCAAACAAATGATCATATCACAAATGATCAAACACTGATCATCACACAACAACACTCAGCATGCCACATTACCAAATTGGGATATATCGCTGATAAATTTCAACTACATAACCTCTGAGCTCGTACGTCTCAGAGAAGGGTGTTAAGCTAAGAGAATAAATTCTCCACCACCAACAGATATGTATTTGAAAGAAATCGGCTTTATATCTCAAAGTGTAATGTCAGACATGTATCCATACAAGTCTGTTCCGGGTTCGAACAGAACCGAAGGCACTTCTCACGAAGCCCTTGCAAATCCGGATAATTTCCAATCACGTCCGGACTTCCCGTCACTAAGGGTGATAAAACCTCTATATCGGGGATCAGCCGATGCAGAGTAACTCGACGGTAATCCTTCCGTTTTAAAAAATATCCGGTCTTCAACACCGGTCTTCAAATGCTATCCATATACGACGTATCACATATTCAGAATGGGTTATACGACCCAAAGGTCCTCTCCCGGCTAAACCGAATAGTGAGCGTAATATTTAAAAACATATGGATATGAGATTTCAATTAAGTCACAACTTATTACCCAAAATCTTTCTTTTCAAATGGTTAAACAAATTACCATTTTCAAATCTTTAAACAAAAAGATTCATTTTAAACAACCTTCAACGGTTTAAACAATTTCCACATTTAAATCTTTTAAATAAAAGATTCATTCACAGATTTTCTAAATCAATTTCCATTTCAATTTGATTAACTCGTTAAACCTTTAAATCAAGATTTAACTTATAGCTTTCAAAACAATTTTATTTCGAATGGTTTAAACCAATCATTATTTTAAATCTGTTAAAGATAACAGATTCAAATCATAGTTTTTCGAAACAATTCATTCATAACTTGGAAAACCATCTTTCAATTCAATATTGAAATTCCTTTAATTAAACTGGAATTTCATTTCTTATCTGAAAGCTTTTATTCTTTTGAAAACAAATAGTTTCATTTCAGAAAATCTGATTCATTCATACGAGTGGAAATCCTTGGGTTAAATCCAAATTCTCAAAATTACATTTTTAAATGGTTTAGATTCAGATAAACACATTTATAACATTTTTAATCTCTAGTTTCAAATCATAGGATTCAATTTCCAACTTGAATTCAAATTTAAATCAAATTATTTAAATTTTCAAAACTCGATTAAGTTATTCAAAATAACTTTTATCTTTGAAATTCTATTTCAAAAGCTTTTCACATTAAACCCAAATTTCCAATTTCAAAATCAATTGAAATTAAAATTTCAATTTCAAAATCAATTGAAATTAAAATTTCAATTTCAAAAACATCAAATTTAAATCATATGTGACTTAACCGATTTCCACGTGAAATCCATATTTGTGTGTGTAAAAGTGTAGTCCGGGGTTTCACACACAATAGTGCAACATCAATCATCATAGATATATCGATAAGCGGTATAATCGATAACGCTTAACTTCATTCACAGATTCATAGATAAAATAAATTTATCAGTCACAAAGATTCACTATTATAATTCGATGTGGGTTTCGGATAACCAACTGGAATCCGACTCCCTGTCGCATCGAAATTCAAATGTCGTTTACGGATCAAGGGTTTTCATATTCACATAGTAATATATCACAGAAACAGAAATTTCAGATCACAACATAAATCAGGATGTATCACAAGCATCACATATCAGGGATATCAAACAATCAAATCATCCAATAAAATCCAAGCATCCATAAGTAAGATCAATAAATTATCTGATTAATCAGATAAATTTCTTATGAATAAATTTCTAATCCTGATAAATTAATATTAATTAATTACCAATCATTTTGATTAATTATTCTTAATGATAAACAAATAAATTAATCTTAATCAATTTTGTAGATAAATTATTTCTAAATCAATTATCTTAATTAACTACTAATTATAAATTAATCAGCTTAAATTATCTAATTAACAATTCTTAATTATAAATAAATTAGACATTTAATTATTAGTTAACCAAATTATAAATTAATCATTCTTAATTATCCTTTTTAAACAATTAATTAATAATAATTATTTATCTTAACATTTAAAAATCTCCCTTAATATCTTTGAACTTCACAAATTTTCAAGAAATCATTTCACTACCATTTACTTCACCTTCCATTTACAAACTATCTTCATTTTATAAAGAATGATTTATAAAATAGTTTAAACTTGAAGTTTTCAAAAATTTTAAACTGGAATATGCAGTTTTCGTGGCCAACCCGAGGCTACCCCGAGTCGTCCCCGCGTAAAATTGCCTCCTGCTTCGAGTTTTTCCCCAGAGCTACCCACGTAATGTAATTTTTTCGAAAATTTGTTAAGTATAAAAATCCTACCTGATACATCACCAAACAACACGAGCATGACTTCGAGTCTCCTCCTCACTGACCCGAGCCTTCCCCGAGACCCATACTTCTTCCCCAAAGCCTGAAATCAACAGGCACACAAATGGAATCGTGTACCTGTGCACGTACACCTCCGCCGTGATCGCCTCCGACCATCGTCGCCATCACGAGCAAATCACAAACCCCCTACACTCTCGATTTCAACCACCCAAAACCCAAGGCAAGTTTGAAATCAAAATCGAGATATACGACACCCAGGAACCCAAAAACCCATAGATGAATATTACTTCGCCGCCGACGAATTCGATCACCGGAGATGCTCAAAATCCATCCGCACCACGACAACACCCTATGTTACCATCTTCCAGAGTGGCGAGAAGCTCGATCAAGCATAAGAGACGAACTCGTCTCCTTTTCTACCCACAACAAAAACGAACCTTAAACCCTAAAATCGCTTCGTCCCAACAATTCATACATTAGATAATTTTTTTTTTCTTGTCTTCGTGAATCATCAAGCTATCTTCAAAACGAAATTCAACATCTAAAATAAATTTGATCACCAGAGATTGATAAAGAAGCATTTTTGGTTCATCTCAGAACTGCACCTTATACACTTATCTAAAAATTCCCATTTTTGTTTTAAAAATCTTACTTTTGTGTGTAGATTCAAGCCATGTAATTGAATTAGCAATTCAAAATACTTGAATCCAACATAAAATTTATCTGTTGCTCTAAAAATCCAATTTTCAGTTAATATACTTTACTAACATGTCTAAACAAATTTTTATAGCTTGTTCCATGTTCAACAACTTATTTTGTTTTTAAAACGTAAGCCTATAAATGATTGAATGAAGATATTTTGTATTTTGATTATCTACTTACCTCTGTAACCAAAAAAAAGTATATTCAAACTTTACAGAACACCTATATATGAACACAGAACTATATAACCAAATACATATGTAAACATACTATTATCAATGAATCATACGCACAGATTTCATTAAACTTAAGTCTTGAAAATTTCGTTTACTCACCTTGAAAAGTTTTGAAACAGAGAAGATCCTGTTTTGCTTTGAACTTGAATATAAAGTGATGTTTTCTATTTTTTCTTCTTCTGTAACTTGAAGACCAGAAATAGATTTAATCCTTGAGCTTGATTTCCCCTCAATTTGAAACTGAAATACTTTGTTTTTAAGATGATCTGTAGCTTCAAGGTTTGGACTTGAACTTTGATTTGTTTTTGTTTTCAGGCTTTGAGCTGCTTTGTTTTTCCAAATCTTTGAAATGCTTTAGTTTTAAAGATTTGGAACTTGCTTTGCTTAAGACTGAGGTTTGTTTAAGCTTTGCAATGGCATTCTTTTTAGAGGTGCTCAGCTTATAGGAACGAACTGAAATGAGGAGCTTGACAAAAAGAAGAGTTTACTGGTGATATCATTTTGTACAACATGTTGATAAATGTTTTGTACCACAATTCAGAGATTTTTTTTCTTTTGTATTGACTACGCAGAAGTTGGGGGCTGATGATAATATTTGTGGTGGCTACATTAATTGCCATGTACAATTTATGCTTATTCTATTTTGATTTGTATTTAGTTCTTCCTATACAAGCTTTTGTTTACTTGTCTTCATATTTGCATACTATTCTCATGTATATCTATTTTTATTTTTATTTCGTATCTATTTTTATTTTTTGTATCTATTTTGTATTGATTTATTAGTACGATCTATATTTACTTTACATTATATAAAACTATATTTTTATATTTCTCTTTAAACCATTTATTTACAATTTAAATTCAAATCAAATATATATTATATTATTTCAAATTTACTCAGATATGTTCAAATACATATATATATTCTCATATATACACATGTATACAATATTTTAATTTTAAATGATTTATACAGAATATATTTGGATTCGGGGAAACTCGCATTCATTTAACCATCTATTTCACAAATTTTCATTCAAAAATAAAATTAATTATCGATTTAAAATAGATTAAAATCCGGGGTCGTTACATATATAAACGACCAATCGGTGTAATAATTATGAAAGTTATTAAAGAGACCGGAATCGGTTAGGGACATACTCACTGTCTAAACCGAAAACCACTTTAATAACTATACGCGGAGTGTGATCCAGAATGAAGTGGTTGGAATGATGTACGTGATGACTGAAGAAAGAGAACGATAATGGATAGCCTTGACACTTGTGTCAAATTGGAAATGACTAAAACAGGAGCCGTGCCGGGCCAATGGAGGTCAGCTACCTCAAGCGAACACACTTCTTCGAACTACTCATTACTTGTTGTCGATTGGTGAACCCTTGATTTGGGAGTGTTGTTTCGTGGTGTTGCGGTCGCTGCGGCGATGCATTCTCACCAGTCCGGATCAGGCAAACGGTAGTTTCACTACATTGGGTATTGCCTCATGTGCCTTGTCATACTTGGATCCCTATATACGCGACCACTACGATTTGTTTTGTGTTATACCTATGGAGTACTCCCTGATAGCCCACTAGTTTACGGTGGAGTTTACTGTAACAACCCGTATATTTGGACCATTTAAATTGACAATAATCCACACATGTCAACTTAAATAGTATAAAACACGAATCGTAAATGGAGTATAAGTATATAAATGAGAATCATCACAGAATCACAGAAAATATAACATAACAGAATAGTGCAGTGGAATTACAACAATGTCATAATAGTAGTTCATGAAGCTACTAAGAAAATACAACAATGTCTCAAATAAAAGAAGTACAACAACATAGATGTCCAAATGGAAAGAACAATACTGATAAAGATAAGATAGTCTTCAAGTCTTCAGCTCCAAATAAGCAGCAGCAGCAATCCTCAGTCTGATCCGAGCATATGCACAAACAAACACTCGAATCAGGACATATATTCTTATACAGATAATATGGTTAGAAAATTTTGAAATAACAATAACTCAAAGATGATTGGAATAAGCATCTTTCAGGATCCGATAAACTATCTATATATAGTAGAGTATGATAAATAGATAATGTCTATCAGTAATAATAAAGATATCAAAATAGTGTTAAGTCATGGCCCATTCCACCCTTAACACATTTTTATTCCCAAAAGCATATACAAGACCGTAGTTTCCCCAAAACCGGAAGTCACCAGAGGGCAATACATATACTAAAGGTACAAATCAAAATCGTAGTTGTCGCGCATAAATGGAATACAAGTATGACAAGGCACATGAGGCTATACCCAAGGTAGTGATACTACCGTTCGCCTGATCCGGGCTGGTGAGAACGCAACGCCGCAGCGCCCGCAACACCGTGAGACAACACTCCCAATTCAAGGGTGCGCACCAATCAATCACAAAGTAAAAGAATAGTTTACGAAGAAGTGTGTCCACTTGAGGTAGCTAATCCTCCATTGGCCTGGCACAGCTCCTGTTTTAGTCATTTCCAATTTGACACAAGTGTCAAGGCTATCCATTATCGTTCACTTTCTTCAATCATCAACGTTCGCCAATCCAACCACTTCATTCTGGATCATCACTTCGCGTATAGTTATTAAAGTGGTTTCCGGTTTAGACAGTGAGTATGTCCCAAACCGACTCCGGTTCCTTTAATAACCTTTCGTGATTATAACACCGATTGGTCGTTAATATATTTCAAAACCATTTCAATTTCAATTGGAATTCGTAAATCGACAATTCGTTAGCTTTCGAAATCAATTTCCAAAATTACGTTTTAACTTTCCAATTTCAATTTCCACATTTCTAAAATTCAATTTCAAAGTTTCAATTAAAACAATTCAAATATTCATTTCATTTTGTATATAAGTTCATTCCAAAATCGTTTAACTAAATTTACGTTCAAAACGATTTAAATCAATTATCGCTTCCATTCGATATTCATTAAATTAATTTATCATTAAACAATTTCAATTCAATTTCTAATTCATTACGTTACTTCTTAAGTTCATTTTCATTATCAAGGTTTACAGCTTATTTACAATTACACTTATCAAGTCCAATTCTTAAATTACAAGTCTTTCATTTGTTTCGATAAAGCGCATTAAATTTCCTATCCCAGATATTCCTTTCAAATTTCAAACTTAGTTAAAACTTATTTACACTTGTTCAAAAATTCAATTTTTCTTAATAAAGATATTCAATTCAATTTAATTTAAAATTCGATCTCATTAAAATTTCAATAATTTCAAATCTTAATTATTAATTTTTCGAACTCATTCATTAATAATTTCAACTTAATTGTTAATAAATTCAAAAATTTAATTATTAATTATTTCAAACTTCGTTATTAATAATTTCACAACTTAACTATTAATAATTTCAAAAGTTAATTTTTAAAAATTTCAAAACTTAATTATTAATAATTTCAAAAGTTAATTATTAATAATTTCAACACTTAAATTTTTAATATTTCAAAAATTTATTATCAAATAATTCTAAATTTTTATTAAATAATTAAATTTTAAACAATATTCTTTTATCAATTACAACTTTAATATTCGTTCCAAATTCAAATATTCACATTTACATTTATTCCAATTTAAATTCCAAATTATTCAAAACTTTGTTATTCGTCAAATAAAACTTTATTTTATTTAAAACAAAACATTTGACCAATCGGGTTTTATTTTAATTTTCTATCCTAAGTCAGATTGTTTGGGTATTTATCATTTCAACCCGATTCCATTTAAATTTAAAATCAAAACATACAAAGGGAACTTGCAGTGTGATAGCTGGGATGGTGTCAAAGTAAATAAACAAGCATTCACAACAATTCAACAATTTCAAATAATCCCGAAATAATCGTATTAATTCGCGTTTGTTATTTACGCCAATTAATATAACTATTTCTAGAATCTACTCTATCATTTCAAGTAGATTAAAGATTATAATATTTCGGTTTCACTTGTCGTCCAATTTCAATTACAACAGTTAATTCAATACGTTCAATAGTCCAAAGTGACATTACCAAATTCTACGTGTCAATTTAAAGGGTCAATTTAATTAATCAATATTCATCATATAAAGGGGTCAAGTTAACAATCAAAATTCGACATATATAATTCATTTTAAATCGTTAATCATCCTATATCCAATTTTTAACTTGCAATTGATTTATCACTTAACAATAACAATTAACATTCAATTCAACATCACATAGCAATCATTTATCAATTTAAACTAGCATAAGAATATAGTCGTGAAAATTAATTCACCTTTCGTGGATAAAGAAATTTGGCGGCGAAGCACGAAGAAGCAGAAAAGAGACGGTACAGCACAAACAACGGACACTGTAATATCGACAAAAGGAAACGATATTAATACAATGAACATTGTATATAATTTATAAATTATATAAATGCGCTTACCGAAGACGAAGGAAGGAACAAAACTGAAGGTCGATGCTGCTGCGAAAGAAATCAGTCGGTCGCTGCAACAACAGGCAACGAAAACGGTTACTAATTTGGCAACCAGAAAAGATGTTAGACGTAAATGCTCTTCTTCAATATACAATACTATTTGTAATCACAGTTTCAATTTTTTTTTTTATTTGCTGTGACTCATGAAACCCAGCATTTCTACAACACACTTTCAACTACATCACCCAACTTCACGCATAACTTCATCTTTCTCCCTTGCATACCATACACGCACGCAAATACATTTCCCCATCTTTCTTCCCTTTTTGAACTACACGTAACTCCTTTATCTTTTTTTTTATTTGTATACACTCACACAATGAATACATACAGCAACATAACTTTCTATACATATTTCCCACCTTATCTCCATCACAACACAATCTAACCCATTACCCAGTACGCAACACACACGTGCGTGTACACTACATGCACGCTGGAGCACTGTAAACACACGGCAGAAACATGGCTCGGCGTGTGCTCCAACAGAGGCCGGGAAGTGGCAGGTGTTGTCGATTGGTGAACCCTTGATTTGGGAGTGTTGTTTCGCGGTGTTGCGGTCGCTGCGGCGATGCATTCTCACCAGTCCGGATCAGGCAAACGGTAGTTTCACTACATTGGGTATTGCCTCATGTGCCTTGTCATACTTGGATCCCTATATACGCGACCACTACGATTTGTTTTTTTGTTATACCTATGGAGTACTCCCTGATAGCCCACTAGTTTACGGTGGAGTTTACAGTGCTGTATAGATTATAACGCTTATATAAAATGTGTTAAGGGGGATAATGGTAACGCCTTAACACTATTTTGATACCTTATATTACTGATAGACATTATCTACTTATCGTACATTACTACCTAGTAGATAGTTTAATGGACGTTAAAGGATGGTTATTCCAAACATCCTTTGAGTCACTTGTATTTTAAATTGCTATTTCACTTGAGTTGGATTTATTGATATAAGAATGTTAATCCTGACTCGAGTGTCTTGTGTTTTGCTTTACGCTCGGGTCAGACTGAGTGTACCAGTATTCGAGACTCACCTTTGGAGTTGGAGCTTTGCTTGAAGATCCAGCCATCTATTCTGCTTTCAGTATTCGATGATCCCAGTGATGTATTTTGATTTGTATCTGATGTATCGTATTACTCTTCCGTTGTATCTGGTTTAACTATGATGTAACCTATATATTTATATAGTAGCTTCATGAACTATTATCTCTTTTATTTCCGCTGCACTTATTACTCTGTGTCTGTGATCTATGATTATTTATTTACTGTATATGCTTAGTTTTGCCAATTTAAATTAACAACGCGGTATTTTGAATTATTCAAGTCCGACATGTGCGGATGCGAATGGTCCAAAATATCGGGTCGTTACAGGAAACTTGACCTATCTCTCCATCCAGATAGTTAGCACATAAGGATGATAATATGCTACTCTACTATCATCATAAAGTATACAAACATCTTATTATACCATAGAGTGTCTAGATATTGATCACTTAGATACCTACGTCATGTGACATCCCTAGGCTGACAAACAATGACTATAGAAATCATGGCAAACATAACATCCATCAAACAATCTTTGCTGCCACTCAATATGCCCTGGATATATGATAACTCGTTTGACCATTTCTTTGCCACATATTAATGAAAAAATCCTGGTTTTCTGTATACCCAAACACCAGCCCATTGTCGACAATAGATCCCTTCCACGATCTAGGATATATGGATCCCTTCAATAATACGGGTAGCTTTTCCAAGTACCCAATGTGTGTCCTCACAATACCCTTACTTACGAGTACATGAGAAAACATTCCAAGTATCAATGATCCCTTAGCACACATATCTGATCCCTTCTTCGCTCCATCTAGTTTCCGTTCATCATGGAACCCTTCAACATTCCTTCTTTTCACGATATAAACCTTCAATGTTTTATTCGTGAGTTCATTTCCTTGAACCCACCTTAGTGGATAATCATCATCAAGACTTCTTCAGCATCGAGCCATCATCATTGGAACATAACTCTATCATCATCAATGTACCATCATCAAAGTCCTAAAGTCACCTGAAGGTCTTGTGGATCGTATACTATCTAACTTGTGTATAATATGCAAGTGTATAAGTTAATGCAATAGTAAGCAATAAATAGTAAAGTATAAAAAGCATGCAAACCAGATTTTTTATACTGGTTCGGACCTCTCATTCTACGTCCAGTCCCGAAGCTCCCCTTTGGTATTTCCTTTAAACAAATTACCCTCACTTCACCCGGAGGAATAGGCTAACACAAAAGTATCTCTAACAGTCTTGTGTTTTAAATAACATAGTTTTTGACTTATAGTACAAATCTTCCTATGATCTCCTTTTGAGTATATGAATATAAATGCTTTGAGTTGTAGGAAGTGATTTAACCAAAATTCTATTTTGGTTATAGTAGATTGAGAGTATGTGAACAATGTATATGCAAGAGAGTGTTTAAAAATCAAGAGAGTAAAGAATAGATTAATTCAAGTTAGATGATTTCTATTTCTCAATCAAAGTGGTATTTATAGATTTAAAAAGGTGCAGATGAAGAGTTGTTACTATTTGAGAAAGTCTATTTATTTTAATGGCTGCAACCTTTCGTTGAAAGGTGATTTCCTTTTGTTTCAAAACAAAAGTGTCTATTCGTAATTGACAGTTTCAGCCCATGACAGACATCTATGGTAAAATCCTCATACATCCGTGACTTGTTTAAATTTTAATTCGAAACTTTTCACAAACGTCCGTTGTTTTACCATAGACATCTGTGAGGTGTAAAATCAGTTTTTCACCTTACATTTGATGTATTTGAAATTGTGTGTGCTCGTGTATGCATATATATACTCAAGGAGACCTTAACAATATTATATCTAGGACTCTTTTATACTAGAATAACCTTATTATGGTCAATGAATCTTCGTTTCTCTTTGAGTCTGTAACATCCCGTATCTAGAGGCCAAAAGCTAAGCGCTATGGATGCTGCAGTCATCCATAGTATTAACTTCTGGTGACAAAATGCGGTAATGCTAATGGTATCCATAATATCAGAAGAACTTGAATATGAGCAAAATCACAGATTTTCAAAAACAACATTTTACTGATTACATTTCAAAACAATTTCATATCCAAGTTACATAATCCCATATCGTTTCCTAAGTAAAGATTAATTATAATAATTACAAAATACGCCAAGAGCGACATATGATGATGCCCCCTTGGTTGATCAAAGCAATATAGTCATATCTGACTTAATACAATGGAATCAAAATAAGATAAAACTGTAACTCCTAATTAGCTATCCGTCAGCCACCTGCTCGTCTCCGAAAGCTTTATTCACCAAAATGACTAAAACTTGAAAACCTTAACCCTCAGCCTACTCAAATCAATTTTGAGCACCCGAAGTTTAAGGGGAAACAAAAACTTCGAGTCAAACATAAAGTCCGGTGTGAATAATTATGTTACATCTCAGTTACTGATATTAAGTAAGACCACGCCACTTAGCGAATGGGTTTCCCCTCAATAATATCCTCTTTGAAACATATATTTTGCAAATCTTTTCCCACAACCAAACTGGTTAATCAAACTGATTATATCAAAATAGCAATATCCTTTATGCTAATAAATGGACTATCTGTCCATAAAATAGGTAATAAGTGGACTATTTGTCCATAACATAATAGCAAAGTCCGTTATGCTAACAGATGGACTATCTGTCCATAAAACTGAGCTGACTACCCGCAAACTGGACTAACTGTCCGCAAACTGGACTAACAATCCGAATCATTTTCTTAGGTTTAACTACCCCTTATCTTTTTCCTTGGAAATCATTTCAAAATGATTAACCTTTTAAATCATACTTATATGAGGAAAATATATTCTTAGCTTTACTCTAAGCTATTTTGCCATGTTATATATACTTTACTCAAATAATGTTGATGGATTTTAATGAGGATTAGCTATCCTTCCAAAACAAGTTAAAACCCTTTTTAAATTGAAAATACTTAGGCTATAATGCCTATTTAATACATTCGAAACCTTTTTGTAAACCTTTAAACAACTCTTTCGAAACCATTGAAAATAACCCTTTCCAAACCATTAAAAGCCTTTCCTTCGAAAGCCTTAAACCATTAAACCATGCCTTTCGAAAACATTGGAAAACCTTCCCTTTCTTTTCTCCGTAAGCTTCAAAACATTAGACATCCTCCTTTAAAACCTTTAAATATATCCTTTCGAAAACATAGGAAAAATCTTCCCTTTCGACCCCGTCGAAACCCTGGGGAACCACCCCTTCGAAACCATTCACTAAAACCCTTTCGAAAGCATTAAAACACTAAACCTTTCAAAAGCCTTTTGGGTTCAATTTTAAAACATGTGGAGACCTTTTGAAACTATTCAAAAAATTCACCCCTTCAAAACCTTTGAAAATCGTTTCAGTCGAAACCATTTGGATTCTTCCTTCAAGTAGAGCAAATGGATCAGAAACCCACTAAAGTCGAAAGCATATGCTTCGAAACCATTTAAAACTATCTCTTTCGAAACCGTACGGGTTTTACTTTATTCATAGAAAAAGGTCTTTAAAACTTTTAAGTCGAAAGCATCTGTTTCGAAACCATTTCCTAAGTAAAGAAGTGATGGTATCGACACCATTCCTTTGAAAGCATTGAAGAAGTGGCCAAAATTTTAGATAACAAAGTAAATAATCCTTTCGAAACCATCTGGGTCGAAAGGTAGAAAGCGACAGTAAAAAGGCTTCGACTTAGTCGAAAGCAATCATTTAAAACAAAAGCGCAACCCAATCAAAACAATTTCTTTAAATCCATTAAACCCAGTCAAAAGCTAACTGAGTCGAAAGCTACTCAGTCGAAAGCCATTTAGTCGAAAGCAAGCATGCGCATTTTTAATTTAAAAGCATAGTAATGCCTCAACCCCTTCGAAACCTCTAGTTTCGACTCCATACCTTCCGCCTACATCTAATTCACTACGTACCAGTTTCCTGATACCATGTGCATTGGTTTTGACTGTGTCGGAAGCGAAGATGAGGAGGCAGAACCTGGTGCCGAAAGCATCGAAACAGTGAATAACATGTAGCAAATAGTTCTTTTCACCTAACTTGCTTTACTTGTCTAATTTTGATTGGTTGCCTCTTTTCTTTACCACTTAAAAGCACTGCATTTTCAGAACTAATTATTTGAATTATTTGCAAAAAGCTCCTCCTTCATTAATTATATAAAACATTTAAGTCTCATACCTTAAATAATTTTATATAACCATTAAAACACTTAGGAAAATTCTACAAAAATTCCAAAAATTTCTTTTGATATGTTTTCCAACATATAAAAATTTCAGATCCAGGTCTTTTATTATTAAACCGTAAATAATTTATAACTGAAATAACATTTTCTTCACTAGAAAATTCATGTAAATTCCACAAAAATTCTGAAAATTCTGAAAATTGAAACCCATCTCTAAAATATTATATTTGATCTTCATAAAAATTCACAAGGCATTTGGATGTCATTTAATAGGGTTTTCATATCAAAACATGTCATAAAATCTATATGAACAACCATAAATCATCAACAAGTATATATAATCATTCCATCATTCAAAAACATAGCAAATCAGTGCAAAATATTCGGAATTCATCTTAAAACCGAAAATAATAAAAATTTGAGATGTAAACATTATTCACCTTAGCTTTAGAGATTGTAGAGATTGAGATGTGAATGGATTTGATTTGAATTAGCTTCTTCCTTAGCTTTTCTTAATCTTCTTCCTCTTTCCCTTCTTAATGGTGGCCAGCCTCTTTAAAAAAAATTGAAAATGAAAAGTGAACTTGTATAGGAATACACAGCTATGTTTTAGGGATATAGGAATGGCCTCTTTCCTATTTTACCCCTCCTCGATTTCAATTTAACTCTTATTTTAATTCATTGTTTAAATGGCACGGCTACCCCTTACTTAAATCAAATCTCAATCCCCTAATCAACACATTATTTTATTTTATTTAACTTAAATAAATATCTTCAATAATGTTACCAAAAATCTGGGGTGTTACAGAGTCTCAATATCTTCGAGAATGATGTCTTCTTGTAGCATATACCTGCAATCTTGATAAGGTCTATATATGTATATGTTTCTATAGTTGTTATCATTGAAACATAAATTGGAGGTTCTAAGATCACCATTCTTCTTCATGTTGCCACATCGCAATTGAACGCCAAACGAACAAACGAACACCTTCAGCATGACCCCTATGACCTACTGAGCATCTCCTGGGAGTTTGGCCAAAATTGGCCATTCTATGTTGGTACCAACATGAATGGACTCATGTTGGTGTTGACATGAATTACATAGACAAAAACTGGCTAAGTAATTCATGCCCCAACCTCTTCCTTCCTTTCTCTCCCTAGAGCTCCTTCTTCTCATGCCTTAACTCCACAAGTCCTTTGGCCCACTCCAGTTGTATGAAAAGATATTGGTACTGACCTAATGATGTCGGTACCAACTGGAATCAACTCCTCAAACTTTGAAGTTAATTCTTCAAACTCCGTCTCTAGCCTTACCGAAGCCTGCTCCAAAGTTTTGTTGCCTAAGTCCCCAAGCAACTCATTCACCGACCTGAACCGCAACTCCACTGACTACTTTTGCAAATTACCGCCGACAAGAGTTTGAGCATCCAAGCCAACTCTGACCAACCTGCGACTTAAACTGTATGCCCCCCTCCTCATCGAAAACCTTACCTCCAAGTTGCATCATGTTTGATCATTTTTGACCCCATTTTGTCTAAATCGACGACCACATCCTAACTACACTAAAAGCAATAACAAACATAACAAAATAATCCATATAATAGCAAACATCATTCATTAACATCCAAGCAACGTATTCAATTCATTTAAACATGATTAATATATATGATTTTTCCTAGATCTAGTTTCATGCCATAATGACAATATGATTCATAAAAGGGTGCAAAACAATTAAAATCCATTCTGATCTTTTTTAAATTTGTCTATAAGCATGTCATTAAGGTTATATTAAAGGTTAAAACATTTTCGCATCAAAATCATCTTAAAAACATCATTTTTAACTATATAAACATGCACAGAATAGTGTGAGATATCAAATCACTTACCTAGTACCCAAAATTACCAACTTAATTCCCAAATCTGAAATGGACAAGAATTCAGATTTCAAAGAAACCAAAAAGTGAATCTAAGATCCACCCTTGCTAATTACCTTTTTAATGATGGTTTAAACTAAATTTAGTATGAAAAGAGGAGCTTTTTGATAGAAATTAGGTTAACGGAGGTTTGTACTTGTTTTTGGATAGTGGGAAATGATTTAGATCCATCCCATCGGTCGCAATAAGGCACAAATCCCAAATGGGTTAGTCGGCACTTGTTTAGGCTTAACTATTTACCCACTAATATGATTAGCGGTAGTCTAAATTTAAAATGGTTATATCTCCTTTAGGTAAGTCTGTTTTCCTCTTGTGACTACTCTATGAAAAGAGAAATCATCAGTCCAATTTAATGAAAGTTGTTTCGGGCCCTAATTCAACCCCTATCAAAATGTATAAGCTTTACCAGAATTTCTGAGTCCAAACTGTCCGATAAAATTCTAAAGATGATAAATATCCATAGTAGTCATTTTTCAAAATTATAGCGTCATACGATCTAATGTGAATTAAATATTAATATTTTATGATCCCCTAATACATAAGATATGGTTTATTATAGACCTTGGGTTCAAATCCTGAACCGAAGTCAACACCTCAAGAACCGAAAAGGATGAGTTATTGGGTATGATAAAAAAAATATACAGTTCTAACCAATAACTTTCAGAGTCTCACAATAGAAGGAAACAAAATATAATATCAATAACCATAATCATATCACATCACCATAACATGTCTAACTGTTAAATACATGAGTTTGTACAGTAAAAACCAAACCCAAACCGTACATATAGTCAAATCCTAGTCATAACTCTTATTTACGTCATATACAATATATATATATATATATATGAATTCATGTCTCCAATACCATCTTGTCTCCGAACTCCATTATCCTGGATGTATAAATAAAATGGAAAAATAGGAGTTGGCCAGACATAAGTTTGGTGAGTGAGCCATACTTTATTCTATATATACAACAAAAATAATACTCTAGCATGATATGAGTCTAATGCTTGGTTACCTCGTGTCATGTTGGTTACACTATGGCTATCTATATGATACATCTAGTCGTATCTCATTGAATCTATGTGGACTCACTTCCTTGGACTTACTACATGATCGCCTATTATCTACCGTCACATCAATCGCATATAGGACTCACTTCCCTAGACAAGCATTATACCCTATAGAATCTCTTGCTGTCCTCGTACACAAACTAGACATACGCCCTGGACTTGCCTCTTGCACTATAGGGTCGCTTATCATCCATCCTCTACACTAGTGTGTCGAAGCACTATGGGAGAACAACACAATACTAGGATCACCTACTTGCACCAAAGTTCGTATCCTAGGCTTCCTACTTGTGTCATAAGATCATTCATGTTAACGTTACCATCGTATCACGTTTCCATATCACGAACACATACGAGTCCATCACAAACAATGATCAACCATCACATACGTACACTTAGATTTGTAATGTCATCACTTGCCTCGTCAATAGGCTTCAAATGCCTTCATAAAACAAGAGGAATAAGACTCGAATCGAGAAATATTGTTTTATATATAGGTCTATATTGGTCCAGCTTCAACCTAAGACCGAAGTAGGCCATCGGTGGAGCGGTTTAATGACCGGTGGACTGGTGTATGTTAAAAGTCTGGAATTTCCAAGCTGCAATTTTGGTTGTTTCACCACATCATTTGGCCTCCAGCCGCCTTCATTCTACATTTGGTCACCTGAGAATGTCCCTAACATCTAAATATATGTTTCTATGTTCGATTTTACACTTTATTTCATCATTTTAGTGGTATATTCCTTAAAGTAAATGGATTTAGTGAAAACCATGTTACATTTACTATTTCCATCGAATTCCCTCTAAAACCCCAGTTTAATCCAACTTTACTTGGTTTAAAGGTTTATTTACACGAATATTGCCTACACATCACATTTATAAGATCAGGATTGGATTGTACAAAGATGAAACTATGAATCACTCACCAGACTCGCCTTTAACTACTAGAATATCTACTACCCAGAATGCTACGTCACCACACTTTAGAATGTCGTCTCCAAATCGGCATAGATCTGTTAACCTCTCAAATAGCTTTGCGATACTGCTGGTCTTGTGTAATTTCGTTGATATTTGAGGAAGATATTGTTATTTTAGTTTTTGTATGTAAAGAGGAAAAGAGGAAGAAGAAGATGGAGTAGGCTTTCTAGAAAATTGAAAAGGGTTATGTGGTTTTTATTTATATAGAAGTAGGGAAAATAATCCGTCACTAAAATTCAAAATTTAAACTTGGCGCCCAATCAGCTCGATATAGATTCAACTGTAACTTTTTCATACAAACAATAAATGAGGCATACAAAATATTATGCGAATTAGGAAAACAAGTTCGTTGTCAAATTCCAAAGTTGAAAAATGACCATTTTGCCACTCCTTATTTTTAATTTATTTTATTTATTACATTAATTCAATTATTTTCACATCATTATATTATTAATATTTAGTTATAATATTTATCAAATTTTTTGGGGTATTACACAAACAGTTATACGTAATAGCAGTAGAATTTATAGAATTGATAAATAAACTCGAATGATGAACTATCTCTATATAAAACTAACGAACACAATTAAGGCTCCAATGTTTCGCATAATGGAATAAGAAATAATAAGCCCAAATATGAGCACGAGAAAGCATTGCCTCCTGCTGTCCATCTGTACAACTCCACGTGTCCCCTACACCTGCTTTCTAGTCTACTCATTTAAGAGTACTCTAGACAACAAGAAGCAAACCATAAAATCTTGAGTCAGACAATAGTCTTGCATGAGTGATAAAAAATCACAAAATGCTATGAAACCGGCATAGTAAGGAATAATGGTATGAATAATCATACCTTACATGTCCCTGCAACTAAAGAGTTAGCACATAATAATACATGTAAATCTACTAACATCACAAAGTGTATAACATCTTGAGTAAAACATCCTGTATTTAGGTATCAGCCTCCAGAATACCTATGTCCGGTGACATCCCTAGAGCGATAAGCAAACATGGCAAACATAACATGCATCAAATAATCCTCACTACCATTCGTTCACTTTGGATATATGATAACTCGTATTACCATTTCTCTGTTAGGGGTTAATGGAAAAATCCTAATTTCTAGGTACTCGTACTCCAAACACATAGATTTTGGAAACTAGATCCCTTCCTCAATCCAGGGTGCACAGGTCCCTACCTCAATCTGGGGTACAAGACTAAATACTTGTAACACCCCTAATTTTTAATAACATTATTTAGGATATTTAATTAGATAAATTAAATAGAATAATGTAAGTATTAGTGCGATAAGGGGATTGAGATTTGAAAATTAATTGTAGGCCGTGCTAATTGAACAAGAATAATGTGTTATGAATATGTTTTCATACATTAACTAATAAAGGAAGGATGCAAGGGCATTACAGGGATTAACCGCCACCTTAATCCCATAACCCCTAAACCCACATTCCATTTTCTCTACACGTTCATATTTTCAAAGACTCAAAAACATAAATCAAAGAAAGCTCAAGCCAGCCATAAACCTAGGAAAAGAAAAAGGGAAAATCAATTTATTATAAGCAATCAAGCAAAGGGAAAGTAATCAAAGATCAAACCTCAAGTTCCTTATCCTAATCAAGGTGAATAATAATCAAAACCATCTCTAGTTTTGTTTTTAATGATCATTTGATTTCAGGTTTAAGTTTAAATCCATTAAGATGATTTTTGATGATAATATGCTTGGATTTCATGATATATTCAAACAAGTTTGTCAGATAAATGTTTTACACGGTTTTAAGGAAAAAATTGTTTATATTGTATTTTGAATGCCATGAGGAATTTATATGTTATGTAAAACATTATTTTGGAGATAGGTTTTAATTTTTACAATTTTCCAAGCTATGGAAATTTTATTATGAATTTTCAAAGGAGAATATGAATAATTGGGTTTAGAAATTAATTTTGGCTATATTATGAAGAATTTGGGTCTAAAATTTATATATGTTAGATAACATATTAAAAGTGAATTTCTGTGATTTTTACGGATTTTTCCTGAGTAATTTACTATGGATATTAAATTATTTTAGAAGAAGGACTTAAATGTTTTATTTGTTTAGGTTAAGGAAGGGCTTATTTGCTAAATTATCTTAATTAGATCCAAAATAATTACAGCAGTTTTATTTTAGAAAGAATTTGAAAAGTTTATGGCAACCAATTAAATGTTTACAAATAGGCAGGTTAGTTAAAAAAACAATTACTTAAAAAGGCATTAAAACAGTCTTTACCCAGAAATGTTGTTTTGTCGCTTTCATAGGCTACCTTTCGACCCTGTACTTCCACCTCAATCAAGTCGAAACCAATACACAAGGTATCAATAAGTTGTGATGTAGTGGATTGGAGAAAGGTGGAAGGTATGGTGTCGAAACCTAGCTTTCGAAGGGGTCGAAGCCTTTGTTTTACTCTCCAAGAATATGTGCTTGCCTTGTTTTCAAAAGGATGCTTTCGAAGGGGTCAAAACCCATTTAAATAATTTTCGAATATGTTACCTCCTTTTTTTCTGAAAAGAATGCTTTCAAATGGATTTCCTTATTTTAATTCAATGCTCTTGAAAGGGGTAGTTTCAACCCAGTCGAAACCCTACTGCCCACCTTATGCCTTTCGAATGGATTGAAGTCATCAACTAGATCAAATGGTAGATTTTGTTTTATAAATGAAATAAGCCACTTCCTAAAGCTTTCAAAAGGGTATAATGGTTTCGAAGGCAATGGCTTCAGAAGGGGTTTCGAAGCTATCCTTCCAAATGTTTTACTTAAATGTTTTAAGCTTTCGAAAGGATGGTTTCGAAGCCATCAGTTTTCCCCAAGTTCTTTTATATGAAGGTTAATGGTTTCGAAAGGGGTACTTTCGTTTATATTCACTTTGACCCAAAAGATATTTTTAAGGATAAACCCAATGGTTTCGAAAGGAGTACTTTCAATTGGTTTCGAAAGGGATACTTTCAATTAGTTTCGAAAGGGTTACCTTTAGAAGGTTTCGAAGCTATGCTTCTAAGAGTTAATAAGTAATGCTTTAATTCTTTCGAAAGGTACGTTTTGATGGTTTCGATAACAATGATTTAAAATGTTTCAAAATGCATATGCTACTGTTTTGAAGGAGATTTGAATGCTTTCGAAGGAGGTTATCCAATGGTTTCGAAAGTAAAAGTTAAAGGTTTTGAAAGCCTTAGTTTTCAAAACAATGAACCCAATCTCATTTTTAAATGAAAACCATGGCATAATAAAGGAGTTTTAAAATGGCTTTTAATTATGAAGTTTTTGAGGAAGCTTTCCTTGATAAAATAATAGGTTAAATGGATTAACCATGTTTTATATGAAAATGATTGCAAGGATATTAAACCACAGGTGTTGGTGTTGTTATGTTATTATGTTTGCTTCCTAATATACATATTCACTGTAAAATGGACCCATAACTATATTTTGGGGAGAGAGGGCAAATTAGCCAGTTAGGTTGACATAGTAGTGAATATAATTCGAGTTAACTCCTGTATGAGTAGAATTGCATCCAGGAGGTCAGGTAGACCAAAACATAGGATGCCTAAATACTAATTAAAAATGTTGTCAGATAGACAGGTTCATAGTAAACCCATGAAAACTATGATTAGAAAGAGTTATTGGCAGGGGCCAATAGGTTTGTAGTGAACCCATGAAAACTATATCCGGATTAAGTTATTGATAGAAGTTAATAGGCTCCTAGTCAACCCATGAAAACTTGGATATGAGGGAAGTTATTGGAGATACCAATAGGTTCATGGAGAACCCATAATATAATGAAGTTATTGGAAGGGGCCAATAGGTTCTTAGTGATCCCGTGAAAACTATGAAACCGGACAGGGAGTCCATAAGCCTTAAAACAGGTTATTAGTCCGCCCATGAAAACTAATAGGTTAATAGTAACCCTAGAAACTAAAACTAAGATAGATAGTCAATTGAATGGTGATGGGAAATCAAGAATTGCTTTACTTGTTTGCATATCATCATAATACTTGAATTGCTATGTTTTAACCATTGTGGATAAGGAGCACAGTATACGGTTATTATAAATTTTTGGAGGATACTAGTGAGGGGAAAACCCGTTCCACTAAGCGGCATGGTCTCACTAGATATCTAAATGGTTTGAGATGGTAGATTATAATTCATACCAGGCTTTATGTCTGACTCGAAGGTTATGTTTTCCCCTTAAACTCTTGGGTGCTCTATTGATTTTGAGTAGTTTAAGAGTTGTGGTTTTCAGGTACCTCTTTAGACGAATAAGCTTCCAGAGACGTGCGGGAGGCAAGCTAGCTAGTAGGAGTTCTTTTCTATTTTGATTTCGTTATGTTTTGTTGTAAAGGAAAAGTTGTTCAATTGCCTATATATATACTCTGATCATCCAAGGGGAGCATCTTCACATGTCGCTCTTAGCGTATGTTGTAATAATTATATTTTCTTTAAACGTGGTTATCGAATATGGGATTAAGTAATGAATTTGAAATGGAATATGAAAGTTGATTAATGAATTTAAAATTTTTCCATATCCATGTCATTCTGTTATATCAATGTATCTAATATTACCGTATTTGGTCGCCGAGAATTAATAACTATGGATGACTAGCATCCGTAGCCGTTAGTTTTGGGCCTCCAAGTGGGGGATGTTACAATACCCCATAAGCATCCTCACATCTCTTGCTTCACGATTATACTAGAAACATTATGATTATCAACCATCCCTTTGCATGCACATCCGAGCCCTTCCTCACTCTATTTATTTCCATTCCTCATAGGATAACCCATCCTCGTTCCAATTTCCATAGTATAACTCTTCCTCCTTCTACTCATGAATTCCCATCCTCGAACCTATCATTATGGATCATCATTATGGCTCCATCGATCGAGTCGTCATTGTTGGAACACTTCTAGATGTCATACATCAGTCGTAGAATCCACATCTCAAAGTCTCGAAGCTATTGCATTGAAGTGTCACACCGTCGCCTCATCATTTATCATCGTTCTTTATTGTGCCACAATCATAAAAAATGAATGTTGAATGAACGAATGCATGCATCACGATCATCTAGGTGTTGCTTGTGCTTCTTAAAACTTGCACCTCCATCCCATGACCTCTATCGGTACCGATCATATATGGTCATCACCGACTATGTGGGTCTACCTTAAAATGTTAGATGTTAAAGTCGAAAATCATGTCATAATGACAACTTGACCCGAAGCATTCCATAGCAAAACTCAAAGCACAGCGCTAGAAAATGCAGTTTGACAGGTCAATACCGACCATGTCTAGGCACCAAAATTTGGCTAATCCTAAATTTCTTTCCCTCGCTCACACTCTAGCCTGACCCGATGCTTGCACGCCTTTGACCCGAAGCTTATCCCATCTTGACCTGAGCACCCCAATTGCTGGCCATAATGTTTTCCCACCAAAATTTCTCTAAGTCCAAAGCACATCACACTTTATTTTTCTAGCTTGACCAGAAGCTTCTATCATAAAATCCCAAAGCAAAGCTTGCCATGACTCGAAGCACTCCACCATCGACTGTAATTTGGTCACCATCAACCATATTTAGACGGCCATAATTTAAGCGATCAAATCAATTCCAAACTACTTGTGACTTGCTTTGGGGTTTCTTAGGACTTCTAAAAACATCATAATCCAGCTTCATCGCATTTCGAACAACTTTATTGCCACTTTGCACCAAATGACGGCCATAATCCTAACTATGCAAAACAACTAGCAAGCACATTATAACCATCCATACAATAATCGTACATCATTAAATGACATCCATGCAATACATATAATCAATCCAAACACAATTTATGAGCATATATTTTCATAGATCTAATTTTTTTATTAATTTAACTATATGGTTGGTAATTCATGTAAAATGAGTTAAGATACAAATCTATCCTTTTAAACTCGGTTTAAGGTGTCATCAATACTACATCAAAGTCTTAAAAAATTTAAACTTCAAAAATCATAACAAAAACCATAATTTAACCATATCAATAACCATAGAATAGTGAAGCAATATCACTCACCTAATACTAAGATACCAAAATTTTGAGGCAAATTAAATGTTGAATAATAAATGCACGAATCCAAAGTCCTCATACAGTAGATCTTCCATATTCACTTGCTAATCCCACTTTTAATCCATAATTATGCTAATTGCTTGATTGAAATGCTGAATCTAGGCTTATTTTCACATTAATTACAATTAGATAGAAATGTAGAAAAATGAATAGTGGCTATTGGTGGAGGTTACTATTAGCCCTAATCTCAAATTAGGCTAACAAGCCACACTAATCACGTACTAAATATCTATTATTCTATTTAAAGTCAGTCGAATCCTAAACGGTAATTCCAACTTCCTATTATGACCACTCTACGATAAAAAATCCATTATATCTTTCTAATGGAAATGGTTTCAACCCTTAATTCATATTTTATCTAAAGTTATGAGCCTTACAAGATTTTTAGGTTCAAAATCGTCTGATAAAAATCCTTAGGATAAGTAATGTCACTATTTGAGATTTTTTACTATTACAGAGTCATACGACCACATATAAAATTAAAAATAATATTTTATGATCCTTCGATACGTAAAATATAGGACATTATAGTTCTATAACATCATACTTTCTTGTTGTGTAATTTATTATGTTCCAAACATAGAACATCATTTGTTAATTAACTAGAAGAAGTACCCCACATTTCGGAGCCATTAGGGGGGTTGCTCAATTTACTTTTTTTACTTTTCCTGCCTTTAGTTTTAATTTGTGTAATCGAATTTTACCATGTAGGATTATCAATTGCTTCACTTAGAGCGCTTGTTTTAATTAAAAATGGGCCTCTTTTGATCTCAATCTACGTGACTGCCTAAGGAAGCAATTGCTACTTCTTTATCCTCATTTATGGTAAATGTTACTTAACTTTCTTTCTAATAAATTTTTTTCTGTTCTGATTTACCACCACCTTCATTCATGAAGTAGTCTTGCTCAATATTGATAGATTTCTCTAGCTATTATGTTGCTGACTTAGCTCCCACTCCAGCCTAAATGCAAGCATTTCCCGTTGATAAACTTTTTGACCTGTCTTCGCAGCTAACCTTCACCAGCTAATCTTTTATCTGAACCAAGCTTTAGATTAAGATCATTTGCATCACTAACTGTATTATTATTTTGTATAGAATCAACATGTTTAAACTGGGACTATTCTAGGCTGGCTCAATAACTCAATGAAAGACGCATCAACTTGGGAAACGACTTTGGAAAGATGAAGTGGAGGAGTAGGGGGATCCATACAAGGGATCGTTGGGCCCCACCAAGCATGGAAGAGAGGTCGACACCGAACCCTCTTAGGGTCGACCCTGAACCCTCTTAGGGGTGAGCGATAAGGCTGAATTTTTTTTGGTTGGGTCGTCTTGGCCTGGAGATTCTAGATCTGGATTTTTAGTGAGATATTTTGGTGGCTTCCCCTATAAATACAGTAGGCATGGTTCACTACAAGGGATTTTCTTTCTAGCTCTCTTCATCTTCTACCTAGGCTATACTCCGCCATTTTTACTCTTGATTTTCATGGATTATAACTGTAAACACTAGTATAAATCAATAAAAGGCAAATTTTTGGAGTGGACGTAGGTTGGAGTCGGTCGAATCACTATAAATCCTCTTGTTCATTTACTTTCTTATTGTTTTCATTTGATTTCTTCATATTTATTTCTCTACTGCATTTTGTTTGTGATTGGATATTGGATCTCTGGTGCATTCACTTACTGTTTGGGAGTTGGTGGCCATTTTTGTCATCAACATTTTGGTGCTCACTGAGAATACTTGCACCCGTTGATTTGGAAAAGATTTGGAGCTTGGATTTGGAACAATGGTTAGGCAATCTTCAAAGAGAGCGCTAGAAGAAAGCACTCACCAAGGAGGTAGTCAAGAGGCATCCTCTAGAGCTAGAGCTAATAAGACCTCCGCCTACATCACTAAGGAGGAAATGGAAATAATGGGGAACGCTATGTAGAACAGATGATGAAGAGGCAAGAGGAGATGTTGCAGAATTTCCTCTGGTAGGTTGGATAGGCTGGAGTAGTAGGAGCCCCTCGAGTGCAAAACCAAGGATTTGGAGCTAGTGGCAATTTGGATCAAAGAGTTGGAGCAGCAAGAGCCATGGGAAATCAGAACTGGGATTATGGAAATGGTGAAAATAAGCATGACAACGGAGTGCAACAGCCAGGGACAATCCCCGGCCAACAGGGAGGGGTATGCGTCGACCCCTCCAAGGGGTCGGCACCGATCCCCAAGAGGTTGGGGGCATGCCACCAGGTCTGGTCGGTCAGGATGCTGGTAGGCCTGCGGTCAATCCTATGGAGTTTGGTGCGAATCAGAATTTGGATGCTCGTCTAGAAGAGTATAATCCGGGATACCCTTGTGGAGTTGGAGGAAGGTTGGAAGGGATGCTGGAACTGTTGGAGATGGAATCCAGGACTTGGAATGGAAACTATCAGACTTGGACATGGATTGGAGCGACCGGGGGAAAACCTGGGCCAAGGAAGATGGATCGGACCAAAATCATCATCGGGATCGACATCGCTCCCTAAGGAACTAGGGGCACGACTTTGGTTGCTTTGGAAGGAATCAGACAACAGTGATGGAACAAGAGCAGCCATCATCCACCATAAATTGGATCGAGCTTGGCTTAAGGGCACAGTTCGTCATCTCTTGATCGAGATGGCATGGCTAAAATAATAAACTCCACAATTGTAACGACCCTGAAATTCCGACCCAATTTTAAAAAATTTAGAACCATTATTTTAATATAAAATGTGAAACTTACATACGATTTCAATTAACGTCCAAACTTTGTTTCTAAATTGCGCCTAGATGGTTATAGATATGGGTAAAGTTTCGTCGGAAAATACCGCAGTAAATTTCGTTCGCATTTTATTGCACATCAGTTCATTTTAAAACGTGAAATTTTTTATCTCCCGAACCTGAATATTTTTACATAGAAAAATTCTAAATCATCTTCTGACAAAGACGTCATTTTTCGTTTTCAAAATTCGGACATCTTTAGCTCCGTCGATCTTATTCTTCTGTGTTTTGCTGCATTCTCTATAATCGAAAATTCAAATTTTCACAAACAACTTCCGTTGCTATTCAAACTTCACATTTGGAATGCGTCTAGATAGACATAGGCATACGCCAAATTGCATCGAATAATATGGAAGTAAATTTCGCTCGTCGCATTTGCATATTAGTTTAAATTTTATGTGTAAATTTTCTTTCGTCCGAACTCAAATATTTTTCACAATGTTGCATAAGAAAAATATTCTGATCATGACGGCGCATTTTGTTCCGCCAAATTCCGCTTTTAATTGCTAGTAAAATTGTCGCTCGAGCAAATGGTTCAATAAGAATAACCACTTCGCAAACAATGTCAAACCATCAATATCTTCATACTGTTGCGTTCGCCTCGTCACGCTGATCAAAATGGTATATTTATTTGTGTCAATCGGAGTTCGGCGTTGCAAATTATAATTGGTTAACGGATTACAAACTGGTCCGTTACGCAGCACAAACCGGTATCCAACTTTCCAATGTTCAAAATTCAAGGAGTCTATTCAGCTGTCTTGGAAACCCAATAGCCACCATTGTGCAAAATCATCATTGCCTTGACCTTGAACTCTGAATCCCTCTGTATATATCAGCTACCCTCTGCATTAATTGATTTTTCACTTCGCACTCAAACTCTCTGGTACGTGCTCCTTTCTTCTTGCCCTCTGCTCTTCTTTTCTTCTTCCTCTGTCATTTTCTTTTTTTGAAAATTTATTTTTCCACTATGAAACTCACTACCCAGCCCTGCTCCGCCCTACACCAGCCTGCTCCGCCAGCCCACAACCGCCCTCCAGTGCACCCAGCCTATTTCCCCGCCTACTCCCTAGCCCGCTTCCCAGCCTCGCCCAGCCCCTCCACCCAACCCCGCTTCCCCCTGTCCGCCCAGCCCCGTCCCAGCCCCGCTCCACCAGCCTGCTGTCCCAGCCTCGCGTCCCCAGCCCGCTCCAGCTCCCTTGTCCGCCCAGCCCCGTCCCTGCTCCCCCAGCCTGCTTCCCCGCCTGCTCCCCAGCCCGCTTCCCAGCCTCACCCAGCCCCTCCACCCAGCCCCGCTTCCCCCTGTCCGCCCAGCCCCATCCCAGCCCCGCTCCCCCAGCCTGCTGTCCCAGCCCCGCGTCCCCAGCTCGCTCCAGCTCCCCTGTCCACCCACCCCATCCAAGCCCCGCTCCCCCAGCCTGCTGTCCCAGCCCCGCATCCCCAGCCCGCTCTAGCTCTCCCAGTCTGCCCGCGTCCCCAGCCCGCTCCAGCTCCCCCAGTCCGCCCAGCCCCGCCCCAGTCCGCCCGCATCCCCAGCCCGCTCCAGCTCCCCCAGTCCGCCTAGCCCTGTTCTCCAGCCCGTCCCAGCCCCGCTACCCAGCCCCGCTCCCCCAGCCCCGCTCCCCCAGCCCTGCTCCGCCCAACCGCTCCGCCATCACCGTTGTGCCTCGCATTGGCCGCAAATCATGCTCAGTGCACCTCTGTTTTATATATAAGTATATATATATAACTGTTATATTATATGGCATTATATACTTTGGAACTTAGGCTTCCATTCAGATTATCGGATCTATCTAGTTCTTTACATTGGTATGGTTTATATATATATTCAATCGATATATATATTGCAATGAACAGATTATTGATTAAATTATGTGTTTGATTGCAGTTGTATTCGTTTTGCGTCATGCTTGTTAGGGTCTATTTCATCTATTCGTCTTCGTGCTTCGTCATCTTCTCTAACCACGCAAGGTGAATATTTCATTCACGACTCAACCTATTGTGCTATGAAAATCAAGTGATAATTGTTGTTTATATTAATTTGGATATTAAATTGTTGATTGTTAAAATTGTTGAAATAAAATTGCTATACAAGTTAAAATGGAGTATTGATAGAACTTAAATTTTCTAAATTGACACCATGTATTGTTAAAAAGATTTAATGTGATAAATTGTGATTTGATGTTGGTTTATGGTAAATAGTTATGACATTAAAAATTGTTATGAGATGTTGAAATTGGTTGTTAAAAATAAGCAATAATAAATCTGAAATTGAATGTGATATAGGATAGTTAACGATTTAAAATGTATGATTGATGTAGTAAAGTGATAATAGTCACCAAGTGAAAACCATAATGTAATAATCTTTAATCTACATGAAACGATGGTGTGGATTCTAGGAATAATTATATTAATTTGCATAAATGACAAATGTAAGTTAATATGATTATTTCGGGATTATTTAAATAAATTGTTAAATTGTTATGTATGTTTGCTATTGCTTGTTTATTTACTTTGACACCATCCCAGTTATCACACTGCAAGTTCCCTTTGCTATGCTTTGTTTTATATTGAATGATATTGGGTTGAAATGATAAATACCCAATTAAACAACTTGGCCTAGGATAGATAATTAAAAATAAGAAACCCGATTGGTCAACAAAAATTATTTTTGAAATTGAAATCTATTTGAAATTAAGGAATGAACTTAACAATTTGTTGGAAAGTATGTAACGAACATAATGGATTTAATTAATGGATTAAATCGAAATAAATTAATAGGAATAAATTAATGGAGTTTAATTGAAACGGATTAATAAACCTATTTAATTGAATAAAATGAATTGGCAAATTTATTTGAAATGAGATTTAAAAACAAGGAAGTTTTAGAATTTAATAATTTGAAAATTTATTAGGTTTGTTAGATTTAGATTTAAAATCGGTTTTAATTAAATAGATTTGAAACTTGTCATAAATTAAGTTTGGGATGTAGAAAATTTGACTTAAGTGGAATACGAAACTAACTAAAGTTTTATGGATTTAATTTAGTGATAATTTAAATTTAAAACGATTTTAAATTTAATAAAATTGATTTAATCAAATTTATGATTATGGTTAATTTAACGATGAATGTAAATACGAATTGAAATGAATAGAATTTGGTTTAATGATGAGAACTAAAAATTTACCACTAAATCGAATTAATTGGAATATTAACTAAATTTAGGAAGTGAAATTTAGATCTTATAAAATTGAACAGGAATACTTAATTTTATTGTTAACTCGAATGTTGAACTAAAGATTGCATTTGGGAAGAGGTTTTTAATATCCGAATAAATTGAATCGTGAAATGTCAAATTTTGGAAGTCAAATTTGCACCTTGACTTTTGGACTTTGATTTGTTTAAACGTTAATTTAACCGACCATCGGGTAGTGAATACGTAGTTATTAAAGAGACCGGGATCGGGAATGGACATACTCTCTGTCGATACCGAAAACCACTTTAATAACTATTATACGCGGAGTATTGATCCAGAACGAAGTGGATGTTTTGATGAACGCGTTGACTGAAGAAAGAGAATGATATTGGATGACCCCTGACATGACTAAAACAGGAGCCGCGCCGGGCCATTGAGGTTCGCCACCTCTAGCGGACACACTTCTTCGATACCATATCTATTACTTTTGTGATTCGATTTGGGTGCACCCCTTGATTTGGGAGTGTTGTTTCGCGGTGTTGAGGTAGTAGCTGCTATGCTCAACATCTGTCCGGATCACGCAACTACTAGTATCCTAGTTGGTATCGCCTCATGTACCTTGTCATACTGATTATCCTATTCGCGACCACTACGTTTTGGTTTGTACCTTAGTATATGGATTGCCCTCTGGTGACTTCCGGTTTTGGGGAAACTACGGTCTTGTATATGCTCTTGGGAATAAAATGTGTTAAGGGGATTATGGTAACGCCTTAACACTATTTTAATATCGTACTTTACTGATTAGACATTATCTATCTATCGTATTCTATTGTATATATAGATAGTTTATCGGATCCTTAGAGATGTTTATTTTATTCATCTTTAAGTTATGGACTTTTTCCCTTGCACTTGATTTTCTTGTATAAGATTTTGAGTCCTGACTCGAGTGTTTCTTTTTGTATATGCTCGGGTTAGTCTGAAGCTATCCAGTTGCTGATCAAGGTTGGTTGAAGATGCTGAAGGCTTAGCATTTATCTTTATCAGTCTATTTATATTCCTGTATTGATGTCCTAGTCTTTTGGACATTTATGTATTTTCTTTTAGTCACTTTATGTTAAGACATTGTTGTATTTTATGTAGTGGCTTCATGAACTGCTATTATGACGATGTATTTTCCACTACATTATTCTGTGACTGTTCTGTGTCTGTGATGTTGTATTGATTCTCATTTACATTTATGTATTTATAATCCCATAATGATTCGTGTTTTGTATTATTTAAGTTGACATGTGTGGATTATTGTCAATTTAAATGGTCCAAATATACGGGTCGTTACAGTTGGTATCAGAGCTTCGGTTTCCCTAAAAACCTTAGTTTGGGATTATATATAAACTCATTAGAGATAGGGTAGCAATACCCTAGAATGAGGAGAATCGATTCAATATCCAAATCCTTTCATTTCAAACTTCTTTGATTCGTTGATTAGACTTTTCTTAAAATTTTATGATTTTCTATCCTTGGTTTTAACAATCTCTTTGGTATTTCAGGATGGGTACCAGAGGAAACAATAGGGGAGGAAGGGGCCATGGTCCTGCTCAGGCTGCACCTGCCGCTCCAGCTCCTGTCAAATTCACCACTCTTAGTAAGGAGTATACACAGTTGGGAGGTATTAAGTTTTCTGGATCCGAGAACATTATCGAGGCTCAGCAATGGCTTAAAGGCTTAGAGAAGATATTTTCTGGTCTGGAGATCACTGATGCTCAAAAGTGTCAGCTTGCTGCATGGCAACTTCAGGATGCCGTGCAAGATTGGTGGGAATCAGTTACTTCTCGTATCGAGGAGAACACCATCACTTGGGCCCAGTTTAGGTATAAAATTATTTGGATTTCGTAGTCTAAAATTCTTATTTTAATCTTTGGAATGTTATTCATCTAGTCTATCTTTTGATTAGGGATACTTTCTCGGCACAATGGATGCCAGCTGCTGGGAAAACACAACTTTATAGAGCTTTCATGGATCTTAAGCAAGGCAGTATGACCTTTTCTTAGTATGAGAGGAAATTCAACGAACTCTCCAAGTTCGGCCCGGGATTAATTGATACACCCCTTCTAAAGAACGAGAAGTTCATTTTGGGAGCAAGACCAGAGTATTATGACTTGCTTACTGGCAACACTCACTGCACCTTCACAGAGATGAACTTTGATCAACAAAAGAAAGCTTGGCAGAAGACTACTGGATTGGGATATGCCCAGAAAAGCCCAATCGACCTTGCTAATATCACTTGTTTCAAATGCGATAAGAAGGGCCATTATGCTCATAGTTGCCCATCTACCGGAGCTGCTGTTCCCCCACCTTCTACGACTAGGAGAGATTTATGCTATGTCTGCCTCCAGCCGGGTCATTTCAAGAAAGACTGCCCAATGCATAAGCGTGGCACACCATCTGGAGTATTTTCTATCACCACTCCTACACCACCTCCACCACCTGCTCAGGATGACCAAGGTACCTTACGAAGTACTTTTTCATTACATGATTTACCTATTAGGGTATTATTCAATACTGGTGCTTCTCATAGCTTCATATCTATTGATCTTTGTAATAAGCTCAACTTAGAACCTACTCTTGCTACTACTTCCTTATGCGTCTCCAACCCTATTGGAGGACTTGCCAACCTCAGTAGAATTTGTAAAGAGGTTGTGCTCTTGTATGAAAGATATCGATTCACTTGGGATTTTTATGCGCTTGGCTTTGTAGCATTCGACATCTTATTGGGTGCTGATTGGTTAAGGAAATTCGATGCTGTTATTTCTTATAAAGCTCGTTCTGTTTCTCTAGTCAATGACAAGGATCTACCGCTTGTCATTGAATGCAAATCACCTCAGAAATATGCCGAAAGCTTCATATTCTCTCTTGATGCTCACCCGGATGATCTTAGTACTACCCCTATTGTTCAGAAATTTCCCGATGTATTTGGAGAGGTCAATTCTCTACCACCTAAACGGGAGATCGATTTCCGCATTGACCTTATTCCTAGAGCTACTCCCGTAGTTCTCCCTTACAGAAGAATGGCTCCTAAAGAGAAAGCGGAACTTAAAACTCAAATTGATGATCTATTTGCTAGGAGTTTGATTAGGAGAAGTTGTTCTGATTAGGGCGCCGCAGTTGTATTTGTCACCAAATCAGATGGGTCTCTTCGCATGTGTGTTGATTATAGGGAACTGAACAAACGCACTCTCAAGAACCACTATCTGATGCCTCGCATCAATGATTTATTCGATCAGCTCCATGGAGCTAAAGTTTTCTCCCAACTTGATCTTGCCACTGGGTTCCACCAACTCAGAGTAGCAGAAGATAGTATTCATAAAACAGCTTTCCGTACCGAAAACGGATTCTATGAATGGTTGGTTATGCCATTCGGTTTGACCAACGCACCTGCTTATTTCGTCGACTTAATGAATCGAGTCTTCCGCGATGTCCTTAACAAGTTTGTTCTTGTTTTCATTGATGATATTCTCGTTTTCTCCAAAGACGAGAAGGAGCATGAGACACATCTTGCTTATGTTCTGGAAACTCTCCGAAATCATCAACTTAAGGCCAAATTCTCTAAATGCCACTTCTGGCGAGACGAAGTGAGATTCCTGTGAAAGTGTACGTGCAGTACTAAGGATCGTGTAATATGGTATATAAATGCGGAAATTGATAGTAGCAGTAAAATAAAAATAAAAAAAATTAAAGTAAGCACACCAGGAATTTTTATACTGGTTCGAACTTCCCGTTCTACATCCAGTGCCAGAATACCCTCTGGATTTAAACTAAACCCCTCACTTAACCCAGAGGAAGAGGTATACGACACCTGAGCAGCCGAACAGGAATTTTTCCGCCTCAACAACCAAAGAGGACTTCACCTTAATACAAATAGTTTGTTGACGAATGTGTTCTGAATAACACTGATTGTCTTTTGATAGTACAACTTCCCTATAATCAAATCCTCAAGAGTATATGTGTGTGTGAAGATTTAGAAGGAAGATAATCACGTAGAATCGAAGTATATGAATTAATTCAAGGATTCTAGTGATATTGAATAAGAATGAAAGCTTTTATTTGCAGAAATGAATAGAGAATAGATTTCAGAAATATAAACAAGAATCGGTTATTGTAGAAGTGAATTGAATATGTTTATATAGTTGTAGAAGAGTTATAATCTTTCATGAAGAGTTTCAGTCAACAGTTGTGTCCATATCTCTTGAAACAGAGGACATTCCTCTTCATGAAATGATCGCATCTCTTCAGTAAACTAGCCGTTATTCTCTGGTCGGTCGACTGAAAATTCTGGCCGGTCACCTGAATTTAAAAATTGTTCAAAACAGAGTGTAGCTGTGTACATGACACAGGGTCGGTCGACCGAGGATCCTGGTCGGTCGGCCGACCTGGTGTTATTTGCACAGTGTACACATTTTAATATAAATTGTTTTGTGTGTGTGTGTGACTACTTGAGGAATGATTTTAACAATATTCTAAGACTCAAAATAAAATATTCATACTAAAATTTATAGTCTTGTCTCCTTTGTACTGTGCAATATATGGTTATTCTCCTTTTTGTCGCTTTCGTATAGTATTCTCGTCGTATGATCTCTGAAGCTTGTGTCATGAATCAAAACTCATGAATCAACATCCTGGGCCACATAGTTTCTGAAAATGGGATTTCGGTCGATCCAGCTAAGATCGCTGTAATCAATGTAAGTTCTATCCTATTCGCTATTTCTATTCAATCCCTCTTATCCCTTTCTAATTTGAAATTTATCTACAGGATTGGGAGACTCCCAAAACTCCTAGTGATATCCGTAGCTTCTTGGGCTTGGCCGGTTATTATCGTAGATTTATTGAGCACTTTGCCCGGATTTCTGCCCCACTTACTGCTTTAACTCGAAAGGATGTCAAGTTTATTTGGAATGATAAGTGCGAATCAGCTTTTAATAAGTTGAAGAGTAAGTTAACTTCAGCTCCAGTTCTTGCGGTAATCGATGGAAGTGAAGGATTAACTATCTATACAGATGCTTGCCGAGAAGGTTTAGGCGATGTTCTTATGCAAAACGGAAAGGTTATTGCTTATGCTGGCCACCAGTTGAAGATCCATGAAGTAAACTATGCAACTCATGATCTAGAGCTTCTTGCAGTTGTATTTGCTTTGAAACTGTGGAGGCATCATCTTTTGGGAACTAAATTTGAATTATTCTCTGATCATAAGTCCTTGAGATATATCTTTTCTCAAAAGGATTTGAACCAGAGACAAGTCTGATGGTTCGAATTCTTAGCTGCATATGATCTCGACATCAATTATACTCCTGGGAAAGCAAATGTTGTAGCTGATGCTTTGAGCCGTAGCAAAGCATTGTCATGTTGTAATCTTGTAGAAGGCATGCTATTTCAGCTTGTTATCTCCCCATCTATTATAGATCGCATCAAAGCTAAGCAATATGAGGACACCTAGCTCTATCACATGAAGGAGTTAGTTCTTGGTAGAGTTGGAAATGCTGACAGTAAAGTGGGAACACAGATAGATAGTAATGGAGTTCTGAGGATTGACAACTGTATTTGTGTTCCTAATGTCGATGGATTGAGACAAGAAGTGCTTAGAGAAAACCATCAGTCATCACTTTCATTTCATCCTGGTGTCACTAAGATGTACCGAAATATGAAGCGTTTATAGTGGTGGAGTGGGATGAAGAGAGATATTTCTGTATATGTCAGTAGATGCACCACTTGCCAGCAAGTCAAGGCCGATCACCGGAAGACGGCAGGATTACTTCAACCCCTAGAGATTCCGTGTTGGAAATGAGATCAGATTTCTATGGACTTCATTGATGGATTACCAAGGACCAGAAAAGGTAACGAGAGTATTTGGGTGATTGTTGATAGGTTGACCAAATCTGCTCACTTTATTCTGGTTAAGACCACTTGTACTGCTTCGAGTTTGGCCGAGATATATATGAGAGAGATTGTTAGATTTCATGGAGTTCCATCTAGTATTATGTGCGATAGAGACCCTTTATTCACTAGTAAATTCTGGAAGGCATTTCAGGACGTCTTGGGCACTAAACTGAATCTGAGCACAGCTTATCATCCTCAAACAGACGGCCAAACTGAAAGGGTGAATCAGATTTTGGAGGATCTGCTCCGAGCTATTAGCATTCTTATAGAGGTTATTCGTGTTACTGGCGAATATGTATCAAAGAAGTATACTCCTTCTTTTTGACGATATCCTTTGGCTACTAATCTGGCTTTATACTTATCGATAGAGCCATCTGCTTTCATTTTCTTCTTGAAAATCCATTTGCAGCCAATAGGTTTTATTCCTGGTGGAATATCAACAATTTCCCAAGTTTTATTACTTAGAATTGAATCAATCTCACTTTGGATTGCTTCTTTCCAACATGAAGATTCAGAAGATGACATTGCTTCCTTGTACGTTTAAGGTTCATGTTCTAACACATATGTGAAAAAATCCGAACCAAATGTTTTGGAAGTCCTAGCCCTTACGCTTCTTCTTGGTTCAACTTCCTCAATCTCATGATGAGTTTCATCTTCATGTGAATTGCTTGATTCTTCTCTTGTCCTTTTAGGGACATTATTCCCTTCATTCCTTTTGTGCGGAAACACGTCTTCAAAGAATGAGGCATCTCTAGATTCCATTATTGTATTTACATGAATATCAGTTATATCAGACTTGAATACCAAAAATCTATAGGCACTACTATTTTGGGCTGGCCCTAAATAGTAACAATCTACTGTTTTTGGTCCAAGTTTGACTTTCTTGGGAGGCGGAACTGGAACTTTTGCCAAGCACCCCCACACTTTGAGGTATTTAAAACTTGGTTTGTGTCCTTTCCATATCTCATATGGAATTGTTCCTGTTTTATTATGAGGGACTTTGTTTAATATGTGATTAGACATATTTAAGGCTTCCCCCAACAAGTTCGTCGGTAGACCAGAAGTTAAAAGCATGGCGGTAATCATGTCTTTTAACGTTCTGTTCTTCCTCTCGGCTACACCATTTTGTTGTGGTGAATATGGAGCTGTTGTTTGATGAATTATACCATTTTCGGCACAGAACTGTTCAAATGGTGATTCATATTCTCCACCTCGATCAGATCTCAATATCCTGATCTTTTTATTTAACTGATTTTCTACCTCAGCTTTTGTTGATAGTTCAACTGTTGCCATCTCTGTTTTAGTTCAAACAATAAAATTCTTAAGATGTTCAAATGTCGCGTCTCTTCATCGCATCTATTCATATTCAAACAGTAAAATTGTTCACTTTTATTTACCAAAAATATAACCGGGCATATTTTTGGTGATGTGGGATATATCTCATTCACCATCTAAAAGGAATTCCAACAATCCCCCACATGAATGATGATATATCTCTCCCCCACACAAAGTGTAATATCACACAGTTCATATGAAAATAATGCTATATCGAGGATAAGTAGATATTTCACTTTGAACTTTCCCTAGTTAAAACTTATCGGATATACTTGGCTAATCGGTGAATTATTTCATCTTGAACCGTCAGCCGTTATTGTATAACCAGACAATAAGATTTACAAAGCATTATTTCCCTTCACATCCAATCTCTTGGTTGTGTTCATTTTGGTCCTGAACAATTTTTGGTTCTGCGAGTGTTTTTAGAGAATAAAAGCCTTTTAATATTCTCATAGAGCCGACCCAGTTCACACTAACATAGGTGATCGCAACCATTAAGAGTATCCTATATATACCCCACTTGTTATTTCCAAGATATGGTCATCATTAAAAAACATAGTTTTAACCTTTAAATACTTCTGTAGGCATGCATTTATATTGTGCATCATAGGAATGGAGTTGGACTATGTCCACGCAAATACATTACGTCTTGAGTTATTCAGAACTGGTTTGCCTATTGATCCTAGTCCGTGGGATCTCCAGTGGCTAGGATAGGTTTCCGTATAAGATAACTCTTTTTGGTTTAGGCTTTTAAACCCATTCCCCTCGATGCGCAGTCAATTTTCTCTCTTGATAAACCTTTAGTAAATGGATCCGCTAGGTTATCATTTGTTCTCACATAATCTATGGAAATAGTTCCATTTGAGGGTAACTGCCTAACTGTGTTATGGCGTTGACGAATATGTCGTGACTTTCCATTATACACAAAGTTGTGCGCTCTGCTTAGCGCAGCTTGGTTATCACAGTGTATGCATATATCTCCTTTAAAAGGATCGGGTCTGTTGTGTGTAGTAGCCTTTGTTGAGAGCTCTAATGTTGCCATCTCTGTTTTTGCGTCCGTTCAGTTGCAACACTCCAGAACCGTTGCTGTTTGCAACAGTCGCGTCCGTTCAGTTGCAACGCTCCAGAACCGTTGCTGTTTGCAACAGTCGCGTCCGTTCAGTTGCAACACTCCAGAACCGTTGCTGTTTAAAACATCGCGTCTCTTCATTGCATCTATTCATATTCAAACAGTAAAACTGTTCACTTTTATTTACCAAAAATATAACCGGGCATATTTTTGGTGATGTGGGATATATCTCATTCACCATCTAAAAGGAATTCCAACAATCCCCCACATGAATGATGATTTATCTCTCCCCCACACAAAGTGTAATATCACACAGTTCATATGAAAATAATGCTATATCGAGGATAAGTAGATATTTCACTTTGAACTTTCCCTAGTTAAAACTTATCGGATATACTTGGCTAATCGGTGAATTATTTCATCTTGAACCGTCAGCCCTTATTGTATAACCAGACAATAAGCTTTACAAAGCATTATTTCCCTTCACATCCAATCTCTTGGTTGTGTTCATTTTGGTCCTGAACAATTTTTGGTTCTGCGAGTGTTTTTAGAGAATAAAAGCCTTTTAATATTCTCATAGAGCCGACCCAGCTCACACTAACATAGGTGATCGCAACCATTAAGAGTATCCTACATATACCCCACTTGTTATTTCCAAGATATGGTCATCATTAAAAACATAGTTTTAACCTTTTAATACTTCTATAGGCATGCATTTATATTGTGCACCATAGGAATGGAGTTGGACTATGTCCACGCAAATGCATTACGTCTTGAGTTATTCAGAACTGGTTTGCCTATTGATCCTAGTCCATGGGATCTCCAGTCGCTAGGATAGGTTTCCGTATAAGATAACTCTTTTTGGTTTAGGCTTTTAAACCCATTCCCCTTGATGCGCAGTCAATTTTCTCTCTTGATAAACCTTTAGTAAATGGATCCGCTAGGTTATCATTTGTTCTCACATAATCTATGGAAATAGTTCCATTTGAGAGTAACTGCCTAACTGTGTTATGGCGTCGACGAATATGTCGTGACTTTCCATTATACACAAAGTTGTGCGCTCTGCTTAGCGCAGCTTGGTTATCACAGTGTATGCATATGGCCGATACAGGTTTAGGCCAAAATGGAATATCTTCTAAAAAGTGACGAAGCCATTCTGCTTCTTCGCCTGCTTTATCTAAAGCGATGAACTCTGATTCCATAGTGGATCGAGCTATGCATGTTTGTTTAGTAGATTTCCATGACACTGCTACCCCTGCTAGGGTAAAGACATAACCACTTGTCGATTTTGATTCCTCTGAATCAGCAATCCAGTTTGCATCACTATATCCTTCTAAGACGGCAGGATATTTTTCATAATATAAGGAATAATTTGTGGTATTTTTTAAATATCCAAGCACTCTCATTAGTGCTTTCTAGTGTTCTTTTCCTAGATTGCTTGTATACCTGCTCAGTCGACTTACTGCATAAGCTATATCTGGTCTTGTACAATTCATGAGATACATGAGACATCCTATTACACGAGAGTATTCCAGTTGCATTACACTCTCATTAGTGTTTATATGCAGTACTTCTGATGGATTAAAAGGTGTTCTCACTCCTTTAATTCCATAGTCTTGGAATTTTTCAATCACTTTGTCTACATAGTGTGATTGAGACAATTCAATTCCATTAGGAGTTCTTATTATTTTGATTCCCAAAATAACGTCTGCAACACCTAAATCTTTAATATCGAAATTGCTAGTTAACATCTTCTTTATGGTCTCTATTACCTGAGTATTTGGACCAAATATTAACATATCGTCTACATATAAACAAATCATCACATATGATTGTCCAATTTGTTTATAATAAACACACTTATCGCATTCAGTTATACGAAAACCATGTGCCATTGATTTGGAGCTTGTTTTAGTCCGTATAATGATTTTACTAATCTACAGACTTTGTTTTCATTTCTTTTGGAAACAAAACCTTCAGGTTGCTCCATGTAAATCTCCTCATCGAGATCTCCATTTAAGAATGCCGTCTTTACATCCATTTGATGAATTTCTAGACCATAAATTGATGCAATTGCTATTAGCATTCTTATAGAGGTTATTCGTGTTACTAGTGAATATGTATCAAAGAAGTCTACTCCTTCTTTTTAACGATATCCTTTGGCTACTAATCTGGCTTTATACTTATCGATAGAGCCATCTGCTTTCATTTTCTTCTTGAAAATCCATTTGCAGCCAATAGGTTTTATTCCTGGTGGAATATCAACAATTTCCCAAGTTTTATTACTTAGAATTGAATCAATCTCACTTTGGATTGCTTCTTTCCAACATGAAGATTCAGAAGATGACATTGCTTCCTTGTACGTTTGAGGTTCATGTTCTAACACATATGTGAAAAAATCTGAACCAAATGTTTTGGAAGTCCTAGCCCTTACGCTTCTTCTTGGTTCAACTTCCTCAATCTCATGATGAGTTTCATCTTCATGTGAATTGCTTGATTCTTCTCTTATCCTTTTAGGGACATTATTCCCTTCATTCCTTTTGTGCAGAAACACGTTTTCAAAGAATGAGGCATCTCTAGATTCCATGATTGTATTTACATGAATATCAGTTATATCAGACTTGAATACCAAAAATCTATAGGCACTACTATTTTGGGCTGGCCCTAAATAGTAACAATCTACTGTTTTTGGTCCAAGTTTGACTTCCTTGGGAGGCGGAACTGGAACTTTTGCCAAGCACCCCCACACTTTGAGGTATTTAAAACTTGGTTTGTGTCCTTTCCATATCTCATATGGAATTGTTCCTGTTTTATTATGAGGGACTTTGTTTAATATGTGATTAGACATATTTAAGGCTTCCCTCCACAAGTTCGTCGGCAGACCAGAAGTTAAAAGCATGGCGGTAATCATGTCTTTTAACGTTCTGTTCTTCCTCTCGGCTACACCATTTTGTTGTGGTGAATATGGAGCTTCTGATCAACATTTTTGCCATCTTCATCTCTATCGAGATGAATCATTGTGCTCATAGGAGTTGGTTTGGCAGCAGTGTTTTCCAGACCGAAACGTTTGATTAAATTATAACAGTATTTTTCTTGATTAATAAAAATTCCATTATCAATTTGTTTAATTTGCAATCCAAGAAAATATGACAATTCTCCCATATGAGACATTTCAAATTCATTTGTCATTATAGTTGAAAATTCCTGACATAGTTTTTCATTTGTCGAGCCAAAAATGATATCATCAACATATATTTGAATTATTAAAATATCTTTATTAGTTTTCTTAATAAAAAGCGTTTGATCTACTTTACCAATTTCAAAACCAGATTCTAATAAATAGCCTTTAAGACGATCATACCAAGCACGTGGTGCTTGTTTTAAACCGTATAACGCCTTTTTGAGTTTATATACATGATCCGGAAATTTTTCATGATTAAACAAAGGTGGTTGTTCAACAAAAACATTTTCTTTCATGAATCCAATTAAAATGCACTTTTAACATCCATTTGATACAGTTTAAAATTATGAAAACACGCGTAAGCTAATAAGATTCGTATAGCTTCAAGTCGGGCGACCGGAGCAAACGTCTCTTCATAATCAATTCCTTCTTCTTGATTATATCCTTGTGCAACTAATCTAGCTTTATTCATGGTTATATTTCCTAGTTCATCTGCTTTATTTTTAAAAACCCATTTAGTACCGATGACTGATTGATCACTGGGTCTAGGAACGAGTTCCCAAACTTCGTTTCGTTCGAATTGATTTAGTTCTTCTTGCATGGCAAGAATCCAGTAGTCATCAGTTGAAGCTTCTTTTATATTCTTAGGTTCTATGTTAGAGAGAAAAGCTACATGACCAACTTGATTTAGTTGATGTCTGGTTTTAACATTCGTATTAACCTCTCCAATTATATTTTGCACAGGATGATCTCTTAAAATTCTAGGTGGAGATTTTATTATATTAGGAATAATGTTTGTATTGGTTTCATGAATATCAAAATTTTCATTTGTATTACTATTTTCATTCTGAGTAGTTTCATCATCAGAATCAATAGTAACAATTGGATTTATATTTTTAAAATTTTCGTTGAAAGAAACATGTAAGCTTTCTTCAATAATTTGAGTTCGTTTATTATAAATTCGATAAGCCTTGCTTCGTTCTGAATATCCAACGAATACTCCTTCATCGGATTTTGGATCGAATTTGCCTAGCTGACCTTTAGTATTTAAAATAAAACATTTAGAACCAAAAACTTTAAGATATGCAATATTTGGTCTTCTTCCATTTAGAAGTTCATATGGAGTATTCTTAGTTAATGGTGGAATAGAAACGCGATTCAATACATAACAAGCAGTAGCCACAGCTTCTGCCCAAAAGTGTTTCGATAAAGTTGTTCCATTTAGTAAAGTTCTTGCACATTCTTGTAACGTTCTATTTTTCCTTTCTACAACTCCATTTTGTTGTGGTGTTCTAGGAAATGAAAAATTATTGTTAATACCTTTCTTGTTACAAAATTGTTCAAAATCTTCATTTTCAAATTCGCCTCCATGATCACTTCTTATATTTTTAATTTTCAAAGTTTTAATATTTTGAATTCTTTTAACAAAAACTTTAAAATTATCAAAAGTATCACTTTTATTTTTCAAAAAGAAAATCCAAGTATATCTAGAGAAATCATCTACAATAACAAATACATATCTATTATGATTAATAGACTGCACTTGAGTTGGACCAAAAAGATCCATGTGTAAAAGTTCAAGTGGTTGTTCTGTAGATATTACTTTCTTTGATTTAAAAGAAGATTTTGTTAATTTTCCTAATTTACATGCATCGCAAAATATATTAGTTTCGAATTTTATATTGGGTAAACCTTTAACTAATTTATTATTACCTAGTTTGTTGATAGTATTAAAATTGATGTGACAAAATCTTTTGTGCCAAAGACAAGAATCATTTTCTTTAGCCACTAGACACAAATTTGAACCATTATTAACATTCATATTTAAGATATAAATGTTTTTATCTCTTTTTCCTTCGAAAATGGTGTTATGATTTTTATCAAAAATATTACATTTATTTTCTGAAAAAGTTATATTAAAACCTTTATCGCATAGTTGACTAATACTTAATAAATTATGTTTTAAATTTTTAACTAATAAAACATCAGTAATGAGAGGTAAATTAGAGGTACCGTTGCTATTGACATTGCCTTTGCCGATGATATATCCTTTTGAGTTATCTCGAAAGGTGACTGCTCCTCCATTTGAGTATATAATGTTTGACAAAATTTCTTTGTTTCCAGTCATGTGTTTTGAGAAACCGCTATCTAAAATCCATTTTCCTCTCTTCTTATGTGGTACCTGCAAAAAGTTTATAAAAAGTTGGTACCCAATCTTTTTAGGGTCCTAAGAGTTAGATCTTAGGAAGCCAAACCCATACGGGTTCAGAATTCCCTTTATAAACATAATTTTTGTTATTATGAACAGTTTCCATAAACATTTCGATATGTTTATTCCTTATCAAGACATTATTTGTTTTTGGAATCCATATCTTAATGGTTTTAGTATTTGGATAAACTGTTTTCTTAATATCTTTCTTAATTTTATTATTAATCCTACTTTTAGCAAAAATATTTTGTTTCTTAAATCCTAGTCCAGATTTATTGTTAGAGGATTGAGAGTTTTCTAGTATACTAGAAAGATTTTCTCTTCCTTTATTGAAATTAGAATTTTTTTTAGAAATATCATCAAATTTTATTTTAAGACCAGATTTTTCTAACTCTAAATCCTTAATCTTAGAGTTTAAACTATTATTTTCGAAAAGTAAAACATCATTTTTATTTTTCTGAATTTCTAGTTCTTCAGATATTGACGTAATTTGAGAAGATAAGTTAGAATTCGATTGTTGAGAAATTTCAAGTTCTTCTTCCAATATTATCTTCTCATCTTTCAACATATCTACTTCTAAAACTGTTCTATCTAACTTTCTTTGCAACTCCTTATTTTTCTTTTTAAGTTGTTTTGTAAAATTTACTAATTCAGAATTTATTTCAATTAAATCTTCAAAAGTAAAATCACTTACATCGTCTGACGAAGCCATGAAGCATACATTTGCTTGTTCATTATCACTTTCACTCTCTAATGAGGATGATGAGTCAGTGTCGTCCCAAGTGACTGAGAAAGCTTTTCGTTTGGTTTTGTCCTTCTTGAAGTTATTCTTTTTACGATCTGGACAATCCTTCTTCATGTGTCCTTTCTTATAACATTCATAACATTCCATTGTTGAAGATGATGGTTTGCTGCTATTGGAATTGTTGTTGGAATTATTTTTGTTTCCCTTGAATTTGTTTCTGTTGAATTTCAAAAACTTTTTGAAATTTTTAGCGATCATTGCCATATCTTCATTATCTGAGTCGGAATCATCTTTTTGTTCTTGGAATGCTACATTTTTCTTTTCTTGTGCTCCATTTCTTTTTGCCTGCAAATTTACTTCGTAGGACATTAAATTACCTATCAATTCTTCTGGTTTTAATGTTGATAAATCAGTTGCTTCTTCAATAGCTAGGACTTTTCGTTCCCATTCGTCCATTAAAGAATTTAAGATTTTAGTAACAACATCAAAATCAGTAAACTTTTGTTCTAATGATAATAAAGCATGATAAATATCCTGAAATCTAGAGTACATGTCGTTTTTAGATTCATTTGGCCTCATTTTAAAATTTTCAAATTGATGTTTTAACATAGAAATTTTGCTTAATTTAACTTTGTTCGTTCCTTCATGCGAATCTTTAAGAGTTCTCCAAATTTCATAACCGGAAGTGCACATGCTAACTCTATTGAATTCATTTCTATCTAATGCACAAAATAAAATATTCATAGCTTTTGCATTTGATGTATCATCTAGTTTTTGTGTGTTACTCCATGTTGAGTATTCTCCAGTAGGAATTGTGTACTCACTTTGTATAATATTCCAGATATCAAATCCACTCGATTGCATATAGATTCTCATTCTAGTTGACCAATAATTGTAATTTATACCATTGAAAAGTAGAGGTCGTGAAGTTGATTGACCTTCTGTGAAACTAGAATTAGTGTTAGTGTTAACATCGTTAATTTGTGTGGTTGCCATATTACTAAAAAATAAATATCAAATAACTTTGTGATGGTTATAGGATAACCTTGCTCCGATACCAAATGAAAGTGTACGTGCAGTACTAAGGATCGTGTAATATGGTATATAAATGCGGAAATTGATAATAGCAGTAAAATAAAAAAAAATTTAAAGTAAGCACACCAGGAATTTTTATACTAGTTCGAACTTCCCGTTCTACGTCCAGTCCCAGAATACCCTCTGGATTTAAACTGAACCCCTCACTTAACCCGGAGGAATAGGTATACGACACCTGACCAGCCGAACAGGAATTTTTCCGCCTCAACAACCGAAGAGGACTTCACCTTAATACAAATAGTTTGTTGACGAATGTGTTCTGAATAACACTAATTGTCTTTTGATAGTACAACTTCCCTATAATCAAATCCTCAAGAGTATATGTGTGTGTGAAGATTTAGAAGGAAGATAATCACGTAGAATCGAAGTATATGAATTAATTCAAGGATTCTAGTGATATTGAATAAGAATGAAAGCTTTTATTTGCCGAAATGAATAGAGAATAGATTTCAGAAATATAAACAAGAATCGGTTATTGTAGAAGTGAATTGAATATGTTTATATAGTTGTAGAAGAGTTATAATCTTTCATGAAGAGTTTCAGTCAACAGTTGTGTCCATATCTCTTGAAACAAAGGACATTCCTCTTCATGAAATGATCGCATCTCTTCAGTAAACTAGCCGTTATTCTCTGGTCAGTCGACTGAAAATTCTGGCCGGTCAGCTGAATTTAAAAATCGTTCAAAACAGAGTGTAGCTGTGCACATGACACAGGGTCGGTCGACCGAGGATCCTGGTCGGTCGGCCGACCTGGTGTTATTTGCACAGTGTACACATTTTAATATAAATTGTTTTGTGTGTGTGTGTGACTACTTGAGGAATGATTTTAACAATATTCTAAGACTCAAAATAAAATATTCATACTAAAATTTATAGTCTTGTCTCCTTTGTAGTGTGCAATATATGGTTATTCTCCTTTTTGTCGCTTTCGTATAGTATTCTCGTCGTATGATCTCTGAAGCTTGTGTCATGAATCAAAACTCATGAATCAACATCCTGGGCCACATAGTTTCTGAAAATGGGATTTCGGTCGATCCAGCTAAGATCGCCGTAATCAATGTAAGTTCTATCCTATTCGCTATTTCTATTCAATCCCTCTTATCCCTTTCTAATTTGAAATTTATCTACAGGATTGGGAGACTCCCAAAACTCCTAGTGATATCCGTAGCTTCTTGGGCTTGGCTGGTTATTATCGTAGATTTATTGAGCACTTTGCCCGGATTTCTGCCCCACTTACTACTTTAACTCGAAAGGATGTCAAGTTTGTTTGGAGTGATAAGTGCGAATCAGCTTTTAATAAGTTGAAGAGTAAGTTAACTTCAGCTCCAATTCTTGCGGTAATCGATGGAAGTGAAGGATTAACTATCTATACAAATGCTTGCCGAGAAGGTTTAGGCGCTGTTTTTATGCAAAACAGAAAGGTTATTGCTTATGCTGGCCACCAGTTGAAGATCCATGAAGTAAACTATGCAACTCATGATCTAGAGCTTCTTGCAGTTGTATTTGCTTTGAAACTGTAGAGGCATCATCTTTTGGGAACTAAATTTGAATTATTCTCTGATCATAAGTCCTTGAGATATATCTTTTTTCAGAAGGATTTGAACCAGAGACAAGTCCGATGGCTCGAATTCTTAGCTGCATATGATCTCGACATCAATTATACTCCTGGGAAAGAAAATGTTGTAGCTGATGCTTTGAGCCATAGCAAAGCATTGTCATGTTGTAATCTTGTATAAGGCATGCTATTTCAGCTTGTTATCTCCCCATCTCTTATAGATCGCATCAAAGCTAAGCAATATGAGGACACCTTGCTCTATCGCATGAAGGAGTTAGTTCTTGGTAGATTTGGAAATGCTGACAGTAAAGTGGGAGCACAGATAGATAGTAATGGAGTTCTGAGGATTGACAACCGTATTTGTGTTCCTAATGTCGATGGATTGAGACAAGAAGTGCTTAGAGAAAACCATCAGTCATCACTTTCATTTCATCCTGGTGTCACTAAGATGTACCGAAATATGAAGCGTTTATATTGGTGGAGTGGGATGAAGAGAGATATTTCTGTATATGTCAGTAGATACACCACTTGCCAGCAAGTCAAGGCCGATCACCGGAAGACGGCAGGATTACTTCAACCCCTAGAGATTCCGTGTTGGAAATGGGATCAGATTTCTATGGACTTCATTGATGGATTACCAAGGACCAGAAAAGGTAACGAGAGTATTTGGGTGATTGTTGATAGGTTGACCAAATCTGCTCACTTTATTCCGGTTAAGACCACTCGTACTGCTTTGAGTTTGGCCGAGATATATATGAGAGAGATTGTTAGACTTCATGGAGTTCCATCTAGTATTGTGTGCGATAGAGACCCTTTATTCACTAGTAAATTCTGGAAGGCATTTCAGGACGTCTTGGGTACTAAACTGAATCTGAGCACAACTTATCATCCTCAAACAGACGGCCAAACTGAAAGGGTGAATCAGATTTTGGAGGATCTACTCCGAGCTTGCATAATTGATTTCGGTGGATCTTTGGAAGACCATCTCCATTTGGTTGAATTCACTTATAATAACAGTCATCAGGTAAATCAGAAATTTTCAAATTGTATAAGTAAAATTGAATTGAAATTTAACTATCTTTATAATCAGGCAAGTATCGATATGGCACCGTTCGAAGCTTTATATGGACGGCCATGCAAATAGACAGCTTGTTGGATTGAGCCTGGTGATCGATTGGTTCTTGGCCCAAATATGATTATAGAAGCATCCGAGAAGGTTAATGAGATCAGAAGAAAGATGAAGACCGCACAGGATTGGCAGAAGAGCTATGCAGATAGGCGTTGAAGAGAGTTGGAATTCCAGGTTAGGGATGAGGTATTCCTTAAGGTATCACCTTTGAAGAATGTTATTCGATTTGGTCGTAGAGGGAAGCTAGCTCCTAGATTTGTTGGACCATTCACTATCACTGAGACAATTGGTACACTAGCCTACAGAGTTGCATTGCCGGAGAAATTTGAGGGCGTGCACAACGTATTCCACGTTTCACATCTTCGGAAGGTTGTACATGATCCATCCATGACCATTCCTATTGCTCAGTTAGATGAGGTTGATATTGAGCCGGATTTGACTATAGAGAGGAGACCACTTCGTATTATTGATAGGGATACGAAGCAGCTTAGAAGGAAATCTGTTAGTCTAGTCAAAGTCCAATGGAGTCCCGATGATCGTGATTGTACTTGGGAAACCGAGGAGAGTATCCGGGATTCAAATCCAGAATTATTTGTTGAAGGTAAATTCCATTCTATATTCTATACTTTATTCGATAACCTATGATATGTCCATCGTATCTCTTTTATCTGTTCTTCCACTCTTTACCTTGTTCCTTTTCGAGGATGAAAAGTTTTGAGTGGGGGAGAATGTAACGACCCTGAAATTCCGACCCAATTTTAAAAATCATTATTTTAATATAAAATGTGAAACTTACATACGATTTCAATTAACGTCCAAACTTTGTTTCTAAATTGCGCCTAGATGGTTATAGATATGGGTAAAGTTTCATCGGAAAATACCGCAGTAAATTTCGTTCGCATTTTATTGCACATCAGTTCATTTTAAAACGTGAAAATTTTTATCTTCCGAACCTGAATATTTTTACATAGAAAAATTCTAAATCATCTTCTAACAAAGACGTCATTATTCGTTTTCAAAATTCGAACATCTTTCGCTCCGTCGATCTTATTCTTCTATGTTTTGCTGCATTCTCTATAATAGAAAATTCGATTTTTCACAAACAACTTCCGTTGCTATACAAACTTCACATTTGGAATGCGTCTAGATAGACATAGGCATACGCCAAATTGCATCGAATAATATGGAAGTAAATTTCGCTCGTCGCATTTGCATATTAGTTTAAATTTTATGTGTAAATTTTCTATCGTTCGAACTCAAATATTTTTCACAATGTTGCATAAGAAAAATATTCTGATCATGACGGCGCATTTCGTTTCGTCAAATTCCGCTTTTAATTGCTAGTAAAATTGTCGCTCGAGCAAATGGTTCAATAAGAATAACCACTTCGCAAACAATGTCAAACCATCAATATCTTCATACCGCTGCGTTCGCCTCGTCGCGCTGATCAAAATGGTATATTTATTTGTGTCAATCGGAGTTCGGCGTTGCAAATTATAATTGGTTAACGGATTACAAACTAGTCCGTTACGCAGCACAAACCGGTACCCAACTTTCCAACGTTCAAAATTCAAGGAGTCTATTCAGCTGTCTTGGAAACCCAATAGCCACCACTGTGCAAAATCATCATTGCCTTGACCTTGAACTCTGAACTCCTTTGTATATATCAGCTACCCTCTGCATTAATTGATTTTTCACTTCGCACTCAAACTCTCTGGTACGTGCTCCTTTCTTCTTGCCCTCTGCTCTTCTTTTCTTCTTCCTCTGTCATTTTCTTTTTTTGAAAAATTATTTTTCCAATATGAAACTTACTACCTAGCCCTGCTCCGCCCTACCCCAGCCTGCTCCGCCAGCCCATATCCGCCCCCCAGTCCGCCCAGCCTGCTTCCCCGCCTGCTCCCCAGCCCGCTTCCCAGCCTCGCCCAGCCCCTCCACCCAGCCCCGCTTCCCCCTGTCCGCCCAGCCCCGTCCCAGCCTATGCAGTTAAAGCGCTCGGTGGATTCAATGCGGTAGAGGTGCAAAAAGTCATAGCGGGGATGTAGCGAAGATATAGCGGGATATATCGGATTACTCTAAAATAGCATATAAATCCCATACTTGTTGTTTTTACAAATATATAGATAGTAATTATGTGAAAAATTAACATTCAATTGAATTATAATTAATACAAAAATAGTTTAAAATAAAAATATGTGCAAATGTATTGTAAATGAACGTAAAACTGTTATATAACTTAATTTAATTTAGTAGAATATTAGAGTATTATCATTTCTAAACATATATCAAAAATTCAATGAAATTAATTAATTTCATAATTTTTATAGCGTATAAATATCATTTTTCAATCCAATTATTTATAGATAATATAGCTGAAATAGTGGAATATAGCGGAAATAACGGGATATAGCGGAAATAGCGAGGATTAAAGCGGAAAGGCTATATGTTGGGGATATATGGAAAAATCGTAGCGGTAGGAATCCGCTATAAGATATATCGGAGTTATAGCGGGGATATAGCGGGGCATTAACTGCACAGGTCCCAGCCCCGCTCCCCCAGCCTGTTGTCCCAGCCCCGCGTCCCCAGCCCGCTCCAGCTCCCCTGTCAGCCCAGCCCCGTCCCAGCCCCGCTCCCCCAGCCTGCTTCCCCGCCTACTCCCCAGCCCGCTTCCCCGCCTACTCCCCAGCCCGCTTCCCAGCCTCGCCCAGCCCCTCCACCCAGCCCCGCTTCCCCATGTCCGCCCAGCCCCATCCCAGCCCCGCTCCTCCAGCCTGCTGTCCCAGCCCCGCGTCCCCAGCCCGCTCCAACTCCCCTGTCCGCCCAGCCCCGTCCCAGCCCCGCTCCTCCAGCCTGTCGTCCCAGCCCCGCGTCCCAGCCCGCTCCAGCTCTCCCAGTCCGCCCAGCCCTGCCCCAGTCCGCCCGCGTCCCCAGCCCGCTCCAGCTCCCCCAGTCCGCCCAGCCCTGTTCCCCAGCCCGTCCCAGCCCCGCTCCGCCCAGCCGCTTCGCCGTCACCGTTGTGCCTCGCATTGGCCGCAAATCGTGCTCAGTGCACCTCTATTTTATATATAAGTATATATATAAAAAACTGTTATATTATATGGCATTATATACTTTGGAACTTAGGCTTCCATTCAGATTATCGGATCTATCTAGTTCTTTACTTTGGTATGGTTTATATATATATTCAATCGATATATATATTGCAATGAACAGATTATTGATTAAATTATTTGTTTGATTGCAGTTGTATTCGTTTTGCGTCATGCTTGTTAGGGTCTATTTCATCTATTCGTCTTCGTGCTTCGTCATCTTCTCTAACCACGCAAGGTGAATATTTCATTCATGACTCAACCTATTATGCTATGAAAATCAAGTGATAATTGTTGTTTATATTAATTTGGATATTAAATTGTTGATTGTTAAAATTGTTGAAATAAAATTGCTATACAAGTTAAAATGGAGTATTGATAGAACTTAAATTTTCTAAATTGACACCATGTATTGTTAAAAAGATTTAATGTGATAAATTGTGATTTGATGTTGGTTTATGGTAAATAGTTATGACAATAAAAATTGTTATGAGATGTTGAAATTGGTTGTTAAAAATAAGCAATAATAAATCTGAAATTGAATGTGATATAGGATAGTTAACGATTTAAAATGTATGATTGATGTAGTAAAGTGATAATAGTCACCAAGTGAAAACCATAATGTAATAATCTTTAATCTGCATGAAACGATGGTGTGGATTCTAGGAATAATTATATTAATTTGCATAAATGACAAATGTAAGTTAATACGATTATTTCAGGATTATTTAAATAAATTGTTAAATTGTTATGTATGTTTGCTATTGCTTGTTTATTTACTTTGACACCATCCCAGTTATCACACTAGAAGTTCCCTTTGCTATGCTTTGTTTTATATTGAATGATATTGGGTTGAAATGATAAATACTCAATTAAACAACTTGGCCTAGGATAGATAATTAAAAATAAGAAACCCGATTGGTCAACAAAAATTATTTTTGAAATTGAAATCTATTTGAAATTAAGGAATGAACTTAACAATTTGTTGGAAAGTATGTAACGAACTTAATGGATTTAATTAATGGATTAAATCGAAATAAATTAATAGGAATAAATTAATGGAGTTTAATTGAAACGGATTAATAAACCTATTTAATTGAATAAAATGAATTGGCAAATTTATTTGAAATGAGATTTAAAAACAAGGAAGTTTTAGAATTTAATAATTTGAAAATTTATTAGGTTTGTTAGATTTAGATTTAAAATCGGTTTTAATTAAATAGATTTGAAACTTGTCATAAATTAAGTTTGAGATGTAGAAAATTTGACTTAAGTGGAATACGAAACTAACTAAAGTTTTATGGATTTAATTTAGTGATAATTTAAATTTAAAACGATTTTAAATTTAATAAAATTGATTTAATCAAATTTATGATTATGGTTAATTTAACGATGAATGTAAATACGAATTGAAATGAATAGAATTTGGTTTAATGATGAGAACTAAAAATTTACCACTAAATCAAATTAATTGGAATATTAACTAAATTTAGGAAGTGAAATTTAGATCTTATAAAATTGAACAGGAATACTTAATTTTATTGTTAACTCGAATGTTGAACTAAAGATTGCATTTGGGAAGAGGTTTTTAATATCCGAATAAATTGAATCGTGAAATGTCAAATTTTGGAAGTCAAATTTGCACCTTGACTTTTGGACTTTGATTTGTTTAAACGTTAATTTAACCGACCATCGGGTAGTGAATACGTAGTTATTAAAGAGACCGGGATCGGGAATGGACATACTCTCTGTCGATACCGAAAATCACTTTAATAACTATTATACGCGGAGTATTGATCCAGAACGAAGTGGATGTTTTGATGAACGCGTTGACTGAAGAAAGAGAACGATATTGGATGACCCCTGACATGACTAAAACAGGAGCCGCGTCGGGCCATTGAGGTTCGCCACCTCTAGCGGACACACTTCTTCGATACCATATCTATTACTTTTGTGATTCGATTTGGGTGCACCCCTTGATTTGGGAGTGTTGTTTCGCGGTGTTGAGGTAGTAGCTGCTATGCTCAACATCAGTCCGGATCATGCAACTACTAGTATCCTAGTTGGTATCGCCTCATGTACCTTGTCATACTGATTATCCTATTCGCGACCACTACGTTTTGGTTTGTACCTTAGTATATGGATTGCCCTCTGGTGACTTCCGGTTTTGGGGAAACTACGGTCTTGTATATACTCTTGGGAATAAAATGTGTTAAGGGGATTATGGTAACGCCTTAACACTATTTTAATATCGTACTTTACTGATTAGACATTATCTATCTATCATATTCTATTGTATATGTAGATAGTTTATCGGATCCTTAGAGATGTTTATTTTATTCATCTTTAAGTTATGGACTTTTTTCCTTGCACTTGATTTTCTTGTATAAGATTTTGAGTCCTGACTCGAGTGTTTCTTTTTGTATATGCTCGGGTCAGTCTGAAGCTATCCCGTTGCTGATCAAGGTTGGTTGAAGATGCTGAAGGCTTAGCATTTATCTTTATCAGTCTATTTCTATTCCTGTATTGATGTCCTAGTCTGTTGGACATTTATGTATTTTCTTTTAGTCACTTTATGTTAAGACATTGTTGTATTTTATGTAGTGGCTTCATGAACTGCTATTATGACGATGTATTTTCCGCTGCATTATTCTGTGACTGTTCTGTTACTGTGATGTTGTATTGATTCTCATTTACATTTATGTATTTATAATCCCATAATGATTCGTGTTTTGTATTATTTAAGTTGACATGTGTGGATTATTGTCAATTTAAATGGTCCAAATATACGGGTAGTTACAACAATAAAAGAGATAAGTCATTTACACATGTACGGGATCGAGGTCGGTCCCTAGGCATGCTCTGAGATGGTGATGAACCGCTATAATAAATGGATTTTAAACACTTAAATCTTCATTTATGCGATGAACATAACAGGTTGTGGTTATTGTTCCGATAGGAGAGACAAGGCAATAACTGCAAGGTGTAAGTCCCTTCGTCGGAGAGCGACATGATGGACTTGTACATGGATTATGCCCTCAACCGGAGAGCCGAGGCCAAAGAAAGGAAGTCAGTATGGAATTGTTCACTTTATGTCCCACCCGGAGAGTCAGGGACTGGAGTGCAAGAAGTGAGTCGCTTCACTGGAGAGCGACATGATCAACTCACTTATCGTTGTTCTCCCTTTCATCTAAGAGTGACTGGATAGGGTCCGGCAAGAGCCCGGAGAGTCTATGATCGACCTAGAAAGTCCAGGACATCACTTAATGTTCAGGGACACTGAACCGAAGTGTAGGAAGTAATGCTGCTTCATTAGAGAGCGACAAGATCGACTCACTTATCGTTGTTCCCCCTTCATCGGAGAGTGATAGTACGGGGTCCAGCAAGAGCCCGGAGAGGCTATGATCGGTACAGGAGGATCACGACCTCGCTAAATAGCCCCAAAGGGCCAGAGTGCAGGAGGTGAGTAGCTTCATCGGAGAGCGACAGGATTAGCTTACTTGTCGTTAAGTTTGGATTGAGATTAGCAAGGGTCCGGAGAGACCATCGATCAGTCCGGAGAGATCATGAACTCAGATAACGATCTAGAGAGATCATGGACTGGCTTACTGTTTTCTAGGATTTCCAACGGTTATGAATTTAGATATTGACTAGGAGAAATCGCGAACCTGGAAATTGACCCAAAGAGGTCACACACTTGGATATCATCTTGAAGAGGGCACGGGTTTGGCTAACGATCCGGAGGGATCAAGGACTTAGGATGATAAACCGGAGAGATCAAGGCGTTGGACTTGGCGAACAATCTGGTAAGGTTATGGATTTGGTTGATAGCTCTGGATGGATGTGGATTCGGAATTGGCCATCGACTCGGAATAGTCATGGATTTCATTAACGGATTCCCTGTGGACACGAGACAGCTCACGGTGATTTGGCATAGCATTGGATTAGATTCTAGATTGGATACTTCGGCTACCGATGGATTCTGGACTTTAGACTTATGGCAATTCAAAATAAGCCTTCCTACCACAAGACATGTTTTGGGGGAAAATGATATATCTCAATTTGGCCAAGTAGTATACCAATGGATTTGGCACAACAGATTCGAACGGATGACACCTTGGAATTGGCAAAGTATGAATTGGCACTTTCCTTAGGCAAAGGATCAGATCGGATTAATATGTATGGATCGCTCAGATTGGCAGCGCAACTCAATGATGGCCCTCAATGAACAATGCATCAACTTGGGAAACGACTTTGGAAACATGAAGTGGAGGATTATGGGGACCCACACGAGGGATCGCTAGGCCCGACCATGCCTGGAAGAAGGGTCGACCTCTCTTAGTAGTGAGTGATCGGCCTAAATTTTTTAAGTTTAGGTCGTCTTGGCCTGGAGATTTTAGATCCGGATTTTGAGCGAGATATTTCGATGGCTTCCCCTATAAATACATCAGGCATAGTTCATTGCAAGGGATCTTTTTTTTGGGTCTCTTCATCTTCTACCTAAGCTATACTCCGCCATTTTTACTCTTGATTTTCATGGATTGTAACTGTAAAGAAGAGTATAAATCAATAAAAGGAAATTTTTTAGTGTGGACGTAGGCTGGAGTCACCTGAACCACTATAAATCCACTTGTTCATTTACTTTCTTACTATTTGAATTTGATTTCTTCATATTTATTTCTCTACTATATTCTTTTTATGATTGGATATTTGATCTTTGGTGCTTTCACTTACTGCTTGGGTATTGGGGGCCATTTTTTCCATCAATAGGAGGCGTTATCTTTTGGGGGAACAATTTAGTTATGCTTGGATCATAAATCTCTAAAGTATCTATTCTCCTAAAAATAATTTGAATTTGAGACAACAAAGGTGGATAGAGTTCTTGGCGTTGTATGATTTCAGTATTTCCAATACTTGAGCAAGGGCAATGTAGTAGTCGATGCCTTGAGTAGGAAACATGCAAAGTTTAGTGCTATATTTTTTGAATGGAAGCACTTGGAATTCACTTGTGCATATGATTTGCAACCTTCATCGAACCTTACACTAGGGCTATTAGCGGCTTTAGATATTCAGCCTTCGATTATGGACTGTATTGGTTCAAGTCAGAAGCAAGACACAAAGTTATTGGGAATTTTTGAGACACTGAATAGAGGAGAGCATTCAAGTCTTTTGGACCGTTATTTTATTGATTCTAGGTGATGGCTATGAAAAGATAGTAGGTTGTTTGTTGCTATACTTAAGGAGTTGATTGATATGGTACTAGCAGAATCCCATCGTTGTGGGACAATAATTCATCCCAGTACTGACAAAAAGTACCATGATATAGTCTATTGGCCAAATATGAAAAGGCATGTAGCGGAGATTGTTTCCAAATTTGTGACTTGATAAAGATTAAAGGTTAAGCAAAGGAAGCTTGGTGGATTATATAGCCTTTGGATATTCCATAGTGGAAATTGAAGAGCATCTCCATTGATTTTATTAATGGACTACCTAGGAGTAGAAGGGGGAATGAGAGTATTCGGTCATCATCGATCGACTAACTAAATGTGCTCATTTTATTCCAGTTAGGAGCATGAGGATAGCTGCACTTTGGTGACCTTGTATGTGAGGGAGATAGTTCGTTTTTATGGAGTTCCTTCTCTTATTTTAACTGACCGAGATCCTCTTTTCATTACTGACTTTAGGAGGAGTATTCAAGAGGCATTAGGCACTGAACTAAATTTGAGTACCACATATCATCCATATATGGACAGGGAGACAGAGAAGCTGAATCAGGTATTGGAGGATTTGCTATGAATGTGTATTTTGGAATTTGGAGGTTCTTAGGAGGATCTCTTATCGTTAGCAGAGTTTGCATATAATAGCTGCTATCTGGCAAGCACTATAATGGCACTAGTTGAGGTATTGTATGAGAGGCTATGTAGTTCTCCATCTTAGTGGGACATTGTAGACAGAATCATTCTTTGACCATATATGATTAGAGAAATTTCTAAAAAGGTAGATTTGATCTGTAGACTGATAAAGACTATACATGATAGTAGAAATCATATGTTGATAGGAGACACAAGGAGTTGGAGTATGTAGTGGGTGACATGGTCTTTGTGAAGTTCTCGCCACTTAGACATGTTAAGAGGTTTGGCGGTTTGGGAAAGCTAGCGCCAAGGTTTGTAGGGCCTTTTTCGATCTTGGAAAGAATAGGGAGGTTAGACTATAGAGAGAAGCTTCTTGAAAAGTTGGTGAGGGTTCAAATATCTTTCATGTGCCACACTTGCAAAAGTGTTTATATGATACAGCTACTATAGTCAAGTGAGTCAGTTAGAAGAGGTTGAAGTGAAGAAATAGTCAATTGCTCGTTGTGCACCCACTCGCATTGTTGAGCCTGGGACAAAGCGACTCTATAGTAAAGTGATTAAGCTATTTACAATCCAGTGAGGAGATGATCCAGCAAAGAGTATGTGGAAGTCCGAGGAGAAAATCTATGCTACCCATCCAGAGCTCTTTTTTGTTAAGTTCTATTTAAATTAGTACGATCACTTGAATGCATAGTATTTAGCTTAGTATATTCCATAGGTACGAGGTTTGGATGCTAAGTATGGATGTGAACGTGTCATATGGATATGTTTTGGATGATGGTTGCTAGTGGATGTATTTTATTAGTTAGTACTACACATATGGACTGATACGTTCATCTTGGCCTATTACGTACATTATCTTGTCTATTTTATTATATCACTTTATATGCATAATGGGTTTTGTAATTTTACATATGTATCGAATGGTTTCTCATCCATATAGAATTGCAAGTATATAGGACGTTGCGTACATTTTGGATACATGGCATAAGAAATTATGTTTCAGGAGGTCGACTACTTTAAGAGACAACCTAATTTTGCTTTATTTATTTGCTCATATGCATTCCATAAATATGTGTACATGCTGCAATAGAAATTTTGAATTTTAGGACAATGTTTGCAAATGGTTGATGGTTGAGTAGATGGTTGAAGATAATAATTTTGATGAGCAAGTTACATTTTTTTGTCCTTAGAGATTTCGAGGATGAAATCCTTTTAAGGGAGGGGAATGTTACTCTCGAAAATTTCAATAATATATTAAAAAATTAAAAAGGGTAAAAATGTAATTTGACATAAAAGGGGTAAATATTAATTTGTCACAAAAATTGGAATAGGCCTCGGGACCTATTCCACTATGTTTGGAATATTGTTTACAGTCAGAAAACATATATAACTCGATGAATTTGATAAAACGGGTCAGAATTAGCGAAAATTTGACCTAGTGACATTTCCGTAAATAATAAGTTTGAGATTAAACCTATTAACCCTAATTTTTAACTATAAATATAAACCTAACCCTCACTTCATTTCATTCTAACCTTAGCCGTAGCCTAACTAATTTTATACATTCTTTTTTGCTTCCTCCTCCTCCTCCTTAAAACTTCTAAAATCTAAACACTTTTCTATTCTCTTTTTCAAATTTCTAGATCGAGAATAAAACAAATAAAATTTAAAGAAGAGAAAAGGGATTAGAGAAAATTGAAAAAATCAAAGGATAGAGGAAGTGAACACAAATTCGAATCAGACTAGATGGGGATTTCAAGAGAAAGAGAAGGAAAGATAAAGAGGTGAGTGTATTTATCTAAGACATGCATAAGATGTAGATAAGTGGTTAACTTTCATTTATATACCTTCTTAGAATTAAAAATATGATTTTTAATCTTGAATCAATGCTTTTATACAAAAAAATGAAGCAATGGGAAAACACTAGATAATGAATTTTGATAGGATACTCATTGTTGTTTGCACAAAAAATGGACAAACACCTCAAAGTTGTATGACTTAGTAGATCTTATGTTATTCCTAGTAATTTGAGTGATTTATGCAAATACGTAAAAAACAGGGGCTAAACTGTAAAAAGACACGCAGATTTATAGTGGTTCAGCCAGAATGTGCCTACGTCCACTTTATATGTTATTTCTCTTCTTTTTTTTATGATTACAAGTACAAAGTTTTGATACAAGTAAAAGAAAGTTGTTTGAAGAGTTCCTTCCGTGCTTGAGCTCTCAAACTTGTCCGCCATTGTTGTACCCCTGCCCCTCTATTTATAGAGTGAGGCTGGGGGCAGGGGTCTTGGATGTATATAGCTGCTGGCGGGCCTGGGCTGAGGCAATCTGGCCTGGCGCATCTTGGTTCGGCATCCCTTGATTCGGTGGAAGGAGTGCAAAGGTTTGATGCCGTTTCATTCGGTGGAGGGCTTGGACCGGTGGGAAGTTGGTCCGGTGTAGGCCGGTTCGGTAGTTGTTGGAGATGTTACTTGGTTCGGCAGCATTGGTGAGGTTTGGTTCGGTGTGGAGTTTGGACCGGTGGTGGGATTGTGTGGTTGATTCGGTAGTGCTTCGTTCGGTGGTGAACGGATGGGAGTTGTGGCTCGGCAAGGCTTGGTTCGGCGGCTGAGGAAGGGAGAGGTGTGGTTCGGTGATAGGGTCGAAACGTACCCAACATTTGCCCCCCAAAGCGGGGCGTATGACGGCATACGTTGTGCTTTGTTTTGTCTCGAGTGACCGTATTCGGTACCTGAGCCGAACCGGATGGTCCGGTCATACATTCTTCCCTTATAAATAGGGGGCTTAGGCCATCGCTTTTCCTATCTGTCGAATTATAGTGTTAGCCGGACCAAGTTATTAGCCGAATCAAGTTATCAAATAAATCAAGCATTCTAGCCGGACCAAGTAATTTAGCCGAACCAGGTACGATTATTTCTGCCGAATGAACTACTGAGTTGTACTACCGAATGAACCATCGAGTTGTGCCACCGAATGACCTATTGAGCAGTGCCACCGAATGACCTATTGAGTTGTACTACCGAATGAACTATTGATTTGTATGCTTTGGACTTTAAGTGAAATTCCAGACTACATTGTTTGTATGCTCTAATGATATACTTTCCCTGTGTTTGCAGATAATGTCTCAAAGAGTGGAAACCCGATCAGGTAAAAGGAAGTCCGGGGGCGAAGGAGAGTCCTCGGCCGTGCCCCCAGCTCAATCAGGATCGGAGCGTCATGGGCCCGCCCCAAGGTCATTAGTGGATGGACATGGTCCCCAGGAGCTGCTGGATTCCCCGCCCGACTGCTTTCCTAGCTCTCTCAAAGAGGAGCAGCTCGATGTTATATCTCGTTCCTTTGGGATCGATAGAGCCCTCATGCTGTTGCCGGGCCCAGGAGTCATGCCATACAATCCTCCCGAAGGGTACTTTGCTTATAGTAGGTACCATTGTATGTGTGGTGCTATCCCGCCTCTCAATGCTTGGGTAGTCAGCTTCCTCACGTATCTAAAGGTGGCCCCATTCCAGCTTCAGCCCAACTCTTATGCCATACTGGTGAGCCTTTTCGTCATCTTTCAGAGGAGGTACGGGCGCCCTCCTTCCAACCGGGAGATCCGGTACTTATATAATTTGAGAGGCTACAAGAAAGGATCCCCATACATTAGCTTGGAGTCAGCCGTGACCTTCAAACCGGTCTTGGATCTGTACTCTAAATTCAGCATGTTCAAGAAAGAGTGGTTCTTTGTTAGGGACGACTCCGTTTCAATCCGGCGCTTTACCTCTGGATGTAAGTTGATGCTTTTACTTATAATTTCTATTCCGATTGCGATGCTTCTTCTCATACTTTCTCATTTTTGCTAGCGACAGGTGGCTTTCCGGTTGTGGAGACTGACCGCCTGGTTCAGACGGTGGCTGAGATAGAAGCCATTCTTGGGAAATATAGATCATCTGCCTTCTTGATTAGAAATGTGATTCTTCTGGAATATAACTTAATCCTTCTGCAGCAGTCTGTAGTTAAGCTGAGGGAAACGGCGGAGGAGAGGGCGGCTGCTCAGACCAAGGAAGGTGTTACGGCAGAGAGTAGCAAGAGGAAACCTTTCACAAAACCTCCAGCTGTCGGAGGTAAGAAACTCAAGAAATCGGACGGTCCCTCCCCCAGCAATTGTCCACTTACCCGGGAGGAGGAAGACATAGAGGAGGAAAGAGGCGAGGGTGGAGATGGTCGGGATGGTGACAAAGGTGGCGATGGCATCGGGGCCCTACTTCCTGGGCAAGCGGGCGAGATTCAGGAGTGGACGGATGATGCGTTCCACCAGGCTTTTGAGGGGTTGGATGAGGATCCGGCTTTGGTAGAGAAGACCGGGAAGGCGGACAAAGCCGGGACTGGTGCAAGTGAGTCTTCTCCGACCATTCCAGCCAAGGTGGCTCCGACGACTCAAGGTGAACTCTTGACTCCTGCATGCTTCATTAATGATAGGGACTTAGGAATATTTTATGACCCGCTCCCGTCCTGGAATGAAATCCAGGACTTATTGCAGTATCCCACTCCTCCCCAGGGTTTGTACAACCACAGCTGTGTTTCTTTTCCTTTTTTAACTTGTAATTTACCGCGTTTCTCGAATCGTATAGTGATGTAAGTTTGTGACACTTGTTCTTTATATCAGGAGCAGGCAAGACGTCCAAAGCTTCAGACCTTCGACACAGGCTTGAGCAATATAAACTTTCCAAAACTTCTGCTAAGCCGAAGCCCTCAACCCAACGCTCCGGGGATGTAGTCGGCTACCGTCCTCTTCTTGGGGTCATCGAAGAGGGTATTCAGCAGAGGAAGAGGAGTCATCCTTTATCCGAAACTTCGCCCGGTCCTCAGCCTCCGGCTCAGCCTCTTCATGATATTACTGAGGAGGGTAGCGAGTTTGCACCTTCTCCGCACCCGTCCGGAAACCCTTCGGTTATTCATATCGACCGTCCCGACTTGGCTCGTAATCCATTTGCGGGTCATCCTGATCTGGATCCAAGCTCTCATGATATTACTTTTGAAGAAGTCACTGGTGAACACCTTCTCCCCCGTAACCCCATGGTACGAGTACTTGATGAAGCCAAGTCCTTAGATCTCGATCTACTCACTACTCGTATAGTCACTATGGGAGACGAGGCCAAGGCTAATATTGATCGGGTGGCAGAGGAGACCAAGAAGCTGATGGGGCATCATGCTCGGCTGGTTAAGGCTGGAGAGGAGATTGGGAGCGCCAATATCCGACTTCGATTGGTGGTTTCGGATCAGGCCAAACAGCTTGCGGATCAGGATATTCAGATTTCTCAGCATGAGGCTGCTATTGGGCGACTAAGGAAAACCATGGAAGAGGCCAGTCGGGCCGAATTGCGGAAAATGGAAGCTACTTGCAAAGAGCGGATTGACATGGCTATTGCCACGGTGGATGAGGTTCGGAAAGCGGATCTCGAGCAGGTGGAGGAATTGTCCGAGAAACTTGAGGCTGCAGAGCTTGCTCAAGCTAAGTTGAGGGAAGAGATGGAGGTGATGCGGAGGTCCCTTCAGGCTGATTGCTCGAGATATAGATTGGAGAGAGACGCTGCCGTCGAAAGGTTGTCGGCTTCCGAGGCCCGGATGAGGGAGTTTGAGGAGAATGAGGGAATGATGGATGACATGCTCCAGGACATGTATTTCCGAACTTGGAAGCAGGGCAATCTCTCTTGGATGGATGATTATCCCAGGGTCATGGCTAAGATCTATCTTCGGGCTTTGGAAGAGGCCAAGGCCGATGCGGATAAAGATGGTGGCGTGGCCTTCAGCATGGATGCGGTCACTGCCCAGTTTGCCAAGGGGGAGAAGGTGGCAGTGAAGGAGGGTATGCGGTTGCTCGTTGTTGAGGAGGCCGGGGTGCAAGTGGATGATGACGACCAGAGTGGCCAGTAAGCTTATGCTGGTAAGTTTTCCTTTTCAGCTTCCCGATTAACTTGGTTGCTTATTACTAATGAATCCTTTTTATGACCGGACAGGCGGGCAACAGAGCAAGGACAAGACTCCGACGCAACCGGCTCCCTGATTAGACCTGGAAAATTCTTTTTGTAGGCTTGGAATGGTTGTATATGTTAGTCTTAAGACAGTAGAGTAACTTCTAAGTTGTAATTCTTGCTACTTGTGACAATCAACATTATTCTTGACGTGTAATTTTTTTTTTAACTTAAGCTGATTTTGTCGTTTCTTGAATATTTGTTGCTATTTCGACATATCGTATGAGAAATGTTAGCTATGTATATTCTTGTAATTAAATTGTGTTTGATGTTAGACTCTGGTTCTAAACCATAATTTTACGACTTGCAATATTAGCGTGTGGTGTGAACAAATTATAGTCATGTATTTGTACATAAAAGAAGAAAATACCGCCTTTCATGTTTTAATCGTAGATGGCAGTCTTGAATATCTTGTAGGACCGAGCATGGAATGTAGCCGAATGTCCTGCCACTGTGAGTCCCTACACCCATTGGCGAGTATCTCCTACTCTGTATCATGTACTTTAGGGATTGTTATAGGGGATAGGAAAAAAGCTTTTTAAGTAAAATTGAAATACGTAAAAAAGGTAAAACTTCCAATCACGGAAGGCCTTCGATGTGCTTAAGTTCGTGGCAAACGGGTTTTGTAGTCACTTTCCCTAGCCGTGGGTCTTGGAGACATTCGTCACCCATCTTACGCCTCCGCGGGGAGTTAATTCTTTTTTACCACAGCCGCACTTAAGACACATCGGAGCCGAGATCGCGCACAGTAACTACCCGGGCCATTATGGCCCGTAATCGTGGGTATTATTCGATTTACTGTGGCCGGCTAGCGTGGGTGCCGATCGTCAACTGTGAACTGCCCCTGGCTGGCCACACCTTATGTTGGGGCTCATAGTCGGTTCACAGTTGCCGGCGAGCCTAACGCCGTAATGAGCTGCCTCGGCTATAGTCGGCCTTCTCGGTGGCTTATAATCGGCTCATTACAGTTGGCTTTAAGGGCCGTCGCGAGCAATGAGTTAACCCGCAGCAGAGGGATGCTGGAGCAAAAGTGTCTCATTGGCGAGGGCATAGATTCGCATAGTACCTGTTAGGTCTTGTCCAGGTGAAGTTGTGTTGTGGAGTGCTTTGAATAGAAATGCTGTATACTCAGGATTTTGTTCAACAGAAAAGGATAAAGTTAACAAGCAGCCAAGATACAAAGGAACAAAAAAAGAGACAAGGTTTTTTAAAGTGGTTCGGCACGAAAAGGCCTACGTCCACTGATTCTCTTTGTTAATTCACTTCATATGGGCAATACAAGTTAAGAAAAGTATCGACGGAGGTGTTGGATGTTCCATGCCCTCTGGAACACCTCTCCGTCCACTGTTGACAAAATATAGGCTCCGTTGTGGAGATCTTTATGAATTACATATGGTCCATCCCAGATTGGGTCTAGTGCTCCGGGGCGAGGGAAGATTCGCTTGAGGACAAGATCCCCTTCTCGTAAGGTACGATGCTTGACTTTGGAGTTGTATTGTGCTGCCACCTTTTGCTTGTGGGCTGCTGTTTTAAGGACTGCATCATTCCTTCTCTCCTCGACTAGATCCAAAGACATGTTGAGGAGCTCTTCATTCTCTTCTGGGTTATAGTGGATCCTACGGTGGGAAGGCACAATGGTTTCAACTGGGAGCATAGCCTCCGATCCGTATGCCAAAGAGAAAGGAGTGTGCCCTGTTGATGTTCTGAAAGATGTGCGGTAGGCCCATAGTGTCGTGGGGAGTTCATCCACCCAAGCGCCCTTTGACTTTTCGAGCTTCTTTTTGACCAGAGTTTTCAGAATTTTGTTGACTGCTTCGACTTGGCCGTTTGCTTGGGGATATGCTATGGATGAGAAGCTTTTGTGAATTCCGTGTTCTTGGCACCAGTTGGCGAATTCCTCGCTGTCAAACTGAAGTCCATTGTCTGATATGATTTTTAGTGGGACTCCGTACCTGCATAGAACATTTTTGATTAAGAAGTTGATAACTTTCGCTGAAGATACTTTATTTAGAGGTTCTGCTTCCACCCATTTGGTGAAATAGTCGACTGCTACTATAGCATATTTGGCGCCGCCTCGACCCATTGGCAGTTCACCGATTAAGTCAATTCCCCATACTGCAAAGGGCCAAGGGCTGGTCATCTGAGTAATCTCGGTTGTTGGTAGCCGAGGGATCTTAGCAAACTTTTGGCATCTGTCACACTTCTTGGCGAAATCTAAGGCGTCCTTGCTTAAGGTGGGCCAGAAATATCCGTATCGGAGTATCTTTTTTGCTAACGTTTGCCCTCCGGTGTGATCTCCGCAGCTTCCTTGATGGATGTTGGATAAGATTTCCTTGGCTTCCCTTCTGGCGACACACCTTAACAATGGGTTAGAGAACCCGCGCCGATAGAGGATGTCTCCTTGTATTGTGTAGCGGGACGCTTTCCTCAAGATTTTCTTGACTTCGTTACGCCCGTCGGGTAGTGTGCCATTTTGTAGGTAGTCCCGGATGGGAGTCATCCAAGTCGCTTCTTCGGTTGCAGCTATCAGATTCACTTGCTCAAAACTTGGGACCGCTTGCTTTGAGACAGTTACTGCCCCGAAGATGGCGATGTCTCTCATACTTGCTTGCTTTGCCAATTCGTCGGCCTCTTGGTTCTCTTCCCGAGGGATGTGTTTGACTAAGTAGTGGTCCAATCGGCTGAAAAGTAACTTGGTCTTCTTTAGATATGCCACGAGTCGTTCTTCTCGAGCTTGGAATTCCCCTAGTATTTGATTAACAATAAGCTGAGAATCGCTGTGAAGACACAAAGAATTGGCTCCGATCTCGATGGCAATTTCTAATCCGGCTATTACTGCTTCATATTCTGCATCGTTGTTGGTGGCAGCGAACTCCAACCTTATAGCATAGTGAAGTTTATTTCCCCTGGGAGTGATTATTACCACACCTGCCCCCGAGCCTTGTTCGTTAGATGCACCGTCCACAAAGAGATTCCACTTGATATCTTCTGTTATTTCCAGTTGCTCCCTATCCTCGCTGGTAGTGAACTCTGCAATGAAATCAGCCATGGCTTGTCCCTTGATGGCGGTGCGAGGGTGATAGGTGATATCATACTGACTTAGTTCAATGCACCATTTAAGTAGTCGCCCAGAAGTGTCAGGACGATGGAGTACCTGCCTCAGTGGTTGATCGGTCAGAACTTTGATGGAATGGGACTGGAAGTAGTGACGCAGTTTCCATGATGTGATTAGTAAACAGTATGCTAACTTTTCAAGTTTAGGATATCTGACTTCTGCCCCAGTAAACCTTTTACTGACGAAGTAAACTGGTCGTTGCGTGCGGTTGTCTTCTCTTACCAAGGCAGCGCTTAAAGCGTGAGATGACACAGCAAGGTATAGGTATAATTCTTCTCCTTCGCTTGGAGTTGAGAGCACCGGTGGTTTCTGGAGGTGTTCGATTAAGTTAAGGAAAGCGGTTAAGCATTCGTCCGTCCATTCGAACTTTCCTTTATCTTTCTTTAGAGCTTCGAAAAAGGGGACGCACTTGTCCGTTGCCTTGGAGATGAATCGGCTTAGGGCGGCCACTTTTCCATTTAGGCTTTGCATTTCCTTTCGGGTGGAAGGTATCTTGATGTCCCTTAGTGCTCGGACTTGTTCAGGGTTTGCTTCTATCCCTCTGGCATGAACGATGAATCCTAAGAATTTCCCTGACGACACACCAAAGGAGCATTTTAGTGGATTCAACTTCATTCCATATTGCCGAAGTACTTGAAACATCTCGCCTAGGTGGCTTACGTGATCTTTGGCTTTCCGCGATTTCACCAGCATGTCGTCCACATATACTTCCATAGTTTGTCCTATTAGCCCTGCAAACATCTTGTTGACGAGGCGCTGGTAGGTGGCTCCTGCATTTTTAAGTCCGAAAGGCATCACTTTGTAGCAGTATAAACCCCGGTCGGTGATGAAACTAGTGTGGTCTTGGTCGGGAGCATGCATAGGAATTTGGTTATATCCTGAGTATGCATCCATAAAAGATAGGAGTTCGTGCCCGGCTGTGCTGTCTACAAGTTGGTCGATTCTGGGAAGCGGGAAGCAATCCTTTGGGCAGGCGTCGTTTAGGTTGGAGAAGTCAATGCAGGTCCGCCACTTCCCATTAGCCTTCTTTACTAGTACCGGGTTGGCGATCCATTCTGGGTAAACAGCTTCTCGTATGAAGTCATTGGCGAGTAGATTCTTTACTTCTTCATTGAGGGCTGCTGATCGCCCTGCCCCCATACTTCTCTTTTTTTGTTTTACAGGCGCCTTGGTAGGATCAATGTTTAATACATGGCATGCTATGTCGGGGGAGATTCCGGTCATGTCAGCGTGTGACCAAGCGAACACATCCAAGTTGTGGCGGAGAAAATCAATGAGTTGTTCCTTCAATTCAGCTTTCAGCTGGGACCCAATTTTCAGTAGCCTACTTGAGTCGTGCCTGTCTACAGATATAAACTCCATAGCTTCTGCAGGCTCGGCGGTGGCCTCCTCCTCTTTGTCCCTAGGGTCTAATTCATTGAAAGGGTCGCTGGTGTATCGAAGAGGAGGGGCTTTCTTTAGTTGCTATGCTTCAAGGCTTTTTGTGCAGAGGGCAATCTCTACACTTTTCCCTTTATCTTTCCTGTGGTTGTTGCGAAGTTCGGTTACATAGCAGTCTCGTGCAATATCCTGGTCTCCTTCCACTTCCCCTACCCCATTATCTATTGGAAATTTCATTTTCAGGCACCATGGGGCTAGGACAATCTGGAAGTCAGATAAGGCTGGTCTTCCTAAGAAGGCGTTGTAGGCCGAATGGTTTTCTATCAGCACAAACGTCTGTTTCCTTACAACGGAGCGGGGATGGCTTCCAATCTCAACAAAGAGGTCCAGCTGCCCGAGGGGCATCTTCGCATCTCCAGTGAAACCGTGTAGTGGTTTATCGCAGGGAGATACATCCTTCATTGATAGCTTCATTTTGTCGAATGCGTGTTTGAAAAGGATATTTACAGAGCTTCCAGTGTCTACCAGGATTCGGTAAACTTCGGCGGGACCGAGTCGGGCAGAGATAACCATGGGATCCATGTGAGGGTACTGTCTTCCTTCTAGGTCGCGTTTACTGAATATGATGTCATCGCTTTCTTTCCGCTTTGGGTGGCGCTCTTCTATAACCGTATTGACACAATCTTTATTGTCTCTAAGCGACTTCCCATATCTTTCCATCTCTCTCCAACTTCTGTCTGCGATGTGCGGACCTCCTGAGATGGTATGGACCACTATCTTCTCTTGACTAGAGCTGCTAGCGTTGCGGTTTCCTCTGTCGGTCCCTGGTGAGGGTAGCCTTGGGTTTTCATTGGCAGGGGCTGGAGTCATGTCTTGACTTTTTACATAACGTTTCAGTTTCTTCCTTCTGATGTGTTCCTCAATCAGATCTCGGAGATGATGGCATTCGTTGGTATCATGTCCGTGAGATTCGTGGAAGCGGCAGAATTTTCCAGACTTCTGTGCGTTATCTGATTCCTTCTTGTATGGTGGGCGTTTGTATCTAACTTCGCCTTGGGTGGCAAGGAAGATATTTTCGACGGTCTCGTTCAAAGGGGTGTAAGTGTCGAATCTTGGTCCTGGCCGATATAGGCGCTTTTCTACCTTCTTGCCCCCAGCATTGTCTCTGGAATCATTTCTTCGAACGTCCCTCGCCACGGCAGGGGCGTTGCCATGGGTCGTCTTACTTTGCTGTCCTGACTGCCCCTCAATGGCAGCATCCTCAAGCCTCATGTATTTCCCGGCTTCATGGAAGAAATCGGGTAAAGTAGCTGGTTTTTCTTTTGTCAATCTTCTAGCAAATTTAGTGTCCGGATGCACCCCACTGCAGAGGGCCATTAGGATAAGCTTCTCATCAGCATCTTGAACTGCGGCTGCTGCGGCGTTGAATCTGGTTAGGTATTGCTGCAGCTTTTCTCCGGGTTTCTGTTTGACGCTGGATAAGGAATAAGCGTCCTTAGGTTGCTCCACATGAATGCGGAACTGACTGATAAATTTTTCTTTCAACATTTCCCATGAGTTGATGGATCCTTGGGGTAGATGACAGAACCAGGAGGTAGCAAGATCTGCTAAGAAGAGCGGAAAGCATTTGCACAGTACTCCCTCTGTTGCTCCACTCATGAGCATATGCTGCGTGTACCTCTGTAAGTGTACAACGGGGTCGGAGGTTCCTTTGTAGGGTTCCATTGTTGGCATCTTCCATTCTCGGGGGGTGATAGCAATTTCGATATTGCGGGCGAAAGGGCTGGTTACCCTAGCGCCTATCCCTCGATCTCTTTGCTCCCGCTGGACACACTCTCTGAATAAGCGTGCCATCCTTTCATCAGAACTTGGAGCGGATAGAAATGAGTTTGGTTCTGTTCTGTGGGATTGATTCCGTCCAGACGACCTGTAGGGATGGTATCGTCTATCATTCCTCATATTTTCCAGTGGCTGCCTTTGATCTTCTAGGAGCACGCTTGGGTCAGCTACAGTTGGCCCTTGCCTTGATCTCCCCCTGTTGGGTTCTGATCTAAGCACTTCCTCGGGTCCAACTTCGGGCTGAACTCTAGCTCGGCCCCGTTCACTGGTGTTTCTGTGGTTAGGCAGCATAACAGGCTCAGCTACAGTTGACCTTCGCCCGGTACCTTCCCCGTTGGGTTCGGTACCAAACGTTTCCTCAGGCCTAACTTCGGGCTGCGCTCGGTCTCGGCTCCTACCACGGCTACTTCTGCCGTTAGCTCCTTCGAAGAAGGAAGATCTTTGCTGTCTCTGAGATCCTCCAGACTGGGACTCGCCCCATGATTCAGTGTTGCGGTTGGATTCTTCAGCGTCCCTCAAGCGTGACATGAGATGGTCCACCAAGGCTTCCTGCTGGGACGTGAAGCAGTTAGTTACTTCAACAACAACTCTGTCCAAATCTGCCCTAGTAATTGCTGCAGGCTGTCCTGTGGCAGGATTGGTTGGGTTAGCCTGTCCTTCATTTGTTACCGTTGCTGGAGGAGGACGATTTACTTGATTCGTGACAGCTGGATCTGGAAGACTACTGGATGCGATGTTTTTTCCTTTGTTAACATCTTTTCTCTGTTTGGGAGGCATGTTTTCCAAGTGGCGGACGATGCTGTTAGGAAAACTTGTTAAGTAGGTGAAGCTGAAGCTTCGAGCTTCTAGTTCTCAGTGAAAGCACCAAAAATGTTTGCACAAAAAATGGACAAACACCTCAAAGTTGTATGACTTAGTAGATCTTATGTTATTCCTAGTAATTTGAGTGATTTATGCAAATACGTAAAAAACAGGGGCTAAACTGTAAAAAGACACGCAGATTTATAGTGGTTCAGCCAGAATGTGCCTACGTCCACTTTATATGTTATTTCTCTTTTTTTTTTTATGATTACAAGTACAAAGTTTTGATACAAGTAAAAGAAAGTTGTTTGAAGAGTTCCTTCCGTGCTTGAGCTCTCAAACTTGTCCGCCATTGTTGTACCCCTGCCCCTCTATTTATAGAGTGAGGCTGGGGGCAGGGGTCTTGGATGTATATAGCTGTTGGCGGGCCTGGGCTGAGGCAATCTGGCCTGGCGCATCTTGGTTCGGCATCCCTTGATTCGGTGGAAGGAGTGCAAAGGTTTGATGCCGTTTCATTCGGTGGAGGGCTTGGACCGGTGGAAAGTTGGTCCGGTGTAGGCCGGTTCGGTAGTTGTTGGAGATGTTACTTGGTTCGGCAGCATTGGTGAGGTTTGGTTCGGTGTGGAGTTTGGACCGGTGGTGGGATTGTGTGGTTGATTCGGTAGTGCTTCGTTCGGTGGTGAACGGATGGGAGTTGTGGCTCGGCAAGGCTTGGTTCGGCGGTTGAGGAAGGGAGAGGTGTGGTTCGGTGATAGGGTCGAAACGTACCCAACAATTGTAATTTGGGAAGGAAAGGAAATTGGATGGAATATGCTCCTAACTCTATAGATTTGAATTCGTATAACACGTTTGGATTGATTTTGATAAATAAAAAGTAAATTGATACATTCTTTTGAATATACCTAGATTTGATTCTATTAACTTTAAACATACATAGATAATCGATTGAAACATACATAGATATGAATACTATATACGATGGATGAAATAAAACCATTTGGAGTTGTGTATAAACAGATGAAAACTATAGTCAAACACTTGTTAAAAACGAATCTAACATGTTTATTTGAATCCGCGAAGAAGGCGTACAAAACAAATAAGTTACTAAACCTGGAAATAAATATCGGGTGTCTAAATTTGTAATTAGACGTCTAGATTTTAGAAAATACGAAATAGAATGGTATGAGTTCAAAACTAACTAGATTCTAACGTCTGAACCGGTATTCGAACATTTAGAATCAAAGTCAAGCATATTAATATTGGGTCATACATCTGAATGCCAACAAAAAAATTGTACATGGGATTAGAAATCTAACTAAAAATTCAGATGTCTTAATTACTACAACAAGCCCAGTTTGAACTGGACCTAGTAAAGGCTAAGTGGGATAGATCGGGGAAATTTATTCCTACTTCCTTGTCATTTGGGAGTTCACGTAGTTAAATGGAGCCGTGCAACAAGCTGGAAAAGTATCACACTTGGTGACGTCCTAGGTCCCAACTTTATGAAGTTGTTAAACGTGACACTCAACGCACCGAGCGCTTACATCGCAACCAGAAGCTCTTAACATTTGTAGCCAGGTTCCAATCATCTATTGGTGAAAGCGAAAAAGAGTAGATAGAGAAATTCAACGTAGTGGGATCTATTAATCCTATAGGGGATTTGGATTGGTTAATCCACCCTTGCTGCTACTTGTGTAATGGTATAGAGCATAAGATACTGTTTGTTCCAAATTGGGAAAACACTCTTCGGATGTGTTTGAAGAGATAAAATGAAGAATGTAAATGGAAAAAAAGGAAAATCTAACAAACACACCAATAATAAGCAAGAAAAACGTACAGAAACACACGAATTTAGAGTGGTTCGGCGTATGGCCTACATCCACTATGAAATGATTGACTTTATTGATTTTTGCTTGCTGGTTACAACGAGTTACAACAGTAAAATTCGAGTACAATGGTGATTTTGGCAGAGTCTGGACGTAGAGGAGCCAAAAGTCCTCTTTTCAGTAGGTTCTAGGCTGCTATTTATAGGCATAGGCTGCAAATATCTCGCTCAGATCTCGAAAGACCTTTTCTCTCACGTAGGTGGGCCCACGCGATCGATCCCTGACCGTTTGGAGTCGATTAGTGATCGATAGGAATGCAATTCGTATCGATTAGGATTTAGTCCAATCGAGTCGGGATCGATCGTGAACATTCCTGAAGATGTACGCAAGCTCCTGTGAAAATTAGGTGGCATTTGAACTTGTAGATTTTGAGTTATGATCGATGCAAGTTTGGATTTATTGAAGGCTGCTGAGTTCGTATCACTCCACTTCGCATCGATCTGTTCGTATCGCTTCTGGGCACATGCTTGCTAGTTGACGTGGCGCTTGCTTTTAGGATCGATCCACATTTTATGCCGAACGATCGAGCCGAACGATCGAGTCCCTCACTTGTTTGCGCCCTGTTTGTATCCATCCATTGTTTTCCCATTCGTATCGCTCCTGTACTTTACTTCGCGTTGCTTTACATATACTTTGCTTCGTATCCATGGGCGTTGCTTCATTCGTATCGATGATTTGAAGGCGTTTCGTATCGATCACTACCTGCATTCTTCGTATCGCTCCCTTTAAAGCTATGCCTCGCATCGATAAGTCAACTGATCGAAACGAGTTGAGTTGGGGCGATCGATACGAAACGTGACTTGCTGATGGATACGAAACAAAGCAACACGATGGATACGTTGCATCATGCACTTGATGGATTCGAACAAAATCGATACGAAGGGGGGTGATTCCCTGGATGGATACGAATTGAGGCTTGCGGAGCTTGTTTACCGATCGATACGAATTGGACCGATGCGAACAGAGGCTTAACGATGGATACGAATGAGCGATTCTCCCTGATTTGCATCGATCGTAACTTGAGCATACAAACTTCGATTGAATTAAAACTTGGAACCTTGGCTTACATGGTTTTGATTGCCGTGTCATGTTAATTGTAGCTCGATCCGGACTCGGGCAAAATTTACCAGTATCCATAGCGAACCTGTGTATAACCTTTTTCCGGAATGAACTGTCTTTGATTACCAGTCAATTTCTTAGTGTCACAGCCTTGCCAAAAGGCGGGATAACATTTGCCCCCCAAAGTACGACTTGTGAGAACATGACATGCTTTGAAAAGCTACAATCTTTATTCTGAATAGTTTTACCTGACTTGTTTGAACGGTTGTTGTCTTCTCGTCGAAAGATGTTACCTTTGATTGATCTTCAGTAATGTAAATAATGAATTGTTGGCTGCCAATTGTTGTACTCTGCACTGTTGTAACTGAGTGTTGAATGATAGCAAACTGTTGTTTGTTGTTGTAATTGTAATCAGGTGAGTATTCAATTCCTATGTACACTTTAAAATTTTGGATGTTAGTCTATCATACATGTACGTATGTTAACCTGACTCTCGTTAACGTTCGCACGCTCACGAGTCGCTGTCGGTTTTCTCTTTCCGAATTCTGTATCGATCCTCTCCTGAATCGATGTGAAATTCGAGTTGTACCAACGCTTGACGGTTGTTTTGCAGTTTTTTTTATCGATCCTCTCCTGGATCGAGTTTAAATGTTTGAATGCACGCTTCGTATCGATAGCAATCGATACGAACTTGATGATTTCTTGGGGATGCTTTGTATCGATGGATACGAAGTTGTTATGGCGCTTGAATAGATGGATGTGAATCTAATACCTTGCATCGATGGAGTTAAGTAGTGGACCTCAGAGCAATGGATACGAAGTTGTCTCGTTCATATCGATGAGAGCTGATGGACACGAATAGATGTGGCCTGAATCAATGATAAATGGATACGAATAGGTTACTTCGTATTAGTATGGCGTAGACCTTTTCAACTGGTCAGTGCACACTGGGATACGAATCGTCATTCGCTTTTCATATATATGTGCGATTTTGTACTTAGAAAAATTTTACATGCTCATTTGTTTCAAGCTTTTCGCATCGATTGCCCGGCCAAGAAGAAACGAAAACTGTCTTCGATCCCAAATCACTCTATTCCCTAATTCTTCGAATTAGCTTCCTAAATTAGGTAATTAACCAACAATCTCTCACTAGTAACGACAAGACTTGACCTTCAATGTCATCCCATTTATATTCGTGGCCAAGTCTGGTGAAGAGGAGGCCAGAGATGGTCGGAGTAAGGTCGAGGAAGGAGGGGAAAATAATGGCGTTTAGGCTGTTTGGAGAAGAAGTCTGGGAGCTTTCGTATCGAAGATGGATAAAATACGAGTTCGTATCGATCCAAATGTAATGCAGCTTCGTATCGATTGACCGAACTACTTCATATCGATGGAAAGTGGACATTCGTATCGGTCAATTGACGATCGATATTCGTATCGATCCAAAGCGATCGATGCGTGACTTTGGGCCTGGAGAACGATACGAAAATGTCGATGCTGATCGATGTGAAGTAGGAATTGTTGAATGGATACGAAACAATCTTCCGGTGATCGATACGAAGTGGTATACTATGATCGATACGAGCTATGCTCTCATGATCGATACGAACAGTACTCTCATGATCAATACAAACTGTACTCCTAGTGGTCGATCCAAGTCCAAACTTTGATGGATACGAAATTCCTAAACACTCAAATATTCGACTCCGACGAGCTTCTGCCCTGCATATCTGGACTTAACCTTTTTTATTGCATATTTGACCGCCTTTCGACGCTCGTCGACGGAACTGTAACTTGACAAAATTTAACAAACTTTAAATCGGGTCGGTCTCTAAAATTTGGATGGCACGGTTGTGACGGTCAGTGATGATAGTCACTCCAGTTGAATTCTGTAGTCTTATCATTTGAATATTTCTCAAAATTTGTAGAATCTTTTTAGTATTATGTAGCACTGCACTGCACAACACATTCATGCACTTCACACTGGGGAACACACGGGCTTATTATCATCTAATGATGGTTTTTGATGAGTTGATTAGTTATGTAATCTACAAGTTCACAGCAGCAGAAGCCTCAAAGTTCATCTTCTCTAATAATAGAGATCCCGACCATTGCGGTTGAAGTTATAAGTCCAGCTCCGTACGAGCTGCTGGGAGCAACTTTTATCGCAAACCCACAAGACTCTGTGCCATCGAATGTCTCCGAAGGTATGCTGGGGCGAATATGCTTAAGACACAGTCTATCATTAGACGAATTGCAGGCCACACACTCCCCCAGAAGGGTTCACGGCCTTTAATCGACATTCGTGCACAGCGGGAACACTTCCCCCATTCAACCAGTATACTCGAGAAGTGTTATCTTTCTTTAGAATCGCTCCGTCGCAATTACATCCAAATGGATATGCACTACTGAATAGCGTATTTATTGTTTTCATGGAACATCTCTTTTGGCCCCCGACTCCGGAAGAAGTAAGATTCTTGTTTAATGTCAAGAGTCAGGGAGACAATCCTTCCTTCACATTTCAATAAATCCAAACTTGCATCGATCATAACTCAAAATCTACAAGTCCAAATGCCACAAAATTTTCATAGGAGCTTGCGAACATCTTCAGGAATGTTCATGATCGATCCCGACTCGATTGGACTAAATCATGATCGATACGAATTGTGTTCGTATCGATCACCGATCGACTCCAAATGGTCAGGGACGATCGCATGGGCCCTCCCACGTGAGAGAAAAGGTCTTCCCAGATCCGAGCGGGATATTTGCAGCCTACGCCTATAAATAGCAGCCTAGAACCTACTGAAAAGGGGACTTTTGGCCCCTCTACGTCCAGACTTTGCGGAAATCACCATTGTATTTGAATTTTACTGTTGTAACTCGTTGTAACCAGCAAGCAAAAATCAATAAAGTCAATCATTTTATAGTGGACATGGGCCATACGCCGAACCACTCTAAATTCATGTGTTTCTGTATGTTTTTTTTGCTTATTATTGGTGTGTTTGTTAGATTTTCCTCTTTTTCCATTTATATTCTTCATTTTATCTCTTCAAACACATCCGAAGAGTGTTGTGCCCAATTTTGGAACAAACACTTTGGTGCTTTCACTGAGAAAATCCAGTTTTTCTCCTGCTCATTGGATCTACTACCGATATCGGATTGCAAGAATCCAAGGAGAAGATCCAGATTTCAAGTCTAAAGTGCTTCCATCCTATTCAGATTTGCATCAAGTCTAGGTAAGAGCTTCACTATCCATCATGGTTAACACTAGGACTACTTCAACAGCTGCAGATCCAGAAGGACGGGACTGACAGAACCCCGTAAAACTACCTCCTACCGATCAGAATGTTGTCGGACCATCAGATCCGCAAGGCCCTGTCACCAGGGAAGAATTTCAATTACTAATGCAAGAGATGATGCAAAGTCGCCAGCAGCTTACTCAGCAACTCCGTGCCAACGCGGAATTGACCAATCAACTAAACCGTCAAAGACGAAGGAGATCCAGAGGGATCAGGCTTCCTATTCATCCATTGAAAGTTCAGCCTCTTCTGACTTTAATCATAGATCCACGCGCCTACGGCTAGATGGAAGTTACACACAAGCCACTGGGCATCAGCATACATTGAATCTTGGGCAACCGAGAGTTGGCCCGTCAACCAGCCATCAGACTAGACCCTCCTCCCAACGAGGTACTGCCCCATATCACATTACCGACAACTGCACTAGCACTGCTACTGCATTGGGAGTTGATGCTCGGAATCGAACGGATCTGACCCACCGTCAACACAATCATACTCTTGAGCCTTATGTCCTTGAAGACATAGAACCAAGGAGGCGAGACATGGACCATCGATCGTGACCGACCCCTCCTCGCATTGTGGAACCCGACCACACCTTGGCTCAGCATACCCAGAACGTCCAGATGCCAGATATCCCGACAATGATCCGTGAAAGTCAGGGCCTTACTAATGACGATTGGGGAATCTCTTGGAGTCATACCCCTTTCACTGATGATATACTCTATGCTGAACCACCTTGGCGATTCAAGATGCCGACTCTACCTGTTTATGAAGGGAGCTCTAATCCCAATCAGTATATCTTAAAGTACGAATGGTTGATGAACGCTACACGAGCCGATGATGCAGTCAAGTGTCGAAGGTTCCCGATTTCCCTAAGGGGAATAGCAACTATGTGGTTTACCCATTTACCACCTCGAACTATCTCGTGTTTTGACCAATTGGCAACAAAGTTTGTTGAGAAATTTCGCATGCATGTCACAAGGCCGAAATATGTAAATACTTTGTCTAGTGTCACTCAAGCTCCTAGAGAGACACTCGACCTTATCTGGAGAGATTTCATGCTGCATGCGCTGAGATTAGTAATCCCAACGATAACTCTATTCTGATGGTATTAACTAAAGGGATCGATCCCGATTCTGAATTCGGCAACTGGTTGGCCGGAAAACAACCTGCGTCATTGGACCGTTTCTATTCCAAGGCAGCCCAATTCTTGAGAAGGGAGAATGCGAAAGTCTAGGAAGAAGGATGATGCAGGACCTAGTGTGGAAGGAATCCAGAACAATGTTGCTATTAAACAAACCGGGGAGAGCTTCGGAAAGGTACAATTGAATATACAGAACAAACCGAATCAACAGAAAGGCAATGGGAATCAAAACAGGAAACAGGATCAGAATCGTAGGCCACGACGTAGGGCTCCCATGTTTGATAACTATACTCCTTTGAATACGTCGCTAGAAAATGTGTACTTACAGACTTGTAATACCATTCAATATAAGAAATCTGCTCCAAAACAATCATCAGAGAAACAGATTCAAACAGGGAAGTTTTTGCATATTTCATGATAGCTGTGGCCATAACACGAACGAGTGCCGTCATTTGCAGGATATCATTGAGAAGTTGATATGTGAAAGAAAGTTGGAACAGTTTGTGCGGGCGCCGCAGTCCGGAGGTGCGGGCCCGTCGAATCAGAACCATATGCAAAATCAGGCGAGACAGGAGGAACCCGCTTTTACTGGCGGGAGGTTGGTGATAAATACTGTTAGTGGTGGTCCACATCCAGCAGATTAGAGTTGGAGGTAAATGGAGTCGTATGCCAGCTCTATCAGGCATGCGGGCTTTGAATGTTGTAGTAATTTGGAAGATGGGGCACCGGCCAAACAATAGAAAACAATGGCCGACGACATCGTGTTTCAAGACCGGGATGCCGATAGAGTCGAAGCCCCAACCATTGATCCACTTGTCATTTCAGCTCAAATAGGTCTTGCTTGGATGAAGAGGATCCTAGTGGACAGTGGAATTTCAGTAAATATATTGTTTAAGCGAGCATATGGTCAGATGAAAATGGAAGCAAAAGATCTGAGGCCTTGTCAGTACCGCATCCATGGCTTCAATGGAAGTGCGACTATACCCACTGGGATGGTGGAGCTACCAGTGGAATTAGGAATTGTAGAATGCCGGAGAGTCCGGATATTATAGTTTTTTGTATTGGATATAGACTCGCCATACAATGCTTTTCTAGGCCGACCGGCCCTAGCCGAGTTCAGGGCTGCCATTGCCCCTTGGTGTCTGACTTTAAAATTCCCTACCAACTGTGGAGTCGGAGTCGTTCAGGGAGACCAGGCTGCTGGATGAGCATGTTATGTTGCTGAGCCGCGGGAGGTGCAGCGAAAAGAAAATGGAAAGGGCGTAGAGGAATCTCTCTACGTCCGCTTTGCTGAAAATTGACAGCTAACGCCTGGGCCTAGGCCTGGGCACCCTAACCAATTCCCATGGGATCTTGACCCGAGAGATACTAAAAGTGAAGACGAAAGTAAAGACAGTCAAGCTTCCCCGGCCGAGCTGACGATCGATGTTCCGATCGACGATAGTGACGATTCTAAAATGATAAAGATTGGATCTCAGCTAAGCCAACAGATGCAATAGGAATTGGTTGAATTTCTCCGAGCGAATCTTAACGTGTTTGCCTGGACACATTCTGGCATGTGTGGAATTTCCCCGGACATCGCGAGCCACACATTGAATATTGACCCGCGGCATATCCCGCTCAAGCAAAAAAGGCATGGTATGGATCCAGAGAGATCTGCCGCCCTTAAAGAAGAGGTAGAAAAGCTCAAATCAAACGTATTTATCCGAGATGCATTAATCTGGAATGGGTGTCAAATCATGTACTTTTCCGAAAGCCTAACGGGAAATGGAGAACGTGCATTGATTACTCAGACTTGAGTAAGGCTTGCCCTAAAGACAGTTTTCCACTCCCCCGAATCGATCAGCTCGCAGACTCAATAGCCGGACGATTCTTATCCTTCATGGATGCATGCTCTGGCTACAATCAAATACCCATGCACTTGCCTGACCAGGAGCATACCAGCTTTGTAACCAATTTGGGACTTTACTGCTATAAAGTCATGCCATTCAGACTCAAAAACGCCGGAGCAACTTATCAACGACTAGTTAATCGAATGTTCGCCAACCAGATTGGAAGAACCATTGAGGTATATGTGGAAGACATGCTAGTGAAGTCGCGATTCTCCACTGATCATATCAAAGAACTGGAGTCACTATTTAATATCCTCCGAGAATATAGAATGAAGCTCAACCCGTTGAAATGTCACTTTGGGGTCGCATCCGGAAAATTCCTTGGGTTTATCGTCAATGCTCGAGGAATCAAAGCCAATCCCGAAAAGATCTGGGCAATCAGAAATCTTGAGACCCCAAGAACTATAAAGCAAGTCCAGAGCCTCAACGGGAAAGTAGCGGCACTAAGCAGGTTCATTTCAAAATCCACTGACAAATGCATTCCCTTCTTCGATCTGATCAGAAAAGGGAAACAGAACTTTGAATGGACTACGGAATGTGAGGGCGCATTCCGAGCACTGGTTCAACATCTCTCAACACCACCCATTTTGTCAAAGCCTATTGATCACGAGAGGTTGTACTTCTACTTGGCGGTGTCAGAAAATGCAATCAGTGCTATCCTAGTTCGGGAAGAAGATCGGATACAACGGTCAGTATATTACATTAGCAAGCGACTGACCGGGGCAGAGAGAAATTATCCGAAGCTGGAAAAGTTGGCTTATTGTCTTATTATTGCCTCGAGGAAGCTCCATCCATATTTTTAGGCCCATCCTATCATTGTCTATACCGACCAGCCGTTACGACAGGTCCTTACACGGCCTGAGACGTCTGGGAGGTTACTCAAGTGGAATATCGAGCTAAGTCAGTTTGACATTACTTACACTCCAAGGCGAGCCATTCAAGGACAAGTCCTAGCAGATTTCATAGCTGGATTCACTATCCCGGAGGACTTTCCCGAAACCAATGAATCTCCCAAGTATATCTGGAAGCTGCATACTGATGGTGCATCAAATGACCGTTGCTTAGGTGCAGGGGTTGTACTTGAAACTCCTAAAGGTCGATCTATATGCTACGCTTTAAAGTTTGATTTTCGTGCGAACAACAACGAAGCCGAATATGAAGCCCTGCTTGCCGGATTGAGACTTTCCAGAGATTTAAGAATCATTGCTGTGGAGATTTACTGTGATTCGCAGTTGGTCATATGTCCAGTTCGGGGGGAGTACCTGTCCAAAGACCGAAGGCTGGCTTCTTACCTAGCTCGGGTCCAGGAGATATTGAATCAATTTGATTATTATGCAATTTATTGTATACCCTGAGAGCGCAATCAGCAAGCCGACTCATTAGCCAAGTTAGCTAGTACAGGTGAGGCACAACAAATGGGAATCGTTCCTGTGGAAACATTATCTTCCCCAAGCATCGATCAAAAGGAGACAGATTGGGTATTTGAGGTCATTCCCGATAAGGAGTCATGGATGACTCCGTTCAGAAACTATCTCGAGCATGGGACCCTGTCAGAGCACAGGAGCGAAAAGAGACAAGTTCTTCGAAAAGCTTCGCGGTTCACTATCCAGAATGGAGTCATGTATAGAAGAGGGTACTCTGTTCCTTTACTCCGGTGTATCGCTCACGATGAGATCAAACGAGTATTTCATGATGTACACGAAAGAGAATGTGGCAATCACACCAGGGGGCAAGCTCTTGCCAAGAAAGTGCTCCGATATTGATACTTTTGGCCGACTGTAAATCCCGATGCATCGGATTATGCCAGAAAGTTTGACAGATGTCAGAAGCACGGTCGAATTCCTAGAGCCCCACCTACCAAAATAACTCAGATGGTCAGTCCATGGCCATTTGCAGTTTAGGGCATTGACATTATTAACTCTCTACCTCTAGCCAAAGGTGGTGCCAAGTACGCCATCATCGCAGTTGATTACTTTACCAAGTGGGCGGAAGTGAACCCCTTGCTACAATCATGACAAAGAAAGTGATCAACTTTGTAGTGTGCAACATTATCTGCCGATTTGGTCTCCCACATACCATCGTCATAGGCAATGGAGCTCAATTCGACAGTGTTGAATTTAAGAATTTCTATCAACGGTTTCACATCCAGAAGAAGTTCTCCACAGTTGCACACCCTCAAGCGAATGGACAGGTCGAAGCTGTTAATAAAGTTATAAAGTCTATTCTGAAGAAACGACTGGAAAAGGCCGGGGGCAAATGGGTCTATGAACTTCCTATGGCCCTATGGGCTTATCGGACAACCCACAAATCTGCAACTGGCCACACTCCTTTCTCTCTTTCCTACGGTTCAGAAGCCGTTATTCCCGTCGAGATGGAAGTCTCCTCTCATCGCGTGACATATTATGATCTGAAGACAAATGCTATATTACTTGCCGAATCTCTGGATTTATTAGATGAGAAGCGAGAAGAGGATGACTTGAGGGCAGCCGCATACCGAAGTCGAGTCGCTCGATTGTACAATGCCAAGGTCCGACCCAGAACCTTTGAACTCGGCGATCTCGTCCTCAAGAGAATTTACCCGGTTCCTTCACATATGAAACCAACGTGGGAAGGACCGTATATTATTGAACGAAAGCTTGGAGATGGTATAATCAAATTATCGACTGTTGATGGTCTCACTCTACCAAGAGCCTAGAACAGCGAAAGTCTACGTCGCTATTACACATAACAGGCTCTATTTATTTATTATTCAGTTTACTTTTCATTTACAATCTTTTTATGCATTTCGAAATTTGAATTTGTAATAAGGCAACTGACTTTGCCATATTTTCTCATTTCAGCAATAAAATGCACTCTCTTCGAGCCAGAGCTATGAGTTATGTGAAATGCGTCATATGACCATCACTATGCACGGAGAGCTAAGTTCCACCATACAGTGGGATTTATTCAAATAGGGAGTGATTGTGATACGACCGGTCACTCACTAAGTAAAACCCGAGCTCGGGGACAAGCCATCGCACTGAAGCCAAAATAGGATTGATACACGACAATCCTCTAACTAACTCTAGATTCCCAGAGTGCGAACTGGAGTATAAACTTATAAATGCGGTTTCGAAGAGGGTGGATCCGTCTACCTAACGACTTCGCCCGTATTCAAACCAAGTTCGAGGAGGATGGACCCATCCATCCAACGACCTCACTTGTTAACTTAGGGTAGATGTGAGTCGACCATCCACGATCCTGATAGATCCGTCATTCCCGGAGTGCGAACGAAATCCTAAAGCCTAAACAGATGTGACTGACCATCTGTCGGCCAACTCCAGATTCCCGGAATGCGAGCTAGAGTATAAATATAAATACCAAATGGGTGTAATTGACCGCCCATCAACTAACTCCGGATTCCTAGAGTGCGAATCAGAGTATAAACATTAAATAACTCCAGATTCACAAAGTGTGAACTGGAGTATAAACATCGAATAACTCTAAATCCCCAGAGTGCGGATTGGAGTATAAACGCAAGCTGGGTGTGACCGACCACCCACGAATCAATCTAAGTCCCCAAAGTGCGGACGAAGTTCCGAATATCAAACGGGTGTGACTAACCGCCCATAAAATAACTTAAGTCCCCGAAGCGCGGATGTATCTCAAAACCCTTTGCGGGTGTGACAGACCACTGATCTACAAGTGCAATCCCCAGAGCGTGGATGCGATCACCAATAGATGAGCAAGTGTGATTCAACCACCTGAACTCGTCTTGATTCAATCCTGCTTCAACGAAATTAAGCTTGATGTATTAAAGGCAATCAACGATTGTTAACCAATCTTTGCAATTTCACCCCAAAATTGGGGGCCAAACATAAGTGTCGGCCACTGATTGAGACAGTGCAATATCGGAATTCAACTTAGCGCTCGATCGCAACCCGAAACCATGACTCTAGAACTTTGCAACTAAACCCGGGTCCGATTTAAAGACTGAAACTCCACAAAATATATAGAATGGAAGTTCAAGCGCCGAAGCACTTTAACAAATGAACACAAATTGAGCTAGAGACAAAATGAAATTTTATTTCAATTATTCTTTGGAAGAAAAAGGGTAAGTACAAAACTATACCAAAGTCCTACTAGGAGGGGCAGAACCCGCATCTATACATGGCCTACAAAAAGAAAGCAAAAGTATATTCCTACCTATCTACAAAAAATCAGCCGAAAAGACGTATCTATTCTTTCTTTTTTCTCGGCTTCTTCTTCGGTGTTGACCCGCTGGATTCGCCACTTGGTTTCCTCTTTGAACCCTTGCCTTTTGGCGGCTGATCTCCACTTGAGGGCATTATGTTAACTTCCTCCTCCGAACTCAAGTGAATAGGAATGCTTCCCGAAGGTGGAGTCGGAGGGATAGGATCAATGTTAGTAGGCGGAGGAGGCACACTTGTACCAACGACTGTTCCTCCCGGGGAGATCATCCGCAAAGGGGCTGGGCCAGGTCCCGCCATTCCACCTCCAAAGCCACTGCCCCGCGTAGCTGCTTTCATCTCGGCATTGATTTCAACCAGTATTTCCTCTTCGTGAATTGTTTGAGAATCGCCAGGGACATTAGTAGTTGGGCCTGAAGAGCTGGTCACTGGTGCGCCTCCACCCATGAAAAACGGAAGATCAGCAAAGGGGTCACTGTGATGACCGAGAAGTTCCTCCATCATCTGTTCATCGAAAGTAAGTGTGCTCCCTTGTACCCCATTTGTAGGTGCAATAGCTATTGTTATGGTCGCTTCCGTTATGATAGCCTCCTGCTCGTGGTGCAACTCTTGGGTTGCAGGAGGCATGGCAGATGAAGCTCCTATCACTGGATAGAGATAAAGAAAAAGTTGTTAGTGATTGCTTCAAGTAACACTTCCCACACTGAATGAGCACAAGAGATGTTCAGAATACCTTCCTCGGAATAACATGCAGGCGGAACTGGAGCGGCTTCAGTGACGTGCTCGTGAACTGGAGATAACTGCGGTTGATCGGGACTATAAGCAGGAACGGGCAGAGGATCAACCACGGATGTAGATTCAGGCTGAGTTGGCACAAAAGTTTCAGAACCTTCATCATGGTGCTCAACACCAGAACCTTCTCCAGCCTCCGAGTGTTGAGTGCTAAGTTTCTCCTTTTCATATACAATCATGATGTTGTGGAGAATTTTTCTTTCATCTTTGTTCAGCACACGGTTTTCAAGTTCGAACTCATCAACTGATTCCGTTTGTCGTTCAGCTTTCTCATTCTGCACAACCGACCCCAAGCATTATATAGGTGTGTTGGATAATTATCGAGTAAGGTTATATCCCTGTACTTCAATACTTTAGCGTTGTATGTGATCAGAAGATCTTCAATATCGGCCTCTAACCTAGCCTCTTCCATCTTAACTTCATCCTCAACCCTAGCCTTAGCCTCTCGAATTTTAAGTGTTGCCGCATCCCTTTCACTCCGAAGCACCACAGCTTTTCGCACGCCTCCTGGGCTGCTTTTTTTTCATCGTCTTTTTCTTTGACGATTTCGGAGAATTTGGCTTTAAGCTCGTTAAGTTCCTTTAGCGCAGCATCCCTTTCAGTTGTAATGGCGGTGTTTCGGTGGCCCATCTCCTCGACCAAAGCAAAATGCATCTGTCGCATCCTTTCCATGGACTGATTTGCCTCATCGGCTTTCTTAGTGGCCTCAATTTCTGACTTCCTGGAAGATTCGACCTAATTGTTAAGCACTTGTATTATACAGTCCTTTTGAGCGATATCGGTTTCTAACTTCTCGATTACTTTTGCCCGCTCGAAAGCCACCGCTGACACTTTATCCACAGTATTCATCCACTCCCTATATTGGTTGTATACAACATGGATGTAATCATGCATAGTTTGCTCTGCCTCAACTGGAATTCTCTTTAAATGCGGAGGGAAGATGAAGCCGTCGAAGTAATTACTTGGGAAGTCTTTTTTCAACTGGGCGATTTTGATTGCTCCTTCTCCAGTGGGCTCGGTAAGGCTTGTTCAAGGACAGTGGGAGTTTCGGCCTTGGTTCTAAGGTGCTGTGAATCAGACCTAGGAGCTTGAGAAGACGGTTTTTGGCGTGGAGGCTCTAAGGATTGTTTCCCATGACCGGAGGGTGGTGTTGGAGCTCGAGGAGGTGGAGAGCGTTATCGAGAGCAATATCTATATTCTCTATCTCTTTCCCTCTCCCTCTCATAACGTTCTCGACTAGAATAACCACGATCGTGGTCTCTATCAGCTTCCCTCCTACGAGACTCATAGTATGAACTAGATGATTGGCACGTAGAGCGAAGGCTTTCTAACATAGATTCTCGCCGAGTCATCGTATCTGTAAAATAGAAAGAAGAGCAGAATCAGTAATCTCTAGAAATGAATAGCTTATGATTGGAAATCATGTAGTGCCGTGAAGTGTATGTATGCATGTGTTAAACCCCCCGACCAACCGGATATGTCGGCCACTCTTGTAGGAAGTGACTCGCTTAAATCTAAGACACTTTGAAGCCCTTCCAATCTGGTGTCGTGTTGGAGCGACACATCGTCCGGAATTGGAATGTTGGCTAGCCCTTTGAAAGGATTCTCTATTTGTGAGGGAGGAGCCTCTGAAATTCTAACACCGGAGGCTGGTAGGGACACGACTACGGATTTCCATCTCGAAGACTTATGATGCTTATGTAATACTACCTTGCCTTTTCTCCTTCCCTCTAAATCCTGAAAACTGTCAGGAGGCCCGGCTATGGGTTCGTCGTCAGTAGGCGTGTTTTCTTCATCGCCCTCCTCAGTTATTACAACCCCGGGCGCTTTACGCTTCACACGCCTTGTCGGGGCTGCCCTAAGCGATCACTCAAGTCTTATGCTCTAGTTTCGCTCGATTAACCCAACAATCCTCAAGTTTCTATCTATGAGCACTGAGTCAATATCTCTCATTTCGCTTGGCACTTCCTGAAGAATATGTACTATTTCTTTAAAGTGAGCACCTTCGAGTCGCAGAATTGCGGCTGTAAAAGAAAGAAGATATTAATTTCAACGTCAATTATGACTATCTCTTTAACTACTTGAGAAATTGCAGCACTTACGTCTGACTAACCATCGACTAGCAAACCCTGGAGGACATCGGACGTAGAACCACTCCGTCTTAAAGTAGCTAAGCCTGGTTGAGGATCCCGACACCACTTTGCAATTCCTGACTGCCTCTAGAAACATGAAGGAAGGATTGTCTCCCCGACTCTTGACATTAAAAAAGTATCTGACTTCTTCCGGAGTCGGGGGCCGAAAGAGAAGTTCCATGAAAACAATGAATAGGTTATTCAGTAGTGCATATCCATTTGGATGTAATTGCGACAGAGCGATTCTAACGAAAGATAACACTTCTCGAGTATACTGGTTGAATGGAGGAAGTGTTCCCGCTGTTCACGAATGTCGATTAATGGCTGTGAACCCTTCTAGGGGAGCATGTGGCCTGCAATTTGGCCTGGGAAGTAGAACGTCATCTAATGATAGACCATGTCCTAAGCATATTCGCCCCAGCGTATCTTTGGAGACATTGGATGGCAGAGAGTCTTGTGGGTTCGTGATAAAAGTTGCTCCCAGCAGCTCGTCCGGAGCTGGACTTATAAATTCAACCACAATAGCCGGGATCTCTATTATCGGAGAAGATGAACTTTGAGGCTCATGTTGCTGTGAACTTGTAGATTCCATAACTAATCAACTCATTAAAAACCATCATTAGATGATAATAAGCCCGTGTGTTCCCCAGTGTGAAGTGCATGAATGTGTTGTGCAGTGCAGTGCTACATAATACTAAAAAGATTCTACAAATTTTGAGAAATGTTCAAACGACAAGACTAAGAATTCAACTGGAGTGACCGTCATCACTGACTGTCACAACCGTGCAATCCAGACTTTAGAGACCGACCTAAGTTAAAGTTTGTTAAATTTTGTAAAGTAATAGTTTCGTCGACGAGCTTTGAAAGGCAGTCAAATATGCAATAAAAAAGGTAAAGTCCAGATATGCAGGGCAGAAGCTCGTTAGAGTCGAATATTCGAGTGTTTAGGAATTTCGTATCCATCAAAGTTTGGACTTGGATTGACCACCAGGAGTACAGTTCGTATCGATCATGAGAGTACTGTTCGTATCGATCATGACAGCATAGCTCGTATCGATCATGGTATACCACTTCGTATCGATCACCGGAAGATTATTTCGTACCCATTCAACATTCCCTACTTCGCATCGATCAGCATCGACATTTTCGTATCAATCGCCAGGCCCAAAGTCATGCATCGATCGCTTTGGATCGATACAAATATCGATCGTCAATTGACCGATACGAATGTCCACTTTCCATCGATACGAAGCAGTTCGGTTAATCGATACGAAGCTGCATTACATTTGGATCGATATGAACTCGTACTTCATCCATCTTCGATACGAAAGCTCCCAGACTTCTTCTTCTCCAAACAGCCTAAACACCATTATTTTCCCCTCCTTCCTTGACCTTACTCCAACCATCTCCGGCCTCCTCTTCACCAGACTTGGCCGCGAATATGAATGGGATGACATTGAAGCTCAAGTCTTGTCGTTTCTAGTGAGAAATTGTTGGTTAAATACCTAATTTAGGCAGCTAATTCGAAGAATTAGGGAATCAAGTGATTTGGGATCGAAGATAGTTTTCGTTTCTTCTTGGCCGGGCAATCGATGCGAAAAGCTTGAAATAAATGAGCATGTAAAATTTTTCTAAGTACAAAATCGCACATATATATATGAAAAGCGAATGATGATTCGTATCTCAGTGCGCATTGACCGGTTGAAAAGGTCTACGCCATACCGATACGAAGTAACCTATTTGTATCCATTTATCATTGATTCAGGCCATAGTTGTTCGTGTCCATCAGCTCTCATCAATACGAACGAGACAACTTCATATCCATTGCTCCGAGGTCCACTACTTAACTCCATCGATGCAAGGTATCAGATTCACATCCATCTATTCAAGCGCCATAACAACTTCGTATCCATCGATACAAAGCATCCCCAAGAAATCATTAAGTTCGTATCGATTGCCATCGATACGAAGCGTGCATTCAAACATTTAAACTCGATCCAGGAGAGGATTGATAAAAAATAAAAATAAAAAACTCCATAACAACCGTCAAGCATTGGTACAACTTGAATTTCACATCGATTCGGGAGAGGATCGATATGGAATTCGGTAAGAGAAAACTGACAATGACTTGTGAGCATGCGAACGTTAGCGAGAGTCAGGTTAACATACGTACATGTATGATAGACTAACATCCAAAATTTTAAAGTATTCACAGAAATTGAATATTCACCTGATGACAATTACAACAACAAACAACAGTTTGCTATCATTCATCACTCAGTTACAATAGTGCAAAGTACAACAATTGGCAGCCAACAATTCATTATTTACATTACTGAAGATCAATCAAAGGTAACATATTTCGATGAGAAGGCAACAATCGTTCAAACAAGTCAGATAAAACTATTCAGAATAAAGATTGCAACTTTTCAAAGCACGTTATGTTCTCACAAGTCGTACTTTGGAGGGCAAATGTTATCCCGCCTTTTGACAAGGCTATGACACCAAGAAATTGACTGGAAATCAAAGACAGTTCATCTTGGAAAACGATTATACACAGGTTCGCTATGGATACTGGTAATTTTTCCTGAGTCCGGATCGACCTACAATTAACATGACACGGCAATCAAAGCCATGAAAGCCAATGTTCCAAGTTTCAAGTCAATCAGAGTATGTATGCTCAAGTTACGATCGATGCAAATCAGGGAAAATCGCTCATTCGTATCCATCGTTAAGCCTCTGTTCGCATCGGTCCAATTCGTATCGATCGGTAGACAAGCTGCGCAAGCCTCAATTCATATCCATCCAGGGAATCAGCTCCCTTCATATCGATCTTGGTCGAATCCATCAAGTGCATGACGATGCATATCCATCGCATACACTTCTGTTCTTATCCATCGTGTTTCTTTGTTTTGTATCCATCACCAAGTCACGTTTCGTATCGATCGCCCCAACTCAACTCGTATCGATCAGTTGACTTATCGATGTGAGGCATACCTTTAAATGAAGCGATACGAAGAACGCAGGCAGTGATCGATACGAAGCACTTTCAAATCATCGATACGAATGAAGCAACGCCCATGGATACGAAGCAAAGTATATGTAAAGCAACACGAAGTAAAGTACAGGAGCGATACGAATGGGAAAACAATGGATGGATACGAACAGGGCGCATTTAAGTGAGGGACTCGGTCGTTCGGCATAAAATGTGGATCGATCCCAAAAGCAAGCGCCACGTCAACTAGCAAGCACGTGCCCAGAAGCAATATGAACAGATCGATGCGAAGTGGAGTGATACGAACTCAGCAGCCTTCAATAAATCCAAAATTGCATCGATCATAACTCAAAATCTACAAGTCCAAATGCCACCAAATTTTCATAGGAGCTTGCATACATCTTCAGGAATGTTCATGATCGATCCCGACTCGATTGGACTAAATCCTAATCGATACGAATTGCATTCCTATCGATAACTAATCGACTCCAAACGGTCAAGGATCGATCATGAACATTCCTAAAGATGTACGCAAGCTCCTGTGAAAATTTGGTGGCATTTGGACATGTAGATTTTGAGTTATGATCGATGCAAGTTCGGATTTATTGAAGGCTGCTGAGTTAGTATCGCTCCACTTTGCATCGATCTGTTTGTATCACTTCTGGGCACGTGCTTGCTAGTTGACGTGGCGCTTGCTTTTAGGATCGATCCACATTTTATGCCGAACGATCGAGTCCCTCACTTGAATGCGCCTTGTTTGTATCCATCCATTGTTTTCCCATTCGTATCGCTCCTGTACTTTACTTCGCATCGCTTTACATATACTTTGCTTCGTATCCATGGGCATTGCTTCATTCGTATCGATGATTTGAAGGCGCTTCGTATTGATCACTGCCTGTGTTATTCGAATCGCTTCCTTTAAAGGTATGCCTTGCATCGATAAGTCAACTGATCGATACGAGTTGAGTTGGGGCGATCGATATGAAACATGACTTGGTGATGGATACGAAACAAAGCAACACGATGGATACGAACATAAGCGTACGCGATTGATACACAGTGTTATGCACTTGATGGATTCGAACAAGATCGATACGAAGGGGGCTGATTCCTTGGATGGATACGAATTGAGACTTGCGGAGCTTGTCTACCGATCGATACGAATTGGACCGATTCGAATAGAGGCTTAACGGTGGATACGAATGAGCGGTTTTCCCTGATTTGCATCGATCGTAACTTGAGCATACAAACTCTGATTGACTTGAAACTTGGAACATTGGCTTTTATGGCTTTTATTGTTGTGTCATGTTAATTGTAGCTCGATCCAGACTCAGGAAAAATTTACCAGTATCCATAGCGAACCTGTGTATAACCGTTTTCCGGGATGAACTGCCTTTGATTTCCAGTCTATTTCTTGGTGTCACAGCCTTGCCAAAAGGTGGGATAACAGATTCAAGCACTTATGAGAATGTTATTATGATGTGTAAGTGTCAAGTTATTATTAGTATTGTTAACCCAGAACATTATATTGGGATTGTTAACCCGAATGTGTAGGCTTAGCATGGTGAGCTATACTCGGTCAGGTGCAACTTAAACCATAATCATTGAGAATGTTAACTCCATATAAAGTAAAGTGGTTATCACTGAGAATGTTAACTCAATGTATAAATAGTGGGTATACACAAGAGAGTTTCTATGAATTATTCAGTTTTGGCATGTTCCACCTGTGAGTGGAAACTTTCATAGTCATAATTGGATTAAGTCACATTAAGAATAGTTAACCTATATTGTGAAAGTAACTAGTTCCTTACACATAGTACAAGCTTGCTAAGGAACACCCTATAGGATTTATACGTTATAACCGAACTTTAATTACTTATCAACACCATCTTATTGGTGATATGATTCACTCACAAGACTTTGTCCGTTCCCCTCCATTATTCCCTCTTTATATCTATCACAAGTTGTCAGTGTAGTAGGTAAAATGAGCAAAGCAAGCTATGCGGAGGAGGTGAGTAGATGCATCCAAGATATATTTATTTATAGGTGCTTCCTTATGTATCTTATATCACATTTATTAGTTTGACCCATATTGTACTATCATTTAGAGACACTATTTTTCAGTTATTGTATGGACTATGTTAGTGTTAAGACAATTATCTAATTTGGATTATTTTCATTATTTATATTTTATTTCCTTTCGCTATGAGACTTGAAAGTGTAGAATGTTCTAAATTTATAATTATCTGCGTATCATGTAAACCATAAAAGCCTAATGACTCCTACTTCTTGGCACGACGTGAGTTCAAATGCCATTTCTGGGCTTTGGATCGATGTGTTTGGAGGTGTAGGTTGTCACATTGTTTGTAATATAGGTGCTTGATTCTTGTAATATACTTCATTATATTATGATATAATTAATTAAATGATTAATTTAAAGTGTATTAAATAGAAAATCCTTAAATGATATCTTATGTGATATAATTATAATATGTTGTAATCATGGGAAATTTATCACATTAAAATAACATATTATTTTAAATAATCCTAGTCAAGATGTTTCGAGAAAGGACATCGATTCATCCATTGAGAATAGAATACATAACGCTTTTGATCACTGTTTTACTCGTGGCTTTTAGGGACACCAAGGGGTTATGTAGTGATAGTTATTGGATAACTATGGAATGACTCACTCGAGAATTTTTATTGGTTAATAAAACTAAGGTCATATAGAGAATCTTAATTTTATGATATTACAAGTTTCCTGGACTTGAGAATACTGTGGAACTTCAATGTGGACACTGTGTTTTGATTGTAGTTAAATCATGGCATGGTGATCCATCGAGCGACTATAATTAGGTCTGAGTTGATGCATTGGAAGTGAAACACTATTCAATAGAGAATTTGTTTCCTCAATTATAAAGGGTTAGTACACGATCAACTATAGTCAACTCAAAGTCAAAGTTTCTGGCCAGAGCAATATGGTTAACAATAATTATTATTATTGAACCAATGATTTTGTGTTAGGATTAATCAAGTTGAATGTGAGAAATATTAGAATTTTGACCAAAACCATATTCCATTAGTCCAAAAGTGATACAGTTTTGACGAAGAGGATTGATGTAAATAATCATTACTGTAGGGTACTGCTTAAAATAGTGAAATTGGATTTTACCAAAAATATGAGTAAACAATAAATTTAGCCAAAATATCATACTACATCCCAAATAGGAAAGTTAAATAAAACAAGTTTTATTTTAACATATTAGATCAGACCTAATAATAAATTTAGACATCATAAGCCCACTAAAAATCTAAACATGGAATTTTTTCTTTGAAATTTATCCAATTTACTCGTTGCCAACCAACCTAGTTGCTACAATGGTATTAGTGTCCAATAGCTTATGGGGTCTAAATTTGCAATTTTTTAGCCAATTAACTAAAACTTACCTAACCGATTGGGTGTCTAGAATAGTAGTGTTTAGGTTTGGGCTTGAATAATCTAGTGTTCTTCTCTTTCTCGCAGTTGGCCTGGTCCAACTAGGTGCAGTAAGTCGAAAAGGTTGGCCTCGTTATAAATGCCCAAACTAATATGGGCCTTGGGCTGATTTTCAAAATTTAGTTTGTAAATTTAAAATATATTTTAAATTTAAAAATTAAGTTTAAATTAATAAAATAAATTATATAAGTTTTATAAAAAGATTTTCAAAATTGTTTTAAAATAAATTTTAATAATTTCGAAGACTATTTAATTTTAATTAAATGGATTTAATAAATAATTAATGAATTAAAAGTTAATTAATGTATATTGATATGTATATATATGTATATCTATAAAGGTTATAGTATAATATATATATATATATATATAATTTATCTTAAATTAAAGGTTAATTAAAATAAAATTTGAATTATTAAAATATTTAATTAAAATTGTTTTAATTAAATAAAATGATTATTTCATAAGTAAATTAATTAGACGTTAATTAATGGTATATATACATATAATGATATATGTATATGTGACTATAATGTTATAGTTTATTTTCATCTTAAATTGATCAGGATGAATAAAATAAAATTTTAAAATAATTTAACTAATTTGTTAATTAAATTAATAAATTAAATATGATTTAATTAACAAGAATTAAAATTAATTAAATAATATTTAATTAATAATATACATAAGAATATTATATAAGATAATTAAATTATCAAAATTCAAAATGATTTAAACTTATATAATATGAATGTTTGCACCAAAAGTGGGCACAAACACTTTAAAATAGAATAGCAGAAAAATAAATGAAAAATAAATAAAAATTAAACAGGGAGGATAAGTAAATAAGCCATCAGAATTAAGCAATAACAAAGACGCGAGGATTTATAGTGGTTCGGCATTGTGTAACTACATCCACTTTGATGAATTTGCTTTATTGACCACTTGAAAATCTGGTTAAAATTAAGTAATAAAAATAGCACTTGATTACAATGGAGTCCAAAGCAGCAAGCAGCATAAAGATCCTCTAAATGAACATAGAAGCTTGTATCGATAGGTGAGGATGATGAAATATCTTGTTGGAAATTCGATAGAAGACTCTCTAGATCCATAGGGATCTATCAGAACGATCGCAAGTCCTAACTCGATCGTTGGAACAATCGGTACCGATCGTTCACTTGTGCTCCAATGCACGTGCGATCGTTTCTATTAGCTCCTCCATGCCTTCAATCCATGCTCCCAAAGTTTGGTGTCATTTTGAGTTTCGATTGGCGAGATATCGACTAATCTTCATTGAATTGGATCGTTTATGCCAAAATAGTATGACCGTTCATGAACGATGTACACCGATCGTTCTGACTTGCTCATTTTGACATGCGATCATATGTGGGGACTCCTCTCTCCAATATATTAATATTTTGAGAGTTTCAAGTGTGTTGGACCTGTAGATTTTGAGATATCGATCGATCATCATTGAATTGAGCTATGTAATCGATACGATATGTTCCATAGTATTGAATATGGATCGTGCCTGATCTTTCTTCAGAGAATTGTGAACTTCCATACTTTAAGAGTTTTATTGAGTTTGCCTTTGGTTTCTTCTTTACTACTGCATTGTATTATCATTTAAACCTGATCTCTAGGCTTCATGATCATTAATCCGATACATCGATCCTGATGACCATTGAGTCTGTCTTGTCCAATTGGTCTAGATATAGCCGGGCCAAAAGGCCGAATAACATTTGCCCCCTAAAGTACGTCTTATTTGAACATGATGTGCTTTGAATTGTTGGAAATTTGAATCGTCGGAAAGGATTCTATCCAATTTATTGAATAGTCACTATCCTTCTATGGAGTTGCTTTTTATTGAGAGTCGCATCTCCTTCTGTTTATCATAGCCATTAGTCAATTCCCAATAGTATAAATAATGGATTATAGCTTGTTGATGATTATCTTGTTCTCTTTTCAATGGTTGCTAGGCTCTAGCAATTTGGCTTAGACTATTCTCCAATTGATTTCAGGTGAACATTCAATTCCAGTTGATTTCAAGAAACTGAATTTTTGGAACGTATACTATTACATATACATGTTTATACCCAACCCCCGATCATGATTGCATGTTCATAGGTCGCTGTCAAGTTTTTTCAAAAAAAGGTCACACTGAATCGCTTGTTGTTGGATAGATTGATGGATAGTTTCAGATCCATCAAATATTGATCATTTATTTACGATCGTTGTTTCTCTCCCCCCTCCCTTTTTAGGGAACGATCGTATCCGATCGTTAGTAGGTGTAAGGGAATGATGAATCGTTCTGAATGAACAATCGTTATACATCGATATAGAGCGATCGTTATAAAATGTTCGATAAGAAACGATCGTGTGGCTTAACATTAAGGGTTTTATAAGCTTGGTCCATCCTCATATAAATACCTTTCATTTAGTCGCTCCATACTTCCCTTCTTCACATTTGCATCATTTCCAACCAGACCAAAAAAGAAAAACTACTCTTCCCTCATCTTCATCGTTCCAAATCACGAACCAAACCTTGAAATTAAAGACCAGTCCTCCACCCTTAAATCTTCAACGTACTCATTATTATTCCTCCCTTCTTCTCAAATCTTGTGCAAGATCGAATTTGAACCAGCTTCGTTCTTCGAATCTTAATATAGGTAGGTCAATTTTGATTTGTATGTGAATTTAACAACACGACTTTAGGTTTGTCGATCTCGAGGCATTCGATTAAGATGATGGAGTTGGCAAATTCGAAGAAGGTTTGAAGAAATGAGGTGTTTCAATGATCATTTGCCTCATACCGATCGTTTTGGAGATGGTGAAGAGGTTGAGTTGGGTTTATGGGTCAAAAACGATCATTCATAAATGCTCAGCTGTAGCCATGGACTTGGTGAATCTTTGAAGTAGATGAATCGACTTGTGAAACAATCGTTTTGATCGATCGTATGGAGTTGATGTTGAGTATAGTTGTGGACCGATCGCACTAGAACGATCGTACGAGAATGATGCGTCATATGGAACGATCGTGTGATGATGATTCGGTCCAAACGATTGGTTGAATGTTAATGTGATCTACTGGATGGAGAATCGAAGCGAATGATCGGGTGGAATGGTTGGAACGAACAATCAGATATGGATCGAAGGGAACGATCGGTTGGAGGAATAGTGTGGCACATTGCTTGGCTATGGACGATCGCTATGGAACGATCGTATATGAACGATTGTTCTGGAACGATCGGCTATTCTTTCATGAACAATCGGTTGTCAGCAACGATCTTTAAAAATGATACTCGATCACATGAACTTAGACTTTGAACACTTGAATGGATATACATGACTTGCATATGACTTGAACTGCATACTTGGATATTCATAACATTCGGACCATGACATAGACAAATGCCTCGAACAACTCTCTTGAAGCTTATCAACTTATTAACATAAAATCAATCTTCAACATGCTGACAATCGATCTTAAGGTTCAGGCTGGACCATTCCCTAACGATGTACAGAACTAGTTGAGACGGTCAGCAATGACAGTCACTCCGGCCAAACTCCGAAGTCTCGTTGTCTTTTCCGTCCCTAATTCTGTGTAACTTATCACTAAATTGCATGGCACTTTACCACACAACACTAGCACACATATGCACTGGGGGGGTATAGGTTATTTTATCTAATAATGATTTTTACTATGTTTAATAGCGATGGATTCCAATTGTTTGGAATGTCTTGCAGCTATGTCCGCTAGACCATCTTCTCAGCACAGCAATTCCGGTGCCGAGTCTAGTTCTGCCACTGAATTAGATAATCCATCTCCTAGCCATCAATACGAGCAACCAAAAAGCTCTGGTCCACCATTCAATTTATTCTCCACCGTACCTACTCTTCCAGCAGAAATCTATAGAATATAATAGCCTATGATTCTTTTTTGATGTAAAGATATTAAATGTATTGGATATAATACTATTCGATATAAAATATTCAAACACAACTATAAGAATAGAATACACAGATATTCATTTAACAATAAACAAATATTTTAATATTCATTGAACAATAAACAAATATTTTATTCAAACAATTGTTTGTATTACAATATCAAATAGTATATATTTTAACTCTAATCATTTTGAATATATACAACTCAACACTGCTTTACATATTTTGTACAAGATTACATGTTGATCAATTCACTAACTGTCACACTCTTTTGCTGTCTTCAAGCTTCAGTATATGTCCAGTCTTCTAAGTACCTATCACATACAATTCAAAAGCAGTAGTTTGGAAAATAAAGTGACTCGAACTGAAAATAAAAATATTATTTAAAAAATATTGTTGCCTCAGATAATTTGGATTGTTTTTTCTTTCTTTTTCACTGGAAGGGACATTCTAGCATTCATGCTTGAAAGCCTGCATATACACACGTATACATGTACGTGTGTATTGCCTCAGCATTTCTAGCAATATGGCAAAACTTGGTATAGAAAGCTTCGATCTCAAGAGCCTGCATATACACATGTGTAAATGTACACATGTGTATTGCCTCAGCTTCTCGAGAATCATAATGCAGACCCATGAAGATCCAACCAACATACAAACAGTCTATTTGAATGCAAAGCAACATACAACATGACAACAATGATCAGTACAAAGAAATCAAGGACAGGTGAGCACAAGGTCAAACCAAGCCAAGGCTGGATTTAACTCAGGTGCAATGCAAAAACAAACAACACAGCAATGGTCAGTACAAAGCAATCAATAAACATGCTCATATGTACATGGATATGCAAGCATTCAAGCATGAACACACATGAAAACAACATGCAACCAGACTTCAAATGGAACCAGACTATAGTTCAGGTATGAAGGTTATCAACCCAGCAAACATTGAATAGAATACAAGGAAATGGACATGGAACTCGACTAGCATCTAGCATAAAATCATTATGGCCAGAGAATACAAGTGCACCGAACACTGCAAGTCTAACAAGCACAGTGACATGTATATACAAGAAAAGTCAGAATGCAAGCACTCGGGTCGACAGAGCATAGCCTAAGAAATCACACACATACATACATACATACATACATACATACATGCATGCATGCATGTACGTATGTATATACATGGAGACATCATATCAAACTCAAGCAAGGCAACATAGGGTGACACACAAACATACACTGAATAATCAAGTTCAACTTGGCTAAATAGAAAAAGACAAAGTAAGCAGTTTTCAAAGAGATGCAATAAGCAAAGGCAACATGAGCATATAATTGAAGAAAATCAAGGCATGTGGGTAATTATCAGTAGCAGTTTGAACAAAGTTAAGGAAATTCAATCAGAGGTCACATATTTCAGAAAATGAAACAGCAAATGATGAATTTAACAAGTCGTAGGCAGCAAAAAAAGGGAAACAGATATATTTAAGCATATTTGAATGTATTAGAAATATATTCGACCAATGAACAAGTCAGAAATCACACAATCGTTCAATCGGAATCGAATGGCCAAGCGCAACAATTGACAAATTCAAATCAAAATATACGAAACAAAAATTAAGGGATTTTAACCTTATTTAAACCCGTATCATTATTGGCAGAAAATAATCAAGTTGAGTTACTAGCAAGATAATTAAAAAAAGCAAATTTAAATTCATACCAAAGCCATAACCGAAGAAGTGCTCGACTCAATTGAAGCGACCGAGTGCAATCAAAGCTAGGGAACCGATTGAAGAAGCAAACCAAAGTGAAATCATCACTTCAATCGATCAATTTGAATCGGCGTGTTCAATCAAAAGGAACCCTAATTTCAGAAGAAGGGAGAAAAGGAAATCGGCCATATTGAAAAGAAGAAGGATATCTCGTTTTTGGACCGCACAAATTGTTTTGGGCCGTGTTCTCTTTTATTTTGAATTATAGTGTATTAAGGGTTTTAGTTTTTATTTTTATTGTAATTTCCTCTTTTAAAATTTTATAAATTTCTAGTTGTGTAACTAGGTACAAACTACGGAGCATAGTTTGAGAATTCGCAGCTCAGTGCTTGAGTTGTGGCAGGGTTTTGAGCTTAGAGTTAGGTTAATCAAGTTAGTGGGCATCGTAAGTTTACATGTTTTTGTAAGCGTCGGATTACTTAATTTCTAGTAGAAACCTTGGGGGCAACTCGTAGGCAAATTTTTTCCGAAGCTGGGTAAAACTGTGTGTAATCTTTACTTTCTATTTTTATTTTTATTTCTGCATTAATATTTAGTAGACCCTATTCACCCCCCCCCCATCTAGGGTGAAAATGATCCTACAAGTGATATCAGAGCTAGGATCAAAAACCATTTTCCATTGAAATTTTTTTTTGATTTTTTCTTTCAATGGCTTCTTTTAATAATGATTTTACTAAAAGTCAGTCCATAGCTAGACCACCCATGTTCAATGGTGAATATGCATATTGAAAAACTAGAATGGAAATTTTTCTTAAAACCATAGATGCATGGAATATTGTTGAAATGGGATATAACACACCAACGGTAATGTTAGGCAATCAAGAAGTTGATAAACCTATGGATCAATGGACAGATCTTGAAAATAAACTACAAACTGCTAATGCAAAAGCTATGAATTCTATTATTTGTTCATTAGATCAAATTGAATTTAACTGTGTCGCACATTGTCTAACTGCGAAGGAAATCTGGCACACTCTTGAAGTGACTCATGAAGGAACCTCCCAGGTTAAAGAATCTCGCCTTGCCATGCTTAGTAGCGAGTATGAGAACTTCACAATGGAAAAGGATGAAAGTGTCAAAGAAATGTATGGATGACTTTTTAATCTTCTATACAAATCAAAATCCCTAGGAAGACCATAAACAGAACTGGAGATAGTCCAAAAGATCCTTAGAATTCTTCCATGAAATTTTGAAGCAAAGGTGACTTTCATCCAAGAATCAAAGGATCTGAAATAGGTTAAAGTTGAAGAACTCTTTGGAAACCTCACAACTTATGAGCTAGAAGTCATGTAACGACCCAGTATTTTTGACCATTCAAATCGACAATAAATCCACACATGTTGGACTTGAATAATTCAAAACGATGGATTGTAAATAAAATTTGGCAAAACTCAGCATATACAATAAATAAAATAATTACAGATCACAGACACAGAGTAATATAAAAATAATGCAGCGGAAACAAAAGGATAGTAGTTCATGAAGCTACTATATATATAACAGAGTTAGACAAGATTCAACAGAAGTCTCGAATATAATAGATGTCTCAATACAATAATCAAATACAAGATCTGAATACATCACTGGAATCAACTGAATAACTGAAAGCAGGATCGATAGATAGCTGGATCTCCAAGCAAAGCTCTAACTCCAAAGGTGAGTCTCAAATGCTGTATCACTCAGTCTGACCCGAGCGTAAAGCAAAACACAAACACTCGAGTCAGGATTAACATTCTTATATTAATAAATCCAACTCAAGTGAAATATCAACTGAAATACAAGTAACTTAAAGGATGTTTGGGATAACCATCCCCTAAGAATCCGTTAAACTATTTACTATGTAGTAATATACGCTATATACAGTAGTGTCTAATCAGTAAAGTATAATCATATAGAAAATAGCGTTAAGGGGATGGAGAACCTTAACGCGGTCGGATCTTAAAATCATAATCGTAGTAAAGCTCAATATGGTAGGTGACACGGCACACAAGGCAATGCCAGGGTAGATATACCAATTATGCACACGGACTGATGGATACGCATAGCAGCCACTACCGTTCCACCTCGAACAACACTCCCAAATCAAGGGTGGCCACCAAAATCAACAAGTAATAGAATGAAATCGAAGAAGTGTGTCCGATACGAGGTGCTACCTCACTGGCCCGAGATCGCTCCTGTTTTAGCCACCTTATGCCAACTCATGGGAGTTGGGTCCACGTATATACCTTAGGATCATCGCCACCATCCTACTTCATTCTGGAAACTCCACCGCGTACACAGTTGTCAAAGTGGTTTTCGGTATCGACAGAGAGTATGTCCATATCCGATCCCGGTCTCTTTAACAACCAATCGTTATTATAACACCGTGGTCATTTCAAAATAGTTATACTTCAAAACCAAAATATCATTATCATTTCAAACCCAATTTAATACGATATCATTTTCACTTCAAATATATCCATTTTCAAAATCATAGTACTTTTCCAAAGTTATAACGCTTTCAAAATCATAGCATCTTGGAAATCATAACACTTTGAAATTATAGCATTTTGGAAATCGTAACACTTTTCTTTTAAACAGTTTTGACATTAAAATTAGTATATATATTAAAATAGTTTATAAATAAGATAGTTTATATAAATAGTTATAAGTTAAAATAGTTTAAAATAAAATAATTTATATTAAAAATGATTTATATTAAAATAGTTTATATTAAAATAATTTATAAAGTAAAGTATCAATAGTTTTAAATATAATTTAAAATTTCTTTATAAAATAAAATAGCTTCCTTAAATTTCACAAATCGATTCAAATTAACTCGAATTCCAAAAATTTAATTTAATCAAATCTCAAATCATCAGTTTCAACTCGATTCAGCTTCTAAATAAACCATTTCAAATTATCGATTTCAAATATATATCTGAACCATAAAATAAGCCATTTCAATTTTTAATATATTTCAAAGCTTTAAATATTCAACATTTCAAAACTAAATTCGATAAATTTATATACATATCAGATTCACTTTACAATTATTCAGTTTTGAAATATTCACTTAATCATTTCCATAACATGTAAATACAATTTCAATTTACAAATTTAAATAAACAAAATATCCCATTTAAATATATATAAGTTTGAAATATCCATTTAAGTCACCTTTTCAAATTTCAAGTTGTAAAACACTTCTTTATATTTCAAATTCAATACATTTCAAATCAAACTTATTTAGGTATAATTCTTAAATAAATATAATTTCAATCAATTTCAAATCATTATAAATTCTGTATTTGAAGATATAGGTATTAAATAAATACTTAAACATATTATTTATCAACTTTATTAAATTAACTTTAATGAATCTTTAAAATCAATATTTATCAAAACCATATATTTCTTTTCAAAACCATAGAAATCATTTTCAAAACATTTATATATAGACCAACGGTGCCTGTATATAATTTTCTATCCTATGGTCAAGTGATACAGATATTTATCATTTCAACCCGCAATTTAAAATATATATACGGGTATATATCTTTTCAACCCGCAATCCCAAATTCAATTAATAAAAATCGCTTGGGTTTATCATTTCAACCCATAACGATTTTCTCCTATTCTACAGATCGTTCGGGTATGTATCATTTCAACCCATAGTGATTTTTATACTAATAGGGAACTTGCAGAGTGATAACATATATGATAATAAAATAACAATAGCAACAGGCATATATCAACAATATAAATAACAGATAATGGTGTCAGATGTCACAGGTGAACAAATACAGATAACAGTGTATATATCAATGTAAATAACTAGCAACGGTATATTTCAATTGACGTTTCAATTGAAATCAAATTTAATAAATATAAGAACATTAATCGTGAGTGATTGCTCACCTTTCGAGGATAGAGAAAATAGACAATGGAATGAGTTACGGATCCAAGCATGGATTCCAAAGCAAAGCAAGATAGGCACGAGTTCGACGATCAAAGCTGATAATAGGAAATCGATGAGAACAATCAGATTGGCTTGACATAAACGGAAAATATATATATCATATTTTAAAACAATACTCATAACAATATATATAGCAAAATATATACACACACACACACACATATGAGAACTAGTACATTATACAACTTTATACATAGATACAATTTAAATCAATAATATATATATATACATATAGGCTTCTTAATAACACATATGCAGACACTATAAAAGAAAAATATACTTTTTAAAAGTGTATACATTTCAGTTATCTTAAATCCATACAAAGTATCAACATAAGTTTAGGTAAGTACTATAGTATATTATACCTGTAAGCATGCTATATATATATAAATCTGAACATAACCTTTTATATAAATATATATTAGTTACTCAAGTTAATATAAACTATATATATATACAGTTCAACATCTTATACAAAGCTACAGAACACATGTTGGCTCATATATATATTCATATATCAACCCATACCTTTTTCCTTCATTATTATTTATAAACGTATACATATAAAAAAACAAGACAGTCCAAATAGATTTTCGAACATACATAAAAACATCTTATTATAGATCTTATATCTACAGCTTTTATATAAAATAGAATAAGTTTTAATAAGCCCCGATTATGAATGGAACTCAACATACTAGATAATATAAACTTATAGACAACTTATAAAGCCTTATACTGTAAGCATAGACTAATGCACATACAGTAACATATATGCTTATAATATTTTATAGACAACAACTATCATAAATTATCATATCATATAAATATATAATGCCAACATATACAAAAAAAAACTCTACATTATCTTTGAAAACCAAAACGTACGTATACATATGTTTATATGTAGCTACAGTATAAATTAATATATAACTTAGATAACTCTCGTACTTTATAATATATATATGTACATATAATAGCTTAATAGGAGCAAACTGTACACCTTTATACTTTACAAACTTCATAACTGCAGCACACTTTAACAATATATACATATAAAACTACTGTAACATATAAAATCAACCCAACCGATCAAACGCACCCAAAATTTAGATAAACTTAAATATACAAAACATATATATAAGGATTATCTTTATATGTAAGCAGGTTAAAAGGGTGCACTTACAAATCTTAGTATAACAAATACAATTCCTATAACTCCTACAGAAATAGATACTTGAATATATAAACTTAAGTATGTAAATAACTTATATACGAACAGGCTTATATACTTTATTTCAAGACCCAAAATATAGTTTAAATTCGAACTCATCTATATGAATAACAAAAGGACAGGGCTACTCACGGTTAAGCAGGGCAGCTCGATGCCAGGGCTGGTCGACCGGGTTGAGGTGAGGTGTAGGTGATAGATTTGGTCATGGGCGAAGGACATTGGGTTGTGGCATTTGGTTGTCGCAGCAGTGCTCGGAGGGATGCAGCTGTTGTGGAGGATGATGGAAGGCATCGGCACGCTCGGATGAGAGGGGATGGCGGCACTGGGTGGTCGGGTTTGGTTGATGGTTGGAGAAGAGAGAGTGGAGGATGAGCGTGAGAGAGGAGGCGAGAGCTGAAGGCTGTGGGAATGGTGGTGGGATAGATGACGTGGAGAGGGAGATTGGGTTCGGGAAATTTAGGAGAGGCGTCTCTGCTTCGGGTCTAGGGAGAAATTGCGTGGGTGAGGCTCTGGGTTTCTCTGGGGTGGGTGGACTTCGGCAAGAACAAAGGGGAATTGGAGAGGGGAGGGAGCTGCTTCGAGAATTTTGAAAGGAGGCGCGGGTGGAGCTTCGGGAACGCAAGGGAAGAAAGGGAAGCAGTTCGAAAGAAAAATATAAAAGAGAAAGAAAAAGATGGGGAGGAATTTGCTTTACAAATAAAATGAAAGTATAAGGGTCAATAAATTAGCCGTTCAGCTTGATGAGTACAAAACGTATAAAGTTTTGAATGTTATAATAAATGCTAGGAGAAGAAAAATGAGCCATTCAACTTTATACGTTTACACCTTTGAAAGGTGTGGGGCAAAACAAACGTACCAATGTAAATATAAATTGAAGTGATGGGAATGTAACAACTGTACATTGATTTAGAAGCTATAAAAATGATTTATTATATTACTGAGATTCACGTTCAAACTTGAAAAGGCAAACGAAATCTAACGGTCACAATTCAGGGTACCGATACGAATCACTGTTTTATTGTTTCTGTCGCGTACCGGACCTCAAAATACAGAGTTGAATATACCGTAGAGATCAGTGCGACGAGACGATCAAAACGGTACACAGGTACCAGTGGTACGGTCATCCGATCAAAAGTCGATAACCGGTACCAGAAATGCTGCTATTCTAACAGAAATAAGATAAACGGAGCAAGAGAAGTCCAAATTTTGAAAAACGAAAGATGATGACTTACTCAGAAGATGATTTAGAATTTTATTATATAAAAATATTCAAGTTTGGAAAACGTTTTATTGTCATCAATTTTTAACTGATCTGAATTGAAATAAAATTACCCAATAAAATAAACTTCAATATTATCAGATGAAAATTTATGAGTTGCTATGTTAAAATAGACGTATTCCAAATATTAAATTTTTATTTTCAAATTTTATTGTTTAAAATTTCACAAAATTTCAAATTAAATATATAAATAAACAAATAAAATTATCTAAAATTTACGGGTCGTTACACTCTCCCCTACTCAAAACTTTTCGTCCCCGAAAAGGAAGGAGGTAGGAGAATAGAACCAACCAGAAATAAAATTGGCTTTGAAAACAAAATAAACAACTGATTTTAAAACCATATAAATTTCAAATTAAACTAATTAATATCCAACATTTTGGTTAAATCCATTTGAGTTCACTTAAGTTAAATCAATCTATCTATTTCTAAATTCATTATCTTATTATCTAGTCATCCCCAATTTACAATTTCTAAATCAATCAGTTTGTATAATCATTTATTACACTCATGTTTTATTCAACAAATTTAATTCTTTTATTCCAAATTATTATTAAGTTTATTCCACTTAATATATATCTTATTACATATATTTAAACCATATAAATTAATTTAAACCATATAAATTTCAATTTAAATTAATTTATATTCAATAATTGATTTTAAATTCAAGGTATTTCCATAGGTAAATCTAATTTCACTTTATTAATCCCTGCAAAAAAAATTTATTTGCCTCATCTATTATTCAATTAAATTATTATTCTATTTCTCTCTATTAACATCTTTATAATAAAATTTAAGTATATAACATTTATTATAACCACTCAAATTTTATTTATAAATTTCTTTATATTGTATATTATCCAATTACATTTTCAGCTTCTGAATAATTTAGGTAAGTTATATTAGAATGAAATTGGGTATTATACAAGTAAAATTTTCCAATTTAACTATTCCAATTTAAATATTTATTCAAGAATTTAAGAATTTAAGAGTTAAATTTCCGATTTCAATTCAAACCATTTAGATATAAATATATATACTATATATATCAAATTAAATCTATGATCATATACCAATATATATATTATAAATCAAGTCATACTTCATAAATTCAAATCAAATTTATTTTTCAAACAAAAATGTAGCAAAACTACAGAATGGTCTCTCCACTTCAAAACTCGAAAATGAATGTCGATGATGCGGCCGTCATCACCGAAATTATTTTCCAACGACAAAGAGAAGAGCACTGATTTAAACATTTAAAATTCTTTGAAAACCATTTTATTCGAAAATACTTTAAATAATATACATTTTAAGACTTTAAAACAAAGTTTGAAATTACCAGAAATTTAATTCTTAAATTCTCAATTTAAATTCATTTCAATTCCAAATAAATTTATAAACAATAGTCATTTTGCAATAGTCAATGGCTTACAAAACAATAAAATGATAATCAAATATTATCATTTTCAACAACCAAATTATTTAACTTTTAATTCCAGAAAATTTTCTTATATACTTATAATATAATCATACAAATTTATTTCATTTATCAAATTTGAAAATTATATTGTGCCAGTTTGCTCTGTTCAAGTGTTTTGGGATTCCTATCGATAGCGTTGATCAGACGAATCGATCGAAAATCCAAACCAACATCAACAACTCAAACAACACACTATAAACATAAACTATTTATATTAATTACAAATACACTCCCTCACACGATGATTCCAGAATTGGATTCCAACACAAGGATAGAGATCCAAATATAGAGGGACTCTAATCAAAGAGAATTCTAATCTAAAATAGATAGGCTCGAAACGAAGGTTAGATGATTGCATTTCAAACGGGAAGATGGATAAAGTTGTATAAATCGCGGCAACCTTAACCGGGTCAACCGTGACTTCATAGATAAGATCGATGTAGAATTCTGAAGCAAATCGACATTCGATTACCAGAGGTAGAATTCGGGTATAGCATAAGATAGCAGCATCGTAAACCGAGGATACAGAAATCTCCGGTGAATCAATACCGATTGTAAAGGAGTTTCACCCCAGTAAAAATTATTCGAAGATTGGCGAGACCGCCGATTTATTATAGAGATCATACGAAGTGGAGTTATAGGATACTCCCGAATCAAAAGACACGAATGGGGAGACACGAATGGACTTTGGAACCGAAGTGAACGTTCCAAAATTCAAAGGAACCGAGTCAAAGAAGAAGGAATTCAAGCTCGAACGAAAGTGATTCTGTAATCGAATTTACTACATATGCTGGGTTTAGCCTAAAACCAGAGCTCTAATACCACATGTAACGACCCAGTATTTTGGACCATTCAAATCGACAATAAATCCACACATGTTGGACTTGAATAATTCAAAACGATGGATTGTAAATAAAATTTGGCAAAACTCAGCATATACAATAAATAAAATAATTACAGATCACAGACACAGAGTAATATAACAATAATGCAGCGGAAACAAAAGGATAGTAGTTCATGAAGCTACTATATATATATAACAGAGTTAGACAAGATTCAACAGAAGTCTCGAATACAATAGATGTCTCAATACAATAATCAAATACAAGATCTGAATACATCACTGGAATCAACTGAATAACTGAAAGCAGGATCGATAGATAGCTGGATCTCCAAGCGAAGCTCCAACTCCAAAGCTGAGTCTCAAATGCTGTATCACTCAGTCTGACCCGAGCGTAAAGCAAAACACAATACACTCGAGTCGGGATTAACATTCTTATATTAATAAATCCAACTCAAGTGAAATATCAACTGAAATACAAGTAACTTAAAGGATGTTTGGGATAACCATCCCCTAAGGATCCGTTAAACTATTTACTATGTAGTAATATACGCTATATACAGTAGTGTCTAATCAGTAAAGTATAATCATATAGAAAATAGCGTTAAGGGGATGGAGTACCTTAACGCGGTCGGATCTTAAAATCATAATCGTAGTAAAGCTCGATATGGTAGGTGACACGGCACACAAGGCAATGCCAGGGTAGATATACCAATTACGCACACGGACTGATGGATACGCATAGCAGCCACTACCATTCCACCTCGAACAACACTCCCAAATCAAGGGTGGCCACCAAAATCAACAAGTAATAGAATGAAATCGAAGAAGTTTAGGTAAGTACTATAGTATATTATACCTGTAAGCATGCTATATATATAAATCTGAACATAACCTTTTATATAAATATATATTAGTTACTCAAGTTAATATAAACTATATATATATACAGTTCAACATCTTATACAAAGCTACAGAACACATGTTAACTCATATATATTTTCATATATCAACCCATACCTTTTTCCTTCATTATTATTTATAAACGTATACATATAAAAAAACAAGACAGTCCAAATAGATTTTCGAACATACATAAAAACATCTTATTATAGATCTGATATGTACAGCTTTTATATAAAATAGAATAAGTTTTAATAAGCCCCGGTTATGAATGGAACTCAACATACCAGATAATATAAACTTATAGACAACTTATAAAGCCTTATACTGTAAGCATAGACTAATGCACATACAGTAACATATATGCTTATAATATTTTATAGACAACAACTATCATAAATTATCATATCATATAAATATATAATGCCAACATATACAAAAAAAAAACTCTACATTATCTTTGAAAACCAAAACGTACGTATACATATGTTTATATGTAGCTACAGTATAAATTAATATATAACTTAGATAACTCTCGTACTTTATAATATATATATGTACATATAATAGCTTAATAGGAGCAAACTGTACACCTTTATACTTTACAAACTTCATAACTGCAGCACACTTTAACAATATATACATATAAAACTACTGTAACATATAAAATCAACCCAACCGATCAAATGCATCCAAAATTTAGATAAACTTAAATATACAAAACATATATATACGGATTATCTTTATATGTAAGCAGGTTAAAAGGGTGCACTTACAAATCTTAGTATAACAAATACAATTCCTATAACTCCTACAGAAATAGATACTTGAATATATAAACTTAAGTATGTAAATAACTTATATACGAACAGGCTTATATACTTTATTTCAAGACCCAAAATATAGTTTAAATTCGAACTCATCTATATGAACAACAAAAGGACAGGGCTACTCACGGTTAAGCAGGGCAGCTCGATGCCAGGGCTGGTCGACCGGGTTGAGGTGAGGTGTAGGTGATAGATTTGGTCATGGGCGAAGGACATTGGGTTGTGGCATTTGGTTGTCGCAGTAGTGCTCGGAGGGATGCAGCTGTTGTGGAGGATGATGGAAGGCACCGGCACGCTCGGATGAGAGGGGATGGCGGCACTGGGTGGTCGGGTTTGGTTGATGGTTGGAGAAGAGAGAGTGGAGGATGAGCGTGAGAGAGGAGGCGAGAGCTGAAGGCTGTGGGAATGGTGGTGGGATAGATGACGTGGAGAGGGAGATTGGGTTCGGGAAATTTGGGAGAGGCGTCTCTGCTTCGGGTCTAGGGAGAAATTGCGTGGGTGAGGCTCTGGGTTTCTCTGGGGTGGGTGGACTTCGGCAAGAACAAAGGGGAATTGGAGAGGGGAGGGAGCTGCTTCGAGAATTTTGAAAGGAGGCAAGGGTGGAGCTTCGGGAACGCAAGGGAAGAAAGGGAAGCAGTTCGAAAGCAAAATATAAAAGAGAAAGAAAAAGATAGGGAGGAATTTGCTTTACAAATAAAATGAAAGTATAAGGGTCAATAAATTAGCCGTTCAGCTTGATGAGTACAAAACGTATAAAGTTTTGAATGTTATAATAAATGCTAGGAGAAGAAAAATGAGTCGTTCAACTTTATACGTTTACACCTTTGAAAGGTGTGGGGCAAAACAAACGTACCAATGTAAATATAAATTGAAGTGATGGGAATGTAACAACTGTACATTGATTTAGAAGCTATAAAAATGATTTATTATATTACTGAGATTCACGTTCAAACTTGAAAAGGCAAACGAAAGCTAACGGTCACAATTCAGGGTACCGATACGACGCACTGTTTTATTGTTTCTGTCGTGTACCGGACCTCAAAATACAGAGTTGAATATACCGTAGAGATCAGCGTGACGAGACGATCAAAACGGTACACAGGTATCAGTGGTATGGTCATCCGATCAAAAGTCGATAACCGGTACCAGAAATGCTGCTATTCTAACAGAAATAAGATAAACGGAGCAACAGAAGTCCAAATTTTGAAAAACGAAAGATGATGACTTACTCAGAAGATGATTTAGAATTTTATTATATAAAAATATTCAAGTTTGGAAAACGTTTTATTGTCATCAATTTTTAACTGATCTGAATTGAAATAAAATTACCAAATAAAATAAACTTCAATATTATCAGATGAAAATTTACCAGTTGCTATGTTAAAATAGACGTATTCCAAATATTAAATTTTTATTTTCAAATTTTATTGTTTAAAATTTCACAAAATTTCAAATTAAATATATAAATAAACAAATAAAATTATCTAAAATTTACGGGTCGTTACAAGTCAATTCAAGGAAGAACGTGAAGGAGGAGATACGCGAAAGAAATCAATAGCTCTCAAAGGAATGATGGAATGTGAAGATGATGATGGTGATGATGAAGGAGCAACTGAATTGGCACTGATAATAAAGAGATTCAAAAGGTGGAACCGCAAATATGGAAATCCAGTCCTAAATCAACACTTGAAGAGCAGAATCGTCAAAGTTCTAGACAACTCAGAAAAGCAGGAGGTCATTTGTCACAAGTGCAATAAACTTAGTCATATCAAGCCAAATTGTCCTCAAAGTCGATTCAGCAAAGGAAAGAAACCGAAAAGGTGAAGTCTTGCAGCAACTTGGGATGAAAGTAATGAAGATAATTATGAAAGCACTGGTAGTGAGAGTGAAAGAGCAAATCTATGTTTTTTAGGAGAAACAAGTGACAACAATGATGATGAGCCAAGCGAGGTATCAAAACTTACTCACTCGCAATTACTTATATATTTTCATGAAGTAAATGATCATTTTAAAAGACTTAGGGAGAAGTACGCTAAAATTAAATCACAAAAAGATAGTTTGATAGAACTAAATATGCAGCTTAATCAAATGGTTCAAAACTATAGAAAAAAGAGCCCTAAGTGTGATAAGTGTCCATCATTAGAAGAGGAAATAAAAAAATGAGAAACTAAAATTAAATCGCTTGAAAATGAAATTCTGACTTTGAAAGAGAGTGAAAATACCAGGAGAGAAAATTCTATTAAAAAGTGCACTTTGTTATTGAATGAAAATGAATCTCTCAAGTCACATGTCCAACAATTGTCTACAACTTAGGAAAATTCTCCAAAGGAGAAAGATCACTAAATATGCTATTAGGAAAACAAACCGTCGATACTATTAGACAAGGACTTGGGTATACTCAATCTGAAAAAGGTAGAAGTAAAACTAATCATGTCAACTCTAAGTGCACGATTTGTGGAAAAATTGGACATAATCAAAAAAATTGCTGGTATAGACCCAAACACACAAAAACCATACTAATTTGGGTTCCTAAAGGCACGAATTTAAAATCCCTTAAAATCAAACAAATCCGGGTGTCAAAAGGAACAAACATACACTGTCTTGGTTCAACACAAACTTGTTTTTCAAATTTTTTTTCTCACTAACAATCATGGACCTATGTAAATAAATAAGTCAAAAAACTCTTTTCTCGTGTAGGTATGTTGGCAGGCTAAGGAACAGAAAGTGTGGTACCTGGATTCTGGCTGTTCCAGTCACATGGCGGATGACAAATCAAAGTTCCTTAGCCTGGAGAAGTACAAAGGTGGCAAAGTCACAATGGGTAACAACCATAAATGTAAAATTATCGATAAAGGTAAAGTAGGTAATGGCACATTTACCTTAAATGATGTATTATATGTTGAAAATCTGCACCATAATCTGATTTCAATCAGCCAGTTATGTGATAAGGGAATGAATGTTGTTTTTGATTCTGATTTGTGCAAAATTGTTGACTAATCATCAAAAGAAACATTATTTTCAATTAAGAGGAAAGGTAATATATACTCTCTATCTTTTGATGATCTCACTCTTTCAAAATGTTTGGTAGCTAAGGATGAAGAAGTAAACTTATGGCATAGATGATTAGGACATGCTAGCATGAATCTGTTAAAGAAATTAAAATGAAAAGATTTGGTAAGAGGTTTACCATCTCATGATTTCAAAACAGAAAATCTATGTAAAGCATGTACTATGGGAAATTTTAAAATATCATCTTTTCATACGAAGAACACTATAAGTACCTCTAGACTCCTTGAACTAGTTTATATGGATCTGTTTGGACCTAACGATATTTCAAGTTTAGGTGGCAAGAGATATTGTTTTGTATTGGTTGATGATTACTCTAGATACACGTGGGTATACTTCTTAGCTAAAATATCAGAAACTTTATCATACTTCGCAAAATTCACAAAATTAGTTCAAAATGAAAACAGAGTTTCTATTATTTTGCTAAGGCGTGATCATGGTGCAGAATTTGAAAATTATAAATCTGAATATTTTTGTGATGAAAATGGATTTAAATATGAATTCTCTGCCCCCAAGTACTCCACAACAAAATGGAGTAGTCGAGAGAAAGAATCGAACCTTACAAGAGTTGGCTAGATTATGATAAATGAGTATGAACTACCCTTGTCCTTTTAGGCAGAGGCAGTAAATACAGCTTGTTATGTAATGAATAGAGTCATGATTAGGCTGATTCTTAAGAAAATACCATATGAACTATGGTTCACCAAAAAGCCAAACATTACATATTTCAAAAAATTTAGCTGTCCATGTTTTATTCTCAATACAGGTGATCAACTAGGAAAATTTGAGCCAAAAGCAGACGAAGGCTTGTTCATGGAACACTCTTCCAGAAGCAAAGTTTATAGAGTATACAACAAAAGGACGAGAATAATCGTGGAGTCAATCAATGTGAAATTTGATGAAGGAATTGATGATCAAAGCAAGGAAACAATCAAAAGCAACGTCGAAGAGGAGAATGAAAAATATGAAAGTGAAAATCCAAAAGAAATTGCAACCGCAGAAGAAGTCCAAAGAAATCTGGAACCAGAGAGATTGAAATTCAAAGCAGATCGTCCTCCAGAATTGGTAATAGGTAATCCTACCGCAGGTATTCAAACTTGTTCCTCCTTTATAAATTTACGTGATTTGTATCTATAAGTGGATTATTTCAGAAATTGAACCCAAAGACATAGATACAGCTCTCAATAATGAAAGTTGGTTTACGGCTATGCAAGAAGAGCTAAATCAATTTGAACGAAATGAAGTTTGGATTCTAGCACCCAGACCTGATGATTATCCAGTTGGAGGAACCAAATGGATTTTTAAAAATAAATTTGATGAATCTGGAAATGTGATTAGGAACAAAGCTAGGTTAGTTGCCAAAGGTTATAATCAAATTGAAGGAATTGATTTTGATGAAACTTTTGCACTAGTAGCAAGACTAGAATCCATTGGAATCTTGTTACCTTTTGCTTGTTATAAAGGATTTAAACTAAGACAAATGGATATTAAAAGTGCTTTTCTTAATGGAATTTTGAAAGAGGATGTATTCGTTGAACTACCTAAAGGCTTTAAAAGTCAATAATACCCTAACCATGTATATAAACTTAAGAAAGCACTATATGGATTAAAACAAGCCCCTAGGGCTTGGTATGAATGTCTTAGCACTTATCTCCTTGAAAATGGGTTCAAAAAGGGTTGAGTAGACACCACATTATTTCTATTGCACGAAAATGATGACCTATTGATTGTTCAAATATATGTTGATGACATTATTTATGGTGCCACCAACAACCTTTTGTGTGAGAAATTTGAAAAAGTCATGTAGGAAAAGTTTGAAATGAGTTTGGTAGGAGAGTTGAAATTCTTTTTTGGATTTCAAATCAAACAAAGTGAAAAAGGTACGTTCATCTCCCAAACAAAATATATCAGAGAGCTTGTCAACAAATTTGGATGAAAGATGCTAAACGTGCAAAAACTCCCATGAGCACAACAATTAAACTTGACAAGGATGAAAAAGGTAAGTTAGTTGATCAAAAGAAATATCGAGGTATGATTGGATCACTTCTTTATCTTACTGCTTTTAGACCAGACATTATGTTCTCTGTTTTTTTATGTGCACGTTTTCGATCAAGTCTAAAAGAATCTCATTTAAAAGCTGTAAAAAGGATTATAATGTATCTGTTGCAGACCCCATGGTTTGGTCTATGGTATCCAACTAATGATAACTTTGAGTTAAAATGTAACGACCCTGAATTTTTGACATTGGAAATCAGAATATTTAATTGATTTTAAATATTTGAATGTTAGTTTAATTTGAAATTCAAATATCAGAATGAATTCGGCAATTTAATTTTTGAATTTAATTTACTGAAGTTGGGTAAAAATTTGAATCTTCGGTTTTAAGCTGATTAAAAATAATATGAAGTCTTGTAAAATTTATATTGATAATACTAAAGATAATAAAAGCTTCAGAATTGAATTTGAAACTGTTTTGTTCAGTTTTGAAATTTTATCGTTTAAATCGATATTTAAAAATAGCCGTCCGAGGCACAGTCTCGGAATTCGACGAAACCAGTTCCATTGGATCCGTAATAGTGTATTATTATCAGATTTCAATTATCGTTGTGTTTGGAGCTGTCGTGTGATCGTACGATAGATAAACGCATCGAAATTTATATTGAATTCAATATAATAATCGAGTCCAAAAAGCTATCTTCTCCATACGATTGAATTAGGACTCGAAACCCTTTCCATTGCGTTCGGAATAGGCGTATAACATTACGAACGCCTAGCGGCACGCCTCGATTGGATATCAAAATTTTAAGTTACGATTTCAAAATAATTTGAATTTAAATTTAAATATAATACATATATACTGTTTGCCCAGTCAAAATCCCTTCACATCTGTCTCTTCCTTTCATCAGCTATTAGCCACCCTAGTGCAGATCTAGTACTGTACGCGTGGCTATCTTCTTATGGATATATTCGTATGCCTCCTATAGCTTTAAAACAAACGAAAAGAAAGGGCAGAGCAGATAACAAAATCAAACGAAATATAAAATACAGTAATGGCCGAACGACTTCAGCCTTGCTCTTTCAATATTCGTTTGCAAAAAGAAAAAAATGGGATTTCGAAATTAAATCGCTTCAGCCGATTAAAAGAGGGGGAAGGGGCGAATTCGATTCAAATCGAATCGCGAGCTCTTCTTCATACTTTCCGAGTTCGAAGGCAAGATTTGCAGAGGAGGTAGAGGGGTCTAGCGCATACGCGTGGAAGGGGCGATTCGACGAGCGGTGGTGAAGTCGAGACGTGGGCAGGTGAGCGCGAAAGGTCGAGGTGGTATTCGCGACATCGAAGTGGCGACTGCGATGTCTGAAAGGAGAAGTCTTGGGTTTCGAGTCTCTGCAGGGTGGAGGAATGATTTCGTACTCGTGAGCAACTCCGTTCTTCTCCAGCAGTTTATCTCGACGAGTTCGTCGTGATATCGGAGAGGTATTCGAATTTGTACTTTTCTGATTAATTTTTGAAAATATATATATACATGCAGTGACTTATATATGCAGATTTCAATATGTATATATATATATATAGTTTAAGTAAAATTATTTGATCGAGTTAAGATTTATTAATTGGAAAATGTATTTACAGAAGGTGTAGACATTTACATATATATATATATAGGATTTTAAAATGTTAAAGAATTTTATAAAAATAGATTTAAAATCTGTATGGGTTATTAATATTTAAATGCAGTTTATATAAAAATATATATACAGAAAGATTTTTGGAAGTTTGTATTTTTAATGCTTAAAGTTATATAAAGATTTGATTTTTATTTTAGTGTAGGTAGTTTCAAAAATAAAAGAAAGTAAATAAGCATGCATATATATTTTGATTCATTTAGTTAGGTTAAAATAATTTATTAAGGTGATAAATTGTTTAATTAACTTATCTAAATTATTTTAGTTACCGAGAAAATTATTTAAAAGGAAATTAGTTTAGAATGTAATTCCTTAATTAAAATTAAATCATTAGTTAATAAATTTTTATTAAATAGAAATGAATTATTTGATCATCTTGAATATTAATAAATTGTATAAATTGTTTTTACAAGGTCTATAAATCGAGAAAACAAGTCGAATTGGAAATGGACTGCAAAATAAAAATCAAAGGTGAGATCTTCTCACTCAAATTAAATTGGCATTGCAGTTATTGATTGACTGTTTGGATGTGGTAGTATATATGATAGTATATATATATTTGGAGTTGTTGATTTCCCGCATTATATAGCGGATGAGACCCTATGCGCCACATAATAGCAAATGATATTTTATAAATCCCATATACCGCGATATTCCACCTCGAAGTGGAATGGGTATTTAATTGTTGTGCTAACATCTGTGGATGCAGGGAAACGGGTTGGAGGGATCCAACTGGATTCCTCAAATTGTATGAATTTGTTTCATATGTTGTGTGTTGATTTATTTATGATCTGTGAAAGATTATATTGATGATTAAATTCGTTGAAGGCTATAATTTAGCCGAATGTATTTTTGGTATCGCTGGATACCAGAAATAAATAAAATTTGATTTTTGAAATTAAAGTAGGAAATTTTAAGTAAATTCCTTTTGAAAGAATTGGGTGAATTTAAAAGAAGGAATTTAAAAGTATAAAGTTGATTTTTGAAATCTTATCGAATTATTTCCAAAATATGGAAAAAGATATTAATAAATAGGTTTTGAATAATATTGTTTAAAAATGGAAGAATCAATTTGTAATTGATTTGTTGCTTGAAAATAAATTAGAAATCAATTTCAAATTTGTTTTCAAAGTGATGAAGTATGGAAAAGTGATTTGAAATTTGTTTTCAAAGTGATGAAGTGTGGAAAAGTGATTTGAAATTTGTTTTCAAAGTGATGGAGTGTGGAAAAATATATATCTTGTGAAGATATTTTGAAATTAAATAATTTGGGAAAATTATTTAAATTGGTTGATTGTTGTGAATGTTGTTGATAGTTACACAACCGACTATCAATATTTGCCTTTGAAATGGCACTTGATTTGTTTTTAAAACAAGCGTTCATTATTCGGTTTATCCGGGAGAGGACTTTGTGTCATGTAACCCATTCCGAATAATGATACGACGTTATGGATTGCAATTGAAGACCGGATTGCAATTGAGGACGTTGTATGGTTGTATGTCTGACATTACACTTTGAGATATAAAGCTGATTTCTTTCAAATACATTTCTGTTTGGTGGCGGAGAATTTATTCTCTTAGCTTAACACCCTTCTCTGAGACGTACGAGCTCAGAGGTTATGTAGTTGAAGGTTGACAGTGATATACTCCCAATTTGGTAGTGTGGCATGCTAAGTGTTGCTGTGTGTTGATGATCATTCGTTGATCATTTGTGATCAAAGCATGGCTTTCGTGTAAAGCGTAGCTTTGTGGACGAGACCTCATCGGACCTCACACCCCGAAAATGGTCAAAACAGGAAAATGCGGCAAGGTTATGAGGGTCGCTCCCTTTAGGGTATGTCATTTCCTTCTGGAAAAAGGTGGTATCATGGTTTTTTGCCTAGATGCTTTACCTGTGTGGTGGCATCAATCTTATTTACTGTGTGATTGTTGCTTTGTGATCGAGGGCCCTCGAATAAAGGTCGCAAACAACCGGGGGGTGGAATACTCATGTAGTAGTTACCTAGTAAGAGGTAACCCGGCCTTGTGTTGGCAGAGAGCAGTTGTCTCTCGGGACGTCCCTCCAGAGGTGTTTCCATATGGAATAGGAAGTTCCTTAGCCTGACCATTTGTTGGAAAATCCAAAGAAACAATACGAGCCCTTTACGATTGCAATTTGTATAACCTGTCACCTCAGGTGGCAGCTATAGCAGGCATAATATAATGGTACTTATGCTGGCTAATATTAATATTATATTTTCGAAAGGATTTTCACACTATGCACTAGTAATAATATCAAAAGAGTTTTCTCGTATTAAGCATATTTGACTATCATAAGAAGAAATCTCCTCCAAGTCTGCGATTGCATTGTGTGTGTGGTGGGAGGTCTTATGGTAGTTTCATTTTCCAAAAGCATTGTGAATTTCTTTTATTTTCTTTGTGAAAATAATTGTTTAAGATCTCACACCAGTCCCACGACTGACCTGGAGTTTATTGTTCCCTTTCTAAACTCTGGGTGCCCATAATTTTCCACACGGGCAGCCTAGAGTCAGGTTATCAGGTCATTCTGGAATTCAGAAGTTACTGTGGAGATCTGGAGGCGAGCTGGATGGCGAGACGTATCATCTATACTATATTATTATTAGTGAGTTAAATTTCAAGCTCACACAGGCCCCCTTGAAATTTGGCAACTGAACAGTCTTCGAATCTATATGTATTTTTATCTTCCCCTTTTCGTACGTATTTTTATCTTCCCTCTTTTCGTTCACCAAAACCTTATGTTCTCTCCAGCCCTACACTCCTCCTCCCAATTTCCTCCACCTGAAATCGATCAAATCCCTTCCGCTTCTCTCCTCTTCACCACGAGATCGCCCCTTTCATTCTGGGGTGACGGAGGGATCGTACCATTCCATTTTCCTTCGTTTCATTGGGAATCTTAAATTTCGTCCTCTATTTCATTGTCTGTAGATCTATTCTAGGTTTCTTCTACACGACAGGTAAATTCGAATCCCCATTTTTTCTCCTTTTACAATTGATTTTAAGAATTTCTTTTATATCTCTTTTGTTATAACGTTTTTACCCACTTATCTTCTACTTATATTGCGCCTGATTTCAGTTTCAACTCGCATCCCATGTTGCTTTGATTTTGGCTTCGATTGCGTTTTAGGTATGTTTTTGAGTATGTTTGGGTTTGTTAAGTTCCTCTGCACTATATGTTTTATGTTCTGTTCTTAATTTTGAGTGCTTCCTCTGACGTTCTGCCTTAGATTGTATTTAGTTTTCATCTGAGTTTAATCTTGCTATTTCATGTTATATTGGGTTTTTGTGTGGTATGTTCTGATTCTTTCCCTACCTTTGCATAGCACTATTTTAGAAGGAAAATATATAATTAAAGATATCTGTGAAGGCAATGTTGGTGTTTTAGCATATGTTAACACTTACTTAACAGATTGAGGTCATACAGGATTAACCTAGGTTGGATTTGGATCTCCTTCCCAACCAAAAGAGTAGAGAAGAGGGTTCACCCAATCGGCAGAGCAGTTAGGTTACAAAATCCAATGATCTAATCAATCAATTTAACAATAATAGACTATATGCTTAGTTTTAATTCAGAACTGTGATTTCTGTGTGGTTCGCTGGCTGAGTTGCAAGGGAAAATTTAAATCTTCATTTTCTTAGTAAAGAAGGATAATTTATCTACCTAGGTTCTTATAAATTTATTAAGTAGAGTTGTAGAGTTTCAAAACCAGCTGCTTATTGGTAAAAGCTTGGATTTCTATTTAGAATGTAAGAAAATTTGCCATTTGATCATATCTGGAATCCAATTCTAGGAATCAAATTGGAATTTTTTTGGCAGTTAGTTGTTATTGTAGATGATGAAGATAAGGAGAATGAGGGAGATCTAATAATGGCATCAAAAGTTACACCAGAAGTCATGGCATTCATTGTAAAACATGGAACGAAAATTGTGTGTGAGCATTATATGTTTTATGTTCTGTTCTTAATTTTGAGTGCCTCCCGTTACGTTGTGCCTTAGATTGTATTTAGTTCACATGTTGATTTGTAAATGAAACTTTTGCTATTATTTATCTACTTAGGTTTCTTTTATTTAAATATATATATGAATTATATTTAACATCAACCTTTGCAATTAGAAAAATGCTATCTTAGATTACTTTGATGTATGGTTGGCTAATTTCTGCGAAGTAGGCCCTTTGGACAAAACTTTTATAACATTTTCATATTGGCTAGAAAAGAAGAGTAGCTTGATTTCATTCATGTCCATCCATAACTTAATTCAAATTTTTGCTGCACTGAGCGGTCAATAAATATATAACATATTTTTCCACGATTAGAATATTATAGTTATCACGTCAGAGTATACTAACCATGCATGTAGTTTGTCAAGTTCACACATATTTTTTGCATTGAATATGCAATGATAATTGGTAATTTTGTATTCTTTTATTAATAAAATAGAATTGACGCCCTTGTGATCAAGACTATGTACTGTTTGATTTTTTTCCTTTTTACAAATTGTATTTTCCTAACTTTGGATTCCATATTGAATTTTAAATTTTCAATCTAAGTATTGATCCAAAACGTTGAAATTGGCTTCTAAATTTTAAAAATTGAATTTGAATTTAGAAGGCTTTATAATTTTATATATTGTTCTTTAACAAAATAGTTTCAAACGTTTTATTTTTTTCAAAAATTTATGGTTACAGAAATATTCTACTTCTAAATTATATTCAAAATTTTCATTATGATTAATTTTCACCTCTTCAAACATGAAATTTTAGGATCAATTTTTTGGTTTTTCTATATTAATCCCACTCAAATATATTGATTTTACCGTATGTTTTCTATATTATATTTTTAAAGAGAAATATTTACACAGATTTACAAAGAGTCAAAAATCTAAACTATAATATTCAACTGTGCTATTTTTCCCCGGTCAGACAATGAAATTTTCAGCCGGTAAAGTACATAACTTTTAAACAATTCCCCTCCAATATATATATATATATATATTTATATATATGTCAAACAATTAACTTTCACACTTTACTTCTGTCATATTCTATTTTGTTATCATTGTTACTCTATCAAATATTTAGAACTTGAAAGTCATAACATCTTGCATTTACATAGGAATAAACTGTGTGTTTCAAAATGTACAGTTATTGTTTTTAGTCTAAAAATAATTTTACTTTGGTATTTTCAATTCTAAAAACTTCAACTTTTAGGAACAGATTTGAAAATATCAATTAAATGAACAATGACTGCTCAACTATAGGTCTAGAAATATGATATCTTTTAGAATTATTTCATATTCAATTGTTTTTGGTAAAGCTTTGTACAATTGAGGTTTTCCTTTCTAAAATTATTTATATATATTGCAACAGAGGTTTGTGTCTATTATGATTTTTTCCTTATTTTGTTTGGTCACTGGATACACTTTTTCATCTTTAACGACTTTTCATCTCCAATGCTTTTGGTATATTTATGTACTATTTGAGGTCTCGATCAATATTTATAGTTGGTTTCCTAAAATTTCCATATTGCACAATTACATTATTTTTTATTTTAACTTTGAGACATTGAAGAGGCTTTCAATTTTCAAATGAAAAGGTTACAATATTTTTTCTTGTTCTTTTTTTTACTATTATTTGGTTTTCAGTATCTATAGCTGCAAAGCTTTGTGGAAAATGTTTTAATTTTTTACAAATTTTATTTTCCTGCCTTTAGACTCCATATTGAATTTAAAAGTTTTAGTTTAAGTATTGATTCAAAAGCTTGAAAATGGCATTTTAATTTTACAGATTGATTTTTAATTTGGAAGGCTTTATAATTTCATATATTATTCTTTAACAAAATTATTTCAAATGCTTTTTTTTTAATTATAAAAATTTATGATTTTGGGACTACTCAATCTTTTTAAAAGAATGTATGGTTATGAAAATATTCTAATTCTAGATTAGTTTCAAATTTTGTATGCTTAATTCATCAAACTTGAAATTTTAGGATCAATTTATTGGTTTTCCTGTATTTATCTCACTCAAATATATTGATCTTACAATATGCTTTCTTTGTTAAATTCGAAAAGCAAAATATTTTTCTTTTGTTAGAATATTAATTAAACGAAAAATGACTACTCAAGTATAGGTCCGAAAATATGTTTTCAGTTAGAATTATTTCTGTTGTGCCATATTATATTGTAAATTTAATATTCCTTTGTTATAAAATTAACTCACTTGATGTAAGAGCATTGTTTATTTTTAGATGATTTTTTCCCTAAACAATCACATTTTTCCTTAAATATATGATACATGTGTATCTCACTTTTAAAAGTCAGTGATCAAAAAATAAATCCAACTATAATCTAAAATATCATGTATATATGTGTGCAACCTCTCTGTGTGTGTATGGACACACACACATGTATGTATGTGTTAGACATACACTATGCGTGTGTGTATACACTCACACATTCAGATGGTGTACGTACATCTTGCAATAAGTTAATGGATTACTTAAAACTAAACAAGTTAGCTGACTATTGTAATTTAGTTTGAGCATTTGTTCGTTTTTTAGGACATGTTTCATTTATCATGCAAAATAGATGCTATGCGAATGTTGTTTTCTATTTGGTTTAAAAATATATCATGTATGGCCATAGAGTAAAACATGTGTCCTAATAAAAATATATCATGTATGGCCATAGAGTAAAACATGTGTCCTAATAAAAATATATACTACTCATCTCTTCGACCGAGTTCACACAATAACTTCCCATATATTGAAACACAAAGAAGTCCCTATATTAGAGGAAAAAAATATACGTCGATCTACTAGGAATTGAAATACCCCAATCTAAGAAACTGAATATTTGACAATTTGTATTCTAGCATCTCATTCATTCCCACCCGAAATCTCCTTCTCTCAACAATTTGTGATAAAAACTCCAGTTTAATACCTTTGATAGTTAAATATCGATTAAAACTCATAATTAAATTTTTATAATTCATTATTTTAGTGTCCTTTCCGTCTCCAATGTTTTTAGTCATATGCTCTACAATACGAAACATGAAATAGAATCTATCGAACCATTGAAATCTATAAAAAGATTAATTTGTTTCTTATGTTTATACCATTGAACATTAACTCTTAGATAAACAATGTTGTCGTATAATACGGTGTATCGACCATTCCTAATCCATTGGACATGATGATTTCGCTTTCCAAATCAATTTCTCAACTTAAATACACTCATCTGATGCTCTTTTTTCTATTTCTAGAACGTTTGTTTATTCCCTTTATTTTCCCTTTTCAAATGTTATCATAGATGCTAACTAATTGTGTTATATATATATAATGTTTGTTTTGAACTTTGAGTTTTTAGTTTGTGTTTTCCCCTATTTTTTGATATTTTCAAAAGTTGGAAAACAAGAAAAAATTGTTTCTATCTTTATGTATTAAATCCATTTTCCAGATTCATTGTTTTCCAGATAAGTTTACAAAAATATTTATCAAATGCATTTCAGCTATTACGAAAACACAAAACTGCAAACTACGAACTAAACAAGGCATATAATTTTTTTTTCTTATTGTCTGGCTCCATCAATCGTTTGATTTTATTCCCAAGATTATGATTAGGTCTTTTATCAGCCCACATGTCTTTTTCCCAAAAATCATTGTCATTCATTTGAAATGATGTGTAAACCATCAATACAATATGTTTGGTTCCAACTTATGATATTCCCACTCTTTCCACTTCCTCTTGATCAAAGACCTAATCATAGTAATGGCTGATAATTGCAAGTGCCACGCTATGTGTGACGACCCGGCTTTCCGCTACCGGAAAATCGCATCATCGAAAAGAAAGAAAGGGGTGAGAAAGTAGAAAAGATAGAGAAGAAGAAGAAACAACCACAGAATCTCAACAGCGGAACGAATAAAATATAATATATCACATACTAGATTACATAATATCATATACATCAGAGTTACACAGATAATACAACACATACTAGACAGTTATAAACACCTGTCTAGTTAATACAACTCGATACATCTCAAAACAACACAGAAATATAACACAGCGGAAATACAGATAAACACTAACACAGTGGAACCAATATATATCTACACGCTGAAGCCTCCTGCTCCATTGCTCCTCCACAATTCGTCAAAGCTAACCTGAATCCCTTGGCTACCCGTAAAAATTTGGGTACCCGAGAGTTTATGAAAAACAGAAATAAACTTCGGGTCAGACATGGGTCTGGTATGAGTAAACGGTTAAAGTTGCTTAACTTTTAAAATTATTTGACTTCCCACGAATAAATATGGAAAAGTTTTTACCTTACGCTAACCAAACATTTTATAAGAAATCCAGTGATATTATAATAGTGTCTAGGGTTTTCAAGTAAATAGAAAATAGTTGAAATGCTTGCATCTCACATTTCAACATAGTTGGGCACAATCAAAACGTACGGCGCTTATTGGAGATTGGATTCCATACAATGGCTGGGCTACTGGGGTACCGCCCGTCACAGTACGTGGCCTAGATCACCGTACCGAGGAGTACGCCCGCTCCCCTGCAACACAAAGCCGGACCCGTTCCTTACTGAACAGTTCCAAATAGAATAACCCCGCAGATGGCTGCAGACCAACTGCCACTACCGAATAAAAAGGAACCTCTAGACAGGGGTATATCCTACTCTCAAGTGGGTGCTACCCACGAAGCTTTGCTGCACCTCCCCTGTTTTAGCCATTCCCGGTTGATGAGGCTTGAGGTCACGATTACCTTTATAGAACTCATCACTTAGAATGCTCACCGTCCACCTGACGATGTGCTGAAAGCATTCGATCCATACAAGTTCGTTCCGGGTTCGAACGAAACCGAAGGCATTATCTCGTCACACTCATTTTGGAATCACCCTCAGAGTCAACGACAATAACCCTTGCATTCTGAATCACCATCTCGAATCTATAAGTACTATCACCGTCAAACTCATTACGGAATCACCCACAGAGTTATACTGACATATAGTTCTTATACCTCGAGTCTTCACTTGCTCCATTTGAATTTCACGACCTAACGTTATTTTGGATCGATGTGGTATTCGGGTCTCCAGACCTAGAATCCCGGTATACGGAAACCCGATCCCGGTCTCATCGAAATCCAAACCGTGTCTTTTAAGGCCAAGTTGTTTTGAAGTTAAAACAATTTAATTCAATTACCTATATACTCACAGATAGATAAATCACAATATAACAATAGATATAACATCATCATCATAAACAGATAATCCATATTATCTACTCAAACAGATAGTCAATATCATCATACTTAACCAAGCATCCATAACACAATAGATCTATATCTGAGATCACAATCAATCATGGAAATCAATATCATCCATCATATATAAACAAAGATTAATAATCACCTCATTTATAATTAATTTAAAATGAATTAAATTAATTACAAATCTCTAATTAATTTAAAGTAAATTAAATTAATTACTTTATCAATATTAATCTAGCTTACATAACCATTAATTAATTCCAAGTCAATTAATTAATCATTCTCTACTTTTCCATCTTAATTAACCTTTCTTGATTAATTATCTTTTATTACATTTAAGTAATTATCATTTAATTATTTTTCACAATTTAATTATCTTATACCAATTATAGAAAGTAATCTTTAAATTACTAAAATTAATTACATTACTTCTTTAATTAATTACATTAATGAATTCCTTCATTTATTAATTATTTCCAAATAAATCCATTTTAACTTACATCATTAATTACTATAATTAATGATCTCTAATTACATTTATTATATTTAGTAATTTATCTTCAATTAAACAAAATGTTAATCACCTTGATTAACTCCATTCAGTAATTAACTACCCTTAATTACTTCAATTAATAATTTAATTACTCCATAATTAATTATTCTCTAATTAATCCCTTGATTAATTTATACAAAGTAATTATACTCAAATTACTTTCATTATTACATCATCACAATTAATTACTTCCTTAAGTAATTATACTTATCATATCAACAAATGGTTATTTAAATTAATTAAACTTAATTAATTAACTTAAACAATTCATATTAAACTTGATTTATTAAAATGAGAAATTAATTTCTTAATTACTTCCCTAAGTAAATTATACTTATATAATTCACCATTTATTATCTTAAATTAATAAACCTAATAAATTATCAAATGATCATATTAATCCATTATTTTAAAATACTAGTTAATAGCCTTCATTAATCATTAACACTTCTTAAATTTACTTAAAGTAATTAAATTAAGATTTATTATCTATTTACAATTACATTTCATCTTTAATAACTCATTAATAAATCCTTAATTATTTAATTAATTAAGTATTCAATATCACTTAATTAATTCTTGCTTACTTTATTAATTAATAATCATAGATTAAAATTCAACTCTTATTTAATTAATGATTCTTAAATATCTATTTATTACCAATTAATTATATCAAACCTTAATTAACTAATTTAACTTTTAATTACTAAATTAATTAATTCCATCATTAATTAATCAAATTAGTTAAGATGTATTTTAATAGTCTCAACTCCTACATTTTCATTTATTTAAGAATAAAACATTTCCTTATCTAAAATCAAATTATCACTTACAAGTGTATTTGAACCATTTTACTTTTGCATTTACTTTTACATCCCTTTTTAAATTTAGATTCAAATAAATACAAATTTATCTTAGCAAGATTTAAATCACTCTTTAAAATATTCTTTAAACAATTTAAAGTTATTAAAACATTTTATTTTATAAAACTTATTTTTTATTTAAAATTATGGAGACAAAACTTAATTTGAATCCACATTTAAATTTTTGGTTTTAACTCTGTTAAAACCCTGCTTCCAAATTCAAAACTTAAAGCCTTACAGGCTTTAAAACTGGCAACACAAATATACCCGAGCCTACCCTATTTTACTTCGAGTCAAACAAATAAAAACTTCGGGCCTTTCTTCCATTTACTCGAGAAACTCGATTATCATTTCCCTGCTACCCCAGACTTCTTATCATCCACCAGAGGATCACCGTGCACGTGCACAGCGAATTCGATCATCTCCGATCAAGTTCGACGACACTCCTTCGTCGACGTTCATGCCCAAACACCATCATCACCACCAGATTTCCCTATCCCACTCGAATTCAAAATTCGATATCAACTTGAGCCTGGAACCCATCAACTCGAACTCGCCCAAACCTGGCAACGCGTCGTTCGCCAACCTCCGACCACCTGAAAGTCAACCCTTCCGGCCTCGACTTCCCCTACGCGTCAACTATCATTTCCCAGCAACTCGTCGAACTCGATCCACTACAGGGACCACGGTGACCGATTCTTCCTAGCTTCGCTAAATTAGGGTTCTAGACTTTGAATGACAATCGCCACCACCCCACTGACATATATCACCATCAGGAAATTTTGTCGAAGTCCCCGCTAGTTCTACCATCTCCAGAAAGAACCACCACCTCCCAGATCAACTATATCACCAGAGAAACCCAATAACTCGAAATACAGACATCACCATAGAACACATTCAATACTACACTAAAAATTGTGAATCCGATTTTAAAAATCCTATCTTCTAGATACAATTTCAGATATATAATTAAATCAACAAAATTAAATGTTTGATTTTTAACAAGTTTCAAGTGGCTCTGTGTTTTCATTGTTTCCAGACAATGTTCCTACCTATAATTATTGCAATTATTTTTAAAGCCTAGTTTAGATTAAAACAACAAGCTTTGGTTTAACAACTTAAGCCTAAAGAAGATTAGAGAAGAAGAATTTGAAGTTTGAAACTGAGTTTAAAATCTCTGGAGCTTTAGAACAGAGATGATCACAGTAGTTTATCAAAACATACACACATGTTTCCAGAGTCTTAAAACAATCATACAAACATATTTCCATACATACATCACAAGTCTACTTAAAACATAAGTCATATCCATCAAAACTAAAGGTATCTTATGTTTACAGTTTAAAGCAGAGACTTGAAACTAAGATATGAGATGTTTTAAAACCACAGATATGCACACTTATATAAATTCACAAGCATTGCACATACATACATATAAACAAACATCATCACAGAAATTCTCAGAGTATTTAGGTTTTAGTTAAAAAGTTTACTCACAAGTCATTTAAAACAGAAAGCTTGAACTGGAAACTTGAAACTTGCATACATTCTTGTTGTTGATTCCAGAAAACTTGAACTAGCTTGAATCTTTACATTGCTTAGTTGATTTCAGGTTTCAGGTTTGTATATTCCTTCTACTCTTTCTTTTTCTTAGGTTGTATTTGTTTAAGACTGTTAGAAACTGGGATTGCTTGGCTTTTGTATGAGATGAAATGAGATAGTTTGATAAATAAACAAGTATACTCAATTGTTTATTGACCAGTACACGAAAATTCAGGGATTTTATTTTAAAAAGAAGCTGAGAATTAAATATCTCGTGTACTTGGTGATGGCATTCTATGCCTTGCTCCATATCAAGTCTACACAACCAATTCTTTATTCTTTTATGTACTTAGAAATCTTACCTATGTTTATTTTTGTTTACTTAGCTTAGCATACTTCCTATCTTCATTCGTATGTACAAAGATGTTTTCTTGCCTGCAAATGTATTTGCTAAAGTGTACATATATTTTACTTAAGCTTTTACTTAAGTTTTGATATGGTTATGGTTATGGTATTATGTTAACTTGTTATTTATTTCTATCTCCTAACATAAATGCATTTATTTTATTTTAAAACATAAACTATCAAATAATTAATTACCTATTATTATTATACTTTATACTTACTTTAAATGTTCATAAGGTATATTTTATTATCTATATATTATATTTATTTTAGAGATTTATATAAATTTAAAATATGTATAACAATTTCTATTTATAATAAAAATCTACTTGTATAGACATTAGATTATTAATAAAGCTCATTATTACATTAAAATAATTTATAAAAGAGATTATCACTTTATTTCTAATTTTTATTAAGCTATACTCTAAAAGAACAAAGTCATTTATTTAATTTAAATCTAAGCTAAAACCATTTAAACAACTTAACTTAAATCTTGAGTATATTTTAAAGCCATATGATTATTTATTTAATATAGAATTTAAATCAAATTTAAAACAGACATTGACTATTTACAATATATACAAATATATATATAAATAAATAGAAAACAATTTATTAGCCTTTAAAAGATAATTTATCAGTTAAATATCCATTTAAAAGAAATTATTAATTCAATTCATATCTTATTATCAAAGATATATCAAATCAATTTAATATTTTATATAGATTATTAAATTGATATTGCTCGAAATTCCGGGATATCACACTATGTCAACCGTTCCCTTCTCTTTACCGAATCAAAATTCAATTCTTGCCCTATATATATATATCAATTCCCTCCAATCCCTGTTCTAATTTTATTTTGGCCAGTTTGAACGATACATGTGTTTTGGGAATAATGGCTTTGTTGTTGAACGATACATGTAATTTTCATCCTTTATCGTTCTCCTGACTTTCTTTTAGTTATAGATTTATTTTATTACACTGATTTTTTTGTTAACTTCAAAATTAGTTATCTCTTATTTCCCTTAAAATTACACCTTCGTAGTTCATTGTGCTTCTGATTTTGTTTGTTTTAGGTATGTTTGTCTTAAATTAAATCTCTTTTAATATGTCGTGGTTTATTTAAATCCTTTGCAATGTTTATTTTTAATTGGTATATGCCCTAAAATATAATTTGTTCTCCTTTGATTTTATTTAAGCCATGCCGTTTGTTTACATTCAACATTGTATTTCAGGCTAAGATCTTTTTCATCACTAATTTACCTGTGTATCACGTGCCTAGATGATTGAATAAGAACCAATAATTCGTATCACCCCAAAAAAAATACAACGTCGTTATATAAGGTAAAAATATACTGTTATTGATTAAAAGCTCCTAATAATTATGTACACGTGTTAGCAAAAGTAAGTTATAATAGTTTTGATATTTTGTATGAAATGTAGGCAGGGAAACCAATTTAGGGTCTTCCAACAAGAACCAAGAATTCATATCATCCTCGCACTTGGTTAACACATGTCGTGAGAGTAGTTAGTTGTCATACTGCTATAGTAAGTTCAAAGTTTTCATCACAGTGATTTTCTCTCTCAAGATATACAGGTTTTATTGTTTGTGTGAAACAAAATTATGAAAATAACATTCAAGTATATCCCTGACTTGAATAACTTGGAATTTTTTTTATTTTTATTTTCTACAGTGCTGTAAAGTACTCAAGGGTTCATCCAATCCAACCTATTCTGGACTAATCTTTAGCTGTGTAGAGTATACTGTTGACAAGGCATTACTGGCGATGGCTACAAATCAAATGAAATTGTATGAGTGTAGTATAAAGAGTGAATATGGATGTCATTACTATTTTTCCGCATGCCTATGACAGTCCTTTCTTCTTTTTTGCATGCCTGTCAATATTAGAAAGAGAATGTTAAAACTTTTCCTTACATAAATATGCACAGCGACAAATTTTTTTTGGTTGGATTGCTTTTATCTAATCTTTATTGAATGGACTATAATATTTGCTATTTGCATGAAAATTAATGCATTTATAGTTATACTTGCAGCATCATTCTGATCAGCTTTACTATGATGGTGGGAAGGCTTTCAAGCATCAACAACGTAAAATATGAAGTAATTTGCAAAGCTGTATTTGCTAAATTAATTGACAATTAATGCAACATAGTCTTCAGATGCTTTCTGATTCAAATCAATCTGAAATTTAAGGATGCAAAGTAGAAGGATTTTGGATTCTATATGTGTATAGAATAGGTTATTTGGATGTAAACAATATGATGTTACTCCTCTGTCACTGGTTATAATTTTGATTACTGTGGTGGTGCTTTTTTAAATTGTTGTGCTGAACTAAACTATGTTTGATTTCTGGATAGTGTTTTAATCATTCTCTATTGTGGATCAAGTTTATAAATTTGAATACTGACATTTGGCACACCTATGAAATGAGTTGCTTATATATTTATAACATATAAGTTCAATCTTTGACTTTTATTCATTGTAAATTTATGTTTTACCATTTTGTGTCTTTCTAATTATTCAATTTTATTTGCAATAGCATGTTTAAATCTGAAGTAAGTCTAAAGGATCTTGGTATTTCTTTGCTGATATAATTTTCCAATACTTAAGCTAAATTTAAAGCTCTATTTCAAGAGTTGTACAATATGTCCACTCACATGAGCCTATGTCCAATTTTCTTAATTGCATAGTTAGATTTAAAAACTTTTTGAATAAGAACAAAATATATCTGCCAACTTATTGATCAATTCGGTCGAGTAAATAAAATTTTCAAACATTGAATGAATAAAAATTTCATAACTAGAACTAAATCATAAAAGTATAATTTTATCACCATTTTCTGCTACCAATTTCGGTAATATCCGTGTGCGTAGCACGGGTTCGTACTAGTTTATATTATGTATTATCCGCTGTGTATTCTGTATGTGGACAAGTTTATATAACTGTCCAGTGATGTGTATGGTTGTAAACTCTGATGATGTATTGTATAAACTGATATAGTTCTTTGTTTAAAGATTATTCATTTATCTATTATATATTGTTCCGCTGCGACTGTGAGATTCTGATATTGTTTCTGTTTCTTTTCTTCTGTCTTCTTCTACCTCTTCTTTTTAACCTGAAGACTCGTACTTTTGTTCCACTTTGAGCTGAATTGTGGTGGAATTTTGTCAGCTCACAGGGGTACGGATTTACGGGCCTTCACAGTTGGTATCAGAGCAATTGGTTAAGCGATAACCTTGGCTCTGTTGGGTGTTACTCATTAGAGATAGAGTCAGTAGTACTCTAGAATGAGTGTGAGTGTAATAATAGATATGAGCACGTATTTGTTAGTGAATATAAAAAAAATTGTATTGTGTTGACTTATCGGTTGATTGTTTATAGATTCTGGTCGGTTCAGTTTGGCCAACTGTAATCGATAGGGGTTTCTAAACTCTTAAACAAGATAAACTGACACAGTATTGTTTTAAATAGGGTAAATGAAATAATTTTGCCCAAAATTATTTTGTATAGAAAAGAAATCATTTTCCGTAAATTATTATAGTATATGGATGCTTGGTTGTTAGGAAGTGATAAGATTGAAATATTATCATTGTTATATGGAAATTGAATAAGAAATAATGGTATAACCAAAGATTTGGAGATAAATTCATTTGACAAATGAAATTTATGAATATGAATTGAAAGTATAAGGAAATGTATTCATATACAAATGAGATTTGTAAATGTAAATTGTAAATGTGATTTATAATTTAAAATAGAATTCTAGAGAAATATTTGAAAATAAATTCATTAATGGAATGAAATTGGTAATGTGAATTTATAAATGAGTTCTATAAATTAAAATAAAGTGCTAGAGTAATTGTTAAAAAGACTCTGGAATTTCTTTAAAATGTTATGGAATGTAAATAAGTTGATAACTTATAAAATATTTGAAGTTTGATTGGAATAAGGTTCAAATTGAAATGGAATGAATTTGTGAATGAACAAATGAGGTTACATTTGTAAATAAATGAATTGGAAATTGAATAATGAGGTTTGATTCGAATCAAGTTGAATAAAAATCCAAACTTGGGAAATAATAAAAATAAAATGGATTGAATTCAAGTAAACAAATTTGATAATTTATTAATCCATGAAATAATGAACTGGAAGTTGAATTAGTTAAGTTAAAGTTGAGTTGTGAGATAAATTTAAAATGGTTTGAATTTGCATATAAATTCAAGTAAGTAGTAGAAATAAATTGAAATTTCCTTGATAAAGATAAAGTAAATTCAGGATGAATTGAATATGGAAATTTGAAATTTAAAAAAAAAGGATAAGTGAATATACTAATTGAATGAAATTAGTAGATGGAATGGATTTGATAATGGAAAAAAATCAAATCAAAAATTTAAATTGGAAATTGTTTACAAGGAAAATGAACTTGAGTTTTGAGTTGAAATAACTTAAGCAATATTGGATAAAAGCTCGACTTAAGAAAAGAAATTGTGAAATGGTTGTTGTCGAGTTTTGTGAAATGGTTTCAAATGAAATGAATGTGAATATGGAATGTAAAATAAATTGAATGGAATCAATTGGAAATGAAATGGATTTAAAATAAATTGAGTTGGTATCAATTTAAATTAGTTATAAACTAGAATGGATATTCTATTAAGTGAATATCGTCGAAATTTGCATATAAATGGTTGTCGTTTGATGCAAACGAGATTGTATAAAATTCTATGAGTTATTAAAAGAAAATAAAATTTGATTTTTAATCAATTGAAATAGATATGAGTTTGTTCCGTTTAAAAATGAATAGAATGTAAGAAAGTGAGTTGTAAATCACTTGAATTGAATGGAAATTGTATGTGAATTGGTCGTAAGCAATATAATTTGTATTGAAACCTGATAAATTGCTAATGGAAATAAATTTGAGTGTATTGTTTATGGAAACTAATTGTTTGTTATTGAAAATGAGTAAAATGTTAATAGATTTCCTATATATGTCACTTACGTTTTAAATTGAGTAAGTACAGATACAGGTGGGCTGTTTGGCTGCATTTGGTTCCGCAAATGCTAGAAAAATTAAACTGCTTTGCTTAAAAATGCTAATAAGGTACGCCTATGCAATAAAAATAGGAAATATGAACTGTTTTTGTTTTCCGACCGAGTGGGTCGATGTATATATATTTATATCTCTTGTCAAATTGCAAAAGCTCCTCCGTACAAGGGAGACTCCGTCAAAATTTTCTGAAAATTTTGGGAGTTAGAAAAAATTTGGAATTTTTGAAAATTGTCACTAACGACTAGAGATTTCAAATTGGAATTTGAGATAAAGGTGAATAAAACTCAATATTCAGAATTAGAAGATGAATCGAATTCAAGTAAAATTTGAAATGAAAATCTGAATGAAAATTTGGAAATAAAAGTATTGAGATTTGAAATAAACTAATAAATTGAAGCAAATTGATTTTATATGGAAGTAGAATTCAATTTGAATATAAACTTTAGTAGTGAAGTAGTAAAAATGAATATAAGAAATAATTGTATTGAACTTAAGAAATAAAGAATGAAATTCTTAAGTAAATGGGTATTGGGAATCCAATAAGTAAATTTGGACATTGTTGTTAAGTAAAGTATACAAGGATTATAAAGGCTATAAGAAAATGGAATTGGATTTAGATTTCGAAGATGAATTTGAATTTGTTCGACAATAAGGTATGTATTTAAAAAAATTCAGTATGAAATTTGATGGGTTTCTGATTTTGCCACTTGGCATTTTGTTTCTATTGGAATTTGGCAGTCCGTAGGGACATTTTGTAGTCGTATCGAGCTAGCCGCGCAAAGGAGACGCTGGCAAAAAATTTCAAAAATTTAAGGAGTTAGAAAAACTTTGAGAAAATTTTGATAATTCAAAATTTGGTTTCGAATTTAAATTTGAATTGTTGAGTAAGTAACATTGTTTGAACTTATGAATAAGTTTGGAAAGTTAGAAAAAGATTAGTGTGTCTTAATAAAAGATTATTCTGGAAAGTTGTTTAAAACTATTTGGATTTGAGAAAATAGTTAACGAGGATTGGATCATTCTTCTTAACTTGTAATTTCGGGACGAAATTCTTTTAAGGGGGGAAGAATGTAACGACCCTGAATTTTTGACATTGGAAATCAGAATATTTAATTGATTTTAAATATTTGAATGTTAGTTTAATTTGAAATTCAAATATCAGAATGAATTCGGCAATTTAATTTTTGAATTTAATTTAGTGAAGTTGGGTAAAAATTTGAATCTTCGGTTTTAAGCTGATTAAAAATAATATGAAGTCTTGTAAAATTTATATTGATAATACTGAAGATAATAAAAGCTTCAGAATTGAATTTGAAACTGTTTTGTTCAGTTTTGAAATTTTATCGTTTAAATCGATATTTAAAAATAGCCGTCCGAGGCACAGTCTCGAAATTCGACGAAACCAGTTCCATTGGATCTGTAATAGTGTATTATTATCGGATTTCAATTTTCGTAGTGTTTGGAGTTGTCGTGTGATCGTACGGTAGATAAACGCATCGAAATTTATATTGAATTCAATATAATAACCGAGTCCAAAAAGCTATCTTCTCCATACGATTGAATTAGGACTCGAAACCATTTCCATTGCGTTCGGAATAGGCGTATAACATTATGAACGCCTAGCAGCACGCCTCGATTGGATGTCAAAATTTTAAGTTACGATTTCGAAACAATTTGAATTTAAATTTAAATATAATACATATATACTGTTTGCCCAGTCAAAATCCATTCACATCTGTCTTTTCCTTTCATCAGCTATTAGCCACCCTAGTGCAGACCTAGTAGTGTACGCGTGGCTATCTTTTTATGGATATATTCGTATGCCTCCTACAGCTTTAAAACAAACGAAAAGAAAGGGCAGAGCAGATAACAAAATCAAACGAAATATAAAATACTGTAATGGCCGAACGACTTCAGCCTTGCTCTTTTAAAATTCGTTTGCGAAAAGAAAAAAAATGGGATTTTGAAATTAAATCGCTTCAGTCGATTAAAAGAGGGGGAAGGGGCGAATTCGATTCAAATCGAATCACGAGCTCTTCTTCATACTCTCTGAGTTCGAAGGCAAGATTTGCAGAGGAGGTAGCGGGGTCTAGCGCGTACGCGTGGAAGGGGCGATTCGACGAGCGGCGGTGAAGTCGCGACGTGGGAAGGCGAGCGCGAAAGGTCGAGGTGGTATTCACGACATCGAAGTGGCGACTGCGATGTCTGAAAGGAGAAGTCTTGGATTTCGAGTCTCTGTAGGGTGGAGGAATGATTTCGTACTCGTGAGCAACTCCGTTCTTCTCCAGCAGTTTATCTCGGCGAGTTCGTCGTGATATCGGAGAGGTATTCGAATTTGTTCTTTTCTGATTAATTTTTGAAAAAATATATATATATACATGCAGTGACTTATATATGCAGATTTCAATATGTATATATATATAGTTTAAGTAAAATTATTTGATCGAGTTAAGATTTATTAATTGGAAATGTATTTACAGAAGGTGTAGACATTTACATATATATATATATAGGATTTTAAAATGTTGAAGAATTTTATAAAAATAGATTTAAAATTTGTATGGATTATTAATATTTAAATGCAGTTTATATAAAAATATATATACAGAAAGATTTTTGGAAGTTTGTATTTTTAATGCTTAAAGTTATATAAAGATTTGATTTTTATTTTAGTGTAGGTAGTTTCAAAAATAAAAGAAAGTAAATAAGCATGCATATATATTTTGATTCATTTAGTTAGGTTAAAATAATTTATTAAGGTGATAAATTGTTTAATTAACTTATCTAAATTATTTTAGTTACCGAGAAAATTATTTAAAAGGAAATTAGTTTAGAATGTAATTCCTTGATTAAAATTAAATCATTAGTTAATAAAATTTTATTAAATGGAAATGAATTATTTGATCATCTCGAATATTAATAAATTGTATAAATTGTTTTTACAAGGTCTATAAATCGAGAAAACAAGTCGAATTGGAAATGGACTGCAAAATAAAAATCAAAGGTGAGATATTCTCACTCAAATTAAATTGGCATTGCAGTTATTGATTGACTGTTTGGATGTGATAGTATATATGATAGTGTATATATATATATATTTGGAGTTTTTGATTTCCCGCATTATATAGCGGATGAGACCCTATGCGCCGCATAATAGCGGATGATATTTTATAAATCCCATATACCGCGATATTCCACCTCGAAGTGGAATGGGTATTTAATTGTTGTGCTAACATCTGTGGATGTAGGGAAACAGGTTGGAGGGATCCAACTGGATTCCTCAAATTGTATGAATTTGTTTCATATGTTGTGTGAATTTGTTTCATATGTTGTGTGTTGATTTATTTATGATCTGTGAATGATTATATTGATGATTGAATTCGTTGAAGGCTATAATTTAGCCGAATATATTTTTGGTATCGCTGGATACTAGAAATAAATAAAATTGGATTTTTGAAATTAAAGTAGGAAATTTTAAGTAAATTCCTTTTGAAAGAATTGGGTGAATTTGAAAGAAGGAATTTAAAAGTATAAAGTTGATTTTTGAAATCTTATCGAATTATTTCCAAAATATGGAAAAAGATATTAATAAATAGGTTTTGAATAATATTGTTTAAAAATGGAAGAATCAATTTGTAATTGATTTGGTGCTTGAAAAGAAATTAGAAATCAATTTGAAATTTGTTTTCAAAGTGATGAAGTGTGGAAAAGTGATTTGAAATTTGTTTTCAAAGTGATGAAGTGTGGAAAAGTGATTTGAATTTTTTTTTCAAAGTGATGGAGTGTGGAAAAATATATATCTTATGGATATTTTGAAATTAAATAATTTGGGAAAATTATTTAAATTGGTTGATTGTTGTGAATGTTGTTGATAGTTACACAACCGACTATCAATATTTGCCTTTGAAATGGCACTTGAATTTGTTTTTAAAACAAGCGTTCATTATTCGGTTTAGCCGGGAGAGGACTTTGTGTCATGTAACCCATTCTGAATAATGATACGACGTTATGGATTGCAATTGAAGACGGGATTTGCAAGGGCTTCTTTGGAAGTGCCTTTGGTTCTGTTCGAACCCGGAACAGACTTGTATGGTTGTATGTCTGACATTACACTTTGAGATATAAAGCTGATTTCTTTCAAATACATTTCTGTTTGGTGGCGGAGAATTTATTCTCTTAGCTTAACACCCTTCTCTAAGATGTACGAGCTTAGAGGTTATGTAGTTGAAGGTTGACAGTGATATACTCCCAATTTGGTAGTGTGGCATGCTAAGTGTTGCTGTGTGTTGATGATCATTCGTTGATCATTTGTGATCAAAGCATGGATTTCGTGTAAAGCGTTGCTTTGTGGACGAGACCTCATCGGACCTCACACCCCGGAAATGGTCAAAACAGGAAAATGCGGCAAGGTTATGAGGGTCGCTCCCTTTAGGGTATGTCATTTCCTTCTGGAAAAAGGTGGTATCATGGTATGGAGCCAGTTGCTTTACCTGTGTGGTGGCATCAATCTTATTTACTGTGTGATTGTTGCTTTGTGATCGAGGGCCCTCGAATAAAGGTCGCAAACGACCGGGGGGTGGCATACTCGTGTAGTAGTTACCTAGTAAGAGATAACCCGGCCTTGTGTTGGCAGAGAGCAGTTGTCTCTCGGGACGTCCCTCCAGAGGCGTTTCCATGTGGCATAGGAAGTTCCTTAGCCTGACTATTTGTTGGAAAATCCAAAGAAACAATACGAGCCCTTTACGATTGCAATTTGTATAACCTGTCACCTCAGGTGGCAGCTATAGCAGGCATAATACAATGGTACCTATGCTGGCTAAGATTAATATTATATTTTCGAAAGGATTTTCACACTATGCACTAGTAATAATATCAAAAGAGTTTTCTCGTATTAAGCATATTTGACTATCATAAGAAGAAATCTCCTCCAAGTCTGCGATGGCATTGTGTGTGTGGTGGGAGGTCTTATGGTAGTTTCATTTTCCAAAAGCATTGCGAATTTCTTTTATTTTCTTTGTGAAAATAATTGTTTAAGATCTCACACCAGTCCCACGACTGACCTGGAGTTTATTGTTCCCTTTCTAAACTCTGGATGCCCATAATTTTCCACACGGGCAGCCTAGAGTCAGGTTATCAGGTCATTCTGGAATTCAGAAGTTACTGTGGAGATCTGGAGGCGAGCTGGATGGCGAGACGTATCATTTATATTATGTATTATCCGCTGTGTATTCTGTATGTGGACAAGTTTATATAACTGTCTAGTGATGTGTATGGTTGTAAACTCTGATGATGTATTGTATAAACTGATATAGTTCTTTGTTTAAAGATTATTCATTTATCTATTATATATTGTTCCGCTGCGACTGTGAGATTCTGATATTGTTTCTGTTTCTTTTCTTCTGTCTTCTTCTACCTCTTCTTTTTAACCTGAAGACTCGTACTTTTGTTCCACTTTGAGCTGAATTGTGGTGGAATTTTGTCAGCTCAAAGGGGTACGGATTTACGGGCCTTCACATAAAAGGGTATTCAGATGCAGACTATGCTGGTAGTCTAGTTGATAGAAAAAGTACTGGTGGAATGTGTTTTATGTTGGGACATTCGTTAGTTGCATGGTCAAGTCGAAAACAAAATTGTATTGCATTATCTACCACCGAGGCAAAGTATATTGCTCTAAGCGGTTGCTCTGCTCAAATCTTATGGATGATACAAACCTTGCAAGACTATGGTCTAAATTTTAAACGAGTTCCACTTATGTGTGATAGCAAAAGTGCAATTGATCTCACAAATAATCCTGTACATCATTCTCACACCAAGCATATAGATGTTAGACATCATTTCATTAGAGATCACATTTCCAAAGAAAATATCTGCATAAATTTCATTTCAACTGATTCTCAATCGGTAGACATTTTTACAAAAACCCCTTCCAGAAAATAGTTTTTGTCGACTTCATCTCAGTTTAGGCATTTATAAATGTGATTTTATATTTTTTTTTTGGATTTCATCTTAAATGCCTATGTTAACTAATCTAGCTCCCTATTGATTATCGAAAAGATAAATAGTTACTGAAAAAAGTGATGAGTATTGATCTTGATCATACATTATGTCTTGAGAGAGTATATTTAGAAAATTTCTTTAAAAATTTAAACAAAATTTGTAATAACTTTGGTTGGTAAAAATTCCATGGTCATCTCTATTCCTATCATATTTCTACGACAATCACTCATCAAAATCCAATATAGTATGTCAAAATGTGGAATTTAAACAGGAAATTATTCTTTTTTTTTAATTAGCAATAAAATCATCCAAAAGTACTCTCTCATTTAAAAGTCCTCATGGTTATGCATGGGTGAACTACTTGAAATATCTGATTATGTGCTTTCATGCTCATTTAAAAGTCCTCATGATTATGCATATCTAGAACAAATATCAAAATTGGATGAAATAGGCAAGTTGATTCTAACCCCATTTAAAAGTCCTCACGATTATGCGTGGTTAGAAGATGCTTGGATTTCATTTTTAATAAAAATAGGGAATACTAGTAATCTCGTTTAAAAGTCCTAACGGTTATGCATGGTTAGTAAGTATTTAAAAAATTCCTGTCATAAATATACCACAAATGGACACGACTATATGGTTTTCTATGCCAACATCACTCCTATCTCTCTAAAATGGAATATGCACCTAACAGAGTATTTATGATTTTTGTTTGATAGTTTTTGAAATTTAATATTTATACTCGATTAGGTATTGATGTTGTGATTCATGTCTATCACTCTTATCTAACACTGTTACTCTTTTGCTGATAACAAAAGGGGGAGAGAAGTTAAGATTTTGGCAAATATGTCATTTTTTTTTTTGCATATTCTCATCTAGGTTCATTGCATTTATTTTTTATTGTTTTTTATTTGCATATTCTATTTTATTTCATGCATATGTAAAGGGGGAGCTTTGTTGTTGGGGGAGTTCCAAATAGGGGGAGCAAATAGAATTCATCAAGACCATATACATTTAATAGAGTCAAAATCTTAATATATGTTTGTTATCATCAAAAGGGGGAGATTGTAGAACACAATAGCCTATGATTTTTGTTTGATAATAATAAACATATATAAATATATAGATATTAAATGTATTGGATATAATACTATTCGATATAAAATATTCAAACACAACTATAAGAATAGAATACACAGATATTCATTGAACAATAAACAAATATTTTATTCAAACAATTGTTTGTATTACAATATCGAATAGTAAATATTTTTAGCTCTAATCATTTTGAATATATACAACTCAACACTGCTTTAAATATTTTGTACAAGATTACATGTTGATCAATTCACTAACTGTCACACTCTTTTAATGTCTTCAAGCTTTAGTATATGTCCAGTCTTCTGAGTACGTGTCATATACAATTCAAGAGCAGTAGTCTGGAAAATAATGTGAACTTGAACTGAAAATAAAAATATTTTAAAAAATATATTGTTTCCTCAGATAATTTGGATTTTTTTTTCTTTCTTTCTCACTGGCAGGGACATTCTAGTATTCATGCTTGAAAGCCTGCATATACACACGTATACATGTACGTGTGTATTGCCTCAGCATTTCAAGCAATATGGCAAAACTTGGTATAGAAAGCTTCGATTTCAAGAGCATGCATATACACATGTGTAAATGTACACATGTGTATTGCCTCTGCATCTCGAGAATCATAATGCAGACCCATGAAGATCCAACCAATATACAAACAGCCTATTTGAATGTAAAGCAACATACAACATGACAACAATGGTCGGTACAAAGCAATCAAGGACAGGTCAGCACAAGGTCAAACCCAAGCCAAGACTTGATTCAACTCAGGTGCAATGCAAAAACTAACAACACAGCAATGGTCAGTACAAAGCAATCAATAAACATGCTCATATGTACATGGATATGCAAGCATTCAGGCATGAACACGCATGAAAACAACATGCAACCAGACTTCAAATGGAACCAGACTACAGTTCAGGTATGAAGGATATTAACCCTGCAAACATTGAATAGAATACAAGGAAATAGACATGGAACTCGACCAGCATCTAGCTCAAAATCATTATGGCCAGAGAATACAAGTGCACCAGACACTCCAAGTCTAACAAGCACAGTGACATATATATACAAGCAAAGTCAGAATGTAAGCACTCGGGTGGACAAAGCATAGCCTTAGAAATCACACAAACATATATACATATATGTATGTATGTATGTATGTGGAGACATCAGATCAAACTCAAGCAAGGCAACATAGGGTGACACACAAACATACACTGAATAATCAAGTTCAACTTGGCTAAATAGAAAAGGACAAAGTAAGCAGTTTTTAAAGAGATGCAATAAGCAAAGGCAACATGAGCATATAAATGAAGAAAATCAAGGCATGTGGGTAATTATCAGTAGCAGTTTGAACAAAGTCAAGGAAATTCAATCAGAGGTCACATATTTCAGAAAATGAAACAGCGATTGATGAATTGAACAAGTCATAGGCAGTAGAAAATGGAACCAGATATATTTAAGCATATTTGAATGTATCAGAAATATATTCGACCAATGAACAAGTTAAAAATCACACAATCGTTCAATCAGAATCGAATGGCCGAGCGTAGCAATTGACTAATTCAAATCAAAATATACGACACGAAAATTTAGGGATTTTATCCTTATTTAAACCCATATTATCATTGGCAGAAAATAATCAAGTTGAGTTACTAGCAAGATAATTAAAAAAAGCAAATTTAAATTCATACCAAAGTCATAATCGAAGAAGTGCTCGACTCAATTGTAGCGACCGAGTGCAATCAAAGCTAGGGAATCGATTGAAGAAGCAAACCAAAGTGAAATCATCACTTCAATCGATCAATTTGAATCGGCGTGTTCAATCAGAAGGAACCCTAATTTCAAAAGAAGGGAGAAAGGGAAATCGGCCATATTGAAAAGAAGAAGGATATCTCGTTTTTGGACCGCACAAATTGTTTTGGGTCGTGTTCTCTTTTATTTTGAATTATAGTGTATTAAGGGTTTTTGTTTTTGTTTTTATTGTAATTTCCTCTTTTAAAATTTTATAAATTTTTAGTTGTGTAACTAGGTACAAACTACGGGGCGTAGTTTGAGAATTCGCAGCTCAGTGGCTGAGCTGTGGCAGGGTTTTGAGCTTAGAGTTAGGTTAATCAAGTTAGCAGGTATCGCAAGTTTATGTGTTTTTGTAAGTGTCTGATTACTTAATTTCTAGTAGAAACCTTGGGGGAAGCACGTAGGCAAATTTTTGGCGAAGTTGGGTAAAACTTTGTGTGATCTTTACTTTCTATTTTTATTTTTATTTCCCCATTAAAATTTAGTAGACCCTATTCTCCCTCCCCCTAGGGTGAAAACGATCCTACAAAATCATCGATCCGGCTCCTGACACTTTGGAGGACGTAGACTTCTAGGAAGATGCTCTGGATTTCGTGGGCTCGAAGATTAGTGAAGCCGCTCTTCGCCGAATCTGTAAAAGACACGGGATTTTGTTTGATGGTGTACTAGTCCCGGCACGGGATGATAGAGCTCACAGGCCCCCGGAGGGGTATATAGCATGCAACAAATTTTTGTGCTAGGCTGGATGCATTCCGTCGTTTAATTCATATATCCGTCTGGTTCTACATTATTTGAGGATAGCCTTCGCGCAACTACATCCGAATGGATACGCCCTGCTCAACTATATTTACATGGTGTTTATGAGTTCTTATATCACCCTCCAACTCTCGAGGACATTCCATTCATGACCTTCAAGCAATGGATAGGAAGTCTATCGTTTACATTTCTAGTGTCAGTTAAGAAGTGTCAAATCATAGTAGGCACTTGGAATAAATTAAGTGCTTTCAAAAGCGAATGGTTCTTTGTGTGATGTCCGCCTGGCTTCACTCGATGGTGCTTGGAAAGATGTAAATGTCAATCTTCACTTTAATTCATATGCTTATATCCGGGTCGTATCCTACACTAAGTAGTTTTTCTGATATTTTATATGCACCATCCCCTAGCCCAAAGGCATTCTTCTTGAGGAGGCAGTATCAACTCTTAAGGATGTGTCACTAAAAGATAGAGATATTGAGTGCCTCCTTACTGATGAACGTATCATCACCTTTTGTCTGTTGGAAAGGCTGTAGCATATGGTTAGTGAATACTGCACGAGCTGCAGCGGCAAGACAACGGGCCGTAGTTGGTCAAAGGAGCAGTCGTGTTGACCCTATCGTGCCCCCAGTCGTGGGAGCTCAGGAGGTCACCGATATGGATGCTAAAAAATATGAAGGTACAAAGCTCGATTGTGATAACAAAGGGTCTAGTCCCAAGGTCGAGGACAAATCCTCGCAGACCCCATAACCCTCATCCCTCGAAAAAAGAAAGGGAAGGAAACTCATTTATCGATTTCCTAAGAGTCGTCTCTCTAATCAGCCTAAACCGTCCGATATTCCTCAAGTTATTCCAATCGAGTCCGCCTCTCTGCCGTTTGAGCATTTTGGCAAACCGCTTGACTCATTATCAAACTTGCCACTTCCACACGACGTTGAAACTTTTCACTTTACTGATATGAGCATCGGTGGGTCAGACTCTCCTACCCGAACCGGTGTAGAAATCCCACCTACCACTAAAGGAGAGGTTACTCCTGAGAGCAAAGCTCCAACGTTTGGTCCGTCTGAGGGAACACAAGGACACTTGCGCACACAATTGCATTTCACGACTTTGCACCGCATTAATCTTGTGCCCTTCAATATTTAAAGTTGATTCAATCCTTATTCTCCTTTGCATGAACCATGGTGAAGAAGAGGAATATGTTCTAGGTTCTCCAGGACTTATCCCGCCAGACTTCGGGCTTACGTCCAGGCCTATATCGTCAAGGCGGTGGTTGTGAGTATGATTCAAGTTATCGCTCCAGTTGGGGTCGAGATTGCCAGGATAGAGGTGATAGAGACAAGTTCGCCCACGCCAAGCATCGATCAAAATCTAGATCTTCTCCTCCGAAGGGTTCTAAAAAGCAAACTGATTGTCGGGACCTGCCTATTGATTTTTCTTGTGGTCCTTCTTCTATTCCAATTCCTTCACAGCCTTTAGTCCCTTCTCATTCTCAGCGACTCAGTGATCGTCGTCGCCATAGCGAATATGTTGCTTCCCGCAAGTCGGGCAAGGGAAGTACTGATATAGCAACAATTACCGAGGAGCATGAAATTGGTCCAACCAATCACATGGCATAGCTCAGGGAAGAGTTTCTGAACTTGTGCTTTGATGGGTTTTTATTCCCTCCTAATCTAAAAATGGTCCCCTAGAAAGTTCAAAAAATGACTATGGATTATGTTATTGGTATCCACAGGCATTATAACGAGTAGATGAAAGCTGCAAAGAAAATGTCCAAAGTGTCTTTCGAACGAGCGGTAGAGATTGAAAAACTGAAGTGCCAAGAGGCCCAAGATAAGTGGATCATCGTAACTTTAACAAATGAGCTAGAGACTTCAAGAAACTCTCAGGCTAAGGCCAAGAGAAAAACTGAGACCGCCGTCAAGGGTTTAGAGGATGAGAAGACTAAACATCTGGATGAAGTTCAAGTGCTGCATCATCGAAACCATCAACTTGCACTTGAAAGAGACACAACCTAAAAGGGGATAGTTGAACTTGAAGCTAAACATGAACGTGAAACTAAGGAGAAAGATGAAGCGCAAAAGATTGGCTAGGATGCTTGCGAGGAGCTAGTGAATGTCATGCTCGAAAGAGATGCAACCGTTGAGAAATCTAAAGATGTTGATGCCTTTATTCAACGTGAAGTGGATGCCGCTAAGGAGACAACTAAAGAGGAAGTGATGAATAAGCCTGAGCCACTACTTGTCCTTTACAAAGCCAATGTTCTTAAGCATAGAAACCTGGAATGGCTTGGAGATGACTATCCCTATTAGCTTTTGCATGCCTAGGAATTTCTTGTTGTCGAGGAGATTTACCTAACGAGGTTTGAGGGCGAGATCTTACTAGGCGATGAATTTAAAATTTTGCACGATGCCTAACTTGTATTTCAGCAAGAGTCACCTACTGCCCCTCATCATGAAGTGGGTGAAAGTTCCGGGCTGTGCAACCCGATGTTGCCACTAATCCGCCCCCAGTGTCTTAGGATATTCTTAGCACTGCTATGGGTTCTTCCACGTTTCTAGAATACAATCCAGACAAGCCTCGATATGAAATTCACAGCAAGCTTTTACCAATTCCAGAATGAAGTTATGAAGGCACTCCAGCTCATCTCAGGAGCCAGACCGAAGAAGGTATCTCGTTGACATCTCCTGTCTTTTAGAAAGTTGGGATGTCGCCCGTTGATATGTCTAATATTTTTAGCTACGTTTACTCAGCTCTAGGTCATCTAACTGCAGTTCCTCCTGCTCAAGAATTCCAACCGAGGCCTCAAGTGCCCATAACGGAGTTTGTTATAGTTACAACCTCGGCTATGACTAAAGACATTCCAGAAGAGGAGACTTTCATGTTTGATGAGCACATGGTGGATGTATTGTTGAGGAAAATAGTGGTTTGCGCCATGAAATCCTGATTGATGATGAAGTTGTGAACATGGGTACCTCTGATCCCACTGACGAGCTCAGTCTAAAGGAGCGCATTGAAAAGGAAGAGCTATTGAAGAAAAAGGCTAAGGCTGAGCAAGTTGACGTAGACCCCGATGATCCAAACCATGTCCCACTTCAATTCATTCCTCTAGGCGGGTCGATTCCCGAGGAAAATGAAGGTAACTACTATGTCGTATAGCTAATACTATGTGTCTAGATATCAATTAGGATCGTGTAATATGGAATGTATTATAATCTAAATGCGGAAACAGATAATAATAGTAAAGTAAATAAGAATAAGCACACCAGGAGTTTTTATACTGGTTCGAACTTCCCGTTCTACGTCCAGTCCCAGACTTCCCTCTGGAATTTCTCACAATAACCCCTCACTTAACCCGGAGGAATAGGTATACAACACCTGAGCAACCGATCAGGATTTTTCCGCCTCTAACAACCGAAAGAGGACTTTACCTGCCTGAACAACCGAACAGGACTTCAACAGTTTCAATAAAATTGCTTTGACACTTTGTGTTCTTGATAACACTGATTTTTCTTTGATAGTACAACCTTCCTATAATCTTTTCCTCAAGTATATGTGTGTGTAAAGATTTAGAAAGGAGAATATTTCTTTGAATCGAAGAATAAGTTAATTGATTCAGAGATTCAAGCAATATATATAAGTTGTGATTGTTTTTTAGAATGCAGAGATAGTAGAGAGTAGATCAGAAAATAAAGTGAAATTCGGCGATTTGTGAAGTGAATCTTATGTGTTTATATAGTGGATAAACAGCTGCAACCATTCACGAAGAGTTTTGACCAAAGAAAGCAGGCACAACTCTTCAAATTGGATCATATCTCTTGGCAAATGGAAGTGTCTGTTCAAAAAAATAGCTGTTGGAAAAGTTCAGTCGACTGACCCAAAATGACCAGTCAACTGAATGTTTAAAGTTGGTGCAAAACAGAGTGTATCTGTGCAACTGAGCAGGTTCAGTCAACTGGTCATATTTAGTCAGTCGATTGACCTGGCTGTCAGTGCACAATTCACATATAATTTAAAGAGTTTGAAGTTTAAAACAACTTTGATTTGTGTGGACTACTTAAGGATAGATTTTAACAATTCTAAGACTAAGAGACTTCAACAAATAAACATACTATACTCAGTTTTGAAGTCTTGTCTCCTTTGTAGTTTTAACAGCATATTTCTTTCTTTTTTTGCCGCTTGCCCATATAGTCTCATTCACTGAGTTGTTTAATGCTCTTTGTCATGAATCAAAACTTATGATTCATCATTCTCCCTGTTTTTGATTGATGACAAACTGTTACAGATGATACTATATTTTAAGAAATATATAACGGAAGTTATATATATCTCCCCCTGAATATCCGGCGACATATCTAATCCTGCAAGAGATGGTTAGTCATAGAAATTTCTCCCCCTTTGTCATCAACAAAAAGGAAACAACAATAATTATATCATTGAGCTAACAAAATTACAATCACAAAATAATGTATCGAATTGTTTTGAGCTACTTATACAAGCTCATTAAAATAAACAGAAGTAGAATGTTTGGAATAAATAAAGATAATTTACTACCACCAAGTAATAACAATATCAATCAGATTCTGACTCTGTCTCTTCTTCTTTCACTTCTATTGGATTTTTGCCTCTGGAAGAACTTCCCACAAACTGTCTGCCATCCCCATTGCCACTTGTGTCGGAACTTGTTTGTTCTTCTGACGTAGACCAAGTAAATCGAGGGGCTGGGTGTTTTCCCGGATCACGGTGTGAAGATTCTATAGTGGTGGAAGAGGAACAAGATATTGCATCCCATAAAATCTCGAAGAAGCTCTTAATTTTGTCAAATCTTTTGTCAATTTTCTTATCGAGATTTTTGATGCGAGAATCCAAAATGAATTGATTTCGCACAATTAGATCAATGGATTCCCAAGTGCTTTGGGAAGGAGTTGGTGTTCGAATGTCATCTCTTGATTGTTGTTGTTGTGGAGTAGAAGTTTGTTGACGAGGTCGTGATTGCCATTCTTGAAAAGACATGATAGATAGTGGTCTAGGTGGCAATTTCATAAGACTTATTGTGCGGCTATTTAGAGTTTTGGGAATGGAAGTATCGAATTCCGGAATAGGAGCCTGGAGGTTCATAAGTAGCCGCATAATATATTCTCCATAATAAATAATGTTCATACGACCTTGGTTAAAAGATAAGAATTCATCTAGAATAGTCTTAGGCCAATTTATTTGCACATCTCCCCAAATAGCATATAACGCCCTAAAGTTGTTTGGATATACAAGCTCATAAGAGCCAGTACGAGGAAGAACCGTGTGCATTAAGGCTCAATGCACAATTCTAGCTGTAGGACGTAAGGCGATAGACTTTAGTTTTGTCATGTCATCTTCTAAGAACCGATGACTTATTTCGTCTCGCTTGCCTATAGGTATATTTAATTCTTCCAATGGAATACCATCGGTTGGAGTATGGAGAATATGACCAATTCGATCTAATGACAGAAATATTTGCCGACCACAAACTAAACTTCAAACGCAATTATCACGATTACGTGGGTTTTGATGGCCTAAATTCAAATTTGCATAGAAAAGTTTTACCAAAGTGTGATTTAGCTTGATATTATTCTGATTGTGGTCTAGGAGAGACTCTAAACTGCTTCTCCTTGCTAGCTCTTGAAATCTATACGGAGAAAAATCGGGAAAGACAACAAATGAACCTTCAAAAAGGCGTGCTTCTTTCATTTTTTTCCACCGTTGGAGAGCTGTAGAATCATAGAGCCATTGAGCAATTTGAGTGTCAATTGACTTAGAGAATGAGGTAGAGGCACGTCTAGATCTCTTGGGTTGACGTGGAGCCATGGGAAATAACAATGTAGTGAGGGAATTTTAAAATTTTTGCGAGTTAGGGTTTTTAGAAAACTGAAATGAGAAGGTAAAAGTGAAGAGTGAAAAGGGAGATAGTGGGTTAAAGGGTTAAAAAGGTATGTGAAAATAGTTAAAAAAGGTTAGAATTGCCATTTAGTCGACTGGTAGTATCCCGAAACTCTCTGTTTCATGATTCAGTCGACCGGCCATATTCATTCAATCGACTGAATATAGTCTCAAAGCTTTATGTTTTCAGATTCAGTCGACTGGTCGAATATGTTCAGTCGACTGAATTTTTATTCTCAGTATTTTGCAGCATATTTTGGTAAAAAACAATATATTCAATATTTAAATACTGCATACAAATAAGAATAAAATCTATTAAAAAATATAGAAAGAAAATAAATTATTTGGATGAAGGAGTGGATGGAGACTTCGAGTTGTTTAGTTCATTCTTCGTCTTCTCTTCATATGGTTTCAATGGTGACCAGCGGTTTCCACGCTCCCATGAATTCGGAGACACAGGTGGAGGTTGTGGTGACTGATCCCATGGATTCCGAGAGGAAGAGGTTGTAGGTTGATGAACCGCAGATGAAGATGAGTCGCAGAATTTCCATCCAAGCTGCTCCAGAAAACTTAGGCGTCTTGAATTCATTTTCTGTTCATAGTACATCTCGCGTTGAATTGCTATATATTCCCTCTGGTAATGATGTAAATCATCAATTTTTTGTTTTGTTTGAGGAGAACCAAAGAATAGAAAACGTCGCACCTTTTTTTTCGGGAGTATGGCCAGTATGATAGTTCGACGGTCTGGCCGGTTCATGATTATGTGTAGGTGTAGGTAAGCTTGACGAACCAGATGAAGGCATCGAAAAATCGACAAAAGAGTAAGCGGAACAATTTGTTGAATTTTCTTGTGAAGACATTGTGGTAGAGAGAAGATAAAATATGTTTTGAAACAAAATTTGATGGAAGGATAGAGTGCAGAACTCTGAAATATATATAGGAGAATAAACAGTTGGAAGTTGATGGATTTACGTAAAATTTGAAAGAATTAGAGAATGAAAACAAAACACAAATTTTGTGGCTGAAAAAAAAATTTATTAAAAAATAAAAAAATAGATAAGGAGTAAACTACAGTAGAAGCGGTTGTGAAAAAGTAAATGGTCAAGTTGTTGAGACATAAGCTTACCAAACTCAAGGTGCTGAGTTCGAGTACCAAAAAATATACATACATACATACATATATATATATATATTTGTAAAATAAAAATTAATTACTTTAGAAATTTTACAATTCTTTTAAAGAAATTATACCTAGTTCTCTTCTTAGTTTTATAAAACAGTTTTCATTGAGTGGTTTAGTGAAAATATCAGCTAACTGATTTTTAGAATTTACAAATTCTAAATTTATTATATCCTTTTAAATATTATCACGAAGAAAATGATGACGAATGTCAATATGTTTAGTTCATGAGTGATTGACAGGATTTTTAGATAAATTTATTTCACTAGTGTTATCACAATATATTATAGATTTATTTAATTTTATATCATAATCTTGTAATGTTTGTTGCATGTAGATTACTTGAGCACATGCTAAAGCTGCAGATATATATTCCGCTTCACATGTCGATAGTGAAACGCGATTTTGTTTCTTGCTAAATCAAGATACTAAGGATCGTCCAATGCAATGACAAGTTCCACTTGTACTTTTTCCATCAGTCCGACTTCCTCCAAAACCAGCATCACTATAAGATACTAATTCAAAAGGACATTCTTTTGGATAAAATAATCATAAGTCATTGGTTTTGCTAAGAGAACGAATTATACGTTTAACTGCTCGCATATGTGATTCTTTAGGATTTGCTTGAAATCGAGCACATAAACAAACACTCATCATAATATCAGGTCGACTAGCAGTTAAGTAGAGTAATGATCCAATCATGCTACGATATAGTTTTTGGTCGACATTCTTACCATTTTCATCTCTGTCGAGATGTATAGTTGTACTCATAGGAGTCGGTTTGGCAGAGGTGTTTTCCATACCGAATCGTTTAATTAGATTATTACAATACTTTTCTTGATTAATAAAAATGCCATTTTGTAATTGCTTGATTTGAAGTCCAAGAAAATATGATAGTTCTCCCATGTGTGACATTTCAAATTCATTTGTCATGATAGTCGAAAATTCCTGACATAATTTTTCATTTGTTGAACCAAATATAATATCATCAACATATATTTGTATAATTAAAATATCTTGTTTAGTTTTCTTAATAAATAATGTTTGATTAACTTTTCCAATTTCAAAACCAGATTCTATTAGATAGCTTTTAAGTCGGTCATACCAAGCACGAGGTGCCTGTTTTAGACCATATAAAGCTTTCTTAAGTTTATAAACGTGATCTGGAAATTTTTCATGAGTAAAAAGAGGAGGTTGTTTAACAAAAACTTTTTCTTTTATATATCCATTTAGAAAGGCACTTTTAACATCCATTTGATATAATTTAAAGTTATGAAAACATGTAAAAGCCAATAGAATACGTATAGCTTCTAGTCTAGCAACCAGAGCAAACGTTTCTTCATAGTCTATTCTCTCTTCTTGATTATATTAGAGAGAAAAGCTATATGGCCCATTTTATTTAATCGATGTCTTGTTCTTACATTTGAATTTACTTCTCCAATTATATTTTGAACAGGGTGATCTCTAAGAATTCTTAGAGGAGATCTTACTATAGTATCATTATTAACAATGTTTTCATTTTCTAGAGAAATATCAGAATTATTATTTTGAAAAATAATATCATCATCTTCTGAATTATTTGTCAAAATTTTATTTGAATTATTTTCCAAATTTGGAATTTTAGAAGAAATTTTGACACTTTCATCGAATGAAACATGAAGAGTTTCTTCGATTACTTTAGTTCTTGTATTAAAAACTCGATAAGCTTTGCTTCATTCCGAATATCCTATGAATATTCCTTCATCGGATTTTGGATCAAATTTTCCAAGCTGATCTTTAGTGTTAAATATAAAACATTTTGAACCAAAAACTTTGAAATAAGATATATTAGGTTTTCTACCATTTAAAAGTTCATATGGAGTATGTTTTGTTAATGATCGAATAGAAACATGATTCAAAACATAACAGGCAGTTGCAACAGCTTCTGCCCAAAAATGCTTAGTAAAGTGCTTCCATTTAATAAAGTTCGTGCACATTCTTGTAATGTTCTGTTTTTTTTCTACAACTCCATTTTGTTGTGGTGTTCTAGGAAAGGAGACATTATGATTAATTCCTTTCTTGTTACAAAAATGTTCGAAAGCTTCATTTTCAAATTCACCTCCATGATCACTTCTAATATTTTTAACTTTTAAATTCTTTATATTTTGAATTCTTTTTACAAAAATTTTAAAATTCTCAAAAGTATCACTTTTATGTTTCATAAAAATAGTCCATGTATATCTTGAAAAATCATCTACAATAACAAACACATATCTATTGTGATTAATAGATTGAACTTGAGTCGGTCCAAAAAGGTCCATATGTAGTAGTTCAAGTGGTTGTGTTATAGATATGATTTTCTTAGATTTAAAAGAAGATTTTGTTAATTTTCCTAACTGACATGCATCACAAATATTATCAATTTTGAATTTCATATCAGGTAGTCCTTTAACAATTTTATTTTTAGCTATTTTATTAATAGTATTAATATTTATATGACAAAATCTTTTGTGCCATAGCCAAGAATCATTCTCTGTAGCTACTAAACACATATTTGTGTTATAATTTATATTCATATTTAAAATATAAATATTTCTATCTCTTAAACCTTCAAAAATTAAATTTTGATTTTTATCAAAAATATTACATTTATTTTCTGAAAAAGATATATTAAAACCTTTATCACATAATTGACTTATGCTTAATAAATTATGTTTTAAGTTTTTAACTAATAAAACATCAGTAATGAGAGGTGAGTTAGAGATACCGTTATTTCTCACATCGCCTTTGCCAATGATATATCCTTTTGAATTATCTCCAAAAGTGACCGATCCTCCATTTGAGTAGACTATGTTTGTTAACATGCCTTTATTACCAATCATGTGTTTTGAGCAACCGCTGTCTAAAATCCATTTTCCTCTCTTTTTAAGTGGTACCTGCAAAAAATAAAGATTAAGATGGTACCCACTTTTCTTTTTAGGGTTCTAAGAGTTAGATCTTAGGAAACCAAACCCAAGAAGGTTCAGAATTTCCTTTATAAATATAATTCTTATTTTTATGAACAGTTTCCATAAATGTTTTGATATGCTTATTCCTAATTAAATTATTGTTGGTTTTAGGAATCCATATTTTAATAGTTTTAAAATCTTTAGAAACTGTTTTCTTAATATCTTTCTTAATTTTGTTTTTAAACTTATTTTCAAACTTTCCAGATTTCTTTGGATTTTTTTTATATCCTAGTCCCATTTTATTTGAAGTAGACTGAGAATTTTCTAATATTGTAGAAAGATTTTCTCGTCCTTTATTGAAGTTAGAAATATTTTTATTAATATCTTCTAACTTAGTTTTGAGACTAGATTTTTCTAACTCTAATACTTTAGTGTTAGATTTTAAATCATTAATTTCAACTGATAAATCTTCATTTTTATTTTTCTGAATTTCTAATTCCTGAGTTATCATAGAAGGTTGAGATGCTAAATTAGAATTAGATTCTTGAGATTTTTCAAGTTCTTCTTCCAGAATTTTCTTTTCATCTCTTAGCATACTAATTTCTAATTCAGATCTATTCAGTTTTCCTTGTAACTCCTTATTTTTCCTTTTTGTTTATTTTGCATAGTCCACCAGTTCTGAATTAATTTCAACTAAATCTTCAAAACATAGATCACTTACATTATCATTTATAGCCATGAAGCATACATTTGATTGCTCTGTGTCACTGTCGCTCTTTGATGATGAAGAATCTGAATCATCCCATGTTACTGAAAATGCTTTCTTCTTGAATTTGTTCTTCTTGAATTTATTTTTCTGTTTCTCTGGACAATCTTTCTTCATATGACCCTTTTTATGACATTCATAACATTCTAAGACAGAAGATGATGGTTTATTGCTATTATTGTTGTTGCTAGAGTTATTTTTGTAACTCCTGAACTTGTTATTCTTTTTGAATTTCAAAAACTTTTTGAATTTTTAGCAATAAGTGCCATATCCTCTTCATCTGAATCAGAATTATCTTCTTCTGCTTGAAATGCTAGATTCTTCTTATCTTGTGATTGGACTTTCTTTGCCTGCAAATTCACTTCATATGACATTAGATTTCCTATTAACTCTTCTGGTTTCATAGTGGAAAGATTGTTTGCTTCTTCAATAGCTAAGACCTTTCTTTCCCATTCATCCGTTAAAGAGTATAGGATTTTTGATACTATATCAAAGTCAGTAAATTTTTCTCCTAGTGCCAATAGAGAGTGATATATATCTTGAAATCTAGAGTACATGTCATTTATACTTTCGTTTGATTTCATTTTGAAATTTTGAAACTAATTTTTCAACATAGAAATTTTGCTTTGTTTGACTTTGTTAGTTCCTTCATGAGTTACTTTTAGAGTTCTCCATATCTCATAAGCAGTTGTACACATACTGACTCTATTAAACTCATTTTTATCTAATGCATAGAATAACATGTTCATAGCTTTAGCATTTGAAGTAGCATCAGTTTTTTGTGCAGTAGTCCAAGTTGAAAAATCTTCTGTTGGCATGGTATACTCTTTTTGGGTAATATTCCAAGTTTCAAAACCATTAGCTTGCATATATATTCTCATTCTAGTTGACCAGTAATTATAATTCATGTGATTGAATAGTGGTGGTCGTGCAGTGGATTGACCTTCAATAAAACTAGTGTTAGTGACATTGCTTGTGCTGGTGTTGTTTTCCATATTAAAAAATATCAAATAACTTTGTAATGGTTATAAGATGCCAAGCTCTGATACCAAATGAAGGTGACTACTATGCCGTATAGCTAATACTGTATGGCTAGATATCACTTAAGATCGTGTAATATGGAATGTATTATAATCTAAATGTGGAAACAGATAATAATAGTAAAGTAAATAAGAATAAGCACACCAGGAGTTTTTATACTGGTTTGAACTTCCCGTTCTACGTCCAGTCCCAGACTTCCCTTTGGAATTTCTCACAATAACCCCTCACTTAACCCGAAGGAATAGGTATACAACACCTAAGCAACCGATCAGGATTTTTCCGCCTCTAACAACCGAAAGAGGACTTTACACGCCTGAACAACCGAATAGTACTTCAACAGTTTCAATAAAATTGCTTTGACACTTTGTGTTCTTGATAACACTGATTTGTCTTTGATAGTACAACCTTCCTATAATCTTTTCCTCAAGTATATATGTGTGTGTAAAGATTTAGAAAGGAGAATATTGCTTTGAATCGAAGAATAAGTTAATTGATCAGAGATTCAAACAATATATGTAAGTTGTGATTGTTTTTTAGAATGCAGAGATAGTAGAGAGTATGATCAGAAAATAAAGTGAAATTCGGTGATTTGTGAAGTGAATCTTATGTGTTTATATAGTGGATAAACAGCTGCAACCATTCACGAAGAGTTTTGACCAAAGAAAGCAGGCACAACTCTTCAAATTGGATTATATCTCTTGGAAAATGGAAGTGTCTGTTCAGAAAAATAGCTGTTGGAAAAGTTCAGTTGACTGACCCAAAATGTAATAACCCGGAGTTTTAGAACAATTATTTATCGTCAAAAGACGATTAAATCGGTTGTTAATTGCAATTGCGGTTTTGAATCGATCTGAAATACTTTTGTAAATTTTTTTAAGTGTTGAAGCGGGCTTTAAAGAAAATTTATCGTGGCCTATATTGGTTGTTTGATTTGATAACCACCTAGGGCAAACCCGTTCCACTTACTCTATCCATTCCTTCGTTCAAAACCCTTAAACAAAATAAACGAAAAAAATGGTGGTTGCTCGTTTTCGTCCTTCTCCCTTTTGCAAGAATTAGGGTCGAGATTTTGAAGCCGCAAATACTCTACAATTCATTGCTTGCTCGTCGATGCTAAGGTGAGTTCTACTCACATCTAATTCATACTAAAGTATTAGGGTTTGAATTCTGTGATTTTGTTCGTTTTCAATTGTTCGAGTGTCGATTCATTTTGTTTTGGCCATTTGAAGTGAATTTGTTGTGCTCGATTGTTTTGAGATGTTCGTTTTCGTGGATAATCACTGTTTCAAGTTTGAGTTTGACGATATTGATTTCGTCTCTGTGATTTTGGCTGTTGCTTTGATCTTCGTTCGTACATGTTTATTTGAATTCGACACTTATATATTTTATTTGATTTGTTCATTTTCGACTTCGACTTCATTTGTATTAAATGGTCGAGATGATTTCTGATTGGTATGATTTGATGATGACTTGTTCATCACAGTAGTTTCTTTTTTACTTCGGTCATTTGTGACATTGTCACTTCTGTTCATCTCTGTAGCATGCGTGACTTTCACCTGCTGTTGTAGCCTTTGTGCTTGAGTTTGATTTTTGGGCACTTTTGACCTGTTCGAATTCTTGGGCAACCATGGCTTTTATTTGTAATAGTTCGAACATGCCTTGGGTATTATTTGACCTCTGAGTCACTGAACTTGTGTGATTTGGAACTTCATCATTTTGTTGCACTTTGATGTGCTAGCCTTCACTTGATATAGGCTGCACTACAGTATATGTAGTGGTTAAGTTTGCTTGCATTATTCATTGACACTGCTTTATACTTGGTTTTAAAGTTGTCATTGGTGTTGCATTGTACATTCGCTCTGTTCATTTTATACTTGGGGTCTTGTGTTATTGTTTTAAATCTGAGTAGCCATTGCCAGACTTTTCTGTCTGTCTGCACTTGTTCATTTTACTAGTATCACTTGAGTATCACTTGACATGTGCATGTTGAACTAGTTCATGTTGGTCAACTATCTCTTTGAGTTGAGTTTCACTGCTTGAATTTATTGAGTTTGGTGTTGTATTTTCCACTGTCCATAGCATATTGGACTGTGATGTATTGTATTGGGTTTTTAAGTCTGGACAGTTTGGTTGCTCACTGGTATTCGAGGGTAGTTGCATTTATGTGTACAGCACTTGTTGTTGTTGCATATGCTTGTTTCCCGACCTGTTGCAGTGTATTCTTCATATGTATACTTTTGGAGCTTGCACTGATAAGTTTTACAGTGCATACATGTTATATCTTTGTTTATGCCACTCTTTTGGTTTGTGTTTCACTAGCATTATCGTAGTGGCGAGGCAGTACACGCGTGCGTATACTACAGCCCTAGCAGAATTGACAGATTTAATTGATATTTCGATAGTTTGAATTGTTCGTTGATTCAATTCAATATTTTGAAGTTGTATTCTGATTTGGTTTAAGCTGATGATTTTGTTGATATCTAATTATCTTTTAGATAATTAGATTAAATGTTTTCTAATTATCGTATCGATAATTAGATTTTTGGTTGTTTACGCTGTTTTGTTGGCTTGGGTTTCACTTTGACCTCTGCAGTTTTGATTGCTGTTAGTATTCACTATTGTGTTGATTTCACGTACTATAGTGGCGAGGCAGTGCATGCATGCGTGTACTACAGCCACACAGAGTTTGGTTTGATTTAACCACTTTGAGTTTTTCTAATTATTTATTTATATTTAATAATTGGATTTGGTTGTTAATTGCTGTTTAAGCAATTCTGTTGTTTTCTAAAATTATCTTCATTGATAATCTTTTTATCTATCTTTGTTGATGATTTGGATTTGCTGATATGTTGTTTAACACTGTTTAGTGTTATATCTGTCGTTATCCGATTCTCTTATCGAGGAGTCGGCTATATGAGATTTCTGTGACTGTCGTCTATTTGTTATTTGATTATTATTGCTTCTGTGCATTAATAACTGAGTTTGAATTAGACTGACCCGTGTATTATTTTCTTTTGAATTTAATACTCGGGTCAGACCCGAGTTATTTCAGGTTGTAGATTTCCTGCTTTGGGTTGCTGTTTGAGCTATGAAGACTTTTCATATCTTTTGGAGTAGTCGTGCCATAGTATAGGTTGATATGTATTCATGTATATTAGTCGATAATGTACTTGTATATATAACTTCCAGAGTTGACAGTTGTAGTTGTATCATATGTATCGTGTCAAATGTATTGTACTGACATCAGTTATATATATATATGAGACTTTTGTTATTTGTGTTCCGCATCTTTTATATCTGTGTTATTATTATATATATTGTCCTAAACTATTATAGCCACTGTGTAGTAGCTTTGAGTTTGTATCGGTATGTCGGATTTCCTCTTGAAATAAAATGCATGTTATACTATCTGACATATTGGTGCTCGCACAAAGCAATTACACGGATGGTCGCTCCTCAACAGCCTTATTCTCCGTGCAAGTTGACAACATTACACCGTAGTGTTCTTGGCTAGCGTGGGTATAAAGGTGGGTTGTCACAGCTTGGTATCAGAGCCTGGGGTTTAGGACAAATATAAAACATAACCTAGATGGAGCATGTGTTACAACTATTTGTCGATGTTTTATCTCACATCTTTGTCTATAATTATCTTTGATTGTTAGTTATGAATTCCTACCCTTATTCATGTGCATTTGAATTTTGATCTGGAATTGGTTTTGTGAATATTCCAATTTTTAGTGTTTTGGGTTCAAGTTTTTAAAGATCCTAACTTTGATGTTCGAACATGATTTTGGTGATGGATCGATGAGCCAATAGGACCGGGTAGCCGATGGGCGTAATCTCCAAGCGTCCGTGCTCGACCGGTTGCAAATTGAGTGAGAGATTGCACTTTTATTAAATATGGTAGGAATTGCAGAATTTGCAGTTCGGTCAACCGACCTGCTCCTATTTCTTTGCTTGCCTATTTATGCTCGTTCTGCTTTGTTTTTCCAATTGTTAATCGATTCTTCTTCTCCGATTAGTTGTTATCACCTTTGTCAACTTTGATAACTTTTATTTTTGGAATTTTTGGGTATTTCCACTTTGAGGGATTTGATATCGATTTCTTTGGAATTAATTCACGTCTTCGCATGTGAATTTTAGTGATTGATTGTTCCTACAATCATTTTTGTGATTTGTCACTTTAAAAATATAAAGGTTTCAATACTAGTAGTAAATATCAAAACTCTTTCATTAAAACGATTTCAACACTATTTTATTTATAAAGCTCGTTTTCTCAAACCATTTTCCTATCTACTAGTATATACAAACCTTTACCTCACTCGGATGAGAAATCTAATTAAACGGCTTAGTAAAACAAGTGGTATGAAATGCTTGCGTTTGCTTCGTCGGTTAATTCTTGGACTTGTTCGATTGAACCTCTTGTGACAATTTTCTAGTGAAAATCTACAGTTCGTTCGTAAATATTTAAGTTAAGCTAGTGGTTATGGGACATGAAGCTAAACTCATATATTTACTAGCTTAGTGTAATTGACACTTCTTGATGATCATGACGATCATTTTTGTGATTTAGACTAGCGATTGAGCGATGTCTCTTTGTCTGCGAGGGAGACTAGACCCCGCTTGTGTGATGTTTCTACTCACATATATGGGGTAGCGCCCCATGGTCTCCGGGCCATTCGTGTGTTCGATGGTTTCCGGGCCGTTCGTGTGTCAAATGTCTTCGGGCCATTCGTGTGTTCGAAAAATTAAATGGTTAGCTTCCATGAGATAGCTTCTCGTTCGTGTGATACATATGTTGGTGAGCTTTCATGCTCCCGTTCGTGTGATAGGCCTCCCCCCCTTTTTGTGATTTCTGGATTTTGTGTGTTGATTTCTGGAATTTGTGATTTTTGGATTTCGTGTGTTGATTTCTGGAATTTGTGATTTCTGGATTTCGTGTGTTGACTTCTGGAATTTGTGGTTTCTGGATTTCGTGTGTTGATTTCTGGAATTTGTTCTGGATTCCGTGTGTTGATTTCTGGAATTTGTGCTTCACCAATTTTCGTGATTTTCATTGATATGTTTTATCAATTTTTGTGCATTGGTGAATTTGTGTGTCATTAACTTTTTATGAATAAAAGTTTAAGGAGTTTGACACTCCTTTTGATCTTTGAGAAGATTCTTATGACATTTTTAATGAATGAAAATTCACTGGTATTATGTTTTGATGCCAATTATTTTGATGAGATTTTGACGTATAAAAATTATTGTCGCTTTAACTTCAGTAACCGTCAATTTTAAAATGGATTTTCAAGCGGTTACCCCGCAATGTTGATTTTGTTGTCCGTTTTTTTCGATATTTTGAGAAGTGTAATTTCCTTGTCGAAGTTACTATTGATGTTGCTGTTTTAATCACGTGTTTTAAAAAATTGTTTTCAAAATTTTTACAGTTTACGCTTTCAAAAGAATGAGGAAGCGATTTAAAGGTTTCAGCAAAATCGAGGACTATGACCCCCTTTCTTTTACTGATTCGCTTAATTCCGGACTTGTTCGTTTGAGAATGTAAATTATTACTTTTATAAAATAAATGAAAATTGTTTTCAGAAGATTTGCAGTTTGCGCTTTCAAACGAATGAGGAAGCGATTTAAACGTTTCAGCAAAATCGAGGACTATGACCCCTTTCTTTTACTGATTCGCTTAATTCCGGACTTGTCCGTTTGAGAATGTGAAATGTTATTTTTAGAATACACAATTTTGCACTTTCAAGGAAACGATGAAGAGAATTAAATGATTAAGTAAAACTCGTGGATTATGGGACATGTGCGTTTGCTATTTCGGTTAATTCTGGACTCGTTAATTGAAATATTTGTGATTTCTAATTATCGTTTTTGATAATCGGATATTTGTGATTTCTGATTATCGTTTTTGATAGTCGAATATTTGTGATTTCTGATTATCGTTTTTGATAGTCGGATATTTGTGATTTCTGATTATCGTTTTTGATAATCGGATATTTGTGATTTGTGATTATCGTTTTTGATAATCGGATATTTGTGATTTTTGATTATCGTTTTTGATAATCGGATATTTGTGATTTCTGATTATCGTTTTTGATAATCGAATATTTGTGATTTTTGATTATCGTTTTTGATGATCGGATATTTGTGATTTCTGATTATTGTTATCCGATTATCGTTTTTGATAATCGGATATTTGTGATTTCTGATTATCATTTTTGATAATCAGACATTTGATGTTTCTGATTATCGCTTGTGAAAATTAGATATTTGAGATTTGATTATCAATTGTGATAATTAAATATTTGTTAATTTGATTATCGTTTTTGATAATTCAATATTTGTTGATTTGAAATTTGATTATCGTTTGTGATAATTAAATATTTGTTGATTTGAGATTTAATTATCGTATCGGTAATTAAATAATTGCTATTATGAGATTTAATTATCGTATCGGTAATTAAATATTTGTTGATTTAAGAATTCTGATTATCGCTTGAGATAATTAGATATTTGATGTTTCTGATTATCGTTTTTGATAATTAGATATTTGTTGATTTGATGTTTCTGATTATCGTTTTTTGATAATTCGATATTTGTTGATTAGAGAATTTCTAGTCTCTAATTGATTCTAGAGTAGGCTGATTTTATTGAATTGCTATTTTCTATCTATCTCTGCTGATAGTAGAGTTTGTTGATTATGGAGTTTGTGTTTTCTAGTTATTTGTTGGATAACTAGATATTTGCAGTTTTGCGATTTGTGATTTGTGTTTTCTAATTATCTTTGTTGATAATTAGATTTTGCTGTTTTCTAATTATCGTATCGATAATTAGAAATTGCTGTTTTATGATTTCTGTATTTCTGATTATCTGATTGATAATTGAATGTTGCTGATAATTGTATTTATTCAGTTCTGCTGTTTTCTGATTATCTATTTGATAATTAGACTTTGTTGAGAATTTATGAACTTCTTTTATGGAATTAAAAGATTTCTTAGCGTTTGTGTTCTTGACCTTATTTTTCTAGCTTAACCAGTTTATGTTAGAAGAATAATTGTTATTGACAACTTTAATTATGAAAATTGCGGGGACGCAATTTTTATAAGGAGGGGAGTCTGTAACAACCCGGAGTTTTACAACAATTATTTATCGTCAAAAGACGATTAAATCGGTTGTTAATTGCTATTGCAGTTTTGAATCGATCTGAAATTCTTTTGTAAATTTTGTTAAGTGTTGAAGCGGGCTTTAAAGAAAATTTATCGTAGCCCATATTGGTTGTTTGCCATGATAACCACCTAGGGCAAACCCGTTCCACTTACTCCATCCATTCCTTCATTCAAAACCCTTAAACAAAATAAACAAAAAAATGGTGGCTGCTCGTTTTCGTCTGTTTCCCTTTTGCAAGAATTAGGGTCGAGATTTTGAAGCCGTGAATACTCTACAATTCATTGCTTGCTCGTCGATGTTAAGGTGAGTTCTACTCACATCTAATTCATACTCAAGTATTAGGGTTTGAATTCTGTGATTTCGTTCGTTTTCAACTGTTCGAGTGTCGATTCATTTTGTTTTGGCCATTTGAAGTGAATTTGTTGTGCTCGATTGTTTTGAGATGTTCGTTTTCGTGGATAATCACTGTTTCGAGTTTGAGTTTGATGATATTGATTTCGTCTCTGTGATTTTGGCTGTTGCTTTGATCTTCGTTCGTACATGTTTATTTGAATTCGACACTTATATATTTTATTTGATTTGTTCATTTTCGACTTCAACTTCATTTGTATTAAATGGTCGAGATGATTTCTGATTGGTATGATTTGATGATGACTTGTTCATTACAGTAGTTTCTTTTTGACTTCGGTCATTTGTGACATTGTCACTTCTGTTCATCTCTGTAGCATGCGTGACTTTCACCTACTGTTGTAGCCTTTGTGCTTGAGTTTGATTTTTGAGCATTTTTGACTTGTTCGAATTCTTAGGCAACCATGGCTTTTATTTGTAATAGTTCGAACATGCCTTGGGTATTATTTGACCTCTGAGTCACTGAACTTGTGTGATTTGGAACTTCATCATTTTGTTGCACTTTGATGTGCTAGCCTTCACTTGCTATAGGCTGAACTACAGTAAATGTAGTTGTTAAGTTTGCTTGCATTATTCATTGATACTGCTTTATACTTGGTTTTAAAGTTGTCATTGGTCTTGTGTTATTGTTTTAAATCTGAGTAGCCATTGCCAGACTTTTCTGTCTGTCTGCACTTGTTCATTTTACTAGTATCACTTGAGTATCACTTGACATGTGCATGTTGACCTAGTTCCTGTTGGTCAACTATCTCTTTGAGTTGAGTTTCACTGCTTGAATTTATTGAGTTTGGTGTTGTATTTTCCACTGTCCATAGCATATTGGACTGTGATGTATTGTATTGGGTTTTTAAGTTTGGACAGTTTGGTTGCTCACTGGTATTCGAGGGTAGTTGCATTCATGTGTACAGCACTTGTTGTTGTTGCATATGCTTGTTTCCCGACCTGTTGCAGTGTAATCTTCATATGTATACTTTTGGAGCTTGCACTGATAAGTTTTACAGTGCATACATGTTATATCTTTGTTTATGCCACTCTTTTGGTTTGTGTTTCACTAGCATTATCATAGTGGCGAGGCAGTACACGCGTGCGTGTACTGCAGCCCTAGCAGAATTGACAGATTTAATTGATATTTCGATAGTTTGAATTGTTGGTTGATTCAATTCAATATTTTGAAGTTGTATTCTGATTTGGTTTAAGCTGATGATTTTGTTGATATCTAATTATCTTTTAGATAATTAGATTAAATGTTTTCTAATTATCGTATCGATAATTAGATTTTTGGTTGTTTACGCTGTTTTGTTGGCTTGGGTTTCACTTTGACCTCTGCAGTTTTGATTGCTGTTAGTATTCACTATTGTGATGATTCACGTACTGTAGTGGCGAGGCAGTGCACGCGTGCGTGTACTGCAGCCACACAGAGTTTGGTTTGATTTAACCACTTTGAGTTTTTCTAATTATTTATTTATATTTAATAATTGGATTTGGTTGTTAATTGCTGTTTAAGCAATTCTGTTGTTTTCTAAAATTATCTTCATTGATAATCTTTTTATCTATCTTTGTTGATGATTTGGATTTGCTGATATGTTGTTTAACACTATTTAGTGTTATATCTGCCGTTATCCGATTCTCTTATCGAGGAGTCAGCTATACGAGATTTCTGTGACTGTCGTCTATTTGTTATTTGATTATTATTGCTTCTGTGCATTAATAACTGAGTTTGAATTAGACTGACCCGTGTATTATTTTCTTTTGAATTTAATACTCGGGTCAGACCCGAGTTATTTTAGGTTGTAGATTTCCTACTTTGGGTTGTTGTTTGAGCTATGAAGACTTTTCATATCTTTTGGAGTAGTCGTGTCATAGTATAGGTTGATATGTATTCATGTATAGTAGTCGATAATGTACTTGTATATATAACTTCCAGAGTCGACAGTTGTAGTTGTATCATATGTATCATGTCAAATGTATTGTAACTGACATCAGTTATATATATATATATATATATATATGAGACTTTTGTTATTTGTGTTCCGCATCTTTTATATCTGTGTTATTATTATATATATTGTCCTAAACTATTATAGCCACTGTGTAGTAGCTTTGAGTTTGTATCGGTATGTCAGATTTCCTCCTGAAATAAAATGCATGTTATACTATTTGACATATCGATGCTCGCACAAAGCAATTACACGGATGGTCGCTCCTCAACAGCCTTATTCTCCGTGCTAGTTGACAACATTACACCGTAGTGTTCTTGGCTAGCGTGGGTATAGAGGTGGGCCGTCACACAAAACGACCAGTCAACTGAATGTTCAAAGTTGGTGCAAAACAGAGTGTATCTTTGCAACTGAGTAGGTTCAGTCGACTGGTCATATTTGGTCAGTCGACTGACCTGGCTGTCAGTGCACAGTTCACATATAATTTAAAGAGTTTGAAGTTTAAAACAACTTTGATTTGTGTGGACTACTTGAGGATAGATTTTTACAATTCTAAGACTAAGAGACTTCAACAAATAAACATACTATACTCAGTTTTGAAGTCTTATCTCCTTTGTAGTTTTAACAGCATATTTCTTTCTTTTTTTGTCGCTTGCCCATATAGTCTCATTCACTGAGTTGTGTAATGCTCTTTGTCATGAATCAAAACTTATGATTCAACAGATAAGATCCCCTTTGTTTCTGAGGATGATGCTGCTTCAGTCTCCGTATTTAGCGATGTCTCTCCAAAAAGAGGTAGAGGTGGTTCAGGATTGAAGAGAGGGTCGGGCGATGGTTCGAGTGGATCCACCCCTAAGAAATCAAAGAAGGACAAGAAGTCCAAGAAGTATTTGTCGGGTCGGCTTGATGTGTAGATAGCTTATGTTGCTACTTTCACTCTTTTGTTGGCCGTGTTTGTGCTGATATGGCCCCCGCTTATAATTCTAATGTGAATAATAATTCTCCTGCTTTCATAGAACCCTTATGTGTATTTGCTTAAGTGACAAGCTATTGCATTTTCCGTTCAATGTACTTGTAATTCATTGCTTGTTATCTCAGATATTGATTCGACCGATCAATCTCATGGCCTTCCTGAAGTCGTGGCCTCGAGCCATATTTAAGTGTTAGGCTCGAGCCTTAATGTTACGCTGTTGAATTCAGCGGTAAAACAATTTTGTTTTTGCCCCTGTCTTGGGTTGGCAAAATTAATTAGTGGATGGTCGAGTTCCATCTTCACTAGCTTCGTTCTCATCCTGTCAAATTCAAGTCTTAGTTGGTTAAATAGTAAGCGGTCGATTCACACTTATTTACTTATTTATACTCATATCCATGCTCTGTGGACAAGTGTTATTCCATGAGTGGTCGTTCACACCCGTTAAAGTTGTACAATTCACACTCTAGGAATTTGGAATTGTATGGGAAATTGTTGAATTCAGTTTCCCTTTGTCAGTCATCTTGCCTCCAAGTATGGGGTTCTATTCAACAAGTGATCGGTCGAACCACGATCATTATCAAGTCATGTTAACTTCATTGTATGGTGGGATTTAGTTGGTCATATGTCACAACTGATATCTAATGCAATGGCAGATCACAGATATGAAGTAAAATTCAAAGCTTTGTTGCTGAATGAAGAAGGAAATGACAAAATCTACTATCTTGTTACATTTCAATAAACTCAAATGCGGAAGAAAATCCTAAAATTAAATAAAACTAAATGAAAAAGAAATAAACTAAACAAAATAGCATCATAAATGCTCGTTATTCCATGCCCTTGGGACTGTGATGCCATCAATAGTTGCTAGCTTAAAAGTTCCCTCTCCAAGCCTCTTTTCAATGACATATGGTCCTTTCCAAGTAGGATTCATATGTGATGGGGTAGGTAAAACCCTTTTTAAGATGAGATCGCCAATTTCAAAGGTTCCAAGTCAGACTTTAGTGTTGTAGTATCGGGAAACTTGATATCGGTGCGCAGCTGCCCTCAAATTAGCTTCTTCGCGCTTCTCATCGACAAAGTCTAGAGATTCTAAGAGGAGATCTTTATTCATTCTAGGATCGTAGTAGGCTACTCAATGAGAAGGAACTTTGAGTTCAATAGGAATGACGGCTTCAGAGCCATAAGCAAGGGCGAATGGAGTGTGGCCAGTCATAGACTTATGGGTGGTCCTGTAGACCCATAATGCTGTTGGGAGTTCATCCACCCACTTGCCTCTAGCCTTTTCCAAATGCTTCTTCAGAATGGATTTATGATTTTGTTCACAGCTTCAACTTGTCTATGTGCTTGAGCGTGAGCAACTGCCGCAAATTTCTTTTCAATATGATGGCGTCGGCAGAAGTCTCTGAATTCAGCGTTGTCGAATTGGGTTCCATTATCAGTTACTATAGTTTGCAGAAGACCGAAACGACAAATGATGTTCCGAACAATGAAGTTGATTACTTTCTTTGTTGTGATCGTGGCTATAGGTTCTGCTTCAGCCCATTTAGTGAAGTAATCAACTGCGGGGATGGCGTACTTCGCAGCACCTTTAAAGATCGGTAAGGAACCGATGATATCTATGCCCCATGGAAAACGGCCATGGGCTAACCATTTGTAACATGTAATGACGTGGCTTTTCGACGCTCGAAAGTCGACATTAATACGTCCACTGTATCAAATGTCGCGCAATCAAATGCCGGAAAACCGAACCATTAGGATTAAAAAGATGGGGTAGAAGAAGACAGAAGAAAAGAAAGAACAGAAACACAGAAGCAGAAACAATATCATAATCTCACATTCGCAGCGGAACAATATATAATAGATAATCACTAGTCTTTTAAAACAAAGAATTATATCAGTTTATACATACATCATCAGAGTCAATATACAACTCAATACAACAATGGACAGTTATCTAAACCTGTCCTCATACAGGATACACAGCGGAAATAAATAACAAGTACGGAAGTACGTCTCGCCATCCAGCTTGCTTCCAAAGCTCCAGAATATCTAGAATATCCTGATAACATAACTCTAGGCTTCCCGTGTGGAAAATTATGGGCACCCAGAGTTTAGAATGGAACAATAAACTCCGAGTCAGTCATGGTGACTGGTATGAGATCGTAAAACAGTTATTTTCATAAAGAGAATAAAACAGATTCGCAATGCTTTTGGAAAATGATACTACCATAAGACCTCCTGCCACACACACAATGCAAACGCAGAATTGGAGGAGATTTCTTCTTATGATAGTCAAAGATGCTTACTACGCCAATCATTGGATTATTATTATTAATGTCTAGTGTGGAAAACATTTTGAAAGTATAATATTAATCTTAGCCAGCATAGACATTCCGAACTATGCCTACTATAGCTACCATCTAAACAGTGGGGCACCACCATAAGTAAATGGCAGGTTCTACAACTAAAACCGTACAATTTCGTATTGGGAAATGGATTTCCAACAAATGGTCAGGCTAAGGAACTTCCTTTCCTACTGCCGAATGGGATCGCCTCTGGCTGGACGTCCCGAGAGACAAACTGCTCTTTGCCAAACAAGGCCGGGTTACCCCTGTAACTAGGTAACTCACGAATATGTCATCCCCCGGTCCTTTGGGACCTTTATCCGAGCGCTCGGTAACCAACATCACACATAATAAATAAAGTGTGTCCACATGAGTAAGTATCTGGGCTCCATACCATGATACCACCCCTTTCCAGAAGGAAATGACATACCCTAAAGGGCGCGACCCTCATAACCTTGCCGCAACATTCCTGTTTCGATCATTTCCGGGTTGTGAGGCCCTGACGAAGTCTCGTCCACAAAGCCACGCTTCGATCACAAATGATCAAATAAATGATCATCGTCACAGCAACACTCAGCATGCCACGTTACCAAATTGGGAATATATCGCTGATAACCTTCAACTACATAACCTCTGAGCTCGTACGTCTCAGAGAAGGGTGTTAAGCTAAGAGAATAAATTCTTCGCCACCAACAGAAATGTATTTGAAAGAAATCAGCTCTATATCTCAAAATGTTATGTCAGACACGTAACCATACAAGTCTGTTCCGGGTTCGAACAGAACCAAAGGCACTTCCGAAGAAGCCCTTGCAATCCGGATATTCACAATCCCGATAAAACTTCCCATCACAAAGGAAATCTCAATACCGTAGCTAACGGTGTAGAGACAATCGATAGGTCATCCTATCGTTTTCACAAATACCCGGTCTTCACCACCGGTCTTCAATACGATCCATATCGACGTATTATTATTCGGAATGGGTTATCAGACACGAAGGTCCTTTCTCGGCTAAATCGAATAATAAGCGTTTGTTTGAAAAACAATTCAAGCGCCATTTCAAAGACAATATTGATAGTCGGTGATTTAACTATCAACAATATTCACAACCATCATCAGATTTAAATAATTTTCCCAAATTATTAAATTTCAAATATCTTCCTAATATATGGTTTATACTTCAACCATTTGAAAACAATTTCCAAATCACATTCATTTAAACCACTTAAATAAATCCTTATCGATTTATTTCAAATTTACATCCCAATCAGTAAATTTATTTCCACACTTCATCACTTTGAAAACCAATTTTCAAATCATATTTTTCCACACTTAAAAATAAATCAACGTTTATTTTTAAAACAAATTTCCTTTCCTTTATAAATTCTATTCGGAATTTACATTATCAAATATTCACTTTTAACACCAAATCGACTTTCAAATTGATTTCTCAATTTTATTTCAAACCCCAAATCAAATTCCAAATCGATTTCTAAATTTACTTCAACACCGAATCAAATTTCAAATTGATTCTAATTTTAATTCAATATCGAATCAATTTCAAATTGATTTCTGAGTTTTATTTCAATAGAACAAAACATTGCTATTTATTCCTAAGTTTATCTCCAAATAACAAACCATTTGCAAATCGACTTCCAAATTCATTTTTCAAACACTAAATCAATTTCAAATCAATTTTCCAATGATTTATTTTCCATTACCAAATTAATTACAAATTTGATTTCTAAATTTATTTCAACTCCAAATAATTTCCATATCAATTTCTCAAAGGTTCATTTTCCAATACCAAATCAATTTCAAATTGATTTCTAAAAGTTTATCACTTTTAAATAAATTCTTTTATTCTTTCCAATTATTCAAAATTCCCTTTTTAATGAATTCTTCAACTTTTTAACAATATTATTCAAAACTCATTCATTAATATCTTTTCCCATATTTTGGAATTTATTCGGTAAGATTTCGAAAATCAATTTTTTATGCTTTAAAAATTCCTTCTTTCAATAAATTCAATTCTTAAAAATAAATTTACTTAAAGTTTTCCACTTTAATTTCAAAATGCAGTTTATATTCATTTCTGGCATCCAACGATACCAAAAATACATTCGGCTAAATTTTTAGCCTTCAACAATTTCTATTATCAATAAATCATCCACAGATTATCAATAAATCACATCATTCACATATGAAATAATATTCAAACAATTTGAGGAATCCAGTTGGATCCCTCCAACCTGTTTCCCTGCATCCACAGATGTTAGCACAATACCAATTCCACTTTGAGGTGGAATATCGCGGTATATGGGATTTTATAAAATATCATCCGCTTACTAACGGCGCAATAGGGTCTCATCCGCTATACAATGCGGGAAATCAACAACTGCAATATATACATATGCCAATATATATATATATATATATATTGCTATATATATAGATATATCCTACTATATCTAATACCACATCCAAACAGCAATCAACACAATCAATAACTGCAATTCAATTTTAAATCTGAGTGAGAAGATCTCACCTTAGCTTTTATTTTGCAATCCCATTTCCGTTTCAGATTGTTTTCTTTGCAATTTTCACCTTGTATAAATAATTTTATACAATTCATTAATATTCGAATTAAATCGAGTACCAATTTTTCATTAAATAGATTTGTTTGATTTAACTAATATTAAATCATTTCATTAACTAACAGTCTTATTCAAACTGATAATTTAAACAAATTTTCCTTTGTATTTTTTTTTTATTAACTAATGATTTAATTCATTTAACCTTACTGAAAACAATTTTCTGCATATTCATATTAAATAAAACTCTAACTTCTTAATGGAAAAATCATTTCCTAATATATATTTACATTTTTAAAAATTTCTTTTCTGTAAATCACCTTTTTGTTTACTGTAAATTTTTAAACAAACAAGTTTCTAAAACTATATAAAATTTTCCTTTCTGTAAAATGTTTCCAACATCTATACATATATATTACTAAATCGAATTTGAAAAGAAAAAAACTGAAATCGACATGCATAAAAATCAAGAGAAATTCTCACCACGCTGCTGCTCGACCAAAATGGATCGTCGAAGTCGCTGCGCCTCCAGTATGCTCGCGCCTGACGCCCTGTCCTCAGCCTTGCGTGCGCGATGCCGACCTCGTACTACCCAGAATCGCCACTCGAGACCATCGCGAAGACAAACCCTTCTTCATCTCGATCTCCTCCCTCCTGCGCACGCAAAGGCGTAACCCCCTCCCTCCTTGCTGAGCTTGAGCACGAGCTCCACTCAATCACACTCGCGAAACCCTTCAATCGCGATGAATCGTATAACACTTCGCCCAAATCGGTGTCGACCTTCAACCGCCTCGCGAATTTATTTGGGATGTTGAATAGAAGAGGGAAACGAATCTGCATCGGCCATTATTTGATTTAAATGAGAACGAGCACAGTCTGATTTCTTTTTATTTCGAATGGTAGGGGCTTCGGCCATGATTTCATTTAGAGCGAGGTAGTTTTCTTTTGAACGAAGGAGTTGTTTCGTTCGTTTTGAACGAATGGAGAGGAGACAAGAAAACGTGATTAAGCAGAGAAAAAGTAAGTCGGCTGATGGAAAAGTTGATTAAAAATTTATATTTTTATATTCAAAAATATCCCGTTATATTATATCAGCGCGTTTGCTTATCGTACGATCATACGACAGCTTCAATCACCATGAAAATTGAAATCCGATAATAATTCAATATTACGGATCCAATGGAACTGGTTTCGTCGAATTCCGAGACCGTGCTCCGGAACGTTATTTTCAAATTCAATTTAAACGATACAATTTCAAAACTGAACAAAACAGTTTCAAACTCGATTCTGAAGCTTCTATTATCTTCTGTGTTATCAATATGAATTTTCCAAGACTTCATATTATTTTTAACAGGCTTAAAATTGAAGATTCAAATTTTTTACCCAATTGCAACAATTAAATTTACAAATTAAATTGCCAATTTCATATTTACATTTGAAATTCAAATTAAATCAACATTCAAATATTTAAATTCAATTAAATATTCTATTTCAAATGTTCAAATTTTCCGGGTTGTTACAATCTTCCCCCTTAAAAGAATTTCGTCCCGAAATTACAAGCTAAGAAGAATGTTCCAATACCCATTAACTATTTTACCAAAACCAAATAGTTTTATCAAATTTCAAAACAAATCTATTTATTAAAGATTCGTTATTACATCAGCTAACTTTCTAAACACTTTCATAGTTTTCAAACAACTTTATTCACTTCACAATTCAAATTCAAATTCAAATTTAAATTCAAATGGTGAATTCAAAATTTTCTCAAAATTTTCCTAACTCTCTAAATTTCCGAAAAATTTCGCCAGCGTCTCCTTTGCGTGGCTAACACGGTACGACTACAAAACGTCCATACGGACTCTCAAATCCCAATAGAAAACAAAATGCCAAGTGGAAAAATAAAAAATTCATCAAATTTCATATTGAAATTCAAATACATACATTTGCCGAGTAAATTCAATTTTATCTTCGAAATCAAAATCCAATCTCAAATACCCTGTATATTTTACTTAACAAATAATGTCCAATTACAACATTCTAGTTAAATTTATTCACTTATTAACTTAGGATATTTCTCAATTCTAAATTTTACTTAAAAATTTCATACTTAAGTTCAATACAATATTTCTTATTTTCATTTTCACTTCACAAACAAAGTTATATATTCATTTCCTTTTAACTTTGCGTTTTCAATTCCATTTGAATTCATTTCAAATCTCAATACTTTTATTTCCAAAAAAATTCATTTAGATTTTCATTTCGAATTTTACTTCAATTCGATTCATCTTCTAATTTCGAATATTGAGTTTTATTCATTTTTATCTCAATTCCCAATTTTTAAACCTTTTGTCGTTAAGTGAAAATTTTCCAAAAATTTCCAAAAATTTCAAAAATTTTCTAACTCCCAAAATTTTCAGAAAATTTTGGCGGAGTCTCCTTTGAACGGAGGAGCTTTTGCAATTTGACAAAAGAGATAAATATATATACATCGACCCAATCGGTCGGAAAAGCAGAAAAATAATTCATATTTCCTATTTTTATTGCGCAGGCGTACCTTTTTAGCATTTTAAGCAAAGCGGCTTATTTTATTAGCATTTACGCAACCCAAAATGCAGCCAAACGGCTTCAAAAACCTGCACTTACTCAATTTAAACAGGTAAGTGACAAATATAGGAAATCTATTTAACAATTCACTTATTTCAATAACAGATATATAGATTTCATTAGCCATACATCCAAAATAAATTTCATTAGCAACTTATAAAATTTCAATACAATCTTTAGTTGCTTATGACCAATTCACATACACTTTTTATTCAATTCAATGGTTTACAATTCATTTTCTTCCATTCTATTCATTTTTAAATGAATCTAACTCATATTTATTTCAATTGATACAAAAATCAGTTTCTATTTGCTTTTATTAACTCATAGAATTTTTATAGTCTCGTTTTTGTCAAACGATAATTCTTTCTATTCAAATTTGTTAATATTCATGCAACTAAATGATTACTTAAGCTAACAATCATTTAAATTGATCCCATTCAATTTAACTTACATTCCATATTCTCATTCATTTCATTTGAAACCATTTCACAAAAAATTTCTTAAGTCAAGCATTTATTCAATATTTACTTAAGCTATTTCACTTCAAAATTCAAATTCATTTTCTTGTAAACAATTTCCAATTTCAATTCTTGATTTGATTTTCATCTATCAAATCTATTCCATTCAGTGATTTAATTCAATTAGTATATTCACTTATTCATTTTAAATTTCAATTTCCATATTCAATTCTTCTCGAATTCATTTTATCAATAACAAGGAAATTTTCAATTTATTTCTACTACCCACTTGAATTTATATACAAATTCAAACCATTTTAAATTTAGCTTGCAACTCAACTTTAGTTTAACCAATTCAATCTCCAATTCATTATTTCGTGAATTAATAAATTATCAAATCAGTTTACTTAAACTAAATCCATTTTATTTTATTTTATTTTCCCAAGTTTGGATTTTTATTCAACTTTATTCAAATCAAATTTCTAATATTTTATAAGTTATCAACTTATTTACATTCCAAAACAATTTAAAGAAATACCAGAGTCTTTTAAACAATTACTCTGGCACTTTATTTTAATTTAGAGAACTCATTTATTATTCCATTAATGAATTTAGTTTCAAATATTCTCTCTGGAATTCTATTTCCAATTATAAATTACATTTGCAATTTACCTGTAACGATCCGGTATTTTGGACCATTCAAATCGACAATAATCCACACATGTCTGACTTGAATAATTCAAAATAACAGATTGTAAATAAATTTGGAGCAAATGAAATCAAATACACAGAATCACAGACACAGAACATACCAGAATAACTCGCAGCGGAAATAAAATACCATAGTAGTTCATGAAGCTACTATATACAAACTCTCAAAAACATATTACATAATATCATTCTAAAAACATATACAATAGAAATCCCAAATACATAGAAGTTTATAAATACCAGATCTGAAATAGAACAACTGAACTGGAAGGAAATAGATAACTAGACAAGCAGAATCTCCAGCGATTCCTAGCTCCAGAACAAAATCCAAAGCTAAGCTGTAAATACTCAGGCTGACCCGAGCGTAAAGTAAAACACAAAACACTCGAGTCAGGACAATATATACTTATATAATGTAAACCAACTCAAGTGAACTGTAGTAGAAATGCACAATAACTCAAAGGATGCTTGGGATCGCCCATCCTTTAAGGATCAGTTAAACTATAAATTAAATACATCCCGTGGTTAAAATTTCAAAATGGTATTTTATACTTCGAAATCAAATATCATTTCAAAATTCAATATCCTTATAAAATCCATTTCAAAATATCAAAATATCATATTTCAAAATAATTTATATTTCGAAACAAATTACTTCATTTTAAATCATAAAAATGAAGTTAGTATATTTAATAATTAAAATTTTAAATTTCCAAAAATTTAACTTTTCAAAGTTCATTCGTTCACTTAAATTAATTAAAACAATGAAATTTCAACTTTCGCAGCATTTAGAAAATGCTACGGAAAGTCACATTTAAAATAGTTCAATTTAACAAAAGACAGCATTTAAAATTCTGTAATATGGTTACATTAGTTTCAAATAAACTTAGTTAAATTCAACCATTATAACATTTACAAAAATGCTATAATAGCCTTTAATTAAATTTAGCCATTTGGTTCATTATTATCAACTACAGCATTTACAAATGTTGTATTATCATTTACATTAGAATTTAATAGCGTTTCAGAAATGCAGTTAACTAACTTCAAATATTCAGTATAATTTCACAAACAAATATATTTTATATAAATCATTTTTTTTACTTATAAAATCATATAATTTCACTTTTAAAACAATTATTCAAATACCCTTATATTCATGATTTTATAAAGTTAAAACTCCATTCAAAAATCAAAATTTAATAATAATTCACTTATTAAATTCCAATTTTAAATTATAAATTCATTAAATTAAATTAACTTAACACTTAATTTTAAAATTTCAAAATAACTTAATTCCATTTTTATTTACTTAACTTAAAGTTCACTCTTAAGCCAAATTCACAAATTTCCAATTTTAGTTATATTTCAAAATTTCAACATAAATATTCATTCATTTCACATTTTAACTTTATTCAAAATCATTAATATAATATAAAAATCATTTAAATTCACTTTAATCCAAATTATCATGAAGTTATCACATTTCATATTTAATTTAAATTCCAATTATCACCCAATTAAAATTTCCCAAAATAACTTACATTTCAAGTTTTCTAGTTTTACCAATAATTTATTTCACTTATAAATTTTCAAAAAATCAATAATGCTTACATAAATCATTTTTTTATTTAGTTTAAATCAAATATTATAATATTTACATTTCAAAAATATTTTTAAGATTTTTATAAAAACATATTTTAACAACGGGTCTGTATTTCATTTCTAGTCTAAGTAAAGTGATACGGGTAATATATCATTTCAACCCGTAATTTACAAAGAAAACCCGGGTTTGATCATTTCAAACCCGCAATCCCAAGGAAATGAAAAATAATTGAAAATCATTCAGGCCTATCATTTCAGCCCATAATGATTTTCTCCTATTCTAAAGTCCGTTCGGGTATGTATCATTTCAACCCATAGTGATTCTAATCTAAAGGGAACTTGCAGTGTGATAACCTGATAAAAATAATAGAACAGCATAATATAACAGTAACATATAATATAATAGGTGTTTAAGCATTGGTGAACATCATAAATCATAACATAGCAAGTGTAACATGATAATGCATTTTACAGATTCAAAAGGGGTCAATTCACTAGTTATATATGTACATATTGTCTGGTGAGAATAACTCACCTGTTAAGCTGGAGATTTGCCAACAAAGCTCACAACACAAAGATTATGAAGGCACGACAACTCTAATACAATTTGAGTGTGGAGAGCAAATCCAATGATATAGATCTTGTGTTACAACCCAAACAAAAATCAAAGCAAACCATAAATTTCAATACACTAGAAATGACATAACTTTTAAATAAAAAGAGATACGAATGCCAAATCTTTTGCCTTGCTTTCTCTATTCTTTTGTCATGGCCTAGGGATGTTTTTGACTCTGGTTTGAACAAGTTTGGCTCAGGTTCGGTCATGTGTATGCATGGCCTAGGTAGTAGAATATGAGGAGAAAGTTTATACAAAGGAATATGAAGAGTTTAAGGCAAAATTGGTGGGTTTTGTTCACAAAAATGGCTTGGCCATGGGCTTGTGTGGTCAGGTCAGAGAGGTATGGATCAGGTCAGTGGAAGGAAAGGTGTGTGGTGGTCTGGCCAGAGGTTGTGGAGGCGGCCTAAGGTGGTGGTGGTGGTGGAAAATGAAGTGGTGAACAAATAGTGGTCAAACAACATGTTTTTATGGCTTGTGTTGCAATTTTTGTGGAGTTTTGGCATCATGGTGGCTCGGCCTTGGTCAAGACTTGAGGAGTAGCTGGTGGTGATGGCAGGGAAGAGATGTAGGGGGTGGTGGCCGTGGATATGGAGTAGAGGCCATTCAAAGAAGCAAAGAAAACAAGGCAAAATACATGAAAAATGAGAAGAAAAGTGTAAAAAAAGTAGCCATTACCCATAGATTTTCTTGAAGCCATGAATGAATGAGAAGGTAAAATGTTTTTGGGTGAATGGAGGCTGAAAAATCACGTCTACAAACCAAAAATGCACAGCCAAGATAGTAATTGAGGAGTTATGGCAAATGAAAGGACAAAGGAGATGAAAGGACTTAAGGTAAATAAGCTTTTAAAACTCTTCATATTTCTTTTTCTTTTAATTCAAATAAAACAAAAATAAAATCAGTAAATTGACTTTAAAACCGAAACAAAGTAATATAAAATAAAAATAATTAATTAATTTTAAAGAAAATGGAAAAAGAATATAAGAAATTGCTTAAAAATTGAAAACAGGGTCCAGAAATTACAAATAAATCACGATTGTCTTTGGAAAATTATCTACTTCATTTTAAAAATATTCTAAAGAAAATTTTTGAAATAAAATAATTTATAAAGTATTTTCAAAGTGAAATAAATAATTTAATTTAGAAAAAATAGAAAAAAACTAAAGAAAAATGTTTAAAAATTGGAAATAAGACATGAAAATTACAAATAAATATAACTAGCCTTATAAAATTTCTATTTCACTTTAAACAAATAAATAAAATAAATAAGGAAACAAATAAAGTGGGAATGAGAATAAAATAAGATTTTAAGAAAAAAAATAGAAAAACAAATAAAGAATTACTTTAATTAATTGAAACTGGAAATTAGAATTTTAAACAAAATACAACTAACACTGAAAAATGCCAATTATATCTTTAAAATGTTTTAAAACCAAAGTATATACATAACATGTTATTTTACCCATATAAATATAAATTATAATATTACATGACCAAATAAAATATTATTTTTTTATAATTTAAAATAAATAATTTTGTTAAATACAACAAATTACACACAATATTTAAAAGGGTATAACTTTCACATTATAAATCAAATTTTAACGAAACAAAAAGCATTATTCTTAAAATTTTATTTACTTTCATAATAAAAGATAAAATTCAAATTTTCAAACTTTTAAAATTTCTAAATTAAAAGTCAAAGTTTGACCATATTGACCAAAATTCACTTTTCTGGAAAATATCCTTTTTAGTCATGTTTGGAATTCTAATTCACATCAAAATCAAAATTTATATTTAAAATAACAAAATTTATTCATTTTAATAAATAAAATAAAGTTTTTAAATCAGGAAATCAATTAAAATAACCAAAATAAATAATTAAAATAATCACAAAATACAGGGTTGTTACACTCTCCCCCACTCAAATCTTTTCGTCCTCGAAAAGGAATGAGGTACGGAAAACACAGAAAAGATAAAATGGAATAGGATTAAGACAAGATGACAAGAAGATTAAAATTATACCTGATAACTATTGTTATGGGTAAGTTTAATAAGGTGGAGAATAGGAATAGCTAGAAGGGAAAATAGGATGAAAGACAAGGATGAGCCATTAATTTAAAATTGTTGGTTGAAGAGGTAAAATATTTAAAACACTTTAAAATCGTTTAAAAAGGAAATAACTAATCAAAGTATCATTTATATAATATTTTATCAAAATACTTTTATAACTCGATGTCTTAACAAGTTTATCCTTGTTCCTGTAGACTCTGGTAGTGCGTTGATCAGGCGCAAAACTAGAATTCTCCAGGTACTTAGTAGACTTGTTTCAACACCCAGTGAAAATACTGGAAAAACTTTTAAAAACAGATATGGAAAGTACAATCCAAACAAAAACAAACAAAACCTTTGTCTAACCATGGTTCGCAGATACACAATGGTTACGCCTGGATCCCCCAGGAAACAATCCATATCCGTAAGCTTTCTCAGCCCTGCGAGTTACGCCATGATGACTAGTAGAATGCAGGATACACAATGGTTACGCCTGGATCCCCCAGGAAACAATCCGTACCCCCAGGCAAGACTCAGCCAAGCATTTGCGCTACTATTCGCGACCTACACAGATTGCAGGATACACAATGGTTACGCCTGGATCCCCCAGGAAACAATCCGTACCCCTAGGCAAGACTCAGCCAGGCAGTTGCGCTATGCAGTCACGATCGTAAGACCATGGGTAACGCCATGGAATTCAAAGGACACTCGAGTATCATATCCGGAAAACCAAAAATCAGAGAGAATAATATCGATAGAATGAATCCAAGATGTGGCCACAAATCGGATATCAAGCAGAAGGCACTTTCCATATCTTTACTTCGAAAATATGTAGTACCTTTTCAAATCACTTTCAAATATCGTACTTATATAAAATCCATTATATATAAGATTTAATTTTCAAATCAAATACTTTCCAAAATCAATAGTATATCAAATCATACTTATATAGACTTCAATTATATAAGATTTCACTTTCAAATTGAGTACCTTTTCAAATCTATAGTTTTCGAATCAATTTCATACTCATACAAATCAATTTTATATAAGTTCGACAACTCCCAAATCAAGTGTTTAGTAACATAAGGTTCTCAAATTTCAATTTGTTTCAATATCAGTTCAATTTCAAAATCATATACAATTTCACCAAATTATTTCTTCTCAAATTAATTATCTTTAGTTTCAAAGTTTCCAAAATAATAGATTTAGAAAATAAATCCAAATTTCCAAATCAATATAATTTAAGTCAACCAATTCATTTCCAAAATCAAATGTTTTCAAAATCATCTTATACTTACGTAAGGTCTATCTTACATAAGGATCAAATTTTCAAAATAATTTCGCTGTATGAAGAGCCATATGGGATTGAATATCTTTGCTTTTATGGGTTATATATCTTTGTAATTTAAATTGGAAATTTTCTTTTAGTAAGCAAAGATATTCTAACTCGACGGCTTTCAATTTCAGCGTCAAAATATATCAAAGATATTAGAATATAAGATGTACACACGTCATCATTTCGCAAAATCACATTTGATCGCTCGCTCGATCACACAAGTTCGCTTTCGAACTAGTATTGTCCATTCGATTTCCCTAATGCGGACTTCGATATGGTTTCTCGAATAGAAGCCATCAGTCTCCTTGCATAGCCATATACTATGATAGAGAATTCTGGAATCAAGCCCAAAATCCATATCAAATATTCGCCATCAAGAATCGAATGAAAAATCCTAACACGAAATGGTGTAATCCACCTCGAACTTGTGTACTCAAACTTGGATCAAATTAATTATGCGAATAAAACAGCATACGTACAACTTATATATTTATTTCAACTTGTTAAATATATAGTTTCATAAAGATGTTACTAAGTTAAAACACTTAAAATTTATTCAAAATATTTTGAAGAACAATTTCTTTTCAAAACATTTCAAATCTAAATTTCATATTAGAAAAAAAAAATTAAATTGCCTTATTCATTTACTTAACAAAACAGTTTCAACTTATTTAAATCCGATTACTTCATACTTAAACATTCAAAACAAACTTATATACTTTATCAAAATACTTTTCAAATTTCTTAGCTTTGAAAAGTTAACCTTGATTTGGAAGTACTCGAACTTCGAAATAGTTGAAGAAATCATTTTCAAATTCAAGAGTTGGAAATTAGCAACAAATCAGTAAATCAATTTTAATAGATAGGGTTATATCAAATCCAAAACTCGAGGACTGAACACCGGTTCATTTCAAATCGTTTCAAATATATTTACATATATCTTTCGAATATCAAATCATACTTCGGAATTTGAAATCAAAAATGGTTTCACAAAATCACTCGCATAGCAAAGCTATTAAAGTGGCCTCTCCCTCACTCAGAAACTCGAAAATCAATGTCGATGATGCGTGCACTCATCACCGAAATTATTTTCCAGCGACACAAGTGAGTTCTGGACTTCCATTTACTTTGAAAACTTCTTTGAAATTCCTTCGAAATCATTAAAACCCATTAAAATCATTGAAACATTACTTATTCGGAAAAATAATTTCAAATCATATTATTTATTATTTCAAAATCCTAAAACCAGTTCCAAAATGCCGGAGTTCAATCACTTAAATTCAGATTCAAAACCTTCAGTTATAAATCATTTTATATGAAACCATTTCTTATAAAATTTTCACAATTTCAAATCCTTTCAAAACTTCAAATTCTCTTTTTTTTAAAAGGTATATAATCCTTATCAAAAACATTTCATCTTTATATAAAAATATGGTCATCCTTATCAAAATAAAACTACGATGAATACAAAATTTTTAAAAGAAAATCAACCACAAACTTTCCAAGGGACGATTCAAGGATGGATTTCAAAGCAAAACAGAGATTCAAATTTAGAAGGACTCTAATCAAATAGAATTCTAATTCAAAGATAGGCTCAAACGAAGATAAGATAATTAAATTACCAAATACAAGATGGATAAGCCTATATGAATCGCGGGCAACCTTAACCGGTCAACCGTGATTTCAGGAATATAATCGATGCGAAAATCTAAGGAAAATCGACCTTCAATTGCCAGAGATAGAATCTAAATATAGCAGAAGATAGAAAACATCGTAAACCGAGGATACAGAAATCTCCGGTGAATCAATGCCAATTATAATCATTCAAAGATTGGCGGAATCGCCACCCTATAAAGGTCATACAAAGTGGAGTGATGCAATGCTCCAAAATCAAAAGAATACAATTTAGGGGAGATAGGAATGGATTTCAGAACAAGTGAGCATTCCAAAATTCAAAGGAATCTTATTCGATAAGAATCCAAACGAAGATTAGAGAAATATAACCTATATCGATACAGAAAAGTTCCCATTCAAAATTTGGAAAGACTCGAATTCATAACATACGAAAACAGAAGCTTAAATATCTTTAGTTGGACAACTTTAGCTAAGCAAAAGATACAACAGAGTTTACTCAAAGCATCCTAACAAACTACTGATTTTGCCATACCCAAAATAGATTCCTATCAACAAAGGATCTAGATCAATCAAGAGAGAAGTTCAAAATTTTAGAGGATCCTAATCAAAGAAATTACTAACAAGGTGGATACGAAAGGAATGAAGTTTAAGAAATATTTTACTTTTAAAGCAAGGAAATTTATATCAAAATAATCTTTGAAAATTCTTTAAAAATCATTTGAAAATCATTTTATACTTCAAAAATACGTTCTCTCACAAAGAAATGATTCTGAGATTGATTTCACTTATTCTAGGGTATTTCTACCCTATCTCTAATGAGTTTTTGCTCCGCAGGCTAAGGTTTGCCTAAAACCAAAGCTCTGATACCAACTGTAACGATCCGGTATTTTGGACCATTCAAATCGACAATAATCCACACATGTCTGACTTGAATAATTCAAAATAACAGATTGTAAATAAATTTGGAGCAAATGAAATCAAATACACAGAATCACAGACACAGAACATACCAGAATAACTCGCAGCGGAAATAAAATACCATAGTAGTTCATGAAGCTACTATATACAAACTCTCAAAAACATATTACATAATATCATTCTAAAAACATATACAATAGAAATCCCAAATACATAGAAGTTTATAAATACCAGATCTGAAATAGAACAACTGAACTGGAAGGAAATAGATAACTAGACAAGCAGAATCTCCAGCGATTCCTAGCTCCAGAACAAAATCCAAAGCTAAGCTGTAAATACTCAGGCTGACCCGAGCGTAAAGTAAAACACAAAACACTCGAGTCAGGACAATATATACTTATATAATGTAAACCAACTCAAGTGAACTGTAGTAGAAATGCACAATAACTCAAAGGATGCTTGGGATCGCCCATCCTTTAAGGATCAGTTAAACTATAAATTAAATACATCCCGTGGTTAAAATTTCAAAATGATATTTTATACTTCGAAATCAAATATCATTTCAAAATTCAATATCCTTATAAAATCCATTTCAAAATATCAAAATATCATATTTCAAAATAATTTATATTTCGAAACAAATTACTTCATTTTAAATCATAAAATTGAAGTTAGTATATTTAATAATTAAAATTTTAAATTTCCAAAAATTTAACTTTTCAAAGTTCATTCGTTCACTTAAATTAATTAAAACAATGAAATTTCAACTTTCGCAGCATTTAGAAAATGCTACGGAAAGTCACATTTAAAATAGTTCAATTTAACAAAAGACAGCATTTAAAATTCTGTAATATGGTTACATTAGTTTCAAATAAACTTAGTTAAATTCAACCATTATAACATTTACAAAAATGCTATAATAGCCTTTAATTAAATTTAGCCATTTGGTTCATTATTATCAACTACAGCATTTACAAATGTTGTATTATCATTTACATTAGAATTTAATAGCGTTTCAGAAATGCAGTTAACTAACTTCAAATATTCAGTATAATTTCACAAACAAATATATTTTATATAAATCATTTTTTTTACTTATAAAATCATATAATTTCACTTTTAAAACAATTATTCAAATACCCTTATATTCATGATTTTATAAAGTTAAAACTCCATTCAAAAATCAAAATTTAATAATAATTCACTTATTAAATTCCAATTTTAAATTATAAATTCATTAAATTAAATTAACTTAACACTTAATTTTAAAATTTCAAAATAACTTAATTCCATTTTTATTTACTTAACTTAAAGTTCACTCTTAAGCCAAATTCACAAATTTCCAATTTTAGTTATATTTCAAAATTTCAACATAAATATTCATTCATTTCACATTTTAACTTTATTCAAAATCATTAATATAATATAAAAATCATTTAAATTCACTTTAATCCAAATTATCATGAAGTTATCACATTTCATATTTAATTTAAATTCCAATTATCACCCAATTAAAATTTCCCAAAATAACTTACATTTCAAGTTTTCTAGTTTTACCAATAATTTATTTCACTTATAAATTTTCAAAAAATCAATAATGCTTACATAAATCATTTTTTTATTTAGTTTAAATCAAATATTATAATATTTACATTTCAAAAATATTTTTAAGATTTTTATAAAAACATATTTTAACAACGGGTCTGTATTTCATTTCTAGTCTAAGTAAAGTGATACGGGTAATATATCATTTCAACCCGTAATTTACAAAGAAAACCCGGGTTTGATCATTTCAAACCCGCAATCCCAAGGAAATGAAAAATAATTGAAAATCATTCAGGCCTATCATTTCAGCCCATAATGATTTTCTCCTATTCTAAAGTCCGTTCGGGTATGTATCATTTCAACCCATAGTGATTCTAATCTAAAGGGAACTTGCAGTGTGATAAACTGATAAAAATAATAGAACAGCATAATATAACAGTAACATATAATATAATAGGTGTTTAAGCATTGGTGAACATCATAAATCATAACATAGCAAGTGTAACATGATAATGCATTTTACAGATTCAAAAGGGGTCAATTCACTAGTTATATATGTACATATTGTCTGGTGAGAATAACTCACCTGTTAAGCTGGAGATTTGCCAACAAAGCTCACAACACAAAGATTATGAAGGCACGACAACTCTAATACAATTTGAGTGTGGAGAGCAAATCCAATGATATAGATCTTGTGTTACAACCCAAACAAAAATCAAAGCAAACCATAAATTTCAATACACTAGAAATGACATAACTTTTAAATAAAAAGAGATACGAATGCCAAATCTTTTGCCTTGCTTTCTCTATTCTTTTGTCATGGCCTAGGGATGTTTTTGACTCTGGTTTGAACAAGTTTGGCTCAGGTTCGGTCATGTGTATGCATGGCCTAGGTAGTAGAATATGAGGAGAAAGTTTATACAAAGGAATATGAAGAGTTTAAGGCAAAATTGGTGGGTTTTGTTCACAAAAATGGCTTGGCCATGGGCTTGTGTGGTCAGGTCAGAGAGGTATGGATCAGGTCAGTGGAAGGAAAGGTGTGTGGTGGTCTGGCCAGAGGTTGTGGAGGCGGCCTAAGGTGGTGGTGGTGGTGGAAAATGAAGTGGTGAACAAATAGTGGTCAAACAACATGTTTTTATGGCTTGTGTTGCAATTTTTGTGGAGTTTTGGCATCATGGTGGCTCGGCCTTGGTCAAGACTTGAGGAGTAGCTGGTGGTGATGGCAGGGAAGAGATGTAGGGGGTGGTGGCCGTGGATATGGAGTAGAGGCCATTCAAAGAAGCAAAGAAAACAAGGCAAAATACATGAAAAATGAGAAGAAAAGTGTAAAAAAAGTAGCCATTACCCATAGATTTTCTTGAAGCCATGAATGAATGAGAAGGTAAAATGTTTTTGGGTGAATGGAGGCTGAAAAATCACGTCTACAAACCAAAAATGCACAGCCAAGATAGTAATTGAGGAGTTATGGCAAATGAAAGGACAAAGGAGATGAAAGGACTTAAGGTAAATAAGCTTTTAAAACTCTTCATATTTCTTTTTCTTTTAATTCAAATAAAACAAAAATAAAATCAGTAAATTGAATTTAAAACCGAAACAAAGTAATATAAAATAAAAATAATTAATTAATTTTAAAGAAAATGGAAAAAGAATATAAGAAATTGCTTAAAAATTGAAACAGGGTCCAGAAATTACAAATAAATCACGATTGTCTTTGGAAAATTATCTACTTCATTTTAAAAATATTCTAAAGAAAATTTTTGAAATAAAATAATTTCTAAAGTATTTTCAAAGTGAAATAAATAATTTAATTTAGAAAAAATAGAAAAAAACTAAAGAAAAATGTTTAAAAATTGGAAATAAGACATGAAAATTACAAATAAATATAACTAGCCTTATAAAATTTCTATTTCACTTTAAACAAATAAATAAAATAAATAAGGAAACAAATAAAGTGGGAATGAGAATAAAATAAGATTTTAAGAAAAAAAATAGAAAAACAAATAAAGAATTACTTTAATTAATTGAAACTGGAAATTAGAATTTTAAACAAAATACAACTAACACTGAAAAATGCCAATTATATCTTTAAAATGTTTTAAAACCAAAGTATATACATAACATGTTATTTTACCCATATAAATATAAATTATAATATTACATGACCAAATAAAATATTATTTTTTTATAATTTAAAATAAATAATTTTGTTAAATACAACAAATTACACACAATATTTAAAAGGGTATAACTTTCACATTATAAATCAAATTTTAACGAAACAAAAAGCATTATTCTTAAAATTTTATTTACTTTCATAATAAAAGATAAAATTCAAATTTTCAAACTTTTAAAATTTCTAAATTAAAAGTCAAAGTTTGACCATATTGACCAAAATTCACTTTTCTGGAAAATATCCTTTTTAGTCATGTTTGGAATTCTAATTCACATCAAAATCAAAATTTATATTTAAAATAACAAAATTTATTCATTTTAATAAATAAAATAAAGTTTTTAAATCAGGAAATCAATTAAAATAACCAAAATAAATAATTAAAATAATCACAAAATACAGGGTTGTTACATTACCTTTTACAAATCTCATTTGTATATGAATTCAATTCCTCATCTTTCAATCCATATTTATAAATTTCATTTGTTAAATGAATTTATCTTCAAATCTTTGGTTATACATTATATCTTATTCAATTTTCATATAACAGTGATAATAATTCAATATTATCTTTTCCTAACAACCAAACATACATATACTATGATAATTCATAGAAAATCATTTCTTTTCTATACAAAAATAGTTTTGGGTAAAATTATTTCATTTACCCTATTTAAAACAATACTATGTCAGTTTATCTTGTTTAAGAGTTTAGAAACCCCTATCGATTACAGTTAGCTAGACTGCACCAACCAAAATCTATAAACAATCAACCGATAAGTCAACACAATACAAAACAAAATTTTGTATATTCACTAACAAATACGCGCTCATATCTATTATTACACTCACACTCATTCTAGAGTACTACTGACTCTACCTCCAATGAGTAACACCCAACAGAGCAGGGTTGTCGCTTAACCGGATGCTCTGATACCACATGTAACGACGCGGCTTTTCGACGCTCGAAAGTCGACATTAATACGTCCACTGTATCAAATGTCGTGCAATCAAATGCCGGAAAACTGAACCATTAGGATTAAAAAGAAGGGGTAGAAGAAGACAGAAGAAAAGAAAGAACAGAAACACAGAAGCAGAAATAATATCAGAATCTCACATTCACAGCAGAACAATATATAATAGATAATCACTAGTCTTTTAAAACAAAGAATTATATCAGTTTATACATACATCATCAGAGTCAATATACAACTCAATACAACAATGGACAGTTATATAAACCTGTCCTCATACAGGATACACAGCGGAAATAAATAACAAGTACGGAAGTACGTCTCGCCATCCAGCTTGTTTCAAAGCTCCAGAATATCCTGATAACATAACTCTAGGCTGCCCGTGTGGAAAATTATGGGCACCCAGAGTTTAGAAGGGAACAATAAACTCCGAGTCAGTCATGGTGACTGGTGTGAGATCGTAAAACAGTTATTTTCACAAAGAGAATAAAACAGATTCGCAATGCTTTTGGAAAATGAAACTACCATAAGACCTCCCGCCACACACACAATGCAAACGCAGAATTGGAGGAGATTTCTTCTTATGATAGTCAAAGATGCTTACTACGCCAATCATTGGATTATTATTATTAATGTCTAGTGTGGAAAACATTTTGAAAGTATAATATTAATCTTAGCCAGCATAGACATTCCGAACTATGCCTACTATAGCTACCATCTAAACAGTGGGGCGCCACCATAAGTAAATGGCAGGTTCTACAACTAAAACCGTACAATTTCGTATTGGGAAATGGATTTCCAACAAATGGTCAGGCTAAGGAACTTCCTTTCCTACTGCCGAATGGGATTGCCTCTGGCTGGACATCCCGAGAGACAAACTGCTCTCTGCCAAACAAGGCCGGGTTACCCCTGTAACTAGGTAACTCATGAATGTGTCATCCCCCGGTCCTTTGGGACCTTTATCCGAGCGCTCGGTAACCAACATCACACATAATAAATAAAGTGTGTCCACATGAGTAAGTATCTGGGCTCCATACCATGATACCACCCCTTTCCAGAAGGAAATGACATACCCTAAAGGGCGCGACCCTCATAACCTTGCCGCAACATTCCTGTTTTGACCATTTCCGGGTTGTGAGGCCCTGATAAAGTCTCGTCCACAAAGCTACGCAATTTCACAAAGCCACGCTTCGATCACAAATGATCATCGTCACAGCAACACTCAGCATGCCACGTTACCAAATTGGGAATATATCGCTGATAACCTTCAACTACATAACCTCTGAGCTCGTACGTCTCAGAGAAGGGTGTTAAGCTAAGAGAATAAATTCTTCGCCACCAACAGAAATGTATTTGAAAGAAATCAGCTCTATATCTCAAAATGTTATGTCAGACACGTAACCATACAAGTCTGTTCCGGGATCGAACAGAACCGAAGGCACTTCCGAAGAAACCATTGCAATCCGGATATTCACAATCCCGATAAAACTTCCCATCACAAAGGAAATCTCAATACCGTAGCTAACGGTGTAGAGACAATCGATAGGTCATCCTATCGTTTTCACAAATACCCGGTCTTCACCACCGGTCTTCAATACGATCCATATCGACGTATTATTATTCGGAATGGGTTATCAGACACGAAGGTCCTTTCTCGGCTAAACCGAATAATAAGCGTTTGTTTGAAAAACAATTCAAGCGCCATTTCAAAGACAATATTGATAGTCGGTGATTTAACTATCAACAATATTCACAACCATCATCAGATTTAAATAATTTTCCCAAATTATTAAATTTCAAATATCTTCCTGATATATGGTTTATACTTCAACCATTTGAAAACAATTTCCAAATCACATTCATTTAAACCACTTAAATAAATCCTTATCGATTTATTTCAAATTTACATCCCAATCAGTAAATTTATTTCCACACTTCATCACTTTGAAAACCAATTTTCAAATCATATTTTTCCACACTTAAAAATAAATCAACGTTTATTTTTAAAACAAATTTCCTTTCCTTTATAAATTCTATTCGGAATTTACATTATCAAATATTCACTTTTAACACCAAATCGACTTTCAAATTGATTTCTCAATTTTATTTCAAACCCCAAATCAAATTCCAAATCGATTTCTAAATTTACTTCAACACCGAATCAAATTTCAAATTGATTCTAATTTTAATTCAATATCGAATCAATTTCAAATTGATTTTTGAGTTTTATTTCAATAGAACAAAACATTGCTATTTATTCCTAAGTTTATCTCCAAATAACAAACCATTTGCAAATCGACTTCCAAATTCATTTTTTAAACACTAAATCAATTTCAAATAAATTTTCCAATGATTTATTTTCCATTACCAAATTAATTACAAATTTGATTTCTAAATTTATTTCAACTCCAAATAAATTTCCATATCAATTTCTCAAAGGTTCATTTTCCAATACCAAATCAATTTCAAATTGATTTCTAAAAGTTTATCACTTTTAAATAAATTCTTTTATTCTTTCCAATTACTCAAAATTCCCTTTTTAATGAATTCTTCAACTTTTTAACAATATTATTCAAAACTCATTCATTAATATCTTTTCCCATATTTTGGAATTTATTCGGTAAGATTTCGAAAATCAATTTTTTATGCTTTAAAAATTCCTTCTTTCAATAAATTCAATTCTTAAAAATAAATTTACTTAAAGTTTTCCACTTTAATTTCAAAATGCAGTTTATATTCATTTCTGGCATCCAACGATACCAAAAATACATTCGGCTAAATTTTTAGCCTTCAACAATTTCTATTATCAATAAATCATCCACAGATTATCAATAAATCACATCATTCACATATGAAATAATATTCAAACAATTTGAGGAATCCAGTTGGATCCCTCCAACCTGTTTCCCTGCATCCACAGATGTTAGCACAATACCAATTCCACTTTGAGGTGGAATATCGCGGTATATGGGATTTTATAAAATATCATCCGCTTACTAACGGCGCAATAGGGTCTCATCCGCTATACAATGCGGGAAATCAACAACTGCAATATATACATATGCCAATATATATATATATATTGCTATATATATTGATATATCCTACTATATCTAATACCACATCCAAACAGCAATCAACACAATCAATAACTGCAATTCAATTTTAAATCTGAGTGAGAAGATCTCACCTTAGCTTTTATTTTGCAATCCCATTTCCGTTTCAGATTGTTTTCTTTGCAATTTTCACCTTGTATAAATAATTTTATACAATTCATTAATATTCGAATTAAATCGAGTACCAATTTTTCATTAAATAGATTTGTTTGATTTAACTAATATTAAATCATTTCATTAACTAACAGTCTTATTCAAACTGATAATTTAAACAAATTTTCCTTTGTATTTTTTTTATTAACTAATGATTTAATTCATTTAACCTTACTGAAAACAATTTTCTGCATATTCATATTAAATAAAACTCTAACTTCTTACTGGAAAAATCATTTCCTAATATATATTTACATTTTTAAAAATTTCTTTTCTGTAAATCACCTTTTTGTTTACTGTAAATTTTTAAACAAACAAGTTTCTAAAACTATATAAAATTTGATTTCTGTTGGAGGAGCTCTTGGAAATTTTTCATATATCTGGCACTTGTCACATCGCTTAGCATAAGCAGCAACATCTCAGTTGACGATCGACCAATAATACCCGTAACGGAGTATTTTCTTTGCTAAGGTTTGCCCAATAGTGTGATCGCCACATTCCCCTACATGAACTTCCTTTAGGGCTCGTTTTATTTCATCATGAGCGATACACCGGAACAGGGGGATAGAAAAACCCTTTCTATACATAACTCCTTCCTAAATGATATATCGTGAATCTTTGCGAAGGACTTGTCGTTTTTCATTCCTCCGTTCAAGAAGAATTCCATATAGCAAATAGTCTTCAATTAGAGTCATCCACGACTCCTTCTCAGACTTCATCTCTAGTACCCTGTCGATTTCCATTAGGCTTATGCTTGGAGCGTTTAGTACTTTGACTGGGACCAAGCCCATTTGCTGTGCATCCCCGGTACTAGCAAACTTTTCCTACGAGCGGCCTCTTTGTTTTGATCTCGAGGAATGTATGTAATATCATAGTATTCAAAGTCAGTCAATAGCTCTTGGACTCGGGTAAGGTACGATGCAACTCATTGTACTTTAGCTTGGTAACCACCCCTGACTTAGTATACTACCAATTGTGAGTCGTAAAAGATTTCAAGGTATTTTATCCCCAGCTCTCATGTAGGTTGGAGTCCAGCAATCAGAGCTTCATACTCAGCATCGTTGTTTGTTGTAGGGAAATCAAGCTTTAAAGCATATCAAATTGACCGATCTTCTGGAGTCACTAGCATAACTCCAGCTTTAGAACAATGATCATTGGATGCCCCGTTTGTATACAATTTTCATCATATGGTAGGGATTTCACCGCTCTTTGGGAAATCACCATGTGCAGTGAATTCTACTATAAGTTCCACCAATGCCTGTCCCTGAATAGCTCTTCGAGGAAGATAAGTGATGTCGAATTGGCTCAGCTCGATATTCAACTTAAGTAACCTTCCAGATGTCTCAGGTTGCTGTAGGACCCATCGTAACGGCTGGTCGGTGTAAACATTGATAGGATGAGCCTTAAATAGGGGCAGAGCTTCCATGAAGCAATTAACAAGCAGTATGCCAACTTCTCTATCTTCGGATAGTTCCTTTCAGCTCCTGTTAATCGCTTGCTAACATAATAAACCGGTCTCTAGATTCGATCCACTTCATGGAGCAATGCAGCACTTATAGCATGTACCGACACACCCAAGTAGATATACAAGTCTTTATGATCTACTGGTTTGGACAAGAAGGGAGGTCTCTCTAAGTGGTCCACCAGAGCTTGGGATGTGTCTTTACAATCCTGAGTCCATTCAAAATTCCTTTTCCCTCTTCTAATCAAGTCATAAAAAGGAATGCATTTATCGGTAGCTCTGGAAATAAATCAACTTAGGGTGGCAATCTTCTCATTCAGGCTCTATACTTATTTAATGGTCTTTGGCGCTTGAATATTGTGAATAGCTTGTATATTCTCGGGATTAGCTTCGATTCCACGGGCATTAATTATGAAACCCAAGAACTTTCTTGATGCACCGCCAAAAGAACACTTTAGAGGATTGATCTTCGTTTTATAAAATCGGAGGATATTGAACATTTCTGCCAAGTCTCTAATGTGGTCGCTAGACCATCATGACTTCACGAGCATATCATCCATGTACAACTCCATCGTCTTCCTGATCTGATCTTTAAGCATTCTATTGACTAGACGTTGATAGGTCGGTCCATCATTCTTTAACCCAAATGGCATCACCACATAACAATATAATCTAACATCTGTAATAAAGCTTGTATGCTCTTGATCAGGAATGTGCATTGGGATTTGGTTATAAGTAAAGCATACATCCATGAAAGATAGCAATTCATGCCCTAAGTTTGAGTCTACCAACTAGTTGATCCTTGGAATGGGAAAATTGTCTTTTGGGTATGCCTTGTTCAAGTCCGAGTAGTCAATGCATGTCCGCCATTTACCATTCGCCTTTCTCATAAGTACAGGATTAGATACCCATTTAGGGTAGAGGGCGTAGCGAATAAACCAATTATCTTTGAGCCTATATACCTTCTCTTTAAGAGTGGCAGATCTCTCCGGATCCATGCCATGCCTTTTTTGTTTCACCAGGACGTGCCTCAAGTCGATATTCAATGCATGGCTCGCAACGACAGGCGAGATCCAACACATGTCAGACCGTGTCTAAGAAAATACGTCAAGATTTGCTTGGAGAAAACCAACAAGTTCATTCATCATCGGGGGGCTGAGCTGCGATCTGATCTTTAGGACCCGTGACGGGTCATCGTGGTTGACCATGATGTCAATCATCAGCCCAACTGGTGCAGCCTTGGTCTATTGGGATCCTCCTCATCATCACTCAGATATATGTCTCTATAGAACTTACTGTGGCGCCTAAACCAAGGCTCAGGCTCTGGTTGTCAATCTTCAGTAGCTTGGATGTGGAGAGACTTGTCCACACCCTTACCTTTCCCCTTCCATTGAGCATCTCTCAATTTATCTACATAGCAGGCACGTTCGGTCATCTGAATACCATGAACAACTCCAACACCATTATCTATCGGGATCTTCAAAGTCAAACGCTATGGGGCAAGAGCTGCCCGGAACTTAGCTAGGTTTGGTCGGTCTAGGAAAGCATTGTATGGAGAGTCAACATCCAGAACAATAAATGGTAAAATACACACTCTCCTGCGATCACCTTCTCCTAACTCCATGGGCAATTCAACATAACCAACAGCATCGGTCATAACACCGTTAAAGCCGTGAATGCGGGCTTTAGAAGGTTTTAAGTCCTTGGCTTCCATCCTCATCTGATCATAAGCTTTTTTGAAAATTATATTTAGCTCCACAATCAACCAAAATCCTCCTCACTATGGCGGGGCAGAGCATGGCCGAAATAACCGCTGGGTCGATATTGGTGCCTCAACCTTATATGCATCTCTGTTTCTGAACATAATGCCATCTGTTATTATACGTTGCAGTTTTTTCGGAGCTCCATCTTCTGTACTTGAACAACATTCAAAAATCACATGCTCGATCGCACTAATGTAGAGATCCATCTCAAGTAAACTCTTAACAGCTGGATGCGGTCCTCCTACTATTGTGTTGATCACTAACCTTCCACTAGTCCATGTAGGCTCCTCAGCCCTGTGCGGTGCTTGTTCTCGGTTAGGGTCGGATGTCCCTTGCCCGCCATCCTGCGGGGCTTTAACAAACTGTTGTAACTTTCTTTCTCGAATTAGTTTATTGATAATATCCTGGAGATGCCTACACTCATTGGTGTTATGACCATTGTTTGTACCAAAATTGGGCACAACACTCTTCGGATGTGTTTAAAGAGATAAAATGAAGAAAATAAATGTAAAATGAAGCAGATCTAACAAACACACCAATAAACAGATAAGAAAATGCACAGAAACACATGGATTTAGAGTGGTTCGGCGAATTGCCTACGTCCACTATGAAATGACCGATGTTTATTGAACTTTACTCACTGATTAGAAAAGGTTACAGCAGTACAACCGAAACTTAATGGTGATTCCGGCAGAGTATCAGCGTACAGAAGCCAAAAGTGCATTTTCTATAGGTCCAGGGGTTGCTATTTATAGGCGTAGGCAGCAAATATCTCGCCCAGATCTCGGAGGACTTCTTCTCTCACGTGGGTGGGCCCACGGGATTGAGTTCAGGTGGTTTCGACTCGATCTGGGAGCGATACGAACGGAATTCGTATCAATCAAGAATTGATCCTTTTTGGTTGAAATTTATCTGGTACATTCTTGATGTTGTAGGTAAGCTCCTGTGAAAATTTGGTGGCATTTGAACTTGTTGATCTCGAGTTATGATCGATGCAAGTTTGGATTTGTATGACATTGTCATCTTCGTATCGATACTATTTCGCATCGATCATGCCTGGCTCTATTCGTATTGATGCTTTCATGCTACATCATATCGATAGTTAGAAGCTGCCTTCGTACGATGCTTCGTGTTGCTTTCTTCGTATCGATCGGTGGTTGTTGTTGTTCGTATCGATGGTGGGTGATCGATACGAGATGGATGGAGGGAAACCGATACGAAATGGGCATTTGTTGATGGATACGAAGTGTTGTTAACATGATGGATACGAAGTAGCTTCATTTTATGGATACGAAGGAAGTAAGTAGGCGATGGATACAAACTAAATCTCTTTTGAGGAATGGATACGAAATTGGATGGATATGGATTTCTCAACCGTGATCCATCAATATCCTGAGCATACGAACTCCGATTGACTTGAAATTTGGAACGTTGGCTTTCATAGCTTTGCTTGTCATGTCATATGAATTGTAGCTCGATCTAGACTCGGGCAAAATTTATCAGTATCCATAGTGAACCTATGTATAACTGATCTCCAGGATAAACTGTCATCGGTTTCTAGTAAAGTTATTGGTGTCACGGCCTTGCCAAAAGGTGGAATAACATTTGCCCCTCAAAGTATGTCTTGTGTGAACATGACGTGCTTTGAAAAGCTACAACCTTCATTCTAAAAAAGTTCAATACGATTCATTGAATAGTTGTTATCTTTTTGTCAAAAGATGTAACCTTTGATTGATCTTCAGTGATGTAGATGGTGAACTGTTGATTGTCAATAATCATGCAGTGTTTTCTTGTAACTGAGTGTCGAGCGCTAGCAATTTGTTGTTCATCGTCTGATCATCACCAGGTAAGCATTCATTCCTGTTAATTTCAAAAAATGTTAGTTTGGCATAAATGCACATATGTTAACCTGATTCCTGTTCGTGTTTGCACATTTGCGGGTCATTATCAAGTTCTTTTGATCGAGTTTCGTATCCATCCTCTCCTAGATCGATGTGAAATTTGAGTTGCAACAATGGTCGATGGTCGTTTTTGATCCATTTCTTTGTATCGATGTAGTCGAACGATCCAGAAAAAATCATGCAGTGATGCTTCACGGAGGATATGCCATTTCTCATTCCTCTATTCAAGATTAATTCCACACAGTAGATAGTCTTTGATAGGAGTCATCCATGACCCCTTTCCTGGCTCATTCTCTAAGATCCAGTCGATCTTCATCTGTCAATGCTTTGAAAAATAAGTATTTCAATTGGGATAAAGTCTATATGTCGTTCATCCCCGAAACTGGCTTGCTTGGCCAGTGACTCGGCTTTTTCATTTTGTTCTCTGAGGATTTGTGTAGTGGTGTAATAGTCGAAGTCGGCTAATAGCTTTTGGACCCGATTGATATAAGGAGCAAGACGTTGCCCCCTAGTCAGATAATCTTCCCTGACTTGGCATACTACTAACCAGTAATCACATAAGACATGTAAAGTTTCCACTCCTAGTTTTCTTACAAGTTTAAGCGTGGCGACCAAAGCTTCATACTTAGCTTCGTTATTTGTTGCAGGGAAGTTGAATTTCAGGATGTAGAAGATCGATCATTCCTCAGGAGTCATTAACACAACTTCGACGTTAGAAAGCCGATTATTGGAAGTCCCAACTGTGTACGTTCTCCATCGATTGGACGGTTCTCCACTATTCTTCGGATAATCGTCTGATGTAGTGAATTCAGATATGAAGTATGCTAATGTTTGACCATGGAGAGCTCTCTGAGGGAGATAAGTGATATCAAATTGGCTTAGCTCGATACTCCATTTGAGTAACTTTTCAGACATCTAAGGTTGCTATTGGACCCATCGTAATGGCTGGTCGATATAGACGTTAATGGGGTGAGCTTGTCAATAGCCAGCCTTCATCATATACTGGTCTTTGGATTTTTTTCTCTTCATATAGCATTGCGATGCTTATGGCGTGTGTTGACATGGCCCAATTGATGTATAAATCTTCGCGATCCAAAGGTTTGGGTAAAATGGGAGGTCTCTTTAAGCGATCTATCAGAGCTGGAATTGCATCAACGCAGTTGTTAGTTCATTCAAAAGTTCTCTTCCCTCTCTTGGTCAGGTTGAAGAAGAGAATTCACTTGTAGATGGTCCTAGAGTTGAATCAACTTAGGACGGTAATCTTCCGACTTGGGCTTCGTACCTGCTTGGTTGTCCTTGGTACATGGGTGTCTCTAATTGTCGGAATTTTCTGGAAATTAGCCTTGATTCCACGAGAATTGATGATGAAAACAAAGAATCTTTCTGATGTAATGGTGAAAGGGCATTTCAAAGGATCAAGTTTCATCCTGCATTTCTTAGAGAGCACTGAATATCTCTCTGCCAAGTCATCGATGTGGTCGTTTGATAGTCGTGATCTCACAAGCATATTAACCACATATACTTTCATCGATCGGTCGATTCGATTTTTGAATGATCTATTAATCGTCCTTTGGTAAGTAGCATAAGCGTGCTCAATTTTGAATCCAGGGGTTGCAACATAGCACTATAGGCCCAGTTCAGTAACGAAACTATTGTATTCCTAGTCTGGGACATGCTTCAGTATCTGATTGTATCTGGAGTTTTGTGTCCATGGAAGTAAGCAATTCATGTCTGATGGTCGAGTCTACCAGTTGGTTGATCCTTGGAAGTGGAAGGTTGTTCTTTGTCATGCCTTGTGCAAATCTGAGTAGTTGGCGTACGTCCGCCACTCTCCGTTCATTTTTCTTATAAGTAAAGGATTGGATACTCATTTTGGGTAGAGGAACCCATTGGTTTTGAGTAAATTCACCTCCTCTTTAAGTGCAGCAGAACTCTCCGGATCCACGTCGTATCGTTTTTGTTCACCGAGACATGCCTCGGGTCGACATTTAATGTAGGGTTCTCAATAGTTGGTGAGAGTCCATATGTATATATGAGGTTGAGTCCAAGTGAACACATCAAGATTCAGCTGGAGCAACGCAGTTTACTCTTTTGTCATCATTGTGCTGAGTTGTGATCTAATATTTAGTACTCGTGATGGGTTGTAGGCGCTTTATGTGCTTATTTGCAATGGTAAATGATCGGACTTGTAGGGACGTTGAATCAAAGGCTTAGTAGAGTTTAGCCTTGTATCGCGTGCTGCAGCATAGCTGGCTCCAGCCATGAGTTTGAATCTACTTGTGTTTTCGAGCAATGCGCTTTCCATTCAATGTACCCACGATCCATTGCTCATCGGAAGGATCAGAATGATGATCAGTTGCCCATAAGTCCAAGTGTTGATCTAATGATTCTATCTCTAAGCATCCTCTCGGTCGTAACTTCAAGCTGTTATAAATACTAGGCATGAGCTATAGGGTTGAATAGTCGTATCCAGCTCTTGGATGATCAGACTCGCGCCCCAGTCTTGGGTTGATGGACGTATTGTGCGAATGATCGAGCCTAGCTTCTGTTGTGTTTATACTGTAGTTCAAGCTGTAAGAGCCATAATTGTTTGATGAACGATCAAATTACATTCGTCTTATTTCTCGCGTGTGCGCCCAAGTCTGTGGAATATCTCGATAAGTAGCAAGGTAGATAATGTCCGCTTCAATTTTGCATTCTATCCTGTTGAACCATGGGATCGAGTTAACAGATGGAAGGCTGATTTGTGTCTTATCCTGCATTCTGTCCTAGTTCTTTCCTCTAGGCAGAATACTTCGTTGCCTCACCGAAATTCAAACATGAGCTAAGTTCTGGACGGTCAATGACATTCACTTCGTTGTTTATGTCGCCATACTCTGGGCAGAAACTGAAGAGTGAATCGTCTAGTCAGATCCAGTGCAGGATTGATGCTTCCTTTACCGAATCTAGGGCAAGAGTTGGTGTGCGGATGTTTAGGTTGCACCTGTTTTGAATTGCTCTTTTAATCGAATCATGGTAAAAGTCAAAGAATGAATGGTCACATTGCGTTCTTTTGGAGTTAGGCAATTAACTACATCCATTTCGGTTTACATTCTCCCATCGAAACTAGGGATAATGTCAGCTCAAATGCAGTCAGGTCATGCCTATCTGGTTTCACGCTTTTCCGAACAGATCGAAGGAAGGCAACGGAGAACAAATGGTTAAGTCACACTCATTCGTGGTTTATTCTTCTATCCATGCTCTGTTGGTCAAAGGTATTTGATGGACGTTCGGGTCATATCGATTTGTAGTCGAAGAAGATCGATATTGACCGTAAATTCAACGGCACGATGTTGAATGCTCGGACCTCATTTCCTGTCGATCCAATGGTATGATATGAAAGGTGCAGATCGATATTGCTCGTCGATCCAGCGGTACGACATAATTGGTTGCCCAGAACTTCGAGCATCATTCTGATTGGTTAGCATTAAGGTCTCCTTGTAGTCGTTGCCTTAAGTTGTAAAGGACGCTAAGCTGGAGATGTAGCGAATCACCTTTCTCTTCTCTCGGTGATTTGTACTTCTGCCCCCAGTCTTGGGTTAGCAGAGTTAGTTCATGGATGGTCTAATTGCACTTGTAGTGAGTTTATACTCCTCATGTCGAGTTTAGGTCAGAGTTGGTGAATGAGTGGTCGAGTCACATTCATTCGTTTATCTATGCTTGTAGCCGAACCTTGGGGATTATAGTGAGTTGAAGGGCCATTAATCACACCTATTTGATGTTTATACCCATGTCTGCACTCTAGGGACTAAGAGTTTTAGCAGATAATGGTCGTACCACATTTTCCTCGATTAATTACTCTGGCACTAGTTAATGGCGAAAGTCGAAGTGTGGTCGGTCACACTACGACAACTTTAATTTGATGTTTCTCCTGCTAAACTGTAAGAAGGAATTGATTGATGGGTGGTTGGGTCACACCCGTCCATGTTGCGCGCACAATCCGTCGGATCATAGGCGAGAATTAGCATATGAATGGTCATGCCACGTTCATTTGTGGTTGGATGGTAGTAATATCAATTCAGAATAGGACATCCAGCTAGGTCCATTTTGCGAATTTGCATCTCCCTGCCGAATCGAGGAATAAATTTTGTCTTGTAGGATTGGAGTGCATCCCTATAAATTTATGTTATGGGTCCCATGTCGAGGACAAGGGTTGATGAATGGACAGTCGTGTCGTGCCCGCTTAGTGCTGGATGATCGGATCGCATCCGATTTTGTGTGATAAGTGTGCCCCCAAGTGAGGGTAGAGTTGGAAAGCGGATGGTTGAACCACATCCACTTTTTATACTACAGGACCTGTTGAGGAATCAGAGTTGATAGATGGACAGTCGAATCGCATCCCTTCTAATATTTATATTCCAATCCTAGCTTTGAGGACTGGAGTTGGTTGATGGGTGGTCTGTCACACCCATTTGGTCTTTATACTCCAGTCTGCGTTCTTGGGACCAGAGTTAGTTGATGGGTGGTCAGTCGCACCTAGTTGGTGTTTATACTCCAGACCGCACTCTGGGGACTTAGAGTTAGTTGATGTTTATAATCCAGTTCGCACTCTGGGAATCTGGAGTTAGTTGATGTTTATACTCCAGTTTGCACTCTGGGAATCTGGAGTTAGTTGATGTTTATACTCCAGTTTGCACTCTGGGAATCTGGAGTTAGTTGATGTTTATACTCCAGTTCACACTCTGGGAATCTGGAGTTAGTTGATGGGTGGTCAATCACACCCATTTGGCATTTGTGCTCCAGTCCGCGCTCTCGGGACTAGAGTGAGTCGGTGTTTTATACTCCAGTTCGCGCTCTGGGAATCTGGAGTTGGTTGATGGGTGGTCAATCACACCCATTTGGTATTTTAGGATTTTGTCCGCACTCCGGGGACTTAAGTTGTTTTATGGGTGGTCGGTCACACCCGTTTTGATGTTTATACTCTAGTTTGCACTTTGGGAATCTGGATTTGGTTGATGGGTGGTCAGTCACACCCATTTATGTTTATACTCCAGTCGGCGCTCTGGGGACTTAGAGTTATTTAATGTTTATACTCCAGTTCTCACTCTGGGAATCTGGAGTTAGTTGATGGGTGGTCAGTCATACCCATTTCAGTGTTTATACTCCAGTCCGCGCTCTGGGGACTTAGAGTTAGTTGATGTTTATACTCCAGTTCACGCTCTAGGAATCTAGAGTTGGCCGAAAGATGGTCAGTCACATCTGTTTAGGCATTTGAATCCCGTTCGCACTCTGGGAATAGGAGGTCGATTAAGGTTGTGGATGGTCGGATCACATCCACCTTGATTTGGCAAGCAAAGTTCTAGATGGATGCACTATAAGAAAAGTGATTATTTATAGCTCTAAAAAACATCAACAAATAGCGTTTGAACGGTGTGTGCTATATTCGTCGCACCAAACAATAAAAATGAAATAAAGTAAAAGTATAAAACGCTATACATTGGTAAGGACTAAGGAACAAATAAAAGGCGGGCTAAAATTCATTTTGGCCGCCTTATCACTTTATTATTTCATTCCCAACTCATCATTTCCTTGCCTCTTTGCCCAAAAATCAACAATGGAAACCCTAAATAAATTTTTCCTCTTTTGTTTACCGCTCTAGTATCCATGAGCTCTGCCTTCACTTTTGCCTCTTTCTTTCCCTTTATAATCACCTCCACATGAATCTACCTTTTGAGTATTTTTTGGAAAAACGATAGCTTCGACTCTGACGATAAGATGTTGGTTGGGGACATCATGTAATATTGAGTTTAGAGTTTGCACTAGGAATAACTAAAACGAAACGAAGCTGAAGCAACTAGAAGGACTTTTAGGAGAGCTCGAGCAATTTTCAAATCCAAACGGTTCTTTTCCCTTTTTCACTTATTATGTTCTTGAAATTTATTCCTTACCATTTTGTTTTTATAATTTTGTCGAGAAATAAATATTATAATTCATAGATTGGTTTAGTTTTGGATTAATATACCTGCAGATTGAGCTTGAGCAGTATCCTACAAGACCACACATAGCATCCTGAGTAATCTATACTGCACTTATCTATTCCTTTTCTTTTTTTGATTTTCAAATGTTCTATTTTTGGGATATGATAGTCATTTTTATGGATGCAGCATGTTTTAGACCTCCTAATTTAGTAGTTAAAACTTCTTATAAGTAGACTATTTACGTTTGAATGTTTGTAAACTATTGAGGATGCATTTGTTAAGTACACAAAGCACTTGAGCGGAGTTAGAAATGTAGGTACAAGTGGAAATGGTGTCAGTGAAGCAACGTGTTTTTGGGTATTTGAGCAAAATAAAAGTTTAATGAGGCAAATGTTTAACTTTGTTTGATTGTTCTAACTATTTATTTAACGTATTAAAATTAAAAAATTTATATTAATAGCTAAATAATTAATAAAAACACATTGGCGACTCACTGATGTTGAAAACAATACAGAAACTGTCATTAAGAAGTACTATAGATGCCCATATGGTGATAATCATGGTTATCACTTACCAACAACACAATAACTATGTAATTGGTACATACGGCACCAAATGTCTTAATTGTTGGAATAATATGTGTACTGAGACGATGTTTGTGGGTTTCACTTCAGTGACTAATACTGTAGGCCCTATATATGTGAAAGGAGCAGTGACGTATATGGTTATCGATGATTTTTCCATTATGTATATTTCCACTGTATCCAGTATTTCTTTGCTGAATAAATTTGAGGTTATGGACATTGGTTCACTCATGGAGAAACATGTGGATCTAGACATTAAGAAGGGATTGAAGTTGATGAAGGCCTAGTCAAAACTAGTTGTTATAAATATCTTTCTTAGTAACAAGTATAATTAGCATGCACTCAATGTTGACATTAAGCTGCTCTTGTTGTTCTTTTAGTTTTGTGTTTAAGAATGCAATATCCTGGAAATAAAGAAATGAACGAGTGTGGATGCAGCACACAGTAGTGTTATATATGGTTTCTTTATAACACCTTTTGATGGATAGCCACGATAATTTGATAACATTTTCAAATTCAATGCATATTATAATGTTGCTTAGTTGTGTTTAATATTAAACTTCTGAAGGTTCTTTTGTGATTAAGGCACCATAAGAGGTGCTGTTTTGCAACTATATAACAAGTAAAATTTGTTGTTCCAGTTTTATGATAAAATCATTAGAGCATCAAGAATGATAACAACATTGAAAACTGGTACTAAATAAACAAAACGCCAAATTAATTTTAAGTCGGTATCTTGTTAAGCATAGAGGAGTACTTGTATGGTGTATGATAAATTCCTATGGTGTTTGCTTACCACTCAAGAATTTTTTTTACTGTTTCAGGTAAATCGCAAGCCAGTTTTGACAGTGCTCGACCTTTCATTTCCTCTTGCTTCTTCTGATCTTGGTGCCGATAATCTTGAAAATCAGTTTATCATGATAGATTTGCAACTCTCAGAGGTACACCAGTCTATACTTTAATATGGCACATAAAAGTATTTTATTACTATGTTGAAGCAAACTATTTTAATTTTTGTAAAATGTTAAGGCTCACAATAAAATTGAAGAAATGGCAACTAGCGGGATTGATACTACTTCACTCGAGGATGAGGCCTTTGATACTGAAGCTGCTATGGACAGATGCATATTAAAGCTTATTGCTGGTTGCTGCAACTGTGAGTATTGAAAATGAAATCAGTCTTTAAGTTAGTCTTGCATTACTTACTATTCTAAAGCATAAAAGTAATTTATTATTTCAGGTGATAAACTTGCAAGAGCCACAGAGCTTGTTAGATTGCTTACTCTGGAAAAGTCCCTTAAGGGCGCAATAAAGATTGCAACTGCTCTAAAACTTCCAGCATTAGCAGAACGCTTCAATGGGATATTAGAGGTATAGTTTCATATCCCTCCCGAGCGTTTAATCTTTCTTCTTTTTTTTTGTGGCGAATCTATTGCTTAAACAAGAAAACAGGACCTAAACATTGCTGATGTGGACAATTAGCCTGCAAGCATTTTGAATTAATGCAACCCTGTTAAAAATCCTTTTTTATTTTGTTTCTCAGACACCGCCTTAAAACTTTGTTATCCATGTTTTTATTGCCCTAAATCAAAACCGAATTCACAACTGCTCCTCCAATTTTATTTTCCATGCCCTAAAATATCAAATCTGATTTCAATGTTCCGGCAACCTTACAACCTGTAACCTTTGTTCCATCTTTCATCATTCGCTAGAGAGTACCTGGTGTATGTTTGTATTATTTTTTTTGTTCTACCCATTTTTATTTTGGGATGTTTTAATGTTTTAAAATTTTTGGTTGTTGAGATTACAATATCCTACCAACAGAGTCAGACCATTAGGAATTAGGTCTACTCCGTCAACAGGATTAGGTCTACTCCGTCAATAGAATCTCCAGACCATCTATGTTGAGGGTAACTGAATTCAACGATGATACTAGGTTTTCTGTCACAATTGGTAATTTGGGACAGAACTTGTGGAAAGGGTGGTTATATAATTGTAAACAAATTTGGTTTTAATTTTTTTCGTAAATTAGTAATTCATGATCAATTTTTATGAAAAACTACCATTACCTATGCTTTGTTACTGTAATTTAATTTATTGTATCATCTTTTGTGTCATGGTAGAGTGGTGGGCGGGTTTCAGTGTCAACCTTGCTAGTTGTCCATAGCTTCAGGATTAAGATCAGAAAGGGACAGCATGGTAATTTTACTGTCTATTATCAGTTGAAAATCAGTTTCATTTTACAAATTTATCTGGTTGTCTGATTTTTGTAACACCAAATTGTACAATGTTAGAAAAAATCGTTTCTGTCAATATACCTTTTTGTTGGTTAAATGCTTCAGTTGATGTAACGCTGCTTTAGACATTACCCGTGTGCTATTCATTTCTGTCCATTAGATACTTTATTTCAATATAACTCTAAACCTAATCCCCAAATTCCATTTATGCATTGCCGCCCGCATCTGTTGCTCCATAAAATTCCACTACCACCTAAATTTCGCTGTGTCCCCATCCCCCTATTCAGACTCCATCAAATTAGTGCCGCCTATCAAATCACCAAATCGCCATTATGCATGCTCTTAAACTCCAACTTTAACTCTGACTCCAAACGCACCACCGCTGCTTGCTATTTAGTCAGTAATTTTTTAATCTTATCGTAGTATTTTGAATCATCGCTGCTTGCCTTTAAGCATAAATAAATTAATTCAAATTATATTTGGTTACGAGGCATTTGAAAATTCGTAGGGCATCCGTTGAACTGAACCAAAGGCAGCCTAATTTTTTGCTTTTTGTCTCCTATGGAAGTGGTGCAAATATTAGCTTCGAATTGGTGCGTCAAACAATTCCATGTCTTTATTTTATCGTCCGTAAGAAAGACATGGTGGTTTCTCTAGCACAAGTTCTAAAATGACAGGGTTGCAATTTTACAAATCTCCTCAAAAATCCGTTGCTATGGTAATTTATATGTTCTTGACCTAAATACTAAAGAGTTTTATCACAAAAATACAGTAAACTATTTGCAGTAAATACCCATTTTGTAAAGCTATAGATTTATGTTGATGCTCCACATATTGTTTTCTATAATAAATGAATACACTTCTTGCTGTGTGAGTTAAAGAACCTTTTTGGAAGCATTGTAGTATTTTAGAATGACAAAAAAGAAGTTAGATTTCAATTTGAAAACATGGATTTATAAGAAACAATAAAATAATATTCTAGTAAGAATTAACTGAGTACATGCACCTAGGCGGAATTTCATAACACTGTTCATATTTCCCCTTTGAGTATAGTTAACTGATTTTCTAATTTTCGTCTCTCTGCAACATAAAGTTGCACATAACCTTCTGCGGGGAAATAAAAATAAAGATCTTAGAGATCTGTAGTATTATTGTAATCAGCTTATTTTTTCTTATGAAACATTTAAAAAATACATAAACTATCCCATATTTTGAGAAGGAAAAAGTTGCAAACAAGATTTTGCACTCTGATTTTATTGAATTTAAATGGTGTAGATTTATTCTTACTTTGAAAACTTTGTTTACATGTTATTTCTTATTGAATTATCCTTGTTAAACATTATTGTATATATCCTCATTTGGTCCACTGCGTAGTTTCTAACCTAGATAGGAAAAGAATATGCAGTGGCAGTAGGAATGGACTTCTTTGGCTATGGGAAGCCACTGTCAACATATAATCTTTTTTTTATAACTACACTGAAGTGGTTGGTTTCTGTCATGCATTAAGCTCATGCCAACAAGCGTGTTTAAAGGAACACATTAGAAAGTGCATTAAATTCACAAGTTTGAAATGTAAGTGATTTAGTGTGAAGAGATAATATAAAGGTTTTAGATCACTAAAATCTTTAAATATAAATATTGTGCTATTTTGACAACATCTATATATCTGGCATCTAAAATCTTTAAATCTCTACCTTTTTTTGCTTACCTTCTCAATTCCTTAATTGAAAGTGATTTAAACTATATATTTGATCTTATACCCTACCTAAGCATGAGTATCCTATCTATTGATTTTTAAAGAAACCCATGAGTTTAGTTACCTAGTTCAATTCGTTTTCTCCATATTTGCATTGTGCAATGTTTAGCTACAATACTGGTTGACTGTGCCAATCTTAAGTGATGTACATACATATATTGTGTTGATATGTCTGCTAATATTTTACAATTTCAAGCTAATGTTGCTAGATGATTATTCAATACATGCATGCATTGTGTTGCATAAATCTTATACAATCAATCGCTGACAGACGATTGATTAGGTTATAGTCATGGTTATTCAATATTGGTAATATTTCATACTGATTGATTTGGTTTATTTGTAGATGTGTGCACTATATTTATATCGTTAAATGTGTGTACTATATTTTCATACTTGTTAATACAACCTATGTATCTGTAAACGTGTTCGCTATGTTTATATATGTAAACGTGTTCGCTACGTTTATATATGTAAATGTGTTCACTATGTTTTCATACTTGCTAATATCTGTAAATGCATAGATTCATCATAGTTTCAAGTTACAACAGATAATATCTACTTACGTATTTTTTTGGCATGCAGGAATCGTCTAAGTTTGTTGATAGCTGGTAATGGGATTGAGCGAGGAGGGAAATATCACATAGCTATAGTGTATCATTTTGATATGTGAGTTGTTATGATGCATCATTTGCTAGGAAATAAATATAAAACCTTTTTAGGAAGTTGTAAATATGTAATAAAAATGAAATATATCAACATTGAACAATATGTATGAAATATCATGTGTTTAATTTATATATTTTGTTTTTGTATGATATTATGTATGTGAAATTTGTTATAATTATATTCAACGAAGAAACGGTATTATATAAGTGAAATCTATAATATTTGTATATTCTATAATTAATTGATTCTTTTGAAAGCTAAAACAATAGTAAATAAAACTTGTAAAAATGATATTACATTTTATAGCGTTTTAAAAATGCTATCAGAATAAAAATGCTACCAGAATAAAAATGCTATAGAAAAGTAACCGCTATCGTAAAATACCAAACGCTGTGGAAACAAGACATTCTATAGCGTTTTGCTTTTGCTAATACAAGTCGATGGTCAAATATAGCATTAATTTTAATAGCCTTTTACAAATGCTATGGAAACATGATTTTATATAGCGTTTTGTTTTTGCTATTACAGTTCGATGATCTACTATAGCATGTCGTTCCAGAGCGTTCTCTGAAACGCTATGGTAAACTATAATAGCATTTTTCAAACGCTATAGAAACCCCAGTTTGTTGTAGTGATGGGTCCATCCCCCTCGAGTTTGGATTTGGAATTTTGTACTCCATCTCGCACTCTGGGAACTGGAGTTTGTTCGAGGATTGTCGTGTTTCAATCCCTTTTGATTTAAGTGTGTCATCCCCCGAGCTCGGGTTTCACTTAATAAGTGATTAGTCGGATCTCGATCACTTTCCACTTATCCGCCCTCAACGAAGGATAAGATTTAGTTGATGGACGGTCGAATCACATCCATGTTCGTTTGGATTCCAGTTTTGCTAAGCCTAAGGAGTAAGATTAGTGTTCTGGCAAGCTTTGAGCTCGAGCAGAAGAGAGGATGGTCGAACTACATCCACTCTGAGCTGTGTATTTTCCCTTAAGTCAGGGGCAAGAGTTGGAGAGCAGACGGTCGAGTCACGTCCATTTTATACTTTGCACTCTTCCGGTCAAGTTGAGGAAGAGAGTCGAAATGATGGCTCATGATGGTTAGCGAGTAGGCAGTTAGTCGTTGATGACTTTAAGTTGAGGCTTGGGCCCTGACGAAGTTGGTTTAAGGCATGATTGTTTTTGTCGAATCACGGACGCAAGCTGGAGAGTGAATGGTCAAATCATATCCACTTTAAACATATGTCCTCAAATTACCCCCAAGTTCTAATGTAGGATTGGCATAGACGGTCATGTCACATCCACCCTTGGTGTGATTCCAATTTTACTGGGCATCAGAAGAAGCATAAGTATTTTGGCGAGCTTCAAGTACGGGACGAAGAGTACATTGTTGGGACACATCACTCCAAGTCTTTCCCAGATCTCCAATTAAATTGCATAGGCGGATGAGTGGATGGTCTCTTCCGCTTTGATGCCTTACCCCCAGTCAGGGGCATATAGTAGGCGATGAGTGGTTGAATCATGCTCGTCATGATGATACCTCAATGATTTGATCGTAGTCCATGGAGGTTTTTTTTCACCCAACCTTAAGTACTCGGTTACCTGCATCATTTGCAAGTAGTTTAATTCAAGTTGGTCATATTTCGCAACATAAACGAAATTGAAATAGAAATAATTCAAAAGAGATTGGATTAAATCTCATTGATAAGTGAAGTGGCGTCGTATGCTCGCTATTCCACTTCGGTCCAGCCCTTCACAGTTGGAATTCTAACGCAAATGGTTCAATTTGATCAAAGTTCTTGATCGATAGGGGTCGGGTGTTCCCGGTCCTTCGTTTTATGGGGCATGCACATATTGTTGAAACTATCCTTTCCGGAGCAGCCTTATGGCGTTGGCATCCACGATAGCCATCTAAAGAAGAGGAGTTTTCCGATATAGAGTATGGAGTAGGTTCCCTCCTTATCTCGCCATGTTGATCCTTCATCTGATTCATCAACTCAATATTGGCCTGGACATGTTGGTGTAGTCGTCAGCGGCTATCCACCAGTTCTCTTATCAAAGTCTGGAAATAAGCTTTGGTGATGAATTCATTTATGGGTATTGACAGCAACTGGCTGTGGGCTTTGGATAAATTCGTTGGCTGCCAGCTTCTTCATTCCCTTCAACAATATGAGAAGTAGAACTGGTATGTCTAACCATGATTGACAGTGTTCTTTGAGGAATGGAGGAAGACATCTACATTTGATGGCAGTCATCACTCTTGGTGGAAGCCATGCGCAATTCTCACTTCATGAGGTAGTGTCGGGGGTTGTATTTCCATAGTACACTGACATAGTCAACATGTTGAATTTTCACTGGAAATTCTGCATGTAGGATGGTTTCAATGAATAGGTCTCGACTGGGAAAGATTCTCCAATTGACATTATGATCAGGTCCATTTTCTAGCTATGTGGTCTTGTAACACTGGTGATTGATGTATGCACGATTGCCCAACGTTCGAGTGGTTGGTAATGCCGATTTGATGGTGAGTTGGTTATGATGGGCTCATAGATTAGTGATTATTTCTATTTTTCACCCAGGTAGGAGGCCAAGATAAAGTAGTAAGGAAGTCCTCTTAATGTTGTATGCCAAGCTTCAAGTCATACAGACACGGTATGATTAAGATGCGGGCATTTGAAGATGGTTCAGTGGTTACCAACTATGCTTTGAGTTGGAAGAGCAGACTGTGTAGGGCGGTCGTCATATTAGCCATTGTACCATAGTTGTCAATTCAGGAGTTTAAAAACTGGTCAATTGGAGGAAGTTGCGGTCCAACTTAGAAGCATGATATATTAACCAACTCTAGTTCTTGGCGTATTAGCTAGGTTCTCCATCCTCTGGGAGCACGGGTTGAGTAGTATTTCTTTACCCATTCCTTGATTGCAATTCAGCATTTGTTGTTGTAATCCCTTATGTCCCATTCAGTCATGGAACGATCAGGAGCGTGAATGGAATGTTCCTTCATTAAGTTGAGCTTTGAATTCACTATGCGGGTGCTATGCGCTGCGACTAGGGCTCTACCCGAAATTTTTTTTTTTGAAATTTCATATCGTTCTCAGCAATGTTTGAACGATACAAATGTTGGTGAAATTGAACGATTCGAAAAGTGGACACTTGGATCGACACGAAAGGCACACAGCTGGATCGATATGAAGTGGTATCTGAGGATCGATACGAGATGCACGCGGTTGGATCGATGCGAAGTGGTATCTGAGGATCGATACGAAATGCACATGGCTGGATCGATACGAAGTGTATTTGAGTATCGATGTGAATTGGATGCAGCTGGATCGATACGAAGTGTATTCGAGGGTCGATACGAATTAGACACAACAGGATCGATACAAATTGGACGCAGCTGGATCGATACGAAAGTTGATCGATACGAATGTTGATCGATACGAAATTTGATCGATACCAAAGTTGATCGATACGAAAAGTGATCGATATGAAAGTTGATCGATACGAATGTAGATCAATACGAATGTTGATCGATACGAAAACTGATCGTCGATCAATAAGAAAACTGATCGATACGAAATTCGATCGATATGAAAACTGATCGATACGAAATTCGATCACTATGAATGTTGTCATTTTTTCTGGATGCGAAAACATGGATACGAAAATATTCATATTTTCTGGATACGAAAACATGGATATGAAAATCTTCATATTTTCATGGATACGAAAATCACCATATTTTCATGGATATGAAAATCTTGATGAATGTAGTTCCTCTTAGATCTGGAGCAATCTGAATAGAATAGAAGGAACCACTTGACGATAGGTCTGGATCTCCTCCTTAGATTTTTGCAATCCAACGACGGTAGTAGATCCACAGAGTAGGAGAAAAGCTGGGTTTTCTCAGTGAAAGCACCAAAGTGTTTGTATCAAAATTGGGCACAACACTCTTCGAATGTGTTTGAAGAGATAAAAGGAAGAAAATAAATGTAAAATGAAGCAGATTTAACAAACACACTAATAAACAGATAAGAAAATGTACAGAAACACACGGATTTAGAGTGGTTCGGCGAATTGCCTACGTCCACTATGAAATGACTGATGTTTATTGAACTTTACTCGCTGATTACAAAAGGTTACAGCGGTACAACTGAAATTTAATGGTGATTCCGGCAGAGTATCAGCGTAGAAAAGCCAAAAGTCCATTTTCTGTAGGTCCAGGGTTGCTATTTATAGGCGTAGGCAGCAAATATCTCGCCCAGATCTTGGAGGACTTCTTATCTCACGTGGGTGGGCCTACGGGATCGAGTTCAGGTGGTTTTGACTCGATCTGGGAGCGATACGAACGGAATTCGTATCGATCAAGAATTGATCCTTTTTGGCTGAAATTTATTTGGTACATTCTTGATGTTGTAGGTAAGCTCTTGTGAAAATTTGGTGGCATTTGGACTTGTAGATCCCGAGTTATGATCGATGCGAGTTTGGATTTGTATGACATATTCGTCTTCATATCGATACTATTTCGCATCGATCATGCGTGGCTCTATTCGTATCGATGCTTGCATGCTACTTCGTATCGATGGTTGGAGGCCACCCTCATATCGATGCTTCATGTTGCTTTCTTCGTATCGATCGGTGGTTGTTGCTGTTCATATCGATGGTGGGATATCGATACAAGATGGATGGAGGGAGACCGACACGAAATGGGCATTTGTTGTTGGATACAAAGTGTTGTTAACATGATGGATACGAAGTAGCTTCATTTTATGGATACGAAGGAAGTTAGTATGCGATGGATACGAACTGAATCTGTAATGACCCCACCGCTATGCCCAGTTTAGCAAAGAACGTTACAAGTAATGTCATCTACTAACCCGGAGTATATGGCTTGTTAAGGGCGATCGAATGTGAATATATCTTTCTATTAACACCGACACATCATTTATATTTTTTTCACTTTATATCTGAACTGAATTTGACGTGTACGGTATTAATACAAAGTAATAGACACCGATTTCTCAAAACAAGAACAATATATCATATAAATAACAGTCACAGATCACAGCGGAACAAATCTCAACTTATACATATACAAATTTTTAGTCTACACAATTAAATACTAAACACACCTAATATACAAGTTTTATAATCCTCTAATCTCAGTTATACATTTTATGAACATAACCATAAATTCCTAAATGAGATAAACTAAAATTCAAAAGTATTTATCTCCTTGCTAACCCAACATCCAAAAGTCAACATGTCCAGTAACCTGAAAAGTCTCGGCCTGACCCGAGCAAAATAACACCCGGGTCAGACTATCTCTAAATATCCAATAGGGTGAGAATAGAATACAACACCCAAAAAAATAACATATAAGTAAATATAGATGTCCATGAAATAACGAGTCATGGGAATTAATTTAACTTAGAGTCCATCACAAGGCACATGGTTATACATTTAAGTCACGAATACATATTAGTCACTAAACACTGAATTCACAGAACAAAACACAATATCTCTAAGCACGCAATTATCAATGATTAAATAATCCAAACATGGTTATAAGTTTAAGTCACAAACACGAACTAGTCCCTAAATGCAGAATAACAGAATTAACTTAACATCGATCACAAGACACAAGTATATATATTTATTTCAGGAACACATGACACGAGAATTTATGTTTATTTCACAAACAGAAGACATAAGAATATATACTTATTTCACGAACATAGAACAGTCACGGAATCCAAATATCCAGAATCCAAGAGATCTTAATCCAAACCGATTGTAATGATCATCCAAAACAATCGTAATGATTGTACTCAAAACCCGTGGCAAACAAACAAACAAATTGTTATCACTCGAACCGATCCGATACCAAGGATCGTACTCAGACCGGAAACACAGAATCACAGAATGATCTCAAGGATAGTCCATACCGATCAAGGTGATCGTAAAAGCCATGACTCGATAAATCTACATTTATTTAATATTATTATATTATTATGTTCGAAAAGAAATCCAGGAATAAACTTCTTAAGGATCTAGCAGCCACTTGCCGCACACCAAAAGAGAGTAAACTCTAAAGTGCCAAATACTATCACCTTCAGTAATCACTAGAATTTGACCAATACGACCCATACCCTATGGTGAAATTCAAGTATTTACTAAAAGCTAGTAAATATCACTTATTACGGATACTACTAGAAAACCTGAACTACATTCTCTTAAGGATCTAGCAACCACTTGTCACACACCAGAAGAGAATACAACTCTAAAGTGTAAAATACTTCCTAACAGCAATCACACGAATTTAACCAAGGCATCCCATACTACTCGGTGAAATTTGAGTATTTGCTAATGGGCTAGTAAGTTCCACTCAAACATTCTATTCATTGATTTATACCATATTCGACGAAGTCTTATTCAAAAGCATTTAAACCAATCGATAACACTAAGTCGATTATTAGTACTTCCCAAATTATAGAATTAAGGTTCTCAAAACATTTATTTAATTTGTCACTTATCAAAATATTCTGTTATTCCAAATTGTTTTAAGGGTATTTATTTTACAAAAAAAAGATTTTTCATGTTCCAAACTCACATTGATTCTTTAAATTCCATAAGGTTATAATGTGGACACACCATATTTCAAAAGCCACTTATAAAAGTATTCATTTATTTGTGAATCCATAAATCCATTTTCAAAACAAATTTAGTATTCTAATAGTTAGTCAAAACCTTGTACAATTGTATTTCCAAAATTTGAGATTTCAAATCCATAAAATCATTTATAAAGGTAATTAAACTACTTTAGAAAACATGTTTGATATTTAGAACTTAAATAAACTCTCTTTGCGAAATTATTTGTATACCAAACAAAGCACTTATACACATTCGCAAAATAGATAGATTTAGATTCATAAATTTCCAAAGCTTTGAATAAAAAAATGACACAAAGTCCATAAAGCACAAGAAATTCACTATTACATATCACAAGATTGTAACGACCAATAGTTTCATAAAGTTTGATTTTCATATCATCTCTAAACACAATTTATAACTTAACAAACCAATGAAATATACATATATATATATATCAAAAAGATCACGATAGAACATTCAAAGCACATTTAAACAATATCACAAACATAGCAAACAAATCATAGGTCGCACTAGATTTTCAGTTTTGAACTACCATTTCGACCTCTTTTTCCTAAGAATTTTCAAAAACATATAACATGAAACTTGTTCCTTAAAGTCTCAGATTTTCACGAGAAAAGGTTTTGCACCATTTGAATTTACCGTTAAAAAGTTATGGCGATTTTAGTTTTAGGTTTCAACTTAGAAAATCGACAGAGCAAAGCATGTGTATTAGTTTCAAACCCAATTTCGACCCTTTAAGTCATATAATTTGCAAAAAATTACAACATAAAAGTTGTTCCTTAATATCTTATCTTTCTAACAAAAAAAAGTATACTTAATTCGAATTTATGGTTAAAATGTTAGGCCATTTTACTATCAGATATCAACTCAGGAAATTAGAAATGGCTGTGTTATAACATCAGTTTCAAACTTAATTTAGACCCTTTAAAACATAGAGTTTCGAAAAATGATAAAAATAGAACTTATAGTGTATTTAAATATCTTTCTACCACAAAAAGAATGAACCTGTTCGGATCATTCTACACAAAGATATTACTGTTTTACTACGGCAATGTTCACAAATAAATTTCAGCAACCACTTTGCAAATTTCAACAATTCAATCAAATTACTCAAACCATTCAACTATTTATTGATACTTATCTCTCAATTCAAAGAATTAAGACTTAATAGAGATAGATATGTGAGTTTGCAACTCACCTCTAATCCAAAAGATGAAGAAAGCTTGCTAATTGATGAAGAACAAAGCTTTGAACACTCTATTGCTATTCTCATCTTCTACAACTCCTATATCCTCATAAAAATATCAAAAATCCCTCTCCTACCAATAATTTTAGAAATTAAAAACTAAAATAAACCTTAAATAAATGGTAGAATTGAATAGAGGAGATGAAAAGAAGTCTTACCCATATCTCCTTTTGATTTTAGAATTTTTCTATGAATTGATCTTGAATTTCTAAGGCCTAGGTTTTGAGTTTCAATTTCCTTTCTTCTTTTATTTCTTCCTGGGGAATTGCACGTACAGGAAAAAGGAGAATGATGGACCAAGTGATTAAGGGAGATGATAACTATCCTATTTCTTTTATAAAGGCTAGTGGGCTTATCCTAAGACAAAGGCCCAAACAAAATCAATAAATAGAAATACACTAACAAATTTCTATTTAGCCCAACAAACACTAATTTAAACTAACTCTAGTTTTATTATCTCCTAACACTAATTATTGTAATTAACAAAAAGATAAATTAATTATTAATCATTATATATTTTTTTAAATAATTATTATCCCATTATATTTGATGATAAAAAAATCCAATTTGTCAAATTAATTTTTTTCTTTATTTCTTACTAATAATTTATTTTAATTATCAAATGCTAAGAATTGATAACCAAACCAATTATTCAAAACAAATTTTAATTTCACAATTTATATTATAAAATCTCAATAAATATTAATTAACCATATTAATCGTAATTAATTAGACAATTAACAACAGGGTTGTTACAGAATCTCTCTTGGGGAATGGATACGAAATTGGATGGATACGAATAGAGTTGGATTTCTCAACAGTGATCGATCAATATCCTGACCATACGAACTCCGATTGACTTGAAATTTGGAACGTTGGCTTTCATAGCTTTGCTTGTCGTGTCATATCAATTGTAGCTTGATCTGGACTCAAGCAAAATTTATCAGTATCCATAGTGAACCTATGTATAACTGATCTCCAGAACAAACTGTCCTTGGTTTCTAGTCAAGTTCTTGGTGTCACGGCCTTGCCAAAAGGCGAGATAACAACCATAACGTTCGTGAAACCGGCAATACTTTTCGATTTATTTCTACTTCTTCGTAGGTTCTTTCGGAGGCGGCTTTCTATACTGCATGGTATTGCAAGTAGACAAATAGACATTCTTTAGAGATGTATTCAGTGGCGTGTAAGTTTCGTACATTAGAATCCTAGTCTTTCCTCTTCCAGAATACCTCTTTCATTCTCGGCTCCTATCTCTGCCATTCTTTTGCCGATTCGGTTTATTTTTGACATTCACTTGACCTTTTCCAGAACTTTCGGCTGACTGTTCATTGCAATGCTACTCTATACGCCTTCTCCACTTGGTTCCACAAAATTCTTCTTCCCTAAAGCATCTGGCTTCCTCTTTTCTTAAATACTGAGCCGCCTTTGCATAGAAATGCTCCAATGTTATGGGTGGCTTGCTAGCTAACAAGTCACCGAAATCACATTCTAGATCAATCCCTATTATTACTGCCATCAATATTGAGTGGTCATTTGAATTACTGATTTATGTGATAGTTGTATGGAATCTCTTCAAATAATCTTTCAGTGATTCTCTCAGAGCCTGGATCACACTGGATAGGGACATTACATCTTTGGGGTGAGTTGCATGCATATGGAACTACTCCACAAACTTTGTTGCTAAATTGTCAAATCTAGAGATCGACCGTGGAGGTAATCTCATAAACCACATAGTTGCTATTCTGGACAGAGTAATTGGAAAAAATCTACACTTGGTTGCATCATCTACTCGTGTGGAATTCATCATCCATTCATATCTCATGATATGCTGCATGGGGTCAGTTTTTCCTTCACAAACAGGCATCGACGGCATAGTGAACCTCCTTGGATATTCTGCATGTAAAATATTGTTAGTGAACGGGGTATGGTTTCTCGAAATATCCCAATCATCATTAGTTAAGCCTTGGCTTTCCCTTACTAGCTATCTAAGCGTAGTTGATAAGTTCGGCATTTGGATAGTCGAAGCCAAGCAGTAGTCGTGCTCCACCTTACGGGAATGGTCTGGTCGATGTCTACGGGTTGTTCCCTGCTTTCTTGGCTCGACATCCTTTCAATGTACATCATATGTGTTTACTTCATTTGCTTGAACTCCAGCACCCAGATTGATCGTAGCATCGTGGGTATGTAACCCTACCATCACCGGTTGATATCGTCCATCCAGAGAATGATCGGTACCGATCGTTCCAGATGGATCGACACGGCACTGATCATTGTCGCTCTGTCTGGAACGATTGGTGGAAGGCGGATCGATGCTTCAGCGTGGTATCCGTCCATTCTACGGTGTCTGCATTTGTGATAATCGTCCGATGAGCTTGAACATTTCGATGCAGAGTAAGGGGCAGGGTCCCTTCTTGCATTCTCATATTGTTGCTAACTGAGTTGGTTCATTAGATCAATATTGGCTAGAATCTATTGATTCAATTATCGACGGCTGTCCACTAGCTCTCTCATCAGATTCTAGAATTCAGCTCTTGTAATGGAATCAGCTGGATTTCGGACTTCAACTGGATTAGCATTCACATCCACTGGTTGATTGCTCAGGCCTCCTTATTGGATGCTAGCATTCTCGTTTCCTTCTGCGTTCCGAGAACTAGATCTAGTGTTACTAACCATGGTTGGTAGCTTTGCTTAGACTTTTGCAAATCTGAATAGAAAATGCAAGCTTCTTCAAGATAACTATGGATCTCCTTCGGAGGAATTGTGTAATCCAGTAGCAACAAAGGGATCCAGATAAGTTGAGAATCAAAGCTCTTAGCGAAAGCACCAAAATGTTTGCACCAACAGTGGGCACAAACACTCAAGAATAGAATAGTAGAGAGATAAATAAAGAATGATCAAAAATTAAATAGTGAGGATAAGTAAATAAGCAATCAGAATTAAGCAGTAACAAAGACACGAGGATTTATAGTGGTTCGGCATTGTGTGCCTACTCCACTTTGATGAATTTGCTTTATTGATCACTTGAAAATCTGATTACAATGAAGTAATAAAAATAGCACTTGATTACAATAAAGTCCAAAGTAGCAAGCAGCGTAAAGATCCTCTAAATGAACATAGAAGCTTTTATTTATAGGTGAAGATGACGAAATATCTCACTGGAAATTCGGCAGAAGACTCTCTAGATCCATAAGGGCCTACCAGAACGATCGCAAGTCCTAACTCGATCATTGGAATGATCGGTACCGATCGTTCACTTGGGCTCCAATGCACGTGCGATCGTTTCTATAAGCTCCCCCATGCCTCTAGTCCATACTCCTAAAGTTTGGTGTCATTCTAAGTTGTGGTTGGTGAGATATCGTCCAATCTTCATTGAATTGGACCGTTCATGCCGAAATAGTACGATCGTTCATGAATGATGTACACCGATCGTTTTGACTTGCACATTTCGATATGCGATTGTATTTAGGGACTCCTCTCTCTAATATATTTATTCTGTGAGTTTCAAGTGTGTTGGACTTGTAGATTTTGAGATATCAATCGATCATCGTTGAATTGAGCTATGCAATCGATACGATATGATCCATAGTATTGAATATGGATCGTGTATGATCTATCTTCAGAGAATTGTTAACTTCCATACTTTAAGTGTTTTATTAAGTTCGCCTTTGGTTTCTGCTTTACTACTGCTTGGTATTATCATTTAAACCTGATATGTAGGCTTCATGATCATTAATCTGATACATCGATCTTTACGACCATTGAGTATGTCTCATCCGATTGGTCCAAATATAGCTGGGCCAAAAGACCAGATAATAATGAATGTATAATCTTAAGTAGAACTGCAAGAAACCTAACTTAGATTTAAGGAACAAGTACACGCGTGTTGTACATACATCTCAATTTCAGATGTTTTCGACATTGAATAATGATGGTGTTTCGTAAGGAATATATTATTCCTTAAATGGATATCACTTAGGGATATATATATATATGTATGTATGTATGTATGTATGTATGTATATCTGTGTGTGTATGTGTGTATGTGTGTGTATTATAGATTATGAATCCTTAATATACAAGTTGTCTTCTGCCATTTATATATTAATAGATTGCTTTCCTACTCTTTAATTGTAGATATTCTTCAAGCTAGGGATGTTATGTATAGTACTATTAAAATATTAACTAGAAGAGTTAAGATACATGTATGTATTTGTTGATATTACTCAAGGTACATGCATTATACTTACGCTGTCATGAAATGATGGGCATGATTGAATAATCTCTTTTGATTTGTAGATATCTTTAAGGTCTAGAAGAGATTAGGATAAAGGCTACATGTTAGGAATTGTTTATAATACAACAGATAAAGTGTTATCCATCGATTGCGGACCTATGATTTGTTGAAAATACTCAAGGTCGGAATCCCAACCATGCAAGCCCTAACAACCACTAGAGAAATAAAAAGTTTTCTACTGTTGGGCGTGTTCTCACCCAGAAGACCTCGAGACCAAGAAGCTTAATTCAACCATCCAGGCTTGCCTAAACTCATTCGGCATTCTCGTTCTCCAGGGCCCATTCGGCAGGAACTCATTCGGTATCCATGCCTCGTAGAAACCCATTCGGCAGTCTCAAGAAGCCACTACCGGACCAACCTCTCCTAGCTCCTACCGGACCAACCTCTCCTAGCTCCTACCGGACCAAGCTCCTACCGGACCAAGCCACTACCGGACCAACCTCTCCTAGCTCCTACCGGACCAAGCTCCTACCGGACCAACCTCTCCTAGCTCCTACCGGACCAAGCTCCTACCAGACCAAGTTTCTTCCTCCGAACCAAGTACCACCGGACCAGCTCTACCAGGCCAGATTGCGTCAGCCCAGGCCCACCAGCTGGTATATACCTCCAAGACCTCTACCCCCAGCCTCACTCTATAAATAGAGGGGCAGGGGTACAACAATGGGGGACAAGGTTTGAGAGCTCAAGCACGGATAGAACTTTCAAACAACTTTCTTTTTACTAGTATCAAAGCTTTGTACTTGTAATCAAAACAAGAGAAAAGAAATAACATATAAAGTGGACGTAGGCACATTCAGGCTGAACCACTATAAATCTGCGTGTCTTTTTTACAGTTTAGCCCCTGCTTTTCATATATTTGCATGAATCCCCAAAATTACTAAGAACAACATAAGATCTACTAAATCATACGACTTTGAGGTGTTTGTCCATTTTTTGTGCAAACATTTTTGGTGCTTTCATTGAGAGCGGAGAAGCTCGAAGCTTCAGCTTCATCCACTTAACAGCTTTCCTAACAGCATCGTTCGCTACTTGGAAAACATGCCTCCCAAACAGAGAAAAGATGTTAACAAAGGAAAAAACATCGCATCCAGCAGTCTTCCAGATCCAACTGTCATGAATCAAGTAAATCGTCCTCCTCCAGCAACAGTAACAAATGAAGAACAGGCTAACCCAACCACTCCTGCCACAGAACAGCCTACAGCAATTACTAGAGCAGATCTGGACAGAGTTGTGGTTGAAGTAACTAACCGCTTCACGTCCCAGCAGGAAGCCTTGGTGGACCATCTCATGTCACGCTTAAGGGACGCTGAAGAATCCAACCGCAACACTGAATCATGGGGCGAGTCCCAGTCGGGAGGATCTCAGAGACAACAAAGATCTTCCTTCTTCGAAGGAGCTAACGGCAGAAGTAGCCATGGTAGGAGCCAAGACCGAGCACAGCCCGAAGTTAGGCCTAAGGAAACGTTTGGTACCGAACCCAACGGGGGAGGTACCGGGCAAAGGTCAACTGTAGCTGAGCCTGTCATGCTGCCTAACCACAGAAACGCCAGTAAACGGGGCCGAGCTAGAGTCCAGCCCGAGGTTGGACCCGAGGAAGTGCTTAGATCAGAACCCGGCAGGGAAAGATCGAGGCAAGGGCCAACTGTAGCTGACCCTAGCATGCTCCCAGAAGATCAAAGGCAGCCACTGGAAAATATGAGGGATAATAGACGATACCATCCCTACAGGTCATCTGGACGGAATCAATCCCACAGAACATAACCAAACTCATTTCTATCTGCTCCAAGTTCTGATGAAAGGATGGCACGCTTATTCAGAGAGTGTGTCCAACGGGAGCAAAGAGATCGAGGGATAGGCGCTAGGGTAACCAGCCCTTTCGCCCGCAATATCGAAATTGCTATCACCCCCCGAGAATGGAAGATGCCAACAATGGAACCCTACAAAGGAACCTCCGATCCCGTTGTACACTTACAGAGGTACACGCAGCATATGCTCATGAGTGGGGCAACAGAGGGAGTACTGTGCAAATGCTTTCCGCTCTTCTTAGCAGATCTTGCTACCTCCTGGTTCTGTCATCTACCCCAGGGATCCATCAGCTCGTGGGAGATGTTGAAAGAAAAATTTATCAGTCAGTTCCGCATTCATGTGGAGCAACCTAAGGATGCTTATTCCTTATCCAGCGTCAAACAAAAACCTGGAGAGAAGCTGCAGCAATACCTAACCAGATTCAACGCCGCAGCAGCCGCAGTCCAAGATGCCGATGAGAAGCTTATCCTAATGGCCCTCTGCAGTGGTGTGCATCTGGACACTAAATTTGCTAGAAGGTTGACCAAAGAAAAACCAGCTACTTTACCCGATTTCTTCCATGAAGTCGGGAAATACATGAGGCTTGAGGATGCTGTCGTTGAGGGGCAGTCAGGACAGCAAAATAAGACAACCCATGGCAACGCCCCTACTGTGGCAAGGGACGTTCGAAGAAATGATTCCAGAGACAATGCTGGGGGCAAGAAGGGAGAAAAGCGCCTATATCGGCCAGGACCAAGATTCGACACTTACACTCCTTTGAACGAGACCGTCGAAAATATCTTCCTTGCCACCCAAGGCAAAGTTAGATACAAACGCCCACCATACAAGAAGGAATCAGATAACGCACAAAAGTCTGGAAAGTTCTGCCGCTTCCACGAATCTCACGGGCATGATACCAACGAATGCCATCATCTCCGAGATCTAATTGAGGAACACATCAGAAGAAAGAAACTGGAACGTTATGTAAAAGGTCAGGACAGGACCCCAGCTCCTGCCAATGAAAACCCAAGGCTACCCTCACCAGGGGCCGACAGAGGAAACCGCAACGCTAGCAGCTCTAGTCAAGAAAAGATAGTGGTCCATACCATCTCAGGAGGGCCACACATCGTAGACAGAAGCTGGAAAGAGATGGAAAGGTACGGAAAGTCGCTTAGAGACAATAAAGACTATGTCAATTCGGTTATAGAAGAACGCCACCCGAAGCGGAAAGAAAGTGATGACATCACATTCGGTAAGCGTGACCTAGAAGGAAGGCAGTACCCTCACATGGATCCCATGGTCATCTCTGCCCAACTTGGTCCCGCCGAAGTTTACCGAATCCTGGTAGACACTGGAAGCTCAGTAAACATCCTGTTCAAACACGCATTCGACAAAATGAAGCTATCAATGAAGGATGTATCTCCCTGCGATAAACCACTACACGGCTTCACTGGAGATGCGAAAATGCCCCTCGGGCAACTGGACCTCTTTGTTGAGATTGGAAGCCATCCCCGCTCCGCTGTACGGAAACAGACGTTTGTGCTAATAGAAAACCAGTCGGCCTACAACGCCTTCTTAGGAAGGCCATCCTTGTCTGACTTCCAAATTGTCTTAGCCCCATGGTGCCTAAAGATGAAATTTCCAACAGACAATGGAGTAGGGGAAGTGGAAGGAGATCAGGACGTTGCTCGAGACTGCTATGTGACTGAACTTCGCAACAACCAAAGAAAGGATAAAGGGAAGGGTGTAGAGATTGCCCTCTGCACAAAAGGTCTAGAAGCATAGCAACTAAAGAAAGCCCCTCCTCTTCGATATACCAGCGACCCTTTCAATGAATTAGATCCTAGGGACAAAGAGGAGGAGGCCACCGCCGAGCCTGCAGAGGCTATGGAGTTTATATCTGTAGACAAGCACGACTCAAGTAGACTATTGAAAATTGGGTCCCAACTAAAAGCCGAATTGAAGGAACAACTCATCGATTTTCTCCACCACAACTTGGATGTATTCGCTTGGTCACACGCTGACATGACTGGAATCTCCCCCGACATAGCATGCCATGTATTAAACATTGATCCTACCAAGGCGCCTGTAAAACAAAAAAAGAGAAGTATGGGGGCAGAGCGATCAGCAGCCCTCGATGAAGAAGTAAAGAATCTACTCGCCAATGACTTCATACGAGAAGCTATCTACCCGGAATGGATTGCCAACCCGGTGCTGGTAAAAAAGGCTAATGGGAAGTGGCGAACCTGCATTGACTTTTCCAACCTAAACGACGCATGCCCAAAGGATTGCTTCCCACTTCCCAGAATCGACCAACTTGTAGACAGCACAGCCGGGCACGAACTCCTATCTTTTATGGATGCATACTCAGGATATAACCAAATTCCTATGCATGCTCCCGACCAAGACCACACTAGTTTCATCACCGACCGAGGTTTATACTACTACAAGGTAATGCCTTTCGGACTTAAAAATGCAGGAGCCACCTACCAGCGCCTCGTCAACAAGATGTTTGCAGGGCTAATAGGACAAACTATGGAAGTATATGTGGATGACATGCTGGTAAAGTCAAGGAAAGCCAAAGATCACGTAAGCCACCTAGGCAAGATGTTTCAAGTACTTCGACAATATGGAATGAAGTTGAATCCACTAAAATGCTCCTTTGGAGTGTCATCAGGAAAGTTCTTAGGATTCATCGTTCATGCCAGAGGGATAGAAGCAAACCCTGAACAAGTCCGAGCGCTAAGGGATATCAAGATACCTTCCACCCGAAAGGAAATGCAAAGCCTAAATGGAAAAGTGGCCGCCCTAAGCCGATTCATCTCCAAGGCAACGGACAAGTGCGTCCCCTTTTTCGAAGCTCTAAAGAAAGACAAAGGAAAGTTCGAATGGACTGACGAATGCTTAACCGCTTTCCTTAACCTAATCGAACACCTCCAAAAACCACCGGTACTCTCGACTCCAAGCGAAGGCGAAGAATTATACCTATACCTTGCTGTGTCATCTCACGCCCTAAGCGCTGCCTTGGTAAGGGAAGACAACCACACGCAGCGGCTACTGTACTTCGTCAGCAAAAGGTTTACTGGGGCAGAAGTCAGATATCCTAAACTTGAGAAGCTAGCATACTGTTTACTAATCACATCACGAAAGCTACGTCACTATTTCCAGTCCCATTCCATCAAAGTTCTGACTGATCAACTACTGAGGCAGGCACTCCATCGTCCCGACACTTCTGGACGACTACTTAAATGGTGCATTGAACTAAGTCAGTATGATATCACCTATCACCCTCGCACCGCCATCAAGGGACAAGCCATGGCTGATTTCATTGTAGAATTCACTACCAACGAAGATAAGGAGAAATTGGAAATAGCAGAAGATATCAAGTGGAATCTCTTTGTGGATGGTGCATCAAACGAACAAGGCTCGGGGGTAGGTGTGGTAATAATCACTCCCAGGGGAAACAAACTGCACTACGCTATAAGGTTGGAGTTCGCTGCCACCAACAACGATGCAAAATATGAAGCAGTGATAGCTGGACTAGAAATTGCCATAGAAATCGGAGCCAATTCTTTGTGCCTTCACAGCGATTCTCAACTTATTGTTAATCAAATACTAAAAGAATTCCAAGCTCGAGAAGAACGACTCATAGCATATCTAAAGAAGACCAAGTTACTTCTCAGCCGATTGGACCACTACTTAGTCAAACACATCCCTCGGGAGGAGAACCGAGAGGCCGACGAATTGGCAAAGCAAGCAAGTGTGAGAGACATCACCATCTTCGGGGCAGTAACCATCTCAAAGCAACTGGCCCCAAGTTTTGAGCAAGTGAATCTGAGAGCTGCAACCGAAGAAGCAACTTGGATGACTCCCATCCGAGACTACCTACAAAGTGGCACTCTACCCAACGGGCATAACGAAGTCAAGAAAATCTTGAGGAAAGCATCCCGCTACACAATACAAGAAGACATCCTCTATCGGCGCGGATTCTCTAACCCGTTATTAAGGTGTGTCGCTGGGAGAGAAGTCAAGGAAATCTTATCCAACATCCATCAGGGGAGCTGCGGAGATCACACCGGAGGGCAAACATTAGCAAAAAAGATACTCCGATACAGATATTTTTGGCCCACCTTGAGCAGGGATGCCTTAGATTTCGTCAAGAAGTGTGACAGATGCCAAAAATTTGCTAAGATCCCGCGGCTACCAACAACTGAGATTACTCAAATGACCAGCCCTTGGCCCTTCGCAATATGGGGAATTGACTTAATCGGCGAGCTGCCGATGGGCCGAGGCGGGGCCAAATATGCTATAGTGGCAGTTGATTATTTCACCAAATGGGTGGAAGCGGAACCTCTGAATAAAGTATCTTCAGCAAAAGTTATTAACTTCTTGATCAAAAATGTTCTGTGCAGGTACGGAGTCCCACTCAAAATCATATCAGACAATGGACTTCAGTTTGACAGCGAGGAATTCGCCAACTGGTGCCGAAAGCACGGAATTCATAAAAGCTTCTCATCCGTAGCATATCCCTAAGCAAACGGACAAGTCGAAGCAGTCAACAAAATTCTAAAAACTCTGATCAAAAAGAAGCTCGAAAAGTCAAAGGGCGCTTGGGTGGATGAACTCCCTACGGCACTGTGGGCCTACCGCACATCTTTCAGAACATCAACGGGGCACACTCCTTTCTCTTTGGCATATGGATCGGAGGCTATGCTCCCAGTTGAAACCATTGTGCCTTCCCACCGTAGGATCCACTATAACCCGGAAGAGAATGAAGAGCTCCTCCACATGTCTTTGGATCTAGTCGAGGAGAGAAGAAATGATGCAGTCCTTAAAACAGCAGCCCACAAGCAGAAAGTGGCAGCGCAATACAACTCCAAAGTCAAGCATCGACCTTACAAGAAGGGGATCTTGTCCTCAAGCGAATCTTCCCTCGCCCCGGAGCACTAGACCCCATCTGGGATGGACCATATGTAATTCATAAAGATCTCCACAATGGAGCTTATATTTTGTCAACAGTGGACGGAGAGGTGTTCCAGAGGGCATGGAACATCCAGCACCTCCGTCGATACTTTTCTTAACTTGTACTGCCCATATGAAGTGAATTAACAAAGAGAATCAGTGGACGTAGGCCTTTTCACGCCAAACCACTTTAAAAAAAACTTTGTCTCTTTTTTTTTAACTTGTTCCTTTATATCTTGGCTACTTGTTAACTTTATCCTTTTCTGTTGAACAAAATCCTATGCGTATAGCATTTCCACTCAAAGCACTCCACGGCGCAACTTCACCTGGGCAAAACCTAACAGGTACAATGTGAATATATGCCCTCGCCAATGAGACACTTTTGCTCCAGCATCCCTCTGCTGCGGGTTAACTCATTGCTCGCGACGGCCCTTAAAGCCAACTGTAATGAGCCGATTATAAGCCACTGAGAAGGCCGACTATAGCCGAGGCAGCTCATTACGGCGTTAGGCTCGCCGGCAACTGTGAACCAACTATAAGCCCCAACATAAGGTGTGGCCAGCCAGGGGCAGTTCAAAGTTGACGATCGGCACCCACGCTAGCCGACCACAGTAAATCGAATAATACCCACGATTACGGGCCATAATGGCCCGGGTAGTTACTGTGCGCGATCTCGGCTCCGATGTGTCTTGAGTGCGGCTGTGGTAAAAAAGAATTAACTCCCCGCGGAGGCGTAAGATGGGTGACAAATGTCTCCAAGACCCACAGCTAGGGAAAGTGACTACAAAACCCGTTTGCCACGAACTTAAGCACATCGAAGGCCTTCCGTGATTGGAAGTTTTACTTTTTCACATATTTCAATTTTACTTAAAAAGCTTTTCTCCTATCCTCTATAACGGTCCCTAAAGTACAGGATGTAGAGTAGGAGATACCAGCCAATGGGTGTAGGGACTCACGATTGGATGGCAAGGCACTCGACTGCATTCCATGCTCGGTCATACAAGATGTTCAAAACTGCCATCTACGATTAAAACATAAAAGGCGGTATTTTCTTCTTTTGTGTACAAATACATGACTATAATTTGTTCTCACCACACGCTAATATTACAAGTCATGAAATTATGTTTTAAAACCAGAACCTGACATCAAACACAATTCAATTACAAAAATATGCATAGCTATATTTCTCATACGACATGTCAAAATAGCAACAAACATTCGGAAGACGACAAAATCAGCTTAAGTTGAAGAATTACACATCAAGAATAGAGCAATTTATTACAAGTAGCAAAAGAATTACAACTTAAAAGTTACTCTACTGTTTTAAGACTAACATATACGACCATGTCAAGTCTACAAAAAGAATTTTCCAGGTCTGATCAAGGGGCCGGCTGCATTGGAGTTTTATCCTTGTCCTGTTGACCACCTGTCCAGTCAGATAAAGGATTCATTAGTGATAAGCAACCAAAGTTAATGGAGAGACTAAAAAGGAAGACTTACCAGCACCTGCTTCTTGACTATCCTGGTCGTCATCCTCTACTTGCACACCTGCCTCCTCAGCAGCAAGCAACCGCATACCCTCCTTCACCGCCACCTTCTCCTCCTTGGTGAACTGGGCAGTGACCACATCCATGCTGAAGGCCACACCACCCTCTTTATCCGCATCCGCCCTAGCTTCCTCCAGAGCCCGAAGATAAATCTTAGCCATGACCCTAGGATAATCATCCATCCAGGATAGGTTGCCCTGCTTCCAAGTTCGGAAGTACATGTCCTGAAGCATTTCATCCATCATCCCCTCATTCTCCTCAAACTCCCTCATCCGGGCCTCGGAAGCCGACAACCTTCCAACAGCAGCTTCTCTCTCCAAACGGTATCTCGAGCAGTCAGCCTGAAGGGATTTCCGCATCGCCTCCATCTCCTCCTTCAGCCTAACCTGAGCAAGCTCTACGGCTTCAAGCTTCCCCGACAGCTCCTCTACCCGCTCAAGATCCGCCCTCCGAACCTCATCCATTGTCGAGATGGCCATATTTATCTGCTCCTTGTAGGCAGCCTCCATCTTCCGCAGTTCTGCCTTACTAGCCTCCTCCATAGCCTTCCTCAACCGCCCGGAGGCAGCCTCATGCTGAGAAATCTGAATGGCCTGATCAGCGAGCTGTTTGGCCTGGTCCGAAACCATCAATCTTAGTCGGATGTTGGCACTCCCAATCTCCTCTCCAGCCTTAACCAGCCGGGCATGATGCCCCATCAGCTTCCTAGTCTCCTCCGCCACCCGATCAATATTAGCCTTGGCCTCGTCTCCCATGGTGACTACCCGAGTAGTAAGTAGATCGATATCTAAGGACTTAGCCTCATCAAGCACCCGTACCATGGGATTGCGGGGAAGAAGGTGCTCACCAGTAACTTCGTCAAAGATAATATCATGGGAACTTGGACCCAGGTCAGGATGACCGCAAATGGATTCCGAGCCAAGTCAGGACGATCAATCTGAGTGACGGTAGGATTTTCAGACGGGTGCGGAGAAAGTACGAACTCAGTATCCTCCTCCGTGATATCATGAAGAGGCTGAAATGGAGGCTGAGGACCAAGTGAAGATTCAGATAAGGGATGGCTCCTCTTTCTCTTTTTAATGCCCTCGTCAATAACCCCGAGAAGAGGACGGTAGCCGACTACATCCCCGGAACGGTGGGCCGAAGGCTTCGGCTTGGCGGAAGCTTTGGAGAGCTTGTACTGTTCAAGCCTGTGCCGAAGATCTGAGGCCTTGGCCGTTTTGCCTACTCCTGATATGAAGAAAAAGTATCACAAGCATGCATTGATCTATAATTCGAGAAAACACGGGAAATTAAAAGGTAAAAAGAAAGGAAACACATCTGAGGTTGTACAAACCCTGGGGAGGAGTAGGATACTGCAATAAGTCCTGGATTTCATTCCAGGACGGGAGCGGGTCATAAAATATTCCTAAGTCCCTATCATAAATGGAGCCCGCAGGAGTCAAAAGTTCACCTTGAGTCGTCGAAGCCACCTTGGTTGGAATAGTCTGAGGAGGCTCGCTTGCGCCAGTTCCAGCCTTGTCAGCTTTCCCAGTTTTCTCTATCAAAGCCGGTTCCCCATCCAGCCCCTCAAAAGCTTGGTGGAATACATCATCCGTCCACTCCTGAATCTCGCCCGCTTGCCCATGAAGCAAGGCCCTGATGCCATCACCACCTTCCCAGTCACCTCCACTCTCGCCTCTTTCCTCCTCTATGTCTTCCTCCTCTTGGGTAAGTGGACAATTGCTAGGGGAGGGACCGTCCGACTTCTTAAGTTTCTTACCGCCGACGGCTGGAGGTTTTGTGAAAGGTTTCCTCTTGCTACTCTCTACCGTGACACCTCCCTTAGCCTGAGCAGCCGCCCTCTCCTATGCCGTTTCCCTCAGCTTGACTACTGACTGCTGTGGAAGAATTAAGTTATACTCTAGAAGGGTCGTGTTTCTGATCAGGTAGGCAGATGACCTATATCTCCCGAGAATAGCTTCTATCTCAGCCGCCATCTGAACCAGGCGATCAGTCTCCACAACTGCAAAGCCACCTGTTACTAGCAAAAATGAAGACGTATGAGAAGAAGTCTCGCAAACCAGAATGGAAATTATAAATAGAGTGTAGACTTACATCCAGAGGTGAAACGCCTAAAAGAAACTGAGTCGTCCCTGACGAAGAACCACTCCTTCTTGAACATGCTGAATTTAGAATACAGATCCAAGACCGGCTTGAAGGTCACAGCTGACTCCAAGCTAATGTATGGGGACCCCTTCTTATAGCCCCTCAGATTATATAGATACCGGATCTCCCGGTTGGAAGGAGCACGACCATACTTCCTCTGGAAAATGACGAAGAGGCTCACCAATATAGCATAGGAGTTGGGTTGAAGCTGGAATGGGGCCACCTTTAGATATGTGAGGAAGCTGGCTATCCAAGCATTAAGAGGAGGAATGGCGCCACACATGCAGTGGTATCTGCTATAGGCGAAGTACCCTTCAGGAGGATCGTACGGCATAACTTCTCTCCCTGGCAACAGCAAGTGTGCCCTATCAATTCCAAAAGATCGGGAAATGACATCAAGCTGCTCCTCCTTGAGGGAGCTAGGAAAGCAATTGGGCGGGGAGTTCAGAAGTTCCTGAGGGCCGTACCCGTCCACTAGTGATCTCGGGACAGGTCCGTGACGTTCTGGATTCGGCTGAGCTGGGGGCACGGCAGAGGAACCTCCTTCGCCCCCGGATTTCTTTTTATCCGATCGAGTTTCTGCTTTGCGAGACATTATCTGCAACATGGAAAAGACAGGTTGTTAAAACAGAGGATATAAACAGGCAAGTTTCTCAAGTCCATCCAATGAAACAAGTCCATTCGGTATCCCCGTGCTATAGCCCATTCAGCATTTCCAACGTCATCCGGTTATAATAAATCATATGACCACATCCGGCATTCCCAACTCCATCCGGCTATACAGGTATACGACTCCCTTCGGTAAACCATTCGTCCAACATAGAAAGGATCTCACCTGATTTAGTGAAAGTAGGGGATTTGATTCGGCTACCACGTTTGATTCGGCTACCACATTTGATCCGGCTACCACGTTTTGATTCGGCGAAAGTAAGAATTTGATCCGGCAAGGACAAGTCTTTAGTTCGGCAGGTAGGAAATAGCAAAGGCGTACGGTCCCTACTTATAGACAAAAGGACACGACCGGACCATCTGGTTCGGTATCCAAGGACCAAATGAAAATGTCAAACAAAGCACGCCATATTCGAGAATATGCCCCCACTTTGGGGGGCAAATGTTGGGCGTGTTCTCACCCAGAAGACCTCGAGACCAAGAAGCTTAATTCATCCATCCAGGCTTGCCTAAACTCATTCGGCATTCTCATTCTCCAGGGCCCATTCGGCAGGAACTCATTCGGTATCCATGCCTCGTAGAAACCCATTCGGTAGTCTCAAGAAGCCACTACCGGACCAACCTCTCCTAGCTCCTACCGGACCAACCTCTCCTAGCTCCTACCGGACCAAGCCACTACCGGACCAACCTCTCCTAGCTCCTACCGGACCAAGCTCCTACTGGACCAAGCTCCTACCGGACCAACCTCCTACCAGACCAAGTTTCTTCCACCGAACCAAGTACCACCGAACCAGCTCCACCAGGCCAGATTGCGTCAGCCCAGGCCCACCAGCTGGTATATACCTCCAAGACCTCTACCCCCAGCCTCACTCTATAAATAGAGGAGCAGGGGTACAACAATGGGGGACAAGGTTTGAGAGCTCAAGCACGGATAGAACTTTCAAACAACTTTCTTTTTACTAGTATCAAAGCTTTGTACTTGTAATCAAAACAAGAGAAAAGAAATAACATATAAAGTGGACGTAGGCACATTCAGGCTGAACCACTATAAATCTGCGTGTCTTTTTTACAGTTTAGCCCCTGCTTTTCATATATTTGCATGAATCCCCAAAATTACTAAGAACAACATAAGATCTACTAAATCATACGACTTTGAGGTGTTTGTCCATTTTTTGTGCAAACATCTACGTTTTTCTTAGGATTTTGAAAAACATAAAAATCTATTAGGATCCTAACTAGAAACTGAAATGAATACATTTAACCTTTCTAATATTGTAATAATACATTTGACCTTATTTATCCCTTGCTCCCGTTACTATCACGCCTAGTAGCTTTAATGCTAAGAAGCCTTTGTTTGTTATTCTCTAATAGGCCATGTAATGTCGATGCTTACTTGTATAGGTCTTTTGAAATTAAATGCATTAACGGGGTTTCGATTCCACCATCAGATGTTATTGAAGTAGGTTCTTTGTTATGGAGGACTACTTGTCGGTTTCATTTTGGATAAAGACCACCTTTTGGCTTCGTAAAAATATGTTTCGATGTAAAGATGGAAATTGAAAGGGAAAATCGCTATGAGATATGATAATGCATTGTTCCTTTTTGTGTTCAGTGCTTTGAATATCGTCAGAAAGTCCTTAAGGCAGAGCTAGTCGCCCTTAATAATAAGTCATTCGTTATTATGGAATTGTCTCCTTCTATTTACACTAGTAATGTACATGTTCTCTCTATTCCTGTTATGGTACATTTAAACAAAAATTCCATCTATTCATTCATCCTTGGTTGTAATTAATTGGTTAGAAAATATAATTATATAATTGTTTTATTTTGATGTAGCCACTATTAAGCGGGATAGACTAGTATATGCTAGGGCATTAATTGAGGCTAAGCCAGATAGATTGTTGCCGTCAGTTCTATGTGCATAACCTACTCTGGACATATAGCAGATGTTGATGTTAATTACATTTGGAAGCCTCTTATATGTACCTATTGCAAGTCCTTTGGACACTCGGTTGATGCTTGCTTGTGCTCTTTTCAGCCTTCTCCTATGGAAGCTCTTCCTAGGCCTACAAAGAAATCATGGATTCCAAAGTCAATGAGCACTCCTACCATTTATGATACTGATTCTCTTGTGCAACAATTGTATGCGATTTACTTGGTTTTTACTGATAAGGTTTCCACCGTTAATCCCACTACAAATTCTTTCCTGTTTCTGAGACTCTTCGGTGTGGTGTTAAGTGGCTAGCTGTAATGATCCGAATTTTTGACCCTAGCATATCGACACTAAATACATCTACGGTATTTGTGTGCCGAGTACCCAAGTGCCGAAAAGACATAAAGTCAGGGTAAATTAAAAACAAGAAAAGAAGAACACAATATCAGAATCTCACAATGGAATGGTAATATATAGTATCAAAGGAACAATACAAAGGATTACTTTGAATATAGAAGAAATATCAGAGTTACTAAAACCTAAGTACAATAATTAGCCTGAACTGTTATAACTGCCTGTCCTCACAATGCTGATATATACAATTCAAAAATGCAGCGGAAATAAGAATACTACAGAAGGAAATCATCCTGCTCTTCTCCATAAGCTTCAAGGTGTCTGTAGCTAAATCTGGAAACATACACGGAACTGATCTGAGCATTATAAGAAATTAATACCCGGATCAGTTTGGTAAACCGACATGAGAAACTCAAGAAATATGCAATAAGTAATAGTAACCACTGAGACCGTACGGATTCCTATAATGGATTTCCCCTTAAAGAAACAAATCATTCATTAACTTTAACACATAGTAATATGATTGATAAAGTCTACAGTGTAGCACAAAAATCATATCAAATAGCTGTTGTGTGAACACCACAACAATAATAGGTATACAACCAATACTACTAAAGTGTGTTCGCATAGTGGATTTTCCATGGAGATCTCCTCGATCTGACCGCATTCGAACTCCATGGCAAGGATCAGGAACTGTTAATCGACGGAATTTCTATGGAGTTAGAAAACCACCAAAAAAATTCGAATTAAATTTACCGCAAGCGCACGGCGTACACTTTGTAGTAGGTGGTGAATACGGGTTGATCCGCAGGGAATTGTTAGAGTTTAAAAATCTATTCAATCAAATTAGACCAAATGTAGGAGAAATTGTTAACTAGAAATAAAATGAAGCTAAAATAGAATAAAAATTTGATTTAAAAACTATTGAACTAGAGAACAATTTAGAGGCAAATCCACTCTCATATTTTTGTAAATCAACAAACAAACAATTTATGATCTCTAGTTTTGATATTAAGTGAAATATTGTTGTATTTGTCATAAGTATGGTTTGTTTATGTTATTAATTAACATAACTCAAACCATCAAACTATAATACAACAAATTAACCACTTATAATTCTCATGAAAATGAAGCCAAAGCAAAAGCTATTTTAAGTATGATATATTTACTATTGTAACTAGTAATATAGATCATCAAATTTCATTTTTACTTTAATTTCACAATCAAAAATGGATAGCAAATGATGATGCAAATTGTATTTATGTTGAATAAGAATAGCTCATTTGCATAAGCAATATAAGCTATCAAACTCACTTGTATAAACTTGCATCAAAATTGACTTTCATGAAGCACAAACAAAGAGATCATAAATCATAAAAAATGTTGAAATTACATAATATTTGAGAGCTTCATTACCCCTAAATTGAAGGGGTTTAGCTACTCATTTGTGTTATGCAATCAACACATGTAAGTTTCAACATTGAAAATGAAAGAAAGTAGAGAATAAACAAAGAAAAAGAAGATTAACTACAAGAAGAAAATTGATTAGACTAGTGCATAAATGTAAATCTAAGCTATGGACATTAAGAGAAAGAGAGCATAGAAATAAACATTAAAAGCATGTAGACAAGAGAGGAAAAAGAGGCTTGGAAGCCATGTTTATTTCATATAACATTGAGCTTACAATTTGATCTCTTAATTTCTTAAGTAAAATGAAAGAGTAGATGATAGTTTCATGTACATAAGAGGGTTATTTAAACATGCATAAAACCCTAATTCTATTTTTAGGGGGCTTCCCAAAATACCCCTTAGGAAGTGTGGAGGCCAAGTAATCATTAGCTTCTACTAATCATCATTTAAGTGTACATAAAGCCATTAATTCCATGAGCATATTCATTAGCCTCTAATTTGTACATTAAGGTAGGTGGGTAGGTGGGGTCCTCTATGATCTTCACTTTGAATTATTTCCCTCTTCTTTCCTTTGTATTCATTTGTGCATGCATGTATCTTCCTATAAGCCTCTTTCATATGCATCCAAATTCCTATAAAAATCATCAAAAATGTCCAAGTAAAAATTCTCAAATTTACACATGCACAAAAATGACCATTTTCCCCTAAATGAAGATGAAAATATGATGGTTTGAAAATAATTGAATTTTGGTTTTAACATGTACAAATGCCCAAATATGATGTTTATTTAAATAAAAAGAGATAAAATATGGATGTTATTATACGCACATCAAATACCCCCACACTTATCTTTTTATTCGTCCTCGAATAAAGGAAAACTAAGATAAATCTGTTTTCGTAGGGAGCACGATTACATTGAGCGTATGCAACAAGCCGTTAAACCTCTGGGTGTCCCTAGTAGGACGAGTGTTGTCTCGTGAGGGTTTTCAACGGATACTACCCACAAAATCCAGATGCAAAATGAAAATATTTACAAAATGCAAGATTTATTTACAATGGGATGAATGCAAGTTCTTGAAAATATTTACAAATGACGGATTTACTCTTAAATCGACACAAAGAAGTTAAATATAACTCTTGGTCATTATCTTGAAAATTTAAGTCATTTACTCGTCAAAATTTCCAACAAAAATCAAGTCATCATAACAAATAGACAATAGTTTAACTCATTGTTTCGGTTGATAACAAAGTGTAATTATGAAATAAATCCTTAGTTGATTATCAAAGTTTGTCAAAGTGGTATTCTCGTTTCTTTTCAATAACAAGTTAAATCAAACAAGTTAAAATGGTGCTTGGATTTTAATTGCTTTCTCTCTCTTACTTGAAAATTTCATTGATATTGACAATATTTACATATGCCTAACTCAGGTAAACTGAGGCCAGATATATTACCCGTGCACTACCTTGCGGACTGATGTGAGGGGAATACAGAGCGTGGCGAGTGAACACACAAGTGTGAACACTTATCGACTGTAGGCGTTATTAAAAAGAATATTTATATACATACACCTAACTCAGATATACCGATCATGCACTGCCTTTCGGGCTTACGTGAGGAGGGTACAGAGCATGGCGAGTGAACACACAAGTGTGAACACATGACTCTAGGTGTTAAAAATATATACACATATATACAAATGTTTTTTTAGAAAGAGAGAGTTTTGCAAGATCATCTTAGCACCATTTAACTTAGAAGATAAAAATGTTATATCCTTTACTTTAAATTTACCATTTTTTAAAACAAAAATTTTCAATTAGAATATACTTCATAATTAACACATATAATCCTTCCTATATACTAGTTAAACCATTATCATTTGTAATCAAACTTCATTTTTATTATTGTTAAGACAAATAAATTTTCAAAAATTTCAATTTATTAACCAAAACTTATACTTATCCCATAGTGTTTCCTCAGAAATAAATCAAAATGCTAAAAAGAAAATCTTTTTGAAATTTTGAGATTTTTTTTAAGTTAAAAGAAAATTGAAAGTTCAAAAATGCCATGAAACTAAAAAAAATGAAAATGAGACTCCCCCCACACTTAATTTTGACTGTGTCCCCACAGTCAATGCATGATATAATGAGTGTAATGGGGAAAACAATGTACATATTTACAAAAGAGGGTTAACATTCTTACTAGACGTAGCTTGGCTCATGAAGGATCATGAGCTCCTCCTCTTGGTTATTTGGCAATTCCAAGAAAGGTTTCAGACGATGACCGTTGACTTTGAAAACAGATCCATCCCTGGGGTTTTCTATTTCTACGACACTATGTGGAAAAATAGTTCGTACCACAAATGGTCCGGTCCATCTCGATCTAAGTTTCCCAGGGAATAAATGAAGTCTTGAGTCATATAAAAGAACTTTTTGGTTAGGCGAAAATGTTTTCCTTAGGATTGACTTGTCATGAAAAACTTTGGTTTTTTCTTTGTAAATTTTCTCATTTTCATACGCGTCGTTCCTAAGTTCTTCTAGTTCGTTGATGTAGTTTTCGGTTTTCGCCAGCTTTCTCAAGATCAAAGTTTAAGTTCTTAATTGCCCACAGCGCTTTGTGTTCGATTTCAACGGGTAAATGGCAAGCTTTACCGTAAACTAAATGAAATGGGGACATCCCAAGGTTAGTTTTAAAAGTAGTACGGTAAGCCCAAAGCGCATCGGTCAACTTTTGAGACCAATCTTTTCGATTTTTATTGACAGTTTTCGACCCATTTTGAAACGTAATCGACAGCGAGAAGGATATACAAGTTTCCAAAAGAATTGGGAAAATGTCCCATAAAGTCGATACCCCAAACATCAAAGATTTCGATCGTAAGAATGGGGTTTAGAGGCATCATATCTCGTCGAGAAATTCGTCCAAGCATTTGACATCGATCGCAAGTTTTACAAAATTCAAACGAGTCTTTGAAAAGAGAAGGCCAATAGAAACCACACTGAAGCACTTTTTCTATAGTTTTTCGAGGACCGAAATGTCCACCACACGCTTGATCGTGGCAAAATGAAAGAACATTCCTAATCTCATTATCCGAAATGCAACGTCAGATGATTTGGTCGGGACAATATTTGAACAAGTATGGATCGTCCCAATAGAAATACTTCACTTGGGACATGAATTTGCATTTGTCTTGTTTGGACCATGATGAGGGAGTTTCTTTAGTGACTAAGTAGTTCACTATATCAGCGTACCATGGGTCGATAGAGATTGAAAGGAGTTGTTCATCGGGAAAGTTTTCATTGATTGGCAAAGAAGATGGTGTGTTCGGAAGACGAGACAAGTGATCGGCTATGACGTTATCGGATCCTTTTTTGTCTTTAATTGTAAGGTCAAATTCTTGAAGTAAAAGGATCCAACGAATCAAATGGGATTTAGTATCCTTTTTAGCGAAGAGATAACGAAGCGCAGAGTGGTCCGTATACACAGTAATGTGTAAACCTATCAAGTAAGGTCAAAACTTTTCGAGCGCAAAAGCGACAGCTAGAAGCTCTTTTTCAGTTGTTGTGTAGTTGAGTTGAGCGTCATTCAAAGTCATACTTGCGTAGTAAATAACATGAAGGATCTTGTTGATGCGTTGTCCTAAGACAGCACCAACAGCAAAGTTCGAAGCATCACACATGATTTCGAAAGGAAGATCCCAATTGGGTGTGCAAATGATTGGAGTAGAAATGAGTTTGTTCTTAAAATGTTCAAAAGAAGAGATAAAATCAGAGTTGAAATTGAACAGAACGTCTTTTCCGAGAAGAGTCGTCAAAGGACGAGTGATTTTACTAAAGTCTTTCACAAAGCGTCGGTAAAAGCCAGCGTGTCCTAGAAATGATCGAATGTCCTTAACAAATTTGGGAATGGGTAGATTAGTAATGACATCGATTTTCGCTTTGTCTACCTCGATGCCTTTATTTGAGATGATATGTCCAAGGACTATGCCTTGTTTGACCATAAAGTGGCATTTTTCCCAATTCAAAGTCAAATGTTTTTCTTTACATCGATTTAGAACCAACTCGAGATGATGTAAACATTGGGAAAAAGAATCGCCAAAGATAGAGAAATCGTCCATAAAAACTTCTAGAAAGCGTTCAATCATGTCAGAAAAGATTCCAACCATGCATCGTTGGAAATTCGCAGGAGCGTTACAAAGTCCAAATGGCATACGTCGATAAGCAAAGTTACCGAATAGACATGTGAAAGTCGTTTTCTCTTGATCTTCAGGAGCGATGGGAATTTGGTTATAGCCGGAATAACCATCAAGGAAGCAGTAAAATTCGTAGCCGACTAAACGTTCGAGCATTTGGTCAATGAAAGGAAGAGGGAAGTGGTCTTTACGTGTTGCGGCATTTAGTTTTCGATAGTCAATGCAAACACGCCAACCCGTTTGAGTACGAGTTGGAATAAGTTTGTTTGAATCTTTCTTGACAACGGTTAGCCCAGACTTTTTTGGTACAACGTGATTTGGGCTAACCCATGAACTATCGGAGATTGGGTAAATGATTCCGTTGTCGAGAAGTTTAAGAATTTCATCACACACCGCATCTTTCATTTTTGGATTAAGCCTTCGTTACACGTCACGAACAGGCTTGGCATCATCAATTAAATGGATGCGATGTTGAACAAGAGCGGGACTAATTCCCTTTATATCGGAGATCGACCATCCCATCACTTCCTTGTTTTTCGAAAGAATAGAAAGTAAGGAAGTTTCTTGATCAAGAAAGAGAGTTGCGAAAATTATGATGGGCAACGTTTCGTTATCACCTAAGTATGCGTACTTAAGGTGGTCGGGAAGTGGTTTGAGGTCCAACTTCGTGATTTTTTCGATCAAAGAGTTGGGTTGAGATTCAGACTCAACTTGAAGTGATTCAAAGGGAAGAGTGTATTCGATTTCGTTGGGAATTTCGTGAAACAATTTTTCGTACTCGGCCTCGCATTCATCGTTAAGGTCAAGTGTTTCGTTTTCAAAGCTTTCGTGAATGGCACTAACTTCCAACGTTTGGTCATGAGGTTCGTTCGATTGGCTTTCGAGATTGAAAATATTAAGATCCAAAGTCATGTTTCCAAAAGAGATTTTCATCGATCCGTTACGACAATTGATTAAGGCATTTGACGTGGCTAAGAATGGTCGGCCTAAAATCAATGGAATTTGACTCGAGGGATTCGTCACTGGTTGTGCTTCGAGAACAATAAAATCAACGGGGAATATGAATTGCCCTACTCGAATGAGCACATCCTCGATTTCTCCCACGGGCTTCTTAATGGAACGATCGGCGAATTGAAGCGTTACTTTTGTGGGTTTGAGCTCACCTAAGCCTAATTGTTCATACACGGAATATGGAATCAAGTTGACACTCGCACCTAAGTCTATCAAGCATTTGTTAATCGTCTTATCTCCAATTGTACACGAAATCGTAAGGCAGCCAGGATCTTTGTATTTTACGGGCATGGATTGGGACAAGACTTCACTCAAACTGGCAGCTAAGAAGACTTTTTTGGGCACTTGAGTGTGTCGCTTTTGGGTACACAAGTCCTTAAGAAATTTCGCGTAAGTGGGGACATGTTGAACGATGTCCAGAAGTGGAATGTTAACTTTGACTTGTTTAAAAATTTCCAACATCTTTTCCATTTGGTCTGAGTGTTTCTTGGGTCGAAGACGATATGGAAATGGGACACGATACTCGTTAGGCGGATCTACTCGAGTAGAAGAAGAAGAGTTTTGATTGGCATTCGATTCAACGTTTGGCTCCACGTTCTGTTCAGATTCATTCGTTGTTTTAGAAGTATCGAGAGAAGTTTCCGGTAAATCGTTTGGATTAACGACTTGATTATCGATTTGTTTCCTGAAACGGAGAGTTGTGATAGCATTCAATTGGGTGACATTGCTATCTTGAACAACATGGGCTTGATTTGAATTTGTGTTTTGATTTATGGGATTTGAAATGGGTTGGCTTGGGAATGTTCCTCGTTCACATTCGCTCACAGATGTGGCTAATTGACTCATTTGCATTTCGAGTTTTGCAATCGATTGGTTTGTGTTTTGCATATATGAAGTCAATAAAATTTTCAAATTGTTGTTTGATTGAAGGCTTTGAGTAGTTGCCTTAGCCAGCGTTTTAAGAGTTTTCTCAAGCGAAGTTAAACGTTTATCGTCTTGGGGAGGATGAGCAGAATTTGGTTGAAAATTTGATTGTTGCGGTTGATTATGGGACGGACCCGCAAAGTTTGGTTGAAAATTGTTGGGCTGAAAGGGAGGATTCGAAGCATTATTCGGGAATGCTTGAAAATTAGGATGAATCGTATTCGTGTTGGGATTGTTTTGGTTCCACGCAAAATTCGGATGATTTCTCCAACCAGGGTTGTACGTTGGAGAAAACGGGTCGTTTTTGGCTTTATTGAAAGCATTGATTTGTTCGACAGAATTGGGACACTGATCGGCTATATGATTAGGATCGTTGCATTTATAACACATTGGTTGAGAAGCTTGGTTCATTTGATTCGATGAGAAAACGTTATCGAATGTTTTAATCATTGCGTCAATCTTATCTTCCAAAGAAAAAGAAGATCCTATCGAGTGTGCACTCGATCGAGAGTAAATTGATTTTTCGTTCAAACGTTCCCATTGGGATGACTTTTCAGCGAGGTTTTCAAGAAATTGCCAAGCATCGTCGTGATGTTGGGCAAGAAAGTTGCCTTGGCACATTGATTCGAGCATGGTTCGTGAGCTGTTTTCAAGTCCATCGTATAAGATTTGGCAAATCGTCCATTTTTCAAAGTTATGGTGTGGACATTTTATCAAAAGCTCTTTGAATCTTTCAAAATATTTTCCAAATGGTTCTCCCTTGAATTGATGAAAATTTACAATTTCGTTTCGAATTCTACTCGTTTTGTCTAAGGGGTAGAATTTTTTTAAGAAAGCTTTTATAAATTCTTCCCACGTTTTAATCGAGTTCGATGGTAAGCTGTACAACCATTTTTCAGCGTAATCCGTAAGAGCGAATGGGATTAATCAAAGTTTGATTCCGTCATCGGAAAGTTGTTGGAGTTTAATGGTTGCACAAACTTTTTCAAATTTCATCAAAAAGATGTATGGATCATCGTGTTCGAAATTGCCAAATTTCGGAAGAGTGGCAATATGATTCGAGTGAATTTCGAAATGGTTACCCGTAGGGGCGGGCAACGTGATGCAAGATGGAATAGAAACTCTATCGAGAAAGATTCTATCCATAAGAGTTCGAGGGGCGTTCTCGTTCGCCATTTCGAGAGGATCGTCTGTTCGAGTCAAACGGTTAGTTGTCGAGTCGTGAGTCCAACGGTTTGTTGTTGTGTCACGAGTCCAATTATTCATGCACAAGTGAAAGTTGAGAAGAGAAAGAAGTTAGAATTGAGTTTAGAGAATGAAAGAGATTTGAAAAATGGGGTGAAAAATTGTTTTTGTTTTTGGTTTTTTTTTAAAGGAAGAAAAATATTTACCAAACGAAATTTATTTTCAAAAGAGAAGTTTGATTTTTGTTTTGTTTTTGGTTTTTCAAATTTTTTATATGTTTTTTTTTGTAATTTTTTTGTTTTTGTTTTTGAATTCAAATATTTACCAGATTTTTTTTTTGTTTTTGAATTTTTAAAGTTTTTTCTTTTTGAAAAGATTTTATATTTGTTTTTTGGATTTTTGTTTTTTATTAAAAGGATTTGAATTGATTTTTTTTTTGGATTAAAAACTAAGTTAAAATTCACAAATTTTTTTTGGATCTTGGATTTTTGATTTTTTTTTTTTAAATATGCATGAACTAATGCAACTAATTGAATGCAAAGGACTTAATTACAGTTTTCTGTCCTTAGTAGCTCCTAACCCAAAATTGTATAATCACACGTTGTCTTAAATCAACAAAAATATTTCTCAGCCAGGTAACGGGCAGGAGTTATCGGTGCACCACGAATCATCGTAGCAATGCAACCGAAGGTTTAAGTACCTTCAGAGGAACAACCAGTATAATATTTATGTATCACCGTAATTTTTATAACTGGTTATTACTCTGCCATAGCCTAGACACCAAGAAATAAATTCGTTCAAAAAAAACAATTGTGAAGATATGATTAAGCCCTAGATGAGCTCGTGACACCCTTAAGTCGAATGTCTAACCTTTATTATTAGTCAAATTCTACGATGAAATGCGTTTGTGGGCTAAGGAAAGGGTGATGAAATCCCTCACCTTATGTGAATTGGGGTATTGCCCTTAGAAAATAAAACAAGATGAGATGAATGCAAAACAAAAATTAAACGTGAATTTACAATGCAACTAAAATGAAGTTTGTATTTGTTTTTGGATTTTGAAATATTTTATATATATATATATAAATAAATGCAAATGCAAGCAACCAACAATGCAATAAAAACAAGGGAAAAGTGCACGATACAAGAGCGTGCAGATTATTTAGCAAGTTTTTATTTTTATTTTTTTAGCGGTAATTTTTTAGCAAGGCAAAGCAGTTTATTTGGACAAGCACTTCTTCCTTTTGAATTTCCGCTTTGGCAACCTGAAATGAAAAACAAGATATATTCAACAATTTTTATTATTATTATTTTTTAGTATGTTTATCAAAGATGAAAAACAAAATAAGTGAAAAACAAAACAACTGAAAATAAAATAAATGAAAGCTAAAACAAGTGTAAACAAATGAAAAATGAAAATTAAACAAAGTTGAATTTGTAATTTTTTTTTAAGACTAAAACAAATGGGAGTCAAAACAAAATAAACAACAATTTGAAAACAAGTGAAAATAGGTATGTTCAATGGCTTCTCTTTTCCTTTTCTTTTTTGAAAAAAGAAACAAAATTTAAAAGTGAAGTTTTACTTAAAAAAAAATTGTTGGGTTTTAGAAAAGCAAAATAAAACAAAAAGGAGAATAGATAGCAAAATGAAAATAAAGCAAAACAAATTATCAAAAAAAGAAAAAGAAGCCCACCCGGCCCAATTCAGTACTAAAGAAATTCACTATTTTATATTTCAAACACACGGAAAAAAAATAGATTTAACTTTCACGATTTCTTCACCTCTGAAAAAAAAATCGAAAACACACGCGAAACAGGAAAAAAAAAATCAGAAGAATCAGAAAATAGCGATGGCGACTGGGATTTATCACTTTGTCGTAGGTTTTCTCTGCCTTCGAAGATTGTTTCTTTGCGATTGGATGCAATTTGAATGCGGGTGTGTTTCTTTGCGGCGTCGATTGGGGTTCTAGAAGGAAGCAATTCGTGGTTCGATTGGTGAGAAAGGCGATTGGGTTGTTGAATTTTGGATTTAGGGTTGAGGTGATGTTCGATTCGTGATGGTCGCTTGGGGTTGCCACGACTTGGATTGGGCTGTTGTTGTTCTAGTTTCAGGACGAAGTCGTGGGTTTGGGGAGGCGAAGGTGGGAAGATGTTGGTGATTTCGTGAAGACGGTTGTTGGTTGATCTGAAGGAGGTTGCAGAAGTTTTGGGTATCGAATTGGTTGCAGGCTGGAATTGGAGAGGAGGATTGCGGCAATTGCAGAGGTGGTGAGCAGTGGATGCTGTTAGTCGTTTTGTGGTATACAGGTTGAAGGTGAAGGCAGTTCGGAGTCGAGGTGATTTCGTGTTCTACTGGGGATTTGAGTGTCGAGCGATTACGAAGAGTTATGGTGGGCTTGCGTTGCAGTTTGAAGGGGATATCAATGCGATGACTCGGTGGTTAATGTATCTCACTTGCTGTTGGTTGCAGTTTGAAGAGTTGTGGTGGGACTGTGTTGATGGAAGGTTGATATGTCGTGACTGCTGTCAAACAGTGGATAGAGTGGATGGTGTTGTCGCGATTGGTATAGGTGGGAGGTGGTCTTGGTAGTAGGAAAATGGTGGAAAGCAGACTGGGGGATGTGGCAGTTGCAGTCAATTGGTGGTGTGTGTAGTGATGTTATAGTTGGAGGTGATGCTTTCAGGTGATTGAATGTTGTAGACTGGAAGGACTGCAATTGTAGGAACTGCAAGTGTGTTTGGGTTGTTGTTGTAATGTTTCAAGTGAAGGAACTGCAAGTGTCGGAACTGGAAGGACTGGAATGTTTTAAGTGGTTTCGTGGTAATGTACGTGAGGCTGCAGCAATGAACTGTCGTTGTTGTTGGTGAAGTTTCTTCGGTAGTGAATGCACTGTGATGGAGTTCGGTTAGGCAATGTGTTTGATGTGGTGTTGTAGATAGTTGTCTGGAAGGGTTTGAAATGAGAACTGATGGAGTGTTTTTGATGGAGTGTTCAGTAATGTACTGGCGGTTGAGTTGAAGGTTTTCACGACAGTGGATGATTGTGCAACTGTGGTTTTTGGGACACGGGTGAGGAAAAAGGACTAGTAGATGGTTGTATGATTTTGGATTGAAGCATTTCACGTACTTGATTTTCGATCTCATTTTTCTGAAAATAAGGATAGCGGTACGGTTTAACGTTAATAGGTTGGGTATTGTTTTGGAGGTTGATGTGGTGATCGAGTTGGCGATGGGGAGGTAGGTGTGTGGGTTTGTTAAATAAGTGGGAAAAATTGGATAAAATGGATTTAATCTGGGGATGGGTATTTTGTAGCAGTTTGGATTGAGTAGGACAGTGCTGGTCTAATTGGAGGTGAAGGTAGTAGTTAACAGAGGAAGTAGACTGTAGTCTTTTAAGCTGATGTAGTGAAATTTGTGCCGTGCTTTGTGAGGGTGTAAGGCCATGCAAAATGATTGGTTTATTTTTATGGAAAAAGGATATTGTATGAAGGGAATAATCTGTTGTAGTTGGGCCTAACTTACTTAACCATTCAACGCCTAATACTCCATCAGATCCAGCTATTTCTAACAGATGAAAGTCAATGCAAAATTCATGACCTCCAATTAACAGAAAAACTGACTTACATACTCCGTCGCAGTGAAGACGTTCCCCGTTGTCGACTGTAACAGAAAAGGCTCGCTGGCGATCCTGTTGAAGGCCGAGATATTTGGCGACACGTGGGTGGAGGAAGTTATGGGAGCTTCCGGAGTCGACGAGGACGGAGATTTGGGTGCTATTAATGGTGGCTTGCAGTCTAATGGAGGAAGGGCTGACAGAGCCGAAGAGAGCATGGAAGGAAATTTCTGGTGAACTGATGACTGGCGGATCTGCTTCTGAATGTTCGATTTGGGTAGATTCTTCATCATCTTCATCTGGAATTAGAAGAAAGAGCTGTCGGTTCTTACATCGATGACCGCGCTGATATTTTTCATCGCAGTTGTAACATAATCCCAGTGCTTGTCGCTGTTGCATCTCTGCTGCAGTTAGGCGTTTGATGGGATATGGTTGGTTTGTTGGTTGGGAGGGTGCTGGAAGTGGTGCGAGAGTTGGAAGGGGTTGGCTGTAGGTTCGATTAAGGGTATTTCGGGATTGAAATGGTCTGTTGTCGGCAAGTTTAGTTTCTATTTGCTTTGCTAGTTCCATTGCATCGGATATGGTGGTTGGTCGAAGAAGGAGAAGTTCATTTTTGATGTGGGTTTTGAGGCCTGAGATAAAGCAGTTGAGGAATGCTTCGGGCGGTAGGTTGTTAATGCGGTTGCTAGTGTTTTCAAAGAGGGATTGGTAATCTTCGACGGTGGTGGTTTGACGGAGTTTAAATAGGGTTGTTTGCGGATTAATGAGCGAGGATGGTGCGAAGCGTTGTTCTATGGCTTTGGTGAGGGCGGACCAAGATGATAGTTGTTGATTGTGATGCATCCACTGGAACCAAGATAATGCTTGGCCAGTCATGGAGAAGCTAGCGAGGTTGATGCGTTGTTCATCCGGTGTGGCGTGATAGGCGAAAAATCGCTCGGCTTGAAATATCCAACCGAATGGATTGGAACCATCAAAATGGGTTAGCTCGCATTTAGGTGGTCGAGGTGATGGGGAATGTGGATTAGATAATATGGAAGTTCGTGTATTAGTGTTTGATGTATAGTTGGTGGTCATGGAAGAATTGGATGAGGTGGGCGTGGTGGATAGCTTGAGGTGGAGGTCGGCTAGGCTTTTGGAGATTTGTTGGAGTGAATCACCATGTTTTTGGAGGGTGGATTCGATGTTGGAGATTTGGGTTTGTTGAGTGGTTTGTGTTGCTTGGATGGTGTTGATGGTCTGTTGCTGGAGGTCGATTTGTTGGCAAGCATCATCAAGCCTTGTCATTGTTAGAGGGGATGTGAGGTCGGGGAGGTAAGAGTAAGGTGAAAGCACCAAATGTTGTGCAGCAGAGAGCAACTAACACTGATAGAAGAAATTTAGAGAAGAAGGAGACAGAGAAGAAATTGAAATGATTCTTTTTCTACCGATTTCTCAATCATGACAGGCCTTTTTATAAGAAGGCAATTACAATAATTGGATGCTATTTTGCCAAGTGGCTTCATTTCCTAGGCTAGCTGCAAAAGTTGTAACAGAATTCTAATTATAGATAATCCAAAAGAAATAAAGGTATTTCTAGAAACCTTTCTCTCTTGTATTTACTGCTTTTCATCAGGTGTACGTTGTAACTGATTCCATGCATTGTTTACTTTCTGAATTTGGCTGGGACGATGATGGTTCTTCTTGGCCTGTTGTGCATGGCCGTGACATGTGTGTAGTGATGTTATAGTTGGAGGTGATGCTTTCAGGTGATTGAATGTTGTAGACTGGAAGGACTGCAATTGTAGGAACTGCAAGTGTGTTTGGGTTGTTGTTGTAATGTTTCAAGTGAAGGAACTGCAAGTGTCGGAACTGGAAGGACTGGAATGTTTTAAGTGGTTTCGTGGTAATGTACGTGAGGCTGCAGCAATGAACTGTCGTTGTTGTTGGTGAAGTTTCTTCGGTAGTGAATGCACTGTGATGGAGTTCGGTTAGGCAATGTGTTTGATGTGGTGTTGTAGATAGTTGTCTGGAAGGGTTTGAAATGAGAACTGATGGAGTGTTTTTGATGGAGTGTTCAGTAATGTACTGGCGGTTGAGTTGAAGGTTTTCACGACAGTGGATGATTGTGCAACTGTGGTTTTTGGGTCAGGTAGTGGATGATTGTGAGTAGTGGTTGGTGGACTAATGTAGATGTGTTGACAGAGTGGTGCTGCAGTGTTGGAATTGAGCAGGGAGACTGTTGTGTGGTCAGAAGCCAAGGTTGACAGAATTGATGTAGTTGATATGATGTGGTTGATGTAGCAACTGTTTTGACCAGAGGCACAGTTGTGAGATGGAACAGTTTCTCTGGTGATGTATGGAGTGTAGGTGGTATATGGATGTGCGCAATGTATCAGTGAGATGATATGAATATAACAGTGAGATAATAATATGAGAAGTTTGTATGTGGCCGAGGTGGTGGTATATATTAACAGTGGGTATGTTATCAGAAGTGTTGGATGGACAGAGGTAAGTGATCAAGTAGAAAGTGGTTTGGCTATAAGGCACAGTAGCAGTAGAACGTTGAAGTTGAAGTTATATCAATGAAAGTTGAAGTTGGATGGCAAATGAAGCAGTAAGATGAATATGTGGAAGATGTTGTTGACAGTGGAGGTATTTGAAGTGAAGGTGTGATGTCTTGTAGTTTGATGGCAGTGGAGGTAATGCAGGGATATGCACTGTGTCAGGCAGAGAGAAAGAGAGATAGAACAGTGGTGATGTTGGCAATGTTTGTAAATGTAAAACAAAAAAAGGAAAGAAGAATAAGAAAAAATGTAAATAAAAAAAATGAAATGGAAATTGCAAAGGAAATTTTTGTTTGTGTTTTGAAATTGTGGTGTTTTTTTTAAATAGAAATGCAATGCAAATGGAAAGAAAGGCAAGAAACAAGCACACAAATAAAATCACACAACAAACATACACACAACAAATTTTTTTTTTAAAAATGCACACACACACAAAAATCAAACAAAAAATAATCTAAAGAATAGAAAATAAAGTCAAAACCAATTCCCCGACAACGGCGTCAAAAACTTGTTAATCGACGAAATTTCTATCGAGTTAGAAAACCGTCAAAAAATTTCGAATTAAATTTACCGCAAGCGCACGGCGTACACTTTGTAGTACGTGGCGAATACGGGTCGATCCGCAGGGAATTGTTAGAGTTTAAAAATCTATTCAATCAAGTTAGACCAAATGTAGGAGAAATTGTTAACTAGAAATAAAATGAAGCTAAACTAGAATAAAAATTTGATTTAAAAACTATTGAACTAGAGAACAATTTAGAGGCAAATCCACTCTCATATTTTTGTAAATCAACAAACAAACAATTTGTGATCTCTAGTTTTGATATTAAGTGAAATATTATTGTATTTATCATAAGTATGGTTTGTTTATGCTATTAATTAACATAACTCAAACCATCAAACTATAATACAACAAATTAACCACTTATAATTCTCATGAAAATGAAGTCAAAGCAAAAGCTATTTTAAGCATGATCTATTTACTATTGTAACTAGTAATATAGATCATCAAATTTCATTTTTACTTTAATTTCACAATCAAAAATGAATTAGCAAATGATGATGCAAATTTTGTTTATGTTGAATAAGAATAGCTCATTTGCATAAGCAATATAAGCTATCAAACTCACTTGTATAAACTTGCATCAAAATTGACTTTCATGAAGCACAAACAAAGAGATCATAAATCATAAAAAATGTTGAAATTACATAATATTTGAGAGCTTCATTACCCCTAAATTGAAGGGGTTTAGCTACTCATTTGTGTTATGCAATCAACACATGTAAGTTTCAACATTGAAAATGAAACAAAGTAGAGAATAAACAAATAAAAAGAAGATTAACTACAAGGAGAAAATTGATTAGACTAGTGCATAAATGTAAATCTAAGCTATGAACATTAAGAGAAAGAGAGCATAGAAATAAGCATTAACATAAAAACAAAGAAAAGCATGTAGACAAGAGAGGAAAAAGAGGCTTGGAAGCCATTTTTATTTCATATAACATTGAGCTTACAATTTGATCTCTTAATTTCCTAAGTAAAATGAAAGAGTAGATGATAGTTTCATGTACATAAGAGGGTTATTTATACATGCATAAAACCCTAATTCTATTTTTAAGGGGCTTCCCAAAATACCCCTTAGGAAGTGTGGAGGCCAAGTAATCATTAGCTTCTACTAACCATCATTTAAGTGTACATGAAGCCATTAATTCCACAAGCATGTTCATTAGCCTCTAATTTGTACATTAAGGTAGGTGGGTAGGTGGGGTTCTCCAGGATCTTCACTTTGAATTATTTCCCTCTTCTTTCCTTTGTATTCATTTGTGCATGCATGTATCTTCCTATAAGCCTCTTCCATATGCATCCAAATTCCTATAAAAATCATCAAAAATGTCTAAGTAAAAATTCTCAAATTTACACATGCACAAAAAATGACCATTTTGCCCCTAAATGAAGATGAAAATATGATGGTTTGAAAATAATTAAATTTTGGTTTTAACATGTACAAATGCCCAAATATGATGTTTATTTAAATAAAAAGAGATAAAATATGGATGTAATTATATGCACATTTACGTGCACATCAGGAACTACCTTCCAAGCATCGTATATCTTTAGATACGATATACTCTAAGATAAACATAACTGGATCACCCTCGGTGTGTGATACGGATCATATCAACTCCCGCTAGCAACAATCGACAAGCATCTGTAGATATGGAGTTGATATACCCTTAAGGTCAGCTACACCTCCCTGGTCATGCCCCTTCTCTATTTTTTGTCATATTCCCGATGATTGTAATTACTAGAATCCTTAAGTAAAGTAAAGGTAATAAGCTTTACAACAGTTCTAGTATATAAAAAGAAACAAAGGAAATAGAAGAATGAATAAGTTGGAAATAAATACGAATTAACTATTAAATATGATTGGTTAACTTTGATTTTTTGGACTTGTCTTTGTTAGCTGCTTTGATTAGGCTGAATTCCTAATCCTATAATTAGGCTGAAATCCTAATTTTACCCTTTGATCGGCCTGCTACTCCATAGACCTTACTGCGGACTAGACGCTATATAACTCCCTACACATAAGGTAATGGCCTCTACGAAAGACGCACAAAGTACAATGGTGTCTACGAAAGATGCACAAAGTATTTATTGTGGACTAGACATTATATAGCTCCCTACACAGAAGGCAATGGTGCCTACGAAAGGCACACATACTAAGCGCTTGGAACTATAGCGATTACTGAGCACCAAAATGGAAGTCGCATGCGTAACTGCCACCATGCTCATGCTACATGTTGCTCCACCTATTAGGTCTACTTATTACCTGTGCTCCAGCATAAGCGTGCCCCTCGTCTCACTTCAGGATTATGTGAAACACCATGTCCATAGAAAAATAGGGGAAATGCTGTTAGTACTGGCCCGTCATCCAAACAATATCTACTTGCACCGCTTGTCCAAATCCCCTGTGATTTGGACTTCTATTTGACCAATTACTACCATTATTAGCATAAGCGTGCCCCTCGTCTCACTTCAAGATTATGTGACACACCGTGTCTATAGAAATAATAGGGGAATGCTATTTGGTACAGGTCCTACTTTACTTCTTTGCTTATTAACTTAGATAAATTATTTAAATAAGTCTTTACTTTTATTCTTACTATCTGTGCTTATTAATTTATCCTAAGTCTTAAAATAAGCCTCATTCTATTTGTTTTCTTATTATAACCATGTTATAATTTAGCTTATTTACTTAACCCAAAAGTCTAAGTGTGAAAATAAGCTACATCTTTATTTTCTCATTTTAATCCTAATTTTACTTCATAATTAGGCTTGCAAATAGGTCAATTTCAGTCCAATTCCATTTTATTACAGTCATTTCAATTTACATCTTATTTTACGTAATTTCAGTTTTCTTGTTGTTTAATCCATATTCGCGTTAAATCTATTCTAATCCATTCGCGAAGAAAAAGGAGAAATAGAAGAAAACTGACAGTTATAAAAGAAATCCCAAACGTGGAAAAAGATGTAAATAAATAGCAATTAACAGTAAATAATTAAAAATACCGTAAATAATTGTAATTAAACGGAAAAGCTATAATTAACAGAAATTAACTACAACTAACTGAAAAGAATAGCTAAAAAGAAATAGATTGAAAATAACCGATAAAAAAGTATTTCCAAAATAGTAGAAAAACTACAACTATTGGAAACCCTATTATTTTAAATTGCTTAAAAATCTAAAATAATTACAATCACCCACCCACGGTCCTAAGCTCTTCCCTTTAGGCCTTCCCGGATCCACTTGGGGTTGTTAAATATTTTAATTTAAAACGATTTTCTCCTTGGAAAATTATTCCGCTTAGGGTCCTTCCTGAAAAGGTGAACCCAATTGGAGAAAATCTTAGAACGAGAAAAAGTGTTAGGCCTAGGGTCTTATTTATAGGGGTAGAAGTGGATCTCAGACCGTTAGATTTGGGGATTGAATAAGATGCAACCACGTCATAGGCTGAATAGGAGCCATCGGATGCAATAACGGAAGGACCAGATGAAGCTAAATAACGCAAATGACGTACAAAATTTGGCCACGAACGAAGGAATTTTCCTTCGTTCATTACCCAAGGTGGGTTGACCGGGCAGTCGACCGCCCCTCCTCCTTGGTCGATCGGGCGGTCGACCTAGGGCGTGGTATAGCCCAATATTTTTTTTTTCGATTTCTTGTTCGTCTCGTAACTTGCTTATATTAGCTCGGATTCTGACGTTCTATATATGGAAATTGACTAGAAAATTACCACAAACACAATGGTGCAACTCCCGTGGCTCAATTCTGATAATTTCACAAAATTATTTTATCATTTCATTAATTAACGAATTAAATATTATTGGTTAAATTTCGGGTTGTTACAGTTTTAAATTAATTTTATATAGGTACAAAGATATAATTTTCCATAATCACTTTTAATTCCATAAACTCACTTTAAAGAAGAGTTGCTTATTTATAAAAGCCTTTGGAACTCTTTCAAAATCATTTGAACCACTTTTACAAAAAAATCACTTGAAATAAATTTTTATTACTTTCATAATCGCTTTTATAAAATAATACTATATTTTATTCTTTGCCTTCAAAACATTTCCAAAATTATATACTTAAAATAGTAAATTTAAAAAGGTTTTATAATTAAATATTACTCGTTTTTAAAAGCTTTGAATAGAAATTTTGAAATAAGAATTTAGCTAAGATTATAATATAATTTATCTATATTCTATAACTTGAATTCCAATAAGTATCGAAATAGATAAAATCTCATTTTGAGAATCTTTTAAAAACATTTAAACAATTCAAACAATAAATTCATCAAAAATTCAGCTTCTAGAGCTATCATCGCTTTATAAAATATCATTCCATACTATGGAATTTTCTTTTTGCGATTCGAGTTACTTTCCGACAACTCTGATCATTCAAACAATGTACAACCATAATATGATCCAGCTACAAAAATCAATTGCATTTTGATGGTTTTCACATACATGTTATTTCATAATCAACATCGATTAAAATCCAATATTTCAAACACACAAATCAACCAATTCGAACACCAAACTAATTGAACTATAGCATGCAATTTTATTTCAATAATATCAATCATTCGCAACCAAAAATTATCGAAATTCCTAGGTTAACAAGGCATATAAGAGGGATATAATTATTTATATATAGACGTGTGAGTTAAAAAATAACTCACCTCAAGTAATTGCTTTCCTAAGCTTTTTCAATAGCTTTAACTTTTACAAAACACCAACCGCCACTTCCGCAAAGATTTTTCTCACTACTATAAACAACTCTTAATTATTGTTGCCCAGCTTCAACATCGCCGGCCCCAGCTTCGAAATTCGCCATGACCACGGTAGTGCCATCATCCATACGTCGCCACCCCCATGTCCGCACCTCTGCAATCCCACATGCCTATGCCCATCATGCCTCCGTTGCTTGCAATAACTACAACATGTCTGTGCCATTCCAACCCCGCTTCACGTCCGTGCCATCCCAACCGCCTATCATCGTCGCGACACTCCTCCTCGATGCCAGCTTTTCTATCGCTCGCGTACCCATGTCGATTGAGTTCATCATGACATTCGATCTCTCTATTTTTTTTTTCTTTTTTTTCTTTTTCTATCGAATTTTTTCTGATTTGGAGATTTTTGGAAATAATGAAAGGTAGGGTAATGAGTTTTGGGGATTAAAGGGATTAGAACAAGGCTTTGGGTTTTGGGAGATTGAATATAAAAAAGAATTGGGCTGGTTTAACTTGAATGGACCAAGATTTATATTCAATTTAGCTTTAATTACTTCCCTTTTGTATTTAAATTTAAATATTAATCCCCATCATATATTTATAAATATACATATCAGTCTAACTTAAATTGGTTTACAGTTCATTCGAAAAAAAATATTTTCAAATTGTATAATTCCTTTCAATTCGATATTCGCTCATCTTTGTATAGTTATTTATCGTATCATTATAAAATAAATAAATTTCCAATTATTTCAATCGCATTAAAATTATTTATAATTTAAAAACATTATATATTTATTAAAACAATTTATTCAGTTTTCAATATATTTTTTGAAAATAATTTTTAATTAAACCAATTTGTTGAAACAAAATCTATTATTTAATATACTCCAACGAAGTAAAATGTGAATTTCAAAATAATAGCTATCGAAAATTGAATACAAACATTTTTATTTTAAATAAATTTGAATAATATTACGGTTTTCGAAAACAGGGTTTTTACAGACCTCCCACTTACGAAAATTGCGTACTCGTAATTTCTCATAGCGATACATCTAACATAACTCAAACCAATAACTTTCTTCGTATTCTATAATCTACAATCAAGCTGAAATTCACTCAATTCTCTAAGTGGTTAACATTAGAACTAATCTTATCATATGTTATAAATTTAAATAGACTCGTTTATTGATTTTCTATTTTTCGTATACGGATAATTTAGTGAAAATTTTATAAGTGTTGAATTTTTCAAAAAATTTCGATCGAGTCTCCTTTGTACGGAGAGTCGTTTGCAATTTCACAAATATAATATTTACAATATACGTCGACCACACGGTCGGAAATACAATATATATAAATATTTGTAACACTTCTGCATTTTAATCCGAAAACGTACCTTTATTTTGTGCTATTAAGCGAGTTCGCTTAATTTATATGCATATACAAGTCAAATTTTGTCCATAAGGTCTTCATGCACCTATGCTCAACATAACGAACATTAATTACATATAAGAAGAAGCACGGTAAATATACAATCATTTAGTGTAAAAGCAATATAGCATTCATATATAGTAATATTATGATAAATGACAGTATGCCTATGCGCGATAAATTCTTTACATAGAAGACACCACATACATGAAGTTAATAACCTTTAACAAAGGAGACTAACATTTTCTATTCATCTCTGTTGGATGGATATTCTGATCCATTCTCTTGCTAAAACCAACCCCATTTCTTTTTTTAAAGAGGTAACTGGGCTGAAGCCCAACTTAACTTTGGCTGTGCTAGGCCGTAGGCCCAGCAAGCCTGCACCTCCTGGCAGGGAGATGGGCGCTGCCGCTGTATGTAGCAGCAAACAGGAGCTGCCGATTTTTTTTCCTTTTTCGCATTTATTAGTATTAGAACTGGAAGGATCAAATTTTATGAAATCATCCCATCTCCTAAAAGAAAATATCACATACAGAGATCTCATGTGTTCAAAGATGGAGCATTTGAATTAGATGCTATGAAGATGGCAATACAATTATAGAAAGCATAAAGGAGCATACCTTATAATATGAACAAATAGAAGATATGTGTATATAAATTCATTCAGCAAATTCAAATAAGAACCTAAGATTACTAATTCATCGTATTTTCTTTGCAAATTATATGATCAAACTAGTATAGAAGGTTCAGGAATAAAGATTAATAAGTTTGAGCTCTAGGGTTATAGTAGTAGGACAATTCATACAAAGTCACCTTAAAAAAATTTAGATATCTATTGCTTTAACTACTTATATATTTTATTTTATTTTTCAATGTAAAATTTTACTTCTATTTATGTTTATCATTTTTTTATCTGAAAATCTTCAAATATTTCATAACCATTTTTGAGAATATAATTTTGATTACAAACAGAATATAGGATTGACACAAAAGTACAAGCAAGTGAAAATCAATAAATACTTTTGCTTCCCGTTTCTTCAAATTTTGGTCTCTAAAAGGAAAATAGCAGTAAAAAAGACACTACATTACTAACAACTCATGCTTCAGCGGTGCTTGATGACAATAAAGTGATACATAAGCAGTGTTTAAACGATGGTTATTAACTCTTAACTGATGTTTAAGCAATATTTAAGGCTCCTAATTAAGCATTCCTATTTTATTTTATGTTAGTTTTCAAATCCAATATATAGAAACACTATTATCTAGTTGTTTTAAATTGTGATTTAAGCCTAATTTATTTTTAAGGAAAATAGAAAAAATTACAAACTTTAAAAAAAAATTAGACGGAAGGACACTAAATTTCTTTTTTAGGCTGAAGTACAAATGTTAGTTATAATTAGCATTATATTCAATTTTTACATTATACAAAATGCTAGTTATATTTAACATTATATTCAGTTTTACACTATACAAAATGCTAGTTACACTACAAGGAAGAAGGCATTTTCCGACGGCAGAAAACCGTCGGAAAATGCCGTAGAAAAATAAGGCGTCGGGGTGCAGTGTTTCCGATGGCTTCCGACATATCTCGTCGTTGGTATTTCCGACGGTTTCCGACGGATTCCGACATTTGTCAGAAGCCGTCGGAAGCCATTGGAAAAATATAACCTGAAAGCTGTCGGAAGCCGTCGGAAATCTGCTGTAATTTTTTTTATATTTCTGCTGCAATATAGTCTTCCATCCACATTTCCCATACAAACACTATTCTGCAGAATTCAATATATAATATTCCAACCAAATATCAAAAACCAAACTATACACAATTCATCAAACAAAAAAAATACACAAAATTAAGTCAAAACACATAATCATCACTCAACATCCCAACATCCACATAATTATACAACAAAACAATTAAGTGTGTCATAACATAGTACATAAATCAACAACTACCTCCACCATCTACCAAATCATACAAAACAGAAAAAACATACCGACCAAAGAAATCAATCAATTTCCTCCAGAACCAGAGCCAGCAGAGGAAGGGAAGCGGCCACCATACTGCTGCATGTACTCGGCGATACGTTGGTCTAGCAACTGTGTGGTCTGTATGGCCTGCCGACGGTTCTGCTCCTCCAACTGCGCCACTCTAGCCGGCAAATCTTCGATCTCTGCTAGATCGATCTGAGCTCTAGTCTGCCTACCCCGTCTTTGACTGCTGGCCTGTAGTAAATATTTAATTTAGCTGTGTGATCTCTGTAAGTGTATGTGCAAGTAAGTGAATGATTAGCAGTGTGATAATGTTATTTAATTTAGTTTATGCATGTTTATGTAAGTGTATGTGCAGGTATATGAATGATTAGCAGTGTGATAATGTTATTTAATTTAGTTTATGCATGTATAATGTATACATTTGAAAATATGTTCTTTTGGCCGTTTTTAAATTGTGATTCAACCCAATATATTATTTACTTACCACTTGATTGCCAAATCTGTATCGTCTGTCATGCTCCGATGGATCCATAACTGACTCAAAAATAGCATCCTTCTCATCCGTCGTCAGCTGATCTCGACCCATATCAGCAAGGAGTTTCTGGCGCTGCTCCATAAACTTTTCCTGCATTAACAAATTAATATCATCATATCTTATTTCATTATATTTTAACAAGTAGAACAATTACTAATACTGCATAAAATGAAATATGCTTACATGGCTCTTGTTGGATTTATCGCCCTACCATGTATACGAAACTGTCCCATCCGGATTTACATGCTCGACAGCATGCGTACGAGTAAACACGTCCATATAGCCCACGGGACCATGCGCCTCAGCTTCCTGAATTGATTTTTACATACAATTATTGTACGTTTAAAATTATATAGCACAAACTATTTACAATTTGCATTCAATAAATTTACCAACTGCTGCCGATACTGCTGAAATGACTTCGACCCTCCGCGATGAGTGATGGAATTTTTATTTCTGTTTGCAGAGTTTCTTTCCGACTCTGCCTGTACATTCAAAATTTGATACATTATTTATCGATCATGTATTTTTTGATATTTACTACCAGTCAAATAATTTTAAAAAAATTAGTATACTTGCCTTCGCCTCGTCAGTTTCTCAGTATCCCAACCATGCTTGACATACGCTCTCCCCCATCCAACGTGGTTTCTTACCTGATTTCTTGATTTCGGATATCGAGTCCCTATAGTTTTTACGCATCTTCTTCATCCAATATTCTCGTGCCAACTGCATATCGTTTGTCTGAATGTCCATCTCAGCCTGTGTTTCACGATAAAAAGAAAAAAGAATATTAAACTGTAAACGATAAACAGTAAAAAAACAACAAAAACGAATTAAAAATGGAAAACAGAAAAATATACTTACTAAGACATCCTGCCAAATACACTCTACTATGTGGGGAGGGATGTTATCCCACTTCGGCCAACACGCACTCATCCTACTCCGGTAAGAAGCTCTAGAAACATCCAACACAACCTTCGAGGGCAGTAGGTCGAACCTCCTGTTTTTAAATATGATACAGATAAGTACGTACGTATATAAAAAAAATGCTGAATAAAATTTAATTCTTACCCCTCTGCTCTAGGTACTAAAAAAACTATAGGACGCTGTGATGCTTGCGATGGACCACTGTCATCGCCTCCTGAAGATCGGGAAGAGCTCCTACCTCTAGATGACATTACGATAAACTTGTGACGTATATACACATCATTTCAAAAGAGAACAATAACATGATAATGAAATATATTTCATACGTAAATGACACCAGTATTATTCATTAATTTTTCTGCACCGTATTCTTTAGTGTTAAATTTATATCCATTGATGAAATATATTGGATATGTCTTGACCACTCTTTTTGGTCCCATCGCAAGATGTTTCAACCCTTCGTCAACAACACAATTTCTCGGCTCATAAACGTAATTTGAAAACCAATCGGAAAATTCTTTACTGAGATCTCCGTTCGGATGTTCACGTTCATAAACACTGTATATATAAACAAATTATTACATTAGGTTATACACGCGCATGCATTATAGAAAAGAATAGAACACAAATTATTATTTCAGATTACCTAACAAACGGTGCAACCTCGACACAATTTAGAAGAATATAAGTGTGTGCTACATGAAGATCTCTATCGTCTAGCCATATTTCTATACATTTTCCAAAAGGTCGGCCATGTTGTCTAAAAATAGATAACATTGCTTGAGAGGACTCTTGTTCGTCGCCTTCGTCATTACGAAGAACACTTTCAAATGATATATTCACTTGGTCACTAAAATAGTGAGAGAGAAAGAACGAAGCTTCTTCTTCGATGTAAGATTTACATATCGAACCTTCAACTCGTGCTTTTTGCTTCAATTTTTTTTCCAGATGATTTAGATATTTATGCAAAATTAATTTACATTAACTTCATCTTTCAAATGCAATTAAATTACGTGATAACATATTACATACCTCTCAAATGGATACATCCATCCATATTGGACAGGACCTCGAAGTCGTGCTTTAGATGGGAGATGAACAGGTAAATGTTCCATTACATTAAAAAAACTGGCGGAAATATTTTCTCTAATTTGCAGAGCAATATAGGAATATCTACTTCAAGTTTACGTAAACGTTGCACTTTTAAAGTAGTCGAACAAAGCTCTTTGTAAAACATACTAAGCTCCGTTACTACCTTTCAAACTTTTAACGGCAGTAGTTCTTTGAACATAACGGGAAATAATTTTTCCATCATTATGTGACAGTCGTGGCTTTTCATTCCGCTCAATCTACCGTTTTTAAAGTCAACACATCTACGAAGATTTGATGATATCCCATTAGGAAATCTTAACCCTTCCACCTATTTTAACACAAATTTAACTTGATTATTATCTAATTCGTAACATGCTTTGGGTTTTTTTACTGTCATTTGGTTTCATATGAAGCTCAGGACGTTTGCATAATTCTTCTATATCACGTCTTGATTTAAAATCATCCTTCGTCTTCCCTTTCACATTCAAAATTGTGTTAAAAACATTATCAAATACATTTTTCTCATTGTGCATCATGTCTATATTATGACGAAGCAGAAGATGTTTTCAATACGGCAACTCCCAAAAAATAGTTTGTTTGTACCAGTTATGAACAATCGATTTGCCTTTAATTTCTGTTTGCACTCCAGTTTCATATATCTTTGGATAGTCCCTAACAAGTTCATATATGTCTTCGCTTGACCATATCGTTGGTGGTTGTCTAGTTTCTACTCTATTAGCTAAAAAGTTTTTCTTTTCTCCTCTGAAGTGATGATTTACATGGAGAAAATATCGATGACAGTCAAACCATGAAATTTTCTTACCATGAGGTAAAGAAAACGCTCGTGTTTCATCCATGCAATATGGACATGCTAGACGACCGACAGTACTCCATCCTGAAAGCATTGCATAGGCAGGAAAATCACTTATATTCCACAACAAAGAAGCAAATATACGAAAAATTTTCTTCTTGGACACATCGTATGTTTCTACTCCTTCGTTCCACAGTATTTTTAACTCCTCAATCAACGATTGTAAATATACATCGATTCCTTGTGTCAGATCGTCGGGGCCAGGAACGACAACAGTAAGAAACATATATTGCGTTTTCATACACATTCATGGAGGTAAATTATATGGTGTGACGATAATGGGGCAGGATGAATATTTAGAACCAAATTGAGAAAATGACGAAAAACCATCCGTACATAATCCTAATCTGACATTTCGACTCTCCGCTGCAAAATTTGGATACGTTTTATCGAAATGCTTCCATGCTTCTCCATCGGCCGGATGTGTCAACGTACCTTCTTCCTCCGTTCTCACAATATGTCATCTCATATTAGATGCAGTTACAGAAGATGCATATAATCTTTGAAGCTTTGGAGTGATGGGTAAGTAATGCATACGCTTGTACGGAACTTCCTTCCCCTTTTTTTTTCTTGGTTTGTATCTCTCCTGATTACAAATTTTACAATTTCTAAGGTTTGCGTCCTCTTTCCAAAACAACATGCAGCTTTTTAAACATGTATCTATTTTCTGATAAGGTAAACCAAAAACCGACATAAGTTTTTTAACTTCATAGTGATTTTCACACATTAGATTATCGGGCGGCATATGTCTTTTTGCAGCTTGTACAACAGCCGTAAACCCAGCTTCAGTGATGTTGTATTTTGACTTCATCGCAATGTATTCTGCGATTACTAACAGCCGAGTGCCACTTTTACAACCATCCCAAATAGGTTTCTTAGCAGAATCCAGTAAATCATAAAAAAAATTTGCTTCGATATTTGGTTTTCAACATTTCCATCATCGTCGTCAACTTTAACCATAAGAAACATTGATCGTGCTGCATCTTCGACCATATTTTCTATACGGGTCGTCGTAACTACTTCGTTAACGACACTTTTAGACACTACAGAAGTATTTGCTACAACTTCTCCATGCCGATCCCAAACATAATTAATACTCGGGTACGAAACCGTTTTGGCACAAATGAACTTTCACAATATATGGTAACAAATACTTCAAATGTCTACACCTACTACACGGACAATGAATTTATGGATCGTTTTCGTTATTACTTAAAGCGAATTCAACAAATACGTTTATACCATTATAAAAATCTTATTTTATTGAGTCTCTCAGTCCTTTTCTTTGGTACACCCATCTCCTTCGATCAACAAAATAATCAATCATTTATCCTATTTGAGATAATGAGTCACAAGTTCAAAATTTAATACTTATTTTCAAGAATACAAATTCGAAAAAGATTATTTTTATGGTCGTATAATATTTGAATTTAAAGAACTATTTCACAAATTAAAAAATATTTTCAAATATGACACATTTTATTTTTTAACGTATCGATACAAAATTTTATACAAAAAGATATTTTTTTCCATGGTCAGGCATCCTACTTTCCATTACAAACACAGTAAGCATTTACATTTCGTATACTACTTCGTCTCAAACGATTCAACAAAATTTCGGCAGCATTTCCCTTTTGTTCCCTGCATTGTACACAAATGCGTATACGCAGGAAACAAAAAAGAAAAGTTAGGCCGAAATTTTATGAACCGTTTGAGATGAAGTAGTATACAAAATGTAAATGCTTACTGTGTTCATAACTTGTCCAATACAGGAACAAATCCAACAAACATTGTACCAGATGAATATAAATGGCCGTTTTTTGAAAAAAACGACTATTTATATAACGATCATGTACAACACTCGTTAGACGGGGCCAAAAACTCTCTAAGGAACATTAGTTAATTAAATGTGCGCATTTTATGAAAAAATACAGTTTTACTAACTATATACACACACAATCACAAATTATACATACTTTTTAAAATTTCACGATAACATATGAAATAGGTATACCATGAGATGCTATAAACCATTATTACGCAATTGGAAACAATTGCAATCACTAATTAGCTCTAATTTATCATCTTATGCAAATCTAGTTTTAGGGCAAAAATTAGATTTTTGCCCAAATTAAGATATTATACCTGAGATTGAGAACAATAGAGTTTGCTTAGACAGCCGTGGAGGATCCGGAAGCTCGAAATTGGAGATTGAAAGTTTGTAGGAGGGATTTGGGGGGGGGGGGGGGTTTGATAAAAAAATTCGTGCTGCAAATTGAGGAAGAAGAAGGCTCGGCTGAGCCTGTAATTCGCGAATTTCCGACGGCTTCCGACGGCCGCCGACGGCCCGTCGGAAGCCGTCGGAAATTAGCCGTCGGAAGCCGTCGCTACGTGCTGTCGGAATATTAGCCTTTTTTAGTAGTGTTATAACTAGCATTGTCTTTCAGCCTAAAACAAACTTGTTGTCCTCTAACCTAAATTTTTTGCTAAGTTTGTCCTTATGCATATTTTTCTGTTTATTTTTATTGAAAACTTGGATTATAACCAAAATTACTGCAATTTGTTTTAAATTAAACTTGATGACTGTATGAAATTTTAGAGTTATTTAGGTTTGAAATTTAATATGTTAAAGAGCCTGTTCTAACAAATTTTGGTTTTAGGGAAAAGATTAAAAATGGACATCTTATATATTTCATATTGTAAAATGTGTACATCGACAACCGGTAACAGTGGTAAGACACGTAGCTAATTAATGAAGCTAAATATCTTGGTTCAACCAAAAATAACAGCTAAGCTAGGAAAAAGTTTACATTGAATAGTTAATTTTATCAATTTAAGTCAAAACAGTTAAGAAGTCAAATTATTTAAATGGATTAGGAACTAAATAGGGTCATTGAGATGGCAAGAAGTTGACATCTACGACATCAGAAATTGCTTTAAATTATAAAGAATACATTTATACACATAAATATTTTAAAAATAATTATTTATATACACTTTTGAGTCACTTCTCTTAATGAAAAATATATTCAATAAACTTTTTTTTTTTTAAATTGAAACCCTGACAATGTCCTGCTAAAAATGATTAATTTTCATAAAATTACACCTTAAGCATCCATAATTTCTTAAAACTCTAGCCATAAACATTATTTACAGTCAATATAAAATGGAAAATTAATTTTCAATACAAAGGCCATTTTTAGTTTTTGGAAACAAAATCAATCCAACTGTGAATGCAAAGAGGTGGAACAAAGACCATCTTTTGTCATAAAATACCAACTGCAAAATTTGATTAAAAGTTAGGAAAACGCTCAGGAATCAAGCTACTGATATCAGAAAATCATAATCTGAATAGATGTCATGATCAAATACAAGCTATGAAATACTAACCTGGCAACTATAACAAATTAAAACTAACATCCGAAAATATACACACTGGCATTTTGACGAATAATCATCAAAGGAAATCCCACATTGTAAACTAACTGATAAAAAGAAACACATTTTGGACTTTCAAGAAATATTATTACACCCGAATAAATTTAACATTTTACGGAACCATAATTCATATTAAAATTTATCAATAAATTTACATCATATTCACTGCACCGTATGGGACCTGAATTTTATTAATAAATCCATAAAGAAATGTGAAGCATTTTAAAAAAATCTTTATACTACCAAAAATATAATTTCCAAAACATTAGATTTTTTGTAAAAACATTTTTTTTTCAAACCATTGTGTCAAAATGCCTCGTTTTAGTATTTAGGAACCACAATTGATAACGTTTGGGTTGGCCAAACGTATCGATCAGAATTCTTAGAACACTCGACGGACAAATTAACACAAAATATACCATTAAAATTCTTTTCAACCACTTTAAAAATAATATTCATACTTTCTCAAAATCAATTGTTTGCTTAGGTATAAATTATAACCTATGATGTTACATATGTACACATTCATTTTCAACCGTTTGTATTCAAAATAATACATTACACCATATTCAATTATTCACAAAAGCAAGCAATCATTAAATTTTTATTATATCTTATTTTATTTATAAGGTATATTTTCTAATTCTAAATTTAATTAGATATATAATTTTTTATTCTATATATTATAACTATTAATTGGTTAAACTTTTTTATTATTCCCCAACGGTTCTATTTTGGAAAAACCGTTGACTTTTATTAATAATTGGCTTTATCCAAATTCAAATAGGTTTATAAATTCTTTGAGAGAACTTCTTATGCAATTTCACATTTTAAACTATGCATAAATAAGAATAAACATTAATGCAAACAGCTTACATTTTAATAAAAAAACAAACAAACAATTACCTTCAGTTGAAAGCTATTTTCCGGCTTCAACTGCACACTTTGATCACTAACAGATCTCGACACAACAATATTCGATTCTAAGCCATCTAAGATCTAATTTATACTATCCTTTAAATTTTACTATTTAGAAGTGATTTCAAAATCTAGAATCATTTTCATGATAATAATTTGTAAGTGCTTCAAAAATTTTACAAATACGCCCCGATGTTAATTTCCAATAATCATTTATATTTATCCTAATAGGAACATAAACTCTAATTCTACCCTACACACCCAAGGGATGGGACTCTATGCCTGTCTAGGTTCAGATCTCGACTCTACGTCAATTATATTATATGTTTAAAACACAGCTCTGATACCTAGCTGTAATGACCCATCGCTATACCCATATTATTAATGAACATTAAAAGGAATGTCGTTTAATAACATGGAGAATACGACTGGTTAAAGGTGATTGAATGTGAATTTATCTTTGTACTAACATTGACACGTCTTTATTACCTTTTGAGGAACAAACTAAATTTTTTGACGTGTGCAGTATTAATACAAAGTAATAAACACACCTATTAAAATTATTCAAAACAATATATAATATAGATAAATCAGAATCAGAGTCACATATCAGAGCGGAATAATATACATCATATAACATAATAAAATGTGAATCTATAAAATATCAGTACTAGACCCACATAAATATAAACATCGCATCAAATTCAGTATCAGGTACACAATGACTACTAAATAGTATACATGACATATCCTTCTAAGTGTTAATATATAGAATGATGAAGTAAACTAAAATAGTCAATATAGTCTACTCCAGTGCTAGCATAAAAATCCAAAGGTCAATGAGTCCCTATACCTGTAATTCTCGGCCCGACTCAAATATTGTTAAAATAAACGGGTCAGGCTATATCTAATAAAAAGATGAGATACTTATATCGTAAATATATGACTTAATAGTAAATAAGCCATAATAAAAATATGCCAGAACAAATAATCACGATCTCCAAAGCCAAAAGGTGCTAAATATCCATACAAAAACCTCTGAAGAAATAATCATCACTAATAAATAATCATAAAATCGAATCCGAAAAAGATTAAGATAGCCTTAACAAGGTCGCTAACACCTCCTCAAGTAGTTTCGTCAGCCTTAACAAGGTCACTAACACCTTCTTAAGTAGTTTCGCCTTGAATGAGAAGGTCGCTAACACCTCCTCAAGTAGTTTCTTCAACCTTAACAAGGTCACTGACACCTTCTTAAGCAGTTTCACTCTGAATGACAAGGTCGCTAACTCCTCTCTAAGCAGTTTCGTCGGCCATAGCAAGGTCGCTAACACCTCACTAAATAGTTTCACTCTAAATGAAAAGATCGCTAACACCTCATTAAGTAGTTTCGTCTTGAATGACAAGGTCGCTAACACCTTCTCAAGCAATTTCGTCAAGCGCTACTCAAATACCGACTCTCAAGTCGATGAAAAATGAGTCATCGTCTCTTAGGTATCTATCGGCCTGAAATCTGAACGTCCTAAGATAATACGACTCTAAAGTGTATACACTTTCACTTTAGTAATCATTAGAATTTAACTAACCATACCATGCCAGAAAGTAAATTCAAGTATTTACTAAAAGCTAGCAATTTCCACTTAAACTCTATTTAACAAATTATAATAATAAGCAAAAGAATTGTACGAAATGTCTCATACCAATTTGACAATTAAATCGTTTATTAAAATTCTTTGATTCATAGAAAAGCACAAAGTCTCGTTAAAATCTCAAATCCGTAACAAATAAATAAAAGAGTTTTAAATTACGAGTACTTTGGCACGTGCGATGCATGTACGAAGGAGGAATTGGTATTATAAAACATTGTTTGTAAGATATTTTTAATCATACAAAATGACTTGACATGTATGTGATGTTGTATTTTTTATGTGCATATATGCACAAATCAATCATTTATCAAAACATGAATGAGATTAAGTTATTTTATAAAATAATTAAACGGATAAAGAAAATAATCGACTATTACATTACATCAATATGTAAAGAAATGTAACAAATATTAAAATTAGCGTTTTTAATAGATTGGAACTTAAAAAACTTGCATCATCTCTGTTTTACTAAATAATAACTCAGTACTTTTATGTTTTTTTGAACTATGACTTTCATATTTTTCTTTTAATAAAAAAGTAAATTTGTTGGAAATCAAGGAATTTTTTTTGTTGAATTAACCCAAGCTTACAATTCAGTGTTGAAAACGAGAAAATATAGAAATATTCATCACTATTTTTCAAATTTCTTTAGAAGTTGAATATCGGCCATATATATAATCAATTGAAAAACAGTTGGTCAATCCTTTAAAAATAATTATAGTACAACTGTACAACTATCATATTGTAAATATGTAAAATATGAGAGAAGGTACACATGCAGAAAGAGGAAAAATGGACTTGATAGATGCTAGCGGGAATGAAACTTAGGACCACAAAATTACAAATACCATGCAATTGATAGTAACTATGAAATTGAAATAATATTTTCTTACTGAGAGCTTGTATAAACACACATATGCATGGTATAAAAGTATATTTCCCTCTTCGTATACCGGTTGCTCAAACCTGAAAGTAACTGTGCTATAGGATCGTGTAATATGGATAAACTACTTGTGTGGAATAATAATTAACTAAGTAAATAATTAGAGCAGTAAAGTAAATGACATCAGAGATTTTTATACTGGTTCGAACTCCCATTCTACGTCCAGTCCCAGACTCCTTCTGGAATTAAACTAGCAACCCTCACTTAACCCGGAGGAATAGGTTTACACCGCCTGAGCAACCGAATAGGACTTCTACCGCCTAAGCAACCGAATAGGACTTCTACCGCCTGAGCAACCGAACATGACTTCTTTACAAATAACAAATGTATCTGACTGTAGTGTGCTCTTTGAATAACACTGATAAGTCAATTAAGTACAATCTTCCTATAACTTCTCCTTTATGATATATAGTGTAATGTGCTTGAGAATTGTGGAAGATAGAGTGATCAATGATCAGAGAACGTAAGCAGTTTGAGTACAGTTTGAAAATAGAGAATAAGAGATAAGAATTAAAGAATATTAAAATCAACTATTATGTTGTTTGTTGAATTCTGAAATCTATAGTGATTAAAAAGTTGCAACTATTGATGAAAAATAACGTTGAAAAGAAACAGGCGCAACTGTTGATTTGAAGATGTTTCTCTTCGATGAAGAAAAGTGTCTTTTCATGAAAAATAGCCGTTGAAGATATTCAGTCAGCTCAATGGATTTATTTAGCCTTCTGAATTTTAAAAATCGAAAACAACAAAGAAATAGGCTATTTTTGGCCTAATTCAGCCGGCTGAATAAACTCATTCAGCCGGTTGAATGTTGTGAAACAATAATATTGTTTCAGCAATCAGACGGCTGAATGCATCCATTCAGCCGGCTATTTCAGCCTTTTGTGCAGGGTAGTGCATGTGTGTATATGTTTTTTATATATATCATTTCAGGAGAGATTTTAACATATTTCTAAATAATATAAAGACTCTAGACAAATAACTATCGGCTTCAAAATACTCTGAATGTGAATCTGCAACGAATCTCCTGCATAATTGTTTAGTACACACAAATATTTATTTATATAGTTTGTCATAATCAAAACGATGTAAAATCGAGATTCCAACATTCTCCCCCTTTTTGATGATGACAACTACATAAGTATAAATAATATATTTACATAAATACTTACATTAGCATTGCTACTCCCCCTGTTAATATGCACAAATATTTAACTAACTTTCTCCCCCTTTGTCATCGACAAAAAAATATAAATTACATGCACATAATTATTAGTTAAACAAAAATTACATTAAATAAATAACTCATACTCGAGATGTCATTAATAAAGGAGAATAACAATATTCATACTGTTAGTCCTTGAGATGATGGTTTTGATGACAACAACCTTAGGACTTGTTATAAAATATAAATACTAACGTTGTGGTTTAGATATATATGTATATGCAGAATATAAACATGCAGGTACCAAGAATGAAGACTGTACAGTTTAGAGATACAAGACTAATGAATTTAAAGATCGAAGATATCAAGATTGAAGACTCATGAGTATCAAGAAATCAAGTTATCAAGAGTTCAAGATTTCAAACAGTACAAGATAATGTAGTTAGTCTAGAATTAAGTTAAAACTTCTTGAAAGCACTTACATCTTTATTCGAAATTTATTCGTGGAATGGAATCCACTTCGATCCTATTAAAGGGACCCCCGCCGGCGCTGCGCCCGGACCCGCTACTCGACTCGCCTTCGGCTCGGCACTCGGCTCGTCATATATTTGTCAGTGTCGGTGTCTGTATAAATTGAAACTGCATATGTAATGAGTGAACTGAGTGATGTAGTGAGGAATATCTGTATATGTGAATATCAGTGTTATATATCATTGAATTGTAAAATAGTGGAGTCAGGAATTTGTACTATTTCAAATGTTGAAATAAAATATTTATTTAAATAAATTACTGTTTGAATATCAAATTCTGTGCAATAGCATTTTATTAAATAAATATTTATTTCTATTAAAAAATCAAATATGCTCTACATTGTGGGCCCCACAAATTCATAAAGTTAATATCTATAGCAACATTTTGGAATGTTGCTACAGACACCTATGGATGTTGCTATAGACCCAAATAGGGTTCTATTGCAACAATATTACTTATGTTGCCTTAGATAGTCAAAATGTTGCCTTTGAGGTCTAAGGCAACGGCAAAAATTGCATCACCCTAAAAGTGTTGCCATAGACCTATGACAACATTTTTTGGGCCTGACCCAACATTTTTTTTTGTGTTGCAGAAGGCCATTTATGGCGTAGTGCACGAATCTAGAAAAAGGTACACTTTTACAATATATTGGTTGAAATTGTTTGCTTAAAATTATTCGATTGTTTGATTGTTTTTGAAATTATGTGTTGTTTGAATTTTAATTTTTTTTATTTTAATTTTTAATATTATAATATTTTTTATTAAAAAAGTATTATTATATTTAATATTACTTCGGAAAATATATAGACATTAAAAATAATATATGAATATAGATATTAATGTATATAGGAAAATATAAGTCACATGAATTCTCTGACCCATGTCGACATGGCCCTACCCATGATGTCGACATCCCTGTCAGAAATTTGAAATTCAAATTTGAATTCAAATCTTTTAAATTCCCTCCACCTTTTCACCAAATCCAATGTTCTGGAAAGGTATCTTGTAACAGCCCAAAATTTTTAACAATTTTTTTTTATTTATTTAAAATAAACATTTTGAAATATTGATTTGAATTAAAAGTGTAATAATTAGTGTAAAATGGGAAATTTAAACTTTACATTTCGTTACGTTTACGTCCGTTCTTAACTTTATAAAAAAAATCAAATATTATTAATTATGATAATAGCTACTTAAATTTTGGTTTAAATGATACGTTATTTTATTTAAAGAAACGTTATCATTTTTTAAAATTTAATTAATAAAAGAAACCAATAACGGTTGTACGTTACTTTGGGCGTTACACTTTACGTTCGTTGTTCCTTTGTCCATTTGATTTTATATGCGTTGGCTGTACAAATTTCAGCTGTAAATTTTCAGTTTGAAAATTTCAAAAATCTTGCATTGAACCGTTCACGTGAGAATTATTCCATTCCCTCTTTGCATTCCTTACGTTTCGTTCCAGCTTTGAATATAATTAAATTGCTTTAACTTCCTACCGTTCAAAACTTTACCTTTTGCCTTCTCTCATAAATTAATAAGCAGCTGTCATCTTCCATTTTTCGTTCAAAATTTCAATTCTGCAAATCTCCTTTGCAAAACTCGTGAGCATCTCCAAGGTATGGCCACCTATTTCCGTTCAAATTGTTCACTTTGTTACAGCTCATCCCCTGTTTGCTGTTGCCAACCCCATGCCTTCTTTCTATTTCATTTTGTTTTCATTTTTGTTCCTCTGCCTGCCTCCACCAAGATCTACCCCATGCCAAGGCCGAGACCACCCACAGCCACCACCACGACCGTGCCAGTCTACCACCATGCCAATCCCCACGCCCAACCCCTAACCCACGTCACCACCACAGCCCAGGTCGAGACCAGACTGTCACCTCCACCCCAAGCGAGACCACCACCAGACCGAACCCTACTCCATGCCAGACCACCCAACCCCTTCGCCAGATCCACCACAGCCCATTTGCCTCCAAGCCACCAGGCACCACAGCCCCTACGCCCTGCCTGCCACCACAACACCAGCCGAGAACACCACTCCATCACCGAGACCAGTCCACCACCCTGCCCATTCGCCACCAGACCGTGACAGCCACCTCCAAACCCATGCCGAGACCAACCAATGTCAGACCGAGCCTGTATTTGGACTAGTGCAGTGAAGTGTTTGTTACCTTGGGTTTGTATTTGTTTTTTCTGAGCCTCTGTTTGAAAAATGATGAACAAAAGTTTTGTTTTGTGTCACCTCTGCATTTTGTTTTAAACCTTAGCTTATATTATTTCCTCTAGCACTTGTTTGGAAAGGAAATGAAAAGTTGTTTCGTCACGTGACTGTCCCTTGTTTTGGAAAAAAAAAAGAATTGCTTTTGTCACTTTTGGAATTGAAGTTATATTCTACCTAGCATCTGTTTGGAAAAAAAAGGAATGAACAAATTTGCTTTTGTCACCTTTGTTTTGAATTCGTGATTTGTATGCCACCCAGCCTTTGTTTGAAGTCACGGCAAAAAATGTTTCGAGCCTTACTTTTGTTTCAATTTGATTGCCAGTTGATTTACCCAAAAATGTTGAGGTAGTTGACGTGCGTTAGCTTATTCAAATTTTTGCTTTATTCTTTTGACTTTAGATTTGAATCCAGTTGGCGAATCCGCTAACAGCTGATCGTGCTTTCCGCGTGCTTTCGTTAGACATCGTATTTCTTTTTCCGAATCTCCAGCTCCGTAGAGGTGAGTAAATCTCACACGAATATTCATACTTATATGATTGTGAAACGACCGCAACTGAATGTGTAGAAAATAAATAAATAAATAAATAAATGATGTTATAATTACTTGTGATTTATTTATATTTGATGTTAGAATTATTAAAAACTGCATATCGTATCATCTGTTATATTTTGTTCTTATTTTACTGTTATTCTATTCTGTTAAATCACACTGCAAGTTCCCTGTAGAATAGAATCACTATGGGTTGAAATGATACATACCCGAACGGACTTTAGAATAAGGGAAAATCGTTATGGGCTGAAATGATAGGCCTGAACGATTTTCAATTAAATTTTATTTACTTGGGATTGCGGGTTTGAAATGATAAAACCTGGATTTTTCTTTGTAAACTACGGATTGAAATGATATAGTATCCGTATCACTTGACTTAGGCTAGAAAATATTATACAGACCCGTGGTTATTTTTCTGTATTTTTCTGGATACCTTTAAATGTTTAAAATATTGTAATAATATTAAATTGATTTAAATCGAATTTTTAAATGATTTATTTGGAATAGAAATGATTTTTCTATGTGATAAATATAAATAAATGGAAAAATATTGATTTTTAAATGGAACTTAAATTTGAAAATTTGACTAAAAAAAAGAAAAGATGGAAACTGAAGTTAATTAAATTGAAATGAAAATTAAGTTTAAAAATGGTGGAAAAATGGAGTTTAAGTTTAAATGTTGAAATGAATTGTTTAAATGAAAGTAGGGATTTACGCACTTGAATGTAATAAGTGAACTTTGGTTTTTATTGGTAAAAAAAATTTCTCTTTAGAAAAATCATAAGTAAAAGGGTTTAAATGAACATTTTAAATGTGAAAATTTATGACTTTTATAAATTTAAATGGTTTAAATTAAATGAACTAATTCTGAACTAAGTGGAATCTGTAGCACTTGTTAAGTCCTGTGGTTATATAAATGAACCAAAAGACTAAAATGAACTTATGCTATGATAGTACTTGGTAAGTGCTGTTGTAGCAGAAACTAAAATTGAACCTGAACTAATAAAAGGGCTACTGTAGCACTTGTTAAGGACTACAGTAGGCTGAATATGATTTTTGTTTAAAACTGAAATGTTATAGCAGTTTATAAATGTCATTTTGCTGAATAAAATTGTTTTCAAATATAACTTACCGCCGCACTTTTTAAATGCCGTGAAAGCTGAAATTTTTAACGTTATTGTTTTTAAGTGAATAAATGAACTCCGAAAAGGCTAAATTTTGGGAATTTAATATTTGATTTAAAAGAATAATGACTTTGTTTTAAATGGTTTAATTTGAAGTATATTTGATAAATTGTTTTAAATTTATAACCACGGGTTATAATAACGATTGGTTGGCAAAGAGACCGGGATTAGATATGGACATACTCTCTGTCGATACCGAAAACCACTTTGACAACCGTGTACGCGGTGGAGATTCCAGAATGAAGTAGGATGGTGGCGACGTTCTTAAGGTATGTTACGTGGACCCAACTCCCGTGAGTTGGCATAAGGTGGCTAAAACAGGAGCAATCTCGGACCAGTGAGGTAGCACCTCTTCTCGGACACATTTCTTCGATATTATACTCTTACTTGTGATTTGACTAGATGGCCATCCTCCGATTTGGGAATGTTGTTCGAGGTGGAACGGTAGTGGCTGCTATGCGTATCCATCAGTCCGTGTGCGTAATTGGTATATCTACCCTGGCATTGCCTAGTTTTGCCGTGTCACCTACCATATCGAGCTTTACTACGATTATGATTTTAAGATCCGACCGCGTTAAGGTTCTCCATCCCCTTAACGCTATTTTCTATATGATTATACTTTACTTATTTAGACACTATTATAGTAGCGAATATTGCTACATAGTAGATAGTTTAACGGATCCTTAGAGGATGGGCGGTCCCAAGCATCTTCTAAGTTACTTGTACCTTTACTACAGTTCACTTGAGTTGGTTTACATTGTATAAGTATGTATATCCTGACTCGAGTGTTTATGTTTTATTTTACGCTCGGGTCAGCCTGAATATCAGTTGGACTTCATCTTCACAGAGCTAGGACTAATGGAGATCATCCTTATCAAGCTGCTATCTGTTTTGCTATTCAGTCTTTTATTTTAGCTTATGTAATTGAGACAAATGAATTTGGGATTTTCTGTAGTTATTCAAACTATATTGGTTTTAGACTATGTAATTTGTACTTGTTTTGAGACTATGTATTTTAGTGGCTTCATGAACCACTATGGTTATTTTTAAATTCCGCTGCGAGTTATTCTGATATTTCTGTGTCTGTGATTCTGTGAATGATTTTATTTGCTCCAAATTTTATTACAATCTGTTATTTTGCATTATTCAAGTCTGACATGTGTGGATTATTGTCGATTTGAATGGTCCAAAATACCGGGTCGTTACATTTGGTATCAGAGCTTTGGTTTTAGGCAAACCTTAGCCTATGGAGCAAAAACTCATTAGAGATAGGGTAGAAATACCCTAGAATGAGTGAAATCAAACTCAGAATCATTTCTTTGCGAGTGAACGTATTTTCAAAGTATAAAATGATTTTAAATGATTTTCAAATGATTTTTCAAAGATTATTTTGATATAAAGTTTTCTTGTTTTAAGAAGAAATTTTTTCTAAACTTCCTTCTTTCCGTATCTACCTTGTTAGAAATTTTGTTATTAGGATATCCATCCAAGTGATCTTATCGTGTCTTATTTTAACTTATCTTGGTCTTCTCTGTACCTTGTCCTAAATTTATTCTTGATATTTCCAGGATGAATCGTGGAAATGCTAGAGGTAGGGGTCGTGGTCCTGCTCCTCCACCTGTTGCACCCGTTAGGTTTACTGTTCTTTGCAAGGAATTCTCTCAGCTCGGTGGCACTAGGTTCACCGGTTCAGAGAGTATCATCGAAGCCCAGCAATGGCTACGAAGTTTGGAGAGAATTTTTACTGGTCTAGAGATCACTGATGCCCAGAAGCGTCAGTTAGCAGCTTGGCAGCTGCAAGAGTCAGCCTTAGATTGGTGGGAGTCTGTTACGACTCACACTAACGAAGGTGATCTTTCGTGGGAGCAGTTCAGGTATCCTTTGTGTTAACTTGAATTTTCCCCATTTCCTTTCCTTTTGAATCTATCTTAAGTTTGGTCTCTGTATCTTCTTTCCAGGGAGGCTTTTGTGGCAAAATGGATGCCCGAAGCCGGGAAATCTCAACTTTACCGTGAATTCATGGATCTTAAGCAGGGTACCATGTCTTTTTCGGAGTATGAGCGGAAGTTCAATGAACTTTCCAAATTTGGTCCTGGTCTTATCGACACTCAGCTAAAGAAGAATGAGAAGTTCATTTCTGGAGCTCGCCCAGAGTTCTACGATCGCCTTATTTCACATGATCATGGCACTTTTACTAAGCTCATGGATATGGCTATTCGCTATGAGAACCCTACTTCCAAGGGTCCTGCTGCTTCTGGTGCTCATGTCTCACAATCTTCCTCTGCAAATTCCAAGAAGAGAAAGCCCAACTTCCACCAGCAGAAGAAAAATTGGATCAAGCATGCGGGCTTGGGATCTTCAGCATCTTCTCCTTCCCAGAGACACCCTATTGATCTTTCCTCCATTACCTGCTTCAAATGTGACCAGAAGGGACACTATGCCAATAGTTTCCCTACTCCGACTGGTGCTGCTGTTCCTCCACCTCAGGTTTCCAGGAACGATCTTTGTCATGTTTGTCTTCAGCAGGGTCATTTTAGGAAGGACTGTCCTTTATATCAGAAGGGAAAGCCATCTGGTGTATTTGTTGTCACATCTGCTTCATCACCTGCTGCACCTACTCCTGCTCCTAGTGATGATCAAGGTACCCTTCAAGGCACCTTTACTTTATTTCATCATCCTGTTCGTGTTTTATTTGATACTGGGGCTTCGCATACTTTTATTTCTGATGATCTGTGTAATAAGTTTTAACATCTCCTTTCTCCTGAGTATGCTTCTGTTCCTCTATGTGTTTCAAATCCTATTGGTGGTCCCGCAAATCTTAATAAGATTTGTAAACAGGTGAAACTCCACCATTCCGATCATCGTTTTAGTGGTGATTTCTATATTCTTGGTTTTGATACTTTTGATTTGTTGCTTGGAGATGATTGGTTAAAGAATCACGATGCCCATATCTCTTGTAAATCCCGAATTGTTTCTCTTGAGGATGATCGGGGTAATTCTTTGGTTATTCAGTGTTGTTTGCCTCATGATTGTGCTGGTAGCTTTATCTACTCATTGGATTCTTCTCCTGTTGATCTTTAGTCGACTCGGGTAGTCAATCACTACCCGGATGTATTTGGTGAAGTTACTGCTTTACCTCCCAAGCGGGAAATTGATTTCTGCATTGATCTCATTCCTAGAGCTCGACCTGTAGTTCTTCCCCCTAGAAGAATGGCACCCCACGAGAAGTTTGAGTTAGGAAAGCAAATTGAGGATCTATCTTCCAAGGGTCTGATCAGACCTAGCTATTCTGAATGGGGAGCTGCGGTGGTTTTCGTCACCAAGTCCGATGGTTCTCTCCGGATGTGTGTTGATTATAGGGAGTTGAACAAGCTCACTATGAAAAATAGATATCCAATGCCTCGCATCAATGACATGTTTGATTAGCTTTATGGTGCTACTGTTTTCTCTCAGCTTGATCTTGCCACGGGTTTTCACCAACTCAGAGTTGCCGAGGAAAGTATTCCCAAGACTGCTTTCCGTACTGAGAATGGATTCTTTGAATGGTTAGTCATGCCTTTTGGTTTGACTAATGCTCCTGCTTTCTTTGTTGACTTGATGAATCGTGTTTTCCGTGATGTGCTTAATAAATTTGTTCTAGTCTTTGTGGATGATATTCTCATTTTCTCTAAGTCTGAAGAAGAACATGAGTCACATTTGAAATCTGTTCTTGAGACTCTTCGAAATCATCAGTTAAAAGCTAAATTTTCCAAATGCCATTTCTGGAAGGATGAAGTCCGATTCCTCGGGCATATTGTTTCTAGGAATGGAGTTTCAGTTGATCCAGTCAAGATCGCTGCGATCAATGTAAGTCCTTCTTTCCTTCTCTTTCCTAGTTTCATTCAATTTACTCTATCTTTCCTATTATCCTTCTTTTTCCCTATTCTATGCAGGATTGGGAAACTCCTAAGACTCCTACTGATATCCTTAGTTTTCTGGGCCTTGCCGGTTATTACCGGAGATTCATTGAGAATTTCGCTCAGATTGCTGCACCTCTCACTGCTTTAACTCGGAAGAATGCTAAGTTTATTTGGAGTAACGGGTGTAAGGCAGCATTCAATGAGTTAAAAGACAAGCTTACTTCCGCACCTGTTCTTACCGTTCCAAATGGAAATGAGGGATTAACGGTATACAGTGATGCTTTTCGAGAAGGTTTGGGAGCTGTTCTGATGCAGGATGGTAGGGTGATTGCTTATGCTAGTAGACAGTTGAAGACCCATGAAGTAAATTATGCTGCCCATGATCTAGAGTTGCTTGCTGTTGTTTTTTCTTTGAAGCTTTGGAGACATCATCTGTTGGGTACCAAGTTTGAGCTTTTCACAGATCATCAGTCTTTGAGGTATATTTTCTCTAAGAAGGATTTGAATCAGAGACAAGTTAGGTGGTTAGAGTTCCTTGCTTCTTATGACCTCGACATCAACTATACACCGGGAAAAGCTAATGTTGTGGTAGATGCTTTGAGTAGGAAGAAAGCTTTGTTGTGTCAGCTTGTTGTTTCTTCACCCCTTGTGGATCGTATTATGGCTAGACAGGATGAGGATCAGATGCTTAGATTGATTAAGGAGAATGTTAGAAGTAGGGTGGGAGGTAGTAGTCTTGATGGCAGTGGAGCTCAGATTGACGATAAGGGTGTATTGAGGATTCATAATAGGATTTGTGTCCCGAATGTTGATGGATTGAGACAGGAGTTACTTCGGGAGAATCGTCAGTCCAGACTTTCTATTCATCCAGGCGTGACCAAGATGTATCAGGACATGAAGAAGTTATATTGGTGGAAAGGTATGAAGCGAGATATTTCCATTTTTGTTAATAGGTGTGCGACTTGTCAGCAAGTCAAGGCAGATCATCAGAAGACTCCTGGTTTATTACAGCCTCTTGAGATTCCCAATTGGAAGTGGGAACAAGTTTCTATGGATTTCATTGATGGTTTACCAAGGACTAGGAAGGGTAACGAGAGTATTTGGGTTATTGTAGATAGATTGACCAAATCAGCACATTTCATTCCGGTCATGTCTACCCGTTCAGCTTCTAGTTTGTCTGAGATTTACATGAGGGAGATTGTTCGTCTCCATGGTGTTCCTCTCAGTATCGTTTGTGATCGTGATCCTATCTTTACTAGTAGGTTTTGGAAAGCCTTTCAGGATTCTTTGGGTACTCGTCTGAATCTGAGCACTGCTTACCATCCACAGACCGACGGTCAAACGGAAAGTGTGAATCGGATTCTAGAAGATCTTCTTCGTGCTTGTGTGCTTGATTATGGAGGATCTTGGGAAGATCATCTCCATCTTGTCGAATTCACTTATAACAATAGTTATCAGGCCAGTATTGAGACATCTCCGTTTTCTGCTCTTTACGGACGACCTTGTAGATCTCCTTCTTGTTGGATTGAATCCGGTAATCGTTTGGTTCTTGGTCCTGAGATGGTTTTGGAAGCTTCAGAGAGAGTTGAAGAGATTAAGAGGAAGATGAGGATTGCTCAAGATAGACAGAAGAAGTACGCCGATCGTCGAAGACGGAGTTTAGAGTTTGCTGTTGGTAATTTGGTTTTCCTTAAGGTTTCTCCCTTAAGGAATGTTATTCGTTTTGGTCGTAGAGGAAAGCTTTCTCCTAGATTCGTAGGTCCTTTCCGCATTTAGGAAAGAATTGGCCCTCTTGCTTATCGTCTGGATTTACCCGAGAAATTTTCTGGAATACACAATGTCTTTCATGTATCTCATCTTCGTCGCTATCTGCATGATCCATCTCTTATTATTCAGCCTTCTGCTCTTGATAGTTTGGATATGGAGCCAAATCTGACTGTTGAGAGGAAGCCACTTCGTATCATCGATCGAGGTACGAAGCAGCTAAGAAGAAAATCTGTCAACCTGGTCAAAGTGCAGTGGAGGACTGATGAACAGGAATGCACCTGGGAGACGGAGAAGAGCATTCGTGCTTCGAATCCGGAATTGTTTATTTCAGGTACTTTTGCTCTACTGTCTTATCTTTCTTTGTTTTCCTTCTTCGTTCCTTTTCGAGGACGAAAAGTTTTGAGTGGGGGAGAGTGTAACAGCCCAAAATTTTTAACAATTTTTATTTATTTATTTAAAATAAACATTTTGAAATATTGATTTGAATTAAAAGTGTAATAATTAGTGTAAAATGGGAAATTTAAACTTTACATTTCGTTACGTTTACGTCCGTTCTTAACTTTATAAAAAAAAATCAAATATTATTAATTATGATAATAGCTACTTAAATTTTGGTTTAAATGATACGTTATTTTATTTAAAGAAACGTTATCATTTTTTAAAATTTAATTAATAAAAGAAACCAATAACGGTTGTACGTTACTTTGGGCGTTACACTTTACGTTCGTTGTTCCTTTGTCCATTTGATTTTATATGCGTTGGCTGTACAAATTTCAGCTGTATATTTTCAGTTTGAAAATTTCAAAAATCTTGCATTGAACAGTTCACGTGAGAATTATTCCATTCCCTCTTTGCATTCCTTACGTTTCGTTCCAGCTTTGAATATAATTAAATTGCTTTAACTTCCTACCGTTCAAAACTTTACCTTTTGCCTTCTCTCATAAATTAATAAGCAGCTGTCATCTTCCATTTTTCGTTCAAAATTTCAATTCTGCAAATCTCCTTTGCAAAACTCGTGAGCATCTCCAAGGTATGGCCACCTATTTCCGTTCAAATTGTTCACTTTGTTACAGCTCATCCCCTGTTTGCTGTTGCCAACCCCATGCCTTCTTTCTATTTCATTTTGTTTTCATTTTTGTTCCTCTGCCAGCCTCCACCGAGATCTACCCCATGCCAAGGCCGAGACCACCCACAGCCACCACCACGACCGTGCCAGTCCACCACCACGCCAATCCCCACGCCCAACCCCTAACCCACGTCACCACCACAGCCCAGGCCGAGACCAGACTGTCACCTCCACCCCAAGCGAGACCACCACCAGACCGAACCCTACTCCATGCCAGACCACCCAACCCCTTCGCCAGATCCACCACAGCCCATTCGCCTCCAAGCCACCAGGCACCACAGCCCCTACGCCCTGCCTGCCACCACAACACCAGCCGAGAACACCACTCCATCACCGAGACCAGTCCACCACCCTGCCCATTCGCCACCAGACCGTGCCAGCCACCTCCAAACCCATGCCGAGACCAACCAATGTCAGACCGAGCCTGTATTTGGACTAGTGCAGTGAAGTGTTTGTTACCTTGGGTTTGTATTTGTTTTTTCTGAGCCTCTGTTTGAAAAATGATGAACAAAAGTTTTGTTTTGTGTCACCTTTGCATTTTGTTTTAAACCTTAGCTTATATTATTTCCTCTGGCACTTTTTTGGAAAGGAAATGAAAAGTTGTTTCGTCACGTGACTGTCCCTTGTTTTGGAAAAAAAAGAATTGCTTTTGTCACTTTTGGAATTGAAATTATATTCTACCTAGCATCTGTTTGAAAAAAAAGGAATGAACAAATTTGCTTTTGTCACCTTTGTTTTGAATTCGTGATTTGTATGCCACCCAGCCTTTGTTTGAAGTCACGGCCAAAAATGTTTCGAGCCTTACTTTTGTTTCAATTTGATTGCCAGTTGATTTACCCAAAAATGTTGAGGTAGTTGACGTGCGTTAGCTTATTCAAATTTTTGCTTTATTCTTTTGACTTTAGATTTGAATCCAGTTGGCGAATCCGCTAACAGCTGATCGTGCTTTCCGCGTGCTTTCGTTAGACATCGTATTTCTTTTTCCGAATCTCCAGCTCCGTAGAGGTGAGTAAATCTCACACGAATATTCATACTTATATGATTGTGAAACGACCGCAACTGAATGTGTAGAAAATAAATAAATAAATAAATGATGTTATAATTACCTGTGATTTATTTATATTTGATGTTAGAATTATTAAAAACTGCATATCGTATCATCTGTTATATTTTGTTCTTATTTTACTGTTATTCTATTCTGTAAAATCACACTACAAGTTCCCTGTAGAATAGAATCACTATGGGTTGAAATGATACATACCCGAACGGACTTTAGAATAAGGGAAAATCGTTATGGGCTGAAATGATAGGCCTGAACGATTTTCAATTAAATTTTATTTACTTGGGATTGCGGGTTTGAAATGATAAAACCCGGATTTTTCTTTGTAAACTACGGATTGAAATGATATAGTATCCGTATCACTTGACTTAGGCTAGAAAATATTATACAGACCCGTGGTTATTTTTCTGTATTTTTCTGGATACCTTTAAATGTTTTAAATATTGTAATAATATTAAATTGATTTAAATCGAATTTTTAAATGATTTATTTGGAATAGAAATGATTTTTCTATGTGATAAATATAAATAAATGGAAAAATATTGATTTTTAAATGGAACTTAAATTTGAAAATTTGACTAAAAAAAAGAAAAGATGGAAACTGAAGTTAATTAAATTGAAATGAAAATTAAGTTTAAAAATGGTGGAAAAATGGAGTTTAAGTTTAAATGTTGAAATGAATTGTTTAAATGAAAGTAGGGATTTACGCACTTGAATGTAATAAGTGAACTTTGGTTTTTATTTGTAAAAAAAAATTCTCTTTAGAAAAATCAGAAGTAAAAGGGTTTAAATGAACATTTTAAATGTGAAAATTTATGACTTTTATAAATTTAAATGGTTTAAATTAAATGAACTAATTCTGAACTAAGTGGAATCTGTAGCACTTGTTAAGTGTTATGGTTATATAAATGAACCAAAAGACTAAAATGAACTTATTCTATGATAGTACTTGGTAAGTGCTGTTGTAGCAGAAACTAAAATTGAACCTGAACTAATAAAAGGGCTACTGTAGCACTTGTTAAGGACTGCAGTAGGCTGAATATGATTTTTGTTTAAAACTGAACTGTTATAGCAGTTTATAAATGTCGTTTTGCTGAATAAAATTGTTTTCAAATATAACTTACCGCCGCACTTTTTAAATACAGTGAAAGCTGAAATTTTTAACGTTATTGTTTTTAAGTGAATAAATGAACTCCGAAAAGGCTAAATTTTGGGAATTTAATATTTGATTTAAAAGAATAATGACTTTTTTTTAAATGGTTTAATTTGAAGTATATTTGATAAATTGTTTTAAATTTATAACCACGGGTTATAATAACGATTAGTTGGCAAAGAGACCGGGATCAGATATGGACATACTCTCTGTCGATACCGAAAACCACTTTGACAACCGTGTACGCGGTGGAGATTCCAGAATGAAGTAGGATGGTGGCGACGTTCTTAAGGTATGTTACGTGGACCCAACTCCCGTGAGTTGGCATAAGGTGGCTAAAACAGGAGCAATCTCGGACCAGTGAGGTAGCACCTCTTCTCGGACACATTTCTTCGATATTATACTCTTACTTGTGATTTGACTAGATGGCCATCCTCCGATTTGGGAATGTTGTTCGAGGTGGAACGATAGTGGCTGCTATGCGTATCCATCAGTCCGTGTGCGTAATTGGTATATCTACCCTGGCATTGCCTAGTTGTGCCGTGTCACCTACCATATCGAGCTTTACTACGATTATGATTTTAAGATCCGACCGCGTTAAGGTTCTCCATCCCCTTAACGCTATTTTCTATATGATTATACTTTACTTATTTAGACACTATTATAGTAGCGAATATTACTACATAGTAGATAGTTTAACGGATCCTTAGAGGATGGGCGGTCCCAAGCATCTTCTAAGTTACTTGTACCTTTACTACAGTTCACTTGAGTTGGTTTACATTGTATAAGTATGTATATCCTGACTCGAGTGTTTATGTTTTATTTTACGCTCGGGTCAGCCTGAGTATCAGTTGGACTTCATCTTCACGGAGCTAGGACTAATGGAGATCATCCTTATCAAGCTGCTATCTGTTTTGCTATTCAGTCTTTTATTTTAGCTTATGTAATTGAGACAAATGAATTTGGGATTTTCTGTGGTTATTCAAACTATATTGGTTTTAGACTATGTAATTTGTACTTGTTTTGAGACTATGTATTTTAGTGGCTTCATGAACCACTATGGTTATTTTTAAATTCCGCTGCGAGTTATTCTGATATTTCTGTGTCTGTGATTTTGTGAATGATTTTATTTGCTCCAAATTTTATTACAATCTGTTATTTTGCATTATTCAAGTCTGACATGTGTGGATTATTGTCGATTTGAATGGTCCAAAATACCGGGTCGTTACATTTGGTATCAGAGCTTTGGTTTTAGGCAAACCTTAGCCTATGGAGCAAAAACTCATTAGAGATAGGGTAGAAATACTCTAGAATGAGTGAAATCAAACTCAGAATCATTTCTTTGCGAGTGAACGTATTTTCAAAGTATAAAATGATTTTAAATGATTTTCAAATGATTTTTCAAAGATTATTTTGATATAAAGTTTTCTTGTTTTAAGAAGAAATTTTTTCTAAACTTCCTTCTTTCCGTATCTACCTTGTTAGAAATTTTGTTATTAGGATATCCATCCAAGTGATCTTATCGTGTCTTATTTTAACTTATCTTGGTCTTCTCTGTACCTTGTCCTAAATTTATTCTTGATATTTCCAGGATGAATTGTGGAAATGCTAGAGGTAGGGGTCGTGGTCCTGCTCCTCCACCTGTTGCACCCGTTAGGTTTACTGTTCTTTGCAAGGAATTCTCTCAGCTCGGTGGCACTAGGTTCACCGGTTCAGAGAGTATCATCGAAGCCCAGCAATGGCTACGAAGTTTGGAGAGAATTTTTACTGGTCTAGAGATCACTGATGCCCAGAAGCGTCAGTTAGCAGCATGGCAGCTGCAAGAGTCAGCCTTAGATTGGTGGGAGTCTGTTACGACTCACACTAACGAAGGTGATCTTTCGTGGGAGCAGTTCAGGTATCCTTTGTGTTAACTTGATCTTTCCCCATTTCCTTTCCTTTTGAATCTATTTTAAGTTTGGTCTCTGTATCTTCTTTCCAGGGAGGCTTTTGTGGCAAAATGGATGCCCGAAGCCGGGAAATCTCAGCTTTACCGTGAATTCATGGATCTTAAGCAGGGTACCATGTCTTTTTCGGAGTATGAGCGGAAGTTCAATGAACTTTCCAAATTTGGCCCTGGTCTTATCGACACTCAGCTAAAGAAGAATGAGAAGTTCATTTCTGGAGCTCGCCCAGAGTTCTACGATCGCCTTATTTCACATGTTCATGGCACTTTTACTGAGCTCATGGATATGGCTATTCGCTATGAGAACCCTACTTCCAAGGGTCCTGCTGCTTCTGGTGCTCATGTCTCACAATCTTCCTCTGCAAATTCCAAGAAGAGAAAGCCCAACTTCCACCAGCAGAAGAAAAATTGGATCAAGCATGCGGGCTTGGGATCTTCAGCATCTGCTCCTTCCCAGAGACACCCTATTGATCTTTCCTCCATTACCTGCTTCAAATGTGACCAGAAGGGACACTATGCCAATAGTTGCCCTACTCCGACTGGTGCTGCTGTTCCTCCACCTCAGGTTTCCAGGAACGATCTTTGTCATGTTTGTCTTCAGCCGGGTCATTTTAGGAAGGACTGTCCTTTATATCAGAAGGGAAAGCCATCTGGTGTATTTGCTGTCACATCTGCTTCATCACCTGCTGCACCTACTCCTGGTCCTAGTGATGATCAAGGTACCCTTCAAGGCACCTTTACTTTATTTCATCATCCTGTTCGTGTTTTATTTGATACTGGGGCTTCGCATAGTTTTATTTCTGATGATCTGTGTAATAAGTTTGAACATCTCCTTTCTCCTGAGTATGCTTCTGTTCCGCTATGTGTTTCAAATCCTATTGGTAGTCCCGCAAATCTTAATAAGATTTGTAAACAGGTGAAACTCCACCATTCCGATCATCGTTTTAGTGGTGATTTCTATATTCTTGGTTTTGATACTTTTGATTTGTTGCTTGGAGATGATTGGTTAAAGAATCACGATGCCCATATCTCTTGTAAATCCCGAATTGTTTCTCTTGAGGATGATCGGGGTAATTCTTTGGTTATTCAGTGTTGTTTGCCTCATGATTGTGCTGGTAGCTTTATCTACTCATTGGATTCTTCTCCTGTTGATCTTCAGTCGACCCGGGTAGTCAATCACTACCCGGATGTATTTGGTGAAGTTACTGCTTTACCTCCCAAGCGGGAAATTGATTTCCGCATTGATCTCATTCCTGGAGCTCGACCTGTAGTTCTTCCCCCTAGAAGAATGGCACCCCGCGAGAAGTTTGAGTTAGGAAAGTAAATTGAGGATCTATCTTCCAAGGGTCTGATCAGACCTAGCTATTCTGAATGGGGAGCTGCGGTGGTTTTCGTCACCAAGTCCGATGGTTCTCTCCGGATGTGTGTTGATTATAGGGAGTTGAACAAGCTCACTATGAAAAATAGATATCCAATGCCTCGCATCAATGACATGTTTGATCAGCTTTATGGTGCTACTGTTTTCTCTCAGCTTGATCTTGCCACGGGTTTTCACCAACTCAGAGTTGCCGAGGAAAGTATTCCCAAGACTGCTTTCCGTACTGAGAATGGATTCTTTGAATGGTTAGTCATGCCTTTTGGTTTGACTAATGCTCCTGCTTTCTTTGTTGACTTGATGAATCGTGTTTTCCGTGATGTGCTTAATAAATTTGTTCTAGTCTTTGTGGATGATATTCTCATTTTCTCTAAGTCTGAAGAAGAACATGAGTCACATTTGAAATCTGTTCTTGAGACTCTTCGAAATCATCAGTTAAAAGCTAAATTTTCCAAATGCCATTTCTGGAAGGATGAAGTCCGATTCCTCGAGCATATTGTTTCTAGTAATGGAGTTTCAGTTGATCCATTCAAGATCGCTGCGATCAATGTAAGTCCTTCTTTCCTTCTCTTTCCTAGTTTCATTCAATTTACTCTATCTTTCCTATTATCCTTCTTTTTCCCTATTCTGTGCAGGATTGGGAAACTCCTAAGACTCCTACTGATATCCGTAGTTTTCTGGGCCTTGCCGGTTATTACCGGAGATTCATTGAGAATTTCGCTCGGATTGCTGCACCTCTCACTGTTTTAACTCGGAAGAATGCTAAGTTTATTTGGAGTAACGGGTGTAAGGCAGCATTCAATGAGTTAAAAGACAAGCTTACTTCCGCACCTGTTCTTACCGTTCCAAATGGAAATGAGGGATTAACACTATACACTGATGCTTGTCGAGAAGGTTTGGGAGCTGTTCTGATGCAGGATGGTAGGGTGATTGCTTATGCTAGTAGACCGTTGAAGACCCATGAAGTAAATTATGCTGCCCATGATCTAGAGTTGCTTGCTGTTGTTTTTTCTTTGAAGCTTTGGAGACATCATCTGTTGGGTACCAAGTTTGAGCTTTTCACAGATCATCAGTCTTTGAGGTATATTTTCTCTAAGAAGGATTTGAATCAGAGACAAGTTAGGTGGTTAGAGTTCCTTGCTTCTTATGACCTCGACATCAACTATACACCGGGAAAAGCTAATGTTGTGGTAGATGCTTTGAGTAGGAAGAAAGCTTTGTTGTGTCAGCTTGTTGTTTCTTCACCCCTTGTGGATCGTATTATGGCTAGACAGGATGAGGATCAGATGCTTAGATTGATTAAGGAGAATGTTCGAAGTAGGGTGGGAGGTAGTAGTCTTGATGGCAGTGGAGCTCAGATTGACGATAAGGGTGTATTGAGGATTAATAATAGGATTTGTGTCCCGAATGTTGATGGATTGAGACAGGAGTTACTTCGGGAGAATCATCAGTCCAGACTTTCTATTCATCCAGGCGTGACCAAGATGTATCAGGACATGAAGAAGTTATATTGGTGGAAAGGTATGAAGCGAGATATTTCCATTTTTGTTAATAGGTGTGCTTCTTGTCAGCAAGTCAAGGCAGATCATCAGAAGACTCCTGGTTTATTACAACCTCTTGAGATTCCCAATTGGAAGTGGGAACAAGTTTCTATGGATTTCATTGATGGTTTACCGAGGACTAGGAAGGGTAACGAGAGTATCTGGGTTATTGTAGATAGATTGACCAAATCAGCTCATTTCATTCCGGTCAAGTCTACCCGTTCAGCTTCTAGTTTGTCTAAGATTTACATGAGGGAGATTGTTCGTCTCCATGGTGTTCCTCTCAATATCGTTTGTCATCGTGATCCTATCTTTACTAGTAGGTTTTGGAAAGCCTTTCAGGATTCTTATCATATGTAACGACCCAGTATTTTCAACCATTCGCATCCATTATAAGTGTATAGATAGACACTCTTGCCGGAGTTGAATTGCTCAAAATACTGCGTTGTAAATAAAATTTGGCAAAACTCAGCATATACAGTAAATAAAATAATTACAGATCAAAGACACAGAGTAATATAACAATAATGCAGCGGAAACAAAAAGATAGTAGTTCATGAAGCTACTATATATATATAACAGAGTTAAACAAGATACAACAGAGGTCTCGAATACAATAGATGTCTCAATACAATAATCAAATACCAGATCTGAATACATCACTGGATCGACGGAATAACTGAAAGCAGGATCGATAGATAGCTGAATCTCCAAGCGAAGCTCCAACTCCAAAGGCGAGTCTCAAATGCTGTATCACTCAGTCTGACCCGAGCGTAAAGCAAAACACAAAACACTCGAGTCAGGATTAACATTCTTATATTAATAAATCCAACTCAAGTGAAATATCAACTGAAATACAAGTAACTTAAAGGATGTTTGGGATAACCATCCTCTAAGGGTCCGTTAAACTATTTACTATGTAGTAATATACGCTATATACAGTAGTGTCTAAATAAGTAAAGTATAATCATATCGGAAAATAGCGTTAAGGGGATGGAGAACCTTAACGCGGTCGGATCTTAAAATCATAATCGTAGTAAAGCTCGATATGGTAGGTGACACGGCACAACTAGGCAATGCCAGGGTAGATATACCAATTACGCACATGGACTGATGGATACGCATAGCAGCCACTACCGTTCCACCTCGAACAACATTCCCAAATCGGAGGATGGCCATCTAGTCAAATCACAAGTAAGAGTATAATATCGAAGAAATGCGTCCGAGAAGAGGTGCTACCTCACTGGTCCGAGATCGCTCCTGTTTTAGCCACCTTATGCCAACTCATGGGAGTTGGGTCCACGTAACATACCTTAAGAACGTCGCCACCATCCTACTTCATTCTGGAATCTCCACCGCGTACACGGTTGTCAAAGTGGTTTTCGGTATCGACAGAGAGTATGTCCATATCCGATCCCGGTCTCTTTGTCAACCAATCGTTATTATAACACCGTGGTCGTTTCAAAATAGTTTATACTTTAAACCAAAATCATTATCATTTCCAAAACCCAATTTAATACGATATTATTTCACTTCAAATATCCATTTTCAAAATCATATTACTTTCCAAAGTTATAATGCTTTCGAAATCATAGTCTGGAAATCACAGTATTTTGGCAATCATAACACTTTTCTTTTAAACAGTTTAGATATTAAAATTTCGTTATAAAATAAATTAATTTCCTCAAATTCACAAATCGATTCAAATTAACTCGAATTCCAGAAATTTAATTTAATCAAATCTCAAATCATTAGTTTCAACACGATTTAGCTTCTAAACAAACCATTTCAATTTATCAATTTCAAATACATATCTGAACCATAAAATAAGCCATTTCAATTTGAATATATTTCAAAGCTTTAAATATTCAACATTTCAAAACTAAGTTCGATAAATTTATATACATATTAGATTCATTTTACAATTATTTAGTTTGAAACATTAACTTAACATTTTCATAACATTTGAATACAATTTAACTTTGCAATTTAAATAAATCCAATATCTTATTTAAATATTTATACGTTTGAAATATCCATTTAAATCACCTTTAAAATTTCAAGTTGTAAATCATTTCTTTAAATTTCAAATTCAATACATTTCAAATCAAACTTATTTAAGTATAATTCTTGAATAAATATAATTTCAATCAATTTCAAATCATTATAAATTCTATATTTCAAAAATATAGATATTAAATAAATACTTAAACATATTATTTATCAACTTTATTAAATCAACTTTAATAAATCTAAAAAATCAATATTTATCAAAACCATATATTTCTTTTCAAAACCATAGAAATCATTTTCAAAATGTTTATATATAGACCAACGGTGCCTGTATATAATTTTCTATCCTATGGTCAAGTGATACGGATATTTATCATTTCAATCCGCAATTTAAAACATATTCGGGTATATATCTTTTCAACCCGAAATCCCAAATTCAATTCAATGAAAATCACTTGGGTTTATCATTTCAACCCATAACGATTTTCTCCTATTCTACAGATCGTTCGGGTATGTATCATTTCAACCCATAGTGATTCTATACTAACAGGGAACTTGCAGAGTGATAACAGATATGAAAATAAAATAACAACAATAACAGGCATATATCATCAGTATAAATAACAGATAATGGTGTCGGATGTCACAGGTGAACAGATACAGTTAATGACATATATATATAACAATGTGAACAACTAACATCAGCATATTTCAATTGACGTTCCAATCGAAATTAAATCTAATAAATATAAGAACATTAATCGTGAGTGATTTCTCACCTTTCGAGGCTAGATAGATTTGACAAGGAAATGAGCTATGAATCCAGACACGAATCTCAAAGCAAATCGGGATTGGTACGAATCCCAAACAAAGCAAGATTTTTGAACGCGAATTTGACGAACAAGGCTGATAGAAATAAATGAGAACAATCCATCAGCTTGATATAAATGGAATAGTATATATACTATATTTTCAAGTAATACTCATAATAATATATATATATATACTCAAATCAACGTACAATATACCAAATAAATTACAAAACCCCATAATTTTTTTTATGTAAATATTTTAAATATATCCTATAACCCTACAAAAATATAGAAACAATCATTTCCAAAATTTTACAATCTAATATTATACAAGCTAAATGCAGACCACTGTTTAAAAAAAAATATAAACAAAAATATGCTGTAACCAAATATACATTTACTTATATAACTAACAGTACATTACTATATGCTTATAACCAGAACAGAAATGTATATTAATATAAGCTGACATATATATAAACTTATATGTATTAAACTTATAAAATATAATATGACATATATATAAATGGATAGGCCATACTTCTCAAAAGAAGACAACTATTATAACTGGCATATATCACATTTGAATATTTATAGAAGATGATACATTATAAAACTTAAATAAGCTAACATAAAAATATATAGACTAATATAACATCTGAACATAACAATAAACTAAACTTTATATAAATTATACTATATATATACTTCTCAAAGCAAAATCAAAACACCTATATAATTTATACAGATCAAACAAATATAGATATATACCTTACTGTACAATATCTGAAACCGAACTATAGTATGTATATATGAATACTATTCTAAAATAAAATATGTACATATATATATTAAAACCAAGTTCACCTATACAACTTACAATATTTTTTAGTTAATACCCAGTATATACTTCTTTATATAACTGTAAAACTATAAAATGTACTGTCTTTCAAAAATATATATATACTGTAAACATAGGAAAATAAGCACCTTTACAGTAAAAAGAGAGTAAGCCTTCCATTGTATAAACATATATACATATACAATCGGGCCTAAGCACATAGCTATATACATAACTGACACATATATATATTTTAAAATACCACTATTCAATTCAACACCAGATAAACTAACAGATAAATCAAAACATATAATATAGATTGAAGTTCATAAGCTTCTATACTTTATAATATATGCGTCATAAAATAATTTCGCTGTTAAATCATATACCAGCATATCTATAATATATATAAATATAACTACAATCATACAATAATATATACTCTTTACTGTAAAATAAGTGAAACATATACAAAGTTTATGTAACCCCATATGCACTGACATATTAAAAAAACTAACAAGATATACTTACATAGTTTAGCATATATATATATAAGCTAAGTCTAAGTATATAATATGATACATATACATAACTTATACATCACCGGAGAGGCAAGCTCGGAGAGGAGGCCAGAGAATGGGACATCAGTGGAAGGCTTGAGGTGGAAACACGAGGCAGAGGACGTTTGTTGCAGTGGGGTTCGACACATGAGGTGCGGTAGGTGAAGTGAGAGGGAGGGGTGTTTGGAGTTGCTCGCAGGCTGGTGGCAGCGGGGACAAGAGACGGAAATGTTGAGGCATGCGTGAGGAGAAGCTGGGTGTGGCTGTGGCCGTGGGTAGAGGTTGGGTCGAAGGAGGAGGGCAGGGCGTAGTGGGGATCTGGTGGCGTGGTGATGGGCGAAGGCGTGGGAACTGGGTAGGCTGGGGTAGGAGGCTCGGTGGTCTGGGGTAGGCTGGCTGCGAGGGTTGTTAGAGGCAGTGGATCTGGTGAGATGAGCTTAGGGGTTGATGGGCGGTAGAGGCTGATGAGTGGAGACGAAGTTCAGTGGGTTGTGCATTTGGTTGTCGGATCGAGTTGTTGAGTTGTGGAGGAGCGGCAGTTGATCTTCTCGGATCTAAGGAGGAGGTTTGGGCTGTTGGAATTTCGAAGGGACGAGATGAAACAAGCAGGTTGGGAAAGAAAAAATGGTGGAATGGGAAAGATGGGTTACGGCTGAGATGAGCACTTATAAAAATATTTATATTCAGTTATAAATTTAATTGAGGAGAAACGGTAGGGTAGGAATAGAAATAGGTTGAATTGTTCAGAGGCTTAAATGTAGGAGCACGATAAAAATTTAAACCGAAGGAAGGAGTAAAGTCAGAAATCTTGGTACCGTTACGGTGGACAGTTTATTCGTTCCGACACGTACCGGATCTCAAATTGCAGAGTTGAATATACCGTGGAGATCAGCACGACGAGACGATCAAAACGGTACACAGATATCAGTGATACGGTCATCCGATCAAAAGTCGATAACCGGTACCAGAAATGCTGCTATTCTAACCGAATTAAGATAAACGGAGCAACAGAAGTCCAAATTTGACGAAACGAAAGATGACGTCTCACTCAGAAGATGATTTACAAATTTTCCATGTAAAAATATTTAGGTTTGGAAAACATTTTATTATCATCAATTTTAACTGATTAAATTGAAGTAAATTTACGTGCGAAATAAATTTTCATATTTCCGGACGAAAATTTACCAGTTGCTATTTTTAATTAGATGCATTCCAAATATAAAATTTATATTTCAAAATTTTATCGTTTAAAATTTCACAAAAATTTAACTAATTACGTTATTTAACAGTTAAAATTTACGGGCCGTTACACTCTCCCCCACTCAAAACTTTTCGTCCCCGAAAAGGAAGGAGGTAGGGGAATAGAAACAACCAGAAAGAAAACAGCTTTGAAACAAAATAAACAACAAAATTTTAAAACTATACAAGATTCAAATTAAACTAATTAATATCCAACCTTTTGGTTAAATCCCTTAGAGTTCACCTAAATTATATCAAATCCAATTATTCCTAAATTTATTATCTTATTATCTAGTCATCCTCAATTAACAATTTCTAAGTCATCAAATTTGTATAATCATTTATTATACTCATGTTTTATTCGACAAATTAAATTCTTTTATTCCAAATTATTATTAAGTTAATTTCACTTAATATATATCTTATTACATATATTTAAACCACATAAATCAATTTAAACCATAAAAATTTCAATTTAAATTACTTTATATTCAAAATTGATTTTAAATTCAAGGTATTTCCATAGGTTAATCTAATTTCAATTTTGTTAATTCTTTCAAAACAAATTTATTTGTCTCATCTTATTATCCACTTAACTTATAATTCTATTTATTTTAATTAATACTTATAACTAAAATTTAAGTGTATAACCTTTATTATATCCACTCAAATTCTATTTATAAAAGTCATTTTATATTGTATACTATCCAATTACATTTTAACTTCTGAAAATTTTTGGTAAGTTATGTTGAGATGAAATCGGGTATTATACAAATAAGATTTTATAATTCAGTTATTCCCAGTTAACTATTTATCCAAGAATTTTGACTTTAGTTTATAATTGAAATCATTTTTAATCAAAATTTTAAGAATTTAAATCTCCGATTTACTTCAAACAATTTAGAGAGATATATACAATAATATTTATATAAAATTTAAATTAAGATACTTATATATATAAATCAAATTATACTGAAGAAATTCAAATCAAAGTATTTTTTTTCAAAACAAAACCGTAGCAAAGCTACAGAATGGTTTCTCCTCTTCGAAACTCGAAAATGAATGTCGATGATGCGGCCGTCATCACCGAAATTATTTTCCAGCGACAAAGAGAAGAGCATTGATTTAAACATTTAAAATTCTTTGAAAACCATTTTATTCGAAAATACTTTAAATAATATACATTTTTGGACTTTAAAACAAAGTTTGAAATCACCAGAAATTTAATTCTTAAATCTTCGATTTAAATTCATTTCAATTTCAAATAAAGTCAAAACAGTTATCATTTTGCAATAGTCAATGACTTACAAAACAATAAAATGATAATCAAATATTATCATTTCAACAACCAAATTATTTAACTTTTAATTCCAGAAAATTTTCTTATATATTTTAAAATATAATCATACAAATTTATTTCATTTATCAAATTTGAAAATTATATTGTGTCAGTTTGCTCTGTTCAAGTGCTTTGGAAATTCTATCGATAGCGTTGATCAGACGAATCGATCGAAAATCCAAATCAACATCAACAACTCAAACAACACACTATAAACATAAACTATTTTATTAATTACAAATACACTTCCTCACACGATGATTCCAGAATTGGATTCCAACACAAGGATAGAGATCCAAATATAGAGGGACTCTAATCAAAGAGAATTCTAATCTAAAATAGATAGGCTCGTAACGAAGGTTAGATGATTGCATTTCAAACAGGAAGATGGATAAAGTTGTATAAATCGCGGGCAACCATAACCGGGTCAACCGTGACTTCATAGAAAAGATCGATATAGAATTCTGAAGCAAATCGACATTCGATTACCAGAGGTAGAATTCGGGTATAGCTTAAAATAGCAGCATCGTAAACCGAGGATACAGAAATCTCCGGTGAATCAATACCGATTGTAAAGGAGTTTCACCCCAGTACAAATCATTCCAAGATTGGCGAGACCGCCGATTTATTATAGAGATCATTCGAAGTAGAGTTATGGGATACTCCAGAATCAAAAGACACGAATAGGGGAGACACGAATGGACTTTGGAACCGAAGTGAACGTCCCAAAATTCAAAGGAACCGAGTCAAAGAAGAAGGAATTCAAGCTCGAACGAAAGTGATTTTGTAATCGAATTTACTTCATATGCTGAGTTTTGCCTAAAACCAGAGCTCTGATACCACATGTAACGACCCAGTATTTTCAACCATTCGCATCCATTATAAGTGTATAGATAGACACTCATGCCGGAGTTGAATTGCTCAAAATACTGCGTTGTAAATAAAATTTGGCAAAACTCAGCATATACAGTAAATAAAATAATTACAGATCACAGACACAGAGTAATATAACAATAATGCAGCGGAAACAAAAAGATAGTAGTTCATGAAGCTACTATATATATATATAACAGAGTTAAACAAGATACAACAGAGGTCTCGAATACAATAGATGTCTCAATACAATAATCAAATACCAGATCTGAATACATCACTGGATCGACGGAATAACTGAAAGCAGGATCGATAGATAGCTGGATCTCCAAGCGAAGCTCCAACTCCAAAGGTGAGTCTCAAATGCTGTATCACTCAGTCTGACCCGAGCGTAAAGCAAAACACAAAACACTCGAGTCAGGATTAACATTCTTATATTAATAAATCCAACTCAAGTGAAATATCAACTGAAATACAAGTAACTTAAAGGATGTTTGGGATAACCATCCTCTAAGGGTCCGTTAAACTATTTACTATGTAGTAATATACGCTATATACAGTAGTGTCTAAATAAGTAAAGTATAATCATATCGGAAAATAGCGTTAAGGGGATGGAGAACCTTAACGCGGTCGGATCTTAAAATCATAATCGTAGTAAAGCTCGATATGGTAGGTGACACGGCACAACTAGGCAATGCCAGGGTAGATATACCAATTACGCACACGGACTGATGGATACGCATAGCAGCCACTACCGTTCCACCTCGAACAACATTCCCAAATCGGAGGATGGCCATCTAGTCAAATCACAAGTAAGAGTATAATATCGAAGCGTCCGAGAAGAGGTGCTACCTCACTGGTCCGAGATCGCTCCTGTTTTAGCCACCTTATGCCAACTCACGGGAGTTGGGTCCACGTAACATACCTTAAGAACGTCGCCACCATCCTACTTCATTCTGGAATCTCCACCGCGTACACGGTTGTCAAAGTGGTTTTCGGTATCGACAGAGAGTATGTCCATATCCGATCCCGGTCTCTTTGTCAACCAATCGTTATTATAACACCGTGGTTGTTTCAAAATAGTTTATACTTTAAACCAAAATCATTATCATTTCCAAAACCCAATTTAATACGATATTATTTCACTTCAAATATCCATTTTCAAAATCATATTACTTTCCAAAGTTATAATGCTTTCGAAATCATAGTCTGGAAATCACAGTATTTTGGCAATCATAACACTTTTCTTTTAAACAGTTTAGATATTAAAATTTCGTTATAAAATAAATTAATTTCCTCAAATTCACAAATCGATTCAAATTAACTCGAATTCCAGAAATTTAATTTAATCAAATCTCAAATCATTAGTTTCAACACGATTTAGCTTCTAAACAAACCATTTCAATTTATCAATTTCAAATACATATCTGAACCATAAAATAAGCCATTTCAATTTGAATATATTTCAAAGCTTTAAATATTCAACATTTCAAAACTAAGTTCGATAAATTTATATACATATTAGATTCATTTTACAATTATTTAGTTTGAAACATTAACTTAACATTTTCATAACATTTGAATACAATTTAACTTTGCAATTTAAATAAATCCAATATCTTATTTAAATATTTATACGTTTGAAATATCCATTTAAATCACCTTTAAAATTTCAAGTTGTAAATCATTTCTTTAAATTTCAAATTCAATACATTTCAAATCAAACTTATTTAAGTATAATTCTTGAATAAATATAATTTCAATCAATTTCAAATCATTATAAATTCTATATTTCAAAAATATAGATATTAAATAAATAATTAAACATATTATTTATCAACTTTATTAAATCAACTTTAATAAATCTGAAAAATCAATATTTATCAAAACCATATATTTCTTTTCAAAACCATAGAAATCATTTTCAAAATGTTTATATATAGACCAACGGTGCCTGTATATAATTTTCTATCCTATGGTCAAGTGATACGGATATTTATCATTTCAATCCGCAATTTAAAACATATTCGGGTATATATCATTTCAACCCGAAATCCCAAATTCAATTCAATGAAAATCACTTGGGTTTATCATTTCAACCCATAACGATTTTATCCTATTCTACAGATCGTTCGGGTATGTATCATTTCAACCCATAGTGATTCTATACTAACAGGGAACTTGCAGAGTGATAACAGATATGAAAATAAAATAACAACAATAACAGGCATATATCATCAGTATAAATAACAGATAATGGTGTCGGATGTCATAGGTGAACAGATACAGTTAATGACATATATATATATAACAATGTGAACAACTAACATCAGCATATTTCAATTGACGTTCCAATCGAAATTAAATCTAATAAATATAAGAACATTAATCGTGAGTGATTTCTCACCTTTCGAGGCTAGATAAATTTGACAAGGAAATGAGCTATGAATCCAGACACGAATCTCAAAGCAAATCGGGATTGGTACGAATCCCAAACAAAGCAAGATTTTTGAACGCGAATTTGACGAACAAGGCTGATAGAAATAAATGAGAACAATCCATCAGCTTGATATAAATGGAATAGTATATATACTATATTTTCAAGTAATACTCATAATAATATATATATATATACTCAAATCAACGTACAATATACCAAATAAATTACAAAACCCCATAATTTTTTTTATGTAAATATTTTAAATATATCCTATAACCCTACAAAAATATAGAAACAATCATTTCCAAAATTTTACAATCTAATATTATACAAGCTAAATGCAGACCACTGTTTAAAAAAAAATATAAACAAAAATATGCTGTAACCAAATATACATTTACTTATATAACTAATAGTACATTACTATATGCTTATAACCAGAACAGAAATGTATATTAATATAAGCTGACATATATATAAACTTATATGTATTAAACTTATAAAATATAATATGACATATATATAAATGGATAGGCCATACTTCTCAAAAGCAGACAACTATTATAACTGGCATATATCACATTTGAATATTTATAGAAGATGATACATTATAAAACTTAAATAAGCTAACATAAAAATATATAGACTAATATAACATCTGAACATAACAATAAACTAAACTTTATATAAATTATACTATATATATACTTCTCAAAGCAAAATCAAAACACCTATATAATTTATACAGATCAAATAAATATAGATATATACCTTACTGTACAATATCTGAAACCGAACTATAGTATGTATATATGAATACTATTCTAAAATAAAATATGTACATATATATATTAAAACCAAGTTCACCTATACAACTTACAATATTTTTTAGTTAATACCCAGTATATACTTCTTTATATAACTGTAAAACTATAAAATGTACTGTCTTTCAAAAATATATATATACTGTAAACATAGGAAAATAAGCACCTTTACAGTAAAAAAAGAGTAAGCCTTCCATTGTATAAACATATATACATATACAATCGGGCCTAAGCACATAGCTATATACATAACTGACACATATATATATTTTAAAATACCACTATTCAATTCAACACCTGATAAACTAACAGATAAATCAAAACATATAATATAGATTGAAGTTCATAAGCTTCTATACTTTATAATATATGCGTCATAAAATAATTTCGCTGTTAAATCATATACCAGCATATCTATAATATATATAAATATAACTACAATCATACAATAATATATACTCTTTACTGTAAAATAAGTGAAACATATACAAAGTTTATGTAACCCCATATGCATTGACATATTAAAAAAACTAACAAGATATACTTACATAGTTTAGCATATATATATATAAGCTAAGTCTAAGTATATAATATGATACATATACATAACTTATACATCACCGGAGAGGCAAGCTCGGAGAGGAGGCCAGAGAATGGGACATCAGTGGAAGGCTTGAGGTGGAAACACGAGGCAGAGGACGTTTGTTGCAGTGGGGTTCGGCACATGAGGTGCGGTAGGTGAAGTGAGAGGGAGGGGTGTTTGGAGTTGCTCGCAGGCTGGTGGCAGCGGGGACAAGAGACGGAAATGTTGAGGCATGTGTGAGGAGAAGCTGGGTGTGGCTGTGGCCGTGGGTAGAGGTTGGGTCGAAGGAGGAGGGCAGGGCGTAGTGGGGATCTGGTGGCGTGGTGATGGGCGAAGGCGTGGGAACTGGGTAGGCTGGGGTAGGAGGCTCGGTGGTCTGGGGTAGGCTGGCTGCGAGGGTTGTTAGAGGCAGTGGATCTGGTGAGATGAGCTTAGGGGTTGATGGGCGGTAGAGGCTGATGAGTGGAGACGAAGTTCAGTGGGTTGTGCATTTGGTTGTCGGATCGAGTTGTTGAGTTGTGGAGGAGCGGCAGTTGATCTTCTCGGATCTAAGGAGGAGGTTTGGGCTGTTGGAATTTCGAAGGGACGAGATGAAACAAGCAGGTTGGGAAAGAAAAAATGGTGGAATGGGAAAGATGGGTTACGGCTGAGATGAGCACTTATAAAAATATTTATATTCAGTTATAAATTTAATTGAGGAGAAACGGTAGGGTAGGAATAGAAATAGGTTGAATTGTTCAGAGGCTTAAATGTAGGAGCACGATAAAAATTTAAACCGAAGGAAGGAGTAAAGTCAGAAATCTTGGTACCGTTACGGTGGACAGTTTATTCGTTCCGACACGTACCGGATCTCAAATTGCAGAGTTGAATATACCGTGGAGATCAGCACGACGAGACAATCAAAACGGTACACAGATATCAGTGATACGGTCATCCGATCAAAAGTCGATAACCGGTACCAGAAATGCTGCTATTCTAACCGAATTAAGATAAACGGAGCAACAGAAGTCCAAATTTGACGAAACGAAAGATGACGTCTCACTCAGAAGATGATTTACAAATTTTCCATGTAAAAATATTTAGGTTTGGAAAACATTTTATTATCATCAATTTTAACTGATTAAATTGAAGTAAATTTACGTGCGAAATAAATTTTCATATTTCCGGATGAAAATTTACCAGTTGCTATTTTTAATTAGACGCATTCCAAATATAAAATTTATATTTCAAAATTTTATCGTTTAAAATTTCACAAAAATTTAACTAATTACGTTATTTAACAGTTAAAATTTACGGGCCGTTACATCATACCTTTTCACTTTCAGGGTAACGATAACATGTCTATTGAATATCTATTTATTTCCATTATCTTATCATACCTTTTCACTTTCATTTTAAAATTCAAACTCTCTTTCACTCTTTCAAACTTTCTACTCTCTTCAAAAATGGCTTCTTCAAGCACTCCATCCACAATGAGGCTGTCTAGAACCATTAAAGAGTATCTCTATAATGATCCGGAAGCAATCAAGGCTTATATAAGTTATGCTAATTTCGGAAAAGTTCATACGGGAAAGTTTGCTATCTTTAGCGATTTCTCTTCATATGAAATCAATACTCTTCTTGAAGAGAATCATATCCTTAGTCTTTTTGACAATTCTCAAAATGATTTTGTTTGTTACCCAAATCTTCTTAAAATGCTTTATGCGAATTTGAATCACGGTTTTATAAAGGAAATGAAGATGAAATTTGGAGTAGTGTTAAAGGAACTAAAATTGTTTTAAATTGTGAAATTTTGGGCAACATTCTCAATTGCAAGAATTCGGGAATAGATCTTTCTACTTTTAATATTGATGAACATGATCGTGAGACATTTCATCACATTTTCGAAGAAGACAATAACTTTGAATTTAAAAATTGTAACTTTCGTCCGAAAGCACATATTGTCAATCTTCTTTTGCAACATACTATCACTCCTAGATCGGGAAATTTCAATAACCCGACTTTAAAAGTCTGTAAAGCTATTTTTGCTATCTTTGGTCATTATGACATTAATTGGGCGCAAGTGATTATGGATGAACTTTGTCCTAAGAATTTGAAAATGGGTGAGAATACCTTGTATCATGGAATCTATCTCATTCGGATTTTTAATTATTTTGGCGTTGATTACAAAGGGGAAGAATTTGTTTCAAAGAAAGTGTTTAATCATGCCAACATTTCTCTCATGAAAATTCCTTTCATATTTCAACAACATGAATCTCATGCCAAAAAGGATGAAAGATTGGCACATGAAGATATGGAGGAAGAAGATGAAGAAGAAGAAGAAGAAGAAGAAAGGGAGGAAATGGAAATTGAAGAAGATAATGAAGAAACCTCCTTGGAAAGTATTGAATATCCTACCAATACTAACAATCATACCAACAAAACTCTCCTCAAAAATCAAAAGATTATAGTGGAAAATCAACGGGTCCTCAAAAGATCCGTTAGTAAGAAATTGGATAAAATGTCCACTAATATGAACAAATTCTTTGCCAAAGTTGGTCAGAAACTTGGCTTATCATCATCCTCCTCATCCTCTAGCACATTCTAAGAACTAGGTTGTGATGTATTAGTTTGTTTTGTGAGAGATTGTATTGTTCTTTTTATCATATTATGTAGTATCTTATGTATCATCTCATCTATTTATAAATATCATCTATCTTATGTTTTCCTACCTTATCGTGTCTTTGGAATAAATGTCAGTATAGTATATAAGTTTATATATATACATACTTATTTACAAAATAAATAAGACACATAAATTAACAGACCCATGTCGACATGCGTCTACCCCCCTATGTCGACATATAACTGTCAGATTTGGTTATTTTTTAAATTTCGAAATTAAAATAACTAACTCGTGTCTATTCATTTTAAACGAATTTCTGCCTATTTAAACACATGTTTCTTCCAGAAATTTGTAATCTTTTCATTTCTACTTATCTCTATTTGCATCCCTTCACTATTTATCAAAAATGGCTTCCTCTTCTCAAACTCTGAGTGATAATCTTGAAGAAACTCTCAATTCATTCAAGAATGTACTTACTTTTATTCTCCGCAATCAAAGGCACTTAGAATTAAGTCAAATGCAGATGATAAAAGAACAAGAGAAGCATTTCGATGCCATCTATTGGATGATTTCTGCCCTCAACAAAGATGATCTCGATGCAAATCCTGTAGGAACTTTGATTCAAGATAATGAAGATTGGGAAGTTATTAAAAAGGATCCTATCTTTGGAGATAAAGGATGGGTTGAAGTTCCTAAAAATATTTGATCTCCTTATGGTTTGAATTGCTTGTTTTTGAATTGTTGATTTGATTTGATTTGCTTTGATTTGGTTAGAATTGATTTGGTTTGAATGGATTGTATAACATTATATGAAACATAGTATATATTTATTGGGTTTAAACGTTCATATTTGTCATGTCTTTATTATTAACTCATGTTATTATATATACACACACACACACACTCCATCATAATTTGTCATAGGTACTCCAGTATAAGACTAAGAGGGAGTTATATTAGTTTAGAATTAGTTTTTGTTGATGACAAAGGGGGAGAAGTATAAATAGAGTAGTTAGGCTTAGATTAAGGGGGAGTTATTAGTTTTAGGGGGAGTTATTGTGAAGAAGAAGTATATTTTATAAACATAGGTTGTAGTCATCAAAAAGGGGGAGATTGTTAGTCCTTGAGATGATGGTTTTGATGACAAGAACCTTAAGACTTATTATAAAATATAAATACTAACGTTATGGTTTAGATATATATGTATATGCAGAATATAAACATGCATGTACCAAGAATGAAGACTGTACAATATAGAGATACAATACTGATGAATTTAAAGATCGAAGATATCAAGATTGAAGACTCATGAGTATCAAGAAATCAAGTTATCAAGAGTTCAAGATTTCAAACAGTACAAGATAATGTGGTTAGTCTAGAATTATGTTAAAACTTCTTGAAAGCACTTACATCTTTATTCAAAATTTATTCGTGGAGTGGAATCTACTTCGAGCCTGTTAAAGGGATGGAACCCACGACAATATCTAGTGGAACATATAGTGGTCCTATTTTGATATCCACTAATTTTATAAAAATGTTTTTCAAAAATATATCTCTTGTTTTTAAAAATGTTTTCAAAACTTTCTTTTCAAAAAGACATCTCTCTTGTTTGAAATATTTTAGCCTCAAAACTATTTTTATATTTTGATTTCAAAATTGTCCTTATTTTTAAACCATCTCTTGTTTTAAATATTTAGCTTTAAAATATTTATATACTCAGATTTTAAATCACTTTATAGATTAAGATTATATATATTAAAAATTATTTTCTAAACTCTTTTATATGTTTAAACTATGTTCAAATATTTTTACAAAGTTTAGAATTTTTTTTCACAAATTATAGAAACCAATTTTAATAAGAAAATCAAAACATTAATTTTGCCTTGAGCATGTCGACATCCCTCAACCCCCCATGTCGACATGGTGTCCGTTATTTTCAAATTTCAGTTTTCAAAAGAAGTGTCTATTCGTCATATCCTTTCACGAATAGATATGGTTGTTGCTCTACTATAAATACCAGTAAGTTCTAAATGAATTTTTACCAGATTTCATTTATTTTCTCTCCTCTTCATCTTCCACATTTATTCTAAAGAATCCTAAACTATACTCTGTCGAAATACCAAGTGAACCAAACTTGATTATCTCTTGTTTGATTCTCTACCACTCTCTCCATAAGATCTTAGTGCTATTCAGAGTTATAGAATCTTTTGTAAATCAAACTGTCGAGTAAAAGGTGCGGTTGAGCCTTGAAATCAATTGGGTGTGATTGTAGCCCCGAAAATCAATTAGGTGATCTTGTAGCCTGGTTAAATCAAGAGAGTTGCCCTGGACTCGAATACAGGAGGGTGTACCTCGTAGCCTTGTAACCGAGGGTGTAATCATGGAGATTATTTTGAAAAGAAATCCGTACGATTGTACGGGACTGGATGTAGGGTAACTCCGAACCAGTTTAAAATCCTGCTGTGTTCTTTCCTTTACTACTTTTATTTAGTATTTGCATCTGTGTCTGATTCTATGATTATATATGTGTTTGTGAATTGCATTTGTTGGTGTTTAAATTGAATAAAATTCAAAAAGATTTAAAAAATCCATAAAACACTATTCACTCCCCTCTAGTGTTATTCCAGCCTTAAGATCCGTAATCCGCATTTCTCACACATACAACATTATAGAAATAACTAGATAGAGCCTCAAAGAAGTTTGATACTAAATAGTGGAAAACTAAAAAAATAATTTAAACTGGGTAGAGAGAGAAGGCTCATCATCATCGGAATCCGAACTCGAAGATGACCATTGAAATGGAGATGGATTGTGAACTTCGGTGGATATAGATCCAGAACAAGAAATTTTATCCCATATCCTATTAAGAAATCCTTTTATGGAGTTGAACCGAGTTCGAGTCTTGAAACAAAAAAAAATTTAAAAATTTATAAATCCTTGATGGATACAATTCCTAATTCTCTTCTTAATTTTAAAAAGATATTTTCATTTAAAGGTTTTGTAAATATGTCTGCCAATTGATTTTCAGAGGATACAAATTCCAGTTTGACTAAATCCTTTTCAATATTATCACGAAGAAAATGATGACGTATGTCAATATGTTTAGTTCGTGAGTGATTGACAAGATTTTTGGATAAGTTTATAGCACTAGTATTATCACAAAAAATTGTTGATTGAGATAAGTTAACACCAAAATCTTGAAGTGTTTGTTGCATATAAATGACTTGAGCACAAGCTAAGGCAGCAGAAATATATTCTGCCTCATAAGTTGAGAGTGAAACACAATTTTGTTTCTTGCTAAACCAAGAAACTAAGGATTGTCCAATAAAGTGACAAGTCCCACTAGTATTTTTTCGATCCGTCCGACATCCTTCAAAGTCAGCATCACTATATGAAACTAACTCGAAAGGACATTCTTTCGGATAGAAAAGTCCAAAATCTTTGGTTTTGCTTAGATAACGCAATATGCGTTTTACTGCTCGCATATGTGATTCTTTAGGATTTGCTTGGAATCGTGCACATAAACAAACACTCATCATTATGTCAGGTTTACTAGCAGTTAGATAAAGTAATGATCCAATTATACTTCGATATAATTTTTGGTCAACACTTTTTCCATCTTCATCTCTATCGAGATGAACTGTTTTACTCATTGGAGTTGATTTAGCAGAAGTATTTCCATATTAAAGCGTTTAATTAGATTATTACAATATTTTTCTTGATTAATAAAAATTCTATTTTCTATTTGTTTAATTTGTAATCCAAGAAAGTAAGATAATTCTCCCATATGTGACATTTCAAATTATTTGGTCATTATTTTTGAAAATTCCCGACATAATTTTTCATTTGTAGAACCAAAAATAATATCATCTACATAAATTTGAATAATTAAAATATCCTTTTTAGTTATTTTAATAAAAAGAGTTTGATCAACCTTCCCAATTTCAAAACCAGAATCTATTAGATAGCTCTTAAGACGTTCATACTAAGCACGAGGTGCTTGTTTTAGACCGTATAAGGCTTTCTTAAGTTTATAAACGTGGTATGGAAATTTTTCATGTGTGAATAATGGAGATTGTTCAACAAAAACATTTTCTTTTATATAACCATTTAAGGAAGCACTTTTAACATCCATTTGATAAAGTTTGAAATTATGAAAACATGCAAAGGCCAGTAAGATACGTATTGCTTCAAGTCGTGCAACTGGAGCAAATGTTTCTTCGTAGTCAATTCCTTCTTCTTGATTATATCCTTGTCCAACTAATCTAGCTTTGTTCCTAGTTATATTACCTTGTTCATCTGCTTTATTTTTAAAGACCCATTTAGTACCAATGACTGTTTGATCACTTGGTCTAGGAACTAGTTCCCAAACTTCGTTTCATTCGAACTGGTTTAGTTCTTCTTGCATAGCTATAATTCAATAGTCATCAGCAGATGCTTCTTTTGTATTTTTAGGTTCAATTTTAGAAAGAAAAGCTACATGGCCCATTTGGTTAAGTTGATTTCTAGTTCTAACATGTGAATCAATTTCTCCTATGACATTTTCTACTAGGTGATCTCGTAAAATCCTAGGAGAAGATCTTAATTCATTTTCATTATGAACAATGTTTTCATTTTCTTCAAGGTTATAAACAATGTTTTCATCTTCTTCAAAATTATTTTGAGTAACCTTATTTGTGACCGTCTTAGGTATATCCTCATCATCCTTAAAATTATTATTAAATTTGAAATTTTCGTTGAATGAAACATGAAGTGTTTCTTCGATTGTTTTTGTTCTTTTATTGAAGATTCGATAAGCTTTGCTTCGTTCTAAATATCCTACGAAGATTCCTTTATCGGATTTTGGATCGAATTTTCCAAGCTGATCTTTTGTGTTTAAGATAAAACATTTTGAACCAAAAGTTTTAAAATATGAAATGTTTGGTTTTCTTTGATGAAAAAGTTCATATGGAGTGTGTTTTGTTAAAGGTCGGATGGAAACACGATTTAGAACATAGCAAGCAGTTGCTACAGCTTCTGCCCAGAAATGTTTTGGTAATGTGTTTCCATTTAACAAAGTTCTTGCACATTCTTGTAACGTTTTATTTTTCCTTTCTACAACTCCATTTTGTTATGGTGTTCTAGGAAAAGAAAAATTATGGTAAATTCCCTTTTTATTACAAAAATGTTCAAATGCTTCATTTTCAAATTCACCTCCATGATCACTTCTAATATTCTTAATTTATAAATTTTTAAGATTTTTAATTCTCTTTGCAAAATTCTTGAAATTTTCAAAAGTATCACTTTTATTTTTTAAGAAAATAGTCCAAGTATATCTTGAGAAATCATCTACTATAACAAACACATATTTACTATGATTTATAAATTGAATTTGAGTTGGACCAAAGAGATCTAAATGTAATAGTTCTAGTGGTTGTAGAGTAGAAATATTTTTCTTTGATTTAAAGGATGATTTTGACAATTTTCTTAATTTACAAGCATCACAAATATTGTTTACTTTAAAATTCATTTTTGGTAACCCTTTTACTAAATTATTTTTAGATAATTTATTTATAATTTTGAAATTAATATGATAAAATGTTTGTGCCATAACCAAGGATCATTTTCTTTGGCTATTAAACACATATTTGTAGTATGATTTATATTCATATTTAGAACATAAATATTTTTATCTCTAAAACCTTCAAAAATAATATTCTAATTTGATCAAAAATGCTACACTTATTTTCAAAAAAGGAAATATTGAATCTTTTGTCACATAATTGGCTGATATTAAGTAAATTATGCTTCAAATTATTAACTAATAAGACATCTATAATAAGAGGTGAATTAGATATACTATTATTGCTCACATCGCCTTTGCCGATGACATATCCTTTGGAATTATCTCCAAATGTGACAGAACCTCCATCTGAGTAATTATTGTTAGTTAGCATCCCTTTATTTCCTGTCATGTGTTTTGAGCAACCACTGTCTAATATCCATTTTCCACTCTTTTTGGATGGTACCTGCAAAATATAGAATTAACATTGGTACCCACCATTTTATTTTGGGTCTTAAGATTTAGGTTTTAGGAAGCCAAACCCAAGAGGGTTCAGAATTCCTTTTAAAAACAAAATCTTTGTTTTTATGAACAGTTTTTATAAAAGATTTTATATACTTATTTCTAATTGAAGAATTATTTGCTTTAGGAACCCAAATTTTAATTGATGTAGTAAAATTTGAAATTTTAGAACTAGGTTTTTCAACTTTATTATTCCTTTTATATGAAGAATTAGTTGTTTGACTTTGTTAGTTCCTTCATGTGTAACTTTAAGTGTACGCCAAATTTCATCAGCAGTTTTACACATGCTTTTTCTATTAAACTCATTTTTGTCTAATGCACAATATAACATATTCATAGCTTTAGCATTTGCAGTAGCATCTAATTTTTGTGTGTTAGACCATGCTGAATATTCAGTGGTAGGAATAATATATTCAGATTGCATAATGTTCCAGGTTTCATAACTACTTGCTTGTATATAGATTCTCATTCTAATAGCCCAATATTTATAGTTCATTCCATTAAATAGAGGTGGTCATGCAGTAGATTGACCTTCTGAAAAGGTAGTGTTAGAAACAGTACTGGTGTTGTTTTCCATATTAAAACAATATCAGATAACTATGTTATGGTTATATGATGGTCTTGCTCTGATACCAAATGAAAGTGCTCCGATACCAAATGAAAGTGACTATGCTATATGATCGTGTAATATGGATAAACTACTTGTGTGGAATATAAACTAAGTAAGTAATTAAAGCAGTAAAGTAAATGACACCAGAGATTTTTATACTGGTTCGAACTCCCATTCTACGTCAAGTCCCAGACTCCTTTTGGAATTAAACTAGCAACCCTCACTTAATTCGGAGGAATAGGTTTACACCGCCCGAGCAACCGAACAGGAATTCTACCGCCCAAGCAACCGAATAGGACTTCTACCGCCTGAGCAACCGAACATGACTTCTTTACAAATAAAAAAAGTACCTGAGTGTAGTGTGCTCTTTGAATAGCACTGATAAGTCAATTAAGTACAGTCTTCCTATAATCTTCTCCTTTATGATATGTAGTGTAATGTGCTTGAGAATTGTGGAAGATAGAGTGATCAACGATCAGAGAATGTAAGCAGTTTGAGTATAATTTGAAAATAGAGAATAAGAGATGAGAATTCAAGAATATTAAAATCAATTGTTGTGTTGTTTGTTGAATTCTAAAATCTATTTATAGTGATTAAAAAGTTGTAACTATTGATGAAAAATAAACGTTGAAAAGAAACAGGCACAACTGTTGATTTGAAGATGTTTCTCTTAGATGAAGAGAAGTGTCTTTTCATGAAAAATAGTCGTTGAAGATATTCAGCCGGCTGAATGGATTTATTTAGCCTTCTGAATTTTAAAAATCGAAACAGCAAAGAAATAGGCTATTTTTGGCCTAATTCAACCGGCTGAATAAACTCATTCAACCGATTGAATATTGTGAAACAATAATATTGTTTCAGCAATCAGACGGCTGAATGCATCCATTCAGCCGGCTGTTTCAGCCTTTTGTGCAGGGTAGTGCATGTGTGAATATGTTTTTTTATATATATCATTTCAGGAGAGATTTTAAGATATTTCTAAATAATATAAAGACTCTAGACAAAGAACTATCAGCTTCAAAATACTCTAAATGTGAATCTGCAATGAATCTCCTGCATAATTGATTAGTACACACAAATATTTATTTATATAGTTTGTCACAATCAAAACGATGTAAAATCGAGATTCCAACAAAACCCAGTGGCTTGGCGGGCTTGCATCTGGGTCATGCCCACCTGCCTAGCCATTGAAGAGCTTTTAGTGTCTTTTAACTCTACCACAGTGTCATATATTAATTAGTTATGTTGGCATGTTGCACACATAATTAAATGTCCTGATATGTTATTACTTATCTCTTGGAATACCCGAATATATGTGTGTAAGTTTGTTATCGTGTTGTAACTTAATAGTATTAATAAATAAGATAATAGTACATGTGTTCTGTAAAGTTGTGACTTGACTTTCTCTATGACACAACTATTGATATTTGATGAGTGCCAATGCGCATATGCAAGATTGATACATCTTGCGAAAACCATTTTATATATTCCGCTTCTTATTATTTGTCTTATATAAAAATCATGCAAAATCCTTTTTTTTGCTACTGCTATTGTTGATTAAGGATATTGCCATAGGCTTAAGAATACGTCCATCATTTTCAGGATGACCGCTTCGCCTATAATTAAAAAAGGTTCTTATTTTGAGCTATAGCTAAATCGTAGCAGGGCCATATAACCATTTTGCTATATATTTTGTATTTTAGAGTATATATGTGCACATAATTTTACTGTACTACTCCAGTGTTTCTTTAATCGGGTGTTCCATCAATTAGAAATTGTAAATTACAACTTTCAGAATTTGAAAGCATCTTAGACTCAAAGATGAAAACAGACAATGTCTTACTTTGCTAAGATGAAATGTTCATCTTTTATCCGAAGTCATGGGATGCAACAAATATATTTTCGTAAAACCTTTTAATCTAAGCTACTTTTGTAAGAAAGTTGCAGCTCCTAAGTTATGATGTAGCCTCTTTTTAAAAAAGCACATGTACTGCCTTCTAAGCTTGCTCAGTAGAAAAGGTTTCAACCTCCAAGCCATTTTTCCACTTACTATTTTCATAAATGCTTATCATATTATCATGATCTTGCATTTCAAGACACACGCAGCATGGTGGGAAGAAAATGATGAATCGACAATGTACTCGTTCTGACAAATTGAGATAACACAGTTGTCTGATTTTAAAATAAATGGGTAACGTTTTAGGTACAAAGGTGTATGAGAAAATAATGATAGTGCTACAACTGAATAATTGATTTCTTGATTACTTCTTTCAAATTATATTAAAAATTGAGAACAACTAATTATGCAATAAGTAGATTCATCCAAAAAAACTACGGCTAAACAACTCTATAAATTTAATCTACCAATGATCAAAATTAAAAATCTTTAAAAATAACAATTGTACCACTAATACATAACAAAAATATACAAATTCACTACACAAATACTTGAACCTGATAAAATAACTAAATATAGCATCAAAACGTTAGTAAGGAGAAGATAAACAAATGAACTCATTTTGGATGAACTTGATTTTGACATATTTAAAAAATAGAAGAGTAGGAAAACTCATTTAATATAAGCATCATAATTTATTATAAAGTATAATTAAACAGCGTAGATGATTCTTACTGTAACTGATGTAGATAATCATCCAATTCATTAGGCCTAGGCTTTTAGTTCTCAATAAACAAAAAAATAATAATAATGAGGATTTGTGGACAAATGGGAAAAAATGAAAGTATAGGAGAACGGGGCAAAGAATGAAACTTTGCAGAACAAAATGAATAGAGTGAAGAGTTGGCGAAAGTTTCCGAATAATGAGTAAATAAAAACCCACTAACAATGCATAATACAATGTAATTAGCCTTATAATTAAACATCTAGAGCAAATAGAGAAATAAAAAATTAACATTTTCAAAGTTGAAGTACATTTATTAAAAATGATGAAGAAAAGATCATCACCTTGTTTCGTCACTTACTGGATTGAACTAATCATTATTCTCCAATTACATTTTCTTTGCTTATGTCTCTCAAATTATAACAAAGGAGCACCTGATACAACAAAAGAAGTGAATTTTTTTATGAATCAAGCTTCATGATAATTTTCATTTTAAGATTTAATTTTAATAATATATTTTGATAGAAGAAAGCTATCTAATATAACAGTACTTAACAGTAGTTCAAATAATAGTAATTTAATTTTGCTGACAGAATCACAACCTTCTCTTTTAAACTTTGACCTCAATGCGAAGAAGTAGATGAGGGGGTTTGTGGACAAACATTGGTCCAAAAATGATGTGAATCTTTCCTAAAAAATGATCAGTTTTATAAATGTTTATCAAGTTAAATAAATTTCCTAAAAAGCGATAGTATGCATAAGAAATTAGAATTCTCACGTGAACGTGTAAACAAATCAAATGTCGAATATAATGTCATTTTATATTAATATAACAGTAATATATGTTGGCTATGGATAATACTATCAACGTATCTTGTGCACTTAAATTCTAAAATATTAACGACATTTGTAGTTGATGATCTTGCCTCCAAATTTACTGGAAAATGAGAAAATGTACTTATAGTTACATGCACTTCAGTATGCTTGAATACGGAAAAGGATGCAAGCAAGAAGAATAGTGTTGGCATTTTTTTTATATCCAGTGGGTTGAATGTCAATTATGGCCCCTTCTATAGTTATATATTTCCACATCTAATTGCATTGGGCTTTTCACTACTTGACAGTCATGAAAGTTTACTGAACCAAAAACAAAATCGGTATTATTCTAATGTTCAAATTTGTTAAAAGGAGAATGCTTTAGTGGTTCAGGTGACAAAATAATTATTTTGTTCGCTAATAACCATTTTTAGACTCAACATGGAAAACCTATTGAAAGAAAACAATTTACCTAGAGTTGAGTTGGAATGAAATTCAAGTATCTGCAGTATCTTAGACACAATTGACAAAACAAATCCATCATCTTTCCATCATGAAAAGTTCCTTGAAAAAAAACAACAATTTAATCTACCAAAAATAACTATAGAAAACAATTGCTCCATTTAGAAAAGATCTATATTATAATTTGAAAACTCAAATATACAGATAAAAAAGATGCACAGAATTGATACAACAAAAATATATAGCTTCAGATTCATGAATCGAGCAAAAGAGAAAAAATAGAATATAGGATTCCAATACCTCAAATTTATCACCACGGGCGGTCTTCTTCTTTATCTTGTCCAATTTCCCCTATATAATCACATCATGAAAAGTTAATTGGGACATATATGATTTGAATCTTCAAACCAAATTATTTCAGTACTTTTCACCTAGGTAGAACATAAATTATATTGAAAATTAACCATGAGTGGTAGTAGGCACATTGAAATTATGTAATCAGTTATGTGTCGGTTACCAAATATTAAGTAAGCACAATTTTAAAAGCTTTGTAACCTTAGTATAAGTTGACTATTGTACTGTATGTAAACTTATTTATATCATTTAAGGACTAAGAGAGTATGCAAATTTTCCTACAACAATAACATATGCACAAACGATAAGCCAATTAAATCATCCCATGATAGCTCAAAAAATGCAACCCCATCAACACAAACTTTAAGGGCCAGTGAGAATTAATATATATCATGTAACCGTTGGGTAAGTTTTGGAATGCTTTACGATATAAAATTGCAGTTCATAGATTATAATGTGAGCAGTTAATTTCTATACAAATATAATCATTTCATTCATTTTTAAAATTCTTCTTTCGAGACTTCCTCCTTCATACCCCCACCCTTTTAAGGGTGGATTTTAATCGTAGAACAGTTCAAATCTGACATGATGGCAATCATGTTTCCTTTTAAATATTTCCTATGAACAGGCTATAGAAAAAATAGTTAAATATTTTTTGTTCTATATTATATAAGAGGATAAGCATGCAGCTAGTGTATGACCATTGTCATACTGTACCATTATTTTTTTGATCGTCTAACTTGTATTTAGAAATCAGACTTGAGAATTCAATATTAAATTCACTTTTAAGCGATCTTGGATAATAAGTAAATTATAGGGGAAGAATAAGACTACAATATATATTTACAACTCTAAAAAATCCATTAGAACCTAAAGGATCAAATGATGAGCTTGAACACATAAACACCCATTTAAAAATCTCTATTATATGCAAAGGGTCGATGACATAAGATTCATGTTATTTTATAGTTCAAATGAATATTATTTAAAAAATAGGAAAGAAAACTAAAAATATAGTGTACTTAAATTTCCATTACTATTAAACCATGAAATATCAAAAGCTCTAACTGACAGTAAATCATAAACCAAACTTACCATTTACTCATTAAAAATCACTTTTGTAGTTATGGTTCTATTGCAAAGATGTAAATAAAATAATCAACTAAATATCTATGGAAATCAATCATGATCGGTTAATCCAAAATTGCACATGTGCCATGTCAATATTACAGAATATTCGATGCATAGGAAACCTAAAGTAGCAATTGATATTTAAGTATGATTAATATATAATGGTCCGACTACACAAATAATATTTTATCTGTTCAAATCTCTTACTGTTATGCTTCATATCAAAATAGTTATTCAGTGTCTATTTTTTAAAATAGTAGGGTGTAATGCTCGCTCAAATAAAATATGACCTGGAAGAGCCATTAGTATAATGCATTGAAAATAAAAAAACAATCTTTAAAGCTTACAGCTACGTTGATCCATGAATAACTGGAAAATTCATGTTCTACTGGAAAAGGAAGTTAGAGATAGATAAATTCTGTTAAAAGGAAGCTACAGACAAAAGTTTTTATTTTATATAACAAAATAAAAGTAAATAATATATAGATTTAGCGTACACAAATATATATAACATATTAGTTGAGTACATATACACATATCAATCACTATTTAACCTGGAACACGTACATACCCATTTAGAAACAGAAGTAAACTTATTCAAGATAATATATGCACATAAAAAATTAGTATAGAGCTCAATGCATCCAAAAATTAAGGTTTTTAATGACAACATACTCAAAATTTGATGGGCAGATGTATTATTTACTTACATGGTCAAAATAGTTGTAAATGCAGAAATCGAAGAAACTTTCAATGACTAAATATTTCATGGCAACACTTGAGTGCAAATTGAAAAATATGCATGGTAGCTTAGCAGTGGGGCTGCACCATTTTTACCTATGAACGTATGGTGGTCATGGTCCTTCTCAAGAGCCCGTAATATCTGATAAGTTAAAAAGAAAATTAAAGTATAAAGTATAAAGAAAATTACAGCCAGAAGTTTCCCAGCATAGATTCAAAAAAATGCACAGATGACATAATTACAACTACCACATGAAACACAATTACCTGATCACATCCTCCATTTACCCCAACTGATCGACGGATGAAAGAGATTCTTCTACCGTGTGATATATGAGTCGAAGCAGAAAGAAAATAGCCTGCATAGCAGAGGCAAGTTGTGGTAAAATTTATAGTCTGATGCCTGAGCGAAGCATGAAACGCGTGTATAAAAGAACAAATGAGAGCACAACAAACTATCAGAGGTAATATTAATACTACATACATAGGAAGTATATCATCGGTACAGTGGAAAATAATGGTTTTTGTTAGTATGAAATGAATATTAAAAACAAATAAGATTGATATAACTAATATAGCTAAGAATTTGATATAGCTAATATGAGATGAGTGTCGGTGTCATTATCGCTGCAAAAGACAAAATCAGAATCACAAATCAGATTAGTTTACTGAAATAAAAATGTTTGAGAAGAAGAAATCAAAATCGCAAGTAAAATTACAAACATGAATAAAATCGAAATGATAAAACTAAAGAATCGATCTAATATTGAAAGTCATTATAGAAAAAAATCGAAAATCAAAGCCAGAGTAGTACGAAATAATAATAATTAGAAGGTAGAAGATCTAACATGTTTATGGTAAGGATTCTATTAGATTCGAAATTGAGCAAAACAGAAATCACGATGAGGAAGAAAATAAAATCGATGGAATATAATTCGTAGAAGAGTATGGGAACCGGAGCATGACTACAACAAGTGATTCGATGTAATTTTAAATCTGAGTAATGCCGCTTGATATCTATAAATCAGAAAATTGAATCTTAGCTTAATAAAGAGAAGACAAACCCTTAGAAACCAATTCAGTAAAGTAAGTTTTAGATCTTAAGTTGAGAAATATCATCGGCCTCTGTTGCAAATTTTTTGAACTTCCGCCACTGATTTCTTGCTGAAGTTATTATCGTTTGGGATAGACACTACCGCAGGAGAACGTGGAAGATGGTTATGCCCACTATTCAGTTTCTGGAATTTACGAAAATAGCCCAACGCGGTAGACTGTTGGAGCTAATTAAGATGGATATTTTTAGAAATGCCAAAAAGGCTTCACTTTGACCCTTTGACCAAGGGTTTTTCTTTATAGTATAAGATATATATATAAACACATACACACACAAAGGTATAGCTTTCCAAAATCACTTTTAATTCCATAAACTCTCTTTAAAGAAGGTTGCTTATTTACAAAAGCTTTTGGAACTCTTTTAAAATCAGTTATAACAAAATCACTTGAAATTTAAATTTATTACTTTCATAATCGCTTTTATAAAATAATACTATATTTTATTCTTTGCCTCTGAAACGTTTCCAAAATTATATACTTAAAATAGTAAATTTAAAAAGGTTTTATAGTTAAATATTACTCGTTTTTAAAAGCTTTGAATAGAAATTTTGAAATAACAATTTAGCTAAGATTATAATATAATTTATCTATATTATATAAAGGGGTTTTTAGGCTCAAGGAAAAAGTTAGAGAAAAATTTAATTTAAAGGACAAGAAGTTTATTTTTTAGGCTGAAGGACACTTTTTAGTGTAAATCACAGAATGATAGTTGTAACTATCATTTTCAGTTTACACTAAAAAGTGTCCTTCAAACTAAAAGCAAACTTGTTGTCCCTGAGACTAAATTTTTTTGCAACTTTTTCCTTGTGCCTATTTACCTGTTATATAAATTGTATTCCAATAAGGATCAAAATAGACAAAATCTCATTTTGAGAGTCTTTTAAAAAATTTGAACAATTCAAACAATAAATTCATCAAAAATTTAGCTTCTAGAGCTATTATCGCTCTATAAAATATGATTTCCTAATATGCAATTTTCTTTAGCGATCCAAGTTGCTTTCCCACAACTTCGGTCACGCAAACAATGTACAACCATAATACGATATGGCTACAAAAATCAATTGCATTTTGATGGTTTTCACATACATGTTATTTCATAACCAACCATCGATTCAAACCAATATTTCGAACACACAGATCAACCAATTCAAACACAAACTAATTAAACTATAGCGTGCAATTTTATTTCAATAATATCAATCTTCACAAAAAAAATTATCGAAATTTCTAAGTTAACACGGCATTTAAGGGGGATATAATTATTTAGATTAAATGTATGTGTTATAAAATAACTCACCTCAAGTAATTGCTTCCCTAAGCTACTTCAATAGGTTTGGATTTTACAAAACTCCAACTGCCACTTCCGTAAAGATTTTTCTCGCTACTATAACCAACTCTTAATTATTGTTGCCCAGCTTCCACATCGCCAGCCCCAGCTTCAAAGTTCGCCATGACCACTGTACTGCCATCACTCATATGTCGCCATACTCATGTCCGCACCTCTGGAACCCCACAAGCCTAAGCCAATCGCGCCTCCATTGCTTGCAACAACCACATTGCATCCATGCCATTCCAACTCTACTTCACGTCCGTGCCATCCCAACCGCATATCATCGTTGCAAAACTCCTCCTCGATGCCAGCTTACCTATCACTCGCGTGCCATGTCTATTGAGTTCATCATGACGTTCGATCACTTTTTTTTTCTTTTTTTCTTTTTAAGTGGAATTATTTCTGATTCGGGGATTTTTTGGAAATAATAAAAGGCTGGGTAAAGAATTTTGGGGATTAAAGAGATTAGAACTGTAACATTCCATAATTTGGCATTGGTTATTTATTTAGTTAGTTAATTAATTAGGTTCCCAAAATAGAATTTGTGCAAACAAGGAATTTGACCATGAAAGTTATACCAATGTGTTCGTTGTGAAATTCTGAGAAACTTTCATATTTGGAGTTTTGCGATCGAAGTTCAAACGAAGAAGTTGTGGACGAAAAACGAATTTGGAATGAAAATAAATAAATAAGAAAAATTAACGTTTATACTTATTTGCCCGAGCCCACAGGTCGATTGTTCACTACGACCGGTTGACATGTAGTGGTCGACCAGTGCATATAAGTAATTCGACCGGTTGGCGTGTGCCCAATAAACCTAGGCAACAACATGCCGGATTTAATAAAATTCGATCTTACGGTTCTGATTGATTCTAGCGCCTATAAATTCAGGCCTAGCCTTCTCTTCTCTTCTCATATTTATAATGAGGCAGTAGCGAAGCTCTGCCATTTCTTCTTCTCCACTTTCTTTCTAAATTATAAAATAAGATATTTATATCTATACTCATACGAATTGGAAAAGAATAGAAATCCAATAAAAAGGAGAAGAGAAGCGAATTAACTATACACGTATTTGAGGTAATTTACATATTTATATATTTGTATCTATTTTCTCTCCCAATCCAAAATCTCTTATCAGATCTGTAATTCTAATATATGTATGTTTATACATATTTCTTGGATTATAAAGGATTTGGAGATGAACTAAAGGTTCTATTTCAGTTCTGGAGATTTTGATTGCTTTTAAAAGGTGAGTGGGAAATTTTATAAATTGTTATAATATGAGAATTATCCTGTTGGTGTTTATTTGATTTTTATGCCTAATTGGATAATTGTATATGAGTTATAGTCAACAAATTGAATACAATATGAATATAGTAAATATCGCCTACATATTCTTGTTTATGAATTGATTTAGAATTGTTTATAACCTGATCTGGAAATCAATCCCAAAAGTATGAATTTAAAATATTCATTTGAATAAAACTTATTCCAGATCTGAAAAAGGTTGTATAATAATGTTATGAATTTGGATTATTACCCTAATCTTGTTGGAATGCAAACTTTTTTATGTTTGGAATTGTTGGAATTTAGATCCGTTTAATATTTGTCAATTAGTTTGATTTCTTTCCCTTTTAGAAAAATACAGTGTTTTATCTAACAAGGAATATATGCAAATAAAGAGAGAAAGAAATGTCTATTTTAGTAATAGAAAGAAATGATTATTCCTTGTAATTTCTTTTTTTAGCAAAGCCGACGGGGTTGAATGGACCCCTACCATTTTATTGATCCACCATGGAAAAAAAACAAAATACATAACGCAACAACAAACAACAAAAAATCACAACACACCAAACAAAAGGAAGAAGGATGGAGGATCAAAACCAAGAAGTCACAAGAGAAAAAAGGAGAAAAGAAAATAAAAAGAAGGAACACACAGAAGTGGGATGCCAGACAAACAGAGAACCACAAACATATTACAAATGGCAATCACCATCCCCAGGATCATAGGGGATATTGGCATCCCGTAGACCTTTCTTCACCTCAAAAAAGATATAGTCTGAAAGTTGATTATAGTTCATGCTTTTTACCGGATTGAAAATCCTAACATTTCTCTCCAACCATATAATTCTGACAAATTTTTTGAAGATAATTCCATACCTTATGGCTCGCTCATCTTTGCCGACCGTCACTCTTAGTAGTTTCTCCCATTCATCAAGGCCATTCATTCCCTCAAGTATGAAACCAATGTCAGCGAGAATTTTGTGCCAGTGCCATCACGTAATGGAGCAATCAAAGTATATATGTTTAATGGTTTCAGGAAGATCATCACAAAAGATGCATTTAACACTCACATTCATACCTTTACTAACAAATTTTACTCTAGTAAATAGAGCATTGTTTAATACTTTCCAGCGCAGGAGGTTTTCTTCTACAGTGCTTTCTCTTCTCCATACAGTTGAGAGCCATTTGCTTCATACGAGATTCTGGCCACCAGACAGGAAATTATAGAGAGCCTTATTGCTAAATCTAACCCTTTTATGACCCCAAGTAATGGTAGCATCAGAAGGAGAATCAAAAACAACAGTCCTCAAGGAGTTCAAAGAGAATTAATATTTTGATTCGAGTTGGGAGGAAGGTTGAGGGTACCATTGTGAATAATAGAGTTAACAAGAGCATTCTCTCCTATGCCTGATTGGAGTTTATCTTGATGTGTTACCATCCTACTTAGAATACATCCTTCAGTAAACCAAGGATCATCCCAAAAGCTCACTCTATTCTGCGGAGATATTACATATTTTAATAGAGGCAGAACTAGATCTCTTATCTTGATAATATTACGCCATGTCCAGCTGATGTTCTGAGGGGGATGCAAATTCCAGAAATTTCTTCCTTTAGATACATATTTATATGATCATTTAACCCATATGTTCTCCTTTTTATTCAAGAAGTTGTCTATATATTTGGTGTTATCCCGCCTTTTGGCAAGGCCGAGATATCAAGGAACTAACCAGAGCATAAAGGTCATACGTCCTCAGCATCGGGCCGCTACTGGATAGCCACGAATATCGATGAATTTTATCCGGGTTCGGATTAAGCTAAGATTGATAAGATATGTCAAGCAAAGCCGTGAAAGCCAACATTCCAAATTTCAAGACGATCCGAGCTCGTATACTCAAGTTATCACTGATGAAAAGTGGAGGAAATATCCCTAGCTTCGAATCCATAAGCCAAGCCCTAGGTTCGAATCCATAAAGTGGGGATGCCGTTCGGATCCATCAAAAGAAATTCCATTCGAATCCAACAGGTCGAATCCATATGATCCTCTTCGTATCGATGAGGCCATAATCGTTCGAAACCCTCGAGATGAAGCACTTCGGATCCACAAAGCCACCACACTTCGTATCCATCAAGTTTTCCCCACTTCGAATCCATCAAAGGGAAGGCCTTCGAATCCATGCAGTTGAAGAACTTCGACTCCATCCCACGACTATCCTCGAATCCATTCCCTCAATCCAGTGATTAAATGTGGCTAAAACCATGGATTCGACCCAGTCAACTCGGAGCAAAAGTCGGATCGATACGAAGAAGGCGCGCCACGTCAACATCTTCGCTCACCAAGTCATCGATTCGACCCTATCGATTCGAAGGGGATCGATTCGAACAGACCACATCAGCCAGAAATGAAATCTTGAATCGATCATATCTCGAGATCTACAAGTCCAAATGCTATGAAATTTGGACAGGAGCTAACTGGCAACCTAAGGAATGTCGATGCCAAATTTCAGCTCAATCGGAGCAAATCTTGATCGATTCGAAGCAAGGGTCGAATCGATCCCAAAGTGGGCCCGGATTTCCAAAGAGCGGGCATGTGGGCCCCTTCACGTGCCAGAACCGGTCTCCCCTCAATTTAGGCAAAATATCAGCCTCCTACACCTATAAATAGGACCCCTGGTCATTCAGAAAAGGGGATCTGGATTCTGAAGCGTCCAAACTCTGCCGGATCGAGATTTGCATCTTATTCTTACTGTTGAATCTGAATTCCAAGCTATAAATCGTTGTTGTTCGCTGTAATCACTTGTAATCATTGAAAGAGAATCAATAAAATCATCAAAACTTCATAGTGGACGTAGGCGATACGCCGAACCACTCTAAATTGCTTGTCTGCGTATTTACAATTCTGTTTTTTGGAGTTTTTGTTAGATAATCTTTGTTTTACATTTACGTTCTTCATTTTATCTCTTCAAATAACTACCGAAGAGTGTTATGCCCATTTTTGGTACAAACATTTGGCAATAGCAGTTTTGTTCCATATAGTTAGGTTAAGAATGCCCAATCCTCCTTTGTTCATTGGTTTTTCAATTTGTTTGAAAGAAATTGGAGCCATATAATGACCTTGAGTACTCCCCTTCCAAAAGAACTTCATCACAGCACTTTTAATCATAGAAATAAGTTTCTGTGGTAATACAAATGATCTTGCCCAGTAAATAGACATTGAAAATATAACTGACTTAATTAGTGTTAGCCTCCCAGCTTAACTTAGTTTTCTATTAGACCAGCATTCCAAGCGAGCTGTGATCTTTTCATACAATGGAAAGCATTGATTGGTAGTGATACAAGAGGTAGCAAGCGGGACTCCAAGGTAGGAGATAGTGTCCTCTGAAGGTCTAAGCCCTGTAGAGCTGAATATAGCTTCCATTTGCTGACTGTCCAGCCCAACCAACATGATATCAGATTTCTCTAAATTGACCTTAAGACCTGTAATATTGTAAAGGAGCTTGAGCCCCTCCATTATGGCATTGATGGTTTCAAGGGTAGGTTTGAAGAAGATTACAAGATCATCTGCAAACATCAGAGAAGTAATTAGAGGTTCTTTACATCGAGGGTGTAGTTGGTACAGTTTTTGTTTGACAAGGTCTTCAAGAATTCTAGTGAGAAATTCCATCACTGTAATGAAGATGTAGGCAGACATGGGGTCTCCTTGTCTGATGTCGCGTTTACTACCAAAAAACCAACATTGGAGCCATTAATTTTGATAGAGAAGTTCACAGTTGATATGGAAGCATAAATCAATGTTATGAAGTGTTTGGGGAAGTTCATGTATCCTAATATATGAACAATAGCATCCCAATTGAGAGAGTCGAATGCTTTACGTATGTGAATTTTCAGTAAGCCTCTAGGAGTAGCATTAGCATTCTTATATCCATGCAAGAGCTCATGAGTAACAAGAACATTGTCAAGGATATCCCTGCTAGGAAGGAAAGCTGCCTGATTATGTGATATAATATCAGGTAGTACTATTCTCATGCGAGTAGATATGACTTTGGTTAGGCATTTGTAGATAGTGTTGTAGCATGAGATGGGTCTGAAGGACCGGACATTGTCAGCATTCATGGATTTAGGAATTAAAGCAATGTAGGTATTATTGAAAGAGTTTATCATTTCACCTTTTTTGAAGAAGTTTTTAATAGCTTTTAGCACATCATACTGCAATAGGCCAACAGGAAGTGAAGAAGCAAGCACTAAACCCATCTGGTCCACCACTTGATTCTTTATTCAGAGAAAACATAGCTTGCTTTATCTCAAGATCAGTAACTTCTTCACTTAGATACTTGTTATCATATTGGCATAGCGTAGGAAGGAGCAGTGGGTCAATTGCCTCAATATCAGGTATACTATTTTCAGCATTGCCAAACAAATTAGAAAAATAGTTAATGAAGGCCTTAGCTACATTGTCAGTGCCTTGGTGGAGTGTGCCATTTTCATCACTTATGGTAAGAAGATTCTCCTGAGTTTGTCTTTCTTTTAAGGATGCATGAAAGAATGTTGAATTACGGTCACCATCATCTTTCCATCTGAGCCTAGCTTTCTGTTTAATCATCTCATTTTCTTCATCAAGGGCTTCATAGTATTGTTTGTTTAATTTTGTTTCCTAACAAGCCAGGGAATCATCATCAACATTAATTTGCATTCTTTCCTGAATTTTAGTAAGCTGGTCCCTGTAAATATCAGATTGTTTCAATCCATCACCATATTTGTTCCTATACCATTTCTTCGGAGCCTCTTTAACCTCCTTGAGTTTTTTCTATAAGACAAACATAGGGTTACCATAGTTAGGTTTCGTCCATACCATTTCAATAATACGTTGAAATTCTGGTTCAAGGACCCAAGTGTTAAAAAATTTAAAATTTGGTTTTCTTTTCATGGAATAGGCGTCCAAGCAAAGAATTTGTGGGGAATGGTCGAATAGCATGGGACATGGTAGGTGGTTGTACATTGTAGGCCACTTGAGAAGAGAAATTTGGTTGCGGAAGGCGAATTTAATTTTAGAGAAAGTTCTACATTCTTTCCTCCTTTTATTGTTCCATGAGTAAATGGCTCCTGTGGTTTTAATTTCTAGAAGGTTGGATTGTTGGATAGCCAAGTTTAAAGGTTTTATTTCATTTAAGGACAATGTGTTGCCTCCTACTCTGTCAGATACTCTTAGAGAACAGTTGAAGTCACCTCCTATTAACCAAGGATGGGTCTCTTATCGATGGCATGGTAAATATTGTAGGAGAGAGGATCTTGCATTTACTGTGCTTTCAGCATAAACAAAGGTAATATAAATAGAGGAAGAGGAGTGGTTAAGGAGGGCATGGCAGTGGATCATTTGTTTAGAGGAATCAATGGGGGTGGGGCTCAAGGTGGCAGGGTCGTATAGAATCAAAATTCTTACATATGTTGCATGAGCATGGTTGTGGATAAACTTCCAGCTAGGGTTTATATATTTAGCAGCTTGTATTGAGAGATCTAGACAAAGCTTCATTTCAAGTAATGCTAAGATACAGAGTGTTTTGTTGAATGAGTAGTTTGCACTGGTCAAGCTGATATGACTGTGTTCCCTCTAATGATCCAGAACCCTATATTATGTATCATTGATTAAACTTTGTGGCATTGAGAAGTTCTTCTTTCATACTCCTTGTTAGGGTGTTGGGAAGTTCCTTATAACCAGGAACAGTTGAAGATAGAGGTGAATCAGAGAATATCATTGAAGATTCTGTGTTTCTTTAGCTACTTACTTTGATATTGGGAGAGGAATTGCATTTTATTTCCTTAACTTCAAGGATAATTTCATCAGAGAAGGTTTGGATGGAGGAGTTTGACAGGGATGACATGGTTGAGATGGAGGGAGAGATGGGGATGGTTAGATCAGGTGAGAAATAAGGGTTGAGTTTCCATGCAACGGGGGGATTGAGGTGGGAATATGGAAGGTTTGGATTAGTTTGAGGAGGCTTGAGGGGCAATGGGTTATCTTGAGTGGTGTCATCAGGATTCCAGGTGGGATTGCTTGATGAAGAAGGAACATGTTCACTGGTTGAAGAAATGTTAATAGAATCATCAGGATCAGTGGCATTATCAGTATGTAGAATGGGATGATTGGGTTGGAAGGTAGATTGGTTTTTTGTAGGGAAGATAGGAGTGCACAGAGCACTGTGCATGTGCATGGATTTTGATATTTGAGGTTCTACGGTAGCTTGTGAAGCGATAAATGAAGCTTTCAGATCAGTGGGGTTGTGTGTTGTATTTTGGTTTGGTGACTTAATAATGGTAGGGTCTATATTCATGCAGATCCTCAAAATAGCCTATGTTTGGAGTTATTGTTTTACCTTGGCTACGTTCATTATCTGCTTCGAGAATTACTTTGACATTCTCTGATGTTTTTAGCTCCTTGCTTCGAGTCACGCTACCCACAATAATTACTTCGGGTCTCTGGTTGACTAACTCGGTTGTTTCATAGTGCTTGCTTTGAGTCACAGCTGGATCTGACATAGTTCCTTGTATTAAAGATTTCTGCTTTGGGACAGTATCAGTTACAGTAGGACCACTGAATGCATGCACCTCTACATCATTTTCATGCATAACCAGTAGGGTGTTAAATATTGGATTCTTGGATAGGTTAATATCACTTCGAATTCCAAGATTTCAGAATCATATTCACCATTAGCTTGTTTATCCCTTTTTTCTATTTCTGAAGGCATACGGTTTTGGTTTCCACTTTTAGCTTTTTTTGAATTATATAACTCACTTTCCTCTATCTGTTTTCCCTATTGTTTAGGACAACCTCATCTAGTGCAACACATACATCTTTATTCAACTTCTCATTTGTTTGTTCTCCAGTCAAAGTACTTTTATAGTTGTGCTTACAATCAACTACTTGAGTAGCTGCTTCACTCAGTCTTTGGTATTGAATATTGTTCCTGAACTGTGGTTCGTTTTCCTTCCTCTACTGACTATTTGCCATTTTTGAATCTTTTTAGCACTCCTCATTTCTCTTGGTGCTTTTCTAGTGTCATTCTCCTTTGCTACTTTTAAATTTCTTTTTGCAGAGGGTTAACAATCAAATGTCTTCTCCTCTATTTTGTCACAGTTAATGGTAATGTGACCAAAAACTTTGCATGAACAGCATATGTCTAGTCTCAATAAGTACTTTACATTTATCTTCTGAGTTCCACCTTCAACCAGTTGTACCATGAAGTCGTCTACAAGTTCTTTGTCTAGTCTAACCTCAATTAAACACATAGCATATTATAATCTCTCCAGTCTCTCTGTCATTTCATCTAAACAAAGCAGTTTACCCAGTCTCCTAGCCAACTAGTTAATCCCAAGGGGTGACCAGGCAAATAAGAGGATGTTGTGGAATTGAACCTACACTGACGTGACTGCACCATAGACGTTGCCAACTACTGGATCATAGAGCTTAACAATAAAGAGCTTATTTTTCATACTTATAAGGTCTCCTTATAGTATTCTATTTCTATCTTCAATACATGAGAGGTGAAACATAAAAATGACTCCATCTAATCTGACTTTAATTGAGCCTTTTAGTTTCCAATTGGTTTTGAGCCACTGTATAACAGCTTTGTAGGACATAGGAGTGTCTAAAAAGAAGCCTACAAGGCAGTCCTTCCATACAAGAGAGCCTGCCCTCAAGAGTTCATTAGAGTGAAGCATGGCCTCTCCATTGAAAGTGGGAGTCATGTCAACCGGTATGTACTTCCCCGCATTGCGCAGCTTGCTCCTGAAGAGGGAAGTCCATACTGGTTGACGAAGGGGAGGAAAAGAACAGACCTGAGAAGGAGGAACCTCAACCACGGGTGTAGCAGGAAATACGTTGGCAGTAGTAGGATCAGATAAGGGCAGAGGTGGGTCATAAGGGATGGGTGAGGGGCTCAATGAATAGATAAGTATAGAGGGAAGGGACATGGTATGGGGTAGGGGAGAGGAAGCCTCTGCCATGAAAGTACGAGGGAAAAAGAAAATGAAGATAACTTATTTTAAAGTTAAATATTTTGCTTTGGACTTATTTTTGGAAATTATAGTGGATAACCTTTTTAGATATGATTCCAATAATTTAATATGGAAAATAATATTCTATTGAAGATAACTTATTTGATAAAAGTAAATATTTGTACGTAATTTACCGTGCTTATAATAATTAAAACAAAACTTAGCTAATAACGACGCTTGCATGTAATATTCACGTTTAGGATAATTAATTAATGAGAAAGGAATTTAAATGGTTCTAACTCAAATAAATGGTAATAAATATGGGAGTTGCAATAATTTGATATGGTAAATGGATTAGTGGGACTGATAAAAATGGAATAAATATAGGTTACTAATTTGAAATTAGTAATCATACATAAATGTCTTAGGAAATGTCCATTAAGATTTTATGGACAAATTGACATTTATTAGCATAAACGGAGATTTATGGATAGCTAAGTATTTAAGGTAAGCATTATTGCCTTAAATATAAAGGGAATCAGTAAGCTAAGTCCAATGTCTACCTAAGATAATATGAGTAAGGACTTAGGATGGTTAATCAGACTTAGTTGGTAAGTGATGCGAGGTCAACGGAGTCACTCGATGGAAGACTGCACTTCACTTTGAGGCTACCAGCAGTTGGGTGCACTTATACTGATGTGGGATATATCACTAATCCTAAGACCCATGACAACATGAGAGATTGAGCCTGCTTTCTTAATTGGAAAGTATTAAATGGTCCAAATTTGGAATTAAGAGCGGTGAGGGATATCTCCATAGGGGTTCACTTCTGGTTTGAAGTATTAAGTGGCTATAAGGTCCGCTTTGCTCCTAATAGGAAGTATTAAGTAACCTAATGAGATTCCAAATAAATAAGGACGTCTCAAAAAGGGTTTACTTTAGTGTTGAGGTATTAAGTGGCTATATGGCCCACCTCCCTACCGAAAGAAGTAACCTAACGAGATTCCCTATTTATAATTAAGAGCGATAGTGGATATCTCAGGAAGTGTTCGCTTCAAATTTAAAGCATTAAGTGGCTGTAAGGTCCGCTTCTTTCCTGTAAAAGAAGAATTAAGTAGCCCAATGAGATTTCTAAGAATTGTTAGCCAGATAGTACCAATGAGGAGTCCGCCTTGGCGTTAGCTATTAAATGACAAAGGCTTACCTATAAATATGTGGTAAATGGTCAGGGATCTGCCTAGTCCTTATTAATGAGGTATTAAGTGGCTTGGGTATAGTCTCATATTGCTAAGGCCGTACTAACGATAGTACCAGGGAGGAGGTCGACTGGGGATAGTTATTAAATGATGGGGACTAGTTTAGAATATATGTATTAAATGGTTAGAAGTCCGCCAAGTCCTTTTTAAAGGTATTAAGTGGCTTGGGTACTATTTATTACATGGCTATGATTTTATCGACGATAGACGTGGTAATGATTGGACATTAAATGTCGAAAGCCTTAAATAGTGGTTAGAGGTCTCTGTAGCTAGGACCCACCAACCATTTACAACATTGTTAGGAAATCATCTTGGGAATAGGTCTTAAATGATGGGGTCTACCCTGATTTATGTCTTAAATGACAAGGTCTACCTTGATTGAGATCTTAAATGGCAGAGTCTACCTATTTCTCTTTTAAAAGTATTATAGAATCCTGTAACGAACGCGATTTTTCGTCGTTCGAAAATCGACATTAATACGTCCACTGTATCAACTGCCGAGCAATCGAATGCTGGAAAACCGAATTGTTCTGGAGAAAAAGAAGAGGTATAAGAAGACAGAAGAAAAAGAGAACAGAAAAACACAGAAACAGAAACAATAGCAGAATCTCACATTCGCAGCGGAACAATATATAATAGATAAATGAATAATCTTTAAATCAAAGAACTTTATCATTTTCTACATTACATCATCATCAGAGTTTACAACAGCAATATACAACACAATACATCAATGGACAGTTATATGAACTTGTCCTCAAACAGAATACACAGCGGAATAAATAATATCATATACAAGTGATATGTCTCGCCATCCAGCTCGCCACTGAGCTCCACAGCATCTCCTGAATCCAGAATGACCTGATAACCTGACTATAGACTGCCCTTGTGGAAATTGGTAGGCACCCAGAGTTTAGGAAGGAAACAATAAACTCCAGGTCAGTCATGGTGACTGGTGTGAGAACTAAAACAGTTTATCTTTAAAACAATAACAACAAAGGAAGTAAAAGACATTCACAATGCTTTTGGAAAATGAAACTACCATAAGACCTCCCGCCACACACACAATGCAAACGCAGAATTGGAGGAGATTTCTTCTTATGATAGTCAAAAATGCTTACTACGCAAATCATTGGATTATTATCATTAGTGCATAGTGGAAAACATTTCGAAAGTATAATATTAATCTTAGCCAACATACAACCATTATTGTATGCCTACTATAGCTACCATGTTCAATAGCAGGTTACCGCCACATTCCATAGCAGGTAATACAACTAAAACCGTACAGGTTCGTATTATTTCTATGGATTTCCAACAAATGGTCAGGCAAAGGAACTTCCTTACACCGAAATGGAAACGCCTCTGGAAAGACGCCCCTGAGAGTCAACCTGCTCTCTGCAAACACAAGGCCGACGCTACCTCACGCTATACAGCTGTAACTAGGTAGCTAACACACGAGCTATGCCATCCCCCGGTCGTTACCGACCTTTATCCGAGGATCCTCAACCACAAAGAAACAACCACAAAGTATAATAAATTTGCAGCATCAACATAGGTAAAATATCTGGGCTCCATACCATGATATCACCTTTTATCCAGAAGGAAATGACATACCCTAGGGGCGCGACCCCTAACAACCTTGCCGCAACATTCCTGTTTCGACCATTACCGGGTTGTGAGGCTCGACGAAGTCTCGTCCACAAAGCCACGCTTTTTCACAAAGCCACGCTTTTTCACAAAGCCATGCTTTGATCAACAATTGATCAACAAAACTTCGTATGCCACATTACCAAATTGGGAATGTATCACTAGTAACCATCAACTACATAACCTCTGAGCTCGTACGTCTCAGAGAAGGGTGATAAGCTAAGAGAATAAATTCTCCGCCACCAACAGAAATGTATTTGATAGAAACCAGCTTTACATCTCAAAGTGTAACGTAAGACACACATCCATACAAGTCCGTTCCGGGATCGAACGGAACCGAAGGCACTTCCAAAGAAGCCCTTGCAATCCGGATATTCACTAATCACGTCCGGACTTCCCATCACAAGAAGAGTGATATAAATCTCTATACCGGAGCAACTCGGTGCAGAGACATTCTATAGGTTGTCCTTTCATTTTCGAAAATACCCGGTCTTCACCACCGGTCTTCAATACGATCCATATCGTCGTATCACTAATTCGGAATGGGTTATATGACACAAAGGTCTTTTCCCGGCTACCCCGAATAGTAAGCATAATATTTAAAACATATGGATATAGGGATTTCAATTAAGGCACAACTTATTACCCAAATCCTTTCCTTCAAATGGTTTAAACAAATTATCATTTTAAATCTTTAAACAAAAAGATTTACTTCACAATGTTTACCCAGTTTCACAAAGATTCATTCACAGATTTCCAAATCAATTTCCATTTCAATTGGATTAACCCATTAAATCTTTAAATCAAGATTTAATTTATAGCTTTCAAAACTATACACAATTCAAGTCTTTTATAATATAAAAGACACACCTTTTAAAATATTCTTTGATTTCAAAATAAAGCTTAATCATCTTCACAAAGGTTAATTCATAGTTTTTCCAAACTATTTACAATTTCATTTCAACTTGAATTGTTTCGATACAAATTGGAAATCTTTTCACTTTATAAAAGCTATTATCATTTAAAAACAGATAGTTTTTGTTTTGGGAAAAATGGTTACATTTACACAGGTTAAAGCCATTCAAGTATAAACTTGAATTTCAATTTAAATTTCCAAAACCATATTTCTAAATGGTTAAAAACCCATATAAACACCTTTTATACTTATAAAATCTTTTAAACCAAAATGCCCAATTCATTGAATTCAATTTCTGTTGGGTAAATTCTTACCCGGAAGACCTCGAGACCCAGAAACGTGATCCATTCGGCAGACCTCATTCGGCAGTCCTCCCTCGAATCCATTCGGTAGACCTCCATCGAATCCATTCGGCAGACCCACCGGTCCAACCTCACCATCCCACCACCGGACCAACTACCACCGGTCCAACCTCACCATTCCACCACCGGACCAACTACCACCGGTCCAACCTCACCATTCCACCACCGGACCAACTACCACCGGTCCAACCTCACCATTCCACCACCGGACCAACTACCACCGGTCCAACCTCACCATCCCACCTCCGGACCAAGTGATGCCGAACCAAGTCATACCAGGCCAGATCACATCAGCCCAGGCCCATCTGCGACCTTACATATCCTGGACCCCTACCCCTAGCCTCACTCTATAAATAGAGGGGCAAGGGTACAACAATGGGGACAAGTTTGAGAGCTCAAGCACGGAGGGAACTTTCAAACAACTTTCTTTTACTTGTACCAAAGCTTTGTACTTGTAATCATAAGAAAAGAAGAGAAATAACATATAAAGTGGACGTAGGCACGTTCTGGCTGAACCACTATAAATCTGTGTGTCTTTTTTACAGTTTAGCCCCTGCTTTTCATATATTTGCATAAATCTCCAAAATCACTAAGAACAACCTAAGATCTACTAAATCCTACAACTTTGAGGTGTTTGTCCATTTTTGGTGCAAACATTTTTGGTGCTTTCACTGAGAGATAGAAACTCGAAGCTTCAGCTTCATCTACGTAACGAGTTTTCCTAACAGCATCGTCCGCCACTTGGAAAACATGCCTCCCAAACAGAGAAAAGATGTTAACAAAGGAAAAAACATCGCATCCAGTAGCCTTCCTGATCCAGCTGCCGCGAATCCAGTAAATCGTCCTCCTCCAGCAACGGCAACAAATGAAGGACAGGCTAACCCAACCACTCCTGCCACAGAACAGCCTGCAGCAATTACTAGGGCAGATTTGGACAGAGTTGTTGTTGAAGTAACTAACCGCTTCACGTCCCAGCAGGAAGCCTTGGTGGACCATCTCATGTCACGCTTGAGGGATGCTGAAGAATCCAACCGCAACACTGAATCATGGGGCGAGTCCCAGTCTGGAGGATCTCAGAGACAGCAAAGATCTTCCTTCTTCGAAGGAGCTAACGGCAGGAGTAGCCGTGGTAGGAGCCGAGACCGAGCCCAGCCCGAAGTTAGGCCTGAGGAAACGTTTGGTGCCGAACCCAACGGGGAAGGTACCGGGCGAAGGTCAACTGCGGCTGAGCCTGTCATGCTGCCTAACCATAGAAACACCAGTGAACGGGGCCGAGCTAGAGTTCAGCCCGAAGTTGGACCCGAGGAAGTGCTTAGATCAGAACCCAACAGGGGAAGATCAAGGCAAGGGCCAACTGTAGCTGACCCAAGCATGCTCCCAGAAGATCAAAGGCAGCCACTGGAAAATATGAGGAATGATAGACGATACCATCCCTACAGGTTGTCTGGACGGAATCAACCCCACAGAACAGAACCAAACTCATTTCTGTCCGCTCCAAATTCTGATGAAAGGATGGCGCGCTTATTCAGAGAGTGTGTCCAACGGGAGCAAAGAGATCGAGGGATAGGCGCTAGGGTAACCAGCCCTTTCGCCCGCAATATCGAAATTGCTATCACCCCCCGAGAATGGAAGATGCCAACAATGGAACCCTACAAAGGAACCTCCGATCCCGTTGTACACTTACAGAGGTACACGCAGCATATGCTCATGAGTGGAGCAACAGAGGGAGTACTGTGCAAATGCTTCCCGCTCTTCTTAGCAGATCTTGCTACCTCCTGGTTCTGTCATCTACCCCAAGGATCCATCAGCTCATGGGAAATGTTGAAAGAAAAGTTCATCAGTCAGTTCCGCATTCATGTGGAGCAACCTAAGGACGCTTATTCCTTATCCAGCGTCAAACAGAAACCTGGAGAAAAGCTGCAGCAATACCTAACCAGATTCAACGCCGCAGCAGCCGCAGTTCAAGATGCCGATGAGAAGCTCATCCTAATGGCCCTCTGCAGTGGGGTGCATCCGGACACTAAATTTGCTAGAAGATTGACAAAAGAAAAACCAGCTACTTTACCCGATTTCTTCCATGAAGCCGGGAAATACATGAGGCTTGAGGATGCTGCCATTGAGGGGCAGTCAGGACAGCAAAGTAAGACGACCCATGGCAACGCCCCTGCTGTGGCGAGGGACGCTCGAAGAAATGATTCCAGAGACAATGCTGGGGGCAAGAAAGTAGAAAAACGCCTATATCGGCCAGGACCAAGATTCGACTCTTACACCCCTTTGAACGAGACCGTCGAAAATATCTTCCTTGCCACCCAAGGCGAAGTTAGATACAAACGCCCACCGTACAAGAAGGAATCAGATAGCGCACAGAAATCTGGAAAATTCTGCCGCTTCCACGAATCCCACGGACATGATACCAACGAATGCCATCATCTCCGAGATCTGATTGAGGAACACATCAGAAGAAAGAAACTGGAACGCTATGTAAAAAGTCAAGACAGGACTCCAGCTCCTGCAAATGAAAACCCAAGGCTACCCTCACCAGGGACCGGCAGAGGCGACCGCAACGCTAGCAGCTCTAGTCAAGAGAAGATAGTGGTCCATACCATCTCAGGAGGGCCGCACATCGCAGACAGAAGTTGGAAAGAGATGGAAAGATATGGGAAGTCGCTTAGAGACAATAGAGACTGTGTCAATACGGTTATAGAAGAGCGCCACCCAAAGCGGAAAGAAAATGATGACATCACATTCAGTAAACGCGACCTAGAAGGAAGACAGTACCCTCACATGGATCCCATGGTTATCTCTGCCCGACTCGGTCCCGCCGAAGTTTACCGAATCCTGGTAGACACCGGAAGCTCTGTAAATATCCTGTTCAAACACGCATTCGACAAAATGAGGCTATCAATGAAGGATGTATCTCCCTGCGATAAACCGCTACACGGTTTCACTGGAGATGCGAAAATGCCCATCGGGCAGCTGGACCTCTTCGTTGAAATTGGAAGCCATCCCCGCTCCGTTGTAAGGAAACAGACGTTTGTGCTGATAGAAAACCATTCGGCCTACAACGCCTTCCTAGGAAGACCAGCCCTATCTGACTTCCAGATTGTCCTAGCCCCGTGGTGCCTGAAAATGAAATTTCCAACAGACAATGGGGTAGGGGAAGTGGAAGGAGACCAAGATATTGCACGAGACTGCTATGTAACCGAACTTCGCAACAACCACAGGAGAGATAAAGGGAAAGGTGTAGAGATTGCCCTCTGCACAAAAAGCCTTGAAGCATAGCAACTAAAGAAAGCCCCTCCTCTTCGATACACCGGCGACCCTTTCAATGAATTAGACCCTAGGGACAAAGAGGAGGAGGCCACCGCCGAGCCTGCAGAGGCTATGGAGTTTATATCTGTAGACAAGCACGACTCAAGTAGGCTACTGAAAATTGGGTCACAGCTGAAAGCTGAATTGAAGGAACAACTCATTGATTTTCTCCGCCACAACTTGGATGTATTCGCTTGGTCACACGCTGACATGACCGGAATCTCCCCCGACACAGCGTGCCACGTATTAAAAATTGATCCTACCAAGGCGCCTGTAAAACAAAAAAAGAGAAGTATGGGGGCAGAGCGATCAGCAGCCCTCGATGAAGAAGTAAAGAATCTACTCGCCAATGACTTCATACGAGAAGCTATTTACCCAGAATGGATCGCCAACCCGGTACTAGTAAAGAAGGCTAATGGGAAGTGGCGGACCTGCATTGACTTCTCCAACCTAAACGACGCCTGCCCAAAGGATTGCTTCCCGCTTCCCAGAATCGATCAACTTGTAGACAGCACAGCCGGACACGAACTCCTGTCTTTTATGGATGCATACTCAGGATATAACCAAATCCCTATGCATGCTCCCGACCAAGACCACACTAGCTTCATCACCGACCGGGGTTTATACTGCTACAAAGTGATGCCCTTCGGACTTAAAAATGCAGGAGCCACCTACCAGCGCCTCGTCAACAAGATGTTTGCAGGGCTAATAGGACGAACAATGGAAGTATATGTAGACGACATGCTGGTAAAATCACGGAAAGCCAACGATCACGTAAGCCACCTAGGCGAAATGTTCTAGGTACTTCGACAGTATGGAATGAAGTTGAATCCACTAAAGTGCTCCTTCGGAGTGTCATCGGGAAAATTCTTAGGATTCATCGTCCATGCCCGAGGGATAGAAGCAAACCCTGAACAAGTCCGAGCATTAAGGGACATCAAGATACCTTCCACCCGAAAGGAAATGCAAAGCCTAAATGGAAAAGTGGCTGCCCTAAGCCGATTCATCTCCAAAGCAACAGACAAGTGCGTCCCCTTTTTCGAAGCTCTAAAGAAAGATAAAGGAAAGTTCGAATGGACGGACGAATGCTTAACCGCTTTCCTTAACCTAATCGAACACCTCCAGAAACCACCGGTACTCTCGACCCCAAGCGAAGGCGAAGAATTATACCTATACCTTGCTGTGTCATCTCACGCTCTAAGCGCTGCCTTGGTGAGGGAAGACAACCGCACGCAACGACCAGTTTACTTCGTCAGTAAAAGGTTTACTGGGGCAGAAGTCAGATATCCTAAGCTTGAAAAGTTAGCATACTGTTTACTAATCACTTCACGAAAGCTACGTCACTACTTCCAATCCCATTCCATCAAAGTTCTGACCGATCAACCACTGAGGCAGGTACTCCATCGTCCCGACACTTCCGGGCGACTACTTAAATGGTGTATTGAGCTGAGTCAGTATGATATCACCTATCACCCTCGCACCGCCATCAAGGGACAAGCCATGGCTGATTTCATTGCAGAATTCACTACCAACGAGGATAAGGAGCAACTGGAAATAACGGAAGATACCAAGTGGAATCTCTTTGTGGACGGTGCATCTAACGAACAAGGCTCGGGGGCAGGTGTGGTAATAATCACTCCCAGGGGAAATAAACTGCACTATGCTATAAGGTTGGAGTTCGCTGCCACCAACAACGATGCAGAATATGAAGCCGTAATAGCCGGATTAGAAATTGCTATCGAGATCGGAGCCAATTCTTTGTGCCTTCACAGCGATTCTCAGCTTATTGTTAATCAAATACTAGGGGAATTCCAAGCTCGAGAAGAACGACTCATAGCATATCTAAAGAAGACCAAGTCGCTTCTCAACCGATTGGACCACTACTTAGTCAAACACATCCCTCGGGAAGAGAACCAAGAGGCCGACGAATTGGCAAAGCAAGCAAGTATGAGAGACTTCGCCATCTTCGGGCAGTAACTGTCTCAAAGCAAACGATCCCAAGTTTTGAGCAAGTGAATCTGATAGCTGCAACCGAAGAAGCAACTTGGATGACTCCCATCCGAGACTACCTACAAAATGGCACACTACCCGACAGGCGTAACGAAGTCAAGAAAATCTTGAGGAAAGCATCCCGCTACACGATACAAGGAGACATCCTCTATCGGCGCGGGTTCTCTAACCCATTGTTAAGGTGTGTCGCCGGAAGGGAAGCCAAGGAAATCTTATCCAACATTCATCAAGGAAGCTGCGGAGATCACACCGGAGGGCAAACGTTAGCAAAAAAGATACTCCGATACGGATATTTCTGGCCCACCTTAAGCAAGGACGCCTTAGATTTCGTCAAGAAGTGTGACAGATGCCAAAAATTTGCTAAGATCCCTCGGCTACCAACAACCGATATTACTCAGATGACCAGCCCTTGGCCCTTTGCAGTATGGGGAATTGACTTAATCGGTGAACTGCCAATGGGTCGAGGCGGCGCCAAATATGCTATAGTAGCAGTCGACTATTTCACCAAATGGGTGGAGGCAGAACCTCTAAATAAAGTATCTTCAGCGAAAGTTATCAACTTCTTAATCAAAAATGTTCTGTGCAGGTACGGAGTCCCACTAAAAATCATATCAGACAATGGACTTCAGTTTGACAGCGAGGAATTCGCCAACTGGTGCCAAGAACACGGAATTCACAAAAGCTTCTCATCCGTAGCATATCCCCAAGCAAACGGACAAGTCGAAGCAGTCAACAAAATTCTGAAAACTCTGATCAAAAAGAAGCTCGAAAAGTCAAAAGGCGCTTGGGTGGATGAACTCCCTACGGCACTATGGGCCTACCGCACATCTTTCAGAACATCAACAGGACACACTCCTTTCTCTTTGGCATACGGATCGGAGGCTATGCTCCCAGTTGAAACCATTGTGCCTTCCCACCGTAGGATCCACTATAACCCAGAAGAGAACGAAGAGCTCCTCAACATGTCTTTGGATCTAGTCGAGGAGAGAAGGAATGATGCAGTCCTAAAAACAGCAGCCCACAAGCAAAAGGTGGCAGCGCAATACAACTCCAAAGTCAAGCATCGTACCTTACGAGAAGGGGATCTTGTCCTCAAGCGAATCTTCCCTCGCCCCGGAGCACTAGACCCAATCTGGGATGGACCATATGTAATTCATAAAGATCTCCACAACGGAGCCTATATTTTGTCAACAGTGGATGGAGAGGTGTTCCAGAGGGCATGGAACATCCAACACCTCCGTCGATACTTTTCTTAACTTGTATTGCCCATATGAAGTGAATTAACAAAGAGAATCAGTGGACGTAGGCATTTTTTCATGCCGAACCACTTTAAAAAAGCCTTGTCTCTTTTTTAACTTGTTCCTTTGTATCTTGGCTGCTTGTTAACTTTATCTTTTTCTGTTGAACGAAGTCCTGAGCATATAGCATTTCTATTCAAAGCACTCCACGATGCAACTTCACGTGGACAAGACCCAACAGGTACTATGCGAATCTATGCCCTCGCCAATGAGACACTTTTGCTCCAGCATCCCTCTGCTGCGGGTTAACTCATTGCTCGCGACGGCCCTTAAAGCCAACTGTAATGAGCCGATTATAAGCCACCGAGAAGGCCGACTATAGCCGAGGCAACTCATTACGGCGTTAGGCTAGCCGGCAACTGTGAACCGATTATAAGCCCCAACATAAGGTGTGGCCAGCCAGGGGCAGTTCACAGTTGACGATCGGCACCCACGCTAGCCGGCCACAGTAAGTCGAATAATACCCATGAGTACGGGCCATAATGGCCCGGGTAGTTACTGTGCGCGATCTCGGCTCCGGTGTGTCTTAAGTGCGGCTGTGGTAAAAAAGAATTAACTCCCCGCGGAGGCGTAAGATGGGTGACAAATGTCTCCAAGACCCACAGCTAGGGAAAGTGACTACAAAACCCGTTTGCCACGAACTTAAGCGCATCGAAGGCCTTCCGTGACTGGAAGTTTTACTATTTCACATATTTCAATTTTACCTAAAAAAAAAAAAACTTTCCTCCTATCCTCTATAACAAACCATAAAGTACAGGATGTAGGGTAAGAGATACCCGCCAGTGGATGCAGAGATTCACAATCAGATGGCAGGGCATTCAACTGCTTTCCATGCTTGGTCATACAAGATATTCGAAACTGCCATTTACAAACAGAACATGAAAGGCGGTATTTTCTTCCCTTATGTGCAGATGCATGACTGTAATTTAATTTTTTCACACCACACGCTAACATTGCACGTCATGAGATTATGATTTAAAACCAGAATCTGACATCAAACACAATTTAATTACAAGAATATGCATAGCTACATTTCTCATACGATATGTCGAAATAGCAACAAATATTCAAGAAACGACAAAATCAACTTAAGCTAAAAAATTACACTTCAAGAATAATGTTATTACAAGTAGCAAGAATTACAACTTATAAGTTACTCTACTGTCTTAAGACTAACAGATACAACAATGCCAAGCCTACAAAAAGAATTTTCCAGGTCCAATCAGGGAGCCGGTTGCGTCGAAGTCTTGTCCTTGCTCTTTTGCCCGCCTATCCGGTCATAAAAAGAATTCATTAGTGATGAGTAACCAAGTTAACGGAAAGACTAGAAAGGAAGACTTACCAGCACCTGCTTCTTGACCGTCCTGGTCGTCATCCTCAACCTGCACACCTGCCTCTTCAGCAGCAAGCAGCCGCATACCCTCCTTTACCGCCACTTTCTCCTCCTTGGTGAACTGGGCAGTGACCACATCCATACTGAAGACCGTTCCACCCTCTTTATCTGCATCAGCCTTAGCCTCCTCCAAAGCCCGAAGATAGATCTTGGCCATGACCCTGGGATAATCATCCATCCAAGAGAGATTGCCCTGCTTCCAAGTCAGGAAATACATGTCCTGGAGCATGTCATCCATCATCCCCTCATTCTCCTCAAACTCCCTCATCCGGGCATCGGAGGCCGACAACCTTTCGACGGCAGCATCTCTCTCCAGTCTGTATCTCGAGCAATCAGCCTGAAGGGATTTCCGCATCACCTCCATCTCTTCCCTCAACTTAGCTTGAGCAAGCTCTGCAGCCCCAAGTTTCTCGGACAATTCCTCCACCTGCTCGAGATCCGCTCTCCGAACCTCATCCACCGTGGCAATAGCCATGTCAATCCGCTCTTTGCAAGCAGCTTCCATTTTCTGCAATTCGGCCCGACTAGCCTCTTCCATGGTTTTTCTTAGTCGCCCAGTAGCAGCCTCATGCTGAGAAATCTGGATAGCCTGATCCGCAAGCTGCTTGGCCTGATCCGAAACCACCAATCGAAGTCGGATATTGGCGCTCCCAATCTCCTCTCCGGCCTTAACCAGCCGAGCATGATGCCCCATCAGCTTCTTGGTCTCCTCTACCACCCGATCTATATTAGCTTTGGCCTCGTCTCCCATAGTGACTATACGAGTAGTGAGTAGATCGAGATCTAAGGACTTGGCTTCATCAAGTACTCGTACCATGGGGTTACGGGGGAGAAGGTGTTCACCAGTGACTTCGTCAAAAGTAATATCATGAGAACCCAGATCCAGATCAGGATGACCCGCGAATGGATTACGGGCCAGGTCGGGACGGTCGATATGAATAACAGAAGGGTTTCCGGACGGGTGTGGAGAAGGTACAAACTCGCTACCCTCCTCAGTAATATCATGAATAGGCTGGGCCGGAGGCTGAGGACCGAGCGAAGTTTCGGATAAAGGATGACTCCTCTTCCTCTGCTGAATACCCTCTTCGATGACCCCAAGAAGAGGACGGTATCCGACTACATCCCCGGAGCGTTGGGTTGAGGGCTTCGGCTTAGCAGAAATTTTGGAAAGTTTATATTGCTCGAGCCTGTGTCGAAGGTCTGAAGCTTTGGGCGTCTTGCCTGCTCCTGATATAAAGAACAAGTGTTACAATCTTACATTACTATATGATTCAAGAAACGCGGTAGATTACAAGTTAGAAAAGGAAAAGAAACACAGCTGTGGTTGTACAAACCCTGGGGAGGAGTGGGATACTGCAATAAGTCCTGGATTTCATTCCAGGACGGGAGCGGGTCATAAAATATTCCTAAGTCCCTATCATTAGTGAAGCATGCAGGGGTCAAGAGTTCACCTTGAGTCGTCAGAGCCACCTTGGCCGGAATAGTCGGAGAAGACTCACTTGCACCAGTCCCGGCTTTGTCCGCCTTCCCGGTCTTCTCTACCAAAGCCGGATCATCATCCAACCCCTCAAAAGCTTGGCGGAGAGCATCATCCGTCCACTCTTGCATTTCGCCTACTTGCCCAGAAGATAGAGCCCTGGAACCATCACCACCCTGTCCATCGCCACCATCATCACCAAGACGCTCAACGTCACTTCCGCCCTCCGCCTCACCTCTTTCTTCCTCCGCATCTATCTCCCCCTGAGTAAGTGGACAATTGCTGGGAGAAGGACCGTCCGACCTCTTAAGTTTCTTACCTCCGACGGCTGGAGGTCTCGTGAATGGTTTTCTCTTTCCACCCTCTGCCGCAACGCCTCCCTTAGCCTGAGCAGCCGCCCTCTCCTCCGCCGTTTCCCTCAACTTAACTACAGACTGCTGCGGAAGGATCAAGTTATATTCCAGAAGAATCGCATTTCTAATCAAGTAGGCAGATGATCTGTATTTCCCAAGAATGGCTTCTATCTCCGCCGCCGTCTGAACCAGGCGGTCAGTCTCCACAACCGGAAAGCCACCTGTCGCTAGCAAAAATGAGAAAGTATGAGAAGAAGCATCGCAATCGGAATAGAAATTATAGGTAAAAGCATCAACTTACATCCAGAGGTAAAGCGCCGGATGGAGACGGAGTCGTCCCTAACAAAGAACCACTCTTTCTTGAACATGCTGAATTTAGAGTACAGGTCCAGGACCGGCTTGAAGGTCACAGCAGACTCCAAGCTAATATATGGGGACCCCTTCTTATAGCCCCTTAGATTATACAAGTACCGAATCTCCCGGTTGGAGGGAGCGCGACCATACTTCCTCCGAAAAATAACGAAAAGGCTCACCAGGATGGCATAAGAGTTGGGCTGAAGCTGGAATGGGGCCACCTTCAGGTACGTGAGGAAGCTGACTACCCAAGCATTGAGAGGCGGGATAGCACCACACATGCAATGGTACCTACTATAAGCAAAGTATCCTTCGGGAGGACTGTATGGCATGACTCTTGGGCCCGGCAGCAGCATGAGGGCTCTATCGATCCCAAAGGAACGAGATATAACATCGAGTTGCTCCTCTTTGAGAGAGCTAGGAAAGCAGTCAGGCGGGGAATCCAGCAGCTCCTGAGGACCATATCCATCCACTAATGACCTCGGGGCGGGCCCATGACGCTCCGATCCTGATTGAGCTGGGGGCACGCCCGAGGACTCTCCTTCGCCCCCGGATCTCTTCTTATCTGATCGAGTTTCAACTTTTCGAGACATTTATCTGCAAACATGGGAAAAATATATCGTTAGAATATACAAGCAGTATAATCTGGAATTTCGCTTAAAAAATTCGAAGTATGAAACACATGTTCACTCGATACAACAATTCATTCGACAAACAGATGCAGCACTTCAATAATCTCATTCGGTATTAAAACGTTCATGTGTCATTCGGTATCAGAGGAGTACGTTCATTCGGCATGCAAGCGTACACACACATATTCATTCGGCATGCAAACGTACACACGCATGTTCATTCGGCATGCAAACGTACATACGCAAGTTCATTCGGCAAAAAAGACTAGACTTGGTCCGGCTGAGGATCTCACCTGATTCGGTCGAAGGTTTGATTCGGCGAAGGTTAGATTCGGCAAAGATTTGATTCGTCGAAAGTTTTGATTCGGCAAGAGTTGTTCGGTAAGGAAAAGCAAAGGGGGTATAGCCCCTATATATAGCCAAACGAAAGGCAACCGGATCAACCGGTTCGGCATTCCTCGCCAAATGGACCTGTTTCAACTACGAGAAACGCCCAAGCACGAAACAAAGCGCGACACATGCAAACACGTGCCCCGCTTTGGGGGGCAAATGTTGGGTAAATTCTTACCCGGAAGACCTCGAGACCCAAAAACGTGATCCATTCGGCAGACCTCATTCGGCAGTCCTCCCTCGAATCCATTCGGTAGACCTCCATCGAATCCATTCGGCAGACCCACCGGTCCAACCTCACCATCCCACCACCGGACCAACTACCACCGGTCCAACCTCACCATTCCACCACCGGACCAACTACCACCGGTCCAACCTCACCATTCCACCACCGGACCAACTACCACCGGTCCAACCTCACCATTCCACCACCGGACCAACTACCACCGGTCCAACCTCACCATCCCACCTCCGGACCAAGTGATGCCGAACCAAGTCATACCAGGCCAGATCACATCAGCCCAGGCCCATCTGCGACCTTACATATCCTGGACCCCTACCCCTAGCCTCACTCTATAAATAGAGGGGCAAGGGTACAACAATGTGGACAAGTTTGAGAGCTCAAGCACGGAGGGAACTTTCAAACAACTTTCTTTTACTTGTACCAAAGCTTTGTACTTGTAATCATAAGAAAAGAAGAGAAATAACATATAAAGTGGACGTAGGCACGTTCTGGCTGAACCACTATAAATCTGTGTGTCTTTTTTACAGTTTAGCCCCTGCTTTTCATATATTTGCATAAATCTCCAAAATCACTAAGAACAACCTAAGATCTACTAAATCCTACAACTTTGAGGTGTTTGTCCATTTTTTGTGCAAACAATTTCAAAATATTGAATTCAAAATTTAAATCAAATGATTTAAATTCCAATTCTATTAAGTTATTTAAAATAACTTTTATTTCTGAAACTCATTTCAAAAACTTTCAATTCCAACTCCAAAATAATTTTGGATTCAAAAACTCAATTTTCCAAAATTGATAAAAATCCGTGACTTAACCGATTTCCACGTGAAATCGACATTTCTGTGTGTATTGTGTAGTCCAAGGGTTTAACACAATAGTGCAACAACATTCAATCATTACAGATCAAATATAACAATATATTTGATAAGCAGTATAAACTATAACGCTTATCTTTGATTCACAGATCACAGATACATATATCACAAATTACAACATAGAACATGATATATCACAAAGCATCACACATCAAAGATGTCAAACAATTCAACATCCAATATAATCCAAACATCCATAAGTAGGATTAATTAAATTATCTAATTAATTCAAATCAGATAAATTTCTATAAATCAATTTTACTAGTTATAGTAAATTAATAATCAATTAATTTCAAAACACCAAATCAAATTTCCAAACATTTTCACATTATTTCCCTTTTAAAATAAATTTCTTTATCTCTTCAAATCTATTTAAAAATCCCAAATCTAGATAAATTCTTCAGTTTATAGATAATATTTCCGAAATCCATTTATTAAGCCATTTTTCCAAATTTGAAATTTAATTCAATATAATTCAAAAATAAAACTTTTACCTTTTAACTCCTTTTAAATTTATCCGATTATCAAAAATAATTTTTTCGATAGATTTTCAACTTAAATTTCAAAAATCCAATTTTTATTTATTTTCGGTATCCAACGATACCAAAAATATATCCGGCTAAATTATAGCCTTCAACAATTCAAATCCACAAATATAATCACATGGCGATTATAAATAATCAACACACAACATTGAAATAAATTCAAATGTTTAAGGAATCCAGTTGGATCCCTCCAACCTGTTTCCCTGCATCCACAGATGTTAGCACAATACCAATTCCACTTCAATGTAGAATATCGCGGTATATGGGATTTATAGATATTATCCGCTATTATACGGCGCAATAGGGTCTCATCCGCTATATAATGCGGGAAATCAACTCCAAATACATATATAATACCAATTCCACTTCACAATGGAATTATCGCGGTATATGTTTTTAATAAATAACCTCCGCTTAATATACCGCGTATAGGGTCTATTTAACACAATAGATAACAATTTATCATCTAATTCACACAATCAACACAATCAATAATTTTAAATCTAACTATTTAAAATTTAAATCGAAACAAAATATTCGATTGAGTGAGAAGTTCTCACCTTGAGTTGTCGAGTGTTTAAATTTTAAATTAAATCGAACCGTTCGATTTAATCCAAAATTCCCACTTGCTCCAATCGTCACCGGATCTACTTCAACGCATAGATCGCGTCGCTGCGATTCCGACGCTACCAAATTCGTCAGAATCTGACCACGTATGCACAAGTTATAGATTTACAAAGTTTGAATATAATTTTATAAAACAAATCCTTTTATTTAATTTTTTTTATATACCAGACAAAAAAAATCAGGCCGTTCATTTTGCACTGGAAGATCTGGGCTGCGCGAAGGCTTCTTACCCAACAGGTTGTTCACGCGTTCGAAGAAACCCACTCGGTCCTTTGATCTTTGAATTAACGCGCCTCCTCGAACGACTTCTAGGACGATCAACTATGGCCACCGCGTACGCCTCTACGCCACACACCTCCGCCCAAGTTCCGGTCAAGCTCGGTGAGCTCGCCTCCTCTGAAAACACGTTCGAATGGTGGCTCCTCCCACCCCTTTTCTGGCTTCGATTGGCGATGGTGGCAAAGATCCACCGTTGGATCTGTAGTACTCGACGAGTACTACGATTCTCTAGTTGGAGGATTTCAAAAATATTGAGAGGATAAGCGGAAATCGAATGGAGAAGGTAAATGACTCACGGCCATTGAATGCTAGTTGGCGGCCGCGTGAATAGATCTAGGGTTTCCACTGCGTGTAAACGTATTTATATACGTATATACATATTAATTTAATATTAAATTCAATTATAACGAGCATTCACAGACGAACTCCAAATTACACGTGCCGGCTGGCGTTTCAAGGGTTTACCCGCGTTTCGAACATAATGGAACGTGTTTCTAGAGCTAATTCGGTCGTATGTGAGAGTTACGGAAATAAACGATCAAATTTAAATCAAATCGATTTAAAACCGATTTCGATGCGTTTTGGATTGCCCCGGACAAACGACAACTCCGATTACTACGAAAATTGAAATCTTAAAATAATTTAACATTACGGATCCGATGAAACTAGTTTCGTCGAAATCCGAGACTGTTTGAAAAATGACTATTTTTAGTCGTCAATTAAATATTAAAATATTCAATTTTCACAAATTAACTTTTAAATCGATTTTAAAAGTTCTACAACATCATTCTAACTCCAATATGATTTATTATAACTTTATAAATCATTTTTAATCACATTTAATTCAGATTTCAATTATTTACCCAATTTCAAGTATTAAATTAATAATTTAATCGCCCAATTAAATCACTATATCGAAATTAAATTAATTCGAGTTCCAAATCTTACTTATTAATATTTAAAATCAATTAAATATACGAATTTCAAATGACGGAAATTCTGGGTCGTTACAAATCCTGCTTCATATTAAGAAGTATTGAGTGGCAAATGGTTTTTGGAAGCATCAGGTGGTTGTTTGCAACCAAATTTGTCATAAGCACCTAAGAATAGATTTATGTAGAGAAGTAAATGAAGAAAGTAAAATTCAAATAGAGGAATAAAATAAACTAACAAGCAAACCAAAGAAATAATCAAGAACATAAGAATTATAGTGGTTCGGCGTTGTATGGCTACGTCCACTTTGAAGATTATCTTTATTGATTCACTAATAGTCTGATTACATCAGCAAACAACAAGAAATAAAGAGAAAACTTGGTTACAATAGAGGCTAATGTAACCAGCAATGTAAAGATCCTCAGAATGACCCCCTAGGCCAGTATTTATAGGTGAGGGTGACAACCAATCTCTCTGAAACTTCGGCAATAGGACCTTCTCATCCATATCGTCCCACCATAGGGGTCGCTAGGCCCAAATACCAATGTAGAGGGATCAATACCGATCCCTTCATTAGTCGATTCTTGGGCAGCGATCCCTATGGCGACTTCTTCATGCTTAAATATGTTGGCTCTACAAATGTTAAGTCATTTGGACTAGTGGAGTCATGCTTTGGTTGATCTTTGGCTCAACTTCCCTTGTAAGCTATTTTCTGTTGAACCCTTTAAGTAGCTATGTGTCGATCCCTCATAGTAGGCTCCAGTATGTCGATCCCCTACTACTTATCAAACTCTGCCGATCCCTCTTACATGTTATGTCGATCTATACACTTCCATCAATGTTGATCCCTCCTTTGCTTCGACCATGCCGATCCCTCGCATAACCAGCCATGTCGTTCCCTAAGGTTCTACCAAGCCATGTTGATCCCTTGTTTGTCCAAGATAATATCCATATTTCAAGCATCCTGCATCGTTTATCTACCAATTCTGTCAAATTATGGCTTCGTATAACCATCTGTGCTTTACTTCCGGGTTCCACAACTATTTCTTCGTGGTCATCGTTCTTGATATTAGTCGAATCTATCTCGTGCAATCAGTCTAACATAGCCAGGTCAGGAACCGGGTAAATGTGGTTGATAAGGCTTCATCAGTATTTTGTACCTTGGGAAGGGGTAAGTAAGTAATCGTGTGTGCAATGCAAGGTTAGATTAGAATTGCTAGCCTTAATTGCTATATTAAATGGAAACCCGTCGGCATAAATTTATGTTACAGACAGTTTATAGATTTTCCAGTCACCAGAACGTTGTTATGACCCCCTCCTTAGTACAACCCATAAGATAGATTTAGAGGAACATGTCATTGGAGCTGGATGTGCTTTATTGTTGGAGAAGTCTTCTTTTTCTCTCATGCTCGATGCTGATTCGACAATCTACTATCTAAGAAATACTATTAATTTCAAGGTAGTAGCCATAGTCGGTATTCTTATCCTATTATTGTTTCCACTGTGAGTTTAGATTTATATCAATCTCTGATAAAGCTCATGTTCATTTTCATGTACCAAATCCAACAATCTATGCTTTGATGGACTTGGGTTTTGATTTTTGTCGAAATTTTGGCCCATTAAGGTATGGGTTGTTACATCTGGTATCAGAGCCTAGGTAGTAGATCAGAGGAATTAGGATAAACTGAGAGAACATATTCGTGCCTTCCTATATAGTAATATTATATTTTTGCGCTAGATTCTAAGAGTTCCGACTATAAAAGTAGTTGTCGTTCCACTCCGAAGGAATGGGCAAAGCAACTATGGGTTGGAAATATCTTAGAGTTAAGATTTTCACGCTGACTCTAAAGTACCCCACGGAGGGATGGCGATGTGTAAAACACTGTTGATGAAGAGCATGAGTACGACATATGGTAGAATCCCGGAGACTGGAGGTGTTCAACTTGATGGTTGAGATTCTAACTACCTTGTGATTTTGGACTTTGATGATGAGTTCCAGTCGGAGACACACATTTATTTCATATGGGCGGGAAATTAGAGTCTGTATATTGCAACTGTCCAAAAGCAAGTTTTTTCTAGGGTGCATTCATTGATCACCTCTTTGATGGCAAACCGGTTTTTTGTTTGGATAATTAATTTCAATTCCTTAGTCTAAAACCTGTGAGAGAATTTGTATAAAGTATATGTTGGAAATACCTTAGAGTTTGGAAATAGGGTTTTCAAAGGATTTCTTTTCCTGAGGATTTATTTTGGAAATTTTGTTTTGGGCAAGTTTTGAAATTTTAATTTTCAAAGAAACACGTATACCACGAAGTTGGTCATGTTAAGAAATTTTTAGTTTATAAAGGATTAGTTCTTTAAATCCTTAAATATTTACATATATCGGTAACAGCTTAATTTTAATTGTTAGCAAGGAAATAGTTTTCCAATTTGAAAATTCTGTTTTAAAATGAAGTTTTCGGAAATCCTGATATATATTTATATATATAACTTGATTTTTAAAGGGACGCTTTGGTATGAAGGAGCTTCTATTATTTAGAAACAAGTATAAAGGAGCATACGTTTAGCTCAGTGAATTTTTGGTTTATAAAATCGAGATTTTTATATTTTCTCTCTTTAAGGTACATACAAAATAGGAATGACATTCAACTTTATAGGGGCATGTAGTTTAAAGTGTTGTTGTACCCACCAGCTATTGGAAGAAATATTTCCGTGCTAAGTAGGTAGGAATAACAGATGGAATATTTTCGGGTATTGTTATTGGTCGCAACAGTTTTGTTGGGATTACTGTGAATTGTTGGAGTATGGTTCGGGACTAGGCAGTAGGCTTTGACATCACCATGATGAGGACGGGAATTTTTTGGATCATGTCAAATTGAAGGAGACGGCGCGAAACGATTATTATTATTTAATCCGACCCTAAAATCTAGGTTCAATTAGCGTCTAAAGCCCATCTAGCGGTTGATCATCTAGCAGTAAACCTATAGTGGTCTAGCAGTTAATGAATGTTGGCACAACTTGAACCTGGAATGGGATTATAAAATTCACGTTCGAATTTGCCCTATTGCATTCTTTTGTTCATCATTCCTCAACAAGCCGAACCCAATCTCCATACTCCTCCTCATCCAAGTATAAACCTCTCTCTTTTATTTCTTCCCTAGGCGACGCTGTTTTCCCTAGGAGTAGCAGCCTTGCCTCCACCTCATGCTGGTTTTGCACATTAGATCTTGCCCCACCACCATTCCAGATTTAAACTCTATTTCCTCCCTATGACCATCTCTTAGCCAAGACACCTTTCCACATTGTTGGTTTTTCCTCACACCATTATGGTCTCAACCCTCAAGAGGCTACTTAACTGGACTGGAATGAGCAGAAGGTGCCACCGCTTTTAGGCAAAAAATGCTATTCATCGCGGTAGGATTTGCACTGATCCTTTGCTTCGAGACTTTTGAGCAGGAATGTTACCCGTGCTGCATCTGGCTTTTCGATGGAGGCAATAGTTTGGTTTGTTCGGAGGTGAAGGGTGTCTTTATTTAGCTAACTAATGATGATCTGACTGAGATTTTGGAGGCCTCTACGAAGGATGTGGACTTTGATGATTTTGAAGTGACCGAATTAAAGATTTTGTAGCAGGTTTTTTTTCCAGGATGTCAATGTTTAGAAGATGGATAATCTACATCCGAATGCCGTTTGATTATGTGCATCATTCGACACAACATCATCTCTAAGACATGAAGTTATGATCGGATTTATCCCATGGTGCGGAAGACCACTTATGCTATTATTTGTTTATCGCCGTTAATTAGACTCGCGCTCTTTTGATTAAATTTGTTGATCAAGGATTAGCACTTCACGGAGTCACTTTCTGTATTTTCACCTAGCCACTCTCGTCTTTAGGTGGTACGGGTGAATCTTCATGGAGAGGCAGTTTAGTAGAAGGTTCCTTCTACCATCATTAGATCCTACCTCAGGAAGATGGTATTTCCAAAACCGTCAGCAACACCAATAGCGCCAGCGGCAAGAGATTGGGTGTATAGCCGTCATGCTATGACCATTCAAGGGTCGCAACAATGGATCGAGCTCAAGCCATAGAGCAAGGTATCTCGTAGACTGTAGGCATTATTAGGATTTATGGTGTTGTTGTCTTTTCCCTTCCAGCATTTGTCCTTTCCTCTTAGGTTTTTGGGTTGTAAAACTGTTAGTTGTCTCTGGTAAAAGGCACGTGGGATATTATGAGTTTCTATTCATTTACTATGTTATAGTTTCTGGACGTGCAAACTTGTGACGCCCCACCTCTATACTCACACTAGCCAAGGACACTACTGAGTAATGCCGTCGACTAGCACGAAGAATAAGGCTGTTGAGGAGCGACCATCTGTGTAATTGCTTTGTGCGAGTACCGATATGTCAGATAATATAACTTACATTTCATTTCAAGAGGAAATCCAACATATTGAATACAAACTCAAAGCTACCACATAGTGGCTATGTGGACTTCGAGAACAAATATAAAAACAAACATAACACAAATCAGTTACAGATATTCATATCACAAAGGCGGAAACAAATATGAATATAACACATAGAAGTGTACATCAAAGTAGTGGTCAAACAAGATCCACTACATCACAAAAGAATAGATACAAGTGCTAGACAAAAGAATAAGTATACATCAAGGAGTCTCTATCTCAAATGTATACTAACAAAAATTACTATGCTAAAGTAGTTAGCCAAAAGTTAGGTGAAGGACCCTGATAAGAAGTCAAGCAGGAGCACCTGAAATACCTCGGTTTGACCCGAGTATTATTTAAGAAGAAAATAATAAACGGATCGGTCTAGCTATAAATATCAGATAAAATGAGATAGGATAAGAGATATGACAAAAACGTATGATAATAATAATGCCATACTGCGACAAGTATACATCAGATAACACCAAAAATCATACAATATCCCAAATCATCTCAAACATCCAAAAAGAATCGCATTCTTTAAAATATTCACCAAAACACAAATATTGACAAAACATATCAATGCCAATCACAAAAGTCAGTGAAACACAAATTCTAGAAATCATCAACTAGAAATCCAGAAATCACAAAATAGGGGAAGGCCTATCACAAACGGGAGCATGAAAACTCACCAACACGTGTATCACAAATGGGTCGCTATCCCATGGTCGCTAACCATAGAGCCAGTGCCATGACGTAGTACATCGAACGACCGAGGAACCAGAAACTCAAATAATATAGAACATCGACGTAGTACAACGTTACGCCCGATGAACCAAACTCAAATAATCAGGCACAACGACGTAGTACAACGAACTTTCGATGAACCTGAACATAAATAAACCGAAACATCGACGTAGTACAATGAACGCCCAGTGAACCAAACTCAAATAATACAGAACAACGACGTAATACAGCGTTACGCCCGATGAACCGAACTCTATAAAACCATAGGTCGCTAGCCTATAAAAATGAGACGAAGCTCAACAGAACGGGGTACAGTCCCCCACGCAGACAAAGAGACATCGCACATCGCTAGTCTAAACCATAAAATGATCATCATCGATCATCAAGAAGTGTCGATTACACTAAGCTAGTAAATAAATGAGTTTAGCTTCATGTCCCATAAACACTGGCTTAACTTAAATATTTACGAACAAATTATAGATTTCCACTCGAAAATTGTCACAAGATTTTCAATCGAACAAGTCCAAAAATTAACCGACGAAGTAAACGCAAGCGTTTCATACCACTTGTTTTGCTATGCCGTTTAATTAGATTTCTCATACGAATGAGGTAAAGGTTTGTATATACTAATAGATTGGAAAACGGCTTTGAAAACGAGCTTTGTATAAAAAAATAGTGTTGAAATCGTTTTGATGAAAAAGTTCGAGTGTTTACTACTAGTATAAAAAACCGTTATATTTTAAAGTGACAAATCACAGAAATGATAGTAGAAACAATCAATCACCAAAATCCACATTCGTCGACGTGAATTAAAACCCTAAAAATCTATACCGAATCCATCAAAATGGATATTCCCAAAAATCCCAAAAAAGAAGTCATCAAAGACGATAAATTATAACAACAATTCGGATCATCAAAAATCGATTAAAAACCGAAAACCCACACAAAACTGCCTCAAATAGGCAAAAAGCACATCTCCCAGATTCAGTCGACTGAACTAGAAGGTCAGTCGACTGATACAAGGCCATAAACTCTCGGGTCCCTGGTTCAGTCGACTGATATTCTGGCTCAGTCGACTGATACAGGCCAGGAAACATTCGTTTCCCAGTATCATTCGACTAAACTAGAAGGTTAGTCGATTGATACAGGGCCAAAGAATTTTCTGGTCCCTGGTTCAGTCGACTGACCTCCTGGTTCAGTCGACTGAACCTGCTTCTACAGCATTATCAGCCTAGCCCCCAAGAGGGGCAAAATCCGAACTGGAGGTGAACGAACGAGCAACGGAGACTAAGGATTTACGCCAAGCGGCAACCCAGCCTTGTATGGCTCTTCAAAACACCCCAAAAATGTGTTCAAACATCAAAGATAGGATTTTTAAAGATTTGACCTCAAAACACCAAAAATTGGAATATTCATCAAACTAATTCAATTAAAAAGCAAATGGACAAGGAATAGATGTTAGGAATTACTACCAAACAACTATCAAAGATATAGACATAGATGTGAGTTCAAAAACTCACCTTTAAACCCAAAAACAACCAATGAGAAGCTCTAAATCAAAGGAAAGGCCAATTCCTCTTCAATTTCAACTCTAGAAGCTCCAATCTAAGATCATAAGCAATATTTCCTAAGTTAGGTTATAGGAAATTTCTGAAATTGGAGAAAGATTGAGATGGAGAAGAAGAAGAGGATGCTTACCTAAGCTTCTCTTTGATGTTGGAGCAAGAACTTGAGTTTCCAAATCAAACTAGGGTTTGGAACTTCTATTTCCCATTCTTTTCCCCCATTTTCTCTTGAGCTAGAGTGTTAGGAAATGGAATGAAGGAATGAAGAGGAGTGGAGTGGGAGTTAGGGTATTAGATGGGTTGGGTGTTAGGTTATTGGGCTGAAACCCAAACCCAAAGCCCTAAATGAAAATATCAAAATTTCACTCAACTCCAAACATATCGATGTTTATACTAAAAAAAGTTGTAAACGTCATTTTGGACTCAATGGAAGTGGTCTCAAGTCCCAATTCGACTGTTTACAAAAAGTAGCTTTTCGAACTTTAATCCGATTAACGATGCTATATTTAAATAAAACATTTAAATATACAATCGTAAAATATGCAGGTTGTTACAAACTCCCCTCCTTAAAGAAATTGCGTCCTCGCAATAATTAAAAGGAAAATAAAAAGTAACAACCATAAAAGCATATCAACACAAAATAGGAAATTTTGAAATGAGAAGTTCACCATAAAGAGCACAAAAGAGTAAGTCCGGATGTGTTTGCTCATAAGTCAAATTTGGTGAAACTTCAATTTCTTCTATTACACCGGGCTCAAGAATAGAATCGGAATCACGAAGACATTTCCGTAATTGAGAGACGTGGAATACGTCATGAATAACAGAAAACTGAGTCGGTAAATAAAGGCGATAAGCCACGGAACCAATACGTTCGGTGATGGGAAATGGACCAACATATCGAGGTGCTAACTTTCCCGATCGACTGAAATGCTCAACACCCCTCCTAGGCGAAACACAAATGAACACCAATAAAATTTGGACCTAAAACCAGCTTCTCACCGGCCTCAAGCCAACACGAAGGAAATCGGCACGGCCTTCTGTAGAGTGCCTCGAAAGATGCCATACCAATACTAGATTGGAAGCTATTATAGGAAGAAAACTTAACAAGAATTTGATCTTCCCAACTTCCACCAAAATCAAGAACACATGCACGAAAGAGACCTTCAAGAGTTTGATTCACACGCTCGGTTTGTCCATCGGACTGAGGATGATAAGCGGTGCTAAAATTAAGCTTTGTTCCCAAATCTTTTGAAGACCTTACCAAAATCCACTACTAAAATAATGGATCACGATCGCTAACAAAGGAAGTAGGAACTCCATGCAATTTACCAATTTCTTTGACATAGAGTTTAGTCAAAAGAGGTACGGTCCAAAAGAGAAGGATGATCCTCAAGGCTACACAAAACAAGAGATGAACATGAATCGGATTCACAATCTCGAATCTCACAAGTGGACAAAGTCTCGAGATCACTCCATTCGGATATCATCATGGAAACAACCGCTTGTTGCTTAAGACTAAGGGCGTCGGCAACATGATTTCCCCTTCCGGGAGTATAATGAATATCAAGATCATAAGATGCAAGGAACTCGAGCCAACATTGTTGACGCAAATTAAGTTCCTTTTTGAGAAAATAAATACTTCAAAGATTTATGATCGGTGTATAGAACAATTTTCTCTCCCAAAAGATAATGACGCCAAATTCTAAGAGCGAAAACAATGGCCGCGAGCACTAGATCCTGAATGGCATATCTAGTCTCGACAAGCTTTAATTATCAAGAAGCATATGTGATAACACATTCCCTTTGCAAGAGAATGACACCCAAACCAATACGACTAGCATCGGTACAAACAATAAAGTCTTGGTTCCCTTCGGGAATCGCAAGAATAAAATCATCGGAAAAGAGTTCTTTTAATTGATCCTCTTTCCCGAAAAGCTAAGACATTCAAAATTATAATTAACTTTATGTAATCATCTTTTTAGAAAAATTTACTTTTTACAAGTCAATTTATTGTGTCTGACTGTCTCATCATAGCGTTTAGGAGATTCCTATCGATAACGTTGATCAAGCGCACCGACCAGAATTCTTAAAGCACTCAATGGGCAAAATAACACAAAATCATCTTCTATATGATAAACATGCCTCCTATAAAATTTTACAAATATTCTTTGCTTGTTTTAAGAACAAAATCCATTCATACTTATAAATATCTTATTAAAAAGATTTGCAAATTTTAAACTGTTGTTTTCATCTATAACCAATAAATACAAGGATAAACTTATCGAGATATTCGTAGAATGCTCGATTCATAAGATGGATGAAATAAGGTAGAAGGTTCGTCAAACCGAATGACATAACGAACCACTCATAAGAATCATAACGAGTGCGGTAAGTGGAATACTACCCTCCGCAACTCGTAGGTGATGAGAACCGGTGGCAAGGTCGAGCTGAAATGACCTTAGCACCACTCAATAGATTGCTTAGGTGATAATCCTAAGACAAGCTCAAATATACTGGAAAATTCACAAACTACTTGAATGAGAGAAATAATATTCTCCTCATCAAGTGGGTTTAAAGAATAAAATGATGCCACCGAATTTGGAAATCAAAATAAAAAACAATAGAAATCTGCTTAATAGATTAAGAATGTCGAAGATGGATAGTCCTCTCAGGAAAGGATATGGGCTTTATAATGATTAAGCCAATCCTTTCCCAAAAAAATTAATTTCGAAGCCTAAGTAATGCATAACATGCAAATCAGCTCGAAAAGAATAATCACATAAAATAATATCGACATCTTTACAAAACAAACTGAGTGTTGAGGATCCACCAACCGGATTCGCAATTTCTCAGTAAAGCCATCAAGCCCATAATATTTAAAGAAAAAGGATCAACAAGTTCTTTTGATAAAAAGAATGAGATGCACCCGTATCAAAAGAAATTCGAATAGGATAATCACAAAACAAATTAATGTCATCAAGGGTAGAATGAAAAATACCTTGTCCAAGAGAAGTGTCACAAGGAGGTTGCACAACATTCAACTCTCCCTCTCTCCTACTTTGGAGTATGGGACATGTAGATATAAGATGGCCCGAACTTTTGCAATAATGACAAATAAATGGTTTTGGGCACTCATTTGCATAGTGGTCCGTAGACCCACAATTGTAGCATCGTCCACGACTAGAGGTAGGAGTCTTTGCTGCCGAAGTTTCTTGCTTCCCTTTCTTGTTGGGATTGGGGCCTTTGAACTTAATAGGCCTTTTGTAACAACCCGCATATTTTACGATTGAATATTTAAATATTTTTATTTAAATATTTCATCGTTAGTCGGATTATAGTCCGAAAAGCTACTTTTTGCAAACAGTCAAATTAGGACTCGAGACCACCCCCATTGAGTTCAAAATGATGTTTGCGACCTTTTTGAGTATAAACTTCGATATGTTTGGAGATAGTAGAATTTTGCTATTTTTCACCTAGGGCTTTGGGTTTGGGTTTCAGCCCATTAACCCCACTTATCAACCTAGCTCCAACCCTCTCCTCTTCATTACTTCATAATTTCCTAATACATTCAAGCTTCATCAAAAATGGGGGAAGAGAAAAGGAATTAGGAAATCCTAAGCCCTAGTTTCCATTGCAAATCCAAGTTCAATCTCTAAATTCTAGAAGAAGCTATTGGTAAGCACCTCCTTCTTCTTCTCCAACTCATTCTCCTCTCAATTCCAGAAATTCCTAAACCTAACTTTGGGAATGTCCATCTTTTAAGCTTAGATTCAAGCTTGTTGAGTTGGAATTGAAGAGTGATTGTCCTTGCCTTGCTCTATAGCTTCCTCTTCATTGTTTTGTGAAAAAGGCGAGATTTTTATCTCACATCTATGTCTATATCTATCTTTGTTGTTAGGTATGAATTCCTAACACTTGTCCATGTGCATTTGATTTTGGTTTGGATTGATTTTGTGTATATTCCAATTTATGGTGTTTTGGTTTAATTTTTGTGAAAATCCTATTACAGATATTTGGACATTGATATTCGAGGCATATCGAAGAGCCATTAAGACCGGGTTGTCGCTTGGCATAAATCCTTAGTCGTCGTTGCTCGTCCGATCGCTCTCGATAATTGTTTGGCCATTTTTGGCCTAGGTTCAGGGAATGACCTGAACTTCAGTTTCAGACGTCTGAAACGTAGGGTTCAGACGTCTAAATATTATACTGGGAATTTTCTTCCCCCAGTATTCAGACGTCTGAGTAAAAGTCTCCAGACGTCTGAATTGGCTCGAGCGCAACTAGAAAGAAAATAGGCTAATTTTAGCTATTTTAAGACGTTTGGAATATAGGGTTCAAACGTCTGAATTATGTTCTGGAAAACTTTTAATTTTCCAGATTCAGACGTCTGAACCACTTCTTTCAGACGTCTGAATCTGCTATCTTTTGCCAATTTACCTGTTTTGCTTGATTTTCCAAATTTAATCGATTCGTGTTAATTCCCAGTTGTTATCATATTTATCGACTTTGATGATCTTTTCTTTGGGATTTTTGGAATATCCATTTTTGATGGATTCAGTATCGATTTCTTTGGAGTTTATTCACGTCTTCGAATGTGAATTTTGATGATTGATTGTTTCTACAATCGTTTTTGTGATTTGTCACTTTAAAAATATAAAGGTTTTCTATACTAGTAGTAAATATCATAACTCTTTCATCAAAACGATTTTGACACTATTTTAATTACAAAGCTCGTTTCTTAAACCGTTTTCCAATCTATTAGTATACACAAACCTTTACCTCATTCGTATGAGAAATCTAATTAAACGGCTTAGTAAAACAAATGGTATGAAACGCTTGCGTTTACTTCGTTGGTTAATTCTTGGACTTGTTCGACCGAACTTTTGTGACAATTTTCTAGTGGAGATCTACAATTTGCTCGTAAATATTTAAGTTAAGCTAGTGGTTATGGGACATGAAGCTAAACTCATATATTTACTAGTTTAGTGTAATTGACACTTATATTCGAGTGGAAGTCTATAATTTGTTCGTAAATATTTAAGTTAAGCTAGTGGTTATGGGACATGAAGCTAAACTCATATATTTACTAGCTTAGTGTAATTTACACTTGTGGGTCTACGAAGATCCTTTTTGTGGAGCTTCGGCTCAATTTTTGTGGAGCTTCGGCTCATGGTCTTCGGGCCGTTCTTGTGGAGCTTCGGCTCATGGTCTTCGGGCCGTTCTTGTGGAGCTTCGGCTCATGGTCTTCGGGTCGTTCTTGTGGAGCTTCGGCTCATGGTCTTCGGGTCGTTCTTGTGGAGCTTCGGCTCAAAATTGATGGTTAGCGACCATGAGATAGCGTCTCATCTTGTGATACACGTGTTGGTGAGCTTTAATGCTCCCGTTTTAGTGACAAGCCTCTTTCCCTTTTTGTGATCTTTCTGGATTTCTAGTTGACGATTTCTAGAATTTGTGTTTCACCAATTTTCATGATTTACATTAATAAGCTCTATCAATATTTGTGCATTGGTGAATTTGTGTGTCATTAACCCTTGTGATTGGCCTTGGAACTTTTATGGGATTGGCCATCCTCTTTCTTGTGATTTCTGGATTTCTAATTATTGATTTCTGGAATTTATGTTTCACCAACATTTACCATTGGCATTGATATGTATGTCATTTTTGTGGCTTGGTGAATTAAATTAAGAATATGATGTTCTTTTCTGTGTTTTGAGATTATTGAGATATTGTATGACTTTTGTGGATTTTCTAATGTATACTTGACGTAGTATGACATCTTTTTGTTATCATATATTTTTATCATATCTCTTATTCTCATATCTCATTTTATTTGATAATTATAGCTAGACTGATCCATTTATTATTTTCTTCTTAAATAATACTCGGGTCAGACTGAGATATTACAGGTGCTTCCTCATGACTTCCTATCTGGAACCATCATCTGACTTTTGGCTAACTACTCTAGTTTAGTAGTTTTTGTTGTATGCATTTGAGATTTAGACTCCTTGATGTATACATATTCTTTTGGCTAGCTCTTGTATCTGTTCTTTTGTGATATTGTGGATCTTATTTGACCACTACTCTGATGTACACTTTTATGTGTTATATTCATATCTGTTTCCGCCTTTGTGATATGAATGTCTGTGACTGATTTATGTTATGTTTATTTCTATATTTGTTTCCGAAGGTCTCATAGCCACTGTGTGGTAGCTTTGAGTTTGTATTTGGTATGTCGGATTTCCTCTTGAAATGAAATGCATGTTATACTATCTGACATATCGGTACTCGCACAAAGCAATTACACGGATGGTCGCTCCTCAACAGCCTTATTCTCCACGCTAGTTGACGGCATTACTCCGTAGTGTTCTTGGCTAGCGTGGGTATAGAGGTGGGGTGTCACACCTTTTCATGTTATTGTTGAAGTTCTGTTTGGCACGCACAACTTCAACATCACTTTCTCTGTCGGCCTCTTCAAGTCGAAGAGCAATATATACAAGTTGATCGAAAGAAACATCCAGTTTCAAAAGTAAAGGCTTTTTGAGGTTCTTATTCAACCCATAGACGAACCTCTAATTTTTCTTCAATGGGGTATTAATATACTCGACCCCATATTTAGAAAGAGATTCAAAAGATGCGACGTAATCCGTCGCAGAAGATTCACCTTGAACAAGGTCAATAAAGCGTCGGGCTAAAGTTACTTCTTCAGCCTCCGGCACAAACTTCAATTTGAATCTTTACCAGAATTGCTCCCAAGTAAGATCCTCTTCAATAATCTCCAAGATCAGAAGCTCATACCAATCTAATGCTCTTTCTTGGAGCATGCTAGAAGCCACTTGGACTCTGTAACGATACGAATTTTGCCCGCTCGAAAATCAACATCCATACTTTACATCGTATTCGAATGTCGTAGATTCGACCGTTCAAATCCGAGTCGCCGGAGCTTATAACAACATTAAGTAAATAACACAGCGGAATAAAAAGAATAATACATTGATATACAATATATGATACAATAGAATGATAAAATGAATATCAATATACATCAGAGATATGATACAACAAATAGCAGCGGAAAAGAAAATAGATAACACCAACAGCGGATAGAATGTCTCCAATAGAATGCTCCAAGATAAGCAACGTCAGTCCATGAACTCCAAGAACTGAACTAGCTCCAGATAATCTACTCAACCTGAATAGCTGAAAAACCCAACTCTAAACTGCTCCTGTGGGAAAAAATTTTGAGCATCCAGAGTTTAGGAAATAAACAATAAACTCCGGATCAGTCATGGGACTGGTGTGAGCAACAAAAACAGTTTATCTTTAAAACAAATAGCAGAGAATTTTAAAGTCAATTCGCAATGCTTTTGGAAAATGAAACTACCATAAGACCTCCCGCCACACACACAATGCAAACGCAGAATTGGAGGAGATTTCTTCTTATGATAGTCAAAGATGCTTACTACGCAAAATCAAATCATTTTTGATATTATTATTAGTGCATAGTGTAGAAAACATTTCGAAAGTATAATATCAATCTTAGCCAGCATAGGTACCATTATACTATGCCTACTATAGCTACCATATTAGATAGCAGGTTCTACAACTAATACCGTACAAAGTTCGTATTGGAAGATGGATTTCCAACAAATGGTCAGGCTAAGGAACTTCCTATGCCACGAAGGAACGCCTCTGGAATGACGTCCCGAGAACCTAACCGGATCTCTGCCAACACAAGGCCAGGTTACCTCTGCAAAAATAGGTAACTACTGACACGCGTATGCCATCCCCCGATCGTCACCGATCTTCCCGAGGATCCTCGATTCGCAACAAACCACATAATAAGTAGTATCAACATAGGTTAAGTATCTGGGCTCCATACCATGATACCACCTCTATCCAGAAAGAATGACATACACTAAGGGGCGCTACTCCCTAGAACCTTGCTGCATCCTTCCTGTTTTGACCATTTCCGGGGTGTGAGGTCTGACGAAGTCTCGTCCACAAAGCTACGCTTTGTCACAAAGCCATGCTTCGGGTCAAACAAATGATCAACCTATGATCACAAAGATATAAGATCAAACAAATGATCATATCGCAAATGATCAAACACTAATCATCACACAGCAACACTCAGCATGCCACATTACCAAATTGGGATATATCGCTGATAAATTTCAACTACATAACCTCTGAGCTCGTACGTCTCAGAGAAGGGTGTTAAGCTAAGAGAATAAATTCTCCGCCACCAACAGATATGTATTTGAAAGAAATCGGCTTTATATCTCAAGGTGTAATGTCAGACATGTAACCATACAAGTCTGTTCCGGGTTCGAACAGAACCGAAGGCACTTCTCACGAAGCCCTTGCAATTCCGGATAACTTTCAATCACGTCCGGACTTCCCGTCACAAAAGAGTGATATAAATCTCTATACCGGCGCGACTCAGTGCAGAGACATTCGACAGGTTGTCCTTTCATTTTCGAAAAATATCCGGTCTTCAACACCGGTCTTCAAATGCTATCCATATATGACGTATCACTATTCGGAATGGGTTATACGACCCAAAGGTCCTTTCCCGGCTAACCCGATCGAATAGTGAGCGAAATATTTAAAAACATATGGATATTGGGATTTCAATTAAGTCACAACTTAAACCCAAACTTTCTTTTCAAATGGTTTAACAAATTACCATTTTAATCTTTTTAAACAAAAAGATTCAATTCACAAAGTTCACTAAATTTCACAAAGATTCATTCATAGATTTCCCAAATCAATTTCCCTTTCAATTTGATTAATTCGTTAAATCTTTAAATCAAAGATTTAACTCATAGCTTTCAAAACAATTTCATTTCGAATGGTTTAAATAAATCATCATTTTAAATCTGTTAAAAATAAATAGATTTAATTCATAGCTTTCAAAAACAATTCATTCATAACTTGAAAAAACAATTTTTCAATTCGATCTTGAAATTCCTTTAATTAATCTGGAATTTCATTCCTTATATATATGAAAGCTTTTATCATTTGAAAACAAACAGTTTTCATTTTGGAAAATCTGATTCATTCATACGAGTTGAAATCCTTGGGTTAAATTCAAATTCCCAACTTATACTTTTAAAATGGTTTAGATTCATACAAACACATTTATATCATCTTTTATCAAATCATAGATTTAATTTCAAACTTGAATTCAAATTTAAATCTAATTATTTAAATTTTCAAAAACTCGGTTAAATTATTCAAAATAACTTTTATCTTTGAAATTCTATTTCAAAAGCTTTTCACTTTAAACCCAAATTTCCGATTTCAAAATCAATTGAAATTAAAATTTCAATTGCAAAAAAACATCAAATTTAAATTATCTGTGACTTAACCGATTTCCACGTGAAATCCATATTTGTGTGTGTAAAAGTATGGTCTGGGGGTTTCACACAATAGTGCAACACAATGAATCATCACAGATCAAAATACAGGATATAGTTGTTAAGAGGTGTAAGAACAATGCTTATCGTTCATTTATAGATCACAAATCACAGATAAATAAATTACAGTACAGACCACACACAATATCAGGCTATATCACAAGCATCACAGATCAGAATATCAAACAATTCAACATTTAATAGAATCTAAACATTCACAAGTGAATTCATTAATCAACTGATTAATTTAAATCAGATGTATCAAATTGTTAATCTGGGTTAATTATCGTAATTTAATTACAAATTATTTGAAAATCTTTCTTTCAAATTTTTTAGTAAACCCTTAATCATTAACTAATCATTCTTAATTAAATGAATTAATTGATCTTTAATTATTAAATTAATCTTAATTAATTGCCATTATTAATAAATCCTTTGATTTATTAACAAATAATAAATTCACATTTTAAATTATCATTTAATTAATTACATCCAGTAATTATTTATTCATTACTTCTCTAAGTAATTTTTTTTTACAAATCGTCAAGTGATTATTAATTTAAACTTTAGTTAATACATTTAAACTTATAATTACAAATTATCAATACCAATTATCAATTATCACTCTAATTATCCTAATGGTTAAAGAATTTAAATCTTTAATCTCTATTACTAAGAGTAATTCCATTTCCCATTATTTATTTTATTTCCAATATGTTGAAACATTTATTTCACTCTTCCTTTTTAACTTTCATTTTAAATTCCAAGTTTAAAACGAACACCAATTGAGCTTTAAATCAATTCATAAACTAACTTAAAAAAATCTTTAAATTACGAATTAAAAGCAAATCTTAGTTATGGAAAGATTTTAAATCAAATCCCCTAAAATTTCAAATATTTAAATTAAATTAAAGTATTTAGATTTTAAATTTTGTCTACATTCAAAAATCTGGAAATTTAAACATTTATTTACCCTAAGTTTAACTTTGGTTCCAAGTTAAAAGAAATCAATATTTCAAAACTGTGAAACAGTTACAGTTTAAACTTGAAACAAAACTACCCGAGATTCACCCCAAATTACTTCAAGTAAAATAGGGCTTCCCTCGAGCAAAACAACAACCTACTCGAGTAAATCTCGAGTCTCTTCCAGCCTGAATTCGAACCCACCAAAACAGTTCACCAGAGAATCACCCCACCGTGCACGTGCACGTGCACGCTCCCATCAGCCACCTCCGGTCGACCACGACCATCCCCACATCACGGCGACCACCCCGACATTCTATCCCTAACCTCCGAACGTATTCCCAGCCTCGAAAACGAGATCGAGCTCCTCACCTCAAAGACTGGAAACACTGTCCTTATCACCTAACCTGGCAACGCTTCCAGTTCGTCGCTCCGACCATCTGCGCACCTGAAATTTTGGCCACAAATTCTTCAATCACCCCTCTATCAAAATCCAGAAAATCGAGACACTCGATCCGTTTCTGAGCTTGAACGAGACAAAAGATCTCAACATACAAAAACTAGGTCTCCAGTTTTCAAACGCTTCTCGTCGCCACCACGATGGTCTTCAGACCCTTCCACCATTTTTCCAGGCTCCCCTATCACTCCTCTACCTCTCGACCAAACTACGTCATCTCTTCGAACATCTCGGGCAACTCAAAACATCCAAAACAGAGAGGTAGGAACTGCTCTTCACTCTCTTGTTTAAAAATTGTAGTTCTCGTTTTAAAAATCATGAATTTGTATGTAGTTTCAATTTATATACCTGATTTCTTAAAATAAGAAAGTTTGTTTTTAACACATTTAAAAGTTATACTGTTTTCCTTAAATTACCAGAGGAAATTGCAGTTTTGTTTAATCTTAACATTTTTAAATACTTAAACTACAATTGTCCAACAGTTTTTATTCACAACTTAAAGACAATTAAGTGTTGGATCATGAGATGGAGGTGAGTTTCTGTATTTACCAACCCATGAACACAGATACAGGTAACAGAGGAAACAAACACACATAGATTTGCACAGTTATAAATATACAAATACATAACATCTCTGATGGAAACATATCATATTAGCGTTGGTTATAAGTTTAAGTAAAATGTTACTCACCAGCCATTTGAAAAAAGAACAGAGCACCCATGTTGAAACAGTTTGAACTTGAAAAACTGGAAAATGTTTCCCACTTTGATCTTCTTGCCTTGCTGTTGTCTGATGTTTAATTGTATTTGATGATGTAGAATGAAGTCTTGTTCAAGTTTATAAATGGAAGTTTTTATTTTTAGTCTTGTTTAGTTTGAACTGAAATGGGAATAGCTTCCAGGTTGAAGTTTAAAACAATTTACAGGGACATTATTTGTACAAGGTATTTTATATTGTTTTGTTTGTACACAAATATAGGCTGACATGATATTAGAGATAAGGCAGGTATGTGGCTAGAGATGTAAACATTAAATGCCATTGTACAAATCTATACCTATTTAATTTGCCTATACTTGATTTTGCATCTCTTGTCTCGGCTGAGACAATAATATTTAGGTGGCTGCATTTAATTAGCTTGTACAATAGATATTTACTTTATATTCTACATAATATTATTATGTTGTTATAGTTTATTTTTAATGTATTACTTTCACTTTAAAAAAAATATTTACTTATTTCATTCCTTTGCAATACTTAGTCTATTTGTTTGTAATAACATATTTTTACTTTGACTTGTTCAATTATTTTGTTTTACCTATTCTTCTTTTATCTATGTGTTCACTTTAGATTTTATAGTTTATATGTTATTTGAAATTCGTCAAATTTTTATTTACTTTATAATTTATAATTCAAATTATCATTAACCATCAATTGAAATATTTATTATTATCAATTATTATTAAAACCATTTATTAAAATTTAAATCCAAATCCAATATATACATATTTTCAAATCCATACGACTTTATATATTTTCAATTAGGTTCGGGGAAACTCCATAGAGATAGACAGATTCGATCTCCTATAATTCCTCAAACTAACGATACGAATTCCAAACTCAATTTGGAATATCTCAAAATACATACCAATTTGTCCCTCTTCGGACTTTGGTATTCACAAGAAATTACAATAGAATTTCAAAATTTGGTATCAAACGAAATCGTTTTATCGATACAATTCAAATTTAACTCTGTATTCTATTAATCAATTTAACTCAATTCAAAATTTCCAATTTCAAATTCATTAAAGTTTAAATCAAAGAGCTGATAAGAAACCGATGAAGATACGAAATAAGAATCTCCTACAACGGTTCGTAGAGCCATCATCACACCGAAACTTCTTCTTGTAGCTGATACGAAGAAATGAAAAGAATTTGGAAACGAATCAAAGAATATTGATAAGAAAGATTGTTTCCACTTTTGCAGAGAATTGACCATTTATAGTCGAACTTCCCTGTCCCCTATCTCGTCCTCTTCTTGCACTCATACTCACTATCAGTGGATAGTAAGAGAATTTACTGAGACGTTCAGACGGATATCTTAGAGATTACTCATTCTAGGGTATACTTCACCCTATCTCTAATGAGCTACTTAACGTGTTATACTCCTGAGCTAAAGTTCAACCTTAGCTCTGATACCAAATGTAACGATCCGGATTTTCGCGTTCGAAAATCGACATCCATACTTTACATCGTACTCGAATGTCATAGATTCGACCGTTCAAATCCGATTCGTCGGAGCTTATAACAACATAAGTAAATAACAACACAGCGGAAGAAAAAGAATAATACAGATATACAACATAAATCAGGGTGTATCACAAATCATCACATATCAGGAAATATCAAACAATTCAACATTCAATAGAATCTAAACATCCATAGGTAGGGTCAGTTAATTGTCTGAATAATTTAAACAGATTAATTTCTATTAATCAATTACAAATTATCTTGATTTATTATTCTTTAGTCATTTATTAATTAATCATTAATAACAAATTAATTAACCTTTAATTATTAATAAATCAACCGAAATTAATAATTGAGTCAATCTTTAATCATTAAATAATTAACCTTTAATGATTTAATTATCCTTTAATTAATTATCTTTAATTAATTAATCAACCTCCTAATTGATCATCATTTTAATTAATTATTCTTAACTAATAATTGAGTATCCTTAATTAAAATTAATCTTAATCACTTTTATTAGGTCATTAACTTCAAGTAATAAATTTTGTTTAACGAATAAATTTAACTAAAACTTTTTAAAAGTTAATTAACCATTTCAACATTCTTTAATAAATCCTTAATATTATTGGGTTAAACTTTTCAAAATAAAAGTTTACGTATATTTTTAAATCATTTTAAAACTTAGTTAAAACTTTGTTTCAAACTTAGAAACATTTAAAAACACCAGTTTTTTTTTTGATTCAAACTTAAAACTCTTTTTTTTTCTTCTTCAGTTTTGAAAACTGTTTACTAAAAACATGACCCTAGACAATATTCAAAATCCCCGAGCTACAACCCAGTTTCCCTGAGACCTTCCTCGTATAAAATCTCAAAACCCCCGAGCCATTTCTTTTTGAAACTGGTTACGTTTAAAAATTTTAAACTTGTTATAATCACTCTCGAACGACTCCGACAATGAACCCGAGCCAAATCTGCATTTCCCCAAGCTCTCCCTGTACGAAACCCATCTTCTTCTCCTTCCCCAAAAATGTTCGAACCCAGATACGTATCTCTTAGGCGTGCACGTGTGCACATGTACGCCTACTCCGACCTACTACGATCATCTCTGCGACCATCCTTCAGTCCCCTACTACCCCCTATCAACTCGAGCATCCATCATCACGAATTCGCCAGAGAAACAAAAACGAGCTTCAAGCTCAAACTGGAACATTCGAACCCAAACGAACCCATTCCTGTCAACGTCTCGTATCCACGATCCCGACCATGAGAACCCACGAAGCTCTGGTCATCGACGCGACTACTCCCCAGCTTCCACTTCCCAAACTTCCGCGCCACTCGATCCATTGGTGGTGACGAACGAATCAAATATGTGATCCTTTTAAAACTAGGTTTAAATTTTAAATTGGGTCGCCGCCCTCGCCACGGCGAACTGGAACTTCTCCCATTATTTTTCCTCGAGTCTCCGTTCATCCCTCCACGTCTCGACTGAATCTCGAGGGCTACGCGACCATCGATCGCCAGAAAACGGTGGAAACCCTTTTCCAGTTCAACTTCGAACTGCTCTCAACCCCATCCACTAAAATTTGTAATTCTCGTTTCAAAAATCATGTTTTGATATACGTATTCGAATTATAATCCTGGAAACTAAAATTTACATGTTTTAAATTTTTGACTTAAATAAGAATCTCACTGTAAACTTTGTTTCCAGATAAGTTACCCAATATTTTGATTCAAATAAATTATTAGACTCTTGTTCATACTAAAACAAACATCTTTCCACTTTAAATCCTAAGTTTAAAAAGAATTAGATCATCAGATAGTATTTTGTTTTGCAAATTTTGAGTCTGGAAATGGAACAGACACATCACAGTAACAGATATGCACAAACATTTCAACTATTCACATATATGTACTTGTAAATATACACATAACAATCTTGTTTCTAGAAGAGATCAAACAACCAAAATCAAGTTTAAATTTTAAAAGCAAAGTGTTACTCACCTTTGGAGAGGAAGGACAGAGACTTTATCTTTGAAATCTGTTTTGAACTTGAAAACTGGAAACAGGTTTCCATTTTGATCATTTCTGGTTTTGATGAATTCATATTGTTGTTGAAGTTTATATTGAAGTTTTGTTTTTCTTATATTTTCTTTTCTCAGTTTTGTATCAAGGGACGAAAATGAAATGAAGAGGTTGACATATAAGAAGCTACAAGTGATGCTTGTTGTACAGGGTAATAAATGCTTGTACAAAAATAAGCATGGCTAAAGATATAGCTGTGGCATGCCTTAATGCTGCTGTACAAACAAATATATAAGTATATTTGTTTTCCTTCAATTCGGCTGAGATGGATTTCTATAGGGTGGCTAAAGATCCAAGCATTTATTGCTTTGTATTTAAGTGTTGATTGTTTTCAACTTTGTTTTGTATTTGTTATATCTTGCTTATATGTACAAGAGATTTTTCTGTCTTGTTACTTATTTTTATTCCTCTTTTATTTTAACTTTTGTTCAAGTTGTATTTGTTATTTTATTACTTTACAATGTAATTGAATTTCTAATTTATTCTATTTCAAAAATTTTACTTTAATATTATCATCATCATTTATTTTACAATTTAAACTCAAATAGAATATATATCAATATATTTATTATTTTCAAATTCACTCATATACGATCGGGGAAACTCGCTTCCATTTTATCGATTTATTTTACTAATTTTATCCAAAAATTTATTTAATTACTCAATTTAATTCAAAAATTCATTTAATTATAAATTTAAATAAATTTAAATTTATTTAAATTGATAATTAAAAGAATTTTTGAATAAAACTATGAAATAAATTGATTAAGTGATTCGAGTTTCCCCGAATCCCAATTATATTTGAACGATCATTTAAATTTAAATATTGTATACGTTGAATTTGAGTTTCAAGTAAATAGTTTAAAAATAATTATAAAATATAGAATGTCATTTATATTACAAGATAAAATGAAAATAAAATAATTAAAACAACATTTTAGTAAGTAAGGCAAATTAGTTATGTAGACTAGAAATAAAATATAAATTCAATACTAAGTAACAAAACAAATACAAATAAACAAAGTATAAACAAATGAAAAAAATAATATAGAAATCACCTCAGCCTATAAAACAAGAATTAAAGCCTGGAAATAGAAACAAACAAAAATACAAGCCTAGTGATAAATGCAAACCTCCTTAGCCACCGAAAACAACATACCAGCCATGCCTATTTTACTAAACAAAACATAGAAAAGTGATAAAGGACTCATGCATTTAATACAAACATCTCAGCCTTACTCTGATTGTACAAACAACAACATACATCATCTGTAAACTCCATTCTTTTTTACCTCAACCTTCATTTCAATTTGGTTCCTTCCAACTGAAGATAGAAAGAAAAAATCAAGTACCAGTTCAACACAAATCAAAACAAATTGAAGTAAAATGCAAAGCAATCAAAGGAAAAAATTATACAGGCAAATCAAAAGCTATATAAACAACAGAAAATCAGATCAACAACTCAATCAAACAAGAGAGTCAAGCTAGAAGATTTCAACTTGCAAAGTTTCAAACTCTGTTCTTTCATTCTGGAAATACAGTGAGCAACTCTTCCTTAAAAACCTGCTCTGTTCTTTCTTCTTGTCCAGGTGAGTAACACTTTAATTCAAACCTATAACTTAAGCTAATAAGGCATGATTCTCTCTATGATCATATATATTCTTGTATATGTCTGTTGTGCTAGTATCTGTGAACATCTGTTTCATGTATGCTCTGTTATATGATAACCCTTCTTTGAGTAAATATGCAAACGAACCTTTCTCTCCTATTTTAATAACTATTTGGCTGAAAAGTGTAAACAACAATTGTTTGTTTAACAAAAATCTAGATGTTAAAAATTTAAATAAGTTAAACTAGTAGCTAGGTGACTCTGTAAAACCAAGAAGCTTATACAACTTTAATTATGTTTAAAATCAAACTTCTGATTTTAAAGATTCAAGAGTATAAATTGAAACTACGTACGAATTTATGATTTTTAAAACAAGATTTAAAATCACACCAGTCTTGCTATATTACAGCATGATAGGGGGTTCTCGCTTCGCGGTTTGGTGGCGAACGGGAGACTCTTACCCCTACATGTCCCTGAGAGGGATGGGTTGGTTAGGCAGAGGCCGTGACAGTCGAGAGGCTGGCCGTAAAAGCAAGTTTGGGGTACCAGTGTAAGCCACGGTGGGACTGGGATGGTTGCAAAGCCTATCGGTGGCCGCTTCTTTTGGAATGTTACATTTGGTATCAGAGCATATCTGTAACATCCCGAAATTTTCGACTTTCGAAAATTCGACATCGATACTCACTTTATCGACTGCCGAGCCATCGACTGCCGGAAACCCGAAAAGTTATGTTTTTAGAAAGAAGGAAAAGGTAGAAGAAGAAGAAAACAGAAGAAGAAGAAAGAAAGAAGAACACCAGAACAACATCAGAACAGAAAACAATATCAGAATCTTACACATCGCAGCGGAACAACATATAATAGATAAATGAATAATCTTTAAAACAAAGAACTATATCATTTTATACATACATCAATCAGAGTCAATAAACAACAATGGACAGTTATATAAACTTGTCCTCATACAGAATACACAGCGGAATAAATACTATCAGATACAAATACTACGTCTCGCCATCCAGCTTATCTCCAAAGCTCCAGAATATCCTGATAACCTAACTCTAGGCTGCCCGTGTGGAAATTGGTGGGCACCCAGAGTTTAGAAGGGAAACAATAAACTCCGAGTCAGTCATGGTGACTGGTGTGAGATCGTAAAACAGTTATTCTTTAAAATAAACAACAGGAAGATTTTAAAGTCAATTTCGCAATGCCTTTGGAAAATGAAACTACCATAAGACCTCCCACCACACACACAATGCAAACGCAGAATTGGAGGAGATTTCTTCTTATGATAGTCAAAGATTCTTACTACGCAAAATCAAATCATTTTTGATATTATTATTAGTGCATAGTGTAGAAACATTTCGAAAGTATAATATTAATCTTAGCCAGCATAGGCATTCCGCACTTATGCCTACTATAGCTACTATGTTCAATAGCAGGTTACCGCCACATTCCATAGCAGGTAATACAACTAAAACCGTACACGTCGCGTATTGTTTCTTTGGATTTCCAACAAATGGTCAGGCTAAGGAACTTCCTATCCACGATGGGTACGTCCCTGGAATAGACGACCCGAGAAATAACCTAACATTACGGTTAGATCTCTGCCAACACAAGGCCGGGTTACCTCTGCAAAAGTAGGTAACTACTGACACGCGTATGCCATCCCCCGATCGTCACCGATCTTCCCGAGGATCCCCGATTCGCAACAACCACAAAGTAATAAATTTGCAGCAACCACAGAGGTTAAGTATCTGGGCTCCATACCATGATACCACCTTTATCCAGAAGGAATGACATACACTAAGGGGCGCTACTCCCTAGAACCTTGCTGCATCCTTCCTGTTTTGACCATTTCTGGGGTGTGAGGCTCGACGAAGTCTCGTCCACAAAGCTACGCTTTCTACAAAGCCCTGCTTCGGGTCAAACAAATGATCAACCTATGATCACAAAGATATAAAATCAAACAAATGATCATATCGTAAATGATCAAACACTGATCATTTCACAGCAACACTCAGTATGCCACGTTACCAAATTGGGATTATATCGCTGATAAATTTCAACTACATAACCTCTGAGCTCGTACGTCTCAGAGAAGGGTGTTAAGCTAAGAGAATAAATTCTCAGCAACCAACAGAAATGTATTTGAAAGAAATCAGCTTTATATCTCAAATTGTAACGTCAGACACACAATCCATACAAGTGTGTTCCGGGATCGAACAGAACCGAAGGCACTTCTCACGAAGCCCTTGCACATCCGGATAAATTTTCAATCACGTCGGGACTTCCCGTCACTAAGGGTGATAAAACCTCTAAACCGGAGATCAGCCGATGTAGAGTAACTCGACGGTAATCCTTCCGTTTTCAAAAATATCCGGTCTTCAACACCGGTCTTCGAATGCAATTCATAACGACGTATCACATATTCGGAATGGGTTATACGACCCCATGGTCCTTTCCCGGCTAACCCGAATAGTGAGCGTTTCTTCAAAAATAAGTGTGGCATTCAAATTCATCCAATTCACAACAAATACCCACTCAAGGTAATTATTGATAGTCGGTTATTTAACTATCAATAAAGATGCGCAACATCATCAGATTCCAAATTTTCCAAATTATTTATTTTCCAAAATATCTTTACTAGATATAAAAATTTCCACACTTCAAAAATAAATCAATATTTATTTTTAAACGACTTCCCTTTCTTTTATAAATTCCATAGTGAATTTATATTTTCAAAATATCCCCTGATATACGATTTTCGAATCGATGTCAATATTCACTTTCGATTTATCTTTACAAAGATAAATCTCAAAATGTTCATTTCATATTGGAAAAGTAATTCCATACTTATTTAAAAATAAGTGATTCACAAATCTATTCATTTTCAACATTTGAAATATTCGATATACTTAAAATCAAAATTAAGTATAATTTCATTCTTTAAGGAAATCATAAATTTTAACATCTATTTGAGTCAAAAACGAATGTTGCGTAAAACATCGTTACGACGACTCGAAATCACTAGTATAAGGATTCGGATTTTAAGATAGATATATATATAAATCCCAATACTATATAAAACATTTCCTTTCGGAAATCATTTACTATAACAACAGTGTGTTATAGTCCACCATTTCCTTATTTTTCGAAAACGTCTATTTCAACAATAAAAATGTTGAAATCTATGTATTCGATATCATAATACATTTTAAAAACATCTTTAAAATGTTTAACTTCATTTTCAATGTCACTTTTCCAAAACTATCCATTTTACTTAACGATATATTCACTATCCAAAATCGTGAATATACTTCACTAATTACTTTTCACTATTTTCTACACATTTTATTTCAATAATAATTCGCTATCCAAAATCGCGAATATATCTTCTTTGATAATCTCCTATATTTACTTTATCAAATTCAATTGATTTCGAATTTATAAAACAACGTTTATAAATTCTATTTCTATTTTCTAACAACTTTGATTTATAATCTCCTTTATAAATCAATTCGATAAATATTCCATTTAAAGGCAAAAATCCGATTTATAAGTAAACTTCTTATAAATCTTTTATTCTAAAATTTCATTCATTATATAACTTCACACTTTATAAATCTATAAACTTCATATCTTCACAATTTATAAATTCTATAAATTTTCTATCTTCACAATTTATAACTCCATACATTTTCTATCTTCACAATTTATAATTCTGTAAATTTTCTATCTTCACAATTTATAAAACTCGTTTTAAATTCCAATAATTTTTAATTGATAAATATCAATTTTGTACATCTTTTACATATATCGTTTTTAATAATTCAAAAATCCAAATTTAAACTATTTTATAAATTACTTAACTATTTATTTCAAAAATCATCTTTTGGTTATATTTCACAAATATTATAATTTCCATAGCTTTAAATTTATAACATTTATTTATTTAAGATAAATAAATTCAAAAAATTTAATAAATCGTATACTTTCCAAAAACCACTTCAAAATCCTTTTTAAAGTAAAAATCGTTATTTTTTTAAAACTTCAAAAGTTTGAATCCAATGATGCAACGCACCAATTAGTCCATCACACATCAAACATCATATATCATCATATGAGAACAGAATATATATCAATATCTGTAAATAAATAAATACAGTTGAGGAATCCAGTTGGATCCCTCCAACCTGTTTCCCTGCATCCACAGACGTTAGCACAATACCAATTCCACTTCGAGGTGGAATATCGCGGTATATGGGTTTTATAAAAAAAATCCGCTTACTAACGGCGCAATAGGGTCTCATCCGCTATACGAGGCGGGAAATCAATCAATCCAATATATACGTATGCCAATATGTATATATTGCTATATATAGATATATATATCCTACTATATCTAATATCACATCCAATAGCAATAAATCAGTCAAAAACTGCAAATCATTTTGAGTGAGAAAGATCTCACCTTTGCTTTTAATTTTGCAATCCATTTCCAATCCAGTTTGTTTTCTTCACCGAATTAGACCTTACTGTTTATCGAAAACCAGGCCACGCAGCGACCAACCTCCGAGACCATCGAATCCCATGTTAACACTGTCGCGACTTCCAGCAGTGTCCCTTCCAGCTCACCCCCGTCACGGACGAACGCAACCTCAACCCCAGCCCAACCTCATGATTCCACACTCACTGTCTCCAGCCTCCGCCTCGAAGACGCGCTGCAATAGGGAACGACCCACCTTCGCCTGACAAACTCGAGTTCGAGCATAGCCATGCGACGCCGCACCATCACCCTGACGCTCGTTGCCTCCAACTCGCGTGACGCCATGTCCTCGACCTCCCCACGAATTCGCAGCATCCATCTCCCCCGCTGGTGGCGACTACTCGCCATCAAATCCCAGCCTCGCGAAACACCCCCGCACTCCACTCGAGCCGTCAATCTCCGGCCTTGCTAACCCTAAATCGCCACATGCGACCATCACCCAGTCGCGACGCCGCCGATTGCCAACGCAGCCTTTCACCCAGTCGACTTCGGCCAAACTTCTCAATACTCGAGCTCGAGTCCACGACTGATGTGATTCGCTCCCCTCCATGCTCACAAATTTGAACGCGAGTGGTTTAAGTTCGTAACCCTCGAACGAGACGTCGACTTTTCCTCTATGAATTCGATTTAGAAGATGAGGGATACGCGGTCGTTTATTTGATTTTGAACTGAGGAAAAGATTTTTGATTTGTTTTGGAACGAGATTTTATTTTGAATAGAAAGAGGGAGAAGGGATTAAAAATCGATCAAAGTATACCCTGCACGATTCACTTCCGTGATATTTGGCGTGATAAAAGGGGAGAGCGTGCTGATGTATATTAATATAAGTTTAAATTTCTAAATCGAATCTCATTTTATTTTAACGCGTTTAAACGTCATATGTACACACAACAACACCAAAAAAAACGAAATTGGAAATCCAGTAATAATACAATATTACGGACCCAATGGAACTGGTTTCGTTGAATTCCGAGACTGCGCCTCGGACGGCTATTTTTAAATTCGATACGAACGATATAGATTCAAACTGATCAAATTCATTTTAAATTCGATTCTGAAGTTTTAATTATCTTCAGTATTGTCAATACGAATTTTAAAACCTTTCAAAATATTTTTCTTTAGCTTTAAATGAATATTCAAATTTTTATTCAACTTCAATCGATTTAATTTTTATAATTTAATCGCCGATTTCAAAATTATATCGGGAATTCAAATTAAATCATCGTTCAAATATTTAAAATTAATTAAATATTCTCAATTTAATTCGTTAAAAATTCTTTGTCGTTACAAACTTCCCTCCTTAAAAGAATTTCGTCCCGAAATTACAAGTTAGGAAAAAAAAGGTCCTTAACTCGTCTACTATTTTTCACAATCAATAGTTTTATCAAATTTTCAAACAAATCTCTCTACAAAAGATTTGTTATTAATTCAACTAACTTTCCAACTCTCATTATAAGTTTCAACAACTTCATTGTTTTACTTAACAATTTAAATTTAAGTTTAAATTCAAATTTTAAACTTTCAAAATTTTCTCAAAAATTTTCTAACACTCAAAATTTTTGAAAAATTTCGCCAGCGTCTCCTTTGCGCGGCTAATACGGTACGACTACAAAACGTCCCTATGGACTCTCAGATTTCAAAAAGAAAAGAAAAAGCCAAGCGGCTAGACAAGAAATCATCAAATTTCATATTGAAATTTAAATACTTACCTTTTGTCGAGCAATTCAAATTTATCTTTGAAAATCAAATCCCATTCCTTTATAACACTTGTATCTTACTAGCCATAATATCTAGTTACAATATTCAAATCATTTTGCACATTGTATTACAAAATTTTCAATATATACTTCTTACACATTTTTAGTTCGCTATTGAAGTTACATATCTATTATCATTCAATTTTACATTTCTAATCTCATTTGAATTCAATTCACAATTCCAATCTAATTTGGATTCAGTTCAACTTCTGAATATTGAATTTTTATCGATTATTTTTCATTTACTAATTCATATCACTATTTATATTAGTTTCATTCACTAATTCATTTTAAAGTTCAATTTCCAATATTCAGCTTGAATTACATTTACTAACAAATTCAAAATGAAGTCTTAACATTCAGCTTTAATTTCATTTACTAGCAACTATAAATTCCATTCATTCAGAAATTTATTTCTACTTACTTGAATATGTTTGCAAATTCGAACCATTTTTTTATTTAGTTCACAATTCAAGTTTTAAATTCACTAATTCAACTTCTATTTCATGAATTAATTATCAAAGTAGTTTATTCGGATTCAATCCATTTTATTTTTCTCAGGTTTGGATTTTATTCCATTTGATTCAAGTCTCATTTCATTTTTCAATTTCAATTCATTGCTTACAACTTCAAAATGAATCTCAACTTCCAATTTCAGTTTCATTTAATTGATTCACTTATATTCTCTTTAATTTAACTTCATTCTTTAAGTTAAATTTATTCTGTCAAAATTCAATTTGTATAAGTTATCAACTTATTTCTTATTTCATAAATATTTTAAATAGGATTCCAGAGTCTTTTCAACTTTTCAAAAAAATCATTTTGAAAACAATTCAAATCATCCTTTGAATTTCCAAAACAAAACTCCAATTTTTTTTTTCAAACAACCTCCATTTAAAACAATTTGGCAGCAATTCCTCTTTTGGAAACCCGAAAATGAACACCGGTGATGCTGTAGTCATTACCGAAGTTATTTTCCAGCGACCGAAAAGAGTTTAGAGCTTTTCATTTTCCCAAAAATGCTTTTCAAACCTTTGAAATTCATTTTCAAATCAAAAAGATTTAAACTTTCCAAATCTCCAAAATTTTCATATTCTTTTCAAAACATTTCCAAATACTTTTCTGGAATTCCGTTTTATATTTCAAATCACATTTATAATTTATATTCTTAAATTTCATTTGTACATGGATTTATCTCTTAACTTTGGAGTTATGATTTCAATTTCTTATTCAATTTCAATGATAATAGTTTAATATTATTACTTCTAGCAACCATGCAACCATATACTGTAATAATTTACAGAAAATCATTTCTTTTATATACAAAAATAGTTTTGGGCAAAATTATTTCATTTACCCTATTTAAAACAATACTGTGCCGAATTGTTCTATATAAGTGTTTAGAGATCCCTATCGATAGAGTTGTACGGACAATACCGACCAGAATCCATATACCACTCAACAAACCAATCATCACAATATAAAACAATTTTATATTAATTAACAAATACGCACTCGTATCTATTATTACACTCAACTCATTCTAGAGTACTACTGACTCTATCTCTAATGAGTAACACCCAACAGAGCAGGGTTGTCGCTTAACCATATGCTCTGATACCACTGTAACATCCCGAAATTTTCGACTTTCGAAAATTCGACATCGATACTCACTTTATCGACTGCCGAGCCATCGACTGCCGGAAACCCGAAAAGTTATGGTTTTAGAAAGAAGGAAAAGGTAGAAGAAGAAGAAAACAGAAGAAGAAGAAAGAAAGAAGAACACCAGAACAACATCAGAACAGAAAACAATATCAGAATCTTACACATCGCAGCGGAACAACATATAATAGATAAATGAATAATCTTTAAAACAAAGAACTATATCATTTTATACATACATCAATCAGAGTCAATAAACAACAATGGACAGTTATATAAACTTGTCCTCATACAGAATACACAGCGGAATAAATACTATCAGATACAAATACTACGTCTCGCCATCCAGCTTATCTCCAAAGCTCCAGAATATCCTGATAACCTAACTCTAGGCTGCCAATGTGGAAATTGGTGGGCACCCAGAGTTTAGAAGGGAAACAATAAACTCCGAGTCAGTCATGGTGACTGGTGTGAGATCGTAAAACAGTTATTCTTTAAAATAAACAACAGGAAGATTTTAAAGTCAATTTCGCAATGCCTTTGGAAAATGAAACTACCATAAGACCTCCCACCACACACACAATGCAAACGCAGAATTGGAGGAGATTTCTTCTTATGATAGTCAAAGATGCTTACTACGCAAAATCAAATCATTTTTGATATTATTATTAGTGCATAGTGTAGAAACATTTCGAAAGTATAATATTAATCTTAGCCAGCATAGGCATTCCGCACTTATGCCTACTATAGCTACTATGTTCAATAGCAGGTTACCGCCACATTCCATAGCAGGTAATACAACTAAAACCGTACACGTCGCGTATTGTTTCTTTGGATTTCCAACAAATGGTCAGGCTAAGGAACTTCCTATCCACGATGGGTACGACCCTGGAATAGACGACCCGAGAAATAACCTAACATTACGGTTAGATCTCTGCCAACACAAGGCCGGGTTACCTTTGCAAAAGTAGGTAACTACTGACACGCGTATGCCATCCCCCGATCGTCACCGATCTTCCCGAGGATCCCCGATTCGCAACATCCACAAAGTAATAAATTTGCAGCAACCACAGAGGTTAAGTATCTGGGCTCCATACCATGATACCACCTTTATCCAGAAGGAATGACATACACTAAGGGGCGCTACTCCCTAGAACCTTGCTGCATCCTTCCTGTTTTGACCATTTCCGGGGTGTGAGGCTCGACGAAGTCTCGTCCACAAAGCTACGCTTTCTACAAAGCCCTGCTTCGGGTCAAACAAATGATCAACCTATGATCACAAAGATATAAAATCAAACAAACGATCATATCGTAAATGATCAAACACTGATTATTTCACAACAACACTCAGTATGCCACGTTACCAAATTGGGAGTATATCGTTTATAAATTTCAACTATATAACCTCTGAGCTCGTACGTCTCAGAGAAGGGTGTTAAGCTAAGAGAATAAATTCTCCACCACCAACAGAAATGTATTTGAAAGAAATCAGCTTTATATCTCAAATTGTAACGTCAGACACACAATCCATACAAGTCTGTTCCGGGATCGAACAGAACCGAAGGCACTTCTCACGAAGCCCTTGCACATCCGAATAAATTTTCAATCACGTCGGGACTTCCCGTCACTAAGGGTGATAAAACCTCTAAACCGGAGATCAGCCGATGTAGAGTAACTCGACGGTAATCCTTCCGTTTTCAAAAATATCCGGTCTTCAACACCGATCTTCGAATGCAATTCATAACGACGTATCACATATTCGGAATGGGTTATACGACCCCATGGTCCTTTCCCGGCTAACCCGAATAGTGAGCGTTTCTTCAAAAATAAGTGTGGCATTCAAATTCATCCAATTCACAACAAATACCCACTCAAGGTAATTATTGATAGTCGGTTATTTAACTATCAATAAAGATGCGCAACATCATCAGATTCCAAATAATTTTCCAAATTATTTATTTTCCAAAATATCTTTACTAGATATAAAAATTTCCACACTTCAAAAATAAATCAATATTTATTTTTAAACGACTTCCCTTTCTTTTATAAATTCCATAGTGAATTTATATTTTCAAAATATCCCCTGATATACGATTTTCGAATCGATGTCAATATTCACTTTCGATTTATCTTTACAAAGATAAATCTCAAAATGTTCATTTCATATTGGAAAAGTAATTCCATACTTATTTAAAAATAAGTGATTCACAAATCTATTCATTTTCAACATTTGAAATATTCGATATACTTAAAATCAAAATTAAGTATAATTTCATTCTTTAAGGAAATCATAAATTTTAACATCTATTTGAGTCAAAAACGAATGTTGCGTAAAACATCGTTACGACGACTCGAAATCACTAGTATAGGGATTCGGATTTTAAGATAGATATATATATAAATCCCAATACTATATAAAACATTTCCTTTCGGAAATCATTTACTATAACAACAGTGTGTTATAGTCCACCATTTCCTTATTTTTCGAAAACGTCTATTTCAACAATAAAAATGTTGAAATCTATGTATTCGATATCATAATACATTTTAAAAACATCTTTAAAATGTTTAACTTCATTTGCAATGTCACTTTTCCAAAACTATCCATTTTACTTAACGATATATTCACTATCCAAAATCGTGAATATACTTCACTAATTACTTTTCACTATTTTCTACACATTTTATTTCAATAATAATTCGCTATCCAAAATCGCGAATATATCTTCTTTGATAATCTCCTATATTTACTTTATCAAATTCAATTGATTTCGAATTTATAAAACAACGTTTATAAATTCTATTTCTATTTTCTAACAACTTTGATTTATAATCTCCTTTATAAATCAATTCGATAAATATTCCATTTAAAGGCAAAAATCCGATTTATAAGTAAACTTCTTATAAATCTTTTATTCTAAAATTTCATTCATTATATAACTTCACACTTTATAAATCTATAAACTTCATATCTTCACAATTTATAAATTCTATAAATTTTCTATCTTCACAATTTATAACTCCATACATTTTCTATCTTCACAATTTATAATTCTGTAAATTTTCTATCTTCACAATTTATAAAACTCGTTTTAAATTCCAATAATTTTTAATTGATAAATATCAATTTTGTACATCTTTTACATACATCGTTTTTAATAATTCAAAAATCCAAATTTAAACTATTTTATAAATTACTTAACTATTTATTTCAAAAATCATCTTTTGGTTATATTTCACAAATATTATAATTTCCATGGCTTTAAATTTATAACATTTATTTATTTAAGATAAATAAATTCAAAAAATTTAATAAATCGTATACTTTCCAAAAACCACTTCAAAATCCTTTTTAAAGTAAAAATCGTTTTTTTTTAAACTTCAAAAGTTTGAATCCAATGATGCAACGCACCAATTAGTCCATCACACATCAAACATCATATATCATCATATGAGAACAGAATATATATCAATATCTGTAAATAAATAAATCCAGTTGAGAAATCCAGTTGGATCCCTCCAACCTGTTTCCCTGCATCCACAGACGTTAGCACAATACCAATTCCACTTCGAGGTGGAATATCGCGGTATATGGGTTTTATAAAAAAAATCCGCTTACTAACGGCGCAATAGGGTCTCATCCGCTATACGAGGCGGGAAATCAATCAATCCAATATATACATATGCCAATATGTATATATTGCTATATATAGATAGATATATCCTACTATATCTAATATCACATCCAATAGCAATAAATCAGTCAAAAACTGCAAATCATTTTGAGTGAGAAAGATCTCACCTTTGCTTTTAATTTTGCAATCCATTTCCAATCCAGTTTGTTTTCTTCACCCAATTAGACCTTACTGTTTATCGAAAACCAGGCCACGCAGCGACCAACCTCCGAGACCATCGAATCCCATGTTAACACTGTCGCGACTTCCAGCAGTGTCCCTTCCAGCTCACCCCCGTCACGGACGAACGCAACCTCAATCCCAGCCCAACCTCATGATTCCACACTCACTGTCTCCAGCCTCCGCCTCGAAGACGCGCTGCAATAGGGAACGACCCACCTTCGCCTGACAAACTCGAGTTCGAGCATAGCCATGCGACGTCGCACCATCACCCTGACGCTCGTTGCCTCCAACTCGCGTGACGCCATGTCCTCGACCTCCCCACGAATTCGCAGCATCCATCTCCCCCGCTGGTGGCGACTACTTGCCATCAAATCCCAGCCTCGCGAAACACCCCCGCACTCCACTCGAGCCGTCAATCTCCGGCCTTGCTAACCCTAAATCGCCACATGCGACCATCACCCAGTCGCGACGCCGCCGATTGCCAACGCAGCCTTTCACCCAGTCGACTTCGGCCAAACTTCTCAATACTCGAGCTCGAGTCCACGACTGATGTGATTCGCTCCCCTCCATGCTCACAAATTTGAACGCGAGTGGTTTAAGTTCGTAACCCTCGAACGAGACGTCGACTTTTCCTCTATGAATTCGATTTAGAAGATGAGGGATACACGGTCGTTTATTTGATTTTGAACTGAGGAAAAGATTTTTGATTTGTTTTGGAACGAGATTTTATTTTGAACAGAAAGAGGGAGAAGTGATTAAAAATCGATCAAAGTATGCTCTGCACGATTCACTTCCGTGATATTTGGCGTGATAAAAGGGGAGAGCGTGCTGATGTATATTAATATAAGTTTAAATTTCTAAATCGAATCTCATTTTATTTTAACGCGTTTAAACGTCATATGTACACACAACAACTCCAAAAAAACGAAATTGGAAATCCAGTAATAATACAATATTATGGACCCAATGGAACTGGTTTCGTTGAATTCCGAGACTGCGCCTCGGATAGCTATTTTTAAATTCGATACGAACGATATAGATTCAAACTGATCAAATTCATTTTAAATTCGATTCTGAAGTTTTAATTATCTTCAGTATTGTCAATACGAATTTTAAAACCTTTCGAAATATTTTTCTTTAGCTTTAAATTGAATATTCAAATTTTTATTCAACTTCAATCGATTTAATTTTTATAATTTAATCGCCGATTTCAAAATTATATCGGGAATTCAAATTAAATCATCGTTCAAATATTTAAAATTAATTAAATATTCTCAATTTAATTCGTTCAAAATTCTGGGTCGTTACAAATTGGTATGTATTCTGAGATATTCTGACTTTAGTTTGGAATTCATATCATAAGTTTGAGGAATTATAGGAGATCGAATTTGTCTATCTCTGTGTTGTTTTTCGTGCCTGCAAATTTCGAGGACAAAATTCTTTTAAGGGGGGAAGTTTGCAACGACCCAAGAAATTTAAATTTATTTAAATTAATAATTAAATGAATTTTTGAATTTAATTGAGTAATTATATGAATTTTTGGATAAAAATTGTAAAATTTATTGATAAAGTAAGCGAGTTTCCCCGAATCCAAATAAAAATATATATATGTTAGTCCAAACAAATAAACAAAGTATAGAAACAAAATCTAAAACAAACCATAAACAACAAGTATAAACAAAAGAAATATACATCCAAATAATAAAAGAAATGAAGATAAAATCAAGCAAGTGTGAAATCAAACCATAATGTCTCCAGCCGAAATAAGTGTAAACAAAAGATAAAAAAATAAAACAATAAACAAAGCATGTAAATTTAAAAATGAAATATAAAACAAGGCAGCCCATAACTCTAGTACAAGATAACATCACCTTTCCCTATAATCTGTTCCTTCACATATACATCTTCTCTTTTTATTTATCTCCATCTACCTCATCTCAGTTTCGATTTTTCAAAACTGTGAAAAAGAAAGAAAAAAAAAACTAAAGATATTATCATCTTCAACTTAAAAACAAAAGAAATTCAGCTTTAAACAACAATAAACAAGCCAACCAGAGGATCAAAATTTAAAAAGGCTTCAGCAAGCAAAGAACAGAGCTGGTCTCCGTCTTCAACAATTTCAGGTGAGCAACCCTTTTTAATCTGATATGTTTCTTGTTGTTTGATCTTGTATTGAAGGTATGATTATGCTTGTATGATATAGCTGCCTAGGTGTGTATATATATATACATAAGGATTAACAGATGTATGTACAGGCATATATATCCCTATTTTAATGTTTACAGGCTAAACAAAAAGAAAAATACAAATCTCTTAAATCATTCACTGATAGGCTTTGTTATTTAAACAAAAAAATGTTTAAAATTAACAAGACCAAAGTTTTAAAAATACTTCTAAGTAATAAATATATATGGATTTACTGGAAAGGGTAAAAATACAGTAAAAGCAAAATCTGGTGATAAATTCAAGTGTCTTAAAACATTGATTTGATTACCTAAATTGAATAAACATACAAAGATATGATTTTTAAAAGCAATATGAAGATTTTTACTTAAGTAGTCTAAGAGCAGTTTGAATATGAAGAAAAATTGCATTTTTGCCAAACTCAGTTGATAAGATAAATTTTGATTTTTGAAATTTCGTATAAAGTAAGATTGAAGATGATTTATAACAGGAAAAATGCCTAAAATTTTTTCGAATGCATAGATTTTTCGGTGGAGGTAAAAGTAGGGTTTAACGTTAAGTTTGGTGGTGGTCTGTAAACATAACGATTTCATCATCACGAGTTGACCGAGTTGCACGTGGTTCAAGGGGAAGGTAGAGGGGACTACGGCGAAGGTTCTGGCTGGAGTTCGGTGGTCTCTGGTGATCGGAGATGGGAGCACGGCGAAGTTTTCCAGGTGGTGATGTTTTCTGGTTTGGGTTCCAGGTGTGGAATCGAACTCGATTTCGTTCGAGGGTCGGAGGGGATGAAGTTTAGGCGGCTCTGGTGCCTTGTGTGACGATGACGAGGTGATCTTGCGTATTTGGATTGAGTACTGTAGTTGGGTTGAGCTGTCGAATTTCGAATTCGAATTTAGGTGGGGGATTTGAGCTTCGATTTCGTGATTGGGGGTGGATTGTGACTTGCCGATGAGGTTGGTGATCGCCGGAGGTGGGTCGTGACGCCGTGCACGTGTACAGCGTGGAAGTGGTTGGTGACAGTGTCGTGGTGGTCTTCCATCTCGAGTCGTGCTCGAGGAGATGAGGGATTGGCTTTGAGTTCTTTCGATTTTGTGCGCGTATGGGTACCTGATGCTTTAAAATTTTAACTTAGTTTAAAAACTTAAAACTCCCTGGAAATAAAAACAAAAGAGGGAAGAGGAAGAGGATGTTACCAATGAATGTCAGTGAGGAGGTTGCAGTAGTGGGATATTTTCTGGAACCCTAGTTTTAACTAGGAATGATGAATCGATCACCATAACAGTTTGGGTTGATCGAGTGCAGTGAGGCTTTGAGGGACGATAGCTTGGTTGTTGACGAAGGGTTGGCCGAAGTTGCGGAGTCTCCGGTGGGGGTGATGAGGAGAACGAAGCGTTGACAGGTGATGGTGTTCCCAGTTTTTACGTGTTCCAGGCTTTGGGTCGACTCATTCAATTTTGCTTTGCGAGGGGAATGAGGAATCTGGGTTCGATATCGTGTTCGCATGGGGTTGTGTGATGGATTGGGATGGTCGCGGTGACCGTCGTTGGCCGGAGGCGATGGGGTAGGTGCACCGTGCACGCTCGTGTGCACTGAGAATTTTGTTTGGGGAAGAATAGTTGGAGCCCGGAGTTTTCTCGTGTTTTCATCGCGTTCGACTCGAAGAAAACAATAGGTTGACTCGAAGGAACTGGGAGGTGCGAAACTCGAAGTCGAACGCGGGGAATTTTGTTTCTGGCTCAGGTCGAAAACTGGAACAGGTATAGACCTGTTTTCTGTTTTAAAACTTTAAAATCTAATTTCAGATTTAAATCAAAGTTTAATTAATAAATTCAAGATTTTCTGAAAACTTAGTTTGTGAATAGATTAAGTTTTAGAAGGTTGAAATTAGAGGTTTTGAAATAAAAATATTTTTAAAGTTAATTAAGTTTAATTTAAATGTTTTAAACTTATAAATAAAAAAGGGGTTATTTTAAATAAAACTTAATTAAGTAATCAAGAAATTGATTTAAAAGTTTTAATGTGTTAACTTAAAAGTTAAGTTAATTTTATATTGATAAATGATTCATAATTAACTAAAGATCAATTTATTTATAAATTTAAAGCTAATTTATTTATAATTGAGGATAATTAATTAAATGGTAATAAATTAAGGGTTAATCAAATAAATAAAGTAAAAGATAATTAGATAATTAAAGGATAATTATTTAATGACTAAAGATTGATTGATTAATTAAGATTGATTAATTTATAAATGATTAAAGAAAAATTTATCAAACTAATTTGTAATTTATCGATGTTAATTAACCAGGATTAGTAATTTATTCATAAGGAATTTATCTGATTTAAATTTATCAGATAATAAATTTGACCTTACTTATGAATGTTTGAATTCTATTGGATGACTTGATTGTTGATATCCCTGATTTATGATGCTTTGTGATACACCCAGATTTATGTTATGATCTGTGATTAATTATCTGTGATGTAATTTATCATCTGTGATATTTATATATCTGTGGTCTGTGCATAAACGATAAGCGTTATAGTTTATATCGCTTATCATCTATATCCTGTATTTCGCTGTCACGTACCGGAATTTTCGACTTTCGAAAATTCGACATCGATACTCACTTTATCGATTGCCGAGCAATCGAGTGCCGGAAACTCCAATAGTGAGGGTTTTAAGAAAAAGAAAAGGTAGAAGAAGAAGAAAAGATAGAAGAAAGAGAGAAGGAGAAAGAAGAACAACAGAACAACATCAGAACAGAAAACAATATCATAATCTTACACATCGCAGCGGAACAATATATAATAGATAATTGAATAATCTTTAAATCAAAGAACTATATCATTTTATACATACATCAATCAGAGTCAATATACGACTCAATACAACAATGGACAGTTATATAACTTGTCCTCAAACAGAATACACAGCGGAATAAATACTATCAGATACAAATACTACGTCTCGTCATCCAGCTTATCTCCAAAGCTCCAGAATATCCTGATAACATAACTCTAGGCTGCCCGTGTGGAAATTGGTGGGCACCTAGAGTTTAGAAGGGAAACAATAAACTCCGAGTCAGTCATGGTGACTGGTGTGAGATCGTAAAACAGTTTATCTTTAAAATAAACAACAAAAATTTTTTAAAGTCAATTCGCAATGCTTTTTGGAAAATGAAACTACCATAAGACCTCCCACCACACACACAATGCAAACGCAGAATTGGAGGAGATTTCTTCTTATGATAGTCAAAGATGCTTACTACGCAAAATCAAATCATTTTTGATATTATTATTAGTGCATAGTGTAGAAAACATTTCGAAAGTATAATATAAATCTTAGCCAGCATAGGCATTCCGCACTTATGCCTACTATAGCTACTATGTTCAATAGCAGGTTACCGCCACATTCCATAGCAGGTAATACAACTAAAACCGTACAAGTCGCGTATTGTTTCTTTGGATTTCCAACAAATGGTCAGGCTAAGGAACTTCCTTTTCCACGATGGGTACGTCCCTGGAATAGACGACCCGAGAAATAACCTAACATTACAGTTAGATCTCTGCCAACACAAGGCCGGGTTACCTCTGCAAAAATAGGTAACTACTAACACGCGTATGTCATCCCTCGATCGTAACCGATCTTCCCGAGGATCCCCGATTTCCAACAAACCACATAGATAATAATGCAGCAACCACATAGGTTAAGTATCTGGGCTCCATACCATGATACCACCTCTATCCAGAAGGAATGACATACACTAAGGGGCGCTACTCCCTAGAACCTTGCTGCATCCTTCCTGTTTTGACCATTTCCGGGGTGTGAGGCTCGACGAAGTCTCGTCCACAAAGCTACGCTTTCTACAAAGCCATGCTTCGGGTCAAACAAAATGATCAACCTATGATCACAAAGATATAAGATCAAACAAATGATCATATCGCAAATGATCAAACACTGATCATTTCACAGCAACACTCAGTATGCCACGTTACCAAATTGGGATATATCGCTGATAAATTTCAACTACATAACCTCTGAGCTCGTACGTCTCAGAGAAGGGTGTTAAGCTAAGAGAATAAATTCTCCGCCACCAACAGAAATGTATTTGAAAGAAATCAGCTTTATATCTCAAATTGTAACGCCAGACACACAATCCATACAAGTCTGTTCCGGGATCGAACAGAACCGAAGGCACTTCTCACGAAGCCCTTGCATATCCGGATAAATTTCTAATCACGTCCGGACTTCCCGTCACTAAGGGTGATAAAACCTCTAAACCGGAGATCAGCCGATGTAGAGTAACTCGACGGTAATCCTTCCGTTTTCAAAAATATCCGGTCTTCATCACCGCTCTTCGAATGCAATTCATAACGACGTATCACATATTCAGAATGGGTTATACAACCCCTTGGTCCTTTCCCGGTTAACCCGAATAGTGAGCGTTTATTTAAAAACAAGTGTGGCATTCAAATTCATCCAATTTACAACAAATACCCATTTAAAGGTAAATATTGATAGTCGGTTATTTAACTATCAATAAAGATGCGCAACATCATCAGATTTCAAATAATTTTCCAAATTATTTATTTTCAAAAATATCTTTACTAGATATAGAATTTCCACACTTAACCATTTGAAAACAATTTCAAATCAATTTCCACATTTCATTTTATCTTTGAAGATAAAATCTCAAAACAGTTCATTTCATATTGGAAAAGTATTTCCTTACTTATTTAATAATAAGTATTTCACAAATCTTTTATTTTCAACACTTGGAAAATATTCGATATACTTAAATCAATATTAAGTATATATTTCGTTCTTTAAGGAAACCATTTACTATAACAACATTTATTTGAGTCAAAACGAATGTTACGTAAAACATCATTACGACGACTCAAAATCACTAGTATAGGGATTCGGATTTTAAGATAGATGTATAAATCCCAATACTATATAAAACATTTCCTTTCGAAAATCATTTACTATAACAACAGTGTTATAGTCCATCATTTCCTTCTTTCTCGAAAACGTCTATTTCAACAATAAATGTTGAAATCTATGATTTCGATTCATAATACAATTTAAAACATTTTAAAATGTTTAACTTCATTTTTAATATCACTTCTTCAAAAATAAATCCATTTTACTTAATAATATATTCACTGTCCAAAATCGTGAATATAATTCACTTAACCCAATTTCAATCATTTCTACACATTTTTATCTCAATAAAAATTCGCTATCCAAAATCGCGAATATATCTTCTTTAAAAATCTTCTATATTTAATTTATCAAATTCAATCGATTTCGAATTTATAAACACGGTTATAAATTCTATTTCTATTTTAATAACAACCTCGACTTATAAATCTTCTTTTTATCAACTTCTATATTTTTACTTATCAAAATAAGTAATTTCGGATTTATAAACAACTTTTATAAATTTCAATTCTATTTATAAAAACTTCAATCCCAAATCAATTTCGATATTGATTTAAAAATTTATTTATCACTACCAAGTAAATTCCTCATTTTTTTTCTCAAATTATTCAATATTCTGTATTTAAAATGGATTCTTCAAATTGAAATCATTTTACATTGATTTCCCAATTTATTTCAATTTACCAATTAAATTTCTAGTTGGATTTCCAACTTATCTTCTTTTAATAAATTCCCTTTTAAGGAAATAAATTTCAATCGTTTCTTTCAATCTATTTAAAAATCCAAATTCTTAAATTAAATTCTTCAAATTATAATCATTATTTTACGAAATCCATTTAATTAACATTTTCACTTGATTCTGGGATTAATTCGATAAGATTATAAAAATTAACTTTTTATACTTTAAAAATTCCTTTCTTCAAAATTTATTCAATTTCTAAAATTTATTCACTTAGAAATTTCTATTTTGATTTCAAAAATTCAATTTCGTTTATTTTTGGAATCCAATGATATCAAACATCCATTCAGCTAAATTTTAGCTTTCAAACAATTTCCAGATACCAATTCAATAACATCAATAATCATTCACAGATTATCACATCACAGTAGAAATAAATTCAATCAATGTGAGGGGTCCAGTTGGATCCCTCCAACCTGTTTCCCTGCATCCAAAGACGTTAGCACAATACCAATTCCACTTCGAGGTGGAATATCGCGGTATATGGGTTTTATAAAAATATCCGCTTACTAACGGCGCAATAGGGTCTCATCCGCTATACGAGGCGGGAAATCAATCAATCCAATATATACATATGCCAATATGTATATATTGCTACATATATATAGATATATCCTACTATATCTAATATCACATCCAAATAGCAATCATATCAGTTCAATAACTGTAAAATCAAATTTCATTTGAGTGAGAAAAATCTCACCTTTGCCTTTATTTGCAATTCATTTCCATTCTCGGCTTGATTTCTTGATTTATAAACCTTGTATAAACAATTTTATACATTGATTAATATTCGAAGTAATCGAATAACCAATTTTATTTCATTTTTAAAATTTAATTAACTAGTAATTTATTTTTAACTAATCAATTAAACTTCAGTAACTACCAAATTTTACTGTGTTATCAAATGTTTTACAACTTATTGTATATATATATAAACCTGCATATATTATATTCTCAGTCACTACAAAAATATATACATATATATACTAAACTTTACTGAAATATAAAATTGTCTTCCTGTTCAATATATTTGTGATAAATAAATAAAATAAACAAAATTCCTCACCCCACAACTAACGGTCTTCCCCTAACGAGTGCTTCCTTCAGGCGAACTCCTCGCGCCTTCCAGCTTCGACGAACCCAAGAGCGACCAAGCTCTTCTCAAACTCGCGACTATCGAACCCCCTACGACATCGAACACACGACCGTTCCAGGCCATCGCGAAACCCTAGCTCTACCATTGCCTCGACATCGCGACGAACAGTAAGACGCGACGCCTCCTCCTCTCGATCGCCCAGCTCCACTTGGCTCGCGACGCTGCCTCGAATCGCACGCGAGTTCACGAATCCCCCAAGCTCGAGCGATGCGGCGGCCTAGCAACGATCGCCGAGACCCCTATTGCTTCCTTCGATCGCGGTGCTTCTCCAAATCGCAAATGCTCCCCTGTTGATTGAACGCGAACTCGAATGGGTTTCGATTCGACTAGAACTGGGGACAAGGTCGATTTTTTTTCTTTCTCTGGTGATTTTCGAATGGCGCTTGGTTTGTTTTTGAACGGAAGGAGAGTTGCGTGGTGATTTTTTTTTAACTGAGATGGAGGGATGGGTTACGTGATGGGTTGCCTGATTTTGTATCGTGATTCCAGGCGCGTTTTAAGGGAAGAAAATGTGCCGATGATATTGACTTATTTGAATTTTTAAAATTAAATTGAATTTGATTAAATTCCAATGCGTTTAGGTGTCGTGTGCTCTCATAACGACCCTGATTAATACGAAATTTGAAATCCGGTAATAATTCGATATTACGGACCCAATGGAACTTGTTTCGTCGAATTCCGAGACTGTCTCCCGGAACGCTATTTTTTAAATATCAATTCGAACGATAAATTTTCAAAACAGTTTCAAACTCGATTCTGAAGTTTCTATTATCTTCAGTATCATCAATATAAATTTTAAAAGCTTTCAAAATATTTTTCTTCAACTGTAAATTGAAGATTTAAATTCTTATTCAACTTTCAATCGATTAAATTTTAAAGTTTAATCGCAGATTTCAAAATTATATCGGGGATTCAAATTAAATTGTCGTTCAAATATTTAAAATTAATTAAATATTCTCAATTTAATTCGTTTAAAATTCAGGGTCGTTACAGACTTCCCCCCTTAAAAGAATTTCGTCCTCGAAATTACAAGTTAGGAAAAATGGTCCTTAACTCGTCTACTATTTTTCAACCTCTAATAGTTTTTATCAAATTTTTCAAAACAAATCTTTCTACTAAAGATTCGTTATCATTCCAACTAACTTTCTAAACCTTTCATAGTTTTCAAACAATATTGTTTTACTTCAAAATTCAAATCTAAATTCAAATTCAAATTTAAACTTTCAGAATTTTCTCAAAATTTTTTCTAACACCCGAAATTTTCGAAAAATTTCGCCAGCGTCTCCTTTGCGCGGCTAATACGGTACGACTACAAAACGTCCCTACGGACTCTCAGATTTCAAAAAGAAAAAGAAAAAGCCAAGCGGCTAGAGAAATAAGTCATCAAATCTCATATTATAATTCAAATACTTACCTTTTGTCGAGCAATTCAAATTTATCTTCAAAATCAAATCCAATTTCCTTTAATACACCTGTATATCTACTAGCCATGATATCTAGTTACAACATTCAAATCATTTTGCAAATTCTATTACAAAATTTTGATACTTATTTCTTATATCATCTTTACTTCATTATTGAAGTTACATATTCATATCCATTCAATTTTTCATTTCTAATCTCATTTGAATTCAATTCTCCATTTTAATTCTATTGGAATTCAATTTATCTTTTCTTTTATAATCATTGAATTTAATTCGTTCAATACCTTATCCATTTGGTCAATATTCAATTAGCTTCACTTACTCATTTTAGTTTAATACTTCACAAATTAAATTCAATTCTAGTTTTATTCACTTACAAATTCAAAATGAATTTTAACATTCAATTTCATTTTCTTGCACTTGCAATTGCAAATTTATTTGTTCATTCCCTAATTCATTCGTTTTCAATTTGAATCTCATTCCAATCAGATTTCAAATATTCTATAAGTTATCAACTTATTTACATCTTGATTTATACAATCATTTATACATTCCCATTCACAATTCCATTTTATTAAGGAATTTTATTTTCATTTATAAATTCATTTACAATTTATATTCACCATTTTATTCATATATGAATTCATCTCTTTATATTTCAATTCACATTTATAAATTTCATTCGTTAAATGGATTTTTATTTAAACTTTAAACTTTACAAGTTATCAACTTCATAATATTTCATAAATATTTTTATATAGTATTCCAGAGTCTTTTCAACCTTTTCAAAATCATTTTTGAAAACAATTCAATTTATCCCTTGAATTTCCAAAACAAAATCCAAATTTTCAAACAACTTCCATTTAAAACAATTTGGCAGCAATTACTCTTTTGGAAACCCGAAAATGAACACCGGTGATGCTGCAGTCATTACCGAAGTTATTTTCCAGCGACCGAAAAGAGTTAGAGCTTTTCATTCCTTCAGAATACTTTTCAAAACCTTTGAAATTCATTTTCAACTCCAAAAATGATTTAAACTTTCCAAATCTTCAAAATTTTCAAATTCTTTTCAAAACATTTCCAAATACTTCTCTGGAATTCCGTTTCAATTTACAATTCACATTTATAATTTACATTCTCAAATTTCATTTGTCTGTGAATTTTATTTCTTAACTTTGGAGTTACGATTTCAATTTCTTTTTCAATTTTATATAAAAATGATAACATTTCAATCTTATTACTTCCTAACAACCATGCAACCATATACTGTAATAATTTACAGAAAAATCATTTCTTTTATATACAAAAAAAAAATAGTTTTGGGCAAAATTATTTCATTCACCCTATTTAAAACAATATTGTGCCGAATTGTTCTATACAAGTGTTTAGAGATCCCTATCGATAGAGTTGTACGGACAATACCGACCAGAATCCATATACCACTCAACAAACCAATCATCACAATATAAAACAATTTTATATTCACTAACAAATACGCACTCGTATCTATTATTACACTCAACTCATTCTAGAGTACTACTGACTCTATCTCTAATGAGTAACACCCAACAGAGCAGGGTTGTCGCTTAACCATATGCTCTGATACCACGCTGTCACGTACCGGAAGAAGCGGTCACAACCGGTAGGCTTTGCAACCATCCCGGCCCCACCGTGGCTTACACTAGTACCCCAAACTTGCTTTTACGGCCAGCCTCTCGACTGTCACGACCTCTGCCTAACCAACCCATCACTCTCAGGGACATGTAGGGGTAAGAGTCCCCCGTTCGCCACCAAACCGCGAAGCGAGAATCCCCTATCATGCTGTAATATAGCAAGACTGGTGTGAGATCGTAAAATAGTTTATCTTTAAAATAAACAACAAAAAATTTTTAAAGTCAATTCGCAATGCTTTTTGGAAAATGAAACTACCATAAGACCTCCCACCACACACACAATGCAAACGCAGAATTGGAGGAGATTTCTTCTTATGATAGTCAAAGATGCTTACTACGCAAAATCAAATCATTTTTGATATTCTTATTAGTGCATAGTGTAGAAAACATTTCGAAAGTATAATATAAATCTTAGCCAGCATAGGCATTCCGCACTTATGCCTACTATAGCTACTATGTTCAATAGCAGGTTACCGCCACATTCCATAGCAGGTAATACAACTAAAACCGTACAAGTCGCGTATTGTTTCTTTGGATTTCCAACAAATGGTCAGGCTAAGGAACTTCCTTTTCCACGATGGGTACGTCCCTGGAATAGACGACCCGAGAAATAACCTAACATTACGGTTAGATCTCTGCCAACACAAGGCCGGGATACCTCTTCAAAAATAGGTAACTACTAACACGCGTATGTCATCCCCCGATCGTAACCAATCTTCCCGAGGATCCCCGATTTCCAACAAACCACATAGATAATAATGCAGCAACCACATAGGTTAAGTATCTGGGCTCCATACCATGATACCACCTCTATCCAGAAGGAATGACATACACTAAGGGGCGCTACTCCCTAGAACCTTGCTGCATCCTTCCTGTTTTGACCATTTCCGGGGTGTGAGGCTCGACGAAGTCTCGTCCACAAAGCTACGCTTTCTACAAAGCCATGCTTCGGGTCAAACAAAATGATCAACCTATGATCACAAAGATATAAGATCAAACAAATGATCATATCGCAAATGATCAAACACTGATCATTTCACAGCAACACTCAGTATGCCACGTTACCAAATTGGGATATATCGCTGATAAATTTCAACTACATAACCTCTGAGCTCGTACGTCTCAGAGAAGGGTGTTAAGCTAAGAGAATAAATTCTCCGCCACCAACAGAAATGTATTTGAAAGAAATCAGCTTTATATCTCAAATTGTAACGTCAGACACACAATCCATACAAGTCTGTTCCGGGATCGAACAGAACCGAAGGCACTTCTCACGAAGCCCTTGCATATTCGGATAAATTTCTAATCACGTCCGGACTTCCCGTCACTAAGGGTGATAAAACCTCTAAACCGGAGATCAGCCGATGTAGAGTAACTCGACGGTAATCCTTCCGTTTTCAAAAATATCCGGTCTTCATCACCGCTCTTCGAATGCAATTCATAACGACGTATCACATATTCGGAATGGGTTATACGACCCCTTGGTCCTTTCCCGGTTAACCCGAATAGTGAGCGTTTATTTAAAAACAAGTGTGGCATTCAAATTCATCCAATTTACAACAAATACACATTTAAAGGTAAATATTGATAGTCGGTTATTTAACTATCAATAAAGATGCGCAACATCATCAGATTCCAAATAAATTTCCAAATTATTTATTTTCAAAAATATCTTTACTAGATATAGAATTTCCACACTTAACCATTTGAAAACAATTTCAAATCAATTTCCACATTTCATTTTATCTTTGAAGATAAAATCTCAAAACAGTTCATTTCATATTGGAAAAGTATTTCCTTACTTATTTAATAATAAGTATTTCACAAATCTTTTATTTTCAACACTTGGAAAATATTCGATATACTTAAATCAATATTAAGTATATATTTCGTTCTTTAAGGAAACCATTTACTATAACAACATTTATTTGAGTCAAAACGAATGTTACGTAAAACATCGTTACGACGACTCAAAATCACTAGTATAGGGATTCGGATTTTAAGATAGATGTATAAATCCCAATACTATATAAAACATTTCCTTTCGAAAATCATTTACTATAACAACAGTGTTATAGTCCATCATTTCCTTCTTTCTCGAAAACGTCTATTTCAACAATAAATGTTGAAATCTATGATTTCGATTCATAATACAATTTAAAACATTTTAAAATGTTTAACTTCATTTTTAATATCACTTCTTCAAAAATAAATCCATTTTACTTAATAATATATTCACTGTCCAAAATCGTGAATATAATTCACTTAACCCAATTTCAATCATTTCTACACATTTTTATCTCAATAAAAATTCGCTATCCAAAATCACGAATATATCTTCTTTAAAAATCTTCTATATTTAATTTATCAAATTCAATCGATTTCGAATTTATAAACACGGTTATAAATTCTATTTCTATTTTAATAACAACCTCGACTTATAAATCTTCTTTTTATCAACTTCTATATTTTTACTTATCAAAATAAGTAATTTCGGATTTATAAACAACTTTTATAAATTTCAATTCTATTTATAAAAACTTCAATCCCAAATCAATTTCGATATTGATTTAAAAATTTATTTATCACTACCAAGTAAATTCCTCATTTTTTTCCTCAAATTATTCAATATTCTGTATTTAAAATGGATTCTTCAAATTGAAATCATTTTACATTGATTTCCCAATTTATTTCAATTTACCAATTAAATTTCTAGTTGGATTTCCAACTTATCTTCTTTTAATAAATTCCCTTTTAAGGAAATAAATTTCAATCGTTTCTTTCAATCTATTTAAAAATCCAAATTCTTAAATTAAATTCTTCAAATTATAATCATTATTTTACGAAATCCATTTAATTAACATTTTCACTTGATTCTGGTATTAATTCGATAAGATTATAAAAATTAACTTTTTATACTTTAAAAATTCCTTTCTTCAAAATTTATTCAATTTCTAAAATTTATTCACTTAGAAATTTCTATTTTGATTTCAAAAATTCAATTTCGTTTATTTTTGGAATCCAATGATATCAAACATCCATTCAGCTAAATTTTAGCTTTCAAACAATTTCCAGATACCAATTCAATAACATCAATAATCATTCACAGATTATCACATCATAGTAGAAATAAATTCAATCAATGTGAGGGGTCCAGTTGGATCCCTCCAACCTGTTTCCCTGCATCCAAAGACGTTAGCACAATACCAATTCCACTTCGAGGTGGAATATCGCGGTATATGGGTTTTATAAAAATATCCGCTTACTAACGGCGCAATAGGGTCTCATCCGCTATACGAGGCGGGAAATCAATCAATCCAATATATACATATGCCAATATGTATATATTGCTACATATATATAGATATATCCTACTATATCTAATATCACATCCAAATAGCAATCATATCAGTTCAATAACTGTAAAATCAAATTTCATTTGAGTGAGAAAAATCTCACCTTTGCCTTTATTTGCAATTCATTTCCATTCTCGGCTTGATTTCTTGATTTATAAACCTTGTACAAACAATTTTATACATTGATTAATATTCGACGTAATCGAATAACCAATTTTATTTCATTTTTAAAATTTAATTAACTAGTAATTTATTTTTAACTAATCAATTAAACTTCAGTAACTACCAAATTTTACTGTGTTATCAAATGTTTTACAACTTATTGTATATATATAAACCTGCATATATTATATTCTCAGTCACTACAAAAATATATACATATATATACTAAACTTTACTGAAATATAAAATTGTCTTCCTGTTCAATATATTTGTGATAAATAAATAAAATAAACAAAATTCCTCACCCCACAACTAACGGTCTTCCCCTAACGAGTGCTTCCTTCAGGCGAACTCCTCGCGCCTTCCAGCTTCGACGAACCCAAGAGCGACCAAGCTCTTCTCAAACTCGCGACTATCGAACCCCCTACGACATCGAACACACGACCGTTCCAGGCCATCGCGAAACCCTAGCTCTACCATTGCCTCGACATCGTGACGAATAGTAAGACGCGGCGCCTCCTCCTCTCGATCGCCCAGCTCCACTTGGCTCGCGACGCTGCCTCGAATCGCACGCGAGTTCACGAATCCTCCAAGCTCGAGCGATGCGGCGGCCTAGCAACGATCGCCGAGACCCCTATTGCTTCCTTCGATCGCGGTGCTTCTCCAAATCGCAAATCCAACTCGAATGGGTTTCGATTCGACTAGAACTGGGGACAAGGTCGATTTTTTTTTTCTTTCTCTGGTGATTTTCGAATGGCGCTTGGTTTGTTTTCGAACGGAAGGAGAGTTGCGTGGTGATTTTTTTTAAAATTGAGATGGAGGGATGGGTTACGTGATGGGTTGCCTGATTTTGTATCATGATTCCAGGCGCGTTTTAAGGGAAGAAAATGTGCCGATGATATTGACTTATTTGAATTTTTAAAATTAAATTGAATTTGATTAAATTCCAATGCGTTTAGGTGTCGTGTGCTCTCATAACGACCCTGATTAATACGAAATTTGAAATCCGGTAATAATTCGATATTACGGACCCAATGGAACTTGTTTCGTCGAATTTCGAGACTGTCTCCCGGAACGCTATTTTTTAAATATCAATTCGAACGATAAATTTTCAAAACAGTTTCAAACTCGATTCTGAAGTTTCTATTATCTTCAGTATCATCAATATAAATTTTAAAAGCTTTCAAAATATTTTTCTTCAAATGTAAATTGAAGATTTAAATTCTTATTCAACTTTCAATCGATTAAATTTTAAAGTTTAATCGCAGATTTCAAAATTATATCGGGGATTCAAATTAAATTATCGTTCAAATATTTAAAATTAATTAAATATTCTCAATTTAATTCGTTTAAAATTCAGGGTCATTAATTATTTAAACTTCAAAACTTAATCAAGTTATTCGAAAATAAGTTTCATCTTTGAAATTCCATTTCAAAAGCTTTTCACATTTAAACCGAAATTTCTAATTTCAAAATCAATTGAAATTTAAAATTTCAATTTCAAAACATCAAATTTAAATTATCTGTGACTTAACCGATTTCCACGTGAAATCAATATTTGTGTGTGTATGGTGTAGTCCAGGGGTTTCACTCACAATAGTGCACATCATACAATCATCACAGATCAGAATACAGAATATAGTTGATAAGCGATATAAACTATAACACCTATCATATAGATCACAGATATATATCATAGATAAGTAAATTACAAATCACAACATAAATCAGGATGTATCACAAAGCATCATATATCAGGGATATCAAACAATTCACATTCAATAGAATTCAAACATTCATAAGTAAGGTCAATTTATATCTGATTAATTCAAATCAGATTAATTTCTTATGAATATATTTCTAATCCTGGTTAATTAACTTCAAAAATTTACAAATCATCTTGATAAATTACTCTTTAATCATTTATTAATTAACCGTTAACAATAAATTAATTAACCTTTAATTATAATTCATCAATCTTTAATTATTTAAATAATTAATCCTTAATTATAAATTCCCCCATTTAATCGATTGTCTTCAATTAATAATTTAACCTTAATAAATTTATCATCATTAAATTAATCATTCTTAATTAATTACAACAAGTGATTATTAATTAACTTTAATTTATTAGAATATCCAACATTTATTACAATAAGTAATTAATCCCTTAATTACCTTCATTTAATAAATTAATCTTTAATTATTTATTAATCACATTTAATAAATTATCCTTAATTAATTACCTTAATTTAACACCTTGATAAATTTTCCTTTAATTATATTAGAGTAATTAACTTTAAATTTGGAATCAAACAATTATCTAAAATCCGTTAACTATGAATATGTTTTAACTTTGTTAAATATAAATTAGAGAAACTGATTAGTTCCCATATCTTCAAAACTTGTTTCTTCCTTGTTTTTAAACTTCAAAACTTTTGAAAAATCTTATTCCTTTGCAATTTAAATCTCATTTTTTTTTCAACTCTTTTTGTTTTGAATACACTTAAATATTAAACACTTTTAAGTTACTAAAATAATTACAAAACTTTATATATATATATTTTTTCCAACTCAGTTTCAAAATCAATTGGAATTCACATATTTAACTTTTATTTATAGACTAAATTTTCTTTGATTTTAAATTTAAAAACCAAAATTTAAAACTGTTACAGGTTTTAAAACCTGAACTAACTCCTACCCGAGCCTCCCTCTTCACACTCGAATCAAAGCGACACTTCCTCGCGAAAAACAGCTACCTGCTTCGAGTTCCCTCATCAAAATTCGAAACACATCAAAAAGAAAACAGCCTCACGAGATAACCACATCCCCCGTGCACGCACGAGAATTTGCTTCGAGCAAATTCGAGAATTCCCCGAGTCGCCTCCAAGTTCCTCCTCGTCTTCTCCAAAACTCAAAACCACGCCAAACTCTGACTACTCCAAACGTGCACGTGCACGTGCACCACCCATCCGATCACCTCCGATCCTCGCCGAAGCCTTCAGCAAATCAACGTTCATCTCGCCGAAACTTCCAACCATCCACCACCTTGAATTGGCGACGAAAACAAAATCGAGCTGTTCAACACCACATGGAACCCAAACTCCAGACCACAAATCTACACCACGCCAACGACTCCGGCCATCTGGGACCCCACCAGTCAACCCAAAGCTGCACCACATCCCAACGCATTGATCCCCCCTGGTCTCAATGATTCCGATCCACCATGGACGTAGCATGATCTCGAGATACGACAGCGACCAAAAAGCTTTCAAAAACCCTAAATCGTCTACAACTAAGCACATCGACGATCTAAAAATTCTCCCATTATTTTCCCCTTAATCTACATCCTTCAGACTACTCTCAACCTCGAGCACGACATCTCCGAGTTCACCGTTCACCAGAAAAACTCAAAGATCCATTTTCTGGTCAACTTCGAATTATACCCTCGATCCCAAACTAAAAATCGTGATTTTAGTTTTAAAATTCATGTTTTTAAATGTTGTTTCAGATCCTAACCCTGAAACAATGAATCGTGATATTTAAATTTCACTTATTTTTAAAACTTGATCATTTAGTCTGGTTTCCAGTTGAAAATCTAAAGTTATTTTTAACATAAGTAACATTCTAAACTAAAGTTTGTGATTAAACAAACGAGTTTCACTTGAATCTTAAATTTAAACAGAGTCAAGGTAAAAAAAAGGTTTTGAATTTAAATCAAAACTAAAAAAAACTGTAAGTTATAAACAGAGAGTATTCTGGGAAACAACATGCATACACATCCAGGAAACAACATTGTAAATACACAAACATACTTACGAATATACTCGATACAATATTTAAAACAGAGATTAACAGACAACCAGAATCATACTTAAGATTTTTAAAAGAATGTTACTCACCTGAACTTAGATTGAACAGAGCCTTCTTGTTTTGTTGATGATGATTGTTTTGAACTAGTGGCTGTTGGTTGTTTTCTAGTTGTAGCTTTTCTTTTCTTTCTCTATATTGATGATGATTGTTTTCATTCTTTTCTCAGTTTTGTAATGGACGAATTAAGAGAAGGCTGATATAGAGGAGAGAGTGTACAGGCTATATCATATTTGTACAACATGTTTTGCCTTACGAGCATTAAATGACTTTGCCTATATTGTACACTTACATACCTATTTAAATATATTTTTTGTTTACTTTGTTTCCTTTACTTTCGGCTGAGAGATGATATAGGTATGTTGCATTAAATGAAATGGTCCTTTTATCTTTATGCTTTTGTTCTTAAGTTTAAGATGTTTTACTTATTTGTTTGAATGTGTTCTACTCTCTACTTGAATATATTTTATATTTTGTTTAGTTGCTAGAATTTATTTTTAAATGTGTTTTTGTTTTAATGTGGTTTATACTATTTATATTGCTTTGTTACTTTACAATATAATTGAATTTCTAATTTATTCTATTTCAAACATTTACTTCTATTTTAACTTAAATATTTTCTAAACCATCAATAATAAATTCAAAATTATTTATTATTATTATTTATATTTTAAACCATTTATCTAAGATTCAAATCACCTATATATATAATATTTTAAAATTAAATGGTTTAACAAATTTTAATTTGGATCCGGGGAAACTCGCTCCAATATTCTAATTAAATTAACAAATTTTTATCCAAAAAATTATTTTAATTACTCAATTTAATTCAAAAATCCAATAAATTATTAATTTAAATAAATTTAAATTTCGGGGTCGTTACAAACTTCCCCCCTTAAAAGAATTTCGTCCTCGAAATTCGCAGGCACGAAACAAAGACAGAGATAGATAGATTCGATCTCCTATAATCCCTCAAACTTACGATATGGATTCCGAATTCAAGTCGGAATATCACAAAATACATACCAATTTGTCCCTCTTCGGACTTCGATACAAGAAATACAATAGAATTTCAAAATTTGGTTTCAAACGAAATCGGTTTATTGATTTAATTCAATTTAAATTTTCCAATTCAAATTCATTAAAGTTTAAATCAAAAGGCTGATAAGAAACCGATGGAGATACGAAGTAAGAATTTTCTACAACGATTCGTAGAGCCATCATCACACCGGAACTTCTTCTTGTAGCAGATACAAATAAATCATAAGAATTTGGAATCGAATCAAAGGAGCTTGATAAGAAAGTTATTTCCACTGTTGTAGGGTATTGACATTTGTAGTCGTATTCCCCTCCCCTATCTCGTCCTCTTCTTGTACTCATACTCACTATCAGTGGATAGTAAGCGAATTTACTGAGACGTTCGAACAGATATCTTAGGGATTACTCATTCTAGAGTTTACTTCACTCTATCGCTAATGAGCTACTTAACATGTTATACTCCTGAGCTAAAGTTCAACCTTAGCTCTGATACCAAATGTAACGTCCCAAATTTTCGCGTTCGAAAATCGACATCCATACTTTACATCGTACTCGAATGCCGTAGGTTCGACCGTTCAAATCCGAGTCGCCGGAGCTTATAACAACATTAAGTAAATAACACAGCGGAATAAATGAATAATACATTGATATACAATATCTGATACAACAGAGTGATCAAAGAATATCAATATACATCGGAGATATGATACAACAAATAGCAGCGGAAAAGAAAACGATAGATAACATCAGCAGCGGATAATCTCTATCTTCAAAGCACCTATCCAGATATAGCTCGAACTCCCAATAATGATGCACAAAGATAAGCAAGTGCAGTCCATATCCAAAGATTGAACTAGCTCCAGATAATCTACTAAATCTGAATATCTGAAAAACCCAACTCTAAACTGCTCGTGTAGAAAAATTTTGAGCATCCAGAGTTTAGGAAAGAAACAATAAACTCCGGATCAGTCATGGGACTGGTGTGAGCAACAAAAACAGTTTATCTTTAAAAACGAACAACAAAAGAATTTTAAAGTCAATTCGCAATGCTTTTTGGAAAATGAGACTACCATAAGACCTCCCGCCACACACACAATGCAAACGCAGAATTGGAGGAGATTTCTTCTTATGATAGTCAAAGATGCTTACTACGCAAAATCAAATCATTTGATATTATTACTAGTGCATAGTGCAGAAACACATTTCGAAAGTAGAATATAAATCTTAGCCAGCATAGACATTTCGCACTTATGCCTACTATAGCTACCATGTTCAATAGCAGGTTACCACCACATTCCATGGCAGGTAATACAACTAAAACCGTACAAAGTTCGTATTTGGAAGATGGATTTCCAACAAATGGTCAGGCTAAGGAACTTCCTATTCCACGAAAGAAACGCCTCTGGCGGGACGCTCCGAGAACCAACTGTTCTCTGCCAAACAAGGCCGGCAACCCCTTTTCCCAAGGGATAAAAGAAACCTCAGATATGCCACCCCCGGTCCTTTGGGACCTTTAACCGAGGCGCCTCGAATCCAACATCACACGTCATAAATAAAGTGTGTCCACATGAGTAAGTATCTGGGCTCCATACCATGATACTACCCTTTTCCAGAAGGAATGGTCATACCCTAGGGGAGCTACCCCTGAAAACCTTGCCGCACGATTCCTGTTTCGACCATTACCGGGTTGTGAGGCTTGACGAAGTCTCGTCCACAAAGCTACGCTTTTTCAAAAAGCCACGCTTTGGGTCAACAGATGATCAACCTATGATCACAAAGATAAATGATCAAACAAATGATCATATCACAAATGATCAAACACTGATCATCACACAACAACACTCAGCATGCCACATTACCAAATTGGGATATATCGCTGATAAATTTCAACTACATAACCTCTGAGCTCGTACGTCTCAGAGAAGGGTGTTAAGCTAAGAGAATAAATCCTCCGCCACCAAACAGATATGTATTTGAAAGAAATCTGCTTTATATCTCAAAGTGTAATGTCAGACATGTAACCATACAAGTCTGTTCCGGGATCGAACAGAACCGAAGGCACTTCTCACGAAGCCCTTGCAAATCCGGATAATTTCCAATCACGTCCGGACTTCCTGTCACAAAAAGAGTGATATAAATCTCTATACCGGAGCAACTCAGTGCAGAGACATTCGACAGGTTGTCCTTTCATTTTCGAAAATATCCGGTCTTCATCACCGGTCTTCAAATGCCATCCATATACGACGTATCACTATTCGGAATGGGTTATATGACCCAAAGGTCTTTTCCCGGCTAACCCGAATAGTGAGCGCAATATTTAAAAACATATGGATATTGGGATTTCAATTAAGTCACAACTTAAACCCAAACTTCTTTTTTCAAATGGTTTAACAAATTACCATTTTAATCTTTTTTAAACAAAAAGATTCATTTACAGATTTTTCCAAATAAATTCTCATTTCAATTTGATTAACTCGTTAAATCTTTAAATCAAAGATTTAACTTATAGTTTTCAAAACAATTTCATTTCTAATGGGTTAAACAAAACATCATTTTAAATCTATTAAAAATAAACAGATTTAATTCATAGCTTTCAAAAAAAGAATTCATTCATAGCCTTTTAAAACATTTCAATTTCATTTTAAATTTGAAACCTTTCAACACAAATTGGAAGTTCACTTCTTATATGAAAGCTGTTATTATTTGAAAACAAATAGTTTTCGTTTAAGAAAAATCCAATTATATTTACACAAGTTAAAACCCTTTAATTTTATTCACATTCCAAAATCAATACTTTTTAAAATGGTTTAACTCATATATAACAGGTATAAAATCTCTAATCCCTATTTTCAAATCATAGAGTTCAATTTTCAAATCTTGAATTTAAGTTTAAATCAAATTATTTAAACTTCAAAACTTAATCAAGTTATTCGAAAATAAGTTTCATCTTTGAAATTCCATTTCAAAAGCTTTTCACATTTAAACCGAAATTTCTAATTTCAAAATCAATTGAAATTTAAAATTTCAATTTCAAAACATCAAATTTAAATTATCTGTGACTTAACCGATTTCCACGTGAAATCAATATTTGTGTGTGTATGGTGTAGTCCAGGGGTTTCACTCACAATAGTGCACATCATACAATCATCACAGATCAGAATACAGAATATAGTTGATAAGCGATATAAACTATAACGCCTATCATATAGATCACAGATATATATCATAGATAAGTAAATTACAGATCACAACATAAATCAGGATGTATCACAAAGCATCATATATCAGGGATATCAAACAATTCACATTCAATAGAATTCAAACATTCATAAGTAAGGTCAATTTATATCTGATTAATTCAAATCAGATTAATTTCTTATGAATAAATTTCTAATCCTGGTTAATTAACTTCACAAATTTACAAATCATCTTGATAAATTACTCTTTAATCATTTATTAATTAACCGTTAACAATAAATTAATTAACCTTTAATTATAATTCATCAATCTTTAATTATTTAAATAATTAATCCTTAATTATAAATTCCCCCATTTAATCGATTGTCTTCAATTAATAATTTAACCTTAATAAATTTATCATCATTAAATTAATCATTCTTAATTAATTACAACAAGTGATTATTAATTAACTTTAATTTATTAGAATATCCAACATTTATTACAATAAGTAATTAATCCCTTAATTACCTTCATTTAATAAATTAATCTTTAATTATTTATTAATCACATTTAATAAATTATCCTTAATTAATTACCTTAATTTAACACCTTGATAAATTTTCCTTTAATTATATTAGAGTAATTAACTTTAAATTTGGAATCAAACAATTATCTAAAATCCGTTAACTATGAATATGTTTTAACTTTGTTAAATATAAATTAGAGAAACTAATTAGTTCCCATATCTTCAAAACTTGTTTCTTCCTTGTTTTTAAACTTCAAAACTTTTGAAAAATCTTATTCCTTTGCAATTTAAATCTCATTTTTTTTCAACTCTTTTTGTTTTGAATACACTTAAATATTAAACACTTTTAAGTTACTAAAATAATTACAAAACTTTATATATATATATTTTTTCCAACTCAGTTTCAAAATCAATTGGAATTCACATATTTAACTTTTATTTATAGACTAAATTTTCTTTGATTTTAAATTTAAAAACCAAAATTTAAAACTGTTACAGGTTTTAAAACCTGAACTAACTCCTACCCGAGCCTCCCTCTTCACACTCGAATCAAAGCGACACTTCCTCGCGAAAAACAGCTACCTGCTTCGAGTTCCCTCATCAAAATTCGAAACACATCAAAAAGAAAACAGCCTCACGAGATAACCACATCCCCCGTGCACGCACGAGAATTTGCTTCGAGCAAATTCGAGAATTCCCCGAGTCGCCTCCAAGTTCCTCCTCGTCTTCTCCAAAACTCAAAACCACGCCAAACTCTGACTACTCCAAACGTGCACGTGCACGTGCACCACCCATCCGATCACCTCCGATCCTCGCCGAAGCCTTCAGCAAATCAACGTTCATCTCGCCGAAACTTCCAACCATCCACCACCTTGAATTGGCGACGAAAACAAAATCGAGCTGTTCAACACCACATGGAACCCAAACTCCAGACCACAAATCTACACCACGCCAACGACTCCGGCCATCTGGGACCCCACCAGTCAACCCAAAGCTGCACCACATCCCAACGCATCGATCCCCCCTGGTCTCAATTATTCCGATCCACCATGGACGTAGCATGATCTCGAGATACGACAGCGACCAAAAAGCTTTCAAAAACCCTAAATCGTCTACAACCAAGCACATCGACGATCTAAAAATTCTCCCATTATTTTTCCCTTAATCTACATCCTTCAGACTACTCTCAACCTCGAGCACGACATCTCCGAGTTCACCGATCACCAGAAAAACTCAAAGATCCATTTTCTGGTCAACTTCGAATTATACCCTCGATCCCAAACTAAAAATCGTGATTTTAGTTTTAAAATTCATGTTTTTAAATGTTGTTTCAGATCCTAACCCTGAAACAATGAATCGTGATATTTAAATTTCACTTATTTTTAAAACTTGATCATTTAGTCTGGTTTCTAGTTGAAAATCTAAAGTTATTTTAACATAAGTAACATTCTAAACTAAAGTTTGTGATTAAACAAACGAGTTTCACTTGAATCTTAAATTTAAACAGAGTCAAGGTAAAAAAAAGGTTTTGAATTTAAATCAAAACTAAAAAAACTGTAAGTTATAAACAGAGAGTATTCTGGGAAACAACATGCATACACATCCAGGAAACAACATTGTAAATACACAAACATACTTACGAATATACTCGATACAATATTTAAAACAGAGATTAACAGACAACCAGAATCATACTTAAGATTTTTAAAAGAATGTTACTCACCTGAACTTAGATTGAACAGAGCCTTCTTGTTTTGTTGATGATGATTGTTTTGAACTAGTGGCTGTTGGTTGTTTTCTAGTTGTAGCTTTTCTTTTCTTTCTCTATATTGATGATGATTGTTTTCATTCTTTTCTCAGTTTTGTAATGGACGAATTAAGAGAAGGCTGATATAGAGGAGAGAGTGTACAGGCTATATCATATTTGTACAACATGTTTTGCCTTACGAGCATTAAATGACTTTGCCTATATTGTACACTTACATACCTATTTAAATATATTTTTTGTTTACTTTGTTTCCTTTACTTTCGGCTGAGAGATGATATAGGTATGTTGCATTAAATGAAATGGTCCTTTTATCTTTATGCTTTTGTTCTTAAGTTTAAGATGTTTTACTTATTTGTTTGAATGTGTTCTACTCTCTACTTGAATATATTTTATATTTTGTTTAGTTGCTAGAATTTATTTTTAAATGTGTTTTTGTTTTAATGTGGTTTATACTATTTATATTGCTTTGTTACTTTACAATATAATTGAATTTCTAATTTATTCTATTTCAAACATTTACTTCTATTTTAACTTAAATATTTTCTAAACCATCAATAATAAATTCAAAATTATTTATTATTATTATTTATATTTTAAACCATTTATCTAAGATTCAAATCACCTATATATATATAATATTTTAAAATTAAATGGTTTAACAAATTTTAATTTGGATCCGAGGAAACTCGCTCCAATATTCTAATTAAATTAACAAATTTTTATCCAAAAAATTATTTTAATTACTCAATTTAATTCAAAAATCCAATAAATTATTAATTTAAATAAATTTAAATTTCGGGGTCGTTACAAACTTCCCCCCTTAAAAGAATTTCGTCCTCGAAATTCGCAGGCACGAAACAAAGACAGAGATAGATAGATTCGATCTCCTATAATCCCTCAAACTTACGATATGGATTCCGAATTCAAGTCGGAATATCACAAAATACATACCAATTTGTCCCTCTTCGGACTTCGATACAAGAAATACAATAGAATTTCAAAATTTGGTTTCAAACGAAATCGGTTTATTGATTTAATTCAATTTAAATTTTCCAATTCAAATTCATTAAAGTTTAAATCAAAAGGCTGATAAGAAACCGATGGAGATACGAAGTAAGAATTTTCTACAACGATTCATAGAGCCATCATCACACCGGAACTTCTTCTTGTAGCTGATACAAAGAAATCAAAAGAATTTGGAATCGAATCAAAGGAGCTTGATAAGAAAGTTATTTCCACTGTTGTAGGGTATTGACATTTGTAGTCGTATTCCCCTCCCCTATCTCGTCCTCTTCTTGTACTCATACTCATTATTAGTGGATAGTAAGCGAATTTACTGAGACGTTCGAACAGATATCTTAGGGATTACTCATTCTAGAGTTTACTTCACTCTATCGCTAATGAGCTACTTAACATGTTATACTCCTGAGCTAAAGTTCAACCTTAGCTCTGATACCAAATGGAATGTGGCGGTAACCTGCTTTGATACCAAATGTAACGATCCGGATTTTCGCGTTCGAAAATCGACATCCATACTTTACATCGTACTCGAATGTCATAGATTCGACCGTTCAAATCCGATTCGCCGGAGCTTATAACACAGTTAAGTAAATAACACAGCGGAATAAATGAATAATACATTGATATACAATATCTGATACAACAGAATGATACAATGAATATCAATATACATCAGAGATATGATACAACAAATAGCAGCGGAATAGAAAACGATAACACCAGCAGCGGAATAGAATGTCTCCAAGATAAGCAACGTCAGTCCATGAACTCCAAGAACTGAACTAGCTCCAGATAATCTACTAAACCTGAATATCTGAAAAACCCAACTCTAGACTGCCCGTGTGGAAAATAGTGGGCACCCAGCGTTTAGGAAGGGAACAATAAACTCCGGATCAGTCATGGGACTGGTGTGAGCAACAAAAACAGTTTATCTTTAAAAACAAATAGCAAAAGAATTTTAAACATTGAAATCCGCAATGCTTTTCGAAAATGAAACTACCATAAGACCTCCCACCACACACACAATGCAAACGCAGACTTGGAGGAGATTTCTTCTTATGTTAGTCAAAGATGCTTACTACGCAAAATCAAATCATTTCGATATTATTATTAGTGCATAGTGTAGAAAGTATTTCGAAAATAGAATATCAATCTTAGCCAGCATAGGTACCATTATAGTATGCCTGCTATAGCTTCCATATTAGATGGCAGGTTCTACAACTAATACCGTACAAAGTTCGTATTGGAAGATGGATTTCCAACAAATGATCGGCTAAGGAACTTCCTTTTCCACGATGGGTACGTCCCTGGAATAGACGACCCGAGAAATAACCTAACATTACGGTTAGATCTCTGCCAACACAAGGCCGGGTTACCTCTGCAAAAATAGGTAACTACTGACACGCGTATGCCATCCCCCGATCGTCACCGATCTTCCCGAGGATCCCCGATTCGCAACAAACCACATAGTAAAAATGCAGCAACCACATATGTTAAGTATCTGGGCTCCATACCATGATACCACCTTTATCCAGAAGGAATGGCATACACTAAGGGGCGCTACTCCCTAGAACCTTGCCGCATCTTTCCTGTTTTGACCATTTCCGGGGTGTGAGGCTCGACGAAGTCTCGTCCACAAAGCTACGCTTTGTCACAAAGCCATGCTTCGGGTCAAACAGATGATCAACCTATGATCACAAAGATATAAGATCAAATAAATGATCATATCGCAAATGATCAAACACTGATCATCACACAGCAACACTCAGCATGCCACATTACCAAATTGGGATATATCGCTGATAAATTTCAACTACATAACCTCTGAGCTCGTACGTCTCAGAGAAGGGTGTTAAGCTAAGAGAATAAATTCTCCGCCACCAAACAGAAATGTATTTGAAAGAAATCGGCTTTATATCTCAAAGTGTAATGTCAGACATGTATCCATACAAGTCTGTTCCGGGTTCGAACAGAACCGAAGGCACTTCTCACGAAGCCCTTGCAATTTCGGATAACTTTCAATCACGTCCGGACTTCCCGTCACAAAAGAGTGATATAAATCTCTATACCAGCGCGACTCAGTGCAGAGACATTCGACAGGTTGTCCTTTCATTTTCGAAAAATATCCGGTCTTCAACACCGGTCTTCAAATGCTATCCATATACGACGTATCACTATTCGGAATGGGTTATATGACACAATTGTCTTTTCCCGGCTAACCCGAATAGTTAGCGCAATATTCAAAAACAAATGGATAATGGGATTTCAATTAAGTCACAATTTTAAACCCAAACTTCTCTTTTCAAATGGTTTAACAAATTACCATTTTAATCTTTTAAACAAAAGATTCAATTCACAAAGTTCACTTAATTTCACAAAGATTCATTCACAGATTTTCCCAAATCGATTTCCATTTCAATTTAATTAATTCGTTAAATCTTTAAATCAAAGATTCAACTTATAGCTTTCAAAACAATTTCATTTCTAATGGATTAAACAAATCATCATTTTAAATCTGTTAAAAATAAACAGATCTAATTCATAGCTTTTAAAAAGAATTCATTCATAACTTGGAAAATCCATTTTTCAATTCACTTGAAATTCCTTTAATTTAACTGGAATTTCATTTCTTATCTGAAAGCTTTTATCATTTTAAAACAAACAGTTTCATTTCAGAAAATCTGATTCATTTATACGAGTTAAGGTTCTTGGTTTAAATTCAAATTCCCAACTTATACTTTTAAAATGGTTTAATTTATACAAACACATTTATATCATCTTTAATCCCTAGTTTCAAATCATATGATTCAATTTCAAACTTGAATTCAAATTTAAATCAAATTATTTAAATTTTCAAAACTCGATTAAGTTATTCAAAATAACTTTTATCTTTGAAATCCCATTTCAAAAGCTTTTCACTTTTTATTTTAAACCCAAATTTCAAATTTCAAAATCAATTGAAATTAAATTTCAATTTCAAAAACATCAAATTTAAATTATCTGTGACTTAACCGATTTCCACGTGAAATCCATATTGGTGTGTGTATAAGTGTGGTCCAGGGGTTTAACACATTAGTGCAACATCAATCATCACATAACAAAATACAGGATATAGTTGATAAACGATATAAACTATATCGCTTATCGTTTAGGCACAGATCACAGATATATAAATATCACAGATAATAAATTACATCACAGATTAAAACACAAATCAGGATATATTACAAATCATCACATATCAGGAAATACCAAACAATTTAACATTCAATAGAATCTAAACATTCACAAGTGAATTTATTAATCAACTAATTAATTTAAATCAGATGTATCAATTTATTAATCCGGGTTAATTATCATAATTTAATCACAAATTATTTGAAGTAAATCTTACTTTCAAAATTTATTAGTTAATCTCTAATTATTAACTAAGCATTCTTAATTAATGAATCAATTAAATCTTTAATTATTGAATTAATTTTAATTAATCACCGTTATTAATTGATCCTTTGATTTTTAACAATCAATTCATTCAAATTTCAAATCATTATTCAATAAATTACATTAAGTAATCATCTATTAATTACTTCATTAATTTAGCTTTTATCATTTTATAAACTAACTTTTTTAAACATCTTAAATTACACATTTAAAAACACTTTGCCATGAAGAGGATTTTAAATCAAAACTCTTTAAATTCAAATATTTAAATTTATTAAAAGTATTTAAATTTTTAAACTTTTTCTTTTATTTCAAAATCTGATTCTTTAAAACATTTGATTAACTCAGTCTTAACATTAATTATATTTTTAAATAAATGATTTAAAAATTATTCAAACTGAACTGTTCACCACTGGAAACAAATGCAACCCGAGACAATCGCTTATCTTCCCGACCAAAACCCTACTCTACTTCGAGTCAGTCACAAAATCACCCCGAGAAAACTCGCGTCACCATCTGTTTCTTCCTTTCCTTCTTTTTTTTTCTTTTTAAAATCTTGCTTCGTTTTAAATCTGGAAACATTTATCACTCGCGTTCCTACCCAGTAATTACTCGAGTACTGCTTCGAGAATTTCACGTATATCCCCGTGCTAAACTTCGAGCTTCCCTCCTCTTCTCTCATCTTCGAGAAAAACACCCACCACTTCGAGTCACTCACACTTCTTTCCCGAGCCAGGACTTCTTCTCCATCCTAATTCGCAACCACCTGATACAACGTTTGCACGTGTACGTGCACAACTACCAGAATCACCAACCACCTCCGACGAACCCTCCATCACATCAAACATCATCGTGGCAACCTCCACTGAGCACCAAAACACCCTCACTTGCCTCGAATCAAAAATCGAGCTTCCCAGTAAAACTGGAGACAACTGCCACGTCCAAATCTTCCTCGAAGTCACATCTCTGACCACCGATAAATCTCGCCACTCCGGTCATCGACGCGTCTACCCCCTAGCTTCCACTTCCCATACTCTCGCACCACTCGATCCTTTGGTGATGACGAACGAGAAGAGTTTATGATTGCATTTAAAACTAGGTTTAAATTGTAAATTGGGTCGCCGCCCTCGCCACGGCGAACTGGAACTTCTCCCATTATTTTCCTCGAGTCTCCGTTCATCCCTCCACGTCTCGACTGAATCTCGAGAGCTCCCCGACCATCGATCGCCAGAAATTGCCAAGAAATCATTTTACGTTCAATTCCGAAATTCTCGTGATTCACTCAACTAAAAAATGTGATTTTTCTTTTAAAAATCATTATTCGTGATAACGTTCCAAATGATATACCTGAAACTAGAATCTATGATGTTTGAATTTTAACTTGATTTGAATTTTGACTGTATTTTCACTTTCTAGAAGAAAACTTTAATTTATTTTGCTTGAACTTATTTTTAAAACTTAAAACATGATTACATAAACATGTTTTGTTTGAATCCTGAAACCTTAAGAGGATTAGAGAGAGTGAATTTGAATTTTGAATAGGTTTGGTAGCCTGTCAACTAAGAACAAAGAAGTGCACAGATATGCTTACACACAATCTACATTCATACGCAACCATGCAGGCATATTGACAATCATTCTAGAGCATCATCAATACAATATCAAAGAATATAGGCAAATGAAAGTAGGATTTGCTCACCTGTTTCAGAAGGAAGAAGAACAGAGAAAGAACAGAACTTTGTTGTTTAAATCTGAGATTTGGGTTGATCTTGAGTTTCCAAATTTTAAACTGAAGCTTTGCATTGCTTTTGTTTTATCATTTCAGATTTAACTCAAGTTGTAGCTGTTTGCTTGATGGAATTGAAATGAAAAGCTTTGATCTTTAAAAACTGAGAAGTTGTTTGCTTTAATATTTTTTTTCTTTCTTTCTTCAGTTTTGAAATGGAACGAACTGGAATGAAGTGAAGAGGAGATGTATAAAAAGTGAAAGCTTACTTGATATATGAGATAGAAGTGTACAGGTGATGTTGTATTTCTCTGTACTATACTAAGCATGGCTGATGCATAGGGGGTGTATATGGCGATGTCTGTTCGTACCATAAGCATGCTTTGTACTTATATTTATTTGTTTGCCTTGTTTGTTTACAATTTCTGTTGGTGGCTGAAATGATTTGTTATGGTGGCTGATGGATCTACTTTGGTGGCTACAGCTTTGTTTAATTTTTTTTTATCTTGCCTACACTTGTTTGTATATACTTTTGTTTCTTTAGTCTTGTTTATGTACTTATTCCTTTATGTACATGTATATTTAGTTTTGTTTGTTTGTACATTACTTAATTGCTTATATTTATATTTATAACTTCAAATTGACTCATATATGTTCAAACACATATATATTCACATATATACAATTCTTAAAGTTTAAATGATTTATACTGAATTTATTTAAATTTGGGGAAACTCGAATTAATTAATCAATTAATTTTACAGATTTTATTCAAAAATTCATTTAATTATTAATTTAACTCCAAAATTCAATAAATTATTAATTTAAATTAAATTAAAATCTGGAGTCGTTACAAACTTCCCCCCTTAAAAGAATTTCGTCCTCGAAATTCGCAGGCACGAAAATAACGCAGAGATAGATAGATCCGATCTCCTATAATTCCTCAAACACAAGATACGGATTCCGAATTCAAGTAGGAATATCTCAGAATACATACCAATTTATCCCTCTTCGGACTTTGGTATTCACAAGAAATTTCAATAGAATTTCAAAATTTGGTTTTCAAACGAAATCGTTTTATTGATTAAATTCAAATTTTAGCTTCATATCCTATTAATCAATTTAACTCAATTTAAAATTTTCAATTTCAAATTCATTAAAGTTTAAATCAAAAAGCTGATAAGAAATCGATGAATATACGAAGTAAAATCTTCTACAACAATTCGTAATGTGACGACCGCCCATGACCCCTGCACCGAATCTAAAGATAGAGCGCTGTAAAGTGTGCCAGGCGACCATGGACGATTGTCAAGGTAAGATTTAAAACAACAGAATCTATCGTATTACTCACAGCGCATGGACAAAATACAATAGAACATATGTATAGTGAAGCTTTACAGAACAAAATGACATCATATAAAACTCCATAATAGTTGAATACAAGCATCCACATAGTCAATACATCCAGCCTCACTACATATCTCTCAGAGAATACAAAACAGCGGAATATCCAGTACATATAATAAGAAGATAATATGCAACCCTCTAGCTCGTCTTCGATATCGGCGTCGTGAGAAGAGAACAGCACCTGTCACCTGCTACCTAGTCTGCCCGTCCCAAAATGGACGAACAGCCCAAGGCAATAAGAATTAAAACATAAAGCCTTGAGTCAGACAACAGTCTTAGTGAGCAGTAAATTAACTAACAACATACCAAAAGAGCATAAAGGAAAAGGAATAGGAATACAACCCTCCCACTCCAACCTCATTCTACAGTGATAGCCCCCAGACACACACTAAGCAGAAGCAAACATAGCAGAGCATACAATTTAAAGTAAAGCTACTATCACTCGAGTCAAGGGCGATGTTTTCCAAGTACCAAGGCCTAAATCAGATAAGCACCCAGAAAATACCGCTCTTGAGTCCGAAATGACGTTACAACCAAACATCCATGACTCTGGCTATCACTGTTATCCTTGCTTCGATATCGCCGTTAATTGAATGACCGGCACATTCTTTCAGCCGTCCGTCAAGGGCTAATGGAAACCCCAGTTCTAGACATAACTCCCGCACGTCGTCGCAGCCCGTGCCTAGGACTATCGAATCTGCCCAGAGTACTCGACCATCAACAGTTGGCCGTTGGGACTATCGAATCTGCCCAAACGTACTCTTGCTTAGAGCATGCTAGAACCTTCAACAACGATGCTATCCAAGCCTCCTAGTCATCCTCCTCGACGACTATTCTCATATCCATTCATTATCCTCAACTCGAATCATATCACCGAGTTATCAACATGCTTGGAATGATCCCGTCTGGATTAGACCAAGTCTTCATCACATGATTGCCTCGCTTCATTACATCCTCGCAAAGCCTCATCTCATCATCACATCATCAAATCTATGCATAAGAACTTCATCATCCCGCTACATATGCCACGAGCAGCTTTCCCAATTCAAGAGCCTTTCCCTTAGCTTTTGAATCACCTTCGATCTAAATCTAATCATCAATCATCTAGTTCATAACAATCAATCAAATCAAACATCAATCCAAGCAATCAAGCATTCAAAAATGATCTAAGTAGACAATTATAACAATAATGGCATTTTCGTAATTAAAGAGTTGAAAGTCCAATAAGCATGAAAACATGGATTATATCTCTACAAACTTGATGAATGAACTTGCATAGGTTATCATATGATAAAATGGATGTAACATCATCATGAACAATGGATCTATATGGATCTACACTTTGGATGAAGAAAATGCATGGAAATTTCTATTTTAACACCAAATCGAGCCAACAATCCGATATACTCCTTTGGATCCGTGTGAGAGATAATCACCACTCACCAAATCACCTAAACAAACCCAAATCAACACGCTTCAGATCTGGACAGCGAAGGATCAAGCTTGATCTATCACGAATCCGCTTCAAACGAAGAAATCTCTCTTGAAAAGATGAAGATCTTCAACTTTAGCTCTTGAATCTTCAATCTTGATCTTTGATTTGGATGGAAGGAAGCACTAGATTAGAGTGGAGAAAAGAAGTGAAGAAGTGTAGAAGTCAAGCTCTCAAAATGGCAGCACTTCGTCGCTTCAAAATCCGGATCCCAAAAATGAAGAGAAGCTCTCCTATTTATAGCTGAAATCCTTATCTCGTCTGTCTCCATGAGTCGTTTACGACTCACGACTCAAAGCCCTACGACTCAACGACTTAACACACTTCAGCCTATGACTCACGACAAATCAGTTATCTCCTAAGTCGTCCTCGACTTATAGTATGCGCCTACGACTCACCAGACCCCCTGTCTACGACTTAAATGCGCACGCCTTACTTGGTTAGACGACTCAACTACTAACTCGTATACGACTCATCACAATGGCTACGACTCATCCACTTGCGCGAGTTATCACCTACGCGCGACTCAACAGCTTACGACTCATCCCTTAACTCGTCCACGACTTAACTGTTAGACAAGATAACCCATTCTACGACTCATCAAACAACAGGGATACGACTCATCAGATAACAGGGTACGACTCATCAGATGACTTGGGTACGACTCATCAGATGACTTGGGTACGACTCATCAGATGACTTGGGTACGACTCATCAGATGACTTGGGTACGACTCATCACCTTAACTCGGTCACGACTTAACTGCTACAACTTAAGCCTTATCTCGCCCAGTCCTTAAGTCGCGCCTACCCCTTAAGTCGTTCAAACGACTTATCCTTACACCCTTAACTAGCCAAACCTCTGAGTCGCTCCTATCCCCTAAGTCGTATACGACTCACGACTTACACTAAGTCGTTCACGACTCAGGACTTAGCATTTTCGCCTAAAATCTGAAATGGCTCAAAAACTCTAAAATTCCAGACTTTGTCGAACTTGTCGATCCGTAAAAATACGGGTCGTTACATTCTCTCCCCCTTAGGAATTTCGCCCCCGAAATTCCAAACAAACAAAGCAATCGAAGACTATTCTGTACGCCTACCAACCATAACAATCATCAAACCATGCATCCAATTCTAGCTTAGCGTACAGAATTCTAAGACTTAGAACAAGTTACAATGTTGTTAGATGATACGACACCTTAGGGCCATACCTCGAAGAGTTCAGGATGAGCTGCCTTCATCCTCTCTTCCACCTCCCACGTACAGTCGTTATCATCGTCACTCCATTGTATCTTGAGCAATTTAACTACCTTTCTCCTAAGCTGTTTCGTGTCGGTTTCAACAACACGAAGCGGCTTACGAGGTCTTCTATCGACTGGATCAACTTCGAAGTCTTCACAGCTATCAGCAGAAACCACTGTATTTGAGTCGTGCACATACTTCCGTAGATATGATACATGAAAAACATTGTGCACACCCGACATCTTCTCAGGTAACTCCAACCTATAGGCGAGCTTTCCAATTCGCTCGATGATCGGGAATGGTCCAACAAATCTCGGAGTCAATTTTCCTTTCTTCCCGAATCGAATAACATTCTTTAGTGGAGAAATCTTCACAAAAACCATATCTCCTGCGTCGAATTCCAAATCCTTTCGACGCTTATCAGCATAACTCTTTTGACGGTCTTGGGCTGCCTTCATTCGTTGTCGAATGATTTCTATACAATCTGAAGTCTGACGAATCATCTCTGGCCCAAGCATCAGCTTTTCTCCAGTTTCCAACCAACATGTTGGAGAGTTACACGGTCTTCCATACAATGCCTCATACGGTGCCATACCAATGCTTGACTGGTAACTGTTGTTGTACGCAAACTCCACCAAATGAAGGTGATCTTCCCATGATCCTCCGAAGTCCAAAACACAAGCTCTAAGAAGATCTTCCAAAACTCGGTTGACTCTCTCGGTCTGACCATCTGTTTGGGGATGATAAGCTATACTCAAACACAACTCGGTTCCCAAGACTTCCTGGAAGCTCTTCCAAAATCTACTAGTGAACAATGGGTCTCGATCGCTCACTATACTCTTCGGAATACCATGAAATCGAACTATCCACTTAACATACAACTCAGCCAACTTTGATGCAGTCCTAGTCGATCGAACAGGAATAAATCGTGCACTCTTAGTCAGACGATCCACAATGACCCAAATCCCTTCATTTCCCGTTCTGGTTCTAGGAAATCCATCGATAAAATCCATCGACACTTGTTCCCACTTCCATGTAGGAACTTCTAATAGTTGAAGCAATCCGCTTGGCTTCTTCTGTTCGGCTTTTACCAACTGGCAGTTCATACATTTGGAAATAAAATTTCCAACATCCTTCTTCATACCTTCCCAATAGTAGGTTCTCTTCATATCCCGATACATCTTATTTCCACCGGGATGAATTGTCAACTTCGAGTGATGACTTTCCTTCAGAACTTCACTCCTCAATTCATCTATATCGGGAACAACTAGTCGTCCTTGCTTCCGAAGCCAACCCTCTCGATCGACCTCGAATCCTTTATCCTTTTCTGGATCCAATCCAGATTCCAATTCACGGATAATCTTGACAAGCTTATCATCTCGCTTTTGGCTCTCACCAATCCTTTCCACAAGAGTGGGTCTTATTGATAAGTTTGCCAACATCTCAGGTTCCAATTCGCATCTAGGCCTGAAGTCAAATCCAGCTAAATACTCGAGATTCTTCCATTCAGAAAACATGGCTCCCAATCCTGCATGTCTTCGACTTAACGCATCTGCCACTGCGTTACCTTTTCCCGGAGTATAAGCTATACCAAAATCATATGATGCCAAAAACTCTAGCCAACGTTGCTGCCGAAGATTCAAATCCTTTTGGGAGAAAAGATACTTCAACGACTTGTGATCCGTAAACAACTCGAATCGAACTCCCAATAGATAATGCCTCCACATCTTCAGAGCAAATACAATCGCCGCTAATTCCAAATCATGAGTTGGGTAATTCCTTTCATGCGGCTTCAGTTGTCGACTGGCATACGCAACAACTTTATCCTTTTGCATCAGCACTGCTCCAAGTCCAGTACCACATGCGTCGGTGTAAACCACCATCTCATCATTCCCACTTGGAATAGTCAAAACAGGAGCACTCGTCAATCGCTCTTTCAGGATTCCGAAAGCTTGCTCACACTTAGCATCCCAACTGAACACTTGGTTCTTTTTCGTCAATCCTGTTAACGGTGCAGCTACCTTGGAGAAGTCTTTGATAAACCGTCGATAATATCCTGCTCATCCAAGAAAACTTATCACATCAGATGCATTCTTAGGTCTAATCCAATCCTGGATTGCTGCCACCTTAGCAGGATCAACCGCTATTCCACTTCCAGAAATCACATGGCCTAAGAACCTCACTTCACTCTTCCAGAAGTGACACTTCGAAAACTTAGCCTTCAGCTGATGTTTCCGCAAGATTTCCAAAACCATACGCAAGTGCGTCTTGTGCTCCTCCTCCGTTCTGGAATAAATCAGAATATCATCTACGAACACAAGTACGAACTTGTTCAACTGATCTCTGAACACTCTATTCATAAGATCCACAAAATATGCTGGCGCGTTAGTCAATCCAAACGGCATTACCAGCCACTCAAAGAAACCGGATGGTGTCCTAAAAGCGGTCTTCGGCACACTATCCTTAGCCACTCTCAACTGGTGAAATCCCGTTGCCAAATCCATCTGAGAAAACACCTTAGCTTCGTGAAGCTGATCAAACAAGTCATCTATTCTCGGCAATGGATACTTGTTCTTCTTAGTCACCTTATTCAGCTCACGATAATCGACGCACAATCTCAACGACCCATCTGCCTTGGTTGCAAACACAACTGGTGCACCCCACTCGGACACACTACGCCGAATGAATCCTTTCTGTAAAAGATCATCAACTTGCACCCTCAACTCCTGCTGTTCCCTAGGCGCCATCCGCCTAAGAGGCATCACAACAGGTCTGGCCCCTTCAACAAGATCTATCCGAAACTCGATCTCTCTATGCGGCGGCAACCCTTTGACTTCGTCAAAGACATCCTCGAATCCATTTGCGATTGGCACTAAAGACAGTCCATCCCGTGGAACAACTAGCGAATACATGAAGCTCATGAAGACGCCTTCCTCATGCTTACATCGTATCACAACCTTTCGCCCCTCCACATTCTCGACTGTCACCTCCAGCCTCTCATAATCAACCTTAGCCGCACACTTCCTAAGCCAGTCCATACCCAAAATAATTCTGAACCCCGCAAAGTTCAGAACAAAGCAATCACAAACAAAAGAGCAACCATGACTCGATACAACTAGACCACGGCATAACATACACAAACAAGACGAACCCCCAACTGGATTAGTCACAACCAATGGCCTATCAACAATATCCGGTTCCAAACCTAACCGGCCTACGAGTTCATTACAAACAAACGAATGCGACGCTCCAGTATCAAACAAAACTATAACTGGAACACCACATAGGAAAAGAGTACCTTGAACAACCACACTCTTTCCTTTCTCTTCAGCAGTAGGAGCTTTTGAAGACGACGGAACAGCTCCCAAAGCATAAGCTTGCACAATCTGCTTATCTCTTCTCGGTTCTGGACAATTCTTCCTGAAATGTCCCGGCTTGTCACAGTTGTGACACTTCGTCGGTGCCTTCGGATTCTTACAATCCTTAGAGAAATGGCCCTTCTGCTGACAATTGTAGCAAGTCACCTCGCCTTTCGGCTTCTTCTGGCCATCCTTACCCTTCTGCTGCTGCTGCTTCCTCTTCTGGTTTCCACCCTGCTGTGGTTTAGATTCTCCCTTGGTCACAGCAACAACAGATCCTTCCTTAGGAAACAGACTCTCATGCCTAAGAGCTTTCTCTACAAGCTTCTCAAATGAATCGTCCAAATGATCCACCAACTGTCTCCCAAGATAACTATCCAAGCCGGTCACAAACTTCTCATTCTTCTGATAAGCAGACTCAATATATGACCGGGCATATTTGGACAAAGCTTCAAACTCAGAAACATACTCAAGAACAGATCTTCCACCTTGCTTGAGCTCCACAAACTTCTTGAACAGAATAGACTTCTGAGCTGTAGAAATGAACTTAGCTTCAAATCTGACTTGGAATTGCTCCCAAGTAATCTCTTCCTCCGCAGTATTGATGGTAATAGAGTTCCACCAATCAGAGGCTCTCCCTTGAAGCTGCCTTGATGCCAACTTCCTCTTAGTTGCATCATCAATTCCCAAATCACCAAAGATCCTTCTACAAGCATCTATCCACCTCTGGACCTCAATAGTTGATTCTGTTCCTAAGAAAACCTTCCCTCCAAGAGCAGTATAGTCCTTGCACAACTTAGCAAAATCCACTGGTTTCGGAGTTTGGACTTGAACTCCAACATCAACTGCTGCCCCCGGAACTGGTATCCTTCTCATGATCGAAGTCATCATAGCTTCGAACATGGCTGCATAATCAGCAGTCTCTTCAGTAGCACGGCCTTCCCTAGCAGCTGGTCTCCCTCTTCGACTCATTCTCAATATCTATAAAAAGGAATGATTAGAACATCTAGAGAAACAACTGCATAAAGGACTCAACCTCTACTAAGCTACTATATTATATATAGTAATCATCCATCAAAATACAATTACGTCTCTCATACGTAGTTACGAAAGCGAGCGTTGGGTAAAATCGATTAACCAATGCTCTGATACCAAATGTGACGACCGCCCATGACCCCTGCACCAAATCTAAAGATAGAGCGCTGTAAAGTGTGCCAGGCGACCATGGACGATTGTCAAGGTAAGATTTAAAACAACAGAATCTATCGTATTACTCACAGCGCATGGACAAAATACAATAGAACATATGTATAGTGAAGCTTTACAGAACAAAATGACATCATATAAAACTCCATAATAGTTGAATACAAGCATCCACATAGTCAATACATCCAGCCTCACTACATATCTCTCAGAGAATACAAAACAGCGGAATATCCAGTACATATAATAAGAAGATAATATGCAACCCTCTAGCTCGTCTTCGATATCGGCGTCGTGAGAAGAGAACAGCACCTGTCACCTGCTACCTAGTCTGCCCGTCCCAAAATGGACGAACAGCCCAAGGCAATAAGAATTAAAACATAAAGCCTTGAGTCAGACAACAGTCTTAGTGAGCAGTAAATTAACTAACAACATACCAAAAGAGCATAAAGGAAAAGGAATAGGAATACAACCCTCCCACTCCAACCTCATTCTACAGTGATAGCCCCCAGACACACACTAAGCAGAAGCAAACATAGCAGAGCATACAATTTAAAGTAAAGCTACTATCACTCGAGTCAAGGGCGATGTTTTCCAAGTACCAAGGCCTAAATCAGATAAGCACCCAGAAAATACCGCTCTTGAGTCCGAAATGACGTTACAACCAAACATCCATGACTCTGGCTATCACTGTTATCCTTGCTTCGATATCGCCGTTAATTGAATGACCGGCACATTCTTTCAGCCGTCCGTCAAGGGCTAATGGAAACCCCAGTTCTAGACATAACTCCCGCACGTCGTCGCAGCCCGTGCCTAGGACTATCGAATCTGCCCAGAGTACTCGACCATCAACAGTTGGCCGTTGGGACTATCGAATCTGCCCAAACGTACTCTTGCTTAGAGCATGCTAGAACCTTCAACAACGATGCTATCCAAGCCTCCTAGTCATCCTCCTCGACGACTATTCTCATATCCATTCATTATCCTCAACTCGAATCATATCACCGAGTTATCAACATGCTTGGAATGATCCCGTCTGGATTAGACCAAGTCTTCATCACATGATTGCCTCGCTTCATTACATCCTCGCAAAGCCTCATCTCATCATCACATCATCAAATCTATGCATAAGAACTTCATCATCCCGCTACATATGCCACGAGCAGCTTTCCCAATTCAAGAGCCTTTCCCTTAGCTTTTGAATCACCTTCGATCTAAATCTAATCATCAATCATCTAGTTCATAACAATCAATCAAATCAAACATCAATCCAAGCAATCAAGCATTCAAAAATGATCTAAGTAGACAATTATAACAATAATGGCATTTTCGTAATTAAAGAGTTGAAAGTCCAATAAGCATGAAAACATGGATTATATCTCTACAAACTTGATGAATGAACTTGCATAGGTTATCATATGATAAAATGGATGTAACATCATCATGAACAATGGATCTATATGGATCTACACTTTGGATGAAGAAAATGCATGGAAATTTCTATTTTAACACCAAATCGAGCCAACAATCCGATATACTCCTTTGGATCCGTGTGAGAGATAATCACCACTCACCAAATCACCTAAACAAACCCAAATCAACACGCTTCAGATCTGGACAGCGAAGGATCAAGCTTGATCTATCACGAATCCGCTTCAAACGAAGAAATCTCTCTTGAAAAGATGAAGATCTTCAACTTTAGCTCTTGAATCTTGAATCTTGATCTTTGATTTGGATGGAAGGAAGCACTAGATTAGAGTGGAGAAAAGAAGTGAAGAAGTGTAGAAGTCAAGCTCTCAAAATGGCAGCACTTCGTCGCTTCAAAATCCGGATCCCAAAAATGAAGAGAAGCTCTCCTATTTATAGCTGAAATCCTTATCTCGTCTGTCTCCATGAGTCGTTTACGACTCACGACTCAAAGCCCTACGACTCAACGACTTAACACACTTCAGCCTATGACTCACGACAAATCAGTTATCTCCTAAGTCGTCCTCGACTTATAGTATGCGCCTACGACTCACCAGACCCCCTGTCTACGACTTAAATGCGCACGCCTTACTTGGTTAGACGACTCAACTACTAACTCGTATACGACTCATCACAATGGCTACGACTCATCCACTTGCGCGAGTTATCACCTACGCGCGACTCAACAGCTTACGACTCATCCCTTAACTCGTCCACGACTTAACTGTTAGACAAGATAACCCATTCTACGACTCATCAAACAACAGGGATACGACTCATCAGATAACAGGGTACGACTCATCAGATGACTTGGGTACGACTCATCAGATGACTTGGGTACGACTCATCAGATGACTTGGGTACGACTCATCAGATGACTTGGGTACGACTCATCACCTTAACTCGGTCACGACTTAACTGCTACAACTTAAGCCTTATCTCGCCCAGTCCTTAAGTCACGCCTACCCCTTAAGTCGTTCAAACGACTTATCCTTACACCCTTAACTAGCCAAACCTCTGAGTCGCTCCTATCCCCTAAGTCGTATACGACTCACGACTTACACTAAGTCGTTCACGACTCAGGACAACATTTTCGCCTAAAATCTGAAATGGCTCAAAAACTCTAAAATTCCAGACTTTGTCGAACTTGTCGATCCGTAAAAATACGGGTCGTTACACGTAGAGCCATCATCGTACTGAACTTCTTCTTGTAACTGATACGAAGCAATCAAAAGAATTTGGAAATGAATCAAAGAAAATTGATAGAGAAAGATTGTTTCCACTGTTGCAGGGTATTGACCATTTATAGTCGTATTCCCTGTCCCCTATCTCGTCTTCTTCTTGCACTCATACTCACTATCAGTGGATAGTAAGAGAATTTACTGAGACATTCAGACGGATATCTTAGGAATTACTCATTCTAGAGTTTACTTCACTCTATCTCTAATGAGCTACTTAACGTGTTATACTCCTGAGCTAAAGTTCAACCTTAGCTCTGATACCAAATGTAACGATCCAAGACAGTGGGCACCGGTAGGCTTTGCAACCATCCCAGCCCCACCGTGGATTACACTGGCACCTCGCATTTACTTTTACGGCCAGCCTCTCGACTGTCACGACCTCTGCCTAACCAACCCATCCCTCTCAGGGACATGCCTAACTTTATCGACTGCCGAGCCATCGACTGCCGGAAACCCGAAAAGTTATGGTTTTAGAAAGAAGGAAAAGGTAGAAGAAGAAGAAAACAGAAGAAGAAGAAAGAAAGAAGAACACCAGAACAACATCAGAACAGAAAACAATATCAGAATCTTACACATCGCAGCGGAACAACATATAATAGATAAATGAATAATCTTTAAAACAAAGAACTATATCATTTTATACATACATCAACCAGAGTCAATAAACAACAATGGACAGTTATATAAACTTGTCCTCATACAGAATACACAGCGGAATAAATACTATCAGATACAAATACTACGTCTCGCCATCCAGCTTATCTCCAAAGCTCCAGAATATCCTGATAACCTAACTCTAGGCTGCCCGTGTGGAAATTGGTGGGCACCCAGAGTTTAGAAGGGAAACAATAAACTCCGAGTCAGTCATGGTGACTGGTGTGAGATCGTAAAACAGTTATTCTTTAAAATAAACAACAGGAAGATTTTAAAGTCAATTTCGCAATGCCTTTGGAAAATGAAACTACCATAAGACCTCCCACCACACACACAATGCAAACGCAGAATTGGAGGAGATTTCTTCTTATGATAGTCAAAGATGCTTACTACGCAAAATCAAATCATTTTTGATATTATTATTAGTGCATAGTGTAGAAACATTTCGAAAGTATAATATTAATCTTAGCCAGCATAGGCATTCCGCACTTATGCCTACTATAGCTACTATGTTCAATACCAGGTTACCGCCACATTCCATAGCAGGTAATACAACTAAAACCGTACACGTCGCGTATTGTTTCTTTGGATTTCCAACAAATGGTCAGGCTAAGGAACTTCCTATCCACGATGGGTACGTCCCTGGAATAGACGACCCGAGAAATAACCTAACATTACGGTTAGATCTCTGCCAACACAAGGCCGGGTTACCTCTGCAAAAGTAGGTAACTACTGACACGCGTATGCCATCCCCCGATCGTCACCGATCTTGCCGAGGATCCCCGATTCGCAACAACCACAAAGTAATAAATTTGCAGCAACCACAGAGGTTAAGTATCTGGGCTCCATACCATGATACCACCTTTATCCAGAAGGAATGACATACACTAAGGGGCGCTACTCCCTAGAACCTTGCTGCATCCTTCCTGTTTTGACCATTTCCGGGGTGTGAGGCTCGATGAAGTCTCGTCCACAAAGCTACGCTTTCTACAAAGCCATGCTTCGGGTCAAACAAAATGATCAACCTATGATCACAAAGATATAAGATCAAACAAATGATCATATCGCAAATGATCAAACACTGATCATTTCACAGCAACACTCAGTATGCCACGTTACCAAATTGGGAGTATATCGCTGATAAATTTCAACTACATAACCTCTGAGCTCGTACGTCTCAGAGAAGGGTGTTAAGCTAAGAGAATAAATTCTCCGCCACCAACAGAAATGTATTTGAAAGAAATCAGCTTTATATCTCAAATTGTAACGTCAGACACACAATCCATACAAGTCTGTTCCGGGATCGAACAGAACCGAAGGCACTTCTCACGAAGCCCTTGCACATCCGGATAAATTTTCAATCACGTCGGGACTTCCCGTCACTAAGGGTGATAAAACCTCTAAACCGAAGATCAGCCGATGTAGAGTAACTCGACGGTAATCCTTCCATTTTCAAAAATATCCGGTCTTCAACACCGGTCTTCGAATGCAATTCATAACGACGTATCACATATTCAGAATGGGTTATACGACCCCATGGTCCTTTCCCGGCTAACCCGAATAGTGAGCATTTCTTCAAAAATAAGTGTGGCATTCAAATTCATCCAATTCACAACAAATACCCACTCAAGGTAATTATTGATAGTCGGTTATTTAACTATCAATAAAGATGCGCAACATCATCAGATTCCAAATAATTTTCCAAATTATTTATTTTCCAAAATATCCTTACTAGATATAAAAATTTCCACACTTCAAAAATAAATCAATATTTATTTTTAAACGACTTCCCTTTCTTTTATAAATTCCATAGTGAATTTATATTTTCAAAATATCCCCTGATATACGATTTTCGAATCGATGTCAATATTCACTTTCGATTTATCTTTACAAAGATAAATCTCAAAATGTTCATTTCATATTGGAAAAGTAATTCCATACTTATTTAAAAATAAGTGATTCACAAATCTATTCATTTTCAACATTTGAAATATTCGATATACTTAAAATCAAAATTAAGTATAATTTCATTCTTTAAGGAAATCATAAATTTTAACATCTATTTGAGTCAAAAACGAATGTTGCGTAAAACATCGTTACGACGACTCGAAATCACTAGTATAGGGATTCGGATTTTAAGATAGATATATATATAAATCCCAATACTATATAAAACATTTCCTTTCGGAAATCATTTACTATAACAACAGTGTGTTATAGTCCACCATTTCCTTATTTTTCGAAAACGTCTATTTCAACAATAAAAATGTTGAAATCTATGTATTCGATATCATAATACATTTTAAAAACATCTTTAAAATGTTTAACTTCATTTGCAATGTCACTTTTCCAAAACTATCCATTTTACTTAACGATATATTCACTATCCAAAATCGTGAATATACTTCACTAATTACTTTTCACTATTTTCTACACATTTTATTTCAATAATAATTCGCTATCCAAAATCGCGAATATATCTTCTTTGATAATCTCCTATATTTACTTTATCAAATTCAATTGATTTCGAATTTATAAAACAACGTTTATAAATTCTATTTCTATTTTCTAACAACTTTGATTTATAATCTCCTTTATAAATCAATTCGATAAATATTCCATTTAAAGGCAAAAATCTGATTTATAAGTAAACTTCTTATAAATCTTTTATTCTAAAATTTCATTCATTATATAACTTCACACTTTATAAATCTATAAACTTCATATCTTCACAATTTATAAATTCTATAAATTTTCTATCTTCACAATTTATAACTCCATACATTTTCTATCTTCACAATTTATAATTCTGTAAATTTTCTATCTTCACAATTTATAAAACTCATTTTAAATTCCAATAATTTTAATTGATAAATATCAATTTTGTACATCTTTTACATACATCGTTTTTAATAATTCAAAAATCCAAATTTAAACTATTTTATAAATTACTTAACTATTTATTTCAAAAATCATCTTTTGGTTATATTTCACAAATATTATAATTTCCATAGCTTTAAATTTATAACATTTATTTATTTAAGATAAATAAATTCAAAAAATTTAATAAATCGTATACTTTCCAAAAACCACTTCAAAATCCTTTTTAAAGTAAAAATCGTTATTTTTTTAAAACTTCAAAAGTTTGAATCCAATGATGCAACGCACCAATTAGTCCATCACACATCAAACATCATATATCATCATATGAGAACAGAATATATATCAATATCTGTAAATAAATAAATACAGTTGAGGAATCCAGTTGGATCCCTCCAACCTGTTTCCCTTCTTCCACAGACGTTAGCACAATACCAATTCCACTTCGAGGTGGAATATCGCGGTATATGGGTTTTATAAAAATAATCCGCTTACTAACGGCGCAATAGGGTCTCATCCGCTATACGAGGCGGGAAATCAATCAATCCAATATATACATATGCCAATATGTATATATTGCTATATATAGATAGATATATCCTACTATATCTAATATCACATCCAATAGCAATCAATCAGTCAAAAACTGCAAATCATTTTGAGTGAGAAAGATCTCACCTTTGCTTTTAATTTTGCAATCCATTTCCAATCCAGTTTGTTTTCTTCACCGAATTATACCTTGTATACCAATTATATAATTTAATTAATATTCGAATCAATTGAACAATTAAATTTTCATTTGATAAATTTAATTAACCAATGATTTTATTTTTAAATCAATTTTCTTTTAATAAATCTGTTTACCTAAAAATTTAAATTTTTGAAACTAAATTCCCTTTAAATAAATTATTTTTAATGACGATAATTAAATGAACCATTTATACAAATTCAACTCTTCTAGTTAAAAACTAAATTTTCTTTCTAACACCCCAAACTTTATTAAGTAATATTTTATTTTATTTTTCTTTTCCAGATGTATATATATACGTATCAAAATAAATCAAAAATATCGATACCTTACTGTTTATCGAAAACCAGGCCACGCAGCGACCAACCTCCGAGACCATCGAATCCCATGTTAACACTATCGCGACTTCCAGCAGTGTCCCTTCCAGCTCACCCCCATCACGGACGAACTCAACCTCAACCCCAGCCCAACCTCATGATTCCACACTCACTGTCTCCAGCCTCCGCCTCGAAGACGCGCTGCAATAGGGAACGACCCACCTTCGCCTGACAAACTCGAGTTCGAGCATAGCCGTGCGACGCCGCACCATCACCCTGACGCTCGTTGCCTCCAACTCGCGTGACGCCATGTCCTCGACCTCCCCACGAATTCGCAGCATCGATCTCCCCCGCTGGTGGCGACTACTCGCCATCAAATCCCAGCCTCGCGAAACACCCCCGCATTCCACTCGAGCCGTCAATCTCCGGCCTTGCTAACCCTAAATCGTCACATGCGACCATCACCCAGTCGCGACCCCGCCGATTGCCAACGCAGCCTTTCACCCAGTCGACTTCGGCCAAACTTCTCAATACTCGAGCTCGAGTCCACGACTGATGTGATTCGCTCCCCTCCATGCTCACAAATTTGAACGCGAGTGGTTTAAGTTCGTAACCCTCGAACGAGACGTCGACTTTTCCTCTATGAATTCGATTTAGAAGATGAGGGATACGCGGTCGTTTATTTGATTTTGAACTGAGGAAAAGATTTTTGATTTGTTTTGGAATGAGATTTTATTTTGAACAGAAAGAGGGAGAAGGGATTAAAAATCGATCAAAGTATGCTCTGCACGATTCACTTCCGTGATATTTGGCGTGATAAAAGGGGAGAGCGTGCTGATGTATATTAATATAAGTTTAAATTTCTAAATCGAATCTCATTTTATTTTAACACGTTTAAACGTCATATGTACACACAACAACTCCAAAAAAACGAAATTGGAAATCCAGTAATAATACAATATTACGGACCCAATGGAACTGGTTTCGTTGAATTCCGTGACTACGCCTCGGACGGCTATTTTTAAATTCGATACGAACGATATAGATTCAAACTGATCAAATTCATTTTAAATTCGATTCTGAAGTTTTAATTATCTTCAGTATTGTCAATACGAATTTTAAAACCTTTCGAAATATTTTTCTTTAGCTTTAAATTGAATATTCAAATTTTTATTCAACTTCAATCGATTTAATTTTTATAATTTAATCGCCGATTTCAAAATTATATCGGGAATTCAAATTAAATCATCGTTCAAATATTTAAAATTAATTAAATATTCTCAATTTAATTCGTTCAAAATTCTGGGTCGTTACAAACTTCCCTCCTTAAAAGAATTTCGTCCCGAAATTACAAGTTAGGAAAAAAAAAGGTCCTTAACTCGTCTACTATTTTTCACAATCAATAGTTTTATCAAATTTTCAAACAAATCTCTCTACTAAAGATTTGTTATAAATTCAACTAACTTTCCAACTCTCATTATAAGTTTCAACAACTTCATTGTTTTACTTAACAATTTAAATTTAAGTTTAAATTCAAATTTTAAACTTTCAAAATTTCTCAAAAATTCTCTAACGCCCTAAATTTCCGAAAAATTTCGCCAGCGTCTCCTTTGCGCGGCTAATACGGCACGACTACAAAACGTCCCTACGGACTCTCAGATTTCAAAAAGAAAAAGAAAAAGCCAAGCGGCTGGACAAGAAATCAGCAAATCTCATATTGAAATTCAAATACGTACCTTTTGTCGAGCAATTCAATTTTATCTTCAAAATTAAAATCCCAATTCATAACACCTGTATATCCTACTAGCCATAATATCTAGTTACATATTCAAATCATTTTGCACATTGTATTACAAGATTTTCAATATAAACTACTTGTATCATTTTTACTTCACTGTCGAAGTTATATATATTCATATCCATTCAATTTTACATTTCTAATCTCATTTGAATTCAATTCACAATTCCAATCTAATTTGGATTCAGTTCAACTTCTGAATATTGAATTTTTATCGATTATTTTTCATTTACTAATTTATATCACTATTTATATTAGTTTCATTCACTAATTCATTTTAAAGTTCAATTTCCAATATTCAGCTTGAATTACATTTACTAACAAATTCAAAATGAAGTCTTAACATTCAGCTTTAATTTCATTTACTAGCAACTGTAAATTCCATTCATTCAGAAATTTATTTCTACTTACTTGAATATGTTTGCAAATTCGAACCATTTTTTTATTTAGTTCACAATTCAAGTTTTAAATTCACTAATTCAACTTCTATTTCATGAATTAATTATCAAAGTAGTTTATTCGGATTCAATCCATTTTATTTTTCTCAGGTTTGGATTTTATTCCATTTGATTCAAGTCTCATTTCATTTTTCAATTTCAATTCATTGCTTACAACTTCAAAATGAATCTCAACTTCCAATTTCAGTTTCATTTAATTGATTCACTTATATTCTCTTTAATTTAACTTCATTCTTTAAGTTAAATTTATTCTGTCAAAATTCAATTTGTATAAGTTATCAACTTATTTCTTATTTCATAAATATTTTAAATAGGATTCCAGAGTCTTTTCAACTTTTCAAAAAAATCATTTTGAAAACAATTCAAATCATCCTTTGAATTTCCAAAACAAAACTCCAATTTTTTTTTCAAACAACCTCCATTTAAAACAATTTGGCAGCAATTCCTCTTTGGGAAACCCGAAAATGAACACCGGTGATGCTGCAGTCATTACCGAAGTTATTTTCCAGCGACCGAAAAGAGTTTAGAGCTTTTCATTTCCCCAAAAATGCTTTTCAAACCTTTGAAATTCATTTTCAAATCAAAAAGATTTAAACTTTCCAAATCTCCAAAATTTTCAAATTCTTTTCAAAACATTTCCAAATACTTCTCTGGAATTCCGTTTTAAATTTCAAATCACATTTATAATTTATATTCTTAAATTTCATTTGTACATGGATTTATCTCTTAACTTTGGAGTTATGATTTCAATTTCTTATTCAATTTCAATGATAATAGTTTAATATTATTACTTCTAGCAACCATGCAACCATATACTGTAATAATTTACAGAAAATCATTTCTTTTATATACAAAAATAGTTTTGGGCAAAATTATTTCATTTACCCCATTTAAAACAATACTGTGCCGAATTGTTCTATATAAGTGTTTAGAGATCCCTATCGATAGAGTTGTACGGACAATACCGACCAGAATCCATATACCACTCAACAAACCAATCATCACAATATAAAACAATTTTATATTAATTAACAAATACGCACTCGTATCTATTATTACACTCAACTCATTCTAGAGTACTACTGACTCTATCTCTAATGAGTAACACCCAACAGAGCAGGGTTGTCGCTTAACCATATGCTCTGATACCACTTGTAACAAACTACCGTCGGCGGTCACAACCGGTAGGCTTTTCAACCATCCCAGCCCCACCATGGCTTACACTGGCACCTCGCATTTACTTTTACGGCCAGCCTCTCGACTGTCACGGCCTTCGCCTAACCAACCCATCCCTCTCAGGGACATGTAGGGGTAAGAGTCTCCCGTTCGCCACCAAACTGCGAAGCGAGAACCCCCTATCATGCTGTAATATAGCAAATGCGATCCATCACCCAGTCGCGACGCCGCCGATTGCCAACGCAGCCTTTCACCCAGTCGACTTCGGCCAAACTTCTCAATACTCGAGCTCGAGTCCACGACTGATGTGATTCGCTCCCCTCCATGCTCACAAATTTGAACGCGAGTGGTTTAAGTTCGTAACCCTCGAACGAGACGTCGACTTTTCCTCTATGAATTCGATTTAGAAGTTGAGGGATACGCGGTCGTTTATTTGATTTTGAACCGAGGAAAAGATTTTTGATTTGTTTTGGAACGAGATTTTATTTTGAACAGAAAGAGGGAGAAGGGATTAAAAATCGATCAAAGTATGCTCTGCACGATTCACTTCCGTGATATTTGGCGTGATAAAAGGGGAGAGCGTGCTGATGTATATTAATATAAGTTTAAATTTCCAAATCGAATCTCATTTTATTTTAACGCGTTTAAACGTCATATGTACACACAACAACTCCAAAAAAAACGAAATTGGAAATCCAGTAATAATACAATATTACGGACCCAATGGAACTGGTTTCGTTGAATTCCGAGACTGCGCCTCGAACGGCTATTTTTAAATTCGATACGAACGATATAGATTCAAACTGATCAAATTCATTTTAAATTCGATTCTGAAGTTTTAATTATCTTCAGTATTGTCAATACGAATTTTAAAACCTTTCGAAATATTTTTCTTTAGCTTTAAATTAAATATTCAAATTTTTATTCAACTTCAATCGATTTAATTTTTATAATTTAATCGCCGATTTCAAAATTATATCAGGAATTCAAATTAAATCATCGTTCAAATATTTAAAATTAATTAAATATTCTCAATTTAATTCGTTCAAAATTCTGGGTCGTTACAGTAAGGTACACTTGGTAGTTTATTTATCACACACACAATTTAACTCATGTGGACACACTTTATTTATGACGTGTGATGTTGGATTCGAGGCGCCTCGGTTAAAGGTCCCAAAGGACCGGGGGTGGCATATCTGAGGTTTCTTTTATCCCTTGGGAAAAGGGGTTGCCGGCCTTGTTTGGCAGAGAACGGTGTGGTTCTCGGAACGTCCCGCCAGAGGCGTTTCTTTCGTGGAATAGGAAGTTCCTTAGCCTGACCATTTGTTGGAAATCCATCTTCCAAATACGAACCTTGTACGGTATTAGTTGTATTACCTACCATGGAATGTGGTGGTAACCTGCTATTGAACATGGTAGCTATAGTAGGCATAAGTGCGAAATGTCTATGCTGGCTAAGATTTATATTCTACTTTCGAAATGTTTTCTGCACTATGCACTAGTAATAATATCAAATGATTTGATTTTGCGTAGTAAGCATCTTTGACTATCATAAGAAGAAATCTCCTCCAATTCGGCGTTTGCATTGTGTGTGTGGTGGGAGGTCTTATGGTAGTTTCATTTTCCAAAAGCATTACGAATTGACTTTAAAATTCTCTGCTATTTGTTTTTAAAGATAAACTGTTTTTGTTGCTCACACCAGTCCCATGACTGATCCAGAGTTTATTGTTTCTTTCCTAAACTCTGGGTGCTCATAATTTTCTACACGAGCAGTCTAGAGTTGGGTTTTTCAGATATTCAGATTCAGTAGATTATCTGGAGCTAGTTCAGTCTTTGGATCGGACTGCACTTGCTTATCTTTGTGCCTCGTTATTGGGAGTTCGAGCTATTTATGGATTGGCGCTTTGAAGATGGAGATTATCCGCTGCTGATGTTATCGTTTTCTTTTCCGCTGCTATTTGTTGTATCATATCTCTGATGTATATAGGTATTCATTGTATCACTCTGTTGTATCAGATATTGTATGTCAATATATTATTCATTTATTCCGCTGTGTTATTTACTTAACTGTTGTTATAAGCTCCGGCGACTCGGATTTGAACGGTCGAATCTACGGCATTCGAGTACGATGTAAAGTATGGATGTCGATTTTCGAGCGCGAAAATTTGGGACGTTACATTTGGTCACATACAAGAATTTTCAACTTTCGAAAATTCGACATCGATACCCACTTTATTGACTGCCGAGCAATCGAACACCGGAAACTCCAATAGTGAGGGTTTTAGAAAGAAGAAAACAGAAGGAAAGATAGAAGAAGAAGAAAGAAGGAACGGAAAGAAAAAGAACAACAGAACAACATCAGAACAGAAAACAATATCAGAATCTCACATTCGCAGCGGAACAATATATAATAGATAAACACTAGTCTTTTAAAACAGAGAACTATATCAGTTTATACATACATCAATCAGAGTCAATATACAACTCGATACAACAATGGACAGTTATATAAACTTGTCCTCATACAGAATACACAGCGGAATAAATATATCAGATACAAATACTACGTCTCGCCATCCAGCTTGCTTCCAAAGCTCCAGAATATCCTGATAATCTAACTCTAGACTGCCCGTGTGGAAATTTGTGGGCACCCAGAGTTTAGAAGGGAAACAATAAACTCCGAGTCAGTCATGGTGACTGGTGTGAGATCGTAAAACAGTTATTTTTCACAAAGAAAATAAAACAAATTCGCAATGCTTTTGGAAAATGAAACTACCATAAGACCTCCCGCCACACACACAATGCAAACGCAGAATTGGAGGAGATTTCTTCTTATGATAGTCAAAGATGCTTACTACGCAAAATCAAATTCTTTTTGATATTATTATTAGTGCATAGTGTAGAAATCATTTCGAAAGTATAATATTAATCTTAGCCAGCATAGGCATTCCGCACTTATGCCTACTATAGCTACTATGTTCAATAGCAGGTTACCGCCATATTCCATAGCAGGTAATACAACTAAAACCGTACAAGTCTCGTATTGTTTCTTTGGATTTCCAACAAATGGTCAGGCTAAGGAACTTCCTATCCACGATGGGTACGTCCCTGGAATAGATGACCCGAGAAATAACCTAACATTACGGTTAGATCTCTGCCAACACAAGGCCGGGTTGCCTCTGCAAAAATAGGTAACTACTGACACGCGTATGCCATCCCCCGATCGTAACCGATCTTCCCGAGGATCCCCGATTTCCAACAAACCACATAGTAAAAATGCAGCAACCACATAGGTTAAGTATCTGGGCTCCATACCATGATACCACCTCTATCCAGAAGGAATGACATACACTAAGGGGCGCTACTCCCTAGAACCTTGCCGCATCCTTCCTGTTTCGACCATTTCCGGGGTGTGAGGCTCGACGAAGTCTCGTCCACAAAGCTACGCTTTCTACAAAGCCATGCTTCGGGTCAAACAAAAATGATCAACCTATGATCACAAAGATATAAGATCAAACAAATGATCATATCACAAATGATCAAACACTGATCATTTCACAGCAACACTCAGTATGCCACGTTACCAAATTGGGAGTATATCGCTAATAAATTTCAACTACGTAACCTCTGAGCTAGTACGTCTCAGAGAAGGGTGTTAAGCTAAGAGAATAAATTCTCCGCCACCAACAGAAATGTATTTGAAAGAAATCAGCTTTATATCTCAAATTGTAACGTCAGACACACAATCCATACAAGTCTGTTCCGGGATCGAACAGAACCGAAGGCACTTCTCACGAAGCCCTTGCATATCCGGATAATTTTCTAATCACGTCCGGACTTCCCGTCACTAAGGGTGATAAAACCTCTAAACCGGAGATCAGCCGATGTAGAGTAACTCGACGGTAATCCTTCCGTTTCCAAAAATATCCGGTCTTCAACACCGGTCTTCAAATGCAATTCATAACGACGTATCACATATTCGGAATGGGTTATACGACCCCATGGTCCTTTCTCGGCTAACCCGAATAGTGAGCGTTTATTTAAAAACAAGTGTGGCATTCAAATTCATCCAATCACAACAAATATCCATTCAAGGTAATTATTGATAGTCGGTTATTTAACTATCAATAAAGATACGCAACATCATCAGATTCCAAATAATTTTCCAAATTATTTAATCTCCCAAAATATCTTTACTAGATATATAATTTCCACACTTAACCGTTTGAAAACAAATTTCAAATGTTCACATTTCAATTTATCTTTAAAAGATAAAATTTCAAACCCTTCGTTTCATATTGGAAAAGCACTTCCATACTTATTTAATTATAAGTAATTCACACATCATTTATTTTCAACATTTGAAAATATTCGATATACTTAAATCAATATTAAGTATATATTTCATTCTTCAAGGAAATCTTTTATTTTAACAACGTCTATTTGAGTCAAAACGAATGTTACGTAAAACATCGTTACGACGACTCAAAATCAATAGTATAGGGATTCGTATTTTAAGATAGATATATAAATCCCAATAATACATAAAACATTTTCTTTCGAAAATCATTTGCTATAACAACAGTGTTATAGTCCATCATTTCCTTCTTCCTTGAAAACGTCTATTTCAACAATAAATGTTGAAATCTATGATTTCGATATTTAATATATTTTTAAAACATCGTTTAAAATAATTACTTCATTTCAAATATCACTTTTCCCAAAACAGTATCCATTTTACTTAGCAATATATTCACTATCCAAAATCGTGAATATACTTCACTAACCAAAATTTCACTATTTTCTATACATTTTATTTTTCAAGCATTATCCACTATCCAAAATCGTGAATATATCTCCTTTATTAAACTTCTATGTTTAAATTATCAATTCCAATTGGTTTTGGATTTATAAAACAACGTTTATAAATCACACTCATACTTCATAACAATTTCAACTTGCAAAATTATTTTATTAGCCAATTCTATTCATATTCCATCTAAGTGCAAAAATCTAATTTATAAGTTTATTACTTATAAATCTTTTATTCTACAACATCTATTCAATTTATACTTCACAATTTATAAATTTCATTCACTTACGAATTTTTATTTCATCTTGTTCTAATACTTACAAAGCTCGTTTAAAATTCCAATGTTTTAGATTTATAAATATCGATTTTTTTTAAATCCTTTAAATGGACCGTTTATAATACTGTGAAAAACTCAATTTAAACCATTTTATAAATAAATCAACTATTTATCTCAAAAATGACACTTGGGTTATATTTCACAAAAATCTTAACTTTTATAACTTTAAAATTTTAAACGTTTATTTATTTAAAATAAATCAATTCAACAATTCAATAAAACGTCTACTTTCAAAAATCACTTTAAAATCCCTTTCAAAGTAAAAGTCGTTATTTTTAAACTTCAAAATTTTGAATCCGATGATACAACAGCATCAATTAGTCAATCATAACATCAAACATCATATATCATCATATGATAACAGAATATATATCAACATCTGTAAATAAATAAATACAGTTGAGGAATCCAGTTGGATCCCTCCAACCTGTTTCCCTGCATCCAAAGACGTTAGCACAATACCAATTCCACTTCGAGGTGGAATATCGCGGTATATAGGTTTTATAAAAATATCCGCTTACTAACGGCGCAATAGGGTCTCATCCGTTATACGAGGCGGGAAATCATCAATCCAATATATACATATGCCAATATGTATATATTGCTACATATATAGATATATCCTATCATATCTAATATCACATCCAATAGCAAACAATCAGTCAATAAATAACTGCAAAAATTCCACTTTAAATTTTGAGTGAGAAGATCTCACCTTAGCTTTTATTTTGCAATTCATTTCCACTTTTCGCTTGTTTCTCACTTTTAACCTTGTATAAAACAATTTATACAATTATTAACGTTTGAATAAATTGAACCGTTAAATTCTCATTTCAACAAATTCAATCCAACATTTATTTTATCCAGTATCTTTATCGATTTATTTAGTAAGTTCATTAACAGATTAATCCCATATTTTGTTTTAAATAGAATTAGTAATTGAACAAATGAATATACTACATTATTTAACAGATTACTTTTTTTACTGCAAACGTTTAATTACTGCATACATACATATATTAAAATTCTAAAAATAAAAATTTATTCAACCAATATATATTTTAAAATAAAGTATAACTTTACTGTAATAATACATATATTGGTTCCCTGTACATATCTTTATCTCTTTAAACAGTAAATGTATATATATACATATATTAAATCAGTATATATCTTTATACAAACATAAAGAAATCAATAAATCAATAAAATTATACCTAACAATCGATTCCAGGGAGAACTCACAGCCACCACCACCCCTCACGACTCGCCTACTCTTCGACGACGCGATGCCCAAATACGCCGCCAATTCATCTCGTCCAAACCCTACTTGTCTTCGCCTCCATTGCCTCGAGCCACTACCGAGCTCGATCGACACTTCACAAACCTCACGCCGCCCCCTCTGACTTGCGACCACGATTTTCCGCCTCCCTGCTGGGCTCGAACTCGAATCGAGAGTTGCCTCGCCCTCGCGATTCGCTTTCCTGGCCGCCATCACCTTCCCGAGCCGCGTTGCTCACTTTGAATCAAACAAGGTCGTCGTTCGATTGTTTTCAAATGGAAAGGGGGAAATTTTATTTGGGATGAATAAAGCTCCCCTATTAGCTTTCGTTCGAACAAAACCTGGAAGCGGAAATTTATTTCAATTATTGGGAAGGAGGAGTTGTAACTAGATCGAGGAACAGAAGTTGTAGTCGCCATTTTCGTGAATGGGAACGAGATGCTCAGTAATTTCCTTCTTGTTTGAAATGAACGAATTTGTCTGCGATGCTTGCTTTTTTTTTAAAAAAAAGGGGGAGGGAACAAGAGTACGCGATGTTTCAGGGAGAACTTGTTTTGATTTGAACGAAAGGATGGGTTTGCACGATCTATCGTCGTGATATTGGGCGTGATTTAAGGGAGGATAACGTGCTGTTATTTAACCAAGTTAAATAAATTTAAATTTAGATTTAAATTGAATTCAATTTAAATTTCAATGCGTTTAACCGCCGTACTGTCACAAAACAACTCCGAAAAATATGAAAATTGAAATCCGGTAATAACTCGATATTACGGACCCAATGGAACTGGTTTCGTCAAATTCCGAGACTGCGCCTCGGACGGCTATTTTTAAATTCAATTTAAACGATTTAATTTCAAAACTGAACGAAACACTTTGAAATACAATTCTGAAGTTTCTATTATCTTCAGTAATATCAATATGAATTTTAAAAGCTTTCGAAATATTTTTCTTCAGCTTAAAAATGAAGATTTAAATTTTTATTCAACTTTCAATAGATTAAATTTTATAATTTAATCGCCAAATTCAAAGTTATATTCGGGATTCAAATTAAATCATCGTTCAAATATTTAAAATTAATTAAATATTTTCAATTTAATTCGTTCAAAATTCTGGGTCGTTACAGACTTCCCCCCTTAAAAGAATTTCATCCTCGAAATTACAAGTTAGGAAAAATGGTCCTTAACTCGTCTACTATTTTCTTTTTTTCAACATCCAACAGTTTTGTCAATTTTTCAAAACAAATCTTCTACTAAAGATTCGTTATCATTACTACTAACTTTCCAACTCCAATTTTAAGTTTCAAACAACATTGTTTAACTTCTAAATTCAAATTCGAGTTTAAATTCAAATTTAAACTTCCAAATTTTCTCAAAATTTTTCTAACGCCCGATATTTTTGAAAAATTTCGCCAGCGTCTCCTTTGCGCGGCTAATACGGTACAACTACAAAATGTCCCTACGGACTTTCAGATTTCAAAAAGAAAAGAAAATGCCAAGCGGCTAGAGAAGAAATCAGCAAAAACTCATATTATAATTTAAATACATACCTTTTGTCGAGCAATTCAAATTCTCTTCTAAATTAAAATCCCAATTCCTTTACACCTGTATATCTACTAGCCATTATATCTAGTTACAGCATTCAAACTATTTTGCAAATTCTATTACAAAATTTCCAGTATAAACTGCTTATATCATCTTTAGCTTACTTCACTGTTGAAGTTACATATTCATTATCATTCAATTTTACATTTCAAATTTCATTTGAACTTATAATTCACATTTTCAATTCTATTTGAATTCAATTCAGTCTCATTTACTTACAAATTCAAAATGAACTTTAACATTCAATTTCATTTTCTGGCACTTGCAATCGCAATTTATTCATTCATTAAGATTCATGCGGGAAAAGATGCGATCGCATGATCTAAGCCAAGCTTGGATTTCTATAACGTTTTCGGAAACCTTGAATGGCCTTCCACCCAAAGCGGTATAATCTATGCACAAGCGTGCAAAACCGGACTTAGGGTGAGTAGGCGCTGGAATGGGTCCGGCAGCTTGGGCATTGTTCACAAGATCTAAAAGTTGTTGAGCAGACATAAATACTCCATTCTGAGGAGTAGCACTAGATTGCGCTGGGACGGCCTGGTCTAACCATTTCTCTTCTCTAAGAAAGAAAGAAAGAAGAGGAAAAAGGTTATTATCAGAATGAATATCAAATAAACTTGATTGATAAAACAAGGCATCATAAACAGAAATAGGGTAGAATGGTACGAAGGCTCGAATTAAATCCTATGGCACAATTCCTAAGAAAGACTTAGGACAATGATCCTTGCTAGATTATTCTACATTGTTCCAAAGTTTGGCTCTGATACCAAGCTGTGACGCCCCACCTCTATACTCACACTAGCCAAGGACACTACTGAGTAATGCCATCGACTAGCACGAAGAATAAGGCTGTTGAGGAGCGACCATCTGTCTAATTGCTTTGTGCGAGTACCGATATGTCAAATAATATAAATTACATTTCAGTTCAAGAGGAAATCCGACATATCGAATACAAACTCAAAGCTACCACACAGTGGCTATGTGGACTTCAGGAACAAATATAGAAACAAACATAACACAAATCAGTCAAAGATATTCATATCACAAAGGCAGAAACAGATATGAATATAACACATAGAAGTGTACATCAAAGTAGTGGTCAAACAAGATTCACTACATCACAAAAGAATAGATACAAGTGCTAGACAAAAGAATAAGTATACATCAAGGAGTCTCTATCTCAAATGTATACTAACAAAAACTACTATGCTAAAGTAGTTAGCCAAAAGTCAGGTGAAGGACCCTGATAAGGAGTCAAGCAGGAGCACCTGAAATACCTCGGTCTGACCCGAGTATTATTTAAGAAAAAAATAATAAATGGATCAGTCTAGCTATAAATATCAGATAAAATGAGATGGGATAAGAGATATGACAAAAACGTATCATAGCAATAATGCCATACTGCAACAAGTATACATCAAATAACAACAAAAATCATACAATATCCCAAATCATCTCAAACATCCAAAAAGAATCGCATTCTTTAAAATATTCACCAAAACACAAATATTGACAAAACATATCAATGCCAATCACAAAAGTCGGTGAAACACAAATTCTAGAAATCATCAACTAGAAATCCAGAAATCACAAAAGGAGGGAAGGCCTATCACAAACGGGAGCATGAAAACTCACCAACATGTGTATCACAAATGGGTCGCTATCCCATGGTCGCTAACCATAGAGCCGGTGCCACGATGTAGTATAGCAAACGCCCGAGGAACCAGAAACTCAAATAATCCAGAACATCGACGTAGTACAGCATTACCCCCAATGAACCAAACTCAAATAATCAGGCACAACGATGTAGTATAGCGAACTTCCGATGAAGCTGAACACAAATAATCCGGAACATCGATGTAGTATAGCGAACGCCTGATGAACCAAACTCAAATAATACGGAACAACGATGTAATACAGCGTTACACCCGATGAACCGAACTCCATAAAACCATAGGTCGCTAGCCTGTAAAAATGAGATGAAGCTCAACAGAATGGGGTACAGTCCCCCACGCGGACAAAGAGACATCGCACATCGCTAGTCTAAACCATAAAATGATCATCATCGATCATTAAGAAGTGTCGATTACACTAAGCTAGTAAATAAATGAGTTTAGCTTCATGTCACATAAGCACTGGCTTAACTTAAATATTTACGAACAAATTGTAGATTTCCACTCGAAAATTATCACAAGAGTTCAATCGAACAAGTCCAAGAATTAACCGACAAAGTAAACGCAAGCGTTCATACCACTTGTTTTGCTAAGCCGTTTAATTAGATTTCTCATACGAATGAGGTAAAGGTTTGTATATACTAATAGATTGGAAAACGGCTTTGAAAACGAGCTTTGTATTAAAAATAGTGTTGAAATCGTTTTGATGAAAAAGTTTGAGTGTTTACTACTAGTATAAAAAACCTTTATATTTTAAAGTGACAATTCACAGAAATGATTGTAGAAATAATTAATCACCAAAATCCACATTCGTCGACGTGAATTAAAACCATAAAAATCGACACTGAATCCATGAAAATGGATATTCCTAAAAATCCCGAAAAAGAAGTCTTATAAGACGATAAATGATAACAACAATTCGGATCATCAAAAATCGATTAAAAACCGGAAACCCACACAAACCTGCCTTAAATAGGAAAAAAGCACATCTCCCAGATTCAGTTGACTGAACCAGAAGGTCAGTCGACTGATAGAAGGCCATAAACTCTTGGGTCCCTTGTTCAGTCGACTGATCTTCTGGTTCAGTCGACTGATACAGGCCAGAAAACATTCGTTTCCCAGTATCAGTCGACTGAACCAGAAGGTCAGTCGACTGATACAGGGCCAGAGAATTTTCTGGTCCCTGGTTCAGTCGACTGAACCTGCTTCTACATCATTATCAGCCTAGCCCCCAAGAGGGGCAAAATCCTAACCGGAGACGAACGGACGAGCAACAGAGACTAAGGATTTACGCCAAGCGACAACCCAGCCTTATATGGCTCTTCGAAACACCCCAAAAACGTGTTCAAACATCAAAGATAGGATTTTTAAAGATTTGACCTCAAAACACCAAAAATTGGAATATTCATCAAACCAATTCAATCTAAAAGCAAATGGACAAGGAATAGATGTTAGGAATTACTACCAAACAACTATCAAAGATATAGACATAGATGTGAGTTCAAAAACTCACCTTTAAACCCAAAAACAACTAATGAGAAGCTCTAAATCAAAGGAAAGGCCAATTCCTCTTCAATTTCAACTCTAGAAGCTCCAATCTAAGATCATAAGCAATATTTCCTAAGTTAGGTTATAGGAAATTTCTGAAATTGGTTAGAGATTGAGATGGAGAAGAAGAAGAGGATGCTTACCTAAGCTTCTCTTTGATGTTGGAGCAAGAACTTGAGTTTCCAAATCAAATTAGGGTTTGGAACTTCTATTTCCTATTCTTTTCCCCCATTTTCTCTTGAGCTAGAGTGTTAGGAAATGGAATGAAGGAATGAAGAGGAGTGGAGTGGGCGTTAGGGTATTAGATGGGTTGGGTGTTAGGTTATTGGGCTGAAACCCAAACTCAAAGCCCTAAATGAAAATATCAAAATTTCACTCAACTCCAAACATATCGATGTTTATACTCAAAAAAGTTGTAAACGTATTTTGGACTCAATGGAAGTGGTCTCGAGTCCCAATTCAACTGTTTACAAAAAGTAGCTTTTCGGACTTTAATCCGATTAACGATGCTATATTTAAATAAAACATTTAAATATACAATCGTAAAATATGCGGGTTGTTACAAAACTGCTCCTATATATGCATAGTAAAGAAGCAGTATAAATATGGAAATCGCATAAAGACATTTAGCTAATAGTAAATGCAATATAAGACTGGAAGTTTAGAATAGTTGGGAAAATTTAGCAAAGGACACGATAAAGTTGTTTTGATATCACGGGTCATTGCTCATGTCCCTTAAAAGCTAATTTTTTTAAATAATAGATGTGATGACATTTTAAATAAAATGTCAAGTTTCTTGGTAAAGTTTAGTTGTAGAATTTTGCAATTTGATTTATGCGTTTAGCGCATAACCGACTTCCGACTACGTAGAAATTGTGGCTTGATTTATCAAAATTTTGAGAAGGAAAATATTTTAAAAAATATCTCCTTGATTTGAAAAGTTACCTTTTGAAAAAAATAAGAAGAAGTTTTTTTGTTTTAGTTATTTTTTACTCTTAAATTATTTTTAGAGTTTTTGTTCAAAATTTTATTTCAAGGGAAATTGTGCGCCTAAATATTTTAGGTTTTTATTTTTCAAATGACGTACAAATTTGATAAGTGAAAGATTTTTACGAAATCTTTGATTTTGAAGACCACATGTTAGGCATATGAAAGAAAAATAAAGTTAGAATTTGCGAATTTAGCGGTGCATTAGGATCGACGATGCGATAAATACATGCGAAAATAAGGGGAAAAGCTGTTTTAGCCTTGGAATTTCTATTTCTATACCTTGTTAGCGAAGCCCGCAAGTCTTTTTAGACTTAATTTTGTTTTAGAGCTTGAAAATAAGCGTTCTTATGTGTTTTGTTTATGGAAAAGTTAGAGTAAATTTGGGAAAGCGAGGATATTTCCATTGTACTACGGAATAGAAAGATTATAGAGTGGTAAAAATGTTAAATTCTCCATCTAAATTCCTTTTTCTGGCGTAGAAGTAAAGTTTAGAAAGCGATTTTTCGATGCGTTGAATTATTGAACGGCACGAAGTGGACGGAAAATTGTTTGCTTCATACTTCTATTTGTAAGAGTATGTGGGTTTTGGTTAAAAAGATTTTTCAAAAGCCGCATACATATAGAACTGGCAGTATATATGTAGGTTGCTTGCATCATGTTTTCAAAAGAAATGCATTCATATAGATGATCCGATTTAGAATCATTCTGTATGCATATTTTCAGCGTGGTGATACAGTAATACATTACGCACTTGTACATGTTTGGTTGCAAAATTTGTTGTACACTCATTGATTGTGTAGTTTAGATAATTAGGAGCCAAAACCATGACTTAGTCAGTGGTGAAATTTCGGGGGGGGGGGATTCTTTTTAAGGGGTAAATAATGTAACACCCCGTAATTTGGCATTAGTTATGTAGTTAGTTAGTTAATTAATTAGGCTCCAAAAATGAAATTCGTGCAAAAGAAAGAATTAGACTACGAAACTTGCACTATTGCGTTTGTGGCAAAATTCTAAGCAACTTTCATATTTGGAGTTTTGTGATTGGAGTCTAAATGAAGATGGAAAATGAATTCGAAACGAAAATAAATAAATAAATAAATAAATAAATAAGAAGAATTGATGTTTATAATTATTCGCCTGGGCTCACAGGCCGACTGTTCACTGCGACCGATCAATATGTAGCGGTCGACCGATGCATATAAGGCGATCGACCAGTAGGGTAACTGCGGGCGCAATAAACCTAGGCCACAACGGACCAGATTTAATATTTTTCGATCTAACGGTCCCGGTTGATTCTAGGGCCTATAAATTCAAGCCTAGCCCTCCCTTCTCTTCTCATATTTTTATGGAGGCAGTAGCGAAGCTCTGCCATTTCTTCTTCTCCATTTTCTTTCTAATTTATAAAAATAAGATATTTATATCTTTATTCATACAAATTGGAGAAGAATAGAAATCCATTTAAAAGGAGAGGAGAAGAGAATCAACTATACACGTATTTGAGGTAATTTATATATTTATATATTTTGTCTATTTTCTCTCCCAATCCAAACTGTCTTCTCATATTTGTAATTTTAATATATGTATATACCCTTTTTATACATATTTATTAGATTATAAAGGATTTGGAGATGAATCAAAGGTTCTACTTTAGATTTGAAGATTTTGATCGCTTTTAAAAGGTGAGTGGGAAATTTTATAGATTTTTATAATATAAAAATTATCCCGTTGGTGTTTATTTGATTTTTATGCCTGATTGGATAATTGTATATGAGTTATAAGCAAAAAATTGAATATAATCTGAATATGGTAAATATTGCCTACATATTCTTGTTTATGAATTAATTTAGAATTGTTTACAACCAAATCTGAAAATCAGTCCCAAAAAGTATGAATCCTGAATATCGATTTGACTGAAAATTATTCCATATCTGAAAATAGGTTATATAATAATGTTATTAATTTGGATTATAACCCTAATCTTGTTGGAATGTAAACTTTTCTATGTTTGGATTTTTTGGAATTTAGATCCGTTTAATATTTGTAAATTAGTTTGATTTCTTTCCCTTTTAGAAAAATACATCTAACAAGGAATAGATGCAAATAAAAAGAGAAAGAGACATATAAAGTATGAATTCATTGTAGTTTACACTGTTTACTTCAGTAATAAAAAGAAATGATTATTCCTTGTAATTTCAAACAATGTAATCTATTATATTTTAAAGTTAAATCTTTTGTTTTGGACTAATTTATGGAAATTATAGCGAATAATATTTTTAGATATGATTCCAACAATTTAACATAGAAAAGAATATTGTTGTGAAGATATATATACTAGAATATATTTGATTAAAGTCTATATTTGTACATAATTTACCGTGCCTGTAATAATTAAAATAAAACCTAGCTAACAAAGATGCTTGCACGTAATATTATCGTTTAGGTTAATTAATTAATGCAAATGAATTTAAAAGGTTGTAATTTTAATTAATGAGAAATAAATGGTAATAAATATGGGAGTTGCAATAATTTAGTAGGGTAAATGGATTAATGTTACTGATAAAAATTGAATAGATATATAAGGTTTCTAATTTGAAATTAGTAATCATACATAAATGTCTTAGGAAATGTCCATTAGGATTTTATGGACAAATTGACATTTATGAGCATAAACGGGAATTTATAGGTAGATAAATATTTAAGGTAAGTCTTATTGCCGTAAATAAAAAGGGAATTAGTAAGCAGTCTAATGTCTACCTAAGATCATATTAGTAAAGACTTAAGATGGTTAATAGGACTTAGTAGGATAGTGATGTGAGGTCAGTAGAGTCACTCAATAGAAGACTGCACTTCACTTTGAGGCTACCAGTAGTCGGGTGCACTTACTACTGATGTGAGATATCACTAATATTAGGATCCGTGACGACGTGAGAGATTGGACCTAATTTCTTAATTAGAAAGTATTAGATGGTCCAAATTTGGAATCAAGAGCGGTAAGGGATATATCCATGGGGGTTCGCTTCTGGTTTGAGGTATTAAGTGGATGTAGGTTCCGCCTCTCTCCTAAAAGGAAGCACTAAGTGACCTAGTGAGATTCCAAATAAATAAGGATGTCTCAAAAAGGGTTTACTTCAGTGTTGATGTATTAAGTGGCTGTAGGGCCCACCTCCCTACCGAAAGAAGTAACCTAATGAGATTCCCTATTTATAAATAAGGGTGATAATTGATATCATGGGAAGGGTTTGCTTAAGTTTGAGTTATTAAGTAACTGTAGGGTCTGCATCTTTCCTATAAAAGAAGTATTAAATAGCCTAATGAGATTTCCAAGCAGTGTTAGCTTGATAGTTCCGGCGAAGAGTCCACCTTGGGGTTAGCTATTAAATGATAAAGGCCTACCTATAAATATGTGGTAAATGGTCAGGGGTCTGCCTAGTCCTTATTAACGAGGTATTAAGTGGCTTGGGTATAGTCTCATATTGCTAAGGCCATAATAACGATAGTACTAGTGAGAAGTCCGCCTGGGGATAAGTATTAAGTGATGGGGACCTACCTAGAATATAGGTATTAAATGGTTAGAAGTCCACCTAGTCCTTTAGGTATTAAGTAGCTTGGGTATTGTTTAGTACATAGTTACGATTTTATCAACGATAGATGTGGTAATAGTTGGACATTAAATGTCAGAAGCCTTAAATAGCGGTTAGAGGTCTTCGTAGGTAGGACCCACCGACCATTTACAACTTTGTTAGGAAACCACCTTGGAAATAGGTCTTAAATGACGGGGTCTAACTTGATTTAGTCTTAAAATGACGGGTTTACCTTAATTGAGGTCTTAAATGGCAGAGTCTGCCTATTTCTCTTTTAAAAGTATTATAAAAGCCCGCTTCATATTTAGAAGTACTAAGTGGCAAATGGGTTTAGAAGCATTGGGTGGTGGATAAGGCTTCATCATTATTTTGTACGCTAGGAAGGGGTATGTAAGTAATCGTGTGTGAAATGCAAGGTTAGATTAGAATTGCTAACCTTAATGGACATAGCTATTAAATGGAAACCAATCGGTATAAATTTATGTTATGGACAGTTTATAGATTTTCCAGTCACCAGAACGTTGTTTCGATCCCCTTCTCATTACAACCCACATGATAAATTTAGAGGAACAGGTATTGATGTGCATTGTTGTTGGAGAAGTCTTCTTCTTCTCTCATGCTCGATGTTGATGTAACAATCTGCTATTCAAGGAATACCATTAATTCCAAGGTAGTAGTCATAATCAATATTCTTATCCTATTATTATTTCCGCTATGAGTTTAGATTTCTTTAAATCTCTGATGATGCTCATGCTAATTTGTAGGTACCAAATCCAAGATCCGTGCTTAGATGGACTTGGTTTTCGATGTTTGTCAATATTTAGGCCCATTAAGGTACGGGTTATTACAAGAACAAGGCTTTGGGTTTTGGGAGATTGAATATAGAAAATAATTGGGCTAGTTTAACTTGAATGGGCCAAGACTTAAATTCAGTCTAGCTTTAATTGTTTCTCTTTTGTATTTAAATTTAAATATTAATCCCCATCATATATTTATAAATATACATATTGATATAACTTAAATTGGTTTACAGTTCATCCGACAAAATATATTTTCAAATTGTACAATTTCTTTCGATTCGATATTCACGCATCTTTGTATAATTATTTACCGTATCATTATAAAATAAATTAATTTCCAATTATTTCAATCGTATAAAAATTATTTATACTTTAAAAGCAATCCATATTTATTTAAACAGTTTATTCAATTTTCAATGTATTTTCTAAAAAGGAATTATTAATTAATTCAATTTATTAAAAAAAATCTATTATTAAATACACACCAATTAAGTAAAAAGTGAATTTCAAAATAATAGCTATCGAAAATTGAATAAGTACATTTTTATTTTAAATAAATTTGTATAATATTACAGTTTCGAAAACAGAGTTGTTACAATATACATTGATCACATGTGTTATTTACTTTCAAAGCAAGAGTTCAAACCAATGCTATAAATAAGTTAACAGCAATTCAAATAATTCAAACAACTTAAACACAATCAAACATTAACATATATGTGCTATATTTTCATTCAAAGTGAGGTGTTAACCCACCTTTAACCCAACAATAACCAAGATCCAAGAACCCAAGTCCAACCCAAGCTAGCAACCTCTTTTCCTTCCCTTCCTCTCTTGCTTTTACCTTGCTTCTCCCTTCAAAACCCTAGCAATGCTCATGGCCTTCCTATGTGAGGTGAGATGTGCTTTGTTTCTTCAAGTTTTAACCATCTAGGTTGTTTAGCAATGTTGTCCCATGGCCTCACTCCAAATTTGAGTTGACTTGGATTTGATTTGCAATAATTTTCTTTAGAACTTAAGAGGGGAAGAAGAAGAATCCATTGATTTTATGATAACTTTAGCTTTGAATTTTTTATTATACTCTAAGGTATTGCAACATCCCCCATTTTGAGGTTTGAAACTAAGTGCTACGGATACTGCATTTATCCATAGTTATTAATTTACAGTGACAAATGCAGCTATGTTAATCATTTTGATAATACCAGAAACACATGAATATGGTAATTCAACACTATTTTAAAATAAATTGTCTCATTCCATTTTACAATAAGATTTCAATTTCATTACATAATCCCAATTTCAAAACCATATACATAGAAAATATAATTATTACAACGTATTCCAAGAGCGATATATGAAGATGCCCCCTTGGATGATCAGAGTTAAATATCTAACATTTAATACAACTTGCCATTACAAAACAAAAGCAGAATCAAAATACAGCAGAAAACAAAAGCCTCATGCACATCTCTAGAAGCTTATTCGTCAAAAGAGAACCTAAAAAGCCCTTACTCTCGACCTACTCAAATGAGCACCCAGTGTTTAATGGGATAAAAAAACTTCGAGTCAGACAAAAAGTCTGGTGTCAATAATAATCTATCATCTCAAACCAATAGATATCCAGTGTGATCATGCCACTGTGCATAACAGGTTTTCCCTTACTAGTACCTAATTAAACATCATAATCATATACTGTGCTCCTGCATCCATAATGGCTATAACAAAATAATATCATAGTGTACAAACATGTTATATGTACCGGCTTACCCATCTCCCATTTATTAGACTACCCATTTAAGTTTTCATTAACTACCCGTCTTATATTTATGTGGACTACTCATCTCACATTTTATTTTACTTAAACTAATATGGACTATCCAACTCACACTTTATCACTTAAACCGATGCTGACTATCTATCTCACATATCATAGTTTTCCTAGGATGACTATGAACTCTTAAATTAACCAATTAGAGACTATCCATCTCCGACATGATGTAGACTATCCATCATACATCCCACAGTTCTCCTAGGATGACTATGAACCCATCACTTTGCCATTTAATTCATGTTATCCATATGTTTCTATTTGTCCCATGTTACCCATATGTTTAACTTTACTCCATGCACCCTCATGTTCCACATTAATCGATGCTATCCATATGTTTCTACCTATCCCATGTTGCCCACCTTTTTTAACTTTACTCCATGCTATGAACATGTTCAACGTTAATCCATGGTATCGATATGTATAAATTATTTCTATTAGTCTCGCCAATTAATTATTTCCCCTTAGTTATTTAAATTTCATGGTGACATATATTGGTAACACCTGAAGATTTAATGTCAAACCCATTAAGATATACCTTAGTGTCCCTAAGGTTCGAAGTTAAAATCATGTAACAAATGACTCTCCGCCGTTTATAAGCTCGATGTGTATCAGCGTCGACGTCCATAATTAAAGTCCTTATAATCATTTTCTTAGTGATGTATGGTTAATACCCTCAACCTATAATTTAAAAAAGGAAATCATCTGTGACGCCCCACCTCTATGCTCACGCTAGCCAAGAACACTACTGGGTAATGCTGTCGACTAGCGCGAAGAATAAGGCTGTTGAGGAGCAACCATCTGTGTAATTGCTTTGGGCGAGTACCGATATGTCAGATAAAATATTTTATTTCAAGAGGAAATCCGACATACCAATACAAACTCAAAGCTACCACACAGTGGCTAACTGGACCTCGAAAACAAATATAGAAATAAACATAACATAAACCAGTCACAGACATTCATATCACAAAGGCGGAAACAGATATGAATATATATAACACAAAAAGGTGTACATCAGAGTAGTGGTCAAATAAGATCCATAATATCACAAAAGAATAGATACAAGTGCATGACAAAAGAATATGTATACATCATAGAGTCTATATCTCAGATGTATAACAACAAAAACTACAAAAGTAATGTAGTTAGACAAAAGTCAGAAGACGATCCCAGATAATGAATCAAGCAGAAGCACCTGTAACATCTCGGTCTGACTCGAGTATTATTTAATAAGAAAATAATAAACGGATCAGTCTAGCTATAAATATCAGATAAAGGAATGAGATATAAGCAGAGATATAACAAGAACGTATGATGACAATATTGTCATACAAGAACAAATATGATTTAAACAACATCAAAATCATAAAATATCTCAAGAATCTCAAGCACCAAAAAGAATATCATATCTTTATTTTATTCACCAAACTACAAATATTGACAAACATATCATTGCCAATCACATAAAGAGGTGAAACACAAATTCTAGAAATCATCAAATAGAAATCCATAAATCACAAAGGGGGAGGCCTATCACAAACGGGAGCATGAAAACTCACCAACACGTGTATCACAAATGGAACGCTATTCCATGGTCGCTAACCATAAATTTTGAGCCGAAGCTCCATAAACGGTCCGAAGACCACGGGCCGCTACCCCGCCAAATTGAACCGAAGTTCCACAAAACGGGGTTTAGTCTCCCTCGCAGACAAATAGACATCGCACATCGCTAGTCTAAATCACAAAATGATCATCATCGATCAATAAAAAGTGTGAATTACACTAAGCCAGTAAATATATGAGTTTAGCTTCATGTCCCATAACCACTAGCTTAACTTAAATATTTACGAACAAACTGTAGATTTCCACTCGAAAATTATCACAAGATTTTCAATCGAACAAGTCCATAAATTAACCAACGAAGTAAACGCAAGCATTTCATACCACTTGTTTTGCTAAGCCGTTTAATTAGATTTTCTCATACGAATGAGGTAAAGGTTTGTATATACTAATAGATTAGAAAACGGTTTTAAAAACAAGCTTTGTATTAAAAATAGAGTTGAAATCCTTTTAGTAAAAGAGTTTGAATATTTACTATTAGTATAAAAACCTTTGTAATTTAAAGTGACAAATCACAGAAATGATTGTAGAAACAATCAATCACAAAAATCCACATTCGAAGATGTGAATTAAATCCAAAGAAATCGATACAGAATCCATCAAAATGGATATTCTCAAAAATCCCAAAAAAGAAGTCATCAAAGTCAATAACAATAAATCGGATAGTCACGAATCAATAAAAGTTGGATTCTCAAGCTAATTAGGCAAAATAGGCAAAATGAAGCAGGTCAGTCGACTGACTGCAGAGGGTCAGTCGACTGAACCAGAAACCAGAATATTTCATTTCCTGTAGTCGGTCGACTGACTGTAGAGGGTCAGTCGACTGACTGTAGAAAACAGAAACTTCTGTTCTCTGTAGACATACCCAGATTGGCCTGATTTCTACAGCCATTCGACTGACTGCAGAGAGTCAGTCGATTGACTAGCACTGAAGCTGTTTTTTCAGCTTATTCAAATGAAGCGCAAACTCTTCCAATTCGCGATCGGACGAGCAATGGACTTAAGGGGCTTTTGCCAATCGACAAACCAGCCCTATAGGCTTTCCGATTCACCATCAAAAACATGTTCACAAATCAAAGCAAGGATTTTCAAAGTTTTGACTTCAAAACACCAAAAATTGAAATGTTCACCAAATCAATTCAAACCAAAAGCAATAGAACATGAATAAGTGTTAGGAATTCATACCTAACATCAATGATAGAAATAGACAAAGATGTGAGTTCAAAAACTCACTTTTAAATCCAAAAATGATGAAGGAGAAGCTTGAAAGCAAAGGAAGATCAACCACTCTTCAATTTCAACTCAAGAAGCTTGAATCTAAGCTCAAAAGAAGAACATTTCCAAAATTAGGTTTAGGAAATTTTTGAAATTAAAGAGGAGAAGAGATGGAGAAGATGAAGATGGAGCTTACCAAAGCTTTTCTTTGATGTTGGAGTAAAATCTTGAATTTGCAAATGAAAACTAGGGCTTGTAGTTTCTATTCCCTTTCTCTTCCCCCATTTCAGTTGAGCTTGAGTGTTTTTTAAAAGAAGTAAGTGAATGAATGAAGAGGGGGCTGAGTTAGGGTAATAGACTGAGTTGGGTGAAACCCAAAACCCAAAAAGCCCAACAGAAAATAGCAAAATTCGACTCACTCCAAACATATCGATGTTTATACTTAAAAAAAGTCGCAAACGCCGTTTTGGACTCAATGGGAGTGGTCTCGAGTCCCAATTCGACTGTTTACAAAAAGTAGCTTTTCGGACTTTAATCCGATTAACGATTCTACATTTAAATAAAAATATTTAGATATACAATCGTAAAATATGCGGGTTGTTACAGACTCCCCTCCTTAAAGAAATTGCGTCCTCGCAATCTTTAGGAAATAAATAAGAAGTAACAACTATAAAAGCATATCAACACAAAAAGAAGAAATTTGAAATAAAAAGTTCACCTTAAGGAGCATGAGAGAGCAAGTCCGGATGTGTTCGCTCGATGAATTCTCTGGATTTCCAAGAGCAATCCTTAGGATTTGAGGACCATTGAATTTTTACAAGAGAAACATCTTTATTTCGAAGGCGTTTGACCTCCGAAGCAATGATTCGAATAGGATGTTGCTCATAAGTCAAATTAGGCGAGACTTCAATTTCTTCAATAACACCGGGCTCAAGAATAGAATCGGAATCTCGAAGGCATTTCCGTAATTGAGAGACATGGAATACGTCATGAATAGCAGAGAATTGAGCCAGTAATAAAAGGCGATAAGCCACGAAACCAATGCGTTCGGTGATGGGAAATGGGCCAATATATCGAGGTGCTAATTTTCCCGATCGAGTGAAACGCATAACACCCTTCATAGGTGAAACACGGATGAACACGAAATCCCCCACAGAAAATTCTAATTTCCTTCTTCGATTATCGGCATAAGATTTTTGTCTACTTTGAGCTTCTTTCATCCTATGACGAATAAGGTCAATCTTTTATGTGGCATCATGAATAAAATCTGGACCTAAACCAGCTTCTCACCGGCTTCAAGCCAACACGAAGGAGATCGGCATGGCCTTCCGTATAGTGCCTCGAAAGGTGCCATACAAATACTAGATTGGAAGCTATTATTATAGGAAAATTCAACAAGAGAAATATGATTTTCCCAACTTCCATCAAAATCAAGAACACATACACGAAGAAGATCTTCAAGAGTTTGATTCACACGTTCGGTTTGTCCATCAGACTGAGGATGATAAGCGGTGCTAAAATTAAGCTTCGTTCCCAAAGCTTTTTGAAGACCTTTCCAGAATCCACTAGTAAATAATGGATCACGATCGCTAACAATAGAAGTAGGAACTCCATGCAATTTAACAATTTCCTTGACAAAAAGTTTAGCCAAAATAGGTACGGTTCGATTGGACCGAACGGGAATAAAATGGGCGGATTTTGTAAGTCTATCTACTATCACCCATGGGCTATCATGACCCGAACGAGAACGGGGAAGACCGTCAATAAAATCCATGGAAATTTGATCCCACTTCCATATTGGAATTTCCAATGGTTGCAATAACCCACCGGGCCTTTGATGCTCGGCCTTTACAAGTTGGCAAGTCATGCAACGTTTAACAAAGTTAGCAATATCAGATTTCATTCCCTCCCAATAATAAAGTCACTTCATATCCGCGTACATTTTACTACTACCGGGATGAATGAAAAATTTAGAATAATGAGAATCTTCTAAAATATCTTTACGAAGATCACAAATATTTGGCACGATAAGTCTACCAAATTTCCGAATACCGCCACGAACATCAATATCAAAGTCTTTTAAACCTTCAATATCAATTTTATCCCTACAACTTTGGCTAAGAAGAACCAATTCGGGATCATGCTTTTGAGCTTCAAGAATGCGGTATAAAAGAGAAGGATGAGCCTTAGGGCTACATAAAACAAGAGATGAGCATAAATCGGATTCACGATCTCGAATCTCACAAGTGGACAAAGTCTCGAGATCATTCCATTCGGATACCATCATGGAAACAACCGCTTGTTGCTTACGACTAAGGGCATCGGCAACACGATTTCCTTTTTCGGGAGTATTGAGAATATCAAGATCATAAGATGCAAGGAACTCGAGCCAACGCCGTTGACACAAATTAAGTTTCTTTTGGGAAAATAAATACTTCAATGATTTATGATCAGTGTAGAGTACAAATTTCTCCCCTAAAAGATAATGATGCCAAATTCTAAGGGCGAAAACAATAGCCGCGAGCTCTAAATCATGAGTGGCATATCTAGTCTCGGCAAGCTTTAATTACCTAGAAGCATAAGCAATAACACGTTCTCTTTGCATGAGAACGACGCCCAAACCAACACGACTAGCATCGGTATAAACAATAAAATCTTGGTTCCCATCGGGAATCACAAGAATAGGAGCCACTGAAAGAAGTTCTTTTAGTTTCTGAAAAGCAGCTTCACATTTGTCTAACCAAATGTACTTAATTCCCTTCTTTGTCAAATTAGTAAGAGGCATGGAAATTTTAGAAAAGTCTTTTATGAACCAACGGTAATAGCCCGCCAATCCGAGAAAGCTACAAATTTCCGTCACACTCTCCGGTCTCTTCCAATTTTGAATCGCTTCAATCTTTGAAGGATCCACGGAAATTCCGGATCCAGAAATAATATGTCCCAAAAATTTCACACGAGATTGCCAAAAGTGGCATTTAGAAAATTTTGCTTTCAAATGGTTGCTCGTAAGAGTTTCCAATACAATACGAAGATGATTTTCATGCTCCTCTTCGGTTTTAGAATAAATAAGAATATCATCGATAAAGATGAGAACAAATCGACCGAGGAAGTCTTTGAAAACTTGATTCATAAGGTCGATGAAATAAGCCGGAGCATTCGTCAAACCAAATGGCATAACAAGCGATTCATAAGATCCATAACGAGTACGGAACGATGTCAAAGGAATGTTATCCTTTGCAATACGGAGCCGATGAAAACCGGTTGCTAAGTCTAACTGTGAAAAGACTTTAGCACCACTAAGCTGATCGAATAAATCATCAATCCGAGGCAAGGGATATTTATTCTTGATGGTGAGATCGTTAAGCTTGCGGTAGTCAATGCAAGGCCTAAGTGTACCATCAGATTTCTTCACAAAAATAGCCGAAGCTCCCCATGGAGAGGAACTAGATTGAATAAATTGCTTCGCTTCCAATTTGGATAACTGTTTGCGCGTCTCCTCATTTTCTTTATTGGACATACGATAAGGAGGACGAGTAATAGGTAGAGCTCCAGGGATTAGATTAATTCGGAACTCAATTGCTTGCTTAGGTGGTAATCCTAGAACGGGCTCAAATATGTCAGGAAATTCACAAACAATGTGAATGAGAGATATGACATCTTCCTCATCATCATTATCGTCATCATGAGGATTTAGAGAATACAAGGATGCTTTCGAATTGGAATCTGAATCATTAAGAACAAGCGAAATCTGCTTAACAGATTGAGGATGCCGAAGATATATAGTCCGTTCGGGACATAAAATATGGGCTTCATAATGGTTAAGCCAATCCATCCCCAAAATCATTCCGAAACCTAAATAACGCATAACATGCAAATCGGCACGGAAAGAGTAATCACACAAAATAATTTCGACATCTTTTCATAATAAACTGAGTGTTGCGGATCCACCAACCGGATTCGCAATCCTTAAAGAAGTCATCAAGCCAATAACATCCAAAGACAAAGCATCAACAAGTTCTTTTGATATAAAAGAGTGAGATGCACCCGTATCAAAAAGAACTCGAATAGGAAATTCACGAAATATAATAATGCCATCAAGTATAGAATGAGAAATACCTTGACCACGAGAAGTGTTAGAAGGGGCTTGTACCACATTTAGCTTGCCTTCATTCTTTCTTTGAAGTTTGGGACACAAAGATATAGTATGACCCGAACTCTTGCAATAGCGGCAAGAAATAGACTTCGGACACTTGTTTGCATAGTGGTCCTTAGAACCACAATTGTAACATTCTCCACGACGAGGGTTAGGAGCATTTGCTACCGGTGTTACTTGCTTCCCCTTTTTGTTGGGATTAGGCTTGAAATTGAAAGGTCTCTTCTTGTTGATGTTTGGTTTGACCTCAGCATCACTATCTTTATCAGCCTCTTCGAGACGAAGAGCAATATCAACAAGCTGATCAAAAGAAACTTCCAATTTCAGATGTAATGGCTTTTTGAGGCTCTTGTTCAAGCCATAAACGAATCTCTGGTTTTTCTTCAATGGGGTATTAATATACTCGACCCCATATTTAGATATAGATTCGAAAGATGCGACGTAGTCCGTCACAGAAGATTCACCTTGAACAAGGTCTATGAAGCGTCGGGCTAAAGATACCTTTTCAGCTTCCAGCATAAATTTTAATTCGAACCTTTCCCGGAATTGCTCCCAAGTAAGGTCCGCTTCAATAATTTCGGAGATTAGAAGCTCGTACCAGTCCAATGCTTTTTCTTGGAGCATACTAGAGGCCACTTGGACTCGATGGAGATCAATAAGATTCATGCGAGAAAAGATACGGTCGCATGTTCGAAGCCAAGCCTGGACTTCTATAATGCTCTCGGAACCTTTGAATGGCTTTCCACCCAAATTAGTGTAGTCACTGCACAAGCGTGCAAACCCAGATTTAGGATGGGTGGGCTCAGGAATAGATCCGACAGCTTGAGCATTTCTTACAAGATCTAGTAGTTGCTAAGCAGACATAAATACTCCATCCTGGGGAGTAGCACTAGATTGACCGGCGTTGGGACGGCCAGGTCTAACCATTTCTCTTCTTTAAGAAAGAAAGAAAAGAGAAAAAGATTAATCTCAGAATGAATATCAAACAAACTTGATTGATAAAACAAGATATCATAAAAAGTAATAGGATAGAACGGGCTCAATGACTCGAATTAAATCCTATGGCACGATTCCTAAGGAAGACTTAGGACAATGATCCTTGCTAGATTATTCTACATTGTTCCGAAGTTTGGCTCTGATACCATGCTGTGACACCCCACCTCTATGCTCACGCTAGCCAAGAACACTACTGGGTAATGCTGTCGACTAGCGCGAAGAATAAGGCTGTTGAGGAGCGACCATCTGTGTAATTGCTTTGGGCGAGTACCGATATGTCAGCTAAAATATTTTATTTCAAGAGGAAATCCAACATACCAATACAAACTCAAAGCTACCACACAGTGGCTAAGTGGACCTCGGAAACAAATATAGAAATAAACATAACATAAACCAGTCACAGACATTCATATCACAAAGGCGGAAACAGATATGAATATATATAACACAAAAAGGTGTACATCAGAGTAGTGGTCAAATAAGATCCACAATATCACAAAATAATAGATACAAGTGCATGACAAAAGAATATGTATACATCATAGAGTCTATATCTCAGATGTATAACAACAAAAACTACAAAAGTAATGTAGTTAGACAAAAGTCAGAAGACGATCCCAGATAATGAATCAAGCAGAAGCACCTATAACATCTCGGTCTGACCCGAGTATTATTTAATAAGAAAATAATAAACGAATCAGTCTAGCTATAAATACCAGACAAAGGAATGAGATATAAGTAGAGATATAACAAGAACGTATGATGATAATATTGTCATACAAGAACAAATATGATTTAAACACCATCAAAATCATAAAATATCTCAAGAATCTCAAGTACCAAAAAGAATATCATATTCTTTATTTTATTCACCAAACTACAAATATTGACAAATATATCATTGCCAATCACATAAAGAGGTGAAACACAAATTCTAGAAATCATCAAATAGAAATCCAGAAATCACAAAGAGGGAGGCCTATCACAAACGGGAGCATGAAAACTCACCAACACGTGTATCACAAATGAAACACTATTCCATGGTCGCTAACCATAAATTTTGAGCCGAAGTTCCACAAACGGTCCGAAGACCACGGGTCACTACCCCGCCAAATTGAACCGAAGTTCCACAAAACGGGGTTTAGTCTCCCTCGTAGACAAATAGACATCGCACATCGCTAGTCTAAATCACAAAATGATCATCATCGATCAATAAAAAGTGTGAATTACACTAAGCCAGTAAATATATGAGTTTAGCTTCATGTCCTATAACCACTAGCTTAACTTAAATATTTACGAACAAACTGTAGATTTCCACTCGAAAATTGTCACAAGATTTTCAATCGAACAAGTCCATAAATTAACCGACGAAGTAAACGCAAGCGTTTCATACCACTTGTTTTGCTAAGCCGTTTAATTAAATTTTCTCATACGAATGAGGTAAAGGTTTGTATATACTAATAGATTAGAAAATGGTTTTAAAAACAAGCTTTGTATTGAAAATAGAGTTGAAATCCTTTTAGTAAAAGAGTTTGAATATTTACTATTAGTATAAAAACCTTTGTAATTTAAAGTGACAAATCACAGAAATGATTGTAGAAACAATCAATCACAAAAATCCACATTCGAAGATGTGAATTAAATCCAAAGAAATCGATACCGAATCCATCAAAATGGATATTCTCAAAAATCCCGAAAAAGAAGTCATCAAAGTCAATAACAAGTGATAACAATAAATCGGATAGTCACGAATCGATAAAAGTTGGATCCTCAAGCTAATTAGGCAAAATAGGCAAAATGAAGCAGGTCAGTCGACTAACTGCAGAGGGTTAGTCGACTGAACCAGAAACCAGAATGTTTCATTTCCTGCAGTCGGTCGACTGACTGTAGAGGGTCAGTCGACTGACTGCAGAAAACAGAAACTTCTGTTCTCTGCAGACAGACCCGGATTGGCCTGATTTCTACAGCCAGTCGACTGACTACAGAGAGTCGGTCGACTGACTGGCACTGAAGCTGTTTTTTCAGCTTATTCAAATGAAGCGCAAACTCTTCCAATTCGCGATCGGACGAGCAATGGACTTAAGGGGCTTTTGCCAATCGACAACCCAGCCCTATAGGCTTTTCGATTCACCATCAAAAACATGTTCACAAATCAAAGCAAGGATTTTCAAAGTTTTGACTTCAAAACACCAAAAATTGAAATGTTCACCAAATCAATTCAAACCAAAAGCAATTGAACATGAATAAGTGTTAGGAATTCATACCTAACATCAATGATAGAAATAGATAAAGACGTGAGTTCAAAAACTCACCTTTAAACCTAAAAATGATGAAGGAGAAGCTTGAAAGCAAAGGAAGATCAACCACTCTTCAATTTCAACTCAAGAAGCTTGAATCTAAGCTCAAAAGAAGAACATTTCCAAAATTAGGTTTAGGAAATTTCTGAAATTAAAGAGGAGAAGAGATGGAGAAGATGAAGATGGAGCTTACCAAAGCTTTTCTTTGATGTTGGAGTAAAATCTTGAATTTGCAAATGAAAACTAGGGCTTGTAGTTTCTATTTCCCTTTCTCTTCCCCCATTTCAGTTGAGCTTGAGTGTTTGTTAAAAGAAGTAAGTGAATGAATGAAGAGGGGGCTGAGTTGGGTGAAACCCAAAACCCAAAAAGCCCAACAAAAAATAGCAAAATTCGACTCACTCCAAACATATCGATGTTTTTACTTAAAAAAGTCGCAAATGCCGTTTTGGACTCAATGGGAGTGGTCTCGAGTCCCAATTCGACTGTTTACAAAAAGTAGCTTTTCGGACTTTAATCCGATTAACGATTCTACATTTAAATAAAGTATTTAGATATACAATCGTAAAATATGCGGGTTGTTACATCATCTCTTTGTATTTTCAAATTCAAATGCCATTTTTAAAACCCTTTTTATATTTCCATGTACATGATTGATAATTGCTTTCAAAACATCTTAGTTTGATAAACGTCGACATCATATCATGTTGATGTAAAAGCATAAGGCTTTCCACCTATTAAAGCTCGAAGACTAAACATGCGACATCATGCCTCGATGACAATGTAGTCACCAATCCTCCTGATACATAGGTTATACATCTATTTAAAAACTTGAAGATAAGTTAAAATCGGCATTAGCAATGCTCGATATCAATTTTAAAAGCGGATAGAGCAACTCGATAACCAGTTTAGAAGCGGTATGTCTAGGCTTGATGACAATAAAAGGCATGGGTTAGGCTGGAAGACTATCGGGTCAACGAGGAAAACGGCTCGAAGTATTATATGCAGCATGCATGCTTCTTAATATAAAGCATGACATCATGTGCATCGACATGCCCACTGCGAGGACCACCTCTTCATCTTTTTTACTATAACCTCGATGAGGTTCCAACCCAATTCGCTCCATGCCAAACTCGTTGACATCATGCATATTGGTTTGTTCCGCGTTGATGATGATGAAGTGTTGTGAGATGTGGCTCGACATGGCTGATGTCGACATGGAAAAATGTTAGTTAACTTGAAAGCTGCCAATTTGCCATAAAAAGTAGTATCTTTTCAACAAAACTCTATAATTTGTCAAAAAATTATTGGCTAGCAAAAGTTATCAATTTTCTTTACATAAAAACTACTGCACCCTATTTTCCAAGATCCAAAACATTATTTCAAATAATTAATTACTAACCATAATTAATTAAACTTTTATATGCAAATCCTAGCATAAATAATTCTTCATGATTCCAAATTACATGGGAAAAATTCCAAAAATCCACATTAATTCAAAATTATATTCCTTTTGACATATAAAATATTTAGGTCCAAAACCCACATTTTATTATTATTAATAAATTAAATGCGAGTTTATGCCTATTTAACCTTAGGAAATTCATAATAAATTCCTATCACATTGGTAAATTCTAAAATTTAAAACTCATCTCAAATATGTTGTTTCACGTCACAGATCTAACTTTTAAATCATTTGGAGGATAAAAACATTAGATTTAACCCCAAAACAGAATTAAATATTTCAAATAATTTCCAAAAATTCCCATTAACCATTAATCTATCCAAACAATGATTATTAGATCATAAATTGACCAATCAAACACAAAAGATTTGGGTATTGTACATATCCGAATCAAAACAAAGATTTAAGAGACGATAAGTGTTATTATTCACCTTGGTTTGATAATGGGTTGAGATTTGAATCTTGATTTTAAATCTTCTTGGCTATCTCTTGAACCCTATATGATTTCATGCTCTCTTCTCCTTAGGGTTAATGGCCAACCTTGCTCTTTGGATTTTTGATTTATTAAAATACGAATAGAATGGAATAAGGATGTAGGGGTTATAAGATCTATCTATTCCTATTTACCCTTTCCTTATTCAAATTTGTGTTTAATTTATAAAACAAACTTATAAATTTATTTGGTTAAAGCACGACCTTACTTATTTTCAAATCTCAATTCACTTATCACTCTAATTATCAAATTATTCTATTTAATTTATCTAATTAAATCTCCTGAATAATGTTAATTAAAATTAAGGGTGTTATAAGCTCCCCTCTTAAAGAATTTCACTCTCGAAATTCAGTAAGGACTACAAAATAAGCATGAAAAACATGTAACCAAAGCTAGTATATCCTACCAGCAATAAAAAATATATACAACAAATAACACACCCTCACAACAGCTCAGGATAAGTGTAACGACCCGTAAATATATCACTTTAAATAAATGATCGTTTAGCTTTATCGATATAACAATAATTTTGTAAATAGTTATTTTTATTACTTTATATGGTTTTATAAATAAAATATGATCATTTTTATTAGTTAAGAATGATAAGAAAATTTATTTTTAGAATTTGTTTACAAAAATATGCATATTAATTCAAAAGAGAAAATATGACTGAAAATCAGAATCGGGATTTGTAACAATACAACGTGTGAAAGTTGTGCAACGTTGTAGGAATATGTAACATACACATGTACTGTGAATACATGAGAACATGTACATAAACATACATATATAAATATTATTAAGTATAAAAATATAATATAAAATATATAAGATATTTTAAGCTTTCTTACTCCTTAAGCATACGTAAGTCAACATATGCATACATGAGATGATGGAAGTGATGGGCACATGGGGTGCGGTCTTTGCCATGCATAAGGGGGGAGGTGGTGACCATGAAGGTGCATGTGATGGTGATGCAAAAGGTGATGTGTGCATATATATTTTACTCTCTTTTTTTCCTATAAATACCTTACCTTCTTCTCTTCATTTTCATTCATCTTCTTCTTCATATTTTCAAAGCTTTGTCTTCCACTTTAATGGCTTCTACCCTAAGAGAAATAATGTCAAAATTTATTTCAAAAAGAATTTAAATTATAATATATAGTTATATATACTTAAACACCTCAAAACAATCCCAAAACTCCACCTTTTCTCCTTGTTCTTCACAACCTCCACCCACTTCATCATTATGCCGAGCACCCCTTGCTCCACCCTAAGCCGTGTGACCCCAAGTCATCTCAAGTCTTGGTCGAGGCATCCAGGAGCAAAAATCCGAAGAATAGTGAGCTTTGAAAACCGAATAGCGGAGCTATAGCGAATTTTTAATTAATCGTTTAAAATTCAAGGTGAGAACTCCTAAACTGTTATATTATATGTTGGATGAAGATATGATGTTTGCAAATGGATGTTTAGTATCCTTTGATCATCAAGTTTGGATGTTTTCATATGAATATTGAACATATATGCAAGTCACGGAAATACACGTCGGTAAGCACAAAGAAAATCACGTTTCTTGAATTAATGAAATGGTGTGTATGGAATGTTAAACCTCTTTAAAAATGGTTTAAAATGAGTTTGAAATGTTTTATAAACATTGAAAAGCGTTTTGGTGAAGTTTGAAAAGAGATGGAAAATTTAGTTAAAAATAAGCGCGTCGCGTAACGATAGTTCGCGATTTCATGCCATAAAAGTCAAACAGTGTAAAAGTTGGAGTATAGTTCGGAATTCTTCGAGATAAGAATTTTTCGAACTATTATATCCATAGTTTTCCAACAAAGAAAGAAAATCGAGATTTCGATAAGGGATTTTGAAATACGAGTAAAACAAGTTCTGGAAAAATCGCGGTTTTGTAGTTCGGAATCCAAAACTGGATTTCTTAGTAAATGATGTTTTAAATTTGTTTAAAAATATGGAATAAATCTTCTAAATGTTTTAAAATGTTTTAAAAGTGATTTGACTAAGAAAAATGAATTTTCAAATAATAAAAAGTCATTTTGATCGATATAGCTTAAAAAGCATTTTCCGCATCACTTTTTCGTAGCAATTTTCTATAACTTTTAAAATATAGTTTTAAACTTAAAAATTCTTTTCCAGTATTTTATAAATGTTTTTAAATGATGAATAAAGTGTTTGAAAGATGATTTGAATGATTTTTGGAATGATTAAAGATTTATAGTCGATCAAATAACTTGACCGCCTTATGGGTTTTTGAGAGATATAGTATAGGCTTGAGTTTGAAAAACAAGTTTCCTGCTCTCCCTGGCTATCCGGACTAGCCCAATGGAGGAGAAAGTGAATTTGGCTTACTCGGATCAATATCTTCCTAAATGAAAAATGAAGCAATTTCGAATTTATTCTTAGTAAAAATAAGTTTAAACATTATCAAGGGATTTTATAAGAGAGGTTTAATATCTCCTTATATAGCAGAAAGAATGTTTTAGAAATGTATATTTCCAAAAGAGATTTTGATAAAAGAAATTAATTAATTAAAGAATGATTTCGTATTCACTTGACCTCTTTTATCGATGATTGGTTCAAAGGAACCTAGGTCGGATTTGGATAATTCATGTCCGAAGACCACTTCGAACTAATTTACATATTCGAAGTAAAGACATGAAGATACTTATGGAAGATGGAATGTAGGGCTACTTGTCACCGAACATCAGGGGAAATTTTCCATATCCTATTATGTGGCAGTAGTTCTTTATTTAAGACCTTCAATGTAAGGACTTCTCACTACTAATCCTAGGGTGAATTCCTGACAGGATGTGGTAGGAGAGTGCCTGCGGCTTCGTTCAGTCCCATAACGAACTCGTATGGACGAATGTATGATGTTGCATTTCTAGTTACATAAGTGATCTCTATGAATGTATTATCTGCTTGGTGAGGAGAAGGCAACTTCTCTTAGCTTAACACCCTTTCCTGAGACATATGAGTTCAGGAGTTATATGTTTGTAGAGATCAGTTGTTTGACCATGGAATGGCAGTGTGGCATTCAAAGAAAGATGATGTGCTATGTGAAAGGTAATCGTTACCTCAAGAATCACATCCGAAAATGGCCAAAACAGGGTAGATGCGGCAAGGCTATGTGATTCGCAACCATTAGGGTATGATCATCCCCTTCTAGATATATTTCTACCTGCTATGACGTTCGGGTTTAAATTATTGTGGTGTGTGCTAAGAGACGTCTCAGATAGGTCGGTAATGACCGGGGTAATCACCTATTCAGTACTATCTAGTGAGAAAGGTAGGCCGATCTGGTAGAGGTGCAGATGTTCTGTTGACCTTGGTGCATTCCTTTAGAGATGTACTACTGGAAGATAGTTTCTTCACCAAGTCATTTGTATGGAAATCCATTCTCCAATAAGTGTCTGCCATTTTGTTTGTAGAGCCTAGTATGCTGGAATTTAACAATGGTAACAATTTAGGCTAAGGTTGATAAGTTTACTTGCAAATGTTTTCAAAGATATGTCATTAAAAATAATATCAAGTATTTTTACGTAAGAATGTTTTGGTTATCATAAGGTAAAAAACCTGTTCCGTGTTTATGTGCGGCATGGTCTTATGAGATACCTTTTTGTTTTCAAACAACGTTTGAGTTCTCACACCAGTTCCATGACTGACCTGGAGTTTATATTGTTTTCCCTTTAAACTCCGGGTGCCCTATTTTTTCCAGGCAGCCAAGTAGCCAGGATTATGTTTGGAGTATTTTAGGGAAGAGCATGCTAGAAGAGGTTTTTGGAGCATGGAGCTGGAGCACCCGATGTGGATGTCTAGCTATCTTTTTATTTTTCCGTTGTGTCTAAGTTAGTTAATACCGGCAAGTGTGGGAGTAGGAAGTTATAACTGTTCCTTGTCGAGTTAGTTCAGACAAAAAACTCTAATGTACTCTAGTCAGGGTGGTTGTATGTACTATCTAACTATTTTAACGTAATGTGAGAATTTGTGTTTCTATCTTTTACTTTACTTTACCCCTGAAAATCTGTCTCCCTGACACTTGGATTTACGACATGTGAATACCGTGGATGTATTAGTGTTGATTTTCGAGAGTCGAGGAGACGGGTCTTCACAATAAGTATCCCTAATCATGTCCTCTGTCTTCCAAGTACAGTCTTTCTCATTGTTGCTCCACTGTACTTTCACCAACTTGACCGTCTTGTTCCTTATATTCTTCTCATCTCTCAATACAACCCGAACTGGTTGTCTAACAAAAGTCAAATCCGGTTCCACTACTAAATCTTCCAATGCAGTCGGAGTGATAGTAGTCTCTGGGTCATGCAAATACTTCCTAAGATGAGAGATATGAAACGTATTATGGACCCATGCCAAACTGCTCGACAACTCAACTCGATATGTGAGCTTTCCGATCCTCTCTATAACTAGGAACGGTCCAACATATCTCGGTGCTAGTTTTTCTGACTTTCCAAAACATACCACATCCTTCATCGGTGATACTTTAATGAAAACCTTATCTCCAGCTGAGAATTATAAATCCTTACGCCTTTTTAGCGTAACTTTTCTATCTAGACCGAGCTTCTCTCATCCTACCTTGGATAAACTCAATTTTTTTGTTGCTTCTCTTGCCAAATCCAGACCTAAGACTATCCTGTTTTCGGTTTTCAACCAACATGCCGGTGACTTGCATGGCCTTCCATATAAAGCTTCGAAATGTGCCATTCCTACAGTTTTCTGATAAATACTATTATAGAAAAACTCAACCAAGTGTAGGTGGTCTTCACATAATCCACCAAAATCTAGTACGCAAGCTCTCAACCAATCCTTAAGTACCTTATTGACTCTCTCTGTTTGCCCATCTGTCTGAGGGTGATAAGCGGTACTCATCTTAAGCTTGGTACCTAACACTTCCTGTAGACTCTTCCAGAACTCACTAGCAAACTACGTATCTTTGTCACTGACTATACTACTAGAAATCCCAAGTAGTCTAACTATGTTTTTCATAAATAACATAGCCAAACCTTAGCAAATCGTTAATAAAGTTCATGGTTATCGAATCCCATTTCCAAACTGGTATATCTAAAGGTTGAAGCAACCTACTTGGTTTCTGATGTTTGGCTTTTACTTGCTGGCAATTCAAGCGTTGCTTTATCCATAAGCCAACATCCCTCTTCATACCTCGCAGAAGAAACTTCTCTTCATATCTGATACATCTTTGTTCCTCTAGAATGAATCGTAAACTTTGATCGATGACATTCCCTAAGAACTTCTTTCCGTTGGTCTCCAACATTCGGAACACACAATCGTCCCTTCTTTCTCAACCATCCCTTCCGGTCAAGACTCAGATCATTAATCTCAATTCCAATCTCTAGCCTTCTAATCTTCTCGAGCAATAATGGATAATCTTTATGCTTAGAAGCAACCCTTTCTATCAAAATTAGTCGAACTTCCGAACAAGATATCATGCCAGTACTCTGACTAGAACTAGTAGTCAATCTTAACTGCACACTACGTGTAGTCAATACCTCAAGATCCTTCCATTATAGATTTTCCTTTCTCGGCATTTGTTGGTCTACAGGATGGTGGTTCCAAAGCAAAGACTTTACCCTTCTCAGCCTCGGCTTCTTCTGGACACCTATTCTTGTAATGCCCCACTTGGTCATAGTTAAAGCACTTCCCATTCTACTTCTCCATAACCATCTTTCCATCACTTGAGCGAAACTCATTAGTATAGTGCCCCTTCTTATCGCACTTATAATAGACAATATCCACCTTCCCTTTTTAGCCGCTCCTTCTTTTTGAGTACCGTTCTTCTTAAAGAATTTCCTTTACTTATTCTGGGAATCTTGAGTCTTCACTGACTTCTCCTTCCCAAAGGTAGAAAGCATTTCTTCATTTCTAATTGCCATCTCCACTACTACATTTAATGGATCTCAAATATGAGGCATGGTTGCCCTAGCGATTTCTGGCTTCAATCCCCGAATAAACTTTTCATTCCTCTTAATGACGGTATCAATGGTAGCATATCCATATCTGGATAGCTCATCAAACTTAGTGGCATACTCAATCACCGACATTGCTCCTTACTCCAAGTCTATACATTTCCTAAGCAAAGCAGACTTAGCTACCTCAGATAAAAATCTCTCCTCGAATCTCCTTCAGAAATCTACCCAAGTTAACTCTTCGTCTGGCACACCTAAGGTAACTCCATTCAACTAGAACAATGCTGCACCTTGCAATTGCCTCGAAGCTAATCTTCTATTTTGCTCATCGTCCAAACCAAGAAACGAAAAAATTCTCTCATAATGCGAAAGCCAATTTTCCACCTCTACAGCATCTTCAGTCTCCAAAAAAGACTTCCTACCCAAACTGGTATAATCCATTTACAGCTTATCATAATTATTACCAACCGGGGTCATGGGATTTGCTCCTCCCGCATTCACAGCATTTCCTCCAGTTACTACTGCATCCCTTTCAGCTTGCATCAAGTTAATGAAGAACTGATACATCGTCCCCATATCTACTGGTGGGGTTCCCGCCCTTACGTTGGCGTTTGCTTTTGATTAGCATTTTCGTGTTGACTCTAGTTTCGCCTGGTATTGGGTCGAGCATTTACCTTAGTTGTGATGCTTCCTCCACCTAGATTCACTTTTCCGTTTCCTGCTTCCATACCTTTCTTTCTCGTAAATTTGCATATAAGCCTTAGTAAGATACAGAAGAACGGTCTAAGAGAGAGGGGAATACATACTCATATATAGCAAAATACAAGTACGTTATTACAGCGTTGTCCAAACCCCAATCGTATTATCTGATTCATTGGATTATGTTTTCAAAATCCTTTTAGGTTTAAATTCCTTTTAAGTTTACATAAACCCATGCTCTGATACCAAACTGTAATATCCCCCATTTTGAGGCACAAAACTAAGTGCTACAGATGCTGCAGTCATCCATGGTTATTAATTTTGGTGACAAAATGCAGTTATGTTAATCATTTTGATAATACCAAAAGCATATGAATATGGAAAATTCAACACAGTTTTAAAATAAACTGTCTAATTCATTTCACAATAAGATTTCAATTTCATTACATAATCCCATGTCACAAACCACGTTAAGAGAAAATATAATTATTACAACAGATTTCAAGAGCGACATATAAAGATGCCCTCTTGGATGGTCAGAGTCAAATATCTGGCATTTAATACAACTTGCCATTACAACACAAAAGCAGAATCAAAATACAATAGAAAATAGATATATAGCTCCTACTAGCTAGATTGCCTCCTGCACGTCTCCGGAAGATAATTCGTCTAAAGAGAACCTAAAAAGCCTTTACTCTCGACTTATTCAAATGAGTACCAGATAGTTTAAGGGGAAAACAAAAACTTCGGGTCGGATAAAAAGTATGGTGTGAAAAATAATTTACCACCTCAAACCAATAGATATCAAGTGAGACTACGCCGCTGTGCGGAACGGGTTTCCCCTTAGTAGTACCCAATTAAGCATCTTAACCATATACTATGCCCCTATTTCCACAATGGTACAACATAATAATATGATAGTGTATAAATAGGTCTTATGTATCAGATTACCCATCCCCTATTTATTAGACTACCCATCTAAGTTCTCATTGACTACCCGTCTTATATTTATATGGACTACCCATCCGACATTTTATTTTACTTAAACTAATATGGACTATCCATCTTATATTTTATCATTTAAACCCATGCGGATTATCCATCTCACATCTCATAGTTTTCCTAGGATGACTATGAACCCTTAAATCAACAAATTAGAGATTATCCATCTTCACCATGATGCAGACTATCCATCATACATCCCATAGTTTTCCATGGATGACTATGAACCCATCACTTGGCCATTTAATTCATGTTATCCACATGTTTCTATTTGTCCCATGTAACCCACATGTTTAACTTTACTCCATGCTACCCACATGTTCAACATTAATCCATGCTATCCCCATGTTTCTATTTATCCCATGTTACCTACATGTCTAACTTTACTCCATGCTACCCACATGTTCGACATAATCCATGCTATCCACATGTATAACTTATTTTTATTGATGTCCCTAATTAAGTTATTTCCCCTTATTTATTTAAATTGCATGGTAACATACAATGGTAACCCCAAAAAATTTCATATCAAACCCATTAAGATATGCCTTAGCATCCCTAAGGTTCGAAGTTAAAATCATGTAATGAATGGCTCTCCGCTGTTTATAAGCTTGATGTGTATTATCATCGACATCCATAATTAGTCCTTGTAATCATTTTCTTAGTGATGTATGGTTAATACCCTTAATCCATAATTTAAAAAAGGAGATCATCTCTTTATATTTTCAAAGCCAAATGCCATTTGTAAAACCCTTTATATATTGTCATGTACATGATTGTTAATTGCTTTCAAAACATCTTTGTTTGATCAACGTCGACATCATATCATGTTGATTTAAGAGTATAAGGCTTTCCTCCTATTAAAACTCGAATGCTAAACATATGACATCATGTCTCGATGACAATGAAGTCATAGATCCTCATGATACATAGGTTATCCACCTATTTAAAAACTTGAAGACTAGTTAAAATCAGCATTGAAAAGACTCGATATCAATTTTAAAAGTGGCATAGAGTAACTCGATGACCAGTTTAGAAGCGACATGTCTAGGCTTGATGATAATAAAAGGCATGGGTTAGGCTCGAAGACTATCGGGTCGACGAGGGAAAAGGCTTGAAGTAGTATATGCGTCATGCATGCTTCTTAATATGAAATGCGGCATATGCACATCGACATGCCCACCTCGAGGACCACCACTCTATTTTTGTTACTATAACCTCGACGAGATTCCAACTCAATTCGCTCCATGCCAATCTCGTTGACATAATACATATTGGTTTGTTCACGCAACCTCTATAACTTGTCAAAAGCTTATTGCCTAGCAGAACTTTATCAATTTTCTATACAGAAAAACTACCGCACCATATTTTCCAAGATCTAAAAAATTATTTCAAATAATTAATTGCTAACCATAATAATTAAACTTTTATATGCATACCCTAGCATAAAATAATTATTCATGACTCAAAATTACATGTGAAAAATCCTAAAAATTCACATTAATTCCAAAATTATATTTCTTTTAACATATGAAATATTCGAGTTCAAAACCCACATTTATTGCCATTGATAAATTAAACCCGAATTTTTGCTTATTTAACCTTAGGAAATTCATAATAAATTCCTATCACTTTGGAAAATTCTCAAATTAAAAATCCATCTCCAAATATGTTGTTCCATGTCATATGTCTAAATTATAAATAATTTAGAGGATAAATCGTCGGATTTACCCCAATAACAAATTCAAATAATTTTCAAAAATTCCCATTAACCAGTGTTCTATCCAAACAATGATTATTAGATCATAACTTGACCAATCAAACACATAAGATTCAGGTATTACCCATAACCGAATCAAAATAAAGAATAAAGAGATGATAAGCGTTATTATTAACCTTGGTTTGATAATGGGCTGAGATTTGAGTCTTGCTTTTAAATCTTCTTAGCTAACTCTTGAAACCCTACTTTATTTCATGCTCTCTTCTCCTTAGGGTTATTGGCTGGCCTTGCTCTTTGTATTTTTGATTTATGAGAACATGAATAGAATAGGGATCATAATATCTACCTATTCTTATTTTACCATTTCCCTATTCAAATACGTGTTTAAGTTACAAAACAAGCTTATAGATTTATTTGGTTAACGCACGACCTTACTTATTTTCAAATCTCAATTCCCTTATCACTCTAGTCATCACATTATTCTATTTAATTTGTCTAATTAAATCTCTTGAATAATGTTAATTAAAATTAGAGATGTTATAAATATACCTCTTTTTATATAGGAATAAGAATGGTACTCGTTGAGCTTGCATTCAACCCCTCCCCCACTATGCTATGGAAGCTTCACCTCGCTCACTTCTCCTTTAAGTCACTTCTCCTTTATACTGATTACCATTATACCTCTTTCATAATAATATTTCTTATCCATTAGAACATTATAGAACCTTTCAAGCTCCATGAAGAGGAGAGTGTGTTAATTAGTTACTAATGTATTCATTTGATCATTAGACAAGTGCACAAAAATTCGAACAACTTATGTCAATTGAAAAGCTGCTTACCGATAAACCAATTTCTGGTCACATTATTGATTTTCCATCGAAGAATATATTTTTGTAAACAAATTTCAAAAACAAGTTTCTTATCATTATATAAATTAAATGATGTCTAACATGGTTATAAAATCATATTTATAACACTTAATTATATTTCAAAACGTTTCGATATTCGAAGGCCAAGTGTTCGAATTTCCAGGTCGTTGCATTCTCCCCTACTTAGAACATTTCATCCTCGAAATTCAAACAAGAATGATAATCAAAGGAGATAGATGAAACAAGATATATATATATATATATAGTTCTGCTGAAACTATATACAAACTAAACTGCAAACTGAAATGCATACTAAGTGACTCCACCACAAGAGGTGAGTGCACTACAAAATATATACGATACTAATATAAGAAAGAACCCCTAGTCCATAAGAACTCTGGGTAGAACTCCTTCAAACTATCCACCATCTTCTTTTTACCATCATGAGCACCCTTGCTCCTCGGCACTTCTAACCCTAATAAAGGAATAAGCACAAAAATACTAAAATAGCATTTATAATTACTAGCAACCAATGCTCATGGTTCGCTCAAGTTCAAACTCTCCTATCTTCCAAGATGACAAAAAATCTACTAAGCATACCATACGCTTAATAGCCACAGGTTCTTACTTAGACGATTATTCATGCTACCCCGTAACAAATTGAAAAGTCATTCCCCAAACTCTTCATTAGACAACATAGATAATAAAAATGTACTAAAGCCCATACGATGCACATTAACCATCTGTACGCAATATCTGATCTGATCATTTACTCGATCACACTAATTCACTTCCAAACCAGTATAGATCACATGACCTCTCTAGCCCGGACTCTGATTTGGTTCATTGATTAGAGACCTTTTTCTCCTTATATGGCCATATACTATGATAGAAAACATCGGCATCATATCAAGAACCCATAACAAGTGTTCTCCGTCAAGAATCGAGTGAAAAATCCTTGTTTGGACTAGTGTAAACCACCTTGAAAACAAGTACGTGAATATTGGATCAAGAACAGTTATGCGAATAAAATGATTTATATACGACTTACATATTTATCCTATTGGTTACTACACCAATTTCTTTTTAATCACTTTCATTTACACAATTAGTATGTCTTCAATACTAAAACCATTTATGAATTATTCCGTAAATCATAACGTCAAGTTTATAGTCATTTTATAACTTAAGTTCGTACTCATATAATACTGCATTACATCCTTAGAGCATACATCAAAACATTAAATTTTTTATGCTTTAACAAGTATGTTTTAACAAATTTAAACTTTGTTTTAACTTGCTATCTTCTCAAATTTAAGTGTAATATAAACTCAACTTTATATTTTCAAAAACACTTAACTACATGTTCTATAACAACTCGGAAGTTCCCGATTGTCCAAAATCGCCAAAAATTCCATTTCATTTTAACAAATGAAAAACTATCAAACAACATATCATATTATGATGCCTACCATACTTTCCTAATGCATAGGCTACATGTATCCATGAAAAACTATCAAACTTAACAGGAGAACTTTAAAACCAAACAATTGTTTTTTTTATTTTCAACCATTTTGAAATAATATATACATATAACTTTTGTATATAAAAATTTTCTTTGGAATTAAGTCAGAATCTGTTTTACCAACACAACTTTGCAACATCCTACGCTTAGAAACCCGAAAATGAACGTCGATGATGCTGCAGTCATCATCGAAATTATTTTCAACCGATAGAAGTGAGTTCAGTACATCCAAACTATACTCTTGGTACTTAACCAAAATCATTCCAAAGAGGTTTCAAATACTTCGTATAATAGTACTAAGTATCATGACCTCAATCTCCTAAAAAAATTACCCAAATATATACTTTTAAATAATACTATTATTGCTTTCTCCAAAATCTTGAAAAACATCTTCAAAGACACAGGGATTTAAGTTCTCAAATTCTTTGTTTAAATCATTTTCGTTTATATACCACATTTTATAAACCATACTTATATAAAATTACTTTCTTATATAAATTTTTTTATAGTTATTTATTTTCATAATATTAGATCTTTCCTTTGGATTATAGTAAACATCTTTTACTAAATTTTAACTTTTAACCCAACATTATCACTGAATGCCTTATAGTCAAACCGTGAAACATAATCCATAAGATGTTCATTAAATGTACCCATAATTACTGGTTACCCAACTTATAATGTAGAAAGGTAATACTGCTCACAAACTGAGCACAAATCAACAACAAGCAGTGCTCCTAAACTGACTGAGCATGATTAAACATTCAAATTTTGTAGGGTATTAAACTATGAGAAGCACTAGAGTCAAACAAACAAGAATAGGAAAGCCAAATGGTATACTCTCAAGAATCTACTACCCCTTCTCAGCTGCAGAAATTGCAAAGACCCTAGGCTGTTCCTCCTTCTTGAGCATGAGACAATCTCTAACAAAATGGCAGTTTGATGGAAACTATAGCAACTCTTCGGTGCAAACTGCAATACCTCCCATATTGATTCCTTTACCATCTGCCCTCCTCCTCCCTTCTTATAGTTTTTAGCAAAGTGGCCTTTCTGCCCACATCGATGGCAAACAAGGTTGGACATATACTTCAACTGCTGAAAATTTCGCTTATTGCTCCCAACTGGTATAGAAGTAAGAGGCTTTGGTGCAGAAACAACAAGCTACGATGCCAAACTCTCAAACCTTAAACTCATATGCACCAAATTCACAAAAGACCACATAAGGTGATTGGTCATATCCTGCTAGAACTCAGGGCGCATACCCGCAATGAACATCTCGTCATCTTTAGTGGCGTGTCAACCAATCCTAACCCGAACTGTAACATCCCCGCACTTGAAGGCCCAAAACTAGCAGCTACGAATGCTGTAGTCATCCATAGTTATTAATCCTTAGCGACCAAATACGGCAATCTTAGATAAATTAATATTCCTGAAACACATGGAGATGGAAAAAAGTTTAAAATTTTAGAACAACTTTCATAGTCCATTTGAAAATCATTTCAATATTCTTTACATAATCCCACAATGTTAATCATGTTTAGAAAAATATAATTATTACAATATACCCCAAGCGCGACATATGAAAATGCCCTCTCTGTGATCAGAGTGTATAATAGGCAATAAACAACTTTGCCTTAGCCAAACGACACAGCGGAATCACATGAGAAAGAACTTCAATAACTACATGCCTCCTGCATGACTCGAAAAGCCTTTTCGTCTTAAGAGGTACCTGAAAACCTCAAATCTCAAACTACTCAAAATCAATTGAGTACCCGAGAGTTTAAGGGGAAAACATAAACTTCGAGTCAGACATAAAGCCTGGTATGAATAATAATATACCATCTCAAATCATTTAGATGTCTAGTGAGACCACACTACTTAGTGGAACGAGTTTCCCCTCACTAGTATCTTAAAAACCTTTATAAAACAATATACTGTGCTCCTGCATCCACAATGGTTGAAACAATTCAAATAGTATAATAAGATGTTATGCAAAACAAATAAATCAATTTTGGATTACCCATCCCCATTCATTTTAGACTATCTGTCTTAATTGTAGTTTCTAGAATTTCTATTAACCTATTAGTTTTCATGGGCTGACTAATGACCGGTTAAACATTTAAGGACTCCTTGTCCAATTATATAGTTTTCATAGGATTACTATGAACCTATTGGTAATTCCAATATCATTTCTTTTATCCTAGTTTTCATGGGCTAACTAGGAACCTATTGACTAACTTTCAATATCAATTTCTTTTATCCTAGTTTTCAGGGCTGACTAGGAACATATTACCTAACTGTCAATATCTTTCTTTTTCCCTAGTTTTCATGGGCTAAATAGAAATCTATTGACTATATGTCAATATCATTTTCCTACACAGTTTTCATGGGCTTATTGTTAACCTATCAGCCCCTGCTAATATCTTTTATTTATATTCTCTACTAGGTTAACCTAACTAGTTGTTCTACCTTTTTCCAAAGTACAGTTTTGGATACATCACAAAATGAATGTATATGCATATGGAGAAGCAACAAAATAACCTGTTTAATTCTTTTAACCCATTAAAAATTCTTCATAAATTCCATTTCAAAATACTTTGCTTTTTAATATTCCATGGTTTTGCTTTCAAATGAGGCTGGGTTATTTATTTTGAAAACTATACTTTCGAAACCTTTGAAACCTTGCTTTCGACCTCACTGGATAACCTCCTTCGAAAGGATATATCTCTTTTCAAAACATTAGGCTTATGCCTTTAAAAACACTTTAAAATTCTTCTTTCGAAACATATCATATATCATAAAGTGTTACTTATTAATTATTAGAAGCGTAGCTTCGAAACCATTGGAAGTATCTCTTCCTAAAGCATTGAAATTCCCTTTTCGACATCATTGGGTTTACTTTTAAAAATATCATTTGGATCCAAGTAAATATATAAACGAAAGTATCTCTTTCGAAACCATTCTTTACCATATAAAAATATTGGGGAATTTATGATGGCGTCGAAACCATCCCCTTTCGATAGAGTCGAAAGCTTACATTTAAAATATTGAAGGATAGCTTCGAAACCCCTTTCAAAACCATTGTCTTCGAAATCCATAAACCTTTCGAAAGCATTTAGATAGTGGCTTAATACGGTTTTAAAACAAACAATACCTTTCGACAGTATTGATGACTTCAATACACTCGAAAGGCAAAGAATCGACGGTAGGGCTTCGACTAGGTCGGAACTCCTTCTTTCAAAAGCGTTGATTTATAATTAAAGGAACTCCTTCGAAACCCCTTTTTTTTAAACAAATATTGAAACACCTTTGAAAGGCATTATAAAACTTTTTTTGAAAACATACGTATCGTCTAAGTCGAAAGCTTAGTAAAACAAAGGCAGGCGCTTTACTTTTTTATAACAAACTGAGGTAACGACTCCATCGAAAGCTATGCTTTCGACACCATAACTTTCGCCTTTCTCCAATCCACTACGTATCACCTAGATGATACCATTAAATTTAACTTAATGAGGTTTCGACAAGGTCGAAGGCGAAAGGTAAGGGCGAAAGGTACTCTGAAAAGAGGCGAAACTAGTTTTTTTGGATTTAATACTAATTAAGCAACTTATATAAACTAACTTGCCTATGTGTAAATTTCTTATTAGTTGCCTTAGCTTTTCCCACACTTTTCAAAACAAACAGCCTTTTTATTTTGTATAAGTATCAAACTTAAACTTTTGCAAATAAAACCTTCCTCTTTATTTACACGTAAATCATTTTGATCCTCTTCTCAAAATAATTTATTTTGTATATCAAATCACTTAAGAAAAATCCCCAAAATTCATAGAAATTTACGTTGATCATGTTATCTAACATATCAAAATTTCAAATCCAAATTCCCAATATATTTTTTGAAATAAATTATTAAACCCAACATGCTATATTTTCATTCAAAAATTAATAATAATCTTTCCAAAACTTGGAAAATTATCAAAGTTAAAACCTAACTCTAAAATCATGTTTTGCATAACATATAATTTTTTTGTGGCATTTAAACATCAATATCACACGTTTTTGACCATATGAACCATTATTTAAATAGTCTTGTTTAAATTTAATAACCAGAAATTCAAGCATATCATCATCAACCATCATATATATGAATTTAAACTTAAATTCAAAACATATATTTCACAAATAGAGATGGAAATTATCATTCACCTTAGTCTTTGATAAGGAAAGTGGATTGAGATAAGTTTTATTTCCCTTTTTACTTTCTCTTCTTTTCCTTTGAATTTCCTCTTCTTCTTTTCTTTTTAATGGCCGGCCTGATCTTCTTTTTCTTACGTTTTTCTTTTGTGAGAAAATGAATATATGTGTGAATGGTTTTAAGGGTAAACATACATACATACATACATACATACATACATACATATATATAAAGGTAAGGTTAGATGTAGCTAAATCCCATTATACGCTTTCATAATTCAATTAGTCTACAAACCAATCTTTAGCACAATTAAACTAAAAAGCACGACCACTTATATTTACTCAAATATCAATTCCCTTATCACTTAATATTTACATTATTCTATTTAATTTATCTAATCAAATATCCTAAATAATGTTATTTAAAATTAGGGGTGTTACACGAACCGAGATAATGCAATGAATTGATTTGCATACTTCGCCATGAAAATGGCCCTTTGCTTCATATCCAAGAACCTCTTAAATGATAAAATCTTTCCGGCTTCCAGAACAAACATCATCTCAAACTCATTTTTAAATTGGGCCTAAGAGAAGTCATTCTCCTGGATATCAGCTGTACTAGAACTCCACCAATCCATAGCTGCGTCTGTCAGATGTCATGATGCCAACCTACACTGTATTGTGTCATCTAGCTCCATATCTCCTAATATCCGATCACATAATTTGATCCAAGTCTAGACTTCTAAAATAGCCTCTGTGCCACTAAATCCCTTACCTTCCATTCTCTCATAATTATGGCAAATCGAAGAAAAACTTATCTGAGGTCTGATCTGCACGACCTCCCCTACGACATGCTCCCTCGGTTCCTTAACTAAAGTAATATTCCTTGGTGCTTGATCCCCACCATTCGTGATAGTACTACCCTGGCCACCTCTAGCATTTGCAGCTCTAGTACTCATGGTTCTTTCTACCTAATCAACACGAAATAGATTTAGAAAACTAAAGGATAGAGTTATTTCAAAGAAGGAGTTACTAGAAGGAGATATCCCTAAGGAATAATTTAAAAGTCTAGTTTTCAAAATACAAATACGCTTTCATATGTATAATACACTCGACTCGTTCTAGAGTGTAAATTACCCTATATCTAATGAGCCATACCCAACCAAAGCTAAGGTGTTCGATCAACCCTGAGCTTTGATACCAAATGCAATGACCCAACTTTTTTACCATCGAATCTCGACACTAAATATATCCATGGTATTCGTGTGTCGAGTACCCAAGTACCAAAAAGACACAAAGTTAAGGTAAATTAAAAAAAGAATAGAATAAGGAAAGAAGAACACAATTTCAGAATCTCAAAGTGGAACGGTACTATATAATATCAACTGAATATCTCAAAGGTTTACTCTGAATACAACGATATCAGAGTTACTAAAACCTAAGTGCTATCATCAGCCTGGATAGTTATACTTATCTGTTCTCACAATGTTGATATATACAATTCAGAAATGCAGCGGAAATAAAAATAGTACAGATGGTAATCATGCAACTCTTCACCATAAGCTCCAAGGTGTCTGTACCTAAATCTAGAAACATACACAGGGTCGACCCAAGCATTATATGAAAATAACACCAGGATCAATCTGGTAAACCATCATGAGAAACTCAAGAAATATGCAACAAGTAATAGTAACCATTGAGACCGTATGGATTCCTATAATGGTTTTCCCCTTAAAGAAACCAACCATTCATTAAGTTTAACATATAGTGATATGATAGATAATGTCTAGAGTGCAGTGCATAAATCATATCAAACAGCTGCTGTGTGAATGCCACAATAATAATAGGTATACAATGAATACAGCTATGGCGTGTTTGCATAGTTGATTTTTCCAAGGAGATCTCCTTTATCTGAGCACATCCAAACTCTATGGCAAGAATCAGACACCACCTTTCAAGCATCGTATATCTCTAGATAGGATATACTTTAAGGTAAATATAACTAGATCACCCTCGGTGTGTGATATGGATCATATCAACTCCTGCTAGCAACAATCGATAAGCATCTCTAGATATGGAGTTTACCCTTGAGTTCAACTAAACCTCCTTGGTCATGCTCCTTCTCTATTTCTATCATTTTCCTAATGTCGAGGATATGTTTGGCATCTCTCACATGAGTCTTCATCACTCGAACAGAACACAAATCCCCAAATGGATTCCATCATCATGAATAGATCACGAACCAGTACATGGATTCAAGCATCTCGGATAGATCTCAAATCTCCATATTGATTCCCACATGAATCCTCCGACGAATGCTAATGCTGTCTTCTCTCTTGGAGTACTCCTCAAGATAGACAGTCCATACAATAGCATCATTTGAAATGATAACACGGACCTTTCCCTTATGCTTAACATTAAAATAGACAGTACAACTCTATAACATCCACTTCACATTTGCTTCTAGAACATGGATGGTGTATATGGTTTGAAGTGATTAAGGGTTCGACTCATCTCATATAAGTACATTTTTTCCACTTACCGGACTATCCAAAACCAATCAATGAATTCCCAGCTAACTCAATTCCAGTTTTCTCATAAGTAAGCAAAACCTAAAGACGTTTCATGCCAATATTCCTTCCCGGGGGTTCTTATTGATAAGAAATCATGAAGCCTTTTGATAACTTTTAAGTCAATATTTGGTCAAGTTCGATAATCAACTAATCGATTGTCTAATCAAAAGCAATTGCTTATACAAATCACGATTCATACGCTTAACTCGTATACGACATTTCAACTTAACTACTCCTTGTTCAAGAATGAAGCCAAGTTGGTTAGAGCACTAGTTGCATCTAAGTCTTGCCTAGACACTTCATTCTTGAATCTCACAGATAGATAAGTCTACCTCGTCGGTTTTTAGTGTTAAGTATAATATTAATGATTTCCATAAACAAGTAAGAAATAAACACGGTTAACACGTTTCTAACATTTTCCTACTTATTATTCCTCCGTTAAGATGGAAACCAGTAGGTTATAGCTCATTGCTCCATCCCTACTTGATATCAGTCTTAACTCTCAAAAATAGATAAGCCTTACTTCGTCGACTTTTAGAGTTAAGCATTGTTAATTACTTTTCAACCAAGTAATTTAATAATTAACCATTTGGACTCTTAGCAAATCTAGCCCCTTTTTGAAAATTTTTGTATATACTTTTAAAATATTTAAAAATATTTATAATGGGTTTTAAAACATTTATTCAAAATAGTACATTAAAATAACAACTTCACAATTTTCCTTAAACTTGAAAAGAACATGTTTTTAACAAAATATCTCTTCTTTAAAAATTCACAACTAATTTTTTAAAATTCATAAAAATCTTAAACCACTTTTGAAATACTCTAATATGAGTTGGTAAACACTTGCAATAGGAATGAAACAAAATACTTAAATTTAAATATCTTTTCAAACCTTTTAAAGTCCAAAATCATGGTTAAACGGGGCAGTTTGCACAAGTGAAGTTTTTGCCACTTTTCGAGATGTTACTCAACATTTTATTGTTCAAGTTTTTAATAGCCCCAAACATACATATAAAACATTATAAATATAGCGAGAAATCCCTAAGGATTTCTGTACAAAGTTTCATAGAAATTGTTGAATACTAGACAATTCCAAACTGCATCTATATCAAATATCGCTATAAGTACACTTTCAAATCCGAGACCAATCTAAATCAAAGTCCATCTATAACCTATGTACTTTGTTCAAGCTCTTGTCACAAGACCATTCAAGTCCATTTCATGTTCATTCAAGTCCATATACATGGATCACATGTGCCACCTAATTTCAAAGCAAGAATTTATACTAATGTTTTAACATAATATAACAACAACTCAAATAACTTAAACACAATCAAACACAAACATAATATATTATATTTTAATTCAAAGTGAGGTGTTAACTTAAATTTAATCCAATAATAACTAAGATCCAAGAACCTAAGTCCAGACCCAAACTAGCAATCTCCTTTCCTTCCCTTCCTCTCTTGCTTTTGCCTTGCTTCTCCATCCAAACCCCTATCAATGCTCATGACCTTCCTATGTGAGGTGATATTTGCTTGGTTTTTCAACTTCTAACTAAGTAGGATGTTTTTCAATGTTGTCCCAAGGCCTCACTCAAAATTTGAGTTGATTTGGATTTGATTTGCAATTATTTTCTTTAAACATAAGAGAGGAAGAAGTAGAAGAAGAATCCACTGATTTTGTGATAATTTTAGCTTTGAATTTGTGATTATACTCTAAGTTATGCCTCCCCTTATGTAGGAATAATAATGGTGTTATTTAATCTTGCATTCATCCCCCCACCATACCATGGAAGCTTCATCTCCCATCACTTCGCCTTTAAGTCACTTCTCATTTATGCTAATTACCATTATACCCCTTTCATGATAATATCTCTTATCATTAGAAAATTCTAGAATTTTCCAAGCTCAATGAAGAGGAGAGTGTGTTAATTTATTGCTAATATGTTCATTTGATCATTAGACAAGTGCATAAAAGTTCGAACAACATATATCAATCGAAAAGCTGTTTACCGATAAACCGGTTTTCGGTCATATTATCGATTTTCCATCGAAGAACATGTTTTTGTAAACAAATTAAAAAAAAAGTTTCTTATCATTATTTGTCAATTAAATGATTTCTAACATGGTTATAAAATCATATTTATAACACTTAATTACATTTAAACCGTTTCGATATTCGAAGACGAAGTTTTCAAATTTTCGTGTCGCTACAATAGCTGGTGATGCTGTTTGGATTCATCGATCTAATATGTGCTAGGAACAAGCAAATAAGAGATTTTTCATATTCATCTTTGACAACATTCGAGACCTCATATGATTATATTATGTCCCTATTGAGGAGTGCCATACCACTTTTATAATTATTGAAAATATGTATGGGACTAAAATACCACTATGGCTATAGAGAAATAAAATTGGAGTGGGGCTGGTTACACCAATTGCTAAAGAAAACATAACATGCGAAGAAAATACATATTTCATTTGGTCAAATAAGTAAGTGTATTGACGAATAAGATTCTATCTCAAAAGTCACCGCTCTCTATGATATGTAAAGATGTATTGATAAGGAGTAACCACACTTTGTTCGACAAGGTACGATTGATGATGAGTGAAGTTGGGTTAAATTATTTCTACGAGTTCATGTACTTAATAGTAAGTACATAAGGTTTAAATTAATTTCTTCTAAGGCAAAGTTTAAAAGGTTATACAAGATAAAATTTGATAAGAAATCCTTACATATCCTAAGTCAAGGAGTTGATAGGTTGTGTAAGTCGAGAGGCTGCATGTAATATTTGTTCACGAAGGATCTTGCATGGATAAGCCTAAAGCAGTTTGGAACTGACCAATGTTGATTGACCAATTTATGTTATGAAGATAAGTTTTGTAAACTTTAATTTATACATATGTAAAGGTATTTCATAAAATATTTCTGATGCTTATTTCGTTATACTGAGAAACAACTATTATTTTAAGAATCACCCACTTCACGATGAAGGAATTTCTATTAAAAATGATTTGTAGTAAAATGAATTTGAGTACCATCCAAAGATAAAACTGTTGCATAAGATGAAATATAATTTACCCAACCAAAAATAGACACCATACATTAGAATGTCTAATAATGATTCCCGCACAATAAAGAGAAACTATGAGTTTCTTATAGACATCAAAAAAAGAATTTACTCGGTTGTTAATAAGCCATTAAGAATGTTAATTCTACCATTTGGCATGATGCGCAAATTTGGAATAGACTCCATTTGCATTATCAAAATATGATTTTGGTAGTTGTACCAAGGGGATATGATCCATCACAGCAAAAGTGACTTCAAGAAGAAGACCAATGTAATTGGAATACAGTAGGCTACGTTGATAGAATAACATCATAAATTTTAATTGTTGAAATTAACGTAACAGATTCATCATCCAACATGCTTAAGTTAATTTAGATTTTACTTGGTAAATTATTTACTCAACATGATTTTGATTTTTAGTATATGTATGTTGAAATGGAAATTCTAAATAATGATCTACAATATGTTGTTTGCATATCCGCCAAAATGCCTCGAAGTCATGTGCGTGGTGCTGTATTTATGGTTTTCAAATGGGCACCAAGAATTAACATGAAAGTATTGTTTAATAAGCAACAGAGTTGAGTGAATATTTTGACATAAAATTAAAAAGTTAGTTTCAATCAAAATGGAGATGAAACATGTATTTGTAAGAAAGAACTACAAAGGTACTAATATATTTCTAAACTAAGTAAACACTAAACTTATAATTGTTAACAATTTACCCATGTTAAAATCATTATAATAGTCTCATATTATATAAAAAGAAACCATATTAAAATGTTTAATATTGAGCATATAAGATGGATTTCATATGCCTTAGCAATAAGAATTAGCATAAATGTTATGTTGTCTCTTATATCGCTAATCTCTTATGTAATCGGTATATTAAGTAAGTATCAAATCAACACGAAATGGTAATTAAGAGTATTCTCGAGTATTTATGAAATACTATAGAATTGTTTATATAAATAACAAACTCCTTGCAAAGGAGTACTTGGGCTTTATAAGTGATATCAAATGTAGTATATCAATCCTAATTTCATGTTCAATTTTAGCTAAGGTGCTTTGTAGCAACCTGAAAATTCGACCACTTCTCCTTCGAATATTGAAACATTTTAAAATATAGTTAAGTGTTATAAATATGTTTTTATAACCTTGTTAAACATCATTTAATTAATAAATAATGATAAGTAACTTATTTTTGAAAAAAATTTCAAAAATATATTCTTCGAACAAAAATCGATAATATGACTGAAAATCGGGTTATCGATAAACAAATTTTGATCGGTATAAGTAGTTCAAACTCTTGTGCACTTGTCTAATTATCAAATGAATGCATTAGCAGCTAATTAATACTTCTCTTCATAAAGAAAATAGAACATTCTAGAATGTTCCAAATCAATAAGAGATATTAAAATGTAAGGGTATTAAAGAAATTTGCTAAATTGAAGTGATGTAAAGGAGAAGTGGTGAAAATATTTGCAAAAGTCATCTAAATCAACTCAAATTTGGGGTGAAGCCTCAGAACAATATTACTGAACCTTCCATCAAGATAAATCTTGAAGAAGTGAAGCCATCCTCTCCCCATCAAGGAAGGCCATGAGCTTTTGAGGGTGTTTTGGGCTAGAGGGAAGTGAAAGCGAATGAAGGAAGGAAGGAAGAAGGTGGTTGCAAGGTGGGGTTGAACTTAGGTTACTTGGATTTGTTTGTTTGTTTGGTTAAAGTTGAGTTAACTCACCACCTTAAATGAAAATATAGAGTATACATACTTGTGTTGATTGTGTATATACTGTTTGAACTAATGTTGGCATATGTTGAAACATTGGTTTGATTCTTGCTTTGAAAGCAAATGGCATAGGTAATCCATATGAATGGACTTGTATAACCTTAGCAAGGTTTTGAAATAAATCACATAGTTCGTAGGTGAACTTTGGTTTGGATTGGACTTGGATTTGAAAGTGAATTTATAGCGATAGTCGTTGTGGATGCACTTTGGAATTGCCTTGTTTTTGGCGATTTCTATGGAACTTTATAGAGAAATCCTTAGGGGTTTTTTGCCTTATTTATTATTTTTTATATGTATGTTTGCTTCTATAAAAATTTTGGATAGTAAAAGTTAAGTAACACTTCAAATAGTAACCAAAACTTCACTTGTGCAAAACTACTTGTTAGCATTTATTTTTGGATGTTAAATGTTTGAAAAGGACTTTTAACTTAATTATTTTGTTTCATTATTTTTAAAAGTGTTTCCTAACTGATATTAGAGTATTTCAAAAGTGGTTTGAGACATTTTTGAATTTTTAAGAATTAGTTGTGAATTTTTTAAACAAGAGGTTTTTATAATGAAAACTTGTTTTTCCAAGTATTAAAGGATTTTATAAAACTTGTTATTTTCAAGTAATATTTTGAGTAAATGTTTTAAAACCTATTATAAGTATTAGTGTAACGACCACGACTTTCTCTCCATAGAAAGTCGTATCGCTAATAAGAAAGAAAGGGGTGAGAAGTAGAAAAGAGAAGAAGAGAAAAGAAACAAACACAAATACTCACAGCGGAAACGAACAAAATATATTATATCACATAAATATTACATAGTATCATATACAACACTTATCAGAGTTACACAGATTACACATCACATACTAGACAGTTATAAACATCTGTCTAGTTATTACAACTCAATACAAAACAAAGATCTAAACAGGATCAACACAGCGGAAACTACTATCTATCTACAACGCCGAAGCCTCCTGCTCCATTGCTCCTCCACAATTCGTCAAGGCTAACCTGAATCCCTTGGCTACTCGTAAAAATTTGAGTACCCAAGAGTTTATAAAACAGAAATAAACAACTTGGGTCAGACATGGGTCTGGTGTGAGTAACAGGTTAAACTTGTTTAACTTCAAAACCTTTAGAAAGAAAAGGTATCACGTAAGACTCCCCACAAATAAACATGGGTAAGTTTTTACCTTACGCTAACCAAAACATTTGATAGGAAATTCGATTGTATTATAATAGGGTCTAGGGTTTTCAAGTAAAATACAGAAATAGCTGAAATGCTTACATCTCACATTTCAACATAGTTGGGCACAACTAATACGTACGGCACTTATTGGAGTTTGGATTCCATACAATGGCAGGGCTACTGGGGTACCGCCCGTCACAGTACGTGGCCTAGATCACCGTACCGAGGATCACTCCCAATCCCCTGCAACACAAGGTCGGAACATCCCTTACTGGATAATTCCCGCACAAGATACCTCACGGTTGGGATCAGCAACCGCACCACTAAGTCGAAAATAGAAAGGGACATCTAGACAGAGGTAACCTTGTCCTACTTGGGTGCTACCCACTAACCTTGCTGCACCTCCCCTGTTTTAGCCATTCCCGGTTTGTGAGGCTTGAGGTCACGATTACCTTAGAAAAGAACACATCACTTAGAATGCTCATCGTCCACCTGACGATGTTCTGAAAGCATTCAATCCATACAAGTTCGTTCCGGGTTCGAACGAAACCGAAGGCATTATCTCGTTACACTCGTTTTGGAATCACCCTCAGAGTTAACGACAATAACCCTTGCACTCTGAATCTTCATCTTCACTTGATTCACGACCTATCGTTAATTTGGATCGATGTGGTATTCGGGTCTCCAGACCTGGAAATCCGGTATACGGAAACCCGATCCCGGTCTCATCGAAATCCAAAACGTATCTTTTAAGGCCAAGTTGTTTTTAAAGTTAAAACAATTCAATTATACTATCTATTTACACACAGATAGATAATTCACAGATTCACAATAGATAATCAACATTATCATTAAAAGCAGATAATCCATATCATCATCACTATGCAACCAAAGCATCCAAATCATACAGTATCAATTATCTCATATCTGAGATTTCAAACCATTCAAGGTACACAATATCATCCATTCATAAGCAATGATTTATTTATCACCATCTACAATTAATTTAAAATGAATTAAATTAATTATTTCATCTTTAATTAATTTAAAGTAAATTAAATTAATTACTACATCTATAAATCCTGCTTAAATCATTATTAATTAATTATCAATCAATTAATCAATCATCATCCAATTATTCAATTTAATTAATCATCCTTGATTAATTATTTAATTACATTCAAGTAATTAGTATTAAATTAATTATACAAATTAATTATTCTTAACCACTTATAGTAATTAACCTTTAATTACTTCATTTATTAATTAACTATAATTAATTACATTACTCCTTAATTAATTACATTAATTATTCACTTCATTTATAATTATTACTTAATTAATCAATTCTTAATTACATCATTAATTATATAAATTAATGATCCTTAATTACATTTTATCATTAATTACTTTATTTAAATTAATTACATTGAGTAATTAATCTTTAATTAAACCATAATTATTAATCACTATTGATTAATCACATTCAGTAATTAACTAACCTTAATTACTTCTTAAAATAAATTAATTATTCCTTAATTAATTTCTTAATTAATCCCTTGATTAATTTCCATTAAGTAATTAACTACCCTTAATTACTTTATTAATTACATCAGTAATTATCTATTAATTACTTTCCTAAGTAATTAATCTTCATTAAATTACATTAAGTAATTATACAAATCATTAAGTGATTTTCTTAAATTAATTAAACTTAGTTAATTAACTTAACTAATCAAAAGAAACTTAATTAATTACAATGAGTAATTAATATCTTAATTACTTCCATTAAGTAATTATATTAAATTAAACAATTTCACAAATGATTATCTTAATTAATTAATCTATTTAATTATCACAATTAATCACATTAATTAATTACTTATTTAACCCAAGTTAATGATCTACATTAACTATTAACTATTCTTTAATTATTTTTCTTAAATAATTAAACATTAATTTACCATTATTAATTACAACTTAATTCATTCTAATTATCAATAAATTAATCTCTAATTACTTAATTAATTAAGTACTTAACAATAACTTAATTAAACCTTAATTACTTTAATAATTTTATTCCTAACCATTAATTTATAATCTTAACTTATAAAATTAATGATCCTTAATTTTCAAATTAATTAACCTTTAATTAATTTAATTAAACTTTACTTAATCAATTTAAACCCTTAATTATTAAATTTATTAATCCAAATCATAATTTAATTAAATTGATTAATTAACTTTCAATTACCTTAATAATTTATTTTATCCTAAATTATTAAATCTTAATTATCTTTAAAATAACACTTTGTTCTTATTAATGATTAAATTATCATTAATAAAGCATTTAAAACAATTTACTTTTAAATTTACTTTTAAATTTCATTTTAATTTTAAGATTTAAAATGAAGACAAGTTTAACTTTAACAAAGTTTTAAAACTATTTAAATCCTTTTTAAATTACATGTTAAAGAAATATTTATTTAATTAAAAGAAATTTAAAACTAAATTCATTTTAAATTCAAATCAATTTAAAATATACTTCAACATCCAAAGTTGTTTCAAACCATTTTAATTCAAAACTTTATTTTAAAAATTCTAACTACTTAAACCTTTTAAAATATTTAAATCCATTCAAAATTTAAATACCTTGTCTTATTTAAAAACTGAGAATTTAACTTAAACTCCAGATTTAAACTAGATTTAAACTTATTTAAACTTTACTTTTATTTTAAACTTAGCTTTTGAATTTATTTTAAATTCTGGAAACTGAAAAAAAAACCTTTGTCTGTTTAAAACCTGGAATAGAAACATTTACCCGAGACACACCTTCAAATTTCTCGAGAACTACTTCGAGTCCTCAATCCAAATTCACGCGTACAGCTTCGAGTTTCCCTAACCAAACTATACTGGCACGAGCACTGACACGTGCACGTGCACGTCGCGCCGACACTTCCGCCACCACCTGCGACACCGCGCGCAAACTCCACTTCGACCAACGACCCAACTCCGGCCCTCCATCCTTACTTACACGAGCTCAATCAAAATATGATTGCTCGAACCCATCAGCCAGTACAGCACCTCGCCTGAAAGTCCCATCAACTCCATGATGCCGACCATCGTTCGCCACGAAATTCCAGCCACGACTTCGACATAACTCCAGCTTCCATCCTTCCAAGTCTCTTCGCACTCGATCAAATATAGGGACAGAATCGAACAATTTCTAACTTGCTCATAAACTAGGGTTAAAAACAGAAATTGAACACCGCTACCACCACAATGATTAGATCATCATTTTGATAATTTTCCCACATTCCCCTATCACTCCTCTTCTATCAATGAGAAACCCGAGTCTCCACAGTCCAAAGATCACCAGAATTTCCCAAAAGTCGAAAAACAGTGCAAACCCAAATTACACCTTCATCTTATTTATAAAAATCTTGATTTTAGTGTTAAATATCATGATTTAGTTTATACATTCAATTTAAAATACTGAATTTATAAATTACAAGGTTTGAATTTTTATTTATGTTGAGCATACACTGATGTCTTTAAATTCCAGAGACAACAGATTTAATTTTGACTAACTTAAATTTTAAACATTAAACCAGGTTAAAACAAACAATATTTGTTTGAAAATCAAGTCCTAACAAGAATTAGATCATGGGGTAAGGATTTTAAATAAAAATTGAACTTGAGGAAAAATAAGACAGAACAGAGCAAATTTTTAAACAGTATGTACACAAATAACATTCACATCAAACATCCACTTATATATACATGCACATACACATTTATATCCATGCAACCAATTATAATTTAAATTTAAAGTTACTCACCTAAATAAAGAAGAAGACAGAGCCTCCATTTTTGAAAACAGCCTTGAAATCTTTTGAATCCTTAAAACTGAAATGCTTTTGCTTTTGATTTGAAAACATTAAACTTGACTTGAGTTGCTGAAGTAACATGCTTCATGATTTTAAATGAAGTTTCTTTAAACTTGAATCTTGCTTGTTCTCCACAACAGAATTGAAGAAATGCAGGCTTGATTCCAGGTATTGAAGATGAAAACAGACTTTATTCCCAGGTTTATGAAATGAGTTCAAGCTTTTGTTGTTTTGATTTTTGAAGATACTTAACAGGCTATTGAATTTGAATAGATAGTGGTTTGAGGATTTAATTACAGATTTTGTTTTGAGGAGGGTTTGCTTTAGGATTTGTACAGGCTGAAAATATTTCTCAAGTTTTGAAAAGAGAAAAATATGGAAAAAGAATGAACGTAGGGTAACATATGTATGAAGGCTGAAATGATTTAATAAAAAGAAAAAGAAAAATTGAATTAAATGTGACACTTGTCCTATATCATATTAATTATCTAACACTTGTAGAAATGAGGCTTAAGGAAAATAACATGTGTCTTTTTTATTAATGAGTATATATTTGAAATGTTAATAAAGATTTTTATACCTTATTTAAATGTATACATATTGAATTTCTTTTAAAGAAATTATTATAACAAAATATATATAAATGAAAACTTATCCAAATACTTTAAAATTGTTTATCTCTTGAATTTCAAAATTTAATTCAAATTCAAATTAAATTTAAAAATCCAATTTTAAAATCAAGTTATATATATGCATATATAACTACCATTTAAAATAACAATTCTATCTTATCAAAGTCTATTTATATTTATAAAAACAAAGTATTATAATTATTATTTGAAAATATCAAATTTGACTATTTTAAATAATTTATAAAGGAGATTATAAATTACTTCTATTTTTAAATCATATATATCAAGTAATATTTAAAAAGAAATAAACAAACCTTTTATTTAAATTTGAACTTTAAGCTAAAATCCATTTTTAAACAATTAAACATTTATATTATGTATTTTAAAACTATATAGTTATTTATTAAAAAACATAATATTAAATTAAATCATGAATTCCAAATTACCCAAAATATATTAGAATTTGAAAACATAATTTCATTTGTTAAATTCAAACCAACTCATCTATTTACAATATATACAATTATACATATATATTATAAATAGAAAATATTTTATTAAACTTTTAAAAGATAAATCACTAATTAAATATTTATTTAATTAGATTATTAAATTTATTCAAATTTATTAACAAAGATCAACAAATCAATTTAATTTTTAAATATAGATTATTAAATTGATATTGTCCAAATTCCCGGGATATCACATTCCTTCCCCCTTAAAATAATTTCGTCCCCGAAATTTAAACAAAGGTAATTTAATAATCTACTTAAGATTTAATTTTTCAAAGCACAAGCATATACTATCATCCATATGCTAACAATCATAGCAACCAATCATCCAAACAAACAATTCTAACTATTCAGACAAAATTCTAGATAGAATTTCCTCGAGTTTCCCCAAATATATATATATATATATATACCGGGATACTCGCTCTACAAACAATCTAAACTACGAAGCTACAGAGCTCTTACTCATCTAGATCTACAGAACTAAACAGGATATCAAACTACAGACGAGTCTGACTCAAGAACCAAATCTTCTGAACTGCTGATTCCAAAACCAATGATAGATCAAATACGTACTCCCTCAGAGATACGTACAACTCAATGAATTCCAGTTATCCAAATTGACAATTCAACCAAGTAGACCAATTACTTATCCAAATCAGAACACAGACGAGATCCACACATAACTCTACTTCACAACATCAGAAGATTCCAAACTTACTTCTCCTATCCAGAGATACACTCCAAACTGCTTTCGCTGCTCAACTCTGATCTGAGGTAGAACACAAGCACAGACTAGACAACTCACTTCTAGAAATAAGGTTCATTGATCCATAAATAAAACTCAGATACTTCAGCAAAACTTGAGCTGTTTCACCAATTCCATCTCTAGGAAACATCCTTCCACTAGACTGAACCACCGGTATCACTCCTGGAATCCTAGTCGATAAGAAAACTCAATCTCTAATGCTGACAAACATCTGACAACCCAAGAGAACACTCAGCAATCGCAAGTCACTTTTGCGATCAACCCATCCTAATTCCAAACAGACTGTTCTCTCTTTACCAATCAGAACAGCTTACACTTATTTATCCAATTTATCGAAGAAATGGATCCACTCTGCTGCTTCTGAACTTCACTTTCAGAAAAACTGCTCATCCAGAAAACTTCCTGCCATCACAGAATACTCTGAGCTGCACTGCTGACACTGATGCCAAGGACTTCCTATTCCAAAGATCTTCGAGAAACTCGAACTCCAAACCAAACAGAAACACCATGCTGAACTCAGCCACAACACCGAAGCATACACACTTCCTTAATCTTGTTCCAAAGAAAACATCTTCGGGAACATCCATCGTCACTGTATCTCATCATACAGCTACTATTACCTGAGGTATCAAGGTACCATCACTCGCTTCTGTTCAACCGACAGATCCAACTTTACTCATCCAAACTTCAAAGATAAACTCCGAACCTTTAAAAGGTTTCCTTCAGAGATCGATGAAATCCTTTACCATAGCAAAGCTTACTCGAGACGGTATTAGGTCTACAGTCTCGACAGATACACTTCCAACCTCAATACTCAGACTCCAACCATTGGTAGTCGTGTTACACACACCACTACCCTATCTACCTTTATATCCTATATTGGAAAACCCGAACAGGTAACCCAACAAATAGGTAGAAATATATATATATATATAAAATGGTACTTTTTATATAGAAATTATTTCTGGGTAAAATTATTTCATTTACCTCTTTAAAACAATATTGTGTCCGTTGGCCTGGTTCAAGTGTTTAGAGATCCCTATCAATAACGTTAGCTACTCGTATTGACCAGAATCCATATACCACTCAACCGATCAATTAACACAATATAAAATCATTTTTATATAACTAACAATTACGCGCTCTCAAGATAGACACCACTCTAGAGCTTAGGTATTCACTCAACCTACTGCTCTGATACCACTGTAACGACCACGACTTTCTCTCCATAGAAAGTCGTATCACTAATAAGAAAGAAAGGGGTGAGAAGTAGAAAAGAGAAGAAGAGAAAAGAAACAAACACAAATACTCACAGCGGAAACGAACAAAATATATTATATCACATAAATATTACATAGTATCATATACAACACTTATCAGAGTTACACAGATTACACATCACATACTAGACAGTTATAAACATCTGTCTAGTTATTACAACTCAATACAAAACAAAGATCTAAACAGGATCAACACAGCGGAAACTACTATCTATCTACAACGCCGAAGCCTCCTGCTCCATTGCTCCTCCACAATTCGTCAAGGCTAACCTGAATCCCTTGGCTACTCGTAAAAATTTGAGTACCCAAGAGTTTATAAAACAGAAATAAACAACTTGGGTCAGACATGGGTCTGGTGTGAGTAACAGGTTAAACTTGTTTAACTTCAAAACCTTTAGAAAGAAAAGGTATCACGTAAGACTCCCCACAAATAAACATGGGTAAGTTTTTACCTTACGCTAACCAAAACATTTGATAGGAAATTCGATTGTATTATAATAGGGTCTAGGGTTTTCAAGTAAAATACAGAAATAGCTGAAATGCTTACATCTCACATTTCAACATAGTTGGGCACAACTAATACGTACGGCACTTATTGGAGTTTGGATTCCATACAATGGCAGGGCTACTGGGGTACCGCCCGTCACAGTACGTGGCCTAGATCACCGTACCGAGGATCACGCCCAATCCCCTGCAACACAAGGTCGGAACATCCCTTACTGGATAATTCCCGCACAAGATACCTCACGGTTGGGATCAGCAACCGCACCACTAAGTCGAAAATAGAAAGGGACATCTAGACAGAGGTAACCTTGTCCTACTTGGGTGCTACCCACTAACCTTACTGCACCTCCCTTGTTTTAGCCATTCCCGGTTTGTGAGGCTTGAGGTCACGATTACCTTAGAAAAGAACACATCACTTAGAATGCTCATCGTCGACCTAACGATGTTCTGAAAGCATTCAATCCATACAAGTTCGTTCCGGGTTCGAACGAAACCGAAGGCATTATCTCGTTACACTCGTTTTGGAATCACCCTCAGAGTTAACGACAATAACCCTTGCACTCTGAATCTTCATCTTCACTTGATTCACGACCTATCGTTAATTTGGATCGATGTGGTATTCGGGTCTCCAGACCTGGAAATCCGGTATACGGAAACCCGATCCCGGTCTCATCGAAATCCAAAACGTATCTTTTAAGGCCAAGTTGTTTTTAAAGTTAAAACAATTCAATTATACTATCTATTTACACACAGATAGATAATTCACAGATTCACAATAGATAATCAACATTATCATTAAAAGCAGATAATCCATATCATCATCACTATGCAACCAAAGCATCCAAATCATACAGTATCAATTATCTCATATCTGAGATTTCAAACCATTCAAGGTACACAATATCATCCATTCATAAGCAATGATTTATTTATCACCATCTACAATTAATTTAAAATGAATTAAATTAATTATTTCATCTTTAATTAATTTAAAGTAAATTAAATTAATTACTACATCTATAAATCCTGCTTAAATCATTATTAATTAATTATCAATCAATTAATCAATCATCATCCAATTATTCAATTTAATTAATCATCCTTGATTAATTATTTAATTACATTCAAGTAATTAGTATTAAATTAATTATACAAATTAATTATTCTTAACCACTTATAGTAATTAACCTTTAATTACTTCATTTATTAATTAACTATAATTAATTACATTACTCCTTAATTAATTACATTAATTATTCACTTCATTTATAATTATTACTTAATTAATCAATTCTTAATTACATCATTAATTATATAAATTAATGATCCTTAATTACATTTTATCATTAATTACTTTATTTAAATTAATTACATTGAGTAATTAATCTTTAATTAAACCATAATTATTAATCACTATTGATTAATCACATTCAGTAATTAACTAACCTTAATTACTTCTTAAAATAAATTAATTATTCCTTAATTAATTTCTTAATTAATCCCTTGATTAATTTCCATTAAGTAATTAACTACCCTTAATTACTTTATTAATTACATCAGTAATTATCTATTAATTACTTTCCTAAGTAATTAATCTTCATTAAATTACATTAAGTAATTATACAAATCATTAAGTGATTTTCTTAAATTAATTAAACTTAGTTAATTAACTTAACTAATCAAAAGAAACTTAATTAATTACAATGAGTAATTAATATCTTAATTACTTCCATTAAGTAATTATATTAAATTAAACAATTTCACAAATGATTATCTTAATTAATTAATCTATTTAATTATCACAATTAATCACATTAATTAATTACTTATTTAACCCAAGTTAATGATCTACATTAACTATTAACTATTCTTTAATTATTTTTTTTAAATAATTAAACATTAATTTACCATTATTAATTACAACTTAATTCATTCTAATTATCAATAAATTAATCTCTAATTACTTAATTAATTAAGTACTTAACAATAACTTAATTAAACCTTAATTACTTTAATAATTTTATTCCTAACCATTAATTTATAATCTTAACTTATAAAATTAATGATCCTTAATTTTCAAATTAATTAACCTTTAATTAATTTAATTAAACTTTACTTAATCAATTTAAACCCTTAATTATTAAATTTATTAATCCAAATCATAATTTAATTAAATTGATTAATTAACTTTCAATTACCTTAATAATTTATTTTATCCTAAATTATTAAATCTTAATTATCTTTAAAATAACACTTTGTTCTTATTAATGATTAAATTATCATTAATAAAGCATTTAAAACAATTTACTTTTAAATTTACTTTTAAATTTCATTTTAATTTTAAGATTTAAAATGAAGACAAGTTTAACTTTAACAAAGTTTTAAAACTATTTAAATCCTTTTTAAATTACATGTTAAAGAAATATTTATTTAATTAAAAGAAATTTAAAACTAAATTCATTTTAAATTCAAATCAATTTAAAATATACTTCAACATCCAAAGTTGTTTCAAACCATTTTAATTCAAAACTTTATTTTAAAAATTCTAACTACTTAAACCTTTTAAAATATTTAAATCCATTCAAAATTTAAATACCTTGTCTTATTTAAAAACTGAGAATTTAACTTAAACTCCAGATTTAAACTAGATTTAAACTTATTTAAACTTTACTTTTATTTTAAACTTAGCTTTTGAATTTATTTTAAATTCTGGAAACTGAAAAAAAAAACCTTTGTCTGTTTAAAACCTGGAATAGAAACATTTACCCGAGACACACCTTCAAATTTCTCGAGAACTACTTCGAGTCCTCAATCCAAATTCACGCGTACAGCTTCGAGTTTCCCTAACCAAACTATACTGGCACGAGCACTGACACGTGCACGTGCACGTCGCGCCGACACTTCCGCCACCACCTGCGACACCGCGCGCAAACTCCACTTCGACCAACGACCCAACTCCGGCCCTCCATCCTTACTTACACGAGCTCAATCAAAATATGATTGCTCGAACCCATCAGCCAGTACAGCACCTCGCCTGAAAGTCCCATCAACTCCATGATGCCGACCATCGTTCACCACGAAATTCCAGCCACGACTTCGACATAACTCCAGCTTCCATCCTTCCAAGTCTCTTCGCACTCGATCAAATATAGGGACAGAATCGAACAATTCCTAACTTGCTCATAAACTAGGGTTAAAAACAGAAATTGAACACCGCTACCACCACAATGATTAGATCATCATTTTGATAATTTTCCCACATTCCCCTATCACTCCTCTTCTATCAATGAGAAACCCGAGTCTCCACAGTCCAAAGATCACCAGAATTTCCCAAAAGTCGAAAAACAGTGCAAACCCAAATTACACCTTCATCTTATTTATAAAAATCTTGATTTTAGTGTTAAATATCATGATTTAGTTTATACATTCAATTTAAAATACTGAATTTATAAATTACAAGGTTTGAATTTTTATTTATGTTGAGCATACACTGATGTCTTTAAATTCCAGAGACAACAGATTTAATTTTGACTAACTTAAATTTTAAACATTAAACCAGGTTAAAACAAACAATATTTGTTTGAAAATCAAGTCCTAACAAGAATTAGATCATGGGGTAAGGATTTTAAATAAAAATTGAACTTGAGGAAAAATAAGACAGAACAGAGCAAATTTTTAAACAGTATGTACACAAATAACATTCACATCAAACATCCACTTATATATACATGCACATACACATTTATATCCATGCAACCAATTATAATTTAAATTTAAAGTTACTCACCTAAATAAAGAAGAAGACAGAGCCTCCATTTTTGAAAACAGCCTTGAAATCTTTTGAATCCTTAAAACTGAAATGCTTTTGCTTTTGATTTGAAAACATTAAACTTGACTTGAGTTGCTGAAGTAACATGCTTCATGATTTTAAATGAAGTTTCTTTAAACTTGAATCTTGCTTGTTCTCCACAACAGAATTGAAGAAATGCAGGCTTGATTCCAGGTATTGAAGATGAAAACAGACTTTATTCCCAGGTTTATGAAATGAGTTCAAGCTTTTGTTGTTTTGATTTTTGAAGATGCTTAACAGGCTATTGAATTTGAATAGATAGTGGTTTGAGGATTTAATTACAGATTTTGTTTTGAGGAGGGTTTGCTTTAGGATTTGTACAGGCTGAAAATATTTCTCAAGTTTTGAAAAGAGAAAAATATGGAAAAAGAATGAACGTAGGGTAACATATGTATGAAGGCTGAAATGATTTAATAAAAAGAAAAAGAAAAATTGAATTAAATGTGACACTTGTCCTATATCATATTAATTATCTAACACTTGTAGAAATGAGGCTTAAGGAAAATAACATGTGTCTTTTTTATTAATGAGTATATATTTGAAATGTTAATAAAGATTTTTATACCTTATTTAAATGTATACATATTGAATTTCTTTTAAAGAAATTGTTATAACAAAATATATATAAATGAAAACTTATCCAAATACTTTAAAATTGTTTATCTCTTGAATTTCAAAATTTAATTCAAATTCAAATTAAATTTAAAATTCCAATTTTAAAATCAAGTTATATATATGCATATATAACTACCATTTAAAATAACAATTCTATCTTATCAAAGTCTATTTATATTTATAAAAACAAAGTATTATAATTATTATTTGAAAATATCAAATTTGACTATTTTAAATAATTTATAAAGGAGATTATAAATTACTTCTATTTTTAAATCATATATATCAAGTAATATTTAAAAAGAAATAAACAAACCTTTTATTTAAATTTGAACTTTAAGCTAAAATCCATTTTTAAACAATTAAACATTTATATTATGTATTTTAAAACTATATAGTTATTTATTAAAAAGCATAATATTAAATTAAATCATGAATTCCAAATTACCCAAAATATATTAGAATTTGAAAACATAATTTCATTTGTTAAATTCAAACCAACTCATCTATTTACAATATATACAATTATACATATATATTATAAATAGAAAATATTTTATTAAACTTTTAAAAGATAAATCACTAATTAAATATTTATTTAATTAGATTATTAAATTTATTCAAATTTATTAACAAAGATCAACAAATCAATTTAATTTTTAAATATAGATTATTAAATTGATATTGTCCAAATTCCCGGGATATCACAATTAGAAAGTATTTTAAAAGTATTTTTAAGTATATGAAATTTTTAGAAGATCAGTTGATTATTTTATTAAAGTATAAAATTCTTATGTAATACTATCTTTTAAAATATTTATTAAATATCTAGTTTTATAAATAAAATTACCATACATATGTATATCATTGCTAAAGGGTTTTAAAAGTAAAACCAATGGTTCAAAAAGGAGAAGAATTGCTTAATGGCCAAATGGTTAATTTTTTAAATTATTTTTTTAAAAAGCAATTAACTATGACTAATACTAAAAGACAACGAAGTTGGTTTATCTATTTGTATGAGATAAATTGATGTCTGAGTAGGGATATGAGCAATAGAGCTCTAACCTACCGGCTTCCCTCTTGATCGAGGAACAATTAAGTCGAGAATGTCGGAAACGTGTTAATTGTGTTGGTTTCTTACATGTTTATGGAAATCATTAATACTATAATTAACACTATAAGCCGAGGTGGTAGACTTATCTATTTATGAGAATCAAGAATGAAGTGTCTAGGAAAGGCTTTGATATGCAACTAGCGCTCTAACTTGCCTAGTTTCACTGTTGGATGAGGAATAGTTAAGTTGGAATGTCGGAAACGAGTTAAGTATATGGATATTGATTTGTATAAGCAATTTTTTTTGACTAGATAATCGATTGGTCAATTATCAAACTTGACCTAATATTAACTTAGGAATTATCTAAAGGCTTCGTGATTTCATACTAATGAGAATCCCCTGGGAAGAGCATTGGTACGAAACGCCTCTAGCATTCGCTTAGCCCTGAAAGAACTGGAATTGAGTTAATCGAAAATTCATCGAATTGGTTTTGTAGAGACTGGGATCGATAAATGTTTTAGTTATCGAATACCACTTCAAAACTAGCATACAAGTTCTATGTTTTGCGAGCGGCTGTGAAGTGAAATGTTATAGAGTTGAACTGTCAATCCCAAGGTTAAGTCCAAAGGAGAAGTGAGCGTTAACATTTCAAACAATGCTATCGCGTGGGACTGTCTATCTTGAGGAGTATTCCAAGAGAGAGGATAGCGTTAGCATTCATCGGAGGACTTATGTGGGGATCTATATGGAAATTCAAGATCTGATCAAGATGCTTGAATCCAGATAGCGGTTCATGATCCATTCAAGATGATGGAATCCACTTAGGGATGCTTGTTCTGTTTGAGTGATGAAGATACATGTAAAAGATAGCAAACGTAACCTCGACATCAGAAATGATAGAAAAAAGAGAAGGACACATAACTTGGGGTTTAGCTGACCCATGTCAAGGTATTATCAACTCTATACTAGAGATACTTATCGATTGTTAGCCAGTGGAAGTTGATAATATTTGGTGCACATTGTTCATGTTTATGTTCAAACGATGCACCAATTATTTTTACCTTAATGGTATATTTTATCTAGAGATATACGATGCTTAGAAGGTATTTTCCGACCCTTGTGCATGGAGTTTGGATTCGACTTCTCCGAAGAGATCTCCATGGAAAAAACAATATATGAACATACCTCAGCGGTTTTGAATGTAACCTAAATATGTTATGGTGTGACCAATGTAAGCATCATAGCTATTGATATGATTTATATTCTACACCCTAGACATTATCTAACATATCACTATATAAAACCCAATGAATGTTATTTTGCTTTGAGGGGAAAACCATTATGGGAATTTGTACAGTCTCAATGGTTTTTGTTACTTGTCACGCATATTCCTTGAGTTTCTAATGCTGGTTTACCAGACTAATCCAGATGTTATTTTCTTATAATGCTCAGGTCAGCTCCGTGTATATTTCCATATTTAGCTTTGGATGTTTTGGAGCTTATAGAGAAGAGTAGGATGATTACCTACCATAGTATTCTTATTTCCGCTGCATTTCTGAATTATTTATATCAACATTGTGAGGATATGGAGTTATAACTGTCCACGCTAATGATAGTACTTAGGTTTTGTAACTCTGAAATTTTTGTATTCGAAGTAACCCTTTGTAATGTTCTTCAAATATTATATATTATCATTACATTGTGAGATTCTGATGTTGAATTCTTTCTTTCTTGTTCTATTCTTCTTTTTCATTTTTTATTTTACCCTAACTTTCTGTATTTCCAACACTTTTCCGTTAGGTACATGAATACCATGGATGTATTTAGTGTTGACATTTAAGGATCGAAAAGTCGGTTCATTACATTTTGTATCAGAGCTCAAGGTTAAGTGAACACCTTGGCTTTGGTTAGGCATGGCTCATTAAAGATAAGGCATGCGACACCCTAGAATGAGTCTAATGTATTATATATATGAGAGTGTATTTGTATTTTGAAAACTAGACTTTTAAATTATTCCTTAGGAATATCTCCTTAGTAACTCCTTCTTTGAAGTAACTCTATCCTTTAGTTTCCTAAAGTTGTTTCGCTTAGATTAGATATTAAAAACTTTATGAATTAAAACACAAAATAATTAAGTTCAAAATATAGGGAAAATGTGAAAGCTTAGTATGTGATTCTATGGGTTCTTGTTGTTTTGGTTTTAGGATATAGTGTCTAGTGCAAAGAGAGAGTCGGTTGAGGGCTACAGAATTATTTAGGCAAGCCATGGCTAGGTGGGGTATGGAGGTTCTTGATCTATCGATATCTAAGGATGACGAGGAGCTTGTATCCAAGGAGGCAGAGGATCCAAAGGAGGAGCTTGTATCCGAAGACGGCGAAGATGTTATATGAGAGATGGAAGGACCAATCGAGGAGCACCTAGCTAAGGATGATGAAGAACCAGAGGAGCTTCCCAATGATGAGTGGATGTGGGCTGATGATGAGGTAGAGCCTGAAGGGGTTGAGAATTTTGGAGGTTATGTATTCGATGATGATATAGAGTCCATGAATTTAGAGGGACCTCCAGTGGAGGATTTTGATTGGGAGAGCCCTCCATGAAAGTATCGAGGTGTGTTTGCTAGAGGTGTTTTTTTGCATTAGTTTTTTTATCTTGTAGATGACTATTGTATCTTCGTATTGTATCTTGTAGATAAGCAGTATCTATATTAAGTAAACCCGTAGTATGGGTTATGAATGCTAGTAATGGATATTTAGCTTTCATTATATGAAGTGGTTTATGAAAGAAAAGTTTTAAATTGGTTGAGCATTTTTGTTAAGTAAATTATTCGATGTTATTGAGCCAACAATAGACATCTTTACCTTAGGGATATCTAAGGAAAAGTAGACTTAGGACTGAGTTTGGATACCAGTGTCCTACTCTTCTTAGCTACTTACCAGACCAGATAGGTAAAAAGGTCCAATCGGTTGACTCAGTTTTGAGACTCGGATTTATGTTAGGCCTACATATGTGAATCAAAAGGAAAGATTTAATATTTTGGAAATAAATATTTATGGAAAGATATTATATAAAAAGTAATTTTGTATAAGTATGGTTTATAAATGAAAAGAAGTAAACAAAGCATTTGAGAACTTAAATTCCGTTGTCTTTGAAAATGTTTTTCAAAATTTTGAAGAAAATAATATTAGAATTTTCGTAAGTAAATATTTGGAAATTGGTTTAGATCATGATACTTAGTATTATTATATGAAGTATTTGATACCGCTTTGAAATGATTTTGGTTAAGTACCAATAGTATGGTCTGGATGCAATAAACTCACTTCTGTTGCTTAAAAATAATTTCAGTGATGACTACAGCGTTATCGGCGTTCATTTTCGGGTTTTTAAGCGGGGAACGTTACAGAGTTGTTTTGGAAAAATAGATTTTTATTTAATCATGAAAGTGTGATTTGTTATACAAAGGATATATGTATATATTATTATTTCACTTAATTTGAAATAAAACCCGGATGTTTAGTTCTAAAGTTTTTCTTTGGAAAGAAATTTGGTATGAACTTTATAACGTAGAATGGTTTTATATGTATACTATTTGAGGTGCCGAAGTAGTAGTTGCATAGCTTAGGATAAATGTTGGAACATTTCTTGTTTTCCCTTTTTTGGATAAAGTGTGTTTAATAAATCGTTGAAACCGTGTTAAGTTATTTTATGGACACATATATCCTATGCATTGGGACAGTTTGGTTTGTACATCATGTATGATATGTTGGTTGATAATATTCATCTATTAAAATGAAATTGAATTTTTCGGCAACTTTGGATAGAGGAAAACTTCTGTATCGTTATAGAACTTGTAGTTAAGTGCTTTTGAAAATAAAAAGTTTAGTTTATATAACACTTGAATTTGAAATGGTAGTAAGTTAATATAATTTCAAATTGTTGATCATCATTGTTAAGTAAGATGAATTGGATGTTTTGTATATACTCTTAGGATGTAGTAGAGTGGTATACGGGTAATAAAGCAAAATAAGTTTCCTTCAAATGTTTTATAAATAAAGTTATAGAATTTTTGTAAATTTGAAGTAAGGTTTCGTGAAATGATTTATAAATGATTTTAGTATTAAATGACATGATAATTGGATAGATAAATGTTAAAAAAGGATTTGGTATAGTTATGAAGCCAATTGGATAATTGCGTAAGTTATACGTGGATCGCTTTATTCACATGACTATTCTTGATTCGGTATCCGAGTAAATGTTTTCGAGGTGGTTTACGCCAGTCTGAACAAGGATTTTTCAACAAACACTTGATATGGATTCATGATATGATGCCGATGTTTTCTATCATAGTATATGAGTATGAAAGAAGAACGGAGGGATCTAATCAAGAAACCAGATCGGAGTCCGCACTAGAGAGGTCAAGTGATTTATACTAGTTTGAAAGTGAAATCTATATGATCGAGCAAGCGATCAGACCGGATATTGCATATGGATAGTCCATGTGCATCGTACGAGTTTATTATGTTTGTATACTATGTTTGTTGGCTTGGGGAATGACTCTTCAATTTATTATGAGGTAATATGAATAATCATCTAAGTAATGAGCTAAGGATGCTGAGCATAAGGTATGCTAAGTAGGTTGTTTATCGTCCTTGGGCGATGGGAGAGTTTTGAACCGTAGAAAACCATGAGCTCTGCTTACTAGTTATTGTGAATGCTATTTAAACATTTGTGTGCTTCTTTCTTTGTTAAGGTTAGAACTATCATGGAGCAAGGTTGCTCGGGACGATACAAAGATGATGGATGAAGGTTTGAGGATGTTCTGTCCACGGTTGCTTATAGACTAGGGTTTCCTTCTTATCTTAGTATCATGCATCTTTTGTAGTGTAGTCACAGCTTGAGGTGGAGTCGCTTAGTATGGATTTTGGTTTGTATATAGTTTCAGTAATATACTATATATATCTTGTTCTTCCATCTCCTTTGATTATCGTTCTTGTTTGAATTTCGAGAACGAAATGTTCTAAGTGGGGGAGAATGTAGCAACCCGGAAATTCGTACAGTTCTTCTACGAATATTGGCAAGTTTTGAAATATATTTAAGTGTTATAAATGTGATTTTATAACCTTGTTAAACATCATTTATTTAATAAATAATAATGAGAAACTTTTTTAAAAAATTGTTTACAAAAATATATTCTTCAAAGAAAACTCAATAATGTGACCCAAAATCATTTTATCGGTAAACAGCTTTTTGATCGATAGAAGTTGTTCAAACTCCTGTGCACTTGTCTGATGATCAAATGAACATATTAGCAACTAATTAACACTTCTCTTCATAAATAAAATAGAACATTCTTGAATGTTCGAAATGTTTAAGAGATATTAAAATTTAAGGGGTATTAAAGGAATTTGCTAAATTGAAGTGATGTAATCGAGAAGCGATGGGCATATGGAGTGGTGAGCAATCCATGGCATGGTGGGGAGGGTGAGAACAAGGCTAAAGAGAACTATTTGAATCCTATATAAGGAGAGGCATACCCTTGTTAAATAATTACAAATTAACAAAGCAAAACCAAACTTTCTTCCATGTCTTCTTCTTCTCTTATGTTCTAAAGAAAATATTTGCAAAACTCATCCAAATCAACTCAAATTTGGAGTAAAGCCTTAGAACAATATTACAATACCTTCTGCTAAGATAGATTTTGAAGAATTGAAGTCATCCTCTCCCCATCAAGGAAGGCCATGAGTTTGAGAGTGTTTTGGGCTAGAGGCAAGTGAAAGCAAAGGAAGGTAGGAAGGAAAAAGGTGTTTGCAATGTGGGGTTGGACTTAGGTTGCTCAGAATTGCTTGTTTGTTTGGTAAAAGGTGAGTTAACTCACCACCTTGAATGAAATATAGTGTATATATACTTGTGTTGATTGTGTATATATTATTTGAACTAATGCTGGCATATGTTAAAACATTGGTTTTGATTCTTGCTTTGAAAGCAAATGGCATATGTAATCCATATGAACGGACTTGAATGGACTTGTATAACCTATAGCAAGGTCTTGAAAAAGCACATAGGTTGTAGTTGAACTTTGGTTTAGATTGGATATGGATCTGAAAGTGCACTTATAGCGATAGTCGCTGTGGATGCACTTTGGAATGCCTTGTTTTTGGCAATTTCTACGCAATTTTGTAGATATCCTTAATGGTTTCACACCTTATTTATTATGTTTTATATGTACGCTTGCTTCCATAAAAAGTTTGGACAATAAAAAGTTTAAGTAACATTTCGAAAAATGGTCAAAACTTCACTTGTGCAAAATTATCCCTTTTAGCCTTGATTTTTGGATTTTAAATGTTTGAAAAGAACTTTTAATTGATGTATTTTGTTTCATTATTTTTACAAGTGTGTACTAACTCATATTAGAGTATTTCAAAATTGGTTTGAGATATTTATGAATTTTTAAGAATTAGTTGTGGATTTTTAAAGAAGAGGTTTCTGTAATGAAAACTTATTTTTCCAAGTTTTAAAGGATTTTATAAACTTGTTATAATATTTTGAGTAAATGTTTCAAAACATATTATAGATAATTTGAAGTATTTTAAACGCATTTGTATGTATATATAGTTTTTAGAAGATTGGTTGTTTATTTTATTATAGTGTAAAAATCTTATGTAATATTATCATTTAAAATATTTTATTAAATATTTAGTTTTATAAATAAAATTACTATTCATATGTAATTCATCTCTAAAGGTTTTTCAAAGTAAAACCAAAGATTCAAAAAAGGGGTTAAGAATTGCTTAATGGCCAAATGGTCAATTGTTTAAATTACTTGTTTGAAAAGTAATTAACTATGCTTAACACTAAAAGGCGAAAAAGTAGGCTTATCTATTTGTGAGAGTTAATATTGATGTTCGAGAAGGGATATGAGCAATATAGCTCTAACCTACCGGCTTCCCTCTTGAATGAGGAATAGTTAAGTCGGGAATGTCAAAAACGTGTTAATCGTGTTGATTTCTTACATATGTATGGAAATAATTAATACTATACTTAACACTAAAAGCCAACGAGGTAGACTTATTTATTTGTGAGATTCAAGAATGAAGTGTCTAGGCAAGGCTTTAATATGTAACTAGTGCTCTAAGTTAGTTGGGTTCACTGTTGGAAGAGGAATAGTTAAGTTGGAATGTCGAACACGAGTTAAGTATACGAACATTGATTTGTATAAGCAATTGTTTTTGACTGGATAATCGATTAGTCGATTATCAAAAATGACTTAATAAAACTTAGGAAGTTTCTAAAGGCTTCACAATTTCATACTAACGAGAACCCTGGGAAGGAGCATTGGTACGAAACGTCTCTAGATTTCGCTTACTTCTAAAAGAACTAGAATCGAGTTAACCGAAAATTGATCGAATTAGTTTTGAAGAGACCAAGATCGATATGTGTTTTACTTATCGAATACAATTTTGATACTAGTATATGAGTTCTATGTTTTGGGATCGGTTATGAAGTGAAATGTTATGAAGTTGAACTATCAATCCTAAAGTTAAGTCCAAAGGAGAGGTCATCATTAACATTTGAAATGATGCTATGTTGTGGGACTATCTATCTTGAGAAGTATTTCCAAGAGAGAAGATAGTGTTAGCATTTGTCAAAGGACTTACGCAGTGATCTATGTGGGGATTCAAGATCTGATCGAGATGCTCGAATCCATGTAGCGATTTGTGATCCATTCGAGATGATGGAATCCATTTGGGGATTCATGTTATTTTCGAGTGATGAAGACTCGTGTGAAAGATGCCGAACATAACCACAACATCGAAAATAACAAAAAACAAAGTAGGATGCACAACTTGGGGTTTAGCCAACCCACGTCAGGTTATTATCAACTCCATATCTAGAGATACTTATCGATTGTTGGTCGATGGGAGTTGATGATATTTAGTTCACCTTGTTTATGTTTATGTTTGGATGATGGGCTACTTGTATTAACCTTTGTGGTATATTTTATCTAGAGATACTCGGCGCTCGGAAGGTACTTTCTGACCTTTGTGCATGGAGTTTGGATTCGACTTCTCCAAAGAGATCTCCATGGAAAAATCCAATATGCAAAATACCTCAGCGGTTTTGAATGTAACCTAAATATGTTATGGTGTGACCAATGTAAGCATAATAGCTATTTGATGCGATTTATATTCTACACCTTAGACGTTACTATCATATCACTATTTTAAACCTAAAGAATGGTTGGATGATTTAAGGGGAAAACCGTTATAGCAATCCCTACAGTCTCAAACTGTTACTTATCACACATATTCCTTGTGTTTCCCACGCTGGTTTATAAGACTGGTCTGGGTGTTATTTTCTTATAATGCTCAGGTCTGCTCTATGTATATTTCCAGATTTAGCTACCGATGCTTTGGAGCTTACAAAGAAGAGCTGGATGATTACCTACCGTAGTTTTCTTATTTCGCTGCATTTCTAAGTTGTACATATCAGCATTGTGAGGACCAGCAGTTATGACTATCTAGGTTGACGATAACAGTTAGGTTTTGTAACTCCTTCTGTATTCAGAGTAACCCTTTGTACTATTCTTTGGATTATATATTATCGTTTCGTTGTGAGATTCTGATGTTATATTCTTTCTTTCTAGTTCTATTCTTCTTTTCTTTTTTCATTTTACCCTAACTTTCCGTATTTCCGGCACTTTGGGCGTTCGGCACATGTAAACCGTGGATGTCTTTGGTGTCAACATTCGAGGGTCGAAAAGTGAGGCCGTTATAAGCTTTAAGTTGGAAATGTTCGAAATGAAAGATTATTGCCGATTCAACTAAAAGGCAAAGTGCATTACCCTGAATATCAGCTTATAAAAGATGTATATGTGTGTGTGTGTGCGTATGATCCATAAATTTATAACTGAGGTAGTGGTGGTTCTAAATGTTGAGATTTACATATCATTCCTATGCAATAACAACATCATAATACTGATCGCAAAAGAACCAAAAGCTCACTGGATGTCGAGAAACATACTTTGAAATGTTTCATATGATTAAAATAGTTTATCAACATAAGGGAGAGTTGATTGACAAAGTAAATAGGTAAGACAATATAATTACTAACATGATTTTTCATCTCCTAACACCGAAATGATTATATAGAGCAATTATAATACCTATTACATATGTATCTAAGAATAAACAAATTTTAGGGCTATTAAATTTTCCTTTGGGTAGTAATCATGTTGCATTTTTCTTACACAATTATAGAGCAACATCTAAATGTATATTAAAGTGCGTAATTAAATTTCAAATTTGACCTTAGTAAAATGGATAAATAAAATTAACTTTAAGCTAGGAAAATTAAGGAATAATGCAGAAAAGTAAAGGACAAGAAATTTATGTGGTTCGGATTTTAAAGAATCCTATGTACATGGATCAAATCTTTTATTATCTTTCTTCTTCGTTGTATCATGCCATTAATGGTAATAATATAATACTAGAATATATGGTTCTTTTTTAGAGAATTCTTTGAAAAGTCCTATTCTGAGCTACAACATTCTGCTATTTATAATACTATAAAGTCTGATTGATCGATTATTCCCTCTTCTAGATTTCCCTTTCCTACCATCAGATCCATCCACATGTCATCCATCCTTCTCTAATTGATTTGTTCTTGAATTGCTGAGTAGCTGAAGGGGTTTAGTAGTTTTAATTGAGCAGGAAGATTTTAGTCGGAGGTTGGAATTTTGACTTGGATATTTAGGCAAGAGATTTTAATTTTGAAGGTGTTTTAGTTGGTCCTTCCACTTGATTGAGGAGACATGCTTTTCTTGCCCTTCACGCTTTAATTGGTATTATGCTTAGTATCTTGGCTTGCAATTAGGTTGGTTCATCCTCTTGAAAGAAGCAGTGTCGTTCTTCCTGGATGAAATAGGACCTTCCTCGGACTTGTGACGCATTCCTTTAGTGGAGTGTATGGAGCTATCTTTTCTGAATTGCGATGCAGTCTTTAAGGAAAGATGAGATAATTTTATGGAATTATGGTCCAGATTTTAAGGACAGGTAAGCTGCTTTTATGGAATTGCAGTGCTGCTTCTTAGGAAAGACGAGTTTCTTTTATAGGACTGTGGTGCAGCTTCTTAGGAAAGACAGGTTGCTTTTATGGGGTCGAGGTGTAGCTTCTTAGGAAAGATGGGCGGCCTTTTGTGGAATTGTGGTGCGGTCTCTTGGGGAAATGCAAAATTATTTATTGAAACTAGGATGACCTTTGGTAATTGAGGTGCAGTCCCTTCACAAACTAGGATGACCATTGGTAATTGAGGTGCAGTTTTCAAGTTGTATGCATGGAGCTTCAACTTTGGAATGGCGGAATTTTCTCTATATGAAACCATAGCTGATCAAGTCAACAACTAGGTGTCGCCTATGGTTGCGATTTTACAAGTACCTGCACTATGTACATTAAGGGAGAAAATGGGTATAACATTTGCAACCTAATTCCGCATTAATGTATGTTGGCGTGGACTTGTAGTACCTATATCCATTTTTTCCTTGTCTAATCATTCACTTCACATTTAACGCTACTTTTACACATGTATTATGGTGATTTGTTCTTTCCCTACCTATTTATTTATTTGATTTGTTCTTTATTGAAAATTCTTCCTTGTTTTCATATGCCTGCATTCGTCATTATTACGATCGAGCAGTTGTTAGCTTTGTGTCATTTGGATTCTAAGGCCTAGATTTCCTTAGTTGTAGTTTATATAAACTCCTCTTTTTCCCTATTTTGTTATTTCTTTACCCATTTTCCTCTACGGTTTCTCATCACCATGGCATTCGTCTTCTACTTTATCACTGTCCTATAATTTGTAAGTCGAAAGTTTTTTTATACAGTTATATGTTTTATTACGATTATTACTTCCTTCATCATTTCTTTTCTTTATTTCTATTTTCCTTTTGCACAATCTAATTCATCTATACCCTGAATATGTTTGTGAAAATACATATATGTGTTATTTCTTAGATTCATGTTTTTGATCATTTCTTTTTTCTTTCTCTTATTCAAATTAATTTAATCGATAAGAGACAATGGAGATTAATTTATTCATTTTCATCATTCATCTTCTTAACATTATATAATATTCTTTTTCAACCTTAATTTATCTCCTTATCATGCCCTTTCATTGTTTTTTATCTTCTTCCCTTTTCCCCTATCAGTTATTTATGGCTTGTGATGACCTTCCATCCGTTTTGGGGCAGCGTCCAACCTCCTTTCCTGACTTGCCATCAATCATTAATGAGGAAAGCCAGGCACAGGGGATCCTTGATCACTTTTGGTTGCGTGGTTACATGTTAAGAGCTCCCACTTCGCTCGATCGTATTCACATGGCCCTAAACGGTTTCATCCCTATCACTACAGAACACATCTACAATGGCCTTTACCTCCTCCTTCATCCTCTTGTAATGGAATGGTTAACGGATGTTAGCTTATCACCGACTCAGTTGTCCTTTGTCTCCTATCGTCTGCTCATTGCCACCATTATATTATATATTAAGCATTTGACCATGCCTTCCTATCAAGAGCTGTTTTGTCTATATTCACTTCATGAGAACATAGCGTTCAGATGTAAATTGTTCTACTATGCTTAGGCTTATAAATCCATCTTTTCCACTTCCTCACAATACTTCGAGGAGGGCTGACCCATTCCGACCTCGTGAATCGTGATAATTTTGTATCATCATTCCAACCTCTTGGTAATGATTTTGTCCCCTTGTTTCATTATTTAAGTTTTATTAGCATGCATATATGTTATTTATACATGCTGAATGGTTGATGTCTTTCTTTCCTCCTCCCTTCTTTTTTATAGCTAAACGACATAGTGACTTTTCTATAGAGGAGTGGGAATCATTTCAAGTGCGTAGGACTAGGATTCTTAGCCTTGACAAGGACACATGGAAATGCTCTAACATTTTCATGGACTGCCCCTTGCATGATCATGGATTCTTGGACCACCACATCACTTTTCACGCACGACCTTTATTTGTGAATTCGTTAGCTCTGCCCCTTGGTATGTTTTAAATTATTGTGAATGTTTATCTACGCCTATGCTATAACATATCTACATTCTTCTTTTTGGTGTTTTATTTACTATGTGATGGGCTCCTTTCTAATATAATATGGGTTGGATTTTTAGGTGCAATGTCAGAATTCCGGGATGCTTTTATGCAAAAATCTACGATAGGCCATAAATGAAAGCACCACTACTCCAAGGATGTTAATAAGGGCAAGTTAAATGTGGGAGGTTCCAGTCTTCCTCCTCCTCCACCATCTGCTCCTACCTTGAATGTGCAGCCTCTTATTGTAGCATCGACCTCCCATTAGGTCTTGCATCTCCTAGTGTGGAGCGCTGTTTCAAACTTAACAAAATGGTTGGGGTGATTGATGATTGATGATGTTCTTTCTTTCAACCCTGCTCCGTTTCGTTTGATTTCTTTACCAGGCTCGAAAGCTCTTTCCGCTTATATCTTACACAATATCCACAAAAGCTTGTTTTATGTGATAACCAGTAAACGATTATATATGTGTGTACTAATTTTTGTCTTATTGTTTGCTATTCATTTTAATTATTAGACTATTTATATAGGGGTGTGCCTTGGAGATGGAATTGCACCGATGAGTTGAGACTATGGAGCCAACTTTGGCAAGCTCTCAAAATAAGGGTGCAAATTATAAGAAGGAGATCTAAGAGTCCAAAGTTAAGTATGCTAAGTGGAATCCATTTTATTGAAGGCTGAGGATACCAATCCAAGGATAAGGAGGCATTGGACAAAGCAAAGGAAGCCTTGGCTGACGTTAAGATGACCCTGTCACAAGTCAAAGAGAGGGAGTAAAAGTTACAAGACCATCAAGGAAACTGAGACCATATCTTATGATGTTCTCTTCAAGGTCAATGCCAAAGTTAAGAGCTAGTTTTTTCTAGACCGCTTAGACGATCTCGAGGCTAAAGTGGATTTTGGGTTTTTAAACAATAAAAACGTGACGAAGATGGCATTGTTTTCCACATTAGATCTGGGCAAGAATTGGTTGATTTTTGTAATTAGTGAGTGGATTTTGCCTTCTTAGTATCCAATGCATGTTTATATGGTAGAATTATATGCTTTAACATGAGTTTAGGCTTTAAAACTTTTCCTAACTTTAATTACATGTTATCATATGCTTATGACCTAAATTGTGAATCTTTGAAATGGTTTTCAAAAATGATTTAGAAATTCTCCTTATTATGTTCGTGTAATATGTAGATTTAGATTAGAATTGGTTTGTTCATCACATTCTTTTGTATTGCTTATATGAATGGAAATATATGTATGTTATTCTAAGCCTGTATGTTGTGCTTGAATGTTGGTTGCTAGTGTTTTGGATGCTTAAGAAGATAGGTTGGTGAATTTGGCAAATCGGAGGCAAAGTTAATCAGAATTAGGCAAAACATGGAGGAGAGGCTTTGGAGCATGGGGAAGCTTGTAGAATAAGTCGCATCTCATAACTGGTTAAGGGTTTAACGCGACACCGAGTTGACGAGTCGGTACCGAGTCATTTCTGTTGCTCGGTTGGGGTCGGCGACTTTGATGATCTCTAGCTGTTGGCTAGTGGAGATAGACCAAGGCAAGTCATAGAGGATTGGCTAAGTGTTGGGAATTATGCCGAGTTGTTTCTAGAACTTGGAGTTGAATGCTTTGGATTAGGGGCTAAATTTTTTTGATGAGTGGGTCGAGGTCTAAAGCACTTGAGAAGGAAATACTAAAGGTAGAGTGATTTATTTAGGAAAAATTAACTAAGTAAATGACTCGGTGCCAAGTCATTTTGACTCTATACTGAGTTTTTTTGGTGAATGTATGGTGGTCGGGCTTGTACAAGGAGGAAAAAGGGGACTCTGTAGATCATGTTAGAGGTGTTTGCTCGTTCGATTGAGTATTAAATGGTGATGTAACAGCATAATAAAAGCTTGGTATCTTCAGTTTGTGACTCATGAAGGGAGTGGGTACCTGTCTGTGCCAGAAATTGGCACAAACACCCAATAGAAACTTTTTGAAGAGAATTAAATAAAGAATAAAATGGAAACTGTGGACAATAACGAAGAAACAACAATAAATTGAAAAAAAACATGCACACACAATTTATAGTGGTTCGACGTTGTTTGCCTGCATCCACTATAAATAGATTGCTTTATTAATTCCTTTGTAATCCAAGTACAAGAGATATAAGATTAAAATCCTTAGTTAACAATAGTATAAAGCAAACAGCAACGTCCTACAAGTCCCTGAGAATGAACCCCTAAGCCAGTATTTAGAGATGAAGGTCGCCAACTATCTCTCTAGAAACTCGGCTAAAAAACCCTTAAGTTCCTTATGTCTTGCTCTCCAAGTTTCATATGCATTAGACTTATAGATCTTGAGATATTTATTGTTTTATATATGAATGCTCTTATTCCTTGAAACATGTCGATCCCACTTGTTGGAACCAATTTATACCGATCCTTCCTATGCATTGAACCATATTCCATACTTCGAACATTATGCCTTGCACATCTATCAATTCCATTTAACCCTGACTTCATATTATCATCTATGCTTGACTTCTGGGCCTCGCAGTCATCAATCTGGAGTCATCGACCTTAATGGCAGTCGAATCTAACTCGTGTAATCAGTTCAATATTGTTGGGCTAGAATACCAGATAACACTTGAACCAAAGCAAGTTAGAGTCGTCGGAAAGAAATCCATCCAGCTCTTGAATAATTACTATCCCTTTGTCAAATTATTTTTCCAAGGTGCTGAATTTCTTATTAATCGTCATAACGCTTGGTCAATTTCCAATGGTATAAATCCAGGGCTATATTCCATCAGTTAATATATGTAAGTCTGGTTCCTCAAGTATAACTAGCTTTGGTTATGTGGTTCCAGCTTTGAATTTGAAGGTTTTAGGTTTGATTCCAATTTCTATTGATTTCAAAAATTGAGTTTTTTGATTATACACGTGCACGTTCATATACACATCCTTGTTGTTGGCTCCCGGATGTGTTCCTACGTTCACGGGTCGCCGCCAACTTTCATTGCATTTTGCACGTTCATGTTTTTTTATAATTTTCATACTTATATCCATTTGCGTATATATTAATGGTCGATCCCTCACTCTTTATTCTCCTTTTTACATGTTTTTTATGGATCGGCATATACTTAGCCGACCTCTTTCTCTCTTTTATTCATGCCTACAGGGGTCGGTATGTTCTATGCTGAACTCTTTGTTTTTGCTTCATCCCATATATTCCATTCCGATCCCTCCATATTGCTAGTCGAACCCTCCTTCATTCTTTATGATTTAAGGTTTGGCATTTTTTATACCAAACCCTATTCCCTTGTTTTGCATGTCGAACCCTCTTACCTTATATAAGCAATCATTCTTTCTCCTCACTTTTTACTCATCCCTATCCTTTCCATTTACCTTTCCATGACTGAACCCTCCTTTACCTTGAAAAAGAAAACGCAATCCCTTCCTTACTATTCAACCATCGCTTTTATCAATAAATCTATCTTCCTTCTTAGTTTTAGATCATCATTCCACCTTCCATTCGACATAACCTAATCTTTTTTCTTCTCACTGCTCCTCTTTGACAGTTTTAAGTAAGCTTCCCATTTTTTGCTTTTGATTTTATGACGAGGCAATGGATACTAATCCATCAGCAATAATTTGGTGTGTGACATGGTGGATGACTGACAACATATTTTATTTGGGCAACATGAGACATGGAAGGGAGTAAGGCTCGGTAGGATGATAAGGAAGTAGAGAAGAACAGATGGCATAGGCTTCGGTTTAAATATTTTGAAGGATAGCGCAAGAATTGTGGAAAGTAAGGGATCGACGGAATTGTTGGATGAAGGAGGGATAGGTTGGAATGGCAAAGGATAGGGATCGGTAAAATTGCAGAAGGAAAGGGATCGGTGGAATGGGTTGGTGTGGTGGGATCAGCATATTTGTAGAAGGATCGATGGAATTGGTTGGCGTGGTGGGATCGACATGTTTATAGAAGGAGAAGGATCGATGGAATGGGTTTGGAGAGAGGGATCGGCCATAATGCTCTGGGTAGGGATCAGCATATAGGGATAGGCATAAAGGGGTTGGTACATAGGGAATAGCAAGTACTTGGCTCATTCTTAGATTTCGAATTTAACTTGAAATCCTGGAGCAATCAATAACATTTCCATCTCAATGAACTTGAACATATGACAATTATGAACAAAAGGGCTTACATATTCACTATTGAACTTGAGATTGAACAATCAAATCCTTGGAACTTTCAACATGAACTAAAACTTAGTACATGGACCTGAATAATAGATTTCACACTTTGATATGCCGATAGTCGTTCCCAAAGCTTTCGCAACCGATCAATCTCTTCGCCAGTTGAGACGGTCAGCGATGACGATCACTCTAGTTCAAATCCAAAGTCCCGTCATTTAAATTCATTTTCTTATTTAAAGCTATTTATTTCTGTTTTACACCACACTACACCGCACTAGCTCACACTTAGCATGGGGGAAACAGGTAAACTTTCTAATCTTAATTGTCTACTAAGTATAGCTAACATGGACTTCAGACGTTAAGAGCATTTAGCTACAATGTCTTCTGGACCAACCTCGCAGCATAGCAATCCTAAAGCAAAGTCAAGTTCCACGACTATATTTGGTAGGCTATCTCATTGTCATCACACCGAACAAACGGAAGTTTCTGGTACATCAATCAACCTTTTTTCTAATGTTCCCATCCCTCCTGCGGAGGATGTAAGTCCTACACCCAACTTATTAGAAGGCGCCATTCTCTTAGATAACCCCGCTAGATTTTAAAGCCTCCCGAATTGGTGAGGCCACCCTTCGTAGGTTATGTTCCAGACACGGGATTCCATTCGAAGACGTCTTGGCTCCTTCAATAAATGACCGGGCTCACTTGCCCCCCAAAGAGGTACACAACATGTAATAAATTCATGTGCTGGGTCGGATGCGTGCTACCCTTCAATTATTTTATTCGGGAAATGTTAAAATATCTTGTAATAGCTCCCACTCAACTTCACCCTAACAGCTACGCCTTTCTTCATGGAGCTTTTATACTATTCATGAGCATTTTGTTTCGCCCACCGAACCTTGAGGACATAAGATTCATTTATAACTTTAAACGGTGGTTAGGAAGTCCTTCCTATGTTCTCGAGCCTTTGTCTAACTGTCAAGTTTTAACCAACGCTTGGAACAAACTTATCCTTTTCAAACATGAATGGTTCTACGTTCGATGTCCGCTTGGCTTTGCAAGGCGATGGTTGGAAGGACGTAAGTATCGTCTTCACTTTACTTTAAAATTATCTAATGCGAGTAATATTCCGGATCAACTAACATTCTGAATATCCACAAGTGTCCGCTCACGTCCAGAGGGCAATAGTTTCTTAAGAGCGATCTCCGCAATTCGCACCATCCCTGTCGAAGACATGGGCATTAGACTTCTCATAACTGACGAGCTATTATCTCTATTTGGGCTGCTAGAAGAGGGTCGCGGCATCGGGCTCCCTGGAAGTGCTACATCACCGAGAAACGTTGTAGAGCAAGAAGGTGATGTCAATAACCCTGTCGTGCTCCCAATCAAGGGGACTCGGGAAGACATTGAAGAAGGCAAAATTAAAGGTGCCCAGACCAATGAGCCTGGTGACACTGATGTAGGCCTAGGCAAGGTGCCTGTGGTCGAACCATCACAAAGCGCGCAATCCCAAATGCCAACAAAGACAAGGAAGAAACTAGTATATAAACTTCATAGAAGAAAAACCGCTAAGGATCTAGAATTTGTTATCACTTCTGTTAACGATGAGTCATCTTCCCAACACTTAGAAAGTTCAATGAAAGGACTTTCAAATCTTCAGATCACCGATGGCATTATGACTTCCCAAACATCAATATCGAGGGGCTCAATTCTCCTGCCAGGAGTGGTGGTGGCATTCTTACTATCGATAGAGGAGAGAAAATGCCTATAAGCAAGGCTACAGCTACTGGTCCGTCAGGGGGGACACTAGGACACTTGCAATCACGTGCACTCCACTTCACGCTCTTCATCTATCTTTTGTATAATGGTTACTTAAACATTTTCGTTTAGTCTTTACAGGTGCAATGACTCAGTCTCGAGCTTTTTATCATCTAAGGGGCTCTTCGACGCATTATGTATCCTGATGCGGCTTAGAATCAGGTAGGCGTAGGGAAAGAGACAACGGTCGGGAAAACGTCATCGTTTAAGGGAATCTTCTTCTTCCAAGCGTAAGTCCGAGTCTCGGTCATTCCATTAGAAAGATAGTCCAATCTTCCTATTTATAGCGGAGATCAAACTTCCTTCCAGGGACCTCAAATTGTCATATCACACGAGCAGTACTCTGGTTCTTCTAGCTCCAGGCAATCTCACAACTACAGATTGAGAAAGCGTCCAATTGCCACTTCGGATCCATCTTTGCCGACCACTGCTCCTAATACTTCCACAGCAGAGAAATTGGCCGAACTTAAGGCCACTTTACTAAAAATCTGCTTTGATGGGCTTAAGTTCCTTCCCTCAATTCATATGATCCCAGGGAATGCCAAAGCAAGCTCTCTCGCATGTGTTAACGATGTTTTTGTGCAACATGATTCTTCCGGCACTTAGCGAAAAAGATCCCCAAGGTGTCAATCGAGCGACAACTTGAAATAGATTGTCTTAAGCTAGAGGTGATCCATGATAAAGATATAATTAAGCATCAAGATAATGAGACCTCGGAGTTGACAACAAAACTAACTGAGGCAAAAAAATTGCCAAGGAAACGTCTGAAGCAGTTAGTCATTTGGAAGTTGCCTAAAAGAAGGAACTTGATGCTACCCTCAATTACAGCGGTGCACTCACTCTGGAAAATGATGCCTTGCAAAAGGAGAAAGATGTCTTGGCCCGTGTCATTGAGAAGCTTGAAGAGCTTCATAGGAAAGAAAGGGAAGAGAAGACCGAGGCTCAAGAAGAATTACAAAGTTATTGAGAAGAGTCTGTTGAAGCCAAGAGTCTAAAAATCAAACTTGATGAGCAACTTGCTAAAATAGAAGACCTTAAAGAAGAGGCGAGAGAGCCAGGCCATAAGGAGATGATAGAAAAAATTGAAGCCCAAGTGGAGGATGCTAAAGAGTTCGGTCGGAATGAAATTAAGGACATGTTTGATCCCCTAATCATCGAATACAATGCTAAAGTCCTTATCCACCGTGACTTGAGCTTTCTTGGTGAAGGTTACCTTGAGTCACTCGTCGAAGCCTGGGAGTATATTATCGAGATGAAAAAGAAGGAGTTGGGCGAAGCCGAGTTAGATGAAGAGAAATTAGTGCGGGAGATCCTTCATGGAAATGAACCCCTAGACCTTGCCGCCGCAAGACTCCAATATTTTGACATTTTAGCGCCTTCCAGTAAAGGGAAAAATATTGTTGGGTCCTCAGAGTCTGATCCCGAGGGCTCCTCTTCTTTTCAAGCGGCAAGAACACCAGTTTCTTTTAGCCCGAGGCAAGATTTGAGCTACGATCCGAATAAACCCAGTTACCAATCTAAAGTGCTGACCCCTATTTTGGAAGGTGGCACTCCGGCGACAACCAAGAGCCAACCGAACGCAAGTATTCCACTTTACTCTCCAATTTTCGAGAGGTATCGTTCTTCATGCCCAATGGTCTTAGGCTTATCTCCTTGTTTATACAAATCCGCATGTCTTTTGAGTCCCGGCCAAACTCCTAAAAGTGACGCTGCCATGGAGCAACAAGCGATATCAACAGAGATTCCAGCAGCCACCAATGTTTGGGGGCTCGTTGTTGAATTCATCGGAGTACTCGACGATTATAAAGGTTGAAGATCCGCTATCAATGGATGTATCTAATGATGTTGTGATTACCGACGCCACTAAACACATTGATGAGATCAGCTTGAAGCAGCGCATCGAGAAGGAGGAGTCGTTGAAGGGAAAAGCGAAAGCTGAGCCCACCGAGGTGGACATGGATGATCCAAATCTCGTCCTACTACAAGTCATTCTGCCCGGTGGGTCGATTCCCAGAGAACACCCTTCAAGCTTCGAACACTCTCCCCCAAGGGCAGTAAAGGATCAAGGAAAAGAACAAATGAAAGTTTAGATAGCGCCACACCCATGAAATCCAAAACGGAGAGAAGATAAAAGAAATAGCCGTCGCTTCGTTTCATTGTGCACATAGTTTGTATAACCTTTTTTTTCTTTGTCATTGTCGTACGAGTATGGCCCTTAGATTTTGAATAAACCTGTACCATAATTTTGAAGCTTATCGGTGGAATAAAAGTTTTTGTTTTCTGATGAGCTCTCATGTGAACTGTTATTTAAGTAATTGAACTATTACTTTCCATTCAATGTACTTGTAATTCATTGTTCGTTGATTCTGATAATAATCCATTAAATCTATCCAAAGGTCTCCATGTGGTCGTAGCCCCGAGTCGCATCAAACATTGGGCTCGAGCCTTAGTGTTACGCTGTCGAATTCAGCAGTTTGAGTAATTATACTCCTGCCCCCAGTCATAGGTTAGAGGAGTCAAATAGTGGATGGTCAAACTCCATCCTTTGCGAGTTTATACTCCTACTGTCAGTTTCAGGCCAAAGTTTATGGAATAGTGGGTAGTCGGACTGCACTCATCTATTTGTTTACACTCATATCCACACTCTAGGGATAAGAGTTGGTTAGAAGGTGGTCGATTCATACCCGATTTATGTTTATACTCCAGTCCGCACTCTGGAGACTAAGAGTTAGTTCGCGGGTGGTCGATTCACACCCGATTTATGTTTATACTTCAGTCCGCACTTTGGGGCCTTAGAGTTATTTCGGAGAACAGTCAGATCATACTTTCCTTAATTGATTGATTTGTCCCCCAAGATCCGGGGTTTGATTTAGCAAGCGATCGGTCGTGTCATGGTTTCTCTTGTTTTATTTTAGTCCCATCATTTGGTGGAATTTATTTGATCATCAGATGGTCGAGCCATATCCATTCCTCATTATGTATCCCGCCCATTGGGTTATGAACGAGAGTTATCAAATGAACGGTCAGACCATGCTCATCTTGTTTAGTTCCATTGGGAACTAGTGTAATCGATTAGTTCCAAACTATGGGAACCTTTTTGGACATATTGACATCAATCAGTTATGTAGTGTAACTAATATGTAATGCTACAACAAACATAAATATAAAGGAAGTTCAAAATTTTATTTGCTAAATGGAAGGAATTAACATAATTCGTTTTATTACATATTCGGAAAATCAAATACTAAAGCAAATTTTGAAAGTAAATGCAACTGAATGAAGAAAGCAATAAAGTAATCGAAATAGCGTCGTAAATGCTCGCTATTCCATGCTCTTGGGAGTGTGATGGCATCAACAGTCGCTAGCCTGAAAGTTCCCTCTCCAAGTCTCTGTTCAATGACGTGTGGTCCTTCCCAAGTAGGGTTCATATGCGAAGGGGTAGGAAAAACCCGTTTCAAGAAAAGATCACCGATTTCAAAGGTTCTAGGTAGAACTTTGATGTTGTAGTATTACGCGACTCAATACCAGTGCCCAGCTGCCCTCAAATCAGCTTCTTCGCGCTTCTCATCTACAAAGTCTAGAGATTCCAAGAGAAGATCTTTATTCATTCTGGGATCATAATAGGTCACTCGATGAGAAGGAACTTCAAGCTCAACAGGAATAATGGTTTCGAAACCATAAGCAAGGGCAAATGGAGTATGGCCAGTCGTGGACTTATGGGTGGTCCTGTAAGCCCATAGCGCTGTCTGGAGTTCATCTACCCACTTGCCTCTAGCCTTTTCCAATCGCTTCTTCAACATGGACTCTATAATTTTGTTCACAGCTTCAACTTACCCATTAGCTTGAGGGTGAGCGACTGCTGCAAATCTCTTTTCAATATGCTACCTTCGACAGAATTCTTTACATTCAACACTGTCTAATTAAGTCCCATTATCTGTTAAAATAGTTCATGGAAGACCAAACGACAGATGATGTTCCGAACACTGAAGTAGATTACTTTCTTGGTTATGATCATTACTAAAGGTTCTCTTCAGCCTATTTGGTGAAGTAATCAACTGCGACGATAGAGTACTTTGCACCACCTTTAGAGATCAGTAAGGAACCGATAATATCTATACCCCACATGGCAAACGACCATGGGCTGACCATTTATGTGATTTTTGTCAGTGGAGCTCTTGGAACTTTTTCATATATGTGGCACTTATCGCATCGCCTTAAATAGTCAACAACATCTCGATTGACGATTGGCCAATAATACCCGTAACAGAGTATTTTCTTTGCTAGAATTTGCCTCCTAGTGTGATCGCCACATTCCCTTTCATTAACTTCCTTTAGGACCTGTTTTATCTCATCATGAGCAATACACCGAAGTAGAGGAACAGAAACACCCTTTCCATACATAACTCCTTCCTCTATAATATATCGTGAAGCTTTACAAAGGATTTTTCACTTTTCATTCCTTTGTTCAGATAGGACTCCTTGTAGCAAATAGTTTTTAATTGGAGTCATCCATGATTCCCTCTCAGGCTCCGTCTCTGGTACCCAGTCAATTTCTATTAGGTTTATACTTGGGGCATTTAATACTTCGATCGAAACCAAGCCCGTCTGTTGTGTGTTCTCGGTGCTAGCAAACTTTTCCAATGAATCAGCCTCTCTATTTTAATCCTATGGAATATTCGTAATGTCATAGTACTCAAAATCAGTCAACAACTCTTGGACTTGGGTAAGGTATGGAGCAAGCTATTGTCCCTTAGCTTGGTAATCTCCTCAGACTTGGTTTATTACCAACTGTAAATCACAAAAGATTTCCAGAGAGTTCATTCCTAGTTCCCTGGCGAGTTTAAGTCCAGCAATCAGTGCCTCATACTCGGTTTTGTTGTTTGTCGCTAGGAAATCAAGCTTTAAAGCAAAACAGATCGACGATCTCCGGGATTTACAAGCACAATTCCAACTCTAGAACAATGATCATTGGTTGCTCCATCAGTTTACAATTTCCACTGTATGGTAAGGATTTTGCTGCTCTTCGGGAAATAATCCTGCGCAGTAAATTCTACTATAAAATCTACCAGTGCATGACCCTGGATAGCCCTCCAAGGGAGATAAGTGATATTGAATCGCCTAAGCTCGATATTCCACTTGAGTAACCTTCTAGACATCTTAGGTCTCTGCAGGACCTGTCGTAACGGTTGGTCGGTGTAAGCATTGATCAGGTGTGCCTGGAAGTATTGATGGAGCTTTTGTGATGCAATCAGTAAGCAGTATGCTAGTTTCTCTATTTTCAGATAATTCCTTTCAACTCCCGTCAATCGCTTGCTAACATAATAAACCAGCCTCTAGATTTGATTCTCCTTGCGAAGCAATGCGGCACTTATAGCATGTACCGACACAGCCAAATAGATGTATAAATCTTCATGATCCACTGACTTCGATAAGACGGGATGTCTCCCTAAGTGGTCCACCAAGACTCGAAATGTGTCTTTACAATCCTATCTCCATTCGAAATTTTTTTCCTTTCCTAATCAAGTCAAAGAAAGGAATGTATTCATCGATAGCTCTGGAAATGAATCGGCTTAAGGCAGCAACCTTCCCATTCAGACTTTGTGCTTGTTTGATAGTCTTTTACGCTTGGATATCACGGATAGCTTGAATTCCTAGGGATTAGCTTCGATTCCGCAAGCGTTAACAATAAAACCCAAGAACTTCCCTAATTCTACGCCAAATGAACAATTCAAAGGATTAATTTTTATCTTGTAATGTCGGAGGATGCCGAACATTTCTGCCAAGTCTCTAATGTGGACGCTTGATCCATGACTACAAGCATATCTTCCGTATATACTTCCATCGTTTTTCCGATCTGATCTTTAAACATCCTGTTGACTAAGCGCTGGTAAGTCGCTCATGCACTCCTTAGTCCAAACGACATCACCATATAGAAATATAATCCAACATCGGTAATGAAACTAGTGTGCTCTTGATTGGGAATGTGCATCGGGATTTGGTTATATCCCGAGTACGCATCCATGAAAGATAGCAATTCGTGTCCCGCGGTTGAGTCCACCACCTGGTCGATCCTTGGAAGGGTAAAACTGTCTTTCAGACATGCCTTGTTCAAGTCCGAGTAATCAATGCATGTTCTCCATTTCCCGTTCGCCTTTTTCAAAACCACAGGATTAGATACCTAATTAGGGTAGAGGGCATCACGAATAAACCCATTGTCTTCGAGTTTATCCACATCCTCTTTAAGAGAGGCGGATCTTTAAGAACTAATGCCGCGTCGTTTATGTTTCACCAGGACATGCCTTGGGTCGATTTTCAATGCATGGCTCACAATGGAAGGGAGATTCCACACATGTCAGATTGAGTCCAAGCAAACACGTCTTGATTCACTCGGAGAAATCCAACAAGTTCTTTCATCATGGAGGGGCTAAGCTGTGATCCGATCTTTAGGACCCGTGATGGGTCGTCGTGGCTAACTGTGATGTTAATCATCAGCTCAGCCAGTGCAGCCTTGGTCTCTTTAGTCTCCTCCTCATCATCTCTCGGATCTATATCTCTATAGAACCGACTGTAGCGCCCAAGCCAAGGCTCAAGCGCTAGTTGTCAATCTTCAGTAGCTTGGATGCAGACAGTCTTATCCACACCCTTACCTTTCTCTTTGCATTGAGCATCCCTCAACTCAGCTACATAACAGGCATGTCCAATCGCCTGATCACCGTCAATAACTCCAACACCATTATCTGTCAGAAACTTCAAAGTCAAACACCATGGGGAAAGGGCTACATGGAATTCGGCTAGGGTCGATCGGCCTAGAAAAACTTTGTAAGGAGAGTCAACATCCAAAACAAAGAACGACAAGATTCACGCTCTCCTACGATCACCTTCACCCAACTCTATAGTTAATTCAACCTAACCAATGGCTTCAGTTGCAGCACCATTAAATCCGTGTATGTGCGCTTTAGACAGCTTCTAGTCATGGCTTCTATCCTCATCTGATCATAGGCTTTTTTAAAAATTATATTTACAGAACTTCCACAATCAATCAATATCTTTCTCACCAAAGCGGGGCCGATCATGGCTGAAATGACCATTGGGTCGATCATTGGAGCCTCCACCTTGTCTGCATCTTTGTTTCTAAACATGATAGCATCTATCATTGTATGTTGCTATTTTGCCGGAGCTCCATCTTCTGTATTCGAACAATATTCAAAATTCACATGCTTAACCGCGGTAGCATAGCGCTCCATCTCATACCAACTCTTATCTTTCGGGTGCAGTCCTTCAACTATTGTATTTATTACCAATCTTCCACTAGTTCATGTGGCTCCTTAGCCCTGCATGGTGCTTGTCCTCGGTTGGGATTAGATGTCCCCTGTCCGCCACCCTATGGGGTTTTAACAAATTGTTGCAACTTCCTTTCTCGAATCAGCTTTTCGATAATATACTGAAGATGCCTGCATTTGTGCCGTGTCCATAGCATTCGTGGAACCGCCAATATTTTTCGGTTTGTTTCTGCTTCTCTGTTGATTCTTTAGGAGGCGGCTTTCTGTATTGCATGGTATTGTAGGTAGACAAATAGATATTCTCCAAGGACACATTCAATGACGTGTAAGGATCGTACATCGGAATCATAGGCTTCCCTCTTCCAGAATCTCTCTTTCGTTCTCGGCACCTATCTCTGCCATTCTTTTGCTGATTCGGCTTGTTTTGAACATTTTTCTAAACTTTTCTAGAGCTATCATTAGACTGCTTCACTACAATATTACTTTGTATTCCCTCTTCGCTCGGTCTCGCGACATTCTTCTTTCTAGAGGACTTGGCTTCCTCCTTTCTTAAATACTGAGCCGCCATTGCTTAAAAGCATTCCAACGTTGCGGGTGGCATGCTAGCTAACTAATCATCGAAATCAGATTCTGGATTTATCCCTCTCGTTACGGCCGTCAATATTGCATGGTCATTCGGATTACCGATTTCTATAACAGCTATATGAAATCTCTCCAAATAATATTTCAATGATTCTCCTGGAGCCTGGATCACGTTGGACAGGGACATTACATCTATGGGGCGAGTTGCATGCAAACCTTGTTTCCAAACCATCGAATCTAGAAATTGATCATGGGGGTAACCTTGTGAACCACAACATTGCTATTCCAGAAAGAGTTATAGGAAAGCATCTACACTTGGTTACATCATCCGCTCGTGCGAAATCCGTCCGCCATTCATATCTCATGATGTGCTGCCTTGGGTCAGTTTTTCCCTCGTAGGTAGGCATTGATGGTATGTTTAACCTCCTTGGATACTCCATATGTAGAACATTATCGGTGAACGGGTATGGCTTCTCGAGATTCCCCTGTCATCGTTGGTCAAACCTTGGCTATCTCTCACTAACTGTTTGACCATAGCCGATAAGTCCGAGATTTGGATAGTTGGTGTCAAGTGGTGGTCGTGCTCCATCTCATGTGAATGGTCTGGTCGATGTCTACGGGCCGTTCCATGCCTTCTTGGTTCACCATCTTCCCCATGTATATCTCGTACATTCACTTCATCATCATTCCAGGGAAGCATTTGGTTAACATTTAATTGAACTCCATCATCTAAACCAACTGAAGCAGCTCCAGTTTGTTCCCATTGTGCATTGGTTGGTTCCCTCTCCTGGGGGAGTGATCGGGAACGATCCTTATGGAGGGATCGACACCAATCAATCCTGGTAAACAAAGATGGTCTGCCTATTGACGCCTTGAAGTTTCTCCAATGTCGAGTAAGGAATGGGGTCCCTCCTAGCTTTTCCTCCCTGCTGCTGATTGAGTTGATTCGTTAAGTTGATATTGGTTCGAATTTGTTGATTTAATGGTCGATGGCTCTCCATTGGCTCTCTCATTAGATTCTAAAATTCAGATCTTGTAATAGAATAAGTGGGATTCTAAACTTCAACTGGTTCAACATTCACATCCATTGGTTGATTGATTGGGCCTCCTTGCTGGATGCTAGCATTCTCATTTCCTTCTATGTTCTGAGAAGTAGATCTAGTGTTCCTCACCATTATCGATACCTACACTTATATTTTTGCAAATTTGAGTAGAACGAGCAAACTTCCTGAAGATAACTATGGATCTCCTTTGGGGGATTTATGCAATCCAGTAGCAACAAAGGGATCCGAATGGGCTGAGAACCAAGGTTCCCAGTAAAACCACCAAAATGTTTGCACCAGAAATTGGCACAAACACCCAATAGAAACTTTTTAAAGATAATAAAATGAAGAATAAAATGGAATATTTGGACAATAACGAAGAAGCAGCAATAAACTGAAAGAAACAAAACATGCACACATGATTTATAGTGGTTCGGCGTTGTTTGCCTACGTCCACTTTAAATAGACTACTTTTTTAATTCCTATATAATATGAGTACAAGAGAGATAGGATCAATATCCTCAGTTAACAAGAATATAAAGAAAACAGTAGCATCCTAAAAGTCCTTGAGAATGAACCCCCAAGCCAGTATTTATAGATGAAGGTCCCCGACTATCTCTTTGGAAACTCGGCTGAAAAACCATTAGGTTCCCTATGTCTTGCTCTCCAAGTTTCATATGCATTGGACTTATAGATCTTGAGATATTTATTGTTTTCTATAAGAATGCTCTCATCCTTGAAACATGTCGATCCCTCTTGTCGGAGCCAATTTATAACGATCTCTCCTTTGCGTTGAACCATATTCCATACTTTGAACATTTTGCCTTGCACATCTATCAATTCCATTCAATCCTGACTTCATATTGTCATTTGTGCTTGACTTTTGGGCCCCGCAGTCATTACCTTGGAGTCGTCGACCTTGATGGAAGTCGAATCTAACTTATGTAATCAGCTCAATATAGCCGTGCTAGAATGCTGGATAATAGTACCGAAGATAGCAGCTCGATAAAGGAGGGAGCCATGGATAGTGAACGTGAATGGTTTCGAATAATAGAAATTGGATTGAGCAAAGGAAGGCCTCAGATCCTAATGGAGCAAAGGAGGGCTCAGATGTATATGCTAAGGAATTGTTGATATTCGAAGTGCTTTCTATTGTACTCATAGAAGAGGTATTATAAGTTGGGACGCACATGGATTAATGGAGTGGATCTGTATACTCTGGACTAGTGGCTTTGGGTCTAGTGTCTAGTTTTGGGCTACAAGACACATATTGAGCTTTGGGTTACGTGATAAGAGAGTACATTGAAAACCGAGATTTACATTAGTCCCTGATAGTAAGAAGGCCATAAAAGTTATCATATATTTAAGGCATATGAAGTGATAGTAGGGACTGCTTAATGGAAGCTATGGTTGCTATGGCTGCTTTCTACATCATCACTTGGAGATAACATTGGGAGTATGTATTGGAGACAGGAATACTTGGAGAGCTAATATCCATATTTTGAGTAGAGTAATTTTTATGGTATTTGTAGAGTAGCATATTATGATGTTATGTGATAACTCTTTGGTTATAGGGAAAGGTTAGGTATGGTTCGTGTGCCTCTATTCCTTACTATATTTACTTGCATAGTATTTTGAGATTCAATTACTGCTCACACAAGACAGTTGTCTGACCCAAGGTTTTATGTTTTCCTTCTTTTTATCTTGGGTACTCTTAAATGAGTAGACTAGATAATAGGTCTAGGTGACACGGTAGCCGTACGGTGGACGAGCTGGATGAAGCTATCTCGTATTATATACTTATATGGATTTCTACACTTATTAGACTGTGCAGCACCGGGGAGCCTTAGTAGTGAATACATATTTTCATATTATTAGACAGATGTTACGTTTGTTTCCATTGTATAAACTTTACTACAATTGTATGTAACTTTGTGGACATGTGTTCTAATGATTTGTTCACATTGTTATTACTGTCTCTCCTATTATATCTATGATATTATATCTTATCCATGCCCTGTGAAATATTCGATAGATTTCATTTTCAACCTTGATGATCTCCTATATCGATCGGGCATGGCTGCAGCGCACTATTTTGACATTATTGGTGCTGGTGGTATAGGACGGTCGTCACGTTTGGTATCTGAGCTTTGGTTACATGATTAATCTAAGTTGATATTGATATCCAGTAGTGATAAGGAAGGATTTAGCGCCTTAGACTGCATCTAGAATGTATATATATGAGAGAGTTCATACTTGTTATATATTTTGGTTTTCAAAGCTATATAATAATATATTATATAGTATAAGTCACATGCACACGAGCACATAGACACGGTTTTCTTTATGAGAGACTGGTCATTCTTGTTATAGATTCAGAATGAGCTGGAATACAAGAAACACTGTAAGGAATTCTATTTCGAGAATTAAGGAAGGAGCATGGTCAGGAGCTGCCACACCTGAAGTTCAAGTGATGTTGAAAGTTATGATAGTAACTATGATGAGGAATGTCCAGGCTACTGCTCCTAGTTTGGTTGTTGGAGGAGGTGCAACTATGGAAGCACCCTAGGCTAATTTCGCCAAGTTGAGTAAGGACTATTCTCCTCTAAAAGGAAACTATTCCATGGAACAGAGTCAGCCATAGAAGTGCAGGATTGGTTAGATGACTATGAGCACATCTTTAGTGGTATGGAAGTAGATGATGCTATGAAGAGGAAGCATGCCTCTAGATAACTTCAAGGGCGAGCTATGAACTAATGCAATGCCATTACCATTGCTACCCCAAAAGATTAGTTTACTTGGGACCAGTTCAAAGCAATGTTTGAAGAGAATTTCATTATGGCTATTAAGAATCGGTGCTGTTTAGGAAGTTTGCTGGTCTTAAGCAAGGAGAGATGTCAATTTCTGAGTATGTTGCAGAGTTTGATGTTTTATCAAAGTATGGGATGCCATTCATCGACACTCTATTAAGAAAGAATGAGAAGTTCATGATTGGTCTGGATGATTTCCTTAGAGAGAAGCTAGCAGACCATATTGATGAGCAGTTTGAGAAGCTTATTAAGAAAGCTCTATGTCGTGACAATCTGTATCCAAATGCTAAGACAACTGTTGTTGTTTCTGCTGAGAAGGAAGAGCCAAAAACGCAGCAAGGTGGTGGAGGTAAGAAAAAGTGGAATAGAAAGAGGAAGTGATCTCAAGGGAAAAATGGTCAGAAGAAAGCTAAGTGAGAACATACGTGCTATAGATGCAAGGAGAAGGGTCACTTGATTAAGGATTGCAAAATAAGTGAGAAGAAGAAATGCTACAATTGTGACAAGCCTATGCATTTGAAGAAGGATTCTCTGGAACTAGTGAAGGATAAGTAGATTGTGAAAGCATATGCTTTGGACACTTTCCCGACATCATTGGACGCTCCCTCGATGAAGGAGAATAGAAAAGGAGTCGTTATTCAAGGTATGCTTTCAATTAAAGATGTTTCCATTTGTGTATTGTTTGATACTGAGGCTTCACATTCATTCATATCCAGTGACCTAGTAGATAGATTGGGATTGAGACATGAGATAATAGACCGACCCATGATTATGATGAACCCTACTGGAGGCTCTGCTAGCCTTTGCATGGTTTGTTGTGGTTTAGTCTTATGAAGTCATGGATACTCTTTCATTGTGATTTCTTTGTCTTGAATTTTATTGGGTTCAGGATTACCTTGGGAATAGACATGCTTAAGAAGTATGCAGCAATAGTGATTGCGAGAAGCTATTAGTGACAATCGGAGATGTGGAAGGGCAAACGACAGTGATTGGATGCCTACCAAAGGATGGGGTGATTGTTAGCTTTCTATATTCACTTGAATTTCCATAAGAGGGGTTGTCATATGTGCCTATCGCTAGAGAGTATCCAGATGTATTTGAGGAAGTGACCGGATTGCTACCGCATAGAGGGTTCCGGATAGACTTAGTGAAGGAGGCCAGACTGATAGTTATGCCTTTGAGGCGTATGGCACCTAAGGAGCAGAAGGAATTAGAGGTGCAAGTGAATGACCTATTAAGGAGAGGGTTCATTCGCAGGAGTATATCTAAGTGGGGTGCACCAGTAGTATTCACGATTAAGGAGGATGGCTCTTTGAGGTTGTGTGTGGATTATCGTGAGCTGAATATAGTAACGAAGAAGAACAAGTATCCACTATCATGTATTGATGACTTATTTGATCAGCTTCATAGCGCAAAGGTGTTTTCTCAAATGGATTTGGCAACAGGATTTGACCAGCTTAGAGTAGCAAAGGAGAGTGTGCCTATTACTATGTTTGTACCCAATCGGGTTTTTATAAGTGGTTGGTGATGCAATTGGGTTGACCAATGCTCCAACGTACTTTGTGGATCACATGAATCGGGTTTTTAGAGATCAGTTGAACAAGTTTGTGCTTGTGTTTGTGGATGATATTCTGATTTATTCCAGAACCAAAGAGAAGCACAAGATGCACTTAAGGATTGTGCTAGAGGTGTTAAGAAAGAAAAGTTGAGAGCTAAGTTCTCTTAGTCTCACTTTTAGAGGAAAAAGTGAGGTTTTTGGGTTACGTCGTTTCTAGATAGGGTATAGCAGTAGATCTTGTGAAGGTGGTAGCGGTCCAAGATTGGAACCAGCCCAAGAATGCTACGGATGTGAGGAGTTTCCTAGGACTGGCAGGATACTATAGGCCTTTTATCAAGGACTTCACAAAGATAGCAGCACCATTGACCAAATTTTAGGACGCGAAGTGTGAGCATGTGTTTGTAAGTCTGAAAGTGAGGTGACGAGTGCATCGGTATTAACCATTCCAAGTGGAAATGAGGAGTTGACGGTATATACAGATGCATGTGGTACTAGATTGGGTATGGAATTGATGCATAAGGAAAAAGTTATTGCATATGCTAGTCGGCATCTAAAGCCACGTGAGAGAAATTATCCAACTCATAATTTGGAATCAGCGGTGATTGTTTTTGCTTTAAAGATGAGGAGGCATTATTGCTAGGAGAAAGGTTTGAGCTGTTTATGGACCATAAATCCTTTAAGCACCTTTTCTCTCAGAAGCATCTTAACCTTCGTTAGCAATGATGGTTAGAGTTCTTAGCCTCCTATGATTTTAGCATTTCCTATACATCAGGAAAATGGATTGTGGTCACTGATGCATTAAGTAGAAGACATGCTAGTTTTGGAGCATTGATCTTGGAATGGAAGCAGATTGAGTACATTGCTGGATATGATTTCAGGCCTCATTGCAAGCTGGAACCAGAGATGTTGGCAAGTTTGTCGCCAGACCTACTCTAGTTGAAAGGATTGGTGCTAGTCAAAAGATAAATGCTAGGCCGATGAAGATTGTAAGGAAGACAATGGAATGAGCAGAGTCTGAGGATATGAAGCAATACAGACTCGACCGAGAAGGTTGGCTATGAAAGGATGGATGACTGTTTGTTCCAGATATTGATGGATTGCAAGATGAAGTTCTACGAGAATGCCACAATTCTAGGTTGACAATACATCCATGAGGTAATAAGATGTACCGGGATATGAAGCAGACCTATTATTCGGAAGGTATAAAGAAGGATATTGAGGCATTCATCTCGAAGTATGTAAACTGCCAATTAGTAAAGGCAAAGCAAAAGAAGCCCAGTGGAGTGTTGCAACCGCTAGAAGTTCCTGAGTGGAAATGGGAGCAAGTATCAGTGGATTTTATTGATGGACTACCAATGAATCGAGCAGGGTACGATAGCATTTTGGTCGTGGTTGATCAGATGACAAAGTGTGCTAGACTTATACCCGCCAAGTTAAGTAACTTGGCATCCAAGTTGACGGGGTTGTATGTAAAGTGGATAGTACGATTTCACGGTGTACTAAAGAGCATATTAAGCGACCGAGACCCTTTGTTCACCAGTGGGTTTTAGAAGAGCTTACAACAGGCGTTAGGGACCGAGTTGCATCTTAGTATGGCTTACCACCCATAAACAGATGAGCAAATCGAAAAAGTAAATCATATATTGGAAGATCTCTTGCGAGCATGCTTTATAGTATTTGGAGGATCATGGGATGACCATCTACATCTGGTGGAGTTTGCATACAACAACAGTTATTGGTCGAGTATTGGTATGGCTCCTTTTGAAGCATTGTATAGCCGACCATGAAAAGCTCTTTCATATTGGTGGTAAGCAAGCTGGAAATAGATATTTGGGCCAGATATGCTTAGAGAAACTTCAGAAAAGATTTGGATCATTCGGCAGCAAATGAAAGCCACTCAGGATCGATAGAAGAGCTACGCCGATAAAAGATGTAGAGATTTTGGAATTTTTTGTTGGGGATATGGTTTTTGTGAAGGTATCTCCTTTGAAGAATGTTGTTCAATTCGATAATAAGGGGAAGTTGGCACCAAGATTCGTAGGTCCTTTTTTGATAGTAGATAGGATTGGGAAGTTAGCATATAGGATCGACTTACCTCAGAAGATGGCGGGCACGCATAATGTCTTTCATGTCTCCTATCTATAGAAATTTGTACATGATATAGGCATGACGATTACACAAGATCAACTTGAAGATGTTGAGGTAGAACCAAAAGTTTCAAGATCTCGAAGGCCGGTTCGTATTGTCGAACATGATATGAAACGGCTTAGGAGAATGTCGGTGAAGCTAGTAAAGGTACAATAGAGCGGAAGTGATGAAGATTGTATGTGGGAAACTGAAGAGAGCATGAGGACCACGTGTCTAGAGCTCTTTGAATGGTAAGATGCATCGCTTATTAGATCTACTTTTGCCATTGTATATCGCATTCGATGGGTTAGTATTCCACATGGTAGGTAGGTTCACTATTGATTGCATGGTTACTTGTTTGATATGGGTGATTGTTGCATAGGTTGTTAGGCATGCGAAGTAACTATGGTTGCTTATTTCTTGACTTGTTTAGGGATTTCAGGGATGAAATTCCTAAAGTGGGGAGAATGTAACGAACCGTATTTCACATATCAAAAGATCATAAAATATTTTTATTTTAATTATATGAGGTCATATGATTCTATAATTTTGGAATATTACTCTTAGGAACATTTTAAATAGCTATGATTTTTCTCGAATTTCTACGTGACCACTTTGAACCGGGAAATCATGTTTGAGCTATAACTTATGATAGGAGTTGGATTAGGGTCTCAGACCAATTCCATTGCTTCAGGATGATGGTTTCCTATTCCTTAAAGTGGTTATAATAGACAATGGACTTACGGTTAAGAAGTTATTCTTGTTTTAAGTTTGGACAGCTTGTAGCTAGTATTAGCGTGTAATTATTTAAACCCATAATTAGGTCCATTAGTCTAATTCGAGATTAGTATAAATAGGGGGCTGTAGGAGTCAAATTAAAACTTTTCCCTCTTTCCCAAATCAGATCTAATCCCGCATTAACCCTAGATTCATCCAAAATCGCATAAATTACTCTCTAAATCTAGTTAAATCATTAATTAGAGAGAAGATGATCAATTAGAAGATAGGGATCATAATTTTGGTTGACTTACGTTGCTTTCTAATGTTGTCCACATGGATATAGGCGAGAATTGGTTGATTTTGGTAATCGATGAGTGGTTTATGCCTTCTCACTATCCTATGCATGTTTATATGGTAGAATTCATGTTTTCAATTGATTTTTGGCTTTAAAAACTTTTCTAACTTTAATTACAAGTTATCATATGCTTATGACCTAAATTGTGAATCTTTGAAATGGTACTCAAAAATGATTTAGAAATTCTCCTTATTCATATTCAGATGTGCATGTAATATGTAGATTTGGAATAGAATGTGTTTCTTCATCACATTCTTGTATATTACTTGTATGAATGGATGTATATGCATGTTATTCTATGCTTGCATGTTGTATTTGATGTTGTTTGCTAGTGTTTTGGATGCTTAGGAACGTAGGTTGGTGAATTTGGCAAATTGGAGGCAAAGTTTGTCGAAATTGGGCGAAACTTAGAGGAAAGGCTCTAGAGCATGGGGGAAGCTTGCAAAATAAGTTACACCTCATAATTTCTTAAGGGTTCAACTCGGCACCGAGTTGATGAGTCGGTACCGAGTCATTTCTATTACTCGGTTGGGTCGGTGACTTTGGGGATCTCTAGGTGTTGGCTAGTGGAGATGGACCATGCCAAATTTCAGGAGGATTGGCTAAGTGTTTGGAATTATGCCGAATTATTTCTAAAACTTGGAGTTGAAAGCTTTGAATTGGAGGTCGAGTTGTTTTGATGAATGAGTCGAGATCTAAAGCACTTAAGAATGAAGTTGTAGAGGCATAGTGATTTATCTAGCAAAAATCAGCTAAGTAAATGAGTCGATGCTGAGTCATTTTACTCAATATCGAGTTGTTTTAGTGAATGAATGGTGATCAGGCTTGTACAAGAAGGAAGCATGGGACTTTGTAAATCATCGTGGAGGTGTTGGCTCGTTCACTTGAGCATTGGATTGCGATGTAACGACATGATAAAAGCATTGTATCTTCGGTTTGTAACTCGTGAAGGTAGTGGGTACCGAGATAACGGCTCGATAAAGGAGGGAGCCATGGATGGGGAACAAGAAGGGTTCCGAATAATGGAAATTGAGTTGAGCAAATAAAGGGCTCAGATCTAAATGGAGCAAAAGAGGGCTCGAATGTATGTTTTAAGGAATCGTTGATACTAAGAGTGTTTTCTATTATACTCGAAGTAGGGGTATTATAATTAGGGATGCCCATGGATCAATTGGAGTCGATTTAAATACTCTGGACCATTGGCTTTAGGTGTAGTGTCTATCTTTGGGCTACGAGATATGTATCGAGCTTTAGGCTATGTAATACGAGAGTACACTAAAAACCAGGATCTCCATTAGTCCCTGGCAGTAAGGAGGCCATATGAGTTATCATATATTTAAGGCATATGGAGTGATAATGAGGATTTCTTGATGGAAGCTATAGTTGTTATGGTTGCTTTAGTTGCTTTGTAAGCTATCACTTGGAGATACCGTTAGGAGTCGGTATTGGAGATAGGAATACCTAGAGAGCTGATATCCTTATTTTGGGTAGAGTGCTTTTATGTTATTTGAAGAGTAGCATATTATGATGTTATGTGCTAACTCTTTGGTTGCAGGGACAGGTCAAGTATGATTCATGTAACATGTTCCTTACTATATTTACATGCATAGTATTCTGAGATTCATTTACCACTCACACCGGACTGTTGTTTGACCCAAGGTTTTATGCTTACTTCTTATTATCTTAGGTACTCTTAAATGAGTAGACTTGATAATAGGTCTAGGTGATGTAGTAGTTGTGTGGAGGATGAGCTAGATGGAGCTATCTTATATTATATACTCAAATGGATTTCTACGCTTATTCTACTGTGTAGCAGTAGGGTGCCTTAGCAGTGACTGCTTATTTTATTGTTATGAGATAGTTGTGGGTTTATTTTCATTGTATAAATTATACTACATTTTTATATAACTCTGTGGATCTGTGTTCTGATGATTTGTTCACATAGTTATTGCTATCTCTCCTATTATACCTATGATATTATATTTTATTCATGTGCTGTGAAATATTCGACAGGTTATATGATGTATTTGTTTCATTTTCAATCTCAGCGATCTCCTATATCGACCAGGCACGATTACAACGCACTATTTTGACATTATTGATGCCGGTGGTATAGGACAGTCGTCATAAACAAACTTTAAAGAGATTAGCAGAGAGGTCGGCTTTTATTTAGAGGAGGGAAGCTAAGCTTGAAAAATCCATCACTTAGATGAGGAAAGATTTCCAATATTTGTTGTTCCGAATTACAAAAGTAATTCATAAAAGATATGCACTTTGTGAATTCATATTGCATCTATAGGGATCTGTGCTAAAGGATGAGAAACTTCCTCTAGGGTATCCTTACTTGACTTAGTAAAAATAGGATAGACCATGTGGGGAGTGCTTTGTGGATATGTACAATTGTCGAATAAAATATCTCCTAATTCAAGTATAATTGCATTTATTGATTTTGATTTTTTTAAGATGGCTTTCTTATAGGCTTTCTTATTCTTTTAGGTGGTTGTTCTCATCCTCCCCATCAAGACTTTCTCGGTTCCTTCTACTGATAATGGTAGTTTTTCCACTGGCCTTTGCAGTTCCTGTCAAAGTGAAAAGGTCTCAACAGATATTCTCAAGGGCTATAAGCTTCGCATTCGCTTGCTGGATTCTACTAACATGAATTTATGTAAAGAGAAAAAGCTAATTTCTCATGATATCAGAGAAGAGCTGCAGTCTCAATACAAGTAGGAGAATAACTAATTTGAGCGGTCTAAGCAAGCCAATATTCGCAACTACAACTGCAACATAAAACTAAGAGGCTGACATAGCGTCCGTTGAATCTAAGATACAGGGTTTGGAAGAAGAACTTAAGTCAGCTCAAAATCGTATTACAAAATTAAAGGGTTACAGAAAGATGCCGAAGGCTTGTATGGAGTTATCCATGATGATGAAATTAAAAATCTCAATAACACGGTTGAAAAATTATCTCAACAAGTTGCAGCCCAACTAGCTAACAAAGACGACTCTTCTTCCGATGTTGTTCTCCTTCAGTAGCTTACCTCTCAAGTGGCTTCACTCCTCCTTCAAATATGATAGAAGATAAAGCTTTCCGATGTAAAAAGGAAATAACGACATTGTATCAAAGAAAGGTTGATGAGTTGAAGGTCGTTTATGATGATCGGCTGCGAAGCTTTGAGTGTTCGAAGGTTGAAAAATGCTATCCGGCCTATACTCTATTTGGCCCCTTTTTGAGAAAGGTAAAATAGACAAAAGTCGAATTTTTGGATGATTTTGAATACGTGCATTGTGTTGTGATTAAACGGATTAATGATCTTCAAGAGTAGATACTGCATTCTAACACGACGACATAGACTTTGGCTACATCTTCTTCCCATCAAATTTTAGTATTGTCAACCAGTCTAATTGATTAGGAAACTTAAATAGCAAAGGGTCGGGTGTGTCATGTCAAAAATTGCTTTAAAACATGCCATTGTCATGTTCACTCATTTTATACCGACTCTAGATTTAAGCTTTCTTTATAATCGAAGGGACTATGTTGTTAGTGAACAGGATGTCAAAAATCATTTGGTCGAAGCTAACTATAATCCCCATACCACTTTTAGAAGCGCCCAATTTCGCTCATCAATTATTACTACTGAAGCCACAGATCTCCCTCAGTCTTGTTGTCCGAGAGGAGACCCTGCTCCTCTTCTGCGTTGGTTACTCAAAAACGTTCTCATGGTAGAAGAGTCATCGTTAGTGACTTCCTTAACCCAGAATCAGATTCGTCGCATTGTTTGTACATTAATGGTTACCGATTTGACAAGTTTATATTTGCAATTTCTTTTGGGTTCGTGTTTAGTGACTTCATTTTTCATTCTTAGCATGTTATATATGTGTAAGGTTCATAAGCAAGGATAGATGCAAATAAAGATAGATTACAAAATTTTGTGTTTACTTGGCGATCCTTAATTTTTAAGTCTTGAGCGGTACCTAACGCTGCGCCCTTTGGTCTCTTCAATGGAGTGTTTTGTCCGTTGATTGATTTGGTTTCTCTTTAAGTTCATGTCCAATCATGCACCTGGCATGGCCTGCTCCATTAATGGTGCAGACTGATTGTGTTTCAACTGTGGAGTCAGATCGCGCATGTACAACCCTTTTTTATTCATGCGCATGCATTTGTTAGCTGGTTCGGAACGTCTATTATCCCTACATCTAGCTCCGGTTTTGGCTAAAAAGCCAAGCTAAGGAATTATAGCTCTTAGAATTTGTATGTAAATGAATGTTTTGTAAATAGATTTCTATACTGCTCTGAGTCTTCTAATATCCCTACGTCTAGTTATCATTTTTATTACTTAAACTGAAGAATAACCCTTATGTACACATTAAAAGGTTAAAAGAAGCGACAAATACATCAAATGTAGTATGGTCTATGATGTTCTGAGTTCCATGTTCTTGGGACTAAGTTTCCATTGGGTCTCGAGAGACGATATGCGCCATTTGAGAGCGTTTTTGCAACAATAAGTGGACCTTCCTAGTTTGAACCGAGAGCCCCATATCTCAGGTCCTTTGTGTTAGTTGTTACCTTCCTTAAGACCGGGTCTCCATTATGAAATTTTCTTTCTTTGAGGCATGAATTATATGTCTTTACCATTCATTTACTATAAATGGCAGATCTAATTGTAACCTCGTCTCTCCTTTCTTGAATTAAATCCAAAGCCGCTTCCTTCAAGCATGTGCTTCTTTCGGCTGCATATGACAATCGACGGTGTAAGGTTGTGTCTACCATAATTGGCAACTTTTCCTAATACCCGTATCTTAGAGAAAATGGGGTATGCCATGTGGGAGATCATATGAATGTTTTATAGACTCATAAAACTGTGGGTAGTTCCTCTACTCACTACCCTTTTGCCTTCGTAAGCCTTTTCTTTAATAATTTCTTTGTTGTTTTACTGGCTGCTTCGACCTGCCTATTGGCCTAAGGGTGGGCTACGGACGAGAAACTTTTGTCAGTTCCATTCCTCTCACATAAGCCTGTGAACTCCTTAATTTCAAACGATGCACAATTAACAGAGAATATCTTATAGGGAATCCAAAATCTAGTAATAATATTATCGACTATAATTAACTACTTTCCTTGCTATAATCGCTGTGAGGGGCTCTGCTTCAACCTGTTTAGTGAAGTAATCCACTGCCGTTGTTGCGTAACTTGCCCCTCTTTAGACATTGGGAGGGGTCATATTAGAACAATTCCCCAAATATCAAATGGCCAAGGGCTTTCCATCGAGGTGAGGGCATGTGAGAGCGGTCTGGAAATATTCGCGTATCTTTGACACAAGTCGCATCTCCACACGAACTCTTATGTATCAGCTAATGTTATCGGCCAAAAATATCCTTGTCTTAAGATTTTCTTCGGTAAATTTGTTCCTCTAGAATGGTCTCTGCAAAATCCCTCGTGTACCTCCTTCATGATCTTTCCTCTTTGTTACACATCTCAAATAAGGAGTTGAATAATCTCTTTTGTAGAGTATCCCATCAAAGAACAAATAGTAAGGAGCTGATATCTTATCTTTCTTGCTATGTTCCTGTCATCAGAAAGAATTCCTTCCTTTTGGAAATGTTTGATAGGGATTATCCAAGATTTAATTTTCTCTTGATTAGTTGTTGGAAGGTCATGATTGTTTTGCATCTCCCCTTCTTCTTTTGATTTTCCCCGTCATGACTTTTAGCCCACTAGGTTCGTGTCAGCATTAGAACTCGTTACATTTTGGAAATGCTTGGTTCAGCCAGGTGTCCCATTGGGATAGCCTTCATTTCCTGCACATCCTTAGTACTGGGAAACTTGGCAAGGGAGTCTGTTGATGATTTTTTTCCCTTGGAATCTGCTCTATGTTAAATTGTTCAAATTGTGGTAGCAATATTTTTTTCAGTTCTACGTACTTGGCCAGAGTCGTTTCCTTTGCTTGGTAGTCTTCCTACATTTGATTGGCAACAAGTTGTGAATCATTAAGAATTTTAAGATGGTTTACCTTTATTACTATAATAATTAGCACCTCATATTCTGCTACATTGTTGGTTGCTTTAAATCCCAGTTAGACTGCCCCATTGTAACTGTCTGCCTTTCTTACACCTAAAGATGACACTTAATACATCCTCAGTATTCGTATGTCGATCATTAAAGTGTCCAAAAGACAGATCATTAGGGGTTAAAGAAAGAAAAAGAAAGAACAGAATCTCACAAAACGTGATGAGTAATATATAATATGAGCAAGTCTTTACAAAAAGAAATTATCTTTATTATACACACCATTAGAGTATATTAACCTATTATCAGCCTGGACAGTTATAACAGCATGTCCTTACAATTGCTGATAGATACAAACTCAAAACAAATAAAAATAGTGAAAGAATATAAGGTACGTGAATACGTCTTGGAGAATCCAGCTCGTCACTTGAAAGCTCCAAAGGATACAGCTAAATCTGGTAAATATGCTCGGGTTGACCTAATCATTATAAGAAAAATAAAGTCCGGATCAGTCTGGTAAAACCAATTTGAGAAACTCAAATCACAAGGAATTAATTTATTATAATTTGTAAAACCTTTTATAATCAAAGGTATCTCGTAAGACCATGCCGCACATAAACGCGGATGGGTTTTTACCTTACGATAACTAAAACACTTTTATATAAAATCTAGTGATATTATAATAATATCTAAGGGTTCAAAGTAAATATACAAAATAGCTGAAATGCTTGCATCTCACATTGCAACATAATTGGGCACAATCAAAATCGTAATGGCTCGTATTGGAGATTGGATTCCGTAGTATGATGAGGCACTGGGTACCACCTATCATAGTGCATCTCTAGATATAACATACCGAGAGCCTCATATGGACTTCCTACAAGTCAAGACCGACCCTACCCCTTACTGGATAGCGCCAAATATATCATCACCTTGGTTGGGATCAACAACCTAAACAGTTCCCGAGCATACATGATCTAAAATATCGATTTATATTGGATGATGATCAAACCCTAATGGTAGCGAACCACATAGCCTTGAAGCATATGCTCTGACTTTAGTCATTCTCAGCTTGATTGGGCTTGAGGCTACGATTACCTTTTATATAGCAAACCATCTTGGAATGCTAACACTACCCTCCAAATAGCAATGTAGTGCCAACATTCATCCATACAAGTTTGTTCTATGTCTGAACGAAACCGAAGGCACCACCTCTACTGCATCCATTTTGGAATCACCCTCAGGATTAGTAGCAAGTAGCCCTTACACTTCAAAAGCTTTGTCTTCAATCATCTTCAAGATATCTTCAGTTCGAAACACTTGAGTTGGATAGAAGTGGTTTTCTGATACTTTATACTTATCCGATCTAGGTCTCTTCGAAACAACTTTCGATAGTTCCGGTAAACTCAACACCAGTTCTTTTGGAAATAATCAGACAATACATAGGGGCAGGGATCAACCCCTAACCATTTAAGTGGACGGATCTCCCTATTATTTGTTCTAGAGAACAAAACAAGATTTATATGCACAGTACAACATCATCAAATATGACTATGCGATATAACTCATGTGTTTCTCATAGATATTTCCGAAGTTATATTTTGGTCCAGATTTGATAGTCGGATATTTAACTATCAAATAAACAAACAATAACAAATTCAGAGATTTAATTACCCATAGTAACCACTAACCCTCAAAATAAATCTTTCATTTATTAAAACCCTTTTCAAAAGTATTTATCAAAAACATTCATATACTTATCTCACGGAGATAAGTATATTCACAAAGCATTTGTGAAAGATTTCTCATTTCCAAATCATATCAAAGGATCAAAACAAAATTTTATTTAAATTGGAGATAAAGATAACCTCAAACAATATTCCTTCAGTGTTAAGTGTGCAATGAATGTTCATACCACTAGAATTAAGAAGGTTGGTTAAAGGAAATCCAATCTCAAATCCTTTTGTAAATTTCCTTCTATATATCCCCTTAATAAATTTATTTTATTTATGAAGCTTCTTTACTTAAATTCCAAACCCATTTACAAAACTCTTTATAAATCACAAAGTTAAATTTACAAGACTCTTTTATAAATATCAAAACCATTTATATATCTCTTTATAAATCTCCAAAATTATTTATAAATTTCCTTTAGAAATATCCAACATCATTTATAAAACTTTCTTATAAATATTCCTTATTTAAAACAAAACTCCTTTAACAAAATCATTTAATAAAATCCTTTTGATAAACAAACAATTATTTAAAACATCTTTGCTAAAATCATTACTTAACTTGAAACCATTATTAAAAGTATAATTGTCCTTAAAAATCAAAAAGAAGCTTAGTGACCACAATGGTTCTCTTTTAATTAAGTTTACTTTTCAAATTATAGAATGGGTATTTACATAGCAAGCATACATGTATAAGGGAATCAGCCAACAACAAACAAATCAATATATAGGTAAGATGTACAAGTTAAAATAATAACTGATGGGGATTTGTTTTGCTAAACATATGTCCAAGTTAATATAATAGCGGAATGAGTTTTTATTCTGCTTAAATATATGTCAACATAATCTACTTGGAAAATTATGGCAGAACTGTGATTAATACTACCAAACAAATGTCGAATATAACTTAATTAGCAGAACGGTGTTTTATTCTACTAAATAGATGTCATTGGGTTTCATATTCAATTGGGATTACTTAAGGGTAATCGACAAAGAAATCCCTTGGATTAAAAATATTCGTTTAAAAGAAAGTTACTTTAGAATAAAGCCGATCTTTAGAATTAAAGTAGTTAAAACTTTAAAACATTTATATAAAAAATAAATGAGAATTAAACTCTTCACTTAGTAATAATTAAACCATTAATTAATAATTAAATAATAATTAACTATTAAATAAATATTTAAATAATAATTATCCTTTTCAAAATAAATAACTAAACCATAATTAATCTTTAATTAATTATTAAATATTAAACCCTTACTTATTAATTAATTATTAATTAATCTTAATTAATTAATTAATTATTCCTTAATTAAAACTTAAATAAATAAATTAAATATTTATTTAAAATAATTAAATCATAATTAAGTTTAATTAAATCTTAACTTAAATTTAACTTGATTGGTAATTAATTAATAATTACCCTTCTCAAATAAATAATTTAATCAATCTTAAATAAATAATGATCAATCTCTAAATAATTAATTAAATAATAATTAGCTCTTTATTAATTAATAATTTATAATTAACTTACTTAAAAATAATTAAGCACCAATTACGCTAACTTAATTAATGATTATTTACTAAATACCTTACTTAATTTATTAATTAAATAATCATTAAATAAATAAATGAATAATTACTTAGTTGAATTATAATTGCTTTCAAATATTTAAAATATGTTTAAAAACACTTTTCAAAAAGATACTTAAGTTAAAACATTTTGAATTCAAAACGAGTTCGTTTTTCAAGAACTGCATTTAAAGCGACTATCGCTATACGACCTGAAATTTCAAAAATTCATTTTGTACTCTAAATCACTTTTCAAACTCTTAATTTTATATTTAAACTACTTTATAAACTTTGAATAAATTTTTTGAAAACAAAGGTAAGGTTTTTAAAACTTTTTTAAAACATTTCTAAAAGTAAAGTTAGAAAACAAGTTTAAACCAAATGATCTCGATGTCGTTTTAACAAGTCAAAATGCTAACTTTCTAGCACATACATCACATACATTAGCTCATACATCCAAACACATGTCATAACAACATACATAAGCAACAACTATAAACGAAGATCATAGCTTTCAAACTAACTTCAACATTAGATTTCATTTCAAGTCTAACTTCCAATCACATACAACAACATACAATATTGCCTAAACCAAACATCCAATATGCTTAACAACCAAATAAAAATATTTATTATCAAAGTAAGCATCATATTTAAAGTTAAAACTTTTAAATGAATTCGTGAGCTATACTCACCCAAAAGCTACCAAAATAACTCGAACTTTCCTAACTTTTGAACCGAGCGTAGATCCATGCTTTAACTTTTGTAAGAACAAGATTTGGTGGCCTTATGGTAGCTTTATGATTAGGCCAAAGTATGGTGCACATGGTCCAAAGGTGGTGAAGCTCGGCCTTGAAAGGTGGAGGGGGTTCAGATTATCATCGAATTCATAAAAAATCCAACCTGAAAATTGGTCTTCTTCTAACTAATTTTTGGTCAAGTAGCTCACAGAATTTGGGAAAGTTTTCAAAAGATAAGTTCTTGAAAATTCTTTTCTCTTTAATTTAAAAAAAATAATCACTCAATTTGGATAATTTTTTAGGGAGATATGGTTAAAATAAGAACATATTTTCGAAATTAAATATCTGAGTCGGAAAATGCTCTTCAAAGAAATGAGATTTGGACATGGTCAAGCTTAAAATTTAAAAAAGTTATATAAACAAAAGTTGCAGCCACTGAAATTATACACGGTTTGAAAGAAAACCACCGTTTGGTTAAGAAATGAGAAAGATATAACATAAGGAAGTGAAGGAAAAAAATGAAAAATGAAAGGGGTGTTTATAAGCAAGAACAAAGTAAATTACCTAAATACCCTTGGTCCTTTACCCTCCATCTCCTCTTGCCACATCACCATACCACCTCACCTTCATGCACCTCAGGCTACACTCATGTCCCCACTCCTTTTCCAACCTTCAACATCTTTAAACATGTTTTTAGTACTAAATGTACTTATGTTTGCCTATGATGTGATGCATTCTTTTTACTAAATTTATATTTTAAATCTTATATACCTAAGTATAAATACATATGTATATATATACTAATACACACACACAAATATATATATATATATATATATATATATTCTAACTTATTTACAAATGTATGTATTTTATTATATAATAGAGTTTACGACGTTCCGATAACTTTTAGTAGATTAAAAGTCGAAAATTCGGAAAACGAATTCTGGTTATATTTTTGATTTTATTCGAACTAATTATTTTTGTAAAAAGATTTGAAAAACTATTTCACCATCATTATTTATTATTGAAAAGAGATTTTATTTTAATTTTAAAATCCATTATTTGAATGTTAAAATTAATTAAATATTCGCAAATCAAAGTGGTGAAATTCTGGGTCGTTACACCCATGTAGTTTTTGATTGCCTGAAGTGTTGAGTACATACTGTAACAACCTAGATTTTTAACTTAATTAAATAAAATAAGTAATGATTTAAATTGAAGAATATAAATCATTGGTTTGGAATTTGTATTCTTTTATAAAGGATAATTTGTTTTAGAATGATTAATTTTAAATCGTTGTGAAATTTGGGAATGTTAGTATTTTCAAAGTGTTAAAAAATCACTTGAAAACATTATTGAGATTTTATTTGATTATGATAAATGGAAAATATAATAAACATTTAACATGAGTTTTAAATAAGAAGTATTTATTAGAGATCAATTGATGATATTTTACTTGTATTTATAAAAATGAGAATTGGAACTTAAATCACCTAGAAGTGTAGTATTTATTAGATAATGTAAGTAAAACACATATAAAAATTAAATTAATTAAATTAAGATAAGTTAATTTGGGCTTAGCCCATTACACAGAGTGATTAAGGAACTAAGAAAAAGAACAGTATGTTCTTTTTCACATTATCTCCTAAAAACAGAAAGAGGAAACAATCCCGCATTCCTTTTTTGCAAACCCTAACATAAAACACTCAATTCTTCTCAAACTAGTAAATTTATTGCTGAAAATAATTAAGAAACTATTTCAGGATGTAAAATAAACTCTTATCTAGTATCTTGAACAATCAATTTAAGTTTTAATTTGAGTTTTGAATCTTTTCTATGCTCTCTCTCTCTCTCTTTTTTGAGTTCTAGGTTTTTGCTATTTATGAGAAGACCGATTGATTTCCGTAAATTGCTTGGTGAAATTCTAAAAAATAAGGCAAGTTAACTCTCACGTAATCTATCTTTGACTCTTGTAACGACCCATATTTTTACGGATCAAAAGATTTTAAAACAGTTGTCATTAGGTCGTAATGTTGTTAAGTCGTTCAGAATTTAGGTCGACTAGAGCTTAAGTCGTGTAGAAGTTAGGTCGTGTGGAAGATTAAGTCGTGGAGCAACCTAAAGAAGTTTGCGACTTAAGGGGGGTAGACGACTTAAGGAGTAGACGATCTAAGGGTTAGCGACTTAACAAGGTTGGCGACCTAAAGGGGGTTGGTGGTCTAAGAAAGTGAGCGACTTAAGAGAGTTGGCGACTTAAGAGAGTTGGCGACTTAAGGATTAGCGGCATAGGAGTAGCGACTTAGGAGATTGGGCGAGTTAACGACCTAAGAAAGTTAGGTCGTGGACGAGTTAAGGAGATAAGTTGGTTGAGTTGTTAAGTCGCAAGGATGATGAGTCGTTGAGTCGTTGAGATGATGAGTCGTTGAGTCGTTGAGATGATGAGTCGTTGGATCGTGAGTGCAGTTTGGTCGTGCACTTTCGCGCACGCGTTAAGTCATATCCCAGTCAACTCGTTAGGTCGGCATTGTTGCTAAGTCGTAAGTCGCTAGGTCGTGCGCATGTATGTTAGGTTAGGTCGTAAGTCGCGCACGTGTGTTATGGCTTAGGTCGTTGAACTGCTAGGTCGTAGGTCGAAGGGGATGGTTAAGTCGTAGGATTTGCTAAGTTGTAAGTCGTAGGTCGTGGGGAGAGTTAAGTCGTGGACGACTTAAGGGGGCGGACGACTTAGGGATTTCAGCCTATAAATACGGGGTTTTTCCTTACTTTTTGGGATCCGGAATTTGAAGCGACGAAGTCCTGCCATTTTGAGAGCTCGAGTGCTGCACTTCTTCACTTCTTTTCTCCACTCTAATCTTGTGATCCCTTCCATCCAAATCGAAGATCAAATCGAAGATCCAAGAGCTTAGATTGAAGATCTACATTCATCGAAGAGAGATTTCATCGTTTGAAGCGGAATTTTGGAGAATCAAGTTAGATTCTTCTCTGTCTAGATCTGAAGGGTGTTGCTTTTGAAGTGTTTAGGTGATTCGGTGAGTGGTGGTTATCTCTCACACGGATCCAAAGGTGTATATCGGATTGATGGCTTGATTTGGTGTTAAAATAGTGATTTCCATGCATTTTCTTAAACTTAAGTATAGATCCATTGTTCATGATGATTTGACATTTATCTTACTACATGTTAATCTATGCAAGTTCATTCATCAAGTTGTAGAGATATTGCTCATGATTCATGCTTGTTAGATTTGGACTCTTTATTTACAAAATTGCCATTTTAGTTATAAATGCTTTTATATCTTGTTTGCATGATTGATTACTTGGATTAATGATTGATTTGATTGATTGTTATAAATTAGTTGATTAGTTGTTGGATTTAGACAAGATGGTCGAAGATGATTCAAAAGCTAAGGGAAAGGCTCTTGGACTGGAAAAGCTGCTCGTGGCATATGTGGCGGATGATGAAGCTCATATGGATAGATTTGATGATGATGTTGAGATGTGGCTTTGCTATGATGAGATGAAGCGAGGCATGATGTGAGATAGCCTTGGTTTAATCCAGACAGGATCATTCCAAGCATGTTGATGACTCGATGAAAGGGTTCGAGTTTGAGGATAATGGTTGGCTCGAGAGGCGCTTGAGCTAGTATGAGAATAGTCGTCGAGGAGGATGACTAGAAGGCTGAGATTTCATCGTTGTTGAAGGTTCTAGAAGGCTCGAAGCAAGAGTATGCTGGGAAGATTCGATAGTCCCAAAAGACTACAATTGGTGGTCGAGTACTCTGGGCAGATTCGATAGTCCTAGGCACGGGCTGCGACGACGTGCGAAGTTCTGTCTAGAACCGGGGTTACCATTGGCCCTTGACGGACGGCTGAAAGAATGTGCCGGTCATTCAATTAACGGTGGTATCGAAGCAATGATAACAGTGGTAGCCAGAGTCATGGATGTTTGGTTGTATCGTCATTTGGTCTCAAGAGCAATATTTTCTGGGTGCTTATCTGATCTTGGTTTAGGCCTTGGGGGTTTGTACTTGGAAAACATCGCCCTTGACTCGAGTGATAATTGCTTTACTTTAAATGTTTGCTTTACTATGTTTATTTCTGCTTAGTGTGTCTGGGGGCTATCACTGTAGAAAGAGGTGGAGTGGGAGGGTTGGATTCCTATTCCTTTTACCTTTATGCTCTTTTGGTATGTTGTTAGTTAATTTACCGCTCACTAAGACTGTTGTCTGACTCAAGGTTTTATGTTCAACTCTTATTACCTTGGGCTGTTCATCCATTTTGGGATGGGCAGACTAGGTAGCAGGTGACAGGTGCTGTTCTTAGTTTTCGACGATGTTGATGACGAAGACGAGCTGGAGGCTTGCATATTATATTCTTACTATATGTACTGGATGTTCCGCTGCTTGTATAATTCTCTGAGTGATATGTAGTGAGGCTTGATGTATTGACTATTCAGATGTTTGTATTCAACTATTATGAAGCTTAATTGATGAGATTCTATTTTGTGAAGCTTCACTATATATATTCTCTATTGTATTTTATCCATGCGCTGTGAGTAATACGATAGATTCTGCTGTTTTAACTTACCCCTGACGATCGTCCATGGCTGCCTAGCACACCTTTCAGCGCACCATTTCCATGTTCAGTGCAGGGGTCATGGGTGGTCGTTACATTTGGTATCAGAGCTTTGGTTAATCGATTTTACCCAACGCTCGCTGACGTAACAACGTATGAGAGACGTAATTGTATTTTGATGTATGATTACTATATATAATATAGTAGCTTAGAAGGATTTGAATCCCTTATGCAGTTGTTCTCAAGGTGTATTAATCATTCCTTTTTATAGATATTAAGAATGAGTCGAAGAGGGAGACCAGCTGCTAGGGAAGGCCGTGCTACTGAGGGGGCTGCTGATTATGATGGTATGTTCGAGGCTATGATGACTTCGATCATGAGAAGGATGCCAGCTCCGGGGCCAGCAGTTGATGTTGGGATTCAAGTTCAAACTCCAAAACCGGTGGATTTTGCTAAGCTGTGTAAAGATTATACTGCTCTTGGAGGAAAGGTTTTCTTGGGAACAGAGTCAACTATTGAAGTTCAGAGATGGATAGATGCTTGTAGAAGAATCTTTGGTGACTTGAGAATCGAGGATGCAACCAAAAGGAAGCTAGCATCAAGACAGCTTCAAGGAAGAGCTTCTGGTTGGTGGAACTCTATTACCATTGATACTCCGGAGGAAGAAATTACTTGGGAGCAATTCCAAGCCAGATTTGAAGCTAAGTTCATTTCTACAGCTCAGAAATCTGTTCTGTTTAAGAAGTTTGTAGAGCTCAAGCAAGATGGAAGACCAGTTCTTGAGTATGTTTTTGAGTTTGAAGCTTTGTCCAAGTATGCCCGGTCGTATATTGAATCTCCTTATCAGAAGAACGAGAAGTTTGTGACAGGCTTAGACATTTATCTTGGGAGGCAGTTGGTGGATCATCTGGACGATCCATTTGAGAAGCTTGTGGAGAAAGCTCTCAGGCATGAGAAACTGTTTCCTAAAGGAGGATCTGTTGTTGCTGTGACCAAGGAAGAGTCTAAACCACAACAGGGTGGAAACAAGAAGAGGAAGCAGCAGCAGCAAAAGGGTAAGGATGGCCAGAAGAAGCCGAAGGGCGAAGTGACCTGCTACAATTGTCAGCAGAAGGGCCATTTCTCTAGAGATTGCAAGAATCCAAAGGTGCCGGTGAAGTGCCACAACTGTGACAAGCCGGGGCATATTAAGAAGAATTGTCCAGAACCGCGGAAGGACAAGCAGATTGTGTAAGCTTATGCTTTGGGGGTTGTTCCATCATCTTCGAAAGCTCCTACCGCTGAGGAGAAAGGAAAGAGTGTGGTGGTTCAAGGTACTCTTTCCATTTGTGGTGTTCCAGTTAGAGTGTTATTTGATACTGGGGCGTCGCATTCTTTTGTTTGTAATGAACTTGTAGGCCAGTTGGGTTTAGAACCGGATATCGTTGATAGGCCATTGGTTGTGACTAATCCAGTTGGGGGTTCGTCTTGTCTGTGTATGCTATGCCGTGGTCTGATTGTATCGAGTCATGATTGCTCTTTTGTTTGTGATTGTTTTGTTCTGAACTTTGCGGGGTTCAGAATTATTTTGGGTATGGACTGGCTTAGGAAGTATGCGACAAAGGTTGATTGTGAAAGGTTGGAGGTGACAGTCGAGAATGTGGAAGGGCGAAAGGTTGTGATACGATGTAAGCATGAGGAAGGCGTCTTCATGAGCTTCATGTATTCGCTGGTTGTTCCACGGGATGGACTGTCATCGGTGCCAATCGCTAATGGATTTGAGGATGTCTTTGATGAGGTCAAACGGTTACCGCCGCATAGGGAGATCGAGTTTCGTATCGATTTAGTTGAAGGAGCCAGACCTGTTGTGATGCCTCTTAGGCAGATGGCGCCTAGGGAACAGCAAGAGTTGAGGGTGCAAGTTGATGATCTTTTACAGAAAGGATTCATTCGGCGTAGTGTGTCCGAATGGGGTGCACCAGTTGTGTTTGTTACCAAAGCGGATGGATCGTTGAGGTTGTGTGTGGATTATCGTGAGCTGAATAAAGTGACTAAGAAGAACAAGTATCCATTGCCGAGAATAGATGACTTGTTTGATCAACTTCACGAAGCCAAGGTGTTTTCTCAGATGGATTTGGCAACGGTATTTCACCAGTTAAGAGTGGCAAAGGATAGTGTGCCGAAGACTGCTTTTAGGACACCATCCGGTTTCTTTGAGTGGCTGGTAATGCCGTTTGGATTGACCAATGCACCAGCATATTTTGTGGATCTTATGAATAGAGTGTTCAGAGATCAGTTGAACAAGTTCGTACTAGTGTTCGTGGATGATATTTTGATTTATTCCAGAACTGAAGAAGAGCAGAAGACGCACTTGCATATTATTTTGGAAATCTTACGGAAACATCAGCTGAAGGCTAAGTTTTCAAAGTCACTTCTGGAAGAGTGAAGTGAGGTTCTTAGGCCATATTATCTCTGGAAGCGGAATAGCGGTTGATCCCGCCAAGATAGCAGCAATCCAGGATTGGGGTAGACCTAAGAATGCATCTGATGTGAGAAGTTTTCTTGGATTAGCAGGATATTATCGCCGATTTATCAAAGACTTTTCCAAGGTAGCTGCACCATTAACAGGATTGATGAAAAAGAACCAAGTATTCAGATGGGATGCTAAGTGTGAGCAAGCTTTCAGAATCCTGAAAGAGCGATTGACAAGTGCTCCTGTTTTGACCATTCCAAGTGGAAATGATGAGATGGTGGTTTACACCGACGCATGTGGTACTGGACTTGGAGCAGTGCTAATGCAGAAGGGTAAAGTTGTTGCGTATGCAAGTCGACAACTGAAACCGCATGAAAGGAATTATCCGACTCATGATTTGGAGTTGGCGGCGATTGTATCTGCTCTGAAGATGTGGAGACATTACCTATTGGGAGTTCGATTCGAGTTATTTACAGATCATAAGTCGTTAAAGTATCTTTTCTCCCAAAAGGATTTGAATCTTAGGCAGCAACGATGGCTAGAGTTTTTGGCATCATATGTTTTTGGTATAGCCTATACTCCGGGAAAGGGTAACGCAGTGGCAGATGCGTTAAGTCGAAGACATGCAGGATTGGGAGCCATGTTTTCAGAATGGAAGAGTCTCGAGTACTTAGCTGGATTTGACTTCAGGCCCAGATGTGAATTGGAACCTGAGATGTTGGCAAACTTATCGATTAGACCTACTCTTGTGGAAAGGATTGGCGAGAGCCAAAAGCGAGACGATAAGCTTGTCAAGATTATCCGTGATTTGGAATCTGGATTGGACCCAGAAAAGGATAAAGGATTCGAGGTCAATCGAGAGGGTTGGCTTCGGAAGCAAAGACGACTAGTTGTTCCCGATATAGATGAATTGAGAAATGAAGTTCTGAAGTAAAGTCATCACTCGAAGCTGACAATTCATCCAGGTGGAAATAAGATGTATCGGGATATGAAGAGAACCTATTACTGGGAAGGTATGAAGAAGGATGTTGGGAATTTTATTTCCAAGTGCATGAACTGCCAGTTGGTAAAAGCTGAGCAGAAGAAGCCCAGTGGATTGCTTCAGCCATTAGAAGTCCCTACACGGAAGTGGGAGCAAATATCGTTGGATTTTATCGATGGGTTACCTAGAACAAGAGCGGGAAATGAAGGGATTTGGGTCATCGTAGATCGTTTGACTAAAAGTGCAAGATTCATTCCTGTTCGATCAACCAGGACTGCATCAAAGTTGGCTGAGCTGTATGTTAAGTGGATAGTTCGATTCCATGGTATTCCGAATAGTATAGTGAGCGATCGAGACCCATTGTTCACTAGTGGATTTTGGAAGAGCTTTCAGGAAGTTCTGGGAACCGAGTTGTGTTTGAGTACAGCTTATCATCCCCAAACAGATGGTCAGACCGAGAGAGTCAATCGAGTTTTGGAAGATCTCCTTAGAGCTTGTGTTTTAGATTTCGGAGGATCATGGGAAGATCACCTTCATTTGGTAGAATTTTCGTATAATAACAGTTACCAGTCAAGCATTGGTATGGCACCGTATGAAGCATTGTATGGAAGACCGTGTAACTCTCTGACATGTTGGTTAGAAACAGGAGAAAAGCTGATACTTGGGCCAGAAATGATTCGACAGACTTCAGATTGCATAGAAATCATTCAGCAACGAATGAAGGCCACCCAAGACCGTCAGAAAAGTTATGCCGATAAGCGTCGTAAGGATTTGGAATTCGACGTAGGTGATATGGTTTTTGTGAAGATTTCTCCACTGAAGAATGTTATTCGATTCAGGAAGAAAGGAAAATTGACTTCGAGATTTGTTGGACTATTCCCGATCATCGAGCAAATTGGAAAGCTCGCCTACAAATTGGAGTTACCAGAAAAGATGTCGAGTGTGCACAATGTTTTTCATGTATCGTATCTACGGAAGTATGTGCACGACTCGAATACAGTAGTTTCTGCAGATAGCTGTGAAGATTTTGAGATTGATCCAGTCGATAAGAGACCTCGTAAGCCGCTTCGTGTTGTGGAAACTGACACGAAACAGCTTAGGAGGAAGGTAGTTAAGTTGCTCAAGATACAATGGAGTGATGATGATAACGACTGTACATGGGAGGTGGAAGAGAGGATGAAGGCAGCTCATCCTGAACTCTTTGAGGTATAGCCATAAGGTGTCGTGTCATCTCACGACGTTGTAACTTGTTCTAGTTTTAGAATTCTGCATGCTAGGCTAGAATTGGACGCATGGTTTGTTGATTGCTATGGATGGTAGGCATGCAGAATAGTTTTTGATTGCTCTTGTTTGTTTGGAATTTCGGGGGCGAAATTCCTAAGGGGGAGAGAATGTAACGACCCGTATTTTTACGGATCAAATGATTTTAAAACAGTTGTCATTAGGTCGTAATGTTGTTAAGTCGTTCAGAATTTAGGTCGACTAGAGCTTAAGTCGTGTAGAAGTTAGGTCGTGTGGAAGATTAAGTCGTGGAGCGACCTAAAGAAGTTTGCGACTTAAGGGGGTAGACGACTTAAGGAGTAGACGATCTAAGGGTTAGCGACTTAACAAGGTTGGCGACCTAAGGGGGGTTGGCGGTCTAAGAAAGTGAGCAACTTAAGAGAGTTGGCGACTTAAGAGAGTTGGCGACTTAAGGATTAGCGGCATAGGAGTAGCGACTTAGGAGATTGGGCGAGTTAACGACCTAAGAAAGTTAGGTCGTGGACGAGTTAAGGAGATAAGTTGGTTGAGTCGTTAAGTCGCAAGGATGATGAGTCGTTGAGTCGTTGAGATGATGAGTCGTTGGATCGTGAGTGCAGTTAGGTCGCGCACTTTCGCGCACGCGTTAAGTCGTATCCCAGTCAACTCGTTAGGTCGGCATTGTTGCTAAGTCGTAAGTCGCTAGGTCGTGCGCATGTATGTTAGGTTAGGTCGTAAGTCGCGCACGTGTGTTATGGCTTAGGTCGTAGGTCGAAGGGGATGGTTAAGTCGTAGGATTTGCTAAGTTGTAAGTCGTAGGTCGTGGGGAGAGTTAAGTCGTGGATGACTTAAGGGGGCGGACGACTTAGGGATTTCAGCCTATAAATACGGGGTTTTTCCTCACTTTTTGGGATCCGGAATTTGAAGCGACGAAGTCCTGCCATTTTGAGAGCTCGAGTGCTGCACTTCTTCACTTCTTTTCTCCACTCTAATCTTGTGATTCCTTCCATCCAAATCGAAGATCAAATCGAAGATCCAAGAGCTTAGATTGAAGATCTACATTCATCAAAGAGAGATTTCATCGTTTGAAGCGGAATTTTGGAGAATCAAGTTAGATTCTCCGCTGTCCAGATCTGAAGAGTGTTGCTTTGGAAGTGTTTAGGTGATTCGGTGAGTGGTGGTTATCTCTCACACGGATCCAAAGGTGTATATCGGATTGATGGCTTGATTTGGTGTTAAAATAGTGATTTCCATGCATTTTCTTAAACTTAAGTATAGATCCATTGTTCATGATGATTTGACATCTATCTTACTACATGTTAATCTATGCAAGTTCATTCATCAAGTTGTAGAGATATTGCTCATGATTCATGCTTGTTATATTTGGACTCTTTATTTACAAAATTGCCACTTTAGTTATAAATGCTTTTATATCTTGTTTGCATGATTGATTACTTGGATTAATAATTGATTTGATTGATTGTTATAAATTAGTTGATTAGTTGTTGGATTTAGACAAGATGGTCGAAGATGATTCAAAAGCTAAGGGAAAGGCTCTTGGACTGGAAAAGTTGCTCGTGGCATATGTGGCGGATGATGAAGCTCATATGGATAGATTTGATGATGATGTTGAGATGTGGCTTTGCTATGATGAGATGAAGCGAGGCATGATGTGAGATAGCCTTGGTTTAATCCAGACGGGATCATTCCAAGCATGTTGATGACTTGGTGAAAGGGTTCGAGTTTGAGGATAATGGTTGGCTCGAGAGGCGCTTGAGCTAGTATGAGAATAGTCGTTGAGGAGGATGACTAGAAGGCTGAGATTTCATCGTTGTTAAAGGTTCTAGCAGGTTCGAAGCAAGAGTACGCTGGGAAGATTCGATAATCCCAAAAGACTACAGTTAGTGGTCGAGTACTCTGGGCAGATTCGATAGTCCTAGGCACGGGCTGCGACGACGTGCGGAGTTCTGTCTAGAACCGCGGTTACCATTGGCCCTTGACGGACGGCTGAAAGAATGTGCTGGTCATTCAATTAACGGTGGTATCGAAGCAATGATAACAGTGATAGCCAGAGTCATGGATGTTTGGTTGTATCGTCATTCGGTCTCAAGAGCAATATTTTCTGGGTGCTTATCTGATCTTGGTTTAGGCCTTGGGGGTTTGTACTTGGAAAACATCGCCCTTGACTCGAGTGATAATTGCTTTACTTTAAATGTTTGCTTTACTATGTTTATTTCTGCTTAGTGTGTCTGGGGGCTATCACTGTAGAAAGAGGTGGAGTGGGAGGGTTGGATTCCTATTCCTTTTACCTTTATGCTCTTTTGGTATGTTGTTAGTTAATTTACCGCTCACTAAGACTGTTGTCTGACTCAAGGTTTTATGTTCAACTCTTATTACCTTGGGCTGTTCATCCATTTTGGGATGGGCAGACTAGGTAGTAGGTGACAGGTGTTGTTCTTAGTTTCCGACGATGCTGATGACGAAGATGAGTTGGAGGCTTGCATATTATATTCTTACTATATGTACTGGATGTTCCGCTGCTTGTATAATTCTCTGAGTGATATGTAGTGAGGCTTGATGTATTGACTATTCAGATGTTTGTATTCAACTATTATGAAGCTTAATTGATGAGATTCTATTTTGTGAAGCTTCACTATATATATTCTCTATTGTATTTTATCCATGCACTGTGAGTAATACGATAGATTCTGTTGTTTTAATTTAACCTTGGCAATCGTCCATGGCTGCTTGGCACACCTTTCAGTGCACTATTTCTATGTTCAGTGCAGGGGTCATGGGCGGTCATCACAACTCTCTAATTTCATGCACTTAAATTTATAATAAATATTGATGAATTGAAATGGGGATTTTGTTGTTTTCATGGTTACAAACCTGCAACTTGTTCTCTGTTCAAAACTAGTTATTTTTAGTAATTTGGCCATATCATTATCATTTCCAGTTGGAATTCGATAATTCTTAATTTACTGGAAAGCTTTGACTTTTGTCTACAGCCTTCATGTTTTGATTTTTGTAAACTTTTGTGGTTTATATGGTTGAAATAGCATTTCTTTAGCGCTGGCCTGAGAATAAATAATATAGATAATTAATTTTGAACCCGAGAATTGTTTCGGCCATAACTTTTGAACTGTAAGTCCAAATTTGATGATCTTTTCTTGTTGATAGCCTAGAGTTTTATCTAAAACTTTTATTCCTTGGGTTTTGTTAAATATTATGGATTATGCGGTCGAAATAACATTTGTTTGTCACTGGCCTGAGAATAAACGACAGAGATAATTAATTTAAAATCTGAGAATTCTTTAGGCCATAACTTTTGAACCACAAATCTAAATTTAATGATCGTTTTATTGATGGAAATTTTTGACTTTTATCTATAACTTTTGTATTTTGAGTTTTGTAAAATTTTGTGGTTTATATGGTCGAAATAGTATTTCTTTGTCACCGGGCTTAGAATAGACAATAAAGATAATTAATTTAAAACCTAAGAATTATTTTGGCCATAACTTTTGGAATGTAAGTCCAAATTTGATGATCATTTTCTTGTTATAAATCTTAGAAGTTTATCTATAACTTTCATACTTCGATTTTTATAAAAAATTTGGGTTAATATGGTTGAAATAGCATTTCTTTGTCGCTGACATGAGAATAAACGACAAAGATAATTAATTTAAAGCCTGAGAATTATTTTGGCCATAACTTTTAAACCATAAGTCCAAATTTAATGATATTTTTCTTGCTGGAAAGCTTAGACTTTTATCTATAATTATAATGTTTTTAGTTCTGTTAAATTTTGTGGTTTATATGGTCAAAATAACATTTCTTTGTTGTTGGCTTGAAAATAAACAACGGAGATAATTAATTTAAAACCTAAGAATTGTTTCAGCCATAATTTTTGAACCCTAAGTCCAAATTTGATGATCTTTTTCTTATTGGAAAACTTAAACTTTTATGTACAACTTTCATGTTCTGAGTTTTTCAAAATTTTGGAATGTAAAGGGCCGACAGTGCATATTTTGTTGCTGTCCTGGGAGAGTTTCAGGTTGTGCCAATAAACTCTCCTTTTACTCTTGTTTTTTTGTTGATTACTCAATTGAATTTCGATGTTTTGGTGTATGATTTTGATGCCTGTTTTCTGATGGTTACTGATGTTTTTTCTAGGTTTTAAATTTTGAGAATAAATTTTAAGAGCCTTAATTCTATAATATGAGGAGTACTAATAATCGACTTAGTATTATTGATTGGTTTAAATGCTCTCAAGTAATGCTTCATCGAATATGGTATAACTCATTGAATAGAATGTTTGAGTGGAATTTACTAACCCATTTGCGAATGCTATAATTTCACCAGGTAGTATGGGATGCTTTGGTTAGGTTTTTTTGTTTTCTTTTGGGAAAGTATTTAACACATTAGGGAGTATTCTCTTTTGATGTTCGACATTTGTGTAGGCTGATAGATCCTTAAAAAATATGTAGTTTAGGTTCTCAAATGATATCCGTAGGTGAGACTTACTAGCTTCTATTAAATACTTGAATTTCACCAAGCGGTATTGGGCGTTCTGGTTAAGTTCTCATGATTACTAAAGTGATTGTATTCGACACTTTATAGTGTGTTCTCTTTTGGCGTTTGAATTTCAGGCTGATAGATCCTTAAGAGATATACTCCTGAATTTTTATACGATCCTTGTGATCGGTACGAGTTATACATTCTCCAGTCTTTGAGTTATGTTTTTTCGATCATCTTGATTGGTATCGACAATCATTATGATTGGTACGGTCGATCCTTGAGATCAATTGGTATTTTGTTTTTCACGGTAGGGACGATCCTTGGTATCAGATCAATATGGATGATACTAGATTTTGTTTTCCACGGTATGAGTACAATTATGGCGATTGCTATGGATGATTATTGTGATCGGTATGGATTTGGTTCTCTTGGACTCTGAGATATTATTATTTTCAGGAATTCTGGACTTTGTGACTGTTCTATGTTTCAAGATTCTTTGTCTTGAGATGGATTCCAAGATTTTGTGATTTGTCTGTGTTCCATAATTTAATATATTCCTACGTTTAGAGATGGATTTTGAGTTAAATTATTCTAGTGATTTGTTTATATATGAAATTTGTATTTATTTATTTGTTATATATCCTTCTGTTATATCTTGTTCTCACCCTTTGAATATTTAGAGATAGTCTGACCCATTTCTTGGGTCGGGCCTATACTTTTCTGGTTACAAGACATTTAGGCTTTTAGATGACTGTGCCAGTAGGGAGATAAACCATTTTGCCTTTTTAGTTAATCACACGTAGGATTTTGTGTATGTATATGAGATGCACATTTTGAGATAGTGACTTGTATTGGATGTATATAATGTGGGTCTACTATTATATTTTTAGACTCACAATGTGTATTTGTATAAGATTATTTTTATTTCGTTGTGATCTATGACTACTATTTTTTATGCTATACTATTTCGATTTTGAGAAACTGGTGTGTTTTTACTTTAGACAAAGACTGTACACATCAAATTTTATTCCAGAGATTCAGTAAAACGGTAAGTATGATGTGTCAGTGTTAGTTTAAAGATATATTCATATTTGGTCGCCCTCAACAAACTGTATTCCTTGCATTATTAGACGACATTGTTTATAATGTACTTTAATATTATGGGTATAGTCGTGGGATCATTACAGTTGGTATAAGAGCCGAGTCAGAACATTATAGAATAAAATATCATAGATATGAGACTTAGATGACTTAGAGTCTTGTCGCATGGGGTGTGTGGTAGATAGTTATATTAAATATCTATATAGGGATATAAATATAAAATGATTATCGAAATAATCATTGGATTGTATTTTTGAAAATTTTGAATTATTTTATAAATTATTGTTATAAAATGATTCCAAAAGTTTAGTGTGTTGTAATAGTGTTCTTATCCGTTAGTGATTAGAGTTGTATAGCGGAAGCTGATAGACTATTTTTTGTTTAGCATGGTAATTAGTTGTGTATATATATGTTTGATTGGATGATGTATGCATGGATGATTGGTTACATTATTGAATTGCTGTTGGTAGATTTTCAATTGTATGAGAATATAGAGATTTATAAATTTTGGTCTTTGTTTTGTGTTAAATTTTCCCGTTGAATGTTTTATGAATTCTGGTCGAGATGTGGAACACTATGATGTCGATAAGGATCCTAACGCTTTGACGAGATAGTCAGACATGGTAATTTTTGAGTTACAACATTGAAGTATTATCAATATTGTGAGTACGTTGAAAATAATATTTAATGACAAAAACAAAGTTTCAGCTGAGTTAAATAATATTTTAAAATGGGATAAATGTTTTGGAAAATATATTTACATGCATATGTCATAAATTTTGGAAGTGTAATATATTTTGTGATAAGTATGTACACATGTATATATGAATGTGATAAATTTTAAAAGTAAATATCTTGGTTATAAATAATATCTTTAAAGGAAATATTATGAGTTATATAGTTATTTGGAAAGAAGATATTAATTGGAGTTTGATAATAATATTCAGTAAATGGTTTGGAATTGAATTTTATTATTTATGAAAATAAAATATTTTAGGGAAAGATACTTTGGAATATAAATTTAGTAGGAAAATTTATCTATACGTATATATGGGTTTAAAATTTTGACGGTTTAGAAAATTATAATAATCAATAGTTAAAATACATTTTTTGTTATTAATTTTAGATGACGTGTCCAGCCACCGAGCACTAGCAATAGCAGAGATCAATGGCGAGGTAATGTTGATTTCATGGTCAACATCGAAGCCAATTGACAAAGAAATTCACTATGAATAAATGGCAAGGCAACATTATTATATTATTTGATATATGTAAATTGTGTATGTTTATTTATGATACACACACACACACTAAGATGAATGGTGTGTGATATTTTTGATTCATTGTGTATATCATTTTATGATTAATATGGATGTTAAATTTTTGGAAGTTTAAAATAAAAAAATAATTGGAAAAGAAATCGGAATCTTGTATTTTAGTGATTTGGAATCTAAGGGATATATTATATATATATAAGATTGGGTATAAATAATTGCCACATGAAGCCATTATATTCTTTGGGGAAAATGTAAATTTTGAAAAGAATTATTTTGAGTAGTAATTGAAATTTTGAAGCTTGAGTTAGTATATTGGTGTGAATTTGTTTTCAAATTAGAAAATAAAAATAAGTAATGATGATATGTTGATTTTTAAAAATTCAATTGTTAAGTAAAACAATGTTCTATTCTTGTGGTTTTGGTTAAATTTAAAAAAATAAACTTTTGAATATATATGTTTCTATTATGGACTTTTCTCTAAATCGAAATTGAGAGGACGGAATTTCTTTAAGGGGGAAGTCTGTAACAACCAGGATTTTTGAGTTAATTAAATAAAAGAAATAATGATTTAAATTGGAGAATTTAAATCGTTAGTTTGGAATTTGTATTCTTTTATAAATGATAATTCGTTTTAGAATGATTAATTCAAATTCATTATGAAATTTTGGAATGTTAGTATTTTTAAAGTATTAAAAAAATTACTTGAAAACATTATTGAGATTTTATTTGATTGTGGTAAATGGAAAATATAATTAGTATTTAACATGATTTTTAAATAAGAAGTACGTATTAGAGATCAATTAATGTATTCTACTTGTATTTATAAAAATGAGAATTGGAGCCTAAATCACTTAGAAGTGCAGTATTTATTAGAAAATGAAAGTAAAACATATATAAAAATCACATTAATTAAATTAAGATAAGTTAATTTGGGCTTAGCGCATTAGATAGAGAGATTAAGGAACTAAGAAAAAGAACAGTACAATCTTTTTCTCATTATCTCCTTAAAACAGAAAGAGGAAACAATCCCTCATTCCTCTTTTGCAAACCCTAGCATAAAACACTCAAGTCTTCTCAAATTAGTAAATCAGTTGCTGAAAATAATTACGAAACTATTTCACGTATGTATATTAAACTTTGTGTAACATCTTGAACAATCAATTTCAATTTTAATCTAAGTTCCGAATCTTTTCTGTGCTCTCTCTTTTTTCTGAGTTATAGGGTTTTCCTGTTTATGAGAAAACCAATTGATTTCAGTAAATTGCTAAGTGAAATTCTAAGAACTAAGGCGAGTTAATCCTAACATAATCTACCTTTGACTCTCAAATTGCATGCACGTAAATTTATATTATATATCGAAGTATTTAAATGATGAATTCGTTGTTTTCATGGTTACAAACCCGCAACTTGTTCTTTGGTCAAAACTAGTCACTATTAGTAATTTGGCTATATCTTTATTGTTTCTTGTCATAATTCGACAATTCTTCATTTTCTTGAAATATTAGAATTTTATCTACACCTTTCATGTTTTTAGTTTTGTAAAATATTGTGGTTTATATGGTCGAAATAGCATTTCTTTATGCTAGCCTGAGAATAAAAACCAGAGATAATTAATTTTAAACCTAAGAATTGTTTTGGCCATAATTTTTGACCATAAGTCTAAATTTAATGATATTTTTCTTATTGAAAATCTTCAACTTTTATCTATAACTTTCATGTTTTGAGTTTTGTAAAATATTGTGGTTTATATGGCCGAAATAGCATTTCTTTCTCGCTGGCCTGAGAATAAACGACAAAGATAATTAATTTAAAAACTAAGAATGGTTTCGGCCATAACTTTTGAACCGTAAGTCCAAATTTGATTATATGTTTTTAGGAAAGTCTAGACTTTTGTCTATAACTTTCATATTTTGAGTTTTGTAAAATTATGTTGTTTATATGATCAAAATGACATTTCTTTGTCACTGGCATGAGCATAAGCAACATAGATAATTAATTTAAGACCTAAGAATTGTTTTGGCCATAACTATTGAACTGTAAGTCCAAATTTGTTGATTGTTTTATTGTTCGAGAGCTTAGACTTTTATCTATAACTTTTATTTTTTTGAGTCTTGTAAAATTTAGTGGTTTATATGGTCAAAATAGCATTTCTTTGTAGCTGGCCTGAGAATAAACAACAGAGATTATTAATTTTAAACCTGAAAATTATTCCGGCCATTACATTTGAAGCGTAAGTCCAAATTTGATTATCTTTTTCTTGTTAGAAAGATTAGACTTTTATCAATAACTTTCATGTTTTGAGTTCTGTAAAATTTTGTGGTTTATATATTACCGAAATAGCATTTCTTTATCACTGGCTTGAGAATAAACAATAGAGATAATTAACTTAAAAACCTAAGAATTGTTTCGCCCATAACTTTTGAACCTTAAGTCCAATTTGATGATCTTTTTTTATTGGATAGCATGGACTTTTATCTACAACTTTCGTAGTTCGAGTTTTGCAAAATTTTGGAATATAAAGGGTCGATACTGCACATTTTATTGCTGACCTGGGAGTGTTTCAGGTTATGCCAGTAAACCCTCCTTTTGCTCTTGTTTTTCTTGTTAATTTCTTGATTGAATTTCGATGTATTGGTGTATGATATTCATGCCTATTTTCTGATGGTTTATGTAACAACCCTGTTAATGATTATCTAATTAATTATTTATTTATAAAATTTTAATTTTGAATTGGGAATTTAATAGAGAAATTTTAGTTAAAAATTTGTGTAATTGGTTTTTAATAACAATAGAAATGAGTTTATAAAATTTTAATGGATTCTTATTTAAATTAAAACGATTTCTAAAGTTGATATAAAAAAATGTACAATATGAAATAAATAAGTTGTTGAAAATTCAGATCTTTACTTCTTTAATGTTTGCTTAAGTAATTTAAGTAATCAAAAATTATTCCTATTGTGATTTTATTTTTATTTGTTTGGGACTTACTAATTTTGAGCCCATTAGTCCTTAACCAATTTACCTTTGCTTAATCCAACTTCTGAAGTTCTTACTTCCTTATACGTTTATTTTTAGCTGAGAAAGAAAAGAAAGCAACCTAGGCCTTCTCCTTCAACCCTAGTTAAATCTAAATCAATTCGTGTAAAATTCATAAATTCTTGATTAAGGAGGTATGTATCATACTCTACATTCTCTATCTAAATAAATCACCAATTTGATGATTTGAGTTGGTATTAATTTCTAAAAAAATTTGAATTAGGTGTTGTTTGGATTAATATTTGTTTTGAAATTCAAAGGAGCAATAGTGTTTATCTTCCGATTCAAGGTGAGAAATTCTCTCACAAAACTATATTTAATATTAGATGTTCATATTGAAACTATTGGTGGAATTTGCTCTGCACTTGTTCTCTTGTTTGCATACGTCCTTAGCATAGAACACGCCCTTGTTAAATGAAGCTACTGGCCATTTATTATTTAAATGAGTAACAGGACAATGAAGGATATATATATATATATATATATATATTAATTTTCGAAAATAATTGATGCCGATAGGAACGAAATTTTGACAATGATGATATAAACATTGCTTTGTTCATTTTGTACATTGTTACATACTTTCTCTTGTTTGACTTGGATGCTTTCTTTCTTTGTGTATAATTTAATACATTGTTGTACACTATCATTAATTGCTTGTACTATTATTGTCATACTTTGTGCATTTTGAGTGACATGTCCCTTAGCATAGTAAAGTTTATATTTTGTAACAGCTATCTCAATGGATAAGTTTCAAAAATTATATATATATATATAATTGAAAGTTGTTTATTCTTTAGTCTTAGTATAATATATGGATAATCATGGGTCACGAAAAAAAATGAAAAAGATAATAAAAGAGTCTTACCCCAAAATAGAGTACTCTGTTGATATATATATATATATATATAGCTTGTCTAAAATACTAGTAATCTTTCCATCTTTTAGTATTGAATTCCAAATGCATGTTCATGCATTTATTTGAACCTAAGTGATTTTACATCACTTTAAATATAGTCATATGTATATTAGTTCATTTATACATAGCTACACTTTCAACTAGCCAAAATAAATTCGTCCTTGACATTTGCTTTGCATGTACTACCATATCAAATATATACAAGTACCTAGTGTAGTAGCCTAGCTTTTGTAACAACCCTGGTATTGGTGATTACTGATGATATTAAATTATAACGATAGTTATAATTTAATATTGAGAATAAAATGAAATATAGAAGTTAAAATATGTTAAAGATTATTTATTTCCAATAAACAATGAATTTGAAGTTAAATCTTGAGTTAAAAATTTATTGTATGGAGTTTTGGTTAATAAATTGAAAATATTGGAATTTTTGGTAATTTGAATTAATAAATTAATCTAGTAATGCATTTCAACATTTAATTGTTGAAAGAAATATAAATTGATGAAAATAAAGTTTTAAAAACTTTATTTTGAGAATTTGGAGTGAAAATAACAAATTATTGAGTTTAATTGGGTAAATATAGTAATATTGGTAATTATTGCCAATATTAACCTTTTATTGAATTTAAAAAGGAGAAATATGAAGTAAACTTGTATTTTATTAAAATAAAAGATGAAATATTGGTTGAAATTAATATTTTGATGATTTAATAAAGTTAGAATGATTTATTGCAACTTATTTGACAAGAGAATAATTTTTATTAAGCTTATCGTGTTAAAAATAATGTTTTTACACTAAAATAGTGTAAATTGTAAAATATTATCAAAAATAGAGTTTTATTTGTAAAAATAACTTTTTATGGTTGAAATAAATTTTAATTTTTTACAATAACAATTTTGTTTCAATACAATTGGATGTATACATTTTTATTTGGCATTTAAATGTCGAAAATGTGAATATAGTGTTAAAATAAGAGAAAACATGTACATAGTTTCATTTTTCTCTAAGTATTTTTGTTCTTGGGCTTTTTGGGTTAGAATTGGATCCAATAGCCTAACCTAGAAGCTTCTAGTTTGTGAAGAATATGTCTGTACATAGTTTCATTGCTCCATCTTCTCAAAACAAACCAAACAGTAAACAAAAGAAAGAAAATAATGGTCATCCTCTTGTAAATTCAATTTCCACTCAATTTTGCTGCTAATTCAAGAAGAAATTCACAAAAATAAGAATAGAGAAAGGTAATCAAATCCAATACTAAAGAATTTCATCACAAATCTTAGATCTTGATATAAGATTGTCCGTAACCAACTTGTTCTGTACTGCATGCTTTTTTTCCAGCAAATACAGGTGCTTAGAGCTTCTTATCTCTTCCAAAAATCGTTGCATGCTAAAAACTTTGCTAAATCATCAAGGTGAGTAAAATACTCACAAATGCAAACTAAGATCTTGAGCTACTGTAAGAAATTACTCTGTAACATTTTTTTATGTATACTCCTCTACCAGTTGTTTTATTGAGTTTCTCGTTTCTAGTTGCCGCTTTGAATGGCCATAATTTCTTGATTTTAATTCGAATTTCTATGAAATCTATTTCCGGATTGTAGTGTAGATGTTAAACTCTATGCATGTCAACTTTCGTTGCAAACCTTGATTGTTTGATAGTCCAATTTGCTGTTCAAAGTTTAGTGCGAAGCAGAAAACACACAGGGAAGAAAATCCGTAGCCTGGGTCGACATGCAGGTCGACCCAGCAGTCTCCAGGTCGACCTGGTCACTGCTCTTGGTCGACCCCTGTCGGCCCAGGTACGTGACTGTTCTGATTTTGATCTGAGCCCTTTTGCCTTGTTTGCTTACCTATTTCTATGGTTTTTGTGGCCAATTTTTATGCAAATTTTTAGATGTTTTTTATGATTATTATGGGCTATAGTATTCATCAATGGATTAACCAATTTTTGGAGGTATTTGAAATTTAAAATTTGAATTTGAATATCGATTGGGTGTATTTTCAATGTTTTTCTCGATTTTCAAGCACTATTTCTTCCAAATAAATTTTGAGAAAATTTCTAGATAATTTAGTTTTTGAAATCATTATTATTAAATATTTTCAAACCATTTATAAATTATTCCAAAGTATATTAAATATATTTATTTCCTATAATAGGGAGAAATTTCAATAAATGTCTTCAAAATGATTTCAGAAAATTATTTAAAAATCCCATTTTCTCAAGTAAAATATTATATATATAATATATATATTATTTTTACACTTTTCGGACATATGAGAAAGAGAACTAAACGATTTAGTAAAACACGTGGTATGGGACACGTGAGTTTATTTTATCAATTAATTCCGGGTTTTGTATCGATCGAAACCTCTCGAGTATATTGACTTGAGATGATTTATGGGATTTGCCATATTATGGCATATTTTGAGAATTTTAATTCCTATATTTAGGAATCTTCCGAGATGGCCAATATTTGGTGAACTTTATGTTTCGATATCTTCTATTTAGGAGTATAATCAATGAGAACCATCGTGATGTATTTTATTGGCCGATGAAATGAGGCTAGTTTTAAGATGGAGATTTCCTTTTTGGGAAGTATGGTTGATATAAAAACCATCACGATGTCTTATACTTGTCGATGAGATGAGACAAGTATGATGCTTTTTACTACTCGCCAATAAGATGAGGCGAGATATGATTTTTCTGAGGACTATGATTTAATGATGTTTTCTAGTGTGGCATCGACTAGTAGTTAGTAAACCGCTAAGTGCGAACGTGTGGTATGGGACGCACGTTAACACTTTTCGGGTTCCTATCCGAGAGTTTGTGATGCATTCACGATGTTTACCAGTACTATAGACCTACGGGTCATCACGATTGTAACGATACGATTTTTCGACGCTCGAAAGTCGACATTAATATGTCCACTGTATCAAATGTCGCGCAATCGAATGCCGGAAAACCGAACCATTAGATTTAAAAAGAAGAGGTAGAAGAAGATAGAAGAAAAGAAAGAACAAAAAAAACCAGAACCGGAAACAATATCAGAATCTCACATTCGCAGCGGAACAATATATAATAGATGAATCAATAATCTTTAAAACAAAAGACTATATCAGTTTATACATACATCAATCAGAGTCAATATACAACTCAATACAACAATGGACAGTTATATAAACTTGTCCTCATACAGAATACACAGCGGAATAAATAAACAAGTACGGAAGTACGTCTCGCCATCCAGCTCATCTCCAAAGCTCCAGAATATCCAGAATATCCTGATAACATAACTCTAGGCTGCCCGTGTGGAAAATTATGGGCACCCAGAGTTTAGAAAGGAAACAATAAACTCCGAGTCATTCATGGTGACTGGTGTGAGATCGTAAAATAGTTATTTTCACAAAGAAAATAAAATTAATTCGCAATGCTTTTGGAAAATGAAACTACCATAAGACCTCCCGCCACACACACAATGCAAACGCAGAATTAGAGGAGATTTCTTCTTATGATAGTCAAAGATGCTTATTACGCAAATCATTGGATTATTATTATTAATGTCTAGTGTGGAAAACATTTCGAAAGTATAATATCAATCTTAGCCAGCATAGGCATTTCACTTTATGCCTACTATAGCTACTATGTTCAATAGCAGGTTACCGTCACATTCCATAGCAGGTTATACAACTAAAACCGTACAGGATTCGTATTGTTTCTTTGGATTTTCAACAAATGGTCAGGCTAAGGAACTTCCTACTACCAATGGGATCACCTCTGGCTGGACGTCCAGAGAACCTACCCGGCTCTCTGCCAACACAAGGCCGGGTTACCTCTGTAACTAGGTAACTACTACTCGAGTATGCCATCCCCCGGTCCTTTAGGACCTTTATCCGAGGCGCCTCGATAAACACATAATCACACAATAAATGAGATCGGAGTATCCACATAGGTTAAATACCAGGGCTCCATACTTGATACCACCCTTTTCCAGAAGGAAATGACATACCCTAAAGGGCGCGACCCTCATAACCTTGCTGCATATTCCTGTTTCGACCATTTCCGGGGAGTGAGGTCTGACGAAGTCTCGTCCATTAAGCTACGCTTTTTCACAAAGTCGTGCTTTGATCACAATTGATCAATAAATGATCAACACACAGCAATACTCAGCATGCCATATTACAAAATTGGGAATATATCGCTGATAACCTTCAACTACATAACCTCTGAGCTCGTACGTCTCAGAGAAGGGTGTTAAGCTAAGAGAATAAATTCTCCGCCACCAACAGAAATGTATTTGAAAGAAATCAGGTTTATATCTCAAAATGTAATGTCAGACACGTAACCATACAAGTCTACAGTTTCAGAGTATGTGGCTTCGTTCGAGGCTTTGTCCAAATATGGTCTTGAGCATATTAGCACTCCTTACAAGAAGAATCTTAAGTTCGTTTTTGGACTTAAGAAATATCTGAAGAAATCCCTTATGCTCCAACTCAAATTGTATTTTGAGGAACTTGTTGATGCGGCCCTTTACCTTGAAGCGGTCGAGAAGGAGAAAGACAGTGATGGTGAGGCAGAGGTTCGGAGAAATCTGAAGAAGAAGAGGTTTCCTTTCCACAAATCCAAGCCATTCCAGCCTAGTAAGAAGAAGAAGCAAGGTGGTTCTACTTCTCATTCTCATGCTACACCTCCTTCAGCCAAGATTGTGGCATGTTATAATTGTGGTTCTCGCGATCATCTTGTGAGGGAATGTCCTAATCCTAAGAGGTGCTTATATTGTAAGAAGGAAGGGCATTTGATTTCTGCTTTTCCTAAGAGGGACGAAGGTCCTAGTTCGGGGAATCTCAATGTTGCGAAGGCTTCTGGTAGTGCCTCTCAGTCTTAAGGTATATCTCCTACTATTTTAGAAGGTTCCATTCTTTTCCATGATCGATCTATTAGAGTTCTATTCGATACAGGTGCATCGCATTCATTCATATCGAAGGAACTCGTTGATGCTTTGCTATTGGATGTTTCTTGCTTGATTACTTCTTTGAGGATTGCGAATCCTATTGGGGGATCCGCAACCCTTAGTATGCTTTGTGATGATGTTGAGATTCTTATTTGTGGCTTTTCATTCTGTGCAAATCTGCATGTAATTCCTTGTCTTGGATTCGATATGATATTGGGTATGGACTGGCTAGTTCGATACGATGCCATGATTCTATGTTTACAGAAAGTCTTATATCTTCGACATCCCAACTCTCCTGCTCAGCTATCTCTTATTCTTCGGGATATCGAGCATGATTCCAAAGCTTCTTTGTTCTCTCTTGAATCTCGAGTTGATGATGATGATGTGTCTCGGATTCCTGTTGTTTGTGACTTTCCAGATTTATTTGAGCCTGTTTCAAGATTACCACCCAAGCGGACTATCGAGTTCCGCGTCGACCATATCCCAGGCGTGCAACCAGTTAGTCGTCCTCCTACAAGGATATCTACTAAAGAGAATGAGGAACTCAAGAAGCAACTCCTTGAGCTTGAAGCCAAGCATTTCATTCGATCTGGTTCGTCACCGTGGGGAGCCGCGGTGGTATTCATGAGAAAGTCTGATGGGACTCTTAGGCTGTGCGTGGACTATCACAAGCTTAATGAGTTAACCATCAAGAATCGTTATCCCCTACCTAGGATTGACGATATGTTCGATCAGTTGAGTGGCACTAAGATCTTCTCGCAGCTTGACATCGCCACCGAATTTCATCAGCTCCGAGTTGTGGAAGACAACATTCCACTTATAGCATTCCTCACTGGATATGGATCATATGAGTGGCTCATCATGCCGTTCGGTTTGACGAAAGCTCCTGCTTACTTCGTCGACCTTATGAATTGAGTATTCCAGGAATATCTCGATAAATTTTTTCTTGTTTTCAACGACGACATTCTTGTGTATTTTAAGTCTGAAGCTGATCATGGTCGACATCTTAGAATTGTTTTGAGTACTCTTTGTTAGCATCAACTCAATTCAAAGCTTTCTAAGTGTCATTTCTAGGAAAAACAAGCTAAGTTCTTAGGTCATTTTGTTTCTTTCGAAGGCATTTCAATCGATTTGTCTAAGATCGAAGCCATCCTGAATTGGAAGAGGCTTAAGAATGTTCATGAGATTCGTAGCTTTCTGGGTATGGTGGGTTATTACCATCGTTTCATTAAAGACTTTTCCCGTATTATGCTACCCTTGACTAACCTTACGAGGAAAGGCGTTCGCTTCTTATGGTCTGATAAGTGTGAGGCTTCCTTTCAGAGATTAAAGGAGCTTCTCACTGATGCTCCTGTTCTTGTGGTTCACGAAGGGAATCAGGATTTTATAGTCCATACAGGTGCCAGTCACAACAGCCTCGGTGCTATTCATATGCAGAAGGATAGGGTAGTTGCCTACGCCTCAAGGCAATTACGTCCGAACGAGGTACGGTACGCCACCCATGATTTAGAGCTTGCCGCCATCGTCTTTGCTTTGAAGTTATGGCGTCATTATCTGTTGGGTAAACGTTTTACTCTCTTCACCGATCACAAGTCTCGCAAATATTTGTTCACCTAGAAGGAGCTCAACATGCGACAGCAATGTTGGCTCGAGTTTCTAGCTTCTTATGATGTTGATATTCAGTATACCCATGGCAAGGGGAATCGAGTAGCTGATGCTTTGAGCCGAAAGCATTCAGATATTGTTTCAATGATGATTGCAGAATGGAAAGCTCTTAAGACTCTTTCCAAATGTGATATTCAGGATCGTGCTTCCACTTCTGATTCTCCTATTCTATTATATAGCATGGAAGCTCGTCCTACTCTCCTAGATCAGATTGTCGAGAAGCAACAGCAAGATTCCGAAATATCTGCTCTTATTCATAAGTGTAAGTCTGAATCCCAAGATGATATCGAGATGAGGGATTTCAGCATCGATATTCATGGGTGTCTTCGAAAGAAGAACCGTCTTGTCATGCCTTCTATTCCAGAACTTAGGCGGGACATTCTAGATGAATGTCACCATTCTAAGTACACCATTCATCCAGGCAGCAGCAAGATGTATGCTGATATGCGTCGTCTCTATTACTGGAAAGGCATGAAGTGTGATGTTGAAAGTTATGTAAGTAATTGCATGACTTGTCATTTTACTAAGGCCGAGCATCAGTGGCCTAGTGGTCTCCTTCAGCCTTTAGAGGTTCCATTATGGAAATGGGACCAGGTTTCTATGGATTTCATCGATGGCTTACCTCGTTCGAGGTCAGGCCATAGCAGTATTTGGGTTGTTGTGGATCGTCTCACCAAGTCTGCACATTTCATTCCTATTAAGTCTAATAGGACGGTATCTCTCTTATCGAAGGTGTATATTAAGGAGATCGTGCAATTGCACGGTGTTCCTTCATCTATTGTATGTGATCGTGACCCTCTTTTCACGATTCACTTCTGGCAGAGTCTCCAGCAAGCTTTGGGCATAAAGCTTAATCTTAGCACAGCCTATCACCTACTGTCTGATGGACAGACTGAACGGGTGAATCGTATTTTAGAAGATCTGCTTAGTTTTTGTATCTTGGATTTTGGAGGTAGCTGGGAGGATCATCTTCCTCCAGTTGAGTTTGTTTATAATAATAGCTACCAGTCTTCTATCGGCATGGCTCCTTTCGAAGCCTTATATGGAAGGCCGTGTCATTCTCTATCTTGTTGGCTTGAGTTAGGGGAAAAGCTCATTCTAGGCCCCGAGTCTATTCGTGAATCATCTAAGAAGATCCATCTTATCCGAGAGAGAATGAAAGAGGCTCAGAGTCGACAAAAATCCTACGCGGACAACCGTAGGAGGCCTCTTGAATTCTCAGTGGGGGATCTTGTTTATATCCGAGCTTCTCCTCTGAAGGGAGTGATACGCTTCAGCCAGACAGGGAAATTGGCACCACGCTATATTGGGCCATTTGCTAATACAGAGCGTATCGGTCCTGTTGCATATCGTGTAGCACTTCCAGATCACTTTTCTGGAGTTCCCGAGGTATTCCACGTTTCTCAATTGAGGAAGTGTATACGAGATTCAGATTCTATGCCTGATTCTCGTGCTTTAGAGAAGTTGGAGGTCTCTCCTGATCTATCTTATGTGCAACACCCTATGAGAGTTCTTACTTCGGAGACTAGACGTCTTCGAAAAAAGCGTGTTCCGCTCATGAAGATTCAATGGTCCGATAATCCCAAGGACTGCACTTGGGAAACCAGAGAATTTATCGAGCGATTGTATCCTGGATTCTTATCTTCTCACGACGGAGGTAAGAATTTTCCATCTTAATCTATCTATATTCCTTTGTTTGATGAAATAAAGTGGGTTGAATAAAGATTTCCTCTAGAAATCGCGAGGATGCAATTTTTATTAGGGGTGGAGTCTGTAACAACCCTGGTATTGGTAATTACCGATGATATTAAATTATAACGATAGTTATAAATTAATATTGAGAATAAAATGAAATAGAGAAGTTAAAATATGTTAAAGATTGTTTATTTCCAATAAACAATGAGTTTGAAGTAAAATCTTGAGTTAAAAATTTATTGTATGGAGTTTTGGTTAATAAATTGAAAATATTGGAATTTTTGGTAATTTGAATTAATAAATTAATCTAGTAATGCATTTCAACATTTAATTATTGAAATAAATATAATTTGATGACAATAAAGTTTTAAAAACTTTATTTTGAGAATTTGGAGTGAAAATAACAAATTATTGAGTTTAATTGGGTAAATATAGTAATATTGGTAATTATTGCCAATATTAACCTTTTATTGAATTTAAAAAGGAGAAATATGAAGTAAACTTGTATTTTATTAAAATAAAAGATGAAATATTGGTTGAAATTAATATTTTGATGATTTAATAAAGTTAGAATGATTAATGCAACTTATTTGACAAGAGAATAATTTTTATTAAGCTTGTCGTGTTAAAAATAATGTTTTTACACTAAAATAGTGTAAATTGTAAAATATTGTCAAAAATAGGGTTTTATTTGTAAAAATAACTTTTTAATGTTGAAATAAATTTCATTTTGTTACAATAACAATTTTGTTTCAATACAATTGGATGTATACATTTTTATTTGGCATTTAAATGTTGAAAATGTGAATATAGTGTTAAAATAAGAGAAAACATGTACATAGTTTCATTTTTGTGAAAATTAGGCCCACGTCCTTTTAATTAAACTTAGTTCACGTAAACTCCTCCCATTTGAAAACTTATATTTCTAATCCCTATTTTTATTTGGGGCTAAATTTATTCCATAAATACCCATGTTTACCTCTCGCACTTATTTTGATGGTGGTCGTGATTTCGATTGCAAGTTTTTGATTCTGATTCAGTTCGATCATTGTTTTAAGATATTATTTCGGATTCATGGCTTTATCTTCTTCCAGGTAAAATTTTGTTTGGATTTGTAGTCGATTTTCTTTGTTTTTAATTGATATTGCGATATTGGTTGATAATGTCGTTATTTTTTTGTTTGTTTTTTTTTGTTTAAAGTAAATGGAAATTACAAGTATTCTATTGTTTATTTTAGCTGAAAAATTAATGTGTGTGTATAGTGTAATATTCGATGATATATTTTGTTAGCTTTGATTAAGTTCATATTTGTCTGGAATTATTGTAGATATTTTACAGACTTGTCCTCAATTAATTTGAATATGTATGGTGAAAATGCAACGCAAATTACTAATAGCTGCTGATTTATCTGCATTTTTTTACAATTATTGCTTACATATGAGTAAATAATATTGGTATTTCAATGTGTTTGATTAAGCTCAGACTTCTGCTGATTTATCTGCATTTGTTTAGAAATATTGCTTACATATCAGCAAATGATATTGCTTAAATTTTAGCATATTATTATTATGTGCTGATATATCTGCAATTTTTTAAAATTATTGCTTTCATATCAGAAAATGACATATATATCCTGGTTTTTTTATTTATTTTTTTGTAATTGTAATTTTTTTTTTTTAAATTAAAGTGTTCCTGGTGATGCTGGAGTGCTTGTGCTGTTGAAGTTTGGATATGATAGCTTTTCATTACGTCTTCAAATTGATAGTTCAGTTGTTATGTTGAGAAGTGCTATTTGTGTTAAATGAACAGAATTGAGTTCATTGTCATTTGAATTATACTATGTTAGAGATGGATTAAGAAGGAATATTGAAACTAATTTCGATCTTCAATCTATTTTGTTGTTGGCTGCTCATAACCATGAGGATTACTTTGTTATTTTTGTTGATGTTGTTCCTACTAGTTTTTCAGCAACCAATATTAGGTCAGATGCAGTTTGTAGTAGTGATTCTTCATTTGTTAGTACCGGTGATTCTAATATTCAATTCAGGCAGTTATTGAGAAATGATTCCAATCAATCTATTTTTACGGGTGTTGGTCAACAATTTCCAGGTGGTGTTACTGAATTTAGGCTCAATTTGATGATATATAGTATTAAGACTGGGTACAAGCTTGACTTGGTTAAGAATAATAAGGAAAGAGTTACGGCTGTTTGTTCCCGTACAAAATGTACTTTCAGGATTCATGCTTCTGTCAGGTTTAATCTTCCTGGCTATTTTGTTATAAAGAGATTTCAACCTGAACATACATGTGGTGCTGGAATTCATGACATTAATGATCCTCCTGTTTCAAGTAAATTGATTAAGTTGTTGGTTTATGATCATATTCAAGCTAATCCGTTAATGAAGACAAAGGACATTATTAACCTATTTCAAACTAAGTATAATATCATTTTGGAGTATTATTTTGCTTATAGTGGGAAGAGATTGGCTTTAGAAGATTTACATGGAAGTGATATGATGTCTTATCACCATTTGAAGTCTTTTTGTGATGTTGTACTCGAAACTAATCCTGGTAGTAAAGTATTTTTGGAGTGTAATCCTGATACTCGTCAATTTGAGAGGGTTTTTATTGGTTTTGAAGCTTGTGCACATGGTTTTCAATTTTGTCAACCTTTAATATTTGTTGATGCTACTTTTATGAAGGGTAGAGCTCAAGGTTGTTTGATGGCTGCTACTGGTAAAAATGGCAATGAAGGTATGTTGTTTGTTTGTAGTTTAATATATAATTGCATCAATATCTGCAATAATTATTATTTGTTGCTGCAATATCAGTATTTATTAAAAAGAAAAATATCTTACTAATAGAAAAAATTGTAGAAACCGAAGCAATTTTACAAAAAAAATTGCTGAAAAGTCTGCAATATTTTTGATACAGTGAGAAATTGTTCTGCAGTAATATATTGTAATAATTGCAGTTTTGTCTACACTTTTTCAATATAAAGTGCATAGTATTATGCAATTTGTTCAGTTATTTATATATTTGTTTTTTTATCGGGTTTTTTTCCTATAGCAGTTGCGATTGTGTCTGGTGAAGATGAAAATAATTGGATTTGGTATTGTGAAAAGCTTAAAGATTTTTTGAAAGATGATAGTAGAAATTTTGTTTTCATTTCTTACCGTCATCCTGGTATTCTTGTTGCTATTCCAAAAGTGTTTCCAAATTCAGTTCATGGTTCATGTTTTTATCATCTAAACAATAATTTAAAGTTGCTTTAAAATATGAATTTTCCAAATCAAAAAAGAAATGGTTGATAGATTTGTTTGGACGTGTTGCATTGAAGAATTTTAAAGATGCTGGTGGTTCTACTATGGCAAACTTTTTGAATGGAATTCCCTTTGAGAAGTTTGCTAATGTTTTCTTTCCTGCTTGTTGTTATGATGAAATGTCATCAAATTGTTCAGAGAGTTTCAATAAATGGATTTTGGAAGAAAGACATTTACCAATCACTGCATGCTTGAATAAAATTAGAGTTAAGTTAATGAAGCTAATTTCTGATTGTCGAGAACTTGCTAATAGTTGGAATAGTGTTGTATGTCCAGTGAATGAAAATCGGTTGTTGGAAGGAGCTTCGTGGTTTGTTATAAAATCAAGTGAACATGTGTTTGAAGTTCATTCTCATGTTCGTCAATCTGTTGATTTAAATAATCGGATTTGTTCTTGTAACCTGTGGCAAATATATGGTTTTCCTTATGCTCATGCTGTTAGATGTATTTTGAGTTGTGGAAAGTTGAATGTTTATGATTACATTGAAGATTATTTCAAAGTTGTTTATTTTCGATCGGCGTATTCTCATCCAATCAATCATGTTATAAACATTTTGAAAGAAGATGTTTTCATTGAAGATGTTGTTGTAGCACCTCCTAAAGGTAGAAGAATGCCTGGTCGACTATCATCATCTAAGAGGATAAAATCTGCTGGTGAAATTTCAAAGACCATTAGTTGTAGTATATGCAAGAAGTTGGGTTATAATAAAAGGACTTGTTCATTGAAACACATGTAGTTTTTTTCTCTCAGAAAGTTATAATGTATGGATTTGAGTTTATGTTTTTGTTATTCATTTTAATGGTATTTTTTCTGTACTTAGGTTGGATGTTTAATGTTTATAATGTATTAGTCATGGTATGCTTCTATTAATCATTATTGCAGTGTTTTCTGCAAGTATTACGATTAATTGCATATATTTCTGCAATTTTTCTGAATTTTTTCTCAATATTTATACCTGTTTTGTTAATACTGCTTTTTATATGAAGATGATATTTGTATCATTGTTTGCCACAAAATAAATATGGTATATCCATATGTATGTGCATTTTTTGTTAATAAATGTGGAGGTATCTGCAATTATTTGTTTTTTATGCCGACATTTCTGGAATTATTTGGTGTAAGAATTTGAATATTTACTTACATATGGAAATATCTGTAATTATACTTTTGTAGTGCATTGTTTTCTGCAACTATTTTGAATAACTAAATATTTATGGAGATATCTGCAGATATGCTTTTATTGCTGACATTTATGAAAATATTCTGAATAGCTGGATTTTCTTTAGTATTTTGGTAACTGAATTCAATTGTAAGAAATTCATATATAAATTTTTTGATAATAAACTCTAATATTGTGTTAACACAGTAATATTGTCTTCCATATAAATAAGTTTAGTAAAATATGTGTATACATTTTAGAATTCTTAGAGAAAACATTACAGTTTGATACATCAAATATTTTGGTTTGCTTCAGATAGTAAAAACTTTTGTGTCAAGCTTTCTTCTAAGCTCCAACTATAAGGTTTGCAAGAAAGAATTTGATGTGCCAATTCAGCTCTTTGTAAATCCATAGCTTCATATGTGAATTGAGGGTCATCATTGTTGATTTCTTTGCCTTCATTTTTTTCGTTCATAATGTTCATTACAAACATGCCACAGTCAACTCTGCAATAATTGACAAATATTACAAAACTGTTAGAATAAATGTTCTATGAAATGGAAATATTTGTACATTTTTTTGGTTGTGTACTTACGAATCAGAACGTTGTTGTGGGCTGTTAGCAAAAGTGATTTGGTTTGATGGTTTATGCTCTATTTTTTCCAATTTCTTTAGTAAGGTTGTGATATAAACTCTGTAACGACCCGAAAAATTTAATGGTTTTTAAAAGTATTTTTAACTGAAAATTTGTGAAATTTTAAACAATAAAATTTGGAAATAAAAATTTATTTTTTTGGAATACGTCTATTTTAATATAGCAACTGGTAAATTTTCATCTGATAATATTGAAGTTTATTTTCCTGTGAAATTTCATTTCAAATCAAAGCGGTTAATAACAGTAAATTTAAAAGTTTTCCGAAACCAAAATATGTCAACAGGAGAAAATTTATTCAGATCATTCTGAATCAGACTGCGAAATTCGTTTTTCCAAATTTGGACTTCTATTGCTCCGTTATCTTAATTCTTGTAAAATAGCAGCATTTTCTGGTACCGGTTATCGACTTTTGATCGGATGATCGCACCACTGGTATTTGTATACCGTTTCGATCGTCTCGTCGTACCGATCTTTACGGTATATTCAACTCTGTAATTTGAAGTCCGGTACGCAACAGACGCAATATAACAGTTCGCGGTACCTGGACCATATTCGTAACTTTTAAAATTCTCTCTGTCGTTACAGTGTAGCCGTGTACTCCAAGAAATAGTCAATGACTTTAATAATTTTTTTCGCCTAAGTTAAAGCTGCCGAGTGCTGACTGTTAAAATTTCTTTCATTGTATATTATATTCGTTCCCATTCAATTGCTCTTCCTTTCTATAGATCTAATTCTTCGACCTTCCCATGTGACAGCCTACTCACGTCCTTCACCCTCCATCCACAGCAGCCATCCCCTGCTTTCTTGCTGCCTCCCCAATCTCTTAGCTTTTTCCTTTCCCTCAACTCTACCCTCTCAGTAACCGAAGCCATCCACGTCATCCAACCGCCCCACCAAGCTCCTCACCAGCAGACTCAACCCCAAGCACGCAAAACAAATACCACTCAGCAACCCAACGTCTCCGACCTTCTACCATTCGCGAGCCTCGGTCACCCCTTCTTTTCAGTTGCCGAGCAACCACCGCCCAAGCGCCGGCAAGCCCAGCCGAGACCCACCTTCCCTCCTCCTTTCTTTTGCTTGCCAGCCCTTCCTTTGCCTCCTTCACTTCTCGTCAACCTGCTAATCCCCAACAACCAGAGGCAGCTCGTCACCTTCCAAGTTTGCCGAGCTTTCTATCTTATCTCCTTTCTTAACAGGTATATTTACCAAGTGGAATTATAAATATGTGTATATCTTATATATGTTGGTATATATTTGTTAGTTATATAATAAAAAAATATAGTATAGTTTGTATTAGTTTGCAAAATTTTCAAGAATACCGTTCTTTTGATTTTGCCGTGCATCTTCTCACGCAAGCTTGCTGGACATCCCCCTATCTTATGTAAGTTTTGCAAATTATAAAATATATATTATTCGGTTATATATAATATCTGTTAGCTATAATATAGTTCTTAAATATAATATTCTTCCAAACTTTTCGTCGACCTGACAATGTTCCTTCGACCTGAAAATGTTTAAGTAGTTGCTAATTTGTACAGAGAGCATTATTACAATTTAAGATATAAATTTCTGGTTTATTTTTGTGTTATGTATATATATAAAGTCAGTTTATAAGAGGATATATATGCATATATTCATTTGTCATATATAGAGTTGTTTGTAATATATAATGTTTACATGTTGGTTTATATGTATTAAATAAAGCAAGTTTATATAAATTACTTTTTATTTTATTTTATTAATTTTAAAGGGTATAGCATGTATGCGAGTATTTTGCACTTCAATAGGTATATATATGTATTTATTTTATATGTAAGTAGTTATATATAGTATATATATTTTTTACTTATACCAATTATCTTCATCGATCTAGTTCTGACTCGATTTCGTCGATTCTTATCTCTCAGCTTTTCCTTCGAATTTGTGCCAATCTAGCTTTGCTTTGGAATTCGTAGCTTGTCGTGTTATCTACTCTCTCTAGCCTCGAAAGGTGAGCAATCACTCACGATTAACGTTCTTTTATTTATTAAATTTGATTTCAATTGAAACGACAATTGAAATATGCTGCTGTTGTTCTTTACATTGTTATATATATGCTATTATCCATAACTGTTCACCTGTGACATCTGACACCCGTATCTGTTATGTATTGATGATATATGCCTGTTGTTTTATTTTATATTATCTGTTATCACTCTGCAAGTTCCCTGTTAGTATAGAATTCACTATGGGTTGAAATGATACATACCCGAACGGACTTTAGAATAGGAGAAAATCGTTATGGGTTGAAATGATAAACCCAAGCGATTTTCAATTGAATTGAAATTGGGATTACGGGTCGAAATGATATCTACCCGTATATATTTAAATTTCGGATTGAAATGATAAATATCCGTATCACTTAACCATATGATGTATATATACAGACACCGTTGGTCCATATATATAAATATTTCGAAATGAATTCTATGGTTTCGGAAAGAAATATATGGTTTTATAAATGTTTGAGCCTTAAATTATTTAATTTAAATTAGGATGGATTAATACTTATGAGATGTTTAAGTATAAAAAAAAAATTATATTTCAAATAGATTTTGGTAATAATTTGAATAAGTTAAGGTTGGAAAGATAATTTATTAATTAAACCAATTTGAAACTTATTGAAATTGAGATTTAAGATATGATTTATAACTTGGGTTTATTTAAATAATTTAATGAAAAATTCTTGCTTAAATAAATTTAAGGAAATAATTAGTAAAAAATGAAATGTAGGGCTAGTTAGATGATATTGAGTTTATTAAGTGAATATTCCCTGATTAAATAATAATGAAGTTAAATCAAGAGCTATATGAAACTGTTAAATCTAACTTTGGAAAATGTTGAGGATTAAAGCTTTGAAATATATTGAAAATTTAACTAGTATATTTAGAACTGAATTAAATTGATGAATTGAGCTTTGAATAAAATTGAATCTGGAATTTGAAGTTGATTTGAATCGATTTGCCAAACTTGAGGAAATTAAATACCTTGATTTTAAATTATTTAACCTATATATATATACTATTTTGGAAAATAGATATATTTGAAATGAAATGATATTTTGGTTTTGAAGTATAAATTAATTTGGAATGACCACGGTGTTATAGTGTATATTTCCACCTCGTAGATAGTTCTGAAGATCCTTAGAGGATGGTTATCCCAAACATCCTTTAAGTTACTTGTATTTCAGTTGATATTTCACTTGAGTTGGATTTATTGATATAAGAATGTTAATCCTGACTCGAGTGTTTTGTGTTTTGCTTTACGCTCGGGTCAGACCGAGTGATACAGCATTTGAGATTCACCCTTGGAGTTCGGAGCTTCCTTTGGAGATCCAACTATCGCCTCAGCTTTCAGCTCTTCTAGTTGATTTGTTCGGAGAAGTCATCTATTCGTACTGGAGACTTCACTACATTTGAGATATTCTGTTGTATTTTATTTTAACTCTGATGTTTATATAGTAGCTTCATGAACTACTATTTTATCTATTCCGCTGCGTATTATTGTATTACTCTGTGTCTGTGATTCTGTGATTGATTTATTTACTGCATATGCTGAGTTTTGCCAAATTTTAAATTAACAATCTGATATTTTGAACTATTCGAGTCAGACATGTGTGGATTATTGTCGATTTGAATGGTCCAAAATACCGGGTCGTTACAGTTGGTATCAGAGCTTTGGCTCTAGGCGAAACTTAGCATATATTGTAAATTTATTTACAGAATCACTTTCGTTCGGGCCTATCTTCGAATCAGAATTCTTGTTGATTAGAGTTCCTATAATTTGAATTGCTATCTTTGTTCTGGAATTCGTCTTGGCCTCTCCCTATTTATATTCTTATATGAGTATCCGTTTTCTTTTTGAATATTAATTATCTCATCTTGGTGCGAGTCCTTTCCTTTTATTTTGAAATCTCCTTTGATTTAAATTTTCCCCGTAAATTTTTGAACTTCTATCTTGTTGATTTTGGGCTCATTGAATGATAGGAAAATATTTTGGTAAATGGCAAAATCTGAAGAGCAGAAAGCAGCCCGTCGGGCACGAAGAGCACTGGCCCGTAAGGAACGGGAGGAAGCAATTGAGGAACAAGAGAGGCTATGGTGAGAAAGGGCAGAACCGGGTCCTTATGACCATGTCATTTGTTATCGGTGTCAGGAAAAGGGGCATTATGCAGCCATGTGCGGAAAGAGATGGAAAGGGAAAGAGAAGGAGGGCAAGCGCTTTCGATCCGAGATTTTCTGTTTTAAGTGTCGTAAGAAGGGACACTTCCCAAGTCGCTGCCTAGAAGTGAAGAAAGTGAAATCGGCACTCACGGCATCTACCGACCAGTCAACCATTTGCTACCACTGTAGACAGACTGGACATTTAGCCAGAGATTGTTCCGAGAGACAGCGCGGAAGGCAAGCTGTGTTACGTCCTGCTCGAGCTGCTGCCTTCCCAAAGTTCACTAGGGAAGATGGGAGAATAGTGTACTCATGCAAGAAATGTCATAGTTGGGGGCACCTTGATGTGGAGTGTACTGGACCCGTTGAAGCACCACCCGGTAGGATTAATACCGATGCATTATTCTTGTAGAAGTATGGATCAGTGAAATCTCTTTGTATAAGTGGTTTAAGTTAAGGCGTATTAAGTAAACTCTGTTATATCCTTTGCCTAGTAAAAGTCGATGTGTCGAACTTAAGATTTATAATGATGCTTTACCATTTCGTTTGATGAGAATTTGTTGTTGTTTTTTTTTCTTTCTTTCTTTCGCTAATGGAATAGATTCCTTTGAATTGACATAGGTTAATATACCTCGGAATCTTGGTTAGGATTCTCATTAAGTAGGACCCCTTTTGAATTTGACTTCAACTTCTATCACGTTCCGAGATTCATTCTGGAATCATCCTTTGAAATCGGGTTTGTTTGTATTTTAGAAAGTGTTTTATATATCGAAATTATTATCTTTATAAGTATGATTATATTCCAAATATAAAAGTAAAATGTTTTCGATAAAGATTATATACCCTTTTTTTTTAAAAAAAAAAATGAGAATTTGAGGTTTAGGAAGGATTTGCAATTTTGAAAAAAAAAAAAAATTTTTGATTTATAACTGGAGGATTTTAAATTTGAAATTCGAGAATTGAACTCCGGTATTTTGAAATTGGTTTTAAGATTTTGAAATATATAATAATAGTATGATTTAAAAGTATTTTCCCAATAAGAAATGTTTCCAATAAATTTTAATGAGTTTCGAATGATTTTGAAGAAATTCCAAAAGAAGTTTGAGGAAATAGAAGTCCAGAACTCACTTATGTCACTGGAAAATAATTTCGGTGATGAGTGCACGCATCATCGACATTGATTTTCGAGTTTCAAAGTGGGGGATAGGCCACTTCAATAGCTTTGCTATGCGAGTGATTTTGCGAAACCAATTTTGATTTCAAATTCCGAAGTAAGATTTGATATGCGAAAGATATAGGTATATATATTTGAAATGATTTGAAGTAAACCGGTGTTTAGTCCACGAGTTTTAGATTTGATTTGAGATAACCCTATTTTGGAATTGATTTACTGATTTAATTGTGAGTTCCAACTCTTGGATTGAAATATGATTTCTTTGACTATTTTGAAGGTTCGAGCACTTCCAAATCAAGGTTAACTTTTCAAAAGCTAAGAATTTTGAAGTAAAACATATAAGTTTGATATGTATGTTTAAAATATGTAATAATATGATTTAAATAAGCTGAAACTGTTTTGTTAATTAACAAATAAGGCAATTTTAAAATTTTCTAATATGAAATTTAGATTGAAACGTTTTGAAAAGAATTTGATCTTCAAAATATTTTGAATAAAGTTTAGTTAAATGTTTTAACTTAGTAACATCTTTATGAAACTAATGTAGTTGTACGTATGCTGGTTGATTCGCATAGTTAATTTGATCCAAGTTTGAGTACACAAGTTCGAGGTGGATTACACCATTTCGTGTTAGGATTTTTCATTCGATTCTTGACGGCGAATATTAGATATGGATTTTGGACTTGATTCTAGAATTCTCTATCATAGCATATGGCTATGCAAGGAGACTAATGGCTTCTAGTCGAGAAACCATATCGAATTTCGCATTTAGGGAAGTCGAATGGACAATACTAGTTCGAAAGCGAACTTGTGTGATCGAGCGAGCGATCAAATGTGATTCTGCGAAATAATGACGTTTGTACATCTTATATCATTGATATATTTTGATGCTGAAATTGAAAGCTGTCGGGTTAGAATATCTTTACTTACTAAAATAAAGTTTCCAATTTAAATTACAAAGATATATAACCCATAAAAGCAAATATATTCAATCCCATATGGCTCTTCATACAGCGAAATTTATTTTGAAAATTTGATCCTTATATAAGATGGACCTTACATAAGTATAATATGATTTTTGAAACATTTGATTTTGGAAATGAATTGGTTAACTTAAATTATTGATTTGGAAATTGGATTTATTTTCTAAATCTATTATTCTTGAAACTTAGAAATTAGAGATAATGAATTTGAGAAGAAATAATTTGGTGAAATTGTATATGATTTTGAAATTGAACTGATATCGAAACAAATTGAAATTTGAGAACCTTATGTTACTAAACACTTGATCTAGGAGTTGTCGAACTTATATAAATTTGATTTGTATGAGTATGAAATTGATTCGAAAACTATAGATGTGGAAGGTACTCAATTTGAAAGTGAAATCTTATATAATTGAAGTCTATATAAGTATGATTTGATATACTATTGATTTTGGAAAGTATTTGATTTGAAATTTAAAATCTTATATATAATGGATTTTATATAAGTACGATATTTGAAAGTGATTTGAAAAGGTACCATATGATACATATTTTCGAAGTAAAGATATGGAAAGTGCCTTCTGCTTGATATCCGATTTGTGGCCACATCTTGGATTCATTCTATCGATATTATTCTCTCTGATTTGGTTTTCCGGATATGATACTCGAGTGTCCTTCGAATTCCATGGCGTTACCCATGGTCTTACGAACTCGACTGCATAGCGTAATTCGTAAGGCAGTGATTGCTTAAAGGGTACGGATGTTTCCTGGGGGATCCAGGCGTAACCATTGTGTATCTGCGATCTATGGTCGTGTTAGTGGCGTAATCCGCAAGGCAGAGATTGCTTACGGGGTATGGATGTTTCCTGGGGGATCCAGGCGTAACCATTTTTATGTACCCTGCGGTCCACCGTTTTGTTGCATGGCGAAATTCGCAAGGCAGTGAATGCTTAAAGGGTACGGATGTTTCCTGGGGGACCCAGGCGTAACCATTGTGTATCTGCGATCCATGATTTGATTCGTTTTGATTGGATTGTACTTTCCATATCTGTTCTTAAAAGTTTTTTTTAGTATTTTCACTGGGTGTTGAAACAAGTCTACTAAGTATCTGGAGAATTCTAGTTTTGCGCCTGATCAACGCACTACCAGAGTCTACAGGAACAAGGATAAACTTGTTGAAACATCGAGTTATAAAAGTAGTTTCGAAAGGAAATTTGTTTCGACTATAAAGGTATTTTATTATAAAAGTATTTCCAACAAAGAAATTTTGAATTAATATTTGAAATTGAAATCCTAATGGTTTGAATAAATTATTCATGCCCGATACTAATCTTTTGAATCTATCTTATCTGCTCAGCTTTATGTATTCACCTATATTCTGTTTTTCCAAGTCCCTCTTCTCCTTGTTGACTATATCCCTTTAAATATTGTTAGTTTATATACTACATGGTTTAATAGGAAATTTTAGTGTTATAAAATTTTTAGAAGATTAATTTAATAAAAACATATTTAAAGTAAATGATTATTTATTTATTAATAATATTTGAAAAGTATCTTGAGATAAAAATTAATAAATTTATGAATTATGGATTTAAAGGTTCTCAATAGCTTCCTTGAAAAAAAAATAGTAATAATATAAATAATTGTTTTCAAATTAATATTTCAAGTAAAATTTTTATAGTTTTAAATTAATTGTTTAATCTTGACTTTCAATCTATCTTTTCTGTCTGGTTGTTTCTATTCTTCTACCTCCTTCCTTTTCGGGGACGAAAAGTTTTGAGTAGGGGAGAGTGTAACGACCCGAAAAATTTAATGGTTTTTAAAAGTATTTTTAACTGAAAATTTGTGAAATTTTAAACAATAAAATTTGGAAATAAAAATTTATTTTTTTGGAATACGTCTATTTTAATATAGCAACTGGTAAATTTTCATCTGATAATATTGAAGTTTATTTTCCTGTGAAATTTCATTTCAAATCAAAGCGGTTAATAACAGTAAATTTAAAAGTTTTCCGAAACCAAAATATGTCAACAGGAGAAAATTTATTCAGATCATTCTGAATCAGACTGCGAAATTCGTTTTTCCAAATTTGGACTTCTATTGCTCCGTTATCTTAATTCTTGTAAAATAGCAGCATTTTCTGGTACCGGTTATCGACTTTTGATCGGATGATCGCACCACTGGTATTTGTATACCGTTTCGATCGTCTCGTCGTACCGATCTTTACGGTATATTCAACTCTGTAATTTGAAGTCCGGTACGCAACAGACGCAATATAACAGTTCGCGGTACATGGACCATATTCGTAACTTTTAAAATTCTCTCTGTCGTTACAGTGTAGCCGTGTACTCCAAGAAATAGTCAATGACTTTAATAATTTTTTTCGCCTAAGTTAAAGCTGCCGAGTGCTGACTGTTCAAATTTCTTTCATTGTATATTATATTCGTTCCCATTCAATTGCTCTTCCTTTCTATAGATCTAATTCTTCGGCCTTCCCATGTGACAGCCTACTCACGTCCTTCACCCTCCATCCACAGCAGCCATCCCCTGCTTTCTTGCTGCCTCCCCAATCTCTTAGCTTTTTCCTTTCCCTCAACTCTACCCTCTCAGTAACCGAAGCCATCCACGTCATCCAACCGCCCCACCAAGCTCCTCACCAGCAGACTCAACCCCAAGCACGCAAAACAAATACCACTCAGCAACCCAACGTCTCCGACCTTCTACCATTCGCGAGCCTCGGTCACCCCTTCTTTTCAGTTGCCGAGCAACCACCGCCCAAGCGCCGGCAAGCCCAGCCGAGACCCACCTTCCCTCCTCCTTTCTTTTGCTTGCCAGCCCTTCCTTTGCCTCCTTCACTTCTCGTCAACCTGCTAATCCCCAACAACCAGAGGCAACTCGTCACCTTCCAAGTTTGCCGAGCTTTCTATCTTATCTCCTTTCTTAACAGGTATATTTACCAAGTGGAATTATAAATATGTGTATATCTTATATATGTTGGTATATATTTGTTAGTTATATAATAAAAAAATATAGTATAGTTTGTATTAGTTTGCAAAATTTTCAAGAATACCGTTCTTTTGATTTTGCCGTGCATCTTCTCACGCAAGCTTGCTGGACATCCCCCTATCTTATGTAAGTTTTGCAAATTATAAAATATATATTATTCGGTTATATATAATATCTGTTAGCTATAATATAGTTCTTAAATATAATATTCTTCCAAACTTTTCGTCGACCTGACAATGTTCCTTCGACCTGAAAATGTTTAAGTAGTTGCTAATTTGTACAGAGAGCATTATTACAATTTAAGATATAAATTTCTGGTTTATTTTTGTGTTATGTATATATATAAAGTCAGTTTATAAGAGGATATATATGCATATATTCATTTGTCATATATAGAGTTGTTTGTAATATATAATGTTTACATGTTGGTTTATATGTATTAAATAAAGCAAGTTTATATAAATTACTTTTTATTTTATTTTATTAATTTTAAAGGGTATAGCATGTATGCGAGTATTTTGCACTTCAATAGGTATATATATGTATTTATTTTATATGTAAGTAGTTATATATAGTATATATATTTTTTACTTATACCAATTATCTTCATCGATCTAGTTCTGACTCGATTTCGTCGATTCTTATCTCTCAGCTTTTCCTTCGAATTTGTGCCAATCTAGCTTTGCTTTGGAATTCGTAGCTTGTCGTGTTATCTACTCTCTCTAGCCTCGAAAGGTGAGCAATCACTCACGATTAACGTTCTTTTATTTATTAAATTTGATTTCAATTGAAACGACAATTGAAATATGCTGCTGTTGTTCTTTACATTGTTATATATATGCTATTATCCATAACTGTTCACCTGTGACATCTGACACCCGTATCTGTTATGTATTGATGATATATGCCTGTTGTATTATTTTATATTATCTGTTATCACTCTGCAAGTTCCCTGTTAGTATAGAATTCACTATGGGTTGAAATGATACATACCCGAACGGACTTTAGAATAGGAGAAAATCGTTATGGGTTGAAATGATAAACCCAAGCGATTTTCAATTGAATTGAAATTGGGATTACGGGTCGAAATGATATCTACCCGTATATATTTAAATTTCGGATTGAAATGATAAATATCCGTATCACTTAACCATATGATGTATATATACAGACACCGTTGGTCCATATATATAAATATTTCGAAATGAATTCTATGGTTTCGGAAAGAAATATATGGTTTTATAAATGTTTGAGCCTTAAATTATTTAATTTAAATTAGGATGGATTAATACTTATGAGATGTTTAAGTATAAAAAAAAATTTATATTTCAAATAGATTTTGGTAATAATTTGAATAAGTTAAGGTTGGAAAGATAATTTATTAATTAAACCAATTTGAAACTTATTGAAATTGAGATTTAAGATATGATTTATAACTTGGGTTTATTTAAATAATTTAATGAAAAATTCTTGCTTAAATAAATTTAAGGAAATAATTAGTAAAAAATGAAATGTAGGGCTAGTTAGATGATATTGAGTTTATTAAGTGAATATTCCCTGATTAAATAATAATGAAGTTAAATCAAGAGCTATATGAAACTGTTAAATCTAACTTTGGAAAATGTTGAGGATTAAAGCTTTGAAATATATTGAAAATTTAACTGGTATATTTAGAACTGAATTAAATTGATGAATTGAGCTTTGAATAAAATTGAATCTGGAATTTGAAGTTGATTTGAATCGATTTGCCAAACTTGAGGAAATTAAATACCTTGATTTTAAATTATTTAACCTATATATATACTATTTTGGAAAATAGGTATATTTGAAATGAAATGATATTTTGGTTTTGAAGTATAAATTAATTTGGAATGACCACGGTGTTATAGTGTATATTTCCACCTCGTAGATAGTTCTGAAGATCCTTAGAGGATGGTTATCCCAAACATCCTTTAAGTTACTTGTATTTCAGTTGATATTTCACTTGAGTTGGATTTATTGATATAAGAATGTTAATCCTGACTCGAGTGTTTTGTGTTTTGCTTTACGCTCGGGTCAGACCGAGTGATACAGCATTTGAGATTCACCCTTGGAGTTTGGAGCTTCCTTTGGAGATCCAACTATCGCCTCAGCTTTCAGCTCTTCTAGTTGATTTGTTCGGAGAAGTCATCTATTCGTACTGGAGACTTCACTACATTTGAGATATTCTGTTGTATTTTATTTTAACTCTGATGTTTATATAGTAGCTTCATGAACTACTATTTTATCTATTCCGCTGCGTATTATTGTATTACTCTGTGTTAGTGATTCTGTGATTGATTTATTTACTGCATATGCTGAGTTTTGCCAAATTTTAAATTAACAATCTGATATTTTGAACTATTCGAGTCAGACATGTGTGGATTATTGTCGATTTGAATGGTCCAAAATACCGGGTCGTTACAAACTCTCTATAAAGAAAAAAAAGATTTTGTTAAACAGTTTATTCTCTTTTGATTTATTCATTTTTCAATTTACATACCAGCTTTCTTACTGCCTTCTGATGTTCTCCTTCGTGCCGTGGTTTTATGGAATCATAGTGAATCCATATTCTATCTTCTTTAATAAACTCCAAGAGTGTAAAATGTGATTTTTGGTGGATAAGGAAGAACATTTTATTGTAGTTTGCAAAAATTTTAGCTACTACATTATTGATTAGGGCTTGTGTTACCTTCTTTGAATTGCTCAGTAGAAATGTTTGTAGGAGAATATATTAGCAAATTGAATTTATGAATATTTAAACAAATTCTTCACTAAAAGATTATAAGACTTACAACAGCGTAAACTTTGAAGTACACGTTTTCTGCATGAACTTTATGCAATTCATGTGAATACCAGTCAATGATCTACAAAAATTATTATAAGGAAATAGTGATAGTATATTTGTTGATAAAAGACTATAATATGTTTTGCAGAAAAAATAATATGTTCATGGAAATTTGCATAAAAAACAACAGGTTTGATGAAATGTTGCTGAAAAATCTGCAGACAAATGTAATTGTTGCAGATAAATGGAATTTTGCTGACAAAATAATATGTTCATGGAAATTTGCATAAAAAACAGGTTTGATGAAAAGTTGCTAAAAAATCTGCAGACAAATGTAATTGTTGCAGATAAATGGAATTTTGCTGACAAAACAATATGTTTAACGAAATGTTGCTGATAAATATGCAGATAAATGGAATTGTTGCAGATAAATGGATTTTCGCAGATAAAACTAGTCCCATGAAATGTTGCTGATAAATTTGCAAATAAATGGAATTGTTGAGTAAAGTTCTACCTGGCCTTCAAGAAATCTTCCTATAATTAGTTCACCAAGTGCTGTTCCAGTTATAATGATGTCATCATCTCCATTTAGGTATGCACTTTTGCTGTGATATAATGATCAATATTACTAAATGTTTGCATTTTTTAAATATTTGCTGATATGTCAGTAGCAAATTTAAATAATTACTTTCATTTGCGCAATTATTGGTATACTTGGCTATTTAAAGAATTATATACAATTAGGACTTCATTTTACCTGAGGTCGAAGTTATTAAAGAAGTCCTCAAGTAGCTTGATTTTTTCTTCAAATAGACTTCGCACATTTGACCTTTTTCAGACATTTATCTTTGTAGTGGTAGATAATTTAGTTGATCTGGGTTCAGATTCGTATGCTTCAACTATTATTGGTTGTTTGCGCCAAAATTGGTCATAAACCCCGAATGTTGTGAAAGCACCAGTGTATGAACACAGATCAATAATAAATGATCTTCAATCACAGATCTAAGTAATGTGGAGGATAAAAATGAAGAATAATAAACTTAAAACGGAAAGAAATAGGCAGAGACACAAGATTTATAGTGGTTCGGCGATCTTGCCTACGTCCACTCTGAAGTTGATGATTTTATTGATGTTCAGTTGATGATTTCAGTTGATTACAGCAGATTACAGTCAATAATCATGATTTACAGCAGTGAAAGTAGTTAGTTGCAGCAGCTATGGAGTTTAGATCTGGATCCGGCAGAGTCTAGGCGTTGAAGAATTCGAAGAAGAGGAAGATCCATTTTTTCCATGCCCTAGGTCTCTATTTATAGGTGTAGGAGGCTGGTATTTCGCTCAGATCTCGGGAGACCCTCTCTGGCACGTGACTAGACCCGCGCGCCCAAGACCGCGAAGTTTTGGTCCGATCTGTGATCGATATGAACGGATTTTGTATCGATCAAGATTGTGTCTGATGGAGTCGAAATTTGGCGCGGACATTCTTTAGAATGTACGTAAGCTTCTGTGAAAATTTCGTAGCATTTGGACTTGTAGATCAGGAGATATGATCGATATGAAATGGGATTCTCGGTTGGCTGTTTCGTTCGACTCCATCACTTCGACTCGCTCTTATTCAACTCGGTATTGTTTGAATCGCTGCTCGACTCGGTCTTGTTCGAATCGGTGTTCGACTCGGTCTTGTTCGAATCGCTGTTCGACTCGGTCTTGTTCGACTCGATGGCTTTCACGCGTGCGCTGGTGACATGGAGCGCGTTCTTCACATTGGTCCATATTTGTCGCTGAGTTGATCGAGTCGATCTGGATTCTTCTCCATGTTCGTATTGGAGATCATTGTGTCAAACCAGGTTGCGTTGACTCGTTGGACATGAATAAACCATTGCTCATGGGTTCGAACAGAGGCCCATGATGGATACATAATAATCTTTATCTGATGGATTCGAAGAACGACAAGTAGATCGATGCGAGTTGCGGTTGCATGATGGATACGAACTAGCGGAACCTGATGGATTCGAATAACTATTCGCTGATGGGTTTGAAGCAGTGTTGACACGGGGTATGTTGATGGACACGAATAGCATCGATTCGAAGTGTGCAGCTATGTTCCTTCCTAAGCGATACGAACTGCATCGAGTCGAAACTCACCTGGCCTCCCTATCTGATCGATACGAAGACGTTGTTCAAATTATGTTGATCGATACGAACGCACTATTCGAGTCGATCGATTATCTCAAGCAAATGAACTCTGTTTGTCCTGAGATTTGAAACGTAGTCTCTCCTAGCCTTGATCACCATTCCCAATCGATCCCGTCATGATCGGAGCTCGGCCAAATTTTGATGACATCGATCGAAGCCTCGTCTCCAAACGATTTCCAATCCCGATATCCGTCATTTTCCAGCTAGTTTGTTGATATTCCAGCCTTGACCAAAAGGTGGGATAACATTGGTAGGATTTCTACTGGCTGTTTTTGTAATGTAACTTAACAATTCTGCAAATTATATTGCAGTTATACTTACTGAGTTGTACTCTATGGTCATTAACATTATCGGCTTGAGTTTTGATATATCCCATTTGCCAGCCAAGGGATATGAGTTATTGTATTACAATTTAGCATATTTCAAAATTTGTGTTTTCTCACAGATCCACCACTGCAAAAAAGATAATTAGTATTAGAATAAATTACTAATTAATAGTAAATATATCTAATTAACCAAAAATTTAATACCAGTAACAATTTAATGCAAGAATTTATTTTCCTTGGTGTGTCAATATATTTTTCAATTTGATTTATCAAATGTTTGTGAATCGTTTTTGGCCAAGATATCTGCTTCATTTTATCTCCACAAACACAATATGGAATCATATTCCAAGATACAGTCGAGTTTGGATTTGATATTAAGAATGTTGCAACCAAATGCAGTTGCAAAAGCTTTGCCGTATCTGCTTTTTCTTCTTTTGATGTTCCTTTTATTGTTGTAAATAACTCCCTTTCTATGTTTTTTTTGTTGACACTTGTCTCTCCTTTGAAGTGTCTATTGATGAATGATGTAAACTGAACATTGCTTTTGCCCTCTTTTTTCATGTGGCTGGAAGTTTTGATTAGCTGACCATCTGTAGGAATTGCTAATAATTGGCTTATATCATTCTCCGTGAATGTTAGTAACAGATCTCCAAATTGAAAGCTGTTCAAGTTCTTTCTGTAGCCTTTGATGATTATATCTATAGTTGTTGAATTTTTTGTGTTTCCCTTTGCTGGTATAATTCCAACATAGATCATATGAATGAATTTGTAGAAAGGTAAATTTTGAAGATATTTTGTATATGATACATCCAACAATTCTTCATTCTTAATCCTGCTAAGGACATCAATGAAAGGTCTCAAATTATTTCTGTAGTTGTCTTCCCTTGAAGTGAGTTTCTCTTCACTGATTGTTTTTCTTTTTTTCAGTAGAATATTTGATCCTGATTGTTGTTCAACAGGAACAAGTGATGTTTCCAGAATTACTTTTTTTCCTTCTTTTATTTCTTCCTTTTTGTTTTTCTGTAAAAGTACATTAAAAATTATTAAATAAATATGAACAATCTACTAATATGATAGGTGATGTTAAATACTTGCAGTTATAATGAATATGTAGAAAAAAAAAACAGAAATGTATGCACTTATCTTAAATAATTGCTGTCTGTTCAGCAAATTTTAAGGTATATGCAAATTTTCATGTATGTGGAATTGTTACATATATTTCAGTAGTTTTAAAAAATAATTGCTTATTTTTCAGCAATTATTTAAATAACTGTGATATGAAAATTATGTTGTTTCTAATATAGATATTGCCAGAATTTTCTTCACTTTTTCCAAATAGATTGGTAATCCAATGAAACTATTGAAAAAACTTTTAACTTATACAAAACATTTCTTGTATATGTTGTAATTGCATATATGTCAGAAGTTTTAAAAATTAATTGCCTATTTTTCAGCAATAATTTGAATAACTGTAAACTTTAAAATATGGCATTTGTAATTATAAATATTAATAGATTTTTCTTCACTTTTTTTGAAATAGATTGGTATTTCAATGAAACTATTCAAAGAGCATATAAAAATGAGTTTAATCTGTTTAATTGAATTATTGCTAAAAAGTAAGCGATTAAACTGAATTGTTGCAACCATATGTGATATATGTCAGTAATGCTTATTTTTGTTTATACATAAGTGTTGCAAAGATATTCAATAGTATTTAGTATAGTTGCATATCTGTCTGCAACAACTATGAACAATTGACGTTAAACTATTCAAAAAATTACACATAAAAGTAAGTTTAATCTGTTTAACTCCTTTATTACTGAAAAGTAAGAAATTAAAGTGAATTATTGCAGCCATATGTGATACTGTCAGTAATGTTTACTTATTTTCGTTTATAGATAAATGTTGCAGAGATATTCAAAATATTTCAACATAGTTGCATATTTGTCTGCAATAATTGTGACTAATTGATAATAGTATGATATTTACTGCTAGATTTATAATTATTATGAAAAATTGCAGGCAAATAGTGAAATTGATCGAATATATTGCTTAAAAATGTGCAAAAAACACATTAATAACATCTGCTTTGAAATTTGAAGAGAGCAAACAGTTTTTTGAACAATTTTTAACAAAAATTGCAGTATTTAGAGGAAGTTTTGCAGTTTATCATTTGCATTCTCAATTTTGTCTGTATTACCATAAAAAAGATCGATTATAAGCACGGCTAACTCGACAGTCGCTAAATCTCTTACAAAAAACCCTAAGATGCATCGATTGAAAAATGTGTAATATAAATCGACTACTCTAGAAATTATTGAGATATATCACCTTCGATCTTTCCATTTTGCCTTGTTTGATCTTGGAAACGTCAGATTTCTACTTGATTTTGGTTGTTTTGCTGTTCGATATTTTAGATTTCTCAGATTTTGTAGAAGAAAATGTGATTTCAAGTGGAATAAAGGTCGAACGATAAAAAAAGCGTGGGTTCAGGGTTTTAGCATGTTATTTAAGGGTAGTTTGGGAAACAAATAAGCCGCGTTTCAAAATAAGGATGAAATATATAAATTTTGTATCTAAAGGATTTTTGGTGAATTATGAAAGTTATTAAGGATGTATGGCAAATGTTCCCTTTTGATAATTTTAAATTTAAAATAGTTTGAGTAATTCAAATAATTTTTTATTTTGAACTCAATAGACAGGAAATATTTTTTATGAACAAATCTACAAAGATCTAAATATGTTAATATATAAAATCTTGTTTTGATTATTTCAAACATTTGAATCTTAAATTTCTTTTGACATTTTCCATACAATAAATAAATATTTATCATTGGAAGCTGAAAGCTTCGTAAAATATATATTTTTCTAAATTTTTTCAATTTTCGTGTGGAAATTTTTATGTATATATACACGTATATTTTTTTTATTAAACTTGAAGCCGAAAGCAAATTGAAAATATATTTATTTAAATATTAAAACCGAAATCTAATTCAATAGTTTAAACATATAATATACATGCATGCATACATACATACACACACATATATATTTCCGATCTAAAATATTTTTTTCAAATTGCAAGTGTTATGCCTCTGTGTGTGTGTATGCATGTATGTATGTACCTATGTATGTATGTATGTATTTATGACGACCACCCTACACCTCCGATGTCCAAATTACATAAATAGTGCGCTGCCATGATACTCGAACGATGTAGAATAGTAGTTATGGTAAAGCAATATCAATCCAAAGGACAACCTATCATATATCTTGTAGCATATAAGATAATAACCAATGTAGATATAAAATAAGCAAGATTGTAATATAACTAAATAAACCAAACAAATTTAGAGTGCATCGGGCTTATCATAGTTATACAAAATAAAATGCAATAGAATTTATATGTATGAGTAAACAAACTCTAAATACAAAACTTTCCCTACTAAATAAACAATACTAATATAGCTCCACAACTTCACAATGAGAATAGCTATAATCGCTCCAAAAATATATATATATGAAACCGCTTGCTACCTGCTTGTCCTTCGTATAGCTTTTTGTGCTACCTCATACCTATTATTTCTTTTTGGAGTGGATTAGAGATAATAGGTTTGAGATAACACATAAAGCTATATGGAGGATGAGCAGGTGACTAGTGCTTTCATATATCTATTTTTATAGCTATAAACGTTATTCGTGTTATGTCATACTATAGAGCTATATCAGTACTTGTTTATTTAGTAGAGGCATTTTTCAATTTAGAGTTTATTTTCTCTGATGTATAAATTCTATTACATATTTTTGTATAACTACGATGGACCAGATGCACTCTGATACTATTTGGTTCATTTAGTTGTATTACTATCTTGCTTGTTTTATATCTATAATGTTTATTATACATTATCCTAGGTGTAGTGAGATATACAATAGGTTCTACTTTAGATTGCTATTGCTTTAACTTAACAACCATTCTACACCTGTCGGGTGCCACGGAGCGCACTATATATGGTATTTTTGTTACTAGAGATGTAGGATGGTCATCACATTTAATATCAGAGCTTAGGTTAATATGAGACTTTAGTTGATGTTAGGATCCATTAGAGATAAGAAAGGATCTATCATCTTAGAATGGATCGAGTGACATGAGAGACCATACCTGTTACATATTTTTATTTTCCAAACTATATATATAGTAGTAAGTTGCAATGCACATATGAGTACCACTTATGAAATTTTCCTTTATGAGAGACTGATCATTCTTATTACATACTGTAAGAATGAGGAGGAAAATAAGGAACACAATAAGGAACTATGTTTTTGAAGATGAGTAAGGTTAGGACTCAGGGGCAACAACTAACCCCAACTTGCTCATCATGTTCACAACTATGATGTGGAGCATGATGCAAAACATCCAAGGAGGTTCTTTGAATGCTATAGTAGGTGGTGGTGCTCTATTGCAAGCACCAAGAACAAGACTTTTCTAGTCGCGGGACAAACCATTCATGGGGATGGAATCAACTGTTTAAGTGCATGATTTAAAGATGAAAAGTAATTCTCGAAGAAGAATTATGTAAATCACAAGAGTCTAATGAAAATTTGACTTCTCAAATTCTAGCTTTGCAAGAAGAATTAGAAATATATCGAGATGAGATTGTTAAACATTCAAAAGAAAATTATGATTTACAATCATCTATTGACCTGTTTAAAACTCAAGTTAATACTTTCGAATTAAATTGAACGATTTATCGCAAAGTATTTCAAAATACAGTAAATGCAAAGAAAGTTTAACAAAAATAATAAATATTTTGAAACCTACATCTAATAAAAGTGGTTCAGTATACAAAACTCTATAGTTGGTAAATTTGGTTCTATAAGACATACGCATCTTTCTATATTAAGTTTAGAAAACCCAAAAGTAATTAAAGTCAAATAGAAGTACAAAACTTTATGAGTATTAGCATTTGGGTTTCCAAAATAAATAATACATTTATTAGGAATAAATATATACATAATTTTATTTTTGAAGTATATTTGAATTCAAATTTTGTTCTCAAAGCTTCAACCAAGCATAAATGGGTATGGGTACCTAAGACCTAACCTTAGGACCCTAATAAGAAGTGGGTACCAATATAAATTTCTATTTTTTAGAGGTTCCCAAAAATCAAACGAAAACAAAAATGAGAGATGGATACTGGATTTTGGGTGTTCAAATGCCCGCATGCTTATAAATATTACATTTATTGAAGGAGGCACGATCACGTTTAGCGATAATTCCAAAGGATACATCAATGGTAAAGTGGATGTCAACAATCTCTGTACAAAGTTCTCCTCTGCTTACAAATATTTTATTAGTTAAGAATTTAAAACATAATCTATTAAGTATTATTCAATTATATGACAAAGGTTTTTAAATTAGTTTGGAAATGATAAATTTAACATTTTCGATAAAAATGATAAAATAGTTTTTGAAGGTATTCGAAAACATAACATTATTAAATATGAAAATTGATCATGATAGTGACATGTGCCTTGTTGCAAATGTTAGTGATTCATGGCTATGGCACAAACACTTCTGTCATATTAAGATTAAATATTTAAATAAGCTTTCTAAACAAGAAATTGTATAATGTCTATGAAAAATGGGTTTTAAAGTTAATAAATTACATAATGATTGTCAACAAGGAAAGCTTAAAAATCATTTTTAAAATCTATCAGTGAAATTTCAACTAAACTACCCTTAGAATTATTTCACCTAGATTTATGTAGACCTACCAAAGTTCAAGCAATAAATTATATAAGTATGTTTTGTAATAGTCGATGATTTTTCAAGATATACTTAGAATTTATTTATAAAACATAAAAGCGTTACCTTTGAAATTGTAACGACCCGTAAATTTTTAATAATTTTTATTTGTTTTATTTATATATTTAATTGAAATTTTGTGAAATTTTAAACAATAAAATTTTAAAATAAAAATTTGATATTTGAAATACGTCTATTTTAACATAGCAACTGGAAATTTTCATTGGATAATATGGAAGTTTATTTTCTTGTGTAATTCTATTTCAATTCAAATCAGTCGATAATTGATGATAATAAAATGTTTTCCAAATCTGAATATTTTTACACAATAAATTTGTAAATCATCTTCTGAGTGAGACGTCATATTTTGTTTCTTCAAATTTTGACTGTTATTGCTCCGTCGATCTTATTTTCGGCGAAATAGCAGCATTTTGGTACCGATATCGACTTTTGATTGGATGATTGTACCACCGATATTTATATACCGTTTTGATCGTCTCGTCGTGCTGATCTCCGCAGCATATTCGTTTGTGTGTTTCGGAGTCAGGAAGACAACGAAATCTACGGAACAATTTATCGTATCGGTTCCGTACTTGAACCTGTTTGTTTTCCTTTGTCCCTTTATTTACCTACCGGCTAAAACTAATAGCCATCTCCATTTAATTTCCAAAATCGAACGTGTGACTTTCAACATTTCCATTGGTTAATTTAATTGCTCGTGTCTTTTAATTTTCTTCCTCTCTGTCATTTGAAAAAAAAATATTATAATGAAGCTATATCAAGTCTCTTTGCTTTGTGACCCTCCCGTGTCTCTCCCCTAGTTGGCACTATTTTGCTTGGAGAAAATTTGATATATCAAAATCATGCGTGCCTGAGTTTCCTTTCTCCCTTCCACCAAGTAAGCCGCGTGCAACACTTCGACCACAGTTCCAACTCTCCCCATCACCCAAACAACCAACCCACCCTTTTGTTCTGCCTCATCCTTCAGCATCCACGTATGCAACTCTACTAGCCGATCCACAACCCAAAGCAACCCATCATTCTCCTCCTCCGGCCGATAGCATCTCCCCACATCCTAGCCAAGATTCCACTTATTTCCCATGATGCCACGTCATATCCACGCAGCTTCCACCCATCGGCCTTCACCTCCGCCTTCCCTCCGAGTATCACCTCCCTCGGCCCCGTCTTCTATCCCGAACCAACCTTCAAGCATTCGAGCAATGAGGCACAGCAGCACCTTGTTGTTTTACGTAAGGTATATTTATATAAGTTTATATATATATATATGATTTATTGAGTTATATATATATTAGTTTATATAAAAGTTTTTTTTCCTGTCAGTTTATATACATACATTTCTTCAGCCGTACTATTATATATACAAGTTGTTGTGTATATTTGTTTTATATTATCTGTAGATTTATGTATGTAGTATATGTTAACCCGCCTTTTGTCAAGGCCATAAGCAAGCGGATTCAACCTAACCAACTTCATGATTATCGAGGTTGGAATATGATGGATTCGGTTTAAATGGGTGGAGAATTAATACGAAGTCAGGATTAAGCATGGTCGATGGGTAAACGACGCTGCATGCTTGGAAGGTGGGTCGGCCATAGTGGAGTGGCTCGGTTAAAGGTGGTTCGGCACCACCTTGGGTCGGAACTTGGGTGAAGTTTGGCCAGAATGATGTGGATCGGTCGATAAGAGGTGGAAAAGCATGGCTCGGCATTGTGGTTCGATCAGGGTCGCTCGGCATTGTGGTGAGGACAGGGTGGCTCGGCATTGTGTTAAGGTCATGGTCGCTCGGCATGGTGGCTCGGCAAGGTTGCTCGGCATTGTGGTGAGGACAGGGTGGCTCGGCATTGTGTTAAGGTCAGGGTCACTCGGCGTGGTGGCTCGGCAAGGTGGCTCGGCATCGTGGCTCAGTAAGGTCGCTCGGCATTGTGGCGAGGACGGGGTGGCTCGGCATTGTGGTAAGGTCAGGATCGCTCGGCATTGTGGTGAGGACATAGTGGCTCGGCATTGTGGTCCGGTCAGGGTGGCTCGACATTGTGGTAAGGCCAGGGTGGCCCGGCATTGTGGTTCTGTCAGGGCGGCTCGGCAAGGGCGGTTTGGCACTGTGGCTTGCCGAGGTGGCCCGGTCATGGATAAGGAAACAAGGCGGCTCAATCATTGGGGGAGTGGTTCGGCATAGGTCGGTCGGCACAGCAGTGTGGGTTGGTCATGATGAAGGATGTTGGCTAGACTATGGTCCTAATGGGCCCGGACTGCTGAGGGAGCCCAGTAACTTGGGATTTGCCTATAAATACAGCATGAGGGGGTTCAGAAAGGGTAGGTTCCTTCGGCTCTCTGGTTTATTATTTTCTAAGGCTAGGACTACTCTAAAGTGTTGTAACTGTAATTGATTATTACAGCAATAAAAAGAAAACTACTGGAGTGGACGTAGGCCGGAGTTAGCCGAACCTGTATAAAATCTGTTGTTCTTTACTGCTTTCATTTTAATTTTAATTGTTCTTCATATTATTACTCTCTACATACATTCTATCTATTATCGATGACTGTTAGTTGGTGCTTTCATTTACATTTGGGTGATAGTGACCAATTTTGGTGCTTTCACTGAGAAGCAAGAACTTGGGGATTTCGGAACTAGGATTTTGGATTCAAAAGCTTAGGAACTTGGATTCTAGGAAGTAATGGCTAGGCCACCAACAAGGAAGCAAGTGACAGAAAGGAGCAATCAAGAGGGAAGTCAAGAGGCTTCCTCTGGAGTTGGAGCAGGTCAAGCATCCATCTACATCACCAGAGATGAGATGGAAGCGATGCTGAAAAGACAAGAGGAGATGATGCATGCTCTTCTCAAACAATTTGCACAAGCAGGAAATGCAGGAGCTCAGATCCGTGGAGCTGGATCAAAAGCGCTCAACCAGCAAGCAGAGGGAGTGGCTCAGTAGGGGGTAGCCCCTAATCAGTAGACGGCTATAAATCTGGATGGACCTAGACTCGAGGGCACACCACCAGGAAATGCTGGACCAATCCATGGAGGGATACCAGATGACGCTGTGTAACCCGACACCAATAGGAGTGTAGGAGTACGTGATAAGGAGTATGTTCCAGGATTCCCTCGAGAACTTGGGGGATAGATCAGAGGTAGCAGACAAGGATTACAGTTTGGCGACAATGACAGATTAGCGGAGATGGTCAGACGAGCTGTGAGAGGTGGATTGGTAAATAAAGACTTGGAGGATGTGAATAGGAGTCCCTTTACTCCTACTACCAGGCAAGCTAGGAACCCTCTGGATTTTAAGCTACCAATGTTGGAGATGTATGATGGGAGAACGGATCCCGCTGTTCACCTGACAAGATACATGAGGCATATGGAGGTACTGGGGGCATCGAATGAGGTCATGGCTCGATGTTTCCCTTTGTATTTGACGGATATCGCAGCTATGTGGTTCAGACAGCTGGAGAGTGGTTCTATTGACACTTGGACAGAGCTGATTGAGAGGTTTATGAGGCAATTTCGGGTCTATATAGTCAGACCCAAGAACGTAATGACCTTGACATCGATGAAACAATAGAAGGAAGAGTCGCTCAGGGATTTCTTAACCAGATTCAACGCAGCGGTAGCTTCAGTGGATCGACCCGATCCGTCGATGGTTTTGATGGCAGCAGTTTCAGGAATTGCAGATAATTCAGATTTCAAGATATCGTTGGAACAGGACCCACCGAGGGATCTTGGAGAGTTCTACCATGAGTCGTAAAGGTTCTCAAGGCATAAAGATGCGCAGGCTGAGAGAGTAGGCAGAGAAGATGAAGCTTATGCAGTGAGGGGTGGAGGTCCACCCAAGGAGGATCCAAGTAAAGACGATAAAGGAAAAAGGAAAACAAATGGCAATAGTGGCACTTCGAAGAGGCCTCGAAGGGAGTCAAAGTTTTTTCTTACACAGATTTAACTGAGACTTTAGAAAGGATTTACTTGGATACTCGAGGGCGCCTCCAATATCGAAGGCCGGCAAAGAGAGAGCCTTCTGAATACGAGCGGGCATCGGGAAAGTATTGCCTATTCCATGAGCTAGATAGGCACAACACAAACGATTGCAGGCATTTGAAAGATATCATTGAGGAGCATGTAAGGAATGGTCATCTACAGCAGTATGTAAGGAATCGACCTGTGGCAGTGGGACAGGAGCGACCACTGCCTACCTCGAACGAAGATGGCACTGGGCCTAGGCAACGTCAGCTCATTATCAACTAAACAAATTTATGGTTTTGAATAAGTAATAGAACTCAAAGTAATACGGCTAGGTCACTTACACACGTACGGGATCGAGGACGGTCCCTAGGCATGCTCTGAGATTACAAAAAACCGTACTACTTGAGTCTATGAAATCCTATTTTCTTTATATTTTTCCGCAAACTCTGGTTTCTTCTGTGGCACTTTGGACATTTAATTCCTTTTGTTGTACGAACTTCTGCTATGACAACTGAATTCTGTAACAATTGGATTTGGATCAGTGTAGTAAATAATACAGGTCTCGTGATCACGGTCCCGACTGGTGAGACGAGGCAGTGATCGCAAGTTACGAGTCCCTTCGCCGGAGAGCGATGGAATGGACTCGGAGAGAATATCAAAGCCATTGGCCGGAGAGCCGAGGCCGGAGAATATAAAAGTCCTTGGCCGGAGAGCCGAGGCCAGTGAATATCAAAGTCCTTGGCCGGAGAGCCGAGGCCGGAAAATATCAAAGTCCTTGGACGGAGAGCCGAGGCCGAAGAATATGAAAATCCTTGGCCGGAGAGCCGAGACCGGTGAATATCGAAGTCCTTGGCCGGAGGGCCGAGGCCGGAGAATATAAAAGTCCTTGGCCGGAGTGCCGAGGCTGGAGAATATAAAAGTCCTTGGCCGGAGTGCCGAGGCCGAAGAGTATAAAAGTCCTTGGCCGAAGAGCCGAGGCCGGGGAACCTAAAAGTCCTCGACCGAAGAGTCGAGGCTAGAAAACATACAAGCCATTAGCCGGAGAGTCGAGGCTGGAACAGGATAACGTGACCCGGTGAGGTCTACGGATTCGAAGTTAGACCCAGAGCAGTCCTGGATTTGGATGTCGACCCGGAGAGGTCGTAGATGTGGTTATTGGTTGTTGGATATGGATGGATTAGAACTTGGTTGACGGGATTGGATGGCTATGGAATTGGCTCAGGATTTGGTTGCTGGATAGGAATCGGATATCGACTCGGAGTAGTCGTGGATTTGGGTAAGTATACGGTAATGGCACTTGGATACAATGGATTGGATTATGAAACAGCAGGTATGACTACGGATAACATATGGACTTTGGATATCGGATTTGAGGCTATTCAAAACACACCTTCCAATAGCAAGGCATGTTTTGGGGGGCAAATGTTAACCTACCTTTTGTCGAGGCCATAAGCAAGAGGATTCAACCTAACCAACTTCACGATTATCGAGGTTGGAATATGATGGATTCGGTTTAAATGGGTGGAGAATTAATACGAAGTCAGGATTAAGCATGGTCGATGGGTAAACAACGCTGCATGCTTGGAAGGTGGGTCGGCCATAGTGGAGTGGCTCGGTTAAAGGTGGTTCGGCACCACCATGGGTCGGCACTTGGGTGAAGTTCGGCCAGAATGATGTGGATCGGTCGATAAGAGGTGGACAAGCATGGCTTGGAATTGTGGTTCGGTCAGGATCGCTCGGCATTGTGGTGAGGACAGGGTGGCTCGGCATTGTGTTAAGGTCAGGGTCGCTCGACATGGTGGCTCGGCAAGGTGGCTCGGCAAGGTGGCTCGGCATCGTGGCTCGGCAAGGTCGCTCGACATTGTGGTGAGGACAGGGTGGCTCGACATTGTGTTAAGGTTAGGGTCGCTCGGCATGGTGGCTCGGCATCGTGGCTCGGTAAGGTCGATCGGCATTGTGGCGAGGACAGGGTGGCTCAGCATTGTGGTAAGGTCAGGGTCGCTCGGCATTGTGGTGAGGACGGAGTGGCTCGGTATTGTGGTCCAGTCAGGGTCGCTCGGCATTGTGGTGAGGCCAGGGTGGCTCGGCATTGTGGTTCTGTCAGGGCGGCTTGGCAAGGGCTGTTCGGCACTATGGCTTGCCGAGGTGGCCCGGTCATGGATAAGGAAACAAGGCGGCTCGGTCATTGGGGGAGTGGTTCGGCATAGGCCGGTCAACACAGCAGTGTGGGTTGGTCATGATGAAGGATGTTGGCAAGGCTATGGTCCTGATGGGCCCGGACTGCTGATGGAGCCAAGTAACTCGAGATTTTCCTATAAATACAGCATGAGAGGGTTTAGAAAGGGGAGGTTCCTTCGGCTCTCTGGTTTTTTATTTTCTAAGGCTAGGACTACTCTGTAGTGTTGTAACTGTAATCGATTATTACAGAAATAAAAAGAAAACTTCTAGAGTGGACGTAGGCTGGAGTTAGCCCAACCACTATAAAATCTGTTGTTCTTTACTGCTTTCATTTTAATTTTGACTGTTCTTCATATTATTACTCTCTACATACATTCTATCTGTTATCGCTGACTGTTAGTTGGTGCTTTCATTTACATTTAGGTGTTAGTAACCAATTTTGGCGCTAACAGTATATAAATTGTTATAACATAGCAGCTTTTGTATTTATATAATAATATATATTTGTTATATATTAGTTTACAAATTTATGTATATGTGAGTTTATACCGATGCTTGCAGTTCTGTGTTTATATGCAAGCATGCCAAAATTTTGTTAAATAGATATATATATATATATATGTATGTATGTATGTAAAGTATATTTATGATATTTTGAAGTGTTATATTATATAAGTTGTTATATATATTGTGTGACCCAATGTATATAAATGTTTAGAAGTATACTTTGAAGTGCCGATCGTTACAATTTATGTGTATATATATTTAAACTAGTATGTATTTGGTTACAGAATGTTATATTATTTCATATAAAAGCATAAAAGTTTTGCTTGCTTTTGGAAAATTGTCAGAGAGGTATTTGTATAGTTTTATATGTGTTTCGGTTATATAAAGATGTAATACTGGAAAAATATATATATATATGTGTATTAGTCTGTACAAGTTTAAACTATCTATTAAGTTATAATTTATAGGTTTACATAAATTTTATATTGTACATATACAAAATTCCTAAATGTTTGATTTTATATATGTGAATTTATATAAGCTATATATATATTATTATTTATCTTAAATTACATATGGTTTATATATATATATCATTTGGTTTCTAACATTTTTTTTATGTGTGTTTAAGATTTTTGTTTTGGGTAATGGTTTTCAAGTATAAATTATATTTGATCCTTAATGCTTGAGTTTATATTATCTTTGTCTTGAATTAGAAAATTGTATATAATATAATAATAATGTGTGTATATTTTCAATTTATATTGGAACTGATTCGATTTGTTTTCATAGATCCTTGTTATCAGCTTTACTCGTCAAATTCGGGTCCATCTAGCTTTGCTTTGAAATCCATGCTTGGATTCGAAACTCATTCCATCGTCAAATCTCTCTAGCCTCAAAAGGTGAGCAATCACTCACGATTAACGTTCTTATATTTATTAAATTTGATTTCAATTGAAACGTCAATTGAAATATGCTGCTGTTAGTTATTTATACTGCTTTATATATGCTATTATCTGTATCTGTTCACCTGTGACATCTGACACCATTGTCTGTTATTTATACTGATGCTATATGCCTGTTATATTATTATCATATCTGTTATTACTCTGCAAGTTCCTTGTTAGTAGAGAATTCACTATGGGTTGAAATGATGCATACCCGAACGATCTGTAGAATAGGAGAAAATCGTTATAGGTTGAAATGATAAACCCAAGCGATTTTCATTGACATTGAATTTGGGATTGCGGGTTGAAAAGATATATACCCGTATATATTTAAATTGCGTATTGAAATGATAAATATCTGTATCACTTGACCATAGGATAGAAAATTATATACAGACACCGTTGGTCTATATATATAAATATTTTGAAATGATTTCTATGGTTTTAAAAAGGAATATATGGTTTTTGATAAATATTGATTTAAAAGATTTATTAAAGTTAATTTAATAAAGTTGATATATAATATGTTTAAGTATTTATTTAATATATATATTTCTCAAATATAGAGTTTATAATAAAAATTCAGGTTGAAAAGATAAATTTGAAAATGATTTGAAATTTTATTTGTTTAAGAATTTTCTTAAATTGGTTTAATTTGAATTTATTAAATCTGAAATTTTAAAGATATGTTTTATAACTTGAATTTGATTAAAAGTGACTTAAATGAGTATTTCAAACTTATATAAATTTAAATGGGATATTTTGTTTATTTAAATTTGTAAATTGAAGTTGTATCTAGACGTTTTGAAATGTTGAATATTTAAAGCTTTGAAATATATTGAAAGTGAAATGGCTTATTTTATGGTTCAAATATGTATTTGAAATCGATAATTTGAAATGGTTTATTGAGAAATTGAATTGGGTTGAAATTGATGAATTGAGATTGAATGAAATTTGAATTTCCTGAATTCGAGTTGATTTGAATCGATTTGTGAAATTTGAGGAAACTATTTTATTATATAAAGTATTTTAAACTATATTTAAAACTATTTTATATTTTACTTTATAAATTATTTTTAATATAAACTATTTTAATATAAATCATTTTTAATATAAATTATTTTAATATAAACTATTTTAACTTATAACTATTTTATATAAACTATTTTATTTTATAAACTATTTTTTACTTTATATACTATTATTAATATCTAAACTGTTAAAGGGAAGGGTTATGATTTCCAAAATGTTATAATTTCAAAGTGTTATGATTTCCAAAATGCTATAATTTCAAAGTGTTATGATTTCCAAAATGCTATAATTTCAAGGTGTTATGATTTCCAAAATGCTATAATTTCAAGGTGTTATGATTTCCAAAATGCTATAATTTCAAGGTGTTATAATTTCCGAAGTGCTGTGATTTCAAAATGTTGTCATTTTTAAAGTATTATAATTTTAAGTGTTTTGATTTCGAAAATGTTATAACTTTGAAAGTACTATGATTTTGGAAGTGTATATTTTAGAAATGGAAATGATATCGTATTGATTTGGTTTTGAAATGGAAATGATATTTTGGTTTTGAAGTATAAACTATTTTGAAATGACCACGGTGTTATAATAACGTTTAGTTTTTAAAGAGACCGGGATCGGATATGGGCATACTCTCTATCGATACCAAAAACCACTTTAACAACTGTGTGCGCGGTGGAGATTCCAGAATGAAGTAGGATGGTGGCGACGATCCTATATGAGGTATATACGTGGACCCGACTCCCGTGAGTTGGCATAAGGTGGCTAAAATAGGAGAAATTGACTGGCTAATGAGGTAGCTCCTCTGATTGGACACACTCCATCGTATGCCATTCTATTACTTTGTGATTGATTTGGTGCGCACCTTTGGATTTTCGAGAGTGTGGCTCGAGGTAGGCGGTAGTGGCTGCTATGCGTTACCACCGGCCCGGAAGTGTAATTGGTATATCTACCCCGGCATTGCCTAGTTATGCCGTGTCACATACCCTAGCGAGCCTTACTACGAGTTTGATTTGTGTCGTACCTATGGAGTATCCTCTGGTAGCCTCCCGATCTGGAGGTATTACGGTACTGTATAGACTATTGGCACCATATATGTGTTAAGGAAGAAAATGTAAAGCCTTAACGCTATTTTTAAGTAAGTTTACTTTACTTTAGACATTATTATAATAGCGTATATTACTACATAGTAGATAGTTTAACGGATCCTTAGGGGGTGGTTATCCCAAACATCCTTTAAGTTACTGTATTTCAGTTGATATTTCACTTGAGTTGGATTTATTGATATAAGAATGTTAATCCTGACTCGAGTGTTTTGTGTTTTGCTTTACGCTCGGGTCAGACTGAGTGATACAGCATTTGAGACTCACCTTTGGAGTTGGAGCTTCGCCTGGAGATCCAGTTATATCGATTCTGCTATCAGTTATTTAGTTGATTCCAGTGATGTATTCAGATCTTGTATTTAACTATTGTATTGAGACATCTATGTATTCGAAACTTCTGTTGTATCTTGTTTAACTCTGTTATATATATAGTAGCTTCATGAACTACTATTCCTTTGTTTCCACTGCTTATTGTTATATTACTCTGTGTATGTGATTCTGTGATTATTTATTTACTGTATATGTTGAGTTTTGCCAAATTTAAATTAACAATCTGATATTTTGAGCAATTCAAATCTGACATGTATGGATGCGAGTAGTTGAAAATTTCAGGCTGTTACAGAAATGTTAAAAATGGTCGCCAATAGAACTCAAAATTTAATGGGTTTGAAAATTCAAAATATTAGAAGTTATCATGGGAAAGATTTGAAAATAACTATTTACAAAAAGAAATTAATAAAAAAGGTATTAGTCACAATTTCATTTTCCACTACACAACATAGCAAAATGGACTTGCGGAAAGGAAAAATCAGACCTTAAAGGAATGGCCCAGGATGTTATTAAGTAGAAGCACATTACCCAAAAAAATTGTTCTAAAGCAGTTACTACTGCTTGTTACATTTTTAATCGAACCAAAGACTAAAAGTATGACTTATGATCTTTTTATTGAAAAGAAACCGAAGGTATCATATTTTCAAATATTTAGCTCAAAATGTTTTGTACTTAATATAAAAGATAATTTAGGCAAATTTGACCTAAAAGCCAATGAAGGAATCTTTGTTGGATATTCAAAGAGAAGTAAAGCCTAAAGAATTTTCAACAAATGCACTAATAATATTAAGGAAACATTACATGTGTCATTTGAAGAAAATTTCAAAATTATGAAGACTAAACTGAAATTTCACAAATTAATAGACCATTTTTGAAACAAAATGTTGAAAATAATAATGAAACTGTTTAAGTACAAATTCAAGTCTAAGATAATAGTATGAAATCACCACTAGGCTGCTAAATAAATTATCCAATTGATAATGTCATAGATGATGTAAATACTAGAGTTTTTAATAAGACGATAATTAAATGGGATGAATCACATTACTTTTATTTCAATATTGAGTGTAAAAATTATGAAGAAAACGCTAAAGATGAATATTGAATAATGGCAATGTAAGAAGAATTAAACCAGTTTGAACATAATGACATTTGGGAATTAGTTCCACATCTTAATGATCAATTGTAACAAAATGGGTATATAAGAATAAAAATGATGAAAAATGTTGATATTGGTTAGATTAGTTGCACATTAGTATAAACAAGAAAATGAATAGACTGTGATGAGGTGATGAGAGGATTCACCCTGTTGCGAGAATTGAGTCTCTACAAATATTGTTGGCTTTTGCGTGTCACGGTAATATTAAAATATATCAAATAGATGTTAAAGGTTCTTTTCTAAATGATTTTATTAAAAAAATATTTATGTAGAACAATTACATTTGTTTAAGCATGAAAAACCCATACCACATCTATAAACTTAAAAAGGCACTTTATAGTCTTAAACAAGCACCGGTGCTTAGTATGATAGTCTAAGAAGTTAACATAACCTCTTAATGTCCCTAACGGTCATGAATAAACCATCATCCATCATATGGAAAGCATTATGTATACTACTCTCATGTAATCGATATCTTTTTCTCGAACCACCTTGGCTAGGAACATTTAAGGATATATATATATATATATTCATTACTGATGATTACGAACACATTTGTAACTACAGTAAAAACCTACTTCTAGGGATATTATGTATAAAATTCGATCATCAACATTACATTATGAAACAAAACCTAGAAAAATATACTTTCTTTTCAAATAGTATTAGTATATAAGAGTTAAGTGTACAATTATTCAATCAAAATAACATAATTTCCCTCAAGGCATACCCTCAACTTTATCAATTGGAACTTTGAGAAATTAATTTTGGAAGTGACCATATGTACTATCAATTTGTACATATTTTATAGATACGATGTGAGCGTAGTTTTGTTGTTTGAGTCGGTGTTATCCAACCTTTTGGCCAGACAGTGTTTGGACGAGCTTGACGCGTTAGACATGAAAGTCATCAAGATAAGAAACATAGAGAGATATCCAACAAGCCCAGGAGCCAAGTAAAACCAAGATCACAAAGCAAAACCAAAGCCATCATTAAAAATCAACGGTTCGAATTCATCAAAATGATGGATCGGTACTGATCCATCCCCATGGATTAGTACTGATCCATAAACTCCACCGAAATCACCTCAAACCTCCTCTTCTCCCATGTCATGGTGATAGAAACCCATTCTAAGCCTTGGTGGATGGATTTCATATGCCATGCATTCGAACATCTTGAGCAGCTGAAATTAGGAACTCCATTCCTCCATCGATCCAACTTGTTGACCTAGAAACAAGCTTCTAATAGAGCAATCAAGATGGGAAACATGAAGCTAGTCGTAAGATGAAGATGAACAAGGCAATGGAAGAAGTCCATTATCTTATGGATTGGTATTGACCTATGCCTATGGATCGGTAGCGATCCACCATAGTTGCTGACATGGCCATGTTTCCTCGAGATTAACTACTGCTGGACATGAGAAATGTGGTGGAAATCGTGGATGAGAAAACCTTGACAACTTACGGTTATAAAAAGGAGGTTAGGGGGTCATTTTGAAGGATCTTTTTGCTTGTTTACTAATTTTTTCCAATTTTCCTATAATTCCAAGGATACATACTGATCCTTAAGAACAAAAGTTGTAAACATCCATATATTAATAGAAAAGCTAAGTGGATGTAGGCATCAGTTGGTCGAACCACTATAAATTTTGTGTATTCTATTTTTGCTTCATTTTCATTTATTATTCTTTATTTTTTTTCTCTACCTAAATATCTTAGGTGTTTGTGTTATATTTCGGTACAAACATTTTGGTGCTTTCATTGAGAGCGTTATTCCTAGGGCATTTGGATCCATCATTTACTATTGGGTTCCTAAATCCAAGAGATAGATCAAGTTTTCTTTGTTTTTGATATTTTAAACTAATCAACTTTTCCGAAATCTAGATAAGTTGCTTACAAGTATGGCTCCATGATGAGACCGTTCTACTATTTCCAAAGCTATAGACAATGTTGAGGACATTGACGTTCAAAACCCGGAGGACGTTACACAACCAGGCACGGCCAAGGCCTAGAACCTGATTGATGTGATAACTAGAGTCGAAATGGATCGGATGATGAAACAAATGGAAGATGGGTTGTAGGAAATTCGCAACGAGATGAATCAGCAGATGTAGGAGAGCCTCAAATTTTTGAATGAGTTAACACAGAATCACCATAGAAGTAGGACGGATTTGGTGCCTTCAAATTCAGAATCAGATAGTTCCTCTTTATTGATCCAGAGGTAGAGACGAAGAAAGCATAAAATGATTGGAAAATAGGCTGGCACATCAAAACAGAAGCCAGATGCAGGTCACGGTCAAAGCCTAAGGATCGGTGCCGGACCATCTACCCTTGGGATGGTAACCAAGCAAGTTGGAGGGGAAGTCGGAATTACTTCTGGTTGTGTTGTGGATGATCAGAATACTGAATATCAAGCAGCTGCTATCAATCCTCTGCGCAGGAATTAGATGATCAGATCTGCTGGACGAACAGTTCTCCCGGAGTCAGGGGAACACAAGTGTCGTGAATTTGTTTGAGAGCGTTTGTTAGGCTAAACACTCGGGATGGACCTCGATCACTGTCGTTTGGTAGAACCCGCAGAACCTAAGTTGTGATGCCCCACCTCTATACCCACGCTAGCCAAGAACACTACGGTGTAGTGCTGTCAACTAGCATGGAGAATAAGGCTGTTGAGGAGCGACCATCTATGTAATTGCCTTGTGCGAGCACCGATATGTCAGATAATAAAACATTGCATTTCATTTTTAGAGGAAACCCGACATTCCGATACAAACTCAAAGCTACTACACAGTGGCTATAATAGTTTAGGACAATAGATATAAAAATAACACAGATAACATAAATGCGGAATAAAGATGGAACGAAAAGTCTCATATATACAATAACTGATATCAGTTACAATACATTTGACACAATACAAATGATACAACTACAATTGTCGACTCAATAAGTTATATATACAAGTACATTATCGACTAATATACATGAATACATTATCATCTTAAAACAGACACACTGACTACTTCAACAGGACGAAGACCACTTCAAATGATATAAAAAGTCTTCATAGCTCTAGCAGCAACCCAAAGCTAGAAATCTACAACCTGTAAATACTCGGTCTGACCCGAGTATTACATTCAAAAGAAAATAATACTCGGATCAGTCTAATTCAAAATCAGTTATTAGAGCATAGAAGCAATAATAATCAATCTCAATATAGATGACAGTCATAGAAATCTCGTATATCCAACTCTCGATACGAGAATTGGATAACGGCAGATATAACACTAAACAGTGTTAATCCACAAAACAGAAATCCCAAGGCAGTTTAAGCAATTGAAATGTCAATTTTAAAAATATCAATGCTAATTGGCTGCAGTGCACGCTAACGTGTACTGCCTCGCCAATACAGCCTACGAATTACGCAACAGGTCGATGAGTTAAGAATAAAAGAAAATATCGATTAAAATCTGTCAATTCTGGGTGGCTGCAGTGCACGCACGCGTGCACTGCCTCGCCACCACCGAATATAAAGTCACCACCCCAATGAAACTGCAGTGGCAAACAGGTATAAGGACGAAGACAGGCTGCAACTAAACTGCAGAAAAGTCATCAACAGTTCAAGCATACGCAGCAATAGACACGAATTCGAGTACATCGTGAAGCAGAACCAAGTGCAGTTCAGCTGAGATGGACAACTCGAGAATAAACATTTACAAACTGTATCAGTAATCAATTGCCAACAAGAACAGATGAACATCAGTGCAGACAAGTATGAATTCGAACATGAAAAGGAGAACATCATTGCAAGTGCAACATGTAGAAGATGATGCAGTGAAGCATGTACAAGGGCAGTACATATGAACATCATAATACAAGTCTCACTATCAATGCTACTGCTCAGCAGACAAATATCAAATAAACATGAATCAAGACAGGGAACCGAAGGCAATGCAATATGTCAACACTGCAGGTAACAAGTGAAACAAGTCATGTATGAGGTTGAGTGAAACTGCTACAAATATGCACAGGTACAAGAGTCATATGCAAATGGCATTAGATCAGATCAATATGCAATGAAGACTTCATGAAATACAACACTGCTTCGCAAAGTACAAGTGAAACAGTGATGGAACTATAGTCAGACCAATGTTCAACAAGGCAGAAGTATCAAAGCACAGAGTAAGACTTCTGTTCAGAAATCCAAGAAATGCACAACCAGGCAGAGACTGGGTGCAGACACATGAATGCACCAAACTCAACAAGACCAATATCACAGAAGCATCAACATGAAAACAGTGCTCAAGATGAATCAACAAACATGACTCAAGTGTACAAAGGCCAGATCAAAGAAATATCAGACTATGATGATCAAAGTCAAAGATCAAAGTCAGGTGAAGCCAAGACAGTGAAGTGTATCAAGTCCAAGTAAAGACCAGAAAATACTAAACATCAAAATGCACTAACCAAAAGAACTCGAGCAGTAATCAAACCAGACTCAAATGCTTCACAATGTAACAGTGATCAAATGAAGAACATCAAAAAGTAGACTTAACAGTGACCAAGTGTACAAGTGCAGATACAACATAGTGTATACATGATGAAGGAATACGTAGTGAAACAAAGTGTTGAACCAACAAGAATATGCAAACTCAAGTCACACAGCATGTACATGTGCGTACCAGACTCAAGACAGAGACCAGAGAAATGCAAATGATCCAATGAGTACAAGGCTAAATACAGTCTCGACAGCAGCTGGACCAGACAACAAAAGTCTAAGTTATCAAGCTACAGATCATGTACAAGTAATGCCAGCAAAGCTAATGTTCAAGCAATCAGGTTATACTAATAGGTGAAGTGCAACATGAACCAAAGTGATACATGAACTAAATGCACAAAAACGACGAAGTCAGGTGAATACATGAAGATGCGAAACCGAGATTTCAAAAACAGTCAAGGCCGAATGAAAACAAGGAAGAAATTCACAAAACAGGAAAAGTTCGTATCTGTACTTTTGAAAATGTCAGAGAAAAATCCCAATATCAAGTCTAGATTCAAGCCGAGATTTCCACAATCAACTCAATGTCGTGGAAACCAAGTAACCAAGATATATACGCAATATGAATTGGTCAAGGAAAATCGCAATCATCCAACAATGATCAAACGACCAAAGCACATATTTAGAAACAAATCAGACGAACGTATACGAACAAAAATTCAAGGCATTAATTAAGTGTGAATTAGAAGACATGAGTGAATAAAATCACTCACCTCTGTTTCGAGCTCGACCAAGAAGGAGCGGCCGTGAGCAACTCCAAGAGGTAGACGATCGACGAAGCTAATTGAGAATGCCCTAATTCGTAGAGGAACGAAGACGAGACCGCCATCCCTACTTGTTTGCTAGAAGCCCTAGCTTCGAACAGGAGATGAACGAACACGAGAATTTCTCGTGGCCGCCATTTTATTCGCTCGCTTGATTTTGGCTTAGGGTAAACGAATGGAGAAAAGGGGGGGTTTGATGAAGAGCTGAAGATAATTGAAGTGGGCCAAAGAAATTTAAAGCCCAAAACAATTTCTCACCAATTTTTATAAAAGAATCTCAACTCGATAGAATTCCGATAAGAATTGGCGAACGATTTAATCACCTAGTGCCGATAATTAATGGCTACGAATTTGCGGGTTGTTACAGAAGTATTTAGCTAAAATGGTGGGGAAGTTAGTAAGCAAGAATCAGCATTAGAGCAATTATGAATGGGGTACTTCCCCTAGCCAGAACCCATTCGCTGAGGATATACTGCGCGAAGTGTATCCCAGGAGATTCGTGATGCTGAAAATGCCATCATATAATGGAAAGATGGATCTGATGCAACATGATAAAATAAGACTATCATATGGATTCTGCTGGAACAACCGATGATGTTAGATGTCTTTGTTTCCCGATTTTCCTTGAAGGGGTTATAACGATGTGGTTTACCGGGCTTTCACCCAGATCCATATCATGTTTTGACCAGGTGGAACTAAAATTTATCGAGAAATTTCATTTACACACTACTCGTCCTAAGGATGTGATGTCATTGTCCAATCACTTCCAAGAGACGAGAGAGTCATTAAAGAATTTTCTGAGCAGGTTTCATACGATTGTAACCGAAGTAACCAATGTTCGGGAAAACATCATTTTGATGGCATTGATAAGGAGGGTTATGATATCAATTTGGGAGATGGCTAAAGATGAAACCCCCATCAATGATGGACATATTTTATAAGAAAATAAACCAATTCTTGTGTTTTTTAGAGGCAAATGCAATTTCCAGAAAGGCTGGTGTCGGGCAGCCAGCTAAAGTTATCCAAAGTAATGTTTCCATGAAATAGTCCAAAGGGAGGTCCAGAAATGTTGATGTGAGTGTTGAAAACCAGAGTGGTGCACAAAGAAAGAATGGAAATAGGGCCAGAGATCGAAAGTCTGACAACAAGAAACGCCCCCAGTTTCCGAAACACAACAACTAAACTAAGTTGAATAACTCAATCGAGAACATCTACCTTGCAACCTAAGGTACTGAGTAGTATAGAAAATTAGCACCGCGGGAGTCAACTGAGAAGGAAAAGAAATATGAGAAGTATTACAGGTTTCATGAGATACATGGTCACAACACAAATAGTGCAAGCATTTACGTGGTGTGATCAAAGACTTGATACAGAAAAAAATTGTAGCATTTCATGAAAGCCTCGCAGAATGGCAGGCAAGGAAGTTCTAACCCCCAAGGATTATCATTCCAACAAGGGAAAGTAGAGGCTGGTGATGATGAATCCATGCGGCTTAAAAAAGATTAATCATTAATACCTTTCATAGAGCACCACATCCAGCATAGAAGAGCTAGAATGAAATGGAAAGATATGCTAATGATTTAAAGCATGCTAATACTTAAAGTTATTTAGCCATCGAAGATGGAGCTCCAACGAAATAACTCAGGACTATGATTGATGACAATGTGTTTTGGAATAGAGATGCCGATGGATTTGAAGCTCTAACATTGGATTCCTTTGTGATATCAGCCACGATTAAGCCGGCGATTGTAAGGAAGGTGTTGGTTGACTGTGGCAGTTTTGTCAATATTCTGTTTAAAAAGGCTTATGATCAGATGATGTTCGATAATAAGGATCTAAAACCGTGTGGATCTTCTATCCAAGGATTTAATGGCACGGTGTAGGAGCCTAATGGATGTATAGACTTACCGGTGATATTAGGAGAAGGTAACCGCAAAAGGGTGTGGGTTGTAACTTTTGTCGCGTTAGACATTTTCTCCACCTACAACTCATTTCTGGGCGGACCGGCCCTAGCTGATTTCCGAGTAGCCATCGCCTCATGGTGGTTAATGATGAAATTCTCGATGGAGAATGGAGTGGGAGTTGTGTAGGGAGACCAAGGGCTTGGACATGAATGTTAGTCGTAGAGCTAAAAGAGGCAATGCGACGTGAAAAAGGAAAGATATAGAAAAGACTTTCTGCATCAAATCTTTGGACGCATAGTAACCATCTCCTAAGCCTTGGCTCAGGTAGCACAGTTGGTTCCATAAGGATATAGATCTAAGAAAATAGCCAGAGGATGCAAGGATGGCTCCTGCAGAATTGATGATCAACATCCCAGTTAGTCAAGACGATCCTACGTGGGTCCTGAAGATCGGATCTTAACTCGGCACAAGGGTACTGACTGAAATAATTGACTAGTTTTCTCTAGGCAAACCTAGATATGTTTGCTTGGATGCATTTCTATATATGCGGAATATCCCCAGAGATAGTGTGCTACACATTGAATGTAAATCCAAAATGCATTCCTGTAAAACAGAAACGCCCCAGTGTGGGTCCAGAGTGATCGGCTGCATTGAAAGAAGAGGTGGATAAGCTAAGGAACAATGGCTTCATCCATGATGCTCTGTACCCGAAATAGGTATCCAATCCAGTGCTGGTGAAGAAGTCCAATAAGAAGTGGAGAACTTGTGTTGACTATTCCAATTTGAATAAGGCATGTCCAAAAGTCACCTTCCCATTCCTGAAAATTGATCAACTATTAGACTCGACCGTTGGACATGAATTACTATCATTTATGGACGCCTGATCTGGTTATAATCAGATTTCAATGCACATCCCAGATTAAGTAACACACTAGCTTTATAACTGACTTGGGACTATATTGTTATCTTGTCATGCCTTTTGGTTTAAAAATTGCTGGAGAATCTTACCAGATGCTAGTTAATTCAATGTTTAAGGAACAAATTAGCATTAAATGGAAGTCTACGTGGACGATATGTTTGTGAAGTCACGATGATCAATGAGCCATATTGATGATTTGGCAGAGATGTTCACCGTGCTCCGCAAGTATGGTATGAAGCTTAATCCGCTAAAGTGTTCATTTAGGGTTGCATCGGGGAAATTCTTAAGTTTCATAGTAAACTCAAGAGGAATAGAAGCTAACCGAAAGATGATTCAGGCATTGAGGGACATAGTAGTCCCAAAGATGATTCAAGAAGTACAGAGTTTGAATGGGAAGGTCGCTGCATTAAGTCGCTTCATCTCTAGAGCCACCGACAAGTGTATCCCTTTATTCGACGTCATTAAGAAAGGGAAGAGGAACTTTGCTTAGACACAAGAATGTATAGAGGCTTTCCATGCTCTGGTAGATCACTTGGAAAGGCCTCCCATCCTATCTAAGCCGTTGGAAGATGAGAATTTATTTGTTTATCTGGCAGTGTCGGTGCATGCTTTGAGCACCGAACTTGTACGTGAGGAGTCCCAAACCCAGAGGCCGGTGTACTACGCTAGCAAGTGATTGACGGGGACATAAAAGAATTACCTAAAGCTAGAAAAGCTGGCATACCACCTGTTAATCACTTCGAGGATACTCTGTCCGTACTTCTAGGCTCATCCGATCAAGGTTCATACCGAACAACCTTTGAGAAAGGTCTTACAACACTTGAGTGGGTGGATGTTGAAATGGAACATTAAATTAAGCCAATATGACATTACATATCATCCCCAAAACACAAACAAGACCAGGCATTAGTAGACTTCATAGCCGAGTAAACTGCACGAGATGATACTCCAAATAGTGGTGGAGAACAGAATGCTCAATGTAGGATGTACGCTGATGGTGCATCCAACGAGCATTGTTCCGGGGCAAGGGTTGTGTTGATAACTTCAGAGAAACGCTTGATTTGTTATGCCTTGAAACTAGATTTTCTAGCAACAAACAACGAGGCAGAGTATGAAGCTTTAATTACAGGACTTAAATTCCAAAGGAATTGGAAATTAAAACATTTCATATCTTTTGCAACTCACAACTAGTGGTATGCCAAGTTAGAAAAGAGTTTCAGGTGGAAGGAGCGAGGCTAGCTCCTTATCTGAGAGGGCCCTCAAGTTGCTCAATGATATTGAGTATTACACTATAACGCATATTCCCAGAAAGGAGAATGTGAAAGACGATACACTGGCTAAGTTGGCTAGTTCAGAAGATAAGCAACTCATGGGCTTGGTCAAGGTGGAAGTATTATCATCTCCAAACACTGCCCGGATGGATGTTGATGTGGATCTTAGATGCTGAGTCTGGAAAAGAGTCGTGGATGACTCCAATCGAGAATTACTTGTAGAAGGGAAACCTTCCCAATAGAAAGAATGAGCGGCAACGGATCCTTCGCCAAGCTTTAAGATACATTATTCAGGAAGGAATGTTGTACAGGGAGGGGTTCTAAGTCCCCTACTTCGATGTATTACTAATGATGAAGCCAAGTGAGTCCTCAAGGAAGTGCATGAGGGGCCTGTGGTGATCGCACCGGAGGGCCAACCTTAGTGAAAATGATTCTTCATTATGGGTACTTCTAGCCGACTGTCAACCAAGACGGATATGACAACACTAGAAAGTGTGACAAGTTCTAAAGGTTTGCAAATATTCCAAGAGCCTTGCCAGCAGAGATTATGCAGATGGTTAGTCCTTGTTGTTTCCTATTTGGGGTAATGATATCATTGGTGTGCTGCTAATATCTAAAGGTGGCATGAAGTATGCCATTGTTGATGTTGATTATTTTACAAAGTGGGCTAAAGTGGAACCGCTAGCCATGATCATGACTAAGAAAGTGATCAAATTTGTAGTCAAAAATATCATATACTTCTTTATGGTCCCAAAGACAATCATCTCTGACAATGGAACCCAATTCGACAGCATCAAGTTCAAAGATTTCTGCTGCAGGCATCGCATTGAGAAGAGATTTGAAGTGGTAGCACATCTGCAAGTGAATGGAGAAGTAGAAGTTGTGAATAAAATTATCAAGTCCATTCTCAAAAAACAGCTGGAGAAGGCCAAGGGAAATTGGGTGGACGAATTACCACTAGCACTTTTGGCTAGCAGAACAACCCACAAGTCTTTGACCGGCCACACTCCGTTCACCTTAGCCTACGAATCATAGGATATGATCCCAGTTGAACTCGAAGTTGTGACGCCCCACCTCTATACTCACGCTAGCCAAGGACACTACGATGTAATGCCGTCGACTAGCACGAAGAATAAGGCTGTTGAGGAGCGACCATCTGTGTAATTGCTTTGTGCGAGTACCGATATGTCGGATAATATAACTTAAATTTCATTTCAAGAGGAAATCCGACATATCAAATACAAACTCAAAGCTACCACACAGTGGCTATGAGGCCTTCGGAAACAAATATAGAAATAAACGTAACACAAATCAGTCACAGATATTCATATCACAAAGGTGGAATCAGATATGAATATAACACATAAAAGTGTACATCAAAGTAGTGGTCAAACAAGATCCACTACATCACAAAAGAATAGATACATGTGCTAGACAAAAGAATAATTATACATCAAAGAGTCTATATCTCAAATGTATAATAACAAAAACTACTAATCTAAAGTAGTTAGCCAAAGAATCAGATGATAATCCCTAATAGGAAGTCAAGCGGAAGCACCTGTAATATCTCTGTTTGACCCGAGTATTATTTAAGAAGAAAATAATAAACGGATCAGTCTAGCTATAATTATCATATATAAAATGAGATAGAAGATGAGATATAACAAAAACGTATGATAACAATAATATCATATGGTGACAAGTATACTTTAAATAACATCAAAATCATACAATATCTCAAGAATCTCAAAGCACCAAAAAGAATGTCATATTCTTTATTTTATTCACCAAACCACAAATATATTGACAAACATATCATTTCCAATCACGAAAAGAGGTGAAACGCAAATTCTAGAAATCATCAACTAGAAATCCAGAAATCACAAAGGGGGAGGCCTATCACAAACAAGAGCATGAAAACTCACCAACACGTGTATCACAAATGGGTCACTATCCCATGGTCGTTAACCATAGAGCCGGTGCAACAACGTAGTACAATAACGGTACGCCCGATGAACCTGATACTCAAGTGATTCGGAACAACGACGTAGTATAATAACGGTATGCCCGATGAACCTAATAAACTGAGACAATGACGTAGTACAATAACGGTACGCCCGATGAACCAAAAAGCTGGTACATTGATGTAGTACAATAACGGTACATCCGATGAACCAAAAATCCGAGACATCGATGTAGTACAATAATGGTACATCCGATGAACCAAAAACCATAAAAGAACATGGGTCGCTAGCCCATAAAGGAATGAGACGAAGCTCGATAAAACGAGGTACAGTCCATTACGTGGACAAAGAGACATTGCACATTGCTAGTCTAAACCACAAAATGATCATTATAGATCAATAAAAAGTGTGAATTACACTAAGATAGTAAATCGATGAGTTTAGCTTCATGTCCCATAACCACTGGCTTAACTTAAATATTTACGAACAAATTGTAGATTTCCACTCGAAAATTGTCACAAGAGTTTCAATCGAACAAGTCAAAGAATTAACCGACGAAGTAAATGCAAGCGTTTCATACCACTTGTTTTGCCAAGCCGTTTAATTAGATTTTCTGATATGAATGAGGAAAAGGTTTGTATATACTAATAGATTGGAAAACGGTTTTGAAAACAAACTTTATATTTAAAAATAGAGTTGAAATCATCTTTGAAAAAGAGTTTGAATATTTACTACTAGTATAGAAAACCTTTATATTTTAAAGTGACAAATCACAGAAATGATTGTAGAATCAATCAATCACCAAAATCCACATTCGAAGACGTGAATCAAATCCAAAGAAATCGATACCGAATCCATCAAAATGGATATTCTCAAAAGTCCCGAAAAAGAAGTCATCAAAGTCGACAAAGGTGATAACAACTAAAAGGATCAACAAAAATCGATAAACAATGGTAATTCACCAAAAAGAAGTAGGCAAATATGCAATTCTAGCTATACAGCACGTTCAGTCGACTGACTGTAGAGGCCAGTCGACTGATCTAGAAACCTGAAACTTTCGGTTTCTGCAGTTAGTCGACTGACTGTAGAGGCTAGTCGACTGATCCAGAAATCAGAAACTTTCGGTTTCTACAACCAGTCGACTGACTGTAGAGGCCAGTCGACTGACTGGCACTGGAACTATTTTTCCAGCCTATCAAAATGAAGAGCAAACTCTCACAATTTGCGATCGGACGAGTTATCGGCGTTATGGGTTTATGCCAATCGACAACCCAGCCCTATAAGCTCTTCAAGACACCACCAAAAGCATGTTCATGCATCAAAGCTAGGATTTTTAGAGTTTTTTGACTTCAAACACCAAAAATTGAAATGTTCACCAAATCAATTCAAATCAAAAGCAAATGAACATGAATAAGTGTTAGGAATTCATACCTAACAACAATGATAGAAATAGACAAAGATGTGAGTTCAAAAACTCACTTTTAAACCCAAAAACACAAGAGAGAAGCTATAGAGCAAGGCAAGAACAATCACTCTTCAATTTTAACCCAAGAAGCTTCAATCTAAGCTCAAAAGAAAAACATTTCCTAAGTTAGGATTTAGGAAATTTCTGAAATTGAAGAGGAATTGAGATGGAGAAGATGAAGAGGATGCTTACCAAAGCTTCTCCTAGAGTTTGGAGCTAGAACTTGAGTTTGCAAATGAATCTAGGGCTTAGGAATTTCTAATTCCTTTTCTCTTCCCCCATTTTTCTAAAGCTTGAAGTGTTAGGAAATGAAATGAGTGAATGGAGAGGAGAGGGGGCTGAGTTAGGGTATAGGATGAGTTGGGTGAAACCCAAACCCAAGCCCAAAGCCCTAAGTGAAAAATAGCAAAATTCACTCAACTCCAAACATATCAATGCTTATACTCAAAAAGGTCACAAACGCCATTTTAGACTCAATGGAAGTGGTCTCGAGTCCCAATTCGACTGTATGCAAAAAGTAGCTTTTCGGACTTTAATCCGACTAACGATGCTATATTTAAATAAAAATATTTAAATATACAATCGTAAAATATGCGGGTTGTTACAGACTCCCCTCCTTAAAGAAATTGCATCCTCGCAATAATTAAGAGGAAAATAAAAAGTAACAACCATAAAAGCATATCAACACAAAAGAAAATTTGAAATAAGAGGTTCACCATAAAGAGCACAAATGAGTAAGTCCGGATGTGTTTGCTCGATGAATTCTCAAGATTCCCATGATAAATCCTTAGGATTTGAGGACCATTGAACTTTCACAAGAAGAACATCTTTATTTCGAAGGCGTTCAACCTCCGAAGTAATGATACGAATAGAATATTTCTCATAAGTCAAATTTGGTGAAACTTCAATTTCTTCAATTACACCGGGCTCAAGAATAAAAATCGGAATCCCTAAGGTAATTCCGTAGTAGAGAGACGTGGAAAACGTCATAAATAGCAAAAGATTGAGCCGGTAATAAAAGGCGATAAGCCACGAAACAAATACGTTCGGTGATGGGAAATGGACCAACATATCGAGGTGCTAACTTTTCCCGATCGACTGAAACGCACAACACCCCTCATAGGTGAAACACAAATGAACACAAATAAAATCTGGACCTAAAACCAGCTTCTCACCGGCTTCAAGCCAACACGAAGGAAATCGGCATGGCCTTCCGTAGAGTGCCTCGAAAGGTGTCATACCAATACAAGATTGGAAGCTATTATTGGAAGAAAAAAACTCAACAAGAGAAATATGATCTTCCCAAATTCCACCAAATTCAAGAACACATGCACGAAAGAGATCTTCAAGAATTTGATTCACACGCTCTATTTGTCCATCGGATTGAGGACGATAAGCGGTGCTAAAATTAAGCTTTGTTCCCAAAGCTTTTGAAGACCTTACCAAAATCCACTAGTAAAATAATGGATCACGATTGCTAACAATAGAAGTAGGAACTCTATCCAATTTAACAATTTCTTTGACATAGACTTTAGCCAAAAGAGGAACGATCCAAAAGAGAAAGACGAGCCTCAAGGCTACACAAATCAAATGATGAATATGAATCGGATTCACGATCTCGAATCTCACAAGTGGATAAAGTCTCGAGATCTTTCCATTCGGATATCATCATTGAAACAACTGCTAGTTGCTTTCGGCTAAGGGCATTGGCAACACGATTACCTTTTTCGGAGTACAAAGAAGATCAAGATCATAAGATGCAAGGAACTCGAGCCAATGTTGTTGACGCAAATTAAGTTCCTTTTTGAGAAAATAAATACTTCAAAGATTTATGATTGATGTAGAAAACAAATTTCTCTCCGAAAGATAACATCGCCGAATTCTAAGAGCGAAAACAATGGCCACGAGCACTAGATCATGAGTGGCATATCTAGTCTCGACAAGCTTTAATTGTCAAGAAGCAAATGCGATAACACATTCCCTCTGGCATGAGAACGACACCCAAACCAATACGACTAGTATCGGTAAAAACAATGAAGTCTTGATTCCCTTCGGGAATCGCAAGAATAAAGGCATCGGAAAAGAGTTCTCATCCTCTTACCCGAAAAGCTAAGACATTCAAAATTACCATTAACTTTATGTAATCATCTTTTTATAAAAAACTTAGGGGTCGTTTGGTTTATTTTGTATTTTATGTTTTAAGTTTTTAACATTAATTACAAAATATGAAAAGAATGAAGGGAGGTCGGAAGGGATGAAAGGAAGATTGGAGGGGACCACGAAGTGGATGGAGGAACGACGAGAGGATGAATTATTGCTCGTGCTTCCGTTATTTCTCAAAACACGAAAAATGAAAAAAATTGTTTTCTATTTTGTGTGCTAAATTCGTTTTCTAAATGATCATTTTTCACAATATACATACGTCGTGCGTATTTTTGTATGAAGGAAAACTCAAAACTAAAAAGGGTAAACCAAACATAGCCTTACTTTTTAGAAGAATTTAGTGTGTTTGAATGTCTCATCATAGCGTTTAGGAGATTCCTATCGATAACGTTGATCAAGCGCATCGACCAGAATTCTTAAAGCACTCAATGGGCAAAACAACACAAAATCATCTTCTATATGATAAACATGTCTCTTATAAAATTTTCAAACATTCTTTGCTCGTTTTAAGAACAAAATCCAATCATACTTGTAAATATCTTATTAAAAAGATTTGCAAGTTTTAAATTTTTGTTTTCATCCATAATCAATAAATACAAGGATGGTCTCATCGAGATACTCGTAGAATACTCGATTCATAAAATGGATGAAATAAGGTAGAAGGTTCGTCAAACCGAATGACATAACGAACCACACATAAGAATCATAACGAGTGCGGAATGCGGTAAGTGGAATGCTATCCTCCGCAACTCGTAGCTGATGAAAACCGGTGGCAAGGTTGAGCTGAAAAACCTTAGCACCTCACAATAGATTGCTTAGGTGGTAATCCTAAGACAAGCTCAAATATATTTCGGAAGATTCACAAATTACTTGAATGAGAGAAATAACATTCTCCACATCAAGTGGGTTTAAAGAATAAAATGATGCCACCGAATTTGGAAATCAAAATCATTAAAATCAATAGAAATCTGCTTAACAGATTGAGGATGTCGAAGATAGATAGTCCGCTCAGGACATAGGATATGGGCTTCATAATGATCAAGCCAATCCTTTCCCAAAAAATCAATTTCGAAGCCTAAGTAACGCATAACATGCAAATCGGCTAGAAAAGAATAATCACCTAAAATAATCTCGACATTTTCATAAAGTAAACTGAGTGTTGCGGATCCACCAACCGGATTCGCAATTCTCAGTGAAATCATCAAACCCAAAAACTTTTTTAAAGAAAAAGTATCAACAAATTCTTTTGACATAAAAGAAGGAGATGCACTCGTACCAAAAGATTTCGAATAGGAAAATTACGAAACAAAATAATGTCATCAAGGATAGAAGGAGAAATACCTTGACCACGAGAAGTGTCACTAGGAGCCTGCGCAACATTTAGCTTTCCCTCTCTCTTGCTTGGAAGTTTGGGACATGAAGATAAAAGATGACCCGCACTTTTGCAATAACGACAGAAGAGAGGTTTCGGACACCTATTAGCATAATGGTTCATGGAACCACAATTGTAGCATTGACCACGGCTAGAGGTAGGAGTCTTTGCTACCGGAGTTTCTTGTTTCCCTTTCTTGTTGGGATTGGGGCCTTTGAACTTTATAGGCCTCTTCATGTTATTGTTGAAGTTCTGTTTGGCACCCACAACTTCAACATTACTTTCATTATCGGCCTCTTCAAGTCGAAGAGCGATATCAATAAGCTGATCAAAAGAAACTTCTAGTTTCAGAAGCAAAGGCTTTATAAGGTTCTTATTCAACCCATAGACGAACCTCTGATTTTTCTTCAATGGTGTATTAATATACTCGACCTCATATTTAGAGAGAGATTCAAAAATGCGACGTAATCCGTCACAGAAGATTCACCTTGAACAAGGTCAATAAAGCATCGGGCTAAAGTTACTTTTTCAGCCTCCAGTACAAACTTCAATTCGAATCTTTCCCGGAATTGCTCCCAAGTAAGATCCGCTTCGATAATTTCAGAAATCAAAAGCTCATACCAATCTAATGCTCTTTCTTGGAGCATGCTAGAAGCCACTTGGACTCGAAGTGAATCAATAAGATCCATGCTGGAAAAGATGCGATCGCATGATCTAAGCCAAGCTTGGATTTCTATAACATTTTCGGATCCCTTGAATGGCCTTCCACCCAAAGCGGTATAATCTCTGCACAAGCGTGCAAACCCAGATTTAGGGTGAGTTGGCGCTGGAACGGGTCCGACAGCTTGGGCATTGTTCACAAGATCTAAAAGTTGTTGAGCTGACATAAATACTCCATCCTGAGGAGTAGCACTAGATTGACCGGCGCTGGGATGGCCAGGTCTAACCATTTCTCTTCTCTAAGAAAGAAAGAAAGAAAGAAGAGGAAAAAGGTTATTCTCAAAATGAATATCAAACAAACTTGATTGATAAAATAAGGCATCATAAAAGAAAATAGGATAGAACGGTACGAAGACTCGAATTAAATCCTATGGCACGATTCCTAAGAAAGACTTAGGACATTGATCCTTTCTAGATTATTCTACATTGTTCCGAAGTTTGGCTCCGATACCAAGCTGTGATGCCCCACCTCTATACTCACGCTAGCCAAGGACACTACGATGTAATGCCGTCGACTAGCATGAAGAATAAGGCTGTTGAGGAGCGACCATCTGTGTAATTGCTTTGTGCGAGTACCGATATGTCGGATAATATAACTTACATTTCATTTCAAGAGGAAATCTGACATATCAAATACAAACTCAAAGCTACCACACAGTGGCTATGAGGCCTTTAGAAACAAATATAGAAATAAACATAACACAAATCAGTCATAGATATTCATATCACAAAGGCGGAATCATATATGAATATAACACATAAAAGTGTACATCAAAGTAGTCGTCAAACAAGATCCACTACATCACAAAAGAATAGATACATGTGCTAGACAAAAGAATAATTATACATAAAGAGTCTATATCTCAAATGTATAATAACAAAAACTACTAATCTAAAGTAGTTAGCCAAAGAATCAGATGATAATCCCTGATAGGAAGTCAAGCGGAAGCACCTGTAATATCTCGGTCTGACCCGAGTATTATTTAAAAAGAAAATAATAAACGGATCGGTCTAGCTATAATTATCATATATAAAATGAGATAGAAGATGAGATATAACAAAAACGTATGATAACAATAATAACATATGGTGACATGTATACTTTAAACAACATCAAAATCATACAATATCTCAAGAATCTCAAAGCACCAAAAAGAATGTCATATTCTTTATTTTATTCACCAAACCACAAATATATTGACAAACATATCATTGCCAATCACGAAAAGAGGTGAAACACAAATTCTAGAAATCATCAACTAGAAATCCAGAAATCACAAAGGGGGAGGCCTATCACAAACGGGAGCATGAAAACTGACCAACTTGTGTATCACAAATGGGTCACTATCCCATAGTCGCTAACCATAGAGCCGGTGCAACAACGTAGTACAATAACGGTACGCCCGATGAACCTGATACTCAAGTGATTCGGAACAACGACGTATTACAATAACGGTACGCCCGATGAACCTAATAAACTAAGACAACGACGTAGTACAATAACGGTACGCCCGATGAACCAAAAAGCCGGGACATCGATGTAGTACAATAATGGTACATCCGATGAACCAAAAAGCCGAGACATCGATGTAGTACAATAATGGTACATCCGATGAACCAAAAACCATAAAAGAGCATGGGTCGCTATCCCATAAAGGAATGAGACAAAGCTCAATAAAATGAGGTACAGTCCCCTACGTGGACAAAGAGACATCGCACATTGCTAGTCTAAACCACAAAATGATCATTATATATCAATAAAAAGTGTGAATTACACTAAGCTAGTAAATAGATGAGTTTAGCATCATGTATAATAACCACTGGCTTAACTTAAATATTTACGAACAAATTGTAGATTTCCACTCTTAAATTGTCACAAGAGTTTCAATCGAACAAGTCAAAGAATTAACCGACGAAGTAAACACAAGCGTTCCATACCACTTGTTTTGCCAAGCCGTTTAATTAGATTTTCTCATATGAATGAGGTAAAGGTTTGTATATACTAATAGATTGGAAAACGGTTTTGAAAACAAGCTTTATATATAAAAATAGAGTTGAAATCATCTTTGAAAAAGAGTTTGAATATTTACTACTAGTATAGAAAACCTTTATATTTTAAAGTGACAAATCACAGAAATGATTGTAGAATCAATCAATCACCAAAATCCACATTCGAAGACGTGAATCAAATCCAAAGAAATCGATACCGAATCCATCAAAATGGATATTCTCAAAAGTCCCGAAAAAGAAGTCATCAAAGTCGACAAAGGTGATAATAACTAAAAGGATCAACAAAAATCGATAAACAATGGTAATTCACCAAAAAGAAGTAGGCAAATATGCAATTCTGGCTGAGACAGCAGGTTCAGTCGACTAACTGTAGAGGCCAATCGACTGATCCAGAAACCTAAAACTTTCGGTTTCTACAGTCAGTCGACTGACTGTAGAGGCCAGTCGACTGATCCAGAAATCAGAAACTTTCGGTTTCTACAGCCAGTCGACTGACTGGCACTGGAACTATTTTTTCCAGCCTATCAAAATGAAGAGCAAGCTCTCACAATTTGCGATCGGACGAGTTATGGGCGTTAGGGAAATATGCCAATCGACAACCCAGCCCTATAGGCTCTTCAATACACCACCAAAAGCATGTTCATGCATCAAAGCTAGGATTTTTAGAGTTTTTTGACTTCAAACACCAAAAATTGAAATGTTCACCAAATCAATTCAAATATAAGCAAATGAACATGAATAAGTGTAAGGAATTCATACCTAACAACAATGATAGAAATAGACAAAGATGTGAGTTCAAAAACTCACTTTTAAACCCAAAAACACAAGAGAGAAGCTATAGAGCAAGGCAAGAACAATCACTCTTCAATTTTAACCCAAGAAGCTTCAATCTAAGCTCAAAAGAAAAACATTTCCTAAGTTACGGTTTAGGAAATTTCTGAAATTGAAGAGGAAATGAGATGGAGAAGATGAAGAGGATGCTTACCAAAGCTTCTCCTATAGTTTGGAGCTAGAACTTGAGTTTGCAAATAAATCTAGGGCTTAGGAATTTCTAATTCCTTTTCTCTTCCTCCATTTTTCTAAAGCTTGAAGTGTTAGGAAATGAAATGAGTGAATGGAGAGGAGAGGGGGCTGAGTTAGGGTATAGGATGAGTTGGGTGAAACCCAAACCCAAGCCCAAAGCCCTAAGTGAAAAATAGCAAAATTCACTCAACTCCAAACATATCGATGCTTATACTCAAAAAGGTCGCAAACGCCATTTTGGACTCAATGGAAGTGGTCTCGAGTCCCAATTCGACTGTATGCAAAAGGTATCTTTTCGGACTTTAATCCGACTAACGATGCTATATTTAAATAAAAATATTTAAATATACAATCATAAAATATGCGAGTTGTTACAGAAGTACTCCTCATTGAGTGACTCATTACAACCCCAGAACAAATGAGGAACTCCTGCTAGAGTCTCTCAACATGATCGATGAGAAGCATGTTGAAGCTGACCTATGAGCAGCCACTCATCGAAAATGAGTCGCCCGATATTACAACACCAAGGTCAGGAGTCTGATCTTCTGAAATTGGCGATCTCATTCTCAAACGAACTTTCCAGGACCCATGAATATGGGCCCAAGCTGGGAAGGTCCATTCTCAATTGAGCGTAAGCTTGGAGATGGAACATTTAAGCTGGCAACCGTAGACGGAGTTTCACTTTCCCAAGCATGGAATAGGGAACATTTGCGATGCTATTTCACTTGAAATCTAACTTTCTGAATATCTAGTCAAATTTTATGTGACTAGGCAGAATTTGTTATTTCCTATGTATATAAAATGAAATGACTTCCTGAATTTGTGACTCTCTCTCTGTCTAACTATAAAGTTGTAAACCATAGTAAATGTGAATGAATCTGCATATGCATAATGCAGCTATACAAATATCCATAGTTATGTACCAAATGAACTTCTACAGTCCATGATCAGGCCCTTAAAGTAAACCACCCTCGGCGTCTGGAGATAGATGCCAACCAACTCTTTCAACACCTAACTGGAGGGTAAGAGTATAAACATTCAAAGGCAGAACAAGACAATTCATCCTCACAGCTCATGCTCGTAGTTTGGCGGAGCACCCACACCTTGTCCAAAGAACAACAAGGCGAAAAATCAGCACCCAAAGATAGGCGGGGGCTTATATGAACTTCAATCAATGCTCGAAGATAGGCGCAATTGAGCATGAGTATCCTAGATGAGAGTGTTTAAATCACTGTCTTAAGTGGTTAACTCTAACCAACGTCCAGAATTCAGCATGATCAGGAAATGCATTCCAAAGATGGATGTTTAAATTGTCATTCGAAGATGAATTGCTTCGATTGATGCTCAGAGTTAGGCGCATTCGCATTCGAAACGTCCTTGAAAAGGATGTTCAAACTACCTTTCCAGGTGATTGGAATTCGACCAAGTTCTAGAATCAAACATGATCATGCAACGGCACATGAAGATGGGTTACCTAATGATCACCTCTCACTCGGTGAAATGACAATAACATCGATTTCTATCCCTAGTCGGGTGGGACTAGACTGGTACACAACAAAATGGACTAATAACTTAGTCTAATAGTGATGATGAGAAGTAGTACGGGAACACATGAACGAGATGGTAAGTGCATTTCTCAAGACTTAAGCAAATTCACAAAAGAATTGAACAGAACTAAAATTCTTTATTATTCACATCAAACAAAGCTTAAAGAAAGATGCAAATTTTATTAACATTGAACCAAAAAGCAAAATATAGGGACCGAACCCATATAAAGCCGGCTTAAAACAAAACAAGTCCTACAACCGTACAATCAAAAAGCAGAAAGCAAACAGATGATCATTTCTTGTGCTTCTTCTTCTTTTTCTCTTCCTTAGAAGATTGTGCCTGGGCCCTTCTAGTATTTTCCTGCTCCTACCCCCGCCTCCATGGCACTTAGGTTGGGTGCTCTATGAAGACCCGACTAGTGCACCTTGAGTACTTCCGGGCATGGAAAGAGTAACCGGGACAAAGGTAGTCTTGCCAGGTAAAACTATTGATAAATGAGGAGGAATGAATTCAACTGGATCCTTCTTAATCTTCTTAGCCAATAATAATTGAGTTTGGAACAACTCTTGCATGCTGGGCCCTAAAGAAGGATAAGAAGTTCCAATTACAACAACATCCTTCTTAACTTGGGTTCCAAGCAGGTCGGTAGTCATCTCCTCTTCCAAACCATAAATTATTTGCTCGCCCGAGCCTTGTGTATCACCAACTGGAATGCTTGGGATTGTCCCAGAAACAGTTACGGTAGTTGATTCAATTGTTGTTGCTTGTTGACCTGACTAGGAGCCATCTTTCGAGAGGCTGGCAATCATGGCCTGAACTGAAATTTCAGAAAGACGAAAGGAGAGATTAGCAACGTCGACTGGTGTTATGCATACCTTCTCAAATACAGGGGAGATTTGTGAGATACCTCTGCCAGGTTGAGACTCGACGTGAGCAGGAGTGCCATTGCAATTTCCCTTTAGAATAGGGGACACAATGGTCGTCTTTGGCATTCTAAGAGCATTCGGACTGTACGGGGGATCCAACGGAGCAATGGAGGCAACTGGGAATCTGGAAGTGAGACCCGTAGTATGATCTTGAGGTGTAGTTCCAGAGCCTTCACCTTGGTCTTTTCTAGATCATGGTAGTCAATCCGGATGTAAAATGAGCTCACTAGCTCTAAGCGCTTCGATATCATATGGACTTAAAATCTCACGCTCCAACTTTACCAGATTCACCTCACCTCCTTCTAGAGCATGTTGTTCCTCTCGCATGATATGTTCCCACACTAAAGCTAGAGCTCTGGGATAATCTTTTCCAAGCCACTCCAAGTCTTTGAACTTAATTACATTGGCATTATAGTTGATAATGAGCGGCTCAAATCTGTCATTGATCCATTTCTCTACAGCTGCAACTGATTTGTCTATGTTTTTAGCACGAGCCAGCGCATCATCCTATTCCTTACATGCACCCAGCAACTACTCGCAATAGTTATGAGCTTGCATAAGAGCGTCATCTTTCTCCTGTTTCTTCTTCTCAAATTGCTCTTTCACGCTCTCATGTTGCGCTTTTAACTCTGGCACTTCTCTTGCTAGGTGCTCTTTTTCTTCTATTAGAAGATGATTTCTATGGTCATCGGATTCGACCTAGCCCAAATGATCTTTCCTCTCCCATTCGATCGCTTCAGTCAAATCTTTGACTTTTTGTTCAACCTCTTCCTATGTCTTCTTTAAATCGATAATTTTTGTGTCAAGATAAGCGATCATCTCCTTGTCTTAGTTAGCTGCACGCTCCAACCCCCGAGCTTCAACTCTCACTTTCTCGACATATTCAGAAATCTACTCTGATTATCTCTTCCATATGAAATATTGGTCATAAACATCACCAACATAAGCCATAGTCTGGCCTTTAACCTTTGGCGACATCTCCTTTAGATTGGATGAAATTAATGCCTTTAAAACAATTTCTGGAAAGCATTACTTTAATTAAGCTATCAAAGGGTTGGATACGATCTATTGCTCCATTGTTATAGCTAGAGGCTCAATAGCCTTCTTATCAGCCCTATAGCGACGAGAGGAGTTAGTGGCAGCATGCTTTGATGATTGCTCAAATTGTCAGTGGGTACGAGAAGGCACCATTTGCTTTATGGTGTTAGGAGCCAAAGTAGCTATACGAGAGACATCCTCAAGTGAAATGTCACCAGGTTGTTCAGAATATTTTTCCCAGCTTCTAGGCAAAGGCGACCTTGATCTATGCCTTGAAGATGAATCATGTGAATGATAGCCCTGTCTCGCCCTTCCTAATCCAGGTTGGAGTGCTTACTGGTGTTTGAATCCTAGCCGGTGCCATGGGAGCATGTTCGCAAACCGCATCTCCTTTGATGAACCATTTGGTCCTCAAGGGAATCAAACATACTACGATGCTCTATTGAACCTAGAGTGATACCGAAACGAGTCAGCTTTAACATGATAAGACATGGTGTGGAATAAGCAAAGTGATGTGCATGTGTATGCGTGTCGTATTGTCTCCCTGATAGACCATGGGCTTGAACTTTGCTGACGGGAGTGATCTCCCCTACATGAGTGTTAGGCAAGTCACTCTGTATACAAATAGGGAAGTCAAGACACCCGAGGCTTATGTCATCTAGATTGAAAGAACTAACATCATCCGAAATCGGCTCAAAATTTACATATGGGTCCTCCAAAGTCTGGACATGTGTCTCTTCCACCACCGTGGTCGGTGGAGGTCGCGTCATATACTGCATGGGAAGGATCCTTGTCTTAGGATGCTGCTTCAAAAGCAAACCTTGATCATCATCACCATCATTATTAGGAGACTTATGTCCCATTTCAACATCATCATGGCCTGCTTCACCACCTTTACCTTCCTCAACATGTTGTTGAACTTCTTCGGTGTCAATTACTGGACTCTGGACTGGGGGCATGACCGAATCCCCCGTTGGGTTCGATTCCAAGCGTTTCCTCGGGTCGGCGTTCGGACTGAGTTCGGTCTCGGCTCCTACCACGGCCGCTTCTGTCGTTAGCTTCTTCAAAGAAGGAAGATCTTTGTTGCCTTTGAGATCCTCCGGACTGGGACTCACCCCATGATTCAGTGTTGCGGTTGGACTCTTCAGCATCCCTTAAGCGTGACATGAGTTGGTCCACCAAGGCTTCCTGTTGGGATGTGAAGCGGTTAGTCACTTCAGCCACAACCCGGTCTAGATCTGCCCTAGTAATTGCTACCGGCTGTCCCGTGGCAGGGGTTGTCGGATTTGCCTGACCTTCATTTGGTACTGCTGTTGGAATGGGATGATTTACTTGATCTGTGACCACTGGATCTGGAACACTGCTAGTTGCGATGTTCTTTCCTTTGTTAAAGTCTTTTTTCTGCCTGGGAGGCATGTTTTCCAAGCAATGAACGACACTGTTAGAAAGAAGGTTAAGTGGGAGAAGCTAAAGCTTCGAGCTTCCCTTTCTCAGTGAAAGCACCAAAAATGTTTGCACAAAAAATGGGCAAACACCTCCAAGTCGTATGATTTAGTTGATTTTATGTTGTTTTTAGTGATCTGGGTGATTTATGCAAATATATGAAAAGCAGGGACTAAACTGTAAAAGACACACAGATTTATAGTGGTTCGGCCAGAATGTGCCTACGTCCACTTTATATGTTATTCTCCTTTACTGTTCAGATTACAAGTACAAAGCTTTGATACAAGTATATGAAAGTTGTTTGAAAGTTCTATCCGTGCTTGAGCTCTCAAACTTGTCCGCCATTATTGTACCCTTCCCCTCTATTTATAGAGTGAGGCTGGGAGTAGGGGTTCTGGATGTATATAGCTGCTGTTGGGCCTGGGCTGCTGCAATCTGGCCTGGCAATGTTGGTTCGGCAACGCTTTGGCTCGGTAGTAGGTAGTTGGAGTTGAGGCCTCGGTTCGGTAGTACTTTGGCTCGGTGGGACTTTGGTTCGGTAATGAGTTGGTTCGGTGGTAGTGCATGTAGGTTGGACTGGTTCGGCAAGGCCTTGGAGACATGTTGGTTCGGTGGTGACCTCCCCCGCTTCTTTGTTCGGCAGTGGATGGAGGTAGCTAGTTCGGTAGTGTATATCTAGCTTTGATTCGGTAGTGTGGTTCGGTGATGAGAGGGGAGTGGAGTTGGGATTGATTCGGTGGTCTCGGTCCGTTGGGAATTCGTCCAACATTTGCCCCCCAAAGTGGGGCATATGCCAGCATATGTCTCGCTTTGTTTTAGTTCATTCGGTTTCAAGTGTCGAGCCGGTTGGTTCGGTCGTCCATGTTTGCCTATAAGTATGGGCTTCATGCTTTTGTTTACCCTTTATCGTTTGAGATAGCCGAACCAATCGAGTATCGGATCAAACTTGACTGTTCGAAACAGCCGAATCAACCAAGTACCGGATCAAACTTGACTGTTCGAAACAGCCGAATCAACCAAGTACTGAATCAATTTTAATTGTCGAACCAGGTGAGTTTTCTTCTACCGAATGATCTTGTATGACTGGGTCACCGAATGGGATCATAGAGTCATGAGTGTCGAACGAATCCTTGGCCTTGAACTCCCGAATGACTGTGGGGACTACGATTGCCGAATGAACCACTTGCCTTGTTATACCGGATGTGTTTATGTGCCGAATGAATCACTTGCCTTGTTATACCGGATGTGTTTATGTGCCGTATGAATCACTTGCCTTGTTTATATCTCTACATCCCTTGTTCTAACAATGTGCTTTCTTGTGTTGCAGACAATGTCTCATAAAGTAGAAACCCATTCCGACAAGAAGAAATCTATGGACAGAAGAGAGTCCCCCGTCGTGCCCCCAGTTCAGCCGAATCTAGAGCAACGTGGACCCACCCCGAGATCGCTAGTGGATGGGTACGGTCCTCAAGAGCTCCTGAACTCACCGCCTGACTGCTTTCCTAGCTCCCTCAAAGATGAGCAGCTCAATGCTATTTCTCGCTCTTTTGGGATTGACAGAGCGCGTATGCTGTTGCCAGGGGAAGGAGTGATGCCATATAATCCCCCCGAAGGATATTTCGCTTATAGTAGGTACCATTGTATGTGTGGGGCCATTCCCCCGATTAATGCTTGGATAGTCAGCTTCATCACCTACTTGAAGGTGGCTCCATTCCAGCTTCAGCCTAACTCCTACGCCATCTTGGTGAGCCTGTTTGTTATCTTCCAGAGGAGATACGGGCGTCCTCCTTCCAACCGGGAAATCCGGTATCTGTACAACTTAAGAGGCTACAAGAAGGGGTCTCCGTATATTAGCTTGGAGTCGGCCGTGTCCTTCAAGCCAGTCCTGGATTTATATTCAAAGTTCAGCATGTTCAAGAAGGAATGGTTTTTCATCAAAGATGACTCTGTTTCTATCCGTCGCTTCACCTCTGGCTGTAAGTTGAAGCTTATTTATAATTTCCGTTCTGACCGCAATGCTTCTTCTTATGTGTTTTTATTTCTTGCTAGCGATAGGTGGCTTTGCGGTCATGGAGAACGATCGCCTGGTTCAGATAGCTGCGGAAATAGAAGCCATTTCGGGAAGGGATAGGTCGGCCTCTTACTTGATCAGGAAAGCTACACTTCTGGGGCACAACCTGATTCTACCACATCAGTCCGTGGTCAAGCAGAGAGACACGACAGAGGAGAGGGCTGCCAAAGCTAAAGGAGGGGCTACGGCGAAGAGCAGCAAAAGGAAACCCTTCTCGAAGCATCCAATTGCTGGGGGGAAGAAACTTAAGAAGTCCGATGGACCCTCCCCCAGCATATGTCAAGATGTCCCGGAGGAGGAAGATGTGGAGGAGGAAAGAGGCAAGGATGAAGGAGGTGAGGCGGAGAGTGGAAGTGGTGGAAAAGGTGATGGTGATTGTCATAGCGATGATGGTGGCGACGGACAGAGCGGTGGTGGTACTGGGGCTTTGTCTTCTAAGCAAGCAGGTGTGATCTAGGAGTGGATAGATGATGATCTCCGTCTAGCTTTTGAAGGGTCGGAGGAAGGATCGGTTTTAGTGGAGAGGCCTAAGAAAGCTGACAAGGCCGAGATCGATGCTGATTCTTCTAAGAGCGCTTCAGCTAAGGCAATTCCTGCGATTCAAGGTGAATTTTCTGCCGACTCCATTTATGATAAGGATTTAGAAGTATTTTACGGCCTGCTCCCATCCTGGAATCAGATTCAGGACTTATTGCAGTATCCCACGCCTCCCCAGGGTTTGTATAACAAATGCGTCATCTTTTTTTTCAACTTGATGTATTTCTTAAATTATAGCTCAATGTATGCTCGTAACACTTGGCTTTTATTACAGGAGCGGGTAAAGTGGCCAAGGTGTTAGATGTTCGGCACCGTCTTGAACAGTACAAACTCCTCAAGGCTTCTACTAAACCAAAGCCTCCGACTAACGGTCCTGGAGATGTAGTCGGCTACCGTCCCTTTCTTGGAGTTATTGAAGAGGATATTCAAAGGAAGAAGAGGAGTCGCTCCTTGTTTGAATCTTCACCTGGTCCTCTGCCCCCGACCCAGCCTCTTCAGGATGTCACGGAGGAGAATACTGAGCTTATTCCTTCCCCGCACCCGTCTGAAAATCCTACTGTTACCCCGATAGATCACCCTGGTTTGGCTCGTAATCCGTTCGCGGGTCATCCGGATCTGGATCCGGGTTCTCACGATATTTCCTTCGATGAGGCTACTAGTAAGCACCTTCTTCCTCGTAATCCTATGGTAAGGGTGCTTGATGAGGCTAAGTCCCTGGACCTTAATTTGCTTACCACTCGGGTCACAACTTTGGGGGACGAAGCTAAGGCAAAAATCGACCGGGTTGCTGAGGAAGCCAGAAAGCTGATGGGGCATCATGCCCGACTGGCCAAGGCCGGAGAAGAAATTGGGAGTGCTAATATTCGACTGCGGTTAATAGTTTCCGACCAGGCCAAGCAGCTCGCTGATCAGGCCATCTAGATCTCCCAGCATGAGGCCGCCTCCAGGCGACTAAAGAAGACCATGGAAGAGGCTAGCAGAGCAGAGCTACGGAAAATGGAAGCTACATGTAAGGAACGGATTGACATGGCGATTGCAACGGTGGATGAGGTTCGGAAAGCGGATCTCGAGCAGATACAGGAGTTGTTCGGGAAACTTGAAGCCGCAGAACTTGCTCAAACCAGGCTGAAGGAGGAGATGGATGCGATGAGGAAAACCTTCCCGGCTGACTGCGCGCGATACCGATCGGAGAGGGATGCTGCCATTGCAAAGTTGTTGGCTTCTGAGGACCGAGTAAGGGAGTTTGAGGAGAACGAGGGGATAATGGATGAGATGCTTCAGGATATATACTTTTGCACTTGGAAACAGGGCAACTTATCTTGGATGGATGATTATCCCCGAGTCATGGCCAGGATTTATCTCCGGGCTATGGAGGAGGCTAGGTCTGATGCAGATAAGGAGGGTGGCGTGGCCTTTAGAATGGATGTGTTTATGGCTCAATTCACCAAGGAGGAGAAGGTGGCGGTGAAAGAAGGTATGCGGCTGCTCGCTGCTGAGGAGGTTGGTGTGCAGTTGGAGGATGATGATCAGGGAGCAGATGTTGGTAAATCTCCCCTATTAGCTTTTCGTAACTTGGTTGCTTATTATTAATGAATTCTTTCCTTGATCGGACAGGCGGGACCTCTGGAGCACCAAATATCTCTGGTCAACATGCTGAAAGTTCCCACTCCGTGGCTAAGGAGATTTCGGAGGGCCAGCAGGACAAGGGTGAAGCTCCGATGCAGCCGACTCCTTAACTTGACCTGGATATCTTTTTGTTTACTTGACATTGCTGTCTACGTTAGTCTCAGAGCAGTAGCGTAACTTTTAGGTTGTAATTATGTTACTTGTAATAAACGACTTTATTCTTGGCGTGTAATTTTTAACTTAAGCTGATTCTGTCGTGTTTGAACGCTTTCGTTATTTTTGATGTGTTGCATAAGAAGTATAGCTGTGCATATGCCTGTGATTCTATCGGGTTTGATGTCAAGTTCTTGCTTAAAACGTAATTTCATATCTTGCAATGTTAATGTGATGTGTGAATAAATTATAGCTACGTATTTATACACGAAGAAGGAAGTACCGCCCTTCGTGTTTTAGTTGTAGATGGCAGCACTGAATATCTTGTGTGACCGAGTATGGAATGCAGCCGAGTGTCCAGTTGTGAGCTCCTATTCCCATTAGCGAGTGTCTCCTATTCTGTGTCCTGTACTTTAGGGATCGTTATAGAGGATAGGAGGAAAGTTCTTTAAATAAAATTGACATATGAGAAACAATAAAACTTCCAATCACGGAAGGCCTTCGATGTGCTTAAGTTCGTGGCAAACGGGTTTTGTAGTCACTTTCCCTAGCTGTGGGTCTTGGAGACATTTGTTACCCATCTTACACCTATGCGGGGAGTTTATCTTTTTTACCACAGCTGTACTTAAGACACTCGGAGACGAGATCGCGCACAGTAATTACCCGGGCCATTATGGCCCGTAATCGTGGGTATTATTCGATTTACCATGGCCGGCTAGCGTGGGTGCCGATCGTCAACCGTGAACTACCCCTGGCTGGCCACACCTTATGTTGGGGCTTAAAGTAGGCTCACGGTTTCCGGCGAGCCGAACGCCGTAATGAGCTGCCTCGGCTATAGTCGGCCTTCTTGGTGGCTTATAATCGGCTCATTACAGTTGGCTTTAAGGGCCGACCGCGAGCAATGAGTTAACTCGCAGCAGAGGGATGCTGGAGCAAAAGTGTCTCATTAGCGAGGGCATAAATTCGCATAGTACCTGTTAGGTCTTGTCCAGGTGAGGTTGCGCCGTGATGTGTCTTGAATGGGAATGTCATTACACAGGATTTTGTTCAACAGAAAAGGATAAAGTTAACAAGCAGCCAAGATATAAAGGAACAAGTTAAAAAGAGACAAGTTTTTTAAAGTGGTTCGGCACGAAAATGCCTACGTCCACTGATTCTCTTTGTTAATTCACTTCATATGGGCAGTACAAGTTAAGAAAAGTATTGACGAAGGTGTTGGATGTTCCATGCCCTCTGGAACACCTCCTCGTCCACTGTTGACAAAATATAAGCTCCATTGTGGAGATCTTTATGAATTACATATGGTACGTCCCAGATTGGATCTAGCGCTCCGGGGCGCGGAAAGATTCGCTTGAGGACAAGATCTCCTTTTTGTAAGCTACGATGCTTGACTTTGGAGTTGTATTGCGTTGCCACTTTTTGCTTGTGAGCTGCTGCTTTGAGGGCTGCATCATTTCTTCTTTCCTCAATTAGATCCAAAGACATGTGGAGGAGCTCTTCATTCTCTTCTGGGTTATAGTGGATCCTACGGTGGGAAGGCACTATAGTTTCAACTGGGAGCATAGCCTCCGATCTGTATGCCAAAGAGAAAGGAGTATGCCCCGTTGATGTTCTGAAAGATGTGCGATAGGCCCACAGTGCCGTAGGGAGTTCATCCACCCAAGCGCCTTTTAAATTTTCGAGTTTCTTTTTTATTAGAGTTTTGAGAATTTTGTTGACGGCTTCGACTTGTCCGTTTGCCTGGGGATAAGCTACGGATGAGAAGCTTTTGTGAATTCCGTGCTCTTGGCACCAGTTGGCGAACTCCTCACTGTCAAACTGAAGTCCATTATCCGATATGATTTTGAATGGGACTCCATACCTGCATAGAACATTTTTGATCAAGAAGTTAATAACTTTTGCTGAAGATACTTTATTTAGGGGTTCTGCTTCCACCCATTTGGTGAAATAGTCGACTGCCACTATAGCATATTTGGCCCCGCCTCGGCCCATTGGCAGTTCGCCAATCAAGTCAATTCCCCATACTGCAAAGGGCCAAGGGCTGGTCATTTGAGTAATCTCAGTTGTTGGTAGCCGCGGAATCTTAGCAAACTTCTGACATCTGTCACATTTTCTGACGAAATCTAAGGCGTCCTTGCTTAAGGTGGGCCAGAAATATCCATATCGGAGTATCTTTTTTGCCAAAGTCTGCCCTCCAGTGTGATCTCCGCAGCTTCCTTGATGGATGTTGGATAAGATTTCCTTGGCTTCCCTTCCAGCGACACACCTTAATAAGGGGTTAGAGAAGCCGCGCCGATAGAGGGTGCCCTCTTGTATTGTGTAGCGGGAAGCTTTCCTCAAGATTTTCTTGACTTCGTTACGCCCGTTGGGCAGTGTGCCACTTTTTAAGTAGTTTCGGATGGGAGTCATCCAAGGTGCTTCTTCGGTTGCAGCTATCAGATTCACTTGCTCAAAACTTGGGGTCAGTTGCTTTGAGATGGCTACTGCTCCGGAAATAGCGCCGTCTCTCATGCTAGCTTGCTTCGCCAATTCGTCGGCCTCTTGGTTCTCTTCCCGAGGGATGTGTTTGATTAAATAGTGATCCAATCGATTGAGAATCAACTTGGTCTTCTTTAAATATGTTATGAGTCGTTCTTCTCGAGCCTGGAATTCCCCTAGTATTTGATTTACAATAAGTTGAGAATCGCTATGAAGACACAAAGAATTGGCTCCGATTTCTAAGGCAAGTTCTAACCCAGCTATCACTGCTTCATACTCTGCATCGTTGTTGGTGGCAGCGAATTCCAACCTTATAGCATAGTGTAGCTTATTTCCCCTGGGAGTGATTATTACCACACCTGCCCCCGAGCCTTGTTCGTTTGATGCACCATCCACAAAGAGATTCCACTTGATGTCTTCTACTATTTTCGATTACTCCTTACCTTCGTTGGTAGTGAATTCGGCAATGAAATCAGCCATGGCTTGTCCCTTGATGGCGGTGCGAGGATGGTAGGTGATATCATATTGACTTAATTCAATGCACCATTTAAGTAGTCGCCCAGAAGTGTCGGGACGATGGAGTACCTGCCTTAGTGGTTGATCGGTCAAAACTCTGATGGAATGGGACTGGAAATGGTGACGCAGTTTCCGTGATGTGATTAGTAAACAGTACGCTAGTTTCTCAAGTTTAGGATATCTGGCTTCCGCCCCTGTAAACCTCTTGCTTACAAAATATACTGGCCGCTGCGTGTGTTTGTCTTCTCTCACCAATGCGGCGCTTAGAGCATGAGATGACACAGCAAGGTATAGGTATAGCTCTTCGCCTTTGTTCGGAGTTGAGAGTACTGGTGGTCTCTGGAGGTGTTCGATTAAGTTAAGGAAAGCTGTTAAGAATTCGTCAGTCCATTCGAATTTTCCTTTCTCTTTCTTTAGAGCTTCGAAGAAGGGGATGCATTTGTCGGTCGCTTTAGAGATGAATCTGCTCAGGGCTGCCACCTTCCCATTTAGGCTTTGCATTTCCTTTCGGGTAGAAGGTATCCTGATATCTTTCAGAGCTCGGACTTGTTCAAGGTTTGCTTCAATTCCACTGGCATGGACGATGAATCCTAGAAACTTTCCTGATGATACTCCGAAGGAGCACTTTAGAGGATTCAGCTTCATTCCATATTGGCGAAGTACTTGAAACATTTCATCCAGGTGGCTTACGTGATCGTCGGCTTCCCTTGACTTTATCAGCATGTCATCCACATAAACTTCCATAGTTTGTCCTATTAGCCCCGCAAACATCTTGTTGATGAGGCGCTGATAGGTGGCTCCTGCGTTTTTAAGTCCGAAAGGCATTACCTTGTAGCAGTACAATCCCCGGTCAGTGATGAAACTAGTGTGGTCTTGATCGGGAGCATGCATAGGAAGTTGGTTATATCTTGAGTATGCATCCATAAAAGATAAGAGTTCGTGCCCGGCTGTGCTATCCACAAGCTGATCGATTCGGGGAAGTGGGAAGCAATCCTTCGGGCAGGCGTCATTTAAGTTGGAGAAGTCAATGCATGTTCGCCACTTCCCATTAGCCTTCTTTACCAGCACCGGGTTGGCGATCCACTCTGGGTAGATGGCTTCTCGTATGAAGTCATTGGCAAGTAGGTTCTTTACTTCTTCATCGAGGGCTGCTGATCTTTCTGCCCCCATACTTCTCTTTTTCTGTTTTACTAGCGCCTTGGTAGGATCAATGTTTAGTACGTGGCATGCTATGTCAGGGGAGATTCTGGTCATGTCAGCGTGTGACCATGCAAATACATCCAAGTTGTGGCAGAGAAAATCAATGAGTTGTTCCTTCAACTCTGCTTTTAGTTGGGACCCAACTTTCAATAGTCTACTCGAGTCATGTCTGTCTACGGATACAAATTCCATAGCCTCTGCAGGCTCGGTGGTGGCCTCCTCCTCTTTGTCCCTGGGGTCTAATTCATTCAAAGGGTCGCTGGTATATCGAAGAGGAGGGGCTTTCTTTAGCTGCTATGCTTCCAAACTTTTTGTGCAGAGGGCAATCTCTACACTCTTCCCTTTATCCTTCCTGTGGTTATTGCAAAGTTCAGTTACATAGCAATCTCGAGCAATGTCCTGGTCTCCCTCTACTTCCCCTACTCCATTGTCCGTTGGAAATTTCATCTTCAGGCACCATGAGGCCAGGACAATTTGGAAGTCAAACAAGGCTGGCCTTCCTAAGAAGGCGTTGTAGGCCGAGTGGTTTTCTATCAGCAAAAATGTCTGTTTCCGCACAACGGAGCGGGGATGACTTCCAATTTCAACAAAGAGGTCCAGTCGCCCGAGGGGCATCTTCGCATTTCCTGTGAAACTGTGTAGTGGTTTATTGCAGGGAAGAACATCCTTTAATGACAGCTTCATTTTGTCAAAGGCATGCTTGAATAGGATATTCACTGAGCTTCCAGTGTCTACTAGAATTCGAAAAACCTCGGCTGGACCGAGCCGGGCAGAGATAACCATGGGATCCGTGTGAGGGTACTGCCTTCCCTCCAGGTCACGCCTACTGAATGTGATGTCTCCATTCTCTATCCGCTTCGGGTGGCGTTCTTCTATAATAGAATTGATGCATTCTTCATTGTTTCTAAGTGACTTTCCATACCTTTCCATCTTTTCCCAGCTTCCGTCGGTGATGTGTGGCCCTCCCAAGATGGTATGGACCACTATCTTCTCTTGACTGGAGCCGCTGGTGTTGCAATTTCCTCTGCCTATTTCTGGGGAGGGTAGCCTTGGGTTCTCATTGGCAGGAACTGGAGTCCTGTTCTGGCCTTTTACATAGCGTTCTAGTCTTCTTCTTCTGATGTGTTCTTCAATCAAGTCCCGGAGATGATGGCATTCGTTGGTATCATGCCCATGGGATTCGTGGAAGCGGCAGAATTTTCCAGACTTAATTACGTTATCTGATTCCTTCTTGTGCGAGGGGCGTTTGTATTTAACTTCGTCTTGAGTGGTCAGGAAGATGTTTTCGATCGTTTCATTCAACGGGGTGTAAGTGTCAAATCTCGGTCCTGGCCGATATAGACGCTTTTCTCCCTTCTTGCCCCCAGCGTTGTCTCTAGAATCATTTCTTCGAACGTCCTTTGCTACAGCGGGCGTGTTGCCATGAGCTGCCTTATTTTGTTGCCCTGTCTGCCTCTCAGTGGCAGCGTCTTCAAGTCTCATATATTTCCCAGCTTCATCGAAGAAATCGGGTAAAGTAGCTGGTTTTTCTTTGGTCAATCTTCTAGCAAATTTAGTATCCGGATGCACACCACTACAGAGGGCCATTAAGATAAGCTTCTCATCATCATCTTGGATTGCGGCTGCTGCGGCATTGAATCAGGTTAGATATTGCTGCACTTTCTCTCCAGGTTTCTGTTTGATACTGGATAAGGAATAAGCGTCCTTGGGTTGCTCCACATGAATGCGGAATTGGCTGATGAATTTTTTTTTCAACATCTCCCATGAGCTGATGGATCCTTGGGGTAGATGGCAGAACCAGGAGGTAGCTAAATTTGCTAAGAATAGCGGAAAGCATTTGCACAGCACTCCTTCTGTTGCTCCACTCATGAGCATATGCTGTGTGTATCTCTGTAAGTGTACAACGGGGTCAGAGGTTCCTTTGTAAGATTCCATTGTTGGCATTTTCCATTCTCGGGGGGTGATGGCAATTTCGATATTGCGGGCGAAAGGGCTGGTTACCCTAGCGCCTATTCCTCGGTCTCTTTGATCCCATTGGACGCACTCTCTGAACTAGCATGCCATCCTTTCATCAGAATTTGGAGCAGATAAAAATGAGTTCGGTTCTTCTCTGTGGGATTGATTCCGCCCAGATGACCTGTAGGGATGGTATTGTCTATTATTCCTAATATTTTCCAGTGGTTGTCTTTGGTCTTCTGGGAGCATGCTAGGGTCAGCTACAGTTGGCCCTTGCCTCGATCTTCCCCTGCTGGGTTCTGATCTAAGCACTTCCTCGGGTCCAACTTCATGCTGGACTCTAGCTCGGCCCCGTTCATTGGCATTTCTGTGGTTAGGCAGCATGACAGGCTTGGCTACAGTTGACCTCTGCCTGGTACCTCCCCCGTTGGGTTCGGTTCCAAGCGTTTCCTCGGGTCGGCGTTCGGACCGAGTTCGGTCTCGGCTCCTACCACGGCCGCTTCTGTCGTTAACTTCTTCAAAGAAGGAAGATCTTTGTTGCCTCTGAGATCCTCCAGACTGGGACTCACCCCATGATTCAGTGTTGCGGTTGGACTCTTCAGCATCCCTTAAGCGTGACATGAGTTGGTCCACCAAGGCTTCCTGTTGGGATGTGAAGCGGTTAGTCACTTCAGCCACAACCCGGTCTAGATCTGCCCTAGTAATTGCTACCGGCTGTCCCGTGGTAGGGGTTGTCGGATTTGCCTGACCTTCATTTGGTACTGCTGTTGGAATGGGATGATTTACTTGATCTGTGACCACTGGATCTGGAACACTGCTAGTTGCGATGTTCTTTCCTTTGTTAACGTCTTTTTTCTGCCTGGGAGGCATGTTTTCCAAGCAATGAACAACGCTGTTAGGAAGAAGGTTAAGTGGGAGAAGCTAAAGCTTCGAGCTTCCCTTTCTCAGTGAAAGCACCAAAAATGTTTGCACAAAAAATGGGCAAACACCTCCAAGTCGTATGATTTAGTTGATTTTATGTTGTTTTTAGTGATCTGGGTGATTTATGCAAATATATGAAAAGCAGGGACTAAACTGTAAAAGACACACAGATTTATAGTGGTTCGGCCAGAATGTGCCTACGTCCACTTTATATGTTATTCTCCTTTACTGTTCAGATTACAAGTACAAAGCTTTGATACAAGTATATGAAAGTTGTTTGAAAGTTCTATCCGTGCTTGAGCTCTCAAACTTGTCCGCCACTGTTGTACCCTTCTCCTCTATTTATAGAGTGAGGCTGGGAGTAGGGGTTCTAGATGTATATAGCTGCTGTTGGGCCTGGGCTGTTGCAATCTGGCCTGGCAATATTGGTTCGGCAACGCTTTGGCTCGGTAGTAGGTCGTTGGAGTTGAGGCCTCGGTCCGGTAGTACTTTGGCTCGGTGGGACTTTGGTTCGGTAATGAGTTGGTTCGGTGGTAATGCATGTAGGTTGGACTGGTTCGGCAAGGCCTTGGAGACATGTTGGTTCGGTGGTGACCTCCCCCGCTTCTTGGTTCGGCAGTGGATGTACTAGTATCAAAGCCTTGTACTTGTAATCTGAACAGTAAAGGAGAATAACATATAAAGTGGACGTAGGCATATTCTGGCCGAACCACTATAAATCTGTGTGTCTTTTACAGTTTAGTCCCTGTTTTTTATATATTTGCATAAATCATGCAGATCACTAAAAACAACATAAAATCAACTAAATCATACGACTTGGAGGTGTTTTCCCAATTTTTGTGCAAACACTGGAGTTAACCACATGAAATGCATAACCCACCGGATGAACTGATTGAATGGTGGGATGTACCCAGCCAAACGCATATATCGATTGTATGCGGTATACACAGTCGGAGGGTGATGTGCCCATTAAGGGCATGTGGGCACCAACACATCTTCAAATGGAATGCCATGTTGTTCACAAATCCTTCTAAGTTACCCCTCTTTGATTTTCGAAGCGACTAAGTCTACAGGATCATCCAATATTTCAGCATCATCAAGGGTATTCGGAGCAGCCTCAACTTCAGGACCCTCTAAAGGCTCAAGAGGAACCTCTAGGGAAGGTTGTTTAGCTTACTAATGTGTAAGCTGGGGAAGATGGTGCTAGAGTGTGTCTTGCTGAAGGAGCTATGGTCAAATTTAACTCAGTATCTGATTTGGCATATCTAGAATTTGATGGACCTATAACTAGAGCGGAGGGACGCTCGAAACGTCTATTACCCATAGCTACCAAAACTCAACATAAAAGTAATATAAAAAAGATTTAAAGTTCTACCCCCACGGTATAATGGAAAGCCCAGTGTGGTGTGATGAAAATTACAATGTTGTGAGATGTCGTGCCATATCAATGTTTGATGTTGTGCAATAGTTCATTAGGTAGCTAAGATATTATCCGAAGTGACCGTCATTGCTGACCATCCCAACGGGCTCCATGTCCTTAATCATGTGTTGGGAACACCTTGAAACTTGAGAGATTTCATCTGTAACTGCTTTGGTTCTTGTTGTTTTGCAAAATCTCTTAAGTATATTAAAGAAAGAAATTCACCAAGGGTTGGATCAATACCGATCCATACCCTTGGATGAAATTTTTGCCTTTTTCCTACTTCACCCCCTAGTCCAAGCATGACCAACGATGCAATGACCACCCAAGCTTGTCACCGGTCCCGCCGCCTATTGAAAAGCTTTAGATCTCGAAAATGGCACTCGATTCAAATAAGGGATTGGACTCAAGTGATGGATTAGGTTCGATCCTAGAAAGTCGGACAACAACAACCAAGTGACGAACAACATCGGTGACGATAAAGATCAGGTGGCTACGTCGTGGGTTTTAATTCGAGGGCAGGGAGTTTTAATGGCGGATGGAGCTAGAGAGCAATGGAAGAAAAGTAAGAGGAGACAAGTGTGGAAACGGGCTATATGGCCCCCAAACCCAATAAAATAGGCAACTATCTCGCTTATTCTCAAGTGTTGGATCGGTACCGAACCACAAAATAAATGTGTGCATGTGCATGAGTGCATGGGATTTCACAAAAATGTGCATGAACATGGAATCGGAACTTGGTAGATAGTCTAAGTGCATATGCATGTGCATAATCAACTCTTAGCAACGAAAGTCACAAAGCAATGAATTCAAACCTTAAGAATTCAAAAATGGAACCTGCTTGGAGCTACTAAATTAAAAGTGACGGACTATAAGAGCATGCTCCAGTTTTATAGTGTTAGCGAAACATCGCAATGAACAACCAAAGACACTACACTTTATCGAAATGGTCTGTAGAAAGTATGACAACCATTCGAAGCATGCATTAAAATCCGTTGTGACAATCCAAACTTGTCTCAGTTCAAAACACATCGTATTGGAAACAAGATATACTTTGGAGGGTAAGTGTTATCCAACCTTTTGGCCAAACAGTGTTTAGACGAGCTTGATGGGTCGGACTTGAAAGTTATCAAGACAAGAAACCTAGAGAGATAGCCAAAAAGCCCAGAAGCCAAGTACAACCAAGATCATAAAGCAAAACAAGAGCCATCATTAAAAATCGACGGCTCGAATCCATTGAAGTGATGTAGATCGGTACCGATCCATAAAACTCCACCAAACCTCCTCTGCTCTTAAGTCATGGTGATAGAAACCCATTTCAAGCCTCAGTGGATGGATCACATGTGCCATGCCTTCGAACATCCCGAGTACCTGAAATCAGGAACTCCATTCCTCTACCAAATCAACTTGTTGACCTAGAAACAAGCTTCTAACAGAGCAATCAAGATGGGAAATATGAAGCTAATGGTAAAACACACCTAAACAAGGCAATGGAAGAAATCCATAAGGCAATCTTATGGATCGGTACCGATCCATGCCTATGGATTGATACCGATCCATCATAGTTGTTGACATGGCCATGTTTTCTCGAGCTTAACTGCTACTGGACATGAGGAACGTCATGAAAATCGTAGAGGAGCAAATCTCGGCGACCTACGACTATAAATAGAAGGTTATGAGTCATTTTGACGGACCTTTTTGCTTGTTTACTAATTTCTTGCGATTCTCTTGTAATTTCAAGGATCCATATCGATCCATACGAACATAAGTTGTAAATAGCTTTATAATCAATAGAAAAGCTAAGTGGACGTAGGCATCAGTTGACCGAACCACTATAAACTCTGTGTGGTCCATTTTTCCTTCATTTTCATTTACTATTCTTCATTTTATTCTCTACCTAAATCTCTTGGGTGTTTGTGTCATATTTTGGTATAAATAGTCATGTTATTTACTTTTACCTTAACAATCTTGCATTCAAATGCTTAAGTATCAGCCCACAAATACTAGTGAATGATGTTAAGTGCTGATTTTAGGTATTTAAAAGGTCAGCCGTAACAAATCATACTTGGAATATGGTGCTGCTTCCTTCTAATAAGAGAGCAATTGGATGTATATGCATCTATGGGGTGAAAGACGACAATAATAGTGATTTGACATAAAAGGCAAGGTTATAGCAAAAGGGTATGTTTAGATGAAGAACTGGGTATCATGACATATATTTTACAATAAGTAGGCATTCTTCCATTCACATTCTTCTGCCATTAGTTGCTTATTTTTCTATGAAACTTGAGCAACTAGATGCCAAAATGATCAGGGACGGATGCAAGGCCAAGACTACCTGGGCTATAGCCCAGGTCAGTATTTTGCTAAACACATTATAATCACTGTTATCGATCAAAACATAGAAGAATGGACTACATTGCTATGAAAACTGACGCAGCGGATAATTCAAAACAATGTAGATCGGTGAAAGTAGCAGTCGATGGATTGATGAATGCTGAATTGCCCGAATTCGTTGATCCGAAGATACCGAACTCTAGCTATCTCGAACTCGTTGATCGCGCACGATGCCGGGTTCAAAGATCTTCAATTCTTCAAGCGTTGATCAAGCGCACTTGATTCCGCGAATCGGCTTCTACAATCGTTGAATCGAGCGCACTCGATTAACCGAAAGAGGAGATAGGAGATTACACTCAACTACCAATTTGGAATGAAAGCACAAAGCAATCAAAAGAGAATTTTATTCAAAAATCAACAACCTTTACAAATGACTTCACTTGCCTATTTATAGGCTACAACACACCAAAACAGAAAAGTACAAGTCATAAGTCGGCAACCGACTTATCAACCTTGCCGACTTAACATAAGTCGCCTTATTTACAACACAGTTCAGAAAGCTTAAAAATATTACAAGTACTAAGTCAGTTCCGACTTATCAAATCCTTCGACTCAACATAAGTCGTACACGACTTAAGCCCAAGTAGTTACAACATACCGACTTACAACAGAAAACTCCTTAAGTCGTTGCCGACTTACAACTCTACACGACTCAACTATTAACGACTTAAGAATAGCGGTCCAGATTAACTCGGCATAAAGATCAACGGCAACAGCTTCAGCAACTTAAAACATGCGGCATCTCAAAAGAACCAATGGTGGAGGTTAACTCGGCAGAGGGATCAACGGCATCAGGGCTTTCGCGACTTAAAATTTCGACCGACTTAAATAAGTCGTAACTTAGTGCCGACCTATCTCTTTTCTTAAGTCGGGGTCGACTTAACACTTGTGCCTTGTAACTCGGTGCCGACTCATCACCTTCCTTAAGTCGGTGCCGACTTAACTCCGCTTCGTTAAGTCGCAACCTCGAGGCAACTTCCCCTTTGTTTTTCCAATTGAGTCGGAGACGACTCATCACCGCCTCCTTAAGTCGGTTACGACTTATGCCTTCACCCCAGTTGAGTCGGTCACGACACATGCCTGTTTTCTTAACTCGTAGATGACTCATAGCTCCTTCCATAAGTCGCCTACGACTTATGCCTTCATCTCCGGTCTGAGCTACATCATCCTCCCCATGTTGAGAGAAATTCGACCTCGAATTTGCACACTCTTCATTCCCAACAAACTCATTCCCATGATATGGTACGAGATGCTTAACATTGAATACGTCAGACGTATACACATCATCCGGCAGCTTTAGTTTATAAGCATTTTCATTGATTCGTTTCACAACTTCCACCGGACCAATTTTCCGTGCTTTCAATTTATTGTAAGCGCCTACTGGGAAACGATCTTTCGTTAACACTGCATAAACCAAATCTCCTTCGTTAAACTCAACATTTCGTCGTTTCAAATCTGCAGCTCGTTTATATTTCTCATTTGCTTTCTCTAATCGTTCTTGAACGATTTTATGACATTCCATCAGCCCTTCAACAAAATCAGCAGCTTTCTTAATTGTCCCCTTCGAATGTGGTATCGCAGTTAAATCCAACGGTCCTTTCGGTAAACTCGAATAGACAATCTGGAATGGACTGAACCTAGTACTTCGATTCACAGCATGATTATGAGCAAATTCTGCCTGGCATAACTTCACATCCCAACCCTTTAGATTATCTTGAACAAGACACCTCAACAAGTTTCCCAACGATCGATTAACCACCTCAGTCTGTCCATCCGTTTGCGGATGATAAGCACTACTAAATTTCAGCTTCGTTCCCACTATTTTCCACAAACTCAACCAAAAATGACTCAGAAATCGAGTATCTCTATCCGACACAATAGATTCTGGCAATCCATGAAGTCGATAGATCTCCCTGAAAAACAACTGAGCAACATGAACAGCATCCGCCGTCTTCTTACAAGCAATAAAATGTGCCATCTTCGAAAATCTGTCCACCACCACATATATGGAATCGTTACCACGCTGTGTCCTTGGTAATCCCAACACGAAGTCCATACTGATATCCACCCATGGTTTTACAGGTACGGGTAACGGCATATACAAACCCGCATTAGTCGCAGTTCCTTTCGAAACCTGACAAATATGACAACGCTCCACAAATTTCTCCACTTCTTTCCTCATCGATGGCCAAAAGTAGGATTGTGAAATTAACTGTAAGGTACGGTCTCTTCCAACATGCCCTTCTTCATGTAACTCCTTGATAATCTTCATTCTCAAACTACCCTCCGGTATGCACAATCGACTTCCTTTAAAAAGAAAACCATCTACCATCACAAACTCATCCGTCTTTCCCTCCTTAACTTTATCAACAAACTTCATGAAGTAAGGATCTTCAACAAATAATTCCGGCAACATTTCAAACCCCGTCACTTCAACTTTCAGCGTAGTCAACAAATGACTCCTCCTACTCAAAGCATCAGCCACTCGATTTGTCACCCCTGACTTGTGTTTCACGACAAAAGTAAACTGTTGCAGATATGCAATCCACGATGCATGTCTCGCTGAAATCTTGTCTTGCCCTTGTAAGTGCTTCAACGCTTCATGATCAGTGTAAAGAACAAACTCCTTCTGAAATAGATAGTGTCTCCAGTGTTTGATAGATTGTACAACAGCATAAAACTCCACATCATATGTATTGTATCGCATCTTCGCTCCTGACAACTTCTCACTGAAATATGCAATTGGACGTCCCTTCTGACTCAACACCCCTCCAATCCCAACCTTGGATGCATCAGTATGTAGTTCAAATACCAACTGAAAATCAGGTAATACTAGAATTGGTGCAGTCGTCAGCAATTCCTTGATCTTCCCAAAAGCACTTCCTGCTTCCTCTGTCCATGCAAACTGTTTACCTTTCATGCAATCTGTAACAGGTGCCATCACACTACTAAAGTGTGGTATAAACCTTCGATAGAATGAAGCCAACCCATGGAAACTACGAACTTCCGTTATCGTCTTGGGTTGCGGCCAATTTCTAATCGCCTCAACTTTACTTTGGTCAACTTGTATTCCTTTCTCTGAAACAACATACCCCAAAAATAAAACACTGTGCGTCATGAACACGCATTTCTTTGTAGCAGCATAAAATTGTTCTTGTCTCAGTACCATCAGCACTTCTCTAAGATGATTCAGATGTTCCTCTGAACTCCCACTGTAAATAAGAATATCGTCGAAATACACCACCACGAATTTCCCAATGAACGGTCGAAAAATCTGATTCATCACCCTCATGAAAGTACTTGGTGCATTGGATAAACCAAATGGCATAACCAACCATTCGTATAGACCCTCTCTGGTTTTAAAAGCAGTCTTCCACTCATCTCCTGGTCTGATACGAATTTGATGATATCCGCTCTTCAAATCAATCTTAGAAAAGATAGTAGCTCCGCTTATCTGATCCAACAAGTCATCCAACCTCGGCATTGGAAATCTATATCTCACGGTAATCTTATTCAATGCTCGACTGTCAGTGCACATCCTCCACGTCCCATCCTTCTTGGGTACCAATAAAGCTGGTACAGCACAAGGACTAAGACTCTCCTGCACACGCCCCTGTTCAAGCAATTCCTCTACCTGCCTCCGCAATTCTTCATGTTCCTTCGGACTCATTCGATAATGTGGTCTGTGTGGCAATACAGCACCTGGAACAAGATCTATCTGATGTTGTATGTCCCTCAACGGTGGCAACTCCGTTGGTAACTTTTCTGGAAATACATCGTCAAATTCTTTCAAGACTGGTTTAACTTCTTCTGGAATTTCAACCTCTTCACTGCTCTCACGCCCAATCAACAAGAATACTTCCGGTTCTTCTTCAACCTCTTTAACAAACTCTTTTAAAGTCAATAAAGTTTTCAGTTCTTCAATTTCTTCTGACTTACTCTCTTCTTGTGATCTCTTCTTCGGGACTAAGATAATCTTCGTGCCTTTAAACATAAAACTGTAGCTATTGGTCCGACCGTCATGTAGTACTGCTCGATCATATTGCCATGGTCTTCCCAATAATAAATGACAAACATCCATCTCTACTACATCACACCATATTTCATCTTTGTATTTCTTTCCAATAGAGAATGGTACACGAACTCGTCTATCCACTTTCACTTCTCCTCCTTTTCTCAACCATGCTAACTTGTATGGACTCGGATGTTTCTCTGTCTTCAATTTCAACTTCGTCACAGCTTCGGTTGAAATAATATTATCACAGCTTCCTACGTCGATCACAAACTTACACACCTTCCCCAGAATAGTACATGTTGACTGAAAGATATTACTCCTCAACCAACTAGTTTCCTCCTGCTTCGGTGTTAAACACGATCTCCTCAGCATTAGGTTACAACCTTCGTCTCCTGACGCAATATCCTGTTCATCCTCCTCAGCTGGATTAGAACAATCTTCATCAACATCCTCATTGTCAACTTCTGCAATCATGGTTCTCTTCTTTGGCTTTGGACACACACTGCTTTTATGACCCAATTCCTGACAATTGTAACATTTGAAACCATTGTTAACCCTTGTCTTCTCAGCCTCCTTCACCACTGGTCTACTGGTAGGTTTAGAAACATTAGAACTTCCTCCAACACCCTTTGCTTGATTGTTAGAATTAGTAAACACACCACCTCCTCGTCTCCCTTGTTTTTCCCAAGCCAACGCTTTCTGATGTGCTTCCGCTACAGATCTTGGATCGAACATATTGACCATATCCTGAATCTGCATTCTCAATCCTCCAATGAACCTAGATGTCAGCTGCTCTTCTGTTTCCATAATATCATTCCTTGCAATGAGTTGATAAAATTCATCAGCATAGTCATTCACTGACTTCGTTCCTTGTCTCAAGTTCTGCAACCTTTGATACATAAGCGATTGATAATTATAAGGTAAGAATGTCGCTTTCATCAATTTCTTCATCTTTTCCCAAGATTCAATCTTTGACTTCCCTATACGTTCACGTGTAAGCTTGGTTTGCTGCCACCATGCCAAAGCTCTACCCCTCAGCCTTGTAGCAACCAACTTCACTCTTCTATGCTCTGGAACTTCCTTGAAGTCAAAAATTTCCTCAACATTAGCTACCCAATCTAGAAACTCCTCTGCTTGCATACCACCTTTGAATTCAGGAATTTCTATCTTCATCCCCGATTCCCACTTGTGATCATACTCAGAATAGTTTCTTCCTTGACCTCTCCCTTGAATACTACCACCATCATACTCCTCTTCAAAATCAGATGCATAACGATGTCGATTCTGACCACCAACATCTCTACTACCATTACGCCTTCCACCATCATCCCTTCTATCAACATTCCTCCGTTCGCGATCATTCACGTTCCTCCCACGTCCTTGATCATTTTCAATACTTCGGTCTCGATTAGAATGTGGCGAGACTCTACTACCTCCATGATTAGATTCTGGTGAAACCCTTCTCCGATTTTGATTCATCTCCGTCATAAGCTTCTCTAATCGGCCAATTCCTTCATTAAGCTTCTCACTAAAATTCTCATTGATTCTTTGCTCCATCTCATCAGCCTCTTCTCTTCGATATAAAGCTTCTACGTTTTGGTGGCGATTAGCTCTTCTTGGCGGCATACTTGAAAACTTCTCAAATTCTCCAAATTCAAACACAATTCGAACTTTGATCCAAAATGAAATGGATCGATAACTTCCACTTTGTAGCAAATCGCGATGAACACGATGGACAAAGTTTCGGCCTCCCACTACAAATTCGATCAAACAATCTTCAATGCAAGGTCGAACAACTTCACTTGCTCACGGCTCACACCTCAAGCTCTCGGCTATCACTTCAAACTTCAAATCTCTTCAAATGATTAGGCTCCAAGTCTCGATCTAGCTATGATTGGCTAGAACAAGCTCCGATACCAAAACTGACGCAGCGGATAATTCAAAACAATGTAGATCGGTGAAAGTAGCAGTCGATGGATTGATGAATGCTGAATTGCCCGAATTCGTTGATCCGAAGATACCGAACTCTAGCTATCTCGAACTCGTTGATCGCGCACGATGCCGGGTTCAAAGATCTTCAATTCTTCAAGCGTTGATCAAGCGCACTTGATTCCGCGAATCGGCTTCTACAATCGTTGAATCGAGCGCACTCGATTAACCGAAAGAGGAGATAGGAGATTACACTCAACTACCAATTTGGAATGAAAGCACAAAGCAATCAAAAGAGAATTTTATTCAAAAATCAACAACCTTTACAAATGACTTCACTTGCCTATTTATAGGCTACAACACACCAAAACAGAAAAGTACAAGTCATAAGTCGGCAACCGACTTATCAACCTTGCCGACTTAACATAAGTCGCCTTATTTACAACACAGTTCAGAAAGCTTAAAAATATTACAAGTACTAAGTCGGTTCCGACTTATCAAATCCTTCGACTCAACATAAGTCGTACACGACTTAAGCCCAAGTAGTTACAACATACCGACTTACAACAGAAAACTCCTTAAGTCGTTGCCGACTTACAACTCTACACGACTCAACTATTAACGACTTAAGAATAGCGGTCCAGATTAACTCGGCATAAAGATCAACGGCAACAGCTTCAGCAACTTAAAACATGCGGCATCTCAAAAGAACCAATGGTGGAGGTTAACTCGGCAGAGGGATCAACGGCATCAGGGCTTTCGCGACTTAAAATTTCGACCGACTTAAATAAGTCGTAACTCGGTGCCGACCTATCTCTTTTCTTAAGTCGGGGTCGACTTAACACTTGTGCCTTGTAACTCGGTGCCGACTCATCACCTTCCTTAAGTCGGTGCCGACTTAACTCCGCTTCGTTAAGTCGCAACCTCGAGGCAACTTCCCCTTTGTTTTTCCAGTTGAGTCGGAGACGACTCATCACCGCCTCCTTAAGTCGGTTACGACTTATGCCTTCACCCCAGTTGAGTCGGTCACGACACATGCCTGTTTTCTTAACTCGTAGATGACTCATAGCTCCTTCCATAAGTCGCCTACGACTTATGCCTTCATCTCCGGTCTGAGCTACATCAAAAACAGAGAATGAAGCATCTACCATTATGCAGTCTGATTTAACAGACCTTCAAATCGCTGCAAGAAAATTAGCAAACCATGTCTTCGAATTTGGTTTCGATAGTGTTGGTGGACGCCTCGGCTTTGGCACTGCATTTCTCAGGCTTCTCGCTTCATTTGCTGCAATGTAAGTAGAATGTTCGATACTAGATATTCATTTCTTTATAAAGCTTCTGAAATTTCATTTTATAAAAAATTTCAGGTATCTACTAATCTTGGATCGAACGAATTGGAGAACAAACATGTTAACAACACTACTGGTTCCTTACGCATTCTTCTTCTGTGTACTTTTCGTACTCTTTCCCTTAACTTGTTTGATTACAAACCGATTCAAAATGAAAGACTACGAAATTATTGAGCAAATTTTGAAATAAATTACCTTTTAGAAAAAGTTTGATTTCTTGATTGTTTTTCAAGCACTTGAATTTCAATATTGTTTAGTGAATCATAGCCATAATCTCATTAGTGTTAGCTGTCAAAATGATTATTGTGTTTATATCATAAAGCGATTTTTATAGCCCGGGTCATACTTGAATCCTAGCTCCGTACGTGAAAATGATATTCTTACATGGAGACGTAGAAAAATATTTCTTTGTAGTAGCAGAGTGGTTCATTAATAGTAGTGAACTAGTCTCTATTGCATGTCCCTTTATGGAGTGAAACGGTCTCTTAGACTTTGCTATAAGGGTTTGATAAGTTTACGATTTCTCAAGAAAATTATAGAAGCTTCAAGGACAATATGTTTATTTCTAGAGATGTTGTTGGAATATGATATTATATGTGGACGGTATTTTGATTCCATCTTAGAATAAGGCTAGGATATTGGAATTGAAGGCACCGCTCAATAAGGAGTTTGGCATGAAGGGTTTAGGAAAATCATAGAAATTTTTGGTACGGAGATAGTTAGAGGCAAGAAGCCGAAGGAGCTGAGTCTCAATCAGGCTTAGTATACTATGAAAGTCTTATCTCAATTTGGTATGAAGAACACTAAACGATAGACATTGCATTAGGCAATCATTTTAACTTTCTACGTTAGAAGAAGATAAAAGGTTTATGTCAATTATATCTTGCTCCGGTGCATTTGGTAGCCTTACGTATGCCATGGTATGCACATGGCCCGATTTGGCCAATGAATTGGGTGTTGTTAATTGATATCTGTCTAACTATGCATGGAACATTAGCCAGAAGTGAAGTGAATACTTAGGTATTTGCATGCTACTTCAAATATTGGTTTAGTATTAGGTGTAGATAGTAACATCACCCTTGAGGTATACCGTGATTCGGATTAAGTTGGAGATAGAGATGGTAGGAAGTTGGTATCAGACTATGCTTATACATTTGGCATAGGTTAGATTTTTTGGATATCAAAGTTGTAGTCTGTTTTATCTTCGTCGACCTCCGAAGCAGAACTAATACTGGCTGTAGAAGCATTGAAAGATTGTATTTATTGCAGCTATTGGATGATTTATTAGTGTTGCAAAAATTAGTAAAGTTATTTTCACTTAGTTAAAGTATTATCCAGTTTGTTCAGAATCAAGCCTTAGCTCTGGTACGAAGCACTAATGTCAAAGTATTATTTCTTCTGTTAGAGGAGGAATAAAGTAAGCCCAAGTAGCAAAAGATTCATATGAAGGACATTCCTACGAATATGCAGACAAAGTCATTTCTTAGAGAAAAGTTTGAGCTCTACTCAAAATTGTTGGTTTAGTATCATCCACTTAGAGCCAATGAGCGCATCCAACAACTTCCAGTCCATTGTTGATAGATGTGAGGTGTATATATTTGAATCGGGATGAAGTATGGAAATTATATGATTGGAATATGGTTGAAAAGTATTTGGGTATTATTCAAACTTACCATATATACGACCTACCATATACTCCACTTTCCATATATTATATTCCGAGTAAAGCTATAAATGCATCTTCAATCCTCCATTTTTCTTCAAACATTAAAAGAGGGTGCCTCTCTAAACCGGGATAGAAATTGAAAACATTAATTCCTTATTATTAAAGGAGATTAAAGAATTTATCCATATGTTTGTAGTCTTTGATTTCTAATTTGGGTTTTAGTTTCCTAATTTTATATATGTGTGCTTGAAGTAATTGTGTTTAATCAGCAAGCTTCATGGATATAAAGATTACACATACAATGATAATTTTTCTACAAAATATAACGTGACAAGTCAAAATTACGAACTCGGTTTCTAAATTTGTTAATAAAGGAGTTTGAGGTACGTTTTGAAGTTTTATGGACAGTAGAAATAAAATCGTATAAACCAGTTTGGTGTGGTGTGGTCATCTCCATCCATCAAAACTCAAATAAAAAACTATGCACGTCACACGTAATAGTACTGTAAGCTTAATTTCCATATATAACGAGATTGACCATCTAATGCATTATTTGTTAAGCTCTTGGGCTTGTGCATGATTCTGTACTATAAAACTATTTTGCATTTGAAAACAGGGCCACATCAAGGACAAAATGATGAACACGATGGTCAACTCACATAAGCACAAGAGTGATAGAAATTAGTGTAAAATAAAAAGTAAAAAAGCTAGAAGTAGCATTTCGCCCTATATGGTTCATACATATCAACTGAGTGGTTCAACCGTTAATGGAGAATAATTATAGAATCTAAGAAGAGAGGTTCCTGGTATCTTGCAACAAGTCGACACTTGGTTATGGTATGAAAGTTTACGGTCAAAAAGGACAAAAATCAAATTAAATTCACATGGCCAAATGGCGGCCGGAGATTCTCCCACCAAGGATGGCCTAAACGAAAAAAGGATGAAACTGGGTCCTTTCTGTTTGCGATTTCCCCGACATTATTCATTTGAAATCTTCCACTTTTGCTTTCCACTCTTCTTAGTGCTCTCCTTCTATTCCTAATTAATATTTTCTTTTACGGTGATTAATTATTTTATACTACTTTTTTTTTCTTTCTGAATTATATTATAGTTGAGATTATTAGGTTTGATTTTGTTCTGAGGTTTTTGTATTGGTTCAAAGTTATAGCATAGCAATGATGCTTAATTATTGCACTTGTTGCAATAATTGAATGGAATTTAGCTATATTTTCTTCCCACCACTATTAATTACATCAGCCAGTATCTTCGTTTCCTGTTTTAACACAACCGTTGATTCATAAAAAACATATGATTGGACGGATGCATAAAATAGAATAGAAAATAATAAATGATGACCTCTTCATATATATCACACATGACATGCTGCATGAATCAGTGAAGACTATGTATTATCACGGCCATAAACATAATTAAATTTTTTAGAAAATGCATGCTGTGTTATTGTGAACAAATAGATATGTATATCTTCATGTTTATCAGGATAATTTTTTTTTTCAGCTTAACCAGTAGTGATAAATGTTAAAATACTTTATTCAGTAATAAAAACTCTTGAAATTCTGCAGTCTTCAGAGGTCATTTGGTTTTCATATACCATTTCAGGATTATATGTACCATTTGCCCCACTGATTTGGTTGACGGTGAAATTGCTGTTAATTTTGTTTGGTGGTATGAATAGTGACCTAATTTTCCGCTTTTGTATAAATGTAATAGGCAATATGCAGAAGAAGACGATTAGAATATTCGCAACATCAAAAATGGTGTATGATATTGGGACAAGTTGCAGAAGAAAATGGTGCAACCGTGCAAAAATGATAACAAAGCAGAATGAATTGATCGCTACCACCACCACCACCATATATATATTGCTATATATATACTTACTGCACCAAAGCACTTATTTTTGTTCCTCACGTTGCGGATTATTTTCTGACGAACATTTATTATACAGCATATTCTTTCATTATGCATTGTATGCATTATCATATTGTAACAATATATATTATATAATGTGACAAGATGGGATCATTGGTCATTTTGATTACGGATGACATAAAAGGAAACAAAAAACAGGTGTTGGCCACTAGTTTATTTGTTCATTTGGAACTTAACCGGATTATTCACAATAATAAGAGATATGTAATGAGTCACAATGTTGAATTGTCCAAAATCTTGGAAATCGTGGGAGAATTAGACCCGTTTTGTTTGTTATTTTTAGTTTTGTGTTTTCGTCCAAAAAAACGTACACACGATCCATGTATTTTTAAAGAACAACAAGTTAGAAAAATAATGCTCACATATAAATAGAAAACAAGTTTATTTTGTTTTTTCTGTTTTGAAAAATAATAAAAGTATGGAAAATAATCAATTCCCTCCCCCACCCTTACATCGTCGTCGTAATGATTTAAAATTTTAATTTTTTTTTTCGTTACTATCATATTTAGTGATGAATATTGAAAATGGAAAACTCAAAATTAAACCAACCAGACCCTTATAATTTTCCATAATAATTTTAAATAAAATACATTACTAAAAGGTAGTTGTTTTATATAGCATTAATAAATAAAATGTTTCGTTTATTAAAAAAAAATTCTCAATTAATATACATAAAAACATCATTGTTTTAAGGTGCATTAATAAAAAAATCGTTTCTTTTATTAAAACAAGAAAATTAAACTTTCCAAACCGTTGTGATAGGTAGTTAATATTGAATAATATCGTTGATGTATCGTCGATATATCTCATATTGATTTGTAGCCAGTACTTTTTCCATGATATTCGATCACAATCGTCTTAAACAATTCCCTAATCACAGAGAGGTAAAATATCTTTATTTCATTCTTAAACATAAATATATAAGAAGATCAAGTTGGAAGACAAACATCATATCTGAAGTGAAAGAAAATTCAATTAATCATTTTCCATATTTTATTTTAGGTAAAAGTATTATTAATTGTTACCTTCAAAGAAATACCATCCAAAATATTTCAATGCATATCTGCAGGTATTTGTGTTACAATGATATTAATTTACTTTGATTTATGCTTCTTGCTTCATTATTTTGATTTTATGCTTCCATGGATATTTAAAGTAAAGGAAAAAATTATTTGATTGTTACTAAAATAGGACTACATAATGTATGTTTTGTATACTTTTCATGTTGTATACATACACTATACATATTAAAAATATAGCGTTTTAATGTTACTATAATGTTCTACTAATTTAGTTGGTGTTGCATAATGTAAAAAATGTGGTAATGTCAAAAGGTGGAGTGTTGTTTATTTAAACCAAAATTAAAACACTAATTTACTTTGAGCACAGTTTCTCTATTTCAAGTTCAGAACATTATTAACAGAGCAAATTATGTGTGCATTTAAATTTATGCGTTAAACATACGATAAATCCATATTCAATTTTTAGCACTTATATTTGAAAATTAATAGACATGCTCAGTAATGTAATGCATACCAAAGTTGAAATAGCTGATAGATGATGTTATCTATAGTTGTACAAAGTCATTTTGCTCTAAAAATGTAAAGCTATATTGTGCGCTTCAAGATCAGTAAAGTAGATTTACCAATAAAAATTTATCAATAGTGTTCAATAAAAAAATAATCTCAAAAATCACTATCCATTAACATATGCTCTCAAATTCATATAGAAAAACTATAAATGCACTGTTAGATAAATTATGTGTTGAACGCCGGGGGCGTTGCCCGGATTCGCACTAGTAGTAGTAATATTATAAGAACACTATGTTAAGGGTGCAAATCCTTAGACCGAGGTTGTTGTGCAAATTTTAATTAAGTTGCCTTAATTCCAAAGCTGTCGCGGAACACTTAGGCGCTGAAGCTATAAAAGGATCCATCTTGTTGATTAATTATCAACCGTCAATTCACTGAACAATAATTACCAAACAAAGAAAAATAGAAGAGTTGAGAACACAAAGATTTAATGTGATTCAGCCAAATTTCTTACGTAATAATGGTCGGCGCTCTGGCTTTGGTCCATGAGGTCACGAGTTTGAATCTTGGGTATTGCTGGATTGCACCACTGGACATATATTTACTCGTTATATGTTATATATTACCTATGACTTGTAGTACAACTATGTACTACAACCAAAGTACCCAATTTCAACAACTATTCTTTATTTTATTGAAGAAAGAGAATACATGAGAGATTACAAAATTATAGGTAGCAAAGTGGAGATACTAACCTATAATTACAAATTGAATAACCAACTCCTAAAACTTGTTCGCGCTCAAAACCCCTAATTTGATTCGACCGCATAAATTAGGGTTTACTGAAGAAGAGGATAATGGTGGATGCTCTCTCACACACCAATATAAAGATGAACAGCTGAATTTAATAATCTTGAGAAGAAGGCATTAATTAGAGACCAAGTATTGCTCGGTTATCGTGAAATCTTTCCAAATTTCAATGACCTGATTTCCATGCATATAGATAACATTTATCTTGGTTTCCATAATTTTCTATAACTGATTGATTCTTCATGTCAAATCTTTGTTTTCTATGTATTGTAGAATCAATTGATTGATTATTTAATTAATTAATTTTCTTTCATTTCTTCTTTTCCACACATCCCCGAATTGATTGATTGAATCAATTAATTGCTTTCTTCTTTGACAAATATTTGAATCGCACAAGTTTAACACTCCTCCTTGATTCATATATAATAATCTCTCTTCGGCTTTATATTTCAACAATTGGTTGGGTATGTGTCATATGGCGTCAAGCTCAGGATGAACGAGTTTGGGTTTTGTTTTCCAAATGGAGGTTCCATATCTTTCCTAAGCATAACAAAGATGGTATGCACATCAATAAATAAAATGCATATGACATATACCAAAATTCTTTAACATATCTAATGTAGGAGAATAAACTTTAAATGTTGAATTTTGAGAGAATAATGGAGATCTAACAATGCGCTTCTTCTTCTCCATTTAATATTGAGCGAGGGCAGACTCAATATTATCTACCTCAATCTCCTTTACAAAAAATTTTTAAGATTTCTAAAGCCTACAGAATTAGACTCACGAACAAGCTCCGCAGCATTAAAAGCATAAGATGAATAATCATCGGTATAAATATGCTCACAAATAGAATCATCTGAATTGTTGGCATCGAAATTAGCCACCAACACCCAGTTGTAAGAAAGCACCAATTTCCAGTCACAGATTCAGATAGTATCTAATGTAGAGAATATAATATGAAGAACAAACAAATTAAAAATGAAAGCAAGTAAAAAGAGACAAGATTCATAGTGGTTCGGTTAACTCCGGCCTACGTCTACTCTAGAATAATCCTTTTTATTATATTGTAGTTTGTTTACAGTTACAATCCATAATTCAAGAATAAATTAGTAGAGTATAGCCTAGGTTGAAGATAAAAAGAAGCAGAAAGAAGATCATTTTTATGACGCCATGCCTGCTGTATTTATAGGGAAAGACATGCATGTATCGGGCTGAAATTTCGGCAGAAGAACGTCCAGACCCTGACGAGGCAACCCAAGAATTTTTAGGCCCATTGCGTCCCGCAATAGGATGGTACCGATCCCTATATTTGTGTCCAAATAGGGTGCAATCACTCTAGGGGACTCCCCATGTTGTTAGCTACTGGCCATCCAAATTGCGTACCATTCCGACTTACGGTTTGTGAGATATCATGTTTTCCGTGAAGTGGTGTTGCATATATTCTGATTTCAGCCGATCCCTTTGGAGGGATAGGGGTCGATCCCTCCAAACTCTTCCAAACGACATGTGATCCCTAGAATATCTTATCTATATTGTATTATGTATAGCCTCCAAGTTTCATTCCAATTGGATTAGTAGAACTCAAGTTATTGATCGATCTTTGTTGTAATATGCTGCGAAGGCCGATTGTAGTCGATCCCTATGGAGGGATAGGGGTCGATCCCTCCAACTTTCTCCAAATGATGTGCGATCCCCAAGGGGTGTTCCATATGTTGCAGTTAGTTTGTGCTCTAAGTTTCATATCAATAGGATGTGTAGATGTTGAGATATTGATCGATATTTGCAATAAAGTTGGGTTTAGCCAATCCTAAGAGGGAAGAGGGCCGATCCCTTTGGAGGGATAGGGGTCGATCTCTCCAAACCCCTCTAAAGGACATGCAATCCCTAGGGTAGACTCCTTAGGATCCCCTCTTCCTGTTTCCAAACTTTCACTTCATTTCGCCTTGTGGTCGTTGAGTTATGGAGCGATCATTGTTGAGTTGTGTTGTTTGCATCTTGTTTAATCCAAACCCTTTATTCTGATCCCTCTATTCCGATCCCTCCATTTTGATCCCTCTTCTAGGGGAAGTATTAGTTCTATACTCAGTCATATTTTGAGTGCTAGCCACCCGAATCCATTCAACCTATAGTCCATAATTTCAAATGTAATTGATCTCCAATCATAGGAACTATCTCTCTGGGCTTTCTCCCTTAATGATCATGAAGTCTGTTGGGTTAAATCCGCCTGTGTATAGCCTTACCAAAAGGCGGGTTAACAATTTCCCCCCTAAAACATGCCTTGTGATAGGAAGGTGTGTTTTGAATTGCATAAATCTAAAATCCGAAATCCATAATCCATTGATAGCCGTATTTTCCAATCCAGAATCCAATCCAAATACACGGTCTCTTCGGATCGTTTTATCCGGATCTGCATCCGTCTAAAGCCAAATCCATTGCTATTCAAAACTGATATCTAAATCCATGACCTCTCCGGGTTGTTACCCTAATCCAAATCCTCGATCTCACCAGATCCTTGCCGAGCACAATCTGTACTCGACGACCTGAGTAGGCTGGTCCATTGCATTCGAGTGAAGCGACCTACACCTTGCTAGGTATAGTCCGTACCTGAAGACGTTGATCTTCCTAGATCCTTGTCGAGCATAATCCATACTCGATGGCCTGAGTAGGTCGACCCGTCGCGTTTAAGCGAAGCGACGTACCCCTTGTCAGGCATATTCCATGCCTGACGACATGTTGGGTTTTATTCTTCGACCTCGAAACCCAGTTAAGTACTTATTCCATGATGCACAAGTCCGTTTCATCGTGTTCGCCCAATGAAAAGACCCATACCTTGTGATTGTTATCGCGTCTTTTCGGGCAGGACCACAACCACGACCTAGGTTATCTATTACATTGATCCAAATTTAAGCGTTCCTAAGTCCATTTGCCAAAATATAAAATAAGGGTTCGTACAACCAATAAAGAAGAGTTTAAATAAAACTAGAAAAACAAGAGTTCGAAGCAAACAAGAAGAAAAAAAATTCACAAATACTAGCACTACAGTTTATCATCATCTCAGAGCATGCATAGGGACCATCCTCGATCCCATACATATGTAAGTGCCTTAGCCATCCTACTACGGAGTTTGCTACTTATTCCATGCCATCCTGATCAACTGAGGATAAGTTGACGATGATGCCTTGATCCAGTGCCATTTTCATTCGAGGTGGACGATGGTTGCTCCTGTTCCACCGCCTCAGCCCGAGTCTTTACATATTGTTGTAACTGACCATTCCTCACGTTTTCCTCAATGGTATCCTTCAAATGCCTACAGTCATTTGTATTGTGCCCATCCAGCTCATGGAATAAGCAGCGCTTTCCTGATGTCCATTCGAGTTCGAAGGGTTCCTTCCCTATCGGCCTTCGATACGGAAGGCGCCCTCGAGTATCCAGATATTTCCGTTCTATAGTTTCATTCAGTTCGAGTAAGAAAAGAATTTTAGTTCTCCCCTCTGCCGCTTCGATCCATCAAAGCTATTGTCCATGTTCTGTTTACCCTTGTCCTTTCCTGAGCATTCACTGGGCGGTTCTCCACCCCGTATCATATTAACTTCAATTGCCTCTCTATCAGCTTTCGCATTTTCTTATCGCAGAAACCATTCTACTTCATGGTAGAATTCCCCAAGATCCATCAGTGGATCGCATATCAGTGATATCTTAAATTATTAATTATCTGCAACTCCTGATACTACCACCATCAAAACCATCGATGAGACTAGTCGATCCATCGAAAAAGCTATCGCATTGAACCTGGTTAAGAAAATCTTGAATGATTCTCCTGCCCACTGCTTTACTGATGTCAATGTCATCACATTCTTGGGTCTTGTAATGTGAACCCAAAATTGCTTCATAAATCTTTCGACCAATTCTGTCCATGTGCTAATAGAACTGCTTTCCAACTTTCAAAACCATAGCACAGCTACATCCGTTCGGTACAGGAGAAAGCATCGTGCCAAGACTTCTTTCGATGCCCCCAGTACTTTCATGTGCCGTATACACCTCATTATATGCATAGTTGGATCCGACTTTCCATCGTTAAATTCCAGTGTTGGTAGTTTGAATTCTGGTGGATTCCTAGAATTCCTGATATTAGGAGTGAATGGACTTTTATTTACGTCCTCCAGATCCAGGTTCAACAATCCTCCATGCATAGCTCACCTTATCATCTATGCAAACCTGTCATTGTCTTCCAATTGTAGTCTCTTATCATCATATTTAAGCTGCCCCCCCCCGAGTCTATGAGGGAATTCTGGAATATAGTCCTCCGAACGAGCATCCAAATTCTAATTTGCACCAAGCCCCATAGGATTGATCGCAGGTCCTCCAGCATCGCGATCAACCAGACCCCGGGGCATGCCCCTTAGCCTTTGGGGATCGGTGTTGAACCCTCTAAGATGGTCGGAGACTACCCTCGACAGCTCTATTCCATTCCTTTGTCCATTGCTCCATTTACATGTTCCCAGTTCTGATTTCCAGCGATTCATGTTGCTTCAACTCCTTGATCTAAGTTGTCATTAGCTCATGCTGCTCTATTTCCTTGATTTTGTGCTCCAGTTTGTCCAATCCGTCGCCGTAAATTCTACATCATCTCCTCCTGTCTTTTCAGCATCCTCTCCTGCATAGCATCCATCATCGTTTCCATTTCATCCTTAGTGATGCAGATAGATGCTTGATTAGCTCCAGCTCTTAAGGAAGCCTCTTGACTCCCTCCATGGTGCCTCCTTTTCAGTAGCACTCTCCTTGTTAATTGCCTAGTCATTGTGTAATGACCCTAATTTTGACTAACATTATTTAGGACATTTATTTAGATAAATTAAATGAAATAATGTAGATGTTAAGGGATTGAGATTTGTAAATTTATAAAGAAGTCGTGCCTTAATGAATACATAAGCAAAAGTGAAATAAAGATAAGTAAGTGGGGAATATGATAAGGGCACAATAGGAATAGTCTTTATTCTTATACCCTAAACCCTTCTATCCTTCATTTCTCATTCATTTCAACATTCATAAACAAAATTAAAACCCCAGTGCTTAGCCGGTCACCATTAAGAAGAATCAAAGGAAGATAAGCTCGGAATCAAGTAGAAAGCTTGAAGAAATTAATCAAAAAGAAAATCACAACCTTCTTAACACCAAGCTAAGGTGAATAATTTGGTTTACATCTCACTTTTGTTCATGCTTTCGGTTTCAAGGTTGGATCCGAATTATTTTGTAAATAATATGCCATGTTAAGATTGTTTAAATAGATATAAATTCTTGTTGATGATTTATGATGTTTCATATAGATTTTATGATAAGATTAGATTGGAAAACCTATTAAATGACGTCCAAATGATTTGCATCTTTGATATATGGTCAAAGACATTATTTTAGAAATGGGTATTAAGTTTCATAATTTTCTAAGTTGTTGTGGAATTATTATGAATTTTTTATGAAAAAAATAGTTAATATTGGGTTTTAATTATTTAAAGAAATTATATAATGAATTTGGGTCTGAAATTTAAAAATGTTAGAAAGCATATTAAAAGTGAATTATGGTAATTTTTGGAGAATTTTCCTAAGTATTTTATTATAGTTATAAAATTATTTAAGTTTAGGGACTTAAATGTTTCATATGTTTTAACCTAGGAGAAGGGCTTATTAGTTAAAAACATTTAATTGATAATTCTAAAATTCGGAAGTACTTTTAGAAAAGGATTTTGATAAGGAAATGGCAACCAATTACATTTTGACAAATATGGCAAGTTAGATGAAAAGAAGTTACTTTGTAAGGCATAAAATCAGTTTTGACATAATTTACCACTTCGCCACTTCCATCATTTAGCTTTCGACACCATACCACCGCTTACAAACCCATTCGAAAACCAATACACATGGTATCAAGCCACTGATACGTAGTGGATTGGATAAAGGCGGAAGGGGTAGTGTCGAAACCTCGCTTTCGAAGGGGTTGTTTTTAACTTGTCTTTGTTTTTTTAATGAAGGAAGCTTTCGAACCAGTTGTCGCTTGCCTTTATTTGAAAAAGAAGCTTTCGAATGAATTGCCACTTGTTTTGTTTTAAAAGAAGCTTTTGAAAGGATAGCCGCTTTAAACCTATTCGAAACCCATGCTGCCACATTCTTACCTTTTGAACTAGTTAAAGCCGCTTTACATTATAGCCTTAAAACAATGTATTCGAAAGGATGCTTTCGCCTTTTACTTTGGAGCTGCCTTCTTTATGCTTTTGAAAGTGTCATACATGCGCTTTCAAAATGGTTTTAGAGGCAATGGTTTCTAAAGGGTGGGTTTCGAAACCGACCTCTTTCTTTTACTTGGGATTAATATTTAGAAAGAAACGCTTTTGCCTCAGATCTTTATGACCCGATAATTATACTATATGTGGAAACCAAAGATTTCGAAAGGAATGATTTTAAATGATCTCGAAGCAATGTTTCCACAAACTTTTACTTGAACCCAATACTTTCGAAAGGTACGTTTTAAGTGAAGGATTTCTAATGTTTTTGAAAGGTATATTATAAGAGTTTCGAAGTGGAAACCCCAATGTTTTTGAAACGTATATTTAAGCATACCAGAAGGTTTGTTTTAAATGTTTAAAAAGAAGGGTTCTAATGCTTTCGAAAGACACGTTTAATGGTTTCGAATGAGGAGGTCTAAGGGTTAAGTAATGGTTTCGAAAGTCATATTTTCAATACATTCGAAAGGAATGCTTTGGCCTTTGGGCCTAGTGTTTTCAAGGATAAAGTAGTTACCTTACTTTGAAATGGGTACTTTCAATAAATTCGAAAGAGATTGTTTAAGGTTTTAAACAAAGGTTTCAAAGGTATTGTTTTGGCCTTATAGCCTAAAGGTTTCTAAGTTAAAAAGGGATTTTAACTTATTTTGAAGGGATAGATAATCCCATTAATTAAATTTCATCAACATTGTTTTGTGTAAAGAATATATCATCGCATAAGTACTTTGTGTAAAGAAAAAGTATGATTTCAGGGGTAAATCATTTATAAAGATTGTTTACTAGAAAATGAAGTTTCGAATAGGGTAGTTAACCCTAAGTATATGATAGGAAATGGAATTTGAGTAGGGTAGATAACACTAAGTTTATGACTCAAATATTAGAAGACCGGATGGGACTGGTATAAGGTCACGCACTATACTTTAGCTAATAGCCCCTAGCTAATATAAGTCCAAAATTCTAGCGTGTAGGGCTTTGTCACAGATGGGACTAAAATAATGTTACACACAGAAGGAAATATACAGAATTGAGATAGATTTTTGGTGGGCCCGCAAACCATTAGGATCAGTTGACCCTAGAGGAAGATAGTTAAGGGCAGATAGCCTAGTAGTGTGTCTAACAGAAGTTAGATAATTGATTATGTCTGGTAGGCCCAAGTCAGCCAATGGTTAATAGTTAGCTAGATAAAACTATAGTGTGAACAAATAGTCCATTGATTTCCTGATCTTTATGCATATATGTATTTGCTTTAATTGTAATAACCAGTTTGATTATAGGATTTTGATGTGCAAAAGATATGCTTTTAAAGGGATATTAGTAAGGGGAAACCCATTCCGCTAAGCGGTGTGGTCTCACTTAATATTAGTAAACCAAGATGTAACCGTATTATTCACACTAGACTTTTTTGTCTGACTTGAGGTTTATGTTTTTCCCTTAAACTCTCAAGTGCTTAAAATTTGATTTGAGTAGATGGAGAGTTAAGGACTTTTCAAGTTTAGTAGGTTAGATGAATAAGCTTCCGAAGACGTGCAGGAGGCAAGCTAGCTATGTAGGAGCTATTTAGTATTATTTCCGCTGTGATGTATTATGACTGATATGTCTATTCAGTACTCTGATCATCTAAGTGGGCATCTTCATATGTCGCTCTTGGCGTAATTTGTAATAATTATATTTGATCAAAACCTGGGAATCATTTTGGGATTATGTATCTAAATATGAAATATTGATTTGAAATGTAATTAGAAAAGCTGTTTTGAAATCTTTGTTGATTTTATTTCATATTCATGTGCTTCTGATACTATGCATACCATTAACATTACTATATTTTGTCACCGGAAGTTAATACTATGGATAACTGCATCATCTGTAGCACTTAGCTTCGGGCCTCAAGATAGAGGATGTTACACATTACTTCCTAGAACCAAGTATCCAATCTTCCAAATATAAGATCCTAGCTTCCAAATCCGCGGGTGTAAGTCTTTTCAGTGAAGGCACCAAAATATTGGCATCGAAATTGGCCACCAACACCCAGTTGTATGAAAGCACCAATATCCAGTCATCGGTCTCAGATAGTATATAATGTAGAGAATATAATATGAAGAACAAATAATCAAAGCAAGTAAAAAGAGACAAGATTTATAGTGGTTCGACTAACTCCGGCCTACGTCCACTACATAATAATCATTTTTATTATACTATTGTTTGTTTACAGTTACAATCCGAAATCCAAGAATAAAATTGGTAGTGTAGCCTAGTTTGAAGACAAAGAGAAGCATATGTTGAAGACAAAGAGAAGCATAAAGAAGATCCTTTTTCTGATGCCATGTATACTGTATTTAAAGGGGAAGACGTGTATGGGTCCGGCTAAAATTTCGGTAGAAGAACCTCCAGGCCATGACAAGGCCACCCAAGAATTTTCAGGCCCATTGGAGCCCGCAATATGGATCAGTGTCGATCCCTATTTTTGTGTCCAAATGCGGTGTGATCCCTCTAGAGTGTTTCCCATGTTCTTAGCTACTTTCCCTCCAAATTTCGTGTCATTCCGTCTTATAGTTTGTGAGATATCGCATTTTCCGTGAAGTGGTGTTGCATACATTTTGATTTGAGCTGATCCCTCCAAACTTCTCCAAATGATATGTGATCACTAGAGGAGCTTCTCCATGTTGTATTATATATAGCCTCCAAGTTTCATGTCAATTGGATTAGTAGAACTCGAGTTATCGATCGATCTTTGTTTTAATGAGCTGCGAAGGCTGATTATAGTCGATCCCTATGAAGGGATAGGGGCCGATCCCTCCAACTTGCTCAAATGATGTGCGATCCCTATAGGGTGTTCCACATGTTGTTGTTAGCTTTTGCTCCAAGTTTCCTGTTAATTGGATGTGTAGATGTTGAGATATTGGTCGATCTTTGCAATAAAGTAGGGTTTAGCCGATCCTAAGAGGGAAGAGGGCCGATCCCTTTGGAGGGATAGGGGCAGATCCCCCAAACTCCTCTGAAAGCCATGCGATCCCTAGGGTAGATTCCTTAGGGTCCTCTCTTTCTATTTCCAAAGTTTCACTTCATTCCGCCTTGTGGTTTTGAATTATGGAGCGATCATTGTTGGGTTCTGTTGTGTGCATCTTGTGTAATCTGATCCCTCTATTCCGATCATTATATTTTGATCCCTCTTTTAGAGGAAGTATTAGCTAAATACTTAGCCATATTTTGAGTGTTGTCCACCTGAATCCATTCAACTATACTCCATGGTTTCAAATATAATCGATCTCCAATCCTGGTAACCATCTCTCTGGGTTTTCTGCCTTAATGATCATGAAGTCTGTTGAGCTAAATCCACCTATGTACTACCTTATCAAAAGGCGGGTTAACGTGAATCGAAAGTTCTTGCAACTAAGCTACACCTAGAATCTAAACTTCTAGAATTTTCTCATCAAACATGGTATCGTTGGAATACCAATATCTCTCCGAATTTGAAATAATCTAATGACTCCAAATGTGTTTTAAAATTTTGCATCCTCCAAATGTTATCATTTAATAGAGGCTTCACCTTCAATAAAGACCTCTCATCAAATATCACATTCTTGCTAGTTACAATTTTCCTAGTTGTTTTACACCATAACCTATATCCCTTTAATCCTTCTCTACAGCCTAACAAATTAAGTTTGCTTCTCCTAAGCTTCAACTTATCAAGTTTACATCATCTAAATAATCTAAACAACCAAGCATTTTAAGGAATGAAATACATACAAGCATATCTTTCCATATCTCCACAAAAAACTTCATCTCTATGGCAATGGAAGGTGTATGGTTGATGGGACTACCACCATAGATATCACTTTTGCCCAAAATTCCTCTTCTAGATCAGCAGTCGTTTTCAAGCTCATAGCTCTCTCCCGTAATATCCAATACACCCTCCCCACCACTCCATAACAATGTTATTCGATAGAAATAGAAAAATCTCTAACTACATGCTCGGACCCATAATAGTTGGCGAATTCTTATGACACAAATTCACTACTACTGTCTGCAGCTCTAGTGAGTTTGGCAAGGGTTCTTAGCTCCCCAGTAGAGGAAGAGGGTTTGAGTCTTTGTAGCTACCCTTTAGTGACCTGATATTTGCAAAGGCATGTAATAATCTCTTAAATTGGCTAAAGTCCAAGGATCGCAAAATGCATCTATGAGGGCCTGAGTTAAAAGGGGGTAGGGTGGTGGCGGACCTTCTTACAGCCCTAGCCTATGCAAGTAGATTTATAAAAAACAAATTCACTACTATTTCTAAAATTGAGAACTTTTAAATGATTCCTTGGCTAATCCTATACCAAGGTCTTCCACTTACAAAACTAGGCAAATATTCCATCTTTGGCCTTTAAGAAATAGACGCAGACCTTATGTAAGAAATAATCTACAAACAAGATGAAGTAATTGGCTCCACCTAAAGATGCCACTAGGGTGGGTCCCCACACATAAGAATGAACATACTAGAAACTCTGTAGCTTTAGGTCTTCCAATATCAAATATGACATGCTTCTTCATCCCAAAAGAACAGTCTCCACAAGAGTTAGGCTTCGACTGACAAAAACCAGCAATCAATATAACAACCTGCACCTTAATGGGCTCGAATTTTGACTAAGTCAAAACCCAAATCCACTAGGTGCGAATCATTGGCGTTGGTAATCTAAAATAAACATAAGTATATCAGAGATCTATAAACTCACAATGCAATAGAAAAATATAATAGAACATATATACCAACTAAGCTACTACCTTGGAATCAATATTATTCCTTGGATATATGGTTTCCTTGTCAGTGCCCAACATGGATGAGAAGATTTCTCCCTCTATCATTTCCATCTTTCACCAGTAGCATGTCCCTCTAAGTCTATAATGTGGGTTGTGATAAGGAGGGGATCAGAACAACGTTCTACTGATTGGAAAATTACATACTTTATTCATAACACTAGTTTATGCTGATTGATTTCTATTTAAGTGTTATGTCTATTATTTACGGTTTTTCCGATTAATTCCATATGCTCGTACGATATATCCAACCTTCTCCAAGGCATAACTATATATATATATCTGTGTGTGTGTGTGTGTAAATGTATATATGTTGTACTACCCAAAAGAAAATCGCGGTTACTTAATACTTCTTGAACAGAGAGAAGGCTGACCAAATGGCCATTTAATACCTCAACTGCAAAGCGACCCTCCGTAACATAATCGCTAATTGGTCGGCCATTAGCTACGAAGGCTAGTGACTCCTACGTACGGCTTTATAACTTTATTAGACGTATCACTAATGCAACTCAAAGACTATCTAAGGGTTAACTAGCCCATCTCTAACATAAAAACAATTAATTGAACTTTTAGGTCATTGCGTATCTCATATAGATTATGTACTAGCAGGAAGCGAAATTCATCAGGGCATATCCCAAGTCTTTACTAACGACCGCTCAGGACCGCTGGTAGTCAAAGCCTATATGCCCGTCCTACTTCTAAATACCAGTTTACCAACAACACTGACATAGCCTGCCGACCCCCACAGCCGAAATCCCATTTAGACTTACCTAATATAAGTTAAGGAAAATGCCCACTCCGGTTACTTAATACATCTTGTTTAGAAATGAAGCAGAGTTCGTTTCCCTTTAAGGCACCGTTGTAGGTTATTTAAGACTTCTTGTATAGGGAGAAAGCAGACCCAATGGCCATTTAATATCTTTCACTCTGAAGTAAACCCTTTGGCATCCCTAAAGGTACTGAGCCATTTAATATTTCAAATCCAAGGCGAACCCTTGGTATATTTTCCCACACCTATATGCAAATGTATGTCCATTTCCCTATTAGGCACCATTGTAGGTTATTTAAGACTTCTTATATAGGGAGAAGGCAGGCCCAATGGCCATTTAATATCTTTCACCTCAAAGAAAACCCCTTGACGTCCCTAAAGGTACCAAGCCATTTAATACTTCAAATCTGAGGCGAACCCTTGGTATATTTTCCCATACCTATATGTGAATGTATATCCGTTCCCCACAGGTCCTATAGTTGGAGATGTCCCATGGTGGTAGTACGTAAACACAACTGTGGGTAGCCTTTAGGTGAAGGACAGACTTCTGTTGTGTAAATCTATTGAGCTCGCATCCCAATCCATATAAAACCAAGCCATTTATCCTAAATCTAAATATTGAGCTAGGCCCACTAATTTAAACTCTTCCTAAACAAATTATTGAGGCAATATAATTTCTACTGTGGAAATTATATATCCTCCTAATTTTATTTATTAGTATTAAATTACTTATTCCCTATGAACATATTCCTATCTTATAGGCTTATTTCCTATATTCTTCATTTCCTTCTTATGCCGCATAAATGTCGATTGTCCATGATAAATGGTCATTATTATTCAAATTGGATGATCACTAATGACATTTATTTATTTGTTTCAAATTCAACTTATTATGCCTATTACATTTTTCCATAAATGTCATATTAAATTCTGCAATCAATCTTATTAAATGAATTTATGTCCCCATTTAGTTTCTGTAACTTGCTATTAACAACACATTTATTGCCCATTAGATTTGAAATCATTGTTCATAATTTTTGTAGTTGCTACCTCTTTTCCATTACAACCTCCTAATCCTTTGATTTTACAATGTTATTAATATTTAGTCGTCCTAATTGGAACTAATACGAGTATCGACATATATTTATTTATTACGCTTTATTTGTTGCCCTTACATATTGAAATTTTTAATTATTAGACGCGATTATACGATACACACACGCGCGCGCGCGCACACACACACACAGATATATATATATATATATATATATATATATATATTTCTAACTCGTTAATTACTACGTTTAGGAATTTTAGAATATACACTTATATGTACATTCTACACAGAACATTCATTTCCACATTTTAAAATATTGGAGCCTTCCTTCTCAAAAAAGGATTACCGTTATAACTTTCCATAAACAACCTAAAACAGAGACTTTGCTCCACTTGAAATTAAAAGGTATCGTCTCCTTTTTTATTGAAATAGATAATGCAAACTACGGAGAAGAATATTCGTACTTTACACATCACTTTCATTTTATTATATTCCTTATTATTCCAAATAACGCTCATTTTATATATAGTTGTGAAGATATACGGCCTATGGAAAATTTATACAAAAATAAATACAACTAAATAGTATCTACAATGCTTCCAATAAATTAAAACGTATAAATTTACATTCCAAATCAAATTAGGGCAGTCTAAATGATTACTAAACAAATTTATGACCCAATTAACATAAATATGAAATAAACTTCACATCTTATGAATATCATACTATAAAATATTAAGAGGACTAATTTCCAAAATTTCCGGATTATGTTGTATGTGTCATTTCATCACAATTACAGAACTTATAGAATATGTAGGCAAGGTTTCAGTTAAATATATTCATATTAAGCCTACAATTCAATAGAACTTGCATAGGCATAGTAATCATACAAAGTTTAACATCATAAATTTCAATGTTATATATAAATCAGGTAATTTCCCACTCACCTCTCTTGCTTTCCAAATCTCCAAATCTAAATTCATTCCTTTAATTGACACCTTTTTCCTTTCAAACCAAAAAATATGTATAAAAAATATATACATATCTATTAGAATTACAGATCTAAGAGGAGATTCGAGTTAAGTGAAATTTAGATTTAAAAATACAGTTTAACTTTTCACGGAATTGATTCACTCTTTCTCTTCTTCTATTTTATTTTCGCCCTTCTCCAATTTTAGCAACAAAAATGGCATAAATACCTCAAAATAGATTAAAAGCACCAGATCTAATGATATAAATGTAAAAGCAGTAGAAAAGACACAACTTTTATAATGGTTTGGCGAATACTCCGGCCTACGTCCACTTTAAGCTTTGTTATTTTTTTTTAGATCATGGGGAACCTTAAGATCATGGTATTCATTGATACTCACTTAAGTAAACCCCACGCCGTGTGTCTACCCCGCTTTTATTTAGTCGTCGCACACGGATGCTTAACGTTGAAACTCCCACTGATGGTTTGGCGCTGGGATTCGAACCTGCCCGGACACAGTCCTTTGGTTCCCATCTCCCAGCTCCCAAACCAACCGAGCTACGAACGGCGGGTCACTTTAAGCTTTGTTATTGATTGTTTTTTCTCTAGATTACAATGAATTCAATCAGATCTGACCATAATCTAGTGGACCTCTGATTTAAGAGTATTTGGGGAAGAAGAAGATAGAAGAGAAATCAAGTGTCCAAATCCAAAACGAAATCCTCTCCAAGTTGCAGGTAGATTACTATTTAGAGGGACATCTAGCAGAATCGAGGGCCATGCAAGATAAGAAGTCCAGATCCAAGTCCAAGTATCCAAAAGTGAGCTTCGAGGCCCATACTCCAAAAAAACACCCGGTACCGAGAGGTTTCTCTAGTTACTGATAGGTTTGTGTAAGTGGGAGTTTCCCCCTTCCTCTATTTTGGTTCCTATCTTTGATCCGTTGTGTTCCAAACACTTTTCCTCGAAGATTGAGTCGTTTTTGATAGTTGTTGATACTGCTTTGTTCACCACTTCTTTCTTTGCTTTCTTCCAGAAAATCCTTAGAGTTGCTTGTCTATTCTTTGAGAAAAGCACTCCATGGAAATCACCTGAGGTAGTGCTTCAAGTACAAGTGGTTTTGGAGGTCCATAGTGGAGTAAAGTCCTCCTGGTGCCGAGTGGTTCCTCTCGGTACTGAGTGGTCCACTTTGCTCCAATCCCTTTGCAATCTCTTGAGTTACTTCATATCATCATTCTTTTGATGTTTCCAAAGTCCTTGGGTCATTTCTTCATCGTTTGTTCATCTAATTCGCTCGTTTAAATCCACTCAAAGACTGTGGAAAATTTGGTTATGACACTTTCCCCTAAAAGTAGGCCTATAAATGTAAGATGTGCTTTTCTTAAGAACAAGTTTATGCAGTAGTCGACTTTAGGTTGTCACGCTTTCCAGTTATCCATCGATTCAAGTTGTGGTGAATCTTCTGGTTCCTTCGAATTCTCCTGCAAATCCATGGTCATTCTTGACCGTTGTAGCTAAGGACTCTAGTCTTTGTGTAAGTGTTAGTTATAAATCATAATAAGTCTATTTTCATCTAGAGTTATCATATCATCTATCATCATCCCATGTTTGTCCAGGATTTATCTATTTTATTCTAATCACAAGATGTTAAATCCTAAGATCAAGTCAACGTCCACTCTAGGATCCAATCTCTCTGGATTTCTTAACATCCAATCTAAGGTTCAACCTCTTCGGATCGTTTAACATCCAATCTAGGGATCAATCTCTCTGAATCCTTGCTGAGCCCAATTTGCTCGCTTTCCGACAAAAGGACTCAACGTCCAAGCAAGTCCATCAACTCACTCTCTAGTGAGGGGACTTACTCTCGTACAAGCCCAATCCACTCGCTCTCTAGTTAGGGGACTTGCACCTTATGGTCGTCGCCCCGTCTCTTCGGTCGAGATAATGATCAATCAGTACCATCCATCAAATTCAAGTGGTTTATAAAATCCTAAACAATTTCAGGGGGTCATCAATCTCCGATGGTGTTTCCTAATAGGTTTCAATCATCACTCATAAAGCCTAAGTCACAACAATAGCAAACATCTAATCATATGAAGGATCACCTTCAGACTTCCAACTCAAAGCATGCCTAGGGACCGATCGGGATCTCATACACGTGTAAGCAGTCTAATAGTAATATTGCATCATTTATTTTAAAAAAAGGTGAGGTAAGGGAATCGAACCTAACTCCAATCCATCACGATTATGGGGTTATCGTCCAACAACAGTCTCTAATCCGTAACTTAATTTTGCCCCTCCCCTTCCCCCTACCCCACATTTCTACGGTAAGCTTCTGGTTCTAGCTCGTTCTGTTGTGTATTCGCATCTAGATTTGCCTCTTTGGCTCCAGCATCACCCATTCCAAGCATTAGAGCTTATCCTAGATCCAAATCGATCGTGTTCCTAAGTAAATTCATCTCGGAACCAATCTTATTCAGATCAGTACCAACTTGTTCTGGTCGTGAGGGTATCATTCTAGTTTGCTTTATTCCACCTTTAGATGCTTCTGCATTGGTTTTTGGTCTTTGGTTCTGAATTCCAACTACTTCGGCTATTCTTTGATGACCCATCCTTCTGAAAAATATATTCAAATCTCCTCTTGCTGAGCCATTATTCCATCTTGTATCCCTACTCTGGTCACATAAACGGATGGATTTGAATATGTGGACACATCCTAGCTACCCACATATGCTTGTGGACTTCCTCTAGTAATTGCTCTTCTAGTAAGTCTCTTCATCTTCTTCAAACTTCAGATCCAAGCTTTAGGTCTTCAAATCTAGCTCACTCTCAGTGAAAACACCAAAAATGTTAGCACCAAAAATGGCACAAACACTCCAAACTCGACTGAAAGCATCGGATCTAATGACATAAATGTAAAAGTAGTAGAAAAGACACTATATTTATAGTCGCTCGATGAATACTCCAACCTATGCCACTTTAATCTTTATTATTAATTGTTTTCTCTCCTTATTGCAATGTGTTCAGTCAGATCCGTCCACAATCTAATGGTATTTGAAGTATTTAGGGAAGAAGATAGAAGAGAAATCAAGTGTCCAAGTCCAGAAAAAAGTCCTCTCCAAGTTCTAGGTAACTTGCTATTTATATAGAAATTGTCTAGCAGAACCGGAGGCCCACAAGATATGAAGTCCAAATCCAAGTCCAAGTATTTAAAAATGAGCTTCGGGGCCCATACTCTAATAAACGACTCAGGACTGAGGTATCGATAGGTATTTATAGTGGTAGTTTTCCCTTCTTCCTTTTTTCGCTTCCTATCTTTGATCCATTGTGTAACGTCCCGTATCTAGAGGCCAAAAGCTAAACACTACAAATGCTGTAGTCATCCATAATATTAACTTCTGGTGACAAAATACGGTAATGCTAGTGGTATCCATAATATCAGAAGCACTTGAATATGAACAGAATCACAGATTTCAAAAAACAACACTTTACGGATTACATTTCAAAACAAATTCATATCCAAGTTACATAATCCCATATCATTTCCTAGGTAATATTACTCATATTCATTACAAAAATATGCCAAGAGCAACATATGACGATGCTCCCTGGTTGATCAGAATCAATATAGTCATATCAGACTTAATATACACAGCGGAATCAAAGCAAAATAAACTATAACTCCTAATTAGTATCCATCAGCCACCTGCTCGTCTCCGGAAGCTTTATTCGCGAAAAATAAAACATGTAAACCTCAACCCTCAGCCTACTCAAATCAATTTTGAGAACCCGAGAGTTTAAAGGGAAACAAAAACTTCAAGTCAGACATAAAGCCTGGTGTGAATAATACTGTTACATCTCGGTTTACTGATATTAAGTGAGACCATGCCGCTTAGCGGAATGGGTTTCCCCTCACTAATATCCTTTTCAAAACATATATTTTGCAAACCTTTTCCTGCAACCAAACTGGTTAATCGACTGATTATAATAACAATAATAGTAATAGCAATATTCGTTATGCTAAAAAAAATAACCAATGAACTATCTGTCCACAAGTAATGAATGGACTATCTGTCCAAAAACTGGGTTGACTGCCTGCAAACTGGACTAACCGTCCGCAAACTGGACTAACTGTCCGAATCATTTTCTTAGGGTTAACTAGCCTTCATATTTTTCCTTGAAAACCTTTACAAAACGATTTAACCTTTTAAATCAGACTTATACAAGGAAAATACCTTCTTAGCTTTGCTCTAAGCTATTTTTCCATGTTATATATACTTTACTCAAAATAATGTTGATGAATTTTAATGAGGATTTCTTGTCCCCTCAAAATAAGTTAAAAGCCTTTTTAACTTAGAAAACCTAGGCTATGATGCTTAGTTAGTATATTAGAAACCTTTGTTTAAAATCTTTAAATAACCCTTTTGAAACCCTTGAAAGTAATCCATTCGAAACCAAATAAAACCCTCTACTTAACCTAGGACAAAAGGCTAATTCTTTCCTTTTGAAAGACTTAAAATCCTAGACATCCTTCTTTTTAAAACCTTTAAATATTCCCTTTTGAAAACATAGGAAAACCTTTCCTTTCAACCCTTTCAAAACCCTGGGAAACCACCCCTTCGAAACCATTCATTAAAACCTTTCGAAGGCGTCAAACCTACCTTTTGAAAGCACTTGGGTTTAATTTAACACATGTGGAAACCTTTCGAAACCATTCAAAAGTTTACCCCTTCAAAACCTTTGAAAATCGTCTCGGTCGAAACTATTTGGATTATGCCTTCAAGTAGAGCAAAAGGATCAGAAACCCATTAAATTCGAAAGCATCCCTTCCGAAATCATTCCTAAGTAAAGAATCGATGGTGTCGAAACAACCCCTTCGAAAGCTATGGAGAAGTGGCCAAGTTTCAAAAAGTAAAACAACCCTTTCGGAACCAATCTGGGTCGAAAGGTAAAAAGGTGACAGCTAAGGGGTTTTGACCTAGTCGAAAGCTTTTATTTAAAACAAAAGTGCAACCCAATCGAAACCATTTCTTTAAAACCATTTGACCTGGTCGAAAGCTAACCAAATCGAAACTACTTGTCGAAAGCAAGCAGGCGCATTTTCATTTAAAATCAAAGTACGCCTCAACCCCTTCAGAACCCTTGGATTCGACCCTATACCTTCCGCCTATATCCAATTCACTACATATCAGTTAACTGATTCCATGTGCATTGGTTTCGATAGAGACGAAGCCGAAGGTAAGGAGGCAGAACCTGGTGCCGAAAGCATCGAAACAGCGAAAACCATGTTTATTTTTCCTTTTAAACTATTTCTTTGTACCTAACCTGTCTTATTGGTCAAATTGTGATTGGTTGCAAATTTCTCTTTTCTAAAAGTACAACTGACTTTCCATAATTAACCATTTAAATTTATTTACAAAAGGCCCCTTCTCCCTTCATAAATATATAAAATATTTAAGTCTCATAACTTAATTAATTTTATATACCCATTAAAACACTTAGGAAAATGCTACATAAATTCCAGAAAATCTCTTTTAATATGTTTTCCAACATATAAAAATTTCAGACCCGAACCTTTTATTATTTAACTGTAAATAATTTATAACCCAAATTATCATTTCCTTTACTAGAAAATTCATATAAATTTCAAAAAAATTCTAAAAATTCTGAAAATTGAAACCCATCTCCAAAATGATATTTTTGGTCTATGTAAAGATCCGCAAGGCATTTGGATGTCATTTAGTAGGGTTTTCATATCAAAACATGTCATAAAGTCTATATGAACAACCATAAATCATCAACAAGTATATATAATCGTTCCATCATTCAAAAACATGGAAAATCAATGCAAAATATATCGGATTTCATCTTAAAACTGAAAACATAAGAAATATGAGATGTAAACATTATTCACCTTAGCTTTAGAGATTAAAGAGATTGAGATGTGAATAGATTTGATTTGAATTAGCTTCTTCCTTAGCTTTTCTTAATCTTCTTCCCCTTTTTCTTATTAATGATGGCCGGTCTCAAGTTTTAAAATTTTGATGAATGAAAATGAACGTGTGTGGGATACACGGCCAAGGGTTTAGGGTATAAGAATGGCCTCTCTCCTATTTTACCCCTCCTCTATTTCATGTTAACTCTTATTTTAATTCATTGGTTAAATGGCACGGCTACCCCTTAATAAAATCAAATCTCAATCCCTTAATCAACACCTTATTTTATTTAATTTAACTAATTAAATATCCTAAATAATGTTACCAAAAATATGGGGTGTTACACATTGTGTTCCAAACACTTTTCCTCGAAGATTAATTCATTCCTAGTAATTGCTGATATTTCTTTGTTCACCTCCGCTTTCTTTGCTTTCTTCTAGAAAATCCTTAGAGTAGCTCATTTATTCTTTGAGAAATGCACTCAATGGTAATCACCTGAGGTAGTTGTAACGACCCGTAATTTTCGATAATTAAAATTTGTTAATTTAATAAATTTTGTTATTTAATATTGGGAGAAACAGAAATTTGGGATTTATTAATGGAAAATAATAAACAGAATGAAATGGAATAAGGTTAAATTAAGAAATTGATAATGTTTTAATGGAAGTTTAATTAATTGAAATAATGTAAAGGTTATACTTGGTTATAAATTGAATATATGAAAACAAATGTAAATATGGAATTAGTTAATGAAATAGTATAATAAATGGTAATTGAATAAAATCAATATTACATAAGTAATTATAATAGTTGATTGTAAATAATAAACTCTTACAAGTGTGATTAAAAGTTAAAGGGTAACAATTATTATGTGTTACCTGTTTATTTAGTCTATTAAATTGAAATGGGAAATGAATTAAAATTAAATGAAATTTAATGTTACATTAATGAGATTAAGACAATAACTGAAATTTGTGAATGTAACAAAATGAATAGAAATGTTAATTTTATTCATAAGGTAACAATTGATTAATAAAAGAACGAAACCAAGATAAATATATTTATTGGGATTTTAAATTATAATAAATGTGTAAAATTGACAAAAATCCAATAAAATTGAAATATAGTAGTTGATACAAATAAAGATGGAAATTTGAATATATTAATGTAATGAAATGTAAAACAAATGTTAACGATGTTATTAGATTTATAATTGGTTGAATATAAAGGTTGAAGTCAAATTAAAGAAATTTATTGAAATTAAATTATAATAAATTGGATTTAATTACTATGAAATTGAACACTGTAATTAGTGTAATAACCAACATTGAATTGTCATATAAACCTGAATTAAGTCATTGTAAACGTCTAAGTGATTAAAAATGATGAAATTGGTTAGTTTATAAATTTTGAATAAAAAGTGATTAATTAATTTAATATTAATTTTATTTATTAGTGTGAAAACAGCCATTTTGGCCACTTTCTCGGATTTCGACCAAACCGGTTTCATCGGATCCGTAACAGTGAATTATTGTAAGGTTTCAAGTTTTGTAGCGATCAGACTTGTCGTTTGATCGTACGGGCTCTAAATGCCAAGAAATCAATTTAATTAAATTCAGTTGAAATCAATTTGAAATAAGTTGATTTTAACATAACTTCTTCATACGATGGAATTTGGACTTGAGACCTATTCCATTGAATTTAAAAATATTGAAACCATCTATTTTGATATATGGGTTGACCCATTTTCGTTCCGGAGGCAGAACGGGCTTTTCGGGTCGTTTATCGTTCCAATCCAAATCGATCTGGTCCATTCTTTTCTATGTTCAGCTATACCTATAAATAGCTCGTTATAAACCCTAGGTTATTTCTTATTCTCATTTGTCTGTACGTACATTTCCTTCTCAACTCCACATTCCAATGGCAGATAAACAAATTCTCCATTCAATTTCATATCAAATTCCAAATCGAAAATTCAAACTCCTTAAACTATATCATATTATATATCGGTTTGAAGCTCTCGATGAGCGCAAGTCAAATCCATTGTCTGTTTTTCGATCTGGGTTTCTATGTGGCCGGAATTGGCTGTTTTAGTCTCGGCCGTTCATTGATGTTCGATGATCTTCAACCGATCGTCGATTGGATGGCACTGGGTTGTAGAGAATGTCGAGCGGAGTTCATCGGTGCGGCTCGTTTAGAGTTTCAACGGTCGGATTTGTGGCAAAATTCAAATAGGTCAAGTGAGAAACGGCGGCGCCGGCCATTCCTTGACGTTCGTTGCGGGGAGCGGAGGTCGTAGGGGAAGGCCAGGTGATGCGGCGCTTCACGGGGGGGGGGGGGGGGGCGACGTTTAAGTGCGGCGGCGTTGAACGAGAGGCGGTGGTGGCCGAACCCTAGGCGAGCAGATAAGCGCGTGAGGAACGTAATAGCTGGGAGGGAGAGATGTCGATGTGGCGTATTGTGAGAGGTGGTGCTTTTCTTTCTTTTATTTATTTAAATTTCAAGCATTCTAATTACATAACTTTCACATACGAGGTCCAATTCACGCGCGGTTTGATCCGCTGGGATCGTATCGAAATTTCGAAGACTTTAACGTTGGTTTAGACAAATTCTGAGACTGTTTGAATTTTGGGCTTAAATTGGATTTTTAAACCGATTTAAATTCAAAGGTGAGTGTTTTAACCGACTCACAACTTCTAAAATTTCTTATGTTAGTTAAATTAAATTTATGATGTGATTAGAAATTTATTTATGGCTGTTTGGTATATTTTAAATCATCATCTCAGTTAATTTGAATTTATTTGAATTAAATCAATATTTAATTTATTATTGAATTTAAATTGCCAGTTAAATACCTGTTATTGATTACCAATTATCTATTGATGTTTGGTGATTGATTTGGATGATGATTGTGATGGATGTTGATTGTTGATATTGGATGAATGGATGTTGTATTTTATATCGTTATAAACTGCAAGTTCACTATGGGTTGAAATGATATATACCCGAACGATCTATAGATTAGGGAAAAATCGTTATGGGTTGAAATGATAGACTCGAGCGATTTTATGGATTTTATTATTTAATTCGGGATTGCGGTTTGAAATGATATATAACCGTAAAATTTTAAATTTGCGGATTGAAATGATAAATATCCGTATCACTTGACCCTAGGGTAGAGAATTATATATGGACATCGGATTGGTTAAATGAATTGATTTTAAATCCTTAATTTTCTTGAATTTAGTTAAATGATACTTTGAAATAAAATTTGATCTATATAAGTTTAATTATTATTGAAAAATCAAGTTTTATGTTGAAATGTGAAATAGGTCTAAAGGAATTGCTTTAAGAAATTAAATTGAAAGTTGAATTTTTAAGTATAAATGAAATTTTACCCGAATTGAGTTATCGGAGTTGTTTGAAAAATAACTTTGAAATATATTGGAATGTGAGTAATTTAAATTGATATTTCAAACATGGTTTGAAAGCAATATAAAATTTAATAATTTTATTGAGAGTTTGAATTGAAAGATTGAAATTGGGTTTGTGATTTGGAAATGTAAAATGGCCAAGATATGTTGAAATAAAATAAATAGTTAAATTTATATAAATTCCAAACTCATATTTAATATAAACTGTTTTAAAAATTTATTATTTTAAAATTCCTAATTATTAAGATTACAAAATTATTAAACTATTAAAACCTGTAATGACTATATAAATTATTTTAACCTATTTTAAACCAATTTAATTTATTTTAAACTAGTTTAACCATTTAATTTAATTTAAAACTAATTAATCTGTTTTAAAGCTATTTAATCTATTTTAATTATATTAAATCTATTTTAAATCTATTCAACTATCTTAAATCAAGTTAAAACTATTTTTAATCTATTTAAAATTATTTTAGAGTATTTTTACTATTTATAACTATTTATAACTAATTATAACATTCTAAACTATCTTTCTAAATTTCAAACTAAATAAAGTAGAGGTGTTTATATTTGAAATCCTCGATTTTAAAGTGAATATGGTTAAATAATATTATAACCTCAGTTGGGATTTAAATGTTGTATTTAATTGAATATGATGATTTTGAAGTAAGGATTTAACCTAGTTTAGAAATATGATTTCGGAAAGTGAATATAGTTTGAAAGTGAATATGATTTCGAAAGAGATATGATTTGAAATTGAATATGATATTTTGATATAAAGGGTGAAGTGACTTTTGAGATATAAAAGAACCATCCGGTGTGTCATAAGCGTTTGGTTGCTAAAAAGACCGGGATCGGATATTGTCATACTCTCTGGCAATACCGAAAACCACTTTAACAACTATGTACGTGGTGGAGATTCCAAAAATGAAGTAGGATGGTTTGGTGAACGATTTATGTATGAGGTATGACGTGACCCTGACTCCCGTGAGTCAGCATAGATGTGACTAAAACAGGAGCTATACCGGGCCAAGTGAGGTCATTCCTCCGATCGGGCACATTCCTTCGATACTATATTCTGACTTTGTGATTGATTTGGTGGCCATCCTTGATTTTTGATTTGGGAGTGCGTTCCAAGGTGGGTGGTAGTAACTGCTATGTGTTACCACCAGTCCGGGAGTGCAATTGGTATATCTACCTTGGCATTGCCTCGAGTGCCGTGTTCACATGCCCTAGCGTGCCTTCTACCAGTTTGTTTTGTACCATACCTATGGGGTGCCCTCTGTGTAAACCTCTCGGAGGAGCATACAGTATTGTATAGACTATGGGAATAAATAAAATGTGTTAAGGGGGATATGGGTAACGCCTTAACGCTATTTTAATACTTTTACTTTACTGTAGACATGTTGTAATAGCGTATTGTACTATATAGTAGATAGTTTAACAGATCCTTAGGGGATGTGAATCCCAAACATCTCTTAAGTTACTGCATTTACGTCAGACACTGGATAAGAGATGTCAAAACCCGTAAACATCTCTGACGCCGTCACACGCATTTTTACCGTTGATTTAACTTACATAAGATCTTTTAGTTTTGACTTGAGTGTTTTTGTCTTTTCAATTCGCTCGGGTCAGCCTGAGCATTTCAGGATTTGAAGACCTTAATTCTGGAGTACGAAGACGAAGATTTGTACTATTATTATTATTATATTTATTCCACTACATCATGTTATTCCGCTGCAACTATTTATTTATTCCTGTTTGTGAAACTCTGATGTTTGTGTTGTAAAGAATAATCAAATGTATTTATAAAACAGCTTCATGAACTGTTATTTGATTATTATATTTTGTCATTCCGCTACGAGATTCTATATTTGTTTTATTTCTTTCTCTTTTTCTTATTTACCCCATAACAATCTGCCCTTTTGAATGGTTTGAGTTGGGCATGTGTGTCTGCTTAAAACGTCCAAAAAGGCGGGTCGTTACAGTTGGTATCAGAGCTTTGGTTTAGCGATAACCTTAGCTTTGTGGGGTCAGACTCATATTCAATAGGGTATAATACCCTAGAAATGAGTCACTGAGTGCATATATATGAGAGAGCATATTTGTTAGTGTTATAATAGGTTTTTTTATATTGTGTTAATTTGTTCCATTTTGTATTTATAAATTCTGGTTGGTGCATATGACGCTATGACATCGATAGGGATTTCTAAACACTTAATAGGACAGACCGACACAATATTGTTTTGAAATAGAGGTAAATGAAATAATTTTGCATGTTATATTTTTGTATATAAAATAATATATTTTATAAATGATATATTTGGTTGGTATATATTTGTTTGTTAAAAAGTGAAATTTATAAATATTGATTGAAGATAGGATTTACAAATGAAGTAAAAATGATTTGGAATTTTAGAACTTCAGTTCTGGGATTTTGAAAATTTCTTTCAAAGGATTTTGGAATATAATATTAGTATTATTTGGAAGTATTTCCTGACATAAATATTTCAACTTGACTTGGAAGGAATGTTTAAAGGAATTTCGGAAAGAAATAAGTTCTGTACTCCCCTCTCTGTCGTTGGAAAATAATTTCGGTGATAAGTGCATGCATTAACGACATTCATTTTCGAGTTTCAAAGTGGGAAGGCTGTTGTAGTAGTAACTACACATTTGTTTGATAAATAAATCTTGATTTTAATTTTTCAAATATGATTTGATATATATATATATATAAGATATAATTATATATATATATATATATATTGAAATGATTTGAAATGGAACCCGACATTTAGTTCTTAAATTTCTATAAATTAGAGATTTCAATTATTATAATGGAATGAAAATACTAATCTTTTAATAATTGGAACTTCTAAAATGAAAACAAGAAATTAAATGTTAAGTTATAAATGAAATATACAGAAGTTTGAAATTTGTAACCTGTAAAACAAAGGATATGATTATTGAACATTTTGCTAATTGAAATAAATAAGACAAACTTGTGTAACATTCAATTTCATTCTATAAAACATATATATAACTTACCAAAATACTAAAGGTGTAATGTTAAATAAGAAAATGTAATGGAATATTATACAAGTAAAACTTAAGTGGTGTAAGTGTTCAATGGAATATCCTTATAAATAAGAATCTTGATATTATAATTGTTATAAACTTAAGTATAGTTTAAATGCTGCTAATTAAATGTAATAGGAGTGAATATTGTAAGTAAATAATTATAAACTTAAGATAATAAATTAATATGCTAAATAATTGAATTCAACATGAATACTATAAATAAATGATTATAAACTTAGGTAAATGGTTGAAGTTATTTTATAATAAAATAAGTAGAAAGGTGAATACTGTAAATAGATAATTATAAACTTAAGTTAATATTGGAAGCCATTTATAATTAAAATGAATATAAAAATGAATACTATAATAAATTTAATGATTATAACTTCATAAATTGTTGAAATGATTTAAAGAATAGATTTAATATTCAATGACACTTTGAAAAGAAATGAAGGTAAATTACAAAGTAAGAAACTTAAGTATGAACTTATGTACTAATGAATATTAATATCTAATGGAAATCAAGTATATAAGTTTATAAATGTAAACTAGGTTGCAAATAGAATGTATGTAATACTTGAATAATGAATTCATTGGTTATTATAAATAATTGAATGGAAATAACTACTGTAAGAAATGAGTATAAAGAAATGAAAAGAAATTTTCATTAAATGAATAAATGAAAATGAATTTTTGCAGGTAATTAATGAAAGCAAATGGAAATAAGCGCTGAATGAATGAATGTGAATTTATTTACAAAGAAACATATATAGTACTTCAAGAATTGGTTTGCATATGTTTAAATAATTATATATGAGTCACATATGTAAGAAGATGTAAATAACATATGTAAATATATGAATGTAAATAAATGGAATTAAGTACTATGTGAATGAATGGGAATTGAATCTGTGAGAAATGAATGTGAATTAAAGAAATAATCATTTTATGAAATAAATGAACAATAAATGTTGTGTAAGGAAATTTATAAGAATAATAATGTTTGGAATTTGTTGTTTGTTTGGCTTATGGATTGTTTGGGGAAATGATACTTCTAATTGTTTGGATGTATGGATAATCTATTGAGTTTTATCTAGGACTGTTGAGTATATGGTATACTTAGTAGGTTATTTGTCATTTTATATGATTTAAAGTGTCTAAACCTGAACAAAACCATTTGTTTTCGCTAAAATGGATGGATGATTGTCTTCTTTGTTGAAATGATGTTGTGCTTGTTGTTTTCAAGTGATTGTTGTTATGTTGCATTGATTGTTTTGTTATTAATTGAAACAATATAAACATTTCACTTTATATAATTATTAACCTTTTGCATTACATAAGTGAAATACAGGTTATGGACGCAATTGCTACTGCTTTTGGTTTCATAAATTAATCGTTAATTGCCCAACAAATAGGTACGTTCTCGGATTACGGTTTTATAGAGATATTATATTATTTTTCCCGTGTTGAGATATATTATTTTTGAAGATATGAAATATATTGTTATAATTTGATATTACTATTTCTCCCAGACCACTCCGTACAAAGGAGACTCTACCGAAATTTTCTGAAAATTTTGAACTTAGAAAATTTTATGAAATGTTTTCCAAACTTTTATTAATTTGAACATAAAAGGATTTAATTGTTATAAATTGATATATTTTATTTAAATTAATTAATTTTGTAAATTTATTTGGTTATAAAATTTAATATTTTGAATAAGATATATTGATTGCTTAATCCCTTCTTTTCCCTCCTTTTTCCTTTTCGGGGACGAAAAGTTTTGAGTGGGGGAGAGTGTAACGACCCGTAATTTTCGATAATAAAATTTGTTAATTTAATAAATTTTGTTATTTAATATTGGGAGAAATAGAAATTTGTGATTTATTAATGGAAAATAATAAACAGAATGAAATGGAATAAGGTTAAATTAAGAAATTGACAACGTTTTAATGAAAGTTCAATTAATTGAAATAATGTAAAGGTTATACTTGGTTATAAATTGAATATATGAAATCAAATCAAAATATAGAATTAGTTAATGAAATAGTATAATAAATGGTAATTGAATAAAATCAGTATTACGTAAGTAATTATAATAGTTGATTGTAAATAACAAACCCTTACAAGTGTGATTAAAAGATAAAGGGTAACAATTATTATGTGTTACCTGTTTATTTAGTATATTAAATTGAAATGGAAAATGAATTAAAATTAAATGAAATTTAATGTTACATTAATGAGATTAAGACAATAACTGAAATTTGTGAATGTAACAAAATGAATAGAAATGTTAATTTTATTCATAAGGTAATAATTGATTAATAAAAGAATGAAACCAAGATAAATAAATTTATTGGGATTTTAAATTATAATAAATGTGTAAAATTGACAAAAATCAATTAAAATTGAAATATAGTAGTTGATACAAATAAAGATGGAAATTTGAGTATATTAATGTAATGAAATGTAAAACAAATGTTAACAATGTTATTAGATTTATAATTGGTTGAATATAAAGGTTGAAGTCAAATTAAAGCAATTTATTGAAATTAAATTATAATAAATTGGATTTAATTACTGTGAAATTAAACACTGTAATTAGTTTAATAACCAACATTGAATTGTCATATAAACCTGAATTAAGTCATTGTAAATATCTAAGTGATTAAAAATGATGAAATTGGTTAGTTTATAAATTTTGAATTAAAAAGTGATTAATTAATTTTATTAATTATTGTGAAAACAGCCATTTTGGCCATTGTCTTGGATTTTGATAAAACCAGTTTCATCAGATCCATAACAGTGAACTATTGTAAGGTTTCAAGTTTCGTAGCGATCAGACTTGTCATTTGATCGTACGGGCTCGAAACGCCTAGAAACCAATTTAATTAAATTCAATTGAAATAAATTTGAAATAAGCTGATTTTAACATAACTTCTTCATACGATGGAATTTGGACTTGAGACCTGTTCCATTGAATTAAAAATATTAAAAACATCTATTTTGATATATGGGTTGACCCAATTTCGTTACGGAGGCAGAACGGGCTTTTCGGTTCGTTTATCGTTCCAATCCAAATCGATCTGGTCCATTCTTTTCTATTTTCAGCTATACTTATAAATAGCTCGTTATAAACCCTAGGTTGTTTCTTATTCTCATTTGTCTGTACGTACATTTCCTTCTCAAATCCTCATTCCAGTGGTAGACAAACAAATTCTCCGTTCAATTTCTAATCAAATTCCAAATCGAAAATTCAAACTCCTCAAACTATATCATATTATATATCGATTTGAAGCTCTCGATGAGCGCAAGTCAAATCCACTGTCTGTTTTTCGATCCGGGTTTCTATGTGGCCGGAATTGGGTGTTTTAGTCTCGGCCGTTCATTGGTGTTCGATGATCTTCAACCGATCGTCGATTGGATGGCACTGGGTTGCAGAGAATGTCGAGCGGAGTTCATCGGTGCGGCTCGTTTGGAGTTTCAATGGTCGGATTTGCGGCAAAAATTCAAATAGGTCAAGTGAGAAATGGTGGCTCCGGCCATTTCTTGACGTTTGTCGTGGAGAGTGGAGGTCGTAGGGGAAGGCCAGGCAATGCGGCGCTTCACGAGGAGGGGGGCGCGATGTTTAAGTGTGGCGGCGTTGAACGAGAGACGGTGGCGGCTGAACCCTAGGCGAGCAGATAAGCACGTGAGGAACGTGATAGCTGGGAGGGAGAGATGTTGAAGTGGCGTATTGTGAGAGGTGGTGCTTTTCTTTCTTTTATTTATTTAAATTTCGAATTTCAAGCATTCTAATTACATAACTTCCGCATACGAGGTCCAATTCACGCGCGTTTTATCCACTGAGATCGTATCGAAATTTCGGAGACTTTGACGCTGAATTGGATGAATTCTGAGACTGTTTGAATTTGGGCTTAAATTGGATTTTTAATCTGATTTAAATTCAAAGGTGAGTCTTTTAACCCACTCACAACTTCTAAAATTTCTTATGTTAGTTAAATTAAATTTATGATGTGATTAGAAATTTATTTATGGCTATTTGGTATATTTTAAATCGTCATCTCAGTTAATTTGAATTTATTTGAATTAAATCGTTATTTAATTTATTATTGAATTTAAATTGCCAGTTAAATACCTGTTATTGATTATCAATTATCTATTGATGGTTGTTGATTGATTTAGATGATGATTGTGATGGATGTTGATTGTTGATATTGGATGAATGGATGTTGTATTTTATATCGTTATAAACTGCAAGTTCACTATGTGTTGATATGATATATACCCGAACGATCTATAGATTAGGGAAAAATCGTTATGGATTGAAATGATAGACTCGAGTGATTTTATGGATTTTATTATTTTATTCGGGATTGCGGTTTGAAATGATATATAACCGTAAAATTTTAAATTTGCGAATTGAAATGATAAATATCCATATCACTTGACCCTAGGGTAGAGAATTATATACGGACACCAGATTGGATAAATGAATTGATTTTAAATCCTTAATTTGCTTGAATTTAGTTAAATGATACTTTGAAATAAATTTTGATCTATATAAATTTAATTATTATTGAAAAATCAAGTTTTATGTTGAAATGTGAAATGGGTCTAAAGGAATTGCTTTAAGAAATTAAATTGAAAGTTAAAAGTTGAATTTTTAAGTATAAATGAAATTTTACCGGAATTGAGTTATCGGAGTTGTTTGAAAAATAAATTTGAAATATATTGGAATGTAAGTAATTTAAATTGATATTTCAAACATGGTTTGAAAGCAATATAAAATTTAATAATTTTATTGAGAGTTTGAATTGAAAGATTGAAATTGGGTTTGTGATTTTGAAATGTAAAATGGTAAAGATATATTGAATAAAATAAATAGTTAAATTTATATAAATTCCAAACTCATATTTAATATAAACTGTTTTAAAATTTTATTATTTTAAAATTCCTAATTATTAAGATTTCAAAATTATTATACTATTTAAACCTATAATAACTATATAAATTATTTTAACCTATTTTAAACCAATTTAATTTATTTTAAACTAGTTTTACCATTTAATTTAATTTAAAACTGATTAATCTATTTTAAAGCTATTTAATCTATTTTAATTATATTAAATCTATTTTATATCTATTCAACTATCTTAAATCAAGTTAAAACTATTTTTAATCTATTTTAAATTATTTTAGAGTATTTTTACTATTTATAACTATTTATAACTATCTTTCTAAATTTCAAACTAAATAAAGTAGAGGTGTTTATATTTGAAATCCTCGATTTTAAAGTGAATATGGTTAAATGATATTATAACCTCAGTTGGGATTTAAATGTTGTATTTAATTGAATATGATGATTTTGAAGTAAGGATTTAACCTATTTTAGAAATATGATTTTTGAAAGTGAATATAGTTTGAAAGTGAATATGATTTCGAAAGAGATATGATTTGAAATTGAATATGATATTTTGATATGAAGGGTGAAGTGAATTTTGAGATGTAAAAGAACCATCCGGTGTGTAATAAGTGTTTGTTTTTTAAAGAGATCAGGATCCGATATTGTCATACTCTCTGCCAATACAAAAAACCACTTTAACAACTATGTATGTGTTGGAGGTTCCAGAAATGAAGTAGGATAGTTTGGTGAACGATTTCTGTATGAGGTATGACGTGACCCTGACTCCCATGAGTCAGCATAGATGTGACTAAAATAAGAGTTATACCGGGCCAAGTGAGGTCATTCCTCCGATCGGGCACATTCCTTCTATACTATATTCTGACTTTCTGATTGATTTGGTGGCCACCTTTGATTTTTGATTTGGGAGTGTGTTTCGAGGTGGGCGGTAGTAGCTGCTATGCGTTACCACCAGTCCAGGAGTGCAATTGGTATATCTACCCTGGCATTGCCTCGAGTGCTGTGTTCACATGCCCTAGCGTGCCTTCTACGAGTTTGTTTTGTACCATACCTATGGGGTGCCCTCTATGTAAACCTCTCGGAGGAGCGTACGGTATTGTATAGACTATGGGAATATATAAAATGTGTTGAGGGGGATATGGGTAACGCCTTAACGCTATTTTAATACTTTTACTTTACTGTAGACATATTATAATAGCATATTGTACTACATCGTAGATAGTTTAACTGATTCTTAGGATATGTGAATCCCGAACATCTCTTAAGTTACTACATTCACGTTATACACTGGATAGGAGATGTCAAAACCCGTAAACATCTCTGACGTCGTCACACGCATTTTTACCGTTGATTTAACTTACATAAGATCTTTTAGTTCTGACTCGAGTGTTTTTGTCTTTCCAATTCGCTCGGGTCAGCCTGAGCATTTCAGGATTTGAAGACCTTATTTCTGGAGGACGAAGACGAAGATTTGTAATATTATTATTATATTTATTCCACTGCATCATGTTGTTCCGCTGCAACTATTTATTTATTCCTGTTTATGAAATTCTGATGTTTGTGTTGTAAAGAATAATCAAATGTATTTATAAAACAGCTTCATGAACTGTTATTTGATTATTATATTTTGTCATTCTACTGCGAGATTTTGTATTTGTTTTATTTCTTTCTCTTTTTCTTATTTACCCCATAACAATCTGCCCTTTTGAATGGTTTGAGTTGGGCATGTGTGTCTGCTTAAAACGTCCAAAAAGGCGGGTTGTTACAGTAGTCCTTCAAGTACAAGTGGTTTTGGAATTCCATTGCCGAGTGGTTCCTCTCGGTACCAAATGGTTCTTCTCGGTACCAAGTGGTCTACTCTACTCCAATCCCTTTGCAACCTCTTGAGTTACTTCATATCATCAATCTTTTGATATTTCCAAAGTCCTTAGGTCATTTCTTCATCGTTTGTTCATCCAATTTGTTCATTTATGTCCATTCAAAGACTGTGAAAATTTGGCGATAGCATCCAATATATATATATATATATAATAGCAATTTTATAAGTTCTAGAAATAATGGAGAAGGGAAATGGTAGAGTTCCGCTACTCTGTTCAGAAAATATGAGAAGAAAAGTAAGGGGCAAGGCATGTATTTATATGCGCTGGAATCGATTCTATCTGTTAGATAATATTTATTAAATTCGAGTTGTTAGACCGAGTTTCAGCCTTAGCCACCAGCACTAGAACCGGTCAACCATTCCCCTATAGGCGATCGACCGCTAATGGTCGACCGACCCAAGAAAGGAGCCGATCGGTGGGGTCCAAGCGTTTACTATTATGTATTTCCTTAGATTCCTTTTTCATTATTTTCGATCCAAAAACTTCGAACACTTATAACTTCTTCATTTGAACTTCAATCACAAAATTTTATATATGAAAGTTGCTCAGAAAATCACTACGAACATAATGGTGCCAGTTTTGTGGTCAAGTTCAGACGTTTGTTCAAATTCCATTTTTGAGCCTAATTAATTATTTATCAATTCTTTTTAGTTAATTACTGTTCATTTCACAAGGTCTTACTTCTTCCCCTTTAAAAGAATTTCATCTTTGAAATTCTCCAAGGTTAAATCATATAACATATTGTGCAACCATTCTAAACTATCCAACCAATTAGTGTTCAACCAATTTTTCAACCAATCGTGAAGTGCATTGTGTATCACAACACATATGATATGTATGCTGAATAATTCTAAATCAGCGTCTCCTCTATGAATGCATTCTTTAAAACAATTTTGAAAATATGATGCAAACAAACTATGTATACTAGCAGTTATATATGTATGCAAGTTTTCAAAATCCTAAATCTTTGTTTTTATATAACAAACTTCACACTTCTACGCATAGGAGTATGGTTTAACAAATTTTGCGTCCAATCCCTACCATCAAATATCTAACACGCAATTTCTAACATCCAAAATTTTGAAAATCCAGTTTTTCAAAATCTATTCCTTGTGTCAGACAATGATATTAGGTGGAAAATTTTACATTTCCATCCTTCTTATGGATACCTATTTCGTTGTACCTTGGAACCTTCTCTTTTTCCCCCAGATCTTTTTTGACTTTTCCAAGTATAATTTTCATATGTAGGTTTATTTTGGATTTTAAAACGGAATTATTTAAAATGCAAGTTTTGTTCATTATCAACAAGGTATGTAAATAGAAATTCCAAAGATAAAATAGTTTTTCCCATTGTTATTATCTATGTTTTGTATACTGTCACATTTTGCAGAATAGTAAAATTCATATTCACTAACACACCGATCCTCGCTACGCTAAGCATGTGGCATTTGAAATCAGAAATTTTCTCATTTTTCGTTAAAAATCTTTTTCCCCTTTCAGTCAATTTTGTAATAGTTTGAAAACTAAATCTTTCAGAAGTATTTAAACACAATATTTCAAAAGTGTTCGAACATAATTTTTCAAAACATTTAAGCATAATTTTTTTTTAAATATTTGAACATAATTTCTTTTTCATCTTCATCCTTAAAGCAAATCAAGCCACCTCTTAATATAATCGGGATTCGGCCGATGAGTTAATGTATATGATTGAGCCAAGCATTGCGTAGTAAATCTTAGATTTTGAAACCTTTCCTTTTACTTCAAAACAACTAATAACACACAAGCATATTTATAAATTTTAGCTTTTTAGGCATAGGTATAGTGACCCATAGTTTTGTAACACCTTTCCCTATCCTTCGCTTGCTAAAGTTTGTCTATTTCAAAGTTTTTGGGATTAAAGCATTCTTTATTTCTAATTGCTAATTTATTTTCCTAATTTATTTTATAAACTTCCAGCCTTAATTACATTCATCGCTAGTCAAGTGTCCTTATGTGATTTACTTATTTACATTTTTTCCAATATATATATATATATATATATATTGCTAGTTAAGTGTCCTTACGAGGTTTCCTTATTTACATTGTTTTCCAATACACAACATATATAGAAATAGTGAATATTAGGCACGCATCCTTAAAACGGAACTTAATTCAAAGTGGACCCCTGTGATAAAAAGTATACTTTATACGTCTCTGTTTTTGTTTTCCGCCTATTTTGTCCACAAATTACCCCTACGCTTCGCTGTCGAGCTCCATTTCTTCTTCTTCAGTTTCTTCTGATCAAATGGAAAACCGAGCTGAGTCTACAAAATATGAGAATACAGAAATTAAATTGAAGACTCTACAAAATCGAAGGTTTATTTTCCGATTTAAATGGAAAACTTCAATTAAATTGAAGACGAATCAAGCATTTTTACAAAATATGAGATTATTAATATTTGCAGTTATGAATAATTGCAACAAGGTTCTTTTTTTGGATTAAAATGATTTTACATTAATAATTGCTGATTAGAATGCAATTATTCTGATTATTTGCAGAAATAGTGCAATTGTTGAGAATAATTGCCGATAACTATGCAATTATTATGAATAATTGCAGAGAAAGATGAATTTAGGATTGAAATAATTTTACATGAATAATTGCTGATAAGAATGTAATTAAGAAAGATGAATTTAGGATTGAAATGATTTTACAAGAATAATTGCTGATAAGAACGCAATCATTTTGAATATTTTCAGAAATAAATGCAATTATTGAGAATAATTGCCGCTAACTATGCAATTATTATGAATAATTGCAGAGAAAGATAAATTTAGGATTGAAACGATTTTAAATGAATTATTGGTAATAAGAATGTAATTAAGAAAGATGAATTTCGGATTGAAATTGTTTTACATGAATAATTGCTGATAAGAATGCAATTGTTTTGAATATTTGCAGAAATAATGCAATTATTGAGAATAATTGCTGATAACTATGCAATTATTATGAATAATTGCAGAGACAGATGAATTTAGAATTGAAATGATTTTACATGAATTTAGAATTGAAATGATTACATGAATAATTGCGGATAAGAATGCAATTATTCTGAATATTTGCAGAAATAAATGCAGTTATTGAGAATAATTGCTAATAACCATGCAATTATTATGAATAATTGTAGAGAAAGATGAATTTAGGATTGAAATGATTTTACATGAATAATTGCTGATAAGAATGTAATTAATCAGAATACTTGCAGAAATAAATGCAATTATTGAGAATATTTGCTGATAACTATGCAAATATTATGAATAATTGTAAAGAATGATGAATTTAATCTTCATAATTGAACTAAAAATCTTTATTTTGTTATTTATAGTTATAAATGTCTAGTTTTGGATTAAAATGCTTTTATATGAGTAGTTGCCGATGAGCATGTAATTAATCAGAATATTTATAGAAATACATGCAATTATTAAAGATATTTGCAGACATATATGCAATTATTCATAATAGTTGCATACATATCTGCAATTATTATGAATAATTGGAAGAAAGAGGAATATTACCGACTTTAAGAGAATAATAAACTGCAGACGTTGTATGTGTGTTAAATGGATTATAGTAGTTAAACTTGTAAATTGTTGCAGACTTGTCTGCAATTATTTAAAATATTTGCGGACATGGTTGTAATTATTGAAAATTTCTACTGAACAGTTGATAAACCCTAACAACATATCAAACCAATTGTAATAGAATAAAAATCGATATTACAAAGAAATTTAATTGATAACGTTCGATTTTGTGGTTTATATTGCTTTCATCTTCTTAATTTCAGTTTTCTTTTCAAGTGGATTCGATTTCATCTTCGATCAACTGTTTTGGAATAAACGGCGATTGATATTTCAGGAGATTATGGTTTTTTTAGAACAACGGTTGATGAAATCTTGTTCGATGGCTTTGTATTTTGTTTGGAGAAGGAAAAAGGGTACTTTCGGAAATAAAATTGTCGCGTTCAGGAATAAGGACGTGAAACATAGAATTAAAACGGAAGGATGTTTTGTGTATTTGCAAACTTATTAGGGATGTGTGCCAAACATTCCCAATAGAAATATACATATGTATATACATACATACATACATACATACATACATACATACATACATATATGTATGTATGTATATTTGTATTTATGTATGTATGTGTGTGTGTATCTGTGTATATACATACATACATACATATATAGAGCGGTCAAAGCTCATCTAGAAAACCAACATGGTAGTAAAATAGGAACATATCTCATATCATATCGTACGCTTTTCCAATACCCAAAATGAGACAACTAGCGATTACAACCCAAATAAGCTAAAAGAAACAATTACGAGAAGCCGCCCTCTAACATCAACTAGTATTAATAATGTTGTGGCCCTATCACTCTTTAATCAATTAAAATAGACATTACTAGTATGTCATTCTACTATAACACACATGTCTTAACTTACCTTTTTGGCTTTGAATAAATAAGCTTCAACCATCACTTTAATTATTTCACCCGATTATGAGATAAATTGTGCATTCCAATATTGTAGTGGATAAGAAACATAAACTATGCACATTTAGATTAACTTATTGGAAAATTGACTTGGTGGAATAACTTTCCTACCACCTATCTTATCTTCTTTAACCTTGAGCAACCCAACATCTTCTAAGTGTGTTTGACCTCTCATTATGTAACACCTCTAATTTTCGATAACATTATTCAACGGATTTAATTAGATAAATTAAATATAATAATGTAATGTTAAGTGATAAGGGGGTTGAGATTTGAATAAATATAATTAAGGCCATGCTCAATTAAATAATTAAATAGGATAAAGAATGGTTTTTAAGTTAATTAATTTACATAAGGGTATAATGGGAATTTTCCGCACCCAAACCTTACCCTTATATATTCTCGTTCCTACCATTTCATTTCCCATTCATGTTATTTTGAAAATGCAAAACAAAAACGTAAAGAGGAGCCGACCATTAACAAAGGAAGAAAAGAAATCAATTAAAAGATAAGGATTCAAGCTTAGGGGAAATTAACCTCTATCCAATCTCCTTATCTTATTCAAGGTGAATAATAATTCATTCCATCTCTATTTTGTTTTATAATTATATGTTTTCAGATTTAAGGGTAAATTCGTTTATGATGATTTGGATGATGATATGCTTGAATTACAATTTGTTTGATTTAAACAAGAATGTAAATAAGATTATATGCGGTTTTAGGGCCAATTGATATTGATGTTTGAATGCCATGGAAAAAATTTATGTTGTGTAAAACATGATTTTGGAGTTGGGTTTTAATTTTGATAAATTTCCAAGTTACCGAAAGATTACTATGAACTTTCAAAGAAAAATATGGTTAATTGGGTTTATAAATTTATTTCAGAAATTATATTGAGAATTTAGGTCTGAAATTTTGATATGTTAGATAACACGATTAAAGTGAATTTCTGGAATTTTTAGGGATTTTTCCTAAGTGATTTTCTATGCAAATTAAATTATTTTAAAGGAAGAACTTCTTTGGAATATTGGTTTTGATTAATGGAAGGGGTTATTTGCAAAATTAACCATGGTTCAGATCTGAAATTAAGATGCAGTTATTTTAGTAGAGAATTTGAAAAGTTGAGGCAACCAATTACGGGTTTACAAGTGGCAGGTTAGTTAGATAAAAATTTGCTTTAAGTAGTATTAATCAGCTTTTACCCAAAAAAGTTGGTTCCGCCTTCTTTAGAAGTACCTTTTGACTCAGAGCTTCTGCCTTTAATCAAGACGAAACCCACTAAGCCAAAACAATTATACAAGGTATCACTTAGATGGTACGTAGTGGATTAGAGAAAGGTGGAAGACTTGGTGTCAAAAGCTTTGCTTCCGAAGGGGTAGATACCTTTGTTTGTTTTAAAAAGAGTAGTGCTTGCCTTGGTTTATTTAAGGCCTTTGATGAAGTCGAAGCATATGTTTTCGAAAGAGGTTTACTAAAGGCTTTCGTAGGGGTGGCCATCTTATGTTTTAAAGAGTATGCTTTCAAATGGATTTCTTTACTTATAAAATAATACTTTCGAAAGAAGGGGTTCCAACCTAGTCGAAGCCCTGCTGTCGTTCTTTTGCCTTTCGAGTATATTAACGTCATCAATGCCTACGAAGGGTAGTTTTGTTTTAAAGATGTTTTAAGCCACTTCCTAACTGCTTTCGAAAGGGTCTAAGGGGTTCGAAGGCAATGACTTCGAAAGGGAGTTTTGATGCTATCCTTCAGTGTTTTGTTTAAATGGTTTGAGACTTTCGAAAGGAATGGTGCCGACGCCATCAAGTTTTCCCCAATACTTTTATACGATAAAGGATGGTTTTGAAAGATATACTTTCATTTATATTCACTTTGGCCCAAATAAAATTTTAAGTATAAACCCAATGGTTTCGAAAGGGGACTTTCAATGGTTTCGGAAGGGATACTTCCAAAGGTTTCGGAAGGGGTACTTTCAACGGTTTCGAAGCTGTGCTTCTAAGTGTTATTAAGTAATACTTTAATATGTTCGAAAGGTTTTGAAAGAGAAGTTTTAAAGTGTTTCGAAAGGCAGGGGCCTAATGTTTTGAAAAGAGATTTATATGCTTTTGAAGGAGGTTATCCAATGAAGTCGAAAGCAAGGTTTTGAAGGTTTCGACAGCCTTAGTTTTCAAAGGAAATAACCCAATCTCATTTTTGAAAGAAAACCATGGTATAAATATATAAAGTGTTTTGAAAAAGAGTTTTTTAAGAAGTTTTCTTTGATTAAAAGGTTAAAGGGATTAACCAAGTTATTGTGCATGCTTCTTTATATATGTATATATTCACATTGCAATGGACCCATAACTGAATTTTGGGGAAGGGCAGAATAACCAGCCAGGTTGACCCAATAGTGAATATAAATTAAGTTAACTCCAGAATGAGTAGAATTGCATCCAGGAGGTCAGGAAGACCAGAATAGAGGATGCTAAAATATTAGAGAAAGATATTGGCAAGGGCCAATAGGTTCTCAGTAAGCCCATGAACACTATGTATAGGAAAAGATATTATATTGGTAGTAGACACTAGGTTCATAGTTAGCCCATGAAAACTATGTATAAATGAAGATGTCAGAAAGGCAGATTCATAGTAAGCCCATGAAAACTATGATTTGATACTAGTAGGGGCCAGTAGGTTTGTAGTTAGCCCATGAAAACTATGTATGGATTAAGATATTGACAAATGTCAATAGGTTCCTAGTCAGCCCATGAAAACTAGGATAAGAAGAGAAGATATAGGAGTTACCAATTGGTTCCTAGTCAACCCATGAAAACTAGGATAAGAGTTTAGATATTTGAGTTTCCAATAGGTTCATAGTGATCCCATGAAAACTATGTAATTGTACATGGAGTCCTTAAACATTTTACCGGTTATTAGTCGGCCCATGAAAACTAATAGGTTAAAAGTAATCCTAGAAACTATAATTGAGATAGATAATCAGAATGAATGAGGATGGGTAATCCAGAATTGATTCATTTGTTTTGCATATCATCATATCATATTGTTTTGAATTGTTTTAACCATTGGGGATGCAGGAGCACAGTATGTGGTTCTATAAAGGTTTTAAGGTACTAGTGAGGGGATAACCCGTTTCGCTAAGCGACGTGGTCTCACTAGATATCTAAATGGTTTGAGATGCTAGATTATTATTCATACTAGGCTTTATGTCTGACTCAAAGTTTATGTTTTCCCTTAAACTCTCGGGTTCTCAATTGATTTTGAGTAGTTTGAGAGTTGAGGTTTTAAGGTACCTTGTTAGGTGAATAAAGCTTTTGGAGATGTGCATGAGGCTTGATAGATATATAGAGTTCTCTTTTATTTTGATTCCGCTGTGTCGTTTGTAATGGCAAAGTTGTTAAATTGCCTGTATATACTCTGATGATCCAAGGGGGCATCTTCATATGTCACTCTTGGCGTATGTTGTAATAAATATATTTTCTCTGAACGTGGTTAACGATTGTGGGATTATGTAATGAATTGGAAATGTTTTGAAATGGAATGTTTGAAGTTTTAATTTTTTTCCATATTCATGTGTTTTTGTGTATCAATGTATCTAACACCGCCGTATTTGGTCGCCGAGGATTAATAACTATGGATAAATGCAGCATCCGTAGCCATTAGTTTTGGGCCTCCAAGGAGCGGGGTGTTACAAGTTGGTATCAGAGCATAGGTTTATGTAAACTTAAAGAAAGTTAAACCTAAAAGCTTTTAGAAACATAATCCGATGAATCAGAAATATGATTGGGGTTTGGGATAACGCCATAGTAATGTACTTGTATTTGATATATATATATATATATAGATAAGTATGTATTCCCTTCTCTCTTAGATCGTTCTTATGTATCTTGCTAAGGCTCCTATGCAGATTTACGAGAAAAAGGAAATCTCGGTGGAGGAAGCACCACAACAAATGGAAATGCTCGACCTAATACCAGGAGGAACCAAGGTCGACAGGCTAATGCTAACCAAAATGCTGATGCCAATGTGGGTGTTGGGAATCCACCAGTAGATATGGGGGCGATGTATCAATTCTTCGTCAATGTGATGCAAGCAAAAGCTGCTGCTGGAGTTGCTGAAAATGTAGGAGGAGCTAATTATACGGCTCTAGTTGGGAATAACTATGCTAAGTTGAGCAGAGACTACACCAGTCTTGGTAGGAAACCCTTTATGGGAACAGAGGATTCTATAGAAGTAGAGAATTGGCTGTTGCATTATGAGCGTATCTTTGCCGATCTGGGTTTTGATGATGAGCAGAAGAGAAGGTTGGCCTCTAGACAGTTGCAGGGGTCAGCACTTCATTGGTGGAGTAGTGTTACTGCCGGAGTTCCGGAGGAAGAGTTGACATGGGCTGAATTTATAAGGAGATTTGAACAAAGGTTTCTATCTGAGGTTTCTAAGTCAGCATTGATGAGAAAGTTTATGGATCTAGTTCAGGGAGAGATGTCGGTTATCGAGTATGCCACTAGGTTTGATGAGCTATCAAGATATGGGTATGCTATTGTTGACACCGACATCAGAAGGAATGAGAGGTTCATTCGGGGTTTGGGACATAAGCTTGCTAGTGGACCATGACACATACCCGTGGTCCTTGTAATGTGGTTGTGGAGATGGCAATTTGCCATGAAGAAATGCTTGCTGTTTGTGCTAGAGAGAAGCCAGTTGAAACTCAGGGTTCTCAGGGAAAGAAAACAAAGTTCTTTAAGAAGAATGGAGCCCAGAAGGGAGATGCTGTGAAAAAGACGAAGGCTGATTTAGTTTGCTACAAATGTGAAAAGAATGGTCATTAGGAAAATGAGTGCTGGTCAGGAAAGGGGAAGAAAAATGTACATAAGAAGAATGTGAAGTGCTTTAACTGTGATCAAGTTTGACATTATAAGAACCAGTGTCCAGAGCTAGTCAGGGCAGATAAGGGAAAGGTTTTTGCTATTGGAACATCTGCTAAGCCAACTGCAGCGAATAAAGGAAAGACTGTGATGGAAGGTACGTTTTTGATTCGGAGTATACCAGTTAGGATACTATTTGATACCGGTGCATCACATTCATTTATATCTCAGTGTTTGGTTGATAGGTTATGCTTAGAACCCACATACCTTATTACTTCCTTAAGTGTTGCGAATCCGATTGGAGGGTATGCAACCTAGGGATGAGATGTGACCAGTTAGAACTTTATTTGTTAGGTCATAAGTTTGCATACGTCTGTATGTTTTTGATTTTGTAGATTTCAGAATCATTTTGGGTATGGATTGGTTGAGAAGGTACGAGGCTAGGATATTTTGCCAAGATAGGGAGATATCACTATAACACCCTGATAGTCATAACCAAATTATATTCTCAATGAAGAATTTTGTCCGAAGTAGTTGTGCTTTGTTAAGTGCAATGGAAGTGGGAGAAGAGCTAAGTCAGGTTCGAGTTGCAAGAGAGTTTGCAGATGCTTTTGAGCCAGTCACAGAGCTACCGCCGAAATGAGCTATTGAGTTTTGGATAGATCATGTGCCAGGAGCTGAACCTGTAAGTAGACCACCTAGCAGGATGACACTGATTGAGATGAAGGAATTGAAGGTGCAGCTAGTGGATCTAGAAGGAAGGAATTTTATTAGACCAAGCAGTTCGCCTTGGGGAGCGGCCACGGTATTCATGAAGAAACCGGATGGGTCGTTGAGGTTGTGTATCGACTATCGTAAGCTGAACGAGAGGATGATAAAGAATAAGTATCCTTTGCCGAGAATTGATGATCTGTTCGATTAGTTGAGTGGAGCCAGAGTGTTTTCCCAGTTGGATTTGGCGATGGGTTTCCATCAGTTAAGAGTTGCAGAGGACAACATTCCTTTGATAGCATTTCAGACTAGATATGGTTCGTATGAGTGGTTAGTAATGCTATTCGGGTTAACGAATGCACCTGCTTTCTTTTTGGATTTGATGATATTTCGAGAGTATTTGGATAGATTTGTGTTGGCGTTTATAGATGTCATTTTGGTATATTCTAAGGATGAGAAAGAACATGAAGATCATCTTAGATTTGTGCTTGAGACGCTAACGCAGAATCAACTGAAGGTGAAGTTTTCCAAGTGTCATTTTTGGAAGAAAGAGATTAAGTTTCTTGGTCATGTGGTTTTAGAAAATGGGTTGTCAATCAATCCAGTAAGATCGAAGCTGTTAATAATTGGAAGAGACCAGAGACGGTGACTGAGATTAGAAGTTTTCTTGGACTTGCTGACTATTACCGGAGATTCATCAAGGATTTCTAACAGATAGCAGTGCCTTTGACTAAGCTAACTAGGAAGGAGGTGAAGTTTTTTTGGTCCAACAAATGTGAGGAAGCATTCCTTAAGTTAAAGCATTTGTTGACCAATGCACTCGTGTTAGTAGTTTCAGATGGAAACCAAGGGTTGGTGGTGTATACTAATGCATGTGGGACTGGATTGGGAGCTGTGTTGATGCAGAAGGGTAAAGTGATTGCCTATGCTTCATGGCAGCTTAGGCCGCATGAAGTGAGATATCCTACTCATGATTTGGAGTTGGCTGTGGTGATCTTCGCATTGAAGATTTGGAGGCATTATCTCTTAAGGGAGAGATTTTAGCTATACACAAATCATAAGTCTTTAAGATACTTATTCTCTCAGAAGGAGTTGAATATGCGACAACAGAGGTGGCTGGAGTTTTTGGCTGCTTATGTTTTTGGTATAGAGTATACACCAGGGAAAGGTAATAAAGTAGCAGATGCTCTTAGCAGAAGACATCCGAATGTGGTGTTAGCTATGTTTGTAGAATGGAAGGATCTAGAAGCTTTGACCAATTGTGGTGTGCAGTTAAGATCGACTGCTTGTTCTAGTCAGAGTACTGTCATGTTGTTCTGTTTAGAAGTTTGACCAGTGTTGATCCAGAGAATTGCTTCTAAGCATAAGGAGGATCCACTATTAGCTGAGAGGATTAAAAGGCTTGAGGTTGGAACTAAGATCGATGATTTAAAAGATTTTAGTCTTGACCAGATGGGATGGTTGAGAAAGAAGGGACGATTATGTGTTACAGATGTTGAGAACTTGAGGAAAGAAGTTCTTGGAGAATGTCATCGATCCAAGTTTATGATTCATCCTGGAGGAACCAAAATCTATCAAGATATGAAGAGAAACTTCTATTAGGAAGGTATGTAGAGGGATGTTGGCTTATGGGTTAGGCAGTGTGCAAACTGTCAACAAGTGAAAGTCGAACATCAGAAGCCGAGTGGATTGCTTCAGCATCTAGAGATTCCAGTTTGGAAATGGGATTCGATATCCATGGATTTTATAAATGGGTTGCCAAGGTCGAATAGAGGAAATGAAAGTATATGGATCATAGTGGACATGTTGACCAAGAGTGCTCATTTCATTCTAGTTAAGTCAACCAGAACGACATCTGTTTTGGCGAAGTTGTTCATGAAGAACATAGTTAGACTACATGGAGTTCCTAGTAGCATAGTCGGTGATAGAGATGCTTTGTTCACTAGTGAATTCAAGACGAGTCTACAAGATGTCTTAGGCACTAAGCTCAAGATGAGTACTGCATATCACCCTCAAATGGATGGGCGGATAGAGAGAGTCAATAAGGTACTCGAGGATTTGTTGAGAGCTTGTGTGTTGGATTTTGGTGAATCTTGGGGGGATCACCTACATTTGGTTGAGTTTTACTATAATAATAGTTATCATATTAGTATAGGAATGACGCCTCTTGAAGCTTTGTATGGAAGGCCATGCAAATCACCAACATGTTGGTTGGAGATAGATTGGTCTTAGGTCCGGATTTGGTTAGGGAGGCGTCAGAGAAGATTGAGTTGAACCGAGGAAAGATGAAAGAAGCTCAGTTTAGATAGAAGAGTTACGCAGATAAGAGGCGTAAAGACCTAGAGTTCTCAGTTGGAGACAGGGTTTTCATTAAGGTATCACCGATGAAGGGTGTGATACGGTTAGGGAATCGGGGAAACTGGCACCGAGATATGTTGGCCCATTCCAGATTATAGAGATGATTGGAAAGCTCACATACAGAGTAGAGTTGCCGAGCAGTACGGCAGGTATCTATAATGTATCTCATGTGTCTCATCTTCGCAAGTATGTGTATGATCCAGAGACTACTATTCCTCCGACAGGGTTGGAGGACTTAGTAGTAGAGCCTAATTTGACTTTTGTTAGATAACCAGTTCGGGTTAAGCGAGATGAGAAAAGATTGAGGAACAAGACAGTCAAGTTAGTGAAAGTTCAATGGAGCGACAACAAGAATGACTCTACTTGGGAGACAAAAGACAGGATTCGAGATACTTATCCTGATCTGCTTTGAGGGTATGTCTATATTAGATTTATATAGATAGTTCCTAGTCAGGTAGACTAATATGGTTGTTAGGAGTCGTTACATATGATTGCTATGTTTAGTATTTGGTCCTTACTGAATTTCGAGGACGAAATTCTTTAAGGAGGGGAGCCTGTAACACCCCTAATTTTTGATAACATTATTCATAAGATTTAATTAGATAAATCAAATTGAATAATATAAATGTTAAATGATAAGGGGGTTGAGATTTGAATAAATATAATTAAGGCCGTGCTCAATTAAATAATTAAATGGGCTAAAGAATGGTTTTTAAGTTAATTAATTTACATAAGGGTATAATGAGAATTTGCCGCACACAACCCTTACCCTTATATATTCTCGTTCCTACCATTTCATTTCCCTTTCACATCATTTTGTAAACGCAAAACAAAAACGTAAAGAGGAGCCTACCATTAACAAAGGAAGAAAAGAAAATTTCAATCAAAAGCTATGGATTCAAGCTTAGGGGAAATTAGTCTCAATCCAATTTACTTATCTTAATCAAGGTGAATAATAATTCATTCCATCTCTATTTTGTTTTATAATCATATGTTTTTGGATTTAAGGGTAAATTCGTTTATGATGATGTGGATGATGAAATGGTTGAATTACAATTTGTTTGATTTAAACAAGAATGTTTAAATAAGATTAAATGCGGTTTTAGGGCAAAACCAATTGATATTGATGTTTGAATGCGATGGAAATTTTTTATGTAGTGTAAGACATGATTTTGGAGTTGGGTTTTAATTTTGATAAATTTCCAAGTTATGGAAAGATTACTATGAATTTTCAAAGGAAAATATGGTTAATTGGGTTTATAAATTTTTTTCAGAAATTATATTGAGAATTTGGGTTTGAAATTTTGATATGTTAGATAATATGATTAAAGTGAATTTCTAGAATTTTTGGGGATTTTTCCTAAGTGATTTGCTATGCAAATTAAATTATTTTAGAGGAAGGACTTCTTTGCAATATTGGTTTTGATTAATGGAAGGGCTTATTTGCTAACTTATCCATGGTTCAGATCTGAAATTAAGCGGCAGTTATTTCAGTAAAGGATTTGAAAAGTTATGGCAACCAATTACGGGTTAGCACGTGGCAGGATAGTTAGATAAAAATTTGCTTTAAGTGGTATTAATCAGCTTTTACCTAGAAAAGTTGGTTTCGCTTCTTTAGAAGTATCTTTAGACTCAGAGCTTCCACCTTTAATCAAGTCGAAACCCACTAAGCCAAAACCAATATACAAGGTATCACTTAGATGGTACGTAGTGGATTGGAGAAAGGTGGAAGGCTTGGTGTCAAAAGCATTGCTTCCGATGAAGTCGATACCTTCATTTGTTTTAAAAAGAGAAGTGCCAGGCTTTGTTAATTTAAATCCTTCGAAGGATTCAAAGCATATGTTTTTGAAAGATGTTTACTAAAGGATTTCGAAGGGGTTTCCATCTTATGTTTTAAAAAGTATGCTTTCAAATGGATTTCTTTACTTATAAAATAATGCTTTCGAAAGAAGGGGTTCCGACCTAGTCGAAGCCCTGCTGTCGTTCTTTTGCCTTTCGAGTATATTGAAGTCATCAATGCCTTCGAAGGGTAGTTTTGTTTTAAAGATATTTTAAACCACTTCCTAAATGCTTTCAAAAGGGTCCAAGGGTTTCGAAGGCAATGGCTTCGAAGGGGGTTTCGAGGCTATCCTTCAATGTTTTGTTTAAATGGTTTGAGGCTTTCGAAGGGGATGGTGCCGATGCCATCAAGTTTTCCCCAATACTTTTATATGATAAAGGATGGTTTCGAAAGAGACTTTCATTTATATTCACTTTGACCCAAATAAAATTTTAAGTATAAACCGAATGCTTTCGAAAGGGTGACTTTCAATGGTTTCGGAAGGGATACTTCCAAAGGTTTCGAAAGGGGTACTTTCAACGGTTTCGAAGCTATGCTTCTAAGTGTTATTAAGTAATACTTTAATATGTTCGAAAGGTTTAGAAAGAGAAGTTTTAAAGTGTTCGAAAGGCAGGGGCCTAATGTTTTGAAAAGAGATTTATATGCTTTCGAAGGAGGTTATCCAGTGAAGTCAAAAGCAAGGTTTTGAAGGTTTCGACAGCCTTATTTTTCAAAGGATATTACCCAATCTCATTTTTGAAAGAAAACCATGGTATAAATATGTAAAGTGTTTTGAAAAAGAGTTTTTGAAGAAGTTTTCTTTGATTAAAAGGTTAAAGGGATTAACCAAGTTATTGTGGATGCTTCTTCATATATGTATATATTCACATTGCAATGGACCCATAACTGAATTTTGGGGAAGGGCAGAATAACCAGCTAGGTTGACCCAATAGTGAATATAAATTATGTTATCTCTTGAATGAGTAGAATTGCATCCAGGAGGTCAGGAAGACCAGAATAGAGGATGCTAAAATATTAAAGAAAGATACTGGCAGGGGCCAATAGGTTCTCAGTAAGCCCATGAAAACTGTGTATAGGAAAAGATATTATATTCTCAAGGGCCAATAGGTTCATAGTTAGCCCATGAAAACTATGTATAAATGAAGATGTCAGAAAGACAGGTTCATAGTAAGCCCATGAAAACTATGATTTGATACTGGCAGGGGCCAGAAGGTTTGTAGTTTTCCCATGAAAACTATATCTGGATTAAGATATTGACAGATGTAAATCGGTTCCTAGTCAACCTATGAAAACAAGGATAAGAAGAGAAGATATTGGAGTTACCAGTGGTTCCTAGTCAACCCATGAAAACTAGGATAAGAGTGTAGATATTGGAGTTACTAATAGGTTCATAGTGATCCCTTGAAAACTATGTAATTGGACATGGAGTCCTTAAACATTTTACCGGTTATTAGTCAGCCCATGAAAACCAATAGGTTAATACTAATCCTAGAAACTATAATGGAGACAGATCTTTTATAACTTTAGACAATGAAAACTGTAGTAGACAAGGATAACTTCCATTAACTATTACTTTCCTACTACCTATGTTATTTCCACTTTCAACCTTTGTAGAGATTCCAATAGCGCATGAGTGGGACTTTTAGAATATATGCGCAAACTGCACATATTTTTGGAAATTGTCCATTTTTTATGCTTTGCCTTAACTCCCTTACATTGTTCCTAACTAGATTACTAACGCTACCTAAGATTGTTTCTGTTCTACATCTCCTAATACTGCCACTATTTATATTTCTACTACCCAAATACCTTCTACTTATATAGCTCTTTTCCTCTTTTACTATTTTCCTCATTGACTCATTGATATGCGCCTACTAATTTAGTCATTGATCTTTCATTTATTAACATGAAAAGAGACATGTATAAATCTATTTTTGTTGTTTTCCTCCATATTTTCACTACGCCATAGATTGCATACTGCAACACCAAAGAAGTGATGCAGGATGTGCCAAAAAATGTTGCTGAAGGCTAAAAAAGGGCAAAGGCAACACTTTCTCGGTGTTGCATTTTGCCGCGTTGCCGCAGACCTCAAAGGCAACATTTTGACTATCTAAGGCAACATAAGAAATATTGTTGCAATAGAATCCTATTTGGGTCTATAGCAACATCCATAGGTGCATGTAGCAACATTCAAAAATGTTGCTATAGATATTAATTTTCTGAATTTGTGGGGCCCACAATGTAGAGCATATTTGATTTTTTAATAGAAATAAATATTTATTTAATAAAATGCTATTGCACAGAATTTGATATTCAAACAGTAATTTATTTAAATAAATATTTTATTTCAACATTTAAAATAGTACAAATTCCCGACTCCACTATTTTACAATTCAATGATAAATAACACTGATATTCACATATACAAATATTCCTCACTACATCACTCAGTTCACTCATTACATATGCAGTTTCAATTTATACAGACACCGACACTGACAAATATATGACGAGCTGAGTGCCGAGCCGAAGGCGAGCCGAGAAGCGGGTCCGGGCGCAGCGCCGGCGGGGGTCCGGGGCACCGCAGTCCCGGTGGGCACCGCCCGATTCATCCGATTTCGGAAGATCGAGCCTTCTTTGAAACCTGTCTTCAACTCCATTTCAGATTGAATCCAACATCTGAGCAATCTGCAAAAATACACACTGACGCAGTAAAATTGAAAAGGAAATATTTTTGCAGTATAAAATAAAATGTAATTTTGAAAATATTATTTGCCTCAGTTATTTGGGTGACAATTTGGTCCAAGCAGTTGACAATGCACAAGAACAAAAATGAAACAGAAGCATGCTACAGAAATAAACAGCATGCTCAATGAATTGGTCAGAGCAAACTATACCAGACTTGTATGCCAAACATAAAACAACAGTGGACAGAGCTCAACAAAAGAACTCAAACTCACAATTAAACCAAAACTCCAACCATATTCAAAAATACAGACCAACAGAAGTGTCAAGTGAATGAGCTGCAGCAATTTCAAAAATGGCCGAAGTCAGATAATATAAGAAATATGAACTCGAGCAAGTCCAGCTACCATATGAAAGCAACCATACATATATACATGTGTGAAACAGCATGTATATATATAGGCAGTGCAAACAGGCTCAAAGGACCAGTGCATATATACATGTTCAAGTGCAACAACAAACACATATATACATACATGAATGCATATATATATACATGATAATGGAAAACATAAGTGATACAACAGTTTCAGTGAACAAGTGAAGCACAAAGAGAAAGGTACACAAGTGTGTGTGTGGCACCAATGGAAACAGTATGGTGAAGCAACTTGACTACAAAAACTCAAGTGAAATATATTACAAGTTCAAGCTACAGGATGTCAACCAGAAGATATATTACAAGTTCAAGCTACAGGATGAACAGACATAGCCAAAGTCAACCACGAACAGTAGCAAGTTCAACCAATTCAAATCAAGTTGCCGAAGTCTAGTTAAATGTCAAAGGCAAAGTCACGATGAACAATCAATTAAATGACCGATGTCAACAGATATATACGAACGTAAATCTAGGGGTTCGAACCCTATATAAACACATTAACATCATCGGCAGATAGTATCGAGTTCAAGCAAGCAATACAGTAAAGTAAAAGCAACAAATTACATACCCGAATACACAGTTGAACTCAAGCAAAATCGAAGGAGCTGTATTCGAAGCAAGGAGACGATCGATTGCCAAAGCAAATCAGAAGAACAGCAATTGTAATCGATCGACAATCAATCGGGTCCTTCGATATTAGACGAAGCCCTAATCGCACAAAGCCGAAGCCCTAGCTAATCTCACAGGAGCGAAGACAAGGCCGAAGCCCTAGCTAATCTCACAGGAGCGAAGACAAGGCCGAAGCCCTAGCTAATCTCATAGGAGCGAACACGAGGCCAAAGCCCTAATTTCAGAGCAAAAGAGGAACAAGATAGGAGCAGCCATTATCACATACGAGAAAAAGGGATCTACTCTAAACTAGTTCAGGTGGTAAAATGAAATTTTGGGGCAAATTGCAGTGGTGATCCATTTTAACAACCAGATTAAATGTAGACCGTTGGATCGTATTCACGCGGATTGCTAATTTTATTAATTTTTTAATTTGAATACATCTATAGCTACTGCAACATCTTGTTGATACCTATGCTAACACCTTGAAGCGAGTGTTGTAATAGACAAAAATCAGCATACCTATCGTTACATTATAGCTAGCAACACCTTGTAATTTCGTTGCAGTAGGCCATCTATGGCGTAGTGTTTCTTTATACGGAAATATTTCTCTGTCTTCATTGTCGTGCATTCTCAGCCTTCCATTCTTTTAACCTCATTTAAATTAAGTACCATTTCCATTTATCCACCTCTAAAAAAAATTTATAAATATGCTTTTAAATTTATAGAAATAGGAAAAACCATCGAGCCTAACATACACTCTCTTTCCATTCATTTCAAAAATAAAGTCCCTTTACCAAAAACCCTTTAAATCAAAAAATTTCAACCCATTCAGTTTTAAACTTCACTGGGAATTTCTAAATAGCCCTTTAAAACTTCTAAATTTTATTATGTTTTTGAAAAAATAACTTTTCAATGGTAGGGTACTTCTATTTTAATAAATCCATTTTTAAAAGTATCCATTCAAAACGTTTCAAGAAACTTTCAAAATCATTTTGTTAAATTCTTTCACATGGGGTCGGATTTAGAAATGGAGTTTTCCTTGTCCTTTCCTTTGGACTTTCCTTCTTTTCTGCTTATTCTTCACTCATCTTCATGAAGAACATATCAAAAATCCGGCTATCATCTTGTGGTGGTTAATGTACACCTTCTTGTGGGAACTTACTCAATCCTTTTTCACATCTAACTTTCGGATGTTTGCTACATATAGGTTCTCACTTATCATTTGTTTGGACGAAATATATGTCTTCAATCGGCAATCCACCAATATTCACAGTTATAGGGTAGCGAGGCCCACCAATGGAGTCAAGTGCCATCCAGCTTTAGGGGACCATGTACATGTCGCATTCATGCTCTTCTTGGTTAACGCCTTATGACACAGCCTACACCCCATGAGATAATTGGGGTCGGTGCATAAATTTAACTCTATTTATTATTCCAACTCGTGGTTGCCTCATCCGTATTTTAAGAATATGGTTGCAACTACTTCTAAGTCAGAATTCATAGAGTTTGGCGTATAAGTTTTTTTTTGAATATGCTCGGGAGAACCCAACAGACTGGTAAACTCTTGAGGGGAATCAAGTCGTGCTTGTCCACTTCAACTCATGGAACATATAACCTCTTTGTACTAATTTTTGTGAGAAGTGTATGCAAGGCAGGGCTCAAACTTGGGTCTGTTACCAAAACTAGGCACCCCTTTTCCATGGCGTATAATATATATAGGTAAAAATAAAAATACGTTCTCTCAGCATATCTAAATTCCTATGATAGACTAAGCTAAGCTCTGAAACCAAATGTAACAACCTGCGCCTTAATGGGCCAAATTTCGACTAATTCGAAACACAAGTCCACTAGGGTGTGGATCGTTAGTATTGGTAACCTAAAATAAATATAAGTATATCATAGAGCTATAAACTCATAGTGGAATAGAAAATATAATAAAACCTATATACCAACTAAGGCTACTACCTTAGAATCAGTATTATTCCTTGGATATTCAGTTGCCTTGTTAGTGTCGAGCATAAATGAGAAGACATCTCCCTCTGTCGTCCCCAGCTTACACCAGTAGCCCGTCCCTCTAAATCTATCATGTGGGCTGTAATGAGGAGGGGGTCAGGAAAATGTTCTAGTGATTAGAAAATTACATACGTTTTCCATAAAACTAGTTTATGCCGATTGATTTCTATTTAAGTGTTATGACTATTATTCACGGTTTATCCGTTTAATTCCATATGCACGTATAATATATCCAACCTTATTCAAAGCATAACTATATATATATATTGTGTGTATACATGTATATATATAAATATTGTACTACCCAAAAGAAAATCTCGGTTGCTTAATACTTCTTGAATAGGCAGGAGGCAGACTGTAACAACCCGCATATTTTACGAATTTAATATTTAAATATGTTATTTAAATATAAAAACGTTAATCGGATTAAGGACCAAAAAGCTACTTTTTGCAAACAGTCAAATTGGGACTCGAGACCACCTCCATTGAGTCCAAAATGGCGTTTGGACTCTTTTAAGTATAAACATTGATATATTTGGCTTAAGTTGAATTTTGCTATTTTCTATTAGGCTTTGGGTTTGGGTTTCACCCCAACTCTCTCTATAACCTAGTTCAGCCCTCTCCTCTACTCTTCACTTCATTTCTATTTTCTCAAACACTTAAGCAAAACTGAAAATTGGGAGAGGAATGGGAAATTAAAACTCCAAGCCCTAGTTTTCATTTGCAAATCCATGTTTTGCTCCAAATTCAAAGAGAAGCTTTGGTAAGTATCTCCTTCTTCTTCTCCAACTCATTCTCTCTTTAATTTCAGAAATTTCCTAAACCTAATTTGGAAATGTTCTTCTTTTGAGCTTAGATTCAAGCTTTTTGAGTTGAAGTGGTAGAGTGGTTGATCTTCCTTTGCTTTCAAGCTTTTCCTTCATCATTTTTGGGTTTAAAGATGAGATTTTATCTCACATCTATGTCTATTTCTATCATTAATGTTAGGTATGAATTCCTAACACATATTCATGTTCAATTGCTTTTGGTTTGAATTGATTTGGTGAACATTTCAGTTTTTGGTGTTTTGAAGTCAAAACTTTGAAAATCCTTGTTTTGATTCGTTAACATATTTTTGGTGGCGTATCGAAGAGCCTATAGGGCTGGGTTGCCGATTGGCGTAAACCCCTAGCGCCCATCGCTCGTCCGTTCGCCAATTGTTTGGGATTTTGCCCCTTGGGGGCTCGGCTGAAAATACTGGAATTTCCAGTATCAGTTGACCGACCACTCTGGGTCAGTTGACCGAGCCTGGAAATAGAAAGTTTCCAGGCATGATCCAGTTGACCGACCACTCTCGGTCAGTCGACCGAGCCTGGAAACAGAGAGTTTCCAAGCATTAGCCTGGAAACAGAAAGTTTCCAGGCATGATCCAGTCGACCGACCACCCTGGCTCAGTCGACCGAGCCTGGAAATAGTAAGTTTCCTGGATTTGTGTCAGTCGACTGACCACCCTGGTCCAGTCGACTGAATCTACTGTCTCTGCCTATTTTGCCTTTTGTGTTTGAATTTCCAATTTTTTAATCGATTCTTGTTTCTCCGGTTTTTTGTTATCACCTTTGTTGACTTTGATAATTTCTCTTTCGGGATTTTTGGGTGTATCCATTTTGATGGATTCACCATCGATTTTGATGGATTTGATTCACGTTTTCGTATGTGGATTTTTGTGATTGATTGTTTCTACAATCATTTTTGTGACTTGTCACTTTAAATTACAAAGGTTTTTATACTGGTAGTAAATATTCAAACTCTTTTAAATAAAATGATTTCAACTCTATTTTAAATACAAAGCTCATTTTCAAAACCATTTTCCAAACTATTAGTATATACAAACCTTTACCTCATTCGTACGAGAAAATCTAATTAAACGGCTTAGCACAACAAGTGGTATGAAACGCTTGCGTTTACTTCGTCGCTTAATTTATGGACTTGTTCGATTGAAAACCTTGTGACAATTTTCGAGTGGAAATCTACAATTTGTTCGTAAATATTTAAGTTAAGCTAGTGGTTATGGGACATGAAGCTAAACTTATATATTTACTGGCTTAGTGTAATTCACACTTTTTATTGATCAATGATGATCATTTTGTGATTTAGACTAGCGATGTGCGATGCCTATTTGTCTGCGAGGGAGACTAAACCCCGTTTCTGTGGAACTTCGGTTCAATTTGGCGGGGTAGCGACCCGTGGTCTTCGGACCGTTTGTGGAGCTTCGGCTCAATATTTATGGTTAGCGACCATGGAATAGCGTTCCGTTTGTGATACACGTGTTGGTGAGTTTTCATGCTCCCTTTTTTGATAGGCCTCCCCCCCTTTGTGATTTCTGGATTTCTAATTGATGACTTCTAGAATTTGTGTTTCACCAACTTTTGCGATTGGCACTAATATGTTTGTCAATATTTGTAGCTTGGTGAATAAAATAAAGAATATGATATTCTTTTTGGTGCTTTGATATTTTTGGAGATATTGTATGATTTTGTTGATGTTTAAATCATATTTGTTCTATTATGGCACTTTTGTTATCATACGATCTTATTACATCTCTGCTTATATCTCATTCCTTTATCTGATATTTATAGCTAGACCGATCCGTTTATTATTTTCTTATTAAATAATACTCGGGTCAGACCGAAATGTTACAGGTGCTTCTACTTGACTCCTCATCTGGGATCATCTTCTGACTTTTGTCTAACTACATTACATTTGTAGTTTTTGGTGTTATACATTCGAGATATAGACTTCTTGACGTATACATATTCTTTTGTCTAGCACTTGTATCTATTCTTTTGTGATATTGTGGATCTTATTTGACCACTACTCTGATGTACACCTTTTTGTGTTATATATTCATATCTGTTTCCGCCTTTGTGATATGAATGTCTGTGACTGATTTGTGATATGTTTATTTCTATATTTGTTTTCGAGGTCCACTTAGCCACCGTGTGGTAGCTTTGAGTTTGCATCGGTATGTCGGATTTCCTCTTGAAACGAAATGCATGGTTTACTATCTGACATATCGGTACTCGCACAAGGCAATTGCACGGATGGTCGCTCCTCAACAGCCTTATTCTTCGCGCTACTTGACGGCATTACTCCGTAGTGTCCTTGGCTAGCGTGAGCATAGAGGTGGGGCGTCATAGCTTGGTATCAGAGCCAAACTTCGGAACAATATAGAATAATCTAGCAAGGATAATTGTCCTAAGTCTTTCTTAGGAATCGTGCCATAGGATTTAATTCGAGTCTTCGTACCGTTCTATCCTATTTCTTTTTTATGATGCATTGTTTTATCAATCAAGTTTGTTTGATATTCATTCTGAGATTAATCTTTTTCTCTTTTCTTTCTTTCTTAAAGAAGAGAAATGGTTAGACTTGGTCGTCCCAGCGCCGGTCAATCTAGTGCTACTCCTCAGGATGGAGTATTTATGTCTGCTCAGCAACTTCTTGATCTTGTAAGAAATGCTCAAGCTATCGGACCTATCCCTGAGCCCACACACCCTAAATTCGGGTTTGCACGCTTGTGTAGTGACTACACTAACTTGGGTGGAAAGACAATCAAAGGTTCCGAGAGCGTTATAGAAGTCCAGGCTTCGCTTCGAACATGCGACCACATCTTTTCTCGCATGAATCTTATTGATCTTCATCGAGTCCAAGTGGCCTCTAGCATGCTCCAAGAAAGAGCATTAGACTGGTACGAGCTTCTGATCTCCGAAATTATTGAAGCAGACCTTACTTGGGAGCAATTCCGGGAAAGGTTCGAGTTGAAATTCGTGCCGAAAGCTGAAAAAGTATCTTTAGCCCGACGCTTCATAGACCTTGTTCAAGGTGAATCTTTCGTGACCGACTACGTCGCTTCTTTCGAATCTCTCTCTAAATATGGGGTCGAGTATATTAATACCCCATTGAAGAAAAACTAGAGATTTATTTATGGCTTGAACAAGAGCCTTAAAAAGCCATTACTTCTGAAATTAGAAGTTTCTTTTGACCAACTTGTTGATATTGCTCTTCGGCTCGAAGAGGCCGATAGAGATAGTGAGGCCGAGGTCAAACCAAACATCAACAAGAAGAGACCTTTTAAATTCAAGCCTAATCCTAACAAGAAGGGAAAGCAAACAACTTCGGTAGCAAATACTCCCAAATCTCGTCGTGGAGAATGTTACAATTGTGGTTCTAAGGACCACTATGTAAACAAGTGTCCGAAGTCTATTTCTTGCCGCTATTGCAAGAGTTCGGGCCATACTCTATCTTTGTGTCCCAAACTTCAAGGCAAGAAGGAAGGCAAGCTAAATGTTGTACAAGCCTCCGCTAACACTTCTCGCGGTCAAGGTATTTCTCATTCCATCCTTGATGGCATTATTATATTTCGTGAATTTCCTATTCGAGTTCTTTTTGATACGGGTGCATCACACTCTTTTATATCAAAAGAACTTGTTGATGCTTTGTCTTTGGACGTTATTGGCTTGATGACTTCATTGAGAATTGCGAATCCGGTTGGTGGATCCGCAACACTCAGTTTATTGTGCAAAGACGTTGAAATTATTTTATGTGATTACTCTTTCCGTGCCGATTTGCATGTTATGCGTTATTTAGGTTTCGGAATGATTTTGGGGATGGATTGGCTTAGCCGTTATGAAGCCCATATCCTATGTCATGAACGGACTATATATCTACGACATCCTCAATCTGTTAAGCAGATTTCTCTCGTTCTGAAAGATTCAGATTCCAATTCGAAAGCATCCTTGTATTCTCTGAACCCTCGTGATGACGATAACGATGATGAGGAAGATGTCATTTCCCTCATTCACATTGTTCGTGAATTCCCCGACATATTTGAGCCCGTTTTAGGATTACCACCTAAGCGAGCAATTGAGTTCAAAATTAATCTAATCCTTGGAGCTCTACCTATTACTCGTCCTCCTTATCGAATGTCCAATAAAGAAAATGAGGAGATGCGCAAACAATTATCCGAATTGGAAGCGAAGCAATTTATTCAATCTAGTTCCTCTCCATGAGGAGCTTCAGCTATTTTTGTGAAGAAATCTGATGGTACACTTAGGCTTTGCGTTGACTACCGCAAGCTTAACGATCTCACCATCAAGAATAAATATCCCTTGCCTCGGATTGATGATTTATTCGATTAGCTTAGTGGTGCTAAAGTCTTTTCACAGTTAGACTTAGCAACCGGTTTTCATCAGCTCCATATTGCAGAGGATAACATTCCTTTGACATCGTTCCGTACTCGATATGGATCTTATGAATGGCTTGTTATGCCATTTTGTTTGACGAATGCTCCAGCTTATTTCGTCGACCTTATGAATCGAGTTTTCAAAGACTTCCTCGATCAATTTGTTCTCATTTTTATCGATGATATTCTTATTTATTCTAAAACCGAAGAGGAGCATGAAAAACATCTTCGGATTGTGCTGGAAACTCTTAGGAGCAACCAACTGAAAGCAAAATTTTCTAAATGCCACTTTTGGCAATCTCGTGTGAAATTTTTGGGACATATTATTTCTGAATCCGGAATTTCCGTGGATCCTTCAAAGATTGAAGCGATTCAAAATTAGAAGAGACCGGAGAGTGTGACGGAAATTCGTAGCTTTCTCGGATTGGCGGGCTATTACCGTCGGTTCATAAAAGACTTTTCTAAGATTTCCGTACCTCTTACTAGTTTGACAAAGAAGGGAGTTAAATACGTTTGGTCAGACAAATGTGAAGCTTCATTTCAAAAACTAAAAGAACTCCTTTCCGATGCTCCTATTCTTGCGATTCCCGATGGGAACCAAGACTTTATTGTTTATACCGATGCTAGTCGTGTTGGTTTGGGTGCCGTTCTTATTCAAAGGGACCGTCTTATTGCTTATGCTTCTAGGCAACTAAAGCCTGCCGAGACTAGATATGCCCCTCATGATTTGGAGCTCGCGGCTATTGTTTTCGTCCTTAGAATTTGGCGTCATTACCTTTTGGGAGAGAAATTTGTTCTCTACACCGATCACAAATCTTTGAAGTATTTATTTCCCAAAAGGAAATCGTGTTGTCGATGCCCTCAGCCGAAAGCAACAAGCAGTTGTTTCTATGATGATATCCGAGTGGAATGATCTTGGGACTTTATCCACTTGTGAGATTCGAAATCGTGAATCAGATTTATGTTCATCTCTTGTTTTATGTAGCCTTGAGGCTCATCCTTCTCTTTTTGACCGCATTCTTGAAGCTCAAATGCATGATCCCGAATTGGTTCTTCTTAGCCAAAGTTGTAGGGATAAAATTGATATTGAAGGATTAAAAGACTTTGATATTGATGTTCGTGGCGGTGTTCGAAAATTTGGTAGACTTATCGTGCCAAATATTTGTGATCTTCGTAAAGATATTTTAGAAGATTCTCATCGTTCTATATTTTCCATTCATCCCGATAGTAGTAAAATGTACGTGGATATGAAGCGACTTTATTATTGGGAGGGAATGAAATCCAATATTGCTAACTTTGTTAAACGTTGCATGACTTGCCAACTTGTAAAGGCCGAGCATCAAAGGCCCGGTGGGTTATTGCAACCTTTGGAAATTCCATTATGGAAGTGGGATCAAATTTCCATGGACTTTATTGACGATCTTCCCCGTTCTCATTCGAGCCATGATAGTCTATGGGTGATAGTAGATAGACTTACAAAATCCGCCCATTTTCTTCCCGTTCAGTCCAATCGGACCGTACCTATTTTGGCTAAACTTTTTGTCAAAGAAATTGTTAAATTGCATGGAGTTCCTACTTCTATTGTTAGTGATCGTGATCCATTGTTTACTAGTGGATTTTGGAAAGGTCTTCAAAAAGCTTTGGGAACAAAGCTTAATTTTAGCACCTCTTATCATCCTCAGTCCGATGGACAAACCGAGCGTGTGAATCAAACTCTTGAAGATCTTCTTCGTGCATGTGTTCTTGATTTTGGTGGAAGTTGGGAAGATCATATTTCTCTTGTTGAATTTTCCTATAATAATAGCTTCCAATCTAGTATTGGTATGGCACCTTTCGAGGAACTATACGGAAGGCCATGCCGATCTCCTTCGTGTTGGCTTGAAGCCGGTGAGAAGCTGGTTTTAGGTCCAGATTTTATTCATGATGCCACAGAAAAGATTGACCTTATTCGTCATAGGATGAAAGAAGCTCAAAGTCGACAAAAATCCTATGTCGATAATCAAAGAAGGAAATTAGAATTTTCTGTGGGAGATTTTGTGTTTATTCATGTTTCACCTATGAAGGGTGTTGTGCGTTTCAGTCGATCGGGAAAATTAGCACCTCGATATATTGGCCCATTTTCCATCACCGAACGTATTGGTTCCGTGGCTTATCGCCTTTTATTACCAGCTCCATTCTCTGCTATTCATGACGTATTCCACGTCTCTCAACTCCGAAAATGCCTTCGAGATTCCGATTCTATTCTTGAGCCCGGTGTTATTGAAGAAATTGAAGTTTCGCCTAATTTGACTTATGAGCAACATCCTATTTGAATCATTGCTTCGGAGGTTAAACGCCTTCGAAATAAAGATGTACCTCTAGTGAAAGTTCAATGGTACTCAAATCCTAAGGATTGCTCTTGGGAATCCAGAGAATTCATCGAGCGGATGCATCCAGACTTGCTCTCTCGTGCTCCTTAAGGTGAATTTCATATTTCAAATTTCTTCTTTTTGTGTTGATATGATTTTGTTGTTGTTACTTCTTATTTATTTCTTAAAGATTGCGAGGACGCAATTTCTTTAAGGAGGGGAGTCTGTAACAACCCGCATATTTTACGAATTTAATATTTAAATATTTTATTTAAATATAAAATTGTTAATCGAATTAAGGACCGAAAAGCTACTTTTTGCAAACAGTCGAATTGGGACTCGAGACCACCTCCATTGAGTCCAAAATGGAGTTTGCGATTCTTTTAAGTATAAACATTGATATATTTGGAGTAAGTTGAATTTTGCTATTTTCTATTGGGCTTTGGGTTTGGGTTTCACTCCAACTCTCTCTATAACCTAGTTCAGCCCTCTCCTCTACTCTTCACTCCATTTCTATTTTCTCAAACACTTAAGCAAAACTGAAAATGGGGAGAGGAATGGGAAATTAAAACTCCAAGCCCTAGTTTTCATTTGCAAATCCAAGTTTTGCTCCAAATTCAAAGAGAAGCTTTGGTAAGTATCTCCTTCTTCTTCTCCAACTCATTCTCTCTTTAATTTCAGAAATTTCCTAAACCTAATTTGGAAATGTTCTTCTTTAGAGCTTAGATTCAAGCTTTTTGAGTTGAAGTGGTAGAGTGGTTGATCTTCCTTTGCTTTCAAGCTTCTCCATCATCATTTTTGGGTTTAAAGGTGAGATTTTTATCTCACATCTATGTCTATTTCTATCATTAATGTTAGGTATGAATTCCTAACACATATTCATGTTCAATTGCTTTTGGTTTGAATTGATTTGGTGAACATTTCAGTTTTTGGTGTTTTGAAGTCAAAACTTTGAAAATCCTTGTTTTGATTCGTGAACATGTTTTTGGTGGCGTATCGAAGAGCCTATAGGGCTGGATTGCCGATTGGCATAAACCCCTAGCGCCCATCGCTCGTCCGTTCACTAATTGTTTGGGATTTTGCCCCTTAGGGGCTAGGCTGAGAATACTGGAATTTCTAGTATCAGTCGACCGACCACTCTGGGTCAGTCGACCGAGCCTGGAAACAGAAAGTTTCCAGGCATGATCCAGTCGACCGACCACTCTGGGTCAGTCGACCGAGCCTGGAAACAGAGAGTTTCCAGGCATTAGCCTGGAAACAGAAAGTTTCCAGGCATGATCTAGTCGACCGACCACCATGGCTCAGTCGACCGAGCCTAGAAACAGAAAGTTTCCAGGATTTGTGTCAGTCGACTGACCACCCTGGTCCAGTCGACTGAATCTGCTGTCTCTGCCTATTTTACCTTTTGTGTTTGAATTTCCAATTTTATAATCGATTCTTGTTTCTCCGGTTTGTTGTTATCACCTTTGTTGACTTTGATAACTTCTATTTCGTATGTGGATTTTTGTGATTGATTGTTTCTACAATCATTTTTGTGACTTGTCACTTTAAATTACAAAGGTTTTTATACTAGTAGTAACTCTTTTAAATAAAATGATTTCAACTCTATTTTAAATACAAAGCTCGTTTTCAAAACCGTTTTCCAATCTATTAGTATATACAAACCTTTACCTCATTCGTACGAGAAAATCTAATTAAACGGCTTAGCACAACAAGTGGTATGAAACGCTTGCGTTTACTTCGTCGCTTAATTTATGGACTTGTTCGATTGAAAACCTTGTGACAATTTTCGAGTGGAAATATATAATTTGTTCGTAAATATTTAAGTTAAGCTAGTGGTTATGGGACATGAAGCTAAACTCATATATTTACTGGCTTAGTGTAATTCACACTTTTTATTGATCAATGATGATCATTTTGTGATTTAGACTAGCGATGTGCGATGTCTATTTGTCTGCGAGGGAGACTAAACCCCGTTTCTGTGGAACTTCGGTTCAATTTGGCGGGGTAGCGACCCGTGGTCTTCGGACCGTTTGTGGAGCTTCGACTCAATATTTATGGTTAGCGACCATGGAATAGCGTTCTGTTTGTGATACACGTGTTGGTGAGTTTTCATGCTCCCTTTTTTAATAGGCCTCCCCCCTTTATGATTTCTGGATTTCTAATTGATGACTTCTAGAATTTGTGTTTCACCAACTTTTGCGATTGGCACTAATATGCTTGTCAATATTTGTAGCTTGGTGAATAAAATAAAGAATATGATATTCTTATTGGTGCTTTGAGATTTTTGGAGATATTGTATGATTTTGTTGATGTTTAAATCATATTTGTTCTATTATGGCACTTTTGTTATCATACGATCTTATTACATCCCTGCTTATATCTCATTCCTTTATCTGATATTTATAGCTAGACTGATCCATTTATTATTTTCTTATTAAATAATACTCGGGTCAGACCGAAATGTTACAGGTGCTTCTACTTGACTCCTCGTCTGGGATCATCTTCTGACTTTTGTCTAACTACATTACATTTGTAGTTTTTGTTGTTATACATTCGAGATATAGACTTCTTGATGTATACATATTCTTTTGTCTAGCATTTGTATCTATTATTTTGTGATATTGTGGATCTTATTTGACCACTACTCTAATGTACACCTTTTTGTGTTATATATTCATATCTGTTTCCGCCTTTGTGATATGAATGTCTGTGATGGATTTGTGTTATGTTTATTTCTATATTTGTTTCCGAGGTCCACTTAGCCACCGTGTGGTAGCTTTGAGTTTGCATCGATATGTCGGATTTCCTCTTGAAACGAAATGCATGGTTTAATATCTGACATATCGGTACTCGCACAAGGCAATTGCACGGATGGTCGCTCCTCAACAGGCTTATTCTTTGCGCTAGTTGACGGTATTACTCCATAGTGTCCTTGGCTAGCGTGAGCATAGAGGTTGGGCGTCACACAGACCCAACAGTCATTTAATAAATCAACTCCATAGCGGGCCTTTTTAAAGTAATCACTGGTCAACCGGCCCTTAGCTACGAAGGTCGGTGACCCCTACATACGCATTATAATTTGATTAGCCATATTACTAACACATTTCAAAGACTTATCTAAGGTTTAATTTGCTTAACTCCGATAAACAAACAATTGATTGAACTTTGAAGTCCTTGTGTATCTCATACATATTCTACACTGGTAGGAGGCGAAATCCATCAAGACATAATCCAAGACTTTGTTAACAATCACTCGGGACCGCTGATAGTCAAAGCCTATATGACTAGCCCTACTTCTAAATACCATTTTATAAACAACATTGACATTGCACACCGACCCCTACAGCCAAAATCCCATTTAGACTTGCCTAATATAAGTCAAGGAAAATGTCCACTCCAGTTACTTAATACATCTTGTTTAGAAATGAAGCATACCCAATTTCCCTATTAGGCACCATCATAGGTTTATTAAGACTTCTTATATATGGAGAAGGTAGACCCAATGGTCGTTTAATACCCTCCACCCCGAAGTAAACCCACTGATATCCCTAAATTTACCAAGCAATTTAATATTTCAAATCCTTGGTGAACCCTTGGTATATTTTCCCAAGGCTATATGCGAATGTCCTCGTAGGTCCTATAGTTGGAGATGTCCCACATTTGTAGTATGTATACAAAAATGCTGATAGCCTCGAGGTAAAGGCAGACTTTTGTTGAGTGACTCTACTAACCTTGCATCCCAACCCATTCAAAACCAAAACATTTATCCTAAGCTTAAATATTTGGCTAGGCCTAGTAATTTACGCTCATCCTAAATGTATTATTGAGGCTATATAATTTCTACTATGGATATTATATTTCCTCCTAAGTTCATTTATTAGTATCAAATTACATATTTGCTACGAACCAATTCCTCTCTTATAGGATTATTTCCTATATTCTTCATTTCCTTCTTAAGTCCCATAAATGTCGGTTGTCTGTAATAAATGGTCATTATTATTCAAAATTGGAAAATCAGTTATGACATTTATTTATTCATTTCAAATTCAACTTATTTGCCTACTCTAGTTTCCTATAAATATCATATTAAGTTCTACAACAATCCCCTTAAATGCATTTATGTCTCCATTTAATTTATGTAACTCCCTATTAACTACACATTTATTACCCACTAGATTTGAAACCATTGTTCATAATTTTTTGAGTTACTACCTCTTTTCAATTAAAACCTCCTCATCCTATGATTTTACTATGCTATTAATATTTTGTCATCCTAATTGTAACTAATATAAGTACAGACATATATTTATTTATTATGCTTTACTTGTTATTATATATAAATATATATATTGATATTTTTAATTAGCAGGTATAGTTATGCGTATGTATGTGTGCATATATATACATGTATGTGTATATATGTATATGTATATGTACGTGTATGTGTGTGTGTGTATCTAACTTGTTAATTCCTGGGTTTTGGAATTCTAAAATATATACTTATGTGTACATTCTATACAGAACATTCATTTCCACATTTTAATATATTGGAGCTATCCTTCCCAAAAAGAATTACTGTTATTAATTTCCATAGACTACCTAAAAGGGAGAATTTTGCTTGGCTTAAAATTACAAGGAATCATCTCTTTTCTTTTATTGAAATAGACAGTGCAAACTATGGAGAAGAACATCCGTACTTTACACATCTATTTCATTTTGATATATTCCTTATTATTCCAAACGATGCACTTTTTATAATAATTGTGAAGTTCGACGACTATCTAAATTTGTATATCGATAGATACAAATAAATTGTACCTACAATGCTCCATTAATTTAAACCATACACATTTACATTCCATGTCAAATCAGGACATTCCTAATGATTACTAAACAAATTTACAACCTAGTTAACAAAAAATTGTAATAAACTTCACATCTGATCAACATCATACTCTAAAATATCGAGGGTCTAATTTTCAAAATGTCCGAATTAAAGTGTATATGCCATATCATTAAAGTTACATAACTTAAAGAATATGTAGACGAGGTTTTAACTAAATATATTTATTCTAAGCCTACAATTCAAAAGATCTTGCATAGGCGTAATAATTAAATAAAATTCAATGGTATAAATTTCACTGTTATAATAAATCATATAATTTCCCACTTACCTTTCTATCTTTCTAAATCTCCAAATCTGAATTTATTCCTTTAATTGACTCTTTTTTCCTTTCCAACCCAAAAATATGTACAAAAGGATACATATCTATTAAAATTACATATCTGAGAGGGGATTTGAGTTAAGTGGAAATTTAGATTTATAATTATAAAATTTACCTTTTTTTGCAGAATTGATTCACTACTTCTCTTCTTCTATTTTATTTTCCACCCTTCTCCAATTTTCAGAAATAGTAGAGAAGGAAAAATGGTAGAGCTCCACTGCTCTATTTAGAAAATATGAGAAGAAAAGTGATGGGCTAGGCTGGTATTTCTAAGTGTTGGAATCAACTCTATCCATTAGATTAATATTTATTAAATCCAGGCCATTAGGCCGAGATTTAACCCTAGCTGCCAGCACAGGAAACGATCGATCGCTCCCCTATATGCGATCGACCACTGGCGGTCCACCAGCCCATGGTGGAGGTCGATCGATGGAGTGTAGATATTTATTATTATTTATTTCCTTAGATTCTTTTTAATTATTTTCGATTTGAAAACTTCGAATACTTATAACTTCTTCTTTTAAAATCTAATCGCAAAATTTTATATATGAACCATAAAATCGCCACGAACACAATGGTACAAGTTTCGTGGTCAAATTTTGAAGTTTTCTCAAATTCCATTTTGAGCCTTATTAATTATTTATCAATTCATTTTAATTAATTACTATTCATTCCAAAGGGTGTTAAAATTAATCCCCGCTTCTTTAATACTTTAAGACTATCCTCTTCATTTGGCCTAAAAGAATATACCATAATCGAGTAGAATTTAAAATAAAAGAATCAGTAAAAACTAATGAATCTTCTCTTATTTTCTCTCTATAAAGCACATAAATATCATCAATTCACACCGCTTTCATCACTACTAAGGAACCCTTCACCATTCTCAATTTCCTCCGTCGACTATTTTCCTCATACCAAGTCTATTCAAACTTCAACTAGCAACAAACTCCCATGTGGCATTAGAACATGTCTAACATTCATGATAGTCCTAACAACACCGTTATACCCAAATATAATTAGTTATCACAAGATAATTACAAAGGAGGAAGCTATCATAAAGAGTTTCTTAAAGACATTATAGAGTGTTCCTTTACATTCATCGTGAAGAGTTCCTCATGAGCCATCGTGAAGAGTTTCTTAAAGGCATTAAAGAGTTCTCCTTTAAAATCATCATCAAGAGTTCCTCATAAGCTATCATGGAGAATTCCTTAATGTAACACCCGATGTTTTTATGCTAATCAACTAAAATAGAAATAAATTAATAAATAAAAAATAATGAAAAATGGAATTTTTACAAATGTTGGAATTTGACCATGAAACTTATACCTTTGAATTTGTGGTGATTTTATGATCAATTTTTGTATATAAACTTTTCCAATCAGAGTTCAAATGAAAAAATTATTAGCGTTTAAATTTTCATACTTGGGAATAATTATATGTGTAATGAAGGAAATAATTTAAAATAACTAATGATTGATTAACACTGTTAAATTTAATAGTAGCTTAACATTTGATAAAATTAACTAAGGCATAAGATAACGCTGGTTAAATTTAATTGGACGATAAACAATAACTAATCAATTAAATTAACCAATGGTCAAAAGTAAACTATTTATCTTAGTCAGGTCGACCATGACCTAGGCACGGTCGACCATGATTAATCAACCTCGGTCATGGGGTGGTGGACCCACCTTGTTTTGGTGGCTGTTGTAAATTAAGATCATGTGGTCCAGATCTAATCTATTTCCATTTGACGGTTAGCGCTGATTTGAACCTCTAAAAATTAGGATCTAGGGCTTCACTTCTAACTCATTGTTTTTCTAATGAGCACGAAAGCTCTGCCATTTTCCTTTCTCCTCCAAAATTTCTAAATACACTGAATAGACCAAGATTGCACGAATACACTTTGGAGAAGAATAGGGAAGAACAGAGGATAGGAAATAGGTTCAAATCAGGTTGCTACATCAAAGGTAAACTTTTAGATCTGGTTCTAATTAATTGATCTAAATCTAAGTCTATTTTCTCTAATCTAATTTATAATGAGATCTGTATAAATATATTTGGTGGATCCGAATAGGGAGTCAAAAATGGAGTATACAGATAACAGGGTTAGATCTAGAGATTTAGAAGCGCTAATTAAAGGTGAGTGGGAATATTATATATTTTTATATAATATTAGATTATATTGTTGCAGATCTATTCCTATATGCCTGAGTGTGTTAATTTAATTTTAAATGAATCCATATATAAAAAATGTTGAAGATTGTAAACTTGCTTATAAGTTTTTATTGATAATTACAGAAGCATAATGATTAGATTTAATTCTGTAATTGTGAAATTATTTTAGTTATTAATTTTACTTCAGATTAGTTAACTGAAAACATAATGAATTGGGACTTCATTTTATTTGATGTTGGTGATTGAGATTAAAAATAAAGTTAATTGGATTTTTTGGATTTTAGTGATATTTTAATTCATTGGAATATATATCATTGTAAGTGGTTTTCCATATACTATCAATTTTAAATTTAGCAAAAATGTGATGTTTAAAATAACAAGGAATAAATATATGTCTATTACAAGCATCACACAAACTACCTCTTTGTGACAAAATATGAAAATTTACTATGTAATGGTTAATTGTTAAATTTTGGATTCCAATTTATTAAAATATAGTAAACCTCAAAGGTGTAATATTTAAAAAAGAATGAAACTAAAAATTTAATATAGTGAAAACCAATAAAAAGGAAATGTAAGTAATAGGCAAGAAAAAGAAGTATGAAATGAAATGGATTAATATGATAATTGAATGAAATAAATTAGGTTTGATAATTTAATGAAATGGATTAAGTATGATAATTGAATGAAATGAATTAAGTCTGATAATTGAATGAATTGGATTAAGTCTAATAATTAAACGAAATGGAATAGGAATCAAAGTTAAACTAATGAATGTAGTTGTAACGATATTGATGATAGAAAATGAGAAGTGGTAAATGAATTTGATAAGTGCAAAGTAAAACGCATAGTAAAATGAAGACCTAGGGTCAAACATAAAAGAAGTAGAGCAGTAAAGAAAATGTAAGAAGAATAAATATACATGAATATGAAATATGTATATATGTAGCCTCGGATATCCGTTTATGATGGGTGTAAATAATTATAAATTGTCTGTTATAATTATAAAGAATAGATTACTTAAGGTCATTAGACTGAGTTGGGATGTAAGAAACATATCCAACCAATATGATTCGTGGACAGTATACGTTTCCGTATAGATGAAGGGACGCCCACAAGTATGTGGATGCTTGGAAAGGAACCTCCGTAATTGCAGGCGATGGATGGACCTTTTAGGATGGTGAGACTGTACCAGTACTAGTAGTCTGCTTCAAATTTATTATAGGAGGGTATTGCCTTGATTGCACTAGGCAATCTAAATGGATGATGAGTAGGATTTGACTTATACAATAGAGCGCGCAAAGACTACCATGCGTTGGTACCAAAACAAGGGGTGGGAGTTGCATATTTAGCGAGCTCGACGTCGGTCCCTTGTGGTTAACAGGAAGGATAGGGTTACACTTAATCGATCTCTTTCGCCTATCATGATTGATTCAGTTGGGTTATGTACCGTTATAGTTGGTTGTTAGTTTGTTTGATAGGGCAAGGCTAGTTAACCCATATCATAGATTCCTTCAAAAATACGAACAAGGTGCAGGTGTGTGGGGTTGAAAATCCACGGTATATGAAAAAGACAAAGGTGAAAATCCATGAAGAATACATGACCTTATGGACTGGAGGTCATCCGTGCGCATTACAGCATCTCCTCGAGTGATACGATGATCGTGATGCAACAAGGTGATGAATCCTTACAAGGTGTTGAGCGATTTATACCAGTGGGGTTAGTATCTAGGTCTATAAGTGGATGATGGGACATATATAGTATTTCCATTATGAGTTATTACCATTAGTGCTCTGATATAATTTCTCTTTTGCACTAAACTAATGATTCGTATTTTAGTGGAATTGAGTTTTCAGGTTAGCGAGAATCTGGACCCACTAGAGTGCGGGTTGTTACGTTTGATATCAAAACTTAGGTTTGTTGATTTGGAAAAAATTAGAAAAATTGAATGAACATATTTGTATTTTTACTATAAATATAATTATTCGTTCTGAAATCCTAGGAAGTTCATCTATAGAGTAGTTGCATATGGAAAAGTCTTGATGGTACATGACTCCCTAGTCGGCCCTTGATATCTCAATGATCGCTGATCCCCATTTTGATTGCCGATTGATGATGTACAATAGGTCCAGATAATGGGAAAATAAGAGTCTATATTTAGGTATAGTTGAAGGTGGGGAAGTTTCTGAAGAAGGGTGTGAATGGTCACTCCCAAGTAATAACTGGATTTTTGGATTCGGAAAGAATGATGTCTTGAGATAATAGTTAAAAGTTCACTTTGAGTCCAACCCAAAAATAATAAATATTTGTGAAAAAAGTGTAAATTGTACACTTTAAAAAGGAATTTTAATTAAAAAATAAGTAAATGTTGAAGTTTGGAAAAAGTATATATCATAAAGGTCTTGTAAGGGATTTTCTTTTGAAAAAAGCGATAGAGCAATTTAGCTCGTGAATCTTTCTATGTAACGAAAGTTTTTAAGATATTAAATAATTTTTGTGGATGGATAATATGAGCGGTATGTAAATCGGAATAGGGTGAATGGTATTGAAAAGAAGACTTAAAATCTTAAAAATTAAGCTGTAAGTGGCTGCACTACAATAGTTTAGGTAAAAAGGATGGTAAATTAAGAGAAAACCAGTTGGAATTAGTGCAGTTTGGACTGAAGAATCTAGTAGTAGGAAGTTAGGAAGTATAAATGAAAGAGAGAGGTTGACTTATTGGAATGAAAAGAGATAACAAAATAAGTTTCTATGAAACAATCAAGTTACAAATAAAGATGTTTTTTTTGAAATAACATAGAAAATGAAATATAATTCCTTGTAATTTCATACAAAACACGAATCCTCTTTTAAGCGATTCATAGAGAATTATAGCTTTGATGATTCCTCTTAAAGGGAAAAGTAGTTCCAATGCATTAAAATATAGGATCCTTAAGTATAATAAAAAGTGTTACTAAATTATGTTAAAACAATGCTAGTAAGCTAATTAGAGAAGCAAAACAAAGGAAAATGGACATTTTTCGTTGTTATGCGCATTTATTTCAATTGTCCGTTAGAAGTCCCCATTTCATGTTGTTAGAAACTCTACCAAATATTGGATGTAGGGAGAGTATGAGATGTAAGAAAAATAATAGGATGATAGTTGTCCTTATCTACTCTAATTTTTATAATTTAAAAGTTATGAAAGATGTTTTGGAAACATGTAAAGTATATTTTTGAAAGAAATGGTTTGGTGAAATAAATAAGTTTTTGAAAGAAAAATTTAATAAATGGTTGACTAAAGATCCTAAATTTTTAAAAAGAGTTAGAATTATCTTTAAAAGAAAAAGCTGATTTGATTTATTACTTAGATTAGTTAATGTTCCCTTTTAAAATTTAGTGAATAGGCTAAATTCAAAAATCTTAAAATGTAAGTTTTGAAAAGGGTTAAGACACCAAGTATAATAAAAGTTTCTAAGTAGCACTTTTAAAAGCAGGAGGTTTGGGATTAACTATTTCAAAAAAATTGAAGTATTAATAAAGACAAAACTAGAATTTTAATGTGGAGTAGATAGGAGTTAGTTCCTAGGTGAGACGGGGAAAGAATAAGGCTATGAAGGAGATAACTATGACTACTTTTGGAATAGTAATAAGAAATCCCCGTAGAGTGTGAAGGACACTAGAAAGAGTCTAGGAATGCTATTTTGATATGTGTGTAAACCATAAAGAGGATATTACAGTACACTTCTATAAGTTTTGGATATGCTTGTAGGAGGCTTATGGATGGAGGAAATATCAAGGATTGAGAATACTATCAAACAAATGGGATTAAGAGAAGATAGTAACAGAGGGTATGAGATGGTATGCACATACTGAGAATACTTGTAGACTTAAGTTAGGGAAGCAAGAGAGGAATTGGAAGGGTTATTCCCCCAAGCTTAGTTGTCACTTAGTATGAAGATTTCATAGATTGTATTTCTTATCCACTATAGTGAGAAGAGACATAATTATTTCATAATTGGTATGGAATAGAACAGATGAATAGACCTTATTCATTGGAAGTAATAAAGGAAGGATAAGATATGAAGGTTGTTACAGAGGGATGGCCTGTTAGAAAGGTCTTTTCTTGTAGCAGTAGTAGTTAGTGGTGTTGTGTTTCCTTCCAGTGTTAGTTTTTCTTTTCGTGATTTGTAAGCATTAGTTTTTGCTATGAACTGCGTACGTTTAGGAAAACATTCCTTTTTATGTATTCTCTAGGTGGACCGCAATGATTTAAGAAAGCAATAAAAAGGAAAATTTCAGAAAAAAGCCACTTAACTAATGTGAGGGAAAAGAAAATAGTTGAAACTAGAAGTTAAATAATAATTTTTTTATTTAACTAACTACTGAATAAAAGTAAAATGAAAATGTATGTTACAAAAAGAATAGAAATTTTCCGAAGATTGAAATTTTAGTAGACGAAGGACTGGAGCACAGAGCGGTAAGCCAACGGTCAATGTTCTTGTTCCTCGAAGACTGAAATTTAAAATTCAACATGTGTGCTGGTTGATATTAATAAGAAGGAAAATTTTTTGAGAACTTAAAATTTTACCGCGTAATTAAATGAGGTCCATTATAGATGGTGTATGGTTGACCAAACTCTGATATCATTAATGTGGAAAAGGTTAATTATAAAATGTAATTATACATATATTTTGAAAAAGAAAAAAAAATTTATAAAAAGTTTTCATTATAATTATATGCGTATCTTTATCAAAGATTTTAAAAGTTGAGGATTTTAAATTTTAGAAATTTTAAAGTACAGCATGCTGACATTGGGGGATAGTCAGTAGGTTGATTAGTGTGGATTTTACTATGTAGCGGTAGTTGCAGTAAAATGGATACGGTGAGCGACAAGGATGCTAGTTTATGGAAGTTTTCTGAGGAATCTTGTCAATGAGGAAAATTTAAAAAGATGATTTTTGAAACAACAATGTATTTGAACTAAAAAAAATAAAAGTTACTTATGCAAACTGTACTGGGGAAGTAAGAAAAGGATTGGGGGAAAATGAGTAGATCTCATAGTACAATGGAAAAAGTTTACATATGAGAATGATGGAAATATGGAATTTTCCATCTAGACCCTTCCCAAGAATAGGTTTAGAAAACCGAATTTTTGTAAATATGGATGTTAGCAATGATGTGCTAGGAATTTGGATAATAAGGATTGGATGAAAGATTGATTGAACTACGCTTCTATTTATAGAGGTATGGGAAAATTTGGTGAAAAACCATTTTTGATTTTTCAAAAAGTTGCATTCATGTGGAACTACTAGTATATTTAGGATGATAGCATCGTATTTCCAAAATTGATTTAAAAAAGAAATTATTCATATAGGAGGCGCCAATTAGAAATTATTGTTCATGCATATAATATGTATTGTGATGCATTATACACATTTATACAGATTGTTGCAAAATTGGTTGTACACTAATTGATTGTTAGTGTAGAATGGATGTACGATGGTTTACATGATTGAACCCTTGCGGAATTTCGAGGATGAAATTCTTATAGGGGGAGAATGTAAAACCCCGCATTTTTACCTCAATTAATTAAACTAGAAATTAATTAATAAATAATAAACAGTGAAAAATGGAATTTTTACAAATGCTGGAATGTGGCCACGAAATTTTGCAATTGGATTCGTGGCGATTTTTGGATCAGTTTTCATATATATACTTTTCCAATCAGAGTTCAAACAAAAAAGTTATCAGTGTTTAAATTTTCGTAGCTGGAAATAGTTATATGTGCAATTAAGGAAATAATTTTAAATTAATTAATGATTGATTAACACCGTTAATGTTAACGATAGCTTAATGTTTAAGAAAGTTAATTAAGGCATAAGATAATGCCAATTAATGTTAATTGGAGGATAAACGGTAACAAATCAATTAAATTAACCGATGCTCAAAAATACGTTATTTTGGCTTAGTTAGGTTGACCATGACCTAGGCACGGTTGACCATGGGCGGTTGACCTCGATCATGGGGTGGTCGACTCACCTTGTTTTGGTGGCAGCTGTAAATTAAGGCCGTGTGGCCCAGATCTAATCTATTTCCATCCGATGGTTAGCGTCGATTTGAACCTATATAAATTAGGACCTAGGACTTCACTTCCAACTCATTATTTTTCTAATGAGCACGGAAGCTCTATCATTTTCCTTTTTCCTCTGAAATTTCTGAATACACTAAAATAGATCTAGATTGCACATACACTTTGGAGAAGAATAGGAAAGAACAGAGATGGGACATAGGTCCAAATCAGGTTGTTACATGAAAGGTAAACTTTTAGATCTGGTTATAAATAAAAATCTAAATCTCTTTTCTCTAATCTAATTTCTAGTGAGATCTGTATAAATATAGTCTGTGGATTCGAATAGAGAGTCAAAAAGTGAAGTATACATATAATATGGTTGGATCTGGATTATTTCTAGAGATTTGGAAGCGCTAATTAATGGTGAGGGGAAATGTTATATATTTTTATATAATATTAGACTATATTGATGTAGATCTATTTCAATATGCTTGAGTCTGGTAATTTAATTTAAATGAATTCATATGTATAAAATGTTGAAAACTATAAACTAGCCTATAAGTTTTTATTGATAATAACAGAAGCATAATGATTAGTTTTAATTCTGCAATTTTGAAATGATTTTAGTTATCAATTTTACGTCGGAGCAGTTAACTGAAAACATAATGAATTAGGATTTTATTTTATTTGATATTGGTGATTGAGATTGAAAACTTTCAGGATTTTAGTGATATTTTAATTCATTGAAATGTATATCATTGTAAGTGGATTTCGATATACTATCAAGTTTAAATTTAACAAAAGTGTGGTTTGAAACGACAAGGAACAAATATATGTCTATAAAAGAAAGAGATGTACAAAATAAAGGTTGTTGCTGTATTTTGTACTGTCTATTTTAATAAATAAAAAGAGAAATCCTTGTAATTACAAACATCGCACAAACCACCACTTTGTGACAAAATATGGAAATTTATTGTGTAATAGTTAAATATTAAAGTTTAGATTTCAATTTCTTAAAATGTAGTAAATCCCAAAGGTGAATAAATAAGAGTGAAATTAAAAAGATAATAAAGTGAAAACCTATGAAAAAGGAAGTTTGAGTTATAGGCAAGAAAAAGAAGCAGGAAATGAAATGGATTTATTTTGATGATTGAATGAAATGAATTAAATTTGATAATTTAATGAAATGGGTTAAGTTCGATAATTGAATGAAACGAATTAAGTCTGATAATTGAATGAAAAGGATTAAGTCTGATAATTAAATGAAATGGAATAGAAATCAAAGTTGAACTAATGAATGTAGTATTGATGACAGAAAATGGGAAGTGGTAAATGAATTTGATAAGTGAAAAGTTAAACGCATAGTAAAATAAAGACCTAGGGTCAAACATAAAAGATATAATGGCAGTAAAGAAAATGAAGAGTAAATATGCATGATATAAAATAGGTATATATGTAGCCTCAGATGTGCGTTTATGACGGGTGCAAATAATTATAAATTGTTTGTTATAATTATAGAGAATAGATCACTTAAGGTCATTAGACTGGTTAGATGCTAGAAACATATCTAACTATAGGACCCACGGAGAGTATATGCTTGCATATAGATGAAGGGATACCCTCAAGTCTGCGGATTCTCGGAAAGGAACCTCCGTAATTCCAAGCAATAGGCAGACCTTTTACGGATGGCAAGACTATACCAGCACTAGTAGTCTGCTTCAAATTTGTTAGAGGAGGGTATTACCTTGATTGCACTTGGTAATCTAAATGGACAATGGGTGGGGTTAGACTTATGTAATAGGGCATGCAAAAGCTAGTGTGCATAGGTACCAAAACAAAGGGTAGTGTTAGCGATCTCGACATCGGTCTCTTGCGGTCATCGGGAAGGACATGGTTACACCTAACTGATCTCTTCCGCCTACCAGGATTGATTCAATTGGGTTATGCACCGCTATAGTTGGTAGTTATTCTGTTTGATAGGGCAAGGCTAGTTAACTCATATCATAGATTCCTACAAAAATACAAACGGGGTAGAAGTGCGTGGGGCCGAAAATCCATGAAAAATGAAGCATGCAAAGGTGTAAATCGTCGAAGAATATAGGACCTTATGGACTGGAGGTTGTCAGAGCGCACTACAGGATTTACTCGAGTGATATGACGATCATGATGTAGTGAGGTGATGAATCCTTATGAGGTGCTAAGCGATAGATACTAGTGGGTATAGTACCTAGTTCCATTAGTAGACAATGGGACATATATACTTATTCATATAGTTATAGATCGACATGGTATAGATGGGAGCGATTCATATGTAGCGATGTAGTCGTAGCGATTAATGAAAAATCTAACATAATAAGAAATAGTCAACAATCGGCATAAGCTAGTGTTATGTATAAGATGTATAATTTTTCAGTCACCAGAACGTTGTTCTCACCCCTTCATCATTATAACCCACGTGATTTAGAAGGCCAGGTACTGGTATTGTTTTGGAGCAGTGGTCTAGCTGAGGCACTTGACATTTGACGTGTCAATTCTGGACCAGTAATTATTATGATCTCATATATTTATTTATTTCTGTTGTGAGTTTTTACCATTAGTGCTCTGATATAGCTTCTCTTTTGTAAGATACCAAACTAAAGATCCGTATTTTTATGGACTTAGGTTTTCGAGTTAGTAAAAATCTAGGCTCACTGGAGTGCGGGTTGTTACACTTAAAGATATTATAGAGTGTTCTGTTATAGTCATCATTAAGAACACCTCATAAGCCATCGGGAAGAGTTACTTAAAGCCATTGGGGAGTGTTGCTGTGAAAGCTATCGAAGGGTGACTGAAACCGTCGCATGGTAAGAATCAAGCCTTTGTGACAATCGAAGTGGAAGCCTTTGTAGAGCAATTTGCAGAAGCTTCCGTGTGATAATTTTGGACATGAAAGAATAGAGCCATCGTGATATGTTTATTGTAGCCATTATAATAAGGAGAACCAAAGTCATGGTGAGTATTATATACTTCCATTATGTGTCATTATCAAAGTCATCCTGGGTATTTCATAAAGTCGTTACATAGTATATTGAAGCCATCATAATATTTCTTGAAGCAATCGTTGGATAAGGTAAAAGAGCCATCATGGGGAGTTCCATGTGACCTTTGTGTGCTATCTCTTAATAATAAACCAAGGCAATCAAACAGTCGTGTGCTGACAAACCATCACCTTCTAACATCCAAATGATAAAACAAGGTTATTGTGGGAGGTTTAGTAAAGCCATTGTGTACCATATTGAACGGTGACTCAAAGCAGTCGTGGGGAGTTCCAAAAGGCTATTATAAGTTATCGTGTACACCTTAAAGTGATAAATCCATGCCATCATGAAGAGTTAGACTTATTGCTTGTCGTTTTGAAATAGAAAATTAAAGCCATCATGGAAGGTTTCCAAAAGGCTATCACGTACAATCATGAATCAAAGCCCTTCGACAAACAAATATGCTACATGTCATTCCGGCCATGTGCCAAGTGGATCAATCATGACCATCTACTGGAGTGCCATGTGTCAATAATCCAGCAGTCCAAATTCTCTATAATAGACATGTACCCCCACCTAAAAAGGGGTCGATTTCTAAAACTTCTTTTTGTTCATTTCCATTTTTCTTTTCACATTGTGAAGAGAGCTTTGAATAGGGAATTCGTGGCCATTAGGGCAGACTGTAATTGAGAATTTTGTAATAAAGGACTCTTGTTTGACATAATTTGTATTGTCACCTCATTGGACATCTGACTTGGACCTTGCTAGTTTCTGCTGCATCTCATACATGTTGAAAGACCATCACATTAGATATATTAAGGCATGCCATTATGAATTCTATTATGACCACAACCTTATTCATCCTCATTTATTTTGATTCAATATCCTAGCCCAACTTTTACCCTAACATTTTGGGTGCTTTCATTGAGAGTTGAACTCAAATGGTTCACTCTCTCTTCAGAAACAAACCAACTTCGTTTAGATTTTCGAATATGGCTATTAGTTCCCCACAAGGATTTTCCAAACTTGGTCTAAATTTCTTATCCTACCTACCAAACAATTAACAATTTAGTGAAGAACAAGAATTGAACTTGAGGAATTTAGCCCTTCTAACTGTAGAAGAAAAGAGAAGAGTCGCTTAATACAATCCAACTAAATGGAGTATAAACCCTTTTCATGTAGGGAAAGAGCCACTTTATGCTTTGGTCAATAAACTAAAGGTAGAAAGGCCCAATTGAAAGTACAAGGGTGATGTTGAATTTAGAAATGATCCATTTTTCCAAGTTAGGTGAAGCATCCAACTCCAAGCATGAGGAACCATCTTTGAAAATGAACTAAACCATAACTTTGAGGAGTTTGTTCAAAGATGAAAGGACCTAGTTAACCTAACCTACTAAAAAGGGGGAGAAATACTAAGAAAATGAAGGGAGGAAAAGGATCTTAAAGTGTGAAATTGTGAGAAGAAACATAACGTGAGCGAGGAGGCTCCACAACAAGGAAACCAAAGAGTAAAATCATTACATCACTACTCGTTTCTTAGGAGGAAGTGTACTTCTCATTAAGGATAGGCTAAACTATTGGGTTTCCAATAAAGCTCCAAAGAAAGTAGACAAACTTGATGGAGGGATATACTGTCATTATCATAAAGCAAAGGGGCATCACACTAATGACTGTAGGGCATTGTCAGGAATCATCGAGTATTATGCAAGAAAAGAAGAGCTACAAGGATTTGTTAAGTCGGAGTGTTCAAGAAATTAAAAATGGATAAAGTCAAGCAATAATCAAGATTCTGCCTATGAAATAAGGGTAACGATTGCCAAATTATTCAATCAAGCTTTTAGTCCTGCCTTGGGGCCTGGCTGAAGCAACCATCCAAAGAGTGATGGCCAATTAAGCCTTTAGTTCAGCCTAGCCAAAGCACTCATCCAATGGAGATGGTCAAAAAGCCTTCGGTCCCGCCTCCGGACCTGGCTGAAACACCGATCAAAAGAGTGATGGTCAATTAAGCCTTTGGTCCCTTTGTTGGGCCTGGCCAAAGCATGTATCCAAAATAAGTAAATGGAAAGCATTATTACACGTCAAATCCCTGCACACCTCTCATGGACTTCAACATTCAACCATTCAGGATAAATCTAAAGCGATCACAAATCAAGGAAATCGGGACAATAAGATAAAGGAAATATTCAAAATAATACATCACTGAAGTAGGGTATTGAAAAAGGGAAGTATATTTTACCTATCAACATACTTATACTATACAATCTCGTACAAGGGCTATGCACCATGCAATTTACAAAGACACAACACAGCTAGTGTAACACGACAAATCTCTTTCATGACAAATGTATTTCTCTTTAACGTATATGGTCTTAGAGGATGAGGAAGTGATGTTGGTAAACGAGCTCTTTCCCTTTTCCCTCCACATTTAAAGTGGAGGAATGTTGTTCATTAGTTGAACTGTGGCGACCCACTATTTTTAACATCTAAAATCAATTATAAACGACTTCAAATACGCATACAACTAGTACCTGATATTAAAATCAGTGGACCGTGGGTGTATAAAATTTAAAAATTCTGAAACAATGAATAGAAAGGGGAAAGCCTCACAGCAGAATCAAACATCAATATAAATAAATATTAACTCAATTATACAGTTATTTTACATCATCACATAAATTTACATATCAAATACATCAATTATTACCAACTCTACACCTATATAGATATAGAAGTTAAAAAGAAAAAAAATGGTTTGAACCATGTTTTGGACTGCGTCAGACCCTATACACCCCAGTCCAACCTAAGGGATCCGGTGTTTATTATATAGGACTAGACTGCCTACATACCCCATTTGGGGGTAAGCCCACGTAGTTATATTTCCTACTCTTATCAGACATCCAAATACTTGTTAGTACATTGAAACCATAGCATACATGCAACCATCACAACTAGTATAGTTAATGTAACTAATACAATCATCGCAACCAATGCAAATAGTAGAAGCCTAAAATAATATCACTACTCATCCATTCTAACAAACCATCATATGGGGTAACCAAAATAACAATAACATGTAGTCATCAAACACCAACTATATCCAAGACAACCCCAATCCATAAAATAAGAAAATCGCAATATAAATATACTTATATACATTATTAATTATCAACCGTAATAATAATACACCATCAATGTAAGTATAAATCATCCAGTGTAAACTAGTCATTCCATGATAGAAACACAACCATCAATGTCATCAAACATGTACCTACCAAATTAATATTAGTAACGCGACATTAGTCATCAAATAACTATAATTAACCACACGTCAACTAGTAGTAATAATGGTAAGACATCCCATACCCATCTTTAATGCGATCCCATCGTCATAAAACAATACACACACACACACATATATATGTATGTATGTCTGTATGTATGTATATAAAATCAACCATTAATCACACATTACATCCATTCAAAACATCATAGTTACAACCATCATTTTTCTCTTTTGTATAAAATCATTTTATTATTGTTTATTATAAAAGCACCTTTTCATTTATCGTGAGACAACAATAATTCTTCTAAGAATGATAATATACTTTAAAATACTTTATTGTAATCTTATTACTTCAAATCTCTCCAAACATTATATTTTATGTAAAAAACAGTAATTTCATCAAATTACCGTTCAAATCAATAATATTATTATTTTACATTAAAGCAATAATTAATCATATTAAATAATTTAATGCACCTCAAAACCAGTTCATTGCTACTTATCTCAAAATAGTGTAATTTTCACAAAATCCATATTATTATTTAAAAAATCTCCATTTATTGAATAATAATAGCAAACATTCCAAAATAAGCTTTATAGTACATTCTCCATTATTGCTTAAGTATTTCGTAAGAAATTCATAAATAATAACCTTGTTAAAAAATTTCATTTTATTTCATTCAAACACCGTGTTTACACACATCATACGGAAATTATAAATAATTAAATCAATTATTTATTAATCTTATTTTCTCATTATTACGTAATTTCACTTATTTTATTTTAAAGAATAATAGTCATATTTAAAATCCACAATTAATTACGATTAAAGATCCAATATTACAAGAATCAGCAATAAACAATCTACCCAAGGCTCAACATATCCAAAATGTCAAAAGTATCAAAAAATTATCAATATATAACATCACAGATCACTAATTATTATTTTCCATCAAGAGATGTCTATCTTATAATTTAAATTCAATCAATTAAATTAAGTAAACCATACCAATGCACTTTTTCCAACAGTCTCCAAATTTTATAATCCAATGGCATATTGTCCAGCAATTCGCCACAAGTCCAATGGAGAAAACCACATATAAATTGGAATTCGTACGCACAAGATATCACAATTAGATGATATATAATTTTTTTTTAATTTAATAATTAATAAAAATAGTGCACATTACTTACTTTCTTCCCAATGCTCGTTACTTTACCTTCAGTTGATTGTTGAACCAACCAAATCTCCATTGATCGCACCTTTAACCGTCTATTGCTCCTTCACCAGGCCACCGTTCGACAATGACCACCACCATTGACTCAGCATTGTGAGCTCTACCTTACTGACCCAACTGAATGCCCAAAATCCACCGCCGATCAATTCCATGGTCAAATTTAACCACTCTAGGTGCCTATTTCTAAAATTGAAGCAACATCCGAGTTCCTCCGGTCGAGCACCACAATACCCAATAGTCAATTTCTTCGATTGATGCCCAGATTGAAAATTCCCAAATCAACCATAACGATTTCACCGATGCTCACTTTGACCATGAATTCCAATTGCCTTGAGCATCGTACCAAGAAATGAATGCTTCCCATCCGCTCCATTCACTGAGAGCTTTCCGATGATATATAATTTGATGGATATTGGACAGTCTGATTTTAAATTTAACTTGTAATTAGTAAAGAATGATTAAGGATAATCTCCATTAACATAGGATACATAGATCGAAAATAAAATGAAGTGGAATTAGATGATGGTTTCTAGGGTTTCACCATATATAGGCAAAAGAAAACTTGTTAGGCCAAAGCAGTCACAATAGCCCGAAAACATGTTTTAGCCCCCAAACGAAGATATATAATGTTAGATATCGAAATACACATTTTTGATATTTCTAAACCCAATGGAATCATCAAAAACTCCAAAGAGACAATTTTTACAAAAAAATTCTTTTTCATCAAATATTTATTTTAAATTATTATTTAAATTTTTAAATAATAAATGCATTATACCTACAGGTGTTTACAATCTTCCCTTTAAAGAATTGCACCTTATTACACCATCTATCATAACACAATCCTCAATCAAGTCAATAAGTCATCATTATTGGTTTAATCACAAAATATGGCAAAATACATAATTACAAGTTAACTACTTATAAAGTAGCGTATAAAGGCCCTATTACATCATTTATCATAACAAAAAACAATTCATTCACAACAATGAATTTAATTTTTTGCATATACAAACTATAGTAACACATGCATTTCCTCATCATTCAATCCAAACTACAACATATAAAAATAACAATTCATCAACCAAGGTTGAAACAATATCAACCATAGATCAATTCATCTCATGCATCCAAATAATTTAACTTAACTAACTGTAATTAAATTTCACAACAAAATAGAGGTTGATCTAAACATGCATGCGCAAATAAAAGTATACACATAAATCAAAAATCAGCGTAGCCCATGACAATAAAGCGCGCGCATACATCCCAAAAGGAAAATCACCATATCTTCAAACCAATAAATAACACGTGTGTGTTAATCTCTATACTGACCACACGTCCATCATAATATGTGAATTTTCAAAGTCATTGATGAACTTCCTCATAGTCTCATTCTCAAAATAATTGGTGTACCTCCTCATCCTTACACCTTCAAAGTAATCCATGTACTCCCTCATGGCAACATCCACAAAATAGTATGCTCCAAATCATGACTACATTCTCAAAATAACATGGCCATCTACTCATGCTACAGCTGCATAAATCCTTGATCTTCAAACCCACATCATAAGGCCTTATACCAAATGACCACAATCATAATGTCAATAAATACTCAACAATGTACGAGTATGGTACTTCAAGATATATTATGATACAAATGATCGCAATTGTAAGGTCAATGAATACTCAACGTCATAAAAGCATCATGGGTACAGTATGCCTGAATCCTTACCACTTAGATGGCTTGGATATTAGACTCACAATCGTAAAAGCCCAGGGAACATCCATAATTACAAAGATCTGGATACGGTCACAAATCCAGGTAGGCGTCCCTATATACCCACTCTTTACGAGCATACACCAAAGCCTTTGGTCATCATCGATCCCTTGGTACACATCCACATCATAACCCATCTTCTTCCAATCTGTAGATCACATCAAAAAACCTTATTACAATATCCTCTTATAGTGACACCTTCATCTGATGAAAGGGATAACCGACCCAAAAAAAAGAGGGATATGCTAGCAAGGAGAGTTCCAATACATCTTTAAAGCAGAACATTTACCAAAACCCTTTTTTAGATGAAAACTTCCATCTTCCTTTAAAACGAAAACCTTTTTCTTTCTAAAAAAGTAGCCACCATTTTATAAACAATTTCTCAAAATATTTTCGCCATTTTAAATCATATAAAAATATTAATTTGTGAGAAATCCCTTTAAAATAGAAAATCTTTGTTCAAAAAACATTTATGAAAGCTGGTAATCGTTTGTATAAAATAAATTTTGAAATGCATATTTTAAAATTCCTTTCTATAGCAAGCCTCATGCCCATCGTCTAAATTCCCCTTTGGTACCCACCAAGTCTTTAGTCATCGAAATCATAGGATCACTATTACTTCATCTGGAAGGAACATCTTCACATCTTTTAGTCAATCCGAATCTAGTCTTCCTTAGCTTAGGAAACTATGTTATCCCACTATAACTAAATGAAATGTGTCCCTTAACATCTTACTAATTTCTCCAATCATATAATTATTAATACATAGCAGACAAACAAATAAGCGAACAACTAAGTGAATAATCAAACAGATAACACCAAATAAAGTAAACAAGCAATCAAGCAAATAATTCAATCAACCATAGAGAAAGAAACAAAACAACCAGCAACATAATATAAGTTGGAGAAATCAATTTAAATAAGCATGACATGGAGTAATACGTAAATACGAACAAACAAGCATTTTCTTAACTATTAATTATATATGCAATTTCAAAAAAAGTAGGCAATCATAAGTAAAAGGTCACCACCTCACCCATCCAATCAGGTAGTCTTTACATCATTTCCCAACCCCCTCTATGGAAGGGAATAACCAGACATTCCCACAACTCATAAGGAAACGTCACACACAACAGTCATATGGTAGCATCATCATAATGTGTGTTAAAAAGGCTTAAAACTCATCTTTTCCCATCGTGTTACACTCAATGTTACAAAGTCTAGTTTTATAGTTCCCAGCACAAATAGAACATCCTTTCATAAAAGTGATTTTAAATAGAACACTTTTCAACAAAAATATCTCTTTTCTTTTATTAACAAATTGCTTCCAAATCATAACACCGTTATAAAAGTACTTGTCAAAGTATGCTTAAAAACAACCAAAGATCTTCACACAGAAACGTTTCTTTAAAGTTGAATTAAACTTCTAATTAAACAACTTTTCAGTAAAAGCGGTTTCGAGTAAAATATTTTTATCATGTCACTTTTCCCTTTAGAAAATATCTTTGTAAAAAAATTATTTCTAAATCAAATACTTTATTCTCATTAAAAATTTCAACAAACCACTTGCCCAAAAATGGCCATTTTTCCTTATTTAATAAAAATGTCTTCAAAATCGGCAGTGTATATTTTTTTGGCAAAGCCAGTAGGGTTGAATGGACCCCTATCATTATATGTATAACAAAGTAAGAACAACTTACAATAATAAATAGGAAATATAGAGAGAACAAGATAGAGGAAAAAAAAAGAAAATAAAGAAAAAACCAAAAAAACAAAAAGCTAGTTACAACCCTATTTATGCATGGTAGCCCTATCAAAAGGAACTTAGAGAGAGGTAGGGCATATTGTATTTCCCAACACATAACATAGTATATTTCCATATGTTTTCTTTGCTTGTAGTTGAAGACCCTCTCATTCCTCTCTTTCCAAATTTCATGCACAAAAACCTTGAGTAGAATGAGAAGCTCAAAAAAGGAGGACACCTTCCATCTTGTTGCTTTATAAATATTACACCATTCCTTGTTATTATCCCAAATTGGATTATCAAAGCCGCCTTTTAACTTTATTTTCCTCCAAAGAAAGTAAGAGAAAGAGCAGTTGAAAAAGAGATGGAGGTTGACTTCTACTCCGCATTTACAGAAAACACGAGCAGTGTTGACAATGATACCCTTATGAGCTAGGTTACCAAGAGTGTGTATTGCATTTTTAATAAATTTCCAAAGCATGAAATTAAGCTTTTCATAAGTTGAATAGTTCCAAATTCTCTTGAACCATGAAAATCTGGTTAGCTCTGAGGAATTAGAAAGGGCTGTGTATATAGTGTCAACTGAGTGCTTCTTCATTTCTTTAGACTAACAATTAGAATTAGAAATATCATAGGTTTAGGTGGTGTTATTAAAGGAGTTCCATATCAGGTTGACTGTAATGCTACTTGTATGTGGAAGGGTAATGATACCATTTCTTATGAAAGAGATAACGTTTGCGTGCATGGGAATACCACTTTGCTGCTGATCTTCGTGAGAGAGTGATTTTTTCAGAATCAAACCTTGTTTATCAAAGGAACAGTATAAAAGTTTGCATTACTCCTAGGAGCAAGCATCGATCTTGTGTGAGGAAAGAGATTATCTCTCAACTTTAAGATTGCTTTCCAAACCCAACCGTGTGCTTGCTTAGAATTTATCAGCCATAAGTCATCATTCTTCAAGTTATGATTTAAAGACCAGGCAACTCACATGGAATCGGCTTTATTGATTAGGTTATCAAAATTTTTGAAGAGGGCAGCAATGTTCAATGTTTTCAGGTTTTTAATTCCAAGCCCACCAAAACATTTTGGCAATTCCAATTTACTAAATGCAAGGAGAGAGAGCTTCCTATTATGAATTAAGCCAAACCAGGGAAATCTAATCGTGGCAGTTCTTATCATGGAAATGAGATTCATAGGGGGGAAAAAGTTCTGCACCAGTACATAATCATAGAAAAAACCAGAGAGTTAATGATAACAAGTCTGCCAAGCTGTGAAAGAACTTTTTTTCCAATTGTTCAAGGCATTGGTTTATTTTTTCATATAAAGGGATGCATTGGGAGATGGAGAATTTTTTGAAGCTAAAGGAATACCTAAGTAGGACATATTAGACTGGAGAGGAAGCATTTTGGTGATAGACAAGCATTATTGTATTTGTTGAGTAGGCAAGCTAGCAAGCAAAATGTGATATTAATGAGGATTTATCTTTAATCCTGAGAACTCAGGGAAGGAGTTTAGGGTTTCTATGATAGAATTGAGTGACTCAACAATGGTTTTGTGAATATGATCAAATCATTAGCAAAGGCAATGGAGGTTACTATAGGAGATTTGCGTTGAGGGTAAAGGATGAATTTCTTCTCTTCAACTTGCTTTTAAAGAGCAAAAGTAAGTGTTTCCATTATAATGATAAGTAGGTAAGATGAAATAGGATCACCTTGCCTCAAACTCTGATTACTTTTAAAATAATCAACTGTGTGTGCATTGAAGACAAAAGAGTATTTGAAAGTGGATATACATTGAAAAATCCAATTGGTAAATTAAGTAGGAAAATTCAACTTCTTCATACTACACATAGCGCAGACTATTTTATTGAATCAAAAGCTTTTCTGATATCAATTTTGAGCGTAGCTCTAGGAGAGATATATGGAGAGGAGTAATAATTAAAAAGTTCATGGGTAAGGAGAACATTATCAAGGATATTTCTGTTAGAAAGATAGGCAGCTTGATTACGAGAGATTAATGAGTTTAGATCTAGTTTTAGCCTTGAAGTAAGTATCCTAGAAATGCATTTGTGGATAATGTTATAGCAAGCAATAGGCCTGAACTGTGGAACATCCAAAGGGTTGTCAAGTTTGGTTATGAGGGCAAGGTTAGTTGAGTTTATTTAGCCAAGCATTTTGAATTTATTGAGAAAATTATGAACCGCTTTAAAGACATCAGAGGAGATAATAGGCTAGCAGTGAATGAAGAAGGTAGCATTGAAACCATCAGGCCCTCCACAACCAGACTTTTTCATAGTAAAGATTGAGTTTTTGATTTCAGCATCAAAGATTGGAGATATAAGGGAAGATTGCATGCCAGAGGAGAGATTTGAAAGAGAAAGAGAGGAGACAAAAGATGTGTCATTAGAGGTGTTAGTACTGCAACCAAGCAGAGATGGAAAACAATCTAAAAAGAATTATCAACATCATTAGGATTAGAATAAGAAAAGCATTCATATCAGGGATTTATGTATGAAGGATTTTATTTATTTGATTTTAAGAGAGGCATGATAGAATTTATAGTGCCTATCACTATACAAGGACCATCATTCTTTATTTTTCTATCTAGGCATATTAGCTTCAGAGGTAACAATAGCATCAAGTTGGGAAACCAAATCAGATTTGAGTTGACTAAGATCTGGAACAAGGCTAGAATGCATAATTTGTTGTTGTATCTGCTTTAGTTTTTTTTTTATAAGAAAGTTTCATATCATCACCATATTTTCTTTTAAATAAAAGTCTTAAGGCAAGTCTAGTATTTTTCAATTGTTGCTGAAGAATGAACATGGGATTTCCAAAAGCCTAAATTAGCCAAGCATCCTTAACCACATGTAGAAGTTAGTGTGATTAATCCATCCATTAACAAACCTGAAATTTACCTTTTCACTAATGGCAATATCACCAAGGGAAAGAATAAGAGGGCAGTGATCAAAGAGTATAGGCATAGGGACGTGGATTCGTAAGGTAGGCCAAAAAGAGAGAGATTTGAAGTTTGTAAAGCCATGATCAATTTTATAAGGGTTCTAGGACCATGTCTGCTCTTATTATTCCAAGCAAAGGGAAATCTATTGGTGGGAATGTTAATAAGAGAGGCATTGTGCATTGTTTCATTAAGAGGAGATAATTCTCTAAGAGATATGGGATTGCCTCCAAATTTATGAGAAGAGAAAGAAGAGAAAGAAGAGCAATTGAAGTCTCCAATAACAATCCTAGGGTGAGAGTTCTGTCTAAAATAGGGGAGATAATCATGAAGAAGTTGTCTTTGGGAGTTGGACTTATCAGCGTAGATGAAAGTGAAGAACATAGAAGTGGAGGAAGGGATGTGACATGAATGAGTATGACTGAATTGTTTGTAAGATAATATAGGGCTTATCATGAAAAGGAAGGATCGTACGTGATAAGTAATATACCATAAGGACCATGAGAAAGGTTGGTGAGAAAATTCCATGCAAGATTAATATAATTAGCAGCTCTTTGAGAAAGAGTAGAATTGAGTTTGGTTTTAGAAATGGAAATAAGAGAAAGATTGTGATCATGAATGAGAGATTTTATTTGATCGAGCTTTATATTTTTATGGGTACCCCTAATGTTCTAAGCAGCAATGTTGCTCATCATTATTATACTAATTGGGGTTTTTTATTTGAAATTTTAGTACTTCTTTGAGACGTGGAAGGAGTGTTGTCAGGATAAATTTTGATAGTACAGTCTGAGTCAACATCCGAGTTGAAGGGAGTGGAAATTGGAGATGAAATTTTCTTTTTTTTGAAGTTGAATGTTGTTTGTCAACATCAAAAACAACTTTGAAAGAGGGGTTTTTCTTTGATTTTTGAGAAAAATGTGTGATCCTCATCAGGAGAGGAGAGCACACATGTACATATATATAACAACAATAGTAAAGGAGCTGCCGACACGCCTTGCAGGTAATAAACCCCCCCCCCCCCACAAAAGAAAAAATCAAACCCTCCCAAACGCCTATGAAACTAAAGGCTAAACCTAAACTGACAACGCAACCCAGAATCCAAGGCTAGAAGCTACACCGAAAGATAAGCAGCCATCTAAAACAACTTCCGCAACCGCAACCTCATCAACCAAGCTGAAAAACCACAATATAATGGATCTACAAAAACCACGAACAAACTCCAAAACAACAAATATCATAATAAAACCCCAAAATAACAACAACCCTCAAGCAAAAGACTTAAAAGCTTTACGATTTAAACGAGGACTTCTCCAAATATTATCAGATGAATAATTCCTACTATTCCTTCTACCATATTTGGATGCATGAGCCAATTCCCTAGCAAGAGTAGGAGAACGAGGAAATTTGCCTATAGACGCAAGACATTAATACATAACAAATCTAAAACCGCCGGTTCGATAATAGACAGCTTGATCAGAACCAACATTAAAGAGGCAAGAATACTGCAAATTAGAACTCTCCAAATCTCCGCTCACGTTGCTAAAAATAACTTTGTTCTCTAATCCACTCGCATCATGATCAACATTAACAACACCCTCTGAACCTTCCACTATTCTAGAACTAATAGACCTATTAAACTTAGCAACTACAAAATCCAATTGAAAAATCTTCTCGAACTTGGAATCGAATCCACAGACACACAAAGGAAAAACACTATCATCTACTACAACGAAACTATATCTGCACAGAACAAAGGCATCAATCTTCTTAACTGATGAATTAAATCGAACAAAAGTAGAGTCAAAACTCCTCTTGTTTCTGAAACTTCCACAACATGCTGATTGACTACATCAAACACATTTTCACCTGGAGTGTTTTGAATACAATGTGACACGGCTAAAAAGTGTGCACATTTAGTTAAGACTGCATCCTCTGATCTATCAGAACTAATTACATTCATATCCTCATTATCTATGATAAGATTAACACCAACAGATATGTTACCATTATTCACAACAAGAGTTAAACTACCATCACCAACAATGAAACCATCTTCCTCATCATTTCCAGAATTAACAATTATCTCAGATGAATTAAAATCACCCACACAAGTATCAACCCAGAGAGAAGCATCAACATCATAAAAACTGACCTTAATGACTTCCTCAACACAATCAGATAGGTGCATCTCTCCATCAGAATCATGAATACATTGATGAAAGCAAACAACTTCTTCATTAACCCAATCATAAGAAAGCATAAAATTACCAACACCAGCCACTGGTACTATAACATCAGAACAATCACTATCCTTTGCACAAACACCATCAACTGGAATAGAGCTACCTAGAGCCACGCTAATATCAAAGACATTTGAAACCAAAACATCTGAATCGATATAATCACCATTAATTCCAACTATCGATTTTGGCTTAGAAAAACATCAATCTTTGACAACATGGTCTAAAAGAAGAATGTCAGTAGCTTCTTTGATTTAAGCTTCCTTTTGTTATTTTTTGGTTTATAATTCTTAGAATTTGATGTGCCCACATTATTAGCAGCTTCTTGAAGAGGGGATTTTTAGTTTGAGGTAAGCTTATCATGGGATTTAGAGTTCAGATCATATGATGTGTCATGAGAGTCAAAAATGGAATTATTGCCAATGTAAAGCAAGAGGGAATGATCAGATTTAGAGCATGGGGTGTTAAATAATGTATTAGTGTGCATGTCTTGTGCATGTTTCTAGAAAAGTGAAATAGATTGATTAGAAGAAAGCTGAGAGGGAGGAATAAGTGATTTAGGGATTTGAGAAGACAAGTTAGACATAGAGATAAGGGAATTTGAATCAAAAAGCTCGTCTGAAGTAATTAAAGGGGAGGGGGATTGATTAGGAGTTAGTTGAATAGAAGGATTAACATTAAAAAAATGATGGTATCAGGAGGAGCTAAAGATTGCATAGAACAGAAGATTTTATGGTTCAATAGAGGTTTGACTGGAAAGGTTTGGTGCACCAAGCCCATGTGGAAAATGAGTGGGCTAAACGTTATATTATCAGTAGGAACTGAATGACTCATGTTTGAATGTTTGATCGCATTCTTTTCATTATCAATGAGGGTTGTCATAGTAGAAGGAACATTAACCATATCAGTTTCATTAACATTAACCATATCAAATTCATTGTCATCAGCCACATCTTCACTTTCATCAACATCATCAATTTCACCTTCCTCAATCGAATCAAGAGCTGCAAATTTATTGCTTAAAGGGACATCTTCTGTTTTTGCCTTTCTCGTCAAAGGTGGAGTTATCATTTGGAGTAGAAACTATGCATTTAGACTTTTCACTTTCAACTTGAACATGTGTAACATCCCCCCTACTTGGAGGCCCAAAACTAATGGCTACGGATGCTGCAGCCATCTATAGATATTAATCTCCGGCGACCAAATACGACAGTGTTAGATACATTGATACACAAATCACAGAAATATGGAAAAAATTTAACAATTCAAAAACATAATTCTATATTCAAACAAAACATTTCTTGTTCATTACATAATCCTCAAATTACGTTAACTACGTTCTGCAAAATATAATTATTACAAGTACGCCAAGAGTGACATATGAGGATGCCCCCTTGGTTGATCAGAGAATATAGTAAGGCTAATAAGTTTTCCTTTACAACAAAATACACAGCGGAAAGAAAAACTCTAAATATCTACTTGCCTCCTGCATGCCACCGGAAGCTTTATTCTTCAAGAAAACCTGAAAATCTTAAATCTCAAAATAAATTGAGCACCCGAGATTTTAAGGGTAAAAACAAAAACTTCGAGTCAAACATAAAGTTTGGTATAAATAATAATCTAACATCTTAATCCTTTTTAGATATCTAGTGAGACCACGCCACTTAGCGGAACAGATTTCCCTTCACTAGTATCCTAAAACCTTTTCAAAACCATATACTGCGCTCCTTCATCCATAATGGTTAAAACATACATTTTCAAATATTATGATGATATGCATACTTAAAACAATTAGGATTACCCATCCCCAGTTTTATTTGACACCCTGTCATAATCATAGTTTTAGGGTTACTATCAACCTATTGGTTTTCATGGGTTTACTAATAACCTGTTTAATATTTATGGACTCCCTATCCAGTTTCACAGTTTTCATGGGCTAACTATTAACCTATTTTTGACTCATGGACTCCCTGCCCGGTTACATAATTTTCATGGGATCACTAAGAACCTATTGGCTCCTGCCAATTAATTCAATCATTCCATGGGTTCTCCCTATACCTATTGGTAACTCCAATAACTTCTTTCTTATCCTAGTTTTCATAGGTTGACTAGGAACCTATTGACATCTGTCAATATTACATCTGGATATAGTTTTCATGGGCGAACTACAAACATGCTGGCCCCTGCCAGTATTCAATCATAGTTTTCATGGGCTTACTATGAACCTATCTATCTGACATTTTCATTTACACATAGTTTTCATGGGCTAACTATTAACATGTCTATGTGACATCCTCTTTTATACATAGTTTTCGTGGGCTAACTATTAACATGTCTATGTGACATCCTCTTTTATACATAGTTTTCATGGGCTTACTATTAACCTATTGGCCTCTGCCAATATCATACAGTTTTCATGGGTTTACAGTGAACCTATTGGCCCCGCCAATATCTTTCCTTTATATGTTAGCATCATATACCCTGGTCTTCCTGACCACCTGGATGCGATTCTATTCATTCAGGAGTTTAATCAATTTACATTCGCTACTGGGTTAACCTAACTGGTTCTCCTACACTTTACTCTGAAAATGCAGTTATGGGTCCATTATAAAGTGAATATATTCATATTAGAAGAAGAAATAAAACAACATAGCAATACCACTCCTGAGGATTTAATAAAGACATGGTTAATTCCTTTAACCTATTTCTTTCTCAAAGATAGCTTCTTCTTAAAACCTTTATAAAAAATCCTTTATTTATGCCATGGGTTTTTCCTTCAAAAATTTGAGATTGGGCTTTAAAACCATTCGATACCTTCGAAACCTAGCTTCTGACTTCATAGGATAACCTCCTTCGAAAGCCCTTATAAACATTAGGTTTCTGCCTTATAATACCTTAAATAATACCTTTCGGAACCTTTCGAATATATTAAAACATTAGTATTTAACTTTAGAAGGTTAGCTTTGAAACCAGTTTAAAGTACCCCTTTCGACACCATTGGAAGTAACCCTTCCGAAAACATTGAAAGTACCCCTTTCGAAAGCATTGGGTTTATACTTAAAATATTTCTTTGGGTCATAGGTGAAAGTTTTCAAAACCACTTTCTACTTTATAAAACATTAGGGAAAAACATATAAACCTTTCGACTGTGCCGAAAGCTCCTGCTTTCGGTCCCATAAGAAGGTTGGGAAGCTGCTTACATTTATACAACCAGTAAACCTTTCGTCTAAGTCGAAAGCTCCTGCCTTCGACCCATCGAAGGGTTTGAAAAAAATAAAGGCGGCAACTCCTTTCAAAACCACTTTGAAACAACCTTTCGAAACCAAACCTTTTGACCTTGTCCGAAGGTATCTTAAATCCTTTCAAAACCTAACCTTTCGACTGTGTCGAAAGGTCTTATAAAATAACTTATAAAAACCATACCTTTCGGCCTTTACGAAAGGTCTTTTAAAACATCCTTTTGAAAACCAAACCTTTCCACTGTTTAAAAAACAGGCAAGTGGTTTCTCTTTTCAAATCAAAATAAACTAAGGATCCATCTCTTCCGGAAGCAACCCTTCGAATTCAACCCTTCGACACCATACCTTTGACTAAGTTCAATTCACTACATACCACCTAAATGATATCATGTGCATTGCTTTCAACCTTATTGGTCATTGAAGTCAAAAGGTCTTGTTCGAGAGGTCTAAGGTGAAAGGTTTTCCAAAGAAGGCGGAACCAACTTTTTCTGGGTAAAAGCTTAAGTAAACTTTTTGTTACTAACTTGCCTACTTGTAAACATTTGATTGGCTTTCATAACTTTTAAATATTTTGGATAATATTTGCTACAATTTGTCTCAGATCTAAACCAATTAATCGTTTAACAAATAAGCCCTTCCCCTCATCAAACAATTAAATCATTTAAGTCCTTCTTTCAAAATAATTAAATTTTCATACTAAATCACTTAGTAAAAATCCCCAAAAATGCCAGAAATTCGCTTTAATCATGTTATCTAACATAATAAAATTTCAGACCCAAATTCTTCTTATATTTTCCCAAAATAATTTATAAACCCAAATAATCATATTTTCCTTTGAAAACTCATAATAAATTCTCCACGGCTTGGAAAATTATAAAAATTGAAAACCAACTCCAAAATCATGTTTTCTATAACATAAAATTTTCCCATGGCATTTGAACATCATTTCAGCTCGATTAAACCATGTATATATCCTTTTAAACAACCTTGTTTTAACATATATAAATCAAAATCATGCATCATCATTCACATATCATAAAACAGATTTATCCTTAAATCCGAAACCATTTGATGTAAAAAAATCAAAATAGAGATGTAGAAATTATTATTTACCTGGCTTGAGATAAGGAGATTAGAGATTGTTTGAGATTGATTTTCCTCTAGCTTGAATCCTAAACTTTTCTTAGATTTTCTTATTCTCTTCTATCATCCTAAGGCCAGCCTTGTTGCTTCTGACGGTTATATGTATTTTTATTTTAGAATAAAAATGAACGTGTATGGTTTGGAGGATAGTATAAAAGAGTGGGAAATTACTCTTATGCCCTTGTTTTTAAGTACTTAACCATTTTTAAGTTCATTAAGTTTAATAAGCACACCCACTATATTTTTATTAATCAACCTCAATCTCCTTATCAACATTATTCTATTTAATTTATTCTAATTAAATCTCCTGAATAATGTCAATAAAATTAGTGGTGTTACAACATGCATAGTATTATCCTGATTATAAACTACAGGATAAGCATCATTTCTATTTAACATATTTTTCTTATGGTGAACAACTTTTTTACAAACATATTTCTTTTCAAATCCAACACATTATTTAACTGATTTCAATTCAGCAATAGGAGCTTTAGGATTATCTTGCTTACCTCCTAACTTTTCGTTAACTAGGATAATATTTTCTTCTTACAAGCAGCATTTTTGACAATTTTTAGTAGAATGACAAAATACTTTGCAATGTAGGCACATATTAGGTTTCCATTGGTAACTTACACATATTTGCTGAGTTGTACCATTAGGGAGCAGCACTGAAAAGGAATCAACCAAATCTTGAAATGGAGTTATTTCAATCAAACATTTGGCATATTGTATACAATCAAGTTTCTCAGTTGATTCATCTAACAAAATCAGTTTACCAAAATAATTAGAAAGCTAGTTTATGCCAAGATGGGACCAAGAAAATATAGGAATGATGTAGAGTTGCACCCAAACTAGAACTGCCCTAACCGACCCACAGATATTGCTGAAAAAAGGATCCCATTGCTTCAATATGAAAAGTTTGTTCTTCATGATAATAGGATCACTTTGAATAATTTTGCTCCTATCCGACTCATCAAAAAGCAAGAAAAGGAAGATATTGCCATCAGATTTTACCTTAATATTGCCTTTAAGTTTCAATATCTTTTTTAAATGCTCAACCACAGAAGCATATGAAAGCGGCTTATCCAAGAAGAAACCCCTCACATAATCATTCGAGATATCAAAACCAGCCTGTAACATCAGGAGGAGGGATAATTGCATCACCTTTGTAAGTCATGTCCATCTGAACAGGTGTGTACTTTCCTGCATTGCAGGGAAGATGCTTGAAGTGGGAAGTCCAAGCTTGTTCAAGAAAAGGAGAAGGGACAGAGGAAGAAGAGAGGAAAGTAGAATTGACATGAAAGGAGGAAGAACCAGGAATGGACGAAGGGTCAGAAGAGCAAACATAAGAGGAAGGAGGAGGGTCAAGGGGTAGGCAAGGAGGAGGAGGAGGGGGAATGGGCAAGGTAGGGGAGCCATGGCAAGAGAGAGAGGGAGAAGTGACATGGGCGGGGGAAAGGGATAAAGCTGCCATTCAAAAATGAAAAAGAGAAAAAAAAGGTACATATTTTTTTAAATTTCCCAAACAAATATTATTTATTTAAAAATTAAAATAATTCCATCTTACTAAGGTCAGGTTTCGATTATAATCCAAAACTGTGTGTGTATATCTCCTATTTTATAACCAAACACTTAACACCTCCTACAAGTGTTCTTTTTACCCCTCTCCAACTTTATTTATCTTCCACACAAGGGTCCTCATAAATAAACATCATTTTAGGGTGAGGTAGTGGTAGTAAAACAAACAATACACACACACAAAACATACAAGCAATGATCAAAACGCTCTATCATTCTATGTTCTAACCTAGCCTAAGGTATAAATTATTATAACCAAGTGCTCAAACCAATATAAGGCTTAGGGAATCGCTAAACCTGGCTATAATACCAAGTATGATGACCTACTATTTTTCACATCTAAAATCAATTATAAACAACTTCAAAATACACTTACAACTAAATTTCAAATATTAAAAGTAGTGGACCGCGGGTATATAAAAGCTAAAAATTATAAAACAATTAATAGAAAGGGGAAATCCTCACAGTAGAATCAAACATCAATATAAATAAATATTAGCGTATACCGTTATTTTACATCATCACATAAATCTACATTTCAAATACATCAATTATTACCAACTTATAAACAACGTAATAATGGTATATAAATAATATACAATATCAGCTATCCACTTTCCATTCCATCATCTGCTCTTATCTACAACTCTATACCCATACAGATAAATAAGATACAAAAGATGCTTTCAACTATGTTTTGGACTACGTCTAACCCTATACACCCTAGCCCAATCCAAGGGATCCGGTGGCTATTTTATAGGAAAAGATTGTCTACATACCCTTTTTGGAGGATTAAGCCCACATAGTTCTATTTCCTGCTCTTCTCCTACATCCAAATATTTGTTAGTACATTGCCACCATAACATCCATGCAACCATCACAACCAATACAATTAATGCAACCAATGCACATAGTAGAAGCATAAAATAATATTACTACTCATCCATTCCAACAAACCATTATATAGGGTAACCATAATATTAATAACACATAGTCATCAAACACCAATAATATCCAATGACAACCTCAATCCATAAAATAAGAAAATCACAACGTAAATATACTTATATACATTATTAATTATCAACTTTAATAATACATCATCAATATAAGTATAAATCATTTAGTGTAAACTAATCATTCCATAATAATAACACAACCATCAATATCATCAAATGTATACTAACCCAATCAGTATTAGTAACACGACATCCATCATCAAATAACTATAATTAACTACACGTAACTAGTAATAATAATGGTAAAACATCGCATCCCATCTTGAAAGCAATCTCATCATCATAAAACTATATATACATATAATAAAATTAATCATTGATCATACATTACATCCATTCAAAACATCATATTTACAATCATTTTTTTCTCTTAAGTATGAAATCATTTTATTATTGTTTATTATAAAAGCATCTTTTTATTTATCGCAGGACAATAACAATTCTTCTAAAAATGATAATATACTTCAAAATACTTTATTGTAATCTTATTACTTCAAATCTCTCCAAACATTTTATTTTATGTCAAAAATAGTAATTTCATCAAACTACCTTTCAAATCAACAATATTATTATTTTACGTTAAAATAATAATTATTCATATTAAACATATTTAACGTACCTTAAAACTAGTTCATTACTACTTATCTCAAAATAGTGTAATTTTCACAAAACCCACATTATTATTTATCAAATCTCCCTTTATTGAATATTGATAGTAAACATTCCAAACTAAGCTTTATAGTACATTCTCTGTTATTACTTATGTGTTTCTCAAAAAATTCATAAATAATAACCTTATTAAATTTTTCCAGTTATTTTCATTTTATTTCATTCAAACATGGTCGTTTGCACACATTACATAGAGACCATAAATAATTACACTAAGTATTTATTTATCTTATTTTCTTATTATTATGGAATTTCACTAAGTTTATTTTAATGAATAATAGTCATATTTGAAATCTATAATTAATTACGATTAAAGATCCAATAATACAACAATCAGCAATAAACAATCAACCTAAGGCAGCATATCCAAAATGTCCAAAATATCAAACAATTATCATTATATGTCATCGTAGATAAATAGTTATAATTTTCCATCAAGAGATATCTATTTTATAATTTAAAATTCAATTAATTAAATTAAGTAAACCATACCAATGTGCTTATTTCAACTATCTCCAAACTTAGTAAATCTAGTGGCATATTGTGGAAATTCGCCATGAGTCCAACGGAAGAAACGACACATGAATCTGAGTTCGTACGCATGAGTCCAACGGAAGAAACCCACCAGTAGATATGGGGGTGATGTATCAGTTCTTTGTTCGTTTGATGCAAGTTGGAGTTGCTGCTAGTTTTGCAGGAAATGTAGGAGGAGTTAATCTTATGGCTCCAGTATGGAATATTGATTTGCTGAGTAGAGATTACACCAGTTTGGGTGGGAAGCCATTCTTGGAAACTGAAAGTGTTGTAGAAGTTCAGAATTGGCTGTTGCACTACGACCGTATATTTACTGATTTGGGTCTAAACGACGAGCAAAAGAGAAGGTTGGCCTCCACACAGTTATAGGGGTCAGCACTACATTGGTGGAATAGTGTTACTGCCGGAGTTCCGAAAGAGCAGTTAACTTGGGCTGATTTTAAAACGAGATTTAAGAAAAAGTTTGTATCTAAGTTTGCTAAGTCTGAGCTGATGAGGAAGTTTATGGATTGAGTTTAAAGAGAGATGTCAGTAGTCAAGTATGCTACTAAGTTCGAAGAGTTGTCTCGATATGGATATGCTGTTATAGATACTGACATCAAAAGGAATGAGAAGTTCATTCGGGGATTGAGGCCCGAGCTTGCTAGAATGACCATGACACATGTCCTTGTTGCTTGCAATATAGTGGTGGAGATGGCCATTCGCCATGAGGAGTTACTTGCTGATATAGCTAAAGAGAAGTCAGTGGAAACTCAGGGTTCTCAGTGGAAGAAGAGGAAGTTCTTTAAAAAGAAGGGAGCCTAGAAGGGAGATACTGCTAAGAAGACAAAGGCTGAGGTAGTTTGCTATAAGTGTGACAAGAAGGGTCACTTTGCTAATGAATGCCGGTCAGGAAATGGGAAGAAAGCTGCAAGTATGAAGAATGTGAAGTGCTTCAGCTATGATCAAGTTGGGCATTACAAGAATCAATGTCCAGAGCCAGTTGGGGAGGACAAAGAAAAAGTTTTTGCTATAGGACCAGCTAGGTCTACTGCGGCTGATAAAGGAAAGACTGTGATGGAAGGTACGCTTTTGATTCAGAGTATTCCACTTAGAGTACTTTTTGATACTAGTGTATCACATTCATTTATATCTCAGTGTTTGGTTGATATATTATGTTTGGAACCCACCTACCTTGGAATCCAATAGGAGGGTATATAACTCTAGGATTAAGATGTGACTAGTTAGAACTTGATTTGTTAGGTCATAAGTTTGCATGCAGTTTGTATGTTATTGATTTCGTAGATTTCAGGATCATTTTGGGTATGGATTGGTTGAATAGGTATGAGGCTAGAATATTTTGCCAGGATAGGGAAATATCACTAAGACACCTTGGTAGTTATAACCGAGCGATATTCTCAGTAAAGGATGCTGACCGGAGTATTAGTGCTATGTTTAACGCTATGGAGGTAGGAAATGATTTAAGTCAGGTACGGGTAGCAAGAGAGTTTGTAGATGTATTTGAGCCAGTCATTGGACTACCACCGAAAAGGGCTGTTGAGTTTAGAATAGATCTTGTGCCAAGAGCTGAACCTATAAGTAGACCACCTAGTAGGATGACACCAATTGAGATGAAAGAATTGAAGGTGCAACTAGTGGATCTAGAAGGAAGGGGTTTTATTAGACCAAGCAGTTCGCCTTGGGGAGCGGCTGCGGTGTTTGTGAAGAAACCGGATGGGTTGTTAAGGATGTGCATCGACTATCGCAAGTTATACGAAAGGACAATTAAGAATAAGTATCATATGCCAAGAATAGATGATCTGTTTGACCAGTTGAACGGAGCCAGAGTGTTTCCCCGATTGGACTTGGCAACAGGTTTCCATCAGTTAAGAGTGGTGGAGGACAGTATTCCTTTGACAGCATTTCAAACTAGGTATGGTTCGTATGAGTGGTTGGTGATGCCATTTGGATTAACAAATGCACCTGCTTTCTTTGTGGATTTGATGAACCGAGTTTTCCGAGAGTATTAGGATAGGTTTGTGCTGGTGTTTATAGATGACATTCTAGTCTACTCTAGGGATGAGAGAGAGCATGAAGTTCATCTTAGAGTGGTACTTGAGACGTTGAGGCAGAATCAGCTAAAGGCGAAGTTTACCAAGTGTCATTTCTTGAAGAAAGAGGTAAAATTTCCTGGTCACATGGTTTCACAGAAAGGATTGTTTGTCGATCCAGATAAGATCAAAGCCGTGAATAATTGGAAGAGACCAGAGACGGTGACTGGGATTATGAGTTTCCTTGGACTTGGTGGCTACTACCTGAGATTCATTAAGGATTTCTCGCGGATAGCAACACCCTTAACTAAGCTAACCAGGAAGGAAGTGAGATTTGTTTGGTCCGAAAAATGTGAAGAAGCATTCCTTAAGTTAAAGCATTTATTAAACAATGCACCCTTGTTAGTAGTTCCAGGCGGAAACCAAGGGTTGGTAGTGTACACTGATGCATGTGGAACTAGTTTGGGAGCAGTATTGATGCAGAATGGTAAAGTGATTTCCTACGCATCTAGGCAGCTTAGACTACATGAAGTTAGATATCCTACTCATGATTTGGAGTTGGCAGCTGTGATCTTTGCATTGAAGATTTGGAGACATTATCTCTTAGAGGAGAGGTTTGAGCTTTATACCGATCATAAGTCTTTACGGTATTTATTCTCTCAGAAGGAGTTGAATATGAGGCAGCAGAGATGGTTAGAGTTTTTGGCTGCTTATGATTTTGGTATAGAGTATACACTAGGAAAAGGTAATAAGGTAGCAGATGCTCTTAGCAGAAAACATCAGAATGTGGTGTTAGCTATGTTGGTTGAGTGGAAAGATTTAGAAGCTTTAGTCAATTGTGATGTGCAGTTAAGATCGACTGCTGGTTCTAGTTAAAGTTCCGCCCAGTTGTCTTGTTTAGAAGTTCAACCAGTATTGATTGATAAAATTGCTTCTAAGAAAAAAGAGGATCCAGTGTTGGTTGAGACAATTAGAAGGCTTGAGGTTGGAACTGAGATCGATGATCTAAAGGATTTTAGCCTTGACCAGAGAGGATGGTTGAGAAAGGAGGGACAGTTGTGTGTTCCGAATGTGGAGGACTTCAGCAAAGAAGTTCTTGGAGAATGTCATTGGTCCAAGTTTACGATTCATCCTGGAGATACCAAGATGTACCAGGATATGAAAAGGAGCTTCTATTAGGAAGGCATGAAGAGGGATGTTGGCTTGTGGGTTAGGCAGTGTGCAGTCTGTCAACAAGTAAAAGCAGAACATCAGAAACCGAATGGGTTGCTTTAGCCTTTAGAGATTCCAGTTTGGAAATGGGATTCGATATCTATGGACTTTATAGACGGAAGGTCAAATAGAGGTAATGAAAGTAAATGGGTTATAGTGGACAGATTGACCAAGAGTGCCCATTTCATTCCAGTTAAGGGAACCAGAACGACACCTGGTTTAGCTAAGTTGTTCCTGAAGAACATAGTTAGACTGCATGGAGTTCCTAGTAGTATAGTCAATGATAGAGATGCTTTGTTCACTAGTGAATTTTGGAAGAGTCTACAGAAAGGGATGGGTACCAAGCTTAATATGAGTACTGCGTATCAACCTCAGCGGATAGGCAGACAGAGAGAGTCAATAAAGTACTCGAGGATCTACCGAGAGCTTGTGTATTAGACTTTGGTGGATCTTGGGAGGATCACCTACATTTGGTTGAGTTTTCCTATAATAATAGTTATCAAACAAGTATATTTCAGAGGCACTTTTCGACTCCTTTACCCCCGCACCATCCTAGTCAAAACCATCTCTGTCGAAACCCACATGGTCAGAACCAAGGCACATGGTATCAATAAAATTGGTACAAAATGAATTGGTAAGTAGCGGAAGGTAGGTTGTCGAAAGCTATGCTTTTGTCAGGATCGAAGCCAAGGTTCACTTTTAAAAAGATAAACGCCTGCCTAGTTTTTGATGGGCTTTCGACTGAGTCGATACCCTATAGAGTCGAAACCTTGGTTTGTTTTCTAAAGTTAAATTTCTCCCTTGTTTTACTTTAAGCTCACAACATAGTCGAAAGCCATGCTTTCGAAAGGGACTTTATAAATCTTTTGAATGGGAACATTTTCCTTAAATAGGAGCTTCCGAAAGGATTGGTTTCGACCAAGTCGACACCAAGCCGCTTATTTACCTTTCGACTACATTGAAGCCATCTATACTATCGAAAGGTTATCTCTGTTTTAACCAAAGTTAATCCACTTCCTAAATGCTTTCGAAAGGAGTTAAGGATTTCGAATGCAATGGTGTCGAAAATGGGTTTCGACACTATCCTTCAATATTTTAATTTAAAAAGGTTGTTGCTTTCGACTAGATGGTTCTGACACCATCAACTTTTCCCCACATTAATTTTAGTTGGTTTCGAAAGAGATACTTTCGTATATAACCATTTTGACCCCAATGATGTTTTTAAAGAGTAAACCCAATGCTTTCGAAAGGGTACTTTATTTGCTTTGAAGCTATGTTTTAAAGAATGTTTTCTTGATACCATCAAATGGTATCATTGGTTTCAAAAGGTATATACTTGGAGTTTTGAAAAGAGGTTTTATATGCTTTCGAAGGAGGTCATCTGGTGGTTTCGAAAGTGATGTTTTAAAGTCTCAAAAACAAATAACCCGTTCTCATTTTTAAAGGAAAAACCATGGCATAAATAAAGATTTTGGAAATATTATTCACATTGTTATACACCTAAAAATGTATGTTGGGGAAGGGCAGAATAACTAGATAGGTTGACCTAGTAGTGAACATAAATTAGGGAATGTTAAAACCTTAAAATTAAAGATATTGGCAGGGGCCAATAGGTTTACAGTAAGCCCATGAAAACTGTATATAACTAATGATATTGGCAGGGGCCAATAGGTTTATGGTCGGCCCATGAAAACTATGATCTGATACTGGCAGGGGCCAGTAGGTTTGTAGTTAGCCTATGAAAACTATATCCGGATTAAGATATTGACAGTCAGTTAATAGGTTCCTAGTTAGCCCATGAAAACTAGGATAAGAGATAAGATATTGGAGTTACCAATAGGTTCTTAGTGATCCCATGAAAACTATGATATTAGACAGCTAGTCCATAAACAATTAACAGATTAATGTAATCCTAGAAACTACAATTGAGATAGATAGTCACAATGAATGTGGATGGGTAATCCAAAATTTATTTTGCTTGTTTTGCATATCATCATAAATTTTTTGAAATACTATGTTTTAACCATTGTGGATGCAGGAGCACAACATATGGTTTTATAAATGTTTTAGGATACCACTGAGGGGGAAACCCGTTCCGCTAAGCGGTGTGGTCTCACTAGATATCTAAATGGTTTGAGATGGTTAATTATTATTCATACCAGGCTTTATGTCTGACTCGAAGTTTTTTTTTTCCCCTTAAACTCTCGGGTATTCAATTGATTTTGAGTAGGTTGAGAGTTAAGGTTTCCAGGTGTTCTTTTAGACGAATAAAGCTTCCGAGGATGTGCAGGAGGCAAGCTTATTATTAGAGTTCTTTTATTTCCGCTGTGGTGTTTAATTTGTAAAGGCATATTGTTTTCTTGCCTATCAATATACTCTGATCTACCAAGGGGGCATCTTCATATGTTGCTCTTGGTGTATTTTGTAATAATTATATGTTATCTGAATGTGGTTTGCGAATTGGGATTATGTAATCAATTTGGAATATTTTAAAATGGAATGCGGAATTTGTTTGTTGTTTAAATTTTTTCCATATCCTTGTGTTTTCGTGTATCAATGTATCTAATATCGCCGTGTTTGGTCGTCGAGGATTAACAACTATGGATGACTGCAGCATCCGTAACCATTAGTTTTGGGCCTCCAAATAGGGGGATGTTATAGACAGTCTCTACATCATTCCCAACCTCCTCAATGGAAGGGAATAACTAGACATTCCCACAACTCTTAAGGGAACGTCACACACAATAGTCATAAGGTAATATCGTCATAATAGGTGTTAGGTAGGCACAAACTCATCTTTTTCCTCATGTTATACCCTATGTTACAAAATCAAAATTTATAGCTCCCGGTAAAAATTCATAAATAAAATATTATTTCATAAAAGTATTTTCAAATAGAACACTTTTCAACAAAAATCCCTCTTTCCTTGTATTAACAAAGTGCTTCCAAATCATAACGCCATTATAAAAGTACTTCTCAAAAGTTGCTTAAAAATAATGAAAGACCTTCACACAGAAATGTTTCTTTAAAACTGAATTCAAACTAAAAACTTTTCAGTAAAAGAAGTTTCAAATAAATTTTTTTTACTATGTTCACTTTTCCCTTTTGAAAATATCTTTATAAAAACATTTTATTTCCAAATCAGTTACTTTATTCTCATCAAAAAATTTAAAAAATCACTTTCATGCCTGGAAATGACCATTTTCCCTATTTAATAAAATTGTCTTTTAAATCAGAGGTGTATGTTTTTTAATTTTCCCGAACAAATATTATTTATTTAAAAATTAAAATAATTCCATCGTACTAATATCAGGTTTTTATTATAATCTAACATTGTATGTGTATGCCACCCATGTTATAATTAAACACTTAACATCTCTTATAACTGTTCTTTTTACTTCACTCAAACTTTATTTATCTTCCACACAAGGTTCCCCATAAATAAACATCATTTTAGGGTGAGGTAATGATGGTTAAAAAAACAATACATACACAATGCATACATCATCAATCAAAATGCTCTCTCATTCTATGTTCTAAGCCAACCTAAGGTATAAATTATTATAATCTAATGGTCAAACCTACCCAAGGCTCAGGGAATCGCTAAACCTGGCTCTGATACCTAGTATGATAACCCATTATTTTTAACATCTAAAATCAATTATAAATAAGTTCAAATTAAGCTTACAACTAACTTCAGATATTAAAAGCTAGACCGTGGGTATAAAAAAATAATTTTTTTGAAACAATGAATAGAAAGGGGAAACCTTCGCAGCGAAGTCAAACATCAATATAAATAAATTTTAACTCAATTATACAGTTATTTTAGATCATCACATAAATCTACATTTCAAATACATCAATTATTACCAACTTTTCATTCCCTCATCTGCTCCTATCTGCAACTCTATTCCTATACAGATATATAAGATAAAAAGCAAAAAGAAGGTTTAAACTATGTTTCAGACTACATTTAACCTTACACACCACAGCCCAACCTAAGGGATCCTGTGGCTATTGTATAGGAAAAGACTGCCTATATACCCCTTTTGGAAGATCAAGCCCACGTAGTTCTATTTTCTGCACTTCTCCTCTATCCAAATACTTGTTAGTACATTGCAACCAAAGCATCCATGCAACCATTATAACCATCACAACCAATAGAATTAATGTAACTAATGCAAATTGTGACCATCGCAACCAATGCAAAGAGCAGAAGTAGAAAATAATATTACTACTCATCCATTCCAACAAATCATCATATGGGGCAACCAAAATAATAGGAACATGTAGTCATCAAACATCAACAATATCCAATTACAACCGCAAATCATAAAATAAGCAAATCACAACACAAATATGCTTACATATATTATTAATTATCAACTATAATAATACACCATCAATGTAAGTATAAATCATCTAGTGTAAGCTAATCATTCCACAATAGTAATACAACCATCAATATCATCAAACTCGTACTAATCCAATCAATATTCGACATCCATCATCAAATAACTATAATTGACTACATATCAACTAGTAGTAATAATGGTCATATATGTGTGTGTGCGCACGCGCGCGTGTGTGTATTACCAACCTTTAACCACACATTACATCCATTCAAAACATCATATTTACATCCATCGTTTTTCTCTTAAGTATAAAATCATTTTTATTATTGTTTATTATAAAGTCACCTTTTTATTTATAGCGAGACAATAGCAATTCTTCCAAAAATAATAATTTACTTCAACATACTTTATTGTAGTCTTATTACTTCAAATCTCTCTAAACATTGTATTTTATATCAAAAATAGTAATTTCATCAAATTACCTTCCAAATGAAAAATATAACTATTTTGCATTAAAGTAATAATTATTCGTATTGAATATATTTAATATACCTTAAAACTAGTTCATTACTACTTATCTCAAAATAGTGTAATTTTCACTGTTCTCCCGCCTTTTAGCAAGGCCGTGATACCAAAGACTTAACTAAAAACCGAGGACAGTTATCCTGAAGATTAGTCATACACAAGTTCACTATGGATTTCGATAAATTTTATTCGAGTCCGGATCAAGCTACAATTGATACGATAGGACCAACAAAGCAATAAAATAAAATGTTCCAAATTTCAAGTCAATCGGAGTTTGTATGCTCAATATATGGTCGATACTGCTCAAGTGATCAATTCGTTCGTATCCATATGTTCGCCTCCTTCTGTTCGTATCCATCGAGTATCCTTCTGTTCATATTCATCAAGCAACTACCCTATTCGTATCCATCAAGCAACTGGGAAGAAACCTACTTCGTATTGATTTGCTTTGCATCCATCAACTCCAGCTTGCCTGTATCGATCCATCAACTCCAGCTTACGTACAACTCAAAGAATGTTCATGCCCAATTTTGACTCGATTGGACCAAATCTTGATCGATACGAAATTGGTTCGTATCGATCACGGACCGAGTGCAAATCACGTGGGATCGATTGCATGGGCCCACCCATGTGCCAGAAGAAGTCTCCCAAGATCTGAGCGAGATATTTGCAGCCTACGCCAATAAATAGCATCCTAGAGCCTATAGAAAAAGGATCTTTTTGTCTCTCTGACGTCCAGACTCTGCCGAATTCACCATTGTACTCGAATTTCACTATTGTACTCGAGATTTACTGTTGTAATCAGCAGCAACCAGCAAGAAAAAGTTAATAAAGATCAATCATTTCATAGTGGACGTAGGCGACACGCCGAACCACTCTAAATCTCTATGTTCTTTGTTGTTTTTCTAATTATTGTCTGGAGTTTTTGTTAGATAATCCTCTATTTACATTTCCTTTCTTCATTTTATCTCTTCAAACACTTCCGAAGAGTGTCATGCCCAATTTTGGTACAAACACTTTGGTGCTTTCACTGAGAAAACCAGTATTTTCTCCTGCTCGTTAGATCTACTATCGATATCGGATTGCATAAATCTAAGAAGAAGATCCAGATCTCAAAGATTAAAGTTCTTCCATCCTATTCAGATTTGCATCAAGTCTAGGAAAGAGCTTCGCTATCCATCATGGTTAACACAAGGACTACCTCTACAGCTGCAGATCCTGAAGGACGGGATAGACAGAATCCCGTACAACTGCCTTCAACTGATAAGAATGCTGCCGGACCATCAGATCCGCAAGGCCCCGTTATCAGGGAAGAATTCCATATGCTAATGCAAGAATTTACTCAGAGCCGCCAACAGCTCACTCAACAGCTCCGGCTAATGCGGAATTGACCAACCAATTGAACCGTCAACGACGAAGGAGATTCAGAAGGGATCAGGCTTCCTATTCATCCGCCGAAAGTTCAGCCTCTTCTGATTATCATCATAGATCCACACGCCCGCGACTGGACGGAAGTTACACACAGGCCACTGGGCATCAGGATACATTGAGTCTTGGGCAACCGAGAGTTGGCCCGTCAACCATCCACCAGACTGGACCCTCCTCCCAAGGAGGCGCTACCCTGTACCACATTACTGATAACCGTATTGCCACAGCTACCAATTTGGGAGTTGACGCTCGGAACCGAACGAATCCGACCCACCGCCAACGTAACCACACTCCCGAACCTTACGTCCCCGAAGATGTAGAACCAAGGAGGCGAGACATGGACCATCGACAGCGACCAGCCCCTCCTCACATTGTGGAACCCGACCACACCTTGGCCCAACCTACTCAAAATGTCCAGATGCCTGACCTACCGACAATGATCCGTCAAATGATCCGTGAAAGTCAGGGTCTTAGCAATGACGACTGGGGAATCTCCCAGAGTCATACCCCTTTTACTGATGAGATACTCTATGCTGAACCACCTCGGCGATTCAGGATGCCGACTTTACTCCTTTATGAAGGGAGCTCTGACCCTAATCAACATATCCTGAAGTATGAATGGTTGATGAATGCTGCACGAGCTGATGATGCAGTTAAGTACCGAAGCTTCCCGATATCTCTGGGGGCATAGCGACTATGTGGTTTACCCGACTGCCACCTCGACCTATCTCATGTTTTGATCAGTAGGCAACAAAGTTTTTTGAGCAATTTCATATGCATGTCGCAAGACCGAAGGATGTTAATACTTTATCTAGTGTCACTCAAGCTCTTGGAGAGACACTCAGGCGTTATGTAGAGAGATTTCATGCTGCATGCGCTGAGATCAGCAACCCTAACGATAACTCCATTCTAATAGCTTTGACTAAAGGGATTGATCCCTATTCTGAGTTCGACAACTGGTTGGTCGAAAAACCCCCTGCATCATTGCACCGTTTCTATTCCAAAGCAGCCCAATTCTTGAGAAGGGAGGATGCGAAACAGTCTAGGAAGAAGGATGATGCAGGGACTAGTATGGAAGGAATTCAGAGTAATATTGCTGTTAAACAATCCGAGGAGAGCTCCAGGAAAGTGCAATTGAACATTCAGAATAAACAAGATCAGCACAAAGGCAATGGTAACCAAAATAGAAAATGGGATCAGAACCGTGGTCCACGAAGTAGGGCTCCTATGTTTGATAACTACACTCCTTTGAATACGTCACTGGAGAATGTGTATCTACAGACTCGCAATACTATTCAGTACAAGAAACCTGCTTTGAAATAGTCATCGGAGAAACAGATTTAGACAGGAAAATTTTGTAGATTCCATGAAAGCTACGGTCATAACACAAATGAGTGCCGTCATTTGTAGGATCTCATTAAAAAGTTGATACGTGAAAGGAAGTTGGAACAGCTTGTGCGGGCGCAGCAATCTGGAGGTGCGGGCCCATCGAATCAGAACCATACACCGAATCAGGCAAGATAGGAGGAACCTGCACTTACTGGTGGGAGGTTGGTGATAAATACCATTAGTGGTGGTCCTCATCCAGCCGACCGAAGCTGGAAGGAAATGGAGTCGTATGCCAGTTCTATTAGGCATGCGAGCTTCGAGTGTTGTAGTAGTTTGGAAGATGGGGCTCCGGCCAAGCAACAAAAGATTATGACTGACGACATCATCTTCCGAGACATAGATGCCGACAGGATCGAAGCCCCAACCATCGATCCACTTGTCATATCAGCTCAAGTAGGTCCTGCTTGGATGAAGAGGATCTTGGTAGACAGTGGAAGTTCTGTGAATATATTGTTCAAGCGAGCCTATGACCAGATGAAAATGGAGACTAAATATTTGAACCTTGTCAGTACCATATCCATGGTTTCAACGGGAGTGCAACTATACCCACCGGAGTGGTGGAATTGCCAGTGGAGTTAGGTATTAGAGAGCGCTAGAGAGTCCGGATACTGCAGTCTGTTGTTTTGGATATAGACTCGCCATATAATGCTTTCTTGGGCCGACCGGCCCTAGCTGAGTTCAGGGCTTCCATTGCCTCATGGTGTTTGACTCTAAAGTTCCCTACCGATCGTGGAGTTGGAGTCGTTCAAGGAGATCAGGCTGTTGGGCGCGCCTGTGATGTTGCTGAACTACGCGAGGCGCAGCGAAAGGAGAATGGAAATGGCGTAGAGGAATGTCTCTGCGTCCATTTTGTTGATAATTGACAATTGATGCCTGGTCCTAGGCCTGGGAACCCCAACCTATTCCAAAGAGATCTTGATCCAAGAGACACCAAAAGTGAAGATGAAAGTAATGACAGTCAAGCTTCTCCGACCGAACTGATGATCGATGTCCCGATCGATGATAGCGATGATTCTAGAATGACAAAGATTGGATCTCAGTTAAGCCAACAAATGCAAGAGGAATTGGTTGAATTTCTCCGGGCAAACCTTGACGTGTTTGCCTGGACACATTCTAACATGTGTGGAATCTCGCCGGACATCGCGAGCCATACATTGAACATTGACCCGCGGCACGTCCCGGTCAAACAAAAAAGGCGTGGTATGGATCCAGAGAGATCTACCGCCCTTAAGGAAGAAGTAGAAAAGCTTAAATAGAATAGGTTTATTCGAGATGCAATATATCCGGAATGGGTGTCAAATCCTGTACTTCTCCGAAAGCCAAATGGGAAATGGAGAACGTGCATCGATTACTCTGATCTAAATAAAGCATGCCCTAAAGACAGTTTTCCACTTCCTCGAATCGATCAACTCGTAGATTCAACAGCCGAGCATGAACTTTTATCTTTCATGGATGCATATTCCAGCTAAAATCAAATACCCATGCATTTACCCGACCAGGAGCATACCAGCTTCGTAAACAATATGTGACTTTATTGCTACAAGGTTGTGCCTTTTGGACTCAAGAATGCTGGTGAAACTTATCAACGATTAGTTAATCGAATGTTTGCCAATCAGATTGGGAAAACCATGGAGGTATATGTGGAAGACATGCTAGTCAAGTCACGATTCTCCACTGACCACATCAAAGACCTGGAGTCAATGTTTCATATTCTCCAAGAATACAGAATGAAGCTTAATCCGTTGAAATGTCATTTTGGGGTCGCATCCGGAAAATTCCTTAGGTTTATTGTCAACGCTCGAGGAATCGAAGCCAATCCCGAAATGATCTGGGCAATCAGAAATCTTGAAACTCCGAGAACTATAAAGCAAGTCCAGAGTCTCAACGTGAAAGTAGCAGCACTGAGCAGGTTCATTTCAAAATCTACTGACAAATGCATTCCCTTCTTCGATCTGATCCGAAAAGGGAAACAAAACTTTGAATGGACTATGGAATGTGAGGGCGCATTCCGAGAATTAATTCAACATCTCTCCACACCGCCAATTTTGTCGAAGCCTATCGATGTTGAGAAATTGTATATTTACTTGGTGGTATCATAAAACGCAATCAGTGCTGCCCTGATTCGGGGGGAAGACCGAATACAAAAGCCAATCTATTATATTAGCAAGCGACTAACCGGAGTTGAGAGAAATTATCCAAAGCTAGAGAAAATGGCTTATTATCTTGTTATTGCCTCGTGGAAGCTCCGTCCATATTTCCAGGCTCACCCTATCACCGTTTACACCGATCGGCCATTACGACAGGTCCTTACACGGCCTGAGACGTCTGGTAGGTTACTCAAATGGAATATCGAGTTAAGTCAGTGTTTGCACAAAAAATGGACAAACACCTCAAAGTTGTATGATTTAGTAGATCTTATGTTATTCTTAGTAATTTGAGCGATGTATGCAAATACGTAAAAAACAGGGGCTAAACTGTAAAAAGACACGTAGATTTATAGTGGTTCAGCCAGAATGTGCCTACGTCCACTTTATATATTATTTCTCTTCTTTTGTTATGATTACAAGTACAAAGCTTTGGTACGAGTAAAAGAAAGTTGTTTGAAGAGTTCCTTCCGTGCTTGAGCTCTCCAACTTGTCCCCCATTGTTGTACCCCTGCCCCTCTATTTATAGAGTGAGGCTGGGGGTAGGGGTCTTGGAGGTATATAGCAGCTGGTGGGCCTGGGCTGCTACAATCTGGCCTGGCACTGCTCTGGCTCGGTAGGACTTTGGCTCGGTAGGACTTTGGTTCGGTGGTTGGAGATGAGGCTTGGAAATGAGTTGGTTCGGCAGGCGGTGGTTCGATGGGAGTTGGGAAGGTTGGTCCGGTTATGGAGTTAGGAAGGTTGGTCCGGTTATGGAGTCTGCTGAATGGACATGGTGGGATGAGAATGCCGGATGGGCATTGTGGGATGAGAATGCCGGATGGGCACTGTGGGATGAGAATGCCGGATGGGCACTGTGGGATGAGAACGCCGGATGAGTTCCTTGGGACAAGACTGCCGAATGGACATTGTGGGATGAGAATGCCGAATGGGTTTAGGCAAACCTGGATGGATGGATCAAGCTCCTTGGTCTCGAGATCTTCTGGGTGAGAACACGCCCAACATTTGCCCCCCAAAGTGGGGCATACGCCAGAGTGTGCCGTGCTTTGTTATTTGGATAGCCCGTTCGGTCCAAAGTGCCAACCGTTTGGTCCGGTCGCCTCGTGCTCGCCTATAAGTACGAGCCTCACGTCACCATTTTTTTTATCAGCCGAATCATTCCCTCGCCTTTGCCGAAGCACAGTGCTAGCCGAACCAAAGATTTTTGCCGAATCAGGTGAGTGAATATTCTGCCGAATGAGTTTTCTTCAGTTTTACCGAATGGAATATGACGAACGAAGCTTGGCTCAACAGAGTGCCGAATGAACCTTTTACTCGAATACCGAACGAAACTCCGGTATCGGGAGTACCGAGTGAACCTTGTTTTACTAGACGGACTTTTGTGTTGGATGGATTTTACATAGACTCGTTTGTTTATATCCCCCGTTTTCACAACATGTTTTTTTTTGATGTTGCAGATAAATGTCTCGAAAGGCAGAAACTCGATCAGACAAAAAGAAATCCGGGGGCGAAGGAGGTTCCTCTGTCGTGCCCCCAGCTCAGCCGAATCCCGAACGTCACGGACCAACCCCGAGATCATTAGTGGACGGGTACGACCCTCAGGAAATTCTGAACTCCCCGCCCGACTGTTTTCCTAGTTCCCTCAAGGAGGAGCAGCTAGATGCCATCTCTCGTTCTTTTGGAATTGATAGGGCGTGAATGCTGTTGCCAGGGAGAGATGTTATGCCATACGACCCCCCTGAGGGGTACTTTGCTTACAGCAGATACCACTGCATGTGTGGTGCCATTCCGCCTCTTAATGCTTGGGTAGTCAGCTTCCTTACATATCTCAAGGTGGCCCCATTCCAGCTTCAACCCAACTCCTATGCTATCCTGGTGAGCCTCTTCGTCATTTTCCAAAGGAAGTATGGTCGTGCTCCCTCCAACCGGGAGATCCGGTACTTGTATAATTTGAGGGGCTATAAGAAGGGGTCCCCATACATTAGCTTGGAGTCAGCCGTGACCTTCAAACCGGTCTTGGATCTGTACTCTAAATTCAGCATGTTCAAGAAAGAGTGGTTCTTTGTTAGGGACGACTCCGTTTCAATCCGACGCTTCACTTCTGGATGTAATTTGATGCTTTTACTTATAATTTCTATTCCGATTGCGATGCTTCTTCTCATACTTTCTCATTTTTGCTAGCGACAGGTGGCTTTCCGATTGTGGAGACTGACCGCCTGGTTCAGACGGCGGCTGAGATAGAAGCCATTCTTGGGAAATATAGATCATATGCCTTCTTGATCAGAAATGCGATTCTTCTGGAACATAACTTAATCCTTCCGCAGCAGTCAGTAGTTAAGCTGAGGAAAACGGCGGAGGAGAGGGCGGCTGCTCAGACCAAGGAAGGTGTTACGGTAGAGAGTAGCAAGCAGAAACCTTTCACGAAACCTCCAGCCGTCGGAGGTAAGAAACTCAAGAAGTCGGATGGTCCCTCCCCCAGCAACTGTCCACTTACCCATGAGGAGGAAGATATAGAGGAGGAAAAAGGTGAGGGTGGAGATGGTCGGGAAGGTGATAAAGGTGGTGATGGCATCGGGGCCTTGCTTCCTGGGCAAGCGGGCGAGATTCAGGAGTGGACGGATGATGCGTTCCACCAGGCTTTCGAGGGGCTGGACGAAAATCCGGCTTTGGTAGAGAAAACCGGGAAAGCGGACAAGGCCGGGACCGGTGCAAGCGGGTCTTCTCAGACCATTCCAGCCAAGGCGGCTCCGACGACTCAAGGTGAACTCTTGACTCCTGCATGCTTCATTAATGATAGGGACTTAGGAATATTTTATGACCCGCTCCCGTCCTGGAATGAAATCCAGGACTTATTGCAGTATCCTACTCCTCCCCAGGGTTTGTACAACCACAGCTGTGTTTCTTTTTCCTTTTTTTTTAACTTGTAATTTACCGCGTTTCTCGAATCATATAGTGATGTAAGTTTATGACACTTGTCCTTTATATTAGGAGCAGGCAAGACGTCCAAGGCCTCAGATCTTCGACACAGGCTTGAGCAATATAAGCTTTCCAAAACTTCTGCTAAGCCGAAGCCCTCGACCCAATGCTCCGGGGATGTAGTCGGCTACCGTCCTCTTCTTGGGGTCATCGAAGAGGGTATTCAGCAAAGGAAGAGGAGTCATCCTTTATCCGAACCTTTGCCTGGTCCTCAGCTTCCGGCTCAGCCTCTTCATGATATCACTGAGGAGGGTAGCGAGTTTGCACCTTCTCCGCACCCGTCTGGAAACCCTTCTGTTATTCATATCGACCGTCCCGACTTGGCTCGTAATCCATTTGCGGGTCATCCTGATCTGGATCCAAGCTCTCATGATATTACTTTTGACGAAGTCACTGGTGAACACCTTCTCCCCCATAACCCCATGGTACGAGTACTTGATGAAGCCAAGTCCTTAGATCTCGATTTGCTCACTACTCGTATAGTCATTATGGGAGACGAGGCCAAGGCTAATATTGATCGGGTGGCGGAGGAGACCAAGAAGCTGATGGGGCATCATGCCCGGCTGGTTAAGGCCGGAGAGGAGATTGGGAGCGCCAATATCCGACTTCGATTGGTGGTTTTGGATCAGGCCAAACAGCTTGCGGATCAGGCTATTCAGATTTCTCAGCATGAGGCTGCTACTGGACGATTAAGGAAAAACATGGAAGAGGCCAGTCGGGCCGAATTGCGGAAAATGGAAGCTACTTGCAAAGAGCGGATTGACATGGCTATTGCCACGGTGGACGAGGTTCGGAAAGCCGATCTCGAGCAGGTGGAGGAATTGTCCGAGAAACTTGAGGCTGCAGAGCTTGCTCAAGCTAAGTTGAGGGAGGAGATGGAGGCAATGTGGGGATCCCTTCTAGCCGACTGCTCGAGATACCGATCGGAGAGAGATGCTGCCGTTGGGAGGTTGTTGGCTTCCGAGGCCCGGATGAGGGAGTTTGAGGAGAACGAGGGGATGATGGACGAAATGCTCCAGGACATGTACTTCCGAACCTGGAAGCAGGGCAACCTATCCTGGATGGATGATTATCCCAGGATCATGGCTAAGATCTATCTTCGGGCTCTGGAGGAGGCCAAGGCCGATGCGGATAAAGATGGTGGCGTGGCCTTCAGCATGGATGCGGTCACTGCCCAGTTTGCCAAGGAGGAGAAGGTGGCGGTGAAGGAAGGTATGCGGTTGCTTGCCGCTGAGGAGGTAGGCGTGCAGGTAGAGGATGACGATCAGGATAGTCAGGAAGCAGGCGCTGGTAAGTCTCTCTTTTTAGTTTCTCCATCAACTTGGTTGCTTATTGCTAATGAGTCCTTTCTTTGACTGGACAGGGGGTCAACAGGACAAGGATAAAGCTCCACTGCAGCCGGCCCCTTGATTATATCTGAAAAAACTCTTTTTGTGGGTTTGACAGGGTTGTATATGTTAATCGAAAAATAGTAAAGTAGTCTTTGGGTTATAATATTTTGCCACTTGTAATAAATAGTCTTATTTTTGAAGTGTAATTCTTTAACTTGAGCTGATTTTGTCGTCTTTTGAATGTTTGCTGTTATTTTGGCATATCGTATGAGAAATGTAGCTAGGTATATTCTTGTAATTAAATTGTGTTTGATGTTAGACTCTGGTTCTAAACCATAATTTCACGACTTGCAATATTAGCGTGTGGTGTGAACAAATTATAGTCATGTATTTGTACATAAAAGAAGAAAATACCGCCTTTCATGTTTTAATCGTAGATGGCAGTCTTGAATATCTTGTAGGACCGAGCATGGAATGTAGTCGAATGTCCTGCCACTGTGAGTCCCTATACCCATTGGCGAGTATCTCCTACTCTGTATCATGTACTTTAGGGATTGTTATAGGGGATAGGAAAAAAGCTTTTTAAGTAAAATTGAAATACGTAAAAAGGTAAAACTTCGAATCACGGAAGGCCTTCGATGTGCTTAAGTTCGTGGCAAACGGGTTTTGTAGTCACTTTCCCTAGCTGTGGGTCTTGGAGACATTCGTCACCCATCTTACGCCTCCGCGGGGAGTTAATTCTTTTTTACCACAGCCGCACTTAAGACACATCGGAGCCGAGATCGCGCACAGTAACTACCCGGGCCATTATGGCCCGTAATCGTGGGTATTATTCGATTTACTGTGGCCGGCTAGCGTGGGTGCCGATCGTCAACTGTGAACTGCCCCTGGCTGGCCACACCTTATGTTGGGGCTTATAGTCGGTTCACAGTTGCCGGCGAGCCTAACGCCGTAATGAGCTGCCTCGGCTATAGTCGGCCTTCTCGGTGGCTTATAATCGGCTCATTACAGTTGGCTTTCAGGGCCGTCGCGAGCAATGAGTTAACCCGCAGCAGAGGGATGCTGGAGCAAAAGTGTCTCATTAGCGAGGGCATAGATTCGCATAGTACCTGTTGGGTCTTGTCCAGGTGAAGTTGCGTTGTGGAGTGCTTTGAATAGAAATGCTATATATTCAGGATTTTGTTCAACATAAAAGGATAAAGTTAACAAGCAGCCAAGATACAAAGGAACAAGTTAAAAAAGAGACAGGGTTTTTTAAAGTGGTTCGGCACGAAAATGCCTACGTCCACTGATTCTCTTTGTTAATTCACTTCATATGGGCAATACAAGTTAAGAAAAGTATCGACGGAGGTGTTGGATGTTCCATGCCCTCTGGAACACCTCTCCGTCCACTGTTGACAAAATATAGGCTCCGTTGTGGAGATCTTTATGAATTACATATGGTCCATCCCAGATTGGGTCTAATGCTCCGGGGCGAGGGAAGATTCGCTTGAGGACAAGATCCCCTTCTTGTAAGGTACGATGCTTGACTTTGGAGTTGTATCGTGTTGCCACTTTTTGCTTGTGGGCTGCTGTTTTGAGGACTGCATCGTTTCTTCTCTCCTCGATTAGATCCAAAGACATGTGAAGGAGTTCTTCGTTCTCTTCTGGGTTATAGTGGATCCGACGGTGGGAAGGCACAATAGTTTCAACTGGGAGCATAGCCTCCGATCCGTATGCCAAAGAGAAAGGAGTGTGCCCTGTCGATGTTCTGAAAGATGTGCGATAGGCCCATAGTGCCGTAGGAAGTTCATCCACCCAAGCGCCCTTTGATTTTTCGAGCTTCTTTTTGATTAGAGTTTTCAGAATTTTGTTGACTGCTTCGACTTGTCCGTTTGCCTGGGGATATGCTACGGATGAGAAGCTTTTATGAATTCGGTGTTCTTGGCACCAGTTGGCGAATTCCTCGCTGTCAAATTGAAGTCCATTGTCTGATATGATTTTGAGTGGGACTCCATACCTGCACAGAACATTTTTGATCAAGAAGTTAATAACTTTTGCTGAAGATACTTTATTCAGAGGTTCTGCTTCCACCCATTTGGTGAAATAATCAACTGCCACTATAGCGTATTTGGCCCCGCCTCGGCCCATCGGTAGCTCGCCGATTAAGTCAATTCCACATATTGCGAAGGGCCAAGGGCTGGTCATTTGAGTAATCTCAGTTGTTGGTAGCCGTGGAATCTTAGCAAATTTTTGGCATCTGTCACATCTCTTGACGAAATCTGAGGCGTCCTTGCTTAGGGTGGGCCAGAAATATCCATATCGGAGTATCTTTCTTGCTAATGTTTGCCCCCCGGTGTGATCTCCACAGCTCCCCTGATGGATGTTGGATAAGATTTCCTTGGCTTCCCTTCCGGCGACACACCTTAATAATGGGTTAGAGAAACCGCGCCGATAGAGGATGTCTCCTTGTATTGTATAGCGGGACGCTTTCCTCAAGATTTTCTTGACTTCATTACGCCCGTCGGGTAGTGTGCCACTTTGTAGGTAGCTTCGGATGAGAGTCATCCAAGTTGCTTCTTCGGCTGCGGCTATCAGATTCACTTGCTCAAAACTTGGGACCGTTTGCTTTGAGATGGTTACTGCCCCAAAGATGGCGATGTCTCTCATACTCGCTTGCTTTGCCAATTCGTCGGCCTCTTGGTTCTCTTCCCGAGGGATGTGTTTGACTAAGTACTGATCCAATCGGCTGAGAAGCAACTTGGTCTTCTTTAGATATGCTATGAGTCGTTCCTCTCGAGCTTGGAATTCTCCTAGTATTTGATTAACAATAAGTTGAGAATCGCTGTGAAGACACAAAGAATTGGCTCCGATTTCTATGGCAATTTCTAGTCCAGCTATCACTACTTCATATTCTGCATCGTTGTTGGTGGCAGCGAACTCCAACCTTATAGCATAGTGCAGTTTATTTCCCCTGGGAGTGATTATTACCACACCTGCCCCCGAGCCTTGTTCGTTAGATGCACCGTCCACAAAGAGATTCCACTTGATATCTTCTGTTATTTCCAGTTGCTCCTTATCCTCGTTGGTAGTGAACTCTGCAATGAAATCAGCCATGGCTTGTCCCTTGATGGCGGTGCGAGGGTGATAGGTGATATCATATTGACTCGGCTCAATACACCATTTAAGTAGTCGCCCGGAAGTGTCGGGGCGATGAAGTACCTGCCTCAGTGGTTGATCGGTCAGAACTTTGATGGAATGGGATTGGAAGTAGTGACGTAGTTTTCGTGAAGTGATTAGTAAACAGTATGCTAACTTTTCAAGTTTAGGATATCTGACTTCTGCCCCAGTAAACCTTTTACTGACGAAGTAAACTGGTCGTTGCGTGCGGTTGTCTTCCCTTACCAAGGCAGTGCTTAAAGCGTGAGATGACACAGCAAGGTATAGGTATAATTCTTCGCCTTCGCTTGGGGTCGAGAGTACCGGTGGTTTCTGGAGGTGTTCGATTAGGTTAAGGAAAGCGGTTAAGCATTCGTCCGTCCATTCGAACTTTCCTTTATCTTTCTTTAGAGCTTCGAAAAAGGGGACGCACTTGTCCGTTGCTTTGGAGATGAATCGGCTTAGGGCGGCCACTTTTCCATTTAGGCTCTGCATTTCCTTTCGGGTGGAAGGTATCTTGATGTCCCTTAATGCTCGGACTTGTTCAAGGTTTGCTTCAATCCCTCGGGCATGGACGATGAACCCTAAGAATTTTCCCGATGACACTCCGAAGGAGCACTTTAGTGGATTCAACTTCATTCCATACTGTCGAAGTACCTGGAACATTCCGCCTAGGTGGCTTACGTGATCTTCGGCTTTCCGTGATTTCACCAGCATGTCGTCCACATATACTTCCATAGTTTGTCCTATTAGCCCTGCAAACATCTTATTGACGAGGCGCTGGTAGGTGGCTCCTGCATTTTTAAGTCCGAAGGGCATCACTTTGTAGCAGTATAAACCCCGGTTGGTGATGAAACTAGTGTGGTCTTGGTCGGGAGCATGCATAGGAATTTGGTTATATCCTGAGTATGCATCCATAAAAGATAGGAGTTCGTGCCCGGCTGTGCTGTCTACAAGTTGGTCGATTCTGGGAAGCGGGAAGCAATCCTTTGGGCAGGCGTCGTTTAGGTTGGAGAAGTCAATGCAGGTCCGCCACTTCCCATTAGCCTTCTTTACTAGTACCGGGTTGGCGATCCATTCTGGGTAAACAGCTTTCGTATGAAGTCATTGGCGAGTAGATTCTTTACTTCTTCATCGAGGGCTGCTGATCGCTCTGCCCCCATACTTCTCTTTTTTTGTTTTACAGGCGCCTTGGTAGGATCATTGTTTAATACGTGGCATGCTATGTCGGGGGAGATTCCGGTTATGTCAGCGTGTGACCAAGCGAATACATCCAAGTTGTGGCGGAGAAAATCAATGAGTTGTTCCTTCAATTCAGCTTTCAGTTGGGACCCAATTTTCAGTAGCCTACTTGAGTCGTGCTTGTCTACAGATATAAACTCCATAGCCTCTGCAGGCTCGGCGGTGGCCTCCTCCTCTTTGTCCCTAGGGTCTAATTCATTGAAAGGGTCGCTGGTGTATCGAAGAGGAGGGGCTTTCTTTAGTTGCTATGCTTCAAGGCTTTTTGTGCAGAGGGCAATCTCTACACCTTTCCCTTTATCTTTCCTGTGGTTGTTGCGAAGTTCGGTTACATAGCAGTCTCGTGCAATATCCTGGTCTCCTTCCACTTCCCCTACCCCATTGTCTGTTGAAAATTTCATTTTCAGGCACCATGGGGCTAGGAAAATCTGGAAGTCAGATAAGGCTGGTCTTCCTAAGAAGGCGTTGTAGGCCGAACGGTTTTCTATCAGCACAAACGTCTGTTTCCTTACAACGGAGCGGGGATGGCTTCCAATCTCAACAAAGAGGTCCAGCTGCCCCAGGGGCATCTTCGCATCTCCAGTGAAACCGTGTAGTGGTTTATCGCAGGGAGATACATCCTTCATTGATAGCTTCATTTTGTCGAATGCGTGTTTGAACAGGATATTTACAGAGCTTCCAGTGTCTACCAGGATTCGGTAAACTTCGGCGGGACCGAGTCGGACAGAGATAACCATGGGATCCATGTGAGGGTACTGTCTTCCTTCTAGGTCGCGTTTACTGAATGTGATGTCATCACTTTCTTTTCGCTTTGGGTGGCGCTCTTCCATAACCGTATTGACACAGTCTTTATTGTCTCTAAGCGACTTCCCATATCTTTCCATCTCTCTCCAACTTCTGTCTGCGATGTGCGGACCTCCTGAGATGGTATGGACCACTATCTTCTCTTGACTAGAGCTGCTAGCGTTGCGGTTTCCTCTGTCGGTCCCTGGTGAGGGTAGCCTTGGGTTTTCATTGGCAGGAGCTGGAGTCCTGTCTTGACTTTTTACATAACGTTCCAGTTTCTTCCTTCTGATGTGTTCCTCAATCAGATCTCGGAGATGATGGCATTCGTTGGTATCATGTCCGTGAGATTCGTGGAAGCGGCAGAATTTTCCAGATTTCTGTGCGTTATCTGATTCCTTCTTGTATGGTGGGCGTTTGTATCTAACTTCGCCTTGGGTGGCAAGGAAGATATTTTCGACGGTCTTGTTCAAAGGGGTGTAAGTGTCGAATCTTGGTCCTGGCCGATATAGGCGCTTTTCTACCTTCTTGCCCCCAGCATTGTCTCTGGAATCATTTCTTCGAACGTCCCTCGCCACAGCAGGGGCGTTGCCATGGGTCGTCTTACTTTGCTGTCCTGACTGCCCCTCAATGGCAGCATCCTCAAGCCTCATGTATTTCCCGGCTTCATGGAAGAAATCGGGTAAAGTAGCTGGTTTTTCTTTTGTCAATCTTCTAGCAAATTTAGTGTCCGGATGCACTCCACTGCAGAGGGCCATTAGGATAAGCTTCTCATCGGCATCTTGAACTGCGACTGCTGCGGCGTTGAATCTGGTTAGGTATTGCTGCAGCTTTTCTCCAGGTTTCTGTTTGACGCTGGATAAGGAATAAGCGTCCTTAGGTTGCTCCACATGAATGCGGAACTGACTGATAAATTTTTCTTTCAACATTTCCCATGAGCTGATGGATCCTTGGGGTAGATGACAGAACCAGGAGGTAGCAAGATCTGCTAAGAAGAGCGGAAAGCATTTGCACAGTACTCCCTCTGTTGCTCCACTCATGAGCATATGCTGTGTGTACCTCTGTAAGTGTACAACGGGATCGGAGGTTCCTTTGTAGGGTTCCATTGTTGGCATTTTCCATTCTCGGGGGGTGATAGCAATTTCGATATTGCGGGCGAAAGGGCTGGTTACCCTAGCGCCTATCCCTCGATCTCTTCGCTCCCGTTGGACACACTCTCTGAATAAGCGTGCCATCCTTTCATCAGAACTTGGAGCAGATAGAAATGAGTTTGGTTCTGTTCTGTGGGATTGATTCCGTCCAGACAACCTGTAGGGATGGTATCGTCTATCATTCCTCATATTTTCCAGTGGCTGCCTTTGATCTTCTGGGAGCACGCTTGGGTCAGCTACAGTTGGCCCTTGCCTTGATCTCCCCCTGTCGGGTTCTGATCTAAGCACTTCCTCGGGTCCAACTTTGGGCTGAACTCTAGCTCGGCCCCGTTCACTGGTGTTTCTGTGGTTAGGCAGCATGACAGGCTCAGCTACAGTTGACCTTCGCCCGGTACCTTCCCCGTTTCCTCAGGACTAACTTCGGGCTATGCTCGGTCTCGGCTCCTACCACGGCTACTTCTGCCGTTAGCTCCTTCGAAGAGGGAAGATCTTTGCTGTCTCTGAGATCCTCCAGACTGGGACTCGCCCCATGATTCAGTGTTGCGGTTGGATTCTTCAGTGTCCCTCAAGCGTGACATGAGATGGTCCACCAAGGCTTCCTGCTGGGACGTGAAGCGGTTAGTTACTTCAACAACAACTCTGTCCAAATCTGCCCTAGTAATTGCTGCAGGCTGTTCTGTGGCAGGAGTGGTTGGGTTAGCCTGTCCTTCATTTGTTACCGTTGCTGGAGGAGGACGATTTACTTGATTCGTGACAGCTGGATCTGGAAGACTGCTGGATGCGATGTTTTTTCCTTTGTTAACATCTTTTCTCTGTTTGGGAGGCATGTTTTCCAAGTGGTGGACGATGCTGTTAGGAAAACTTGTTAAGTAGACGAAGCTGAAGCTTCGAGCTTCTAGTTCTCAGTGAAAGCACCAAAAATGTTTGCACAAAAAATGGACAAACACCTCAAAGTTGTATGATTTAGTAGATCTTATGTTATTCTTAGTAATTTGAGCGATGTATGCAAATACGTAAAAAACAGGGGCTAAACTGTAAAAAGACACGCAGATTTATAGTGGTTCAGCCAGAATGTGCCTACGTCCACTTTATATGTTATTTCTCTTCTTTTGTTATGATTACAAGTACAAAGCTTTGGTACGAGTAAAAGAAAGTTGTTTGAAGAGTTCCTTCCGTGCTTGAGCTCTCCAACTTGTCCCCCATTGTTGTACCCCTGCCCCTCTATTTATAGAGTGAGGCTGGGGGTAGGGGTCTTGGAGGTATATAGCAGCTGGTGGGCCTGGGCTGCTACAATCTGGCCTGGCACTGCTCTGGCTCAGTAGGACTTTGGCTCGGTAGGACTTTGGCTCGGTAGGACTTTGGTTCGGTGGTTGGAGATGAGGCTTGGAAATGAGTTGGTTCGGCAGGCGGTGGTTCGGTGGGAGTTGGGAAGGTTGGTCCGGTTATGGAGTTAGGAAGGTTGGTCCGGTTATGGAGTCTGCCGAATGGACATGGTGGGATGAGAATGCCGGATGGGCATTGTGGGATGAGAATGCCGGATGGGCACTTTGGGATGAGAATGCCGGATGGGCACTGTGGGATGAGAACGCCGGATGAGTTCCTTGGGACAAGACTGCCGAATGGACATTGTGGGATGAGAATGCCGAATGGGTTTAGGCAAACCTGGATGGATGGATCAAGCTCCTTGGTCTCGAGATCTTCTGGGTGAGAACACGCCCAACAGTCAGTTTGACATTTCTTACACTCCAAGATGAGCCATCCAGGGACAAGTCCTAGTAGATTTCATAGATGAATTTACCGTACCAGAGGACTTGCCTGAAACAAGTGAATCTCCCAAGTATATCTGGAAGCTGCATACTGATGGTGCATCTAATGACCGTTGCTCCGGTGCAGGAGTTGTGCTTGAAACTCCTGAAGGTCGATCTACATGCTATGCTTTAAAGTTTAATTTTCGTGTGACCAACAATGAAGCTAAGTATGAAGCCCTACTTTCCGGATTGTGGCTTGCTAGAGATTTTAAAGTCATTGCTGTGGAGATTTATTGTGATTCGCAATTGGTCGTATGTCAAGTTCGAGGGGAATACCAAGCCAAGTACTGAAGACTGGCTGCTTACCTTTCTCGGGTTCAAGAAATATTAAATCAGTTCGATTACTATGCCATCTACTACATCCCCGAGAGCGCAATCAAAAAGCCGATTCATTAGCAAAGTTAGCCAGCACAGGCGAGGCGCAACAAATGGGACTCATTCCCGTGGAGACATTAGCTTTCCCGAGCATCGACCGGATCGAGACAGATTGGATATTTGAGGTTGCTCGCGATAAGGAGTCATGGATGACTCCGTTCAGAAATTATCTCGAGCATGGAACCCTGCCAGAGCGCAGGAACGAAAAGAGACAGATTCTTCGAAAAGCTTCACGGTTCACTATTCAAAATGGAGTTATGTATAGAAGAGGGTACTATGTTCCTTTACTCCGGTGTATCGCTCACGATGAAATCAAACGAGTGTTGCATGATGTGCATGAAGGAGAATGTGGCGATCACACTGGGGGGGCAAGCCCTTGCCAAGAAAGTGCTCAGATATGGATACTATTGGCCAACCATAAATCGCGATGCATCAGATTATGCCAGAAAGTGCGACAAATGCCAGAAGCATGCTCGGATTCCAAGGGCCTCACCTACCGAAATAACTCAAATGGTCAGTCCATGGTCGTTTGCAGTATGGGGCATTGACATTATTGGCTCTCTACCTCTAGCCAAAGGTGGCGCGAAGTACGCCATCGTAGTAGTTGATTACTTTACCAAGTGAGCGGAAGCTGAACCCCTTGCCACAATCACAACAAAGAAGATGATCAACTTTGTAGTGCACAACATCATCTTCCGATTTGGTCTCCCGCATACTATCATCACTGATAACGGGACCCAGTTCGACAGTGTTGAATTTAAGGATTTCTATCAACGATTCCACATTTAGAAGAAATTCTCCGCAGTCGCACACCCTTAAGCGAATGGACAAGTCGAAGCTGTTAATAAAGTTATAAAGTCTATTCTGTAGAAACGACTGGAAAAGGCCGGGGGCAAATGGGTCGATGAACTTCCTATGGCATTATGGGCATACTGAACAACCCACAAGTCCGCAACCAGTCACACTCCATTTTCTCTTCCTTATGGTTTAGAAGCCGTTATTCCAGTCGAATTAGAAGTGCCTTCTCGTCGTGTGACATACTATGATCCGAAGACAAATGCTATATTACTTGCTGAATCCCTGGATTTATTGGATGAGAAGCATGAAGAGGCTGATTTGATGGCAGCCGCATACCGAAGTCGAGTCGCCCGACTATATAATGCCAAGGTCCGACCCCGAACCTTTAAACTCGGCGATCTCATCCTTAAGAGCATTTACCCAATCCCTTCGCATATGAAGCCAACTTGGGAAGGGCCGTATGTTATTGAACGAAAGCTCGGAGATGGCACATTCAAGTTATCGACCGTTGACGGTCTCACTCTTCCGAGAGCCTAGAACAGCAAAAGTCTTCATCGCTACTACACATGACAGGCTTTATTCATTTACTCTGTTTATTTCTCATTTGCAATTTGATTCTGCATTTCGAAATTTGAATTTGTAATAAGGCAACTGATTTTGCTGTATTTTCTTATTTCAGCAATAAAATGCAATCTCTTCGAGCCAGAGCTGTGGTTTATTGAATGCGTCATACAACTATCACTATGCACGGAGAGCTAAATTCCACCCGACAGTGGAATTTATTCAAACAGGGAGTGACTGTGATACGACCTGTTTCTCGCTAGATGATACCCGAGCTCGGGGGTAAGTCATCACACTGAAGTCAAAAAAGGATTGATACACAACAATCCTTTAACCAACTCCAGATTCCCAGAGTGTGAACTGGAGTATAAACTTACAAATACGGTTTCGAAGAGGGTGGATCCGTCCACCTAACGACTTCACCCGTACCTTGACCAAGTTTGAGGAAAATGTATCCGTCCATCTAACGACCTCGCTTGTTAAATCGGGGTGGATGTGAACCGACCATCCACAATCCTGATAAATTCGTCGTTCCCGGAGTGCGAACAAAATCTTAAAGCCTGAACAGATGTGACTTACCAACTTTCGGTTAACTCCAATTACCCAGAGTGTGAACTGGAATATAAACATTGACTAACTCTAAGTTCCCGGAGCGCGAACTAGAGTATAAACACTAACTAACTCCGGATTCCCATAGTGTGAACCGAAGTGTCAACATTAACACCAACTACAAATTCTCGGAGCGTGAATTGGAGTATAAACATTGACTCAAAATCCCCAGAGAGTGGATTGGAGTTTGAACACAAACTGGATTGGGATTGACCATCCGTAAAACAACTCTAAGTCCCTGGAGCGTGGTTAGAGTGTAAATGCAAATCGGGTGTGACTGACCACCCACGAATCCATCAAAAGTCCCCAGAGTGTGGACATCATTGCAAACATTAAGCGGGTGTGACTGACCACCCGTGAAAATGACTTAAGTTGCCGAAGCGTGGACGTATCTTTGAAACTCGAGCAGGTGAACCCGACCGCCGACGTACGAATGCAAATCCCCAAAGTGTGGATGCAATCGTTAATGGATGAGCGAGTGCAACTCGACCACTCGAATTTCTTTATTTCAGTATCAATTCGACGACGTTAAGCTCGATGTGTTGTAGGTGAGGAACAATTGCCATTTGTGTAACGCCCCACTCCAAGACCCTCATTAGCAAAGAGAATCACGGAGGTGATTCCGTCTGCTAATGCGGAGAATAGAGTATAATAGGAGCGACCATTTGTAACCAAGCTATAACTATCTACCGAATACGTCGAAAGGTGGAATCTATTTAAATTTTTCTCAATCAGGTGGTTCGACATATTCGGTAAATACTTATAATGAAATTACAAAGGGCTAAAGATCTATCAGGACAAAGCATAATAACATAATGAAATAGCATCACAGAACAGAATCACATAACAGATATAAAATCCCAGAACAATACATCGTCAATACAGATCCAAATACTATAAGTGGGTACAAAGCCACTACTCACACATGTGAGTCAAAAATATGTACATATCAAAGTCTGAATAATAACAGAGTAGCGGAATAGTGGACAAATAAAAGCGCTATCTATCAGCATAGCAGATAATGTCCAAGCGGAAGCACATAAGCTAAGTCCAGAGACCTAACCTGAAACAACTCGGTCTGACCCGAGCGAAAACACTCGGGTCAGGCTAGCTAAACAATCAGTAATAACAGAGATATATAATAATGCGGTACATAAATAAAACAGTACTTTTCCTAAGAGAAAAGTATTTTGGACCACATGAATATAATGACGGTCCCTAGTCATCAATCAATAGTAAAAATCTCCAAAGAGAATATCAGCACCAAAGTGTTGAATAAATAAAATCACCTCATATCATCGGCGTAGCCAAAGCTAAATAAAGTTGCCCATAGGCAATAATCCCATGTGTGACCAGAGTCTGTAATCAATGCCCAAGCAAAGATCGATGCTCCAAAGAGCAATGGGGATATACTCAAAAGTCAATGAAATCAAACGCTGAAAAGCAGTGTCCAGAGACACTGTGAATCCACAAGGTAATCGCACTTACATCGTATGGTTTCATAGAAGCAACACCGAATGGCGGTACTCGAATGGATATAAAAATCATCAGATAATACAAGTATAGCACGTGCACCGACCGGAGTCGTTATTGCCAAGTACTGTAGAGTTGTGATCGATCACTCGCACAGATGCGGAATGTGCGAGACGGCGAGATCCTTCCCAGAAGGATAAAGGCCCAGAGGCACACGCCGAAAAAGTAACTGCTCCATAGAACAGGTGTCCAGATACGGTTGCCAGAGGCGTGGTGACCCAGAGGTCCAGTACTGGCTGCCCAGAGGCTAATGTGTCACAAACTTCTTGGAAAGGAACCCGTAAAGTGTTAACAATGAGTCTCATACCCCACGTTCGCAATAAACGGTTTACTAACCAATAGCAAGCTCACATTCCAAACAATAAAAAGTCGACCTCGTATCATCGGTAAACTAGACCCAAAGGTCAAAACGATCAATCGAATAGGTCGGGGATTAACCGGAAAGAAAATACACACGGTTCCATAGGCCGGAGATTTCCTAACCGTTTAAGCACCTTTCCACTTCGCTCGACGTGCTAAAAGTGAGTGTGAGATTTTTATTATAGAAAATAATGGTTCGAAACGGATTTATAATTGATTTTGAGAACACTTTAAAACGGCTTTTGAAAACTCTCCTATTATGGAGTAAATAGTTTACTAATTAAAAATAATATTATATAATAATTTCGAAAGCCATTTAGGAGTGAAAAATCCTTTTAAAACCTTTTTATAAGGCCCGTGTATGAAATCCAGAGACAAATCTCAAAGAAATCGATAAAACCAGAAAATCACTGAAAATATTCCAAGTGTTGGAAAATAGTTCAAAACTGACGCGAACCCAAGTTCGGAAAAATTATTCGGACCAGCAAACTGAATCCGAATGGCATAAAAATTTTTAGGAACGTAGTCCGACATTCCTAATTCTGAACGCAAAAAGAATTACTCGATTCCGACTTGAAACGAAGAAACGGCGTCGTTTCAAAGTCGGACAAAAATCACAAAACTCTATTGTGTCAAGACAGTGCAAAGGTCCCACTTCGACGACATGGTCAAAGGGTCACCTGAACTCAGATCTTGATAAAAATTTGCAAGAGCGTAGAAAAGTACTCCTACTTTGATATGCAACAAGAATCGTTCGGTTCCGACTTAAAACGAAGAAATGACAATGTTTCAAAGTTGGTCCGACGATAACTGAAAATGATCACTATTGTAAAACAATTTCTGGGTGCTACTTCGGCAATAGAAACAAAGTATCTAATGCACCCAGATCTAAACCAAACTTTGCATGGTTGAAGATCTCGACCTCATATTTTTAACGAGACCAAAAACAATGAAATCCGACAAAGGACGAGCCCGGTATGGCGTCGCAAAGTCGTGGATTCTGCGCTGAAAACAACGAGAGCAAAGAGACTAAGGCCTGTAGCTATGCACTAACAGACCAGAGATGAAAAACCACAATTTTGGCATAGTAAACTTCCAATTCTGACAAGATGAATAAAATAAAAGTTGTAGCTTAGTTTCTAAGCTTTCCGGAATGACCAAGGTCGTCAAATTCCGATCAGGGATGAAAATTCTATGACTAAAACAATTCTCAGATCTAAATTCTATATCACTGTCGTTGTGCTCTCGGGACAGTGTTAAGGATGCACAGTTTTGACGAAATTAACTTCGAAATTTCATGAAACTCAAAACATGAAACTTTTAACCCTAAATCTATGCTTTCCAGAACATCCAAAATTATTAGATTTGGATAAGAAACGAGTAACTTATGACAAAATCAATTTCAGGTTTTTATTTTCTCAACCCTGTAGTTTGTTGTCAGGTCAGCGACAAACAAACGTGATTTCAACCATTCAAACCTCAAAATTTGGCAAAGCACAAAACATAAAAGTTATAGGCTGTAGAATAAGCTTTCCAGAACATCAAGAAAATCTAAATTCCGATTTAAGATGAATGAGATATGCCTAATTTACTAACAGCAATAAACTAATTATAATTTTAGCTAGCATATATTACAAGCACCTTATGTGCACACCCCAAAATGAAAGCAAAGATGATCAAAGAGCTATGATTCACATGTTACATAATAAAACATGTGTTACTAACTGATTACCGAAATCAAAAGATGATTAAACACATATTAGAAGAGGTTTTTAGCAATATACCTCTCTAGAAAGCAACAAAGACCACTATAGTATCAACCCAAGTTAGCAAAAGATGATTAGGAGGCTATAAGATCAAAAAAACACATAAAACATGTGTTACCAAATAAATTTCAGAAATTAGAAAGATATAAAAACTGATTTGAGGTGGGTATTTGCATTACCTTTGCATAGAATGACTTGCATAAGCTAAAACTAGAAGGAGATAAAGATAGAGGCCATTTTTGTTAAGAAGCTTTAGGAAAATGATTAGGGTTTTGATTAGGGATGAATGAATGAGGTTAGGAGAGTTTGAGATAATTTATAGAGGAGGTTTAAGGTGGGTTATTGGGCTAGGTTTAGTAACCCAATAAGAAGAGAGTTATTTACATGTTTCCAAAAATTAGTCTAAGTGTTCATATATGTTTATAAAACTCATTTTTCTTATCCAAACCCGTTTTAAGATCTCTCCTAAAATATTTAACTTTCCAAAAATAACATTTTATCCTCATTTTAAAATCTCATATTTCCCCTTTAATTAAAATAGCCTTTTTCAAATAAATTTTTGTTATTCCAAATCCTTTTATGCTTCATTAAAATAAATAAAAATCATAACCTTTATTTATTAATTGGTAATGCAAATCCCGGGTTGTTACAATTTGACCTTTACAATTCGTCCCTGAAACTGGGGGCAGATCTTAAGCGTCGATCACTGATTGAGATAGTGCAGCATCGGAGTCCAGTTTAACATTCAGTCATCACTCATAGTTGTGATTACAGGACTCAACGATTAAACTTGGGTCCAAACCAAAGGTCGAAACTCAACAAGAACACTGGACTGGAGTTCAAATGCTGGAACACTTAAGCAAATAAATGAAAATTGTGTTAAAGACAAAATGGAATTTCATTTCAACTGTTTGTAGAAGGAAACTAAGTACAAGTTTATCCAAAAAATTCTACTAGCAGGGGCCGAACTCGCATTTATACACGGCCAACAAAAGAACAAAAGAAATTCCTATCTACTCAAAATTTCACCAAAGAAGCATGTCTATTCTTTCTTCTTCTTCGGTTTCCCCTTCGGTGTAGACCCGCTGGAGCTTCCACTTAGTTTTCTCTTTGAGCCCTTGCCTTTCGACGGCTGATCTCTAGTCAGGGGCATTATATCAACATCCTCCTCCGAACTCAAATGTATTGGAACGCTTCCTGCAGGCGGAGTCGGAGGGACAGGATCAACAAAAGGAGGTGGGGCAGGCGCGCTCATCTCAATGACCGTTCCTCCCGGAGATATCATCCACAAAGGAGCCGGACCAGGTCTTGTCATTCCACCGCCAAAACCGCTGCCCCGCGCGGTTGCCAACATCTCAGCGTCGATTTCAGCTTGGATTTCCTCCTCGTGAAGAGTTTGCGCACAGCTGGAGACTCCCGCAGTTGGAGCCGAAGAAATTTTCATTGGAACGATTCCACCCATAACGAACGGTAAGTCTGCAAAGGGGTCACTGTGATGACCGAGGAGTTCCTCCATCATCTGCTCATCAAATATAAGTGTGCTCCCTTACGCTCCATCAATCGGTGCCGTGGTCGTTGTGGTGGTCGCTTCGGTTATAATGGCCTCCAGCATGTGATGTGGTTCTTGAGTGGTAAGAGGCACGACCGGTGTAGCATCAATCAATGGATAAAAACAAGAGAAGAACTGTTAATAATCGCTTCATGTGCATTTCCGATTTTGGGACAAGTGTACAAAATGTTCGGAGTATCTTCCTCAGTTTGACTTGTAGGGGGCTGAACGGCCTCAGAAATTTGCTTGCTAGCTTGAGATAACTATGGTTGGTCCGGGTTGTAAGCAGGAACGGATTGAGGATCAACCGCATGTGTGGATTTGGGCTAAGTCAACACGGGAGTTTCAGAACTAGTATTATGGTGCTCGACACCGGAACCCTCTCCAACTTCCGAATGCTGAGCACCAAGCTTCTCCTTCTCATATGAAATCATGGCATCGTGGAGAACTTTCCGCTCGTCTTCGCTCAACACCTGGTTCTCAAGCTCGAACTCATCAAATTGATTCAGCTTGGTGGGCAGCTTTTTCATCTCCTATGAATCGGCCCCATGCATTGTATAGATGTGTCAGGTAATTTTCGAGCCAGGCTAGATTCCTATGCTTCAAGACGTTAGCATTATAAGTGATGAGGAGATCTTCGATATCAGCCTCTAGCCAGGACTCCGCCATTTGGACTTCCTCCTCGACCTTAGTCTCCACCGCCCGAACCTTAGTCGTTGCCGCATCCCGCTAGCCCCGAAGTACTACAGCTTGCTCACATGCTTCTTGAGCAGCTTTATTTGCATCATCATTCTCCTTGATGATTTCAGAAAATTTGGCTTTTAGCTCGCTAAGTTCTTTCAGGGCAGTGTCCCTCTCAACAGTAACTGTGGTGTTTCGGTGGCCCATCTGCTCCACCAAAGCGAAGTGTGTCTGCCTCATCCTCTCCATAGCCAAGTTCTCCTCGTCGGCCTTTTCGGTGGCCTCTATCTCTGATTTCCGAGAGGACTCGGCTTCATCGTTAAGCACTTGAATGATCTGGTCTTTTTGAGCAAGTTCAGTTTCTAGTTTCTTGACCGTTTTTGCACGCTCAAAGGCCACCTTTGATGCTTTTCCTGTCGGTGATCACCGACTCAATTTCTTTCATCTCGCTTGGAACTTCTTGGAGGACCCGTACTATTTCTTTAAAATGCACGCCCTCAGGTCGTGGAATTGCAGCTGTAAAGGAATGAATACATTAGTTTTAATAACAACTACGATTATCTCATTAACTACCGGAAAAGATTGCAGCACTTATGTCTGACTTACCATTGGCTAGCAAATCCTGGAGGACATCAGACATAGAGCCACTCAGTTTTAAAGTAACTCAGTCTGGTCCAGGAGCCGGTCACGACTTTACAATTCCTGACTGCCTCTTGGAATGTAAATGAGGGACTATCTCCCCGACTCTTAACGTTGAATAAGTATCTAATTTCGATTGGGATCGGAGGTCAGAAAAGATGCTCCATAAATACAATGAACAGACTGTTGAGCAGAGCATATTCGTTCGGGTGTAACTGTGATGGGGCGATTCCAAAGAAAGACAGCACTTCTCTAATGTACTGATTAAATGGAGGAAGTGTTCCTGCTGTACATGCATAGCGATTAAAGGCCGTAAACCCCTCTGGAGGAGCATGCAGTCTATCATTCGGTCCTGGTAATAATACTTCATCCAACGGTAGACCATGCCTTAGACATATTCGTCCCAGTGTATCTTCGGAGACGTTAGACGGCACAAAATCTTGTAGATTCATGATAAACCTGGCACCAGACAGCTCGTCCGGAGCTGGATCTATAACTTCGGCAGTGATAGTCGGTATTCTAGGACAAAAGGAGATGAACTCTGAAGCTCCTACTGTTGAGAACTTGTGGATTCTAAAGCTAATCAACTTATTAAACACCATCATTAGATGATAAAAAGCCCGTGTGTTCCCAAATGTGAAGTGTGTGAATGTGTTGTGTAGTGCAGTACTACATAATACTTGAGAAATTCTACGGGATTAAGAAATGTTCAAACGACGAGACTTCAGAATTTAATCGGAGTGACCGTCATCGCTGACCGTCACAACCGTTCCATTCAGACTTTGAAGACCGATCCGAGTTAAAGTTCATTAAAATTTTGTTAAGTTATGGTTCTATCGACGAGCTTCGAAAGGCAGTCAAATATGCAGTGGAATGGTTAAGTCAAATTATGCAAGGCAGAAGCTCATCGGAGTCATGTGTTCAAATGTACAAGGGGCTTCGAGTTCGTCAAAATACAACTCGTATCGATCACCGAAGCTCCAATTCGTATCAATCAAGGGGCTATTCGTATCCATCAAAGAAACATTCGTATCGATCTCCTGACAAGCAATTCGTATCGATCAAGTACAACACCTTCGTATCGATCAGTAAGTCCAAGCATTCGTATCGATCACCTCGGATCGATACGAAGCCCTAGCATCAATCGATACGAAGATCTCCACTTCTTCATTACGAAATCTCATTACCTAGATCGATTCGAATGCTCCTACTCCGGGTTGATATGATCCATCCTTCCTCCTCCATCGACACGAAGCGAAGGCCAAGCCATTCCTCCACAAGTCCTTCATATCCCAAACTCCATCTTTTCTGAAAGCTTCGAAGGAACCAGCTCTTCGATCCTCAACCTCACTTCGGCCATCCATTGCAGCATCCTTACCATAATCATTCACGAATGCATATAAAATGGCATGAGAATTCAAGTCTCATCATTCTATGTTGGATTTTTATCGATTAGTTACCTAGTTCGAGCAAATGATTAGTGGAATTAATGGGTTGATTGGATTCGAAGGCGAGAGATTTCTTTTCCCAGGCAAATGAGCGATACGAAGATACGAACGAAGGCGGGGGACAAGAAAATGAGAAGGTGGAAAAATAGCTAAGTACCAAGCCTTTATATACCTAGGAATGACTGTTCGTCTCCCAGTCACCGTTACCAGTCATGACAGTCACTAAGGAAATCGATACGGAGCATAACTCTTATCCATCATGCGACCGAAACAAAGCAAATGCAATTCGCATCGATACGAAATGAAAGGCAAAAAATCATTAGAACTCCTCAAACCCATCGATACGAAATGCCAATTTCGTATCCCTCCATTCGAAGATCTTAAGACTTGTATCCATCAATAGAAATAATACCCAGAGGATCAACCGCTGTATTCGTATCCATCATAAGTCCCACGATACGAAGGTCACTGCAAAATTATATCTGGACACATCAACTCTATCGATACAAAACGTGCATTCCGACTTCTCGAATCGATTCAAGAGAGGATCGATGCGAAAGAAATTACTTAAAACGACTATTGTTTGTTGCTACAACTCGAATTTCACACCGATTCAGGAGAGGATCGATACGAAATTCGATACAAAAAAAACTGACAACAACTCGTGAGCATACGGACATTAACGAGAGTCAAGTTAACATGCACACATGTATAACGGGCTAACGTCCAATTTTTAAAATTCACAGGAATTGAATACTCGTTTGATGACGATTACAATGACAGTTTGCTATCTTTCAACACTCAGTCACAACAGTACACAGTACAACGATTGATAGTCAACAATTCATGATTTATGTTACTGAAGCATCAATCAAAGGTTATATCTTTCGATGAGAAGACAACTACCGTTCAACAAATCAGATAAAGTTATTCAGAATAAAGATTGCAGCTTTTCAAAGCACATCATGTTCACACAAGACGTACTTTGGGGGGAAAATATTATCCCGCCTTTTGGCAAGGCCGTGATACCAAAGACTTAATTGAAAATCGAGGATAATTATCCCAAAGATTAGTCATACACAAGTTCACTATGGATGTCAATAAATTTTATCTGAGTCCGGATCAAGCTACAATTGATATGATAGGACCAGCAAAGCTATAAAAGCCAACGCTCCAAATTTCAAGTCAATTGGAGTTCGTATGCTCAAGATATGGTCGATACTGCTCAAGTGATCAATTCATTCGTATCCATATGTTCGCCTCCTTCTATTCGTATCCATCGAGTATCCTTCTGTTCGTATCCATTAAGCAACCACACTGTTCGTATCCATCAAGCAACTGGGAAGAAACCTCCTTCGTATTGATTTGCTTTGAATCCATCAACTACAGCTTGCTCGTATCGACCCACTAGGGTCGACTTCGTATCCATCAAACAACTATTTCATATCGATCCATTAACATACGCAGCACTCGTATCGATCAGCCAGTGATCGATGCGAACAGTGCAAGATGAAACGATTGCAAAATATACTAATAATCGATCGATATGATAAAAGCAATGGTCGGTCGATGTGAACAGTACAAAATGCCCTTATAATTGATCGATACGAACATAGCAAGATCTGATCGATACGAACAGATCTATAACGATCGATACGAACAAGATATTACTGATTGATACGAACAAGGCACATGCATAGGGTAGACTCGATCGTTCAGCATGAGAAGTGGATTGATCCGAGGAGTTAGCGCCATGTCAATTTGCAAGCACGTGCTCAAGAACGATTCGAACAGATCGATACGAGGTGTATCGATACGAACTAGACAGCCTAAAGAAAACGCAAGCTTGCATCGATCATAACTCACAATCTACAAGTCCAAATGCTACGAAATTTTCACAGGAGCTTACATACAACTCAAAGAATGTCCATGCCCAATTTCGACTCGATTGGAATAAATCTTGATCGATATGAAATTTGTTTGTATCGATCACGGACCGAGTGCAAATCACGTGGGATCGATCGCATGGGCCCACCCACGTGCCAGAAGAAGTCTCCCAAGATCTGAGCGAGATATTTGCAGCCTCCGCCTATAAATAACATCCCAGAGCCTACAGAAAAAAGGATATTTTTGGCTCTCTGACGTCCAGACTCTGCCGAATTCACCATTGTACTCGAATTTCATTGTTGTACTTGAGATTTACTGTTGTAATTAGCTGCAACCAGCAAGAAAAAGTTAATAAAGATCAATCATTTCATAGTGGACGTAGGCGACACGTCGAACCACTCTAAATCTCTGTGTTCTTTGCTGTTTTTCTAATTATTGTATGGAGTGTTTGTTAGATAATCCTCTTTTTACATTTACTTTCTTCATTTTATCTCTTCAAACACTTCCGAAGAGTGTCGTGCCCAATTTTGGTACAAACACTATGGTGCTTTCACTGAGAAAACCAGTTTATTCTCCTGCTCGTTGGATCTACTATCGATATCGGATTGCACAAATCTAAGAAGAAGATCCAGATCTCAAAGATTAAAGTTCTTCCATCCTATTCAGATTTGCATCAAGTCTAGGAAAGAGCTTCTCTATCCATCATGGTTAACACAAGGACTACCTCTACAGCTGCAGATCCTGAAGGACGGGATAGATAGAATCCCGTACAACTGCCTTCAACTGATTAGAATGCTGCCGGACTATCAGATCCGCAAGTCCCCGTTACTAGGGAAGAATTCCAAATGCCAATGCAAGAATTGACTCGGAGCCTCCAACAGCTCACTCAACAGCTCCGTGCTAATGCGGAACTGACCAACCAATTGAACCGTCAACGATGAAGGAGATCTAGAAGGGATCAGGCTTCCTATTCATCCATCGAAAATTCAGCCTCTTCTGATTATCATCATAGATCCACACGCCCGCGACTGGACGGAAGTTACACACAGGCCACTGGGCATCAGAATACATTGAGTCTTGGGCAACCGAGAGTTGGCCCGTCCACCAGCCACCAGACTGGACCCTCCTCCCGAGGAGGCGCTACCCCATACCACATTATTGATAACCGTACTACCACAGCTACCGATTTTGCAGTTGACGCTCAGAATCGAACGGATCTGACCCACTGCCAACGTAACCACACTCCCGAACCTTACATCCCCAAAGACGTAGAACCAAGGAGGTGAGACATGAACCATCGATAGCAACCGGCCCCTCCTCGCATTGTGGAACCCGACCACACCTTGGCCCAACCTGCCGAAAATGTCCAGATGCCTGACCTACCAACAATGATCTGTCAAATGATCCGTGAAAGTCAGGGTCTTAGCAATGACGACTAGGGAATCTCCCAGAGTCATACCCCTTTTACCGATGAGATACTTTATGCTGAACCACCTCGGCGATTCAGGATGCCGACTTTACCCATTTATGAAGGGCACACTGACCCTAATCAGCATATCCTGAAGTATGAATGGTTGATGAATGCTGCACGAGCTGATGATGCAGTTAAGTGCCGAAGCTTCCCAATCTCTCTGGGGCGCAAAATGACTATGTAGTTTACCCGACTGCCACCTCGATCTATCTCATGTTTTGATCAGTTGGCAACAAAATTTATTGAGCAATTTCGTATGCATGTTGCAAGACCGAAGGATGTTAATACTTTATCTAGTGTCACTCAAGCTCCTGGAGAGACACTCAAGCATTATTTAGAGAGATTTCATGCTGCATGCACTAAGATCGGCAACCCAAATGATAACTCCATTCTAATGGCATTGACTAAAGGGATTGATCCCGATTCTGAGTTCGGCAACTGGTTGGCTGGAAAACCCCCTGCACCATTGGACCATTTCTATTCCAAGGCAGCCCAATTCTTGAGAAGGGAGGATGCGAAATAGTCTAGGAAGAAGGATGATGCGGGGCATAGTATGGAAGGAATTCAGAGTAATATTGCTGTTAAACAATCCGGGGAGAGCTCCGGGAAAGTTTGAACATTCAGAATAAACAAGATCGGCACAAAGGCAATGGTAACCAAAACAGAAAACGGGATCAGAACTGTGGTCCATGACGTAGGGCTCCTATGTTTGATAACTACACTCCTTTGAATACGTCGCTGGGGAATGTGTATCAACAGACCTGCAATACTATTCAGTACAAGAAACCTCCTCCGAAATAGTCATGGGAGAAACAGATTCAGACAGGAAAATTTTGTAGATTCCTTGAAAGCTACGGCCATAACACAAATGAGTGCCGTCATTTGCAGGATCTCATTGAAAAGTTGATACGTGAAAGGAAGTTGGAACAGTTTGTGCGGGCGCTGCAATCTGGAGGTGCGGGCCCATCAAATCAGAACCATACACAGAATCAGGCAAGATAGGAGGAACCTGCATGTACTGGTGGGAGGTTGGTGATAAATACCATTAGTGGTGGTCCTTATCCAACAGACCGAAGCTGGAAGGAAATGGAGTCGTATGCCAGTTCTATTAGGCATGCGAGCTTCGAGTGTTGTAGTAGTTTGGAAGATGGGGCTCCGGCCAAGCAACAAAAGATGATGACTGACGATATCGTCTTCCGAGACAGAGATGCCGACTGGATCGAAGCCCCAACCATCGATCCACTTGTCATATCAGCTCAAGTAGGTCCTGCTTGGATGAAGAGAATCTTGGTAGATGGAAGTTCTTTGAATATATTGTTCAAGCGAGCCTATGACCAGATGAAAATGGAGACTAAAGATATGAAACCTTGTCAGTACCGTATCCATGGTTTCAACGGAAGTGCAACTATACCCACTGGAGTGGTGGAATTGCCAATGGAGTTAGGTATTGGAGAGCGCCGGAGAGTCCGGATACTGCAGTTTGTTGTTTTGGATATAGACTCGCCATATAATGCTTTCTTGGGCCGACCGGCCCTAGCTGAGTTCAGGGCTGCCATTGCCTCGTGGTGTTTGACTCTAAAGTTCCCCATCGATCGTGGAGTTGGAGTCGTTCAAGGAGATCAGGCTGCTGGGCGAGCCCGTTATGTTGCTGAACTGCGCGAGGCGCAGCGAAAGGAGAAAGGAAAGGGCATAGAGGAATCTCTCTACGTCCGTTTTGTTGATAATTGACAATTGACGCCTGGGCCTAGGCCTGGGCACCCCAACCAATTCCAAAGAGATCTTGACCCAAGAGACACCGAAAGTGAAGACGAAAGTAAAGACAATCAAGCATTGGTTGAATGATGTCCCGGTCAATGATAGCGATGATTCTAGAATGACAAAGATTAGATCTCAGTTAAGCCAACAAATGCAAGAGGAATTGGTTGAATTTCTTCGGGAAAACCTTAACATGTTTTCCTGTACACATTCTATCATGTGTGGAATCTCGCCGGACATCGCGAGCCACGCATCTAACATTGACCTGCGGCACGTCCCGGTCAAACAAAAAAGGCGTGGTATGGATCCAGAGAGATCTGCCGCCCTTAAGGAAGAAGTAGACAAGCTTAAATCGAATCGGTTTATTCGAGATGCATTATATTTGGAATGGGTGTCAAATCCTGTACTTGTCCGAAAGGCAAATGGGAAATGGAGAACGTGCATCGATTACTCTGATCTGAATAAAGCATGCCCTAAAGACAGTTTTCCACTTCCTCGAATCTATCAACTCGTAGATTCAACTGTCGGGCATGAACTTTTATCCTTCATGGATGCATATTCCCGCTACAATCAAATACCCATGCACTTACATGACCAGGAGCATACCAGCTTCATAACCAATATGGTACTTTATTGCTACAAGGTTGTGCCATTTGGACTCAAGAATGCTGGTGCAACTTATCAACGATTAGTTAATCGAATGTTCGCCAACCAAATTGGGAAAACCATAAAGGTATACGTGGACGACATGCTAGTCAAGTCACGATTCTCCACTGACCACATCAAAGACCTGGAGTCAATGTTTCATATTCTCCGAGAATACATAATGAAGCTTAATCCGTTGAAATGTCATTTTGGGGTCGCAACCGGAAAATTCCTTGGGTTTATCGTCAACGCTCGAGGAATCGAAGCCAATCCTGAAAAGATCTAGGCGATCAGAAATCTTGAAACTCCGAGAACTATAAAGCAAGTCCAGAGTCTCAATGGGAAAGTAGCAGCACTGAGCAGGTTCATTTCAAAATCTACTGACAAATGCATTCTCTTCTTCGATCTGATCTGAAAAGGGAAACAAAACTTTGAATGGACTATGGAATGTGAGGGCGCATTCCGAGAATTAATTCAACATCTCTCCACACCGCCAATTTTGTCGAAGCCTATCGATCTTGAGAAATTGTATATTTACTTGGTGTTATCAGAAAACGCAATCAGTGCTGCCCTGATTCGGGAGGAAGACCGAATACAAAAGCCGGTCTATTATATTAGCAAGCGACTAACTGGGGCTGAGAGAAATTATCTGCTAGAGAAATTGGCTTATTGTCTTGTTATTGCCTCGAGGAAGCTCCGTCCGTATTTCCAGTCTCACCCTATCACTGTTTACACCGACCGGCCGTTACGACAAGTCCTTACACGGCCTGAGACATCTGGTAGGTTACTCAAATGAAATATCGAATTAAGTCAGTTTGACATTTCTTACACTCCAAGGCGAGCCATCTAGGGACAAGTCCTAGCAGATTTCATAGATGAATTTACCGTCCCAGAGGACTTGCCCGAAACAAGTGAATCTCCCAAGTATATCTAGAAGCTGCATACTGATGGTGCATCTAATGACCGTTGCTCCGGTGCAGGAGTTGTCCAACCTCGAGCCCATCGTCCAACCTAGCAACCCATGCCATACCCTCTCCTAAACCGCCGCCTACTCCCCCGGACCCTCCCCTTCCGATCGGCCATCCCACTGTACCGCCTTTTCCAACCCTTGAAACTAGACACACCATCAACAGTCAACTGGCATGGACTTCCTTGTTTAAGCATAAACCAAGAAACGCTGGGAAGTACATCCCGGTTGACCTCACTCCAACGTACTCTGACGATGCTCTGGAACTCATTGATGACGTGGTTCAAGCTGGCTCCAGAGTGTGGAATGAATTTCTTGTTGGTTTCTTCCTCGACAAACCCTTGTCGTACACGGCAGTGGTTCAGAATCTGAAGTCATTATGGAGATTAAAAGGCTCAGTAAAAGTCAAATCTGATGGAATCATATTTTTATTCCTGTTCTCGTGTGAAGAAGACAAGAGCAAAATTCTTCAAGGTGATCCTATTATCATGAATGACAAACTTTTTATTATCAAACCCTATGATGCTTCAGTTAGCAATGTGTGTGGAAGTGTTCCCTCAGTCCTAGTGTGGGTTCACTTGCACAATATACCCCTCTTTTCCTAGTCACACTTAGGGATCAATTGGATAAGCAGTGGATTAGGAAAATTGTTGTGTATGGACGAGATGACTGAACGGCAAGAAAGATTAGAATACGCCAAATGTCTCATAGAAGTTAAACCGAACAAAGAACTAGTCAATGAATTCATGATTTAGTTGGTAGATGGTGGAGTGAAAAAAATATATGTGGAATATCTGTGGAAACTAGATATATGTAGTCATTGCAATTCCTTTGGGCACACAAAAGGAAACTGTGACAAATCAAATGATAGCAAGGAAAACTCAAATGAGAAGAATGAAGAACTCAGAGATGAAAACACAAAACAAAGAGATAACACAAAAAAAGTAAAAGAATATAAAGGCAAAAATGCTCAGAGATGGCAGAGAGTCAATAACATAAAAAGAAATATACACTGAAGAAGAAAGTATGAATGCGAAGGAAGAAACAGAGAACAGTCTTTTAGAAAAGAAAAAAGATGGAGAAGATTCAGAAAATGAGACAAGTAATACAACATCAGAGTAGGAAGAGGGTGAGATTGACATAAGCAAAAGCAATATAGCAGGTCAGAAGAAGGAAAAGAAGCTACATGAAGGAAGTCAAGTTCAAAATACAGAGAATACCCCGTTAACAAATGAGAATGACAATAACTTGTTAATAGGAGAAATAAGAGAAAAAGCAAAAGAATTGGTTGCTGGTGTTGTACCAGAACATGAATTTAACAAAGTGGACTTCAAAGATAATGGAGTAGGTAGTGAGGTACTCAAAGTAACAGGAAGTGACTTAAAAGAATGTAACCTCACCACTGAAGTAAGTAACATGTTTGAAGTATTGCAATCAATTGAAAAGGAAGGTCTTACACTTATAAATGAGACCGAGGTGGGTGCGAATGAAATTAATGAAGAAGAAGAGGTAGTTAGCACAGAAAAGGAAGCAGAGAATCTATCATGTATTAATAAAGAGAGCGATGATATGGGAGTAACAATAAATGCAAGCACACTGAATCCAGAGACTACTAGTGGGGAAAAAGTAGACAAATGCAATACTGATCAAAACAAAATAGAAGGAAGTGTGAAAGAGAATACAAGCAAAAGTGACAAACATAAAATGAAAAAACAAAAAAGAAAAGCACTCTAAAACAGCAATGCAGTGAACCACGTGCACATGCACAAGCATGCACATGCAGCTTCCTCTTCCCCCTCATTCTTTAAAACTCCCTCCAAACCAACCACATATCCAATACTTCAGCAAACACTGGTCCTATCGCAACTAAAAATAAGTCTGACCTTCATGGCTATCAGCTTAACCATCATGAAAATGAATCTCACTCTCCCAACTCATCCCCACTTACCACTTTATCACAGCAATACTCTCACATTGACCCACCACTTGCTTATAAACCTCCCTCAACCATTTCTTTACCTAGTCCTACCTCTACTGCTGGACTAAAATCTCACCTTTCTGTTACACAACCATCCCCATGCCAGCTAAGCAAGTCCAAGAAGGACCTAGATACCACAACATTTACTAACTCTCCCATATCAGCAACAATTCCTAACTATATGATGTCTAATCATACAGAGAGTAGGAAAATGAAAGTTGAAATGATTAATGCCATCGAGTCTAATTAATGATACAAACAATAGGAGCATGGAACATTAGAGGAGCCCACCTTGACAACAAACTGGACCATTGCAAAAACTTGATAGCTGAAAATAATTTAAGTATTCTTGCCATAATTGAAACCAAATCGAGTCTTGAGTTGACTATGAGAGCTCAAAGATATATTAATCCTTCGTGGAAAGTGATACACAACCTCTCTGAAGCACCATATGGCAGAATAATGATCATCTACGATCCTTCCTCTCCCTAACTATCACCTATCACCTTTTCTGCTCAAATGATACACTGTTATGCCCATACCACCTATGACACCACCTCCTTTTACCTCTCCTTCATTTATGCTGAGAACATTGTTAATGCCGGAAATTCATTATTCCACATACCCTTTCTTAGGCAATCAACACATCCTTGGATAATAATCGTTGACTTCAACTGCTGTAGTAGGCTGTCAGCACGAATAGGTGGAAACTTTGCACCAAAAATGGTCACAAACCCCAAGTGTAGTGAAAGCACCAGCGTATGAATACGAATCAACAATATTCACACACAAATCACAGATCTAAGCAAGTAACAATCAGCATTCAAGAAATAATGAACAGTGACACACAATTTATAGTGGTTCGGCTATCTCCGGCCTACGTCCACTTCAAGGTTTTTATGATTTTATTGCTCGATGCTTGAAGATTACAATTTCGTATGTTGTATTACAACTGATTTGCTGAACTAGGTCTGAATCTAAGGCAGCAATGGTGATCTGGAGTAAATCTGGCAGAATCTAGGCGCTCTTTAGCTCTAAGAATTGTCCGACCCCTTTTCTGAATGACTAGGGGCTCTATTTATAGGTGTAGGAGGCTGATATTTCGCCTAAAATGAGGGGAGACCAGTTCTGGTACGTCAGGGGGCCCACATGGCCGAAATCTGGAGATCCGGGCCCACTTTGGGATCGATTCGACCCTTGGTTCGAATCGATCAAGAAATCATCCAATCGAGCTGAAATTTGGCGTGGACATTCTTCATCATGTGCTTAAGCTTCTGTGAAAATTTCATGGCATTTGGACTTGTAGAACTCGAGTTATGATCGATTCAATATTGCATTTCTGGGGAACATGGATGCTTCGAATCGATCCCTTCGACTCGATAGGGTCGACTCGATGCTTATAGTGACGTGGCGCGTGCTTCTCGCATCGATCCGCTTTATACTCCGGTTTGACTGGGTCGAATCCATGGCTTGGATTCGAGGTAATGGATTCGAAGGTAATACTCCGTCGAATCGATCAGACGAACATTCTCTTCGTATCGACTAAGGTAGGTCTCAGTTAATGGATTCGAAGGACTCTCAGTTGAATGGATTCGAAGCGGGGCATCTTGTTGGATTCGAACTAAGGATATGTCGAAGGAAACGAATGTGGATTCGAGTTGTTGGATTCGAAGGTATGCTTCCTTCGAATCGATCGTATGTCCCCTTCGTATCGATCTGGGTAAATCTCAGTCGATCGATACGAAGACTCCACTGCCTGAAGGTATTCGAAGGTGGGAATGTTCCAATGGACTCGAACTATCGGAGTCGAACTAATGCTTGCTCAATGGAGTCGAAGCAACGGTCCTTTTCATGGATTCGAAGCAGGGAGAAACCGATGGATTCGGATCGACTAAGACCTCATCGATTCGAAGTAGATCACGTGAGCTTGATGCGTTGGATACGAAGACAATGAAGTCGAAGGCTAAAGCATTTCTCATGGATTCGAAGCCATCAGGGGAACTTCGTTGGAGTCGAGTTTGATGGATTCGACCCTAGGGGATTCGAACCATTGGGAGACGAACTCAAGGCTATGTCCTTCACTTGCGTCGATGATATCTTGGGCGTACGAACTCGGATTGACTCGAGATTTGGAATGTTGCTTCATCTGACCTTGCTTGACATGTCTTATCAATTGCAGCCCGATCCGGACTCGGACAAAATTCATCGATATCCATGGTGAACTTGCGATGCACAATCGATGTTCATGACTAATAATCATTGATTTTCAGTTAATCTTTGGGTATCTCGACTTTGCCAAAAGTTGGGATAACATTTTGCCCCCCAAAACATGCCTTTTTGGTAAAAGGCGTGTTTTGATCAGTCTTAAGTTGGATGCAGTGAGTTCATGTTTTACTCATAGCTCATAGCATTTTCAATCAAGTCCATGGCTGTTCGAAGCCGAATTGTTATCAATTTTTTCCAGTGGAAGTTAAGAATGAAATTCTACGGTCTCTCCATACTATTGATGGTCACTCCGGACCCTTGTCAAACCCATTCCAGATTTGGCGATTGAATAGAAAGATCCTATTGCACTCCGGCGTTGCTTTCTATCCCTTGCACTCTGGCCCCAGCTAAGGCGTATAGCGATGTCTTGGTCGTTCTCGGCCAATTATAGCCTCTACGGGCTCATGCTGGATCCCATCATGTCACTCTCCGGTGAAGGGGAAACAACGTTAAGTGAGTCAATCCTGTCGCTCTCCGGCGAAGCGACTCACCTCCTGCACTCCGGTTCAGTGTATCTGAACATTAAGCGATGTCATGACCTGAATCGTCGGTCGATCACAGCTTCTCCGGGCTCATGCTGGATCCCATCCTGTCACTCTCCGGTGAAGGGGAAACAACGTTAAGTGAGTCAATCCTGTCGCTCTCCGGCGAAGCGACTCACCTCCTGCACTCCGGTTCAGTGAATCTGAACATTAAGCGATGTCTTGGCCTAAATCGTGGGCCGATCATAGCCTCTCCGGGCTCTTATCGAATCCTAATCCAATCACTCTCCGGTGAATAGGAAACGATGCTTAAGTGAGTTGATCCTGTCGCTCTCCGGTGAAGCAACTCACTTCTTGCACTCCGGACCCTGCCTCTCCGGGTAGGATCATAAAGCGATCATGTTTATATTGATATTTAATGTTTATCCTTTAACTCTCCGGTCAAAGGTTTATTTTAATAAGTGTTTCTTTATTAAATTCAAATCCTAGATGTTCAATCTCAAACACCAGGAAAAACAAGACAATGCCTCTCTGGGCGGAGCGGTCTATTACCATCTCAGAGCATGCCTAGGGATCTCTCCGGTTCCCGTACATGAGTAAGTGGAATAGCCGTTTTATTTTGAAAATCAAATATAAGAAAACTAAGTGACCAAAGCTCATATCCTGAACTTGGCCCTTGCCATCGTGATCAGTTGATGACGAGTCGTGATCCCGATCCAGGATCATTCCTGTTTTGTTGAGGCGGTAGTTGTTCGGGCCTGACCGCCGTTGCACGTTCTCTGACATATTGTGGCAATCTACCACTCCTGGCATGTTCTTCCACCTCATCCTTCAGGTGGCGGCATTCATCGGTAGTGTGCCCATCCAGCTCATGGAATAGGCAGTACTTTCCAGTCTTACGTTCCCGCTCCGTGGGATCTCTCCTGGGTGGTTTTCGATAGGGGAGTTGCCCCCGAGTTTCGGTGTAAATTCGTTCTAGTCCTGCCACCAAGTCTGTGTATTGCCTGAATCTGGGCTCTCGGAATTTCTTCCGTTTGTCAGGACCATCATGTGCGTCATCCTGCTTTCTCTTTCCTTTGTCTGCCCTGGACTGTTCCCTGGCGGTTCCTTCGCCTTGTGCAACATTTATTTCCTGCCTCTCGGCTCGTGATTCCTCTAATCGAATGAATTTTTCAGCTTCATGGAAAAACTCTCCAAGATCTTGCGGTGGATCTTTAGTCAAAGAGTCTTTGAATTCGGTGCCTTCTCCAACTCCTGCCACTGCCGCCATCAAAATCATCGATGGGTCCGGGCGATCTACAGAAGTCACCGTCGCATTAAATCGTAACAAAAAATCTTTTATGGACTCTCCGGTCCTTTGTTTTATTGATGCCAAAGTCATCACGCTCTTAGGTCGCGTCACGTGGACCCTAAACTGCTTCATGAAGCAATCCACAAGCTCGCCCCATGTCCTGATTGATCCGGTTTCTAGCTGCCTAAACCAAAGCGCAGCCAAATCTGATAAGAATAAGGGGAAACATCGTGCCATCACTTCCTCGGATGCTCCCAGCACTTCCATGTGTCTGATATATCTGGTGATATGCATGGTCGGGTCTGACTTTCCGTCATAAGGATTCAGCGTTGGTAGTTTGAACTTCGGAGGGTTCCTTGCATTCCTGATATTCGGAGCGAACGGACTCCGACTAACTTCTTCCAATCCTCCTCCTAAAAACCCTCCTCTCATGAGTCGTCTCACTAGGCCGATCATTCTTTCATCTCCATCTAGGGGTTGCCTCCTTGTCGTGTCTCTGTCTTGCCCTCCGAGTCTTGTAGGGAATTCTGGTACGTACTCTTCGGGTGGCTCGTTAGCATTTGTGTTGGCCCTAGCCGGTTGAGCTCCTTCCAAAGGTACTTCTGCGTTGGATCCTGCGGGCCTGCCCCCAAGCCCTTGTTGATTGCCTTCTGGTTCTGCATTCCGTCCTCCGTTGGGTTCCATAGCCCTAGCTCCTTGTTCCACATTCACAGCCGATGTAGCTGGTCCAGGGTTCTGCGTCCCTGCATCTCTCATTTGCTCGAAGAAATTCTGCAGCATCTCTTGTTGGCTTTTCATCATTCTTTCCTGCATTAAGTTATTCATCGCTTCCATCTCATCTCTAGTAATGTAGATCGAAGCTTGTCCTTCTCCAGCGCCAGAGGACGCCTCTTGACTTCCTGCCTGTTGGCTCCTCTCAGTTCTTTGTCTAGTTTGTCGAGTCATTGTAGAGTCAAATCTGAATCCTTAAAATTCCAAATCTAAATTTTGAATTTTGGGGTAGCAGGTGCTAGTTCTTCTCAGTGAAAGCACCAAAGTGTTTGCACCAAAAATGGTCACAAACCCAAAGTGTAGTGAAAGCACCAGCGTATGAATACGAATCAACAATATTCACACACAAATCACAGATCTAAGCAAGTAACAATCAGCAATCAAGAAATAATGAACAGTGACACACAATTTATAGTGGTTCGGCTATCTCCAGCCTACGTCCACTTCAAGGTTTTTATGATTTTATTGCTCGATGCTTGAAGATTACAATTTCGTATGTTGTATTACAACTGATTTGCTGAACTAGGTCTGAATCTAAGGCAGCAATGGTGATCTGGAGTAAATCTGGCAGAATCTAGGCGCTCTTTAGCTCTAAGAATTGTCCGACCCCTTTTCTGAATGACTAGGGGCTCTATTTATAGGTGTAGGAGGCTGATATTTCGCCTAAAATGAGGGGAGACCAGTTCTGGTACGTCAGGGGGGCCACATGGCCGAAATCTGGAGATCCGGGCCCACTTTGGGATCGATTCGACCCTTGGTTCGAATCGATCAAGAAATCATCCAATCGAGCTAAAATTTGGCGTGGACATTCTTCATCATGTGCTTAAGCTTCTGTGAAAATTTCATGGCATTTGGACTTGTAGAACTCGAGTTATGATCGATTCAATATTGCATTTCTGGGGAACATGGATGCTTCGAATCGATCCCTTCGACTCGATAGGGTCGACTCGATGCTTATAGTGGCGTGGCGCGTGCTTCTCGCATCGATCCGCTTTATACTCCGGTTTGACTGGGTCGAATCCATGGCTTGGATTCGAGGTAATGGATTCGAAGGTAATACTCCGTCGAATCGATCAAACGAACATTCTCTTCGTATCGACTAAGGTAGGTCTCAGTTAATGGATTCGAAGGACTCTCAGTTGAATGGATTCGAAGCGGGGCATCTTGTTGGATTCGAACTAAGGATATGTCGAAGGAAACGAATGTGGATTCGAGTTGTTGGATTCAAAGGTATGCTTCCTTCGAATCGATCGTATGTCCCCTTCGTATCGATCTGGGTAAATCTCAGTCGATCGATACGAAGACTCCACTGCCTGAAGGTATTCGAAGGTGGGAATGTTCCAATGGACTCGAACTATCGGAGTCAAACTAATGCTTGCTCAATGGAGTCGAAGCAACGGTCCTTTTCATGGATTCGAAGCAGGGAGAAACCGATGGATTCGGATCGACTAAGACCTCATCGATTCGAAGTAGATCACGTGAGCTTGATGCGTTGGATACGAAGACGATGAAGTCGAAGGATAAAGCATTTCTCATGGATTCGAAGCCATCAGGGGAACTTTGTTGGAGTCGAGTTTGATGGATTCGACCCTAGGGGATTCGAACCATTGGGAGACGAACTCAAGGCTATGTCCTTCACTTGCGTCGATGATATCTTGGGCGTACGAACTCGGATTGACTCGAGATTTGGAATGTTGCTTCATCTGACCTTGCTTGACATGTCTTATCAATTGCAGCCCGATCCGGACTCGGACAAAATTTATCGATATCCGTGGTGAACCTGCGATGCACAATCGATGTTCATGACTAATAATCATTGATTTTCGTTAATCTTTGGGTATCTCGACTTTGCCAAAAGTTGAGATAACACCTTTATCCCTCAATGAAATAAAACCATTAAGACAAACCATTGACCACTCTGACCTCGTAGAAATCAAAACTACAGGAATGCCATACTCTTGGAATAATAAGAGAAGGCATGGGTGTCGAACTTTCTCCAAAATAAATCATGCATTTTGCAACTAGATCACATTTAACAAATGGCCTACCATTTATAATCATCTTCCCCCTCCACTGATTTCAGACCATTCTCCTCAAATTCTTCACTTGAGAGGAGCCGACAACAGAGAAAAAATAAGTTTTAAATTTTTTAACACTTGGGTCAAGGAACCTGATTTCCTAGATGTTGTTAGAGAAGTCTGGGTGAGACCAAAAAATGGAAATCCAATGTATATATTGTAGGAATAACTGAAGAACACCAAAATGGTACTTAGAGAATGGTCAAGAATGAGGTATGGAAGAGGAAACAAACAAAGCAAATACTAGAAAACAAAGCTGGAAGAGATTCAAAACACCATGATGGAAGAAGTACACAATGCAAATCACATGAGTATGGAAACATACATAACTCAACAATATACCGATGCACTTTCCAAAGAATATGCAATGATAAAACAAAAGGCTAGACTTCGCTAGAATGAGGAAGGAGACAGAAACAATGCATACTTTCATGCTTAAACACTCAAAAGAAAACATTCTATATATTAGACCGGTATGGAATTATGCAGAAAAAAAGAAGGAACTGAAGAAGCTTTCATCCAACACTTCTCCGGCTTGTTTGGTAATTATGAAAACTTTGTACCTAATTTATAATTAATTGACCCTGATATACTACCAAGATTAAGCAACAGTGACTACATAACACTTTGCCATGAGATAACAGATGCTGAAGTTCATCAAGCTATGTTTTCACTAAATACAAATTCAACTAGAGGGCCTGATGGTCTGAATGCTCTTTTCTAAACTACTTGTTGGCCCCTTGTTAGCTATGATGTGTGCAGTGCTGTTAAGAACTTCTTCAAGAAGGAAAAAATTATACATTCCTTCAACACTACAAACATAGCTCTTATCCGGAAGGTCAAGAATGCTAATGAGGTGAATGCATTTCGTCCTATCTCCTACTGTAACACTATCTACAAGTGCATCACGAAGATAATTGCCACTAGAATGAAAAAGGTGTTGCCTTCTCTAATATCACCGAATCAAGCTGCATTTCTGCTTGGTAGGAGCATATTAGATAATGTATTATTATCTCATGAACTGTTAAATGGGTACAAGCATAAGAATACTTCGCCAAGAGCAATGATGAAGCTTGATATAATGAAAGCAATTGATATGCTGCAGTAGGACTCCATTGTTCGTATAATAGGCTACATGAATTTTCCTCCACACTTCATTGCATGGATATATGAATGCTTAACAACACCCAAATATTCAATCAACATCAATTGTTCTAGCATTGGCTTTTTTGGAAGCAAGCAAGGTATATGGCAAGGAGATCCAATATCGGCCTATCTATTCATCATTGTTATGGAGATGTTAACTCAACTTCTTAAGAAATTGTTTCAACTGGCCTCTTCAAACTTCACCCCAAATGTAAAGATCCTGAAATCACGTCGTTAATGTTTGTTGATGAGTGGGTTATATTTAGCAAACTAGATACTAACACGATAAATGCTATCTTTCACACTCTTCAGTAGTTCCACGCTATGACTGGTTTGAAAATAAATTTAAACAAATCTGAGATTAAGTTGGTAGGTATTAGTGAGGAGCAGGCCAATGAAATACATGTTTATACTTGTCTAAGAAGCAACCCTAACACAATCTCCTATCTTGGACTCCCTCTCACCACTTCCAAGATAACACTAAATCAATGCTTGCCCATATATGAAAGGACAACTACCAAAATGGATTGCTGGACGAGCAGAATGTTTAGTCAAGCCGGTAGAGTTACCCTAATTAAATCTGTAATATTTTCAATGCAAGTATACTGGGCAAGGACATTCATCTTACATGTAAAGCTTATTAAAATGATAAGGACCACGTTCATGAGGTTCTTGTGGACTGGTACAACTGTAGGAAGATACTTGGCTCCTATAGAATTTGGAAAAATTGAGAAACCGTTTAAAAAGGGTGGTCTTGGAATCTTCAATATGCTCCTATGGAATAAAGCAGCTTTTGTGAAGCATTTAGATAATTATCTGAATGATAGGGAAAGTCTCTGGTCGATCTGGTCTAGGAATTATGCGGTAAAAGGAAAGAACTTCGGGTCTATGCTCCCTCCACAAAATGTCAGTTGGACATGGAAATGTATATTTAACCTCAGGGAAAATGTTCTCCCAATAATTCAAAATATAATAAGCCCTAATGTAGATGTTAGTTTTTGGGATGACCCATGGATTAAGCAAGGTCGAATACTTAGAAGATGACTATCCTATCAAGAAATAGAGCAATCTGGGATTAACTCCTAAGCAAAAGTTAAGAACATGATACTGGGTACATGCATAATTCTTCCAAGCACCTCAAACCAAAGAATACAAGCTATATGGAAGTAAGTAGGTAAAGTTAAAATTCACAATATTATTGAAGATAAAATACAATGGGGAGAGACTGGTAGGAAGTTTAAAATAGGTGACATTTATAATTTCTTAGCCAAAAGTGATGAAAACATGAACTATAAGTGGCATAAAAGAATATGGCATAAAGATAATAGTGCTAGGGATAACATGCTGATGTGGAAAGTAATAAACCAAGCACTGCTAACCAAGGCTAAGCTTGTCTGTAGAGGAATTCAGATGAATATTCTTTGTGCTTTCTACAATCAGTACTCTGAAATGGTTGAACAGCTTTTCATTGAGTGTGATGAGATTAATGGTTTGTAGTGTGCTGTCATGAGTAAGCTAGGAAGGAATGATGTTAGAACTAACAATTCTCACAAATGGAATCAGGTATATAGGTTAACTGGCAGAAAGGAAGGAAAAAAAAGAGTGATGAATTTTGTTCTAAAGAAATTTATAATGGTGGTGTGGAGGGAGAGGAACGCAAAAGTTTCCACCTAGAAAAATCCAAGTCTCGAGAGTAGTTGAATCAGGTACTATTGCATGAAGTTAGGGAAGGTGTAAAGCTACTGAAGTTCACATTTGATCCTGGAATCTTGCACGCTTTTTTTTGTTTAGTTCCTTTTTTTTACTATGTGTTGTCTTCTTAGTGATTGATGCATCATGTTCCTATGTTATGTTGCATGTTCAAGCTTGTTGGCATGTGTCTGTATGACTTCTATGGTGCTTCAATAAAATAGTAGGGGACCATTCAACCCCGTCGGCTTTGCCAAAAAAAGAAGTTAAGTTTGACTTTTCTTTCCCTTTTATTTAAATAAATAAATAAATGAAATGAAAATTTAACTTCATATCACAAAAATAATGAAGTGATGGAATGTGGGTGAGGGGGTATGTTGTGTGTTCAATAAGGGAAGGGGGATAAGGGTGATGATGTGGCAAGAAGGTGTGGAGGATTAAAGACCTAGGGTAAAAGGGTAAGTTTCCTATTCATTGTATATAAAATAATTTTTCTCTTTAATTTTTCATTTTCACTTCACTTTTATTCTTCCTAAAAAACTTATCTTCTTTTCCTAAGTTCTATCCTTTTTCTCATGGCAACCTAAAATTCTAAAAATTAAAATCTTACATTTTTCCATTTTCAAACCTTAAACCAAGCTAAATATATACTTCTTTTCCTCTCTACACTTCCTTTCATCTAAAAACTAGCACAAATCCATGTTCCTTCATATAGTCCAAGCCCACCTACCCAAGGCCGAACCAAAATTTCCCCTTCCAAGGTCTGAAAATCAAGTTTTGAAAAGAAAACGCTAAGTTTTGGGTGACGGTGGGAAAATGGTAGTAGTTTGACTTGGATTTTTTTTTATTTTGGTGAGTAAAGATCACCTTTCTAACCAAAGTTTCAAACTTTATTTTGTGATAATAATTTATGCTTATTGTTTAGTTTGGAAAGTGATGTTTGATTGTGTATATGTGTACATGACAATATGTGATATTTGGTTATGGACTTGAAAGTATAGTTAAAGGTATGTAAAGGTTTGCAAGTCATGATTGTTGCTTGTTATATGATGTTATGGCATGTGCATTTATGTTTGTGCTCATGTATGTGGATGTTGTATGCTAAAGAAAGTTAGCATATGAACTTGTATATGTTGTGGCATCGAGATCCTCACGTTTAACTTGGTTTACTTATTTTATTTCCTAGACAAGTTTTATAAAGTTTTTTAAAACTTTACCTTTATTACCAAAACTTTATACAAAGTTTATAAAGTAAGCTAAAGTATAAAAGGTAATGGTTTTAAGGCTATTTGATTTATAAAACAAGTTTCAAGGTTGTGGTATCCATAGCGATAGTCTTTATGGATGCAGTTCGTAAAACAATAAACATAAAAAGGGTTTCGTTTTAGATATTTTTGAAGCGTCTTTAGAACTATATTATAAATTATAAGGGTTTGATTATTATTCAATTAAGTAAGGGTTTAATGATTATTTAATTAACAATTAAGTAAGGGGTTAATGATTATTAAATTAATTAAGTGTAGGTAATTAGTAGTTAATTATAGTTAAGCAAAGGTTTACTATTTATTAATTAAGTAAAGGTTAATTATTTAATAATTAATTAAAGGTTAATTATTTATTATTTATTAGTTAAGCAAGTTTTAATTAATTAATTAATTATTAAATAAGTAAAGTTATAATTAATTATTAATTAAGGTCTAATTTCTACCTAATTATTAATCAGTCAAGGTTTAATTGTTACTTAATTATTAATTGAGTCAAAATTTTAAATAAGATTTAATTATTATAAAATAAAAGGTCTAAACTTATTTTTAATTAATTAAATAATTTTTTTAATTTTTTAATCGCTTTATTTCCATGGATCGGTTTGTTCAAAAGCAACTTTCTTCTACAAAGAATGGTTTAATTACAAGGGACTCTCTTTGTTTATGTCATTAAGTAGCCAAATAAATATGATAAATTATACTAAAACATTGACATGTTTTAGGATAACGGCCAAAGAATGGACTAAAGATCCCAGAGACTGCCCTTGGGAGACAGAAGATAACATAAGGGAAGTAAATCCCGAGTTGATATTTCGATAGTTGTTTGCTTGTTGTATGTATTGCATACTCTTTGTTTGTGATGAATTACTTAGTATGTACTTTTGTATTCGTTTTCATCATTTATAATATATGCTTTCTTGAGTTATCTTTTTGTGTGCTAATTTCGGGATGAAATTCTTTTAAGAGGAGAGAATGTAACGACCTAAAAATTTATTACTTTAAATATGAACGTTTGATATACTATTAAAATAATTAATTCATGGGTTTTACAGCACAAATAAACCTTTTTTATATAATCACTAGTGATCGTGAATTTGTTTTCAAATTTGGTTAAAAAAATAATTAGTTTGTAGAAAAATCGAAAATGTGAGCGGAATACATTTTTCATATTTTTGACTTTTCATCTTCTACAAGTTGTCGGAAAACTTTGTGTACGCTAGAATATATATAAGCACACATTTATATGGTAACATATGTTTTGGTTAGAGATAAAAAGGTTTAAGATAATTTACTTAAGGTAAAAGGTTAAGTTTGACTTTTCTTTCCTTTTTATTTAAACAAATAAAATGAAAAGGTAACTTCACATCACAAAAAGTGATGAAGCGATGGAATGTGGGTGAGGCGATGTGTTGCATGTCCAACAAGGGAAAGAGGATAAGGGTGATGATGTGGCAAAAAGGTGTGGAGGGTAAGAGACCTAAGGGTAAAAGGGCAATTTTCCTATTTCATTTTATATAAAAATAAATTTTCTCTTTAATTTTTCATTTTCACTTCACTTTTACTCTTTCCAAAACACTTATCTTATTTTCTAAAGTTTTTTACTTTTTCAATGGCTTCCTTAAGTTTTAAAAATTAAAAATCATACCTTTTTCCATTTTCAAACCTTAAACCAAGCTAAATATATACTTCTTTTCCTCTCTACACTTCCTTTCATCCAAAAACAAGCCCAAATCCACCTTCCTCCACAAGGGCTAAGCCCACCTACCCAAGGCCAAACCAAAATTTCACCTCCCAAGGTTTAAAAATCAAGTTTTGAAAAGAAAAGGTTAAGTTTTGGATGATGGTCGGAAAATGGTAGTAGTTTGACTTGGATTTGGTTGATTTTGGTAAGTAAAGCTCATCTTTCTAACCAAAGTTTTAAACTTTATTTTTTGATAATAATTGATGCTTATTGTTTAGTTTGGAAAGTGATGTTTGATTATGTTTATATGTGTACATGACTTCATCTGATGTTTGGTTATGGACTTGAAAGTATAGTTGAAAGTAAGTAATGGTTTGCAAGTAATGATTGTTGCTTGTTATATGATGTTATGGCATGTGTATATATGTTTGTGCTCATGTATATGGATTTTGTATGCTAAAAAAGTTGGCATTTGAACTTGTATATGTTGTGGCATCGAGATCCCATGGTTTAACTTGTTTTACTTATTTTATTTCCTAGAAATGTTTTATGAAGTTTTTCAAAACTCTACCTTTGTTTTCAAAAATTTATACAAAGTTTATAAAGTAAGATAAAGTATAAAAGGTAAAGGTTTTAAGGCTATTTGATTTAAAGTTTTAAGGTTATGGTATCTATAGCGATAATCGCCGTGGGTGCAGTTCGTAAAATAATAATTTATTAATTAGGTACAGTTTAATAATTTATTAATTAAGTAAAGGTTAATTATTGATTAATTATTAATTAAGTATATTTTTAATTAATTAATTATTATTTAAGCAAAGGCATAATTAATTATTAATTATTACTTACGTAAGGTTAAATTATCAGTTAATTATTAATCGGATAAGGTTTAATTGTTACTTAATTATTAATTGAGTTAAGATTTTAATCAAGATTTAACTATTTTTAAATAAAAGGTTTAAACTTATTTTTAATTAATTAAATAATGGTTTTTAAATTTTTAATCACTTTATTTCCAAGGATCGGTTTGTTTAAAAGCAACTTTCTTTTACAAAGAATGGTTTAAATAAAAAGGATTCTCTTTGTCTGTGCCATTAAGGTACCAAACAAATATGATAAATTATACTAAAGCATTGACACGTTTTATTGAAAGTAAGTCGTGTTGTATTTAGCACTAAAAGCTGATGAGCAAACTTTCCTCCATTTATGAGATCTAGAACTTAGTTTCCTAGACGAGGAATAGAGAAGTCGAAATGTCGAAAATGTGGTAAATATAAGATAGTTAATTTTGATAAATGGGTAAAGATACATTAATTATATGGAAGATAATTCATTGTATACTTAACACCAAATTCCAAGGTATGGAAACTCGTCTCTATCCCAAGAAGTAAGAATGTACGTCGAGTTAAGGTTAGTTTTCTAACATGTCCGACTTCATTGTTAATCAAGGGATAGTACTGTTTGAAATTGAAAAATGGGGATAAGTATATGATGTCTTATTTTTCATATGCAAATCTATACGCACTCTAGATAGTGGATTTGTCCACTATCGGTAACTTGGCCCGTTTTAAAATTATCCAACGTTGGTTTGAAGAGACCGGATCAGATGACATGAGTTATCCAAAAACCACTTCAAACCAACATAAGCGTTCGAATTGAAAACATCTGGAAGATGATGGAATCGAAGACGAAGATCATTAAAGTGGAAAAGCTACTTGCTACTAATCCTGAGGGTGATTCCAAAATGGATGTAGTAGAAGTAGTGCTTTCGGTTTGTTCAGATCTTGAACAATTTGTATGGACGAATGCTAGCATTGCATTATCGCTTGGAGGACATTATTAGCATTTCAAGTGGGATTGCTATGAAAAGGTAAAGCGTAGCCTTAAGCCTCACAACCGGAAATGACTAAAACATCGGATATGATGCAAGGCTATGTGGGTCACACCTATTAGGGTATGGTCATCACCCAATTTGGATTTGATATTTATAAATTTATGAATGCTTAGGGCCCAATATGGTTGTTAGATGCAACCTGGGTGGTAACATATTCGGTATTATACAGTAATGGGTAGGCCAGTCTTGCCATGTAGGGGGTCCATGCGAGTCCCTCGGTACATTTTACCTAGAGATGTACTGTGACCGACGGTACCCCAGTAGCCTTGTCCTTGATGAAATCCATTCTCCAGTAAGTTCCTTACAGACTTAGTTTTGCCTAAATATGTTGGAATGTGAGATGCAAGCATTTCAGCTGTGTTCAATATCTATTTTAGACCCTATATTACGATATCGCTGGTTTTTCTTCTGAATTGTTTTAGTTATCATAAGGTAAAAATCTATTTGTATTTATGTGCGGTGAGGTCTTACGAGAAACCTTTATTTATTGAAAAGAGTTTATAAGTAAAATAATTCAGTTGTTTGGAGTTTACTCACACTAGACCCATGTCTGACTTGGAGTTTTTCTTTCTTTCCCTAGAACTCTTGGATACTCAAATTTGTATAAGTAACCAAGTAGTTAGGTTCTTATGGATGCATTTTGGAGGAGCTGGGAGTAGGTAGCTTCGGCATTAGCTAGTTATCTATGTTATTCCTGATGTGTATGTGTATTTTGTATCAGCATTATGGGCATGCGATTATAACTGTCCCTGGCTGAAGTTGATACCGGTGTAACTCTGATGTTCATTTTGGGAATGATACTATGTACTATCTTATATTGACTATTATATGTGACTGCCTTGCACTTTGAGATTTGTGTTTTTGTTTCTTCCTGTCTTTTCTTTTCTTTTTACCCCAACGGCTTGTCTTTCGGACACCTAAATGATCGACACATGAATATTGTGTATGTATTAAGTGTCATCTTTAGGAGTAAGGAAAGGCAGATCATTATAGCAAACATTCCAAAATAAGCTTTATAGAACATTCTCCATTATTACTTATGTATTTCCCAAGAAATTCATAAATAATAACATTATTAAAATTTTCCAATTACTTCCATTTTATTTTATTCAAACATTGGTATTTACGCACATCACACAAAGACTATAAATAATTACATCGGTTATTTATTTATCTTATTTTATCATTATTATGTAATTTCACTTATTTTATTTTAATGAATAATATTCATATTTTAAATTCATAATTAATTACAATTAAAGATCCAATAATACAATAATTAACATTAAACAATCAACCTAATGCTCCGCATATCCAAAATGTCCAAAATATTAAACAACTTCATCATATCACATCACAGATCAATAATTATAATTTCCATCAAGAGATATCTATTTTATAATTTAAATCCAATTAATTAAATTAAGTAAACCATACCAATGCACTTTTTCCAACAAACTTCAAACTTAGCAAATCCAGTGGAATATTGTCCAGAAATTCTGCATGAGTCCAACGGAATAAACCGCACGTAAATTGGAGTTCGTATGTATAAGATACCATGATTAGAAGATATTTGATTTTGTTTACTTTAATAATTAATAAAAATAATGCACGTTACTTGCTTTCTTCCAAATGCTCGTTACTATTTCTTCAATGCATTGCCGAACCCACCAAACTTTCTTTTGACCATGCCTTTACCGTTAATTGCTCTTCCACCAGGCTACTGTTCGACCAGCGACCACCACCATTGGACTCGGTGCCGTGAGCTCCACCTTACCGGTCCCATTCGAATACCCAGAATGCCACCACCTGGAATCCATCAACCCCATTGTCGATTGCTTCCATGGTCAAATTTGACCAATTAGGGTGCTTATTTCCAAAATTGAAGCCACATCCGAGTTCCTCTGGTCGATCTTCTCAATACCCATAAGTCAATTTCTTTGATTAATGCCCAAGTTGAAAGTGCCCAAATCGATGCTTAGGTTTTCACCGATGCTCAGTTTGACCATGAATTCTGACCTCCTTTCTGACCTCCTCGAGCGTCATGCTAAAAAATGAATGCATCCCGTTTGCTCCTTTAATCGAGTACTTTCCAAGAATATATAATTCGGTGGATAGTGGACAATTTGATTTTAAAATTAGTTGGTAATTAGTAAAGAGTGATTAATGATAATTTCCATCAACATATGAGACTTAGATCTGAAAGAAAATGAAGTGGAATTAGATGGTGGCTCCTAGGTTTTCACCATAATGAGCTATTTATAGGCAAAAAGAAAACCAGTAGGGCCAAAGCAGTCACAAAAGCCCGAAAATCTGTTTTCGACCCCGAACGAAGATATATCATCCTATACATCGAAATATACGTTTTTGATATTTCTAAACCCAATAGGACCATCAAAAACCCCAAAAAGACAATTTTACAATAATTTATCTTTTCCATCAAATTTTTATTTTAAACAATTATTTAAAAAAATTAATAATAAATATGTCAAATCTGTAGGTCGTTACATGAACCCGCTTCTTCATACAAAATTGCAGGCCCTTCTATTTCTTTCAAAGCTTCGGGACATTCATATTTCAAAAATAATGAAATCTTTGATAACTAGATGACTGCCTTCCTCAATCTGCTATCCCTTTCCATGCCTAAAAATGTGAAATCAATCTTTAAGTTAAATGCAACTATAACTTCGATTAACTAATCAACAAGAGAATTAAGTTGGAAAGCCCTAGTGGAATAAAATTGCATTAATCCTAATTGATCTTCGGGTTCTTTTACCTCATTGATAAGGGTTTCAACTGTAGAGGGTGGATAAAAAATGTGTTGTAAGGAAACTAGGAGGTACTTCTTGAAGTTTCTCTCCTTGCGACGAATGATGTTAAGAGAGTCAACATAGTCAATCTGAACCGATAAGGCCCTTTTACAAGTTTTGTTTGCACCCATTAGTTAAGAAATTTTACCGTTCGCCTCCTTAATGTCATTCTCAAGAACCTTGATGTTCATTATAAGCTCGTTCTTCTAACGTTCCAGTGTTCTAATTTATAACCGTTGCTTTAAAAATGTCTCGGTAAATTTCTCAATCCATTGATCCTTAACCTTTTCAACGCACTCTAGTTTAAAGGCTCTACTCGGTCTCGCAAGTTCCCCTGATTTATCTACTTAAGGAGAATTAGATGCACCATGGCTATGAGCTGAGCAACCTCAATATGAGAAAGTAAGACGTGGTGATTCCCTTTTTGAAGATTCAACTAGAGCAAGGGTAGGCAATTTTTTTTCACCTTCGTATAATATGAGTTTGTACGATTGAATTCGTTTTTATATTTCATCCCTTCAATCTCTAAGTCAAAAATGCATTGATTTAAATGAGAAATCTTCATATCGAACTCCAAATGCCGTTAGGAATCAGTACATGAACCAAGATTTTCAGTCAATATAGCAATTTCGACATCATTCTATGAAACTCTCTCCTCAAGATCAGCTACTTTTCCTGAGTGGATTTTAAAAGAGATTTTATATTAATGTATTTCTCATACCACTTATTGGCTTCATTGCTATTATGATTATAGAACCAAATATAGAACGAGAGGATCGTTCTTTCAGTGTTGTCGTTAGCTTGGCCTGAATATTCTCAAGGCATTGATGAAGATCGAGAGCATAAATACATAAGGCCAATCCTTTTCCCTAATTTAGAAAATAAATAATAGCAAATTTTCAATAAAAAAGAAAGACAAAAAAATTTTCATTGAACAACAATAAAGCACTAATAAAAGCTATTACATCTCAAAGAGATAACAATAATAGAAGCTATAGCATAATTAGTTTTTAAAGTTAGAAAGGACATTCCGAATCTTCTAAAAAGCGGAAGGCAAAATAGAAAACGTTGCACTAAATGGAGCATCAGTGCCATGAGAAGTATTGACTGGTGAAAACCCAGGATAGTCTCATTCTTTAGGAGGGGGCTAAGTCTACTACATATTAAGTTGGCATAGTTAGTCTGAATTTCATGGAGAAACTGTTCCTTATGGCTACCTAAGAAATTGAAATCTTTGTCCAAAATTGGGTGTACAATTGATGAAGCATACGAAGGAAGCATTATTTTGCAAGGCGAGATTTGCTAAACAAAGGGATATTATCTCTGAAAGTCCTTTTTAATCTAACCTATTTTCTTAAGTTATCTCTTAACATGGGAGAGGATGAGTAAATAGGAATATATTTAGAAACCTGCATATTGACAATAAATATATTAAAATAGGAAGTCCAAAATACCATTACAAATTCAGCTTAGCAGCAAAAGATAATTAGTTTACAACATCACAAAGGCTCATATCAGGTGATTTTTATCAAGAGCGGGTAGATTAGTTTTAATAAATTCTGTTTTATCAGCTCTCCCAATCTATTGGATGTCTATGCATTTATTTCCAGATTGGGTGATAGATAAAATAGACAAAATTAGAAGGGATTTCCTATGGAGTGGGGAAAATTCTAATAGTTGCATTAAATGTTTAGTAAATTGGGAAACAGTTTGTAAATCTAAAAAGGATGGTGGTTTAGGAGTCATTGATTTGCGTAATATGAATTTGTCCTTACTAGGTAAATGGTTATGGAAGTTTAAGGATATAAATGATAAAGCTACTTGGAAAGAGATCATTTCTAAATATTACTGTAATGGTAGTAACAATTTATATCAAATTACTTCTCCAGTCATTCAAAAGATGTCTAATTTTTGGAAATCTATTTTAAAATGTCATGCGATTTTTAACCTAGGTACTAATTCAATAGTTCATTCTGGTAATTGTACTTCTTTCTGGCATGACCATTGGATTTCCATTTTACCACTTAGGATAGAGTTTAAAGAGCTTTATGAAATCTGTAATTTTAAGTATGCTTTAATTATTGAAGTTTTTTCTCCCGAAAATGACCCTCCTTGGAATTTTAGTTTTAACAGAATTTTAGTAGGTTCAACCCTTAGGCAGCTTTCTTTGCTTTATGTTAGATTAAATCTTTATAATATTGATAATAATAATGATATTATTAGATGGGAATGAGATAAGAGTAAGAAATATACTTCTAATTCATTCTATAGATTTATCAACTTTTTGGGTATAACTAACAACTCTTTTAAATTTATTTGGAAATCTAATGGTCCTCCTAAATCTAAAATTCACATGTGGTTAATACTGCATGGAAAACTTAACACTATAGAACTTTTAAAGACAAAAAATATATTCAAAACGATAATAAATGTTATTTTTGTAATCTGCATTTTGAAGATATTAAACATATATACTATGATTGTATGGATACTTATCACATTCTAAATAATACTCTTAAATTTTTTAACTTTAATATAATAACTAAAATTTTAGATTGCGAATTCTATTGGAATAATTTTAGATTTAGGTTCAAAAAGAATATTAGATTCTTACTTGACACTTTATTCATTATTACTTGTTGGTTATTTGGTTTGAAAGAAATCAGAAATTTTTTAATAATAATAATAGTCACTTTAATAAATTGATTTTTACAATTTCTTCATTTTGTTTTAATTGGATCTCTAATCCCAATTATAAATTAGCTAAAAATAACCTATTTAAAGGGTATCTTAATAAGGTTAGTCATAATATTAATCTATATAAGCACAATAATAATATTTTTTACATTAACAATAGTAGTATTAATATTTTTTCAAACTTAAATGACGATTTCACTGTGTATCATAATTTACTTTTGATTAAAGGTCCATAAGAATATTTTAAGATTTGTTTCAATTACTGTATTAGTCATTGTCTGTATTAGTTTATAGATCTTTTAGTTCTTTAGTTTTTGGTTGCTATTGGCATTTCTTAATTAGTTTTTCTATTTGTTTTTTATTTTTCTTCCCTCTTTTCTTTATTTTGTCCAGTTAGTCTTTTTTAAGTATTTTAACTCCTACCTCATTTATACATATATATGTATATAAATTTTATATATATACATATATGTGTATCAGTCTAACTATTTTCTTAGTAATTCTTCAGACACGGGTATGGGTGATAGGGTGTTAGGTTCACTTTGCAGGTACACAGGACTATAGATTGCAGGATTCCAAATTGCAGTGAGGATCACTTACCAGCACATCTTCAGTTTTATCATGGTGGCATATTTTCAAGGAGATTCACTCTTCAGCCAGGCGTCCATTTTTACTGAGTCATCAAAGCAGAGTTTTCCTTTTAGGACCACTAGCAGTTCCACCTCAGTTTAGTTTCATCCTCATTCTTTCTGAGTCAATAGCATGGAGCTTCCTTATTAGATGGTGCCAGCTTTCCGTATCTTTGGCTTTGTGTTATTCTTTAGATTTTCGGGTACTCCTAGCACCATAATATTGGGCGGTAGCCATGCCGGAGCTCGATATTAGGGTGTAATGGGCGGTGGCCTTGCTGGAGCTCATTATAGGGGTACTTGAGTTCTTATATTTTGATACATGTACTTAGACTAGCTACCTATCAGGCATGTTGGTAGCACCTTGCTTTGTGTTATATATATAGTTGCATGTGTGCTCTCCTCTGTTTCTAAAGGATCACACATTTCTCTCAAAAAACATCGCAAAGGCTCATAAAGAACAGATCTTTATAATACTCGATAACAAATCTATCCTTGTTAAATTTAACCTTATCAAGATGAATGGAATCGATAGTTAAATGCTTGGTGAGAACCCTAGGCAAGTTCCAACACTCCTCAAGGTGAGGGTTAGATCCATGTAAATCCAAATATCCTCTATGAAGGCGTCTAATCCGTCCTCCATAACCGTCACCCAGGAAAGAAAAGTGGGGTCATGGAAAATCGAGCATATACATGATATAGGCACTCCATAAGTGTAGCTCTGTCCTTAATTAACATCTTAAAGAGTATGGTCAGTTATTCAATTTCCTTATAAATATTATCCTAGTGAAAGCATGACTTCCAAAGGAGAGACGCAACCTTTTTATTCTTGAAATCCTCAAGATACTTGAGATGTTTTAAAATTATCATAATTCTCATTCGATTCGTTCAAATCTTTGCATAGTCTTTCTCTTTCTCTGTTAAGTCTTAAAATTTCCTTTTTCTTTTTATCTAGAATATACTTTATGTAATTTCTATTCATTTTCCTACACTGATGTTAAATCATGTTAATAATCTTCGATTGTGCATGCAGAACATAAATAACATGTAAAATGAGAAAATTACCTATGGAGGAGTAATGGTGGTTCTAGGTCAGAAGGATCGAATAAAGGGAGCATTAGAAGGAGTTTGAGCTTCAAGAGGAGGTTGAGCCTCAACAGGGTTGACCTATCTCACCAGATTCGAAAGGTGTTGACTTAGAAGGGGAATGTCTAGAAGGATGGGATGATTTATACACACCCTTAGTAGCTTCCAAAGAAGGGAAGTCTAATGTATATGTTGAACCTTCAAAGGCTCCAGAATCGCCTTAACCTGGGCTACCATTCCCATCCCCTCTTGGAAATTCCATCCTTGAAGGACTATCACTACCATTATCGTCATCGTCGTCATCACTATCCTCTTTTGCTTTGTTAGCTCCTTCACCCCCAGTCCCTCATCGTTATCACCTATAGGTATATCATCAAAAGCTAAGAAATTGGCAGGATCAATGATGTCTTCTCCCACAATCTCATAGCAGTCACCAAGAATATGCCCTAATCAAATATCAAATCTTCTCTTATAGTCTACCCCTAACTTATCAAATGAGGTAAAAGCCATGTCTAGACACCGGTCATCGTTATCCTTATAGATGGTAAGAAAGACCGCTTAAGTACATTGTTCTTTCCATCAGGAAGGGGATCGCTCAAAAAGGACGAGACCTTGGATTTCATGGCGTAAAGAGATGACTTACACTTGCCAATGGTAAGGTTTTTTTTGTCCAAATCCTTCTCTAAGTCAGGAACCCTTGCCAAGGATGTTCTAAGAATGGAATTCTCTAATTGAACTCGAGAAAGTTTGTCCTTCGAAGATTTTTCTTTCTCCTCCAACTTGCCATGTCTTTTGAGTTTCTCGTCTAATTACTATTCCCCTTATTCCAGCTTCTGAGACCTATCCTTTTCTAGTTCCAACGATGTTGTGATTGCCTTTTTCTCAAAAGATAGCGACTCATTGGTAGTAAAGAGATCACTAAGTTGAATCTCAAGGGTGGACACTTTTTCAAAAAATAAGGAATTCAATTCTTATTGTAACAATCCGCAAATATATCACTTAATAAATTTATTGGAGATTAAAAAGATTTAATAACTATTTTAATAATTTTGATAAACTATTTTAAATAGTTATAAAGTAATAATCTATCATTAATTTTATAAATATATATATGTATACACACACACACACTTGATTTGAAATCATAAGAAAAGAAAAGAAAAGAAAAGAATTAGTTTCGCTTTATCGATATAATAACAATTTTTGTAAATAATTATTAATATCAATTTATATGGTTTTATTAATAAAATATGATCATTTTAATTAATTAATGATGATGAGAAATTTATTACCATATTTTGTTTACATTTATATGTAAATTAGTTTATAAGTAAAAATGTGATTGGGAACCGGTTTCCCGATTTTCAATGGTTTGACAAACAAAAGTTGTTCAAAGTCGTTAAAACGTTGTTTATTCTCTTGTGTGCATTAATGCACATGTATATACATGTCACATGCACTCATGAACATATATACACACACATATAACATATATACTTTTATAAATGGACATATATAACAAAATATCTAAGATATTTTCACAAACTTTATCCTTAAGCTTCCTTAAGTCAATACACATGGCTTAGAAGTGAAATAAAGTGATGGATCACATAGGGGGGAAGGACAAACATGTGTAAGGTGATGTAGATGGTAATAATGGTGGTGCATGTGAAGGTGATGCAGATGATGATGTATATGTAGATATTTTTGTACCTCTTCTTAGCCTATAAATACCACACCTCTTTTCTTCCATTTCACAACACTTATTCTTAATTTCTAAGCTCTTTTATCTCCTCTTTCATGGCTTCTCATGTTAATAAATAATGCTAAAATATTTCTCAAAAGAAATTTAATTATAATATATACATATATACACACACACACACGTAAGCATCTAAAACTATTCCAAAACTCCACTCTTTCGCTCTACCATCCATGGCCTCTCTTCTACCATCAAAAGGCCGAGCCTTCCTCTTCTCCAACCCTAGGTTTTGAGTCTCCTAGTCAAGGCTAAGCCCTCCAAAGTCAAGAACCCAAGTGATCGTGAGCTTTAAAATTGAAATAACGGAGCTATAGCAAATCTTTAGTTAATCGTTTAAACCCAATATGAGAAACTCCTAAACTATACTATTTGATGCTATTGGATTTTATATATGTTTGATTATGATTATTGATGATGGTTTTTAATATGAATGTTGAATATATATGCAAGTCACGGAAATACACGTCGATAAGCACAAAGGAAATCACTTTTCTTTATTAAATGAATTGGTGTATATGGGATGTTAAACCTCTTTAAAAAGGTTTTAAAATGAGTTTGAAAAGTTTTATAAACATATGAAAATGTTTTGATGAAGTTTGAAAGGTAAATGAAAATTTAATCAAAATTAGGCGCGTCGCGTAATGGTAGTTCGCGATTTCGCGCCATAAAGGTCAAACGAGTGTATAGAATGGAATATAGCTCAAAATTCTTCGAGATAAGAATCTTCCAAACTATTATATCCATAGTTTTCCAACAAAAAAAGAAAATTGAGATTTCGTGAAGTAAATTTTGAAATATGAGTAAAACAAAATTTTAGAAAAATCGCAGTTTTGCAGTTCAGAATGCAGAAAAGGATTTCTTTAAAAATGATATTCTAATATTGTTTAAAAATATTTTAAAATGTTTTAAAAGTGATTTGAGTTATAAAATAAATTTCCAAATGATAAAAAGTCGTTTTGATTAATATAGCTTACAAAACACTTTCCGCGGCACTTTTCTACAGCACTTTTGTATAACTTTTGAAATATAGCCTTAAACGCAACCGTTCTTTTCCAAATCTTTTGTAAATGTTTTCAAATGATTTACAAATTATTTTAAAAATGATTTGAAGAATTTATGGAATGGTTAAATGATTAATTATTTAGAGTCGATCAAATAACTTGACCGCCTTATGGGTGTCAGAGAGATAATGTCTAGGCATGGGTTGGAAAACCAGTTTCCTGCTCTCCTTGGCTATCCGGTCTGGCCCGATGGATGGGATAGTAAATTTGATTTACTCGGATCAAAAAATTTCAATGTATAAAGGATATAATTTTCCAAATATAAATAACTTGGATTTTATGAGGATAATCTTCTTGTGCTCGGCGTTAAAGCCCGAAGAGGGAACTCGTACTATTCATGGAATTTAAATGGTGATTTTGCCATTATTCTGCCCATAGTACTTGTTGAATATGGGAATTTATATTGAGTAGAATTAGATAATTCCTATATATACTGCTCGCTTTTTACTTGTTTAGGATTAACATCCTAGATAACATGGTTTTAACTCAATCAAAATTTTAGATTTTGAATTAAGAAATCTATGTTAAGATTTAAATGAAATCATTTGAAATTATTCCAAGATTTAAAAGGGTTTTAATTAATTAAAGAATTTGATAAGAGATGATTAATGATTCCGTATATACCGGAAAGAATGTTTTAGAAATTTATATTTCCAGAAGATATTTTGATAAAAAGAAATAATCAATCAAAGAATAATTCCTTATTCACTTAACATCTTTTTATCGTTGATTGGTTCGAAGGAATCGGGGTCGGATTTGGATGATTCCTATCCGAAGACCACTTCGAACCAATTTACGTATTCGAAGTGAAGATATGGATATGATTTGGAAGATGGAATGTTGGGCTGCTTGTCACTAACCCTCGGGGAAATTTCCCATATCATATTATGTGGCAGTAGTTCTTCATTTAAGATCTTCGATGCAAGGACTTCTCGCTACTAATCCTAAGGGTAACTCCTGACAGGATGTGGTAGGAGAGTGCCTTCAGTTTATCCTACTCCTGGGTAACTTGAATGGACGAATGTCTGACGTTGCATTTCTAGTTACATAAATTGATCTCTATGAACGTATCATCTGTTTGGTGGAGGAGAAGGAAAATTCCCATAGCTTAACACTCTTTCTCGAGACGTACGAGCTCAGGAGTTATATGTTCGTAGAAATCAGTTGTATGACTATGGGATGACAATGTGGCATTCAAAGTGGAATGTGCTATGTGAAAGGTAATCGCTATCTCAGACCTCATTACTCGGTAATGGCTTAAACAGGGTATGTCGCAAGGCTATGTGGTTCGCAACCATTAGGGTATGGTCACCACCTTTCTAGATTACTCTCTATATGTCGAGTATGTGGTGTATGCTATGGGATCCCGAATAGGTCGGTTACGATCGGGGTGATGTCATACTCAGTTCTATCCAGGCCATGCATGAGTGCCAAATAGGGATAGGCCGGTCTTGCCAAATGCGGATTGTTTGTGTATCCACGGTACATTCCTCTAGAGATGTACTGTACGGAAGGTAGTCCCTTACCTGCCATTGTATGGAAATCCATTCTCCAATAAGTACCTTCGGACTTGATTGTAAACATATTAGGCCGTTAAATTTAACCAATGTAACAATTTCGGCTATTTGAATATATTTACTTGAAAAGTGTTTTTCAAAGGATGTCTTTAAAAATAATACCTAATTATTTTACATAGCAAATGTTTTGGTTTTCATAAGGTAAAAACCCGTTCCGTGTTTATGTGCGACGTGGTCTTATGATATACCTTTGGTTTCAAAATGTGTATTTTGAGTTTCTCACACTAGTCCCATGACTGACTTGGAGTTTATTTTCTTTTCCCTTAAACTCTGGGTGCCCTAATTTTCCTCGGGCACCCTAGTAGTTAGCTAATTAGGAGCATTTTGGCGTATTTGGAGCATGAAGCCTGAAGCATGAAGCAATTTGGATCTTTCTGTTATTACCACCACCTTCCGCTATGTTTGTATTATGTATATGTTTCTACCAGCACCTGTAGGGATAGGCCGTTATAACTATCCCAACTGGGTTAGTACTTATCATGACTCTGATATCTCACTTTGAGAGTGATTATATGTACTACCTTTATGATTTCCACTTGTTAAATACGATGTGAGATTCTGTTATTGTTCTATCTTCTATCTTTATTTTCTTTTACCCCATGATAATCTGCCACTCCGGTGCTTGGATTTGCTGCACGTGAATACCGAGGATGTATTAGTATCAATTTCTAAGGGTCAAGGAGGTGGGTCGTCACACTTATATCCGGAACGTGTCTTGAGAAGAAGATGCTCATGGCCGTTGAAAATCAAATAAATGATGACCAATCTAAAAAAATGAACAACACAAAATTAAAAACTAAGGAATAAACTGAAATTAGTACTTATGTTGTGGTAAGGCAAGGGAACTTCACCTGAATAAAATGTTGTAAATGACTTTCCAAAGATTCCACAGAAAAAGAAGTAGTGTCAAAAGGGCTCGGCAAAGTGAATACAAAAGAATGTAAAACCTTCATGAAAAACTCTACAAAGCTAGTAGAATGAAAAGATCCAGACCCAGAGAGAGGGGGAGGGATGTCTTTGTTTGCACAAAAAATGGACAAACACCTCAAAGTTGTATGGTTTAGTAGATCTTATGTTGTTCTTAGTGATTTGAGTGATTTATGCAAATATATGAAAAGCAGGGGCTAAACTGTAAAAAGACACGCAAATTTATAGTGGTTCAGCCAGAATGTGCCTACATCCACTTTATATGTTATTTCTCTTCTCTTGTTTTGATTACAAGTACAAAGCTTTGATACAAGTAAAAGAAAGTTGTTTGAAAGTTCTCTCCGTGCTTGAGCTCTCAAACTTGTCCTCCATTGTTGTACCCCTGCCCCTCTATTTATAGAGTGAGGCGGGGGGTAGGGGTCTTGGAGGTATAGAGCAGCTGGCGGGCCTGGGCTGACATAATCTGGCCTGGTGGATCTGGTCCAGTTTCCTTTGGCTCGGTGGTGAGATGAGTGGTCTGGTTGCTTCGTTCGGTGGAGACTTCGTTCGGTGGAGGCTTCACTCGGTGGAGAGGTTTGGACCGGTGGGGAGTTGGTCCGGTATAAGCTGGTCCGGTAGAGGTTCGTCAGGAGTTGGTTCGGTAGTGAGGGCGCAGCTTGGTCCGGCAGGCATGGGAGGTAAGTGGACCGGTGGAGCCTGGTTCGGTGGTAGGTGTTAGGGAAGGTACCCAACAATTGCCCCCCAAAGTAGGGCATATTCCCGAATATGGCGTGCTTTGTTTTATGTAGCCTTGATATTTTCATTCGGTTCTTGGGTGCCGAACCAGATGGTCCGGTCGTGCCTTTTCGTCTATAAGTAGGGACCGTACGCCTTTGTTATTCCCTACCAACCGAATTAAACTCATGTCTTTGCCGGACCAAGTCCTTACTTTTGCCGAATCAAACGCGTTAGCCGAATCAACTTCCTTACTTTCACCGAATCAAACGTGTTAGCCGAATCAACTTCCTTACTTTCACCGAATCAGGTGAGATCCTTTCTATGTTGGCCGAATGAGTTTTTTTTTTACCGAATGGACTTAGGGACTCTGAGTGCCGAATGGAGTCATATGCCCGTATAACCGGATGAAGTTGGGAAAACCGAATGAAACTGATACCGAATGAACTTTTATACTGTACTACCGAATGAACTTCTACGACTTGAATCATGAGCGAAATTCCAGACTGCACACACTCGCTCCTTTACTTCCTCTATTCTAATGACGCACTTCTTTGTGTTTGCAGATAAATGTCTCGAAAAGCAGAAACTCGATCAGATAAAAGGAGGTCTCAGGGCAAAGGAGAATCTTCCGCAGTGCCCCCTGCTCAGCCAGGACCGGAACGTCACGGATCTACCCCGAGATCACTAGTGGACGGGTACGGCCCTCAGGAGCTTCTGAACTCCCCGCCTGATTGCTTTCCCAGCTCCCTCAAGGAGGAGCAGCTTGATGTCATCTCCCGTTCTTTTGGAATCGATAGAGCGCGCATACTGTTGCCAGGGAGAGAAGTTATGCCATATGATCCTCCCGAAGGGTGCTTTGCCTACAGCAGATACCACTGCATGTGTGGTGCCATTCCGCCTCTTAATGCTTGGGTAGCCAGCTTCCTCACATATCTAAAGGTGGCCCCATTCCAGCTTCAACCCAACTCCTATGCTATACTGGTGAGCCTCTTCGTCATCTTCCAGAGGAAGTATGGTCGTGCTCCTTCCAACCGGGAGATCCGTTACTTGTATAATCTGAGGGGCTATAAGAAGGGGTCCCCATACATCAGCTTGGAGTCAGCTGTGACCTTCAAGCCGGTCTTGGATCTGTATTCCAAATTCAGCATGTTCAAGAAGGAGTGGTTCTTCGTCAGGGACGACTCTGTTTCTATTCGGCATTTTACTTCTGGATGTAAGTCGATGCTTTATTTATAATTTCCATTCTGGTTGCGATGCTTCTTCTCATACATTTTCATTTTTGCTAGCGACAGGTGGCTTTGCAGTTGTGGAGATTGATCGCCTGGTTCAGACGGCGGTTGAGATAGAAGTTATCCCCGGGAGAGATAGATCAGCTGCCTACCTGATCAGAAACGCGACCCTTCTGGAGTGTAACTTGATCCTTCCACAGCAGTCAGTAGTCAAGCTGAGGGAAACGGCGGAGGAGAGGGCGGCTGCTCAGGCTAAGGGAGGTGTCACGATAGAGAGTGGCAAGAGAAAACCTTTCACAAAACCTCCAGCCGTCGGAGGTAAGAAACTTAAGAAGTCGGACGGTCCTTCCCCCAGCAATTGTCCACTTACCCAGGGGGAGGAAGACGTAGAGGAGGAAAGAGGTGAGGGTGGAGATGGTCGGGAAGGTGATGATGGTGGCGATGGCATCGGGGCCTTGCTTCCTGGGCAGGCAGGCGAGATTCAGGAGTGGACGGATGATGCATTCCGTCAGGCTTTTGAGGGGCTGGACGGAGAAACGGCTTTGGTAGAGAAATCCGGGAAAGTTGACAAGGCCGGGACCGGTGCAAGCAAATCTTCTCAGACTACTCCAGCCAAGGTGGCTCTGACGACTCAAGGTGAACTTTTGACTCCTGCAGGCTCCATTTATGATAGGGACTTAGGAATATTTTATGATCCGCTCCCGTCCTGGAATGAAATCCAGGACTCATTGCAGTATCCTACTCCTCCCCAGGGTTTGTATAACAGATGTGGTTCCTTTCTTCTTTTAACTTTTAATTTACCGCGTTTCTTGAATTATGGATCAATGTAGGCTTGTGTCACTTGTTCTTTATATCAGGAGCAGGTAAAACGGCCAAGGCCTTAGACCTTCGGCACATGCTTGAACAATACAAGCTCTCCAAAGCTTCCGCCAAGCCGAAGACTCCGACCCACCATTCCGGGGATGTAGTCGACTACCGTCCTCTTCTCGGGGTTATTGAAGAGGGTATTCAGAAGAGAAAGAGGAGTCATCCCTTATCCGAACCTTCACTCGGTCCCCAGCCCCCAATTCAGCCCCTTCATGATATCACAAAGGAGGATACTGAGTTCGCACTCTCTCCGCACCTGTCTGAAAATCCTACCGTCACTCGGATTGATCGTCCTGACTTGGTTCGTAATCCATTTGCGGGTCATCCTGACCTGGATCCAAGTTCCCATGATATTACTTTTGACGAGGTTACCGGTGAGCACCTTCTTCCCCGCAATCCCATGGTACGGGTGCTTGATGAGGCTAAGTCCTTAGATCTCGATTTACTTACTACTCGGATAATTACCATGGGAGACGAGGCCAAGGCTAATTTTGATCGGGTGGCGGAGGAGACTAGGAAGCTGATGGGGCATCATGCCCGGCTGGTTAAGGCTGGAGAGGAGATTGGGAGTGCCAACATCCGACTACGATTGGTGGTTTCGGATCAGGCCAAACAGCTCGCTGATCAGGCCATTCAGATTTCTCAGCATGAGGCTGCTTCTGGACGACTAAAGAAAACCATGGAAGAGGACAGCCGGGCCGAACTGCGGAAAATGGAAGCTACTTGCAAAGAACGGATCGACATGGCTATTACCACGATGGACGAGGTTCGGAAAGCGGATCTTGAGCAGGTAGAGGAGTTGTCCGGGAAACTTGAGGCTGCAGAGCTTGCTCAAGCCAAGTTGAGGGAGGAGATGGAGGCAATGCGGGAATCCCTTCTGGTTGACTGCTCGAGATACCGATCAGAGAGAGATGCTGCCGTTGAAAGGTTATCGGCTTCCGAGGCCCGGATGAGGGAGTTTGAGGAGAATGAGGGGATGATGGACGAAATGCTTCAGGACATGTACTTCCGAACCTGGAAGCAGGGCAACCTATCCTGGATGGATGATTATCCTAGGGTCATGGCTAAGATCTATCTTCGGGCTCTGGAGGAGGCCAAGGCCGATGCGGATAAAGATGGTGGCGTGGCCTTCAGCATGGATGTGGTCACTGCCCAGTTTGCCAAGGGGGAGAAGGTGGCGGTGAAGGAGGGTATACGGTTGCTTGCTGCTGAGGAGGCAGGGGTGCAAGTAGATGATGAGGACCAGGATGGCCAAGAAGCAGATGTTGGTAAGTCTTCCTTTTTAGTTTCCCCATTAACTTGGTTGCTTCTCACTAATGAATCCCTTCTCTGTCTGGACAGGTGGGCAACAGGACAAGGAAAAAACTCCAATGCAGTCGGCCTCTTGATTATACCTGGAAAAACTCCTTTTGTGGACTTGACAGGGTTGTAGATGTTAGTCTTAAAACAGTAAAGTAGCTTTTAGGTTGTATTATTTTGCTACTTGTAATAAATAGCTCTATTCTTGATGTGTAATTCTTTAACTTAAGCTGATTTTGTCGTCTTCTGAATGTTTGTTGCTATTTTGACATGTCGTATGAGAAATATAGCTATGTATATTCTTGTAATTGAATTGTGTTTGATGTCAGGTTCTGGTTTTAAAACATAATTTCATGACTTGCAATATTAGCGTGTGGTGTGAACAAATTATAGTCATGTATTTGTACACAAAAGAAGAAAATACCGCCTTTCATGTTTTAATCGTAGATGGCAGTTTTGAATATCTTGTATGACCGAGCATGGAACGCAGTCGAATGCCCTGCCATCCAATTGTGAGTCCCTACACCCATTGGTGAGTATCTCCTACTCTGCATCCTGTACTTTAGGGACTGTTATAGAGGATAGGAGAAAATCTTTTTAAGTAAAATTGAAATATGTGAAAAAGTAAAACTTCCAATCACGGAAGGCCTTCGATGTGCTTAAGTTCATGGCAAACGGGTTTTGTAGTCACTTTCCCTAGCTGTGGGTCTTGGAGACATTTGACACCCATCTTACGCCTCCGCGGGGAGTTAATTCTTTTTTACCACAGCCGCACTTAAGACACATCGGAGCCGAGATCGCGCACAGTAACTACCCGGGCCATTATGGCCCGTAATCGTGGGTATTATTCGATTTACTGTGGCCGGCTAGCGTGGGTGCCGATCGTCAACTGTGAACTGCCCCTGGCTGGCCACACCTTATATTGGGGCTTATAGTCGGTTCACAGTTGTCGGCGAGCCTAACGCCGTAATGAGCTGCCTCGGCTATAGTCGGTCTTCTCGGTGGCTTATAATCGGCTCATTACAGTTGGCTTTAAGGGCCGTCGCGAGCAATGAGTTAACCCGCAGCAGAGGGATGCTGGAGCAAAAGTGTCTCATTGGCGAGGGCATAGATTCGCATAGTACCTGTTAGATTTTGCCCAGGTGAAGTTGCGCCGTGGAGTGCTTTGAGTGGAAATGCTATACGCATAGGATTTTGTTCAACAGAAAAGGATAAAGTTAACAAGTAGCCAAGATATAAAGGAACAAGTTAAAAAAGAGACAAGGTATTTTAAAGTGGTTCGGCATGAAAAGGCCTACGTCCACTGATTCTCTTTGTTAATTCACTTCATATGGGCAGTACAAGTTAAGAAAAGTATCGACGGAGGTGCTGGATGTTCCATGCCCTCTAGAACACCTCTCCGTCCACTGTTGACAAAATATAAGCTCCATTGTGGAGATCTTTATGAATTACATATGGTCCATCCCAGATTGGGTCTAGTGCTTCGGGGCGAGGGAAGATTCACTTGAGGACAAGATCCCCTTCTTGTAAGGTACGATGCTTGACTTTGGAGTTGTATTGTGCTGCCACTTTCTGCTTGTGGGCTGCTATTTTAAGGACTGCATCATTTCTTCTCTCCTCAACTAGATCCAAAGACATGTGGAGGAGTTCTTCATTCTCTTTTGGGTTATAGTGGATCCTACGGTGGGAAGGCACAATGGTTTCAACTGGGAGCATAGCCTCCGATCCGTATGCCAAAGAGAAAGGAGTGTGCCCCGTTGATGTTTTGAAAGATGTGCGGTAGGCCCATAGTGCCGTAGGGAGTTCATCCACCCAAGCGCCCTTTGACTTTTCAAGCTTCTTTTTGATCAGAGTTTTTATAATTTTGTTGACTGCTTCGACTTGTCCGTTTGCCTGGGGATATGCTACGGATGAGAAGCTTTTATGAATTCTGTGCTCTCGGCACCAGTTGGCGAATTCCTCGCTATCAAACTGAAGTCTATTGTCTGATATGATTTTGAGTGGGACTCCGTACCTGCATAGAACATTTTTGATAAAGAAGTTAATAACTTTTGCTGAAGATACTTTATTCAGAGGTTCCGCTTCCACCCATTTGGTGAAATAATCAACTGCCACTATAGCATATTTGGCCCCGCCTCGGCCCATCGGTAGCTCGCCGATTAAGTCAATTCCCCATATTGCGAAGGGCCAAGGGCTGGTCATTTGAGTAATCTCAGTTGTTGGTAGCCGCGGAATCTTAGCAAATTTTTGGCATCTGTCACACTTTTTGACGAAATCTAAGGCGTCCTTGCTTAAGGTGGGCCAGAAATATCCGTATCGGAGTATCTTTTTTGCTAATGTTTGCCCTCCGGTGTGATCTCCGCAGCTCCCCTGATGGATGTTGGATAAGATTTCCTTGGCTTCCCTCCCAGCGACACACCTTAATAACGGGTTAGAGAACCCGCGCCGATAGAGGATGTCTTCTTGTATTGTGTAGCGGGATGCTTTCCTCAAGATTTTCTTGACTTCGTTACGCCCGTTGGGTTGTGTGCCACTTTGTAGGTAGTCTCGGATGGGAGTCATCCAAGTTGCTTCTTCGGTTGTAGCTATCAGATTCACTTGCTCAAAACTTGGGGCCAGTTGCTTTGAGATGGTTACTGCCCCGAAGATGGTGATGTCTCTCACACTTGCTTGCTTTGCCAATTCGTCAGCCTCTCGGTTCTCTTCCCGAGGGATGTGTTTGACTAAGTAGTGGTCCAATCGGCTGAGAAGTAACTTGGTCTTCTTTAGATATGCTATGAGTCGTTCTTCTCGAGCTTGGAATTCTCCTAGTATTTGATTAACAATAAGTTGAGAATCGCTATGAAGACACAAAGAATTGGCTCCGATTTCTATGGCAATTTCTAGTCCGGCTATCACTGCTTCATATTCTGCATCGTTGTTGGTGGCAGCGAACTCCAACCTTATAGCATAGTGCAATTTGTTTCCCCTGGGAGTGATTATTACCACACCTGCCCCCAAGCCTTGTTCGTTTGATGCACCATCCACAAAGAGATTCCACTTGATATCTTCTGCTATTTCCAATTTCTCCTTATCTTCGTTGGTAGTGAATTCTGCAATGAAATCAGCCATGGCTTGTCCCTTGATGGCGGTGCGAGGGTGATAGGTGATATCATACTGACTTAGTTCAATGCACCATTTAAGTAGTCGCCCAGAAGTGTCGGGACGATGGAGTACCTGCCTCAGTGGTTGATCAGTTAGAACTTTGATGGAATGGGACTGGAAGTAATGACGCAGCTTTCGTGATGTGATTAGTAAACAGTATGCTAGCTTCTCAAGTTTAGGATATCTGACTTCTGCACCAGTAAACCTTTTGCTGACGAAGTAAACTGGCCGCTGCGTGCGGTTGTCTTCCCTTACCAAGGCTGCGCTTAGGGCGTGAGATGACACAGCAAGGTATAGGTATAATTCTTCGCCTTCGCTTGGAGTCGAGAGTACCGATGGTTTCTGGAGGTGTTCGATTAGGTTAAGGAAAGCGGTTAAGCATTCGTCAGTCCATTCGAACTTTCCCTTGTCTTTCTTTAGGGCTTCGAAAAAGGGGACGCACTTGTCCGTCGCCTTGGAGATGAATCGGCTTAGAGCGGCCACTTTTCCATTCAAACTTTGCATTTCCTTCCGAGTGGAAGGTATCTTGATATCCCTTAGCGCTCGGACTTGTTCAGGGTTTGCTTCTATCCCTCTGGCATGAACGATGAATCCTAAGAACTTTCCTGATGACACTCCGAAGGAGCATTTTAGTGGATTCAACTTCATTCCATATTTTCGAAGTACTTGAAACATCTTTCCTAGGTGGCTTACGTGATCTTTGGCTTTCCTTGACTTTACCAGCATGTCATCCACATATACTTCCATAGTTTGTCCTATTAGCCCTGCAAACATCTTGTTGACGAGGCGCTGGTAGGTGGCTCCTGCATTTTTAAGTCCGAAAGGCATTACCTTATAGCAGTATAAACCCTGGTCGGTGATGAAACTAGTGTGGTCTTGGTCGGGAGCATGCATAGGAATTTGGTTATATCCTGAGTATGCGTCCATAAAAGATAGGAGCTCGTGCCCAGCTGTGCTGTCTACAAGTTGGTCGATTCTGGGAAGTGGGAAGCAATCCTTTGGGCAGGCGTCGTTTAGGTTGGAAAAGTCAATGCAGGTTCACCACTTCCCATTAGCCTTTTTTACCAGCACCGGGTTGGCGATCCATTCCGGGTAGATAGCTTCTCGTATGAAGTCATTGGCGAGTAGATTCTTTACTTCTTCATCGAGGGCTGCTGATCGCTCTGCCCCCATACTTCTCTTTCTTTGTTTTACAGGCGCCTTGGTAGGATCAATGTTTAATACGTGGCATGCTATGTCGGGGGTGATTCCGGTCATGTCAGCGTGTGACCAAACGAATACATCCAAGTTGTGGCGGAGAAAATCGATGAGTTGTTCCTTCAACTCGACTTTTAGTTGGGACCCAATTTTCAATAGTCTACTTGAGTCATGCTTGTCTACAGATATAAACTCCATAGCCTCTGCAGGCTCGGCGGTGGCCTCCTCCTCTTTGTCCATAGGGTCTAATTCATTGAAAGGGTCGCTGGTATATCGAAGAGGAGGGGCTTTCTTTAGTTGCTATGCTTCTAGACTTTTTGTGCAGAGGGCAATCTCTACACCCTTCCCTTTATCCTTCTTGTGGTTGTTGCGAAGTTCAGTCATATAGCAGTCTCGAGCAACGTCCTGGTCTCCTTCCACTTCCCCTACTCCATTGTCTGTTGGAAATTTCATCTTTAGGCACCATGGGGCTTGGACAATTTGGAAGTCAGACAAGGCTGGTCTTCCTAAGAAGGCGTTGTAGGCCGAATGGTTTTCTATTAGCACGAATGTCTGCTTCCGTACAATGGAGCGAGGATGGCTTCCAATCTCAACAAAGAGGTCCAGTTGCCCGAGGGGCATCTTAGCATCCCCAGTGAAACCGTGTAGTGGTTTATCGCAGGGAGATACATCCTTCATTGATAGCTTCATTTTGTCGAATGCGTGTTTGAATAGGATATTTACTGAGCTTCCAGTGTCTACCAGGATTCGGTAAACTTCGGCGGGACCAAGTCGGGCAGAGATGACCATGGGATCCATGTGAGGGTACTGCCTTCCTTCTAGGTCACGCTTACCGAATTTGATGTTATTACTTTCTTTCCGCTTCGGGTGGCGCTCTTCTATAACCGAATTGACATAGTCTTTATTGTCTCTAAGCGACTTTCCGTATCTTTCCATCTCTTTCCAGCTTCTGTCTGCGATGTGCGGCCCTCCTGAGATGGTATGGACCACTATCTTCTCTTGACTAGAGCTGCTAGCGTTGCGGTTTCCTCTGTCGGCCCCCGGTGAGGGTAGCCTTGGGTTTTCATTGGCAGGAGCTGGGGTCCTGTCCTGACCTTTTACATAACGTTCCAGTTTCTTCCTTCTGATGTATTCCTCAATCATATCTCGGAGATGATGGCATTCGTTGGTATCATGCCCGTGAGATTCGTGGAAGCGGCAGAACTTTCCAGACTTCTGTGCGTTATCTGATTCCTTCTTGTATGGCGGGCGTTTGTATCTAACTTCGCCTTGGGTGGCAAGGAAGATATTTTCGACGGTCTCGTTCAAAGGAGTGTAAGTGTCGAATCTTGGTCCTGGCCGATATAGGCGCTTTTCTCCCTTCTTGCCCCCAGCATTGTCTCTGGAATCATTTCTTCGAACGTCCCTTGCCACAGCAGGGGCGTTGCCATGGGTTGTCTTATTTTTCTGTCCTGACTGCCCCTCAATGGCAGCATCCTCAAGCCTCATGTATTTCCCGGCTTCATGGAAGAAATCGGGTAAAGTAGCTGGTTTTTCTTTTGTCAACCTTCTAGCAAATTTAGTGTCCGGATGCACACCACTACAAAGGGCCATTAGGATAAGCTTCTCATCGGCATCTCGGACTGCGGCTGCTGTGGCATTGAATCTGGTTAGGTATTGCTGCAGCTTCTTTCCAAGTTTCTATTTGACGCTGGATAAGGAATAAGCGTCCTTAGGTTGCTCCACATGAATGCGGAACTGACTAATAAATTTTTCCTTCAACATTTCCCACGAGCTGATGGATCCCTGGGGTAGATGACAGAACCAGGAGGTAGCAAGATCTGCTAAGAAGAGCGAAAAGCATTTGCACAGTACTCCCTCTGTCGCCCCACTCATGAGCATATGTTGTGTGTACCTCTGTAAGTGTACAACGGGGTCGGAGGTCCCTTTGTAGGGTTCCATTGTTGGCATCTTCCATTCTCGGGGGGTGATAGCAATTTCAATATTGCGGGCGAAAGGGCTGGTTACCCTAGCGCCTATCCCTCGATGTCTTTGCTCCCATTGCACACACTCTCTGAATAAGCGTGCCATCCTTTCATCAGAATTTGGAGCAGATAGAAATGAGTTTGGTTCTGTCCTGTGGGATTGATTCCGTCCAGATGACCTGTAGGGATGGTATCGTCTATCATTCCTCATATTTTCCAGTGGCTGCCTTTGATCTTCTAGGAGCATGCTAGGGTCAGCTACAGTTGGCCCTTGCCTTGATCTTCCCCTGCCGGGTTCTGATCTAAGCACTTCCTCGGGTCCAACTTCGGGCTGGACTCTAGCTCGGCCCCGTTCACTGGCGTTTCCGTGGTTAGGTAGTATGACAGGCTCAACTACAGTTGACCTCCATCCGGTACCTCCCCCGTTGGGTTCGGTACCAATGTTTCCTCAGGCCTAACTTCGGGCTGTGCTCGGTCTCGGCTCCTACCATGGCTATTTCTGTCGTTAGCTCCTTCGAAGAAGGAAGATCTTTGTTGTCTCTGAGATTCTCCAGACTGGGACTCGCCCCATGATTCAGTGTTGCGGTTGGATTCTTCAGCGTCCCTTAAGAGTGACATGAGATAGTCCACCAAGGCTTCCTGCTGGGACGTGAAGCGGTTAGTTACTTCAACCACAACTTTGTCCAAATCTTCCCTAGTAATTGCTGTAGGCTGTTCTGTGGCAGGAGTGGTTGGGTTAGCCTGTCCTTCATTTGTTACTGTTGTTGGAGGAGGACGATTTACTTGATTCGTGACAGGTGGATCTGGAAGACTGCTGGATGCGATGTTTTTTCCTTTGTTAACATCTTTTCTCTGTTTGGGAGGCATGTTTTCCAAGTGGCGGACGATGCTGTTAGGAAAACTCGTTAAGTGGATGAAGCTGAAGCTTCGAGCTTCTACTTCTCAGTGAAAGCACCAAAAATGTTTGCACAAAAAATGGACAAACAACTCAAAGTTGTATGGTTTAGTAGATCTTATGTTGTTCTTAGTGATTTGAGTGATTTATGCAAATATATGAAAAGCAGGGGCTAAACTGTAAAAAGACACGCAAATTTATAGTGGTTCAACCAGAATGTGCCTACGTCCACTTTATATGTTATTTCTCTTCTCTTGTTTTGATTACAAGTACAAAGCTTTGATACAATTAAAAGAAAGTTGTTTGAAAGTTCTCACCGTGCTTGAGCTCTCAAACTTGTCCTCCATTGTTGTACCCCTGCCCCTCTATTTATAGAGTGAGGCGGGGGATAGGGGTCTTGGAGGTATAGAGCAGCTAGCGGGCCTGGGCTGACGTAATCTGGCCTGGCGGATCTGGTCCGGTTTCCTTTGGCTCGGTGGTGAGATGAGTGGTCTGGTTGCTTCGTTCGGTGGAGACTTCGTTCGGTGGAGGCTTCACTCGGTGGAGAGGTTTGGACCGGTGAGGAGTTGGTCCGGTATAAGCTGGTCCGGTAGAGGTTGGTCAGGAGTTGGTTCGGTAGTGAGGGCGCAGCTTGGTCCGGTAGTGGGTCTCTCGTGGAATTGGTTCGGTAGAGGTTGGTCAGGAGTTGGTTCGGTAGTGAGGGCACAGCTTGGTCCGGCAGTGGGTCTCTCGTGGAGCTGGTCCGGTAGAGGTTGGTCAGGAGTTGGTTCGGTAGTGAGGGCGCAGCTTGGTCCGGCAGGCATGGGAGGTAAGTGGACCGGTGGAGCCTGGTTCGGTGGTAGGTGTTAGGGAAGGTACCCAACAGTCTTCAAGAGGAGCATCAAGTACTAAAGTCTGAGGTAGGGAAGCCATAGATTCTTGGAGAGAAGGACCAGAAATGTCGGTAGTAGAATCTCGTGCGGGGAGAGTAGTCATGGCAGCAGTAGTACCAAAAGAAGGAGCGGAAGGGGAAGGTATAATAAGTCCAGCCCATTTGGGCTTCTTTGGAGGAACCTCTAATGGAACAAGGGAAGTCTTAGAACCTTTTCTATTCATATCTTCCATGGCCTTCACTAGAACATCTTTGACTGTAGAAACAAAAGACAACAAAAATAGTTTTTGAAGCTATCATCTCCACTCTTCTTGGACAAAACAGGTAATTCAGAAACACCCTTCTTGGGCGATGGGACACTTATGCTAACGAGATGCACTTCGAAAAGGCCTATTCACAAGGGGAAAGTGTTAAAGAAGTATATTTCACGACAAAAGAAGAAAAAAGATAACAAGAAACTAAACTTGGAGAGTATTTGGGGCTTCAGTCATCGAGCATTGCACTAGAGAATTTGCAGAAAATGCATCTAACTTATCGGCAGCGAGGGTTGGTGGATTATTCATTTTCTTTTTCATCATGGGGGTTCGTCTAAGACTCAATGGGCTGGGAAATCAGAGAGTATTTCCTTAATTTCTCTTCAGTAAGAAGGCTCAACCGGCTCCTCGAGAATGCTTTAGCATTCCCAAAGCTAGGGATCTAGCCAAAACCCGAGGATTGACGTTCTTTGATTCGACAGCTAGCATTCATAAAGAAACAAAAAATGTAAATCATTACAAAAAATATAAGTGGTAAGTGAATGAAACAAATTTAGAAAGAATGCATACCAAGGAAGGTTGACGCCAAAAATGGGCATCAACACCTAATAGAATCTACTAGAGATTAAATGAAGAATGAAATTAAAACAGAGCAAAAATTATAAATGAACACAGTATTTTTATAGTGGTTCGGTGATCTTGGCCTACGTCCACATCATATTTTTATTAATATTCCAATTGATTATCATTACAAGAGTGTTTGGATCAGCTAGAATCCATTAGTACAAAAGTAAAGAATAAAAATGGTAGAGCCTGGGCAGAGAAAGCCGCCCCCTTTTCTAATGCCATGCCTGCTGTATTTATAGGGGAAAACGTGCATGGATCGGACCGAAATTTTGGTAGAAGGTTCAGGCGACCAAAACGAGGCGACCTAAAAATTTGCAGGCCCATTGGGGCCCACAATAGGGATTGGTACTGATCCCTATAAATGCATCCAAATGGAATGTGATCTTTACAAGGGATGCCCCATGATGTTAGCTACTTGCTCCCCAAATTTCGTGCAATTCTGACATACGATTTGTGAGATATCACATTTTCTGTGAAGTAGTGTTGCTTGAATTCTGATTTCTGCCGATAGCTCTAGAGGGATAGGTACCGATCCCTCCAACTTTCTCCAAATGTCATGCGATCCCTGTGGGGTGTTCCGCATGTCCTAATTATCTTATACTCCAAATTTCATGCTGATAGCATCTGTAGATTTTGACTTATTGATCGATCATTGTTGTAATATTTAGTGAAAGCTAAATATGGACGATCCCTTTTATACCGATCCCTTTTGATAAGTAAAGCAATTATCCATAACGTGTGCATACGAACTCCAAATGACTTGAAACTTGGAATGTAGCCTCATGGGGCCTTTCTTGTCACTCTTTATTGATCTTACCAAGTTTGGAATATTAATTAAGGATATGTACCGATCCCCTAAGGAAAGGGATAGGCACCGAACCCCTACCTAGGGGAGGCATTATTCCATACTTAGAATATTATAGAGAGTCTATCCGTTGGCCTCGGTTGATCGTTGCTTTATATCATTGCCTGCGCTTGATCTCTGGGCCTAATAATCATGTCTCCGGGCTGTATTCCTCGATGATCGTCTAGTCTAACTTGTCCAGTCAGTCTGAATATAGCCGGGCCAAAAGGCCGGATAACACTTACCCCCCCCCCAAAGTACATCTTGTTGTGTACATGACGTGCTTTGAACTGAAGCAAGTTACAGTCTCCAAAAGGAAATCCATCCAGATTCCAGAATAGTCGTTATCCTTCCATTTTATCCTTCCAAAGTGTTGTATCCCTCTTTCATCGTCATGATGCTTGGTCGATTCCTAATAGTATAAATTCAGGATTGTTGTCCATCAATGGTTATCTGTGTCCGGCTCTACAGGACTAGTAAGCTTTGGCTATCTGATCCCGTCTTTTCTTTAATAACTCCAAGTGAAAATTCAATTTCTATCGATTTCAAGAAGTCAAATTTTTTGAATATACACGTGCACGCTCTGGTACATGTTCTTGTCATTGGCTCTCGGATGCGTTTGTATGCTCACGAGTCGTCACCAATTCCTTCTAGTTCAATTGCAATTGGATTGCAGTTCCTTGTTTATATACTATTTTATAATCAAATAGGGGTTGGAAAAAGTCACTCGATGAGAAGGGACTTCAAGTTCTACAAGGATGACGGCCTTGGAGCCGTAGGCAGGGGTGAATGGAGTATGGCCAGTCATGGACTTGTGGGTGGTTATGTATGCCCATAATGCTTCTGAGAGTTCGTCGATCCACTTGCCACTAGCCTTATCCAAATGTTTCTTCAGAACGGAATTTATGATTTTGTTTACAGCTTCGACCCATCCATTTTCTTGAGGGCGAGCAACTACCGCAAATATTTTTTCAATATGAAGCCGACAGTAGAAGTTTTCAAAATTAGCACTATCGAATTAGGCTTCATTACCGGTTATAATGGTTTGTGGAAGGTCAAAATGACAGATGATCTTCCGGACAATGAAGTTAATTATTTTCTTTGTCGTGATCATGGTTAAAAGTTCTGCTTCAGCCCATTTGGTGAAGTAATCAACTGCTACGATGGCGTATTTCGCACCACCATTAGAATCGGAAAGAAGATAATGATGTTAATATACTAAGTGGAAAACGGCTATGGACTGGCCATTTGAGTACTTTCCATCGGCGGGGCTCTCGGAATTTTTGCAAACATCTAGCACTTGTCGCATTGTCTAGCATGATCAGCTGCATCTCGATTGATAGTTGGCCAGTAATACCCGTAGCAGAGTATTTTCTTTGTCAGGGTTTGCCCTCTGGTGTAATCGTCGTGTTCTTCTTCATGGACTTCTCTCAAGACTCGTTTGATATCGTCATGGGTGATACACATAAGCAAGGGAATGAGGAAAGCCCTTTCTATACATGACTCCTTCTTGGATGATGCAACGTGAAGCTTTGACGAGGATCTGTCATTTTTCATTCCTGCGTTCAGGAAGAATTCCCCATTGTAGATAGTCTTTGATAAGAGTCATCCATGGCTCCTTTTCTAGCTTCGTCTCCAAGATCTAGTCGATCTCTATCTGCCAATGCTTGGAATATTAAGTACTTCAGCTGGGACAAAGTCTATTTATCGTGCATCCCCAGAACTAGCCAGCATTGCCAGTGACTCGGCCTTTTCATTTTGTTCTCTGAGGATGTGTGTAATGGTGTAATACTCGAAGTCAGCTAGTAGCTCTTAGACCCAGCTGAGATAAGGAGCAAGACATTGCCCCCTAGCAAGATTATCTTCCCTAACTTGGCATACTACTAACCAGAAATCACAAAAGATATGTAAAGTTTCCACTCATGGTTCTCTAGTAAGTTTGAGAATGGCGATCAATGCTTCATACTTAGTTTTCGCTATTTGTTGCAGGAAATTCGAGTTTCAAGGCATAATAGACCGATTGTTCCTTAGGAGTCATTAACACAACTCGGACGCCAGAACACCGATCATCGGATGCTCCATCAACGTACATTTTCCATCTGTTGGTCGGTTCTCCACTGCTCTTCGAATAGTCGTCTGATGTGGTGAATTCAGATATGAGGTCTGCTAATTTCTATCTTTGGATAGCTCTCCGAGGAAGATAAGTAATATTGAATTGGCTTAGCTTGGTATTCCATTTGAGCAAACTTTCAGACGTCTCATGTCGCTGTAGGACATGTCGTAACGGTTGGTCGGTATAGACATTGATTGGGTGAGCCTGGAAGTAAAGGCGACGCTTTTGTGATGCAATGAACAGGCAGTATACAAGCTTTTCTAGCTTTGAGTAGTTTCTCTTAGCACTTGTTAATCACTTGCTAACATAATATATTGGCATCTAGGTCTGATTATCTTCACGTAACAGTGTGGCACTTATGGCATGTACTGACACGACTAAATAGATGTATTAGTCTTCACGATCCAGTGGCTTGAATAAGATGGGAGGTCTCTTTAAGTGGTTCACTAGAGCTTGGGACACGTCTTTACAATCCTGCGTCCATTCGAAGTTTCTTTTTCCCTTCCTGCTTAATCGTCTTCAGTACCTAGATGTTTCGAATTGCTTGAATCTTCTTAGGGTTGGCTTCAATTCTGTGAGAGTTGACATTAAACCTTGGAACTTCCCTGACACAATGCCTAAAGAGCATTTCAAGGGATAGAGTTTCATTCCATATCTTCTGATAAATCTGAACATCTTCGCTAAGTCATCGATGTGGTCATTTGATCGTCATGACTTCACAAGCGTATCATCCACATATACTTCCATCAATCACCCGATATGATCTTTGAATATCTGTTTGACTAGTCTCTAGCAAGTAGCTTCAGCATTATTTAGTTAAAATGGCATCACAACATAATGATATAATCCTAGATCAGTAATGAAGTTGGTGTGCTCCTGGTCGAGGACATGCACCAAGATCTGGTTGTAACCGGAGTACACATCCATAAATGAAAGCAGTTCATATCCAGCGGTTGATTCTACCAGCTGGTCGATCCTTGAAAGTGGAAAACTATCTTTTGGGCATGCTTCTTTCAGGTCTAAGTAGTCGATGCATGACCGCTACCTTCCATTAGCTTTTCTCACAAGAACTGGATTTGATACCCATTTCGGGCAGAGGGTGTCACGGGTAAACCTATTGTTTTTTAGTTTATCCACCTCCTCTTTAAGTGCAGCGAGTCTTTCCTGATCCATGCTGCGTTGCTTTTGTTTCACTGGGGCATGCCTCGGGTCGATATTCAATGCATGGCTCACGATAGTCGGTGAAATCACATGCATGTCAGAATAGGGCCAAGCGAACACATCAAGATTCATTCGGAGAAAGCCATCTAATTCCTTTATCATCGTTGCACTGAGCAGTGATCCGACCTTTAGTACCCGTAATGGGTCACCATAGCTGATTGTAATGTTGATCGTTAGCTCTGCGAGTGCAGTCTTGGATTCCTCAAGTTCAAACGTAATTGTTTCGCGTAACAATCAACGTAAAATCTATTTGGGACGTTCAATGATGACAGGTATTCTGGTCGAATCCCAGAGTCTTGTCACGAGTTATTGAGTCTGATAGTGAAGGGCTCTAAGTGCTTTGAGCGATTATCTACAAATGGCCAAAGGTCAGGCTTAGAAGCACATTGAATCAAGTGACGAGTAGGGTTCAGCCCCGCGTTGTGTGCAACCGCATAGCTAGCTCTTTCTTTGAGTTTGAATCTGCTTGTATATTCGAGTAACGCGCTTTCCATTCAACATATTCATGATCCGTTACCCGTCATTCGGGTTGGAGTGATAGTCAGTTGCCCATGAGCTTGGGCATCGATTCGATGATTCTATCTCTAGGCATCCTTTCGGTCGTAGCCTCGAGTCATTGTAAACACTATATATAAGTTTCAATATTTAGCTATCGCAGCAAGTCTTTGGATGATCACACTTCTACTCCCAGTCTCGGGTTGATAAATGTACTGTATGGACGGTTGAGTCTTGTCCTAGCTATGTTTATACTCCCACCTAAGCTCCAAAGACATAGAGTTGATAGATGAATGGTCGGTTCACATTCATCTTGTTTCTCGCTCATGCCCCCAAGTCTGGGGCATACATTGATAAGTAGGAAGGCAAGCCATGTCCAATTTAGCTTTACACTCTTCCTCGTTGAATTGCGGGATCAGGTTAGTTGATGGAATGTTGAGTCTCGCCTATCCTAGATTGTATTCTGGTTTTTCCTTCCAAGGGGATTACTTCGGTGCTCCGTCGGATTTTGGACATGAGCTGGATACTGGACGGTCAACCACGTCCACTTTGATTCATGTTATCTAATCAGATCTAGGGGTAGAGTTGGCTCAGGTACAGTCGGGTTATGCTCATCTAGTTTCATACTCCTCTTGACGAATTTGAAGGAGTGTGCTGGAGAATTAATGATCAAGTCTTCGTGGTTTATTCTCCTATCTGCACTCTGGTGAACATAGTTTTTCGAGGGACATCCAGGTCACATCTGTTTGTGTTTGGTGTGGATCGATATTGATTGTCGACCCAGCGACACAATATTTTCAATTTCTCGTAACATCGGACGTCGTTCTGGTTAGTTTTGTATTAAGGCCTCCTTGTAGTCATTGAATTAAGTCGTAAAGAATGCCAAACCATAGCTATAGTGAGCTGTCATATTCAGCTTTTAGTGATTTGTACTCCTGCCCCCAGCATTGATTTGGCGAGGCCAAACGTCGGACGGTCGAATTCCATCCTTAGAGATTATATACTCCTTCTGTTGATTTCAGGTCGGAGTTGTTGGGGGCAGAGAATAGTTGAAATCCGTCATCCGTCCATTGAGTTTACAAGTCAGTCCGCGCTCTGGGGACTTAGCATTATTTTGTGAGCGGTCGGTTCACGCTCGGATTGTTTATATTCATGTCTGCACTCCGGGGACTTAGATTTTTCTCATAGGCAGTCCGGTTTCCACCCATGGTAGTCATTTTTCCGCCGAATGGTTTATACTCTAGTCCAGTCGGGGACTTAGAGTACTCTAGTCCGCAGTCGGGTACTTAGAGTTTTTGTCGTGGGCAGTCGTGTTTCCGCCTGTGGCAGTCGTTTTTCCGCCAAATGGTTTATACTCTAGTCCACAGTCGGGGACATAGAGTACTCTAATCCATAGTTAGGGACTTAGAATTTTTGTCATGGGCAGTCGTGTTTCTGCCCGTGGCAGTCGTTTTTCCGCCGAATGGTTTATACTCTAGTCCACAGTCGGGGAATTAGAGTTTTTGTCGTGGGCAGTCTTGACTCTGTCGAACATTTATACTCTAGTCCGCAGTCGGGGACTTAGAGTACTCTAGTCCGCAGTTGGGGACTTAGATTTTTTGTCGTGGGCAGTCGTGTCTCTGCTAAATGTTTAGACTCTAGTCCGTGGTCGAGGACTTCGAGTACTCTAGTCCGCAGTCGGGGACTTAGGGTTTTTGTTGTGGCAGTCGTGTCTCCGCCGAATGTTTATACTCTAGTCCGCAATCGGGGACTTAGAGTACTCTAGTCCGTAGTCGGGGACCTAGAGTTTTTGTCATGGGTAGTCGTGTCTCTACTGAATGTTTATACTCTAGTCCGCAGTCGGGGACTTAGAGTACTCTAGTCCGCAGTTGGGGACTTAGAGTTTTTGTCGTGGGCAGTCGTGTCTCTGACGAACGTTTATACAGTTGGGACTTAGAGTACTCTAGTCCGCAGTCGGGGACTTAGAGTTTTTGTCATGGGCAGTCGTGTTTCCATCAAATGTTTTACTCTAGTTCGCATTCGAGGACTTAGAATACTCTAGTTCGCAGTTGGGGACTTAGAGTTTTTGTCGTGGGCAATCGTGTTTCCACCCGTGGCAGTCGTTTTTCCGCCAAATGGTTTATACCCAAGCTCGCACTCCAAGACTTAGACTTTTTCTCGTGGGCAGTCAGTCATACCCATTTTAGATTTATACTTCAATTGCCAAATCGAGGTCAGAGCTGTCGAGCGAACGGTCGAACCATGTTCATCCATGGAATGGAATTCTACCCCAGCATCAAGGACAAAACTTAACAAATGGACGGTCGATTATCGTCCACTTGGTGATTGTAGCTCTTCCAATCAAGTCAAGGAAGGAGGTACATGATGGTTTGAATCACATCCGTGTTGGGGTTGGATAATCAAGTCTTGTACAATTTGCTTCATATTCTTCCTAGCAAATGGAGGTAGAGAGTTATTGAGTGGACAGCTGTTAATGTAAAAATCGACGCTAACACCCCGGTGTGAGAATTAGTAATGTGAAAGCACCACCCGTTGGTACGGGAAGTAGAAATAAGCAGAAAATAGCAGAAAAGTAAAGAGACAGCAGTTTTATAGTGGTTCGGCTAGAAATTAAGCCTATGTCCACTTTATCTTCTTTATTGATGATTCGGTTATAACTCTTTACAATACACTTTGATTACAACACACTTTAGACGAGTAGCTAGAACTTCGATGTAGAAGACTCTTTCGAATTCATGTTGAATGTGTTTGATCTCCCTTTGAAGTTCGTTGAAGCGTCTTTGGTGTTTGGAGTGCTTGAAGTGTTGGATGAGTTGAGAAAACAGCAAGTATCGGCGTTCCAGAAATGAGCCAAAAGTCCCCTTTAAGTTGGAATAGGTGGGGTATTTATAGGAGAATTCTGGGGTGAGCCATAGGTCGTGAACGACCTAAGGTAGGTCGTAGGTCGTAAGCGACCTAGGGAGTACGTGCTATAACTTAATAGTTTTGCACTTGACCATTTGAAAATATTGACAAGTCATAGGTCGTGAACGGCTCAAGGTAGGTCGTAGGTCGTGGGCGACCTAGTGGGCATGGTTTGCGGCTTAATAGGGGAGCACTTGATCTGTCTGAATGAGGTAATAAGTTGTAGGTCGTGAGCGACCTACAGAGCAGTCGGCAACCTAACTATGTTGAGATATTTGGTGGAGCGACTTAAGTTGGTTCGACCTATGCTAGGTCGCTTGGTTGTTAAGTCGCTGGGCCTCTAGATCGCTAGGTCACTGAAGCTTTAGGTCGCTAGGTTGCTTTGTGACATTAGGTCGCTTGAGACTTTTGGTCGTTAGGTCGCTGGATGTTTTAGGTCGTTGTATCGCATAGATCTGCTTTATGATTTAGGTCGCATCTGTTAGCCCATTCATTCTCTAAGTCGTTAGGTCATTGATAGTGTTCAACCCCTTAGGTCGTTAAGTCGCTTGTACCTTTAGGTCGCTAGGCCGTTCCATCCTTTAGGTCGCTAGGTCGCTCCATCCTTTAGGTCGTTAGGTCACTTCAAAAAGAGGAGTTAACACTTGCCCCTCGAAGTACAGGCCTATGTCATAGGTCGTGTGCTTCGATTTAACTCCGCTAGGTCGTGAGCGACCTAAGAGATTCTGTTATCCCGCCTTTTGGCAAGGCCGAGATATCAAGGAACTGACTAGAGAATATGGATTATGCATCCTCGGCATCGAGTGACCACTGGATATCCTCGGATATCGATGAATTTTGCCCGAGTCCGGATCGGGCGACAATTGGTAAGACACGTCAAGCAAAGTCGAAGAAACTGACGTTCCAAATTTCGAGTCAATCCGAGTTCGTACACTCAAGATATCACCAACGGAAAAAGGAGGAGACAACCTTGTATTCGAATCCATAAAAGGGCCCTATGTTCGAATCGGTGAGGTAGGAATGCTGTTCGAATCCATCAAAGCAGAATCCATTCGAATCCATCAAGGTCGACTCCATCATCTTCGTATCCATCAGAGCAAGTTCCGTTCAAATCCAACGCGTCAAGCTCACGTGATCTACTTCGAATCGATGAGGTCTTAGTCGATTCGAGACCATCGGATTCCCCCAGCTTCGAATCCATCGAAACGGGCTACATTCGAGTGCAACGTTTCAGACCCTTCAGGCTTTCATCTGCTTCGAATCCATGCAATCAATGCACTTCGACTCCATCACATAAGTCACTTCGAAACTACACTCCGCATCCTACTTCGAATCGATCAACCGTGTTATACCTAGATCGATTCGAACAAACGCGCCTTCGAATCCACTGCCTCGAATCCAAACCATGGATTCGACCCAGTCAAACCAGAGTAAAACACGGATCGATGCGAGAAGCACGCGCCACGTCACTATGAGCATCGAGTCGACCCTATCGATTCGAAGGGATCGATTCGAAGTATCCATGATTCACCAGAAATGCAACGTTGAATCGATCATATCTCGAGTTCTACAAGTCCAAATGCCATGAAATTTTCACAGAAGCTTAAGCACATTTTGAAGAATGTTCACGCCAAATTTCAGCTCGATTGGACAATTTCTTGATCGATTCGAACCAAGGGTCGAATCGATCCCAAAGTGGGCCCGGATCTCCAAATTTCGGCCATGTGGGCCCCCTGACGTACCAGAACTGGTCTACCCTCATTTTAGGTGAAATATCAGCCTCCTACACCTATAAATAGAGCCCCTAGTCATTCAGAAAAGGGGTCGGATAATTCTAAGTACTAAAGAGCGCCCAGATTCTGCCAGATCTACTCCAGAACACCGCCGCTGCTTTAGATTGAGACTTAACTTAGAAATTCAGTTGTATTACATTATAAACTATTGTAATCTTCAAGCATCGGGCAATAAAATCATCAAACTTCATAGTGGACGTAGGCAAAACGCCGAACCACTCTAAATCGCTTGTCTTTGCAATTTACTTTCTATTACTTGGAGTTTTTGTTAGATAACCCACAGTTTTAATTTTCATTCTTCACTTTTATCTCTTCAAAAACTTCCGAAGAGTATTGTGCCCATTTTTGGTACAAACACTTTGGTGCTTTCACTAAGAAAAAACCAGCTTTTTTCTCCTGCTCCTTGGATCTACCGTCGATACCGGATTGCATAAATCCAAGAGGAAGATCCAGATCTCTAATTCATCATCCTTCCATTCTATTCAGATTTGCATAAAGTCTAGGAAAAGGATTCATCATTAAAAATGGTTAGCACAAGAACCACTTCTACAGCTGCTGGACAGGAAGGTAGGGATGGACAGAATCCTGCTCAACAGCAGCCATCCAACCAAGACAATACTGCCCATTCAGATCCGTCTGGGGTAGTCACCAGACAAGAATTCCATGTGTTGCTTCAAGAGTTGACTCAAAGTCGGCAACAATTGGCCGAACAGTTGCGTGCTAATATTGAATTGACAAACCAACTGAACCGCCAGGGCCGTAGGAGGTCCAGAAGGGATGATGTTTCCCGCTCATCCACTGAAAGTTCTGCCTCATCTGACTATCATCATAGATCTATCCGTCCCCGATTGGACGGAAGTCATGCTCAAGCTGCTGGATATCAACCCGCCCTGACTGTCGGACAGTTGAGGGTAGGACCGTCAACCAGCTTCCAGGCTGGGCCAACAGCACGAGGTGGTCGTACTCCACAATATACTACGGACAATCATGTCACAGCTGCCATAGTAGAAACAAGGGTTGATACCCGGCATCTTCCAGATTCAAGTAATCAACAGCAGGGACGTACTTCTGAACCATACGTCCCGGAAGATGCTGAGCCAAGGAGGCGAAACTTGGACCGTCGACAGCGCCCGGTCCAAACTCGCACTGTGGAACCCGACCACACCTTAGCTCAGCATGCTCAAAATGTAGCAATACCAGACATCTCGACTATGATACGTCAGATGATCCGCGAAAGCCAAGGTCTTACCTACGACGATTGGGGGATTTCTCGAAGTCATACTCCTTTCACGAACGAGATACTATACGCTGAACCTTCTCGGCGATTCATAATGCCAACTCTCCCTATGTACGAAGGAAATTCTGATCCCAATCAGCACATATTGAAATATGAATGGTCAATGAGCGTCGCAAGGGCCAACGATGCAATGAAATGTCGAAGTTTCCCCATCTCACTGGGAGGAATTGCAACAATGTGGTTTACAAGATTACCTCCAAGATCTATCTCTTCATTTGATTAATTGGCTAAGAAATTTGTTGAACAATTTCGCATGCATGTCGCTAGACCCAAAGATGTTAACACCCTGTCCAGTGTTACCCAAGCTCGTGGGGAAACACTAAGGCGTTACTTGGAGAGATTCCATGCGGCATGTGTGGAAATTAGTAATCCCAACGACAACTCAATTTTAATGGCATTGACAAAGGGAATTGATCCCGATTCTGAATTTGGAAACTGGTTAGCCGGAAAACCACCCGCATCGTTGGACCGTTTCTACTCCAAAGCCGCTCAATTCTTACGGCAAGAGGACGTGAAACAGTCTAGGAAGCAGGACGATGCGAAACCCGGAAATGAGGGAATACAAAGCAATGTAGCAGTTAAACAGTCCATACTCCCAGAGCGCGAGACGGAGTATAAACATACGTCAACTCCACACTTATCCCTAATACTGGGGGCAGAACCATAACACATAACAAGTTGAAGACAGAAAGGAAATAAATTTTCATTTCCACTATCAACAAAAAGAATCTGATTACAAAGTGTTTCAAAAAATTCTGCTAGTGGGAGTCGAATCCACATCTATACACGGCTATAGAAAAATCAACAAAATACTACCCTTCACAACAGAGAGTTAAAGAAAGAGTTCAATCTTTCTTCTTCCGTATTTTCTTCTTCGGGGTAGCTCCACCAGATCCGCTGCCTGATTTTCCCCTCGACCGCTTGCTCTTTTCAAGCTTGTCCTCCGGCAGCGACATAATATCAACATCTTCCTTGGAGCTTGAGACGACAGAAATTCTTCTCGGAGGACGAGTTGAAGGCATGGGAGCAGTAGCAGGAAGTGGGACAGGAGCGGCTTCGATCATTACAGTACCGCCCGGTGAAATCACCATTAACGGGGCAGGCCCGGGCGGATTCATACCAGCATTCCCTGCTGCCATCTCGGCATCAATCTCGGCAATAATTTCGTCCTCACGGGATGCTTGGGCCGCATCAGATGCAACAGTAGCAGGCATAGATGAACTAACGGCCAGAGCAGCCCCACTCATAGTATCGGACGGATTGACGGAGGGATCGATGGGTTCATTAAGAAGCTCCTCAATCATTTGAGCGCTAAAAGAAAACATGTTTGCATCTCCCTCTTCGCCGACCAAGGTAGAAGTCGTGATGGCTTTAGTAAAAACAACCCCTTGTGTTTGATGTGGAACTGATAGTGCAAGAGGCGTAGAAACAACGACTTCAGTCACTGAAATGCGACAAAGCGAAGATTGTTAGCCAAGTGTGTTGCTTAAGGTTCTTCACAACTAAAATACGGGAATTTCAAATACCTTCCTTAGTCTGGACCAAAACGTGGCCAGAATCATCGGCGAAAGATAATAGCGGTTGGTCAGGATTATATGCAGGAACAGACTGGGGATCTACCGCACCGGTGGTTTCGGGCAATGTTGGAATTACAGCTTCAACACTTGCCTCGTGATGCGCGATCCCCGAGCCTTCGCCTGTCTCTAGAGATTGAACACCAAGCTTTTCTTTCGCCATAGAGATCACCGCCTCATGAATGACCTTCCTCTCATCCTCGGTGAGCAAACGCATCTCCAACTCAAAGTCGTCAAGTGTTTCATCTGGACGTGCTGCTCTCTTTTCATCCACCAGCCGGGTCCAGGCTTTGTATAGGATCATGGAGTCATCTCCCAGCCACGCTAAATTTATGTGCTCCAGAACGTTAGCGTTGTACGTGACCAAGAGATCATCAAACTCAGCATCAAGCCTGGACCTCTCCTCCAAAATCTTTTCTTGTATTTCTGCTTCCGCAGACTTAGTTTTGACCGCCGCCGCAGCAAGTTCGGCCCTAAGAGATACTGCTTGGTCGCAAGCCTCTTGTGCAGTGGCGTTCGCGTCATCCTTCTCCTTCACCATTTCGGCAAATTTGGCCTTGAGCTCGTTCAACTCTTTAACGGCTAAGTCTTGCTCAGCCGCAATGGTGGTGTTGCGGTGGCCCATCTCCTCTACCGTGGCGCAATGCTCCTGTTGCATCCTAGCCAGTTTGGCCACGGCATCCTCATGTTTTTGAAGTGCTTCAAGCTCAGATTTCCGCAGCGTCTCCATTTCGGATTGAAGAACCTGAATAATACGTTTCTGCTTAACAATGTCAGCATCACGTTCCTCAATGATCCTCGGCCGGTCAAAAGCTACCTTCGATGCTTTCGCTGCCGCTTTGTACCACTCCTTATACTGAGCATAGAAGTCACGGATATAGTTATGAGCAATGTTCTCGGCATCCGGAGGAATTCTTTTAAGATTAGGAGGGAAGACATAAGCATCCATACAAATGCCAGGAAAATCTCTTTTCATTTGTGCAAGTTTGATGGCTCCCTCACTTGTCAACTCAGCCGGAGCTTGTTCTATTATAGCGGTTGTTGTCGGTTCCATTCTTGGCTGCTGAGTATCAGGCCGAGAAGATTGAGAAGGCGGCTGTTGCTGTTGAGAAGGCCCGGGAAGATCAATTGGGGCCCTAGGAGGCGGAGGAGAGCGAGATCGGGGTCGGTACCGGTATCCCCGGTCTCTGTCAGAATAATCATAGCCGGAACGGCCACGCGAGTAATCTCTATCTCTATCATAACGTTCTTGACTTGAATAGCCTCGCCCATGATCCCTATCTGTCTCTCTCCTGCGGGAATCGTAAAATGGAGAAGATTGGCACACGTTCTGGAGCCTATCCAGAGTGGAGCCTCTGCCTGACATTTCACCTGCGATAAAAAAGGATTACGGGTTAGGATCCGATAAAGCAATGTTTACTATGCAAAAGTCATGAAGTGCTGTGGAAGTGTGTGTAAATGTGTAAACCCCCAAACCGACCGGAAGTGTTGACCGCACTTAAAGGAAGGGGCTCGTTCATATTTAGGACATCTTGAAATTCCTCCAACCCAGGATTATGAGAAATCGATATATAATCTGGGATAGGAATATCATCAAGCCCTTTGAAAGCATCTCTCGGATGAGAAGGGGCGGCCTCAGAAATAATGACTCCGGAAGCGGGAGGAAACACATCTACAGATTTCCCCCCTTAGACTTAAGTTTTTTGGAAATGGTGGCCTTGCCTTTCCGTTTTTCTCCCGATCCTTCAAAGTTTCCCGAGAGATCAGCCATCGGCTCTGAATCTGTAGGGGTTCTTTCTCCATCACTCGCTTCGGTTATGGTGATTCCGAGCGGTTTCTTCGCCATTTTCTTCTTAGTTTTCTTCTTGGTTTTCTTCTTGTTCTCCTTCTTGGAGGCAGGCTTTGCCAACCCATCAATAGCTATACTTTGATCGATTTCGATCAGGCCGAGAGTCCTTAAGTTATAGTCATCCATCACCGAGTCGATATGTCTTAGCTCACTCGGAACTTCTTGAAGACTTCGGACTATACCCCTGAAGTGCCCGCCATCGGGTCTGGAGATAATGGCTGTGAAAGAAATAAGATGTCAATACTAACGCTAAAAAGCTATTGGTCAAGAAAACAGGTTAGGGCGCTTACGTCTGGACAACCATCGCCTAGCAAAACCCGGAGGGCACCGAAAATAGAACCACTCGTTCTTGAAATAACTCAATCGGGACCAAGCTCCGACTACAACTTGGCAATTCCTAACTGCCTCCAAAAATGTAAAAGATGGGCTATCACCCCTACTCTTGAAGTTAAATATGTGTCTGATCTCGGTGGGCCTTGGCGGGCGAAAGAGACAGTCCATAAATATGACAAAGGCACTGTTCAACAACGCGTGCCCGTTAGGATGAAGTTGCGAAGGAGCGATTCCTAAATATGATAGCATCTCTCTGATATATTGATTGAAAGGAGGGAGAGTTCCGGCCGCGCAAGCATGGCGGTAGAAAGCTGTATATCCATCGGGCGGATTGTGCGGTCTATCAGCAGCACTGGGCAATAATACATCACCTAGAGATATGTTATGTCTCAAGCAAATTCGGCCCAATAGGGATTCAGAAATGTTAGATTGGACAGAGTCAGCGGGGTCCTCAATAAATATAGCCTCCGGCAATTCATCTGGAGCTGGATCGATTACATCGGCAGGAATATCAGGAATCTCAAGCACCGGAGGAGTCGAGCTCTGTACCTCTTGTTGTTGGGAGCTCGAAGATTCCATAATTAACTAACTCATCATAAAGAAACGTTAAGTACGTACAGAGCCCGTGCATTCCCCAGTGTAGAGTGTGTGAATGTGTCGTGTAGTGCAAGTGCTGTGCGTTACTTAGGCAAATTCTACAGACTAAAGTAAGATATACGAACGACGGAACTCTGGAAATCGAGATTGGAAATGACCGTCATTGCTGACCGTCATATCTGCGCCATCCAAATACTACCGACCGATTCAAGTATAGATCTGTTATGTCTTCGGTTAAGTCATGGTTCCATCGACGAGCTTCAAAAGGAAGTCAAGTATAGTCCTACTGTCAAGTTCGAGTTGGGCAAGGCCGAAGCTCGTCGGAATGAAGTATGCTAAGTTTCCTTAAGTTCGTCAAGTTTCAACTGAAAATTGGTCACGTTCGAATCCATTGAGCGAGTCAGAAGAGCTGCACTCCCTGAACTGAAGACGTTCGAATCGATCACCTCGGATCGATACGAGTCGAATTGATCTGCTTCGAATCGATAAAGAGTCGACTCGATGCATTTCGTATAGATGTAAGTCCTTGGAGCAATACCCCCAACATCAGGTGAAGGATCACCTCGAATCGATCAAAAGAGCAAACTTCTTATCGATCGAATTCAAGGCCTTCGAATTGATCAGAAAATTACCACATCGACTCGATTCGATACGAGCCACTTCGATTCGCAAACTTAGGTTTTGAAGGCCCCATACCCTAGATCGATTCGAACTATTCTAAAAGAGGGTCGATACGAAGCAAAGAGGAGACGAGAATCCTTCAGGAACTCTCTTTCAATAAGGAAGATCGCAACAATTTATCGCGTTTCCCCCATCGATTCGACACATTGGACTCAGAACTCACAACGATTCCCCGATTCTATCGTTCTCAAACTTGATTCGATCCAGTTATTACCTGATTTTGTGTGGTTAAGAGTGAGGACGTGAAGGATTTGTTCGATTCGTAGAAGCGTTTCTCTCAAGGTCTGGGAGATCGATACGAAGAAGGAGCAGAGCAACAGTAAAAGGTAAAAAGAAAAAGTGAGCCGAGCCTCGCGTATTTATATGGATCCCCGACAGGAAATGGGGCGATTCGCCTCCCGGTTAACACTGACCGATCCTTACCGGTCAACTGCTGATCGATTCGAACATCCACGTTCGAATCCATTAATTCTTCGAATCCACCAAAGCGACATTTCCACGAGGCTCCATCGATACGAAGCTGCACCGATTCGAACTTCCATCGATTCGAAGGAGTTATCAAAAACGGAATTAAAGCCGCCATGTACCCATCGATTCGGAGTACCAACCTCATATCCCTCGACCCACAACGATTCGAAGGTCATCGATTCGAATGGGCATTTCGAATCCATCAAAAACATCTATAAAAATGAACACATCGCTTCGACATAAAGAGATTACTGGATCATCTTTTTACCTCGATTCAGGAGAGGATCGACGCAAGAAGATAATCATAGGCAATCGTCAAAACAATGTTGTAACTCGATTCTCAAATCGGTTTAGGAGAGGGCCGATGCAGAATTTGATAACAAGACGAACTGACAACGACTTGCGATCGCGCAACGTTAACTAAAGTCAAGGTGATACACATATGCACATAATTCTGACTAATAATTGATCTTCATCATTACCAGGGATCAAATATTCGTCTCGTCATAACCCCGATGGCGAACAGCCAATCACTATTGAACGACAGTCGGCTACAGCAATACAGGATACGGCTTTCAATGAAACATGCAATAGCTATTCAGCACAAATCCGCAGCTTTTCAAAGCATGCCATGTTTACACAAGACGTACTTTGGGGGGCAAATGTTATCCCGCCTTGTGGCAAGGCCGAGATATCAAGGAACTGACTAGAGAATATGGATTATGCATCCTCGGCATCGAGTGACCACTGGATATCCTCGGATATCGATGAATTTTGCCCGAGTCCAGATCGGGCGACAATTGGTAAGACACGTCAAGCAAAGTCGAAGAAACTGACGTTCCAAATTTCGAGTCAATCCGAGTTCGTACACTCAAGATATCACCAACGGAAAAAGGAGGAGACAACCTTGTATTCGAATCCATAAAAGGGCCCTATGTTCGAATCGGTGAGGTAGGAATGCTGTTCAAATCCATCAAAGCAGAATCCATTCGAATCCATCAAGGTCGACTCGATCATCTTCGTATCCATCAGAGCAAGTTCCGTTCAAATCCAACGCGTCAAGCTCACGTGATCTACTTCGAATCGATGAGGTCTCAGTCGATTCGAGACCATCGGATTCCCCCAGCTTCGAATCCAACGAAACAGGCTACATTCGAGTGCAACGTTTCAGACCCTTCAGGCTTTCATCTGCTTCGAATCCATGCAATCAATGCACTTTGACTCCATCACATAAGTCACTTCGAAACTACACTCCGCATCCAACTTCGAATCGATCAACCGTGTTATACCTAGATCGATTCGAACAAACGCGCCTTCGAATCCACTGCCTCGAATCCAAACCATGGATTCGACCCAGTCAAACCAGAGTAAAACACGGATCGATGCGAGAAGCACGCGCCATGTCACTATGAGCATCGAGTCGACCCTATCGATTCGAAGGGATTGATTCGAAGTATCCATGATTCACCAGAAATGCAATGTTGAATCGATCATATCTTGAGTTCTACAAGTCCAAATGCCATGAAATTTTCACAGAAGCTTAAGCACATGTTGAAGAATGTTCACGCCAAATTTCAGCTCGATTGGACAATTTCTTGATCGATTCGAACCAAGGGTCGAATCGATCCCAAAGTGGGCCCGGATCTCCAAATTTCGGCCATGTGGGCCCCCTGACGTACCAGAACTGGTCTACCCTCATTTTAGGAGAAATATCAGCCTCATACACCTATAAATAGAGCCCCTAGTCATTCAGAAAAGGGGTCGGATAATTCTAAGTACTAAAGAGCGACCAGATTCTGCCAGATCTACTCCAGAACACCGCCGCTGCTTTAGATTGAGACTTAACTTAGAAATTCAATTGTATTACATTATAAACTACTGTAATCATCAAGCATCGAGCAATAAAATCATCAAACTTTATAGTGGACGTAGGCAAAACGTCGAACCACTCTAAATCGCTTGTCTTTGCAATTTACTTTCTATTACTTGGAGTTTTTGTTAGATAACCCACAGTTTTAATTTTCATTCTTCACTTTTATCTCTTCAAAAACTTCCGAAGAGTGTTGTGCCCATTTTTGGTACAAACAGATTCGTTAACTCGCGTGCCCATTCGCCTTCCTCTTTTTGCCTCATATAAACTATTTAGCTTGTTTCTTCCTCTTTACTTAACTACTTTGACGACCTTCTCTGCCATTAACGAACCTTCGAGCTTCCAAGGGCGAATCCAAGCTAACCAGTCGTCAATTCATCTTTACCATCATATCACGTAAGTGAATTCGATCTCTATTCAACCATGATCACCACCAAATTGAGAATTCCCATCTTCTGACCCTAATACAATTCCGTGTGTCGCCATGTTGCGATCGATTTTTGATAGTTATTGGTCACGTTGTTGTTGTACTTCACGAGAACACAGTAGTGTGTTGGATCTATGATGGATCTGAGGTAATCTGAATCAGTTTTGGGTGATTTAGTGGTATGGAGAGATAGTGGATTTCACTGAGAAGATGATGGATTTCATTGTGTAGGTGATAACGGGTTATCGGATCGCAAGTTAACGAGGTAGTGAGTTACTGAGTAAAGAGGAGTTAGTGGGGTTTGGGCTTAGCTACGATGCTTCAAGCGGCGCAATGGTTGGTAGACGCGTGGCAAAATGTAATTGGAGAGTATGGCATAGCGGTTTTTGGTAGGAGATAGTTTGAGATCGCTGCGTTACTTCAGAAATGACCTACTGAATCTGAGCGACCTAAAGAGCTTCACGACCAAACAGATTTGGCCGACCTAACAGCCTTCGCGACTTAACTCTCTGCGACTTAATCTTTAGGTCGCGTAAGCGACCTAGTACTTAACTAAATTTGCACTGCCTTTGCCTGAAGTTTCATGACTTGAACTCTTTGACTTGCACAGTGCGACTTAAGAAATTTTGACTTATGTTAAGTCGTTTGAGCACAAACTGGACGACCTAAAGAATCCAACCTATGCTAGGTCGCTTGAAAACAGTCTGGACGACCTAGGACTTGTAAAATTCTGAAAGAACTTGATTGAACTGCTTGAACTTTGAACTGTTTGAACTTGAAATTTGTTGCACTTTTTCACAGATTAAATCAACTTTAATGCTAATAACCTGTTAAACGTAACATTTGCAGAAAGATGGGATGAATATACTCATCATCGACCGCCCACATCGAGTGATGCATTAGATTAAAGAACTGATATTTTACTTAAGCAAAACAGCATGAATTTGGTTAAAGATGAAGTATTGCGATTCAACTGATTAAATGAAGTGTCAATGCAAAATTCGTACAGTTACAACTTACATATTGCTAAATGTCATCTGCATTGATACTACACTTAACTTTGATTTAATAACAAGCCTCGAAACTTTCTGAATTGACGTGCATCAATCAGTACTATTTCAAGTTTAATTTTATTTACTTGTCATTTTAGTTGTTTTGCACAACACTTCACACACTTTTAGGAAACGTGCACCTTCATATTTGAATGTCCAGTTCCTTGTGTAGAATGACTTCCCAACAAGAAGAGTCAGTTGGACAAGCTGAAGAAGTCTTCCCAATAGCTAGTCTCTTGGATAGTCCTCCAGAAAGAATTTCAACTACCCTGAATCAGCGGGCATTCAATCAACTATGTATTCAGTTTGGCATTGCCGAAACGGACGCTTTGCTTCCCGGAGTAAACGATATTGCTGACGGACCACCTCTTGGTTTTGTCGCGGTTAATCGTCAGATGTGCTTGAGTGGAGCTATTCCGCCTTTTAATGATTTTCTCCGACAGCTTCTTCTTCGATTAACTATCTCTCCCTTTCAGCTGCGCCCTAATGGCTATGCCATCTTAATGGGATTGTGTGTATTGTTCAGGAGGACACTCGACCGTCTTCCGAGCTTCGAAGAGATTTGTTACTTGTGCACTTTTGCGAAAAACAAAGATCACCCCTCTATTACACTTGTGAGGAGCGCTCGGAACCGTAGATTGATCATTGATCTTCCCGAAAGTGCCCATGGATTCTTGAACCAATTCTTCTTCGTTCGCTGTCCTCCGGGATTCTACACCATTTGGAGAGTAGGAAGTAAGAATGCTTATCTTCATTCTTTTCATTTCTGAGCTTTTCGAAGTTCAAGTTGTCAGATTCTTAACTTCATTCTTTACTTTTGTAGCACTTCCTCCTCCTTCTAGAGCTTCCAGCCACAAGCCAACTTTTGAGAGATTAAGTGTCATGGCGATTGAGGAGAGAAGCATTAAGTTCTAGCTGAAGGACGAATTTTTGCATCAATTCGGACTTTTACATCTTTCTCGATCCACTCAGCTTCATGATGCCCCTGGTTCTCAAGCAGGGACATCAGATGCTCCGGTTTCCGCAAAAGAGCTTGCACCGAAAGAACCTATTGCAGAGGCTTCATTGGTGAAATGTTCTACTCCTGTTGACGTTGCGGGGTCATCTGGCCAACTTACACTTTCCCCGGTTATCGAAGAGGAGGGGCTTCCTCAACACACTGGGAAGATTGATGATGAAGGAGTTGAAAAAGATGACATTTTCGCTGGACTGAGCGATCTTATGGTGACTTCACAGGAGCTCTTTAAAGATGATATTACCACTGCTAAAGTTATTTCTCCAGCAACTGGGGCGACATCCGCCTTGCAACAAACTCCGTCAACCCAAGAGTTAATGCCGGCTGCAAAAACCAACATTACTCCCAAGCCGAAGAGTGGTTTGTAGTTCGATGCGCATAGTCTACACGCCACACACACTTAGAATTTTTTGCGATTATATGCACTTGGCTTCTTTACTTCGAAGATTTTTAAGACTTGTCTCTTTTTCATTTTCAGATTCTCCGATGGGGCGAAGCGGTTCGTACTATGATGACTTCCGGCGCTATGGAGGGCGTGACACTTATGATCACAGGCGATATCTCCCTGCCCCGAGGGAATCCGATGAAGAAAGAGCTGCCAGAAAAGCTCGTGAAAGACAAACTTATGAGGAGTGGCAAAGAAGAAGGGATGATGACTCCCACAAGAGAAAATCTTATGATGTTAAAGGGAAAGATCATGTTGCTGAAGACCCGAGCAAACAGGCCAAACTTAGCGAAAAACCAACGTCTGCAATTTCTGAAAAGACCACTGCTCCTATCCCTCTTGACATCCCCTTCGGTTCGCCTGCTCTTTAGAAAACTGACATTCAGACGATTATTAACAGGCCTCAGTATCAAGTCAGGGATGCTCCGCCTACACTCCAAAGCCGATTCCCAAATTGGTGCTTAAGAGGAGTGCGCTTTGACTTGGATTTGGTTCCTATTGATAAGCAGTCTATGCTAAGGAATCTTGACGCTGTTAAGCTTGACATCGAGAGAATGTCTGGATGGCAAAAGCTGGTTGACGAGCTTCAAAGGGTTAATCATATGAATCTCGAAGCCATGTTAACTATGGAAAACGATCATTCTGAATGGAAGAAAGGTCTTAAGCAACATGATGCAGAAATGCAGAGCATTGCCGATGACAATGAGAGACTCGAGGCTGAAGTTGAAAAACTCAAAAATGAGCTTGCTACCTCATCCACTTCCTATACTCAAAGGGAGGAAGTGCTTCAAAAACAAGTACGGGATGCTCATGCCAGTCAACGAGACGCTGAGGCCAGATATGAGGCACAAGAGAAAATTGTCGAGAGTTACCGCACTGATATTGCTCAGTTGCGAGAAAAAACCCGCTCCCAGGACATGGAAATTGAAATGTTAAAAGCTCGACTTCTTAAAGTTGAAAAAGAGCGTGATGAGGCAGTTTTCGGAAAAGTTGCAGCCGAAGAATCTCATGAGGCTACTAAAGCCAATATCAGCTCCACTTTATTTGATTTTTACTTGCACAGCGTCCTGGGTCGTGGTAGTCTCTCATTTTTGTGCCCTAAGTATGAGATTACTTTGGCGGAAGTGTGGGAAGCCATACCTGATATGTTTGGAGGTGCTGGCTATGAAGAGGCAGATCTTGAGGCGCTCTATCTGGATGATGAAGCACGTACTGCCCTTGCCAAGGGAAAAGAACAGCTTGCTAGGGAGCGAGCCGAAGTAGCAGGAGGAGAGCCTTTAGAGAAAGCGTCTTTAACCGACCCCGCTCGTCCTCCGGCTTCGGTCGACCCTGATAACATTGGCTCCAGTTCTTATTCTCCACCTCCTGCAAAAGCCGAAGAGCCTCCCATTGTTCAAGTCGAGGAGAAGACCCAGGACGACATTGAAGCTGAAAAATTTGAAATCGATGTGATTAAGCCGACTTCTTCAGGTAACTCCAAGTCTGATATAGCTCAAGTATACTACTCGTTCGATTCAACTGAGCTCGATGAATTTCTCGCTTATTACTTAAGTCCCGATGAGCCAATATCTTCTCTTTTTTCAGAGAATACTGATTTTAACTTCTTTTCTTCTGTAGCGGAAGTACCAAGCGTTGCACAAACTTCTCCTCTTCCAGCTATTCCTCCTCCATCCCTTCAAGTCACTCCTGCTTCTCAGCCGGGATCGCAGGAAGAACAAATAGAAGCCCTTCAAGGCTTGGATGATCTACCCTCTTCGCAAGAGCAGAAGGCTGAGGAACTTGGAGGAGGTGAGAAGACTCCGAAGCCTTATGATGATGACACAAAGCTATCTGCATTGATTTCTCCGGAAAGTGAGTCTTCTTCAAAGAAGAGAGGGAAACGCGCAGTTTCGAAGAAGAAGAAGAAAAGCGCTTCTGCTGGTGAAGAAAAAGTGGAAGCAGATCCAGCTACACCTCCTTCTCCTTCTTCCCCGACCCGTCCACGCCGGATTCAAAAATTAATCATCAAGCCGGGCAAGAGCTCTAAAGGTGGCGGGAAGGAGTAATGAGCTGGACTTTAGGCTTATTGTTTTCCTTTTTTGCTTTTTGCATGTATTGACCGGAGATTGTACGGGTGCCGGCCCCCGTCTGTTGAAACCTACACATGTACAAAAATTTCATAGTATGGAATAAAACGATTCTTTTTACTTGTACAATTTCTTATCAGTATATGTGTGAATGCATTTATTCCTTGTTTTTGCACAAGTTTCTTTGTATGATATTGCAGTGAGCTCGTGGTATGATGTTTGAGCGTTGTTTTTATTAATACCCCCATACCATGGCTCATTGCAATATTCTGGAAAGACTTGTACTCTTATTTTAGAGAATAATTCTTCCATTTTGAGGAATATTATTCTGCTTTAATAGAGTACGCTTTGTATCAGATAAGTTTTCTTCCTTTTCTTTTCTTTTTTAGAAAGAGTTAACACACTTCAACTTTCAGAGATGGCCACTTATATTCTCTGAGAAGTGGATTGCTCTTCGTAGTGAAGCGGGCTTCTGAAGAGAACTTTTTATTTTTTGGACATGCCTCTTTAGAGGGCTTTCTTTAGCATTTTACCGCCAAGGGTAGGAATGTGCCTCTGAAGAGGGCTTGTGCCTCCGAAGAGGGTTTTTTTGCTGTGCCTCGGGAGAGGGCTCCTCCAAAGAGTTATGCCTCCGAAGAGGGCTTGTGCCTCGTTAGAGGGATTTGACATTTCAACTCTGGTGAAGTGGGCCTCCGAAGAGAGATTTTTGCACTTCAACTCCGGTGAAATGTGCCTCCGAAGAGGTCTTTTTGGCATTTCATCTCTGGTGAAGTGGGCCTCCGAAGAGAGATTTTTGCACTTCAACTCCGATGAAATGTGCCTCCGAAGAGGTCATTTTGGCATTTCAGCTCTGGTGAAGTGGGCCTCCGAAGAGAGATTTTTGCACTTCAACTCCGGTGAAATGTGCCTTCGAAGAGGTCTTTTTGGCATTTCATCTCTGGTGAAGTGGGCCTCCGAAGAGAGATTTTTGCACTTCAACTCCGGTGAAATGTGCCTCCAAAGAGGTCTTTTTGCCATTTCAGCTCTGGTGAAGTGGGCCTCCGAAGAGAGATTTTTGCACTTCAACTCCGGTGAAATGTGCCCCCGAAGAGGTCTTTTTGGCATTTCAGCTCTGGTGAAGTGGGCCTCCGAAGAGAGATTTTTGCACTTCAACTCCGGTGAAATGTGCCTCCGAAGAGGTCTTTTTGGCATTTCAGCTCTGGTGAAGTGGGCCTCCGAAGAGTAGCACGAGGACTCTGAGGAGTAGCATTTGGACTCCGAAGAGTAGCACGTGGACTATGAGGAGTAGCATTTGGACTCCGAAGAGTAGCATGTGGACTCTGAGGAGTAGCATTTGGACTCCGAAGAGTAGCACGAGGACTCTGAGGAGTAACATTGTTGCTTGTGTCCTTCCACCATCTCCTTCTTAGCGATTCCTCGTTATCACTTCAAATACATGTCCCATTCTTTTGCAAGTTGTTTGCTTTTTGCCAGAGAAGTGTACTTTATCGTTGAGTGAATCCACGGGGTAGACGCAAGCTACTTTACCGGATGTTCGTTTGCATAAACGATCGCGATGGGTTAGCAAGGGTCTGGAACCTTCTCGTCAGGAAGGTGCCCGCTTTAGTGGAACCCTCAACTGTTTGTGAATAGCACTTCTTTTGTAGGAGTTGAATTTTGGAACTTTTATGGCTTGACATTTGTTTGTTGAGTGATTTGTAGGAATCGCTGAGTCTTGTGATGTGTTGAATACGTAAGCTTTGCTTTGATAGCCTACAATATTAAATCGACATTTTAGCAATATATTTAAGATATTTGCATATCGAAATGAAACAGGCATTTTATAGTAGTAAAGAACACAAGATTTATAGTTCTTATTATTGATTTGCACTGTTTTTACAATGGCATTTCATACAGGAATGATACATCCATCATTATTCTACGAATTTTAAGCAAAGCCATTAAGTAAAATATGGCCATTAGGTATCATCTTCCAGAAAAAGAACATTCTCTCCCTCCGGGGCTTGTCTCAAAGCACGAGCATATCTTTCCATCTCATCCCAACTTCTGCTCGCTGGGTGAGGGCCCCCTGCGATAGCATTAATGATAAGCCTCTCAGATCCGTGTGTTGCAGTTCTTTCATCTGAGCCGTATTGATGAGCGGGAACTAGTTGCCCCTGAGTGGATGAGGATGGGTCATTCCTGTTTTTCTTGACATATTGTTGAAGTTTATTCTCTTTCAACAGCTCCTCAATCAGATCCTTCAAGTGGCGGCACTCATTAGTGTCATGGCCAGGCTGATTGTGGAACTTATAGAATCTTCCACTCTGCGTGGCATTTTTCCCAAGTCTCAACTTATGTGGTTTAGGATATTCAACAGTATCCTTAGTTGCAAAGAAAATATTCTCTGGGGTATCAGTCAAGGGAGTGAAATTTGAAGGTCCAAAGTGGCAAGTTTTCTTCGCATTTCCCTGCTTTTTCTCATCATCATTTTCCCTCTTCTGTCCTCCGGATTCTCTTTTATTAGAAGCAACATTGTTATTCTGAATCTCGGCCACTTCTGCTTTTACCGGTACCGGAAGGTTTTCCAAGCGCATAAACTCGTCGGCCTTCTTATAGAATTTCTCAAGTGAGTTTGGCTCCTTCATTTTTAGCCATTTTCCAAATTCACTCGATTTGTTTATAGCCCGCATCAAGTAAGTCAAAATCATCCGCGGCTCTGCGTTGTCAACTTCGGCTAAGGCTACGTTAAAGCGGTTCAAAAAAGATTTCACAGATTCTCCGGGAGCTTGTTCAAGGCTGGACAGCGACATTATATCCTTAGCCTTTGAAGCATACAACCTGAACTGATCCTTGAATTTTCGAGTTAAGTCGGAGAATTGATCTACAGACCGGACTGGTGGCTTTGTGAACCAAAGTAGCGCCACTCCTTCCAAGTACACTGGAAAGTATCGGCATTTAATCTCATCTGATGCTCTTGCACCGGTCATATGCCAGTCATACTTATATAGGAAATGATTAGGGTCACTTTTCCCCTTATAGGCCGGGATAGTAGGAGGTACAAACTTCCTTGGAAATTCTGCTTTCATGATCCTTTCAGTAAACGGAGTCTTGCTTGGAGAAAATCCCCAGTCGCTCTCATTTTCTTCCCTCTGCATGCTCTCTTTCATGATTCGGCGGACCATCCCTGATAGGTACTCCTCATTGTTTAAAGGCATCGCTGGGCAGACGTCAGCTCTCCTTTCGGAAGTTTGCCTGGGCAAATGTTCGTGAAAAGTTGGCTGCGGCCTTGAACCTTCAGCTTGGAAAGGTGGCGCTTCGGTGGTGTCAGTTGCTCTTTGAGGAATACCTTCATTGTTTTCTGGTTGTCGATTTGCCCCAAGCAGAGTGTTTCATCTGTCCATCATCAAAGCATTTTGAGTTTCCATTTGTTGGTATAATCCAGATACTACATCGTCTAATTCAGCCCTTGTGACTCCAACGGTAGGAGTTGCCTGGTTTGTTGTTGGGGAAGCGGAGGTCCTCTGATGAGCATTTCCGGATCTGGTAGATCTACTCTTTCTTCCAGTAGCCATGATTTCAGATAGACTTCTGGTCTTTAGAGAGATTCTTTCAACAAACTATTGCGAAGCAATGGTGAAAATATCCTTGAGTTGGGTTCTCAGTGAAAGCACCAAAATGTTAACGTAAAAATCGACGCTAACACCCCGGTGTGAGAATTAGTAATGTGAAAGCACCACCCGTTGGTACGGGAACTAGAAATAAGCAGAAAATAGCAGAAAAGTAAAGAGACAGAGTTTTATAGTGGTTCAGCTAGAAATTAAGCCTACGTCCACTTTATCTTCTTTATTGATGATTCGGTTATAACTCTTTACAATACACTTTGATTACAACACACTTTAGACGAGTAGCTAGAACTTCGATGTAGAAGACTCTTTCGAATTCATGTTGAATGTGTTTGATCTCCTCTTGAAGTTCGTTGAAGCGTCTTTGGTGTTTGGAGTGCTTGAAGTGTTGGATGAGTTGAGAAAACAGCAGAGTATCGGAGTTCCATAAATGAGCCAAATGTCCCCTTTAAGTTGGAATAGGTGGGGTATTTATAGGAGAATTCTGGGGTGAGCCATAGGTCGTGAACGACCTAAGGTAGGTCGTAGGTCGTAAGCGGCCTAGGGAGTACGTGCTATAACTTAATAGTTTCGCACTTGACCATTTGAAAATATTGACAAGTCATAGGTCGTGAACGGCTCAAGGTAGGTCGTAGGTCGTGGGCGACCTAGTGGGCATGGTTTGCGGCTTAACAGGGGAGCACTTGATCTGTCTGAACGAGGTAATAAGTTGTAGGTCGTGAGCGACCTACAGAGCAGTCGGCAACCTAACTGTGTTGAGATATTTGGTGGAGCGACTTAAGTTGGTTCGACCTATGCTAGGTCGCTTGGTTGTTAAGTCGCTGGGCCTCTTGATCGCTAGGTCACTGAAGCTTTAGGTCGCTAGGTTGCTTTGTGACGTTAGGTCGCTTGAGACTTTTGGTCGTTAGGTCGCTGGATGTTTTAGGTCGATGTATCGCATAGATCTGCTTTATGCTTTAGGTCGCTAGGTCGCATCTGTTAGCCCGTTCATTCTCTAAGTCGTTAGGTCATTGATAGTGTTCAACCCCTTAGGTCGTTAAGTCGCTTGTACCTTTAGGTCGCTAGGCCGTTCCATCCTTTAGGTCGCTAGGTCGCTCCATCCTTTAGGTCGTTAGGTCGCTTCAAAAAGAGGAGTTAACAACAGCTAGGTTGCATCTGTTTCAGGGTGCAGTCGTGTCCATGTTTTGAGAGCGGTGGTTGATGAGTAGGCAGTCCATCACGGCTACTTTAAGTCAGGCTTTCGAGCTGCCTCTTGTGTTCAGGGTAGGAGTTGGTATGTAGATGATCAAATCACGTCCACTCTAGTTAGATCCCGGCATCACTGGGCTTCAAGAGAGGCATATGTATTTTGTCAGACTTTATTTTATGACCCGAGGAGTGGATGATCGGGCCACATTCGTTCCAAGCCATGCTTAGGTCTCCAAGTCAAATATGGAGGTTGATGAATGGACGGTCGGTCATGTCTGCTTTGTATTGGGCTCTGACCGCAACAAGTTTTTCCGTCTTTAGTCCTTGGCCCCAAATCAGAGGAACATGGTTGTTGATGAGCGGTCGAATCATGCTCATCTTGATGAAACTCCACAAGTCTGATCACGGTCTGCGGGGATTGGCTGGCTGCCAACTCTGAGTACCTGGTCACCTGCATCATTTTGGAAGTAGTTTAGTTCAAGTTGGTCGTAGTTCATAGCACAATTGAAATTGAAATAGAAATAATTCAAAGAAGATCGGAATAAATCTCATTAATAAGTGAAGCAGCATCGTGTGCTATCTATTTAACTTTGTCCCTAGCTCCTTTCAGCAGGATGTTGACTGTCAGCAGTCCAATTGATAATCAGAGTTCTTTATTGATAGGCATCGGATGTTCCATGCCCGCCATTCTGTAGGGCTTGCACATACTATTGAAGCTTTCCTTTCCGAATCAGCTTTCCGAACACATCTCGGAGGTGTTTGTAATCTCCAGTGTTAGGACCGTGTGCATCTTGGAATATATAACATTCCCTGGATTTTCTCTGGGCTTCGATGGAATCTCTTGAGGTCGGTTTTCAGTACTACTCTGAGTCGTGAGTCTCCAAGTAGACGTTATCGATTGAATCGTTCAAAAGAGTATATGGTCGAATTTTGAGATCCTGGGTCGTCTCCTGGAATATAAGTCCTTAGCCAATGAGCCCATATTGTTATTTCTCCTAGTCTTCTCTATCTCCTCCTTGCTTAGTTTTTGATTCACTTTGCAATTGAGACGATCCAAGGTCGTAGGAGGCTCTCTAGCTAACTAGCTACCAAAATCTATCTGGGGGTTGATTCCACTCATCAATGCCATCTGTATGATATCCTCGCTGGCATCTGGAATAAATTGGATAATGACATCACATCCTCAGTGTGAGTCGCATGCATTCTAAACTGCTCGACAAACTTCTGATCGGGTTGATTGAATAAGGAGATAGATTTAGGCGATAATCGCATAAACTGCATGATCGGTACACTTTTGAGGAATATAGGAAAGCGACTGCATTCGATGGCACTATCACTCTGGCGGAGTTCATATGCCAATTGAATTTCATGAGATGTAATCCAGGGTTTGTACATCCAGAATACGCCAGCATGGTTGGCATATTGAATTTCCTCACATATTTTGCACACTGAACGACTTCAATGAATAGGCTTCGACTGAGGGAAATGATTCAGTCATCGTCAATCTGGTTCAATTTTAAGTTACAGCTACTTGTTATGCTTGTGAATGATGTATGCATGCCTGAGATATGAGCAAAGCAAGTTGGACCGGTATTGACAGATGGTGGTAAGTTACTTGGAGTCGGATCTGAGAAAATCTGCTAATTGCTTGGAGTCAATTGTTGGTTTGCTTGGAGTCACTAAATTCAAAGGCCTGGTGATCGGCTCTTGGAGTCACTTCGCCGTTTCTGAGGGAAAACCATGGTTTTACCCGAGTCTGGATTTGGGACAAAGTTTCATGGGTTTGCTTAGTGTCACATCACCTATGTTCTCCAACCTTTGGGAGTATCGTTTGAGTAGCGGTTGCTTGTCCGTTCCCTGGTTGCAATTCAGAAGCTTCCGCTAGATCCTCTATGCTTTGGTCGGTCACAGGACGTAAGGGAAGTGGATAGAATGCCCTATGTTTAAGTTGAGTTCCGATTCATAAATTTTTGAAAAAAATGGATCGTACCCGATCCATATTTTTTTGGGTATAGGGATTAGTCAGATAGGGCTTTTGAGAGAGGGATCGGTAGTATAGGGATCGGTCAGATAGGGCTTTTGAGAGAGGGATCGGCGTACTTTGCTTAGCAGAGGGATTGGCGTACTTGCTTAGCAGAGGGATCGACGTACTTTGCTTAGCAGAGGGATCGGCATACTTGCTTAGCAGAGGGATCGATATATATTCTGGAGGGATCGGTATTGATGTATTTGGAGTGATTGGTACAATGCTTTTTGGAGCGATCGGTACATATGCTTTCTGGAGGGATCGGTATATATGCTGGAGGGATTGGTAATGAATGTAGTACTTTAACCAAGGGGTCGGCATTTGGAATATTGAGGGATTGGTATTGACGTCCTTTAGAGAGGGATCGGCCTTCATGGCCTTTAGAGAGGGATCGACCAAAGTTTAACTTGAGTGCAAACTTCAACATCAGATGCCAAGATTTTACATACATGAGTGAATCTGATCCATTCCAAATAGACATTGTTATCCCGCCTTTTGGCAAGGCCGTGACACCAAGAACTTTACTAGAAATCAATGACAGTTCGTCTTGGAGATCGGTTATACATACTTTCACTATGGATACTGGTAAATTTTGCCCGAGTCCGCATCGAGCTAAAATCGATATGACACGACAAGCAAAGCTATGTAAGCCAACGTTCCAAATTTCAAGTCAATCGGAGTTCGTATGCTCAAGATATGATCGATGCAAGTTTGAATTTGTTGAAGGTTGTCAAATTCTCATCGATCCTGTTCTCGTCGATCCTGCTCGCATTGATCCTGTTCGCATCGATCCTGTTCGCATCGCTTCTGTTCACATCACTTCACTATTCACATTGATGGATACGAATTGTAGCTGTTTTCCTTAACTTGCACCGATCATAACTCAAAATCTACGAGTCCAAATGCCACCAAATTTTCACAGGAGCTTGTGTACCACCTTGAGATTGTTCATGATCGATCTCGACTATATCGGACAAAATCTCGATCGATGCGAATTCGGTTCGTATCGATCACGGATCGAGTGCAAACAGCATGGAATCGATCATGTGGGCCCACCCACGTGCAAGAAGAAGTCCTCCGAGATCAGGACGAGATATTTGCTGCCTACGCCTATAAATAGCAACCCTGGACCTACAAAAAAGGGACTTTTGGCCTCTCTACACCGATATTCTGTCGAAATGATTGTCAACCTTCAGTCATACTGTTGTAACCTTTTGTAATCAGTGAGTAAAGTTCAATAAACATCAGTCATTTCATAGTGGACGTAGGTAATTCGCCGAACCACTCTAAATCTGTGTGTTTCTATGCATTTTCTTATCTGTTTATTGGTGTGTTTGTTAGATCTGCTTCATTTTACATTTACTTTCTTCATTTTATCTCTTCAAACACATCCAAAGAGTGTTGTGCCCAATTTTGGTACAAACACTTTGGTGCTTTCACTGAGAAAACCCAGCTTTCTCCTACTCTGTGGATCTACTACCGTCGTTGGATTGCAAAAATCTAAGGAGGAGATCCAGACCTATCATTAAGTAGTTCCTTCTATTCTATTCAGATTGCTCCAGATCTAGGAGGAAACTACATTCATGAAGATTTTCGTATCCATATTTTCGTATCTAGAAAATATGGTGATTTTCATATCCATGTTTTCATATCCATAAAATATGGTGATTTTCGTATCCATGTTTTCGTATCCAATTGACTACTCAATCGGTGCTCCCAGAGGCTGGAGAACCTAGCTAATACGCCAAGGACTAGAGTTGGTTAATATATCATGCTTCTAAGGTGGACTGCAACTTCCCCCAATTGACCAGTTTGTAAACTCCTGAATTGACAACTACATTATGATGTCTAATATGATGACTGCCCTACACTGTCTGCTCTGCCAACTCAAAGCATAGCTGGTCACCATTAAACCATCTTCAAATGCCCTCATCTTAGTCATACCGTGTCCATATGACTAGAAGCATGGCATACAACCTTAAGAGGACTTCCTTATTACTTTATATGGGCCTTCTACCTGGGTGAAAATTAGAAATGATAACCAATTTATGAGCCCATCTTAACCAACTCACCATCCAATCGGCATCACCAAACCACTCGAACGTTGGGCAATCGTGCATACATCATTCACCAGTGTTACAAGACCCCGTAGCCATAAAATGGACCTGATCATAATGTCGATTGGGGAATCTTTCCCAGTCGAGACCTATTCGTTGAAACCATCCTACATGTAGAACTTCCAATGAAAATTCAACATGTTAACTATGTCAGTGTACTATGGAAATACAACCCCCGACACTACCTTATGAAGTGGGAATGGCGCGTGGATTTCGCCAAGGGTGTTGAATGCCATCAAACGCAGATCTCTTCCCTCATTCCTCAGAGAAGACCGTCAATCACGGTTAGACATACCAGATCTATTTCTCATATCACTGACAGGAATGAAGAAGCTGGCAGCCAACGAATTTATCTAAAGTCCACAGCCAGTTGCTGCCAATACCCATAAATGAATTCATCACCAGAGCTTATTTCCAGACTTTGACAAGAGAACTGGTGGGTAGCCGCCGACGACTACACCAACATGTCCAGGCAAATATTGAGTTGATGAGTTAGATGAAGGATCAACATGGCGAGATAAGGAGGGAACCTACTCCATAATCTAGATTGGAAAACTCCTCTTCTTTAGATGGCTACCGTGGACGCCAATGCCATAAGGCTGCTCCGGAAAGGATAGCTCCAACAATATGTGCAAGCCCTATAAAACGAAGGACCGGGAACACCCGACCCCTATCGATCAGGAACTTTGATCAAATTGAACCATTTGCGTTAGACTTCAAACTGTGAAGGGCTGGACCGAAGTGCAATAGCGAGCATACGACGCCGCTTCACTTATCAATGAGATTTAATCCGATCTCTTTTGAATTATTTCTATTTCAATTTCGTTTATGTCACGAGATATGATCGACTTGAATCAAACTACTTGCAAATGATGCAAGTAACCGAGTACTCAAGGTTTAGTGCCAAACAACCTCCGCGGACTATGATCAAGTCATTGAGGTATCATTATGACGAGCCTGATTCAACCATTGATAGGCTACTATATGCCCCTGGCTTAGGGGCAGAGCATCAAAGCAGAAGAGACCGACAAGATCAGGACTCTAGTACAAAGTGGATGCAACCGACCATCCAGTCATCCACCTATGTAATTTAATTAGGATATTTAAGAAAGACTTTGAGTTATATGTCCCAACAATGCACTCTCCACCTCGTACTTGAATCTCGTCAAAATACTTATGCTTCTTCTAATGCCCGATAAAATCGGAATAGCACCAAGGGTGGACGTGACGTCACCATCCACGCATCCAATCCTGCATTAGACACTTGGGGTTATTTGAGAACACATGTTTAAAGTGGATATGATTTGACCGTTCACTCTCCAGTTTGTGTCTGTAATTCGGCAAAACAATCATGCCTAAAAACGACTTCATCAGTAGCCAACCCTCAATTTAAATTCATCAACGACTGACTTCCTACTCGCTAACCATCACGAGCTGTCATTTCAACTCTCTTCCTCGGCTCGATCGGAAGAATGCAAAGTATAAATTGGACGTGACTCGACTGTCCGCTCTCCAATTTTTGCACCTGACTTAAGGGAAAATACACAACTCAAAGTGGATGTAGTTCGACCATCCTTTCCTATGCTCAAGCACAAAGCTTGCCAGAACACTAATCTTACTCCTTAGGCTTGTCAAAAGAGGAATCCAAATGAACATGGATGCGATCCAACCGTATATAAACTAAATCTCATCTTTCATTTAGGGCAGATAAGTGGAAAGTAATCGGGATCCCACCGATCACTCGCTAAGTGAAATCCCGAGCTCAGGGACAAGCCATCACACTGCGACGAAAAGGGATTGATACACGACAATCCTCTAACTAACTCCAGCTCCCAGAGTGCGAGCTAGAGTATAAACTTACGGACATGGGCTTGGAGGAGGGTTGATCCGTCCACCCAACGACTTCACCCCTGTTCAACCTAAGCCCGACGAGGATGGATCCGTCCATCTAACGACCTCGCCTTTCATATTTACAAGCTCGAGGAGGGTGGATCCGTCCATCCAACGACTTCACCCCGTTCAACCTAAGCCCGACGAGGATGGATCCATCCATCTAACGACCTCGCCTTTCATATTTACAAGCTCGAGGAGGGTGGATCCGTCCATCTAACGACTTCGCTTGCCTACTCAAGGTGGATGTGATACGACCGTCCACGTACATGATCAACTTCTTGTTCCCAAATCCTAAACCCTAAACAGATTTGACTGACCTTCTGTCGACCAACTCCAGATTCCCAGAGTGCGAACTGGAGTATAATCATCAACTAACTCTAGTCCTGAGAGCGCGAAATGGAGTATAAACACGAAATGGGTGTGACTGACCACCCATTCGCTAACTCCAGATTCCCAGAGTGTGAACTGGAGTATAAACATTAACTAACTCTGGTCCCGAGAGCGCAGACTGGAGTATAAACACCAAATGGGTGTGACTTACCACCCATCAACTAACTCCATATTCCTAGAGTGTGAACTGGAGTATAAACATTAACTAACTCTGGTCCTGAGAGCGCGGACTGGAGTATAAACACCAAATGAGTGTTACTGACCACCCATCAACTAACTCTAGATTCCAAGAGTGTGAACTGGAGTATAAACATTAACTAACACTAAGTCCCCAGAGGGCGGATTGGAGTATAAACACTTAAATGGGTGTGACTGACCACCCATCAACTAACTCCAGATTCCCAGAGTGCGAACTGGAGTATAAACATCAACTAACTCTGGTCCCGAGAGCGCGGACTAGAGTATAAATACCATATGGGTTTGACTGACAACCCATCAACCAACTCCACTCCACAAAGCATGGTTTGGAATATACATACCAAAAGGGATGCGATTCGATTGTCCATCTATCGGCTCTGGTTCCTCAGCAAGTTCTGTAGTACAAAAAGCGGATGTGGTTCGACCGTCTGCTTTCCAATCTTCCCCTGACATGGGGGCACACTTAACACACAAAATTGGATGCGATCCGACCATCCAGCACTAAGCGGGCGTGACACAATCGTCCATGCATCAACTCTTGTCCCCGGTACGGGACCCATAACATAATTTTATAGGGATGCACTCCAACCCTACAAGACAAAATTTCTTCCTTGATTCGACAGGGAGACACAGATTCATAAAATGGACCTAGCTGAACGTCCTATTCTAAATGGATGTGATTACCCATCCTACTGCAATTGAACGTGACATGATCGTTCATCCGCTAGCTCTCGCCTATGATATGACGGGTTGTGCGTGCAACATGGACGAATGTGACCTAACCATCCGCCAATCAATTCCTTCCTATAGTTCAGTGGGAGAAGCATCAAACTAAAGTTGTTCTAATTTGACCGACCATACTTGGACTTTTGCCCTTGACTGGGGGCAAAGGAATTGACCGAGGAAAATGCGGTCCGACCATTTTCTACAAAAAAATCTTAGTCCCCAGAGTGTGGACAGGGGTATAAACATCAAATAGGTGTGATGAATGGCTCTTCAACTTATACTGATCCCCAAAGTGTAGCTACAAGAATAGACAAACGAATGAATGTGATTCGACCATTCATTCACCAACTCTGACCTAAACTCGACATAAGGAGTATAAACTCACTCATGTGCAATTAGACCATCCACGAACTAACTCTGCTAACCCAATACTGGGGGCAGAAGTACAAATCACTGAAAGAAGGGAAAGGTGACTCGCTACATCTCCAGGTTAGCGTCCATTACAACTTAAGGCAAGGACTACAAGGAGGCCTTAATGCTAACCAATCAGAATGATGCCTGATGTTACGGGCAACCAATTATATCGTACCGCTGGATCGACGGGCAATATTGATCTGCACCTTTCATATCATACCATTGGATCGACAGGAAATGAGGTCTGAGCATTCTACATCATGTCGTTAAATCGACGGTCACTACCGATCCTCTTCGACTACCAATCGATGTGACCTGAACGTCCATCGAATACCTTTGACCAACAGAGCATGGATTGAAGAATAAACCATGAATGAGTGTAGCTTGACCATTCATCCTCCATCACCTTCCTTCGATCCGTCAGGAAGAGCATAAGACCAGATGAGCATGACATGACTGCATTTAAGCTGACTTTATCCCTAGATCTAATGGGAGAACGTAAATTGAAATGGACGTGGTTGATCGCCCAATTCCAAAAGAATGCAATGCGACCATTCATTCTTTGACTCGTAAAACGATTCGACTAAACGAGCAATTCACAATAAGTGCAACCTAAATGGCCACGCGCCAATTCTTACCCTAGATTTGACAAGGGAAGCATCAATCCTGCATTGGATCTGACTGGACGATTCACTCTTCAGTTTTTGCCTAGAGTATGGCGACATAAGCAGCGAAGTGAATGTCATTGACCGTCCAGAATCTAGCTTATGTCCGAATGTCGGCAAAGTAACAATGTATTCCACCTAGAGGAAAGAACTAGAACATAATATAGGATGGGCACGACTCAGCCTTCCATCGGTTAACTCGATCCCATGGTTCAATGGGACAGAATACAAAATTGAAGCGGACATTATCTACCCTGCCACTTATCGAGATATTCCCTAGACTTGGGCGCATGAGCAAGAAGATAAGATTAATATGATTCAACCATTCATCAATCAACTCTGGTTCTTAAAGCTTGAACTATAGTATAAACACAGCTAGGACGAGACTAGACCGTTCACGTAATGCATCCACCAACCCGAGACTGGGGACAAAAGAGTGATTATCCGAGAGTTGACTATGACAACTTGAACTCTAGGTTGCGACCGAAAGGATGCCCAGAGATAGAATCATCGGATCAATACCCAAACTTATGGGCAACTGATCATCATTTCGACCCTTAAAATGAGCAATGGATCGCGAGTACATTGAATGGAAAGCGCATCACTCGGAAACACAAGTAGGTTCAAACTCATAGCAGGAGCTAGCTATGCAGCAGCACGCGATACAAAGCTAAACTCTACTAAGCCTTTGATTCAACATGCCTATAAGGCTAATCATTAACCATTGCAAATAAGCACATGAAGTGCCTACAGTCCATCACGAGTACTAAAGATCAGATCACAACTCAGCGCAATGATCATAAAAGAGTTAACTGTTTTACTTCAGGTGAATCTTGATGTGTTCGCTTGGACTCAATCTAATATATATATGGACTCTCACCAACCATTAAGAACCCTGCATTAAATGTCGACCCGAGGCATGTCTCGGTGAATAAAAACGAAGCGACGTGGATCCAAAAAGATCTGCTGCACTTAAAGAGGAGGCGAGTCTACTCAAGACCAATAGGTTTATCCACGATACCCTCTACCCAAAATGAATATCCAATCCTTTACTTATAAGAAAAACGAGCAGAGAGTGGCGGACATACGTCAACTACTCAGATTTGTATGGTGTATGACAAAGCACAGCTTTCCACTTCTGATGATCAACCAACTGATGGACTCGACCATCGGACATGAATTACTCACATCCATGGACGCAAACTCCAGATATGATCGGATACTGAAGCATGTCCCAGACCAAGAGTACAAGTATTTCATTACTGACCTAGGCCTATAGTGCTATGTTGCAACTCCCAGATTTAAACTTGAGAACGCTTATGCTACTTACCAAAGGACGATTAACAGATCATACAAAAATCAGATCGGTCGATCGATGAAAGTAGACGTGGTTAATATGCTTGTGAGATCACGACTATCAAACGACCACATCGATGACTTGGCAGAGATATTCGGTGGTCTCCAAAAAATGCAGGATGAAACTCAATCCTTTGTGATGCCCTTTCACCTTTACATCAGAAAGATTCATTGTTTTCATCATCATCTCTCGTAGAATCAAGGCTAATTTCCAAAAAATTCCGACAATTAGAGACACCCATGTACCAAAGACAACCTAGCAGGTACGGAGCCCAAGTCGGAAGATTACCGTCCTAAGTTAATTAAACTCTAGGACCATCTACAAGTGAATTCTCTTCTTCAACCTGACCAAGAGAGGGAAGAGAACTTTTGAATGAACTCACAACTACGTTGATGCAATTCCAGCTTTGATAAATCGTTTAAAGAGACCTCCCATTTTACCCAAACCTTTGGATCGCAAAGATTTATACATCAATTGGGCCGTGTCAACACACGCCATAAGCATCGTAATGCTATATAAAGAGAAACGAATCCAAAGATCAGAATATAATGAAAGCTAGCTATTGACAGGCTTACCCCGTTAGGTCTATATCGACTAGCTCGATAGGTCCTATAGAAACCTTAAATGTTTGGAAGGTTACTCAATTAGAATATCAAGCTAAGCCAATTTGATGTCACTTATTTCCCTCAGAGAGATATCCATGGTCAATCATTAGCCTACTTCATATCCGAATTCACTGCATTAGATGACTATCCGAAGAGCAGTAGAGAACCGTCCAACTGATGGAGAACCAATATAGATGGAACTTCCAATAATTGGCTTTCTAACATTGGAGTTGCGTTAATGATTCCAGAAGAGCGATCGATCTGCTATGTCTTGAAACTCAACTTCCCTGCAACAAATAACGAAGCTAAGTATGAAGCCTTAGTCGCCACACTCAAACTTGAAAGAAAACTAGGAGTGGAAACTTTACATATCTTATGTGATTACTGGTTAGTATTATATTGAGTCAGGGAAGATTATTCGACTAGGGGGCAACATCTTGCTCCTTATCCTAGCTGGTTCCAGAAGCTACTAGCTGACTTCGACTATTACGCCATTACACACATCCTCAGAGAACAAAATGAAAAAGCCAAGTCACTAGCCAAGCTAGCTAGTTCTGGGGATGCACGGCAAAAAGACTTTGTCCTAGTTGAAATACTTATTATTCCAAGCATTGACATATGAAGATCAACTAGATCTTAGAGATGGATCTAGAAGAGAAGTCATAGATGACTCCCATCAAAGACTATCCATAATCGAGGATTCTTCTTGAATAAAGGAATGAGAAATGGCATATCCTATGTGAAGCATCACTGCATGATTATGTCTAGATCGTTCAACTCCATCGACACAAAGCATTACTCCTATACCCATCAATCCGAGACCCGATATTACGTATCCATCGATACGAAGCATACATTCCAACATCTCAGATTGATCCGACAGAGGATCGATACATAGGAGGGACATAAAACAACCATCGAACGTTGTTACAACTCGAATTTCACTTCGATCCAGGAGAGGATCGATACAAAACTCAAATCCAAACAAAAACTAAAGAACTTAACAACGACTCGTGAACGTGCAAGCGTTAACGGGAGTCAGGTTAACATACGTACGCGTATGACGAACTAATATTCAATTTTCAAAATTTACAGGAGTTGGATGCTCACCAAGTGACAATTACAACAATGAACAACAAATTGCTAGGGCTCAACACTCAGTTACAACAAAACACTGCATGATCATTGACAATCAACAGTTCGACATCTACATCACTGTCATTTCAATCAAAGGTTACATCTTTTGATGAAAAGATAGCAACTACTCAGCGAATCAGATAGAACTTTTTCACAATGAAGGATGCAGCTTTTCAAAGCACGTCATGTTCACACAAGATGAACTTTGGGGGGCAAATGTTATCACGCCTTTTAGTAAGGCCGTGACACCAAGAACTTGACTAGAAACCAATGACAGTTCGTCATGGAGATCGATTGTACATAGGTTCACTATGGATACTGGTAAATTTTGCCCAAGTCCGGATCGAGCTAAAATTGATATGACATGACAAGCAAAGTATGAAAGCCAACGTTCCAAATTTCAAGTCAATCGAAGTTCATATGCTCAAGATATGATCGATGCAAGTTTGAATTTGTTGAAGGCTGTCAAATTCGCATCGATCCTGTTCGCATCGATCTTGTTCGCTTCGATCCTATTCGCATCGATCATGTTTGCATCGATTATGTTCGCATCACTTCACTATTCACATTGATGGATACGAATTGTAGCTGTTTTCCTTAACTTGCATCGATCATAACTCAAAATCTACAAGTCCAAATGCCACCAAATTTTCACAGGAGCTTGCGTACCACCTTGAGAATGTTCATGATCGATCTTGACTCGATCGGACAAAATCTCGATCGATGCGAATTCGGTTCGTATCGATCACGGATCGAGTGCAAACAGCATGAAATCGATCACATGGCCCGCCCACATGCAAGAAGAAGTCCTCCGAGATCTAGTTGAGATATTTGATGCCTATGCCTATAAATAGCAACCTTGGACCTACAAAAAAGGGACTTTTGGCCTCTCTACGCCGATATTCTGCCGAAATGATTGTCAAACTTCAGTCATACTGCTGTAACCATCTGTAATCAGCGAGTAAAGTTCAATAAACATCAGGCATTTCATAGTGGACGTAGGCAATTCGCAGAACCACTCTAAATCCATGTGTTTCTATGCATTTTCTTATCTATTTATTGGTATGTTTGTTAGATATGCTTCATTTTACATTTACTTTCTTCATTTTATCTCTTCAAACACATTCGAAGAGTCTTGTGCCCAATTTTGGTACAAGCAGAAATGAACATGTGAACAACTCCAACCAAGAACACTAGCATAATCAAATCCTCCAAAAACACGGGAAGTAGACATAGTTCCTCTAGACATGGTTATCGGCTTCCTTTAGATTTCCTTCAAATATGAGTAGAACAGGAAGTTTGTTGGTTAATAACTGGATCTATCTCACGAATATGGAAATCCACCAGTAGATAATGAGATCCAATCAAGTTGAGAATTCATTTCTCAGTGAAAGCACCAAAATGTTGAAGCCAAAAATGGGCATCAACACCCAATAGAATCTAGTAGAATCAAATGAAGAATGAAACTAAAATAAAGCAGAAATTATAAATGAACACACAGAATTTTTATAGCGGTTTGGCGAACTTGGCCTACGTCCACTTCATATTTTTATTGATATTCCACTTGATTATCATTACAAGAGTGTTTGGATCAGCTGGAATCCATTAGTACAAAAGTGAAGAATAAAAATGGCAAAGCTTCGGTAGAGAAAGACGCCCTCTTTTCTAACGCCATGCCTGGTATATTTATAGGTGAAGATGTGCACGGATCAGACTGAAATTTTGGCAGAAGGTTCAGGAGACAGGTACTGATCCCTCCAACTTGCTCCAAATGCCATGCGATCCCTATGGGTGTTCCACATGTCCTAATTAGCTTATACTCCAAGTTTCATGTTGATAGCATCTGTATATTTTGAGTTATTAACTGATCATTGTTAAAATTTGTAGTGAAAGCTAAATATGGACGATCCCTTTTATACCGACCCCTTTTATACCGATCTCTTTTGATAGGTGAAGTGATTAGTCCATGACTTGAGCATACGAACTCCAAATGACTTGAAACTTGGAATGTAGCCTCATGGGGCCTTCCTTGTCACTCTATATCGATCTTACCAAGTTTGGGAGATTAATTGAGGATATGTACCGATCCCCTAAGGAAAGGAATAGGCATTATTCCGTACTTAGAATATTATGGAGAGTCTATCTGTTGGCCTCGGTTGATCGTCGCTTCATACCATTGCCTGCACTTGATCGCTGAGCCTAGTAATCATCTCTCCGGGCTGTCTTCCTCGATGATCGTCTAGTCTAACTTATCCAGTCAGTCTGAATATAGCTGGGCCAAAAGGCCGAGTAACAGAGACCAAGAACTTTCCAGTAATATCTAGAGAATAACAGTTTACAAAGGAAAACTTATGACTTTAATCCTGAAGCTTATTAATAAAGTTAGTTACTGCTCTACTGTCGAACTGAGATAATAGACAGAACTCTCAAGCTGATTCTTCATCTTTTGAAGAGTAATTAGGGAGCAAAGGATGGACGTAGTTTGCTCTTCCATATTAAGTTCTTTAAATGGAATAAACAAAGAATTGATGTAACTGTAGGAGTTAAGATTTAGTAAAATGAGAGCAATCTTCGGGGAGGACAAGATTATGGATGTTAATACCATAGATACTGATTTTGATGACAATAACCATATAAATATAGTTACTGATGTTTTCCCAAGTTTTATAGAGTATTTTTCAGGATAATATACAGATCTACAAAAGTACACGATAATCGAGTTTGAAGATTAATCAGTAAAATGATTATAGATCAAGACTCATAGATGATCAAAATATTTGAAGACTCATAAGTTTAGAGATAAAGACACGAAGAGTACAAGACTATAGTTTATTGGTAATAAACATTAGATTACATTGTTAAAGTCCTTGAATAACAAATTTCTTTTCTTTGAATACTCTCTATCAAAGTGTTTGTTTATTTATCAAAATATATTTTTTATTTTCAAAATATATTTTTATAAATATTTTATAAGATTTTTATATATTAAAGTATTTAAACAACTATGTTTAAATGATTTACAAAATATTAGAATTTTATAAAACTTTAAATGTATTATTGCTTTTCAAAATAAACAAGGGTATGTCAACATACATGTTATCCCGGTTTTTAACCCAGTAGGATCCAAAAGAAGTCGTAATAACTTGATTGAGTTAGAATAGCTCAGAAGCGAACCAAATGGACTAGGGCAACAAGCCAAAGGAAGTCAAGGAAAAAGAGTGAACAAATACACTAAGGACATGGATCGCTAGCGATCCATGGCCTATGGATCGCTAGTGATCCATGGGTTAACTCATAGGTTCTTCGACCTTCTTACATCATGATTCAGTCTATATTCTAGGAGCAATAGCTAAGTTTGATGAGATTGTGAGCTAGCTAAAATCAAGAGACAAACATTCATATGGTCCAAACAATAGACAAATACAACTGGTAAGCAAACCGCCATCAAAACAAGCCAACGTGCTACGAGACTACATGAACAACATCAATGCAAGTTAACATAGGCAAACCAGAAAGCAAAGTCCAAAAATAGACTAAGTATATGGATCGCTAGCGATCCATATATTAAGGATCGCTAGCGATCCATTCCATTTTATTAGGTCAATGCGATCTTCATGGGATAAAACAAAGGATGGATGCTAAGTAATTGGCTCGCCTTCGAGCATATTCTATGGATCGCTAACGATCCATTAATTTGGATCGGGCCATGATAGAACTTCCGCTATGCCTTTTTATGGTCATCTGCAATCGTTTTGGCAAAAGGGCTTGGCCTAGTAACTCTCCAACCACTATAAATACTCTCCTATCTATAACATAAACGGGATCTTCCAGACTGGTTGTTGAAACTCTGCAGAAAGCTTCCTTCTCCTCTCCTTCCTTACAACAGTCATCCCAAGGGTTCACTGTGATTCTCCAGTGAACTCTAGCATTGGGAACTTGATCTAACTAGGGATATTCAAGAAATTTGTAATTTGATCAACTTTGTAACAACAATCAGCCAATAATAAAAACTATAAAGCAGACATAGGCTTCATTAACAGAAGAACCACTATTAAAATCTTCTTGTCTTCTTTCTATTTCTGCTCTTTTACATTTATTCTCTATACTATTTCTCTGTAAGAGCAGGGCTGGTTCTTTCATACTCAATCTAGGGTGTTAATCCATTTTTTGGGTTGACATTTTAGTGCTTTCGCTGAGAACCCAACTCAGGATCTAGATCTAGCTATCTACTTTGGATCAGATAGGTCCAGAAGTTAGATCCTAAATCTTTGCTTGAAAAATCTGTTGCTTGGAACCAATGGCTCTAGGAAGGAAGAGGACTGCCTCTACAAGGTCCATAGGGGAAGTAGTAGCTAGAGAAGATATGAATCATCAGCAAACTGAAGTAAATGGTGCCAATGTAGGAGATCAGGTTCCAGCATTCGCCAATCAATGCGAAGTCATTACAGGAGACGAGTTGAACAAAATGGTTGATGAAATCAACCAAAAAATGGAAAGTAGTCAAAGAGCTATGATGGATAAGTTCAATGCTCTCTTAACCTTACAGTCAAATCCTGCTCCAGGAACCATGGCTGAACCCATGACTGTCATAGAACAAGAAAATTCATTTGTTTTTGGCCTAAACAAAAGAAACGGGAAGTAGCCGCAAAGAAGGGTGACAGCAAGAACTATGGGAATCAACGCAGAAGGGAATACAAGTACTTCGCTTGCCGTAAGGCAACCAACTTCGAACTTGATCCAAGGGGAAAAACCCCATGAGCGGATATAACCATGGACCTCTCCAATTCAGAAGATGGAGCACAATTCAATGATGATAAGTTCGAAGAAAATGCCAATGTATTCGATAATGTTGAAAATGTCAAAATCGCCCCTGTCAGGCCAACCGCAAGCCAAGGGATCCCAAGGGAGTGGTTCTCCCAAAGATAGGAGAGCTTAGGCTTTAGCCCACTCGCTAAGACCATTTTCAAAGCCAAACACTTGGTGTAGTGACTGACAGTCGTCTCCCGGACTACCAGACATCAGAGGCATTTATCGTGGATAAAGTTAAGCGATTGATGGACGAGAATAAAAATAGAAGAGATGATGAATGGGGATCCGCACCAAGTCGGACTCCCTTTATTGATGAGATCTTGAATGAGCGATATCCGGAAAAGTTCATAATGCCAACTATTTCATCTTATGATGGTACAAAAGACCCAAAACCTCATTTGTACAAGTATAGTTGGTACATGGATGGAGCAAATGCCTCAGAAGCTGTTCGGTGTAGATGTTTTCCCATTTTCCTAGAATGAATCACTTCAATGAGGTTCACTAGGGTTCTGTCGAAATCCATCTCTACTTTCGACCAACTAGCCACAAGATTCCTCGATCAGTTCAGGCTCGATACCGCGCAACTTAAAGATGTGATGTCCCTGTCCGGACTATTCCAGGGATGAAACGAATCGGTGAATTCTTTCATGAGCCGGTTCAATGCCGTAGTTATAAAGGTGAGCAACCCAAATGAGGATATGGTTATCATGGCTTTGGTCTGAACCATTCACCCCGAAACTAAATTCAGAAAGTGGATCAAAATGAAGTAACCCACTACAATGAAGGACTTCAATCATAAAGCAAGCCAATACTTGAGATTGGAGGAGGTGCAGGAGCTAGATAAGAAGTCTACAGGCATGTAACCAATGAACGTCGGGCAGAGTGACGTGGTGATGAAACAGAATACAAACATTTCTGGGACTGCTAAAGGAACCGCGGGGAAAGATGGAAATCAAAAGAGCAAGAATCAAAATTCCAATAAAAGAAATGGAAACAATAAACGCCTTAAAGGTTTCAGGCTGGAAGACTACACCCCTCTCAACGATACACCGGAAAAGATCTATCTCGCAACACAGGGGACTGAGAAACATAATAAACCTTCTAAGAAGGAAGCAACCGAACAACAAAAGCACTCAGAGAAGTTCTTCCGCTTCCACGAGACGCACAGTCATATCACAAACAAATGCCGCCGCCTAAAGAACTTGATTGAAGAGCTAATTTTGGAAAACAAGCTTTAGCAATACGTGAGAAAATCACAGAATCCTGACCAGGCCGTGGCTCCACAAGCCACTAAGAATCAAAGAAACCAAGCCGGAACAAGTAAAGAGGGATCAAAGCAAACTGTCCAGAGACTTATTATTGAAACGATATCCGGAGGCCCACATCCTGCATAGAGAAGTTGGAGAGAGATGGAGCGGTATGCAAGTTCATTAAAGCACGTTCTGAAGGAATCATGTCTCACAATCGAAGATGGGGCTCCAACCAAGTAGCAAAAAACTTTGAATGACGATATTGTATCCAGAAACAGAGATACTGAAGGGATCAAAGCTCCATCCCTTGATCCAATGGTGGTGATAGTAGGAATGGGACCCGCTGTAGTCCAACGAGTATTGGTTGATAGCGGCAGTTCTGTTAATATTCTTTTCAAACCCAACTTTGAACAAATGAAGATCGGCATGAAAGGTGTGTCCGCATGCCAAATAAAAATCTAAGGGTTTACTGGCGAACCCAAACAACCCATAGGGACAATTTACTTGCTAGTGGAACTTAAAGAGGGTGATTGAAGAGTCAACCTCATTCAGACTTTCGTAATTATGGACGAACTTCCGCGTACAACGCCTTCTTGGGACGGCCTGCCCTAGCAGATTTCAAAGTCGCTCTGGCCCAATGGTGCCTTACCATGAAGTTCCCAACGGCAAATGGAATCGGGCTGGTCAAAGGAGATCAATGTGCCGCCAGAGAATGTTACATTGCAGAGTTACGTAAATATAAAAGAAGGGAAATGGGGAGGATGTGGGGAGAACTCTCCACATTCATGAACCTTATGAATAGAACCTACAGAACCGCCCCTAGCTTGGGGATCATAGCCGATTCGATAAGGCTTTGGACCCTAGAAAGAAGAGTTCGGGGGAGGATCGGGCAACACTGGTAGAATTGATGGTGTCTATCCCAGTCGATATGGATCACCCAACAAGAGTCTTAAAAATTGGATCGCACCTTGGAAACAAGATGCGGTTGGAATTTACTAAATTTCTTCGCGCCAACGTGGATGTGTTGCATGGACGCATTCCGATATGTATGGGGAGTCACTAGAAATCCCATGCCATGCGCTCAACATTGACCCTAACTTCACGCCAGTAAAGCAAAAGAGGCGCAGCCTGAGTCCTGAACGGTCCAAGGCATTAAGAGAAGAGGTGGACAAGCTAATGGCCAATGGCTTTATCCGTGATGCAACTTATCTTGAAAGGGTATCTAACCAGGCCTTAGTCAAAAAGTCCAATGGGAAGTGACGAACATGTATTGACTACTCGGACTTAAACAAAGCTTAACCGAAAGATAGCTTCCCTCTGCTCAGAATAGACCAGCTTGTAGACGGAATGGCGGACATGAACTACTACCATTCATGGACGCATACTCAGGGTACAAACAGATCCTGATGCTCGAACCCGATTAAGAAAACACCAACTTCATCACCAAATCTGGGACTATACTGCTACAGGGTAATGCCATTTGGTTTAAAGAGTGCTATGGCAACCTACCAAAGGTTGGTAAATACTATGTTCAAGCGCCAAATCGGGAAAACCATAGAGGTTTACGTGGACGACATGTTGGTCAAATCGCGAGTAGCTTCCAATCACCTGGATAATCTTGCTGAAATATTTGAAATACTCCAGAAGTATGGAATGAAACCCAATCCCTCAAATGTCACTTCGGAGTAGCCTCCGAAAAGTTCTATGGATTCATAGTAAGTGTCAGGGGAATTGAACCAAATCTAGAGCAAATAACGGCCCTACGAGAAGTACAAGCCCCGAAGAACAAGAAAGAATAGCAAAGCTTGAATGGGAAGGTCGCAACATTAAGCCGATTTATCCCGAAAGCCACTGAAAAGTGCAAACCGTTCTTTGATGCGTTAAAGAAAGGAAAGAAAAACTTTGAATGGAGTGAGGCATGTCAAACTGCATTTGAAGAATTGCTGCGACACATGGAAGCCCCGCCAATCCTATCAAAGCCAGTTGATGGAGAGGACTTGTTCATTTACCTAGCAATCTCACATCATGCGTTGAGCGCTGCCCTTGTGCGTGAAGAAGTGAAAATCCAGCGGCCCATATACTACATTAGCAAGAGGTTTACCGGAGCCAAGAAAAATTACCTAAAGCTGGAAAAGCTAGCGTATTGTATCCTGATCGTGTCTAGGAAGTTATGACTGTATTTCCAAGCACATCCAATCAAAGTACTGACTGATCAACCTCTGAAGCAAGTACTATACCGACCCGAACCTCCGGACGACTTCCCAAATGGAACATTGAACTGAGACAATATGATATTACTTACCATTAGAGAAAGGCCATCAATGGGCAAGCGCTGGCAGATTTCGTCACCGAGTTTACCATACGGGATGACGAAGAAGAAACACCGTTGGAAGCAGAGACGCAATGGAAATTTTTTGTTGATGGCGCATCAAACAACCTTTGTACGGGGGTGGGAGTAGTGCTTGAAACCCCCGAAGGATGAGCCATTTGCTACGCCTTATGCTTGGAATTCCCTGCAGCAAATAACGAAGCAGAATACGAAACATGGATAGCATGGATGAAAGTTATGAAAGAGCTCAGAATAAAGTCCGTTCACATATATAGTGACTCCCAACTAGTTGTCTGCCAAGTAAAAGGCGAGTACCAGGCTCAAGGGGAGAACCTTGCCCCGTATCTATCTAAAGTACAAGAGTTGCTAAGTGACATCGAACATTATACCATAACTCACATTCCGCAGGAGCAAAACACCAAGGCAGACTACTTAGCTAAATTGGCAAGCTCCGGAGAAGCTCAATTGTTGGGTCTAGCCTTGGTTGAGACTTAGACTGCCCTGAGTATAGACGAAATGGACGTCGACTGGATTCTCGAGACCGTCGTCGAACCGGAAATATGGATGACGCCAATTAAGGACTACTTACTTACAAGGACCCTTCCAACTGACCGGAATCAACAGAAAAAGCTTCTCCGAAAGGCGTCGCGATTCATAATGCAGGATGGGTTACTCTACCGAAGGGGATTCTCAACCCCCCTTCTTAGATGTATGACCGATGTCGAAGCTCGACGGATCCTGAAGGAAGTGCACGAAGGCGAATACGGAGACCATACTGGGGGGCAAACCCTTGCAAAGAAAGTTCTTTGGTACAAGTACTTCTGGCCAACAATAAACCGCGATGCAGCTGACTACGCCAGACGATGTGATTATTACCAAAGATTCGGCAAAATTAAAAGAACTCCTTCAACGGATTTAACACAAATGGTCAGCCCATGGCCGTTTGCAATATGGGCAATCGACTGGATTGGCCTATTGCCAATAGCTAAAGGAGGGGCCAAATACACTATAGTTGTTGTTGACTATTTCACGAAATGGGCCGAAGCGGAACAGCTGGCCACCATTACAACAAAGAAAGTCATTAATTTTGTTACTAAAAACATTATTTGCAGGTTTGGTATGCCATAGAAAATTATCACTGATAATAGGACCCAATTCAAAAGCGCTGAGTTCAAAGACTTCTGCAAACGCTTCCGAATTGAGAAGAGCTTTTCCGCAGTCGCTCATCCGCAAGCAAACGTGCAAGTGGAAGCAGTAAACAAGATCATCAAGTCCACTATCAAAAAGCAGCTAACTAAAGCAAAAGGGAACTGGGTTGATGAACTTCCACTCGCACTATGGGCTTACAGAACGACCCACAAAGCGACAACCGGTCACACTCCATTTGCTTTGGCATATGGATTGAAAGCAATGATTCCTGTCGAACTAGAAGTCCCCTCCCATTGAAGGCAAAATTTTAATCAAAAGCAAAACGAGCAGCTCCTACTCGAATCACTAGATATGATCGACGAAAGGAGGGAAGAAGCCGAGTTGAGGACCACTGCGCACTAAAAAAGGGTCGCGTGATACTTGAACTCCAAAGTTCACAACCAAACTTTCGAAGTGGAAGACCTTATCCTCAAACGAGTATACCCCATGCCGGGAGCCTTCGAACCAAATTGGGAAGGGCTGTATGTGATTAATCAAAAGCTAAGGGATGGAACTTTAAAGCTGACAACCGTCGACAGAATCCAAATCCCAGAGCATGGAATAGCGAATCACTGCGTCGTTACTTCACCTGGCAACTACCTTGTGTACTTTCTATTTTTCAGCAAATAAACCGTCCCGGGATGCCGGGGGCATTGTATATAGGCAAAAACTTGCCCAACTTCTATTAATAAAATTAATTCACTTTTTGAACCAATAAAACTGTGTTCATAGTAGTAACATACTGAGTTGACGGGGTCAAATCGGCTCAAAACCGTTCAATTGCTACTTGAGAAAGTGGAATCATGCTAAAGTATGCCCCACTTGCCCGCCGGGTCGACGGAAGCAAATTGACTCAAACCGTTGGATCGGCGGAACCCGATCCCCGCCTTCTAAGAACCGGTGCTGCCCTGGCAGCATCGGGAAGGCTCAAATAAAAAGCCATGCATCATATAAGCCGCGCACTAACTTTCCAAGCCATGAAATCACGCTCCTAAAATATAAACTCCTCACGTTTCCTGAAGATAGGCACCATTGAGAAGTATAAAAAGCCGCGCTGTAACATTCCGCTTCCGGTGGCTTAAAAATAACTGCTACGGATGCTGCAGTCATCCATAGGTGTTATTTTTGAGTGACTAAAATAGGGTTCTTGAAACTATTGGCAACACAAAAACACAAAAATATGAAAAAAAACTTCAACAAAACAGAATTTCTCATTTCTTATGAATTTCACTTTAAGATTTAATTACATAATCCCGGACGTTAACTACGCTCAGATCACATACATGTACAAAATACGATAAGAGCGACATATAAAGATGTCCCATTATGATGATCAAAGAACTAATAAATATGAACTTTACAGTTCTTAGTACATCACAGCGGAATACACAAAATAGCTCCTATATAACTAACACTGCCTCCTTCACGTCTCTAGAAGCTTATTCATCCAAAAACCTGAAAGTCTCCCACTCTTAGACTACTCAAATTAATTTTTGAGTATCTAAGAGTTTGTGGAGAAAACACAAACTTTGAGTCAGACAATAAGTTTGGTATGAATAATCCCCTATCATCACTTATCTTAAATAGATATCTAGTGAGACCACGCCGCTTAGCGGAACGGGTTTTCCCCTCACTAGTATCCAAAATAAAACATGCAAATCATTTACTATTCCCCTACACCCAAAATGATTAGTCTTAACACAATATGAAATAAAGCCATAAATCATATGTATTGGATATCCCATCAACCCATTTATTAGATATCCCATCTAAAATCAAATTATTAAAGTTCCCTTCTAAAATCTTTAAAATGATTATCTGTCATAATTTAATAGGACTGTCCATCCCAAATCCCTTTAAATAAATGCAGATTACCCACGTACATTGTTTTATAAAAGATGGTGTGGGCTATCCACCGCACACTCTATAGTTTTCCTAGGATGACTATGAACTCTTGGGTGCCAAATCCTGAGGCTAACCACATCTGGAAATACATTTTTTACTTTAGAAATTTGATGTGGGCTATCAACCGCACATTCCATGGTTTTCCTAGGTTAACCAGGAACCCATCACTTGGCCGATTAAAATATCATGATCCCATGATTATTTATAAAAATTCATGATCCCTATGATTAATTATTTTCCCCAAGTATACCACCTGTTTAACCTATTCCCATTAGTAGCCCCGATTAGGTCAAATTAAATAAAAACACATTGATAGCCCCAATGTATATTTTTGAAAGCATATTTCTGTTTGTAACCCCAAACTATGTATCGAAAACATTAAACCCACCCCGGTGTCCCCAAGGTTTTATAAAATTCAATTTAAATAAGGATCCCCCTTACATATTCAAAAAAAGATAAGTATTTTATGTTATAACCCTTCGAAGTAACCCCTTCGACTTAGCAAAGTTTTACTTAAGAAAAATGGCTAGAAACAGCCCTATAAAACCCTTCGAATGAAGTCCCATTCGAAAGCAAATAAACATCCAAAGTTAGCCTCTTCGGAAACCTTTCTTTTGAAAGCATCAAAAAATCATACCTTTCGACCTTGTTGAAAGGTCCTACCTATCAACCTTTTCAGAAGCCTGGGGTATCCCCTTTATAAAACCATTTATAAACCTTTCGAAAGCAATGAAACTCAAAAGCTTTCACAATCATTGAAAGTAACCCCTTCAAAACCTTTCGAAATCAAACCTTTCAAAATCAAACCTTTCAAAATCAAAACCTTTCGAAAATAAAACCTTTCGAAACCATTCAAAAACAATGAAGTGTTGGTATTGGAACTAACCCTTCGAAAGTATACTTCTGACCATGTCGGAAGGTTAACCCTTCGACTTTGTTGAAAGGTATTAAAACACCTTTTTAGAAAACATTTTAAAACAATACTCTTGAAGGTTTAAGCTTTCGAAGATCCCCTTTGAAACCCCTACTTGAATACATAAAAAATTTAATCTTTTGTAAAATGATAGAGTCGAAGGATCCCCTTTCAATTTATTCGAAAGCAATTATGTTTCTATTCGAAAGCAAAGGAAGCAACCTCCCCATCGTTCGCCCATCTTCCCTTCGACTCCATGCCTGCCTTTCGAATTAGGCAGAGGGTAATTGTTTACCTTCCATCTTAGACAAAAGGTACCTTTCGACTTCATCAAAAGGGTAAAAGCGAGCTTGTTGGAGTCGAAAGCAGAACTGGGCCTACTGAAGTGATGTTTTATCTTGCTTGTCTAATTTTGATTGGCCGAGGAGCCTTCTCATGTACTTCCAAATAGTAAAAAGTATAAAATAGTCAACCTTTTTTTCAAAACACTATTTTTTCCCCAAATAGTTTTCGAAAGCAATTTCCCTCCGAATTTAACAAATTCGAAAGACATTTTTCAATTTAGCCCTTGGGCATAAATAATTTAATTACCTTAGTTAACCACTAAGGAAAAATCACCAAAAATCTTTAAGCCTTATATTTTAACATATTAAAATTTCAAAGCATATGAAGATCAATATAATTCGGAATTTAACCAAAACAAAAATAAAACATGTTAATTAACCCATTCACGTTTGAAAACGCCTATGTCTTATCCAAACAAAGGTTTAAATGGTTATATCCTAACCAAAATCACAAACTTGAATCGGGTATAACCCATAACCGATCCAAACATAGAAAAATGAGATAATAAACATGATTATTCACCTTGATAAGTTGATTGGAGACTGAGATAATTTTCTAGCATCAATTCCTTAGCTTTTTCTCCAATTTATGCTCTTCCTGGATCTTTTAATGGCCTACCGAAGTTGGTGAAGATTTAAGAATGAGAAAGTGGAAGTTTATTAAAGTGGAGGAAGAGATATATACTAAAAAATGTAGCCCCATTTCCAATTTTACCCCTTAGGAAAATTTCTCCTTCTAAATTAAGTTAAGTCTTATTTTTGTTCATTCATTAAGGATTTATTAATATCATCTCCGTAATTATTCACATTATTCTATTTAATTTATCCAATTAAATATCCCGAATAATGTTAGTTAAAATTTAGGGGCATTATAGACTCCCCCTTAATGAATTTCGTCCCCGAAATTTTAGTAAGGACACAACAACAAGCATATAGCCCATGCAAGCATAGCTAGTATAACCTACCAGCCAAATTCTATATAAACCCATTATAGAACATACCATCTAAAACAGCCCAGGAAAAGTAGCCATAATCATGTCTTCTATCTTCCAAGTACAGCCCTTCACGTTGTCGCTCCACTGAACTTTCACCAATCTGACTGTCTTGTTTCTTAACCTTTTCTCATCTTTTGCCACAACACGAACTGGTTGCCTCACAAAAGTCATATCTGGTTCCACCACTAAGTCCTCCAGTGTCGTTAGAGCGATAGTAGTTTCTGGATCATGAACATACTTCCTAAGATGAGAAACATGAAACACATTATGGACCCCGGCCAAACTACTCCGCAAATCAACTTGGTATGCAAGTCTTCCAATCCTCTCTAATATAGGAAATGGTCCAACATATCTCGGTGCTACCTTCATGGTCTTCCCAAACCGAACCACACCTTTCATCGGCGATACCTTGATGAAAACTCTATCTCCAACTGAGAACTCTAGGTCCTTATGCCTTCTGTCTGCGTAACTCTTCTACCTTGACTGAGCTTCCATCATTCTTTCCCGTATCAACTCGATCTTATCCGTCGCCTCTCTCACCAAATCGGGACCAAGGACCAATCTGTCTACGGTCTCTAACCAACATGTTGGTGATTTCCATGGCCTTCCATACAAAGCTTCAAAAAGCGCCATCCTATAGTAGTCTGATAACTATTATTATAGGAAAACTCCATTAAGTGCAAGTGATCTTCCAAAGGACCACTAAAATCCAGCACACAAGCCCTCAACAGATCTTCCATTACCTTGCTGACTCTCTCTGTCCGCCCATCCGTCTGAGGATGATATGCGGTACTCATCTTGATAGTGCCTAACGCACTCTGCAGGCTCTTCCAGAACTCGCTAGTAAACAAAGCATCTCTATCACCGACGATACTGCTAGGAATTCCATGCAGTCTAACGATGTTCTTCATGAATAACTTAGCCAAAACAGGTGCCGTCCTGGTCGACCTTACCGGAATGAAATAGGAACTTTTGGTCAATCTGTCCACTATGACCCATATACTTTCATTACCCCGGTTTGACCTTGGCAATCCGTCATTCCTTCTTAGAAGAAACTTCTCTTCATATCTTGATACATCTTGGTTCCCCTAGGATGAATCGTAAACTTCGATCGATGACATTCCCTAAGAACTTCCTTCCTAAGATTTCCAACATTCGGAACACATAACGGTTCCTTCTTTCTCAACCAACCCCTATGGTCAAGAATAAAATCCTTTAAGTCATCAATCTTGGCTCCAGTTTCTAACCACCTTCCTCTCGGCTAACACTAGATCCTATTTCTAGTTAAAAGTAATTCGTTCGATCAACACTGGTCGAACTTCCGAACAAGACATCATGGCGTTATTCCGACTAGATCCAGCAGTCGACCTCAATTGCACACTGCAAGTAGCCAGTGCTTCCAAGTCTTTCCATTCCGCCAACATAGCTAACACCACATTCTGATGTTTCCTGCTAAGCGCATCTGCCACCTTATTTCCTTTTCCCGGTGTATACTCGATGCTAAAATCATAAGCGGTAACAAACTCCAGCCATCTTTGTTGTCTCATGTTCATCTCCTTCTGACAGAATAAATACTGTAGAGGCTTATGATATGTAAATAGCTCAAACCTTTCTCCCAAAAGATAATGTCTCCACACCTTCAATCAAAAGATTACCGTACCAACTCCAAATCATGAGTAGGGCATCTCACTTCATGCATTCTAAGCTGTTTAGAAGCATAGGCAATAACCTTTCCATTCTGCATTAGCACAGCACCTAACCCGGTGCCACATGCATCGGTGTAAGCTACCAACCCCTGATTCCTAACTGGAACTACTGACACTGGCACATTGGTTAACAAATGTTTCAACTTAAGGAATGCATCCTCATATTTGTCAGACCAAACAAACTTCATGTCCTTCCTGGTTAGCATAGTCAAGGATGCCACTATCCATGAGAAATCCTTAATGAACCTTCGGTAGTAACATGCAAGACCAAGAAAACTTCTAATCTCACTTACCGTATCTGGTCTCTTCCAATTGTTAACAGCCTCGATCTTATCCGGATCAACTGCTAACCCTTCCTCGAAAACTACATGACCAAGGAACTTCACTTCCTTCTTTCAGAAATGACACTAGGAGAACTTCGCCTTCAGCTGATGTTGTCTTAGCGTCCCCAACAATATTCTAAGATGATCCGCATGATCCTTCTTATTCTTAGAATATACCAAAATGTCATCAATAAAAACCAATATGAACCTATCTAAGTTCTCTTGGAAAACCCGGTTCATCAAATCCACGAAGAAAACTAGCGCATTAGTAAGCCCGAAAGGCATAACCAACCACTCGTAAGACCCATATCTGGTCCTAAACGCCGTCAAAGGAATACTGTCCTCTGCCACTCTTAGCTGATGGAAACCTGTCCCCAAATCCAGTTGGGAAAACACTCTGGCTCCACTTTACTGATCGAATAAGTTGTCAATCCTCCGCAAAGGATACTTATTCTTGATAGTCCTCTCGTTCAACATACGATAGTCGATACACATCCATAACGACCCATCTGGCTTCTTTACGGATACCGCAACCGTTCCCTAAGGCGAACTACTTGGCCAGATGAAATTCTTTCCTTCCAATTCCACTAGCTGCATGTGATGCCCCACCTCGAGACCCACATTAACAAAGAGTATTACTAAGTAATATTGTCTGTTAATGCGGAGAATAGGGCTGGTTAGGAGCGACCATATATAGCCTTGTCTTAAATATCTATTGAATACGTCAACAAATGCTATATATATATATATTAATCTCAAGTGGATCGACATATCTAATAAATACTTAATACAAAGCCATAGATGGCTACAGGATCTATCAGAACAAAATACAACAGCTCAAATGCAAAACACATCACAGAATAGTGGATCGTCACACACACAGATATACACACACACACACACACATCACAGAGTATACAAAATGATACATGTCAAGTGGTATAGTAACCACAATATACAAGCTAGTCAAAAGAATATACATATCGGAGTAGCAAACAAAAAGGACTACACAAAAAGCTATAACAAAAAGAGCTAGCAGAATAGTCCATGCGGAAGCAGAATAGGCTAAGTCCAAATGTACCTAACCTGAAAAACCTCGGTCTGACCCGAGTATAAAATACACAGGTCAGTCTAGCTAAACAAATAAGTTTATAAGGATAAGCGATAATATGAGCATATGCATAAAGTGATAATATTCCCAAGTGAGAAGGGAAAATTTAAAGTGTATAGTTACTTCATGTGATGAAGGGTATCACTACACAACATATAATCTCAAAAGAGATAGAACAACCCATAAAATGCTAAAAGTAGCGAGCCTCGTATCATTGGCATTCATAAAACATCAGATATGGTTTAGGGGGAAAACATAAACCTGCCAAATCGGTAACCCAAAACATGCACAAAGAGATCCCATCTCAAACATGCCATAAGGAAAATATATCTCCAAAGAGGAGAATAAAATCTCAAGTAAACGCCAAAAGACAAATCTCATATAATGTCGCCAAAAGGCAAATCTCACTAACGCCAGTGTAGGAAATTCAAATCTCAAAAATAGAACTCCTAAGAGTTCAAATTCCCAAAAGGTAATCGCCACAAATATATATCGAATGGTTCAAAGGACCAATTCCGGAAAGGGGCGATACATTAAGGAAAATAGTCAAAGAAATCATCTCAAAAGTTTAGCACGTGCATGTGGCCGAAGCCTTGCCAAGTACTGTTATCTCAAATAGGTACCTCGCCCGAAGGCAAAACGTCACAATGACAAATACGCCGTAATGGAAAATACGCCGCAATGGCAAACGTCTCGAAGACAAATATGCCGCAATGGCAATGACCTGAACCCGAACAGTATTAACGTGTATCCCATACCACATGTTCGCACTAAATGGTTTACTAACCGCTAGTAAATTTCACACTCAAAACGGTAAAAAGTTCACCTCATCTCATCGGTAAACTCGACTCGAAGGTCAAAACGATCAAACAGACAAGTTGGGAATTAACCGATAAGATAAACGCACGTGTCACATACCACTTGTTTTATCAAACTATTTAATTCTCCTTCTCGTTCGCTCGAATAGTGCAAAAATGTGTAATATATATATATATATATATATACACACACTTTGGAAAACAAGCTTTGAAAACCAATTTCCGAAATCAATTTGAAAACCTATATTTGAAAGTTCCCTTATTATAGAGAATAAATAGATTTTACACTTGAAAATACTTCAAAATATTATATAATAATTATTTTGAAATGCCCATTGATTTTAAAAATCATTTCAAAAAGATTTGGAGAAAACCGTGCTCGAAAATGAATAAAAACAAGGAAAATCACTCAAACCGATATTCGAATTTAAATTCAATTCAAATTCAAAATAATTCAAAATTTGAATTTTTAAACCTCCAAAATTTGGCTAGTCTATTAATAGACATCATAGCCTATAATCATCATCAAAAACATCATGAATATAGCTGGAAAAATGAAGAGAACGAAAGTCGGAAACATTAAAGCACAAGAGGAGACAAGGCAAGATTTTGCCTTTTGCCAGGTCGACCTTGAGGTCGACATGGAGGTCGACCTCCTTGGTCCCTAGGTCGACCATACGGTCAACCTAGGAGGCACTGGGTCGACCTGCATGTCGACCTAGGGAGGGAGGAAGTCGACCTAGCATACGGGCTTTGTTTCAGTTGATTTCCTGCTCGCGATCTGATTTTCTGAGCAACTTCTGGCTTAACAAACAGCAATATTTTCCAATGAAATTTTACAAAGATGAAATTCAACATGAAAGCTACCAAATGCAAGAAATCCAGTAGCATTTCGTTGCCGGAATCACAAGATATAAGGGTTCAAAGATGCAACAGAAACTGAATATAAACAAGCAAAATATTCACTACAGGAAATTGCAAACAGAAACAAATTTTCTACAGATTCAAGCAGTGGCACTTTTGTTTTGGCTAGTTTGTGAGTTTATACAACTCACCTTGCTGATTTGTTGCAAAAAATTGGATTATTAATGAAAAGAGGAGCTTTGCTCGAGATTAGAATCCTTTAGAACCTGTAGAGATCAAATACAGAACATGCAAACAACATACAGTAAAAAAATTTAGAAAGCAATTTACTGTAAAAGAAATTTTGTAATGAAATTGTATGATTTGGAGTTGTATACCTTTGATTTATCTTTATCTTGCAAAAAGACTTGAATTTTGGTGCGTTTAATTGAAGATTAAGCTTGATTTTTGAGAAATTGGTAAAGTGGTTTACTGACTTTGCTTTTAAGCTGAAGGAGGAACAAGGGACTGAAATGAACGTACAGCTAAACAATACTTCCTCTTTTTTTAACCAGATTAAGTGGTATTAGGCTAATTGGGTTTGATAATTAAAAGAATTAAATGGCTTAAGGCTTAAATCAACACTTAACAAATAAATATGTACATATCACATATACACATAAATAAAAAATGCATTTCTCCATATTTACACACAAGAAAAATATGAAAACTTGTATACAAACAAAATAATACATTTTCTATCATATAAAAAGATTAACTTATATTTTAAAACATTTTTATTATTAAAATCCTTTATTTAACAAAAATACACCATTTACTCAAATAAATGAATAAAATATTGTTTTTAACTTCTAAAATTCCACAAAACTTATTTTCTCACTTAGAAAAATATTTCAAACCATTTCAAAACATTGTTTATAGCCAAATCTTATTATTAACCCAATTTCCACCTTTTATTTCAATAAACCACCTTTAAAATGTACATACTTCTTTTAAAAATTATTAAAAGAAGCAAATGGACAATTATTAATATAATTATTGCATTTTCTCTAAAATGAAATCATTTTCATTATTTAAAGCATATATTCCATTTATTATCACTCCAAACGAAATAAAATAAGGGCTTGGAATTTCATTTTCTCATTTTAAATTCCAAAATCCATTGTTTATTTAAAATAAACAATTTAATTTCTCCAATTTTAATTTAATTTACAATATTAAAGTATAATTATCATTATAATTCAATATTGAAAGGTAATCTCCAAACCAGGGAGACTCCCCCCTTAACAAAATTGCGTCCTCGCAATTCCTAGAGAAGAATTTGTGTTCAACTATTTAATTTCATCACTCAAAAAGAATAGAAATAAGCTTGAGATAAAAAGATATTCTCACCATCGCTGTGCAAAGATAGAAAACAGGGATAGGAGTGCTCGATAAACTCTCTGGTTTCCCAAGTGCAGTCATTAGGATTAGCGGACCATTGAACTTTAACGAGCGGTACGTCCTTGTTTCGAAGGCGTCTCACCTCCGAAGCAAGTACGCGAAAAAGCTGCTGCACAACTGATATGTCTGGTGAGATCTCAAGCGCTTGCAAATTAGGAAAATCAATAACAGAATCCGACTCTCGAAGACACTTCCGAAGCTGAGAGACGTGAAACACGTCATGAATGCCAGATAGATGAGCTGGAAGCAAAACTCTATAAGCCACAGGGCCTATACGTTCGGTAATAGGAAATGGTCCTATAGAGCGAGGAGCCAATTTCCCAGTCGTACTAAAGCGCATAACCCCTTTCAGAGGAGAAACACGAATGAAAACGAGATCACCAACAGAGAACTCGAGAGGCTTCCTACGGTTGTCCGCGTTGGATTTCTGGCGGCTCTGTGCCTCTTTCATTCTCTGATGAATAAGAAAATCTTCTCAGAAGAATCACGAATAAAATCTGGGCCAATAATAAATTTCTCTCCAGATTCCAACCAACACGAAAGTGATTGACATGGCCTTCCGTAAAGGGCTTCGAAAGGAGCCATACCGATACTGGGCTGGAAACTATTATTGTAGGAGAATTTCACAAGAGGTATGTGATCCTCCCAACTACCATCGAAACCCAGAATGCAAGCACAGAGAAGATCCTCAAGAATATGATTTCCCCGTTCAGTCTGTCCATCAGATTGTGGATGATATGCTGTGCTGAAATTAAGCTTTGTTCCCAAAGCTTGCTGAAGACTCTGCAAGAAATGACTCGTGAAAAGCGGATTACGGTTACAAACAATCGAACTAGGAACACTGTTAAGTCTCACGATTTCCTTGATTATAACTTAGCCAAATGAGAAGCACTCCTATTAGACCTAATAGGAATGAAATGAGCTGATTTGGTGAGGCGATCAACAATAACCCAAATGCTAGGATGGCCCGATCTCGAACGAGGTAAGTCGTCAATGAAATCCATCAAAATCTGATCCCATTTCCATAATGGAATCTCTAGAGGCTGAAGGAGACCAGAAGGGCGCTGATGTTCGACTTTGATAAGTTGACAAGTCATGCAATTACTCACATAACTCACCACATCGTGCTTCATGCCTTCCCAATAATATAGGTGATGCATATCGGCATACATCTTACTACTGCCGGGATGAATGGTATACTTAGAGCGATGACAGTTATCGAGAATGTCACGCCTAAGTGCAGAATCAAAAGGCACGACTAGACGATTCTTCTTGTGAAGACATCTATGAGAATCATTACTAAAATCCCACAACTCCTCATCATGGGACTCAGACTCATAAATCTGAATAAGGCGCACAAGATCAGGATCACGCCGCTGAGCATCGGCAATATGATCCAGTAAAATGGGTCGAGCTTCCAAACTGAATAATAAAATAGAAGAATCAGAAGATGGAGCTCGATCACGGATATCACAAAGGGATAAAGTCTCTAGAACATCCCACTCGGCTAGCATCATAGAAACAACAGCCAAATGTTTGCGACTAAGCGCATCAGCAACACGATTACCCTTACCAGGGGTATACTGGATATCGAAGTCATAGGAGGCAAGGAACTCGAGCCAACGTTGTTGCCTCATATTGAGCTACTTTTGAGTGAACAGATATTTCAAGGACTTGTGATCGGTATAGTGAATGAAGCGCTCGGCTGATAGATAATGTCGCCAAATCTTCAAGGCGAAGACAATGGCAGCTAACTCGAGGTCATGAGTGGCATAGCGAACTTCATCCGGTCGCAGTTTCCTAGAAGCATAAGCAACTACCCGATTCTTCTGCATAAGCATGGCACCGAGGCCACAATGACTAGCATTGGTGTAGACAACAAGATCTTGATTCCCTTCGGGAACCACAAGAATAAAAGCATTAGTGAGAAGATCCTTTAACTGTTGAAAAGAAGCTTCACACTTGTCGGACCAAATAAATCGAATGCCTTTCCGAGCAAGGCTGGTGAGAGGAAGCACAATGTGGGGAAAATCTTTAATGAATCGGCGGTAGTAATTCGCCAATCCAAGGAAGCTGCGAATCTCATGAACATTATCAGGCCTCTTCCAATTTTGGATGGTTTCGATCTTCGTGGGATCGACCAAAATGTCTTCGGAAGAAATAACATGGCCTAAGAACTTAACCTTATTCTCCCAGAATTGGCACTTGGAGAATTTGGCTTTAAGCTGATGATGACAAAGAGTACTCAAGACAATTCTCAAGTGATAAGCATGCTCGGCTTTAGACTTCGAATAAACAAGAATGTCGTCAATGAACACAAGGACGAACTTATCGAGATATTCCCGGAATACTCGATTCATAAGATCAACAAAGAAAGCAGGAGCATTCATCAAACCGAATGGCATAACGATCTACTCATAAGATCCATATCGAGTGTGGAAAGCTATAAGAGGAATGCTATCTTCCGCAACTCGGAGCTGATGAAAACTAGTGGCAAGGTCGAGCTGAAAAAAGACCTTAGCACCACTCAATTGATCGAACATCTCGTCGATCCTAGGCAACGGATATCTATTCTTGATGGTCAACTCATTAAGCTTGTGATAGTCGATGCAAAGCCTAAGAGTTCCATCGGACTTCTTCACGAAGACGACTGTGGCACCCCACGGCGAAAAACTGGACTGAATCAACTGCTTGGACTCAAGCTCTAAAAGCTGCTTCTTGAGTTCCTCATTTTCCTTTGTAGGCATCCTCATGGGAGGACGACTAGTTGGCTACACGCCTAGAATGAGTTCAATGCGGAACTCGATCGCCCACTTGGGTGGCAAACCCGAAACAGGCTCAAATACATCAGAGAAATCACAAACAACGGGTATACGAGATATATCATCATCATCTCGTGAGTCTAGAGAATATAAAGCCACTTTGGAATTTTCCACATTCCGAAGAACAAGTGATAGCAGAGCAGACGAATCTGGATGTCGAAGATATAAAACTCTCTCAGAACAAATAATTATGGCATCGTATCGCACTAGCCAGTCCATACCCAAAATCATATCAAAACCCAAATAAGAAATAAGATGTAGATTCTAACGGAAAGAAAAGCCACATAAAACAATCTCAACATCATCACAAAGCATGCTAATTGTTGTAGATCCACCGATAGGATTCACAATCCTCAATAAAGTAATAAGGCATGAAACATCCAAAGAAATAGCATCAATGAGCTCTTTCGATACGAATGAATGCGATGCATCCGTATCGAAGTGAACTCGAATAGAGCGATCATGGAATAAAATAGAACCTTCAAGGATAGAAGGAGATGTACCACTACACTGAGAAGACCCTCCAGAAGCATTCACTACATTCAGCTTGCCAGATTGGGTATTACTAGGAGCAATGGGACAAGTGGCAAGATGGCGGCCTTCCTTCTTGCAATAACGATAGAAGAGAGGCTTAGGACAATCACGAATCATGTGGTCATGAGAACCACAATTGAAACACCCCTTCCGAGTAGGAGTTGTTCCATTGGGCTGAGAACTAGGACCAAATCCAATGGGCTTCTTCTTCTTAGAAGGGAAAAACTTCGTCTTATGAAATGGGAACTTCTTCTTATTGGGGTTCTTGCGAACCTCAACCTCATCACCACTATCGCACTTCTTCTCGACGGCTTCGAGATGAAGTGCCGAGTCAACCAACTCTTTGAAAGAAAGCTTGAGCTGGAGCATCAAAGACTTCTTCAAACACTTCTTAAGACCAGAGACAAACTTCAGATTCTTCATATATGGAGTGCTAATGTATTCAAGACCATACTTAGATAAGGCCTCGAATGATGAAACATAATCAGAGATGGAGGACTTCCCTTGCTTCAGCTCGAGGAAGCGGTGGGCCAATAAAGCTTTCTTAGATTCAGGAACGAACTTGAGCTCGAATCGTTCCCGAAACTGAGTCCAAGAAAGAGTAGACTCATCGAGCTCGTCTATGAGAAGCTCCTACCAATCAAGGGAACTCTCTTGCAACATGCTAGATGCTATGAGAACTCGGTCGTGGTCAGAAAGATCCATGCGAGAGAAGATGCGCTCGCATGTACGAATCCAAGCTTGGACCACTCGAACGGACTCGGAGCCTTTGAACGGCTTTCCTCCGAGATGAGTGAAATCACTACAAAAGTGCGCAAAGACCAACTTGCGCGGAGGAGATGCTCGAGTAGGAGCTGGAGGCTGAGTGCTCCTAAATAATTCCATAAACTGATCGACATACATATAAATGCCGCCCGAATGCGAGCCGCTGGATTGCCCAGCATTCGAGCATCGTCCTCTGCCTCTTCCAGCCATTAGCTGAAAGTTAAGATAAGATAAAGATTATTCACAGGGTAGATATCATTAGTTCAATAAGGAATACTACGAAATTAAAATGCATTCCTAGACATATTCCCAAATTTCTATCTACCCCAAAGGACAGGAAAAGGTCAAAGGCACGATGATTAAGGGATTTGTAACTTGTATTACACTTAGATGTATCGTGATATGTGCTTCTGTTCTGTGTTTATCATATTTTGTTCTAAACTCAGCTTTGATACCAAGCTATGATGCCCCACCCCGAGACCCACATTAACAAAGAGTATTACTAAGTAATATCGTCTACTAATGCGGAGAATAGGGCTGGTTAGGAGCGACCATCTATAGCCTTGTCTTAAATATCTATTGAATACGTCGACAAATGCTATATATATTTTTTATCTCAAGTGGATCGACATGTCCAATAAATACTTAATACAAAGCCATAGGCGGCTATAGGATCTATCAGAACAAAATACAATAACTCAAATGCAAAACACATCACAGAACAATGGATCATCATATATATATATATATATATATATATACACACATCACAAAGTATACAAAATGATACATGTCAAGTGGTATAGCAACCACACTATACAAGCTAGTCAAAAGAATATACATATCAGAGTAGCAAACAAAAAGTACTACACAAAAAGCTATAACAAAAGGAGCTAGCAGAATAGTCTATGCGGAAGTAGAATAAGCTAAATCCAAATGTATCTAACCTAAAACACCTCACTCTGAACCGAGTATAAAATACATGGGTCAGTCTAGCTAAACAAATCAATTTACAAGGATATGCGATAATTGAGCATATGGATAAAGTGATAAAATTCCCAAGTGAGATGGGACAATTTAAAGTGTATAGTTACTTCATGTGATGAAGGGTATCACTACACAACATATAATCTCAAAAGAGATAGAACAATCCATAAAATGCTAAAAGTAGCGAGCCTCGTATCATCGGTATTCATAAAACATCAGATATGGTTTAGGGGGAAAACCTAAACCCGCCAAATCGGCAACCCAAAACATGCATAAAGAGATCCCATCTCAAACACGCCATTAGGCAAATATATCTCCAAAGTGGAGAATAAAATCTCAACTAAACGCCAAAAGGAAAATCTCATATAATATTGCCAAAAGGCAAATCTCACTAACGCCAGTGTAGGCAATTCAAATCTCAAAAATAGAACTCATAAGAGTTCAAATTCCCGAAAGGTAGTCATCACAAATATATATATATATATATATATATATATATCGAATGGTTCGAAGGACTAATTCCGGAAAGGGGCGATACACTAAGGAAAATAGTCAAAGAAATCATCTCAAAAGTTTAGCACGTGCATATGGCCGAAGCCTTGCCAAGTACTGTTATCTTAAATAGGTACCTCGCCCGAAGCAAAACATCACAATGACAAATACACCGCAATAGCAAATACGCCGCAATGGCAAACGTCTCAAAGACAAATACGCCACAATGGCAGTGACCCGAAGGTCCAGTACTGGCATGCCGCAATAGCAAATGTTTCACAAACTCTCGAACAGGAACCTGAACAGTATTAACGTGTATCCCATACCACATGTTCGCACTAAATGGTTTACTAACCGCTAGTAAATTTCACACTCAAAACAGTAAAAAGTTCACCTCATCTCATCGGTAAACTCGACTCGAAGGTCAAAACGATCAAACAGACCAGTTGGGAATTAACCGATAAGATAAACGCACGTGTCCCATACCACGTGTTTACCAAACCATTTAATTCTCCTTCTCATTTGCTCAAATAGTGCAAAAACATGTAATATATGTGTGTGTATATATATAATAAATTACTTTGGAAAACAAGCTTGGAAAACCAATTTCCGAAATCAATTTGAAAACCCATATTTAAAAATTCCCTTATTATAGAGAATAAATAGATTTTACACTTGAAAATACTTCAAAATATTATATAATAATTATTTTGAAATGCCCATTAATTTTAAAAATCATTTCAAAAAGATTTGGAGAAAACCGTGCTCGAAAACGAATAAAAACAAGGAAAATTACTCAAACTGATATTCGTATTTAAATTCAATTCAAATTCAAAATAATTCAAAATTTGAATCTTTAAACCTCCAAAATTTAGCTAGTCTATTGATAGACATCATGGCCTATAATCATCATCAAAAACATCACGAATATAGCTGGAAAAATGAAGCGAACGAAAGTCGGAAACATCAAAGCACAAGAGGAGACAAGGCAAGATTTTGCCTTTTTCTAGGTCGACCTTGAGATCGACATGGAGGTTGACCTCCTTGATCCCTAGGTCGACCATACGGTCGACTTAAGAGGCATTGGGTTGACCTGCATGTCGACCTAGGGAGGGTGGCAGTCGACCTAGCATACGGACTTTATTTCAGTTGATTTCCTGCTCGCGATCTGATTTTTCGAGCAACTTCTGGATTATCAAACTGCAATATTTTTCAATGAAATTTTACAGCGATGAAGTTCAACATGAAAGCTACCAAATGCAAGAAATCCAGCAGCATTTCGTTGCCGAAATCGCAAGATATAAGGGTTCAAAGATGCTATAGAAACTGAATATAAACAAGCAAAATATTCACTATAGGAAATTGCAAACAGAAACAAATTTTCTACAGATTCAAGCAACGGCACTTTTGTTTTGGCTAGTTTGTGAGTTTATACAACACACCTTGCTGATTTGTTGCAAAAACTCGGATTATTGATGGAAAGGGGATCTTTGCTAGAGATTACAAGCCTTTAGAACCTGTAGAGATCAAATATAGAACATGCAAACAACAAACAGTAAAAATTTTAGAAAGCTATTTACTGTAAAAGAATTTTTGTGATGAAATTGTATGATTTGGATTTGTATACCTTTGATTTATCTTTATCATGCAAAAGGACTTGAATTTTGGTGAGTGTAATTAAAGATTGAGCTTGATTTTTTGAGAAATTGGTAAAGTGGTTTACTGACTTTGCTTTTAGGCTGAAGGAGGAAGAAGGGACTAAAACGAACGTACAGCTAAAGACTACTTCCTCTTTTCTTAACCATGCTAAGTGGTACTGGGCTAATTGGGTTTGATAATTAAAAGAATTAAATGGCTTAAGGTTTAAATCAACACTTAACAAATAAATATGTACATATCACATATACACATAAATAAAAAATGCATTTCTCCATATTTACACACAAGAAAAATATGAAAACTTGTATACAAACAAAATTAAAAAATTTCAATCATATAAAAAGATTAACTTATATTTTTAAAACATTTTTATTATTAAACTCCTTTATTTAACAAAAATACACCATTTACTCAAATAAATGAATAAAACATTGTTTATAACTTCTAAAATTCCACAAAATTTATTTTCTCACTTGGAAAAATATTTCAAACCATTTCAAAACATTATTTATAGCCAAAACTTATTTTTAACCCAATTTCCACCTTTTATTTCAATAAAGCACCTTTAAAAAGTACATACTTCTTTTAAAAATTATTAAAAGAAGCAAATGGACAATAATTAATATAATTATTGCATTTTCTCTAAAATGAAATCATTTTCCTTATTTAAAGCTCATATTCCATTTATTATCACTCCAAACAAAATAAAATAAAGCTTGGAATATCATTTTCTCATTTTAAATTCCAAAATCCATTTTTTATTACAAATAAACAATTTAATTTCTCCAATTTTAATTTAATTTACAATATTAAATTATAATTATCATTATAATTCAATATTGAAAGGTAATCTCCAAACTAGGGTTGTTACATGCACCTTCAATCCCTTCATCTCGGTTGGTGACATCATGCTAGGTGGTTTACTTACGAGTTCAGCTCCTGGTACGAGATCTATCCGTAACTCGATTGCTCTTTTCGGCGGCAAGCCCGAAACTGGTTCAAACACATCTGCAAACTCTCTTGCTACATAAACCTGCTTCAACTCTGCTTCCATTCCCATAGCACCCAATAACGCATAAGCATTTCCATTCGAACTCCTTACCGAGTAAAGGACTCGATTATGGCTATTAGGGTGTTTCAATGATATTTCCTCCTCCTGGCAAAATATCCTAGCATCATATCTATCTAACCAATTCATACCTAATATGATCCCGAAACCCACGAAATCAAAAATATATAAACTGCATGCAAACATATGACCTAACAAATCATGTTCTAACTGGTCATATCTCATTCCCAAAGTTGCATACCCTCCTATAGGATTTGCAACCCTTAAAGTAGTAATAAGGTATTAAGGTTCCAGACATATGCAATCAACCAAATACTGATATATAAATGAGTGTGATGCACCGGTATCAAATAGTATCCTAACCGGAGTACTATGAATCATAAGCATACCTTCCATCACTACTTTTCCTTTCTTAGCAGCCGTTGGCCTAGAGGATGATGGTTCCAATGCAAAGACCTTTCCCTTTCCAGCCTTAGCAGCCTTGGGACACTTGTACTTGTAATGCCCCATCTGGCCACAGTTGTAGCACTTCACATGCGGCCTCACTACAACTGCTCTTCTATCACCCGAGTGACACTCATTAGCATAGTGCCCCTTCTTGTCACACTTGTAACAAACAATATCAGCCTTGCTCTTCTTAGCTGTTACCCCCAACTGGGCACCTTTCTTCTTGAAGAACTTTCGCTTCTTACCCTAAAAATTTTGAACCTCAAACGGTTTCCCTTTTCCAAATATAGAAAGCATCTCTTCATTCTGCAAAGCCATCTCCACAACAATATGACACAGATCCCGGAGGTTTGGCATGGTTGCTCTGGCGATCTCAGGATTCAACCCTCTGATAAACTTATCGTTCCTTCGAATGACTGTATCCATAGTAGCATATCCATAACGGGACAACCCATCAAATTCCGTAGCATACTCAATCACCGATTTATCTCCATGGACTAAATCTGCAAACTTCCTTAGCAATGCTGACTTGGCAACCGCTGATAGAAATCTTTCTTCGAACCTCCTTCAAAATTCAGCCCAAATCTTCCTCTGGCTCTCCCACGGTAACTCCGTTCCACCAAAACAATGCTTCTCCCTGCAATTGGCAGGAAGCAAGTCTCCTCTTCTGCATATTCGTCAAGCCGAGATATGCAAATATCCTTTCACAATGCAATAGCTAGTTCTCCTCTCCTACAACATCCTCGGTTCTCAGAAAAGGCTTCCCTCCAAGACTAGCGTAATCCCTGCTCCGGTTGGCATAATTATTGCCAACTGGGGCCACCGGATTAGCTCCTCCATCATTCCCTACTGCCACTCCCGCAGCTGCTCCAGCTTGCATCATATTCACGAAGAACTGATGCATTATCCTCATATCAACCAGTGGAATCTCAGCACCAACATTAGCATTTGCATCTGGGTTTGCATTTGCCTATCTACCCCAGTTACTCCTAGTATTAGGTCGAACATTTCCACGTGTTGCGGTGCGTCTCCCACCTTGATTCACTCTTCCATTTCCTGCCTCCATATCTTACATCCCTACTACCTGAAATCTAATCTTGGTAAGATACAGAAGAACGGTCTAAGAGATTGGGGAATACATACTTAGGTATTTATAACAAAGTACACATACGTTACTATAATGCTTACCCAAGCCCAACCATATTTTAGATTCATTAGACTATGCTTTAAAAATCTTTTTAAGGTTTAAATTCCTTTTAAGTACATAAACCATGCTCTGATACCAACTTGTAACATCCCGCTTCCGGAGGCTCAAAACTAACTGCTACGGATGCTGCAGTCATCCATAGATGTTATTTTTGATTGACCGAAATCAGAATCTTGAAACTATTGGCAACACAAAAACATAAGAATATGAAAAAATTGAAACTTCAATAAAACAGAATTTCTCATTTCTTATGAATTTAAATTTAATATTTAATTACATAATCCTAGACGTTAACCACGCTCAGATCACATATACATGTACAAAATATGATAAGAGCGACATATGAAGATGTCCCCTTATAATGATCAGAGAACTAATAAATATGAACTTTACAGTTCTTAGTACATCACAGCGGAATACACAAAATAGTTCCTATATAACTAACACTGCCTCATGCACGTCTCCGGAAGCGTATTCGTCCAAAAACCTGAAAGTATCCCACTCTCAGACTACTCAAATTAATTTTGACTACTCGAGAATTTGTGGAGAAACACAAACCTGAAAGTATCCCACTCTTAGTCTAGTATGAATAATCTCCTATCATCTCTTATCTTAAATAAATATCTAGTAAGACCACGCCGCTTAGCGGAACGGGTTTTCCCCTCACTAGTATCCAAAATAAAACATGCAAATCATTTACTATGCCCCTTCATCCAAAATGATTAGTCTTAACATAATATGAAATAAAGCAATAAATCATATGTGTTGGATATCCCATCCACCTATTTATCAGATATCCCATCTAAAATCAATTTATTAGAATTCCCCTCTAAAATCTTTAAAATGACTATCCGTCGTAAATTAATAGGACTGTCCGTCCCAAATCCCTTTAAAATAAATGCAGATTATCCATCGTACATTATTTTATAAAAGATGGTGTGGGCTATCCACCACACACTCCATAGTTTTCCTAGGATGACCATGAACCCTTGGGTGCCAAATCCCAAGGCTAACCACTTCTGGCAAAACATTCTTTACTTTAGAAATTTGATGTGGGCTACGCACATTCCATGGTTTTCCTAGGTTAACTAAGAACCTGTCACTTGGCCAATTAAAATATCATGATCTCCATGATTATTTATAAAAATTCATGATCCCCATGATTAATTATTTCCCCCAAGTATACCACATGTTTAACCTATTCCCATTGGTAGCCCCAATTAGGTTAAATTAAATAAAAACACATTGATAGCCCCAATGTATATTTTCGAAAGCATATTTCTGTTTGTAACCCTAAACAATGTATCAAAAACATTAAACCCACCCCAGTGTCCCCAAGGTTTTATAACATTCAATTTAAATAAGGATCCCCATTATATATTCAAACAAAGATAAGTATTTTATGTTATAACCCTTCGAAGTAACCCGTTCGACTTAGCAAAGATTTACTTAAGAAAAATGGCTAAAAACAGCCCTGTAAAACCCTTCAAATGAATTCCCATTCGAAAGCAAATAAACATCCAAAGTTAGCCCCTTCGGAAACCTTTCTTTTGAAAACATCACAAAATCATACCTTTCGACCTTGTCGAAAGGTCTTACCTTTCGACCTTGTTGGAAGCCTAGGGTATCCCCCCTTATAAAACCATTTATCAACCTTTCGAAAGCAATGAAACTCAAAACCTTTCGCAATCATTGAAAGTAACCCCTTCAAAACCTTTCGAAAGCAATGAAACTCAAAACCTTTCGCAATCATTGAAAGTAACCCCTTCAAAACCTTTCGAAATCAAACCTTTCAAAATCAAAACCTTCAAAATCAAAACCTTTCGAAATCAAACCTTTCGAAATCAAACCTTTCGAAATCAAACCTTTCGAAATAAAAACCTTTCAAAATCAGATGTTTCAAAATCATTCAAAAACAATGAAGTGTTGGTGTTGGAACCAACCCTTCGAAAGTATACTTCCAACCATGTCGGAAGGTTAACCCTTCGACTTTGCCGAAAGGTATTAAAACACATTTTTAGAAAACATTTTAAAACAATACTCTTGATGGTTTAAGCTTTCAAAGATCCCCTTCGAAACCCCTTCTTGAATACATAAAAAATTTAGTCTTTTGTAAAATGATAGAGTCGAAGGATCCCCCTTCAACTTATCTGAAAGCAATTATGTTTCTATTCGAAAGCAAAGGAAGCAGCCTCCCTATCCCTTCGCCCCTCTTCCCTTCGACACCATGCCTACCTTTCTACATAGGCGAAGCGTAATTGTTTACCTTCCGTCTTAGACGAAAGGTACCTTTCAACTTTGTCAAAAGGGTAAAAGCGAGCTTGTTGGAGTCGAAAGCAGAACTGGGCCTACTGAAGTTATGTTTTATCTTGCTTGTCTAATTTTGATTGGCTAAGGAGCCTTCTCATGTACTTTCAAATAGTAAAAAGTATAAAATAGTCAACCTTTTTCTCAAAACACTATTCTTTTTCCCCAAATAGTTTTCGAAAGCAATTTCCCTCCGAATTTAACCAATTCGGAAGCCATTTTTCAATTTAGCCCTTGGGCATAAATAATTTAATTACCTTAGTTAACCACTAAGGAAAATCCCCAAAAATCACCAAAAATCCTTTAAGTCTTATATTTTAACATATTAAAATTTCAAAGCATATGAAGATCAATATAGTACGAAATTTAACCAAAACCAAAATAAAACATGTTAATTAACCCATTAACATTTAAAAACGCCTATGTCTTATCCAAACAAAGTTTTAAATGGTTATATTCTAACCAAAATCACAAACATGAATCGGGTATAACCCATAACCGATCCAAACATAGAAAAATGAGATGATAAACATGATTATTCACCTTGATTAGTTGATTGGAGAATGAGATAATTTCCTAGCTTTAAATCCTTAGCTTTTTCTTCAATTTATGCTCATCCTGGAGCTTTTAGTGGCCGCTCGAAGTTGGTGAGGAGTTAAGAATGAGAAAGTGGAAGTTTATTAAAGTGGAGGAAGAGATATATACTAAGAAATGTAGCTCCATTTCCAAGTTTACCCCATAGGAAAATTCCTGCTTCTAAATTTAGTTAAGTCTTATTTTAGTTCATTCATTAAGACACGACCACTGGATTTATTAATCTCATCTCCCTAATTATTCACCGTATTCTATTTAATTTATCCAATTAAATATCCCGAATAATGTTAATTAAAATTCAGGGGCATTACATGCGCATCCCATAAGCCGCGCACTAACTTTTCCAGCTGTGAAACCACGCTCTTAAAACATGAACTCCTCATGTTGCCCGAAGATAGACAACATTGAGAAGGATCAAAAGCCGCGCATCTCATAAAGCCACACAGACTTTTAAGTACCGGAATTGCCTCGGCAATACCGAGAAACTTATCCATCACAGGAATAATAAGGATCAACTCACTCCCATTATCAGGAGTAACTAGCACGAATCCAACAAAATCGAAGTGCTACAAACCGGCATAAAACTCCAATTGCTGATAACTCCAATTGCTGACACCCAATGATTAACTATAACATTTAACGTGGATAACGTTTAGCTATCTATAGTTTACTCATACACTGTGCATGCTCTTAGCAATGAAGCGCATGTTTGAAGATTGCAAAATTCCCAAGAAATAATGTGCATAAGTATTTACTCACGTTCTTGAGGAGCGATAAGTGGTTTAACTTCCAAAATTTGCAAAGATTGTTCATTTAAGCAAAAAGTGTTTCTGAATTCTTTAATAGCTAATCTGATAACTGTATACCTTGCACTCAAGTTACATTTTTATGCACATTTCCAACATACATATGTTACACACTGTAGACTGTATACTAAAGTTATGAAACTTACGAAAAATTAAATCTTAACTTAGTTTTGTTCCAAGTTTTGGTATGCAGACTTTTCAAACCATAAGTTACATGTGACGACCCACCTTTTTGGACGATTTAAGTCGACAATAAACCACACATCTCAAAATCAAACCATTCAAAAGGGTAGATTATCAATGAGGTTTAATAAAGAAACTAAGAGAAAAGAAGGAAAGCAATACACAGAATCTCGCAGCGGAACAATAAAATATAATAATCAAATAAAATTGTTCATGGAGCTGTTTTACAATATACATTTGATTACACATTTTTACAACATCAATCAAAGTATAATAAACAAACATATCAAATAATGCAGCACAAAAATAATAATAAATATGATCACCAATCTTCGTCTTCGTCTTCAAGGAATAACGTCTTCAAACACTGAAATACTCAGACTGACCCGAGCATAATGAAAAAAACAATACACTCGAGTTAGAACTAAAAATTCCTATGTAAGTCAAATCAATATCAAATAAAAATATGAGTGCAATGGCTTCAGAGATGTTACGGGATTTTCCATCTCCTATCAAGTGTACAGCGTGACTGCAATAACTTAAGAGATTTCAAATAATTCGAAATACCAATTTGGACCACTTAAATGAAAATAAATCCAAGGTTTAATTAAGAGCTTAAACCTTTCAAATAATTCAATTCCAATTAGTAATCCAAATTTAAGAAATTGTATGGGTATATATCATTTAAACCCATAATTTAAATGTCTTAGCTATCCTATTCTAAAATGATTCAGATGACCAATTAAAAGATGTCAATAACTTACAAAGTAATAACAGGGACATATTAAAATAATTAAACAACCATACATCCAACATATCAATCAATAAGCATCCATTTCAAACAACATCCAAATCAACCAATATATTGCAACAGTTAATAGTTATCAATGTCGGGTTTTAACTAACAATTAAATTCCAATATAAAATTTAATGTCGATTCAATTTAATGTCAATTTAGATTCAAAATAAATTCAAATGTCAATTTAAATCAACAAAACAGCAATCAAAATTTTATATATCACATCATAAATTTTATTTAACTTGCAATGGAAATTTTAGTATTGCGTGAGTGGGTTGAATCACTCACCTTTGATTTATAGCCAATTGAAAATCCAATAAAAGCTCAAAATTTCAATGGTCTCCAAATCCAACAAAACTGGTTCCATGTTGTTTGGAATTTCGATACGAATCCAACGGAAGAAACCATGCATCAATCGGAGTTCGTATGCGGAAGATATTTAAGTTATAAGAATATTATGAAAATGAAATATAAAAACATGTACACACATTTTAATAATAAAATAAAACAAATTAGTTACTCACGTTAAGAATGTTGAATCCTGCTCATGTTTCTAAAGCTTAGAGAATCAACAGAAAAAATGACACGATGGCTCACGCATGGAGGAAGGAGGTTTTAGGAAATGGTTTTGCAAACAAATGGAAAAGATTGGCTTCATGAAAATAAGTTGCTCACATTTTTTTGTTTTTTTTAGAAGAGAAAAAAATTTCTGGCAAAAGAAATAATGGAAGCATGCTTTGGAAATGGAAAGTTAGAGGAAGAGGTTTATGAAATTGGAAATGAATAAGGGTGTTATCCCACCTTTTGGCAAGGTCGTGACACCAAGAACTTAACTGGAAACCGAGGACCGTCCGTCCCGAAAATCGGTTATACGCAGACTCACTATGGATATCAACGAATTTTTGTCTGAGTCTGGATCAAGCTACAATTGATATGACATGACAAGCAAAGCTAAGAAAACCAGCGTTCCAAATTTCAAGTTAATCGGAGTTTGTATGCTCAAAGTATGGTCGATGCAAGCCAGGGAACGCATCACTTCGCATCCATCAAAACACATCAATTCGTATCCATCAGGGGAATATGCTTATTCGTATCGGTCTATTCGAATCCATCAGCAAACAACTCCACTTCGTATCAATCGGCAGTTGTCTTGTTCGTATCCATCGAGGATGGCCTTCTTCGTATCCATCAAAAGGCAGGCTCACTTCGAATTGATCAGCTATTGCCCCTTTCGTATCCATCGACTGCAATACAAGTGTCTAGTTCGTGTCGATCAAACATCATACATACTTCGTATCGATCAACCACAGATCAATACAAAATAGCCACTTCCCATCCATACGAACAGAACAACGCAATCGATCGATACGAACAACGCAGTGCAACCGATCGATGCAAACAGAACAGCACAATCGATCGATACGAACAAGGCAGCGCAACCGATCGATACTAATAGAACAATGCAATCGATCGCTGCGAACGAGGCAACGTTCTTCGATACGAACAAGGTGCGAACAACGGAATGACTCGATCAATGCGACGCGAAAAGTGGATTGATCCAGAGTGTGCACGCCACGTCAACCTGGAAGCACGTGCCAGGATCGATTTGAATAGATCGATACGAAGGCATCGATTCGAACGCAACAGCCCACCGAAGAACTCCGATTCGAATGGATCATAACTTGCAATCCACAAGTCCAAATGCTACCAAATTTTCACAGGAGCTTACGAATGAGCTACCCAATGCTCATGTCGAGTTTCAACTCGATTGGGTCAAATCCTGATCGATACAAAATCCATTCGTATCGATCACGGATCGGGCCGAAACTTCATGGGATCGATCGCGTGGGCCCACCCACGTGCCTAAAGAAATCTCCCGAGATCTGAGCGAGATATTTGCATCCTATGCCTATAAATAGAGCCCCAGGGCCTATAGAAAAAGGATCTTTTGGCTCTTTGATGTCCAGACTCTGCCAGAAACACTTTTGCGCTCTGTACTCGAATTTCACTATTATAATCCATTGTAATCTGCGGTTATCTGCTAAAATCAGTTTTAATCATCAGAGAAATATCAAAAAAGTCATCAATTTCATAGTGGACGTAGGTAATACGCCGAACCACTTTAAATTCCTGTGTTTCTGCGTATTTTTATCATTTGTTTTTGAAGTGTTTGTTAGATAATCCTCTTTTTCCATTTAATTTCTTCATTTTTATCTCTTCAAACTCTTTCGAAGGGTGTTGTGCCCAATTTTGGTACAAACACTTTGGTGCTTTCACCAAGAAAAACACAGTTTTTCTCCTGCTCTTTGGATCTGTTATCGATACCGGATTGCAAAAATCCAAGAAGAAGATCCAGATCTCAAGCCTTAAAGCCCTTCCATGCTATTCAGAGTTGCATCAGATCTAGGAAAGGACTTCATCGATTCATCATGGTTAGCACACGAACTGCTTCCACAGCTACTAATCAGGAAGGACGGGATAGACAGAATCCCGTACAACTTCCTCCATCCAACCAGAATGCTGCCGGACCATCAGATCCGACCGGACCTGTTACCAGGGAAGAATTCCAAATGCTTATGCAAGAGCTAACTCAGAGTCGTCAGCAACTTACTCAGCAACTCCGTGCTAATGCGGAATTGACCAACCAGCTGCAGCGCCAGCAGCGAAGGAGATCCAGGAGAGATCATGCTTCCTATTCTTCCACCGAGAGTTCAGCCTCTTACGATGATCATCACCGATCCACACGCCCACGGCTGGACGTAAGTTACACCCAGGCCACCGGACACCAACCTGCCTTAAATCTTGGACAGCCCCGGACTGGACCATCCACCAGCCATCAAACAGGATCCTCCTCCCGAGGGGGTACCGTCCCTTACCATGTCACAGGCAACCTCGCTACCACCACCACTACCGAACAAGGAATTGATGCTAGAAATCAACCTGATATGCATCGTTGCCGACGAGAACACACTCCAGAACCTTATGTCCCTGAAAATCTTGAACCAAGGAGGCGAGACATGGACCATCGACCGTGCTCGGTCCAGCCTCGCACTATGGAACCCGACAACACCTTGGCACAACATGCTCCAAATATCCAGATGTCAAATATACCGACGATGATTCTTCAGATGATCCGTGAAAGTCAGGGTCTCACTAATGACGACTGGGGGATTTCCTAGAGTCATACCCCTTTCGCTGATGACATATTATATGCTGAACCACCTTGGCGCTTCAGGATGCCAACTTTGCCAGTCTATGAAGGAAATTTTGATCCCAATCAACACATCCTGAAGTATGAATGGCTAATGAATGCTGCGAGAGCTGATGATGCAGTTAAATGCCGTAGTTTCCCCATTTCCTTAGGGGGCATTACTACTATGTGGTTTACTCGTTTGCCACCACGATCCATTTCTAGTTTCAACCAGATGGCCACCAAGTTTGTTGAACAATTTCGCATGCACGTAGCGAGGCCTAAAGATGTTAATACTCTGTCTAGGGTCACTCAAGCTCCCAGAGAGACACTTAGACGTTACTTGGAGCGATTTCATGCTACGTGTGCAGAAATAAGCAATCCCAATGACAACTCTATCCTGATGGCATTAACTAAGGGGATTGATCCTGATTCCGAGTTCGTAAATTGGTTAGCTGGGAAGCCACCTGCATCATTGAACCGTTTCTATTCCAAGGCAGCCCAGTTCTTGAGAAGGGAGGATGCGAAATAGTATAGGAAGCAGAATGACGCAGGGCCCAACGTGGAAGGAATTCAAAGTAACATTGTAGTTAAACAATCCGGGGAGAGTTCCGGAAAAGTTTAGTTGAATATACAAAACAAACAGAACCAACAGAGGGACAGTGGAAATCAAGGTAAAAAACGATATCAAAATCGTGGTCCACGACGTAGAGCTCCCATGTTCGACAATTATACTCCATTGAATACGTCGCTGGAAAATGTGTATTTACAGACCTGCAATACCATGCAGTACAAGAAACCTGCTCCGAAGCCGTCGTCGGAAAGACAAATCCAAACGGGGAAGTTTTGCAGATTTCATGAAAGTTATGGCCATAATACAAATGAGTGTTGTCATTTACAAGATCTCATTGAAAAGCTGATACGTGAACGAAAGTTGGATCAGTTTGTGCAGGCGCCGCAGTCAGGAGGTGCGGGCCCATTGAATCAGAATCGTGCACCAAACCAGGAAAGGCAGGAAGAACCCGCTCGTACCGGCGGGAGGCTGGTGATAAACACTGTTAGTGGTGGTCCCCATCCAGCAGACCGAAGCTGGAGGGAAATGGAGTCGTATGCCATCTCTATTAGGCATACGGACTTCGGGTATTGTAGTAATTTTGATGAAGGGGCTCCGACCAAACAACAGAAGACGATGACTGACGACATCGTGTTCCGAAATAGAGATGTTGATAAGGTCAAAGCCCCCACTATCGATCCACTGGTCATCTCGGCTCAAGTAGGTCCTGCTTGGATGAAGAGGATTTTGATTGACAGTGGAAGCTCGGTGAATATTCTGTTTAAACGAGCTTATGATCAGATGAAGATGGAAACCAAAGATTTGAAACCTTTCCAGTCCCGAATCCATGGCTTCAATGGAAGCGCTACCATACCCACCGGAGTAGTGGAACTACCAGTAGAGTTGGGAGTTGGAGAACGCCGGAGAGTCCGAATATTGCAATTTATTGTGTTGGATATAGACTCCTCGTATAATGCTTTTTTGGGCCGACCGGCCCTTGCTGAATTCAGGGCAGCTATCGCCCCTTGGTGTTTGACATTGAAATTCCCCACTGACAACGGCGTTGGAGTTGTTCAGGGGGATCGGGCTGCTGGACGAGCCTGTTACGTTGTTGAGTTGTGGGAGGTGCATCGAAAGGAGAAAGGAAAGAGCGTAGAGGAATCTCTCTACGTCCATTTTGCTGATAATTGACAATTAATGTCTGGGCCTAGGCCCGGGCACCCCAGCCAATTCCAAAGGGATCTTGACCCAAGAGAAACTGAAGGTGAAGGAGAATCTAAAGAAATTCAAGCTTCCCCGGCCAAACTGACAATCGATGTCCCAATTGACGATGATGATGATGATTCAAAGATGATAAAAATTGGATCTCAGCTAAGACAACAGACTCAAGAGGAATTGGTTGAGTTTCTACAGGCGAATCTTGACGTATTCGCCTCGACGCATTCTGATATGTGTGGGATCTCGCTGAACATTGCGAGCCAAACTTGAATATTGACCCGCGGCATGTCCCGGTCAAACAGAAAAGGCGTGGTATGGATCCAGAGAGATCTGTCGTCCTTAAAGAAGAGGTAGAAAAGCTTAAAACGAATGGGTTTATTCGAGATGCGCTATATCCTGAATGGGTGTCGAATCCCGTGCTAGTCCGAAAATCAAACGGAAAATGGAGAACATGTGTCGATTACTCCGACCTGAATAAAGCTTGTCCTAAAGATAGTTTCCCGCTTCCCAGAATTGATCAGCTCATAGACTCAACAGTGGGACATGAACTCTTATCCTTCATGGATGCATATTCTGGCTACAATTAGATACCAATGCATTTACCTGATCAGGAACATACCAGCTTCGTAACCAATCTGGGACTTTACTGTTACAAAGTTATGCCATTCGGACTTAAGAATGCCGGGCTACTTATCAACGGTTGGTCAATCGAATGTTTGCCAATCAAATTGGGAAAACCATGGAAGTGTATGTAGATGACATGCTTGTGAAGTCACGATTTTCCACTGACCATATCCAAGATCTGGAATCAATGTTCAACGTCCTTCCAGAATATAGAATGAGGCTTAACCTACTGAAATGTCATTTTGGAGTCGCATTTGGAAAATTCCTGGGTTTTATCGTCAACGCTCGAGGAATTGAAGCCAATCCTGAAAAAATCTGGGCAATAAGAAATCTTGAAACCTCGAAAACTATAAAGCAAGTCCAGAGTCTCAACGGGAAAGTAGCAGCACTGAGCAAGTTCATTTAAAAGTCCACTGACAAATGCATTCCCTTCTTCGATCTGATCCGTAAAGGAAAACGAAATTTTGAATGGACCATGGAATGTGAGGGCACATTTCGAGCATTAATTCAGCATCTATGCACACCGCCTATTCTGTTAAAACCTATTGATCATGAGAAGTTGTATGTTTACCTAGCGGTATCAGAAAACGCTATCAGAGCTGCCTTAATTCGGGAAGAAGACAGGATACAGAAGCCAGTATATTACATCAGCAAACGATTGACTGGAGCTGAAAGGAATTATCTGAAACTAGAGAAGCTGGCTTATTGTCTTGTTATTGCATCAAGGAAGCTCCGTCCATATTTCAAGGCCCATCCTATTATTGTTTACACCGACCAGCCGTTACGACAGGTCCTTACGCGGCCTGAGACGTTTGGTAGGTTACTCAAGTGGAATATCGAACTAAGTCAGTTTGAATTACTTATACTCCAAGGCGAGCCATTCAAGGACAAGTCCTAGCCGATTTCATAACTGAATTTACCATCCCAGAGGACTTGCTCGAAACTAGTGAATCTCCCGAATACGTCTGGAAGCTGTACACTGATGGTGCATCAAACGACCAGTGCTCGAGCGCTGGAGTTGTACTTGAAACCCCCGAAGGCCGATCTATATGTTATGCTTTAAAGTTCGATTTTCGTGCGACCAATAATGAAGCTGAATATGAAGCCCTCTTAGCTGGATTGAAACTTGCTAGAGATTTGAGAATTATCGCTGTGGAAGTTTATTGTGATTCACAATTAGTTGTGTGTTAAGTTTGGGGAGAATATCAAGCGAGAGATCGAAGATTGGCTGCTTACTTAGCTCGGGTTTAGGAAATACTGAATCAGTTTGATTATTATGCCATTTATTGTATACCTCGAGAACGCAATCAGAAAGCCGATTCGTTGGCAAAGTTAGCCCGCACGTGTGAAGCACAGCAAATGGGACTCGTTCCTGTAGAGACGTTATCTTCCCCAAGTATTGACCGGGCAGAAACAGATTGAGTATATGAAGTTGCTCCCGATAAGGAGTCATGGATGACCCCGTTCAGAAATTACCTTGAGCATGGAACCTTGCCGGAGCGCAGGAGTGAAAGAAGACAAGTCCTTTGGAAGGCTTCACGATTCACCATCCAGAATGGAATCATGTACAAAAGAGGGTACTCTGTTCCTTTACTCCGGTGTATCACTCATGATGAAATTAAACGAGTATTACACGATGTACACGAGGGAGAATGTGGCGATCACACCGGGGGGTAAGCACTTGCCAAGAAAGTACTTCGATACGGATATTATTGGCTGACTGTAAATCGTGATGCGTCGGATTATGCCAAGAAATGTGATAAATGTCAAAAGCATGCTCGAATTCCTAGAGCCCCACCTACCGAGATAACTCAAATGGTCAGCCCATGGCCGTTTGCAGTATGGGGCATCGACATCATTTGTTCTTTACCTCTGGCAAAAGGTGGTGCGAAGTACGCCATCGTCGTAATTGATTACTTTACAAAGTGGGCTGAAGCTGAACCTCTTGCTACCATAACGACGAAAAAAGTGATCAACTTTGTAGTCCGCAACATTATCTGTCGATTCGGTCTCCCACACACCATTATCACTGATAATGGAACCCAATTCGACAGTGTTGAATTTAAAGATTTCTGCCAACGGTTTCACATTCGAAAGAAATTCTCCGCAGTTGCGCACCCTCAAGCGAATGGACAGGTCGAAGTGGTCAATAAAGTTATAAAGTCCATTCTGAAGAAACGACTGGAAAAAGCCGGGGGCAAATGGGTCGATGAACTTCCTATGGCCTTATGGGCCTACCGTACAACCCACAAGTCTGCAACCGGTCATACTCCATTCTCTCTTTCTTATGGTTCAGAAGCTGTTATTCCAGTCGAATTAGTAGTACCTTCTCATCGTGTTACATACTATGATCCGAAGACAAATGCTATATTACTTGCTGAATCTCTCGATTTATTGGATAAGAAGCGTGAAGAGGCAGATTTGAGGGCGGCCGCATATCGAAGTCGAGTAGCCCGATTGTACAATGCCAAGCTCCGACCCCGAACCTTTGAAATTGGTGATCTCGTACTCAAAAGAATTCATCCGGTCCCCTCGCATATGAGGCCAACTTGGGAAGGACCATATGTTATTGGACAAAAGGTCGGAGATGGCACACTCAAACTATCGACCGTTGACGGTCTCACTCTTCCGAGAGTCTGGAACAGCGAGAGTCTTCGTTGCTACTACACATAACAGGCTCTGTTTATTCATTCAGTTTATTTTTCATTTGCAATTTGTTTCTGCATTTCGAGATTAGAATTTGTAATAAGGCAACTGACTTTGCCATATTTTCTTATTTCAGCAATAAAATGCAATCTCTTCGAGCCAGAGCTGTGATTTACTTGAAATACTTCATATGACCATCACTATGCACGGAGAGCTAAGTTCCATCATACGGTGGGATTTATTCAAATAGGGAGTGACTGTGATATGGCCGGTCACTCGCTAAGTGAAACTCGAGCTCGAGGACAAGCCATCACACCAAAGTCAAAAAAGGATTGATACACGACAATCCTTCACCTAACTCCAGATTCCCAGAGTGCGAACTGGAGTATGAACTTACAAATATGTTTTCGAAGAGGGTGGATCCATCCAACTAACGACTGCGCCCGTATCTAGACCAAGTTTGAGGAGGGTGGACCCGTCCATCTAACGACCTCCCTTGTTAACTCAGGGTGGATGTGATCTGACCATCCACGATCCTGATACACCTTTCGTTCCCAGAGTGCGAGCGAAATCCAAAAAACATGCAACAGATGTGACTGACCGTCTGTTTACCAACTCCGAATTCCCAGAGCGTGAATCGGAGTATAAACATCAACTCCAAATTCCCAAAGTGCAAATTGGAGTATAAACATCAACTCCGGATTCCCAGAGTGCGAAACAGAGTATAAACATCAACTTCGGATTCCCAGAGTGCAAATTGGAGTATAAACATCAACTCTGAATTCCCAGAGTGCAAAACGGAGTATAAACATCAACTTCAAATTCCCAGAGTGCGAATTGGAGTATAAACACCAACTCCGAACTCCCAGAGTGCGAGTCGGAGTATAAATGTCGAGTCTAAGTCTGTAACGACCCGTATTTTTAACACTTTAAAAATACGAATTAAAAAGAAAATTTTGGATAAAAAAATCCGAAGGAAATAAAATTTTGTGTTGTTAAATGTAAATTACAAGTTAAAATACAAAACTGAATTCTGAAATAACTTATTTGTAAATTAAATACGGATGTTAACTTGTAATTGAACGTAAGTAAGGATTTAAATTTGAATGTAACAAGTAATTAAATTGAATTGAATTTGATTGTAAACAATGAAATAAATAAAATGGTAGATTTAATATTGAAGTTATAATATGGAAATCAACGTAAATGAATGCAATTTAATATTACTGTGAATTTAAATAAGATGATAGCTGAAGAAAATGAAAGTAAATGAATTATAAACTATTGATAATAATGTATAAGTAAATAGTTGATTCAATAATGAAAGTGTAAATCGAAACAAAAGAATTCATTTGGAATTAAATAACTTGAATTTGAATTATAATATAATTGAACGCTGAATCTAATATAATCTTTTTTATTGGATTTATAATGGAAAACTAAATTGTAAAAGATTGTTAATTACTGTGAAATTAAAAATGGGATTTGTGAACAATTGAAATTTGATTTAAAAAGTTAATAATTTAAAATTGGTAATTTTATATTGAAATTAAACAGTCGAATAATTTATTTTTCGAATATTGGATTTAATTAGACAATTAAATCGATAATTTAATAAGTTAAATTTCATAAATAATTGAAAATCGAGTTGAATATGATTGAAAATGATTTGTAAAATTTTATCTTATCATATTGGAGTTATAGTAATGTTATAGAACTTTTAAAATTGAATTTAAAGTTAATTTGTGAAAATTGAATATTTTAATATTTAATTTTCGACTGAAAAATTGACATTTTTCGAACAGTCTCAGAATTGAACGAAACTTGTTCCATTGGATCCGTAATAGTTTGTTATTGTCGGATTTCAATTATTGTAGCAATCGGAGTTATTGTTTGACCGTGGCAGCTCGAAACGCATCGAATTGTTTTTAATATTAATTCGGCGAGTGAAAATAGTCATTTTTCAAAAAGTCTCGGATTTCGACGAAACCAGTTTCATTGGATCCGTAATGTCATATTATTGTAAGGTTTCAAATTTCGTGTCAATCGGATTTACCGTTTGTCCGGGGCGAGCCCAAATGCGCAGAAATTTGATTAACCGATTTAATTTTAAATCGATCGTTTATTGCCATAACTCACACATACGATCGAATTAGCTTCCGAAACCTGTTCCATTGTGTTCGGAACGTGGGGTAAACCTTAGAAACGCCAGCCGGCACGCTTCGTTTGGAGTTTGGAAAATTTTGGGTGAATAGTGTTTTGCAATTTTCTATAAAAGGCCCTCCATTTCACAATTTGCAAACAAAGGCTAGGGTTTCAAGCCAGCCGCCACTTATACTTCAATGGCCAGAAATGCACGAATCTTCTCCCCTCAATTACTCAAAATCCGTCGATAATTAGAGAAAACTTCCAACACGAAAGTTGTAGAGCACGACGAGAGCTTCAAATCCATACGGAGATGATCGAAAACAGAGCTTCGAGTCAACGGGAAATCGAGCATGAAGGGGCTGCGTTTTTCATGCAATTCGAGGCAGAGGAGGAGGCCGAGCTTCAAGCTATTCCAGGTGAAGGTGGAGTAAGGCGGTGGCTTCGAAGTGGTGTAACCTGATCGTCTTCAAGTTGCTCGGTTTGGTCGTGAAAATTCATGGAGTAAAGGCGGCTATGGGTTTGTGTTGTACGTGTTTATCACGTTGAAGAGGAAGATGAAGGGGACGGCCCAGATCTGAAGATGCAGAAATGAACGGCCGTGATCTGATCTAGGGTTAGAAAAATAAAAATAAAGCTGAAATTGTATATTTAAATTCATACAAACTTTGAAAAATCATAACTTTTTCATACGAGGTCCGTTTTGCGCGAAACAAGATGCATTGGAATCGTATGGACTAGCACTACGCTATGCAGCTGGATCGGAATCATTTGGAGCTAGAGAAAATTTTGAGTTAAATCGAACGTCGTTCGATTTGATTTAAAATCGTAAAAATCAAGGTGAGTGTTTATACGCTCACAATTGACTGAATATCTTTATGGTAGTTAAATCTGACATTATGAAGTGATATGGATTTATTTGTCGTTGTTTGATAAAAATTTAATTGTCATATAGATTGTCATTTGAATTCACCGTTGAAAATTAAATTGACAGTCAAATTGAAGTAAAATTTAATTGCGATCAAATTACCTGATATTAATAATTATGAAGTTGTTGTGAATGTTATTGGCTTCATGGTTGATTTGTTGTGATGGATGCTATTGGTCGATATTGGTTGTTTATTTATTTTGATATATCATGCTATCATCATGTATATTGTTTATTGCACATAAACTGTAAACTGAATCATTTCGAATAAATTAAGAAATAGGTTGAAATGATATACCTATGACATCTATTTGGATTGAAATGATATATGTCCATCCTTGAAATTAAAATTGAAATAATTATCCACCTGGCCATAGGTTAGGAAATTATATACGGACACCGGGTTGGTTAAATTAAATGATTTAAAAAAAAAAGTTGTTTTGAAATTATTTAAATGAATTGATTTTAAGAATAAAAATCCAATTTATGGAAATTGAATTATTTTGAATTGAAGCTCGAAATGTTGGAATTTAAACTTGGTAAATGAAATTGTTTAATTATTCGAAGTTTAGATTTTAAGAAAAAAAATCGAAATACGGCGTAAATTTTCGAAAGTTGATTTGTTGTAAAAGATTGGACTTTTTATCGAACTCTGAATATTTCTAAGAAAATTTATATGAAATGATATTTCAAGTTGAGTTTGGAATTGAAAATTGATTTGAAATTGAGATTTAATTAATTTGGAATTTAATTGAAATTCAAAGAAATTTGTGAATTGGACTAAATTGAAACTATTGAATTAAATTTGAAGATAAAATTGATTTGAAAAGGATTTGAACTGAAATTGATTTGGAATGTAATACTTAAATGAATTCTTGAAATCCGAATGTTAATCTAAGTTTATTGAATTGGAATTGTTCCAAAAATTAAGTAAACTACTTAATACGGATGTTTAATTTAAAGTATATTCTAATTTGAATACGAAATGGTTTTAAAGCGAATCTTATATTCTTATATAAATATATGAGCTCTTTTGAAATGTGAAATATTTAAAGTTTCGAAATATATTGAAACTGAAATGGCTTATTTTGTGGTTCAAATATGTATTTGAAATTGAAATTTGAAATGGTTTATTAAGAAGCTGAATCGAGTTGAAATTGATGATTTGAAATTTGATTAAATTTTAAATTTTGGAATTCGAGTTTATGTGAATCGTTTTGTGAGATTTTGAGGCGAAAAATGATTTTGAAATCGAAATGAGATTTTGAGGCGAAAAATGATTTTGAAATCGAAATGAGATTTTGAGGCGAAAAATGATTTTGAAATCGAAATGAGATATTGAGGCGAAAATTGATTTTAAAATCGAAATGAGATATTGAGGCGAAAATTGATTTTGAAATGAAATCGTATATTTGAGTAGATATGATGATTTTGAAATGGATTTGATTTTGAAGCAAATATGATATTTTGATATCAATTATGAATCGATTTGAAATGTAAAAGATCCAACCGGTGTGAAAAATATAACGTAGTTATTAAAGAGACCGGGATCGGATATGGACATACTCTCTGTCGATACCGAAAACCACTTTAATAACTAGTATACGCGGAGTGTTGATCCAGAACGAAGTGGATGGTTTTGGTGAACGTGTTGATTTGAAGAAAGAGAACGATTTTGGATGACCCCTGACATGACTAAAACAGGAGCCGCGCCGGGCCATTGAGGATCGCCATCTCTAGCGGACACACTCCTTCGATACCATGTCTATTACTTTTGTGATTCGATTTGGGTGCACCCCGCGATTTGGGAGTGTTGTTTCGCGGTGTTGGGGTAGTAGCTGCTATGCCCAACATCAGTCCGGATCACGCAACTACTAGTATCCTAGTTGGTATTGCCTCATGTACCTTGTCATACTGATTATCCTATTCGCGACCACTACGTTTTGTTTTGTACCTTTAGTATATGGATTGCCCTCTGGTGACTTCCGGTTTTGGGGAAACTACGGTCTTGTATATGCTCTTGGGAATATAAACTGTGTTAAGGGTGGAATGGGCCATGGCTTAACGCTATTTTAATACTTTTACTTTAATGTAGACATATTATGATAGCGTATTGTACTACATAGTAGATAGTTTAACGGATCCTTGAGAGATGGAAAATCCCATAACATCTCTTAAGTTATTGCACTCACGTTGACACTGGATAGGAGGTGTCTAAAACCCGTAAACATCTCCGACGCCGTCGCACTCATATTTACTTATTCGATTTAACCTACATGAGATATTTTAGTCCTGACTCGAGTGTTTTGTCTTTTAATTACGCTCGGGTCAGCCTGAGCATTTCAGATTAGGTTGAAGGTATATTCTGGAGGACGAAGACGGAGTTTGGTATTACATCATTTGTATTCTACTATTGTAATATTTTTCCGCTGCATTGTTGTTTTATCTCTGATATGTATGTAACTCTGATTTATGATGTATAATAATAATCAAATTTATTTATTTAACAGCTTCATGAACTGTTATTTTATTATTATATCTTGTTCCTTCCGCTGCAAGATTCTGAGTTTGCTTCTGTTCTTTCTTTCCTTTTCTTATTTAACCCCAATAACCATCCGCCCTTTTGAATGGTTTAGAATCGGCATGTGTGTTTGATTTGTCGATTTGAATGGTCAAAAAGGCGGGCCGTTACAGTTGGTATCAGAGCTTTGGTTTAGCGATAAACCTTGGCTCTAGTGGGGAATAACTCATTGAAATAGAGGTAAACTATATGAATGAGTTGAGTGTATATGAGAGAGCGTATTTGTAATTTTGATATAAAAATGATTTTATATTGTGTTAATTTGTTCCGTTGAGTATTTATGAATTCTGGTTGGTACTTGGGACGCCAAGGCATCGATAGGAATTTCTAAACACTCGAATAGGACAGATTAACATAATATTGTTTTGAATTATATTTTATATACAAAAGAATTATCTTGAAAATTTATAAATTTTGATTGTGTTGGTTGTTAGGAGATGATAATATTAGATTATCATCGTTTATTGTTGATTAGTCAATATTTCTAACTATTGACTATTGAATGATTTTAAGAAATGAAACTTGTAAATATGATTGACAATGAATATAAATGGTAAATAAAATGAAATAAAAATGAATTTAAATTAAGATGGAGAATTTAAATTCCGGTGTTTTGAAAATTTATTAACAAAAATTTGAAATGTATAATATAAGTATTATATGATAGTATATTCGATTAGAAATTGTTTTCAAAGGATTTTCAAATGAAGCAAGTGTTATACTCCCCTCTTGACACTAGAAAATGATTCCGGTGATGAGTGCACGCATCATCGACTTTATTTTCGAGAGTCCAAGTGGGGGAGATCACTTAATAGTTTTTCTAAACCCTGTTTTGATTAAAATTGAATTTTATTTTATATTCTCTATAGTATGACTTGATATATATTAATATAAGTATATATTATTTCAAACTTGATTTGAATTGAAACCGGAGTTGAAATTCTTAAGTTCTTTAATATTTAATAATTATAAACTATTGAGATAAACAAATACTTGAATCATTACGGAACTTTTGAATTGTGAAATGAGAAATAAACCTAAGAGCTAAGTGAAAATATCAATTGAAGTAGATATCCTTAGAATTAGGAAATTATGAATTTAAAATAAAATTGAAACTATAAAACTCGCATAGTATTAAATTTCATTCTATAGCATAAATATAACTTACCAAAATATTTAAGAAGTTCAAAAATGTTATATGAATTGTTAATTGGATAATATACAGGTTTAGGTTTGAATAATGAAATATGCATTTAATTAATGGTTTGCAAATATAAATAAAATTGTTAGTAAATAATTGGAATTTAAATTAACATTTAAAGGTGATTCACAATTATGTTAATATAAAATGGAAATACTATATGTGAATGTAAATGTGAAATTAAATTATAGTGAAATTTAAGTAATGACTTAAGAATTAATTAATTGAAAATTCAACTTTGAATGAAAAGAGGTTGTATGTTGTTTAACTACATTCTATTTGCATAACTATAACTTACCAAATACTTAAAAGTTTAAAATGCTAATAAAGATAAGTAAATGAATAATATACAAGTGTGATTGCGAATAATAAAATATGAAGATCTATTGATAGTTGTAAATATAAAGGAAATTTAAGTTGTAAAATGAATTAAATTTAAAATTAATTAAATTTAAAATTAGTAAATGGAAACTAATTAAATTTGAATGAAACTAAATGTCAATAAACTTGGAAGTGTATGAAATTAAAATTTTGACTTGGAAATGTAAAATTGATTTAGTGTAGATTTTGGATGGATGTTAATGTTTGATATGCATTGGTTGTTAGATGGATGATAATTGATTAAATAGAATTCATTAGTGTAAATGGAATTGAATAAACGGAATAATTTTTTTAAATAATTAAATTCAAATTTGAAGCAAAGTGAAATTAAATATAATTGAATTCAAATTAAATTTGAGCAATTTGACTTGAATTTAAATTATGAATGAAACAAACTTGAATAAATCGGAAACAAATCGAATGTAAACTTATTTCATGGATAAATCAGAAAATAAACAACTTTGTGTTTATGATTGTTCTTTAGAAAATTTGAAGTTTGATGGTTTGTACTTTGAAAGAAATAAAAGCAAATTTTGGAAAAATCCAAAATTGTCCAATATATGCTGAAACGAAAACAACCATAACTTTTAAATGGCCAGACGGAATTCGACGATCTTAGACTTCTCGGAAAGCTTAGAAACTGTAGCACGACTTTTGTTTAGAGTGTCTTGAGAAATTCCTTCATCTACTAGGTTAAAAACTTGAATGTTACTCGCTGTCCTGTGTAAAAATAAGTAAAATCAGTAGCATATACCCTTAGTATTTTCGCCATAACTTTTTTCTGGTTCATCGGAATTTGACGATCTTGCCCTTTCTGGAAAGCTTAGAACTTAAGCTAAAACTTTTGTTTTAAATGTCTTGTGTTTTTCTGTCATTTAGAGGGTCAAAAACGTGAGAGAACGTCGCTGACCTGCGCAATTCATTGCCCAGGCTGAGGCGTATCCTCTAAGTAAAACGGCCGTAACTTTTGAACGGATGGTCCGAATTCGATGATTTTGGATATTCCGGAAAGCCTGAAACAAATGCAATAACTTTTATTTAGATTTCCTTACAAGATTTCAACGTTTATGTGACTAAAAACTTGTATTTGTTTGCTGTCCTGAATTTAGAATCTCGGTTTTGAAGCTAAACATGTTATACGTATGTTGTTTATGCTAAGTATATCGATCTGTCTTTATATGCATGGTTCTAACTTGGTTATTGAGCATTTTAGTAGGTAGCAAAGGGGTTGCGCTTCGCTTGTGAAGTTCGCTTCTACGCTAAATGCAAAATGTAAGTTAAAATGCTAATAAACGCTTAACAAAAGGTACGTTCTCGGATTACGGTTTATGTTGTGATATATTATTGTGTTCCCCATGTTTTGGGATGCCTCATTCTTGTAATGAGATGTATATCACGCAATTATTACCACTGTGAAATTTTTCGGTCCTAGCCGCGCAAAGGAGGTGCTGCCGAATTTTTTCAAAAATCCGGAAGTTAGAAAATTTTGAGATTGAAAAAAAAAATCCTATAACTAAATTTTGCAAATAAGTCGAATATTTGAATGAATTATATCTAAATGATGGTTTCTCCTTCTCCGTTCCTTTTCGAGGACGAAAAGTTTTAAGTGGGGGAGAATGTAACGACCCGTATTTTTAACACTTTAAAAATACGAATTAAAAAGAAAATTTTGGATAAAAAAATCCGAAGGAAATAAAATTTTGTGTTGTTAAATGTAAATTACAAGTTAAAATACAAAACTGAATTCTGAAATAACTTATTTGTAAATTAAATACGGATGTTAACTTGTAATTGAACGTAAGTAAGGATTTAAATTTGAATGTAACAAGTAATTAAATTGAATTGAATTTGATTGTAAACAATGAAATAAATAAAATGGTAGATTTAATATTGAAGTTATAATATGGAAATCAATGTAAATGAATGCAATTTAATATTACTGTGAATTTAAATAAGATGATAGCTGAAGAAAATGAAAGTAAATGAATTATAAACTATTGATAATAATGTATAAGTAAATAGTTGATTCAATAATGAAAGTGTAAATCGAAACAAAAGAATTCATTTGGAATTAAATAACTTGAATTTGAATTATAATATAATTGAACGCTGAATCTAATATAATCTTTTATATTGGATTTATAATGGAAAACTAAATTGTAAAAGATTGTTAATTACTGTGAAATTAAAAATGGGATTTGTGAACAATTGAAATTTGATTTAAAAAGTTAATAATTTAAAATTGGTAATTTTATATTGAAATTAAACAGTCGAATAATTTATTTTTCGAATATTGGATTTAATTAGACAATTAAATCGATAATTTAATAAGTTAAATTTCATAAATAATTGAAAATCGAGTTGAATATGATTGAAAATGATTTGTAAAATTTTATCTTATCATATTGGAGTTATAGTAATGTTATAGAACTTTTAAAATTGAATTTAAAGTTAATTTGTGAAAATTGAATATTTTAATATTTAATTTTCGACTGAAAAATTGACATTTTTCGAACAGTCTCAGAATTGAACGAAACTTGTTCCATTGGATCCGTAATAGTTTGTTATTGTCGGATTTCAATTATTGTAGCAATCGGAGTTATCGTTTGACCGTGGCAGCTCGAAACGCATCGAATTGTTTTTAATATTAATTCGGCGAGTGAAAATAGTCATTTTTCAAAAAGTCTCGGATTTCGACGAAACCAGTTTCATTGGATCCGTAATGTCATATTATTGTAAGGTTTCAAATTTCGTGTCAATCGGATTTACCGTTTGTCCGGGGCGAGCCCAAATGCGCAGAAATTTGATTAACCGATTTAATTTTAAATCGATCGTTTATTGCCATAACTCACACATACGATCGAATTAGCTTCCGAAACCTGTTCCATTGTGTTCGGAACGTGGGGTAAACCTTAGAAACGCCAGCCGACACGCTTCGTTTGGAGTTCGGAAAATTTTGGGTGAATAGTGTTTTGCAATTTTCTATAAAAGGCCCTCCATTTCACAATTTGCAAACAAAGGCTAGGGTTTCAAGCCAGCCGCCACTTATACTTCAATGGCCAGAAATGCACGAATCTTCTCCCCTCAATTACTCAAAATCCGTCGATAATTAGAGAAAACTTCCAACACGAAAGTTGTAGAGCACGACGAGAGCTTCAAATCCATACGGAGATGATCGAAAACAGAGCTTCGAGTCAACGGGAAATCGAGCATGAAGGGGCTGCGTTTTTCACGCAATTCGAGGCAGAGGAGGAGACCGAGCTTCAAGCTATTCCAGGTGAAGGTGGAGTAAGGCGGTGGCTTCGAAGTGGTGTAACCTGATCGTCTTCAAGTTGCTCGGTTTGGTCGTGAAAATTCATGGAGTAAAGGCGGCTATGGGTTTGTGTTGTACGTGTTTATCACGTTGAAGAGGAAGATGAAGGGGACGGCCCAGATCTGAAGATGCAGAAATGAACGGCCGTGATCTGATCTAGGGTTAGAAAAATAAAAATAAAGCTGAAATTGTATATTTAAATTCATACAAACTTTGAAAAATCATAACTTTTTTATACGAGGTCCGTTTTGCGCGAAACAAGATGCATTGGAATCGTATGGACTAGCACTACGCTATGCAGCTGGATCGGAATCATTTGGAGCTAGAGAAAATTTTGAGTTAAATCGAACGTCGTTCGATTTGATTTAAAATCATAAAAATCAAGGTGAGTGTTTATACGCTCACAATTGACTGAATATCTTTATGGTAGTTAAATCTGACATTATGAAGTGATATGGATTTATTTGTCGTTGTTTGATAAAAATTTAATTGTCATATAGATTGTCATTTGAATTCACCGTTGAAAATTAAATTGACAGTCAAATTGAAGTAAAATTTAATTGCGATCAAATTACCTGATATTAATAATTATGAAGTTGTTGTGAATGTTATTGGCTTCATGGTTGATTTGTTGTGATGGATGCTATTGGTCGATATTGGTTGTTTATTTATTTTGATATATCATGCTATCATCATGTATATTGTTTATTGCACATAAACTGTAAACTGAATCATTTCGAATAAATTAAGAAATAGGTTGAAATGATATACCTATGACATCTATTTGGATTGAAATGATATATGTCCATCCTTGAAATTAAAATTGAAATAATTATCCACCTGGCCATAGGTTAGGAAATTATATACGGACACCGGGTTGGTTAAATTAAATGATTTAAAAAAAAAAGTTGTTTTGAAATTATTTAAATGAATTGATTTTAAGAATAAAAATCCAATTTATGGAAATTGAATTATTTTGAATTGAAGCTCGAAATGTTGGAATTTAAACTTGGTAAATGAAATTGTTTAATTATTCGAAGTTTAGATTTTAAGAAAAAAAATCGAAATACGGCGTAAATTTTCGAAAGTTGATTTGTTGTAAAAGATTGGACTTTTTATCGAACTCTGAATATTTCTAAGAAAATTTATATGAAATGATATTTCAAGTTGAGTTTGGAATTGAAAATTGATTTGAAATTGAGATTTAATTAATTTGGAATTTAATTGAAATTCAAAGAAATTTGTGAATTGGACTAAATTGAAACTATTGAATTAAATTTGAAGATAAAATTGATTTGAAAAGGATTTGAACTGAAATTGATTTGGAATGTAATACTTAAATGAATTCTTGAAATCCGAATGTTAATCTAAGTTTATTGAATTGGAATTGTTCCAAAAATTAAGTAAACTACTTAATACGGATGTTTAATTTAAAGTATATTCTAATTTGAATACGAAATGGTTTTAAAGCGAATCTTATATTCTTATATAAATATATGAGCTCTTTTGAAATGTGAAATATTTAAAGTTTCGAAATATATTGAAACTGAAATGGCTTATTTTGTGGTTCAAATATGTATTTGAAATTGAAATTTGAAATGGTTTATTGAGAAGCTGAATCGAGTTGAAATTGATGATTTGAAATTTGATTAAATTTTAAATTTTGGAATTCGAGTTTATGTGAATCGTTTTGTGAGATTTTGAGGCGAAAAATGATTTTGAAATCGAAATGAGATTTTGAGGCGAAAAATGATTTTGAAATCGAAATGAGATTTTGAGGCGAAAAATGATTTTGAAATCGAAATGAGATATTGAGGCGAAAATTGATTTTAAAATCGAAATGAGATATTGAGGCGAAAAATGATTTTGAAATGAAATCGTATATTTGAGTAGATATGATGATTTTGAAATGGATTTGATTTTGAAGCGAATATGATATTTTGATATCAATTATGAATCGATTTGAAATGTAAAAGATCCAACCGGTGTGAAAAATATAACGTAGTTATTAAAGAGACCGGGATCGGATATGGACATACTCTCTGTCGATACCGAAAACCACTTTAATAACTAGTATACGCGGAGTGTTGATCCAGAACGAAGTGGATGGTTTTGGTGAACGTGTTGATTTGAAGAAAGAGAACGATTTTGGATGACCCCTGACATGACTAAAACAGGAGCCGCGCCGGGCCATTGAGGATCGCCATCTCTAGCGGACACACTCCTTCGATACCATGTCTATTACTTTTGTGATTCGATTTGGGTGCTCCCCGCGATTTGGGAGTGTTGTTTCGCGGTGTTGGGGTAGTAGCTGCTATGCCCAACATCAGTCCGGATCACGCAACTACTAGTATCCTAGTTGGTATTGCCTCATGTACCTTGTCATACTGATTATCCTATTCGCGACCACTACGTTTTGTTTTGTACCTTTAGTATATGGATTGCCCTCTGGTGACTTCCGGTTTTGGGGAAACTTTGGTCTTGTATATGCTCTTGGGAATATAAACTGTGTTAAGGGTGGAATGGGCCATGGCTTAACGCTATTTTAATACTTTTACTTTAATGTAGACATATTATGATAGCGTATTGTACTACATAGTAGATAGTTTAACGGATCCTTGAGAGATGGAAAATCCCGTAACATCTCTTAAGTTATTGCACTCACGTTGACACTGGATAGGAGGTGTCTAAAACCCGTAAACATCTCCGACGCCGTCGCACTCATATTTACTTATTCGATTTAACCTACATGAGATATTTTAGTCCTGACTCGAGTGTTTTGTCTTTTCATTACGCTCGGGTCAGCCTGAGCATTTCAGATTAGGTTGAAGGTATATTCTGGAGGACGAAGACGGAGTTTGGTATTACATCATTTGTATTCTACTATTGTAATATTTTTCTGCTGCATTGTTGTTTTATCTCTGATATGTATGTAACTCTGATTTATGATGTATAATAATAATCAAATTTATTTATTTAACAGCTTCATGAACTGTTATTTTATTATTATATCTTGTTCCTTCCGCTGCAAGATTCTGAGTTTGCTTCTGTTCTTTCTTTCCTTTTCTTATTTAACCCCAATAACCATCCGCCCTTTTGAATGGTTTAGAATCGGCATGTGTGTTTGATTTGTCGATTTGAATGGTCAAAAAGGCGGGTCGTTACAAAGTCCCCAGAGCGCGGACATATAATTAAAACTTAAACCGGCATAACCAACCGCCAGTAAACAAATGTAAATCCCCGGAGTGCGGATGTGATCATCGATAATTAAACGAGTGTGGTTGAACCACTCAATCTCCGCTTGTCTCAAACATCCGTTCAGTGGCACTAAACTCAACATGTTATAAGTGAGATGCAATCACTGGCAGATGTTCTACAACTCATCCCCAAGACTGGGGGGCAGAACTTAAGTGTCGACCATTGACTGAAGCAGTGCGACATCAAAGTTCAACTCACTTCCCGATCATGAATCGTGTCCGCAATTTCCGGACCTGGCAAATAAAAACAAGCTTAACTCGGAAGCTGAAACTTCACAAAGTGCACTTCAAATATTGAAACTCTTAAGTAAATACACAATAACCGAGAAGAAACCAAAAAAGAAGAGTTTCAATTCTACTGTCTGTGAAAGAAATCCATGTACAAGTTTATTCCAAAAAATTCCTACTAGCAGGGGCCGAACCCGCATCTACACACGGCCTACGAAAGAAAAACGAAAGTAGATTCCTATCTATCTACCAAAAATAAACCAAAGAAGCACGACTACTCTTTCTTCTTTTTCGGCTTTCTTTTCGGTGTTGACCCACTGGAGCTGCCACTTATTTTTCTTTTGGAGCCTTTGCCTTTCTGCGGCTGATCTCCAAGAGGGGGCATGATATCAACTTCCTCATCCGAACTCAAGTGCACGGGAATGTTCCCTGAAGGCGGAGTCGGAGGAACTGGATCGACTATAGGAGGCGGGATAGGTGCACTGGTGTCAATAACTGTACCACCGGGTGATATCATCCTTAATGGGCCAGACCATGTGTCGCCATCCCACCTCCAAAACTACCGTTATAACCCGCTGCCTCCATTTCAGCGCCAATTTCGGCCAATATCTCTTCTTCATAGATTGCTTGAGCCTCGCTGGGAGCATCAGTGGTAGGCATTGGAGAACCAGCAGCAGGTGCGCTTCCACCCATAACAAATGGTAGGTCCGCAAAAGGATCACTATGATGACCAAGGAGTTCCTCCATCATTTGCTCATCAAAAATAAGCGTGCTTCCCTGCATTCCATCAAGTGGCGCAGTTGTAGTTATGGTGGTCGCTTCGGTAACAATGGCTTCCTACGTCTGATGCGATTCTTGAGTTGCAGGAGGCACGATCGGTGTAACTCCGGTCACTGGACAAAAGAAAAGGAAGACTGTTAGTAAACAAATCAAATAAAGCTCTCAATCTTGAACAAGTATGAAGAATGTTCAGAGTACCTTCCTCAGTTTGGCTTGTAGATGGATGAACGGCTTCAACAGCTTGCTCTATAACTGGAGATATCTGCGGATGATCCGGATTGTAGGCAGGGACAGCTTAGGGATCAACCGTTGGCGCGGGTTCAGGCTGGGTTGACGCAGGAATTTCAAGACTTGCATCATGGTGCTCAACCCCTAAGCCTTCTCCCACTTCTAAATGCTGGGTGCCGAGTCTCTCCTTCTAAGAAGAAATCATTGACTCGTGGAGAATCTTCCTTTCATCTTCATTCAGAATGCGATTCTCGAGTTCAAATTCGTCGAATGATTAACCCAGATGCACCGCCTTCTCTTCCTCAACCAGTCGGCCCCAGGCATTATATAAGTGTGCCGGGTAGTTGTCAAGCCAAACTAGATTTCTGTGCCTCAAAACGTTGGTGTTGTAGACAACAAGAAGATCTTCAATATCGGCTTCTAGCCTGGACTCAGCCGATTTCACCTCCTCCTCAACCTTAGTCTCCACCTCACGGACCTTAGCCATGGCCGCATCCCTTTCACCCCGAAGCAAAACAGCCTGTTTGCACGCCTCCTGGGCTGCGTTGTTCGCGTCGTCCCTTTCCTTGGTGATTTCAGAAAATTTAGCTTTAAGTTCGCCAAGTTCTCTCAGGGCAGCGTCCCGCTCGGCGGTGACTGTGGTATTTCGGTGGCCCATCTCTTCCACCAAGGCAACATGTGTTTGCCTCAATCTCTCCATCGCCACATTCACCTTATTAGGTTTTTTGGTTGCTTAAATTTCAGATTTCCGAGAAGACTCGGCCTTGGTATTGAGACTTGGATGATTCGGTTCTTTTGAGCGAGTTCAGACTCCATCTTTTCAATCGCTTTAGCTCGCTCAAAGGCCACCTTTGAAGCTTTTTCTGCGGCCTTCATCCACTCTCTATATTGGGCGTATATGTCATGAATGTAATCATGCATTGTATTTTCAGCTTCCGAAGGGATTCTCTTTAGATGAGGGGGGAAGATGTAACCATCAAAGAAAATATTTGGGAAATATTTCTTAAGTTGGGTAATCTTTATTGCACCTTCCCCCATGGGCTCGGTTATGGCCTGCTCCGCAATTATGGGGGCCATAGTTTCAGCTCTCTGGCGATGAGTTTTGGGCCTAGAAATGTGAGAAGACGATCTGTGCCGCGGAGGCTCCGATTGATGTGAAACATGAACAGGAGGTAGTGAGGGGATTCTAGGAGTTGGAGAATGGAACCTAGATCGGTATCTATAGTCTCTATCCCTATCCCGCTCGTATCTTTCTTGGTTGGAGTACCCGCGATCGCGGTCTTTATCTGAATCTCTCCTGCGTGACTCGTGGTAAGTGGAGGACTTTCGAGCCGAACGGAGGCTCCCTAACATCGATCCTCTCCCAGACATCGTACCTGTAAGTGAGAAACGAAAGAAAAGTTAGTGATCTCTTGAATTGAATAATTTATGATTGGAAATCGTGTGGTGCCGTGAAGTGTATGTATGTGCAACCCCCCGACCAACTGGAAATGTCGGCCACACTTATAGCAAGCGACTCGCTCAAATCAAGAGCACTATCAAGCTCCTCCAACCCGGTGTCATGTTGTAACGACACATAATCCGGAATCGGAATATCGGCAAGCCCTTCAAAAGGACTCTCTGTTGGTGAGGGAGGAGCCTCTGAGATTCTAATACCAGGGGCAGGCAAAGAAACCACCACTGATTTTCACCTCGGAGACTTAGGACGTTTATAAGCTGCAGCCTTGCCTTTTCTTCTTCCTCCGATCACTTGGAATCCGACCGAAGACCCGGCAACAAGCTCATCATCCATGGGCGTTCTGTCTTCTTCGTCTCCTTCGGTTACTATGACCTTGGGTGTTTTGCACTTCAACTTCTTTTTCTTCGAAGTTGCCCTCAGTGTCCCTTCGAGCCTTATGCTTTGTCTCCGCTCGATTAGACCAACGATTCTCAGATTTCTGTCAGTTAGAACCGAAGCGATGTCCCTCATGTCACTTGGAACTTCTTAAAGGACCCACACTATTTCTTTGAAATACCCACCTTCAGGTCGTGAAATTGCATCTGTAAAAAAGAAGGGGAGTTATTAGTTTTATATCAACTACTAACATCTGGATAACTCTTGAAGAATACTGTAACACTTACGTCTGACAAGCCATCGGCTGGGAAATCCTTAGGGCACCGAATGTAGAACCACTCTATTTAAATTAACTCAGCCTTGTCCAAGATCCGGTAAATACTTGGCAGTTCCTGACCGATTGCAGGAATGTGAAGGACGGACTATCTCCCCTACTCTTGAAGTTAAAAAAATATCTAATTTCTGTTGGAGCCGGTGGCCGAAAGAGATACTCCATGAATACAATGAATAAGCTGTACAACAAAGCATATCCAGTGGGATGTAGTTGCGATGGGGCGATTCCGAGAAAAGACAACACTTCTCTAATATATTGGTCGAAAGGAGGAAGTGTTCCCGCTGCGCACGCATGACGGTTGAAGGCAGTTTACCCCTCTGGGGGAGCGTGCGGTCTATCGTTTAGTCCCGGTAATAGTACATCGTCCAATGATAAACCATGCGTTAGGCATATTCATCCCAACATGTCTTCAAAGACATTGGACGGTACAGAATCTTGGGGATTACAGAAGAACGTAGCATCAGGCAGCTCGTCCGGAGCTGGATCTATAACTTCGGCCACGATGGCCAGTATCTCTAGAACAAAAGGGGATGAACTTTGAAGCTCCTGCTGTTGAGAACTTGTGGATTCCATAGCTAATCAACTTATTAAAAACCATCATTAGACGATAATAAGCCCGTGTGTTCCCCAGTGTGAAGTGTGTGAATGTGTTATGTAGTGCAGTGCTACATAATACTTGAGAAATCCTACAAAGGTTGAGTAAATATTCAAACGACGAGACTTTAGAATTCAGCGGGAGTGACCATCATCGCGGACCGTCACAATCGTGTCATCCAGGCTTTAGAGACCGATCCGAGCTAAAGTTTATTAAAGTTTTGCTAAGTTAGAGTTCCATCGACGAGCTTCGAAAGGCAATCAAGTATGCAGAGAAACGGTCAAGTCCAGGATGAAGCTCGTTGGAGTCAGGTGTTCAAATGTGCAAGAGGTTTCAGGTTCATTAAGGTTCAACTTGTATCGGTCGCAAAAACCCTAGTTCGTAACGATCAGTTTCGTTTCCATTGGGATACAAGTTCGCATCAATCAAGTGAGTTTCTTTCGTATCGATCTCCTGGCATGTAGTTTGTATCGATCGGGAACGTCGGATTTCGTATCGATCAAATACAACCCCTTCGTATCGATCATCAAGTCCGAAGCATTCGTATCGATCACCTCGAGTCGGTACGAAACTCCATCATTAGTCGATACGATGACATCCATTTCATCATCTCGAAGTCCTATGATCCAGATCGATTCGAACGATCCATCACACCTCCATCATCGATACGAAAGCAGAACTCATCCATATCCACGCAGATCCTTCGTATCCCTTTGCCTTTCTTCTTCCCAAAACTGCTCAAACACCATGGCAGTTTTCTTTGACCTCGCTCCGGCCACCCACGACCACCGCATCACCAAAATCAGTCACAAAGGCATGTCAAATGGCATAAGAATTCGAGTCTCATCGTTCAAAGTCGATTGATATAGGTTGATTACCTAATTAGAACAAGTGCTTCAGGGAATTAATGGGTTGATAGTTTTGGAGATGAGGGTTTTCTTTTCTCGAACACTTGAGCGATTCGAAGACAGTGACTAAGGGCGTAGTTCGAGCGGAAGGCAAGATTCTATCTTCGATTTTTTCAGTCGATACGAAGGCTATAGGAATAATGGGCAAGTAAAAAATTTCTAAGTACGAAACGGTATTTATATGGACCCAAGGAAAGAAGAAAAACGATTCATCTCCCAGTCATTGCAACCGGTTTCGACAGGTATCTCCTCAAAGCGATACGAAGGAGTTATTCATATCCATCGACTCAGGTCCTATCGATACGAAACCTGTAATAATTACTTATCTGAATCACTGGATCCTACCGATACGAAACGCGAACTTCGTATCCACTGCTTTCGTGCCTGCATAAATTCAAATCTACATGAAACGCATCGGTACCAATTACTCTATTTGTATCCATCAACACACAGCCCATGAAGACCCATATCAATCGTTACAAATAATACCCAGAGGACCAACTTCTAATTCGTATCCCTCCTAAGTCCATCAATACGAGATTTACTTTCATTCATCCCGAACTGATCCAGGAGATGATCGATACGTGGGGACATTTCAAAATGATCATCAAGCGTCATTACAACTTGAATTTCACATCGATTCAGGAGAGGATCGACATGAAACTCGATTTAAAAAAAAACTAAAAAACTGACAACGACTCGTGAACGTGCGAACGTTAACGGGAGTCGGGCTAACATACATTCCTGTATAATGGACTGACATCCAATTTTTAAAATTCACAGGAATTGAATACTCGTCTGGTGACGATTACAACAACAAACAACATATCGCTATCGTACAGCAATCAGTTACAACAGTACATGGTACAACAATTGGCAGTTAGCAGTTCATGATTTAAGTTTCTATGGATCAATCAAAGGTCACAGCTTTCGACGAAAAGACGACAACCATTCAGACAAGTCAAGCTATTCAGGATGAAGAGTGCAACTTTTCAAAGCACATCATTTTTTCACAAGACGTACTTTGGGGGGCAAATGTTATCCCGCCTTTTGGCAAGGCCATGACACCAAGAACTTAACTGGAAACCGAGGACCATCCGTCCCGAAAACTGGTTATACGCAGGCTCACTATGGATATCGACGAATTTTTATCTGAGTCCGGATCAAGCTACAATTAATATGACATGACAAGTAGAGCTAAGAAAACCAGCGTTCCAAATTTCAAGTTAATCGGAGTTTGTATGCTCAAGATATGGTCGATGCAAGCCAGGGAACGCATCACTTCGCATCCATCAAAACACATCAATTCGTATCCATCAGGGGAATATGCTTATTCGTATCGATCTATTCGAATCCATCGGCAAACAACTCCACTTCATATCGATCGGCAGTTGTCTTGTTCATATCCATCGAGGATGGCCTTCTTCGTATCCATCAGAAGGCGGGCTCACTTCGAATCGATCAGCTATTGCCCCTTTCGTGTCCATCGGCTACAATACAAGTGTCTAGTTCGTGTCGATCAAACATCATACATACTTCGTATCGATCAACCACAGATCGATACGAAATAGCCACTTCCCATCGATACGAACAGAATAACGCAATCGATCGATACGAACAAGGCAGCGCAACCGATCGATGCAAACAGAACAACGCAATCGGTCGATACGAACAAGGCAGCGCAACCGATTGATACGAACAGAACATTGCAATCGATCATTGCGAACGAGGCAACGTTCTTCGATACGAACAAGGAATGAATAACGGAACGACTCGATCAACGCGACGCGAAAAGTGGATTGATCCGGATTGTGCGTGCCACGTCAACCTGCAAGCACGTGCCAGGATCGATTCGAATAGATCGATATGAAGGCATCGATTCGAACGCAACAGCCCACCGAAGAACTCCAATTTGAATCGATCATAACCTGCAATCCACAAGTCCAAATGCTACAAAATTTTCACAGGAGCTTACGTATGAGCTAAGGAATGCTCATGCCGAGTTTCGACTCGATTGGGTCAAATCCTGATCGATACGAAATCCATTCGTATCGATCACAGATCAGGCCGAAACTTCATGGGATCGATCGCGTGGGCCCACCCACGTGCCAGAAGAAGTCTCCTGAGATCTGAGCGAGATATTTGCATCCTATGCCTATAAATAGAGCCCCAGGGCCTACAGAAAAAGGATCTTTTGGCTCTTTGACGTCCACACTCTGCCAGAAACACCTTTGAGCTCCAAGGCTGTTGTTGTACTCGAATTTCACTGTTATAATCCGTAGTAATATGTGGTTATCCGCTGAAATTAGTTGTAATCATCAAAGAAATATCGATAAAGTCATCAATTTCATATTGGACATAGGCAATACGCCGAACCACTTTAAATTCCTGTGTTTCTGCGTATTTTTATCATTTGTTTTTGAAGTGTTTGTTAGATAATCCTCTTTTTCCATTTAATTTCTTCATTTTTATCTCTTCAAACTCTTCTGAAGGGTGTTGTGCTCAATTTTGGTACAAACAAAGGGTAAAGCACATTTGGAAATTGGAATATGAAAGGGAAGGATACAAGAAGATGTAAATTTGCAAAATGAAAAGAGACTAACATGTAGATAATTAACAAAAGATGAAAGACACACGTTGGAATTTGATAAGACATGTTTACATGGCAAGCAAATCTTTTGGTATAAAATTTTAAAATGTGCGCTACCTCAATTAATTTCATTAACATAAAGGAAACATTTCAAGGCAAGGCTCATGTGTAAATAAATACTGGAAAACCAAAAGAGGCATGTATTTAATAAAAGAAAGTAATAATAATAAAATAAAATAAATGAAAGCGATGATTTAAATTTGAGAAGGTAGATCGTACATGAAAACCACAACCCTAATATACTCAAAAACTTTCATTTTAACATATTTTATTAACCCCAATACGCCCAAATTTACACACATATATATTTTTATTTAGTACACAGTAAATAAAATTAAACACTGCAATTAACGTAACGGGGACCACCGCCACACACAATAAAAGATAAACTGAGACTCCAAATTCAAATTTGGAATGAAATAAATTTCCTATGTAAATATGTTAACTATTCCAAATCAATATTTTAACCAAACCTTCAAGTTGTTTTCTTACCATTTTATTATTGTTATTTTTTTATAAATTAAATTCAAATCAAGTTTGAATATTTAAATAAATCAAATATTCCAACTAGAAACATACAACAAAATTCAATTCTTTGTTTTAATGAAATTAAATTTATATTCACAAATGAAACATTCACTTCATTTGATAAAATATTCTTTTCAATCAATCAATCTTTTTTATTTATTTTTGTTGAAACATATATCTTTTTATAACACATTAATTTACAATTAACACCTCCCCATTTAAAACCAACTTATATTTAAAGATTATCCCATTAAAGAGTTACAGAAATAATGCGTCTTACAACCACGTCGTTTCTTTATCAATTGATTTCCTATTATCATTATATTTGTAACAAATTTGAGTACTCACAATTTGAATGTAATATTTCTCATTGAAATTCTCGTTGTATTTTTAACACAAAACGTAAGTTGCACATATCACTAACTAATTAACATTTACTTATATCTCTTATTAATGGCAAGATTTAATTACTATTAATTACAATAATTAAATCTCAAAACATACCCTAATACAGGGAAGATAATTAATGCAATTTTTTTCCTTTGAAATCCAATTTTCCATGTTAAACCCAATATCTATATACTAAATTAATTCCAACTTTTAATTACAACCGTAATAAAATTCTAGTTTATTACAATTTAGTTTTCAACACATTCTTTTTTTTTAAATGTTCTTTATATTAAATCAAACAATATCTTATGTGTTTATTAAAGATAAGTTTCCATTTTATTGCACTCATTACTCTATAGTTACGTCCTTTCTCGTGTTACTGAAATATTTCGATTACATTAAATTCCATTGTTTACCAAATTAATTTCAAAATGGATTAAATAACGAGATGAGAAATCAAACAATTGTTACAACTTAGTAATTATAAGTTTATTGTTTACAAACAAGGATTATAAATTTACTTACCAAATAATTGATTTCATATTCTATATTAAAACCAATTTCGATTAAATGACATATAATTTCTCCTTTAATATATTGTTTCTTTTATTCCTTATTAAACTCCACAATCATATCCAAATTAAACTTTACATTTATATTCCAATTAGAAATAAACAACCATTTCATTCTTTATTAACATTTTATTATTTACAATGGATGAAATTTACATTCAAACAGTTATTAATTGTATTCAAATCAATAACATGAAATTATATTCTATTTGTGTAACCATCCTTACCTCATTGACTTGTCATTTTTAGGATTCATTTAAGATCAAGTTATATATTATAACCCCTTTTTTCATTAATAAATCATAAACTTTAATTTCTAACAATATTAAATCCCAAAATCTTATTAATTTTAATATTTTTAATTATCAAAAATATGGGTCGTTACAGTCTCCCCCACTCAAAACTTTTCGTCCCCGAAAAGGAACAAGAAAGAATTAAGAGATATGATATATTTTATTCAAAATATTCAATTCATAAACAATTTAATTTACATATTTAAGTTTAATATAAATCTGAAATTAACTTAACTTCCACAAAAAAATTTCTAAGTCCTAAATTCACGAAAAAATTCGACAGCATCTCCTTCGCGCGGTTAGGTCTAGAAAAATAAAAATATCCATAATTACATTGTATATATCATATTTCAAAAATAAAGCATCCCAAACCATGGGAAAAAAATAAAATACTACTACAAAAACATAATCCGAGAACGTACCTATTTGTCGGGCGACAAACTTTATTTATGAAACCAAAAGCAACAGCTATTGCTTCCATAAACATGTATCTTACTTACAAAATTCAAGAGAATTAAGCATGATAAAAGGACAATATACTAACTATTCTATCATAAATACCAATAACACACAATACAGCAATCATATGCAACAAAGTAATGTAACCCAACGAATAAGTATGATGCACTTCTACATGCAATTCTAATGGAATGTAATAGTTACATGCAACCAAAATAGTATAGCAATCAGAAGTAACAATCATAGCACACCACTTAATTATTAAAGTTTGTACGATGTACATATACCATTTTGTACACAATAACAATTCTGATTACTTGCTTGAATACACAAATTCTACTTTCGAACTAGTATTAATAACCCGACCACTCTAGTGTGGACTCTGATCCAATTTCTTGATTGGAAATCTTTGTTCTCCTTGCATAGCCATAAACTATGACAGAAACTTCAAATTCATATCAAATGTTCGTCGTCAAGAATAGAGCGAAAATTCGGACGGGTATGAATTACTACAAATCATATATTCAAATCTGGATCAAAACTATCATGCGAATAAAAGGACCAATATACAACTTACATATTTAATTCAATTGGTTTCTTAACTACACCAATTGCTTCATTTATTTTTAATACTCATTTATTTATATAAAGACCAGTCTCTTATATAATGTATTTTCCATAAAATATTTAAGTCGTTAATGAATCATTTCAAAAAATATTACTTAAGCTTCTACTTCATTTACTTAAGTTTATAACTTAATTCGATTATAGAATAAAAATTTAAGGTAGTGTTTGGTTTGTTATTTTAGTTTTGGGTTTTTGTCCATACAAAAATGCACACGATGCATGTTTATTGTCGAAAACGACTAATTTAGAAAACGAAGTTAACATACAAAATGGAAAACAACATTTTTTTTATTTTCCATGTTTTGGAAAATAACACAAGCACGTGAAACAATCCATTCTTCTATTGTCTCTCTATCAACTTTGTCCTCTTCTCCGTCTTTCTTTCATTCAGTTCGTCGTCCCTCTATTCTTCTCATATTTGATATATATATTGAAAACCGAAAACACAAAATTCGTTTTTAAACCAAACACTACCTAAGTTTTTGGTATTCGTTTTTGAAGAGAGAAGAAATATTTCAATATATCTAAAAATCCAATTAAAACATTTAACTTTATTCACTTAGTAAAAATATAAGATATATTTAAAAATCCTCATAGCATTATGCAAAGATTTTCAAAATGTTAAAAACATTGTTAGAAATTTTATCAAAACATTTTAACAAGCTTGAAAATAAAGTTCTTTAAATCCGATAATGTATTAGACTAATTATTTTAAAATAAGTACAAACTCAAATATTATTAAACTGAAACTAATAGTGTACTCAAATCTTAAATTAAATTTTGAAATCAAAGTATAAAATTTCACATCTTCACAATTAATTTTAAAATACTTGTTTTAAAATAAATATTCAAATCATAGAAACATTTATTTTGGTTTAATACAAATTTCAAATAGTAAATAAACTTATAAATTTCCTATTACTACTTCGAAAACTAAGTAAATATTTTAAACCATACTTTCAAAAATAGAGATTCAAATTTAATTTCAAACATGTTACTATAAATAAACTTCCCAAATCGTTTATTTTTTTAATAAAATTTTAAAGCATGATTTTTTTTATATATAGTCCATTTATATAATCTCTAAATTATATATTCAAAGAAACTTATATAAATTCTATTTGAAACATTCATTTGAAAACTTCATTTGCAAATCAATCATCTTTAATACTTTAATACTTTACAAAAATTCATTTGTAAAATTTCTTGCTTCATTTGTAAATACCATTTAAATATTTTAAATAACATCTTTATAAATATATGTAAACTATTTGAAAATAATTATTTACATCATTACTTATTTAGAAAGGAGCTATTGAAAACTTTAAATCTATTATTTATAAATTTATTAGTTTTAATCTCAAAATACTTTTCAAATATCATTAATAAATCAATAATCATTAATTTTAACTATGTTTTATTGAATTGATAACTTCTCAAAATAATTACAACTTTAGAAATTAACTTTTAAACCACATCGTACAAAATAGACAACATTTTAAACATTTTAAAGTATTTAGAAAAGAAAGAAAAATAATCAAAATATCCTTTACATAATACTTTATCAAAATACTTTTATAACTTGATGTTTTAACAAGTTTATCCTCGTTCTTACAGACTTTGGTCGTACGTTGATCAGGTGCAAAACTAGAAATCTCCAAGTACTTAGTAGACCTGTTTCAACACCCAGTGAAAATACTTAAAAACAGATATGAAAAGCACCACTCGAAGACTATAGGTCGCAGTACGCAATGGTAACGTCGCTATCCCAGCAGAATCCATTTGTATTGTAGGTAATCTCTACCCTCGATTTACGCTCCGATCTAAATCATAAGACCATGGGTTATGCTATGGAATTCAAAGGAACTCATGAGTTTATGTCAGGACGACCGAAAATCAAATCAAGTCAATAGAATGAAACCACAAAGTCGATTACCAAATTTCACAAAGGGTACTGCTCATATCTTCAATTTCAAAATATATCATAATATACATAGTACCCTTTTCAAAATCATAACTTCAAATATCACACTTATATAAATTCCATTATATTTAAGATTTCATTTCCAAATTGAGTACTTTCCAAAATCAATAGTCTTGAATATATCAAATCATTCTTATATAAATTATGTTATATATAAGATTTATCCCTTCAGATCGAATACCTACCAAAATCAATAGTTATCGAAATAGCTTCATACTTATACCAACCATCTTCATATAAGAATCGAAAACTTCCAAATCAGATATTTAAATAGTGTCAAAGGTCTTTGAAATCAATCCATTTTCAAATATCAGTTTAGTTTCAAATCCATATACGATCTCAACAATCAATTTTTTTCAATCACATATCATTCAAATACAAAATTTTCCCAAATTTCAAATCAATAGTTTTCCACAACTTCAGTTTCATATTTATATCAAATTCAGTTAAAATCAAATTTCTTTCCAAAAGAAATACTTTCCAAAATCCTTTATTATAAGACGTTTACTAGGTTCAAAATGTTTCTTAAAACAAATTCTATTATAAACCTTTCAAAACTATTTTCCTTATTTATACAAAGTCAGAACCGCTTAAAAATCAGTTTGCCAATCATAAGTTTTGTAAATATTTACTATGTTCAAAACATTTCTTAAAACTCTTTATTCAAAACATCTCGAAACTAAATTTCATACTTGTATAATTCAAAATAATCTTATATAATTTACTTATCAAAATATTTAATATTTTAAAACTTGTTCGACTTCTATTAGTCTTTATTTTAAAATTTTCAAAACTAAACTTTATATACTTTCCAAAATACTTAGCTGTGAAAATTAATTCTCAATTTAGAATTGTTCGACCCTTTAGAATAGTCGGAAAAAAAATCAAATTCCAATTCAAAATTGGAAATCAACAATCAATCATCTCAACAAGATGCACAATCAATCAATCAATCCTAATGCATAGGATACATGTGTTCATACTATTATTCAATAGAAACTCGAGAACTGAACACCGGGTTTTATTCCAAACATTTGAAATAAATATATACATATCTCTTTCGAATATCAAATCATACTTCAGGAATTTGAATAAATCAGTTTCATTAAACAAGTGAGTAGCAAAGCTACTAAAGTGGCCTCCCCCACTTTGAAACTCAAAAATGAACGCTGATGATGTCGCGATCATCACTGAAATTATTTTCCAGCGATAGAATTGAGTTATGCACTTTATTTCTTTCGAAATCATTTTGAAAACATTTCAGTATGGAAAATACTTTCAAACAATACTTCCATAGAAACCAATTTCAAAAACTCCCGGAATTCAAACTCTCAAATTTCCAGTTTGAATAACTTTTTAGTTATAACTCATATTCATATGAGTCATTATCTTATATAATATTCATTTCAAAGATCATAATTCTTTGTTTGTATCAAAATAAATAACTTTAATCTAAAAAATCAATTTTAACCCAACATTGTTGTCGAATGCCCTATAGTCAAATTGTGAAACTTAATTCACAAGGTGTTCGTTCCAACAATTCCCAAAAGATTACAATTTCTACCATTCCCATGCGTGAAAAGGTAAATTACTTACAACTGGTTATGCACTATTCGAAAGTCAACAACAAAAGTCAAATGCTCATAAACTGGCCGAGCACAACTAATAAATCAGTAAACGATAATATGCACAATTATATCAATCAATCAATCAATCAGTAAAGAGATAACATCCAATCATCATCAAACAGTCACAAATGATTTTATCAGTTTATAGAATTAATTCTTTTATATTCTATATATAATCCAGGTTAAAATCATTTCATCTATTAATTTCAAAAAAAATTTATATCACTAACAAATACACTCTTTCATATACATATAAACACTCAATGAGCTTATCCTATAGGTATAGGTATACGCTAAACCTAAGCTCTGATACCAAATGCGACGACCCACCTTTTTGGACGATTTAAGTCGATAATAAACCACATATGTCTAACTCAAACCATTCAAAAGGGTAGATTATCAGTGGGGTTTAATAAAGAAACTAAGAGAAAATAAGGAAAGCAATACAAAGAATCTCGCAGTGGAACGACAAAATATAATAATCAAATAAAACAGTTCATTAAGCTTTTTTACAATATACATTTGATTACACATTTTTACAACATCAATCAGATATAATAAAAAACATATTAAATAATGCAGCGGAAAAATAATAATAAATACGATCACCAATCTTCATCTCCGTCTTCAAGGAATAGCACCTTTAAACACTGAAATATTCAGACTGACCAGAGCATAATGAAAAAAACAATACACTCGAGTCAGAACTAAAAATTCTTATGTAAGTCAAATCAAAATCAAATAAAAATACGAGTGCAAAGGCTTCAGAGATGTTACGGGATTTTCCATCTCCTATCAAGTATACAACGTGAGTGCAATAACTTAAGAGATTTCAAATAATTCAAAATACCAATTTTAACCACTTAAATTAAAATAAATCCAAGGTTTAAATTAAAAGCATAAACCTTTCAAATAATTCAATTCTAATTAATAATCCAAATTCAAGAAATTGTATGGGTATATATCATTTCAACCCATAATTATGTCTTATTTATCCAATTCTAAAATGATTTAGATAACCATTTAAAAGATGTCAATAATATACAAAGTAATAACAGGGACATATTAAAATAAATAAACAACCATACATCCAACATATCAATCAATAAGCATCCATTTCAAACAACATCCAAATCAACCAATATATTGCACCAGTTAATGGTTATCAATGTCGGGGTTTAACTGACAATTAAATTCCAATATAAAATTTAATGTCAATTCAGATTCTATATCAATTCAAATGTCAATTTAAATCAACAAACAACAATTAAAATTTTATATATCACATCATAAATTTCATTTAACTTGCAATGGAAATTTTAGTATTGCGTGAGTGGGTTGAATCACTCACCTTTGATTTATAGCCAACTGAAAATCCAATAAAAGGACAAAATTTCAATAGTCTCCAAATCCAGCCAAACTAGTTTCATCTTGTCTAGAATTTCGACACAAATCCAATGGAAGAACCGCGCATCAATCAGAGTTCGTATGCGGAAGATATTCAAGTTATAAGAATATTATAAAAATGAAATATAAAAACATGTACACACATTTTAATAATAAAATAAAACAAATTAGTTACTCATGTTAAGAATTTTGAATCTTGCTCATGTTTCTAAAGCTTGGAGAATCAACAGAAAAAATGACACGATGGCTCATGCCTGGAGGAAGGAGGCTTTAGGAAATGGTTTTGCAAACAAATGAAAAAGATTGGCATCATGAAAATAATTTGCTCACATTCGTTTCTTTTTTTTAGAAGAGAAAGAAAACTTCAGGCAAAAAAAATAATGGAAGCACGTTTTGGAAATGGAATGCTAGAGGAAGAGGTTTATGAAATAGGAAATGAATAAGGGTAAATCACGTTTGGAAATTGGAATATGAAAGGGAAGGATATAAGAAGATGTAAATTTGCGAAATGAAAAGAGACTAACATGCAGGTGATTAACAAAAGATGAAAACACACGCTGGAATTTGATAAGACAAGTTTATATGGCAAGCAAATCTTTTGGTATAAAATTTCAAAACATGCGCTACCTCAATTAATTTAATTAACATACAGGAAACATTTCATGGCAAGGCTCACGTGTAAATAAATAAAACTTACTGGAACACCAAAAAAGGCATGTATTTAATAAAAGAAAGTAATAATAATAAAATAAAATAAATGAAAGCGATGATTTAAATTTGAGAAGGTAGACCGTACATGGAAACCACAACTCTAATATACTAAAAAAACGTTCATTTTAACATATTTTATTGACCCCGATATGCTTAAATTTACGCACATATATATTTTTATTTAGTACATAGTAAATAAAATTAAACACTGCAATTAACGTAACGAGGACCGCCACCACACACAATAAAAGATGAACCAAGAGTCCAAATTCAAATTTGGAATGAAATAAATTTCCTAAGTAAATATGCTAACTATTCCAAATCAAAATTTTAACCAAACCTTCAAGTTGTTTTCTTACCATTTTATTATTGTTATTTTTTTATAAATTAAATTCAAATCAAGTTTGAATATTTAAATAAATCAAATATTCCAACTAGAAACATACAACAAAATTCAGTTCTTTGTTTTAATGAAATTAAATTTATATTCACAAATGAAACATGCACTTTATTTGATAAAGTATTCTTTTCAATAAATCAATCTATTTCTTTTATTTTTGTTGAAATATTACACATTAATTTACAATTAACACCTCCCCCTTTAAAATTAACTTATATTTAAAGATTATCCCATTAAAGAGTTACAGAAATAATAGGTCGTACAACCACGTCGTTTCTTTATCAATTGATTTCCTATTATCATTATATTTGTATTTGAGTACTCGCAATTTGAATGTAATTTTTCTCATTGAAATTCTCATTATATTTTTAACACATAACGTAAGTTGCATATATCACTAATTAATTACCATTTACTTCTATTTCTTATTAATGGCAAGATTTAATTACTATTAATTACAATAATTAAATCTCAAAACATACCCTAATACAGGGAAGATAATTAGTCCAATTTTTTTCCTTTGAAATCCAATTTTCCATGTTAAACCCAATATCTATATACTAAATTAATTCCAACATTTAATTACAACCGTAATAAAATTCCAGTTCATTACAATTTAGTTTTCAACACATTCTTATATTTATTATTTTTTAAAATGTTCTTTATATTAAATCAAACAATATCTTATGTGTTTATTAAACATAAGTTTCCATTTTATTGCACTCATTACTCTAATGTTACGTCCTTTCTCATATACTGAAATATTTCGATTACATTAAATTCAATTGATTACCAAATTAATTTCAAAATGGATTAAATAACGAGATGAGAAATCAAACAATTGTTACAACTTAGTAATTATAAATTTATTGTTTACAAACAAGGATTATAAATTTACTTACCAAATAATTAATTTCATATTCTATATTAAAACCAATTTCAATTAAATGACATTTGATTTCTCCTTTAATATATTGTTTCTTTTATTCCTTATTAAACTCCACAATCATATCCAAATTAAACTTTACATTTATACTCCAATTAGAAATAAACAACCATTTCATTCTTTATTAACATTTTATTATTTACAATGGATGAATTTTACATTCAAACAGTTATTAATTATATTCAAATCAATAACATTAAATTATATTCTATTTGTGTAACCACCCTTACCTCATTGACTTGTCATTTTTAGGATTCATTTAAGATCAAGTTATATATTATAACCCCTTTTTTCATTAATAAATCATAAACTTTAATTTCTAACAATATTAAATCCCAAAATCTTATTAATTTTAATATTTTTAATTATCAAAAATACGGGTCGTTACATTATCGGTCGTTTTTCAAGTGTTCGAAGTAAACAGCCCTGTGAACTTGGGGGCATACACCGGTACTCAAATAGAAATACACAAAAACAAAAACACTTCACAAGTTCTATTACTTCAAACAAAGAATTTTTGCAGTAATCAAAGGACTATATAAAATAAAATAGAAGCAAGCAAAGTAGACATAAGTACACAGAAAAGTAGATAACCAAAGTTACAATCAAAATGTCTGCGGTATATTACTTATAACTTTTTTATGTACAAGGTCAAAATATGGGGGCCGTACCCACACAATACCGGCCAACCACTGGAAAAGAGTACATACAATGCAAAAAAACAGTGAGTGCAGACTCTGCACTTGAACAAAACAACACAAAATGCCTCAGAATCAGATTAACCACTATCAAAGCTTCTCAACGCCTTTTTCCGCCACTCCCCTTCCCACCTTTCGTCTGAAGTTTCTGCTTTGCCTCGAGAGTAGTATCGCTGCCAGTAATATCAACTATTTCCTCAGTGCTGATGTCTTCTTCCTGCTTTTTAACTTTCTCGGAAGCTTCCCTTTTAGTCTTGTGCTTCCGTGATTTGCGGGAGCTCTTAGAGGACTTTATCGCTTCAATTTCTCCTTCTTGATGGCAACCAATTGTTGTTGAGATTTGCGCGGCTGCTCCATTTGAGTCTCCTGCTCCCGAACCTCTGCCGCCGTTAAGCCACCCTCCAAAAATACAGAAGGATCATCCAAGCCATGTAATGCGGTAATTTTCTCGGATTCCAGCCCCGGCTGCGGGACGGACACAGACACGGCACCCTGAGCAGCTACAGAGACGAGCACGGACGCGGTTGAAATAGCAACAGGTCTAAGAACCGAGGAAACCAACGGATCGGCGGATAAGGAAGACGGACTTATAAGATCAAAAATGAAAGTGTTAAATTCGTCCTGCTCTTGCGGCGTGGGTTAAAAGTTCTCGAACCCGGGGGAAACAAGAAGATTAAATGCAACGGAGAAGTGACCTAGAATATCAACCTCATATTCACCGCCTTCTCCTTCCTTGGACGGTTCCACAACCCGCGGAGAAGCTTCAAGCCCAGAACTTGTCAGTGGATCATAGGGCTGCCTCGATGATTCGTCGGGACCGGAAATAAAAGGCTCTAGTAATGCTTCGGCAGTCGTTGTTGTAGCAGCATCAGCAGCCTCCTTCTCCTTTTCAATTCGCAAAATCTCACGGCCTTCTAGCAACACTTTCTTTGATTCTTCATTGAGATAAGCGTTCTCTAACTCTCGCTCGGTATAAACATTCCTGTTGTCATGGAAACGGGTCAAGATTTCCTCCTAAACCACGGCGAGAGTGCGCGGGAATTTAGGGCCCAAGTAGCTGAGACTCCCCTGGTCCAACAGGGAGTTGACATAAAAGTTTAATATGGTCTCATCCATCTTCTCCTTCTTTCTCTCAAAGGCATTCTGAAGCTCCAGATAATCCGCCGTAATGGTGGCCTTTTCAACTTCGATGCAAGCTTTATCGACGCTAAGCTGCGCGACTCGCTCCTAGAGCATAGTGATCGTCTCAGCCTGGTCGGAGATGGTTTTATCGTGCGACTTCACGACTTCTTCATATTCCGCAATCGTTTTGTTATGCCCTTCTACGATAAGGTGATGGTCGGAAATGGTCTTCTTTTGGGCCTCAATTGTCGCGCTACAAGCTGCCACATCCTCTTTCAATTTGGCTTCTTCTACATGAGTCTTCTTAATTTCTTCTCTATAGACGATCTCTATTCTCTCATGAGCCTCTTTTAGCTCTTTCAACAAGCCGGCGCTGTTCTTGCTTTCTCGAAGCGCCACATCCCTTTCTTCCAGCCGTTTGACTTCGGCGTCACGTTCTGCCAACGCTTTTTCGAAGTCATCCCTCTCTGACTCAAAGGAGAGGATTTCTTGATAGTTATTGTGATTTGTGTCCGCTAGTTGTTTGCACAATTTCTCCCATCCCTCGACCTGCTCTAAATCATTCTGGATGCGCCATTTCAAGCCTAAGAGGACCAGGATGGAAGAATATAGGCAGATCTTTGATACGGGTGGAAAACCTGGGGGAAAGCGCCACATGAGATGAGGGAACTCGAAATGAAGATGGAACAAAGAAAAAAGTGGTCGGGATTTCAGCACCGATTGAAGCGGGTGCCAGAGCGAAGGCCTGTTGTTTCGAAGAATGAGAACCACGATCAATTTTTGACTTTTTAGATGGCTCCTCTCACTCATCAAAAGTCTTTCTTTTCTCGTATCTGCCTTTGTACACTTGACCATGTTCCCTCTCGTCTCGACGACGAGCTATAGCCTTTGAATCTTTTCATCTTCTCCATTCCTCCTCTGTTTCGCGAGACTGGTGACGGCCGGAAGATCGTTTCGACCAGTGTTGAGAGTCGGTAAATTCCTCAAGATCGTCATAAAGGTTGCGTCCTCTCATGGTACCTGACATGAAGAATAAATAAAGAGCCTTAGAAACGGAGAATAAACATGAAAAATATGTGTATAAGTGAGTGTAACCCTAGTGAAACGTGTAATGTGTTTGGGGGGAGGGCCTAAAACGACGTCACAAACCAGATCGGGCAAACATCGTGGAAGGAATCGGACTAACTTCGGGTGCAACATGGCCCAGACAAGGAGACACCTCCTCAAATTTGAAGTCTCTCCCCATGAGCGCATCAAAATCGACGTAAACATTACTCAAATCTCCAAAGTCTACGCCAGCATCTTTGATCGGAGAATCCCGATGTCGTTTGACTTCTAGAGCATCATCTCTACCACTCATGTTTGTGGGAGGCAAGCTCAGAACAATAGGACTCATCCTCGGAGTCTCATCACATGATTCAGAATCTCCATCGTCAGATTCTGCATAGAAATCATCATCGTCACTGGAGGAGGACTCATCGCTACTACTCCCAATCTCACCCTCCTCATTTTCTATGTCTATCGCGGCCTTGCCTTCTCTTTGATTAAACTCCTCTTCTTCTGGAAGCAGGGGCATTCTAGTTGGGCAACTGGCTTCGGTCGTGGCGCCTTTCCCCTCGTGAGTCTCTTCAATTGACTCGCCGGACAAGCCTCTCCTCTCTTGAAAAACACCCTCCTCGGAGCCATGAGATGAAGAGTGGATCACGTACGTATCCTGGATCGAGAAGGCGATGGGACCTCAACTGGGACTGCAGATCACCCTGGATGCAACAGCCCATACCGAAGCAGATTTTTGTCTGTCAATAAGAATTTAACTGATCTCTCCTCATCATTGACAGCCTTCAGGGTTTGAAAAGTTTCATCGAGAGATAAGTCCTTATTCGGCCTCAGAATAACTGTAGAAAGTATTTGACTCGTTAGAAATTCTGTAGCAACATATTGGAGCTCTATAAGTGAGAAAAAGAACTTACCCCTTGTTGTCCAGAGATGATTGAATCCCTCAGGACACCAAACAAAGAAGTATTAGGTCTTGAATTGAGATAAATTGCTCTGCCATCGCAACACAATTTTACGGTTTCTCTGGGCCTCAATCACAACCAAGATTGGACACTTGTCTCTTCTTTTGACTAAGAGAAAATATCTTAACTCATCGAAGCTCGGGGCACAATTGAGAGCCCGCATGAAAAGAACATGCAGGTAGGATATAATAACGATCTGTTGGGATGAATCTGAAACGGAGCGATTCCCAAGTTCGAGAGGGTTTCTCTTAAAAAGTCGTTGAATTGGGGTACTTCTCCGTTCAGGCACATATACCGATGACAAGCAGTATATCGCGAAGGCGGCATATGATCAAATTCATCTTTCTCTAGGAGACACATGTCTTACTCCAAAATACCATGCTACAGGCAGATGTTGTGCAAGACTTTAGCAAAAATCACAGAGGAGGCTCTCTTTGGCGAATTGAGAAGAACTTTAAAATTAGGAGGAGTTCAATCCAAGACCGGACCGACTGGAACTAGCTGGCCATACTTAGCCTGTGAAGTAGAAGGAGGAGGGGCGACAGACGACGATTCGACCTCCGAAAGCGCAGTTCCTCCGCTAGACTTACGGTGAGAAGATGGGTGCTTCATTCTAAACAACAGGACTTGCGTCCGAAACGGTCAGGTAATTCTGCTCTAAAATATGAATTCCCCCTACTACACTTGAATTTCGAAGAAATATTGGTTCATGCTGACATGTCGGATTTCAAGTATATACCGGGGTGAGTGCGGTGTGTTATCTATCGGTGGAGGGCTCGGTGTCTTGAAAACTACAAACGCTCTATCCCGTGTAGATAGTATGCTCGCAGCTAAAGGGGGAAAGGACTTCCCGTACCGTTTTCTTTTTGAAATTACTTCCTCTACACTTAACCGTTATCGATCAACGATCGATAACGGATCCTTTGTCCGAAACGGTGCGGGAAGTTCCTTCTAGTATAGGTACACCGTGCATGCAAAAGAAAGCAAAACCAATATGAATCCTCCGGAAGGGCGAAATCAATTCATGATGTGTCGTGTGGTATCGGAAATGGAACCTGGCACAAGTCAATTCTGGTTCAATGGATGAAGACAGCAAAACATGTCATGCACCGGGGCAAGGCCCGAGCGTCGTTCCATGAAAAACTCAAGACTCGATTTACTATATTCCTCCACTAAACCGCAATCGACTCGGACTTTTCACGACTAACATCACGAATACAACTCCGTCGCCAAATCAACAAATGAACGTCATAATCAACAAACCCACCTTGGATTAGTGATCAAAGCACAAAGACAGCCGAAGCTTTTAAATCAGCAAGTTAAAAAGATGGATCGACGGCGACCCACGGAGATAGACAAAGGAACTAAGTTCAAATTGCTAGAGAAATCGACGATCCAAGGAAGAAGGCGCAGTAGAATTTGAGGTGGTGGCGAAGTCCTAGAGTCAATTCCAAGGTGAAATCGGCGGCGATGGAATCTCGGTGGAAGCTTGGTCGGGGTTGAGTCAAATCGTAGGAAAATTTGGATCAAATCGCTGGAGATGATGGATCAAATCGCTGAAGGTAGCTCGGATCGCAGAAGTAATTTGGAGGATCGGGTCATAAGGAACGAATGTGAACTGAGATAGGTCTGCTAAAGGCCTTTAAATAGAAAAGCTGCAAAGAAAAAATGTTAAGTAATAGAATCTTTAGCGATCCATCTGCTATGGATAGCGATCCATCAAGTTGTTGGCAAACTTTCTCAAACCTATATAGCGAGATCTATATGCTATTTCAAGGCATGTTAGGAAGCTATAGAGTAAAATTCGGTCTGGTACGACAAGCAATGGCAGTCCAGGTCAAAACTTAGCAAGCGGTAGCATAATCTAGTTCCAATTCGTATGGCCCAAACACGACTACTTGAATTCAACAAGCAGAAATTGAAAAGTAATTACTTCCAGAGCATGTCTTGTTTTCAACGAAGACATACTCTGGGGGGCAAATGTTATTCGGGTTTTTAACCCAGCAGGATCCAAAAGAAGTCGGAACATCTTGATCGAGTTAGAATAGCTTAGAAGCGAACCAACTGGACTAGGGCAACAAGCCAAAGGAAGTTAGGGAAAAAGAGTGAAAAAATACACTAAGGACATGGATCGCTAGCGATCCACGGCTTATGGATCGCTAGCGATCATGGTGTTAACTCATGGGTTCTTTAACCTTCTTACATCATGATTCAATCTATATTCTGGGAGCAATGACAAATTTTGATGAGACTGCAAGCTAGCTAAAATCAAGAGACAAGCATTCGTATGGTCCAATCAGTAGACAAATACAACTGGTAAGCAAACCGCCATCAAAACAAGTCAACGTGCTACGGGACTACATGAACAACATCAATGCAAGACAACAGAGGAAAACCAGAAAGCAAAGTCCAAAAATAGACTAAGTATATGGATCGCTAGCGATCCATATACTATGGATCATTGGCGATCCATACCATTTTATTGGGTCGTTGCGATCTTCATGGGATAAAACAAAGGATGGATGCTAAGGAATTGGCTTGCCTTCGAACATATTCTATGGATCGCTAGCGTTCCATAGATTATGGATCGTTAGCGATCCATAGCATTTTATTGGTTCGTTGCGATCTTCATTGGATAAAACAAAGGATGGATGCTAAGGAATTGGCTCGCCTTCGAACATATTCTATGGATCGCTAGCGTTCCATAGATTATGGATTGTTAGCGATCCATTAATTTGGCTCGGGTCGCGATGGAACTTCCACCATGCCTTCTTATGATCGTCTACAAGCATTTGGCAAAGGAGCTTGGCCCAGTAACTCTCCAACCTCTATAAATACTCTCATATCTGCAACATAAATGGGATCTTCTGGACTGGTGGCTGAAACTCTGTAAAAAGCTTTCTTCACTCCTCTCCTTCCTCACAACAGTCATCCCAAGGGTTCAATGTGATTCTCCAATGAACTATAGCATTGGGAACTTGATCTAACTAGGAATATTCAAGAACTTTGTAATCCGATCAACTTTGTAACAGCAATCAGTCAATAATAAAAACTATAAAGTAGATGTAAGCTTCACTAACAACCGAAGCACTATAAAAATCTTCTTGTCTTCTTTCTATGTCTGCTCTTTTACATTTATTCTCTATATTATTGCTCTATAAGAACAGAGCTGGTGCTTTCACACCCAATCCAGGGTGTTAATCCATTTTTTGGGTTAATAATACCCTACTTATGTATGTTAACATATGTACTATTGAAGAGGTGTCTTTTGAATTTTGAGTATTTTAGTTACATCTCTTCGCGAATAGACATATCCCTTCTAACACTATATAAAGGGGATTGGAAAACGAATTTTTTAACTACATTCTCTAAATTTTTCTTACTTTAAATTCCCATTATATATTTCACAAAATCCACTTTTTATATTCTTTAAATTCATTCAAATTCAATCTCCACTTTACTACATTCATTTTCTACAACCTACTCGCTGATTTGAAAGTATTCACTCTTCAATTCAAGGATCAAATTGCTATCAAAGGGCTATAGGATATTCTATATTTGAAGCATAACTATTTGTATTAGGAATCACAACTCTTTAGTACTATTTGTATAGGTGTGTTTATTGGTCGTTTAAATCAAGTGGTGTGGTTGTTGTTTGTTTAAATCAAGTGGGTGATCTTGTTGCCCGGTTAAATCAAAAGAGTTTATCCTGAGCTCGGAAAGTCAAAAGGGTGTATCTTGTTGCCAAAAAATCAAGGTTGTATTCTGATTGCTTACTACGTGACTAAAGTAGGCATTAGAATGAAATATATACATACACTGTACATGATTGAACGTGGGATTGGTTAATTCAAACCAATATAAAACTCTTGGTGCCAACTCTCTTACTTTTACTTTATTTTTACTCTATTTATTCATATCTGTGACTGCCTGTTGTTAGCACCAAAATTGGTCACTAACCTCGTTGAGAAAGATTGTGTAGAGATGTAAGTGATGAAGTTAAATTAAACAAGGAAGAATATGCTAATTTAAATGCAGAAAGTAAGAACATCGGATTTATAGTGGTTCAGCGTAACTGCCTACATCCACTTTGAGTTTTGATCTTTATTTCTTTCACAAGTAGTTGAATACAGATACAATCCATATATTAATGACTTGAATACAAGTTTGAACTGAAAATAATAAGTCTTGAAAGTGGTAGAGTCTCCCCATTGTTCTCCCAAAAAAGGTCCATTTCACTGTGCCCCTGCTCCTCTATTTATAGACAAAGATGGGTTGGACTTCCCAGGTGGGCTTGGCAACTGAACACCTTGGCCCAAATAGAGTGGTCGTCGTATTCCGAACCAGATAGGCTGAACGACAGAATGTCGAGCCTCCCCCTTTATGCCGAACGAGGTGAGGCCGGACACTCTGAATGCCGAACATCCATTTGTACTGAATGACCTTGGATGACGAGCTGCAGGTGATTGCCGAACGAGATACGTATCGGAAGAGATGTGGTGTTGAGTGAGGGATGCAGGTCGAATGAGGTTGGAATGCCGAACAGTCCGGGAATACCGAGCGTACCTTGTAGGCCGAACGTTCATGGATGCCGAACGATTTTATGCCGAGCGTTCTTCCTTGGCCGAACGGTATTCACTACCGAACGTTTCTCGATGCCGGACGCTCCTAGATGCCGAATGCTATCCCATACCGAACGCCCTTTAGATGCCGAACGCTATGCTCGTGCCGAACGGTCTTAACATGCCGAACACTCATTGTTTAACTGATCGATGGGGAGGCCGAGTACTAAGTTGCCTGGTCAATTCCCCAGGAAACATCTGTGAATATATATGTCTATGTTGATTATCTATGTTTTGATTTAAATCTTGAAACTATTTAGAAATTTTTTATATAAGTTATAAAATACTGTTCAACCCTCCTCTAGTGTTATAGTAGCCTTAGGATCTGTTCATACTAGTATAGTTTATACTACACCGTAACCCACATTTGGTATCAAAGCCTTAGGTTTTCAAAAACTCGTTATTAGATTTTTGAAAAGTATAAATGGATAGTAACATTGGTAGTACTCTTTTTGACACTTTGAAGAAAAATAAAATTGTAAAATTATTATATTACCCTCAAATAGGTTAGGAACTAATGATATTGAAAAGTCACTTGATTATTTGAAAGTGTATAAAGTAAATTTGCAGGACATGTATGTTATATGGCAGATAGCAAACAAACACCCGATAACCATATATCACAAATCAAGAAGGACAAATAGATACTGGACAGTGGATGCTCAAGATACATGACTGAAAATTCGGAAATCTTAGAGGACATCGTTTACAAATATGGAGGAATAGTTAACTTTGGAGATAACTCAAAAGGATACGTCATCGGCATCGGCAACGTCGGTAACTCTCAAACTCCTATTATTTCTAATATTTTGCTAGTTAGATATTTAAAACATAATCTACTTAGTATTAGTCAATTATGTGATAGGGCTTCAAAATTAATTTTGAAAAAGATATCTGCCACATCGAGGATAATGAGTCTGGAATTATTTTTGAAGAAGTAAGGAAACGTAACATTTACATCTTAAGTATGAAATTATTTAATGATAATCTTTGTCTTTTGGCTAAATCTAACGACCCTTGAATTTAGCACAAACGATTTGGTCATTTAAAATTCAAATATTTATCCAAAGTAGTTTGGTATAAACTTGTTAGAGGACTTCCAAAAATGAGTTTTAATGTCAATAACCTATGTGATGCTTGTCAACTCGGAAAACTTCACAAAAGTTTATATAAATCAAAAGACATGATTTTGACTACATTTCCCTTAGAACTTCTTCACTTAGATTTGTTGGACCACCATAAGTACAACCAATAAATCATAATAGGTATGTTTTTATTATAGTAGACGACTTTTCAAGATATACTTAGACAATATTTCTCAAACATAAGAGTGATGCATTTGAAATGTTTTAAATCTTCACTAAGAAAATTCAAAATCAAAAGTCAATTGAAATTAAAACAATATAGAGCAATCATGGAGGAGAATTCGAAAATGAAAACTTCTGTAATAAGAAAGGAATTACACAAAAAATTTCTTTTCCTAGAATTCCTCAATAAAATGGAGTTGTGGAACATAAAAATAGAATTATACAAGAATGTGCTAAGACTATACTAAATGATAATGATCTACAAAAAAAATTTAGGATGAAGTAGTTGCTATAGCATTGTGACGACCGCCCATGACCCCTGCACCTAATCTAGAGATAGTGCGCTGTAAAGTGTGCCAGGCGACCATGGACGATTGTCAAGGTAAGATTAAAACAACAGAATCTATCGTATTACTCACAGCGCATGGACAAAATACAATAGAACATATGTATAGTGAAGCTTTACAGAACAAAATGACATCTTATAAAACTCCATAATAGTTGAATACAAGCATTCACATAGTCAATACATCCAGCCTCACTACAAATCTCTCAGAGAATACAAAACAGCGGAATAACCAGTACATATAATAAGAAGATAATATGCAACCCTCCAGCTCGTCTTCGATATCAGCATCGTGAGAAGAGAACAGCACCTGTCACCTGCTACCTAGTCTGCCCGTCCCAAAATGGACGAACAGCCCAAGGCAATAAGAATTAAAAACATAAAGCCTTGAGTCAGACAACAGTCTTAGTGAGCAGTAAATTAACTAACAACATACCAAAAGAGCACAAAGGAAAAGGAATAGGAATACAACCCTCCCACTCCAACCTCATTCTACAGTGATAGCCCCCAGACACACACTAAGCAGAAGCAAACATAGCAGAGCATACAATTTAAAGTAAAGCTACTATCACTCGAGTCAAGGGCGATGTTTTCCAAGTACCAAGGCCTAAATCAGATAAGCACCCAGAAAATACCGCTCTTGAGTCCGAATGACGATACAACCAAACATCCATGACTCCGGCTATCACTGTTATCATTGCTTCGATATCACCGTTAATTGAATGACCGGCACATTCTTTCAGCCGTCCGTCAAGGGCTAATGGAAACCCCGGTTCTAGACATAACTCCCGCACGTCGTCGCAGCCCGTGCCTAGGACTATCGAATCTGCCCAGAGTACTCGACCATCAACAGTTGGCCGTTGGGACTATCGAATCTGCCCAAACGTACTCTTGCTTAGAGCATGCTAGAACCTTCAACAACGATGCTATCCAAGCCTCCTAGTCATCTTCCTCAACGACTATTCTCATATCCATTCATTATCCTCAACTCGAATCATATCACCGAGTTATCAACATGCTTGGAATGATCCCGTCTGGATTAGACCAAGTCTTCATCATATGATTGCCTCGCTTCATTACATCCTCGCAAAGCCTCATCTCATCATCACATCATCGAATCTATGCATAAGAGCTTCATCATCCCGCTACATATGCCACGAGCAGCTTTTCCAATTCAAGAGCCCTTCCCTTAGCTTTTGAATCATCTTCGATCTAATCTAACCATCAATCATCTAGTTCATAACAATCAATCAAATCAATCATCAATCCAAACAATCAAGCATTCAAATATGATCTAAGTAGACAATTATAACAATAATGGCATTTTCGTAATTAAAGAGTTGAAAGTCCAATAAGCATGAAAACATGGATTATATCTCTACAAACTTGATGAATGAACTTGCATAGGTTAACATATGATAAAATGGATGCAACATCATCATGAACAATGGATCTACGTGGATCTACACATAGGATGAAGAAAATGCATGGAAATCACTAATTTAACACCAAATCGAGCCAACAATCCGATCTACTCCTTTGGATCCGTGTGAGAGATAATCACCACTCACAAAATCACCTAAACAATCCAAAAGATATCAACTTCAGATCTGGACAGCGAAGAACTAAGCTAGATCTATCACAAATCCGCTTCAAATGAAGAAATCTCTCTTGAAAAGATGAAGATCTTCAATCTAAGCTCTTGAATCTTCAATCTTGATCTTCGATTTGGATGGATGGAAGCACTAGATTAGAGTGGAGAAAAGAAGTGAAGAAGTGTAGAAGTCGAGCTCTCAAAATGGCAGCACTTCGTCGCTTCAAAATCCGGATCCCAAAAAGTGAGAACAACCCCTCCTATTTATAGCAGAAAACTGCCTGAGTCGTAACTCGGCTATCTCCTTAAGTCGTTGCCGACCTAACATTATGCCGACCTACGACCTAAAAACCCCCACGACTTAACAGAGCCTCCGACCTAACCCTTAGCCAACAACTCCGACCTAACAGATACGCGCGCCTCAACTCCTACGATCTAACACTTCTGCGCATACGACCTAACTATTAAGTCGACCTACGACTTAACACATACTTCGACCTAACACTTAGACGAAACCCAGCGACCTACGACTTAACAGGTTACGACCTAACTCTTAGACGAAACCCAGCGACCTACGACTTAACAGGTTACGACCTAACTCTTAGACGAAACCCAGCGACCTACGACTTAACAGGTTACGACCTAATTCCTTAAGCCTCCACGCGACCTAACATAAGTCGCGAACAACTGGGATGCGACCTAACTCTACCCAGACTTACGACTTAACTCCTTAAGTCGCTCACTACTACTTAGGTCGTTGCCGACCTAACTACACTGCTAACTTCTATAGGTCGTCCCAACCGACCTAACAACTTAATTACTAAGTCGCTAACCCGGAACCACTAGGTCTGCCTACCCTTGAGTCGCCATATCCTTAAGTCGGTCAGTCTTTAGGTCGTTAACTCGCCCTGCCGACCTAATTACTTAACTAAATCCTAGGTTGCACAATTCTATAGGTCGCTCCAACAAACCCACGACCTAACACTAACTCGCCGAAGTCCTTAACTCGGTCACGACTTAGCTCTTAGGTCGTCCACGACCTAGGACTTGGACAAATCTGCCTAAAAATCTGAAATGACTTAAAAAATGCAAAAATTCCAGATTTGACGAACTTTTCGATCCGTGAAAAATACGGGTCGTTACATTCTCTCCCCCTTAGGAATTTCGCCCCCGAAATTCCAAGCAAACAAAGCAATCAAAGACTATTCTATACGCCTACCATCCATAGCAATCAACAAACCATGCATCCAATTCTAGCTTAGCGTACAGAATTCTAAGACTTAGAACAAGTTACAATATCGCGAGATGAGACGACACCTTAGGGCCATACCTTGAAGAGTTCAGAATGAGCTGCCTTCATCCTCTCTTCCACCTCCCACGTACAGTCGTTATCATCTTCACTCCATTGTATCTTGAGCAACTTAACTACCTTTCTCCTAAGCTGTTTCGTGTCGGTTCCAACAACGCGAAGTGGCTTACGAGGTCTTCTATCGACTGGATCAACTTCTAAGTCTTCACAGCTATCAGCAGAAACCACCGTACTCGAGTCGTGCACATACTTCCGTAGATATGATACATGAAAAACATTGTGCACACTCGACATCTTCTCTGGTAACTCCAATCTGTAGGCGAGCTTTCCAATTCGCTCGACGATCGGGAATGGTCCAACAAATCTCGGAGTCAATTTTCCTTTCTTCCCGAATCGGATAACATTCTTCAGTGGAGAAATCTTCACAAAAACCATTTCACCTACGTCAAACTCCAAATCCTTACGACGTTTATCAGCATAACTCTTCTGACGATCTTGGGCTGCCTTCATTCGTTGCCGAATGATCTCTATAAAATCTGAAGTCTGACGAATCATCTCTGGCCCAAGCATCAACTTTTCCCCAGTTTCCAACCAACATGTCGGAGAGTTACACGGTCTTCCATACAATGCCTCATATGGTGCCATACCAATACTTGACTGGTAACTGTTGTTGTAGGCAAACTCCACCAAATGAAGGTGATCTTCCCATGATCCTCCGAAATCCAAAACACAAGCTCTGAGGAGATCTTCCAAAACTCGGTTGACTCTCTCAGTCTGACCATCTGTTTGGGGATGATAAGCTGTACTCAAACACAACTCGGTTCCCAAGACTTCCTGGAAGCTCTTCCAAAATCCACTAGTGAACAATGGATCTCGATCGCTCACTATACTCTTCGGAATACCATGGAATCGAACTATCCACTTAACATACAACTCAGCCAACTTTGATGCAGTCCTAGTCGATCGAACAGGAATGAATCGTGCACTCTTAGTCAGACGATCCACAATGACCCAAATTCCTTCATTTCCCGTTCTGGTTCTAGGCAATCCATCAATAAAATCCATCGAAACTTGTTCCCACTTCCATGTAGGAACTTCTAAGGGCTGAAGCAATCCACTTGGCTTCTTCTGTTCGGCTTTTACCAACTGGCAATTCATACATTTGGAAATAAAATTTCCAACATCCTTCTTCATGCCTTCCCAATAGTAGGTTCTCTTCATATCCCGATACATCTTGTTTCCACCTGGATGAATTGTCAACTTCGAGTGATGACTTTCCTTCAGAACTTCACTCCTCAATTCATCTATATCGGGAACAACTAGTCGTCCTTGCTTCCGAAGCCAACCCTCTCGATCGACCTCGAATCCTTTATCCTTTTCTGGATCCAACCCAGATTCCAATTCACGGATAATCTTGACAAGCTTATCATCTCGCTTTTGGCTCCCACCAATCCTTTCCACAAGAGTAGGTCTTATTGATAAGTTTGCCAGCATCTCAGGTTCCAATTCACATTTAGGCCTGAAGTCAAATCCAGCTAAATACTCGAGACTCTTCCATTCTGAAAACATGGCTCCCAATCCTGCATGTCTTCGACTTAACGCATCTGCCACTGCGTTACCTTTTCCCGGAGTATAAGCTATACCAAAATCATATGATGCTAAAAACTCTAGCCAACGTTGCTGCCGAAGATTCAAATCCTTCTGGGAGAAAAGATACTTCAACGACTTATGATCTGTAAACAACTCAAATCGAACTCCCAATAGATAATGCCTCCACATCTTCAGAGCAAATACAATCGCCGCTAATTCCAAATCATGAATTGGGTAATTTCTTTCATGCGGCTTCAGTTGTCGACTAGCATACGCAACAACTTTATCCCTCTGCATCAGCACTGCTCCAAGTCCAGTACCACATGCGTCGGTGTAAACCACCATCTCATCATTCCCATTTGGAATAGTCAAAACAGGAGCACTTGTCAATCTCTCTTTCAGGATTCCGAAAGCTTGCTCACACTTAGCATCCCAACTGAACCCTTGGTTCTTCTTTGTCAATCCTGTTAACGGAGCAACTATCTTGGAGAAGTCTTTAATAAACCGTCGATAATATCCTGCTAATCCAAGAAAACTTCTCACATCTGATGCATTCTTAGGTCTAACCCAATCCTGGATTGCTGCCACCTTAGCGGGATCAACCGCTATTCCATTTCCAGAAATCACATGGCCTAAGAACCTCACTTCATTCTTCCAGAAGTGACACTTTGAAAACTTAGCCTTCAGCTGATGTTTCCGTAAGATCTCCAAAACGATACGCAAGTGCGTCTTGTGCTCCTCTTCCGTTCTGGAATAAATCAGAATATCATCCACGAACACAAGTACGAACTTGTTCAACTGATCTCTGAACACTCTATTCATAAGATCCACAAAATATGCTGGCGCGTTAGTCAATCCAAACGGCATTACCAGCCACTCAAAGAAACCGGATGGTGTCCTAAAAGCAGTCTTCGGCACACTATCCTTAGCCACTCTCAGCTGGTGAAATCCCGTTGCCAAATCCATTTGAGAAAACACCTTAGCCTCGTGAAGCTGATCAAACAAGTCATCTATTCTCGGTAATGGATACTTGTTCTTCTTAGTCACCTTATTCAGCTCACGATAATCGACGCACAATCTCAACGACCCATCTGCCTTGGTTGCAAACACAACTGGTGCACCCCACTCGGACACACTACGCCGAATGAATCCTTTCTGCAAAAGACCATCAACTTGCACCCTCAACTCCTGCTGTTCCCTAGGCGCCATTCGCCTAAGAGGCATCACAACAGGTCTGGCTCCTTCAACTAGATCTATACGAAACTCGATCTCTCTATGCGGCGGCAACCCTTTGACTTCGTCAAAGACATCCTCGAATCCATTTGCGATTGGCACTAAAGACAGTCCATCCCGTGGAACAACTAGCGAATACATGAAGCTCATGAAGACGCCTTCTTCATGCTTACATCGTATCACAATCTTTCGCCCCTCCACATTCTCGACTGTCACCTCCAGCCTCTCACAATCAACCTTAGCCGCATACTTCCTAAGCCAGTCCATACCCAAGATAATCCCGAACCCCGCAAAGTTCAGAACAAAACAATCACAAACAAAAGAGCAACCATGACTCGATACAACTAGACCACGGCATAACATACACAAACAAGACGAACCCCCAACTGGATTAGTCACAACCAATGGCCTATCAACAATATCCGGTTCCAAACCTAACCGGCCTACTAGTTCATTACAAACAAACGAATGCGATGCTCCAGTATCAAACAAAACTCTAACTGGAACACCACATAGGAAAAGAGTACCTTGAACAACCACACTCTTTCCCTTCTCTTCAGCAGTAGGAGCTTTCGAAGACGACGGAACAGCTCCTAAAGCATAGGCTTGCACAATCTGCCTGTCCTTCCTTGGTTCTGGACAATTCTTCCTGAAATGCCCCGGCTTGTCACAGTTGTGACACTTCATCGGTGCCTTCGGATTCTTACAATCCTTCGAGAAATGGCCCTTCTGCTGACAATTGTAGCAAGTTACCTCGCCTTTCGGCTTCTTCTGGCCATCCTTACCCTTCTGCTGCTGCTGCTTCCTCTTCTGGTTTCCACCCTGCTGTGGTTTAGATTCTCCCTTGGTAACAGCAACAACAGGTCCTTCCTTAGGAAACAGACTCTCATGCCTAAGAGCTTTCTCCACAAGTTTCTCAAATGAATCGTCCAAATGATCCACCAACTGTCTCCCAAGATAACTATCCAAGCCGGTCACAAACTTCTCATTCTTCTGATAAGCAGATTCAATATACGACCGGGCATACTTGGACAAAGCTTCGAACTCAGAAACATACTCAAGAACTGATCTTCCACCTTGCTTGAGCTCCACGAACTTCTTGAACAGAACAGACTTCTGAGCTGTAGAAATGAACTTAGCTTCAAATCTAGCTTGGAATTGCTCCCAAGTAATCTCTTCCTCCGCAGTATCGATGGTAATAGAGTTCCACCAATCAGAGGCTCTCCCTTGAAGCTGCCTCGATGCCAACTTCCTCTTAGTTGCATCATCAATTCCCAAATCACCAAAGATCCTTCTACAAGCATCTATCCACCTCTGGACCTCAATGGTAGATTCTGTTCCCAAGAAAACCTTCCCTCCAAGAGCAGTATAATCCTTGCACAGCTTAGCAAAATCCACTGGTTTCGGAGTTTGGACTTGAACTCCAACATCAACTGCTGCCCCTGGAACTGGTATCCTTCTCATGATCGAAGTCATCATAGCTTCGAACATGGCTGCATAATCAGCAGTCTCTTCAGTAGCACGGCCTTCCCTAGCAGCTGGTCTCCCTCTTCGACTCATTCTCAATATCTATAAAAAGGGAATGATTAGAACATCTAGAGAAACAACTGCATAAAGGACTCAAACCCTACTAAGCTACTATATTATATATAGTATTCATCCATCAAAATACAATTACGTCTCTCATACGTAGTTACTTCAGCGAGCGTTGGGTAAAATCGATTAACCAATGCTCTGATACCAAATGTGACGACCGCCCATGACCCCTGCACCTAATCTAGAGATAGTGCGCTGTAAAGTGTGCCAGGCGACCATGGACGATTGTCAAGGTAAGATTAAAACAACAGAATCTATCGTATTACTCACAGCGCATGGACAAAATACAATAGAACATATGTATAGTGAAGCTTTACAGAACAAAATGACATCTTATAAAACTCCATAATAGTTGAATACAAGCATTCACATAGTCAATACATCCAGCCTCACTACAAATCTCTCAGAGAATACAAAACAGCGGAATAACCAGTACATATAATAAGAAGATAATATGCAACCCTCCAGCTCGTCTTCGATATCAGCATCGTGAGAAGAGAACAGCACCTGTCACCTGCTACCTAGTCTGCCCGTCCCAAAATGGACGAACAGCCCAAGGCAATAAGAATTAAAAACATAAAGCCTTGAGTCAGACAACAGTCTTAGTGAGCAGTAAATTAACTAACAACATACCAAAAGAGCACAAAGGAAAAGGAATAGGAATACAACCCTCCCACTCCAACCTCATTCTACAGTGATAGCCCCCAGACACACACTAAGCAGAAGCAAACATAGCAGAGCATACAATTTAAAGTAAAGCTACTATCACTCGAGTCAAGGGCGATGTTTTCCAAGTACCAAGGCCTAAATCAGATAAGCACCCAGAAAATACCGCTCTTGAGTCCGAATGACGATACAACCAAACATCCATGACTCCGGCTATCACTGTTATCATTGCTTCGATATCACCGTTAATTGAATGACCGGCACATTCTTTCAGCCGTCCGTCAAGGGCTAATGGAAACCCCGGTTCTAGACATAACTCCCGCACGTCGTCGCAGCCCGTGCCTAGGACTATCGAATCTGCCCAGAGTACTCGACCATCAACAGTTGGCCGTTGGGACTATCGAATCTGCCCAAACGTACTCTTGCTTAGAGCATGCTAGAACCTTCAACAACGATGCTATCCAAGCCTCCTAGTCATCTTCCTCAACGACTATTCTCATATCCATTCATTATCCTCAACTCGAATCATATCACCGAGTTATCAACATGCTTGGAATGATCCCGTCTGGATTAGACCAAGTCTTCATCATATGATTGCCTCGCTTCATTACATCCTCGCAAAGCCTCATCTCATCATCACATCATCGAATCTATGCATAAGAGCTTCATCATCCCGCTACATATGCCACGAGCAGCTTTTCCAATTCAAGAGCCCTTCCCTTAGCTTTTGAATCATCTTCGATCTAATCTAACCATCAATCATCTAGTTCATAACAATCAATCAAATCAATCATCAATCCAAACAATCAAGCATTCAAATATGATCTAAGTAGACAATTATAACAATAATGGCATTTTCGTAATTAAAGAGTTGAAAGTCCAATAAGCATGAAAACATGGATTATATCTCTACAAACTTGATGAATGAACTTGCATAGGTTAACATATGATAAAATGGATGCAACATCATCATGAACAATGGATCTACGTGGATCTACACATAGGATGAAGAAAATGCATGGAAATCACTAATTTAACACCAAATCGAGCCAACAATCCGATCTACTCCTTTGGATCCGTGTGAGAGATAATCACCACTCACCAAATCACCTAAACAATCCAAAAGATATCAACTTCAGATCTGGACAGCGAAGAACTAAGCTAGATCTATCACAAATCCGCTTCAAATGAAGAAATCTCTCTTGAAAAGATGAAGATCTTCAATCTAAGCTCTTGAATCTTCAATCTTGATCTTCGATTTGGATGGATGGAAGCACTAGATTAGAGTGGAGAAAAGAAGTGAAGAAGTGTAGAAGTCGAGCTCTCAAAATGGCAGCACTTCGTCGCTTCAAAATCCGGATCCCAAAAAGTGAGAACAACCCCTCCTATTTATAGCAGAAAACTGCCTGAGTCGTAACTCGGCTATCTCCTTAAGTCGTTGCCGACCTAACATTATGCCGACCTACGACCTAAAAACCCCCACGACTTAACAGAGCCTCCGACCTAACCCTTAGCCAACAACTCCGACCTAACAGATACGCGCGCCTCAACTCCTACGATCTAACACTTCTGCGCATACGACCTAACTATTAAGTCGACCTACGACTTAACACATACTTCGACCTAACACTTAGACGAAACCCAGCGACCTACGACTTAACAGGTTACGACCTAACTCTTAGACGAAACCCAGCGACCTACGACTTAACAGGTTACGACCTAACTCTTAGACGAAACCCAGCGACCTACGACTTAACAGGTTACGACCTAATTCCTTAAGCCTCCACGCGACCTAACATAAGTCGCGAACAACTGGGATGCGACCTAACTCTACCCAGACTTACGACTTAACTCCTTAAGTCGCTCACTACTACTTAGGTCGTTGCCGACCTAACTACACTGCTAACTTCTATAGGTCGTCCCAACCGACCTAACAACTTAATTACTAAGTCGCTAACCCGGAACCACTAGGTCTGCCTACCCTTGAGTCGCCATATCCTTAAGTCGGTCAGTCTTTAGGTCGTTAACTCGCCCTGCCGACCTAATTACTTAACTAAATCCTAGGTTGCACAATTCTATAGGTCGCTCCAACAAACCCACGACCTAACACTAACTCGCCGAAGTCCTTAACTCGGTCACGACTTAGCTCTTAGGTCGTCCACGACCTAGGACTTGGACAAATCTACCTAAAAATCTGAAATGACTTAAAAAATGCAAAAATTCCAGATTTGACGAACTTTTCGATCCGTGAAAAATACGGGTCGTTACAAGCATGTTATATTTTGAGTAGAATTTTAGTAAGACTATTAACCAAGAAAACACCTTATGGATTATTTTTTGATAAAAAGCTAAAAGTATCTTATTTTATAGTTTTTGGTAGTAAATATTTTATACTAAATACGAAATTTAATTTAGACAAATTTGATGCTATATCAGATAAAAAAATATTTATTGGTTATTCTAATAGAAGTAAGGCTATAGAGTTTTTAATACTAGAATAAATACTATTGAAGAAACTTTATATGTTTCATTTGATAAAAAATTTAAAGTAACCAATATTAGTAATGATGAAGTAGAAAATATTAATCCTAGTGAGAATAATGAAATTACAAATAATGAAACTACTAATAATGAAAATAATAGTATCGGCAATTCAAATTCAAATAAAAGAACGAAATTTTTAAAAGACCATCCTAAGGAAAATATTCTAGGAAGTATAGAATCTGTTTAAAAACTATACATCAACTAAATAAGATGAGTAATGTAGCATTTATTTTAATTAACAGACACAAAAATCCAAAAGAAGCATCATTAGACGATTCATGGATTGTTGCATGCAAGAAGAACTGAATCAATTCACTCGAAATGATGTTTGGGAATTAGTTCCACGACTAAAAAATTAATCTGCAATTGAAACTAAGTGGGTTTATAGAAATAAATTGAGTGAGCAAGGAGAAGTCATAAGAAATAAAGCACGTTTAGTTGCACAAGGATATAGCCAAGAAGAAGGAATAAACTTTGATGAAACCTTTACTCTTAAAGCCAGATTAGAAGCCATAAGAATTCTACTAGCTTTTGCAAACCATAATAATTTTAAATTATTTCAAATGGATGTAAAATTGCATTATTAAATGGATTTATTAAAGAAGATGTATATGTTGAACAACCCCCACTTTTTGAAGATGAAAAACTCTCTAATCATGTTTACAAATTAAAAAAGGCGTTATATGGTGTAAAATAAGCACCTAAGGCTTGGTATGAAAGACTCAAATCGTACTTAATGCTATCTAATTTTGAAATAGGTAAAACAAATACTATGTTCTTTATAAAAAGAGTTAACAATGATATTCAACTTATACAAATATATGTAGATACATTATTCTTAGATCAACAAATGAACAGCTATATAAGAATTTGCTGATATAATGACTAAAGAATTTGAAATGAGTCACATGTGAGAATTAACATTCTTTCTAGGTTATAGATTAGACATTTAAACAATGGAATATTTACAAGCCAAGAAAAATACGTTGAAGAATTAGTAAAGAAATTTGGAATGTCTAACCCAAATGGTAAACCAACACCCATGACAAGTAATGAGAAATAAAATAAAGAAGACAATTCAAAAGACATTGATAAAAAACTATATAGAGTTATGATAGAAAGTTTACTCTATATCACAGCTAGTAGACCTGATATCATGTATAGTGTATATCTATGTGCAAGATATTAGTCATAACCTAAGGAGACACATCTTAAAGCTGTAAAATGCATCTTAAGGTATGTTAACAACACATTAGACTATGGGCTCTTTTATTCAAAAGAAGATTCATTTGACTTAATATCATATAGTGCTATCAAAGGGCTATGGATATTCTATATCCAAAGTATAACTATTTGTATTTGGAATCAATACTCTTTACTACTATTTGTGTAAGTATGCTTGTTACCCGTTCAAATCAAGTGGGTGTGCTTGTTGCCCGTTCAAATCAAGTGGATATACTTGTTGCCCGTTTAAATCAAGTGGGTGAGCCTGGTTAGATTAAGAGAGTATATCCTAAGCTTGGAAAGTTAGGAGGGTGTATCTTGTTTCCTTGAATCAAGATTATATTCTAATTTGCTTGCTAGCTGATTAAACTAGGCTTTGGAGGGGAAACTTATACATACACTATATAGGACTAGATGTAGGATTGGTTAATCCGAACCAGTATAAAACTCCTTGTATTATCTTGCTTACTTTTACTTTATTTTTACTACATTTATTTATATCTGTGACTGCATGTTAATATATATTTGTGTTGATTATCTATGTTTTGATTTAAATCTTAAAAAAAATTAGAAAAGTTATGTATAAGTTATAAAACACTATTCACCATCCTTAGTGCTAAAGTAGCCTTAAGATCCGTTCACACTAGTTTGTACTACCATAACCACAATGGATAATAAAGTTAAAGGGCAGGTAACATGAGTGATAAATGTGAAGAAGAGTGAAAGCGAAGAACTCTTTAGAAAGAGTGTTGTTTCGATCATTTAGGCCTAGAACCCTCGTTTCAATCCTTGAAATACCAAAAAGACAGAGGCAAAGTCGATATCTTCTTGCTTTGTGAAGTAGGATTGATGAGAAGTGTAAATCTTTTCCTTGGATGAACTCGCAGGTTTGGAAGACTAAGGAGATTTTAATGCTCCTTTAGAAGTCAATTTCTTATCTCTAGCCATGATACCTAAAAAAACCTTAATTGTTACAATGAAACTTCAATAGTAAAAGGAGGGATCTTCCTTGGGTTGCAATAATAATAATAACAAATAAATAACAATAAGATCATCAAGTAAAACAAACATACTATAGACACTAGAATATAAGAAAACCCACACATGCACATACTAAAATAACGTCCATATGGTAAAGTATATGTGTTTGTAAAATACACGCATATATCAAAATATACATATGATGGTCAAGACTTACTAGCTTTTCTATGAAAGGTGTTATAGGTAGGGTAATTATGGGGCTAACTCCTAAGGAAAGAAACCATATATAAGAGATGGGGTATAAGTGTTGACTATCAAACAATAAATCATATATAATAAATTACTCAACTCTCAAATAATAAACCACCACAAATAAAGTCAAACTAAAAAATAATAACCAATTGCATGTTTTCATGCCATTATATGATAACTTAGTGACAAAATATATAAATGCATAAAATGACTAATAGTTGAGTGGTTGTGTGATAACTTAAGGGCAAACATTGGTTATCAAAAGATTAGTAATCGTGTATAAAAGTCTCATGTAAAAAACTAGAGTTAAACCGAAAACATAACTCTCGTGGACAAAGTTCAAAATAAACTCTCTCATGCCTAATTTAAAAATAGCCATCATGAGAAGAACTAAGGCCAAGGTTATCATGTGTTAAACCAAAAGGATTAGTTTTCATGCAAAAGAAGGGAAGACTCATGTGTATCAAATTCAAATGTAATCATCGTGAATTAAAATCAGCAAGCTTTCACGAGTCAATTTTGAAACATATAAGCTTTCTTAGTCCTCGCATTCAGAACTCTTCATGATAAGTTTGAGCACAATCATCGTGAGCAAACTAGAAAATAAGGTTCATGTGTACCAAACCAAGTTATCATAAATAAATAAAAAAGAGGCTTTCTTGAGCTAAATGGATGTAGCCCTCATAAGTAAAATATGAAGATAAGGCCTTAGCATAGATTACACATAAAGGCTTAACTTTCATGTACTAAGTCTTCAAATGGAAGTCTATCACACAAAGATGGTTCAAGTTCATTAAGAAATGGGTACATAAATCATAAAACCCGAAACTCGTAAACAATAATATATCGGGCTAAGCAATTAAATTTTGATCAAAATGGCGACTATAGAAGAAATGTGAGGAAATCACCAAGATCGAAATGAATAACTAAGACCAATCGAATTCTTATAAAATTAAGATTAATCAAATCAAACTAAAAACCGCATCAAAAAAGTGAACAAGTAAATCAACCAATAAAAAATTATTTCCTAGATGGAAATAGCAAAACGCAAACATCTGATTCTGGGAATGATAGCGAGAACATGTAAATTTTGATAAACCAAGTAAAAGGAGAAAGAGAAGGAATGGTACTATTTGTAGAAAGAAAGGAAAGGGAATGGTAACCGTTAGATTAAGAGGAAAGAAACATCAACAACTAAGATGAACAAGCTAAAGAATGTGAAGTGTTATTTATACTAAATTATAAAGCAATATTATGAAAAGGCGGAGGATCAAATGTTATACCCAAATCTAATTAACTATCACAGGACAAGTGCAAAAGAGGGAGCCATCATGAAGAATTTCTTAAAGACATTATAGAGTGTTCCTTTACACTTATCATGAAGATTTCCCTATGAGCCATTGTGAAGAATTCCCATAAGCCATCGTGAAGCGTTTCTTAAAGACATTATAGAGTGTTCCTTTATAGTCATCGTGAAGAGTTCCTTATAAGTCATCATAGAGAGTTCCTTAATGACATTATAGAGTGGTCCTTTACAGTTATCGTGAAGAGTTCCTCATAAGCCATCGGGGAGAGCTCCTCAAAGCGATTGGAGAGTGTTGCTGTGAAAGCCATCGAAGGGTGACGGCCACCATCGCATAGTACGAATTAAAGCCTTCGTGACAATTGGAGTGGAATCCTTTATAGAGCAATTTGCATAATCTTCCACGTGATAACTTTGAACACGAAAGAATAGAACCATCGTGATATGTTTATTGAAGCAATTATAGTGAGGAGAATCCAAGTTATCGTGAATATTCAATACTCCCATTGTGTGTTATTATCAGAGTCATCGTGGGGTATTTCATAAAGTCGTTGCAAATTATATTGAAGCAATCGTGATAGTTCTTGAAGCAACCGTTGGTCAAGACAAAATAGCCATTGTGGGGATTTTTATGAAGCCTTCAAGTGCTATCTATAAATGACATACCAAGGCAATCAAACCGTCGTGTGCTGACAATCCATCGCCTACTAACATCCAAATGATAAAAATTATCGTGGGAGGTTTAGTGAAGCCATCATGTACCATATTTGAACGATGAATCAAAGCGGTCATGGACAATTCCAGAAGATTATCATAGGTTGTCGTGTACACCTTAAAGTGATAAATCTGTGCTATCGTGATGAGTCAGAGCTATCGCTTGTCATTTTGAAACAGCAAATTGAAGCCATCATGGAAGGTTTCTAAAATGCTATTGCATATAATCATGAATCAAAGACCATCGAGAAACAAATGTGCCGCACGTCATACCGGCCATGTGCCATGTGGATCCATCATGACCATCTACTAGAGTGTCACGTGTCAAGAATCCAATGGTCCAAATTCTCTATAAATAGGCATGCACCCCTACGTAAAAAGGGGTCGATTTCTAGAACTTCTTCTCCTTCATTTTTCATTTTTCTTTCCATATTTTAAAGAAAGCTTTGAATTGGGAATCCATGGCTGTTAGGGCTGACTGTAATTGAGAATTTTGTAATAAAGGACTCTTGTTTGACATAATTTGTATTGTCGCCTCACTGGACATCTGACTTGGACCTGGTTAGTTTCTATTGCATCTCATACATGTGGAAAGACCTTCATGTTGGATATATTAAGGAATGGCATTATGACCTCCATTATGACTATAGGCTTAGTTCATCCTCGTTTATTTTGATTCAATAACCTAGCCTAACTTTTACCCTAACAAACACCATCAAACATTCTAAACCTCATACTCCTATCACCCACAACAAGACAAGATTTGCCCTTCCGCATATAAAATGCTACGCCATCAACAACCTATAACTGACAAAACGCTCTTATCTAGTGTCATATGATCTAACTGTTGACCCTACAACTTGTACTCTCTAAAGGTGAAATACTGGCTGAAAATAATAATGTATTACTATTGATACAACCTACATATGCTCTAACTGCTGCCAAAATTGAAGCTTTCTCCTTTTTATCTTCTTGCTTCTAAGAACTAGACATTCCCGTATGAAATGCCCATTCTTCTTACAATAATAGCAAACACCCCTTCTAGAACCCATAAAGTAGGACCTATGCATATCTCCCTACCTCCAAGGTGCTTCTGGCTCTTATCTCTTCTTCTCAATGAACTAAGTTGTTGTTGAAGTACATCTCATTATTCTCCACTTTTCATGTCCAAAAAACTCCGCTTTTAACAAATTTCGTGATGCCATAATTTTCCACATCGCTATTAGAAGAATTTTCTATTAATAACTAATCCAGAAGAAAATAGCTCATATACCAATCTATTTCACAAATTAAGTTGCCCTAATTCCAAAACTATTGCGGAGTACTTAGGCACGGGAGGAATAAAAGGATCTATGTTGTCAATTAATTATCAACCGCCAATTTAGTGAACAATAATCACCAAACAAAAAAATAGAAGAGTAGAGAACACAAAAATTTAATGTGGTTCGGCAAATTGCCTTTTTTCACAGCCCATACAACTATTATAAATTTTATTGAAGAAAGAAAATACAAGAGAGATTACAAAATTATAAGTAGCAAAGTGGAGGGACTAACCTAAAATTACAAATTGAATAATCAATTTCTTCAAAGACTTGTTTGCACTCAAAACCCCTAATTTGATTTGATGGTAGAAATTAGGGTTTACTAAAGAAGAGAATAATGGTGGATGCTCTCTCACATACCAATATGAAGATGAACACCTTCATTTATATAGTCTTGAGAAGAAGGCATTACTTAAAGACCATGTAAATTAATTTCTCAATTATTATGAAATCTTTCCAAATTTCAATGATTTGATTTCCATGTAAATAGATAATGCTTATCTTGGTTCTATAATTTTCTTCAATTAGATTGATTCTTTATGTCAAATCCTTTTTTTCATCATATTGTAGAATCAATTAATTAATTGCTTCAATTAATTAATTTTCCCGTTTCTCCTTTTTCGCATATCCCTTAATTGATTGATTAAATCAATTAATTACTTTCTTCTTTGATAAATATTTGAATCGCACAAATTTAACAGTCCACCTTAATTAAAATATAACAATCTCTTTTCAGCTTCATATTCAATAATTTGTTAGGTCTGCGCCACATGGCGTGTAAAATTCCCCATTTTGAGGCCTGAAACTAAGCGCTACGGATGCTGCAATCATCCATAGTATTAATTTTTAATGACAAAATGCAGCTATGTTAATCATATCAATAACATCAGAAGCACATGAACATGAAAATTTTTCAAACACATTTCAGTAGTAAACTTCCACATTTCATTTTATAAATAAAATTTCATACTCATTACATATCCCATTCGATCCCACGTTTAGAGAAAATATAGTTATTAAAAAATACTCCAAGAGTGACATATGAAGATGCCCCCTTGGTTGATCAGAGTCTAATACTTGACGGTTATAACTTCTATCATTATATCCATTTAGAAACAAAACAAGATGGCGGAAAGTAACTAAAAGCTCATACTAATAGGTAGCTTGCTTCCTCCACGTTCCAGAAGCTTATTCGTCTAACCTAGAAATCCCTACTCTTGACCTACTCAAATGAGTATCCAAGAGTTTAGGGGAAAAATAAAAACTTCGGATCAGACAAAAAGTCTGGTGTGAATAACAACCTACCATCTCATACAAAATTGATATCTAGTGAGACCATGACGTAGAGCAGAACGGGTTTTTCCCTCACTAGTATCTTAACCAATTATGTCAATCAAAATTCATGCACCTGCAACCACAATGGTTACAAAATAATAAAATAATCATCTACACGCATGCAATGTGGGTAAGTCTAACTAATCTGTCTTTATAGTGTTACTCCCTTACCCTACCCAAAATAATACAATGGATTACCCATCCCAATTTAATTGACTATCATTTAAATATAAATGACTATCTGTCTAAATTTAATCTGACTATCCGTCTTATATTTATGTGGACTACTCATCTCACATATAAACATTATATGGATTATCTATTCTAGGCCTTATAGACTACCCATCACACATGGTTTATTTAATTAAAATCCATGTGGACTATCCATCTCACATGTCTCATTTGTCTAAAATTATATGTACTATCCTTCACGCATATCATAGTTTTCCTAGGATGACTATGAACCCATCATGAACCATATAGAGACTATCCATCTCTGGCATTATGTGGACTATCCATCACACATTTCATAGTTTTTCTAGGATGACTATGAACCCATCATGAACCATATAGAGACTATCCATCTCTGGCATTATGTGGACTATCCATCACACATTTCATAGTTTTTCTAGGATGACTATGAACCCATCAAATATTAATTTATAATTAGAATATAATATTTTTTACCCAAGTGCCCAACCTATGTCTATTTGTATCCCTAATTAGGTTGTCAAACCCTTAAACTTATGGCATATCGAAAATAGTATACATTGGTATCCCCAATGAAGTTGTTGAACTCATAAAACATATAACTTGTCAAGCCATCAATATAAAAATTTGAAATAGAAAGCTTAATGTAACACCCCACCTCTATACCCATACTATCCAAGGGTATTATAGTGTAATACTGTCAGATAATACGAAGAATGAGGTTATATGGGGTACACATGTGAATATTCCCCTGGACTAACACTGATACGTATTAAAACATCTAATATATAACTTACCTATAAATACACAGTATCGGTACAAAGCAATATACATGTGTGCCTCCATGACATAACAATACATAATTTACAGTAAATCATAGATAACATATTCAATCGCAGCGATAACATATAATATGATATATATATAATATATAATACAATTTAGATACAAATATCTCATATGTCAACTCTCTCTCAATAGAATAAGACAATAGTCAATATACAGCATAATGTTTGATATATACTATAAAACAATCTCATACAAATATCAGATAACTATCCTAATATAATAATTCTCTAAGCCTAATAAAATAAATGCTCATGTCTCCTTGTACCTGAAATGCCTCTAACTGAACTGAGCATTATAAAATAATACACGAATTAGACTATGTCTAATCAAGTAACTATAATAAAGGTAACTCAATGTAAACATGAAATGATAATATAATAACTCTCTAATATAATCAAATCATCAAACAGTATGCCAAAGGATACATATAAATATTGAAAATGTGTAATGCCATAAATAATCATCAAGGCATCACATCATCTAAATATCTCAAACCTATATGAAACCAATCAACATCGATATCGAAAGATGTCATTACCCATATAGAAATGTATGAAAATAGAATTCATAGAATCAACACAAATGGTGAACCACACATATCTAGAAATAAATATTCAAATCCCAAAAACATCCATAATATCAATATAAGTAGACATCTAAAATCAAAACATAGTAATTGCGATACATGCCAAAGGAAGATGTAATCGGCGACACACGCCTATAAAATATAGTTGGTGCCAATAGTGCATAATCGATGACACAGGTCTAGGATAAATAATTGGCAACACATGCCAATGTATAATAGTTGCAACACACGCCAATGAGATAAAAAAGAAACACATGAAAATAAGTAATAGCTGGCGATACACGCCAAAGAAAAATAATAAGCGACACATGCCAAAGAAGGATACGGGGATTGGCCATACTCAGGACATAGTCACTGGTATAATCACAATGTACTTGTATAAATCACATCACAGCGGAACCAAATGGGAGACTAACGGACACAACTACTCAAGGAGACTACACACTTAACTGGCGAACATAACACACGTTCCCATCTAGCACGGCTCATACAGTCATCGATTACCATCATCTCTCTCTCTCTACAGTATCATGACAATGGTCTACTATAAGCTCAACTCTGCATAACCTCTTTGGTCACGACTAGCGACACATGCCCCTATGTTAACTGACTGCCGGCCTTTGTGACATAAAGGGACAACACGCATACTGACACACAGTAATGGCTGACACACAGCCTTAACTAGATAAACGTGTAATGGATCTGAGGCGCGACTACCACGATCAAGCCGCTAGGGTGGATACTGACCAATCTGGTTCACTTCTAAAACATAAAGGGAGTTGGACAGTGATAGACAAGTACTATTAATTTATATACATATAGTAGCTGACACCCAGCTATATACACATACCGATATACGGTACTATACATACGCTAACACATAGCTAAATACATGCACCGACACACGGCAAGATACATATGCTAACACAAAGCTAAATATATATGTCGAGACAGGGCTCGATATAATCGCCAACACACGGCTTCGCATAGTCAACACATGACTATAATATATTCACCGCAGTGAATATCACACACTGTATCCCTATATTGAGTGTCATCCATGAGAAAAAGAATAATCGAATAAATAACACAACGGTGTCCCATACCACCGCGTGTTACTAGTCCGTTTATACAGCGCTCACATATCACACTCGCCCTTCAATATTCTATATAACTAGTCCAAAGAATAACTAGAAAAGCATTATCGAAAGTCTCATATCAGATGGTATCACTAAACTGTTTATTCAGATTCCCCGGCATACAAAATAAATATCAATAAATCAAATAAAAAGGATCTCATTACCGTATCATCTTAAAATATTTCACAAATCATTATCTATGGTGAATTATTCATAACATCAAAATCCATATTTAGAAATACAAATCAGAAATTAGAAACTGATATAAAATGAATTATTCAAATAAATATATAGTAAATGAATCAATATTCAATGATGAAACATTCACACAAATAATATTATATAACAAAATTAATACCTAATAATCAGTACTAAGCAATATGTGTGTGTGTGTCTTAGAATAAATTAGATAACTGATTAAACTCAAATATAAGTTATTCAATATAATAAATAACCAATCTCTCAATCATTTATAAAATTAAATAATAAATTTTTATTTACAATAATATTAGGAAAATATCTTTTTCTTAATAGATTGTAAAACTAAATATCACGCTTAGAATAATTCCATAACTTTATATATAACAAGAGTAAAAAAGTTAAATCTTCATGTAGGTAAGTGGAAAGTAAATTAAAAGGGTCAAGATCATTAAATAATTTAACACTTCCAAAAGAAATATTGTAGCATAATCGAACAACTTTTCAAAACATCCTTTAGATCACAAAATTATGAAGTGCATTAAAAGTTATGGCAATTATGCCAAAAGATACAAATTCTAAAACAAATTATTAAAAGCAGGTCTACTGTTTTAAAACATCAATTTCACCAAGAAAGCCTCAAAATTTTGCAAAACTCTCATAATAAAAGTTTTTCTATATTATCATAGCTTTCCAACGAGAGTTGGATCATAGAAAACGAATAAGTGAATCAAAAGTTATGGCAAAAATACTTCAGTACTTTAGTTCTAAAATTATAACCGCAGGCCATTGTTATTGCCTCATCATAAAATCCATTTTAGGACCAATTAACTTCATATTTTTAAAATTCATAAACATAAACGTTGTTTTTTTTGAAAATACCCTTCTAGTGCATAAAACCACACTTAATTTCGATTAAACAATCAAAAGTTATGGTCAAAACAATTTCTGCGTTTCAAAGCTAAAATAAAAAACACAGGGTAGAGTGGTTAGCTCATCTTTAAATACATTTCAGGCCTAAAAATCTTCATATTTTCAAAAAATGATAAACATCAAAGTTTTTACTAATGGAAATATATTTCTACTGTAAAAAAGCACACATAAATTCGATCATACAATCAAAAGTTATGTCCAAATCAATTTTTGTGCTTCAAATCTATAATTCAAAACACATGCAGAGAGGTTACCTCTTCTTGAAACACATTTTATGCTTAGCAAAATGCATATTCACAAAAAGTGATGAACATAGAAGTTGTTTCTTATGAAATTATCTTTCAACTGGAAAAAGCCTTACTCAATTTCAATTAACCAATCAAAAGTTATTGCAATTATACCACAACACTTCCAAAATTCCATAAATCCAAACACTTTGATGCCTTAACAATCAATCAAAACAATGCACATAAGGGATTTAACAACAAACCAGCGAATAAATCATCACAATCACATCAATTAAACATGAAATCAAATAAATTAGATACAGATTTGTGAGTAGAAACACTCACCTTGGATAAATGAAACTTCCAAGCTAAAATAGTATTCCATCTTCTTCAATTCATCAAATGAGAAAACTCCATAGCTATAAACTTTAAATACTTCGATATCGAAATCATGGGTTTTGAAAAACTAAGGTGACAAGAGATTTCAAGTAAAATAGCAAGGGATATCGCACTTTAGAAAAACAAAGTAGAGCTCTGAAATCTATATCGAATCCCTTCACCCATGAGATGTCACATTTCTCTTATGATGGATGTCGGATATCATGAGGGATGCAGCATGCCATCGATGGCATTACTGTAATAAACATTAAAACTATTTTCTTTCCTTTTTAAACCAACTTTTTACCTACTCCTATCTCTTGTCAAAATATGACTGGATACCACCAAAACTTTTTATTTCTTTTTTAGATTTTGCTAGAAATAAACTTTACCATTCCAAAAATATTAGCAAACTAAATTAATTAATACCCTTAATTAATATTAATTTTAATGCGTTTCTAACATAATATATTCATAGAAAACCGTAACCACTTGGGAAAAATTCCCAAAAATCATAAAACATAGAATACATCTTCTTTCTCCTGCAAAAATTTCGAGGACAGAATAATTATTTAATTATTTTTAATAATTAAAACCTAAAATTTACACCATTTTCTCCTTAGAAAATTCATAAAATATTCATATTAATTTGGAAAATTGTGAAATTAAAACCCGTCTCCAAGATAATGTTTTACACAATATTCTAGAAAATCAAATTAATTGGAGATCAAAAACATAGGTATTTCCTTTAAAACCTATCATAATAATTTCATAAAATTTCCATAAATCATTATTCTATCCAAACAATGATCAAACATCTATATCATGGCAATTCAATCAAAAGCAATTTGAAAATTAACCATAACCGAATTCAAGCACAAGCAATAGAGATGGTTAGCTATTATTCACCTTAGATTGGATAGAAGATTTAGATTTGATGAAGATTGATTTCCCTAAAGCTTTTTCCCTTTGAATCCCTTTAGTTTACCCTCCTTTCTTCCTTAATCGTGGTCGGCCTTTCTATTTTTCTTTTGATTTTTTATGAATGTAAAATGAAAATGAATGAGAGAGGGAGGGCTTAAGGGAAAAAAATAAAATTCTATTCCTAATTTGCCCCTCTCATTTATTCCATTATATATTAAGTTTTAAAATAAACTTATTAGTTGATTAGTTAAGGCGTGGCCCAATTAATTATTAAATTTCATCCTCTTTATCCCACTACATTATTCTATTTAATCTATCCAATAAATCTTCTGACTAATGTTAAACTAAAATTAGGGGTGTTACATGGCATCAAGCTCAAGATGAACTAGTTTGGGCATTGTTGCTCAAATGGAGCTTCCAAATTTTTCCCAAGCATAAGAAAGATACACATTAATAAGAAAAATGCATACAAACATATACCAAAATTCTTCCACATATCCGATGTAGGAGAAGAAACTGATATGTTGAACTTCGAGTGACTTATGGAGATTTAACAACGTGCTTCACCTTCTCCATTTCATACTAAGTGAGGACATACTCAATATTATCTACTTCAATCTCTTTCAAAAAAAAATTCTTGACTTTCCTAAGTCTACACCAATAGACTCACCAACAAGTTATGCAGCATTCAAAGCATAAGATGAATAATCATCAGTACATATATGCTTACAAATAGAACCATCTGAATCAAAAGGTCTTGCTTGCGATGGAGCTCCAACTAGAGTATGAACTTTTGAAAACTTCTCATCAACTATGGTATCATCAGAAATAACAATATCTCTCTAAATATGAAAATAATCTAATGACTTCAAATGTGTTTGGAAATTTTGCATCCTCCTAATGTCATCACTTGATAGAGGCTCCACCTTCAACAAAGACCTCTCATCAAATATCACATGTCTGATAGCCATAATTCTCCTAGTTGTTTTACGCCACAATCTATATCTCTTCACTCCTTCTCTGTAGCCTAACCAAATAAGCTTGCTTCAACTTATCATGTCTCTCATCATTTAAATAAGCTGAACGATCGAACACTTTAAGGAATGAAATACTCACAAGCTTATCTTTTCATATCTCCTTAGGAATCTTCATATCTATGGCAATGGAAGGTGTGTGGTTGATGAGAAATACCGCCATAGATATCGCTTATGCCAAAAATTCATGTTCTAGACTAGCAGTTGGTCTCAAACTCATAGCTTTCTCGCATAATATTTGACACATGCTCTCCGCCACTCCACAACAATGTGACTCAATAGAAATAAAAAATCTCAACTACATGCTCGACACAATAGTTAGTGAATTATTGTGACACAAATTCACTACTATTTCCAACTTTGAGAACTTTCAAATGCTTCCTTGACTGCTTCTCTACTAAGATCTTCCACTTACAAAACTAGGCAAATATTCGTATTTGGCCTTTTATAAATAAACCCAGACCTTACGCAAGAAATTGTCCACAAATAAGATGAAGTAACTGGCTCCACCTAAAAAGGCAATTGAGATGGGTCCTACACATAAGAATGAACATACTTTAGAAATTATGTAGCTCTAGGTCTCCCAAAATCAAATGTGACATGCTTCTTCTTCCAAAAGAACAATCTCCATAAGAGCTAGGCTTCAACTGGCAAACACCATCAACCAACCTCCATTTCTTCAATATTTTAAGACTCTCCCCGTCAACATGATTTAAATGAAGATGCCATAACTGAGTAGAATCTAAAACAAAAGAATCATTAAAAACTACTGAATCTTCTAAGATTGTATCTTCATGAAGCACATAAATATCATCAACTCACACCCCTTTCATCACTACCAGAGAAACATTTTCCACTCTCAATTTCGCTCCATCTACTATTATCCTCATACCAAGTTTACGCAAACCTCCAACTGACAACAAACTCCTACGCAGCATCAGAACATATCTAACATTTGTAATAGTCTTAACAACATCATCAAACATTCTAAACCACACACTTCTGATGCCCACAACATGACAAAATGTGTCATTTCCCATATAAAATGCTCCATCATCAATCTTTCTATAATTGACAAAACAACTCCTATCTAGCGTCATATGACAAGAGGCTCCAAAATTAGTCACCCAATTTTTACTCTCTAAAGCTAAAATAATGGCTAAAAGTAATGATGTATCACTATCGCTACTATCTGCATCCGATAAACTGAAGCTTTCTCCTTCTCCTCTTTCTTGTTTCCAAGAGCTGGACATTCCCGTATGAAATGCCCATTCTTCTTACAATAATATCAAACACTCATACTAGGACCCATGAAGTAGGACCTATGTATATCTCTCCTACCTCCAAGGTGCTTCTAGCTCTTATCTCCTCTTCTAAATGAATCAAGTTGTTGTTGAAGAATATCGTCATTAATCTTCACCTTCCATGTCCTAGAAACTCTGTTTCTGACAAATTTGGCGACGCCGTAATTTTCTGTACCACTACTATAAGCATTTGTCATTAATAACTAATGTAGAACAAAAAAGCTAGGTCTGATACCAATATGTTGTAAAAAAATTAAATTAAGTTACCATAATTCCAAAACTATTGCAGAATACTTAGGCGCGGAAGCAATAAAAATGATCTATCTTGTCGGTTACCTATCAACCGCTAATTCAGTGAACAATAATCACCCAACAAAGAAAAATAGAAGAGTATAGAAAACAAAGATTTAACGTGGTAAATTGTCTACGTCCACGGACCAAAAACTATTCTTTATTTTAATATAAGAGAGATTACAAAATTATAGGTAGCAAAGTAGAGAGACTAACCTATAATTACAAATTGAATAATCAATTTCTTCAAAGACTTGTTTGAGCTCAAAACCCCTAATTTGATTTAGCTGTAGAAATTATGATTTACTAAAGAAGAAGATAATGGTGGATGCTCTCTCACACACCAATATGAAGATGAACGCCTTCATTTATATATTCTTGAGAAGAAGACATTACTTAGAGACCAAGTAAATTAATTTTTCCATTATCGTGAAATCTTCTCAAATTTCAATAACTTAATTTCCATGCAAATAGATAATGTTTATCTTGGTTTCCATAATTTTCTTTAATTGATTGATTCTTCATGTCAAATCTTTTCTTTTTTCATATTGTAGAATCAATTAATTATTGCTTCAATTATTTAATTTTCTTTCATTTCTTCTTTTCCATGTATTCCTTAATTGATTGATTGAATCAATTAATTACTTTTTTATTTGACAAATATTTGAATCGCACAAATTTAACAAAGGTTTGGTGTTCTGGTGTGCCCAACAGATTAACACATGATACATAGACATTTATTTTACAAATAGATCCTAAGTAAAAATTGCATTGGATTTATTTACAAAATTTCGAGTATTGTATTTGGCTGGGCTAGGGGTATCAATGGATACTCGAAAAATCCGAAATCCGTCCGCATTCGCATCCGAAAAGCGGATAAATATCCGATATCCAAAAAAACGAATGTGGATGCGGATATGAAGACATCCACATCCGAAAATTATCCGTTCGGTATTTTTCAAGATTATCGTTTAAATTATGTGTATTTTAGTACAGTGAAAGATATTTACTTATGGTTTTATTAAGTTAGAAGTTTATATTATACGCACTAAATGCTTATTAACTGCTCAAAATTATTTATTATCATTACATTTGTTTATTTTTAACACTTTTATAATCAGTTGGATTGAAAAAAGTTTATGTTAAACTAAAATTTTCATTTATATTTCTTGACTTATCAGTCGTTAGCGGATAGGATAATTATCCGATATCCGTCCGTATCCGCGGATGCAAATATCCGATATCCGAAAATGAATTCGGATGCGAATGCGGATATGACACTATTTGCATCCGAAAGTATCCGTTGACAAGCCTAGCTGGGCAAAGCAGGGGACCAAACTTTGGGGTTGGTGATTTCATCCCATCAACTTAGCAGAAATAATATAAGAAAAAGAATGTTCAGTTTAAAATTAACAATATTCAATTGTGATATAGCCAAAGATCCATTCAGAACAAAGGTATCCAAGGTTATATCACCAACCACATTAAAAATTATGGACTCGCAATAGGAGGGTCCCACAGATCACACAACAACAAAACAGCCGTTCATGGGATCTCCAAGTATTCCCAACAAAAGAATCCATATTCCTATTTTCGTAATTACTCCAAACTCAATGCCCGCTTCCTCTATAAAACTAACCAACACTTCCCTTGAGAATCTACTCTCCTAAACATCCCCGATCCCCGCCAAAACACGCCAAAAAAAAATGCAGTCTATATCGCAACTCCCCTTAAACTCACCGCCGTTGACCAGACTCCATTTCAGACACCCCCACCGTTGCAGTACAGTCGCCGCCTCTGCAGCCACCACCCCTGCACCCGCTGATGTCAGCATCGATCAGAGATTTACAAAAACACCCCCAAAAGTTAAAGATTCACCGGATACTCCATCTGCTGCTTACTGGGACTACCAGTTTTTGTTCATGTCACAGAGAAATGAGTCTAAGGTTCCCGTAGAGCTTAAAGTTGTGGAAGGAGAAGTTCCTTTGGATTTTCCACGTGGGGTTTATTACTTAACGGGTCCAGGTATGTTCACTGATGACTACGGGTCGACTGTGCACCCGTTAGATGGCCATGGTTATCTTAGAGCTTTCGACTTTGGAGGTGGCAGAGGAGTTCGCTATTCTGCAAGGTAAGCAAAAGTGCACATTGTCAAATCATAAACATCTTAGCTACAAATATCACCAGAATCTACATCATGCTGCGTACCTTTTTTGTTTCTTTGTTGAAACTTTATTAGTACTTATATCTATGGGCTCAAATCTAAGGCCACTAGAACTTCATAGTTAGTGTAACCTTTAATAATATTCTTAGCTGCGCCACATGTGTACACTAGAATTATTGTCTAAATTTTCACCTTTAATAATATGTAACTTTGCATATAATTACCTTTGATTTCACTGGTTGAGCACCTAAAAGACTGCAGCACAGAGTGCAGAGTCATGTATCTCACCAAATACTTAGGTCTAAGTTTTCTAACTGTATATATTCTAATTTTCACTAAAAGCAACATTATACAGTATGTGTTATGTGTTTTTACACAGCCCAGAAAATCAACAGAAACTTGATTTATTTTTTATATTGAACAAGGAGTCTAACTGTTACTACTTTTTTATTAATATTATCATTATTATTGTTATTACTATTAAAATTCTGTATTTACTACATTTTTCAACCTGGTGTGTTTAATTTGCATTCAAGAAAAATGACATAGTACAGAAATACTTGACACACTAGGTACATAAAAACAGAGGCTCAAAGAGAAGAAAAAGAACATGGAGAATGGAAGTTCACTCACAGAGGACCCTTTTCAGTACTTAAAGGAGGAAAAAGATTTGGAAATGTGAAAGTCATGAAAAATGTAGCAAACACAAGCGTTGTTAAATGGGGAGGCAAATTAATGTGTATGTGGGAAGGTGGAAACCCTTACGAGGTTGATGAGAAGACACTGGAAACAGTAGGCACCGTAGATTTGATCGAGAAGGATAAAGATACAACGGTTGAGATTGGCAACGGAAGAAGAAGAAGGAATTTTTTCGAGTTTGGTATTGATGCAGCAGCTGCAATTTTGAAGCCAATATTGCATGGTTTGAAACACAGTTCATTTTATCAATTTGTTTTGAGAGAAACAAGATACTATGTGCATGTTCATATAGTATGCATAATTTGTGTGCAGGTGTTTTTAAAATGCCACCAAAAAGACTTCTATCGCATTATAAGATCGATTTAAAAAGGAACAGACTCTTGGTGCTTGCATGCAACGCTGAAGACATGCTTCTTCCTCGATCCAATTTCACCTTCTATGGTGAGTGTTCTTAAAATATGAGGTCGATGTTAACAAAACATAACTTTATTTTAAATGGACCATATTTGTTGCAGAATTTGATTGCAACTTCAATCTGAAGCAGAAGAAAGACTTCGTCATACCTGACCAGTTCATGATTCATGATTGGGCATTCACCGATAATCACTATATCATACTAGGAAATCGCATCAAGCTTGATATACCTGGTAATTAGATTCATATTTATCAGCGCACACTGTGTTTTTCTCATTCTCCACGTACATCCCTATCCCATTAACTATTTCTTTCAAAAATGTTGTTCTGATCAATTTCATAATAATTTTTAGGATCAATGATGGCAGTTTCTGGATTGTCTCCGATGATATCAGCATTATCAGTCAATCCTAGCCAACAAACAGCACCTATATATTTGCTTCCAAGATTTTCTGAAGAAGCCCCAAAAAGGGATTGGAGAGTGCCTATCGAGGCACCTTCTCAGCTCTGGGTGCTGCATGTAGGGAATGCTTTTGAGGAGAAAAATGATGTTAATGGAGATGTTACAATACAGTTACAAGCTTCTGTTTGCTCCTACCGATGGTTCAATTTCCAGAAAATGTTTGGTATGTTCTACACTTTTGTTTGCACATCATATAGTGCGTAGCTAAAATAGGAGTGTTTTCAATAAAGAAACTGTAACATCTAATGAACAATGCAGGGTATGATTGGCAAACAGGGAGGCTAGATCCTGATTTTATGAATGTAGTAGAAACAAAAGAATGCTTGCCCCATTTGGTTCAGGTACTGAAACATATGTAAGCAAGTTATTTTTTTGGAAAACTAAATAAACAACGCCATGTCCTTATCATACATACTATTCATTTTATGGCAGATATCGATTGAAATGGACATAAATGCAAAATCGCATCAATGTTCAATAAGCACTCCATCAGAGCAATGGAAAAGATCAGCAGATTTTCCAGCAATAAACCAGAATTACTGTGGGAAAGAAAATACATTTACTTATGCAGGAGCAAGTTCTGGAAGCAGAAGATTTTTACCACATTTTCCATTTGATTCGGTTCTGAAGCTTAATGGTGTTAATGGGTCTGTGGGCTCGTGGTGGGCGGGTAGAAGGACTTTTATTGGAGAGCCCATGTTCATTAGTCGAGGCACCGATGAAGAAGATGATGGTTACATCCTTGTCGTAGAGGTAATAATTAAATGCATATACATAGATTCAATGTTGTAATCGGTGTTGTTTACAATGTGTTCTTTGTTAATGTGTCGCAGTATGCGGTTTCGAAGCAGAGGTGTTACCTGGTAATACTAGAAGCAAAACTCATTGGAAAAGCAAATAGAAATCCCGTTGTAGCAAAGCTTGAAGTGCCAAAGCACTTGAATTTTCCTCTTGGTTTCCATGGATTCTGGGCCGGCAGATAGATGATAACTTATATATAAAAAATAAATTCATTTTCTTTTAGTAGGCACGATCCGTTTAGTGTGTACAAATAAGCACGAGTAGAATTGGTACCGGCTACAGTTACCCGGTAAGAATTGATAAAGGACCTTGTACATAATATACCACATCACCACATATGGTATTCTCTACTGTAAAATTAATTAATCAATAGATGATAACGTAACTCTTTGTAATCGAGTGTACAATATTGTATGGTCTCGAGAATGATCCTGAAGGCGCGCAAATTATAACAATCTTCTCATCTAAATTTTTATAACAATTGTCGATTATTTATATGACAATTATTCCAAACATCAATTGCGATTATTTTATAACTATTTATTATTCCTGAAGGCGCGAGAATCAGGTTAGGGATTAAAAGCGAGAATGATCCTGGTTTTTTCAGAATACAACCACCTGATTTCCACCTTCGGATCATAAATTCTTACTTTTTAACACAAAAAGTTTCGAGCTTTACAGCAGCTTCCTTTTTATAACTATCTTCTCATCTAAATTTCATTCCAACTGCGAGAAACTATTTTGTGTCAAATTTTCTTTAGATTTTTATTTAGGAATCACTTATTATAGCTGCAGTAAAATTGCCATGCATGGTCAATTCATTTGTTAAGTGAGAGTTGTTAAGGGCCACTGGCTAGGCTAATGAAATAGCGAGGGTTTAACTGCTTTGACAAGTTAATTGGCATTTACAAAACCAAAAAACAAGGATGAATTAAAACCTCAATATAAGGCTGTTAAAAGAACCAACTTTTTTAGGTTATGACGATGAGACATTCAACATATTAGGCGAATTTCAACAATAGAAGAAAGATCATCCAATTTTCAACACAACGTTACCTTTTTTTTTTCAAGGACGCACAAATAAGAGTGCCGTTACATACTCTTTGTCAACTTTATACATAGATGGAGGAAATAAGTCCAAACATTTCATATTTATTAAAAACAGCGTATATCATGTATAAATCAATTCATGTCCCTAAATACAAATGAAGTCTGAAATACACATTAGTAACATGCGTAAATCGCTGGCCGTTGATGTAAAATGTTATTGTAACTATGCTATAGGTAACATTGCCTAAAATGAATTAAGCAAAACAGAACAAAGATGGACTGAAAACAATTTACCTCAAGAATAGTAGACTGAATGAGAAGCAATAAGTCGTCTTTATTCTTATCACTATCTTGTATTTTATTGAGTGGAATAAAAGGTGAAAAATGCATCTCGTGATTTGACTTCACCATCTTGTAATTCATGTTAATTCATGATATGAACAAAGTCATGGGTTCAAATCCATGACTCCTGCTAACGACTGAGTAGTAAAACTGAAGTTATACAAGTAGGAAATGCATCTAGGAAAAGCAATCGAGATTCTGTATTTAAAATTTAAGGCTATGTTTAGTTTACCGTTTTTAGTTTTGAGTTTTCGTCCATACAAAAATAAGCACGACGCATGTATATTATGAAAAATGACCATTTTAGAAAACGAATTTAACACATAAAATAAAAACAACTTTTTTTCATTTTTCGTGTTTTGAGAAAAACGGAAGCACGGGCAACAATTCATCCTTCCGTCGTTCCTCCATCCACTTCGTGGTCCCCTCCAATCTTCCATTCATCCCTTCCGACTTTCCTTCATTTTTCTCGTATTTTGTAATTAATGTTGAAAACTCAAAACATAAAATACAAAATAAACAAAACGACCCCTAATTATCTGAAGAAGACAAGGATATGCTACAACTTGTAGATTCTACGTAAGTTGTACTGGGTAGAGTAGTAAAAGCCAAGAGTTTATGATGAATAAAGAACACACAAGAAAAAGCAGTGGATATGCAAGCAGAAGTTTGGGAAATTCTCCAATGAAGTGGGCTTTAGCCATGGAAAAAAATCAAAATTTTGGATAAATTAGACGATATAGGTATTTTTAACTGATGCATGAATCTCTATCTTTTTAAAGTAGTTTTCGATATGGTTATACGCAAATGGTTTGATGGATATCCAAAGCACACTTTTGATTTCTATATATATTTGGTAAACATATATTCATACATACATCTACCCATACTATATGCATATGCATATACGCGTTCAAAGTTTAAAAATAAAATACAAACAAAATAAAAAATAATAAAAGTGCAATTATTTTAAAAGTAATGTCTAGTATAAATAATAAAGTATGAAGGACTTCTTGAAAAAAGGCATCCTTCTTTAAAGTGTTATTGACCAAGTCAAAATCCAATCTCAATCCTGGACCACTCGAACCATCTAAATTCTCCATCAAAAATAAAAATACTAAAATTTTCCTTTCCTCTCTGTCCAAACCTCCCTCGTATGATCCACTTCAGATCCAAACAGATCTCACTTATTCGATATTGGTCATCTTCATCTCGCGTTTGAATTGTGTTAGAGTTATCCTAAGGATGCATGCATAATTAGATTTGAGAAAAGATAAAAAATGATGAAAAAATAAACAAACAAGTTTCTTCAAACAAAACTTTATTAATTAACCAAAAGATTACAGAGAAAATCTTTAAAAGTTGAGAAGAAATCTCAACCTCCAAAACTCTAAAAAAAAAATAACATTTTTCCTCACACACTACAATGAATCCTATACAAGCATATTTATAAAAGTCTAAAGTAATCTTAGCCAACAGATAAAAGTTATGCATAGATCTACGACCGAAACTCAAAAGTAACCCGAAAATAACAAAATTACCCTTGAATCTCGAACTTGAAGTTGCTCTAGATTTCTTAATCAAGTCGACTAGAATTCTCAATAGTCGAATGGTACCAGTCGATTGAAAGAGTGTTCCAATCGATTGGAAGCACAAATGTGCTCTCTGGTCCAAAATAGCATAAGTCTAGTCGATTGAAAGATCTACCAGCCGATTGGAATTGTAACGGTTCTCCTTTTCGACCTTCGAATGTCGACACTAAATACATCCACGGTACTTATGTGTCGAGCACCAAGTGCCAAAAGGACAGAAAGTTAGGGTGAAATAAAAGAAAAGGAAATAGAATAAGAAAAAGGGACACGGTACCAGAATCCCACATGCGGAACGATAATATATAATACTCAAAAGTGTAGTACAAAGAGTTACTCCAACATACATAATGTAACAACACGTACCTTAATGAGCCTAAATTTCGATAAAAATCGAAATCCAAGTCCATCAAAGCATAGATTGTTAGGTTTGGTACCTACAATAAGCATGAGCACTATCAGAAATTGGTAGAAATCTAAACTCACAACGAAAACATTAATAGCATAAGAATATTGATTATGACCACTACCTTGAAATTTATGGTATTCCTCGGATAGTAGATTGTCACATCAGCATCGAGCATGGGAGAAAAGAAGACTTCTCCAATTGCTAAACACATCCAGCTCCAACGACCACTTTCTCTAAATCTATCCTGTGGGTTGTAATGCGGAGGGGGTCAGAACAACATTCTGTTAACTGAAAAATCTATAAACTGTCCAAAACACAAATTTATACCAATTGGTTTCCATTTAATTGTTATGTCAATTAAGGTTAGCAATTATAATCTAACCTTGCATTATACACACGATTACTTACCTGCCCATTTCTAAGGTACAAAATACAGACGAAGCCTTGTCAACCACCCAATACTTCCATATCCATTTGCCACTTAATACTTCTAAATATGAAGCAGGCTTTTACTATCACCACATAATACTTTTAACAGAGAAATAGGCAGACTCTACCATTTAAGACTTCAATCGAGGTAGATCACATCATTTAAGACCTATTTCTAAGGTGGACTTCTAGCATCGTCATTATTGGTTTATTGGTCCTAGCTACAGAGACCTTTGACTACTATCTATGGCCTTATAATTTATAATAGTCATATTACTAGCGCATCTATCGTTATTAAAGTCTTAGAAATATGAGAGACTATACCCAAGCCACTTAATACCTCATTAACAAGGACTAGGCAGGCCTTTGACCATTTAACACCTATTTATAGGTAGGTCTGTACCTTTTAATACTTAGCCCTAAGGCGGATTCCTCACTGGTACTCTCTAGCTGACATTGCTTGGAAGTCTCATTGGGCTACTTAATACTTTTTTTATAGGAGAGAGACGAACCCTAGATCAGTCACTTAGTACCTCAAACATGAAGCGAACCCTTCCCGAGATATTCATCATCACTCTTAATTATAAATATGGAATCTCATTATGCTACTTCTTTCGGCAGGGAGGCGGGCCCTACAATAGCCATTAATACCTCAACACTAAAGTGAACCTTTTTGAAGACATCCTTATTTATTTGGAATCTCGCAAGGTTACTTAATACTTCCTTTTAGGAGAGAGGCGGACCCTACAGCCGCTTAGTACCTCAAACCAGAAGTGAACGCCTATGGAGAAATCCCTCACCGCTCCTAATTTCAAATTTGGACCATTTAATACTTTTCAATTAAGAAAGCTGATCCAATCTCTCAGGTCGTCACGGGTCCTAGGATTAGTGATATCTCACGTCAGTAGTAAGTGCACCGGACTGTTGGTAGCCTCAAAGTGAAGGGTAGTCTTCCGTCGAGTGAATCTACTGACCTCGCATTACTAACCTACTAAGTCCAATTAACCATCCTAAGTCTTTACTTATATTATCTTAGGTAGACATTGGACTTAGCTTACTAATTTCCTTTTTATTTAAGGCAATAAGATTTACCTTAAATACTTATCCACCCATAAACATTGTTCTACTTTATTGGCGCAACAAATACGTATAAACTACTTGATAAAACTACTTATTCGTAACCAAATATATTTTAGTCATAAATATGTAACTAGAATATACTTTCCATATTTAATTTGATGTAACTAAATTCCTTAGGAAGAATTTTCACTATGATTTCCATAAATTGGTTTAACACAAAAGGGAAAGATTGACTCCGTTTGAAATTATAAGGAATGGATAATTTCTTTTTTATTTGGAATAACAATGTAAAATAAGGAGAATAAATCTGTACTTTACATATCTCTTCCCTTTTTGTTTGTGGGTATTATTTGTTAAATCAAACGTCACCATTTTGAATGAAAAGTGGACAAAGTAAACAAACTTATAAAAATCTAGCGGATGTTCTTTCCACAAATTAAACTATGAAAAATCTACAACATAGCACAAATTGGACAATAATCCAAAAATCCTATTTTATACCCAAGTACAGATCTGGAATAAAATATACAACATTCAAATTCTAAAATCTTTGGGACTGATTTCCAGATTTTAGTGTACACATATTTCAAATTAGATCTAAAACAAGAATATGTAGGTAATAGTTTTCTACACTAATTTAAGCCTATAATTTATAAATAAAATGGATTTAGGCATAAAAATCAAACGTATGCTAATGGAATAGATTAAGAATCATAAACAATATATAAAATTTCCCACTCGTCTTTTAAAAGCGATCCAAATCTCTGGATTTGAAGTAGAATCTTAATTCTTTTTTAAATCCTTTTTAATGCAAAAAATATGTATTAAAAGAGTATATACATATATTAGAATTACAGATCTGTGAAGAGATTCGGGATTTGTAACGACCCGTAAATTTTAATAATTTTTATGACGTAATTAATTGAAATTTTGTGAAATTTTAAACAATAAAATTTGAAATTAAAAATTTATTATTTGAAATACGTCTATTTTTATATAGCAACTGGTAAATTTTCATCTAATAATATTGAAGTTTATTTTCCTGTGAAATTTCATTTCAAATCAAACCGGTTAATAACAGTGAATTTAAAAGTTTTCCGAAACCAAAATATGTCAACAGGAGAAAATTTATTCAGATCATTCTGAAACAGACTGCGAAATTCGTTTTTCCAAATTTGGACTTCTACTGCTCCGTTTATCTTAATTCTGGCAAAATAGCAGCATTTTCGGTACCGATTATCGACTTTTGGTCGGATGATCGTACCACTAATATCTGTATACCGTTTTGATCCTCTCATCGTGTTGATCTCAATGGTATATTTATTTCAGTATTTTAGGGTCCGGTACGCGACGGAAGTGATAAACGGTTCGTTGTAACGGTACCATAAATTTCTGACTTTACTCATTAATTCAGTTCAAATTTCTAACGTACTCTTCATACCATAATTAATTGTTTTAATTAATTTGCTGAATTAGAGGGTGACCATTTCCATCCCATGACCATTTCGAAAATCAGCGTGTAAATTTGTATAAGTTATTCATTTTGAACGGTTCATCTTTTATTAACCTTTATAACTTCATACTCTTCATTCGTTCTTTCCTCTTCTTCAATTCTACCTGGCTGTCACTTCTCCTTCCTCCCATTTTTCTTTTGCAAAACTCTTCATCACTTTGCTTCCTCTCTGAAACTTCTCTTCCTTCCACCATCACAAAGGCATCGACCATGAGCCTCTTTGATCCTCAACTCGAAGCCAACATCACCACCGCCTGTGAAGTCCGACCACCTGACAGCCTTCTCTTCTGCATCCTGTCCCCTCACAGCCTTAGCCGATCACTGGCTGCTTCCTTCCACCTTCCTTTTTCTTCCCTGCCGATCACCACTCCACCTCATCACCATCCCCACTGACCGCGACTTCACCCCGAGCTTCAGCCAAGCCTACCGTACTTCCACTAGACGTCACGCCTTCCTCCTGCCAGTGCTCGCCGACCCATCAGCTTAGCCTACTTCTACACACGCTCGGCCATTCTCCTCACCCACTCCCCTCGCGTGAGCCTCTTCCCTTCTTCCCACTTCACATTCCCACTCTCCCCGAACCACCAGCCTACCCAAAATCCCAGTGCACCCATCTCCACACACCCAGGCCTCGGCCTCTGCCCTCACGCACCTTTTCCTCTCCTCTAGCTTCACCCACAAATCTGCCGAGCTTCCTCCACCTTATAACAGCAGCGTGCCTCTTCTTTTGTTCACATGGAAGCTTGCATAAAGTATATGTGTATGTCAATATATATATATACACATGCGTCCTTGTATGCTCTGCATATGTCAGTATATATATACGTTGGTCATGTCTTCCTCTCCTGACATCTTTGAGTAGCCTTCACTTCTTTGTAAAGGTTCGTGCATTTGTATTTCTTACATATATATAGTATAAAAGTTAGGTGTAAGGAGTATATATGTATTAGTTAAATAAAAATTGATATTTTGTATATAAAGTTTTCGCATGTTATATAAGAATTTTATTATATGTTGTTTATATAGATTTTTCTAATAATGATAGTATAATGTCAGTTTATAATATGTGAGTTTACACGTGTACTATATTTTTTTGAGTTATGTATAAGAAGACGATAAACTGTTTTCGTACATATGAGTTTACTGAAGATCTGTGATTGTTTTAGATTCTATACATATATATTGCAATAAACTGTTTATATTTTTTTTTTTGATAAATACTGATTTTAAAATGTTAACTATATAAGTAATGTAAATTTATGCGAGTTTATATTAGTATCATATCAGTAAAAAAATAAAAAAATAAAAATGAGATTGGAACAATGTAGTTTGCTGGGGTTATATATGTATATACTATATACTTTATATGTGTTATACATTTTGATATAAGTTGAATAGTGGTATTTCCTGAGACCTATTTGCTACATATATAAATTTTCCAAGTTATTCTATTAAATATTAGAGGTATATATATAGTCTATATAAGATTCTGTTTTAAGTTATATGCACATACTTGTGATACGTTTATATATCTATATAAGTTTATAAAAAAAATATTTTGTATATGTATATATGTTGATTCTTATATATGTGTAAATCTAAAACAATGAATTTTGAAATACATACATATTAATATGTGTATATATATATAATTAATATAATATATTATATATGTTTGAATTCAGGATATGATTCTCATATATATAGTTTTATATAGCTATATAAAAGTCCACTTATACCATTTATCATCCTCGACCTAGTCCTGATTTATTCTTATCAAATTCCGTTAGCAGCTTTGCTCGTTGAATTCGTGTCGATTTTGTTTTGCTTGGATTCGTAATTCAAATTCAGCATCCGTATCAGTGTTTATCCGTGTCATCTTCTCGTTCGTCTCTAACCTCGAAAGGTGAGCAATCACTTACGATTAACATTCTTGTATTTATTAAATTTGACTTCAATTGAAACGACAATTGAAATATGATGCTGTAGTTATTTAAATTGTTATATATGCTATTATCTGTATATGTTCACCTGTGACCTCTGACACCAGTATCTAGTATTTATATGCCTGTTATTACTATTATCTGTATATGTTCACCTGTGACATCTGACACCAGTATCTGTTATTTATATTGATGATATATGCCTGTTGTTATATTTTATATTATCTGTTATCACTCTGCAAGTTCCCTGTTAGTATAGAATTCACTATGGGTTGAAATGATACATACCCGAACGGACTTTAGAATAGGAGAATTTCGTTATGGGTTGAAATGATAAACCCAAACGATTTTCATTTGAATTGAAATTGAAATTTCGGGTCGAAATGATATCTACCCGTATCACTTAACCATATGATAAATATATATACAAACACCATTGGTTCATATATATATAAATATTTTGAAATTGAATTCTATGGTTTTGGAAAGAAATATATGGTTTTATTAAATGTTGAGCCTTAAATTATTATATATAAATGGAAATGATTTATATAGATTTAATAATGATATTTAATTTAATTAAGATCGATTAAATACATATAATATGGTTGAGTATTTAAATTTATGTTCCAAATAGATTTTTGGTAAAAATTTGAAAAAGTTAAGGTTGGGAAGATAATTTGAATTTAGTAAAGAATTTTATTTAAATTAAACCAATTTAAAACTTATAGAAATTGGGACTTAAGATATGATTTATAACTTGAGTTTGATTTAAATAATTTAATGAATATTTCTTGTTTAAAATAAATTTAAGGAAATATTTAGAAAATAAAACGAAATTTAAGGCTAGTTAAATGATATTGAAGTGAATATTCCCTGATTTAAATAATAATAAAGTTAAATCAAGTGCTATATGAAACGGTTAAACTTAACTTTAAAAATGTTGAATATTAAAGCTTTGAAATATATTGAAATTTAAATGGTATATTTAGAACTGAACTGAATTGATGAATTGAGCTTTGAATAAATTTGAATTTGGAATTTGAGTTAATTTAAATCGATTTGTGAGACTTGAGGAAATTATAAATACTTTACTTTTAAAATCATTTAATATATATACTATTTTGGAAAATAGATATATTTGAAATGAAAATGTGAAATTTGGGTTTTGAAGTAAATTTAATTGAAATGACCACGGTGTTATAATGTATATTTCCACCTTGTAGATAGTTCTGAAGATCCTTAGAGGATGGTTATCCCAAACATCCTTTAAGTTACTTGTATTTCAGTTGATATTTCAGTTAAGTTGGATTTATTTATATAAGAATGTTAATCCTGACTCGAGTGTTTTGTGTTTTGCTTTACGCTCGGGTCAGACCGAGTGATACAGCATTTGAGACTCACCTTTGGAGTTTGGAGCTTCCTTTGGAGATCCAACTATCGCCTCAGCTTTCAGCTCTTCTAGTTGATTTGTTCAGAGAAGTCATCTGTTGTATTGAAGACTTCACTGCATTTGAGATATTCTGTTGTATTTGTTTCTAACTCTGATGTTTATATAGTAGCTTCATGAACTACTATTTTATCTATTCCGCTGCGCATTATTGTATTACTCTGTGTCTGTGATTCTGTGATTGATTTATTTACTACATATGCTGAGTTTTGCCAAATTTTAAATTAACAATCTGATATTTTGAATTATTCAAGTCTGACATGTGTGGATTATTGTCGATTTGAATGGTCCAAAATAGCGGGTCGTTATAGTTGGTATCAGAGCTTTGGCTCTTGGCAAAACTTAGCATATATTGTAAATTTATTTACAGAATCACTTTCGTTCGAGTTTAATCTCTTCCTTTTGACTCGATTTCCTTTGAACTTTGGAACGTTCCCTACGGTTTCAAAATTCATTCTTGTCCCTCTCTATTGATATTCTTTTGATTCTGGAGTATCCCATAACTCCACGTTGAATGATCTCTATAAGAATAGGCGATCCCGCCAATCTTTGAATGATTTGTAAAGGGGTGGAACTCCTTTACATTTAGCATTGATTCACCGAAGATTTCTATATCTTTGGTTTAGATGCCGCTATCTCTTGCGATCGAATGTTGGTTTTCTTGGAATTCCGCATCGATTTTGTTCCTGAAGTCACGGTTGATCCGGTTATGGTCGCCCGCGATTTATATAAGTATATTCATCTTCTATTTTGAAATTTAATTATCTCATTTTCGTTCGAACTTATCTTCGAATCAGAATCCTAATTGATTAGAGTCCCTCTAATTTGAATGTTTATCTTTGTTTTGAAATCCATTCTTGAATCATCCTTTTGAAAAATCGGGTTTATCCGTATTTTGGAAATTGTTTTATATATCGAAATTTTATAAGTATGATTATATTCTATATATAAAAGTGAAATGTTTTCGATAAGGATTATATATACCTTTTAAAAAAGATAAGAATTTGAATTTTTGAAAGGATTTGAATTTTGAAGTTATATAAGAAATTGATTTATATAAAAATGATTTATACCTAAAGGATTTTAAATTTGAAATTCAAGAATTGAACTCCGGTATTTTGAAATTGGTTTTTAGATTTTTGAAATATATAATTATAATATGATTTAAAAGTATTTTCCGAATAAGAAATGTTTCAAATGATTTTAATGAGTTTCGAATGATTTCGAAGAAATTTCAAAAGAAGTTTGAGAAAATAGAAGTCCAGAACTCACTTATGTCGCTGGAAAATAATTTCGGTGATGAGTGCACGCATCATCGACATTGATTTTCGAGTTTCATAGTGAGGGAGAGGCCACTTTAGTAGCATTGCTACACGAGTGATTCTGCGAAACCAATTTTGATTTCAAAAAAATTTTGAAGTATGATTTGATATTCGAAAGATATATGTAAATGTATGAACCGGTGTTCAGTCCTCGAGTTTTGGATTTGATATAACCCTTCTATTAAAATTGATTTACTGATTTGTGCTGAATTTCCAACTCTTGGATTGAAATATGATTTCTTCGACTATTTTGAAGGTTCAAGCACTTCCAAATCAAAGTTAACTTTTCAAAGCTAAAATTTTTGAAGGGTATGAATTATTTGATAAAGTATATAAATTTGTTTTGAATGTTTAAGTATGAAGTAATATGATTTAAATAAGTTGAAACTGTTTTGTTTAGTAAATGAATAAGGCTACTTTGAAATTTTCAAATATGAAATTTAGAATTGAAATGTTTTGGAAAGAATTTGATCTTCAAAATATTTTGAATAAAATTTAGTTTAAATGTTTTAACTTAGTAACATCTTTAGGAAACTATATATTTAACAAGTTGGAATAAATATATAAGTTGTACGTATGCTGTTTTATTCGCATAATTAATTTGATCCCAGTTTGAGTACACAAGTTCGAGGTGGATTACACCATTTCGTGTTAGGATTTTTCATTCGATTCTTGATGGCGAATATTTGATATGGATTTTGGGCTCGATTCTAGAATTCTCTATCATAGTATATGGCTATGCAAGGAGACTGATGGCTTCTAGTCGAGAAACCATATCGAAGTCCGCATTAGGGAAGTCGAATGGACAATACTAGTTCGAAAGCGAACTTGTGTGATCGAGCGAGCGATCAAACGTGATTCTGCGAAATGATGATGTATGTACATCTTATATTCTAATATCATTGATATATTTCATACAGCGAAATTTATTTTGAAAATTTGATCCTTATATAAGATGGACCCTATGTAAATATAAGATGATTTTGAAAACCATTGATTTTGGAAATGAATTGTTTGACTTAATTATATTGATTTGGAAATTTGGATTTATTTCCTAAATTTATTATTTTGGAAACTCTGGAACTAAAGATATTTAAATTGAGAAGAAATAATTTGGTGAAATTGTATATGATTTTGAAATTGAACTGATATTGAAACAAATTGGAATCTGAGAACCTTATGTTACTAAACACTTGATTTGGGAGTTGTCGAACTTATATAAAATTGATTTGTATGAGTATGAAATTGATTCGAAAACTATGGATTTGAAAAGGTACTCAATTTGGAAGTGAAATCTTATATAATTGAAGTCTATATAAGTATGATTTGATATACTTTTGATTTTGGAAAAGTATTTGATTTGAAAATTTAATCTTATATATAATGGATTTTATATAAGTACGATATTTGAAAGTGATTTGAAAAGGTACTATATGATACACATTTTCGAAGTAAAGATATGGAAAGTGCCTTCTGCTTGATATCCGATTTGTGGCCACATCTTGGATTCATTCTATCGATATTATTCTCTCTGATTTTTGGTTTTCCGGATATGATACTCGAGTGTCCTTCGAATTCCATGGCGTTACCCATGGTCTTACGAACTCGACTGCATAGCGAAATTCGTAAGGCAGTGATTGCTTAAAAGGTACGGATGTTTCCTGGGGGATCCAGGCGTAACCATTGTGTATCTGCGATCTATGGTCGTGTTAGTGGCGTAATCCGCAAGGCAGAGATTGCTTACGGGGTATGGATGTTTCCTGGGGGATCCAGGCGTAACCATTTTTATGTATCCTGCGGTCCACCGTTTTGTTGCATGGCGAAATTCGCAAGGCAGTGAATGCTTAAAGGGTACGGATGTTTCCTGGGGGACCCAGGCGTAACCATTGTGTATCTGCGATCCATGATTTGATTCGTTTTGTTTGGATTGTACTTTCCATATCTGTTTTTAAAAGTTTTTCCAGTATTTTCACTGGGTGTTGAAACAGGTCTACTAAGTACATGGAGAATTCTAGTTTTGCGCCTGATCAACGCACTACCAGAGTCTACAGGAACAAGGATAAACTTGTTAAGACATCGAGTTATAAAAGTATTTTCGAAGGTAAATTTGTTTCGTTATAAAGGCAATTTATTATAAAAGTATTTCAACAAAAGAAATTCTATATTAATATTTGAAATTGAAATTCTTATGGTTTGAATTGATTATTCGTGCCCGATATTATTCCTTGAATCTACCTTATCTGCTCAGCTTTATTTATTCATCTATATTCTGCTTTTCCAAATCCTCCTTCTTCTCCTTGTTGACTATATCCTTTTCAAGTATTGTTTATTATATACTATATGGTTTAATAAAAAAAATAGTGTTATAAATAGAAAATTTTAGTGTTAAATATTTTAGAAGTTATTTATTTAATAATACATATTTAAGGTAAATGATTATTGATTCATTATTAATATTTGAAAAGTATCTCAAAAAAAAAATTATGAATTATGGATTGAATGTTTTCAAATAGCTTCTTTGTAAATATAAGTAATGATATAAATAATTGTTTTCAAATAGCTTACATATAGTTATAAAGGTGTTATTTAAACCTATAAATGATACTTATAAAGGAAATAAGAGAATTTACAAATGGATTTTTGAAAAGTATTAAAGTATTAAAGATAATTGATTGCAAATGAAGTTTTCAAATGAATATTTCAAGTAAAATTTATATAGCTTTAAATTAATTGTTTAATCTTAACCTTCAATCTATTTTTCTTTCTGGTTGTTTCTATTCTTCTACCTCCTTCCTTTTCGGGGACGAAAAGTTTTGAGTGGGGGAGAGTGTAACGACCCGTAAATTTTAATAATTTTTATGACGTAATTAATTGAAATTTTGTGAAATTTTAAACAATAAAATTTGAAATTAAAAATTTATTATTTGAAATACGTCTATTTTTATATAGCAATTGGTAAATTTTCATCTGATAATATTGAAGTTTATTTTCCTGTGAAATTTCATTTCAAATCAAACCGGTTAATAACAGTGAATTTAAAAGTTTTCCGAAACCAAAATATGTCAACAGGAGAAAATTTATTCAGATCATTCTGAAACAGACTGCGAAATTCGTTTTTCCAAATTTGGACTTCTACTGCTCCGTTTATCTTAATTCTGGCAAAATAGCAGCATTTTCGGTACCGATTATCGACTTTTGGTCGGATGATCGTACCACTAATATCTGTATACCGTTTTGATCCTCTCATCGTGTTGATCTCAATGGTATATTTATTTCAGTATTTTAGGGTCCGGTACGCGACGGAAGTGATAAACGGTTCGTTGTAACGGTACCATAAATTTCTGACTTTACTCATTAATTCAGTTCAAATTTCTAACGTACTCTTCATACCATAATTAATTGTTTTAATTAATTTGCTGAATTAGAGGGTGACCATTTCCATCCCATGACCATTTCGAAAATCAGCGTGTAAATTTGTATACGTTATTCATTTTGAACGGTTCATCTTTTATTAACCTTTATAACTTCATACTCTTCATTCGTTCTTTCCTCTTCTTCAATTCTACCTGGCTGTCACTTCTCCTTCCTCCCATTTTTCTTTTGCAAAACTCTTCATCACTTTGCTTCCTCTCTGAAACTTCTCTTCCTTCCACCATCACAAAGGCATCGACCATGAGCCTCTTTGATCCTCAACTCGAAGCCAACATCACCACCGCCTGTGAAGTCCGACCACCTGACAGCCTTCTCTTCCGCATCCTGTCCCCTCACAGCCTTAGCCGATCACTGGCTGCTTCCTTCCACCTTCCTTTTTCTTCCCTGCCGATCACCACTCCACCTCATCACCATCCCCACTGACCGCGACTTCACCCCGAGCTTCAGCCAAGCCTACCGTACTTCCACTAGACGTCACGCCTTCCTCCTGCCAGTGCTCGCCGACCCATCAGCTTAGCCTACTTCTACACACGCTCGGCCATTCTCCTCACCCACTCCCCTCGCGTGAGCCTCTTCCCTTCTTCCCACTTCACCTTCCCACTCTCCCCGAACCACCAGCCTACCCAAAATCCCAGTGCACCCATCTCCACACACCCAGGCCTCGGCCTCTGCCCTCACGCACCTTTTCCTCTCCTCTAGCTTCACCCACAAATCTGCCGAGCTTCCTCCACCTTATAACAGCAGCGTGCCTCTTCTTTTGTTCACATGGAAGCTTGCATAAAGTATATGTGTATGTCAATATATATATATACACATGCGTCCTTGTATGCTCTGCATATGTCAGTATATATATACGTTGGTCATGTCTTCCTCTCCTGACATCTTTGAGTAGCCTTCTCTTCTTTGTAAAGGTTCGTGCATTTGTATTTCTTACATATATATAGTATAAAAGTTAGGTGTAAGGAGTATATATGTATTAGTTAAATAAAAATTGATATTTTGTATATAAAGTTTTCGCATGTTATATAAGAATTTTATTATATGTTGTTTATATAGATTTTTCTAATAATGATAGTATAATGTCAGTTTATAATATGTGAGTTTACACGTGTACTATATTTTTTTTGAGTTACGTATAAGAAGACGATAAACTGTTTTCGTACATATGAGTTTACTGAAGATCTGTGATTGTTTTAGATTCTATACATATATATTGCAATAAACTGTTTATATTGTTTTTTTTGATAAATACTGATTTTAAAATGTTAACTATATAAGTAATGTAAATTTATGCGAGTTTATATTAGTATCATATCAGTAAAAAAATAAAAAAATAAAAATGAGATTGGAATAATGTAGTTTGCTGGGGTTATATATGTATATACTATATACTTTATATGTGTTATACATTTTGATATAAGTTGAATAGTGGTATTTCCTGAGACCTATTTGCTACATATATAAATTTTCCAAGTTATTCTATTAAATATTAGAGGTATATATATAGTCTATATAAGATTCTGTTTTAAGTTATATGCACATACTTGTGATACGTTTATATATCTATATAAGTTTATAAAAAAAATATTTTGTATATGTATATATGTTGATTCTTATATATGTGTAAATCTAAAACAATGAATTTTGAAATACATACATATTAATATGTGTATATATATATAATTAATATAATATATTATATATGTTTGAATTCAGGATATGATTCTCATATATATAGTTTTATATAGCTATATAAAAGTCCACTTATACCATTTATCATCCTCGACCTAGTCCTGATTTATTCTTATCAAATTCCGTTAGCAGCTTTGCTCGTTGAATTCGTGTCGATTTTGTTTTGCTTGGATTCGTAATTCAAATTCAGCATCCGTATCAGTGTTTATCCGTGTCATCTTCTCGTTCGTCTCTAACCTCGAAAGGTGAGCAATCACTCACGATTAACATTCTTGTATTTATTAAATTTGACTTCAATTGAAACGACAATTGAAATATGATGCTGTAGTTATTTAAATTTTTATATATGCTATTATCTGTATATGTTCACCTGTGACCTCTGACACCAGTATCTAGTATTTATATGCCTGTTATTACTATTATCTGTATATGTTCACTTGTGACATCTGACACCAGTATCTGTTATTTATATTGATGATATATGCCTGTTGTTATATTTTATATTATCTGTTATCACTCTGCAAGTTCTCTGTTAGTATAGAATTCACTATGGGTTGAAATGATACATACCCGAACGGACTTTAGAATAGGAGAATTTCATTATGGGTTGAAATGATAAACCCAAACGATTTTCATTTGAATTGAAATTGAAATTTCGGGTCGAAATGATATCTACCCGTATCACTTAACCATATGATAAATATATATACAAACACCGTTGGTTCATATATATATAAATATTTTGAAATTGAATTCTATGGTTTTGGAAAGAAATATATGGTTTTATTAAATGTTGAGCCTTAAATTATTATATATAAATGGAAATGATTTATATAGATTTAATAATGATATTTAATTTAATTAAGATCGATTAAATACATATAATATGGTTGAGTATTTAAATTTATGTTCCAAATAGATTTTTGGTAAAAATTTGAAATAGTTAAGGTTGGGAAGATAATTTGAATTTAGTAAAGAATTTTATTTAAATTAAACCAATTTAAAACTTATAGAAATTGGGACTTAAGATATGATTTATAACTTGAGTTTGATTTAAATAATTTAATGAATATTTCTTGTTTAAAATAAATTTAAGGAAATATTTAGAAAATAAAACGAAATTTAAGGCTAGTTAAATGATATTGAAGTGAATATTCCCTGATTTAAATAATAATAAAGTTAAATCAAGTGCTATATGAAACGGTTAAACTTAACTTTAAAAATGTTGAATATTAAAGCTTTGAAATATATTGAAATTTAAATGGTATATTTAGAACTGAATTGAATTGATGAATTGAGCTTTGAATAAATTTGAATTTGGAATTTGAGTTAATTTAAATCGATTTGTGAGACTTGAGGAAATTATAAATACTTTACTTTTAAAATCATTTAATATATATACTATTTTGGAAAATAGATATATTTGAAATGAAAATGTGAAATTTGGGTTTTGAAGTAAATTTAATTGAAAGGACCACGGTGTTATAATGTATATTTCCACCTTGTAGATAGTTCTGAAGATCCTTAGAGGATGGTTATCCCAAACATCCTTTAAGTTACTTGTATTTCAGTTGATATTTCACTTAAGTTGGATTTATTTATATAAGAATGTTAATCCTGACTCGAGTGTTTTGTGTTTTGCTTTACGCTCGGGTCAGACCGAGTGATACAGCATTTGAGACTCACCTTTGGAGTTTGGAGCTTCCTTTGGAGATCCAACTATCGCCTCAGCTTTCAGCTCTTCTAGTTGATTTGTTCAGAGAAGTCATCTGTTGTATTGAAGACTTCACTGCATTTGAGATATTCTGTTGTATTTGTTTCTAACTCTGATGTTTATATAGTAGCTTCATGAACTACTATTTTATCTATTCCGTTGCGCATTATTGTATTACTCTGTGTCTGTGATTCTGTGATTGATTTATTTACTACATATGCTGAGTTTTGCCAAATTTTAAATTAACAATCTGATATTTTGAATTATTCAAGTCTGACATGTGTGGATTATTGTCGATTTGAATGGTCCAAAATAGCGGGTCGTTATAGGATTATGAGAGAAAATAGATACAAATAGATAGAAATATATAAATTACCTTAAATACGCATATAGTTGATTCTCTTCTCTTCTCCTTTTCATTTGATTTCTATTCTTCTTCGATTTGTATGAATATAGATATAAATATCTTATTTTTAGAAAGAAAGTGGAAAAGAAGAAATGGTAGAGCTTCATTGCTCTATTCAAAAAAATATGAGAAGAGATTGGGAATAGGCCTGAATTTATAGGCGCAAGAATCAACCTTAACCATCAGATCAAAATATATTAAATATGGGCGGTTGGGCCTAGACTAACCCTATCCACCACACATCCTTTCTAGGGTTAGACTAGCCCTGGTCGACCGTTCCAATATATGGGTCGACCTGTGGGCCCTAGATAATTAATATATAGACGTTAATTTATCCTAATAGAATTACTTCCGTTTCAAATTCGTTTTTCGTCCATAACTTCTTCGTTTGGACTTCGATCGCAAAACTCCAAATATAAAAGTTGCTTAAAGTTTCACCACAAACGCAGTGGTGCAAGGTTCGTGGTCAAATTCAATCATTTGCACAAATTCCTTTTTTGGAGCTAAATTAATTAACCAACAAATTAAATAATAAACGCCAAATTACGGGATGTTACACATAATCATTTCAGAGTTATAAAGCCTTCGTACTACTATCAGCTTAGACAGTTGTAACTGCTTGTCCTTACAATGTTGATTATATACATACATAAATACAGTGTAATGGAAATTAAAATAGTTAGATATATATGTGGAAGGCACCTGCTTGTTTCCATAAGCTTGAAGCATCCAAACTAATTCTTGCTTTCCTTAGCCTACTCAAAGGTGAGTACCCAAGGATTTTAGGTGGAAAATAAAAAAACATAGGTCAAAAATAAGTTTGGTATGAGGATCTAAAAATGCGAATAAATACATAATAGTGCCTTTGAGACCAATCGAATCATCAAAATGGTTTTCCCATCAAAGGAACTAAAAACAATTGATATTTACATTAGGTAATATATGGATGATGTTTAGGGTGTGAATATAAATAAGAAAGTAGTTGTGATGCTTATATTAATTACACCACAACAATATTAGAGTACATCTAAAACCGTTAAGGTGCATTCGTATATAGATTTTCCATTAGAGGTGGCCTCAGTACTTCGAGGCAGACCTTCATGACAAGGGTCAGAGATTCCCTTTCGAATGTAGTATATCTCTAGATAAAACATACTATAAGGTCAACATAGCTGGACCACCCTTGGTGTGTGATCCGAGTCATATCAACTCCTGCTAGCAACAATCGATAAGCATCTCTGGATATTGAATTGATATACCCTTGAGGTTAGCTAAACCCTCGGCCATGCCCCTTCTCTGTTTTCTGTCATTTCCCACTGGTGAGGATATGTTTGGCATCTCTCCACAAGCCTTACATCACTCAAAAAAGAGCTGAATCCTTTTAAGGATTCTAGCATAAATCGTCTATCAAATGCTAATGCTGACCTCTCCCTCGGACTCAACCTTAGGATAGACAGTTCAACTCTATAACACTTCCTCTCTGTTGCTTCCAAAACATAGAACTGTTATAATAGTTTTAAGTGGTATTCTGCAAGTAATCAATACTTATCCGATCCCGGACTCTTCAAAACTAATTAATGAATTTCCAGTCAACTAATTCTAGTTCTTTTAGAAATAAACGAACTATACCTAGGAATCCGTCCTGGGGAATCTCGTAAATATAGGTTCTTAAAGCAAGAGACTTTTTATACTAGTGAGTCCTCGGTGGGGGTCTCAAACCGTATGAACAACGGTGCTTTTCCATACTTCCTAAGTTATTTTTGGTCAAGTTTCAATTGTTGACAAATCGACTATCTAGTATGAATTTACTACATGTTCATTATCACATAAATACAACTCATCCCTTCTTCCAAAATATTATTATTTTACTTGAGTATGGAATGTTTCTAAAATGGTAAAAATATGTATACTAATTTATTTATAAATAAACTATACTTAATAGAATTTAAAACAGAATTAAAGAAGAGAAATGTACTAAAAACTCTTAAATACTTAAATAAAATATTTAACTAGTTTTACAAGTTAAACATATATAATACCTTTTAAAATATTTATAGATGAGTTAGAAATATCCTTTCAAAATATTACTTTAAAAATAATTACTTAACCTTGCTTTGAAACCTTTTTCTACTTTTCAAAATAAACATGTTTTATGTATAAATAAGAAACCTCTTACTTTAAAATTCCAAAATAAATAACTAAAATTATATTTAAACTCCAACTTCTTTTAAAATGCTTTAACATCATCATAAAAATCCTTTAAAAATATTTCATAAAAACATCTAAAGTAATTAACCTTTTTATACTTTACTAAAGGAAACAAGAATTTTCAAAGTGCATCCATAGCGACCATCACTATATAAACTTATACAACTTCGCCTTACAAATTCGATCGCTTTTCAACTTAGTTTCTGCTATCTTTTATACTACTATAAGTATAGAAAATTATCAAAGCATGATACATCATAATATCTCATAGATAGACCTTTAAAAGAAAGATAGAAGAGAAGAGATTCGAAGTGCGATTATAGCGACTATCGCTATATGGACCATTTCATATCAAACATAAATCAAAATTCATTCATTCAATTAAGCATTGTTAGCGCCAAAATTGGTCACTAACCCCCAAATCCAGATGAAAGCACCAAATACCAATCACAGCTCAGAGATAGAATGTATGTAGAGAGTAATAATGTGAAGAACAGTTAAAACTGAAATGAAAGCAGTAAAGAACAACAGATTTTATAGTGGTTCGGCTAACTCAGGCCTACGTCCACTCCAGAAGTTTGCTTTTTATTGCTGTAATAATCGATTACAGTTACAAAATGGCAGAGTTGCCTTAGCCTTAGAAAAGAGAAAGTAAGAGAGCAGAAAGAAGATCCCCTTTGACTGTGCCCCTGCCTCTCTATTTATAGACAAAGATGGGTTGGACTTCCCTGGTGGGCCTGGTAGCCGAGTACCTCAGCCCAAATGGAGTGGTCTCCATATGCCGAACCATAGATGCCGAACGCTGAATGCCGAACAAGGTGTGAATGCCGAACGATCTCCTCATGCCGAACGTTGGGAGGTGCGAGGTACCGAGGTATCGAGGTGCGAGGTACCATGATATGGAGGTGTGAGGTACCAAGATATGGAGGTGCGAGGTACCAAGATATGGAGGTGCGAGGTACTGAGGTGTGAGGTGCGAGGTGCAATGCCGAGCGAGGTGAGGTATGCCGAACGACCCATCCAATGCCGAACGCTCCCTGATGTCGAGCGCTCCATCCAATGCCGAACGATCCTTAGTGTCGAACCTCCATCATGCCTAACGTCTCCAGATGCCGAACGATCCATCCAATGCCAAACGTCTCCAGATGCCGAACGATCCATCCAATGCCGAACGCTACTGAATGACGAGTACTCCTGGAATGCCGAACCACTCATGTATGTTGAATGCTCTATGCATGCCGAGTACTCTTGAATGCTATTCGAACGTGAATAGTGAATGCCAGACGAACCATTTGTGCCGAACCTCCACCATGCCGAACCATGTTTAATGCCGAACCATGTTTCCTAGACCCAAATTATAGTTGATTCATCTTTATCCAATCATATTTCCATCTCCCAAGCACATTGCATCATTCATCCATCCAGTTGACTGTATCCATCGTACCCTGGCCTCGACGAACATGCAGTTGATTAAGTTAAACCCGTCTGTCCGCGATCTTGCCAAAAGGCGGGTTAACAAGCATAAAAAAATATCAACCATATATTAAAGAAGCATGGAAAGCATATATGTAACATAAATAAGCATGAACATAAATTGAAAGTAAGATAAAAGAATACAAGGATGTTAAAAGTGCTTATATAGCGATTATCGCTATACGAACACAACCATAACCTACTTTATTACATATGCTCAACCTATAGTCATGTCCACATCCAAATCATATACTATATGTCAATATGAAATTCCAATGCCTACAAGTCAATATGCAATTGTCCACAAGTTCATATGTTATGGTCTACAAGTCCAAAACAAAATTATTTTCGCATAAAATTCAACAACTATTTTGCCAAATGTTAATAATTTGCCAATTTTTTATAATATTTTTCCATTTTCTCTTTCAACTACATCAAATCAAATACTTGCCAAAGCATAACCAACACACAAATCCAAAGTGCTTTCCAAAGCACAAATCAAGTTCATAATTTAAACAACTTTAATATAGTTCATTCAAGCAAGAAAATAAAGATTATTATCATCTGAAAAGTGAGATAACTCACCTTTAAATCAAAGAACAAGCTAGCGCAACTTCAACTCAACTTAACTTCCTACCACTACCTTGCCAGCTTTCCAAAAACCACCCCCTTCTCCTTCAAAGCTAACGACCTATGCACCAATCCCCCTCGTTGCTCTCGGCCTAGCTCCTCCTTGTATTGTGGGCTCTAAATCTTCTAGCTTTGAGCTTATGAAAGGTGTTGCTATGTTACTATGTTTTCTACAAGAGTTTGAAGCAATTTCAAGTTGTTTTGAGGTGCTTTGAACTTACGATTTTTAGAATAGATGAGGATGAACTGTTATGGTTTTAAGTTGCTAAAATGTGTAAGCGATTTTCAAGAACCTAAGGTGCTCTTTTATAAGCATAGAAATGGTAAACATAGCCCTACACTCATCCCTCTATGGTCGGCTAAGGCTTAAGCCCACTTCCATGTGCATACATGGCACCTCATTCCTTTAGTTGTCAAGTGGTGATGTGTTCGCCAAGTGTCACAAACCTTGCCACTTTTTACATTTTCTCCATGCAAAATAACATGTAAGTGACCATGTATTATATGAGAGAATGAATAATTCTTGTGTGTTTATGGGTCTGTTTTTAGGTTTGTTCAGCGCATGCGATGTCCGCTTTTGTTTGTCCATTTATCTAAACAAAATTACGCGTTTGCTCAACTTGGTGCACTGATTATAATTCTACAAAGTTTATTTAAACTTTACACATTCAGACTTTTAACTGATTTAAATTACGGTCGTTTCATTTGAACCACTTGTATTGAGTAAAAAGCGGTTTATCGACAAAACGTTTTTTGGTCATATTATCGATATTTCTTTAAAGTATATATTTTTGGAAGCACATTTTAAAAACAAGTTTCCTAGCATTATTTATTTAAATTAATTTTTTAATAAGGTTATAAAATCATATTTTTAACATTTAAACATTTTTCAAAAATTCCGATATTCATAAATGAAGTGTTCGAAATTACGGGTCGCTGCAGGAAAAGTGTCCAGTCGATTGTTAGCTTCTTTTAGACGACTGGATGCGTGTAGCTTATGCTACAGACCTCCCAAGCTTTATTATTTTCCATTGTCTTTCTTCGTTTGTTTTCGACTGCATCTCTACTTCTCCAGTCGATGCGCCATCTTCTTTCGTGTGGAAATATTGTATCACCAACTCTAAAAATCTCCACTTTGATACTATGTTTCCATAAAGTTGCCCAAATTCCACCTACAATCGCAAGTTCCAAGCAATTTCCAATATCACTAGGGAAACAAATGTCTCTATCCCTAAAAGAATAAACTTAACCAACCTACAAAACCCTCTAATTATGCATGCCCTCTAATCAAACATACATATCATCACTGAATTAGAAACGTTTGTATTACCATAAAAGCCTCCACCCAGACTTTGCGGCTTTTCATTGACGTCTCATCATTGATTCAAACTAATTTTCCTTTCTAACACCACTTTGAGAACTCTCTTCATTCTCCATCGTTTTTCCAAGCAGTATACATGTGTTAATGCATTTCCGTTTTGCATGCAACATCTTTCTGTTACCCTTCTAAATCCTTGTAACTCCATCTCGAATTGAATAGTTGTAGATTTTTTCTTACAACTATCCTACAAAAATATGATTCTTCTTAATTTCTAAGGCATGCCTAACTCCCATAAGCTTCACCCCGCTTCCATCATACATTTTCAATCTAACTAAACCTATGCTTTTAATATGCAAGTCTCCACCATTAGCAGATTGCACCTTGTTTTCTTCTTCATTATAATCAATGAATGCTCCATTTTGGTTTCATATATAGAAATGTGCTCCCTAATCAAGTAGTCGCTCATTTCCTTTTCTTCGATCAGCACAGAGCACATCATTACTAATACCAAAATTAACCTTATCATCGCTGCCTTCCTCAAGCTTGTTTTTTCCTTCCTCTAATGCTTTCGTCTTCTCTTTATCCCTTTTTAGCTTGTTGCAAAATCTCAGTAGATGACCTGGTTTTTCATAGTTATAAAAGATGAAATCTCTTTCCATATTTAATCGGTTTGATCACTTTCCATGTTTGAAGGGTTATCCCTCCTTGCAAGATGCACATCTTCAATTGGATTCCCTTTTCCCTTTCTTCATTACATTTTCTTCCATTAGGTTCAACCTACGCATCTTCTTATTAAGAAGGCTACAAACCACCGATCTCATTAGAACAACTCTATCAGAATTGAGTTATTTAATGCAGCCATAAGTGTTTCTCAACTATCCGGCAATGAACTCATCAAAATCAAGGATTGTGTCTTATCATCAACCTTGTAATTCATGATCGCAATTGATTCACATTTTCTTGAAAGTGATTAATATGTTCCATAATCTTCTCAAAAGAAGAGCCTTGTTTGTTACATAGTTCTTCACAAAAATTCCTACCAATTTCTTCTAAATTTCATAGGAACGTGTCTCATTTGCAAAAATATAAAACATCATATTCTCCAAAAAGAACTGAATAGCCACAACAACCTTCTTATCCATAATTTCCCTCTTTGCTTCAGTCATACCATTAGGTTTCATCCATTTGTTCTCCAATAATTGATGAAGATCATTGAGGTATAGAAAATTCTCCATCTTTGCCTTCTATAACTCCAAATTTATCTCATTAACTTTTTCAACAGTTATCTTCTCCATAACCAAACTCTCTTAGAAAAATTTACGTAGTAGGCTCTGATAGCAACCGTTAGGGTTATTCTAAGGATCCTTACAAATTTAGATTTGAGACAAGAATGAAGAAAAAGCAATAGGCAAATAAATTCCTTCAAGTAAAACTTTATTAATTAACCAAAAGATAACGGAGAAAATCCCTAAAAGTTGAGAACAAATCTCAACCCCCAATACCCTAATAAAATAACTCTTTTCCTCACATATTACAATGAACCCCATACAAACCTATTTATAGAAGTCTAAAGTAATCCTAGTCGTTAGAAAAAATATATGAAAAGATCAATGGTGGAAAATACAAAGTACCCTAAAAATGACAAAATTCCTCGGTATTCCAAACTCAAAGTTGCTACAGGTTTCCCGATCCAATCAAATGAATTCTCAATAGTCGACTAGTACTAATCGACTGAAAGAGTGACCAATCGACTGGAAGCACAAATGTGCTCTCCGATCAAAAATAGCATAAAATCCAATCAATTAAAAGATCTACGAGTTGATTGGAATTGTATCCTATGACGATCCACTATTTTTGACATCTAAAATCAATGACAAACACCATCAATATATGCTTGTGCACTAATCTAAAACATTAAAAATAGTGGATCATGGGTTTTAATTTTCATAATCTAAGAACAACATAGACAAAAGGAGAAAAACCTCACATTATTATAAAAGTAAGAATACACATGAGTCTCAACAATTTAAATATCATACAGATTTTACCAATTACATCACATTCATATTTTCCAATACATTTACCATCATTAATCAATAGTATTATAACTGTGGTGTAAAAAAGATATACTAAGCCAAGAATTTTGCACATATAACCTATTTGTCGACCTTTGCTCCATTCTTTGATCCTACTTGTGACTGTATGATTGCATGGAAAAAAAGAAAATATATATTTCAAATATGTTTGGACTTCGCCTAACCCTATACGCTCCGGCCAAATGCTTGAGAGCTATTACATAAGAAAAGACTGTCTACATACCATTTTTAAGGGATCAAGCCCACGTAATTCTATTTCTTACTCTTCTTCTACATCCAAATACTTATTAGTATTTGACAACCATAATATATATGCAACAAACACAAATGGTACAAGAGAAAAAAATACTCATACTCATCCATCACAACAAATCATTTTATGAGGCAACAATAATAATAGTACACAGACATCAAACATCAACAATACTCAATGACAACCCCAATTCATCAAATAAGAAAATAACACAAATATACTTACAAACATACTATTCATCAACTAAGTAATGCATCATCAATGTAAGTAAAAGTCATCAAATGTGCACTATTCATCCCACAGTAGTGACACCATATTAGTCACCAAATATGTACTAATCTAATCAATGTTAGTATCACAACATAAATCATCCAATAACCATAATAAACTACATATCATCCGGTAGCAGTAATGGTAGAATACCACACATTCATCAAAATGTGATATCATCATAAACTATCAAATATATGTGATAATTACAATCAATAATTAACCACACATTCTACAACCATCTGAATAATATATTTATGACCATTATTCTCTTAGGTATAAAATCATTTTATTATTGTTTAAAAGCTCCATTTATTTATTGCGTCACGAAACAATAATACTTTTTTTAAACGATAATATACTCTTAAAACCCTTTATTGTACTTTCGTCTCTTCAAATACCTTAAAATATTATTTTTGAAATCAAAAGTAGTAATCTGCCTCAAATTACTTTTCAAAGAAATAATATTATTATTTCATGTCAAAATAATTATATGTTTGAGATTAATATAATAGTTTTCAAAACCTATTTATTTCAAAAGTAATAATATTTTATTTTAAATTCCCAAAGCTACTTTATATTTCTATCCATCCAAAAATAGTAATTTTGTAACCAAAAACACATTTGGAACATACTTTACTGCCACTATTATTATTTCGACAATATCATCTATTATATTACTCCATTAGTAATAATATTATTTTTCAATAAATAGCTAAAAATTCATTATATTATCACTTACTCAAAATAGTGTAATTTTCATAAAACCATATCATTATTTTTGAAATCCACTTTATTTTCTAAATAATGATAATCAACATTCAAATTCAATTTAAAATATATTTTCCATTATTATTTGTGAATTTCCACAGGAATTCAAAAAACATAACCTTATTAAATTTCTCCTTTAAATTTATTTAATCCATTAAATCAATGTTATTTACAAACATCATCCAAAATTAGTAACCTTATTTATCATTTCATTATCTAATTTTCTCATTATTATCCATTTTATTCTAATTAACCATCTTCTAATTTTGAACAAAAATTAATTATAATTAAATACCTAAAATTATTACAATCAACAATAACTATCCAATTGAGGCACAACACATTCAAAGTATTATAATAACAAAATATTCATCCATAGAATAAAATATATATCAATAAATATAAATTTCCATTGATAGATGCGTATTTTATATTTTAAAATTAAATTAATTAATTTAAATAAACCATACCAACAATCTTTAACAAACAGCCTCCAAACTCAGCAAACTCAATGTTAAATTGTTTGGAATTTCACCGCGAGTCCAATAGAAGAAACGACAGGTGAATCAATGTTCGTATGTGAAAGATATGGAGGTTAGAAGTTTTAGGGTTTAATTTGCAATTAAATAAATTAGAGGGGCTAATTAGAAAAAAGAAAATATACCATAGCCTCCTCTCCCCCCTCCCACATAACGCAAACTCTGCCCATGTTCATCCTGGCGTTGCCGCCGCATGGAACCACCAGACACGGATCTGACACCGCCATTGGAGCCGCCGCCCCGTCTTCACCCTCGTCGAGCTCGTGACCATACCACGCCTGGAAGTCTATAGGATCTTTATAAATAATGCAACTTATATATATATGTGTGTGTGTATTACTAAGTATGATAAGCAGAGTATAATAATTGAATGTAAGATCAATAATAGAAACGATCACACCAGATATTTTATACTGGTTTGGATCTTCTGTCCTACGTCAAGTCCCGAAGCTCCCCTTCGGTGTTTCCTTTAACCAATTAACCCTCGCTTCGTCCAGAGGAATAGGCTAATACAAAAGTATATCTCAAACAATCTTGTGTTCCAAATAATACGATAGTACAATTCTTCCTATGATCTCCTTTGAGTATATGAATGTGAATGCTTTGAGTTGTAGGAAGTTGTTTAACCAAAATTATATTTTGGTTATGATAGATTGAGAGTATGTAAGCAATGTATGCACAAGAGAGTAATAAGAAATCAATAGATTTAATTAATTCAATTCAGTTTCCTAGATTTTTTAATCTCAATCATTGTAGTATTTATAGATTTAAAGATATACAGATGAAGAGTTATTGCTGTTAAATAAGGTCTATTCATCTTAATGGCTGCAACCTTTCAATGAAGAGTTGATTTATTCGTTCAACAGAAGTGTCTATTCAGAGTTGTGCAGTTTTTCAGATGATAGACGTATGTGGCTTCAGGAAAGAATTTCCCAAAATTATTCATAGACGTCTATGGATTTCCACAAACATCTATGGCTGTTATTTTCAGACTATAAGTTTTTAATGCCACTTTTGAATGTTTTTTATGCCGATTTTGTGTATATGAATTCGTGTATGCATATATACTCAAGGAGACCTTATAATATTTATCTAAGACTCTTAATACACTAGTATAACCTTACTAATCATAGCATGGTCCATAAATCTCTGTTTGTCTTCAAGTCCTGATATCTTTGAGCATGACGATCTCTTGTAGTATATACTTGTAATCTTGATACGATATATAATATATGTGATTGTATAGTTGTTGTAATCGAAACCAAAGAATGGAGGTTCTAACATTCTTCCCCTTTTGATGATGATAACTATACAATCTTTAGTCATGATAAAACAAATCCCTCATAATTTAATCTCCCTATATGCATATTTCTCCCCCTTTGTCATTATTAAAAAATAAAATAAGAGGAACATAAACATATAGACACAAAAAATGAGATAGATAAACATGAATAACCTATAGATAGATCATACATAAACACGAATAACATAATTGAACAATAAACCAACCTGAGTGTAACAATAAACAAATAGGAGTTCAAACATTATTTTCCCCCTAAGTTAATACTCCCCCTGTCGATATGGTTGTATAGTTATTCTCTCCCTTTGTCATCGACAAAAAAGAAATATATATCAGTAGGAGTAATATGAATGATTATATGGGTAGAATTCTCTAATATAAATTCATAGGTGTACAAAATATTAAAAAATTGTGTTTAAGATTTTAAAAACCATACCACTTAGCACAATTTTAATCATCACATATCATACCCACATTGAAAATTTGAGCATCATATTTGTGGCTTCATTTCCATAAGTATTAGAAAATTTAAAATATATCTCCCCCTTTATATGTGGTGTACCTACAAAAAATATGTTCTGGTACCCACTTTCTATTTTAGGGTCCGGGGGTTAGGTCTTGGGAAGCCATACCCATTTAGGTGTGGTTGAACCTTTATAAATTTAGTTTTCATTAAAATTTACATTTTTATAATAGTTGCTAATATAAATTAGTTTATCATGATCAATCGTATTAGCTGGAATCCATATTCTAACACTATTAGTCATTAGTTTAGTACTTGAAAAATATTTTCTATCATTTCTACACAAAGTATTATTATGACTGTAAGTGGTTTTAGGACTATCTTGTTTACTAGTACTAGCACTAAAATTAGTATACATGAATGCATATCTAGTACTATATTAACTTTTAGTTTGTTTATAGCCTAAACTGCGGGAAGATAAGATATCTTTACCTTTGTTAAAACTTACGATTTTTTTATTTAATCTTTCAAATTTTGCTTTAGAATCACAAACTTCTTTTTGCAAAATATTGCTATTATCTATTAAAATCATACATTCTTTAGATAATTTTAAATTCTTTTTAATTATTTTATTCTCCTTTTCAAGAGACAAAATTAAAGAGCTAGAATTATTTAAAGAATTTTTCAAAATTTTTTTTTTTATTTTGCAAAACATCTATTTCCTTCAAAAGATCATTACCTTTAGCTTCTAATTTCTCATTTTATTTTTTTTTGTAAAACAAGTTCTTCTGCCATATTTTCAAATAATTTAGTTTGCTTTACCAAAAATTTATTTTCCTCTTTTAAATTGGAAATTTCTTGCTTACAATTTATTAACTTAGCTAATGCAATTCTATTAACTTTATTCAAAGTTTTACAATCTTTTAATAATTCATCATGTGCTAACAAAAGATCTTTATATAAAGAATCTAAGCATACCGATTATGATCTGAGTTTAACCATAAAGCATTCGCTTGTTTGCTCCTTTGATTCTTCTTTATTGCTCTTCCTCTTTCTATTGCCTTAACTAGATCTCTTTATAGCCATTTTTACTAGGATGTTGTTACGATCTCTAGAAATCCAGGCTCTGAAACCAATTGAAAGTCTATAGGATCTTTATAAATAATGCAACTTATATATATGTGTGTGTGTTACTAACTATGATAATCAGAGTATAATAATTGAATGTAAGATAAATAATAGAAACGATCACACTAGATATTTTATACTGGTTCAGACCTTCCATCCTATGTCCAGTCCCGAAGTTCCCCTTCGGTATTTCCTTTAACCAACTAACCCTCACTTTGCCCATAGGAATAGGCTAATACAAAAGTATATATCAGATAATCTTGTGTTCCAAATAACACGGATTTTGACTGATAGTACAAATCTTCCTATGATCTTCTTTGAGTATGTGAATATGAATGCTTTGAGTTGTAGGAAGTGTTTTAACCAAAATTATATTTTGATTATGATAGATTGAGAGTATGTAAGTAATGTATGCACAAGAGAGTAATAAGAAATCAATAGATTCAATTAATTCAATTCAAATTCCTTGATCTTTCAATCTCAATCATTGTAGTTTTATAGATTTAAAGAGATGCAGATGAAGAGTTGTTACTATTAGATAAGGTCTATTCATTTTAATGGCTGCAACCTTTCAATGAAGAGTTGATTTCTATTCATTCAACAGAAGTGTCTATTCACAATTGTGCAGTTTTTCAGATGATAGACGTCTATGGAAATCAACAGACGTCTGTGACTTCAGGGAAGAATTTCCCAAAATTATTCACAGACGTCTGTGGATTTCCACAGACGTCTGTGGCTGGCATTTTCAGACTATAAATTTTTAATGCTACTTTTGAATGTTTTTAATGTCGATTTTGTGTATATGAATTCATGTGTGCATATATACTCAAGAAGACCTTACAATATTTATCTAAGACTCTTAATACACTAGTATAACCTTACTAATCATAGCATGGTCCATAAATCTCTGTTTATCTTCGAGTCCTGATATCTTTGAGCATGACGATCTCTTGCAGTATATACCTGTAATATTGATACAATATATAATATATGTGATCGTATAGTTGTTGTCATTGAAACCATATAATGGAGGTTCTAACAACGCCACCTCCTTCGCCATCGATGATGAAATTCAATTTATTCATTAGCAATTTCTGGCCTATTTGACACCTTGTTTAATGATCCAACAGATGGGATATGCAAGGGATACGCACAGACCTCAAAATTTATTTAGTTAGCTATTTGTTTGTCGGAGGTGGGCTAGTTAACCCTCAGATGAGTCTTTGAGATGCGTTAGTAATCCGGAATTATATTGTAAAGCCGTATTTATGGGTCATCGGTTTCTGTAGTTAGAGCCGATTGACTAGCAATTACGTTACGAAGGGCCTACTTCACGGTTGAGGTATTAAACGGCTGTTGGGTCTGCATTAAGTGGTCGGAGCTTTTGGATAGTACAACATTTAGATATATATATATATGTATGTATGTATGTATGTATGTATGTATATGTATGTATGTATGTATGTATGTATGTATGTATGTATGTACACAAACATATATATGCAGAGTTATACCTCGAAGGAGGTTTGGCATGTCGTACATGCACATAGAATAAAACAGATTAGCCGTGAATAATAGACATAACACTTAAATGGAAATCGATTGATATAAATAAGTGTTATGGGTAAAGTGTGCAACTTCCTAGTCACCAGAACGTTGTTTTGACCCCCTACTCATTACAAGCCACAAGATAAATTAGAGAGATGGGTTACTGGAGCAAGACGGGAATGGTAGATAGAGAAGTCTTCTTGTTCATGCTCAGCACTAACTAGACAATTAAATATCCAAGGAATACTATTGATTCCAAGGTAGTAGCCTCAGTCAATATTTATGTTCAATTATATTTTTCTATTCCACTATGAGTTTAGATTGATAGAATCTGATATACTTATGTTTATTGTAAGTTACCAAAACCAACGATCCATGTCCTAATGGACTTGGGTTTCAATTTAGTTGAAATTCAAGATCATTTAGGTGTAGGGTATTACAGAGAGGACACTGGTGATGCTATGGACAGAATGATGGGTGGCAGGTAATGTTTGGCTGCATACTAGATGACGAGGTGATGATTAGCTTTTTATATTCACTCGAGATACCACATTACAAGTATCTAGACATGTTTGAGGAGGTGACTGGACTTCTACCACACAAAAAAATAGAGTTCTGTATTGATTTAGTAAAGGATGCTAGACCTATAGTTATGCCTTTAGGGAGGATGGAACCTAGAGAGCAAAGAGAGCTCGAGGTGGAAGTTAATGACCTATTAAGGAAGAGATTCATTTGCAGCAGTATTTTCGAGTGGGGAGGCCTATAATATTTGCCATGAAGACGGATAGTTCCCTTAGACTATGTCTCAATTACCGTGAGCTAAATAAGGTGACGAAGAAGAACAAGTATCTACTCCCACATATTGATGACTTAACAAGTCCATGGTGCTTGAGTGTTCTTTCAGTTGGATCATGCGACGTGATTTCACCAACTCAGAGTGGCGAAGGAGAGTATGCAAAGTACAGTGTATTGTATGTCATCTGAATTTCATGAGTAGTTGGTTATGTCATTCGGGCTGACCATGCACCGAAATAGTTTATTGATCTCATGATCTATGTTTTAATGGATCAACTAAATAAACATGTGCTTGTGTTCGTTGATGATATTCTTGTCTTTTCATGAATGTAAGAGGAACACTAGATGCATTTGAAGATTGCGCTTGAGGAGTTGAGGAAGCACGATTGAAAGCGAAAATTTTAAAGCGTCACTTCTGGAGGTGGGAAGTGCGATATTTGGGCCATTTTGTTTGTGAATAGGGAATTGCATAGATCTTAAGAAATTTGCAGCCGTCCAAGTTGGGAAAGACCCAAATATGCTAAAGATGTAAGGAGTTTCTTGAGATTAACTAGATATTATAGACGATTCATCCAGGATGTCTTCGAGATAGCAGCACCATTGACTCATTTGACGAAGAAGAATCATAATTTTGCTTGGGATGTGAAGTGTGAGCATGCATTCATGACTCAGAAAAAGTGATTAACGAGTGCACCAGTATTGACCATTGTGAGCGAGAATGAAGAGATGATGGTATACACCAATGTTTGTGGTACTTGATTAGTGCTGATGTAGAAGGGTAAGGTTGTTGCATATGCTAGTCGATGGTCGAAGTTGCATGAAAGTAAATACTCTACCCATGATTTAGAGTAAGCAACGATTGTGTTTTCATTGAAAATTTAAAGGCACTATCTCTTAGGAGAGAATTTTGAGTAGTTCATCGACCATAAATTGCTGATGTACCTCCTTTTGTTGAAGGATCTTAACCTTTGCCAACAGCGATGGTTAAAGTTCCCAGCCTCTTATGATTTTGAAATTTCCTATACGTTAAGAAAGGGAAACACAGTTGCTGATGCTTTAAGTAGGAGACATTCTAGCTTAGGAGATATGTTCCAAGAGTGGGCACGGTTAGAGTACATTGTTGGTTAAGATTTTAGATCGAAGTGCGTGTTAGAGCCAGATGTATTGGCAAGCTTGACCATCAGACCTACTCTGATAGAGTGGACCAGTACTGGTCAAAGATGTGATGCTAGACTGATCAAGATCCTTACTAAGTTAGAGGGTGGAATAGAGTCAGAAAAGATAATGCAGTATGGACTTGGTCGAGGTGGCGGCTCCGTAAGGATGGGATATTGTGTGTACCTAAATATTGATGGGTTGATGGATGAGGTTCTACATGAGTGCCATCATTCGAGATTGGCTACACATCATGGAGGCAATAAAATTCATGGAGATATGAAGAAGTCGTTTTATTGGGAAAGGATGAAGAAGGACGTTGGGACATTCATCCCGAAGTGTATGAACCGCCAGTTAGTAAAGGCGGAGTAGAAGAAGCCTAGTGGTTTGCTGCAACCGTGAGAAGTACCTAGTGAAAGCTGGAACAAGTGTCGATGGACATCATCAATGGACCACCACAGACTAGAGGAAGGTACGATAACATTTGGGTCATAGTCGATCGATTGACCAAAAGTGTTATATTTATACATGTTAAGTCGAGTAATATGACAACCAATTTGGCCTAGTTTTACGTGAAGTAGGTTATGATTCCATGTTGTGTTGAAGAGCACTAGTTTTACGTGAAGTAGGTTATGACAACTGTTAACTCGAGTAACTTTTGATAGGAGCCATATTAGGGTTTAAAACCACTTCAATGTGAAAGATATGATAGTTTCCCTTTTCGTAGAGTTGTCATAATAGTCTTTTGAACTTATCGTTTAAGAGATATAGCCATTTGAAGTTTGATAGCTCTTGGGCCAATAGGTTAAGCTTAGATTTGATCCAAAAATCTATTTCGTGGCTATGGTATAACCAACTGATATGACAACCGCCTAATCACTTTTCTCTATTCCCAAGATAGCTCTGACCCCATTAATCTTCTTCTTAGTCAAAAAGCAACCTTTTTCTTCACGTTAATTAGTTAAATCACATCATTATAGGATAATTGGTGAAGGGATTGATGGATATACTATTTCGACACCTTGGAGAATGTGAAGATCACTATTCATTTTGGATTCACTTGGATGTGAGAAATGCGGATTACAGATCTTAAGGCTAGAATTAACACTAGAGGGGGGGTGAATAGTGTTTTAAGGAATTACTAATTAATTCTTTTTGAGTTTATATTAATTTGAACACAAATGTAAGCAATATTTAGACACAGATATGATCACAGAATCAAACACAGATGCAAATATAAAGTAAAAGCAATAAAGGAAAGAACATACCAGATTTTATATTGGTTCGGAGTTACCCTACATCCAGTCCCGCAACACAAGTACGGATTTCCTTTCAAAATCAATTCTTACAATTACACCATCGATTTCAAGGCCACGAGGTACACCACTCCAGAATCACAATCCTCTGGATAGAGATACTTGATTTTACGGGCAACAAGTTCACCCAATTGATTTCCTAGGCTACAATCACACCTTCTCTCACTTGATTGATTTTCCATGCTACAATCACACCTTTTCTCGCTCGATTGATTACAAAGAAGCCTATAACTTTGAATAGCACTGGGATCTTGTTGAGATAGTGATAGAGAATCAAACCAGAGATGATCTAGTTAGATTCAATGGAGATTTCGGCAGAGTAATAATAAAAATATATATAAAGAAATGTGGAAGAAGAAGAGAAGTGAAATCAGAAAATTATGAATATAAATTCGTTTAAAACATCCCCTATTTATAGTAGAACAACAGCCATGTCCATTCGGGAAAGGATATGACGAATAGACACTTCTTTTGAAATTCAAACTTTTGAAATAAACTGTCATCATGTCGACATGGGTACCTAGGGGTTATCGACATGCCTAAGGTATTTTTGATAATTTGTTTTTCTTTTGAAAATAACTTCTATCTTATATTAAAACTATTCTAAACTTTGTAAATATACTATAGTTAAAATACATAAATAAGTATAGAGAATAATATTTTGGTATATATAAAATTTGACTATAATTTCATATTTAAATCTTAAATATAAATATTAAAAGTTAAGTACATTATAATTAAAGATAGTTTAAAACCAAGGATAATTTTGATATTGAAAATAAAGATTATTTTGAAGCTAAAAGTATTTAAAACCAGGATAGATGTTTTTGATTTAAAAAGGAAGATTTTGAAATCATTTTGAAAACAAGATATAATATTGTAAAACATTTGAATAAAATTTAGTGGATACAAAACGATGTTCCACTAGATTTTTCGTAGGTTCCATCCTACTTAGGGTTCCATCCCTTTAACAGGCTCGAAATGGATTCCATTCCACGAATAAAATGGATTTTAAGATGTCAGTGCTTTTCTAGAAGTTTTAACATAATTCTAGACTCGATACTTGTCTTGTACTATTGAAATCTTGAACTCTTGATATCTTGATACTCATGAGTTTTGAATCTTGATGTCTCCAATCTTGAGTCTCTATACTGTACAGTCTTCATTCTCAATACCTGCATGTTTATATCCTGCATATACATATATATATATATATCTAAACTATAATGTTAGTATTTATATTTTATAACAAGTCCTAAGGTTGTTGTCATCAAAACCATTCTTTTCAAGGACTAAAAATCTCCCCCTTTTTGATGATGACAACCTTTGTTTATAAAATATTACTTCTATCCTAATAACTCTCTAATAACTCCCCCTAAAACTAATAACTCCTGCTTAATCTATGCCTAACTATCCTATTTTATACTTCTCCCCCTTTGTCATCAACAAAAACAAACTAACTCCAAACTATATAACTCCCCCTTAATCTAATACTGTATTATATGTGATTATAATGATAATGTTATCATAAATAATCAATACTTAATTCTGAATCTAAAACTTAGCCCTTAATAACTAACTCTCCTAACGAAGAATCCATATATGATAATGTGATAATCACAAATCATTTATTAATTATATAATGTTATATTTACATTTGTGTAGAAAACATAAGTAAGATTATATACAAATAAGAAAGAACGAAAAGAAACTAATGTGTATTCTTGACAATGGGAGATCTATGAATCGAGCAATTTGGGTAATGGAAACAGAAATTTCCATTTTGTTCGACTAGATTTCCATCCTTGTCAAAGCACACTTCGCCAACGCAAACAACTTTGTCGTCATCTTCAACGTGCTCTTCGTCCATGAGGGCTTCTTCTTCTTCTTCCTCGCTGTCCTCTTGCACTTGAACACCTCAAGATTCTTCATCGATCAAGATGGGATTGGCGTGATTGTCCATTAGAAACTTTTGCAAGTTTCTAAGGATTTTGCCTTGCCGTCCTTGTTCTTTGGCCATTCTGATTTGCACCACTTGAATTTCAGTCATAAGTTGCAGTGCATCCTTCAAGGAATCTTCCATTTTCATCACCCGTGCAAGCATAGTACGTTGAAATGGTCCGGTTGAAGGAGAAGGGAACGAAAAGGTTGAATTTTTGTTTGATTTGGAGAAGGAGGCCATTGTTTTAATTTTTTAAAGGTTAGAATCAGAGAAAGAACAGAAGGAATGAACAAAATTTCAAAATAGGAAGAATATATAACCATTCATTTTGAATTTTGGTGGGAAAAAACTTAAATTAAAAAATACGTTGTATGTCGACAGGGGTGTAGGGGGGATGTCGACATGGTACTTGTAGTTTTGCTTATTTGATTTATTTTAATTTAATTTTAATTATTGTTGTTATATATTTATATTTTATATTTCAGTTATTGAACAAATACCTAATTCTCTTCTTAATTTAGTAAATATAGATTCATTTAAGGGTTTTGTTAAGATATCAGCAATTTGATTCTCGGAATTAATATAATCGAGAGAAATTACTTCTTTACTTATATTATCTCTGATAAAATGATGTCTGATATCAATATGTTTAGTTCGAGCATGATGAGTAGGATTTTTGGATAAATTTATTGCACTAGTATTATCACAGTAAATTGGTGATTTTGAGATATTTAAACCAAAATCTATTTAAACCAAAATATTTTAAAGTCTGTTGCATATATATTACTTGAGAACAAGCCAAAGCAGCAGAAATATACTCTGCTTCGGTTGTTGATAAAGAAACTGTGTTTTGCTTTTTACTAAACCAGGAAACCAGAGAATGCCCCAAAATGTGACAAGTTTCACTTGTACTTTTTTGGTCTGATTTACAACCAGCATAGTCAGCATCACAGTAAGATATTAATTCAAAAGAGTCATTTTTAGGATAAAATAAGCCATAATCATTGGTGTGTTTAATGTATCTTATGATACGTTTTACAGCTTTTAAGTGGGTCTCTTTAGGTTGGGATTGATATCTTGCACAGAGACAAACACTATGCATGATATCAGGTCTAGTAGCAATGATATAGAGTAGTGATCCAATCATTCCTCTATATAATTTTTTATCTACATCTTTCGAGAGATCTTCTTTACTTAGGTACTCATTGGTTGCCATGGGAGTGGGTTTTCCACTTGCAGTAGTCAAACCAAATTTACTAACTAGGTCTTTAGCATATTTTTCTTGACTAATAAAGATACCATTATCTAATTGTTTTATTTGCAATCCTAGAAAGAAGTTTAATTCACCCATATGACTCATTTCAAACTCTTTTGTCATTATTTCGGAAAATTCTTTATTCATTTCAAAATTAGTTGAACCGAAAATGATATCATCTACGTAAACTTGTACTAGTTGAATATCAGTCTTATTTCTTTTAATAAAAAGAGTATTATCTACTTTACTAATTTCAAAGTTTGATTGTAATAAGTAAGATCTTAGTCTATCATACCAGGCTCTAGGAGCTTGTTTTAGACCATATAGAGCTTTCTTAAGTTTGTAAACATGATCTGGTAATTTTTCATCTTCAAAAAGTGGTGGTTGTTCAACATATACTTCTTCTTTTACAAATCCATTTAAAAAGGCACTTTTAACATCCATTTGAAATAATTTGAAATTATTATGATTTGCGAAAGCAAGTAGAATCCTAATTGCTTCTAATCTTGCTACGGGAGAAAATGTTTCATCACAATCTATTCCTTCTTCTTGACAATAACCTTGAGCGACTAACTAGGCTTTATTTCTAACGACCTCACCTTATTCATTCATTTATTTTTATAAACCCATTTTGTTCCAATTATAGTTTTATTTTTAGGTCTAGGAACAAGTTCCCAAACATCATTTGTAGTGAATTGATTTAGTTCTTCTTGCATAGCGAAAATCCATGAATCATCAGTTGATGCTTCTTTTGGAATTTTGGGTTCAATAGTTGATATAAAGGCTATATTGCTCATTTTACTTAGTTGATTTCTAGTTGTAACAACAGATTGCATATCTCCTAGTATATTTTCTATAGGATGATCTTTTAAAAGTTTAATCCTTTTATTAGGATGATTAATTTCATTATTAGTTTCAGTTGACTCTTGATTTTGTGTAATTAAATCCTCTTCATCATTTGTATCTTCAAAAATTTTGAGATTTTCATCGAATGAAACATGCATTGTTTCTTCGATGGTGTTAGTTCTTAAATTAAACACTCTGTATGCTTTACTTCTATTAGAATATTCGATAAAGATACCTTTGTCGGATTTAGGATCAAATTTATCTAAGTTATCTTTTGTATTTAAAATAAAACATTTACTTCCAAAAATTCTAAAATAAGATACCTTAGGTTTCTTTCCGTGAAGGAGTTCATAAGATGTCTTATCAGTTAAAGGTCTAATTAAAATTCTATTTAAAATATAACAGGCGGTAGCAACTGCTTCTGCCCAAAAAATTTTTGGTAATTTACTATCTGAAAGCATAGTTCTCACACACTCTTGAATCGTCCTATTTTTATGTTCTACTACTCCGTTTTGTTGTGGAGTTCTTGGAAATGAAAAATTGTGAGTTATTCCCTTTTTATTGCAGAATTCCTCAAACTTTTCATTTTCAAATTCACCACCATGATCACTACGGATGGTTATAATTTTTACAGAAAGTTGATTTTGAATCCTTTTTGTAAAGTTCTTAAAACTTTCAAAGGTATCACTTTTATGTTTCAAAATATTGTCCACGTAAATCTAGAATAATCATCTATAATTACAAAAACATATTTACTGTGATTTATTGACTGAATTTGAGATGAACCAAATAAATCAAGATGAAGTAATTCAAGAGGTTTTGAAGTTGAAATCATATCTTTTAATTTAAAGGAACTTTTTCTAAGTTTTCTTAATTGACATGCATCACATAAACTATCTACTTTAAAATTCATTTTAGGGAGAGCTCTTACTAGATCATGTTTTGACAGTCTAGATAAGAGTTTGAAATTCAAATGCCCAAATCTTTTATGCCAAATCCAAGGGTCACTTGTATTTGCCAAAAGAACCAGGTTATCATTTGAAACTTTCATACTAAGAATATAAATATTCTTTTTCCTAATTCCCTCAAATATTATGGTTGAATTATTATCTTCAATGTGACACTTATCTTTTTCAAATTTAATTTTATATCCTTTACCGCAAATTTGACTAATACTTAGCAGATTATGTTTCAGATTCTTAACTAGCAGAACATTAGTAATAATAGGAGTTTCAGAGTTACCGATATTGCCGAAGCCAATCACATATCCTTTTGAGTTGTCTCCAAAGTTAACCAGTCCTCCGTCTTTGTATATTATATCATTCAGCATATCCGGATTACCAGTCATGTGTCTAGAGCATCCACTATCGAGTATCCATTTATTCTTTTTGATCTGCACAATTTGTCCATTGTGGATTGATTCCTCAGCACCCATAAAACATGTTTCCTGCACATCATAAAGATTTTGTAGACAACTTGAATTTGTATATAGATTATATGCAACCTCATGATGCAATGATGATTTGAATATTTCTAAACTAGTATTAACAAGTTTTTCAAACATAGCCATTTTAAAGAAATTTTCAAAATTCATATTATGAAACTTTGAAAACCTTACTCTAATACTGTTTGCACAAAAAATGGACAAACACCTCGAAGTTGTATGATTTAGTAGATCTTATGTTATCCTTAGTGATTTGAGCGATTTATGCAAATATATGAAAAACAGGGGCTAAACTGTAAAAAGACACGAAAATTTATAGTGGTTCAGCCAGAATGTGCCTACGTCCACTTTATATGTTATTTCTCTTCTCTTATTCTGATTACAAGTACAAAGCTTTGATACAAGTAAAAGAAAGTTGTTTGAAAGTTCCTTCCGTGCTTGAGCTCTCAAACTTGTCCCCATTGTTGTACCCCTGCCCCTCTATTTATAGAGTGAGGCTGGGGGTAGGGGTCTAGGATGTGTATAGTTGTTGATGGGACTGGGCTGGCCTTGTTATAGTTGGTCCGGTATTGCAGTTGGTCCGGTGGGAGTATGGTGGAGCATGGTTCGGTATAGTAGTTGGTCCGGTGGGAGTATGGTGGAGCATGGTTCGGTATAGCAGTTGGTCCGGTGGGAGTATGGTTCGGTAGGAAGCTTGGTTCGGTGTGACATGGTTTTGGAGTCGGTTCGGCAATGGGATGAAGCTTGATTCGGTAGAGGTGAGTGTCTTTCGTTCGGTGGTGGCTGGTTCGGATGTGGTGAGGATGTCGAATGAAGCCTAGCTCTTCATGGTCTTGAGATCTCCTGGGTGAGAAATTTACCCAACATTTGCCCCCCAAAGTAGGACGTGCGCGTGCGCATGTCCTGCTTTGTTTGAGTTTGAGCAATCACATCCGGCTCCAGAACCGAACCAGGTGATTCGGTGATTCAATCTTCTCCTATAAATGGGAGGCTTAGGCCATTGTATTTCTTCACCGATCAAGATTGCCGGATCAACTTGTGCCGAATCGCTTGTAGCCGAATCAACTCGTGCCGAATCACTTGTAGTTGAATCAACTCGTGCCGAATCATGTGAGTTGCTTTACCACCGAATGAAAGCTTATACTATATATTACCGAATGGACTACTGATGTTTATTTGTTTACATCCTCCGTTCTAACAGCACGCTTTTCTATGTTGCAGATAATGTCTCGCAAAGCCAAAACTCGATCAGACAAAAAGAAATCCGGGGGTGAAGGAGGTTCCTCTGCCGTTCCCCCAGCTCAGCCGAATCCAGAACGTCACGGATCTGCCCCGAGATCACTAGTGGACGGGTACGGCCCTCAGGAGCTTTTGAACTCCCCGCCTGATTGCTTTCCTAGCTCCCTCAAGGAGGAGCAGCTTGATGTCATCTCCCGATCTTTCGGAATTGATAGGGCGCACTTGCTGTTGCCAGGGAGAGAAGTTATGCCGTATGACCCTCCTGAAGGGTACTTTGCCTACAGCAGATACCACTGCATGTGTGGTGCCATTCCTCCTCTTAACGCTTGGGTAGCCAGCTTCCTCACATATCTAAAGGTGGCCCCATTCCAGCTTCAACCCAACTCCTATGCTATACTGGTGAGCCTCTTCGTCATTTTCCAGAGGAAGTATGGTCGTGCTCCTTCCAACCGGGAGATCCGGTACTTGTATAATCTGAGGGGCTATAAGAAGGGGTCCCCATACATTAGCTTGGAGTCAGCCGTGACCTTCAAGCCGGTCTTGGATCTGTATTCTAAATTCAGCATGTTCAAGAAGGAGTGGTTCTTTGTCAGGGACGACTCCGTTTCAATTCGGCGCTTTACTTCTGGATGTAAGTTGATGCTTTTACTTATAATTTCCATTCCGATTGCGATGCTTCTTCTCATACTTTCTCATTTTTGCTAGCGACAGGTGGCTTTGCGATTGTGGAGACTGACCGCCTGGTTCAGACGGCGGCTGAGATAGAAGCTATTCTCGGGAAATATAGATCACCTGCCTTCCTGATCAGAAATGCGACCCTTCTGGAGTATAATTTAATCCTTCCACAGCAGTCAGTAGTCAAGCTGAGGGAAACGGCGGAGGAGAGGGCGGCTGCTCAGACTAAGGAAGGTGTTACGGTAGAGAGTAGCAAGAGGAAACCTTTCACAAAACCTCCAGCCGTCGGAGGTAAGAAACTCAAGAAGTCGGACGGTCCCTCCCCCAGCAATTGTCCACTTACCCAGGAGGAGGAAGACATAGAGGAGGAAAAAGGTGAGGGTGGAGATGGTCGGGAAGGTGATAAAGGTGGCGATGGCATCGGGGCCTTGCTTCCTGGGCAAGCGGGTGAGATTCAGGAGTGGACAGATGATGCGTTCCACCAGGCTTTTGAGGGGCTGGACGAAGATCCGGCTTTGGTAGAGAAAACTGGGAAAGCTGACAAGGCTAGAACTGGCGCAAGCGAGCCTCCTCAGACTATTCCAGCCAAGGTGGCTCCGACGACTCAAGGTGAACTTTTGATTCCTGCGGGCTCCATTTATGATAGGGACTTAGGAATATTTTATGACCCGCTCCCGTCCTGGAATGAAAACCAGGACTCATTGCAGTATCCTACTCCTCCCCAGGGTTTGTACAACCACAGATGTGTTTCCTTTCTTATTATCTTTTAATTTGCCGTGTTTTCTCGAATTATAGATCAATATATGCTTGTGACACTTTTTCTTCATATCAGGAGCAGGTAAAACGGCCAAGGCCTCAGATCTTCGGCACAGGCTTGAACAGTACAAGCTTTCCAAAACTTCTGTCAAGCCGAAGCATTCGACCCACCGCTCTGGGGATGTAGTCGGCTACCGTCCTCTTCTCGGGGTTATCGAAGAGGGTATTCAGTAGAGAAAGAGGAGTCATCCTTTATCTGAACCTTCGCCCGGTCCTCAGCTCCCCGCTCAGCCTCTTCATGATATCACGGAGGAGGACAGCGAGTTTGCACCCTCTCCGCACCCGTCCGGAAACCCTTCTGTTACTCATATCGACCGTCCTGACTTGGCTCGTAATCCATTTGTGGGTCATCCTGATCTGGATCCAAGTTCCCACGACATTACCTTTGATGAGGTTACTGGTGAGCACCTTCTTCCCCGCAATCCCATGGTACGGGTGCTTGATGAGGCTAAGTCCTTAGATCTTGATCTACTTACCACTCGGATAGTTACCATGGGAGACGAGGCCAAGGCTAGTATTGATCGGGTGGCGGAGGAGACTAGGAAGCTGATGGGGCATCATGCCCGGCTGGTTAAGGCTGGAGAGGAGATTGGGAGTGCCAACATCCGACTAAGATTGATGGTTTCGGACCAGGCCAAACAGCTCGCTGGCCAGGCCATTCAGATTTCTCAACATGAGGCTGCCTCCGGGCGGTTGAGGAAGGCTATGGAGGAGGCTAGTAAGGCGGAACTGCGGAAGATGGAGGCCGCCTGCAAGGAACAGATAAATATGGCCATCTCGACAGTGGATGAGGTTCGGAGGGCGGATCTTGAGCGGGTAGAGGAGCTGTCGGGGAAGCTTGAAGCCGCAGAGCTCGCTCAGGTTAGGCTGAAGGAGGAGATGGAGGCGATGCGGAAATCCCTTCAGGCTGACTGCTCGAGATACCGTTTGGAGAGAGAAGCTGTTGTTGGAAGGTTGTCGGCTTCCGAGGCCCGGATGAGGGAGTTTGAGGAGAATGAGGGGATGATGGACGAAATGCTCCAGGACATGTACTTCCGAACCTGGAAGCAGGGCAACCTATCCTGGATGGATGATTATCCTAGGGTCATGGCCAAGATCTATCTTCGGGCTCTAGAGGAGGCTAAGGCTGATGCGGATAGAGATGGTGGTGTGGCTTTCAGCATGGATGTGGTCACTGCCCAGTTTGCCAAGGAGGAGAAGATGGCGGTGAAGGAGGGTATGCGGTTGCTTGCTGCTGAGGAGGCAGGTGTGCCAGTTGAGGATGACGACCAGGATAGTCAAGAAGCAGGTGCTGGTAAGTCTTCCTTTTTAGTCTCTCCATTAACTTTGGTTGCTTATCACTAATGAATCCTTTCTCTGACTGGACAGGTGGTCAACAGGACAAGGATAAAACTCCAATGCAGCCGACCCCTTAATCAGACCTGGAAAATTCTTTTTGTAGACTTGACATGGCCGTATACGTTAGTCTTAAAACAGTAGAGTAACTTTTAAGTTGTAATTATTTTGCTACTTGTAATAAATAGCTCTATTCTTGATGTGTAATTCTTTAACTTAAGCTGATTTTGTCGTCTTCCGAATGTTTGTTGCTATTTTGACATGTCGTATGAGAAATATAGCTATGCATATTCTTGTAATTGAATTGTGTTTGATGTCAGGTTCTGATTTTAAAACATAATTTCATGACTTGTAATATTAGCGTGGGGTGTGAACAAATTATAGTCATGTATTTGTACACAAAAGAAGAAAATACCGCCCTTCATGTTTTAATCGTAGATGGCAGTTTTGAATATCTTGTATGACCGAGCATGGAATGCAGTCGAGTGCCCTGCCATCCAATCGTGAGTCCCTACATCCATTGGCTAGTATCTCCTACTCCGCATCCTGTACTTTAGGGACCGTTATAGAGGACAGGAGAAAAGCTTTTTAAGTTAAATTGAAATATGTGAAAAAGTAAAACTTCCAATCACGGAAGGCCTTCGATGTGCTTAATTTCGTGGCAAACGGGTTTTGTAGTCACTTTCCCTAGCTGTGGGTCTTGGAGACATTTGTCACCCATCTTACGCCTCCGCGGGGAGTTAATTCTTTTTTACCACAGCCGCACTTAAGACACATCGGAGCCGAGATCGCGCACAGTAACTACCCGGGCCATTATGGCCCGTAATCATGGGTATTATTCGATTTACTGTGGCCGGCTAGCGTGGGTGCCGATCGTCAACTGTGAACTTGCCCTAGCTGGCCACACCTTATGTTGGGGCTTATAGTCGGTTCATAGTTGCCGGCGAGCCTAACGCCATAATGAGCTGCCTCGGCTATAGTCGGCCTTCTCGGTGGCTTATAATCGGCTCATTACAGTTGGCTTTAAGGGCCGTCGCGAGCAATGAGTTAACCCGCAGCAGAGGGATGCTGGAGCAAAAGTGTCTCATTGGCGAGGGCATAGATTCGCATAGTACCTGTTAGGTTTTTCCCAGATGAAGTTGCGCCGTGGAGTGCTTTGAGTGGAGATGCTATACGCATAGGATTTTGTTCAACAGAAAAGGATAAAGTTAACAAGTAGCCAAGATATAAAGGAACAAGTTAAAAAAGAGACAAAGTTTTTTAAAGTGGTTCGGCATGAAAAGGCCTACGTCCACTGATTCTCTTTGTTAATTCACTTCATATGGGCAGTACAAGTTAAGAAAAGTATCGACGGAGGTGCTGGATGTTCCATGCCCTCTGGAACACCTCTCCATCCACTGTTGACAAAATGTAAGCTCCATTGTGGAGATCTTTATGAATTACATATGGTCCATCCCAGATGGGGTCTAGTGCTCCGGGGCGAGGGAAGATTCGCTTGAGGACAAGATCCCCTTCTTGTAAGGTACGATGCTTGACTTTGGAGTGGTATTGCGCTGCCACTTTCTGCTTGTGGGCTGCTGTTTTAAGGACTGCATCATTTCTTCTCTCCTCAACTAGATCCAAAGACATGTGGAGGAGCTCTTCATTCTCTTCCGGGTTATTGTGGATCCTACGGTGGGAAGGCACAATGGTTTCAACTGGGAGCATAGCCTCCGATCCGTATGCCAAAGAGAAATGAGTGTGCCCTGTTGATGTTCTGAAAGATGTGCGGTAGGCCCACAGTGCCGTAGGGAGTTCATCCACCCAAGCGCCCTTTGACTTTTCGAGCTTCTTTTTTATCAGAGTTTTCAGAATTTTGTTGACTGCTTCGACTTGTCCGTTTGCCTGGGGATATGCTACGGATGAGAAGCTTTTATGAATTCCGTGCTCTCGGCACCAGTTGGCGAATTCCTCGCTGTCAAACTGAAGTCCATTATCTGATATGATTTTAAGTGGGACTCCGTACCTGCACAGAACATTTTTGATCAAGAAGTTAATAACTTTTGCTGAAGATACTTTATTCAGAGGTTCCGCTTCCACCCATTTGGTGAAATAATCAACTGCCACTATAGCATATTTGGCCCCGCCTCGGCCCATCGGTAGCTCGCCGATTAAGTCAATTCCCCATATTGCGAAGGGCCAAGGGCTGGTCATTTGAGTAATCTCAGTTGTTGGTAGCCGTGGAATCTTAGCAAATTTTTGGCATCTGTCACACTTCTTGACGAAATCTAAGGCGTCCTTGCTTAAGGTGGGCCAGAAATATCCGTAACGGAGTATCTTTTTTGCTAATGTTTGCCCTCCGGTGTGATCTCCGCAGCTCCCCTGATGGATGTTGGATAAGATTTCCTTGGCTTCTCTCCCAGCGACACACCTTAATAACGGGTTAGAGAATCCGTGCCGATAGAGGATGTCTTCTTGTATTGTGTAGCGGGACGCTTTCCTCAAGATTTTCTTGACTTCGTTACGCCCATTGGGTAGTGTGCCATTTTGTAGGTAGTCTCGGATGGGAGTCATCCAAGTTGCTTCTTCGGTTGCAGCTATCAGATTCACTTGCTCAAAACTTGGGAACGTTTGCTTTGAGATGGTTACTGCCCCGAAGATGGCGATGTCTCTCATACTTGCTTGCTTTGCCAATTCGTCGGCCTCTTGGTTCTCTTCCCGAGGGATGTGTTTGACTAAGTAGTGGTCCAATCGGCTGAGAAGCAACTTAGTCTTCTTTAGATATGCTATGAGTCGTTCCTCTCGAGCTTGGAATTCTCCTAGTATTTGATTAACAATAAGTTGAGAATCGCTATGAAGACACAAAGAATTGGCTCCGATTTCTATGGAATTTCTAGTCCGGCTATCACTGCTTCATATTCTGCGTCGTTATTGGTGGCGGCGAACTCCAATCTTATAGCATAGTGCAGTTTGTTTCCCCTGGGAGTGGTTATTACCACACCTGCCCCCGAGCCTTGTTCGTTTGATGCACCATCCACAAAGAGATTCCACTTGATATCTTCTGCTATTTCCAATTTCTCCTTACCTTCGTTGGTAGTGAATTCTGCAATGAAATCAGCCATGGCTTGTCCCTTGATGGCGGTGCGAGGGTGATAGGTGATATCATACTGACTTAGTTCAATGCACCATTTAAGTAGTCGCCCAGAAGTGTCGGGACGATGGAGTACCTGCCTCAGTGGTTGATCAGTCAGAACTTTGATGGAATGGGACTGGAAGTAGTGACGTAGCTTTCGTGATGTGATTAGTAAACAGTATGCTAGCTTCTCAAGTTTAGGATATCTGACTTCTGCCCCAGTAAACCTTTTGCTGACGAAGTAAACTGGCCGCTGCGTGCGGTTGTCTTCCCTTACCAAGGCAGCGCTTAGGGCGTGAGAAGACACAGCAAGGTATAGGTATAATTCTTCGCCTTCACTTGGAGTCGAGAGTACCGATGGTTTCTGGAGGTGTTCGATTAGGTTAAGGAAAGCGGTTAAGCATTCGTCAGTCCATTCGAACTTTCCTTTGTCTTTCTTTAGAGCTTCGAAAAAGGGGACGCACTTGTCCGTTGCCTTGGAGATGAATCGGCTTAGGGCGGCCACTTTTCCATTTAGGCTTTGCATTTCCTTTCGGGTGGAAGGTATCTTGATATCCCTTAGCGCTCGGACTTGTTCAGGGTTTGCTTCTATCCCTCTGGCATGAACGATGAATCCTAAGAACTTTCCTGATGACACTCCGAAGGAGCATTTTAGTGGATTCAACTTTATTCCATATTGCCGAAGTACTTGAAACATCTTGCCTAGGTGGCTTACGTGATCTTTGGCTTTCCTTGACTTTACCAGCATGTCATCACATATACTTCCATAGTTTGTCCTATTAGCCCTGCAAACATCTTGTTGACGAGGCGCTGGTAGGTGGCTCCTGCATTTTTAAGTCCGAAAGGCATTACCTTATAACAGTATAAACCTCGGTCGGTGATGAAACTAGTGTGGTCTTGGTCGGGAGCATGCATAGGAATTTGGTTATATCCTGAGTATGCATCCATAAAAGATAGGAGTTCGTGCCAAGCTGTGCTGTCTACAAGTTGGTCGATTCTGGGAAGTGGGAAGCAATCCTTTGGGCAGGCATCGTTTAGATTGGAAAAGTCAATGCAGGTTCGCCACTTCCCATTAGCCTTTTTTACCAGCACCGGGTTGGCGATCCATTCCGGGTAGATAGCTTCTCGTATGAAGTCATTGGCGAGTAGATTCTTTACTTCTTCATCGAGGGCTGCTGATCGCTCTGCCCCCATACTTCTCTTTTTTTGTTTTACAGGCGCCTTGGTAGGATCAATGTTTAATACGTGGCAGGCTATGTCGGGGGAGATTCCAGTCATGTCAGCGTGTGACCAAGCGAATACATCCAAGTTGTGGCGGAGAAAATCGATGAGTTGTTCCTTCAATTCGGCTTTTAGTTGGGACCCAATTTTCAATAGTCTACTCGAGTCGTACTTGTCTATAGATATAAACTCCATAGCCTCTGCAGGCTCGGCGGTGGCCTCCTCCTCTTTGTCCCTAGGATCTAATTCATTGAAAGGGTCGCTGGTATATCGAAGAGGAGGGGCTTTCTTTAATTGCTATGCTTCTAGACTTTTTGTGCAGAGGGCAATCTCTACACCCTTCCCTTTATCCTTCCTGTGGTTGTTGCGAAGTTCAGTCACATAGCAGTCTCGAGCAACGTCCTGATCTCCTTCCACTTCCCCTACTCCATTGTCTGTTGGAAATTTCATCTTTAGGCACCATGGGGCTAAGACAATTTGGAAGTCAGACAAGGATGGCCTTCCTAAGAAGGCGTTGTAGGCCGACTGATTTTCTATTAGCACAAACGTCTGTTTCCGTACAGCGGAGCGGGGATGGCTTCCAATCTCAACAAAGAGGTCCAGTTGCCCGAGGGGCATTTTCGCATCTCCAGTGAAGCCGTGTAGTGGTTTATCGCAGGGAGATACATCCTTCATTGATAGCTTCATTTTGTCGAATGCGTGTTTGAACAGGATGTTTACTGAGCTTCCAGTGTCTACCAGGATTCGGTAAACTTCGGCGGGACCAAGTCGGGCAGAGATGACCATGGGATCCATGTGAGGGTACTGCCTTCCTTCTAGGTCACGCTTACCGAATGTGATGTTATCACTTTCTTTCCGCTTCGGGTGGCGTTCTTCTATAACCGAATTGACATAGTCTTTATTGTCTCTAAGCGACTTTCCGTACCTTTCCATCTCTTTCCAGCTTCTGTCTGCGATGTGTGGCCCTCCTGAGATGGTATGGACCACTATCTTTTCTTGACTAGAGCTGCTAGCGTTGCGGTTTCCTCTGTCGGCCCCCGGCGAGGGTAGCCTTGGGTTTTCATTGGCAGGAGCTGGAGTCCTGTCCTGACTTTTTACATAACGTTCCAGTTTCTTCCTTCTGATGTGTTCCTCAATCAGATCTCGGAGATGATGGCATTCGTTGGTATCATGCCCGTGAGATTCGTGGAAGCGGTAGAACTTTCCAAACTTCTGTGCGTTATCAGATTCCTTCTTGTATGGTGGGCGTTTGTATCTAACTTCGCCTTGGGTGGCAAGGAAGATATTTTCGACGGTCTCGTTCAAAGGAGTGTAAGTGTCGAATCTCGGTCCTGGCCGATATAGGCGCTTTTCTCCCTTCTTGCCCCCAGCATTGTCTCTGGAATCATTTCTTCGAACGTCCCTTGCCACAGCAGGGGTGTTGCTATGGGTTGTCTTATTTTGCCGTCCTGACTGCCCCTCAATGGCAGCATCTTCAAGCCTCATGTATTTCCCGGCTTCATGGAAGAAATCGGGTAAAGTAGCTGGTTTTTCTTTTGTCAACCTTCTAGTAAATTTAGTGTCCGGATGTACACCACTACAGAGGGCCATTAGGATAAGCTTCTCATCGGCATCTTGGACTGTGGCTGCTGCGGCGTTGAATCTGGTTAGGTATTGCTGCAGCTTCTCTCCAGGTTTCTGTTTGACACTGGATAGGGAATAAGCGTCCTTAGGTTGCTCCACATGAATGCGGAACTGACTGATAAATTTTTCTTTCAACATCTCCCACGAGCTGATGGATCCCTGGGGCAGATGACAGAACCAGGAGGTAGCAAGATCTGCTAAGAAGAGCGGAAAGCATTTGCACAGTACTCCCTCTGTCGCCCCACTCATGAGCATATGCTGCGTGTACCTCTGTAAGTGTACAACGGGATCAGAGGTTCCTTTGTAGGGTTCCATTGTTGGCATCTTCCATTCTCGGGGGGTGATAGCAATTTCGATATTGTGGGCGAAAGGGCTGGTTACCCTAGCACCTATCCCTCGATCTCTTTGCTCCCGTTGGACACACTCTCTGAATAAGCGTGCCATCCTTTCATCATAACTTGGAGCAGATAGAAATGAGTTTGGTTCTGTTCTGTGGGATTGATTCTGTCCAGATGACCTGTAGGGATGGTATCGTCTATCATTCCTCATATTTTCCAGTGGCTGCCTTTGATCTTCTGGGAGCATGCTCGGGTCAGCTATAGTTGGCCCTTGCCTTGATCTCCCCCTGCTGGGTTCTGATCTAAGCACTTCCTCGGGTCCAACTTCGGGCTGGACTCTAGCTCGGCTCCGTTCACTGGCGTTTCTGTGGTTAGGCAGCATGACAGGCTCAGCTACAGTTGACCTTCGCCCGGTACCTCCCCCGTTGGGTTCGGTACCAAACGTTTCCTCAGGCCTAACTTCGGGCTGTGCTCGGTCTCGGCTCCTACCACGGCTACTTCTGCCGTTAGCTCCTTCGAAGAAGGAAGATCTTTGTTGTCTCTGAGATCCTCCAGACTGGGACTCGCCCCATGATTCAGTGTTGCGGTTGGATTCTTCAGCGTCCCTTAAGCGTGACATGAGATGGTGCACCAAGGCTTCCTGCTGGGACGTGAAGCGGTTAGTTACTTCAACCAAAACTCTGTCCAAATCTGCCCTAGTAATTGCTGTAGGCTGTTCTGTGGCAGGAGTGGTTGGGTTAGCATGTCCTTCATTTGTTACTGTTGCTGGAGGAGGACGATTTACTTGATTCGTGACAGCTGGATCTGGAAGACTGCTGGATGCGATGTTTTTTCCTTTGTTAACATCTTTTCTTTGTTTAGGAGGCATGTTTTCCAAGTAGCGAATGATGCTATTGGGAAAACTTGTTAAGTGGATGAAGCTGAAGCTTCGAGCTTCTAGTTCTCATTGAAAGCACCAAAAATGTTTGCACAAAAAATGGACAAACACCTCGAAGTAGTATGATTTAGTAGATCTTATGTTATCCTTAGTGATTTGAGCGATTTATGTAAATATATGAAAAACAGGGGCTAAACTATAAAAAGACATGCAAATTTATAGTGGTTCAGCCAGAATGTGCCTACGTCCACTTTATATGTTATTTATCTTCTCTTATTCTGATTACAAGTACAAAGCTTTGATACAAGTAAAAGAAAGTTGTTTGAAAGTTCCTTCTGTGCTTGAGCTCTCAAACTTGTCCCCATTGCTGTACCCCTGCCCCTCTATTTATAGAGTGAGGCTGGGGGTAGGGGTCTAGGATGTGTATAGTTGCTGATGGGCCTGGGCTGGCCTTGTTATAGTTGGTCCGGTATTGCAGTTGGTCCGGTGGGAGTATGGTGGAGCATGGTTCGGTATAGCAGTTGGTCCGGTGGGAGTATGGTGGAGCATGGTTCGGTATAGCAGTTGGTCCGGTGGGAGTATGGTTCGGTAGGAAGCTTGGTTCGGTGTGACATGGTTTTGGAGTCGGTTCGGCAATGGGATGAAGCTTGATTCGGTAGAGGTGAGTGTCTTTCGTTCGGTGGTGGCTGGTTCGGATGTGGTGAGGATGTCGAATGAAGCCTAGCTCTTCATGGTCTTGAGATCTCCTGGGTGAGAAATTTACCCAACAGATACCAAATGTGAGAAATGCGGATTACGGATCTTAAGGCTAGAATTAACACTAAAGGGAGGGAATAGTGTTTTAAGGAATTACTAATTCTTTTTGAGTTTATATTAATTTGAACACAAATGTATGCAATATTCAGACACAGATATGATCACAGAATCAAACACAGATGCAAATATATAGTAAAAGCAATAAAGGAAAGAACACACCGGATTTTATACTGGTTCGGAGTTACCCTACATCCAGTCCTGCAACACAAGTACGGATTTCCTTTCAAAACCACTTCTTACAATTACACCCTCGATTTCAAGGCCACGAGGTACACCACTCCAGATTCACAATCCTCTGGGTAGAGATACTTGATTTTACGGGCAACAAGTTCACCCAATTGATTTCCTAGGCTACAATCACACCTTCTCTCACTTGATTGATTTTCCAGGCTACAATCACACCTTTTCTCGCTCGATTGATTACAAAGAAGCCTATAACTATGAATAGCACTAGGATTTTGTTGAGATAGTGATAGAGAATCAAACCAGAGATGATCTAGTTAGATTCAATGAAGATTTCGTCAGAGTAATAGTAAAAATGTATATAAAGAAATGTGAAAGAAGAAGAGAAGTCAAATCAGAAAATTTTGAATATAAATTCATTTAAAACATCCCCTATTTATAGTAGAACAACAGCCATATCCATTCAGGAAAGGATATGACGAATATACACTTCTTTTGAAATTCAAACTTTTGAAATATACCGTCATCATGTCGACATGGGTACCTAGGGGTTGTCGACATGCCTAAGGTATTTTTGATAATTTGTTTTTCTTTTGAAAATAACTTCTATCTTATATTAAAACTATTTTAAACTTTATAAATATACTATAGTTAAAATACATAAATAAGTATAGAGAATAATATTTTGGTATATATAAAATTTTACTATAATTTCATATTTAAATCTTAAATATAAATATTAAAAGTTAAGTACATTATAATTAAAGATAGTTTAAAACCAAGGATAATTTTGATATTGAAAATAAAGATTATTTTGAGGCTAAAAGTATTTAAAACCAGGATAGATGTTTTTGATTTAAAAAGGAAGATTTTGAAATCAATTTGAAAACAAGATATAATTTTGTAAAACATTTGAATAAAAGTTAGTGGATACAAAACGATGTTCCACTAGATTTTTCGTAGGTTCCATCCTACTTAGGGTTCCATCCCTTTAATAGGCTCGAAGTGGATTCCATTCCATGAATAAAATGGATTTTAAGATGTCAGTGCTTTTCTAGAAGTTTTAACATAATTCTAGACTCGATTATTGTCTTGTACTATTGAAATCTTGAACTCTTGATATCTTGATACTCATGAGTCTTGAATCTTGATGTCTTCAATCTTGATGTCTTCAATCTTGAGTCTCTATACTATACAGTCTTCATTCTCAGTACCTGCATGTTTATATCCTGCATATACATATATATCTAAACTATAATGTTAGTATTTATATTTTATAACAAGTCCTAAGGTTGTTGTCATCAAAACCATTCTTTTCAAGGACTAACATTGGATTGTGTGTATTTGGCTAATTGGTGAGTGGTTTGACAATTCTCACTTTAATATACATATTTAAAAGATGATGTTTTAAATGATTTTTGAACCTTACAACTTTATTAGATATAGATATCTAATTTATAAAAAAATTTATAAGTGTTTTAAAGTGATTTCAAATCAAATTATATATGTGTTCTTATGGGTAGGCTATTTCTGAAATTGTTAGATCCAGGCTTTACATTGATGTAAATCTGTGCTTGGAGATATATATGTGTTGTATGTGACATATGCATGTTATATTTGATTTATTGTATGCTTGTTTTGGTTAAAACGTCATTCGATAAGTGACTTAGAGTTAGGATGTTCCATCTGATTAGAGTCTTGTGCACTCTTGACAGCTGCACGCATGATGAAGGCTCAATTCTATGGGATAAATCCTAGAAATGAGTTGAAGTTGCAAGGGAGTTATTTGAAAGGAGAAAAGTGGAGGAAGGATGATCGATCTTATGGATCAAATCTGATCCATCAAAACACCACCAAATGATGTGTGACTGATATAGGACACTAAGGAAGGTCCCTAGAAGCTATGTTTCAAGTTTCAAGTCGATTGGAGTTGATGTGTTCATATTATAGTCAATTTAAGATTGATCGGCTATGGGAAAGGAGATAGATTTGATATGGGAAAACTCAAGGGGAACTTCGTGCGAAGTAAGTGAAAACGCAGTGCATATTTGGGCAGGAATAGGGAGACCCAAAATGGCTCAATACTTAGGAAAATTTTGGCTAAGTGTTGGCTCGACATGGGTCGACACCAACCCACCATTTATTGAGTTATGGATTTTGAGGCAAGCAAAGTACGACTCTGGGCGAGCAAGGCATGGACTTCGGGCTGGGAAGAATACTTCGGGTTAATATGAAAATGGTTAAAAAGGAAAGGGGTCATGGGTTGGTACTAACCCATGCCCTAGACTCTGTTGTGACTGTTAAATGGACTTTATTCGATTGACTCTAAATTTTCAGGGATGCTAAAGGATGATGTGACGAACCTACGGATGAAATTTGGTGATAATCCAATGGTCAAAACTTAAGATATTATTGATGGAAGATCAATAGTATATGGAAGTGCTTTGAGATTACTTCGGGCTAGACCTAGGATTTTTAGAGGATTGCTCCTAGCTAGACATAGGAATTTCAAAGGATTCTTCAGGACAACATGGTGATACTCTACAACTTTTGATGGATGCATAGAGTTGTTTCAGACTTAATGACTCGATGATGGGAGTTGTATGATGATCCATAAGGACAAGTTCTAGGACGTGGGCTTCTGAAGTGGAGCTAGGATACGCTCTGTTATGGATATAACGTGTGCAAAGGAGTCATTGATATTTGGAGGTTTCGATGTTTACTCGTCAAGTAGGTGTGTGTGTGAGGATGCTCACTTGGGCTAGGACGTGTCTCAGATGTTTTGACGATGGATCTATCATACTCTGGATTTCTAGGACGTGAAATCTAGTTCCTGGCCTACTAAGTGGCATAGGGAGTACCGAAGAACCGAGATATTAGGTAGTCTCTAACCCAAGAAGCGATTGTATGAGTCATCATTATTGGAACTAGGCCAGCGCATAGCGGGTTGGCGAGTTAAATGAATAAATTTCAAAGAAAATGCCATTTTAGATCTTGTTTGGCTTATGACATCTAAATTTATTAGTCCGATCTAAATAACTTTTACATTAAATCTTTATTTTAATTAATTTGTAAATGAAGTTTTATTTTATTTTACATATTATGTACATACTATCATATACACATAGACGAGCACGAGCACGTGCAATGTATAAAGCGTACATAGTCTAGCATGCACGTGTATAAGTATTGGGATTTACATCGCAACAAACATGTTAGCCCCTCCATATACGTATATGTTGTCTAATATATATATATATATATCTATATATATATGTATGTATGTATATAATTTAATGTGACATGAAATTATATTTATAATAGTGCAAATATATATATATATATGTGTGTGTGTGTGTGTGTGTGCGCGCGCGCGTGCGCGTCTACATATATGATATTAAAAGTAATATTTGTAAATATAAATAAAATTAAATTTAAATTCAAATTTCAAATCTAGATTTAGATATAAAAAAATTTCTAGTTTCAAATTTAAATTAATAAATTTAATTTTGATAATATATATATATATATATACAAAATATATTTTTTGGAAATATACAACATGTGTGTATTTGTGTATAAATTAACATTTAAAATTCAAATATAAAATAACAATATATATTTAAAATGTAAATGAATAAAATTATACACACACACATACATATATATGTATGTGTATTCATATATATACAACCTAAAAATATCATGACAAAATCTATTTTTTTAAATCCTTACGCTTTAAAAATGGGGTTTTTTGTTTAAATCATTTCCATAAGGAAATGCTTAGTAATCAAATTTGTTTTTTGAAAATCAGTTTCACAACCATATATTTAGTTAGTGTATATTAAACATGTTTGTGTGTATACATATTATAATGTCAATATTATGTTAAATTAATATGTATATTTTAAAATAATTAATATGTGTATATAAATATATAGATTTTAAAATAATATGTATATGAATTTTTTTCATTTTTTTCAAACTACTAACACGTATGTGATTTAACAAAATTATGTATACACACAACACACACACACACGCATACATATATACTTAAATCAATTTTGTTTTAAAAAGCGATTTTAAATTATTATTAAATTGTAATGATATTTTTAAATTTTCTGGCCGAAGCTATATGTATATATTTATGTAATTTTTTAGTTACAACACACACGCACGCGCGCGCACACATATATGTATGTATGTGTACAACACAGACGCACGTGCATGCACACACACATATATGTATTTATGTGTGTGTGTGTGTGTTCACATCCATTGTTAACGGCACACATACATAGAGATTCTTAATAACATGATCTAGCCTAAGCATTATAATTCAAGGTAATTATCAAATAATTATATAAAATTGTAATATATTGGTTACCTTGACTATAGCCTAATTAGTACACGTTGAATGTCGAATTGATCGACTCCGCTTGAATCTGAATTCAAATCCTTCCAGAGAGAGCTATCAAACTGAAAGCACTACACACCGTCGCTAAATTTGATTCGATTATTTGTTTTTAAAGAATGAATCAATGAAGGAAGGTGGCTATAAATTTTGAACAGAGGAGGGTCTAGTAGGAGCTCAAAGAGCGAGTTCCAAAAGAGGGGTTCTGGGTGTTTAAATAACAAAGAGAGATAGAGGAGCTAAAAGTGGATCCAGATCCATTATTTTCTCTTTCCATTTCAATCTGTTTTGGATCAAATTCAACCCGCTTCCTCCTACCCTTATATTCATCCAAATCAATACCCTCTTGGATCTTCATATCATTTCAACCCCGTTAGATTAACACACATTTAAATCTAATTTAAGCACACATCGATATCGCATATTGATACATGTGTATACAACTTTTATATAGGAATTATTTTCAATATTGATCAACAAAAATAAAATAAAATTTTATAATTAATATTTCATAATACTAATTAGTTTAATTAATTTATAACAATTGTAATTTAATTAAATCAGGTGGTAGTCAGAGTATTCAGCATTTCAGTTATGTGACCCATAGATGTAAATTTGATCAATGATTAATATCGAATGATTCGAATATTAACGTTTACATGTCACTTTAGCTAGTGGTGTGTCATTATGACCAAATTTATTTCTTACATAGCTTCGGTAAAAATCCAATTTTGCTGATTTTGAGCTTTACCTAGAAGTGACAATTGCTTACACCAATTCTCTTCATCAAAACTATATCATATTAGGACTTATGGAATTTGGTCATGTTTGAAACTCAAATATCATCCACATTCAATTTTATAGTCCAAATACAAAGTCCATGGTTCCATAATAAAAATTATTACTAATCGAACTACTCTGGCCAGAGAATTTGACTTTGAGTTGACTTCAGTTGACCGTGATACTAACCTCATATATCTAAGGAGATGAATTCTCTATTGAATAGTGTTTCACTTCCAATTCTTCCACTCGATCCAACTATAGTTGTTCGATGAACTCCATGCCACGATTTAACTATAATCAAAGTGGAGTTTTCACATTGAAGCTCGATGGTATTCTCAAATCGAGAGAATTGTGTAATATTGTTACATCGATATTTCTGTTTGACCTTAGTTATATTAAACAACAAAAGACTATCGAATGAGTCATTCCATTGTTATCCAATAACTATCAGTATGTAACCTGTTGGTGCCCTCAATAGCCATGAGTAATACACTAAACAACATTTAGAGAGCATTACATACTCTAGTTTCTACAGATATATCAAAATCCAGCCTCGATATATCTTGACTAGGAATATTTAAAAAGATGTGTTTATTATATTGTGATAAATTGCTCATGATTACAACACATTGTAATTACTATCACAAAATGCATAATTAATGAATTTGTTGTTAAACATATTTAAATTGAATAAATAATTAATATAACACATTATATCAACTATATAATATAATGAAAAACTCTTTTTATTTCGAACGAGATTTTATTATAGAGTTAATAATTTATAGTAAATTACAGAATTGCTCCTAGGGAATACCCCTAACACGATCAATCTCTGACTTGCACCTGGGGAAAATTATGGAATTTCTATCCAATCCCTTCAATCAGTTTGATGAGAACTGATCGAGGAAGTCCCTTCATGAATGGATTTGCTATGTTGTTTTAATTATATACTATATCAATCAACTCTCTTCAATGATGATAAACTGCCTTTATCACGTGGAACTATTCGTAGTACGGTTCTCGATTTCTAATGGGCTCTTATAATTACCTTGTTGTAATATAATAATAATGTAGTATTCTCAATACTTAGAATCACCCCTAGCTCAGTTATAAATTGTGCATTTATATTTATGCATTACTTTCATTATGTCACAATTCAAGGTGATGTACTTAGCATTTTTATTAAATCAGCCCCAATGTTTCGTTTGGAACATTTCCAACTTAAAGCTTATTAATTAAGGTTTGAACATGAATTTAATATTAGCATATTATACTCGATAACAATTGTGAAGTTCGAGTCCGAACACTCCTTCATAAGGAGTTTGTTATTTTTGTAAACAATTCTCTAGTGTTTCATAAATACTCGAGAATACTCTAAACTATCAATTGGTGATCTTAATTTTGTATTTGATGTTTGCTTCATGTATCAAATGCATAATCTAAATACGATATTGTAGACAATATAACATGTATGTAATTCCTATTGTCAATGCATAAGGAATTTATATTACATGTTCCATATTAAACATTTTAATATGCTGTCTGTGCATATCGTTTTGGGATATTCCCAACATCCTTTTATATGATTGCAAAAGATATCGTTTACAAATCCAATGCTGAGTATTAAATAACCAAACAATACTCGAGTATATAGTTAGTGATCATAAGTTTGTTGTTGGGTTGTCTCGTATGTTTTACACCTATATGTGATTTTATTTTATTTGATGCATTGTGTGATATACGATAGGTTCTGATCTGGAGATTTTAGTACCTTACCGCTTGACAAAAGCCATAAATCAATTAGACACCATGACATCGTGCTCTATATGTTATATTGGTTGCTAGAGGTGTAGGGCAGTCGTCACAGCTCAATTCTCCCAAGACACCAAAATAAGTGCTCCACTTAGGCATCACTCTTGATATAAAATAAAATTCTTACACTCACATATTAGTAGTTTAACAAGAAAAATGTGTACCAAGTAGGAAACCCCAAAACTATTTAATACGTGGCCAACCTATACGAAAAAATAATTATAATGAGGTATTGTTGGAATATTTTAATATTTTAAGGGATGAACTCTAGAAAAATTGTGATTTGGAAATATTTTGGGTGCAACTTGCATTTTTCTAGGTTCAAATACCATCGATGAATATGTTCACTTATAGCTAGTGTGAACTATTTATAATATGGTGGCATTGCTTTAATTAATTCCAAATATGAAAATGTGGTATACATTATTTTAAGAAAGAAACCACCCTTTAAAACACCCTCGCATAATTTATATATTTTTCTAGGTCATTGTAAGTAACATCATTTACAACCCTAACTTAATAAACTTTTGTCGGTTTTTATCTCGATAATTATAACGACTCTAAATTTCAACACTTCGTATTTAAATTTTGAATTATTTAAATATTTGAATTTTTGATTAAATGTGATTAAAATGATTTAATAAGCTTGTTAAACACCTTTTAAATCATAACTAATGGTGGTAAAGTTGTTTTGAAAAAATGTTTGCAAAAATATAAACTTTGAAGAAATATCGATAATGTGACCAAAAATCATTTTATCGATAAACAACTTTTTAACCATCAGAAATTGTTCATATTTTTTACATACACTTATTTACTTAGGAAATCTATAAAATGAAATAAAAACATTTTACCATTTATGAAAATGAACTTTTTGGATGATGTCGTGGGTGATGACATCAAAGATATTGTGAAAATAAGCTTTTAAGGAAAGACTTAACTCTTTAGTGTTATGTAAAAGAGAAGTGATGGAAGATGAGCCTTACATGACATGAGAGGGGGGGTCAGAACAAACTTATGCAATGCTGTTTGAAGCTTATAAAAAGAGGGGCACACCCTTGATAACAAATCACAAATTCACAAAGCTTGAGATGAAGTAAGGGAATAAAAATAGTGGAAGTGCTTAAGCACGAATCCACAATTCTTCTCTAACTTTTTCAAGTCAAAACCAAATCAACTCTAATCTCTTCCAAACTTTCACCAACACCTTAAAAACACCTTGCGAAGCTTAGATATAAAGTCAAAGTGGAAAGTGTAATGACCCAGTATTTTTGGCCATTCGCATCCATTATAAGTGTATAGGTAGACACTCATGCCGGAGTTGAATTGCTCAAAATACTACGTTGTAAATAAAATTTGGCATAATCAGCATATACAGTAAATAAAATCATTACTGATCACAGACACAGAGTAATATAACAATAATGCAGCGGAAACAAAAGGATAGTAGTTCATGAAGCTACTATATATATATAACAGAGTTAAACAAGATACAACAGAGGTCTCGAATACAATAGATGTCTCAATACAATAATCAAATACCAGATCTGAATACATCACTGGATCGACGGAATAACTGAAAGCAGGATCGATAGATAGCTGGATCTCCAAGCGAAGCTCCAACTCCAAAGGTGAGTCTCAAATGCTGTATCACTTAGTCTGACCCGAGCGTAAAGCAAAACACAAAACACTCGAGTCAGGATTAACATTCTTATATAAATAAATCCAACTCAAGTGAAATATCAACTAAAATACAAGTAACTTAAAGGATGTTTGGGATAACCATCCTCTAAGGATCCGTTAAACTATTTACTATGTAGAAATATACGCTATATACAGTAGTGTCTAAATAAGTAAAGTATAATCATATCGGAAAATAGCGTTAAGGGGATGGAGAACCTTAACGCGGTCGGATCTTAAAATCATAATCGTAGTAAAGCTCGATATGGTAGGTGACACGGCACAACTAGGCAATGCCAGGGTAGATATACCAATTACGCACACGGACTGATGGATACGCATAGCAGCCACTACCGTTCCACCTCGAACAACATTCCCAATCGGAGGATGGCCATCTAGTCAAATCACAAGTAAGAGTATAATATCGAAGAAATGCGTCCGAGAAGAGGTGCTACCTCACTGGTCCGAGATCGCTCCTGTTTTAGCCACCTTATGCCAACTCACGGGAGTTGGGTCCACGTAACATACCTTAATAACGCCGCCACCATCCTACTTCATTCTGGAATCTCCACCGCGTACACGGTTGTCAAAGTGGTTTTCGGTATCGACAGAGAGTATGTCCATATCCGATCCCGGTCTCTTTGCCAACCAATCGTTATTATAACACCGTGGTCGTTTCAAAATAGTTTATACTTCATACCAAAATCATTATCATTTAAAAACCCAATTTAATACGATATCCTTTCACTTCAAATATCCATTTTCAAAATCATATTACTTTCCAAAGTTATAATGCTTTCGAAATCATAGTCTGGAAATCACAGTATTTTGGCAATCGTAACATTTCCTTTTAACAGTTTAGATATTAGAATTTCGTTATAAAATAAATTAGTTACCTCAAATTTCACAAATCGATTCAAATTAACTCGAATTCCAAAAATTTAAATAAATCAAATCTCACATTATCAGTTTCAACTCGATTTAGCTTCTAAATAAACCATTTCAATTTATCGATTTCAAATACATATCTGAACCATAAAATAAGTCATTTCAATTTTTAATATATTTCAAAGCTTTAAATATTCATCATTTCAAAACTAAATTCGATAAATTTATATACATATCAGATTCCCTTTACAATTATTTAGTTTTGAAATATTAACTTAATCATTTCCATAACATTCAAATTCAATTTCAATTTACAATTTAAATAAACAAAACATCTCATTCAAATATTTATACGTTTGAAATATCCATTTAAGTCACCTTTTCAAATTTCAAGTTGTAAATCACTTCTTTAAATTTCAAATTCAATACATTTCAAATCAAACTTATTTAAGTATAATTCTTAAATAAATACAATTTCAATCAATTTCAAATCATTATAAATTCTATATTTGAAAATATAGATATTAAATAAATACTTAAACATGTTATTTATCAACTTTATTAAATCAACTTTAATAAATCTTTAAAATCAATATTTATCAAAACCATATTTTTCTCTTCAAAACCATAGAAATCATTTTCAAAACGTTTATATATAGACCAACGGTGCCTGTATATAATTTTCTATCCTATGGTCAAGTGATACAGATATTTATCATTTCAATCCGCAATTTAAACATATTCGGGTATATATCTTTTCAACCCGAAATCCCAAATTCAATTCAATAAAAATCGCTTGGGTTTATCATTTCAACCCATAACGATTTTCTCCTATTCTACAGATCGTTCGGGTATGTATCATTTCAACCCATAGTGATTCTATACTAACAGGGAACTTGCAGAGTGATAACAGATATGAAAATAAAATAACAACAGTAACAGGCATATATCATCAGTATAAATAACAGATAATGGTGTCGGATGTCACAGGTGAACAGATACAGTTAATGACATATATATATAACAATGTGAACAACTAACAGCAGCATATTTCAATTGACGTTCCAATTGAAATTAAATCTAATAAATATAAGAACATTAATCGTGAGTGATTGCTCACCTTTCGAGGCTAGAGATGAACGAGAATGATAAGAGTTACAGATCCAAGTACGAATTTCATAGTAAAGCAGGACTGGTACGAAATTTGACGGATAAAGCTGATAACAGAAATAGACGAATCAAATCAAAACTAGATCAATGATGATAAATGGTATAAGTGAACTTATATATATATATATATATAACTGTATATACTATATATATAAATCATATACTAAATTCAAACACATATAATGTATATATATAAAATTGAAAACCAAATCTACACATATATATATACACAACTTACATACAGGTTATATATAAAATCAAATATTTATTATCAAATCAATATAAACAATTTTTTTTTAAACAATACTCATAATAATATATAACTCTAAGCTATAAACAATATGCATATTCGCAGTTCTAACAATATATATAACTGGACTAAAATAACATGCATGCAGACACACCACTAAATGTATGTATATGTAGACTAGTATATGACTAAAGTATAAATATCTGTACAAACTCTAAATAAAGAGAAACAAAACTGTAGAACTCATGATAACAATAATATATATATAAAGTACAATTCGTGTGCACAGAAATGAGTAAAACCAGTGTGCCCATAAACATACTTATATAAGTTTATATATTATAAACATATTTTATAACTTATGTATTATATAAATAACCGGATCAAATAAGCTATATAACTTATAAAGTTTACTAACTAATACATATATAGGCAAACCCGAATATATACAACTGGATTTGACTTACCTATACTTATACATAAATAACAGATAATAATATATAGCCTGACCATATAATATACTTACAAAAACCAATCAAATAAACAGACAATTATATATCTTTTTGTAAAACCAATATAACACTAATGCAAAAAAAAGAATGTATGCAGACATTGAAACAGAGTAATGTATGTATAGATAAACTTGTATCTATATGACAGTGGATTGCAATATCTTAAAACAAGTTTCACAATACTATTTAGACAACAAATACACTGTTGAAAACCATGCTTAAACTAACTTACAAATGAAATGCGTAGGCTAGAATAAACAAGTAAAACTAAATATCATAACTGTAAATGGTGGAACGTATAAAACCAGAGGACTCAAAACTACTTACATATATACATTGAATAATATCTACCTCCTATATATATAAACAAATATATACAACATATAAAGACTCATACTTGGAACAGTTTTGTTTTTCTTTTTCCTCCAGCTTGTATGAAGAAGTATGCAGACTGAACGAACCATTCAAACACTAACATATATTAACTTATAAATAATTATATAACAGAAATCTAAACAGAACTATATATATAATATATACATTGATGTACAAATAGTAACATGTTATATATAATATACTTTAACTTGCTCCTTGAAATATATATAAAACTTGAAATAAACAAAAACTTAAGTAAATATATATATATATATATGCGGTGCGGTTTGCAAACAAAAGAGGAGAAACGTGTACACACTTACACGATGCAGAGCCAACCTATAACGAGGCTACGGTGGACGAGGTCAGGCGGCGAAGGTCTTCGGCCAGAGAGGAAGAGGAGGTGGTGGCGTCTTCGGTTGGCTCGGCAATGACAAGGTGGAAGAACAGGCGGTGACTGACCGAGCTGTGGTGGTGGCTCTCGGCGATGTATGATGGTGCTGCTTACGTATAGAAGTATAGATGGTGATGCAAAGGTGGGTTGCTGAGGTTGCATGCATATGGGAGAGACCGAATCATTTGGAGTTGATAACGTGGGCAGGCGGCAAGCACTTGAAGGCACACAAGCTAGTTTTCGAGAATAATATAGATAGGAGAAGGGAAAGGCAGAAGGAATATTCAAAATTCCTTCTTTCTCTATTGAAACCAGAGAACAAAAGAACAAGTGAGGCAACCGGTGGAATGTCAAGAGTTAGATATTAATATCTTAGGATTCTAAAGGCAGGTGGCTGTTTGGTGGAGGCGTGGGGTTGCTTGGGTGGAGGCGTTTCACGGTGGAGGGTGATGGAGGGAGACTCGGCTGGTAGGTCTGGCGAAGGCTGGGGTTTGCTCTGGTGACGTGGTGGTGATTGCAAAGGTGTAAACTGCTTCAATTTCAAGGTGAAATGGTACGAAAATTTTTAGAGCTTCTGTAAAGATGAAAAGTGAAAGGAATAGAATTGGCAGAGGGAAAAAGAAATGAAGTAGAGAACAGTGATTGAACCGTTCAAAAAGGAAAGTAAATAGAATGAAAGAGAGAAAGGGGCAGAAGAAACGTTCCACCGTTATTTTAGATATAAATTCAAAAGCCAAAGGGACGTGTAGTTATCCATTGATTTAGCAAAAGTTTTTAAAGCAATTAATTGTGATGCTTGGACAACACGCCATCAGATTTTGAAATCAAAGAAATAGTAAAGTCACGATTTATGCTAACGATACAATGAACGTTTTATAGTTTCGGTGCGTACCGGACCTTAAAAATATAGAGTTAAATATACCGCAGGGATCAGCACGACGAGACGATCAAAACGGTATACAAATATTGGTGGTACGATCATCCGATCAAAAGTCGATAATCGGTACCGAAAATGCTGCTATTCAGCCAGAATTAAGGTAAACGGAGTAATAGACATCCAAATTTGACGAAACGAAAGATGACGTCTCACTCAGAAGATGATTTACAAATTTTCTATGTAAAAATATTCAGGTTTGGAAAACATTTTATTATCACCAATTTTAACTGATTAAATCGAAGTAAATTTACGCGTGAAATAAATTTTCATATTTTCGGACGAAAATTTACCAGTTACTATGTTTAATTAGACGCATTCCAAATATCAAATTTATATTTCAAAATTTTACTGTTTAAAATTTCACAAAAATTCAATTAATTAAATAAATAAAACCACTGGAATTTACGGGTCGTTACAGAAAGAAAGTGAAGGAGGAGGGGGATCTTGGATGGGCCGTGAGCAATGGAGGAGGAGGGGAGGTGTTGCCTTGGTTTGGAAGTGCTATATAGGAGTTTGGTGACTGTTGAAAGTGTTCTTGAATTGGGTTCTGTTTGTGCTTGTGCTTGTGTTTGTCTTAGATCTAACTGAGTTATCTCACTATCTTATTAGTATATACTGTCTATATATATGTTGTGTTTGAATTATGAAGTTAAATTGACATTAACTAATTAAAGTTATAAATTTTGGATCCCTCTTACTTTTGAAAGCAAATGACAACTTTATATTATATGACATCACTTCTGTTACCATCCTAAACATGTGATGTTGCCTTGACTTGGTGTTTAAATGGTTGTTTGCCGTGTGCCTTGAATTGAAGTAAGTTTGAAAGTGTTTGAAGCAAGAATAGTCGTTATAAGTGCTCTTCGATACCCCTTAACTTTAACTAGCGTAAATTGGTATCTTGACTTGGGATAATTTGCTTTAGTCATTCTCTACACATATTTTTGTGTATTGGACACTACTGAAATGGTTTGGAAAGTTTTAGATATGGTGAATCAAAGTTATGAAAGTTAGAACAAAAAGGTGATTATAAACACACTTTGTAAATATAGCCTATTTTCGGGAATTCTTATAAATAAATTGGAAGATATTCATAGGGGTTTCTTTACATTATTTATAAGTATCCTAAGGTTAGTACTTAGTGTAAAAATTTCAAACCTTAAATCATTTGTTTAAGTGGTTAAAACTAGCTACAATGATCATTCTTTTTAGTATTGTTTTTAACAAGAACTTTAACAGCATTTATAAATGTTGTAGTAAGTCGCTTATGGTTTTAAGTGTTTAAAATAATATTTAAATTTGGTATTTTCTCTAATATTTTTAGAGATATTTTCAAAAGCATTTTGAAATATTTTAAATTTAGTTTGAAGTTTAAATATATTTTTAATAACTATATATGTATTCTTAAAGTAAAGAGGTTTTATATTATAAACATGTTTTTGATCAAATTATAAATTAGTTATTTTAAATTAATATTTTACATAGATATTTAAAACCTATTAACAAGTATTTTTAAATTAAATAAGTTTTGAAAAAGATAATTGACTAGGCTTAACACTAAAAGAGGATAAGGTGGACTTCTCTATTTGTGAGAGTTAAGATTGATGTCGAGTAGGGATATGAGCAATAGAGCTCTAACCTACTGGCTTCCCTCTTGAATGAGGAATAGTTAAGTTCGAATGTCGAAAACGTGTTAATATTATTGTTTACTTAATTGTTTAAAAGGTAATTAACTATGCTTAATGCTAAATGCCAACGAAGTAGGCTTATCTATTTGTGAGAGTTAAGATTGATGTCGAGTAGGGATATGAGCAATAGAGCTCTAATCGACCGGATTCCCTCTTGATCGAGGAATAGTTAAGTCGGGAATGTGGGAAATGGGTTAATCATGTTGTCTATTACTTGTTTATGAAAATCATTAATACTATACCCAACACTAAAAGCCGACAAGTAGATTTATCTATTTGTAAAATTCAATAATGAAGTGTCTAGGCAAGGCTTTGATGCAACTAGTGCTCTAACTTACTTGGCTTCACATACTCTTCGATGAGGAATTGTTAAGTTGAAACATCAAAAGCGAGTTAAGTATTTGAACATTGATTTGTATAAGAAATTGTTTTAATTGGATAGTCGATTAATCTACCATCGAACTTAACCAAGTATTATCTTAGATCTTTAAAAGAACATTTTAAAGATAATATAAGTATGGAAATGGTTTTGAGTTTGTTGTGACAATGTGTTAATAACATTTGTCTTTAACCCTTTCTGATTATACTTATGAATATAAATAGATCTTTAAAAGAATGTTTTAAAGATAACCATAAGTGAAATGGTTTTGGGTTTGTAGTGACAATGTTTAAGTAACATTAGCCAAAACCTTTTTGAATGAATTTGTGTAAGTACTTATATCCTTAAAATGGATATTTTGAAGGAAATTATAAGTAAGTAATCTTTTGGAAAGAAGGTAGAAAGAGCAAAGGTTTAAAGTAAGAATCTTGTTAATGATTTGTAAATATATTTATACCCTTTGAGCTAAGTATAAGAATATATTTTTAAAGTATTGAAAAGAGTAAAATAAATAGTACAAATTGATAAATAATGTTTTTTAGATAAAAGAATTTTTACTAATAAAAGTGGTTTTAATTAGTAAAAGATTAATTAAACAAAAAGAGGATTATAAGTTGCTTATGTGACTTGATCATGCTTTGTGTGAGTTAATCGTGCATTATATGTTTACTCATTTATGGAAAGCATTTAGTCGTATACTTAGCATTAAAAGCCGATGGAGTAGGCTTTTGTATCTGTGGGAATCAGGACTGATGTTCATGTTGGCGTATGAGCAATAGAGCTCTAACCTACTTGCCTCACTCTTGATTGAGGGATAGTGTGAGATGAAAATATCGGAAATATGATTAAGTATATGAGATTTGGTTTCCATAAGCGATCGTCCTCATTATTGTTGAATGACCAAAATTCGTCGATTCAGTCTTGAAAAGACCAGGATCAGTAAATGTTTTACTTATCGAAAATTACATCAAGATTGAGTTCTATCTCTTGGAATTAGACTTGTTCGAGATGCTGAAATTCATGTGTGGTTTCAAGATCTATTCGAGATATGGGAATCCAATAGGGATTCGTGTTCTGTTCGAGTGATGAAGAATCGTTTGAAAGATGTCGAACGTGACCTCGACATCGGTATGGATAAAGAAAGATTAAGATGCATAATATGGGGTTTTGCAGTCCCGCGATAGGGTATTGTTAGTATCATATCTAGAGTATGCTTATCGATGTTGGGCACGGGAGTTGATGGTATTCGGTTTCATGTGGTTCATGTTTATGTTCGGGCATGGGTCTTTGTGTTTACCTTATAGTATATTTTATCTAGAGATATATAGCACTCGGAAGGTTATTTCTGATCCTTGTGCATGGAGTTCAGATCCGGCTTCTCCGAAAAAATCTCCATGGAAAAACCATTATGCAAACATACTGTTAGCACCAAAATTGGTCACTAACACCCTTGAGAAGAGTTATGTAGACAGATTAATGAAGAGAGTAAATTAAAATAGAGAAATAATGTAATTAAATGCCAAAAAACAACAAAAACGAGAACACCAGATTTATAGTGGTTCGGCGTAATTGCCTACGTCCACTTTGAATGAAATCTTTATTACTTTCTCAATTACTTAAATACAGATACAATCTGTAAACCAATCACTGGAATACTAGTTTGAATTAACAGAGGAGAGTATAAAAAATGGCAGAGTCTCCCTCGAGTTCTCCCAAAAAAGGTCCCTTCATCTGTACCCCTGCCTCTCTATTTATAGACGAAGATAGGCTAGACTCCCTGTGCAGGCCCAAGAACAAGGTACTTCAGCCCACAGTAGGCAACTTTTGTGCACCGAGGCAGGCATATCGAACGGTGGAAGCCGAATCACTCAGTCCGATCCAGTCACGTCGGACCACTTGCACCGGGCCACCTCTCTTTCATTATCTTGACCAAAACCACTTAGGCCGACCCAGCTAAGCCGACCCATCGTTCCTTTCCTTCCTTGGCTGAGCGAGATCTGTTAACCTATCTAGGCCGAACCGGAGTTAGTCGAACCACGAACACCGGAACACAATTGACTGACCTGTCTTCGCTAACCTCCCTCGACCGAGCAATGCATGCCGAGCGACCACGACTCAACTAACCGATCGATGCACGCCGAACTACCTTGACCGAACGACGTGTGCCGAGTTACCTAGACCGAGCGGCATCTGCGAGCCACCTAGACCGAACGACGTAGTCTTCCCTCCTTTGACCGAGCGATACACACTAACCCATACCTACCGAGCCGCACATACATGTCGAACCATATCGATTGCATCAAACCCTTATATCTCCAGTCTATTCTTGGTCAGAATCTTGTCTAGTGCTAACTATAACTTCTGCAACTATCGCTTTGTAGCCGGGCCAAGTAGTCGGGTAACACATACCTTATCGGGTTTTGATTTGACCCTCTAACAAGCTGTTGAATGTAACCAATATAACCATTCCAGCTATGTTATAGTATTTATATTCTACACCCTAGACATTATCTAATCTATCACCTTTTATACTTATTAAATGATTGTTCTTTTGAGGGGATAACCATTACGGCATTCCATGCAGCCTCAAAAGTACTGTTATTTGTTGATCATGTATTTCTTGAGTTTATCATACCAGACTTATGTCTAACACGTGGCTTTTGTTTTCCCTAAATTCCTCGTGTGCACTTTCGAGTAGTTGAGAAAGGCAGATATTCATTGATGTTCATTGGAGCTCGAGAAGATGAGCTAGATGTTTCACCTATTGTAGTATTCTTACTTCTGTTGCATTACTATTGTAAGTATCAACATTTGTGTGGACAGGCAGTTATAACTACCCAGGATGATTGTAACGACCCACATATTTATCACTCTTATAAATCATATTTATTTTGAAATTTATTAAAATAAAAGGTTGATAATAGAAATAATATTGTTTTAAGTGATAACAAATAATAGTAATCTTATTTTCAATAAAATATTTACAAAAATATTCTCCTCGGAATTCAAATCGTTAAAATGGCCGAAAACCGTTTTATCGATAACCAGCTCTATAATCATAAAACATCGTGCACGGAGCTGGACACATACAGTTATTTTTATAATTAAACAAGAATATGAAATAAAATCAATTGAGTTGTTTTTGAAAATAAAATGTTTTTCTGACATTGTTAAGTAATACCTTTAATTATGATAATAGATTTATTTTATTTAAGTTGAGATTTAATGATTTACTAATTATTGTAATTATTCAAATAATTACTTTAAATGATGATAATTCATTTTAAATAGTTATAAAGTGATAATAAATCATTTATAATAGTTTTATAAAGATATATATTTGATTTGAAAATATAAGGAAAATCGATATCGCTTTATTGATATAATAACAATTTTTGTAAATAATTGTTAATATTTATTTATATGATTATATAAATGAAATGTGACCATTTTAATTATTTTAAAATGATAAGAAATTTATTTTCAAATTTTGTTTACATATATATGTAATTTAATGTATAAGTGAAAATGTGATCGGGAATCGGTTCTCTGATTGGCAACGGTTTATCGAACGAAAGTTGTTCGGAGTCACACATATATAACATACATATACATACCCTAACATGCACATGAACATATATAAACATACAAATATACATGCAAACATATATAAGAAAAATCTAATATATTTTATATAAAACTTAACCCTTAAGCTTCCTATAGTCAACAATCTTACACATTAAAGACATGTACATAGCTTGGAAGTGAATGAAGTGATGGAAGCACATGGTGGGGGGGCAACGTGTAGAATTGAAGTGACCCACTTCTCTTATCATATATTTATATAGAATTTTCTGTTAGAATTTTTTTTTTACAATACATATAAATATACTTTACAATGGATCACTTCCCTTAATTTGATTCCCCAAGATCCTGAATTTTACTAATATAAATATATCAGTATTTAAATAAATCCTATCATTTACATATATGAAGATATATAAATGGTTCTTTGCTTTTCAGAGTGATTAAACAGCAAAGAAACTCTTTCCCACCCTAATTCTCATATTAGAGATTTGGTGTCACATAGCTTTTTCTATTTATCATATATATTTATTTCTTTTTAGAACTCCAGCTTGATTAACTTTAGGATTAAATATTACTGGTGCTCTTATTTTCTTGTTCTACCTCACAAATTTATTGACTCCTGAATTTACAAGCCATACCCTTTTAATCCTGGGATTTTTGTGATTTGATACATATTGTTCTATTTTAAGTAAAAAGTGTTCAACCTGACTCATGTTTATTAGGTTAGCTTGTTTTACTCATTTCAATTTCAAACAGCTTTTATATCTGAGGGAATATCCATGTTTTGATTTATAAGTTGCAATAATCATGAGGGTGTTTGTAATGACAAGCTAATTTTTAAGGCTAGCAGAGGAAAACAATACAGTCATATCAAAATGCTAACTCAAACTATTATGCTAAACAGAGACTAAGGTCATGTGTGCAGTCAGTAAACTCAAGGCAAAGTGAATAAAAAGGATCAGACAAAATGCAAGACTTCCAGGTGAACTTATGATGAAGATATTTGATATTTTCTAATGAAGAGAACAATGTTGTGGTCACTGTTCTATTGAATGGTGGGAATGCTCATTACAAACAAGACCATATGCATTTATAATTTATCAAAGGTTTTGATTATGACCCAACACTACCAGATTTGAATTAAGTATCCAAATAGCAGGAATTAGCTAAACATAGGTGCAGTAGAGTCTACAATTACTAAGCAGGTAAATGAGCTTATTTCTCCAAGCAATACATGTTTTCACCGGGGAAATCAAATGCCCCACCAGATTCAGGCTATGCCTTTCAGCCTTGCATGGACCTATATCAATTATAAGTCATGGTTAAGCCTACTGGTTAGCCAGTTTAGATTCAACTCAACCTTTACAAATTCATTGATTTTTACTCTATTCTTTTCTTCCTATGATGTTTCTGCTCTACCATTTTTTTTAAGGTTCATCAAACATTTCTACAGGAGACATGAGCACATATCAAAATTACATGACATGGTCTCCAAAATCTTTCTCCACCAGAGACTATGCAGATTTAACTCTTTTAAAATAGCAACCCACATATGCAAGTATGAATAATACTTAAGGATTTCTACAAGTTCACTTCTCAATAAAAACAAACACATATCAATCCAGATAATACTTAAACCATAATGATATTTTTGGCCTAATTATTACAACATAACCGCCAAAAACTCCTTAAACATTCTAAATGCAAGTAATCTTCAATTGCCCATGCACACAAGTTTCCTATGCATCCTTTCCTACAGCAACATCTAGAGCTGCCTCCATAGAAATGAGACACCACAGATGTTACAAAGCAACAAATAGGGTCAGAATATAATTCTGGTATGAGTGAAATCAAAATACAATATTTTGTCATTTTTAAATTGCAGTGCAGGGTATTAAAATACTTGAAGATTTTTGAATTCATGGTATAACTGGATTATTATTTGTATCTAAGCTCCTACCACATTCATGCACACAAGCAACCATTCAATCATTCAATCCAGTATACATGTACACCCATTCTTATGGAATTAACTCATTTTAATTTCCATAACTCAACATTAAAGCTTGATTTATCAATTTAATTTGGTCATATCTCTTTTGCCATTGAACACCATGTGTGCATTGCAAGGGACTCAATTCTGTTAACCCCTGCACAAAGGCCTATAGGACTTAAACAAGTCATGCACATACCCATCATACTCCTTATGATGAATAGATCAAGGCTTTTCTCCTAGATTAGTTTTATAATCTAGTGACCAGTCTCATTTCTTATTTCAGAAAGATTTTTATTAACTCCTTGATTGCTTTTACTTTCTTTCTTTTCTATGAATCAGAGAGAGAGAGTTAATCTTACTCAGGGATTTCAACTGACCCTACATTCATTCATGAAAGTCATGTTTTCATTTCATTTTTCTTTCCAGTTGTCTCATTCAAAAATTTGTTTTATCACTTGTATACTTCTGTATTCCAGAATGTCATGATCTCTTAACAAATCCAGTAGAGTTCCATTAAAAATTCTTATGCTTAATTCTATTGTGAACATAGGGTAAGGTTTTTAGAGAAAAACCCCAAAAACATTTTTAACCTTAGATCTGAACAAATCAGCACATAAATAATTTTATTGCATTGTTCATTTCTAATTTAAAACAAACTAGACATAAGCATGAACCTCCTTTGTTCACACTGCCTGGCTTATCTTTCAATTTTACCCTACTTCATAATAAAATTTGTATTTATCTTACTATCATAAATACAAACTGATGGTTTATGATACTGGATCCATCCCAGAGATCATGGCATTACTATTATCAACAATCAAATGAAGCATATCAAAGCATCAACCAAAAATCTATCAATACACCAACCATGCTCAGCATTCATTAATTCAGAGAAAGTAAAACAAGTTGATCAAGCATAAAAGAAATAAAATGGCTGCCCTTAACTTGGGTCTTAATGCCTTAGCCTCATGAGATTGATTAATCACTCACCTTTCCCTTCTTTTCCCCGAGATTGCCTAAGCTTGCAAATAGTGTATGTTCTTCTTTTTTTTTTAATATGTTTCTGTTTTTCCTCAGAGAAAAACCTCTGCTTCTTTTCTTGATTTAAATCATTTTCACTAGGGTTTTACTGAAGGGAAAAACCCCTTTTATCCTCACATCACTCAAGAATTATGTGTGTGCTGTTATGGCTAAATGTGCCATTTTCCCTTGGTTTCTATTTCTGGTAAAAGCAGTTATCCACTGCTTTTCCCTGTGTACATGCAATTTGCATGTTTCATTTGTATATTATTTTAATGTGGCTTATCTTTCAAAATTTTACTTATGTATAACTAATATAAAACTGGTTTTTAAGGCATCTTATTTTATCAAAGAATATATCATCTTTCTCCTTACCTAATTGTTGAAAACAATTTTCTCTTTACAGAATTATTTTTATTCTCTTTATGTTAAATTGTAATATATACATGTATATCCTCTTTATCAATTAACCCCTAGTTAATACCTCAAACCATCTGTTTTCTCTGGATATGTAAGTGTATACATATTCTTAATTACTCTGGTGTTCTTTCTTTACTTATCTTATGTTTATTCTTTCTGGGTATATACATATAAATACAACATATAGTAACATATGTCCATACATACACTCAGTTATATATCCTCTTCCCTCTGAAATTCTATTTCTTATTACTGTTTATATTCAAGATACATATATGTATATGTTTACATGTGAATATAAGACTCACTCAATTCAACTATTATTACTTTTAACTCATTCTCAATATTTATCTCCAGACTACATATATATATATTTGGTTTTTGAAAGTTTTCTCTTTTTTTTTAATTATTCTTATCTCAACAATTTTGGTCTTCACATACTCTCCTCCTAAAAGGAATTGTGTCCCACAATTATTCTCTCATACATTTCCATCTAAATGTATACAAAGCTTAATTTCTATTTTAAATGAAATTTCAGGAACTCATTCATTCTCAATCAATCAAACATACATAAATAATTTTTAAGGTCTCATAAAAAAAAAATTTAACATACCTCAAGCAGAAAACAGCTTAGGATATTTATCCTTTATCCTCTCTTCAGCCTCCCAAGTGCAATCATTCCCATCCAAACTCCATTGGATTTTAACTAGTTTAATTATTTTATTTCTCAGTTTCTTTTCTTCTCTAGCCACAATGCCCACTGGTTCCTTTTTATAAACCAGATTTTCTTGAATTTCAACATGTGTAGGAGATTCAAGAATGGACTCTTTGTTATGCACCCATCTTCTCAGTTGGGATACATGAAATACATCATGTATTTTGCTCAATTCCTCTGGTAACTTCAACCTATAAGCTAAAGTCCCTATTCTTTGAACAATTTCATATGGTCCTATATACCTTGGTGACAATTTCCCTGCTTTGCCAAATCTCAATATTTTCCTCATTGGTGAAACTTTGAGAAACACATAGTCTCCCACCTCAAATTCTACTGGCCTTCTCTTTTTATCTGCATAAGCTTTCTGTCTCTCTTGAGCTACTTTCATTCTTTGCCTCACTAATTCAATCCTTGCAGAAGTTTCTTTTACATGGTCTGGTCCAAGCAACACCCTTTCACCAGCCTCCATCCAACATGCAGGAGATAAACAAGGCTTCCCATACAAAGCCTCAAATGGATCCATTCCTATAGTGGACTGGTAGCTATTATTATAAGCAAACTCAGCTAAATAAATATGATCCTCCCAGTTGCCTCCAAAATCAAGTATGCATGCTCTCAGCAAATCCTCTAAAATTTTATTAACAATCTCAGTTTGCCCATCTGTTTGTGGATGGTAGGATGTGCTTAGGCTTAATTCTGTCCCCATAGCTTCTTGAAAGCTACTCCAAAACCTTGAAGTAAACAAAGTATCTCTATCACTAATGATAGTCTTGGGGATGCCATGCAATCTCACTATCTCCTTCACAAACAATTGAGCTAGCTTGTGAGCATTTCTGTTTGAACTTATTAGGATGAAGTGTGCTGTTTTTGTGAGTCTATCAACCACTACCCAAATACTATCATTTCCCCTCCTTGTTCTTGGCAAACCATCCACAAAATCCATTGATATACTCTCCCATTTCCAAGTAGGCACTTCCAAAGGTTGCAATAGGCCTGAGGGTCTTTGATAGTCTGCCTTTAATTGTTGGCATGTCAAGCAATTTGCCACATATTTTGCTACTGCTCCTTTCATTCCTGGCCACCAATAATTTCTCTTGAGATCATGGTACATTTTTGTACCACCTGGATGGATAGTATACTTTGTTTTGTGATGCTCATCCATAACTTCTTGCTTTAGTTCCTCTACATTTGGTATGCAGAGTTTCCCCTTTTTCCTTAAGTATCCCTTATCATCTACCTCATAGTTTTCCACTGTCATGCCTTGGGATATCATGTTCTTTTTCTCCTTCAAATTTATATCTTGATTCTGCATTTGTCCTATTTTATCAACCAGAGTTGACTTTAAAGAAATGAGGCTTAGTTTACCATATTCAATCATATCATTAGGCACATTATCTGGTGCACTAATTCCTTCCTTCATCTCCACTTCACTAAGGATTGTTAAATCCTTAAACTCAGTCATCATTAAGCTGGCCAATCTTGCTTGATGTCTACTTAATGCATCTGCCACTTTATTAGCTTTTCCTGGGGTGTATAATATATCAAGATCATAGGCAGCTAGAAATTCTACCCACCTATGTTGCCTCATGTTCAAGTCTTTTTGGGAAAACAAATATTTAAGTGACTTGTGATCAGTAAACAATTCAAACTTAGCACCCAATAAATAATGTCTCCATAGTTTCAATGCATACACTACAGCAGCTAGTTCTAAGTCATGTGTAGCATACCTAGTTTCATTTGGCTTGAGTTGCCTTGATGCATAAGCTATGACTCTACCATGTTGCATAAGCACTGCCCCCAATCCAGATCCACTAGCATCTGTGTAAACTACTAATTCTTCATTACCCTCTGGCACTTGTAAAACTGGAGCTTCTACCAGTGCCTTCTTTAGTGATATGAAAGCTTGTTCACACTTCTCTGTCCACACATAGGGTTGCTCCTTTTTAGTTAGCTTGGTCAATGGGATAGCTATCCTTGCAAAATCTTTTATAAATCTCCTATAATAGCCTGCCATTCCCAAAAATGACCTCACCTCAGTTACTGATTTGGGTCTACTCCAAGATTGCACTGCCATCACGTTGTTTGGGTCTACACTAACCCCTTGTTGTGATACTATGTGCCCCAAAAAATTTACTTCCTTCTGCCAAAATGTACATTTAGAGAATTTGGCTTTTAAATCATGTGCCCTCAGTCTAGACAAAACCAGATGCAAGTGTTTTTGCATGATCTTCTTCTGATTTTGAATACACTAATATGTCATCAATAAAGACAACCACAAATTTGTCTAGAAAATCTCTAAATGTTCTATTCATTAAATTTACAAAATATGATGGTGCATTTGTCAATCCAAAAGGCATCACCAAAATTCATACAATCCATACCTTGTGTTGAAGGCAGTATACTTAATGCTTTCTTCCTCCACCTTCATCTGATGAAACCCAGAGGCTAAATCTAGCCTTGAAAAGACCTTTGCTCCATTCAATTGATCGAATAGATCATCAATTCTAGGAATTGGGTATTTGTTTTTAATGGTGACTTTGTTTAATTCCCTATAATCAATGCACATTCTCAAAGTACCATCTTGCTTCTTCACAAATACAACTGGAGAACCCCAGTTTGAACTACTAGGCCTTATGAAGCCTTTTTGCTCCAGTTCTTCCAACTGATGTTTCAATTCCACAAGTTCTTTAGGACCCATCCTAGTAGGTTTCTTAATGATTGGACTGGCTCCTGGGATTAGTCTTATTTGAAATTCTACTTGCCTATTTTCTGGAACACCTATGACTTCACCAAAGACATCTGGGTATTCATTTATAATTTTTATGTCTTCCAGTGTTAATTCTTTCTCAGTCATGCTATATATTTGGTTAAGGTAATTGATTTTAGCAATTTCACTCATGATTATAATATTCTTACCATTTTCTACTTTCAGAGAAATAGTGAAATTTTCCAAATTCAAAATTGCTTTGAATTTGCTCAACCAATATACCCCTAAAATAATTCCTATTCCAGGGTATTTCAATACAAACAAATCAGATTTAAACACATTTCCTCCTATGTTTAATTCTACCCCAGACATTTTAATCCTAGCAAACAAGAGCTACCCAGTGGGCTTTGAATAAACAAGGGATTATCAACTAAATAGCATGTGAGAGTCAATTTATTCACTATGTCTTGGGATATTAATGAATGTGTTGCTCCAGTGTCATATATAACTGAGATGGGGTGATCTTTAATTAGAAGTATACCTTCCAATTGTCCAGAACTTCCCACTACAGTTGCTTTTGCTTTGCCCTCAAGTGCTCCTACCTTTGCTCCCCTTTTGAATTCTGGGCAGTTCCTTTTAATATGGCCTTCCTTCCCACAGTTATAGCAGCTGAATGGTGCCTTCTTGGCTGCTTGACACTTATTACTCATGTGTCCTTCTTTGCCACAATTGTAACAAGTGACCTTCTTCTTAGCTTCCCCAGTGGTTGTTCCTTCCATTTTCTTTTTGTCGTAGGGATGTGTCCTATTTTTCCCTTTCTTTTGATTGTTAGCCCTCATGCTCCTAAATTTTTCCCTTGCATTGTCATGTTGTTCAAAGGAAAGAGCAAGATCTATGACTTGATCAAATGTTTTATCCTTGTATGGTAACATTGCTCTACCCAGACTTGCATTTAGTCCTTGGATAAATCTTGAATTCTTTGATTCTTCATCTCCTATAAGCATAGTTCCATACTTGGATAAGCTCTCAAATTTTTGAGTGTATTCAGTCACACTCATTGGTCCCTGCCTTAGCCTTATAAATTCCTCAAGCAATGTTGCCTTAGCTGTTGCTGGAACGAACCTTGCCTCAAGCATCTCCTTGAATTGATCCCATGTTATCTCATTTTCTGGCCTTCCTGTGATGATCACCTCCCACTAATCTAAAGCTGCTCCTTTAAGTCTCCTTGAAGCTATCTGCCTCTTCCTTTGGTCATTAACTTGCATATCTGCAAATATCCTTTCCAAAGTTCTTAGCCATATCTGCACTCCCCTAACTCCCTCAGTGCCTTCAAAATCCTTGCCTCCTAAATTTGAGAATGTCTTCAACAGTTTGGCTAGTTCCTCATGAGGATTCTCTTCCCTGTGCACTACTCCCTCTCTAAATGCCCTCACCAAATCTTGCAAATTGACCATTGGTGTTGTATTGGAGGGTCCTGCTCCATGACTTGGTGGTCTTCCTACCATGATTCACTATTCAATTGCATAGCTAGTTAGTCATTTTTCTAATTTAATTATTTTATGCAATTCATTCCTACTGTGGATATTTATTTCCATCATTATTGTATATATACTTTTTTTTTTTAAATTTTACCCCTTCAAGGAAATTGGATAATATATTTATGCTATGTTTAAACAACATAGCTCTGATACCAACTGAAGTGACCCACTTCTCTTATCATATATTTATATAGAATTTTCTGTTAGAATTTTTTTTTTACAATACATATAAATATACTTTACAATGGATCACTTCCCTTAATTTGATTCCCCAAGATCCTGAATTTTACTAATATAAATATATCAGTATTTAAATAAATCCTATCATTTACATATATGAAGATATATAAATGGTTCTTTGCTTTTCAGAGTGATTAAACAGCAAAGAAACTCTTTCCCACCCTAATTCTCATATTAGAGATTTGGTGTCACATAGCTTTTTCTATTTATCATATATATTTATTTCTTTTTAGAACTCCAGCTTGATTAACTTTAGGATTAAATATTACTGGTGCTCTTATTTTCTTGTTCTACCTCACAAATTTATTGACTCCTGAATTTACAAGCCATACCCTTTTAATCCTGGGATTTTTGTGATTTGATACATATTGTTCTATTTTAAGTAAAAAGTGTTCAACCTGACTCATGTTTATTAGGTTAGCTTGTTTTACTCATTTCAATTTCAAACAGCTTTTATATCTGAGGGAATATCCATGTTTTGATTTATAAGTTGCAATAATCATGAGGGTGTTTGTAATGACAAGCTAATTTTTAAGGCTAGCAGAGGAAAACAATACAGTCATATCAAAATGCTAACTCAAACTATTATGCTAAACAGAGACTAAGGTCATGTGTGCAGTCAGTAAACTCAAGGCAAAGTGAATAAAAAGGATCAGACAAAATGCAAGACTTCCAGGTGAACTTATGATGAAGATATTTGATATTTTCTAATGAAGAGAACAATGTTGTGGTCACTGTTCTATTGAATGGTGGGAATGCTCATTACAAACAAGACCATATGCATTTATAATTTATCAAAGGTTTTGATTATGACCCAACACTACCAGATTTGAATTAAGTATCCAAATAGCAGGAATTAGCTAAACATAGGTGCAGTAGAGTCTACAATTACTAAGCAGGTAAATGAGCTTATTTCTCCAAGCAATACATGTTTTCACCGGGGAAATCAAATGCCCCACCAGATTCAGGCTATGCCTTTCAGCCTTGCATGGACCTATATCAATTATAAGTCATGGTTAAGCCTACTGGTTAGCCAGTTTAGATTCAACTCAACCTTTACAAATTCATTGATTTTTACTCTATTCTTTTCTTCCTATGATGTTTCTGCTCTACCATTTTTTTTAAGGTTCATCAAACATTTCTATAGGAGACATGAGCACATATCAAAATTACATGACATGGTCTCCAAAATCTTTCTCCACCAGAGACTATGCAGATTTAACTCTTTTAAAATAGCAACCCACATATGCAAGTATGAATAATACTTAAGGATTTCTACAAGTTCACTTCTCAATAAAAACAAACACATATCAATCCAGATAATACTTAAACCATAATGATATTTTTGGCCTAATTATTACAACATAACCGCCAAAAACTCCTTAAACATTCTAAATGCAAGTAATCTTCAATTGCCCATGCACACAAGTTTCCTATGCATCCTTTCCTACAGCAACATCTAGAGCTGCCTCCATAGAAATGAGACACCACAGATGTTACAAAGCAACAAATAGGGTCAGAATATAATTCTGGTATGAGTGAAATCAAAATACAATATTTTGTCATTTTTAAATTGCAGTGCAGGGTATTAAAATACTTGAAGATTTTTGAATTCATGGTATAACTGGATTATTATTTGTATCTAAGCTCCTACCACATTCATGCACACAAGCAACCATTCAATCATTCAATCCAGTATACATGTACACCCATTCTTATGGAATTAACTCATTTTAATTTCCATAACTCAACATTAAAGCTTGATTTATCAATTTAATTTGGTCATATCTCTTTTGCCATTGAACACCATGTGTGCATTGCAAGGGACTCAATTCTGTTAACCCCTGCACAAAGGCCTATAGGACTTAAACAAGTCATGCACATACCCATCATACTCCTTATGATGAATAGATCAAGGCTTTTCTCCTAGATTAGTTTTATAATCTAGTGACCAGTCTCATTTCTTATTTCAGAAAGATTTTTATTAACTCCTTGATTGCTTTTACTTTCTTTCTTTTCTATGAATCAGAGAGAGAGAGTTAATCTTACTCAGGGATTTCAACTGACCCTACATTCATTCATGAAAGTCATGTTTTCATTTCATTTTTCTTTCCAGTTGTCTCATTCAAAAATTTGTTTTATCACTTGTATACTTCTGTATTCCAGAATGTCATGATCTCTTAACAAATCCAGTAGAGTTCCATTAAAAATTCTTATGCTTAATTCTATTGTGAACATAGGGTAAGGTTTTTAGAGAAAAACCCCAAAAACATTTTTAACCTTAGATCTGAACAAATCAGCACATAAATAATTTTATTGCATTGTTCATTTCTAATTTAAAACAAACTAGACATAAGCATGAACCTCCTTTGTTCACACTGCCTGGCTTATCTTTCAATTTTACCCTACTTCATAATAAAATTTGTATTTATCTTACTATCATAAATACAAACTGATGGTTTATGATACTGGATCCATCCCAGAGATCATGGCATTACTATTATCAACAATCAAATGAAGCATATCAAAGCATCAACCAAAAATCTATCAATACACCAACCATGCTCAGCATTCATTAATTCAGAGAAAGTAAAACAAGTTGATCAAGCATAAAAGAAATAAAATGGCTGCCCTTAACTTGGGTCTTAATGCCTTAGCCTCATGAGATTGATTAATCACTCACCTTTCCCTTCTTTTCCCCGAGATTGCCTAAGCTTGCAAATAGTGTATGTTCTTCTTTTTTTTTTAATATGTTTCTGTTTTTCCTCAGAGAAAAACCTCTGCTTCTTCTCTTGATTTAAATCATTTTCACTAGGGTTTTACTGAAGGGAAAAATCCCTTTTATCCTCACATCACTCAAGAATTATGTGTGTGCTGTTATGGCTAAATGTGCCATTTTCCCCTGGTTTCTATTTCTGGTAAAAGCAGTTATCCACTGCTTTTCCCTGTGTACATGCAATTTGCATGTTTCATTTGTATATTATTTTCATGTGGCTTATCTTTCAAAATTTTACTTATGTATAACTAATATAAAACTGGTTTTTAAGGCATCTTATTTTATCAAAGAATATATCATCTTTCTCCTTACCTAATTGTTGAAAACAATTTTCTCTTTACAGAATTATTTTTATTCTCTTTATGTTAAATTGTAATATATACATGTATATCCTCTTTATCAATTAACCCCTAGTTAATACCTCAAACCATCTGTTTTCTCTGGATATGTAAGTGTATACATATTCTTAATTACTCTGGTGTTCTTTCTTTACTTATCTTATGTTTATTCTTTCTGGGTATATACATATAAATACAACATATAGTAACATATGTCCATACATACACTCAGTTATATATCCTCTTCCCTCTGAAATTCTATTTCTTATTACTGTTTATATTCAAGATACATATATGTATATGTTTACATGTGAATATAAGACTCACTCAATTCAACTATTATTACTTTTAACTCATTCTCAATATTTATCTCCAGACTACATATATATATATATATTTGGTTTTTGAAAGTTTTCTCTTTTTTTTTTAATTATTCTTATCTCAACAATTTGGGTCTTCACAAGAATGATGTGAAAGAAGGGGTGTGGGAAAGGGGTGTTTTGGTCCATGCACATTTAGATATTTTCCATATTTTTCCCTTATAAATACCACCCCTCTTCTCATAATTTCCTAACACTATTTCCACTTTTTCTTCCTCTTCTTTCTAAGCTCTACTGGCCTCTCTAATGGCTACTCTTTGTGATATCCCGAGAATTTGGACAATATCAATTTAATAATCTGCATTGGAAATTAAATTGATTTGATGATCTTTGTTAATAAAATTGAATAAATTTAATAATCTAATTAAATAAATATTTAATTAGTAATTTATCTTTTAAAAAAAAGTTTAATAGAATGATTTCTATTTATATATATATAAGTGTATATATTGTAAATAGATGAGTTGGTTTGAATTTAACAAATAAAATTATGTTTTCAAATTTCTAATGTTTTGGTAATTTGGAAATTATGATTTAAAATAATATTTAGATTTTCAAAGATATTTGATAAATAACTATATAGTTTTAAATACATAAGATAAATGTTTAATTGTTTAAAAATAGATTTTAGCTTAAGTTTAAATTTAAATTGAATATGAATTTGGATTTATAATAGAAATTAAAAGAATAAACATTCTAAAAATATTTGGATAAGCTTTTAATTTTATATAATTTGGTTATTTACATTTTCTCTAAAAGAGAAATGCATATATACATTTACATTAGAATTTACTTATTAAGTTTAAAATCTTTATTAACATTTTCAAATAAATAAAAATATGTATTAATTACTAAAAAGACAAGTGTAACAAAATTAAGACACCTAAATAACATGTGTTAACTAATTAATAATACTACATGACAAATGTCAAGATATTGTAACAAGTGTCTTTTTATTTATTTTGATTTTCTTTTATTTTTTTAAACCACATTCTAACTTATAAATACATATGCTTCCCATCTTCATTTTCTTTTCTATCTTTTTCTATTCAAAGCTAAGAAGAAAATATCCAGCTGAAACTATTTTCAAAAACTAAGTTAATAACATCTTCCTCGAACCAAAATTCTCAAAAGAAACAAATCTGAAAACAATCTTCAGCCTGCCTCTTCTTCAATCTGAAATCAACTCCTCAAAAGCCTGCAATTTCTTCAAATCTGAAACACAATCACCTCTAAACCAAAATATATCTAAAAATCGAATTTTTGCAAATCCACTTTCAAATTAAAGATCAAAATCAAAAGCCTGTTCTGTTCAAGGCTGCAAACTCATTTTCAAAAGTATATGAGCCTGAACTAAATTCTTCTTCAACCTGGAATCAAAGCAGAGATCAATATTCTCTGTTTTGAAATCTAGAGCCTGTAACATCTTTATGAGGCAACCTGAGAGAAAGCAAATAGATCTGGAATCAAAAGCATGCAGTTTAATAACTCAAGTTTTAAAGCAAAAGGCACCTTCCAGTTCTCAAGTTTCAAAAGACTTTTCCAGCAACTAAATCTCTAAAGGTTTTCAAAGCTATTTTCAAAAAATAAGGTGAGTAACTTTTTAAAATAAAATAAATTTGGTTGCATGCTAGAAGGCTGAATTTAAATGTGTATTGCATATATCTTTATAAGTGAATGCCTGATATTGTGTGCATGCTGTTTATAAGACTATGTCCTTGAAATAGTGAGTAAACATTTATATAAAAGATTTAGTAATGATAATAGATGCATGTGAATTGCTGTGTTGTAGTGCTTTGCATATGTTTATATATATATGTGTAATTGTTGTGTGAATGCTTCTGATTTGAACTGCGCATGTCAATATATCTCTGTTTCCAGGTTTAGTGGTTACAAATTAATCCAAATTTCACATATTTTTATATCTAATCACTGATTAACACTTAGATTAAAAACAAAATAGTTAGTTTTAACAAAATCTAAGTATTGGAAATATAAACAAGTATGAAAGATCTAAAATATACTTGTATTTGGAAATACTAGCAGGAATCTTTTAAAACTTGTAAAAATCAAATGTTGCATTCCACTGATTCAAGTTTATATCTGGAATAAATACTGGAAAGTAAGATTTTTAAAACTACAATTTCAATTTTTAGAATTGAAATGAGGGTGCAGTCTTTAGTTAACCAGAGTTTGGACTTTGGGTCTTTTCTGTCGATCTGTAGAGCTTGGGGGATCGAGGTTGTTTCTGGAGCTAGATGGTTGATCAGAGAAGCTTGGAAAAATAGGTGATGGTGATGAAAATTCTTTTGGTAGCCGTGGTGATGGTTTCTTTCCTGTAGCCCTAGTTTTAAGTTAGGATACGAATTTGTATCGTTTGTCTTCGTTGATGGATCGAGCTTTGAAATATTTTGGGAAAGTGAAGCTTTGAGGTAGTTGAAGCGATGACCGGAGTTGGAGGAGTTCTGGTGGACGGGTTTGCGAAGGCGAGGCGATGACAGGTGGGTGGTTGGTCGCGAGTCAGTGTTGCCAGGTTTTGATTTAGTCGAATTCGAGTTCGAGAGGGATCGGAGAGGAACTGATGGATGGGATCGAAGCTGGAGGGATGTTCGACTTGTTCGTCGATGCGGTGATGGCCGGAGACGTTGATCTTGGCCGTGCACGTGCACACGATTTGATATCTGGTGAAGTCTGGTTTTCAGGGGAGGCTACTCGAGTTTCTCGAGTTTTGTTTCGAGTGAGGCTCGAAGTTTGTGGAGAGGCGACTCGAAGCTAATTGGTTTGGTCTCGAGTTTATCAGTGTTGCCAGTTTTTTTTAAAAACCTGTCAGTTTTAATTTAAATCTAATTTAAATTGGTGAAGAAATATTTAAACAGTAAATCAAAGTTTAATATATGAAGACACGTTTAGTTTTGAATTTAGATTGGAGATAAATAAGCTTTATAAATTTTAAATGTTTTAATAAGTTTAAATGTTAGTTATATTTTTAAATGGTTTGAATTTTAAAAGAAATTTGATTTAAACTCTTTTAAAGATCCTTTTATAAGATATAGGAATTCTTTAACATGTAAAAGTTTTAAATTGGTTTAAACTTGGTTAAAGATAAATTGGTATTCATTTTAAATTCCAAATTTAAAATGAAATTTAAAAGTAAAATTTGGAAATGAACATTTTCAAGTAATATTGTGAATGAGAATTGAACCATGAATAAGAAATTATTTTATCTTAAAGTTTAAATCATTAAAATCTTTAAGGTAATTAAAATGGTTCAATTAATTTAATTAATTAATGATTTGGATTAATTAATTTATAATTAAGGATTTAAATTAATTTAAATATTAATTAAAGATTAATTAAGTTATGGTTAATACTTAATTAATTAAATAATTAAAGTTTAATAAATTGGTTATTAAGATTTATTAATTTGAAAATAATAATAATGAATCTAAGTTAATTACTTAAGAAAAGTAATTAAATAATTGTTAATGAAGGTCATTAATTTGAGATTATTTAATAATTAATCAATGTGATTAATTTTGATAATTAATTAGATTAATTAATTTAAAATATTATTTATGGAATTGTTTAAAGTGTAATTACTAAATGGAAGTAATTAAGAAATTAATTACTTATTGTAATTAATTGAAGATAATTTGATTAGTTTAAATTAATTAATTAAGTTTAATTAATTTAGACTAATAAATGGATTGATTTGATAATAATTACTTAATGTAATTATTAAGGTAAGTTTATTTAGAGAAGTAAATAATATGATAATTACTGGAAGTAATTAGTTGAATAATGATTTTATTAATAGAAGTAATTTGAGTTAATTACTTTGAATAATTAATCAAGGGATTAATTAAGGAATTAATTGAGGAGTAATTAATTTAGTTAGTGAAAGTAATTAAGGGTAGTTAATTACTGATTGAAGATTAATCAAGAGTGATTAATAAATGTTGTTTAATTAAGGTTAATTACTTAATGTAATTAATTTAATTAAGTAATTAATAATTAAGTTGTAATTAAGGATCATTAATTAATATAATTAATGATGTAATTAAGATTGATTAATTAAGTAATAATTAATAAATGAAGTGATTAATCAATGTAATTAATTAAGGATTAATGTAATTAATTATAGTTGATTAACTTAATTAATTTTAGTTAATTAATTAATGATGTAATTAAAGGTTAATTACTATAATGGTTAAGGATAATTAATTTAAGTAATTAATTAAAGGATAAATTACCTAAAGGGTAATTAGAGGATAATTAATTGATTGTAATTAATTAATGGTTAAGTAAGCAGGATTTATAAAATGAAGTAATTAATTTAATTCACTTTAAATTAATTAGAGATGAGATAAATCATTACTTATGGATGGATAAATAATATGGAATGCTTTGCATTGTTTGATCTCTGATGAGATATATGCTGTGTGATATGGATGTTTAGTTGAATTGTGATGATAATATGGATTATCTGATAATGTTGATTATCTATTGTGAATTATCTTTCTATGTGTATAAAGATAATGAATTGAATTGTTTTAACCTTTAAAACAACTTGGCCTTAAAAGATACGGTTTGGATTTCGATGAGACCGGGATCGGGTTTCCGTATACCGGATTTCCAGGTCTGGAGACCCGAATACCACATCGATCCAAATTAACGATAGGTCGTGAATCAAGTGAAGATGAAGATTCAGAGTGCAAGGGTTATTGTCGTTAACTCTGAGGGTGATTCCAAAACGAGTGTAACGAGATAATGCCTTCGGTTTCGTTCAAACCCGGAACGAACTTGTATGGATTGAATGCTTTCAGAACATCGTTAGGTGGACGATGAGCATTCTAAGTGATGTGTTCTTTTCTAAGGTAATCGTGACCTCAAGCCTCACAAACCGGGAATGGCTAAAACAGGGGAGGTGCAGCAAGGTTAGTGGGTAGCACCCAAGTAGGACAAGATTACCTCTGTCTAGAAGTCCCTTCTTATTTCGGCTTAGTGTGTGCGGTTGCTGATCCCAACCGTGAGGTATCTTGTGCGGGAATTATCCAGTAAGGGATGTTCCGACCTTGTGTTGCAGGGGATTGGGAGTGATCCTCGGTACGGTGATCTAGGCCACGTACTGTGACGGGCGGTACCCCGGTAGCCCTGCCATTGTATGGAATCCAAAATCCAATAAGTGCCAACGGACTTGATTGTATAACCCACTTTGTGGCTAGTATGCTGGAATTTAATAATGTAACAATTTCAGCTATTTCTTATTTACTTGAAAACCCTAGACCCTATTATAATACAATCGAATTTCCTATCAAATGTTTTGGTTAGCGTAAGGTAAAAACTTACCCATGTTTATTTGTGGGGAGTCTTACGTGATACCTTTTTCTTTCAAAAGGTTTTGAAGTTAAACAAGTTTAACCTGTTACTCACACCAGACCCATGTCTGACCCAAGTTGTTTATTTCTGTTTTATAAACTCTTGGGTACTCAAATTTTTACGAGTAGCCAAGGGATTCAGGTTAGCCTTGACGAATTGTGGAGGAGCAATGGAGCAGGAGGCTTCAGCGTTGTAGATATAGATAGTAGTTTCCGCTGTGTTGATCTTGTTTAGATCTTTGTTTTGTATTGAGATGTAATAACTAGACAGATGTTTATAACTGTCTAGTATATGAGATGTAATCTGTGTAACTCTGATAAGTGTTGTATATGATACTATGTAATAGATTATGTTATTAATATAATTTATTCGTTCCGCTGTGAGATCGTTGTTGTTGTTTCTTTCTTTCTTCTTTTCTTTTCTATTTTCTACCCCTTTCTTTCTTCATAATGATGCGACTTTCTGGGCATAGGAAGTCGGGTCGTTACAATTGGTATCAGAGCTTAGGTTGGCAATAACCTTGGCTCTGGTGGGAATTTTGAGAGTATTAATAGATATGAGCGCGTATTTGTTAGTGAATATAAAATTGTTTTATATTGTGTTGATTGGTTTATTGAGTAGTTTATGGATTCTGGTCGATGTGTGGGACGCCACAACATTGATAGGGATCTCTAAACACTTGTATAGAACAATTCGACACAATATTGTTTTAAAGAGGTAAATGAAATAATTTTACCCAGAAATAATTTCTATATAAAAAGTATCATTTTAAATATATATATATTTCTACCTATTTGTTGGGTTACCTGTTCGGGTTTTCCAATATAAGTTATAAAGGTAGATGGGGTAGTGGTGTGTGAAACACGACTACCAATGGTTGGAGTTTAAATGTTGAGGTTGGAAGTGTATTTGTCGAGACTGTAGACCCAATACCGTCTCGAGTAAGCTTTGCTGTGGTGAAGGATTTCATCGATCTCCGAAGGAAACTGTAATGGTTCGGAGTTTATCTCTGAAGTTTGGATGAGTAGAGTTGGATCTGTCGATGAGGCAGAAGCGAGTGATGGTACCTTGATACCTCAGGTAATAGTAGCTGTATGATGAGATACAGTGACGATGGATGTTCCCGAAGATGTTTTCTTTGGAACAGGATTAAGGAAGTGTGAATGCTTCGGTGTTGTGGTTGAGCTCAGCATGAAGTTTCTGCTTTGGTTTGAAGTTCGAGTTTCTCGAAGATCTTTGGAGTAGGAAGACCTTGACATCAGTGTCAGCAGTGCAGCTCGGAGTATTCTGTGATGGCAGGAAGTTTTCTGCCTGAGCAGTTTTTCTGAAGGTGAAGTTCAGAAGCAGTAAGAGTGGGTCCATTTCTTCGATAAATTGGATAAATAAGTGTAAGCTGTTCTGATTGGTAAAGAGAGAACAGTCTGTTTGGAATTAGGCTGAGTTGATCGCAAAAGTGACTTGCGATTGTCTGAGTGTTCTCTTGGGTTGTCAGAATTTTTCTAGGTGTCTTCAGAGAAGTCAGGAGTTGTCCGCATCTGAAGGTTGAGTTTTCGTATCGACTGGATTCCAAGAGTGGTACCGGTGGTTCAGCCAAGTTGAAGGATAGTTCCTAGAGATAGAGTTTGGTGAAGCAGCTCAGGATTTGATAGAGTATCTGAGTTTTCTTTATGGATCAGTGAACCATATTTTCTGGGATGAGTTATCCAGTTGTGCTCATCAACATTCTTATCTACCTCAGATCAGAGTTGTGCAGCAAAAGCAGTTTGGGAGTGCATCTATCTTGTTTCCTGGATAGGAGGAGTTAGTTCAGTCTTCTATTGTTTGAGGAGTAAAGTTGGGGATCTCTTCCTTGTTTTGATTTGAATAAGTATTTGGTCTTCCGGATTGAATTGTCAGTTTGGACAACTGGAATTCGTTGTGTTTTACGTATCTCTGAAGGAGTACGTATTTGATCTATCATTGGTTTTGGAACCAGCAGTTCAGGAGGTTTGGTAGTTGAGTCAGACTCGTCTGATATCCTGTCTAGTTCTGTAGATCTAGATGAGTAGGAACCCTGTAGCTTCGTAGTTTAGATTGTTTGTAGAGCGAGTGTCCCAGTATATATATACTTGGGGAAACTCGAGGAAATTTTATCCAGAATTTTGTCTGGATAATTAGAATTGTTTGATTGGATGATTGTTTGCTATGGTTGTTAGCATATGGTTGATAATATATGCTTGTTAAATATTGAATAGATTATTAAATTACCTTTGTTTAAATTTCGGGGACGAAATTATTTTAAGGGGGGAGGAATGTGATATCCCGAGAATTTGGACAATATCAATTTAATAATCTGCATTGGAAATTAAATTGATTTGATGATCTTTGTTAATAAAATTGAATAAATTTAATAATCTAATTAAATAAATATTTAATTAGTAATTTATCTTTTAAAAAAAAGTTTAATAGAATGATTTCTATTTATATATATATAAGTGTATATATTGTAAATAGATGAGTTGGTTTGAATTTAACAAATAAAATTATGTTTTCAAATTTCTAATGTTTTGGTAATTTGGAAATTATGATTTAAAATAATATTTAGCTTTTCAAAGATATTTGATAAATAACTATATAGTTTTAAATACATAAGATAAATGTTTAATTGTTTAAAAATAGATTTTAGCTTAAGTTTAAATTTAAATTGAATATGAATTTGGATTTATAATAGAAATTAAAAGAATAAACATTCTAAAAATATTTGGATAAGCTTTTAATTTTATATAATTTGGTTATTTACATTTTCTCTAAAAGAGAAATGCATATATACATTTACATTAGAATTTATTTATTAAGTTTAAAATCTTTATTAACATTTTCAAATAAATAAAAATATGTATTAATTACTAAAAAGACAAGTGTAACAAAATTAAGACACCTAAATAACATGTGTTAACTAATTAATAATACTACATGACAAATGTCAAGATATTGTAACAAGTGTCTTTTTATTTATTTTGATTTTCTTTTATTTTTTTAAACCACATTCTAACTTATAAATACATATGCTTCCCATCTTCATTTTCTTTTCTATCTTTTTCTATTCAAAGCTAAGAAGAAAATATCCAGCTGAAACTATTTTCAAAAACTAAGTTAATAACATCTTCCTCGAACCAAAATTCTCAAAAGAAACAAATCTGAAAACAATCTTCAGCCTGCCTCTTCTTCAATCTGAAATCAACTCCTCAAAAGCCTGCAATTTCTTCAAATCTGAAACACAATCACCTCTAAACCAAAATATATCTAAAAATCGAATTTTTGCAAATCCACTTTCAAATTAAAGATCAAAATCAAAAGCCTGTTCTGTTCAAGGCTGCAAACTCATTTTCAAAAGTATATGAGCCTGAACTAAATTCTTCTTCAACCTGGAATCAAAGCAGAGATCAATATTCTCTGTTTTGAAATCTAGAGCCTGTAACATCTTTATGAGGCAACCTGAGAGAAAGCAAATAGATCTGGAATCAAAAGCATGCAGTTTAATAACTCAAGTTTTAAAGCAAAAGGCACCTTCCAGTTCTCAAGTTTCAAAAGACTTTTCCAGCAACTAAATCTCTAAAGGTTTTCAAAGCTATTTTCAAAAAATAAGGTGAGTAACTTTTTAAAATAAAATAAATTTGGTTGCATGCTAGAAGGCTGAATTTAAATGTGTATTGCATATATCTTTATAAGTGAATGCCTGATATTGTGTGCATGCTGTTTATAAGACTATGTCCTTGAAATAGTGAGTAAACATTTATATAAAAGATTTAGTAATGATAATAGATGCATGTGAATTGCTGTGTTGTAGTGCTTTGCATATGTTTATATATATATGTGTAATTGTTGTGTGAATGCTTCTGATTTGAACTGCGCATGTCAATATATCTCTGTTTCCAGGTTTAGTGGTTACAAATTAATCCAAATTTCACATATTTTTATATCTAATCACTGATTAACACTTAGATTAAAAACAAAATAGTTAGTTTTAACAAAATCTAAGTATTGGAAATATAAACAAGTATGAAAGATCTAAAATATACTTGTATTTGGAAATACTAGCAGGAATCTTTTAAAACTTGTAAAAATCAAATGTTGCATTCCACTGATTCAAGTTTATATCTGGAATAAATACTGGAAAGTAAGATTTTTAAAACTACAATTTCAATTTTAAGAATTGAAATGAGGGTGCAGTCTTTAGTTAACCAGAGTTTGGACTTTGGGTCTTTTCTGTCGATCTGTAGAGCTTGGGGGATCGAGGTTGTTTCTGGAGCTAGATGGTTGATCAGAGAAGCTTGGAAAAATAGGTGATGGTGATGAAAATTCTTTTGGTAGCCGTGGTGATGGTTTCTTTCCTGTAGCCCTAGTTTTAAGTTAGGATACGAATTTGTTTCGTTTGTCTTCGTTGATGGATCGAGCTTTGAAATATTTTGGGAAAGTGAAGCTTTGAGGTAGTTGAAGCGATGACCGGAGTTGGAGGAGTTCTGGTGGACGGGTTTGCGAAGGCGAGACGATGACAGGTGGGTGGTTGGTCGCGAGTCAGTGTTGCCAGGTTTTGATTTAGTCGAATTCGAGTTCGAGAGGGATCGGAGAGGAACTGATGGATGGGATCGAAGCTGGAGGGATGTTCGACTTGTTCGTCGATGCGGTGATGGCCGGAGACGTTGATCTTGGCCGTGAACGTGCACACGATTTGATATCTGGTGAAGTCTGGTTTTCAGGGGAGGCTACTCGAGTTTCTCGAGTTTTGTTTCGAGTGAGGCTCGAAGTTTGTGGAGAGGCGACTCGAAGCTAATTGGTTTAGTCTCGAGTTTATCAGTGTTGCCAGTTTTTTTTTAAAAACCTGTCAGTTTTAATTTAAATCTAATTTAAATTGGTGAAGAAATATTTAAACAGTAAATCAAAGTTTAATATATGAAGACACGTTTAGTTTTGAATTTAGATTGGAGATAAATAAGCTTTATAAATTTTAAATGTTTTAATAAGTTTAAATGTTAGTTATATTTTTAAATGGTTTGAATTTTAAAAGAAATTTGATTTAAACTCTTTTAAAGATCCTTTTATAAGATATAGGAATTCTTTAACATGTAAAAGTTTTAAATTGGTTTAAACTTGGTTAAAGATAAATTGGTATTCATTTTAAATTCCAAATTTAAAATGAAATTTAAAAGTAAAATTTGGAAATGAACATTTTCAAGTAATATTGTGAATGAGAATTGAACCATGAATAAGAAATTATTTTATCTTAAAGTTTAAATCATTAAAATCTTTAAGGTAATTAAAATGGTTCAATTAATTTAATTAATTAATGATTTGGATTAATTAATTTATAATTAAGGATTTAAATTAATTTAAATATTAATTAAAGATTAATTAAGTTATGGTTAATACTTAATTAATTAAATAATTAAAGTTTAATAAATTGGTTATTAAGATTTATTAATTTGAAATTAATAATAATGAATCTAAGTTAATTACTTAAGAAAAGTAATTAAATAATTGTTAATGAAGGTCATTAATTTGAGATTATTTAATAATTAATCAATGTGATTAATTTTGATAATTAATTAGATTAATTAATTTAAAATATTATTATGGAATTGTTTAAAGTGTAATTACTAAATGGAAGTAATTAAGAAATTAATTACTTATTGTAATTAATTGAAGATAATTTGATTAGTTTAAATTAATTAATTAAGTTTAATTAATTTAGACTAATAAATGGATTGATTTGATAATAATTACTTAATGTAATTATTAAGGTAAGTTTATTTAGAGAAGTAAATAATATGATAATTACTGGAAGTAATTAGTTGAATAATGATTTTATTAATAGAAGTAATTTGAGTTAATTACTTTGAATAATTAATCAAGGGATTAATTAAGGAATTAATTGAGGAGTAATTAATTTAGTTAGTGAAAGTAATTAAGGGTAGTTAATTACTGATTGAAGATTAATCAAGAGTGATTAATAAATGTTGTTTAATTAAGGTTAATTACTTAATGTAATTAATTTAATTAAGTAATTAATAATTAAGTTGTAATTAAGGATCATTAATTAATATAATTAATGATGTAATTAAGATTGATTAATTAAGTAATAATTAATAAATGAAGTGATTAATCAATGTAATTAATTAAGGATTAATGTAATTAATTATAGTTGATTAACTTAATTAATTTTAGTTAATTAATTAATGATGTAATTAAAGGTTAATTACTATAATGGTTAAGGATAATTAATTTGAGTAATTAATTAAAGGATAAATTACCTAAAGGGTAATTAGAGGATAATTAATTGATTGTAATTAATTAATGGTTAAGTAAGCAGGATTTATAAAATGAAGTAATTAATTTAATTCACTTTAAATTAATTAGAGATGAGATAAATCATTACTTATGGATGGATAAATAATATGGAATGCTTTGCATTGTTTGATCTCTGATGAGATATATGCTGTGTGATATGGATGTTTAGTTGAATTGTGATGATAATATGGATTATCTGATAATGTTGATTATCTATTGTGAATTATCTTTCTATGTGTATAAAGATAATGAATTGAATTGTTTTAACCTTTAAAACAACTTGGCCTTAAAAGATACGGTTTGGATTTCGATGAGACCGGGATCGGGTTTCCGTATACCGGATTTCCAGGTCTGGAGACCCGAATACCACATCGATCCAAATTAACGATAGGTCGTGAATCAAGTGAAGATGAAGATTCAGAGTGCAAGGGTTATTGTCGTTAACTCTGAGGGTGATTCCAAAACGAGTGTAACGAGATAATGCCTTCGGTTTCGTTCAAACTCGGAACGAACTTGTATGGATTGAATGCTTTCAGAACATCGTTAGGTGGACGATGAGCATTCTAAGTGATGTGTTCTTTTCTAAGGTAATCGTGACCTCAAGCCTCACAAACCGGGAATGGCTAAAACAGGGGAGGTGCAGCAAGGTTAGTGGGTAGCACCCAAGTAGGACAAGATTACCTCTGTCTAGAAGTCCCTTCTTATTTCGGCTAAGTGTGTGCGGTTGCTGATCCCAACCGTGAGGTATCTTGTGCGGGAATTATCCAGTAAGGGATGTTCCGACCTTGTGTTGCAGGGGATTGGGAGTGATCCTCGGTACGGTGATCTAGGCCACGTACTGTGACGGGCGGTACCCCGGTAGCCCTGCCATTGTATGGAATCCAAAATCCAATAAGTGCCAACGGACTTGATTGTATAACCCACTTTGTGGCTAGTATGCTGGAATTTAATAATGTAACAATTTCAGCTATTTCTTATTTACTTGAAAACCCTAGACCCTATTATAATACAATCGAATTTCCTATCAAATGTTTTGGTTAGCGTAAGGTAAAAACTTACCCATGTTTATTTGTGGGGAGTCTTACGTGATACCTTTTTCTTTCAAAAGGTTTTGAAGTTAAACAAGTTTAACCTGTTACTCACACCAGACCCATGTCTGACCCAAGTTGTTTATTTCTGTTTTATAAACTCTTGGGTACTCAAATTTTTACGAGTAGCCAAGGGATTCAGGTTAGCCTTGACGAATTGTGGAGGAGCAATGGAGCAGGAGGCTTCAGCGTTGTAGATATAGATAGTAGTTTCCGCTGTGTTGATCTTGTTTAGATCTTTGTTTTGTATTGAGATGTAATAACTAGACAGATGTTTATAACTGTCTAGTATATGAGATGTAATCTGTGTAACTCTGATAAGTGTTGTATATGATACTATGTAATAGATTATGTTATTAATATAATTTATTCGTTCCGCTGTGAGATCGTTGTTGTTGTTTCTTTCTTTCTTCTTTTCTTTTCTATTTTCTACCCCTTTCTTTCTTCATAATGATGCGACTTTCTGGGCATAGGAAGTCGGGTCGTTACACTCTTCATTTAAAAAAAATAGTAAGAAAGTTATGCCAACATAGTGCAAATATTATAAACATATGAAATACATATTCATACTTCTCAAAACCAAGCTAAATCCACTCTTCTTCCTCTTGCAAACTCACGGCCGCAACAATGTCCCATCATGGCCGAGCCTCTTCTCCTTCCCTAGCTAGGTCGTGAGCACCTCCTACACTCCCAAGGCTATGCCTAGCCACTCCAAGGCTTCAGAGCTCGATTCCGTAAAGTTCAATTTGTGATAGCGGAGCTATAGCCGATTTTATAATAGCTCAAAGGGAAAATGAAGGTGAGAACTCTAACTTTAAACAATTATAAGTAATTATAAATGTTTAACATTACTATTTGGGTGATAATGATGTTTTGGATGTTTGGTTGATGAATGTTTGAAAAAGTAATTAGCAACATATAACTAAAAGTGAGAACTCCTAAACTATAGTATTATATTTTTGGATAATGATATGATGTTTGCAATGGATGTTTATTATCCTTTGATCATCAAGTTTGGTTGTTTAAATAAGAATGTTGAATATATATGAAAGTCACGGAAATACACGTCGATAAGCACAAAGGAAATCACTTTCCTTGATTTAATGAATTAGTGTATATGGAATGTTAAACCTCTATTAAAATGGTTTAAAATGAGTTTGAAATGTTTTATACACATTCAAAAGTGTTTTGGTGAAGTTTGAAAAGAAATGGGAAATTTAGTCAAAAATAGGAGCGTCGCGTAACGGTAGTTCGCGATTTCGTGCCATAAAAGTCAAACAAGAATAAAGAAGGAATATAGCTCGGAATTCTTCGAGATAAGAATTTTCCGAACTATTATATCCATATTTTCCAACGAAGAAAGAAAATTGAGATTTCGATAAGTATATTTTGAGATATGAGCAACACAAGCTTTTTTAAAATTCGCAGTTTTGCAGTTTGGGATCCAAAACTGGATTTCGTAGAAAATGATGTTTTAAAACTGTTTAAAAATGCATAATAAATCTTATAAATCCTTTAAAATGTTTTAAAAGTGATTTGAGTTATAAAAATGAATTTCCAAATGATAAAAAGTCGTTTTGATCAATATAGCTTAAAAAGCACCTTCCACGGCACTTTTTTATAACTTTTAAAATATAGTTTTAAATGCAACCATTCTTTTCCAAATCTTTTGTAAATATTTTCAAATGATTAATAAAGTAATTTAAAGTTAAATTGAAAGAATTATGAAATGGTTAAATGTCAAAAGATTTAGGGTCGATCAAATTACTTGACCGCCTTATGGGTGTCAAAGAGATAGTGTCTAGGCTTGAATTTGGAAAACCAGTTTCCGCTCCCCGTGGCTATTCAGACTGGCCCGATAGAGGGGATAGTAAATTTGGTTTTCTCGGATCGATCTTTTCTTACGTGAAAAATGAAATGATTTCGAATTTAGTCCCAGTTTAAAAAGAGTTTAAAGTTATCAAAGGATTTTATAAGAGAGGTTTAATGATTCCGCATATACCGGGAAGAATGTTTTAGAAATATATATCTCCAGAAGAGATTTTGATAAAAAGAACTTAATCAATTAAAGAATGATCCCCTATTCATAAGACATCTTTTTTATCGATGATTGGTTTGAAGAAACCGGGGTTGGATTTGGGTAAATTCCTATCCAAAAACCACTTCGAACCAATGTATGCGTTTGAAAAATGAACACCGGATAAAGAAAATGAGGGATGGAGACCGAAGATTTTTAGGGTGAAATGATTGCTTGTTGATAATTATGGTTAGCTCCCAAATACTAAAGTAGCAGTGGTCCCTTCATTTCTGAAACTCTTCGGGTTGCAAGGACTACTCGCTACTAATGGTAGTAGGAGGAGTGTCTTCGGTTTCGTTCAGTCCCAGAACGAACTTGTATGGATGGATGTTTGACATTGCATCCTTGAGATTTCATCATTAACTTTTATAAATGTACATCTATTTGGTAGCGGAGAAGGCAACTTCTCTTAGCTTAATACCCTTCTTTGAGACGTATGAACTCGGAGGTTGTATGTTTGTGGAAGTCAATAGTGATCGATGGAATGGCAATGTGGCATTCAAAGTGGAATGTGAAAAGTTAAAGGTAATCATTACCTAATGCCTCATACCCAGGAAATGACCAAAACAGGGTAGATGCGGCGAAGCTATGTGGTTCGCAACCATTAGGATATGATCATCCCCTTCTAGATATATTTCTACCTGGTATGACGTTCGGGTTTAAATTAATGTGGTGTATGCTAGAGCGCGCTCGGATAGGTCGGTAACAACCTGGGTAATGACATATTCGGTACTATCTAGTGAGAAAGGTAGGCCAGTCTTGTGTTGGTAAAGGTGTAGATGCTCTGTTGACCTCGTTACATTCCTCTAGAGATGTACTACTGGAAGGTGGTCCCTTTACCTGGTCATTTATATGGAAATCCATTCTCCAATAAGTGGCTGCCATTTTGTTATTATAGCCTAGTATGCTGGAATTTAATAATGGTAATAATTTCGGCTAAGATTAATAAGTTTACTTGCAAATGTTTTTAAAGAAATTTCATCAAAAATAATATCAAGTGATTTTACATAGCAAATGATTTGGTTATCATATGGTAAAAACCTGTTCCGTGTTTATGTGCAGTGTGGTCTTATGAGATACCTTTTTGTTTTCAAAACACATATTTTTAAGTTTTCGCGCCAGTCCCATGACTGACACGGAGTTTATTTTCCTTTTCCTTAAACTCAAGGTGCCCTAGTTTTCCCGGGCAGCCTAGTAGTCAGGTTTAGTTTAGGAGAAATCTGGATGGAGCTCGAGGTATTGAGTCAGAAGATTTTTTCTGAAGATTCTTACCTATTTCCACCACACTTTTGTACTATAGTATTCCGCAAATTGTAAGGACAGAAATTTATGACTGTCCATGAATTTCCGCTGTAAAGTTTATATTGAAATAATATATGTGAGATTATGTTCTGTCTTTATTTTCTTTCTTACCCTTGAGAATCCGCATCTCCGATACTTGGATTTGCGGAACGTGAATACCGAGGATGTATTAATGTCGATTTCCGAGAGTCGAAGAAACGGGTCCTCACATCGTGGTATTAGAGCTTAGGTTGAGCGAACACCTTTGCTTTGGTAGGGGTAAAATTCTCATCAGAGATAGGGTTAGTAATACTCTAGGATGAGTAACTCATTAGAGATAGGGTTAGTAAAACCCTAAATTGAGTTTGAGAGTATTATATATGAGCGCGTATTTGTTAATATTCTATACAAATGATTTTGGTTTTGAAAATTGGTAAACTAATTTTTTTTACCTAGGATTATATTTGAGTATAAAGAATATTTTTCAAATAATATAGTTATTTGATCAAGAAAATGATAATACTCAGTTATTATCATTGATTGATTGGTTGTTAAATTTAAAAGTTTAAGTACGAACACCTCATGAATTTAGTTTCACAATTTGACTATGAGGTATTCGATAAATAATAATGTTTATTAAAGAGATCTATTTAAGATAAATAAATCTTATGAATATGTTTTATATAAGTAATTTTATAAAATGGATTTATAAAACGTGCTTTATAAAGGAATTTTTGAGAATTTAAATTTCGGTATTTTTGAAAGGAATTTCAAATGATTTTTGGAAAAGGAATAATAATAGTATTATTTCTTAAATGGGATTTTGAAAACGAAAAAAAACTATCTTATGATAAATTGATTCGAGTGGCTCGAAAGTAACTAAAAATGGCCAGGAGATGTGTTCGGATCGTAAACACTTCTCTTAAGTATTCCCCTTCTTGTTAAGGAAATATGTGATACTATTGGTAGTACCTAGTTCCTTGGTATCATTTTTGAGTTAATCGGTCTATATAATTTTCTAAAGGTTAAAAATGATAATGTGACTCATTAATTGATAAAGTAATTGATGATTGTTAATTTTTATCAAAGTGTATTATCTTAATTGATAAGCATGGGTATGCTTTTTACTTTAAAATTAATGTTTAAAGTTATTAATGAATGGTTTTGGGTTTATTGTAAACGATGTTTTAGCAACATTTGTTTTTTCCCTTGAATTGCACTTTGGAAGATGTAACGACCCCGAATTTTATATGAATTTAAATTGATAATTTATTTAGTCTTTGAATAAAATCTATAAAATCAATTGATTTTAGTGATGCGAGTTTCCCCGAAGTAAAATAAATTCTGTATAAATCGTTTAAATTTAATTTTTTTATATGAATTTAAATCATGAAGAAATGGTTTAGAAATGAGATTATATATAGTAAACCAATTTAGTTAAATATAAACAATCTATATTAAACATAGAAATTCATTTTAAACTTTAAAACAATGAAAAGATATAATAACAACATTAGATAAATTCTAACATCAAATTTAATATGGAATTTCATTTATATTACAAAATTATAAATTATAAAACAAAATAAAATACAAACAAATTGTACTTACAGAATAAAGTATAAAAATATATATAAGTTTTTAAATACAATTTTTTCAAATGATACTTTAATATATATATTATAAAGTAAGTATGTAACCTGGAAACAAATACACAAGTATGCAAAGTATAAGTTAAACATAAAAGGTAAGTAGGAAGACAAGGCAAAGGAAAACACAAAGACAACATTATATATTTGCAAGTTGAACAGATATACAAGGACGAGTATGATAGAGCAAACAAGACAAGAAACAAATAAATCAGAAGAAAAAATATAGGCATGAAGACATAAAGTACCTTGGCATTAAATGCTAGCAAAATTTAAGTCAATTCGAATTGTATAAAATCCTCTCAGCCACCAAAGCAAGATGTATATCAACTGCAAACACAAAATATCTTTGCCTATAGTACAAATATTTGTACTAGAAAGAAAAAAAATACATTACTTTGTACAAAACAAATTATATCACTATGGAACACTTCATATCAGCTTAAACAAGATATCATCACCCAGTACTAAGGCAAATAAACACACCCTGTAACTTCATTTCTTCCCATCATCTTCATTTCATTTCGTCCATTTTAAGTTAAGAAAAACTGAAGTGAACTACAACTTCACTTTAAAACAACAATATATATCAAGACAAACCAGAGGATTAAAAATCAAAGAAGACTTCAGCTTGCATTTTCAAAACTAGTGTTAGAGCAACTCTGTTCTTCTTTCTTCTCTCAGGTGAGCAAACTCCTATTTTTCGAAGCTTAGCCTGTTTGATATCTTGATGCTTGTGATTAAACATCAAATTTTAAAGCTTTAAGTTGATTGAAAATCTGGAACAAGTATGCTCTGTATATATGTATCTTTCTGGGTACATGTGGTTAAATTGTTTAGTTTCCAGGTTCTAAAATGTACTCTTGAATCAATCTCACTTGATCAAATCTTTATTAGTACTCAACTCTTAAGCCAAATATATTTGTTACAGCATAGATTCTAGTTTAAAAATTTGTTAAAGTGGAATAATGGGTATGGCCTCTGGAAATAAATTTACAATAGTGTAAACTTTAAATAAGTTAAAATTTAAACTTTTTAAATTTTGAATTCAGGTATGTAATCTGAATTCGTGTGCTATAATATGATTTTTAAAGAAAAAATTATAATTTTTAGATCAAGGGTCGAAGAGTAGTTCATATTTGTCTGAAAATTGGGTTTTGATCAATTGCGGTTGATCGGAGTGTAGATGGTGGTCAAGGCTTCGCGTGGAGGTGGAGAGGCATACGATGATGGTGGGAAAAATGCTCGGTGACGCTCATGATCACTGGGGCGACAACGGTGCAGGGAATTAGGTTGTAAACCTAGTTTTTGTCGAGGCTATATGTTAGATTCGTTCTTCCTCCACGATGCATCGAGTGTTACGAAACTTTGGGAGGTGGACGAGGGGTCGTAGGCGAGTGTTTGGCCGGAGTTTCACAGGTGATGGTGGTCGGAGGATCGGAGACGAAGTTGTTCCAGGTTTTTGGTTGGTGGGGTTCAGTTGTTCCAGGATTGGGTTTTACGCTCGATTTCGATTCGAGTCTCGTGCGAATGTTTGGGTGATCGTAGTGGGTTGCTGCATGGTTAGGCGAGGTGTTGGGGTGATCATCGATGATCGGAGGGAGCTCCGGTGAGGGTGCACGTGCACGGGCATGGTTGTTGTCCTGGAATTTTTGTTTGTTTAAGTCTGGTTGTTTCCAGGAAATACTCGAGTTTTTACTCGGGTATTATTCGTAGTAGTTGGGTTTTGGCTCGGGTATGTGGGAAGTTCAACTCGAAGGAACCTAGGGAGGACTCGGGTAGATTTCATGTTACAGGATTAAAACCTGTGAGTGTTAAATTTAAATCTGGGTTCATATTTAAATTCGAATCTTAGTTTTAGAATAAAGGGAGATTTTAAATGGTTTTGAACAGTTAAATGATAAAGTGGATTTGTAAATTTATTTAAATTTAAAATGAAAAGTTAAATAAATTTTGGAAGTAAATTGTTTTAAATGTTTTGGTCATTAATAAGAATAAAGTTTATCTTAAAGATAATTAGGATTTAATGATTTGGATTCATTAAATTATTAAGATAATTAATTAAGAAATGATTAATTAATGAAGGTGATTAAGACTTAATAAATTATAGTTAATGATAATTAATCATTGATTAAAAAAATTACTTATGAAAGTAATGATGTGGTCAATTAATTTAAACCACACGATTTATTCATTTTAATTTAAGATGGTTGATGGTTATTGAATGCTGTGTATTGGATTGGTATTTTTGTTTGTGATTGTAATACTGCGTGAACTGTGATTTGTGATTTGTTCCTGTATTGATATGAAAACCCCTTTGCCTGTAAAACGGCATTTAAACTTCGATGCGATAGGGAGTCGGATTACAGTTGGTTATCCGAAACCCACATCGAATCGTAATAGTGAATCTCTGTGGCTGATAAATTTATTTTATCTATGAATCTGTGAATGAAGATAAGCGTTATCGATTATACCGCTTATCGATATATCTGTAATGATTGATGTTGTGCACTATTGTGTGAAACCCCTGGACTACACCATACACACACAAATATGGATTTCACGAGGAAATCGGTTAAGTCACAAATGATGTAAATTTGATGTTTTTGAAATTGAAATTTTAATTTCAATTGATTTTGAAATTGGAAATTTGGGTTTAAAGTGAAAAGCTTTTGGAAATGGAATTTCAAAGATAAAGGTTATTTTGAATAACTTAATCGAGTTTTAAAAATTTAAATAATTTGATTTAAATTTGAATTCAAGTTTGAAATTGAATTCTATGATTTGAAACTAGGGATTAAAGATGCTATACAAGTTATATATGGTTAAACCATTTTAAAGTATTAATTTGGGGATTTGAATTTAATTCAAGGGTTTTAACTCGTGTAAATATAACTGGATTTTTCCGAAACGAAACTATTTGTTTCAAATAGTAAAAGCTTTCACATAAGTAATGAACTTCCAATTTGTGTTGAAAGAATTTCAAGTTTGAAATAGAATTGAAATGTTTTGAAAACTATGAAATGAGTCTTTGATTTCAGAGACCGGACGAGTTAATCTAACTTGAAATGGAATTGTTTTGAAAGGCTACGAATGAATCTTTGGAAACGAGTTTTAAAAGCTATAAGTTAAATCTTGATTTAAAGATTTAACGAGTTAACCAAATTGAAATGGAAATCGATTTGAAAATCTATGAATGAATCTTTGTGAATGGGGTTAACTTTGTGAAATAAATCTTTTTGTTTAAAAGATAAGGTGTGGAAATTGTTTAAACCATTGAAGGTTTTTGAAATGAATCTTTTTGTTTAAAAGATTGGAAATGGTAATTTGTTTTAACCATTCGAATGAAAAGTTTTGGGCTTTAAGCTGTGATTTAACTGAGACCCCAGTATCCATATGATTTTTAATTGCGCTCGTTATTCGGTTTAGCCGGGAGAGGACCTTTGTGTCGTATAACCCATTCCGAATAATGATACGTAGTATATGGATAGCATTTGAAGACCGGTGGTGAAGACCGGGTATTTGCGAGAGCGATAGGATGACTTATCGATTGTCTCTGCACTGAGTCGCGCCGGTATAGAGATTTCCTAAGTGATGGGAAGTCCGATCGAGATTGCGAATACCCAGATTTGCAAGGGCTTCTTTGGAAGTGCCTTCGGTTCTGTTCGGACCCGGAACAGACTTGTATGAATGTGTGTCTGACATTACACTTTGAGATGTAAAGCTGGTTTCTATCAAATACATTTCTGTTGGTGGCGGAGAATTTATTCTCTTAGCTTAACACCCTTCTCTGAGATGTACGAGCTCAGAGGTTATGTAGTTGATGGTTACTAGTGATACATTCCCAATTTGGTAATGTGGCATACGAAGTGCTGATGATCATTTGTTGGTCAAAGCGTTGCTTTGTGAAAAAGCGTGCTTTGTGAAGAAGCGTAGTTTTGTGGACGAGACTTCGTCGAGCCTCACAACCCGGTAATGGTCGAAACAGGAATGTTGCGGCAAAGGTTTGTAGGGGTAGCGCCCCTAGGGTATGTCATTTCCTTCTGGATAAAGGGTGGTATCATGGTATGGAGCCCAGATACTTAACTCGTGTGGACACGGTAATTTATTACTATATGATGTTGCTTTGTTGGTTTTCGAGATCCCGGGATAAAGGTCGGTAACGACCGGGGGATGACATGACTCGTGTGTTAGTTACCTAGTTACAGCTGTACATCGTGAGGTAGCGTCAGTGTGTTAGTTACCTAGTTACAGCTGTACAACGTGAGGTAGCATCGGCCTTTTGTTTGCAGAGATCCGGTTAGGATCCGGGGCGTCTTTCCAGAGGCGTTTCTATTTCGGTAAGGAAGTTCCTTAGCCTGATCATTTGTTGGAAATCCAAAGAAACAATACGAACCCTGTACGGTTTTAGTTGTATTACCTGCTATGAAATGTGGCGGTAACCTGCTATTGAACGTAGTAGCTATAGTAGGCATACGATGAAATGTTGTATGCTGGCTAAGATATATATTATATTTTCGAAATGTTTTTTTCTACTCTATGCACTAGTAATAATATCAAAAGAGTTTTGTTTGCGTAGTAAGCATTTTTGACTATCATAAGAAGAAATCTCCTCCAATTCTGCGATTGCATTGTGTGTGTGGTGGGAGGTCTTATGGTAGTTTCATTTTCCAAAAGCATTGCGGATTTCAATGTTTAAGAGCCTTTGGTGTTTGTTTAAAGATAAACTATTTTTGTTGCTCACACCAGTCCCATGACTGATCCGGAGTTTATTGTTCCCTTCCTAAACTCTGGGTGCCCACTATTTTCCACACGGGCAGTCTAGAGTTGGGTTTTTCAGATATTCAGGTTGAGTAGATTATCTGGAGCTAGTCAGTCCTTGGACGACTGACCTTGCTTTTCGCTAGCTATGGATTGGAGCATTCTATTGGAGATATTCTATCCACTGCTGGTGTTATCTATTTTCTTTCCGCTGCTATTTCTTGTATCATATCTCTGATGTATATTGATATCTGTTGTATCATTCTGTTGTATCAGATTTTGTATCTGTCATTGTATCAATGTTATATATATTGATATCATCTATTTCTTTCTTCCACTGTGTTGTTATACTTAATTGTGTTATGAGCTCCGGCGAATCGGATTTGAACGGTCGAATCTGCGGCATTCTAGTAAAGTGTGAAGTACGGATGTCGATTTTCGAACGGGCAAAACCCGATACGTTACAGAAGAAATCTTATGGGTATATTTAGATCTTTAATAATGGGATTTTAAAGATAATAACAAATATTAGAATCTTTTATATAAAGATAGAAAATGTTATAAGTTCATATTTATAAAAGAAAATGAGTTTATTATAACAATCTTTTGGTAATAATTATTTTAATCTCTTTGATTATATTTTAAAGGTTAAAAAACTTGTTAAATATACTTATAACATTTGAATAAATATATAAATATTTTTAAGTATTAAAACTGATATAAGAAAAGAGAATATATATATAAAGGAAGTTTTAATTAATAAAGGAGTGTTAATTGATAAAGAAAGTTTTAACTAAATAAAGAATGTTTTCACATTTAATATTAGCTAAAGGAAGTTTATGGTGATTCATCGATTTATTGAATTATTTTGAAAATAAGTTTTTTTTCAGAAACCATTAAGATGTGTTATAATAAAAAGATATTTATCTTTTGAAAAGAAATGTTTTCTTTAAGTAGAAATATTCGAAAATAAAATGGTTATGTATAAAGAAGTATCTTTATAAAAGTTTGAATAAAGAATGAAAGTTTTATGAAATGTTTTCATAAAAAAAATTCTTGAAAGATTATTAAATTCATATGAAGTATATGGATTATTTCGTCGCACGATTTAATCTAAGATTCGAGCGTAGAACTTTGACGTGTTTGACCCTTATCCGAAAAGGGATTTATCACTCGATTCTTGACAACAAACATTGATGAGGGTTTGTGGTTGGATACTTGAGTTTTCTATCACAGTTGAGAGCTATGCAAGGAAAACTAAAGTTCTGATCAGAAAGCTTGGTCAGAGTCTGCACTAGAGAATCGAGGAATTAGTGCTAGTTCGGAAGTAAAGTTGTGAATTCGAATAGTAGATCGAACCAGATATTGTGTATGGGTGATCTATATACATCGTATGAATGTAAGTTTAAAAAAAATATTTTGGGCAAACCTTTTGGTTTTTGTTTTGGGTAATTTCGGGGACGAAATTCTTTTAAGGGGGAAGTCTGTAATGACCCACAGATTTATCACTCTAATAAATCATATTTATTTTGAAATTTATTAAAATAACAGGTTGATAATACAAATAATATTGTTTTAAGTGATAATAAATAATAGTAATCTTATTTTGAATAAAATATTTATAAAAATATTCTCCTCGGAATTTAAATCGATAAAATGGCCGAAAATCATTTTATCGATAACCAGCTCTATAATCATAAACCGTCACGCACGGAGCTGGATACATACACTTATTTTTATAATTAAACAAGAATATGAAATAAAATCAATTGATTTGGATTTGAAAATAAAATGTGTTTTTGACATTGTTAAGTAATACCCTTAATTATGATAATTGATTTATTTAATTTAAATTGAGATTTAATGATTTAATAATTATTGTACTTATTCAAATAATTATTTTAAATGATGATAATTCATTTTGAATAGTTATAAAGTGATAATAAATAATTTATAATAGTTTTATAAAGATATATATTTTATTTGAAAATATAAGGAAAAATCGATATCGCTTTATCGGTATAATAACAATTATTGTAAATAATTGTTATTATTTATTTATATGATTTTATATATGAAATGTGATCATTTTAATTAATTTAAGATGATAAGAAATTTGTTTTCGAATTTTGTTTACATATATCTGTAATTTAATGTATAATTTAATGTAATTTACAAATATACATGTAAACATATATAAGAAAAATATAATATATTTTATATAAAACATAACCCTTAAGCTTCCTAAAGTTAACTATCTTACACACTAAGGACATGCACATGGTTTGGAAGAGAATGAAGTGATGGAAGCACATGGAGGGAGGCAGCATGTAGAATGATGTGAAAGAGGGGGTGTGGGCAAGGGGTGTTTTGGTCCATGCACATTTAGATATTTTCCATATTGTTCCCCCTACAATTCCACCCCTCTTCTCATAATTTCCTAACACCATTTCCACGTCTTCCTCTTCTTTTCAAGCTCTAATGGCCTCTCTAATGGCTACTCTTCATATTAAAAAAATAGTAAGAAAGTTATGCCAAAATAGTGCAAATATTATAAACATATGAAATACATATTCATACTTCTCAAAACCAAGCTAAATTAACTCCTCTTCCTCTTGCAAACTCACGGCCACCACCATTTCCCATCATGGTCGAGCCTCTTCTCCTTCCCTAGCTAGGCCGTGAGCACCCCTACACTCCCAAGGCTAGGCCTAGCCACTTCAAGGCTTCGGAGCTCGATTCCGTAAAGTTTAATTCGTGATAGTGGAGCTATAGCCAATTTTATATTAGCTCAAAGGGAAAATGAAGGTGAGAACTCTAAATTTAAACCATTATAAGTAGTTATAAATGTTTAACATAACTATTTGGATGCTAATGATGTTTTGGATGTTTGGTTAATGAATGTTTGAAAAAGTAATTAGCAACATATAACTAAAAGTGAGAACTCTTAAACAATAGTATTATATTTTTGCATGATGATATGATGTTTGCAATGGATGTTTATTATGCTTTGATCATCAAGTTTAGTTGTTGAAATATGAATGTTGAATATATATGCAAGTCACGGAAATACACGTCGATAAGCACAAAGGAAATCACTTTCCTTGTTTTAATGAATTGGTGTATATGGAATGTTAAACCTCTTTAAAAATGGTTTAAAATGAGTTTGAAATGTTTTATAGACATTCAAAAGTGTTTTGGTGAAGTTTGAAAAGAAATGGGAAATTTAGTCAAAAATAGGCACGTCGCATAACGGCAATTCGTGATTTCGCGCCATAAAAGTCAAACGAGTATAAGGAATGGAATATAGCTCAGAATTCTTCGAGATAAGAATTTTCAAAACTATTATATCCATATTTTTCCAAGAAAGAAAGACAATAGATCGATAAGTAGATTTTTAGATATGACCAAAACATGTTTTTGAAAAATCGCAGTTTTGCAGTTCGGGATACAAAACCGGAATTCTTAGAAAATGGTGTTTTAAATTTGTTTAAAAATGTGTAATAAATTTTATAAATCTTTTTAAATGCTATAAAATTGATTTGAAGTATAAAAATTAGTTTCCAAATGATAAAAAGTCATTTTGATCAATATAGCTTAAAAAGCACCTTCCGCGGCACTTTTCTATAACTTTTAAAGTATAGTTTTATACGCAACCATTCTTTTCCAAATCTTTTGTAAACATTTTCAAATGATTAATAAAGTAAGTTAAAGTTAATTTGAAGGAATTATGAAATGATTAAATGTTAAAAGATTTAGAGTCGATCAAATTACTTGACCACCTTTTGGGTGTTAGAGAGATAGTGTCTAGGCTTGAGTTTGGAAAACCAGTTTCCTACTGTCCATGGCTACCCAGACTGGCCCGTCGGAGGGGATAGTAAATTTGGTTTGCTCGGATCAATATTTTCTTAAGTGAAAAGTGAAATGATTTCGAATTTAGTCCCAGTTTAACAAGAGTTTAAAGTTATCAAAGGATTTTATAAGAGAGGTTTAATGATTCTGCATATATCGGGAAGAATGTTTTAGAAATATATATCTCCGGAAGAGATTTTGATAAAAAAGAGCATAATCAATTAAAGAATGATCCCCTATTCACAAGGCATCTTTTTATCGATGATTGGTTCGAAGGAGCCGAGGTCGGATTTGGGTAAATTCCAATCCGGAAACCACTTCAAACAAATGTATGCCTTCAAAAAATGAAGACCGGATAAAGAAAATGAAGGATGAAGACCAAAGATTTTTGGGGTGAAAAGACTGCTTGTTGATAATTCTAGTTAGCTCCTAAATACTAAAGTAGCAGTGGTCCCTTCATTTCTGAAACTCTTCGGGTTTCAAGGACTACTCGCTACTAAGGGTAGTAGGAGGAGTGCCTTCGGTTTCATTCAGTCCCAGAACGAACTTGTATGGGTGGATGACAGACGTTGCATTCTTGAGATTTCATCGTTGACTTTTATAAACGTACATCTGTTTGATGGCGAAGAAGGCAACTTTTCTTATCTTAACACCCTTCTCTGAGACGTATGAGCTCAAAGGTTGTATGTTTGTGGAAGTCAATAGTGATTGATTGAATGGCAATGTGGCATTCAAAGTGGAATGTACAAAGTGAAAGGTAATCGTTACCTCATGCCTCACACTCGGGAAATGGCCAAAATAGAGTATATGTAACGACCTGATATTTTCAACCATTCGCATCCGCACATGTCGGACTTGAATTGCTCAAAATACCGCGTTGTAAATAAAATTTGGCAAATCTCAGAATATACAGTAAATAAATATAATCACAGATCACAAACACAGAGTAAAATAATGCAGCGGAAGTAAAAGAAATAGTAGTTCATGAAGCTACTATATAAATATATCAGAGTACATAAGATACAATAGAAGAAATAGAGTACAACAGAAGTATAAATAAGATAACCAAGTACAAGCTGAACAGAGCAACATAACTGAAGTAGATAGAACAAGACTAGCAGATAATCTCCAGCGATTCAAATCTCCAGAAGGTGGAAATCCAAATCTGTGAATACTCAGGCTGACCCGAGCGTAAAGCAAAACACAAACACTCAAGTCAGGACAATATATACTTATATAATATAAACCAACTCAAGTGAACTGTAATAAGGTACAAGTAACTTAAAGAATGCTTAGGATCGCCCATTCTTTAAGGATCCGTTAAACTATCTACTATGTAGTAATATTCGCTATTATAATAATGTCTAATCAGTAAAGTATAATCATATAGAAAATAGCGCTAAGGGGATGGAGAACCTTAACGCGGTCGGATCTTAAAATCATAATCGTAGTAAAGCTCGATATGGTAGGTGACACGGCACAACTAGGCAATGCTAGGGTAGATATACCAATTACGCATCCGGACTAGTGGTGACGCATAGCAGCCACTACCGCCCACCTCGAACAACACTCCCAAATCAAGGGTGGCCACCAAATCAATCACAAGTAATAGAATGGTATCGAAGAAGTGTGTCCGATCAGAGGTGCTACCTCATTGGTCCGTCAATCGCTCCTGTTTTAGCCACCTTATGCCAACTCACGGGAGTTGGGTCCACGTATATACCTTAGGATCGTCGCCACCATCCTACTTCATTCTGGAAACTCCACCGCGTACACGGTTGTCAAAGTGGTTTTCGGTATCGACAGAGAGTATGCCAGATATCCGATCCCGGTCTCTTTGCCAACCAATCGTTATTATAACCCGTGGTTATAACTTTAAAAATAATACTTTATACTTTAAATAAAATATCATTTCAAAATCATGTCTTTATCAAAATAAAGATTTATCATTTCCAAATCATTTCAATATTCCAAAATATCGTATCCTTTCAAACTTCTTTTCAAATCATTTCAATATATCAAAATATCTTATCTTCCAAAACTTCAATTTCAAATCATCTCAATATCAAAATATCATATCTTTGATAGTTATACTTCGAAACAAAAATCATTTTTATTTCAAAACTATATCCATTTCAAAACAACATCATTTCCATTTCAAACATATATTCACCTTTCAAATAGTCTATACTTTCAAAGTTATAATTCTTTTGAAACTAAAACATTTGAAATCATTATACTTTTAAAATCACAACATTTTTGAAAACATATATTTGAAATCATCTTTTAATTCTACATATTTACAAATTTATTAAATTAAACCCAAATTCCAAATTTTAATTTTAATTTAATTTAAACCATCATTTTCAACTCACATTCAATTTACTAGCAAACCATTTCAAATCTTATAAATTTCAAATATAGGTTTAATTCACAAAATACAATATTCAATCTTTAGTATATTTCAAAGCTTAAATATCCCACATTTCATAAATTCAAAATCATTTGTATACATTTCAAAATATCAAAATATTATTCAAAACAACATTCATTTATATTTCATTTTAAATACCATTTGAATCCATTCTTTTTATTAAATTTAAATACCATTTTAAACTCACATAAAAATCAAATTCTTCCATTTAAAACCATTTAAATGTCTCTTCATTATCTTTAGCATTTTTAACATTTAATTTCCAAAATTATATCATTTTCCAAAGATTATTTTTCATTAAAATTTTATTAAACAACAAAATATAGTTTCCGTAGCACTTACAAAATGCTAGTAAAGTTATAGTTTAAATTAGTTCATTTAACAAAACGACAGCACTTAAATGTTGTAATATATTTCCATTAAAATTAAAATAAACTTAAATGTTAAGTTTAACTACTACAGCACTTACAAAGTGCTATAATAGCCTTTATTCCAAATTAACTCTTTAGTTCATTTAAACAACTACAGCGATTACAAAATGCTGTAATATCTTTTACATACATTTCAAAATGCTGTCAAATCAAATTTAGAGCTTAATTACCATTTCACAAATTTAACTAAATTTCCAATTCCATTTAATTAACTTAAACCTTTAATTAAAACCAAATTTCACATTTCCAAGTCAAATTTTATTTTAAAAGATCACTTTTAAACATTCATTTATTTAACCACTTAAATTCATAGAAAAATCAATAATACTTTAATAAATCACTTAAATTCAAATTTAATCAAATTATCATATTTACCATTTCCAAATAAAATTTAATATCCATTTTATTTATATAACTTAAATATCATTTTTAACCAAAATTCCAAATTTTAATTTTAATTTATATTTCAAAAATCCAATTAAACCATTCATTAATTACATTTTTAACACATAGAAAAATCATAATTTCTTTAATTCAAAATATTTCAAAATCAGTTTAAATCAAATTTCCTAAATTTATATTTTTAAAATGCTTAAAATTATCCAAAAACACTTTATAAAATAACCACGGGCCTGTATATAGTTTTCTAGCCTAGGTCAAGTGATACAGATATGTATCATTTCAATCCGCAGTTTAAAAAGAAAAATCCAGGTTCTATCATTTCAAACCCAAAATCCCAAGTTAAATAAAATAAATAAAAACCATTCAGGCTTATCATTTCAGCCCATAATGATTTTTCCCTATTCTAAAGTCCATTCGGGTATGTATCATTTCAACCCATAGTGATTCTAATCTACAGGGAACTTGCAGTGTGATAAACATATATAAATAACATAATAGCATGAAATAACAGTAACATATGATATAATAAGTGTAATAACAGGTGTGAACATCATATGATAATAATATAAACATATATAACATGATGATATACATTACAGATTCAAATGGTGTCGGTTTATCAGTTATATAAGTACATATTGTCTGGTGAGAATAACTCACTTGTTTGTGCTGGAGATATCAAAACCAATGACACAATGGAATCAAAAGCACGATGAGAAGACTACGGACTTGAGTGGAGAGCGAATCCAAGCTACAACTCTTGTGCACAACCCAAAACAAACAATCAAAACAACAAAATTCAATACGACTTTAAAATGAAATAACTTTGAAATGAAAAGAGATTTGAATGTCAAATCTTTTGCCTTGTTTTCTACAATGCTTTGCATGGCCTAGGGGTTTATTTAGGTCAGGTTTGACATGACTTTGGCTTAGGTTTGATCATAGGAATGCATGGCATAAAGGCTAGAACATGTGGAGGAAGTTACAACACAAGAATATCAAGAGACTAGGCAACATAGTGGAGTTTGGTTCAACTTTTGGCTCGGTCTATGGGTCAAATGGCTCAGCCATCATCTGGTACAGGTCTGGACAGAGGTTTGGGTGATGAGTAGCAGCAGTCAAAGGTCATGTAGCAAGTGGTGGTGGTGGCTAAGGGGGTGGCCAAAGCAAGATATGGAGGGTAGGTGATGATATGTGTGGTCTAGGCAATGTTTTGTGGAGTTTTGTGGTGATGGATTCAAGTGGAAGGTCATGGCCTGTCTTGGTCAGAGGAAAGGGAGTGTTTGCTGTAGTAGATGGAGGAGGTGATGATGGGGATGAAGGTGGTAGAGGCTAGGCCAAGCAAACATGTGAAGAGATCAAGGCAAAATTGCATAGAAAAGTAAGAAAAAAAGTAGAAAGAAAAGAAGGAGATTACCAAATTTTTTTGCAAGATGGAGGCCATGATTTTTTTTAGGATTTTGGAGCTTTGAAAATTCGTGAATAAGATGAGAGTGTCGGCTGATAATGAATGAGGAAAATAACGGCAAAAATAAAATAAAAGATGTATTGATTGAAAAGAAACGGTAGAATTCAAAAGGGCTAAGCACACAAAAGGTATCAAACTCTTCATATATCTTTAATTCCTTTTTTATAACTTTATATTTCTGGAAATAAATAATAATCCCAGATAAAATTTCGAAATTTTATCAAAATATAATAATTTATATAAATATTTATCAATTATATAAAGTTAAATTTAAGAAAATAGCTAAAATAGTAAACTAGTCTAGAAAATTTGGAATTGAATAGAATAAATTTTTAGAAAATTCATATGAGCTTGTAATATATTTTTAAACATAAATAATAACATGAAATAAAAATATATTCACAAAATAAACATTTAAAATTTAATTTACATATAATTTCTATTGAAGAAATAGCAGAAAATAGGAAAATAGCTTTTAAAAATAGGAAATCATCATAGTAAATTTTGGAAAAATTCTATTATTACTTTTGAAATATTTAGAGATGAAAATATACATAAATTAACATATTGACACATATAAAAAAAATATAAGAAAGAAAATATGATTTATAAAATTTAAAATAGGCAAAATTGCACGATAAAACAAATTATACTAAAAATTGAAATGTACATAACTTTTACAATTTAACTCCATTTCCAACGAAACGAAAAGCAGTATTCAAGTTATTAAATCTATTGTCATAATAAAGATAAAATTTATAATTTCAAATATTTAAAATTTAAATTTAAAAGTCAAAGTTTGACTATTTGACCAAAATTCACATTTTCTGGAAATATTAAATTTAGTCATATTTGGAATTCTAATCCACATCAAAATCAAAGTTTATACTTAAAATAACAAAATTTATTCTTTTTCATAAATAAAGCTTTTGAATCTGGAAAAATCAATTTAAAAATATTTGAAAAATACAGGGTTGTTATAGTAGATGCCGCAAGACTATGTGGTTTGCAACCATTAGGATATGATCATCTCCTTCTGGATATATTACTAGACGCTATGACGTTCGGGTTTAAATTAATGTGGTGTATGCTAGAGCGCGCTCGGATAGGTCGGTAACGACCGTGGTGATGACATATTCGGTACTATTTATTGAGAAAGGTAGGCCGGTCTTGTGTTGGTAGAGGTGTAGATGTTCTGTTGACCTCGATACATTCCTCTAGAGATGTACTGCCGAAAGGTAGTCCCTTCACCTGATCAGTTGTAGGGAAATCCATTCTGCAATAAGTGTCTGCCATTTTGTTTGTAGAGCCTAGTATGCTGGAATTTAATAATGATAACAATTTTGGCTAAGATTAATAAGTTTACTTGCAAATGTTTTTAAAGAAATGTCATTAAAAATAATGTCAAGTGATTTTACGTAGCAAATGATTTGGTAATCATAAGGTAAAAACCCGTTCTGTGTTTATGTGCGGCGTGGTCTTATGAGATACCTTTTTGTTTTCAAAACACATATTTTTGAGTTCTCACACCAGTCCCATAACTGACTTGGAGTTTATTTTCCTTTTCTTTAAACTCTAGGTGCCCTAATTTTCTCGAACAGCCTAGTAGTCGGCTTTAGTTTAGAAGAAATCTGGATGGAGCTCGAAGCATGGAGTGAGAAGATTTTTTCTGAAGATTTTTACTTATTTCCACCACACTCTTGTACTATAGTATTCTGCAAATTGTAAGTACAGAAATTTATAACTATCCATGTTTAACTCTAATAAATATATTTTAATTTCCCCTGTAAAGTTTATATTGAAACAATATATTTGAGATTCTGTTCTGTTTTTATTTTCTTTCTTACCCTTGAGAATCTGCTTCTCCGGCACTTGGATTTGCGACACGTGAATACCGATGATGTATTAGTGTCAATTTCCGATAGTCGAAGAAACAGGTCCTTACACTGATAATAGTACTTAGATTTTGTATATCCTTCCTATATGGCGTAACCCTTTGTACATTTCTTTTGATATCATAATTACCGTTTCCGCTAGTGAGATTCTGAAATTGTGTTCCTTCTTCCTTATTCTTTTTCGTTTTCATTTTATTTTACCCTAACTTTTCGCTATTTCGGCACTTGAGTGCTCAACATGTAAATATTGTGGATGTATTAGTGTCGACATTCGGGGTCGAAAAGTCGGGATGATACACTTGGTATCAGCTGTAACATCCCGATATTTTCAACCATTCGCATCCGCACATGTCGAACTTGAATTGCTCAAAATATCAGATTGTTAATTTATATTTGGCAAAACTCAGCATATACAGTAAATAAAATAATCACAGAAGCACAGACACAGAGTAATATAACAATAAGCAGCGGAAACAAAGGAATAGTAGTTCATGAAGCTACTATATATATATAACAGAGTTAAAACAAGATACAACAGAAGTCTCGAATACATAGAAGTCTCAATACAATAGTCAAATACAAGATAAGAATATATCACAGGAGTCAACTGAATCTGTAAGCTGAATAGATAGATGGGTCTCCAAGCGAAGCTCCATCTCCAAAGGTGAGTCTCAAATGCTGTGACACTCAGTCTGACATGAGCGTAAAGCAAAACACAAAACACTCGAGTCGGGATTAACATTCTTATATCAATAACTCGAACTCAAGTGAAATATCAACTGAAATACAAGTAACTTAAAGGATGTTTGAGATAACCATCCTCTAAGGATCCGTGGAACTATCTAGTATGTAGTAATATACGTTATTATAATAATGTCTAAAGTAAAGTAAACTATTAAAATAGCGTTAAGGCGTTACCCATATCCCCCTTAACACATTTTATATATTCCCATAGTCTATACAGTACCGTAACCTGTAAACTGGGCTTATCAGTGGGCACTCCACAGGTATGGTACAAAGCAAACTCGTAGAGGTCTCGATAAGGTAGGTGACACGGCACAACTAGGCAATGCCAGGGTAGATATACCAATTACACTTTCGGGCCGGTGGTAACGCATAGCAGCCACTACCGCCCACCTTGATCCACACTCCCAAATCAAAGGTGCGCACCAAATCAATCACAAAGTAATAGAATGGCAATCGAAGAAGTGTGTCCGATTGGAGGAGCTACCTCACTTGGCCCGTCAGTTGCTCCTGTTTTAGCCACCTTAAGCTAACTCATGGGAGTCAGGTCCACGTATATACCTCATATAGGATCGTCGTCACTATCCTACTTCATTTTGGAATCTCCACCGCGTACACAGTTGTTAAAGTGGTTTTCGGAGTTGGCAGAGAGTATGACAACTTCCGATCCCGGTCTCTTTAACAACCAAACATTATTATAACACCGCGGTCATTTCAAAATAGTTTATACTTCAAAACCAAAATATCATTTCCATTTCAAAAACCATATCAATACAATATCATTTTCCACTTCAAATATATCCATTTCAAAAATCATAGCACTTTCAAAGTTATAACACTTTCGAAACCAAAACACTTGAAATTATAACACTTTGGAAATCCTAACACTCTGAAATCATAACACTTTCCTTGAAACAGTTTAGATATTAATAATAGTATATATAATAAAATAGTTTATAAAATAAAATAGTTTATAAAATAAAATAGTTTATAAGTTAAAATAGTTTATAATAAAATAGTTTATATTAAAAATGATTTATTTTAAAATAGTTTATATTAAAGTAATTTATAAAGTAAAATATGTAAATAGTTTTAAATAAAATTTAAAATACTTTATAAAATAAAATAACTTCCTCAAATTTCACAAATCGATTCAAATCAACTCGAATTCCAAAATTTAAATTTAATTCAATCTCAATTCATCAATTTCAATTCAATTCAGTTTCTCAATAAACCATTCCAAATTTTATCGATTTCAAATACAGATTTGAACTACAAAATAAACCATTTCAATTCCAATATATTTCAAAGCTCTATATATTCCACAATTTCAAAACTAAATTTGATAATTTTATGTATATCTCAATTTAACTTCATTATTATTTAGTTTTGAAACATTCACTTAATAAATCCAATATCGTTTGAATAAAACCCCAAATTACAAATAAACTAAATATTTCCTTCAGTTTGTTTAAACTTGAAATATTCATTTAAATCACCTTAAACCAAAATCAAGTTATAAAATCATATCCTTTAAAAATCTCAAATTCAATAAGTTTCAAATCGATTTAATTAAATAAAATTCTTAATTAAATACCATTTCAAGTCAATTTCAAATCTATCTTCCCAACCTTAATTTTTTTTTTAAAAAATATTATAACCTCTATATTTGAAAATATAAATTTAAATAAATACTTAAACATATCCTTTTAGAATTCGAGCGGGATGGGTGAAATGGCGACAAGTGTCTGGGATTCTCTGTGACAGGAAGGTCCTACAAAAGCTTAAAGGAAAGTTCTACAAAACGGCAATCAGGCCTGCGATGTTGTATGGTGCAGAATGTTGGCCTACTAAAAGCCAATACGTCCAAAAGATAAGTGTAGCAGAGATGCGTATGCTACGATGGAGCTACGGTCATACAAGAAGAGACCGAATTAGAAATGATGATATACGTGATAAACATGGAGTAGCACCAATTGAGGAGAAGCTAATTCAACATCGCTTAAGATGGTTTGGACATCTTCAACGAAGGCCGCCCGAGGCACCTGTGCGTGTTGGAATTATAGGCCGTGTTGAATGCTCAAGGAGAGGTAGAGGCCGACCAAGGTTGACATGGGAGGAAGTAGTAAAAAGGGATTTGAAGGATTGGGGTATATCCAAAGAGCCGGTGACGGATCGAAGCGAGTGTAAGCTAGCGATTCACGTACCAGAAACATGAGCGTTGAGTTTTATAAGTTTTAGATTATAGGACTAGGGAACATGAGCCTAAGACGTAGGTTTGACCTTTGACCAATATTACTATTAGTATCATTATCGCTATTAGTATTATTATTATCATTCCTCTTATATATATATATATATATATACATATATTTTTTTATTTTATTTTATTTTACTTAGTTATTATTATTAATTGACTTATTTGACTTTATTTTATTATTGTTATTGTTATTGTTAGTATTATAACTTTTAAATTGATTTTTTTCATTTAGTTTTGTTTTCCATCTCTAGCCGACCCCAACTTGTTTAGGAATAATGGCTTTGTTGTTGTTGTACTTAAACATATTATATATAAATTAAATCAAACTTTATTAAACTAAATCTTATTATCAAACTTATTTTATAATGAACTAATTTATACATATTTTAAAATAGTAAGATTATAAATAAATTCTTAAAATTTGTAATTTCAAAACCAACTTATAAATTTAAGAATTTTCAAAACATATAATTTTAAAATAAAGAATTTAAAACTTTATAAAATACCTTTATATATAATATCTTGAAATTAATATTTATTAAACCACATATTTCTTTCCAAAACTATAGAAATCATTTTCAAAATATTTGTATATAGACCAACGGTGTCTGTATATAATTTTCTATCCTATGGTCAAGTGATACGGATATTTATCATTTCAATCCGCAATTTAAATATCTACGGGTATATATCTTTTCAACCCGCGGTCCCAAATTCAATTCAATGAAAATCGCTTGGGTTTATCATTTCAACCCATAACGATTTTCTCATATTCTACAGATCGTTGGGGTATGTATCATTTCAACCCATAGGGAATTCTACACTAACAGGGAACTTGCAGAGTGAGAACAGATATGATAACAATATAACAGGCATATATCATCAATATAAATAACAGATAATGGTGTCAGATGTCACAGGTGAACAAATACAGATAATAGCATATATATATAACAATGTAAATAACTAACAGTAGCATATTTCAATTGTTGTTTCAATTGAAATCAAATTTAATAAATATAAGAACGTTAATCGTGAGTGATTGCTCACCTTTCGAGGCTAGAGAGAAAGACAATGAAGTTGAGTTACGAAATCCAAGCACGAATCTCAAAACAAGGCAAGATTGAACTCGAATCGACGAACGAAGCTGATAACAGGAATCGATGAGAACAAATATATATATATATATATATGCATATATATATATATATATATATGTATGTATATATATATATATGTATGTATATATATATAATTTAAAGTTTAATATTAACTCAAATTAAAATAAGATAAAATAAAAATCTTTACAATATATTTTCAAAAATCAATATTTTAAGTTAAGACAAATATTAAAATAATATATATATATATAGTCCGAAATCATTATTAAAATTTTAAACCCAAATAGGATAAATCTCTGTATGCATATATTTATTTTAAAATCAACATAAATTTTACACACACTTATAAAATAAGACCTACATCTAACACATCTGAATATAAAGTAGAAATAAAGATAAGTCGACACAACAGATAAGACACATACAAAGTAACATATTATAAACTATAACTACATATATATAATATATACCCTATATCAAATGCAGTTACAAGTAAGATTTATAGAAACCAATACAATACAACTTTATTATAAACACATGCCTACAACCTAATAAGCACAGCTACAAAACATATATATACTCGAACAAATTATATATAAAAACTTATATAAAATATAATATAAAATATATGTATATACAAGAACTTACAATATAACTTACACAAATTCATATATACATATACTATTAAAATCAATACTATCATAAACTTATATACATATATACAGAAAGAAGAAACTGCAAATAAATTGGTCAACTCTCATATATACATATAAATTAGATTACAAAATTCTACAGACTGTATTAGAACAAGAGACAGCATTATAATACTTTCTATAATAAAATATACCGCTCCTTTATATTATAATATATAATTCTATTTTAAAGATATTAGCAACACTATACATAGATTTACATGTTATTATCTTTAGAATCTGTAAACACAAGTGTACGTAAACATACTAAAAAAACATATATATACATACATTTATAATAAAATAAACTGTAATGACATATACACCATTGTCTTGTCAAATCTGAAAAGAAATAAAGTTGCAGATTATAAGCATATATATACTAATATATATACAAACGTTGTGTTCATTATTATATACAAAACATATATATGAAGTCGAGATATATATACAAAGCTATAGACTTATAAATACTGTAACCAAAACATACATACTCATATAAATATATATATATAACCAAACCAATTTATAAACATATTACTGTAACTTATATAATACTTCTTTATAAAATAATATATACTATGAGCATATATATAATATATATGTACCTTATACACAAAAGAGGTGAAGTAAGGCTGTTCGGCGGCTAGAAGCTTGGGAATCGGCTGCGTGCTAACATGGAGGAGGAGGAGGGAAATGGTGGCCAGAGGGGAGAACCGTGGGCATTGCTGGGGTGCACGCGACATGGGGTCGATGTGATGTTGTAGCCGAAGTTGATGGGAGAGGGGAGGTGGTTCTCGGCAGAGGTTGGGTGGCGTGGTGGATCTCGGGTGCTGGCCACTGGCCAGGGTCTGGAAGGGTATTGAACGGCGGAAGGGCGGTTGGTGGATGAGGTGGCGATGGGTGCAGCTTCAAAGGAGAAGAAGATTATTGGGTAGGAGATACCAAAAGCAGCATATAGGCTACAGGGAAAAGCAATACTAAGAAGGCGAATGGGTTTACAAGGGACAAGTATAAAAGTTATCATTTTAATATATATTTTCTTTTTAAAAGAAAACAAACTTTCAAACGAACGAACAGATCAAACAAAATGAAAAGGTAAAAAGTTGTGAAAAGATGGGATTGCAATAGCTTGATATTAATATCTAGGAATACGAAATGTAAATGGCAATTGGTTTAAACGGTGGAATGTGAAATGGTGTAAGAGACCAAAAGACACAAACTGGTTACCGATACGGTTACCATTTACACGGATTCCGTTTCGTACCGAGCTTCAAAACACAGAATTGAATATACTGCAGAGATCAGCACGACGAGACGATCAAAATGGTATACAGACATCAGTGATAGGACCATCCATTAGTAAAGGTATACAGACGAGACGATCAGTGATAGGATCAAAATGGTATACAGACACAGAATTCTTTGCTCAATATCAAGAGCTTCAAACCTCAAAGCCATACTGATCATTAGTAAAGGTACCATTGAGATGAGTGGTCATTTCCTGATGAAATTCTGGTCGCATTCCTTTTACGAACATTTCATTCTTTTTAAGTGGCATATCAATTAATCCTGGTCCATATCGAGACAACGTGTTGAACCTATGCTCATATTGTGCTATTGTCATCTCACCTTGTTTCAAATCCATAAAGCTTCTGAACAACTGAGTCCTTCCCGCCTCTAGGATAAACTGAGCTTCAAAAACCTCTTTAAACTGTGCCTAAGAGAAATCTTCTTCTGGTGTATTCATGGTGACTGAATCCCACCAACCCATTGCTGCTTTCTGAAGCTGACGTGATGCTAAAAATCTCTTTCTAGCATCTCCCAACAAAAGATCCCCGAATATCCTTTCACAAGAGCGGAGCCATGTCTGAACTCCTAAAATATCTTCAGTTCCATAGAAAGGCTTACCACCTAAAGCAGTGTAATTCTTTCATAAGGTCGCAAAGTTCTGAGGTGGTTGAACTTGCATCACTACTTCCACTACTGGATCTACAACTGGCTCATTTCTAGGAGATCTACTATTTGTAGCCGTTCTGGTTCCAGATCCCCTCCCTCTTCTTCCTCTCGTACTCATTTTTAATAACCTGGATAAGTGACAGGTATTATTAGAATACGAAGATAGGGTCAAAGATGATGAAAAGGGAAACTAAAACAAAGGATCTAAAACCCTAATTTTAGGGGAGAAAAGGAAATGCTCTCTCAAGATTAACTCATTCTAGGGCTCTACTCACCCAATTTCTTATGAGTTGTACCCCAATCAAGCTAAGGTGTTCGCTCAACTGAAACTCGGATACCAACTGTGATGACCCACCTTTCTGACCTCTAGAAACAATACTTAACACATCCTCAGTGTTCGTGTGTCGTTGCCCAAGCATTGGAAAGATGAATCGTCATAGGTAAAATAAAGAACAGAATAGAAAACCTCACAAGGAAACTGCAAAATAAACCATAACAGTCGATAGTACGCCAGGTTACTTCTTAACATGGATTTATCAGAGTTTACATAAAAGTACTATAAATTAGCTTAGGCAGTTATAGCATCCTGCTTTTACATATGTTGAAATAAAATAAACTTCCACAAACTAGATAATACAGCGGAATAGATAACTAAGAAGATGAAAAGCCTCCTGCTCAGATGTCGTCTTCAAATGAGCCCACAAAAGACCTGCTACTGTCGGACTACTCAAATAAAATGAGTACCAGAGTGTTTACGCAAAACAAACAACTCAGGTCAAACGATATGTCTGGTATGAGTAAAAAAATTAAATAATAGGTGTGAAGTTAAACACAAACATGTGAGACCACGTCGCTGAACATGGAACGGGTTTACTCCTATATAAATCAAAATCCAAACGTAAGAATGGTAAATAATTAAACACCACGAAGAGTGGTTGACTCTTTCCCGATGTAGATAAGGAAATGAATTTGAAGGTTCGAATCAATAAGAAAATGAATTTTTCCAACAAATGACTAGGAAGGTGCACCACCCTTGAAGTATACCTCTAGTAATATACTTCTGAGAAGCTCATATACTCCGTGACACTTATCGGACAATACCAAGCCAAAGCCCACCAAACCTTACCGAGTATCCAAATATTTCACATCTAATATCACTACCGAATCCAAATCTAGATGAGATATGAAAGTACCCTATGGGAGCAACCCTACATAGCTTGGCTTCCTCTTGCACTTTGGATTTAGTCATTTCTGACAAAGGATATCAATGCTCAACAGGGCAACACATCATCTTAGAATGATGATAATAAAGAAGCTGAAGTAACCGATAGGTGAGAAACTAACTATCGAGGATATAAAACGATCGTATATGGAAATTAAGTCTTGTATACTTACCACCACTCATCGAATTTAAACTTGTACTATTTCTTGGTTAATAATAATACCGAACAAGTCAAGGTAGTGTTACCTCAAAGTCATGCCCCACGATTATTCTTAACTTTCGAAATAGCGACAAGTCTACTTCTTCGATGTTTAGTGCTAATTATACAAATAAATCGTTTCCATACAAGTGAATCCCTATACGGAAATTAATTCATTTCCATAAACAATTCAAACTTTTTCTTTTAAAAACGTGAATTCGTACTTGGCTTCACATTACAAGTATTAGCTTTAAAACACTTTGTTAAAATAGTTTACTAACTTTGAAACATCATTAAAAAAATTATCAACTTAAAACATTATTATTTCATTGATTATTTAACTTTTAAAACTTTGTTAACTAAGTTGATTAATTAACTTCAATAGCCTTTAATTAAAAATGGTAAATCACCTTTAAAACATCATTAATTCAATTAATTAATAAATTAAATATAATTATTTAAAAGTGATTAATTAATTTAAAATTTTATTTAAGGAAAGATTAATTAAGGTTAAACATATTTATTAACTTTTAAAAGTCATTAATTAAAACAATTAACTAATTTAAAAACATCGTTAGTAAATTGATTATTTAACTTTAATCCATTATTATTAAAAGATTAATTAACCTTAAACATCATTAAAAAATGATTGATTACTTTCAAAACATCATTAACCAAGTGATTAGTTAATTTTAAACACATTGTTAATAAGTTAATTAGTTAACTTTAATCCTTATTAATTGAATAATTAATTAACTTAAATAATCATTATTAAAATAATTAATTAGTTTTGAAAACATCATTAATAAAAAACTTCCTTAATGTTGATGTTTGCACAAAAAATGGACAAACACCTCAAAGTCGTATGATTTAGTAAAGCTTATGTTGTTCTTAGCGATTTTGGAGGTTTATGCAAATATATGAAAAGCAGGGACTAAACTGTAAAAAGACACACAAGTTTATAGTGGTTCAGCCAGAATATGCCTACGTCCACTTTATATGTTATTTCACTTCTCTAGTTTTGATTACAAGTACAAAGCTTTGATACGAGTAAAAGAAAGTTGTTTGAAGAGTTCCTTCCGTGCTTGAGCTCTCCAAACTTGTCCCCATTGTCGTACCCCTGCCCCTCTATTTATAGAGTGAGGCTGAGGGTAGGGGTCTAGGATGTGTACAGCTGCTGATGGGCCTGGGCTGACATGATCTGGCCTGGAAGAGCTGGTCCGGTTTCCTTTGGTTCGGCGGTGGAATCTTGGTCCGGTGGTAGGAGCATGGTGGTTCGGCGGAGCTGGTTCGGTGGCTGAGGAGAGGGTTGGTTCGGCGGAGCTGGTTCGGTGGCTGAGGAGAGGGTTGGTTCGGCGGAGCTGGTTCGGTGGCTGAGGAGAGGGTTGGTTCGGCGGAGCTGGTTCGGTGGCTGAGGATAGGGTTGGTTCGGCCATGATCTGGACCGGTAGCTTCGTTCGGTGACTACTAGATTTGGTAGTAGGTGTGTTGGTCCTGGTTCGGTATTGAGGTGGAGATGTTTTGGCTCGAGCGTTAGTTGATTAGGTGTTGAGAATTCACCCAACATTTGCCCCCCAAAGTAGGGTGTATGTTTAACATACATCGTGCTTTGTTTTTCACCATCCCATTTAGTCATTTGTATCCTACTCCTATTACCGAACCAACTGGTCCGGTATTCCGCCTTCGCCTATAAGTAGGGGACCAAGGCCTTCGTTTTTTTTTATCTGCCGAATCCTTCCATCGCTATCTTGCCGAATCAGGGTGTTAGCCGGATTAAGGTTTTAGCCGAACCAAGTTTTAGCCGAACCAAGTTATTTCGCCGAATCAAGTTGCTAGCCGAATCAAGGTGAGGTTCTTTTTGCCGAATGAATTTTCATTCTTGTACTACCGAATGAACTGAGGTATTGTATTTTGCCGAATGAACTCACGAGTTGAGTGCCGAATGAACTTTATATCATACTACCGAATGAACTGAGGTATTGTATTTTGCCGAATGAACTCACGAGTTGAGTGCCGAATGAACTTTATATCATACTACCGAATGGACTATTGACTTGTTGCATCTGCCCGCCGAATGAACTGTTGTATCGAGTGAACATGTGTTTCATACTTCGAATTTTTAAGCGAAATTCCAGATTACGCTGCTTGTATATTCTAACGATATACTTTTCCCATGTTTGTAGATAAATGTCTCGAAAAGTTGAAACTCGATCAGACAAGAGGAGATCCGGGGGTGAAGGAGAGTCCTCGGCCGTGCCCCCAGCTCAATCAGGATCGGAGCATCATGGGCCCGCCCCGAGGTCATTAGTGGATGGATATAGTCCCCAGGAGCTGCTGGATTCCCCGCCTGACTGCTTTCCTAGCTCTCTCAAAGAGGAGCAACTCGATGTTATATCTCGTTCCTTTGGGATCGATAGAGCCCTCATGCTGCTGCCGGGCCCAGGAGTCATGCCATACAGTCCTCCCGAAGGATACTTTGCTTATAGTAGGTACCATTGCATGTGTGGTGCTATCCCGCCTCTCAATGCTTGGGTAGTCAGCTTCCTCACGTATCTGAAGGTGGCCCCATTCCAGCTTCAGCCCAACTCTTATGCCATACTGGTGAGCCTTTTCGTTATTTTTCGGAGGAAGTATGGTCGCGCTCCCTCCAACCGGGAGATCCGGTACTTGTATAATTTAAGGGGCTATAAGAAGGGGTCCCCATATATTAGCTTGGAGTCCGCTGTGACCTTCAAGCCGGTCCTGGACCTGTACTCTAAATTCAGCATGTTCAAGAAAGAGTGGTTCTTTGTTAGGGACGACTCCGTCTCCATCCGGCGCTTTACCTCTGGATGTAAGTTGATGCTTTTACTTATAATTTTTATTCCGATTGCGATGCTTCTTCTCATACTTTCTCATTTTTGCTAGCGACAGGTGGCTTTCCGGTTGTGGAGACTGACCGCCTGGTTCAGACGGCGGCTGAGATAGAAGCCATTCTTGGGAAATACAGATCATCTGCCTTCTTGATTAGAAATGCGATTCTTCTGGAATATAACTTGATCCTTCCGTAGCAGTCTGTAGTTAAGCTGAGGGAAACGGCGGAGGAGAGGGCGGCTGCTCAGACCAAGGAAGGTGTTACGGCAGAGAGTAGCAAGAGGAAGCCTTTCACAAAACCTCCAGCTGTCGGAGGTAAGAAACTCAAGAAATCGGACGGCCCCTCCCCCAGCAATTGTCCACTTACCCGGGAGGAGGAAGACATAGAGGGGGTAAGAGGCGAGGGTGGAGATGGTCGGGATGGTGACAAAGGTAGCGATGGCATCGGGGCCCTACTTCCTGGGCAAGCGGGCGAGATCTAGGAGTGGACGGATGATGCGTTCCACCAGGCTTTTGAGGGGTTGGATGAGGATCCGGCTTTGGCAGAGAAGACCGGGAAGGCGGACAAAGCCGGGACTGGTGCAAGTGAGTCTTCTCCGACCATTCCAGCCAAGGTGGCTCCGACGACTCAACGTGAACTCTTGACTCCTGCATGCTTCATAAATGATAGGGACTTAGGAATATTTTACGATCCGCTCCCGTCCTGGAATGAAATCCAGGACTTATTGCAGTATCCCACTCCTCCCCAGGGTTTGTACAACCATAGCTGTGTTTCTTTTCCTTTTTTAACTTGTAATTTACCGCATTTCTCGAATCGTATAGTGATGTAAGATTGTGACATTTGTTCTTTATATTAGGAGCAGGCAAGACGTCCAAAGCTTCAGACCTTCGACACAGGCTTGAGCAATATAAACTTTCCAAAATTTCTGCTAAGCCGAAGCCCTCAACCCAACGCTCCGGGGATGTAGTCGGATACCGTCCTCTTCTTGGGGTCATCGAAGAGGGTATTCAACAGAGGAAGAGGAGTCATCCTTTATCCGAAACTTCGCCCGGTCCTCAACCTCCGGCTCAGCCTATTCATGACATTACTGAGGAGGGTAGCGAGTTTGCACCTTCTCCGCACCCGTCCGGAAACCCTTCTGTTATTCATATCGACCGTCCCGACTTGGCCCGTAATCCATTTGCGGGTCATCCTGATCTGGATCCCAGTTCTCATGATATTACTTTTGACGAAGTCACTGGTGAACATCTTCTCCCCCGTAACCCCATGGTACGAGTACTTGACGAAGCCAAGGCCTTAGATCTCGATCTACTCACTACTCGTATAGTCACTATGGGAGACGAGGCCAAGGCTAATATTGATCGGGTGGCAGAGGAGACCAAGAAGCTGATGGGGCATCATGCTCGGCTGGTTAAGGCCGGAGAGGAGATTGGGAGCGCCAATATCCGACTTCGATTGGTGGTTTCGGATCAGGCCAAACAGCTTGCGGATCAGGCTATCCAGATTTCTCAGCATGAGGCTGCTACTGGGCGACTAAGGAAAACCATGGAAGAGGCCAGTCGGGCTGAACTGCGGAAAATGGAAGCTGTTTGCAAAGAGCGGATTGACATGGCTATTGCCACGGTGGATGAGGTTCGGAGAGCGGATCTCGAGCAGGTGGAGGAATTGTCTGAGAAACTTGAGGCTGCAGAGCTTGCTCAAGCTAAGTTGAGGGAAGAGATGGAGGTGATGCGGAGGTCCCTTCAGGCTGATTGCTCGAGATACAGATTGGAGAGAGATGTTGCCGTCGAAAGGTTGTCGGCTTCCGATGCCCGGATGAGGGAGTTTGAGGAGAATGAGGGAATGATGGATGACATGCTCCAGGACATGTATTTCCGAACTTGGAAGCAGGGCAATCTCTCTTGGATGGATGATTATCCCAGGGTCATGGCCAAGATCTATCTTCGGGCTTTGGAGGAGGCTAAGGCTGATGCAGATAAAGAGGGTGGAACGGTCTTCAGTATGGATGTGGTCACTGCCCAGTTCACCAAGGAGGAGAAAGCGGCGGTAAAGGAGGGTATGCGGCTGCTTGCTGCTGAAGAGGCAGGTGTGCAGGTAGAGGATGACGACCAGGACGGTCAAGAAGCAGGTGCTGGTAAGTCTTCCTTTCTAGTCTTTCCGTTAACTTGGTTACTTATCACTAATGAATCCTTTTTATGACCGGACAGGCGGGCAAAAGAGCAAGGACAAGACTTTGACGCAACCGGCTCCCTGATTAGACCTGGAAAATTCTTTTTGTAGGTTTGGCATTGTTGTATCTGTTAGTCTTAAGACAGTAGAGTAACTTCTAAGTTGTAATTCTTGCTACTTGTAATAATCAACATTATTCTTGACGTGTAATTTTTTAACTTAAGCTGATTTTGTCGTTTCTTGAATGTTTGTTGCTGTTTTGACATGTCGTATGAGAAATATAGCTGTGTATATTCTCGTAATTAAATTGTGTTTGATGTCAGATTCTGGTTTTAGATCATAATCTCATGACTTGCAATGTTAGCGTGTGGTGTGAAAAAATTAAATTACAGTCATGCATCTACACATAAAGGAAGAAAATACCGCCTTTCATGTTCTGTTTGTAAATGGCAGCTTCGAATATCTTGTATGACCAAGCATGGAAAGCGGTTGAATGCCCTGCCATCTGATTGTGAATCTCTGCATCCATTGGCGGGTATCTCTTACCCTGCATCCTGTACTTTATGGTTTGTTATAGAGGATAGGAGGAAAGTTTTTTAAGTAAAATTGAAATATGTGAAATAGTAAAACTTCCAGTCACGGAAGGCCTTCGATGTGCTTAAGTTCGTGGCAAACGGGTTTTGTAGTCACTTTCCCTAGCTGTGGGTATTGGAGACATTTGTCACCCATCTTACGCCTCCGCGGGGAGTTAATTCTTTTTTACCACAGCCGCACTTAAGACACACCGGAGCCGAGATCGCGCACAGTAACTACCCGGGCCATTATGGCCCGTACTCATGGGTATTATTCGACTTACTGTGGCCGGCTAGCGTGGGTGCCGATCGTCAACTGTGAACTGCCCCTGGCTGGCCACACCTTATGTTGGGGCTTATAATCGGTTCACAGTCGCCGGCGAGCCTAACGCCGTAATGAGCTGCCTCGGCTATAGTCGGCCTTCTCGGTGGCTTATAATCGGCTCATTACAGTTGGCTTTAAGGGCCGTCGCGAGCAATGAGTTAACCCGCAGCAGAGGGATGCTGGAGCAAAAGTGTCTCACTGGCGAGGGCATAGATTCGCATAGTACCTGTTGGGTCTTGTCCACGTGAAGTTGCATTGTGGAGTGCTTTGAATAGAAATGCTATATGCTCAGGATTTTGTTCAACAGAAAAGGATAAAGTTAACAAGCAGCCAAGATACAAAGGAACAAGTTAAAAAAGAGACAAGGCTTTTTTTAAAGTGGTTCGGCACGAAAAAATGCCTACGTCCACTGATTCTCTTTGTTAATTCACTTCATATGGGCAATACAAGTTAAGAAAAGTATCGACGGAGGTGTTGGATGTTCCATGCCCTCTGGAACACCTCTCCGTCCACTGTTGACAAAATATAGGCTCTGTTGTGGAGATCTTTATGAATTACATATGGTCCATCCCAGATTGGGTCTAGTGCTCCGGGGCGAGGGAAGATTCGCTTGAGGACAAGATCCCCTTCTCGTAAGGTACGATGCTTGACTTTGGAGTTGTATTGTGCTGCCACCTTTTGCTTGTGGGCTGCTGTTTTTAGGACTGCATCATTCCTTCTCTCCTCGACTAGATCCAAAGACATGTTGAGGAGCTCTTCGTTCTCTTCTGGGTTATAGTGGATCCTACGGTGGGAAGGCACAATGGTTTCAACTGGGAGCATAGCCTCCGATCCGTATGCCAAAGAGAAAGGAGTGTGCCCTGTTGATGTTCTGAAAGATGTGCGGTAGGCCCATAGTGCCGTAGGGAGTTCATCCACCCAAGCGCCCTTTGACTTTTCGAGCTTCTTTTTTATCAGAGTTTTCAGAATTTTGTTGACTGCTTCGACTTGTCCGTTTGCTTGGGGATATGCTACGGATGAGAAGCTTTTGTGAATTCCGTGTTCTTGGCACCAGTTGGCGAATTCCTCGCTGTCAAACTGAAGTCCATTGTCTGATATGATTTTTAGTGGGACTCCGTACCTGCACAGAACATTTTTGATTAAGAAGTTGATAACTTTCGCTGAAGATACTTTATTTAGAGGTTCTGCTTCCACCCATTTGGTGAAATAGTCGACTGCTACTATAGCATATTTGGCGCCGCCTCGACCCATTGGCAGTTCACCGATTAAGTCAATTCCCCATACTGCAAAGGGCCAAGGGCTGGTCATCTGAGTAATCTCGGTTGTTGGTAGCCGAGGGATCTTAGCAAATTTTTGGCATCTGTCACACTTCTTGACGAAATCTAAGGCGTCCTTGCTTAAGGTGGGCCAGAAATATCCGTATCGGAGTATCTTTTTTGCTAACGTTTGCCCTCCGGTGTGATCTCCACAGCTTCCTTGATGAATGTTGGATAAGATTTCCTTGGCTTCCCTTCCGGCGACACACCTTAACAATGGGTTAGAGAACCCGCGCCGATAGAGGATGTCTCCTTGTATTGTGTAGCGGGACGCTTTCCTCAAGATTTTCTTGACTTCGTTACGCCCGTCGGGTAGTGTGCCATTTTGTAGGTAGTCTCGGATGGGAGTCATCCAAGTTGCTTCTTCGGTTGCAGCTATCAGATTCACTTGCTCAAAACTTGGGATCGTTTGCTTTGAGACAGTTACTGCCCCGAAGATGGCGACATCTCTCATACTTGCTTGCTTTGCCAATTCGTCGGCCTCTTGGTTCTCTTCCCGAGGGATGTGTTTGACTAAGTAGTGGTCCAATCGGCTGAGAAGTAACTTGGTCTTCTTTAGATATGCTATGAGTCGCTCTTCTCGAGCTTGGAATTCCCCTAGTATTTGATTAACAATAAGCTGAGAATCGCTGTGAAGACACAAAGAATTGGCTCCGATCTCGATAGCAATTTCTAATCCGGCTATTACTGCTTCATATTCTGCATCGTTGTTGGTGGCAGCGAACTCCAACCTTATAGCATAGTGCAGTTTATTTCCCCTGGGAGTGATTATTACCACACCTGCCCCCGAGCCTTGTTCGTTAGATGCACCGTCCACAAAGAGATTCCACTTGATATCTTCTGTTATTTCCAGTTGCTCCTTATCCTCGTTGGTAGTGAATTCTGCAATGAAATCAGCCATGGCTTGTCCCTTGATGGCGGTGCGAGGGTGATAGGTGATATCATATTGACTCAGCTCAATACACCATTTAAGTAGTCGCCCGGAAGTGTCGGGACGATGGAGTACCTGCCTCAGTGGTTGATCGGTCAGAACTTTGATGGAATGGGATTGGAAGTAGTGACGTAGCTTTCGTGAAGTGATTAGTAAACAGTATGCTAACTTTTCAAGCTTAGGATATCTGACTTCTGCCCCAGTAAACCTTTTACTGACGAAGTAAACTGGTCGTTGCGTGCGGTTGTCTTCCCTTACCAAGGCAGCGCTTAGAGCGTGAGATGACACAGCAAGGTATAGGTATAATTCTTCGCCTTCGCTTGGGGTCGAGAGTACCGGTGGTTTCTGGAGGTGTTCGATTAGGTTAAGGAAAGCGGTTAAGCATTCGTCCGTCCATTCGAACTTTCCTTTATCTTTCTTTAGAGCTTCGAAAAAGGGGACGCACTTGTCCGTTGCTTTGGAGATGAATCGGCTTAGGGCAGCCACTTTTCCATTTAGGCTTTGCATTTCCTTTCGGGTGGAAGGTATCTTGATGTCCCTTAATGCTCGGACTTGTTCAGGGTTTGCTTCTATCCCTCGGGCATGGACGATGAATCCTAAGAATTTTCCCGATGACACTCCGAAGGAGCACTTTAGTGGATTCAACTTCATTCCATACTGTCGAAGTACCTGGAACATTTCGCCTAGGTGGCTTACGTGATCTTTGGCTTTCCGTGATTTTACCAGCATGTCGTCTACATATACTTCCATTGTTCGTCCTATTAGCCCTGCAAACATCTTGTTGACGAGGCGCTGGTAGGTGGCTCCTGCATTTTTAAGTCCAAAGGGCATCACTTTGTAGCAGTATAAACCCCGGTCGGTGATGAAACTAGTGTGGTCTTGGTCGGGAGCATGCATAGGAATTTGGTTATATCCTGAGTATGCATCCATAAAAGACAGGAGTTCGTGCCCGGCTGTGCTGTCTACAAGTTGATCGATTCTGGGAAGCGGGAAGCAATCCTTTGGGCAGGCGTCGTTTAGGTTGGAGAAGTCAATGCAGGTCCGCCACTTCCCATTAGCCTTCTTTACTAGTACCGGGTTGGCGATCCATTCTGGGTAAATAGCTTCTCGTATGAAGTCATTGGCGAGTAGATTCTTTACTTCTTCATCGAGGGCTGCTGATCGCTCTGCCCCCATACTTCTCTTTTTTTGTTTTACAGGCGCCTTGGTAGGATCAATTTTTAACACGTGGCACGCTATGTCGGGGGAGATTCCGGTCATGTCAGCATGTGACCAAGCGAATACATCCAAGTTGTGGCAGAGAAAATCAATGAGTTGTTCCTTCAATTCAGCTTTCAGCTGGGACCCAATTTTAAGTAGCCTACTTGAGTCGTGCTTGTCTACAGATATAAATTCCATGGCCTCTGCAGGCTCGGCGGTGGCCTCCTCCTCTTTGTCCCTAGGGTCTAATTCATTGAAAGGGTCGCTGGTGTATCGAAGAGGAGGGGCTTTCTTTAGTTGCTATGCTTCAAGGCTTTTTGTGCAGAGGGCAATCTCTACACCTTTCCCTTTATCTCTCCTGTGGTTGTTGCGAAGTTCGGTTACATAGCAGTCTCGTGCAATATCTTGGTCTCCTTCCACTTCCCCTACCCCATTGTCTGTTGGAAATTTCATTTTCAGGCACCATGGGGCTAGGACAATCTGGAAGTCAGACAAGGCTGGTCTTCCTAAGAAGGCGTTGTAGGCCGAATGGTTCTCTACCAGCACAAACGTCTGTTTCCTTACAACGGAGCGGGGATGACTTCCAATCTCAACAAAGAGGTCCAGCTGCCCGAGGGGCATCTTCGCATCTCCAGTGAAACCGTGTAGTGGTTTATCGCAGGGAGATACATCCTTTACTGATAGCTTCATTTTGTCGAATGCGTGTTTGAACAGGATATTTACAGAGCTTCCAGTGTCTACCAGGATTCGGTAAACTTCGGCGGGACCGAGTCGGGCAGAGATAACCATGGGATCCATGTGAGGGTACTGTCTTCCTTCCAGATCGCGTTTACTGAATGTGATGTCATCACTTTCTTTCCGCTTTGGGTGGCGCTCTTCTATAACCGTATTGACACAGTCTTTATTGTCTCTAAGCGACTTCCCATATCTTTCCATCTCTCTCCAACTTCTGTCTGCGACGTGCGGACCTCCTGAGATGGTATGGACCACTATCTTCTCTTGACTAGAGCTGCTAGCGTTGTGGTTTCCTCTGTCGGTCCCTGGTGAGGGTAGCCTTGGGTTTTCATTGGCAGGAGCTGGAGTCCTGTCTTGACTTTTTACATAGCGTTCCAGTTTCTTCCTTCTGATGTGTTCCTCAATCAGATCTCGGAGATGATGGCATTCGTTGGTATCATGTCCGTGAGATTCGTGGAAGCGGCAGAATTTTCCAGAATTCTGTGCGTTATATGATTCCTTCTTGTATGGTGGGCGTTTGTATCTAACTTCGCCTTGGGTGGCAAGGAAGATATTTTCGACGGTCTCGTTCAAAGGGGTGTAAGAGTCGAATCTTGGTCCTGGCCGATATAGGCGTTTTTCTACCTTCTTGCCCCCAGCATTGTCTCTGGAGTCATTTCTTCGAACGTCCCTCGCCACACCAGGGGCGTTGCCATGGGTCGTCTTACTTTGCTGTCCTGAGATCCTCCAGACTGGGACTCGCCCCATGATTCAGTGTTGCGGTTGGATTCTTCAGCGTCCCTCAAGCGTGACATGAGATGGTCCACCAAGGCTTCCTGCTGGGACGTGAAGCGGTTAGTTACTTCAACAACAACTCTGTCCAAATCTGCCCTAGTAATTGCTGCAGGCTGTTCTGTGGCAGGAGTGGTTGGGTTAGCATGTCCTTCATTTGTTACCGTTGCTGGAGGAGGACGATTTACTTGATTCGTGGCAGCTGGATCAGGAAGACTGCTGGATGCGATGTTTTTTCCTTTGTTAACATCTTTTCTCTGTTTGGGAGGCATGTTTTCCAAGTGGCGAACGATGCTGTCAGGAAAACTTGTTAAGCGGATGAAGCTGAAGCTTCGAGCCTTACTCTCAGTGAAAGCACCAAAAATGTTTGCACAAAAAATGGACAAACACCTCAAAGTCGTATGATTTAGTAAAGCTTATGTTGTTCTTAGCGATTTTGGAGGTTTATGCAAATATATGAAAAGCAGGGACTAAACTGTAAAAAGACACACAAGTTTATAGTGGTTCAGCCAGAATATGCCTACGTCCACTTTATATGTTATTTCACTTCTCTAGTTTTGATTACAAGTACAAAGCTTTGATACGAGTAAAAGAAAGTTGTTTGAAGAGTTCCTTCCGTGCTTGAGCTCTCCAAACTTGTCCCCATTGTCGTACCCCTGCCCCTCTATTTATAGAGTGAGGCTGAGGGTAGGGGTCTAGGATGTGTACAGCTGCTGATGGGCCTGGGCTGACATGATCTGGCCTGGAAGAGCTGGTCCGGTTTCCTTTGGTTCGGCGGTGGAATCTTGGTCCGGTGGTAGGAGCATGGTGGTTCGGCGGAGCTGGTTCGGTGGCTGAGGAGAGGGTTGGTTCGGCGGAGCTGGTTCGGTGGCTGAGGAGAGGGTTGGTTCGGCGGAGCTGGTTCGGTGGCTGAGGAGAGGGTTGGTTCGGCGGAGCTGGTTCGGTGGCTGAGGATAGGGTTGGTTCGGCCATGATCTGGACCGGTAGCTTCGTTCGGTGACTACTAGATTTGGTAGTAGGTGTGTTGGTCCTGGTTCGGTATTGAGGTGGAGATGTTTTGGTTCGAGCGTTAGTTGATTAGGTGTTGAGAATTCACCCAACAGTTGACGCCAAAAACGGGAATCAATGCCGAATAGAATCTAGTAGAGATTAAATGAAGAATGAAATTAAAACATAGCAGAGAAAGTATATGAACACATAGATTTTTATAGTGGTTGGGCAATCTTGGCCTATGTCCACTTCATATTTTTATTGATCTTGGTCATGATTATGATTACAAGAATGTTTTGATCAGCTGGGATCCATTAGTACAAGAGTGAAGAATAAAAAATGGCATAGCCTGGGCAGTTTAAAGAAGGATCCTCTTTATGGAGAATGGTAACTGTATTTATATGGGAAGGTGTGCATGGATCGGGCTGAAAATTCGCCAAAAGAATCTCTAGATCCACGGGGCCCACCAGAACGATCAGTGGATATAACTTGTTGTTTTGGAACAACCGATATAAATTATACCGATCGTTATCTTTTCCTCCGATTATCATGCGATCGTTTGTGGGGGTCCTACATGCCTTTAGACATTGCTCCTAAAATATGAAGTCATTCTGAGTTGTAGATTGTGAGATATGGATCAATCTTGGTCGCATTAGGGTTGCTTGCTAAATAACACCGATCGTTAGGAACGATCGGCAATTCATGAACCTCAGAGTTTTGACCTGCGATCATTTTTGTAGGCTCCACTCCTCAATATATTGGTACCTTGAAAGTTTCAAGTGCATTGACCTTGTAAATTTTGAGATATTGATGAATCTTTGTTGATTTATGTTTTTTATGGATCGTTCTATATCGATCCATATAAGTTCTTCATTTGTCCATAACTCAAGCGTACGAACGTTGATTGTCTTGAAATTTGAAAGGTAGCCTTACAGGGCCTTCATTGTCACATCATGTTGATTACACCTTGACTGAGACCCGATCCAAATCTGTTTGACCATTGTCCATAATACTATATATAGCTAATTCTCAAGGCTGGTAACCAACCATTCTTAACCAAATCTATGGTATCATGGCCTTGCCAAAAGGCGGGATAACATTTGCCCCTAAAGTACGTCTTATTCAAACATGATGTGCTTTGAAAAGTCGCAGGCTTCAGTCGTTGTAAAGGATTCCATCTAGTTTATTGAATGGTCATCACACTTCCGTTGATTTATCTTTCCAAAGTGTTGTATCCCTCTTTGATCGACATGGTGCTTGGTCGATTTCCAATAGTATAAATTCAGGATTGTATTCTATTAGTTGCTACCTATGTCTGGTTCTACGGGGGTAGTAAGCTTTGGCCATTTGATCTAGTCTTTTATCTAATGACTCTAGGTGAAAATTCAATTTCTGTCGGTTTCAAGAAATTGAATTTTTAGAATATACACGTGCACGTTCAGGTACATGCTCTTGTTATTGGCTCCTGGATGTGTTTGTACGCTCACGGATCGTTACTAATTCCTTATAGTTTAATTGCAGTTGGATTGCAATTCTTTTTTTATATTTTTTTATAATGAAATAGGGGTCGTAATAAGTCACTCGATGGGAATGGACTTCAAGTTCTATAGGGATGACGACCTCAGACCCGTAAGTAAGGACGAATGGAGTATGGTCAGTCGTGGACTTGTGGGTGGTTTGGTATGCCCATAGTGCTATTGGGAGTTTATCCACCCACTTGCCCCTAGTCTTTTCTAAACGTTTCTTCATAATGGACTTTATGATTTTGTTCATAGCTTTAACTTGTCTGTTTGCTTGAGGGTGAGCAATTGCCGCAAATCTATTTTCAAAATTATACCGATGTTAGAAGACTTTGAATTCAACACTATCGAATTGGGTTTCATTATCAGTACAACGGTTCATGGAAGGCCAAAACAATAAATTATTCTCCAAACAATGAAGTTGATTACTTTGTTCGTCATGATCATGGCTAAAGGTTCAGCTTCAGCCTATTTGGTGAAGTAATCCACACTACGATGGCGTACTTCTCTCCATCTTTAGAGATCGGTAAGGAACCGATAATATCAATGCCCTAAGTGGCAAACGACTATGTACTGACCATTCGTGTAACTTCCATCGACCAAGCTCTCAGAATTTTTTGCAAACATCTAGCACTTGTCGCATTGTCTAGCGCGATCAGCTGCATCTCGATTGACAGTTGGCGAGTATTACCCATAGCGAAGTATTTTCTTCATCAGGTTTTTCCCTTCGTTGTGATCGTCGCATTCTCCTTCATGGACTTCTCTCGAGACTCGTTTTATTTCTTCATGCGCAATACACCGAAGCAGGGGAGTGGAGATGCCTTTTCTATCATAACTCCTTCTTTGATGATTAGCGTGAAGCTTTGCGGAGGATTTGTTGCTTTTCATTCCTCCATCCATGAAGGATCCCTCGTTGCAGATAACCTTTGGCATGCGTCATCTACGACTCACTTTCCGACTCCATCTCCAAACCCAATTAATCTCCATCTGGTCGATGCCCGGAGCATTTAGTACTTTAATCGAGATAAAGTCTATTTGTTGCGCATTCTCAGAACTGGCCAGCTTGGCCAGCGAGTCGCCTTTCTCATTTTGTATCTCTAGGGATGTGTGTAATGGTGTAATACTTGAAGTTGGCTAGTAGCTCTTGGACCCGACTGAGATAAGGAGCAAGTCACTACCCCCTAGCCTGGTAAGCTCCCCTGACTTGGCATACTGCTAATCGAGAATCACAAAAGATTTGTAAAGTTTTCACTCCTAGTTCTCTGGCAGCTTTGAGCCCAGCGATCAAGGCTTCATACTCAGCTTTGTTATTTATTGCAAGGAAGTAGAGTTTCAAGGTGTAGTAGATCGATTATTCCCTCAAGAGTCACTAACACGACTCTGGTACCAGAATACTGATCGTTGGATGCTCCATCCGTGTGCATTTTCCATCGATTGGTTGGTTCTCTACTCTCCGGAGAGTCGTTTGGTACAGTGAATTCAGCTATAAAGTCCGCCAATGTCTGCCCCTAGATAGCTCTCCGAGGGAGATAAGTGATATCAGATTAGCTTAGCTCGATATTCCATTTGAGCAACCTTCCAGACGTCTCAGGTCGCTGCAGGACCCATCGTAATGGCTGGTCGGTGTAGACGTTGATGGAGTGAGCCTGGAAGTAAGGGCAAAGCTTTCGTGATGCAATCAACAAGTAGTACGTGAGTTTCTCCATCTCCAGGTAGTTTCTTTCAACAACTGCCAACTGCTTGCTTACATAATATACTAGTCTCTGGATCCGATTTTGTTCGCGTAACAGTGCGGTGCTTATGGCGTGTACTGAAACATCTAAATAGATGTACAAATCTTCATGATCTAGTGGCTTGGATAAGATGGGAGGCCTATCTTAGTGGTTCACCAGAGCCTGGAATGCATCTACACACTCCTATGTCCATTCAGAGTTCCTTTTCCCCCTTTTGATCAGGTCGAAGAAAGAAATACATTTATCAGCGGCTCTGGAAATGAGTCAGCTTAGGGCGGCAACCTTCTCCTTTAATCTCTGTACCTGCTTGATTGTCTTCGGTACCTAGATGTCTCTGATTTCCTGAATCTTCTTAGGATTGGCTTCAATTCCATGAGAGTTGAGCATAAAACCTAATAACTTACCTTACGCAATGCCGAAAGAGTATTTAAAGGGATTGAGTTTCATTTCACACCTTCAGAGAATATTGAATATCTCTACCAAGTCATCGATGTGGTTGTTTGATTTCCATGACTTCACAAGCATATCGTCCACATATACTTCCATTGACTGCCCGATATGGCCTTTGAACATTCGATTGACTGAACTCCGATAAGTTGTACTAGCATTCTTAAGTTTAAATAGCATCATAACATAGCAATATAGCCTTAGATCGGTAATGAAGCTGGTGTGCTTTTGGTGGGGGACGTGCATCGGGATATGGTTGTATCCTGAGTATGCATCCATAAATGAAAGCGGTTCATATCCAGCGGTTGAGTCTACCAGCTGGTCGATCCTTAAAGTGGAAAGTTGTCTTTCGGGCATGCCTTGTTTAGGTTATAGCAGCTGACGTATGTCCGCCAGTATCCATCAGCTTTTCTCACATGAACTGGATTGGATACCCATTTCGGTTAGAGGGCATCGTGGATAAACCCATTGTTTTTGAGTTTATCCACCTCCTCTTTAAATGCAGCAAATCTTTCCGGATCCATGACGCATTGCTTTTGCCGTGTCACTTTTGTTACACTGGGACATGCCTCGGTTGATATTCAATGCATTGCTCGTGATGGTCGGTGAGATCACACACATGTCAGAATGGGTCCAAGCGAACACATCAAGATTCGTTCGGAGAAAACCAGCTAATTCTTTCATCACCGTTGCACTGAGCTATGATCCGATCTTCAGTGCCTGTCATAGGTCGCCATAGTTTACTGTAATGTCGATCGTTAGCTCAGCGAGTGCAGCCTTGGATTCCTTGAGTTCAAACGTAACTGTTTCACATAACAATCTTCGTGAAATTAGGTTGGGACGGTTACTCCGGTCGAATCCCGAAGTCTTGTCATGAGTAATTAAGTCTAATAGTGAAGGGCTCTAAATGCTTTGAGTGATTATCTGCAAATGGTCGAAGATCAGGCTTAGAAGCACATTGAATTAAATGTCGAGTGGGGTTTAGCCTCGTGTTGCGCACAACTTAATAGCTGGCTCTTGCTTTGAGTTTGAATCTGCATGTATATTCGAGTAACGTGCTTTCCATTCAATGTACTCATGATCCGTTACCTGTCGTTCGAGTTGGAGTGATGGTCAGTTGCCAATGAGCTTGGGCATCGATTCGATGATTCTATCTCTAGGCATCCTTCCGGTCATAGCCTTGATTCGTTGTAAGCACTAGGTATGGGTCACAATATTGAGCTATCGTAGTCAGTCTTTTGATGATCACACTTCTACCCTCGGTCTCGGGTTAATAAATGTATTGCGTGGATGGTCGAGTCTCATCCTAGTCATGTTTATACTCCCACCTAAGCTCCAAAGACTTAGAGTTGATCGATGAATGTTTGGTTCATATTCATCTTGTTTCTCGCTCGTGCCCCCAAGTCTGGGGCATACATCAATAAGTAGGAAGGCAAGTCATGTCCACTTTAGCTTTATACTCTTTCCCGTTGAATCGTGGGATCAAGCTAGTTGATGGAAAGCTGAGTCGCGTGTATTTTGGTTTTCCCTTCCCGGGGGAAGACTTTGAAGCTTCATCAAAGTTTGGGCATGAGTTGTGTACCGGACAGTCAATCATGTCCTCTTTTGGTATAAATGTTGCCATACTCTGGGCGAGGACCCAAAGAATAGATGGTCAAGTCATGTCCGTTCCAAACTACTCTTCTAGTCGAATCATGGTCAGAGCTAGCGAGTAAACTGTCGTGTTGCATTCAGTCGGAGCTAAATGGTCGGTCGCATCCTTTTGATTTATGTTCTCTCGTCGGATTAAGGGACAAAGTTAGCTCAGGAGCGGTGAATTCATGCCCATCTGGTTTCATACTCCTCCTGACGGATCAAAGTACAGTGATGAAGAATGAATGATCATGTCACACTCATTCATGGTTTATTCTCCTATCCATGCTAGGGTGACCTAAGTTATTCGATGGATGTTCAATTCACCTCTATTTGTGGTTGGTGTAGGTCGATATTGACCGTCGATCTAGTTGCATGACACAGAGAGTTCGGATTGATATTGCATGTCAATCCAAAGGTATTATATAATCGGTCTCCCATAACTTTGTACATCATTCCAATTGGTTTGGTATTAAGGCCTCCTTGTAGTCGTTACCTTAAGTCATAAAGAACACCAAGTCGAAGCTATAATGAGCTGTCGTACTCAGCTTTTAGTGGTTTATACTCCTGCCCCCAGTTTTAGGTCGGTGGAGTTAGTTCGCGGATGATCGAATCTCATCCGTAGCATGTTTATAATCCTCCTATCGAGTTCAGGTCAGAGCTTATAGAACAGTGAATGATCTAACCACACTCATCTATTTGTTCATACTCATGTCTGCACTATGGGGATAAGAGTTTGTTGGCGGGTGGTCGAATTACACCCGATTTGTGTTTATACTCAAGTCCATACTCTAGGGACTTAGAGTTATTCCAAAAAATGGTCGAACCATATTCTCATTAGTCATTTCTTCTGCCCTCAAGTAAGTGGTAGTCGAAGAGTGATCGGTCATATCACGTTCACTCTTACTTAGAGCTCTTCACGTCGAATCGTGGGAAGGAGTTGATTAGCGGATGGTCGGGTCGTATCCGATTTAAACTTAGGCTCTCAAACTGCCCCTTGCATCCGGGTCAGAAGTTGATGCATGGAATATCGAACTGCATCCACTTTCATTTAGATCTTGCTTTTGCCGAGCCTTGGGAGTGAGATGATTATTTTGGCGAACTCCATGCCCGAGCAAGGGAGTTGATGGCCGGACCACATCTACTTTGAGTTGTGTCTTTGCCCCCAAGCCATGGGAAAGAGTTGGAGAGCGAACGGTCTAATCGTGTCCACTTTTTTTATGGTATTTATACTCCTGACCATGCTCTGGAGACTGGAGTTGGTTGGTGGATGGTCGAACAACATCCATCTTTTTTGTGTTTATACTCCAATCCGCACTCTGGAAACAAAGTTGATCGATGGACGATAAGACCGCATCCATCCTTTTGTATTTATACTCCAGTCTGCACTCTGGGAACTAGAGTTAATCGATGGACGGTCGGATCGCGTCCATCTTTTTGTGTTTATACTCCAATCTGCACTCTGTGAACTAAAGTTGATCAATGGACGGTCAGACCACGTCCATCTTTTTGTGTTTATACTCAAGTCCGCACTCTGGGAACTAGAGTTATATGATGGGTGGTCAGTCGCACCCGTTTTTGATTTATTTCCCACCTTTCAAGTCGAGGTAAGAGTTGTCAAATGAATGGTCGAATCACGTTCATTTAAGGAATGGAATTATGCCCACAGCATCGAGGATAGAACTTGGAGAGTGAGACGGTCGATTCATGTCCACTCAGTGATTATAGCTCCTCTTGTCAAGTCAAGGAAGGGAGTAGGCAATGGATGGTCGGATCACATCCATGCTTGGGTTGGACAGTCAGGTCTCGCACAATTTTCTTCATACTCTTCCTAGCAAGTGGAGGTAGAGAGTTATTGGGTGGACAGTCAAGTTGCATCCACCTCAAGCTGCAGTCGTGCCTTCGTGTCGAGGGCGGTGGTTGATGAGTAGATAGTCAGTCGCGCCTACTTTTATTCGAGCCTCCAAACTACCTCATGTGTCTAGGGCGAGAGTTAATGTGTAGATGGTAAAATCTTGTCTACTTTAGTTGGACCTCGATCTTGCATCCAGTCCAAGTATTTTGGCGAACTTCAAGTATGAGCTAGGGTGTGGATGGTCAGGTTGCATCCGCTCCAAGTGTTTCTCTGTTCTTCAAGTCAAGCGCGGAAGTTGATGAGTGGATGGTCAGTCGTGTCCACTTTGTATTGGATTCCGACCTTGTTGGGTTCTGAGTAAGGTATAGATGTTCTGTCAAAATTGAAGCACGGAGCAGGAAGTGGATGGTCAAGTCACACCCACTTTCTATTTCGAGTCCTTGCCCCCTTAGTCAGGAACATATGGTAGTTGATGAGTGGTTGAATCACACTTGTCTTGGTGAAACCCCAAAGGTCCGATCATGATTCGTGGAGATTGGCTGGCGCCCAATTCTAAGTACTTGGTCACATGCATCGTCTTATAGTATAGATAAGTGAAGCAGCATTATATGCTTGCTATTCCACTTTGCCCAAGCCCTTCTCAATTGGAAGCCGACCATAGACGGTCCAATTGATAATCAAAGTTCTTTATTGATAAGGGTCAGATGTTCCCTGCCCTCTATTTCGTGGGGCTTGCACATATTGCCGAAACATTCCTTTCCAGATTAGGTTTTCGATCACATCTCAAAGGCATCTGCAATCGCCGGTGTTATGACCGTGCTTATCTTGAATAATACAACTTTTTTGGATTTCTTCTAGGTTTCCGTGGACTCTCTCGAGGCTGTTTTCCAGTACAGCTTCGAGTCGTGAGTCTTCAAGTAGTTGTTTTCGATTGAATCATTCAAAGGAGTATACGAGTCGAATTTTGGGATTTTGGGTCATCTCTTAGAATCCGAGTCCTCATCTAAGGCCTCAATGCTACCCTCGCTTTGAATTCCTTCAGCCAACGGGCCTACATCGTTCTTTCTCCTAGTCTACTCTACCTCCACTTTGCTTAGGTTCTGATTTACTTTGTAACAGAAACGATCCAAGGTCGTAGGAGGCTCTCAAGCTTACCAGTTGCCAAAATATATCTTGGGGTCGATTCCCTTTATCAATGCCATCAGTATGATGTGCTAACTAGGGCTGCTCACTTCATTGACAAAGGTGTTGAATCTCTGCAAGGAGTCTTTGAGTGGCTCGCCTGCCGCTTGGAACGAGTTGGATAATGACATCGCATCCTTGGGGGTTATTCACATGCATTCTGAATTGCTCGATAAACTTCTTAGCCAAATGATTGAAAGAGGAGATGGATTTGGGCGATAATCGTATAACTGCATGATCACTACACCTTTGAGGAATACATGAATGTGTTTGCATTCGATGGAAGCTATCACTCTGGCAGAATTCATATACCACTCGAATTTCATGAGATGTAGTCTAGGGTCGGTTTTCCCTACGTAAACCGATATGATTGGTACATTGAATCTCCTCGGTATTCTGCACGCTGAACGACTTTAATGAATAGGTTTTGACTGGGGAGATGCTCCAGTCATTGTCAGTCCAGTTCATTTTCAAGTTACAGCCACTTGGTACGCTTGTGAATGATGAATGCATGGTTGTCCAACATTTGAATGGTTAAGAATTCCGATCGAACGGCGGATCAGTTAGGATGGGGTTACTGATCGGTGATGATCCCCAACCTTTTACCCAAATGTGATGCGATCCATATAAGGCAGTAAGGAAACTCTTGGGGTTTCACATCAAGTTTCAAATCATTTGGAGTCTGTATGCCCGAGCTATGAGCAAAGTAAGATGTATCGGTATTGACGGATTTGTGATAATTCACTTGGAGTCCGACCCAAGAAAATCTGATGTTTGCTTGGAGTCAGCAACCGATTTGCATGGAGTGGCTGAGTTTGAAGTGTTGGGTCGGTAAAGAACGGTGCTTGGAGTCATTTGCACGCTTGCTTGGGGAAAATCTTGGTTTTACCCGATTTTGGCTTGGGGCATAAATTTCTTGGGTTTGCTTTGAGTCAAATGGGTGATTACTTCGGGTCAGACTTCGGGTCAACCCTGAAGTGAGTTTTTCGACAAACGTTTCAACAATTTTTGATGGCTTTTGATGGATACCACTCTGGACTCGATGATCGAGGTTCCATAATGGTAAGTGATTTGTTTCATGATGGATCGTTATACTTTGAGATGGCAGAATAGTTTGTGTCATATCATCTATGTTCTCCAGCCTCTGGGAGTTCCGTTTGAGTAGCAGCTCCTTATCTATTCCTTGGCTATAATTCAAAAGCTACCACTTAATCCCCTATGCCTCAGTCAGTCACAGGACGTGAGGGAAGTGGATAGAATGCACCGCCTTTAAGTTAAGTTGAGTACCCGAAAATGTTTTTTTGAAAAACGATCGGTAATGAAAAAGATCGGTTGAAACAAAAATTGGTTGAAAATGATCGGTTGGAATGCTAAAGCGGTGGACCGATCGGTTTTAGTAATGATCGGTTAGAATACCAAGGCAGTTCGAACGATTGGTGGAAACGTTAACCAGGAACGATCGGTGGAAATGTGAACTGGAACGATAGGTGGTAGCGTTCTTGGAACGATCGGTGGCAGTGATCTTGGAAATATCGAGGAGAAATGATCATATGGAACGATCATACAGAAAAAACGATCGGTCTAAACCACGTTGGTGGAACGATCAAGGAGAAACAATCGTATGGAACGATCGTACAGAAAAAACGATCAATTTAAATCATGTTAGTGAAACGATCGTATAAAAAATGATTGTATAGAGAAACGATTATACAAGATGATGCATCATATGGATTTGTAATGAACGTTCGTTCATTGAGGATATATGGAGCATGGCCGATGACCGCTCGTTCATAGATGCTTTAAAACTTGAAAATGTATGCACATTGATCAAACACATGACTAATCAATCGCTAATATCATGGTTTCCTTCTTCTGCAAGGGAAGTAGACTTGGCTCCTCTGGCCATGACTAATAGTTTCCTTGTAGATCCCTTTCAATTCTGAGTAGAATAGGAAACTTGTCGGTCGAAAGCTGGATCTATCCCACGAACATGAAAATCCACCAATAGAATATGAGATCTAATCAAGCTGAGAATTCATTTCTCGGTGAAAGCACCAAAATGCTGACGCTAAAAATGGGCATCAACACCCAATAGAATCTAATAAAGATTAAATGAAGAATGAAATTAAAACATAGCAGAGAAAGTAAATGAACACATGGATTTTTATAGTGGTTAGACAATCTTGGCCTACGTCCACTTCATATTTTTATTGATCTTGCACTTTATTATGATTACAAGAATGTATGGATCAGTTGGGATCCATTGGTATAAGAGTGAAGAATGAAAATTGGCAGAGCCTGGATAGCAGAAAGAAGGATCCTCTTTATGTAGAATGGTCATTGTATTTATAGGGAAGATGTGCATGGATCGGGCTGACAATTTGCCAGAAGGATCTCCAGATCCGTAGGGGCCCACCATAACGATCAGTGGACACAACTTGTTGTTTTGGAACGATCGATATAAATTATACCGATCATTATTTTTTCCTCCAATTTCCATGCGATCGTTTGTGGGGGCCCACATGCCTCTAAACCTTGCTCCTAAAATATGAAGTCATTCTGAGTTGTAGACTGTGAGATATGGATCAATCTTTGTTGATTTATGTTTTTTTGTGGATCGTTCTAGTTGATCCATATAAATTCTTCATTTGTCCATAACTCGAGCATACGAACTCCAATTGCCTTGAAATTTAAAAGGTAGCCATACATGGCCTTCCTTGTCGCTTCATATTGATTACACCTTGACTAGGACCCAGTCCAAATCTGTTCGACCATTGTCCATAATACTGTATATAGTTGATTCTCAAGGCCGGTAACCAACCGTTCTTAACCAAATCTACGGTATCACGGCCTTGCAAAAAGGTGGGATAACACTTAATTTGCAAAATAATTCCAAGCACGATAATGAAACCAAACGGTTTCGATAAAAGGTGATTTTTCAAAAGTGTAGATATAGCGACTATCGCTATACGGGCAGTTCGGAATTCGAGCATATGACATTTTCAATACAACCAACCATCACAAAGCAAGGGGATGAACACATACATGGTAGTTTACAATAATTCAACATTTAACTAGCACTTATTAACAACGGAATTAGTTTAACTACTAGATTTTCATATAACTTAAGATTCGCTTACTAACTTTCCAAAGCGACTAATTTTCAAAGCAACAAGCCAATCCAACAACCAAACCATTATTACAACTATACAATAAGCGTTCAATAGCTACAAATATGAGCATGAATATAGTTTAAACTTTATGGTTCAAAGGTGGAAGCTTTACTCACAAAAACACTTCTAACTTAACAGGATCACCACAATAAGTTGCCGAACTCAAGAACTATCTTCACTACACCTTAACTTGGACTTTTGGGCCCTTAATGGGCTGGGTTTTTGTTTGGCCTAGGCAATATAAGGCTCGGCTTTGGGGTTTTGAGGGGGAAATGGCTTTTGTTTTGGTAGAGGAGTGTTTGTAGATGAATATATGGAGTTTAGCTTGATTTTTAGAAGTGTATTCACTAGTTTTTTGCTTGGGAATTTCTCTTGGAAGCCATGTAAGTATTCATGTATATGAAGAGAAAAGAAATAAAGATAGAAATGAATATTTAAAGTGGAAAATTTGTGGAGATGGTGGGTATTTATAGGTAAAGGAAATGAAGAGGTGATTAAAATAATTAAACATTTAAATAATATAAAGTTGTCATGTGTTCATGCTTTCCATACCCCCTCCACCTCACCTAGTACACACGCACACACCTCTATCTCTCCCTTCACCATGCCTTAGGTACTTGTTTAGGTTATGGTTAGGGTACTTAATTAATTTCCTAATGTTATTCAATGTATTTTTATGCATTTATGTCAAATCAAGTTTTATATTTAAACTAAGTTTGATTATTAACTTTAACACGTTGATTATCTTATCACATGACATATGTGCATGCGTGTGCATGTGTATATGAGTGATACAAAAATGTGCGCAATGTTTTCGATGACTTTCCGAGGCTGAAAAGTCGAAATTTCGGAAAACGTTTTTCGGTCACATTTTCTATTTTTATTTGAACTAATTATTTTGGTAAACAAAATCTGAAATGGATTTTAATATCATATATTAATATTTAAAATATGTTTATTTGGTTATTAAAATCCGTTATTTAAATATTTAAATACAAAGCGATTAATTTATGGGTCATTGCATATATTTAGGACTAAAAATCGATGAAGTAGGTTTTTCTGTCTGTGGAAATTAAGACTGATGTTTGTGTATGGATATGAGCAATAGAGCTCTAACCAAACGGCTTCACTATTGATCGAGGAATAGTGTGAGATGAAAATGTCGGAAATGTGATAAGTATATGAGACTTGGTTTCCATATGCGATCATCCTCATTACTGTTGAATGACCAAAATTCATAAATTTAGTCTTGAAGAGACCGAGATCGATAAGTGTTTTACTTATCGAAAACCACTTCATGACTGAGATACGTATTCAATCTGTTGGAAGTGGACTTGTTCGAGATGCTGGAATCCATATATGGTTTCGAGATCTGTTCTAGATATGGAAATCCAATTGGGGATTCATGTTCTGTTCGAGTGATGAAAACTAATATGAAAGATGCCGAATGTGGAAATGGCTAAGGACAGAGTTAGATGCACAATCTGGGGTTTTGTAGTCCCGCAATAGGGTATTGTCAACTCCATATCTACAGTATGCTTATCAATGTTGCGCGCATGAGTTGATGGTATTTGGTTCCACGTGGTTCATGTTTATGTTCGTACGTGGGCCTTTGTGTTTACCTTGATAAAGTTAGGGGTATGCCCTAGGGGCAATTATGTAATTTGTCATATATATCTAACTCGTTGACCAATCTTTTTCGAAATAAAGGTATTTTATTTCTATCATATACTTGATATAATGCGGTTATATTAATTAATCAATTTAATTAAAATTATATTTAATAGAAAATCCATAAATGGTATGTTTTGTGATAGTAGTTACAAAGTGTTGCTACCCTGAGTAATTTATCATAATGAAACAAATATACCACTTTTAATGTTCCTAGTCAAGATGCATCGAGACTGGATATCGATGTATCCGTTGAGACTAGAGTATGTAACGCTCTCCAAACGTTGGGCAGTGTACTACTCATGATTGTTGGGGCACCAAGGGGTTACGTACTGATAGTTATTAGATAACTATGGAATGACTCACTCGATAGTTTTCTGTTGGTTAATATAACTAAGGTCAAACAGATAATATCGATGTGACTAATTTACACAGTTCTCTCGACTTGAGAATACTGTTGATCTTCAATGTGGAAGCTCTGCTTTGATTATAGTTAAATCGTGGCACGGCGTCCATCGAACGGTTATAGTTGGGTCGAGTGGAAGCATTGGAAGTGAAACACTATTAAAGAGAGGATTCGTCTCCTCAGTTATATGAGGTTAGTATCACGGTCAACTAAAGTCAACTCAAAGTCAAAGTCTTTGGCCAGAGCATTTCGGTTAATAATAATTGTTATTATTGAACCAAGGACGTTGTGTTTGGACTATAAAGTTGAATGTGGATGATATTGGAATTTTGACCATTATCAAATTCCATAAATCCAACGTGATATAGTTTTGACGAAGAGAATTGGTGTAAATAATTTTTACTATTAGGTATCGCTTATAATAAGTAAAATTGTATTTTACCGAAAGATGTGTAAGCGATAAATTCGGCCAAAATGTCACACATAAGTGACGTGTAAACGTTAATATTCGAATAGTTCGATATTAATCGTTGACTGAATTTACACCTATGAGTCGCACAACCGTAATGATGAATTCTTTGAAAAACCACATGATTTAATTAATTTATAAAATGTTGTAAATTGATTAAATTAATAGATATTTGAGAAATATTAATTATTATTTATTTGATGTTTGGAAGTTTTTTTGTAATTATTTTAATGCATTTATAAAAGTTATATTTGCGCGCATTGATATACGATATCGATGTAATTTAAAGATAATTGCATGAAATGATTTCTGAAAATTTTATGTCATTTGATGACATGGTTTATGGAAATTTTATGTCATTTGATGACATGATTTGTGGAAATCTTATGTCATCTGATGACATACACGTAAAGAAAGGATTGGAGAGAGAGAAATAATCAAGGGAATTAATTAAGGAAGTTTTAATTAAAGAATGAGAAAAGTTTCATTCTTTCAAATAAAACATATTCTCTAATTCATTCTGTACGTACAATTCATTTTCCTTCTCATTCATTCTTTCTCTACTCCTAACTTTTCATGGCAGAAAAAAACAAAGAAAACGAATTTCCAAAATCTTTCGCTCCAAATAAAAAGATCAAATAAAATAAAACAAAAGTGGTTCATCCATATGTTGCTAGGATAGGATGTGGATCTTGAAGATCTAAGGAGATATCATCATTCAAGGTGTGATTTCTAGGTAACATCCTAAGGTGATTCAATCGGATCTAGAAGCATTTTTCGTTCAAGGTGCAAATCAGAGGCAGCATCAACAAAGTGTGTTTTAAGGATTGGGTAGCAAGGTATGTCATTTTCTATATATAGATAGTATTTTGCAATGTTTAATGGAAATTTAATTTGACTTTCATAATTTGTATGATATATTACTGTCTTGCTTAATTAAAAAATTGTTTATGAAGATTGAAATTATTTGTTGAATATATGATTAAGTTTTCATTTGATATATTAAAAATTAAATTTGTTTATGTTTTAAAACTACATTTAAGTGTAGATCTATGTTTTTAAACATTCTAATTAAATTGTAATTCTTTTGATCTGAATGTTTACATGTTCGAATTGTTTAGCTGCTTTTATTTACTTTGTAAAATTGAAACTAAATATATATATTTTAAAATACAATGTTTTATTTTAATTCTATGTTTTAACATTTAATTTAAATTCCTTTTCTTTAAATCTAGAAATTTACAATTTCATGTTGATTGATTGAATTATATTTAAAGTTAAAAAAAATTATATGGAATCAATACAATGATTCAATTGTAGATATATGTTTTAATTTTTCATAGTGTAATTTTAGTTTTGAATGTTAATGTATGTATGTATGCATGTATTACTTGCACTTTTTATTGCATTAGATATTTACATATGAATAAAATGAATTTTAACAATGAATCAAAGTTTCGAAATTAACTGTAATAACTATCTAGTTTATATTATTAGAAAGCTTTGATTGAATTTCATATATACATATTTGGATCTACTTGTATATGTTCATATAAAATTTATTTTTCTTTACATAAATTTTCATAGTATGAAATCATTTCTCTTTTTAAATTAAGACAATAATGTATACATACAATTCATTGTTTACCTTCCATATTCTTACATTATGGTACCTATTGATTGTCATTAATATGTTGCATTAAATAAGTTTACTAAAGGGAAACTGTATCAATCACCCTTGTCATCCCTTATTTAATTCCATTTCAATTCCTGTGTAATAACCATTCAAATTTTTCTTGTTTATTTTATGTATACATATCTATCACCACTGACTATGCACACTCCTTGTATGTTGCACTTGCACAATATTTAATGTGAATATATTTACAATTCATGTCATATTTAGATTAGTCATTAATGTTATTTTATTAATCAATTATTTAATTTAATTAAGAGAAGGAAATAAAAAGCTTCCTTCTTCGACTAAATTTATGATCTCTCATTAATTGAATAATTTAAGAGAAAGGAAATGAAAAGTTTCATTCTCTAAATAAATTTATGCCCCCTCTTCAATTGAATAAGTTAAGTGAAAGGAAATGAAAAGTTTCCTTCTCCAATAAATTTATGCCCTCTCATTAATTGAATAAGTTAAGAGAAAGGAAATGAAATATTTCCTTCTCTAAATAAATTTGAAAAGTAAACGTTACACACAAATTTGTGTATAAGAGTATATTTGATATACTCTAACTTACATGCGCATTATATTAAAGTGAAACTTTATTTATGAAGTCAAATAAAATATTGATTTTATTAAAAGAAACTTAAAAAAGTTCCAAATGAATTTAGACTTCATTGGCCCATTAAAGATCCAAAATGATTAGGATTTTTGAAATTCACTCATTTCTTCCGATGCAGGCTGACCCAGTTCGACAATGGTATCGGAGCCTAATAGCCTACGTGGTCTAAATTAGTCATGTTAGGGTTAACTAATTAAGCTTGCGCACTTAGTACGGTGTCCAGAAAGGTGATGTCTAGGATTAGAATAGGGTAATCAAGTACCTTATCCTACCTGGTTAACTGCCTGGCCTGAAAGGTGGAGTAAGCCCAAAGGTTACCCCTAATAGAAAAGGCCCAATTTGAATTGGGCCTTGGGCTAATTTTCAAAATAGTTTTGAAAATTAAGGCAAGATTTTAAATTTAAAAGTTAAATTTAAAATAAAAACATGTTTATTATAATAGGTTATAATATAACATTAATTTTCAAAATGTTTGAAAATGTAATGAAAATTTTAAAATGTTTGAAGTTATTTAAATATTAATTTCAAATTTTAAAATTTATTAATAAGATTAATAAAACAAATTAATTAATTGAGTTTATCAATTAATATTTATATGCATGTGTTATATATGTTGATATATGTTATGTTATTTTAAAGTGTTTAAGATAACATAAGTATACATGTATGTATATAAAATAAATTTTGAAATTAATATAATTTAATTAAAATTATTTAATTAAATAAACTAATTAAAGGGTAATTAATTAAATAAAAATACGCATATATAAGATATATGTGTTATATTATAAAGGTTATAGTATACACTATAAAGATTATAGTAGATATGTCCACTATAATGTTGTATTGGAATACTAATATAAAATTAATTAAAAAGTTAATTAATTTAAATTAATTAAATAAGATTTAATTAAATACAATATTATACATAAGACTATCATATAAGTAATATGAAATATAAAAGTTATATACCAATAAAACTTATATGATATGAATGTATAAACTAAAGGTGGACATTAAAGAAACCCAAATAGACTTAAGGAATAAATACATACGTAAATGTACATATATCGTGATTTCTGATGTGTTTGACACTTGAATCACGAGGATATTTCACAAGAAATACATTAGTCCATAAGTCGATATCACTCAATATAATATATTGAAGATTATGAACCTTTAATATAATGTTGTCCTCTACCATATATATATTAATAAATTACTTGCATACTCGTTAGTTGTTAAGCAAACTCAAGCTAGGGATGTTATGTGTAGTATTATTAATATATTAAATAGATGAGGTAAGATAACAATATGTATTTGTTGAGAAAACTCAAGGTACATATATTATACTTAGGCTATCACGATATGGTAGGTACGAGTGAATAATCTCTTTCAATTTGTTGAGCAAACTCAAGGTCGAAATGAGATTAGGACAAGGAAATATAGGTTAGGAGTTATATGTGATACAACCGATAAGGTGTTATCCATTGTTTGTGGGGCTATGATTTGTTGAGCAAACTCAAGGTTATAATACCAAGACAGATGAGTCCTAACACCCACTAGTGAAGTCGAAAGACTTTTATGTTTCATCTTAGTGTTTGGAGAAACATAAAAGACTAGTTGGAGCCTTATTAGAAAAATGAAATGGTAACATTTAACCTTTCTAATATTGTAAGAACATATGCTAAATAATGTTATAATTATCTACAATGATAAATTTGTGCATTGAATATGATTGATAAAATGTTTATCAACTAACATATACAAACAAACTGAATTAAAAGTTGACAAATGGAAATATAATACCCACTACTAAATTCTTATTGCTTGTTAACGTCTCAACACCCATGCAAGGGCCTGATTTTATAATTACTGAATACATTCGTGGTTTGGTCACTTATGCATTTATTTGGTCAAGACCATGTATTGCATTCTATGAGTTTTGAACTCAAAACGTAATATAATACTATGGATATTTGATCCATATACAATTGCATATAAATGTTATATGGTGAACGGTCAAAGTTTGTAACGTACAATATTTCGATGAAATTAGTTCATCCAAAAGCCAAATAAATCTTAGTGCGAGATCGAGTATTCAATCTGATTGATTACACAAGGGATCATATTATATTAATGTAACACAAGACCAAAAACTATAATATAGATCTAAGAACTCGATCGCTGAAATATCATTTTGATCGGTTTACGTAAAGTGCAACATATTTGATGTCCTTAAATGTTAAGGATAATCGAAACACTTTTGTAAAGAGTTTGTTATGATATTGTAGTAAGATTTTATTTTGAATAGTTTGACCATTTGAAAGGAAAAAGAATGTATAAGAATGGATGTAATTTAAGGTACAGTTGGGATGAAGTGAATGAATAGTCGCTTATGCTTCATAGAGAAACATTGGAAATGAGAATTGTAATAATAATTGATACTTAATATTGGAATAAGAAATATGATATCCATTCCGTAATGTATTTTCATATAGAAATTTTTTTCTATAAGATTTATTTCTTTGAGCTCAAGATATTTGATCAACGAACTCTCCACTGTAAATAGTTCCAGTGAATGAAATAAACAAATTGTATTAAATGAATGATGAACCTCAGAATTTAGTACGCTATTATAGTAATGGTAGAAATAGTGGGAGCATGCCATATAGCACTTATTAATTACATCATAGTACGAAAATTGTTTTCGTAAAACTTACCATGCATTATTTATGAAATAATGATTATTTTCGGTATCGACTGAAAAAATAATAATAGACATAGCTATATTTCAATATGAATATTGTGAATATTATTTATGAAATAAAACTATAATGTGGTATTTCTTTATAACAAAAGTGATGCGTTGGAAAATACAAAATTATCTAATATTATTTACAATTGTTTTAGAATTATAGACTAAGCCGTAGTTTTGAGAAATAATTTTTATTGTATGATTTTGAATCATATGATACTTGTTAATTATATCTCAAACCATAAAGGGCTTTGCATCCATTTAGTGGGAGTATCATAAGAGTTGATGAACTCTTCGGATTGATACATGTAGATGTATGCAATCGTAATTCTATAAATACCAAAATGGTTCCACGTACTTTGTCATTTTCACCGATGAGTTATCGTCGACATGGACATGTGTATTTGATACACATGTAGTATGTCTATGGTATACTTATAGAATATAAAATAGAAGTAAATAAAATAACATGCGATAGAAATGATTTGATCTGATCGAATGAGTGAGTATATTGGATAATGTTCCGAACGTACCTAAAATGAATAAAAATTCAATCTCAAAATTACTCCTCCATGTGATATATAATGATGCATCGATATGGAGTAATCGAACTTTGTTGGACAATGTACGATTAATTATGAGTGAAGTTGAGTTAGTTTCTTTCTATAAGGTAATGTAGTTAAGGGTAGTACACAAGGTTAGTATTATTTCATCCGAATAACCGTTTACAAAATTTTACAAGATAAGGGTTTATAAGAAACTCCAACATATCCTAGACCAAGGAGTTGGCAGGTTGTGCGAGTCAAAAGATTGCACGTAATAATTGTTCATGAGGGATCTTATATGAATCTCCCTAAAAGGATTTTGAAAAGACCGTCATTGAATGACATATTTATTTTTCGAACATAATTTTTGTAAACTAAAGTCAAATCAGCTTTATAAATAAAGAAATTCATAAAACATTTATGAGTACCTATTCTATTGCACTAAGAAACAATTATTGTTTCGAGATATACCAACTTCATTGTGAAGAAATTTCTTTGAGGAATTATTGGTAGTAAATGGAATTGGATACGATCCATAGATAGAACTGATTATATGAGATGAAATGAATTAACTAACCTAAATGAACACATAGCATTAGAATGTCTAATAAGTATTCTCGCACATCGAAGAGAAACTATGAGTTTCTTATTAATGTTGAAAATATATAATCCTAGATTGTTTAATTAAACCGTTGAGAGTGTTAACTCTATATGGTATGATGGGAAAATCCGAAAGAATTCCAAGTACGCTATAAAAATCTAGATTTTGGTGGTCGTAACTGAAGGGATATGATCCATCGACCACGACCGTGTCTTTATAAGTAAGACTAATGTAGTTGGAATTAAATGAGCAATGTTGGTAAGAATAATACTATAAATTTCAATTGTTGAAATTAGCATAATAGATTCGATATTCAACATGTTCAAGTCAATTCGGATTTACTCACAAAATTATTGATTGATAAGTCCTAGTGTTTTGGTACATATGTATTGAAACAGAAAATTCTAAATAACGATTTAGAGTAAGTTGTTTACACATATTAACCAAAAATGTCTCAAAGTCAGTGGGAGCAACATTGAGTTTGTGGGTCTTTGGATATGATCCAAGAAATGATACGAAAGTATCATTTTATAAGCATCAAGATTGAATAAGTACTTTGATAGAAATATCAAATAGTTTGATTTTCAATCGAAGTGCAGAGGTAGCGTGTGTTCATAAGAAAGAATGTTAAAAGGTACATTGATATTTCTAAACTATAAGTAAACAACACGTTGTTGATTTTAACGATGTAGTTGTGTCAAAATCAGCCTTAGTGATTTTTATACTCAACATTGGATTAATAAATGATGTCTTTTATAGTAAGTATAAAAGATGTCGGGAATGTCCCAAATGAAATGCAAGGACACCTTATTAAAATGTTTAATACCAAACATGTAAGATTGATTCCTTTGCGTTCGCAATAAGAATTATCATACATGTTATGTTGTCTATGATATCATGCTTTGTTTATGTATTTGATACATAAAGCAAATATCAAATCCAAATTGATATCACTAAATGGTTGTTTGAAGCGTTCTCATGTATTTATGAAATACTAGAGAATTGTTTACCGAAACAATAAATTCCTTATGAAGGAATGTTCAGACTCAAACTTTTACAAGTAATATTGAGTATAATATGTCAATAACTAATCTTTAAGTTGAAAATGTTCCAAATGTAAGACCGCGGCTGATTCAATGAAAAAGGCTAAGTACATCGCCTTGAATAGCACCGCAATAAAAACAATGTATATAAAAAAAAATAAGCGTACAAATTTATAACTGGGCCGATTCCAAATTTTGAGAATCGCATGACGTAGTTATATAATAACAATGTCGTAATATAGTTCGCAACGGAACTTAGAGCTCACTTGAAGTCGAGAGACATACTCTGAACTGTTCCACATGATAAAACAGTTTATCACCGTCGGAGAGAGTTGATTGACAGAGTAGATAATTAAAACATAATAGCATACTCGTTCACAAAGGAAATGACTCCAATTGGTTTTGAGAAAACTGATTGAAGAAGTTAGAATAAGATTCCATAATTGACCCCAAATGCAAGTGGGAGATTGATAAAGTTAGGGGTATGCACTAGGGGTAATTATGTAATTTGTTACATATATCTAACTCGTTGACCGATCTTGTTCGAAATAAAGGTATTTTCTTTCTATTATATACTTGATATAATGTGGTTATATTAATTAATCAATTTAATTAAAAGTATATTTAATAGAAAATCCATAAATGGTATGTTTTGTGATAGTAGTTACAAAGTGTTGTAACCGTGAGTAATTTATCACAATGAAACAAATATACCATTTTTAATGTTCATAGTCAAGATGCATCGAGACAAAATATCGATGTATCCATTGAGACTAGTGTACGTAACGCTCTCCAAACGTTGGGCAGTGTATTACTCATGACTGCTGGGGTACCAAGGGGTTACGTACTGATAGTTATTGGATAACTATGGAATGACTCACTCGATAGTTTTCTGTTGGTTAATATAACTAAGGTCAAGTAGAGAATATCGGTGTGACTAATTTACACAGTTCTCTCGACTTGAGAATACTGTTGATCTTGAATGTGGAAGCTCTACTTTGATTATAGTTAAATTGTGGCACGACGTCCATCAAACGGTTATAGTTGGGTCGAGTGGAAGCATTGGAAGTGAAACACTATTCAAGAGAGGATTCGTATCCTCAGTTATATGAGGTTAGTATCACGGTCAACTGAAGTCAACTCAAAGTCAAAGTCTCTGGTCAGAGCATTTCGGTTAATAATAATTGTTATTATTGAACCAAGGACATTGTGTTTGGACTATAAAATTGAATGTGGATAATATTGGAATTTTGACCATTGCCAAATTCAATAAATCCAAAGTGATATAGTTTTAACGAAGAAAATTGGTGTAAATAATTGTCACTATTAGGTACTGCTTATAATAAGTAAAATTGGAATTTACTAAAAGATGTGTAAGCGATAAATTCGGCCAAAATGTCACACCACCTGCTAAGTGACGTGTGAACGTTATTCTTTGAATAGTTCGATATTAATCGCTGATTGAATTTACACCTACGAGTCGCACAACCGTAATGATAAATTCTCTGAAAAACTACATGATTTAATTAATTTATAAAATGTTGTAAGTTGATTAAATTAATAGATATTTGAGAAATATTAATTATTATTTATTTGTGTTTGGAAGTTTTTTTTTAATTATTTTAATGCATTTATAAAAGTTATATTTGCGCGCATTGATATACGATATCGATGTAATTTAAAGATAATTGCATGAAATGGTTTATGAAAATTTTATGTCATTTAATGACATGATTTATGGAAATTTTATGTCATTTGATGACATGATTTGTGGAAATTTTATGTCATTTGATGACATATGTGTAAAGAAAGGATTGGAGAGAGAGAAACAATCAAGGGAATTAATTAAGGAAGTTTTAATTAAAGAATGAGAAAAGTTTCATTCTTTCAAATAAAACATATTCTTTAATTCATTTTGTACGTATAATTCATTTTTCTTCTCATTCGTTCTTTCTTTACTCCTAACTTTTCATGGCAGAAAAAAAACAAAGAAAACGAATTTCCAAAATCTTTCAACTCCAAATAAAAAGATCAAATAAAATAAAACAAAAGTGGTTCATCCATCTGTTGCTAGGATAGGATGTGGATCTTGAAGATCTGAGGAGATATCATCATTCAAGGTGTGATTTCTAGGCAACATCCTAAGGTGATTTAATCGGATCTAGAAGCATTTTTCGTTCAAGGTGCAAATCAAAGGCAACATCAACAAAGTGTGTTTTAAGGATTGGGTAGCAAGGTATGTCATTTTCTATATATAGATAGTGATTTTGCAATGTTTAATGGAAATTTAATTTGACTTTCATAATTTGTATGATGTATTACTGTCTTGCTTAATTAAAAAATTGTTTATGAAGATTGAAATTATTTGTTGAATGATATGATTGAGTTTTCAATTGATATATTAAAATTAAATTTGTTTATGTTTTAAAACTACATTTAAGTGTAGATCTATATTTTTAAACATTCTAATTAAATTGTAATTCTTTTGATCTGAATGTTTACATGTTCGAATTGTTTAGCTGCTTTTATTTACTTTGTTAAATTGAAACTAAATCTATATATTTTAAAATACAATGTTTTATTTTAATTCTATGTTTTAACATTTAATTTAAATTCCTTTTCTTTAAATCTAGAAATTTACAATTTCATGTTGATCGATTGGATTATATTTAAAGTTAAAAATGAAATTTATATGGAATCAATACAATGTTTCAATTGTAGATCTATGTTTTAATCTTTCATAGTGTAATTTTAGTTTTGAATGTTAATGTATGTACGTATGCATGTATTAATTGCACTTTTTATTGCATTAGATATTTACATATGAATAAAATGAATTTTAAAAATGAATCAAAGTTTCGAAATTAACTGTAATAACTATCTAGTTTATATTATTAGAAAGCTTTGATTGAATCCCATATATACATATTTGGATCTACTTGTATGTGTTCATATAAATTTATTTTTCTTTACATATATTGTCATAGTATGAAATCATTTCTCTTTTTTAATTAAGACAATAGTGTATACATACAATTCATTGTTTACCTTCCATATTCTTTCATTATGGTACCTATTGATTTTCATTAATATGTTGCGTTAACTAAGTTTACTAAAGGGAAACTGTATCAATCACCCTTGTCATTCCTTATTTATTTCCATTTCAATTCCTATGTAATAACTATTCAAATTGTTCTTGTTTATTTTATGTATACATATCTATCACCACTGACTATGCACACTCCTTGTATGTTGCACTTGCATAATATTTAATGTGAATATATTTACAATTCATGTCATATTTAGATTAGTCATTAATGTTATTTTATTAATCAATTATTTAATTTATTTAAGAGAAGGAAATAAAGAGCTTCCTTCTTTGACTAAATTTATGATCTCTCATTAATTGAATAAGTTAAGAGAAAGAAAATGAAAAGTTTCCTTCTCCAATAAATTTATGCTCCCTCATTAATTGAATAAGTTAAGAGAAAGAAAATGAAATATTTACTTCTCTAAATAAATTTGAAAAGTAAACGTTACACACAAATTTGTGTATAAGAGTACATTTGATATACTCTAACTTACATGCACATTATATTAAAGCGAAACTTTATTTATGAAGTCAAATAAAATATTGATTTTATTTAAAAGAAACTTAAAAAAGTTCCAAATGAATTTAGACTTCATAGGCCCATTAAAGATCCAAAATGGTTAAAATTTTTGAAATTCACCTATTTCTTCCGATGCGGGCTGGCCCAGTTCCTTCATACCTTATGGTATATTTTATCTAGAGATATACGGTGCTCAGAATGTGGTTTCTAATCCCTGTGCATGGAGTTCGGATCAGGATTCTCTGGAAAAATCTCCATGGAAAAACCATTATGCGAACGTATCTTATCGGGTTTTGATTGTACCCTCTAATATGATGTTGAATGTAACCAATGTAATTATTTCAGCTATGTTATAATATTTATACACCCTGGACATTATATAATCTATCATTATTAGATGGTGGTTCTTTTGAGGGGATAACTATTATGACATTTCATACGGTCTCAAAAGTACTGTTAAATGTTGATAACATATTTCTTGAGTTTCTCATACCAGACTTATGTCTAACACATGGCTTTTGTTTTCCCTAAATTCTTCATGCGCTCTTTCGAGTAGTTGAGAAAGGAAGGTATTCGTTGATGTTCATTGGAGCTCGAGTACACAAATTGGATGTTTCATTTATTGTAGTATTCTTATTTCTACTGCATTATTATTGTATGTGTGATGTTTTGCGAGAACAGGCTGTTATAATTGTCCGAACTGATGATAGAACTTAGGTTTTGTATCTCCGAAATTCCTATATCGGAGTAACCCTTTATATTGTTCTTTTGATGTTATATATTATCGTTCTGCTAGTGAGACTCTCATATTGTGTTCCTTCTTCCTTGTTCTATTTCATTTTCTTTTTGTCTTACGATAACTTTTCGTCTTTTCGGTACTTGAGTGCTTGGCACATGAATACCGTGGATGTATTAGTGTCGACATTCGAAGATCGAAAAGTTAGGACGTTACAACAATCATCTATAGTCTCTCCAACCATAATTATTTGTTTGTCTTCTTAAACTGCACTTTATCATTTACTTGAGCTTCTCCGGTCGTCATTTGTAAATAATTGAATTCCAGTTATCTTTAGTATATTGCTAATGATGGTCGTGGTAGATGTTCTTCCAAGGGAACACTTTGCTTCTAATGATCACTGCATATGTTGTTATGACACGAGACCGCTAGTAGTCGACTCAATGTTAAATGCCGCATCTGATATATCCTTTGTCGCTACCAAAAAGGTTAAATCGAAGCTCTACAAAGTGTGATTGGAGTTTGTAAAACTTTAATGTGCATAAAAATTATTTCTCATGCCAATATTTTCATTGTAAAGATATTGCAAAAGTTTGAGTTTAGTTGCACAATACTTTATAGTGACATATTTTATATATATTGCAGTGCAACACAAAAAAATGTATTTATTGTGTCATTGCACATCAACTAATGTTGGTGGCATGAGGTAAAAAAGTTGCACTACAGGTTTTTTATTAGCAATTATTCCACCTAACACGTCAATTATTATGTATAATAAGTATTTGCAATGCAAATTGGCAGTAATTTTTTAACATATGTAATGAACTTTTATCTACGTTCAATTTAAAATTTATTACAAAAATGATAATTTATTTAAGCAAAACACTTATTATGATGTCTAAGGGACTCAAACCCATGACATCTAGAACATTTGCCTAAATCGTCCTATCTCAACCACTTAAGCTTAAAATCATTCACAATATCGATTCTGATATAATTGCAAACATTGGGTTTATAGGATTTTGTTTATGTTGGTGAAAGGGACATAGTATTCGTGATTTTTTATTAGGTTTTTCCTAAACGAGAACCTAAACAAAAAAAGTATTGTTATTGACACTCTAGTTTTCGATATGATGCGGTCGCTTTTTTTTTTCTTTTTCTTTTTCACTACGCGAAACACTAATCAAATTAGTCTCCTCATAAAATTATGATCACAATGTCCTAATTGCCCTTTCTTTTATTTGCTATAGTTTTTCCTTAATCACCATTAAACTTTAATCCAAAATCATTAATCAAATAATCGAGAATTCAAATTCATCTAATTGCAATTGAGAAAATGATTAGATATTTAAAATTTTCGAATAATTTAGAGCTTTATAGGGTTAAGAACAATGTATTTTTGGTAGTCTTGGTAAAGATTGTCGAACCAAAAATTCGATGGGGACTGGCAGAACAAATTGTTGTAGTTCGGTAGACCCATACCGAAATATGCATTTTAGTTTAACAGTGCGTCGTCGAGTTATACATTTTATTTCGAATTGTACCGTTAAACTACGACTAATATTTTTTTCAAAAAATGTAATTGATTATTTTAAGGTATAGAAAAATGATTGTAAGAGTAAATTCAAAAGGTTTTGATGTTTAGAGTTTTTATTGCAGTTGGTTTAGAATTTCAATGTTTTTAAACAATGGCAAAAGAGTAATAATATAAATTTTATTAATGAAGTCCTTTATAACAATTTAATTTTAGATGTGCTTATAAAACTTGGTCCCCTTGTATCTAAACTGCAGCATCAATAACAATATCCAATAGAAATCCAGGTACAAATAATTTGCGGATCATTGATGTAGATGCTGGTAGCAATACAATCCGCAATGGTCCAAGAATCAACTCAGATACGCACAAGCACGCATTACTGGCTGTGTGGCCAATCTTCCGCTGGCAAAAAACATTGGCATCTTAGAGGAAAGGGACATTTGTACCGCAAGAATATGTTTTTGAGACCTTTATGTGCCTTCTGAATTGATTTTATTCTTTTGTTCGCATTGATCACTCTCTAAGCTATTTTACCATGTTCACCAAACCCCAACAAAAAAAAAGCTTGCATGTTGTTACTGTATACCACTGTTTTGATAACCGGACCGAACCGACGGTTAAACCGAAAAAACCGCCAACCGTAAACCATTTCAGTCCGGAAGCTACTTAAACCGTTTTTTTCCAATCAACCGCAAAAACCTCGGTTGAACCATGGTTCAAAAGCTAAAACCAGAAAATTTTTAGCTTTTATGCAAGCCCACATATCAATGGATCCACTTGAGCAGCCCATCAAAGCAATCATTTCATAACATATGCTTATAAATCAGAGGGTCCCATATTTATATATGGAATGTGTAATCCGTTTTTTTTCTATAGCCGACGTGGGACTAATATGCAAATCAGCATACTAAAGTTACATATTTTAACATGTATCAAATCTAATGCACGGTTATTACTGACTTTATTAAATCATGTTGCATGGATTTCATAACAGGTACTACTGTCATGGTTTTTTTTTATAACTCATAGTCTCATATATTAAATTAGATTTAGTTACATGAAAAAGGTTCGGTCTTTAAAACAATGCTGTATACTGTTCCCACCTGTTATGTTTGTCTTTATTTGACTGTTTCAATGTTTTTGTAAGTTGCGGTACGTGAATTTTATCGTCAAAGAGTCAAAATAACCCCTTCAGCTCAATTATTTCGTTCTGTTTCACTGTATCAGTTTGGATAAGGTCTTCGCATCAATATATACCTGTTCATTATTAACAACAGTTGCCCCTCCCACGTCAAACGAAAATCAAAGAGCAAATATCCTTTGAAACTGCAAATTTTATAAAAATACATTCATCAAATCCAGACCATCGCCTCAAACCCCGAATCATAAAAGTAAATCATCAAACCAACCATAAACTTAAGGATAATCCTCAGCAACAGGTTCGTAGGAACCGCCTATGAAAATGTCACCATAGACCAACCCTGCCAATGCACCACCTACTAGTGGGCCCACCCAGTACACCCAGTGTCCACCAAAATCACCAGCGGCAACAGCTGGGCCAAATGAACGGGCCGGGTTCATGGACCCACCGCTAAATGGACCTGCTGCCAAAATGTTGGCTCCAACAATGAATCCAATGGCAATTGGGGCAATCGTTCCAAGCGAACCCTTCTTTGGGTCTGCAGCGGTTGCGTAGACAGTGTACACCAGCGCGAAGGTGATCACGATTTCCATGACCACTCCCTGTACCTCTGCTCCGGCGGCCACTCCATGGGTCGGAATTGCCTTTCCACCAGTTACGAACTTGAGCAATAGGCAAGCGACAGAGGATCCAAGGCACTGAGCGATCCAGTAAAGGATTCCGGTCAAAATGGTGATGTTACCGCCAACGGCGAGACCTAGAGTAACCGCGGGGTTCAAATGACCGCCGGAGACGTTTGCAGCCATTGAGTTGCCGACGAAGAGCGCAAACGAGTGCGCTAGTGCAACAGCTACTAATCCAGCTGGATCCAGTGCTGCATCGGCAGTCAACTTGCCTGCAAATTAAAAATGGACAGAATAATGAGATGATGCAAACAAAAAAGGAAAACAGTTAATTGTGCTTTTTGGAAAAGGGAAGATGATTACTGAATGCAATGGCGGAGCCAACTCCAGCAAAGACGAAGAGGAGGGTGGCGATGAATTCGGCAAAGTATGATTTTAGCGATACTTTGCTCAGAGAGTCGCCGATGCTACCAAATGCCAGCTTTACCATTTTAGTGCTCGGATGGTTCTAGATGAAAGAAGTTCAAGGTACTGTATTGCAATATTGACAAGTTGTGCGCTGAAACATAACGAATGATGGAGTCTATATATAGGGATTATGGATTAGGTATCACGGACTAGTTTTGGTTGGCGTTGAAAGTAAATAAAAAGGAGGGTCGGGGGTTGAATGAAAAATGATAAGAACAGCTGAGTTGTATTATGAATGATTGTTAGCCGTCCGACCGTCCATTACTTGAATATGTGGATGTTAGTCGTTGATTTACGTCATGGAGTTGCAATTGGACTCCATTATTCTACTTCTGGCCACAAAATTATAATTATTTATGTTATGTAAATTACATTATGTTATAGTTTCGCTATGACTTACAACCGAAATTCGCAATACCAAATTAAATCGATTCGACAAAGCAACTATAATATCGTTATGGTAATATTTTTTATCCTTTTAAAGGTTCATATATTTGTTTATGCTTGAAGGATAAGATTATATATTCTATAAGTTATTAAACGTGATTTTAATTTTCATTACATGTATAGCAACTTGATTGTGTTATAATTACTATTTTGTGTTGATGTTTTAATGTATAAATAAAAAATACTATAAGCATTCATAGTGATGATGGATTAATACTTGAGAGAAAAGTCATGCTTAATGTCTGATTGGATCTCTAATTTGTTTTCAGTATTAGAAGTTTGAAATTGTGAGGAATAAAAGTAAACGAAATTTACTACATTAAAGACACATGGTGAAAATGATAAATTATTGAACGAAGATTTGTCTTTAAATAAATATCTAGTTTCTGCAGATACAATAAATAACTTAACTATTTTTTGTTTGTTATAAAATCGTTATTTTACAACGTATCCCCTATACTTTCGTTTCAATATTTGTTGCTTCTCTACATATATGAGTGTCTATTTTGAAAAATACTTTGTTATGCTTTGTAATATAGGCATCTATTATAACTTATTCTAATAATAACATTATTAATAAAATTAATATATTTTAGTAGTTCATATCATTGTCTGGATTCGCTTACACTTTTAAAATGTATGAGTGTCTATGTTGAAAAATATCGTCAAAAATATTTTTTTGTGTATCTACGGGTATTTTGTGTTATAATAATGTCAATTTACGTTGAGTTATACTTATTGCTTCTTTGTTTTATTTTTATTTTTACATAAATATTTAAAGTAAAGGAAAAATTATTTGATTATTTCAAAATTTTGACTTCATTATGTATATAATGTATGTCATTTTATTCTATATGTATTGAAAAATATAGTGTTTCTTTGCTACTATAGTATTTTGCTAATTTAGTTATTTCCATTTGATGTTAAAAGGTATAATAATGCAAATGATGGGGTGTTTTTATATTTAAACCAAAGCTGAAACGCCGCTTCATTTTGAACACAATTTCTCTCAAGTTTAGAGCGCTATTAACATAGCGAGGTACGTGCATTATTAAATAATATGTTAGACGTACAGTAAACCTGTATTCAACTTAAGTCGCTTATATGAAAATTGATGGTCATGCTTAGAAATGTAATGTCTACAAAGTTATAAATAATGGATAATTGATGTTACCATTTTCTATATAAAATTATTTTGCTATAAAAATGTAAAACTTTGTGCACTTTGAGATTACCAAAGCAGATTTGCCTTCAAACGTTTATCGATGCTGTTCAATAAAAGACCAATCTAAAAAATTTAACATCTATGAACATATGTTGTTATATTCATATAACAAAATAAATCTTAAAATCCACATGTGTTTTCACGTTCACATAACAACATAAATTTTAAAATGCACTATTAAATAAATTATTATTTGATAAACTCGTGAGCGTAGTACGGATTTGTGCATTTGCACAAGTATGCTATTATTAACTAATAAACTAATTGCACCTAACATTTACAATTTTATTTTCATTCAGTAAGCCAATTCTCTATTATTTATGGAAATAAATTAATTTTAATATCAAGCTTATATTTATGAAACGAATGAAATGAGATGGTTAAAGGACTTGGGAAAGGAATATTTGAAATAAAAGAAGAACGTTGTTGTGTGTCGAAATGACAAACAAAAGTAGAATAGCTATTTGTAGTGAACGACCGAAAAGAGAAGAAATAGGTGAAGAAGAACAAAGTTAAAACGGCACGTTTGATGCGAGACTCTCGAACAAATCAAACAAAGGTTTACGCCATCAATTTTACCACTTGCGCCATCGATTTTACCGTTGCTTGTTTTTTCCTTTCTTTTTCGTATATAGTTGTATTCTTTTTTTATTGTATTACTTCTAAAGGAAGTTAGTTTAAATAATTGACGAAGAACTTGGAGGGTATAGAGTTAGCTTTCAGTAAAACTAATTTTTTTTGTTATATTGTTGTTCGTCAATTTTATTTATTTTACAACATTTTTCCATAAGAACCGTAATAATTGAAGGTTTAAGGTTTTAATGATTCAACCTATTGAATCGTCGAAACCGTGATTTATTTTTTTGAAAAATTCGCACATATAATTACAAACTATACACAAAATGTTGAAATAATAATGTTATGTACACAAGCTGTAGATGGTCTACAGCTTTGTATATAGTAGAGTGGTGCACAACGGTAGAAGTTTAATGACGACAAACTTGATGAATCTTACAGTGGTATTAGAGGAGTTTGCAGCAGTTAAGAGCAAAGTGACGAAGTTAGTGGTTTAGATTTTCGAACAATTATGATTTTTGAAATATATATTTATATATTTATTTTTCTCAAAACAATGCAAAAGATGAAAATGAGATAGAATTACACGATAAAAAGTATAAAAAAAAACAAAAGAACCGTGGTTCAACCAGGTAAAATTGACGTTGAACTGTTGGTTTGAAGGTCCGACCAAAATTTATGAATAAATGAGGTCCGATTGAGTTTCGGACCATGATGGTCCAAGGTTCATGATTCTTCGAGGTCGAGGCAAATAAGATCATGAAAACATTGTCTTTTCCCGTTAAAAAGAGCATGTTAAGTTTGGGAAAATACGTTTGATACGATAAATCTCAATCAATCCTTGTATCACCCGCTAATCCGCAGCCTTTATATGAACCGTATGAAATACGAAAGCTCGAACATTTTTTTTTTTGAAAGGAGGTAAAGGGCCCAGCCCAAAATACAAATACGGGTAAACAAAACAACTACCCGATTCTCTACAAACAAACCCTAACATCATTAGGGTTGCCGGCAAAAAACAACGAAACAACAAAGCCAGAAAAAATGGCGACTAGAAAATCTTGAGAGCAAAACTTCAGATCTTTTTCGTTTTCTCCTTTCCACTGCTTTCTCCCCTTTCCCAATACGAAAGGCTTTGGTTAAACTTGTTTCTCATACCACAATCGTCTTTGGTGATGGTGGTGTAGTTCCTCGAGTCTGGATTATGATTCATAGATCTTTGATATACAGATCTGATGTCAACGCGACTCAGATCTGTAGGTCTATAGCTGTTATTGCCATCGTTATGCTGATTGATGGTTAGAGGCTCGTTGTTGTCGCGATTAAGCTGCTAAAGAATGTTATTTAAGATTTTGCAATATTTCAACAACCTCCCGCTTGAAAATATGGCAACTGTTTATAAACAAATAAATTGAACAGACGTGCATAAGTTGATTTTTGTCTAACTATACCATTAAGCTGAATCATTTCATTATGTTTCACAATATTATGCTATTGTAAATCACTTTGGATAAGGTTTTCAGGCTTTCAGCAGTACCTGTTTATCAACAACAGCTGCTCCATCTCCATATATTTGGTTTTAATGACAAACATTTTACCCAATAATAATGCAGCCGAATAAAAATAGCTCAAGCACAAAATAGTGAAAACAATGCCTAAATGGCAATCAAAGTTATTCATTCAAACAACAAACTTGGAAAATACAATAATCTAATGACCAAATAATCGGATGAACATCTATCCCCAAAGCACCAACAGGGTACCCAGCAATGTACACTTACACTTACCACAACAACCCTTCCAAGTTCCAACTTCAAATCACAGAAAGGGCCAATCAAACCATTATCGACCTAAGGATAATCCTCAGCAACAGGTTCATAGGAACCACCAATGAAAATGTCACCATAGACCAACCCAGCCAATGCACCACCTACTAGTGGGCCCACCCAGTACACCCAGTGTCCACCAAAATCACCAGCGGCAACTGCGGGGCCAAATGAACGGGCCGGGTTCATGGATCCACCACTGAACGGACCTGCAGCCAAAATGTTGGCTCCAACAATGAATCCAATGGCAATTGGGGCAATCGTTCCAAGCGAACCTTTCTTTGGATCCGCAGCGGTTGCATACACCGTGTAGACCAACGCGAAGGTGATGACAATTTCCATAACCACTCCCTGTATCTCTGCTCCGGCGGCCACTCCATGGGTCGGAATTGCCTTTCCACCAGTTACGAACTTGAGCAATAGGCAAGCGACAGAGGATCCAAGGCACTGAGCAATCCAGTAAAAGATTCCGGTCAAAATGGTGATGTTACCGCCGACCGCCAAACCTAGAGTAACTGCGGGGTTCAAATGACCGCCGGAGACGTTTGCAGCCATGGAGACGCCGACGAAGAGCGCGAACGCGTGTGCCAGTGCGACCGCTACTAATCCAGCTGGATCCAGTGCTGCATCCGCAGTCAACTTGCCTGCAAATTAAAAATGGATCGAATAATGAGATGGTGCAAACAAAAAAAGACGAAAGTTAATAGTACTTTCTGGGAAAAAGGAAGATGGTTACTGAATGCAATGGCGGAGCCAACTCCGGCAAAGACAAAGAGGAGGGTGGCGATGAATTCGGCCAAGTAAGATTTTAGCGATACTTTGCTCAGAGAGTCGCCGATGCTACCAAATGCCAGCTTTACCATTTTTGAACTTGGATGCTTCTAGATAAAAGAAGTTCAAGGTACTGTATTGCAATATTGAGAAGTTGTGCGCTGAAACATAACGAATGATGGAGTGTATATATAGGGATTATGGATTAGGTATCTTGGACTTGGTTTCGGTTGGCGTTGAAATTAAATAAAAAGGAGGGTCGGGGGTTGAATGAAAAATGATAAGAGCAGCTAAGTTGTATTATGAGTGATTGTTAGCCGTCCGACCGTCCATTACTTGAATCTGTGGATGTAAGTCGTTGATTTACGTCATGGAGTTGCAATTTCTGGCCACAAAATTATAATTATTTATGTTATGTAAATTACATTGCATTATAGTTTGGCTGTGATAGCAACCGAAATCCGCAAATCCAAATCAAATTGATTTGAAAAGGTCTAAATTTGACGATCAAACCTTGTACAAACCGACATGCTGCTCATTTTTCTCACAAGATAATAAACATGACGACCTGTTGATTATCCAATGATCTCATCTTGCCCTTATAGCCTCGGTCTCACCACGGTCAGTTAATTATCTTGTCCGGACAGCAGCAGAAAACGTTGTCTCACGATAAAAAACTCTAATTGATTGCATGACTAGTCAATATATCCAGTGGACAACGACCCTTATTGACGTCGCTGTCAGTAAGTGTTTTTTTTTTTTTTTGAAAACTCAGGAGAACCCGACGGACCGATAAATTTCTAAGAAGGATATAGTAAAGTCGTTCCCTGATCCAAGCCCCCATATATCAGTGAGAGAGTTGTTTGTTCCATAGTACGTGCCCGCACTATGAGGGCGACTCATCAGCTCCCCACTTCAGGCCAATGAGTCCTCACCGCCTCACAACCTACCCGAAGACTTGCCCATCTCGTATCTCATGTTCTGTCTTGACTTGATGGGCCCAAAGCATATGGCCGGCTCTGCAAAAGGAAACGACTACTCTACGTTATTCCATCGAAAAAGCTGCCATATACAATTTTGTTAATTTGACAAAAGCGACGTTGTGCAGCAACCATTCCGAATCCTTTATTATTCACATGGCAATGGCATTACTCTTCAATCACTCTTTGTCCACGTGTCACCGTATCTAAGAACAACTGATTTTGGTGAACGCATGAAATACAACAGTCGAGACATTGTTTACACTACAAAAATCGGTTCGTATAGCGTCAGATAGGGGCAACGGCTAGCGACGGCTAAAAAAAGCGGTTGTCGCTAGCCGTCGTTAGCCGTCGCTCGACCTGTATATCAGCCAAACCCGAGCCTTCTTCTTCTCCATTCTGCATAACGAAAAAAAAGAAACCCCCCCGGTCGCCCCGCCGATTCGGTACTCAAACATTCGCTCCCTACCTCCCAAATTGATCCGGTATGTGTTCTAACCCTATTTTCTATTCAATTAGGGTTTATTTGCATGTTTATTGGGTTTAAAAATTGGTTGTTAATGGCATGTTTATGGGTTTGAGATTGGTAGTTATGTGGTATATGTATGGTGATAGTAGTATTGTAGGTTGATTTGAGAATATAATCATTTTATTTCGACGTTGAAAACGATGATTAACGCATACTATTATGATGTTGGTTATTGTAGAATTAATGATTGGTGATGTGATTTGGATTAAGATGGTGATAACATGTTTAAGATGCTTATTGATAAGTTTATGCAATGTCGGTTGTCGATTAGGTGAAAATTTAATTATTTAGCATGCGTTAGTTATAAGTGTAAGTACATTACAACTGTGTATTTTGTTCAAATATATCATTTATGCTCACTTGCAATGGCCATGCTAAAGTACTCATAGCCTAAAAGAATTACAATGATTCACTTTTGTCTCATTGTGGAATTTCCAATTAAACGTATATAGTTTATAATAAAAATAATTCAATTTATTGTAAGTGCTAACTTCTAATTTGATTTAAAAAAATTCGTTATTTAAAATTTGACTTAGTTAGCCAAATTTTAAAGTACGTGTTAAAATGTGAAATTTACTTGACAAATATTTATTGAACGTATTATTAAAAATTTTATAGTTGTTAAAATATAAATTAGAAAATTTGTTTTATTTGTGTGAACCACTTAGACAATTTTTGGCCCCGTCTGACAAGTGTTGTATATGATCGTTATATGGATGTTCGTTTTTACACAGAACGGACATCTGTATTCATCTGATACAATAATTTTTGGATTTGTCCCAGTATTGGACAAATTACAAACACAATAATGTAATCGCAGTTTATAAATCATTTCAGTTTAAACGGTTAACGAAATTTCGATGGCACTTCCTTTTTTCCCTGTGTACATACATTTGTGTACGATACAGGGAATAAAGGGAAGTGCTGCCGAAATTTTGTTGAATCGTTTAATCTGAAATGATTTATAAAATATGATTACATTATTGTGTTTGTAATGGGAAGTAGGATGACCGGCCGTTAAACAAGTATTAACAAGTGTTGTATATGATCTGTATTTTATAAAACAATCAAATAATTTATTAAGTGCAATTTACTAAAGTAATAAAATTTAAAAGTTAGTTTGAAACTAATAAATCTGTTCAGTCTAATTTATTAAAGTTTGTTTAAAATTTACTAAAGTTAGTTTAAAATTTACCAAATTAATAAAGTTAGTCTAGTTTACCAAATTATTAAATTTACTGAAGTTCAGTCTAATTTGTCAAATTAATAAAGTTACTAAATTAATAAAATTTACTAAAGTCCGGTCTAATTTGTTTCAGTGAAGTGTTTGTTTGAATTTTCTAATATAATTTTTGCAAATCAGGAGATATGTTCGATTATTTTCTCGATCGTAGTTGGATGTATGAATCCCGAAAAGGTATGAAAGGATCAATAAAGGAACATTTTGTTAACGGTGTACACGAGTTTATTAGATTTGCTAAATCTAATAATGGAAATAATGTAGACATTCGTTGTCCGTCTGCTAAGTGCAAACATCTGAAGCATTGGAAGGCAGATGTAGTAGAAGTTCATTTGTATAAATTTGGTTTTGTACCGAATTATTATTTATGGGATCGTCACGGAGAGTTTGTTCAATATACACCTAATCCTGTAGTGGAAGAGGATGATAATACAGCGGCAAATCCAATAGAAAATATGGTGCAAGATGCAGCCCGATCAATGTTTCCATCCATTGATCAAGACGACATTGAAAACGAAAATGGTGAAGAACCGACTATGAAAGCTAAATTTTTTTATAATTTATTGGATTCCGCTAAGAGACCATTGTGGGATGGATGTGAAAGTGGAACCGAATTATCTGTAACCGCTGAATACATCACGATGAAATCAAAATTCAATCTTACAGAAGCATCGTTTACAGCAATTGTACAAACTGCTAAACGACACATGCCATCCAATAATTTGATGTGCGATAGTCATTATAAAGTTAAAAAACTTATGTCTGCTTTTGGATTGCCATACCAGAAGATAGATACATGTGTTAAAGGTTGCATGTTATTTTGGAAAGACGACACTCACCTTAGAAAATGCAGAATATGTAACGAGGAAAGATACAAACCAAGGAAAAAGAAAGGAAAAGAAGTCCCTTATAAAAGAATGCATTATTTACCCATCACTCCCAGACTTCAACGGCTATATGCTTCTTCTGCTACAGCATGTCATATGCGATGGCACAGCGTGAGAACACCAGTAGAAGGAACATTGATACATCCATCTGATGGAGAAGCATGGAAACATTTCGATAGGACGTATCCTGAATTTGCTCGAGAGAGCCGTAATGTTAGGCTCGGTTTATGTACAGATGGATTTTCGCCATTCTCTCAATTTGGTAGTAAATATTCATCATGGCCTATTATTGTCACTCCTTATAACTTACCTCCATGGATGTGTATGAAAACTCCATATATGTTTTTAACGATTGTCGTTCCCGGTCCTGATGATCCGACTCAAGGAATTGATGTTTATCTACAACCGTTGATCGAAGAATTGAAAACACTATGGCATGAAGGAGTTGAAACATATGATATTTCGAGAAAAAGAAATTTTCGTATGTTCGCTTCTTTATTATGGACTATTAATAATTTTCCCGCATATGGCATGCTTTCAGGTTGGAGCACAGCTGGACGTCTAGCTTGTCCATATTGTATGGAAGAATCACGAGCATTTACATTAAAGTACGGCAAGAAAATTTCCTGGTTTGACTGTCATCGGTGTTTTCTACGTATTAATCATAAATTCAGAATGGATAAAAAGAACTTTAAAGCTAACAGAGTAGAGAATATGCTACCACCTAAAGTTTGGACAAGTGAAGAGATATATGAAATCGTGAAAGACTATCCTAAGATTCATGAAACTGGGAAACAGGTCGACATTCCGGGTAAATCGGACATTCATAACTGGTGCAAGCAAAGTATATTTTGGGAGTTACTTTATTGGAAAAATCTCTTACTGCGACATAATATTGACGTCATGCACAATGAAAAAAATGTGTTTGATAACGTTTTTAATACAGTTTTGAATGTAAAGGGGAAAACCAAGGACGATGCGAATTCGAGACGTGATATATTACATTTCTGTAAGCGGCCCGAACTTCAGTTGTACGACGATAACAAAAAACCCAAAGCATGTTATGAGCTAGACAACAAGCAAGCAAAACTCGTGCTCAAATGGGTGGAAGGACTAAGATGTCCTGATGGGATTTCTTCTAACCTTCGCAGATGTGTTGACTTGAAAAACAATAAATTGAGTGGGATGAAAAGTCATGATTGCCATATCATGATGGAATATTTCTTACCTGTGATATTCAAAGAACTGTTGCCAACAAAAATATGGAGTGTTATAACAAAATTAAGTATGTTTTACAAACAGCTTTGTTCGACCACGTTAAAGGTAGATCATTTACCTAAACTTGAAGTTGAAATTCCTGTATTGCTCTGCAAACTCGAGAATGAAAGAGTACGTGTAGTACTAAGGATCGTGTAATATGGTATATTAATGCGGAAACTGGTAATAACAGTAAAGTAAAAATTAAAGTAAGCACACCATGAATTTTTATACTGGTTCGAACTTCCCGTTCTACGTCCAGTCCCAGAATATCCTCTGGATTTAAACTAAACCCCTCACTTAACCCGGAGGAATAGGTATACGACACCTGAGCAGCCGAACAGGAATTTTTCCGCCTCAACAACCGAAGAGGACTTCAACTTAATACAAAATGTTTGTTTGACGAATGTGTTCTAAATAACACTGATTGTCTTTTGATAGTACAACTTTCCTATAATCAAATCCTCAAGAATATGTATGTGTGTGAAGATTTAGAAGGAAGATAATCACGTAGAATCGAAGTATATGAATTAGTTCAAGAATTCTAGTGATATTGAATGAGAATGAATGCTTTTTATTTGCAGAGAATAATAGAGAATAGATTTCAGAATTAAAACATGAATTGGTTATTGTAGAAGTGAATTGAATATGTTTATATAGTTGTAGAAGAGTTATAATCTTTCATGAAGAGTTTTTGTTAACAGTTGTGTCCATGCCTCTTGAAATAGAGGACATTCCTCTTCATGAAATGATCGTGTCTCTTTAGAAAACTGGCCGTTTTTCTCTGGTCGGTCGACCGGAAAACCTGGCCGGTCAGCTGAGTTTGAAATCGTATATAAAACAGAAAGTCACTGTGCACATAACACAGGGTCGGTCGACCGAGGATCCTGGTCGGTCAGCCGACCTGATGTTATTTGCACAGTGTACACTTATATATGTATAAATTAACATGGATCAATTTGTGTGTGTGTGACTACTTGAGGAATGATTTTAACAATATTCTAAGACTCAATAAAATAAAATATTCATACTAATCTCTGGATTGTAGTCTTATCTCCTTTGTAGTTCACAATATACGTTTATTCTCTTTTTGTCGCTTTCATATAGTATTCTCTTTGTATTTCGTCGTATGATCTCTGAAGCTTGTGTCATGAATCAAAACTCATGAATCAACATTCTCCCCCTTTTTGATTGATGACAATACTTATGTGACGAAGTAAAACTTATCTATATTATAATTCTCCCCCTGAATATATGGCGACTTTTCTGCAAAAAACTTGTTAGCTTTCATATATTTCTCCCCCTTTGTCATCGACAAAAAGGAATACTTACTAGATGTAATATGTAAAAGAATGCTTGAAATTATGAAATAGCAAGTTGTAAAACACTATGATGCATGTATAGATATTCAAAACATAGCAATAAAAGAAACAAGCATTCATACATTGCATCATCACAAATAAGAGTTTTAAGGTAATACTTACTTTTCTCCCCCTTAATCTGTACTTGCATTGTTTATTTCTGAAAATTGTGTTAGAGCAATATCTTTCTCCCCTTTGTCATTGACGAAAAAGGAGAGTTTATATGATAACGAATATTATATTTGTTATAAGTGTTAACAATATAGAACAAAATAATTACTACTTGTAAGGTATTAGAAAACAATGAACATTTAAAGCATGTGATACCCAAGGTTCTTATAATTTCCTAATTTTTTGGGAACCATACCCATTTGGGTGTGATTGTACCTTTATAAATATAATTTTCATTATTAACTACCATATCAAAATAATTATTAATGCATTTTTCCAATTAACAGGAACCCAAATACTTAGATAATTTTTATTCATATTTTCCGTTAATGATTTTGTACTTCTAGAGAAATTATAAACATTATTGGTCATAGCAGTTTTTGAATTTCGATGAAAATTTGATTTCGACTTTACTCGAAATTTAGTAGTAGCACTAACATTTTTATTATACATAAAAGCGTATCTAGTGCTATTTCTATGATTATATCCTAAACTATTTTTATTATGTAAAGGTCTAGAACTAGATAAAATCATGTTTAAATCATTTTGACCTTTATTAAATTTTGTGACTTCAGTGTTGAGTTTATCAAATTTAGCTTTAAAGTCACACTTATTATTTTCAAAAGAAATATTACTATTATTTAAAATATCCATTTTCTCATTTAATTCAGAATTCTCATTTTTTAACGTACCGTTCTCATTTTTGAGAAGGAAATTTTGAGATTCTAAATTATCTAAAGAGGATTGTAATAAATCATTTTGTCTTTTCAAATCAAAATTTTCTTTTGAAAATTTTTCTCTCTCGTTTTCAAATATGGTGTTTTGTTTATCTAGAAAATCTGTAAGAGTTATAAAATTATTCTTTAAATCACCAAGTTGATTTTCTAATTTTAACTTCTCGTTTTTCAATTTCTCATTTTCAAGTTCAACAGATTTCATCTTTTCTAAAATAATAAAATTAAGCTTTGAAATCTTATTGCTTATACTAACTAATTTATTATTATCTTTTACTGAAATTTGTAAATCAGAAAGTACCTTTTTACAGTCCTCATTGGTCGTTGCTCTAATAGTTTCAGGCTTTTTGCTTGCTGTACTTCGACCTGATCTTTTTCTAGCCATTATTCTATGATGTTGTGACGATCGATAGAATACCAGGCTCATGAATTAACAGAGAAAATATTTCCGCCCGGTATTTTTAATGTAATGGAGCATTTGTCTGTGCATCTGCCATTTGAAGCACTCCTTCGAGGTCCTGTGCAATATGGATGGATGTATCCATTTGAGAGGTGATTTTAAACTCCTCAATATTCTTGTTGATTAGTTGAAAATGTATATTCTTGTACCAATATACAAAATTAATTATTTTTGTTATAGGTACTTGAATCATTTGAAGAAAAAAATTAGACAAAAAGCACGAGTAGAAGGTTCGATTTGCAAATCGTACCTTGAAGAGGAAGCTTCTTTTTTTTTCTCACACTACTTTAGTGACGATGTGAACTTATCGTTTGTAAGTGTTCCCCGTAATGAAGAAGCCGTTGAGCATGATTCTTCTCAAACAATGTTATCTATTTTTAGACAACATGGAAGACCTGCCGGAAAATGTGTGGAAATATGGTTAGATGATAGAGACTACCATGTGGCACACACATATGTTCTTTTAAATTGTGTTGAAGTTGCACCATTTATCAGGTAATACTGAATGATTGTACAGTTCAATTATACGTGTATTTATATATTAATAATTAGGGGAATATAATACATTTATTTGCAGCATATACGAATCACAACATCCATCTGGTAATTTCAGTAAACAATTTGCTTGTTGGTTTGCAAGCTATGTTCACGATCCAAATAACAGTGTTGTTGACGAAGGAATACGACACCTTGCTATCGGACCAAGAAGAAATGTCAAGACCTATCCTATATACTTCGTCAACGGATTTAAATTTAACACCAAAGATTATGGAGCTGAAAAATCAACGTATAACAGCGGTGTATTTGTCAAAGGCAGCGATGATCCAGAAGAGCATATAAAAGATTTTTATGGAGTCTTAACACAAATTTTAGAGTTGACTTATTATACACAACCGCTAGAGAAAGTTTTTTTATTCAAATGCAACTGGTTTAGCAACGTTCCCGGTTCTGGAATTAACGTACATAAGGATTATAAGTTAATTGAAATAAAGCATACGTCACATTAGTATAAATATGATCCTTTCGTGTTAGCTAAGCAAGCATTACAAGTTTATTTTGCTCCGTATCCATCCTTAAAAAAAGATAAAGCAGACTGGTGGGCTGTTTTTAAAATAAAGGCAAGATTTACATTTGATGGAAATAATATTCCAAATGAAGCAGCGTATCAAGCAGATCTTGAGCCAAATTCCGAAATAATAATAGTCGATGACATCGATGTAGGATCGTTGAATGATGAAGCGAATGTTTTAATAGATGCATTTGTTAGTAACGAAGAAAACGATATAGAGTACGAGACCGAGACGTCTGAATCAGAAGATGATGAAGAATGATCACAGATGGCATCGTTTGTTGTATTATGTGATGTACTATTCTGAGTTATGTCATGTGTTATATTGAGCTATGTATTCACTTATGCAATGTACTATTATGAGCTATGTATTCACTTATGCAATGTACTATTCTGAGCTATGTATTCACTTATGCAATGTACTATTCTGAGCTATGTAATATTCTGAGCGATGTACTATTCTGAGCGATGTATTATTCTGATTTATGCGTTATCGTTTTATTGTATGATTATGTGATGCTCATTTGATCATTATGCTTTTATATATAATATATGATTGTGGCAGATATGACTGATAGAAGACGTAGGAGTACATCTCAGCCTTCTCCATCTCAGCCTTCTCCATCTAAGTCTCCTGGAGCTATAGCGGGTCCTAGTAGCTTAGAGGCAGATACACGTCGAGTTGCAGAGATTATTCCGAAGAGTGTTGGGTAAATGTTAAATTTATTTCAATTATATTATTTAAAATATATAAACTATATAAAATATGCACGTTAACAATTACAGGGGGTTCGAGGTGGAACCATCACAGTTTATTTTAGATGTCTCGAAGAAATCATATAAGGGTCGGATGTCAGCAGTTTGGCCGCATTGGGATAACATTCCAGCTCATATTAAAAATGCTATATGGGCCGACTTGATGGTAATTACAATTTATATATTTCTATTGAAAATAATATGTTGTATGTAATTCAAAATAAATTCAATATGCAGGCTGTTGTACGAGTGGAGCCGCATGATTTAGATGTTTTTAGCAATAATTGGAACCAAAAAATGCGGAAGAATTATAGAGAGACAATATCAAGGGCGAAGAAGGCTGGCAAAAAGCCAGGTTGGATGAGCGATGAAGTTTGGAACGGATTTCTCACATATTGGGAGTCAGAAGCAGCTAAAGTAAGCTATGATGAGAATGCTTACAATTATGTTAGTTGCATTATTTTAATCGTGTATCTAAATTAATAGGAAGTAGCAGCAAGAAACCAAGCCAATAGGAATAAGAATCCTGGTTTACATCGAGGTGGCTCTAAATCTTTCCAACATCATATGAGAGAATTGGTAAATATAAAATATATTTAGCATATGGTGATGCATATCTTCATGTATAACATTTATGCTTATTTTCAATATATCTTATTCGTGTATATCTTCAGTTTGCAAAGTACGGAAGGGAGCCTACAATGGCTGAGGTTTTTAGAGCCACACACGCAGTTGAGTCTGTTGATGATGAGGAGAATGCGACCTATGATTGGACCGACAGTAAAGCTGAAGCAGCGATGGTAAATATGCTAACTCGTGATTCAAATTGTATATATGTAAATTGTATACCAATTATTTCAAAATTATGTTTGTAATTGCAGGGGCGATATGAGGCAAAGGCATCAGCATTGACATAGGCGAGTGGAAGAGCAGAGCTTACAGTTGAGGAGTCCAACAGGATTTGGGATTCAGTTATTGCACCGCCTACTCGAAATAGGCGTTATGGTTTCGGCAATCAGGAGGTAAACCATTTCACTAACTTCATATTAAAAGATCCACATTATTCTCACATCAATACAAATTTCCCTCCAATGTTGTGAAGTACTAGCTTATTGACACATACTTTATAATAATTATGATACAATTGCTCACATTCAACTTTATAGTCCAATTACACATACTTTGGCATAATAATTATTATTGTTATTGACACATACTTTATAGTCCAAATACACATAATAATTATTATTGTTATAATTTGACAACAGTTAAAGCATATAACTTCATATTAAAAGATCCACATTATTCTCACATCAAAAGAATTATTTATATACTATCCAATTTATTCAAAATTCATGTGAAATGCTATCTTATTAACTTCAGTTATTTCACAGGCTGTTAATTTTCAAAGAGCTTATAGCAAATCGATGGAGGAGGAGCGTATTGCTCAGATGCAGAGGCAGCTGGATGAGCTCAACGATTGGCGAAAGGGCCAACTGGCACAACAGATAGATGAGCGCATTGCAGCATTTTATCAGGAGCACGGCTCTATGCCTAGGGAGCAGGGAGATGGATCTGATGATGCCGAGGATGATGAGGAGGATGATGATGCATAGTTTTACTATTCTTGTGGGTATGTATTTATGTACGTATTTAGACTAAATTTGATACTTAGGCTTGGATACTTGGTATTTTGGATGATGTTTGGATTTGGTTATATTTGGATTTGATCCTTGTACCTTAATACTTGGTTTGGTTTTGTATACTATGTTGGTTTGGTTGGTTTTTGTGTTTTTTTGGTTATATTGTTGAATATTAATGTTGTGGGTATTGTTGAGATGTGTTATTGTTGATATTATTGAGGTTTGAGGTTTGGGATGAGGTTTGATGGAAGAATAGCTGCTGTGTGCACAGCAGTTTTTGCCCAGAAAAGCGACGGCTAGCAACAGCTAGTAACGGCTTTCTGGACCAAAAAAAGCGACGGCTAGCGACGGCGAGTAATGGCAAGTAACAGACTTTTGGGAAACAAACTAACTGCCACGTGGCGTTGACACGTGTAAGATGTCGTCGCTTGCCGTCGCTATCTTAGCGACGGAGCCGTCGCTTTTGCCGTTGCTTTTCCTGGTGGCAACGGATTGAATAGCGACGGCCATTAGCGACGGCTAGTGACGGCCGCCGACGCATTTTTGCCGTCGCTATACGCTGCCTTTGTTGTAGTGAGACACAATCTATTAATTGGGTTTATTTCAGATATCCTACTAAAACAATTAAGATTTTGCATCTCAGCAGATGCTTCAAAACTTGCTAGCGTTTTATAAACAAATAATTGAACAGATGTACATAAGTTAATCTCCATTGAGCTGAATCATTTCGTTATGTTTCACTGTATTATGCTATTGTAGATTACTGTCAGTTTGGAAGAGGTTTTCACCAATACCTGTATGTAAATAATAACCGCTACATCTTCCTATGTTTGGTTAAAATGACAAACATTTTACCCAACAATGAAGTAACAGAATAAAAATGACTCAAACATGGAAAAACGAAGAACAATGCATAAATGGTACTAAAAGTGAAATATCCGTTCAATCAACAAAGTAGGAAAATACAATAATTAATCAAACTAACATCTGCAACCAAAGCAATAACAATGTACTGTTAAGATTTTGAGTTTACTAGAGAAAAGATTTACAATAATCTGAAATGATACTTTGTATTGATTAATTCTTGAATACAGAAATGATACAAAGCTTTTGTATTTAAATACAACACTAATGGGCTAAATATCAGGCCCATATGAATTAGTAATCTCGGGCAAATGTAAAAGAGAGGCGTGACCGTTGATCTTGTATCTTGTATCTATGGCTCAGATGAAATATCAGATTGGTAGTGGATAGATAAGTGTGCTTTCTCATTTTATTACTGCCTCATTCTATTACTGCCGAGACTATGGCTTTCTCTTCGTAATACCCCCTCTCAAATCCTATCCCTAATAACTAGGGTTAGGGTTTGATTTCACTTTGCCGATTGATCTGAGATGAGTTGGGTATGTTGTCTGGAGGCTTCTCCTTAGCTCGTGCTTGAGAGATTGCCTTGCGATGCAGCTGTATAATGTTAGATTCGTCAAGGTGTTGAGTGTTGGAGAGAAGTTGCTGTTTTTCTGGTTTATCGCAAGTTTCTTCAGCCTTAGTTTGCTTGGCTTCAGGATCCTTCTTATCTTTAACCTTCAGATCTGAGCGAAATCTCGTGAAGTTAGTTGCTGATAGGGCTTTAGTCAACACATCAGCTCTTTGGTAAGTTCCAGGTATGTGATTGACCTGTAATTCCCCTCTTTGCACAAGTTCACGAACAAAATAAAGATCTATTTCTATATGCTTTGTTCTGGCATGTTGAACTGGATCTTCTGAAATATAAACAGCACTTCTATTATCACACCAAAGAGTAGGTTTAGTGATAGCTTTGTATTGTAGTTCAGAAAGAAGAGATTGAATCCATTTAATTTCAGCTGCAGCATTGGCAATGCTTCGGTACTCAGCTTCGGTACTTGACCTTGATACAGTGTGTTGTTTTTTTGATGACCATGAGACTAAGTTATCCCCAATGTATATGCAGAAGCCAGATGTAGACCTTCTATCATCTGGGTCAGATGCCCAATCTGCATCTGCAAAGCCAGTAATGTTGAGATTTGAGCTAGTCTTGAAATTTAAACCATAGTTGATAGTTCCCTTGAGATATCTTAAAATTCTTTTGACAGCTTTCCAATGCTCACTCAGAGGATTCTGCATAAATTGTGAAACTTTGTTAACACTGAATGAAATATCAGGTCGTGTTATAGTTGCATATTGTAATGCACCTATAACACTTCTATATTGTTTAGGATTAACTATGGCTTCTCCCCTGTATTTTGATAAGTGTTGATTGCAGATCATAGGGGTTGGCTGAGGATTAGCACCATCCATTTTTGTTTTCATTAATAGCTCAGAGATGTACTTCCTTTGACATAGAAAAACTTCAGTGTCTGATTTCCTTATCAGTTCAATACCTAAGAAGTATGTTAAGTTACCCAAGTTTTTGATAGAAAATTCCTGATTCAGATAATTAGTCAAATGCTCTATGTCTGCAGTGTTGTTACCAGTGATAATTAAATCATCAACATACACAAGTATATATATTGTTGATAATTTATTTATCTTAGTAAACATAGAATTATCTGATTTGGTAGGTTTATAGCCTAATGTAATTAAGGCTGTTTTTAACCTATCAAACCAGACTCTTGGAGCTTGTTTGAGCCCATATATAGCCTTTTTTAACTTGCAGACATAGTTTGGATTTTTGCAATACCCTTGAGGTTGTTGCATAAATATTTCTTCTTTTAAAATGCCATTAAGAAAAGCATTGTTGACATCTAGATGCTTAATGCTCCAATTTTTTATTAGAGCAATGGAAAGAATAATCCTAATGGTAGTTGGCTTTACAACAGGAGAGAAGGTTTGATTGAAATCAAAGCCATACTCCTGTGTAAAGCCTTTGGCAACAAGCCTAGCTTTGTATTTGTTTATGCTACCATCAGGGTTTTTCTTTAGTCTAAATGTCCACTTGCAGCCAACTATATTTTTGTTAGTTGGTGCTTGGGTTAAGTCCCAAGTTTCGTTTTTGATGAGAGCTTTGTATTCCTCATCCATAGCTTCTTTCCAATGCTTGTTTTTGATGGCTTCATCATAAGTTGCAGGCTCACTTTCACTGAATTGAACAGTGAAAACTTTTGGTTTGAAAATTCCCCTTTTTGATCTTGTGATCATGGGATGCCCAGACTGAACTGGCTCTATATTTGGAGGTGAAGCATTCTGTTCATTTGAATTTGATGTACTTGATACAGTATTTGTTGAGTCATTAGAGTTATTGCTTTTATCATACTGAATTTGGCTTGATGATTGATTAGGTGAGGTGCTGGCATGGCTGGGAGGTTCAGGATCCTCATTTCTTCCTAAAACAGGAGATGATGTGCCTTGAGCATCAGCAGCCCCCTCATTATCCATATATTGCCAGGTGTCAAGAACAGCTGATAATTCAGGTATGGATGTCCTTGGATTGTACACCTTGCTTGTAGTACTAATGTTTTGAGATTTGAATGGAAAGATATTTTCATTAAAGACAACATCCCTGCTTATGTATATTCTACCTGTTTCATCAAGACACTTATACCCTTTCTGATTAGTACTGTAACCAAGGAATGTACATGCCCTAGACCTGAAGCTTAACTTATTTTTATTGTAAGGTCTAAGGCATGGATAACATAGGCACCCAAACACCTTCAAGGCATGATAATCTGGCTTAACACCATATAATTTTTCCAGTGGTGTTATTTTATTGAGAACCTTAGTTGGCTGTCTATTAATCAAATACACAGCTGTACTAAAGGCTTCTGGCCAGAATTTTAATGGAAGATTAGAATTGGCAAGTAGTGTTAAGCCAGTTTCAACTATATGCCTATGCTTCCTTTCAACAATGCCATTTTGCTGAGATGTATGAGGACATGATAATCTATGCACTATGCCCTTTTTATTGAAGAATAATTTCAGGGTTTTAAATTCACTTCCACCATCAGACTGAATAGTTTTAACAGATTTGTTAGTTTGTTTTTCAATCATGATGATGAAATTGATAAGAGCATTGTGAGTGTCAGATTTTGTTTTCAAGAAATAGATCCATGTAAATCTAGTACATGCATCAACAATTGATAAGTAGTACTTGAAACCAAAATCTGAGAAGATTGGTGATGGTCCCCATAAATCAATGGTAATTAATTCTAATGGTTCAGTATAAACAGTTGATGAGTTAGAAAAGGGTAATCTATGACTCTTACCTTGTTGACAAAAATCACAAACATATGGTATAGAAACTTGATTAAAATCTATACTATTTTCATTCAGAATTTGTTTAACAATTTTGACACTAGGGTGTCCAAGCTTACAATGCCAAAGATCAAACAAATTTGAATTATTGTCAACATTTTGAACTTCAGTCATATTGCAACATTTGTCTTGCTGTATAGCCTTGCTACAACTAACATTGTTTAACTTGTATAGCCCCTTTGTCACATCACCCTGTAAAATGATATTTCTAGTTAGTATGTCTTTAACAAGACAATACTTTGGGTAAAATTCAAAAAAGACATTATTGTCTTTAGCAAATTGGGATACACTTATTAAGTTTTTCTTAATTCTAGGGGCTCTTAATATATTATGCAAGTATAGTTGTTTGTTGCTATCTAGACAGGCATTTCCAGTATGAGTAATTTGAATACACTTACCATCACCCATAGAGATAGATTGATTACCTTTAAACTCCTTGTTGCCAAGATTCAGATTTTCAAGACTGCTTGTAATGTGATTTGTTGCACCAGTATCTGGATACCAATCATTATCTTGACTGTTGAATTTGTCATTTTCAGCAGTGCTTTTGTTTTAAGTTTGCACTTGTGCCATATTAGCTGTTGGTCCAGTCTTTTGATTCTGAATTTGCCCATAGTTTGAATTGAACCTGAAATAACATTTTAAGGCAGTATGACCAATTTTCTCACATATTTGGCATTTAGGCCTATTGTTGTTGTTACTCCATCTGCCTCTTCCTCTTCCTCTTGCAGAGCTACCACCTCTCTGAGCTGATTGTTCTCTGTTTTGATTTTTCCCTTTATAACCAGTTGCAAGGTTGACAGAAAAATCAGTTTCTTGAACCTTTTTATTGCTAATTCTGGCTTCATGAGCTAATAGAATTGAATGAACTTCATCAATTGGTGGTGTTGTTTTCTGTGAGGATATGACTGCAATGATAGACTCATATTCTTCAGATAGACCATTTAGTAGAATTAAAACTTGCTCAGTTTCTTGAACAGGGTTTCCTGTTGCAGCAAGTCTGTCACTTATGTTTTTGACTTTTGCAAGATACTCTCTCATAGACATGTTATCCATTCTAATATTATGTAATTGTCTCTTGAAGTATAGCACTTTTGCTGATGACTGATTGTTGAAATTCTTTTCGATGGTAGTCCAGATATCATTGGCAGATTTGCATCCTATTACTTGTGGTAATAGATTTGCACTAATAGAGGAGAGAAGCCAAGAGCTAATGAGCCTATCTTGTCTATTATGCTTAACATATTCTTGATTGATGACTGTATTTTTATCTTTATCAGCAATATACTTTGGTGGAATGGGTAGAGTACCTTCAATAAAGCCTTCCAAGCCATAGCCTTCTATGGCTGTTATCACTTGAAGTTTCCACAGAAGGTAGTTGTCTTCTTCAAGATGAACGTTGACAAGCTGGGTTTGTGGGCTGATGACAGATTTCATAAGACCTTGCACAGATGTGGGAACATTAGCATTGACATCATCATTGACTGATGTAGCAGATGTTGTATCTTCTGCCATTGCTGACTAATTCAAGAAGATTGAGGAAGAAGGATAAATCAGGGATCAGAGAAGAGGTCAAGAAAATGAACAGAAAGTCAAGATGAAACAAAAAACAGGTATGATTTGGCCTGAAATTTATGATGATGCTGGAGAGAACAGATACTGAATTGCTGAATTGATTTCAGGCTGATATTTATCTGAGTTTTGAATTTTTCTTGGTTTCTTGATTTGATTTTTCTGATTTCTTGGTCACTGCTTTGACGGATTTGATCATGCACAGTGTTGATGCAGCCACTTTTCAATAGAAATCTGGCGAGGCACAGCACTGTGATGTTTGAATCTGATCTCCAGATGAAGAGATGAAATCTGATGGAGAAAGAATACTCAAATGATGAAATCTTTCTGATGAGTATACTCACTTAATTTTGAATAAGATGTGCTGTTAAGCAATGTGGCTCTGATACCATGTTAAGATTTTGAGTTTACTAGAGAAAAGATTTACAATAATCTGAAATGATACTTTGTATTGATTAATTCTTGAATACAGAAATGATACAAAGCTTTTGTATTTAAATACAACACTAATGGGCTAAATATCAGGCCCATATGAATTAGTAATCTCGGGCAAATGTAAAAGAGAGGCGTGACCGTTGATCTTGTATCTTGTATCTATGGCTCAGATGAAATATCAGATTGGTAGTGGATAGATAAGTGTGCTTTCTCATTTTATTACTGCCTCATTCTATTACTGCCGAGACTATGGCTTTCTCTTCGTAATATGTACCCAGCAATGTACACTTTTATACCATAACAACCCTTCAACACCTAATCACGGAAAAACACAATCAATCCACCATCATCGACCTAAGGATAATCCTCTGTAACTGGTTCATAAGAACCACCAATGAAAATATCACCATAGACCAACCCTGCCAATGCACCACCTACTAGTGGGCCTACCCAGTATACCCAGTGTCCACCAAAATCGCCAGCGGCAACAGCAGGGCCAAAGGAACGAGCTGGGTTCATGGACCCGCCGCTGAACGGACCCGCGGCCAAAATGTTGGCACCAACAATGAATCCAATCGCAATTGGGGCAATCGTTCCTAACGAACCCTTCTTTGGGTCTGCAGCGGTTGCGTACACAGTGTACACCAGCGCGAAGGTGATCACAATTTCCATGACCACTCCCTGTATCTCTGCTCCGGCAGCCACTCCATGGGTGGGAATTGCCTTTCCACCAGTTACGAACTTGAGCAATAGGCAAGCGACAGAGGATCCAAGGCACTGAGCGACCCAATAAAAGATTCCAGTCAAAATGGTAATGTTACCTCCAACAGCGAGACCTAGAGTGACTGCTGGGTTCAAATGACCGCCGGAGATGTTTGCAGCCATTGAGACGCCGACGAAGAGGGCGAAGGCGTGTGCTAGAGCGACCGCTACTAATCCAGCTGGATCCAGTGCTGCATCGGCAGTCAACTTGCCTGTAAAATTTGACTGAACGGTGAGACGATGAAAAAACTAAAAATTAAACTCGATTTCTAGAAAAAAGGACGAAGATTACTGAATGCGATGGCGGAGCCAACTCCAACGAACACGAAAAGGAGGGTGGCAATGAACTCGGCTAAGTATGATTTAAGGGATACTTTGCTTAAGGAGTCGCCGACGCTACCAAATGCTAGCTTTACCATTTTTGAAATTGGATGGTTCTGGATTGCACAAGTAGTTTATTGCAATTTGTGGATTTGTGCGCTGAGACACTGTGCATGATGATGGAGTATATATAGGGGTTAACGGATTAGGTTTGGGTAGGGGGATGAAATTAAACATAGGAGAGGGCGAGGGGGAGAATGAAAAATGATGAGAGGAGCTGAGTTGTATTATGAATGATTGGTAGCCGTCCGACCGTCCATTATTTGAATTTGTGGATGGTGAGTCGTTGATTTGCGTCATGGAGTTGCTATTGGGACCTATTGTAGTTGTCACCGAAAAAATTATCATTTTTTATATGTTTTATGATTTATGTTATAGTTTGACTTTGCCCACACTGAGCTCGATGAAAACAGACACATACACAAATTTTGGATAAAAAAAAATTAGGCCGAAGACATTTAGCTTTTTTGCTTACTAGTTTTTTATAGTGTAAAACTGAACATAATGCCTAAAAATAAACTAACAGTCCTATTTTTCTTTTAAAGTTTGTCTTTTTCACTAATTCCTCCGCTTAAATTTGACAAAAAGGACAATTAGAATACTAAATTAAATTAGCATCCAATTAAACAGAATGTTGAATTAAACTAGCATAAAATGAAAGTAATGCTAAAACACAATTCTGGTTTAATTTAACATGATCGGTTTAATTTAAAACTTTGTTTTATCCGATTTTAGTATTATTTTGCATTTTATTGCTCTTTGGACTCAATTTAAAAATTCACGTTCTTCAGCCAAAATAATTAAAATGTTTTTCCTTTATCTAAATTAGTTGCATCCATGTATAATATAACAATTTGATTGTAAGACTTCCAATCATCATCCTCGGTTAAAATGGCTTGGTTTATACATCGAATCCGTTAACAATTGTTTATCGGTTTTGTACATGTATCCAAATAATTTTTTTCAAAATTTGTCCTTGTGCATATTTTCCTGATTTTAGAACATGTGCTTAAAACAAAAATTGGTTTCATGTTTAACTAATTCCCTCATTAATTTAATTTTTTGGCATTATTTGTATGTTAATCTTTTTTTTTTAATTTTTTTGTGCCACTAGAATCTTATTTACTAAAAATTAACAATTTATAATAGGGAAGTGCACGGTCAGTTATAGTTTTCAGTTGAATTAAAGATATAAAATATTTAAACATCCGACTGTAAACTAAAATGGAACCAAAATTTTTTATTATCCAAAGCTAATGTAACAACTTTTTAGGACATAAAAGTTAAAACTGTAACAAAAAAACTAATCAAACCGACCGCAGGGAGGTTTGCCTACTTCTACTCGGCAATATCAATTTTTTTGAAGCCAAAAAAACTCTGCCCATGTTTCGTTCTTTTTTCCATCTACTTCTCCCTCAAATCTTATCTTTAGTCCTATTCTCCTTCCATTTTTTCTGTTCTTATCCGAGATCTCCAACAATTTCTCCTTAAAGCAAAATGAAACCCTAGTCCAGCATCCACTTCGACTTTTACCCCCCGCCAGAGATTGTTCGACCACGCTCCTCCTCTCGAGTCTCCCCTGGGTGTTCGGCATGAATAAACTACTATTTTCAAGTATTCATTCAAATATCTTTTATCAAATCAATGGGCAACAAGGTAACTAGAACAACTCAAGCTTCAACATCAGAGTACCATCTCCATGATTTGCCCTCTTCGTATAATCTCGTATTTAAAGAAGTATTGGGTCGCGGCCGATTCTTCAAATCAATTTTATGCAAGCACGATGAAGGCTTCGTACTTGTCAAAGTTTATTTTAAGCGTGGCGATCCCCTGGATCTTAAGGTAAATTTCTATTATTTTTTATTATTGGGCGATTTTTCTTATTTAGTTCATTGATTTTTATCAATTTTTTCCCAAGGTTTCTAGGAGTATGAAAAGGGTCTGGCAAAAATTAGAGAGATTTTCCTTACTGTGCAGCATCCACATGTCTAGCCTTTCCAAGTAAGTTGGTTTTTCTATTCTTTTTGGTTCGTGAAATACCAATGTTATTATTTGATTTTGTAAGAACTGAGAATATGTGGTGCTAGCTCCAAAGGGTACCTGTCATGAAGGATAAGTTGGATTCTATTAATTATGAAACTGATTTTGCACAACTATGCCTATTTTTTCAGACTCTAAAGTTGTCTACTCCACTGGCAACTAGTCTTATTTTGGTATCCTGCTGCCCAGGTGGCCAAGCATCAAATGTTGCTACATATATATCTAGAGGAAATGTGGCACTTTCAGTCTTGATGACAGCGTAAGTGTTTTGGGCCTTAATCTGTTTTAAAATTTACAGATTCAAAGCTATATGGACTGCTTAAAGGTCTGTTTAAGGGCTTTTTTTTGGAGAAAAACAAAAGGAGAATAAAAATATGAGCACTGAAGATAAAGGTTAAACAACACTTGTAATGACATTCCATCTCCTGTATGTGCATGCTAATGTCTTCCGACGTCGACTTTTGGTTTCTTTAGCTGTATATGTTGCACAAAGCATGTATAAATGAAGCGTAGACCCAAACAAACTACATAGTATATACATGCCACCACCTCTATTGGCATTTATATAGTAAGCACACAAAAGCATAAGTACTTTGCAGCTATTAATGATCCTATTATGGGTGTTAGTCAACATATGTCTAATGGAAAATGTGAAGAAAGTGTAACCATATACAAACAAAATAAATTGGATAAAACCAAAAATACACTATAAATCGGTTTAGAAACTTATTTTAAAGACATGCTATATTTTAACATGTGCGCACTGGGCTCATATGTTAACATTTTCCTTTTATTATTTATTTACGTTAAGTTCGATGATTTATTTCAGTTGCTCGACAATTGGTGCTATCATCATGACACCCCTACTTACAAAGTTGCTTGCTGGGCAGCTTGTTCCTGTTGATGCTGCAGTAAGAAAACTGTAATTTATTTACTAATCTTTTCATCTTCATTGATATACCTCGTTTCTCATAAATTTATTTGTAATTTTTCCCCTTTCTTGACAGGGCTTAGCTCTCAGCACTTTTCAGGTTGTCTTGGTTCCTACTATCGTTGGAGGTACTTGTATTTATTTAGTTTCAAAAAACTACTAGCACCTTTATGCACTTATATTTACTTCTCTATAGAACATTCACAAAGATGATTATGTTTACACTTTACAGTTCTGCTGAACGAATACTTCCCTAAGTTTACGTCAAAGATTATAACTCTCACGCCATTGATTGGTGTTATCCTTACTACTCTTCTTTGTGCAAGCCCGGTAAGTGTGCCTGATATCATACTGTTTTGCATACACATTCACTACAAGGGGAAACACGTTTTCCGACGGCCAGAAGCCGTCGGCGGCCGTCGGAAACCGTCGGCCGCCGTCGGAAATAGCCGCCGGAAATGGCTTTGTCGGGAAGCAGTATTTCCGACGGCTTCCGACGGACGCTGTCGTATCCATTCCCGACGGATCCAGACGGTTTCTGATGCCCGTCGGAAACCGTCGGAAACCACCGGAAAGTGTCTAAAACAGGCCGCCGTTATCCGTCGTGAGCCGTCGGAAATTTTGACCAATAAGCCGTCGGAAGCCGTCGGAAGCCGTCGGAAATCTGCTGTTTTTTTTACATTTGCTGCAAATTTAGCCTTCCAACCACATTTCTCTTCCAAACATTAGAATATCAATACTGCACAATCCAATATACAATAGTCCAACAAAATATTCAAACCCAAACCACAAAATATTTAATAAACACACAAATAAATAAAATTACATCAAAATATAAATAACCATTCCAACATTAACATAATCATAACAATAACTGTTCTACCATGTTGTTAATACACAAATTCATCAATATTCTCATACACGTTCTCATACTACCATAGAACCAAATGTGTCAAACATAATTATACATAAATCAACAATTATCTACGCCGTCTATCAAATCATTCTAAATTAAAACAAAACATACATGAACGAACAAGAAAGCAAGTAATGAATCAATCTCCTGCAGATCTAGAGCCAGCCGAAGAAGGAAAGTGACCACCACCCTGCTGCTGCTGCATGTACTGTAACAACTGTGCGGTGTGCATGGCTTGTTGGCGGTTCTGCTCCTCCAACTGGGCAACTCTAGTCCGCAATTCTTCTATATCTGCAAGATCGCTCTGATGTCTACTCCGCCGTCCCCTACTCTGACTACTGGACTGCAATAATTGAAAAATAAATAAAATCCAAGTTTATTGTTTTGAAAAAGTGAAAATATCATATTTTAAGTATTTTAAGAAAAAGTAAATTATTTACCGCTAAATTGCCAAATCCGTATCGTCGACCATGCTCTGCTGGATCCATAACGGACTCAAAAATAACGTCTTCCTCATTGGTCGTCAGCTGATCTCGACCCGTGTCAGCAAGGAGTTTCTGCCGCTGCTCCATAAACTTCTCCTGCATTAACAAATTAATAATATCATATATTATGTCATCATAGTTTAACAATTAAAACAATTACTAATACTGAATAAAATAAAGTATGCTTACATGGCTTTTGCTGGATTTATCGTCTTGCCATGTGTACGAAACAGTCCCGTCTGGATTAACATGCTCGACAGCATGCGTACGGGTGAACACATCCATATAGCTGACAGGACCATGTGACTCGGCTTCCTGAAGTTGATTGTTACATACAATTATTATACATTTAAAATCATATAGTATAAACTATTTACATTTATTATTCAGTAAATTTACCAACTCCTGCCTATACTGCTGAAACGACTTCGATCCTCCACGATGAGTGACGGGATTCTTATTTCTATTTGCAGAGTTTCTATCCGACTCTGTCTGTACATTCAAAATTTTATACGTTATTTTTCGATCACGTCAAATTAATAATTCAAAAAAATTAGTATACTTGCCTTCGCCTCGTCCGTCTCCCAGTATCTCAACCAAGCTTGCCACACGCTCTCTCCCATCCACCGTGGTTTCTTACCAGATTTCTTAATCTCAGGTATCGTATCCCTGTAGTTCTTGCGCATTTTCTTCATCTAGTATGCTCGTGCCAGCATCATATCATCTGTCTGGATGTCTATCTCAGCCTGTGTTAAAAAAAAGATTACACTTTAAACGATATAAACAGTAAAAAAACGACAAAAACGAACTAAAAATGGAAAACAGAAAAATATGCATACTAAGACATCCTGCCATATGCACTCTATGATGTGAGGAGGGATGTTATCCTACTTCGGCCAGCAGGCACTCATCCTACTGCGATAAGAAGCTCTAGAGACGTCCCTAGGATGAGTGCCTGCTGGCCGAAGTAGGATAACATCCCTCCTCACATCATAGAGTGCATATGGCAGGATGTCTTAGTATGCATATTTTTCTGTTTTCCATTTTTAGTTCGTTTTTGTCGTTTTTTTACTGTTTATATCGTTTAAAGTGTAATCTTTTTTTTAACACAGGCTGAGATAGACATCCAGACAGATGATATGATGCTGGCACGAGCATACTAGATGAAGAAAATGCGCAAGAACTACAGGGATACGATACCTGAGATTAAGAAATCTGGTAAGAAACCACGGTGGATGGGAGAGAGCGTGTGGCAAGCTTGGTTGAGATACTGGGAGACGGACGAGGCGAAGGCAAGTATACTAATTTTTTTGAATTATTAATTTGACGTGATCGAAAAATAACGTATAAAATTTTGAATGTACAGACAGAGTCGGATAGAAACTCTGCAAATAGAAATAAGAATCCCGTCACTCATCGTGGAGGATCGAAGTCGTTTCAGCAGTATAGGCAGGAGTTGGTAAATTTACTGAATAATAAATGTAAATAGTTTATACTATATGATTTTAAATGTATAATAATTGTATGTAACAATCAACTTCAGGAAGCCGAGTCACATGGTCCTGTCAGCTATATGGATGTGTTCACCCGTACGCATGCTGTCGAGCATGTTAATCCAGACGGGACTGTTTCGTACACATGGCAAGACGATAAATCCAGCAAAAGCCATGTAAGCATACTTTATTTTATTCAGTATTAGTAATTGTTTTAATTGTTAAACTATGATGACATAATATATGATATTATTAATTTGTTAATGCAGGAGAAGTTTATGGAGCAGCGGCAGAAACTCCTTGCTGACACGGGTCGAGATCAGCTGACGACCAATGAGGAAGACGTTATTTTTGAGTCCGTTATGGATCCAGCAGAGCATGGTCGACGATACGGATTTGGCAATTTAGCGGTAAATAATTTACTTTTTCTTAAAATACTTAAAATATGATATTTTCACTTTTTCAAAACAATAAACTTGGATTTTATTTATTTTTCAATTATTGCAGTCCAGTAGTCAGAGTAGGGGACGGCGGAGTAGACATCAGAGCGATCTTGCAGATATAGAAGAATTGCGGACTAGAGTTGCCCAGTTGGAGGAGCAGAACCGCCAACAAGCCATGCACACCGCACAGTTGTTACAGTACATGCAGCAGCAGCAGGGTGGTGGTCACTTTCCTTCTTCGGCTGGCTCTAGATCTGCAGGAGATTGATTCATTACTTGCTTTCTTGTTCGTTCATGTATGTTTTGTTTTAATTTAGAATGATTTGATAGACGGCGTAGATAATTGTTGATTTATGTATAATTATGTTTGACACATTTGGTTCTATGGTAGTATGAGAACGTGTATGAGAATATTGATGAATTTGTGTATTAACAACATGGTAGAACAGTTATTGTTAGGATTATGTTAATGTTGGAATGGTTATTTATTTGTAAGTTTACGTCAAAGATTATAACTCTCACGCCATTGATTGGTGTTATCCTTACTACTCTTCTTTGTGCAAGCCCGGTAAGTGTGCCTGATATCATACTGTTTTGCATACACATTCACTACAAGGGGAAACACGTTTTCCGACGGCCAGAAGCCGTCGGCGGCCGTCGGAAACCGTCGGCCGCCGTCGGAAATAGCCGCCGGAAATGGCTTTGTCGGGAAGCAGTATTTCCGACGGCTTCCGACGGACGCTGTCGTATCCATTCCCGACGGATCCAGACGGTTTCTGATGCCCGTCGGAAACCGTCGGAAACCACCGGAAAGTGTCTAAAACAGGCCGCCGTTATCCGTCGTGAGCCGTCGGAAATTTTGACCAATAAGCCGTCGGAAGCCGTCGGAAATCTGCTGTTTTTTTTACATTTGCTGCAAATTTAGCCTTCCAACCACATTTCTCTTCCAAACATTAGAATATCAATACTGCACAATCCAATATACAATAGTCCAACAAAATATTCAAACCCAAACCACAAAATATTTAATAAACACACAAATAAATAAAATTACATCAAAATATAAATAACCATTCCAACATTAACATAATCCTAACAATAACTGTTCTACCATGTTGTTAATACACAAATTCATCAATATTCTCATACACGTTCTCATACTACCATAGAACCAAATGTGTCAAACATAATTATACATAAATCAACAATTATCTACGCCGTCTATCAAATCATTCTAAATTAAAACAAAACATACATGAACGAACAAGAAAGCAAGTAATGAATCAATCTCCTGCAGATCTAGAGCCAGCCGAAGAAGGAAAGTGACCACCACCCTGCTGCTGCTGCATGTACTGTAACAACTGTGCGGTGTGCATGGCTTGTTGGCGGTTCTGCTCCTCCAACTGGCAACTCTAGTCCGCAATTCTTCTATATCTGCAAGATCGCTCTGATGTCTACTCCGCCGTCCCCTACTCTGACTACTGGACTGCAATAATTGAAAAATAAATAAAATCCAAGTTTATTGTTTTGAAAAAGTGAAAATATCATATTTTAAGTATTTTAAGAAAAAGTAAATTATTTACCGCTAAATTGCCAAATCCGTATCGTCGACCATGCTCTGTTGGATCCATAACGGACTCAAAAATAACGTCTTCCTCATTGGTCGTCAGCTGATCTCGACCCGTGTCAGCAAGGAGTTTCTGCCGCTGCTCCATAAACTTCTCCTGCATTAACAAATTAATAATATCATATATTATGTCATCATAGTTTAACAATTAAAACAATTACTAATACTGAATAAAATAAAGTATGCTTACATGGCTTTTGCTGGATTTATCGTCTTGCCATGTGTACGAAACAGTCCCGTCTGGATTAACATGCTCGACAGCATGCGTACGGGTGAACACATCCATATAGCTGACAGGACCATGTGACTCGGCTTCCTGAAGTTGATTGTTACATACAATTATTATACATTTAAAATCATATAGTATAAACTATTTACATTTATTATTCAGTAAATTTACCAACTCCTGCCTATACTGCTGAAACGACTTCGATCCTCCACGATGAGTGACGGGATTCTTATTTCTATTTGCAGAGTTTCTATCCGACTCTGTCTGTACATTCAAAATTTTATACGTTATTTTTCGATCACGTCAAATTAATAATTCAAAAAAATTAGTATACTTGCCTTCGCCTCGTCCGTCTCCCAGTATCTCAACCAAGCTTGCCACACGCTCTCTCCCATCCACCGTGGTTTCTTACCAGATTTCTTAATCTCAGGTATCGTATCCCTGTAGTTCTTGCGCATTTTCTTCATCTAGTATGCTCGTGCCAGCATCATATCATCTGTCTAGATGTCTATCTCAGCCTGTGTTAAAAAAAAGATTACACTTTAAACGATATAAACAGTAAAAAAACGACAAAAACGAACTAAAAATGGAAAACAGAAAAATATGCATACTAAGACATCCTGCCATATGCACTCTATGATGTGAGGAGGGATGTTATCCCACTTCGGCCAGCAGGCACTCATCCTACTGCGATAAGAAGCTCTAGAGACGTCCAATTTGCAACACAACCTTAGAAGGAAGTAGATCGAACCCCCTGTTTTTAAGTACGATATAGATAAGTACGTACGTATATCATAGAAAAAATAAGATGCTGAATAAAATTTAATTCTTACCCATCTACTCTAGGGACTAACGATACAACTGCACGCTGTGGCTCTTGCGATGGGCCAATGCCATCGCCTCCTGACGATCGTGAAGAGCTCCTACCTCTACATGACATATTGATAAACCTGTGACATATACACATCATTATATAAGAGAATAAAAACATGATAATTAATATATTTCATATGAAAATGACATCAACGGTATAAATTGCTTAATTAATAACTGAAATGGAAATAGAAATGGAAGTGTGTTATACCTGATTCATAATGAGTGTACTATTCCAACGATAAGCAGAGTTCATTGCATTTTTAATAAAAAATGCTAAATAAATGACAAATGGAAATAACATAAAACATGCAAACAATAGTAAACGGATTTGGTTTCATAGTTACATCGATTTCATAATACATCAAGAATTCAACATAGTTACATCAATTGCAAAAAACAGATTCAGATTTATATCAGTCATCATCGTCTTCTGATTCAGATTCGGTCTCGTTTTCGACGATATTTTCTTCCGCACTGTCAAACGCTTCTACCAAAACATTTGTTTCATCGATCAAAGAACCTAAATCTGTATGATCGTCTGTAATTATTATTTCGTTATTTTGCTCAAGATCTGCCTGATAAGCTTGTTCATCCGGAATATTCTTCCCATCAAATGTGAATCTGGCCTTTGTTTTAAAAACTGCAGACCAATCTGCTTTATCTTTTTTTAGAGACGGATAAGGAGCGTAATAAACTTGCAATGCTTGTTTGGCTAGTACAAAAGGATCATACTTGTGATAGTGCGATGTATGCTTTATTTCGATAAGATTATAATCCTTGTGCACATTAATTCCAGAACCTGGAACATTGCTAAACCAATTGCATCTAAATGGAAACACCTCCTCCGTGGGTCGTGAGAAATATGTCAGTTGCAAAATTTATGTCAGAACGCCATAAAAATCATTTAAATGATTTTCTGGATCGTCACTACCTTTAACAAATACACCAGTATTATTTGTTAATTTTTCTGCACCGTATTCTTTGGTGTTAAATTTATATCCATTGATGAAATATATTGGATATGTCTTGACCACTCTTTTTGGTCCCATCGCTAGATGTTTCAACCCTTCGTCAACAACACAATTTCTCGGCTCATAAACATAATTTGAAAACCAACCGGAAAATTCTTTACTGAGATCTCCGTTCGGATGTTCACGTTCATAAACACTGTTTATATAAACAAATTATTACATTAGGTTATACACGCGCATGCATTATAAAAAAGAATAAAACACAAATTATTATTTCAGATTATCTAACAAACGGTGCAACCTCGACACAATTTAGAAGAATATAAGTGTGTGCTACATGAAGATCTCTATCGTCTAACCATATTTCTACACATTTTCCAGAAGGCCGACCATATTGTCTAAAAATAGATAACATTGTTTGAGAGGACTCTTGTTCGTCGCCTTCGTCATTACGAGGAACACTTTGAAATGAAATATTCACATGGTCACTGAAATAGTGAGAGAAAAAGAACGAAGCTTCTTCTTCGATGTAAGATTTACATATCGAACCTTCAACTCGTGCTTTTTGCCTCACTTTTTTCTTCAGATGATTCAAATATCTATGCAAAATTAATTTATATTAACTTAATCTTTCAAATGCAATTAAATTACGTTATAACATATTACATACCTCTCAAATGGATACATCCATCCATATTGGACAGGACCTCGAAGTCGTGCTTCAGATGGGAGATGAATAGGTAAATGTTCGATCACATTAAAAAAACCTGGCGGAAATATTTTCTCTAATTTGCAAAGTAATATAGGAATGTCCACTTCAAGTTTACGTAAACGTTGCACTTTTAAAGTAGTCGAACAAAGCTTTTTGTAAAACATACTAAGCTCCGTTACTACCTTCCAAACTTTTAACGGCAGTAGTTCTTTGAACATTACGGGAAATAAATTTTTCATCATTATGTGACAGTCGTGACTTTTCATTCCGCTCAATCTACCATTTTTAAAGTCAACACATCTACGAAGATTTGATGATATCCCATCTTCGACCATATTTTCTATACGGGTCGTTGAAACTATTTCGTTAACGACACTTTCAGACTCTACAGAAGTATTTGCTACAACTTCTCCATGCCGATCCCAAACATAATATTCGGGTGCGAAACCGTGTTTGCACAAATGAACTTTCACAATATCTAGTAACAAATACTTCAAATGCCTACACCTACTACACGGACAACGAATTTCTGGATCGTTTCCGTTATTACTTAAAGTGAATTCAACAAACACGTTTATACCATTATAAAAATCTTCTTTTATTGAGCCCCTCAGTCCTTTTCTTTGGTACATCCATCTCCTCCGATCAACAAAATAATCAATCATTTTTCCTATTTGACAAAATGAGAAGTTCAAAATTTAATATTTATTTTGAAGAATACAAATTCGAAAAAGATTATTTTCATGGTCGTATAATATTTTGAATTTAAAGAACAGCTTCACAAATTTAAAAATATTTTCAAATAGGGCACATTTTATTTTTTAACGTAACGATTTAAAAATATATATAATTTTTTTTTCATTGGTCAGGCATCCTACTTCCCATTACAAACACAGTAAGCATTTACATTTCGTATATTACTTCGTCTCAAACGATTCAACAAAATTTCGGCAGCATTTCCCTTTTGTTTCCTGCATTGTACACAAATGCGTGTACGTAGGAAACAAAAAAGAAAAGTTAGGCCGAAATTTTATGAACCGTTTGAGACGAAGTAGTATACAAAATGTAAATGCTTACTGTGTTCATAACTTGTCCAATACAGGGACAAATCCGACAAACATTGTACCAGATGAATATAAATGGTCGTTTTTCGAAAAGAACGACTATTTATACAACAATCATGTACAACACTCGTCAGACGGGGCCAAAAACTCTCTAAGGGACATTTGTCAGTTACATGCGCGCATTTTACAAAAAAATACAGTTTTACTCAATGTTCACATTTACAAAAATATATATTAATTTAACACATTTATTCAACGTATTACATCAACTTAAGCCTGTTTTAACATTTTTGTTATTTTTCAATACACACAATATAATTTAGAGTAATGCATTTTTTTTGTTTCATAAGTAAATACGCGCACAATATAATACTCCTAGTTCATTCAATCAATTTATCTTATTCCAAATAACGTATACAATCGTCGAGTCAAGGCATACACAACAATTTATATATACATGAACAACTACAAATTATACGTATTTTTCACAATTTCACGATAAAAGATGAAATCGGTATACCATGTGATGCTATAAACTGTTATTACGCTATTGGAAACAATTGCAATCACTAATTCGTTCTAATTTATCAATTTATGCAAATCCAGAATTAGAATAAAAACTGAATTTTTCACAAAAATAAGAGATTATACCTGAGATTAAGAGTAACGGAGGTTGATTAGAGAGTCTTGGAAGATCCGGAAGCTAGAAATTAGGGATTGGAAGTTTGGAGGTTGGATTTGAGGGTGTTTTGGGGGAATTTTCGTATGAAGAGGAGGGGGAAGAAGGCTCTCGGTTGGAGGTATAATCGCAAATTTCCGACGGCTTCCGACGGCCGCCGACGGTCCGTCGGAAGCCGTCAGAAATTTACCGTCGGAAGCCGTCGCCCCATGCTGTCGGTTTCAAGCCCTTTTCTAGTAGTGATTGGATTTATAGCAGGAATTTCGCAATTCTGCATGCCATAATTATACTATATATTATAATACAAAATCTGTGATGCAACTCATGAGAACGCTTGTCAACATAGAGTTGGTAGCTTTGTCTAGAAATGGCATGTAAATATTTGTCACAACTTCATTAAGTCTTGGTGATAACTGAGGGGACTACCAATTTTGATTAGAGGGACTAATTTATTTAATACTAAAATTTGAGTTTTGATATGGAAAAATTGATTATTATGTTACATTGTTTCAGAGAAGGCAACATCTATTTTTTTTCAGAAACTTGAATGGATTTTGTTGTATCGTTTATTCTTCATCATTTTTTGCCCTTGTCCACAACGGTGATGCTTTTATGTCACCTAAATCTTACTTCTACAGTGTCATGGGAAATATTATTGAGCAGTACATGCGAATAAAATGTGAATGTAAATTGGGTAGTAGTTCTGCACACTTAGGAAACTACTGAAAATGGAAGTTGTCTTTAAAATAACTAAATTAGTTTTTTGCACTTTATTTTTTCCTCCTTCATGACAGGTACCCTTTGGAGCTTAGAAAGGAAACAAGTCTGACAACTTTCCGGTTTAATTCAAGTTGGCCTACATTTACAATCCTTATTATAATTGATTTTACACATTTTCAATTACTTTCAGTTTTTTTTAAAATGCAGTTAATTTTTCATCAAATTATTAATAAAGAAAAAAAATTAACAAATATTTTTTTCATTCATATCAAATAACACAACGGTCGGTTTCCCCACCGTTGTACGGTTATACTAGTTTACATTATTATTTTTTTGTTGTCCATTTATTAAGGATCGTTCAATTTTTGTTTGTTTCAATAAATTATTTTTTGAATTGAATAGTTTAAAAATCAACGTTCATATTTTGTCCTCAAATATAGGCACGGAAAAATAGCAAATTCATTGTATAGGTAGGAATAACAGCTTGTTCACTTATTTTGTATTAAAATGGTAGTAAAATATTTCAGACTGTGAGTAGAATCGAGCAAGAAAGAAATTATCTAAAATTTAGTGTGGAAGATTTGAAATCATGATCCAACTTGCACTCTAAGGTTCCTTTAAAAGTGCCTTGGATCCCGAATTCAAATCATATGGCTGTTTTTAAGGATTTTAATTCAAAAATTAATGCTTTTGGTTAGCTCATTCATAACATATAAAAGATGGTTTCGGTGCGACGAGTCTCTAAAATCAATAATCAATAATGGTTCAACAGAATGACAGAAATTGTTATAGATACAATGAATCTCTATTTTTTTTAATGTTAATTCAAAATCAAACGGGGTTGCTATTTTTTAACTGTACTTCATGACGAGCCCTTATTTTTTGAAATAACATCCCCTTTATTCTACATTATACCGATCAAAAATTAATGTTTTAGAATTAAATTAACAAAAGTTAATATCATCGAGCATTTATCTATAAAAAATACAACAAAAATTATGCATTTCTGAAAATGAAATGTGCATATATAGTTCATATTTTAGTGCACATTAAAATATGTAAATATGTTAATCATCAACAAAAGGTGAAATCAGACATAAGGTTATACATAACGAGAATAAGAAATGCAAATTGCATATTGATAAAGTTGAGGGTGTATCCTAAATGCAGTTATTTAATTTGATTATATAGCTTAACTCTTATACCAAATTTTGTTCGACATAAAGTAAGATTTTAGTTTAATTTTTTGTTGTGTGTCGTTATATTGTGATATAAGTAATGTACTTTAAACGCATTACATATACAAGTAAAAATACATAGAAAGTGTTTAGTCGATTACAATTGCGAATGTGTTGTAAAAATACACGTCCTTCAATGTTTCTAACAAGTTATTTTAAGAATGAGATATCCATACATCTATTGAGACTAGTGTACATAATATTTTCCGTACGATGGATGATAACTTACTGATGATCGTTGGAGGCACTAAGGGGTTACATGCTTATAGTTATTTGAACCAATTACCAAATAACTCATCGAGAGTTCTTATTAGGTTAATCAGATATAAGTCAAATAAAAGATCTCATATGATGTTGTGTTGTGCAGTAGTCTTGCAACATCCCGCCTTTTTGTACGTTTTAAGCAGACACACATGCCGACTCAAACCATACAGAAGGACGTATTGTTATTGGGGTGAATAAGAAAAAAACAGAGAAAAAAAAACAAAACAGAATCTCGCAGCGGAATGACAAAATATAATAATCAAATAACAGTTTATGAAGATGTATACAAAACATTTGATTATACTTATACAATACAAAATCAAAGTTACACATATCAGAGATAAATAAATAATAATGCAGCGGAACAGTATGAATGTAGTGGAATAAATATAGTAAATAATAGTAGTACAAATCTTCATCTTCGTCCTTCAGAAATAAGGTCTTCAAATCCTGAAATGCTCAGGCTGACCCGAGCGAATTGAAAAGACAAAACACTCGAGTCAGAACTAAAATATCTTATGTAAGTCAAATCAACAGTAAATAAATATGAGTGTAAACGGCGTCAGAGATGTTTACGGGGTTTGACATCTCCTATCCAGTGTCTAACGTGAGTGCAGTAATTTAAGAGATGTTCGGGATTCACATCTCCTAAGGATCCGTTAAACTATCTACTATGTTGTACAATACGCTATTATAATATGTCTACAGTAAGATAAACTATTAAAATAGCGTTAAGGTGTTACATTTTCCCCCTTAACACATTTTTATTTCCCATAGTCTATACAGTACCGTAATCCCGCCTGTACTGGACGTCGTCAGAGGGCATTCCATAGGTATGGTACAAACCAAACTCATAGAAGGCGCGCTAGGGTAGGTGACACGACACAACTAGGCAATGCCAGGGTAAATATACCAATTACACTTCCGGACCGGTGGTAATGCATAGCAGCTACTACCGCCCACCTCGGAACACACTCCCGAATCAAAAAATCGAGGGTGGCCACCAAATAAATCGCAAAGTCAGAATATAGTATCGATGGAATGTGCCCGATCGAAGGAATGACCTAACTTAGCCCGTCAATTGCTCCTGTTTTAGCCACCTTAAGCTAACTCATAGGAGTCAGGTCCACGTATATACCTTTAGGATCGTCGCCACCATCCTACTTCATTCTGGAATCTCCACCACGTACACAGTTGTCAAAGTGGTTTTCGGTATTGGCAATCCGATCTCGGTCTCTTTAACAACCAATCGCTTATTACACACCGGATTCTTTTACATTTCCAAAATCATTTCATAATTGATATCAAAATATCATATTCAATTCAAATTATATCATTTTCTAAATCATTACTTACTTTCGAAATCATATTCACCTTTGAAATCATATCACATTTGAAATCGTAGTTCAAAATTATATTTCCTTTCAAAAGTCATATTTCCAAAATAGGCTAAACTCTCATTTCAAAATATCATATTAAACCAAATATGTTATTTAGATCCCAACTTAGGTTATAATGTCACTTAACCACATTCGCTTTAAAAATCGAGAATTTGAATATAAACCCATCCATTTTACTTAGTTTGGAATTTAGAAGAAAATAGTTTAAATAGTTATAAATAGTTAATATAGATTTAAAATAGATTAAATTGCTTTAAAATAGATTAATTAGATTTAAAATAAGTTAAAACAGGTTAATTAGTTTAAATAAATTAAATGGTTTAAAATATGTTAAAATGATTTAATATAATTAATACAGATTAAAATAGTTTAATGCTTTGAAAACTTAATTATTAGAAATTTTGAAATAATATATATATATATATATTAAATAGTTTGTATTAAAACTTGAATTTGGAATTAATATCAATTTAAACTATTCATTTCATTTCAACACATTTGGGCCAATTTCAATTTCCGAGTCAACAAACCAAATTCCAAATCTTTCAATTTAACGTTTCAATAAACTATTGAATTTCATATCGTTTCAATCCATGATCAAATATCAATTCGGATTACTCCAATTTCAAAATATTTCAAAGTATTTTCAAACAACGTCAATAACTTAATTTCGATAGAATTTCATTTATACTTAAAAGTTTAACTTTAACTTCCAATTTAATTTCTTAAAGCAAATCCTTTTAAACCATTTCACATTTCATCATAAACTTGATTTTCCAATAATACTTCAATTTACATAAATCAAATTTTATTTCAAAATATCATTTAATTAAATTCGAAAATTTAGGATTTTAAAATCATTTAATTTAACCAATCCGGTATCCGTATATAATTCTCTACCCTAGGGTTAAGTGATATGGGTATTTATCATTTCAATCCGCAATTTAAATGTTACGGTTATATATCATTTTATTCCGCAATACCGAAAATATGAAATCCATAAAATCGCTCGAGTCTATCATTTCAACCCATAACGATTTTTCCTTAATCTATTCATCATTCGGGTATGTATCATTTCAACCCATAGTAAACTTGCAGTTTATAACGATATAAAACAAAACATCCATTCATCCAATATCAACAATCAACATCCATTTCAAACATCATCTAAATCAATCAATAAATATCAATATAGAACTGATAATCAATAACATGTATTTAACTGGCAATTTATATTCAATAATAATTAAATAACGATTAATTCAAATAAATTCAAATTAACGGAGTTGATGATTTAAAATATACTAAACAGTCATAAATAAATTTCTAATCACATCAAAAATTTAATTTAACAAACATAAGAAATTTTAGAAGTTGTGGATGGGTTCAAACACTCACCTTTGAATTTAAATTCAAAATAAGCCCAAAATTTGAACAGTCTCAAAATTTGTTCAAACTAGCATTAAAATATTCGGAATTTTGATACGATCCAAGCGAAGAAAACCGCGCATGAAACAGACCTCGTATGAGAAAGTTATGCGTGTTAGAACGATTAAAAATCAAATTTAAATAAAAATGAATAAAATATTGGTTTATCTTTACACGTCACCATACCTGCTTCCATACAGTAAAACCCTAACGCAGGTTCAAGCTCGAACATGAGCCGTCTCCGATCATCGCAGTCGACACCTTACACCCACGATCGCTGCCTAGCCTCGATAACCACACGCGCCTCGCCCGCGTCCAGTCGCGGCTGATGGCGCCTCCATCAGACGAATCACGCCTTTCTCTGGCCGTTTGATCGGCGTCAAACAATAGCAACCACCGGAAAATATAAACCCTAATCCAATTATTGCGAGTAATCCGACCATTGAAACGACGAACCACAAGCACCGATGAGCTGCGTGCGACGGTCTCCACAGCCTAGTACCATTCAATCGACGATCGATTGCAGTCGATCGTGATGAAATCAACGGTCGAGAATTGATCATCGAATTCTGGGCACACGGGAACCCAGATCGAAAAACAAACTACAAATCTGACTTGCGCTCGTCGAGAGCTTTAAATCGATATATAATTCGATATATTTTGAGGAGTTATAATTTTTGATTTGGAATTTGATTTGAAATTGGACGAAGAATTTGTTTGTCTGCCATTGGAATGAGGAGTTGAGAAGAAATGTACGTACAGACCAATGAGAATAGAAACAATCTAGGGTTTATAACGAGGTATTTATAGGCATATCAGAAAATAGAGAGAACGGATCAGATTTGATTTGGGGTTTGAACGATAAACGACCCAAAAAGCCCGTTCTGTCACCGGAGCGAAAATGGGTCATCCCATATATCAAAATAGATGTTTTCAAAAATTTTAAATCCAATGGAACAGGTTTCAAATCCTAATTCCATCGTACAAAGAAGTTATGATAAAATCAGCTTATTTCAAATTGATTTCAATTGAGTTGATTTCTAGGCGTTTCGAGCCCGTAAGATCAAACGACAAGTCCGATCGTTACGAAACTTGAAATCTTACAATAATTCACTGTTATGGATCCAATGAAACTAGTTTCGTCGAAATCCGAGTTAGTGGCCAAAATGGCTATATTTCAGTTAATTAAATAAATTAATATTAATTTAATTAAATCACTTTTCGATTCAATATTTAATAATTTACAATTTCTATCATTTTTTATTTCTTAATCACTTATAATAATTTAAACAAATTTAGATGTCAATTTAAAGTTGATTAATCCATCAATTCCAGTGTTTAATTTCAATTTCATTAAATTCAGAAATTATAAATTAAAATTCCAAAATCCACTTATTAAATTTTTAATCATTGTTATTCAAGTCTTTCATTACAATAAGGGTATAACTAACATTGGTTTATCTCTTAGCACATTAATGTTTCCCAATTTCATCTTAATTTCAATTAACGTAATATTTAAATATTTAATTTCATTTATTTGCAATTAATCCAATTATTATAATTTGAATTCCAATAAATTAATAAATCTTGATTTCCATTCTTTTTATTCCCAATTATCATATTATGAATAAAATTAAAGTTATTTCCAAATATTAACTTAATTTACATTAACATAATATTTAATTACATTTATTGAAATTTATTTCCAATTTTAAATTAACAGGCTAAATAAATAGGTAATATACAATAATTGTTACCGTTAACTTTTAATTACACTTATAAGTTATTATTAACAAACAAATGTCACAATTGCTTACATAACACTGTTTTTTACCCAATTATCATTAATTATATACTGATTCATCAATTAGTTCAATATCTCACTTGTTTCCTTATATTCAATTTATAGCAAAGTATAACATTTAAATTTATTTTCATTAATTATTAACTTTAATTAACATTGTTTACCTTGCATTCTAGTTATTATTTCATTAATATAATTCACAAATTTTTATTTCTTTCAGTATTTAATTACACAATCATATTAAATTAACAAATTTAATGGTCGAAAATTACGGGTCGTTACAAGTCTTTTGACTTAAGAGTATGATGGATCGTAGGTGTCTAAACTATACATTAATTATGGTCAAACACATGACAACAGTGATTGCATTATGTCTGTAGTTTGGTACAAGTTAAATTAATATAAGTGAAATACCACTCAAGAGAGAATCATTTGCTTTGATGTAGAAGGTTAGTATCACCGTAATTGGCTAATACCCTAAAGTTAATATCTTTGGACAAAGTAAATCGGCCAATTGCTAATGTTATCGGATTAAAGAAAGGGTCTTAATGTTGCACTTCACAATTAATTGTGCGAATCATTTAGAATTTTGACCATTGTCCGAGCTATAGAATTTTAAGTGACATAGTGATGATAAAGAGAAAATATGCACAGTAGATCGTTGCTTATGGGTATAACTTAAACGATTAGAAATAAGGTTTCACCAAGGGAATCTGTAAGCAATTGAACTTGTGTTCACTACTGTACTTCAACAAAGTCCATATAAGGTTTAATATTTAATAAGTTAAATATTAGTGAGGCGCGAGTTCATACCTAGGAGTCACATAACCGTCGCTTTGCGTTCATCAGAATTCAACAAAATAAATTTTTTATAATTCTTATAAATTATCGTGGAGAAAATTAATATAAATATTGTATTAATTTAATAATTATTAGATGGCCTTGAAATCATTTAATTGGATATATTACTGTTATGTAGTTAACTGATTATTTTGTAGGCTAATATAATAATTTAAATAGTAATTGATATTGTAAAATAAAATGAAAAGAGTACGTTAGAAGTGAATCTATAGGAGCCGGTCACTATAAGAGATGGAGGGATGAGAATTTTCAAATAATAAATTGAAAGAAGTTACCATATAGTCTCTTTGTTAGCTTAACTCTTGATTTTTCTTCTTCCCATGCTCACACTATAATAGAGGTTCCTTTCATTCATTTTACTCATAAGAAAAACATAAAGAAAAGTTCATTGTTGGTGTGATTTTTCATCACTACCAACATCCCAATGTTTCTAAGACACACTCTGAAAGTAGAAGTGAAAAAGAGAAAGTTGACTGAAGGCAAGGTGCTTAAGTCGAAAGTAGTAAGAAAGAAAAGTGCTTAGTAAGGACACAATGATTTATAGTGGTACAAGAGCCTTGTTCATAAGTCCAATGTTGAGAAGCTCTTGTTACTTAGTCAATAAACCGAAGTTGGCTTTACAAGTTCTGAATGACTATATCCATCATTAATGAGTTTACTCTAAGAGCTTAATTCTCAAAGTTAAAAATGATTTCTTTATCGGTCAATAAGCTGCTAGATCACAACTCGAATCCGAACCAGAATCCCATACATGGGGATTTGTGTCTTGTATTTATAAATATGTTGTTGCTTTACCATTAGAGGAGAGCTCTCTCTTAGATTGCGGACATGGACCGACTATAGGCTAAGATTTGAACACATGTCATCATCGAGTTGCTTGTAGATTGACGTTGATAGATTGAGAGAGTTAGTAGTATGCCATAGGGGCAACTAAGTAATTTGTTACGTAGATCTAACTTTTAATAAATTTTAGTTGTAATAAAGGTGTTTTTTCCTTATATATACGTTGTTATATTGTGACATAATTAATTGAGTAAGTAATTTAAAGCGTATAATTAAGAAAATCCTTAAATAAAATGTTATATGATTGTAGTTGCAAATATTTACAACCGTGAATAATTAGTAACACTGTTAAGTCACATTTTTTTTAAATATTCCTGGTCAAGATGTTTCGAGAAAGGATATCGATACATCCGTTGAGACTATAGTATGTAACTCTCTCCAAACGTTAGGCATCGTATTACTCATGACTTCCAGGGGCATCAAGGGGTTACATAATCATAGTTATTGGATAATTATGGAATGACTCATCCGAGAGTTTCTTTTTAGTTGATAACAACTAGGTCAAACAGGAAATTTCAATGTGATGATGTTATGCAATTCCCTTGACCTAGAGACACTACAAGAAAACCTAATACTAACAGCAATGACAGTCAGTGTTTTTATGCCGAGTGCTGTGATACTTATTTTTTTCCTAAATATAAATATAATAGACACTGTGTAATATAACCGTAGTTGCTTAAACGGGAAAAATAATAAGGCACAAAATTTATTTCCTATCCCTCCAAAATTGTATCGATCCCTTTTGATTTTTTCTCTCCCAAAAATACGATAACTTTTCTTTGCCTAATCCAGAACCCTAAATCATTTACAATTTTCTCCTTTAGAAACCCTAATTTGAAGAGCTTAATTCCTTTGAAAACCTTAAATATCTTCGATATCTCATAATTATGGTTTGCTAGTTTTCATGGAATTGAGGTTCATCAAGGTTAGGCTCATCGGGTTTTCTCAAATTCCTCTGATCGCATCACCTATTTGTAAGTGCGACTAATCCCCTTCCCTAAAAATCAAAGAAACCATAAAGTCTTAATTTAAGATGGCTCATCATGTTTTTCTGATTTTATCATGTAATTTGATTTCATAAAGAAATCCCAAACCCCTCTTTTATTTTAAATTGTCTCAACGAATATTTTGGACTGATTTTGTAGAAAGTGGATGTGATTTTTCTAAACTGTAAATACATTTTAGGTGAAGAAGGTGATTTCTATTACTGTATTGAAATTTGTAAATAAATAAAGATTTGAGCATTTGGACAATTAATGGTGGCATCTTATAAATATTCTATAAAATAGGATTATGTATGGTTTTAAGAAGCTAATGTATTAGCTTTAATAATTATTTTAATTTTGGATCAAAACAAAGTAAATTTAAATGCTTTTAGTCCAATCTTATTACAAGGAACATAAGGTTTATTTATATAAGGATAAAGGAAACAAAAAGTAATATTCTACTAAAAAAATATCCACTAGCAGCCTTGCCTTTGACAATTTCCAATAATCACTCTTTGAGTCATGGTGAGAAACCACTTCCTTTTTGTATGTTTTTACTTCTTGAATGCCACAAACTAGCATAAAAGAAATAATCTATTACGATACTACAATTGTTTGGTTAAAATTCAAATTTTTTTGCTTCAAATTAACAAAATTCCACCAATAGAACTTTATTCCAAACTACTCAACCAACCATCATTGTAACAACCCAAATTCCAGTGGGTCCAGATTTTTCGCAAAAATGCTAAAACCCAAGCCCACTGAAACCCGAGTTAGGAATCTGGTATCCTGTAAATAGGCAAAGACAAATATATCAGAGCTCGGTTAAATATGGAATTGACTAAAATATAATAGTAAGTAAATACTCACCTAAATGATAACACTTTCTAAGCAAGTGTCATAAAGCTGAGAAGTCTTTACCATCTACCTAACATGTAGGATGTTATGAGGAGGAGGTCAGAACAAAAGTTCTGGTGAATGAATAAATTATATACTTCTAGGCTTAATTCTATATATATCGTTCTATTTCCATTTACTCTTATATTAGGTTCATTAGGTTACAATACTCCCGCCTCTGTTCGTGAACCGTGTCCATCTACTCCATAGTAGATTAAAACCTAATAACTAATATATACATATATGTAGCTATATGCCCAATGACCATATTGGTCCTAGGTACCACCCATGGTACCTTCTATATCCTCCTCGAAAAGGGCTCCATCATCTTGCTTCGAGAGCGTTCCTAACTACATCTGTAAAGGACTGCTTCATAAGGCCTACAATACAGATGCTCCATCGTCTTGCTCTGTAGCTATATCTATAAAGGACTGCTTTGTAAGGCATACAATACAGATACTCCATCGTCTTGCTCCGCGAGCGTTCCGTAGCTACATCTGTAAAGGACTACTTCGTAAGGCTACAATACAGATGCTCCACTACTTACTATGAAATCATAAATCGCGTCCGCACTAGTCTATGCCAGTGCTCAGACATCCATAATGTACCACATAGTGCGTACATTGAGGACTATGTAATCATTTTGTCTACTATCTGAGTCCCGCCAACAAGGTTTACCTTGTACAGAATTCAGTTGGGGATTTTCTATATCTGTAAAGGACTGCTTCGTTAGGCCTACAATACATATATTCTAGTTGGTCTGTCTCTTTTTCATCGTGGCTATGGCCCCATGCAGCCACCCCTCAACTAACCGAAAGACTTCTAAAGAGTTAAGTGGTCATGCCCTACTGCAAACAATCTAACATCCAAATGGCGGTGCCCCTCATTCAATGTCTCGATAGTGAAAGAATCATTGGCTTGTTGGTTTAACTCTAGTCTTTTCCGAAATCGCTCTTGGACTTGATGCTGGCCGATATCCGCATGCGACTATCCTTAAACTTACTTGCAAGTACTGGACATACGAATACCCTACTCCTAACACCAAGCCTTTCTGACTGTCTACAAAGGTCTGCTTCATTAGGCCTATAATGCAAATGCAGTCAAGACATACTCTCTTGATGGAACATCTACAGACCTGCCTCTGGAGGTGCAGCTTCGTTAGGCCTACCCAGAGGGCCATCCTAGAGTATCTTCATGTCCCGTTGAAGTCTCGTACTTTCTTGAAGCCCAAAAATACTAAGTTGGATGTGCTTCTCCATTTCTTAAATCCATGATGAACTGCTTCGTTAGACGCTTCATCCTTTGGGCTGCTCCAAACGCATCTCAATTCTTTTATTAGACCCTAAGTCTAATTTTTTAAGTTGCATTTGGTTTACTTTCTTATTCTGTTGGCTACTTATTTACCCTAATTAGCATATTTTTGCCCTCGTCTCACCTTTATCTATTGTGATATTTCCATTATTTAATAGAGAATGCTGTTGGTATGAGCCACATTCATTATCTTGCTTATTTAACTTATTATAAATCTTAAGTTCATTAAAATAAGGCTCTTTTATCATTCTTGCTTTATTTGCTTATTGACTTAATATAAATTATTTAAATAAGCTTCTACCATTATTATTGCTCATTAATTTATTCAAAGTCTCAAAATAAGCTTTTCCCTTCTTATTACTTAATTATAACCTATGTTATAATTCTACCTGTAATTGTCATTTTCTCTTCTTTTATAGTCCGTACATAATTCCAACATTTCTTTTTCTGTTCTAATCTGCCTTCTTTTATTATGATATAGAATATTCTTTTATTCTCTTATATTAAATAATTCACTTATCATAATAACTATCTTCTTAAATAGTTTGCGCAGTGAATGCAGACCTAGGTTCGTTATCGTTTACAGCTTCAAGTTCTTATCTAATAATTTACTTGATTCATGTCATACTTTGCTTTATTATCTTCTATTCTAGGAAGTAACTCTATTTTATCTGGTTGGTTATGAAAACTATATTTAAAAATACATTTCCATATTTTAATTTTAATATTAAATAATACTATAAAAAATAATCCGTAACTGCTAGATATTTCTTTTACTATTTTGAAATAGTGTAAAATACAGTGGTTTCTCTATTTTACACTAATTCTCATTTTCTTTCTTTTATTCTAGCAGTTACGTTCATTGTTGTCTTTTAAATATTAAATTATAGAAATGTATCATATTTTCTAAACCAACCAATTAACCTTTTAGTTACTCCCAAATCCAGTTATTAGATTAATTAATTTTTCTCATTTTAACGTAATTTATTATAGTAATTCAATTCCTCAAACTTTTATTACTTTACATCTTATTTCCTTTATTTTACTATTCTTAATTATTTAATCCTTATTCACGTTTAATCTATTCTAATCCATACGCGAAGAAAGAGGAGAAAACAGAAGAAGAATGACGCTTGCATATAAATCCAAAACGTAGAAACAGATGTAAATAAATACTAATACTGTAAATTCCTTATAGTTCAGCATAACTTAATTAATAGGATTAATTATTGAATAAAATTATCTAAACGGGAATTTAACGATAATATATCTTAAACTTAAAAGATATATAAATAAATCCACTCACATTGCTAGCTTTCCAAAGCTTCCTGTTTTTATTTCAGATCTCTCCCTAACATCTATATTCACCTACCTGTAATCCATATTTGGAATTACAAACGATATATTTACAGATCTATAATATTTGAAAGAGAAAAGGAAGAGTTTTGGATTAGAAATAGCAAATAAAACTCAGATCTAGGGTTTTACCTTTGACATAGCCTTCTGATTTGAACCAATTCCTAATTCCCTAATTAATTCTATTCTATTTCTATTTAGATCTAAATTCTTGTGAATTAGATCTAAAATTTTGTTATTAAGAAAGTGTAGAAGAGATTAAAAAAATGGCAGAGCTTCTGTAGGCAAGAGAAAAATAATGAGAATAAAAAATGAGGCTCTGCACCTATATTTATAGTGGTTCAAATCAGTGCTAACCATTAGATATAAAACCCTAAAATCTAAAGTGTACACTCAGTCTATGGACATTAAATTAATATGTTTTCTTCGGCGTTTGTTTTTATTTCAAATTGATTCTCCAACAATATTTTCATTAATCACTTTCCCCTTCTCTCTTGCAATCTATGGAAACATGTATTTTTAATTGTGACGTTTCTTTTAAATAAAATTCCCTATTAATCACGCACTATGATTTCTTAACAAATTAATATGCCAATCAACACCATATTAATTCGTCACATATATGCATATTAATTTATTTTATTCGCATAATTATTGCATGCATATATTCTACAATTGAATTTTGAATCACAATCTTAATTATATATGTTACCCTAAGTCTCCATGTTTATTAATTGACAATTGATTACTTGCATAAATTACTCTTCCTTCATTTCATTCTCTTGCACTAACATATATGCTTCTAATCATATCAATTAGTTGCTACAATATATGTTCCCTTTCTTGTCAGTTCTTGTTAATTAATCACCTCTACTAATTAATTGAATATTAATTTATCTTTTAAGCAAACACCGTCAATTAATCTTCCCTGTCAGTTGATTTTATATAAGTTCACTCTCTAATTTATTTGTTACACAAATATATATGTATTCCAAATAATATTAATTAGTTGCCCCATTTACAAACATTTCTTTGTTTTAAAATTTCAAACGTATATAACTTAATTAAATTATTTGCATATATAATTGTAATTTAACGCGGGGTGTTACAGTCATCGTGATATAGAGTGATATTATCTCATTGTTAGTTTTAAAATGGGACACTTATTGTTATTTTAGCAAACCAACTATAAGAAAGAACTATCCATGAATATTTCATGTTGTTTAAATGCGTTAGATTCTAGCATATGTTTATTATTTTGTCTTCCCTATGCACTACTGATTTTTCATTGTTTACTTTAAAAACCATTTTGGATACATGTGATGAGTTTTTTAGACCATGTTTTTTAATTTCTAAATAACATAATTTACAATATTTTAGTAGCTCCCCCTGTCTTTGATATGAACTTCAAAGTTTAAGCTCACAATCTTAATTATACCATTGTACCATTTTTCAAGAATAAAGTTTACCCTGCACCTTCTTTTGCGTCCAAATGTAGATCATTTGCTAATGATTTGTAAATCTTTCGGAACTGAATCGTCAATTAGGAATGAGGTGCTGAAGGCAGTGGTTGCACAGTCTAGTGAAAATAAACTACTAACTAAGAGGCCATATTGTCTGCATTGGTGAGGAAGAGCTCGATCAAGAGGGCTGTGGATTTCAATATTGTCCTGGATGCTGTGGCCATTACTCATTTGAGCTATGGTGGTGAATTTAGCATTGCAGTTGAGAAGAAACAAGTTTCACAACAGAAGGAAGAGGTAATCCTTTTGTGATGGATGACTTTTCTTTTTTTCTTTTCTTTTTGGTGAGAAATTATAGGTTTATGTTGGGTGTGTGTTAATAATATTGGGAATTTCAGAAGCAGGCTAATAAGGTTTTATGTTTGTTTATGTTGTGTAAAATTGTAGATAAAGGAGAGATCAATTGGAAGAACATTCGTTAAAACACTTCTATTTCTCTTCTTAGGCTATTGGTAAATTTAGTTGTTAGTTTATTTACGCTTTTGATCTTTTAACTACATTATTTTGATAATCTCTTGATTCATGGCTTTTGGTTCAAAATGTCGTTGACCTTTTATGCTGACTGCGTAACGAAGCATAAACTTGGCAAATGCTATAATTATGAAAATATGTTGTGACAACCCGGATTTTAATGTCTATTTATCGGGTGATTAACTGATGTAATTATTGGAATATTAGTTTTGATTAGTCGAACAAATAAATTTCTGATATTCAAAATATCTGAATATATATATAAATTGATTTAAAAACTATATTCAAACTTAAGTTATAACATATATGGACCGGTTTAAAAACTATATTAGATATTGGATTATAAAATCTCTGGGAATGATAAATCCTATAGAAAAGAAAAATAAACTTTTTGTATAGGTAAACTTTACCATTTAAATTCAATATAAAAATATCCATAAATAGATATGTATATAACCATACATATAAGTAAAGGAAAATATATATATATATGGATATAAATATAAGTGTGCATGATGATAACCAAATATAAATGCATATGGAAATATATATATATATATATATATATATGAATCCCATAAATTAGAATTAAAGAAAATGTTCAAATATATTTATATATATGTAGACAAACATATAGACAAGTCTTATGATGTTCAAATAAAAGTATACATAAGTAAATATATGAAGAATGTGTATAAAATAATGATAGGAATATGCATAAGTAAGTATATATGTGGAACATATAAATGTATATAACATGGGTGTATTTAAAAATATATAGAAATATATAAGTATACTTATATGTATATAAGTTATATAAAATAGTGACGGTGGAAAATGTAAATATATAGTGAGTAAACATTTACATAAAAGACTTAAGTAAATGAGGTTGTTGCATGTGAATTTCTGTGTTGGAAAGTGCTTTGCATGTGTATATATAAGTAAATCTATGTGTGTATGCATCGGATGGAAGTGTGCATGTTGGTTGCCTGAGTATTCCTCTGTTCATAAGTTCAGAGTTTAAAGTTTTATCAACAATTCAAATCTTCCCAACTACTCTTTGTCAGATTTTGGAATTCAAACAAGATGAGTTTAATTAATGATAGCACAACATACATCATTTCAGCCTCCAAACTGAAGAGGAAAAAAAAATCTCTGATCAATATACAAAAATCTACCCAGTACGATACACTTCCTGTACCTACAATACAAATCTGTACACACTATCTTTTATATATATATCATCCCCTAATTCATTTCGAGACATCAAAACTGAGTATTATAAAAAAATATAGCAAACCTGAAACTAGATCAACAACAGTTAAAATCAAACAAGTAAGAAGATCAAAGATCAAGGATCTGGAAACAAAACAGGACTGTGTTCTTGTTCAATCCAGAAGCTACTCTGTGTTCAATTACTTTTCAAGTGAGTAACAATTTTTTAAAAACTCAAGTTGCAAGTATATATCTGGGAAATGTGTATGTTGAAATTTCCTGTGTATATATGTTAATGTTTAAATGTATGTATGCCTGTATCATTTGAATGTCTCTGTTCTTGTTATTCCCAGACCCGGATTGCAAACAAAACCTTATCTCTTGATCTAATAACTATTAGAATTTTCAATATAAACAAATGCTGTCTGTTTAATCATGGACTAAGTTTTAAAAATTTATTTAAGTTAAAATAACTTGGTACTGTCTCTGAAAATCAAGATATCTGAACAAAGTTTTAAATAAGTAAATTTCAAACTTTTTAATTTATGAATTTAGGTGTGAAATCTGAATTCGTATGCTTAAACATGATTTGTAAAGCTAGAATCATAATTTTTTTGATGGAGTATGGAAGCAGTTTGGGTTTGTCGAAAATTCTTTGTTTTGGCGATCTCTGACGATTGCTTGGTTCGTTGAGGTCAGAATCTTGTCTGGTGATGGAAGAATGAGGGGCAGTTTGGGAAAAAATATTGTGATGGTGGTCAGTTGATCGTGGTGGCAGGGGCGAGCATTTTAAGTTCGTAAACCTAGTTTTGTTGAGGTTGTGTATTTTGTTTGGTTCGTCGTCTAAAGGCGATCGAGTGCGACGTGGTTCTGGGAAAGGGTAGCTAGGGGATGGACGAAGTCATGGCCGGAGTCACTGGTGTTCTGGTGATCAGCGATGGGAGTATGAGAGGTTTCAGTTTTGGCTCTATGGGTTCCAGGTTTTGGGTAGCAAGTTCGATTTTGATTTCGAGATGTTTGTGAGGTTCTGATGGTCGTTGTTTGATCTGAGGATGATCGACGACTTGCTCAAGGCAGTGGTGGTGATCGGAGAGGGTCGGAACCACCGTGCATATGCACGGTGCATTGTGTGAGTTTGGTGGTTTTTGGGTTGTTGTAGAGATTTGTACTCGAGTTTATCTCGAGTAGTTCGAGTGTTTGCTCGGAGTGATGGGGTGTTCGACTCGAAGTATTTTAGTGGGGGCTCGGGTAAATTGTTTATTGCCAGGTTTTTAAAACCTGTCTGTTTAAATTTTAAACCGAGAATAAAATGTAAAGCAAGATTTAAACAGAGTTTTAGATCAAAGTTTTAAGATATGGATTCAAATTTACTTTTGCATCCTAGTTTTAAAATAAATAAAGTTTCTAAAATTTAAATGTTTTAAACAACTTTGAAATGTTAAAGTATATTTACAAAGGATTGTTAATAGTTAATGAAGATCATTAACTTAAAATTATAAATAATTAATTAATGTGATTAATTTTAATAATTAATTATATTAATTAATTAAAGATAATTAATGGTGGAAATTGTTTAAGTATAATTACTTAATGAAAGTAATTAAGGGATTAATTACTTATTGTAATTAATTAGGTTTAATGTGATTAGTTTAAGTTAATTAATTAAGTTTAATTAATTTAAGATAATCACTGGATGATTGGTTAAAATTACTCAATGTAGTTAATGAAGAATAATTACTTGGTGAAGTAATTAAGATGGGTAATTACTGGTTATAATTAATTGAAGAATGGAAGCGATTGGGATTAAATTACTTTATGTAGTTAATATAAAGGATAATCACTTAGTGAAAGTAATTATCATTCCTAATTGTGATTAATCAAGGAGGATTAATTAGATGGATGATTATCGGATGATCAATTAATTGGTTTGTAATCAATTAATAAGCAGGATTAGAAATTTAAAGCAATTTATTTAATTCGATAATAGTTAATTAAATTAATTAGAGATGGTATGGTTAATTTATCTTGCTTATGAATGACTAAATGGTATTGTGTGCCTTAGATTAGTTGATATCTCTGGTAAGTGATGTATGATGTTATGTGATAATGTTGGGTTGAAACAGTGACACCCTGTATTTAAAGTTTGAATCATATTTCATTTGAATAACTTGGGTTAAGATGATAATGTATTCGAGGAAACTGGGATCGGGTATTAGTAATACCCGAACCCACTTCGATTGGTAACATACAATAATTCTTTATGGGTTGACTTGTGAAATCAATAGGCTGAAATGGAATAATTTAAATGACTGGACTATTTAAAACTAAATAAAGGTACTTAGGGATTGATTGTGGAAGTAAGTGTTGAGCATAACAAGTAATGAACTCGTAGTGAAGTACGAGTTACCCGGGTTTTCTTTATAGTTTGAATTTAGTATTTCATGTTATATGGGTTTACTCACGCTGGTTTCCAGCCTGACCCAGGTGTTACTTTGATGTAATGCTCGGGTTAGACCGAGTATTACAGATTTTCAGGTAAGGATGTTCTGGAGCTCAGGAGGCGAGCTGGATGGCAGGAACGTATAGAATGTTTCCGCTGTGATATATTTCTGTTTATCTGAGGCATATTTGATTCGTATATGTCCAGTGTTTGGGTATGAGAGTAACTCTGATGTATTATAAATGTATTTGACTGATACAGTATTCCTTGTAAACTGATATTATTTGATATTATATTTTGATCCGCTGCGATTTGTGAGAATCAGTGCTGTGTTTCTGTTTCTTCTTCTTCTATCTCTTTCTTCTTTACCTAACTATCTGGAATTTTCGAGATCGAAAATTTAAGGTCGTTACACTTGGTATCAAAGCCGAAGGTTAAGCGAGAACCTTGGCTCTGGTGGGTGTACTCATAAGGATAGGGTCAATAGTACCCTAGAATGATTTGAGTGTATATATATATATATGAGAGCATACTTGTTATTTTCATATATAAGGATTTTAAATGATTTTATATAAGAATATATTTTGATATATATAAAGCAATATTTCTTTCTAATAAATGTTAAGGAAATTGGTTGTTAAAAATTATTGGAATTAAATTAAGAGGTAATAGAAATACAACCAAATTGAAATTAAATAAAAATAAGTTTGAAATGGGTTCAAACAAAAATTAAAATCTTGAATTTGGAAAAAAAGTTTCAGAATAAGATAATAATGAATTGGTTTCCAGATATGATAATCTTGGTTATTATCATAAATGATTGTTGTGTTTAATAATAAAATGTGTATTAATGAGTAAGCAAAATGAAATGTTTTAGATAAGTATGACTTATAAATTGGGACTGATGATGATCTAGATTGTGAAGTTTTAAATCTAAGCCAGAAAAATTTGGAATTTGCTTCAAAGTGCTAAAAGAAATAATAATAAGTATTATTTGAATAAAAGGGACTTGTTGCAAGCAAGTGTTGTTTGGAAATTTAAAGGAATTTGTTTTGAATTAAAAACCAGAGGTGATTTAAAATTTAAGGATAACTTAGAGTGTAAAGGAAATAATAGGTATATATGAGGAATATTCATAATATCAAAGATGGTTTGAAATAAACTCTAAATGTTGAGTTTTAAATTTGGAATGAGATGTGATACCCAAGGCGATAAGTTTTTGAACTTATAAAGTTATTAATGTGAAGTTTAAAATTTGAAATGGGAATTCAAATTGGGTAAGGTTGTCTAGATTAAGTAGATTGAATTTAACTTTGGGAAAGTTAAATAAGTTAACAAACAACCTGAATTGGAAATTTCAAGATGAAATTGAGATTTAACTTGGGAAGTTAAATGGTTAATTTGAATTGGGAGTTTGTGTGATCTAAAAATGGGTTTGAGATCTGGAAATTGGAAATGGATGTTTTAAACATAATTTGGATGATGTCATCCTATTGTTATTAATAATCTTTAAAATTGTGAATTGGGTTTGTTTAAATGAATGAGAAATGAAGTGTGGTAATATATCCATTATTGAGATAAATAGGGAAATTAATCTTTAATTTGAAATTAAGGATATGGAATTACTTTGAACTGAACTATTTGAATTAATTGAATTTGTAAATTAAAATTGTTTTAAACTCTTATTTGAACTTTGAAATAAGTTAAGTAAAGATAATTTAAATGAAATTGGGACTCAGAATTAAATTGTTTAAAGATTTGGATTATTGATTTGAGAATAATGGTTAATTTGATTTAAGGGGTTAAATCAACTTTTGAAAATTTAACTCGAATTTATATAATTCGAGATGGTTTAAAATTGAGACTTAAATTGAATTAGTTCAAACTGAATTTGATTTGAATTAATGGGAATTGTGATTTAAGATGGATAAGTTTAAAATTCAAATGGAAAATTTGAATTGGATTAATTTGAAATAAAATTGAAGATTGAATGAGTTCAAATTCAAATGGGAATTGGGAGTAATTCATATAGAAATTGAATTGATTTGAAATTAGAGTGGATTCAATTTGAAATTAATTTGAATAATTTGAAATTATAATTAAAGTGAATATATTTAAAATCAAATGGAATTTGATTTGAATTTGGAAAGAAGTTGAGGTTATTTCAACTTGAATTGGGGATAAATCAAGTTCAAGGGAAATTGAAGTTATTCAAATTAGAAGTGAGTCAATTTAAATGGGTGTGGAAATTTAAATTGAATTGATGGGGAATTGAACAGTTTGACTTTGGACTATTTTCAAAATAAATTGTTTTAATATAAATCTATTTATCCAAACTATTTACTACACAACTTTTCTTTTTAAACCTAAAACTATCTTAAACTTGTTTTACAATTACTTTTGGAACTATTTAACTATTTTATAACTGTTTTATAAACTAATTACTATTTTTCTACTACTTTATAACTGATTACTGTTTTACAACTATTTTACAATTACTTAACTATTTTACAGTTTTTTACAGTTAATAATTATTTTTCAACTACTTATTTAATTTAAAAAATTTAAAGCTATTTTCTAAATATAAACTGGTCGGAGTTCAAACTGTTATTGATTAAATACCCAACTGAAATAAGAATTGATGTGATAATCCAAATGGGAATTAAGGAAAATGTGAATAAGTGAATAAAATCAAAGTGAGGATGAATAGAAAGGAAATTGATTTAACTGATAATCAATGAAGATAAATATGTAGGATGTACGTATATTATTCTATTCGCATAGTGGTTTGATCCAGATTCGAGCACAGAATTTCGAGATAATATTATCGATCGAGTTGGGATTTTTCGCTCGATTTTCGATGGCGAACCTGGATATGGTTTTTGATTGGTTCTAGATATTTTCTATCATATTTGTGACTATGCAAGGAGAATGACGGTTTCTGATCAAGAAACCAAATCTGAGTCCGCACTAGGAAGTCGGTTGGACGACACTAGTTCGGAAGAGAAATTGTGTGATCGAAGAGCGATCAGATTTATGTGGCGTATGAATGATATGTCTACATCGTACGGGTTTGAATAAAATTGATATTGAAAATTTGTGGATAAGAACTGGAAATGAATTTTGAAATTGAAAGTATATTTTGTGAAATATTTGATGAAGTAAAGTGGAAATTGGATATTTCTATGGTAAAAATTTGCTTTATGGAAGTAAGTAATTTGGTAAGTGACTTTATAGAGTAATCAAATTTGAATATTTGATTTGGAATAAACAAAGTTACGTATCTTTGTTATATATACGATAAAACTCCCCTTTTTGAATCTTTTGCCAGAAGAAAAGGGTTTTTGAAAGTATTTGAAGTATAAAAAGGGAATTTATACAAGTTTGAAGTGATCCAAAGATTTTTAAAGTTATATATATGTCTATATGTATATATATGTAAAGGATTTTATGAGAATGATTTTGAGGAAAGGTTTTTGGAACCTATGGATTTGAAAAGGCTTTTGATTTTGTGGAAAATCAAATTTGGAATTTGGAAAGCCTAGTCTGTGAATTGTCGATTTTGGGAATCGATTTTGTAAAGGAGCTTTATATGAAATTCATACTCGGTGTATGATTTGAAAAATACTATATGTGTATAGTATAAAGTGTAACGACCCCGAATTTATATAAATTTAAATTGATAATTAAATTAATTTTTGAATAAAAATTGTGGAATTAACTAATAAACTGATTTGAGTTTCCCCAAATTCCAATAGAATATATGTTAAATCGTTTAAATTTAAATATAGTATATATATGTGAATATGAGTGAATTTGAATATATATATATATTGAATTGAGTTTAAATCTTAGATAAATTAGATAAAAATATATAGACTTTGGACACAAGTATATAAATAAATAGTTTAAAATTTAGAAATCGATGGTTTATGTTAGGAAATAGATATATATACATGATAAATTATAAAAAGTTAAATTATAATAAAAATATAAAGTAAACAAATAATTGCTAAAATTTTAACAACAAAATAAAATATGGAAATTCATCTATATTATAAAATAAATAAATCATATAGTTCATACAATATAAAGTAAATCTTGATATCATATATCAATACAAAATAACAAGACAAAAGAAAAGAAAGTATATAAATATACTCAAGTATGAAACAAACCAAAGTATATATGTACATAAAGTATAAAAAACAAAAAAATATATATGAAGGCTTATAAAAGAAAATAAAATAAATACACAAATAATTTTAAACAATATGTTAAAAATAGTATTTCATTTATATTACAAAATAATAAGTATGTACACTTAAACAAACAAGAAATAAAACAAAAATTTATGTAAATGAACCTACAAAAAGAAGACAAAGGAAGACAGATAATATACATAAGTATGAAAACAAAACAAAGCAATATATATATATATATATATATATATATGTATGTATTAGCTTGTATAAGAAGAGCAAATATGGATAAGTATGACAATAAATATCTCTAGTACAATATGGATCATTTCAGCCCACCGAAGCAAGAAAATCTCTGACCTTGTATTGTACAAAAAAATAAAATATCATCTTGTATTGTACAAACAACATAATATCACCTGTACAACAATCTTCTTTATATCAGCCTTTCCTTTCATTTTCGTCCATCAAAGCCATGTAAAAACTGAAGTAAACATCATCCAACTTAAACAACAATTTAAATCAGAGAATCAAAGAAAAGAACTTCAACTTGCGAATTTCAAAGGCCTGTTTCAAAAAGAAGCTCTGTTTATTCTGGAATCAGGTGAGCAAACTAGCCTTAAATCTGTTACATGTCTTGATGAATACTTGAATTTATTATCTTCTTTGATATTGACAATTATGGAATATAAATCTGTCTCCATGTGTATGTATATATGTGATGCATGTCTGGAAAACAAACAAAGCTTGCCTCTGTTCAGGCATTCCAGGTTTTAAAACCTGTTTGAAATTTATAATCATTCCACCCAAACAATTTTAGGTTATGATTGCTGAATGAAGGTTGTTTATATGAGTACAACACCAATTTTAAAAATAAACTCAAGTGGAAATATGGATTAAATATCTTTAAATTTGAATATTACAGTCAAAGTCAGAATATGGGTTAAAATTGATTAAGCCAAATTTGATCTTTGATTTTAAAATCTGAAACGATGAGCAAAATGATGAATTTTGAGATAAATATCAAGATTTTTAGTTGAGTAATTTGGGTGAACTCGTGAGTTGAACGTGAAATGAGTTTCTGGCAATGCGGCGATCGCGTGGATTGTTGGTAGCGGGGTTGTAGCAGTAGGTTGCTGGGGGTCGGAGAGTTTGGGAAAAATAGTCAGATATTTTACTGATCGATGGAGTGATCTGTCGACGACATTTTAGGGTTTAATGGGCCAGTTTGGTCGACGAAGTTTAATGAAGGAATTTGCCGTCGATGGAGGATCGGACTTGACCAGACCTAGGGGGATTGATGTGTGAGGTTGTGTGGTAGCTCGGGGTTGACTGACGAGGTTGATGGTGGCCTAGATCATCAGCGTCAAGGGGAATTACTGGATGGTGGATGGGTTCCAGTGTTCAAACAGGTTACTCGATTTTGATCTACAGTGAAACTAGGGGATCGGGGTGCTCGAGTGAGTCGAGTGGATCATTGGTGATTGGTAGGTGTCGGCGACGATGATCAGAGTTGCTCCGATCGCGTGTACACGTGCACGTGCGGGTTTGTGTACCTGGGTGTTTCGAAGTGATTGGGGAAGAAGGTGATGTGCTCGAAGTCGATCTCGGGATTTCTATGATCTGGCTCGAGTTTTCTTTGGTAAGCAAATAAGGTTTCAAAAAAATAAGATAAAATGTTGAAATTTTAAAGGTAAAGCAAGTTTTAAAAATCAAGTTTTCAAATTTAAGTTATAAACAAGTTTTAAATAAGGTTTCAAAGATTTAATTTGAAAGTTGAAATGTTTTCAAAATTGTTTTGTTTTTAAATAATTATATATTGGGATAATTGTTTAATTAAAATCTTTATGTGTTTTCAAATGTAATTTGATGAATGTGATTTAGTAAGTAATTAAGATAAGTGGGTTATCTTAAGTTAATTAAGGCCTTGGGAAATCAAAGACTAATTAATTAGTTAATAATTAAAGGTTAATTAGTTAATAATTAAAGGTTAATTAGTTAATAATTAAAGGTTAATTAATTAATAATTAAAGGTTAATTAATTTATTATTAAAGGATAATTAATTAAAATGGTTTGTAATTAATTAATTAACCAGGATTAATAAATTATTAATAAGAAATTAATCTGATTTAAATAAATCAGATGATTAGATTGATCCTACTTATGGATGTTTGAATTATATTGGATGTTGAATTGTTTGATATTCCCAATGTCTGATGCTTCGTGATATATCTTGATCTGTGTCGTGATTAGTAATTTATTTATCTATGATATATATATATATATATATCTGTGATCTGTGAATGAAAGATAAGCATTATAGTTTATACCGCTTATCAAATATATTGTTGTATTGAATCTGTGATGGTTGAATGATGTTGCACTATTGTGTAAAACCCCTGAACTACACCATACACACACAATTATGGATTTCACTAGGAAATCGATTAAGTCACAGATTTTTAACAAGTTTAAAGATTGAATTCTTGAATCCAAAATAGTTTTTGGAATTGGAATTTGAAGCTTTTGAAAATGAGTTTAAAAATAAAAGTTATTTTAAATAACTTAATAAAACTTGAAATTTAAATCATTTGATTTAAATTTGAATTCAATATTTGAAATTGAATTCAATGACTTGGAAATTTTGGTCTAAAGGGTTACACAAGTTATAAAATGTGTTTATATGAATTTAAACCATTTTAAAAGTATGGTTTTGAGAATTTGAATTTAACCCAAGGACTTTAACTCGTATAAATGAATCAGATTTTCCAAAATGAAAACTATTTGTTTTCAAATAATAGAAGCTTTCATATAAGGAATAAATTTCCAATTTGTGTCAAAAGAATTTCAAGTTTGAAGTGAAAATGGTTTTCCGAGTTATGAATAAATCTTTGTGGAAGATTGTTGAACTTTTTGAAATTGGAAAGGTGTACCTTTTGTTTAAAAGGTCGAAATGGAATTGTTTTGAAAGCTATCAGTTAAATCTTTGTTTTAAAGATTGGACGAGTTAATCCCAATTGAAATGGAAATTGATTTGAAAATCTATGAATAGATCTTTGTGAAACTGGGTGAACTTTGTGAATTGAATCTTTTTGTGTAAAAGATTAAAATGGTAATGTGTTTAAACCATTTGAAGAATAGTTTTGGGTAATAAGTTGTGACTTAATCGAAATCCCAATATCCATATGTTTTTAAAATATTGCGCTCACCATTCGGTTTAGCCGGGAAAGGACTTTGTGTCATATAACCCATTCCGAATAGTGATACGATGTAAATGGATAGCATTTGAAGACCGGTGTTGAAGACCGGGTGTTTGCGAAAACGATAGGATAACCTATCGATTGTCTCTGCACTGAGTAGCTACGGTATAGAGATTTCCTAAGTGATGGGAAGTCTGATCGGGATTGTGAATACCCAGATTGCAAGGGCTTCTTAGGAAGTGCCTTCGGTTCTGTTCGAACCCGGAACAGACTTGTACGGTTGTATGTCTGACATTACACTTTGAGATGTAAAGCTGGTTTCTATCAAATACATTTCTGTTTGGTGGTGGAGATTTATTCTCTTAGCTTAACACCCTTCTCTTAGACGTACGAGCTCAGAGGTTATGTAGTTGATGGTTACTAGTGATACATTCCCAATTTGGTAATGTGGCATGCTAAGTGTTGCTGTGTGTTGCTGATCATTTGTTGATCAAAGCATGGCTTTCGTGTAAAGCGTAGCTTTGTGGACGAGACCGCATCAGGACCTCCCACCCCGGAAATGGTCGAAACAGGAAAAATGCGGCCAAGGTTTCAGGGGTAGCTCCCCTAGGGTATGTCAATTCCTTCTGGAAAAAGGTTTTATCATGGTATGGAGCCCAGATATTTACCTGTGTGGTTGCTCCAATCTCATTTACTCCGTGTGATTATTTCTTTGTGATCGAGATGTCTCGGATAAAGGTCGCAAATGACCGGGGTGGCATATCTCAGGTTTACTACTCGGGAAGGGGGTAACCGGCCTTGTGTTGGCAGAGAGCCAGGTGGTTCTCGGGGCGTCCCTCCAGAGGCGTTCCCATGTGGCATAGGAAGTTCCTTAGCCTGACCATTTGTTGGAAAATCCAAAGAAACAATATGAGCCTTGTACGGTTTTAGTTGTATAACCTGCTATGGAATGTGGTGGTAACCTGCTATTGAACATAGTAGCTATAGTAGGCATAAGTGCGAAATGCCTATGCTGGCTAAGATTAATATTATACTTTCGAAATGTTTTCCTCACTATGCACTAATAATAATATTTAAAAGATTTTGCATATCAAGCATGTTTGACTATCATAAGGAGAAATCTCCTCCAATTCTGCGTTTGCATTGTGTGTGTGGCGGGAGGCCTTATGGTAGTTTCATTTTCCAAAAAGCATTGCGGGTTTCAATGTTTAAAATTCTTTTGTTGTTTGTTTTAAAGATAAACTATTTTGTTTGCTCATACCAGTCCCATGACTGACCCGGAGTTTATTGTTCCCTTCCTAAACTCTGGGTGCCTACAATTTCCACACGGGCAGTCTAGAGTTGGGTTTTTTTTCTTCAGATAACCAGGTTTAGTAGATTATCTGGGACTAGTTCAGTTTTTTTGGAGTTCACGGACGACTAACGTTGCTTATCTTTGGGCATCGTGATGGAGATCAAATGCTTGGAGTTTAGAGCTTTAGCCTTGGAGTTTTAGATTAGAGTTGCAGTATTGGATTCTGTGAAGACTCATCACATATTGTGTCAAGTTCCGCTGCATTTTTGTTGTATTTTCTCTGATGTTGATGATTATCGTTGTACTAAATTGATGTATCAGATATTGTATCCATGTTGTATCAATGATATCATCTTTTATTTCCGTTGTGTTATCTATCATCAAATGTTGTTGCAAGCTCCCGCGATACGAATTTGATGTTGTTTGTCGGGCATCGAGTTCGGGTCGTGACATAAAGTGTTTTGAAGTGGCTCTGGGGAAAAAGGCGCTCCCTTGAAATGAACTTATTAGGAGTACCATAGGTTGGTACTGCCTTGAGCCTCAAAGGGGGAGGTTCTAAAGTTGATCCTGTGAGGAGTCCGGACAAAACTAGTTCCTGAGGATTATTGGGTAGCGAAAGTCGAGGGCGCAGATGCCTACAGAGGCATTTGGGTTATGCTGTGACGACAGTGTAACTCGATGTCACTGCGATCTACTGTAGACCATAGCGAAAGTCGTGTGTGCCGCTGAGAGCCAACAGTCTACGTTTGATTTTATATCGGTAGACTGCGACACTATGGTAACATAGCGAAAGTCGTGTGTGCCGCTGAGAGCAAACAATCTACGTTTGATTTTATATCGGTAGACTGCGACCTATGTAAGAGTGGAGAAGTTTCATTTTTGACAGCGAAAATCGAGGGCGCTGATGCCTACAGTTACATGGACTTTTTTGCTGTGATGGCAACGTAACATTGGAATGTAACTGCGATCTGTTGTGGGTTCCATGGCGTAATCGAGGGGTGCGGAGTGCCTACAGTTACATGGACTTTTGCTGCGATGGCAACGTAACCCAGGATGTAACTGCGACCATGGATGGGGGTGATGATTTCCAGAGCATTCTCACCAAAGATATTTCCTCTATTTTCAAAACTGTTGTAACAACCCGCATATTTGTCGATTTTATATTTAAATATTTTATTTAAATATAACATCGTTCGTCGGATTTTAGTCCGAAAAGCTACTTTTTGCAAACAGTCGAATTGGGACTCGAGACCACCCCCATTGAGTCCAAAATGCCGTTTGCGATCTTTTTTAGTGTAAGCTTCGATATGTTTGGAGTTAGGAGAATTTTGCCACTTTTCACTTAGGGCTTTGGGTTGGGTTTCAGCCCAATAACCCCACTTAACCTCCTACCTCTCTAACTCTTCATCCATTCACTCCCATTTCATTTCATTTCCTCAAGCAAACTGAAAATGGTGGAGAGGAAGAGGAATTAGAAATTACAAAACCCTATTTCCATTTGCAAACTCTTGTTCTAGCTCCAAATTCAAAGAGAACCCATTGGTAAGCTTCATCTCCTTCTTCTCCAACACATTCTCCTTTCAATCTCAGAAATTTCCTAAACCTAAATTCAGGAAATGTTTCTCTTTTAGCTTAGATTCAAGCTTGTTAAGTTGGAATTGAAGAGTGATTGCTCTTGCCATTGCTTCAAAGCTCCTTCTTCATTGATTTTGTGAAAAGGTGAGATTTTTATCTCACATCTAGGTCAATAATTATCTTCGATTGTTAGGTATGAATCCCTAACACTTATCCTTGTGCAATTCCTTAGTCGTTGTTGCTCGACCGATCGTTATCGATGTCGTTTGGCCATTTTTTGGCCTAGGTTCAGGGAATGCCCTGAATAACAGTTTCAGCCGTCTGAACGTATGGTTCAGACGTCTGAATGGAATACTGGGAATTTTCTTCTCCCAGCATTCAGACGTCTGAATCAAAGTTTCAGACGTCTGAATTGGTTCGTTTAGAACCAGAAAAGGAATAGGCTAAAAAGTGCCTATTTCAGACGTCTGAAATCTAGGATTCAAACGTCTGAATTCTGTTCTGGAAAATAGTTTATTTTCCAGATTCAGACGTCTGAATTCTTGATCTCAGACGTCTGAATCTGCTGTGTTTTGCCTATTTGCCTTTTTAGCTTGAATATCCAACTCTAATCAAGTCGGGTTGATTCCCTTTTAGTTGTTATCATTTATTATCGGCCACTTTGTTAAGTCGCCCGCCTTTTAACACTTAGGTCGCTTGTCTTCACTAAGTCGTACCGTTTTGACGGGGCGCTGCCCCGCACCCCGCCGTGGGCGCTGCCCCCTGGACCCCCGCGACCTGACCGGGCAGGTCGAACCCCGTATTACTCTGCGTAGGCAATCTTATCCGAAAGCCATTTAACCGAACTTCTTACTTTGATGGTTTTGAGGATTGATTTCTTTGAACTTTAATCACGTCTTCGAACGTGAATTTTTATGATTGATTGTTTCTACAATCACTTCTATGATTTGTCACTTCAAAATATAAAGGTTTTCTATACTAGTAGTAAATATCAAAACTCTTTCATCAAATTGATTTCAACACTATTTTTAATATCAAAAGTTCGTTTTCCCAAACCGATTTCCAATCTACTAATATATATAAGCCTTTACTTCACTCGAATGAGAAATCGACTTAAACGACTTAGTAAAACGAGTGGTATGAAACGCTTGCGTTCACTTCGTCGGTTAGCTCTTGGACTTGTTCGATTGAACCCTTTTCGTGACAATTTCCTAGTGAAGATTTACAGCTTGTTCGTAAATATTTAAGTTAAGCAAGTGGTTATGGGACATGAAGCTAAACTCATATATTTACTAGCTTGGTGTGATTGACACTTCTCGCTGATCATGATGATCATTTTATGATTTAGACTAGCAATTGTGCGATGTCTCTTTGTCCGTATGAAGAACTGTACTTCATTTTATTGAGCTTCGCCTCATTTCTTTGTGGGCTGGCAACCCAAGTACTTTTTATGTGTTTCGATTCATCTGATGTACCGTTTGTACTACATCGATGTCTCTGTCTTTCTAATTCATTGGACGTACCGTTTGCACTGCGTCATTGTTCAATTCATTGGACGTACCGTTTGCACTGCGTCAATGTTCGATTCATCTGATGTACCGTTTGTACTACATCGATGTCTCTGTCTTTCCAATTCATTGGACGTACCGTTTGCACTGCGTCAATGTTCGATTCATCTGATGTACCGTTTGTACTACATCGATGTCTCTGTCTTTCCGATTCATTGGACGTACCGTTTGCACTGCGTCAATGTTCGATTCATCTGATGTACCGTTTGTACTACATCGATGTCTCTGTCTTTCCAATTCATTGGACGTACCGTTTGCACTGCGTCAATGTTCGATTCATCTGATGTACCGTTTGTACTACATCGATGTCTCTGTCTTTCCAATTCATTGGACGTACCGTTTGCACTGCGTCAATGTTCGATTCATCTGATGTACCGTTTGTACTACATCGATGTCTCTGTCTTTCCGATTCATTGGACGTACCGTTTGCACTGCGTCAATGTTCGATTCATCTGATGTACCGTTTGTACTACATCGATGTCTCTGTCTTTCCAATTCATTGGACGTACCGTTTGCACTGCGTCAATGTTCGATTCATCTAATGTACCGTTTGTACTACATCGATGTCTCTGTCTTTCCAATTCATTGGACGTACCGTTTGCACTGCGTCAATGTTCGATTCATCTGATGTACCGTTTGTACTACATCGATGTCTCTGTCTTTCCGATTCATTGGACGTACCGTTTGCACTGCGTCAATGTTCGATTCATCTGATGTACCGTTTGTACTACATCGATGTCTCTGTCTTTCCGATTCATTGGACGTACCGTTTGCACTGCGTCAATGTACCAGCTTTCATGCTCCTGTTTAGGATTGGCCATCCTTTTCTTGTGATTTCTGGATTTCTCGTTATGATTTCTGAAATTTTATGTTTCACCACCTTTTCAGTTGGCATTGATATGTATGTCAGTTATTGTGGCTTGGTGAATTAAATAAAGAATATGACATTCTTTTTATGCTATGAGCTTCTTGAGATTTTGTATGACTTTCGTGATTTTATAATGTATACTTATTACAGTATGACTTTATTGTTAACATACGTTTTATTATCATATCTCATATTCTATCTCATTTTTATTTGATAATTATAGCTAGACTGATCCGTTTATTATTTTCTTCTTAAATAATACTCGGGTCAGACTGAGATTTTACAGGTGCTTCCTCATGACTTCCTATCTGGAGCCATCATCCGACTTTTTGGCTAACTACTCTAGTTTAGTAGTTTTTGTCGTATACATTTGAGATTGAGACTCCTTGATGTATACATATTCTGTTGTCTTGCACTTGTATCTTTTATTTTGTGTTATTGTGGATCTTATTTGACCACTACTCTGATGTACACTTCCATGTGTTATATTCATATCTATTTCCGCCTCTATGATATGAATTGTCTGTGACTGATTTATGTTACGTTTATTTCTATATTTGTTTCCGAAGATTATATATAGCCACCGTGTGATAGCTTTGTGTTTGTATCGGTATGTCGGATTTCCTCCTTAAAAGATATGCATTCTATTCTATCTGACATATCGGTGCTCGCACAAAGAAGTTACACGGATGGTCGCTCCTCAACAGCCTTATTCTCCGCGCTAATTGACAGCACTACACCGTAGTGTTCTTGGTTAGCGTGGGTATAGAGGTGGGGCGTCACAACTGTTTTCTATATTTTCAATAAAATTATTTTCCAAAGTATTTTTACTGGGTATTGGAAACGAGTTTACCAAGTATTTATAGATTTCTAGTCCTACGCCTGATCAACGTATGACCGAATTTCTGTAAGAACGAGGATGGACTTATCGAAACATCGAGTTATAAAAGTATTTTTATAAAAACTATTTTAGTTATATTATATAGATTTTTAAAGTGATTTAAAAATGATTAAAGAATATTTATCTGATTTTAAGCATTTTAATAATTCTGGTTTTGTTCCTTTTCGAGGACGAAAAGTTATAAAAGGGGGAGGAATGTGACAACCCGGATTTTAATGTCTATTTATCGGGTGATTAACTGATGTAATTATTGGAATATTAGTTTTGATTAGTCGAACAAATGAATTTCTGATATTCAAAATATCTGAATATATATATATAAATTGATTTAAAAACTATATTCAAACTTAAGTTATAACATATATGGACCGGTTTAAAAACTATATTAGATATTGGATTATAAAATCTCTGGGTATGATAAATCCTATAGAAAAGAAAAATAAACTTTTTGTATAGGTAAACTTTACCATTTAAATTCAATATAAAAATATCCATAAATAGATATGTATATAACCATACATATAAGTAAAGGAAAATATATATGTATGGATATAAATATAAGTGTGCATGATGATAACCAAATATAAATGCATATGGAAATATATATATATATATATATATATGAATCCCATAAATTAAAATTAAAGAAAATGTTCAAATATATTTATATATATATAGACAAACATATAGACAAGTCTTATGATGTTCAAATAAAAGTATACATAAGTAAATATATGAAGAATGTGTATAAAATGATGATAGGAATATGCATAAGTAAGTATATATGTGGAACATATAAATGTATATAACATGGGTGTATTTAAAAATATATAGAAATATATAAGTATACTTATATGTATATAAGTTATATAAAATAGTGATGGTGGAAAATGTAAATATATAGTGAGTAAACATTTACATAAAAGACTTAAGTAAATGAGATTGTTGCATGTGAATTTCTGTGTTGGAAAGTGCTTTGCATGTGTATATATAAGTAAACCTATGTGTGTATGCATCGGATGGAAGTGTGCATGTTGGTTGCCTGAGTATTCCTCTGTTCATAAGTTCTGAGTTTAAAGTTTTATCAACAATTCAAATCTTCCCAACTACTCTTTGTCAGATTTTGGAATTCAAACAAGACGAGTTTAATTAATGATAGCACAACATACATCATTGCAGCCTCCAAACTGAAGAGGAAAAAAAAAATCTCTGATCAATATACAAAAATCTACCCAGTACGATACACTTCCTGTACCTACAATACAAATCTGTACACACTATCTTTTATATATATATCATCCCCTAATTCATTTCGAGACATCAAAACTGAGTATTATATAAAAAATATATATAGCAAACCTGAAACTAGATCAACAACAGTTAAAATCAAACAAGTAAGAAGATCAAAGATCAAGGATCTGGAAATAAAACAGGACTGTGTTCTTGTTCAATCCAAAAGCTACTCTCTGTTCAATTACTTTTCAAGTGAGTAACATTTTTTTTAAAACTCAAGTTGCAAGTATATATCTAGGAAATGTGTATGTTGAAATTTCCTGTGTATATATGTTAATGTTTAAATGTATGTATGCCTGTATCATTTGAATGTCTCTGTTCTTGTTATTCCCAGACTCAGATTGCAAACAAAACCTTATCTCTTGATCTAATAACTATTAGAATTTTCAATATAAACAAATGTTGTCTGTTTAATCATGAACTAAGTTTTAAAAATTTATTTAAGTTAAAATAACTTGGTACTGTCTCTGAAAATCAAGATATCTGAACAAAGTTTTAAATAAGTAAATTTCAAACTTTTTAATTTATGAATTTAGGTGTGAAATCTGAATTCGTATGCTTAAACATGATTTTTAAAGCTAGAATCATAATTTTTTTTGATGGAGTATGGAAGCAGTTTGGGTTTGTCGAAAATTCTTTGTTTTGGCGATCTCTGACGATTGCTTGGTTCGTTGAGGTCGGAATCTTGTCTGGTGATGGAAGAATGAGGGGCAGTTTGGGAAAAAATATTGTGATGGTGGTCAGTTGATCGTGGTGGCGGGGGCGAGCATTTTAAGTTTGTAAAACTAGTTTTGTCGAGGCTGTGTATTTTGTTTGGTTCGTCGTCTACAGGCGATCGAGTGCGACGTGGTTCTGGGAAAGGGTAGCTAGGGGATGGACGAAGTCATGGCCGGAGTCACTGGTGTTCTGGTGATCGGCGGTGGGAGTACGAGAGGTTTCAGTTTTGGCTCTGTGGGTTCCAGGTTTTGGGTAGCACGTTCGATTTTGATTTCGAGATGTTTGTGAGGTTCTGATGGTCGTTGTTTGATCCGAGGATGATCGACGACTTGCTCAAGGCAGTGGTGGTGATCGGAGAGGGTCGGAACCACCGTGCATATGCACGGTGCATTATGTGAGTCTGGTGGTTTTTGGGTTGTTGCAGAGATTTGTACTCGAGTTTATCTCGAGTAGTTTGAGTGTTTGCTCGGAGTGATGGGGTGTTCGACTCGAAGTATTTTAGTGGGGGCTCGGGTAAATTGTTTTTTGCCAGGTTTTTAAAACCTGCCTATTTAAATTTTAAACTGAGAATAAAATGTAAAGCAAGATTTAAAAGAGTTTTAAATCAAAGTTTTAAGATATGGATTCAAATTTACTTTTGCATGTTGGTTTTAAAATAAATAAAGTTTTTAAAATTTAAATGTTTTAAACAACTTTGAAATGTTAAAGTATATTTATAAAGGATTATTAATAGTTAATGAAGATCATTAACTTGAAATTATAAATAATTAATTAATGTGATTAATTTTAATAATTAATTATATTAATTAATTAAAGATAATTAATGGTGGAAATTGTTTAAGTATAATTACTTAATGAAAGTAATTAAGGGATTAATTACTTATTGTAATTAATTAGGTTTAATGTGATTAGTTTAAGTTAATTAATTAAGTTTAATTAATTTAAGATAATCACTGGATGATTGGTTAAAATTACTCAATGTAGTTAATGAAGAATAATTACTTGGTGAAGTAATTAAGATGGGTAATTACTGGTTATAATTAATTGAAGAATGGAAGCGATTTGGGATTAAATTACTTTGTGTAGTTAATATAAAGGATAATCACTTAGTGAAAGTAATTATCATTCCTAATTGTGATTAATCAGGAGGATTAATTAGATGGATGATCAATTAATTGGTTTGTAATCAATTAATAAGCAGGATTAGAAATTTAAAGCAATTTATTTAATTCGATAATAGTTAATTAAATTAATTAGAGATGGTATGGTTAATTTATCTTGCTTATGAATGACTAAATGGTATTGTGTGCCTTAGATTAGTTGATATCTCTGGTAAATGATGTATGATGTTATGTGATAATGTTGGTTAAAACAGTGACACCATGTATTTAAAGTTTGAATCATATTTCATTTGAATAACTTGGGTTAAGATGATATTGTATTCGAGGAAACCGGGATCGGGTATTAGTAATACCCGAACCCACTTCGATTGGTAACATACAATAATTCTTTATGGGTTTACTTGTGAAATCAACAGGCTGAAATGGAATAATTTAAATGACTGGAATATTTAAAACTAAATAAAGGTACTTAGGGATTGATTGTGGAAGTAAGTGTTGAGCATAACAAGTAATGAACTCGTAGTGAAGTACGAGTTACCCGGGTTTTCTTTATAGTTTTAATTTAGTATTTCATGTTATATGGGTTTACTCACGCTGGTTTCCAGCCTGACCCGGGTGTTACTTTGATGTAATGCTCGGGTTAGACCGAGTATTACAGATTTTCAGGTAAGGACGTTCTGGAGCTCAGGAGGCGAACTGGATGGCAGGAACGTATAGAGTGTTTCCGCTGTGATATCTTTCTGTTTATCCGAGGCATATTTGATTCGTATATGTCCAGTGTTTGGGTATGAGAGTAACTCTGATGTATTATAAATGTATTTGACTGATACAGTATTCCTTGTAAACTGATATTATTTGATATTATATTTTGATCCGCCGCGATTTGTGAGAATCAGTGCTGTGTTTCTGTTTCTTCTTCTTCTATCTCTTTCTTCTTTTCCTAACTATCTGGAATTTTCGGGATTGAAAATTTCGGGTCGTTACATATGTTAACACTATTTATTGATGTATTGGATTTTGGATGACCCTTGATGAGCATTTCTTACTGTCTGCATAACCTTCACCCTTCTCAGAAGATGCAAACATATTTTAGTTTTTATGTACATTGTCTGAACACATATTTATGCATTGACTAGCTGTTTTCAGCATTAAGCATCATGAATTTATTTTTATATTTCATATCGTATTTACAACTGCTTTGTGGTTCTTGGATATATCTCTACTTGTAACTGCCTTCCTAGCAGCAACTCACTGAGAAACCTTTATATGTTTTCCATGATCAGGAGCTATGTGTTTGCTGTAAGTGTTTATATAGTCCAACTCCTTTTGTAAGTTCTAAGGGTGAAAAAATTCCAACCTCGGTAGCAATAGCAGTAATCCTAAACAAATGCTCAAGAAGAATTAACCCAATCCAAAACCACAGAAGTATTAGAATATTTATGCAGACCTGTAGCATCTGAACCATATGATACCTCCAGGGTGGCATCATTCATCACTCTTCTTACTCTCCCTATTCACGTACTTATCTTTGTTATTATTTGATCAGTAAAAGGAGGACAATAGGCAAAAAATAAAACAATGATACACATGTAAAAAAATGACTTATTCAGTTTCTTGCTGAAATTATTTGACAATTCGCACAAGATAGTCATAAGCAGCAGCAGTAATTAGTTAGCACATGAGCAAAGCATGTGAAATTTAGTTCTGATATCTTCATATGGTATAAATTATTTGGTTTCAACACTTTTGTACCAGATAATTGTTTGATTTTAGCACTTTTCATTTGTTCCGGACTGCATTTCATGTTACTACCGCTTGCATCAACTATGTTCCAGACTGTATTTATCATATTTTTGATTTATTTTGCCAATTTTTGAACTTTTACTTCACAGGTAGATAGAAATCTTTGATGCAAAAAAGTGCCGTAACAAGTTATGGATTCAAAGTTATTTTTGATGCAAAAACTACATTTTGGTTTATATGCTTGCATGTATTACTACTTTTGGTCACTAGTTGCTACTTGTTCTACATTGTTTATAAAATATTATGGACGTACTATATATGTTTTGCAGTAAGAATATTGTGTATTTTGATTATGTTATATTGATTATGAGATGTGCAATTAATGTAATATGTAACGTTTCGACTTTTCGACGCTCGAAAGTCGACATTAATACGTCCATTGTATCAAATGCGAAGCAATCGAATGCCGGAAATCCGAACCATTAGGGTTAAAAAAAAGAGGTAGAAGAAGACAGAAGAAAAGAAAGAACAGAAAAACAGAAACAGAAACAATATCAGAATCTCACATTCACAGCGGAACAATATATAATAGATAATCACTAGTCTTTTAAACAAAGAACTATATCAGTCTATACAATACAACAATGAGAGTCAATATACAACTCAATACAACAATGGACAGTTATATAAACTTGTCCTCATACAGAATACACAGCAGAATAAATAAATAAGTACGAGTGTACGTCTCGCCATCCAGCTCGTCACCAAAGCTCCAGAATATCCTGATAACATAACTCTAGGCTGCCCGTGTGGAAAATTATGGGCACCCAGAGTTCAGAAAGGGAACAATAAACTCCGAGTCAGTCATGGTGACTAGTGTGAGATCGTAAAACAGTTATTTTCACAATGAAAATAAAAGAAATTCGCAATGCTTTTGGAAAATGAAACTACCATAAGGCCTCCCGCCACACACACAATGCAAACGCAGAATTGGAGGAGATTTCTCCATATGATAGTCAAAGATGCTTACTACGAAAGATCAGTTGATATTATTATTAATGTCTAGTGTGGAAAACATTTCGAAAGTATAATATTAATCTTAGCCAGCATAGACATTCCGAACTATGCCTACTATAGCTACCATCTTAAAAGTGGTGACCACCATAAGTAAATGGCAGGTTCTACAACTAAAACCGTACATGGTTCGTATTGGGAATTGGATTTCCAATAAATGGTCAGGCTAAGGAACTTCCTACTGCCACATGGGTACGCCTATGGATGGACGTCCCGATAACTAACTAGCTCTCTGCCAACACAAGGTCGGGTTACCCCTTACACTAGGTAACTACTACACGAATATGCCATCCCCCGGTCCTTTGGGACCTTTATCCGAGGCGCCTCGATCACACAGGAATAATGACACAGTAAATGAGATTGGAGCAACCACACAGATAAATATCTGGGCTCCATACCATAATATCACCTTTTTCCAGAAGGAAATGACATACCCTAAAGGGCACGACCCTCATAACCTTGCCGCATCTTTCCTGTTTCGACCATTTCCGGGTTGTGAGCTCCGATGAGGTCTCGTCCACAAAGCTACGCTTTTTTCACAAAGCCATGCTTTGATCAACAAATGATCAAACAAATGATCAGCAACACAACAACACTTAGCATGCCACACTACCAAATTGGGAGTATATCACTGATAACCTTCAACTACATAACCTCTGAGCTCGTACGTCTCAGAGAAGGGTGTTAAGCTAAGAGAATAAATTCTCCACCACCAACAGAAATGTATTTGAAAGAAATCAGCTTTATATCTCAAAGTGTAGTGTCAGACATACAACCATACAAGTCTGTTCCGGGTTCGAAAAGAACCGAAGGCACTTCCAAAGAAGCCCTTGCAATCCGGGTATCCACAATCCCGATCGGACTTCCCATCACATAAGTAATCTCTATACTGGAGCAACCCAGTGCAGAGACAATCGATAGGACATCCTATCGTTTTCGCAAACACCCGGTCTTCAACACCGGTCTTCAATTGCAATTCATAACGTCGTATCATTATTCGGAATGGGTTATACATCACAAAGTCCTCTCCCGGCTTAACCGAATAATGAGCGTTTGTTTTAAAAACAAATTCAAATGCCATTTCAAAGGAAAATATTGATAGTCAGTGATTTAACTATCAAACAACATTCACAACAATCAATCAATTTAAATAATTTTCCCAAATTATTTATTTTCAAAATATCTTCACAAGATATATATTTTTCCACACTTCAATACTTTGAAAACCAATTTCAAATCACTTTTCACACTTCATCACTTTGAAAACAAATTTCAAATCATATTTTCCACACTTTAAAAATAAATCAGTGTTTATTTTTAAAACAAATTTCCCTTTCCTTTATAAATTCCATTTTGAATTTAAATCTCCAAATATTCACTTATACATGATTTTCAAATCGTCTTCCAAATATTCACTTTCAAACACAAAATCAAATTCCAAATTGATTTCAAAATTTACTTTAACACCAAATCAATTTTTTTCATTCAAACACCAAATCAATTTTCTTATTGATTTCCCAAAGATTTATTTTCAAATACTAAATCAATTATCAATTGGATTTCAAACAAATTTATCACTTTTTTTTAATAAACCCCTTTACTCTTTCCAAATTATTTAAAATTCCATTTTCAATGAAATTCTTCAACTTTTAAACAATATTTTTCAAAATCCTTTTATTTATATATTTTCCCATATTTTGGAAATAATTCGATAAGATTACAAAAATCAACTTTATGCTTTTAAATTCCTTCTTTTAAATTCACCGAATTTTTTAAAAGAAATTCACTTATAATTTCATACTTTAATTTCAAAAATCCAATTTTATTTATTTCTGGTATCCAACGATACCAAAAATACATTCGACTAAATTTTAGCCTTCACACATTCAATCACAAATATAATCATTAAAAGATTATAAATAAATTATCATACATCATATGAAACAAATTCATACAATATATATGAAACAAATTCATACAATTTGAGGAATCCAGTTGGATTCCTCCAACCTGTTTCCCTGCATCCACAGATGTTAGCACAATACCAATTCCACTTCGAGGTGGAATATCGTGGTATATGGGATTTATAAAATATCATCCGCTATTATGCGGCGCATAGGGTCTCATCCGCTATATAATGCAGGAAATCAACAACTCCAATATATATATATTCCAATATATATATATATATTGCTATATACTACTATATATACTATCACCCAAACAATCAAACAATCAATAACCGAATTTCCAATTTTTATTTGAGTGAGAAGATCTCACCTTTGATTTTAATTTGTAGTCCATTTCCATTCCAGACTGTTTTCTCCACAATTTTGACCTTGTATAAACAATTTATTAATATTCGAATAAATCGAACAATCAGTTTTTATTTGATAATTTTAATTCACCAGTGATTTTATTTTGAACTAATACTTTTAATTTTTTAAACCAATTCCTTTTAAATTTTCAAACTTTTACCTATATATAAAAATTGAAATCTGCATCTATACTTTACTGTTAAGTCAAAATGACGAGATATATATTTTTCTTTCACTATATATACATATATTTATTTTATTCGGAAACTACATATATAATAATTTTTTCTCACTGTATAAAACAGATTTAAATTAAAACGAATAAATTTGTATCTATATACCTTACTGCAAGAGTTCGCCATCGCGACCTCCAGAGTTTGATCGCCACAACTACGATCGCCACCTAGAACCACTTCGACCTGCTATCCCCCACGCGCCTCGCCTACGCATACAGGTTTCGACTTCGCGACCCAGACTTCGACAAAACCCTAAATCACGAACGAGATGAACGCGAATGCCATCGCCATCGCGAGACCCATCCTCGCGAGTCCCCTCACCATTGCTTGCTCGCGATACAACCTACGGTGCTACCAGTGTCGAGACACACGAACGAGAGTCTTCCAATCGACATCGAACGCTAACCAACGCTTCCCTGTCGAAATCGAACTCGACTCGATTCCTCCTCTCTCTGCATTTTCTTTTGATTCAGGACGAGATGATTTCCCCCTTTTTTTTTATAAATCGATTTCGAATCGATTGGAATATGGGTAACATCAGATGTCGTTCGCTTTGGATACGAATGAGGGAAAGTGAATTTGAAGAAGGGGAGGAATCGAAGATTGTAAACAGAGGAGCCATTTATCTTGCTTTTGATTTTTAATTTTGAAGAAAGGTGCTCGGTTGATGGTTTGAATAAAAAGGAGAAAGATGTGACTAAAAGCATGAAGGAGGGGTTTGGGTACAATGCTTTGTCAGTTAAGACTTGGCTCTGAAGTGAAAGAATGTTGGCTGGTGAAGGTTGCTTGTACAAGGATATAAATATATATTTTAAATTCAAATTTAAATCGTTTCGAATTTGCAACTCAAAATCTCAATATCCTATCGAGGTGTGCCGCTAGGCGTTTATAATGTTATACGCCTATTCCAAACACAATGGAAAAGGTTTCGGGTTCTAATTCGATCGTATGGAGAAGATAGCTTTTTGGACCAGTTATAATATTAAATTTTCGATTTAATTTCAGCGCGTTTGCTTATCGTACGGCCAAACGATCACCCCAAACATTACAAAAATTGAAATACGATAATAATACACTATTACGGATCCAATGAAACTGGTTTCGTCGAATTCCGAGACTGTGCCTCGAAAAGCTATTTTTAAATTCAATTTAAACAAAAAAATTTCAAAACTGAACAAAACAGTTCCAAATTCAATTCTGAAGCTTTTATTATCTTCAATATTATCAATATAAATTTTCTAAGCCTTGAAAATATTTTTAATTAGCTTAAAACTGAAGATTCAATATTTTTACCCAGATTTAACGATTAAATTCAATAATTAAATCGCCAAATTCATTCTGATATCTCGAATTTCAAATTAAACTAACTTCCAGATATTTAAAATCAATTAAATATCCTGATTTCCAATATAAAAAATTCAAGGTCGTTATAATTTTCCCCCCTTAAAAGAATTTCGTCCCGAAATTAAAAGTTAAGAAGAATGCTCCAATCCCCGTTGACTATTTTCTCAAATCCGAATAGTTTTATCAAATTTTCAAACCAATCTTCTTTTTATTAAAGATCCATTATTTCAACTAACTGTCCAAATCCTAACCATAGTTTCCAAACAACTTTATTTACTTCACAATTCAAATTTAAACTTAAATTCAAACTTTAAATTATCCAAAATTTCTCAAAAATTTTCTAACTCTCTTGATTTCCGAAGAATTTCGTCAGCGTCTCCTTTGCGCGGCTAACTCGGTACTACTACAAAATGTCCCTACGGACTCCCAAATTCCAATAGAAAACAAAATGCCAAGTGGAAAAATCAGAATCCCATCAAATTTCATACAGAAATTTAAATACACACATTTTGTTGAGAAATTCAAATTTACCTTCGAAATCAAAATCCAATTCCATTTTCCTATAGGCTTTATAATCCTTGTATACTTTACTTAACAACAATGTCCAAATTTACTTATTGGATTCCCAATACCCATTTACTTAAGAATTTTCTCCATTCATTTCTTAAGTTCAATATAAGTATTCACATACTTTTTATATTTATTTTCACCTCACTAACAAAGTTATATATTCATTTCCATTCAACTTTGCATTTTCAATTCCATTTGAATTCAATTCACTTAATTTTAGATATTGAATTCTATTACCTTATCTCAAATTCAATTTGAAATCACTTGTCGTTAAGTGAAAAAATTTCAAAAATTCCAAATTTTTTCTAACTCCCAAAATTTTCGGAAAATTTTGGCGGCGTCTCCTTTGTACGGAGGAGCTTTTGCAATTTGACAAAAGATATAAATATATATACATCGACCCACTCGGTCGAAAAAACAGAAAAACAGTTCATATTTCCTATTTTTATTGCGTAGGCGTACCTTTTTAGCATTTTTAAACAAAGCAGTTACTTATTAGCTTATTAGTGCAACCAAATCCAGCCAAACGGTAGCCCCGGTACCTGTACTTACTCAATTTAAACGTGTAAGCGACATATATAAGAAGTTATTAACATTTCACTTGTTTTCAATAGCAAACACATAGTTTTTCATAAGCAAAACATTCAAAAAAAATTCCATTAGCAATTTATAAAGTTTCAATACAAATTTTAATTGCTTACAACTACAACACATCATTTCCATTCAACTTTCAATGGGTCACAACACACTTTCATTGCATTTAAAATTCGAATCCATTCACTTACATTTTATTTTATTTAACTAACTAGTTCCATTCAAAACCATTATGATTTCACATTTTAATCCACTTCCGAACTTACTTTATTTATAATAAAACTATTTCAAGTTTTATCTCTATCCACTTAAATTTTATTTACCACTCAAATCGTCACTATTTCAATTCAACTCTATTTTATTTAACTTGAGTTCATTGAATCAATATAGCTTTGGATTCACATTCAATAATTCATTTCTGAATTCATTTTGTTAATAACAAGGCCATTTCCAATTTATTTCTACTCAAACCAATTTTTATTATTTCTTCCACCTTTATTATCTTTAGTTCATTTCGAACCAATTTTACAACTTCATTTTTATTTCACAAAATTCAAATTGGTTATCAATATTTCAGTTTCAATTCCAGTTTTATTCTTTTATTCATTCCCAAACACAATTCAATTTCAATTCACCATTTTTAGTTTACAACCACTTATATTTAAACTGGATTTCAAACTCCACATGAATTTAATTTACCTTTTATTTATAAATATTGAATTCATTTCAAACCATATCTATTTGGTCTTTTCTTCAATTAGTTTGACTTAATTTTTTTCTTCAATACTTCGCTTTATTCTTCACAAATCAAATCCAATTCCAGTTCTATTTACTTACAATTTCGAAATGAATTTCAACATCCAATTTCATTTTCTTGCACTTGTAATTGTAAATTTATTCATTCATTCATTTACAATTTATTTTCCACCGTAATAATTTTATTCCAATCCACTTTTTTTTATCCAACTTATTTTCGCTTCCATATTTACTTTTATCCAACTTCTCTTTAAGTTAGATTTTTATTTTAACAACTTCAAACTTTACAAGTTAACAACTTACTGATATTCCATAAATATTTTATATAACACCCTAGAGTCTTTTCAAATTACCCTTTGAATTTCCAAAACCAAACCCAGTTTTCAACAACTTCCATTTAAAACAATTTGGCAGCAATTCCTCTTTTGGAAACCCAAAAATGAACACCGGTGATGTCGCGATCATCATTGGAATTATTTTCCAGCGACCTAAAAGAGTTTAGAGCTTTCATCCCTTTAAAACACTTTTATAAAACCTTTGAAAATTCATTTCCAAACTCAAAAGGAATTTAAACTTTTCCAAATCTCCAAAATTTCCAAATTCTTTTCAAAACATTTCTCTGAAATTCCATTTCAAATTACAAATCACATTTACAATTTATATTCTCAAATTCCATTTATATGTGAATTTATTTCTTAACTTTGGAGTTACGATTTCAATTTCCTTTTCAACTTTAATGATAATAATTTAATGTTATCACTTCCAAACAACCAAGCAGTCATATATACTATAATACTTTACAAAGATTATTTCCTTTATCTACGAAAATAGTTTTGGGTAAATTATTTCATTTACCCTATTTTAAAACAATATCGTGTCGAATTGTTCTGTACGAGTGTTTAGAGATCCATATCGATAGAGTTGTCCAGACTATACCGACCAGAATCCATATACCACTCAACAAACCAATCATCACAATTTAAAACGATTTTATATTCACTAACAAATACGTGCTCATATCTATTATTACACTCAAACTCATTCTGGAGTACTACTGGCTCTATCTCTAATGAGTAATTCCCAACAGAGCCAAGGTTATCGCTTAACCGAATGCTCTGATACCTCATGTAACGTTTCGACTTTTCGACGCTCGAAAGTCGACATTAATACGTCCACTATATCAAATGCCGCGCAATCGAATGCCGAAAAACCGAACCATTAGGGTTAAAACGAAGAGGTAAAAGAAGACAGAAGAAAAGAAAGAACAGAAAAACAGAAACAGAAACAATATCAGAATCTCACATTCGCAGCGGAACAATATATACTAGATAATCACTAGTCTTTTAAACAAAGAACTATATCTGTCTATACAATACAACAATAAGAGTCAATATACAACTCAATACAACAATGGACAGTTATATAAACTTGTCCTCATACAGAATACACAGCGGAATAAATAAATAAGTACGAGTGTACGTCTCGCCATCCAGCTCGTCTCCAAAGCTCCAGAATATCCAGAATATCCTGATAACATAACTCTAGGATGCCCGTGTGGAAAATTATGGGCACCCAGAGTTCAGAAAGGGAACAATAAACTCCGAGTCAGTCATGGTGACTGGTGTGAGATCGTAAAACAGTTATTTTCACAAAGAAAATAAAAGAAATTCGCAATGCTTTTGGAAAATGAAACTACCATAAGGCCTCCTGCCACACACACAATGCAAATGCAGAATTGGAGGAGATTTCTCCTTATGATAGTCAAAGATGCTTACTACGAAAGATCAGTTGATATTATTATTAATGTCTAGTGTGGAAAACATTTTGAAAGTATAATATTAATCTTAGCCAGCATAGACATTTCGAACTATGCATACTATAGCTACCATCTAAACAGTGGGGACCACCATAAGTAAATGGCAGGTTCTACAACTAAAACCGTACATGGTTCGTATTGGGAATTGGATTTCCAACAAAAGGTCAGGCTTAGGAACTTCCTACTGCCACATGGGTACGCCTCTTGATGGACGTCCCAAGAACTAACTAGCTCTCTGCCAACACAAGGCCGGGTTACCCCTTACACTAGGTAACTACTACACGAATATGCCACCCCCCGGTCCTTTGGGACCTTTATCCGAGGCGCCTCGATCACACAGCAACAATCACACAGTAAATGAGATTGGAGCAACCACATAGGTAAATATCTGGGCTCCATACCATAATATCACCTTTTTCCAGAAGGAAATGACATACCCTAAAGGGCGCGACCCTCATAACCTTGCCGCATCTTTCCTGTTTCGACCATTTCCGGGTTGTGAGGTCCGATGAGGTCTCGTCCACAAAGCTACGCTTTTTTCACAAAGCCATGCTTTGATCAACAAATGATCAGCAACACACAGCAACACTTAGCATGCCACACTACCAAATTGGGAGTATATCACTGATAACCTTCAACTACATAACCTCTGAGCTCATACGTCTCAGAGAAGGGTGTTAAGCTAAGAGAATAAATTCTCCGCCACCAACAGAAATGTATTTGAAAGAAATCAACTTTATTTCTCAAAGTGTAGTGTCAGACATACAACCATACAAGTCTGTTCCGGGTTCGAACAGAACTGAAGGCACTTCCAAAGAAGCCCTTGCAATCCGGGTATCCACAATCCCGATCGAACTTCCCATCACATAGGGAATCTCTATACTAGAGCAACCCAGTGCAGAGACAATCGATAGGTCATCCTATCGTTCTCGCAAACACCCGGTATTCAACACCGGTCTTCAATTGCAATTCATAACGTCGTATCAGTATTCGGAATGGGTTATATGACACAAAGTCCTCTCCCGGCTTAACCGAATAATGAGCGTTTGTTTTAAAAACAAATTCAAATGCCATTTCAAAGGCAAATATTGATAGTCGGTAATTTAACTATCAAACAACATTCACAACAATCAATCAATTTAAATAATTTTCCCAAATTATTTATATTCAAAATATCTTCACAAGATATATATTTTTCCACACTTCAATACTTTGAAAACCAATTTCAAATCACTTTTCACACTTCATCACTTTGAAAACAAATTTCAAATCATATTTTCCACAGTTTAAAAATAAATCAGTGTTTATTTTTAAAACAAATTTCCCTTTCCTTTATAAATTCCATTTTGAATTTAAATCTCCAAATATTCACTTATACATGATTTTCAATTCGTCTTCCAAATATTCACTTTCAAACACCAAATCAAATTCCAAATTGATTTCAAAATTTACTTCAACACCAAATCAATTTTTTTCATTCAAACACCAAATCAATTTTCATATTGATTTCCCAAAGATTTATTTTCAAATACTAAATCAATTATCAATTGGATTTCAAACAAATTTATCACTTTTTTTTATAATAAACCCCTTTACTCTTTCCAAATTATTTAAAATTCCATTTTCAATGAAATTCTTCAACTTTTAAACAATATTTTTCAAAATCCTTTTATTTATATCTTTTCCCATATTTTGGAAATAATTCGATAAGATTACAAAAATCAACATTATGCTTTTAAATTCACCCAATTTTTCAAAAGAAATTCACTTAAAATTTCATACTTTAATTTCAAAAATCCAATTTTATTTATTTCTGGTATCCAACGATACCAAAAATACATTCGACTAAATTTTAGCCTTCACACATTCAATCATAAATATAATCATTCACAGATTATAAATAAATTATCACACAGCATATGAAACAAATTCATACAATATATATGAAACAAATTCATACAATTTGAGGAATCCAGTTGGATTCCTCCAACCTGTTTCCCTGCATCCACAGATGTTAGCACAATACCAATTCGACTTCGAGGTGGAATATCGCGGTATATGGGATTTATAAAATATCATCCGCTATTATGCGGCGCATAGGGTCTCATCCACTATATAATGCGGGAAATCAATAACTCCAATATATATTCCAATATATATATATATATTACTATATACTACTATATATACTATCACCCAAACAATCAATCAATCAATAACCGAATTTCCAATTTTTATTTGAGTGAGAAGATCTCACCTTTGATTTTAATTTGTAGTCCATTTCCATTCCAGACTGTTTTCTCCACAATTTTGACCTTGTATAAACAATTTATACAATTTATTAATATTCGAATAAATCGAACAATCAGTTTTTATTTGATAATTTTAATTCACCAGTGATTTTATTTTGAACTAATACTTTTAATTTTTTAAACCAATTCCTTTTAAATTTTCAAACTTTTACCTATATATAAAAATTGAAAATCTGCATCTATACTTTAATGTTAAGTCAAAATGACGAGATATATATTTTTCTTTCACTATATATACATATATTTATTTTATTCGGAAACTACATATATAATAATTTTTTCTCACTGTATAAAACAGATTTAAATTAAAACGAATAAATTTGTATCTATATACCTTACTACAAAAGTTCGCCATCGCGACCTCCAGAGTTTGATCGCCACGACTACAATCGCCACCTAGAACCACTTCGGCCTGCTATCCCCCACGCGCCTCGCCTACGCGTACAGGCCTCGACTTCGCGACCCAGACTTCGACAAAACCCAAAATCACGAACGAGATGAACGCGAATGCCATCGCCATCGCGAGACCCATCCTCGCGAGTCCCCTCACCATTGCTTGCTCGCGATACAACCCACGGTGCTGCCAGTGTCGAGACACACGAACGCGAGTCTTCCAATCGACATCGAACGCCAACCAACGCTTCCCTGTCGAAATCGAACTCGACTCGATTCCTCCTCTCTCCGCATTTTCTTTTGATTCAGGACGAGATGATTCTCCCCTTTTTTTATAAATCGATTTCGAATCGATTGGAATATGGGTAACGTCAGATGTCGTTCGCTTTGGATACGAACGAGGGAAAGTGAATTTGAAGAAGGGGAGGAATCGAAGATTGTAAACAGAGGAGCCATTTATCTTGCTTTTGATTTTTAATTTTGAAGAAAGGTGCTCGGCTGATGGTTTGAATAAAAAGGAGAAAGACGTGACTAAAAGCGTGAAGGAGGGGTTTGGGTACAATGCTTTGTCAGTTAAGACTTGGCTCTGAAGTGAAAGAATGTTGGCTGGTGAAGGTTGCTTGTACAAGGATATAAATATATATTTTAAATTCAAATTTAAATCGTTTCGAATTTGCAGCTCAAAATCTCAATATCCTATCGAGGTGAGCCGCTAGGCGTTTATAATGCTATACGCCTATTCCGAACACAATGGAAAAGGTTTCGGGTCCTAATTCGATCGTATGGAGAAGATAGCTTTTTGGACCAGTTATAATATTAAATTTTCGATTTAATTTCAGCGCGTTTGCTTATCGTACGGCCAAACGATCACCCCAAACATTACGAAAATTGAAATACGATAATAATACACTATTACGGATCCAATGAAACTGGTTTCGTCGAATTCCGAGACTGTGCCTCGGAAAGCTATTTTTAAATTCAATTTAGACAAAAAAATTTCAAAACTGAACAAAACAGTTCCAAATTCAATTCTGAAGCTTTTATTATCTTCAGTATTATCAATATAAATTTTCTAAGCCTTGAAAATATTTTTAATCAGCTTAAAACTGAAGATTCAATATTTTTACCCAGATTTAACGATTAAATTCCATAATTAAATCGCCAAATTCATTCTGATATCTCGAATTTCAAATTAAACTAACTTCCAGATATTTAAAATCAGTTAAATATCCTAATTTCCAATATCAAAAATTCTGGGTCGTTACATAATATGTTGATTATAAAACGTGCTTGTTGATTTTAATTGTGTTGATACATAAATTGTGACGGATGTGTAGAAATGTACCCTGTAAAAGGGTAAACGCAGAAACAGTAAACGATAGCGTTTATAAAATGCCGTGTAAACTTTGAACAGTGTGTTTAAAAGGCCTAGTATGAATCGACAACATTTTATAAAGGCTGCGGTACACTTCAACAATGACATTCTTTAAAGGCTATTAAAAAGGAACTGTTTACAACGCTTACATTTTTGTTGTTGTATGTTCCTGACCTATAATGACATGTTGTTACACGACGTAGTTAAAAATGCTGTTAAAGCCTTCTATAGTGGTTTCTAAACGCTGTCAAAAGTCCAGTTTGTTGTAGTGAGAATACTATGGAACTTCAATATGGATACTCTACTTTGTTAATAGTTGTTGTTGGAACATGGCCAGTACAAAGCGGATAAATGGGTGAATGTCAATTTTTTTTAACATTTTAAATCTTTTTGGGCTTATGAAGTCTGAATTGATTTCGATCTACTCTAAATTTAGTTTTAAATAAATCGTTATTTTATTTAATTCATTAATAAAAGGAATTTATTTAATGTTGTATAATTATATAGTATGTACATGTGTATCATATACACATGTATGTGCATGTGCAACATTTGCAGTGTGCATGATTTAACATGCACGTATCTAAGCCCGGGTATTTACACTACAACAGACATGTTAGCCCCTCCATATATATGCCCTTTAATATATATATATATAGTTAATAAAATAAGACTTGTATTTGAATAAAATATATATACATATATATTTGTAAAAGTACATACATGTTTACCAAAAATGATATTTATAAATATACGAATACATGTGATTCAAAATTCAAATTCAAATTTTAAATTTAGATCCAGATTTGAAAATATTTATTAAATTAAAAATAAAATTCAAATTTTCTAAATGATTTATATTTAATATAAAATAAATATAAATATGTAGGAAATAATTTTATTAATTTAAAACCATTCGAATATATATATATATATATATATATGTGTGTGTGTGTGTGTGTGTGTGTGTGTCTTTTATTAATATTCTAAAAGGAAATTCCTTTTTTTTCCCAATTTTTAATAAAATACTTTATAGTGTTTAAAATTATATACATTTATTTAATTATACATATATACATTTATAAATTATTTAAAACTATTTAGTATATTTCTTTAATATTAATATATATATATATATACATTTATATATACTTTCAGACTTATTAATATATATATATATATTTATATATATGAAAAAATATATTTCTAAAAACACTATGTTTAATTATAATAAAATAATTTATAAATATTTTATATGTAATTATATTATTTTAAAATCATTCTTTCATTTAAAACATTTTATAATCATCTCAAATTTCAAAGAATAATATTTATTTTGTCAAGAATGAAATACATACATACATACATATATATAAATTATTTTTATATAACATGTTTATACAAATACATATTCTAGACAGACAATATATTGATATATATATATATATATTTGTGATAAGTAAATAACCTAACCACATAAGATAACATGATAAAAAAGTATATAAATATGTAAATAATGATATTACCTCAACTATAGCCTCAAATGACACACTGAATGCTGAACCGATCAAATTCCTTTGGATTTGTACCCAATCTCCTCCACAAAGTGCTACTGGACTGAAAAATCTACACGCCGTTGTTGAAATTAGATTTGGTCTTGTGTGTTGAAGTTTGAAAAGATGAAGGAAGAGGGCTTATGGTTTTGGCCAGAGGTGGTGAGGTAGATAGTAAAAGGAGAGAGTTGGTTAAATGAGGGGTTAAGTGAGTTTAAATAGAAGAGAGAGGAAGGAGCTAAAAGTGGATCCAAATCCATAAACTTCTCTACCAAATCAATCCCTGTTTTAATAAAATTTAACACCTCATCCTACCATGTATAACTTGCCATACCTTGGCCCTAATATGGGCATTTATGCCACTTCAAGATCGATCGGATAAAATACAATTAAATCTAATTTATGTGTATATCGATATCTTATATCGATACGCGTGTATACAACTTTTATATACTCGGTATTTTCAATAACGATCAACACAAATCAAATAAAAATTTATAATTAATATTTCATAATTATTAATTAATTTATAACAATTATAATTTAATTAAATCATGTGGTAATCGGAGTATTCAACATTTCGGTTGTGTGACACTTAGGTGCAAATTTAGTTAGCGATTAATATCAAACAATTTGAATGTTAGCATTCACACATTACCTTAGCTAGTGGTGTGTTATTATGCCAAATTTATCACTTACATAATTTCTGTAAAATTCCAATTTTACTTATTTTGAGTGGTCCCCGAAATGACAATTATATACACTAATTCTCTTCGTCAAAACTATATCACATTAGACCTTATGGAATTTGGTAATGGTCAAAATTTTAATATCGTCCACATTCAACTTGTATAATCCAAACACAGAGCCCCTTGTTTAACAATAACAATTATTATTAATCAAACTGTTCTGGCCAGAGACTTCGACTTTGAGTTGACTTTAGTTGACTATGATACTAACCCCATATAATCGATGAGATGAATTCTCTATTGAATAGTGTTTTAATTCAAGTGCTTCCACTCGAACCAACTATAAACGTTCCATGGACACCATGCAACAATTTAACTATAATTAAAATGGAGTTTTCACATTAAAGCTCAATAGTATTCTCAAGTTAAGAGAATTTGTGTAATCTTATCACATCGATAATTTCTACTTGACCTCAGTTTTATTAATCAACAGAAAACTATCAAATGAGTCATTCCATAGTTATCCAATAACTATCAGTACTTAACCCCTTGTGCCTCCAACAAGCATAAGTAATACACTGTCCAACATTTGAAGAGCATTACGTACTCTAGTCTCAACGAATGTATATCCAGTCTCGATACATCTTGACTAGGGATATTTAAAACGATGAATACATTATATTGTGATAAATTGCTCATGATTACAACATTTTTTAATTACTATCACAAAAACACCATTTATGGATTTTCTATTAAATATACTTAAATTCAATAATTGATTAATATAATATATTATAACTGTTTGCGCCAAAAATGGTCACAAACCCCAAGTATTGCGAAAGCACCAGTGTATGAACACAAATCAGCAATATTCAGACACAAATCTCAGATCTAAGCTAGCAATAAACAACAATCCAGAAATAAATCACAAGAACAGGTATAGTGGTTCGGCTATCTCCGGCCTACGTCCACTTCAATGATTTTTATCTTTTATTGATGTTCTCTGCTGATTACAGATGATTACAGTAGATACAATGAGTGAATTCGAGTATAACAGCAATGGAAAGAAGTAGAATTGAATCCGGTAGAGTCTGGACGTCGAAGGGCCAAAAGATCCTCTCTCTGTTTGGCTCCGGGGCTCTATTTATAGGCGTAGGAGGCTAAGATCGCGCTCAAATCTCGGGAGACTTTTTCTGGCACGTGAGTGGGCCCACGCGACCAACCACAGAAAGTTTCAAGTCGATCTGTGATCGATACGAAGTCATTTCGTATCGATCAAGATGATGTCCAATTGAGCTTAAATTTGGTGGAGACGTTCCTCAGCATGTGTGCAATCTCCAATGAAAATTTCATGGCATTTGGATCAGTGGATTGAGAGATATCGTCGATACGAAGCGATGTTCTTTGCTAGGCTGTTTGGTTCGAATCCATCTTTTCGAACCGAGGGTTTCGAATCGATGGTGTCACGCGCCTCTGTGATGACGTGGAGCGCACACTTCGCCTCGATCCGGTCTTCACTCCGAGTCGACCGCGTCGACTCCATATATCTCGGCGCATTCACATCGATGGATGACACATCACCTTGGCTTGCTGGCTATGGACTCGAATGAAGCCTCACTAATGGATTCGAACAAGGCTTCGCTGATGTAGTCGAACAACCGATGGTCGATGGATACGAACAAGCCTTTCTCTGATGGATACAAGCCTTGTAGCTTCTCCATGGATACGAAGTCAATCGATGCGAACTTGAACCCTTCGATGGATACGAACATGGCCGCTCCTGATCGATACGAATTCATGGGAGTTGGCCGATACGAAGTAGGTGATCTGTCGATGGATTCGAATGAGACCGAGTCGGACCGAGGTACTTCGATGGATTCGATGTTGATCGATACGAAAGTGATCGGTTCGAACCAGAGTTCGGTGATGGATACGAAATCACCCATAGTGATGGATACGAAATCTGGGCTTTTCCCTTCAATTCGTATCGATCATAACTTGAGCGTATGAACTTGGATTGACTTGAAATTTGAGATGCTGACTTCTATGATCTTTCTTGTCATGTCCTATCAATTTTAGCTTAATCTGGACTCGGGCAAAATTAAGAGATATCCATTGTTATCCTGCGATGCATATTTAATATTCATGGCTAGCTATTATCGATTTCAGTTAATTTTTGGGTATCTCAGCTTTGCCAAAAGGTGGGATAACACTTTGCCCCCCAAAACATGCCTTTTGGTAAAAGGTGTGTTTTGATCAGTTTCAAGTTGAATGTAGTGAGCTCATGTTTTACCCGAATCTTATGATATTTTCAATCGAGTTCATGGCTGTTCGAAGCCGAATCGTTATCAATTTCTTCCAGTGGAAGTTAAGAATGAAATTCTATAGTCTCTCCGTACCATCGATGGTCACTCCGGACCCTTGTCAAGCCCATTCCGGACTTAGCGATCGAATAAAAAGATCCTATTGCACTACGGCGTTGCTTTTTATTCCTTGCACTCTGGCCCCAGTTAGGGCGTAAAGCGATGTCTTGGTCGTTCTGGACCGATTGTAGCCTCTCCGGGCTCATGCTGGATCCCATCCTGTCACCCTCCGGTGAAGAGGAAACAACGTTAAGTGGGTCGATCCTGTCGCTCTCCGGCGAAGCGACCCAATTCTTGCACTCCGGTTCAGTGTATCTGAACATTAAGCGATGTCATGACCTGAATCTATGCATTGTTGTCACAAAATAATGCCATTGGATTCTCCGTGTCAAGAATGACTCTTAGCTCACCTAAAAACTGGCGAATGCAGACTGCTTCTTTACCCGCTTCATTGAAGGGATGCTCTCGGCCTCCTTTTGGAATCAACTAGATTTCTTGTTTGGAACTTTTCCAACTGACGGCCCCATCATTAATAATAAAGACGTAACCTAACACTGACTTACTACCATCGATATCACTCTGAAAACTAGAGTTAGTATACCCCTTCATAAGTAGGTCCCTTTTCCTATATATTGGAATAAATCCAATGTATTTCTTAAATACTTTAGTACACATTTCACTGTCGTCCAATTCTTTTCTCTAGGATTAGATTGGTATCGGCTTATGCATCCTAATGCGTATGTCGCATTTGGTCTAGTACATAGCATAGTGTACATTATGGAACGGATTACCAAAGCATACGTTATCTTCTTCATACACTCATTCTCCCCATTGGTTTAAGGAGCATCCTTCTTAGAAAGGAAGAATCCAGATTGTGTTGGACCATCTCCACACTTGGAATTCTCCATTTAGTGTGGTAAGTATGTACATGGATTGGAATAATCCAAACAACCTCCTAGATTTATCACTGTAGATCTTTATATCTAGTATATAGTCTACTTCTCCCATATCGTTCATAGAAAAGTTATTGGAGAGACAAGCTTTCACTGATTGCAATAACGAATCATCATTGCCAATCAGTAGAAGATCATCAACGTACAACACTAAGAACATGATAGCATTTCCCCGTTCCTTATACGCATTCTTCCTCTATGTTCTGATAAAAGCCAACCTTTTTGATTACAAAACACTTATTCCACCTTCTTGAAGATTGTTTAAGTCCATAAATAGACCTTAAAAACTTGCAAGCCTTTCCCTCACTCTCATTGACCTTGAAACCCTCGGGCTTCGACATATAGATGGTCTCTTCTAAATTACCATTTATAAATGCTGCCTTTAGGTCCATTTTCCATATTTTGTAGTCGTTGAATGCAGCAATAGCATTATCCGAAGGGGCTTAAGCATTGCTACGAGTGAAAAGATTTTGTCATAATCAACACCTTGAATTTGACGAAATCCTTTCGCAACTAGCCTTGCTTTGTAAGTCTCCACTTGTAACATTACCAGCAACATCAGGTCAACAAAACCCATCCATAGATCTACTTAGGTAATCTACCTTTACAATGATATCAAACAACAAAGCATCTTAAATATCATTTGCTTCCATCTCAGATCATTACTGCAATGACAAAGAATTAAAGAATGTGAATGTCAATTATTCAAATTTTCTACACTATGGATCGATCATCGGGCCAGATCACATAGTAGCATCATTAGGTCACCAGGACCTTATCCTAAAGAAACTCTAGGTCCTTCAAAGAAACCTTCATTTACATCTCCAAAATATTTTCAATCAGTTGGTTAATGGGACCCAATCAATTGAAACAACAAAACTTTTTATCTCCCTTTACTAAATTTTTTTCCAACTCAACTCTACTTCGAGTATATCTTGAATTCTTTCAATACCAAACTAATAGCTCTTTAGTCCAACCTCTTTCATATATGTATCAATCATCATTCTATAACTATATACAAAAATAGACATGTCAACAGGCCTACTAAATTTAACTTATTTGGGGATTGAGGTTAAAATCTCCAACGAAAGTATATGGAATTCTTTTATCAAAGATATATCAACTCGTAATCTCATGACTATTGAGATCATGATGTACAACAAAAATTGTTCCAGTCCTTTACTCATTCAAATCATAGCACAATTATCCAAGGTTACCTTATAACGAGTTATCCCATCATATTCCAAAATTTTTACCTATGCCCCAAAATCTCAATACATAAGTGTCATTAAAGGACTCTATGAAATATACACTTATTTCTAATCATAACACAACATCACTAAATAACTTACATATCATGTGAGATTTAAAGCATAATTACTAGCAATAACATTTCACAATGCAAAATTAATTAATTTCCTTCAATTGAGATCTGCTTTCCTTTGTCTTGAGCAGATGGAGGCACACTAGCATTTGGGGTTGCTTCTAGTCATAGGCCTTAATAACCGATTTTCTTACGGTAAAATTAGGCATTCCCTTTTCATGTGTCCTAACTAGTTGCAATTACAACACTTAATCCTGGTAAGGTCAACTCTACAATCCTTAGCTACATGCCCCATCTTCCTACATCGAGTACACCTTCTACTTTCTTGCTTTCCATGACTATCCTCACTCTTATATTTTCCTTAATATTGGGTCATCTCTCTCTTGGGTTATTCCTTTCCTAATTCTCTATTAATCGAATTCAACAATACTGCCTTAACTAACCCTTCAAATGTGGCCCTAAATGGAATCTGGTTCAATGCTAACTCCTTAAGTGGTGAGATTAAACCTTTCACAAATTTCATCACCTTCTTGTCTGGGGTATAGACTATTCAAATCCAATCCTATATAACTCATTAGACTGTTTAACTACTCACTTATAGACATGTCACCCTGCTTCAGGTGAATAAATCTTTCTAGTAATAGTCTTTTCTCCACTTCGGAGAAAAACTTGGTTTCAGACTTTCTCTTAAAATCTGCCCATGTAATATTCTCTTCATCATTCTCAGCAGTAACAACTTCCCATCAATTTCCTGCTTCTCCATGGAGGTGCCAAGAAGCTAACTGTCTCTTTATAGTATCACTAAAACCTAAATGATTGAAAACTTTGTCACACATGCCTAGCCAACCTTGCGTTGCTGCATATGGTTCTATTCCAATAAATGGTTCACCACACAAACTAGAGAAGTCCCTACATAATTTTGGGAAATTCACATTAGGCAATGTTTGGACTTGAATCTCTCCTTAAGTTGCAACTATAGGTTTTGTGGGATTTACACTGGTTTGATCGGCCGCTTGCAAATATCTTTGAAACCAAACAAGAATGTACACACCAGGAATATCCATAGCATCCACACTAGTGCCATTTCCAATCCTAGCATCAACCCCACCAACATTGTTTTCCATTCCAGTTTCCAAAAAGGTACTCAAATTGTAATAACTTGGAATTTTAAACGTTTTGAACGAGAATATTTAATTTAATTAAATATTCAAATTTGATTTGAATGTAATAAATAATAAGAAAATCAATTTTTAATAAAATGACTTAATTTTTAGTTTAGTATTCTTAAATGAATTTATAGGATTTTTCCATAATTTTAATTTGGAAAATATTTAAATTATCGTTTGATGTATTTTACGGCAAACGTTGGTATTTTTAAAAACAAAAGAGAATAAAATAAGATAACTATTATATTTTATTGCTGTTTTGGGATCATGTCGTATTGTTGTGCGCGATTGTATTTTTATTTCTATCATTTACGGCTCATACACGAACATGATATTATGTAGCGGAGTACCGCAAAAGCTTTCTTTTCAAAAGTTTTCAAATCAAATCCTAAATAAAGATTTTTCAACAAGCCATTAATTGATTTGATTTTTGAGGTTATGGTTGTCGTTATTTTGGTGTGCTTAAGTATGAAGTAATGTGTTAGTTTGGTTATAAGTGTGAATATTATCATCACTTCACTTCACTTATTCATTTCATTGCTTCTGCTTCTCTTTCTTTTCTTCTTCTTCTTTTATTTTCCCATTCTCCATAAACAGAAAAACCAACACTCCTCTCCACTTCTAAAATCAATATATCAAAATCTATCAACTTTCAACTAAAACTTCCAACTGCAAAGTTGTTTATCTTCACCTCTAGTATTTTCTAAAAATAGTCGCTCTTCCTTTCGTCAAGCGTGGTGGTGGAGATCGTTCGATTACAATGGTTGTCAGATTTTGGTCATTTTTCGATGATTACGGAATGGAGATTGGAGTGTATGGTTGCGTTTGTGTCAACGAACCATGATTTTTAGTGGTCGGAATCGATGGTGGTGGCTTGATGATCGTTTTTAGATCATCTATTAATTACCGGCAAAGTGATGGTTGAGAGGATCAATAGTGGTGTTTGAAGGAGCGTCTGGTCAAGGTCAAGGCATGGGTGGCATTCAGCGGTGGAGCGGTGGTCGGAGTTGGTCAGTGGAACTTGACTTAGGGTTTGGACCGCGTGTTATTTTAGGTTTGTATATGGCATTGCCGACGACAATAGAGGGCACCAAATTGGCTGTGGAGGCGGTCGAAGGTGTGGTTGGGTGTTGCGGTGCTAATGGTGGTGATGGTCTGGTCTAGGTGGGGACGAGGTGGCAGTGGTCGGTGATTCATCGCGGCCGCTTCGTTCTTGTTTTGATTTTCTGGATAGATTTTTGATTTTGGGAGGAGAAGTATGAAGCGGGTCGGGTCTGGATTGTAGTGGGCTGGGCTTGGTTATGTTAGGCGAGAAGCAAATAGATTTATTTGTTTTAATTTATTTTTTTGAATATTAAATTAAGTATATTAAATTTCAAATCGCCATATCTCACTCATTTTAAATCCGATTAACCCATGGATTTTTGCATTAGAATCATATTAACGAGTACAATATTTTGGTATAACTTATTGATAGTTTTAACTAAGTATAGAATATTGATAAAATAATAGTTATTGAATATTATTATGTTGATTTATGTAATAACATGGTTAAATTAAATTATTTATACCTCGTTTCTAATATCTATTTGGCAGAATAAAACACCATTCTGCTATAATTAAATTGAATATATTATTTTGGACATCAATATAGTAGAATAAATCCTCGTACTACGCTTGCGACGTAAAATGATGATTTATGAAGTTAATTAATATGTGGATTAATTAATATTGGAAAAATGATGTGTTAACTATTGATTGTTGATTGTTTAGTGCCAGAAGCTTGGTAGCCTGGTCATATTGGGTGTGATGTTGATATATGTTAAAAGTTGAACAACTTTAGTAATAAAGATAATAATAGCATTGGTTAACTGCTATGATAGCTCTGGGCTTCATTATAGTATTTTGAAATACTAGTATTTGCCGTTTTGATTTGAAAATGATTTTGATTTGGAGAATGATTTTAAAAACCGACTTTAGATTTTTTGTAACGACCCTGAATTTTTGACATTGGAAATCAGGATATTTAATTGATTTTAAATATCTGGAAGTTAGTTTAATTTGAAATTCAAATATCAGAATGAATTTGGCAATTTGATTATTGAATTTAATTTATTGTAGTTGGGTAAAAATTTGAATCTTCAGTTTTAAGCTGGTTAAAAATAATATGAAGGCTTTGAAAATTCATATTAATAATACTAAAGATAATAAAGGCTTCAGAATTGAATTCGAAACTGTTTTGTTCAGTTTTGAAATTTTATCGTTTGAATCGATATTTAAAAATAGCTTTCCGAGGCACAGTCTCAGAATTCGACGAAACCAGTTCCATTGAATCCATAGTATTGTATTATTATCGGATTTCAATTTTCGTAGTGATTGGAGTTGTTGTGTGGCCGTACGATAAGCAAACGCGCTGAAATTAAATCGAAAATTTAATATTATAACTGGTCCAAAAAGCTATCTTCTCCATACGATCGAATTTGGACTCGAAACCTTTTCCATTGCGTTCGAAATAGGCATATAATATTACGAACGCCTAGCGGCACGCCTCGTTAGGAGATTGAAATTTTAGGTTACGGCTTCGAGACGGTTTAAATTTAAATTTGAATAGAAAATATATTTGTTTGAGCAGTCAACCTGCAGTTGAAATAATGTCACACCAGTATTTCTCCGTTCACTTCAGAATACTGTGGCTCATCTGCAGATCTGCTACACGCAAACATCATTTCCCCCTTTATTTCATTTCACAGCCGAACACTTCGAAAATAAGAAAAGAAAAAAATATATCTCGTTCAAACGAAAATATCTTCATTCAAATCCATGGCCACTCCTCTAAAATCATTCCTCTTTCCATTCCTTACGAGTTCGAAATTGATCAATGGCTGAAGGGAATTTGAATCTTCAGAACGCAAGCTCCTGATTAAATCAACGAATCAGAGTTCGATCGAGTAGTGTTCGATTGATTTGGGGGTTTCTACGTCGTAGCTCTGGTAACGTGCCGATGGGCAGAGCGACGTGGGTTTAAGGCGTAGTTGAGTTGCGAACGCGCGCTCGAGTGAGGGGACCGCAACTGAATAGTGGGTGGAGCGTGCGAACGAGATGTAGCTTGCTTCTCTTGAGGTCACGACTGGGAACGACATCGAGCGGCAGTAGAGGTCGCGTTCGTGAGCTTCTACGACGAGGTTAGGGTTGGTTCGTGAGCTAGGTTTTGGCTGCTCGAATTGCTGAACCGCCGAGGGGATGGCAGCAGTGTTGTCAGCTGAAGTCGTCGACGTGGTTTTTCTGGCCAAACTCGATCTCGGGTTTAAGTGGAGCGACACAGTAAGGTATATAAATATACAATTTATTTATTTTGATTTAATAATATATATGTGATTATATACAGTAAAACAGAAAAGAATATATATGTCCAGAGAAAATTTTATGCAGTAAGATAAATAAGAAATTTTTTTATTTAATATATAGGAATAGAATTTTGAAAGGAATTTTTTTAAAATGTTTGAAAGTTATACAAATTTAATTTAAATAGTTTGTTTAATATTAATAGATATGATTTTAGGAAAGAAAGGAAAATATAGGAATTTTAAAGGTGAAGTCAGTTTTAAATCAAATTGTTAGTTAATTAAAATTTAAAAGAAAATTTGTTTAAACTTAAAAATTATTAAATAAAATGTTATTTAAGTTATTTATTAAAAAGGGAAAATTAATTGCTCGATTAATAGTTAATCAAATGATTAAATAGCAATTGGTAGTTCGATTTATTTCGAAATTTAATAAATTGTATAAATGTTTATACAAGGTCAAAATCGTGAAGAAAAAAATGCTAATTTGGATGGATTGCAAAATAAACGCAAAGGTGAGATCTTCTCACTCAAATGAAAATTTGATTTTGTAGTTATTGATTGCTGTTTGGTTGAGATATTAGATATAGTATGATATATCTATATATATATTTGGTGATTGATTTCCCGCATTATATAGCGGATGAGACCCTATGCGCCGCATAATAGCGGATGATATTTTTATAAATCCCATATACCGCGATATTCCACCTCGAAGTGGAATGGGTATTTAATTGTTGTGCTAACATCTATGGATGCAGGGAAACAGGTTGGAGGGATCCAACTGGATTTCTCAAATTGTATGAATTTGTTTCATATGCTGTGTGATTATGTAACATTCCCCTTCTGACCGTCTCCAGTCGGTAATTAAACCAACTAAAAACGTTCAAAAAGACGAATTGTTATTTAGTTTATAAGGTTTAAACAGAATTAGCCACAGAAACACAGAATAATAACAATGAATTAAAACAAATGAATCTTTATTTCATTACTATAATTCTTTTTTGAATACATCAGAGTTTATACAATTTTAATACTGATACAGCGGAATATCTTAAAATACAATTTTCTTCTGAAAACTAAAGTGATTCTTTACTCTCTCTAACTTTGCTGCTCGAAAATCTTCAAGCTGTAAAATACTCGGTCTGACCCGAGTATTATATTCAAAAGAAAATAATACACAGGTCAGTCTAATTCAAACCAGTTAATTAGTGCATAGAGGCAAAAATCAAATAGCCAAGACAATACATATATATACATACAAGAATGTATGTATACACATATAAAAATGCAGGTCGAGAAAGTGCTCAGGGATAAAACACATCATAAATCAATGTCAAGGCCATGGTCAACAACCAGTTCAAACAAGTTCAACAATCAAAACTAGGATACATAGGCAACTGTCTACATGAGTTAGTTCAACATGCAAATGAAACTGGCCAAGGCCACTGACTCAATAGTGTATACATCAAAGACCAGAGCATGTACAAGTAAACTAAACAGGTTCAAATGATTCAAGTGAAGATGCAGTGAGGTTTGTACATGGATAAACAACATGAAGCACTGAATCAAGTGCAAATCCAATAACCCAGCTGACACCAAAACATATGCGGTGAAATAAGAAGTGGACTGGTCGAAACAACATAGTGAGCTCAAGCTCAAAAACTAAAACCAAGGTGACTAAAACCCAGTACTCAAGCAAGTGAACTTGATCGAAACAAAGTAGCAAGTTGAAATCATATGGTGAGCTCGACCAAGATCAAAATACATGACAAAGCCTCAGCAATCAAAATACATGAAGGCCACAGTAGTCAGATTATATGAAGTGCAGACTTGAAGTTCAAAAACAATATAGACCATCAGTACCGACATGAACCAGGAATGTGCAGCAGGGAACACATGTCACAAGCAAACAAGACCAGACTACCATGATCAGTAGTACAAGCAAAGACAAAGGAACTGCACAGCTTAAAATGAACATTACAAGGAGATACTAACAAGGACCAGATTCAGGTATCAGTTTAAAACAGGTGGAGTGCAACAACACTACATACTAACAGGAACCATCAAACCAAACAGAATATCATAATGCAGACAACAAAAGGATGGAACAACGACTAATTCAAATGAATACAGAACCGTAAACATACATGCAAATTCGAACATACATATATACATATAAAATGATGTATATACATACATGACTGCATACATATATACGAAGACTAAAATGCAACTGGGCGCAAATAGTCTCCAAAAACAAGAATGTACAAGTGAAACATGCTACATGAACACAGTGAAGTACTACCCAATGCAGCTACAAGAATGGTCACAGGCGTGTACACCTAACTGCATGCATGTGGTTGTGAACAAGCTAATGCAAGCTAATGCCATGAACAATGTACTAAGACTACAACTTCACATAACCCAAACAGTACACCTGTATGATAATAATTCTCGACAAAAATCAAATGGAACTGTGAGGCTACAGGTAGAAGAAGATACAGTGAAGAAGTGAAAATGCCAACTCACATATGCATTTTGGATATACAAGCAGGCAGTATCAACATAACAAAAGTGAAACCAGACTGGGCAACAGTGGAAATTCAAGTGATTGCAACTACATGAGTAAACAACATCAAAGAATGGTCAAGTGAACAATAAAGCAAATATGACAATGAAATGACAACTCAGTGATATATACAAACAGATGAACATCAGTGCAGACCAGAGACAAGGAGTAACAATATAGGACATCACATATATGCAAAGCTTCAACATATGAAACATCAACATGGATGCAGAAAATGTCACAAACAAATATGGACAGTGACACAGTGAAGTGCCAACATCACAAACAAACTCATCAAGCCCATAGTCAACAAACAAACTAGCATCAATGCATACTGGAATGAATGCATAAAAGTGACAAAGGGATCAGATTTAAAATACATTGCGAAAATCAGTGACTCAAGATCAAAGATTCAAATGCAAGGTCAACACATCAACAACAAAAATGCAACAGTTCATACATGAAGTCAGAGATGAGCACAAGATACAACATGCACAACTTAATATGAATTGCAGTTCAACTGAAATGAACACAGGTGAAGGCAGAGACCAAGAAGTGATAACATGAAACAGTGAGTATCACGACAATGTCAAAGCCGTGACTATCACTTAGTGTTTATGAAAATATACGAATTTGAAAATGGTCAGACAATTCGAAGTCACAGAGGAAAGTATCACAGATAAACAGGCAGAAGGTCAGAGAAGAAAAATGTCAATGCCGAAATCATGTGTTTGAAAACAGGAAGTTTTTTTTTCTTTAAAAATCAGAGAAACAGTCAAAAATTATTTTTGGAAAGTTTATGGAATAAAAATCAAAGATCGCACGTTCGAAATCGAAACCGTGCTCGTGAAGAAATCCCCAAAAATACCAAAGCATAAACAGGAAAGAATCAACAACGTGGGAGTCACGTTAATCAAGCAACAAAACATGAATTTGAACAAGCTAGTAATTACTAAAAGCTTGAATTGGATGTGAGTGAAGGATTCACTCACCTTAGATCGAAGCTGTCGCAAGCGAAGAGGAAGTCGAAGCCAAGCACGAACAAGCAAAGCCGAGCGCTCAAATTCGCCAGAGAATCGATCGCCTTCGATTTGAGCGAAGCCCAAATTTCCGACTTCACAGAAGAACGTCGCCATTTTTTTTATTTTCTCGCTTGATTTAATTTAGGCCACGAATGAGAAATGAAAGAGGGGGCGTGTTTTATGCCGAGGCAAGGGGGAGAGATCGTGGGTATCACGGTTAAAGGTATGGCTGGACGTGATTTAAGGCGTAGCTGAAAATGGAGGAAAACAAAGCCGCCATTATTTTTCTTCTCGTCTGTTTTAGGTTTAGGGTTTGAATGAATGAGAAATTGAGGGGAGAGGGGTTACTTAATCACAGCTGCAACAAAAATATGGGCCAACATTGAAATTAAAGCCCATCTACTCTTTTAACAAAATTGTAAAAGAATTTCGATTAAATTAAAGACTATCAATCAATTAATTTACATAAGCAAAAATTTTTAAATCCAATTTATTTTTCCAAGTCATTAGTTCGAATTTCAAATACAGAGTTAATATTCAATTTCAAACTCCTGACTCAAATTTTTAAATTCAAATATGTTCTTCATATTTTAAATTTGGCCAATTCGAACAATTTCACAATTTAATTCAATTATTAATTTTAAATTAGTTTAAAAATTCGGGATCGTTACAAACTCCCCTCCTTAAAACTTTTTGTCCACGAAAAGGAAAGGTTGTTAAAATTTCATTAATATTTATACCCTACACAATTTTTACTAAGCTTAAAGCTTATTACAAATAAATGAATATAGGATTCATTCTATCTGTTTAATCTCACTAGTTTTGTTCATTGATTTCCAAAATTAAGACGCAAAAGTCTTTTACCAAAATTTTCGATTTATAACTCAGATTCAAACTTTAAAATTCGTCATGTTAGAGATTTATATAATATATCTCTTCCAAAGCTGTGGACTTTCAAAACATTTCAAAGATCCTCTTCCTTAGTTTATTAGGTAGGAATTTTGAAATTTTAATTTCAGATCATTGATTTGCTATTTACAGTTTGAAAATACTTGCTAACTCGAAATTTAACAAGTCCATCTTCGTTCTCACAGACATTAGACATACGCTGGCCAGGCGCAGGTCTAAAAATCTCCAAGTACTAAATATACTTGCTTCAACTTCCAGTGAAAATACTTTTAAAAATTCTTTTAAAAAATGGATATGGAAAGCACGTTCCCCCATGGATCACAGTTTACCCGGCGGTTACGCTACTATCCCAGTAGAATCGCTTGTAACCGTAGATTTCACATCTCTCTTGAATTTCGCCATGGTTGTTGCCATAGATCGCGGTCCACACGGCGGTTACGCTACTATCCCAGTAGAATCGCTTGTAACCGTAGGCATCTCGCCCCTCGAATTTCGCTTGGCATTTAGATTGCAGTTTACTCGGCGGTTGCGCCATTATCCCAATGGAATCGCTTGTAACTGTAGGCATCTCGCCCCTCAAATTACGCTAACATACATCATAATCAACATGATCCCATCACGAGGGATTCTAGTCCAAATGGACATTCCAACTTATGGAAAATTCTACGTAGCTACGAATTTCAAATGGACACTCTTCACGAGTTCCAATACCTTCTCCAATAATAAATGGAAGGTACTTTTCCATATCCTCAGTTTGGAAAACATAATATCATATATATGTAGTACTTCATTTCACATTTCGTACATATCATATCCATGTAAGCTTACATAAGATTTCCATAACAATGTCTTTCTAAACTAACGGTTTCAAATTTACCGCATTCATATATATAAGTTCTGAAAACTTACATATCTCATATTCATAACAAAATAGAGGATTTCAAAATTTTCCTCTAAGTCGATTTGGAAATTTAAGGTTATCTCAAACCTAATTCATATTCATAATTCCATTTATTATCGACTTTCACATTCGATTTGGATTTCACGCTACATCGTCAATTCTCAACACAGAATTGATGTCTATCGATATATAACCTCTGAGCTCATACGTCTCAGAGAAGGGTGTTAAGCTAAGAGAATAAATTCTCCGCCACCAACAGATATATACTTAATAGAGATCAATTGCTATGTCATCAATTCACAATGTTAGTTATACAATCCAAATCATCATCTGAAATTCAAAGCTCAACTTATATTGTCTTTGATGTCGAAGTTAAACTCAATTTTAACTTAACGATTCAATCTTTTTGAAAAATTTCAAATTTAACAAATTGTTCAAATTTCTCATTTAACTTTTCAACTTAGACTTTGAAAATGAATTTCAAATCATTTATCCCTTACGGAATATATTCACAACATTTCATTTCAATTGGTATATATTCTAATTCACTTTTACAATTAAAGTTGAATTTCCTTTCTATAACTCAATTTCATATTCATTAACTTCCCTTTATTAATTCATTTTGATACCAAATTCAATTTGATTCAGTATTACTTAAGCTATGTTTCATTTTATCTCCACTTGTATTTATTTTCACTATACAACTTAAGTTCGTCTCAAATTTATTTAAAATTCTATTTTATTTAACTTTACTAAAGTCAAATTCATATCACATTTCAAAAATTCAGACTTTGTTTTACTTAACAAAACTGTTTAACCATTTAACAACTAGTTTTACTTAAATTTCCTCATTTTATAAGTTATACAACTTATTAATTTAAACTACCCAATCCATATTATATAATCACTTATCTTTTTAGTTTAACTTTCCATCTCAATAATTTATCTAATCCAGTTCAATTTATTTAACTTTCCTTTAGTTAAATTTCAAATCCATTCAAACAATTTTAAACTTCTTTAGATTTGAAAAACATTCTCTTTAAAGTGTTTCTAGTAACTATTCATATTAAACATCATAAACTAAGCTTTGTGTAAACCAAAGCTCTGATACCACTTTGTAACATTCCCCCTTCTGACCGTCTCCAGTCAGTAATTAAACCAACTAAAAACGTTCAAAAAGACGAATTGTTATTTAGTTTATAAGGTTTAAATAGAATCAGCCACAGAAACACAGAATAATAACAATGAATTAAAACAAATGAATCTTTATTTCATTACTATAATTCTTTTTTGAATACATCAGAGTTTATACAATTTTAATACTGATACAGCGGAATATCTTAAAATATAATTTTCTTCTGAAAACTAAAGTGATTCTTTACTCTCTCTAACTTCGCTGCTCGAAAATCTTCAAGCTGTAAAATACTCGGTCTGACCCGAGTATTATATTCAAAAGAAAATAATACACAGGTCAGTCTAATTCAAACCAGTTTATTAGTGCATAGAGGCAAAAATCAAATAGCCAAGACAATACATATATATACATACAAGAATGTATGTATACACATATACAAATGCAGGTCGAGAAAGTGCTCAGGGTAAAACACATCATAAATCAATGTCAAGGCCATGGTCAACAACCAGTTCAAACAAGTTCAACAATCAAAACTAGGATACATAGGCAACTGTCTACATGAGTTAGTTCAACATGCAAATGAAACTGGCCAAGGCCACTGACTCAATAGTGTATACATCAAAGACCAGAGCATGTACAAGTAAACTAAACAGGTTCAAATGATTCAAGTGAAGATGCAGTGAGGTTTGTACATGGATAAACAACATGAAGCACTGAATCAAGTGCAAATCCAATAACCCAGCTGACACCAAAACATATGCGGTGAAATAAGAAGTGGACGGTCGAAACAACATAGTGAGCTCAAGCTCAAAAACTAAAACCAAGGTGACTAAAACCCAGTACTCAAGCAAGTGAACTTGATCGAAACAAAGTAGCAAGTTGAAATCATATGGTGAGCTCGACCAAGATCAAAATACATGACAAAGCCTCAGCAATCAAAATACATGAAGGCCACAGTAGTCAGATTATATGAAGTGCAGACTTGAAGTTCAAAAACAATATAGACCATCAGTACCAACATGAACCAGGAATGTGCAGCAGGGAACACATGTCACAAGCAAACAAGACCAGACTACCATGATCAGTAGTACAAGCAAAGACAAAGGAACTGCACAGCTTAAAATGAACATTACAAGGAGATACTAACAAGGACCAGATTCAGGTATCAGTTTAAAACAGGTGGAGTGCAACAACACTACATACTAACAGGAACCATCAAACCAAACAGAATATCATAATGCAGACAACAAAAGGATGGAACAACGACTAATTCAAATGAATACAGAACCGTAAACATACATGCAAATTCGAACATACATATATACATATAAAATGATGTATATACAAACATGACTGCATACATATATACGAAGACTAAAATGCAACTGGGCGCAAATAGTCTCCAAAAACAAGAATGTACAAGTGAAACAGGCTACATGAACACAGTGAAGTACTACCCAATGCAGCTACAAGAATGGTCACAGGCGTGTACACCTAACTGCATGCATGTGGTTGTGAACAAGCTAATGCAAGCTAATGCCATGAACAATGTACTAAGACTACAACTTCACATAACCCAAACAGTACACCTGTATGATAATAATTCTCGACAAAAATCAAATGGAACTGTGAGGCTACAAGTAGAAGAAGATACAGTGAAGAAGTGAAAATGCCAACTCACATATGCATTTTGGATATACAAGCAGGCAGTATCAACATAACAAAAGTGAAACCAGACTGGGCAACAGTGGAAATTCAAGTGATTGCAACTACATGAGTAAACAACATCAAAGAATGGTCAAGTGAACAATAAAGCAAATATGACAATGAAATGACAACTCAGTGATATATACAAACAGATGAACATCAGTGCAGACCAGAGACAAGGAGTAACAATATAGGACAGCACATATATGCAAAGCTTCAACATATGAAACATCAACATGGATGCAGAAAATGTCACAAACAAATATGGACAGTGACACAGTGAAGTGCCAACATCACAAACAAACTCATCAAGCCCATAGTCAACAAACAAACTAGCATCAATGCATACTGGAATGAATGCATAAAAGTGACAAAGGGATCAGATTTAAAATACATTGCGAAAATCAGTGACTCAAGATCAAAGATTCAAATGCAAGGTCAACACATCAACAACAAAAATGCAACAGTTCATACATGAAGTCAGAGATGAGCACAAGATACAACATGCACAACTTAATATGAATTGCAGTTCAACTGAAATGAACACAGGTGAAGGCAGAGACCAAGAAGTGATAACATGAAACAGTGAGTATCACGACAATGTCAAAGCCGTGACTATCACTTAGTGTTTATGAAAATATACGAATTTGAAAATGGTCAGACAATTCGAAGTCACAGAGGAAAGTATCACAGATAAACAGGCAGAAGGTCAGAGAAGAAAAATGTCAATGCCGAAATCATGTGTTTGAAAACAGGAAGTTTTTTTTTCTTTAAAAATCAGAGAAACAGTCAAAAATTATTTTTGGAAAGTTTATGGAATAAAAATCAAAGATCGCACGTTCGAAATCGAAACCGTGCTCGTGAAGAAATCCCCAAAAATACCAAAGCATAAACAGGAAAGAATCAGCAACGTGGGAGTCACGTTAATCAAGCAACAAAACATGAATTTGAACAAGCTAGTAATTACTAAAAGCTTGAATTGGATGTGAGTGAAGGATTCACTCACCTTAGATCGAAGCTGTCGCAAGCGAAGAGGAAGTCGAAGCCAAGCACGAACAAGCAAAGCCGAGCGCTCAAATTCGCCAGAGAATCGATCGCCTTCGATTTGAACGAAGCCCTAATTTCCGACTTCACAGAAGAACGTCGCCATTTTTTTTATTTTCTCGCTTGATTTAATTTAGGCCACGAATGAGAAATGAAAGAGGGGGCGTGTTTTATGCCGAGGCAAGGGGGAGAGATCGTGGGTATCACGGTTAAAGGTATGGCTGGACGTGATTTAAGGCGTAGCTGAAAATGGAGGAAAACGAAGCCGCCATTATTTTTCTTCTCGTTTGTTTTAGGTTTAGGGTTTGAATGAATGAGAAATTGAGGGGAGAGGGGTTACTTAATCACAGCTGCAACAAAAATATGGGCCAACATTGAAATTAAAGCCCATCTACTCTTTTAACAAAATTGTAAAAGAATTTCGATTAAATTAAAGACTATCAATCAATTAATTTACATAAGCAAAAATTTTTAAATCCAATTTATTTTTCCAAGTCATTAGTTCGAATTTCAAATACAGAGTTAATATTCAATTTCAAACTCCTGACTCAAATTTTTAAATTCAAATACGTTCTTCATATTTTAAATTTGGCCAATTCGAACAATTTCACAATTTAATTCAATTATTAATTTTAAATTAGTTTAAAAATTCGGGATCGTTACAAACTCCCCTCCTTAAAACTTTTTGTCCACGAAAAGGAAAGGTTGTTAAAATTTCATTAATATTTATACCCTACACAATTTTTACTAAGCTTAAAGCTTATTACAAATAAATGAATATAGGATTAATTCTATCTGTTTAATCTCACTAGTTTTGTTCATTGATTTCCAAAATTAAGACGCAAAAGTCTTTTACCAAAATTTTCGATTTATAACTCAGATTCAAACTTTAAAATTCGTCATGTTAGAGATTTATATAATATATCTCTTCCAAAGCTGTGGACTTTCAAAACATTTCAAAGATCCTCTTCCTTAGTTTATTAGGTAGGAATTTTGAAATTTTAATTTCAGATCATTGATTTGCTATTTACAGTTTGAAAATACTTGCTAACTCGAAATTTAACAAGTCCATCTTCGTTCTCACAGACATTAGACATACGCTGGCCAGGCGCAGGTCTAAAAATCTCCAAGTACTAAATATACTTGCTTCAACTTCCAGTGAAAATACTTTTAAAAATTCTTTTAAAAAATGGATATGGAAAGCACGTTCCTCCATGGATCACAGTTTACCCGGTGGTTACGCTACTATCCCAGTAGAATCGCTTGTAACCGTAGATTTCACATCTCTCTTGAATTTCGCCATGGTTGTTGCCATAGATCGCGGTCCACACGGCGGTTACGCTACTATCCCAGTAGAATCGCTTGTAACCGTAGGCATCTCGCCCCTCGAATTTCGCTTGGCATTTAGATTGCAGTTTACTCGGCGGTTGCGCCATTATCCCAATGGAATCGCTTGTAACTGTAGGCATCTCGCCCCTCAAATTACGCTAACATACATCATAATCAACATGATCCCATCACGAGGGATTCTAGTCCAAATGGACATTCCAACTTATGGAAAATTCTACGTAGCTACGAATTTCAAATGGACACTCTTCACGAGTTCCAATACCTTCTCCAATAATAAATGGAAGGTACTTTTCCATATCCTCAGTTTGGAAAACATAATATCATATATATGTAGTACTTCATTTCACATTTCGTACATATCATATCCATGTAAGCTTACATAAGATTTCCATAACAATGTCTTTCTAAACTAACGGTTTCAAATTTACCGCATTCATATATATAAGTTCTGAAAACTTACATATCTCATATTCATAACAAAATAGAGGATTTCAAAATTTTCCTCTAAGTCGATTTGGAAATTTAAGGTTATCTCAAACCTAATTCATATTCATAATTCCATTTATTATCGACTTTCACATTCGATTTGGATTTCACGCTACATCGTCAATTCTCAACACAGAATTGATGTCTATCGATATATAACCTCTGAGCTCGTACGTCTCAGAGAAGGGTGTTAAGCTACGAGAATAAATTCTCCGCCACCAACAGATCTATACTTAATAGAGATCAATTGCTATGTCATCAATTCACAATGTTAGACATACAATCCAAATCATCATCTGAAATTCAAAGCTCAACTTATATTGTCTTTGATGTCGAAGTTAAACTCAATTTTAACTTAACGATTCAATCTTTTTGAAAAATTTCAAATTGAACAAATTGTTCAAATTTCTCATTTAACTTTTCAACTTCGACTTTGAAAATGAATTTCAAATCATTTATCCCTTACGGAATATATTCACAACATTTCATTTCAATTGGTATATATTCTAATTCACTTTTACAATTAAAGTTGAATTTCCTTTCTATAACTCAATTTCATATTCATTAACTTCCCTTTATTAATTCATTTTGATACCAAATTCAATTTGATTCAGTATTACTTAAGCTATGTTTCATTTTATCTCCACTTGAATTTATTTTCACTATACAACTTAAGTTCGTCTCAAATTTATTTAAAATTCTATTTTATTTAACTTTACTAAAGTCAAATTCATATCACATTTCAAAAATTCAGACTTTGTTTTACTTAACAAAACTGTTTAACCATTTAACAACTAGTTTTACTTAAATTTACTCATTTTATAAGTTATACAACTTATTAATTTAAACTTCCCAATCCATATTATATAATCACTTATCTTTTTAGTTTAACTTTCCATCTCAATAATTTATCTAATCCAGTTCAATTTATTTAACTTTCCTTTAGTTAAATTTCAAATCCATTCAAACAATTTTAAACTTCTTTAGATTTGAAAAACATTCTCTTTAAAGTGTTTCTAGTAACTATTCATATTAAACATCATAAACTAAGCTTTGTGTAAACCAAAGCTCTGATACCACTCTGTAACATTCCCCCTTCTGACCGTCTCCAGTCGGTAATTAAACCAACTAAAAACATTCAAAAAGACGAATTGTTATTTAGTTTATAAGGTTTAAATAGAATCAGCCACAGAAACACAGAATAATAACAATGAATTAAAACAAATGAATCTTTATTTCATTACTATAATTCTTTTTTGAATACATCAGAGTTTATACAATTTTAATACTGATACAGCGGAATATCTTAAAATACAATTTTCTTCTGAAAACTAAAGTGATTCTTTACTCTCTCTAACTTCGCTGCTCGAAAATCTTCAAGCTGTAAAATACTCGGTCTGACCCGAGTATTATATTCAAAAGAAAATAATACACAGGTCAGTCTAATTCAAACCAGTTTATTAGTGCATAGAGGCAAAAATCAAATAGCCAAGACAATACATATATATACATACAAGAATGTATGTATACACATATACAAATGCAGGTCGAGAAAGTGCTCAGGGTAAAACACATCATAAATCAATGTCAAGGCCATGGTCAACAACCAGTTCAAACAAGTTCAACAATCAAAACTAGGATACATAGGCAACTGTCTACATGAGTTAGTTCAACATGCAAATGAAACTGGCCAAGGCCACTGACTCAATAGTGTATACATCAAAGACCAGAGCATGTACAAGTAAACTAAACAGGTTCAAATGATTCAAGTGAAGATGCAGTGAGGTTTGTACATGGATAAACAACATGAAGCACTGAATCAAGTGCAAATCCAATAACCCAGCTGACACCAAAACATATGCGGTGAAATAAGAAGTGGACTGGTCGAAACAACATAGTGAGCTCAAGCTCAAAAACTAAAACCAAGGTGACTAAAACCCAGTACTCAAGCAAGTGAACTTGATCGAAACAAAGTAGCAAGTTGAAATCATATGGTGAGCTCGACCAAGATCAAAATACATGACAAAGCCTCAGCAATCAAAATACATGAAGGCCATAGTAGTCAGATTATATGAAGTGCAGACTTGAAGTTCAAAAACAATATAGACCATCAGTACCAACATGAACCAGGAATGTGCAGCAGGGAACACATGTCACAAGCAAACAAGACCAGACTACCATGATCAGTAGTACAAGCAAAGACAAAGGAACTGCACAGCTTAAAATGAACATTACAAGGAGATACTAACAAGGACCAGATTCAGGTATCAGTTTAAAACAGGTGGAGTGCAACAACACTACATACTAACAGGAACCATCAAACCAAACAGAATATCATAATGCAGACAACAAAAGGATGGAACAACGACTAATTCAAATGAATACAGAACCGTAAACATATATGCAAATTCGAACATACATATATACATATAAAATGATGTATATACATACATGACTGCATACATATATACGAAGACTAAAATGCAACTGGGCGCAAATAGTCTCCAAAAACAAGAATGTACAAGTGAAACAGGCTACATGAACACAGTGAAGTACTACCCAATGCAGCTACAAGAATGGTCACAGGCGTGTACACCTAACTGCATGCATGTGGTTGTGAACAAGCTAATGCAAGCTAATTCCATGAACAATGTACTAAGACTACAACTTCACATAACCCAAACAGTACACCTGTATGATAATAATTCTCGACAAAAATCAAATGGAACTGTGAGGCTACAGGTAGAAGAAGATACAGTGAAGAAGTGAAAATGCCAACTCACATATGCATTTTGGATATACAAGCAAGCAGTATCAACATAACAAAAGTGAAACCAGACTGGGCAACAGTGGAAATTCAAGTGATTGGAACTACATGAGTAAACAACATCAAAGAATGGTCAAGTGAACAATAAAGCAAATATGACAATGAAATGACAACTCAGTGATATATACAAACAGATGAACATCAGTGCAGACCAGAGACAAGGAGTAACAATATAGGACCACACATATATGCAAAGGTTCAACATATGAAACATCAACATGGATGCAGAAAATGTCACAAACAAATATGGACAGTGACACAGTGAAGTGCCAACATCACAAACAAACTCATCAAGCCCATAGTCAACAAACAAACTAGCATCAATGCATACTGGAATGAATGCATCAAAGTGACAAATGGATCAGATTTAAAATACATTGCGAAAATCAGTGACTCTAGATCAAAGATTCAAATGCAAGGTCAACACATCAACAACAAAAATGCAACAGTTCATACATGAAGTCAGAGATGAGCACAAGATACAACATGCACAACTTAATATGAATTGCAGTTCAACTGAAATGAACACAGGTGAAGGCAGAGACCAAGAAGTGATAACATGAAACAGTGAGTATCACGACAATGTCAAAGCCGTGACTATCACTTAGTGTTTATGAAAATATACGAATTTGAAAATGGTCAGACAATTCGAAGTCACAGAGGAAAGTATCACAGATAAACAGGCAGAAGGTCAGAGAAGAAAAATGTCAATGCCGAAATCATGTGTTTGAAAACAGGAAGTTTTTTTTTTCTTTAAAAATCAGAGAAACAGTCAAAAATTATTTTTGGAAAGTTTATGGAATAAAAATCAAAGATCGCACGTTCGAAATCGAAACCGTGCTCGTGAAGAAATCCCCAAAAATACCAAAGCATAAACAGGAAAGAATCAGCAACGTGGGAGTCACGTTAATCAAGCAACAAAACATGAATTTGAACAAGCTAGTAATTACTAAAAGCTTGAATTGGATGTGAGTGAAGGATTCACTCACCTTAGATCGAAGCTGTCGCAAGCGAAGAGGAAGTCGAAGCCAAGCACGAACAAGCAAAGCCGAGCGCTCAAATTCGCCAGAGAATCGATCGCCTTCGATTTGAACGAAGCCCTAATTTCCGACTTCACAGAAGAACGTCGCCATTTTTTTTATTTTCTCGCTTGATTTAATTTAGGCCACGAATGAGAAATGAAAGAGGGGGCGTGTTTTATGCCGAGGCAAGGGGGAGAGATCGTGGGTAGCACGGTTAAAGGTATGGCTGGACGTGATTTAAGGCGTAGCTGAAAATGGAGGAAAACGAAGCCGCCATTATTTTTCTTCTCGTCTGTTTTAGGTTTAGGGTTTGAATGAATGAGAAATTGAGGGGAGAGGGGTTACTTAATCACAGCTGCAACAAAAATATGGGCCAACATTGAAATTAAAGCCCATCTACTCTTTTAACAAAATTGTAAAAGAATTTCGATTAAATTAAAGACTATCAATCAATTAATTTACATAAGCAAAAATTTTTAAATCCAATTTATTTTTCCAAGTCATTAGTTCGAATTTCAAATACAGAGTTAATATTCAATTTCAAACTCCTGACTCAAATTTTCAAATTCAAATATGTTCTTCATATTTTAAATTTGGCCAATTCGAACAATTTCACAATTTAATTCAAAATTTAATTCAATTATTAATTTTAAATTAGTTTAAAAATTCGGGATCGTTACAGATTATTTATTTATAATCTGTGAATGATTATATTTGTGATTGAATTTGTTAAAGGCTATAATTTAGCCGAATGTATTTTTGGTATCTTTGGATACCAGAAATAAATAAAAATTGGGTTTTTGAAATTAAAGTTGGAAATTTTTGTAAATTCCTTTTGAAAGAATTGGATTAATTTAAAAGAAGTTTGAAAAGGATAAAGTTTTATTTTTGAATCATATTGAATAAAATTCCAAATATGGGAAAAAGGCTTAATAAGTGGATTTCGAGTAATATTGTTTATAAGTTGAAGAATTTATTAAAATTTGGATTTTTAAATAGATTGGAAGAGATAAAAGAATTTGTTTACTTTAAAATAATTTATCTTAAAAGGGAAATAAATCTGGAAATCCATTGGAAAGTTGATTTGGTGTTGAAAGTGAATATTTGAGAAATCGATTTGAAAATCGTATAAAAAGTGAATATTTGGAAATGTAAATTCAAAATGGAATTTATAAAGGAAAGGGAAATTTGTTTTATAAATAAACACTGATTTATTTTTAAAGTGTGGAAATAAATTTACAGATTTGGAACGTAAATTTGAAATAAATCGATAAGGATTTATTTAATTTGTTTAAATGGATCATTTTGAAATGGAAGTGTATTTTCCTTGAAAAGTCGAGTATATTTCCAAAATAGTTTTAAATTATAAATGAAGAAATTCTGAAATTGGATTTTAAGGAATATTTTGGAAATAAAGTATTTGAACTCGGTAGATTTCCAGTGGAAATGAATAAATCTTTGGAAATATATTCCGCGTAAGGAAATTGATTTGGAATTTATTTTCAAAAGTTGAAAGGTGAAAAGTGATTTGAAATTTGTTTTCAAAGTGATGAAGTGTGGAAAAATATATATCTTGTGAAGATATTTTGGAAATAAATAATTTGGGAAATTATTTAAATTGGTTGATTGTTGTGATATGTTGTTTGATAGTTAAATCACCGACTATCAATGTTTGCCTTTGAAATGGCACTTGAATTTGTTTTAAAACAAGCGCTCATTATTCGGTTAAGTCGGGAGAGGACTTTGTGTCATATAACCCATTCCGAATAATGATACAACGTTATGAATTGCAATTGAAGACCGGTGTTGAAGACCGGGTGTTTGTGAGAACGATAGGACAACCTATCGATTGTCTCTGCACTGTGTTGCTCCAGTATAGAGATTCCCTATGTGATGGGAAGTCCGATCGGGATTGTGAATACCCGGATTGCAAGGGCTTCTTCGGAAGTGCCTTCGGTTCTGTTCGAACCCGGCCTTGTGTTGGCAGAGAGCTAGTTAGTTCTCGGGATGTCCCGCCAGAGGCGTACCCATGTGGCAGTAGGAAGTTCCTTAGCCTGACCATTTGTTGGAAAATCCAAAGAAACAATACAAACCTTGTACGGTTTTAGTTGTATAACCTGCTATGGAATGTGGCGGTAACCTGCTATTGAATATAGTAGCTATAGTAGGCATAAGTGCGAAATGCCTATGCTGGCTAAGATTAATATTATACTTTCGAAATGTTTTCCACACTAGACATTAATAATAATATCAACTAATTTTTCGTAGTATGCATATTTGACTATCATAAGGAGAAATCTCCTCCAATTCTACGTTTGCATTGTGTGTGTGGCGAGAGGCCTTATGGTAGTTTCATTTTCCAAAAGCATTGCGAATTTCTTTTATTTTCTTTGTGAAAATAACTGTTTTACGATCTCACACCAGTCACCATGACTGACTCGGAGTTTATTGTTCCCTTTCTAAACTCTAGGTGCCCATAATTTTCCACACGGGCAGCCTAGAGTTATGTTATCAGGATATTCTAGATATTCTGGAGATTTGGAGACGAGCTGGATGGCGAGACGTACACTCGTACTTATTTATTTATTCCGCTGTGTATTCTGTATGGGGACAAGTTTATATAACTGTCCATTGTTTTGTATTGAGTTGTATATTGACTCTCATTGTTGTATTGTATAGACTGATATAGTTTTTTGTTTCAAAGACAAGTGATTATCTATTATATATTGTTCCGCTGCGAATGTGAGATTTTGATATTGTTTCTGTTTCTGTTTCTTCTTTTCTTCTGACTTCTACTACCTCTTCTTTTTACGATTCGGTTTTCTGGCATTCGATTGCACGACATTTGATACAGTGGACGTATTAATGTCGACTTTCGAGCGTCGAAAGAACGAATCGTTACAAGTGGTATCAAAGCAATTGGTTAAGCGACAACCCTGGCTCTGTTGGGTGTTACTCATTAGAGATAGAGTCACTAGTATCTAGAATGAGTGTGAGTGTAATAATAGATATGAGTGCGTATTTGTTAGTGAATACAAAAATTTGTTTTGTATTGTGTTGACTTATCGGTTAATTATTTATAGATTCTGGTCGGTGCAGTCTGGCCAACTATAATCGATAGGGGTTTCTAAACTCTTAAATAAGATAAACTGACACAATATTGTTTTAAATAGGGTAAATGAAATAATTTTACCCAAAACTATTTTTGTATAGAAAGGAAATCATTTTACGTGAATTATTATAGTATATGGATGTTTGGTTGTTAGGAAAAGATAATATTGAAATATTATCATTGTTATACGGAAATTGAATAAGGAATAATGGTATAACCAAAGATTTGGAGATAAATTCATTTAACAAATGAAATTTATAAATACGAATTGAAAGGATAAGGAAATGAATTCATATACGAATGGGATTTGTAAAAGTAAATGGTAAAGGTGATTTATAATTTGAAATAGAATTCCAGGAAGATATTTGAAATAAAATTCATTAATGGAATGAAGTTTACAAATGAGTTCTATAAATTAAAATAAAGAGCCAAAGAAATTTCTGAAATACGGATTAAAGGATTTGAATTGAAATTTCAAAGTTAGTTTTGAAATGTGAGTAATTGTTAAAAAGACTCTGGAATTCCTTTAAATTGTTATGAAATGTAAATAAGTTTGATGACTTATAAAATATATGAAATTTGATTGGAATGAGATTCAAATTGAAAGGAATGAATTTGTGTATGAACAAATGAAGCTACATTTGTAAATAAATGAATTGGAAGTTGAATTGGTTAAATTAAAATTGAATTGTGAGCTAAATTTTGAAATGGTTTGAATTTGCATATAAATTCAAGTTAGTAGAGAAAATAAATTGAAATTTCCTTGTTATTGATAAAATAAATTCGAGATGAATCGAATATGGAAATTTGAAATTTAAAAAGGATAAGTGAATATACTAATTGAATTAAATTAGTAGATGGAATGGATTTGATAAATGGAAAATCAAATCAAAGATTTAAATTGGAAATTGTTTACAAGGAAAATGAACTTGAGTTTTGAGTTGAAATAACTTAAGCAATATTTGGATAAATGCTCGACTTAAGTAAAATTGTAAAATGGTTGTTGTCGAGTTTTGTGAAATGGTTTCAAATGAAATAAATCGAATGTGAATATGAAATGCAAATTGAATTGAAAGAAAGTGTGTTGTAAATCACTTGAATTGAATAGAAATGATGTGTGATATAGTTGTTTAAATTTAAGTTGTATTGAAACCATATAAATTTCTTATGGAAATTGTTTTGGATGTACTGCTTATGAAATCTATGTATTTGCTATTAAAATAAGTGAAATGTTAATATATTTCCTATATATATGTCACTTACGTGTTTAAATTGAGTAAGTACAGGTTTTTGGAAGCCGTTTGGCTGCGTTTTGGTCGCGCAAATAGCTTAAATATAGTCGCTTTGCTTAAAATGCTAATAAAGGTACGCCCACACAATACAAAAATAGGAAATATGAACTGTTTTTGTTTTTCCGACCGGGTGGGTCGATGTATATATATTTATATCTTTTGTCAAATTGCAAAAGCTCCTCCGTATAAAGGAGACTCCGCCAAAATTTTCTAAAAATTTTGGGAGCTAGAAAATTTTTGAAATTTTTTTGAAAATTTTTGTTAACGGAAAATTGATTTTTAAAATTGTAATGGGAACGTAGGAATTGAACTAGAAAATGAAAACCATTGTTTTGGTCGAAGTTGAAAGTTGGGAAAAAAGTGAATATCGAGTTTCACTAAGTGAAATTTTTAGTTTTTGAAGATAAAAATGAATTCAAATTGTGATAACCCGGATTTTGGAATACCTGTTAATTGATAATTAACTGGGTTAATTAATAGAAATACTGATAAATCAGGGAATAAATATTTATTTAATAATCTATTGGTATAATCATTTAATTGGAAAAAAAAATTATTAATATATATGGATTAATATTAAGTTTGATAATCTTCTAATAAAATATGATTGTCTAATTAAATAAATATGATTGTAAATAGAATTTGAAAATTTGATTTGAAATTCAAATGTAAATATCTTAGAAATAAATTGGATTTAAAAATAATGTGCATATATGTTTTTTTTTGTAGATATAATTAGTTTTATATCATTTTTTTTTAAAGTTACATGTAAATTAAATAAAGAGAAGTTTGAATATAAAAAAAAAACACTTAAAACATATATAAATATAAAACTAAATTTAAAATATAATAAATATATATATATAAATATATAAAATATATTAATACAACACAAATGACAAATGTAAGTAAATGAATAAGGTTTAATGACAAGTGTAATTAAGTTACTTAACAAATTTAACAAGTGTCACATATTTCCTTTAAAATTTATTTAATAAATAAATAAATAAATATATCAGCTTATGTATTCCTATACTCTCCTCTTCTCTCTTATCACTTTTAAATTCAAAGAAAAAAATGAAAACCGGTCATAAACCTGAAACTAAAACCAGAAAAAAATAATAATAAACTCAACAAAGCCATTAGCAAATTCAAACCAAGTATTCAACTCAAACAGTAAGCAAGATTCCAACTCCAGAACTAAATCAAACAAGATCATCTCAGATTTTAAAGCAGGAGCAACTCGACTAAGATTTCCAGTTCAAAGATCAAATTCCACCAACAGGGATCCGTTCAAATCAAAAATACAAGTTTCAGATTAAGTTAAAAACATGTTCTGCTTCTCTGTTGTGTCAGGTGAGTAAATCATCAAAACTCAATCTGTTATATGATTTTGTTTGTGATCCAATTGTAGTAGTGATTGCATGTATTAATTAAAGTGGTTTGTGTGTATATAGATACGGATTATTCTGTGCATGCTGAGTAAATATATATAGATGTAAGTCTCTGTATGGATAACAGGCACATGCGTATCCAAACTAATTCAATTCCTCTTCATATGTTAAATTTTAGGTTATGATCTTTGAACTAAAATGTGTATATGAATGAAACATCATTTTAAAAGAATAATTTTAAGAATATATTAAGTGATTATTTTGAGAGGGAGACTAAACAGTGATGATCAATTTGAATCAGGAAATCAATCATTTAAAATACACGTTTTGATTTCATAACCAGAATCGTACTGGAAATTTATGAATTTTGAGATTGATTTCAAGATTTTTAAGTGGGTAAATTAAGAGAAATATCGAGTTGAACGATATTGGGATAAACGTCGATCCTCGTCGATCGGTGAAAATGTGATCATCGATGTTTTGGCTGGAGCAAGCTTGGATGTAGAGGCTTTTAGGAAAAATGGAATTAGGATTTATCAATCATTGAGGAAGACGAACGGCGACGATTTAGGGTTATAGACTGAGTTTTGGACGGGGTGTTTACTGGATATTCGCGGCGACGTGACATCATCGGGGTGGACCGGAGGTGGAGGAAGAGGATGATGGAGGTCAGACGAAGCCTGGGCCGGAGTTTCGCTGCCACTGGTGGTCTGTGGTGACGATGATGGGGAGGTTTGATGATCGATGGGTTCCTGGTTTCATTCGAACTGCTCGTTTTCGCTCTGGAGATTGGTTCGTTGTTCGGATGGTCGGAATCGCGTGAGAGTGTCGACGTCGACTTGGTGGCGTCATCAACGATGGGTCGGAGCAATGTCGTTAGCCGTGCACGTGCACATGTATACGTTTAAGTCTGGGTTGTTGTGGTGTTTTGGGAAGAAGGGGTTTTCTCGGGTATAGCACGAAGTAATTGTAGATTTTTCTCGAAGAAATGGGGCAGGGAGGTAACTCGAAGTGGTAACCGGGATTTCATTGAGATGGTTCGGGTTTTTGGAAGCAAGGGCAAGTTTCAAAAGAAATAAAATGTCCAGTTTTGAAATTTTAAATTAAATCAAGTTAAATGATTTCCTGGTCAATGTTTTTATAAAATTCGATGTTCAGGTGTTCTTCACTAGTAAGTTAACCAAGCTAATAGTAATAATAATAATAAATTCCTAAATGATTTTTAAATAAGATTTAATGATGAAATTAGTATAGGTAATTAGAGAATAGTTAATGATTTTAATTAATTCAAGATTATTAACTAGTGATTATGAATTAATGTGATTTCTTTAAGATAATTAATTAGATTAATTAATTAAGGATACTCATTAGTAGAAGTTGGTTAAGAATAATTACTTAATGAAGTAAATAAATGAATAATTACTGAATATAATTAATTAGAAGATAATTACTTTTTGAAAGTAATTAAATGGAAGTAATTAAGGATTAAATTACTTAAGTATAATTTATTAAGGGTGGATTAATTGAGGTAATTAATTAAAGAATAATTAATTAAAGGAATTAATTAGAGGATCATTTATTAATAAATTAATTAATGAGATTGATTAAAGGATAATTATTTTAAATGGTTAAGGTTAATTCATTTATATAATTAATTAAAGACTAATTACTTAATGTAATAAAAAAAGTAATAAATCAAGAATGATTATTAAAAGGGATAATTAAAGAATAATTACTTATTGTAATTAAGGGATAATTAATCAAGGAAGATTAATTAAGATAAATAATTAAGAAATGATTAATTAATTTGAAATTAATTAATGTTAAGTAAGATGGATTAAGGTAATCCAAGTGATTAAAGGTTAGTAATTAATTTATTTAGAGATTACTTAAATTAATTAAGAATGAATCAACTTGTTATGGATTGGCTGAATGATATTAGATGACTTGGATTGATTTTATCTCTGATGGGCGATTGAGATGTGTTGTGATATGAATGGATTTAAACTGTGATAATGTAGGTTACCTATCTGAGTTGAATTGTTGTATGATATCCTGAATATGAATTATATTGTTTAAACCTAACAATTTGGATTAAGGATCACATTGAATTCGAAGAGACAGGGGTCGGGTATCAGTAAATACCCGAAACCACTTCGATTCTTTATAAATTGAGTTTATAACCAACAGGCTGGAATTGGAATAAATTAAGTAACTTGGCCTTTAACAAAGTAATGGTTCGTGGACATTGTTGTAATAAGTGATGGACTTTTGGAACTCGTAGAAAGGTAGGAGTTACCCTGGATTGCAAATAAGTTTATAACTTAGTATTTCATGTTATATGGGTTTACTCACGCTGGTTTCCAGCCTGACCCGGGTGTTACTTTGATGTAATGCTCGGGTCAGACCGAGTATTACAGATTTCAGGAAAGGACGTTCTGGAGCTCAGGAGGCGAGCTGGATGGCAGGAACGTATGGAGTGTTTTCCGCTGTGATATACTATAGTTGTTAGAGACATGTTAATTCTAACTGTCTAGTATATTTGTGAATGTTGTAACTCTGATGTATAAAATGTAATTATCAAATACAGTTCTTTTTGTAAAACTGTTATTTATGTGATATTATATTTTGATCCGCTGCGAAATGTGAGAATATGTGATTCTGTGTTTCTGTTTTCTTCTTCTTCTTCTGTTTCTTTCTTCTATCTCTTTTCTTTTCTTCTAACTATCTGGAATTTTCGGGTTCGAAAATTCCGGGTCGTTACACAAATAGAATTGAAATTGTAAATTGAATTCAAATGGAATTGAAAATGCAAAGTTGAATATAAGAAGTATGTAAATACTTATATTGAACTTAAGAAATAAAGAATGAAATTCTTAAGTATAATGGGTATTGGGAATCCAATAAGTAAATTTAGACATTGTTGTTAAGTTAAGTATACAGGGATTATAAAGGCTATAGGAAAATGGAATTGGGTTTTGATTTCGAAGGTAAATTTAAATTGCTCGACAATAAGGTATGCATTTCAATTTCAGTATGAAATTTGATGGGATTCTGATTTTGCCACTTGGCATTTTGTTTTCTATTGGGATTTGAGAGTCCGTAGGGACATTTTGTAGTTGTACCGAGCTAGCCGCGCAAAGGAGACGCTAGCGAAATTTTTTGGAAATTTAGAGAGTTAGAATTTTTTTGAGAAATTTTGGATAAGTTAAAATTTGAATTTAAATTTAACTTTGAATTGTGAGGTAAAATAGAGTTGTTTGAAAATTATGAAAGTGTTTGGAAAGTTAGCTGAAGTGATAATAGATCTTTAATAAAAGATTATTTTGGTGAGTTGATAAAACTGTTTGGTTTTGGGAAAATGATAAACGGGTATTGGATCATTCTTCTTAACTTGTAATTTCAGGACGAAATTCTTTTAAGGGGGGAAGATTGTAACGACCCTGAATTTTTGACATTGGAAATCAGGATATTTAATTGATTTTAAATATCTGGAAGTTAGTTTAATTTGAAATTCAAATATAAGAATGAATTTGGCAATTTAATTATTGAATTTAATTTATTGTAGTTGGGTAAAAATTTGAATCTTCAGTTTTAAGCTGGTTAAAAATAATATGAAGGCTTTGAAAATTCATATTAATAATACTAAAGATAATAAAGGCTTCAGAATTGAATTCGAAATTGTTTTGTTCAATTTTGAAATTTTATCGTTTGAATCGATATTTAAAAATAGCTTTCCAAGGCACAGTCTCGGAATTCGATGAAACTAGTTCCATTGAATCCGTAATATTGTATTATTATCAGATTTCAATTTTCGTAGTGATTGGAGTTGTCGTGTGGCCGTACGATAAGCAAACGCGCTGAAATTAAATCGAAAATTTAATATTATAACTGGTCCAAAAAGCTATCTTCTCCATACGTTCGAATTTGGACTCGAAACCTTTTCCATTGCGTTCGGAATAGGCGTATAATATTACGAACGCCTAGCGGCATGCCTCGTTAGGAGATTGAAATTTTAGGTTATGGTTTCGAGACGGTTTAAATTTAAATTTGAATAGAAAATATATTTGTTTGACCAGTCAACCTGCAGTTGAAATAATGTCACACCAGTATTTCACCGTTCACTTCAAAATACTGTGGCTCATCTGCAGATCTGCTACACGCAAACATCATTTCCCCCTTTATTTCATTTCACAGCCGAACACTTCGAAAATAAGAAAAGAAAAAAAAATATCTCGTTCAAACGAAAATATCTTCATTCAAATCCATGGTCGCTCCTCTAAATTCATTCCTCTTTCCATTCCTTACGAGTTTGAAATTGATCAATGGCCGAAGGGAATTTGAATCTTCAGAACGCGAGCTCTTGATTAAATCAATGAATCGGAGTTCGATCGAGTAGTGTTCGATTGATTTGGGGGTTTCTGCGTCGTAGCTCTGGTAACGTGTCGATGGGCAGAGCGATGTGGGTTTGAGGCGCAGTTGAGTTGCGAACGCGTGCTCGAGTGGGGTGACCGCAACTGAATAGTGGGTGGAGCGTGCAAACGAGATGTAGCTTGCTTCTTTTGGGGTCACGACTGGTAACGACATCGAGTGGCAGTAGAGGTCGCGTTCGTGAGCTTCTACGGCGAGGTTAGGGTGGGTTCGTGAGCTAGGTTTTGGCTGCTCGAATTGCTGGACCGCCGAGGGGATGGCAGCAGTGTTGTCAGCAGAAGTCGTCGACGTGGTTTTTCTGGCCAAACTCGATCTCGGGTTTAAGTGGAGCGACACAGTAAGGTATATAAATATACAATTTATTTATTTTGATTTGATAATATATATGTGATTATATACAGTAAAACAGAAAAGAATATATATGTACAGAGAAAATTTTATGCAGTAAGATAAATAAGAAATTTTGTTTTATTTAATATATAGGAATAGAATTTTGAAAGGAATTTTTTTAAAATGTTTGAAAGTTATACAAATTTAATTTAAATAGTTTGTTTAATATTAATAGATATGATTTTGGGAAAGAAAGGAAAATATAGGAATTTTAAAGGTGAAGTCAGTTTTAAATCAAATTGTTAGTTAATTAAAATTTAAAAGAAAATTTGTCTAAACTTAAAAATTATTAAATAAAATGTTATTTAATTTATTTATTAAAAAGGGAAAATTAATTGCTCGATTATTAGTTAATCAAATTATTAAATAGCAATTGGTAGTTCGATTTATTTCGAAATTTAATAAATTGTATAAATGTTTATACAAGGTCAAAATCGTGAAGAAAAAATGCTAATTTGGATGGATTGCAAAATAAAAGCAAAGGTGAGATCTTATCACTCAAATGAAAATTTGATTTTGCAGTTATTGATTGTTGTTTGGTTGTGATATTAGATATAGTAGGATATATCTATATATATATTTGGTGATTGATTTCCCGCATTATATAGCGGATGAGACCCTATGCGCCGCATAATAGCGGATGATATTTTTATAAATCCCATATACTGCGATATTCCACCTCGAAGTGGAATGGGTATTTAATTGTTGTACTAACATTTGTGGATGTAGGGAAACAGGTTGGAGGGATCCAACTAATTTCCTCAAATTGTATGAATTTGTTTCATATGTTGTATGAATTTGTTTCATATGCTGTGTGATTATTTATTTATAATCTATGAATGATTATATTTGTGATTGAATTTGTTAAAGGCTATAATTTAGCCGAATGTATTTTTGGTATCGTTGGATACCAGAAATAAATAAAAATTGGGTTTTTGAAATTAAAGTTGGAAATTTTTGTAAATTCCTTTTGAAAGAATTGGATTAATTTAAAAGAAGTTTGAAAAGGATAAAGTTTTATTTTTGAATCATATTGAATAAAATTCCAAATATGGGAAAAAGGCTTAATAAGTGGATTTCGAGTAATATTGTTTACAAGTTGAAGAATTTATTAAAATTTGGATTTTTAAATAGATTGGAAGAGATAAAAGAATTTGTTTTCTTTAAAAGAAATTTATCTTAAAAGGGAAATAAATCTGGAAATCCATTTGAAAGTTGATTTGGAGTTGAAAGTGAATATTTGAGAAATCGATTTGAAAATCATATAAAAAGTGAATATTTGGAAATGTAAATTCAAAATGGAATTTATAAAGGAAAGGGAAATTTGTTTTAAAAATAAACACTGATTTATTTTTAAAGTGTGGAAATAAATTTGCAGATTTGGAACGTAAATTTGAAATAAATCGATAAGGATTTATTTAAATGGTTTAAATGGATCATTTTGAAATGGAAGTGTATTTTCCTTGAAAAGTCGAGTATATTTCCAAAATAGTTTTAAATTATAATGAAGAAATTCTGAAATTGGATTTTAAGGAATATTTTGGAAATAAAGTATTTGAACTCGGTAGATTTCCAGTGGAAATGACTCTTTGGAAATATATTCCGCGTAAGGAAATTGATTTGGAATTTATTTTCAAAAGTTGAAAGGTGAAAAGTGATTTGAAATTTGTTTTCAAAGTGATGAACTGTTGAAAAATATATATCTTGTGAAGATATTTTGGAAATAAATAATTTGGGAAAATTATTTAAATTGGTTGATTGTTGTGATATGTTGTTTGATAGTTAAATCACCGACTATCAATGTTTGCCTTTGAAATGGCACTTGAATTTGTTTTAAAACAAGCGCTCATTATTCGGTTAACCCGGGAGAGGACTTTGTGTCATATAACCCATTCCGAATAATGATACGACATTATGAATTGCAATTGAAGACCGGTGTTGAAGACCGGGTGTTTGCGAGAACGATAGGACAACCTATTGATTGTCTCTGCACTGAGTTGCTCCAGTATAGAGATTCCCTATGTGATGGGAAGTCCGATCGGGATTGTGAATACCCGGATTGCAAGGTTTTCTTCTGAAGTGCCTTCGGTTCTGTTCGAACCCGGAACAGACTTGTATGGTTGTATGTCCGACACTACACTTTGAGATATAAAGCTGATTTCTTTCAAATACATTTCTGTTGGTGGAGGAGAATTTATTCTCTTAGCTTAACACCCTTCTATGAGACGTACGAACTCAGAGGTTATGTAGTTGAAGGTTATCAGTGATATACTCCCAATTTGGTAGTGTGGCATGCTGAGTGTTGCTGTGTGTTGCTGATCATTTGTTGATCATTTGTGATCAAAGCATGGCTCTTTGAAAAAGCGTAGCTTTGTGGACGAGACCTCATCGAACCTCACAACCCGGAAATGGTCGAAACAGGAAAGATGCGGCAAGGTTATGAGGGTCGCGCCCTTTAGGGTATGTCATTTCCTTTTGGAAAAAGGTGATATTATGGTATGGAGCCCATATATTTACCTGTGTGGTTGCTCCAATCTCATTTACTGTATGATTGTTGTTGTGTGATCGAGGCGCCTCGGATAAAGGTCCCAAAGGACCGGGGGTAGCATATTCGTGTAGTAGTTACCTAGTGTAAGGGGTAACCCGGCCTTGTGTTGGCAGAGAGCTAGTTAGTTCTCGGGACGTCCCGATAGAGGCGTACCTATGTGGCAGTAGGAAGTTCCTTAGCCTGACCATTTGTTGGAAAGTCCAAAGAAACAATACGAACCTTGTACGGTTTTAGTTGTATAACCTGTTATGGAATGTGGCGGTAACCTGCTATTGAACATAGTAGCTATAGTAGGCATAAGTGAGAAATGCCTACGCTGGCTAAGATTAATATTATACTTTCGAAATGTTTTCCACACTAGACATTAATAATAATATCAACTGATTTTTCGTAGTAAGCATATTTGACTATCATAAGGAGAAATCTCCTCCAATTCTGCGTTTGCATTGTGTGTGTGGTGGGAGGCCTTATGGTAGTTTCATTTTCCAAAAGCATTGCGAATTTCTTTTATATTCTTTGTGAAAATAACTGTTTTACGATCTCACACCAGTCACCATGACTGACTCGGAGTTTATTGTTCCCTTTCTAAACTCTGGTTGCCCATAATTTTCCACACGGGCAGCCTAGAGTTATGTTATCAGGATATTCTGGAGCTTTGGAGACGAGCTGGATGGCGAGACGTACACTCGTACTTATTTATTTATTCCGCTGTGTAATCTGTATGGGGACAAGTTTATATAACTGTCCATTGTTTTGTATTGAGTTGTATATTGACTCTCATTGTTGTATTGTATAGACTGATATAGTTCTTTGTTTAAAAGACTAGTGATTATCTATTATATATTGTTCCGCTGCGAATGTGAGATTCTGATATTGTTTCTGTTTCTGTTGTTTCTGTTTCTTCTTTTCTTATGACTTCTTCTACCTCTTCTTTTTAATCCTAATGATTCAGTTTTCCGGCATTCGATTGCGCGGCATTTGATACAGTGGACGTATTAATGTCGACTTTCGAGCGTCAAAAGATCGAATCGTTACATTTTTTTGATGACATTTTATTTAGATATGGTTTTTGAATAACTCTATTTTACTTCAACCTTCTTGTTAGTATTTTCTAACATATTTAGAAATTTTTAGAAGTGTTTTGTAAAGCATTTATTATAATGTTTATTATAAAGAAAAAGAGGAATTTACCTTTTGTAATAAAGTAATTCTGTTTTAAAAGTAGATGACAATATTTTGGAATAAATACTAGCGAAATGTTTTATATAAAATATTGAATATAGGATATATTTATAAGTGGTATTTGATAAATAAAAGAGAGATTTATAAATGGTAATATATAAATAAAAGAATGGATTTATAAGGGATATTTTAATAATAACAAAGATTTGTGTTAAATATATAAGATTTATAAAAATGAGCTTTGGATTTATAAATGGATTTTTATGAAGGATTTTTATAAAGGAGATTTATAAAGAATGTTCATAAAAGAGTTTTATAAATAGAAAAGGAGTTTTACAAATAATTTTATTTATTTATAAAAGGAGTTTAGGAATAATTAAGAGATGTATAAAAGTAGTTTTACAAATTAATTTGGAGATTTATAAAAGGACTTGTAAATATGGAATGAGTTTATAAAAAGGAAATTTTATAAAAGGAATGTGATTTGATTTTGTTAAATAATCCTTCTTAATTATGGTGGGTGGAAGCATTCTTTTCATACTTAAAACCGAAGGAAAAGTGGTTTGTGTTTATTGTAATAATTTCTTAAATGACATTTTTTTTGGGCCGGTTAAAATATGGTTTTGGGAAAATGGAAAATATTTCTAAGTGTTGGAAGTGAAATGGTTTGTGAATATACTTATACTATTGAAATAAGTATATGCATATTTTTCAAGTATTTTCAAGGTGATTTAATTAATTAAAGGATTAATTGAAGAGGCTCAGTGACTGCTTATGTGTTTAACCGTGCTTGGTTTCTTATGAAATTAAACCTCTAATTTGATTGGTTGTTTATTTGATAGTTAAAAAATTGACTATCAAACCTTGACCAAATATAACTTTGGAAATATCTAGTAGAAACATGGAAATTATATGGTACAGTTATCTTCGGTGATGCTATACTATACATATAAACTCGTTGTGTTCTTTTAGGACTAATGATAAGGAAATCCGTCTGCTTAAACGGTTAGGAGGTGATTTCCGCTCTTATGTATTGTATGTTTATGTCCAAAAGAACCAAAGTTGAGTTTATCAGAATCTATCGATTTGTTTTGGAGTGACCGGTAAGTAGGGGAGGGTAGTTATATGAGATGACTCGAAGCCATAACCACTCCAAAACCATATGCCTATTTTATGCTTTGGAAGAGGTTCGTGATTGGTTCAAGATGATGGAATCGAAGATGGAGTTCTTTCAAATGCAAGGGCTACTTGCTACTAATCCCGAGGATGTAGTAGAAGTAGTGCCTTCGGTTTGTTCATATCCTGAACAACTTGTATGAATGAATGCTGACATTGCATTATTGCCCGGAGGGCAGTGTTAGCATTCCCATGGGATTTTCTAAGAGAGGAAAAAGGTAATCGTGACCTCAGAAGTCTCACAACCCGGAATTACTAAAACAGGGGATATGCAGCCTATGTAGTTATTGCGCTTAGTGGTTCTATAGCGGTGAAGGTGCAAAAAGTTATAACAGGGATAAAGTGGGGATATAGCGGAAAATAGCGGAGGTGAAAAAAGCTTCATTAGATATACGAGCTAATATTTAAAGTTAATTTATACTCGTTCTCACGTCATTTATGTAGGAAAAGAAATATTGTTTAATCTTATAAAACAAAACCAAAGAATATCATAATTTATACAGTCTAAATTTAGTTACTACAATAGATTTTTAACTTATATTGAGCACTTATGCCTTAAAATTAGGTCTTTACCCTAACTTAGTTGATTTAGTTTAAAAGAGAACTACTCAAATCAACCAATTTATATTAAATATTTTTTTAGCGGGTTTAGTGAAAAATAACGGGGCTTAAAGCGGATCTACTGTTTAATAACGCTATATTTAAAAAAGCGTGGTGGTAGAAGATCACTATGCGCTATAGCGGGGATTTTACAGGGCTTTAGTAAGGTTTTAACTACAAAGTATGCTGCAGAGCTATGTGGTCCGCTACCATTAGGAGCATCATTCCTCGATCTAGATTCAATATTTATGGATTTTGGTATACGTGCGCATGGGAAGAGTGGGGCCATGGCCTCGTGCATCTATTTGCAGCCTTGGTGCCTAAGGGAGATGTAATCTGGTATGCCATGTTAAAGGGGCAGCCTAATTTGTGTTGGTAGGGGTCCATGTGATACCCTCGTTATATTTTTCTAGAGGTGTACTGTGGCAAACGGTACCCCAGTGCCTTGTCATTGTATGGAATCTAATTTTCAATATGTGCCTTTACAGATTTAGTTATAGTGTAACGACCTGTATTTTTGATAATTAAAAATATTAAATTTAACAAGATTTTGGAATTTAATATTGCCAGAAATTAAAATTTATGATTAATTAATGGAATTTTTTTTGTTAGAATATAATTTAATAAGGTTAATTGGATGTAATTGACAACTATTTATTGTAATTTCAATCAATGGAAATAATTGTAAAAAGTTAATATGGTTATAATTGTAAATAAGGAATAAATTAAATGATGTATTAATGGTGAAATTGTATGTTATTTTATTTAATTGGTTTTAATATAGAATATGAAATCAGTTAGATGGTAAGTAATTCATTAACCTCTGTGTGCAAATAATAAATGTATAAATGTGTTGAATTATTAAGATGTAACAATTAATTCTAAAATGGGTTTAAATTACTAAGTTGTAACAATTGATTTATTCTCATCTTATTATTAAATAAGTTAAATTTAATTTAAAAATTAATAAAATTAATGTAATGGAAATATTTCAATTTTTATGGTAAAAGATGTTAACTGTAGGTTGAGTGAAATAAGATGGAAACTTATGTTAAATAAATTCATAAGGTATTTGATGATTAAATAATAAGAATGTAAATCAATATAAAAGAAATTATTGGAATATAAATTATAATGGACTAAGATTTATTACAGTTGTAATTTAATGTTGAAATTAATGTAATATTTAAATATTAGATTTAACATGGAAAATTTAATTTTAAAAGATTATTAACTTCTGTGTAATCAGGAATGATGAAAAAGGTTAGCTCTTAATTTAGAATTTAAAAGTGATTAAATTTATTTTAAATAATAATCCATTTAATTAATGTGAAAATTAGTTTTTTTGGGGATTGTCTTGGATTTCGACCAAACCAGTTTCATCGGATCCGTAATGGTGAATTATTATAGGATTTCAAGTTTCGTAGCGATCAGACTTATCGTTTGATCGTGCGAGCTCGAAACGCGTAGAAATCAATTAAAGGAATTTAAATGGATATAATTTGATTTTAAAAGATAACTTCTATATACAATAGAATTAACGTTTGAAATTAGTTCCATTGAGTTTAAAAATATCGAAAACCTATATTTCGATATATTGGATGACCTATTTTCGTTTCGGGAACGAAACGGGCTTTTCGGGTTTTTGTTATCGCTTCGACCCAATTCGATATGTTCCATCCATTCTTGTTTCAGCTTTGTCTATATATAGGCTATGATAAACCCTAACAACTTTCTATTTCATTTTCTGTATGAACAATTTCTATCTATCTGTTCAATTATCTGTTCCTTCTCAATGGCAGACATTCCAAAACCCTAACTTCCAATTTCAAATCAAATCGAAAATCCAAACTCCTCAAACCTTATCATATAATATATCATTGCAAAGCTCTCGACGAACGTAATCTACATCTGCGATTCGTTTTTCGATTGGAGGTTCGGTTTACCAGAATTAAGTTAAACAATTTCGGCCGTCCTAGGGTTTCGTGATCAATGATGGATCGTCGACGATCGGGAGGCGCTTCTGCGTAGAGGGTGATTAGTAGTGTCGATCCATGGTGTTAGTTTGTGTCTTTGTGCCTCAAGTTCACCAGAATCCTCGATCAAAGGTAGACGACGGCGGTTTGGCTCGGCATAGCCGGAGGTGGCCGCGTTTTCATGGAAGGGGCGGCGCGACAAGGAGATCACAACGGCGTGGTCCGATTGGCCTACGGTGGCGCGTATTGGTGGCAGCGTGCGGTCAAGCACTGGTGGTTGGGGGTTGGGTTGCTACGATCGTGCATTAGGGTTTAGGAACGAGGTGAGATAATTACAGTTCTGCCCTTATTTTATTTTTAATTTAAATTTAGATTTTAACCTTCATAACTCTTGCATACGGACTCGGGTTTAGACGCGGTTTCTTCCCTTGGAATCGTGTAGAAATTCCGGAAAATATGAAACTGGTTTGGTTAAATTTGGAGATTGTTGGATTTTTGGGCTTTTATTGGATTTTTAATTTGACTATAAATCAAAGGTGAGTGATTTAACCCACTCACGCAATACTAAACCTTCTAATGTTAGTTAAATTAAATTTATGATGTGATTAGAATGTTATTGGTTGCTGTTTGGTAGTTTAAATTGACATTTTAATTTGAAATTGAATTTCATTGAATTAAATTGCCTTTTAAACTAATATTTAATTTGAATTGTTATTTAAATACCTGATATTGATAGTCAATTAATTGTTGTGATTTATTCGCTGGTTTAGATGTTGATTGTGATGGATGTATATTTGTTGACATTTCAGATGATTGGATGTTTATTTATTTATATATATCCCTGTTATTTACCCTGTATAATAATTGAAAGCATATCAACTGTTATTTGAATTATCTCGAATAAATTAATAAATAGGTTGAAATGATATATACCTATGACATTTTGATTTGGATTGAAATGTATCCATCCCTATAATTGGAATTGAAATAACTGATCACTTGGCCATAGGGTAGAAAATTATATACAGATACCGGGTTGGTTAAATTAAATTGTTTTAAAAATCTTGAATTTGGATTTTTGGTTAAATGATATCATTTTAAAGGAAATAAATTTTGGATTTATATAAATTGAATTATTTTCTAATTCAAGCTCTGAAATATTGAAATTGAAATTGGTTAAAAGAAATTGTTTTAAGAATTGAAATGGAAATGTGAAGTTATAATTGTGATTTGACTTCAATTCAGAAAATTTAATTATTTTAAAGATTTGGATCTTAAAATTGAACAATGAGGTTTAATTTGAATTAAGTGTTTAAATCAGTAAATTGAAATTGGACTTGAATTTGATATAAATTAAAATGGTTTAAATAAGAATTAAATTAGAATTTAGACCATTGGATTAGATTGTTGAATCGAATTTGAAGTTAAAAATGAACGTTTCAAAAATGAATTTAATTCAAATTGAAATTGAAATCAAGTGATTGCTCACCATTCGAGGCTAGAGATGAAGGAGAATGAGAAGAGTTACGGATCCAAGCACGAATTTGACGAACAAGGCTAATAAATAGAAATTGACGAAATCGAATCAGAACTGGATTGATGAAGATAAATGTTATAAGTGAACTTATATATACATAACTATTGTTTGCACAAAAAATGGACAAACACCTCAAAGTCGTATGATTTACTTGATTTTATGCTGTTCTGAGTAATTTGAGTGATTTATGTAAATATATGAAAAGAAGGGACTAAACTGTAAAAGACATGCAGATTTATAGTGGTTCGGCCAGAATGTGCCTACGTCCACTTTATATATTATTTCTCTTTTCTTGTTTTGATTACAAGTACAAAGTTTAGATACCAGTATATGAAAGTTGTTTGAAAGTTCTCTCCGTGCTTGAGCTCTCAAACTTATCCTCCATTGTTGTGCCTCTGCCCCTCTATTTATAGAGAGAGGCTGGGGGAAGGGGTCATGGATGTATATAGCTGCTGGTGGGCCTGGGCTGGTGAGGTCTGGCCTGGTAGTGTTGGTCCAGAACGTCTTGGTCCGGTGGCAGGTGGTCCGGTAGGAGCTTGGTTCGGAACGTCTTGGTCCGGTGGTAGGTGGTCTGGTAGGAGCTTGGTTCGGAACGTCTTGGTCCGGTGGTAGGTGGTCCGGTAGGAGCTTGGTTTGGTAGTAACTTGGAGAAGGCTGGTTCGTTTCTTGCTTTGGTTCGGTACCGAATGGTTCAGTGGCTGCTTCTTTGTGTTGGCTCGGTAGTGGTACAAACGTACCCAACATTTGCCCCCCAAAGTAGGGCATATGCTAGCATATGTCGTGCTTTGTTCCAGTTTGGACGACCATATTCGGCCCGCGAATCAAACCGGCTGGTCCGGCCATCCATCCTTCCTCTATAAGTAGGAGCCACACGCCTTCGTCATTCCTCACCGAACGAAATATCTGAGTTAAATTCTGAACTGCCGAATCAACTTCTGTGCCGAACCAATCTTAGCTGCCGGACCAGGTAAGTTCTCTTCTACCGAATGACTTTTTAAGGGTGAATTTCTTTGTTTTACCGAATGAAACTAAAGACTTTCAATGCCGAATGGACATGAAAACTTTCAATACCGAATGAACTCGATACCGAACGAACTTGGAAACTTTCTATATCGAATGGACTTGAGAACTTCTGTACCGAATGATCTTGAGAACTTTCGTACCGATTGAACTCAAGAACTTCAAGTTTAAACTCCAGACATCATACACTTGCTTGTTTTGTATTTCTACATCCTTCGTTCTAACAACGTGCTTTCCTGTGTTTGTAGATAAATGTCTCACAAAGTGGAAACCCGATCAGAAAAGAAGAGATCTACGGACAGAAGAGAATCTCCCATCGTGCCCCCAGTTCAGCCGAATCCAGAACGACATGGGCCCACCCCGAGATCGCTAGTGGACGGGTACAGTCCTCAGGAGCTTCTGAACTCACCTCCTGATTGCTTCCCTAGCTCCCTTAAAGACGAGCAGCTTGATGTCATTTCTCGCTCTTTCGGGATTGACAGAGCATGTATGCTATTGCCGGGGGAAGGAGTGATGCCATATAATCCCCTCGAGGGCTATTTCGCTTACAGCAGGTATTATTGTATGTGTGGTGCCATCCCGCCTCTCAATGCCTGGATATTCAGCTTTGTCACATATCTGAAGGTGGCTCCATTCCAGCTTCAGCCTAACTCCTACGCCATTCTGGTGAGCCTTTTTGTTATCTTCCAGAGGAGATACGAGCGTCCTCCTTCCAACCGGGAGATCCGGTATTTGTACAATTTAAGGGGCTATAAGAAGGGGTCTCCATACATTAGCTTGGAATCAGCCATATCTTTCAAGCCGGTCCTGGACTTATACTCGAAGTTCAGCATGTTTAAGAAAGAATGGTTCTTTATCAAGGATGACTCTGTTTCCATCCGTCGCTTCACTTCCGGCTGTAAGTCTTAAGCTTATTTATAATTTCCGTTCTGACTGCAATATTTCTTTTTATGTGTTTTTGTTTCTTGCTAGCGACAGGTGGCTTTGCGGTCGTAGAGAGTGACCGCCTGGTTCAGATGGCTGCGGAAATAGAAGCCATCACGGAAAGGGATAGGTTAGCCTCTTATTTGATTAGGAATGCTACACTTCTAGGGCACAACCTGTTCCTACCACATCAGTCTGTGGTCAAGCAGAGAGACACGGCGGAGGAGAGGGCTGCCAAAGCCACAGAAGGGGCCACGGCGAAGAGCGGCAAAAGGAGACCCTTCTCGGCGCATCCAGTCGCCGGGGGGAAGAAGCTCAGGAAGTCCGATGGACCTTCTCCCAGCACACATCCGGATGTTCAGGAGGAGGAGAAAGGTGAGGACGAAGGAGGTGAGGCGGAGAGCGGAAGTGGTAGAGAAGGTGACAGCGACCGTCACGGTGATGATGGTGGCGAAGGACAGGGTGGTGACGGCACCAGGGCTTTGTCTTCGGGGCAAGTAGGCGAGATGCAAGAGTGGACGGATGATGCTTTCCGCCAAGCCTTCGAAGGTTTGGAGGGAACGGAGAAGTTCGGGAAAGCTGATAAAGTTGGGACCGGCGTCGATTTATTTTCCGGGAGTGCCTCTACTGAGACAACTTCTGCGGTTCAAGGTGAATTTCTCTCTATTATTTTTAATTCTCGAATGATGGCTCAATGCATACTGGTGACACTTGATTTTTACTCCAGGAGTGGGCAAAACGGCCAAGACCTCAGATCTTCGGCACAGGCATGAACCATACAAACTCCTCAAAGCTTCCGCCAAGCCGAAGCCTTCTACTAACCGCCCTGGAGACGTAGTCGGCTATCGTCCTCTTCTCGGAGTTATTGAAGAAGATATACAGAAGAGGAAGAGGAGTCGATCTTCGTCCGAACCTCTTCTTGACCCCCCGGCCCCACTCCAGCCTATTCACGACATTACGGAGGAGGATACCGAGCTTATGCCTTCCCCTCATCCGTCTGAGAATCCAACCGTCATCCCGATAGATCATCCTGGCTTAGTACGCAATCCATTTGTGGGTCATCCGGACCTGGACCCGGCATCTCATGACATCTCCTTTGATGAGGTTACTGGTGAGCATCTCCTCCCTCGTAATCCTATGGTACGGGTGCTTGACGAAGCTAAGTCCCTGGACCTTGATCTGCTTACTATCCGGGTCATAACTCTGGGAGATGAGGCTAAGGCAAATATTGACCGGGTTGCTGAGGAGACCAGGAAATTGATGGGGCACCACGCCCGACTGGTCAAGGCTGGGGAAGAGATAGGAAGCGCCAACATTCGGCTGCGGATGATGGTTTCCGACCAGGCTAAACAACTTGCCGACCAAGCCATCCAAATCTCCCAACATGAGGCCGCATCCAGACAATTGAGGAAGACTATTGAAGAGGCCAGTAGGGCGGAGTTGCGGAGGATGGAGGCCGTCTGTAAGGAGCGAATTGACATGGCCATTGCCACGGTGGATGAGGTTCGGCAAGCGGACCACGAGCGGGTAGAGGAACTATCGGGGAGACTTGAGGCTACGGAGCTTGCTCAGGCCAAGTCGAAGGAGGAGATGGAGGCGTTGAGGAGGTCCCTTCAGGCCGACCGTTTACGGTATCGATCGGAGAGGGATGCTGTTGTTGCAAAGCTGCGGGCTTCTGAGGTCCGAATGAGGGAGTTTGAAGAGAACGAGGGGATGATGGATGGGATGCTCCAGGATATGTACTTCCATACTTGGAGGCAGGGTAACTTGTCCTGGATGGATGATTACCCTCGGGTTATGGCTAGGATCTATCTCAGGGCTCTAGAGGAGGCCAAGGCTGAGGTGGATAAGGAGGGTGGTGTGGCCTTCAGGATGGATGTGGTTACCGCCCAGTTTACCAAGGAGGAGAAGGTGGCGGTGAAGGAGGGCATGCGGTTGCTTGCAGCTGAGGAGGCAGGTGTGCAAGTATAGGATGATGATCAAGATTATCAAGGAGCAGATGCTGGTAAGTCTTCCTTTCTAGTCTTTCCGTTAACTTGGTTGCTTATCACTAATGAATTCTTTCTCTGACCGGACAGGTGGGCAACATGACAAGGATAAGACTCCGACGCAGCCGGCTCCTTGATTGGACCTAGAAATCTTTTTGTGAACTTGACATTGTTGTATATGTTAGTCTCAAAACAGTAACGTAACTCTTAGGTTGTAATTATGCTACTTGTAATAAACAACACTATTCTTGACGTGTAATTCTTTAACTTAAGCTGATCCTGTCGTCTTTTGAATGTTTTTGCTGTTTTGACATGTTGTATGAGAAATATAGCTATGCATATTCTTGTAATTAAATTGTGTTTGACGTCAAGTTCTTGTTTAAAACATAATTTCATGACTTGCAATGTTAGCGTGAGGTGTGAATAAATTATAGTCATGTGTTTACACATGAAAGAAGGAAATACTGCCCTTTATTTTTGCTCGTAGATAGCAGCTTTGAATGTCTTGTGTGACCGAGTATGGAATGCGGGCCAGTATCTTGCTGTGAGTATCCGCTTCTATTAGCGAATGTCTCTCGTTCTGTGTCCTGTACTTCAGGGATTGTTACAGAGGATAGGAGAAAAGTTTCTTAAATAAAATTGAAATATGTGAAATAGTAAAACTTCCAATCACGGAAGGCCTTCGATGTGCTTAAGTTCGTGGCAAACGGGCTTTGTAGTCACTTTCCCTAGTTGTGGGTCTTGGAGACATTTGTCACCCATCTTATGCCTCCACGGGGAGTTAATTCTTTTTTACCACAACCGCACTTAAGACACATCGGAGCCGAGATCGCGCACAGTAACTACCCGGGCCATTATGGCCCGTAATCGTGGGTATTATTCGATTTACTGTGGCCGGCTAGCGTGGGTGCCGATCGTCAACCATGAACTGCCCCTGGCTGGCCACACCTTATGTTGGGGCTTATAGTCGGTTCACAGTCGCCGGCGAGTCAAACGCCGTAATGAGCTGCCTCGGCTATAGTCGGCCTTCTCGGTGGCTTATAATCGGCTCATTACAGTTGGCTTTAAGGGCCATCGCGAGCAATGAGTTAACCCGCAACAGAGGGATGCCGGAGTGAAAGTGTCTCATTGGCGAGGGCATAGATTTGCATAGTACCTGTTAGGTCTTGTCCATGTGAAATTGCCCTGTGCAGTGCCTTGAAGGGAAATGCTATATGCACAGGATTTCGTTCAACAGAAAAGGATAAAGTTAACAAGCAGCCAAGATATAAAGGAACAAGTTAAAAAAGAGACAAGGTTTTTTAAAGTGGTTCGGCACGAAAATGCCTACGTCCACTGATCCTCTTTGTTAATTCACTTCATATGGGCAGTACAAGTTAAGAAAAGTATCGACGGAGGTGTTGGATGTTCCATGCCCTCTGGAACACCTCTCCGTCCACTGTTGACAAAATATAAGCTCCGTTGTGGAGATCTTTATGAATTACATATGGTCCATCCCAGATTGGATCTAGTGCTCCGGGGCAAGGGAAGGTTCGCTTGAGGACAAGATCCCCTTCTTGTAAGGTACGATGCTTGACTTTGGAGTTGTATTGTGCTGCCACTTTTTGCTTGTGGGCTGCTGCTTTGAGGACTGCATCGTTTCTTCTCTCCTCAATTAGATCCAAAGACATGTAAAGGAGTTCTTCGTTCTCTTTTGGGTTATAGTGGATCCTACGGTGGGAAGGCATGATGGTTTCAACTGGGAGCATAGCCTCCGATCCATACGCCAAAGAGAAAGGAGTATGCCCTGTTGATGTTCTGAAAGATGTGCGATAGGCCCACAGTGCCGTAGGGAGTTCATCCACCCAAGCGCCCTTTGACTTTTCGAGTTTCTTTTTGATCAGAGTTTTTAGGATTTTGTTGACGGCTTCGACTTGCCCGTTTGCCTGGGGATAAGCTACGGATGAGAAGCTTTTGTGAATTCCATGCTCTTGGCACCAGTTGGCGAACTCCTCGCTGTCAAACTAAAGTCCATTGTCTGATATAATTTTGAATGGGACTCCGTACCTGCATAGAACATTTCTGATCAAGAAGTTAATAACTTTCGCTGAAGATACTTTATTCAGGGGTTCCGCTTCCACCCATTTGGTGAAATAGTCGACTGCCACTATATCATATTTGGCCCACCCTCGGCCCATTGGCAGTTTGCCGATTAAGTCAATTCCCCATACTGCGAAGGGCCAAGGGCTGGTCATTTGAGTAATCTCAGTTGTTGGTAGCCGTGGAATTTTAGCAAACTTCTGGCATCTGTCACATTTTCTGACGAAATCTAAGGCGTCCTTGCTTAAGGTGGGCCAGAAATATCCATATCGGAGTATCTTTTTTGCCAAAGTTTGCCCTCCGGTGTGATCTCCGCAGCTTCCTTGATGAATGTTGGACAAGATTTCCTTGGCTTCCCTTCCAGCGACACACCTTAATAAGGGGTTAGAGAAGCCGCGCCGATAGAGGGTGTCCTCTTGTATTGTGTAGCGGGAAGCTTTCCTCAAGATTTTCTTGACTTCGTTACGCCCGTTGGGTAGTGTGCCACTTTGTAAGTAGTCTCGGATGGGAGTCATCCAAGTTGCTTCTTCGGTTCTAGCTATCAGATTCACTTGCTCAAAACTTGGGGTCAGTTGCTTTGAGATGGCTACTGCTCTGGAAATGGCATCGTCTCTCACGCTTGCTTTCTTTGCCAATTCGTCGGCCTCTCGGTTCTCTTCCCGAGGGACGTGTTTGACTAAGTAGTGGTCCAATCGACTGAGAAGTAACTTGGTCTTCTTTAAATATGCTATGAGTCGTTCTTCTCGAGCCTGGAATTCTCCTAGTATTTGATTAACAATAAGTTGAGAATCGCTATGAAGACACAAAGAATTGGCTCCGATTTCTAAGGCAAGTTCTAATCCAGCTATCACTGCTTCATACTCTGCATCGTTGTTGGTGGCAGCGAACTCCAACCTTATAGCATAGTGCAGCTTATTTCCCCTGGGAGTGATTATTACCACACCTGCCCCCGAGCCTTGTTCGTTTGACGCACCAGCCACAAAGAGATTCCACTTGATGTCTTCTGCTATTTCCGATTGCTCCTTACCTTCATTGGTAGTGAATTCTGCAATGAAATCGGCCATGGCTTGCCCCTTGATGGCGGTGCGAGGGTGATAGGTGATATCATACTGACTTAGTTCAATGCACCATTTAAGTAGTCGCCCAGAAGTGTCGGGACGATGGAGTATCTGTCTCAGTGGTTGATCGGTCAGAACTTTGATGGAATGGGACTGGAAGTAGTGACGCAGTTTCCGTTATGTGATTAGTAAACAGTATGCTAGCTTCTCAAGTTTAGGATATCTGACTTCTGCCCCCGTAAACCTCTTACTTACAAAGTATACTGGCCGCTGCGTGCGGTTGTCTTCTCTTACCAAAGCAGCGCTTAGGGCGTGAGATGACACAGCAAGGTATAGGTATAATTCTTCGCCTTCGCTTGGAGTCGAGAGTATCGGCGGTTTCTGGAGGTGTTCGATTAAGTTAAGGAAAGCGGTTAAGCATTCGTCAGTCCATTCGAACTTTCCTTTGTCTTTCTTTAGAGCTTCGAAGAAGGGGATGCACTTGTCCGTTGCTTTGGAGATGAATCGGCTTAGGGCGGCCACTTTCCCGTTCAGGCTTTGCATTTCCTTTCGAGTGGAAGGTATTTTGATATCTTTTAGAGCTCGGACTTGTTCAGGGTTTGCTTCAATCCCTCTGGCATGGACGATGAATCCCAAGAACTTTCCCGATGATACTCCGAAGGAGCATTTTAGAGGATTAAGTTTCATTCCATACTGGCGAAGTACTTGAAACATCTCGCCCAAGTGGCTTACGTGATCGTCGGCTTTCCTTGACTTTACCAGCATGTCATCCACATACACTTCCATAGTTTGTCCTATTAGCCCTGCAAACATCTTGTTGACGAGGCGCTGGTAGGTGGCTCCTGCGTTTTTAAGTCCGAAAGGCATTACCTTATAGCAGCACAAACCCCGGTCAGTGATGAAACTAGTGTGGTCTTGATCGGGAGCATGCATAGGAATTTGGTTATACCCTGAGTATGCGTCCATAAAGGATAAGAGTTCGTGCCCGGCTGTGCTGTCTACAAGTTGATCGATTCGGGGAAGTGGGAAGCAATCCTTTGGGCAGGCGTCATTTAAGTTGGAGAAGTCAATACATGTTCGCCACTTCCCATTAGCTTTCTTTACCAGTACCGGGTTGGCGATCCACTCTGGGTAGATGGCTTCTCGTATGAAGTCATTGGCAAGTAGATTCTTTACTTCTTCATCGAGGGCTGCTGATCGTTCTGCCCCCATACTTCTCTTTCTTTATTTTACGGGCGCCTTGGTAGGATCAATGTTTAGTACGTGGCATGCTATGTCAGGGGAGATTCCGGTCATGTCAGCATGTGACAATGCGAATACATCCAAGTTGTGGCGGAGAAAGTCAATGAGTTGTTCCTTCAACTCAGCTTTTAGTTGGGACCCAATTTTCAATAGTTTACTCGAGTCATGCTTGTCTACAAGTATAAATTCCATAGCCTCTGCAGGCTCGGTGGTGGCCTCCTCCTCTTTGTCCCTGGGGTCTAATTCATTGAAAGGGTCGCTGGTATATCGAAGAGGAGGGGCTTTCTTTAGTTGCTATGCTTCCAAACTTTTTGTGCAGAGGGCAACCTCTACACTCTTCCCTTTATCCTTCCTGTGGTTGTTGCGAAGTTCAGTTACATAGCAGTCTCGAGCAACGTCCTGGTCTCCCTCTACTTCTCCTATTCCATTGTCCGTTGGAAATTTCATCTTTAGGCACCATGGGGCCAGGACGATTTGGAAGTCAGACAAGGCTGGCCTTCCTAAGAAGGCGTTGTAGGCTGAGTGGTTTTCTATCAGCACAAATGTTTGTTTCCGTACCACGGAGCGGGGATGACTTCCAACTTCAACAAAGAGGTCCAGTTGCCCGAGGGGCATCTTCGCATCTCCAGTGAAACCGTGTAGTGGTTTATTGCAGGGAGAAACGTCCTTTATCGATAGTTTCATTTTGTCGAATGCATGCTTGAATAAGATATTTACTGAGCTTCTAGTGTCTACTAGAATTCGGAAAACTTCGGCTGGACCGAGCCGGGCAGAGATAACCATGGGATCCATGTGAGGGTACTACCTTCCCTCTAGGTCACGCCTACTGAATGTGATGTCATCACTCTCTTTCCGCTTCGGGTGGCGTTATTCTATAACAGAATTAACATAGGCTTCATTGTTTCTAAGTGACTTTCCATCTCTGCCCAGCTTCTGTCGGCGATGTGCGGTCCTCCCGAGATGGTATGGACCACTATCTTCTCTTAACTGGAGCCGCTGGTGTTGCGATTTCCTCTACCGATCTCTGGTGAGGGTAGCCTTGGGTTCTCATTGGTAGGAGCTGGAGTCCTGTCCTGACCTTTTACATAGCGTTCCAGTTTCTTCCTTCTGATGTGTTCTTCAATCAAGTCCCGGAGATGATGGCACTCATTGGTATCATGCCCATGAGATTCATGGAAGCGGCAGAACTTTCCAGACTTCTGTGCGTTATCTGATTCCTTCTTGTACGGTGGGCGTTTGTATCTAACTTCGCCTTGGGTGGCAAGGAAGATGTTTTCGACGGTTTCTTTCAAAGGAGTGTAAGCATCGAATCTCGGTCCTGGCCGATATAGGCGCTTTTCTCCCTTCTTGCCCCCAGCATTGTCTCTGGAGTCACTTCTTCGAACGTCCTTTGCCACAGCGGGCGCGTTGCTGTGAGTTGCCTTATTTTGTTGCCCTGACTGCCCCTCAGTGGCAGCATCTTCAAGCCTCATATATTTCCCGGCTTCATGGAAGAAATCCGGTAAAGTAGCTGGTTTTTCTTTTGTCAACCTTCTAGCAAATTTAGTATCCGGATGCACACCACTACAGAGGGCCATTAGGATAAGTTTCTCATCGGCATCTTGGACTGCGGCCGCTGCGGCATTGAATCGGGTTAGGTATTGCTGCAGTTTCTCTCCAGGTTTCTGTTTGATGCTAGATAAGGAATAAGCATCCTTGGGTTGTTCCACATGAATGCGAAACTGACTGATAAACTTTTCTTTTAATGTTTCCCACGAGCTGATGGACCCCTGGGGTAAATGACAGAACCAGGAGGTAGCTAGATCTGCTAAGAATAGTGGAAAGCATTTGCACAGTACTCCCTCTGTTGCTCCACTCATGAGCATATGCTGTGTGTATCTCTGTAAGTGTACAACGGGGTTGGAGGTTCCTTTGTAAGGTTCCATTGTTGGCATCTTCCATTCTCGGGGGGTGATAGCAATTTCGATATTGCGGGCGAAAGGGCTGGTTACCGTAGCGCCTATTCCTCGATCTCTTTGATCCCGTTGGACGCATTCTCTGAACAAGCGTGCCATCCTTTCATCAGAATTTGGAGCAGATAGAAACGAGTTTGGTTCTGTTCTGTGGGATTGATTCCGTCCAGATGACCTGTAGGGATGGTATTGTCTATCATTCCTGATATTTTCCAGTGGCTGTCTTTGGTCTTCTGGGAGCATGCTAGGATCAGCTACAGCTGGCCCTTGCCTTGATCTTCCCCTATTGGGTTCTGATCTAAGCACTTCCTCGGGTCCAACTTCGGGCTGGATTCTAGCTCGGCCCCTTTCATTGGCGTTTCCATGGTTAGGCAGTACAACCGGCTCAGCTACAGTTGACCTCCGCCCGGTACCTCCCCCGTTGGGTTCGGTTCCAAGCGTTTCCTCAGGCCTAACTTCGGGCTGTGCTCGATCTCGGCTCCTACCATGGCCGCTTCTGTTGTTAGCTCCTTCGAAGAAGGAAGATCTTTGTTGTCTCTGAGATCCTCCAGACCGGGACTCACCCCATGATTCAGTGTTGCGGTTGGTCTCTTCAGCATCCCTTAAGCATGACATGAGATGGTCCACCAAGGCTTCCTGCTGGGACGTGAAGCGGTTAGTCACTTCAGCCACAACCCTATCTAGATCTGCCCTAGTAATTGCTGCCGGCTGTTCTGCGGTAGGGGTGGTGGATTTTCCCGACCTTCATTTGGTACTACTACTTGAGGGGGACGATTTACTTGGTCTGTGACCACTGGATCTGGAAGACTGCTGGTTGCGATGTTTTTTCCTTTGTTAACATCTTTCTTCTACTTGGGAGGCATGAACGATGCTGCTAGGAAGAAGGTTAAGTGGAAGAAGCTGAAGCTTCGAGCTTCTAGTTCTCAGTGAAAGCACCAAAAATGTTTGCACAAAAAATGGACAAACACCTCAAAGTCGTATGATTTACTTGATTTTATGCTGTTCTGAGTGATTTGAGTGATTTATGCAAATATATGAAAAGCAGGGACTAAACTGTAAAAGACACGCAGATTTATAGTGGTTCGGCCAGAATGTGCCTACGTCCACTTTATATATTATTTCTCTTTTCTTGTTTTGATTACAAGTACAAAGTTTAGATACTAGTATATGAAAGTTGTTTGAAAGTTCTCTCCGTGCTTGAGCTCTCAAACTTGTCCTCCATTGTTGTGCCCCTGCCCCTCTATTTATAGAGTGAGGCTGGGGGCAGGGGTCGTGGATGTATATAGCTGTTGGTGGGCCTGGGCTGACGCGATCTGGCCTGGTAGTGTTGGTTCAGATTGTCTTGGTCCGGTGGCAGGTGGTCTGGTAGGAGCTTGGTTCGGAACGTCTTGGTCCGGTTGTAGGTGGTCCGGTAGGAGCTTGGTTCGGAACGTCTTGGTCCGGTGGTAGGTGGTCCGGTAGGAGCTTGGTTCGGTAGTAACTTGGAGAAGGCCGGTTCGTTTCTTGCTTTGGTTCGGTACCGAATGGTTTGGTGGCTGCTTCTTTGTGTTGGCTCGGTAGTGGTACAAACTTACCCAACAACTATATACAGCTATATATATATATATAACGTCATATTCTAAATCCAAACATATATTAAATTAAATATATATATTGGTTTAAAAAATATTAGGTTTAAATTAAAACACATATATAAAATATAACACATATACATTATTATTATATTATAAAAATAAATCAATGTTTTAACTTAAGACAAATATTAAAATGAAATATACATAAAATCCTTATCCTTAAAAATACATACAACAAAATATACATATTAAATCCAATATCATCATACCATATAATAAAATCGATATTTCCCAAACAAGAACTATTTCTTATCAAAACATAAAGGCGACGCAAAACAAGTATATATAAACTAACGAACAATAAACTAACTGAAAACGGGATTTCATTTACAACGAACAAGTATATGCAAACTAACAGTAAACTGCAGATTTCATTTTATAACCAAATATATAAAATTATACTATAACCAAAATAAGCGCAAATATATTTGTAAACATATATATATATATATATATATATAATAAGACTATGATCAAAATAGCAAATTGTACCTATATAAGCAACAAAATAAATTTGAGCTATGTAGACAATATGTATATGGAAATAGATGTTACTATGGTAAAACAAATGGGTGATTGAAACTTGCGTAATAGAATTTACATATAGTTCATAGGCTGAGACAGATATATGTCTATTAATACAAAATCTACATATATATATTCTAAAGGCTGATGACAAATTCTTGTACAAACTTACATAAACCTTTTTAACAAACCAATCTTTAATTCTATATATATAAATGCTCACCTCATCATTCAACTACATTAAAATAAAATACGGATGCACCTATATTATATGCTTTTAGAAATATGGGTATAGTAATATATACTGTTTCTTTTATAACTAATATATATACCAACAGACTGCCTACAAACAAACCCAAAACAACGGACCAACTTGTATACTGTATAAACATATATATATGTAAACAACATACGTAAACTTATACAGTAAACTAATATAAAATTTTGTATCAAATTAACATATTATAACAGTAAACAAAACATAACACATCAAAAATACTGCTTTAATATATTATAATATATACTATAAGCTTGCAATATATACCTACGCGGAAGTGTAGAAGATTGGTGAAGGCGGTGGCGGGAGGGGGCACGGTTGGCCGAGATGGGGTGCAAGGTTAGGCGATCGTTCAGGGAAGGGATGAAAGCTTCGGTAGTGGGATCGGTTGGGTTACTGTCGAGTTCAGGGCGTTGTGAGGTGTGGGCCGGAGGGGCTGACGTGGCGGGGAAGATGGATGGGGAGGGTCGAGTGATCTGCGTGATGGGAACGAATGGGTAGGCGAAGATGTGGCTTTGGAAATGAATGGGTTCAGAAATCTTTGGTAGTATTGAGTGGAGGCCAATCAAACAAAGGAAGAGAAGGTAGGCATCAGAATTTTAAACGAACGAAAATACAAATAGAGTTTTCAATAAAATATATGAATATAGAAAGTCAAGTGGTTGTTTAGAAATGGTAAATGCAAATGCCCATTGGTTTTCACGGGTGAGAAAATAAAAGGACACGTAGAAACCAAAAGACCCAGATGCGGAACCGATGTGATTAGTCGTTACGTCGATGTTGCAGTGTACCAGATCCTAATATATACAAATGAGTATACTATGAAGATCAAGCCGACGAGACGATCAAAATGGTATACAAATATCAGTGGTACAATTATCCTATCAAAAGTCGATAATCGGTACTGAAAAATGCTGCAAATCTGTCAAAAATAAGATATACGGAGCAATAGAAGTCCAAACCTGGAGAAATGAAATATGATGTCTCACTCAAAAGATGATTTACAAATTTATTGTATAAAAATATTCATATTTGGAAAACATTTTATTATCATCAATTTTTAACTAATTTAAATTGAAACAAAATTTGCACAAGAAAATAAACTTTCATATTATCTGATGAAAATTTACCAGTTGTTATGTTTAAACAGACGTATTCCAAATATTAAATTTTTATTTCAAATTTTATTATTTAAAATTTCACAAAAATTAAATTAAATTAAATTAATAAACCACTAAAATTTACGGGTCATTACAGGATAGAATTATTTTCAATGGGATTTGAAAAAAATGTTTTTAAAAGTATAAAAAAGAAAATAAGTTCTGTACTCCCCTCTTTTGTCACTGGAAATAATTTCGGTGATGACTGCGCAACATCATCGACGTTTATTTTCGAGTCTCAAAGTGGGAAGACCATTGTAGTAGCCTTGCTACACGTTTTCTTTGATAAACAAATTTTAATTTTAATTTCCTAAATATGATTTGATATACAAAAGATATACATATATATATTATTTCAAAGTGATTAGAAATAAACCCGCTATTTGAATTCTTAAGTTCCTGTTAATTAATGATTTTCAGTTGTAGAAATAAAGTGAAATTTTAATAATTGGAAACTTCTAAATGAGAAATAAGAATTTAGAAGCTAAGTGTTAATGAAACTTTAAAGAAATAGGAGATTTTAACTTGTAAATTAATAAATAATGAAAATTAAGAAGATGTTAACTATTGAACGTTTTTGTTAACTAAAATAAATAAGATAATTTTGTATAACATTCAATTACATTCTAAAAACATATATAAAACTTACCAGAAATGTTTAAAAAGTTGAAATGTTAATATGAATATGTAATAGAATATTATACAAGTAAAAGCTTAAATAACAAAAACGCTTCGAATTGAACATGTTATAAATGAAAAAAATTGATAGTTACAAGGAATGTATAAATATAAGTTAATGTTTTGAAATGCTAATAATTAAATTGAGTAGTAAAAAGTGAATACTATTTAAATAAATGATTATAAACTTAAGAAAATGTTGAATGATTCATAAATGGGTTTAATATTAATGGAAATACTATGGTGAAAATATATATGAATTAAAAAGAAAAAGAAAACTTAAGTATGAAATGTTTCACTAATAAATATCAATATTAAATGGAAATTAAGTTATATAAGTAAATAATAACTGTGAATTAAATTGCAAAGAAACTTATATAATATTTTAAGAATTGATTTGTTGATGTTCTAAATAATTGAATGGGAAATAATGTATGTATGTAAATTAATGCAAAATTTATAAAAGATGACCTTATAGAAACGAATGAATGAAAATAATTGAAAAGTAAACGATGTGTTAAAGAGACCAATAGAATAAAGTATGTAAGTTGTGCGTAGACCATTTTATTCGCATAACAGTTTTGATCCAGATTTGAATACACGACTTGTGGTAAATTCACACCAGTCCGAATTAGGATTTTTCGCTCGATTATTGACGGCGAACATTTGATACGAATTCTTGATATGATTTTTGAAGTTTTCTATCGTAGTTTATAGCTAACTAAGGAAAACGGAAATTTCTAATCAAGAAATCAGATCAGAGTCCGCACTAGAGTGGTCGGGTTAACAATACTAGTTCAAAAGTGAAATGTGTGTATTCAAGCAAGAAATTAGAATTGATATTGTGTATAAAAGATTTATGTACATCGTACAAATTTAAATTTAAATTTCTTTGTTTTTGACTTATGGAAAGTTTGGGAAATGATACTTCAATTTGTTTGAGGTTGTATGAGTAATCTATTAAGCAATTATCTAAGGCTGTTGAGCGTAAGATACACTTGTTAGTTTATTTATCACCCTTGTGCTATGGAAAGTGTATGAACCGGAACAAACCATGAGTTTGGTTCGTATGGATGTCTGATAGTTTCTTTTGTTGCATATAATGGTCGTACTGCTTTTGTTTGCATATGATTATTATATATTGTATGTTGCTTGTACTATTAATTGAAACAACTAATATATTGCTCTTTTTACATAATTTTAACTCTTTTGATTATGTAAGAAAAATACAGGTTTATGGAAGCAATAACAATTGCTTTTGATTTCATAAATAAAGTTTGTTTACCTGACAAATAGGTACGTTTTCGGATTATAGTTTTGAAACGATATTTTATTGTTTTTCCCACGGTTTAGGATGTTTTATTATTGAAATATGATATATATATATATATTGTAACTATTGATATTATTATTTTTCCGGACCTATCCGTGCAAAGGAGACTCTACCGAAATTTTCTGTAAATTTAGGACTTAGAAATTTTTTGTGGAAGTTGAGTTATTTTCAATTTTTTTATTAAACTCAAATATGTAAGTTTAAAGTGTTTATAAATTGAATATTTTGAATAAAAATATATCAAACCTCTTGATTCTTTCTTGTTCCTTTGAGTGGGGGAGATTGTAACGACCCGTATTTTTGATAATTAAAAATATTAAATTTAACAAGATTTTGGAATTTAATATTGTTAGAAATTAAAATTTATGACTTATTAATGGAAAAAATGTATTAGAATATAATTTAATAAGGTTAATTGGATGTAACTGACAGCTATTTAATGTAATTTCAATCAATGGAAATAATTGTAAAAAATTAATTTGGTTATAATTGTAAATAAGGAATAAATTAAATGATGTATTAATGGTGAAATTGTATGTTATTTTATTTAATTGGTTTTAATATAGAATATGAAATCAGTTAGATGGTAAGTAATTCATTAACCTCTATGTGCAAATAATAAATGTGTTGAATTTTTAAGATGTAACAATTAATTCTAAAATGGGTTTAAATTACTAAGTTGTAACAATTGATTTATTCTCATCTTATTATTAAATCAGTTGAAATTAATTTGGAAATTAATAAAATTAATGTAATGGAAATACTGCAATTTTTATAGTAAAAGATGTTAACTGTAGAGTTGAGTGAAATAAGATGGAATCTTATGTTAAATAAATTCATAAGGTATTTGATGATTAAACAATAAGAATGTAAATCAATATAAAAGAAATTGTTGGAATATAAATTATAACGGACTAAGAATTATTACAATCGTAATTTAATGTTGAAATTAATGTAATATTTAAATATTAGATTTAACATGGAAAATTTAATTTTAAAATATTATTAACATCTATGTGATCAGGAATGATGAAAATGATTAGCTTTTAATTTAGAATTTAAAAGTGATTAAATTGATTTTAAATAATAATCCATTTAATTAACATGAAGATTAGTCTTTTTATGCACTGTTTCAGATTTCGGCGAAACCAGTGTGACGACCCGCAAATCCATACCTTTTAAATCGACAATAAACCACACACGTCCGACCCAAAAAGCATAGAATGACAAAAAGTCATTAGAAAGAAGAGAGAAGGCGGGAAGAAAGAAAGAAGAGAGAAAAAGAGAAGAGAAGACGAAGAGAGAAATAGAACCATAACAGTACAGAATCTCACATCACAGCGGAATACCATATAATATAGATGGATAATCTTTACAAAAGAGAAACTGTAATATAAATACATCAATCAGAGTACAAAAATAAATAATTATCGGCCTGGATAGTTATAACAACCTGTCCTCACAAATGTTGATAATTTACAACAATAATGCAGCGGAAAATAAACAGATACGTGTATACGACATGAAGATCTTCAGCTCGTCCACTGAATCTCCAAAAGCACCAAATCTAAACCTGTAAATATACTCGGTCTAACACGAGCATTGAAAGGGAGGAACGCCCGGATTTGTCTTGTAAACCAGCGTGAGAAAAACGTACCTCAACTGAATTTTAAAGTTGATAAAAGCGTTCTTTTATCGAAACAAAGGTATCTCGGAAGACACACCCACACATAAACACGGACGGGTTTTTTCCTTACGATAACCAAAACATTTCATATCAAATTCTCTTATATATATTCTAATAGTGTCTATTGCACAATAATAATTAATCATAGCTGAAATTGTTACATTATTAAATTCCATCATAATAGGTTTACAAACAAAATGGCAGGCATGCAACGGATATTGGATTCCATACAAATAACTAGGTAAGGGACTACCTTCCGTACAGTACACCCCTAGAGGGATGCACTTAGGGAGCAGATACTGCCCGCCTCAACCAACACAAGACCAGCCTACCCCCTCCTGGATAATACCGAATATGTCATCACCCCGGTCGTTACCGACCTTTAACGAGTACCCGAGTCATACATTCACCACATACATAGACATGTGTAGAGTAAATCTAGAAGGATGATGACATCTCCTAATGGGAGCGACCCACTTAGTCTTGCTGCTTCTACCCTGTTTTAGTCCTTTCCTGGGGTGTGAGGCCAAAAGAGGTATCAAATACCTTTCACATATCACATATCACATCATCTTTGAGTGCCACATTGCCATTTCTGTTGACTACTAATTGCCTTCCACAAAAATACAACCCTTGAGCTCATGCGTCTCAAGGAGGGTGTTAAGCTAAGAGAAGTTGCCTTCTCCGCCACCACAAATGTATGTTTGTAAAAACCAACGTACGTAAAATTAGAAAATGCACTATCAGACATCCATCCATACAAGTTGTCCAGGAATAGGACAAACTGAAGATACTTTCCTACCACATCCTATCGGGAAATCCCTAGGATTAGTAGCTAATAGTCCTTGCATTGGATATTTCATAACGCAGAGACTACTGCTACTATATGTATATTGGTATTTTAACCCTAAATGATCAACAAGCAGTGCTTCACTATGAAAAGCCTAAATATCAATATAATCAACAAACCTGCACATTCGTCGCATTAGGTTGGTCCGAAGTGGTATTCGGATAAACCGATCCAGGTCTCTTCGCACTAACAACGCAAAAGCGTTACTCAACCTTATACAGAAACCAAGTCTCGTAGACTTATCACGTTTCCAACTTTCAACTTGCTATCCTTCAGCCAAGAAGAAAGCTCGGTAGATTGGAGTAATCACTCCGCACTACTCGAATCAAGATCCTTTACACCAAACGATAATCAAGCCTACACAGATAGCTACGTACTAAGTGTACGACAAAATAGTTTCCACATCAAGTCGAGAAACTAAAATGGCCAAAATATAATTTAACACTTAAATAGTCACTAGGCTCGATTTATTAATATTTTATTAATTAAATCACTTTTCCAAATTTATTACTTTAAATTATCTTTAAAAAGATATAATTCCAAAACCATTTCAATATTTGGAAAACATTTCCATATACTTATTTTAATAATAAGTGAATTCACAATTTATTCTATTGTCAAACCATATAAACTCCATTTTATAATATCACTTTCCAAAACATTCATTTAAAGAATTATTCTCTTTAAAAATGTGAATATATTTCCTTTTATAAAAATCCATATTTAGCTTATCAAATTAAATTGATTTCACATTTATAAAACAGTGTTTATAATTCACATTTCTATTTTATAAAAACTTTCATTTATAAAATTCCTTTATTAACCAATTTCCCGTTTATCTCATTTATATGATAAAATCCCATTATAAGTTTATTTACTTATAAATCTCTTTATTTACAAATTCATTCTTTTGTAATCTCATTATTTATAAAGTCCATTATTAAATTCATTTCTAAATTTTAATTACAAATCCATATACAAATTTGATTACAATTCCATTTCTATATTTATAAAACACCTATTATAACATTTATTTCATTAAATCTCTTTATTAGTAACATTCCTTCTATAACTTCCTTACTTTATAAATCCTATTTACTTATAATATTTCATTTATAACTTCATTTTAACGCTTATAAAACTCGTTTACAATTCCATTACTTTTATTTATAAAATATCAATTTTATAAATCTCATATATAAACCATTTATAATAAGTTCCAAATTCTCAATTTAACTTATTTTACAAAATAGTTAACTCCATATTTCAAAAATCATATTTAAGTATATTTCACAAAACCATAATTTTTATAACATAAAAATTATAACTTCTTATTTATTTAAAATAAATCCATTTCTTGAACCATTCGAAAATATATTAAAACATATATATTTTCAAAATCACTTTGAAATCCTTTTTAAAGTCAAAATCATCATTTTAATATTTTAAAATTCCAAAAATATGGCCCAATGCTGCAAAAGTGCTAAATAAGGGGATTCACATCAATAATAGCAAACATGACATCCATTACATCAAACATCACATGGTACAATATATATAACAATATGTGTAAATAAAAATCAATAATGGTAAGGAATCCAGTTGGATCTCTCGAACTTGTAACCTTTAACAAATACACATATGAGAAAAATATGTACAATGTCTGCTTCGAGTCAGATGCGCGTATAAAGGGTCATCCGCTCATACACGGGAGCGTATAGGGTCTCATCTGCTCTAATAGGCAGGAATATATCCAACTACTAATAATATAGCATAACATCCAAACAATCATCAAACAATATATAATAAATTTATTCCCACTTATATAAAAATATAAGCGGGCCAGAGAGAGTGAGTTTTACTCACTTTGGTTGCTTTCGCCGTTGCAACGTTTGATTCAATTAAATATTAAACGAGTGTTTAATTTAACCAAAATTTTCAATAGCTCTAAATCCATCCAAACTAGCTCTAAAATGAAGTGCTCGACAATACGAATCCAATGCAATTTGTTTCGTGCGAAATGGACCTCGTATGACAAAGTTATACATTTTTAAATATTCGATAATTTAAATTTAATTTAACGTAAATAATATAATTTAAAACATTACTCACGTTCTTCCCTCCTTCTTCCCAGACCAGCACGCACATGCCTCTTTCCCTTTTTTCGCGTTCGAACCCATACGTCGCCACGCTCTTCGATTGCCGCACCTCCCTCGTGCCACCGAAAGTTGATCGGAGACCACCACATCGAAGCCCTATGTGAGCTCCACCATCGTCAGAAAACCGATCCCACTCGAGCTCCTCCTCGCCAGGTTAAACGTGCTCGAATGCCGCATGAATGAAGGCCAATTTTGAACGCTACGGTGATTCATTTTCGATCATAATTGTTGATTTCGCAGATCTCGACACGCTCTTCATTTTTTTAGTTGGTGCCGACGCTTGAATGTGAGCGGATTAGGAGATATTGAGGACAGAAGCATGGTGATTTTCGGCCATCAATTTTAGGTGGCAGATGGAGTTGTTTTTTTAGGGCTAGGGTTTTAAGGTCCTTATATACACTAGTTTTCGACACTATTCACGTCAAAAATTTCCGAACTCCAAACGAAGCGTGCCGCCTGGCGTTCATAATATTTTACCGCTATTCCGAACACAATGAAATATATATCGAGAGCCAATTCTATCATATTTGAAAGATAGGTTTTCGAATCGAATTATTTTAATTAAAATTACTTAAAAAAATTTCTACGCATTTTTAATTCGTACGATCAAACGATAAGTCCAATTGACACGAAATTCGACAGCATACTATAATTCACTATTATGGATCCAATGAAACTGGTTTCGTCAAAATCCGAGACAGTGTCAAAAATGACTATTTTTACTCGTAAATCAAAATATAAAATTTCCAATTTCCATTTATTCACTTTTAAATCAATTTTAAAAGTTTACTAACTCCATTCTAATTCAAATAGAATTTAATTCAACTTTAGAAATCATTTTTTTATTCTTCATTATACTCCAGATTCAATTATTTAAACATTTTAACTTATACATTTTACTTTTCAATATTTAAAATAACTTAAATATTCTAAATTCGAACGATTGAAAAGCTGGGTCGTTAAATACTCCCCCCTTAAAAGAATTTCATCCCCGAAATTACTAAGTAAGAAAAATGCTACAACTCCATTAACTTTTCAAAACAAATTTAGTTGAAATGGATTACTAAATTCTTTTAAGTGTTTAACTTTCCAAAATCAATTAGTTGCAACTTTTTATAATAACTTTTCTAAGTATTCAAATTCATTCATAATCATTAGCTAATAAAATTCCAAAAATCAACTAATATAATTTCAAATTATAACTCAATAATTAAATTTCTAGTTATAAAAAGTTTTCCAAAATTCTCAAAAAATTTCTAACGCCTTAAATTTCCAGAAAAATCCGCCAGAGTCTCCTTTGCGCGGTTCGATCGTAGTAAAATTACAATATATATATATATATATATCAGAAATATACATCTCATCTTCGAGGATGAGGTATCCCGTAGGGAAAAAAATTGTAAAAGTACGACATGTAATCCGAGATACGTACATTATGTATTATTAGCAAGCATGTACAATCAATTTAGCGCGAAAGCGAGCTCCAAATGCGAAACATACGCCATCCGCACCTACTAAACACTCAACAAACCAATGAGAACATATATATAGAAAATAATATCAATATATAACATAACTATACAATAATCATATGCAAATGAAACACATGCAACAAAAGAAACCATCCAACAACTAACATCCATCTGATGTCATAACCAAGTTAATATACATTTCAATGTTAATGGTTTTAATTTTTATTAACTTTCCTTCTTATTAACTCATTTATTTTTTTTCAACTTATTCACATTTGTTTTATTAACATTCAATTATTCATATTCAATTAGTTTTCATTCAACCAATTTACATTCCTTTCATTTACATCCAAATCATTAGCATTCAATTTTATTCATGTTCACTTTCAAATTGATTAACATTCATTCTATCAATATTCGGTTGATTTACATTCAATTCAAATTCATTATGTTCACATTCAATTAATTCTCATTCAATTAATTTACATTCATTAACTACCACTTACTAATATTAACTTAAATTCAATTCATGTTTAGCAACATCTCGTTCCATATTCAATTAATTTATATTCAATTTCATATTCACATTCATTATTTACATGAGTTTATAATCACATTCATTTACATTTACATTCATTTTTTTAATGCCATTAACACTTAACAACCATTACATAGATTCTTAAGTTCATGTTAACATTTTTATACCACACTTCTTATGTTTATTATCAATTCACAACTTAAGTTATATTCAGTTTTAACAAACAATCATTCTAAACCATATTCCATTAACTAATTTATTTTCATTAGTTCAATTCAATTCATTATGCAACTTAAGTTGAATTTTATTTTATAACTCAAGATCATTATTCATTTTGAATATCAAAATCAACTTTATTTAATTTTACTTAAGTTAAATTCCTTCACAACATTTCATTCTATTTGACTTAACTTAAAATTCAACTTATAATTTAAATTCAGATTTTATTTCTTAACATTCATATTCAATAAAAAGAAATTTTGTTTTAACTTAATATCCTCAAATTTATAAGTTATACAAACTTAGTTACCTAAAATTTCACGAATATTTACTTAAGTTTACTTCCATTCTATAATTTCAATTCATGGTTATATAATCACTTTCAAGGTTTTAAATCTCCCCGAGATCAGCCGAGATGAAAATCCGAGATATTAGCCTAAATCCGAGATTTGGCAGCTTGGTTAGTTATAAGTCTTTTAAATATCGCCCGAGATAGCCGAGATATTTGCCCGAGATATTGGCCAAAATCCGAGATTTGAAACCTTGATCACTTTACAGCTTAAGTTTATATTCACTTTTATTTGATTCATTTCAAATTTAATTCAATTTAATTAACTTTTCTTTGGTTAAACTTCAAATTCATATAATTCATTTTACTAACTCAATATATTCACTTAAGTTAAAATTTTAATCACATATCTCAATTTAAATTTTCATTTTTTGATACATACCATTTTCAATTTATAAGTTCAAAAACTTATTTTCTTACCCTTTTATCAAATTATACTTTGGATTTTAAAATCAAAACTTGTTTTATCAAAAAATCTAAACTTCATTAGTAAATTATTAAAATAGCAAATTCATCACTTAGAAACTCAAAAATGAATACTGATGATGCTGCAGTCACCACCCGAATAATTTCCCAGCGACTGTATTGAATTCAGTGCTTTTTATTTCTTTTAAATCCTTCTATTTATAAATTACATTTATAAATTTATACTTATATAATTTCTCTTATTTCACTTTTCTTATATACGTTCATTTAAAATTTTGTTTATCTTTGTTTAGATTGATAATGATAACATCTTTTATTTAGACACAACAAATAACAAATGATAATAATCAAATATTACCATTCGTTAACAACTAACAAATCATCTAACTATAATATTTTCTAAAAAACTATTCTTTATAAAGAAAATATAATCAAGGTAAAATTATTTCATTTACCCAATTTAAAAACAATATCGTGTTAGTTTGCTTGCTCAAGTGTTTTGGAATCCCAACCGATGACATTAGCTTGACGCATCGACCAGAACCCAAAGTTCAAACTTAACAGATCAACCAATCCAATATAAAATATTTTTATATCACTAACAAATACGCACTCTTATATATATATACACTCAGACTCATTCTATGGTATTACTAACCATATCTATAATGAGTACCCATCAAAGCCTAGGTTTATCGCTAAACCCATAGCTCTGATACCACGTTGTGACGACCCGCAAATCCGTACCCTTTGAATCGACAATAAACCACACATATCTGACCCAAAAATCACAGAATGACGGAAAGTCATTAGAAAGAAGAGAGAGGGTGAGAAGAAAGAAAGAAGAGAGAAGAAGAGAAGAGAAGATGAAGAGAGAAATAGAACCATAACAATACAGAATATCACATCGCAGCGAAATACCATATAATATAGATGAACAATCTTTACAAAAGAGAAACTGTAATATACATACATAAATCAGAGTACACAAATGAATAATTATCGGTCTGGATAGTTATAACAACCTGTCCTCACAAATGCTGATAATTTACAACAACAATGTAGCGGAAAATAAACAGATACATGTATACAACATGAAGATCTTTAGCTCGTCTGCTGAAGCTCCAAAAGCACCAAATCTGAACCTGTAAATATACTTGGTCTGACCCGAGCATTGAAGGGAGGAACGCCAGGATCAGTCTGGTAAACCAGCATGAAAAAAAATATCTCAATTGAATTTTAAAGTTTATAAAAGCATTCTTTTATCAAAACAAAGGTATCTCATAAGCCACACCCACACATAAACACAGACGGGTTTTTCCCTTACGATAACCAAAACATTTCATATCAAATTCTCTTATATTATAATAGTGTCAATTTCACAATAATAATTAATCATAGCTGAAATTGTTACATTATTAAATTCCAGCATAATAGGTTTACAAACAAAATGGCAGGCACGCAACGGATATTGGATTCCATACAAATGAATAGGTAAAGGACTACCTTCCGTACAGTACACCTCTAGAGGGATGCACCTAGGGAGCAGATACTATCCGCCTCAATCAACACAAGACCAGCCTACCCCATCCTGGATAGTACCGAATATGTCATCACCCCGATCGTTACTGACCTTTAATGGGTACCCGAGCCATACATTCACCACATACTTAGACATGTGTAGAGTAAATCTAGAAGGATGATGACATCTACTAATGGGAGCGACCGACTTAGCCTTGCTGCTTCTACCTTGTTTTAGTCATTTCCTGGGGTGTGAGGCCAAAAGAGGTATCGAATACCTTTCATATATCACATATCACATCATCTTTGAATGCCATATTGCCATTTCCGTTAACTACTAATTGCCTTCCACAAAAATACAACCATTAAGCTCGTACGTCTCAAGGAGGGTGTTAAGCTAGGAGAAGTTGCCTTCTCCGCCACCATAGATGTATGTTTGTAAAAACCAATGTACGTAGTCTCAGAAAATACACTATCACACATCCATCCATACAAGTTGTCCAGGAACAGGACAAACCAAAGGCACTTTCCTACCACATCCTATCGATAAATCCCTAGGATTAGCAGCGAATAGTCTTTGAATTGAATATTTCATAACGAAGAGATTACTACTACTATATGTATATTGGGATTTTAACTTAAATGATCAACAAGCAATCGTTCACTATGAAAATCCTAAATATAAATATCATCAACAAACCTGCACAATCGTTGCATATAGGTTGGTATGAAGGGGTTTTTCGATAAATCGATCCCGGTCTCTTCGCACTAAAAATGCAAAAGCGTTACTCAACCTCATATAGAAACCAAGTCTCGTAGACTTATCACATTTCTAACTTTCAACTTGCTATCCTTCGGCCAAGAAGGAAGCTCGGTAGACTAGAGTAATCACTCCGCACTACTCGAATCAACATCCTTCACAAACGATAATCAAGCCTACACAGATGGCTACGTACTAAGTGTATGACTAAATAGTTTCCACATCAAGTCAAGATACTTAAATTGCGAAAATATAATATAACACTTAAACAGTCACGAGGCCTAATTTCTTAATCTTTTATTAATTAAATAACTTTTCCAAATTTATTACTTTAAATTATCTTTAAAAATATATAATTCCAAAACCGTTTCAATATTTCAATATTTGGAAAACATTTCCATATACTTATTTTAATAATAAGTGAATTCACAATTTATTTTATTTTCAAACCATATAAACTCCATTTTATAATATCATTTTCCAAAACATTCATTTAAAGAATTATTCTCTTTAAAAACGTGAATACATTTCCTTTTATAAAAGTCCATATTTAGCTTATCAAATTAAATTGATTTCACATTTGTAAAACAATGTTTATAATTCACATCTCTATTTTATAAAAACTTCCATTTATAAAATTCCTTTATTAACCAATTTCCCGTTTATCTCATTTATATGACAAAATCCCATTATACGTTTATTTACTTATAAATCTCTTTATTTACAAATTCATTCTTTTGTAATCTCATTATTTATAAAGTCCATTATAAATACATTTCTAAATTTTAATTACAAATCCATATACAAATTTGATTACAGTTCCATTTCTAATATTTGTTAATCACCGTTTATAAAATTTATTTCATTAAATTTCTTTATTAATAACTTTCCTTTTATAACTTTCTTACTTTATAAATCTTATTTACTTATAATATTTTATTTATAACTTCATTTTAACACTTATAAAACTCGTTTACAATCCCATTACTTTTATTTATAAAATATCAATTTTATAAATCTCATATATAAACCATTTATAATAAGTTCCATATTCTTAATTTAACTTATTTTACAAAATAGTTAACTCCATATTTCAAAAATCATATTTAAGTATATTTCACAAAACCTTAATTTTTGAAACATAAAAATTATAACTTTTTATTTATTTAAAATAAATCCATTTCTTTAATCATTCGAAAATTTATTAAAACATATATATTTTCAAAATCACTTTGAAATCCTTTTTTAAAGTCAAAATCATCATTTTAATATTTTAAAATTCCAAAAATATGGCCCAATGCTGCAAAAGCGCTAAATAAGGGGATTCACATCAATAATAGCAAACATGGCATCCATCACATCAAACATCACATGGTACAACATATATAACAATATGTGTAAATAAAATCAACAATAGTGAGGAATCCAGTTGGATCCCTCCAACCTATAACCTGCAACAAATGTACATATGAGAAAAATATGTACAATGTTTGCTTTAAGACAGATGCACGTACAAAGGGTCATCCGCTCATACACAAGAACATATAGGGTCTCATCTGTTCCAATAGGTAGGAATATATCCAACTACTAATAATATAGTATAACATCCAAAAAATCATCAAACAACATATAATAATTTTATTCCCACTTATATAAAAATATAAGCGAGCCAGAGAGAGTGAGTTTTACTCACTTTGGTTGCTTTCGCCGTTGCAACGTTTGATTCAATTAAAATTAAACGAGCATTTAATTTTAACCAAAATTTGCAACAGCTCCAAATCCATCCAAACCAGCTCTAAAATGAAGTGCTTGACAATATGAATCCAACGCAAATCGTTTCGTGCGAAACGGACCTCGTATGACAAAGTTATACATTTTTAAACGTTCGATAATTTAAATTTAATTTAACTTAAATAATATAATTTAAAACTTTACTCACGTTCTTCCCTCCTTCTTCCTAGACCAGCACACACGCGCCTCTATCCCTTTTTTTTCATCTTCGTACCCATACGTCGCCACGCTCTTCGATTGCCGCACCTCCCTCGTGCCACCAGAAGTTGATCGGAGACCACCACATTGAAGCCCTACGCGAGCTCCACCATCGATAGAAAACCGATCCCACTCGTGCTCCTCCTCGCCATGTAAAACGTGCTCGAACGCAGCGTGAATGGAGGACAATTTTGAACGCCGTGGTGATTCATTTTCGATCATAATCGTTGATTTTGTAGATCTCGACATGCTCTTCATTTTCTTAGTTGGTGCCGACGCCTGAATATGAGCGGATTAGGAGATATTGAGGAGAGAAGCATAGTGATTTGGGCCATCAATTTTAGGTGACGGCTGGAGTTGTTTTGTTTTTAAGGCTAGGGTTTGGGTTTTAAGGTCCTTATACACACAAGTTTTCGACACTATTCACGTCTAAAATTTTCGAACTCCAAACAAAGCGTGTCGCCTGACATTCATAATGGTTTACCCCTATTTTGAACACAATGAAATATATATTGGGAGCCAATTCCATCGTATTTGGAAGATAGGTTTTTGAATCGAATTATTTAATTACAATTACTTTAATAAATTTCTAGGCCTTTTTAATTCGCACGATCAAACGATAAGTCCAATTGACACGAAATTCGACAGCATATTATAATTCACTATTACAGATCCAATGAAACTGGTTTCATCAAAATTCGAAACAGTGTCAAAAATGACTATTTTTACTCGTAAATCAAAATATAAAATTTCCAATTTCCATTTATTCACTTTTAAATCAATTTTAAAAGTTTACTAACTCCATTCTAATTCAAATAGAATTTAATTCAACTTTAGAAATCATTTTTTATTCTTGATTATATTCTAGATTCAATTATTTAAACATTTTAACATATACATTTTACTTTTCAATATTTAAAATAACTTAAATATTCTAAATTCGAACGACTGAAAAACTGGATCGTTACAACCAGTTTCATCGGATCCGTAATGGTTAATTATGATAGGATTTCAAGTTTCGTAGCGATCAAACTTATCGTTTGATCGTGCGAGCTCGAAACGCGTAGAAATCAATTAAAGGAATTTAAATGGATATAATTTGATTTTAAAAGCTAACTTCTATATACAATAGAATTGGAGTATGAAATTAGTTCCACTTAGTTTAAAAATATCGAAAACCAATATTTCGACATATTGGATGACCAATTTTCGTTTCGGGAACGAAACGGGCTTTTCGGGTCTTTGTTATCGCTTCGACCCAATTCGATCTGTTCCATCCATTCTTGTTTTAGCTTTGTCTATATATATGCTGTGATAAACCCTAGTAGCATTCTATTTTCATTTTCTGTACGTACAATTTCTATCTATCTGTTCAATTATCCGTTCCTTCTCAATGGCAGACATTCCAAAACCCTAACTTCCAATTCCAATCAAACTGAAAATCCAAACTCCTCAAACCCTATCATATAATATATCATTGCGAAGCTCTCAATGAACGTTATCCTACATCTGCAATTTTTTTTTCGATTGGAGGTTCGGTTTGGCCAGAAATAAGTGAAACAGTTTCGGTCGTCCATCCTAAGGTTTCGCGATCAACGGTGGATCGTCGACGATTCGACGATCGGGAGGCGCTACTGCATAGAGGGCGATTAGCAGTGTCGATCCATGGTGTTAGTTTGTGTCTTCATGCCTTGAGTTCACCAGAATCCCCGATCAAAGGCGTACGGTAGCGGTTTGGCTCGGCGGAGCCGGAGGTGGCGGCGTTTTCATGGGAAGGGCGACGCAACTAGGAGATCACAGCGGCGTGGTCCGATTGGCTTACGGTGGTGCGTATTGGCGGCAGTGTGCGGTCAAGCACTAGCGACTGTGGGTTGGGTTGCTGCGATCGTACGTTAGGATTTGGGAACGAGGTGAGATAATTATGGTTCTGCCCTTATTTTATTTTATATTAAATTTTAATCTTCCAACCTTCATAACTCTTACATACAGACTCAGATTTGGACGCGGTTTCATCCATTAGGATCATATTGAAATTTCGGACAATACGAAACTGGTCTAGTTGAATTTGGAGACTGTTGGATTTTTGGGCTTTTATTGGATTTTTAAATCGACTATAAATAAAAGGTGAGTGATTTAACCCACTCACGCAATACTAAACCTTCTTATGTTAGTTAAATTAAATTTATGATGTGATTAGAATATTATGTTTGGTAGTTTAAATTAACATTTTAATTTGAAATTGAATTTCATTGAATTAAATTGCCTTTTAAATTAATATTTAGTTTGAATTGTTAGTTAAATACCTGATATTGATAATCAGTTAATTGTTATGATTTATTCGCTTGTTTGGATGTTGATTGTGATGGATGTTTATTTGTTAACATTGCAGATGATTTGATGTTTATTTATTTATATACATCCCTGTTATTTACCCTATATAATAATTGAAAGCATATCAACTGTTATCTGAATTATTTCGAATAAATTAAGAAATAGGTTGAAATGATATATACCTATGACATTTTGATTTGGATTGAAATGATATATATCCATCCCTATAATTGGAATTGAAATAGCTGATCACTTGACCATAGGGTATAAAATTATATACGGACACCGGGTTGATTAAATTAAATTGTTTTAAAAATCTTGAATTTGAATTTTTGGTTAAATGATATTGTTTTAAAGGAAATAAATTTTGGATTTATATAAATTGAATTACTTTCTAATTCAAGCTCTGAAATGTTGAAATTGAAATTGGTTAAAAGAAATTGTTTTAAGAATTGAAATGAAAATGTGAAGTTATAATTGTGATTTGACTTTAATTCAGAAAATTTAATTATTTTAAAGATTTGGATCTTAAAATTGAACAATGAGGTTTAATTTGATTTAAGTGTTTAAATCAGTAAATTGAAATTGGGCTTGAATTTGATATAAATTGAAATGGTTTAAATAAGAATTAAATTAGAATTTAAACCATTGGATTAGATTGTTGAATCGAATTTGAAGTTAAAAATGAACGTTTAGAAAATGAAGTTAATTTGAATTGAAATTGAAATCAAGTGATTCGACATTAAATCTAATTTGAGTTAATTGAATTGAAGGATTGGAAATTGAATTTGTTGATTTGAAATTGGACATGGGTCCAGATTTGTAAACTGGAAAGAAACAGTTTGATTTGATATTATTTTCAAAATAAATTATTTTAATATAAACTATTTAAAATCTATTTTTATTAATATTCAGATTATTTTGATTTCTCCAAACTATTTTGCTATATAAACCATTTTCAATGTTCAAACTATTTTATATCAAACTATTTGAACTATTTAAACTATTCAAACTATTTATAACTATTCAAACTATTTTCTCAAATTTCAAACTGTGCAAAGTTGGAATGTTTATATTTTAATCGTTGATTTTAATGCGAATGTGGTTAAATGAGGTCATAAGCTAAGTTGGAATTTGAAATGATACTTTCAAGTGAAAATGACATATTTTGAGTAAATATGATGATTTTGAAATGAAGGATACTTTGAGTTGAATATGATATTTTGATATCAAATATGAATCAGTTTCGAAATGCAAAAGAACCAACCGATGCGAAAAATGACGTTTGGTTGTTAAAGAGACCGAGGCCTCTTATTGGCATACTCTCTGTCAATATTGGAACCACTTTAACAACTGTGTACATGGTGGATGTTATCCAGAATGTAGAGGTTGAATTGGAGGCGTTTGCTAGATTTGAAGAAAGAGAACGATGATGGAAGACCCCGACACTTATGTCAATTGGAAATAACTAAAACAGGAGCCTATGTCTGGCCAAGGGGTTCGCAATCTTTAGGGGCCATAACCCCTTCGTATTATTATATTGATTTTGGACTCGATTGGTGCACCTTGATTTGATTTTAGGGGTGGTGGACTCGGTGGGCGGTCGTAGCTACGATGCGTTACCATCAGCCAGAAAGGGTAAACTGGTAGAATCCTACCTTGGGCATTGCCTCATGTGCCTTGTCATACTTTTATCCTTATTCGCTACCACTACGACTTTGTTTTAGTGTTGTCTTATCACGGCGCCTCCCTAGCTACCGACGTTACTAGTGATGCTACTAAGGCAAACTGTACAACACTGCTTAAAAATGTGTTAAGGGGGATCAATGTAAAGCCTTAGCGCTATTTTAATAATTTACTTTACTAATAGACACTACATATATAGCGTATTTTACTACCTATAGATAGTTTAACGAATCTTTAGGCGATGGAAAATCCCGTAACATCTCTTAAGTTATGGCACGCACGTTGTACACTGGATAGGAGATGTAAAATCCAGTAAACATCTCTGAAGCTATTACACTCATATTTACTTGTTGTTGATTTAACTTACATAAGAACTTTTAGTTCTGACTCGAGTGTTTGCCTTTTCATTACACTCGGGTCAGCCTGAGCATTTCACTGTTGAAGACATTATTTCTAAAGGACGAAGACGAAGTTTGGTATATTATATTTTTAGTATTATTCCGCAACGTCATTATTGGTATGTTGTTGTTTGTACTATGATTATGTTGTAAAAATTGTGTAATTAAAATTGTATTGTAAAACAGCTTCATGAACCGTTTATTTGAGTATTATATTTTGTCATTCCACTGTGAGATTCTGTGTTTTGTTTTCCTTCTTTTCTCTTATTTTCTTATTTACCCCGTAGATAATCTACCCTTTTGAGTGGTTTGAGTTAGACATGTGTGGTCTATTGTCGATTTAAATTGTCCAAAAAAGTGGGTCATTACATATATACTCAATATGATGAAATGTAATTAATGTAACCATTTTAGCTATAATTAAATATTTATTTTAAACCCTAGACATTATTATAATATCATTTGATTTTCTATAAAATGGTTTGGTTATCGTATGGTAAAAACCATTCCGTGTTTATGTGTGGTGTGGTCTTACGAGATATCTTTATTTTGAAAGGTTCTATAACAGTAAAATCCATTTGATTTGTGCTTCTCATGATGGTTTACCAGACTGATCTGGGCGTTATTTTCTTATAATGCTCGAATCAGGCTGAGCATATTTTCAGATTTAGCTATGAATGCTTTGGAGCTTCAGGAAATGAGTTGGTTGACTCCAAGACGTATTCAAGTAATTTATTTCCGCTGCATTATTTGTTTGTATTTATTAACATTTGTAAAGACATGCTGTTATAACTGTCCAGGCTGATGATAGGTTTATTTTCTCTGATTGTCGAATGTGTATAAAACTTTTCTTTTGTAAGGATCCGTTATTTATTATATATTACTCATCTCGTTGTGAGATTCTATTCCATCTTTTCTTTTCTTTTACCCCAACAATCCCTCTTTCACGCACTTGGATGCTCGGCATGTGAATACTGTGAATGTATTAGTGTCGACTTTTGAGGGTCGAAAGGACCGGTCATTACAACTGGTATTAGAGCTTAGGTTGAGCAAACACCTAGGCCTTGGTAGGGTGGACTCATTAGAGATAGGGTTAATAACACCCTAAAATGAGTTTGAGTGTATTATATAGGAGAGCGTATTTGTTAGTGCTATAAAATTGTCTTATGTTATGTTGATTGGTCCATTGAGTGCTTATGAATTATGGTCGATGCGCCTGGTCAACGTTATTGATAGAGGTTTCTAAACACTTGAACAAGGCAAAGCGACGCGGTATTGTTTTAAATTTGGTAAATGAAATTATTTTAACTAAAATTATATTTTATATATAAAAGAATAATTTCTATAGATTTACGATATATTATTTGTTACGAAATGATAATGTTCTATTATTATCATTTATTGTTTAATTTGTTGTGCTCGGCCAGTTTATGAGCAGTTTAACCTTTTCACTACATTGGTGGGGTAGATAGTAATTATGAAAACATTGAAACAAACACCTTGTGAATTAAGTTTCATAGTTTGACTATAAAGCATTCGTGAAAATGTTGGGTTTAAATTTAATTTTAATAAAAGTTGTTTATTATAATTTAAACAAAGATATACATTTGTGAAATGTTTTATATAAGAAAGTAAATTTATATAAGTATGGTTTATAAATAAAAAAGATTTAAAATTGAGAATTTAAGTACTTAAATCCCGGAGTTTTGAAAATTGTTTTTCAAAGTTTTCAGAAAATAATAATAATAATAGTATTATTTTAAAAGTATTTATGAATAGAAATACTTTAAAAGAATTTTGAAAGAGATAGAAAGCACTAAACTCACTTTTGTCGTTGGAAAATAATTCCGGTGATGACTGCTACATCATCAGCATTCATTTTCGAGTTTCTAAGTGGGAGGATGCTACTATTGTAATTTGCTATAGAGTTATTTTGGTAAATAAAATTTTGATTTAAATTCCAAAAGTATGATTTGATATACAAAAATGAGATATGTATATTATACTATTATTTCAAAATGATTTGAAATAAAAACCTAGTCTTTCGTTCTTAAATTTTTTGTTAAGTTATTTTATAGACTCATGTATCCGGTGCATTAAGCTAGTTTGGTTTGTGCATCTCATATAACATGTTGTTTGGTAGTTTTTATTTGTTAAAATAAAATGGAATTTTCAGTGATTTTGGATAGTTAAAAACTTCCGAATTAGTTGAGAATTTGAAGCTAACTCTAGAATGGAAAGATAGTAAGTTAAAACAATTTATAAATTTATTGGACATCTTGGTTAAGTAAAAAAAATGATATTGTATATATACTCTCAGGATATAGTAGGGTATTATACAAGTTTAAAACTTAAGTTATGAAATGTTTTCATAAATGATTTTTGAAATAAAAAGAAATTGGTAAGTAAGAACCAATAAGAAATAAGTACGTAAGTTGTACATATATTATTTCTTTGCACGGTTCTTGATCCGAAATTCAAGTACATGACTTTGAGGTGATTCACACCAGCCTGAATAAGGATTTAACACTCGATTCTTGACAGTGAACACTTGGTGAGGGTTCTTGGTATGCTACTAATGTTTTTTTATCATAGTATATGACTATGTAAGGAGAATGAATGTTTCTAATTAGGGAGTCTAATCAAAGTCCGCACTAAGGAAGTCGGGTGAGCGATACTATTTCGGAAGAAAAGTTTATGTATTCGAGTAAGTGATCAAATCAGATATTGCGTCCGGATAATCTATATACATCATACGGGATTATGAAAATTTTAAGTATTTAAGAGGGCTTATTCTTTTTAGGCTTGATAGTGATGGAAGTTTGGGAATGAAATTATTTTAAAAGTGAAAGAATGTAACGACTGGAATTTTTAACGTCTCGAATGAGAATATTAATTCATTTAAATATTCAAATTTGATTCGAATGTAATAAATAATAAGAAAATCAATTTTTGAAAAACCGGCTCGATTTTTAATTTTGTATTTTTACATGAATTTATAAGATTTTTCCATAATTTTTGTTATCCGGGTTTTTAACCCAGTAGATACCAACAGAAAACAAGATGACCTTAAGTTGGCAGTATAGTTCAGGAACTAACAAGAGAAGTTACGACTAGAGATCGATGAGGGACAAGCTATACGGCTAAGGCAACAATTGGAGTCAATGAAGCCAAGAGACCAGCATCCCTACATCCCAACAAGTGTTTGAACATAAGCAGCTAGTGACTTGCCATCGACAAATGACGACAATAAAGAATGTCTGTGAAAACATCTCCAATTTTGGAATCCAGGATAATCATCTGTGGACGGATCGTCAGCAACCAATGCACCTCCTCAAAGCCTCAAACAAATGAGTTATGGAAAACGAAGGAAGGAGGCGAAACTTGGCTCATGAAATGAACCATGGACCATGGGTCGCCGGTGACCCAAAGTCCATGGGTCGCTAGCGACCCATGGTGTTGGTTCATTTCGCGAGCTAGAACCTCCTGGTCACCTGTAGTCCATGCTGAGAGCTGATAATGATGGGCCTGGCCCAGAAACCCTCCAACCTCTATAAATAGCATGCTACCTGCAACATAAAGAGGATCTTCTCCGGACTGATTGCTGAAGCTTTACTGGAATTATTCTTCACTTCCTACCTCCTTCACAACGATCTCAGAAGGAATACTCCGTGATTCTCCGGTGGATTCTAACTCTAGAAATTCAATCTAGCTAGGAAATAGCCAAGGCCTTGTAATCAAACATCGTCTATAATAGAAATCAACCGATAATAAAACTATGAAGTGGACGTAGGCTTCATTAACCGCCGAACCACTATAAAAATCTTTTGTCTATTTTCTTTTACCGCTTCTTTTCTATATCTATGATATGTGATATTGCTCTGTAAAGACATGGCTGGTGCTTTCAAAACCATACCAAGGTGTTGGTCCATTTTTTGGTCAACATTTTGGTGCTTTCATTGAGAAACTTGTAACCCAGGATCCAGATCTAGCTGTCTACTTTGGATTGCATAGGTCCAGAAGTTAGATCTCCACTTTCAACCTAGGATCTAGATCTAGCTATCTACTTTGGATTGCATAGATCCAGAAGTTAGGTCTCCAATCTTTGCTTAAAGAACTCACTATTTCAAAAGTCAATGGCTCTTGGAAGGAGAAGATCTGCCTCCGAAAGGTCCACAGGGGCAGCAATAGCCGCAGAAGGTGTTAGCATCCAACATGCTGAAGTAAATGCTCCTAACTTAGGGAACTAAGCACCAGGGTCTTCTAGTCAGCATGAAGTTGTTACCAGGTATGAGTTGAATAAGATGGCTGAAGAAATCAACCAAAGAATGGAAGATAGTCAAAAGCTCTAATGGAAAAACTCAACGCTCTGATAACTCTACAATCAAACCCCGCTCCAAGGACTATCTCTGAACTAGCTACTGCCATAGAGCAGGAAAAATCCTCTATTTTCGGCCTGCATAGGAGAAACAGAAAGCAGCCATTGAGAAGGGTAACAACGGGGTGTAACTTGGAGGAAAATGAGAATACCCCACATGACGCAAGACACCCAAATTTGAATTTGAATCAAGGGGCCAAAACCCCACTGGAGGAAGTAGCTGTGAACCTCTTCGATTTGGAAGGCGGAGAGCAGAGTGATCAGGTAGAGGAGGATGCCAACGCATTTGATAATGTTACAAACATCCAAACCGCCCCAGTTAGACCAAATGCAAGTCAACGGGGCCCTGCGGGAATGGCTCTCCCGAAGAATGGAGAACCTAGGCATCAACCCACATGCCAAGATCGTTTGCTGAACCAAACACTTGGTGTAGTGACTGACTGCTGCCTCCAGGACCACTGGACATCAGAGGCATATATAGTAGACATGGTTAAGCAGCTGATGGACGAAAGTAAAAGTCAAAAGGATGAGGAGTGGGGATCTATCCCAAGTCGGACCCCTTTTACCGATGAGATCTTGAATGAAAGATACCCATACAAATTCACCATGCCAACCATTCCCTCCTACGATGGAACTAAGAATCCAAAACCCCATTGGTACAAATATAGTTGGTATATGGACGGAGCAAATGCTTCGGAAGCCGTACGCTGCCGATGTTTCCCCATTTTTCTAGAAGGCGTTGCATCTATGTTGTTCACCAGACTTCCCTCAAGATCTATTTCTACCTTTGATCAACTTACAACAAAATTCCTCGACCAGTTCAGACTTCATACCACACAACTGAAGGACGTCATGTCTCTATCCGGACTGGTTCAAGGGAAAAATGAGTCATTGAGATCGTTTATGAGCAGATTCAACACAACGGTAACAGAGGTGAGCAACCCCGATGAAGACATGGTTTTTATGGCTTTAGTCCACGCTATTCATCTGGAGATGGAGTTCGGGAAATGGATCAAGTTGAAGCAACCCACCAACAGGAAAGATTTCAACCGCAAAGCAAGCCAGTACTTGAGGTTGGAAGAGGCGCAAGAGCTAGAAAGGAATGTTGCTAGAGTACAACAGATGAACATCGAATAAAATGGCACGACGGTTAATCAAAACACACGCAACCCCGGGAATAACCAAGGGGCCGTAGGGAAGAATGGAAACGAGAAGAGAGGAAATCAGAACTTTGACAAGAAAAATGGTGGTGGCCACAACAAAAGGTTTAGAGTGTTTGGACCAGGAGACTATACACCCCTGAATGATACTCCAAAAAATATTTATCTCGCAACACAAGAAACTGAAGAGTATAGAAAACCCCTCAAGAAGGAGGGAACATAACAACAGAAGCATTTGGGGAAATTCTGCTGCTTCCACGAGACGCACATGCATAACACAAATGAATGCCGCCACCTCAAGGACCTCATTGAAGGATTAATCTACGACAACAAACTTCGGCAATATGTAAAAAGGCCACGAAAACCCAGCCAGGCTATAGTCCCTCAACCACCTAGGGAGCAAATAAATTAGGCTGGAACTAGCGAAGAAGGGTCAAAATGAACCGACCAAAGTCTCATTTTCGAAACAATATCCGTGGGACCGCATCCTGCGCAAAGGAGTTGGGGGGAGATGGAGCTATATGCAAGTTCGCTATAGCATGCCCCAAAGGGATCGTGTATGACAATAGATGGTGAAACTCCGGTCAAGAAGCAAAAGGTTCTGAGCAAAGACATAGTATTTTGCGACCGAGACACTAAAGGAATTGAGGCTCCAACTCTTGATCCAATGGTGGTAATAGTAGGAATCGAGCCCACAGTAGTCCGATGAGTATTGGTTGATAGTGGAAGCTCGGTTAATATAATTTTCAAACATACTTTCGATCAGATGAAGATAGGTATGAAAAGCGTATCCACGTGCCAAACGAAGATTCAGGAGTTTACCGGAGAACCTAAGCAGCCGGTAGGAACCATTGACCTATACCTGTAGAACTTGGAGAGGGAGAACGACAAGTCACCCTCATTCAAACTTTTGTGATTGTGGATGAAATGTCAGCATGCAATGCATTTTTACGGCAGCCCGCGTTAGCCGACTTCAAGATAGCGTTGGCTCAATGGTGCCATACGATGAAATTCCCTACCGAGCACGAAGTCAGGATTGTGAAAAGAGAACAAAGCATTGCTCGAGAGTGTTATATTGTGGAACTAAGCAAGTCTAAAAGAAAGGAGAAAGGAAAGGATGTGGGGAAAGCCCTCCACATCCGTGAACCCTCTGAATAGCAACTATAGAACCGCCCCTGGCTTGGGGACCATAGCCGATTCAACAAGGCTTTGGACCCTAGGAAGAAGAGCTTAGAGGAGGATTGGCCGGCACTAGCTGAGCTAACGGTGTCTGTCCCAATTAGTATGGATGACCATACGTGGGTCCTGAGAACCAGGTTGCATCTTGGAAACAAGATGCGGTCAGAGTTGGCCAAATTCCTCCATGCCAACTTAGATGTATTTGCCTGGACGCATGCCGATATGTGTGGAGTATCACCTTAAATTTCCTGTCACACCCTCAACATTGACCCCAAATTCACTCCAGTCAAACAAAAAGGCGCAGCTTTGGCCCTGAGTGGTCCAAGGCATTGAGAGAAGAGGTGGATAAACTGATGGCCAACGGCTTCATCCGAGATGCAACTTGTTTGTACCAAAATTGGGCACAACACTCTTCGGGCGTATTTGAAGAGATTAAAACAAAGAATATAAATGGAAAAGGAGGGTAATCTAACAAACACGCCAAAACAGACAAACATAAATGTAAAAACACGAGAATTTAGAGTGGTTTGACGTTGTAGCCTATGTCCACTATAGAAAGTTTGTTGTTTTATTGACTTTGTTAACTGGTTACAACTGATTACAACAGTACACTCTCAAGCACTCGAGATACAATAGAGTTTTCGGCAGAGTATCGGCATAGAAGAGTCAAAGAGTCCCTTTTTCTGAAGGCCTAGGACTGCTATTTATAGGTGTAGACTGAAAATAATTGGCTCAGATCTCGGAAGACTCCTTCTCTTACGTGGGTGGGCCCACCAGATCGATCCCTGGACATTGGGGATCGATCCATGATCGATACGTATACAATTAGTATCGATCAAAAATGGCTCCACTTGGGCTGAGATTTATCAAAGTCCAAGTAGAGGTGGTACGCAGGCTTCTGTAAAAATTTGGTAGCATTTGAACTTGTAGATTTTGAGTTATGATGGATCCAAGTTTGTCTTTGCAAAACACTGCCGAGTTCGTATCGATACCATTCATAATAACGGCTTCGTATCCATGCCGGCTCGTATCGATCAGGTTGACGTGGCACTATATTCTAGGATCGATCCACTTTTTATGCCGAGTGACCAAGTCTTCCACTTTTATATGCTTTGTTCGTATCGACCTAGAAAATTCCTTTTGTATCGCTCTACTGCACTTCACTTTGTATCGATCCCTGAAGCCATTTCGTATTGATAGCATAGTGACCACCTCGTATCGATAGCTTCCACTCCAATTCGTATCGATATAAACTTAAGCTCTTCGTATCAATTGAAGATCAATTTCGTATCGATGCCTTTTAAGTGTTGTTTCGTATCGTTTATTGGTGACACGTTTCGTATCGATAGTTGATCGATCGATACGAACTATGTATATGATGATCGATATGAGTTGTGTATAAGTGGAAGCGATACAAAACGTCTTCAGGTGATGAATACGAAACAGAGTAGATATGATGGATACGAAGTGGAATAGGTATGATGGATATGAAATGGTGTTTCCTCCATGGATCTTGATCGATCGATATCTTGAGCATACAAACTCCAATTGACTTAAAATTTGGAACATTGGCTTCCATAACTTTGCTTGTCATACCATATCGATTGTAGCTTGATCCGAACTCGGACAAAATTTACCAGTATCCATAGTAGACCTGTGTATGACCGATCTTCGGGACGGACTGTATTTGGTTTGTAGTCAAGTTCATGGTGTCACGACCTTGCCTAAAGGCGGGATAACATTTGCCACCCAAAGTGCATCTTGTGTGAACATGACGTGCTTTGAAAAAATGCAATCCTCTATCCGGAAAGTTCTATCTGATTCGTTGAATAGTTGTTGTCTTTTTGTCAAAAGATGTAACCTTTGATTGATTTCCAATAATATAAATGCTGAATTATTGACTGCCAATGATTATGCTGTGCATAGTTGTAACTGAGTGTTGAGTGTCAGCGACCTGTTGTTCACTGTTGTAATTATCACTAGGTGAGCATTCAACTCCCGTGAATTTTGAAAATTGAATATTAGTTCGTCATACATGCATGTATGTTAACCTGACTCCTGTTTACATTCGCAAGTTCACGAGTCGTTGTCAAGTTTTTTTTAAAATCGAGTTTCATATCGATCCTCTCCTGGATCGACGTGAAATTCGAGTTGAAAAAACGCTTGATGACCGTTTTTGAATATCCCTTCGTATCAATGGTTATCGATACATAATAGTTCATTCTTTGAAATTTCTTCGTATCGATGGATACGAACTCTGGTGGTCTCTAAAGTGATGGATACGAAATTGTTGTTTTGTATTGATGAATCATTGATGGATCTGAATAGTTCAAACAATCCTCTATGTATCTTTCGTATCGATAGGTTGATGGATACAAACAACTGTTGCTTCTGATCGATTCGAGTTGCTGGTTACGAACAGTCCCTGTTTTAGATCGATGGTGAACGGATATGAATAGCTTTCTTCGTATCGATTGGAGGGGAGACTGCTTTTTACTGGTCAAAATAACTGGGAGATGAATTGTTTCCTTCCATCTTTCGTACCCATATAAATATGGTTCGTACTTAGAAATTTTCTCACTTGCTCTCACTTTTCTGCCGCTTTCGTATCGATTAAAAAACCGAGAAATAGAAATTGCTCTTGCTTTTGAATCGAACCAAACTTCAATCCCTTGAACTAATTGTTGAAATTAGGTAAAGAATCAACCAAATTCAATCTTAAAATGATGAGACTCGAATTCTCGTGCCATCCCACTTGCATTCGTGGCCGATTCTGGTGAAGAAGAGGCCGGAGCAAGGCTGGAATGGTTTTTTGCATTGCTTGGAGAAGAAGAAGTGTGGAGGGACATGAAAGGAGCATTCGTATCGATGATGGGTGAAGGATGAGTTCATATCGATCCTGATATAATACAGCTTCGTAACGATTGAAGGGACTGCTTCGTGTCGATGGATGGTAGGCATTCGTAACAATTGATCACCGTTAGCATTCGTATCGATATGAATTGATCGATACGAATCAATGGCTTACTGATTGATACGAAGACGGTTTTAATGATCGATACGAATTTCTTTTTCCTGATCGATACGAATTGCTCTTTGCTGACTGATTCAAGTTCAAATTTTGATGGATACAAAATAGTTGCACACTTGAACATTTGACTCCGACGAGCTTCTGCCTTGCATAATTAGACTTAGTCGTTTCACTGCATATTTGACTACCCTTCGAAGCTCATCGATGGAACTGTAACTTGACAAATTTGATGAACTTTAACTTGGATCATTCTCCAAAGTCTGGATGGTACAGTTGTGACGGTCAGTGATGACGGTCACTCCAGCTGGATTTCAAAGTCTTGTCGTTTGAACGTCTCGCAAATCCCATGGAATTTCTTAAGTACTATGTAGCACTGCACTGCACAACACATTCACGCACTTCACACTTGGGGGAACACGGGTTTATTGTCGTATAATGATGATTTTTATTGAGTTCAATAGCTATGGAACCTGGAAGTTCGCAATCACAGCATGTCCAGAGTCCACCCCTTCCCGCAATCGAAATGCCGGTTATTGCAGCCGACGCTATTAGCCCTGCTCCGAATGAACTACCCGGGAGCAGTTTTCATCGCACATCCACAAGACTCTGTCCGTTCTAATATTTCTTAAGACATGTTAGGTAGGATTTGCCTAAGGCATGGGTTCTCGCTGGATGACATCTTACTGCCAAGGCCAGAAGATAGAGCCCATAACCCCCCGAAAGGGTACACAACCCGCAACAGGTTTATGTGTGTAGCCGGGACACTTCCTCCATTCAACCAGTTCATCCGGGAAGTTTTAGTTTTCTTGAGGATCACTCCATCTCAGCTGCACCCAAATGGATACGCCTTGCTCAACAGTCTTTTTGTCATCTTCATGGAGCACCTCTTCCGTCCTCCGATGGTAGAAGATATTAGATTCTTATTCAATGTAAAGAGTCGCAGGGACAACCCTTCCTTCACTTTCTTAGAGGCAGTTAGGAACTATCAGATCATGGTCGAGGTGTGGAGCAAGTTGAGTTATTTCAAGTCCGAATGGTTCTTCGTTCGGTGCCCACCGGGGTTCGCCAGACGGTGGCTAGCAAGACGTACGTGCCCTCGCCTCTTTGCTGATTAACTTGATAATAGTAGTTGATGTCGAGTCTAACACTTTCTTTCTTTTATAGCTTCAATTCCACGATCTGAAGGTGCTCAGTTTAAGGAGATAGTAAGAGTTCTTCAAGAGGTGCCCACCGAGTACAGAGAGATCGATGAAGTTCTTACGGATGAAAATCTAGTTGCCGTTTGGCTAATTGACAGAGATCAAAGCATTGGACTCGTAGGAGTTCTTAGGACAACCTCGGTGAGGCAAGCTCGAAAAAGAGCTCTCGGGATAGTAATTACTGAACAAGGCGGTGATGAGAATATGTCTGCTGGAGGCGAGCCCATGGTTGGGCCTTCGCAAATTCCTCGATCTTTAGAGCGGAAGAGAAGAGGCAAGTCTACTGCTCGAAAATCTGTAAGGCGCAAAACCGTTGTAGTCTTTTTGCCTGCTACTAGTCAAGAGATTCCTCCTTCGCAGATGGAGAGCTCTTTTGCGGGATTGGTGAACATCCCCATTCCGGATGACTTGCCTTTGCACAAAGAATCCGGATTAGAGGGGCTGGGCTTCAAAGCGCCTTAGACATAGGAGAGTCAACTCCTCCAAGTACGGCTATTACAACCGGTTGGTTGGGGGGTTTGCACTTGCATACACACACTTCACGACACCACACAATTTCTAATCACAAGCTATTCATCTTTGGAGATTACCAACTTTGTTTCTCTTTTCATTTTACAGATACAATGTCGAGGTGAGGATCCATGCTCGACAGTCTTCGTTTTGCACGCCATTCATCTAGCTCATATTTTGAGTCTCGTAGGCATGAGGCCGAAAGAGAACGTGATCGTGGCTACTTCTGTCAAGAGAGGGAGCGTTACGAGAGGGAAAGAGATAAGGTGAGGGAGAGGTAGTATAGGCGCCGTTCCCGATCGCGCTCTCGGCCACCTAGAGGCCCAACGAAACCCTCCGGCTTCGTAAAAAACTACCGAAACCTTATGCCAACCAGTGCCTCCACAAACTTCGAGATCTGGCGAGCAACGCCATAGAACTGGGACGGATGTTCCTGCTGTCACTATATCAGTGGCTATGGAGCCCATGGGAGAGGAAGCCATCCAAATAGCTCAGTTTAAAATGGATTTCCCTAATATTTGCTTCGATGGCTTTCACTTTCCCCCGAACTTAAAGCAAATTCCTGATGGGGCTGAACATGTTGTGCATGATTATATATATGACATCTACAACCAGTACCGAGAGTGAATAAAGGCCGTAGAGAAAGCTTCAGTGGTGTCTTTTGATTGGACAAAGACAATTGAAAATCTGGAGAAAGATCTCGCCCAAAAATATCGCATAGTGCAAGCGCTTACCACCGAGAATGACACTCTAAGGGACTCGGAAACGGAGGCCCTTAATAAAGTTGACAAGACAAACAATAAAATAGAACAAATGAGACAGAATTATCTGACCTTGGTCGAGGAGATGGGCCACAAAACCACCACCGTCATGGCAGAAAGAGATGCCGTGCTTAAAGAGCTTGAGGAGCTTAAAGCCAAATTTACCGAAGTCGTCAAAGAGAAAGACGGTGCCAATAAAGCCGCTCAGGAAGCATGCGAGTAGGTTGTGGTGCTCAGGGATGAGAGGGATGCGGCAACGCTAAAGGTTCAGGAAGCTGAGGCCAGGGTTGAGGGTGAAGTGAGAGCGGCGGAGGCCAGGTTGGAGGGTGACATTGAGGATCTCCTGATAACATACAACATCAATGTTCTGAAGCACCGCAACCTAAGCTGGCTCAACGATTAATCGCTACATCTGTACAATTCTTGGTGCCACTTGGTTGAAGATGAAAAGGCGGACCATCACACAACGTCTACTGATGAGTTTGAGCTGGAGAATCGAGTGTTGACCGAGGATGAGAGAAAAGTTCTCCACGATGCCATTGTTACATATGAAAAGGAGAAACTTGCCGCTAAGCACTTGGAAGTTGGAGAGGGGTATGGAGTTGAACATCACGAAGCAAGTTCCAAAATGCCTGCATCAACTCAACTTGAACTTATTTCTATAGTAGACCCTCCAGCTGTTCCAGCTTATGACCCCGATTAGCTGCACTTGACTCCGGTTCGCGAGCATGTTTCTGAAGGCGCTCCGGCTCCAACCGCGAGCCAATTTGAGGAAGGTATTCTGAACACTCCCTGTATTCATTCAAAGTCTGGAGCATTATCAGTGGACGTTACTAATATCTTTTCTTATCTCCATTCAGTTATAGGATCTGCACCGACCGAGCCTCCTGCAACCCAAGAGTTGCATCATGAGCAGGAGGCTATTATGATGGAGGCGACAACGACTACAGCTGCTACATCGACCGGTGAAGTGCATGAGAGCGCTTTTATTCTCGACGAACAAATGATGGAAGAACTCCTCGGTTATCAGAGCGATCCACTTACCGACTTGCCTTTTGTCATGGGCGAAGGCGCGTTCACAGCTAGCTCCTCGGGCCCAACTAGCAGTATTCCCGTGGATGCTCAAGCAATTCATGAGGAAGAGATAACGGCGAAGATCAATGCTGAAATGGAAGCAACCGCACAGGCTAGTAGTATTGGAGGTGGTATGGAGGGTCCTGGCCCGGCCCCTTTGCGTATGATTTCTCCCGACGGTACAATTATTGTCACCGGCATACCTCTTGTATCCTCTCATATTGAAAGTGCCCCTGTTCCTCCGACTCCGCATTCAGAAAGTATCCCAATCTCTGTGAGTTCGGAGGAAGAGACTACCATAATTCCCCCAGTCGGGGATCAACCAGAAGGCAAGAGCTCGAAGAGACATCCAAGTGGTAGTTCTAGCGGATCAACACCGAAGAAGAAGAGGAAGAAGAAACATAGGGAGTAGACATGTCTATTCGTTTCCCTATTTTTGTTAAATAGGTAGAATAGGACTTTATTTTGCTTTCTGTAGGCCGTGTATAGATGCGAGTTCGGCACTTGCTTACAAGAATTCTTGGAATAAGTTTTTTGGACTTGTTTTGTTTTCGAAGAATACATGAAATAAAATCTCCTTTTTTTTCCAGCATAACTCAGAGTTTATTTGCTTTAGTGTTTTAGCGCTTGAATTTCCATTCACTGTACTTGTGAAGCTTTACTCTTTGGATCGGACTTGAGTTCGGTTGTTAAATCCCGGAGTCATGGCTTCAGGTCGTAAACAAACGTCTAGTCGAGTCCCAATGTTGTGCTATCTCGATTAGTGGCTCGTGCTTGAGTTATGCCCCCAGTCCTGGAGAGAATTGAAGTGGTTGGTCGATAGTCGCTATCCGTCTTAAACAATTTTAATTTAACTTAGTCAGAACAAAGTCAAAGAGAGACGAGTTCGAGCGGTCGGATCACACCCGCTCATTTATTGGTAATCGCATCCACACTCTTGGGACTTAGAGTTAGTCGATGGGTGGTCAGTCACACCCATTTTAATATTTATACTCCAATCCACGCTCTGTTGACATAGAGTTAGTGATGGGAGGTCAGTCACACCCATCTTAATGTTTATACCCCATTTCGCACTCCGGGAATCTGGAGTTAGTTGACAGACAGTCGATCACATATGTTGTAAGTTTTGATATTTCGCTCGCACTCTGGGAACAATAAATTGATCAGGATCGTGGATGGTCAGGTCACATCCGCCCTGAGTAGACAAGCGAAGTCGCAGACGGACGGATCCATCCTCCTCGAGCTTGTAAATATGGAAGGCAAGGTCGTTGGATGGACGGATCCATCCTCCTCGGGTTTAGACTGCACATGGGTGAAGTTGTGGGCGGACGGATCCACCCTCCTCGAGCCCATGTTTCAAACTTTAAGTTTATACTCCGGCTCACACTGTGGGAACTGGAGTTAGTTAAGTCACTCCCTATTTGAATAAGTCCCACCGTGGGATGGAACTTAGCTCTCCGTGCATTATGATGGTCGCATGACGCAATTCAAGAATAACTACTCTGGCTCGAAGAGATTGCATTTTATTGCTGAAATAAGAAAGTATGGAAAAGTCAGTTTCCTTATTACAAGTTCAAATTTCGAAATGCAAAAACAAATTTCAAATGAAAAGTAGACTAAATGAACAAATAAAGCCTGTTATGTGTAGTAGCTGTTAGCATCAAAATTGATCACTAACCTCATTGAGAAAGATTATGTAGAGAGATTAATGAAGAAGATAAATTAGAACTAAAAAATAGTGTAATTCAATGCCCAAAAGAACAACAAAAACGAGAACACCAGATTTATAGTGGTTCTGTGTAACTGCCTACGTCCACTTTGAGTTTTGATCTTTATTTCTTTCACAAGTAGTTGAATACAAATACAATCGTATATTAATGACTTGAATACAAGTTTTAAATGAAAAGAGGGAGTCTTGAAAGCGGCAGAGTCTCCCCAGTGTTCTCGAAAAAAGGTCCCTTTCACTGTGCCCGTGCCCCTCTATTTATAGACGAAGATGGGTTGGACTTCCCTCTTGGGCCTAGGAGTGAGATACTTCGGCCCGTGGAGAGTGACTTCTGTGCACCATTCCATGCAAGTCGAACGAGACATGCCGGACGATCGAGGCTCTACGCCGAGCGATGGCTTTGCATGCCGAATGGGAACTCTATGCCGAGCATCTCATTACCGGGTCAAATAACCGGTTAACATTTGCCCCCCAAAATACGTCTTGTTGCATACATGACGTGCTTTGAATCGAAGCAAGTTAGAGTCTCTAGAAAGAAATCCATCATATTTTCTGAATAGTCATTATTCTTCAATTTTATCCTCCTAAAGTGTCGTATCCTTCTTTGGTCGTCCCAACGTTTGGTCGATTTCCAATAGTATAAATTCAGGATTGCAATTCATCAGTGGCCATCTGTGTCTGGTATTTTAGGGCTAGTAAACTTCGGCTATCTAATACAATCTTTTCTTAATAACCCTATGTAAAAATCCAAATTATGTTGATTTCAAGAAGTCGAATTTTATGACTATAAACGTGCACATTCTGGTACAGGTTCTTACCATTGGCTCCTGGATGCGTTTTATATTTTCGTGAGTTATCACCAATTCCTTCTAGTTTAATTGCAATTCAATTGCAATTCCTTATTTATATATATTTTGTTTTGTAATATCGGTTGTCATCAGCCACTCGATGATAGGGGACTTCAAGTTCTACATAGATGATGGCCTTGGAGCCATAAGTAAGGGCGAATGGAGTATGGCCAGTCGCGAACTCATGGGTAGTTCTACAAGCCCATAATGATGTTGAGAGTTCATACACCCATTTACCTCTAGCCTTTTCCAAACCTCTCTTCAGAATAGACTTTATGATGATTTTGTTCATAGCTTCAACCAATTATAATGGATCATGGAAGGTCATAAGGACAGATGACATTAAGGACAATGAAGTTGATTATTTTCATCATCTTGGTCATGGTTAAAAGTTCTTCATCTGCCCATTTGGTAAAGTAATCAACCACTATGATGGAAAAAGACGATGATGTCAATGCCCCCAAGTGGCAAACGACTACGGACTAGCCATTTGAGTAATTTCCATCGGCAGGGTTCCCAGATTTTTTGCAAATATCTTGCACTCATCGCATTGTCTAGCATGATCAACCGCATCTTGATTGATAGTTGGCTAGTAATACCCATAGCGGAGTATTTTCTTTATTAGGGTTTGCTCCCTGATGTACTCGCCGCATTCTTCTTTATATACTTTTCTCAAGACTCATTTGATATCATTATGGGTGATATACCAAAGCATGGGAATGGATAAACTTCTTTCTACACATGACTTCTTCTTGGATGATTTGGCATGAAGCTTTGAGGAGGATCCATCATTTTCCATTCCTCCATTCAGTAAGAATTTCTCATTGTAGATAGTCTTTGATAGGAGTCAACCATGACCCCTTTTCTGGCTCTGTCTCCAAGATCTAGCCGATCTCTATCCGTCAATGCTTGGAATATTAAGTATTTCAACCAGAACAATATTGTCTGTTGCACGTCCCTAAAACTGGCCAGCTTGGCCAGTGACTGGACCTGGCCGAGATAAGGAGCAAGACAATGCCCCATAGCAAGACCAGCTTCCTTAACTTTGCATACTATTAATCAGGAACCATAAAAGATATGTAAAGTTTCCACTCCAAATATTCTAGCAAGTTTGAGGCTGGCGGTCGAGGCTTCATACTAAGCATCGTTGTTTGTTATAGGTAAATCGAGTTTCAGGACGTAGCAGATCGATCGTTCCTCAGGAGTCATTATCATGACTCCTGTGCCATAACATTGATCACTGGATGCTCCATCCGCGTACATTTTCCATCTGTTGGTTGACTCTCTACTACTCGTCGAGTAGTCTTCTGATGCAATGAATTCGGGTATGAGGTATGCTAATTTCCGTCCTTGGATAGCCCTTCGAAGGAAATAAGTGATATCGAATTGGCTTAGTTCGATATTCTATTTATGTAGTCTTTCAAACATCTCAGGTTATTGTATGCCCTATCGTAATGGCTGGTAGGCATAGACGTTGATGGGGCGAGCCTAAAAGTAAGAGTGGAGCTTTCATGATGAAATCAATAGACATTGCACTAGCTTTTGTAGCTTCGGGTCGGTATCCAATGCATGGCTCGCGATAGTCGGTGAAATCACACATGCATGTCAGAATGGGTCCAAGGGAATATATCATCATTTATTCAGAAAAATCCAACTAATTCTTTTATCATCCTTGCATTGAGCTGTGATCTGGTATTCAACACCCGGAAAGGGTCGCCATGGCTGGCTGTAATGTCGACTGTCAGCTTAGTGGGTGCAATCCCAGATTATTTGAGTTTAGATGTAACTATTTTGCATAACATTCAATGTGAAATATGGTTGGGACGGTCAATGTTGATGGTTACTCTGGTCGAATCCTAAAGTCTTGTCATGAGTTGTTAAGTCTAATAATGAAGGGCTCTGAATGCTCTAATTGATTATCTGCAAATGGCCAAAGATCAGGCTTAAAAGCACGTTGAAGGAAATGTCAAGTAGGGGTCAGCCTCGAGTAGCGTGCAACTGCATAGCTGGATCTTGCTATGAGTTTGAATTTGCTTGTACATTCGAGTAACACATTTTCTATTCAATGCATTCATGATCCTTCAATCGCCCTTCGGGTTGGAGTGACAGTCAGTTGCCCACGAGCTTTGGCATCGATTTAATGATTCTATCTCTAGGCATTCTTTTGATCGTAGCCTTGAGTAACTGTAAGCACTATATATAAGTTTCAATATTAAGCTATAGTAGCTAGTCTTTGGATGATCACGCTTCTGCTCCCAGTCTCGGGTTGACAAATGTGCTGCGTGGACGGTTGAGTCTCGCCCTAGCTATGTTTATATTCCCACCTAAACTCCAAAAACATAGAGTTGATCGGTGAATAGTCGGTTCACATTCATCCTACTTCTCACTCGTGCCCGAAGCCTGGGGTATATACCGATAAGTAGGAAGGCCAACCATTCCCTCTTTAGCTTTACTCTCTTTCCCCTTGAATTGTGGGATCAGGTCAGTTGATGAAAGGCTGAGTCTCTCCTATCCTGGATTGTATTGTGGTTTTTCATTCCAAGGGGAATACTCCGATGCGTCGTCGGTTTATGGGCGTATGTTGGATACTCGACGGTCAGCCACGTCCACTTTGGTTCATGTTCTGTAATCAGATCTTGGGGTAAAGTTGCCTCAAGAGCAGTCGGGTCATGCTCATCCAGTTTCATACTCCTTCTGATGGATCAAAGAAGGGTGCTGGAGAATTAATGACCAAGTCTTCATGGTTTACTCTCCTTTCCACACTCTGGTGGTCAAAGTTTTTCAAGGGAAATTCGAATCACATTCGTATGTGCTTGGTGTGGATTGATATTGACCCTCGATCTGAGGTATGATATAGTCGGACGTTCGTAGCTTTGGATGTCGTTTCGATTGGCTTTTATTGAGGTTTCTTTGCAGTTGTTTCCTTAAGTTGTAAAGAACGCCAAACTAGAGCTACAATGAGCTGTCGTATTCAGCTTTTAGTGATTTGTACTCTTGCTTCATACATTGATTTGGCCAGGCCATAAGTCGGATGGTCGAACTCCATCCCTAGGGAGTTTATACTCCTCCCGTCGATTTTAGGCTGAAGATTGCAGAATAGAGAACGGTCGGAATCCACTCATCTATTTATCAAAGTTTATACGCCACTCTGCATTCTGGTGACCTAGAGTTATTCTTCCCTCGGTTGGCTCGTGCCCAATTTGTGTTCATGCTTCAGTCCATGCTCCAGGAACGTAGAGATTTGTCGAATAGTTTATGCTCTAGTCCACAGTTCGGGACGTAGAGATTTTCGTCAAATCGTTAATACTCTGGTTCGCGCTCTGGGGACTTAGAATATTCTAGTCCGCTTAAGGGACTTAGAGATTTTTGTCAAGTCGTTCATACTCTATTCTGCACTTTGGGGGCTCAGAATACTCTAGTCTGCTTCAGGGACTTAGAGATTTTAAGTCGTTTATACTCTAGTCCGCACTCTGGGGACTTAGAGTACTCTAGTCCGCACTCTGGGGACTTAGAGATTTTCGAGTCATTTATACTCTAGTCCGCACTCTGGGGACTCAGAGTAATCTAGTCCGCACTCTGGGGACTTAGAGATTTTCGAGTCGTTTATACTCTAGTCCGCACTCTGGGGACTCAGAGTAATCTAGTCCGCAATCTGGGGACATAGAGATTTTCAAGTCGTTTATACTCTAGTCCGCACTCTGGGGAATTAGAGTGCTCTAGTCCGCACTCTGGGGACTTAGAGATTTTCGAGTCGTTTATACTCTAGTCCGCACTCTGGGGACTCAGAGTAATCTAGTCCGCAATCTGGGGACTTAGAGATTTTCAAGCCGTTTATACTCTAGTCCACACTCTAGGGATTTAGAGTACTCTAGTCCGCACTCTGGGGACATAGAGATTTTTAAGTTGTTTATACTCTAGTCCGCGCTCTGGGGACTTAGAGTACTCCATCCTCACTCTTGGGATTTGGAGATTTTCAAGTTGTTTATACTCTAGTCCGCACTCTTGGGACTTAGAGTACTCTAGTCCACAGTCTGGGGACTTAGAGATTTTTAAGTCGTTTATACTCTAGTCCACGCTCTGGAGACTTAGAGTACTCTAGTCCTCACTCTGGGGACTTGAAGATTTTCAAGTCGTTTATACTCTAGTCCGCACTCTGGGGACTTAGAGTACTCCAGTCCTCACTCTGGGGACTTGGAGATTTTCAAGTCATTTATACTCTAGTCCGCGCTCTGGGGACTCAGAGTACTCTAGTCCGCACTCTGGGGACTTAGAGATTTTTAAGTCGTTTATACTCTAGTCCGCGCTCTGGAGACTTAGAGTACTCCAGTCTGCACTTTGGGGACTTGGAGACTTTAAGTCGTTTATACTCTAGTCCGCACTCTGGGGACTTAGAGTACTCCAGTCCACACTCTGGAAACTTGGAGATTTTAAGTCGTTTATACTCTAGTCCGCACTCTGGGGACTCATAGTACTCTAGTCCACACTTTGGGGACTTAGAGATTTTTAAGTCGTTTATACTCTAGTCCGCACTCTGGGGACTTAAAGTACTCTAGTCCGCACTCTGGGGCTTAGAGATTTTCGAGTCGTTTATACTCTAGTCCGCACTCTGGGGACTCAAAGTAATCTAGTCCGCAATCTGGGGACTTAGGGATTTTCAAGTCGTTTATACTCTAGTCCACACTCTAGGGATTTAGAGTACTCTAGTCCGCACTCTGGGGACTTAGAGATTTTTAAGTGGTTTATACTCTAGTCCGCGCTCTGGAGACTTAGATTACTCCATCCTCACTCTGGGGATTTGGAGATTTTCAAGTCGTTTATACTCTAGTCTGCACTCTGGGGACTTAGAGTACTCTAGTCCGCACTCTGGGGACTTAGAGATTTTTAAGTCATTTATACTCTAGTCCGCGCTCTGGGCACTTAGAGTACTCTAGTCCTCACTCTGGGGACTTGGAGATTTTCAAGTCGTTTATACTCTAGTCCGCACTCTGGGGACTTAGAGTACTCCAGTCCACACTCTGGGAACTTGGAGATTTTAAGTCGTTTATACTCTAGTCCGCACTCTGGGGACTTAGAGTACTCCAGTCCTCACTCTGGGGACTTGGAGATTTTCAAGTCATTTATACTCTAGTCCGCGCTCTGGGGACTCAGAGTACTCTAGTCCGCACTCTGGGGACTTAGAGATTTTTAAGTCGTTTATACTCTAGTCCGCGCTTTGGGGACTTAGAGTACTCTAGTCTGCACTCTGGGGACTTGGAGATTTTAAGTCATTTATACTCTAGTCCGCACTCTAGGGACTTAGAGTACTCCAGTCCGCACTCTGGAAACTTGGAGATTTTAAGTCGTTTATAATCTAGTCCGCACTCTGTGGACTTAGAGTACTCCAGTCCTCACTCTGGGGACTTGGAGATTTTCAAGTCGTTTATACTCTAGTCCGCACTCAGGGACTTAGAGTACTCCAGTCCTCACTTTGGGGACCTGGAGATTTTCAAGTCATTTATACTCTAGTCCGCGCTCTGGGGACTAAGAGTACTCTAGTCCGCACTCTGGGGACTTATAGATTTTTAAGTCGTTTATACTCTAGTCCGTGCTCTGGGGACTTAGAGTACTCCAGTCTGCACTTTGAGGACTTGGAGATTTTAAGTCGTTTATACTCTAGTCCGCACTCTGGGGACTTAGAGTACTCCAGTCCGCACTCTGGGAACTTGGAGATTTTAAGTCGTTTATACTCTAGTCCGCACTCTGGGGACTTAGAGTACTCCAGTCCTCACTCTGGGGACTTAGAGATTTTCAAGTCGTTTATACTCTAGTCCGCACTCTGGGACTTAGAGTACTCCAGTCCTCACTCTGGGAACTTGGAGAATTTAAGTCGTTTATACTCTAGTCCGCACTCCGGGGACTCAGAGTACTCTAGTCCGCTTCAGGGACTTAGAGATTTTCCTCAAGTTGTTTATACTCTAGTCCGTGCTCTGGGGACTCAGAGTACTCTAGTCCTCTTCAGGGACATAGAGATTTTTCTAAAGTCGTTTGTACTCTAGTCCACGCTCTGGAGACTCAGAGTACTCTAGTCCCCTTCAGGGACTTAGAGATTTTTATGAGGAGCGGTTGTATTTCCACCCGTTTGATTTGTATTTCATTTACCGTATCGAGGCTAATGTTGTCGAATGAACGATCAAACCACGTTTGCTCATGGAATGGGACTCTGCCCCAAGCATCAAGGATGGAACTTTAAAAATGGACGGTCGATTCTCGTCCGCTTCGTGATTATAGCTCTTCCAATCAAGTCAAGGAAGGAGGTATATGACAGATGGTTGGATCACATCCATGCTGGGGTTGGATAATCAAGTCTCGCACAATTTTCTTCGTATCTCTTTCCTGAAAATGAGGATGATGGATTACTGGGTAGACAAAGTTAGTTGCATATGTTTCATGGTGCAGTCGCATCCATGTATTGAGAGCGATGGTTAACGAGTTGGAAGTCTATCACAGTTACTTCAAGTCGGGCTTTCAAACCACCTTTTGTGTTCAGGGTAGGATTTGATGTGTAGATGATCAAATCATGTCCGCTCTAGTTAGATCCCAGCATCACTGAGCTCCATGAGAGACATATGTATTTTATCGAACTTTACTTTTTGACCCGAGGATTGGATGATCGGGCCACATTCATTCTAAGCCATTTTTAGATCTCCAAGGCAAATGTGGAGGTCGATGAATGGATGGTCGATCATATTGGCTTTGTGTTGGGCTCTGACCGTGATGAGCTTTTGAATCTCTAGTCGTTGGCCCCAAATAAAAGGCACATGGTTGACGATGAGCGAACGAATCATGCTCGTCTTGATGAAACTCCACAAATCCGATTAAGGTTTGCGTGGATTGGTTGGCGGCCAACTCTGAGTACTTGGTCACCTGCATCGTTTTGGAAGAAGTTTAGTTTAAGTCGGTCATAATTTAAAGCACAATCGAAATTGAAATAATCCGAAGAAGATTGGTATAAATCTCGTTGATAAGTGGAGCAGCATTGTGTGCTTTTCAACTCTGCCCCTAGCCCCTTCTAGCGGGATGTCGACTACCAACGGTTCAATTCTTAATTAGAGTTCTTTATTGATGGGCATCTGCGGTTCCTGGCTCACCCTTCTAGAAGGCTTGCACGTACTATTGAAGCTTTCCTTTCCGAAAAAGCTTTTCTATCACACCTCGGAGGTGTTTGTAATTGCCAGTGTCAGGATTAGTGTGCATCTTGGAATATACAACATTCCTCCGATTTTCTCTGGACTTCGATGGACTCTCTCAAGGTTGGTTTCTAGTACCACTTTGAGTCATGAGCTTCCAAGTAGAGGCTATCGATTTGAATCTACCAAAGAGCATATGAGTTGAATTTTGAGATCTTGCTTTTGTCTACTAGAATCAGCGTCCTTAACCGACGGGCCTGCATTGTTATTTTTCCTAGTCTGCTCCACTCCTCCTCACTTTGGTTCTGATTCATTTTGTAAAAGAAACGATCCATAGTCGTAGGAGGCTCTTCAGCTAACTAGCTACCAAAATATATCTGGAGGTCGACTCTCCTCAAACACGATAAGTATGATATCCTTGTTAGTATTTGGAATAAATGGCTTAGAGCCAAACATTGGTTTGCTTGGAGTCACTAAATTCAAAGTGCTGGGTCAGCGAAGAATGGTGCTTGGAGTCATCTTGGCGTTTGCTATAGTCATATCATCTATGTTCTCTAACCTTTGGGACTACTGTTTGAATTGCGGTTGCTTGTCCGTTTCCTTAATGCCGTTCATAAGCTGCCGCAAGATCCTCTATGCCCTGGTCGATCATGGGATGTCAGGGAAGTGGATAGAATGTTCCTTTATTAAGTTGAGTTTTGAATTCACTATCCGGAGGCACTGCGCTGCGGCTAGGGTTCGGTCAGATTGTTTTTTGAAATAGGGGTCGTACCCGATCCATATTTTTTTGGAATAGGGACCGGTCAGATTGTTTTTTGAGAGAGGGATCGGCATACACTGGGTCGCTCGGCATACACTGGGTCGTTCGGCACTGGGTTGTTTGGCATGGTCCCGCTCGGCATACACTGAGTCGTTCGGCATGGTTCCGCTCGGCATACACTGGGTCGTTCGGCATGGTTCCGCTCGGCATAGACTAGGTCGTTCGGCATGGTTCCGCTCGGCATACACTGGGTCGTTCGGCATTGTTCCGCTCGGCATACACTGCGTCGTTCGGCATGGTTCCGCTCGGCATACACTGCGTCGTTCGGCATGGTTCTGCTCCGCATACACTGGGTTCCGCTTGGCATACACTGAGTCGTTCAGCATGGTTCCGCTTGGCATACACTGAGTCGTTCGGCATGGTTCCACTCGGCATACACTGAGTCGTTCGGCATGGTTCCGCTCGGCATACACTGAGTCGTTTGGCATGGTTCTGCTCGGCATACACTGGGTCGTTCAGCATGGTTCCGCTCAGCATACACTGAGTCGTTCGGCATGGTTCCAGTCGTTCGGCATGGTTCTACTCGGCATACACTGGGTCGTTCGGCATAGTCCCGCTCGACATACACTGAGTCGTTCGGCATGGTTCCGCTCGGCATACACTGAGTCGTTCGGCATGGTTCCGCTCGGTATACACTGAGTCGTTCGGCATGGTTCTGCTCGGCATACACTAAGTCGTTCGGCATGGTTCCGCTCGGCATACACTAGGTCGTTCGGCATAGACTTTTTCTGGAGCGGTCTTGCATAGACTTGGTTTCTCTGACTATGGCTATCAGCTTCCTTTAGATTTCTTTCAAATCTGAGTAGAATAGGAAGTTTCCTAGTAAACAACTGGATCTATCTCGCGAATATGGAAATCCACTAGTAGACGACGAGATCCAATCAAGCTGAGAATTCAATTCTCAGTGAAAGCACCAAAATTGGTCACTAACCTCATTGAGAAAGATTATGTAGAGAGATTAATGAAGAAGATAAATTAGAACCGAAAAATAGTGTAATTCAATGCCCAAAAGAACAACAAAAACGAGAACACCAGATTTATAGTGGTTCGGCGTAACTGCCTACGTCCACTTTGAGTTTTGATCTTTATTTCTTTCACAAGTAGTTGAATACAGATACAACCCGTATATTAATGACTTGAATACAAGTTTTAAATGAAAAGAGGGAGTCTTGAAAGCGGTAGAGCCTCCCTAGTGTTCTCGAAAAAAGGTCCCTTTCACTGTGCCCCTGCCCCTCTATTTATAGACGAAGATGGGTTGGACTTCCCTCTTGGGCCTAGGAGTGAGATACTTCGGCCCGTGGAGAGTGACTTCTGCGCACCGTTCCATGCAAGCTGAATGAGACATGCCGGACGATCGAGGCTCTACGCCGAGCGATGGCTTTGCATGCCGAATGGGAACTCTGTGCTGAGCCTCTCGTTCCCGGTCAAATAACCGGTTAATAGTAGCGATGAAGACTCTCGATGTTCCAAGCTCTCAGCAAAATGAGACCATCGATAGTTGATAATTTGAATGCGTAGTCTCCGAGTCTTCGTTCAATAACATACGGTCCTTCCTATGTCGGCTTCATTTGTGAAGGGATCGGATAAATTCTTTTGAGCACGAGATCGCCAAGTTCAAAGGTTCTGGGTCGGACCTTAGCATTGTATAATCAGGCGACTCGGCTCCGGTGTGTGGCTGCTCTTAAATCGGCCTCCTCACACTTCTCATCCAATAAGTCCAGAGATTCAGCAAGCAATATGGCATTCGTCTTTGGATCATAATATGTCACATGATGAGAAGGTACGTCTAATTTGACTGGAATAACGGCTTCTGAGCCGTAGGAAAGTGAAAATGGAGTGTGGCCGGTCACGGACTTGTGGGTAGTTTGATATGCCCATAGGGCAATGTGAAGTTCATCGACCCATCTGCCTCCGGCCTTTTCCAGTCGCTTCTTCATAATGGACTTAATAACTTTATTAACAGCTTCAACTTGTCCATTTGCTTGAGGGTGAGCAACTACCGAGAACTTCTTTTGGATGTGAAAACGTTTACAAAAATTCTTGAACTCGACACTATCAAATTGGGCTCCGTTGTTAGTGATAATTATTTTTGGAAGGCAAAAGCGACAGATAATGTTGCGTACTATAAAGTTGATTACTTGTTTCATCGTGATTGTGGCAAGGGCTTCGGCTTCCGCACATTTGGTAAAGTAGTCAACTGCAACGATGGCATACTTCGCACCACCTTTAGCCAGAGGTAGAGACCCAATTATATCAATGCCCCATGTGGCGAACGGCCACAGACTGACCATCTGAGTAATTTTGGTAGGAGGTGCTCTTGGAATTCAAGCATGTTTCTGGCATTTGTCACATCTCTGGGCATAGTCCGATGCATCTCGATTCACAATCGGCCAATAATACCCGTATCGGAGTATCTTCTTAGCAAGGGCTTGCCCCCTAGTGTGATCACCGCATTCTCCTTCGTGTACATCATGTAACACTCGTTTGATTTCTTCGTGGGCGATACACCAGAGTAAAGGAACAAAGTAACCTCTCCTGTACATGATTCCATTCTGGATAATGAATCGCGAAGCTTTCCAGAGAACTTGTCTTTTCTCACTTCTACGCTCAGGCAAAGCTCCGTGTTCGAGATAGTTTCTGAATGGGGACATCCATGACTCCTTTTCGGGCGTTGCTTCATGCACCTAGTCCATCTCCATCTGATCGATACTCGAAGAGGTAAGTGTCTCAATGGGGACGAGTCCCATTTGCTGCGCTTCACCAGTGCTAGCCAGTTTTGCCAAAGAATCGGCCTTTTGATTGTGCTTCCGGGGTATACAGAGGATGGCATAGTAGTCGAACTGATTCAACACTTCCTGGACCCGGGCAAGATAAGCGGCCAACCTCTGGTCTCTTGCTTGGTATTCTCCCCGAACCTGGAATACGACCAATTGTGAACCACGGTAAATCTCCATAGCAACAATTCTTAAATCTCTGGCAAGTCTGAGTCCCGCAAGTAAAGCTTTGTACTCGGCCTCATTATTAGTCGTGCGAAAATCAAACTTCAACGCATAACATACAGATCAACCTTCTGGGGTTTCGAGTACAACTCTAGCGCCTGAGCAGCGGTCGTTTGATGCACCATCTGTGTATAGCTTCCATATGTATTTGGGAGATTCTCTGGTCTCGTGCAAGTCCTCTGGGATAGTAAATTCAGCAATGAAGTCTGCTAGAACTTGTCCTTGGATGGCTTGCCTCGGTGTATAAGTAATGTCAAACTGACTCAGCTTGATGTTCCATTTGAACAACCTACCATAAGTCTTAAGCCGTGTGAGGACCTGTCGTAACGGCTAGTCGGTGTAGACTGTGATCGGATGGGCCTGAAAGTAAGGACAGAGCTTTCTCAAGGCGATGACGAGGCAGTAAGCTAGCTTTTCCAACTTTGGATAGTTCCTATCCGCCCCAGTCAGTCGCTTGCTAATGTAATAGACCGACCGCTGTATCCGATCCTCCTCCTGAATTAATGCAGCACTGATTGCGTTTGGCAAAACCGCCAGATAGATGTATAGTCTCTCATGATCAACCGGCTTTGACAGAATAGGTGGCGTCGCTAGGTGCTGAACCAGTGCTCGAATGCGCCTTCACACTCCACAGCCCATTCAAATTTCCGCTTTCCTTTCCTGATCAGATTGAAAAGGGAATGCACTTGTCGGTGGATTTTGAGATGAATCTGCTCAAAGCTGCTACCTTCTCGTTGAGGCTTTGTACTTGCTTTATAGTTCTGGGAGTCTCAAGATTCCGAATCGCCCATATATTTTCAAGATTGGCTTCGATTGCTCGGGCATTGACAATGAATCCAAGGAATTTTCCAGATGCGACTCCAAGTGACACTTCAACGGGTTGAGCTTCATCCAATGCTCTCGGAAGATGTTGAACATTGTTTCCAAGTCCTTGACATGATTGATGGAGAGTCACGACTTTACAAGCATATCGTCCACGTACACCTCCATAGTTTTTCCGATTTGGTTAGCAAACATTCGGTTGACAAGCCGTTGATAAGTTTCCCCAACGTTCTTGAGTCCGAACGACATTACTTCATAGCAATAGAGTCCCAGATCGGTGATAAAGCTGGTATGCTCCTAATCGGGTAGGTGCATCAGTTTCTGATTGTAGCCGGAATATGCGTCCATGAAAGATAAAAGCTCATGTTCGGCCGTTGAGTCTACAAGCTGGTCAATTATGGGAAGTGGGAAATTGTCTTTAGGGCAAGCTTTATTCAAATTTGAGTAGTCCACACAAGTTCTCCATCTCCCATTGGGTTTCCTGACAAGCACTGGGTTGGATACCCATTCTGGATATAATGCATCTCGAATAAACCCATTCGACTTGAGTTTATCCACCTCTTCTTTCAGCGTGGCAGATCTCTCTGGATCCATACCGCGCCTTTTCTCCTTGACCGGGACATGCCACGGGTCAATATTCAATGTACGGCTCGCGATGTCCGACGAGATCCCACACATGTCTGAGTGCGTCCAAGCAAACACGTCGAGGTTTGCTCGGAGAAATTCAACCAATTCCTCTCTCATCTGTTGGATTAGCTGAGATCTGACCTTTATCATTCCGGAGTCATCAACATCATCGATCAGAACATCGATCATCAGCTCTGCCAGGGAAGCCTGGCTGTCTTTGACTTCCTCTTCATTATCATCATCTCGTGGATCAAGACTTTTTAGGAACTGGTTGTTGCGCCCGGGCCCAGGCCCAGGCGTTAGCTGTCAATTTTCACTGAAATGGACGTAGAGAGATTCCTCTACATCCTTGCCCTTCTCTTTCCACTGCGCCTCCCATAGCTCAGCAACATAACAGGCACGTCCAGCCGCCTAATCTCCTTGGACAAATCTAACCCTGTTGTCTGTGGGGAACTTAAGAGTTAGGCACCATGGGGGAATTGGCTGCCCTGAATTCGGCTAGGGCCGATCGGCCCAAGAATGCATTATACGAAGAGTTGATGTCCAACACAACAAATTGTAGAATCCTGACTCTCCGGCGATCCCCTAGCCCCAACTCCACTGGTAACTCCACCATCCCAGTGGGTATCGTTGGACTTCCATTAAAGCCATGTATGCAAGACTGACACGACTTCAAGTCCTTAGCTTCTATTTTCATCTGGTCATAAGCTCGTTTGAATAGAATATTCACGGAGCTTCCACTATCTACCAAGATCCTCTTCATCTAAGCATGACCTACTTGAGCTGATATGACTAGTGGATCAATGGTAGGGGCATCGACTTTATCGACATCTCCGTCCCGAAAAATGATGTCGTCTGTCATCGTCTTTTGTTGTTTCGCCGGAGCCCCATCGTCAAGATTAATACAACATTCGAAGTCCGCATGCCTAATCGAGCTGGCATATGACTCCATTTCCTTCCAGCTCTGGTTAGCTGTATGAGGACCACTACTAACTGTGTTAGTAACCAACCTCCGCCAGTACGCGCGGGTTCCTCCGGCCTTGCCTGATTCTGACCTTGATTATGGTTTGATGGGCCCACACCTCCAGCCTACGGCGCCCGAATAAATTGTTCCAACTTTCTCTATCTGATTAATTTCTCAATGATGTCTTGTAGGTGGCGACATTCATTAGTATTGTGACAATAGCAATAGTGGAATCTGTAGAATTTCCCAGTCTGAATCTGCTTCTCAGGCGACTGTTTTGGAGCAAGCTTTTTATATTTTCTGGTGTTACATGTCTGTAAATAAACATTCTCCAGGGATGTATTCAATGGGGTATATTGGTCAAACATGGGAGCTCTGTGTCACGGTCCGCGATTTTGATCTCGCTTCTTACCCTGACCTCCATCGCCTTTCTGCTGATTCTGCTTATTTTGTATATTCAACTGCACTTTACCAGAACTCTCGCCGGTTTGTTTCACAGCAATGTTACTTTGAATGCTTCGACATTGGAACCCGCATCGTCTTACTTCCTAGATCATTTAGCGTCTTCTCTCCTCAAGAACTGGACTGCCTTAGCATGGAAACGATCCAACGATGCAGGTGGCTTCCCGCCAACCAATTGCCAAATTCGGAATCAGGGTCGATTCCCTTAGTCAACGCCATCAAGATTGAATAGTCATTTGGATTGCTGACCTTAGCACAGGCAGCGTGAAACCATTCCAAATAATGACCGAGTGTCTCTCCTAGAGCTTGAGTGACGCTGGATATGGTGTTAACATCCTTCGGCCTCGTGACAGTCATACGAAACTATTCAACGAACTTGGTTTCCAACTGATCAAAGCAAGAAATGGATCGAGGTGGTAAACGAGTAAACCACATGGTTGCGATGCCCCTTAGGGAAATAGGAAAACTTCTACATTTAGCCGCATCGTCAGCTCGAGCGGCGTTCATGAGCCATTCATACTTTAGGATGTGTTGGTTAGGGTTGGAAATCCCTTCATAAATAGGTAAAGTTAGCATTTTGAATCGACGGGGAGGTTCAACATAAAGGATGTCATTGGTGAATGGTGTATGACTCTGGGAGATTCCCTAACCGTCATTAGTGAGGCCTTGACTTTCACGGATCATTTGACGGATCATGGTTGGAATGTTTGGCAATTGAACATTCCGAGCCAAGGTGTGGTCGGGTTCCACAATGCGAGGACGGTCCAGGCACGGTCGACGGTCCATGCCTCGCCTCCTTGGCTCCAGATCTTCGAGCACATATGGTTCATGAGTATGATTGCGTTGACGAAGGATCTGATCTACTTGGTTCCGAACGTCAACTTCCAAGTCTATAGCAGCGGCAGCTGCATGGATATTAATGGTGTGATAGGGAAGTGCCCATCCTCGGGAGGAGGGTCCAGCCAGGTGTCCTGTAGAAGGTCCGGATCTAGATTGTCCAAGGTTCAGAGTGCGCTGATGCCCGAGGGCTTGCGTGTTATTTCCATCCAGCCGTGGACGTGTAGATCTGTGATTGTAATCAGAGGAAGCTGCGCTTTCGGTGGATGAATAGGAAGCACGATCCCTTCTGGATCTCCTTCGTCTCTCCTCGTTCAGTCAGTTGGTTAGCTCCATGTTGGCACGGATCTGCTGGGTAAGTTGTTGGCGGCTTTAAGTCAGTTCTTGCATTAGCATATGGAATTCCTCCCTAGTGACAGGGCCTTGTGCATCTGAATGTCCAGCTGAGTTTTGACCTGTAGCGTGCAGCTGCGCGGGGTTCTGTCTATTCCATCCTTCCAGATCTACAGTAGTTTAAGCAGTCCTTCTAGTAACCATGGTGAATGATGTAGATCCTTCCAAGATTTGATGCAATCTGAATAGGTTGGAACGAACTACTGGATGTGAGATCTGGATCTTCTCCTTAGATACTTGCAATCCAACGACGGCAGTAGATCCAATAAGCAGGAGAAAAGCTGGGTTTTCTCAGTGAAAGCACCAAAGTGTTTGTACCAAAATTGGGCAAAACACTCTTCGGGTGTGTTATCCCGCCTTTTGGCAGGGCCGTGACACCAAGAAATTGACTAGAAATCAATGACAGTCCATCCTGTAGGACGGTTACATCACAAGTTCACCGTGGATATCGATGAATTTTGTCCGAGTCCGGATCAGGCTACAATTGATAAGACATGACAAGTAAAGCCATGCAAACCAACGTTCCAAATTTCAAGTCAATCTGAGTTCGTATGCTCAAGATATAATCGATGCAAGATGAGGACATGGCCTTGAGTTCGAATCCATAGGCAGAAGCATGTGTTCGAATCCATAAGCCAGGCCTACGTTCGAATCGATCGGTCTCTGTTCGTATCCTTTGGTTCGAATCCATCCAGTTCGCAACCTCAAGCACTCGTTCGAATCGGTCAGGATGTGCCGCTTCAAATCCATCAAGGGTCATTGGCTCGTATCCATCAGATTAAAGCCCTTCGAATCGATGAGACCAAAGTCATTCGGAACGCTTCGAATCCACGAAGCCACTATACTTCGAACCAATTCGATTGAGATGGCTTCGCATCGATCAACCGTTATAGGTCACAATCGATACGAACGCGCCTTGCCTCGAATCCTTTCCCTCAAATCCACCAAGTCGAAGCAGCGAAAAACGTGGAGTCGACCCAATAAACTTGGAGAAAAAGCTGGATCAACCCGGGAAGCGCGCGCCACGTCAACATCCTCACGCGCAAGCATATCGATTCGACCCTATCGATTCGAACGAAGCAATACGACGAAGATCACCATTTGGAATCGATGATATCTAGAGATCTACCAGTCCAAATGCTATGAAATTTTCACAAAAGCTTGCATACATGTTAAAGAATGTCCACACCAAATTTTAGCTCGATCGGATGATTTTTTGATCGATTCGCGACTCCATTAAAACATATATATCGATGACAAGCTGTGAACCCCAGGGGAGGCATGTGAGCAAACTTATCTTTTGCCGGTAGGATGCGTCCTCTTCGGGAATCCCATGTTGTATACATATATTATGGAGAACCTTGGTGGAGATCACCGACGGGGCTTTTTTAGGTGGGTTGAGTAGGACTTGAAAGTTGGGAGGCGTGCGATCCACAATGGGCCCAACCAGAACTAGTTGACCAAACTCGGCTTGCGAGGTAGATGACAATTCAGCTTTGGAAAGCGCCGGACTTTGTCCACTCTGCTTGCGACGTGTGGATGGCTGTTTCATTCTATATGATAGAACTCGTGTCCGTAAAAGGTTAGGTAACTCTATTAGCAAATCTATCCTATTTTCATGAGTTCCCCCTATTACACTTGAACTCCGAGGTGACATGAACTTGAGATTAGCACGTCGGATTACAAGTGTGAACTAGGGCAAGTGCAGTGTGCTATCTATGTAGGGTAAACTCGGTGTCCGAAGTGCCGCAAGCATCCTATCCCATGTAGATAGTTCGCTTGCAGTGGAAGGAGAGAAGAACTTCCCATGAAACATCACTTTATACTTTTAATTGTATTGCTTTCGCACTTACCCATCATCGGTCTATGCTCGACAACGGATCCGTCGTCTGAAGCGACATGGAAAACTCTTCTCATTGCAGGGACACCAAGCATGCAATAGGTAAACCAAGATAGCCCAAGTTCTCAGAAGAATCAAGGTCAACTGATGAAGTGTTATGCAAGTGATGTCCATAGACTGGCAACAAGCCAAGTCTGGTTCGATGGACTAAGATAGAAAAACGCGTCAAGCCTTAGGCCAAAGCCCGAATATCATTCCAAGAGACGATTCAAGACTCGATTTCCTATCTTCTTCTAAAGAACCACAATCAGCACGAAATCTTGCAGTTAACGTCACAAGCTAAGGCTGGGCATTAAACTGTTATACAAACAAAGCAATTAACAACTCAACCAAGCAAACCCACCTCAAATTGGTTTAATGGAACAAGAAGGATCATGAATCAAGCTTGGAGAGCTACTGATTAGGTCATGGGCGAGCAAACGATAGGTCAGCTGCAACAAGACATTGGGTCAGCTCGGATACAAAAAAATGATGGATGGGCTGGAACTTAAACTCAAACAAGGCGATAGGTCGTTAGGGCTTAGGCTCGAACAAGATGATGGATCGGCGGTGGCGAATGGATCGAACAAAATAGGATGAATCACTGGAGCACTTGATTTGAATCACTGGATGAATCACTGGAACACTCGATTGCCTGAAGGAATTGAAGTTGCTCGGGTCAAGTGAGCAACATAGGTCGGCCAAGGGATATAAGTAGATAAAGACGAGGCTAAACATTTCACTAAGTAATCGGGTCGCCAGTGAACCGACCCATCATGGGTCGCCAGCGACCCGACCAAGAAAACATTTATTCAGATAGGTCGCTAGCGACCCATCTCCCATGGATCGCTAGTGACCCATCTAAAATAAAAACAATAATACATATAATAAATATATGAATATACCTTTTGTATTTGTATGTTTAAAAAAAGAAAAAGCTTTGCCCAGTCATTACAAATTCGATCAATCGTGACTGTTTGTCACTCCAAGGCATGCCGGGAGACTGCAAGCGAAAACATGATAGGTCATGGCAAGCAACAACAGCCAGAACCATAGAAAAATAACCAATGACGTTGGGCTAACCTATGCGTAGAGCTCCGATGCAACCACTTGAAAGTAGGCAAATGGATATGGAAAACGATAACTTCCAGAGCACGTGTTGTTTACAACGAACGCATACTCTTAGGGGCAAATGTTATATGGGTTTTTAACCCAGCAGATACCAACAGAAAACAAGATAACCTTAAGCTGGAAATATGGTTCAGGAACTAATAGAAGAAGTTATGACTAGAGATCGACGAGGGCCAAGCTATACGGCTAAGGCGACGATTGGAGTCAATGAAGCCAAGAGACTAGCATCCCTGCAGCCCAACAAGTGTTTGAATGTAAGCAGCTAGTGACTTGCCATCGATAAATGACGACAACGATGAATGTCTGTGAAAACATCTCCAATTTTGAAATCCAAGATAATCCTCTGTGGCTGGCTCGTCATCAACCCATGCACCTACTCAAAGCCTCAAACAAATAAGTTACGGAAAACGAAGGAACGAGGCGAAACTTGGCTCACGAAATGAACCAAGTCCATGGGTCGCTAGCGACCCATGAAGTTGGTTCATTTTGCGAGCTAGAACCTCCTGGGTCGCCTGTAGTCCATGCTGAGAGCTGATAATGATGGGCCTGGCCCAGAAACCCTCCAACCTCTATAAATAGCATGCCACCTACAACATAAAGAGGATCTTCTCCGGACTATTGCTGAAGCTCTGCTAAGATTATTCTTCACTTCCTACCTCCCTCACAATTATCTCAGAAGGAATACACCGTGAATCTCCGGTTGATTCTAACTCTAGAGATTCAATCTAGCTAGGAAATAGCCAAAGCCTTGTAATCAAATAGCATGTATAATAGCAATCAGCCTATAATAAAACTATGAAGTGGACGTAGGCTTCGTTAACAGCCGAACCACTATAAAAATCTTCTGTCTATTTTCTTTTACTGCTTCTTTTCTATATATTTGTGATCTGTGATATTGCTCTGTAAAGACAAGGCTGGTGCTTTCAAAACCATACCAGGGTGTTGGTCCATTTTTTGGGTCAACAATTTTAATTTGGAAAATATTTCAATTATCGTTTGACGTATATTTCAACAAACGTTTGAAAAATATTTTAATTATCGTTTGGCGTATTTTACAGGAAACATTGGTATTTTTTAAAACAAAAGAGAATAAGATAACCAATGTATTTTATTGCTTTTTTAGGATCGTGTCCACGATTGTATTTTTATTTCTATCATTCGTAGTTCATACGTGAATATGATATTGTATAGCAGAGTACCGCAAAAGCTTTCTTTTCAAAACTTTTCAAATCAAATCCTAATTTTCAACAAGCCATTAATTGATTTGATTTTTGAGGTTATGGTTGTCTTGATTTTGGTGATCTGCTTAAGTATGAAGTAATGTGTTGGTTTGGTTATAAGTATGAATAGCATCGTCACTTCACTTCACTTGTTCATTTCTTTGCTTCTACCACTCTTTCTTTTCTTCTTCTTTTATTTTCCCATTCTCCGTAAAGGAAAGGCCAAAACACTCCTCTCCACTTCTATAATCAATATCAGAAATTCTATCAACTTTCAACCAAAACTTATAACTGCAAAGTTATTTATCTTCACCTCTAGTACTTTCTAAAAATATTCACTTGCCGTTTCATCTAGCGTGGTGGTGGAGATCGTCCAATTATAGTGGTTATCTAATTTTGGTCATTTTTCGACGATCATGGAATGAAGGTCGAAGAGTATGGTTGCGTTCGTGTCTACGAACCATGATATTTAGTGGTGATCATGATATTTTTAGTGGTCAAAATCGATGGTGGTGGCTTGATGATCGTTTTTCGATCATCTACTAATTTCTGATGAAGTGGTGGTAGAGAGGATCAACGTTAGTGTCTCGAGGAGCATTGTGTTGAGGTCGACAATGGTGGTAGTCAATGGTGGAGCGGTGGTTGGATTTGGTCAGTAGAGCTTAACTTAGGGTTTGGATCGCATGTTATTCTGGTTCGTATGTGGCATTACCGATGATGATGGAGGCCACCGAATTGGTTGTGGAGGCGGCCAGAGGTGTGGATGGGTGTTGCGGTGCTAATAGCGGTGGCGACATGGTCTAAGTGAGGACAAGGCGGCGGTGGTCGATGATTCATCGAGGCGGCTTCGTTCTTGTTTTGAATTCCTGAAGCAATTTTTGATTTTGGGAGGTAGAAACATGAAGTAGGTTGGGTTTAGGGTATAGTGGGCTGGGCTTGGTTGTGTTGGGTGAGAAGCTAATAGATTTATTCGTTTGAATTTTAAATTAAGTATGTTAAATTTTAAATCGCCATATCTCACTTATTTTAAATCTGATTAAACCGTGGATTTTTGCGTTAGACTCGTATTGACGAGTACATCATTATGGTATAACTTGTTGATAGTTTTAATGAAGTATAAAATATTCATAAAATAATAGCGATTGAATATTATTTTGTTGATTTACGTAATAATGTGGTTAAATTATTTATACTTCGTTTTTGATATCTATTTGCCAGAGTAAAACTCCGTTCTGATGTAATTAAATTGAATAGATTATTTTAGACATCTATTGAGCAGAATAAACCACCATTCTGCGCTTGCAAAGTAAAATGATGATTTATGAAGTTAACTAATATGTGGATTAATTAATATTGGAAAATGCTCTGTTAACTATTGATTGTTAATTATTGAGTGCCGGAAGAATGGTAGCCTGCCATATTGTGTGTGACATTGATATATGTTAAAAGTTGAGCCTTTTTGGTAATAAATGTAATAGTAGTATTGGTCATGTGTTATGGTAGCTCTAAGCCTCATTATAGTATTTTGAAATACTAGTATTTTCCGTTTTGATTTGAAAATGGTTTTGATTTGAAGAATGATTTTAAAAAGTGACTTTAGAATTTTCGATGACATTTTATTTAGAAATGGTTTTTGAATAGCTCTATTTTACTTTAACTTTCTTGTTATTCTTTTCTAATATATTTAGAAATTTTTTAAAAGTATTTATTATAATGTTAATTATAAAGAAAAAGAGGAATTTACCTTTTGTAACAAAGTAATTCTGTTTTAAAAGTAGATGGAAATATTTTGAAATAAATACTAGTGAAACGTTTTATATAAAATGTTGAATATAAGAGAGATATATAAATGATATTTTATAAATAAAAGAGAGATTTATAATGGTATTTTATAAATAAAAGAGAGATTTATAAATGATAATTTATTAATAAAAGAATGGATTTATAAGTCATATTTTAATAATAACGAAGATTTGTGTTAAATATATAAGATTTATAAAACTGAGTTTTGGATTTATAAAAGGATTTTTATAAAGGAGATTTATAAAGGAGATTTATAAAAGAGTTATATAAATAGAAAAGAGTTTTATAAATAGAAAAAGTTTTATAAGTAGAAAAGGAGTTCTATATATAATTTTAGAGATTTATAAAAGTTATACAAATAATTTAAGAGATTTATAAAGGAAGATTTACAAATTAATTTGGAGATTTATAAAAGGACTTGTAAATTTGGAATGGGTTATCAAAAGGTAATTTTATAAAAAAGAATGATATTTGATTCTGATATATAATCTTTCTTAATTATGGTGATATGGAAGCATTCTTTCAATGCTTAACACCGAAGGAAAAGTGGTTTGAGTTTATAGTAACAATGTTTTAAATGACACTTATTTTGGCTCAGTTAAAATATTATTTTGGTAAAATGGAAAATGTTTTCTAGGTATTGGAAGTAAAATGGTTTGTGAATATACTTATACCGTTGAGATAAGTATATGCATACTTTTCAAGTATTTTCACGATGATTCTAATTAATGAAATGATTAATTAAAGAGGCTTAATGGTCGCTTATGTGTTTAACTGTGCTTGGTTTCTTATGAAATTAAACCTCTGATTTGATTGATTATTTATTTGATAGTTAAATAACCGACTATCAAATCTTGACTAAATATAGCTTTGGAAATATCTAGCGGAAACATGGGAATTATATGGTATAGTTATCTTCGACAATGCTATACTGTATTATAAACTCATTGTGTTCTTCTAGGACAAATGATAAGGAAATCCATTCGCTTAAATGATTAGGAGGTGATCTTTGCTCTTATGTATTATCTATTTATTTCCAAAAGAACCGGAGTTGAGTTTACCAGAATCCATCGATTGGTTTTGGAGCGACCGGTAAATGGAGTGGTGCACTTATATAGTCTACTTATACGAGATGATTTGAAATCGTAACCACTCCAAAACCATATGCACGATCTATGCTTTAAAAGAGGTTCATGATTGGTTCGAGATGATGGAATCAAAGACGAAGTTTTTTGAAGAGCAAGGGCTAGTTGCTACTAATCCCGAGGATGTATTAGAAGTAGTGCCTTCGGGTTGTCCATATCTTGAACTACTTGTATGGGTGAATGCTGACATTGCGTTGTTGCTTGTAGAGCAGTGTTAGCACTCTAAGTGAGATTTGCTAAGAGAGGAAAAAGGTGATCGTGATCTCATAAGCCTCATAACTCGGATTGACTGAAACATGGTATATGCAGCATAGCTATGTGGTTTGCTACTATTAGAAGCATCATTCCTCGATCTAGACTCGTTATTTATGTATCTTGTTATGCGTGCGCACCGAAAGATTAAGGCCATGGTTTGGTGCATCTATTTGCAACTTAGTGCCTAGGGGATGATGTAATCCGATGTGTTATGTTAAAGGGGCAGCCGACTCTGTGTTGGCAAAGGTATGAGGCCCTCTACAACAACCCGCAAATTTATCAACTTGATAAATTATATTTATTTTTAAATATTCAAATATAAGCGTTTAAAAACACAGATTATGATGTTTTAAACAATAAGTAATAACAATGATCTTATTTTGAATAAGTATTTACGAAAATATAAACTTTGAAGGAATATCAATAAAATGACCGAAAACTGTTTTATCAATAAACAGAACTATAATCGTAAAACGTCGGGCATGGAGATGGATACACACACTTGTTTTTATAATTGAACAAAATATGAAATAAAATAATTTATTTTATTTTTGGAAATTAAATGAATATATGACATCATCAATGATGCCCTTATTTTTAATAATTGATTTATGAATTGAAATTGAAATTTAATGGTTTAATAATTATTATAATTATTCAAATAATTGTTTTTAAATGATAATAATTAATATTAAATAGTTATAAAGTAATAATAAATCATTTATAATAGTTTTATAAAGATATATAATTAGTTTGAAAATATAAGGAAAAAACGAATATCGCTTTATCGGCATTATATTTCTTTTTGTAAATAATTGTTAATATCGATTTATATGGTTTTATAATTCAAATAAGATCATTTTAATTCATTAATCATGATAATAAATTTATTTTCAAATTTTTTTTACATTTATATGTAAATTAATAAGTGAAAATGTGACCGGGAATTGATTTCTGATTTTCAATGGTTTAACGAGCGGAAATGGTTCAAAGGTTGTTGCGACCTTATTTATATGCCATGTACACATATATAACATACATACGCACATTTTAATTTGCACATGGACATATATATACACACAACTATACATATACACTTATATACATTTATCATAAAAAGAATCTAAGATATTTAGAAAACTTAACACTTAAGCCTTCTCAAAGTCAACTAAGGACATGCACATGGCTTGGAAGTGAATGAAGTAATGGAGGCACATGGGAAGTGAGGGGTGACATGTGGAAATAATGATGGAGGGGTAGGTGGATGTGGTGGAGGCTTACATGCTTGAAAATGCTATAAATAGGAAGGCATACCCTCTCTTATTCTTCACAAATTCATTCTTCTTCTTCTTCTTCTTTACCATTCTTGAGCTCCTTAATGCTCTTTAATGGCTTTTCCTCTTCAAGAGAGGTAGGAGGGTTAAAAATAGTGGAGTGCTTAAGAACCAATCCGTTAATTACTCTCTAACCTCTTCTTAATCTACTTCTTCCTCTTCTCTTCTTTAATGGCCCCTGGCGGAGAGCATTATAGAGGGGAGGGCTATGGTCGAGGGTTTGGGGGTGTTAAGAGCATGGACGAGAGCAAGGTGAATGGGAGGATGGTCGAGCACTTGAGCAAGGGAAATGAAGTGTTTAGGTGGTGGTAAAAGTGTATTAGTGAAGCGTTATAGTGATATGAATGTTGGTAGGAAGATTTAGTTTGATTTATGGTGAGTACTCGATTTAAAGAATAGTTATATGAATGTTTAAATTATTAATTTAAATGCTGGATGATTACTTGATTGATTATTTAGATATTAAGATGGTTGATAACTTGGTTGATAAATGATGAAAAGAAAACCATAATTGAAATGGTTAAGTAGTTAACCATAGTAATTTCATGAAAAATAAATATATATGGATGTGTATATGAAGTTATTTAGCCTCTTAATGGTCTTGAAAATATAAGAAGGTTGAAAATGAATATTATAATAATATAATATTATGAAATGATTTAAAGTGAAAAAGAGATTTAATATAGAAAATATTGGTGTAAATGTTTGAAAATGGTTTATAAATGTTTTATATACATTAAAATTCAATTTGGAGAAGTTTCGACAAATAATGAATTTGGAGTCAAAAATAGGCGCATCGCGTAATGACAATTCGCGACGTAAAAGTAAAATCCTTCTATAGGATGGAATCTGAGTCACATTTCTATGCAGAAAGAATTTTCTGAACTCTTATGACTATAGGTTTCAAACAAAAGAAAAATATTATGATTTCATTTAATAGATTTTAAAATATGAGCAAATCAAGTTTTCGATAAAATCGCGCTTTGGCAGTTCGGTGGCCAACGTAGCAAATGTTCTAAATATATATATTTAAAATGTTTAAAAATGTGGAATAAATTCTATAATCCTTTAAAATGTTTTAAAAGAAATTTTAGTTTTAAAAATGGATTTCTAAATGAACGAAAAGTTGTTTTAATCAAATAAGCTTTGAAAACACTATTCGCAGCACTTTGATAACTTTTGAAATATGAATTTAAAATTAAGTATTATTTTCCAAATCTTTCATAAATATTTTCAAATAAATAACTAAGTGTTTTAAAGATGATTTGAGGATTTTATAGTTTATTTTAAAGAGTTTAAATAAATGATTTAAAGAAAAGCTGTCAAAATCAAGTGATTTAATCTTGGCTCTAAAGTCAACGAGTAGACTGGATTTTTCTATTCGTGAGATCCAAGTAAGGCGCTTAAACTAAGGATATGTTCAGGAGCAACCAGTGCCCTAGCTCACCTGGCCTCTCTTGGGCGAGGGATAGATAGGGTCAAAAAGTCGGAAATGCGTTAAGTATAAAAGAATAAATTTTCCAAATTTAAACAACTTGGATTGCATGGAGATAATCTTCTTACACTTGGTGTTAAATTCCGAGGAGGGAACCTATACTATCCAAATGAATTTAAAACGTGATTTCACCGCTATTCAACGGATTGTAAAGGTTGAATACAGAAATTGATATTGAGTAGAATTAGTATAAATTCCATGATCCTTTTTACTCAATAAAGTTTTCCAATATGAGATTTAAATAAATGATTCGGAATTATTTTAATTCCTATACTTAAAATTAATTATTTTGGGTTTGTAGTAAACTATATCTTAAATAACATTGTTTTTGACCCGTTTTAAAAGTTATGATTTGGAAATCTTTGTAAAGATTTAAATAAATGATTTGGAAATATTTTCCTAAGTAAAGGATGAAATAATTTGGAATTATTCCATGATTCAAAAAGGTTTAATTAACTAAAAGGACTCGATGAATGAGGCTTAATGATTCCATATACTATTAAGAAGACAAATGGAATAATTTAAAATAATATGTTTCTCTGAGATATTTATGAATGAATAAAAAGATGAATTAAATTGAATGATGATCACATATGAACTTAGCATCTTTTTAATCATTAATTGGTTCGGAGGAACCGGGGTCGAATTTGGGTAACTCCTATATGAAAACCACTTCGAACAAATGTATACATTCAGAAGCGAAGACATGTTGAAGATGATGATTATCGAAGACCGGAGATCTTCAGAATGTGGGGATTGTTGTCACGAGTCCCAGGGGTTTACCCAATATTATATTTATATGGCAGTGGTGTCTGTATTCTAAAATCTTCATTGTATTGAAGACTGAAGATCTTCATAGCGAAAGGATTGCTTCTTGATATTCTCTGGGTCGCTCCCAATATAGAGATATTTATTATATTAGTGGTCCTATCGCGTTTTGAAATCTTCGGATTACAAGGACTACTCGCTGCTAATGGTAGTAGGAGCAGTGCCTTCGGTTTTGTTCAATCCCAGAATGAACTTGTATGGACGAATGTTTGATAGTGCATTTCTGATCATATTAATTAATTTCTATCAACGTATTATCTGCTTGGTGGTGGATAATGCAACTTCTCTTAGCTTAATACCGTTTTTGGGATGTACGAGCTCAGGAGTTATACGTTTGTAGAAATCAGTTGTGGGATTATGGAATGGAAATGAGGCATTCAAAGTGGAACCTGTTATGAGAAAGGAAAAGCATGACTTTATGAAAAGCATAACGTGGCTTTGTAGAAAGTACGAGCATAGCCTCTCAAGCCTCACATCCCGATAATGATACGGGTAATTATGTGGTCTACACGACATATATTTCGGGCTAACGGTTATGAGCGGATCAGAATGATTCGGCCTTGTTCCTTTAGGGGTTAGAAGAGGTCTGGACCCTTATATTGTATGGTATAGTAGTGTGTGAGTCTTTGCACAAGAAGCCACTGGATACGAAGTAGTGTAGGAAGTACAGTGGTGTGTGAGTCCTTGCACAAGAAGCCACCGGGTACGATGGTTGCTATAAGTGGAAATCTGCAGAGGAAGGAAAGGACCACTAGTTCCCTATCATGTTGGAAATCTAATTCCAATACGAGCTTTACGATTTTTGGTTGTAGTCCTAAAATAGCTGTAATGCTTTGTAAACATTTCCGCTACCCCTTTTTGTATCATATATTCCGTTAACCTAGTCCGGATATATTACCATAGTCCGAGTATTGATAGTTTCTTTGTATATATATTTATTTGAACGTATTTTCAAACTGATTTATTAATAATAATATCAAAGTGATTTTCCATACAAAGTATTTTGGTCATCGTAAGGTAAAAACCCATCCGTATTTATGAGCGACGTGGTCTTACGAGATACTATTCTTTTCAAGGTTTTGTTTAGTACCCATCCATGACTCCGTCATATTTTTATGGTTCAAGTATCTCACGCTAGTTTATCAAGCCTGATTCGGGTATTTTTAATACTCAAGTTAGATATGAGTAATTTTAGGTTTAGTTGAAGAAGCTTGGAGTTTCCAGAGGTGAGCTGGAAATCTTCATCTATGTATGGACGTATTCTATTATCTGCTACATCTATTGTATTTTTTTTTCCAGCATTTGTAAGGATAGAGGATTTATAACTATCCAAGCTGAATCTAGGTTAGACTCTGATATTGTATTTTTCCGCTGTAAAGATTATTGTTGAAATAATATATGTTATTCCATTCGTGTGATAAACTGTTCTACCTTTATTTTCTTTTTCCCCTTAACAACTAGATTTTTTGATACTTGGATTTGCGGCACATGAATACCAAGGATGTATTAGTGTCGATTTTCGAGGGTCAAAAATCCTGTTCGCTACGCCCTTGATACATTTTTCTAGAGGTGTACTGTGGCAGGCGGTACCCTTGTGCTTTATCATTATATGGAATACAATTTCCAATACGTGCCTTTACGGACTTAATTGTATACTTAATATGCTGGAATATAATTAATGTAACCATTTCGGCTATGATTAAATATTTATTTTAAAACCTAGGCATTATTATAATATCACTTGATTTTCTATAAAACAGTTTGGTTATCATAAGGTAAAAAGCCATCCATGTTTATATGCGGCGTGGTCTTACGAGATACCTTTATTTTGAAAGGTTTATAATAGTAAAAATCCATTTGATTTGTGTTTCTCACGCTCGTTTACCAGACTGATCCGAGCATTATTTTCTTGTAATGGTCGGTCAGCCCGATCATATTTCTTGATTTAGTTATGTATGCTTTGGAGCTTCAGGAGACGAGCTAGATGCCTCTAAGACGTATTAACGTAATTTATTTCTGCTGCAATGTTTGTTTGTATTTATCAGCATTTGTAAGGACAGGTTTTTATAACTGTCCAGACTGATGATATGTTAGTTTACTCTGATTGTTGAATGTATATAAAACATTTCTTTTGTAAAGATCTGTTGTTTATTATATATAACTCGTCGCATTGTTAGATTCTGTTCTGTCTTTTCTTTTCTTTCACCCTAAAAATTTGTCTTTCTAGCATTTGGATGCTCGACACTGAATACCATAGATGTATTAGTGTCGACACTCGAGGGTCGAAAAGACCGCTCGTTACACAAATTTTCTTGCCTGAAAATGAGATTCTATAAAAGCTCCCCAATAGGTAGTAAATGAAACTAGAATAATAAACATGGCATATTATTATACCCAACTCATAAATTATATTATTACATATAATCACATTTATAAAAAATACAAATATGCTCTCTCAAAATGTTCTGAGTCCTTAAATCAAGGAAAGTTTTGCTCTGACACCAAATGTAATAACCTGCTATTTTCGACCCTCGGGTTAAACTCCTGAATCGACGTTAACATCTTGAAGACTGAAAACGACAAGTCATTATGATATGATAACAGGTAAATAAAGTAGAATCTAACTAATTACTTTCTGAACTCACAACAGAAGGAAACAACATGTAATATAAAACTCATATACACAAATCATAGTTCCAAATACATAGTTAGATCTGTATAATAAATCCCAATCCAAACCACAACACACAGAAATATATTATTACATGTTATATTTATAACTTATACAATAGTTAAGATATAATGTCTGCCACCATGTCCACCATGCCACCAAGGTCCATCAACCTAGTGATTTAAAAAAAAGAAAAAAGGGTGTCAGACATAAGTCCGATGAGTGAAATAAATCTATCTCATATATACTACAAAAAGACTAATAAAACATCATTAGTGTATCCTAACCTGTACACATACCTCAACTAGTCCATGAAAATACCTTAGCCTACATACTTGCATCCGTGGAGTAACATCAACACTAAACCTAGGTTGGCTACTTGAATTAGGTTAAATTCAGTTTCATTTTATGATATACACAATTTATATTTTCAACAAATGGAGTTTATCAATTCCATATATCTGAGGAACACCAATTTAAAAACAACAATATAAGTTAACACCGGGGGAAAAACTATTTCTTCAGAACATCTATTTCTTGAGTCGGTAACACCGATACTGAGGGAACAACCATTTCCCCACAATAACTATTTCCGTTTCGAATACTTATGGAACAACAATTTCCTTGGGACAACTATTCCTTTGACTATGTGTGCCACATACACACATTTAATACCAGATATCAAATATCTAACTACTCAATGATCAATAGCACATTAAGCATGTCCAACATCCAATAGTCAATCATATATCAATAATGGTCGACAATTCATACGCACACACACATAAATATATGTCTATATATATATGTTAACAAATTTCTTTGTTAACCCCAAAAAGTACAAGGGAACCTTGGCTAATGATGGAATTCAAAGATCCTAGATTGAACCTCAGCGAATGTTGGAAAAAAGCGACACTTGGTTGAGTTAAGGCTTAAGAGGAGTGAACAAGCAGGCTTAGGTCCATGGAGGAGTCATATGCATAGTCATTTGATGTCATATATACTTGCAGTTGATTCATGTAGACAATTGTATGCAAAAATAGAAATCAAGAATATGAGTACTTTGGAATTTGAAGCAAACTATGATTAAGAAATCACAAGTGCTTTATAATTCGAAAGTAAGCCATAACTCAAGAATCTTATTCTTATTCCATATAATGTTGATTGTACAAAGTCCCATGTGCAATAGCCCTCTTGGCACTAAAATCCCCAAATCAATTTAGGGTTACAAAGCTTAAAATGTAAGAGAATGAGAAAAGAAATATTCGCCCCTTCTATAATGCTTCTAGGTCCATAGTAATAGAGGTAGAAACGTGGCATGCACTGCAGCTTGATTGCAGCATCGATGTTCTTTGGCATCATTAATGCCACATGACGCTAAGCCTTGTTTAAAGAGAATCTTTGACATTCTTCGGTGCTTAGTTGAACTTCAACACTGCTCAAATAGAGGAGGCAACTGGCATCAACATAGCACGTCATCAATTGGAAGTTATACCAGCATGAATCGATACTGACATGATGCAGGATTGATATGGTGCAGCATTGTTATGGAACGACATTATTATGGAGTGACATTAGCAGGAAGAAATATCATTTTGTATGATTTCAGCTTTGGTAACTCTTGTGAATGTTGACGACTTTCTATATAAACATCACATGTTTGATCTGTGGTGTTTTCTAAGGGTTAATGAAATGTGCCATCAACAAGATGCGTCATTAATTGTCGGTGGTATCAATAATAGACATCATTGATTCAGTACTAGTAGAGTGGGTATCAACAGTGAGATGGCTTCAATAGCAATGGCATGCGACATCAGTGAATAACGGCCTTGATAAATAATGGCATCAATGTTGAGCAATATTGATAAAGTGCGATATTGTTGAGTTGTGTCATCCATTTTTTCTCCATAGGTGACATTGATAGGATATGGCACTAATGAGGTGCGACATTGATGGTTCATGGTAATGATTATGTTCATCGTCATTGCTTCTTTGATGAGTTACACTACTGATTCCATCCAAGATTACTTAGAGACATAAAAGAATTGGCATTAATCATCTGACTTTATAGATGGTATGAGGCATATTATTGGCGTTTAGTGTCTTTGGCTTTATAAGCTATATTGTATATGACAGTTTATTGATGAGTTGCGACATTATATGGCTCCGACATTATTCCAACTTCATACTTTCAGCATTGGTTCACCTTCATTCCTTCGGCACTGATTATTGACACGCCGTTATATCTATTTTGCATGTCGCATATCTTCGAGATTAATAATAGCAGTAACATTTTCCCCTTAGTATAAAGGAAGCATTGACTTTTCAAGTCAATTATCTCATAAATAACCTTTGCTGCTATTAGTATCCAATGTAAATCCAACCGTTCATTTTAATCAGATCGACGACGGCTAATCATCTTTTTCCCCTTTCTACAAATAGATGAGTTCCCTTTCGTTATTCCTTTACCAGCAATTGAAATCTCAAGCAAAAAATCAAAATCCTCAAAGAATTCAAAATCTTTATCTCTCAAGCATTCGAATCTACATTCAGGTACGATATTCGTTTATATCGATTAAGTTAATGAATTAAATCAAGTAATGTTGTGTTGAAACCGCTATTAGAGTTTAGTTTGGGTTCCCTCAATTCCATATTGACATTTGGGCTCGATTATGGGACCTCGATGCCTATTTATTAACTAGATTTATAATCGATTATGATTTGAGGTTAAATCAATATTGAATTCTAAGTCGTACAATGGATCTTAAATTAATCGACATTGGTACAAAAACTGGTGTGTTCTTAGTTTAATGATGAAGAAGATGACTTATTAGACATGATACCTGATATCATTTTACCACGTACTCAGACTGGTGCCGTACGATAATGCTATAATGTTCGACATTGATTCATTCATTTCATTTTTTATGTCAAAACCAATGTTCTACGACACTGATGTGCACTCAGTACTAATCATTTTTTATTACTTTAATGAGTAATCAATCCCGTAGTTTATTAATGGCGCAAGGCCTTTTATGTCGTTAACATGTAAGGTGTGGTGACCAGTTTGGGTGTTAATATGGTATTCTGTCATGCCGTCAATTAACTAATAACGTTATAACCTATTTTAGGGTTATGGGAGCTATTGCTACTAAAAAAATTATGTTGGTTAAGTGCAACATTAATAAATTTAGGACTAACTAAAAGTGATGACGTTTGCCCTTGACATTGACCTATGGGGTTATGACTTGATACAGGTAATTTTATTGTTTATTATTATCTTTTGGTTACCAACTTTAATACTGTGAACTAAACTTCATATAATATCATCAATTATGACATTTTTGTTTAAATATCCCACAAGTCTCTATAACATTCAGCAGCTAAATAGATACATTATTGAATTACGCCGACGTTATCTATTAATGTCGACAACCTTATTATTTTATCATTGACTGCTACTGCGGCACTCATTATTGTTTTGTATATGATCGATGCGACATTCGACATTGACGTATTTATTCGATATGGCCCTATTGATGTTGCATTGTACTTAGAATTCCATTTAGTTAACTTCTATTCAATTTATTTCACATTTTTATAAATTTACTTTATTATCACAAATTTAATAGTTACTTGCATCTTTGATTTAAATTTCGACATTGACTACTCTATTGATACCCGCTAGACTCTATATGTTTAACATTTCGATGTCATAACCTAGAGAGTATGTAAATCACTTGTATGCTTTTAAATCTAGCATATAATAATCCATATAACAAGCGTTATCATTTCGTAAAATTGGAATAATATCGCCTGACAGGCAAATGGAAGGTTAGAAGACACCAAGAAGTCCATCAAGAAGACTAGTGCATTGAAATTAAGTTTTTTTAAAGAAAGGTAAGTTGCTCCACTGATGAAGAAAGCACGCTTTCATCGGGAGAGATTCTTGTCAGAAAATGCAGAGCTTTTGACCCTCTTTTGGATGCTGATCGATGATAGGAATGCCCCGGGGGAATTTCTTTATAGAGTTTACTCTAGGGGTAAATTTGTCGACTTTTCCTATTTAGGTGACAATTGTGGGGGTTTGCTTACGTGCTTCCATCGTAGAAACTTAAACGTACATGGTTCTGATCCTCATCCCAGGACATGTTGGAATCTCCCAAGAGTTGCTTCTATCCCACTTTCTTCTTGTTCTCTTCCCCCTAAAAAAATCAAATTTAACAGGAGGAGATTTATTTCTGAATTTTATAAGAAATCAATTTTGTATGAACCTGAGTGATTGTATAATTATACTATGTAACTCAAGTAGCTCATAAACTTTATTACTTTTATTTCTCTAATGTTTAGTCTAATTTTAACATATTATACAGATTAAGGAACCTACAGATAGTCCTGTTCCTATGAAATTGCTGAGTAAGTTTGTTAAGTTAAAAAGGGATTTTCAGGAGAAATCTCTAACTTTCAAGACGTCTCATTTAGCGAAACACTGCTCTCTTAGAGACCTACAAGAGATTTATAAGCGATTTCCTTGCTTACATTGACTTCTTTGGTGATGAGAAAGAGAAACTACTTAGTGAAATTCGAACCTATCACGCCAAATTATCATGTGATCACGCTAGGTCTTCAGTCGTGGAATGAGACTATCATTGATTCCCTCTAGTTATTACCCCAGAAGGGATTAAAACTTCTTTTGATTCTACTCTTACCCTATTAGTCGGGTTATTTGAAAAGGCTAAAACTGCTATTTCAAAACTTTAAGAGTTACTTGAATGTTCAGAAAATAGAACTGTGATGTAATTTGAATTTTCTTATCGTTTGTAAAGTTTGTTGTAGATAATGAAAGAGCATATTTTTCATGTATTAACTATTATTTTATTTAGTTTGATTAGGAAAACCAACTAGCACTTACATCTGATCCTTTATATGTTTTCTTACGAGTGATCAAGATTAAAGATAGATTAATAGTTGATGTTGAAAAGAGGCGGTCTTCCCAAGACGCTTCAGCTTTACGGTTTCCAAATAATCTGAAAGCACAAGAATGGAACATGAAATATTTTCAATTGAGATTGATCTTTAAAGGTCTAAAGGAACAAACCTCTAGCTTAGAAGGAGAAGGACAAAGGAATTCAAGAGTTGAAAGAATGGATAGACTAGTTCTTAGAGTCCAGACCTTCGGTTGAGGTTGATGCCGAAATGGATAAATTATACCAACGAATAAATGATCTCGAAGTGGAGTTAATGAAGAGTCAAGTATCCTGCCAATCCCTGGAACTCATTGTAAGTGAAGGTAACTCCAGCCTTCCTAGTCCTATTCCTGGTAAAATGACTAGATATCGATCTTTAGCTAGTCAAGAATTTCATACTTTGTTAAACCCACCTCCAAGCTTAAGTAATGAAGTGACCTCCAAATGGAGTAGACAAGTCAAGTTTGAGTGTATGTAGTTTTTCGATAAGAAATGGAATGAAAAAGTTTCTCAACATCTTAATGCTTATGAAACCAGGTTGAAAAGTTAACCGTGAAAAGCACACTTTTGAACAGGAGATTAAGGAATTATAGAGCATGGTTCAAAACTTAAAAGGAAACGGTAAGACTCTCATGCGTGCACTGAAAACTCAAATCGACTCTGTTGATAATGCGAACATTATTCGAAACAAAAGATAAGAAACTTAAAGAGCTTTTGGATATAGCCATTCGTCACATTACATATTCTTCATCAGTTGTCACAGACTTGAAGAGGATGGTAATCGCTTTTAATAGGTGCTTTTGTTGTCTATCTTTTGTACCTACAACTTTTGTAGATAACATAATAGATTGTAAATAATTTGTACTTATTTAGATGTTACCTCGAGTGTACTGTATACACTCTTCCTTTTGAGTTAGCTGGATTGAATATGTATACCCTCTTTATGGCATGTAGCTTTGAGTTGAACACTGGTCCGTCTTTGAAATTGCTTGGTTGACATTCTGCTTATAAATTCTTTTGACTTTAGTATAGTCTATCACTGGATCATAAATAGAAAACCATCTGATAGTAGATAGAAGACCAGAAAACCCATCTAGTAATAGTGAAATAAAAGAACAGAAAACCCATCTGGCAATAGTGCTTCCTTTCAAGCTAACAGAGAAATCCCACTCTAAATCATGAGAGACCATATTTGGTAGATCTTCCTCTAGAAGATTGATTGGCTTTGTTTTGGAGCACAGACGGTTTGTGTTGTGTGCATTTCTACCACCGAACCAAAAAGCAAGTCCAAACTCTCCTCCAAGACTCATGACCGAACCAACCTACATCCGGTCTCCCACCGAACCAACCTACATCCGGTCTCCCACCGAACCAACCTACATCCGGTCTCCCACCGAACCAACCTACATCCGGTCTCCCACCGAACCAACCTACATCCGGTCTCCCACCGAACCAACCTACATCCGGTCTCCCACCGAACCAACCTACATCCGGTCTCCCACCAAACCAACCACCGGACCAACCTCACCGAACCAAACCCCCGGACCAAGCATTACCGGTCCAAACCATCGCACTCCTACCACCGAACCATGGTATGCCGAACCAAGGTGTGCCAGGCCAGATTGCATCAGCCCAGGCCCACCAGCAGCTATATACATCCAAGACCCCTGCTCCCAACCTCACTCTATAAATAGAGGGGCAGGGGTACAACAATGGGGACAAGTTTTTGAGAGCTCAAGCACGGAAGGAACTCTTCAAACAACTTTCTTTTACTCGTATCAAAGCTTTGTACTTGTAATCAAAACTAGAGAAGTGAAATAACATATAAAGTGGACGTAGGCACATTCTGGCTGAACCACTATAAACTTGCGTGTCTTTTTACAGTTTAGTCCCTGCTTTTCATATATTTGCATAAACCTCCAAAATCGCTAAGAACAACATAAGCTCTATTAAATCATACAACTTTGAGGTGTTTGTCCATTTTTTGTGCAAACATTTTTGGTGCTTTCATTGAGAGCTAGAAACTCGAAGCTTCAGCTTCATCTACTTAACGAGTTTTCCTAACAGCATCGTCCGCCACTTGGAAAACATGCCTCCCAAACAGAGAAAAGATGTTAACAAAGGAAAAAACATCGCATCCAGTAGTCTTCCTGATCCAGCTGTCGCGAATCAAGTAAATCGTCCTCCTCCAGCAACGGTAACAAATGAAGGACAGGCTAACCCAACCACTCCTGCCACAGAACAGCCTGCAGCAATTACTAGGGCAGATTTGGACAGAGTTGTTGTTGAAGTAACTAACCGCTTCACGTCCCAGCAGGAAGCCTTGGTGGACCATCTCATGTCACGCTTGAGGGACGCTGAAGAATCCAACCGCAACACTGAATCATGGGGCGAGTCCCAGTCTGGAGGATCTCAGAGACAGCAAAGATCTTCCTTCTTCGAAGGAGCTAACGGCAGAAGTAGCCGTGGTAGGAGCCGAGACCGAGCCCAGCCCGAAGTTAGGCCTGAGGAAACGTTTGGTACCGAACCCAACGGGGAAGGTACCGGGCGAAGGTCAACTGCAGCTGAGCCTGTCATGCTGCCTAACCACAGAAACACCAGTGAACGGGGCCGAGCTAGAGTTCAGCCCGAAGTTGGACCCGAGGAAGTGCTTAGATCAGAACCCAACAGGGGAAGATCAAGGCAAGGGCCAACTGTAGCTGACCCAAGCATGCTCCCAGAAGATCAAAGGCAGCCACTGGAAAATATGAGGAATGATAGACGATACCATCCCTACAGGTTGTCTGGACGGAATCAACCCCACAGAACAGAACCAAACTCATTTCTGTCTGCTCCAAATTCTGATGAAAGGATGGCGCGCTTATTCAGAGAGTGTGTCCAAAGGGAGCAAAGAGATCGAGGGATAGGCACTAGGGTAACCAGCCCTTTCGCCCACAATATCGAAATTGCTATCACCCCCCGAGAATGGAAGATGCCAACAATGGAACCCTACAAAGGAACCTCCGATCCCGTTGTGCACTTACAGAGGTACACGCAGCATATGCTCATGAGTGGAGCAACAGAGGGAGTACTGTGCAAATGCTTTCCGCTCTTCTTAACAGATCTTGCTACCTCCTGGTTCTGTCATCTACCCCAAGGATCCATCAGCTCATGGGAAATGTTGAAAGAAAAATTTATCAGTCAGTTCCGCATTCATGTGGAGCAACCTAAGGACGCTTATTCCTTATCCAGCGTCAAACAGAAACCTGGAGAAAAGCTGCAGCAATACCTAACCAGATTCAACGCCGCCGCAGCCGCAGTTCAAGACGCCGATGAGAAGCTTATCCTAATGGCCCTCTGCAGTGGGGTGCATCCGGACACTAAATTTGCTAGAAGATTGACAAAAGAAAAACCAGCTACTTTACCCGATTTCTTCCATGAAGCCGGGAAATACATGAGGCTTGAGGATGCTGCCATTGAAGGGCAGTCAGGACAGCAAAGTAAGACGACCCATGGCAACGTCCCTGCTGTGGCGAGGGACGTTCGAAGAAATGATTCCAGAGACAATGCTGGGGGCAAGAAAGTAGAAAAACGCCTATATCGGCCAGGACCAAGATTCGACTCTTACACCCCTTTGAACGAGACCGTCGAAAATATCTTCCTTGCCACCCAAGGCGAAGTTAGATACAAACGCCCACCATACAAGAAGGAACCAGATAACGCACAGAAGTCTGGAAAATTCTGCCGCTTCGACGAATCTCACGGACATGATACCAACGAATGCCATCATCTCCGAGATCTGATTGAGGAACACATCAGAAGGAAGAAACTGGAACGCTATGTAAAAAGTCAAGACAGGACTCCAGCTCCTGCCAATGAAAACCCAAGGCTACCCTCACCAGGGACCGGCAGAGGCGACCGCAACGCTAGCAGCTATAGTCCAGAGAAGATAGTGGTCCATACCATCTCAGGAGGTCCGCACATCGCAGACAGAAGTTGGAAGGAGATGGAAAGATATGGGAAGTCGCTTAGAGACAATAGGGACTGTGTCAATACGGTTATAGAAGAGCGCCACCCAAAACGGAAAGAAAGTGATGACATCACATTCAGTAAACGCGACCTAGAAGGAAGACAGTACCCTCACATGGATCCCATGGTTATCTCTGCCCGACTCGGTCCCGCCGAAGTTTACCGAATCCTGGTAGACACTGGAAGCTCTGTAAATATCCTGTTCAAACACGCATTCGACAAAATGAAGCTATTAGTAAAGGATGTATCTCCCTGCGATAAACCACTACACGGTTTCACTGGAGATGCGAAGATGCCCCTCGGGCAGCTGGACCTCTTTGTTGAGATTGGAAGTCATCCCTGCTCCGTGGTAAGGAAACAGACGTTTGTGCTGGTAGAAAACCATTCGGCCTACAACGCCTTCTTAGGAAGACCAGCCTTGTCTGACTTCCAGATTGTCCTAGCCCCATGGTGCCTGAAAATGAAATTTCCAACAGACAATGGGGTAGGGGAAGTGGAAGGAGACCAGGATATTGCACGAGACTGCTATGTAACCGAACTTCGCAACAATCACAGGAGAGATAAAGGGAAAGGTGTAGAGATTGCCCTCTGCACAAAAAGCCTTGAAGCATAGCAACTAAAGAAAGCCCCTCCTCTTCGATACACCAGCGACCCTTTCAATGAATTAGACCCTAGGGACAAAGAGGAGGAGGCCACCGCCGAGCCTGCAGAGGCTATGGAGTTTATATCTGTAGACAAGCACGACTCAAGTAGGCTACTTAAAATTGGGTCCCAACTGAAAGCTGAATTGAAGGAACAACTCATTGATTTTCTCCGCCACAACTTGGATGTATTCGCTTGGTCACACGCTGACATGACCGGAATCTCCCCCGACATAGCGTGCCACGTATTAAAAATTGATCCTACCAAGGCGCCTGTAAAACAAAAAAAGAGAAGTATGGGGGCAGAGCGATCAGCAGCCCTCAATGAAGAAGTAAAGAATCTACTCGCCAATGACTTCATACGAGAAGCTATTTACCCAGAATGGATCGCCAACCCGGTACTAGTAAAGAAGGCTAATGGGAAGTGGCGGACCTGCATTAATTTCTCCAACCTAAACGACGCCTGGCCAAAGGATTGCTTCCCGCTTCCCAGAATCGATCAACTTGTAGACAGCACAGCCGGGCACGAACTCCTGTCTTTTATGGATGCATACTCAGGATATAACCAAATTCCTATGCATGCTCCCAACCAAGACCACACTAGTTTCATCACCGACCGGGGTTTATACTGCTACAAAGTGATGCCCTTCGGACTTAAAAATGCAGGATCCACCTACCAGCGCCTTGTCAACAAGATGTTCGCAGGGCTAATAGGACGAACGATGGAAGTATATGTAGACGACATGCTGGTAAAATCACGGAAAGCCAAAGATCACGTAAGCCACCTAGGCAAAATGTTCCAGGTACTTCGACAGTATGGAATGAAGTTGAATCCACTAAAGTGCTCCTTCGGAGTGTCATCGGGAAAATTCTTAGGATTCATCGTCCATGCCCGAGGGATAGAAGCAAACCCTGAACAAGTCCGAGCATTAAGGGACATCAAGATACCTTCCACCCGAAAGGAAATGCAAAGCCTAAATGGAAAAGTGGCTACCCTAAGCCGATTCATCTACAAAGCAACGGACAAGTGCGTCCCCTTTTTCGAAGCTCTAAAGAAAGATAAAGGAAAGTTCGAATGGACGGACGAATGCTTAACCGCTTTCCTTAACCTAATCGAACACCTCCAGAAACCACCGGTACTCTCGACCCCAAGCGAAGGCGAAGAATTATGCCTATACCTTGCTGTGTCATCTCACGCTCTAAGCGCTGCCTTGGTAAGGGAAGACAACCGCACGCAACGACCAGTTTACTTCGTCAGTAAAAGGTTTACTGGGGCAGAAGTCAGATATCCTAAGCTTGAAAAGTTAGCATACTGTTTACTAATCACTTCACGAAAACTACGTCACTACTTCCAATCCCATTCCATCAAAGTTCTGACCGATCAACCACTGAGGCAGGTACTCCATCGTCCCGACACTTCCGGGCGACTACTTAAATGGTGTATTGAGCTGAGTCAATATGATATCACCTATCACCCTCGCACCGCCATCAAGGGACAAGTCATGGCTGATTTCATTGCAGAATTCACTACCAACGAGGATAAGGAGCAACTGGAAATAACAAAAGATATCAAGTGGAATCTCTTTGTGGACGGTGCATCTAACGAACAAGGCTCGGGGGCAGGTGTGGTAATAATCACTCCCAGGGGAAATAAACTGCACTATGCTATAAGGTTGGAGTTCGCTGCCACCAACAACGATGCAGAATATGAAGCAGTAATAGCCGGATTAGAAATTGCCATCGAGATCGGAGTCAATTCTTTGTGTCTTCACAGCGATTCTCAGCTTATTGTTAATCAAATACTAGGGGAATTCCAAGCTCGAGAAGAACGACTCATAGCATATCTAAAGAAGACCAAGTTACTTCTCAGCCGATTGGACCACTACTTAGTCAAACACATCCCTCGGGAAGAGAACCAAGAGGCCGACGAATTGGCAAAGCAAGCAAGTATGAGAGACATCGCCATCTTCGGGGCAGTAACTATCTCAAAGTAGACGATCCCAAGTTTTGAGCAAGTGAATCTGATAGCTGCAACCGAAGAAGCGACTTGGATGACTCCCATCCGAGACTACCTACAAAATGGCACACTACCCGACGGGCGTAACGAAGTCAAGAAAATCTTGAGGAAAGCGTCCCGCTACACAATACAAGGAGACATCCTCTATCGGTGCAGGTTCTCTAACCCATTGTTAAGGTGTGTCGCCGGAAGGGAAGCCAAGGAAATCTTATCCAACATTCATCAAGGAAGCTGCGGAGATCACACCGGAGGGCAAACGTTAGCAAAAAAGATACTCCGATACGGATATTTCTGGCCCACCTTAAGCAAGGACGCCTTAGATTTCGTCAAGAAATGTGACAGATGCCAAAAATTTGCTAAGATCCCTCGGCTACCAACAACCGAGATTACTCAGATGACCAGCCCTTGGCCCTTTGCAGTATGGGGAATTGACTTAATCGGTGAACTGCCAATGGGTCGAGGCGGCGCCAAATATGCTATAGTAGCAGTCGACTATTTCACCAAATGGGTGGAAGCAGAACCTCTAAATAAAGTATCTTCAGCGAAAGTTATCAACTTCTTAATCAAAAATGTTCTGTGCAGGTACGGAGTCCCACTAAAAATCATATCAGACAATGGACTTCAGTTTGACAGCGAGGAATTCGCCAACTGGTGCCAAGAACACGGAATTCACAAAAGCTTCTCATCCGTAGCATATCCCCAAGCAAACGGACAAGTCGAAGCAGTCAACAAAATTCTGAAAACTCTGATCAAAAAGAAGCTCGAAAAGTCAAAGGGCGCTTGGGTGAATGAACTCCCTACGGCACTATGGGCCTACCGCACATCTTTCAGAACATCAACAGGGCACACTCCTTTCTCTTTGGCATACGGATCGGAGGCTATGCTCCAGTTGAAACCATTGTGCCTTCCCACCATAGGATCCACTATAACCCAGAAGAGAACGAAGAGCTCCTCAACATGTCTTTGGATCTAGTCGAGGAGAGAAGGAATGATGCAGTCCTAAAAACAGCAGCCCACAAGCAAAAGGTGGTAGCACAATACAACTCCAAAGTCAAGCATCGTACCTTACGAGAAGGGGATCTTGTCCTCAAGCGAATCTTCCCTCGCCCCGGAGCACTAGACCCAATTTGGGATGGACCATATGTAATTCATAAAGATCTCCACAACGGAGCCTATATTTTGTCAACAGTGGACGGAGAGGTGTTCCAGAGGGCATGGAACATCCAACACCTCCGTCGATACTTTTCTTAACTTGTATTGCCCATATGAAGTGAATTAACGAAGAGAATCAGTGGACATAGGCATTTTTTCGTGCCGAACCACTTTAAAAAAGCCTTGTCTCTTTTTTAACTTGTTCCTTTGTATCTTGGCTGCTTGTTAACTTTATCCTTTTTTGTTGAACAAAATCCTGAGCATATAGCATTTCTATTCAAAGCACTCCACAATGCAACTTCACGTGGACAAGACCCAACAGGTACTATGCGAATCTATGCCCTCGCCAATGAGACACTTTCGCTCCAGCATCCCTCTGCTGCGGGTTAACTCATTGCTCGCGACGGCCCTTAAAGCCAACTGTAATGAGCCGATTATAAGCCACCGAGAAGGCCGACTATAGCCGAGGCAGCTCATTACGGCGTTAGGCTCGCCGGCAACTGTGAACCGACTATAAGCCCCAACATAAGGTGTGGCCAGCCAGGGGCAGTTCACAGTTGACGATCGGCACCCACGCTAGCCGGCCACAGTAAATCGAATAATACCCACGATTACGTGCCATAATGGCCCGGGTAGTTACTGTGCGCGATCTCGGCTCCGATGTGTCTTAAGTGCGGCTGTGGTAAAAAAGAATTAACTCCCCGCGGAGGCGTAAGATGGGTGACAAATGTCTCCAAGACCCACAGCTAGGGAAAGTGACTACAAAACCCGTTTGCCACGAACTTAAGCACATCGAAGGCCTTCCGTGATTGGAAGTTTTACCTTTTTTTTACGTATTTCAATTTTACTTAAAAAGCTTTTTTCCTATCCCCTATAACAATCCCTAAAGTACATGATACAGAGTAGGAGATACTCGCCAATGGGTGTGGGGACTCACAAGTGGCAGGACATTCAACTACATTCCATGCTCGGTCCTACAAGATGTTCAAGACTGCCATCTACGATTAAAACATGAAAGGCGGTATCTTCTTCTTTTATGTACAAATACATGATTATAATTTGTTCGCACCACACGCTAATATTGCAGGTCATAAAATTGTGGTTTAGAGCCAGAGTCTAACATCAAACACAATTTAATTACAAGAATATACATAGCTACATTTCTCATACGATATGTCGAAATAGCAACAAATATTCAAGAATCGACAAAATCAGCTTAAGTTAAAAAATTACACGTCAAGAATAATGTTGATTATTACAAGTAGCAAGAATTACAACTTAGAAGTTACTCTACTGTCTTAAGACTAACAGATACAACAATGCTAAGCCTACAAAAAGAATTTTCCAGGTCCAATCAGGGAGCCGGTTGCGTCGAAGTCTTGTCCTTGCTCTTTTGCCCGCCTGTCCGGTCATAAAAAGGATTCATTAGTGATGAGTAACCAAGTTAACGGAAAGACTAGAAAGGAAGACTTACCAGCACCTGCTTCTTGACCGTCCTGGTCGTCATACTCTACCTGCACACCTGCCTCTTCAGCAGCAAGCAGCCGCATGCCCTCCTTTACCGCCACTTTCTCCTCCTTGGTGAACTGGGCAGTGACCACATCCATACTGAAGACCGTTCCACCCTCTTTATCTGCATCAGCCTTAGCCTCCTCCCAAGACCGAAGATAGATCTTGGCCATGACCCTAGGATAATCATCCATCCAAGAGAGATTGCCCTGCTTCCAAGTCCGGAAATACATGTCCTGGAGCATGTCATCCATCATTCCCTCATTCTCCTCAAACTCCCTCATCCGGGCATCGGAAGCCGACAACCTTTCGACGGCAGCATCTCTCTCCAGTCTGTATCTCGAGCAATCAGCCTGAAGGGACCTCCGCATCACCTCCATCTCTTCCCTCAACTTAGCTTGAGCAAGCTCTGCAGCCTCAAGTTTCTCGGACAATTCCTCCACCTGCTCGAGATCCGCTCTCCGAACCTCATCCACCGTGGCAATAGCCATGTCAATCCGCTCTTTGCAAGCAGCTTCCATTTTCCACAATTCGGCCCGACTGGCCTCTTCCATGGTTTTCCTTAGTCGCCCAGTAGCAGCCTCATGCTGAGAAATCTGAATAGCCTGATCCGCAAGCTGTTTGGCCTGATCCCAAACCACCAATCGAAGTCGGATATTGGCGCTCCCAATCTCCTCTCCGGCCTTAACCAGCCGAGCATGATGCCCCATCAGCTTCTTGGTCTCCTCTGCCACCCGATCAATATTAGCCTTGGCCTCGTCTCCCATAGTGACTATACGAGTAGTGAGTAGATCGAGATCTAAGGCCTTGACTTCATCAAGTACTCGTACCATGGGGTTACGGGGGAGGAGATGTTCACCGGTGACTTCGTCAAAAGTAATATCATGAGAACTGGGATCCAGATCAGGATGACCCGCAAATGGATTACGGGCCAAGTCGGGACGGTCGATATGAATAACAGAAGGGTTTCCGGACGGGTGCGGAGAAGGTGCAAACTCGCTACCCTCCTCAGTAATGTCATGAATAGGCTGAGCCGGAGGCTGAGAACCGGGCGAAGTTTCGGATAAAGGATGACTCCTCTTCCTCTGCTGAATACCCTCTTCGATGACCCCAAGAAGAGGACGGTAGCCGACTACATCCCCGGAGCGTTGGGTTGAGGGTTTCGGCTTAGCAGAAATTTTGGAAAGTTTATATTGCTCAAGCCTGTGTCGGAGGTCTGAAGCTTTGGACGTCTTGCCTGCTCCTGATATAAAGTACAAGTGTTACAATCTTACATTACTATACGATTCGAGAAACGCGGTAAATTACAAGTTAAAAAAAAAAAGGGGAAAAGAAACACAGCTGTGATTGTACAAACCCTGGGGAGGAGTGGGATACTGCAATAAGTCCTGGATTTCATTCCAGGACAGGAGCGGGTCATAAAATATTCCTAAGTCCCTATCATTAGTGAAGCATGCAGGGGTCAAGAGTTCACCTTGAGTCGTCAGAGCCACCTTGGCCGGAATGGTCGGAGAAGACTCACTTGCACCAGTCCCGGCTTTGTCCGCCTTCCCGGTCTTCTCTACCAAAGCCGGATCATCATCCAACCCCTCAAAAGCTTGGCGGAAAGCATCATCCGTCCACTCTTGCATTTCGCCTACTTGCCCAGAAGACAGAGCCCTGGAACCATCACCACCCTGTCCATCGCCACCATCATCACCAAGACGCTCAACGTCACTTCCGCCCTCAGCCTCACTTCTTTCTTCCTCCGCATCTATCTCCCCCTGAGTAAGTGGACAATTGCTGGGAGAAGGACCGTCCGACCTCTTAAGTTTCTTACCTCCGACGGCTGGAGGTTTCGTGAATGGTTTTCTCTTTCCACCCTCTGCCGCAACGCCTCCCTTAACCTGAGCAGCCGCCCTCTCTTCCACCGTTTCCCTCAACTTAACTACAGACTGCTGCGGAAGGATTAAGTTATATTCCAGAAGAATCGCATTTCTAATCAAGAAGGCAGATGATCTATATTTCCCAAGAATGGCTTCTATCTCAGCCGCCGTCTGAACCAGGCGGTCAGTCTCCACAACCGGAAAGCCACCTGTCGCTAGCAAAAATGAGAAAGTATGAGAAGAAGCCTCGCAATCGGAATAAAAATTATAAGTAAAAGCATCAACTTACATCCAGAGGTAAAGCGCCGGATGGAGACGGAGTCGTCCCTAACAAAGAACCACTCTTTCTTGAACATGCTGAATTTAGAGTACAGGTCCAGGACCGGCTTGAAGGTCACAGCAGACTCCAAGCTAATATATGGGGACCCCTTCTTATAGCCCCTTAAATTATACAAGTACCGGATCTCCCGGTTGGAGGGAGCGCGACCATACTTCCTCCGAAAAATAACGAAAAGGCTCACCAGTATGGCATAAGAGTTGGGCTGAAGCTGGAATGGGGCCACCTTCAGATACGTGAGGAAGCTGACTACCCAAGCATTGAGAGGCGGGATAGCACCACACATGCAATGGTACCTACTATAAGCAAAGTATCCTTCGGGAGGACTGTATGGCATGACTCCTGGGACCGGCAGCAGCATGAGGGCTCTATCGATCCCAAAGGAACGAGATATAACATCGAGTTGCTCCTCTTTGAGAGAGCTAGGAAAGCAGTCAGGCGGGGAATCCAGCAGCTCCTGGGGACCATATCCATCCACTAATGACCTCGGGGCGGGCCCATGACGCTCCGATCCTGATTGAGCTGGGGGCACGGCCGAGGACTCTCCTTCACCCCTGGATCTCTTCTTATCTGATCGAGTTTCAACTTTTTGAGACATTTATCTGCAAACATGGGAAAAGTATATCGTTAGAATATACAAGTAGCGTAATCTGGAATTTCGCTTAAAAATTCGAAGTATGAAACACATGTTCACTCGATACAACAGTTCATTCGGCGGGCAGATGCAACAGGTCAATAGTCCATTCGGTAGTATGATATAAAGTTCATTCGGTACTAAAATGTCAAGCTCATTCGGCAATACAAGGGAACCTTCGGCATTAAAAGCCTTTCGTGTTCATTCGGCATTAGAAAGCCTTTCATGTTCATTCGGCAATACAAAGCGAAAACTCATTCGGTATTCCCAACGCTAATCATTCGGCGAGAGAAGGTTAACTCACATGATTCAGCAACCAAACGTGATTCGGCAAAGAAGTTGATTCGGCTGGGAGGGATCTGGTCCGGCTGTTACACTTGGTAGGGAATAACGGTAGCACATGGCCTCTACTTATAGACGAAAATGGACTACCGGACCGGTTGGCTCGGTAATGAAAACCGGAGGAAAGCTCCTCCAAACTTAAAGCAAAGCACGCCATGCGCACGCACATACCCTACTTTGGGGGGCAAGTGTTGTGTGCATTTCTACCACCGAACCAAAAAGCAAGTCCAAACTCTCCTCCAAGACTCATGACCGAACCAACCTACATCCGGTCTCCCACCGAACCAACCTACATCCGGTCTCCCACCGAACCAACCTACATCCGGTCTCCCACCGAACCAACCTACATCCGGTCTCCCACCGAACCAACCTACATCCGGTCTCCCACCGAACCAACCTACATCCGGTCTCCCACCGAACCAACCTACATCCGGTCTCCCACCAAACCAACCACCGGACCAACCTCACCGAACCAAACCCCCGGACCAAGCATTACCGGTCCAAACCATCGCACTCCTACCACCGAACCATGGTATGCCGAACCAAGGTGTGCCAGGCCAGATTGCATCAGCCCAGGCCCACCAGCAGCTATATACATCCAAGACCCCTGCTCCCAACCTCACTCTATAAATAGAGGGGCAGGGGTACAACAATGGGGACAAGTTTTTGAGAGCTCAAGCACGGAAGGAACTCTTCAAACAACTTTCTTTTACTCGTATCAAAGCTTTGTACTTGTAATCAAAACTAGAGAAGTGAAATAACATATAAAGTGGACGTAGGCACATTCTGGCTGAACCACTATAAACTTGCGTGTCTTTTTACAGTTTAGTCCCTGCTTTTCATATATTTGCATGAACCTCCAAAATCGCTAAGAACAACATAAGCTCTATTAAATCATACAACTTTGAGGTGTTTGTCCATTTTTTGTGCAAACAGTTTGCCTTAACAAATCTTCCTCTAGAAGATTACTTTTGCTTTGGAGCATTAGCGATTCATATTTGACAGATCTTCCTCTAGAAGATTGATTTTTCTTTAGAGCATAAATGGCTTTGATAGATCTTTCTCTAGAAGATTGTTTTTGTTTAGGAGCACTAATGTCTCATTTTTGATAGATCTTCATCTGAAGATTGTTTTTTTATCCATTTTTTAGATAGAGTGAAATTGACTCGATTGATTTTGCTAGTGCATTTGGTTTGTTATTTTAAGCAGGACCAAGGACATACCCGACCTCCCTCTAGGAGGTGCTTTAGTAAGGCCTTATAGGTGGTACTAAAGGCTAGTTGGTTCTTTGGTCAAGCCATTTTCAGGCAGGATTAAAGGCTTACTCCGTCCTCCTTCTAGGAGGTGCCTTAAACAGACTGTTTTCAAGCAGGTATAAGGGCTTACTATAGATCTTCCTCTAGAAGATTATGACAGATCTTCCTCTAGAAGATTATTTTGGAGCACTAATGGCTCATTTTTAAAAGATCTTCCTCTAGAAGATTGTAATGATCGTGCCAAAATTAGTCACAAACACCCAATTGCAGATGAAAGCACCCGTTCACAATTACGGATCATAGATAGAAAGTTTATAGGGAATAAAAATATGAAGAACGCTCAGAAAATTCAAAGGAAAGTAATAGAAACACACGATTTATAGCGGTTCTGCTATCTCTGGCCTACGTCCACTTTGAAGAGTTATTATTTTATTGATTATCACTCGCTGGTTACAAGAGTATGGCTGATAATAATTGAGTTACAATGGAATTAGGTGGAGTAATGGCGTAGAAGAACCAAAAGATCCTTTTTCTGAAGACCCTGGAATGCTATTTATAGGCGTGGACTGGAAATATCTGTCTCAAACTTCGGAGATTCCTTCCATCACGTGGGTGGGCCCACGTGATCGATCCCTGGTCGTTTCGACTCGATCCATAATCGATACGAATGAGATTCGTATCGATCCAATTCTTGCCCAATCGAGCCGAGATCGATCACGAACATTCCTGAGGTCGTACGCAAGCTCCTGTGAAAGTTTGGTAGTATTTGAACTTGTAGATTGTGAGATATGATCGATGCAAGTTTGGATTTGTTGAAGGCTGCCGAGTTCGCAACGGTTCTGTTGGCATCACTTCTGTTCGCATCACTTCTGGGCATGTGATGACAGATGACACGGCGCTAACTTTTAGGATCGATCCACTTTTCATGCCGAACGATCGAGTCTTTCCTTCTTTACGTGTTCCTTTCGTATCGCTCTCATTCAGGTGTTTCGTATCCATACTTTGCATCCATCCATCAGTGCCTGTGGTCTTATTCGTATCTGTTATCCCGCCTTTTGGCAAGGCCGTGACACCAAGAACTTGACTAAAAACCAAGGGCAGTTCATCTTGGAGATCGGTTGTACGCAGGCTCACTATGGATGTCGACGAATTTTTTCCGAGCCCGGATCGAGCTAAAATTGATATGACACGACAAGCAAAGCTATGAGAGCCAACGTTCCAAATTTCAAGTCAATCGGAGTTTGTACGCTCAAGATATTGATCGATCACGGTTGAGAAATCCAAACTTGCATCAATCATAACTCTTGATCTACAAGTCCAAATGCTATGAAATTTTCACAGCAGCTTACATATGACATAAAGAATCTTCCTGCCAAATTTCGACTCGATCGGACAAAATCTTGATCGATACGAAATTTGTTCGTATCGATCGCGGATGGAAAAACTCCAACTTCCATCGATCATATCTCATGATCTACAAGTCTACGAAATTTTCACAGCACCTTACATATGACATAAAGAATGTTCCTGCCAAATTTCGACTCGGTCGGACAAAATCATGATCGATATGAAATTCGTTCGTATCGATCGCGGATGGAAAAACTCCAACTTGCATCGATCATATCTCATGATCTACAAGTCCAAATGCTACGAAATTTTCGCAGCAGCTTACATATGACATAAAGAATGTTCCTGCCAAATTTCGACTCGATCAGACAAAATCTTGATTGATATGAAATTCGTTCGTATCGATCGCGGATGGAAAAACTCCAACTTGCATCGATCATATCTCATGATCTACAAGTCCAAATGCTACGAAATTTTCACAGAAGCTTACGTGCATGCTAAAGAATGTCCACGCCATATTTCGACTCCATCAAACGCAATCTTGATTGATACAAAATCTGTTCGTATCGATCACGGATCTGGCCGAAACTTCACGGGCTTGGTCGTGCGGGCCTACTCACGTGCCAGAAGTAGTCTCCCGAGATCTGAGCGAGATATCCACCTCCTACACCTATAAATAGACCTCCAGAGCCAAAAGAAAAGGGATCTTCTTCTTCTTTGAATTCTCCAACGCCCAGACTCTGCCGGATCCAGATCTAAACTTAATAGCTGTTGCCACTAACGAATTTCACTGTTGTAAATCTTAATTATCTGCTGTAACTCACCGAAATCAATTGTAATCATCATAGAAACATCAATAAAGCAATCAACTTCATAGTAGACGTAGGCAATACGCCGAACCACTCTAAATCCATGTGTTTCTGTGCATTTTCTTATATGTTTATTGGTGTGTTTGTTAGATAATCCTCTTTTTACATTTATTTTCTTCATTTTATCTCTTTAAACACATCCGAAGAGTGTTGTGCCCAGCTTTTAAACCCCCCCGAACCCTAGCCGCAGCGCAGAGCACCCGCATAGTTAATTCAAAACTCAACTTCATAAAGGAACATTTTGACCGTTCCATGACTGGAGGGACGTAGGGGATTACATTAGCAATTGTTGAGTTGCAATCAAGGAATGGGTAAAGAAATACTACTCTACCGTACTCCCAGAGGCTGGAGAACCTAGCTAATATGCCAAGAACTAGAGTTGATTAATATATCATGCTTTTAAGGTGGAATGCAACTTCCTCCAATTGACCAGCTTTTAAACTCTTGAATCGACAACTATGGTACGATGGCTAATATGACGACTGCCCTACAATGTCTACTCTGCCCACTCAAAACATAGCTGGTCACCGCTGAACCATCTTCAAATGCCCGCATCTTAATCATTCCACGTCCACGTGACTAAAAGAATGGCATACAACCTCAAGAGGACTTCCTTAATACCCTATATAGGTCTCCTATCTGGATGAAAGTTTGGGATAAACACCAATCTATTAGCCTATTTTAACCAACTCGCCGTCCAATCGGCGTTACCAACCACTCAAACGTTGGACAATCATGCACGCATCATTCGCCAGTATTACAAGACCCCGTAACCATAAAATGGACCTAGTCATAATGACAATCGGAGAATCTTCCCCAGGGGAGACCTATTCATTGAAACCATCCTACCTGTAAAATTTCCAGTGAAAATTCAATATGTTGACTATGTCAGTATACTATGGAAATACAACCCCCGACACCACTTCATTCCTCAGAGAAGACCATCAATCACGGTTAGACATACCAGTTCTACTTCTCATATTGTTGAAGTGAATGAAGAAGCTGGCAGCCAACGAATTTATCCAAAGCCCACAGCCAGTTGCTGCCAATACCCATAAATGAATTCATCACCAAAGCTTATTTCCAGACTTTGATAAGAGAATTGGTGGATAGCCGCCGATGACTACACCAACATGTCTAGGCCAATATTGAGTTGATGAATCAGATGAAGGATCAACGTAGCAAGATAAGGAGGGGACCTACTCCATACTCTAGATCGGAAAACTCCTCTTCTCTAGATGGCTACCGTGAATGCCAACGCCATAAGGCTGCTCCGGGAAGGATAGCTCCGACAATATGTGCAAGCCATATAAAACGAAGGACCGGGAACATCCGACCCCTATCGATCAAGGACTTAGATCAAATTGAACCATTTGCGTTAGACTTCCAACTGAGAAGGGCTGGACTGAAGTGCAATAGCGAGCATACGACGCTGCCTCACTTATCAATGAGATTTGATCTGATCTCTTTTGAATTATTTCTAATTCAATTTCATTTACGTTGCGAATATGACCTCCTTGAATTAAACTACTTGCAAATGATGTAGGTAACCGAGTACTTAAGGTTGGGTGCAAAACAACCTCCGCGGACTATGGTCAAATCATTGAGGTATCATCATGACGAGCATGATTCAACCACTCATCGGCTACTATATGCCCCTGACTGGGGGCAAGGCATCAAAGCGGAAGAGACCGACAAGGTCAGGACTCTAGTACAAAGTGGATGCAACCGACCATCCACTCATCCGCCTATGCAATTTAATTAGGAGATGTAAGAAAGACTTGGAGTTATATGTCCCAGCAATGCACTCTCCATCTCGTACTTGAAGCTCACCAAAATACTTATGCTTCTTCTGATGCCTGATAAAACTAGAATAACACCAAGGGTGGACGTGACGTCACCATCCATGCATCCAATCCTACATTAGACACTTGGGTTATTTAAGAACACATGTTTAAAGTGGATATGATTTGACCGTTCACTCTCCAGTTTGCTTCTGTAATTCGGCAAAATAGTCATGCTTTAAACCAACTTCATCAAGGTCCAACCCTCAATTTAAAGTCATCAACAACTGACTTCCTACTCGCTAACCAACACGAGATGTCATTTCAACTCTCTTCCTTAGCTCGATCGAAAGAATGCAAAGCATATATTGGACGTGACTTGACTGTCTGCTCTCCAATTCTTGCACCCGATTTAAGGGAAAATACACAACTCAAAGTGGATGTAGTTCGACCATCCTTTCCTATGCTCGAGCACAAAGCTTGCCAGAACACTAATCTTACTCCTTAGGCTTAGCAAAAGTGGAATCCAAACGAACATGGACGTGATCCAACTGTCCATAAACTAAATCTCATCCTTCGTTGAGGGGCATATAAGTGGAAGTTAATCGGGATCCCACCGATCACTCGCTAAGTGAAACCCCGAGCTCAGGGACAAGCCATCACACTACAGCAATAATGGATTGATACACAACAATCCTCTAACTAACTCCGGCTCCCAGAGTGTGAGCTGGAGTATAAACTTACGGACATGGGCTCGAGGAGGATGGATCCGTCCATCTAACGACTTCGCCCGTGTTCAACCTAAACCCGAGGAGGATGGATCAGTCCATCTAACAACCTTGCCTTCCATATTTACAAGCTCAAGGAGGATGGATCCGTCCATCTAACGACTTCGCTTGCCTACTCAGGGTGGATATGATACAACCGTCCATGTACCTGATCAACTAACTCCAGATTCCCAGAGTGCAAACTGGAGTATAAACATCAACTAACTCCAGATTCTCAGAGTGCGAACTGGAGTATAAACATCAATGAACTCCAGATTCCCAGAGTGAGAACTGGAGTATAAACATCAACCAACTCCAGATTCCCAGAGTGCGAACTGGAGTATAAACATAGACCAACTCCATATTCCCAGAGTGCGAACTGGAGTACAAACAGTAACCAACTCCAGATTCCCAGAGTGCGAACTGGAGTATAAACATCAACGAACTCCAGATTCCTAGAGTGCGAACTGGAGTATAAACATTATATAACTCTAAGTCCCCAGAGCGCGGACTGGAGTATAAAAACTAAAATGGGTGTGACTGACCGCCCATCAACTAACTCCAGATTCCCAGAGTGCGAATTGGAGTATAAACATCACCTAACTCCAGATTCCCAGAGTGCGAACTGGAGTATAAACATCAACTAACTCCAGATTCCCAGAGTGCGAACTGGAGTATAAACATTAAATAACTCTAAGTCCCCAGAGCGCGGACTTGAGTATAAACACTAAAATGGGTGTGACTGACCACCCATCAACTAACTCCAGATTCCTAGAGTACGAACTGGAGTATAAACATTAAATAACTCTAAGACCCCAGAGCGCGGACTGGAGTATAAACACTAAAATGGGTGTGACTGACCACCCATCAATTAACTCCAAATTTCCAAAGTGCGAACTGGAGTATAAACATCAACTAACTCCAGATTCCCAGAATGCGAACTGGAATATAAACATCAACTAACTCTAAGTCCCCAGAGTGTGGACTGGAGTATAAACACCAACTGGGTGTGAATGATCACCCATCAACTTACTTCGATCCCGAGAGCACAGGCTTGAGTATAAACACCAATGGGTGTGAGTAACAACCCATCAACCAACTCCAGTCCTTAAAGCATGTTTGGAATATGAATACCAAAAGCATGTGATTCGACTGTCTATCTATCAGCTATGGTTCCTCATCAAGTTCTATAGTACAAAAAGCGGATGTGGTTCGACCGTCCGCTTTCCAATCTTCCCCTGACATGGGGCCACACTTAACACACAAAATTGGATGCGATCCGACCATCCAGCACTAAGCGGGCGTGACACAACCGTCCATGCATCAACTCTTGTCCCCGGAACGGGACCCATAACGTAAATTTATAGGGATGCACTCCAACCCTACAAGACAAAATTTCTTCCTCGATTCGATAGGGAGGCGTAGATTCGAAAAAGGGACCTAGCTGGATGTCCTATTCTGAATTGATATTACTACCATCCAACCGCAAATGAACGTGGCATGACCGTTCATCTGCTAACTCTCGCCTATGATCCGACGGGTTGTGCATGCAACATGGACGGATGTTACCTAACCATCCGCCAATCAATTCCTTCCTACAGTTCAGTGGGAGAAGCATCAAACTAGAGTTGTTGTAATTTGACCGGCCACACTTTGACTTTTGCCCTTGACTGGGGCAGAGGAATTGACCGAGGAAAACACAGTCTGAACATTTTCAACTAAAACTCTTAGCCCCCAGAGTGCGGACAGGGTATAAACATCAAATAGGTGTGGTTAATGGCCCTTCAACTTATTTTGATCCCCATAGTGGGCTACAAGAATAGACAAACGGATGAATGTGATTCGACCATTCATTCACCAACTCTGACCTAAACTCGACATGAGGAGTATAAACTCACCATAGGTGCAATTAGATCATCCACGAACTAACTCTGCTAACCCAAGACTGGGGGCAGAAGTACAAATCACCGAAAGAAGAGAAAGGTGACTCGCTACATCTCTAGCTTAGCATCCTTTACAACTTAAGGAAATGACTACAAGGAGACCTTAATGCTAACCAATCAGAATGATGCCCGAAGTTCTGGGCAACTAATTATATCGTACCGCCTGATCGACGAGCAATATCGATCTACACCTTTCACATCGTACCATTGAATCGACGGTCAATATCGGTCCTCTTCGTCTACAAGTCGATGTGACCCGAACTCCATCGAATACCTTTGACTAACAGAGCATGGATAAAAGAATAAACCATGAATGGGTGTGACTTGACCATTCGTCCTCCGTTACCTTCCTTTGATCCGTCAGGAAGAGCATGAGATCAGATAAGCATGACATGACCGCATTCGAGCTAACTTTATCCCTAAATCTGATGGGAGAACGTAAATCTAAATGAATATTGTAGATCAGATCACAACTCTGCTCAATGATGAAGAAAGAGTCAATTGTTTTACTTCAGGTGAATCTTCAGTGTTCGCTTGGACTCGATCTCATATATATATATATGGACTCTCACCAGCCATGAAGAACCCTGCATTAAATGTCGACCCGAGGCATGTCTCGATGAACAAAAATGATGTGACATAGATCTCGAGAGATCTATTGCACTTAAAGAGGAGGCGAATCTGCTCAAAACCAGTGGGTTTATCCATGATGCCCTCAAACCAAAATGAGTACCCAATCCTTTACTTATAAGAAAAACGAACAAAGAGTGGAGGACATACGTCAACTACTCAGATTTGCACGGGGTATGACAAAGCACAACTTTCCACTTCCAATGATCAACCAACTGATGGACCTGACCATCAGACACGACTTACTCACATCCATGGATGCAAACTCCAAATACAATCGGATACTGAAGCATGTCCTAAACCAGGAATACAACTGTTTCATTATTGACCTGGGCCTATAGTGCTATGCTGAAATCCCTGGATTCAAACTTGAGAACGCTTATGCTACTTACCAAATGACGATTAATAGATCATTCAAAAACCATATCGACTGATCGATGAAAGTAGATGTGGTTAATATGCTCGTGAGATCACGACTATCAAACGACCATATCGATGACTTGACAGAGGTATTCAGCGCTCTCCAAAAACTGCAGGATGAAACTCGATCCTTTGAAATGCTCTTTCACCATTACATCAGAAAGATTCTTTGTTTTCATCATCAATTCTCATGGAATCAAGACTAATTTCTAGAAAATTCCGACAATTAGAGACACCTATGTACCGAGGACAACCAAGCAGGTACTGAGCCTAAGTCAAAAGATTACCGTCCTAAGTTGATTTGACTCTAGGACCATCTACAAGGGAATTCTCTTCTTCAACCTGACCAAGAGAGGGAAGAGAACTTTTGAATGAACTAACAACTACGTTGATGCACTTCCAGCTCTGATAGATCGCTTAAAGAGACCTCCCATTTACCTAAACCTTTGGATCGCGAAGATTTATACATCAATTGGGCCGTGTCAACACACGCCATAAGCGTCGCAATGCTATGTGAAGAGAAATGAATCTCAAGACTAGTATATGATGAAGGCTGGCAATTGACAAGCTCACCTCGTTAACATCCATATTGACCAACCGTTACGATAGGTCCAATAGAAACCTTAGATGTCTGAAAAGTTACTCAAATGGAGTATCAAACTAAGCCAATTTGATATCACTTATCTCCCTCGGAGAGCTCTCTATGGTCAAACATTAGCATACTTCATATCTAAATCCACCACATCAGATGACTATCCAAAGAACAGTGGAGAACCGTCCAACCGATGGAGAACGTACAACGATGGAACTTCCAATAATCGGCTTTCTAACATCGAAGTTGCGTTAATGACTCCTGAGGAACGAACGATCTGCTACGCCCTGAAACTCAACTTCCCTGCAACAAATAACGAAGCTAAGTATGAAGCCTTGGCGCTCAAACTTGCAAGAAAACTACGAGTGGAAACTTTACATGTCTTATGTGATTACTGGTTAGTAGTACGCCAAGTCAGGGAAGATTATCTGACTAGGGGGCAACGTCTTGCTCCTTATCTCAACCGGGTCTAAAAGCTACTAGCCGGCTTCGACTATTACACCACTACACAAATCCTCAGAGAACTAAACGAAAAGGCCGAATCACTCGCCAAGCTAGCCAGTTTTGGGGATGCACGACAAATAGACTTTGTCCCAGTTGAAATGCTTATTATTCTAGGCATTGACATATGAAGATCAACTAGATCTTGGAGACGGATCTAGAAAAAGAGTCATGGATGACTCCTATCAAAGATTATCCACAATCGGGGATTCTTATTGAATAAAGGAATAAGAAATGACATATCCTCCATGAAGCAACACTGCATGATTATGTCTGGATCGTTTGACTCCATCGATATAAAGCATTACTTTTGTATCCATCGATCCGAGACCTAATATTACGTATCCATCGATACGAAGCATACATTCCAACATCTCAGATCGATCCAGGAGAGGATCGATACAAAGGAAGGACTTAAAACAACAATCGAACGTTGTTACAACTCGAATTTCACATCGATCCAGGAGAGGATCGTTGCGAAACTCGATAAAAAAATAAATTGACAATGACCCATGAACGTGCAAACATTGATGGGAGTCAGGCTAACATACATGCATATATGACAGACTAACATTCAATTTTCAAAATTTACAAGAGTTGAATGCTTACCTGATGACAATTACAACAATGAACAACAAATCGCTAGCACTCGACACTCAGTTACAACAATGCACTACATAATCATTGGCAGTCAACAAATCAACATTTATATTATTGGCAATCAATCGAAGGTTACAACTTTTGACGAAAAGATAGCAACTACTCAACGAATCAGATAGAACTTTTTCAGAATGAACGATGCAGCATTTCAAAGCACGTCATGTTCACACAAGACGTACTTTGGGGGGCAAATGTTATCCCGCCATTTAGCAAGGCCGTGACACCAAGAACTTGACTAAAAACCAAGGGCAGTTCATCATGGAGATCGGTTATACACAGGCTCACTATGGATGTCGACGAATTTTTTCCGTGCCCGGATCAAGCTAAAATTGATATGACACGACAAGCAAAGCTATGAGAGCCAACGTTCCAAATTTCAAGTCAATCGGAGTTTGTACGCTCAAGATATTGATCGATCACGGTTGAGAAATCCAAACTTGCATCGATCATAACTCTTGATCTACAAGTCCAAATGCTATGAAATTTTCACAGCAGCTTACATATGACATAAAGAATGTTCCTGCCAAATTTCGACTCGATCTGACAAAATCTCAATCGATACGAAATTCGTTCGTATCGATCGCGGATGGAAAAACTGCAACTTGCATCGATCATATCTCATGATCTTCAAGTCCCAATGCTACGAAATATTCACAACAGCTTACATATGACATAAAGAATGTTCCTGCCAAATTTCGACTCGGTCGGACAAAATCTTGATCGATAAGAAATTCGTTCGTATCGATCGCGGATGGAAAAACTCCAACTTGCATCGATCATATCTCATGATCTACAAGTCCAAATGCTACGAAATTTTCACAACAGCTTACATATGACATAAAGAATGTTCCTACCAAATTTCGACTCGATCGGACAAAATCATGATCGATATGAAATTCGTTCGTATCGATCGCGGATGGAAAAACTCCAACTTGCATCGATCATATCTCATGATCTACAAGTCCAAATGCTACGAAATTTTCACAGAAGCTTACGTGCATGCTAAAGAATGTCCACGCCATATTTCGACTCCATCGGATGCAATCTTGATTGATACAAAATCCGTTCGTATCGATCACGGATCGGGCCAAAACTTCACGGGCTTGGTCGTGCGGGCCTACTCAAGTGCCAGAAGTAGTCTCCCGAGATCTGAGCGAGATATCCGCCTCCTACACCTATAAATAGACCCCCAGAACCAATAGAAAAGGGATCTTCTTCTTCTTTGAATTCTCCAATGCCCAGACTCTACCGGATCCAGATCTAAACTCCATAGCTGCTGCCACTAACGAATTTCACTGCTGTAAATCATAATTATCTGCTGTAACTTGCTGAAATCAATTGTAATCATCATAGAAACATCAATAAATCAATCAACTTCATAGTGGACGTAGGCAATACGCCGAACCACTCTAAATCCGTGTGTTTCTGTGCATTTTCTTATATGTTTATTGGTGTGTTTGTTAGATAATCCTCTTTTTACATTTATTTTCTTCATTTTATCTCTTCAAACACATCCGAAGAGTGTTGTGCCCAATTTTGGTACAAACAGTATCCACCAATCCTTTCCCTCCTTCGTATCTATTTGCCGCTGCCCTATTTGTATCGATCCCCTGAACATCCCGAAAGCACATGCTTTCGTATCCATCAACTGTGCCTTTGTTCGCATCCATCGATCCAAGTCCATTGCCTTCGTATCGATCCTAAAGACATCTATTCGTATCGATCACAGTCTTCGTATCCATCACTCCATGGTCCATGCTTTCTTGAACATTTCCTTCGTACCGATCGATACGAACTCAATCGATATGAGAATGGCTCCTGATTTGTTCGTACCCATCCAAAGTTATGTCCCTTCGTATCGATTCAAGCTTTGATCGATATGAAGTATGCCTTGACGTATCCATTCAGTCGATGCGTGTTGCATCGATACAAAATCCATCGGTCCAAAGTGAGGTGCCAAGTGCATTTCCCTCATCCATATCCATATGGATCGATACGAAACCATCGATCCAGTGCAAATAGCCGAGTCCATCTCAATCGATATGAAAGTATCGATACGAACTGAATTTTCTTGAACCTTGATCCATCCATAACTCGAGCATACAAACTCCGTTTAACCTAAAATTCGAAACGTAGCCTTTCTTAGCCTTGTTTATCATTCCCAATCGATCCTACCTTGATTAGAGCTCGTTTCAATTTTGACGGTATCGATCATATCCTTTTTCCAATCGATCTCCAATCCTAGCATCCACCCTTTTTAGCCAGTTTGTTGATATCCCGACTTTGACCAAAAGGCGGGGTAACATTTGCCCCCCAAAACATGCCTTGTGGTAAGAAGGCATGTTTTGAATAGCTCCGAATCTGACATCCAAAGTCCACATTCCATCCATAGCCATACCATCAGATCCATAATCCAATCCATTACCAAGTCATCTGATCCCAATGCCATAGTCTTATCCTTATTCAACTCCGTGACTGCTCCGAGTCGATATCCGATTCCAAATCCAGTAACTAAGTCCTTAGTCAATTCCATATCCATCCGGATCCGTCAGTTGAGTTCTGATCCATCCATGTCCAAAGTCCAATGACCAAATCCATGACCTCTCCGGGCCGATATCCGAATCCGAGACCGCCCCAGGCCCTTATCTAAATCTGGGACCACTCCGGGTCCATATCCAATCCCGGCCTCAACTCTCCGGTCAAGGGCTTAACCTATGAATATGCTTCTCTGGCCTCGACTCTCCGGTTGAGGGCTTTTATATTCTCCGACCTCGACTCTCTGGTCGAGGGCTTTTATATTCTCCGGCCTCGACTCTCCGGTCAATGGCTTTTATATTCTCCGGCCTCGGCTCTCCGGTCGAGGACTTTTATATTCTCCGACCTCGAGTCTCCAGTCGAGGGCTTTTATATTCTCCGGCCTCGACTCTTCGGTTGAGGACTTTTTATATTCTCCGGCCTTGACTCTCCGGTCAAGGACATTTATATTCTCCGGCCTTGACTCTCCAGTTAAGGACCTTTATATTCTTTGGCCTTGACTCTCCGGTCAAGGACCTTTATATTGTGTTCGAGTCCATTCCAACGCTCTCCGGCGAAGGGACTCATAACTTGTGATTACTGCCCCGTCTCTCCGGTGTGGAGACGCCCTTGAGTATCCAAGTAAATCCTCTCCAGAGTTTCAGTCAAATCAGTGTAAGAAGAGAACTTCGATTCCCTCCATTGCCTTGTCGATGTGTTACGATTGTCATCCACTTTCCTTTTGCCTTTATCGTCCTTGCTTTGATCCTCCCTGGATGAACCTTCACCTCTTACCACATAAACTTCAGCCTCTCCCCCCTCTCTTTCAGCCTTCGCATCTTCCTGCCGTAGAAACCTTTGTGCTTTATGGTAGAAATCCCCGAGATCCATCGGTAGATCCCGTTCCAATGATATCTTAAAATCGGAATCATCCGCAACTCCTGAGACTACTACCATCAAAACCATCGACGGATCGGGTCGATCCACTGAAGCCACTGCTGCATTGAATCTGGTTAAGAAATCCCTAAGTGATTCTCCCTTCCACTGCTTCATCGATGTCAAAGTCATCACATTCTTGGGTCTCACGATGTGGACCCGAAATTGCCTCATAAACTTCTCAATCAACTCCGTCCAAGTGCCAATTGAATCGCTTTCCAGTTGTCTGAACCATAGTGCTGCTACATCTGTCAAATACAGAGGGAAGCACCGAGCCATGACTTCCTTCGATGCCCCCAGTACCTCCATGTGCCTCATATACCTAGTTAAGTGAACAGCAGAATCCGTTCTCCCATCATACATCTTCAGTGTTGGTAGTCTAAAATTCGGTGGGTTCCTAGCTTGCCTGATCGTAGGAGCAAAGGGACTCCTATTCACATCCTCCAAGTCTCTATTCACCAATCCTACTCTCATAGCCCGTCTGATCATGTCCGCTAACCCGTCGTTGTCGCCAAGCTGCAGTCCTTGTCCATTGCCTCCAATCTGCCCCCGAGTTCATGAAGGATTCCCGGACTCTGCTCTCCTGGACGAGCATACATTCCTCTATCAACGCCGTGTTGCACAGCTCCACATGGTACTCTGCCCGGGATTGGATCAACATGCTTCGGGTGAGTGCCCCCTAGTTCTGATGCTGCTCCTGATGGTCCTGCTTTATTCTGAATTCTGGTTGCTCCGTGCTCCCGATCCTTATCTCCAACATCTCCTGCAGTTGCGTTCCCTTGATTCTGCACTCCAACTTGTCCAACTTGTCGAAGTAGGCTCTACATCATCTCCTCTTGTCTCTTCAGCATTGTTTCCATCTCGTTTCTGGTGATGAAGATCGAGGCCTGATTCGCTCCCGAGGAAGCCTCCTGACTCCCTTCGTGCTGACTCCTTTCAGTCCTTTGTCTTTTTGTAGATTGCCTTGTCATAGCTTTCCAAATCCAAGTCCTTAAGCTTTCAAATCTGAAATCCAAGCTTTAGAATCCCTGAGTGCTAGCTTCTCGGTGAAAGCACCAAAATGTTTGCGCCAAAATTGGTCACAAACACCCAATTGCAGATGAAAGCACATGGTCACAATTACAGATCATAGATAGAAAGTTTATAGGGAATAAAATATGAAGAACACTCAGAAAATTCAAAGGAAAGCAATAAAAACACAGGATTTATAGTGGTTCGGCTATCTCCGGTCTACGTCCACTTTGAAGAGTTATTATTTTATTGATTATCACTCGCTGGTTACAAGAGTATGGCTAATAATAATCGAGTTATAATGGAATTCGGTAGAGTAACGACGTAGAAGAACCAAAAAGATCATTTTTCTAAAGACCCTGGGCTGCTATTTATAGGCGTGGACTGGAAATATCTGTCTCAAACTTCGGAAGATTCCTTCCATCACATGGGTGGGCCCACGTGATCGATCTTTGGTCGTTTCGACCCGATCCATGATCGATACGAATGAGATTCGTATCGATCCAAATCTTGCCCAATCGAGCCGAGATCGATCATGAACATTCCTGAGGTCGTACGCAAGCTCCTGTGAAAGTTTGGTAGCATTTGGACTTGTAGATTGTGAGATATGATCGATGCAAGTTTGGATTTGTTGAAGGCTGCCGAGTTCGCATCGCTTCTGTTCGCATCGCTTCTGTTCGCATCACTTCTGGGCACGTGATGGCCGATGACGCAATGCTAACTATAAGGATCGATCCACTTTTCATGCCGAACGATCGAGTCTTTCCTTCTTTACGTGTTCCTTTCGTATCACTCTCATTCAAGTGTTTCGTATCCATACTTTGCATCCATCCATCAGCGCCCGTGGACTTATTCGTATCTATCAATCCTTTCCCTCCTTCGAATTGATTTGTCGCTGCCCTATTCGTATCGATCCCCTAAACATCCCAAAAGCACATGCTTTCATATCCATCAACTATGCCTTTGTTTGCATCCATCGATCCAAGTCCATTGCCTTCGTATCAGTCCTAAACACATCTATTCGTATCGATCACAGTCTTCGTATCCATCACTCTATGGTCCATGCTTTCTTGAACATTTCCTTCTTACCGATCGATACGACCTCAATCGATACGAGAATGGCTCCTGATTTGTTCGTACCCATCCAAAGTTATGTCCCTTCGTATCGATTCAAGCTTTGATCGATACGAAGTATGCCTTACCGTATCCATTCAATCAATGCGTGTTACATCGATACGAAATCCATCGGTCCAAAGTGAGGTGTCAAGTGCATTTCCCTCATCCATATCCATATGGATCGATATGAAACCATCGATCCAAGGCAAATAGCCAAGTCCATTTCAATCGATACGAAAGTATCAATACGAACTTAATTTTCTTGAACCTTGATCCATCCATAACTCGAGCATACAAACTCTGTTTAACCTGAAATTAGAAACGTAGCTTTTCTTAGCCTTGTTTATCATTCCCATTCGATCCCACCTTGATTAGAGCTCGGTCCAATTTTGACGGTACCGATCATAGCCTTTTTTCCAATCGATCTCCAATCCCGATATCCATCCTTTTTAGCCAGTTTGTTGATATCCCGACTTTGACCAAAACACGGGGTAACGGCGGCATCCATATTCTTCAGCGTCATTAATGCCGCATGGCGCTAAACCTTGTTTGAAGATGATTTTGACATTTTTTGACGCTTAGTTGAACTTCGGCACTGCTCAAATAGAGGAGGCATCCTGCATCAAAATAGCACGTCATCAATTGGAAGTTATACCAGCATGAATCGATATTCACATGAGGCAAGATTGATATAGTGCAGCATTGATATGGAGCGACAATAGTAGGAAGAAACATCATATTGTATGATATCGGCTTTGGCAACTCTTGTGAATGTTGACGACTTTTGGTATCAACATCGCATGTAAAGACATGCGGTGTCTTCTAAGGGTTGATGAAATGCACCATCAATAGGATGTAGCATCAACTATCGGTGGTATCTATAATATGCGTCATTGATTCAGAGTTAGTAGCGTAGTATAGGCAGTAAGATGGTTTTAATAACAATGGCATGAGACATTAGTGTATAGCGACCTTAATAATAGATGGCATCCATAATAAGCGATATTGATAAAGTGTGGTACTATTGAGTTGTGTCATCCATTTTATCTCCATAGGTGAATGGCAGCATTGATAGGATACGGCACTAATGAGGTGTGACACCGATGGCTCACAGTATTGATTATGCTCATCATCATTACTTCTTTGATGAGTTATAGTTCTGATTCCATCCAGCATTGCTTAGCGACTAAAAAGACTCAGCATAATCATTTGGCTTTACAGATGGTATGCGGCATTGTTGGCATTTAGTGTCTTTGGCTTTATAAGCGTGTTGTATATGACCGTTTATTGATGAGATGTGGCATTGTATGCCTCTGGCATTATTCCATCTTCATACTTTCGGCATTGGTTCACCTTTATTCCTTCGTCACTGACTATTAATGCACCGTTATATTTAGGTTGCAAGTCGAATACCTTCAAGAATAATAATAGTAGTAACAATATATATATATATATCCATATATATCATATATATATACACACCCATTCATTCAAATATATGTCCAAAGCATTCCAACTCAATAAGGTCAAGAAGTCACTTCAAAACATCACCTAATTGACATCCAAAACCCAAAGGAAAAACCCCAAATTGATTTAATTTATTAAACTTGGGCTTATTGGCCTAGGTTTATCTTGCAGTTTTTCTTCACACAGGTGGGCCGGTATACTACACACTGGTGGACCGATGTATATGAAAATTAAAAAATCCTGACAATTTCCAAAATGTTATATATAGTTTTCCCTATTTTCATTTGATCATATCTTCTTCGTTTTCACTCATTTTCTAAACCATTTTCTTCATTTAGATTGAAGTCTCTACTATTCATCTACTTCAAATTCATTAGAAGTTCAAGTTGAGATCATTTTAGAAATCGCTCCAAAAGTCTGTGAACACAAAACTAGTTTCAAGGTTTTATAAATATACTTTCTTATATATAAATATAAATAAATATAAATAAACAAACAAATAAATATATAAACACACACACACAGATATATATATATATATATATATATATCAAAATATACTTTTAAATTAAGGTAAATTCGTATTAAAAATCATATTATCACCTGAAATAACATTTGGCACTTCACCAACATTTTTATATTATATATATATCACATATATATATCATTATAATTCATTTCTAGTGTTAAAGCAAACAATTCTTCTATATATCCTTAAATACAATGTAATAATTCATATAAAATACATTTTAGACTTTATATATTTTTTAAAACATATAACATCTTTCTAAAATCATTTTATAAAACTTTTATGTGGTTTAAATGAATCGTCTTCAATATATTATATACCTACATTTCCCAAAACTTGATTTTCAATCATCCTATTTATTATATTCATATATATACATACATTCATACATACAATATATATATAATCATAGTTTCAAAATTTATTATCTATTTTATGGAATTACAAACCCTATAAACTCAAAATTTTCATATTCCGTGTATTTAGTATTGATTAATAGTTATATATAAGCATATTCACTTTTCAATTCACATTGTTTTGCATTGTTTGCCGAAACATTATCTATTTCTATTTTTATATTGGTTCTATCACTAAATCAATTTTTTAATTTTAGATTATAGTATTATAAACTTCTGTAATATTTCAGTAATTATATTCACAATCACATCTAATGATCCTAAACCATACTCCTAATAATATTTTAACATTCAAGTTGCATTATATATAATTAGAGATGATCCACTCACCAAAATCAATGCCTAATTCTTGAAATTACCCATTATTTGGACTATTGTCCTCACGAAGTTCAAAAATACATTAAAAAATTGATATCAGGTTGTAGCCTTCATCATCCACTTTGATTTGCCACTGGTTTCGTTGAATTTCATTAAGAATCGTGTGAGATATCGAGTTTTGAAGTTTTGTGATTTAATTGAAAAAGGGGTTTCAGAAATGGATCGAAAAGATAAAGTTAAATAACTGCACATATGTGAATTATATTTTATGTTTAGAGGGAAAACACTTAACTGCCAATTCAAACTCAAATTTATAAACTGGCCCAAAACCCTATAATGATCCAACACCTATTTCGCCCATATCTCCTCCATACGACCTCTGAGTCAGACAAGTAAATATATGGTGCGAACTAAAAAACGAGCCGGGCGAAATGGCAGAAGTCCCTTTACCAAATTCCGAAGTTAGGAAAATGACCATTTTCCCCTTTAAATATTTAAATGAATTAAATTGTAAATTTAAACACAACATTATTAAATATTACAAATACTAGGGTATTACATTCTCCCCTCTTGAAAAGAATTTCATCCCCGAAATTCCCAAAGTGCAAAGAATGTAATTTACACACTCTCTCACACTGTACTGTACATTATTCGTAATATATCCTAGCATCCAATATAATTATCATCCATCCAAGTTAAGCAATCATCCGCACAATAAAGAAAATAACTAAATCAAGCATCCATTGTAACGACCCCACCGCTATACCCATATTATTGAAGAACATTATAAATAATGTCGTCTAATAATACGGAGAATACGACTTGTTAAGGGCAACCCAATGTGAATATCACTTTAAATTAATACAGTTCAAAATAATAAACACATCGGTTTCTCAGAATCAAAATAGTATATCATATAAACAATAGTCACAGATCACAGGAGAATAATAAACATCATATACAAATACATGTAAGTCTACAAAGAAAATACTAGACTTGCATAATATACACCCAATACAAATCACTATCACAAATAAACATCTCATATACATAAATAAAAATCCCAAATGAGATAAACTAAAAAGTCAAATTTTTATCCCCTTGCTAGCACATCCATCCAAAAGCCAACTTGTCCTGTAACCTGAAAAGTCTTGGCCTGACCCGATCATTAAAATAACGCCCAGGTAATACTATCTCTAAATATCTAAAAGGGTGAGAACAAGATATAACACAAGAATAAATGACATATAGGTAAATCTTGATGTCTAAGATATAAGAAGTCACAAAACTAATTTAACTCGGAATTTATCTCAAGGTACAGAGTTATATATTTAGGTCATAAACACAGATTAGTCACAAAACATAGAATTACAGAATAAAGCACAATATTCCTAATAAAAAGAAACCAATTTCATATCGTGGGAAACAATAAATGTGGTATCAGTCGTACCGATCTGGTTCCAAGGATCAGGAATACAGAATCTCGACACGATCATAAGGATCGAGGAATATAGAATCTCGACACGATCACAAGGACCGGGGAAAACCAAATCTCGACCGATCAAGACGATCATGACAACCATGACTCAAAAACTCTAGATTATCCAATATTATATATATATGCATTGTAGAGAAATCCATGAGTATACCTCATAAGGATCTATCGGTCTCACCGAACACCAAAAGGTAGTAAACTCTATAGTGTCAAATACTATCACTTTTAGTAGTCACAAGAACTTAATCAAAGCGTCCCATATCGCCTAATGAAATTCAAGTGTTTACTAGAAGCTTGTAAATCTCACTCGTTACGGATACCACCGGAAAACCAAACTATATTTCCTAAAAGCAATCACAAGAACTTAACCAAGGCATCCCATGCTACCTTGTGAAATTCAAGTATTCGCTAATGGGTTAGTAAGTACCACACAAACATTATATTCAACGAGTTGTACAATATTCAATGAAGCATTACTCTGAGAGGATTTTAACCAATCGGTAACGCTAAATCGATTATTAGTACTTTCCATATTATAGAACTAAGGCTCTCAAAACATTTTTCTCTAATGATTTTAAAGTTGAGAAAGCAAATATTATAATTTTCCGTAAATTGCTTTATCATTTAACTTTGTATAAATATTCACTATTTGATAAAATTTTCCATAAATCCGAATTGTTCCAAATTTGCACTTATATATATACAGTTGTCTCAAATTTCCATAAAGTTACATTGTTCACGAACCATATTCTAAAACCATAATTACTCACTTTCCAAACCCATTTTGGTATTTAAACATTTGTTCAAAAACAACTTGAGTTTATATTTCCCAAACCATACTTAAAAATCCATAACCGTTTCTACTATAAATATTTATTATATATATAAATGCTTATTAAAGTCATTTATAAAAGGAAATTAGATTGTTTTGAAGACAAGTTTGAAATCAGCAATTAAGAATAAACTCACTTTTATGAATTTACCTATATTCAAATCACCTTTTTATCTTTATATAATAGATAGATATAATTTTATAGAATTCCAAATCATTGAATTAAAATAAACCAAAGTCCATAAACCACAAGAAAATTTGCTACTTCCAAAAATCCGAATTCATCATAATACCATAGAACAAGAGCTCAATATAAACCAGATCATTCAACAACCTAGAAATGCAAACGAAATCATTACAAAACAAAGCTCAAAACAATGCCAAGAGAGAGAGGAAAAAAATCAATGCACAACTAGACTCAACAGGATGACGGGCAAGATTGAATATCACCTGGAACTCACGTTCCAAGTGACGACTGGTCGACCGGTCAATGTCCATCGGTCGATTTGTGGGTAGCCTTGAACGTGCATTCTGGGCAATAATCTTCCACACCGTTGAAACTCCCCACTCTGGCAAACTCCTTCGATGATTTTAGGTCCTTTACTTGAAGTCTATACCCCAAATTACAACTTGCATGCATCTAATAATCTCTCTAGTTTATCTAGGAAATGGTATTTGAGTTTACTATCACGTTTCCTACAGGGTTTCAAACTCAGTTTATTGTAAAACATATAGAAAATTATTTCATCCAAAATCAATCAATTAAATCATAACAACTAATAATTCCAACATTCATGCAATTAGGGATAGGTCTTGTTAGCTTAACTCACCTTGTTTCTTGTAATTAGTAGCAATAGCACTTCAAAGCAGCCTAATTACAAATCAACAAACCTAAAACTGCGGTTAATCCCAACACAACAACTAGTACTCTAGTTACTTACTGTAAAAAAATACATGAAGTTATTAAGATGTATTTTAGTTTAAGATGTATACTTGAGATTATATGTTGTGAAAAAGACTTAACCTTACAATGAATTTGATCTAAATAAAGAACTTGATTTCTAGGTTTTGGATTTTAGGGAAGAAATAAGTTTTCTGAAGTTTTACTGTAACTTCTAGAAATGAGATAGGAATGAGAAAACGTACATAAAAACTTTTACTTCGAAATTTTCTCATTCTCTTTTTATTTCAATTGGGCTTTGAGCCTAAAAAATTTATTCACGCCAAAATAGAGTTAGTTACTTAATTATTCTAATTTACACTAATGAATGCTAACATTCATAAAACTTTACAAAATAAAATCATAGCCAAACTAATTAAATCATTCCATGAAAGCATTTAAACTCCAATAAAGATTTTTCAAATAAAATTTGTTAAACTCCAAAATAATCATTTATTTAAAATAAAAGATTTAACCCAACTAAATGTTTTTTCTAACTTAACTTTCAAAATTCTTTGATTTAATAATTTTAAAACATTTCACTCATTCTCAAAAAATAGAAAATGTCCTATTTAAATACTTTGCGAACTAAAAAGGATTAAAATCCCAATTCTCTATAAAAAATCAATTTTAGATTCTCTTTTGTTCAAAATTAAAAGATTCAAATCAACTAAATATTTCTCAATTTCAAAATGATTTGGAATTTATCATTCTAAAACAATTTATCTTTTCCCAAACTAATGATTTAATTTCTCCAATTTAAATCATTATTTACTTTATTTAATTAACTCAAAAAGTCCGAGCTTTTACAGTCTTCCCTTGTTAAAGAAATTGCGTCCTCACAATTTTCGATTTAGAGAAAAGTCTATAATAGAAACACAAATATTCAAAGTTTATTCTTTTAAATTTAACCAACACCATAAGAATAAAACAATGTTTTTACTTAACAATTAAATTTATAAAATTAATATATTCTCCTTCCTTATTCTCCAATTTGAAAATAAGTTTACCCAAATCTTTTATCTTAACTTCAAAATTTAAATTATTACTCCCAGTAAGTGTTTTACAAATTTTTACATTTTTCCAAAGAATATAATAGCTTCCTACGGTAATTTTTTATACCACATCTTATTTATAAAATCTAATTATAAAAATATAAGATTCCAATTTCCTTTTCAATTAATTTCTTATTTTGAACTTCCAAAATTTATCATCCATCTAAATCATAAAATGGTATACATAATAAATCAAAAAAGAAAAAATATCAGACACTATTCATCTTAGTATATATCTTAAAATAACATTCAAAATTTACAATTATCAAATAATATAATAACGTTGCGTTGCCATCTTTTAATAACAAATCGCTTTGTTAAATGGCTGCGATGTTGACTATGAAATCAACATTGCCTCGCCACTAGTCTTTGTTATTGTTAATGCTCGATGGCTGCATATATCATCTTATAATTTTCATTATAATTTTTCAAAACCACAATAATTTTTCAACATATTCATATATGTAGATAGATTTTCCCATTTAAATTTATTTTCTAAAATATTTTTTCCCAAAATATTTTCTCCTAAAATATTATACTTTCACAAATATAATATCAAGTTCCAAATCATTTACCTAATATTATTATCAAAACTCCAATTAATATTTATTTCCAAATACCATATATCCCATAATATTTCTATTTAAAATATTATTTATCCAAGATATTTGCTTTTAAAATTTATCACATTTGTATATTCATGTATACATACTTTTCCAAAATATATCTTTTCACTTCCAAAATTTATTACATGCACATGTAAATATATTTTTCAAAACATTTATTTCATTTTTAAAATAACATTCGATTTATTTAACATTTTATTTCCTACTTAAATATTATTTATAACCCATTCACAATTATTAATAATACTTAACATATATAACTCAAAATTATTGTGTTTGACTTTCTCATCAAAGCGTTTAGGAATCCCTAACGACACCGTGGCATCCCATGTCTCGACTAGAATTCATAAAACACTCAACGGGCAATTTAACATAATTTAATTCCAAAATTTATAAATCTCTATATTCTTATACAAAGGAAAATTTACTAATAGCAATTTAATAATGCAACCATTCATCCATGCATACAATATCCAATTAGACACACACACACAACTTACTAGTATGCTCAACGGAAATAGTCTATCAGTTTCTGCTGCGCAACTCTGATCACTAACAGATCAGAACACCACTACACATCACTTAACCTTTAAAACCATTTTATAACACTAATTTTCAAAATAGTTCAAAATTTTCAAAAATACGACCCAATGATTATTCCCATAATCATTTTATATTCCTATCCCTATATAGATAATTAATATAACTATCTACCACATACCCCAGGGACAGGACTCTAAGTCCCACTGGGCCTATTTCTATGATATTATATTTTATAATGTTCTGTACCTGGCTTTGATACCAAACTGTGATGACCCCACCACTATAACCATATTATTAAAGAATATTATAAATAATGTCGTCTAATAATATGGAGAATACGGCTTGTTAAGGGTGACCAAATGTGAATATCACTTTAAACCAACATTGACACGTCATACTTACCATTTTACTAATTATCAGAAATAAAATTTGACGTGATCAGTCCCAGTTTAAAATAATAAACATACCAGTTTCTCAAAATCAGAACAGTATATCATATAAAATTATGGTCACAGATCATAGCAGAATAATAAACATCATATACAATACATGTTGTAAGTCTAGAAAGAAAATACTAGACTCACATAATATACACCCAATACAAATCACTGTCACAAATATAATTCTCATATACATACACAAAAATCCCAAACAAGACAAACTAAAAAGTCAAATTGTTTTCTCTTTGCTAGTACATCCATCCAAAAGTCAACCTGTCCTGAGCCTGAAAAGTCTCGGCCTAACCTGAGCATTAAAATAACACCCATGTCGGGCTATCTCTAAATATCCAAAAGGGTGAGAACAAGATATAACAAAAGAATAAATGATATATAGGTAAATCTAGATGTCCAAGATATAACAAGTCATGAAATTAATTTAACTCAGAATTTATCTCAAAATATAGAGTTATATATTTAGGTCACAAATACAGATTAGTCACAAAACACAGAATTACAGAATAAAGCACAATATTTCTAACATAAAAAAACTAATTCCATACCATTACAAACAAACAAATGTGGTATCACTCGTACCGATATGATACTCAAAGATCAGGAACACAAAATCTTGACATGATCACAAGGATCGGGGAAAACAAAATGTTGACACGATCACAAGGATTGCGGAACATAGAATCTCGACACGATCATAAGGATCGAGGAACACAAATCTCACATGATCATAAGGATCGGGGAAAACCAAATCTCGACCGATCAAGACAATTGTGGCAACCATGACTCGAAAACTCTAGATTATCCAATATTATATATATATATATATATATATTGTAAAGAAATCCATGAGTATAGCTCTTAAGGATCTATCAGTCCAACCAAACACCAAAGGATAATAAACTCTAAAGTGCTAAATACTATCACTTTTAGTAATCATAAGAACTTAACCAAAGCATCCCATACCGCCTGGTGAAATTCAAGTATTTACTAGAAGCTAATAAGTCTCACTCGTTATAGATACCACCGGAAAACCTGAACTACATTCTCTTAAGGATCTATTGGTCCCACTGCACACCAAAAGAGAATACAACCCTAAAGTGTTAAATACTTCCTAAAAGCAATCACAAAAACTTAACCAAGGCATCCCATACTACCCGGTGAAATTCAAGTATTCGCTAATGGGCTAGTAAGTACCACTCAAACATTCTATTCAATGTGTTGTACAATATTCGATGTACTAGAGAGCATTTAAACCAATCGGCAACACTAAATCGATTATTCGTTCACCCCATATTATAGAACTAAGGCTCTCAATACATTTTTCTCTTTTGAGTTTAAAGTTGAAAAAGAAAATATTATGGTTTTCCATAAATTCCTTTATTATTGAACTTTAAATAAATATTTACTATCTGATAAAATTTTAAATAAATCCGAGTTGTTCCAAAGTTGCACTTATATGTATACATAGTTGTCTCAAATTTCCATAAAGTTAAATTGTTCACAAACCATATTCCAAAACCATAATTACCCATTTTCCAAACCCATTTTGGTGTATCTAAACATTTGTTTAAAAACAACTTAAATTTATATTTCCCAAACCATACTTAAAAATCCATAACCATTTCTACTAAAAATATTTATTATACATATATATAATTGCTTATTAAACTCTTGTATAAAAAGAAATTAGATTGTTTTGAAGACAAGTTTGAAATCAATAATTGAATAAACTCACTTTTATAAATTTACTTGTATTCAAATCACCTTTTTATCTTTATATAATAGATATATATAATTTGATAAAATTCCAAATCTTTGAATTATAATAAACCAAAGTCAATAAACCACAAGAGAATTTGCTACTTCCAAAAATTCGAATTCCTCGTAATACCATAGAATTAGAGCTCAATATAAACAAGATCATCAAAGTGGATTCAACAACCCGGAAATGCAAATGAAATCATCACAAAACAAAACTCAAAACAATGCCAAAAGAGAGCAAAACAATCCACACACCTGGACTCAACACGACGATGTGCAAGATTGAATATCACTAGGAACTTACATTCCAGGTGACGACCGGTCGACTGGTCATTGTCCACATTCGACCGATGGGTAGCCTAGAATGTGAGCTCTATGCGACAATCTTTTGCACCGTTGACACTCCCCACTCCGGCAACCCCCTCCGACGATTCTAGTCCTATACTTGAAGTATATACCCCTAATTACAACTTGCATGCATCCAATTATCTCTCTAGTTTATTTAAGAAATGATATTTGAGTTTACTATCAGGTTTCCTACAAGGTTTCAAACTCAGTTACTGTAAAACATACATACAATCATTTCATCCAAAATTAATCAATTAAATCATAACGACAAATAATTCCAACATTCAAGCAGATAGAGATAGGTCTTATGAGTTTAACTCACCTTGTTTCTTGCAACTAGTAGCAATAGCACTTCAAAGCAGCCTAATTACAAATCAACAAACCTAAAATTGCAATTAGTCCCACCACAACAACAAAAACTCTAGTTACTTACTGTAAAACAAATACATGATGTTATTAAGATGTATTTTAGTTTGAGATGTATACCCGAGATTATATGTTGTGAAAAAGACTCAACATTGCAATGAATTTGATCTAAATAAAAAATTGATTTCTAGGTTTGGGATTTTGGGGAAGAACTAAGTTTCATGAAGTTTTGCTGTAACTTTTAGAATTGGGCATTAGGCCTTAAAAATAATTCACTCCAAAATAGATTTAGTTACTTAGTTACTTTTTATTTCAATTGGGCATTGGGCCTTAAAAAATAATTCACTCCAAAATAGATTTAGTTACTTAATTACTCTAATTTACACTAATGAATGATAACATTCATAAAACTTTACAAAATACAATCATAGCCCAACTAATTAAATCAATCCATGAATGCATTTAAAATCCAATAATATTTTTCAAATAAAGTTTATTAAACTCCAAAATAATCTTTTATTTAAAATAAAAGATTTAACCCAACTAAATGTTTTGTTTTTAACTTAAATTTCTAAATTCTTTGATTTAATCATTTTAAAACATTTCATTCATTTTCTAAAAATTGAAAATCTCCAATTTAATTAATTTGAGAATTAAAATGAATTAAAATCCTAATTCTCTATAAAAAAATCTATCTTAGATTCTCTTTCATTCGAAAATAAAAGATTCAAATCAACTAAATATTTCTTAATTTCACAATGATTTAGAATTTATCATTCTAAAACAATTTATCTTTTACAAAAGACTACAAATCCAAACTAATGATTTAAATTCTCCTATTTAAATCAGTATTTACTTTATTTAATCAACTCAAAAAGTCTGGGCTGTTACATCCGTGCATAGCATACAAAATCTAAAATCAAATTCATAAAATAGGTGCATGTGTTCTGTTAGCATCTATAAATAAATAAAGTGGTGCTTGTGTACTTTTTGAAATATACCAATAACATAACATCAAATATGTATGCAGATGACATATTGTAATATATATATATATATGCAAATGTTTAACATTCGAGCCTTCTTATATGAATGAGATGATATGACATATAAAGCATGTATGCAAACATCCTATAGTGAGCATGAATTCTATATGTATGCACAACCAATCACATCAAAATAACATATGGTGAATCATACACAAGTGAATCATACACATTCTTTCCCTTTATAGCACCATCATTCGCCTTGTCACTAGCCTCAGGTCACCTTCCAGAACATAGGAGATACATGAGTCCAACCATTCTTTATTTATTTATATAGGCCCATTTGGGTCTAGGTTCAACCTATGCCCGCAGACGACCATCGGTGCACCGGTCCAAGCCCACTAGTGTACATATTTTTCTAAATTTCAGGATTTAGAAATTTTAGCATTTTGTTGTCATTCCCGCCTCCACCTCCACCTCCACCTGCCTCTGGTCATCTAATGCTATATCAAGGCCCTAACACTATGTTTTTGTGCTTTGTTTGATCATTAACTTCATCAATTTATGTGTAAACTCATCGAATTAACATATTTATATAAAAACCTAGTTTTAATTCACTGTTCATATCCCTCCCAATTCCCATTTGAATACGAGTTTATGTATTTAATTACGTTAGTCTACAGTATTATAGCTTACGTATCATCTTAGAGGATCAAAATTGCACCATATAAAGAAGAGAGCATGAGTTACTCACTGAAACACCAATTTCCATATAGATCCTCGCTGTCTAACTTGTTGTGTTTCCTCACTTCAAATTTTCTGCCTCTAACCAGTGCCAGCATGTAGCCTTGTCCTATAGCTTTGCGAAATAGGTTTTGATTCTTGGTTGGTTATGAGGAAGATGGAGGAAGAAGATATAAAATGGTCGGGGTAGTTTTTGAACCAAAATGGTACGTGATTAGTTTCTTAATAGAAGGAGGGAAAATGGTCCGGCTATATTCAAATTCAAATTCAAACCCTAACTCTTTGGCGCCCATTCAAATCAATGACATTTTGACTATAATTCCTCTATACAGACTTTAAACAAGGCAAACCGAGATACTGCACGAATTAGAAAAACGAGACTGTTGCAATGGCACTGGTCTCGCCATCAAATTCCAATGTTTGAAAATGAGTATTTTGCCCCTCCTTATTTTTAATATATTTAACTATTTAATTAATTTCAATTATTTTCACGCTATCACATTATTAATATTTATTTAAATTATTTATAAAATTTTCGGAGTATTACATACTTCTTGATAGAATTTCATCCTCGAAATTCCTAAGGAATGGAGAATATAATATAACGTTCACTCGTCAAACTTATATTAACCATGTCATAAATACAATATCCAATTTACACAAACAACATCATGTATAAAGTGATATAAGCAACATATAGATATGAACATCATCAACTTGTAGTTTCTAACCTTAAAGTGTATAAATGCAGCTAATGCATCCTATATGAGTGTGATAAGCTGACATATTAGGCAGATGCACAACATCCAAATATAAGCATATATAAATTTCTATATGAATGCAAATCAATCATACATAAAGTTCAACAATCAATCTACCTAAAGCATCCAAATCCTAATCCTAGAGTAATCTGACTAAAGAAATTAAATCAAAGTCAGGAAACGCACCAGAAAAGAGCTGAGGATGTGTAGACCTCATCTTCTCTTCAGGCTCTCACATGCTCTCTACCGGATCATTTCCTCACTACACTAACCAATTTCAGCGTCTCATTTCTAAGTCTTTTCACCCTATGCTCCATGATACGGGTTGGACCACAGGATGAAATCAGCTTAGACTCCAACTATATCTCCTCTAACTTACTAGGTGCAATTATGATCGTAGGATTGTGTATACATTTTTGCGAATGTGACACGTGAAACACACTATGACTCCCGCCATCTTCTCAGAAAACACCACTCTATACGCCACACTCCCTATCCTCTCAAATACTAGTAATATGATGACAAATCTGGGTGTCAACTTCCCTGAAATCTCGAATCTTACAACCTCTTGAACGGAGAAACTTTAACAAAAACCAAATCTCCCACTTCAAACTCCAAATCATTCCTTCTCTTATATGCGTATGAATTCTACCGATTCTATGCAGCTTTCATCCGCTTTTTTATAAGTTCCACCTTCTCTATAGTATCTCTAATTATCTATTGACCCATAATAATCTTATCTATAGACTCCCACCAACATGAAGGTGATTTACATGGCCTTCTGAATAATGCTTTAAATGGTGCCATACCTATAATAGCCTGGTAGCTATTATTATACATGAACTCCACTAAATTTAAATGTTCTTCCTGTTGAAATCCAAAAACTAGTATACAAGCCCTCGGCAAAAATTCCAACACCCTGTTCACTATCTCCATTTTTCCATTAGTTTGTGGGTGATATGCGGTGCTTAGGTTAAATTCCGTTCCCATCGCCTTCGGGTGACTCCTCTAGAATTCCCTCAAGAAAATGGATCCCGATCGCTCACTACAGTAGCTGGAACTCCATGTAGCCAGACCACTTCTTTAATATACTTCATTACTAAGGTCACTAGGGTTCTCGTACTCTTAACCAAGATAAAATGCATGCTCTTTGTAAGTTGATCCACCATAACCCATATGTTCTCGTTTCCTCTTCTACTTTGGGATAATCCATCCACAAAGACCATAGATACACACTCCCACTTCCACTATGGCATGTCTAATGGAAGTAATAACCCACTCGGGTTTTTCTATTTTTCCTTCACCCTTTAGCACATCATGCATTTCGCCACATACTCAGCTACATGTCTTTTCGTTTCTGGCCAATAGAATATCCTCTTCACATTCCGGTACATTTTATCTCCTCATTGATGAATAGTCATTTTAAAGCGAAGATATTCACACAAGACCTCCTCAATTAACTCCTTAAACCGTGGTACATATAGCCTTAAATCTCTACTCATAACCCTTCTGGTCCTTGGAGTAATGACCTAACTGACTCGATCATTCACCCTATCCTAACTATTCTAAAATATCTACTAACAATGCAACTTGCCCTTGACTTACTCTAACACGATCCATCAGCATGGGTGTGACCTCTATTTTTACTAATAATCTAGATGCACTTCGATTGAGGTTTGAAACAAACCCTGATATGAATTTCAAGATTTTGCATTTTAACAACATATCATTTACCTCTGCATGCTTCCTACTTAAAGAGTCTGCAACTACATTTCCTGTTCCAAAAGTATAAGAAATCCCAAAATCATATAATGATAAAAAATCCATTCACCACTAGTGTCTTAGATTTAGATCTTTTTAAGAAAACAAGTACTTGAGAGATTTATGTTTTGTAAATAATTCAAATCTCCTGTAAAACAAATAATTCCTTCATAACTTCAACGTAAATACATTAGCAGCCAACTCCAAGTCGTGCGTAAGATAATTCTTCTCGTGGTTCTTCAAATTCCAACTCGCATACGTTACCACTCTTCCTTTTATCATAATAACAACACCGGGACTAGTACCGCATGCATCGGTATATATGGTAAAAGATTTAGTACCATCTAGAACAACTAAAACTGGAGCACTTGTCAACAACTCCATTAGTCGAATAAACGCTACTATATACTCCGAATTCTGAGTATATATCAGATTCTTTGTGTTAAATGGGTCAGAGGTGTTGATATCTTCATAAAATCTTAATAACTTCCAATAAAATCCAGCTAAACCCAAAAATCTATAGACTTATGAAGCGTTCTTCGGTGTTTTCCAATCCCTAACAGCAGCTACTTTCCCTGGGTCTATAGCGAATCCATTCGTTGTACATGACTAAGGAAACGAACTTCATTTCTCCAGAAGCGACATTTAGAAATTTTAGCTTTAAACTAATTACTTCTCAAGACATACATCACTTCCCTCATATAAACCTCGTGCTCTGTCTTACTCCTGAAATAAATAAGAATATCATCCATAAAGACCACAACAAACCAATTCAATTGCTCCCGCAAAACTCTACTCATCAAATCCATAAAATAAGCTAGAGCATTCATTAGTCCTAATGGAATGACCAATCACTCAAACAATCCATCAGGTGTATGAAAAGAGGTTTGTTGGATACTATCTTCAGGCACTTGCAACTGGTGAAACCCAATTGCAAAATCAAGCTGTTAGAAAACCTTTGCCCCGACTAGCTGAACGAAGAGGTCGTTAATGCGAGGCAATGGATATCGGTTTTTCTTCATCAGCTTATTCAATTCTCGATAATCGATGCATAACCTAAGGAAATCGTCTGCTTTAGTAGCAAAAATGACAGGAGTTCCCTATTGTGAGGTACTTTTTTGAATAAAGCTTTCTTGCCACAATTCTAAAACTTTCTTATCCAATTCTCTTCTCTTCCTCGGATATATATGCCTAAGAGGCATCATAATCGGCCTTGCATCTTTCTCGAGATCAATAAGAAATTTGAGTTCTCTTTGGGAAGGGCGATTGGAAACTTCTTTGAATACATCGGGATAGTCTTTCACTATGAGTATACACGATAGCTCTTCCTTTGATTGGCTGAGTGAATACAAACATGTATCTAAAGTAGAAGTATCGCCTCATAACATTAATTCAAATCAAGTCCACCACCCTTCCTCCATTAAAATATCCTCCTGTCACAATCTAATACTACCATATATCAAGACATAAAATTCTTCTCAAAATCAACCCATACACCGAAAAGTTTAGTGCATATGTGTCACAAAAGAACTCCACACCATGGATGTGAAATTTTAAATTATGACATAACATTGATAAATTGGTCGATCCCTCCATAGGAATTGACACCGTAATAGATCCATGCACAAGATCGGGTTTAAGAGCTAAACTATTGGTTAATGTACTTGATATAAATGAATGAGATGCACCGGTATCAAATAGAGTATGAATGGAAGAATCAGATAAAGTCAACACACATTCCATCATAATATGGTTTCCTTTCTTATAAGCTGACGGTAGTGCCTTACTACAAGTTGGAACAACATCGAGAGCACATGCCTTCACAATCTGACCTTCACCATTCAAAGCTGGGCAATCTTTCTTCATGTGTTCAAATTGATCATAATTACAACACTTTAACTTCTTATGAGCTGGGGCTGCCTTATAATCCTTAGCTATGTGTTCCACTTGGCTGTAATTATAACATCTGCCTTTAGAGAGATCCATCTTACACAATTCTTGGCCATGGGTTCCACTTTCTAACTTCAATTACAAGTAATCACCTGCTTTTTGACTTGCCCTCCTTGTGTACATTTCCTTTGTGCTTACCCAGTTGACGTCCCTCCACTTCCTTATTCTGATCCTTAGTCATATTTCCATTTAAAGAATTTAATAATGCTGCTTATACTAATCCCTCAAACATCGCTCTATACGGTATCTAATTCAATGCCAACTCTCTTAAAGGTGAACTCAAACTCTTTACAAACTTTAATGACTTCTTTTCTAGAGTATTCACTAATTCAAATTCAAATAGGGCCAACTCATTAAACCGACCGACATACTCCTCTACTGTCATTTCTCCCTACTTTAGATGAACAAAATTTTCCAATAGTACATCCTTCTTAACATCAAAAATAAACTTCATCTCAAATCTTGACTTGAACATCCTCCATGTAATAGTATTCTCACCCACTTCAACTATTACTGCTTCCCACCAGCAAGCTGCTTCACCATTCAAATGCCAAGTTGCTAACTGTCACTTAATACCATCACTAAATCCAAATAGGTTGAAAATATTTTAACAATCATTAAACCATGCCCGAGTCATCGAGTACGGTTTCGTCTCGGGAAATGGCTTCCTACCATGGCTGGAGAAATCCTAACATAACTTAGGGAAAGTCGACAGTTGGTGGTGCTAGGGCTAGAATCACACCTTCATTGGCAGTGGTATTGTTGGCTAGGGGTTTGGTACTAGCTTTGCTCATTGCCTGAAGGTAACGTCAAGAACCATACTGGAATATTTAAAATAGGAATGTCAAGTACATCAATACTGGTGTTAGTCCCTGCCCTAGTTTCTATCCCACTGGCATTGGATACATTAGTCTCTGTTCTAGTTTAGACTGAATTACTCATTTCAGTTATCTGTAAAAGTGGGATTTGTTAGCAACTTCCTAATAAATAGTAAATAAAACTGGAACAGTAAATGAGTATGTGCATATGTACTTTGAATTCCTATCTATATATTATATATATAATAGATTATACAAATACATTCCCTCAATACATTCCTAATTCTTATTCTAGTTCCTAACCAAAGCTTTGATACCAAATGTAAAAACCCAAACTCTCGAACCCTAGGTCCAATGCCTTTAAATGACACTGATACCTGAGAACTGAAACGATGAGTCATTGGGGTTTTAGGTAAAATAAACATACAACAACACAAGTAGGTATTGATATCAATACAAACTATACTATCTAATAACTACTTTAAAAGTTTCACACCAGAAGGAAATAAAATATAATACATGAAAAATATCATAGTCACATCACCATAATATGTCTAAATGTCAAATACATATATCTGAATATTACAAGTACAACCTAATCCATATATAGAGTCAAATCCAGGTACAAAACCGATATACATCATAAATACAATACATAATCATATCTCCAACTTCGATAGCAACTCGTCAATAGACTCCATCAACCTAGATACACACATACATCTATATATATATATATCAACTGATAGATGTAATACTTGTAAAAGAATGGCGACCACATCTAGCGTTCCCGAAACCCTAGCAACTGAATTAGAAGATGATGATGGAGATGGATGGAAGGAAGGAGGTTAAGAGGAAGGGGAAAGAGAAGCAATCATTTGTGGAAGCTCAAAAGAAAAACCCTAGGCAACCAGCCCAAAACCCTAAATCATGGGTCGAAGCATTAGGAAATAAGATTAAAATGAAAGGTAAAGTGGATTTCTTTGAACCTCAATGGATGGTAAAGAATTATATCAACTAATAGACGAGGAGGATTATGGTGAATCCAAAAGTATTGGAAAAACTCGATCTATGTTTACATGGTAGGTAAAGGGCCTTGCTATGTGTATTTTAATGCTTACATTGAAAGGGTTTGGAACCCCAAAGGCACTTGGGATATTTTCCCGCGGGATAATGGGTTCTACTTAATCAGGTCTGAACAAGAAGGTGATTACTATAGGATTCTCAAAGGGGGTCCATGGTTTATGGACAGTAAATTGATTTTTATGCATAATTGGGAAGCAGATTTCAATTTTGAACGTGCAACGCTAACAACCTACCCAGTTTGGATAAAACTCAACAATCTAAACCTTGCCTTATGGAACATGACATGTATGAGTAAACTATCAAGTCTAGTGGGCAAGCCCTTGGATATTGATGAAAATACCAAGCATGATAAAAGAATCTAATATGCCCATGTATTAGTGGAAATTAATGCTAGTTCTGAACTTCCAAAAATAGTTAAAGCCATTGATAAACAGGGAAATGTCTATGTGCAGGAAGTAGAGTATGAATTTGTACCTCCCCGGTGTAGTGAGTGTAAGTACTTTGGTCATATAATCAACATTGTAACATTTACATAGAGAAACCAACACAGATTTGGGTGGAAAAGACAAAAAACATCACCCTAAAAACAACCGCACAAGATCATCCTGGGACTAGTGGTTCAAAAAATGAAGCATCAACAAAAAATAACATACAAGATGCTGCAGTTAATGATTTCCCCCTACCATATAAACACCCTACAGCTAGTGAAATGGGTTCTGGATCAGAGCCAACAGTTCCTCCAATTCCGGATCAGAAAGCAGAGGGTCCCCCTCCTACGGCAGATCATTCACCAATTGCTAAATCCCCTTGAGATCATTCCCCAACTATTGAACCTCCTGATGACAATATTGAGAAGGATGAGGAGGTGCTGCCTGAATCTCTAATGGAAATCCATTAGTTGAATATTCACTTGGAAACATCTGAAGAAGAATACGAAGAGGAAGAAAACATTAATGTTTATACAGAAGTGAATGTGGATTATGATAAACAATTCGCATCAAAAGTGGGGAGGACTATTGATAAATTAGTTAAGATAGGTTCTGCTCCTATGAATAGGAGCAATCTATCAAACATTAATGTCTATTATTTGTTGGAATGTGAGAGGTCTTAACAATGACATACATCAGTTAGACCTCCACAATATAATGGCCAAATACAGGCCATCTATTATTGCCATGCTAGAAAATAAATTTACTGAACATAATATAGATATGTTTAAAAACCATCTGAGGGATCATTGGAGCTTAACTCATAATAGCACAAATCAGGTTAAGGATAGAATCTTGATTCTATGGCAAAACAATATTTGGGTTGGTATAGTTGTCAATAAGGATGATCAACAAGTGTCGATGCATGTCAAAATTATAGGTGGGCTAGATATCATTATCACTTTTGTTTATGCTAGAAATCTTACTTTAGAATGAACTAACCTATGAAAGCAACTTAATACAAATTCTAAACTTATTACCCAACCTTGGTTGGTTATGGGGGATTTCAATGCAGTGCTTAGTACAAGTGAAAAGAAAGGAGGAATTACATTGAAGCTTTCCCAAGTGGAAGAATTCAACAATTTTGTGCTTGCTAGTGGATTGGTAGAGGCATTCCATTCTGGCCTGAAATACACATGGTGAATTGGTGAGGCAAAGAAGATTACTGCAAGACTGGATAGAGCATTAGGAAATGCAGAATTATTCAATGCAAGTCCTGATATAAAAATACTTGTGCTTCCTAGTTCTACAAGTGATCACAATCCCATCCTCATTCAATTTAACAATGATGCAAACATACCAAAGGGCAAACCTTTTAGATATGCTAACTATTGGCATATGTTAGAGGGTTATAATGAGGTAGTGGATTTTAATGCTATACACATTCCCCAAGGAACACAGATGTATAAGTATGTCATGCTGGTTAAAAAGATGAAAAATTGACTGAAGGAGTGGAATCAGATAAGACGAAAGCATAATGATGAAGTTACAAAAATTCAAAGCCAACTAGAGGCTACTCAACTACAACTGGATGATGACCCTCTACATGAAGGACTTAATGAAGACTTTTACTCCCTTCAAAAGAAGCTTAAAGATGAACTTAAAAAGCAAGTTGTAGATCTTAAACAAAAGGCTAAAGAAAAATTGCTTCTATAAGGAGATGAATGCAATAAAGTTTTTTAAACTAAAATGTCACAAAGGCATCATCATAATAATCTGCTTAACTGTCTTAATGAACATAAGAATGCTTCTTAAAACATAAAAGAAATAGAGGATAAAGCAGTTGCATACTTCTCTGGATTATACAATGGAGAATATGAGCAAAACTTACCAGCAATTTAGAGTAGAAGGAAAATTTCCAAGGAGGGATGTGCCATGATGACAGCTAGGATTCAGGAAGGAGAACTGAAGAGAGCCACTTTCTCCATTCACAATGATTCTAGTCCGGGCCCTGGTGGAATGAGGGCATCTTTCTTCAAAGTGAACTGGATACACCTAAAAGATCAGATGTTAAGAGCCTATCAAGAAGCATTTGATACTGGTGAGTTCATTCAGGAAATTAATCACACTTTTATCTCACTTATCCCTAAGGTTAAAAAACCAGAAAGAATTGAAGAATATAGGCCAATTACTTGTTGTAATGTCACTTAAAAAATCCTAAGTAAAATTATATGCATGAGATTAAAAAAGGTGCTTCCAGATTTGATTTCTCAATGTCAAAGTGCTTTTATTAAAGGTCGGTTTATCTCAGAAAACTCTCTAATGGCCCATGAACTAATCAGAGACTTCAATAAACATGGAGCAGACAAAATGTGCATAAAAGTTGATTTGCATAAAGCATATGATAAAGTAAACATAAAATTTATCATTCATATGCTAAGATCTATGGGAATTGCAAACAAACTACTAAGGCTAATAGGCCACTGTCTAAATTCACCCACATTCTCTATACTTATCAATGGAATTCCCAAAGGTTACATTCATAGCAATAGAGGGATTAGACAGGGAGATCCTCCATCCCCCTACTTATTTGTTGGGGGCAATGGAGTGGTTTTCCCTACAAATGGAAATACCATATTTTCAAAATAAAATCAGCCCAGTTTACAGGTTACAACCTACAATGTCCCACCTCATATATGCTGATGATCTCATTATTGTGACAAAGGCTAGTTTAACTGCCGTTGACAGAATCAAAGAAATATTTAAAGAATTGGAAATAACAGCAAGACTGAAACTTAATGAATCTAAGACAAAATGCTATTTCAACAAGTTCTATAGAAAAAAAAATCTGCTAAGTAGAATTGGTGTTGCAGAGGGTTCTCTCCCTGTCAAATATTTGGGTGTTCCTTTATCAAACATTACTATTCTTGATGTTGAATGTGGGAAATTTGTGGATATTATAAGAGAGAAATTCCAGGGATGGAGATCGAAACTTCTATCGTTTTCTGAAAGGGTAGAATTAGTTCACACGGTTATTACTTCGAAGGTTAGATTTTAGTTGTAGACATTTCAAATACCAGATTGTTCTATTGAAAAAATAAATGCATTTTGTGCTAATTTCATTTGGAGAGGAAGATTACATAAAGTCAGTTATAAAGACTTGTGCAAACCTAAAAAAGAAGGAGGAGTGGGAGTTAAAAATCTATTTGAACTAAAAAGAATTTATGGAATGAAATTGGCTTGGAAAATACTGGTTTCAAATAATCTGTGGGCTTGGTGGATGAGAGCTAGATACTTGAAATACAATTTCTCGTCTATTAAAATAGATTATAGTGCTTCTGTAACTTGGAAGAATATTCTGAAACTTAGAGACGATCTAAAACTTTTAATTGAAAGACACATTGCTAATAGTTAAAGCACTGATCTTTGGAAGGACCTATGGCTCAAAAGTAAAAGCCTTATAGACAGATTGGGATGGGAAGGGTATTCTTCTTATGTTACCCCTTCATGTAGAGTGGCTAGTATTATCAATGAAACAAAATGCTATTGTGAGAAACAAATTATTACAAGGAATTTTAAACAGGAAATACAAGAAATTCCTATACACAGAGACAAGACAGAAGATACATGGGCTTGGAAAAGTTTAACAAATGGTCGGTTTAAACTTCACAATGGATGGGAATACATCAGGGGAAAATTCCGTATTGTACCTTGGCACCAACTGGTATGAAGTAGATCAAATAATCCTAAAATAGCCCATACCTTATACAAAGCATTGTTGAACAAACTACCTACCAAAGATCGACTACATAACTGGGGGATTCTAGAAGACACGAATTGTAATTTATGCTATTCTCAAAGAAGAAAGTCATGAACACCTATTCTTCGACTGCTCTTTTAGTAAAAGAATCTGGAGCGTCCAGAAACTTAGATGTATTCAAACAGACAAAGTAAATTCTTTAAAGGAGGAGGTGGAATACCTGAACGAGCGGAGCCACATGTCGAATAGGAACTGACTAAAATCAGCCTCACAACCACCATTTGGCACCTCTTGAGAGAGCGCAACAACCAGGCTTTTAACAACAAAAAGAGGGAAGTTTTGTCACTAACCGTTCAAATTGATCGAGATACTAGTATCATAATCGGCAGAATTGCTAGAAGGAACTCACCTGCTTAACGACACAAGAAGCACAACCACTGGAGAGGATAAGCTGGACGGCAGCGAGCGGAGAAGATCAACTAAGGAACTGGGAGCTGCCATAGCTGATTTCTGAGCCCTAAAAGAGGAATGTTTGAGTTTAAAGCTTGCTTTCCGTATAAAGTGTTCAGTTGTATTTATTCGATCTGTAATTTCAGATGTTAGTGTATTGGGCCGCAAAACCCATTTGAGTTTGAAATAAAATTAATCGATTTTCAATATATATATATATAATATAGGACCGGGTCAGACATAAGCTTGGAGAGTAAAACATATTTGTTCCACATATACTAAAAAATTAATATTATAAAATGATATGAGTCTATCGCTCGATAATCGCACGTTCCATCGCCATGTCATACCTAATTTTCATATTCGTCTATCCATATCATATCTTATCTATGTGGACTCACTTCCCTAAACGTGCCTTGTGTGCTATAGAGTTGCATATTGTCCATCACCATGTCGATCGCATATAGAAATCATGCCCTAGACTAGCCTCATGCCCTACAGGGTCACCTGTTGTTCTCGTGCTACATAATTGTATTCATGCCCTAGACTACTCTCATGCCTTAAAGGGTCGCTTAACATCCACGCCTTCCTACTAGTCTACTGTATCACTATAAGGGAGAAAATCGTCATGCCTGGAACACCTACTTGTGTCATAGGACCGCATTCGTATCTGCATCCATATCGATATCCATATTAGTATCTTAGGTCTTCTTGATTGCGTCATAGGCTCTTCCCGTTCAAATCACCATCGTATCACAATAATATATATAAATATATATATATGTGTGTGTATGTGTATATATATATATATATGTATGTATATATATAATCACTTAAATTAGCAACCAATCATCACACACATTAGTTCATTTCATAGTACCGTCATTTGCCTCGCCACTACCCTAAGTTCAACTTCAAGAACATAAGAGAAACAAGAGTCGAATCGTTTCTTATTTATTTATGTAGGCCCTTTTCGGTCCAGGTTCAACCTTAGCTCAGAAACGACCACCTGTGCACCCTATCGGTGGACTGGTGTATGTATTTTTCTAAAGTTTCAGGAATTCTAGCATTTCTTCGTTGTTTCCATCTTTGGCCGGCTCTGTTCTACGTTTGGTCATATGAGTACTTACCAAAGCCCTAACACTATGTTTCTAAGTCTAGTTTGATCATTAACTTCATCAATTTAAGTGTAAATTCATCAAATTAACATATATATAAACCTAGTTTTAATTCACCGTACATATACAAATCCCTCCTATTTCCCATTTGAATCTGGGTTTATGTGTTTAATTATGTTATTATGTAGTATTATAGCCTACATATCATCTTAGAGGATCATGATTGGATTATATGAAGAAGAGAGCATGAATCACTCATCGAAACACCTATTTCTATCCAGATCCTCGCTGTTCAGCCTACTACATCTCCTCATTTTAGATTTTCAAACTTCAATCACTATTGGTACCTAGCCTTGTTCGATAGCTTTGCAGCGCTTTTGGTATTGTTCAATTTGTGGATTTTTGAGAGAGATAATATGTTTTGATTCTTGGTTGGTTATGAGGAAGATGGAGGAAAAAGAAAGAAAATGATAAGGGTAGTTTCTAAATGAAATGGTACGTGATTAGTTTCTTAATAGAAGGATGGAAAATAGTTTGCCTATTTTCAATTCAAATTCGAACCCTAATTTTTTTGGCGTCCGTTCAACTCAACGACGTTTTCGACCATAATTCCTCCATACAGACTTCAGACAAGGCAAACCATGATACTACATGAATCAAAAAACGAGACGGTTGCAATGGCGCTGGTCTTGTCCTAAATCTCCAACGTCTAAAAATGACCATTTTGCTTCTCCTTATTTATAATTTGTTTAATTAATTCATCCATTTCAATTATTTTCATATCATCATACTATTAACATTTATTTAAGTTATTTATTAAATTTTCGGGGTGTTACAGATTGACCTGAGTATTACATAAATAACAAACGGGTTAGATTATGTCTAGAATGTGGATGACAATATATAATAACAAAAGGCTTGATATAATTAAGTGTAACTCATAGTGATATATAAACAACCTAAATATAACATCACATCTCTAACCATGCACATATCTTCATCAATAACAAAGTAACATCGAGTAACACATCAAATGGCATATAATCGAGCAGGTGAAGCAACACAAAACCCAACATAACAACATATAAATATCATCCAGTACTGCATAGCGTATGCTCAGCAAAGCCAAGATTATCTCTCAGATAATCATATAGTAAACATGCCCAAGATCCATCATACTCAACATATAAAGCAACAATCAAATAAGAATCTAGGTCAAACACAAGGAAAACATGCACTCAACAGCCTGGTTTTCTCTCAAACGACCATTTATTAGGTAAGACGAGGTCAAACTAATTCATGAACTCTCGGTCTCATAAATCCACACACTAGCTCTCAGCCATACATAATAATAATAGTGCCATAGAGTTGTTATCTTAGTACCGTATGAACACTATAACCAGACGAGACAGATAGCTCTCAGCCTTCTTTAGGAGCCTCCCTCACACGCTCTCAGTGCTTCTCCTACAGTCTTTAGTTAACTCAATAGCCATCGTGACCCAATATCAATAAGGTGCAAGTCTGTTATGCAATGGTCACAACCCTACACATTCCTCTATTAGTGACAGATTGCTGGCCTATTTGACATGGGGGCAGTGGGTGTAACGACCCGTTATTTTGGACCATTCAAATCGACAATAATCCACACATGTCTGACTTGAATAGTTCAAAATATCAGATTGTTAATTTAAATTTGGCAAAACTCAGCATATGCATTAAATAAATCAATCACAGAATCACAGACACAGAGTAATATAATAATACGCAGCGGAATAGATAAAATAGTAGTTCATGAAGCTACTATATAAACATCAGAGTTAGAAATAAAATACAATAGAATATCTCAAATACATTGAAGTCTTCAATATAGCAGATGACTTTTCTGAACAAATCAACTAGAAGAGCTGAAAGCTGAGGCGATAGTTGGATCTCCAAAGGAAGCTCCAAACTCCAAAGGTGAGTCTCAAATGCTGTATCACTCGGTCTGACCCGAGCGTAAAGCAAAACACAAAACACTCGAGTCAGGATTAACATTCTTATATCAATAAATCCAACTCAAGTGAAATATCAACTGAAATACAAGTAACTTAAAGGATGTTTGGGATAACCATCCTATAAGGATCTGTAGAACTATCTACAAGGTGGGGATATACACTACGACACCGTGGTCATTTTAAATTTATTTACATCAAAATCACAATATCATTTTCATTCAATCTATCTATTTTCCAAAATAGTGTATGTTCATTAAATAATTTATAAAGTAAAGTATTTATAATTTCCTCAAGCCTCACAAATCGATTCAAATTAACTCAAATTCCAAATTCAAATTTATTCAAAGCTCAATTCATAAATTCAATTCAGTTCTAAATATACCATTTAAATTTTCAATATATTTCAAAGCTTTAATATTCAACATTTCAAAGTTAAATTTAACAGTTTCATATAGCACTTGATTTAACTCTTGATTTAACTTTATTATTATTTAATTAGGGAATATTCACTTAATAAATTCAATATCATTTAACTAGCCTTAAATTACATTTTTACTAAATATTTCCTTAAACTTTATTTAAACAAGAAATATTCATTAGATTACTTATAAATCAAACTCAAGTTATAAATCATATCTTACATCTCAATTTCAATAAGTTTCAAATCGGTTTAATTAAATAAAATTCTTTATTGAATACAATTTCAACTAAATTCAAATTATCTTTCTAACCTTAACTTATTCAAATTATTACCAAAATCTATTTTGAAATATAATTTAAATACTCAACATATTATATGTATTTAAATCAATCATTCCCATTTATATATAATAATTTAAGGCTCAACACTTATTAAAACCAAATATTCTTTCCAAAACCATAGAATTCATTTTTAAAATATTTATATATATGGACCAACGGTGTCTGTATATATATTTATCATATGGTTAAGTGATACAGACATTTATCATTTCAATCCGAAATTTAAATATATACGGGTAGATATCATTTCGACCCGTAATCCCAATTTCAATTCAAATGAAAATCGCTTGGGTTTATCATTTCAACCCATAACGAAATTCTCCTATTCTCAAGTCTGTTCGGGTATGTATCATTTCAACCCATAGTGAATTCTATACTAACAGGGAACTTGCAGAGTGATAACAGATAATATAAAATACAACAACAGGCATATATCATCAAATAACAATATAATAAGAACAACAGGATATGGTGTCATATCCCACAGGTGAACAGTTACAGATAACAACATATATAACAACTTAAATAACCACAGCAACATATTTCAATTGTCGTTTCAATTGAAATCAAATTTAATAAATAAAAGAACGTTAATCGTGAGTGATTGCTCACCTTTCGAGGCTAGAGAATACAGAAGGTGCCACGGATACGCACACTGATACAGACACTGAAATTTGAATTGCGAATCCAAGCAAAGCAAAAATCGGCACGAATTTAACGATCAAAGTTGATAAATAGGAATTGATGAAATCAAAGCAGAATTAGATTGATGATGATAAATTTGAAAGAAGAGTATATTATATTATTATTTTATTACTTTCTTTCAAAAACCAATGTTTAAATCAAGACACATATTTTAAGATAAAATATATGTACATTTGAAAATGAATATAACTTTTAAAACCCATACACTTGAAAAATCAAAATCTATATTATTAAAATCAAAATACAAAAAAAAAAATCAAAATCTGTTAGGCATCTTGAAATCAAAGCGCCTATAGATATAATGTATGATAAGCCACATATATTGGCAGACATATGGTTTGAGCTGAAGGAAATGCATGTAGGTTAACAATATGTATAAATATATATGTAGACACGCCATATGGTTGCAACTATATACTATGCAGACAATTAATATATATGTAAACACACTACATAACTACAACTCTATACCATTATCTTATATATACATATCTATTATTTTACACATACAACACTTCTCTTAAATCTAATATACTGCAACATACAATATACTATGTGTAACGACCCGTAAATTTCAACTGTTTTAATAACGTAATTTTGTGAAATTTTAAACGATAAAATTTTGAAATAAAAATTTAATATTTGAAATGCGTTTAGTTAAACATAGCAACTGGTAAATTTTCGTCCGAAAATATGAAAGTTTATTTCGCGCGTAAATTCACTTCAATTTAATTAGTTAAAAAGCGATGAAAATAAAATATTTCCGAAACCTAAATATTTTACATAGGAAAATTCTAAACCATCTTCTGAGCAAAATGTCAGTTTGTCATTTTTCCAAATTCGGACATCTTCGGCTCCGTCGATCTTAATCTTCCGCGTTTTTCATGCATTTTCCGTTATTATAAAATTCGAATTTGTAAAATTCAATCGTTCTACCGATATCAGTATATTGTTTTGATCGTCTCATCGTGCTGATCTCTGTGGTATATTCGTTTTGAGTTTTAAGGTCCGATGCACGATGGAAACGTTAACGACGGTCTGTTGTAACGGTACCACTTTCCTTTGGTCTTCAAAATTCAAACGTGTACCCCAAGCAAATAATAAATTGCTTTAAATTTTCTTTTATTACCTGAATCGACAGTTGGCCTTCAATATCCTAGCTTAAAATCTGTGCGCTGGTTCTGTTATTTCATTTGTGAGAGTAAATAATATGATATAAATTACTTTCTACTTTTGACCTGTTAACTATTCATATTCATTTATGAAGACTTTACTTGGAAATCACATTTCAACGCATGTCTGTTCATTTGGCTCGGTGACATATTTCTTTTGAAGGCCTGCTCATCTACCCTTCTTTGATTATTATGATATAATAAAATACCCAAGTGTGTATTTACATCAGACATGCAAAAGTCTATTCGTGACATGCTTGCTTTTTCCTCCTTCCCCATCGAAGCTATGGCCGCTCGTTCCTCCTCTGTCTTTCCCATTTCCATCACACGGCAGCCAACACACCCCCACGTGATCCACCTCTACCCATAAGCAGCCACCCAGGCGAGCCACTCCGCTCATCTCCTCCTTGTGCTCCGTCCGAGCCAAGCATGGCTGCTGCCATCATCCACCTTCTGTTCTCTGCTACATTCGTCGCTGAGGATTCGTTCTGGTTCGCAGAGGCTTCAAATCAATGTACCGCACCATCTTACATGATCCCATCGTCTGTGGCTTTAACCCTTCCATTGTTCGATAGAAATTTGGAACTGCTGTTATTGGTCATCGGGTAACAATTCGAACTTGCAATTTATTATTTTCTTTACTATAATCAAATATGTTGTATTACAAATATGTTGTTCGTATTTTGCATCGTTAATTTTGTACCGATATTCAAAGACTATTATCTAAAAAAAAAGTTAGTTTAGTTTTATATATATATGCGCGGAAAGGTATTGTTAATAAGGTATGTTATATATATAGGTTATCTAGTTTATACGTGTTATATGGTTTAAGTGAAGTGAAATTTTTATATGTCAGTATATATATTAGTTGAGTCTCCTAAAGTACGAAATTTAGAAATGCTATTATATAGCTATAAGTCTGTCACATTCCATGATATAAGTCGCAGTTATATTTATTTTAAAACATTGATTTTAAAGATATAAAGTTATGTGTATATTGATTTGTTCGTTCATTTTGAATTTTATTATATAAAGGTCTCATTTGATTTTTACTATAGTGTTAAATCCCGACGTGTTTATTTGTATAAAAACTATGTATATATATATATATTGATACTTTGACCGTTAAAAATATATAAAGGATTTTAAATATAATATATATGTTTGAACCTTAGTATATATAGGTTTATTTCCATAGTTGAGAAACTGTTTGATTTTGGTAGTGACTTTTAAAATACGATATATAGAATTGTGAATTTTAATAGGAGTTTTAAAATTAAACGTTGGTTTTAATAAATTAATAATGATATTATGATTTCTGTCTCTATCAAACTGATTGATTTTTCTCATCGATTTCTATTTATCAGCTTCGTCGTCAAATTCGTGTCAATCTTTCGTTCCTTTGAAATTCGTGTCTGGATTCGTAGCTCACTTCCTTGTCAAATTCTCCTCGAAAGGTGAGCACTCACTCACGATTAACGTTCTTTTATTTATTAAATTTGATTTCAATTGAAACGACAACTGAAATATGCTGTTGTTTGATATTTACTCTGTTATTACCTGTATTAGTTCACCTGTGACATCTGACACCATTATCTGTTAATTATTTATGCGATGATAATACAGTTTGGCTGATAATTGATTGATTGTTGATGTTTATATTGGACGTTAAATTGTTAATGTGAAAATGATAAATAGTATGAAATTGAACTTGGTATAGGATAATTAAATGTTAAATTTGATTTAATGACATTGTATAATATGACCCCTTAACTGTTAAATTTATTGACACGTAGGATTTGTTTAATTACATCTTGAACCACTGAATGTATGTTGTTAAATTGATGATAGATGAAATTGTAATAGATGACAAGTGAAAACCGTAATGTAATAATCTTTAATCTGCATGAAATGATAGTGTAGATTCTAGAAATAATTATATTAATTCGTACAAATAACAATGCGAATTAATACGGTTATTTCGGGATTATTTGAATTGATTATTGGATTGATATTGATTGTTGTTATTGCTTGTTTATTTACTTTGACACCATCCCAGTTATCACTGTAACATCCCGAAAATTTTCGACTTTCGAAAATTCAACATCGATACTCACTTTATCGACTGCTGAGCAATCGATTGCCGGAAACCCGAAAAGTTATGGTTTTAAGAAAGAAGAAAAAGGTAGAAGAAGAAGATAGAACAAGAGCAGAAACAGAAACAGAAAACAGTATCAGAATCTCACATATCGCAGCGGAACAATATATAATAGATAAACACTAGTCTTTTAAACAAAGAACTATATCAGTTTATACATACATCAATCAGAATCAATATACAACAATGGACAGTTTTATAAACTTGTCCTCATACAGAATACACAGCGGAATAAATACTATCAGATACAAATACTACGTCTCGCCATCCAGCTTATCTCCAAAGCTCCAGAATATCCAGAATATCCTGATAATATAACTCTAGGCTGCCCGTGTGGAAATTGGTGGGCACCCAGAGTTTAGAAGGGAAACAATAAACTCCGAGTCAGTCATGGTGACTGGTGTGAGATCGTAAAACAGTTATCTTTAAGATAAACAGAGGAATATTTTTAAAGTCAATTCGAAATGCTTTTGGAAAATGAAACTACCATAAGACCTCCCGCCACACACACAATGCAAACGCAGAATTGGAGGAGATTTCTTCTTATGATAGTCAAAGATGCTTACTACGCAAAATCAAATCATTTTTGATATTATTATTAGTGCATAGTGTAGAAAACATTTCGAAAGTATAATATTAATCTTAGCCAACATACGACCAGTATCGTATGCCTACTATAGCTACCATCTAAACAGTGGTGACCACCGTACGTAAATGGCAGGTTCTACAACTAATACCGTACAAGGTGCGTATTGGAGTTTGGATTTCCAACAAATGGTCAGGCTAAGGAACTTCCTTTTCCACGATGGGTACGTCCCTGGAATAGACGACCCGAGAACCTAACCGGATCTCTGCCAACACAAGGCCGGGTTACCTCTGCAAAAATAGGTAACTACTGACACGCGTATGCCATCCCCCGATCGTCACCGGTCTTCCCGAGGATCCCCGATTCGCAACAAACCACATAGATAATAATAATGCAGTAACCACAGAGGTTAAGTATCTGGGCTCCATACCATGATACCACCTTTATCCAGAAGGAATGACATACACTAAGGGGCGCTACTCCCTAGAACCTTGCTGCATTCTTCCTGTTTCGACCATTTCCGGGGTGTGAGGCTCGACGAAGTCTCGTCCACAAAGCTACGCTTTCTCAAAAAGCCCTGCTTCGGGTCAAACAAAATGATCAACCTATGATCACAAAGATATAAGATCAAACAAATGATCATATCGCAAATGATCAAACACTGATCATTTCACAGCAACACTCAGTATGCCACGTTACCAAATTGGGATATATCGCTGATAAATTTCAACTACATAACCTCTGAGCTCGTACGTCTCAGAGAAGGGTGTTAAGCTAAGAGAATAAATTCTCCGCCACCAACAGAAATGTATTTGAAAGAAATCAGCTTTATATCTCAAAGTGTAACGTCAGACACACAATCCATACAAGTCTGTTCCGGGATCGAACAGAACCGAAGGCACTTCTCACGAAGCCCTTGCATTTCCGGATAATTTTCAATCACGTCAGGACTTCCCGTCACTAAGGGTGATAAAACCTCTAAATCGAAGATCAGTCGATGTAGAGTAACTCGACGGTAATCCTTCCGTTTTCAAAAATATCCGGTCTTCAACACCGGTCTTCAAATGCGATTCATAACGACGTATCACATATTCGGAATGGGTTATACGACCCCATGGTCCTTTCCCGGCTAACCCGAATAGTGAGCGCTTATTCAAAAATAAGTGTGGCATTCAAATTCATCCAATTCACAACAAATACCTATCTAAAGGTAATTATTGATAGTCGGTTATTTAACTATCAATAAAGATGCGCAACATCATCAGATTCCAAATAATTTTCTCAAATTATTTTATCTTCAAAAATATCTTTTACTAGATATAAAATTTCCACACTTAACCATTTGAAAACAATTTTCAAATCAATTTCCACATTTCATTTTATCTTTGAAGATAAAATCTCAAAACAGTTCATTTCATATTGGAAAAGCATTTCCGTACTTATTTAAATAATAAGTATTTCACAATCATTTATTTTCAACATTTGAAAATATTCGATATACTTAAATCAATATTAAGTATATATTCATTCTTTAAGGAAATCATTTACTATAACAACATTTATTCGAGTCAAAACGAATGTTGCGTAAAACATCGTTACGACGACTCAAAATCGTTAGTATTGGGATTCAAATTTTTTAGATAGATATATAAATCCCAATACTATAAAAAAACATTTCCTTTCGGAAATCATCTACTATAACAACAGTGTTATAGTCCACCATTTCCTTAAATTTCTCGTAAACGTCTATTTCAACAAGAACTGTTGAAATCTATGTTTTCGATATTTAACACATTTTTAAAACATCGTTAAAAACAATTTAACTTCATTTTTAAAATATCCCTTCTTCAAAAATGAATCCATTTTATTCAATAATATATTCACTGTCCAAAATCGTGAATATATCTTCTTTAATAATCTTCCATATTTAATTTATCAAATTCAATCTATTTCGAATTTATAAACACGTCTATAAATTCTATTTCCATTTATAAAAACTACAATTTATAAATCTTCTTTATTAACTAGTTCAATTCATAACCCAATTTTTATACTAACGGTCCATCTTATAAGTTAATACTTATAATTCATTTATTTTCAAAAATCGTTCTTTTAAAACTTTACAATTGTAAAGTTCATCCCTTTATAAATCATTTTAACATCATTTCCATTTTAAATTCACATTCCCTTATTTCAATTGGATTCATTTTTCCAAATATTCACCTTTGAATCTAAAATCGGATTTCAAATTAATTTCTAATTTTACTTTAACTCCAAATCAATTACAAATTGATTTCTAAATTTATTTTCACTACTAAAATAAATCCTTATTCTTTTCAAATTATTCAATATCCTGTTTTTAAAGGGATTCTTCAAATTGAGATCATTTTACATTGATTTCCCAAATTATTTCAATTTACCAATTAAATTCCTAATTGGATTACCAACTTATCTCTTTTTAAATAAATTCCTTTTTAAAGAAAACCAATTTCAATTGTTTTTTTTCAATCTATTTTAAAATCCAAATTTTAAATTAAATTCTTCGAATTATAATCACTATTTTACGAAATCCATTTATTTAGCATTTTCACTTTATTCTGGAATTTATTTAATACGATTATACTTTAAAAATTCCTTTCTTCAAAATTTCTTCAATTTCTAAAATTGATTCACTTAGAAATTTCTACTTTGATTCAAAAATCCAATTTCGTTTATTTTTGGAATCCAATGATATCAAACATCCATTCAGCTAAATTTCTAGCTTTCAATCAATTTCCACACATCGATATGATCAATAACATCAATATAATCATTCACAGATTCACACCATAGTATAAATAAAATCAATCAATGTGAGGGGTCCAGTTGGATCCCTCCAACCTGTTTCCCTGCATCCAAAGACGTTAGCACAATACCATTCCACTTCGAGGTGGAATATCGCGGTATATGGTTTTTTTTATAAATCCGCTTACTAACAGCGCAATAGGGTCTCATCCGCTATACGAGGCGGGAAATCATCAATCCAATATATACATATGCCAATATGTATATATTGCTATATATATAGATATATCTTATCATATCTAATAGCACATCCAAACAAATCAATCAATAACTGCAATAATTCCACTTTAAATTTTGAGTGAGAAGATCTCACCTTAGCTTTTTAATTTGCCGTCCAATTTCCATCTTGACTCGATTTCTTGATTTATACCTTGTATAAACAATTTCATAATGTTTCATTAATACTCGAAATAAATCGAATAACAAATTTTCATTTTGTAATTTTAAACTAAAAGATTCACTTTGAACTTATTAAATAGATTTTAAACTAAACTTCTTATAATAAATAAATTTTCCTCAGAAATTAAAATAGATTGAATATGTTTATTAAATTTTTATTTAAACTAATAGTTTTAAATTTAAAAAAAAATTCCTTTATATTACCCTGCATATTATTTTTATAAAAATTCATTTTCTTTTCACTGTAAACTAAAATTTCATTTTACAAATATTTTTACATGTGTATATATATCTTTTGAATCTGAAAAAGAAAATAAATTATACTTTAAACTATTCTATATAAATTTCTTACTGTAATAATTTATATTTTCTGTTTATCCATATATGAATATATCTATTGTAATAAAATTCCATTTTAACTAATTATTTTACCTTAATCTAATATCTTTAAATAGATCTGTTTAACTTAAACTTAAATTAAATTAATACCTTACTGCCATTCGCGAATTAGGCCATCGAACTTCGCCTTCGTCGCTCGTCGCCTAAACCCCAGACCAGTCGCACCATCACTTCAATGCCGAAACCCTAGCTGACCCAATCGCCATCGCGAACGCCTCCCTCTGCCGCAAACCCTAACGGCGACGATCTTGAAATCGTGCCCTACATTACAGCGTCGAAGGGTCGACATCGTGTCGAACTCCATGTCGTAACCTCCTTCCAGCTCGAGAACGACCCCCTCCGATTCTTTTCCACGCTCGCTTGATCGAACGCTACCCAGTGCCACATACAACTTTGTCGCCGCCCCTCCTTCAACTCGATAATCCCACTCGCAGCTCCCAGAATCGCTTCGAACAACTCCCCGACAGAACAGGTCTACTCCTTGGCGCGAAATCTCGATGATGAATTTGGAAACGAAATCACGAGCGTCTACTTTTGATTTGATTTGGAACGAATTGATTCCAGTTGATTTGGATTAACAGAGAGAGAGATGGCGGCCATTTAAACTTGTTTTGAACGAAAGAAATTTCGTTTGATTTTAAACGAGAGGAAGGGTGTGCGGCCATTTTTAAATTTGTCTTCGTTTCTGATTTTGAATAGAAAGGGAACGAGATTCAGCTGCCATTTATTTTGTCTTGTGAACGAGAGTTTTTACATTTGAACGAACTGATTTTCTTTCGTGTATTTTAACAGAGAAGGAAGGGGAGACAAGGGTACGCGATTTACAGACAGTAGGTCTGCTAAGAAACTAGGGTGGCTGATGCTGACCAATTATATATATTTAAATTCAAATTGAATTTGATTTAAATCTTAACGCGTTTGCTTACCGTATGCTCACGTAACAACTCCGAATAATACGAAATTTGAAATCCAATAATAAAACAATATTACGGATCCAATGAAACTCGTTTCGTCGAATTCCGAGACTGTGCCTCGGACGACTATTTTTAAACGTCGATTCGAACAATATAATTTCAAAACTGAACAAAACAGTTTACAATTCAATTCTGAAAGTTTCTATCATCTTCAGTGTTATCAATACGAATTTTAAAAGCTTTCAAAATATTTTTCTTCAGCTTAAAATTGAAGATATAAATTTTCGTTCAACTTACAATAGATTAGAATTTGAATTTAATCGTCAATTTCAAAGTTAGATCGGGGATTCAAATTAAATTATCGTTCAAATATTTAAAATTAATTAAATATTCTCAATTTAATTTGGTCAAAATTCTGGGTCGTTACAGACTTCCCCCCTTAAAAGAATTTCGTCCTCGAAATCACAAGTTAGGAAAAAATGTCCTTAACTCGTCTACTATTTTTCACAATTCAATAGTTTTATCAATTTTCAATTCATCAAAACAAATCTTTCTATTAAAGATTCGTTATCATTCAACTAGCTTTCTAACTTCAATTATAAGTTTCAAATAACATTGTTTACTTCAAAATTCAAATTCGAGTTTAAATTCAAATTTTAAACTTTCAAAATTTTCTCAAAAAATTTCTAACACTCGAAATTTTCGAAAAATTTCGCCAACGTCTCCTTTGCGCGGCTAATACGGCACAACTACAAAACGTCCCTACGGACTCTCAGATTTCAAAAAAGAAAAAGAAAATGCCAAGCGGCTAGAGAGAAATCATCAAAAACTCATATTTGAAATTCAAATACATACCTTTTCCAGCAATTCAAATTATCTTTGAAATCAAATCCAATTCCTTTATACACCTGTATATCCTACTAGCCATAATATCTAGTTACAGCATTCAAACTATTTTGCAAATTCGATTACAAAATTTTCAATATAACTGCTTATATCATCTTTAGTTCACTATTGAAGTTATATCCATTATCTTCAATTTTACATTTCAAATTCAATTCTCAACTATTTTAGATTAGTTTTCGTTACTAATTCATCACAAATCCAATTCCCTTTATTCAATTTCGGTTTCAACATTTTGTTTGAATTTCATTAACTACCAATTTCAAAAGAAGTTCAACATTCAATTTTAATCTCATTCACTTCATTCAATTAGCTTCACTTACAAAATTTTAGTTTAATAGTTCACTTTGTTTTCCACAAATCTAAATTCAATTCAGTCTTACTTACCAATTCAGAATGAATTTTTACATCAAATTTCATTTTCTTGCATTTGCTATTGCAAATTCATTTATTCATTCGTAATTTTATCCATTTTTAATTCGAATTCTCATTTCAATCGAATTTCAAATACTTTATAAGTCTTCGACTTATTTACAATTTGATTTATAAAGTCATTTGTACATTCATATTACTAATTTCATTCCTTTATGAATTTTATCTTCAAATATTTTTTTGGAACTTCATTTCAAACTATATATCACATTAATATTTCATAAATATTTTCATATGGTATTCCAGAATCTTACCAACATTTCAAAATCATTTGAAAACAATTCAAATTCCATTTGAATTTTCTAAAACAAAAACCCAAATTTTCAAACAACTCCTATTTAAAACAATTTGACAGCAATACCTCTTTTGGAAACCCGAAAATGAACATCGATAATGCTGCAGTCATTATCGAAGTTATTTTCCAGCGACCGAAAAGAGTTTAGAGCTTTTTCTCTCCAAAATACTTTTTCAAAATCCTTGAAATTCATTTCCAACTCCAAAAAGATTTAAACTTTCCAAATCACCAAAATTTTCAAATTCTTTTCAAAACATTTTCAAAAACTTCTCTTGTGATATCCCGGAAATTTGGCAATATCAATTTAATAATCATTATTAATAATTAAATTGATTTGTTGATTTTATTTTATAAAATTGACAAGTTTATTCATTTTAAAGGTTAATAATATTTAATTGGCAATATTTATTAATATCTTTTCTAACAATTTAAAATTGGTAAGATTTATCTTTCAAAACTTATATAAATGTTTTCTATTTATAATGTATATATATTGGTATATATATTATAAATAGGGAGTCTTTAATTTAATAAAAGACTATGTTTTCAAATTATAATATATATGTATATATATATTGTTATTTGAAGTTATGTGTTAAAATTCAATATGATGATTATCAAAACTAATGTAAAAATATTTTCCATTTAGAATATATATATTTGTATATTTATATAGAAATGTAAAAGCTTATTTATAAAAAGATAAATACATTATATACATGTAAATATTTTATAAGTACATAAGTATAGCTTAAATAAATTAATAAAAGACAAGATTTACACTTGTAAACATATGGAGGCTTGGATTTCATATGTGTAAGATAAGTAACAACATAAGAAGACAAGTGGCTATTCTTCTCTTTAAATTAAAGTAATAAATAAAATTAATATGAAAGAAAAAAAAAATCTGTTTTCACTTTTCAGTCTAAGTTCATCTTTTCATCAATTCTCTACTAAAAATAAATTCGTATCAAAAGAAAAGATAAAAACTGGAAATCAAATTGCAAAGAGAAATGAAAATCTAGAAAATCTGGGAATCTAAGATCTGAAATAAGAAGATCAAAGGCAAATTAAAACAGCAGTTTCAAATCTTCAATTGCAATTTGAAGACATGCAATCAAATAAGGAAATCAACAGCAAGTTTATCTTCAACTAAGCAAAAGAAAAGGAAGTTCAAAATCAAATTCAAAAGTCTGGAATAAGCCTGGAAACAAGAACCTGTCATATGTTCTCTGTTTAAAATAACAGGTGAGTAAACAATTTATCTTAAAAACAGTTTTCTGTAATATCTGTTGTTATGATGAATGTGATGAATGATTGTAATGGATTGTGTTGCATGAATTATATGGATGTTAATGCATGTATATTATGTATATGAAATGTCTGTGATATACATGTTGTTGATTGTGAACACACATATATATATCTAGACTCTGTTTAAATTTCCAGGCTCAAGTTCTATTAAATTCATATCCTCTTGATCTATTAGCTATTAGAGTATAGGCTTTAAAACAAATTTGTTTGTTTAGTCATAAGGTAAGGTTTAAAATTTTAAATTAAGTTAAATAATTTGAATTGGCTCTGGAAACTGAAAAGAATATGCAAACATCAGTTTTGACAAAAATTTAATCTCTGTAATTCATTGGTTCAGGATTATGAATTGAAAACTTATACAAAATCTTGATTTTTAAAACTTAAATCACGATTTTTAGAATTAAAATGAGGTAGCAGTTTGAGTTTGAAGAGATTATACATTTTTGATGGGTTCTGATGATCTAAGTGTTCGGGGTGTATGCTGTTTTCTCTGGAGGTGGAAGGATGATCGGGAATGTCAGGAAAAATGGTTGTTGGATGATCAAAACATTATGGAGGTGGTGGTTGATCAGGGAAGATCGTAGCCCTAGTTTTATGGTAAAAGGGAAATTTGTTTCCCACGGCAACGAGAATGGATCGAGTTCACTGGAATTTTGGGAAATGGAAACTTGAAGGTGGTCGAAGGCATGGCTGGAGTTTCTGACACTCCGGTGATCGGAGGGAGGAGTACGAGGAGTTTCCAGGTGCTGCTATGCTTCCAGATTTGAGCAATAATGCTCGATTTTGATTTCAAGGTGATTGAGAGATTCCGATGGACGTTGTCTGATCTGAGGAGGATCGCCGACTTACGTAGGGTAGTGGCGATGTCAGGAGATGATCGGAGCTCCGGTGCATATGTACGGTGTGCATGGATTGATGTCTGGTGATGTTTGTTTAGGAATTAGTACACTCGAGTTATCTCGAGTAATTTGAGTCTTGACTCGAAGCAAGGTAGGAATTTACTCGGAGTAAATTAGGCAAGGCTCGGGGTAATTTCTGGGTTAAGGGAAATCTGCTCTGTTTTGAAAATTTGAAAACTGGGTTTTTAAATTTGTAAAGAAGATTTAAATCTAAGTTTAAATCTAAATTTTAAAATAGATTCAAGTTTAATTTGAATCTTAGTTTGAAAATAAATTAAGCTTTTAAATTCAAATTGTTTTAAATAACTTAAAAGGTGTTAAGGAAATTAGTGTATTTAAAAGAAATTGAATTTAAATGAAGATTGAAAATGTAAAGAAAAGATTTAAATAAAGTTTTTAAAGTTTAAATGTTTTAATGAATTTAAATGTTAGGTTATGGTTTAAATGTTTAAATTTAAAAAGAACTAGGTTTTAAACTCTTATAAAATTCTTTTATAAGAAAGGTATTCTTTAGCATGAAAACTTAATAGGTTTTAAATTGATTTAAATTTTGTTAAAGATAAATTGAGTTCATTTTAAAAACTTGAATTTAAATGAAATTTAAAATTAGATTTGTAAATGAATATTTTAAATAAACTTGTTAATGATAATTTAACTGTAGGTAAGAAAAGTTAAATTAAATTAATTACAGATAGAGATAGTTAATTTAATTCATTTTAAATTAATTATGTTGTGATTAAGTAAATCATTGCTTATATAAGAATGGATGACATTGATTGTCTTGAATGGATGTAATCTCAGAAATGAGATAAGATGTTGTGTGATATGAATGCTTGGTTGCATTATGATGATAATATAGATTAACTATTGTGATATTGATATGGATTACCTATTTGGTTATGAATCATCTGTTTAATTGATAATGTGATTATCAGTTGTGAATTGTGAATTATCTATCTGTATGAATATAGATAAGTTAAATTGTTTAAACCTTTAAACAACTTGGCCTTAAAAGATACGTTTTGGATTTCGATGAGACCGGGATTGGGTTTCCGTATACCGGTATTCCAGGTCTGGAGACCCGAATACCACATCGATCCAAATTTACGATAGGTCGTGAATCTCAAGTGAAGATGAAGATTCAGAGTGCAAGGGTTATTGTCGTTAACTCTGAGGGTGATTCCAAAACGAGTGTAACGAGATAATGCCTTCGGTTTCGTTCGAACCCGGAACGAACTTGTATGGATTGAATGCTTTCAGCACATCGTCAGGCGGACGATGAGCATTCTAAGTGATATGTTCTGATTAAAGGTAATCGTAACCTCAAGCCTCATCAAATCGGGAATGGCTAAAACAGGGGAGGTGCAGCAAGGCTTCGTGGGTAGCACCCACTGAGAGCAAGATAGATCCCTGTCTAGAGGTCCCTTTTCTTTTATTCGGCTTAGTGTGTGGTTGGTCGCGCCAACCACGGGATTATCTTGTTCGGAATTATCCAGTAAGGGATGGTTCCGGCTTTGTGTTGCAGGGGAGCGGGCGTACTCCTCGGTACGGTGATCTAGGCCACGTACTGTGACGGGCGATACCCCAGTAGCCCTGCCATTGTATGGAATCCAAACTCCAATAAGTGCCGTACGTATTAGTTGTGCCCAACTATGTTGGAATGTGAGATGTAAGCATTTCAGCTATTTCTGTATTTTACTTGAAAACCCTAGACACTATTATAATACAATCGGATTTCCTATCAAATGTTTTAGTTAGCGTAAGGTAAAAACTTACCCATGTTTATTTGTGGGAAGTCTTACGTGATACTTTTGTTTTCAAAAGTTTTCAAAGTTAAGCAATCTAACCGTTTACTCACACCAGACCCATGTCTGACCCAAGTGTTTATTTTCTGTTTTATTAAACTCTTGGGTACTCAAATTTGTATGAGTAGTCAAGGGGATTCAGGTTAGTCTTGACGAATTCTGGAGGAGTTGTGGAGCAGGAGGCTTCAGCGTGTAGATATATAGAGTTTCCGCTGTGTATGATGTATCGTATTTATGTAGTTGTGTTGTATAATAGACAGAAGTTTATAACTGTCTATATTGTGATGTATAAATCGTGTACTCTGATGTATATGATACTATGTAATATCTTATGTGATAATATATTTCTCGTTCCGCTGTGAGATTTCTGATGTGTTGTTGTTCTCTCTTCTTTTCTTTTCTTCTTCTATCCCTTTCTTTCTTCATAACGATGCGTCTTTCTGGGCAAAGAAAGCCGGGTCGTTACAGTTGGTATCAGAGCAGTAGGTTGAGTGAATACCTAGGCTCTGAAGTGGTGTCTATCTTGAGAGCGCGTAATTGTTAATTATATAAAAATGGTTTATATTGTGTTAATTGATCGGTTGAGTGGTATATGGATTCTGGTCAATACGAGTAGCTAACGTTATTGATAGGGATCTCTAAACACTTGAACCAGGTCAACGGACACAATATTGTTTTAAAGAGGTAAATGAAATAATTTTACCCAGAAATAATTTCTATATAAAAAGTATCATTTTAAATAAATATATATATATATATATATGTATTTCTACCTATTTGTTGGGTTACCTGTTCGGGTTTTCCAATATGAGTTATAAAGGTAGATAGGGTGGTAGTGTGTGTAACACAATTACCAATGGTTAGAGTTTGAGTGTTGAGGTTGGAAGTGTAATTGTCGAGACTGTAGACCTAATACTGTCTCGAGTAAACTTTGTTGTGATGTAAAGATTTCATCAATCTCCGAAGGAAACTGTTTAAGTTCGGAGTTTATCTTTGAAGTTGGATGAATAGAGTAGATCTATTGGATGAGCTGAAGCGAGTTATAGTATCTTGGTAACTTCAAGAAGTAGTAGTTGTGTGATGAGACGCGGTGACTATGGACGTTTCTGAAGATGTTTCTTCTGGAACAAGTTTGAAGAAGTGAGTCTGTTTCGGTGTTGTGGCTGAGTCCAGTGGGGTGTTTCTATTTTCTTTGAGGTCCGAGTTTCTCGAGAAGTTTCGGATAAGAAGTCTTTGGTTTGTGGCAGCAATGCGACTCGGGGTGTTCTATGTTGGCAGAAAGTTTCTGGCTGAGTAGTTTTTCTGAAGTTGGAGTCCAGAAGCAGCTGAGTGAATCCATTTCTTCGATGAATTGGATAGTTAAGTATGAGCTGTTCTAATTTGTGAAGAGAGAACAGTATCTGTGGAAGTTAGGTCGAGTTGATCGCAAAAGAGACTTGCGATTGTTTGAGTGTTCTTTTGGGTTATTGGAGATTGAGATTCCATATCGACTTGATTCGTGGAGTTACCGGAAGTTCAGCTTAGTAGAAGGATGTCTCCGAGAGAAGAATTTGGTGAAGCAGCTCAGAATTCTTTGGAGAGGGATTGATCACACCTAGTTTTTCTGGAGAAGTTTCTGCGAGATATTTCTGACCAAATGGAATGAAGTCGCTAAGATTTTATGGTCTGATGAACTGTGGATGATCAAGTTTGTGCTCGAGTTTTTCCGACGGCATTCTCATCTGTTCAAGATCAGAATTGTGCAGCGAAAGCAAGATAGCAGCTATTCTAGAGTGGGAGCAACCAGGAGTTGTGATTTTATTGGAGAAGAGTATTTCTATAGGAAATTCAAGTGTATCTCTAAGTTGAAGGAATTTTCAGGATTTGGAGATAAGGTTGTCAAGTGCAACTGTTTTGGCTATTCCAGATAGGAGAAGTAGTTCATAGTTCTCTAATGTTTGTGGAGTAGAATTGTGTTCTGGATTTCGGTGATTTTTGAGAAACCATTTTGTTGAGTAGGATCCGGAAGTTGGTTTGATGTTGGTCTAATCTATTTCAAGAAGCATCAGCAAGGGTTAAGCTGATCAGGAAGAATGAAGTGACTCAGGATCGTCAAAGGAGTTATGCAGTTAAGAATTGATGGAATTTGGAAATTGATGTTGAAATTGGATATTGTTTAAGTTTTCTCCGATCAAAGGAGATATAAGATTTGGTAAGACTGGAGAGTAAGCTCCGGAAGTATTATGAGATTTTTCTGTGTTCTTTGGAGATTAGATTTTGATCCCCAGAATTGAGTTGCCAGTTCGGATAACTGGAATTCATTTTATTTCACATATCTCTGAGGAATATGTGTATGATTCATCGAGTGATGGAATCAGCAGTTCAGAAGGATACTTGGGATGGTTTTGAGTTAGTCTGATATCTTGTTCAGATTTGTGATCTAGAAAGGAAGGACTTCTAGATTATTGTAGATAGTTAGTTTAGATCCTGTAGAACGAGTCTCCCGGTATATATATATATACTTGGGGAAACTCGAGTAAATTCTATCCAGATTTTGACTGGATAGTTAAATTTGTTTGATTAAATTGTTTGCTATGATAGTTAGAATATGATTGATATGTATGGTTGCTGTTTAAAATTAAAACATTTGCTGGGTTATTAAATTATCTTTGCTTTTAAATTTCGGGGACGAAATTATTTTAAGGAGGGAGGAATGTGATATCCCGGAAATTTGGCAATATCAATTTAATAATCATTATTAATAATTAAATTGATTTGTTGATTTTATTTTATAAAATTGACAAGTTTATTCATTTTAAAGGTTAATAATATTTAATTGGCAATATTTATTAATATCTTTTCTAACAATTTAAAATTGGTAAGATTTATCTTTCAAAACTTATATAAATGTTTTCTATTTATAATGTATATATATTGGTATATATATTATAAATAGGGAGTCTTTAATTTAATAAAAGACTATGTTTTCAAATTATAATATATATGTATATATATATTGTTATTTGAAGTTATGTGTTAAAATTCAATATGATGATTATCAAAACTAATGTAAAAATATTTTCCATTTAGAATATATATATTTGTATATTTATATAGAAATGTAAAAGCTTATTTATAAAAAGATAAATACATTATATACATGTAAATATTTTATAAGTACATAAGTATAGCTTAAATAAATTAATAAAAGACAAGATTTACACTTGTAAACATATGGAGGCTTGGATTTCATATGTGTAAGATAAGTAACAACATAAGAAGACAAGTGGCTATTCTTCTCTTTAAATTAAAGTAATAAATAAAATTAATATGAAAGAAAAAAAAAATCTGTTTTCACTTTTCAGTCTAAGTTCATCTTTTCATCAATTCTCTACTAAAAATAAATTCGTATCAAAAGAAAAGATAAAAACTGGAAATCAAATTGCAAAGAGAAATGAAAATCTAGAAAATCTGGGAATCTAAGATCTGAAATAAGAAGATCAAAGGCAAATTAAAACAGCAGTTTCAAATCTTCAATTGCAATTTGAAGACATGCAATCAAATAAGGAAATCAACAGCAAGTTTATCTTCAACTAAGCAAAAGAAAAGGAAGTTCAAAATCAAATTCAAAAGTCTGGAATAAGCCTGGAAACAAGAACCTGTCATATGTTCTCTGTTTAAAATAACAGGTGAGTAAACAATTTATCTTAAAAACAGTTTTCTGTAATATCTGTTGTTATGATGAATGTGATGAATGATTGTAATGGATTGTGTTGCATGAATTATATGGATGTTAATGCATGTATATTATGTATATGAAATGTCTGTGATATACATGTTGTTGATTGTGAACACACATATATATATCTAGACTCTGTTTAAATTTCCAGGCTCAAGTTCTATTAAATTCATATCCTCTTGATCTATTAGCTATTAGAGTATAGGCTTTAAAACAAATTTGTTTGTTTAGTCATAAGGTAAGGTTTAAAATTTTAAATTAAGTTAAATAATTTGAATTGGCTCTGGAAACTGAAAAGAATATGCAAACATCAGTTTTGACAAAAATTTAATCTCTGTAATTCATTGGTTCAGGATTATGAATTGAAAACTTATACAAAATCTTGATTTTTAAAACTTAAATCACGATTTTTAGAATTAAAATGAGGTAGCAGTTTGAGTTTGAAGAGATTATACATTTTTGATGGGTTCTGATGATCTAAGTGTTCGGGGTGTATGCTGTTTTCTCTGGAGGTGGAAGGATGATCGGGAATGTCAGGAAAAATGGTTGTTGGATGATCAAAACATTATGGAGGTGGTGGTTGATCAGGGAAGATCGTAGCCCTAGTTTTATGGTAAAAGGGAAATTTGTTTCCCACGGCAACGAGAATGGATCGAGTTCACTGGAATTTTGGGAAATGGAAACTTGAAGGTGGTCGAAGGCATGGCTGGAGTTTCTGACACTCCGGTGATCGGAGGGAGGAGTACGAGGAGTTTCCAGGTGCTGCTATGCTTCCAGATTTGAGCAATAATGCTCGATTTTGATTTCAAGGTGATTGAGAGATTCCGATGGACGTTGTCTGATCTGAGGAGGATCGCCGACTTACGTAGGGTAGTGGCGATGTCAGGAGATGATCGGAGCTCCGGTGCATATGTACGGTGTGCATGGATTGATGTCTGGTGATGTTTGTTTAGGAATTAGTACACTCGAGTTATCTCGAGTAATTTGAGTCTTGACTCGAAGCAAGGTAGGAATTTACTCGGAGTAAATTAGGCAAGGCTCGGGGTAATTTCTGGGTTAAGGGAAATCTGCTCTGTTTTGAAAATTTGAAAACTGGGTTTTTAAATTTGTAAAGAAGATTTAAATCTAAGTTTAAATCTAAATTTTAAAATAGATTCAAGTTTAATTTGAATCTTAGTTTGAAAATAAATTAAGCTTTTAAATTCAAATTGTTTTAAATAACTTAAAAGGTGTTAAGGAAATTAGTGTATTTAAAAGAAATTGAATTTAAATGAAGATTGAAAATGTAAAGAAAAGATTTAAATAAAGTTTTTAAAGTTTAAATGTTTTAATGAATTTAAATGTTAGGTTATGGTTTAAATGTTTAAATTTAAAAAGAACTAGGTTTTAAACTCTTATAAAATTCTTTTATAAGAAAGGTATTCTTTAGCATGAAAACTTAATAGGTTTTAAATTGATTTAAATTTTGTTAAAGATAAATTGAGTTCATTTTAAAAACTTGAATTTAAATGAAATTTAAAATTAGATTTGTAAATGAATATTTTAAATAAACTTGTTAATGATAATTTAACTGTAGGTAAGAAAAGTTAAATTAAATTAATTACAGATAGAGATAGTTAATTTAATTCATTTTAAATTAATTATGTTGTGATTAAGTAAATCATTGCTTATATAAGAATGGATGACATTGATTGTCTTGAATGGATGTAATCTCAGAAATGAGATAAGATGTTGTGTGATATGAATGCTTGGTTGCATTATGATGATAATATAGATTAACTATTGTGATATTGATATGGATTACCTATTTGGTTATGAATCATCTGTTTAATTGATAATGTGATTATCAGTTGTGAATTGTGAATTATCTATCTGTATGAATATAGATAAGTTAAATTGTTTAAACCTTTAAACAACTTGGCCTTAAAAGATACGTTTTGGATTTCGATGAGACCGGGATCGGGTTTCCGTATACCGGTATTCCAGGTCTGGAGACCCGAATACCACATCGATCCAAATTTACGATAGGTCGTGAATCTCAAGTGAAGATGAAGATTCAGAGTGCAAGGGTTATTGTCGTTAACTCTGAGGGTGATTCCAAAACGAGTGTAACGAGATAATGCCTTCGGTTTCGTTCGAACCCGGAACGAACTTGTATGGATTGAATGCTTTCAGCACATCGTCAGGCGGACGATGAGCATTCTAAGTGATATGTTCTGATTAAAGGTAATCGTAACCTCAAGCCTCATCAAATCGGGAATGGCTAAAACAGGGGAGGTGCAGCAAGGCTTCGTGGGTAGCACCCACTGAGAGCAAGATAGATCCCTGTCTAGAGGTCCCTTTTCTTTTATTCGGCTTAGTGTGTGGTTGGTCGCGCCAACCACGGGATTATCTTGTTCGGAATTATCCAGTAAGGGATGGTTCCGGCTTTGTGTTGCAGGGGAGCGGGCGTACTCCTCGGTACGGTGATCTAGGCCACGTACTGTGACGGGCGATACCCCAGTAGCCCTGCCATTGTATGGAATCCAAACTCCAATAAGTGCCGTACGTATTAGTTGTGCCCAACTATGTTGGAATGTGAGATGTAAGCATTTCAGCTATTTCTGTATTTTACTTGAAAACCCTAGACACTATTATAATACAATCGGATTTCCTATCAAATGTTTTAGTTAGCGTAAGGTAAAAACTTACCCATGTTTATTTGTGGGAAGTCTTACGTGATACTTTTGTTTTCAAAAGTTTTCAAAGTTAAGCAATCTAACCGTTTACTCACACCAGACCCATGTCTGACCCAAGTGTTTATTTTCTGTTTTATTAAACTCTTGGGTACTCAAATTTGTATGAGTAGTCAAGGGGATTCAGGTTAGTCTTGACGAATTCTGGAGGAGTTGTGGAGCAGGAGGCTTCAGCGTGTAGATATATAGAGTTTCCGCTGTGTATGATGTATCGTATTTATGTAGTTGTGTTGTATAATAGACAGAAGTTTATAACTGTCTATATTGTGATGTATAAATCGTGTACTCTGATGTATATGATACTATGTAATATCTTATGTGATAATATATTTCTCGTTCCGCTGTGAGATTTCTGATGTGTTGTTGTTCTCTCTTCTTTTCTTTTCTTCTTCTATCCCTTTCTTTCTTCATAACGATGCGTCTTTCTGGGCAAAGAAAGCCGGGTCGTTACATCTCTGGAATTCCGTTTTAAATTACAATTCACATTTATAATTTACACTCTTTAATTTCATTTGTATATGAATTAATTTCTTAACTTTGGAGTTACAATTCCAATTTCTTATTTAATTTCAATGATGATAATTCACTATTATTACTTCCTAACATCCATGCAACCATATACTGTGATAATTCATAGAAAATTATTTCCTTTATATACGAAAATAGTTTTGGGCAAAAATTATTTCATTCACCCTATTTTAAAACAATACTGTGCCGAACTGTTCTATTCAAGTGTTTAGAAACCCCTTCGATACAGTTTTGCAAGACTGTGCCGACGAAGGTTCATATACCACTCAATAAACCAATCATCACAATACAAAACAATTTTATATTCAAATAACAAATACGCGCTCATATCTATTATTACACTCGACTCATTCTAGAGTACTACTGACTCTATCTCTAATGAGTAACACCCAACAGAGCAGGGTTGTCGCTTAACCATATGCTCTGATACCAAATGTAACATCCCGAAAATTTTCGACTTTCGAAAATTCAACATCGATACTCACTTTATCGACTGCTGAGCAATCGATTGCCGGAAACCCGAAAAGTTATGGTTTTAAGAAAGAAGAAAAAGGTAGAAGAAGAAGATAGAACAAGAGCAGAAACAGAAACAGAAAACAATATCAGAATCTCACATATCGCAGCGGAACAATATATAATAGATAAACACTAGTCTTTTAAACAAAGAACTATATCAGTTTATACATACATCAATCAGAATCAATATACAACAATGGACAGTTTTATAAACTTGTCCTCATACAGAATACACAGCGGAATAAATACTATCAGATACAAATACTACGTCTCGCCATCCAGCTTATCTCCAAAGCTCCAGAATATCCAGAATATCCTGATAATATAACTCTAGGCTGCCCGTGTGGAAATTGGTGGGCACCCAGAGTTTAGAAGGGAAACAATAAACTCCGAGTCAGTCATGGTGACTGGTGTGAGATCGTAAAACAGTTATCTTTAAGATAAACAGAGGAATATTTTTAAAGTCAATTCGAAATGCTTTTGGAAAATGAAACTACCATAAGACCTCCCGCCACACACACAATGCAAACGCAGAATTGGAGGAGATTTCTTCTTATGATAGTCAAAGATGCTTACTACGCAAAATCAAATCATTTTTGATATTATTATTAGTGCATAGTGTAGAAAACATTTCGAAAGTATAATATTAATCTTAGCCAACATACGACCAGTATCGTATGCCTACTATAGCTACCATCTAAACAGTGGTGACCACCGTACGTAAATGGCAGGTTCTACAACTAATACCGTACAAGGTGCGTATTGGAGTTTGGATTTCCAACAAATGGTCAGGCTAAGGAACTTCCTTTTCCACGATGGGTACGTCCCTGGAATAGACGACCCGAGAACCTAACCGGATCTCTGCCAACACAAGGCCGGGTTACCTCTGCAAAAATAGGTAACTACTGACACGCGTATGCCATCCCCCGATCGTCACCGATCTTCCCGAGGATCCCCGATTCGCAACAAACCACATAGATAATAATAATGCAGTAACCACAGAGGTTAAGTATCTGGGCTCCATACCATGATACCACCTTTATCCAGAAGGAATGACATACACTAAGGGGCGCTACTCCCTAGAACCTTGCTGCATTCTTCCTGTTTCGACCATTTCCGGGGTGTGAGGCTCGACGAAGTCTCGTCCACAAAGCTACGCTTTCTCAAAAAGCCCTGCTTCGGGTCAAACAAAATGATCAACCTATGATCACAAAGATATAAGATCAAACAAATGATCATATCGCAAATGATCAAACACTGATCATTTCACAGCAACACTCAGTATGCCACGTTACCAAATTGGGATATATCGCTGATAAATTTCAACTACATAACCTCTGAGCTCGTACGTCTTAGAGAAGGGTGTTAAGCTAAGAGAATAAATTCTCCGCCACCAACAGAAATGTATTTGAAAGAAATCAGCTTTATATCTCAAAGTGTAACGTCAGACACACAATCCATACAAGTCTGTTCCGGGATCGAACAGAACCGAAGGCACTTCTCACGAAGCCCTTGCATTTCCGGATAATTTTCAATCACGTCAGGACTTCCCGTCACTAAGGGTGATAAAACCTCTAAATCGAAGATCAGTCGATGTAGAGTAACTCGACGGTAATCCTTCCGTTTTCAAAAATATCCGGTCTTCAACACCGGTCTTCAAATGCGATTCATAACGACGTATCACATATTCGGAATGGGTTATACGACCCCATGGTCCTTTCCCGGCTAACCCGAATAGTGAGCGCTTATTCAAAAATAAGTGTGGCATTCAAATTCATCCAATTCACAACAAATACCTATCTAAAGGTAATTATTGATAGTCGGTTATTTAACTATCAATAAAGATGCGCAACATCATCAGATTCCAAATAATTTTCTCAAATTATTTTATCTTCAAAAATATCTTTTACTAGATATAAAATTTCCACACTTAACCATTTGAAAACAATTTTCAAATCAATTTCCACATTTCATTTTATCTTTGAAGATAAAATCTCAAAACAGTTCATTTCATATTGGAAAAGCATTTCCGTACTTATTTAAATAATAAGTATTTCACAATCATTTATTTTCAACATTTGAAAATATTTGATATACTTAAATCAATATTAAGTATATATTCATTCTTTAAGGAAATCATTTACTATAACAACATTTATTCGAGTCAAAACGAATGTTGCGTAAAACATCGTTACGACGACTCAAAATCGTTAGTATTGGGATTCGAATTTTTTAGATAGATATATAAATCCCAATACTATAAAAAAAAACATTTCCTTTCGGAAATCATCTACTATAACAACAGTGTTATAGTCCACCATTTCCTTAAATTTCTCGAAAACGTCTATTTCAACAAGAACTGTTGAAATCTATGTTTTCGATATTTAACACATTTTTAAAACATCGTTAAAAACAATTTAACTTCATTTTTAAAATATCCCTTCTTCAAAAATGAATCCATTTTATTCAATAATATATTCACTGTCCAAAATCGTGAATATATCTTCTTTAATAATCTTCCATATTTAATTTATCAAATTCAATCTATTTCGAATTTATAAACACGTCTATAAATTCTATTTCCATTTATAAAAACTACAATTTATAAATCTTCTTTATTAACTAGTTCAATTCATAACCCAATTTTTATACTAACGGTCCATCTTATAAGTTAATACTTATAATTCATTTATTTTCAAAAATCGTTCTTTTAAAACTTTACAATTGTAAAGTTCATCCCTTTATAAATCATTTTAACATCATTTCCATTTTAAATTCACATTCCCTTATTTCAATTGGATTCATTTTTCCAAATATTCACCTTTGAATCTAAAATCGGATTTCAAATTAATTTCTAATTCTACTTTAACTCCAAATCAATTACAAATTGATTTCTAAATTTATTTTCACTACTAAAATAAATCCTTATTCTTTTCAAATTATTCAATATCCTGTTTTTAAAGGGATTCTTCAAATTGAGATCATTTTACATTGATTTCCCAAATTATTTCAATTTACCAATTAAATTCCTAATTGGATTTCCAACTTATCTCTTTTTAAATAAATTCCTTTTTAAAGAAAACCAATTTCAATTGTTTTTTTTTTCAATCTATTTTAAAATCCAAATTTTAAATTAAATTCTTCGAATTATAATCACTATTTTACGAAATCCATTTATTTAGCATTTTCACTTTATTCTGGAATTTATTTAATACGATTATACTTTAAAAATTCCTTTCTTCAAAATTTCTTCAATTTCTAAAATTGATTCACTTAGAAATTTCTACTTTGATTCAAAAATCCAATTTTGTTTATTTTTGGAATCCAATGATATCAAACATCCATTCAGCTAAATTTCTAGCTTTCAATCAATTTCCACACATCGATATGATCAATAACATCAATATAATCATTCACAGATTCACACCATAGTATAAATAAAATCAATCAATGTGAGGGGTCCAGTTGGATCCCTCCAACCTGTTTCCCTGCATCCAAAGACGTTAGCACAATACCATTCCACTTCGAGGTGGAATATCGCGGTATATGGGTTTTTTTATAAATCCGCTTACTAACGGCGCAATAGGGTCTCATCCGCTATACGAGGCGGGAAATCATCAATCCAATATATACATATGCCAATATGTATATATTGCTATATATATAGATATATCCTATCATATCTAATAGCACATCCAAACAAATCAATCAATAACTGCAATAATTCCACTTTAAATTTTGAGTGAGAAGATCTCACCTTAGCTTTTTAATTTGCCGTCCAATTTCCATCTTGACTCGATTTCTTGATTTATACCTTGTATAAACAATTTCATAATGTTTCATTAATACTCGAAATAAATCGAATAACAAATTTTCATTTTGTAATTTTAAACTAAAAGATTCACTTTGAACTTATTAAATAGATTTTAAACTAAACTTCTTATAATAAATAAATTTTCCTCAGAAATTAAAATAGATTGAATATGTTTATTAAATTTTTATTTAAACTAATAGTTTTAAATTTAAAAAAAATTTCCTTTATATTACCCTGCATATTATTTTTATAAAAATTCATTTTCTTTTCACTGTAAATTAAAATTTCATTTTACAAATATTTTTACATGTGTATATATATCTTTTGAATCTGAAAAAGAAAATAAATTATACTTTAAACTATTCTATATAAATTTCTTACTGTAATAATTTATATTTTCTGTTTATCCATATATGAATATATCTATTGTAATAAAATTCCATTTTAACTAATTATTTTACCTTAATCTAATATCTTTAAATAGATCTGTTTAACTTAAACTTAAATTAAATTAATACCTTACTGCCATTCGCGAATTAGGCCATCGAACTTCGCCTTCGTCGCTCGTCGCCTAAACCCCAGACCAGTCGCACCATCACTTCAATGCCGAAACCCTAGCTGACCCAATCGCCATCGCGAACGCCTCCCTCTGCCGCAAACCCTAACGGCGACGATCTTGAAATCGTGCCCTACATTACAGCGTCGAAGGGTCGACATCGTGTCGAACTCCATGTCGTAACCTCCTTCCAGCTCGAGAACGACCCCCTCCGATTCTTTTCCACGCTCGCTTGATCGAACGCTACCCAGTGCCACATACAACTTCGTCGCCGCCCCTCCTTCAACTCGATAATCCCACTCGCAGCTCCCAGAATCGCTTCGAACAACTCCCCGACAGAACAGGTCTACTCCTTCGCGCGAAATCTCGATGATGAATTTGGAAACGAAATCACGAGCGTCTACTTTTGATTTGATTTGGAACGAATTGATTCCAGTTGATTTGGATTAACAGAGAGAGAGATGGTGTAACGACCCACTATTTTGGACCATTCAAATCGACAATAATCCACACATGTCTGGCTTGAATAATTCAAAATAACAGATTGTAAATAAATTTGGAGCAAATGAAATCAAATACACAGAATCATAGACACAGAACATATCAGAATAACTCGCAGTGGAATATAAAAAAACCATAGTAGTTCATGAAGCTACTATAACAAACTCTCAAAACATAATACATATTATCTGCTTGAAAACATATACAATAGACATCTTAAATAAATAGAAGTTTATGAATACCAGAACTGAAATAGAACAACTGAACAGAAAGGAACAGATAACTAGACAAGCAGAATCTCCAGCGATTCCTAGCTCCAGAAAGAAATCCAAAGTTAAGCTGTAAATACTCAGGCTGACCCGAGCGTAAAGTAAAACACAAAACACTCGAGTCAGGACAATATATACTTATATAATGTAAACCAACTCAAGTGAGCTGTAGTAGAAATGCACAATAACTCAAAGGATGCTTGGGATCGCCCATCCTTCAAGGATCAGTTAAACAATAAATTAAATACACCCCGTGGTTCAAATTTCAAAATGGTATTTTATTCTTCGAAATCAAATATCATTTCAAAATTCAATATCCTTCAAAAATCCATTTCAAAATATCAAAATATCATATTTCAAAATAGTTTATATTTCGAAACAAATTACTTTATTTTAAATCATAAAAATAAAGTTATTATTAATAATTAAATTATTAAATTTCCAAAATTTTAATCTTTCATTCGTTCACTTAAATTAATTAAAACAATGAAAATTCAACTTTTGCAGCATTTAGAAAATGCTACGGAAAGTCACATTTAAAACAGTTCAATTTAACAAAAGACAGCATTTAAAATGCTGTAATAGGGTTACATTAGTTTCAAATAAACTTAGTTAAATTCAACCATTATAACATTACAAAAATGCTATAATAGCCTTTAATTAAATTTAGCCATTTGGTTCATTATTATCAACTACAGCATTTACAGATGTTGTATTATCATTTACATTAGAATTAATAGCATTTCAGAGATGCAGTTAATTAACTTCAAATATTCAGTATAATTTCACAAACAATTATATTTTTATATAAATCATTTTTAACTTATAAAATCATATATAATCATTCAAATACCCTTATATTCATGATTTTATAAAGTTAAACCTCCATTCAAAAATCAAAATTTAATAATAATTCACTTATTAAATTCCAATTTTAAATTATAAATTCATTAAATTAAATTAACTTAACACTTAATTTTAAAATTTCAAAATAACTTAATTCCATTTTTATTTACTTAACTTAAAGTTCACTCTTAAGCCAAATTCACAAATTTCCAATTTTAGTTATATTTCAAAATTTCAACTTAAATATTCATTCATTTCACATTTTAACTTTATTCAAAATCATTAATATAATATAAAAATCATTTAAATTCACTTTAATCCAAATTATCATGAAGTTATCACATTTCATATTTAATTTAAATTCCAATTATCACCCAATTAAAATTTCCCAAAATAACTTACATTTCAAATTTTCTAGTTTTACCAATAATTTATTTCACTTATAAATTTTCAAAAAATCAATAATGCTTACATAAATCATTTTTTTATTTAGTTTAAATCAAATATTATAATATTTACATTTCAAAAATATTTTTAAGATTTTTATAAAAACATATTTTAACAACGGGTCTGTATTTCGTTTCTAGTCTAAGTAAAGTGATACGAGTAATATATCATTTCAACCCGTAATTTACAAAGATACCCGGGTTTGATCATTTCAAACCCGCAATCCCAAGTAAATGAAAATAATTGAAAATCATTCAGGCCTATCATTTCAGCCCATAACGATTTTCTCCTATTCTAAAGTCCGTTCGGGTATGTATCATTTCAACCCATAGTGATTCTAATCTAAAGGGAACTTGCAGTGTGATAAACTGATAAAAATAATAGAACAGCATGATATAACAGTAACATATAATATAATAGGTGTTTAAGCATGGGTGAACATCATAAAATCATAACATAGCAAGTGTAACATGATAATGCATTTTACAGATTCAAAAGGGGTCAATTCACTAGTTATATATGTACATATTGTCTGGTGAGAATAACTCACCTGTATAAGCTGGAGATGACAACCAAATGCACAAATAAGGAACTTCAAAAGCACGATAACACAACAATGATTTGAGAGTGGGAGAGCCAAGGCTATTTGCCTTGTTAAATATCAAACAAAACAAAAACAAACATGAATTACAAACCAAAATATTACAAACAATGCTAGGAATAACTATACAATTCAAAGCTAGAGCTTTTGCACTTGCATTCAACCACTTATACTTCAGCTATGGCCTGGAAAGACACTGTAATGGGATTGTTTTGGATCAGGTTTGGATCAAGTTCAGGTCATATAGGGGTCGCCATAGCAATATAAAGAGGAGATGAAGGATATGTGCTTGAATTTCAAAACAAGGCAACACAACTACAAGCAACAACAAGATTTCAAGGCCTAAATGGGTTCGACCAAGGGACTATTGGGCATGGCCTGATCTGGAAGGATAAACTACAGGTTCTACAGAGGTCCAAGGCTCAGGTTATGGCTGGTGGTGGTGGTGTTTGGCCGGCCAAAGTGGAGGAGAGAGGTGGTGGAACAAGTTAGGCTAGGCTATGAACATTAAGGTGGAGTTTTGTTTATTTTTAGGTGGATCTTCTTCATCAAGGGGCATGGCCATGGCTTGGGGCTGGGCTGGAGGAGGTGTTGACCAGATGTGGTGGTGGTGGAGGAGGCCAAGGTGGAGGAGGAAGGAAGAGCTGAGCATAGAAGGTGAGAAAACAAGTGCAAAATCATAAGAAAACAAGTAGAAATTGCATAGAAAAGAAGAAATTTTTTACCAAGCTTTACTTCAGGTTAATGGCCGAATTTTTTGGTGATTGAGAAGTTTAATTTTCGTGAAAATGAAGTGAGGAAGTGGCTGAAAGAATGAGAAAAGAATCGGCCAAAATTGATTACAAGTGGAGGTTGAGAAAATGAAAAGGTGGAAGGTAAAAGGACTTGGAATTTAAAAAGTTTAAAACCTTTCAAATTTCTATATTTTCTTTTCATAAGTTTAATTATCTAAAAATACATATAATTTCAGTTAAAATTCGAATATATAACAAATATACAAAATATAAATAAATAAATATTAATTATATATGATTAAAATAAGAAAATAGTATAAAATGAAAACTAGTCTAGAAAATTTGAAAATAAACAGAATAAACTTTGGAAGATTTATATGGACTTAGAAAATATTTATAAATAAATATAATAACACAAAAAATAAAATGCATTCACAAAAATAAATAAATAAATTTTAATTAAATATAATTTAAATGAAGAAAATAGCAGAAAAATGGAAACTAGCCTTTAAAAATAGAAAATAAATGCAATATATTTTGGAAAATTTTTATTATCACTTTAAAAATATTAAAAGATAAAAATATACATAAAATAAAATATTAACACATATTAAAATAAAATATAACAAAGAAAATATGATTTATATAATTTAAAATAGGCAAAATAAAACAAATTATACTCAAAATTGAAATGTACGTAACTTTTACAATTTAACTCCGTTTTCAATGAAAAGAAAAGTAGTATTCAAGTTATTACATCTATTTTCATAATAAAAGATAAAATTTAAGAATTTAAATAATTTAAATTTGAAGTTTAAAAGTCAAAGTTTGAACAGTTTGACCAGAAATTCATTTTACAGTAAAATATTCAAATTATACTAGTTTGAACTATAAATCACTTAATAATCAACATTTATATTTAAAAATGAAATATTTGAAATAAACCATTTTAAAAATAATTTAAATAAAAGAAAGTCAAATTTAAAATATATACAAAAATCTAGGGCTGTTACACTCTCCCCCACTCAAATCTTTTCGTCCTCGAAAAGGAAGGGAGCGGAGAAACAACTAGAAAGAACAATAGGTTGGAAGACATCCCGAAAGAAGGTAGGGAAGAAAAGTAGCTAGGAGGGAAAGCAGGTTGAAAGAGAAGGATGAACCATTATTTTAAATTGTTGGTTAAAGAGGTAAAATATTTAAAACACTTTAAAATCCTTTAGGAAGGAAAATAACTGATCAAAATATCCTTTATATAATATTTTATCAAAATACTTTTATAACTCGATGTTTCAACAAGTTTATCCTTGTTCCTGTAGACTCTAGTAGTGCGTTGATCAGGCGCAAAACTGGAATTCTCCAGGTACTTAGTAGACCTGTTTCAACACCTAGTGAAAATACTGGGAAAACCTTTAAAAACAGATATGGAAAGTACAATCCAAACAAAAACGAATCAAATCATGGATCGCAGATACACAATGGTTACGCCTGGGTCCCCCAGGAAACATCCGTACCTTTTAAGCATTCACTGCCTTGCGAATTTCGCCATGCAACAAAACGGTGGACCGCAGGATACATAAAAATGGTTACGCCTGGATCCCCCAGGAAACATCCATACCCCTTAAGCAATCTCTGCCTTGCGGATTACGCCACTAACACGACCATAGATCGCAGATACACAATGGTTACGCCTGGATCCCCCAGGAAACATCCGTACCTTTTAAGCAATCACTGCCTTACGAATTACGCTATGCAGTCGAGTTCGTAAGACCATGGGTAACGCCATGGAATTCGAAGGACACTCGAGTATCATATCCGGAAAACCAAAATCAGAGAGAATAATATCGATAGAATGAATCCAAGATGTGGCCACAAATCGGATATCAAGCAGAAGGCACTTTCCATATCTTTACTTCGAAAATATGTATCATATAGTACCTTTTCAAATCACTTTCAAATATCGTACTTATATAATATCCATTATATATAAGATTTCACTTTCAAATTGAGTACCTTTTCAAATCTATAGTTTTCGAATCAATTTCATACTCATACAAATCAATTTTATATAAGTTCGACAACTTCCAAATCAAGTGTTTAGTAACATAAGGTTCTCAAATTTCAATTTGTTTCAATATCAGTTCAATTTCAAAATCATATACAATTTCACCGAATTATTTCTTCTCAAATTAATTATCTTTAGTTTCAACGTTTCCAGAATAATAGATTTAGAAAATAAATCCAAATTTCCAAATCAATAATTTAAGTCAACCAATTCATTTCAAAAATCAAATGTTTTCAAAATCATCTTATACTTATGTAAGGTCCATCTTATATAAGGATCAAATTTTTCAAAATAAATTTCGCTGTATGAAGAGCCATATGGGATTTGAATATCTTTGCTTTTATGGGTTATATATCTTTGTGATTTAAATTGGAATTTTCTTTTAGTAAGCAAAGATATTCTAACTCGACAGCTTTCAATTTCAGCGTTAAAATATATAAATGATATTAGGATATAAGATGTACATACGTCATCATTTCACAAAACTACATTTGATCGCTCGCTTGATCACACAAGTTCGCTTTCGAACTAGTATTGTCCATTCGACTTCCCTAATGCGGATTTCGATATGGTTTCTCGACTAGAAGCCATCAGTCTCCTTGCATAGCCATATACTACGATAGAGAATTCTAGAATCAAGCCCAAAATCCATATCAAATATTCGCCATCAAGAATCGAATGAAAATCCTAACACGAAATGGTGTAATCCACCTCGAACTTGTGTACCCAAACTTGGATCAAATTAATTATGCGAATAAAACACCATACGTACAACTTATATATTTATTCCAACTTGTTAAATATATAGTTTCATAAAGATGTTACTAAGTTAAACATTTAAACTAAATTTTATTCAAAATATTTTGAAGACCAAATTCTTTCAAAACATTTCAAATCTAAATTCCATATTTAGAAAAATTCAAAATAGCCTTATTCATTTACTTAACAAAACAGTTTCAACTTATTTAAATCATATTACTTCATACTTAAACATTCGAAACAAATTTATATACTTTATCAAATAATTCATACCTTTCAAAATTTCTTAGCTTTGAAAAGTTAACCTTGATTTGGAAGTGCTCGAACCTTCAAAATAGTTGAAGAAATCATTTTCAAATTCAGGAGTTGGAAATCGGCAACAAATCAGTAAATCAATTTTAATAGATAGGGTTATATCAAATCCGAAACTCGAGGACTGAACACCGGCTTACTTCAAATCATTTCAAATATATATATATACATATATCTTTCGAATATCAAATCATACTTCAAAATTTTGAAATCAAAATTGGTTTCGCAAAATAACTCGCGTAGCAATGCTACTGAAGTGGCCTATCCCCCACTCTGAAACTCGAAAATCAATGTCGATGATGCGTGCACTCATCACCGAAATTATTTTCCAGCGACACAAGTGAGTTCTGGACTTCCATTTACTTTGAAAACTTCTTTAAAATTCCTTCAAAATCATTAAAACCCATTAAAATCATTGAAACATTACTTATTCGGAAAAATAATTTCAATCATATTATTTATTATTTCAAAATCTTAAAACCAGTTCCAAAATGCCGGAGTTCAATCACTTAAATTCAGATTCAAAACCTTCAGTTATAAATCATTTTATATGAAAACATTTCTTATAAAATTTTCAAAATTTCAAATCCTTTCAAAACTTCAAATTCTCATTTTTTTTTAAAAGGTACATAATCCTTATCAAAAACATTTCATCTTTATATAAAAATATGGCCATCCTTATCAAAATAAAAACTACGATGAATACACAATTTTCAAAAGACAATCAACCACAAACTTTCCAAGGGACGATTCAAGGATGGATTTCAAAGCAAAACAGAGATTCAAATTTAGAAGGACTCTAATCAAATAGAATTCTAATTCAAAGATAGGCTCAAACAAAGATAAGATAATTAAATTACTAAATAGAAGATGGATAAGCCTATATGAATCGCGGGCGACCTTAACTGGTCAACCGTGACTTCAGGAATATAATCGATGCGAAAATCTAAGGCAAATCGACCTTCTATTGCCAGAGATAGAATCTAAATATAGCAGAAGATAGAAAACATCGTAAACCGAGGATACAGAAATCTCCGATGAATCAATGCCAATTATAATCATTCAAAGATTTGCGGAATCGCCACCCTATAAAGGTCATACAAAGTGGAGTGATGCAATGCTCCAAAATCAAAAGAATACAATTAGGGGAGACAGGAATGGATTTCAGAACAAGTGGGAGCGTTCCAAAATTCAAAGGAATCTTATTCGATAAGAATCCAAACGAAGATTAGAGATATATAACCTATATCGATACAGAAAAATTCCCATAAAAATTTGGAAAGACTCGAATTCATAACATACGAAAACAGAAGCATAAATATCTTTAGTTGGACAACTTTAGCTAAGCAAAAGATACAACAGAGTTTACTCAAAGCATCCTAACAAACTACTGATTTTGCCATACCCAAAATAGATCCCTATCAACAATGGATCTAGATCAATCAAGAGAGAAGTTCAAAATTTTAGAGGATCCTAATCAAAGAAATTACTAACAAGGTGGATACGAAAGGAATGTAGTTTAAGAAATATTTTACTTTTAAAGCAAGGAAATTTATATCAAAATAATCTTTCAAAATTCTTTAAAAATCATTTGAAAATCATTTTATACTTCGAAAATACGTTCTCTCACAAAGAAATGATTCTGAGATTGATTTCACTCATTCTAGGATATTTCTACCCTATCTCTAATGAGTTTTTGCTCCGCAGGCTAAGGTTTGCCTAAAACCAAAGCTCTGATACCAACTGTAACGACCCACTATTTTGGACCATTCAAATCGACAATAATCCACACATGTCTGGCTTGAATAATTCAAAATAACAGATTGTAAATAAATTTGGAGCAAATGAAATCAAATACACAGAATCATAGACACAGAACATATCTGAATAACTCGCAGCGGAATATAAAAAAACCATAGTAGTTCATGAAGCTACTATAACAAACTCTCAAAACATAATACATAATATCTGCTTGAAAACATATACAATAGACATCTTAAATAAATAGAAGTTTATGAATACCAGAACTGAAATAGAACAACTGAACTGAAAGGAACAGATAACTAGACAAGCAGAATCTCCAGCGATTCCTAGCTCCAGAAAGAAATCCAAAGTTAAGCTGTAAATACTCAGGCTGACCCGAGCGTAAAGTAAAACACAAAACACTCGAGTCAGGACAATATATACTTATATAATGTAAACCAACTCAAGTGAGCTGTAGTAGAAATGCACAATAACTCAAAGGATGCTTGGGATCGCCCATCCTTCAAGGATCAGTTAAACAATAAATTAAATACACCCCGTGGTTAAAATTTCAAAATGGTATTTTATTCTTCGAAATCAAATATCATTTCAAAATTCAATATCCTTCAAAAATCCATTTCAAAATATCAAAATATCATATTTCAAAATAGTTTATATTTCGAAACAAATTACTTTATTTTAAATCATAAAAATAAAGTTATTATTAATAATTAAATTATTAAATTTCCAAAATTTTAATCTTTCATTCGTTCACTTAAATTAATTAAAACAATGAAAATTCAACTTTTGCAGCATTTAGAAAATGCTATGGAAAGTCACATTTAAAACAGTTCAATTTAACAAAAGACAGCATTTAAAATGCTGTAATAGGGTTACATTAGTTTCAAATAAACTTAGTTAAATTCAACCATTATAACATTACAAAAATGCTATAATAGCCTTTAATTAAATTTAGCCATTTGGTTCATTATTATCAACTACAGCATTTACAGATGTTGTATTATCATTTACATTAGAATTAATAGCATTTCAGAGATGCAGTTAATTAACTTCAAATATTCAGTATAATTTCACAAACAATTATATTTTTATATAAATCATTTTTAACTTATAAAATCATATATAATCATTCAAATACCCTTATATTCATGATTTTATAAAGTTAAACCTCCATTCAAAAATCAAAATTTAATAATAATTCACTTATTAAATTCCAATTTTAAATTATAAATTCATTAAATTAAATTAACTTAACACTTAATTTTAAAATTTCAAAATAACTTAATTCCATTTTTATTTACTTAACTTAAAGTTCACTCTTAAGCCAAATTCACAAATTTCCAATTTTAGTTATATTTCAAAATTTCAACTTAAATATTCATTCATTTCACATTTTAACTTTATTCAAAATCATTAATATAATATAAAAATCATTTAAATTCAGTTTAATCCAAATTATCATGAAGTTATCACATTTCATATTTAATTTAAATTCCAATTATCACCCAATTAAAATTTCCCAAAATAACTTACATTTCAAATTTTCTAGTTTTACCAATAATTTATTTCACTTATAAATTTTCAAAAAATCAATAATGCTTACATAAATCATTTTTTTATTTAGTTTAAATCAAATATTATAATATTTACATTTCAAAAATATTTTTAAGATTTTTATAAAAACATATTTTAACAACGGGTCTGTATTTCGTTTCTAGTCTAAGTAAAGTGATACGAGTAATATATCATTTCAACCCGTAATTTACAAAGATACCCGGGTTTGATCATTTCAAACCCGCAATCCCAAGTAAATGAAAATAATTGAAAATCATTCAGGCCTATCATTTCAGCCCATAACGATTTTCTCCTATTCTAAAGTCCGTTCGGGTATGTATCATTTCAACCCATAGTGATTCTAATCTAAAGGGAACTTGCAGTGTGATAAACTGATAAAAATAATAGAACAGCATGATATAACAGTAACATATAATATAATAGGTGTTTAAGCATGGGTGAACATCATAAAATCATAACATAGCAAGTGTAACATGATAATGCATTTTACAGATTCAAAAGGGGTCAATTCACTAGTTATATATGTACATATTGTCTGGTGAGAATAACTCACCTGTATAAGCTGGAGATGACAACCAAATGCACAAATAAGGAACTTCAAAAGCACGATAACACAACAATGATTTGAGAGTGGGAGAGCCAAGGCTATTTGCCTTGTTAAATATCAAACAAAACAAAAACAAACATGAATTACAAACCAAAATATTACAAACAATGCTAGGAATAACTATACAATTCAAAGCTAGAGCTTTTGCACTTGCATTCAACCACTTATACTTCAGCTATGGCCTGGAAAGACACTGTAATGGGATTGTTTTGGATCAGGTTTGGATCAAGTTCAGGTCATATAGGGGTCGCCATAGCAATATAAAGAGGAGATGAAGGATATGTGCTTGAATTTCAAAACAAGGCAACACAACTACAAGCAACAACAAGATTTCAAGGCCTAAATGGGTTCGACCAAGGCACTATTGGGCATGGCCTGATCTGGAAGGATAAACTACAGGTGCTACAGAGGTCCAAGGCTCAGGTTATGGCTGGTGGTGGTGGTGTTTGGCCGGCCAAAGTGGAGGAGAGAGGTGGTGGAACAAGTTAGGCTAGGCTATGAACATTAAGGTGGAGTTTTGTTTATTTTTAGGTGGATCTTCTTCATCAAGGGGCATGGCCATGGCTTGGGGCTGGGCTGGAGGAGGTGTTGACCAGATGTGGTGGTGGTGGAGGAGGCCAAGGTGGAGGAGGAAGGAAGAGCTGAGCATAGAAGGTGAGAAAACAAGTGCAAAATCATAAGAAAACAAGTAGAAATTGCATAGAAAAGAAGAAATTTTTTACCAAGCTTTACTTCAGGTTAATGGCCGAATTTTTTGGTGATTGAGAAGTTTAATTTTCGTGAAAATGAAGTGAGGAAGTGGCTGAAAGAATGAGAAAAGAATCGGCCAAAATTGATTACAAGTGGAGGTTGAGAAAATGAAAAGGTGGAAGGTAAAAGGACTTGGAATTTAAAAAGTTTAAAACCTTTCAAATTTCTATATTTTCTTTTCATAAGTTTAATTATCTAAAAATACATATAATTTCAGTTAAAATTCGAATATATAACAAATATACAAAATATAAATAAATAAATATTAATTATATATGATTAAAATAAGAAAATAGTATAAAATGAAAACTAGTCTAGAAAATTTGAAAATAAACAGAATAAACTTTGGAAGATTTATATGGACTTAGAAAATATTTATAAATAAATATAATAACACAAAAAATAAAATGCATTCACAAAAATAAATAAATAAATTTTAATTAAATATAATTTAAATGAAGAAAATAGCAGAAAAATGGAAACTAGCCTTTAAAAATAGAAAATAAATGCAATATATTTTGGAAAATTTTTATTATCACTTTAAAAATATTAAAAGATAAAAATATACATAAAATAAAATATTAACACATATTAAAATAAAATATAACAAAGAAAATATGATTTATATAATTTAAAATAGGCAAAATAAAACAAATTATACTCAAAATTGAAATGTACGTAACTTTTACAATTTAACTCCGTTTTCAATGAAAAGAAAAGTAGTATTCAAGTTATTACATCTATTTTCATAATAAAAGATAAAATTTAAGAATTTAAATAATTTAAATTTGAAGTTTAAAAGTCAAAGTTTGAACAGTTTGACCAGAAATTCATTTTACAGTAAAATATTCAAATTATACTAGTTTGAACTATAAATCACTTAATAATCAACATTTATATTTAAAAATGAAATATTTGAAATAAACCATTTTAAAAATAATTTAAATAAAAGAAAGTCAAATTTAAAATATATACAAAAATCTATGGCTGTTACAGATGGCGGCCATTTAAACTTGTTTTGAACGAAAGAAATTTCGTTTGATTTTAAACGAGAGGAAGGGTGTGCGGCCATTTTTAAATTTGTCTTCGTTTCTGATTTTGAATAGAAAGGGAACGAGATTCAGCTGCCATTTATTTTGTCTTGTGAACGAGAGTTTTTACATTTGAACGAACTGATTTTCTTTCGTGTATTTTAACAGAGAAGGAAGGGGAGACAAGGGTACGCGATTTACAGACAGTAGGTCTGCTAAGAAACTAGGGTGGCTGATGCTGACCAATTATATATATTTAAATTCAAATTGAATTTGATTTAAATCTTAACGCGTTTGCTTACCGTATGCTCACGTAACAACTCCGAATAATACGAAATTTGAAATCCAATAATAAAACAATATTACGGATCCAATGAAACTCGTTTCGTCGAATTCCGAGACTGTGCCTCGGACGACTATTTTTAAACGTCGATTCGAACAATATAATTTCAAAACTGAACAAAACAGTTTACAATTCAATTCTGAAAGTTTCTATCATCTTCAGTGTTATCAATACGAATTTTAAAAGCTTTTAAAATATTTTTCTTCAGCTTAAAATTGAAGATATAAATTTTCGTTCAACTTACAATAGATTAGAATTTGAATTTAATCGTCAATTTCAAAGTTAGATCGGGGATTCAAATTAAATTATCGTTCAAATATTTAAAATTAATTAAATATTCTCAATTTAATTTGGTCAAAATTCTGGGTCGTTACATCACACTGCAAGTTCCCTTTGTTATGTTTTGATTTTTGAATTGAATTGGAATCGGGTTGAAATGATAAATACCCAAATTAAACTTTGACCTAGGATAGGAAATTAAATAAAAACCCGATTGGTCAATAATTTGATTTGAAAATAAACGAAGATTTTATTTGAATAAAGAATATGGTTTTGAAATGAAGTTGAAATTTGAATTTTTGATGAAAGGAAAATGGTAATATTTAATAATCTGAAACAAAAGATTAACAATGTAATCAATGAAAGAATGTTGTTTAATTTGATAAATGATTGAATTTAAGTTTGAAATGATTTAATAATTAAGTTTGAAAGTATGATTAAGTTTGAAATTTATTAAACCTTGAAATTATTTAATAATTAAGTTTTGAATTTATTTAATAATTAAATAAGATTGAATTATTTAATGATTAAATTGAATTGGATTTCTTTAAATAAGAAAAATTGAACTTTTGAATAAGTGAATTTTACTTCGTAAATAATTGAAATTGAGTTTCTTTATTAATTAAGTTTTGGAAATTATTTAAGAAAGTAAATAAGTGAAATTGAATTTCTTTAACAAGAAATAAAATGTGATCTATAGAATTAATGTAAGACTTGAAATTTAAAGAATTTGGTTTGATGAATTTAATTTAATTAAATTTGTAAGTTTTGATATAATGAAGTTGAATTTAAATAATGGATTTAATGAATTGGAAATTTAATAGAAATTGTTTTGAATGGAAAATTTACTTAACTAATATTGAATGAAATCGATAAATGAAGTTAAATTGATTTGAATGTTAAATTAATTTAAATGATTTCGGAATGAAACTTATATACGAATTTGAATCAATATTTGAATTGTTTTAAATAGAAATTGAAATTGAATTATAAGATTTTGAAATGATGATTTGGAAGTTTCGAAACGTAAATTATGGAAATTGGTTTAGAAAGACAAATGAAATATTGATTTACGAATTGAAATTGAAATTGAATTTGATTTGGTTTTGAAATAAATAAACGACCAATCGGTGAAATAATTTCGAAGGTTATTAAAGAGACCGGAATTCGGTTATGGATATACTCTCTATCTAAACCGAAAATGTAACGACCCGTAAATTTTAATAGTTTTAATAATATGTTAATTGAAATTTTGTGAAATTTTAAACAAAAAAATTTGAAAATAAAAATTTATTATTTGGAATACGTCTATTTTAATATAGCAACTGGTAAATTTTCATCTGATAATATTGAAGTTTATTTTTCTGTGAAATGTTATTTCAAATCAAACCGGTTAATAACAGTGAATTTAAAAGTTTTCCGAAACCAAAATATGTCAACAGGAGAAAAATTATTCTGATCATTCTGAATCATACTGCGGAATTCGTTTCTCCAAATTTGGACTTATACTGCTCCGTTTATCTTAATTCTGACAAAATAGCAGCATTTCTGGTACCGATTATCGACTTTCGATCGGATGATCGTACCACTAGTATTTGTATACCATTTTGATCGTCACGTCATGCTGATCTCCATGGTATATTCATTTGCTTGTTTCGGCGTCCGATGGACAACGGAATCTGTAAAACAGTTCACCGTATCGGTACCGTATTCGTGACCTTTTGTTTTCTATTGCCTTTCAAACTTTAGCCGTGCTGTCCAAGCATCACAATTAATTGCTTTAAAACTTTTGCGGAATTAATGGATAGTGCACGTTCCTTTGGCTTTTGAATTTATATCTAAAATTAAGGTGGAACGTTTCTTTTGCCCCTTTATCTCCTATTCACACTTCCATATATTTATTTCTTTTCCTCTGAAACTCTTTCTTCTTCCTCCCAGATCTATTTCTCCCTCCTCTCTCTTTTTTTTTTTTTTCGTTTCTTTCTTCTACCCTTCAAAACCCCAGTGCACCCATCTCCACACATCCGCCTCAGCCAAACCCAACCGCATTTCCACACTCGGCGTTCCTCCTCCCCACGACCAGCAACCACCACGACCTCCTCTCCCAACCGAAGCTTCACCTCCTCCCCACGTCACCACTTCCACCTCCAACACCACTGCCCACAGCCTTGCCTCCCATCAGCCTCGCCAACACCATCGCCTACTGCCCCTACCTATCACCACCTCCGAGCCCACAGTTCCAACCCAAAGCTCCAACGCCGAAGGCACGCAACCACCACCTCGTTCACGCGCAGCAGCCACCGCCATACCACCTTCCTTCATGTGATCCACCCAGATCTGCCCAGACCACCATCTAGCAGCACTCAGCCACGTCGTCAACCCAGCGACCAATTTCCCTCCGATCTACCTCGGCCCGAGCCTAGAGAACTTCCATGCCTTGTAGGAGCGGCCACATCATCTCGTCCCCTGTATGTGCTGTTCGACTCATGTTCTAGCATTCGAAATTTGTTATACATATTTATATATATTTGGAGTATAGTTATAAAATATATAAAGTGGTATAATATATAAGATTTATACCTATATTAGTTTATATAAGGTTGTTTGGTTTTAAATGTATAGAAGATATATTCGAGTATATATATTATACTCAGATTTTATATATATATATATATATATATATATATATATATATTTGAAAAGTAAGGTCATAGGTATAATATACAATACAGTAATTCATTTATTTCCAAGATTGTAGTCGGCATGTATATAGGGGAATAGGTCATACAGCATGTAGATGATCTTGTTTTGCTGGAAGTAATGGTAGATTTCGAAAGTACATAATATGTGCATTGTTTAATGATATGTTGTACAAGTTGATAGGGCAGTATATATAACACGTATATAGACAGTTATGTTTAGTTATTTAATAGCCTACTCATGTATAAAGTTGCATATATGATGATTGTTATACGCATTGATTTCAAATAAAAATGTATATATAACAGTATTGGTTGAATGTTTGTCTACCATAGTTTTTCAACATTTTAGTGTAGGCATACAACAGTTTTGGGTTTTAAGTATATGACAATTCTACATAATGATGTTGTGTTATATATATATACAAAAATATTGATTTCTAAGTAATTATATATATATATATTATCATTTGTTTGAAAAAAAAAGAGTCAGGTATATGGTTACTGGCCTGCAGCTTTGTATTATATAATATATATATATATATATTTGTTATAAACATATTTTGTAAGTAACCTGTTTGTAAGCATTTGTGCATCTGGTTTGATTCTATAATAGATGAGGAGGTTAACAGTACATGTATATATTAGATTTGAGTATAATAGTTTATTTTACAAGCTGCGGGTTTTATTTGTAGTTATATGCCAGATTTTGGGAGTTATTATTTATTTTAAATTAGAAGTATTTATAAAATGTTATAAAATGTTGTGGGTAAATTTGTTGTTTACAGTAAGTATTTATACCAGTCTTTATATTTATATTTTCAAAGTATATGTATGGTATGCAGGAGTCTAGGTTGAAATGAATATGAGATAAATATTGATTTTAAATATATTATGTATATATATTGAGTTTAATATTTGTGTTTCAATTTAAAACAATAATTTCAAATTACACATATATTTAATTTAATATGTATTTGAAATTTAGAATATAACTTTATTTTTCATCGATCCTGTTTTGATTTGAATTCGTCTCTTCCTATTCATCAGCTTCGTTCGCCGATTCAATCTTGCCTTGTTTTGTGATTTCGTGCTTGGATTTCGTAACTCAATTTCATTGTCTACCGCTCTAGCCTCGAAAGGTGAGCAATCACTCACGATTAACGTTCTTTTATTATTTAAATTTGATTTCAATTGAAATAGCAATTGAAATATGCTGCTGTAGTTATTTAAGTTGTTATATATGCTATTATTTGTATCTGTTCACCTGTGACATCTGACACCCGTATCTGTTATTTATACTGATGATATATGCCTGTTGTTATATTTTTAGTATATGTTATCACTCTGCAAGTTCCCTGTTAGTATAGAATTCACTATGGGTTGAAATGATACATACCCGAACGGACTTTAGAATAGGAGAAAATCGTTATGGGTTGAAATGATAAACCCAAGCGATTTTCATTTGAATTGAAATTGGGATTACGGGTCGAAATGATATCTACCCGTATATATTTAAATTTCGGATTGAAATGATAAATATCCGTATCACTTAACCATATGATAAATATATATACAGACACCGTTGGTCCATATATATAAATATTTTGAAAATGAATTCTATGGTTTTGGAAAGAAATATATGGTTTTAAATGTTGAGCCTTAAATTTTTATATATAAATGGGAATGATTGATTAAATACATATAATATGGTTGAGTATTTAAATTTATGTTTCAAAATAGATTTCGGTAATAATTTGAATAAGTTAAGGTTGGGATGATAATTTGAATTTAGTAAGAATTTTATTTAATTAAACCAATATAAAGCTTATTGAAATTGGAATTTAAGATATGATTTATAACTTGAGTTTGATTTAAATAATTTAATGAATATTCCTTGTTTAAATAAATTTAAGGAAATATTTAGTAAAAATGAAATTTAGGGCTAGTTAAATGATATTGAATTTATTAAGTGAATATTTCCTGATTAAATAATAATAAAGTTAAATCAAGTGCTATATGAAACTGCTAAATTTAACTTTGAAAATGTTGAATATTAAAGCCTTGAAATATATTGAAAATTTAAATGGTATATTTAGAACTAAATTGAATTGATGAATTGAGCTTTGAATAAATTTGAATTTGGAATTTGAGTTAATTTGAATCGATTTGTGAAACTTGAGGAAATTTTAAATACTTTACTTTATGAATTAATTGATATATATACTATCTTGGGAAATAGTTATATTTAAAATGAAAATGATATTTTGATTTTGAAGTAAATAAATTTAAAATGACCATGGTGTTATAATGTATATTTCCACCTTGTAGATAGTTCTGAAGATCCTTAGAGGATGGTTATCCCAAACATCCTTTAAGTTACTTGTATTTCAGTTGATATTTCACTTGAGTTGGATTTATTTATATAAGAATGTTAATCCTGACTCGAGTGTTTTGTGTTTTGCTTTACGCTCGGGTCAGACCGAGTGAAACAGCATTTGAGACTCACCCTTGGAGTTTGGAGCTTCCTTTGGAGATCCATCTATCGCCTCAGCTTTCAGCCCTTCTAGTTGATTTGTTCAGAGAAGTCATCTGTTGTACTGGAGACTTCACTGCAATTGAGATATTTTGTTGTATTTTATTTCTAACTCTGATGTTTATATAGTAGCTTCATGAACTACTATTTTATCTATTCCGCTGCGTATTATTGTATTACTCTGTGTCTGTGATTATGTGATTGATTTATTTACTACATATGCTGAGTTTTGCCAAATTTTTATTACAATCTGTTATTTTGAATTATTCAAGTCAGACATGTGTGGATTTATTGTCGATTTGAATGGTCCAAAATACCGGGTCGTTACAGTTGGTATCAGAGCTTTGGCTCTAGGCGAAACTTAGCATATATTGTAAATTTATTTACAGAATCACTTTCGTTCGAGTTTAATCTCTTCCTTTTGACTCGATTTCCTTTGAACTTTGGAACGTTCCTTACGGTTCCAAAATTCATTCTTGTCTCTCTCTATTGGTATTCTTTTGATTCTGGAGTATCCCATAACTCCACTTCGAATAATCTCTATAAGAATAGGCGATCTCGCCAATCTTTGAATAATTTGAAAAGGGGTGGAACTCCTTTACAATTGGCATTGATTCACCGGAGATTTATATATCCCTCGGTTTTGATGTTGCCATCTCTTGTTATGCCGAATTCTATCTCTGGCGATCGAATGTCGATTTGCCTTAGATTTCCGCATCGATTATATTCTTGAAATCACGGTTGACCCGGTTAAGGTCGCCCGCGATTTATACAAGTGTATCCGACTACTATTTTGTAATTAATTATCTCATTTTCGTTCGAACTTATCTCCGAATCAGAATCCTATTTGATTAGAGTCCCTCTAATTTGAATCTCTATCTTTGTTTTGAAATCCGTTCGTGAATCGTCCTTTGAAAATCAGGTTTGTTTATATTTTAGAAATTGTTTTCTAAACCGAAATTATTATTTTGATAAGTATGATTATATTCTATATATAAAAGTGAAATGTTTTCGATAAAGATTATATACCCTTTTTAAAATGAGAATTTGAGGTTTCGAAAGGATTTGTAATTTTGTAAAGTTATATTAGAAATTTGATTTATCTAAAAATGATTTATGACTGAAGGATTTTAAGTTTGAAATTCGAGAATTGAACTCCGGTATTTTGGAATTGGTTTAAGATTTTGAAATATATAATAATAATATGATTTAAAATTATTTTCCGAATAAGAAATGTTTCAAATGATTTTAATGAGTTTCGAAGAAATTCCAAAAGAAGTTTGAGAAAATAGAAGTCCAGAACTCACTTATGTCGCTGGAAAATAATTTCGGTGATGAGTGCACGCATCATCGACATTGATTTTCAGTTTCATAGTGGGGGAGAGGCCACTTTAGTAGCATTGCTACGCAAGTGATTTTGCGAAACCAATTTTGATTTCAAAATTTTGAAGTATGATTTTATATTCGAAAGATATATATATATATATATATATATTTGAAATGATTTGAAGTAATCCGGTGTTCAGTCTTCGAGTTTCGAATTTGACATAAACTTATCTTTTGAAATTGATTTACTGATTTGTTGCTGATTTCCAACTCTTGAATTTGAAAATGATTTCTTCAACTATTTTGAAGGTTCGAGCACTTCCAAATCAAGGTTAACTTTTCAAGGCTAAGAAATTTTGAAAAGTATGAATTATTTGATAAAGTATATAAGTTTGTTTTGAATGTTAAAAGTATGTAGTAATATGATTTAAATAAGTTGAAACTGTTTTGTTATGTAAATGAATAAGGCTATTTTGAATTTTTCTAATATGAAATTTAGATTTGAAATGTTTTGGAAAAAATTTGGTCTTCAAAATATTTTGAATAAAATTTAGTTTAAATGTTTTAATTTAGTAACATCTTTATGAAACTATATATTTAACAAGTTGGAATAAATATATAAGTTGTACGTATGCTGTTTATTCGCATAATTAATTTGATCCAAGTTTGAGTATACAAGTTCGAGGTGGATTACACCATTTCGTGTTAGGATTTTTCATCTGATTCTTGATGGCGAATATTTGATATGGATTTTTGGGCTAAATTCTAGAATTCTCTATCATAGTATATGGCTATGCAAGGAGACTGATGGCTTCTAGTCGAGAAACCATATCGAAATCCGCATTAGGGAAGTCGAATGGACAATACTAGTTCGAAAGCGAACTTGTGTGATCGAGCGAGCGATCAAATGTGATTGTGCGAAATGATGACGTATGTACATCTTATATTCTAATATCATTGATATATTTTAACACTGAAATTGAAAGCTGTCAGGTTAGAATATCTTGCTTACTAAAAGAAAATTTCCAATTTAAATTACAAAGATATATAACCCATAAAAGCAAAGATATTCAAATCCCATATGGCTCTTCATACAGCGAAAGTTATTTTGAAAAATTTGATCCTTATATAAGATGGACCTTACGTAAGTATAAGATGATTTTGAATACATTTGATTTTGGAAATGAATTGGTTGACTTAAATTATATTGATTTGGAAATTTGGATTTATTTCCTAAAACTATTATTTTGGAAACTTTGAAACTAAAGATATTTAATTTGAGAAGAAATAATTTGGGGAAATTGTATATGATTTTGAAATTGAACTGATAATTGAAACAAATTGAAATTTGAGAACCTTATGTTACTAAAAACTTGATTTGGGAGTTGTCGAACTTATATAAAATTGATTTGTATGAGTATGAAATTGATTCGAAAACTATAGATTTGAAAAGGTACTCAATTTGAAAGTGAAATCTTATATAATTGAAGTCTATATAAGTATGATTCGATATACTATTGATTTTGGAAAGTATTTGATTTGAAAATTAAATCTTATATATAATGGATTTTATATAAGTACGATATTTGAAAGTGATTTGAAAGGGTACTATATGATACATATTTTCGAAGTAAAGATATGGAAAGTGCCTTCTACTTGATATCCGATTTGTGGCCACATCTTGGATTCATTCTATCGATATTATTCTCTCTGATTTTGGTTTTCCGGATATGATACTCGAGTGTCCTTCGAATTCCATGGCGTTACCCATGGTCTTATCGTTCTCTCGTGACTGCATAGCGCAACTGCCTGGCTGAGTCTTGCCTAGGGGTACGGATTGTTTCCTGGGGGATCCAGGCGTAACCATTGTGTATCCTGCAATCTGTGTAGGTCGCGAATAGTAGCGCAAATGCTTGGCTGAGTCTTGCCTGGGGGTACGGATTGTTTCCTGGAGGATCCAGGCGTAACCATTGTGTATCCTGCATTCTACTAGTCATCATGGCGTAACTCGCAGGGCTGAGAAAGCTTACGGATATGGATTATTTCCTGGGGGATCCAGGCGTAATCATTGTGTATCTGCGAACCATGGTTGAACAAAGGTTTTGTTCGTTTTGTTTGGATTGTACTTTCCATATCGGTTTTAAAAGTTTTTCCATTATTTTCACTGGGTGTTGAAACAAGTCTACTAAGTACTTGGAGAATTCTAGCTTTGCGCCTGATCAACGCACTGCCAGAGTCTACAGGAACGAGGATAAACTTGTTGAAACATCGAGTTATAAAAGTATTTTCGAAAGAAAATTTGTTTCGTTATAAAAAAAAAATATTTTATTATAAAAGTATTTCTAACAAAGAAATTCTATATTAATATTTGAAATTCTAATGGTTTGAATTAATTATTCATGCCCGATTCTGTTCTTTTGAATCTACCTTATCTGCTCAACTTTATTTATTCACCTATATTCGGTTTTTCCAAGTACTCCTTCTTTCCTTGTTGACTATATCCTTTTAAACATGGTTTAATAGAAATTTTAGTGTTATAAATATTTTGAATTATTAATTAAATACAACATATTTAAAGTAAATGATTATTTGTTTATTAATAATATTTGAAAATATCTTGAGATAAATTAATAAATTTATGAATTATGGATTTAATAGTTTCTTTGTAAATATAAGTAATAATGTAAATAATTGTTTTCAAATAGTTTTCATATAATTATAAAGGTGTCATTTAAACATATAAATGGTATTTATAAAGGAAGAAAGAAATTTTACGAATGAGTTTTGAAAAAGTATTAAATTATAAAAAAATAATTGATTTGCAAATGAAGTTTTCAAATGAATATTTCAAGAAAAATTTATATAGTTTTAAATTAATTGTTTAATCTTAACTTTTAATCTATTTTTCTTTCTGGTTGTTTATATTCTTCTACCTCCTTTCTTTTCGGGGACGAAAAGTTTTGAGTGGGGGAGAGTGTAACGACCCGTAAATTTTAATAGTTTTAATAATATGTTAATTGAAATTTTGTGAAATTTTAAACAAAAAAATTTGAAAATAAAAATTTATTATTTGGAATACGTCTATTTTAATATAGCAACTGGTAAATTTTCATCTGATAATATTGAAGTTTATTTTTCTGTGAAATGTTATTTCAAATCAAACCGGTTAATAACAGTGAATTTAAAAGTTTTCCGAAACCAAAATATGTCAACAGGAGAAAAATTATTCTGATCATTCTGAATCATACTGCGGAATTCGTTTCTCCAAATTTGGACTTATACTGCTCCGTTTATCTTAATTCTGACAAAATAGCAGCATTTCTGGTACCGATTATCGACTTTCGATCGGATGATCGTACCACTAGTATTTGTATACCATTTTGATCGTCACGTCATGCTGATCTCCATGGTATATTCATTTGCTTGTTTCGGCGTCCGATGGACAACGGAATCTGTAAAACAGTTCACCGTATCGGTACCGTATTCGTGACCTTTTGTTTTCTATTGCCTTTCAAACTTTAGCCGTGCTGTCCAAGCATCACAATTAATTGCTTTAAAACTTTTGCGGAATTAATGGATAGTGCACGTTCCTTTGGCTTTTGAATTTATATCTAAAATTAAGGTGGAACGTTTCTTTTGCCCCTTTCTCTCCTATTCACACTTCCATATATTTATTTCTTTTCCTCTGAAACTCTTTCTTCTTCCTCCCAGATCTATTTCTCCCTCCTCTCTCTTTTTTTTTCGTTTCTTTCTTCTACCCTTCAAAACCCCAGTGCACCCATCTCCACACATCCGCCTCAGCCAAACCCAACCGCATTTCCACACTCGGCGTTCCTCCTCCCCACGACCAGCAACCACCACGACCTCCTCTCCCAACTGAAGCTTCACCTCCTCCCCACGTCACCACTTCCACCTCCAACACCACTGCCCACAGCCTTGCCTCCCATCAGCGTCGCCAACACCATCGCCTACTGCCCCTACCTATCACCACCTCCGAGCCCACAGTTCCAACCCAAAGCTCCAACGCCGAAGGCACGCAACCACCACCTCGTTCACGCGCAGCAGCCACCGCCATACCACCTTCCTTCATGTGATCCACCCAGATCTGCCCAGACCACCATCTAGCAGCACTCAGCCACGTCGTCAACCCAGCGACCAATTTCCCTCCGATCTACCTCGGCCCGAGCCTAGAGAACTTCCATGCCTTGTAGGAGCGGCCACATCATCTCGTCCCCTGTATGTGCTGTTCGACTCATGTTCTAGCATTCGAAATTTGTTATACATATTTATATATATTTGAAGTATAGTTATAAAATATATAAAGTGGTATAATATATAAGATTTATACCTATATTAGTTTATATAAGGTTGTTTGGTTTTAAATGTATAGAAGATATATTCGAGTATATATATTATACTCAGATTTTATATATATATATATATATATATATATATATTTTTGAAAAGTAAGGTCATAGGTATAATATACAATACAGTAATTCATTTATTTCCAAGATTGTAGTCGGCATGTATATAGGGGAATAGGTCATACAACATGTAGATGATCTTGTTTTGCTGGAAGTAATGGTAGATTTCGAAAGTACATAATATGTGCATTGTTTAATGATATGTTGTACAAGTTGATAGGGCAGTATATATAACACGTATATAGACAGTTATGTTTAGTTATTTAATAGCCTACTCATGTATAAAGTTGCATATATGATGATTGTTATACGCATTGATTTCAAATAAAAATGTATATATAACAGTATTGGTTGAATGTTTGTCTACCATAGTTTTTCAACATTTTAGTGTAGGCATACAACAGTTTTGGGTTTTAAGTATATGACAGTTCTACATAATGATGTTGTGTTATATATATATACAAAAATATTGATTTCTAAGTAATTATATATATATATATATATTATCATTTGTTTGAAAAAAAAAGAGTCAGGTATATGGTTACTGGCCTGCAGCTTTGTATTATATAATATATATATATATATTTGTTATAAACATATTTTGTAAGTAACCTGTTTGTAAGCATTTGTGCATCTGGTTTGATTCTATAATAGATGAGGAGGTTAACAGTACATGTATATATTAGATTTGAGTATAATAGTTTATTTTACAAGCTGCGGGTTTTATTTGTAGTTATATGCCAGATTTGGGGAGTTATTATTTATTTTAAATTAGAAGTATTTATAAAATGTTATAAAATGTTGTGGGTAAATTTGTTGTTTACAGTAAGTATTTATACCAGTCTTTATATTTATATTTTCAAAGTATATGTATGGTATGCAGGAGTCTAGGTTGAAATGAATATGAGATAAATATTGATTTTAAATATATTATGTATATATATTGAGTTTAATATTTGTGTTTCAATTTAAAACAATAATTTCAAATTACACATATATTTAATTTAATATGTATTTGAAATTTAGAATATAACTTTATTTTTCATCGATCCTGTTTTGATTTGAATTCGTCTCTTCCTATTCATCAGCTTCGTTCGCCGATTCAATCTTGCCTTGTTTTGTGATTTCGTGCTTGGATTTCGTAACTCAATTTCATTGTCTACCGCTCTAGCCTCGAAAGGTGAGCAATCACTCACGATTAACGTTCTTTTATTATTTAAATTTGATTTCAATTGAAATAGCAATTGAAATATGCTGCTGTAGTTATTTAAGTTGTTATATATGCTATTATTTGTATCTGTTCACCTGTGACATCTGACACCCGTATCTGTTATTTATACTGATGATATATGCCTGTTGTTATATTTTTAGTATATGTTATCACTCTGCAAGTTCCCTGTTAGTATAGAATTCACTATGGGTTGAAATGATACATACCCGAACGGACTTTAGAATAGGAGAAAATCGTTATGGGTTGAAATGATAAACCCAAGCGATTTTCATTTGAATTGAAATTGGGATTACGGGTCGAAATGATATCTACCCGTATATATTTAAATTTCGGATTGAAATGATAAATATCCGTATCACTTAACCATATGATAAATATATATACAGACACCGTTGGTCCATATATATAAATATTTTGAAAATGAATTCTATGGTTTTGGAAAGAAATATATGGTTTTAAATGTTGAGCCTTAAATTTTTATATATAAATGGGAATGATTGATTAAATACATATAATATGGTTGAGTATTTAAATTTATGTTTCAAAATAGATTTCGGTAATAATTTGAATAAGTTAAGGTTGGGATGATAATTTGAATTTAGTAAGAATTTTATTTAATTAAACCAATATAAAGCTTATTGAAATTGGAATTTAAGATATGATTTATAACTTGAGTTTGATTTAAATAATTTAATGAATATTCCTTGTTTAAATAAATTTAAGGAAATATTTAGTAAAAATGAAATTTAGGGCTAGTTAAATGATATTGAATTTATTAAGTGAATATTTCCTGATTAAATAATAATAAAGTTAAATCAAATGCTATATGAAACTGTTAAATTTAACTTTGAAAATGTTGAATATTAAAGCCTTGAAATATATTGAAAATTTAAATGGTATATTTAGAACTAAATTGAATTGATGAATTGAGCTTTGAATAAATTTGAATTTGGAATTTGAGTTAATTTGAATCGATTTGTGAAACTTGAGGAAATTTTAAATACTTTACTTTATGAATTAATTGATATATATACTATCTTGGGAAATAGTTATATTTAACATGAAAATGATATTTTGATTTTGAAGTAAATAAATTTAAAATGACCACGGTGTTATAATGTATATTTCCACCTTGTAGATAGTTCTGAAGATCCTTAGAGGATGGTTATCCCAAACATCCTTTAAGTTACTTGTATTTCAGTTGATATTTCACTTGAGTTGGATTTATTTATATAAGAATGTTAATCCTGACTCGAGTGTTTTGTGTTTTGCTTTACGCTCGGGTCAGACCGAGTGAAACAGCATTTGAGACTCACCCTTGGAGTTTGGAGCTTCCTTTGGAGATCCATCTATCGCCTCAGCTTTCAGCCCTTCTAGTTGATTTGTTCAGAGAAGTCATCTGTTGTACTGGAGACTTCACTGCAATTGAGATATTTTGTTGTATTTTATTTCTAACTCTGATGTTTATATAGTAGCTTCATGAACTACTATTTTATCTATTCCGCTGCGTATTATTGTATTACTCTGTGTCTGTGATTATGTGATTGATTTATTTACTGCATATGCTGAGTTTTGCCAAATTTTTATTACAATATGTTATTTTGAATTATTCAAGTCAGACATGTGTGGATTTATTGTCGATTTGAATGGTCCAAAATACCGGGTCGTTACAGAAAACCACTTTAATAACTATACGCGGAGTGATGATCCAGAATGAAGTGGTTGGAATGATGTACGTGATGACTGAAGAAAGAGAACGATAATGGATAGCCTTGACACTTGTGTCAAATTGGAAATGACTAAAACAGGAGCTGTGCCGGGCCAATGGAGGATTAGCTACCTCAAGTGGACACACTTCTTCGAACTACTTATACTTGTTGTCGATTGGTGCACCCTTGATTTTGGGTGTGTTGTTTCACGGTGTTGCGGGCGCTGCGGCGTTGCGTTCTCACCAGTCCGGATCAGGCGAACGGTAGTATCACTACCTTGGGTATTGCCTCATGTGCCTTGTCATACTTGTATTCCATTTATACGCGACCACTACGATTTTGATTTGTACCTTTAGTATATGTATTGCCCTCTGGTGACTTCCGATTTTGGGGAAACTACGGTCTTGTATATGCTTTTGGGAATAAAAATGTGTTAAGGGTGGAATGGGCCATGACTTAACGCTATTTTGATATCTTTATATTACTGATAGACATTATCTACTTATCGTACACTACTACATAGTAGATAGTTTAACGGATCCTTAAAGGATGGTTATTCCAAACATCCTTTGAGTTACTTGTATTTCAATTGCTATTTCACTTGAGTTGGATTTATTAATATAAGAATGTTAATCCTGACTCGAGTGTCTTGTGTTTTGCTTTACGCTCGGGTCAGACTGAGTGTACCAGTATTTGAGACTCACTTTGGAGTTGGAGCTTTGCTTGATGATCCAGCCATCTATTCTGCTTTCAGTATTCGATGATTCCCGTGATGTATTCTGATTTGTATCTGATGTATCGTATTACTCTTCTGTTGTAAACTCTGATGTATTTTATATATTCATATAGTAGCTTCATGAACTACTATCTCTTTTATTTCCGCTGCAAATTATTACTCTGTGTCTGTGTTCTGTGATTATTTATTTACTGTATATGTTCAGTTTTGCCAATTTAAATTAACAACGCGGTATTTTGAGCAATTCAACTCCGGCATGAGTGTCTACCTATACACTTATAATGGATGCGAATGGTCCAAAATGGCGGGTCGTTACAGTTGGTATCAGAGCTTTGGTAGCTCTAGGCAAAACTTAACATATAGGGTAAATGTATTCACAGAATCACTCTCATTCGAGTTTCAATCTCTTCCCTTGACTCAATTCCTTTGAAATTTTGGAACGTTCCTTCGGTTCCGAAATTCATTCGTGTCCTTCACTATTCATCTTCTTTCAATTCTGGAGCACCCCATAACTCCATTTTGAATGATATCTATAATAGATCGGCGGTCTCGCCAATCTTCGAATGATTCGTAAAGGTGCAAAACTCCTTTATAATAGGCATCGATTTACCGGAGATTTCTGTATCCTCGGTTTACGATGTTATCTATCTTCTGCTATACCTGAATTCTATCTCTTGAGATCGAATGTCGATTTACCTCGGAATTTTACATCGATCTATTCTTGAAGTTACGGACGACCCGGTTAAGGTTGCCCGTGAATTAAATAAACTCATCCATCTCACGATTGTGGTAATTGAATTATCTTATCTTCTGTTTCAAACTTATTTTCGAATCAAAATTCTATTTCATTTGATTTCCATCAAATTTGAATCCTTTACATGTTTTGAAATCTATTCTTATATAGTCGAGCGAGGAAGTGTATTTGTAAATTAATATCGTTTTCAAATTTGGAAAATGAAATAAATTTGTTTGATTATATTGTGAAAATATAAGTAAAATTTTCTAAAATTTAATAGGTTAATTAAATTGTTTGTTTGAAATGATAATATTTGATTATCATTTATTATTCTAAATAAATTTATAAATGCGGTTTATAAATCGATTTGGAATTTGAAATGAATCTAATTCAGAAATTTGAGAATTTATTAGTTTCCGGTGATTTCGAACTTTGGTTTTTAAAATTTTAAAGTATATAGTATTGAAAGTATATTCGAATAGAAATCGTTTTCAAAGAATTTTTAAAATGTTGAAATCATTTCTCTTCTCTTTGTCGCTGGAAAATAATTTCGGTGATGGCGGCCGCATCATCGACATTCATTTTCGAGTTTCGAAGTGGAGATACTATTCTGTAGCTTTGCTACGGTTTTGTTTTGAAAAATATTTTGATTTAAACTTCTTCAGTATAATTTGATTTATATATATAAGTATCTTATTTTAAAATTTAATTTTATTTGATATAAATATATTATATATATCTCTAAATTGTTTAAAGGTTAATCGGAAACCTAATTCTTAAATTTTGTTAAAAGATGATTTTAATTATAAATAAAACCAAAATTTGGAATAAATATTTAAACTTGAATAATTGAATTGGGAAAACTTTATTTGTATATTGTTCAGCTGCATTCTAATACAACTTACCTAAATCATTCAGAAGTTGAATATGTAATTGGATAATATGTAGGATAAATTGAATTTATAAATAAAATTTGAGTGTTTATAATAAATGTTATACACAAAATTTTGATTATTAGGATGTTAATAGAGTTAGATAGGATAATAAGTAAACTCAGTTAATAATGAAATAAATTTGTTTTGAAAGAATTAATAAATTTGTTTTGAAAGAATTAATAAATTAAAATTTGATCAACATATGAAAATACCTTGAATTTAAAAGAAATTAATAGATGTAAATTAATTTAAATCGAAACTTTTATGTTTAAATAATTAATTTATATGGGTTAAATATATGTGAGTAGATATATTAAGTAGAATAAATTTAACAGTAATTTGGAATAAAGAAGAATTTAAAATTGTTGAAGAAAATATGATTATAATAAAAGATTATTCAAATTTATGGTTTTAGAAATTGTAAATTGAAGAAAATGGGATAATAAGATAATGAACTTAGAAATAGTTGAGATTGATTTTAGTAAATCAAATGGATTAAATCAATTATTGAATATCAATTAATTTAAATTTGAATTTATATGGTTTAAATTAATTATTATTTTATATTTCAAATCTATTTTTCTTTCTGGTTGTTTCTATTCTCCTACTTCGTTCCTTTTCGGGGACGAAAAGTTTTGAGTGGGGGAGAATGTAACGACCCGTAAATTTCAACTGTTTTAATAACGTAATTTTGTGAAATTTTAAACGATAAAATTTTGAAATAAAAATTTAATATTTGAAATGCGTTTAGTTAAACATAGCAACTGGTAAATTTTCGTCCGAAAATATGAAAGTTTATTTCGTGCGTAAATTCACTTCAATTTAATTAGTTAAAAAGCGATGAAAATAAAATATTTCCGAAACCTAAATATTTTACATAGGAAAATTCTAAACCATCTTCTGAGCAAAATGTCAGTTTGTCATTTTTCCAAATTCGGACATCTTCGGCTCCGTCGATCTTAATCTTCCGCGTTTTTCATGCATTTTCCGTTATTATAAAATTCGAATTTGTAAAATTCAATCATTCTACCGATATCAGTATATTGTTTTGATCGTCTCATCGTGCTGATCTCTGTGGTATATTCGTTTTGAGTTTTAAGGTCCGATGCGCGACGGAAACGTTAACGACGGTCTGTTGTAACGGTACCACTTTCCTTTGGTCTTCAAAATTCAAACGTGTACCCCAAGCAAATAATAAATTGCTTTAAATTTTCTTTTATTACCTGAATCGACAGTTGGCCTTCAATATCCTAGCTTAAAATCTGTGCGCTGGTTCTGTTATTTCATTTGTGAGAGTAAATAATATGATATAAATTACTTTCTACTTTTGACCTGTTAACTATTCATATTCATTTATGAAGACTTTACTTGGAAATCACATTTCAACGCATGTCTGTTCATTTGGCTCGGTGACATATTTCTTTTGAAGGCCTGCTCATCTACCCTTCTTTGATTATTATGATATAATAAAATACCCAAGTGTGTATTTACATCAGACATGCAAAAGTCTATTCGTGACATGCTTGCTTTTTCCTCCTTCCCCATCGAAGCTATGGCCGCTCGTCCCTCCTCTGTCTTTCCCATTTCCATCACACGGCAGCCAACACACCCCCACGTGATCCACCTCTACCCATAAGCAGCCACCCAGGCGAGCCACTCCGCTCATCTCCTCCTTGTGCTCCGTCCGAGCCAAGCATGGCTGCTGCCATCATCCACCTTCTGTTCTCTGCTACATTCGTCGCCGAGGATTCGTTCTGGTTCGCAGAGGCTTCAAATCAATGTACCGCACCATCTTACATGATCCCATCGTCTGTGGCTTTAACCCTTCCAGTGTTCGATAGAAATTTGGAACTGCTGTTATTGGCCATCAGGTAACAATTCGAACTTGCAATTTATTATTTTCTTTACTGTAATCAAATATGTTGTATTACAAATATGTTGTTCGTATTTTGCATCGTTAATTTTGTACCGATATTCAAAGACTATTATCTAAAAAAAAAGTTAGTTTAGTTTTATATATATATGCGCGGAAAGGTATTATTAATAAGGTATGTTACATATATAGGTTATCTAGTTTATACGTGTTATATGGTTTAAGTGAAGTGAAATTTTTATATGTCAGTATATATATTAGTTGAGTCTCCTAAAGTACGAAATTTAGAAATGCTATTATATAGCTATAAGTCTGTCACATGCCATGATATAAGTCGCAGTTATATTTATTTTAAAACATTGATTTTAAAGATATAAAGTTACGTGTATATTGATTTGTTCGTTCATTTTGAATTTTATTATATAAAGGTCTCATTTGATTTTAACTATAGTGTTAAATCCCGACGTGTTTATTTGTATAAAAACTATGTATATATATATATTGATACTTTGACCGTTAAAAATATATAAAGGATTTTAAATATAATATATATGTTTGAACCTTAGTATATATAGGTTTATTTCCATAGTTGAGAAACTGTTTGATTTTGGTAGTGACTTTTAAAATACGATATATAGAATTGTGAATTTTAATAGGAGTTTTAAAATTAAACGTTGGTTTTAATAAATTAATAATGATATTATGATTTCTGTCTCTATCAAACTGATTGATTTTTCTCATCGATTTCTATTTATCAGCTTCGTCGTCAAATTCGTGTCAATCTTTCGTTCCTTTGAAATTCGTGTCTGGATTCGTAGCTCACTTCCTTGTCAAATTCTCTAGCCTCGAAAGGTGAGCACTCACTCACGATTAACGTTCTTTTATTTATTAAATTTGATTTCAATTGAAACGACAACTGAAATATGTTGCTGTTTGATATTTACTCTGTTATTACCTGTATTAGTTCACCTGTGACATCTGACACCATTATCTGTTAATTATTTATGCGATGATAATACAGTTTGGCTGATAATTGATTGATTGTTGATGTTTATATTGGACGTTAAATTGTTAATGTGAAAATGATAAATAGTATGAAATTGAACTTGGTATAGGATAATTAAATGTTAAATTTGATTTAATGACATTGTATAATATGACCCCTTAACTGTTAAATTTATTGACACGTAGGATTTGTTTAATTACATCTTGAACCACTGAATGTATGTTGTTAAATTGATGATAGATGAAATTGTAATAGATGACAAGTGAAAACCGTAATGTAATAATCTTTAATCTGCATGAAATGATAGTGTAGATTCTAGAAATAATTATATTAATTCGTACAAATAACAATGCGAATTAATACGGTTATTTCGGGATTATTTGAATTGATTATTGGATTGATATTGATTGTTGTTATTGCTTGTTTATTTACTTTGACCATCCCAGTTATCACACTGCAAGTTCCCTTTGTTATGTTTTGATTTTTGAATTGAATTGGAATCGGGTTGAAATGATAAATACCCAAATTAAACTTTGACCTAGGATAGGAAATTAAATAAAAACCCGATTGGTCAATAATTTGATTTGAAAATAAACAAAGATTTTATTTGAATAATGAATATGGTTTTGAAATGAAGTTGAAATTTGAATTTTTGATGAAAGGAAAATGGTAATATTTAATAATCTGAAACAAAAGATTAACAATGTAATCAATGAAAGAATGTTGTTTAATTTGATAAATGATTGAATTTAAGTTTGAAATGATTTAATAATTAAGTTTGAAAGTATGATTAAGTTTGAAATTTATTAAACCTTGAAATTATTTAATAATTAAGTTTTGAATTTATTTAATAATTAAATAAGATTGAATTATTTAATGATTAAATTGAATTGGATTTCTTTAAATAAGAAAAATTGAACTTTTGAATAAGTGAATTTTACTTCGTAAATAATTGAAATTGAGTTTCTTTATTAATTAAGTTTTGGAAATTATTTAAGAAAGTAAATAAGTGAAATTGAATTTCTTTAACAAGAAATAAAATGTGATCTATTGAATTAATGTAAGACTTGAAATTTAAAGAATTTTGTTTGATGAATTTAATTTAATTAAATTTGTAAGTTTTGATATAATGAAGTTGAATTTAAATAATGGATTTAATGAATTGGAAATTTAATAGAAATTGTTTTGAATGGAAAATTTACTTAACGAATATTGAATGAAATCGATAAATGAAGTTAAATTAATTTGAATGTTAAATTAATTTAAATGATTTTAGAATGAAACTTATATACGAATTTGAATCAATATTTGAATTGTTTTAAATAGAAATTGAAATTGAATTATAAGATTTTGAAATGATGATTTGGAAGTTTCGAAACGTAAATTATGGAAATTGGTTTAGAAAGACAAATGAAATATTGATTTACGAATTGAAATTGAAATTGAATTTGATTTGGTTTTGAATAAATAAACGACCAATCGGTGAAATAATTTCGAAGGTTATTAAAGAGACCGGAATTCGATTATGGATATACTCTCTATCTAAACCGAAAACCACTTTAATAACTATACGCGGAGTGATGATCCAGAATGAAGTGGTTGGAATGATGTACGTGATGACTGAAGAAAGAGAACGATAATGGATATCCTTGACACTTGTGTCAAATTGGAAATGACTAAAACAGGAGCTGTGCCGGGCCAATGGAGGATTAGCTACCTCAAGTGGACACACTTCTTCGAACTACTTATACTTGTTGTCGATTGGTGCACCCTTGATTTTGGGAGTGTTGTTTCACGGTGTTGCGGGCGCTGCGGTGTTGCGTTCTCACCAGTCCGGATCAGGCGAACAGTAGTATCACTACCTTGGGTATTGCCTCATGTGCCTTGTCATACTTGTATTCCATTTATACGCGACCACTGCGATTTTGATTTGTACCTTTAGTATATGTATTGCCCTCTGGTGACTTCCGGTTTTGGGGAAACTACGGTCTTGTATATGCTTTTGGGAATAAAAATGTGTTAAGGGTGGAATGGGCCATGACTTAACGCTATTTTGATATCTTTATATTACTGATAGACATTATCTACTTATCGTACACTACTACATAGTAGATAGTTTAACGGATCCTTAAAGGATGGTTATTCCAAACATCCTTTGAGTTACTTGTATTTCAATTGCTATTTCACTTGAGTTGGATTAATTAATATAAGAATGTTAATCCTGACTCGAGTCTCTTGTGTTTTGCTTTACGCTCGGGTCAAACTGAGTGTACCAGTATTCGAGACTCACTTTGGAGTTGGAGCTTTGCTTGAAGATCCAGCCATCTATTCTGCTTTCAGTATTCGATGATTCCCGTGATGTATTCTGATTTGTATCTGATGTATCGTATTACTCTTCTGTTGTAAACTCTGATGTATTTTATATATTCATATAGTAGCTTCATGAACTACTATCTCTTTTATTTCCGCTGCAAATTATTACTCTGTGTCTGTGTTCTGTGATTATTTATTTACTGTATATGTTCAGTTTTTCCAATTTAAATTAACAACGCGGTATTTTGAGCAATTCAACTCCGGCATGAGTGTCTACCTATACACTTATAATGGATGCGAATGGTCCAAAATGGCGGGTCGTTACACTATGTAACAAACATATTTTGTATATTTACACGTTTAAAAAGTACTGGATATAAACACTTTAGATCGATGATAAAACAAATTAAAAATGCATGCAGACCAAACTCAAATAAAATTATACAACAACATATATATATATATATATATACATATGCTGTAATGTAATATACCACTGACATATGTTACAGACACTATATACTCTACAATACAATACTATGACTCATATAAACTATTTACCCACAACATCCCAATATAACTTAGACCCAACAGAAGATATAACTAATATAATTATGAGGCTCGTACAATATAATACTTTAGAATACATCTTATATGCAGACATACCTTATTATATAAAGAAACAGTCAACACATTGTTAGTAGACTTACATATACATCCATAGACTCCCACATTTTTAGCAGAATTACATATATATAAAATTTTCTGGTTCATATATAGACTGGCATAGATATATTCACCTAGAATATGGACTGACCTGTAGCCTACACATAAAATATGAAAAAGTAATACAACAGAGAACCCATAGACTCCCTATAATACCTACTATATGCAGATCATCCAAGTTTATGCATGTTTGCTCAAAAATATACTCTTTATAAATACCACAACATGTTCTGCAGTACTAAAAGAAATTTTTATATACATATATAGTAATATAAAACTTGTATATGACTTACTTATATAATGTTATAAACTAACGTATTAAATCATAACCATAATACAACTTAATAATATATATAAACAAATCTATATAACTATATAATAATATACAAGATTTATATATTTAGTACCTTAAATGCATGTTATGCTGTGAAGGAAGGAGGCGGAGGGATGTTGCCTCGGATGGCGGAGCGGCATGGGTGAAACGATAGTTGTGGCGGCCGAGTGAAGTGGTGGTCTCGTCAATTGGCATGGAAGGTCGGCGTGGTGTGGATGTGGGTGCTGATGCGGGGATGAAGATGGGTCGTCGCCGGAGGATGCTCGCACACAGTTGATGTGAGCGGAGGGGATGCGTGTTGTAGGGGTGCAGTGCGTGAACGGTGAGGAGCAGAGGCGGTGGGGATGAACGTGGGTTGTGTGGTGGCTTCGGCAGGTGGCTGCGGCATGAGGTGGTGCTAGTCGCGGTGGTGTAGGTCGGAATGAAGGGGAGACGAGGTAGAAGTGATGGCACGGTTTGGCTAGAGGGGAGTGGGGTTTCGGAGGTCATGTGGGTGGATGGGACGGTGGAAAGGTGGAAGCTGGGTGAAGGCCGAAGATGCCTCATGGTAGAGATGGGAGGGAGAAGATGTTTCGGGTCCAGGAAGGAAGGAGGTAGGAAAAATTAAAGGAGAGAATATGGTTCCAAACAGCAAAGAAAAATAAAATTAAAATGAAATGAAAGCATGCTCGTTTTTCCAGAGCTTTGAACAGAGAAGATAGAGAATGTAGAGGAAAGAACGAAGGCAAAAGAAATGAAAACAAAAGAAAGAGAAATGAAAATATACGTGCACCGAGAAGACGTTTGTCTTTTCAGATTTTTGACTTTTGAGTGTCAAAACCGTCGAATATAAAAGGACACAGGTTATATATGTGATTAACACAATAAGCTGAACCAGATGGGGAACACAGAATTGCAAATGGATCCAATTTGGCGAATCGTCACGTTTTGCATTCTGTTGATTTCGTCGTGCACCGGACTCCGAAATACACCGATGAATACATCATAGTGATCAGGGCGATGAGACGGACAAGAGGAAACAGAAATATCTGTGTCAGGACCTTTCTATCAACCATACGGACCCTGATATACGTTGTTATTCCGTACGGAAAAAATCCAAACGGAGCTAGAAACGTCCGAATTTTGCAAAACGAATTTCACAGTCTGATTCAGAATGCTCTGAATAAATTTTCTCCTGTTGACATATTTTGGTTTCGGAAAACTTTTAAATTCACTGTTATTAACCGGTTTGATTTGAAATGAAATTTCACAGGAAAATAAACTTCAATATTATCAGATGAAAATTTTCCAGTTGCTATATTAAAATAGACGTATTCCAAATAATAAATTTTTAATTTCAAATTTTATTGTTTAAAATTCCACAAATTTCCAGTTAAATATACCTTTAAAACCATTAAATTTTGCGGGTCGTTACATTCTCCCCCACTCAAAACTTTTCGTCCCCGAAAAGGAAGAAAGTAGAAGAATAGAAACAACCAGACAAAAAAGATAGATTAAAAGTTAAGATTAAACAATTAATTTAAAATTATATAAATTTTACTTGAAATATTCATTTGAAAACTTCGTCTGCAAATCAATTATTTTAATACTTTAATACTTTTCAAAACTCATTTGTAAAGTTTCTTTCTTTCTTTATAAATACCATTTATATGTTTATAACACCTTTATAATTATATGGAAACTATTTGAAAACAATTATTTTCATTATTACTTATATTTACAAAGAAGCTATCTGAAAACATTAATCCATAATTCATAAATTTATTAATTTATCTCAAGATACTTTCAAATATTATTAATAAACAAATAATCAATTACTTTAAAAATGTTTTATTTAATTAATAACTTCTAAATATTTATAACACTAAAAATTTCTATTAAACCATGTAGTATCTAAATAAACAATATTTAAAAAGGATATAGTCAACAAGGAAAAGAAGGAGGATTTGGAAAAGCAGAATATAGGTGAATAAATAAAGTTGAGCAGATAAGGTAGATTCAAAAGAATAGTATCAGGCCCGAATAATTAATTTAGAACCATAAGGGTTTTAATTTCAAATATTAATACAAAATTCCTTTGTTGGAAATACTTTTATAATAAATTGCCTTTATAACGAAATAAATTTCCTTTCGAAAATACTTTTATAACTCGATGTTTCAACAAGTTTATCCTTGTTCCTGTAGACTTTGGTAGTGCGTTGATCAGGCGCAAAACTAGAATTCTCCAGGTACTTAGTAGACTTGTTTCAACACCCAGTGAAAATACTGGGAAACTTTTAAAAACAGATATGGAAAGTACAATCCAATCAAAAACGAATCAAATCATGGATCGCAGATACACAATGGTTACGCCTGGGTCCCCCAGGAAACAATCCATATCCGTAAGCTTTCTCAGCCCTGTGAGTTACGCCATGATGACTAGTAGAATGCAGGATACACAATGGTTACGCCTGGATCCCCCAGGAAACAATCCGTACCCCCAGGCAAGACTCAGCCAAGCATTTGCGCTACTATTCGCGACCTACACAGATTGCAGGATACACAATGGTTACGCCTGGATCCCCCAGGAAACAATCCGTACCCCTAGGTAAGACTCAGCCAGGCAGTTGCGCTATGCAGTCACGAGAGAAACATAAGACCATGGGTAACGCCATGGAATTCGAAGGACACTCGAGTATCATATCCGGAAAACCAAAATCAGAGAGAATAATATCGATAGAATGAATCCAAGATGTGGCCACAAATCGGATATTAAGCAGAAGGCACTTTCCATATCTTTACTTCGAAAATATGTATCATATAGTACCTTTTCAAATCACTTTCAAATATCGTACTTATATAAAATCCATTATATATAAGATTTAATTTTCAAATCAAATACTTTTCCAAAATCAAAAGTATATCAAATCACACTTATGTAAACTTTAATTATATAAGATTTTCACTTTTCAAATTGAGTACCCTTTTCAAATCCATAGTTTCGAATCAATTTCATACTCATACAAATCAATTTTATATAAGTTCGACAACTTCACAAATCAAGTGTTTAGTAACATAAGGTTCTCAAATTTCAATTTGTTTCAATATCAGTTCAATTTCAAAATCATATACAATTTCACCAAATTATTTCTTCTCAAATTAATTATGTTTAGTTTCAAAGTTTCCAAAAATAATAGATTTAGAAAATAAATCCAAATTTCCAAATCAATAATTTAAGTCAACCAATTCATTTCCAAAATCAAATGTTTTCAAAATCATCTTATACTTACGTAAGGTCTATCTTATATAAGGATCAAATTTTTCAAAATAAATTTTGCTGTATGAAGAGCCATATGGGATTGAATATCTTTGCTTTTATGGGTTATATATCTTTGTAATTTAAATTGGAAATTTTCTTTTAGTAAGCAAGATATTCTAACTCGACAGCTTTCAGTTTCAGCGTCAAAATATATCAATGATATTAGAATATAAGATGTACATACGTCATCATTTCTCAAAATCACATTTGATCGCTCGTTCGATCACACAAGTTCGCTTTTGAACTAGTATTGTCCATTCGACTTCCCTAATGCGGACTTCGATATGGTTTCTCGACTAGAAGCCATCAGTCTCCTTGCATAGCCATATACTACGATAGAGAATTCAAGAATCAAGCCCCAAAATCCATATCAAATATTCGTCATCAAGAATCGAATGAAGAATCCTAACACGAAATGGTGTAATCCACCTCGAACTTGTGTACTCAAACTTGGATCAAATTAATTATGCGAATAAAACAGCATACGTACAACTTATATATTTATTCCAACTTGTTTAATATATAGTTTCATAAAGATGTTACTAAGTTAAAACATTTAAACTAAATTTTATTCAAAATATTTTGAAGACCAAATTCTTCTCAAGACATTTCAAATCTAAATTTCATATTAGAAAATTTAAAATTTCCTTATTCATTTACTTAACCAAACAGTTTCAACTTATTTAAATCATATTACTTCATACTTAAACATTCAAACAAATTTATATACTTTATCAAATAATTCATACTTTTCAAAATTTCTTAGCTTTGAAAAGTTAACCTTGATTTGGAAGTGCTCGAACCTTCAAAATAGTTGAAGAAATCATTTTCAAATTCAAGAGTTGGAAATCAGCAACAAATTAGTAAATCAATTTCAAAAGATAGGTTTCTAATTCAAAACTCAAGGACTGAACACCGGCTCATTTCAAATCGTTTCAAATACATTTACATATATCTTTCGAATACCAAATCATACTTCAAAATTTTTGAAATCAAAATTGGTTTCGCAAAATCACTCGCGTAGCAATGCTACTAAAGTGGCCTCTCCCCCACTATGAAACTCGAAAATCAATGTCGATGATGCATGCACTCATCACCGAAATTATTTTCCAGCGACATAAGTGAGTTCTGGACTTCTATTTTCTCAAACTTCTTTTGAAATTTCTTCGAAACTCATTAAAATTATTTGAAACATTTCTTATTCGGAAAATATTCTTAAATCATATTATTATTATATATTTCAAATCTTAAAACCAATTCCAAAATACCGGAGTTCAATTCTCAAATTTCAAATTTAAAATCCTTCAGTTATAAATCAAATTTCTTATATAGTTTTTTTTTTCAAAATTACAAATCCTTTCGAAACCTCAAATTCTTATTTTTAAAGGACTTATAATCTTTATCGAAAACATTTCACTTTTATATATAGAATATAATAATTTCGATATATAAATCAATTTCTAAAATATAAACAAGCCTGATTTTTCAAAGGATGGTTCAAGAATGGATTTCAAAACAAAGATAGAAATTCAACTTAGAGGGACTCTAATCAAATAGGATTCTGATTCGAAGATAGGCTCGAACGAAGTTGAGATAATTAATTACAAAACAGTAGATGGATACACTTATATAAATCACGGGCGACCTTAACCAGGTCAACCGTAACTTCAAGAATATAATTGATGCGAAAATCTAAGAAAAATCAACATTCGATCGCAAGAGATTGCGGCATCTAAACCAAAGGTATAGAAATCTCCGGTGAATCAATGCCAATTGTGAAGGAGTTTCACCCCTTCACAAATCATTCAAAGATTGGTGGGATTCTATTCTTATAGAGATCATTCGAAGTGGAGTTATGGGATACTCAAGAATCAAAGAATACAAATAGGGAGAGACAAGAATGAATTTTGGAACCGCGAGGAACGTTCCAAAGTTCAAAGGAAATCGAGTCAAAAGGAAGAGATTAAACTCGAACGAAAGTGATTCTGTAAATAAATTTACAATATATGTTAAGCTTTGCCTAGAGCCAAAGCTCTGATACCAACTGTAACGACCCGTTATTTTGGACCATTCAAATCGACAATAATCCACACATGTCTGACTTGAATAGTTCAAAATATCAGATTGTTAATTTAAATTTGGCAAAACTCAGCATATGCAGTAAATAAATCAATCACAGAATCACAGACACAGAGTAATATAATAATACGCAGCGGAATAGATAAAATAGTAGTTCATGAAGCTACTACATAAACATCAGAGTTAGAAATAAAATACAACAGAATATCTCAAATACATTGAAGTCTTCAGTATAGCAGATGACTTTTCTGAACAAATCAACTAGAAGAGCTGAAAGCTGAGGCGATAGTTGGATCTCCAAAGGAAGCTCCAAACTCCAAAGGTGAGTCTCAAATGCTGTATCACTCGGTCTGACCCGAGCGTATAGCAAAACACAAAACACTCGAGTCAGGATTAACATTCTTATATCCATAAATCCAACTCAAGTGAAATATCAACTGAAATACAAGTAACTTAAAGGATGTTTGGGATAACCATCCTCTAAGGATCTGTAGAACTATCTACAAGGTGGGGATATACACTATGACACCGTGGTCATTTTAAATTTATTTACTTTAAAATCACAATATCATTTTCATTCAATGTATCTATTTTCCAAAATAGTGTATGTTCATTAAATAATTTATAAAGTAAAGTATTTATAATTTCCTCAAGCCTCACAAATCGATTCAAATTAACTCAAATTCCAAATTCAAATTTATTCAAAGCTCAATTCATAAATTCAATTCAGTTCTAAATATACCATTTAAATTTTCAATATATTTCAAAGCTTAATATTCAACATTTCAAAGTTAAATTTAACAATTTCATATAGCACTTGATTTAACTTTATTATTATTTAATCAGGGAATATTCACTTAATAAATTCAATATCATTTAACTAGCCTTAAATTACATTTTTACTAAATATTTCCTTAAACTTTATTTAAACAAGAAATATTCATTAGATTACTTATAAATCAAACTCAAGTTATAAATCATATCTTACATCTCAATTTCAATAAGTTTCAAATCGGTTTAATTAAATAAAATTCTTTATTGAATACAATTTCAACTGAATTCAAATTATCTTTCTAACCTTAACTTATTCAAATTATTACCAAAATCTATTTTGAAATATAATTTAAATACTCAACATATTATATGTATTTAAATCAATCATTCCCATTTATATATAATAATTTAAGGCTCAACACTTATTAAAACCAAATATTCTTTCCAAAACCATAGAATTCATTTTAAAAATATTTATATATATGGACCAAAGGTGTCTGTATATATATTTATCATATGGTTAAGTGATACAGATATTTATCATTTCAATCCGAAATTTAAATATATACGGGTAGATATCATTTCGACCCGTAATCCCAATTTCAATTCAAATGAAAATCGCTTGGGTTTATCATTTCAACCCATAACGAAATTCTCCTATTCTCAAGTCTGTTCGGGTATGTATCATTTCAACCCATAGTGAATTCTATACTAACAGGAAACTTGCAGAGTGATAACAGATAATATAAAATACAACAACAGGCATATATCATCAAATAACAATATAATAAGAACAACAGGATATGGTGTCATATCCCACAGGTGAACAGTTACAGATAACAGCATATATAACAACTTAAATAACCACATCAACATATTTCAATTGTCGTTTCAATTGAAATCAAATTTAATAAATAAAAGAACGTTAATCGTGAGTGATTGCTCACCTTTCGAGGCTAGAGAATACAGAAGGTGCCACAGATACGCACACTGATACAGACACTGAAATTTGAATTGCGAATCCAAGCAAAGCAAAAATCGGCACGAATTTAACGATCAAAGCTGATAAATAGGAATTGATGAAATCAAAGCAGAATTAGATTGATGATGATAAATTTGAAAGAAGAGTATATTATATTATTATTTTATTACTATCTTTCAAAAACCAACGTTTAAATCAAGACACATATTTTAAGATAAAATATATGTACATTTGAAAATGAATATAACTTTTAAAACCCATACACTTGAAAAATCAAAATCTATATTATTAAAATCAAAATACAAAAAAAAAAATCAAAATCTGTTAGGCATCTTGAAATCAAAGCGCCTATAGATATAATGTATGATAAGCCACATTTATTGGCAGACATATGGTTTGAGCTGAAGGAAATGCATGCAGGTTAACAATATGTATAAATATATATGTAGACACGCCATATGGTTGCAACTATATACTATGCAGACAATTAATATATATGTAAACACACTACATAACTACAACTCTATACCATTATCTTATATATACATATCTATTATTTTACACATACAACACTTCTCTTAAATCTAATATACTGCAGCATACAATATACTATGTAACAAACATATTTTGTATATTTACACGTTTAAAAAGTACTGGATATAAACACTTTAGATCGATGATAAAACAAATTAAAAATGCATGCAGACCAAACTCAAATAAAATTATACAACAACATATATATATATATATATACATATGCTGTAATGTAATATACCACTGACATATGTTACAGACACTATATACTCTACAATACAATACTATGACTCATATAAACTATTTACCCACAACATCCCAATATAACTTAGACCCAACAGAAGATATAACTAATATAATTATGAGGCTCGTACAATATAATACTTTAGAATACATCTTATATGCAGACATACCTTATTATATAAAGAAACAGTCAACACATTGTTAGTAGACTTACATATACATCCATAGACTCCCACATTTTTAGCAGAATTACATATATATAAAATTTTCTGGTTCATATATAGACTGGCATAGATATATTCACCTAGAATATGGACTGACCTGTAGCCTACACATAAAATATGAAAAAGTAATACAACAGAGAACCCATAGACTCCCTATAATACCTACTATATGCAGATCATCCAAGTTTATGCATGTTTGCTCAAAAATATACTCTTTATAAATACCACAACATGTTCTGCAGTACTAAAAGAAATTTTTATATACATATATAGTAATATAAAACTTGTATATGACTTACTTATATAATGTTATAAACTAACGTATTAAATCATAACCATAATACAACTTAATAATATATATAAACAAATCTATATAACTATATAATAATATACAAGATTTATATATTTAGTACCTTAAATGCATGTTATGCTGTGAAGGAAGGAGGCGGAGGGATGTTGCCTCGGATGGCGGAGCGGCATGGGTGAAACGATAGTTGTGGCGGCCGAGTGAAGTGGTGGTCTCGTCAATTGGCATGGAAGGTCGGCGTGGTGTGGATGTGGGTGCTGATGCGGGGATGAAGATGGGTCGTCGCCGGAGGATGCTCGCACACAGTTGATGTGAGCGGAGGGGATGCGTGTTGTAGGGGTGCAGTGCGTGAACGGTGAGGAGCAGAGGCGGTGGGGATGAACGTGGGTTGTGTGGTGGCTTCGGCAGGTGGCTGCGGCATGAGGTGGTGCTAGTCGCGGTGGTGTAGGTCGGAATGAAGGGGAGACGAGGTAGAAGTGATGGCACGGTTTGGCTAGAGGGGAGTGGGGTTTCGGAGGTCATGTGGGTGGATGGGACGGTGGAAAGGTGGAAGCTGGGTGAAGGCCGAAGATGCCTCATGGTAGAGATGGGAGGGAGAAGATGTTTCGGGTCCAGGAAGGAAGGAGGTAGGAAAAATTAAAGGAGAGAATATGGTTCCAAACAGCAAAGAAAAATAAAATTAAAATGAAATGAAAGCATGCTCGTTTTTCCAGAGCTTTGAACAGAGAAGATAGAGAATGTAGAGGAAAGAACGAAGGCAAAAGAAATGAAAACAAAAGAAAGAGAAATGAAAATATACGTGCACCGAGAAGACGTTTGTCTTTTCAGATTTTTGACTTTTGAGTGTCAAAACCGTCGAATATAAAAGGACACAGGTTATATATGTGATTAACACAATAAGCTGAACCAGATGGGGAACACAGAATTGCAAATGGATCCAATTTGGCGAATCGTCACGTTTTGCATTCTGTTGATTTCGTCGTGCACCGGACTCCGAAATACACCGATGAATACATCATAGTGATCAGGGCGATGAGACGGACAAGAGGAAACAGAAATATCTGTGTCAGGACCTTTCTATCAAAAGTCCATACGGACCCTGATATACGTTGCTATTCCGTACGGAAAAAATCCAAACGGAGCTAGAAACGTCCGAATTTTGCGAAACGAATTTCACAGTCTGATTCAGAATGCTCTGAATAAATTTTCTCCTGTTGACATATTTTGGTTTCGGAAAACTTTTAAATTCACTGTTATTAACCGGTTTGATTTGAAATGAAATTTCACAGGAAAATAAACTTCAATATTATCAGATGAAAATTTTCCAGTTGCTATATTAAAATAGACGTATTCCAAATAATAAATTTTTAATTTCAAATTTTATTGTTTAAAATTCCACAAATTTCCAGTTAAATATACCTTTAAAACCATTAAATTTTGCGGGTCGTTACAGTGGCTCTCAACCATACACATCCAAAAGGTATGTCACGAATTTGTAGAGTGACCCCGCAATCAAGCCGCTAGGTTGGATATTAGTTTAATATGGTTTTACTCCTTGCCAAATAATAGGAGTATACCACTCAATCGATAAATATACATATGGCTCTCAGCCTACCAACTTTCAGATGTCTACCTATATGGAATAATCTCATATAGTGTCATGTATTTCCCTATATAAGTGATTTACTCATAAAATGTAATTGAACATATATCACCTCAGGCGTCCCATACCACTTGGTGCTATTCGCCCATTTACTCAGTGCTTGTAAATTGCACTCATCATCACAAAATTATTCTATACAATGGGTCGAAGGAGCAAACGCAAAAATATATAAAATGTCCCATAGCGCTTGGTATTACTAATCCATTTACTCCAAATTCTTAGGATATAGAATTCCACACAAATCACACACTCCAATCGTTTATTGATTTAGAAGGGTTCTATAATAAAATCTTCGTTTCAAAACCTTCGATTTAATTCAGAGAAGAGCAATATTAATTTCCAAAGAGGTTTAAATAATAAAATATTATTCTTTTCAAAAATCTTTACTTAAAAACCACTTATATAATTATCAGGAAATCTACATTTTAAACTTTCATTCAATTTTAGATTCGTTAAACTCCTTTTGAAAATAATTCATAAACTATGGAATTCTTCTTTATTAAATTTAAATGATAGCACCAAAGAAGTTTTATAATTTATAATATCCTTTAAACAACAAATTTAAACAATTCCATAGTTCTAAGAAGGATTTTCAACAAAAATAATTTCCAAAAGCCATAATATAAAATTCTATAATCAATATGTTTAAGACCCACATTAACCATTCAAATCATATCAAAACTATTATTGTTGAGAAGTAATTCAATAAACCAAAATTCTATCTTATATAATACGTTCCCAAAATAATTCAGTTCCTTTTATATAAAATAATCAAACAAAAAGATACATTGCTTTCAAAAATTCTCTTAATAGTATAAATAATATATCCTATAAATGATAATTTCCATTCAATAAATAAATTTGCATTCAACTTATTATTACTTTAAATAGTATTTTTCAAAGTTCCAGTTTATTAAATTTAAATAAAATTAAATCATCACTTAAAATATAAATTATAAATAACATTCTTTTTAAATCTTTTAAATATTTTTGTAATCATTGATAAATAAAAATTAAGATATTCAAAAATTCACTTATTTAATCAAATCTCGAATTCAACATTTCCAAATAATTTCTATTTACATAATTCTCAAAATTATTACAATTTTATATTTTCTACTAATAACAACATTTTCAATATTAAATGAATATATTAAACTCATTCCAAGATACTATTTATATCCAATTGTTTTTATTTCTTTTAAAACTTTAAATTCCAATACTTATATTCCCTTTCGATCCATTCTACAAGTTGTTCCAACTATTTACAAACACCTATTTATCATAAAAAAAACATATAATGTGTGTACTTAACAATCAACATTTTTTTCTTTCAAAACAACGATCGGTTGAGGATTTGCAACACAATCGCACCCAATTCAATTCAAGTCAACCAGGAATGCATTACCAATAATCAATGAAAATCAAAAAATGGATCTAGAGAATAGTTGTGAGCTATAAAAATAACTCACTGAATAGACTCACACCCAACACAACCTCCATGTCTATAAGCATTCTCTACCTCAGCTCATCACCAGCCTTTGCATCACACTGCCCATCACACTGCCCTCCTTTTCGAACCACATACAATTCATACTTCATCAGCTTTAACACACCAGGTCATACATCGTATACCGGTTCGTGCCAACATCCATGAATTCATCTTAGCCACTGCCAGCCTCCTACCATTACTAACATCTGCCTCCAGGTTGTCCGTCCAACCTACGACAGACCACCAGTGGTGGCCTGTAACGACCCGCAAAATTTAATGGTTTTAAAAGTATATTTAACTGGAAATTTGTGAAATTTTAAACAATAAAATTTGAAAATAAAAATTTACTATTTGGAATACGTCTATTTTAATATAGCAATTGGTAAATTTTCATCTGATAATATTGAAGTTTATTTTCCTGTGAAATTTATTTCAAATCAAACCGGTTAATAACAGTGAATTTAAAAGTTTTTCGAAACCAAAATATGTCAACAGGAGAAAATTTATTCAGATCATTCTGAATCAGACTGCGAAATTCGTTTTCCAAATTTGGACTTCTACTGCTCCGTTTATCTTAATTCTGGCAAAATAGCAGCATTTCTGATACCGGTTATCGACTTTTGATCGGATGACTGTACCACTGATATCTGTATACCGTTTTGATCCTCTCGTCATGCTGATCTCAATTGTATATTTATTTCTATATTTTGAGGTCCGGTACATGACGGAAACAATCAAACTATATATTGTATCGGTACCGAATCCGTGACTTTTTATTTCTCTTTGCCCTTTTTAAACTGTAACCGTAGTATCCAAGCAACCATCAATTGCTTTAATTTTCCAGCTTAATTCCAGGGTGACCGTTGCCATTCCATACTTTTTTGAAAATCGAAACGTATGAATTCGTATACGTTGTATTCATTCGAACGGTTCATTGGTTACATCTGTTCATATCCTTTTATTTAAATTTTCTTGGAGACCACGTCTCAACTTCTTTCACTGTTTATATATGTTAATTTGCTTTCAAACTGTGCCTCTTCTTCACCGTTGCTTCCAAAATTTCTCCTTTTCCTCTCCCTGACCTTGCTTCCTCTTCCACTTCCATGCCGAACCTGTAACCGCTTCCTCCCCTCCACACCATGCTCAACCCGCAGCTCTCTCCCATCGCCGAACAACACTCAGGAAACCCATCGCCTCCTCTCCCCCTCCACAGCCTAAATGCCGAGAACCACCTCAACCCCACCGACCTCGCCTTCTCTCCACCAAACCCGAACCTCCCACCTCCATATCCGCCACTTGAGATCGTCCCTCTTCCCCTCGCTCATCCTCTCTTCGGCCTGCAGCCTCACATCCCATCCACTCGACCCGTACGTACCATTTGCCCAGCCTCCACCCTGAACACCACCACCCCTTCATTGCCGAAAGCCACTTCAGCCCATCCTTGCCTCGAACTACGCGCCACCATCTTGCTCGAACAACCCAACCACCTGACACCCTCTGCACCCGAGCCCACCATCCACCTACTCATGCCCCTCTTTTATGCAAGCAGGTATTATATTTGGTATATGTTATATACATGGTTTTATAGCATTATGTAGGCTACGTATATATGTTTTTTTTTTGCAAAGAAACATTTGTGTTGTCATGCGTAATATATTTTGATCTTTGTTTATTTCATTTTATTTTATACATATAATTTACAAATATATTGATTTCGAAATATATATGTGGTTGTACTTATTTTCTCACAGCAGTTTTTTTTAGTATTATATATATATTTACATACAAGATAGTTAAAATGTTGGTTTCTAAATAATTATATTAGTCCATAAATATGTTAAATTGCAATGAGATTTAACTGGATATATATAATCTACCTACATTTAGTTTCATGCAACTCTGTTTCACCTGCACACATACTCTGTTTTGTTTATGGTTTGCATAGTTGTTAATATATATAACAACTTCATTTATATTCCTAGTATATTCTGTACATAGGTCTATACGAGAGTTTTGAGTATATATTGATTTTATTGGGTTAAAAAAATATAAGAACATGAGTTATACTTATATGTATATATAGTGGTATATATGAGTTCATATGATCTGTTTTGAGCCAAAGTATTTAGTACAGCAAAGTAAGTTATTTTGATTTTGAATAGATATTGTGTTTTTTTGTATATTATATATATACCAGTCTGCATCTGTTTTATTTATTCTGATATATAGATATATGGAAGTTGATTTTTGATACATATATTCCTTTGTAACAACCTGCATATCTATCGATTTTATATTTAAATATTTTATCGTTAGTCGGATGTTAGTCCGAAAAGCTACTTTTTGCATACGGTCAAATTAGGACTCGAGACCACCCCCATTGAGTTCAAAATGACGTTTGCGATCTTTTTGAGTGTAAACTTCGATATGTTTGGAGATAGTGAAATTTTCGTCACTTTTCCCACTTGTGACTTTGGTTGGGACTGCACCTTCTTAACTCAGCCCAACCCCCCTCTTCTCTTCATCACTTCATCAAACACTTCAAGCTTCTTCAAAAATGGTGGTGGGAAGTGGAAATTAAAAATCCAAACACAAATTCTATTGCAAATCCGAGATTCAACATCAAATTCACATGAAGAACATTGATTCAAGCTTGTTGGTGTTCTTGCTTTGCTCTCAAATCTCCATCTTCATCAAATTCCGTGAAAAGGTGAGATTTTTGATCTCACATCTTGCCTATGATTGTCATTGGACTGTTGGGAATGATTCCTTATCACTCTAGCATCAACATTTTCATTTGGTTTGGATTGGATTGGCGAAAAACTCCAAAATTTAGTGATTTTGGTGAAAAACTGCTACTAGGTCGTTCTGGCCATTTTTAGCTCGTTCGGAGTTAGGTCACTCGCCCATAGGTCGTAGGTCGAATTCGCCCTTAAGTCGTAGGTCGTTGCCGACCTATAATCTCCAGGCAAAAGGCTTAAGTCGTTTGCAGTTAGCTCGTATTTGAGCTTAAGTCCTAGGTCGTTAGCTCTTAAATCCTAGGTCGTATCGAACTTAAGTCGCTAGGTCGTACGCGAGTTAAGGCATTAGGTCGCTGCATTGAAGAGTCACCGCCTTCTTAGGTCGTTCACAAGTTAAAGACTTAGGTCGTATCGACCTTAGGTCGTTAGGTCGTGCACCTTTAGGTCGAAGCAATTTAGGTCGCTTCCCCTGGACCTCGTTAGGTCGTTCACCTCTAGGTCGTAGGACCTTTTAACTGTTAGGTCGTAAGACTTTTTTCCTTAGGTCGCAAGACCTTAGGTCGCACCTTGTTAGGTCGCACCTTGTTAGGTCGCAAACCCAGTTAGGTCGTTCGCCTACCTTAGGTCGCGAACCCTGTTAGGTCGCGCATTCTCTTAGGTCGTGAACCCTATAGGTCGCGCACCCTGTTCCTTCGTTAAGTCGCGTATCTTCTTAGGTCGTGCATCCCACTTAGGTCGCAGAACCCTCTTAAGTCGTAAGTCGTTCGCGAGTTAGCACTTAGGTCGTTTGACCTGTTTTTCCCTAGGTCGTTCGACCTGTTCTTCTGCTAGGTCGCGTGGCAATCTTATCTGAAAAGCATTCATCAGAACTTCCATTTTGATGCATTTTAAGCTGATTTCCTTGGATTTTATTCACGTCTCCGAATGTGAATTTTTGTGATAGATTGTTCCAACAATCGTTTTATGACTTGTCACTTTAAAGATATGAAGGTTTTAATACTAGTAGTAAATATCAAAACTCTTCAAATCGATTTCAACACTATTTTTAATATCAAAAGTTCGTTTTCTCAAACCGATTTTCAATCTACTAATATATAAGCCTTTACTTCACTCGAATGAGAAATCGACTTAAACGACTTAGTAAAATGAGTGGTATGAAACACTTGCATTCACTTCGTCGGTTAGCTCTTGGACTTGTTCGATTGATCCCTTTTCGTGACAATTTCCTAGTGAAGATTTACAGCTTGTTCGTAAATATTTAAGTTAAGCAAGTGGTTATGGGACATGAAGCTAAACTCATATATTTACTAGCTTGGTGTGATTGACACTTCTCGCTGATCATGATGATCATTTTATGATTTAGACTAGCAATTGTGCGATGTCTCTTTGTTTGCAAGGTAAGACTAGACCGCAGTAGTGTGATTCCGACTCACACACATCTCTTTGTCCGCAAGGTTAGTCTAGACCGCAGTAGTGTGATTCCGACTCACACATATCTTTTTGTTTGCGAGGTTAGGCTAGACACCACTTGTGTGATTCCATTCACACATACCTTTTTGCTTTTTGGTTAGCCTAGCCTCAATCAGTGTGATTCCGACTCACACATATGGGGTAGCTCCCCATGGTCTTCGGACCATCATGTGATAGGCCTCTTTCTCTTTTTATGATTTCTGGATTTCCTGTTTGATTTCTGGATTTTTTATGTCATTGACTTGTTATGAGTACAAGTTTAGGGTATGATGCCCTCTTTGGATCTTTGAGAAGATTCTCGTGATATTGATCATTTCTCATCGGTTGATCTCCTGTTGATCATCATTTTCATACTTATAGTAGTATGTCAGTATGGATATTTTACGTTTATGCCATATCTCTTATTTTATATCATGTCATCTGATATTTATAGTTAGACTGATCCATTTATTATTTTCTTAAATAATACTCGGGTCAGACCGAGATGTTACAGGTGCTTCTGCTTGACTTCCTTCCGGGATTTGCTACTCTGACTTTTGGCTGACTATTTAGTTTAGCAGTTTTTGTTGTATACACTTGAGATATGGACTCATAGTTGTATTCTTTTTGTATAGCACATGTTGCTATTCTTTTGTATTATTGTGGAACTTTTTGACCACTACTCTGATGTACACTTTCATGTGTTAGTTATATATTCATATCTTCTTCCGCCTTGGTGATATGGATGTCTGTGACTGCTATGTGTTATGTTTATTTCTATGTTTGTTTCCGAAGATTATTTTATAGCCACCGTGTGATAATCAATTACATGGATGGTCGCTCCTCAACAGCCTTATTCTCCGCGTTAGTTGACAGCACTACATCGTAGTGTCCTTGGCTAGCGTGGGTATTGAGGTGGGGCGTTACATCCTTGCACTGAAATTTTATTATGGGTTGAGTATAACAAGTTTCTGGGTTCATAAAGATATTAGTTTCGTATGTTGTTATAGAATGCCTGTTTAAGTAAATGTTTGTTGTATATTGGGGTAAATTTATATTGGTTTTGCAAAAAATTTTGAAAAATATATAAGTATTGGTCTTTAGTATAATATATATTTATACCTTTGATTCTTAATATTTGAGTTTTAAGAATAGTGATTTTTTAAATTTAATATTATTTTAATAGTTGTCTTAAGTTAAAATATTGAATTTTTTTTAATATAATAATAATGTTTATATTTCCAGTTTATATCAAAACTGATCTGATCCGTTTTCATCAATTTCCGTTATCAGCTATATTCGTCAAATTCGTGCCAATCTTCCTTTGCGTTGGAAATCATCATTTGGGTTTGGTAAATTTTGCAATTACAATCGTAGACTGTTGTGTTGTCTATTCTCTCTAACCTCGAAAGGTGAGCAATCACTCACGATTAATGTTCTTTTACTATTTAAATTTGATTTCATTTGAAATAGCAATTGAAATATGCTGCTGTAGTTATTTACATTGTTATATATGCTATTATCTATAACTGTTCACCTGTGACATCTGACACCAGTATATAGTATTATATGCCTGTTATTACTATTATTTGTATCTGTTCACCTGTGACATCTGACACCCGTATCTGTTATTTATACTGATGATATATGCCTGTTGTTATATTTTTAGTATCTGTTATCACTCTGCAAGTTCCCTGTTAGTATAGAATTCACTATGGGTTGAAATGATACATACCCGAACGGACTTTAGAATAGGAGAATTTCGTTATGGGTTGAAATGATAAACCCAAGCGATTTTCATTTGAATTGAAATTGGGATTACGGGTCGAATGATCTCTACCCGTATATATTTAAATTTCGGATTGAAATGATAAATATCCGTATCACTTAACCATATGATAAATATATGTACAAACACCGTTGGTCCATATATATAAATATTTTAAAAATGAATTCTATGGTTTTGGAAAGAAATATATGGTTTTAATGAATGTTGAGCCTTAAATTATTATATATAAATGGTAATGATTGATTTAAATACATATAATATGTTGAGTATTAAAATATATTTCAAAATAGATTTTGGTAATAATTTGAATAAGTTAAGGTTGGGAAGATAATTTGAATTTAGTTGAAATTGTATTCAATAAAGAATTTTATTTAATTAAACCGATTTGAAACTTATTGAAATTGAGATGTAAGATATGATTTATAACTTAGGTTTGATTTATAAGTAAGTTAATGAATATTTCTTGTTTAAATTAAATTTAAGGAAATAAAAAAAAATGTAATTTAAGGCTGGTTAAATGATATTGAATTTATTAAGTGAATATTCCTTGATTAAATAATAAATGAAGTTAAACCAAGAGTTATATGAAACTGTTAAATTTAACTTTGAAATTGTTGAATATTAAAGCTTTCAAATATATTGAAATTAAAGGGTATATTTAGAACTGAATTAAATTGAAGAATTGAGCTTTGAATAAAATTTGAATTTGGAATTTGAATTTAATTTGAATCGATTTGCGAGACTTGAGGAAATTATAAATACTTCACTTTTTAAATCATTTAGTATATATATATATATACTATTTTGGAAAATAGATATATTTGAAATGAAATGATATTTGGGTTTTGAAGTATATATTTAATTGAAATGACCACGGTGTTATAAGGTATATTTCCACCTTGTAGATAGTTCTGAAAATCCTTAGAGGATGGTTATCCCAAACATCCTTTAAGTTACTTGTATTTCAGTTGAAATTTCACTTGAGTTGGATTTATTTATATAAGAATGTTAATCCTGACTCGAGTGTTTTGTATTTTGCTTTACGCTCGGGTCAGACCGAGTGATACAGCATTTGAGGCTCACCTTTGGAGTTTGGAGCTTCATTTGGAGATCAAACTATTGATTCAGCTTTCAGCTCTTCCAGTTGATTTGTTCAGAGAGTCCATCTGTTTGTACTGAAGACTTCACTATATTTGAGATATTCTGTTGTATTTTATTTTAACTCTGATGTTTATATAGTAGCTTCATGAACTACTATTTTATCTATTCCGCTGCGTATTATTGTATTACTCTGTGTCTATGATTCTGTGATTGATTTATTTACTGCATATGCTGAGTTTTGCCAAATTTTAAATTAACAATCTGATATTTTGAACTATTCAAGTCAGACATGTGTGGATTATTGTCGATTTGAATGGTCCAAAATAGCGGGTCGTTACAGTTGGTATCAGAGCTTTGGCTCTAGGCGAAACTTAGCGTATATTGTAAATTTATTTACAGAATCACTTTCATTTGAGTTTAACCTCTTCCTTTTGACTCGATTTCCTTTAAACTTTGGAATGTTCCCTACGGTTCCAAAATTCATTCTTGTCTCTCTCTATTTGTATTCTTTTGATTCTGGAGTATCCCATAACTCCACTTCGAATGATCTCCATAAGAATAGGCGATCCCGCCAATCTTTGAATGATTGTAAAGGGGTGGAACTCCTTTACCATTGGCATTGATTCACCGAAGATTTATATATCACTCGGTTTAGATGCTGCTATCTCTTGATATGCCGAATTCTATCTCTGGAGATCGAATGTCGATTTGCCTTAGATTTCCGCATCGATTATATTCTTGAAGTCACGGTTAACCCGGTTAAGGTCGCCCGCGATTTATATAAGTGTATCCGACTACTGTTTTGTAATTAATTATCTCATTTTCGTTCGAACTTATTTTCGAATCAGAATCCTATTTGATTAGAGTTCCTCTAATTTGAATCTCTGTCTTTATTGAAATCCATTCCTAAATCATCCTTTGAAAATCGGGTTTATTCGTATTTTGGAAATTGTTTTATATATCGAAATTATTATATCCTATATATAAAAGTGAAATGTTTTCGATAAAGATTATAAATAAGAATTTGAGGTTTCGAAAGGATTTGAAATTTTGAATAATTATATAAGAAATTTGATTTATCTAAAAATGATTTATAACTGAAGGATTTAAATTTGAAATTCGAGAATTGAACCCCGGTGTTTTGAAATTGGTTTTAAGATTTTGAAATATATAATAATAATATGATTTAAAAGTATTTTTCCGAATAAGAATGTTTCAAATGATTTTTAATGAGTTTCGAATGATTTCGAAGAAATTTCAAAAGAAGTTTGAGAAAATAGAAGTCCATAACTCACTTATGTCGCTGGAAAATAATTTCGATGATGAGTGCACGCATCATCGACATTGATTTTCGAGTTTCAGAGTGAGGGATAGGCCACCTTAGTAGCTTTGCTATGCGAGTGCTTTTGTGAAACCATTTTATTTCAAAATTTTGAAGTATGATTGATATTCGAAAGATATATGTATATGTATTTGAAACAATTTGAAATGAGCCGGTGTTCAGTCTTCGAGTTTTGGATTTGATATAACCCTATCTATTAAAATTGATTTACTGATTTGTTGCTGATTTCCAACTCTTGAATTTGAAAATGATTTCTTCAACTATTTTGAAGGTTCGAGCACTTCCAAATCAAGGTTAACCTTTCAAAGCTAAGAAATTTTGAAATGTATGAATTATTTGATAAAGTATATAAGCTTGTTTTGAATGTTTAAGTATGTAGTAATATGATTTAAATAAGTTGAAACTGTTTTGTTAAGTAAATGAATAAGGCAATTTTAAATTTTTCTAATATGAAATTTAGATTTGAAATGTTTTGAAAAGAATTTGGTCTTCAAAATACTTTGAATAAAGTTTAGTTAAATGTTTTAACTTAGTAACATCTTTATGAAACTATATATTTAACAAGTTGGAATAAATATATAAGTTGTACGTATGCTGTTTTATTCGCATAATTAATTTGATCCAAGTTTGAGTACACAAGTTCGGGGTGAATTACACCATTTCGTGTTAGGATTTTTCATTCGATTCTCGATGGCGAATATTTGATATGGATTTTGGGCTTGATTCTAGAATTCTCTATCATAGTATATGGCTATGCAAGGAGACTGATGGCTTCTAGTCGAGAAACCATATCGAAATCCGCATTAAGGAGGTCGAATGGACAATACTAGTTCGAAAGCGAACTTGTGTGATCGAGCGAGCGATCGAATGTGATTCTTCGAAATGATGGCGTATGTACACCTTATATTCTATTATCATTGATATAGTTTGACGCTGAAATTGAAAGCTGTCATGTTAGAATATCTTTGCTTACTAAAAGAAATTTTCCAATTTTAATTACAAAGATATATAACCCATAAAAGCAAAGATATTCAATCCCATAAGGCTCTTCATACAGCAAAATTAATTTTTGAAAATTTGATCCTTATATAAGATGGACCTTACGTTAGTATAAGATGATTTTGAAAACCATTGATTTTGGAAATGAATTGTTTGACTTAATTATATTGATTTGGAAATTTGGATTTATTTCCTAAATTTATTATTTTGGAAACTTTGGAACTAAAGATATTTAATTTGAGAAGAAATAATTTGGTGAAATTGTATATGATTTTGAAATTGAACTGATACTGAAACAAATTTAAATTTGAGAACCTTATGTTACTAAACACTTGATTTGGGAGTTGTCGAACTTATATAAAATTGATTTGTATGAGTATGAAATTGATTCGAAAACTATAGATTTGAAAGGTACTCAATTTGAAAGTGAAATCTTATATAATTGAAGTCTATATAAGTATGATTTGATATACTATTGATTTTGGAAAGTATTTGATTTGAAAATTAAATCTTATATATAATGGATTTTATATAAGTACGATATTTGAAAGTGATTTGAAAAGGTACTATATGATACATATTTTCGAAGTAAAGATATGGAAAGTGCCTTCTGCTTGATATCTGATTTGTGGCCACATCTTGGATTCATTCTATCGATATTATTCTCTCTGATTTTGGTTTTCCGGATATGATACTCGAGTGTCCTTCGAATTCCATGGCGTTACCCATGGTCTTATTGTTCTCTCGTGACTGCATAGCGCAACTGCCTGGCTGAGTCTTGCCTAGGGGTACGGATTGTTTCCTGGGGGATCCAGGCGTAATCATTGTGTATCCTACAATCTGTGTAGGTCGCGATAGTAGAGCAAATGCTTGGCTGAGTCTTGCCTGGGGGTACGGATTGTTTCCTGGGGGATCCAAGCGTAACCATTGTGTATCCTGCATTCTACTAGTCATCATGGCGTAACTCGCAGGGCTGAGAAAGCCTACGGATATGGATTGTTTCCTGGGGGACCCAGGCGTAACCATTGTGTATCTGCGAACCATGGTTAGACAAAGGTTTTGTTTGTGTTTTTGATTGGATTGTACTTTCCATATCTGTTTTTAAAGGTTTTCCAGTATTTTCACTGGGTGTTGAAACAGGTCTACTAAGTACCTGGAGAATTCTAGTTTTGCGCCTGATCAACGCACTACCAGAGTCTACAGGAACAAGGATAAACTTGTCGAAACATCGAGTTATAAAAGTATTTTCGAAAGGAAAATTTGTTTCGATATAAACGTATTTTATTATAAAAGTATTTCCAACAAAGAAATTCTGTATTAATATTTGAAATTGAAATTCTTATGGTTTGAATTAATTATTCGTGCCCGATACTATTCCTTGAATCTACCTTATCTGCTCAGCTTTATTTATTCATCTAAATTCTGCTTTTCCAAGTCCTCCTTCTTTTCCTTGTTGACTATAACATATTTAAAGTAAATGATTATTGATTTATTAATAATATTTGAAAAGTATTTTAGATAGAATTAATAAATTTATGATCATAGATTTAATAGCTTCTTTGTAAATATAAGTAATAATGTAAATAATTGTTTTCAAATGGTTTTTATACATTTATAAAGGTGTCATTTAAACATATAAATGGTATTTATAAAGGAAACAAGAAATTTTACAAATGGATTTTTTTTGAAAGGTTTTAAAGTATATAAGATAATTGAATTGCAAATGAAGCTTTCAAATTTTAAGTAAAATTTATATAGTTTAAATTAATTGTTTAATCTTAACTTTCAATCTATCTTTTCTGTCTGGTTGTTTCTATTCTTCTACTTCCTTCCTTTTCGGGGACGAAAAGTTTTGAGTGGGGGAGAGTGTAACGACCCGCAAAATTTAATGGTTTTAAAAGTATATTTAACTGGAAATTTGTGAAATTTTAAACAATAAAATTTGAAAATAAAAATTTACTATTTGGAATACGTCTATTTTAATATAGAAATTGGTAAATTTTCATCTGATAATATTGAAGTTTATTTTCCTGTGAAATTTATTTCAAATCAAACCGGTTAATAACAGTGAATTTAAAAGTTTTCCGAAACCAAAATATGTCAACAGGAGAAAATTTATTCAGATCATTTTGAATCAGACTGCGAAATTCATTTTCCAAATTTGGACTTCTACTGCTCCGTTTATCTTAATTCTGGCAAAATAGCAGCATTTTTGATACCGGTTATCGACTTTTGATCGGATGACTGTACCACTGATATCTGTATACCGTTTTGATCCTCTCGTCGTGCTGATCTCAATGGTATATTTATTTCTATATTTTGAGGTCCGGTACATGACGGAAACAATCAAACTATATATTGTATCGGTACCGAATCCGTGACTTTTTATTTCTCTTTGCCCTTTTTAAACTGTAACCGTAGTATCCAAGCAACCATCAATTGCTTTAATTTTCCAGCTTAATTCCAGGGTGACCGTTGCCGTTCCATACTTTTTTGAAAATCGAAACGTATGAATTCGTATACGTTGTATTCATTCGAACGGTTCATTGGTTACATCTGTTCATATCCTTTTATTTAAATTTTCTTGGAGACCACGTCTCAACTTCTTTCACTGTTTATATATGTTAATTTGCTATCAAACTGTGCCTCTTCTTCACCGTTGCTTCCAAAATTTCTCCTTTTCCTCTCCCTGGCCTTGCTTCCTCTTCCACTTCCATGCCGAACCTGTAACCGCTTCCTCCCCTCCACACCATGCTCAACCCCCAGCTCTCTCCCATCGCCGAACAACACTCAGGAAACCCATCGCCTCCTCTCCCCCTCCACAGCCGAAATGCCGAGAACCACCTCAACCCCACCGACCTCGCCTTCTCTCCACCAAACCCGAACCTCCCACCTCCATATCCGCCACTTGAGATCGTCCCTCTTCCCCTCGCTCATCCTCTCTTCGGCCTGCAGCCTCACATCCCATCCCCTCGACCCGTCCGTACCATTTGCCCAGCCTCCACCCTGAACACCACCACCCCTTCATTGCCGAAAGCCACTTCAGCCCATCCTTGCCTCGAACTACGCGCCACCATCTTGCTCGAACAACCCGACCACCTGACACCCTCTGAACCCGAGCCCACCATCCACCTACTCATGCCCCTCTTTTATGCAAGCAGGTATTATATTTGGTATATGTTATATACACGGTTTTATAGCATTATGTAGGCTACGTATATATGTTTTCTTTTTTGCAAAGAAACATTTGTGTTGTCAAGCGTAATATATTTTGATCTTTGTTTATTTCATTTTATTTTATGCATATAATTTACAAATATATTGATTTCGAAATATATATGTGGTTGTACTTATTTTCTCACAGCAGTTTTTTTTAGTATTATATATATATTTACATACAAGATAGTTAAAATGTTGGTTTCTAAATAATTATATTAGTCCATAAATATGTTAAATTGCAATGAGATTTAACTGGATATATATAATCTACCTACATTTAGTTGCATGCAACTCTGTTTCACCTGCACACATACTCTGTTTTGTTTATGGTTTGCATAGTTGTTAATATATATAACAACTTCATTTATATTCCTAGTATATTCTGTACATAGGTCTATACGAGAGTTTTGAGTATATATTGATTTTATTGGGTTAAAAAAATATATAAGAACATGAGTTATACTTATATGTATATATAGTGGTATATATGAGTTCATATGATCTGTTTTGAGCCAAAGTATTTAGTACAGCAAAGTAAGTTATTTTGATTTTGAATAGATATTGTGTTTTTTTGTATATTATATATATACCAGTCTGCATCTGTTTTATTTATTCTGATATATAGATATATGGAAGTTGATTTTTGATACATATATTCCTTGCACTGAAATTTTATTATGGGTTGAGTATAACAAGTTTCTGGGTTCATAAAGATATTAGTTTCGTATGTTGTTATAGAATGCCTGTTTAAGTAAATGTTTGTTGTATATTGGGGTAAATTTATATTGGTTTTGCAAAAAAATTTGAAAAATATATAAGTATTGGTCTTTAGTATAATATATATTTATACCTTTGATTCTTAATATTTGAGTTTTAAGAATAGTGATTTTTTAAATTTAATATTATTTTAATAGTTGTCTTAAGTTAAAATATTGAATTTTTTTTAATATAATAATAATGTTTATATTTCCAGTTTATATCAAAACTGATCTGATCCGTTTTCATCAATTTCCGTTATCAGCTATATTCGTCAAATTCGTGCCAATCTTCCTTTGCGTTGGAAATCATCATTTGGGTTTGGTAAATTTTGCAATTACAATCGTAGACTGTTGTGTTGTCTATTCTCTCTAACCTCAAAAGGTGAGCAATCACTCACGATTAATGTTCTTTTACTATTTAAATTTGATTTCATTTGAAATAGCAATTGAAATATGCTGCTGTAGTTATTTACATTGTTATATATGCTATTATCTATAACTGTTCACCTGTGACATCTGACACCAGTATCTAGTATTATATGCCTGTTATTACTATTATTTGTATCTGTTCACCTGTGACATCTGACACCCGTATCTGTTATTTATACTGATGATATATGCCTGTTATTATTTTTTTAGTATCTGTTATCACTCTGCAAGTTCCCTGTTAGTATAGAATTCACTATGGGTTGAAATGATACATACCCGAACGGACTTTAGAATAGGAGAATTTCGTTATGGGTTGAAATGATAAACTCAAGCGATTTTCATTTGAATTGAAATTGGGATTACGGGTCGAATGATCTCTACCCGTATATATTTAAATTTCGGATTGAAATGATAAATATCCGTATCACTTAACCATATGATAAATATATGTACAAACACCGTTGGTCCATATATATAAATATTTTAAAAATGAATTCTATGGTTTTGGAAAGAAATATATGGTTTTAATGAATGTTGAGCCTTAAATTATTATATATAAATGGGAATGATTGATTTAAATACATAGAATATGTTGAGTATTAAAATATATTTCAAAATAGATTTTGGTAATAATTTGAATAAGTTAAGGTTGGGAAGATAATTTGAATTTAGTTGAAATTTTATTCAATAAAGAATTTTATTTAATTAAACCGATTTGAAACTTATTGAAATTGAGATGTAAGATATGATTTATAACTTAGGTTTGATTTATAAGTAAGTTAATGAATATTTCTTGTTTAAATTAAATTTAAGGAAATAAAAAAAATGTAATTTAAGGCTGGTTAAATGATATTGAATTTATTAAGTGAATATTCCTTGATTAAATAATAAATGAAGTTAAACCAAGAGTTATATGAAACTGTTAAATTTAACTTTGAAATTGTTGAATATTAAAGCTTTGAAATATATTGAAATTAAAGGGTATATTTAGAACTGAATTAAATTAAAGAATTGAGCTTTGAATAAAATTTGAATTTGGAATTTGAAGTTGATTTGAATCGATTTGCGAGACTTGAGGAAATTATAAATACTTCACTTTTTAAATCATTTAGTATATATATATACTATTTTGGAAAATAGATATATTTGAAATGAAATGATATTTGGGTTTTGAAGTATATATTTAATTGAAATGACCACGGTGTTATAAGGTATATTTCCACCTTGTAGATAGTTCTGAAAATCCTTAGAGGATGGTTATCCCAAACATCCTTTAAGTTACTTGTATTTCAGTTGAAATTTCACTTGAGTTGGATTTATTTATATAAGAATGTTAATCCTGACTCGAGTGTTTTGTATTTTGCTTTACGCTCGGGTCAGACCGAGTGATACAGCATTTGAGGCTCACCTTTGGAGTTTGGAGCTTCATTTGGAGATCAAACTATCGATTCAGCTTTCAGCTCTTCCAGTTGATTTGTTCAGAGAGTCCATCTATTTGTACTGAAGACTTCACTATATTTGAGATATTCTGTTGTATTTTATTTTAACTCTGATGTTTATATAGTAGCTTCATGAACTACTATTTTATCTATTCCGCTGCGTATTATTGTATTACTCTGTGTCTATGATTCTGTGATTGATTTATTTACTGCATATGCTGAGTTTTTCCAAATTTTAAATTAACAATCTGATATTTTGAACTATTCAAGTCAGACATGTGTGGATTATTGTCGATTTGAATGGTCCAAAATAGCGGGTCATTACATGGCCCCTTCTCTTTGTATCATCGTCGATGTATGATGCACTTTATTTTTTTAGATTGCATCTTCATTCCCTTTTGTTTCCTGGTGCATTTTCTTTTTGCACAAGGGAGGTTTGGGTATGGTTTTTAGAATAGGAAAAGAACGTGTTTGGTTTGTGGGTAACGTCTGAGAAGATGGTCTAGAAGAGTTGAGATGGTTAAGGGATGTGCCAGACAATTATTATCAACAAATAAACCCTTATGCAGATAAAATTCTTATTTTAACTCTTTTATTTCCATTTAATCTCCATTATATTCATATACATAAATACTTTATCAAATATTTAAGAATAAAAATTCAATTTAATTGAAATAACTACTTACAAAGATATATTTTGCTCGATTAAGCAAAATATTTAAGTTCGCTAATTATTGTCCTTGTTGATTTATTCATTTTACTAATATCAAATAAAATTTCTTTTCATCTATTTTAATTATATAACAATTATTTTTCAATATAAAAATATTTATATTCATTATAAATATTTCATTTGATTTTAATATATTATTATTATTTTGAAATGAATTTATTCACTAATTTAATTTTTAAAACAAACTCCTTTATCCAATAATTTTAACCCAATAAAATATATTTTCAAAGTGAAAATTATCCAAAAATTAAACTTGAATGTTTTATTTTAATTAAAAATAATATATTGCAAATGTGTAGAAGGTCGGGTTATTACAGACGTTCCCCTTAAGAAAATTACGTCCTTTCAATTTCTCATAGGGAGAACATCATTCCTAAGTCATATGCCCTTAACCTTCTACATTCCATCATTGTTAAATCAACTCGATCCTCTATGCGGCTATCACAAACAACAACCAAAATTTCTCTTCATCATATTGTCATATGCTAAAAATTCAAATAGATTTATTTGACGACATTCTATTTTCGCATACGATATAATCATATGAAATTTTTTCTAGATGTCAAAATTTTTGGAAAATTTCGGCAGACTCTTTTGTATGGAGAGGCTTTTGAAAATTACAATATGAATTTATAAGTAAACATAATCAAAACATGATTATATTCACAATATATAACACAATATCAAATATATCGATATATATACTTGTAAAACATACCTTGTCTTTCACTTTTAAGCTAGCATATTAAATTTGAAAGTAATAATAAGCGTGCATGTGCTAAAAGTCTTCAAGTACTTATGCTTAACTCAAAATTAAACATATAAGATCACACATATAATTATAAGGAAACCTCACATTCATATATTAAGAAAATGGCAGCATCATTGTTTAGGAAACTTTCAAGTGAAGTTTAGGTGTCAAAAAGCATAAAACATTTAATGTTTCCAAAATTAAAGTTATAAATTAGTTAAATTGTTTCTAGAAACATCTTTCGGAACAATGGCAATATGGCATGCATCAAAAGGTATAGTTGTTTTGCTAAATAATACAAATTCTAAAATGAGAATTATGATGTAGGCCCACTCTTTTAAAACCCAATTCTCCTCTAGAAAACAATAGATTTTCACAAAAATTCCAAAATGAAACTTGTTCCTTATCATCTTAGCTTTAGAAAAAGTATAATATCATTGAAAACGGATGAGCATTTAGAAAGTTAGGGCGAAAACAACAAACACAGTAATTCTGAAATTACATGCTCAGGCCAGAATTGTTGCTACAACTTAAAACAGGTTTAACACCGATAAATTCAAAATTTCTAAAAGTGACAAACATAAAAGTTATTTCATGCTAAAATATATTTTAATTGAAAAATATTCACTAAAATCGGCATAGAAAATCAAAAGTTATATCCAAAATGGTAGAGCTCTTCAATATGGGTAGCTAAGTTTCTTGTTACAACTTGCTTCTAGTATGGTAAAAAAAGTTTTAAACCACATAACATAAAATTTCCAAGTAGTACTTAACACAAATTTGATGGTTAACTAACTATTTATTTTTGCCAAATCTGAGTACTAAAAGCATCTCTATATTATAAGAATTATGACCCACATCAGACGAAGTGTTCACATTTGAAACAATCGCATTCTAAGAATATATTTTTTTCAACTTATTTTAAAGAACTTAAAACATGAACTAATCAAAATTCTTTCTCTTTTTTTCTAAATGCAACGAATATTAAACCTTAAAAGACTTAAATTCTTATAAAAGAGGTTGTTGTGATTAAGAAGACAAAACATTGACATTTTCAAACTAGAAGAACGCTCACACCCGAGCTATATTCAATCCTCAAATATGTACATTATAAAGTTTGTGTGTGAGCATGCACGCGTGCATGTGTGTGTATAGTTAAAATACCAATTCAATTTTTTTCAAAACAAATTTTAGCTTGAGCTCAAACAAATTTAAAATAGATTAAATACATTATATAAATTTTTCTTCTCTTCCAAACAATCTCAAAACTTTGTTCTTTTTTTCTTTCTTTTCCTAAATACCTATGATTATAGATTTTCATAAATGATAACTTAATCAACATTATACATTATTATTATTTTCCTAAATACCTATTATCTTCATAAATGATAACTCAATCAAACTTATTATTATTATTATTTTTTAAAACTGCACTTCACAGTCATCGGTTAAAGTTCAACCAAACACATAATTTTTTTCATTATATATTAAATAATATAATTATACCATACTGATGTGTGTGTGTATCACTCATTTCAATCACAACAAAATCATATAACAAGTCTCATACACAATTCATGTGACGCCCTACCCCGAGATCCATACAAACAAAGAATATTACAAAGTAATATTGTCGGCTAGGCAGAGAATAGGGCTTGTTAGGAGCGACCATCAGTGAACTTTATTTTAATCGAGCATCGATACGTCGATTAATATGTTATACATTTCTTTAATTAAGTGGAATCGACATATACGATTTAGGCTTAAAACAAAACTACAATGGCTATAATAAAATCCAAAAAAACATATAATAAATACAGATCATAGAATCACATATCAAACACATCAGAATAAAAATAGATACAAGTTTGAACCGACCCAAAATAGATAGTGATGTAGACTACACATATACAACATGTGACATCTCAAAATATGAATATGTACACAAAAGGAATCTAGCTCGACATATGATACAAATAACATCACATATATACAGATGACAAAAGTAACTAATAACTAACAGATAGGGCATCCATTCTAAAGCATCAAGCTGGAGGACCTGAAACATCTCGATCTAACCCGAGTATAATAAAATAATAAATGAGTCAGTCTAGACTAAGATAAATGAGTTAGCAAAAATGAATGAGAGATAAAGTGAACTAGAAACATGCATTAATACTTCAAATCACCAAATACTAAAATTCAAGATAGCTTATTAAAAGCGAAAATCCCTAAAATAATTTGGTGATAATTCAGATAATATCAAGTCCAGAAATCTCATAAATAGAAATCCAGAAATCTCAAAAAAAGGCGAAAGGCCCCAAACTCCAAGATTGGTGAAATAAATTCACCTACATGCATGTAACTCCAAAATAGACGTATAAATCAATAAACATCAAGATGAGTGCGAGACCTATAAATATCAAGATGGAACATGTCCTATAATCTCTGAAATAGGTATGAGACCTATAAACATCAAGATAGGTGCGAGACCAATAAACATCAAAATAGGAACAAGTCCTATAAACATCAAGATAAGTATTAGACCTATAAACTCCAAGCGCGAGTCATAAACTCATCGATATAAGTGTCATGTACTCCCAAATAGCAACCGAATAAGTAACAACCTGTTCGGACGGCTAAATATCTATCGAGTTAGAAAATAGCCGAATGAATTTTGAAATAAATATAACCGCAAGCGCACGGCGTACACTTGTAGTACGTGGTGAATACGGGTCGATCCGTAGGGAATTGATGATTTTAAAAATCTATTCAATCAAATTAACCAAAGTTGAAAATGTGATTAGCTAAAAATGTAGAAAACTAACACAAGAAAATTGATAAAATATGAGAGTAGAAAAACAATTTAGAGATAAATTCACTCTCTAGATCACATTGTTCAACCAAAAATGAAATTATGATTTCTTTTTGGTCATTTGTGAGTTTAGTTGATGCATTTATCATAAGCATGGCCTAATTGTATTATTAATTAATACACTTAAGCCATCAAACTTTAATGCACCCTCCAACCCACTTACTAACTCTCATGAAAATGATAACAAGTTGAAAATGAAATCTATTTTAAGCATGGCCTATTAACTATTAATTAGAAATATAAGCCATCAAATTTTAATTTCAACATTCACTTCTTTGCCATAATCATATGTAGATGAAGAGGCAATTTGTGTTTTGTTTGTTCAAGCATAGCCTATTTGTTATGAACAACATAAACTATCAACTTCAAAGCTAAACAACATCATTAAAGCACTTCAATCATTCTCATTAAGCACAAAAAGAGAGCATAAACATCAAATTAAGTTGAAGCTACATGATTAGAGAGCTTCATTACCCCTAAATTGATGGGGTTTAGCCTGTCATATTTGTTATCATATGAACAAGTGTATCTTGCAACATGAATGAAAAAGAAAAGGAAAAGGAGAGCTAAATGAAAGAAGAGCTAATTAACAAGAAATAAAACTAATCTACTTGCATGAAATAAATCTATACTAACATGAAAGGAAAACAAACAAGAGAAGAAAAGAGCAATGTATTAAAGTTGCATAAGAAAAAGAATTACATAAAAGAAATGGCTAAGTAGCCATGAAAAGAAAAGAGAAGCTTTCTTTTTATTTCTAAGCTAAAAACTAAACTAAGAGAGACTAAGGGAAGGGAGGAGGTTACATGAAGATATGGGGTATTTATACAAGTGTTAAACCCTAATTCATATTTTTGGGGAATGCCCAAATTGCCTTTGAGGTAGTGTGGTGGCCAAGTAATCATTAACATCCACTAACCCCCCACTTAAATGTACATGAAGCTTTAATGCCCTTTTATCATGTGCTTAGCTCCTAATTGAAAATCAAGGTAAGTGGGTGGGGTCCTCCATGATCATCACTTTGAATTATTTCCATCTTCATTTGTTCTCTTCACTCTTGTGCATGCATATATTATCATAAAGCCTCTTGTAAAATTCACCAAATTTCCTATAAAACAACAAAGAAAATTCCAACTAACTTTTCACAATTTAATAAATGCATAAAAATGACCATTTTACCCCTATATGAAGATGAATATGTGACAATTTGAAAATAATTTGAATTTTGGTTTAAACAAGTTAAAATACCCGATATGATCATTTATTAATTTAAATTGATTAAATATGGTGGTAAAAATATGCACATTTACGTGCACATCAAATACCCCCACACTTATCTTTTTATTCGTCCTCAAATAAAGAAAAACTAAGATAAATCCGTTTTCGTAGGGAGCACGATTGCATTGAGCGTATGCAACAAGATGTTAAATCTCTAGGTGTCCCCAGTAGAACGAGTGTTTTCTCGTGAGGGTTTTCAGCGGATACTACCCACAAAATCCAAATGCAGGATGAAAATATTTACACAATGCAAGATTTATTTACAAAGATGTGAATGCAAATTTTTGAAAATATTTACAATGAAGGATTCATTTTTTAAATTAACACAAATAAGTTAAATATAGGTGTGGTCATTATCTTGAAATTTAAGTCATTTACTCATCAAAATTTCCAACCAAAATTAAGTTATCATAACAAATAGACAATAGTTTAACTCGTTGTTTCAGTTGATAACAAAGTGTAACCATGAAATAGGTCCTTAGTTGATTATCAAAGTTTATTAAAGTGGTATTTCATTTCATTTCAATAACAAATCAAATCAAATAAGTTAAAATAGTGCTTGGATTTCATTTGCTTACTCTCTCCATTTTTATGAAAATTTTATTGATATTTACAATATTTACATATGTCTAACTCAGATAAATTGAGGCCAGATATATTACCCATGCACTGCCTTGCGGACTTATGTGAGGGGAATACAGAGTGTGGCGAGTGAACACACGAGTGTGAACACCTATTGACTGTAGGCGTTATTAAAAAGAATTTTTATATATATACACCCAGCTCAGATAAACTAAGGCCAGATATACCGATCGTGCACCGCCTTTCGGGCTTACGTGAGAAGGGTACATAGCATGGCGAGTGAACACACAAGTGTGAACACCTGTCGACCATAGGTGTTAATAGAAAATATGTACATATATACAAATGTTTTGTTTTTTTTTCAATTTTTTTTAAAAGAGAGAGTTTTGGAAAATCATCTTAGCACCACTTAACTTAGAAGACAAAAAAATGTTATATCCTTTACTTTAAATCAACCACTTTTTTTAAAAAAACAATGATTTTCAATTAGGATATATTCATAATTATCACATATGAACCTTCCTATATACTAGTTAAACTATCGTTATTTGTAATCAAACTTCATTTTTATTTTTGTTAAGCCAAATAAATTTTCAAAAATTTCAATTTAATAAACCAAAACCATATATTTACCTAAAGTGTTTCTTTAAAAATAAATCAAAAGAACATTTGTTTTTGGATTTTTTTTCTAAGTTTTAAAAGAAAAAGCAAAAATAAACCATGAAAAATAAAATAAAAATGAAGATGAGTCTCCCCCCACACTTGATTTTGACTGTGTCCCCACAGTCAACCCAAGTGAAAGGAGAAAAATAAAAATGGCCTTTATTTATATGAAAATGAACGGTATTTACACGGGATCAGAAAGTATATCGTCAAAGCGTAAATGAAACGGTCTTAAAAAAACCGATTCATTTGCCTCATCAAGTATACGAGACACAGTTTAAGCTCAAAAAACCAAATCGTAAATGATTTCAAAGTTGAATGTTGATTTGGAAAAACGAATGTCGTTTTATTGAAAACCGTACGAGTTGTTTTATTTTCGATGAATTTCGGGGTTGGTATAAAAATTGATTGAAATTTAAATTTCTTATCACCAAATTGAAATTCAAATTTATCACTGAAAACTTCTTCGAAATTACTAAATTCAAAATCAAAATGGTGATTTAAATCTTCCCCGTTGGAATTTAACAACTCATCATCGAAAAGTCCAAAAAATTCGTGTTCGTTAAATTCGTCTTCCTTTATTGGATTATCAACAACTTCATTGCGTATCTCAAGTTCAAAATCTAAAGTTATTGTATTCAAATTTTCGAAATCAAGAAAAGTAAGATCGCATTTTAAATTTGGTTCCACACCCTCAAAAGAATTGAAATCCAACTCAATTACCAAATTTTCAACAACTTCATTAAGATCATCATTTTCAATTTCAAAAGTTGTTATTTGAAAATCGTCGATTTGGGTAAAAGATGGATTATCACTTGACTCGTCACACATTGTGATTTGATTTTGTTTATCACGTTTTTTCATATATGTTTCAAACAACGAATCCGTGTGATCATCGTATATTTCGTTCATTTGCTCAACAAAATCCAATTTATACTTATTAACTTAAGAATTTTCGATTTGGATTTGTTAAGAACAAAGATTTTCAATCGTAACATGGTTAAGATTATTCCCATTGCCAAAGTCGTTTGAAAAGTTGTTTCCATTTTCATTTTGAGTTTGAAATTCATTTTGGAGTTCGAAATTGAATTGGCATGGGTTATAATTGAAATCGTTTGAATTTTGAATTGAATTCAAATTTTGAAATCGTTGACTCGAGTTGTTACACAAATATGAATTACACAAATCATTTATACTTTGATTTTGTTGTGTAGAGAATTTAAGTAAACATGAAACGCTATTTTCAAGAGTCGAGGGTTGGTCATCGTTTTGAAATTTTTGTTTTTCGAAATTCGAATTATTTACACAATAGTTATTGTTAAAATATCCATACGAATTTGGAATGAAATCATATGGATTATATTGATTTTCAAAATTATTGTAAAATTCACGTAAGTGGGGAAACTCGGACATTTTCAAGAATGTTTTTTTTAATAAAGGAAAAATATTTACAAATAAAATTTATTTTTTTCAAAATAGAAAATTGATTCTTGTTTTGTTTTTTGGTTTTTTAAATCTTTTCTTGTTTTTGAAAAGATTATAATTTTTTTTTGCTTTTCTAATTTTTTTTTAGATTTTCGAAATTTCTAAGGTAAAGGATTTAAAAATTTCAAAGAAAGAGAAGAGGAATATTTACAATTATTTTTTAGTTTTGGATTTTGAAATTTTTTTTTCTTTAAATATGCATAAACTAATGCAACTAAATGAATGCAAGGTTTTAATTACAAATGATTTATCATAAGTTAATCCAAAATTGTATAATCACCCTCTGTCTTAAATAAACAAGATAGTTCTCAACCAGGTAACAAATAGGATTTATCGGTGCACCACGAATCACCTTAGTAATGCAGCCAAAGGTTTAAGTACCTTCAAAGGAACAACCACTATAATATTTATGAATCACCATAATATTTATAAATGGTTATTATTCTGCCGTAGCCTAGATACCAAGAAATTAAATTATTCAAAGAAGACAAATTGTTAATATACAATTAAGTGTTATCGATGTCTAACCGTTATTATTAATCACAATTCTAACATGAAATGCAAAGCTGAAATTAAACGTGTATTAACAATGCAACTACAAATGGATTTTTGTTTTTGTTTTTTTTAATTGCAAGCAAACAACAATGTAAGACAAATAAAATAATAGATAAGGGTTAAAAGCAAATTTTTTTATAAGCAAGCCAGCAATTTATTTTTGGCAGCGGAGTGACGCAAGTAATTCCTCTTGATTTTCTGCTTTGGCAACCTGAAATGAAAAATAAGATATATACAATTGTTGTTGTTGTTATTATTATTATTATTATTATTATTATTATTATTATTTTTGGTTGTTTTTTTTCTTTTATAAAGTAAAAGTTTTGGAAAGAAAACTACTCAAAACAAATTTTCTAATTTTTTTTTGAAAAGGAAACAAAATTGAAAAGTGAAGTTTTACTTAAAAAAAAATTTATCAAGGAAGGAACACTAAAACAAATGGAAAGTCAAAACAGTTGAAATCAAAAGGAAACAAATCAAAACAAAATTTCTCTAAACAAAATATATATATACAATTTTTGTTTTTTTGGCTTTGTTTTGTTTTGTTTTTTTAAATCAAAGAACAAAAAGAAATTAACAAAAGAACACTAAGCCGTAAAAAATCCACCCGGCCCAATATAAACAAAACAACGCGCGTTCCCACTTAATCAAAGACTACAACACCACCCAAGAATTATATTCCTCAAAATTTTCAAATCCCCTGAATCTCAAATCAAATTTTCGTAATTCAAAAGCTTTTTTTTATGGAAGTTGGTTTAAGGCTTCGAGGGGAGTGGGCTGTGCGATTGAAGGTAGCGAGTTTGAGGCGAGGCGGTGGAGGAGTTGTGTAGGGCGATTGTGAGTTGTTCGATGAGGAATTTTGCTGCGGGCGAATCGAGTTCGTGGTTCGTGATGTTCGAGTTTGGGGATGATTGCGATTCTCGATTTTGGTGAGGTGATTCAACTTGTTTGGGATGTGGCAGTGGAGTGTATTGGACAATTTGGTTCGTGATTTGGATGATAAATTTTTAAATTCGGGTAGTGCTAGAACTATTTGGAAGTGTAGTGATGATATGGGTAAGTCAGTGTGGTTTTGCAATGGCAGGTGGAGTTGTATGCTATGTAGGTATGTGAGTGGATGGTGGTTCTATAGTGTTGAATGAAATGGTATAGAATGAAGTAGTGGGAAATGAAGTAGTGCTTGCTGATGATGATGAAATGCAGTGTTCTGGAAGTTGATGACTGGAGAGTGTATGAAGGCAGACAGTTGACAAGTGGGTATGCAGAGGTGTTGTTTTGCAGAAGTGCACTGGTGATAGGGGAAGGTACAGGCGGTGGAGTTGTATATGAATGGTTTGTATTGCTGCAGACGTAATGGTGAGATGGAGTGAAGTGGCCAATTGACGAAGTATGGACAGTTTTGGAGTGGTATCAAGTTGAAAATGAGTTGCTGCTATTGATATGTGAGTGTTTTGATGTCGAGGAGGATATGTGAGTGAAGTAGTTATATGTATGAATGGTATGTATGTATGATGTTGAAGTTGTCAAGTATGATAGTGGTAGAGGAGGTAGTAGTTGCTTTGAGGAATAGAAGTGTTGATTGTATTAGTGGTACTGGTTGTGTTCAGAGGCGACAAAAGGGATGTAAAGTGGAAGAAGCAATGGGTTTGTATGATGACAGTTGAAATGGGTTGTGTGTTGGACTGGAATGTTGGTTATGTATGAAGTATGAAGTGTCGCTGAGAGGAAAATGATTGGTTGAGTCGCAGAGATGAACACAAGTGATCAAGGAAGGTTGTTGCAATTGTGAAGTTGAAGTGAATGAGCGGTTGTTGTTTGCGTTAGTGGGTGTCAGTGTGTACACTGATGATGTTCACAGTCAGGAAGCAGCAGAAGTTGTATGGTATATGTAATGGTGGGTGGTCTCAGTGGTTAGGCAGTCTGGTATTGGTGGATAGAGAAGTAGGGGATGATGATGTATTTTAGGTATGTTGGAAGTGAGGATGTAGTGGTCTGACTTTCGGGTGATAAGGAGAATGATTGTTTGATGATGAGATGGAAGAGCACAGTTGCACAGTAACTGAAATGAAATGGAGTATATGTTTGCTTGGATGTTGTCTTGTGTTTGCTTGTGGTATGTGAAGTGTGGTGGATATGTAGTGGGGGATGTTGATGGGAACAGTGGATGGAGGACAGTGAGTATGTCAAGGAAGATAGATGGTAAAATAGAAGAGGAGGTCGATGTGTGGTGATGGATGGCAGAGCACTGTCAGAGGTGAAGTATTGAAGGTTAAAAAAGATGATGGTAGGAGATAGTTTTGTGGAGAGTATTTGGAAGTGTGGTGAGATGGAAGAGGTTTGAAAATGCACAGAGCAATGTAGCAATGAGATATGTATGTGCAGGTGTTGGTATAGACAGAGAGAGGGGAAATTGAAATGCAAAGCATTGTAAATGTAAACAGTGAATTCGAATGAAAATAATGATGTGAACAAACTTGTAAACAGTGAATGTAAATAGAAAGTGATGAAATGAAAAGCTTATTTTTTTAAATGTCTTTTTAATAGAAATGCAAAAACAACTAGAAAATCAACAAGCACACAAAAATAAAACACAAACAACACAAATTATTTTTTAAATACAAATGAACAAACAAAAAAAAACACACAATAAAAAAATCAAATGACAATAATTCGAAGAATAGAAAACTAAAATCAAAGCAAATCCCCGGCAATGGCGCCAAAAACTTGTTCAGACGGCTAAATGTCTATCGAGTTAGAAAATAGCCGAATGAATTTTGAAATAAATATAACCGCAAGCGCACGGCGTACACTTGTAGTACGTGGCAAATACAGGTCGATCCGCAGGGAATTGATGATTTTAAAAATCTATTCAATCAAATTAACCAAAGTTGAAAATGTGGTTAGCTAAAAATGTAGAAAACTAACACAAGAAAATTGATAAAATATGAGGGTAGAAAAACAATTTAGAGATAAATTCACTCTCTAGATCATATTGTTCAACCAAAAATGAAATTATGATCTCTTTTTGGTCGTTTGTGAGTTTAGTTGATGCATTTATCATAAGCATGGCCTAATTGTATTATTAATTAACACACTTAAGCCATCAAACTTTAATGCACCCTCCAACCCACTTACTAACTCTCATGAAAATGACAACAAGTTGAAAATGAAATCTATTTTAAGCATGGCCTATTAACTATTAATTAGAAATATAAGCCATCAAATTTTAATTTCAACATTCACTTCTTTGCTATAATCATATGTAGATGAAGAGGCAATTTGTGTTTTGTTTGTTCAAGCATAGCCTATTTGTTATGAACAACATAAACTATCAACTTCAAAGCTAAACAACATCATTAAAGCACTTCAATCATTCTCATTAAGCACAAAAAGAGAGCATAAACATCAAATTAAGTTCAAGCTACATGATTAGAGAGCTTCATTACCCCTAAATTGATGGGGTTTAGCCTCTCATATTTGTTATCATATGAACAAGTGTAGCTTGCAACATGAATGAAAAAGAAAAGGAAAAAGAGAGCTAAATGAAAGAAGAGCTAATTAACAAGAAATAAAACTAATCTACTTACATGAAATAAATCTATACTAACATGGAAGGAAAACAAACAAGAGAAGAAAAGAGCAATGTATTAAAGTTGCATAAGAAAAAGAATCACATAAAAGAAATGGCTAAGTAGCCATGAAAAGAAAAGAGAAGCTTTCTTTTTATTTCTAAGCTAAAAACTAAACTAAGAGAGACTAAGGGAAGGGAGGAGGTTACATGAAGATATGGGGTATTTATACAAGTGTTAAACCCTAATTCATATTTTTGGGGAATGCCCAAATTGCCCTTGAGGTAGTGTGGTGACCAAGTAATCATTAACATCCACTAATCCCCCACTTAAATGTACATGAAGCTTTAATGTCCTTTTATCATGTGCTTAGCTCCTAATTGAAAATCAAGGTAAGTGGGTGGGTTCCTCCATGATCATCACTTTGAATTATTTCCATCTTCATTTGTTCTCTTCACTCTTGTGCATGCATATATTATCATAAAGCCACTTGTATAATTCACCAAATTTCCTATAAAACAACATAGAAAATTCCAAGTAAATTTTCACTATTTAATAAATGCATAAAAATGACCATTTTACCCCTATATGAAGATAAATATGTGACAATTTGAAAATAATTTGAATTTTGGTTTAAACAAGTTATAATACCCGATATGATCATTTATTTAATTTAAATTGATTAAATATGGTGGTAAAAATATGCACATTTACGTGCACATCACAACCGTATGTCCCATACCACACAAGTTTACTTAAATGTTTACTATATGCTAGTAAACTCCATTCGTGTGTATAAATAGCTCAATTGAACAAGTCCGAGAATTAACCGGTAAAACAAACGCGAGCGTTCCATACCACTCATTTTATTAAACTGTTTAAATCACCTTCTCATTTAATTGCTAACGTGCAACTTCATAGAATTATTTTGCTTTAAAAACTTCTTGTAATGTACAGTTTTATAAGCTAGAATATATATATATATATATATATATATATATGTATGTATGTATGTATATTTATGTTGGAAAGCCCTTGCTAAAATATATGTATATATATAAGTACAATTTTAAGCCATTGTTTCAAATCAACTTTAAAACCATTATTATTAAATATATAAATATATTATATACATATTATATTTCCTAATATTCTTTATAGAAAATATATTTATACTAGGAAAGATTTCGATAAAATGATTCAATTTGGAAATCAGCCTTTTGGAAACTCTAGTTGAAAACGTGCGACAGAAATTGTGTGTTGTGTCATGGACCCATTGAGCAATTCGAAGGTATAATAAAATCCAAGATGAATGCACAAATTCACAAATTAAAATCCAGAAATAGCACTGAAATTGGCATATAAAACCGCATCAAAATCAATAAATAAGGTTCAAGCGATCAAAATGGGCGAACGTAGGATCGAACGGGCGCAATCGGAGAGCCTAATGGCTTGACCTGGGACTCAGCCCAGGTCACCATCGGTCCTCTGGTCTGGTGAGACCGGTCCACTAGTGGTCATGCTTGGACTGAGTTCCAAGCGGCTCTAGTAGCGCTCCGATAGCCCGTTTTCGCTCGTTACTTCACCATTGTTCTTCTTAAGGTCTGGGGTACTGAATTAACGTTCAAGCAAGCATGCAAACATGTACAATTGGATGCAAATCATGATGATATGTTGTGGATTTTCAGCAAATAGAGAATAAAATTCAAATTGACAAGAGATTCAACCTTATATTGAGATCATATTCAATATAGATTCAAGCAATTTCATATAATAGCAACATGCATCGATTTTAGCTTAGTAGTGTGAGATAAACTCACCTAAATAAATCCAAAATTAAGGATTAAAGCTTGGCTTCTCCTAGGCTTTTCTATTTCAGCTTCAACCTAGGTTAATTTCAGAAATTGAAGAGGAATGATTACAATTAGAGACTAAAGCTGAAACTGATCAACAATAGATACACAAGTAGATGGAAGATGTTACCTTTTATAACTCTACACCTGAATTAATTAAAAAGCCCTATGATTCTAGCTTTGATTTGGGAATTAGGGTTTTGAAATACAAGAGGAGTTTGCGTTTATCTGCTTACGGAATGAAAATGAGAATGGGAAACTTGTATGTATGTTTCCCATCTCATATTTCTCTTATTTGGGTTTAGTGGGTTGAGATATGGATCCAATAGCAAGGTGTTACTAATTTTCTAAGAGAAGTGTTACTATTTTGTTTTGTTTTATCACTTTATAAACACCAATTTACATTAAATAATGTTTTATTTAACATCCATTGATTTCTTTAATTTTCCCAAAACAAATAACATGTCAAATTCTCATTTTAATTGATATTGAGGTATTTTATAAAACTAAGTATAACTTTTGAAACTAAAAGTTATTCTCATTATTTTTAAATAAAACAAACCATTAATTGTAAAAATCTCATTTTAACAATAAATCTCAGTATTAACATTTATTTAAATTACAACACCTGTTGCAATAATTTGAAATGGAAAATATTTACCATAAATCTCCATTAAAAATAAATAAGTCAATAAACCTTAGAACACTTCACATTATAAATTACAAAATTATTTCCACATATTTTATTAAACTCTTATCTTCCCCAATATCATTCTTATATAATCAAATATAAGAAGTAAAAGTAAATGAAATTTTGATATTTAATAATTTTTTCCAAATTATTTATTTCCATCTAGAAAGCCATTTTAATTAGGAAATTATAACTAATAAAATTTCTCAAATTCATCTTAAAATTGATTAAGATAATTTTAAATCATATTTTAGTTTTAATTCTTGGTAATCTCAACCAGCGTATTTACAGACTCCCCCTTTACAAAAATTGCATCCCCACAATTTCCTTAACGGAAAAGTCTATAACAAATTACAAAGAACGGATCTTCTCAAAGGAAATTAAGCTATGAACGAAGGATAACTCAAAACAAGAGACTCCTCATAAATGAAATTAGGAAAATACACATGATGCAATTGCTTGATGAACTCTCTAGCTCCACAAGAATAGTCCTTCGAATCTTCGGCCATTGAACTCAAATGATTGAAAATCTTTATTTCTAAGGTGTTTAACTTTCAAGACTACATACGAATTGAGCTCTGTTCATAAGTTAGATTTTTTTGAGATCTCAAGTGAAATAAGTATTCTATGCCTAAGAATAGAATCAGAATTTCTAAAATGTTTCCAACGCTGAAGCACATGAAGGACACCATGGATGCTAGAGAATTTGACTGTTAAAGAAACTCGATAAGCAACAGGGCCTCTACACCCAATAGTTGGGTAGGGTCCCATACAACAAAGAGCTACAATCCCAAATTGATTGAAATACTAGTTATCCAAAAAGGAAGAAACATGAATAGAGATTTAATCTCTAACAGAAATTCCAAGGTTTTTCTAAAGGATTCACAAATAGAGTCAGGACTTAAGATCCACTTCTTTTCTAAACTCAAACTAACAAGAGAGTGATCGATAAGGTTTCCCAATAAAGTATGGGAAGGGACCATACCGATGCTGAGTTGGAAACTATCAACAATAGGAAAAATTCAACCTAGATAGATATGATTTTCCTACCTCCTACTAGAGTCAAAACTACAAGCATGTGATAGGTTTCTAAGATATTACCTACCTTCAAACCACTAGGAGTTCTCTATTTATTTTTCCAATTAGATACAGTTTTTCTTATTATTTATTTGGGATAAACTCAAATAATTGCTGTGACGCCCCACCTCTATACCCATGCTAGCCAAGAACACTACGAAGTAATGCTATCGACTAACACAGAGAATAAGGTTGTTGAGGAGCGACCATCCATGTAACTTCTTTGTGCGAGCACCGATATGTCAGATAGTATAGCATGCATTTCATTTAAGGAGGAAATCCGACATACCGATACAAACTCAAAGCTATCACACAGTGGCTATATATAATCTTCGGAAACAAATATAGAAATAAACATAACACAAACCAGTCATAGACATCCATATCACAAAGGCGGAAAAAGATATGAATATATAACACATGAAAGTGTACATCAGAGTAGTGGTCAGAAAGATCCACGATAATACAAAAGAATAGCAACATGTGCTACACAAAAGAATACATCTATGAGTCGATATCTCAAATGTATACAACAAAAACTACTAATCTAAGTAGTTTGCCAAAAGTCATGGTAATAGATCCCCGGAGAGAAGTCAAGCAGAAGCACCTGTAACATCTCGGTCTGACCCGAGTATTATTTCATAAGAAAATAATAAACGGATCAGTCTAGCTATAAATATCAGATGACATGATATAGAATAAGAGATATGGCATAAACATATAATAACCATAATGGCATACTACTATAAGTATGTAAATGATAATCAACAAGAGATTAATCAATATCACAAGAATCTTCTCAAAGATCCAAATCCACAAAAAGGTAATGACACACGAATTTACCAATGCACAAAAATTGATAAAACATATCAATGAAAATCACGAAAATTGGTGAAGCACAAATTCCAAAAATCAACACACGAAATCCAGAACAAATCCCAGAAATCAACACACGAAATCCAGAAACCACAAAAAGGGGGAGGCCTATCACACGAACGAGAAGCTATCTCATGGAAGCTAACCATTTAATTTTTGAACACACGAATGGCCCGAAGACCTTTGAACACACGAACGGCCCAAAGACCATGGGGCGCTACCCCATATATATGAGTAGAAACATCACACAAGCGGGGTCTAGTATCCCTCGCAGACAAAGAGACATCACTCAATCGCTAGTCTAAATCACAAAAATGATCGTCATGATCATAAAGAAGTGTCAATCACACCAAGCTAGTAAATATATGAGTTTAGCTTCATGTCCCATAACCACTTGCTTAACTTAAATATTTACGAACAAACTGTAGATCTTCACTAGAAAATTGTCACAAAAGGTTCAGTCGAACAAGTCCAAGAATTAACCGACGAAGTAAACGCAAGCGTTTCATACCACCTGTTTTGCTAAGCCGTTTAATTAGATTTCTCATCTGAGTGAAGTAAAGGCTTGTATATACTAATAGATTGGAAAACGGTTTAGGAAAAAGAGCTTTGTACTAAAATAGAGTTTGAAATCGTTTTGATGAAAGAGTTTTGATATTTACTTCTAGTATTGAAACCTTTATATTTTTAAAGTGACAAGTCACAAAACGATCGTTGAAACAAATCGAATCACAGTAATTCACATTCGAAGACGTGAGAAAAATCCAAGGAATTCAATTCCAAATCCATCAAAGTAGAAATGCAGACCAATCTCCACGGCCTACGACCTAGGGAATCTGCGACCTAATGTGGTCGACCTAAGGTGCAAACGACCTAAGGAGCTACGACCAAGGAGTAGCATGCGACCTAAAAGATGGCGCGACCTATGGTGCAAGCAGGTCGAGCGACCTAAAGTGATGGGACGACCAAGCATGGTGCGACTTAACGTGTAAGCAGGTCGAGCGACTTAGGGTAGTGAGGCTGAGCGACCTAGGGTGTTACGACCTAATGAAAACAGGCCGAGCGACCTAAGCTCAGAACGACCCAATGAGGCGCGATCTAACGTGATACGACCTAAATGGCGCGACCTAGTATGCGCGCGACCTAATGCCGAGCGACTTAAGAAAATGAGCTAGGCATGCGACCTAGTGTGGAACGCTCTTTGCCTAGCGACCTAAGGGGATTTCGAGCTAACGAGGCGCGTCATATAACATGTGAGTGTTCTTCAATGCTAAGCGACCTAGGGGTTGCGACCTAACTGCCAAACGACCTAAGGTGTATAGGGACCTAACGAATGCCGAACGACCTAAGGTGGCGGGAGCTATATGCAGGTGCGAATTTTCATCTGCCGAACAACCTAAGCCCAGTATTGCAAAACACACGAAAAATTGGGATTTTCACCAATTCAATCCAAACCAAATGCAAATGTTCATTCTAAAGTGATAGGAATTCATTCCCAACAATCCAAGATAGTTATAGACAAGAATGTGAGATAAAAATCTCACCTTTTCATGGAAATTGATGGAGATGAAGCTTAAAAGCAAAGCAAGAACAGTCCAAAGCTTGAATCAATGTCTTCTCTTTGAATTTGGAGTTGAATGATGGATTTGCAAGAGAACTTGAGCTTGGAGTTTTAATTTCCCTTTCCCTCCTCCATTTTTGATGAAGCTTGAATGTATAAGCAAATAGAAATGAAGTTATGAAGAGAAGGAAGGGGTTGGGTTGAGTTAGTAAGTGGTTCAGCCCAAACCAAAGCCATATGTGAAAAAATGGCGAAAATTCCACTAACTCCAAACATATCAAAGTTTACACTCAAAAAGATCACAAACGTCATTTTGAACTCAGTGGAGGTGGTTTCGAGTCCTAATTTGACCGTATGCAAAAAGTTGCTTTTCGGACTAAGATCCGATTAACGATTAAAATATTTAAATAAGATATTCAAATACGTAATCGTCAAATATGCGGGTTGTTACAGACTCCCCTCCTTAAAGAAATTGCGTCCTCGCAATATATATATGAGATGGAAATAAAAAGTAATAACTATAAAAGAATATTAACACAAAAGAAATTTGAAATAAGAAGTTCACCTCAAAGAGCATGAGAAAGTAAGTCCGGATGTTTACGCTCGATGAATTCTCTAGATTCCCAAGAGCAATCCTTAGGATTTGAGGACCATTGAACTTTAACAAGCGGAACATCTTTATTTCGAAGTCGTTTGACCTCCGAAGCAATAATTCGAATAGGATGCTGCTCATAAGTTAAATTCGGCGAAACTTCAATTTCTTCCACAACACCGGGCTCAAGAATAGAATCAAAATCCCGAAGGCACTTCCATAATTGAGAAACGTGAAATACGTCATGCATGGCAGAAAACTGAGCCGGTAATGAAAGGCGATAAGCCATGGAACCAATACGTTCGGTGATGGGAAATGGCCCAATATATCGAGGCGCTAACTTTCCCGATCGATTGAAACGTACAACACCCTTCATAGGGGAAACACGAATAAATACAAGATCTCCCACATAAAATTCTAACTTTCTTCTTCGGTTATCGGCATAAGATTTTTGTCTACTCTGGGTTTCTTTCATCCTATGACGAATAAGATCAATCTTTTCTGTGGAATCTCGAATAAAATCTGGACCTAAGACCAGCTTCTCACCGGCCTCAAGCCAACAAGAAGGAGATCGGTATGGCCTTCCATAAAGTGCCTCGAAAGGTGCCATACCAATAGTAGCTTGGAAGCTGTTATTATAGGAAAATTCAACAAGTGAAATATGATCTTCCCAACTTCCACCGAAATCAAGCACACAAGAACGAAGAAGATCTTCAAGAGTTTGATTCACACGCTCAGTTTGTCCATTGGACTGGGGGTGATAAGCGATGCTAAACTTAAGCTTCGTTCCCAAAGCTTTTTGAAGACTCTTCCAAAATCCATTAGTAAATAATGGATCACGATCACTAACAATAAAAGTAGGAACTCCATGCAATTTAACAATTTCTTTAATGAAGAGTTTGGCCAAAAGTGGTACGGTCTGATTAGACCGAACGTGAATAAAATGGGCGGATTTAGTAAGTCTATCAACGATCACCCATAAGCTATCATGACCCGAACGAGAACGGGGAAGGCCATCTATAAAATCCATGGAAATTTGATCCCACTTCCAAATTGGAATTTCCAATGGTTGCAATAACCCACCGGGCCTTTGATGTTCGGCCTTGACAAGTTGGCAAGTCATGCAACACTTAACAAAATTAGCAATATTAGATTTCATTCCCTCCCAATAATAAAGTCGCTTCATATCCGCGTACATTTTACTACTACCGGGATGAATGGAATATTTGGAACGATGAGAATCTTCTAGAATATCTTTACGAAGATCACTAATATTTGGTACGATAAGTCTACCAAATTTTCGAATGCCGCCACAAGGATCAATATCAAAGTCTTTCAAACCTTCAATATCAATTTTATCCCTAACATTTTGGCCAAGAAGAGCCAATCCGTGATCTAGCTTTTGAGCTTCAAGAATGCGGTCCAAGAGAGAAGGACGAGCCTCAAGGCTACATAAAACAAAAGATGAACATAAATCGGATACACGATCTCTAATCTCACAAGTGGATAAAACCTCGAGATCATGCCATTCGGATATCATCATAGAAACAACCGCTTGTTGCTTACGACTAAGAGCATCAGCAACTCGATTTCCCTTCCCGGGGGTATAAAGAATATCAAGATCATAAGAGGCAAAGAATTCGAGCCAACGTTGTTGACGCAAATTAAGTTCCTTTTGAGAGAATAAATACTTCAAAGACTTATGATCAATATAAAGTATAAATTTCTCTCCCAAAAGATAATGTCGCCAAATTCGAAGGGCGAAAACGATAGTCGTGAGTTCTAAATCATGTGTGGCATATCTAGTCTCAGCCGGCTTCAATTGCCTAGAAGCATAAGCAATAACACGTTCTTTTTGCATAAGAACGGCACCCAAACCAACGCGACTAGCATTGGTATAAACAACAAAATCTTGATTCCCTTCGGGAATAACAAGAATAGGAGCATCAGAAAGGAGTTCTTTTAATTTCTGAAAAGAAGTTTCACATTTGTCCGACCAAATGTATTTAACACCTTTCTTCGTTAAGCCAGTAAGAGGAACGGCAATCTTAGAAAAGTCTTTTATGAAACGGCGGTAATAACCCGCCAATCCGAGAAAGCTACGGATTTCAGTCACGCTTTCCGGTCTCTTCCAATTTTGAATCGCTTCAATCTTTGAAGGATCCACTGATATTCCGGATTCGGAAATAATATGACCGAGAAACTTTACACTAGATTGCCAAAAGTGGCATTTAGAAAAATTTTCTTTTAACTGATAACTCCTAAGAGTTTCCAATACAACCCGAAGATGCTTTTCATGTTCCTCCTCGGTTTTAGAATACACAAGAATATCATCTATAAAGATGAGAACGAATCGATCGAGAAAATCTTTAAAAACTCGATTCATAAGGTCAACGAAATAAGCTGGAGCATTCGTTAAACCAAATGGCATAACTAGCCATTCATAAAATCCATAACGAGTACGGAACGAAGTCAAAGGAATACTATCCTCTGCAATACGAAGCTGATGAAAATCGGTAGCCAAGTCCAATTGTGAAAAGACTTTGGCACCACTAAGTTGATCAAATAGATCATCAATCCGAGGTAAAGGATATTTATTCTTAATAGTAAGATCATTAAGCTTGCGGTAGTCGACGCAAAGCCTAAGTGTACCGTCGGATTTCTTCACGAAAATTGCTGAAGCTCCCCAAGGCGAGGAACTAGAGCGAATAAATTGCTTCGTCTCCAATTCGGATAATTGTTTGCGCATCTCATCATTCTCCTTATTGGACATGCGATAAGGAGGACGAGTAATAGGTTAAGCTCCAGGTATAAGATTAATTCTGAACTCAATTGCTCTCTTAGGTGGTAATCCTAAAACGGGATCAAATATGTCGAAAAATTCACGAACGACGTGAATATGAGAAATGACATCTTCCTCATCATCATTATCATCATCACGAGGATTTAAAGAATATAAAGATGCAGCCAAAGTGGAATCCGAATCTTTAAGAATAATAGAAATCTGCTTAACAGATAGTGGATGTCGAAGATAAATAGTCCGCTCAGGGCATAGGATATGAGCTTCATAACGGCTAAGCCAATCCATACCCAAAATCATTCCAAAGCCTAAGTAACGCATTACATGCAAATCGGCTAGGAAAGAAAAATCACACAAAATAATCTCCACATCTTTACAAAGCAAACTAAGAGTTGCGGATCCACCAACAGGATTCGCAATTCTTAAAGAAGTCATTAAAGCAACAACACTTAAGGAAAAAGTATCGACAAGTTCCTTTGATATAAAAGAATGGGATGCACCCGTATCAAAAAGAACTCGAATAGGTTGATCATGAAATATAATAATGCCATCAAGGACAGAATGAGACATACCTTGACCGCGATATGTGTTGCCAGGGGCTTGAGCAACGTTTAACTTTCCCTCCTTCTTGCTTGGAAGCTTAGGGCATAGATGCATATAATGATCCGGACTTTTACAATAGCGACAAGAACGGGGCATTGAACACTTGTTCGCAAAATGGTCCCTAGAACCACAGTTGTTGCATTTCCCATCACTAGAGGAAAAAGTCTTTGCAGTAGGAGTTGCTTGTTTCCCCTTTTTATTGGGATAAGGGCCTTTAGATTTGTTTGGCCTTTTTTTGTTGATGAAGTTTGGTTTGGAACCCACCACTTCAACATCACTTTCCTTATCCGCCTCTTCAAGACGAAGAGCGATATCAATAAGTTGATCGAAAGAAACTTCTAATTTTAGAAGTAATGGCTTCTTAAGATTCTTGTTTAGGCCATAGACGAATCTTTGGTTCTTCTTCAATGGGGTGTTGATGTATTCAACCCCATATTTAGACAGTGACTCGAAGGATGCGACATAATCTGTCACAGAGGATTCACCTTGAACAAGGTCCATGAAACGTCGAGCCAATGTCACTTTCTCTGCTATTGGTACGAATTTTAATTCGAAGCGTTCCCGGAATTGCTCCCAGGTGAGATCCGCTTCATTAATTTCAGAAATAAGAAGTTCGTACCAGCCCATTGCTCTTTCTTGGAGCATACTGGAGGCCACCTGAACACGGTGAAGATCGATAAGATTCATGCGAGAAAAGATTCGATCGCATGTTCTTAACCAAGCCTGGACCTCAATAATAGTTTCGGAACCTTTGAACGGTTTCCCACCCAAGTTGGTATAATCATTGCACAAGCGTGCAAATCCAGACTTAGGATGAGTAGGTTCCTGATTAGGACCAGCTGCTTGAGCATTCTTTACTAAATCAAGAAGCTGTTGAGTAGTCATAAAAACTCCATCCTGGGGAGTAACAGTAGATGGTCCGGCTCTGGGACGGCCTAGTCTAGACATTCTTCTTCTTTAAGAAAGAGAGAAGAAGAGAAGTTATTCTCCAAATAAATACCAAGCAAATCTTGATAGATAAAACAAGGATACATAAAAGGAAATAGGATGAATCGGTTCGAAGACTCGAATTAAATCCTAAGGCACGACTCCTAAGTTGGACTTAGGACGATGATCCTTGTTAAGTTATTCTACATTGTTCCAAAATTTGGCTTTGATACCAAGCTGTGACGCCCCACCTCTATACCCATGCTAGCCAAGAACACTATGGAGTAATGCTGTCGACTAACACGGAGAATAAGGCTGTTGAGGAGCGACCATCCATGTAACTTCTTTGTGCGAGCACCGATATGTCAGATAGTATAGCATGCATTTCATTTAAGGAGGAAATCCGACATACCGATACAAACTCAAAGCTATCACACAGTGGCTATATATAATCTTTGGAAACAAATATAGAAATAAACATAACACAAACCAGTCACAGACATCCATATCACAAAGGCGGAAAAAGATATGAATATATACACATGAAAGTGTACATCAGAATAGTGGTTAGAAAGATCCACGATAATACAAAAGAATAGCAACATGTGCTACACAAAAGAATACATCTATGAGTCGATATCTCAAATGTATACAACAAAAACTACTAATCTAAGTAGTTTGCCAAAAGTCAGAGTAATAGATCCCTGGAGAGAAGTCAAGCAGAAGCACCTGTAACATCTCGGTCTGACCCGAGTATTATTTCATAAGAAAATAATAAACGGATCAGTCCAGCTATAAATATCAGATGACATGATATAGAATAAGAGATATGGCATAAACATATAATAACCATAATGGCATACTACTATAAGTATGTAAATGATAATCAACAAGAGATTAATCAATATCACAAGAATCTTCTCAAAGATCCAAATCCACAAAAAGGTAATGACACATGAATTCACCAATGCACAAAAATTGATAAAACATATCAATGAAAATCACGAAAATTGGTGAAGCACAAATTCCAGAAATCAACACACGAAATCCAGAACAAATCCCAGAAATCAACACACAAAATCCAGAAACCACAAAAACGGGGAGGCCTATCACACGAACGAGAAGCTATCTCATGGAAGCTAACCATTTAATTTTTGAACACACGAATGGCCCGAAGACCTTTGAACACACGAACGGCCCGAAGACCATGGGGCGCTACCCCATATATGTGAGTAGAAACATCACACAAGCGGGGTATAGTCTCCCTCGCAGACAAAGAGACATCGCTCAATCGCTAGTCTAAATTACAAAAATGATCATCATGATCATAAAGAAGTGTCAATCACACCAAGCTAGTAAATATATGAGTTTAGCTTCATGTCCCATAACCACTTGCTTAACTTAAATATTTACGAACAAACTGTAGATCTTCACTAGAAAATTGTCACAAAAGGTTCAGTCGAACAAGTCTAAGAATTAACCGACGAAGTAAACGCAAGCGTTTCATACCACCTGTTTTGCTAAGCCGTTTAATTAGATTTCTCATCCGAGTGAAGTAAAGGCTTGTATATACTAATAGATTGGAAAACGGTTTAGGAAAAAGAGCTTTGTACTAAAATAGAGTTTGAAATCGTTTTGATGAAAGAGTTTTGATATTTACTACTAGTATTGAAACCTTTATATTTTTAAAGTGACAAGTCACAAAACGATTGTTGAAACAAATCGAATAACAGAAATTCACATTCGAAGACGTGAGAAAAATCCAAGGAATTCAATTCCAAATCCATCAAAGTAGAAATGTAGACCAATCTCCACGGCCGACGACCTAGGGAATCTACGACCTAATGTGGCCGACCTAAGGTGCAAATGACCTAAGGAGCTACGGCCAAGGAGTAGCACGCGACCTAAAAGATGGCGCGACCTATGGTGCAAGCAGGTCGAGCGACCTAAAGTGATGGGACGACCAAGCATGGTGCGACTTAACGTGCAAGCAGGTCGAGCGACTTAGGGTAGTGAGGCTGAGCGACCTAGGGTGTTACGACCTAACAAAAACAGGCCGAGCGACCTAAGCTCAGAATGACCCAACGAGGCGCGATCTAACGTGATACGACCTAAATGGCGCGACCTAGTATGCGCGCGACCTAACGCCGAGCGACTTAAGAAAATGAGCTAGGCATGCGACCTAGTGTGGAACGCTCTTTGCCGAGCGACCTAAGTGGATTTCGAGCTAATGAGGCGTGTCATATAACATGTGAGTGTTCTTCAATGCTGAGCGACCTAGGGGTTGCGACCTAACTGCCGAACAACCTAAGGTGTATAGCGACCTAACGAATGCCGAACGACCTAAGGTGGCGCGAGCTATATGCAGGTGCGAATTTTCAACTGCCGAATGACCTAAGCCTAGTATTGCAAAACACACGAAAAATTGGGATTTTCACTAATTCAATCCAAACCAAATGCAAATGTTCATTCTAAAGTGATAGGAATTCATTCCCAACAATCCAAGATAGTTATAGACAAGAATGTGAGATAAAAATCTCACCTCTTCACGGAAATTGATGGAGATGAAGCTTAAAAGCAAAGCAAGAACAGTCCAAAGCTTGAACCAATGTCTTCTCTTTGAATTTGGAGTCGAATGATGGATTTGCAAGAGAACTTGAGCTTGGAGTTTTAATTTCCCATTCCCTCCTCCATTTTTGATGAAGCTTGAATGTATAAGCAAATAGAAATGTAGTTATGAAAAGAAGGAAGGGGTTGGGCTGAGTTAGTAAGTGGTTCAGCCCAAACCAAAGCCATATGTGAAAAAATGGCGAAAATTCCACTAACTCCAAACATATCAAAGTTTACACTCAAAAAGATCACAAACGTCATTTTGAACTCAGTGGAGGTCGTTTCGAGTCCTAATTTGACCGTATGCAAAAAGTAGCTTTTCGGACTAAGATCCGATTAACGATTAAAATATTTAAATAAGATATTCAAATACGTAATCGTCAAATATGCGGGTTGTTACAATTGCTTTGAGTTCTCCAAAAATTTCTATGACCTTTTACTTCTAGAAATTTCTTAATTATCTTATTCTTAGATCGCACTATAGATTACTCCTATAACTTATTTAAAGGATTAAAATTTTCAACTTTCAATCTCGTTCAATCATATAAAGGTTATAACCAAAAGGAGGTTTTTAGTTGAAAATATTCGAAAAAGTTTTGAACTTAGTTTCCATGCCTCAATTTACTAAAGTATTTTCTTTATTTAAAAAACATAACATTTTTAATGTTCTAAGATACTTGTTATTCATATTTAAAAGTTGTGGATGAATTCTAGGATTTCTTCTTGATATGACTTCTAGATTCGTAGTAAAAATTTATCTTACTACAAAATCCTTGCCCATGGGTTTTAATTTTAAAATTCAAAAAAACCCCCAATTACAAATTATATTCTTTTAGATATGAAATTTTCTTATTTCTCTTTCAAATAAAACTCTTAATTAGTTTTTAATTTGAAAGGCACAAATTATATAACTCATTCTAAAGTATTCACATCACTTAATTAAGTTCCCTTTAGTCTTACACTACAAATTTCATATCGAAATGAAGGTTGCTTTTTAACAATGAAATCCCAATTATTTTTGTTTGCTAAATATTTATTTCCCAAAATATAGAAACTTCCTTTAGTTATTTCAAAAATTGGTGTTAAGTTAAATGTGAGGACCCATTTCTTCGACTCCCAGAAATCGACACTAATACATCCTCGGTATCCATGTGCCATAAATCCAAGTGCCGAAGAAGCGGATTCTCAAGGGTAAGAAAGAAAAATAAGACCTAACAGAATCTCACATATATTATTTCAACAAATAATCCTTACAGCAGAAATTAAAATACATTTATAAGAGTTAACACAGATAGTTATAAATTCCTGTCCTTACAATTTGCGAAATATTATAGTACAAGAGTATGGTGGAAATAGACAACAAATCTTCAGTAAATCTTCTAACTCCATGCTTCGACCTTCATCCAGCTTCTTCTAAACTAAACCTGACTACTTGGCTGTCGAGGGAAAATTAGGGCACCCAGAGTTTAAGGAAAAGGGGAAAATAAACTCTGGGTCAGTTATAGGACTGGTGTGAGTACTCAAAATACACGTTTTGAAAACAAAACGATATCTCATAAGACTATGCCGCACATAAACACGGAACGGGTTTTTATCTAATGATAACCAAAACATTTTACGTCAAAAAACTTGATATTATTTTTAATGACATATGTTTGAAAACATTTGCAAGTGAACTTATTAATCTTAGCCAAAAAAAAATTAATTATTAAATTCCAGCATACTAGGCTCTATAAACAAAATGGCATGCACTTATTAGAGAATGGATTCCATACAAATGACCAGGTGAAGGGACTACCTTTCGACACTACATCTCTAGAGGAATGTACCGAGGTCAACATAACATCTTCACCTTTACCAACACAAGACTGGCGTATCTTTCTCACTAGATAGTACTGAATATGTCATCACCCCAGTCGTTACTGACACATTTGAGAATCCTCGTAGCATACATCCATATTAATTTAAACCCGAATGTCATAGCGGGTAGAAATATATCTAGAAGGGGATGACCATACCCTAATGGTTGCGAACCACAAAGCCTTGCTGCATCTACCCTATTTTGGTCATTTCTAGGCGTGAGGCTTGAGGTAGCGATTACCTTTCACTTTGCACATTTCTCTTTGAATGCCACACTTCCATTCCATCGATCACTATTGACTTCCACAAACATACAGCCTCCGAGCTCATATGTCTCAGAGAAGGGTGTTATGCTAAAAGAAGTTGCCTTCTCCGCCACCAACCAGATGTACGTTTATAAAAGTCAATGATGAAATCTCAAGAATGCAATGTCAAACATCCATCCATACAAGTTTGTTCTTGGACTGAACGAAATCGAAGGCACTCCTCCTTCTACCATTAGTAGTGAGTAATCCTTGCAACCCAAAGAGTTTCAGAAATGAAGGGACCACTTCTACTTTAGTATTTGGGAGCTAACCAGAATTATCAACAAGGAGTCCTTTCATTCCGAAAATCCCGGGTCTTCAATCTTCATTCTCTCAATTAGGTCTTCACTTTTGGAATGCATACATCGGTTCAAAGTGGTTTTCGGATAGAGATGACCCTAGATTCGACCCCGGTTACTTCAAACCAATCATCGATAAAAAGAGGTTTTGTGAATAGAGAATCATTCTTTAATTGATTAAGTACTTTTTATCAAAATCTCTTTTAGAGATATACATTTCTAAAACATTCTTTTCAGTATATACGAGATCATTAAACCTCACTTACCAAAACCTTTGATTACTTAAAAACCTTTTTTTAAACTTGGAATAATTCGAAATCATTTCATTTTTCACTTAGGAAAAGATTACCAAAATCATTGCATTTAAATTTTAGCAAAGATTTCTTAATTCAAAACCCATAATTTTGATTAAGTTAAAACCATGTTATCTAGGATGTTAATCCTAAAATCAGTAAATATTAATTAAGTAGAATCTACAAAAATCATCTAATTCTACTCAATATCAATTCCTGTATTCAGCGAATACTATGGGCGGAATAATGCTCAAATCACCTTTTAAATTCCATGAATAGTACGAGTTCCCTCTTCGGGCTTTAACACCGAGTACAAGAAGATCATCTCCATAAAATCCAAATTGTTTATATCTTGGAAAATATTTTTCTTTATTCTTTAATAAATATTCGATCCGAGTAAATTAAATTTACCATCCCCTCCACCGGGCCAGTCTGGAAAGCCAGGGAGAGCAGGAAATAGGTTTTCCTAACCCAAGCCTAAACACTCTCTCTTTGACACCTATAAGGCAGTCAAGTAATCTGATCGACTTTAAACCATTAAAACATTTAATCATTTCATAAATCCTTCAAACTACCTTTAAAACACTTTATTAATCATTTAAAAACATTTACAAAAGATTTGGGAAAGAACGGCTGCGTTTAAAACTTTATTTCAAAAGTTATAGAAAAGTGCTGCGGAAAGTGCCGTTTTAAGCTATATTGATCAAAACGACTTTTTATTATTTGAAAATTCATTTTTATTACTTAAATAACTTTTAAAACATTTTAAAACATTTATAAGATGTTATCCCGCCTTTTGGCAAGGCCGTGACACCAAGAACTTGACTAGAGACCGGTGACAGATCGTCTCGGAAATCAGTTACGCGCAAGGCTCGCTATGGATATCGATGAAATTTGTTCGAGTCCGGATCAGGCTACAGTTGATAAGACACGTCAAGCAAAGCCAGGAAAACCAACGTTCCGGATTTCAAGTCAATCCGAGTTCATACGCCCAAGATATCATCGACGCAATTGAAGGGCATAGCCTTGAGTTCGCCTCCATTCGGTCCGAATCGACTAAGGTCGAATCCATCAAAACTCGACTCCAACAAGTTCGACTCGGTCTTATTCGAATCCATTTGAACACACATTAGTCCCAAAGCAGCATGTTCGAATCCAACAAGTTTCCCCCTGATTGCTTCGAATCCACGAGGGGTACTTTAGTTTCGACTCCATCAAGCGAGGCCTAGTTCGAATCCATTAGGCCGTCCCTTTCTTCGAATCCACAGAGCTGCAGGTATGAGTCCTTCGACTCCATCAAAGGAAGTTCCTTCGAATCCACAAAGGCTAATCAATTCGACTCCATCTCGTAAGATACTTCGAATCCACACTGTTTGAGGCAACTTCGAATCGATCAACTTTAACATACCTAGATCGATTCGAACAGACCTTCGCTCATTCGATTCGGAGAGGGATGTCTTCGAATCCACTACCACGAATCCACCCAGTCAAAGCGGCAAAGAACATGGAGTCAACCCAGTCAATCCGGAGTGAGAAGCGGATCGATACGAAGCATATGCATCACGTCACCATCTTCACATGCAGAAACATCGATTTGAACCTATGGATTCGAACCATATCGATTCGAATGAATCCATGGGACGAAGAACACCAACTTGAATCGATCATAACTCGAGATCCACAAGTCCAAATGCCATGAAATTTTCACAGAAGCTTGAGCACATGTTGAAGAACGTTCACACCAAATTTCAGCTCGATTGGAATCTTTCTTGATCGATTCGAACCAAGGGTCGGATCGATCCCAAAGTGGGCCCGGACTTCCAGAAAGCGGGCATGTGGGCCCCCTGACGTACCAGAACTGGTCTCCCTTCAGTTTAGGCGAAATATCAGCCTCCTACACCTATAAATAGAGCCCCTGGTCATTCAGAAAAGGGGTTGGACAATTCTAAGAGCTAAAGAGCACCCAGACTCTGCCAGATTTACTCACAATCACCACGGTTGCTTTGGATTCAGACATAGCTCAAAAAACCAGTTGTACTGCGTTATAAAGAATTGTAATCTTTGAGTGTCGAGCAATAAAATCATCAAACTTCATAGTGGACGTAGGCTAAAACGCCGAACCACTCTAAATCGCTTGTCTTTACACTTTACATTTCTGTTATTTGGAGTTTTTGTTAGATAATCCACAGTGTTAATTTTCATTCCACGCGTTTATCTCTTCAAAGACTTCCGAAGAGTGTTGTGCCCATTTTTGGTACAAACACTTTGGTGCTTTCACTGAGAAAACTAGCTTTTTCTCCTGCTCCTTGGATCTACCGTCGATACCGGATTGCATACATCCAAGAGGAAGATCCAGATATCTGATCCGGAATCCTATCACTCTATTCAGATTTGCATAAAATCTAGGAAAGGACTCCACTACTGAAGATGGTTAGTACAAGAACTGGCGCTACCGCCGCAGAGTAAGAAGGCCGGGACAGGCAGAATCCCGCGCAGCAGCCCTCTTCTAATCAGGACAATACCGCTCACTCGGATCCTGCAGCGCCGGTCACCCGACAAGAGTTTCAAGTATTGCTTCAGGAGCTGACCCAAAGTCGTCGGCAGTTGGCTGAACAATTGCGCGCCAATATCGAGCTGACCAACCAGTTAAACCGCCGGGGCCACAAAAGGTCCAGGAGAGATGATGCCTCCAGGGCATCTACCGAAAGCTCAGCTTCATCTGACTATCACCACAGGTCTTCCCGCCCCCGGTTAGAGGGGAGTCGTGCTCAAACTGCTGGATATCAACCCGCCTTGACTGTTGGACAATTGAGGGCAGGACCGTCAACCAGCTTCCAAACGGGACCCTCGACATGAGGAGGCACTGCCCCACAATACACTACGGACAACCGCGCTACAACCGCCGTAATAGAAACAAGGGTTGATACCCGAAATCAGTCAGAGCCGATTAATCAACAGCGTGGACATACTCCTGAACCATATGTCCCAGAAGACGCTGAGCCAAGGAGGCGAGATATGGATCGTCGACCGCGCCCGGTCCAGACCCGCACTGTGGAACCCGACCACACCTTAGCTCAGCAGCCTCAGAATTTGCCAGTATCGGATATATCAACCATGATACGTCAGATGATACGCGAGAGTCAGGGGCTCACTAATGATGATTGGGGAATCTCTCCTAGTCATACCCCTTTCATGGACGAAGTGTTACACGCTGAACCCCCTCGGCGATTCAGAATGCCAACTCTCCTAATGTATGAAGGAAATAGTGACCCCAACCAACATATTCTGAAGTATGAATGGTCAATGAGTGCCGCAAGGGCTGACGATGCAGTGAAGTGTCAAAGTTTCCCCATCTCTCTGGGGGGAATTGCGACAATGTGGTTTACACGCCTACCACCCAGATCCATTTCTTCATTCGATCAATTGGCCAAGAGGTTTGTAGAACAGTTTTGCATGCACGTTGCTAGACCAAAAGACGTTAATACCCTGTCCAGTGTCACTCAAGCTCATGGAGAAACGCTCAGGCGTTACCTGGAGAGGTTCCATGCAGCGTGTGTTGAGATCACCAATCCTAACGATAACTCAATCTTGATGGCTCTGACTAAGGGGATTGATCCTGATTCTGAATTTGGGAACTGGCTAGCAGGAAAACCGCCCACATCGTTGGACCGTTTTTACTCCAAGGCCGCTCAATTCTTGCGGCAAGAGGACGCAAAACAGTCTAGGAAGCAGGATGATGCAGGGCCCAGTATTGAGGAAATACAGAGTAATGTAGCAGTTAAACAATCCGGTGAGAATTCCGGTAAAGTTCAACTGAACATACAAAACAAGCAAGCCCAGCCGAGAGGAAACAATAGCCAAGATAAGAAAAGAGATCAGAGCCGAGGTCCACGACGTAGGGCTCAAATGTTTGACAATTATACACTGTTAAACACGTCGTTGGAAAACGTATACTTACAGACTTGCAACACTGTACAGTATAAGAAGCCTGCTCCAAAACCCTCATCTGAGAGGCAGGTTCAGACAGGTAAGTTCTGCAGATTCCATGAAAGCTACGGGCACAATACCAATGAGTGTCGGCATTTGCAGGACCTCATCGAAAAGTTGATCAGAGAAAGGAAGTTGGATCAGTTCGTACGGGCGCCGCAATATGGTGGAGCGGGCCCTTCAAATCCGAATCGTTCGCAAAACCAGGAAAGACAGGAGGAACCCGCCCGTGCGGGCGGGAGATTGGTTATTAATACAATAAATGGTGGTCCCCACCCGGCAGACAAAAGCTGGGGGGAAATGGAGTCGTATGCTAGTTCTATCAGGCATGCAGACTTCGAGTGTTGTAGTAATTGCGAAGACGGAACCCCGATTAAACAACAAAAGATAATATCTGATGATATCATGTTCAGGAGCCGAGACGCTGATAAGGTCGAAGCCCCTACAATTGACCCACTAGTCATATCTGCCCAAGTAGGTCCTGCTTGGATGAAGAGAATCCTGGTCGATAGTGGAAGCTCCGTGAATATCTTGCTTAAACGGGCTTCGACTTAATGAAAATGGAGGCAAAGGATTTGAAACCTTGTTTGTCCCGAATCCATGGTTTTAACGGGAGTGCCACGATACCCGTTGGAGTGACTGAACTACCGGTTGAGTTGGGGGTTGGAGAACGCCGGAGAGTCCGGATGCTACAGTTTGTCGTCTTAGAGATTGATTCACCTTATAACGCATTTTTGGGCCGACCGGCCCTAGCCGAATTCAGGGCGGGCATCGCCCTATGGTGCTTAACTCTGAAGTTCCCCACCGATCGTGGGATTGGAGTTGTTCAAGGAGACCAGGCCACGGGAAGGGCCTGTTATGTTGCTGAGCTGCGCGGGGCGCAACGCAAAGAGAAGGGAAAGGGCGTAGAGGAATCTCTCTGCGTCCGTTCTATTGATAATTGACAATTGATGCCTGGGCCTCGGCCCGGGCACCACGACCAATTCCTGAAAGATCTGGACCCTAGGGACAATGAGGATAAAGACGAATCTACGGAGAGTCAAGCTTCTCCAGCCGAACTGACTGTGGACGCCCCAATCAGTGAGGATGATGATTCAAAGATGCTGAAAGTTGGGTCTCAACTGAACAAGCAGACACAGCAGGAATTGGTCGAGTTTCTTCGGGCGAATCTCGACGTCTTTGCCTGGACACACTCTGACATGTGCGGAATCTCGTCGAGCATTGCAAGTCGCTCCCTGAACATAGATCCGCGACATGTCCCAGTAAAGCAGAAAAGGCGCGGTATGGATCCAGAGAGATCTGCCGCCCTTAAGGAGGAAGTTGACAAACTACAATCAAACGGGTTCATTCGAGATGCCTTGTATCCAGAATGGGTATCCAACCCTGTACTGGTTCAGAAACCAAACGGAAAATGGAGAACCTGCGTTGATTACTCTGACCTAAACAAGGCCTGTCCAAAAGATAGCTTCCCACTTCCACGAATTGATCAGCTCGTAGATTCAACGGCCGGACATGAGCTACTATCCTTTATGGATGCTTATTCCGGCTACAATCAAATACCCATGCATTTACCCGATCAGGAACATACCAGCTTCGTGACCGATCTGGGACTCTATTGTTACAAAGTCATGCCATTTGGTCTAAAGAACGCTAGAGCGACATACCAACGCTTAGTCAACCGGATGTTCGCCGATCAAATCGGGAAGACCATGGAGGTTTACGTGGATGACATGCTGGTGAAGTCTCGATTCTCCACAGATCACGTCAGAGATATGAATTCAATGTTCAGCATCCTCCGGGAATATGGAATGAAGCTCAACTCGCTCAAGTGTCACTTCGGTGTCGCATTTGGAAAATTCCTTGGGTTCATCGTCAATGCTCGAGGGATATAAGCAAATCCTGAGAAGATCTGGGCTATAAGAAATTTGCAAACCCCTAGAACCGTAAAGCAAGTCCAGAGTCTCAACGGAAAGGTCGCAGCATTGAGCAGGTTCATTTCAAAGTCCACCGATAAATGCATTCCTTTCTTCGACCTGATCCGGAAGGGAAAACGAAACTTTGAATGGACCACGGAGTGTGAAGGCGCGTTCCGATCACTAGTTCAACATCTTTCCACACCTCCGATCTTGTCAAAACCGGTCGACCATGAGCAATTGTACCTCTACCTAGCATTATCGGAACATGCAATCAGTGCTTCTCTAGTTCGGGAGGAAGACAAAGTGCAAAACCCGGTTTACTATGTTAGTAAGCGACTAACAGGAGCTGAAAGAAATTACCCGAGACTGGAGAAACTGGCCTATTGCTTGGTCATTGCCTCAAGAAAGCTCCGCCCTTACTTCCAAGCTCATCCTCTTACTGTGTACACCGATCAACCGTTACGACAGGTCCTCACGTGACCCGAGACATCCGGTAGGTTACTCAAGTGGAACATTGAGCTAAGCCAATTTGATATCACGTACGCTCCACGAAGAGCAATTCAAGGACAAGTCCTGGCAGATTTCATAGCTGAATTCACTGTTCCAGAAGACTTGCCCGAGACCAGTGAATCCCCCGAATACATCTGGAAGCTGTATACTGACGGTGCGTCAAATGACCGGTGTTCGGGCGCTGGGGTTGTACTTGAGACTCCCGAGGGACGATCCATATGTTATGCTTTGAAGTTCAACTTTCATGCAACTAATAATGAAGCTGAATATGAAGCCCTCTTAACCGGCCTAAAACTTGCCAGAGACTTGAGAATTATCGCTGTGGAAATTTATTGCGATTCACAGTTAGTGGTATGTCAAGTACGAGGAGAATATGAAGCAAGAGACCGAAGACTGGCTGCTTACTTAGCCCGAATTCAGGAAATACTAAACCAGTTTGATTATTATGCCATCTATTATGTGCCTCGGGAACACAATCAGAAAGCCGATTCATTGGCAAAGTTAGCCAGCACAGGTGAAGCACAGCAAATGGGACTTGTCCCCGTTGAAACTTTGGCCTACCCGAGCATCGATCGAATAGAAATGAATGTTTTGTCTGAAACCGCTCCCAGTCAAGAGTCTTGGATGACTCCGTATCAAAATTACATTGAGAATGGGACGTTGCCTGAGCCTAGAAATGAGAAGAGACAAATTCAAAGGAAATCTTCGCGATTCGTCATCCAGAACGGAGTCATGTACAGGAGAGGTTATTCCGTTCCCCTCCTCAGATGTATCGCCCACGAGGAAATCAAACGAGTGTTACATGACGTACACGAAGGAGAGTGTGGCGATCATACCGGAGGGCAAGCTCTCGCTAAGAAGATACTCCGATATGGGTATTACTGGCCGACAGTGAACCGAGATGCGGCGAACTATGCCAGGAAGTGCGATAAATGCCAGATACATGCCCGAATTCCAAGAGCCCCGCCTACCGAAATAACCCAAATGGTCAGTCCCTGGCCATTCGCAATGTGGGGCATCGATGTCATCGGCGCTTTACCTTTGGCGAAGGGCGGTGCGAAATACGCCATCGTTGCCGTTGACTACTTTACAAAGTGGGCTGAGGCCGAAGCCCTTGCAACCATTACAACAAATAAAGTGATAAATTTCATGGTTCGCAACATCATCTGTCGATTCGGACTCCCACATACCATCATCACTGATAACGGAGCCCAATTCGAGGGTGCGGAATTCAAGAATTTCTGTCAACGGTTTCATATCCGTAAAAAGTTCTCGGCTGTCGCCCACCCCCAGGCGAACGGACAGGTTGAAGTTGTCAATAAAGTTATAAAATCAATCCTGAAGAAACGACTGGAAAAGGCCGGGGGCAAGTGGGTCGATGAAATTCCTATGGCGTTATGGGCCTATCGAACGACTCACAAAACCGCGACCGGACACACTCCGTTTTCCCTATCTTATGGATCAGAGGCTGTTATTCCGGTCGAGACAGATGTGTTTTCTCATCGCGTGACTTACTATGATCCGAAAACGAACGCTATACTCCTGGCCGAATCTTTGGATCTATTGGATGAAAAACGGGAAGAGGCTGATTTGAGAGCAGCCGCACATCGAAGTCGGGTCGCCCGACTGTACAACACCAAAGTTCGACCTTGAACCTTTGAACTCAGCGACCTCGTGCTCAAGAGAATCTATCCAGTTCCTTCACACATGAAGCCGAACTGGGGAGGACCGTATGTGATTACACGAAGACTCGGAGATGGCACGTTCAAGGTGTCGACCGTTGACGGTCTCGATTTGCCAAGGGCTTGGAACAGCGAAAGTCTCCGTCGCTATTACATATGACAGGCTTTATTTATTTCATTCTATTTAGCAATTTGTTTCTGCATTTCGAAATTTGAATTTTGTAATAAGGCAACTGACTTTGCCGCATTTTCTTATTTCAGCAATAAAATGCCACTTCTTCGAGCCAGAGCTGTGATTCATTAAGTACGATATACGACATCACGATGCACGAAGAGCTAACTCCCATCACGCAATGGGACTTATTCAAATGGAGAGTGGATGTGATACGACCGGCCACTCGCTAAGTGAAACCCGAGCTCGGGGGTAAGCCATTACACCCATATTGATAGGATTGACACACGACAATCCTGCAATCGACTCCGTATTCCCAGAGTGCGAAGCGGAGTATAAACATTCAACTTTGTATTCCCAGAGTGCGAAGCGGAGTATAAACATTCAACTCCGTATTCCCAGAGTGCGAAGCGGAGTATGAACACTCGACTCTGTATTCCCAGCGTGCGAAGCGGAGTATAAACATTCGACTCCGTATTCCCAGCGTGCGAAGCGGAGTATAAACATTCGACTCCGTATTCCCAATGTGCGAAGCGGAGTATAAACATTCAACTCCGTATTCCCAGAGTGCGAAGCGGAGTATAAACAATCAACTCCGTGTTCCCAAAGTGAGAAACGGAGTATAAACAACTAACTCCGTGTTCCCAGAGTGCGAAACGGAGTATAAACGACTAACTCCGTGTTCCCAGAGTGCGAGACGAAGTATAAACATCAGTCAATTCCGTGTTCCTAGAGTGCGAACAACTGCTTGCGAGATGACTTATATCCCCGGAGTGTGGATGAAACGATTCACAATAAAACAAGTGTAGTTCGACCACTCGGTCCTCGCTCGATGCAATCACAAGCTGATCATCATAACTTAACCCTGGAACTGGGGGCAGAGGCAAATGTTAATCATTACCCGAAACTGTATGATGTTCAGCTCCGATGCGATCCCCTATCACAACTCAAGTCCGAGATTTCCATACTTAACAAGCAAAATGAGCTATTCTTGAAACGATAAAATAATGCAAGTACACCGGACCGAAGTTCGAACACTGCAATATTCAAGCATAGAAAGAACATAAGCTGAGACTGGAAGACAAAATTTTATTTTCAACTAAATCAAAAGCAACGGTTCATACATGAGCCTTTCCAAAATACTCCTACTTGCAGGGGCCGAACCCGCATCTAAACACGGCCTACAAAAGGGAAAAAAGAAAAGTGACAAAATCCCTGACTGCCAAAAAAGAAAAATATGCCTAAAAGGAGTGTCTAATCCTTCTGCTTCCTCAACTTCTTCTTCCTCGAGGAGCTACTGGACCCACCAATACTCTTTCGTTTGGAACCTTTCTCCTTAGGCAGGCTCCCCTCGGGTGAAGGCATAATGTCGACATCCTCGTCCGAGCTGGACTCTATGGGAATGCTTCCCACAGGAGGAGTTGGAGGAACAGAATCCGCAGCCGGAGGAGGGACTGACGCACTAGTATCAATGAGCGTGCCCCCAGGAGACACAATCATAAGAGGAGTGGGGCACTGTGCTGCTGCTCCGCCATCTACGCTGCCGCCATTCGCCATGGCCGCCATCTCGGCATTAATCTCGGCCAACATCGTCGCTTCCCGTTGTGCTCTGGCCTCGCTATGAGCTGTGATAGTCTGAGTTGAAGTGTCAGAAGTAGACGAGAATCCACCCAGGCCAAATTGCAGGTCCGCAAAGGGATCACTCTGACGGCCGAGGAGCTCGTTTATCATCTGTTCATCGAAAGAAAGTGAGCTCCCCTGCGTTACTCCGACTGGTGCCATTGCCGCGACGGAGGTCGCCTCAGAAATGATGGCTTCTGGCACTTGGCCTGATTCTTGGGCGGTGAGAGGCGCAGCTGGTACAACTTCCGTCACTGATCAAAGAAAAAGAACATATCGTTAATGTACACTTCGGCACAGGCTCTTCAATCCAAATATACAAGAAGTTAGTTCAGAGTACCTTCCTCGGTTTGGCTCGAGGTCGCCTGAACGACTTTGGAAGGATGCTCCTTAATAGGAGATAAATGTGGTCGGTCTGGATCATAGGCCGGTATAGGTTGGGAGTCGATCGTCGTAGTTGGCTCAGATTGAGATGACACGACAATCTCAGAACTTGTGATACGGTGCTCAGCACTAGAGCTTTCTCCAATTTCCTGAGATCGGGCGCCAAGCCTCTCCTCCTCGTGAGAAATCATGGAGCCATGGAGAACTTTCTTTTCGTCATCATTAAGAATGCGGTTCTCCAGCTCGAATTCATCGATGCCTTCATCGGGATGTCCAGATTTCTCCTCCTCAACCAACGTGTTCCAAGCATTATAGAGATGTGTTGGATAGTCGTCGAGCCATGTCAGATCTCGGTGCCTCAGCACATTGGCATTGTAAGTGACGAGTAGCTCTTCTACTTCAGCCTCAATCCTGGCCTCCGCCTGCCGTACCTTCTCGTCAACCCCAACTTCAGCTTCGCGAGCTTGTTGCATAGCCGCTTCCTTCTCCTTTCGGAGCGTCACTGCCTGATCACAGGCCTCCTGCGCAGAGACATTAGCTGCATCTTTCTCCTTCGCCATTTCGGAGAACTTGGATTTCAGCTCATTAAGCTCCTTAAGAGCGGCATCCCTCTCGGCGGTAATGGTAGTGTTCCTATGACCCATGTCTTCGATGGCGGTATAGTGCTCTTGTTTCATTCTGGTCATGGCAGAGTTTACTTCGTCAACCTTTTTTAGGGCCTCCATTTCAGATTTACGAGAAGACTCAGCCTCCGCGTTGAGCGCTTTTATGATTCGGTCATTGTGACCCAACTCCTTCTCAAGCTTCTCAATGGTGACGCCCCGATCGAATGCCACTTTGGACGCTTTCCTCGCGGCCCGTGCCTACTCCCTGTACTGGAAGAAGATGTCCGCAACATAATCATGGATTGTGGTTTCAGCGGTTGGCGGAATTCACCTCAAGTGCGGAGGGAAGACATAACCATCAAAGCAGATGTCGGGAAATTCCTTCCTCATCTGTGCCAATTTAAGCACTCCTTCACTGGACACATCAGTCGGGACCGGTGTGGTAGCTGAAGAGGTGGCTATTTCAGTCCTGCGCGGAGGATCGGGCCTCGAAGCTTGAGAAGGTGGCCTAGGCCGTGAAATTTTAGGAGGACGAGTAACTACTACCGTAGGAGGTGCGGAGGTCCTGGGAGGAGGAGAGCGAGATCGGGATCGGTGAACGTATCCCCTGTCTCTGTCAGACTTCTCCTGACCAGAGTGTCCTGAGTCGTAATCCCTCTCGCCCTCTCTCCTGCGTGGCTCATGATAATGGCGCTTGTTGTGCAAACTACCAAGCACAGAACTTTGCCCAGACATCGTACCTGAAAAGCAAACCATGAAAAATCAGTAGCCGTTTGCAATATGTTGTTTACGGTTAGGAAAATGTGTTGTGCCGTAAAGAGTGTGTGAATGTGTAACCCCCCGGACCAACCAGAAGTGTCAATCGCACTGGCAGGAAGAGACTCGCTAACATCGACGATATGTCGCGGTCCACCCAATTCAACGTCGTGTTGCTCGGGCTCGATGTCCGGGATTGGAGGGTCAGCAGGCCCTTCGAATTGATTTTCAGCTTGCAGGGAGGGTGCCTCCACAATTCTAACTCCTAACAGGGGGCGGTGTAAAACCACCGACTTCCGCCTCCCGGATTTAGGCTGTTTGGAGGCTACCGCTTTGCCTTTTCTCTTTTCATCAGAATCCGGGATTGCATTAGCAGGTCCGACCAACGGTTCCTTGTCGGTATGAGTTCTTTCCGAATCGGGTTCCTCAATTATCACAACCCTGGGTTTCTTTCGCTTGACCTTTTCTCTGGAGACGGTCTTTAATGCGCCATCGAGCCTTATGCTCTGCCTCCGCCCAATCAACCCAAGAACTCTAAGATTCCGGTCCGTCAGTAGCTGTTCAATATTCCTTTCTTCACTAGGAATCTCTTGAAGGACCCGAACTATCTCTTTATAGTAGCCACCCTCAGGCCGTTGGATTATTGCTGAAAGAAAAAGAGTAAAAGACATGAATTTAATTTCATTCGAAAATTGCCCTGTCAATTACTTGGGAAAAAGACAATACTAACGTCTGAACAGCCATCTTCTGGCAAACCCCAGAGGACATCGGACATAGAACCACTCCGACTTGAAGTAGCTCAGCCTAGTCCACGACCCCGTGACAACTTGGCAGTTTCTTACAGACTCCAAGAATGTAAAAGATGGGCTGTCCGTTCGGCTTTTGAAGTTGAATAGGTATCTTATCTCGATCGGACGGGGAGGTCGGTAGAGGTATTCCATAAATGCGATGAACAAGCCATTGAGTGAAGCATATCCATTCGGATGTAACTGAGACGGAGCAATATCCAGATAAGACAACACTTCTCTTATATAATCGTTGAATGGAGGAAGTGTACCGGCTGCGCATGCATGTCGGTTGAAAGCAGTATACCCCTTCGGGGGATTATGCGGTCTGTCGTCCGGCCCCGGCAACATTACATCGTCCAACGATAGGCCATGCCTCAAGCATATTCTCCCTAGCATATCTTCAGAGATATTGGACGGAACAGAATCGGGTGGACTATTGATGAAGGACGCGTCAGGTAACTCGTCCAGAGCTGGACCGATAACTTCGGCCTCAATATCCGGAATCTCAAGTCTGGAAGGGATTAGGTTCAGAGTTTCTTGTTGCTGCGAGCTTGACGGTTCCATAACTGGCTAACTCATGAGAAACCATCATTAGACGATAAAAAGCCCATGCATTCCCCGGTGTAAAGTGTATGAATGAGTCGTGCCGTGCAAGTGTCGTGCATGAGTTGAGCGAATTCTGCAGAATTAAAATATGCAAAGTACAAAACTATGGGAGTCGGGCTGGGAATGACCATCATTGCTGACCGTCACCACCGCACCACCTGGATGCTAACGATCGATTCAAGTTAAAGTTCACCATACTTCAGTTTTTGTTAGATAGCAGTTCCGTCAACGGGCTTCAAAAGGCAGTCAAATATGCAATCCTGTGGTCAAGTTCAATTATGCATGGCAGAAGCTCGTCGGAGTCAAGTGTCAAAACATGCAAGAGTTCGCTAAGTTCGTCAAATTTCAGTATGCAGTCGATCGTAGTTCAGATTCGAATCGAGTCAGGCGCAATATTTCTCGTATCGACCCCATTCGAATCAATACTTTCGTATCGATCAAGGACGTATCGATGCTTTTCGAATCGATAGGTTTCGAATCGATAACATGACCGGAGGAGTAGATTTCGTATCGATCAGAAAAGCTTACTTCGTATCGACCCAGGGGTTAACAACTTCGTATTGACTAAATCCACTGGTTTCGTATCGACCCAAAACTACTGGTTTTGTGTCGATCATTCCTTGTCTTCGCATCGGTCGTAAGAGGTATAATATCGTATCGATCGTATGGGCCAAGTACTTACATCGGTCATTTCAGATCGACACGAGCCCCAACCATCTTCAATCGATGCAAATCCTTCATTAACTTTTCAATCGATACGGAGTCGTATAATCTCGATCAATTCGAATCCTCCTACCCTGAATCGACACAAAATAGAGATGAAGCAATTCTTCTACTCTTCCTTCTCTAATCAACACGAACATCGCCATGGCCATCCTCGACCAAGCTATGGCCCAGATCTGGCCTTAGCGCTGCCAAAGTTGATAATCGGCAAGAGTATGATGGATCTGAGATTCGAACCTCGTCGCTTGAGTTTAGTCGTGCTTGGCTAATTACCTGAGTTAAAATTAGGATCCGATGGATTAAAGAACGATGTTTGATCGATTCAAAGATGAAGCACAGTTCTCCTTTTACCAATCTCCTGGATCGATGCGAAAGCGAAAGTCAATAGTAAAAGTGAAAGGTAAAAAAGTGAAAGTGGGATAAGTCCCAAGTATTTATATGAGGCGTAGAGGAAGATTGGGCCGTTTTGTCTCCCAGTCATTCTGACCGGTCACAACCAGTCCAGCAAATGCCGATTTCGAATCCAAGGGACTCTGCCTCCATTGAAGCCAGATCGACAACAGGGTCCATCGATACGACGCGTTGTGATACTAATCGATTCGAAAATAACAATTTTTCGACAATCGACTCCTGAACAATGCAGAACCCATCGAAACGAACAAGTCGCTTCGTATCCATCAGATGTCACCGATGCGAATCAGAATCCACCATAATTTGTGACCATCGATACGAATAAGCCTTTCGTATCCATCTTGACCCGCATCGCTATGAAAAACCACTTTCCAACCTTCTATGTCGATTCAAGAGAGAATCAATACGAAGTTCAGTGATGAGTCAACATTTTAACGACTCATGAATTTGCGACGTTAACAAAAGTCAGCTAATCATTATCACGCAGCAGTCAATTGCAGCAATACAAGGTACAGCTTTCAAATTGTTCAGAGAGGGCCTGTAGCTTTTCAAAGCACGTCATGTTTTCACAAGACATACTTTGGGGGGCAAATGTTATCCCGCCTTTTGGCAAGGCCAGGACACCAAGGAGTTGATTGGATTCCAAATATCGCTTGTCATGGATATCGATGAATTTTGTCCGATTCTGGATCAAACTACAATTGATAAGACATGACTAGTAGAACAAAGGAAGCCAACGTTCGAAGTTTCAAGCCAACCCGAGTTCATATGCTCAAGTTATGATGGATGCAAGTTGGAGGGGAAAGCATGTTTTCGTATCCATCAAGGATGTTCATTTCGTATCCATCAGGGAACACCATTTCGTATCGATGGAGGTTACCTTACTTCCTATCCATCCAGCCCGTGTCCATCATCCGCTTCGCATCGGCGAGTTCCCATGGCTTCGTAACGATCAGGTTGGCAATGTTCGAACCCATCAAATTCGCATCAGTCAGGTTCGAACCCATCAGCAGATGGCGTGTATCGTATTCATCGAGGCCACTATTCTTCGTATCCATGGGAGAAAGAGTTGTTCGTATCCATCGACCATCGCTTTATTCGAATCCATCAGGCCATCAAACCAAGATGACGTGTCATCCTTCGATGCGAACGTGCCGAGATATATGGAGTCGACGCGGTCGACTCGGAGTGAAGACCGGATCGAGGCGAAGCATGCGCGCCACCTCATCTTGAGAGCACGTGCAATCATCGACACGAAGGGATGGAGTCGAAGTCATGGAGACGAACAAGACATGTGTATGTGTGTGTGTGTGTTGGAAAGCCCTTGCTAAAATATATGTGTATGTGTATATATAAGTACAATTTTAAATCATTAATCCATATCAACTTTAAAACCATTATTATTACATATATAAATATGTTATATTTCAAAATATTCTTTAGAGAAAATAAATATATACTTGGAAAGATTTTGTTAAAATGATTCCATTCGAAAATCATCCTTTTGAAAACTCTAGTTGAAAACGTTCGACGGAAATTGTGTGTTGTGTCATGGACCCAAAAAGCAATTATATGGTATAATAAACTCCAAGGTGAATTCAAAAATTCATGAATTAAAACCTAGAAATAGCATTGAAATTGGCATAGAAAATCACATCAAAATCAAGCAAATAGGTTCAAGAGATCAAACGAGTGAACGTATGGGCGAACGGGCGCAACCGGAGAGCCGAATGGCTTGACCTGGGACTCAGCACTGGTCACCACCGGTCCACCAGTCTGGTGGGACTGGTCCACCGATGGTCATGCCTAGACTGAGTTCCAGGCGGCTCCGGTTGTGCTCCGATGGCCCGTTGTCGCTCGTTTCTTCGCCGTTGTTGTTCTTGAGGTCTGGATTACTAAATTAACAAGAATGCAAGCATGTACAATTGGATGAAAATCATGATTTTATGATGTGGGATTTCAGCAAATAGAGATTCAAATTCAAATTCACAAACATTATATTGAGATCATATTCACTATAGATTCAAGCAATTTCATATAACAGCAACATGCATCCATTTAGCATAGAAGTGTGAGATAAATTCACATAAATAAATCCGAAATTGAGGATTAAAGCTTGGCTTCTCTTAGGCTTTATTATTTCAGCTTCAACCTAGGTTAATTTCAAAAATTGAAGAGGAATGATGTGACCAACGTGATTTTCGACCCTATCAATCCCTCGCCCAGGGAAGAGGCCAAGTGAGCCAGGGCACCGGTTGCTCCTGAAAATCTCCTTAGTTTAAGCACCTCATATTCGGATCTCATGAATAGAAAAATCTAGTTTACTTGTCGGCTTTTAGAGCCAAGATTAAATCGCTTAATTTGTAATAGCTTTTCTTTAAATTGTTTATTTAAACTCTTTTAAACAAGTTATAAAACCTAAATTCATTATTAAAACACTTAGTTATCCATTTGAAAACATTTATAAAAGATTTGGAAAAGAATCTTTAAGTTTAAAACTAAAATATAAAAGTTATAGAAAAGTGTTGCGGAAAAGTGTTGCGGAAAAGTGGTGCGGAAGTGCTTTTTAAGCTATATTGATCAAACGACTTTCCTATCATTTGAAAATTCATTTTTATAACTCAAATCACTTTTAGAACATTTTAAAATATTTTTAGAATTTACTTCACATTTTTAAACAATTTAAAAATATCATTTTCAAAGAAATCCAATTATGGATTCCGAACTACAAAACCGCGATTTTCCAAAAAATTCGTTTTTACTCATATTTCAAAATCTACTTATCGAAATAAAGATTTTCCCAAAAACTCGTTTTTACTCATATTTCAAACTCGTTTGACTTTTATGGCGCGAAATCGCAAACCGCCGTTACGCGACGCGCCTATTTTTTACTAAATTTTTCATTACTTTTCAAATTTCACCAAAACACTTCTAAATGTTTATAAAACATTTCAAACTATTAATTAAACCATTTTAAAGGGGTTTAACATTCAATATACACCAATTCATTAACATAGAGGAAAGTGAATTCCTTTGTGCTTATCGATGTGTATTTCTGTGACTTGCATATATATTCAACATTCATATTAAACAACCACCATCAACAATCATAATCAAGATATATAACATCCAATAGCATATAATACTATAGTTTTAGGAGTTCCCACCTTCATTTTATCCAAGCGCTAGTTCAAAATCGGATATAGCTTCGCTACAATGGCTTTAAACTCTACGGAACCGAACTTTTGGACCGTGAATGGGCATGACCCACCTTATAATTCTCACGGCCATGACTTGGGAGGTGGGAGGGCTCAGCCATGGTGGTCATGGTGGATGGCCGTGAGTTAGAGGGGTGGAAAGGAGGTGTTTTGACTTGTTTTCGAAGTGGATTGACATTGCAAACTAGTGTCTATATTTTGATGATATTTTTCCATAACTTTGCAAATATTTTTCCGAGGCGTGGAAGCCATTAAAGAAGCTTGGAGGAAGGAGAAAGAAGCTTAGGAAATGAGAAGAAGAAGTGTGTAAGAAAGTGAAAGGGAATGCCTTGTATTTATAGGCTTGAAGTTTTAAAAAAATATCTAAAACATCATCATCATCAATCACCATCCCTTAAAACAAGGTTCCCTAAAACATGCTCCTTAAAACAAGGTTCCTTGTTTTAAGGAATATTGTCTTTTTATTTTATTTTAATTAATCATGTTTAGTTTATTAAATTTGTGGTTAACTTATATGTTATTAAATTGTATATGTGAATATGTATGTCACATATAATCCACAACGTTGCATAACTTCTACACGTTGAATCGTTACGAATTCCGATTTCGATTTCCGGTCATATTTCCACTTCCTAGTTAATATACATATATTTGTAAAAAAATTTTGAAAATAATTTTTTTATCATTATAAATGAATTAAAATGATCACATTTGAATTATAAAACCATATAAATTAATATTAAAAATTATTTACAATAATTACTATTATACCGTAAAGCGATATCGATTTTCCTTATATTTTCAAATTCCTTTTATAACTTTATAAAATTAATAAAAATGATTTATTATCACTTTATTACTATTCAAAATGAATTATCATCATTTAAAATAATTATTTGAATAATTTTAATAATTATTCAATCATTAAATCTCATTTTAAATTCATATATCTATATTTAAATACGAGGCCACTATTGGTGATGACATAAATACATTTAATTTCCAAAAATAAAATAATTAATTTTATTTCATATTATTGTTCAATTATAAAAATAAAAGTATGTATCTAGCTCCATGCGCGATGTTTTATGATTATAGAGCTGGTTATCGATAAAACAGTTTTTGGCCATTTAATCGATTTAAATTTCGAGGAAAATACTTTTGTAAATATCTATTCAAAACAAGATTACTATTACTTATTATCACTAATACAAAATTATTTGTAGTATCAACCTTTTATTTGAATAAATTTTAAAAATAAATATAATTTATTAAAGCGATAAATTTGTGGGCCATTACAGACTCCCCCCTTAAAAGAATTTCGTCCCCAAAATTACCCAAAACAAAAACCTAAAGGTTTTGCCCAAAATATTTATTTTTAAACTTACATTCGTACGATGTATGTAACGACCCAGAATATTGGTTATTTGAAATTGGAATATTTAATTGATTTAAATATTTAAATGTTAATTTTTAACTTGAATTTCAAATATAACTTTTGATTGGATAATTTAATTATCGAATTTAAATATTGAGAAATTGGTTAAAATAGTGAATATTGAGTTTTAAGCTTGTTAAAAATAATTTAAAGGCTTATAAAATTTATATTGATAATAATGAATGTTAGTCCTTGAGATGATGGTTTTGATGACAACAACCTTAGGACTTGTTATAAAATATAATACTAACGTTATGGTTTAGATATATATGTATATGCAGAATATAAACATGCAGGCACCAAGAATGAAGACTGTACAGTATAGAGATTCAAGAACTGATGAACTCAAGATCGAAGATATCAAGATTCAAGACTCATGAGTATCAAGATTATCAAGAGTTCAAGATTTCAAGATAAGTAATTTAGTTAGGAATTTTGTTAAAACTCCTAGAAAAGCACCGAAATCTTAAAATCCATTTTATTCGTGGAATTGAATCCACTTCGAGCCCGTTAAAGGGATGGAACCCTAAGTAGGATGGAACCTACGAAAAATCTAGTGGAACATTGTTTTGTATCCACTAACTTTTATTCAAATGTTTTACAAAATTATATCTTGTTTTCAAAATGATTTCAAAATCTTCCTTTTTAAATCAAAAGCATCTATCCTGGTTTTAAAATACTTTTAGCCTCAAAATAATCTTTATTTTCAATATCAAATTATCCTTGGTTTTAAACTATCTTTTAATTATAATATATTTAACTTTTAATATTTATACTTAGATTTAAATATAAAATTATAGTAAAATTTTATATATACCAAAATATTATTCTCTATACTTATTTATGTATTTTAACTATAGTTAAGCATATTTATAAAGTTTAAAATAGTTTTATTACAAGATAGAAGTTATTTTCAAAGAAAACCAAATTACCAAAAATAAATTAGGCTTGTCGACAACCCTAAGGAACCCTTGTCGACAAGGCGACAGTTTATTTCAAAAGTTTGAATTTCAAAGGAAGTGTCTATTCGTCATATCCTTTCATGAATGGACATGGCTGTTGTTCTACTATAAATAGGGGCTGTTTTAAACGAATTTACATTCATATTTTCTCTAATTTTACTCCTCTTCTTCTTCCACATTTCTTTATATACATTTTTACCATTACTCTGCCGAAATCACCATTGAATCTAACTAGATCATCTCTGGTTTGATTCTCTATCGCTATCTCAACAAGATCACAGTGCTATTCAGAGTTATAGACTTCTTTGTATTCAATCGAGCGAGAAAAGGTGTGATTGTAGCCTGGAAAATCAATCGGGTGAACTTGTTGCCGGTAAAATCAAGTAGCTCTACCCAAAGGATTGTGAATCTGGAGCGGTGTACCTCGAGGCCTTGAAATCGAGGGTGTAATTGTAAGAATTGATTTTGAAAGGAAATCCGTACTTGTGTTGCGGGACTGGATGTAGGGTAACTCCGAACCAGTATAAAATCCGGTGTGTTCTTTCATTTATTGATTTTACTTTATATCTGCATCTGTGTTTGATTCTGTGATCATATCTGTGTCTGAATATTGCATACATTTGTGTTCAAATTAAAATATACTCAAAAAGAATTAGTAATTCCTTAAAACACTATTCACCCCCCTCTAGTGTTAATTCTAGCCTTAAGATCCGTAATCCGCATTTCTCACATTTGGTATCGGAGCCAGGTTTTCAAAATTCTCATAATCTGATTTTTGAAATTTTTTAAATTGGCAATTTTTTGATAAAATTATTAACACTATTTTCATATGAATATGTCACAGAATCATCATGATATTGTTGTTTAAAACTATATTTAGTTATTTTGAAATGTCATTTGATTCTTTAAAAGGTTATGTTGTTTTGCAGGAGAAGAGTTATGTCTAATGACTGTTGGTTAAAAGATACCACGTAATCATTCATCGATCAATAAGAACAAATGGATATATAATATCAATCGACAATGAAATGGGTACCAGATCAATACAAAACTTTTTATTCTCATCTACAACTTGATTTGATACCATACTTCTCTCCATCTGCTTCACAATGTCACTGGTTTCGTGCGAATCTGTCAAGAAATGACCAAGTTATGGTCAAATGAAGTTTTGGTGAACAAAGAGAAAAAGAAAGCAAAACCGTCAATGGTATTCTTCAAATTGCATCCAGATATTTGAGTATTCTGTCCCAATTCCTTTTTCAGATTGTAGTTCTTGTTCTCACGGTCGTTTTGATTGGTGGATCATCAAATTTCGATCAAAATAGAGTGAGATATGACAGTTTGAAGTTGGCTATCCAAAACTGAAAACTATGTACGAGATTTCCTGCATTTCTCTTACTGTTCGGCCTGTTGCACCACAATACCATCCCAATTTATCACCTAACTATTAGTAGATCGTAGCCCTTGGCTTCCTCTTCGATTTGCCGTTGGTTTCATCCAATTCCGTTAAGAAACGAAGGAGATATGCCTTCTAGAAGTTTGATAGTAAATAGAAAAACGGGAAGAAGAAGAAGAGAAAGTTTTATGAAAAGTGGTGACTGTTGGGCCTATTTATATACTAAATCATTCAAAATTCAAATTCAATATCAAATCAAAAACATCTATCCTGGTTTTAAAATACTTTTAGCCTCAAAATGATCTTTATTTTCAATATCAAATTATCCTTGGTTTTAAACTATCTTTTAATTAGAATATATTTAACTTTTAATATTTATACTTAGATTTAAATATAAAATTGTAGTAAAATTTTATACATACCAAAATATTATTCTCTATACTTATTTATGTATTTTAACTATAGTAAAGTATATTTATAAAGTATAAAATAGTTTTAATACAAGATAGAAGTTATTTTCAAAGAAAAACAAATTACCAAAAATAACTTAGGCTTGTCGACAACCCCAAGGAACCCTTGTCGACATGGTGACAGTTTATTTCAAAAGTTTGAATTTTAAAGGAAGTGTCTATTCGTGATATCCTTTCACGAATGGACATGGCTGTTGTTCTACTATAAATAGGGGCTATTTTAAACGAATTTACAATCATATTTTCTCTGATTTCACTCCTCTTCTTCTTCCACATTTCTTTATATATATTTTTACCATTACTCTGCCGAAATCACCATTGAATCTAACTAGATCATCTCTGGTTTGATTCTCTATCACTATCTCAACAAGATCCCAGTGCTATTCAGAGTTATAGACTTCTTTGTATTCAATTGAGCGAGAAAAGGTGTGATTGTAGCCTGGAAAATCAATCTGGTGAACTTGTTGCCTGTAAAATCAAGTATCTCTACCGAGAGGATTGTGAATCTGGAGTGGTGTACCTCGTGGTCTTGAAATCGAGGGTGTAATTGTAAGAATTGATTTTGAAAGGAAATCCGTACTTGTGTTGCAGAACTGTATGTATGGTAACTCCGAACCAGTATAAAATCCAATGTGTTATTTCCTTTATTGCTTTTACTTTATATCTGCATCTGTGTTTGATTCTGTGATCATATATGTGTCTGAATATTGCATACATTTGTGTTCAAATTAATATAATCTCGAAATGAATTAGTAATTCCTTAAAACACTATTCACCCCCTAGTGTTAATTCTAGCCTTAAGATCCATAATCCGCATTTCTCACAATAAAGACAATAAAAGTTTTAAAATTGAATTTGAAAGTGATTTGTTCAGTTTTAAAAATATATAGTTTAATACATTTGAAATAGTTGGGAGAATAAAAAGGGAAATTTAAAAAGAAGATACAGAATTGTTATACAAGATTTTTAATAAGATTATGGAAAGAAAGTGGAATCTGAATTTAGTTGAGTTTTGGAATATATTTGGGTTATTTAAGAAATTAATTTAAAAATGGAATTTAATTTAGAAATCGATTAAGTGTTATGGAACCATTATAAACGGGAAATGAGACTGTGAAATTTGTAAATGAGGTTTATAAATGAAGCAAAGTGATTATCAGTGGATAAATTTGAAGTTATTAATTCACGGTGAAGATTTATATGGAGATGGGTAAATCAATTTAAAAATAAATAGTAGATTTATTTTTAGAAATGTGGAAAGGGAATTTACGGAATTGGGACGTAAATCAAATTGGAAATAAATCGAAAAGGATTATTAATATTAGACTAGCTATATGGGAGTTGAAAAATATATTTCTCTGAGAAGTTAGGTTTATTTTAAAAAGGGATTTTAAGTATTAACTAGAAAATTTAAAAGAGTTTAAGAATATTTCAGAAAATTATTTATTTAGTTGTTTAAAATTGTTTAAAGTATATTTAAGCATTAATTAAGTAGTTTTATAAATGGTTTGTATTAAGTTAATTATTACTTAAGAATTAACCAGTATTATTATTTTAAAGGATAAATTATGAAATATTCAATATTATATAATATCTCTTATTGAAAAGAGTATTTTCCTAAGGTTTAACTTGCAAAATTATTATGACAATTTTATAAGTATTATTTTGAAATTTATTAAATATAGTTTTTAGGAAGTAATGGTATACTCGCATGGCGAAATCGAAGGCAGTGAGTGCCTGCAGTTAAGTCTTGGATTTCTCTCGGATATAGAGGTACCCATTGAGATGTGAATCCATGGTTTGATAACGCAGTGGTACTTTCCATAATATTTTTTAAAAGGGTTTTCAAATATTTTTGAAAGAATAGTTTTGCGAATATACTAAATTCGATAAGATAGGTACATATTTTTGGATAAAGAATTTTAATTTATATAAAATTGGATAAAAATGAGACTTGGTGTTTTAGTGGAAAATGAATATTTGGTTGAATGATTGTTTATTTGATAGTTAAATAACCAACTATCTGGACATAAAATATAACCTTGGGAATATCTAGGAGAAATACAAGAATTATATGGTACCGTTACCGTTCGAGGTGCTATACTATACGTATAAACTCGTTTCGTTCTTCTAGGACGTTTACCGTCCAAAAAACAATTAGGAGGTGATCTCCGATCATATTTTTGTCTGTTTATTTCCTAAAGAACCAGTGTTGAGTTTACCGAAAATATCGAACGTTGTTTCAAAGAGACCGAGATCGGATAAGTTATCCGAAAACCACTTCGATCCAACGAGTACGTTTTCAAAAAGAAAACAAGAGCATGGGGTCGAAGATGGAGCAATGAAGTGCAAGGGCTAATTGCTACTAATCTTGAGGACTATTCCAAAATGGATGTAGTAGGAATAGTGCCTTCGGTTTCGTTCGGACCCAGAACGGACTTGTATGGATGCATGCTATCAGTACATTGCCATCAGAGGACAATGAGCATTCTATGTGAAAATTCCTCAAAAAGGTAATCGTAGCCTCTAGCCTCATCAATCGAGAAAGACTGAAAATCAGGGGGATGCAGTAAGGCTAAGTGGGTCGCACCCAATTAGGATATGTTTATCTCCTTTCTAGATACCCACGGATATTACTTATTACTACGATGTATGGAAGGAGCTCGAGAGAGGGTGGGAACAACGAGGTGATAGTATATTCGGTCTATCCAGGTTAGGGATAGTCCGGTCTTGTGTTGCAGGGGATCCCGGCATGGTGGTACGCTGTTTTTAGACGTGTACTATGATAGGTGGTACCCAAGTGCCTAGTCATTCTTATGGAATCAATTCTTCAATACATGCCTTTACGGTTTTGATTGTAGAACCTACTATGCTGGAATTTAATTAATGTAAAAATTTCAGCTATTTGAATAAGTAATTATACTTAGACACTATTATAATATCAAAGGATTTGATATGAAATGTTTTGGTTATTGTAAGGTAAAAACCCTTCGTGTTTATGTATAGCGTGGTCTTACGAGATACCTTTGATTTTCAAAGGATTTTGAAACTTTAATAATTCAAATTGAGTGTGTTTTCTCACGCTGGTTTTCCAGACTGACTCGGGTGTTATTTTATTTTAATGCTCGGGTCAGACCGAGTATTACAGATACATGATAGGATGCTATGGAGCTCTGGAGGTGAGCTAGATGACGACGTCGTATCACATGTACTTGATTTTTATTCCGTTGTGTATTGTAGGCTGTATATTCAGCTTTTGTGAGGAAAAGTTATTATAACTGTCCAGTATGGTGTTATTGATGTATTGTACTCTGATGATGTAATGCATAAATAATAGTTATAGTTCTTTTTATGTAAAGACAAGTTGTTATCTATTATATATTGCTCTATTGCGATTGTGAGATTCTGTGTTGTTGTTTCTATTTTCTTCTTCTACCTCTTTCTTCTTTTCCCTAACGATCTGGTATTTCCGGGATTCGATTGTTCGGCATATAATACAGTGAACGTATTGATGTGGATTTTCGAGGGTCGAAAATCCAGGCCGTCACACTTGGTATCAGAGGAGAAGGTTAAGTGAGAACCTTGGCTCTGGTGGGGATTACTCATTAGAGATAGGGACAGTAGCAACCTAGAATGAGTTTGAGTGTATTAATAGATATGAGCGCGTATTTGTTAGTGAATATAAAATCGTTTTATATTGTGGTGATTGGTTTGTTGAGTGGCTTATGGATTCTGATCAATACGAGTAATTAACGTTATTGATAAGGATCACTAAACATTTGAACAGAGCAATTCAACATGGTATTGTTTTGAATTGGGGTAAATGAATTAATTTTACCCAAATTATTTGTATATATAAAAAAAATTTCATAAATTATTATAGTTATATATGGTTTGCTTGGTTGTTAGGAAATGATAATATTAAACTATTATCATTTGTTGTTAGGGTGATTGAATAAAAGTTGATATTATAATCAAAATTAAGAAAGTAATTCATATAACAAAATGGAATTTTGTAAATATAAATTTATAAATGTGATTTATAATTTGAAGTGAAAGGAAATTCCAGGGGAATATTTAAAGATGATATGGCTTATAAAAACGATTTATAAAGGAATTAAGGGTTGGAAAGTTGAAAATTTGGGAATTTAATTCCCTTTGGTTTTGAAATGTTTTTTAAGTCTCATAAAAAATAGTAAAAGTGATATTATTTGGGAATGTTTTTGAATTGGAAATGGAATCTATTTAGATTTGGAATAAAAATATTTAAAAATGGTTTTAAAAAGGAAATAAAAGCACTGAATTCACTTCATTCGCTGGAAAATAATTTCGGTGATGACTACAGCATCATCGACTTTCATTTTTGAGTTTCCATGGGAGGAATTGCTACCTCAATGATTTGAATTGGTGTTTGTTTGCAAAACTGGTTTTGGTTTTGAAATTCAAAGGGATGATTTGATATACCAAGGATTTTGGGGGTATATATGATTTCAAAAATGATTTTGAAATACTTAAGTAATTGTTTAAACTCCGGAGTTTGATTTAAAATGTTTTATGGAATATAAATAAGTTTAAAAACTTATAAGAATTTGAAATTTTTTTAGAATAAAATTTAACTTAAGAAGAGTCAAATAAAAGTAAGTGTGATAATGAAATAAATTAGTAAAGTATACCAATTAAATGAAGTGAATTGGAAGAAACTGGTGAATAAAATATAAGTAAATTTGATAACTTAAGAAATTTTGAAATTTGATTTTGTGGAGTGAAATTTAACTCGAATTAAGTTAAGTAAAGAGAATTTTGGAAATTTAGCCTAAGTAGGCTAAATGAAATAATGATTGAAAATAGAGTTTATTAAGATTGAAAATAAATGTGTGGATGAAAAAATTAATTTAATTTGTAAGTAAATGGAATTGAAACCTGAATATTGGAATGATATTTAATTTGAATTATGTTGAATAAAGTAAAATTGAAAAATTAGTTTAAGTGGACTAAATAAAATAAAGGTTTGGAAATAAAATTTATTGAGATTTGGAATGAATTAGTGGATGGAACTAATTTAAAATAATTAGTGGATTAGATATGGTTGATAGAATTCAATATTTAAGATTTGGAAGGTAAATTGGGTCAAATAGAAATTGGAAATTAATTTGAATAGAAATGGATATAAACCAAAGTGATGAGGTGGAAATAAATATAAGAAGTTGTATAAAATATTTATAATAAACTTAAGAAAGTTGATTGTGAAGTTCTTAAGTAAAGATGGTATTGGGAAATACTGAGTAAGTATTTGAATGAAGATTAAATAAAAGTTGTGTAAAAGGATAATTGTGAATAAGTGAATGGAAGTTAAAATAAATGTGAATAGAAAGAATCAGATATAGCTAATAATCAATTGAGAAATACTACGTAAGTTGTACGTATATTATTTTATTCGCATAACGGTTTGATCCAGATCCGAGCATAGAATTTTGAGATAGTTATATCGACCCGAGTTGGGATTTTGCACTTGATTTTCGACGGCGAAACCTGGATGTTGATTTTTGATCGATCCTGAAATTCTCTATCATAATATACGACTTTGCAAGGAGAATGACGGTTTCTTATCAAGGAACCAGATCTGAGTCCGCACTAGAGAGTCATGTGAACGATACTAGTTCGGAAGTGAAATTGTGTGATCGAGTGAGCGATCAGAGTTGATATTGCATACGGATGATATATGTACATCGTACAGGTTTTTGTGAAATAAATACTGGAAATTGAAATTGCTGAATAAAATGATTTTGAATTGTATGATTGGATATTATTGGTAAGTAAGGAGCAGGTATTTAAAAGCAAAGGCTAAATTGATGTCTTCGATTTCAGAAATAAAATTTGATTACCCGACAAAAGGTATGTGTTTAAATTATGTACGAAATTGATGATTTTCTGATTGAGCCACTTGGCTTTTGTTTTCTTTTGATGATTTGGGCTAGTAGAGGCGTTTTGTAGTTTTCGGATCTAGCCGTGCAAAGGAGACGCTGGCAAAAAATATCGAAAATTTAGGGAGTTAGAAAAATTTTGAAGAAAATTTCGATAATTTAAAATTTGGTTTTAAATTATAATTTGAATAATTAAGGGGATAATATTAGTTGTAAATTATGGATGAATTTGGAAAACTAGAAAGAGTGATAATGTGGTTTCAATAAATTATTTTCGGGAAGTTGTTTAAAACCGTGTGGTTTTGGGAAAAATAGTAACGGGTTTGGACCATTCTTCTTACCTAGCAAATTCAATGACGAAATTTTTATAGGGGGGAGGGGAATGTAATGACCCAAAATTTTGGTTATTTGAAATTGGAATATTTAATTGATTTTAAATATGTAAATGTTAATTTTTAACTTAAATTTGAAATATAACTTTGATTGGATAATTTAATTACCGCATTTAAATATTGGGAAAGTGGTTAAAATAGTGAATCTTGAGTTTTAAGCTTGTTAAAATAATTTAAAGGCTTATAAAATTTATATTGATAATAATGAAGACAATAAAAGTTTTAAAATTGAATTTGAAAGTGATTTGTTCAGTTTTAAAAATATATCGTTTAAATTTACATTTAAAAATAGCCTTCCGGGGCACAGTCTTGGAAGTCGACGAAACTAGTTCCATTGGATCCGTAATAGTGTATTATTATCAGATTTCAAATTTCGTAACGTTTGGAGTTATCGTTTGGCCGTACGGGATATAAACGCGCTGAAATTTTATATCGAAAATTCAATATAATAATTTGGTCCAAAAAGCTATCTTCTCCATACGATCGAATTAGGACTCGAAACCTTTTCCACTGCGTTCGGAATAGGGGTATAACATTATGAACGCCTAGCGGCACGCCTCGATAGGAGGTAAGCTACGAATTCGAGACGATTTAAATTTAAATAATAAATGGATTTGACAAAAAATTTCACATCAGCACTTTTTCACCTCTCTTCAAACCACTGTACATTAACCCAGTCAAACACGTTTTCCCCCCTTTTAAATCATGTCGTCCCTCCTCATCAAAACAGTGCATCTTCTTCCAGTGAAAAAAAAATATAAATCGAAGCTTCAAAAATTATTCTCTCACGAAATACTCAATGGAAAATTTTAAAACTTGTTTGTAAATTCATATTTCCCAATCCCCTTCGATCTGGTATGCTTCTTGGAGGGTGCGACTTTGATTTGGGGAGGGGGGTCGTCAGTGAGTGTCGAATGGAATGGTGGCCTAGGGTTTAGCCTAGGGGAGGATTTAGGCGATGGTAGGCTTCAGGATTTGTGGAATCAAGTTAGTGGTGTCAAAGGGAAGCTCTGACCTAGTTTTTGGCACGTGAGGTTCAAGTATGGGGGTCGCGTATTTTTGGGTCGAGCACGATTTGGGGTCAGGTTGGGTTTTTGTTCGGTGCTTCGATCGTGGGTTTGTGGGCATGGAGTGGTGGAGATTCCAGTGAGGAGTTCGAACGTGCCTTCGGTTTGGTCGACGAGGTGGTGGAGCGTGTCAGTGATAAGCATGCACGGTGGAGTGGGTTGTTGTTCGTGTACAGGCATCAAGCGAAAGGGAAGAAGAAGGAAAGAAATTGGCGGGCTGTGGTCCGAAGTCTTGAAAAAAGAAGAAGAGGGTGGGCCGAACAATTTCTCTTGGGCCTGGTATATAGGTTGTTTATTTAAATTGAATTGGGTTAGATATATATCAATTGTTAAGTTGATTTATTTAAAAATGTGGAAACTTATAAATGCCATAGATCGAAAATGTTAGGTCGGTTTCGAACGCAATTTTTTTGCATTTTGATCGTTGTAACGTATTCTACGGCATGTCAATGATTTGGTGACATTTGGAGGTTCTGGAATTTTCAGTAAAATTCAAATGCGTTCGGATTCAATCGGAACCGGAGAGCGTAAACGACAACGAAAATCAAAGTGAGTTAATCTCACTCAATTTTGGATTTACCGCAATTAATTTGAAATAGTTAAAATTTATTATTGATTGATTGATAAAAATTGATATATTTTTATCAGTTGAATGTGATATTATATATAGTAGTATATATATTGGAGTGATTGATATTCCCGCATATATATATATATATATATATATATATATATATATATATATATATATAGCGGATGAGCCCTATGCGCCCCGCATAATAGTGGATGACCCTATATACCGCGATATTCCCCTCGAAGTGGGATTAGTATTTTTATATTGTATTAACATTTGTGGATGCAGGGAAACAGGTTGGAGGGAACCTATCGGATTCCTCAAAAATGTTGAATTCATTTTCATATTCAGTGATATGATATATTGAATAATCTGTAATATAATATAGCGTGATTTGTTTATTTGGTGCTATGGAATTATTGGTTAGATTATGGTATTTTTAAATACAAATAAAGTGTTTAAAAATTTGGAAAGAAAATTAAAAAAAGAAATTTTAAGTAAAAATATTTATAGTGAAATTGGATTTATTAAAACAAATGAATTTTGGGTAAAATGAATAATTTGGTTTCAGAATGTGTACTTGATAAATTTTGGAATATGGAAATAAGGATTTTGGAATAATATAAACAAAAAGGATTTTAATAATAAAACTTAAGCGATTTGTTTAAGTGTTAAAAGGATTTTAAAAATCGAGATTTAAAACAGTTGGGAGAATAAAAAGGGAAATTTGAAAAGAAGATACAAAATTGTTATACTAGATTTTTAATAAGATTATGGAAAAAGGTGGAATTTGAATTTATTTGAGTTTTGGAATATATTTGGGTTATTTAAGAAATTAATTTAAAAATGGAATTTAATTTAAAAATCGATTTAAAATCGATTAAGTGTTGTGGAACCGTTATAAACGGGAAATGAGACTGTGAAATTTATAAACGAGGTTTATAAATAAAGCAAAGTGATTATCAGTGGATAAATTGAAGTTATAAATTCAAGGTGAAATTTATAAGGAGATGGGTAAATTGGTTTAAAAATAAATAGTAGATTTATTTTTAGAAATGTGGAAAGGGAATTTATGGAATTGGGACGTAAATCAAATTGGAAATAAATCGAAAAGGATTATTAATATTAGACTGGCTATATGGGAGTTGAAAAATATATTTCTCTGAGAAGTTAAGTTTATTTTAAAAAGGGATTTTAAGTATTAACTAGAAAATTTAAAAGTATTTAAGAATATTTCAGAAAATTAATTATTTTGTTGTTTAAAACTGTTTAAAGTATATTTAAGCACTAATTAAGTAGTTTTATAAATGGTTGGTATTAAGTTAATTATTATTTAAGAATTAACCAGTATTATTATTTTAAAGGATAAATTATTAAATATTCAATATTATATAATATCTCTTATTGAAAAGAGTATTTGCCTAAGGTTTAACTTGGAAAATTATTATGGCAATTTTATAAGAATTATTTTGAAATTTATTAAATAAAATTTTCGAGAAGTAATGGTATACTCGCATGGCGAAATCAGAGGCAGTGAGTGCCTGCAGTTAAGTCTTGGATTTCTCTGGGATAGAGGCGTAACCATTGAGTTGTGAATCCATGGTTTGATACCACAGCGGTACTTTCCATAATATTTTTTTAAAAGGGTTTTTAAATATTTTTGAAAGAATAGTTTTGCGAATATACTAAATTCGATAAGATAGGTACATATTTTTGGATAAAGAATTTTAATTTATATAAAATTGGATAAAAATGAGACTTGGTGTTTCAGTGGAAAATGAATATTTGGTTGAATGATTGTTTATTTGATAGTTAAATAATCGACTATCAAATCTGGACCAAAAATATAACTTTGGGAATATCTAGGAGAAACACAGAAATTATATGGTACAGTTACCGTTCGAGGTGCTATACTGTACGTATAAGCTCGTTTCATTCTTTTAGGAGGTTTATAAAGAAATCCGTCCACAAAACGGTTAGGAGGTGATCTCCGATCTTATTTTCGTCTATTTATTTCCTAAAGAACCGGTGTTGAGTTTACCGGAAATATCGAACGTTGTTTCAAAGAGACCGGGATCAAATAAGTTATCCGAAAACCACTTCGATCCAACGAGTACGTTTTCAAAAAGAAAACAAAGAGCATGGAGTCGAAGATGGAGCAGTGAAGTGCAAGGGCTAATTGCTACTAATCTTGAGGATTATTCCAAAATGGATGTAGTAGGAATAGTGCCTTCGGTTTCGTTCTGAGCCAGAATGGAATTGTATGGATGAATGCTATCACTACATTATCATCGGAGGACAATGAGCATTCTAAGTGAAAATTCTTTAAAAAGGTAATCGTAGCCTCTAGCCTCATCAACCGGGAATAACTGAAAATCAGGGGAGATGCAGTAAGGATAAGTGGGTCACACCCAATTAGGGTATGTTTATCACCTTTCTGGATATCCGCGGATATTACTTATTACTACGATGTATGGAAGGAGCTCGAAAGATGGTGGGAAAACCCGAGGTGATAGCATATTCGGTCTATCCAGGTTAGGGATAGTCCAATCTTGTGTTGCAGCGGATCCCGACATGGTCCTTGGTATGCTGTTTCTAGACGTGTACTGTGATAGGTGGTACCCCAGTGCCTAGTCATTCGTATGGAATCCATTCTCCAATACGTGCCTTTACGGTTTTGATTGTAGAGCGTAGTATACTGGAATTTAGTTAATGTAACAATTTCAGATATTTGAATAAGTAATTATACTTAGACACTATAATAATATCAAAGGATTTGATATGAAATGTTTTGGTTATCGTAAGATAAAAACCCGTCGTGTTTATGTGTGGCGTGGTCTTACGAGATACCTTTGATTTTCAAAGGATTTTGAAACTTTAATAATTCAAATTGAATGTGTTTTCTCACGCTGGTTTTCCAGACTGACTCAGGTGTTATTTTATTATAATTCTCGAGTCAGACCGAGTATTACAGATACATATAGGATGCTTTGGAGATCTGGAGGCGAGCTGGATGACAAAGATGTATCACACGTACTTGATTTTTATTCCGTTTTGTATTATAGGATGTATATTCAGCTTTTGTGAGGACAAGTTATTATAACTGTCCAGTATGGTGTTATTGATGTATTGTACTCTGATGATGTAATGTATAAATAATAGTTATAGTTCTTTTTGTGTAAAGACCAATTGTTACCTATTATATATTGTTCCGCTGCAATTGTGAGATTCTATGTTGTTGTTTCTATTTTCTTCTTCTACCTCTTTCTTCTTTTCCCTAACGATCTAGTATTTCCTACATTCGATTGTTCGGCATGTAATATAATGAACGTATTGATGTCGATTTTCGAGTGTTGAAAATCCGGGCCGTCACAATGTATATAGATCCTTCGTACATAATATCCAATTCAATCTATTATTCGAATTCACAACTTTACTTCTGAACTAAAATTGATCTCCCGATCCTTTAGTGCGGACTCTGACCAGGCTTTCCGATCAGAATTTTAGCCTTTCTTTGCATAGCTCTTAACTATGATAGAAAAATCAAGTATCCAACCACAAACACTCATCAATGTTCGTTGGCAAGAACCGAGTGATAAATTCTTTTTTAGACTCGTGTAAAACACCTCAAAGTTCCGCACTCGAATCTTAGATTAAATCGTGCGACGAAATAATCCATATACTTTATATGTATTTAATAATCTTTCAAAAAGAAATTTTATGAAAACGTTTCATAAAACTTTCATACTTTATTCAAACATTTTTATAAAGATACCATTTTACATTTTTATTTCAATATTTCTATTTAAAAAAACATTTCTTTTCAAAAGATAAATATCTTTTTATTATAATACATTTCTAAACATATATTAATGGTTTCTGAAAATCTCATTTTCAAAATAACTCATTAAATTGATCAATCACCAAAAACTTCCTTTAGCTAATATCATATCTGAAAACATTCTTTATTTAGTTAAAACTTCCTTTATCAATTAACAGTCCTTTATTAACTAAAACTTCCTTTATATACATATTTTCTTTACTTATACTAGTTTTAATACTTAAAAAGTATTTATATACTTACTCAAATGTTATAAGTATATTCACAAATTACTTAACAAGTTTTTTTCTTACCTTTAAAATATAATCAAAGAGATTAAAGCAATTACTACCAAAGCATTGTTATAATGAACTTCTCTTTTTATAACATGTTAATTATAATATTTTCTATCTTTTTCTTCAAGACTCCAATACTTGCTTTTATCTATAAAATCCTATTATTAAAGATCTAAATATACCCATAAGATTTATTCCAAAGTACCATTCAAGGGCTTAAAAACAAATGTTGCTAAAACATCGTTTACTACAAACCCAAAACCATTTATTAATAACTTTAACCATTCCTTCTAAAGATCAAAGCATACCCATGCTTATCAATTAAGATAATACACTTTGATAAACACTGACAATCATCAATTAATTTATCAACTAATGATTCACATTATGCTTTTTAATTTTAGAAAATTATATTGATCAAGTAACTCAAAAATGATACCAAGAAACTGGGTACTACCAATATTATCGCATATTTCCTTAACAAGAAGGGGAATACTTAAGAGAAGCGTTTACCATCCGAACACATCTCCTGCCCATTTTTAGTTACTTTCGAGCCACTCGAATCAACTAATAATAAGATTGTTTTTTTGTTTCAAAATCCCATTTTAGAAATAATACTATTATTATTCCTTTTCCTAAAATCATTTGAAATTGCTTTCAAAAATATCAAAATTTAAATTATCAAAAATTCCTATATAAAGCATGTTTTATAAATCCATTTTATAAAATCACTTGTATAAAACATATTTATAAGATATATTTATCTTAAATAAATTCCTTTAATCTTAAACTAACATTATTATTTATCAAATACCCCATAGTCAAATTGTGAAACCAAATTCACGAGGTGTTCGTACTTAAACTTTTAAACTTAAACAATCAACCAATCAATGATAATAATTGAGTATTATCCTTTTCTTTATCAAATTACTATGTTAAAAATATTATTTATATTCAAAATATAATCCTAGGTAAAATTGTTTCATTTACCAATTTTCAAAACAAAAATCATCTGCATATAATATTAACAAATATGCACTCATATATACTCAAACTCATTCTAGGGTATTACTAACCCTATCTCTAATGAGTTACTCATCTTAGACTTTTACCCCTACCAAAGCCAAGGTGTTTGCTCAACCTAAGCTCTGATACTAAATGTGACAGACAAGATTTTCGACCCTATCTATTCCTCGCCCAGGGAAGAGGCCAAGTGAGCCAAAGCACTGGTTGTTCCTGAACATCTCCTTAGTTTAAGCACCTCACATTCGGATCTCATGAATAAAAAAATCCAGTTTAATCGTTGGCTTTTAGAGCCAAGATTAAATCACTTAATTTGTAATAGCTTTTCTTTAAATCGTTTATTTCAACTCTTTCAAATAAGTTATAAAAACCTCAAATCATTATTAAAACTCTTAGTTATCCATTTGAAAACATTTATAAAAGATTTGGAAAAGGTTCGTTAAGTTGAAAACTAAAATTTAAAAGTTATATAAAAGTGCTGCAGAAAGTGCTTTTTAAGCTATATTGATCAAAACGACTTTTCTATCATTTGGAAATTCATTTTATAACTCAAATCACTTTTAAAGCCTTTTAAAAGATTTTTAGAATTTACTTCATACTTTTAAACAATTTAAAATTATTATTTCAAAGAAATCCAGTTATGGATTCCGAACTACAAAACTACGATTTCCCCAAAACTTGTTTTACTCATATTTCAAAATATACTTATCAAAATCTCGGTTTTCTTTCTTCGTTAGAAACCTATGGATATTATAGTTCAGAAAATTCTTATCTCGAAGAATTCCGAGCTATATTCCATTCTATACCCTCGTTTGACTTTTATGGCGTAAAATCGCGAACTGTCGTTACGCGACGTGCCTATTTTTGACTAAATTTTCCATTACTTTATAAACTTCACCAAAACACTTTTAAATGTTTATAAGAGATTTCAAATTCATTATTAAACCATTTTAAAGGGGTTTAACATTCCATATACACCAATTCATTAATATAGAGAAAAGTGATTTCCTTTGTACTTATCAACGTGTATTTCCGTGACTTGCATATATATTCAACATTCAAATTAAACAGTCATCATCAATAATCATAATCAACATATATAACATCCCATAGCATATAGCACTATAGTTTTAGGAGTTCTCACCTTCAATTTTTTCACGTGCTAGTCTAAAATCGGCTATTGCTTTGATATAATGGCTTTAAACTCTACGGAACCGAACTCTTTGACCTTGAATGTGCTTGGACCACCTTATAATGCTCACGACCATGACTTGGGAGGTGCGAGTGCTCGGCCATGGTGGTGATGGTGGATGGCCCTGAGTTAGAGGGGTGGAAAGGAGGTGTTTTGACTTGTTTTCGAAGTGGATTGACATTGCAAACTAGTTTATATATTTTGCCAATATTTTTCCATAACTTTGCAAATATTTTTCCAAGGCATTTAAGACATTAAAGAAGCTTTGAAGAAGGAGAAAAAAGCTTAGGAAATGAGAGGAAGAAATGTGTAAGAAAGTGAAAGGGAATGCCTTATATTTATAGGCTTGAAGTTTTAAAAAAATTTCTAAAACATCATAATTATCCAACACCATCACCAAAAGAACACTTACCATCTCGTAAAACAATATTCCCTAAAACATGCTCCTTAAAACAAGGTTCCTTGTTTTAAGGAATGTTGTCTTTTTATTTTATTTTAATTAATCATGTTTAGTTTATTAAATTTTTGTTTAACTTATATGTTATTAAGTTGTATATGTGCATATGTATGTCATATATAATCCACAACATTGCACAACTTCTACACGTTGACTCGTTACGAATTTCGATTTCAATTTCCGGTCATATTTTCACTTCTTAGTTAATATACATATATTTGTAAAAAAATTGAAAATAAATTTCTTGTCATTATAAATCAATTAAAATGATCACATTTGTATTATAAACCGTATAAATTAATATTAAGAATTATTTACAATAATTGCTATTATACCGTAAAGCGATATCGATTTTCCTTATCTTTTCAAATTACTATTATAACTTTATAAAATGATTTATTATCACTTTATAAATACTCAAAATGAATTATCATCATTTAAAATAATTATTTGAATAATTAAAATAATTATTTAATCATTAAATCTCAATTTAAATTCATTAATCTATATTTAAATACGATGCCACGCTTGGTGATGACATAAATACATTTAATTTCCAAAAATAAAATAAATAATTTTATTTCATATTCTTTTCAATTATAAAAATAAGTGTATGTATCCAGCTCTGTGCACAACGTTTTACGATTAGTTATCGATAAAATGGTTTTCGGCCATTTTATCGATTTAAATTTCAAGGAAAATACTTTTGTAATTATCTATTCAAAATAGGATTACTATTACATATTATCACTCAAAACAATATTTTTTGTATCATCAACCTTTTATTTGAATAAATTTAAAAATAAATATAATTTATAAAAGCAATAAATTTGCGGGTCGTTACAAATGATAACAATCAAAGACTAAAACTGAAATTGATCAATAATAGATACACAAGTGAAAGAGATTACCTTTTATAAATCTACACTTGCTTAATAAAAAAGCTCTATGATTTCTATCTTTGATTTGGGGATTAAGGTTTTGAAATACAAGAGGAGTTTGCATTTATCTGCTTATGGAATGAAAATAAGAGTAAGAAACTTGTACGTATGTTTCTCATCTCATACTTCTCTTATTTAGGCTAAGTTGGTTTAGATAGAGATCCAATAGCAAGGTGTTACTAATTTTCTAAGGGAAGTGCTACTAATTTGTTTTGTTTTATCACTTTATAAACACCAGCTTGCATTAAACAATGTTTTATATAACAACCATTGATTTCTTTAATTTTCCCAAAATAAATAACATGTCAAATTCTCATTTTCATTAATATTGAAGTATTTTATAAAATTAAATATAACTTTTGAAACTAACTGTTATTTTCATTATTTTTAAATAAAATAAACCATTAATTATAAAAATCTCATTTTAACAATAAATCTCAGTATTAACATTTATTTAATTTACAACACCTGTTGCAATAATTTGAAATGGAAAATATTTATCATAAATATTCATTAAAAATAAATAAGTGAATAAACCTTAGAAAAACTCACATTATAAATTACAAAATTATTCCCATATATTTTATTCAGCTCTTATCTTCCCCAAGATCATTCTTATATAATTGAATATAAGAAGTAAAAGCAAATAAAATTTTGATATTTAATAAAGTTTTCCAAATTTATTTATTTCCATCTAGAATGCCATTTTAATTAGGAAATTATAACCAATAAAATTTTCTAAATTCATCTTAAAATTAATTAAGATAATTTTAAATCATATTTTAGTTTAAATTCCATGTAATCTCGACCAGGGTTGTTACAATTCAGTTCATCACACACCACATATTTTCAAATCACTTATCTCTATAGATTTGTCACCGCATATTATTATTGTTGTTGTTGTTACTACTTTCCATTCTCAAAACAATTTACTCTTTTCATATCAAAGTATCATTATAATGTTTTCATAATATTATACTCTTTTATGAATATCGTTTTAACTGATCTCTAAACATTTTTTTCTCAAAATATTATTTATAATATTTCTCAAAGCATTTCTCTCTTTCCAGAATATTGTATATTTTTTTTTCCAAAACATAGTATTCTTTTCCAAAATATTGGGTTATTTTTCTAAATATTATATCAAAACGTTTCATCCTCGTGTTTAGAAATCCCTTTCAATACATTGGCTAGGTGCATAAATCAGAATTCTTAATGCACAAAACGGACAAATTACCATGAGTTAAACATTAGATAATAAATTATTAATTTTTCCTAAATATTTTATAAAAAATAATATTTTTCATGTATCAAAATCATTTGCTTTCTTTTATTATAAAATATACGTAAACATTTATAAACATAATCAATTATTCACTCATCAATAAAATACGAGCATAACATCCATCGATCATCCAGTCATATCAACAATCAAGCATTCACTTATTATATTCACTTGATATCTTAGTTATATATATACACACACACATTATTATTTTCTTTTATAAAATCATTTTCCTTAATTCTCTTGTGGTTTTGGAAAAATAGATGGCTCCAAATATTTTGGCTTCATCCAAACTTTTATAGGATCACAGCTTTGAGTGAATACTCATACTCAACCCCACGCTCTAGACTGAGCTTAGATAGTTACATTTATTTATTTATTAGTACAACATTACACACATCAATTAATAAGTAAATCAACGATTACAGTGGAAAGCTACCTACCAATTTCTACTGTTCAACTCTGATCACCAATGGATCGAGCTACTCTATTCAAATCCACACAGAGGTCGAATCCACTTCATCTATGTCGACATTACTGCTCTAACCAACTATTTCCACTTTAATAATTTCCATTGAACACACATCTCGTCTCACTTGGAGATAAATGCATAAAAAGAGATAGAAGTATAGATATAATATAGTAGGAAAATAACAAGTACGTCCCCAGGTGATTACCCCAGCGATCATCATATATTCCTACTATTACCCAAATATATAGTAACCTACCACACACCCATGGGGACCGGGACTATAAGTCTTGTGATGCCCCACCTCTATGCTTACGCTAGCCAAGGACACTACGGAGTAATGCCATCAATTAGCGCGAAGAATAAGGCTGTTGAGGAGCGACCATCCATGTAATTGCCTTGTGCGAGTACCGATATGTGAGATAGTAAACCATTCATTTCGTTTCAAGAGGAAATCCGACATACCGATGCAAACTCAAAGCTACCACACGGTGGCTAATTGGACCTCAGAAACAAATATAGAAATAAACATAACATAAATCAGTCACAGATGTTCATATCTCAAAGGCAGAAACAGATATGAATATAACACATAAAAGTGTACATCAGAGTAGTGGTCAAACAAGATCCACAATATCATAAAAGAATAGTTACAAGTACTAGACAAAAGAATAAGTATACATCAAGGAGTCTATATCTCAGATGTATAACAACAAAAACTAAAATGTAATGTAGTTAGGCAAAAGTCAGAAGATGATCCCAGATAAGGAGTCAAGCTGAAGCACCTGTAACATCTCGGTCTGACCCGAGTATTATTTAATAAGAAAATAATAAACGGATCAGTCTAGCTATAAATATCAGATAAAGGAATGAGATATAAGCTGAGATATAATAAGGATGTATGATAACAATAATGTCATACCAGGACAAGTATGATTTAAACAACAACAAAATCATAAAATATCTCAAGAATCTCAAAACACCAAAAAGAATATCATATTCTTTATTTTATTCACCAAACTACAAATATTGACAAACATATTAATGCCAATCGCAAAAGTTGGTGAAACACAAATTCTAGAAACCATCATATAGAAATCCAGAAATCACAAAGGGGGAGGCCTATCACAAACGGGAGCATGAAAACTCACCAACACATGTATCACAAACAGAACACTATTCCATGGTTGCTAACCATAAATTTTGAGCCGAAGCTCCACAAACGGTCCGAAGACCACGGGTCGCTACCCCGCCAAATTGAACCGAAGTTCCACAAAACGGGGTTTAGTCTCCCTCACAGACAAATAGACATCGCACATCGCTAGTCTAAGTCACAAAATGATCATCATCGATCAATAAAAAGTGTGAATTACACTAAGCTAGTAAATATAAGAGTTTAGCTTCATGTCCCATAACCACTAGCTTAACTTAAATATTTACGAACAAATTGTAGATTTCCACTCGAAAATTGTCACAGGATTTTCAATCGAACAAGTCCATAAATTAACCGACGAAGTAAATGCAAGCGTTTCATACCACTTGTTTTGCTAAGCCGTTTAATTTGATTTTCTCGAACGAATGAGGTAAAGGTTCGTATATACTGGTAGATTAGAAAACTGTTTTATAAACGAACTTTGTATTAAAAATAGAGTTGAAATCGTCTTTGTAAAAGTGTTTGGATATTTACTACTAGTATAGAAACCTTTGTATTTAAAAGTGACAAATCACAAAATGATTGTAGAAACTATCAACCATCTAAAATTCACATACGAAGACGTGAATCAAACCCAGAGAAATCGATTCCGAATCCATCAAAAATGGATAGCCACAAAAATCCCGAAAGAGAAGTCATCAGAGAAGATAATAAACGACAACGACAAATCGGAAATTGTTGGAAATAACATACTCCAGACGTCTGCGGTATATACTCAGGCGTCTGCAGTAAGTTTCAGGAAGTTCCCTGAAGCAAACTCCAGACGTCTGAGCTTTCCTGCAGACGTCTGGTGACGAACATTTTTCATGTTCTGGTTCAGGAGCAATAGCCCCCCTTTGGGGCAAGTTCGATACACGACGGAAGTGACGAATTGAGCAACTTCGACTGAGGATTTACGCCACTCGACAACCCAGCCTTGTATGGCCTTCCGAAACGCTCCACTAACGTGTTCAAACATCAAAGGTTGGATTTTAAGCAAATTGGACCCCAAAAACCAAAAATTTAACAATTCACCAATTCAATCCAAATCAAAAGCAAATGGACATGAATTAGTGTTAGGAATTCATACCCAACAACAACAATATCTATAGAAATAGATGTGAGTTCAAAAACTCAAACCCAAAACGATGAAGGAGAAGCTCGAAAGCAAAAGGGTGATCAACTACACTTCAACTCCAACCCTAGAAGCTTGAATCTAAGCTCAAAGGAAGAACATTTCCAAAGTTAGGTTTAGGAAATTTCTGAAATTAAAGAGAGATTGAGTTGGAGAAGAAGATGGAGATACTTACCAAAGCTTCTCTTTTAATTTGGAGCAAGAATTTGTATTTGCTAAAGAAACTAGGGTTTAGGATTTTAATTTCCCATCTCCACCACCATTTTTGCTAAATCTTAAGTTGTAGGAAATATTATGAAGTAAGGAAGAGGAGTGGAGTGGAGTTGGTTGATATGTTTGGTAAATGGGCTGAACCCCAAACCCAAAACCCTAAGTGAAAAGGTCGAAATTGTAGCTAGCTCCAAACATATCAATGTTTATACTTAAAAAAGTCGCAAACGCCGTTTTGGACTCAATGGAAGTAGTCCCGAGTTCCAATTCGACTGTTTGCAAAAAGTAGCTTTTCGGACTTTAATCCGATTAACGATTCTATATTTAAATAAAATATTCAAATATTCAATCGTAATATGCGGGTTGTTACAAGTCTCATCTAAGGACAAGAGTCATGTCTCCTATACTCTGTATTGTTCAGAACCTTCTTTGATACCAACTGAAACACCCTACATCTAAACCCATACAACCAAAGAGTATTATTAGGTAATACTATCTGATAATACAGAGAATGAGGTGATATTGGGCTGTCATATGTGAATATTCCCTTAGGCTGACACTGGTATGCATTTTAAAATCATATAAATACCTCTTTTGTATATATCCAGTATCGGCACAAAGCAATAAACACATGTGTTTCAAAAGTAGGAAAATACATAATATAAAGTAAATAATAGAGAACACGGAGTCAATAAATGCAGCGATAATATATAATAGGGAATACACATAAGTCTCAATGGGTCAATATAAAAGAATCAATGCCTACTATCATCAAAAGTATACATAGCATGTCAAATATACACATCTCAACAATACATGTACATGTAGCTGTAAATACAGTAAATGATACTCAACTATATAGTATATAACCGTCCTCCTCTATGCTCAACAATCAAAAGTTGGTCACTTCATCCGTGAACCTGTAATGTCTTGGACAGACCCGAGTATTATATAAATAATACACGGGTCAGACCGTGTTTAGAATGTGGATGAAAATATATAGTAAAAACGGGCTTGGTATAATCCAGTGTAACTCATAGTGATATATGAACAACCTAAGTATAACATCACATTTCTAATCATGCATATATCTTCACCCATAACAATCCAACGTCGAGTAACACATGAAATGGCATATAATCTAGTGGGTGAAGCAGCATACAACTCAACATAACAACACATAAATATCATCCAGTACTACACGGCATGCATTCAGCAAAGCAAAGATTATCTCTTAGATAATCATAAAATAAACATACTAGGGATCTGTCATACTCAACATACAAAGCAACTAACAATAAAGCATCCAGGTCAAACACAAGTAAGGCATGCACTAAGTAGCCTAGTTATCTCTCAAATAATCATTTATTAAGTATGGGTTCACACTAATTCATGAACTCTCAGTCTCATAAATCCACACATTGGTTCTCAACCACACACAATAATAATAGTGCAATAGAGGTGTAATCTAAGTATCGTATTTACACTATAACCAGATAGGAGACTGATAGATCTTAGGTCGTTCTAACAGCCTTCCTTACATGCTCTTAATACTTCTCCTATAGTCGTTAGTTACCTCGACGACCATTGTGACCCAATATCCATCGGGTGCAAGTCTATGCTATGCAATGGTCACAACCCTGCAAGTGCCCCCTATTGGTAATATACTGTTGTCCTATGTGACATTAGGGCACTGGCTCTCAGCCATACACATCAAAAAGTATGCCACAGATTCAGGAAGTGACCTCGCAAATAGGCTTCTAGGATAGATACTAGCCTAATCTGGTTTTACTCCTCGCCAAATAAGAGGAGTATACTACTCAATCGATAAATATACATATGACTCTCAGCCTACCAACTTTCTACTAGCCAGCCACCTCTATGTAATAATCTCATATAATACCTTGTACTTTCATATATAAGTGACATTTACTCAAAAAAAGCAATTGACAAAAATATCAACCCAGGCTTCCCCTACCACCTGTTGTTACTCGCATGTTTACTCAATACTCATAAATTGCACTCAACATCACACAATTATTCTATACAATGATTCAAAGGAGTAATCGGAAAAATATTACCGAATGTCCTATAACGCTTAGTATTACTTATCCATTTAGTCAAAATTCTAACAATATAGAATTCCAAAAAAATCACACTTTATTTATTAATTCAGAAGGATTCTATAAGAAAATAGCCATTTCAAAATCTTCAATTTAATTTAGAAAAGAGCAATACTAATTTCCAAAGAGGTTTAAATATTCTTTTTAAAAACTTTATTTAGAAACCCTTTATATAATTACTAGGAAATCTAGATTTTAAACATTCATTCAATTTCAAAATTGTTAAACTCCTTTAAAAAATAATCCATAGACTCTAAAATTCTTCTTTGATAATTTTAAAATGACAGCAACAAATAAGTTTTATAATTTATATCGTCGTTTAAACAACAAATTTAAATAATTCCACATTTCTAACAAGGATTTTCAATTAAATTAATTTCCCAAAACCATAATATGAAATTCAACAACCAATGTGTTTAAGACAAACATTTACCCTTCAATTCCATTTAAAACTATTATTGTTGAGAAGTACTTCATCAAACCATAATTCTATCTTATATAATACCTTCCTAAAATAATTCAGTTCCTTCAATATAAAATTAATTAAACACAAAAATATATTAATTTCTAAAATTCACTTAATAATATATACCGTAAACGATAATTTCCATTCACTAAATAAATTTGCATTCAACTTATTATTACTTTAAAATAATATTTTTTGAATTTCCAATTTATTAAATTCAAATAAAATTAACTCTCACTTAAAATTTTAAATTTTAAACTTTACTCTGGTTATCCTTTAAATATTTTTATAATCATCGAAAATAAAAAAAATTATTCAAAAATTCACTTATTTAATCAAATCCCAAAAATACCATTTCCAAATAATTTATTTTTACACAACTCTCAAAATTATTCCATTTTTATATTTTCTATTGATAATAACATTTTCAATATTAAATGTATATATAAAACTCATTCCAAAATCACTATTTATATCCAAAATATTTTACTTCAAATTCCAATTCTTTATTCCCTTTCGATCAATTTCATGAGTCATTCTGACTATATGCAAACACTTATTTGTCATACAAACAACATATAATGTGTATACTCAACAATCAACAAATGTTCTTATCACAACAATGATCAGTCAATGATTTGTAACACAATCACAACCAATTCAATCCAAATTAACCAAGAATTCATTACCGACAATCAACGAAAGTAAAAGAAAATGGGATCCAGACTATAATTATGAGCTATAAAAATAACTCACTGAATTGATGTGCTCACACCTAGCACAGCCTCCATGTCCATATGCATTCTCTACCTCAGGCCATCGCTAGCCCTTGCTTCACACTGCCCTCCTTCCGAAACCATGCACAACCTCGCACTTTGCCAACTTCACCATGTCAGGTTGCGTATCATCAATCGTGTCGTACCAACATCATGCATTCATTTAAGTTTCCTTCAGCCTCCTGCCATTGCCAATATATGCCTCCAGGTTGCGCATTCAACCTATAGTTAGCTGTCGGTGGCAGCTTCTCCCCTCGTATCGTCATCGATGTATGATGTACATTCTTTTTTTAGATCGCATATTCTTTTTTTTCCTGGTGCGTTTTTATTTTCATAGGGATGTTAAGGCATGGCTTTTTGAGAAAGGAAGATAACGGCTCTGGTTTTTGGGTAATGGGTAGAGAAGAATGGTCTAGAAGAGTTGAGACGGTTAAGGGATGTGCTAGACAATTATTATTTGCAAATAAACCCTTATGCAATTTTTTTTTATTTTAACTCTTTTATTTACATATAATCTTCATTATATTCACATATATAAATATTCTATCAAATATTTATGAATAAATTTTCAATTTAATTGAAATAGCTACTTATAAAGATATTTTCTTGATTATACAAAATATTTAAATTCACTAATTATTATCCTTATGGATTTACTCATTTTACTGATATCAAAAATAATTTCTTATCATCTGTTTCAATTATATAACAATTATTTTCACTATAAACATATTTATATTTATTGTAAATATTTCATTCGAGCTTAACACTGTTATTATTTTGGAACAAATTATTCACTAATTCAAATTATTAAAACAAACTCCTTTATCGAATAATTTTAACCTAATAAAATATATTTTCAATTAAAAATAATTTATTTCAAAAGCGTTGAAGGCTGGGTATTTACAATTATGCTTATGATATCACTTCTCCAAATATTTAACAAGTTTGATACTCAAAGTATCACCTCCTTAATTATCCAAACATTCCATCCTATATTCTATAATGTACAACCAAGTAAGCATCTGTAACACCCCGTAAATTCGGTGTTAGTTATTTAATTAGTTAAATAGGATCCAAAAATAGAACTTGTACAAACGATGGAATTTCACCATAAACCAGCACCATTGTGTTTATGGTAAAATTTTGAGAAACTTTCATATTTTGATTTTTGCGATCGAAGTCCAAACGAAGGAGTTACAGATGAAAAATGAATTCAGAACGGAAATAATTAGATTATAAAAATTAATGTTTCTATATTAATAACCGAGACCCGCCAATCGACCCTCTTTATTGGGTAGGTCGACATGAAGCGGTCGACTCCTATAGAGGGAGTGGTCGACCGGTCCTAGCAGTGGCGGCTTGTTTTGGCCAAAAGAGTTTGGATTTTATATATTTTAATCTAAGGCCGTGGTTGATTCGAGTGCCTATAAATTCAGATCTAACCCTCACTTCTCTTCTCACATTTTTCTAAAAGTAGCAGCAAAGCTCTGCCATTTTCTTTTCTCCATTATTTTCTAAATCATAAAATATAATATTTATATTTGTATATATACAAATTGGAGACGAATAGATATCAAATAAGAGAAGAAGGGAGCGAATCAACACTACGCGATAACGAGGTAATATATATCTCTATATTTGTATTTATATATCTATATTTCCCTTCAACCCCAATTCTCTCCTCAAATATGTAATTCTAACATATGTATATACCGTTTTTATACATATTTCTTTGAATAAGAAGGAAATGGAGTTGAATTAGAGGCTTTACTTCAAATATGGTGATTTAGAATGCTTTTAAAAGGTCAGTGAGAGATTTATATATTTTTTATGATTTTGAATCTATTCCATTGGTATACATTTCATTTTATGCTTAAATGAGTATATGTGAATTGTAGGCTAAAATTGAATGTATTAAACATTGTTTGCATATTCTTAGGAGATCTGATAGGAATTATTGTTACACCCTATACAGAAAATCAGTCCATAAGTTGTAGATATGAATATTGATTAGATATGAAATTTAGTCCAGATTTGAAAATGGGTTGTAGATTATTAGTATGATTTTTGGTTATTATCCTAATTATGTTGAATTGGAAATTTTCCGTAATTTAATTTGTGGAAAGAGCGTCCGTTGGGTTATTATAAATTTGTTTTTGCCTCCAAATTGCATATAAAATGCAGCGTTTGATTTAACAAGCAATATATACAAATGAAAAGGAAGAGATGTATAAAGTATAGATTTATTCTCTGTAGTTTACAATGTCGATTCCAAATAAAAAGAAATGGATCATTTCTTGTAATTTCAAATGGAGTAAATCTTTCCATTTATTATCTTTTTTTTAAACTCATTTATAGAAATCATAACGGAAAATCTTCCTAAGAAATCTATTTCAGCAAATTAGAAAGAATATTCTAGTTAAAGATTTGTGACTAGAATATATTTGGTAGGAGTAGGTAGTTTATACGTATTTATTGCGTTAATAAATAAGAATAAAACTTAACTTTAATTTACACATAACGCTCGCTTAGAATAAGTTATTTATAGGAAGAATCAAAAAGCGAACAGGAGGAATAGGAAAGGAATTAGGAAAGATTGTAACCCCTAGTTAATAGGCAATAAACGTGAATTGAATTAGGGGTTACAAATAGTTAATATGGTATAAAAAGGTAATAACTCCTATTAATGGTCAATAAATGAGGAATGGATTTAGGAGTTACAATTAATAGAGGCAAACAGATTTATAGGACTGATAAATATGGAAGATAAGATAACTATGGAATATTTATAAAAGGTTACTAATTGGAAATTAGTAAATATACATAAATGTCTTAGGAAATGTCCATTAGGATGATATTCTTTTATCATTGACATATTGACATTTATAAAAGGATTAAATAAAGGGGATTTATGGGTAATTGAATATTTAAGGTAAATTATCTAGCCTTATATAAATAAAAGGAGATTAGTAAGCTAAGTCCAATTTGCAAATTAGGTTGATATGCTTAGTAATAATAAAGCCTAGGTTAATATGGCTTAAATTTGTAAAGCTTAGAATAATTAATTGGACTTAGTAGGTTGGGATGCGAAGCCATTAGAGTTACATAATGGAAGTCTGCCCTTTACTTTGTGGCTTCTAGTAGTTGTGTACACTTCCTATTGATGTAAGACATCTTTAACAGTATGATCCATATGATAATTTATTAGGTTGGAAGATTGGAATGCAAGGTCAGTAGAGTTACACAATAGAAGTCTGTCGTTCACTCATAGGCTACCGGCAGTTGTGTACACTTAGTACTGATGTGAGATATCACCAGTCATAGGACCCATGGGAAATGGTTATATGAACCATAGGATTTTCTTAGGGATTCAAGGTATTAAGTGGTTGTTTGAGGGTCCACCTCTTTACTAATTAAAAAGTATATTTTAATAGTCCGAATTAACGGTTAGGAGCGGTAGTGGATACTTTTGGAAGGGTCTGCTTCGGGTTTGAGGTCTAATTGACTGATCCAAGGTCCGTCTCTTTTCTATAAAGAAGTATTAAGTGTCCCATTAAGATTCCAATCGATGTCAGCTTGATAGTACTAATAAGGTGTCCACATTGGGGTTAAGTATTAAATGATAAAGGCCTACCTAGAATATGGGTATTAAATGGTCAGGGGTTTGCCTAGTCCTTATTAATAAGGTATTAAGTGGCTTGGGTACTGTCCTCACATGGCTAAGGCTTTAATGACGATAGATGCTTTTGTAGTATGACTATTGTATATATTAAGGCCATAAATAGTGGTCAAAGGCCTCTGTAGCTAGGACCAATGGACCAATGATGTCAATGCTAGGATTTCGCTTCATATTTGGAAGTATAAAGTGGTTGATAGACTTACATCAGTATATTGTACCTTGGGAAGGTTAGGTAGGTGAATCATGCTAGGTAGGAATATCGTGTGTGCAATATTAGGTTAATTTGGTTAACTTTAAAATAGTAGACATAACTATTAAATGGAAAACAATCGGTATAAATTTATGTTATGGACACTGTATAGATTTTCCAATCACCGGAACGTTGTACCGACCCCCTCTCGTTAAAACCCACATGATAGATTTAGAGGAACGGGTCATTAGAGCTAGACATGATTGGTTGTTGGAGAAGTTTTTTATCTCTCATGCTCGATGCTGATGTGGCAATCTGATATCCATGGAATACCATTAGTTCCAAGGTAGTAGCCACAGTCTGTATTTATATTCTGTTATTGCTTCTACTGGGAGTTTAGATTTTTATCAATCTTTGATAATGCTCATGCTTATTTGCAGGTACCAAATCTAATGAACTATGCTTTGATGTACTTGGGTTTCGATTTTTGTTGAAATTTAGGTAAAGTGCGGACTGTCACATTTGGTATCAGAGCCTAGGTTAGTCGATCAGAGGAATTAGGATAAGAGAACGTATTTGTACTTCTTATCTATTTTTTAACCCTCGACTCTAAGAATCCTGACCATAGAAATACTTGTAGTTCTACTCTAGAGGAATGGGCAAAGCAACTATGGGTTGGAAATATCTTAGAGTAAAGGTTTTCATGCCGACTTTGAATTACCCAATGGAGTGTGAGCGATACGTAAGGTGCTGATGGAGGAGTGCATGAGTATGACATATGGCAGAATCCTGAAGGATGATGGGTGTTCGGCTTGATGGTTGAGATACTAGCTACGTTGTGACTTTTGGTTCTTTATGAAGACTTGTAGTCGAAGATACACAATTATTCCACATAAATGGGAATTATAGTTCTGTATGTTGCAAACTTCCGAAAACCAGTTTTGGCAGGGGAATGTCCACTAACCATCTTTTGATGGCAAACCGTATTTTTATTCAAAAATTCTTTAGTCTAAACCCATGAGAGAATTTTGATAAAATATATTTTGGAAATGCCTTTGATTTTGCAAAATGGGTTTTCAAAGGATTTATTTTCTAGGGATTTGTTTTGGAAATTTTGTTTTGGGAAGTTTTGAAATTTTAATTTTCAAGACATAAGTATACCACTAAGTTGGTTGTGTCAAGAAATTTTAGTTTATAAAGGAGTAGGTTTTGAAATCGTTAAATATATATATATATATATATATATATATATATATATATATATATATATATATTTGTGTGTGTGTGTGTATCAATAAATGTTTGATTTTGGTTTTTGGCAAGAAAATAGTTTTTTGATTAGAAAATGAGTTTCAAAGGTTGAATATTTAGCCCAATGATTTTCCTATTTATAGAAATCGAAGTTTTTTTTAAAAAAATTTCTCTCTTTTAAGGGACAAATAAAATAGGAATGACATTTAATTTTACGGGGTACATAGTTAGAAGTGTTGTTGTACCCGCCAGCTGTTGGAAGAAATATTTCGCATGAAGTATGTGGGGAATAGTAGTTGGAATATTATCGGGTTTTTGGAATTGTTGTTGGTTGAAGCAGTATAAGTCTGAAGTACTACGGATTAGCGGAGGAATGATTCGGAAAGCCAGACGGTAAGCTTGGACACCATCGTGAAGAGGGCAGGGATTTTCGGATCGTGTTGAGGTGAAGGAGATGGTGCAAAACTATTATCGTTATTATTATTATTATTATTATTAACGTTAAAATTAACCCGACCCAAAAGGGTCCTAGTCTAAGTCATACAGAAAAACAGCCTAGGGTTCAACACCTAGCTGTTGACCTGCAGCGGTCAACCAGTAGACCTGCAGGGGTCGACCAATATATGGGTTTTAGCCCATCCTAAACCTGGAATGTGACTATAAAGTCGTGTCCAAATTTTCCCAACCCCACTCGAGCTCCCCTCTCTCCATTTTAGCCGAACCCAAAAAAAGCTTCACCTCCTCCTCTTCTATATCAACTCCTGCTTCCACCATCCCACCTCCAGGCTACACTATTTATCCCCCTTGCGTCCTCCTTGTGCCAATTTTCGGACGTTAGATCTTGCCTACATCCACTTCAGATCTAAACCCAATTTCTCCACTTCTTAGCCCATGACACCTCCCCGCACTACTGGTTCCTCCTTGCGCCACCCTGGCGTCACTCCTTAAGAGATCAGGCGGTTGGACCAGAATGACCAAAAGATCTCCACCTTTCTCAGCTTCGCCAGTTTCAAATTCCTTAAGGGGCGATCGGTGGATTTTGGATACTTCGCTGCTATTGGGCTAGAAGCGCTATTCGAGGTGGTAGGACTTGCAATAATCCTACGCTTCGAGACTTTTGAGCAGGAATGCTACCAACACTGCACGTAACACCCCATATTTTTATAACATTATTTAGGATATTCTGTTGGCTAAATAAAATAAAATAATGTGAAGATAAATAGGTTGAGATTTGATTAAACTATGGGTAGCCGTGCCATGTTAATGTGCAAATTAAAATGAGATAACATAAACTAATGTGTTGGGAAATGAGTAAGAGCAATATGGGAAATATGAGAGGCTTATACCCTAAACCCTTAGGAAATGAAACCTATGTTCATTTCATTTTAACAAACTAAAAACGTCTAAGGTCGGCCACCACTTTTATTCTCAAGGAAGATAAAGCTAGGATCTAAGAGGAAGAAGTTAATCAACATATTCAACATCAAATCTCACATCTTTTAATCTCAAAGTTAAGGTGAATAATTATTTCATCCCATTTTCTTATAGTTTTTGGTTTTAAGATTAGATCCGAAATGTTTTTGCAAGTATATGCCATGTTTTGATGATTAAAATTATATATTTGTTTGTTGGTGAATTATGCATGTTCATATTAGTATTTATGAAATGTTTGATATGAAAACCATATCAAATGACATCCAAATGCCTTGAAAATATAAATATATGACAGAAATGATATTCTAGAGATGGGTTCCAATTTTCTTAATTTTCTTAATTTATGTGGATTTTATATTAATTTTCTAGTGAAGAAAATGGTTTGTTGGGTTATAAATTATTTACGGCTAAATAAATAAGTATTTGGATTTGAAATTTTTATATATTAGAAAACATATTAAAATAGATTTTCTAGAATTTTTTCCAGATTTTTCCTAACTATTTTGATGAATATATAAAATTATTTAAGGTATGGGACTTAAATGTTTTATATATTTAATTAAGGAGAAGGGGCATTTTATAAAATAAAATTATTAAATTCTAAAATTAGTGGCAGCACTTTTTTGAAATGTATTTATAAACCAATGAGAACTTGACAAACAAAGGCAGGTTAGTTGAAAAGTTGTCGTTTTAAGTTAAAAACAAGAAAATCATGCTTTTAGCATGTTTCAGCAATTTTAGGCATCAAAACATCCGACCTAGACCTTCCGACAAAGTCGAAAGGTTATAACCTTCAACAAGGTCAAAGTTCCATGCATATGGTATCAAGTCACTTGGTACGTAATGAATTGAACAAGGTCGAAGGGTACTTTGTCGAAAGGTTGGTTGCCAAAGAGGTTGGGGTATGTTTGTTTTATAAACCAAAAGCTTACACCTGCTTGCTTTCGAAAAGGAGCTTTCGACCTAGTTGCTTTCGACTAGGTCAATTATTTAAAACAAAGGTTTTAAACCTTTCGACAAAGTCTAAAGGTTATTGCTGCTTTATCATTGTTTTGTTTTGAACCTTCCGACAAAGTCAAAAGGTTTACCTATTTCTAAAACCAGCCTGTTCTCAATGCTTTCGAAAGGTATCGAAGCTTTCGACTTAGATGTTTTACCTGACTTTTTTAATTGAAGTATAACCCAAAGCTTTTGAAGGAGTTGTTTTAAAGGTAAGGAACTATTGTTTTAAATGATGTATTTTAAAGCTTTCGACAAAGTCGAAAGGTAGCTTCCAATGAAGTCGAAAGGTTTTAAAAGAAGATTTTCCACCCGTTTTAAATTGAACCCAACAAACTTTCGAAAGGTTTATGTTTTAAAAGTTTGAATTGTTTCGAAAGGTTTTAGTTCAATGGTTTTGAAAGGTTTGAGTTCAATGAATTCGAAAGGTTTTAGTTTTAAAAGGTTGAATGCTTTCGAAAGGTTTTAGTTCAATGGTTTCGAAAGGTTTGAGTTCAATGAATTCGAAAGGTTTTAGTTCAATGGTTTCAAAAGGTTTGAGTTCAATGGTTTCGAAAGGTTTTAGTTCAATGGTTTCAAAAGGTTTAAGGTCAATGATTTCGAAAGGTTTTAGTTCAATAGATTCGAAAGGTTTGAGTTCAATGATTTCGAAAGGTTTTAGTTCAATGGTTTCGAAAGGTTTGAGTTCAATGATTTTGAAAGGTTTTAGTTCAATTGTTTCAAAAGGTTTGGGTTCGATGATTTCGAAAGGTTTTCTTTGAATGGTTTCAGAAGGTTTAAATAGAAGGTTTTCTATGGCAATGTTTTAAGTTGTTTCTAAAGTAGGATGTCTAAAGATTTATTGCTTTCGAAAGGAATGATTTCAATAGTTTCGAAAGGTTTAATTTTTGGTTTCGAAAGGTTATGTTTTGGCCTTTTGGCTCAAAAAATTAAAGGGTTTCACTTGGTTTTGAAAGAGATGTTTTCAAAGGTTTAGAAAGAGGTACATTCAAATGTTTAAATGTTATCATCAACTAAGGTTTGAGTAAAGAAGATATATATAACATGGTAATGTGATTTTGTGTAAAGCATAAAGATTATATGTTTTCCTTGTTTGAGTTTGATTTAAAGGTTTTAAATCATTTTGAAAATGTTTTCAAGGAAAATTATGGGAGGGGATCCTTAAGTGAAAATGACCCTGATATTAGAATACCAGATGGGACTGGTATAGGGTCGCCGCCTATACATTAGCTATTAGCCCCAGCTAATTGTTGTCCAAAAATTCCAATGTGTAGGGCTTGGTCATAGGTAGACTAAAATTATGATTACACACTGATGGGAATATATGCTTGTATACAGATAGGTTATTGGTGAGCCCGAAAAACCATTAGGATTAGGAAGACCCGGGAGATGATTAAGTTAGGGACAGACCGTCCAGAAGTGAAGTATTTAACAGATAGTTAAGGATAGATAGTCCAGAAGATGAATAGCTAACATGTGTTAGATTAGTTTTGATTATATTATCTGGTAGGCCCGAGTCAGCCAAAGGTTAAAAGTTATCCAAACAAAACTTATGTGTTTGAACAGATAGTTCATTATTACTTGATATTTATGTATGTTTACATAATGATGCTTTATAGTATTTAACCAGTTTTGGTGCAGGGAAAAGGTTTTGTAAAATATATTTTAAAAGGATGTTAGTGAGGGGAAACCCGTTTCGCTAAGTGGCGTGGTCTCACTTAAAATATTAAACCGGGATGTATAGTATTATTCACACCAGGCTTTATGTCTGACTCGAAGTTTATGTTTTCCCCTTAAACTCTCGGGCGATCAAAATTAATTTGAGTAGGCTGAGGGCTTCAGACCTTTTTAGGTTTTAGTAGGATGACGAATAAGGATACCAGGGGCTTGCAGGAGGCAAACGAATAGCTATTTAGGAGTTGCAGTTCTTGTTTTATATTTTGATGTGTTTCCGTTGTGTTTTGTATTAATTATATTGTGACTCTATGACTCTGATCATCCAAGGGGGTATCTTCTTGTAACGACCCGTAAATTTTAGTAATTTCAATCAATTTAATTACTTGAATTTTTGTGAAATTTTAAATAATAATATTTGAAATAAAAATTTAATATTTGGAATACGTCTAATTAAATATAACAACCGGTAAATTTTCATCGATTAATATGGAAGTTTATTTTTCTAGTGTAATTTTATTTCAATTTAGATCAGTTAATATTTGATGATAATAAAATGTTTTCCAAACCTAAATATTTTTCTATAGAAAATTTGTAAATCATCTTCTGAGTGAGACGTCATATTTCGTTTCTCCAAATTTAAACTTCTATTGCTCCGTTAATCTTATTTCTTACATTTTAGCAGCATTTTCGGTAACGATATCGACTTTTTACAGGATGATCGTACCATTGATATCTTTATACCGTTTTGATCATCTAGTTGTGCTGATCTCCACAGTATATTCTTTTGTGTGTTTCGGCGTCCGATACGCAATGGAATCTGCAAAACGACTAATAGTACCGGTGGTGTGTTCGAGCCTTTTGGCTTACTTTGCCCTTCATTGTCCTCGATATAATTCCAATGGTCACTGCATTTAATATTTATAGAAATCATCAGTTGTGACCTTTCTGTTCATAACATTTCAATATTTCCAATATATTCTGCTTGTTGCTTTTAATAAAAGAAATATATACTTTTGCACTGGTTATCTCTTAGAAACCCACTCGTCACTTCTGTTCATCCTCCCCTCTTCTCCAACTCCTTTCCTTGCTCTTCTTTTGTTTGGTTGTGGTTTGAAAAAAAGGGTGATTTTAAATTTGTTTTCAAATAGGCCTGCTCGTGTATCTTCTCTTTCCCCTATTTTCTCCACCTAAGCATCTCGACCTTCACCTTCTTAGCCACATCGACCACCGCATGCTCACCCGAGCAGCCGAACAAGCTCCCCACCGCCACAACCTTCACCTCGACCTGTCTCCAGCTCGCCATCGAAACGCCAAACCTTCGCCCTCCACCTGACATGACCGAGCCACCACCCACTTTTGCTCCTCTTTCTCCATTGCCGAGTTCCACCATGTTGCCGAAGGCAAAACCCCACCGCATCTCAACAGTTGCTCCGAGCTCTCCCTCCTTTAGTTGAGTGGTTCACACATATACATGTATATAGGTTAGTTTTATAAAACTTATATATATGTTGTTCAATTCATATATATATATATATGTGTGTGTGTGTGTGTGTTCTTGTTTGCAGACTTTCTAATAGGTTGGAGCCTATATATATTTTTAGCTTATATAGATTTTGTAATAAAGTTAGTTATATACCAATTTTAAACATGTACGTTTTGAAGACTAAGTAATTGATTCCAAACATTGTTATATATAAAATTTTGCTGCATAGATATATAAATATATATGAGTCTAGAATATATAAATTATGACAGCCTCTATATGTATATTGGTTTGTATAACCAATATAGTTTGCATATATAACAACCTGCAATTTGTACATATAGTTGTAATTTCATATTTGTAAGTGTTTGCATGTTTTTTTTTCAGTATTATATTGTATACTTTGTTATAGATATGTTATGATTATATATATTATATAATATTTTATAATATGGTTAATGATATATTTTTATGTTGTGTAAATATTAAAGCTTTGCCTGCTCATGTATATGGCCGTGTACCTATATGTCTCCAGATTTGTGCTTTGTTATATTTGAGGAAAATAAAAAGTATCATTTCAGATTTATATGGGATTTGGTATTCGATATACATTATATGTTAAGAAATAATGTTAGTTTATTCTTGTTTCGAAAAATTTATATGTATGTTCAAAAATATATATATATATATATATATAAAAAAAGGGTTTACATATATTATATATATACATGAGTTACGGTTTTGTATATTTCATTATATATATAGTATGATTCATTTAAGAGTAAACATAATAATAAGTAAGTTTGTATTGTTATGATAAACATTGATATATGTTATATATCGGTTATAGACATAAATTTTATTTGTGTTTGGTTTTCAAGATATATAGGTTTGTTGTTGCTATATATATATATATATTAAAGATTCTATTTTACAAAAGTGTATTATGAGTCTTGTTTAAAATAGATGTGTACAAAAGATATTTGTTTTAATATATAAAGGCTACTTATACTATATTATATTATATTATATTATATTATATTGCACTTTGAGTTAGTACACGTATGATATTAGAATGGTAGTATATTTGTTTGTATATACGTGTGTAGTATATTGTTTTATTTGAAAGGTAGTTAATCTTGGTTTTAGGAATGATTCTTGCACTGTATTGTATATTAGTTATATGTTTGGTTTTAATATATGTGTTTAATTTGAAATAATGATTTTGAAAGATATATATATATATATTATTATGTTTGAAATTTGAAAATGGTTTTTATATATAGTCATATATATATAGATTTACTTAAACCATTTATCTTCATCAATCCAGTCCTGATTTGATTTCGTCAATTTCAAGCTTTCAGCTCTGTTTGTCGATTCGTGCCAATCTAGCATTGTTTTGGAATTCGTGCTTGGATTCGTAACTCATCTCATTCTCGTTCATCTCTAGCCTCGAAAGGTGAGCAATCACTCACGATTAATGTTCTTTTATTTATTAAATTTAATTGCAACTGAAACGTCAATTGAAATATGCTGCTGTTAGTTATTTACATTGCTATATATATGTTGTTATCTGTATTTGTTCACCTATGACATCTGACACCATTATCTATTATTTATATTGATGATACATGTCTGTTATATTATTATCATATCTGTTATCACTCTACAAGTTCCCTGTTAGTATAGAATTCACTATGGGTTGAAATGATACATACCCGAACGATCTGTAGAATAGGAGAAAATCGTTATGGGTTGAAATGATAAGCCCAAGCGATTTTCATTGAATTGAATTTGGGATTGCGGGTTGAAAAGATATATACCCGTATATATATAAATTACGGATTGAAATGATAAATATCCGTATCACTTGACCATATGGTAGAAAATTGTATACAGACATCGTTGGTCTATATATAAATAATTTGAAATGATTTCTATGGTTTTGAAAAGAAATATATGGTTTTAATAAATATTGATTTTAAAGATTTAATAAAGTTTATTTAATAAAGTTAATTTGAATCAATATAAAATATGTTTAAGTATTTATGTAAAATTTATATTTTCAAACATAGAGTTTATAATGTTTCAGGTTGAAAGATAAATTTGAAATTGATTTGGAATTCTTAATTATTTAAGAATTATACTTAAATAAGTTTGATTTGAAATCTATTAAATTTGAAATTTTAAGATATGTTTTATGACTTGAATTTGATTAAAAAAGTGGCTTAAATGAATATTTCAAACTTATATAAATTTAAATGGGATATTTTGGTTATATAAATTTGTAAATTGACGTTGTATTTAGATGTATTGAAATGATTAAAGAAATATCTCAGAAACTAAATGTAATGAAATTAAATTGAGATATAAATGGAATTATAAAATTTAGTTTTGAAATGTGGAATATTTAAAGCTTTGAAATATAAGGAAATTTAATGGTTTATTTTGTGTTTCAAACCTGTATTTGAAATCATTATAATTCGAAATGATTTATTGGGAAATTGAATTGAGTTGAAATTTATGAATTAAGATTGAATTAAGTTGAATTTGAAAGTTGAGTTAATTTGAATCGATTTGTGAATTTGTGGAAGCTATTTTATTTTATAAAGTATTTTTAAACTGTATCTACAACTATTTATATTTTACTTTATAAATTATTTTAATATAAACTATTTTATATAAATCATTTTCAATATATATTATTTTATTATAAACTATTTTAACTTATAACTATTTTATATAAACTATTTTTATTTTATAAACTATTTTATTATATAAACTAATTTTAATATCTAAACTGTTTAAGAGGAAAGTGTTATGAATTCCAAAATGTTATGATTTCAAACTATAGTTTCAAAGTGTTATGAATTTCAAGGTTTTGATTTCCAAGGTGTTTTGATTTTAAAAGACTTACGATTTCGAAAGCGATATAACTTTGGAAAGTGATATGATTTTGGAAATGGATTTGAAGTGAAAATGATATCGTATGGATATGGTTTTGAAATGGTAATGATATTTCGGTTTTGAAATATAAACTATTTTGAAAGTTTATTAAACGACCAATCGGTGTAATAATTACGTAGTTATTGACGAGTCCGGGATCGGTTAGGGACATACTCTCTGTCCAAACCGAAAACCACTTTAATAACTATTATACGCAGAGTGTGATCCAGAATGAAGTGGTTGGAATGATGACGTTGCTGGATTTGAAGAAAGAGAACGATAATGGATAGCCTTGTCACTTGTGTCAAATTTGAAATGACTTAAACAGGAGCCGTGCCGGGCCAGTGAGGTTAGCTACCCCTAGCGGACACACTTCTTTGTAAACTACTCATTACTTGTTTTGATTGGTGCGCACCCTTGAATTGGGAGTGTTGTTTCACGGTGTTGCGATCGTTGCGACGATGCGTTCTCACAAGTCCGGATCAGGCAAACGGTAGTTTCACTACCTTGGGTATTGCCTCATGTGCCTTGTCATACTCGTATCTCTATGCGCGACCACTACGATTTGTTTTGTGTTATACCTATGGAGTACTCCCTGATAGCCCACTAGTTTACGGTGGAGTTTACAGTGCTGTATAGACTATGACACTTATATAAAATGTGTTAAGGGGGATAATCGTAACGCCTTAACGCTATTTTGATACTTTATATTACTGATAGGCATTATCTACTTAGCATACACTACTATATATAAATAGTTTAACGGATCCTTAGAGGATGGTTATCCCAAACATCCTTTGAGTTACTTGTATTTTCAGTTGTTATTTCGCTTGAGTTGGATTTATTGATATAAGAATGTTAATCCTGACTCGAGTGTTTTGTGTTTTGCTTTACGCTCGGGTCAGACTGAGTGTACCAGTATTCGAGGCTTACCTTTGGAGTTGGAGCTTCGCTTGGAGATTCAGCTATCTATCCAGCTTTTAGATATTCAGTTGATTCCAGTGATGTATTCTGATCTTGTATTTGACTATTGTATTCGAGACTATTGTTGTATCTTGTTTAACTCTGTTATATATATATGTAGTAGCTTCATGAACTACTATTCTTTTGTTTCCGGTGCATTATTGTTATATTACTCTGTGTTTGTGATTCTGTGATTATTTATTTACTATATATGCTGAGTTTTGCCAAATTTAAATTAACAATCTGATATTTTGAGCAATTCAAATCCGACATGTATGGATGCGAATGGTTGAAAATATCGGGTCGTTACACTTCTTATACCGCTCTTGGCGTATTTGTAATAAGTATAGTTTATCTGTGCCTGGGAACGTATTTGGGATTATGTAAGTTGAATATGGAACATCTATTTTAAATGTAATGAAGTAAAAGCTTTTTGAAATCTGTGTTTGGTTTCATTTTCAAGTGCTTCTGATATTATAGATACCATTAACATAGCTGTATTTAGTCGCCGGAAGCTAATACTATAGATGACTGCAGCATCTGTATCGCTTAGTTTAGGGCCTCTAGATAGGGGATGTTACAGCTTGGTATCGGAGCATGGTTTATGAAATAATTTAACTAAAAACGGTTTTTGAAAACATAATCCTTAGTAATTAGAGTTAAGATCGGGGTATAGGATAACGCTATAGTAACGTACTTGTATTTGTTATATATATACAAGTACTTTGGCACGTGCAATGCACGTGCGCAGGAGGAATAGGTATTAAAAAACGCTATTTGTAAGGTTTTTTTGGATTTTACAAAGTGATTTTGATGTCTACGTAATGTTGCATTTCTTATGCATGTACATGCACATATCAATCATTTATCCAAATGTGAATGAGACCGAGTTATTTTAGAAAATAATCAAATAGGTAAAAAAATAACCAACTATTATATGAGTATGTAGAGAAATCTAACAAATATTAAAGTTAGCGCTTTTAGTAGTTTGAAACGTAAAAAACTTGCTTCATCCCTCTTTTAAAAAAGTATTAAACCACCATATTAATATACAAAGAATTTTTCTTGTTGACCCTATTATACTCCCTTCCTCATAAACCCTTAGTGCTTGTTAAAGGATAAAACTACTTGATGCTAGTGTATAGATTTCGAATTTTCCGTTACATTAATATCGTAATAAAAATTTATAAGACTTTAATTGACGTAATATTTTTTCTCTATGTTTTTTCAGGGTTGATGTCAATGGCATTAGCTAGTAATAAATTTGTAAGAACTAAAATATAGTTGTAGCAATCTTTTTCTCTCCTCCTTGTCCCGGGCTTAAGACCGCCATCAGTAATATGTAGACGGCGCAGTTAAAAACATTGTATAGGAGATTATTTACGTAAATTACAATTTTATTTTAGTAATAAACATGGAATTTTTTTCATATGTATATAATATAATTAACACAATAATGCAATTTCTAAGAGCACTGGTTGAAAATATGAAAAAAAATGAAGAAAACGGTGTTAACTACAATTCTTACACATTCATGGCTATATAAAAAAATCATTTATGTAAATGGAGTAATATAATAGATATGGAATACATATGAGTATGGATGTGAGGTATAATATTTACTGTAAAAATAAGACTTATGAAGTGGAGATCATGAATTATTTAGTAAACGTGAAAGGAAAATGCAATAGACCATTGTTATATACAAATATGTTTAAACCAAAATTTTGTGATTTCAAACGTTTCTAAATAGAATATATATATATATATATATATATATATATATATATATATATATATTGATGATAAACATGGCATTATGGAATAAACCTGGAACAAAAGGAAATAGTAGACATCAAAGTCAATGTATAACTTTTTGAACTTCTTTGGAATCAATTTAACTTATTTTAAACTTTGTCTAAAAGTACATACACCACCTAAATCCAAAATACATATGTCGATTGTATTACACGATAAATTAAACACTACTCATTTGTTAAAGTTAAAACTACCAAACAACAATGATGCTAATAGGAGCCTCTTTTGTAAATTAACATCTGAAACTTCTAAAAATTTATACAGAGCACCTGTACGCTCAATGTGTTATTGTAAATTAATTAGTATTTTCGAACTTCATGTAACGACCCGATATTTTCTTCCATTCGCATCCATTATAAGTGTATAGGTAGACACTCATGCCGGAGTTGAATTGCTCAAAATACCGCGTTGTAATTAAAATTTGGCAAATCTCAGAATATACAGTAAATAAATATAATCACAGATCACAGACACAGAGTAAAATAATGCAGCGGAAGTAAAAGAAATAGTAGTTCATGAAGCTACTATGAAAATATATCAGAGTTACATAAGATACAACATAAGAAATAAAGTACAGCAGAAGTCTCAATACAATAACCAAGTACATGCTGAATAGAACAACGGAACCGAAGTTGATAGAACAAGACTAGCAAATAATCTCCAGCGATTCAAATCTCCAGAAGGTGGAAATCCAAATCTGTGAATACTCAGGCTGACCCGAGCGTAAAGCAAAACACAAAATACTCGAGTGAGGACAATATATACTTATATAATGTAAACCAACTCAAGTGAACTGTAATAAAGGTACAAGTAACTTAGAAGATGCTTGGGACCACCCATCCTCTAAGGATCCGTCAAAATATCTACTATGTAGTAATATTCGCTATTATAATAATGTCTAATAAGTAAAGTATAATCATATAGAAAATAGCGTTAAGGGGATGGAGAACCTTAACGTGGTCGGATCTTAAAATCATAATCGTAGTAAAGCTCGATATGGTAGGTGACACGGCACAACTAGGCAATGCCAGGGTAGATATACCAATTACGCACACGGACTGATGGATACGCATAGAAGCCACTACCGTTCCACCTCGAACAACACTCCCAAATCGGAGGATGGCCATCTAGTCAAATCACAAGTAAGAGTATAATATCGAAGAAATGTGTCCGAGAAGAGGTGCTACCTCACTGGTCCGAGATCGCTCCTGTTTTAGCCACCTTATGCCAACTCACGGGAGTTGGGTCCACGTAACATACCTTAAGAACGTCGCCACCATCCTACTTCATTCTGGAATCTCCACCGCGTACACGGTTGTCAAAGTGGTTTTCGGTATCGACAGAGAGTATGTCCATATCCGATCCCGGTCTCTTTGCCAACCAATCGTTATTATAACCCGTGGTTATAACTTTTAAAATAGTTTATGTTTCAAATCAAAATACATCCTTTAAACCATTTCAAAATCATATCATTTATTTCAAACTAATACATACTTTCAAACCCAAAACATATCTATTCAAAACCAATTCAAAAATATATCATTTCCATTTCAAAACCAATTCAATAATATATCATTTCAATAAAACCCAAATTTCAAAATCACTGAATATTTCCTTTAATTTATTAAACTTGAAATCTTCCTTTAAATTATCATAGCATTTTGGTAATGTAACCTTAAGTAATCATAGCATTTTTGGAATGTAATACTTTCCAATTTAACATTTTATATAATCAAAGTATTTATATACTTACAAATTTTTAACATGGTCATTTTATCATAGCCTTATAGTTAAATAAACTTTGTTACTGTAATATCCAATTTAATGCTAAAATTCTTATGTTAAGTTAAGAGTACCTTATTAACTTACATTATCATTACAATAAAGAAACTTTATTATTTTAGTCATTAAAATGTGTCATTTACATAAATTAAAACTTACATATTAAATGTACTTTTTAACTTACATTTCTATTACAGTAAAGAGCATTTATCATTTAATCAATATTACACTAATTAAACTTACATTATCAAATGTATGTTTTAATTTACGTTTTATTACAAAAAGGGCATTTATTATTTTATTCAATATTACACTGATTAAGACTTCCATGTTTCTTTCATTAATTAAGACTTTACATGTTTCTTTCATAAATTAAAAACTTTACATATTCTTCCATAAATTAAAACTTTACATGTCTCTTTCATAAAAAATTTCTTATAATAAAATCCAATTTTCAACAATTTACTTAATAAGTTTAAGTGTAAAAGTTTCAAATTCTTCACATTTCAACAAATAAACTTAACCCTTCAAATTTAAATTACCATTTCACAAATTTAACTAAATTTCCAATTTTATTTAATTAACTTAAACTTTTAATTAAAACCAAATTTCACATTTCCATGTCAAGTTATATTTTAAAAGATCGCTTTTAAACATTCATTTATTTAACCACTTAAATTCATAGAAAAATCAATAATACTTTAATAAATCACTTAAATTGAAATTTAATCAAATTATCATATTTACCATTTCCAAATAAAATTTAATATCCATTTTATTTATATAACTTAAATATCATTTTTAACCAAAATTCCAAATTTCCAACTTAAGTAATATTTCAAAAATCCAGTTAAACCTTTCATTAATTACATTTTTAACACATAGAAAAAATCATAATTTCTTTATTTTAAAACATTTCAAAATCTATTTAAATCAAATTTCATAAATTTATAATTTTTAAAATACTTAAAAATATCCAAAACACTTTATAAAATAACCACGGGCCTGTATATAATTTTCTAACTTAGGTCAAGTGATACGGATATGTATCATTTCAATCCGCAGTTAAAAAAGAAAAATCCGGGTTCTATCATTTCAAACCCGCAATCCCAAGTTAAAATAAATTAAATAAAAATCGTTCAGGCCTATCATTTCAGCCCATAACGATTTTTCCCTATTCTAAAGTCCGTTCGGGTATGTATCATTTCAACCCATAGTGATTCTAGTCTACAGGGAACTTGCAAAGGTGATAACAGATATAAATAACAGAATAACATTAAATAAAAGTAACATATGATATAACAGGTGTAATAACAGGTGTGAACATCATATGATAATAATATAAGCATATATAACATGATAATATATTTTTACAGATTCGCAGGGTGTCAATTTACTAGTTATATAGGTACATATTGTCTGGTGAGAATAACTCACTTGTTTAAGCTGGAGATGACGACCAAACACACAACACAGAATCTTTGAAGGCACGACAACATGAGAGTGGAGAGCCAAATATAATTGCCTTGTATACATATAAACAAAACAAGACAATGTATACGTAAATATGTAACACAAAACAATATAGAAATGACTTGAAATAAAAAGCAACAAAGGGCAAAGTGATTCGACCTTTCTTTAACCATTCAAGAGCATGACCAAGGGGATCTTTTTCTCAGCCATAGCTGGACATAATCTCAGGTTATGACATCAAAATAGCATGGCAACAAAGAGATGATGATGGTAGGAGTTACATATGAATAAGACAAAGGGTCAAGGCAAAATAAGTGGAGTTTTGGTGCATTTTTGGCTCAACCAAAGGCAAGTGGGGCTTGGCCCTTGCATGGTTCAGGTCTGGACAGTGGGTAGGTGGATGGCCAGAGGTGGTGTCAAGGTGGTGGTGGAGCAATAGGACGCGGCCAAGGTTATGTATGGTGGTGGTGAAGCGATATAGGTCAGCTAGTGTTGTTTTTAAGGGGTTTCAACATTTGTTTGTGGTGTTTTCATCATCTAAAGGCCATGGCCTGATCTGGTCAGAGGGGATGTGAGGTGGTTGAAGCCAAGAATGATGAGGAGGAAGGTGGTGGAGGCTATGGTGGAGATGGTGGAAAGTTTGGCCAAGCAATTGTGGATGAAATCAAGGCAAAACAAAGTAAAAATGAAGAAGGAAGAGAAGAAAAAGAAGAGGCCATTACCAAATGTTTTCAGAGGTGTTTTGGCCGAAAATTTGATGAAATGAGAAGTGTATTCAATTGAAAAACAAACTAAAACATATGGCTATCAATAAAGAAGGAACGGTCAAAATGTGAAAGGTCTAGCAAATGAAAAGTAATCGGTTTAAAGCCTTTATGTCTCTTCAAATTTCCTTCTTATATATTTGTAATTTATAATTACATGTAAAACTGATAAATAAAGATAACAACTCAGAAATGAAAAAAATAAATATAAAATAAATATAAATTTTGATTAAATAGAATTTTAATTAAGAAAATGGCTTAAAAATGCAAACTAGGCTTTAAAAATTAGAAATAACTTCTATAACTTTGGAAAAATTATATTTTGATTTAAATACATGTAAAATGAATAAAATAAAGTAAAACATAGCAAATAAAAGTGAATGTATAAAATAAATAAATAAATTTTAATTTAAATATAGTTTAGATGAAGAAAATAGCAGAAAAATAGAAACAGCTTTTAAAAATAGGAAATCATCATAGTACATTTTGGAAAATTCGATTATTATTTTTAAAAATATTTAGAGATTAAAATATACATAAATTAACATATTGATACATATAAAAAAATATAAGAAAGAAAATATGATTTATAAAATTTAAAATAGGCAAAATTGCACAATAAAACAAATTATACTAAAATTTGAAATGTGCATAACTTCTACATTTTAACTCCGTTTTTAACGAAACGAAAAGCAGTATTCATATTTTTAAATCTATTTTCATAATAAAAGATAAAATTTAAGATTATATATATTTAAATTTGAAATTTAAAAGTCAAAGATTGAACAGTTTGACCAGAATTTCCCTTTTAAGTAAAATATTTAAATTATACTAGTTTGAACTATAAATCACTTAATAATCAACATTTATATTTAAAAATGAAATGTTTTTAATAAAACATGTTTAAACTAATTTAAAATAAAAAAAATAAAGTTCAAATTTAAATAATATACAAAAATCTAGGGTTGTTACACTCTCCCCCACTCAAAACTTTTCGTCCCCGAAAAGGAATGAGGTACGGGAAAGCATAGAAAAAGATAGAGTGAAATATGATTAAGACAAGATGACAAGAAGATTTAAATTACACCTGATAACTATTGTTATAGGTAAGTTTAACAAGATGGAGGTGATCAAATCTAGAATACAAGCATGAAAAAGATCCTCTAGAGTCTGAATCTCCCTTTTCACTTGACCGACGGTCTATGAATGGAAAAACAGTGTTCAGATCTAGATGAGTAACAAAGATTATCAAAGATTACAGAAAGATTTCTAAACAGACTGGTATAAGCAATAGCCTTCCCATTCTGTAACAAGATAAGAGAAATAAGGACAAGCAAAAGATAATTTGAAAAAAAACAAAGTAAGATAATAAATTTGAAACCATAATGCTTTGAAATCATAATAATTTAGGGATGTTTATCATTTGGAAATCACACTACTAAAATCATAACACTTTGGAAATGTTATTCTTTAAAAAAAACATAATACTTAGAAAATCATAACACCTTTTAAAAATAATCTTTAAAATATTTTAATTCATTTAAAAGTTGTAACATTTCTAAGTTCATTCAATTATAAAAATTTCCAAAACATTGTATTTTCAAAACATCAGCACTTATAAAATGCTACAGTAGATATATTAATATTTCAAATCAGTTTAATTTCAAAAATATTCATTTAGATATCATTTAACTTATGACTTATTAAAACAAACTTTTATGAATGAAATATCCAAATAAACTATACTTCATTTATTAAGTCAAAAGCTCACTATTTTAGTTAGCTCTTAATTTAACACATAACCAAACACTTATTTAAAATACCCATTTCATAAATAGATATTCCTTTAATAAGTTACACTTAAAATTCCATTTGAAAACCAAATTTTCAATTATCAAATTTTAGTGATGTTAAAATACATTTTAACTATTTAAATCATAATTATTCAATTTCCAAGGCATATCTATTTCATAAATAAAACATTTATATAGCAAATATAACAATCAAATTTCTTTACACATTTATTCATTTAGACATCAATTAAACTATGAATTCAAGTTAAATAAACTTTATTACCAAAAGTCCAATTCAAATGTATTTTATTTTATCTATTCAAAGATACATTATTTATTATACAACATATTCATTTCAGGAAATAACCTTTATTAAAATTCCTAGGTTAGACTTAAGGTTCCATATTAAATCAATTTGATTATTAAGTTATTTAAATAAAATCTCTTTAAATTCCTTTTTCACTATTTACCTCTGTTAATCTTTTATAACTAAAATTTAAGTGTATAAAATCCTTTTTATATTGTATATTATCCAATTACATTGTTAACTTCTAAAAAAATTTAAGGTAAGTTATATTTGAATGCAATTGTAATATACAAATAAAACTATCCAATTCAATTATCTCAAGTTTGAATCATTTATCCAAAATTTTGATTTTTCTTTTTATAATTGAAATTATTCTTTAAGAAAAAAAATGTAAGAATTAAATTTCCGATTTCCTTCAAACCATTTAGAGATAAATAAATATATGTACATAATATGTCAAATCAATTTAAATCGTTTATCTATATATATTATAAATCAAATCATATTTAGAAATTCAAATAAATTAAATCTTTCAAAACAAAGCTATAGTAAGACTACAGAACGGTCTCTTCAGTTCAAAACTCGAAAATGAATGTCGATGATGCTGCAGTCATCACCGAAATTATTTTCCAGCGACAAAGAGAAGAGCACTAAATTTTTAAACTTTAAAATCATTTAGAGACAAATTTTTATTCAAAAATACTTTAAATAATATCCTTTTAAAAATTTTAAACACAAAGTTTGAAATCCATTGGAAATTAATTTCTTTAAATTTCTTATTTTAAATTCATTTCAGTTCCCAAATAAATTTATAAACAACTATTTATAAATTCATTTGTAGAACAATAAATGATAAATCAAGTATTATCATTTCAAATTATCAATTTAAATCAATTTATTAAGTTCCATAAAATTAGATATCCAAATTTATTTCATTAACCAAATTTTAAAATAATATTGTGTCAATTTGTTCTGTCAAAGTGTTTTAGAAATCCTATCGATAGCGTTGATCAGACGAATCGATTGGAAACCCAAATCAACATCAACAACTCAAACAACACAATATAAAACAAAACATTAGATTTACAAGTACAATTCAAAATGTTTGGAGATAGTTTAGAAACAAAAGACAAGATGGTTAAACAGAGTAGAGAGATGGGTAAGCTTAGGTAAATCGCGGACAACCTTAACCGGGTCAACCGTGACTTAAAGAATAAGATCGATATGGATTTTTCTAGGATAAATCTACGTTCGATCTCAAGAGATAGAGTTTGGAATAATAAAAGATATTAGCATCTAAACCAAGGATAGATAAAATCTCTGGTGAATCGATGTTGACTGTAAAGGATTTTCACCCCTTTACAAGAAAATTAGAATATTGGCGAGATCGCCAATTCACTATAAAGATCATTCGAAGTGGAGTTATGTGATACTCCAAAATCAAAAGAAGATGAATAGTGAGGGACAAGAATGAATTTTGGAACCGCAGGAAACGTTCCAAAATTCAAAGGAAATCGAATCAAAAGGAAGAGATTCAAACTCGAACGAAAGTGATTCTGTAAATAAATTTACCATACATTCTAAGTTTTGCCTCAAAGCCAAAGCTCTGATACCAACTGTAACGACCCGATATTTTCTTCCATTCGCATCCATTATAAGTGTATAGGTAGACACTCATGCCGGAGTTGAATTGCTCAAAATACCGCGTTGTAAATAAAATTTGGCAAATCTCAGAATATACAGTAAATAAATATAATCACAGATCACAGACACAGAGTAAAATAATGCAGCGGAAGTAAAAGAAATAGTAGTTCATGAAGCTACTATCTAAATATGACAGAGTTACATAAGATACAACATAAGAAATAAAGTACAGCAGAAGTCTCAATACAATAACCAAGTACAGGCTGAATAGAACAACGGAACCGAAGTTGATAGAACAAGACTAGCAAATAATCTCCAGCGATTCAAATCTCCAGAAGGTGGAAATCCAAATCTGTGAATACTCAGGCTGACCCGAGCGTAAAGCAAAACACAAAACACTCGAGTCAGGACAATATATACTTATATAATGTAAACCAACTCAAGTGAACTGTAATAAAGGTACAAGTAACTTAGAAGATGCTTGGGACCGCCCATCCTCTAAGGATCCGTTAAAATATCTACTATGTAGTAATATTCGCTATTATAATAATGTCTAATAAGTAAAGTATAATCATATAGAAAATAGCGTTAAGGGGATGGAGAACCTTAACGCGGTCGGATCTTAAAATCATAATCGTAGTAAAGCTCGATATGGTAGGTGACACGGCACAACTAGGCAATGCCAGGGTAGATATACCAATTACGCACACGGACTGATGGATACGCATAGCAGCCACTACCGTTCCACCTCGAACAACACTCCCAAATCGGAGGATGGCCATCTAGTCAAATCACAAGTAAGAGTATAATATCGAAGAAATGTGTCCGAGAAGAGGTGCTACCTCACTGGTCCGAGATCGCTCCTGTTTTAGCCACCTTATGCCAACTCACGGGAGTTGGGTCCACGTAACATACCTTAAGAACGTCGCCACCATCCTACTTCATTCTGGAATCTCCACCACGTACACGGTTGTCAAAGTGGTTTTCGGTATCGACAGAGAGTATGTCCATATCCGATCCCGGTCTCTTTGCCAACCAATCGTTATTATAACCCGTGGTTATAACTTTTAAAATAGTTTATGTTTCAAATCAAAATACATCCTTTAAACCATTTCAAAATCATATCATTTATTTCAAACTAATACATACTTTCAAACCCAAAACATATCTATTCAAAACCAATTCAAAAATATATCATTTCCATTTCAAAACCAATTCAATAATATATCATTTCAATAAAACCCAAATTTCAAAATCACTGAATATTTCCTTTAATTTATTAAACTTGAAATCTTCCTTTAAATTATCATAGCATTTTGGTAATGTAACCTTAAGTAATCATAGCATTTTTGGAATGTAATACTTTCCAATTTAACATTTTATATAATCAAAGTATTTATATACTTACAAATTTTTAACATGGTCATTTTATCATAGCCTTATAGTTAAATAAACTTTGTTACTGTAATATCCAATTTAATGCTGAAATTCTTACGTTAAGTTAAGAGTACCTTATTAACTTACATTATCATTACAATAAAGAAACTTTATTATTTTAGTCATTAAAATGTGTCATTTACATAAATTAAAACTTACATATTAAATGTACTTTTTAACTTACATTTTTATTACAGTAAAGACCATTTATCATTTAATCAATATTACACTAATTAAACTTACATTATCAAATGTACGTTTTAATTTACGTTTTATTACAAAAAGGGCATTTATTATTTTATTCAATATTACACTGATTAAGACTTACATGTTTCTTTCATTAATTAAGACTTTACATGTTTCTTTCATAAATTAAAAACTTTACATATTCTTCCATAAATTAAAACTTTACATGTCTCTTTCATAAAAAATTTCTTATAATAAAATCCAATTTTCAACAATTTACTTAATAAGTTTAAGTGTAAAAGTTTCCAATTCTTCACATTTCAACAAATAAACTTAACCCTTCAAATTTAAATTACCATTTCACAAATTTAACTAAATTTCCAATTTTATTTAATTAACTTAAACTTTTAATTAAAACCAAATTTCACATTTCCATGTCAAGTTATATTTTAAAAGATCGCTTTTAAACATTCATTTATTTAACCACTTAAATTCATAGAAAAATCAATAATACTTTAATAAATCACTTAAATTGAAATTTAATCAAATTATCATATTTACCATTTCCAAATAAAATTTAATATCCATTTTATTTATATAACTTAAATATCATTTTTAACCAAAATTCCAAATTTCCAACTTAAGTAATATTTCAAAAATCCAGTTAAACCTTTCATTAATTACATTTTTAACACATAGAAAAAATCATAATTTCTTTATTTTAAAACATTTCAAAATCTATTTAAATCAAATTTCATAAATTTATAATTTTTAAAATACTTAAAAATATCCAAAACACTTTATAAAATAACCACGGGCCTGTATATAATTTTCTAACTTAGGTCAAGTGATACGGATATGTATCATTTCAATCCGCAGTTAAAAAAGAAAAATCCGGGTTCTATCATTTCAAACCCGCAATCCCAAGTTAAAATAAATTAAATAAAAATCGTTCAGGCCTATCATTTCAGCCCATAACGATTTTTCCCTATTCTAAAGTCCGTTCGGGTATGTATCATTTCAACCCATAGTGATTCTAGTCTACAGGGAACTTGCAAAGGTGATAACAGATATAAATAACAGAATAACATTAAATAAAAGTAACATATGATATAACAGGTGTAATAACAGGTGTGAACATCATATGATAATAATATAAGCATATATAACATGATAATATATTTTTACAGATTCGCAGGGTGTCAATTTACTAGTTATATAGGTACATATTGTCTGGTGAGAATAACTCACTTGTTTAAGCTGGAGATGACGACAAAACACACAACACAGAATCTTTGAAGGCACGACAACATGAGAGTGGAGAGCCAAATATAATTGCCTTGTATACATATAAACAAAACAAGACAATGTATACGTAAATATGTAACACAAAACAATATAGAAATGACTTGAAATAAAAAGCAACAAAGGGCAAAGTGATTCGACCTTTCTTTAACCATTCAAGAGCATGACCAAGGGGATCTTTTTCTCAGCCATAGCTGGACATAATCTCAGGTTATGACATCAAAATAGCATGGCAACAAAGAGATGATGATGGTAGGAGTTACATATGAATAAGACAAAGGGTCAAGGCAAAATAAGTGGAGTTTTGGTGCATTTTTGGCTCAACCAAAGGCAAGTGGGGCTTGGCCCTTGCATGGTTCAGGTCTGGACAGTGGGTAGGTGGATGGCCAGAGGTGGTGTCAAGGTGGTGGTGGAGCAATAGGACGCGGCCAAGGTTATGTATGGTGGTGGTGAAGCGATATAGGTCAGCTAGTGTTGTTTTTAAGGGGTTTCAACATTTGTTTGTGGTGTTTTCATCATCTAAAGGCCATGGCCTGATCTGGTCAGAGGGGATGTGAGGTGGTTGAAGCCAAGAATGATGAGGAGGAAGGTGGTGGAGGCTATGGTGGAGATGGTGGAAAGTTTGGCCAAGCAATTGTGGATGAAATCAAGGCAAAACAAAGTAAAAATGAAGAAGGAAGAGAAGAAAAAGAAGAGGCCATTACCAAATGTTTTCAGAGGTGTTTTGGCCGAAAATTTGATGAAATGAGAAGTGTATTCAGTTGAAAAACAAACTAAAACATATGGCTATCAATAAAGAAGGAACGGTCAAAATGTGAAAGGTCTAGCAAATGAAAAGTCATCGGTTTAAAGCCTTTATGTCTCTTCAAATTTCCTTCTTATATATTTTGTAATTTATAATTACATGTAAAACTGATAAATAAAGATAAAAACTCAGAAATGAAAAAAATAAATATAAAATAAATAATTAAATTTTGATTAAATAGAATTTTAATTAAGAAAATGGCTTAAAAATGCAAACTAGGCTTTAAAAATTAGAAATAACTTCTATAACTTTGGAAAAATTATATTTTGATTTAAATACATGTAAAATGAATAAAATAAAGTAAAACACAGCAAATAAAAGTGAATGTATAAAATAAATAAATAAATTTTAATTTAAATATAGTTTAGATGAAGAAAATAGCAGAAAAATAGAAACAACTTTTAAAAATAGGAAATCATCATAGTATATTTTGGAAAATTCGATTATTATTTTTAAAAATATTTAGAGATTAAAATATACATAAATTAACATATTGATACATATAAAAAAATATAAGAAAGAAAATATGATTTATAAAATTTAAAATAGGCAAAATTGCACAATAAAACAAATTAGACTAAAATTTGAAATGTGCATAACTTCTACATTTTAACTCCGTTTTTAACAAAACGAAAAGCAGTATTCATATTTTTAAATCTATTTTCATAATAAAAGATAAAATTTAAGATTATATATATTTAAATTTGAAATTTAAAAGTCAAAGATTGAACAGTTTGACCAGAATTTCCCTTTTAAGTAAAATATTTAAATTATACTAGTTTGAACTATAAATCACTTAATAATCAACATTTATATTTAAAAATGAAATGTTTTTAATAAAACATGTTTAAACTAATTTAAAATAAAAAAAAATTAAGTTCAAATTTAAATAATATACAAAAATCTAGGGTTGTTACACTTCACCTAAATACTACCATCCAATCCCCGTATAAATTCTGGACTAACTTAGATTTAACTATAATGTATCACAGAGTAATATCTTGGATATAATTTACTCTATCAATTATTGGAGTTTATGAATGCAAGAAACAACGTATATTTATTAACATCTATAGTACTACATCATCTCTTCTTGTTTACATTGAATGACATTCTTCTCTTTGGACAGTAGGAAAACTAAATGCAAGACCCGACATAAGGAAATATTATGCAACATATATTCACATTCTATGATCACCACCATCTGTCGTCCCTTATTGATTTGGAGCATCCTCCCCTTCTTTGACTGATTTGACACCACTCGTTGTTGCCCCAGTGTCATGAACCAATGCAATGTGAAGAATAGAAGGTACTTGACCCTACTATTGTAGCGACCCGACCTTCCACTACCGGAAAATCGCATCACTATGAAGAAAGAAAAGGGTGAGAAATAGAAAAGATAGAGAAGAAAGAAGAAAACACACCAGAATCTCAACAGCGGAACGAATGAAATATAATATATCACATAAGAGATTACATAATATCATATATATCAGAGTTACACAGATAATACAACACATACTAGACAGTTATAAACACCTGTCTAGTTAATACAACTCGATACCACTCACAACATCACAGAGATACAACACATCAGAAATACATATAAATACTACACAACGGAACCAATATATCTATCTACAACGCTGAAGCCTCCTGCTCCATTTGCTCCTCCAGAATTCGTCAAAGCAAACCTGAATCCCTTGGCTACCCGTAAAAATTTGGGTACCCGAGAGTTTAGGAAAAACAGAAATAAACTCCGGGTCAGACATGGGTCTGGTATGAGTAACAGGTTAAAGTTGCTTAACTTTGAAAATCCTTTGAAAACAAAAGGTATCACGTAAGACTTCTCACACATAAACATGGAAAAGTTTTTACCTTACGCTAACCAAAACATTTGATAGGAAATCCAGTGATATTATAATAGTGTCTAAGGTTTTCAAGTAAATATGAAATAGCCGAAATTGTTACATTCATTAAATTCCATCATACTAGGTATACAATCAAAACCGTAAGGTCACGTAGGGAAAATGGGTTTCCATCAATGGTAGGGCTACTGGGGTACCGCCCGTCACAGTACGTGGCCTAGATCACCGTACCGAGGACCCACCCTAAGTCCCCTGCAACACAAGACCGGAACCATCCCTTACTGGACAGTTCCAAACAAGACAACCCCGGCGGTTGTAGCTACTAAACCGCCCACACAGCCGAAATAAAAGGGACTCTAGACAGGGGTATATCTCGCTCTCAAGTGGGTGCTACCCACGAAGCCTTGCTGCACCTCCCCTGTTTTAGCCATTCCCGGTTGATGAGGCTTGAGGTCATGATTACCTTTAGAGAACACATCTCTTAGAATGCTCATCGCCCGCCTGACGATGTTCTGAAAGCATTCGATCCATATAAGTTCGTTCCGGGTTCAAATGGAACCGAAGGCATTATCTCGTTACACTCATTTTGGAATCACCCTCAGAGTTAACGACAATAACCCTTGCAATTTGAACCACCATCTCGAATCTATAAGTACTATCTCCGTCAAACTCATTACGGAATCACCCACAGAGTTATACTGACGAATAGTTCTTATACCTCGAGTCTTCACTTGCTCCATTTGGATTTCACGACCTAACGTTATTTTGGATCGATGTGGTATTCGGGTCTCCAGACCTAGAATCCCGGTATACGGAAACCCGATCTCGGTCTCATCGAAATCCAAACCGTATCTTTTAAGGCCAAGTTGTTTTAAAGTTAAAACAATTCAATTTATTACCTATATCAACACAGATAGATAAAACACAATATAACAATGGAGAATAACATCATCATCATAAACAGATAATCCATATTATCTACTCAACAGATAATCAATATCATCATACTTAACCAAACATCCATAACTCAATAGATATATCTCTGAGATCACAATCAATCATGGAAATCAATATCATCCATCATATATAAACAAAGATTAATAATCACCTCATTTTATAATTAATTTAAAATGAATTAAAATAATTACAAATCTCTAATTAATTTAATGTAAATTAAATTAATTACTCCACCATTATTAAACTTGCTTATACTACTATTAATTAATTATCAATCAATTAATTAATCATCATCCAATTATTCATTTTAATTAATCATCCTTGATTAATTATCTTTAATTACATTTAAGGTAAATTATCCTTTAATTATTTTTAACCAAATATAGGAAATAACCTTTACCTTACTTCATTTATTAATTAACTAATCATTAATTACATTACTTAATTAATCACATTAATAAATCTAGTCATTTATTAATTATTTCCAAATAAAACCATTTTAAGTTCCAGCATTTATAATAAATGATCTCTAATTACATTTACTATTTAATTCTATTACATCAAGTAATTAACTTTTAATTAGTTATTTTATTTCTTAATTTTTATTAAGAAAACTAATTTCCAAATCACATATATTAATCACCTTGATTAATAACATACAGTAATTAATTATCCTTAATTCATTACTCCCAATAAACAGATTTAATTAATCCCTTGATTAATTTCAAGTAATTATATCCAAATTACTTCTATTAACGAATCATTATCCAATTAATTACATCCTGTAATTATTCATCGATTACTTTCCTAAGTAATTACATCTTCCAATTATCAAGTGGTTAATCCCCATTAATTAGACTTAATTAATTAACTCAAGTTAATCAATTACTTAATTAACTAAAGTGAGTAATTAATTTCTTACTTAATTCCCATTAAGTAATTACACTTAAACATTTAAAATGTTGATTATTAAATTAAATAATCTAATTAACTACTAAAAATCAATTATATTAATTAATCTGGTTAATGACCTTCATTATTATTTATTTAATTTCTTTTCTAAATAATAACTTACGATTTCCTCATTTTTAATTATAAGTTCCATTAACCCTTCATTTATTAATTAAAGTCGAATCTACGATTCTCCATTACATATTAATTACTTAACTCATTATTTACTTTAATTAATACATTTCCACTTATAATTACTAATTTAATCAATATCAATTTATCAATTATCATTCAAATTATCTTAATGCTTAAAGAATTTAAATCTTTAATCTTCATTTACTTAAAGTAAATTTATTTCCCATTTATTTACTTTAAATTTCCACTACAATATGTTGAACATTTATTTCACTCTTCCCTTTTTAACTTCCATTTTAAATTCCCGGTTTAAAACGAATACCAATTGAATTTTAAATCAATGTATAAACTAACTTTAAAAATCTTAAGTTTCAAATTTAAAGCAAATCTTAGAAATCAAGGGATTTTAGACCAAATCCACTAAAGTTTCAAAATATTTATTTATTTAAAATATTTAAACTTTTAAACTTCTTCCATTTCAAAACTGGAATTTTAAACACTTGAATTAGCCTCAGTTTAACATTGGTTTTAATTTAAAACCCCAAATTTAAAATTTGTAAAACTGGGACAGGTTACAACTGAGAAACCAAATCTACTCGAGCTCTCATATTTTTGCTTCGAGAAAAATGTGAATTTACTCGAGACGAACAAGAATTTACTCGAGTGAATCTCGAGTTCTCCTCTCTACCAACCCAGATCACCAGAGCACCCCACCGTGTACGTGCACGCCTTCGATCATCACTTCCGGTCGACCACGACCATCTCCACAAATCTGCTACCACTTCCACATCCAAACCCAACCCTCCGATCAACAGCTCTAGCTTGCGATCGAAAATGAGTTGCTCGATCAAGCCTGGAACGAAAACCAGAAAACTTCCCATCCCTGGAAACTCCGCCGCTCTCGCCGCCTCATCCACCGGAAACCCTGAAATTCTAGCCACGCCTTCGCCTCTGTTCCCTCTACCAAAACCCAAAAGCCAGAGACACTCGATCGCCTAATGGCCTCGTACGAACGAAACTTTACAACACACTAAAAACTAGGTTACCAGATTTCAAACGCTTCCCGCCGCCACCACGTTCATCTGCCGGCCATCACAACAATTTTCCGTGAATCCCTGGTCGCTCCTCTACCTCTCGACCAAAACTCAACGTCTCCGGTCGACTACATCGACCACGGCGACTCAAATCGTTCGAAACAGTGAAGTTAAAACTGTTCTTCACTCCCTTGCTTAAAAATTCTAATTCTTGTTTTAAAAATCATGATTTAGTATATATTGTCACTTGATGCAACTGAATTTTTAAAACAGGATATTTGATTTTAAACAAATGTAAAGATGTACATGTTTCTTGAGTTACCAGAGATAGTTATGGATTGTTTTCAGCTTTAATACAATTTTAATATAAAGATTACAACAAAATAAACAGTTCTTGTTCACATCTCAAGTTCAGTCAGTGGTTAGATCAAGTGATAAAGTGTGGTTTCCATATCCACAAGACATAATAACAGATACACGTATCACAAGAAACAGATACTCATAGATCACAATCATATACACACAAATACCGAGGAAGCATGCCATAAATTTAAGTTATAAGTTTTTAAATAAAATTGTTACTCACGAATTAACAGAGAAGAACAGAACACCTCGTTTGCAACAGTTTTTGAATTCTTTGGAAAACTGTAAAGTGTTTTCATTTACATCCTTTTGCCAAGTCCCTTGCTTTTGTTTTAGTTGTAGTTGCTTGATGTTGAAGAATGTTTGCTTAGGTCTTGAAATGGAGTTTTATTTTGGTTTTACTTAGTTCGAAAGGAAAATGAAAACTGGTAGGGGAAAGTAGTTTACAGAGTGAAGTATAAAACAGGTTGATATATATGAAACAGGGTATCATTTTTCTTTAGGCAAACTAGTGTACAAGTTGTACAATTCCCAGAGATAATTTTTTATAGCTTATGGCCGAGATTGCATGCTTTTGTACTTAGAAAAGATATTGCCTTACTATCATTTAATGCTATGTCCTTGTAAGTGCTTATCTACCTTACCAGCCTACATATTTATTTAGATCCAGTTGTACTTAAGACTGCATACCCATATATTCGAACCACTTGTTTTACCCTATGCAAGCTTTTCTAACAAGTTACTATATTTTTGACTTTGTAGAATTTTATTTGAAGGCTGGCCAATCATTCTTATATATTATACAACATATGTTACTGGTTTATAAGGGAATGTAAATGAATGTTGTTTAGATATTTATAGTGTATTTGTTTTACAATTTACAAACAATAAAATTTAACTTATGTATATTTGTTTCACTCTATGTCTAACTTACCACTAAAATCTTGTATTTCAACATGTATATTTATATTTATATTTATTAATATTATAAAACTCATTTATCAAATTTAAAAATAATTAAACAAAGAAATTATCTTTTTATTTAAATTACTTATTTTATAATATATACTAAAGTATCATTTGACAAAAATTGAATTTAAAACTTATATATATCTTTAAACTATATTTTAACAAGCTATACTCTAAAAAAGAAAATAAAATCCTCTTGTTAATAAATTTAAATCTAAACTAAAGTTAGAATAAGTTTTAAACAATTTAAACATTTATCTTAAGTATTTAACCCATATATTTATTTATTAAATAGTTTTGAAAATCTTATTTTAAGTAAATTATAATTCCCAAATCACTAGAATGTATATTAAAATTTTGAAAACAAAACTTATTAGTTGAATTTAAACCAAAGCTTCCCTATCTATAATATATACAAATATATATACATTATAAATAGAAAATAATTTATTAGTTTTAAAAGATAAAATTCACCAATACGATATTTATTAAAAGAAAAGTATTCATTTAAGTCTCATAAATCCAAGATATATCAAAACAATTTAATATTTAATATAAATTATTAAATTGTTATTGCTCGAAATTCCGGGTCGTCACATTCCTCCCACCTTAAAAGAATTTCGTCCCCGAAATTTAAAACAAAGGTAATTTAATAATCTATTTAGAATTTTAATTTTTAAAACACAAGCATTTATCAACTATATACTAACAACCATATCAACCAACTCATCCAAACAAACAAATCTAACTATCCAGACAAAATTCTGGATAGAGTTCTCTCGAGTTTCCCGAGTATAAATACCGAGATACTCGCCCTACAGAATCCAAACAATCTATACAACTAAGCTACAGAACTCCTACTCATCTAGATCTACACAACTAGAGAGGATATCAGACTACAGACGAGTCTGACTCGCAACCAAAACTCCCTGAACTGCTGGTTCCAACACCAGAGATAGAATCTTACACGTACTCCCTCAAAGATACGTGAAATACAACGAATCCCAGCTATCTAAACTGGCAATCCAAATCTGAAGACCAAACACCTACCTCTCCCGAACATAGAGAAAAATCCAGAACACCACGAAGCTAACTCCCCAGACGTACCCAATTAGAGCTCCTTGAATGAGAGGAAATTCATCCAAAATCAAATCTCCAACTCTGAAACCCAAATTCCTCCGTCTCTTATCCACCAAACTCTACGGACGATCCAGAGCTGCCTCCATCCCTACTGATCAGCTAAATCTCCGCTAATGCCTTTCAGAACAATCTGAATCCACAACAATTCAGTAGAATGATCTTCTCATACCCACTAAAATCAAGAATACAACCTTTACTATCATCCGTAGAAAACAACTTCTCTTCTCCAGGAAGAAAAGCATATGCACTCCCAACTGCTTCCGCTGCACAACTCTGATATGAGTATATGACAATGCTGATGACGAACACAAACAAACACGGGACAACAAATTCCAAAAATATGGTTCAACAGATTCAAAAATAAAACTAAGAAGTTCCTCCAAAACCTGAGCTGCTTCACTAAAAACTTCCTCCAAAAATAATTCTACTACTAAGCTGAACCATCAGTACCACTTCTGGAATCCAGTCGATACCAAACTCAATCTCCAAATGCTAACAAAACTCTGACTTCCTGAAGTCATCTAGAAAAATATCTGAAACACAAGAGAACGCTCCAACTATCGCAAGTCACTTTTGCGATTAATCCATCCTGATTCCAAAGAAAAACTATTCTCTCTTTACCAAACAGAACAGCTTATGCTTAACTGGCCAATTCAACAAAGAAACGAAACCGCTCTGCTGCTTCTAAACTTCACTGCTAAGCTAGAAAGCTTCTTGCCAATACACAGAACACTCCGAGCTGCACTGCTGACACCAATGCCAAAGAAATTCCCAATCCAAAGCTCTTCGAGAAACTCGGACCTCAAACCAACCAGAAACATCCTGCTGAGCATAGCCACAACACCGAAGTAGACTCACTTCCTTAACTCGTTCCAAAGAAACATCTTCGGAGACATCCATAGTCACTGTGTCTCATCACACAGCTACAACATCCTGAGGTATCAAGATATCATAACTTGCTGCTGTCTAACCGACAGATCCAAACTATACTCATCCGAACTATACACTTCGAAAATGATCTCCAAATCTTAACAGATTACCTTCAGAGACTTGGTGAAATCCTTTCACCACAAATTCACTCGAGAAGGACTGTAGACCCAATACCGTCTCGGTCGATACACTTCTGACCTCAACAAATTCAACCATTGGTAGTCGTGTTACACACCACTACCTTATCTACCTTTATAAATTATATTGGAAAACCTGAACGGGTAACCCAACAATAGGTAGAATATAAATATATATATATCAAAATACAAATACGCTCTCTCAAGATAGACACCACTCCAGAGCCTAGGTATTCACTCAACCAAGCGCTCTGATACCAACTGTAGCGACCCGACCTTCCACTACCGGAAAATCGCATCACTATGAAGAAAGAAAAGGGTGAGAAATAGAAAAGATAGAGAAGAAAGAAGAAAACACACCAGAATCTCAACAGCGGAACGAATGAAATATAATATATCACATAAGAGATTACATAATATCATATATATCAGAGTTACATAGATAATACAACACATACTAGACAGTTATAAACACCTGTCTAGTTAATACAACTCGATACCACTCACAACATCACAGAGATACAACACAGCGGAAATACATATAAATACTACACAACGGAACCAATATATCTATCTACAACGCTGAAGCCTCCTGCTCCATTTGCTCCTCCAGAATTCGTCAAAGCAAACCTGAATCCCTTGGCTACCCGTAAAAATTTGGGTACCCGAGAGTTTAGGAAAAACAGAAATAAACTCCGGGTCAGACATGGGTCTGGTATGAGTAACAGGTTAAAGTTGCTTAACTTTGAAAATCCTTTGAAAACAAAAGGTATCACGTAAGACTTCCCAAACATGGAAAAGTTTTTACCTTACGCTAACCAAAACATTTGATAGGAAATCCAGTGATATTATAATAGTGTCTAAGGTTTTCAAGTAAATATGAAATAGCCGAAATTGTTACATTCATTAAATTCTAGCATACTAGGTATACAATCAAAACCGTAAGGTCACGTAGGGAAAATGGGTTTCCATCAATGGCAGGGCTACTGGGGTACCGCCCGTCACAGTATGTGGCCTAGATCACCGTACCGAGGACCCACCCTAAGTCCCCTGCAACACAAGACCGGAACCATCCCTTACTGGACAGTTCCAAACAAGACAACCCCGGCGGTTGTAGCTACTAAACCGCCCACATAGCCGAAATAAAAGGGACTCTAGACAGGGGTATATCTCGCTCTCAAGTGGGTGCTACCCACGAAGCCTTGCTGCACCTCCCCTGTTTTAGCCATTCCCGGTTGATGAGGCTTGAGGTCACGATTACCTTTAGAGAACACATCTCTTAGAATACTCATCGCCTGCCTGACGATGTTCTGAAAGCATTCGATCCATATAAGTTCGTTCCGGGTTCGAACGAAACCAAAGGCATTATCTCGTTACACTCATTTTGGAATCACCCTCAGAGTTAACGACAATAACCCTTGCAATTTGAACCACCATCTCGAATCTATAAGTACTATCTCCGTCAAACTCATTACGGAATCACCCACAGAGTTATACTGACGAATAGTTCTTATACCTCGAGTCTTCACTTTCTCCATTTGGATTTCACGACCTAACGTTATTTTGGATCGATGTGGTATTCGGGTCTCCAGACCTAGAATCCCGGTATACGGAAACCCGATCTCGGTCTCATCGAAATCCAAACCGTATCTTTTAAGGCCAAGTTGTTTTAAAGTTAAAACAATTCAATTTATTACCTATATCAACACAGATAGATAAAACACAATATAACAATGGAGAATAACATCATCATCATAAACAGATAATCCATATTATCTACTCAACAGATAATCAATATCATCATACTTAACCAAACATCCATAACTCAATAGATATATCTCTGAGATCACAATCAATCATGGAAATCAATATCATCCATCATATATAAACAAAGATTAATAATCACCTCATTTTATAATTAATTTAAAATGAATTAAAATAATTACAAATCTCTAATTAATTTAATGTAAATTAAATTAATTACTCCACCATTATTAAACTTGCTTATACTACTATTAATTAATTATCAATCAATTAATTAATCATCATCCAATTATTCATTTTAATTAATCATCCTTGATTAATTATCTTTAATTACATTTAAGGTAAATTATCCTTTAATTATTTTTAACCAAATATAGGAAATAACCTTTACCTTACTTCATTTATTAATTAACTAATCATTAATTACATTACTTAATTAATCACATTAATAAATCTAGTCATTTATTAATTATTTCCAAATAAAACCATTTTAAGTTCCAGCATTTATAATAAATGATCTCTAATTACATTTACTATTTAATTCTATTACATCAAGTAATTAACTTTTAATTAGTTATTTTATTTCTTAATTTTTATTAAGAAAACTAATTTCCAAATCACATATATTAATCACCTTGATTAATAACATACAGTAATTAATTATCCTTAATTCATTACTCCCAATAAACAGATTTAATTAATCCCTTGATTAATTTCAAGTAATTATATCCAAATTACTTCTATTAACGAATCATTATCCAATTAATTACATCCTGTAATTATTCATCGATTACTTTCCTAAGTAATTACATCTTCCAATTATCAAGTGGTTAATCCCCATTAATTAGACTTAATTAATTAACTCAAGTTAATCAATTACTTAATTAACTAAAGTGAGTAATTAATTTCTTACTTAATTCCCATTAAGTAATTACACTTAAACATTTAAAATGTTGATTATTAAATTAAATAATCTAATTAACTACTAAAAATCAATTATATTAATTAATCTGGTTAATGACCTTCATTATTATTTATTTAATTTCTTTTCTAAATAATAACTTACGATTTCCTCATTTTTAATTATAAGTTCCATTAACCCTTCATTTATTAATTAAAGTCGAATCTACGATTCTCCATTACATATTAATTACTTAACTCATTATTTACTTTAATTAATACATTTCCACTTATAATTACTAATTTAATCAATATCAATTTATCAATTATCATTCAAATTATCTTAATGCTTAAAGAATTTAAATCTTTAATCTTCATTTACTTAAAGTAAATTTATTTCCCATTTATTTACTTTAAATTTCCACTACAATATGTTGAACATTTATTTCACTCTTCCCTTTTTAACTTCCATTTTAAATTCCCGGTTTAAAACGAATACCAATTGAATTTTAAATCAATGTATAAACTAACTTTAAAAATCTTAAGTTTCAAATTTAAAGCAAATCTTAGAAATCAAGGGATTTTAGACCAAATCCACTAAAGTTTCAAAATATTTATTTATTTAAAATATTTAAACTTTTAAACTTCTTCCATTTCAAAACTGGAATTTTAAACACTTGAATTAGCCTCAGTTTAACATTGGTTTTAATTTAAAACCCCAAATTTAAAATTTGTAAAACTGGGACAGGTTACAACTGAGAAACCAAATCTACTCGAGCTCTCATATTTTTGCTTCGAGAAAAATGTGAATTTACTCGAGACGAACAAGAATTTACTCGAGTGAATCTCGAGTTCTCCTCTCTACCAACCCAGATCACCAGAGCACCCCACCGTGTACGTGCACGCCTCCGATCATCACTTCCGGTCGACCACGACCATCTCCACAAATCTGCTACCACTTCCACATCCAAACCCAACCCTCCGATCAACAGCTCTAGCTTGCGATCGAAAACGAGTTGCTCGATCAAGCCTGGAACGAAAACCAGAAAACTTCCCATCCCTGGAAACTCCGCCGCTCTCGCCGCCTCGTCCACCGGAAACCCTGAAATTCTAGCCACGCCTTCGCCTCTGTTCCCTCTACCAAAACCCAAAAGCCAGAGACACTCGATCGCCTAATGGCCTCGTACGAACGAAACTTTACAACACACTAAAAACTAGGTTACCAGATTTCAAACGCTTCCCGCCGCCACCACGTTCATCTGCCGGCCATCACAACAATTTTCCGTGAATCCCTGGTCGCTCCTCTACCTCTCGACCAAAACTCAACGTCTCCGGTCGACTACATCGACCACGGCGACTCAAATCGTTCGAAACAGTGAAGTTAAAACTGTTCTTCACTCCCTTGCTTAAAAATTCTAATTCTTGTTTTAAAAATCATGATTTAGTATATATTTTCACTTGATGCAACTGAATTTTTAAAACAGGAGATTTGATTTTAAACATATGTAAAGATGTACATGTTTCTTGAGTTACCAGAGATAGTTATGGATTGTTTTCAGCTTTAATACAATTTTAATATAAAGATTACAACAAAATAAACAGTTCTTGTTCACATCTCAAGTTCAGTCAGTGGTTAGATCAAGTGATAAAGTGTGGTTTCCATATCCACAAGACATAATAATAGACAATAAATCCACACATGTCGGACTTGAATAATTCAAAATATCAGATTGTTATTTAAATTTGGCAAAACTCAGCATAGGCAGTAAATAAATCAATCACAGAATCACAGACACAGAGTAATACAATAATATGCAGCGGAATAGATAAAATAGTAGTTCATGAAGCTACTATATAAACATCAGAGTTAGAAATAAAATACAACAGAATATCTCAAATGCAGTAAAGTCTCCAGTACAACAGATGACTTCTCTGAACGAATCAACTAGAAGAGCTGAAAGCTGAGGCGATAGTTGGATCTCCAAAGGAAGCTCCAAACTCCAAAGGTGAGTCTCAAATACTGTATCACTCGGTCTGACCCGAGCGTAAAGCAAAACACAAAACACTCGAGTCGGGATTAACATTCTTATACTAATAAATCCAACTCAAGTGAAATATCAATTGAAATACAAGTAACTTAAAGGATGTTTGGGATAACCATCCTCTAAGGATCTCCAGAACTATCTACAAGGTGGAAATATACATTATAACACCGTGGTCATTTCAATTTAATTTATACTTCAAAACCCAAATATCATTTCATTCCAAATATAACTATTTTCCAAAATAGTATATATAGGTTAAATAATTTATTAAGTAAAGTATTTATAATTTCCTTAAGTTCCACTAATCGGTTCAAATCAACTAAATTTCCAAATTCAAATTTATTCAAAGTTCAATTCATCAATTTAATTCATTTCTAAACAGATCATTTAAATTTTTAATATATTTCAAAGCTTTAATATTCAACAATTTTAAAGTTAAATTTAACAGTTTCAAATAGCTCTTGATTTGACTTCATTTATTATTCAATCAGGGAATATTCACTTAATAAATTCAATATCATTTAACTAGCCTTAAATTTCATTTTTTCTAAATATTTCCTTAAATTTATTTAAACAAGAAATATTCATTAAATTATTTAAATCAAACTCAAGTTATAAATCATATCTTAACTTCCAATTTCAATAAGCTTCATATTGGTTTAATTAAATAAAATTCTTTACTAAATTCAAATTATCATCCCAACCTTAACTTATTCAAATTTTTACCAAAATCTATTTTGAAATATAAATTTTATACTGAACATATTATATGTATTAAATCCATCTTAATTAAATTAAATATCATTATTAAATCTATATATATCATTACCATTTATATATAAAATTCTAAGAATCAACATTTGTTAAAACCATATATTTCTTTCCAAAACCATAGAATTCAATTTCAAAATATTTATATATATGGACCAACGGTGTCTGTATATATTTTTATCATATGGTTAAGTGATACGGATATTTATCATTTCAATCCGAAATTTAAATATATACGGGTAGATATCATTTCGACCCGTAATCCCAATTTCAATTCAAATGAAAATCGCTTGGGTTTATCATTTCAACCCATAACGAAATTCTCCTATTCTAAAGTCCGTTCGGGTATGTATCATTTCAACCCATAGTGAATTCTATACTAACAGGGAACTTGCAGAGTGATAACAGATAAAAAAAAATATAACAACAGGCATATATCATCAATATAAATAACAGATATTGGTGTCAGATGTCATAGGTGAACAGATACAGATAATGGTAATAACAGGCATATAAATATTAGATACTGGTGTCAGATGTCATAGGTGAACAGTTATGGATAATAGCATATATAACAATGTAAATAACTACAGCAGCATATTTCAATTGCTATTTCAAATGAAATCAAATTTAAATAATAAAAGAACGTTAATCGTGAGTGATTGCTCACCTTTCGAGGCTAGAGGTGAACGAAACTGAGATAGGTTACGAAATCCAGGCACGAATCTCAAAACAAGGCAAGATTGAACTCGAATCGACGAACGAAGCTGATAAATAGAAGTTGACGAAATCAAGTCAAAACAGGATCGATGAAGACAATTTGTGCGAGTGACTCATATATAACTATATACTATATATAAATCAAGTCAACTGGATTGATGATGATAATTGGTATAAGTAAAATATATGTGCTTAAAGTAAATACATATATATATATATATATATATACCTATTGAAGTGAAAAATACTCGAATACATGTTATACCTTTTAAAACTAATAGTAAAAATGAAACTTGTATAAACTTACTTTATTTAATACATATAAACCAACATGTATGTATTATATCCTTAAAATCAATGTTTATAATATATATATATAATATTACTTTACACTGTTATGGATTCAAACAGATCTTTATAAACCCCATAAAATTTCATATAGATACAATACCAATAAACATCAATAACAAACAAATCTTTCCCTCAAAACAACCATATACATGTACACGCAGTCATATGTATTAACATGTTAAAGTAGCAACTTTATATAAAACTAACATATCTAAAAGGTGTTCCTAACATATAATATTTTTATAACTGAGACAACATATATCATTTAAGCTAGTACTGACATACCTATATACAAACAGCGTAGCTAGTACATTTATATAGGCTACATATAATATTACACTAATAAGCCAATACATACGAATGCAAAGCTCCAACCAAGTACAAAAATAGCAATAGACAGGCTGCAGTATTTAGGTGACTACACCTACTAAAGTATCATATTTTAGTATAGAACAATAAGAGAAGAAAAAAAAAAAACTTATAATACTCGATACTTTTTAACATACGAAAAAAAAATTTGAAATCTATAAACTTATAAACTTATGTACGAAATTGAATATAACACCAAATATATATGTAAATACCTTATAGACTAACATGCAAACCTGCAGTAAAATATTACTGTATAAATGCAAATTGTAAAGACCGCATACAATACCCTTTAAAACATATATAACTAGTACAATTCATAATCATAAAGCAACAAATCCAATTCCTTATACAAACAATGAATACGAACATACCATACATACCGTGACTTGACAATGGGAAAGGAGGCTGGAAGGCTATGCGGTGGGGTGAGAAGGTGACGAGGTGGTTGGAGGGCCGAAGGGTGGAGCGTTGGTGGCTGCGGAGAGGTCGGAGGTGGGGCTACGACGGCAAGGCGAGAAGAGGAGGGCGATGGTGTTTCGGCAGTGGAGCAGAGGGAGGCCGAGGCATGCTGGTAGGCGGTGAGTGTTTACCCTGGGCGAAGCTGTAAGGTGGAGGGGATCTAGGGCGAGTGCGGGTTTGCTCCGCCCAAGCTTGGTGGTCAGCACACAGGTCGGTGCTCACAAGGTCGTCGTCAGGTCGTTCGGTTGATGGAGTTTGGCCGCTAGGAAGCGGATGAAATGGTGGAGGTGGGGCAGCGGGCTTGTTGGGTTAGGCGTGGTGGAGCTTTGGGTTGGAACTGTGGGCTCGGAGGTGGTGATGGGTAGGGGCAGTAGGCGATGGTGTTGGCGAGGCTGATGGGAGGCAAGGCTGTGGGCAGTGGTGAAGGTGGAAGTGGTGACGTGGGGAGGAGGTGAAGCTTCGGTTGGGAGAGGAGGTCGTGGTGGTTGCTGGTCGTGGGGAGGAGGAACGCCGAGTGTGGAAATGCGGTTGGGTTTGGCTGAGGCGGATGTGTGGAGATAGGTGCACCGGGGGTTTGAAGAATAGAAGAAAGAAACGAAAAAAATAAAAGAGAGAGAAGGAAGAAATAGATCTGGGAGGAAGAAGAAAGAGTTTCAGAGGAAAAGAAATAAATATATGAAAGTGTGAATAGGAGAGAAAGGGGCAAAAGAAACGTTCCACCTTAATTTTAGATATAAATTCAAAAGCCAAAGGAACGTGCACTATCCATTGATTCCGCAAAAGTTTTAAAGCAATTAATTGATGCTTGGACAGCACGGCTAAAGTTTGAAAGGCAATAGAAAACAAAAGGTCACGAATACGGTACCGATACGGTGAACAGTTTTACAGATTCCGTTGTCCATCGGACGCCGAAACAAGCAAATGAATATACCATGGAGATCAGCATGACGTGACGATCAAAACGGTATACAAATACTAGTGGTACGATCATCCGATCGAAAGTCAATAATCGGTACCAGAAATGCTGCTATTTTGTCAGAATTAAGATAAACGGAGCAGTAGAAGTCCAAATTTGGAAAAACGAATTTCGCAGTCTGATTCAGAATGATCTGAATAAATTTTCTCTTGTTGACATATTTTAGTTTCGGAAAACTTTTAAATTCACTGTTATTAACCGGTTTGATTTGAAATGAAATTTCACAGGAAAATGAACTTCAATATTATCAGATGAAAATTTACCAGTTGCTATATTAAAATAGACGTATTCCAAATAGTAAATTTTTATTTTCAAATTTTATTGTTTAAAATTTCACAAATTTCCAGTTAAATATACTTTTAAAACCATTAAATTTTACGGGTCGTTACACTCTCCCCCACTCAAAACTTTTCGTCCCCGAAAAGAAAGGAGGTAGAAGAATAGAAACAACCAGACAGAAAAGATAGATTGAAAGTCAAGATTAAACAATAAATTTGAACTATATAAATTTTACTTAAAATTTTAAAACTTCATTAGCAATTCAATTATCTTATATACTTTAAAACCTTTCAAAAACCCATTTGTAAATTCTTGCCTCATTTATCAATACCTTTTATATGTTTAAATAATATCTTTAAAAATACATAAAAACTATTTGAAAACAGTTATTTACATTATTACTTATATTTACACAGAAGTTATTTGAAAACATGAAATCCATAATTCATAAATTTATTAATTTATCTCAAGATACTTTTCAAATATTATTAAGAAATCCATAATTATAAAAAAAAAATATATAGTCAACAAGGAAAAGAAGAAGGACTTGGAAAACAGAATACAGGTGAATAAATAAAGCTGAGCAGATAAGGTAGATTCAAAAGAATAGTATCGGGCATGAATAGTAAATTTAGAACCATAAGGGTTTTGATTCCAAATATTGATACAAAATTTTCTTTGTTGGAAATACTTTTATCATAAGATACCTTTATAACGAAACAAATTTTCTTTCGAAAATACTTTTATAACTCGATGTTTTTAACAAGTTTATCCTTGTTCCTGTAGACTCTGGTAGTGCGTTGATCAGGCGCAAAACTAGAATTCTCCAGGTACTTAGTAGACCTGTTTCAACACCCAGTGAAAATACTGGAAAAACTTTTAAAAACAGATATGGAAAGTACAATCCAATCAAACACAAACAAAACCTTTGTCAAACCATGGTTCGCAGATACACAATGGTTACGCCTGGATCCCCCAGGAAACAATCCATATCCGTAAGCTTTCTCAGCCCTGCGAGTTACGCCATGATGACTAGTAGAATGCAGGATACACAATGGTTACGCCTGGATCCCCCAGGAAACAATCCGTACCCCCAGGCAAGGCTCAGCCAAGCATTTGCGCTACTATTCGCGACCTACACAGATTGCAGGATACACAATGATTACGCCTGGATCCCCCAGGAAACAATCCGTACCCCTAGGCAAGACTCAGCCAGGCAGTTGCGCTGTGCAGTCACGAGAGAACAATAAGACCATGGGTAACGCCATGGAATTCGAAGGACACTCGAGTATCATATCCGGAAAACCAAAATCAGAGAGAATAATATCGATAGAATGAATCCAAGATGTGGCCACAAATCGGATATCAAGCAGAAGGCACTTTCCATATCTTTACTTCGAAAATATGTATCATATAGTACCTTTCAAATCACTTTCAAATATCGTACTTATATAAAATTCATTATATATAAGATTTAATTTTCAAATCAAATACTTTCCAAATCAATAGTATATCAAATCATACTTATATAGACTTCAATTATATAAGATTTCACTTTCAAATTGAGTACCTTTTTCAAATCTATTGTTTTCGAATCAATTTCATACTCATACAAATCAATTTTATCTATGTTCGACAACTCCCAAATCAAGTTTTAGTACATAAGGTTCTCAAATTTCAATTTGTTTCAATATCAGTTCAATTTCAAAATCATATACAATTTCACCAAATTATTTCTTCACAAATCAATTATCTTTAGGTTCAAAGTTTCCAAAATAATAGATTTTGAAAATAAATCCAAATTTCCAAATCAATAATTTAAGTCAACCAATTCATTTCCAAAATCAAATGGTTTTCAAAATCATCTTATATTTACCTAAGGTCCATCTTATATAAAGATCAAATTTTCAAAAATAAGTTTCGCTGTATCAAGAGCCATATGAGATTGAATATCTTTGCTTTTATGGGTTATATATCTTTGTAATTTAAATTGGAATTTTCTTTTGGTAAGCAAAGATATTCTAACCCAACAGCTTCAAAATTTCAGCGTCAAAATATATCAATGATAATAGAATATAAGGTGTACATACGCCATCATTTCGAAGAATCACATTTGACCGCTCGCTCGATCACACAAGTTTGCTTTCGAACTAGTATTGTCCATTCGACTTCCCTAATGCGGATTTCGATATAGTTTCTCGACTAGAAGCCATCGGTCTCCTTGCATAGCCATATACTACGATAGAGAATTCAAGAATCAAGCCCAAAATCCATATCAAATATTCGCCATCAAGAATCGGATGAAAGATCCTAACACGAAATGGTGTAATCCACCTCGAACTTGTATACTCAAACTTGGATCAAATTAATTATGCGAATAAACAGCATACGTACAACTTATATATTTATTCCAACTTGTTAAATATATAGTTTCATAAAGATGTTACTAAATTAAAACATTTAACTAAATTTTATTCAAAATATATTGAAGCCCAAATTCTTTCAAAACATTTCAAATCTAAATTCCATATTTAGAAAAAAATTCAAAATAGCCTTATTCATTTACTTAACAAAACAGTTTCAACTTATTTAAATCATATTACTTCATACTTAAACATTCAAACAAATTTATACACTTTATCAAATAATTCATGCTTTTCAAAAATTTAGCTTTGAAAAGTTAACCTTGATTTGGAAGTGCTCGAACCTTCGAAATAGTTGAAGAAATCATTTTCAAATTCAAGAGTTGGAAATCAACAAATCAGTAAATCAATTTTAATATATGGGATTATATCAAATCCGAAACTCAAGGAATGAACACCGGTTTACTTCAAATCATTTCAAATATATATACATATATATACTTTGAATATCAAATCTTACTTCGGAATTTGGAATCAAAATTGGTTTCGCAAAATCACTCGCATAGCAAAGCTATTGAAGTGGCCTATCCCTCACTCTGAAACTCGAAAATCAATGTCGATGATGCGTGCACTCATCACCGAAATTATTTTCCAGCGACATAAGTGAGTTCTGGACTTCTATTTCTCAAAAATTCTTTTGAAATTTCTTCGAAACTCATTAAAATCATTTGAAACATTTCTTATTCGGAAAATATTTTTAAATCATATTATTATTATATATTTCAAAATCTTAAAACCAATTCCAAAATACTGGAGTTCAATTCTCGAATTTCAAATTTAAAATCCTTCAGTTATAAATCAAATTTCTTATATAGTTTTTCAAAATTACAAATCCTTTCGAAACCTCAAATTCTTATTTTAAAAGGGTTTATAATCTTTATCGAAAACATTACACTTTTATATATAGAATATAATCATACTTATCAAAATAATAATTTCGGTTTAGAAAACAATTTCTAAAATATAAACAAACCCGATTTTCAAAGGACGATTCACAGACGGATTTCAAAACAAAGATAGATATTCAAATTAGAGGGACTCAAATCAAATAGGATTTGATTCGAAGATAAGTTCGAACGAAAATGAGATAATTGATCACAAACAATAGATCGATATAGTTATATAAATCGCGAGCAACCTTAACCGATCAACCGTGATTTCAAAAATATAATCGATGCGGAAATCTAAGGCAAATCGACATTCGATCGCCAGAGATAGAATTTGGCATATCAAGAGATAGCAGCATCCAAACCGAGTGATATATAAATCTTCGGTGAATCAATGCCAATTGTAAAGGAGTTTCACCCCTTTACAAAACATTCAAAGATCGTCGGGATCGTCTATTCTTATAGAGATCATTCGAAGTGGAGTTATGGGATACTCCAGAATCAAAAGAATACCAATAGAGAGAGACAAGAATGAATTTTGGAACCGTAGGGAACGTTCCAAAGTTCAAAGGAAATCGAGTCAAAAGGAAGAGATTAAACTCAAACGAAAGTGATTCTGTAAATAAATTTACTATATATGCTAAGTTTTGCCTAGAGCCAAAGCTCTGATACCAACTGTAACGACCCGCTAGTGGGGTAACGCCCACCGTAGCATACAGTAGTACCTGTGTTCTGCCTTTATGGCCAGCCTCTCGACTGCACCAACCTCGCAAGGACATGTAGGAGTAAGAGTCATCCGCTCGCTACCAAACCAAATGCGAGAACCCCCTATCATGCTGCACCCGCCAAGTGCATAGGCAGACACACATGTCGGACTTGAATAATTCAAAATATCAGATTGTTATTTAAATTTGGCAAAACTCAGCATAGGCAGTAAATAAATCAATCACAGAATCACAGACACAGAGTAATACAATAATATGCAGCGGAATAGATAAAATAGTAGTTCATGAAGCTACTATATAAACATCAGAGTTAGAAATAAAATACAACAGAATATCTCAAATGCAGTGAAGTCTCCAGTACAACAGATGACTTCTCTGAACGAATCAACTAGAAGAGCTGAAAGCTGAGGCGATAGTTGGATCTCCAAAGGAAGCTCCAAACTCCAAAGGTGAGTCTCAAATACTGTATCACTCGGTCTGACCCGAGCGTAAAGCAAAACACAAAACACTCGAGTCAGGATTAACATTCTTATACTAATAAATCCAACTCAAGTGAAATATCAATTGAAATACAAGTAACTTAAAGGATGTTTGGGATAACCATCCTCTAAGGATCTCCAGAACTATCTACAAGGTGGAAATATACATTATAACACCGTGGTCATTTCAATTTAATTTATACTTCAAAACCCAAATATCATTTCATTCCAAATATAACTATTTTCCAAAATAGTATATATAGGTTAAATAATTTATTAAGTAAAGTATTTATAATTTCCTTAAGTTCCACTAATCGGTTCAAATCAACTAAATTTCCAAATTCAAATTTATTCAAAGTTCAATTCATCAATTTAATTCATTTCTAAACAGATCATTTAAATTTTTAATATATTTCAAAGCTTTAATATTCAACAATTTTAAAGTTAAATTTAACAGTTTCAAATAGCTCTTGATTTGACTTCATTTATTATTCAATCAGGGAATATTCACTTAATAAATTCAATATCATTTAACTAGCCTTAAATTTCATTTTTTCTAAATATTTCCTTAAATTTATTTAAACAAGAAATATTCATTAAATTATTTAAATCAAACTCAAGTTATAAATCATATCTTAACTTCCAATTTCAATAAGCTTCATATTGGTTTAATTAAATAAAATTCTTTACTAAATTCAAATTATCATCCCAACCTTAACTTATTCAAATTTTTACCAAAATCTATTTTGAAATATAAATTTTATACTGAACATATTATATGTATTAAATCCATCTTAATTAAATTAAATATCATTATTAAATCTATATATATCATTACCATTTATATATAAAATTCTAAGAATCAACATTTGTTAAAACCATATATTTCTTTCCAAAACCATAGAATTCAATTTCAAAATATTTATATATATGGACCAACGGTGTCTGTATATATTTTTATCATATGGTTAAGTGATACGGATATTTATCATTTCAATCCGAAATTTAAATATATACGGGTAGATATCATTTCGACCCGTAATCCCAATTTCAATTCAAATGAAAATCGCTTGGGTTTATCATTTCAACCCATAACGAAATTCTCCTATTCTAAAGTCCGTTCGGGTATGTATCATTTCAACCCATAGTGAATTCTATACTAACAGGGAACATGCAGAGTGATAACAGATAAAAAAAATATAACAACAGGCATATATCATCAATATAAATAACAGATATTGGTGTCAGATGTCATAGGTGAACAGATACAGATAATGGTAATAACAGGCATATAAATATTAGATACTGGTGTCAGATGTCATAGGTGAACAGTTATGGATAATAGCATATATAACAATGTAAATAACTACAACAGCATATTTCAATTGCTATTTCAAATGAAATCAAATTTAAATAATAAAAGAACGTTAATCGTGAGTGATTGCTCACCTTTCGAGGCTAGAGGTGAACGAAACTGAGATAGGTTACGAAATCCAGGCACGAATCTCAAAACAAGGAAAGATTGAACTCGAATCGACGAACGAAGCTGATAAATAGAAGTTGACGAAATCAAGTCAAAACAGGATCGATGAAGACAATTTGTGCGAGTGACTCATATATAACTATATACTATATATAAATCAAGTCAACTGGATTGATGATGATAATTGGTATAAGTAAAATATATGTGCTTAAAGTAAATACATATATATATATATATACCTATTGAAGTGAAAAATACTCGAATACATGTTATACCTTTTAAAACTAATAGTAAAAATGAAACTTGTATAAACTTACTTTATTTAATACATATAAACCAACATGTATGTATTATATCCTTAAAATCAATGTTTATAATATATATATATAATATTACTTTACACTGTTATGGATTCAAACAGATCTTTATAAACCCCATAAAATTTCATATAGATACAATACCAATAAACATCAATAACAAACAAATCTTTCCCTCAAAACAACCATATACATGTACACGCAGTCATATGTATTAACATGTTAAAGTAGCAACTTTATATAAAACTAACATATCTAAAAGGTGTTCCTAACATATAATATTTTTATAACTGAGACAACATATATCATTTAAGCTAGTACTGACATACCTATATACAAACAGCGTAGCTAGTACATTTATATAGGCTACATATAATATTACACTAATAAGCCAATACATACGAATGCAAAGCTCCAACCAAGTACAAAAATAGCAATAGACAGGCTGCAGTATTTAGGTGACTACACCTACTAAAGTATCATATTTTAGTATAGAACAATAAGAGAAGAAAAAAAAAACTTATAATACTCGATACTTTTTAACATACGAAAAAAAAATTTGAAATCTATAAACTTATAAACTTATGTACGAAATTGAATATAACACCAAATATATATGTAAATACCTTATAGACTAACATGCAAACCTGCAGTAAAATATTACTGTATAAATGCAAATTGTAAAGACCGCATACAATACCCTTTAAAACATATATAACTAGTACAATTCATAATCATAAAGCAACAAATCCAATTCCTTATACAAACAATGAATACGAACATACCATACATACCGTGACTTGACAATGGGAAAGGAGGCTGGAAGGCTATGCGGTGGGGTGAGAAGGTGACGAGGTGGTTGGAGGGCCGAAGGGTGGAGCGTTGGTGGCTGCGGAGAGGTCGGAGGTGGGGCTACGACGGCAAGGCGAGAAGAGGAGGGCGATGGTGTTTCGGCAGTGGAGCAGAGGGAGGCCGAGGCATGCTGGTAGGCGGTGAGTGTTTACCCTGGGCGAAGCTGTAAGGTGGAGGGGATCTAGGGCGAGTGCGGGTTTGCTCCGCCCAAGCTTGGTGGTCAGCACACAGGTCGGTGCTCACAAGGTCGTCGTCAGGTCGTTCGGTTGATGGAGTTTGGCCGCTAGGAAGCGGATGAAATGGTGGAGGTGGGGCAGCGGGCTTGTTGGGTTAGGCGTGGTGGAGCTTTGGGTTGGAACTGTGGGCTCGGAGGTGGTGATGGGTAGGGGCAGTAGGCGATGGTGTTGGCGAGGCTGATGGGAGGCAAGGCTGTGGGCAGTGGTGAAGGTGGAAGTGGTGACGTGGGGAGGAGGTGAAGCTTCGGTTGGGAGAGGAGGTCGTGGTGGTTGCTGGTCATGGGGAGGAGGAACGCCGAGTGTGGAAATGCGGTTGGGTTTGGCTGAGGCGGATGTGTGGAGATAGGTGCACCGGGGGTTTGAAGAATAGAAGAAAGAAACGAAAAAAATAAAAGAGAGAGAAGGAAGAAATAGATCTGGGAGGAAGAAGAAAGAGTTTCAGAGGAAAAGAAATAAATATATGAAAGTGTGAATAGGAGAGAAAGGGGCAAAAGAAACGTTCCACCTTAATTTTAGATATAAATTCAAAAGCCAAAGGAACGTGCACTATCCATTGATTCCGCAAAAGTTTTAAAGCAATTAATTGATGCTTGGACAGCACGGCTAAAGTTTGAAAGGCAATAGAAAACAAAAGGTCACGAATACGGTACCGATACGGTGAACAGTTTTACAGATTCCGTTGTCCATCGGACGCCGAAACAAGCAAATGAATATACCATGGAGATCAGCATGACGTGACGATCAAAACGGTATACAAATACTAGTGGTACGATCATCCGATCGAAAGTCAATAATCGGTACCAGAAATGCTGCTATTTTGTCAGAATTAAGATAAACGGAGCAGTAGAAGTCCAAATTTGGAAAAACGAATTTCGCAGTCTGATTCAGAATGATCTGAATAAATTTTCTCTTGTTGACATATTTTAGTTTCGGAAAACTTTTAAATTCACTGTTATTAACCGGTTTGATTTGAAATGAAATTTCACAGGAAAATGAACTTCAATATTATCAGATGAAAATTTACTAGTTGCTATATTAAAATAGACGTATTCCAAATAGTAAATTTTTATTTTCAAATTTTATTGTTTAAAATTTCACAAATTTCCAGTTAAATATACTTTTAAAACCATTAAATTTTACGGGTCGTTACACAGGTATCACAAGAAACAGATACTCATAGATCACAATCATATACACACAAATACCGAGGAAGCATGCCATAAATTTAAGTTATAAGTTTTTAAATAAAATTGTTACTCACGAATTAACAGAGAAGAACAGAACACCTCGTTTGCAACAGTTTTTGAATTCTTTGGAAAACTGTAAAGTGTTTTCATTTACATCCTTTTGTCAAGTCCCTTGCTTTTGTTTTAGTTGTAGTTGCTTGATGTTGAAGAATGTTTGCTTAGGTCTTGAAATGGAGTTTTATTTTGGTTTTACTTAGTTCGAAAGGAAAATGAAAACTGGTAGGGGAAAGTAGTTTACAGGGTGAAGTATAAAACAGGTTGATATATATGAAACAGGGTATCATTTTTCTTTAGGCAAACTAGTGTACAAGTTGTACAATTCCAGAGATAATTTTTTTATAGCTTATGGCCGAGATTGCATGCTTTTGTACTTAGAAAAGATATTGCCTTACTATCATTTAATGCTATGTCCTTGTAAGTGCTTATCTACCTTACCAGCCTACATATTTATTTAGATCCAGTTGTACTTAAGACTGCATACCCATATATTCGAACCACTTGTTTTACCCTATGCAAGCTTTTCTAACAAGTTACTATATTTTTGACTTTGTAGAATTTTATTTGAAGGCTGGCCAATCATTCTTATATATTATACAACATATGTTACTGGTTTACAAGGGAATGTAAATGAATGTTGTTTAGATATTTATAGTGTATTTGTTTTACAATTTACAAACAATAAAATTTAACTTATGTATATTTGTTTCACTCTATGTCTAACTTACCACTAAAATCTTGTATTTCAACATGTATATTTATATTTATATTTATTAATATTATAAAACTCATTTATCAAATTTAAAAATAATTAAACAAAGAAATTATCTTTTTATTTAAATTACTTATTTTATAATATATACTAAAGTATCATTTGACAAAAATTGAATTTAAAACTTATATATATCTTTAAACTATATTTTAACAAGCTATACTCTAAAAAAGAAAATAAAATCCTCTTGTTAATAAATTTAAATCTAAACTAAAGTTAGAATAAGTTTTAAACAATTTAAACATTTATCTTAAGTATTTAACCCATATATTTATTTATTAAATAGTTTTGAAAATCTTATTTTAAGTAAATTATAATTCCCAAATCACTAGAATGTATATTAAAATTTTGAAAACAAAACTTATTAGTTGAATTTAAACCAAAGCTTCCCTATCTATAATATATACAAATATATATACATTATAAATAGAAAATAATTTATTAGTTTTAAAAGATAAAATTCACCAATATGATATTTATTAAAAGAAAAGTATTCATTTAAGTCTCATAAATCCAAGATATATCAAAACAATTTAATATTTAATATAAATTATTAAATTGTTATTGCTCGAAATTCCGGGTCATCACAACTATCATGCTGCTTGAATTGAAGTTCCTACACTTCATCTAATTGCACGGGTACTTCATATATTATGCATCAAAAGTGCAGCAACACACGTATTCAAAACTCAACATCAAAATTAAATTGTACTACACGTCTTCATTATTCTTCATCTACTGTCTTACTACTGTTCTACTATCATGCTTTAGTTCTACTATCATGCTACCGTCAGCTTTGAACAGACCTATCGACAACTCATTTATCTGCACTCATACTCTAATTTTGCATCAGAAATTCAAAATTATAGTAACACAACTGATCAAATATCAGCATCAAAACTTCTACAACTCATCTTAACTAACGCTCATCTTCTACTGAACTTCCCTTTTGCTGTGTTCTACAGTTCATCTCAGCACCATAATCATATTTGTATTTTATTGCTTATCTCAACATCAGAACTGAACCTCTGCTCATTGTTATTTCTCTACCTTCTACTTCTGTATCATTACTTTTTGCTCAAACTCACTGTCTGCTTCCATTGTAAAATGCATGTACATTATCAGTAACAACACCTGTACACCATGAAGTGTAGCTCATCAATAATGCAATATTATGCTTCCATTGTCTCTACCATACACTGCTTGGCATATGAGCATTCTTATTTAAAAAAGCTTTTATGCTATTTTATAAACACTTATCAATCATATGGACCATTGGACTATAAATTTAGAAACTTGGTCATATGGACCATTGGACTGTAAATTTAGAAACTAAAGTAAACAGTTAAAACTATTTGTGTATAAATATTTCGGACGAAGAGTTGAGTTGAAATTCCAAAATATACATAGCAGCCTAACAACAAGGCCATGCCATTTTGCCATTAAACATATCATTTTTTAAAGTATTTCTTAGAAAGTTCCATTTAACAGAATCCCAAGAATGTTATGTATACTCTAAAGATCACCGATAATTCAATGTGCATAGAACCATAAAGAACTTACTATTTAAAATCTCAATGAATGAAATTTATTACATTAGATAGAGTGATACTGTCGTCCTTCTTTGGAAAAATATTTAATTCTAATAGCATGGCCTAATGCTCAAGATTACAATTAGTGGCAGTCCAAATGATTGGTTGCCCGAGCCACATTAAAGTTTGCTTGCCCTCTAATATATAATAGTCTATAACCCATGCGTTGCACACGGTTATGTTGTAAAAAGAATTGTTAAATATACATTGTTAAATAGTTGACATGCAATGTAATATGCTAATGTTAAGCATATATTTTTGTAAGTCATGTGTTTCAATTATTGTCTATGTATTAGTCCGTGATAAAATATCAATTTCTTGGAAAGCTAATAACATAAACCCGATGTAGCTTAGTTGAATGGAACTAAGGAGAACCTTCCAAACAATTTATCAATTATACTTCAATATAAAGTAGTAAGGAGAACTAAATAGAGCCTGATTATTATATATATGTTTTCTATTACTAAATATCATTTAAAGAAGAAAACAATAATACAAACTTGAACATAAAATAGTTGAAGTTAATCAAACAATGGTAGAATTTATACCCAAAACCAAAGGGTAGGTCATAATTAAGAAGACTTATTAATAATGGTAGAAATCATAAACTATAAACAATAGTGATTGATTTTTATATAAAATACAAAATCCAAAAATTAAAAGACTTTAATTCTCAAAATTCATAAGTGAGCTATAATTTCTTTTACCTTACAGTATGCTTAATAAATCATTCTATCAATAATTTAAGTTACATAAGAATAAATTATAGAATAATTATATATATTATTACTTTGGATTATAGATATATATATGTCTAAATTTAAAATTATCCTAAAAAAGTGAATTTGAAATTTAAATAAATTAAACGTTAACTATAGTATTTAATTAACTTATATGTATAATCAATGAGTATACAAATGAATTGGCAGCAAATATATATTGTTATTTTCAAATTTTTATGTGTTGACATAATATTTTTGTTGTTTTAAAATAATTTAAAATAATATTTTTAAACTTAAATCAATTATGTTTTAAATATCATACTTAAATAATTTATATGTTTAAATAGCTACAAATAGTTGTAAATACCGCTATTCTTTTTATATTCAAAATGAAATATATAGTTTTAACTTAATTTGAAATAACATTATTTTTTAAAGTTTCGATAAAATATTTTTATTAGAGTATCAAATTGTAATAGACATATAAAAAATAATAAACGATAACCAAGGATGATACTATTTTATTTTTGACTTAATGAAATCGTGGGAAGCTTAACGTCGACAAATCAATATCAAAAACAAAGAAGAAAACTTAATAAGAGTGAATTAAGGAGAAAAATATATTTTCTTCTATTTTACTATTATGTAATATACTAATGCTTAAATAAACATATATATTAATTATTAACATAGTAATATAATAAATTATAAGTACTTATATTTTTTTAGATTGTAAATACCTAAAACAATATATTTAGATAACAAATATTTTGAAATTTATAACATTAAGTATAATATTTCACTAATTTATATTGTTAAATAAATATATATGAAGTTATAGAAAAATTATTTTTATTCTTTTTGAATTTCAGTATTTTAAAATGTTATGATTTTTGTAATAAAATATATTAAAATACTATTTTTGAATGGTTAAAAATAATCACATATTTTATTATTTTCATAGTCTAACTAATTAAAATGATATATTTTGTATCAAATTAGTTTTATAATAATATTTCAAAATTTTAAGAAAACTATATGTTAAACATGTTATTTTATTAATTCATACATTTCCAAAAAAATGTAAGTAAATTTATAGAGATATATTATTGTTATTTCCAAAAATTTATGCTTTAAAATATTAGTTTTTAATTTTAAATTAAGTTCAATTTATATTTTGAAATTTAAGAAATTATACGTTAAATATAATATTTGACTGATAAACCTATATATGCGAAACAATTGTAAGTATTTATTAAGGTAATAAATTTCAAAGATAAATATTGAAGTAATATTTTCTTTTTTGTAATGATATTAAGAAAGTTCATGATGTTGTGCGTTTTAGCGCATGCGCATCCACCCATGTACATGATGATGAGTTTTAGCTGTTAAATTACAAAATCGGTATTGATAAGAAATTTAAATGTAACATAAGAGAATTAAGGAAAAAAGTAATCTTTTTATTTAATAAAATTATGGATAATAATAATAAAGTAATAGTGTGTATTCTATACACTACACACGGTAATGTTGTAAAAACATAGTATTCATACTTTAAAAATAAAATTTTGCTATGCAATGTTCGATACATCAATCATAAATTAATTTTTTTTTTTATTGTTTATGCATATAATTTGTGTTAAGTGATTTATATATTTTTATATTTGAAAGAAAAGTCTATGTTACCGTTTCATTAATAGGAATGCTGAATATAAATTGAAACCATCATTTTTTATAAATTATTAGAGAGATTAATGAATATTAGTTACTTGAATTTATTTAAATAGTATGTATTTACAATGTTTGGTTAATTTAAATACATGGATTTAATGTAAAATAATAAGAGAAAATTGATGAAAACTTTGTAAATAACTGTAGAAATTATAAAATCTAGGTATATGGATATAACATCATGGAAAATTTGACACAACGTTTTGGATAACTATAAAATGATAATTCACATGGATTATAAAAAATCGAAGAGAATTAAGAAGTGGGATGAAATTTTTATAATTACCGAGATGGTTCGTAATTTTTGAATCGTATTATTTAACTGAAAATTTATTAAAATAAATAATTATACATTAAAGTTGTTAATATTGTTTTTTATGTGATCCATATATTTTTATATCCGAATGAAATCTAGTTTATACCATTTTGTAACAATGAGCGTGGAATACTTATTGACATTGTTATCTTTATTATTTATTAGACAAATCAATAAATAAGTTAATTAAATTTATTTAAACATCTTATAGTTAAATTATTTAATTAATATAATAAGTATACAGTCTTAAATGTAAATTATGCGTGAAAATTGAGAACTTTCAAAACAATAGTAGAAATAAAAAAGTATAGCCTTTTGAATGTAAAACGATAGTATAAATATTGTAAACAATTGCAAAAATAATAAATTGTATTGGGTTTTTGAAATAATATATTAAAAAATATATAAGGAAAATTAAGGAGAGTTGAGAAAAATGCTAGAATTAATGTGAGAGCTACAAATTCTTCTGCTTTACTATTATTTAATAGATAATCTAAGTAAAACTACTATGTAATGTTTATGATCATCATAATAATGTTGTTATAGAAACGCGGTACACAGTGGTGACACAAAATAATTGTGCAATTAAAGCTGCTATATAAAATTATGATTTAAAAAAAATTATTTTTAGCTATCAACAATGGATATCATTGGAAAGCAAATTAAATTTGAGATTTAATAGTGAAAACAATTCTTAAATCCAATCAATGTAGAAAAAGTTATCACATTTTAAAGTTTGGAATATAAAGAAATTAAAAATGAGACTATTCAGTTGCCAAATTTCAAGGGGGCCTACGTGAGCTTGAAATTCAACTCACTAATAATAATATAGTATAGATTAGTTATTATTATTTTTTCAGATCAATGTAATGTTAAATAAAAACTAATGCCACAATATCATTTGGATAACAATATTTAATTCAAAAACCACATAGTCGAATACCAACCTTTCACACAAAATATCACAAATTTTCAACATGAGTTCAAAGAAAGATATCTCATCTTGCATTTTCTGAAGTGAAGTACATAATGAACACTGCTTTAGTTTTACTAAACAATCCAACTTTTATTAATTTCAATAATGAAGGATCCTCAGTCTATTCCCTCATTTATTTTTGGATTTGAATGCATCCTTTAGAGTATCAAGTTGCATCTGTTTATAAGCATGTTGTGTGGTCAGACTATCAATCTATTACGTTACAAATAACATAATAATCATATTAAAAACAATTTTCCAAAACAAAATTTAAAAACTCTAAATTAGGCTGCTCTTTTTTTGCAATTTTTTTCCCCAAGAACTATGGTTTACATAGAAATTTTTTTAAAGTATAAACACCTTGATGCTAATTTATAAAGAGTACATATACCCTATCTAAACGTATTAAGTAGAAGAATATAATGGCTTTAAAAACTTACCAAATGGTCTTTAGCCCATATAAAAGGTTTCAAAAATGGAAGATTAAAGTCACCTCTTTCTAGCATTTAGCTAACTCCATCTCAAGACATGCTTCTATTTTATCGGTTTGTTGACAACTCCTCATTGCATCACAAATTTTTTGACGTAAAGAGTTGAGCTGCTCAGTGGGTTGTGCAAGTTTGTTCTCGGCATTCATAATTATTTCTTCTAACACACTTTACTTGACCGATGTGCCCATTCTATCACCTCCTGGTTTCCTTCACCACCACTCATTATTCTAGTTTTTTCAAAGAGTGCTCCTTCTAAAGTAACGACACGATGAAACTCTTTATCTCACCATATGCTCTCCTAGTTTCCTATATACTAAGGATTAAAGAATCGATTAGTAGAGCATGAATAATTTCTCATTGCAATATTTAGCATTCTTTAGTAACGATAATGGATGTAATACTCAATTTTAATAGAATGGTACAGATAATAAGGTCTTTATTCATCTCATTTCTAGGCTAACTATTCTGAAAAATTATGCCTCAAAATATAATAAAAATGATACATCAGATACTGTCAAGAATTTTTTTTCTACATTTTTGTAATAAGCAGAGTTCGATGTATGCACCATTGCATTTTCCAAGAAATATTCATATATTTTCTTAAAAATTTGATTGTGAGGATGATATAAAGGTACCATAAGAATACCTTCCAACGGGTGCTTGCTTCCATGACACACTTTAATGGAATTAAGTTTGCAGAAACCTTAAGCATAATATAAAATGGAAAAATATAGATGGCTATACTAACTTATTCTAGGAATATTTTATTCATATATGTATTATGTTATGCTCTAAAGCTTACACGGGTAGCATGGAAGATGAAGGAAAAAACTGTTATTAGAGAAGTGGAAGAATAAAAATTTCAGCCTACTCTTTCTTTATGCATTTTGTTCGCTACAGCATATAGATAGTTCAAGCATTATTACATGAATGTGTGGATGTGTTGAATTTTGTGCTTATCTTTCAAATAGTCATAAGTTGGTATTAATATCAGTAAACAGTACATAGAACATAAATGTAAATTAGGAGTAAATTAAAAATTCAATGGCTTGATTAATAATTAAACACAATCATTTTCCAGTAAATGCAGTAGAAAAATGATTGAATAAATAACCATCAGTTGTTATTGATATTAGTAAATAGAACCGAGAATATAAATGTCAATTGAGAGTAAAGCAAAATTTTAATGGCTTGTTTCTCTACAAAAAATTCTTCAAATATTTTTGAAAGGGTGGTTGCGTTAATATTCATGCTTAGAATTGTCAGGTCAGTATTTTTTACCTCACTATTTGCAGTACGACGTCAGGCCGTCCATAGATGATAGTTAACTGTCGATACTAAATCAGCGGCAATCTTCAAATTGGTATATCGAGGTCGTAAAGAAATCCCAAATATGGTTTGCTGCACAATTAAATTGTCGAATTAGTTAATTGAAGTGAAAATTCAAGTTTAATCTAACAACCATTTTGATTTCCAATAAAACTAAAGCGTTAAAAGAGTAGTATGTATTTTACCCAAGTTGTTATCAGCATTTATCAACCCAAGTTCCGGCATTCAGTGGATATATACATATTAATCTAGTGCCTCCATGAACATAAGTGATGGATGGTGGGAAACCTATCACAATGTACTGAAATATAAGAGCAGCAATAGAGCAGGAAAAGTACAGTTTAAATATGTTATTAATTCTGAAAGGAATACTGATGGAATACAGAGTGTTGGTCCAATACATAACAGATAGGTGGTAGATATGATTGCTTTCAGTGATAGATCATACAGTTTTAAATCATAAAGAAGCAAAGAAAAATGGATCTACCATCAAAGTCAAACAATTCAAAATCATGTAGCCTTGGAACACAATGGCCATGCAGAAGTTATTTTTCATTTCATCAAACATTTGGAGTGCAGAAACAAAACGATATTGTTTCAAAACATAAGCCATATACAACGATGATGGCCAGCGATCAGCAGTAGCAAAAAAAATGAAAACTCGAGAAAAATAGAAAAAAATAGAAGAAGATACAATATTCAAAGTTGTTCAAATATCAGCTGTCCGTCCGAACTAAGCAGATAAAGGAATTTGAGGCAAAGAGAGGGGAAATAAGAGAAGGCAAGGAAAACCGTAAGAAACCAAATCAGTAAAGTAGGCAGTAAATTTGAGAGCTTACCTAGAGGAATATATGCGGACCACTGATTGGGTAGCGAAGTTAGCGGTGGGAAACAAAGGAATGATATGCTGATTTAGTATCCTGATGGTGGACAATCATCGACACGGAAAAGTGCGTCTACGTAGGAATTACAGCGGAAGGAAGTGAAGAATAGAGTGTAGTCAGCTTAGCTCCGTCGTTTTGAGAAGTGGAAAAAGGGAAGTGACAATGTTTTCGGCGGAGAAGATAAGGGGATCAAATGAAAAATGAACTGGGAGAAGGGAAGGGAAGAAAACGGTAGAGTAAGTTGGAGAGTCGTGTGGGTTGGGGAACATGGGTTGAGGCGGTGGTGAAAATACAAAAATGCCCCAGCAGAATTGTGTGGTTAGAAATTGAAGTGGGGGCAGTATGGGCAGTTAGAAAAAGGCTTCAGTTTGACCCTTTGACCAAAGGTTTTGCTTTATAGTATAAGATATATATATATAAGTATACGCTATATCTCTTGACTCCTATCTTAGTTAGGCTATTCATTTGTATCTCACGAAGCTTGAATACATATATGGAAAGAAGAAGGGCAGAGCTAATCTTGGAGGAGATAGCACCGCCACTAATGGAAATGCCCGACCAAATGCTAGAAGAGGTCCATGTCAGGCTCAAGCTGAAACTGTTAGTGGTGGGATTCCCCAAGTGGATATAGGAGCCATGTATCAGTTCTTCGTAAATATGATGCAAGCTGGAGTTGCAGTTGGAGTTGACGGAGGGAATGCTGCTGGAGGAGGAGTTCGGGAAGCTCCGATAGTCAACCACTATGCTAACATGAGCAGAGACTATACCAGGCTTGGAGGAAAGCCATTCATTGGAACTGAAGATGCGATTGAGGTGGAAAGTTGGTTGTTACATTGTGAGAGAATCTATGCTGACCTAGGATTGAATGACGAGCAAAAGAGGAGATTAGCTTCAAGACAGCTTCAAGGAGTTGCTCTATATTGGTGGAATACTGTTGTAGCTGGTGTTAATGAGGAAACCATGACTTGGGTGGAGTTTAGGAGAAGGTTCCAAGAAAGGTTTATGTCGGTGATGGCGCAGTCGACATTGCTTAGGAAGTTCGCCGAACTGGAGTAAGGAGAGATGTCCGTTCTAGAATATGCAAGAAAATTTGAAGAGTTGGCTCGGTACGGGTATGCTTTGGTTGATACGGTGATCAGAAGGAATGAGAAGTTTATAAGAGGCTTGAGGCCGGAGTTGATAAGTGCTACCTTGCCGCACTTAAGAGATCCAAGTGATGTAGTGGTAGAAATAGCGCTGAGGCAGGAAGAGGCGTTAGCTTGTTTAAGGAAGAAAATAAAGGAGGTCTAGGTGGGACAAGGCTATAAAAGAAAGTTTTTTCATAAGAAGAATGCTCAGAAGGGAGGAGCACAGAAGAAGGGAAAAGCTAAGGTGGTTTGTTATAAATGTGATAAGAAAGGACACTATGCTAATGAGTGTCATACTGGAAAAGGAAAAGAGAAAGGAAAGGAGGCGATTGGGAAGAAGAACATCCGATGCTTTAATTGTGATCAGATCGGCCATTATAAGAACCAATGCAAGGAGCCTGCTAAAGAAGGAAGGAGGCAAGTTTATGCATTGGAGCCCGCAACTTCAAGACTAGTTGTGCAGGAGAAAGGGAAGGCTGTTCTGAAAGGCTCGCTACAGATTCACGGTATGTCTGTTAGCATTCTATTTAATACTGATGCATCACATTCTTTTATTTCTCGATGTTTAGTAGATAAGCTTAACCTAGAGCCCTTATATTTAGTTACTTTCTTAAGAGTTGCAAATCCGATAGGAGGGTATGTGACACTTAGGATGAGGTGTGACCATTTAGAGTTTGATTTGCTAGGTCATACTTTTGATTGTTGTTTACATGTGTTTGATTTTGTGGGATTTGGGATTATCCTTGGGATGGATTGGTTAAGTAAATATGATGCTAGGATGTTTTGCCATGATAGAAAAATATCACTTGGTCACCCGGATTGTAGTGATCAGATAGTTTATACCGTAGAAAACCTAGTTGCGAAGTGAATGCTTTATTGGGTATTATGGAGTTGGAGGATGAGTTGCATCGAGTCTTTGTGGTTAGAGAATTTGCCGATGTGTTTGAGCCGGTAACTGGATTACCACCGAAATGAGCTATTGAGTTTCAGATTGATTTAGTGCTTGGAGCAGAACCGGTCAGTAGGCTTCCAAGCAGGATGACACCCATAGAGATGAAAGAGTTGAAGGTGCAGTTGGTGGATTTGGAAGGCAAGAATTTTATCCGACCGAGTAGTTCGCCTTGGGGAGCTGCCGCGGTGTTCGCTAAGAAGCTGGACGGATCGTTAAGGCCATTTATCGATTATCGTAAGTTGAATGAGAATACGATAAAGAACCGATATCCATTGCCGAGAATTGATGATTTGTTCGATCAGTTAAGTGGAGCCAAGGTATTCTCTTAGCTGGATTTGGTGACGGGATTTCATCAGCTTAGAGTGAAAGAGGATAGTATTCCTTTGACGGCGTTTAGGACAAGGTATGGATCGTACGAATGACTAGTTATGCCATTCGGACTAACTAATGCGCTAGCATTCTTTCTGGATTTGATGAACCGAATTTCCCGAGAGCACTTGGATAGGTTTGTGTTGGTCTTCATAGATGACATTCTGATATACTCTAAGGATGAGAAGGAGCATGATGTTCTTCTTAGATTTGTGCTTAAGACGTTGAGGGAGCATCAGTTGAAGGCTAAGTTTTCGAAGTTTCATTTTTGGAAGAAGAATGTGAAATTCCTTGGTCATGTAGTCTCAGAGAAAGGGTTGTCTGTAGATCCAACCAAGATTGAGGCGGTGAATAATTTGAAGAGACCTGAGACGGTGAACGAGATAAAGAGCTTTCTTGGATTAGTTGGATATTATCGAAGGTTTATAAAGGATTTTTCATGGATAGCTGCACCGATGACTAAGCTTACGCGAAAAGATGTGAAGTTTGTATGGACTAATAAGTGTGAGGAAGCATTCCAGATCTTGAAACACTTACTGACCCATGCACCTATGTTGGTGATTCTAAAGGGGAATCAAGATTTGGGTGTTTATACTGATGCGTGTGGAACTGGATTGGGAGCTGTATTGATGCAAAGAGGTAAAGTGATTCCTTATGCCTCTTGACAGCTCAGACCACATGAAGTTAGGTATCCTACGCATGATTTGGAGTTAGCTGCCGTTATATTTTCTTTAAAGGTGCGGAGGCATTATCTGTTGGGAGAACGATTTGAGCTTTATATAGATCATAAGTCATTGAAGTACTTGTTCTCTCAGAAGGAGCTGAACATGAGACAATAGAGATGGTTGGAGTTTATTGCTGCTTAGGATTTTTGAATTGAGTACAAACCCGGAAAAGGAAACAAGGTGGAGGATGCATTTAGCAGGAAACATCAGAATGCAGTATTGGCTATGATTGCTGAGTGGAAAGATTTGGAAGCATTATCCGCTTGTAGTGTGCAGTATAGATCCTAGGTAGGTTCTACTGCAGGAAGTGCTATATTATCTTGCTTAGAAGTTCGACCGGTAATGATTGAGAAGATAACTTCTAGACAGGAGGAGGATCCAGTTTTGGCTGAACGGATCAAAAAGTTGAAGGAGGGAACAGAGAGCGATGACTTAAAGGATTTCAGTCTTGACCAAAATGGATGGTTGAGAAAGAAGGGAAGGTTGTGTTTTCCAAACATAGGAGACATGAGGTAAGGAGTTTTGGGTGAATGCCATCATTCGAAGTTCACTATCCATCCAGGAGGAACGAAGATGTATCAGGATATGAAGAGAAGTTTCTTCTGTGAAGGTATGAAACGGGACATTGGTTTATGTGTTAAGAAGTGCTTGAATTACCAGCACGCAAAGGCTGAACACTAGAAGCCAATTGGATTGCTTCAACCGTTGGAAGTTCCGTTATGGAAGTGGGATTCTATCTCTATGGATTTTATCAATGGGTTGCCAAGGTCTAGTAGAGGAAATGAAAGCATATGAGTCATAGTAGATAGACTAACTAAGAGTGCTCATTTCATTCCAGTAAAGTCAACAAGGATGGCACATATTCTAGTGAAGTTATTTATGAAAAATATGGTTAGACTGCACGGGATTCCTAGTTGTATCATCAGTGATAGAGAACCTTTGTTTACTAGTGAGTTCTGGAAGAGTCTATAGGAAGCATTAGGAACCAAGCTCAACATGAGTACCGCTTACCATCCACAGACTAATGGGCAAACAGAAAGAGTTAACAAAGTCCCAAAGGATTTGTTAAGAGCTTGTGTATTGGATTTTGGGGGATCATGGGAAGACAATCTTCATTTAGTCGAGTTCTTATATAACAATAGTTATCAAACTAGTATTGGGATGGAACCGTTTGAAGCTTTGTATGGATGACCATGCAAATCTCATGTATGTTGGTTGGAGACCAGGGATAGACTAGTTCTTGGTCCGGATTTGGTGAAAGAAGCCGTAGAGAAGATTGAATTGATCCGAGCTAGGATGAAAGAAGCACAGTCTAGGCAGAAAAGTTATGCTGATAGAAGAAGGAAAGATTTGGAATTCTCTATTGGAGAATATGTGTTTATTAAGGTTTCACCGATGAAGGGTGTGATTAGATTCGGAAAGTCAGAAAAGTTAGCACCTAGATTCATTGGACCTTTCCGTATTGTTGAGAGGATCGGGAAACTCGCTTATAAAGTGGAGTTACCGAGTAGTTTGACAGGAGTCCATGATGTTTTCCATGTTTCTCATCTTCTAAAGTGTGTTAAAGACCCGGAGACTACTATAGCACCTACATTGTTAGAAGATTTAGTAATAGAACCGGACTTGACTAGTTAGAAAGCCGATTCAGATTGTGGCTAGAGATGAAAAGAGGTTAAGGAACAAGACAGTCAAATTAGTAAAGGTCCAGTGGAGTGACGTTGCTAGAGACTAGGGAGACTGAGAGCAAGATTAGAGACCCTTATCCTGATTAGTTTGATGGTATGTTTTACCTTTGATTGTTTTGTTATGTGTGCCTTATAATAATTTCGAGGACGAAATTCTTTAAGATGGGGAGTCTGTAACACCCCATATTTTTATAACATTATTTAGGATATTCTATTAGCTAAATAAAATAAAATATTGTTAAGATAAATAGGTTGAGATTTGATTAAACTGTGGATAGTCGTGCCATGTTAATGTGCAAATTAAAATGAGATAACATAAACTAATGTGTTAGGAAATGAGTAAAGGCAATATGGGAAATAGGAGAGGCTTATACCCTAAACCCTTAGGAAATGGAACTTACGTTCATTTCATTTTAACAAACTAAAAATATCTAAGGCCGGCCACCATTTTTATTCTCAAGGAAGATAAAGCTAGGATTCAAGAGGAAGAAGTTAATCAACATATTCAACATCAAATCTCACATCTTTTAATCTCAAAGCTAAGGTGAATAATTACTTCATCCCATTTTCTTATAGTTTTCGGTTATAAGATTAGATCCGAAATGTTTTAGCAAGTATAGGCCATGTTTTGATGATTAAATATATATATTTGTTTGTTGGTTAATTATGCATGTTCATATTAGTATTTATGAAATGTTTGATATTAAAACCCTATTAAATGACATCCAAATGCCTTGAAAATTTAAATATAGGTCAGAAATTATATTCTAGGAATGGGTTCCGATTTTCATAATTTTCTTAATTTATGTGGATTTTATATTAATTTTCTAGTAAAGAAAATGATTTATTGGGTTATAAATTATTTACGGCTAAATAAATAGTTATTTGGATTTGAAATTTTTATATGTTGGAAAACATATTAAAATAGACTTTTTGGAATTTTTCCAGATCTTTCCTAAGTGTTTTGATGAATATATAAAATTATTTAATGTATGAGACTTAAATGTTTTATATATTTAATTAAGGAGAAGGGGCATTTTATAAAATAAAATTATTATTTAATTCTGAAATTAGGGCAGCACTTTTTTGAAAAGTATTTACCAACCAATGAGAACTTGACAAACAAAGGCGGGTTTGTTGAAAAGTTATCGTTTTAAGTTAAAAACATGAAAATCATGCTTTTAGCCTGTTTCAACGATTTAGGCATCAAACCTTCCGACCCAGACCTTCCGACAAAGTCGGAAGGTTATAGCCTTCAACAAGGTCAAAGTTCAATGCATATGGTATCAAGTTACTTGGTACGTAATGAATTGAACAAGGTTGAAGGGTACTTAGTCGAAAGGTTGGTTGCCAAAGAGGTTGGGGTATGTTAGTTTTATAAACCAAAAGCTTACACCTACTTGCTTTCGAAAAGGAGCTTTCGACTTGGTTGCTTTCGACCAGGTCAATTATTTAAAATAAAGGTTTTAAACCTTTCGACAAAGTCGAAAGGTTACTGCCTCTTTATCATTGTTTTGTTTTGAACCTTCCGACAAAGTCGAAAGGTTTACCTGTTTCTAAAACTAGTCTATTCTTAATGCTTTCGAAAGGTATCAAAGCTTTCGACTTAAATGTTTTACCTGACTTTTCTAATTGAAGTATAGCCCAAAGCTTTCAAAGGATTTGTTTTAAAGGCAAGGGACTATTGTTTTAAATGATGTGTTTCAAAGCTTTCGAAGCAGAGCTTTCGACAAAGTCGAAAGCTGGCTTCCAATGAAGTCGAAAGGTTTTAAAAGAAGATTTTCCACCTGTTCTAAATTGAACCCAGCAAGCTTTTGAAAGGTTTATGTTTTAAAAGGTTGAATGCTTTCGAAAAGATTTAGTTCAATGGTTTCAAAAGGTTTGAGTTCAATGAATTCGAAAGGTTTTAGTTCAATGGTTTCGAAAGGTTTGAGTTCAATGATTTCGAAAGGTTTTAGTTCAATGGTTTCGAAAGGTTTTAGTTCAATGGTTTGAAAGGTTTGAGTTCAATGATTTTGAATGGTTTTAGTTCAATGGTTTTGAAAGGTTTGCTTTGAATGGTTTCAGAAGGTTTAAATAGAAGGTTTTCCAAAGGTTTTCTAAGGCAATGTTTTAAGTTGTTTTTAAAGTAGGATGTCTAAAGTTTTTTTGCTTTCGAAAGGAATGATTTCAATTGTTTTGAATGGTTTGATGTTTGGTTTCGAAAGTTAAGGTTTTGGCCTTTTGGCTTAGAAAATTAAAGGATTTCACTTGGTTTTGAAAGAGATGTTTTCAGTGGTTTAGAAAGAGGTACTTTTAAATGTTTAAATGTTTTCATCAACTAAGGTTTGAGTAAAGAAGATATATATAACACGGTAATGTGATTTTGAGTAAAGAATAAATCTAATATATTTTCCTTGTTTGAGTTTGATTTAAATATTTTAAATCATTTTGAAGGAAAATTATGGGAGGGGATCCTTAAGTGAAAATGACTCAGATATTAGAATAACATATGGGACAAGTATAGGATCACGCTCTATACATTAGCTATTAGCCCTAGCTAATTGTTGTCAAAAATTCCAGTGTGTAGGGATTGGTCATAGGTTGACTAAAATTATGATTATACACCAAAGGGAATATTAGCTTGTATACAGATAGGTTATTGGTGAGCCCGAAAAACCATCAGGATCAGGAAGACCTGGGAGATGATTAAGTTAGGGACAGACCGTCCAGAAGTATTGTATTTAACAGATAGTTAAGGATAGATAGTCCAGAAGAAGAATAGCCAACAGTCTTTAGATTAATTTTGATTATATTGTCTGGTAGGCCCGAGTCAGCCAAAGGTTAAAAGTTATCCAAACAAAACTTATGTGTTTGAACAGATAGTTCATTATTACCTGATATTTATGTATGTTTACATAATGATGCTTTACAGTATTTAACCAGTTTTGGTGCAGGGAAAAGGTTTTGCGAAGATATGTTTTAAATGGATGTTAGTGAGGGGAAATCCATTCCGCTAAGCGGCATGGTCTCACTTAACATATTAAACCACCGCGATGTATAGTATTATTCACACCAGGCTTTATGTCTGACTCGAAGTTTATGTTATCCTCTTAAACTCTCAGGCGGTCAAAATTAATTTGAGTAGGGTGAGGGGTTAAGGTCTTTTCAGGTTTTATTAGGATGATGAATAAGGCTACTGGAGGCTTGTAGGAGGAAAACGTATGGCTATTTTGGAGTTGTAGTTATTGTTTTATGTTTTGACGTGTTTCCGCCGTGTTTTGTATTAATTCTATTATGACTCTGTGACTCTGATCATCCAAGGGGATATCTTCATATACCGCTCTTGGCGTATTTGTAATAAGTATATTTTTCTATGCCTGGGAACGTATTTGGGATTATGTAAGTTGATTATGGAACATCTGTTTTAAATGTAATGAAGTAAAAGTTGTTTGAAATCTGTGTTTTGTTTCATATTCAAGTGCTTCTGGTATTATAGATACCATTAACATAGCCGTATTTAGTCGCCGGAAACTAATACTATAGATGACTGCAACATCTGTAGCGCTTAGTTTTAGACCTCTAGATAGAGGATGTTACACTACATTTGCCTTTTGGACGCTCATTAGGCGCCAAATTTCAATGAATACGACCATTTCATTTAGTTGGAGGTTTAAGTATTCAGGATTGAGATGCCTGACGATGACTTCGGTGATATTTTGGAGATTTCCATGGATGGTGTGGATTTGGACGATATTGAGATGACCGACCCGAAGATCTTACAATGGATCATTTTTCAGGATATCGATATTTGGAAGATAGAGAATCTATGTCCAACTGCTTGTCTTCTTGTGCGCATCATTCAACACAACGTCATCCCTAAGACAGGGAGTTATGATCAGATTTATCTTTTGGTACGGAGGGGCACCTACACAGTTATTGGTGGTATAGCCGACAATTTGGCATGCACTCTTGTGATTCATTTTTCCTACCAGGGAGTTGGCACCCCACGGAGTTACTTTCCATATTGTTACCTATTCACTTTTGCATTCAGATGATACATGGTGAATCTCAGTCGGAAAACTACCCAGGAGAAGGTTCCATCCACCATTGATAGAGCCACTCTTAGGAAGATGGGAATTCCTTTTCCACCAACTGTAGTAGCCGAGCCAGCAGCAGAGCACCGACCGCAGCAAGAGGCAGAGCAGGGACATGGCGTCGAGAGATATCAGATTCCTAAGCTGGTCACCATGCAATAGGTCCAGACCGAGCTCAAGGGGATCCACACTGACCAGCGAGGGATGAGGAGCGAGCTATAGCACCAGAGTCATGAGATTGGGTGCTTAGCCACTATGCTTTGCCCTTTTCGAAGTCTTGACAACGGCTTTAGTTCACGTCGAGGATTGGGACTGTCCCATAGTCTGTAGGTAGTGTTTTAGTTCTTGTAGTTTGTTATTGTATCTTTCCCTACCAGCATTTGTTCTATCCATTCTAGGTTGTTGGGTTGTAACTATTAGTAGTCTCCTTTTAAGACGTGCACGATATTATGAGATGTATTTCTATTTTACTATGTTATTGTTTTCAAATATGTGAACCGCTCTTATATCCTTGTTTCAAGGAATAATATAAATATGAAAATCTCATAAGGACACTTAATTAATAGTAAAAATGCAATATGAGACCGGAAGTTTTAAATAGATAGAAATTTTAGCAAGTGCAGGACATGTTAAATTATTTTGGAATCATGGGCCATTGTTCCTATTCCTTAAAAGCTAAAATTTTTGAATAACCGAGTATGATGGCACTTTTAAATAAAATGTCAAGTTTTATAGGTTAAGGTTGGTTGTAGAATGCTAGAACTGAATTTATGCGTTTAGCACGTAACTAAGTTCCGGCTACACTGAAATGTGGATTGAATTATTAAAACTTTTGAGAAGGAAAATATTTTGAAAAGTTTCTCTTGATTTAGAAATTTTCCCTTGAAAAGAGTTTTGATTTTTAAATTATTGTTGGCTCTCAAATAATTTTTAGAATTTTTGCCCAAATTTTATTTCATGGGAAAATTTACATCTAAATAACACCTCTAGAAATGTACCGAGGTCAATAAGAACATCATGCGCCCTTGCCAACACAGGACCAGCCCACCCCTTCCTTATCCTTCAATTGTGATCAACGATTGTACTGGGCCACAAAGCATACATAGATTTATAAATATCGATCTAGATCAGGGATTACCATAACCTTATGGGTGTGACTCACATAGCCCTATCGCATCTTGCATGTTTTAGTCATTCCCAATTATGAGCCTTGGGGCTACGTTTTACCTTTTCATATAGCAATCCCACATGAAATGCTAACACAACCCTCCAAGGAACAATGCAATGCTATCATTCATCCCTACAAGTTGTCCATGATATGAACAAACCGAAGGCACTACTTTTACTGCATCCATATTAGAATCACTCTTTGGATTAGTAGCAAGTAGTCCTTACACTTCAAAGATCTTCATCTTCGATTCCATCATCTTCCAGATGTTTCCAATTCGAACGCTTACGTTGGTTCGAAGTGGTTTTCGAATAAATCATGTTATCCAATCCCGTTCTCCACGAACCAACATTCGATAATTTTAAAAGGGTCAAGTTATCGATAATGGACAAATCCACTATCTAGGGTGTGTAAAGTTTTGCATATGAAAAGTAAGACATCCTATACTTATGCCTACTTTCGGGTTTCAAACAGTAGAATCCCTTGATTAATAATGAAGTCAGATAAGTTAGAATCTAACATAGACTCGACGTACATTCTTACTTCTCGAGATAGAGGCGAGTTTCCATACTCGGAATTGGTGTTAAGTTTGCGATGGAGTATCTTCCATGTATTTAATTTATCATGACTCATTTATCGAAATAAACTCTCTTATATCTATCACATTTCCGACATTTCGACTTCTCTATCCCTTGCCCAGAAATCAGGTTCTAGATCTCACAAATAGAGAAAAGCCTACTCATTGGCATTTAGTGCTAAAAAAAGATGACCTGCTTCTAATAAAATGTGTCAACATTTTAGTATTACTTATTCATATTTGTTTGGCTACTTAATGGCACAAACAAAGATAATCCTTTGTATTTAAACCACTCTTCGTAAAAGAAAGCTGCTTTCTAGACAAACTGATCCTTGGAAATAAAATAATTAAAAATTAAAACCTTTATTTAATTATAATTAAATCTTAATTAAATCTTAAATAAATCTTAATTACTAATTAAGTAATAATTAAACCCTACCTGATAACTAATTAATTAGTAATTAAACCTTACTTAATTAATAATTAATTAATAATTAACCTTTACTTAATTAATAAATAATTAACCTTATTAATTAATAATTAATTAATAATTACCTTTAATTAATTAATTAATTAATCATTAACTCCATAGTTAATTAATTAATTAAAAAATAATTAAACCTTTTTAAAATATTGTTTTAAAGGCACTTTAAAAATTTCAAAAGTGAAACAAATTTTAGTTTACACAAAATTACCGTTTTTGCAAACTGCATCCATAGAGACTATCCCTATGGATACCATAACCTTAAAACTTATTTTATATATAAATTAGTCTTAAAACCCTTACCTTTTATACTTTAACTTACTTTATAAACTTTTCATAAGTTTTTGGAAACAAAATTAAAGTTTTCAAACTTTATAATTTTTTTTTGGAAAATAAAGTAAGTAAACAAGGTTAAAACCCACGTGATCTTAATGTCACAACACAATTAAATCCAAGTGCTAACTTTCCTTTTAGCCTTCTACATCCATAACATAAGCTCATACATTTATTCACACGCCATACATCATAAACAAAGTAAAGATCATTACTTTCAACATTAATAAACATTTCGACTTCATTTCCAAGTCCATAACAAACATTACATATAAGCACAAATATGTAAAACACAAACAACTCTACTTTTCAGCCAAACACCCAACCACAATTATTATCAACATATAAAGTATAAAATTTTAGTTAAAAAGGTAAGATTTACTCAACAAAATCTCATGAAATCAAACCAAATTATCACCACGCTTTGAATCGAAACTCAAACTAGGTTTTACTTTGTAAAAAATAGATTTTTGGAAGCCTCAAGAGGCTAAATAGGTTCGACCCTAGGGTAGGTGGGCTCGACCAAGCTTGTAGGGGTAAGTTCGGTCTTGTTCTTGGAGGCTAAGGGATATGGAAAGTAAAGAGAAGGGTTTTAAGTGATTTTAATGGATTTAAAAGGGAAATGATGATTTTTTTTTACTTTGAAAAAATTTAGGAAGCTATGGAAATAAAATGGAAGTTTTTGGAAGAAGAGGAAATAGTTTTGGAAATGAAGATAGTGGAAATAAAATAAGAATTGAAAAAAAAAATTGTATTAATAAAATGAAAACATAAAATTACCCTTGGTCCTTTACCTTCCTTAAACTTTTACCACATCAACCCCATCCTTTGCCTCCTTGAACAAGCCTCCATCACCCCCTTCCATCCATCGCTTCATTTATTTTTATATGCACTAAGATGAGTTGTCATGATATGACATTACCTTTTTAATTTTTTAATTTTTTATTTTAAGGAAAAGAAAAGTCAAACCTACTTTTCTTACTTAAGTAAATACTAAACTTATTTTAAATTTTACCATTTCATATATTATATACATAACTGTGTGTATATAAACTCTAATGTACATAAAATTTTCCGATAACTTTTAGATGATGAAAAGTCAACAATTCGAAAAATGATTTTCGATAACATTTTCGATTTTCCTTCGAACTGATTTTTTTTAAATTAAATTCCAAAACAACTTCACCATCATAAGTTATTAATTAAAAGAGATTTATTTGAGTTATAAAATCCATTAATTAATTATTTAAAAATATGTTAAATATTCATATTTAAAGTGACAAAATTATGGGTCGTTACAGTGGCCTTGTAATTGTATGGAATATGTTACACTAAAAATCAACCTTCCGGATAGGACTAAGGACTTCTGGGCAGGCAAAGAAAAGAAGAGCACAACCCAAACTTCTCGGAACTTCTAAAGGGATGCAACCATTGAAGTTCGCTAACCTAAAACCTTATGAAAGGTCAAAAGGTTCTGCTTCTAGTCTCTAAAGAATTCAAAGAAGAAGAAAGAGTCAGAGCAAGTGAATGCCACTATTTAATGGCCTTTTCGAAAGCACAACAAACCTTCCGAACAGATTAAGAAACATACAGTACACCTTTTCGACAATACCGAAAGGTTTACAAAGGAGACAGAGATCATTAATCGGCACTGAACAAGGAAGCAACCTTCCGATGAGATCAAAAGGTTCACGGCAACACATGAAAGGAAAATCCTTCGGCTGTATCGAAAGCTTTGCACTACGCATAAAGAGTAACCTTCCGGCTCAGCCGAAGGCATAAGGCCGAAAGGAGGGCCACCTGTGTCTATAAATAGGACCCACAGGCCCCGATTTTAGGGGGGTTTTTTCTCTCTCGCCTCATTCTTGTAATATATAAAGAAATGTGTTGTAACCCTAATCAAGAATGGATTTGGGGATCTGTAAAAGCTGATATTGAATAATAAAGGGGGAAGTTTCACATTTTGTTAAATCTCTTATAATCTAGTTTAATTCTTCATTATATTGATTCATATTTTCAGGATTAACTCAATTAAGAGGTTCAGGCTGTTAGGGTCAGAAATTCAATTGATCAAAATGTAACTTCGATCCTCAGAAGTCATCAATTTTTCTACTCCAACCTTATGGTGAAGACTACAGTTGATCTAAATTAATAAGAGTGGTAACCCTTCGGAGTCATTGTTTTTCAAGGCTGGATTCTACAATTAAGTTGGTAGGTCCTTCTATATTTACAATACCAAAACCTTCCGCTGCTGTTACCTGAGTGATCAAATGTTTCAGTGAAGTCTGAATTCAGGAGAATAAAGTTTAATCCGATAGTAGACATTCACATACCATTCGGCAAATCTCAACCAATCTTCGAATAGGAAGTTAAACCTTTTGGTGAGGGCGAAAGCCCTTTTACATCATCCAAGGACCTACTGTTTATACTACCGCTAATAAGATCAATCATCCTAAACCTTTCGGAAGCACTAAAGATCAACTTGAAAGGGATAAGACCGGTAAGTAATCATATGTAACACAAAGGAAAGCTTTATATGACACATTGAAAGATCTCTCGAAGTCAAAAGTTCTTTAACTAGAAGACCGGTTTACCAACCACACCGAAAGGTTTAGGTCGAAAATCAACAATCATTGAATTGAAGTATTTTTCGGGGTGTTAACCATAAATTTGGTTAACATTTTTGGTGCTAAAAGGAGGGCTCGAACCTACGACCTTGTGGTTAACAGCCACATTTTCTACCTGGACGCTCTCATAAGGCTTTAACTCCTCTTTTTAGGACAAGAAAGAGTTTACTTTGAATATAAGATTTACAATCCATTTGAATACCAATGACAAACAAAGTATGAATCCGATATTTAGAACAAGAGAGCTTTTGTAGTGAAAAGTTGGTTTAAGGATCAACGAAACTTTTAGATATAGGTTCTGATTAGCGAATGGATCATGGTTAACTATTACTTGAAAAGCGGACCCTTTGTTTTTGAGCTTTACGAATTATTAAGAGAAAAGGATGGAATATATCCTATAACTCATGGAAATGGAATATCAATCAGGACAGTTCGAAACTAATCCCAATCTTTCCTCCGGAAAAAGAAAGTTCAAGGAGAGAGAATATATTTCGACAAATGAGAAGGACCTTCTAGTTGTATTATCACAAGATTGTCTTTGGAAAGGAAATGGTAAAGGAATATGATGACTTTATACATAAATAGAATAGGATCATAGATGAAGTTTACTATTCAAGGAAGAGCCATGGACACATAAAAATTACAACCAAAGGTTAAGGATAGTAAGAGAATCTTTGAATGGGAGTATAAAGAGTATTAAGAGATTACAAATGAAATCTTAAGAATGAAAGAAAAGTCCTTGGAAAAGGACCGATAAACAATGAGGGGAGAACCTTACCCTAAAGAAGAAATATTTGAATCATACCAAAAGAAGGATGGATGCCAGCCAAAAATGGCTTAAGAATCAAAAATCCTTAAAGAATATAATCCAACTATTGCAGAAAAAAATACCCACTTCTGGACTAAGAAAGAAGTCGAATTAATAACCTTCTCATAGAAGAAGTCAGAATATGAAAAGAAACTTAAAGAATTGCATTGCAACTCTTACCTGATAAAGAGACATGAAACAGATCAATGTGAGAGATTGAAAAGGGACAAACCCGCACTTCCTAGAATGAAGAAAACTTAAGCAGTCAACTAATCGAGGAATTGGAAACTCTACTCTTAAAAATAAAACTTACATGGTCGGGAGATAGATTCTCCTTAAACTTGGACTACCCAAAATGGTAGGCTACCAATAATGGTAGAAAGCCCTTGGTCGCGCCAAGATGGCTAGGTCAAGGCGCCTCCTAGAGGGAGGGCGTAAGCCTTTATCCGTGCCAAAATCAGAAATGGCCAGGTTAAAGCAGCACAAGCCCTTATTCGCGTCACGCTACGGCCAGGATAAGGCACCTCTTGGAGGAAGGCTAGGTAATCCCGTGGTCCCGCCACGCTATGGCTGGCCAAGGTACCGAACAAGCCCTTAACCGCGTAACGCTATGGCCAGATTAAGGCGCCTCCTAGAGGGAGGTCGAGTAAGTCCTCGGGCCCCGCTTCAAAATAAGCTAGCCGAGCGCACCGGAAACCCAGATGAAATGTCCAGCGGACTAAGAAAAGTCCATGCCTGAAATAAGCGTCGCTAGAAATTGGCACCGCTTAAAATAGCAACCACCAAAAGGTCGGTAGTGTCAAAAATGACAAACGGCTAGAAATAGGCTCTGCTTAAATAAGTATAAAACTGGAAAAAAGAGTTCCCGCCTGAAATATGTCAAAAGAAATAAAAAATAGACAAAGAAAACTCGGGCCCGAGAAAGAAAAAACATGCGGAACTTCATCAAGGCCTAAAGATGGTATGAAAATTAGAGGGAAGTCATTAACTTCTTCTCGCTAGATAGGAATTCTAGACTTTAATCATAGGAGATAATATCCCAATCTTCTATCATTTATTACTAGAAAGAATATTCTGGTCTTCTATTGCCAAATTTGTTTTCTAGTTCTCTGATACTATGATATAAAGGTCTCAAAGTTTAATACCCGAATCTGGGTTTCGAGGTTCTAGTCTTGACACACTATCTATCAAAAGCGCGAATCTGGGTTTTGGACTATTATTAAATGCTACTACACCCGAATCCGGGTATCAAAGATTACTGCCCCTTCAAACCCTAATCTGGGTATGAAGGCTTCGAATGGTTATCCATCTCAAATGCCCAAATCTGGGCTAGAGTATATTATTGAAATGATAAAAATCTACCTACGACAAGTATTGTGCATTCAAAATAGATGAAAAGAATAGAGTCCTTGGCCGTTTCTCATCATTATCACAAGATAAGTTCTTAACGATTTGAGAATATTACTTTCCGAGAAGGGGACATACACATATAAATATGTTAATATGAAAGCTAACGATTGGAAGCGTTGCTCGCCACCTGCTTCACAAGAAAGATAAGGTGGCAAGGGATGACAAAAGACACCACAAGAATAAAAGTTTCCAAATAAGCAACTTAGACGTGTATCAAGGGTTACACTACAAGAGATCACATATTAGGTGATATTTACAAAATTATCATAGTTCACAGAACGATCTACAAACAAAACAATCATACTATATATAAATTTACACCACCCAAACATATCAATCATAAATCTGGGGAGGCTTTATTCAGGCTCTCAGCTACCGAAAGGATTAACAATATGGTTAATTGCGATACGAACAAGTTCCTTAAGTTTCTTCTCCTTTTTCCTAATCGTGTTTTCATCGTCGATCGCTTCAATGTTAGCTTTTAGGGCACGATTAAAGGCCCTATTTGTTTCCCTAAGGGTTTTATTTTCCCTTTCCAACTCTGCAATACGTTTATCGAGCAAGTAAATTTTATGTTCCAATTTTTGATTCTTGGCAGCATAATCATTAATATTCTTGGAATACTTAATTTTTTGTTGCTCATTAAAATACTGTTTGATTTTAAATATTACTCTTCTACACCAGCTTCCCACCATGTTTTCGTCTAAGCCTAGGGGAGGATTAGTCATAGTGGGAAATTTTTGAGCCGCGGGACGTTTTGATCTAGTAGTCTTTGCAGTCGATGAAGATGCTTGTGAAACCGGAAGTTTTATTTTCAGGATTTTATCACTCAAAATAAATTCTAGAGATGCAAATTGTGCCTAGCTATCTTTCAATTTTATCTCCAGGTCATTTATCCGCTGAATAAGCTCGGACATTTTCTCATCAAAGTCGATTGTGGGATTCGACTTTACCTGGCACTTAAGCAAAATAATTACCTCATCTTTCTTTTTAATTTCATCCTCAAGATGTTCGATGTGATCTTGTTGTTTCTAACTATAACTTTTTGGGTGAGGTATCTTTTATACCATTGCACGGCCCCCGTGTTACCACCGAAGTGTTGTAATAACATCTCATCTTGAACCATAGAGGCTCCACACTCACTTAACAGCATTTCCTTTATAATATCAACTCGGATATCAGACTTTGAGTTGGAGAAGTTATGGATGGTTGAGATTCCTATTTAAACAGGGAGAAACAAAATGAAATTAGAATAGAAATAAGAACCAACTTTATTATAGTAATATTGGGTTATAGCCTATATAGAGGAAAATATAAAAGATACAAAAACCAATTCATTTATATTATAGTTGAGAGACAACATTCCTAACTTTGCCTAGAGTATTAACAGAAAGCATAATAGACGAGTCAAATGAAATAGTGACTCCTTTTGGGGTGATAGCCGGAGGACACTAGCTGTAATCCCACTCCCCAGGTGGGGGACTATCACGACCACAAACCAATTTTGATTGGAATGTTCTGATTTCCTTCAAGAAAGTTTCTTTCTCTTCGCCAAGAAAATCAAAACGAAGATGAGAGAACTCCAAGTATAGTTTTTGCAAGTCTCAAAGAAAGCAATATCTCGCTAGCTTCAAAGTCTTTAGGAGAGGCGCTTTTTTGAAATAGAACCTTCTCAGGTTAACATATTGATTTAGAGTGTCTCTTGGGACAAACGTCCTAATGAACTAATATTCTGAAATAACACAGTAAAAAAAACTGATCATAAGCAACATTACAAAGGATAGGTGTTCATAAAACAATTACTTGTTACACGTTTACAATTGTTCACCAGGTTCATACAAAATAGACTTAGAGAGAAACTCAGAAATGAATTTTTCCTTGTAATACTTAAGATTTTCAGCAGGAAGGTCTAGAGGAATCGATTTGACCCATGGTAAGTTCCAACATACCCTAGGATGAGGGTCAGACCCAAACTTGTCTAAATATCTCTTGTGAAAACGTCTAAGTAGAACCCCGCTGAATTCGCCTAAGTATGAGAAATCTATGATTGAATGTTTGCAATATACTTTATACAAGAAGTTAACCAAGATATCTCTTTCCTCGATCACCATCCAAAACAAGGTTATTAGCTCTTTATTTTCCCTCAATAAAGCGTTATAATGGAGACACGTCTTCTTTAATAAAGGGGTCGCTCTCTGAAATTTAAAAGATGCAAGCACAGAGGTACTCCTATCGAGACTGTGATATTTCTCAGACAAGGCGTTATGCTTCATTATTAATTTGTCTAATTCCTTAAAAAGGCTATTAATTTTAGCTTGTTTTCCCTCAAGTTTTGTACTATAAGTGAATTTCGGCTTCTTCTTTATCTAAAACAAATTATGTATTAATTATTATCTACCAAGTGCAAACATTTAAACAAAGAAGCCCATACCTGAGAAACTGGAACAAAAACTTAAGGAACTTGCTCATTCCACAAAAGACCCTCAGATTGGACTAAAGCAATGTCCTCCTCCCGAGGCGCATTTGGTCCAGGGGATGATTGAGGTTTGCTTTTATTGGGTAATAGCTCCCTTTCAGGGGACTTGAATGAATCATTATCATCCTCTTGAGCCCCAAGATGATTCCCTTGTCATTACCATGGCTCTGGCCTTCGAGGGGATTGTCAATATCATCCTCACCATCATCAACATCCCAACTCGTATAATCATCATTTTCTTTCTCGGCGGGACCCTTATTTTGGTCATCCTCCTCAGAGTCAGACTCAATGTCAAATGTGGGGATGTCAAAAGAGAGAGCTTTCTTGAAGTTAATCTTCCCCCCTCCGCTTTCCAATTCAGGGTTCAGCTCGAATTGGTCGCTCTTGCCCATGACTCTTTTAGCTAAAATTGGATGAAGTAAAGGGAAACTGAGGTCAGGACATTTATCGCGATTATCAATATAAGCAAGCATGAGAGCCTCCATGTAGTAGTCCATCATCATAGTCCCCATGGAAGAATAAATGAAATCAGAAACGTGCTTCTGGAAATTGGTGAGAGTTTGGACAACAAGTTTGAGTGAAGTTCTAGACCTCTTTAGGTTATCTTCCAACAAGGTGGTCTTGGAGAATAGAAACGAACCCCTCATGGAGTGTACATAATAGAGGGTGGAGTACCAAGAATCTTTTGATCAGCAGGCAATAAGGAATGCTTCCTTAAGTTTGGAAGGTCATAAGTGTCAGCCTACTCCTAAGATGTTTTTGAGCTGCATTTAACGAGTTGATGATTCCTTGATCCTCGTTGCTGAGTACTTTAGGAAGCTCACCTGGGAAAGATTGAAGGTTAGTCAACAAGGAACGTAGAGGAAGTCTAAAATGATATGGGGATGAACTTACGAGGTGAAGCAAATGTCCCATGAACATCAGAAAAGCATTTGACAAAAAAGAACCGGTTCTCCCAATCCTTAAACTTGTTAATACTGTCCAATATCAACTTCTTGTACACGTTAACCCTGTAAATCTGTTTATTGGACTTGTTTGACCTTGCCAATTTAGTCGAGGAAGTTAAAATTTAAGGGCTGAGTGATAGAAGTCCCGATTCCAGTGCTAACATTTCAAGAGACAAGAGGTAAGTATACACGTTGGGCGAAAGTTGTATCGGAGAAACCCCATTATAAGATAGGAAGGAATTCAAGAATGTATGAAATGGAAGGAAACCACCATGCCATATGTGGCAGTGAATGGAAAATACCCCACCGGTGGGTTGTCAATAGTATTAGTGGGACCAGGAGGAGTGGCTTTAACTCCGATAATGCCAAATTCTTTCAAAATGTCATTGACTTCATCCAGAGTTTCAATAAGGGAATGTTTGTCGACGGCTTCGACCTTTGGGGAACTCATTGTTCTGTCAGGAGAAAACGTCCCAATTAGGGACCTTTAACAATTATAGATTTAGATGTCTATTAAAAAAACTAAAAGTAGACAAACCTGCATAGATGAAATACATATATGTATAAGGGGCTAATAGTGTAACCTTTCGACAATGTCGAGGGGAAAAGAGTGAGATATTCATCTAAATTGCTACCTTTCGACAATGCCAAAGGTCTTATGAAAGCTTGAGCCCATTGTAGGCACAACCTAAACTAGGTAGTAAGACCTTTCGGCATGAGTAATTTTGGGAATTTAAAATTTCCTAGGTGGGAAAACGACTATCATTAATATTATAATAAGGCTTGGCCAAAAGTGTTGAGATAAAACTTGGAGGACTAAAGGATTTCAGCCTTGACGGAGACATGTGAACGAAAGGTTTAAAACCTTTTTAGCTGGTCAAAAAGCTCTTGGCCAGAAAGACTAACCTTGATTTTACCTAACCTTCCGGCCATAGTGTTGAGGTGATGCTAAAATACCTTCCGACATCGTCGAAAGGTATGGGAAAGATAAACCTAATTTTTACCGCCTCGGATTCTTCCGAAGGGGTAGGAAAGACATTTCACATCACCCAGTTGTGTGTTGGCGGGGCCTAGATTTTTGTAGCGGGTTTAAGAAAGCCTGTACCCGATAATAAGTGCCATTTCAAATTCCTTCTTGGGAAACAAGTAAGATGAACCTGTTAGCAAAATTAACCTCACCCGAAATCGAATTAATTTGATTCTGAAGTGAATGGGAAAATCAGCAAAAATAAATCTTAGGAATTCGGGGGTTGAATTTAGAAATGTTTTGCAAATAAGAATTAGGTTCTACCAAAAAAGGGCTTTTCCCGAAGAAAACACCTCCGATTTAAGATCCAAAACCACGAATAAAGTTTATCTAGAAATCGGTTTGGGAAGAGAAGAATTTCTAGGAAAAAAGCCAATTCGATTTCGAATTCGAGAAATTGGAAGTCTGGTTAGAAACTAGTAGTGGAGAGAGTGAAACTAAAATTTATAAATTAAATTCAAAAAGTACCTTACTGTAATGAGTTGAAATCTGTAAATTTTTTGGGAATCCCTTTACTTGTTTGTGGCAATATTTTGTTTCAAGTAAGAGTAGAAGAAAGAGAGGAAGCATATTATATAGAGGGAAGTCGCCCAAATTCTTGACCGTCGGATTAAACTTACGTGGACGTTCTAGATCAACGCGGTAATATCAAAAGGCAAAGAATTTTGAAGCTTTTGGCAAAGATGACTTGGAAAGTCAAGAGCATCCCTTCGAATGAGGGGGGGGGCAAATGTTACACTAAAAATCAACCTTTTAGCTAGGACTAAAGATTTCTGGGCAGGCAAAGAAAAGAAGAGCGCCGGCCACATTTCTTGGAACTTCCGAAGGGATGACACCATTGAGGTTCACTAACCTAAAACCTTGCAAAAGGTCAAAAGATTCCTAATCCAGTCTCTAAAGAATTCAAAGGAGAAGAAAGAGTGAGAGCAAGTGAATGCCACTATTTAATGGCCTTTTCGAAAGCACAACAAACCTTCCGAACAGATTAAGAAATATACAAGACATCTTTTCGACAATACCGAAAGTTGTATAGGGGAGAGAGAGATCATTATTCAGCACTGAACAAGGAAGCAACCTTCCGATGAGATCGGAAGGTTCACGGCAACACATGAAAGGAAAACCCTTCGGCTATATCGAAAGGTTTGCACTGCACTTTACATAAAGAGTAACCTTCCGGCTCAACCGAATGCATAAGGCTGAAAGGAGGGCCGCCTGTGTCTATAAATAGGACCCAAGGGCCCCGATTTTAGGGGGGATTTTTTCTCTCTCGCCTCATTCTTATAATATATAAAGAAATGTGGTGTAACCCTAATCAAGAATGGATTTGGGGATTTGTAAAAGCTGATATTGAATAATAAAAGGGAAGTTTCACATTTTGTTAAATCTCTTATTATCTAGTTTAATTCTTCATTATATTGATTCATATTTTCAGTATTAACTCAATTAAGAGGTTCATGCTGACAGGGTCAGAAATTTAATTGATCAAGTTGTAACTTCGACCCTTAGAAGTCATCAATTTTTCTACTCCAACCTTACGGTGAAAACTACAGCCGATCTAAATTAAGAAGAGTGGTAACCCTTCAAAGTCATTGGTTTTCGGTGCTGGATTCTTCAGCTAAGTTGGTAGGTCCTTCTATATTTACAATACCAAAACCTTCCGCTGTTATTACCTGAGTGGTCAAACCTTTCGGTGAAGTCTGAATTTAGGATAATAAAGTTTAATCCGACAATAGACATTCATATAGGCAAATCTCAACCAGTCTTCGAATAGGAAGTTAAACCTCTCGGTAAGGGCGAAAGCCCTTATACGTCATCCAAGGATTTACGATTTATACTACTGCTAATAAGATCAATCATCCTAAACCTTTCGAAGCACTAAAGATCAACTTGAAAGGGATAAGGCATGTAAGTAATCATATGTAACACAAAGGAAAGCTTTATATGACACCTTGAAAGATCTCTCGAAGTCAAAAGTTCTTTATCTAGAAGACCGGTTTTACCAACCACACCGCAAGGTTTAGGTCGAAAATCAGTAATCATCGAATTGAAGTATCTTTTGGGGTGTTAACCATAAATTTGGTTAACAGAATATATTCTCCAATACGTGCCTCATAGACTTAGTTGTATACCAGATATGCTAGAACGTGAGATGCAAGTATTTTAGCTATATTATATATTTATTTTAAACCCTAGACATTATTATAATATCAATGGATATTCTAATAAAATGGTTTGGTTATCTTAAAGTAAAAACCCGTCTGTTTTTATATGTGGCATTATCTTACGAGATACCTTTATTTTTGAAAGGTTTTATAACATTTAAAATCCATATGATTTGTGTTTTTCACACTAGTTTACCAGACTAATCCGGACATTATTTTCTTATAATGCTCGAGTCAGCTAGAGAATATTTCTAGATTTAGTTACGGATGCTTAGGAGCTTCAGGAGACGAGCTGAATGCCTCTAAGAAATATTCACGTATTTTTTATTTCCACTGCATTTTTTGTTTTGTATTTATCAGCATTTATGAGGATAGGTTGTTATAACTGGCCAGGTTGATGATAGGTTAGTTTACTTTGATTGACGTATATATATATATATTACAGTCTTATTTTGTAAAGATCTGCTATATATTATATATTACTCATCGCGATGTGAGATTCTATTCTATCTTTTCTTTCTTTCACCCCAACAATCTATCTTTTTGACACTTGGATGCTTGGCACGTGAATACCGTGGATGTATTAGTGTCTACTTTTGAGGATTGAAAATGCGGGTCGTCACAATTATACTTATAGAGTTCATAATTATAAGGAAGTCAAGGTCAATAATGGAATCAAATACCATTCAGCTTCTGGTATGCTTCCATATGTTGCATACATGCTCCTCTTAGTCCACTGCTTATGATACGACCTCAGCCCCTTGGGTAATCGGGGCAAGAGTATAAATTTAACTCTATTTGTTTTTCCAACTTATAGTCACTTCGCCTAACCTTTTGGAATATGGTCGTAACTACCATTATAGTTGGAATTTATAGAGTTAGGTGTATCTTCAAAATAAGTGTATACATATGTATTTATATAGTAGAGTTTTTGAAAAATGCTTTCCAAAAATAACAAATACATCACTCATATGTATTCTTTTCCCCATTGACTGGGTAACCTAGGCTTCGATACCAAATGTAACAACCTGCCTTGAAATAGGCCTACATTCTGACCTAGAAAAGGCCCCTAAAACATAGAACCATCTTAAAGCTGGCCATTGGTTAGTAAAAAGAACAATACATGGCTATTTTTTTGTACATTCAGAATCTCATAGCGGAAGGATAAAACATATTAATAAAAAAGTACCTATTTCATTCAAATTTCAAAATTTCATTCATTTCCATAATAAAATATCATAATAAAAAACCCAACAATAGTCCTAACAAATCTGTGATACAATATTCCAAACTTTCAACATTGTTTTTATTTCATGGGTACATCAAAAATTGTAAAACAAAGAGTAAATAAATAGATTAGTTCCACAAGTCTCATCATCATCTCCGCCTTCAGCATCGCCCTTCCTAACCTATGTTGTAATGAGGAGGGAGTTAAAACAACATATGTTTGGGGAATAAAAATCTCGAGCCTTATAATATTAGCACTTAGGTTGTATAATTCAAATAGGAATATGTCTTACAGTTTCTACCTACATCATAAGTCTTTTCAAATAAAAGCCCAAAAGTTTTTCTCAAACATAAATGAAAAGTCTTTCAAAATATAAGCCTATACCTAACTTGCTATCAACCCAATAGTCCATATCTATCGTCCAAAATGTCCTATCAATGTAAGAGATAGTACTCAAGTCACTTAATACCTTCTAATGAGAATTAGAGACTCCGAACATTTAATACCTTATTTAAGGTAGGTCCATGTTATTTACTACCTATAATCCCAAGGCAAACTCCTCACTGGTAACTATCTAGTTGGCATTGCATGGAATCTCTTTAGCCACTTAATACTTCCTTTTCAAGCGAGCCCATTCCCAAGGTATCCTCTACCGCGCCTAACCCATAATCCCGACCATTTACAGCATCCTACATAGGAAAGAGGCACGCCCTCACACCACTTATTACCTTCAATCTCTGAAGCAGGTCCTTCATATTATAACCCGTACTCCACAGTGATGTCTCAAATTGTCCCGACTATTCGTAGGTACTGGCAGCTAAATTAGCTGAGCAGATTTACCCTATAGAATATGGGACTAACCTCTTGTCATTGTAGTTACTTATTATAGGGGATGTCTCACATCAGCCCCAAAGTCACACTGCTGGTAGCCAAATTAGCTGTCCAGATTATCAAAAATGTAAACTACACTACTTCCATTATTTTACCCTAAACAATTGAGATTCCAACATAGAATTGACATTTCGCATTGAAGGAGTTATCGGGGTTTATTATATGATGTTTTTGCAAACCAAAACTCCCCAAGGCTTATTTAAACCCAAACTATACTAATCAATTACTATTATAGGAAAACTAAGATTTCCACTCACAGTATGTCCGTAGCTTTTCCTCCTTTGGATTTGACACGCCTTTTGCAATCATTATCAAATCTCTTTGTTTTGATATATATATATATATATATATATATTTGTGTGTGTGTGTATAGCAAGGGATTTGTACATATAGATTAGATTCAGAAATTGAGGGATTGGATGAGAATAGATCAAGAAAATAAACAACAAACAAAAATAGATGTATAGGATTTCTTACCTAAAACCCCAACGGAGTTTTTTTAATCTACGAAGAGACGAACTAACAAAGCTTCGCTAATGTTCTCAAAATATTTGTAAATAAAATTGAGGTGTCAATGGTTTTATTTATAGTGGTTGGAACGCACCAGAACTGTTGGATAAAGTTCGATTGGAAATGATAAAATCCAAAACATTCAAATCCACAAACCCTTCCACCACTTGACTGTCAATGATCGATCACCCTACCCTACCGGTCGACCGCTAGTAGTCGACCGGTCCTAGGGTGCGATCGACCGCGACGTTTATTTTAGGAAAATTTTTGTGTCGTTGTTTTTTATTTGTTTTCTTCCTTATTATCATTTAACGTTAACATTATTTTTAATGTTTACTTAACCCCAAGTCTAATCTCTATTAACTTTCGAATTTTAAAATTAATTATTCATTGGAATTTGAATTCTATTCAAATTATTTTAAACCCAAAAACTTCAAACATCCATACTTTTCCGTTTGAGCACCGTTTTCAACATATTATATCGGGAAATTGATCAAAATTTCACCACAAATGCAATGGCATAACTTTCGTAGTTTTTTAACCGACGAAAATTCTATGGAATTAGAAAACCGTCGAAAAATTTCAAATTAAATTTACCGCAAGCGCACGGCGTACTATCGTAGTAGGTGGTGAATACGGGTCGATCCGCAGGGAATTGTTCGAGTTTAAAAAATACATTCAATCAAATTAGAACAAATGGAGGAGGAATTGTTAACTAGAAATAAAATGAAGCTAAAACTAGAATTAAAATGTGATTTAAAAACAATTAAACTAGAGAACAATTTAGAGGCAAATCCACTCTCATATTTTTGTAAATCAACAAACAAATGATTTATGATCTCTAGCTTTGATATTGAGTGAAATAATTATTGTATTTATCATAAGTATTGTTTGTTTATGTTATTAATTAACATAACTCAAACCATCAAACTATAATACAACAATTATACCACTTATAATTCTTATGAAAATGAAGCCAAAGCAAAAGCTATTTTAAGTATGATCTATTCACTATTGTAACTAGTAATATAGATCATCAAATTTCATTTTTTACTTTCATTTCAAAATCAAAAATTAATTAGCAAATGATGATGTAAATTGTGTTTATGTTGAATAAGAATAGCTCATTTGCATAAGCAATATAAGCTATCAAACCAACTTGTATAAACTTACATAAAATTTTCTTTCATGAAGCATAGACAAAGAAATCATAAATCATAGAAATGTTGAAATCACATAATATTTGAGAGCTTCATTACCCCTAAATTGAAGGGGTTTAGCTCCTCATTTGTGTTATCATTTCAACACATAGAGATTTCAACATTGAAAATGAAGTAAAGTAGAAAAACAACAAGAAAAAGAAGATTAACTACTAGATGGAAATGTATTAAACTAGTGCATAAATGCAAATCTAAACTATGAACATGAAAAGAAAGAGAGCATAAAAATAAACATCAACATAAAAGCAAGGAAAAGCATGTAGAAAAATGAGAAGAAAGAGGCTTGGAAGCCATTTTTATTTCACTTTGATTTGTGTTTACAACTTACTTTCTTAATTTCCTAACAAAAATCAAAGAGTAGAAGATGATTTACATGTACATAAGAGGGCTATTTATACATGCATAAAACCCTAATTCTATTTTTAGGGAGCTTCCCAAAATACCCCTTAGGAAGTGTGGAGGCCAAGTAATCATTAGCTTCTACTAATCATCATTTAAGTGTACATGAAGCCATTAGTTTCATAAGCATGTTCATTAGCCTCTAATTTGTACATTAAGGTAGGTGGGTAGGTGGGGTCCTCCATGATCTTCACTTTGAATTATTTCCCTCTTCTTTCCTTTGTATTCATCTGTGCATGCATATATCTTCATATAAGCCACTTCCATATGCATCAAAATATCCTATAAAAAGCATAAAAATTGTCCAAGTAAAAATTCTTAAATTAACACATGCACACAAATGACCATTTTGCCCCTGAATGAAGATGAAATTATGATGGTTTGAAAATAATTGAATTTTGGTTTTAACATGTAAAAAAGCCCAAGTATGATGTTTATTTAAATAAAAAGAGGTAAAATATGGATGTAAATATATGCACATTTACGTGCACATCAAATACCCCCACACTTATCTTTTTATTCGTCCTCGAATAAAGGAAAACTAAGATAATTCCGTTTTCGTAGGGAGCACGATTGCATTGAGCGTATGCAACAAGCCGTTAAACCTCTGGGTGTCCCTAGTAGGACGAGTGTAGTCTCGTGAGGGTTTTCACCGGATACTACCAACAAAATCCAAATGCAAAGTGAAAATATTTACAAAGTGCAAGATTTATTTACACTGGGATGCATGCAAGTTTTTGAAAATATTTACAAACGAAGGATTCACTTTCAATTCGACACTCATAAGTTAAATATAGGTTTTGGTCATTGTCTTGAAAATTTAAGTCATTTACTCGTCAAAACTTCCAACAAAAATCAAGTTACCATAGCAAATAGACAATAGTTTAACTCGTTGTTTCGGTTGATAATGAAGTGTAACTATGAAATAAATCCTTTGTTGATTATCAAAGTTTGTCAAAGTGGTATTCTCATTTCTTTTCAATAACAAGTTAAATCAAACAAGTTAAAATAGTTCTTGGATTTCAATTGCTTACTCTCTCTTTTTTGAAAATTTTATTGATATTAACAATATTTACATATGCCTAACTCAGGTAAACTAAGGCCAGATATATTACCCGTGCACGGCCTTGCGGACTGATGTGAGGGGAATACAGAGCGTGGTGAGTGAACACACAAGTGTGAACATTTATCGACTATAGGCGTTATTAAAAAGAATTTTTATCTATATACACCTAACTCAGATAAACTGAGGCCAGATATACCGATCATGCACTACCTTTCGGGCTTACGTGAGAAGGGTGCAGAGCATGGCGAGTGAACACATGAGTGCGAACACATGACTCTAGGTGTTAAAAAAAATATACATATATACAAATGCTTTTTTTAGAAAGAGAGAGTTTTACAAAATCATCTTAGCACCATTTAACTTAGAAGATAAAAATGTTATATCCTTTACTTTAAATTTACCATTTTTTAAACAAAGATTTTCAATTAGAACATACTTCATAATTAACACATATGAACCTTCCTATATACTAGTTAAACCATTGTTATTTGTAATCAAACTTCTTTTTTATTTTTGTTAAGACAAATAAATTTTCAAAAATTTCAATTTATTAACCAAAACTTATACTTCTCCCATAGTGTTTCCTCAAAAATAAATCAAAATGCTAAAAAGAAAATGTTTTTGAGATTTTGAGATTTTTTTTAAAGTTAAAAGAAAAATGAAAAATTCAAAAAAAAACCATGAAACTAAAAAAAATGAAAATGAGATTCCCCCCACACTTAATTTTGACTGTGTCCCCACAGTCAATGCATGATATAATGAGTGTAACGGGGAAAATATGTACATATTTACAAAAGAGGGTTAACATTCTTACTAGACGTAGCTTGGCTCATGAAGGATCATGAGCTCCTCCTCTTGGTTATTTGGCAAGTCCAAGAAAGGTTTCAGACGATGACCATTTTGAAAACTGATCCATCCCTGGGGTTTTCTATTTCTATGGCACCATGTGGAAAAACAGTTCGTATTAAAAATGGTCCGGTCCATCTCGATTTAAGTTTCCTAGGGAATAAACGAAGTCTTGAGTCATATAAAAGAAATTTTGGTTAGGCGAAAACGTTTTCCTTAAGATCGACTTATCATTAAAAACTTTTGTTTTTTCTTTGTAAATATTCTCGTTTTCATACGCGTCGTTCCTAAGTTCTTCTAGTTCGTTGAGTTGTAGTTTTCAGTTTTCGCCAGCTTTCTCAAGATCAAAGTTTAAGTTCTTAATTGCCCACAGCGCTTTGTGTTCGATTTCAACGGGTAAATGGCAAGCTTTACCGTAAACTAAACGAAATGGGGACATCCCAAGGTTAGTTTTAAAAGCAATACGGTAAGCCCAAAGCACATCGGTCAATTTCTGGGACCAATCTTTTCGATTTTTATTGACAGTTTTCTCGAAGATTTGTTTTATTTGTCGATTTGAAACTTCAACTTGGCCATAAGTCTGAGGATGATACAGAGTGGATAACTTGTGGGTTATCGAGTATTTTTTCATTAAAGTTTCAAAAGAATGGTTGCAAAAATAGGTCCCGTTATCACTGATTATTGTGCGAGGTGTGCCGAACCTCGAAAAGATGTTTTCTTTGAGAAATTTCTGAAGAATTTTATGGTCGTTGGTTTTACAAGGAACGCCTTCGACCTATTTTGAAACGTAATCGACAGCGAGAAGGATATACAAGTTTCCAAAATAATTGGGAAAAGGTCCCATAAAGTCTACACCCCATACATCAAAGATTTCGATCGTAAGAATTGGGTTTAGAGGCATCATATCTCGTCGAGAAATTCGTCCAAGCATTTGACATCGATCACAAGTTTTACAAAATTCAAACGAGTCTTCGAAAAGAGAAGGCCAATAGAAACCAAACTGAAGCACTTTTTCTGCAGTTTTTCGAGGACCAAAATGTCCACCACACGCTTGATCGTGGAAAAATGAAAGAACACTCCTAATCTCATTATCCGGAATGCAACCGCGGATGATTTGGCCGGGACAATATTTAAACAGGTATGGATCGTCCCAATAGAAATACTTCACTTGGGACATGAATTTGCATTTGTCCTGTTTGGACCACGATGAGGGAGTTTCTTTAGTGACTAAGTAGTTCACTATATCAGCGTACCATGGGTCAATAGAAATTGAAAGGAGTTGTTCATCTGGGAAGTTTTCATTGATTTGCAAAGAAGATGGTGCGTTCGGAAGACGAGATAAGTGATCAGCTATGACGTTATCAGATCTTTTTTTTTTCTTTAATTGTCAGGTCAAATTCTTGAAGTAAAAGAATCCAACAAATCAAGCGGGATTTGGCATCCTTTTTAGCGAAGAGATATCGAAGCGAAAAGTGGTGCATGTACACAGTAATGTGTGACCCTATCAAGTATTGTCGGAATTTTTTGAGAGCAAAAACTACAGCTAGAAGCTCTTTTTCGATTGTTGTGTAGTTGAGTTGAGCGTCGTTCAAAGTCATACTCGCGTAGTAAATCACGTGAAGGATCTTGTTGATGCGTTGTCCTAAGAAAGCACCAATGGCAAAGTTTGAAGCATCACACATTATTTGGAAAGGAAGATCCCAATTGGGCGCACAAATGATTGGAGCAGAAATGAGTTCATTCTTAAGACGTTCAAAAGAAGAGATACAATCAGAGTCAAAATCGAAAGGAACATCTTTTCCAAGAAGAGTCATCAAAGGATGAGCAATTTTGCTAAAGTCTTTCATAAAGCATCAGTAAAAGCCAGCGTGTCCAAGAAATGATCGAATGTCCTTAATAGTTTTGGAAATGGGTAGATTTGCAATGACATCGATTTTCGCTTTATCTACCTCAATGCCTTTATGTGAGATGATATGTCCAAGGACTATGCCTTGTTTGACCATAAAGTGGCATTTTTCCCAATTCAAAGTCAAATGTTTTTCTTTACATCGATTTAGAACCAATTTAAACAATGGGAAAAAGAATCGCCAAAGATTGAGAAATCGTCCATAAAAACTTCTAGAAAGCGTTCAATCATGTCGGAAAAGATTCCAACCATGCATCGTTGGAAGGTCGCAGGAGCGTTACAAAGTCCAAATGGCATACGTCGATAAGCAAAGGTACCAAATGGACATGTGAAAGTTGTTTTCTCTTGATCTTTGTGAGCGATGGGAATTTGGTTATAGCCGGAATAACCATCAAGGAAGCAGTAAAATTCGTGGCCGACTAAACGTTCGAGCATTTGGTCAATGAAGGGAAGAGGGAAGCAATCTTTTCATGTTGCGGCATTTAATTTTCGATAGTCAATGCAAACACACCAACCCGTTTGAGTACGAGTTGGAATAAGTTCATTGGAATCATTCTTGACAACGGTTAGCCCAGAATTTTTCGGTACAACGTGAATTGGGCTAACCCATGAACTATCAGAGATTGGGTAAATGATTCCGTTGTCGAGAAGTTTAAGAATTTCATCACGCACCGCATCTTTCATTTTTGGATTAAGCCTTCGTTGCGTGTCACGAACAGGCTTGGCATCGTCGATTAAATGGATGCGATGTTGAACAATAGCAGGACTAATCCCCTTTATATCGGAGATCGACCATCCAATCGCTTCCTTATTTTTCAAAAGAATAGAAAGTAAGGAGGTTTCTTGGTCAAGAGAGAGAGTCGCAGAAATTATGACGGGTAACGCTTCGTTATCACCTAAGTATGCATACTTAAGGTGATCGGGAAGTGGTTTGAGGTCCAACTTCGGGAGTTTTTCGATCAAAGAATTGGGTTGAGATTCGGACTCAACTGGAAGCGATTCAAAGGGAAGAGTGTATTCAATTTCGCTGGGAATTTCGTGAAACAATTTTTCATATTTAGCTTCGCATTCGTTGCTAAGGTTAAGTGTCTCGTTTTTGAAGTTTTCATGAATGGCACTAACTTCCAACGTTTGGTCATGAGTTTCGTTCGATTAGCTTTTGAGATTGAAAATGTTGAGATCCAAAGTCATGTTTCCAAAAGAATATTTCATCGATCCGCTACAACAATTGATAAAGGCGTTCGAGGTAGCTAAGAATGGTTGGCCTAAAATCAGGGGAATTTGACTTGCTGGATTTGACATGGGTTGTGTTTCGAGAATGATAAAATCAACGGGGAATATGAATTGCCCTACTCGAATGAGCACGTCCTCGATTTTTCCCACGGGCTTCTTAATGGAACGATCGGCGAATTGAAGCATTACTTTTGTGGGTTTAAGCTCACCTAAGCCTAATTGTTCATACACGGAGTATGGAATCAAGTTGACACTCGCACCTAAGTCTATCAAACATTTGTTAATCGTTTTGTCTCCAATGGTACACGAAATCGTAGGGCAGCCAGGATCTTTGTATTTGATGGGCATGGATTGGGACAAGACTTCACTCAAACTGGCAGCTAAGAAGACTTTTTTGGGCACTTGAGTGTGTCGTTTTTGGGTGCACAAGTCCTTAAGAAATTTCGTGTAAGTGGGAACTTGTTGAACAATGTCAAGAAGCGGAATGTTAACTTTGACTTCTTTAAAATTTCCAACACCTTTTCCATTTAGTCCGAGTGTTTCTCTGGTCGAAGACGATGTGGAAATGGGACACGATACTCGGTAGGCAGGTCTACTCGAGTAGGAGAAGAAGAGTTTTGATTGGCATTCGATTCAATGTTTGGCTCCACGTTCTGTTCAGATTCATTCGTTGTTTTAGAAGTATCGAGAGAAGTTTCCGGTAAATCATTTGGATTAACGAATTAATTATCGATTTGTTTACTGGAACGAAGAGTTGTGATAGCATTCAATTGGGTGACGTTGCTATCTTGAACAACATGGGCTTGATTTGAATTTTCGTTTTGATTTCTGGGATTTGGAAGGGGCTGGCTTAGGAATGTTCCTCGTTCGCGTTCACTTACAGATGTGGCTAATTGACTCATTTGCATTTCGAGTTTTGCAATCGATTGGTTTGTGTTTTGCATTTATGAAGTCAATAAATTTTGCAAATTGCTGTTTGATTGAAGGCATTGAGTAGTTGCTTTAGCCAACGTTTCAAGAGTTTTCTCAAGAGAAGTTAAACGTTTATCGTCTTGGGGAGGATGAGCCGAATTTGGTTGAAAATTTGATTGTTGCGGTTGAATATGAGACGGACCCGCAAAGTTTGGTTGAAAATTGTTGGGTTGAACGGGAGGATTCGAAGCATTATTCGGAAATGCTTGAAAATTGGGACGAATCGTATTCGTGTTGGGATTGTTTTGGTTCCACGCAAAATTCAAATGATTACTCCGACTAGGGTTGTACGTTGGAGAAAACGGGTCATTTTTGGCTTTATTGAAAGCATTGATTTGTTCGACAGAATTGGGACACCGATTGGCTATATGATTAGGATCGTTGCATTTATAACACATCGGTTGGGAAGCTTGGTTCATTTGATTCGACGAGAAAACTTTATCGAATTTTTTTATCATTGCGTCGATCTTAGCTTCCAAAGCAAAAGAAGATCCTACCGACTGTGCACTCGATCGTGAGTAAATTGATTTTTCCTTTGAATGTTCCCATTGGGATGATTTTTCAGTGAGGTTTTCAAGAAATTGCCAAGCATCATCGTGATGTTGGGCAAGAAAGTTACCTTGGCACATTGATTCGAGCATGGTTCAGCTATTTTCAAGTCCATCGTATAATATTTGGCAAATCGTCCATTTTTCAAAGTTATGGTGTGGACATTTTATCAAAAGCTCTTTGAATCTTTCAAAATATTTTCCGAATGGTTCTCCCTTGAATTGATGAAAATTTACAATTTCGTTTCGGATTCTACTCGTTTTTTCCAAAGGGTATAACTTTTTTAAGAAAGCTTTTACAAATTCTTCCCACGTTTTTATCGAGTTCGATGGTAAGCTGTACAACTATTTTCAGCGTAATGCGTAAGAGCAAATGGGATTAATCGAAGTTTGGTTCCGTCATTGGAAAGTTGTTGGAGTTTAATGGTTGCACAAACCTGTTTGAATTTAGTCAAAAAGATGTATGGGTCATCGTGCTCGAAATTGCCAAATTTCGGAAGTATGGCAATATGGTTCGAGTGAATTTCGAAATGGTTACCCGTAGGGGCGGGTAACGTGATGTAAGATGGAATAGAAACTCTATCGAGAAAGATTATATCCATAAGAGTTCGAGGGGCATTCTCGTTCGCCATTTCGGGAGTGTCGTTTGTTCGAGTTAAACGGTTAGTTGTTGAGTCGCGAGTCCAACGATTTTTGTTGTGTCACGAGTCCAAGTACTCATGCATAAGTGAAAGTAGGGAAGAGAAAGAAATTAGAATCGAGTTTAGTGAATGAAAGAAGATTTGAAGAATGAAGTGTAAAATTGTTTTTGATTTTGTTTTTGTTTTTTTAGAGGAAGAAAAATATTTACCAAGTGAAATTTATTTTCAAAAGAGAAGTTTGATTTTTGGTTTTTCAAATTTGTATATTTTTTGTTTTTGTAAATTCTTTTTTTTAGTTTTTTTTGAATTTTCAAATTTTTATCAAAAGGATTTATTTAATTTTTTTTTGTTTTTAGAAAATGGAAATTTGATTTTGTTTTTATTTTAGAATTTTTTAATTTTTTTGAAAGGATTTTATTTTTTTTAGGATTTTTATTTTTGTTTGAAATTTTTCAAGGGAAGGAAAAAAAGATTTATTTTTTGAATTAAAAACTAAGTTAAGTAAAATATACAATTTTTTTTTGGATTTTGGATTTTTTTTAAATATGCATGAACTAATGCAACTAAATGAATGCAAAGGACTTAATTACAATTTTTCTATCCTTAGTAGCTCCTAACCCAAAACTGTATAAGCACACTTTGTCTTAAATGAACAAAAATATTTCTCAGCCAGGTAACGGGCAGGGGTTATCGGTGCACCATGAATCACCGTAGCAATGCAACCGAAGGTTTAAGTACCTTCAGAGGAACAACCAGTATAATATTTACGTATCACCATAATTTTTATAACTGGTTATTACTCTGCCGTAGCCTAGACACCAAGAAATAAAATTGTTCAAAGAAAACAATTGTGAAGATACAATTAAGCCCTAGATGAGCTCGCGACACCCTTATGTCGATTGTCTAACCTTTATTATTAGTCAAATTCTACGATGAAATGCGTTTGTGGGCTAAGGATAGGGTGATGAAATCCCTCACCTTATGTGAATTTGGGTGTGGCCCTTAGAAAAGAAAATAAGATGAGATAAATGCAAAAAAAAATTAAATGTGAATTTACAATGCAACTAAAATGAAGTTTTTTTTGTTTTTGGGTTTTGAAATTTTTTTTGTATATATAAATGCAAATGCAAGCAACCAACAATGCACTAGAGATGAAAGCATAATACCAGAGCATGCAGATTATTAGCAATTATTTTTTTTAGCGGCAATTTTTTTATAAGCAAGCATCAATTATTTTTGAGCAAGCAGTTCTTCCTTTTAATCTGCTTTGGCAACCTGAAAAGGAGTGAACGAAAATAAATACAAATTTTTGTTTCATATATTCAAAGGAAGACCAAATAAAACAAAACAAATGAAAAGAAAATAAAAAAAATAAAACAAAAGCTAAATAAATGAAATTTGTTTTATATATTTAAAATTTGTTTTTTTTTGAAAATGAAAAAAAAATTAAAAGTGAAGTTTTACTTTAAAAAAATGTTTTTTTTTAAATAAAGGAAGGAAAGTCACTTGAAAAGATAACAGAAAAGAAAAAAAAAAGAATTTCCTCCTTTTTAAAAAAAAGAAGATATTTAAACAAAAGAAAAAAAAAGGTTTAAAACAAAACAAAACAAAATAATAAATCAGCCCAACAGGCCCAATACCCGTTATTCAAAACGAATTATCAAAACGACCACCGTTTAAACAAAAAACGATTATTGATTGCTTCCTTCTCTTCTCTTCTGTAAAATCGATTATAAAAAGAAATAAAACCAATCTCAATTCGCCTCTTTTAAAAATAAAACGTCCAAAGCTAATTCACGAAACAAATAAAAAAGGAGATGCGAAATCTAAATCAGTGGTTTAGGGTCAGAGGCGGTTTGGGGGCGATTCGTGGATTTTGGGTCATTCGATTCGGTGAAGTAGAAATTGGTTACGACGAAGTATGGTCTAAAGGCGGTGGGCTTGCGTGTTGTCGCGATTGATTAGGGGGGAGTCGCGACTGTTGTAGGCAGTTGTCGCGAAGGGGCTGCTGCAGTTGGAAGTTGTCGGAGTAGTGTGATGTTGTTTCTAGGAAATTGGTTGCGGGTTTGCTCGATTGTTGGTCGAAGCCAGGAACTTCAGTGATCGAGGAAGGGATTCTTTTCACGGTGGTCACTGGTGGAGCAGAAAATTGGGTTTGGATTGCGCGATTGTGGGATTGGGAAATGGTCTTGGTGTTGCTGGAGAAGGGTGGAGGGTGAAGGGTGGTAATGAAGTGTTGCACTGGTGGTTTGAAATGAGGTATCAGTAGTGTGATTGTGACAGTGGTGAAAGGTTGGAATTGTAGTGGCTATTGGTTAATTGCAGAGGTTGGAAGAGATGCTGGGTTGTTTTTGGTAATGGGTGATGGAGGAAATGTTGTTTGGTGCAGGCAGTGATAGTTTGGGTCAGATAAGTCATAGTGACTTTGCGAGGTTGTGATAGGCAGTTTGGTAAGGGCTTATATGAAGTGTTTGACTGGAATGGCTGCGATGAACGTAGTGGAAATGTGGGCAAAGACGATGAATAAGGATTGCTTGTTGCTTGTTGCAGTAGGGAGGTTGAGAGAGAGTAAGGCAGTGCAGTCAATATGCGGTGACTGATGAATGGTGAAGTGAAGTGTGTTGTAGTGGAATGTTGGAGGGTATTTAAGGAGAAATGATAGTAGAGTAATGGTGAAGTGTTTTGGTAGAGAAAATGATGGCCAGAAGTTATGATGATGGACAGGAATTGATTTGGTAAAATTGAGGTGGACTGATGGTAGAGGATAGTAAACCGACGAAGCACTGCAGTGATGTTGTTTAGGCAAAGAAGTCAGAAGCAGTTTGTGATGGAAGTTGACTGATAATGTTTGGGGTGGTAATGATGTTGAGTTCAGTAGCAGGTGGTCAGGATGGAAGCATATAAGTGATATTGTGGTTTGATATTTGCCGGTGGGTGGTGATTCAGGTTAAGGTGTAGTAGGAAAGAGGGTAGTGGTGTTTGAATTGGTGGTTTAGGCAGTTTGATGGAACTGCAGTTTGAAGTTTAGTGGTGGTAGGACGTTTTTAAGTGGTTGTGCTTTGATGTAGGACTGTGATGGTCAGTGAAGAGAAGGTCGTATTGGCAAGTGGTTGTTGAAGTGACCGATGATACTGTTGTATAGGGGAATGTAGGCGGAGTGGTGATATGAAGTGAATGTAGGCAGGTGGTCAGTGTGGAAGGAATGGTCAGACTAGCTTGCTGTAGTGGGTGACTGAGGAAGTCAAGTATGTGGGATGGTTGTGGTATGTGCACAGATATGTGCACAACAGTTTGTACAGGAGGTAGTAGCAAGGCAGAAGTGAGAACAACAGTGGCAATGAAGTGTTGGCAGTTGCTAAAGTTTGAGTTGCAGTGCTATTTCAATAGAAGCTTGATTGTAATGAAGCAAGACAGGGTAGAGGAGTGGTAAACTGGCAGGGTGGTGATGAATGTGGGTATGTGGGTTATGTATGTAGAGCGGAGGCAATATGTGAATGGAGGAATGTTAGCAGTAGTGAACTGGAGATGGCTGTAGATAGAGATTGAACTGACCGTAGGCAGAGTTGGACAGTGGTGATAAGGGAAGAAGTGTGTTGGTTGGAACAGTGCAGTTTGATGTTGAGGCAAATTAAAGCAGTGAACAGGGAGGGTTAGGAGGGAAGTCTGGAGCAATGGTAGTTGATGTTGTATATGATGTATGTCTGTCTGAGTTAGGCAGTGACGTTTGATGTCATAGTGATGATGTATGGTAAGTGGTTGTCGAAGCGGGGGGGGGGGGGGGGGGGGATGGATGATCAACAGTAAGGTCAGGGAGGTGTACAGAGAAGAGATAACAGTGTTGAGGGCAGAGAAGCAACAACAATGACAGAAAAACGGTGTTTTTTTTGTAAGAAAATTGTAAATGTAGAAATATGAATGCAAATGTAATTGAAAATGGAAAACAATAAAGAAAATTTCTTTTGAAATTGTGATTGTCTTGTTTTTCTTCTGTTTTTTTTAATGAAGAGATGTAAATGCAAAATGAAAAGAGAACAATAAGCACACAACAAATTGGAAGCTAAAATCAAACAACAACACACAATTTTTTTTAAAATGCACACACACACAAAATAAAAACACACAAAAATCAAACAAACTAATTCGAAGAATAGAAAAATAAAATCAAAAACAAATTCATCGGCAACGGCGCCAAAAAATTGTTTAACCGACGGAAATTCTATGGAATTAGAAAACCGTCGAAAAATTTCAAATTAAATTTACCGCAAGCGCACGACGTACTTTCGTAGTACGTGGCGAATATGGGTCGATCCACAGGGAATTGTTAGAGTTTAAAAAATCTATTCAATCAAATTAGACCAAATGGAGGAGGAATTGTTAACAAAAATAAAATGAAGCTAAAACTAGAATTAAAATGTGATTTAAAAACAATTAGACTAGAGAACAATTTAGAGGCAAATCCACTCTCATATTTTTGTAAATCAACAAACAAATGATTTATGATCTATAGCTTTGATATTGAGTGAAATAATTATTGTATTTATCATAAGTATGGTTTGTTTATGTTATTAATTAACATAACTCAAACCATCAAACTATAATACAACAATTATACCACTTATAATTCTTATGAAAATGAAGCCAAAGCAAAATCTATTTTAAGTACGATCTATTCATTATTGTAACTAGTAATATAGATCATCAAATTTCATTTTTACTTTCATTTCAAAATCAAAAATTAATTAGCAAATGATGATGTAAATTGTGTTTATGTTGAATAAGAATAGCTCATTTGCATAAGCAATATAAGCTATCAAACCCACTTGTATAAACTTACATCAAATTTACTTTCATGAAGCATAGACAAAGAAATCATAAGTCATAGAAATGTTGAAATCACATAATATTTGAGAGCTTCATTACCCCTAAATTGAAGGGGTTTAGCTCCTCATTTGTGTTGTCATTTCAACACATAGAGATTTCAACATTGAAAATGAAGTAAAGTAGAGAACCAACAAGAAAAAGAAGATTAACTACTAGAAGGAAATGTATTAAACTAGTGCATAAATGTAAATCTAAACTATGAACATGAAAAGAAAGAGAGCATAAAAATAAACATCCACATAAAAGCAAGGAAAAGCATGTAGAAAAAAGAGAAGAAAGAGGCTTGGAAGCAATTTTATTTCACTTTGATTTGTGTTTACAACTTACTTTCTTAATTTCCTAACAAAAATCAAAGAGTAGAAGATGATTTACATGTACATAAGAGGGCTATTTATACATGCATAAAATCCTAATTCTACTTTTAGGGAGCTTTCCAAAATACCCCTTAGGAAGTGTGGAGGCCAAGTAATCATTAGCTTCTACTAATCATCATTTAAGTGTACATGAAGCCATTGGTTTCATAAGCATGTTCATTAGCCTCTAATTTGTACATTAAGGTTGGTAGGTAGGTGGGGTCCTCCATGATCTTCACTTTGAATTATTTCCCTCTTCTTTCCTTTGTATTCAATTGTGCATGCATGTATCTTCATATAAGCCTCTTCCATATGCATCCAAATTCCTATAAAAATCATCAAAAATGTCCAAGTAAAAATTCTCAAATTTACACATGCACAAAAGTGACAGTTTTGCCCCTGAATGAAGGTGAATATATGATGATTTGAAATTAATTGAATTTTGGTTTTAAACATGTTAAAATGCCCAAATATGATATTTATTTAAATAAAAAGAGATAAAATATGGATGTTTATATATGCACATTTATGTGCACATCAATAGTCAAATTTCAACTTTTGCAAAATTTCTATTTTTACCCCTATCTCATTTAATTTAATTTATCCAATTTATTTATGGTTGATTTTATGAGGTATTACAATATTAGTATGTAGTTAATTAGAAACTTAAAATATTTTAGTGTTTTATGGCTAACTAAATGTGAATAGTGAAAAGATTAGCAAGTGGATTAAAGAGAAGATATTCTGAAGAATAGTAAAAAGATATTTTTTTTGGAAAATAAGGTGTAAAGTTGGTACGTGGAAGGGAGCATGCATGGTGACCTTCCATGAAGGGTAAGAGGTGAGCGGTTACCTGTTGGACACTTCTACATAAGGCTCTTCATAGGATTAGTTTAACACATTTTTCAATTTTCAAAGATAGAAACAGTTAGCCTTAATCCATTTCTATCTCCACTATCTCTAATCAAAATAAATCAACTCCAATCCCTCCCAAACTTTGGAAAAGACCTTAGATCATCCCAGAAACATGGAAAAGCAAGTTAAAAGTTGAAGAAAAGGAGTAAAACCCCCTAACTTATTTGGGCTGAGAGCAACTTGAAGAGCAGGGAGGAGGCTTAGCGCAAAATGGAGACAAAGGTGAAGTCTTTTGGATGTTTGGTGACGGAAGGAAGTGTTCGTGTATTCTTGTATGCTTATGCTTGATTTTAGCATGGAATAAGTGAGTTTACTCACCATTAAACAAGTATATATTGTGTTATATATGTTGTGTGCTTGAATATAATGTTAAAATAAAGTTAATTAATTAAAGTTATAAGTTTTGGACCATACTTGCTTTTGAAAGCAAATAACAACTCTATATTGTATATCATCACTTCTATGACCTTAAATAACATGTGGCATAGCCTTGACACTGTGTATATATTATTTTTTGGATTGTGTATTGAAATTGGAATGGATATGGAATGGTTCATATAGCGATAATCGCTATGAGAGAAAGTTGAATCCCCTTGTGTTTAAACTTATTCAAATTGGTTATATGTGAATATATTATGAATACATATATATATATATATATATATATATATATATTGGTTGTGCTATACATTTATAGTAATGTATGGGATAGCGAAGAAGTGTTTTGAAAAGTTATAGAAATGGTTAAACAAAATTGCAAAAAGTTATAGAGAAAATGGTCGCTATATGAGCACTTTGAAATTGCGTTGTGTTCGACAATTTTTAATATGATTTTTGGGAATATCCTTAGGGGTTTCATTACATGGTGTTTAAGTTTGCTATTAACTATAATTTTTTTAGATCTTGAATCATTAATTTGAGTAGAGAAAACTGGGTCCAACTTTCATGCTTTTTCTAGTGTTCTTTGCCAGTAGCATTTACAACACTTATAAATGCTACCTTTGACCTATGACGACATTTATGGGTTGTTTTTATAGCATTAGTTTTGTAGCGTTATTTTGTGGGCAGCATAGTATTTCAATGCTAAGGTTCTCAACCGCACCTTTAAGGTAGGTGATCTCGTTCTGAAATGAGTTCTCCTAGGTACGGAGGCGCTTGGCCCGAACTATGAATAACCTAATGTGATCGATCAAAAGCTTGGAGACGGAACATTCAAGTTGGAAACTATTGATGGAATCCTAATCCCACGCGCATGGAACAACAGTCTATTGTGGCACTACTACACTTAGTCTTTCTCAATTTGTTTTCGCAAAAAAGCCACCCAATGATACTAGGGGCAGTGTAATAAGGCAGGACATGCCATTTTTCCCGCTCACGAATAAAGTCTGCTTCTTGAAACAATAGAACCGTGTTCCCGCAAGAAAAGCCCTCGTATGGCGTGATTAGCCATACGGCCAAAAGCGTACTTCTCTTGCTGCGGATAATAGATGGGGAGTATATTCCTAGGGCCTGATCGGATAATTCGACCCAACTCTCCAAGACCCATGAGGGGGTCGATCACATAATTCGACCTCGACCTTCAGGAATTCGCCGTTGGCTAAACATTGGCCATAACAAGAATGTTTAACAACTCCATCTTACAGGAATCTTGCACTGCCTGAAGATTGGAAACTCAGGAAGGTAAAACTCTAACCTTAAGGAATCTAGCACTACCCTGAGATTGGCAACATATGGAAGGTAAACTCCAACATTCAGGAATCTGGTGTTGCCTGGAGATTGGTAACGTAAGGAAGGTAAACTCCATCCTTTAGAAATCTGGCGCTGCTTGGAGATTGGCGATGTCAAGAAGGTAAAACCTAACCTTTAGGAATTTGGCATTGTCTGCATCAGGAAGGCAAACTCCATCCTTTAGGAATTTGGCATTGCCCAAAGATTGGTGATGTCAGGAAGGTAAACCTTAACCTTTTGGAACCTGGTGTTGCTTGGAGATTGGCAACATCCGGAAGGTAGACCCCAACCATTAGGAATCTAGCATTGCCCGGAGATTAGCGACGTCAAGATGGAATAACTTCTTAGCGATCGATTGGATAATTCAATCCTAAACTTCAAGAATTTGATCATTACCTAGAGATAGATAACGTTAAGAAGGGATGATCGTAATTGAACAATTCACATGCTAGTTTTTAGAGAAAGATGCCAGTGCACGACTGAGTTTCCATGACGACACTAACTGCTTAGAAGGATACGTTGAGCCGAGAAGTAGTGAGGATAGTCATGGAAAGTCAAAAACATGTATTTTCAGACATTCTCGACCAAGATCAGGATCGAAAAGGCACGACCAAACTAGGGGCAATCAAATAATTTGCCCTGCGACAGTTCTTTCCCTTCAATGCCTAGATCATGGCGGTGGGTATGATAAGTCCCATGAATAGGGCAAGCACACAATAAAACTATGTAAACATGAAAGTAAACATTCAAACTACTACCTCGCGGTAATTGGAAACATCAAGGAACTGGATTATTTTGGTCAATGGTTAGCCGAAAAAACACGATCAAACATGAACAGGAATTTTCCGCTATCTGGAGATAGGCGACGACAGGAAGGTGCGACCAATTAAGGATCAATTAGATAATTAAGTCTCGAAATTACGGGAATGTGTCATTGCTCGGAGATAGGCAACTTCAAGAAAGTATAATTATTGAGGAGTTAATCAGATAATTTGACCTCGACCTTTGGGAATTTGCCATTGCTCAAAGATAGGCAACGTCAATAAGGACTAACCGTGTGAAGGTTAACCGGAGAATTCAGCCCCAACTTACAGGTGTAGGCTGTTGCCTAAAGTATGGCAGCGCCGAGAAGGAATGCTCGAAATTAAACAATTAAACCACCAATTCCCAGAGACACGAACTGACGGATGAACTGGGTTTCTAAAACTGCGTTAGCAGCCTAACGAGACACACTTGGCTGAGGATAAGCAAGGTAGTTGTGAAGAACCGTAGACAAGTGTTATTAGAATCCATGGATCCAAGATCAGGATTGGGAAAGAGCGATTGGACTAGGGGCAATTGGATAATTTGCCCCACAATGCTCAACTCCTACTAATACCCAAAGACTTGCATTTCGAAAAATAGGTTCCTCGAACAGGATCTGGTGCACGGTGGTAATATATAAACAGGAAATAAATATTACAATCGATGCTCCCCGGCGATAGGGAGCAATATGAAACTTGCATTATTTGGGGCAAAAATTGGTCGAAAGAAACTTGACCCAACCCGAATAGGGATAACCACAAAGGTGGTTATATAATGGTTCTGTTTCGCCAAGCGAAACACCTTGGTGACTGAACCATGGTAAATAACTAATGCAATTGCAGGAATTTTATTTATGTGCATGAAGTTACAGTAAATAAATGCTTTGCATGGAAGCAAGTATATACATATATACATACATATATATATATAACTATTATCCCACCATTTGGCAAGGCCATGACACCTAGGACTTGACTAGAGACTAAAAACAATCCGTCCAGAAGATCGGTTATCTACAGATTCACGATGGATACAGGCAAACTTTGTCCAAGTTCGGATTGAGCTACAATTAGCATGGTACGACAATCAAAATTATGAAAGGCAACATTCCAAATTCCTAGTCAATCGGAGTTCGTATGCTCAAGATATGGATCGATCAAGTTTCATATGAAACATGTTTGTTTCGTATCCATCCCCTTCGTATCCATCGACTCCACATCCATCCCCTTCGTATCCATCAAGTAGTGGCATCGAACCCATCTGCTCAATAATTACCTATTTTGTATCGATCCTCTTTATATTTCATATCGATCAACCAAATGATCGATACGAACCAGTAACTAAGTATCGATACGAACCGACTTACAAGCATTGATACGAATAGAACCAACCTCTGATCGATCTGAAGGAAGTAGTCTGACCAAGGGAAGCGGTCTACAAGCGTGAAATATGGATCTCCACAAAGTTCTCGTTCCACGTCATCGATACGAAATCGATCGATACAAAAGCATCTATACGCATGCTTCAGCCATACTGCAAATCCAACCTTGGATCGATCATAACTCAAAAACTACAAGTCTAAATGCCTCCAAATTTTCACATAAGCTTTCTTATCATCTGAATGACCACCATGATCGATTGCAGCTAAAATGGATCTAATATTGATCGATACGAAAATGATGGGGATCGATCAGGATCGATCCCAAATGACCTCTGATCGATCTGGTAGGCCCACCCACGTGTGAGAAAAGGTATTCCGAGCTTTGAGGGAGATATTTCCAGATCTACTCCTATAAATAGCACCCCTACGCCTATGGAAAAAGGACTTTTTTATGCTTCTACGCCGTTACTCTACTGCAACTCCATTGTAACTTGAGAGCTAGTGATTTGTACTGTTGTAATCACTTGTTAATCATCAATAAACATCAAAACTATTCAAATGAATGTAGGCTACAACACCGAACCACTATAAATTCTTGTCTCTTTCTATTTCTGTTTGATTTTATTGGTATGATTGTAAGATTAGCCTCTTTTTCCATTTAATTTCTTCATTCTAATCTCTTCAATTACATCCGAAGAGTGTTGTGCCCAATTTTGGTACAAACATTTTGGTGCTTTCATTGAGAAAACTCTGCTTTTCTCTGATTCAGTGGATCCCCTGCCGTTGTTGAATTTCTTAAATCTAAGGAGGAGATCCAGATCTGTCTTATTGTGGTTCCTTCCATTCTATTCAGATTACTCCAGATCTAGGAAAGAGCTACATTCATCATGGTGTGCACTACCAGAACTGCTTCAAATGCTACAGACCCAAAGGGAAGGGATAGGTAGATTCCCACGTAGCTGACCACAGAATGCCAAATGTCAGTTGGAGCTCCAGATCCATAAGGTCCTATGACTAGAGAGGAGTTCTAGACCCTTATGTAAGAGCTTACTCAGTGCCGTCAAGAGCTCACTCAGCAGATCCGTGCTAACATAGAGCTCGCAAACCAACTGAACGAAGAAAGGTGAAGGAGATCTAGAAAGGATCATGTCTCTCATTCCTCGACCGAAAGTTCGGCTTCATCTGACTTCAATCACAGATCTATATGCCGTCCACTAGATGGAAACTATGCAGAAGCCTCCAGGCATCAGCATGCCATGAATCTTGGATAGGCCGAGATTGGTCCTTCTATAAGGCACTAAGCTGGACCATCCTACTGAGGAGGGGCACTTCCTTATCACACCACTCATGACCACGCAGCAGCTGCCGCTATAGATCTGAAAGTCGAGATCTAGAACTAACCAGATCTAGCTCGTCGCCAACACGTTCATGCTTAGGACCCTCACTTCCCTGAAGATCGGGAGCCAAAGAGGCATGGAACGGACCGTAGACGGCAACCGGGCCGTCCCCACAACATGGAACCCGACCATGCCTTGGCCCCGAATATCCAGATGCCTGACATTCAAACCATGATACGCCAGATTATCAAAGAAAGTCAAGGCCTTAAAAACAATGATAGGGGAATCTCCAAAAGTCATACTCCATTCACCGATGACATTCTTTATGCAGTGCCACCCCATCGATTCAGGTTGCCGACTTTTCCAGTGTACGAAGGAAATTCGGATCCTAACAAACATATCTGAAAGTATGAAAGGCTCATGAACGCCGCTCGAGTTGATGATGCGGTTAAGTGTAGAAGTTTTCCTATCTCTTTGGGAGGCATTGCAACTATGTGGTTCACTCGATTACCACCCAGATACATCTCATGTTCAGATCAATTGGCTACAAAGTTTGTTGAGCAGTTCCGTATTCATACTATTAGACCAAAGGATGTCAACACCTTGTATAGTGTTACTCAAGCTCCGGGGGAGACTCTTAGACGTTATCTGGAAAGGTTCCATGCTGCTTATGCAGAGGTCAGCAATCCCAATGTTAATTCTATTCTGATGGCATTGACTAAAGGGATCGATCTCGATTCCAAGTTTTGTGATTGGTTAGTTGGGAAACCCCCCGCTTCATTGGATCATTTCTATGCTAAGTCGGCCCAGTTCTTGAGGAGAGAAGACACTAGACGATCTTTGAAGCAGGACATAGCGGGGCCCAGTGGTGAAGGCATTCAAAGTAATGTTGCTGTGAAGCAGACCGGTGAGAACTCCAGTAAAGTGCAATTCAATATTTAGAATAAGCAAGGTCAACAGAAGGGTAACGGAGGTCAGGGAAAGAAGAGAGACCCAAATCGCGGATCGAGACATAGAGCTCCCATGTTCAACCGATATACTCCCCTAAACACATCGTTGGAAAATGTTTACCTTCAGACTTGTAATACCGGATAGTATAAGAAGCCAGCTCTGAAACCATCATCTGAGAAACAAATTCAAACCGAGAAGTTCTGTAGGTTCCACGATTGCTATGGCCATAACACCAATGAGTGCCGTCATTTTCAAGACATCATCGAGAAGTTGATTAGAGAAAGGAAGTTAGAGCAGTTTGTTTGGGCTCCGCAGGATGGAGGTGTTGGCCCATCTAATCCAAATCAAGGTCAAGGCCAAGCTAGGCCCGAAGAACCCGCGCGTACTGGCGGGAGGTTGGTAATAAACACTATGAGTGGTGGTCCTCATCCAATTGATCGAAGCTGGAAGGAAATGGAGTCATATGCCAGTTCGATTAGGCATGTGGACTTTGAATGCTGTAGTAATGTTGATGATGGGACCCTGGCAAAACAACAGAGGACGATGACATACGACATCGATTTCAGGAACTGAGATGCTGACAGAGTCTTGGCCCCACTATTGATCCATCGGTCATTTCAGCCCAGATAGGTCCTGCTTGGATGAAGAGGATCTGGGTTGACAGCTGAAGATTTGTGAACATTCTTTTTAAGCGCACTTATGACCAAATGAGGATGGAAGCGAAAGACTTGAAACCGTGTCAATCACGTATTCATTGTTTTAACGAAAGTGCAACCATACTAGCTGGCATGGTAGAGTTACCTATTGAAATGGGTATTGGAGATCGATGGAGAGTCCGGATGTTGCAGTTTGTGGTGTTAGACATGCATTACCCCTATAATGCTTTCTTGGGCCGACCAACCCTTGCGGAATTCAAGGCAGCGATTGCCTCATGGTGTTTAACTATTAAGTTCCCCACTGATAACGGGGTTGGAGTAGTACATGGTGATCATGCAACTAGACGCGCCTATTATGTTGCGGAGCTGCAGGATGTGCAGCAGAAGGAGAAAAGAAAGGGTGTATAGGAATCTCTCTGCGTCTGTTTTTCAAAAAATTGACAGCTAACGTCTAGGCCTCGGCCCGGGCGCCACAACCAGTTCCTTAAAAACCTTAATCTCTGAGAAAATAGTGATGAGGAGGAAGTAAAAGGTTACCAGGCTTCCCCGGCAGAGTTGATGATCGATGTTCTGATCCACGACAATGACGATTCCAAGACAGTGAAGGTCGGATCTCAATTCAGCCCCCAGATGAGACAAAAATTGGTTGATTTTCTCCAGGCAAACCTTGATGTCTTTTCCTGGACTAATTCAAACATGTGTGGGATCTTGCCGGACATCGCGAGCCATGCATTAAATATTGACCCACGGCACGTCCCGATCAAACAAAAAAGGAACGGTATGGATCTAGAGAGATCTGCCGCCCTGAAGGAAGAAGTGGATAAACTCAAGTCGAATGGGTTTATTCATGATGCTTTATACTTGGAGTGGGTATCTAATCCAGTTCTTGTCAAAAAGTTGAACGGGAAATGGCAAACATGTGTGGCTACTCAGATTTGAACAAAGCCTGCCCTAAAGACAGTTTCCCTCTTCCCAGAATTGATCAACTAGTGGATTCAACAGCCGAACACGAGCTCTTATCTTTCATGGACGCGTATTCCGGCTACAATCAAATACCGATGCATCTACCTGACCAGGAACATACTAGCTTCATCACTGATTTGGGACTCTATTGTTATAAGATGATGTCGTTCGTTGGAGCAACTTATCAAAGGCTCGTGAACCGAATGTTCGCTAACCAGATCGGAAATACCAAGGAGGTGTGTGTGGATGACATGCTCGTGAAGTCGCGACCGTCCATCAACCATGTCAGTGATTTGGAAACAATGTTTAACATACTCCGACAGTACAGAATGAAGCTCAATCCGTTGAAGTGTCATTTCGGAGTAGCGTCAGGAAAATTCCTTGGATTCATCGTCAACGCCGGAGGAATTGAAGCCAATCCTAAAAAAATCTAGGCAATTCAAAATCTCGAAACTCCCATGACCATTAAACAGGTACAAAGCCTCAACGGGAAGATGGTAGCCTTAAGTAGATTTATTTCCAGATCCATAGACAAGTGCATTCCCTTCTTCGATCTGATAAGAAAAGAAAAGCCAAGTTTCAAATGGATAGGGGAGTGTGAAGGCGCATTCCAAGCACTAGTTCAACCTCTGGTAACAACTCCCATTTTGTCGAAGCCGGTTGATCACGAGAGATTGTATGTTTATCTGGTAGTATCGGAAAATGCAATTAGTGCTGCATTGATCCGAGAAGAGGATCGGATCCAACGACCGACCTATTATATCAGCAAAAGACTAACTAGGGTAGAAAGAAACTACCCAAAGGTGGAAAAGCTGGCTTATTGTCTCGTCATAGCCTCGAGGAAGCTCTATCCATATTTCTAGGCTCATCCAATCACTGTCTACACCGACCAGCCGTTGCGATAGATCCTAACACGACCTGAGACGTCTGGTAGGTTATTTAAGTTGAATATCGAGTTGAGCCAATTTAATATTGCTTATACACCAAGACAAGCCAATCAAGGACAAGTTCTGGTGGACGTCATAGCTGAATTCACCATACCAAAGGATTTGCCGAAGCTAGTGAATCTCCTAAGCATACATGGAAGCTATACACTGATGGTGCATCAAACCACCGTTGCTCAGGCGCTGTAGTGTTACTCGAAACCCCAGAAGGTCGATCCATATGCTATGCTTTAAAGTTTGACTTCCGCGCAACTAACAACAAAGTCGAGTACGAAGCCCTACTTGCTAGACTTAGACTTGCTAGAGAATTGGGAGTCATTGCTGCAGAGATTTATTGTGATTCGCAATTGGTCGTTTGTCAGGTTCGAGGAGAATATCAAGCTAGAGACCGAAGATTAGCCACTTACCTTGCTCAGGTTCAAGAAGTGTTGAGTCAGTTCGACTATTACGCTATTCATTGTATACCCCGAGAGCACAATCAGAAGTTGATTCTTTAACGAAACTGGCCAGCTCTGGCAAAGCACAACAGATGGGACTCGTCCCTGTCGAGACACTTACCGCTCCGAGTATCGATCAAATAGAGACAGACTGGGTGTACGAGGCAAGCCTAAGAAAGAGTCGTGGATGACTCCGATCAGAAATTACCTTGAGCATGGAACTTTACCTGAGCGTATAAATGAGAAAAGACAGGTTCTCCGAAAAGCTTCGTGATTTGTTATCCAAGATGGAGTCCTGTACATGAGGGGATATTCTGTTCCTTTACTCCGGTGTATCGCCCACAACGAGATAAAATGAGTGTTACATGATGTGCATGAAGGAGAGTGTGGCGATCACATTAGGGGGAAAGCCCTTGCGAAGAAAATACTGAGATATGGATATTACTGGCCGACAATGAACCGAGACACATCGGATTATGCCAAGGAATGTGATAGGTGCCAGAAACATGCTAGAATTCCAAGAACCCCACATACAAAAATCACTCAGATGGTCAGTCCATGGCCGTTTTCCACATGGGGCATTGATATAATAGGGTCTCTACCTTTAGCCAAGGGTGGTGCAAAGTACGCCATCGTTGTAGTTGACTACTTTACTAAATGGGCGGAAGCTGAGCCCCTTGCCACTATCACGATGAAGAAAGTAATCAAATTTGTTATGTGCAACATCATATGTCGCTTCAGCCTCCCACACACCATTGTAACTGATAACGGGACCCAATTCGATAGTGTCGAGTTCAAAGGTTTCTGTCAACGCTACCGCATCTAGAAGAAGTTCTCAGCAGTAGCTCACCCCAAGCGAATGGGAAAGTTGAAGCTATCAACAAAATTATCAAGGCCATTCTAAAGAAACGACTGGAGAAGGCTGGAGGTAAGTGTGTCGATGAACTTCCCATGGCCCTATGGGCATATCGAACTACACACAAGTCCGCGACCGGCCATACTCCGTTTGCACTTTCCTACGGCTCCGAAGCTGTTATTCCAGTTGAACTAGAAGTACCTTCTCACCATATGACCTATTACGATCCAAAGACGAATGCCATCCTACTTACAGAATCTATGGATTTACTAGATGAAAAGTGCGAAGTGGCTGATTTGAGGGCAGCCGCACACCGCAATTGAGTCGCCCGATTATACAGCGCTAAGGTCCGATCCAGAACCTTCGAAGTTAGCGATCTTGTACTTAAGATAATTTATCCAGTCCCTTCACATATGAAACCTACATGGGAAGGACCGTATGCCATTGAACAGAGACTTGGAGACGGCACATTCAAACTATCAACTATAGACGGTCTCACCTTACCAAAGGCATGGAACAGTGAGAGTCTCCATTGCTACTACACATAACTAGCTTTTATTCATTTAGTCTGCTTTTCCTTTGAAATTTGTTTATGCGTTTTTTGAATTTGAACTTGTAATAAGGCAACTAACTTTGCCGTACATTCTTATTTCAGCAATAAAATGCAGACTCAACAAGCCAGAGTGGCAATTTCTTGAAATACGTCGTGCAACCGTAACGATGTACGAAGAGCTAAGTACCATGATATGGTAGGACTCATTCAAATAGGGAGTGATCATGATCCGACAGGTCAATCGTTAAGTGAAACCCCGAGCTCGGGGGCAAGCAACGATAAATTCAAGAAGGATTGAAACACGACAATCCTCTAACAAACTCCAGCTCCCAGAGTGCGAGCTGAAGTACAAAACTCCAAAATCCGGGCTCGAGGAGGATGGATCCATCCATCCACGACCTCGCCTTCATTCTTCCAAGTTCGAAGAGGATGGATGCATCCATCTACGACTTCGCTTGCCAAATCAAGGTGGATGTGATCCGACCATCCATAACCTTGATCAACTCCTTGTTCCCGGAGTGCGAACGAGATCCTAAAACTTGAACAGATGTGACCGATCGTCTGTCGACCGACTCTAGATTCTCGGAGTTTGAATTGGAGTATAAATATCTAATGGGTGGGACTGACTACCCATCGACTAACTCTGGTCCCGAGAGCGTGGACTGGAGTATAAACACCGAATGGGTGCGACTGACCACCCATTAACTAACTTTGGTCCCGAGAACGCGGACCGGAGTATAAACACTAAACGGGTGTGACCGACCACCCGTGAAACAACTTATGTCCCCAGAGTAGGGATATAATCCTAAAGTTTAGATGGGTGTGACTGACTACTCATCAAATTACTCTGGCCCCGAGAGCGCGGACCGAAGTATAAGCATTAAACGGGCGTGACCGACCACCCGTAAATTAACTTATGTCCCCGGAGTGTGGATATAATTCCGAATACCAAATGGATGTGACTAACCGCCCATAAATTAGCTCATGTCCCCGGAGTGCGGATATGATTCTAAGCGATAAGCAGGCGTGACCGACCGCCGGCATACAAGTTCAATCCCCAAAGTGCGGTTGCAAATACTAGCAGTTGAGCGAGTGTGATCCGACCACTCAAACTCATTTCACTTTCACTTTCACTTTGTTCCGACTTAGTTAAATTAAAATTAGCAAAGTAGGAAAACGACTACCGACTGACTAATTCAGTTCTCCCCAGGACTGGGGGCATAACTCAGGTACCAGCCGCTGACCGAGAAAGCGCAACGTTGGGATTCGGCTCAACATTTGATTATGACCGGAAGCCTTGACTTCAGGATTTAGCGACCGGACTCATGTTCAACTTAGAAACTAAAGCCTCATAAGTACATTGAATGGAAACACGAGTGCTGAAATATTTAAACAAATGAACATAGAGTTATGCTGAAAAACAAAAAGAAATTTTATTTCCACTATTCTTTGAAAAAGATGAGTATAAAAATCTGTTCGATGAATTCCTATAAGCAGGGGCGAAACCCGCGTCTATACATGGCCTACGAAAGCAAAAGGAAAGCCTATTCTAGCTGTCTACCAAAAAAAAGAAGAAGCAAACGTGCAAGTCCATGCCTTTGGTTTTCTGTCCTTCTTGGTTTTCTGTCCTTCTTGCTTTTCTTCGACGTAGACCTACTAGAACTACCGCTCAGAACCCTCTCCCTCTTTGAACCTTTGCCTCCACGGCCTGCTCTGGCAGGCTTATCTCCGGCCGGGCGTATTGAAGTAGTCTCCTCCTTGGTACTCACAGGTATCGGAATGTCCACTGTGTGCGGAACCGGAGAGATGGTGACACTTTCAATGTTAGACGGAGGAGGCATGCTGGTATTAATGATGGTGCCACCTAGAGAAACAACATGTATCAGGACCGGACCGGGACCTGCCATGCCTTCGCCAGCTGTACGAGCCTGCTCAGCTTGCTCGATTTCGACTTTTATTTCCTCCATTATCTGCTTCGCCCGGTCCGCACGCATGGTCATTGGAATGCTGCTGGTTGGACCCGAGGAGCCTGTGATGACCACATCTTCATATACATTAAACGTCACTTTGATACTTGGATCACTTTGATGGCTAAAGAGTGTTTCCTTCAATTTTTCATCAAGCAAGCAGCTGTTTTCGTGCATCTCCTCTACCGATGAGGCGACTGTTGTAGTTTTAGCTTCCATCGTTACTGCCTCCTGCTCATGATGCATCTCTTAAGTTGCAGGAGGATCGATTGATCCAGAATCTAAAGCTGAATAAAGATAGGAGAAAATATTAGTAACGTCTTCTGATAGTGCTCCTACATTTGGATGAATGGAAGAAGTGTCCAAAATACATTCCTCGGGTTGACTCCTATGTTGAGCCGATGTGCCTTCTGAGCCGCGTTCATGTATCGAAGAAAGGTGCGGCTTATCAGGGTCATATCCTGGGACAACTGGAGGATCGATAGAAGAAGTACGCTCAGATTGAGAGACTGGGAGCGCTTTGAAACATACTTCATGATGTTCAACTCCAGATCCTTCTCTAGCGTCCGGATACTTGGCAGCCAACTTTTCTTTTTCAAGAGCGACGATTGTATCATAGAGGACCTTCGGTTCACCTCCGACAGATATTTGAGCTTCCAGTTCGAACTCATTGATAGTCGTAGCATCGCAGATCACCTTTTCGTCATCTACCAAGTGACTCCAGGCCTTGTGTTGGACGAAGTCCCACCGGACCAAAACCACCGAATCAAACCCAACTCCACTCCCCTCTCATCACCGAACCAGCTACCTCACCCACTGCCGAACCAAGAAGCAAGGAAGAAGACCGCCGAACTAACTCATGACCGAATCGACTCCACCGGTCCACCCACTACCGAATCAACCTGCTTCCCATACCACCGAACCAACAACTTCGCTTACCCACCGAACCAACAGGTTCCCCTACCTACCGAACCAGATCCCACCGGACCAAGGCATTCCGGACCAACTTTGCCAGGCCAGATTGTATCAGCCCAGGCCCACCAGCAGCTATATACATCCAAGACCCCTACCCCCAACCTCACTCTATAAATAGAGGGGCAGGAGTACAACAATGGGGGACAAGTTTGAGAGCTCAAGCACGGAGAGAACTTTCAAACAACTTTCATATACTTGTATCAAAGCTTTGTACTTGTAATTTGAATAAAAAAGGAGAATAACATATAAAGTGGACGTAGGCACATTCTGGCTGAACCACTATAAATCTACGTGTCTTTTACAGTTTAGTCCCTGCTTTTCATATATTTGCATAAATCACCCAAATCACAAAGAACAACATAAAATCAATTAAATCATACGACTTGGAGGTGTTTGTCCATTTTTTGTGCAAACATTTTTGGTGCTTTCATTGAGAGCTGAAAGCTCGAAGCTTCAGCTTCTCTCACTTAACCTTCTTCTTGACAGCGTCGTTCATTGCCGGGAAAACATGCCTCCCAATCAGAAGAAAGATGTTAACAAAGGAAAAACATCGCAACCAGCAGTCTTCCAGATCAAGTGGTCACAGATCAAGTAGGTCGTCCCCTTCCAGCAGCAGTACCAGATGAAGGTCAGGCAAATCCGACAACCCCTACCTCAGAACAGCCGGCAGCAATTACTAGGGTAGACCTAGACAGGGTTGTGGCTGAAGTGACTAACCGCTTCACATTCCAGCAGGAAGCCTTGGTGGACCATCTCATGTCACGCTTAAGGGATGCTGAAGAGTCCAACCGCAACACCGAATCATGGGGTGAGTCCCAGTCTGGAGGATCTCGGAGACAGCAAAGGTCTTCCTTCTTCGAAGGAGCTAACGACAGAAGCGGCCATGGTAGGAGTCGAGACCGAGCTCAGCCCCAAGTTAGACCCGAGGAAACGCTTGGAACCGAACCCAACGGGAGAGGTACCGGGCAGAGGTCAACTATAGCCGAGCCTGTCATACTGCCTAACCACGAAAACACCAATGACCGGGGCCGAGCTAGAGTTCAGCCCGAAGTTGGACCCGAGGAAGCGCTTAGATCAGAACCCAGCAGGGGAAGATCAAGGCAAGGGCCAACTATAGTTGTCCCTAGCATGCTCCCAGAAGACCAAAGACAGCCACTAGAAAATGTCAGGAATGATAGACGATACCATCCCTACAGGTCATCTGGACGGAATCAATCCCACAGAGCAGAGCCGAACTCATTTCTATCTGCTCCAAATTCTGATAAAAGGATGGCACGCTTGTTCAGAGAGTGCGTCCAACGGGATCAAAGAGATCGAGGCATAGGAACTAGAGTAACCAGCCCCTTCGCTCGCAATATCGAAATCGCCTTCACCCCTCGAGAATGGAAAATGCCAACAATGGAACCTTACAAAAGAACCTCCAACCCCGTTGTACACTTACAGAGACACACACAACATATGCTCATGAGTGGAGCAACAGAAGGAGTGCTGTGCAAATGCTTTCCGCTATTCTTGGCAAATCTAGCTACCTCCTGGTTTTGCCATCTACCCCAAGGATCCATCAGCTCATGGGAGATGTTGAAAGAAAAGTTCATCAACCAGTTCCGCATTCATGTAGAGCAGCCCAAGGACGCTTACTCCTTATCCAGTATCAAACAGAAACCCGGAGAGAAGCTGCAGCAATATCTAACCCGATTCAATGCCGCAGCGGCCGCAGTCCAAGATGTCGATGAGAAGCTCATCTTAATGGCCCTCTGTAGTGGCGTGCACCCGGATACTAAATTTGCTAGAAGATTGACAAAAGAAAAACCAGCTACTTTATCCGATTTCTTCCATGAAGCCGGGAAATATATGAGGCTTGAAGACGCTGCCACTGAGGGGCAGTCAGGGAAGCAAAATAAGGCAGCTCACGACAATACGCCCGTTGCAGCGAAGGATGTTCGAAGAAATGATTCTAGAGACAATGCTGAGGGCAAGAAGGAAGAAAAGCGCCTATATCGGCCAGGACCGAGATTCGACACTTACACTCCTTTGAATGAAACCATCGAAAACATCTTCCTTGCCACCCAAGACGAAGTTAGATATAAACGCCCACCATACATGAAGGAATCAGATAACGCGCAGAAATTTGGAAAGTTCTGCCGCTTCCACGAATCTCACGGGCATGATACCAATGAATGCCATCATCTCCGGGACTTGATTGAAGAACACATCAGAAGGAAGAAACTGGAACGCTATGTAAAAGGTCAGAACAGGACTCCAGCTCTTGCCAATGAGAACCCAAGGCTACCCTCACCAGAGATAGGCAGAGGAAATCGCAACACTAGCGGCTCCAGTCAAGAGAAGATAGTGGTCCATACCATCTCGGGAGGACCGCACATCGCCGACAGAAGCTGGGCAGAGATGGAAAGATATGGAAAGTCGCTTAGAAATAATGAAGACTGTGTTAATTCTGTTATAGGAGAACGCCACCCAAAGCGGAAAGAGAGTGATGACATCACATTCAGTAGGCGTGACTTAGAGGGAAGGCAGTACCCTCAAATGGATCCCATGGTTATCTCTGCTCGGCTCGGTCCAGCCGAAGTTTTCCGAATTCTAATAGACATTGGAAGCTCAGTAAATATCCTATTCAAGCATGCATTCGACAAAATGAAACTATCAATAAAGGACGTTTCTCCCTGCAATAAACCACTACACGGTTTCACAAGAGATGTGAAGATGCCCCTCGGGCAACTGGACCTCTTTGTTGAAATTGGAAGTCATCCCCGCTCCGTTGTACGGAAACAAACATTTGTGCTGATAGAACACCACTCGGCCTACAACGCCTTCTTAGGAAGGCCAGCCTTGTCTGACTTCCAAATCGTCCTGGCCCCATGGTGCCTAAAGATGAAATTTCCAACGGACAATGGAGTAGGGGAAGTAGAGGGAGACCGGGACATTGCTCGAGACTGCTATGTAACTGAACTTCGCAACAACCATAGGAAGGATAAAGGGAAGATTGTAGAGGTTGCCCTCTGCACAAAAAGTTTGGAAGCATAACAACTAAAGAAAGCCCCTCCTCTTCGATATACCAGCGACCCTTTCAATGAATTAGACCCCAGGGACAAAGAGGAGGAGGCCACCGCTGAGCCTGCAGAGGCTATGGAATTTGTATCTGTAGACAAACATGACTCGAGTAGACTATTGAAAATCGGGTCCCAACTAAAAGCAGGGTTGAAGGAACAACTCATTGACTTTCTCCGCCACAACTTGGATGTATTTGCATGGTCACATGCTGACATGACCGGAATCTCCCATGACATAGCATGCCACGTACTAAACATTGATCCTACCAAGGCGCCCGTAAAACAAAGAAAGAGAAGTATGCGGGCAGAACGATCAGCAGCCCTCGATGAAGAAGTAAAGAATCTACTTGCCAATGACTTCATACGAGAAGCCATCTACCCAGAGTGGATCGCCAACCCGGTACTGGTAAAGAAGGCTAATGGGAAGTGGCGAACATGCATTGACTTCTCCAACTTAAATGACGCCTGCCCGAAGGATTGCTTCCCACTTCCCCGAATCGATCAACTTGTAGACAGCACAACCGGGCACGAACTCTTATCCTTTATGGACGCATACTCAGGATATAACCAAATTCCTATGCATGCTCCCGATCAAGACCACACTAGTTTCATCACTGACCGGGGTTTGTACTGCTACAAGGTAATGCCTTTCGGACTTAAAAACGCAGGAGCCACCTACCAGCGCCTCGTCAACAAGATGTTTGTAGGGCTAATAGGACAAACTATAGAAGTGTATGTGGATGACATGCTGGTAAAGTCAAGGAAAGCCGACGATCACGTAAGCCACCTGGGCGAGATGTTTCAAGTACTTCGCCAGTATGGAATGAAACTTAATCCTCTAAAATGCTCCTTCGGAGTATCATTAGGAAAGTTCTTGGGATTCATCGTCCATGCCAGAGGGATTGAAGCAAACCCTGAATAAGTCCGAGCTCTAAAAGATATCAAAATACCTTCCACTCGAAAGGAAATGAAAAGCCTGAATGGGAAAGTGGCCGCCCTAAGCCGATTCATCTCCAAAGCAACGGACAAGTGCGTCCCCTTCTTCGAAGCTCTAAAGAAAGACAAAGGAAAGTTCGAATGGACTGACGAATGCTTAACCGCTTTCCTTAACTTAATCGAACACCTCCAGAAACCGCCGGTACTCTCGACTCCAAACAAAGCTGAAGAGTTATACCTATACCTTGCTGTATCATCTCATGCTCTAAGCGCTGCTTTGGTAAGAGAGGACAACCGCACGCAGCGGCCAGTATACTTTGTAAGTAAGAGGTTTACAGGGGCAGAAGTCAGATATCCTAAACTTGAGAAGCTAGCATACTGTCTACTAATCGCATCACGAAAACTGCGACACTATTTTCAATCCCATTCCATCAGAGTTCTGACCGATCAACCGCTGAGGCAGGTACTCCATCGTCCTGACACTTCTGGGCGACTACTTAAATGGTGCATTGAACTAAGTCAATATGATATTACCTACCATCCTCGCACCGCCATCAAGGGGCAAGCCATGGCCGATTTCATTGCCGAATTCACTACCAACGAAGGTAAGGAGCAATCAGAAATCGCAGAAGACATCAAGTGGAACCTCTTTGTGGATGGTGCATCAAACGAACAAGGCTCGAGGGAAGGTGTGGTAATAATCACTCCCAAGGGAAATAAGCTGCACTATGCTATAAGGTTGGAATTCACTGCCACCAACAACGATGTAGAGTATGAAGCAGTGATAACTGGACTAGAACTTGCCTTAGAAATCGGAGCCAATTCTTTGTGTCTTCATAGCGATTCTCAACTTATTGTTAATCAAATATTAGGAGAATTCCAGGCTCGAAAAGAACGACTCATAGCATATTTAAAGAAGACCATGTTACTTATCAGTCGATTGGACCACTACTTAGTCAAACACATCCCTCGGGAAGAGAACCAAGAGGCCGACGAATTGGCGAAGCAAGCTAGCATGAGAGACGGCGCTATTTCCGGAGCAGTAGCCATCTCAATGCAACTGACCCCAAGTTTTGAGCAAGTGAATCTGATGGCTGCAACCGAAGAAGCAAATTGGATGACTCCCATCCGAGACTACTTACAAAGTGGCACACTACCCGACGGGCGTAACGAAGTCAAGAAAATCTTGAGGAAGGCTTCTCGCTACACAATACAAGAGGACACCCTCTATCAGCGCGCCTTCTCTAACCCCTTATTAAGGTGTGTCGCTGGAAGGGAAGCCAAGGAAATCTTATCCAACATTCATCAAGGAAGCTGCGGAGATCACACTGGAGGGCAGACTTTGGCAAAAAAGATACTCCGATATGGATATTTCTGGCTCACCTTAAGCAAGGACGCCTTAGATTTCGTCAGAAAATGTGACAGATGCCAGAAGTTTGCTAAGATTCCACGGCTACGCCCTTTACAGTATGGGGAATCGACTTAATCGGCGAACTACCAATGGGCCGAGGTGGGGCCAAATATGCTATAGTGGCAGTCGACTATTTCACCAAATGGGTGGAAGCAGAACCCCTAAATAAAGTATCATCAGCGAAAGTTATTAACTTCTTGATCAAAAATGTTCTATGCAGGTACGGAGTTCCATTCAAAATTATATCGGACAATGGACTTCAGTTTGACAGCGAGGAGTTCGCCAACTGGTGCCAAGAGCACGGTATTCATAAGAGCTTCTCATCCGTAGCTTATCCCCAGGCAAACGGACAAGTCGAAGCCGTCAACAAAATTCTAAAAACTCTAATCAAAAAGAATATCGAAAAGTCAAAGGGCGCTTGGGTGGATGAACTCCCTACGGCACTGTGGGCCTATCGCACATCTTTCAGAACATCAACAGGGCATACCCCTTTCTCTTTGGCATACGGATCGGAGGCTATGCTCCTAGTTAAAACCATCGTGCCTTCCCCCCGTAGGATCCACTATAACCCAGACGAGAACGAAGAACTCCTTCACATGTCTTTGGATCTAATTGAGGAGAGAAGAAATGATGCAGCCCTCAAAGCAGCAGCCCACAAGCAAAAAGTGGCAGCACACTACAACTCCAAAGTCAAGCATCGTACCTTACAAGAAGGAGATCTTATCCTCAAGCGAATCTACCCTCGCCCCGGAGCACTAGATCCAATCTGGGATGGACCATATGTAATTCATAAAGATCTCCACAATGGAGCTTATATTTTGTCAACAGTGGACGGAGAGGTGCTCCAGAGGGCATGGAACATCCAACACCTCCGTCGATACTTTTCTTAACTTGTACTGCCCATATGAAGTGAATTAAAGAGAATCAGTGGACGTAGGCATTTTCGTGCCGAACTACTTTAAAAACCTTGTCTCTTTTTTAACTTGTTCCTTTATATCTTGGCTGCTTGTTAACTTTATCCTTTTCTGTTGAAAAAAATCCTGTGCATATAGCATTTCCATTCAAGGAGCTCCACAGCGCGACTTCTCCTGGACAAGACCTAACAGGTACTATACGAATCTATGCCCTCGCCAATGAGACACTTTTGCTCTGGCATCCCTCTGCTGCGGGTTAACTCATTGCTCGCGACGACCCTCAAAGCCAACTGTAATGAGCCGATTATAAGCCACCAAGAAGGCCGACTATTGCCAAGGCAGCTCATTACGGTGTTCGGCTCGTCGACAACTGTGAACCTACATTAAGCCCCAACATAAGGTGTGGCCAGCCAGGGTTAGTTCACGGTTGACGATCGGCACCCACGCTAGCCGGCCACAGTAAATCGAATAATACCCACGATTACGGGCCAAAATGGCCCGAGTAGTTACTGTACGCGATCTCGGCTCCGATGTGTCTTAAGTACGGCTGTGGTAAAAAAGATTAACTCCCCGCGGAGGCATAAGATGGGTGACAAATGTCTCCAAGACCCACAGCTAGGGAAAGTGACTACAAAGCCCGTTTGCCATGAACTTAAGCACATCGAAGGCCTTCCGTGATTGGAAGTTTTACTGTTTCTCATATTTCAATTTTATTTAAAAAACTTTTCTCCTATCCTCTGTAACAATCCCTAAAGTACAGTACACATAATAGGAGACATTCGCTAATAGAAGTGGATACTCACAACAGGACACTGACCACATTCCACACTCAGTCGCGCGAGACATTCAAAGCTGCCATCTACAAGTAAAATATGAAGGGCGGTATTTTCTTCTTTCATGTATAAACATGTGGCTATAATTTATTCACACGTCACACTAACATTGCAAGGCATGAAATTATGTTTTATGCAAGAACTTGACATCAAACACAATTGAATTGCAAGCATATGCATAGCTATATTTCTCATACAACATGTCAAAATAGCAAAAACATTCAAAAAACGACAGAATCAACTTAAGTTAAAAAAACTACACGTCAAGAATAATGTTGTTTATTACAAGTAGCATAATTACAACCTAAGAGTTACGTTACTGTTTTGAGACTAACATATACAACAAGATATCCAGGTAAAATCAAGGAGCCGACTGTGTCGGAGTTTTATCCTTGTCCTGTTGCCCACCTGTCCGGTCAAAGAAAGAATTCATTAGTGATAAGCAACCAAGTTAACGGAAAGACGAGACAAGAAGACTTACCAGCACCTGCTTCCTGACCATCCTGGTCATCATCCTCTACTTGCACACCTGCCTCCTCAGCAGCAAGCAGGCGCATACCCTCCTTAACCGCCACCTTCTCCTCCTTGGTAAACTGGGCAGTGACCACATCCATTCTGAAGACCGCAGCACCCTCTTTATCCGCATCAGCCCTGGCCTCCTCCAGAGCCCAGAGATAAATCCTGGCCATAACTCGTGGGGTAATCATCCATCCAGGATAAATTACCCTGCTTCCAAGTGCGGAAATACATATCCTGGAGCATCTCATCCATCATCCTCTCGTTTTTCTCAAGCTCCCTCATTCGGGCCTCAGAAGCTCGCAGCTTAGCGACGGCAGCATCCCTCTCTGATCGGTATCGTGAGCGGTCAGACTGAAGGGATATCCTCATCACCTCCATCTCCTCCTTCAACCTGGACTGAGCAAGCTCCGCGGCCTCAAGTCTCCCCGATAATTCCTGCGCCCGCTCAAGGTCCGCTTGTCGAACCTCATCCACCGTCGTGATGGCCAAGTCAATTCGCTCCTTGCAGGCGGCCTCCATTTTTCGCAACTCTGCCCTGCTGGCCTCTTCCATAGTCTACTTCAGTTGCCTAGATGCGGCCTCGTGCTGAGAAATTTGGATGGCTTGATCGGCAAGCTGCTTAGCCTGGTTGGAGACCATTAACCGTAGTCGAATGTTGGCACTCCCAATTTCCTCCCCGGCCTTGACTAGTCGGGCATGATGCCCCATCAATTTCCTGGTCTCCTCAGCAACCCGGTCAATATTTGCCTTAGCCTCATCCCCTAGAGTTACAACCCGGGTAGTAAGCAAATCAAGGTCCAGGGACTTAGCTTCGTCAAGCACCCGTACCATAGGATTGCGAGGGAGAAGATGGTCTGGATGACCCGTAAACGGATTGTGAACTAATCCAGGGTGATCTATCGGGGTGACGGTTGAATTCTCGGACGGATGTGGGGAAGGCATAAACTCAGTATCATCCTCCGTAATATCGTGAATAGGCTGGAGTGGGGCCGGAGGACTAGGAAGAGACTCAAACATAGATCAACTCCTCTTCCTCTTTTGTATATCTTCTTCAATAATCCCAAGAAGAGGACGATAGCCGACTACGTCTCCAGGACGGTTAGTAGGAGGCTTCGGCTTGGCGGAAGCTTTGAGGAGTGTGTATTGTTCAAGCCTGTGCCGAAGATCTGAGGTCTTGGCCGTTTTGCCCGCACCTGGAATGAAAACCAAGTGTCACCAGCATGCATTGAGCCATCATTCAAGAATTAAAAAGAATAAAGAGAGATTCACCTTGAATCGCAGAAGTTGCCTCAGTAGAAGCGCTCCCGGAAGATAAATCAGCGCCGGTCCCAACCTTACCAACTTTCTTGGACTTCTCCGTTTCCTCCAACTCTTCGAAGGCTTGGCGGAGAGCATCATCTGTCCACTCTTGAATCACACCCGCCTACCCGGGAGGCAAATCCCTGGTGCCATCACCACCCTGTCCTTCGCCACCATCACCACCGTGACGATCACCGTCACCTTCTCTACCACTTCCGCTCTCCGCCTCACCTCCTTCGTCCTCACCTTTTTCCTCCTCCTGAACATCTGGATGTGTGCTGGGAGAGGGTCCATCAGACTTCTTGAGTTTCTTCCCCCCGACGACTGAATGCATCGAGAAGGGTCTCTTTTTGCTGCTTTTCGCCGTGGCCCCTCCTGTAACTTTGGCAGCTCTCTCCTCCGCCGTGTCTCTCTGCTTAACCACGGACTGATGTGGAAGGATCAGGTTGTGCCCCAGAAGTGTAGCATTCCTGATCAAGTAAGAATCCGACCTGTCCCTTCCCGTAATGGCTTCTATTTCCACAGCCATCTGAACCAGGCGATCATTCTCCACGACCGCAAAGCCACCTGTCGCTAGCAAGAAATAAAAACACATAAGAAGAAGCATTGCAGTTATAACGGAAATTATAAATAAAGCTTCACACTTAAAGCCGGAGGTGAAGCGACGGATGGAAACAGAGTCATCCCTGATAAAAAACCATTCTTTCTTAAACATACTGAACTTCGAATATAAGTCTAGGACAGGCTTGAAAGATACGACTGATTCCAAGCTGATGTATGGAGACCCCTTCTTATAGCCTCTCAAATTGTACAAGTACCGGATCTCCCGGTTGGAGGGAGGACGCTCGTATCTCCTCTGGAAAATGACAAACAGGCTCACCAGGATGGCATAGGAGTTAGGCTGAAGCTGAAACGGAGCTACCTTCAAGTAGGTGATAAAACTGATTATCCAAGCATTGATCGGGGGAATGGACCCACACATGCAATGGTACCGACTATAGGAGAAATACCCTTCGGGGGGATTATATGGCATCACTCCCTCCCCCGGAAACAGCATGCGCGCTCTGTCAATCCCAAAGGAGCGGGAGATAACATCAAGCTGCTCGCCTTTCAGAGAGCTTGGGAAACAGTCAGGAGGTGAGTTCAGAAGCTCCTGAGGGTCGTACCCATCTACTAGTGACCTCGAGGTGGGCCCATGACGTCCCGGCTCTAACTGAGCTGGGGGCACTACGGAAGGATCTTCTCTGTCCTGGGATTTCTTCTTTTCTGATCGGGTTTCAACTTTATGAGACATTATCTATAACACAAAAGAGTACATCATTAAAACAAAGGATATAGAGATGTAAACAACAAGTGCGTACAATCTAGAACTACATTTGTAATTCGAAACATGAAAGGTTACAAAGTCATTCAGGAGATTCAAGGTTACAAAGTCATTCGGCAGTTCAAGGTTACAAAGTCATTCGGCACTCGAAATCCCCGAGTCAATTCGGTTAGGCAAATCGAAAGTTCATCCGGTAGAAGAGGGCCTCACCTGGTCTTGCTGTTGAAGTATGGATCGGTGCACGTTTGATTCGGCATAAGCAAAAGCTTTGGTTCGGCTAGTATGGAATAACAGGGGCATGAGGCTCCTACTTATAGGCGAACATGGGCGACCGAACCAACCGGTTCGGCAGTTGAAACCGAACGAACTAAAACAAAGCGAGACGCATGCTGGCATGTGCCCCACTTTGGGGGGCAAATGTTGGACGAAGTCCCACCGGACCAAGACCACCAAATCAAACCCAACTCCACTCCCCTCTCATCACCGAACCAGCTACCTCACCCACTGCCGAACCAAGAAGCAAGGAAGAAGACCGCCGAACCAACTCATGACCGAATCGAATCCACCGGTCCACCCACTACCGAATCAACCTGCTTCCCATACCACCGAACCAACAACTTCGCCTACCCACCGAACCAACAGGTTCCCCTACCTACCGAACCAGATCCCACCGGACCAAGGCGTTCCGGACCAACTTTGCCAGGCCAGATTGTATTAGCCCTGGCCCACCAGCAGCTATATACATCCAAGACCCCTACCCCCAGCCTCACTCTATAAATAGAGGGGCAGGGGTACAACAATGGGGGACAAGTTTGAGAGCTCAAGCACGGAGAGAACTTTCAAACAACTTTCATATACTTGTATCAAAGCTTTGTACTTGTAATTTGAATAAAAAAGGAGAATAACATATAAAGTGGACGTAGGCACATTCTGGCTGAACCACTATAAATCTGCGTGTCTTTTACAGCTTAGTCCCTGCTTTTCATATATTTGCATAAATCACCCAAATCACAAAGAACAACATAAAATCAATTAAATCATACGACTTGGAGGTGTTTGTCCATATTTTGTGCAAACACCTTGTATAGTTGAAAAGGATAATCTTCGCCGAGCCAATTTAAGTTGCGGTTTCTTACGACATTGGCATTGTACGTGACTAGGAGATCTTCAAATTCATTCTCCATCCTGGCCTCCACCGCTTTAATTTCCCTATCCATCCTGACATCGACTTCCCAGGTCTTCAAGTTTGCTACATCCCTCTCCTCCTTAAGTCTCATCGCCTGTTCACATGCCTCCTAGGCGGCTTTGTTGGCCACGTCTTTTTCCTTGATGGCCTCGGCTAGCTTCGCCCTTCGCTCCTCAACCTCTTTCCGTTCGGAGTCCCTTTCCTGAGTAATGACAGTGTTATGGTGACCCATTTCCTACACCAAATCCATATGAGTTTTTCGCATGTTTTCCATGGACTGTCTAGCCTCATCGGCTCTCTTATCGGCCTCCATCTCTGATTTCCTTGAAGATTTAGCTTTATTATTAAGCACTTCTATTATTCTGTCTTTCTGAGCAAGGTCGGCCTCTAGTTTCTCAATTGTCTTAGCCCGCTCAAAAGATATCGTAGAAACTCTCTCATCTGCCTTAACCTATTCCCTGTACTGGCTATATGCATCGTACACATAGTCCTGCACCTGTCTTTCTATGTCGTTGGGAATTATATTCAAGTTTCGAGGAAAGTGGAAGCCATCAAAATAGATAGTCGGAAAATCTTTCTTTAACTTTGCAACTTTGATGACTCCCTCCCCTGTGAGCTCGACAGTGACTTGCTCTATAGCGACGGGAGTTTCCGTTTCAATTCTACGGCGGTGATCCTTGGATTTCAAAGTAAAAGGAGGCGCTACTTGGTATGCAGTTTCAGAAGATTGCAAGCCAGAGCCAGATGGTTTTGAGGAACCTTTAGGTGGTGGCGATCACGACCGGGAGCGGCGCCTACTTTGATGTGACCTTTCCTTCTCCCTATCATAATGCTCATGCTCTTCGCTGGAGTAGTGGCCGCGATCGTAGTCTCTTTCACTTTCACGCCTATGGGATTCAAAGTAAGAGTTGGAATAATGGCGTTAGGAGCGAAGATTGCTGAGCAAAGACCCCTGCCTCACCATCGTGTCTGTAAAATGAAAAGAGAAGCAGAATTACTCATCTTTGGAGATTAGAAAACATGTGATTAGAAATTATGCGGTGCCGTGAAGTGCATGTATGCATGTGCGAACCCCCCAACCAACCGATTTTGGTAGCCTTGCTCGTAGGAGTTGGCTCCCCTATGTCTAAAGAAGTTAAGCCTACTTCAGTTCACGGCGGGGAAGGGAGTCCCTCTAATCCAAGATCCTGGAATAAAGATACATCGTCCGGAATAGAAATGTCTGTTAATCCTCTCAATGAACTTTCCATTTGTAGAGAAGAAGTCTCCGGACTTATAGTAGTCGCAACAGGAAAAGACATTACAATGGTCTTATGCCTCTTGGATTTGTGGGCGAGAGTCTTGCCTTTTCTTTTTTTGTTCTGGTGATTGAAGGCCCCACAGAGGCACAACCGCGGGCTCATGTCTAGCTGCCACATTCTTGTCATCGCCCCGTTCGGTGATTATAACTCCAGGAGTTCTCCTTCCTCCTTGCCTTACCGGGCCACTTTGGGAACTCATGTTAATCCAATTCTTTGTCCTCTCTCTATGAGCCCCATGATGATCAAATTATCATCGCTGAGGACTTCATCGGTCTCTCTAAGTTCAACATGCACCGATTGGAGAGTTCTCACTATCTCCTTGAATTGTGCTCCTTTGGGCCATTGAATCGTAGCTATAAAAGAAATGCAGTATTAGACTCAGCATCAACTTATATTATCCAGTAAATTGACGGAGAAGTTAAAGCACTTACGTCTAACTAACCACCGTCTAGCAAATCCTGGTGGACATCTAACAAAGAACCACTCAGTCTTGAAGTAGCTCAATTTACTCCAAGTACCTGCCACTATTTGGAAGTTCCTGTCTACTTCTAGAAAAGTGAATGAAGGATTATCTCCTCGACTCTTGACGTTAAACAAGTATCTGATCTCTTCGACGGTCAGGGTCGGAAAAGATGCTCCATAAAGTTGATATATAAGCTGTTAAGAAGCGCATACCCATTCGGATGCAGTTGAGAAGGCACAATCCTAAAAAAGAACAGAACATCCTGGATAAATTGGTAGAACGGGGACAATGTTTCGGCTACACACATAAATTTGTTGCAAGCAATAAACCCTTCCGGAGGGTCGTGCGCTTTGTCTTCCAGCGCCGGCAATGGAACATCTTCTAGAGATAATCCATGCCTAAGACAGATTCTGCCTAGCATATCTTCGAAGATTTTGGAACGAACTGAGTCCTTCGGATTCAAAACTAAAGCTGCACCCGGCAGTTCATTCGGAGCAGGACTTACTACATCAGCCGTGATTTCTGGTATTTCTATAATGGGAAGTGGAGAACACTGAACTTCCTGCTGCCCTAAGCTTCCGGGATCAATAGCTATTGAACTCAGTAAAAACAATTATTAAATGGCAAGAAACCCGTGTACCCCCCGGTGTAAAGTGAGTGATCGTGTTGTGTAGTGCAGTGTTACATAATACTTTACATTTCTGAAGTTCGAAAGATGGTAAAACGACAATGCTTCGTGATTCGACCGGAGTGACAGTCATCACTGACCGTCCCCACCGTGCCATCTTGACTTCGAAGAACGTGTAGGATCGATTTCACCCTAGAGGGGGTAGGGTGAATAGGGTGATACTAATAATTATAAAAAATTTATGCAGAAGTGTATAAAATAATCGCAGCACTGATAATAGCAAAATAGTAGCAGCATAGATAATAGCAGAATATTAAAAGCAATAATAGAACAACACAGATTTACCCAGCTTCGGCAAAACCCTGCCTACGTGCTGCCCCTAAGGTTTCTACTAGAAATTTAGTAGTCAGATGCTTACACACGTAAACTTGCGATACCCACTATCGACTAACCTAACTCTACGCTCAAAACCCTGCTATAACTCAGCCACTGAGTTGCGAATTCTCGAACTACACCACCGTAGTTCGTCCCCTAATCACATGACTAGACTTTACAATAGTTTAAAAGAGAAATACAAAATATAAACAATTAAAAAACACTAAACCCTAATTTAAAAATTAAAAGCCCAAAAGAATTTAAAAGATGCCAGCCCAAAAATATGTAAAGTGATAAAAATAAATCCCCCTCTCTCTTTTATTTCTTCGGCCCGATTCCTTGTAATTCGTTGCTTTGTAAATGGCTGCCTTTTTTTGTTTTTTCCTCTTTCACAAAATTAGGGCTTTTGTGAATTTGAAGATGTCGACTTTGTTGATCGATCGAGTGGATGTTTTCACCATTGCCTTATCGATCGTTCGTCTCTTCATTTTGCACACGGCTGCTTCAAATTCATCGAGTTCGATATGAATTGGTATGTAATTTATGCTTTTTGCTTTTCTCGTTAGCTTGCTTGAACTCGATTCGATTCAAGTTATTTATTTGAATCCTTGCTCTGTTTTATTGCTTAAACACGAATGAGATTCCATGCCGATGATGATATGGGTTATACAGGATTCGAATTCCTATAATTTCGTTCGTATATACTGTTTGAATTCTTAATGTGAATTTTCTCTACTGTTCGATTTGTAATTGAGCGTTGGTGATGTTTTCTGACTGGTTCAATTTCGTATATTTGCTATTATGGTTGCTTTGATTTTAGCTTGTTCGATTTTTTCATGGTCATCACGGCTTTGATTTTTGGCTTGACATTGATTCCGTTCTTTTATCCTTGTTGACTTAGGCCACTTTGAATTTGTGATACGAGAATTTGACTTTGTTTGAAACTGCTACTTTGATTTGAAACTACTACCTTCTTCCGGCTTGATCAATTTGAATTTTACCGTAGCTGGTTCTATGTATACATATATAAGTATATATGTATACATGTGTGTTTGTGAGTAAAAATTATTGTTACAATGTTTTGTGGATCGATTGTCACTTGAGTTGCACACTGCTATTTCATTCACTTTTGAATCATGACATTATTACTACAACATGTTACATTGAGACTTCATGTTGTCTCTTGTATTCTCTGGTTTACCTATACTATTAACCGAGTTATCCTGTTGCCTTTGTTGTTGTGTGATGGTCTTTGGTAATTGCAGTATTATGTGGTCTTGTTCTGGTTCATGTATATGCTCCATTGTTTTGTTTTATTGACAAATACATCATGTTTTGGTCGAGACTGTGTTGTGTGCCTTTGTGCCATGCTACTGAACTTTGTATCTACAGTCTAAGTTTGTATTCATATGCTTGCATTTGACTGTGCAGTCTGACCTTGGTTGATGTTGTTGCCTTTGATCATATCATATATGTTGCCAGGTCTTCACTTCAGTTGATTTCATCACTTGTTCACTGTCTTGTGTCATTTGGTTGGTCTGCACTGATTTTCTTTTTCCACTCGAAGTGTGTCACCATGTGTACACATGCATATGTATGTGTGTGTATATGTGTTGTGAGTTGATGTTTGCACTACTTCGAGTTTCATATCAATTGAAAGTCTGGTGCAGTTATTTCTGGTTGCATTCGTTTGGGGCTGCCCTTTACTGCAATGATTTTGTACATTTTGTACTTGAAAAGATGTTGTGTTCTCCGAGCTTGAATGGTTGAGTATTTCTTCGAGTTGAACTGCTTGAACCATCCATGGTTGTACCTGACCTTTGTTGCCTCTGATATTACTTTCAAGTTGACTGATCTTGTAAAATCTGTTGAGTTGTATGCATGCATATAAATGTCAGTGTTGCATTTTCTTGTAGTATTTGCGAAATGTTGGGTCTGTTCTTTGTTTCACTGGTGCATGTGCTTATGCCTGTTCTTGTTTCTGGACTGACCTTGATTGCTCCAGATCAATTCATTGTTGATTTGTGTCTGGTCTTTACTATACTGATTTTGGAGATTGATCTTATACTCGACAATTTAGTGATGTATTTGTATTGCACCTGAGTTGAATCCAGCCTCGGCTCGGGTTTAACCTTTTGCTCACCTGTCCCTGCAGCTTTATCAAGTGTATATCGGTTTGCACGGCCTTGTGGCATGTATATTGATACATTGTGCACAACCTTGTGGCATGTATACTGATACACTGTGTATGTCACGAGTTGTTCGTGTATGATGAATTCAAAATAAACGATGACGAACAACCCAAATAACTGAGGCAAATAACATTTTCAAAATACACATTTTATTTTACACTGCACAAATATTTCCTTTTTCAATTTTACTGCGTCAGTGTGTATTTTGCAGATAACTCAGATGCTGGATACAAATTGGAATACAGTTGAAGAACAATTATGAGTGAACGAGTGATATGTAGTGAGGAGTTGATGTAAATGATAATTGTATAGTGACAAATTGTATTGTAATTTGAAATTTTGTATATACAGTGAGAGCACAAATTTGTACTATTCAAAATTGTAATAAATTATTTGTTTGAATAAAATATCTGTTTGAATTTAAATTTTGGGTTATTTATTTTATTCAGCAAATATTTAATTAATTATGTGAAAATAAAAATTGTATAATAATAAATACATTTAAATGAATATATATATATGTTTATTATCATCAAACAAAAATCATATACTAGCATATTTAACAGTCTCCCCCTTTTGATGATAACAAACATATATTTAAGATTTTGAATTTATTAAATGTATTTGATCTTTCAATTTGCTCCGCCTATTTGAATGCTGCCTCTCTACAACAAAGCTCCCCCTTCATATATGCATGAAAAATAAAAAAAATGTGCAAATGAACCTAGATGCAAGTAGAAAATACAAAATAAAATACACTACGCCATAAATGACCTTCTACAACATTTTTGCAAGGTGTTGCCAGCTAAAATGTTGCGATAGCTATAAAATTTTGGTCCTACTGCAACGTTGTATTTTTGGTGTTACCTTAGTCATAAAAATGTGTTGCTCTAGCTAAACAAGTGTAACACGATGCAACATTTTTATATAGTGTTGCTATAGATGTTTTCAAATTAAAAAATTAATAAAATTAGCAATCCGCGTGAATACGATCCAACGGTCTACATTTAATCTGATTGTTAACATGGATCACCGCTACAATTTGCCCTAAATTTTCGTTTTCCCGCTTTACTGTTCATACCATTTCGTTCTCACCCCCAATTTCCAAATCCAAATCCCCAATTTCCAAATCCCTAATTTCCAAATCATATTTTCGTTCCCATTTCGTTCTCACCCCCAATTTCGCTGCTGTTTGCCTACATGTCGATACGCAACCACTCCTAAATCCTACCAACCGCAGCCCTTAACAAAACTCCACTACCCCCCTCCGTTTCTACAGCCTAATTCCGATGGTCATCGAGCACACATCCCGTGGCCAGCGTGCCTGCGATATCTTTTCCCGGCTTCTCAAAGAGCGCGTCATCTGCCTTAACGGACCCATCGAGGAGGATACGTCAGCGATAGTTGTGGCTCAGCTGCTGTTCCTCGAATCTGGTGGTTTCGTGACGGCAGGGTTGGCAATTTATGATACTTCGACCAGATCTGAAGCTTGAATCTTTCTCGCCAATGTTCAGAAGAAGTTCGATTCTGATGAAGCTTTGCTCGATTGCTTCGAAAAGTACCATTTTCGGATTCAAGGAAGATGTCAAACGCAGATTTCATATTTGAGAGAATGCCGCTTAAATTTTCAAATTGGCCAGCAATCATAAAACCAGTTTCAATTCCTTGATTGATTGCTCGAATTGCTTTGACTTCGTCGTCGAGTGCGATGTGATATTATTTGGTATGTTTTATGCCTTCTGGTTTACTTGATTATTCTCGATTTTGGTTACACTCGCATGCTTTTGCCGATGATGAATTGGGATTTATTTATAGGCTTTATTTCCTATAATCTCGGGTTTAATCTTTCTGTTGGACTTTGATAAATCTGGTATGTTGGATTGCGATGATGTATTGGTATGTTGGATTGCGATGATGTATTGGTATGTTGGATTTTGGTTCACTGGCTTGATTTTTCTTTGCCGATGATGAATTGCGATGTGATATTATTTGGTATGTTGGATTTTGATTCACTGGCTTGTTTTTGATTTATGGTCTGAGCTTGTTAGCTCCTTTCTGCTGCATTTGTTAAACCAGAACATGAACTGGTGCTCCAAGTCCTCTGTATATCATATTACTGCCTATGTTTCTCCTGTACATGCCTGATGCATTCACTGTTTTTGCTTGATGGGCTGCCTATGTGTACTGCTGTGTTTCTTGCACTGGCTTGTCTATATTTTGCTGAACCTGGTTCTTGTTTGTTTTGTTGGTTGCTTGGCCCTGAGTTGAATCCAGTCGATGACTCGGGTTTGACCTTGTGCTGTGTCCTTGTATCCATGTGTTGCATTCATGTTTGGCTTATGCACTTATGAAAAGAAACAACCCAAATACCTGAGGCAAATATTATAACAAAAATATTTTCATTTTCTGTTTGAGTTAAATATTATTTTCCAGATTACTGCTTTTGAATTATATATGACATGTATTGAAGACTGGACAGCTGGATACAAGCTTGAAGACAGAGTCAAATCAAATGTGCATGAGTGTATGAATGCATGAGCTGAAGACAGGTTTCAAAGAAGGCTCGATCTTCCAAAATCGGATGAATCGGGCGGTGCCCGCCGGGACTACGGTGCCCCGGACCCCCGCCGGCGCTGCGCCCGGACCCGCTTCTCGGCTCGCCTTCGGCTCGGCATATATTTGTCAGTGTCGGTGTATGTATAAATTGAAACTGCATATGTAATGAGTGAACTGAGTGATGTAGTGAGGAATATCTGTATATGTGAATATCAGTGTTATATATCATTGAATTGTAAAATAGTAGAGTTAGGAATTTGTACTATTTCAAATGTTGAAATAAAATATTTATTTAAATAAATTACTGTTTAAATATCAAATTCTGTGTAATAGCATTTTATTAAATAAATATTTATTTTTATTAAAAAATCAAATATGCTCTATATTGTGGGCCCCACAAATTCAAAAAGTTCATATCTATAACAACATTTTGGAATGTTGCTACAGATACCTATGGGTGTTGCCATAGACCCAAATAGGGTTCTATTGCAACAATATTACTTATGTTGCCTTAGATAGTCAAAATGTTGCCTTTGAGGTCTAAGGCAACGGCAAAAATTGCATCACCCTAAAAGTGTTGCCATAGACCTATGGCAACATTTTTCGGGCCTGAGCCAACATTTTTTTTGTGTTGCAGTAGGCCATTTATGGCGTAGTGATATTTGAACTTTATTTGTCAAAACCTTAACTTTTCTCTCCCCCTTTTGTTATCAACAAAAGAGTAATAGTGTTAGAAAAATAGAGATAAAGTGATAGACATTAATACACCATTAATACCCAATCGAGTATAAATATAAAATTTCAGTAAAAAATCAAACAAAAATCATAAATACTCTGTTAGGCGCATATTCCACTTTAGAATGATAGGGATGATGCAAAACTATATAGCTGTGTCTATTGGTGGTATATTTATATCAGGAATTTGAATATCTACTAACCATGCATAACCGTTAGGACATTTAAATGAAATTAGTAGTATTCCAAATTTTAAAATAAATAAATAAATTCAAGTATCTTCTAACCATGCATAACCGTGAGGACTTTTAAATGGGATTAGAATCAACTTGTCTATTTAATTAATCAATTTTGATATGTGTTCCATACATGCATAACCGTGAGGACTTTTAAATGAGCATGAAAGCACATAATCAAAAATTCCAAGTAATTCACCCATGCATAAATGTGAGGACTTTTAAATGAGAGTGAATACTTTGGATGTTTTATTGCTAAAAAATATAATAAAATGAAAAACTAATGATTTCCCCCTCAAAATACCACATATTGACATACTATATTAGATTTTGATGAATGATGGTCGATAGAAATATAATAGAATTATAGAAGGTCATGGAATTTTTTACCAACAAAAAGTTTTTGTAACTCTTGTTTATTAATTATACCATCTCAAGTTATAATATATGATCAATATCAACACTCATCACTTTTTCAATCACTATTTATGTTTTGATAATCAATAGGGAGTCAAATTCGTTAATGTAGTCATTTAAAATCAAATCCAAAAACAAAATTTTCCAAAATGACTAATCTGAAACAAGGTCAACAAAAATGATTTTCTAGAAGGGGTTTTATAAGAAAAATATCTACTAGCTGAAAATCAGTTGATGTGAAAAATATGCAGACATTTTCTTTGGAAAAACGATGCAACTACTGAATGTCTCTACATAAATCACGTTCCACTAGTAATTTTTCTACCAACTAGATTACTAGTGTAATCTACATCTGAATTTCCCTTTGACTCAAGATTATTATGTCATAGACCAGACCGTGAGGTGTGCAACAATCTTAAAATCATTTTTAACAGCTTTTAAATGAAATTGAATTGAAGTCATGCAAATAAACAAATAGTGAACATAGTAACAGATCCAGAAACAAATATATCCATGTGTATCATGAGTAATCTGCAATCAATAAAGCATCATCATTAATCCAAACAAATCTATATGAACTAGTCCAGAGATTCTAGAGGTACTTAGAGTGTTCTCGGCATAAAAAGATAGTTAGCCAACAATTTTAAAAAAGAAAAAAATCAGAATCAAAATCAACATTCATTTCCTTATCACATAACTGGTTGATTTAATTCAGATTATGGTGCAGATTTTCACATTTAATAAATCATTCAAGATGAATATACCATTACCTATTTTACCTTTACCAATAATATTTCATTTTTGCCCATTGTGATTCTGCCAACTTTGTACTAGGCTAAGGAACTGTGATTTGTCGCCCGTCATATTCCTGGAACAGCCAGAATCCAGGTAACACAATTGTTGTTCCTTAGCCTGCCGCCACACCTACACGATAAAAGATTTTTGTGACCTATTTGTTTTTATATGTCCATGGTTGTTAGTGGCAACCAATTTTGAAAAAAGTTTATGGAGACCCAAAACTATTTATATTTGTTCCTTTTGGCACCCAGATTTGTTTGACTTTGAGGGATTTTATATTCGTGCCTTTTGGAACCCAAATTGGAATGGTTTTCACGTGTTTGGGTCTATACCAGCAAATATTGTGATTGTTTCCAGTTTTTCCACAAATTGTGCACTTGGAATTTACTTGATCAATTTTGCTACCAACACGTTTAGATTGAGTATTCCCAAGTCCCTGTCTATCAATATTGACTGTTTGTTTTCCTATCAGCATATTTAACAATCTTTCTCCATTGGAAAATTTTCCTAAAGTTGTAGACAATTGTTGGACTTGTGTTTTGAGAGATTCATTTTCATTCAATAATTGTGTGCACTTTTTAGTAGAATTTTCTCTCCTTGTGTTTTCATTTTCTTTCAAAATCAGAATTTCATTTTCAAGCATTTTAATTTTAATTTTTGATTTTTTAATTTCTTCTTCAAGTGATGGACACTTATCACACTTAGGGCTCTTGCTTTGATCGTTTTTAACCAATTGGTCAAGTTGTTTATTTAATTCTATCAAAGTATCTCTTTGTGATTCAATTTTAGTTTATTTCTCCCTAAGTCATTCGAAACAGCCATTTACTTCGTGAAAATATATAACTAATTCTGAATGAGTAAGTTTTGATACCTCGCTTGGCTCGTCATCATCACTGTCAGTTATATCACCTTGAGGACACAAATCTAGTTTTTCACTCTCACTGCCATTGCTTTTATCATCTTCATCAGTTTCATCCCAAGTGTCTTCAGTTTCATCCAAAGTGGTTGCAAAACTTCTCCTTTTCGGTTTCTTTCCTTGGCTGAATCGATTCTGAGGACAATTGGGCTTGATGTGACCAGGTTTATTGCACATGTGACAGATGATCTCTTGGTCTTCTGAGTTGTCTAGTACTTTGGCTATTCTGCTCTTCAATTGTTGATTTAGAGCTGGATTTCCATATTTGTGGTTCCACCTTTTGAATTTCTTTATTAATAATGCCAGCTCAGCTGCTCCATCATCATCACTTTCCGTTGTTCCTTTAAGAGCTATTGATTTCTTTCGAGTATCACCTCCTTCGCGTTCTTCCTTGAATTTCATTTCTAGCTCATAAGTGGTGAGATTTCCGATGAGTTCTTTGACTTTAATCTGTTTCAAATCCTTGGATTCTTGAATAGCAGTGATTTTGGCTTCAAAATTTCATGGAAGGACTATGAGGATTTTTCGGACTATCTCCAACTTTGTGTATGATTTTCCGAGAGCTTTGATTTGTATACCATATTGGAAAGTCGTTCGTACATCTCTTTGACATTTTCTTCCTTGGCCATTGTGAAATTCTCGTATTCGCTACTCAGCATGGCAAGGCGAGATTCCTTGACTTGAGATGTTCCTTCATGAGTCACTTCTAGTGTGTGCCAGATTTCCTGTGCTGTTAGACAATGTGAGACATGATTAAATTCAATTTGATCCAATGAACAGATAATAGAATTCATAGCTTTAGTATTAGTATTTTGTTGTTTATTTTCTAGATCTGTCCATTGATCCATCAGTTTTTCTTTCTCCTAATTATTTACCACTATGGTTGGTGTCCTATATCCTATCTCAACTATATTCCAAGCATCAATGGTTTTTCGAAAAAATTTCATTCTGTTTTTCCAGTAAGCATATTCACCGTTGAACATTGGTGGTCTAATAATGGACTGACCCTCTGCAAAAGCATTATTAAAAGAAGCCATTTTAAAAAAATTCAAATTTTTAAACAAAAATTGGTTTCTGAAAAATCAAAATGTTTAAAGCAAAAATTGACTTCTGCTCCTAGCTCTGATAGCACTTGTAGGATTGATTTCACCCTAGAGGTGGGGTGAATATGGTGATACTAATAATTATAAAAATTTAATGCGGAAGTGTATAAAATCATCGCAGCACTGATAATAGCAGAATAGTAGCAACACTGATAATAGCAGAATATTAAAAGCAGAAATAGAACAATACAGATTTACCCAGCTTTGGCAAAACCCTGCCTACATGCTTCCCCCAAGGTTTCTACTAGAAATTAAGTAGTTAGACGCTTACACACATAAACTTGCGACACCCGCTATCGACTAACCTAACTCTACGCTCAAAACCCTACCACAACTCAGCCATTGAGTTACGAATTTTCAAACTACACCACCGTAGTTCATCCCCTAGTCACACGACTAGACTTTACAATAGTTTAAAAGGGAAATACAAAATATAAACAATTAAAAAACACTATGACCTAATTTAAAAATTAGAAGCCCAAAAGCATTTAAAAGATGTCGGCCCAAAAATATGTAAAGTGATAAAAATAAATCCCCTTCTCTCTTTTATTTCTTCGGCCCGATTCCTTGTACTTCGTTTCTTTGTAAATGGCTGCCTTTTTTTCGTTTGTTCCTCTTTCACAAAATTAGGGCATCTGCGAATTTGAAGATGCCAACTTTGTTGATCGATCGATTGGATGTTTTCACGATTGCCTTGTCAATCGTTCGTCCCTTCGTTTTGCACATGGCTGCTTCAATTTCGTCGAGTTCGATATGAATTTGTAATGTAATTTATGCTTTTTGCTTTTCTCGTTAGCTTGCTTGAACTCGATTCGATTCGAGTTATTTATTTGAATCCTTGCTCTGTGTTATTGCTTAAACTCGAATGAGATTCCATGCCGATGATGATATGGGTTATATAGGATTCGAATTCCTATAATTTCGTTCGTATATACTGTTTGAATTCTTTATGTGAATTTGCTCTGCCGTTCGATTTGTAATTAAGTGTTGGTGATGTTTTCTGACTGGTTCAATTTCGTATATTTGCTGTTATGGTTGCTTGGTCACCATGGCTTTAATTTTAGCTTGTTCGATTTTTCCTTGGTCATCACGGCTTTGATTTTTGGCTTGACATTGATTCCGTTCTTTATTCCCTATTGACTTAGGCCACTTTGAATTTGTGTTACGAGAATCTGACTTTGTTTGAAACTGCTACCTTTTTTCAGCTTGATCAATTTGAATTTTACTGTAGCTGGTTCTGTGTATACATATATAAGTATATATGTATACATGTGTGTTTGTAAGTAAAAATTATTGCTGCACTGTTTTGTCGATCGATTGTCACTTAAGTTGCACATTGCTATTTCATTCACTTTTGAATCATGACATTGTTACTGCAACATGTTACATTGAGACTTCATGTTGTCTCTTGTATTCTTTGGTTTACCTGTACTATTAGCTGAGTTATCATGTTTCCTTAGTTGTTGTGTGATGGTCTTTGGTAATTGCAGTATCATGTGGTCTTGTACTGGTTCATGTATATGTTCCATTGTTTTGTTTTGTTGACAAGTAGACCATGTTTTGGTCGAGACTGTGTTGTGTGCCTTTGTGCCATGCTATTGAACTTTGTATTTAAAGTCTGAGTTTGTATTCATATGCTTGCATTTGACTGTGCAGTCTGACCTTGGTTGATGTTTTTGCCTTTGATCATATCATATAAGTTGCTAGGTCTTCACTTCAGTTGCATCACTTGTTCACTGTCTTGTGTCATTTGGTTGGTCTGCACTGATTTTCTTGTTCCACTTGAAGTGTGTCACCATGTGTACACATGCATATGTATGTGTGTGTATATGTGTTGTGAGTTGCTGTTTGCACTACTTCGAGTTTCATATCAATTGAAAGTCTAGTGCAGTTATTTCTGGTTGCATTCGTTTGGGGCTGCCCTTTACTGCACTGATTTTGTACATTTTGTACTTGAAAAGATGTTGTGTTCTCTGAGCTTGAATGGTTGAGTATTTCTTCGAGTTGAACTGCTTGAACCATCCATGGTTATACCTGACCTTTGTTGCCTCTGATATTATTTTCAAGTTGACTGATCTTGTAAAAACTGTTGAGTTGTATGCATGCATATAAATGTCAGTGTTGCATTTTCTTGTAGTATTTGAAAATGTTGGGTCTGTTCTTTGTTTCACTGGTGCATGTGCTTATGCCTGTTCTTGTTTCTGGACTGACCTTGATTGCTCCTGATCAATTCATTGTTGATTTGGGTCTGGTCTTTACTATACTAATTTTGGAGACTGATCTTATACTCGACAATTTAGTGATGTATTTGTATTGCACCTGAGTTGAATCCAGCCTCGGCTTGGGTTTAACCTTTTGCTCACCTGTCCCTGTAGTTTTATCAAGTGTATATCGGTGTTCACGGCCTTGTGGCATGTACAATGATACACTGTGCATGACACGAGTTGTTCGTGTATGATGAATTCAAAATAAATGATGACGAACAACCCAAATAACTGAGGCAAATAACATTTTCAAAATACACATTTTATTTTACACTTCACAAATATTTTCTTTTTCAATTTTACTACGTCAGTGTGTATTTTGCAGATAACTCAGATGCTGGATACAAATTGGAATACAGTTGACGAACAATTATGAGTGAACGAGTGATATGTAGTGCGGAGCTGACGTAAATGATAATTGTATAGTGACAAATTGTATTGTAATTTGAATGTTGATTAGATAGTGAGAGCACAAATTTGTACTATTCAAAATTGTAATAAAATATTTCTTTGAATAAAATATCCATTTGAATTTAAATTCTGTGTTATTTATTTTATTTAGAAAATATTTAATTAATTATGTGAAAATAAAAATAGTACAATAATAAATACATTTAAATGAATATATATATATATGTTTATTATCATCAAACAAAAATCATATATTAGCATATTTAACAGAACGATCCATGTTAAAGTTCGTTATGTTTGTCAAATTACGGTTCCATCGACAAGCTTTGGAGGATAGTCAAATATGCAGTTTAATGGTCAAGTCCAGTCATGTAAGGCTAAAGCTCGTCGGAGTCAAATGTTCGAGTATGCAAACAACAACTGGTTAGTATCCATCAAGGTTCAACTTAGATCGTTCCTCTAAAGCCTTTCTTCATATCGATCCCAGGGTTAGATTTCGTATCGATCGATCCACAGGTTACCGCACTTCGTATCGATACCAAAGCCTTGGCTTCATATCGATCAACCCAGACCGATGCACTACGTATCGATCCCAAAGCCTGCGGTTTCGTATCCATCATCCTGAATCGATACAAAGTCCCATAATTCCAAATCGACACTAAGCAGCTTCCACCACCTTATATCGATACTAGTTTGAAGCAAGAGATTGGTAGCCAGCGACTTCATCGTCTCTATCGGTTGCTATCCTTCTTCCCCAAGTTGCCAAGATGCCATTAAAATACTTCCTCGACCTCACTCCAGCCCTATTCCGACATCGACAACGCTGGAACTGGCCGTTACCTTGGACGAAATGGCATCAAGACTCGAGTCTTGTCATTTTAAAGTGGCTTTAATTGATCGTTTACCTAGTTTAAAGTAATTGGTTTATGGATTAAAGACTGGTTGTGTGAAGACGAAGACTTTACAGTTCTTTTGCTCGTGTTTCCGATTGATACGAAGCAAAGGTTAAAAAAACAAAGGCAAGTAGAAAATTTGTCTAAGTCTGAAATCCTTTTATATTGCTTCGTATCCAAGGGAAGACGTTTCGTATCCCAGTTGTTATACCGAGAGAACCGGTCAGCATGCATCGATACGAAGACTTAAATTCGTATCCATGAACTCAAGGTAGTCCAGGGCTTAACTTTCGTACCCATCATCACTTCATATCCATCAATCAGGATTGATCCGAAGCCCATTGTTTCGTAACTATCGATACAAAAGTCACTGTAAGATCACGTCTGGACCATTCAACTCCATCGATACGAGGCATACTTTCTTACATCCTAGATCTATTCAGGAGAGGATTGATACGAAGGGGTGAATTAAAGCAACCATCAATCGTTGTTACAACTTGAATTTCACATCGATCCAGGAGAGGATCGATATGATACTCAATCCAAACAAGAACAAAAGAACTTGACAACGACCCGTGAACATGCAAACGCAAACGGGAGTCAGGTTAACAAGAATTGAATGCTTACCTGGAGATAACCAGAACAGTGAATAACAAATTGCTAACACTCGACCTTCAGTTATAACAAAACACTACATGATCGTTGGCAGTCTACAATTCAACATTTATATTACTGGAAATTGATCAAAGGTTACATCTCCTGATGAAAAGACAACGACTGTTCAATGAATCAGACAAGACTTTTCAGAATAAAGAATGTAGCTTTTCAAAGCACGTCATATTCGCACAAAACGTACTTTAGGGGGCAAATGCCCGCCTTTTTGGCAAGGCCGTGATACTAAGAACTTGACTAGAGACTGAAAACAATCTATCCCGAAGATCGGTTACCTACAGATTCACGATGGATACAGGAAAACTTGGTCCGAGTCCGGATCAAGCTACAATTAGCATGGTATGACAAATAAAGCTGTGAATAGCAAAATTCCAAATTCTAGGTCAATCGGAGTTCATATGCTCAAGATATGGATCGATCAAGTTTCATGTGAAACATGTTTGTTTCGTATCCATCCCCTTCATATCCATCAACTCCACATCCATCCCCTTCGTATCCATCAAGCAGCGGCATCGATCAAAGCCCATCTGCTCAACAATTACCTGTTTCGTATCGATCCGCTGTATATTTCATATCAGTCAGCCAAACGATCGATACGAACAAGTAACCAAGTATCGATACGAACCAACTTGCAAGCATCGATATGAAGTGAAGCTACCTCTAATCGATACGAAGGAAGTATTCTGACCAAGGGAAGCGGTCTATAAGCATGAAATATGGATCTCCACGAAGTTCTCGCCCCACGTCATCGATACGAAATCGATCGATACAAAAGCATCGATACGCACGCTTTAGCCAAACTGCATATCCAACATTGGATCGATCATAACTCAAAAACTAAAAGTCCAAATGCCTCCAAATTTTCAAGAAGCTTTCTTATCATCTGAAGGACCACCATGATCGATCGCAACTCAAATGGAGCTAATATTGATCGATACGAAGATGATGGGGATCGATCAGGATCGATCTCGAATGACCCCTGATCTATCTGGTGGCCCCACCCACGTGTGAGAAAAGGTATTCCGAGCTTTGAGGGAGATATTTTTAGATCTACCCCTATAAATAGCACCCTTATGCCTATGGAAAAAAGGCTTTTTGATGCTTACGCCGTTACTTGCTGCAACTCCATTGTAACTTGAGAGCTAGTGATTTGTACTATTGTAATCAGTTGTCAATCATCAATAAATAGCAAAACTATTCAAAGTGGACGTAGGCTACAACACCGAACCACTATAAATTCTTGTCTCTTTCTATTTTTATTTGATTTTATTGGTGTGATTGTTAGATTAGCCTCCTTTTCCATTTAATTTATTCATTCTAATCTCTTCAATAACATTCAAAGAGTGTTGTGCCCAATTTTAGTACAAACAATAATAGTGTAGTACAAGCAGTTATATTATATATATGGGTAGTTGCAAACAAGCAAATACATAATATAAAAGTGTGGAAAAGTAAAATGGAATAGAGATTAAAGGACAAAACAATTATACTTAAACTTTTATGTAAAAGAATCATGGGGGCCGCTCCCATACAAGCATAGCCTATTCGCAATAAAAAGAAAATACAGAAGAATAACAAAAGATCTATTGCGCTCACAAGCTTCAGGAATCCCATGTTGGCGACAAATGTTTCAAAGCATCCTCAAAGTTAGGATAGTCGGCACCTGTTCTGGTGGGTCATCTAGAACACATAAACCAATACACTTGTTTAAAGATGGAGGCGGATTTTTCAATGGCCCCGTAGGAAGGACCAAACCTTGTTACTCAACGATGATTGAATGTCCAGGCCTAACAGGTTGGAAGTTGAAACCTGAGCTATAGAGGGCCCGACTTTGGAAGGGATGGATGTCCTAGCATTGGTCTAGATGCATGGCGATCGACGAATCATTCTAAAAAAAATAATACTTGGCATTCAACACGGTCAGGTATATTTTATTATAATTATCGAACATATCTGACTAGCGACCGAAATCTAAAGGATGTCAACGTGTGTTGAAAATCAAATTTCGATCGTTGCCTGGGCAAGTGAAAGTGTTAATCTGTGCAGTATGAGTCATGTATCTTGTACATGATGAACTGACCATCATGTGTAGATAGTTCGCTCATGCGAGCAAAACGAGTCACGTCGTACGACAGAACTGTACATCAGATCTTACCAGTTATTGATGAATAATCGATAACAGAACTGCCATCCGGAGCGACGCAGAAGCTTTTCTATACAAATACCCTAGAAGTGCAGCAATAGGTAAGGCAATTCATTGGAATTGTCTAATATGGCCATTCTTGAATTGAACCATCCTACTGGAACTCAAGCAACAATGTGAGATTAGCCGTTCCCTGATGGGAGTTAGTCAATAGCGGAAAGACAAGCGTCACTCCGCAATAGCTCGATCAAGATCCAGGTCTAGTTCAAGCCTACCTTAGGTTTAACCAAAATTAAACACAAACCGAATTTTGACCGAATCCCTATCATCACCACTGCCCAAGACATCATCTCCAACATGGATTAATGCAAAATGAAACCATTGCCTGCCTTGAAGTTGAATCTTGATCTAGATGCAAAAGCATTGGTGGTGAAGACTTGAAAGAAATCGGGCCTAAAAACTTTGGCCATAAACGGATTTGGCGATTGAAGGCGGCACTTCAAAGCAATCCCTCAACGATTATCTGGAATCACGAGAATGTGAGACAGAACTTGTCTTGATCTAGAGCACATTTTATTTCAAACGGAAGCATACTTTGCGGGGAAATTGTTAAGCAAGGTTTTAACCTAGCAAATTTCAACTGTAATTAGAAGGACAAAACGAAGGCGAATGTAACAACCCGGTCTTTAAGGGTAATTAATAATAAATATTTATTTAATTAAAAATGGACATTTAAAATTTAATTAAATACTTTTAGTTTAATTTAGAATATCAGAACTTTATAATACGATAATTAATGATGATTTAGAAAAAATGATAAGTAATATTTTAATAAAATAGTGACTTAATAATTTAATAACTTAATTATTAAAGTATAAATGAATTGTTTTTAATTAAGTAAATATTTATTATTAATTACCCCTAAAGGCTAGGTTCGCACAATGAAATGGCTAGCAAACTTGGAAATACGATCATAAGGACAAGAAGATGGAATTTAAGAAGTTACAAGTCAATTGGGGCAAAAGAAAGCTCTCAATACCTAGAGAAACTTCTCGGTACTAAGAGGTCTTTTCTCCAGTTTGTACCTCTTAAACTCCATATGCCTCAAATACTGTAACGACCCGCTATTTTGGACCATTCAAATCGAAAATAAATCCACACATGTCGGACTTGAATAATTCAAAATATCAGATTGTTAATTTAAATTTGGCAAAACTCAGCATTTACAGTAAATAAATCAATCTCAGAATCACAGACACAGAGTAATACAATAATACGCAGCGGAATAGATAAAATAGTAGTTCATGAAGCTACTATATAAACATCAGAGTTAAAATAAAATACAACAGAATATCTCAAATACAGTGAAGTCTTCGGTACAAATAGATGACCTCTCTGAACAAATCAACTGGAGAAGCTGAAAGCTGAATCGATAGTTGGATCTCCAAATGAAGCTCCAAACTCCAAAGGTGAGCCTCAAATGCTGTATCACTCGATCTGACCCGAGCGTAAAGCAAAACACAAAACACTCGAGTCAGGATTAACATTCTTATATCAATAAATCCAACTCAAGTGAAATATCAACTGAAATACAAGTAACTTAAAGGATGTTTGGGATAACCATCCTCTAAGGATCTTCGGAACTATCTACAAGGTGGGAATATACACTATAACACCGTGGTCATTCCAAATTTATTTATACTTTAAAACCAAAATATAATTTTCATTTCAAATATATCTATTTTCCAAAATAGTATATATAGATTAAATAATTTATAAGTAAAGTATTTATAATTTCCTCAAGTCTCACAAATTGCTTCACATCCACCCAAATTCCAAATTCAAATTTATTCAAAGCTCAATTCATCAATTCAATTCAGTTCTAAATATACCATTTAAATTTTCAATATATTTCAAAGCCTTAATATTCAACATTTCGAAGTTAAATTTAACAGTTTCATATAGCTCTTGGTTTAACTTTACTATTATTTAATCAGGGAATATTCACTTAATAAATTCAATATCATTTAACTAGCCTTAAATTTCATTTTTACTAAATATTTCCCTAAATTTATTTAAATAAGAAATATTCTTTAAATTATTTAAATTAAACCCAAGTAAAAATCATATCTTAAATCTCAATTTCCATAAGTTTCAAATCGGTTTAATTAAATAAAATTCTTTAATGAATACAATTTCACTAAATTCAAATTATTACCCAAAATCTATTTTGAAATATAAATTTTATATTTAACATATTATATGAATTAAATCCATCTTAATTAAATTAAATATCATTATCAAATCTATATATATCATTACCATTTATATATAATAATTTAAGAATCAACATTTATTAAAACCATATACTTCTTCCCAAATCCATAGGATTTATTTCAAAATATTCATATATATGGACCAACGGTGTCTGTATATATCTATCATATGGTTAAGTGATACAGATATTTATCATTTCAATTCGTAACTTTAAATATATACGGGTAGATATCATTTCGACCCGCAATCCCAAATTCAATTCAAATGAAAATCGCTTGGGTCTATCATTTCAACCCATAACGATTTTCTCCTATTCTAAAGTCCGTTTGGGTATGTATCATTTCAACCCATAGTGATTTCTATACTAACAGGGAACTTGCAGAGTGATAACAGATATAGAAATAATATACCAGGCATAGATATATCATCAATAACAATATAATATAAACAATGGGATATGGTGTCATATCCCACAGGTGAACAGTTACAGATAATAGCATATATAACAATTTAAATAACTACAACAGCATATTTCAATTATCATTTCAATTGAAATCAAATTTAATAAATAAGAGAACGTTAATCGTGAGTGATTGCTCACCTTCCAAGGTTAGAGATATTTGACAATGAAATAGGTTACGAATCCAAGCACAAATTTCGAAGCAAAGCACGATGGACACGGAATCAACGATTAAAGCAGAGCTGAGCTGGTAATCAAGAATCGACGAGAATTAATAAAAGTCAACCTTGATATAAACTGAAACCAAATATATATATGACATTTCTTATCAAAATCAATATTAAATTTTAAAACTCATATATAAAACGTTAAATGTATTTCAGACAAATATTAAATTTATATAGAATAATATATTTTCCTCAAATTATTACATCATAAATGCATATAGGACTTTGAAAACCAGACTCTCCTATTGTCTTTGTAAACCAAAACACAAAAATAAATAATCTCTAATTTTTTTATTTTAAAGAGAACAACATACGTGCAGACTTAACAAATATGCAACTATACTTAAACAAATATATACATGCCATCAGACAATGATCAACTATGCAGACTACCAAGATATGCAACAAACTATATATTATTATATTATAATTTAAAAAACTATATGTATATCAAAATGCCACTATAAATAGACACGTCGAAAATCTATACTGTACCTTGAAAATCAATTAAGAACTTATATGATATAACTTAGAAGGCAATTAGAATATATATACTTTATTATAATATATATATATGTATATACAACCGAAAGTATGAAGAGGTTACTATATTATATAATTTATACTTTATTGAACTCATATATATATGTATACACTTAACAAGTTATATATGTTAACCTATGCAAATATATCTTTATAAACTCTTTATATACACATACCGTTCTATTGCCTTTGCCTATGCCTCTATAACCCATATAATTATCTTAGATAACTTAAATATTTATAAGTATAATATGCGACCAATTCACTAAGTATAATATATGTAGTCATCGTTCTTGCTAAATCGAAATGGGAAAAAAATGCAAAACAGAGATCCAAAGCCAATATAGCAGGGCACTATATATATACTCATGTATGAAACTGTTCCCAACTTAAAATCATTTGAAACTAACATAAATATATATAGACAACTGACTAAGTATATTATTATAGATAACAGGCCAAACCCAACTGTTATCACATACTTATAGACAAACTTATATATTTACATTTCAGATCTGCATATAATTCAAAACCACAACCATAAATTAACGTTTTAAAACCTGTACATGCATATTTCAAAATCAAAGACACCTATTAATAATTTAGAAATAAAACCTTCTGTGTAAACTTCTTTTTAAAATAAAATACATCTTTAATATAGTACCTAAGAGGTCATAACCCAGCCGATATATACATATATATTATAAAACTTATAACTAACCTATACGAACCTATATACTAATATAATGGTTCGAATTTTACTGACATGTTAATAACATACAAAACAAGTTACAAAATCCATATCAAATATATCATATATAGTCTATTATATATAGCATACGTATGATATCAAAATAGATGCAAGTAATATATATATATATAACAGCCGTATATATCTAAATCTAGAATATGGAATAAAATCTTATAAAACTTACATAAGTATGTATCAAAAGTTACTGCGCTATAAAAATTTATATATTTTAAGTCTAAACATTATAAATATGGTTTACATATAACACGTAATAAAAGTAAAAAAAAAGTTAGATACTGCTAGTTAGCAGGAACAGGGGACGAGCAGGAAAAACAACCATATTACCTCGCATACAAGAATTCACGGCAAGGCAAAGCAATGGGTTCGGCCATGCTTGTTTGATCAAGGCCATGGGTTGATGACAGGAAGGCTCGGCTATAGACGAGGTCTGGATGATGGTGGAAGATCGGTTGAGAGGGAGGGGAGTGGTGTGGCGGTTACTGGCCGGCGGAGGGCAGTTGAAGGAGCGGAGAGGAGGAGAGGTGACGTGGTGGAGTTTATATGGTGGAAGGTGGGAACGCAAAAATGGAGGAGGAAGGAAAAATAAAATAATTTACTTTGACAGAGAATGTAAAGAAGAGAATTGAAGTGGTGGAAACGCATCAGAACGTTGAGACCAGGGAAGAAGAGGAAACAAACCAAATTATAAATATATATAAAAGGAATGGTAACGGTCGAGCTTCGGTTCAGCTGAAGGTTAAAGAGAAATTTATTATTATGGTTCAGCCCGTGCGTTTCAATTTGAAATGTAAAGGAAAGTTAAAAGGTCAAAATTTACGGTACCGTTACAACGAACAGTTCATTATTTCTCTCGCGTACCGGACCTCAAAATACAGAAATGAATATATTATGGAGATCAGCACGACGGGATGATCAAAACGGTATACAAATATTAGTGGTACGATCATCCGATCAAAAGTCGATAATCGGTACCTAAAATGCTGCTATTTTACCAGAATTAAAATAAACGGAGCAATAGAAGTCCAAATTTGGAAAAACGAAAGATGACATCTCACTCAGAAGGAGATTTTGAAATTTACTGTATAAAAATATTTAGGTTTGGAAAATATTTTATTACCATCAATTATTAACTGATATAAATTTAAATAAAACTACATAAGAAAATAAACTTCAGTATTATCAAATGAAAATTTACCATTTGCTATATTAAAATAGACGTATTCCAAATATAAAAATTTTATTTCAAAATTCAATTATTTAAAATTTCACAAAATTCAGTTAAATACGTTATTAAACCAATCAAAATTTATGGGTCGTTACACTCTCCCCCACTCAAAACTTTTCGTCCCCGAAAAGGAAGAAGGTAGGAGAATAGAAACAACCAGAAAGGAAAAATAGATTGAAGACCAGGATAAACAATTAATTTAAAATTATATAAATTTTTCTTGAAATATTCATTTTAAAGCTTCATTTGCAGTTCTGTTATCTTTGATACTTTAAATCTTTTCAAAACCCATTTGTAAAATTACTTGCTTCCTTTATAAATACCATTTATATGTTTAAATAACACCTTTATAAAGATATGAAAACTATTTGAAAACAATCGTTTACATTATTACTTATATTTACAAAGAGGTTATTGAAAACATTCAATCCATAATTCATAAATTTATTAATTTTTTTAAAGATACTTTTCAAATATTATTAATGAATCAATAATCATTTACCTTAAATATGTTTTATTTAATTAATAACTTCTAAAATATTTATAACATTATAATTTCTATTAAACCATATAGTATATAAATAAACAATATTTAAAAGGATATAGTCAACGAGGAAAAGAAGGAGGATTTGGAAAAACAGAATATAGATGAATAAATAAAGCTGAGCAGATAAGGCAGATTCAAAAGAATAGCATCGGGCACAAATAATTAATTCAAACCATAAGAATTTCAATTTCAAGTATTAATACAAAATTTCTTTGTTAAAATACTTTTATAATAAATTACCTTAATATCGAAAAAAATTCCTTTCGAAAATATTTTTATAACTCGATGTTTCAACAAGTTTATCCTTGTTCCTGTAGACTCTGGTAGTGCGTTGATCAGGCGCAAAACTAGAATTCTCCAGGTACTTAGTAGACTTGTTTCAACACCCAGTGAAAATACTGGAAAAACTTTTAAAAACAGATATGGAAAGTACAATCCAAACAAAAACAAACAAAACCTTTGTCTAACCATGGTTCGCAGATACACAATGATTACGCCTAGATCCCCCAGGAAACAATCTATATCCGTAAGCTTTCTCAGCCCTGCGAGTTACGCCATGATGACTAGTAGAATGCAAGATACACAATGGTTACGCCTGGATCCCCCAGGAAACAATCCGTACCCCCAGGCAAGACTCAGCCAAGCTGTTGCGCTACTATTCGCGACCTACACAGATTGCAGGATACACAATGGTTACGCCTGGATACCCCAGGAAACAATCCGTACCCCTAGGCAAGACTCAGCCAGGCAGTTGCGCTATGCATCCGCGCTCGTAAGACCATGGGTAACGCCATGGAATTCGAAGGACACTCGAGTATCATATCCGGAAAACCAAAAATCAGAGAGAATAATATCGATAGAATGAATCCAAGATGTGGCCACAAATCGGATATCAAGCAGAAGGCACTTTCCATATCTTTACTTCGAAAATATGTATCATATAGTACCTTTTCAAATCACTTTCAAATATCGTACTTATATAAAATCCATTATATATAAGATTTAATTTTAAAATCAAATACTTTTCCAAAATCAAAAGTATATCAAATCACACTTATATAGACTTTAATTATATAAGATTTCACTTTTCAAATTGAGTACCCTTTTTTCAAATCCATAGTTTTCGAATCAATTTCATACTCATACAAATCAATTTTATATAAGTTCAACAACTCCCAAATCAAGTATTTAGTAACACAAGGTTCTCAAATTTCAATTTGTTTCAATATCAGTTCAATTTCAAAATCATATACAATTTCACCAAATTATTTCTTCTCAAATTAAATATCTTCAGTTCCAAAGTTTCCAAAATAATAAATTTAGGAAATAAATCCAAATTTCCAAACCAATATAATTAAGTCAACCAATTCATTTCCGAAATCAATGGTTTTCAAAATCAATTTTATACCTACATAAGGTCCATCTTATATAAGGATCAAATTTTACAAAATAAATTTCGCTATATGGAGAGCCATATGGGATTGAATATCTTTGCTTTTATGGGTTATATATCTTTGTAATTTAAATTGGAAATTTTCTTTTAGTAAGCAAAGATATTCTAACCCGACAGCTTTCAATTTCAGCGTCAAAATATATCACCGATATTAGAATATAAGATGTACATACGTCATCATTTCGCAAAATCACATTTGATCGCTCGCTCGATCACACAAGTTCGCTTTCGAACTAGTATTGTCCATTCGACTTCCCTAATGCGGATTTCGATGTGGTTTCTCGACTAGAAGCCATCAGTCTCCTTACATAGCCATATACTATGATAGAGAATTCTAGAATCAAGCCCAAAATCCATATCAAATATTCGCCATCAAGAATCGAATGAAAAATCCTAACACGAAATGGTGTAATTCACCTTGAACTTTTGTACTCAAACCTGGATCAAATTAATTATGCGAATAAAACAGCATACGTACAACTTATATATTTATTCAAACTTATTAAATATATAGTTTCATAAAGATGTTACTAAGTTAAAACATTTAACTAAACTTTATTCAAAATATTTTTAAGACAAAATTCTTTTCAAAACATTTCAAATCTAAATTTCATATTAGAAAAATTTAAAATCGCCTTATTCATTTACTTAACAAAACAGTTTCCACTTATTTAAATCATATTACTACATACTTTAACATACATACCATACTTATATATTTTATACTTTTCAAAATTACATAGCTTGGAAAAGTTAACCTCGATTTGGAAGTACTCGAACCTTCAAAATAGTTGAAGAAATCATTTTCAAATTCAAGAGTTGGAAATCAGCAACAAATCAGTAAATCAATTTTAATAGATAGGGTTATATCAAATCCAAAACTCGAGGACTGAACACCGGCTCATTTTAAATTGTTTCAAATATATACTTATATCTTTCTAAAAAAACAAATTATACTTCGGAATTTGAAATAAAAATGGTTTTAAAAAAATCACTTGCATAGCGAAGCTATTAAAGTGGCCTCTCCCCCACTCTGAAACTCGAAAATCAATGTCGATGATGCGTGCACTCATCACCGAAATTGTTTTCCAGCGACATAAGCGAGTTCTGGACTTCTATTTTATCAAACTTCTTTTGGAATTTCTTCGAATTCATTCGAAACTCATTAAAATCATTGGAACATTTCTTATTCGGAAAATACTTTTAAATCATACTATGATTATATATTTCAAAATCTTAAAATCAATTTCAAAATACCGGAGTTCAATTTTAGAATTTCAAATTTTAAAATCCTTTAGTTATAAATCATTTTTTTAATATAAATCAATTTCTTATATAACTTCAAAATTTCAAATCCTTTCAAAAATTCAAATTCTTATTTTTAAAAGGTATATATAATCCTTATCGAAAACATTTTCACTTTTATATATAGAATATAATCATACTTATAAAAATTTCGATATATAAAACAATTTCCAAAATACGAATAAACCCGATTTTCAAAGGATGATTTAGGAATGGATTTCAACAAAGATAGAGATTCAATTAGAGGAATTCTTAATCAAATAGAATTTTGATTCGAAGATAGGCTCGAACAAAGATGAGATAATTAAATTTCAAAATAGAAGATAGATATACTTATACAAGTCGTGGACGACCTTAACCGGGTCAACCATGACTTTAGGAATTTGATCGATGCAGAATTCCAAGGCAAATCGTCATTCGATCGCCAGAGATAGAATTCGGCATAATAAGAGATAGCAGCATCTAAACAGAGTGATATATAAATCTTCGGTGAATCAATGCCAATTGTAAAGGAGTTTCACCCCTTTACAAAACATTCAAAGATCGGCGGGATCGCCTATTCTTATAGAGATTATTCAAAGTGGAGTTATGGGATACTCCAGAATCAAAAGAATACCAATAGAGAGAGACAAGAATGAATTTTGGAACCGTAGGGAACGTTCCAAAGTTCAAAGGAAATCGAGTCAAAAGGAAGAGATTAAACTCAAACGAAAATGATTCTGTAAATAAATTTACAATATATGCTAAGTTTCGCCTAGAGCCAAAGCTCTGATACCAACTGTAACGACCCGCTATTTTGGACCATTCAAATCGACAATAAATCCACACATGTCGGACTTGAATAATTCAAAATATCAGATTGTTAATTTAAATTTGGCAAAACTCAGCATTTACAGTAAATAAATCAATCTCAGAATCACAGACACAGAGTAATACAATAATACGAAGCGGAATAGATAAAATAGTAGTTCATGAAGCTACTATATAAACATTAGAGTTAAAATAAAATACAACAGAATATCTCAAATACAGTGAAGTCTTCGGTACAAATAGATGACCTCTCTGAACAAATCAACTGGAGAAGCTGAAAGCTAAATCGATAGTTGGATCTCCAAATGAAGCTCCAAACTCCAAAGGTGAGCCTCAAATGCTGTATCACTCGGTCTGACCCGAGCGTAAAGCAAAACACAAAACACTCGAGTCAGGATTAACATTCTTATATCAATAAATCCAACTCAAGTGAAATATCAACTGAAATACAAGTAACTTAAAGGATGTTTGGGATAACCATCCTCTAAGGATCTTCGGAACTATCTACAAGGTGGGAATATACACTATAACACCGTGGTCATTCCAAATTTATTTATACTTTAAAACCAAAATATAATTTTCATTTCAAATATATCTATTTTCCAAAATAGTATATATAGATTAAATAATTTATAAAGTAAAGTATTTATAATTTCCTCAAGTCTCACAAATTGCTTCACATCCACCCAAATTCCAAATTCAAATTTATTCAAAGCTCAATTCATCAATTCAATTCAGTTCTAAATATACCATTTAAATTTTCAATATATTTCAAAGCCTTAATATTCAACATTTCGAAGTTAAATTTAACAGTTTCATATAGCTCTTGGTTTAACTTTATTATTATTTAATCAGGGAATATTCACTTAATAAATTCAATATCATTTAACTAGCCTTAAATTTCATTTTTACTAAATATTTCCCTAAATTTATTTAAATAAGAAATATTCTTTAAATTATTTAAATTAAACCCAAGTAAAAATCCTATCTTAAATCTCAATTTCCATAAGTTTCAAATCGGTTTAATTAAATAAAATTCTTTAATGAATATAATTTCACTAAATTCAAATTATTACCCAAAATCTATTTTGAAATATAAATTTTATACTTAAACATATTATATGAATTAAATCCATCTTAATTAAATTAAATATCATTATCAAATCTATATATATCATTACCATTTATATATAATAATTTAAGAATCAACATTTATTAAAACCATATACTTCTTCCCAAATCCATAGGATTTATTTCAAAATATTCATATATATGGACCAACGGTGTCTGTATATATCTATCATATGGTTAAGTGATACAGATATTTATCATTTCAATTCGTAACTTTAAATATATACGGGTAGATATCATTTTGACCCGCAATCCCAAATTCAATTCAAATGAAAATCGCTTGGGTCTATCATTTCAACCCATAACGATTTTCTCCTATTCTAAAGTCCGTTTGGGTATGTATCATTTCAACCCATAGTGATTTCTATACTAACAGGGAACTTGCAGAGTGATAACAGATATAGAAATAATATACCAGGCATAGATATATCATCAATAACAATATAATATAAACAATGGGATATGGTGTCATATCCCACAGGTGAACAGTTACAGATAATAACATATATAACAATTTAAATAACTACAACAGCATATTTCAATTATCATTTCAATTGAAATCAAATTTAATAAATAAGAGAACGTTAATCGTGAGTGATTGCTCACCTTCCAAGGTTAGAGATATTTGACAATGAAATAGGTTACGAATCCAAGAACAAATTTCGAAGCAAAGCACGATGGACACGGAATCAACGATTAAAGCAGAGCTGAGCTGGTAATCAAGAATCGACGAGAATTAATAAAAGTCAACCTTGATATAAATTGAAACCAAATATATATATGACATTTCTTATCAAAACCAATATTAAATTTTAAAACTCATATATAAAACGTTAAATGTATTTCAAACAAATATTAAATTTATATAGAATAATATATTTTCCTCAAATTATTACATCATAAATGCATATAGGACTTTGAAAACCAGACTCTCCTATTGTCTTTGTAAACCAAAACACAAAAATAAATAATCTCTAATTGTTTTGTTTTAAAGAGAACAACATACGTGCAGACTTAACAAATATGCAACTATACTTAAACAAATATATACATGCCATCAGACAATGATCAACTATGCAGACTACCAAGATATGCAACAAACTATATATTATTATATTATAATTATAAAAACTATATGTATATCAAAATGCCACTATAAATAGACACGTCGAAAATCTATACTGTACCTTGAAAATCAATTAAGAACTTATATGATATAACTTAGAAGGCAATTAGAATATATATACTTTATTATAATATATATATGTATATACAACCGAAAGTATGAAGAGGTTACTATATTATATAATTTATACTTTATTGAACTCATATATATATGTATACACTTAACAAGTTATATATGTTAACCTATGCAAATATATCTTTATAAACTCTTTATATACACATACCGTTCTATTGCCTTTGACTATGCCTCTATAACCCATATAATTATCTTAGATAACTTAAATATTTATAAGTATAATATGCGACCAATTCACTAAGTATAATATATGTAGTCATTCGTTCTTGCTAAATCGAAATGGGAAAAAAATGCAAAACAGAGATCCAAAGCCCATATAGCAGGGCACTATATATATACTCATGTATAAAACTGTTCCCAACTTAAAATCATTTGAAACTAACAGAAATATATATAGACAACTGACTAAGTATATTATTATAGATAACAGGCCAAACCCAACTGTTATCACCTACTTATAGACAAACTTACATATTTACATTTCAGATCTACATATAATTCAAAACCACAACCATAAATTAACGTTTTAAAACCTGTACATGCATATTTCAAAATCAAAGACACCTATTAATAATTTAGAAATAAAACCTTCTGTGTAAACTTCTTTTTAAAATAAAATACATCTTTAATATAGTACCTAAGAGGTCATAACCCAGCCGATATATACATATATATTATAAAACTTATAACTAACCTATACGAACCTATATACTAATATAATGGTTCGAATTTTACTGACATGTTAATAACATACAAAACAAGTTACAAAATCCATATCAAATATATCATATATAGTCTAGTATATATAGCATACGTATGATATCAAAATAGATGCAAGTAATATATATATAACAGCCGTATATATCTAAATCTAGAATATGGAATAAAATCTTATAAAACTTACATAAGTATGTATCAAAAGTTACTGCGCTATAAAAATTTATATATTTTAAGTCTAAACTTTATAAATATGGTTTACATATAACACGTAATAAAAGTTAAAAAAAAAGTGAGATACTGCTAGTTAGCAGGAACAGGGGACGAGCAGGGAAAACAACCATATTACCTCGCATACAAGAATTCACGGCAAGGCAAAGCAATGGGTTCGGCCATGCTTGTTTGATCAAGGCCATGGGTTGATGACAGGAAGGCTCGGCTATAGACGAGGTCTGGATGATGGTGGAAAATCGGTTGAGAGGGAGGGGAGTGGTGTGGCGGTTACTGGCTGGGCGGAGGGCAGTTGAAGGAGCGGAGAGGAGGAGAGGTGACGCGGTGGAGTTTATATGGTGGAAGGTGGGAACGCAAAAATGGAGGAGGAAGGAAAAATAAAATAATTTCCTTTGACAGAGAATGTAAAGAAGAGAATTGAAGTGGTGGAAACGCATCAGAACGTTGGGACCAGGGAAGAAGAGGAAACGAACCAAATTATAAATATATATAAAAGGAATGGTAACGGTCGAGCTTCGGTTCAGCTGAAGGTTAAAGAGAAATTTATTATTATGGTCCAGCCTCTGCGTTTCAATTTGAAATGTAAAGGAAAGTTAAAAAGTCAAAATTTACGGTACCGTTACAACGAACAGTTCATTATTTCTCTCGCGTACCGGACCTCAAAATACAGAAATGAATATATTATGGAGATCAGCACGACGGGATGATCAAAACGGTATACAAATATTAGTGGTACGACCATCCGATCAAAAGTCGATAATCGGTACCTAAAATGCTGCTATTTTACCAGAATTAAAATAAACGGAGCAATAGAAGTCCAAATTTGGAAAAACGAAAGATGACATCTCACTCAGAAGGAGATTTAGAAATTTACTGTATAAAAATATTTAGGTTTGGAAAATATTTTATTACCATCAATTATTAACTGATATAAATTTAAATAAAACTACATAAGAAAATAAACTTCAGTATTATCAAATGAAAATTTACCATTTGCTATATTAAAATAGACGTATTCCAAATATAAAAATTTTATTTCAAAATTCAATTATTTAAAATTTCACAAAATTCAGTTAAATACGTTATTAAACCAATCAAAATTTATGGGTCGTTACAAATACAACCTCAAGTGACTGTGATCATGTGCTTCTCTCGAAGGATGGATAGGTAATTCTCAGGATTGATGAGAAGAAAGGAAAGAAACCTAGACAATACAAGCATTATCAAGCAAATCCTTTGGAAAGACTCGGTCACTATGGAAAAGAGTTTGGAAAACAACAAGCAAGGGATAGGAATACTTCACAGAGGGAACAAGTTTGGTTTTCACCCAAAAATCTCTCGGTACCGAGAGGATCCTCCTAGTACCGAGAGGTCTATCTTGGGAAATGGGCCTGCAAGCACTCTCCTCCACCTATGGACCAACATCTAGACCTTGTTCAACTCAAGCCTATGGATCTGCAGAGTACTTTCCCCTATAAATATCAACCCTATGGAAAATAAAGAAAGGCTTCAAACTCTGGATCTTCTTCATCTTCTATCTCTTCCTCACAATAGTCACCTAGGTAGATACCCTTGGGGGTTCTAATTTTAAGAATTTATCAATCCCTTGTACTTGTAACTTTAATGTCTCTCAAAACCTATAGTTAATAAAAAATGAAGTAGACATAGGCCAGAGATTGCTGAACCACTGTAAAAATCTTGTGTCTCTATACTTTTCTACGTTTTTGCTATTTCTACTAGACCTAATCCTATAACAGGTCATATTTGGGTGTTGTGTCACTTCTGGCGTCAACAACGGGCATTTTCTCGATAAAATTTGTTCTGATTTTTTGTGCTTGTCAAATATATTAATGTGTAAATAATCAGCAACAAGAAATATTTTAGTGTTCATGGCTTACTAAATGTGAATAATTATACATAGGAAAATAATTAGATCCTAAGAAGAATGTTTTAAAGATAATTATAAGTGACATGGTTTTGGGTTTGTAGTGATAATGTTTAAGTAACATTTGTCTTAAACTCTTTTCAATGGACTTGTGAATGTACTTAGATCTTTATAGAGGGTATTTTAATGGTAACGTTAAGTATGAAAAAGTAAAGTTTTAACATATAAAAAGGATATTTTAAAGGCAATGTTAAGTATGAAAAAGTAAGGATTTAACTTATAAAAGAGAAGGGGTTTATAGTAAAATTTTTAAATAATATTTGTTTTTAACCTCTTTGATTATATTTTAAAGTAAGCAATCTTTTTAAAGATTTGTGAATATTCTTGTACCATTTGAAATAAGTATATGAATACATTTTGAACTATTGAAAAAGGTACAAATGAATAGTAAAATAGTTGTTAACTGGGTTTTAACCCAATAGAATCCAAAAGAAGTTAGAGCATCCACGGCACGACGAAACAACTCAAGAAATAACCAAAGGAACTAGGAGAAGGAACCAAGAAAGGCTCAAGAGAGAAAGAAACAAAAATAGCTTAAGGGGATGGCTCGCTAACGATCGATCACCCATGGATAGCTAGCGATCAATGAGTATTGCTCATAGGACAACCATTCTTCTTGCATCATGATCTAATATGTTTTCTAGGGTTGTCTGCCAAGTTTCATAATATTGCAAGCAAGCTAGTTCGAGAAGTGGGCATTCATCTGATTCCAGTAATAGTTCAGTGCAACCTATACATGAATCATCATCAAAACAAGGCATCTAGTTATGAAATTGCATTGAGAGTACCTACATAAGGCAAGGAACAAGATCCAATCGAAATGAGCCAAAAATACCCTAACTGCATGGATCGCTAGTGATCCATGCCCTATGGATTGCAGCAATCCATCACATTAGGTCGTCTCTCTATGAAACTTTGGGAGAATCTTCGTACCTTCAAATTCAAGCCCTTGGCAAAGCGGCCTAGCCCAATAGCTCTCCGGTCCCAATAAATACTCACCCATCTTCAACATAAAGAGGATCTTCTGGACTGGCTACTAGAACTCTGCAGAAACTATTCTTCACTCTTCTCCTCCCTCATAATAGTCATCTAGGAGTTTACCGTTATTCTCTAGTAAACTCTTGCATTGGTGACTTGATCTAACTTAGAAGATTCAATCATATTGTAATTCATTCAACTTGTGACAGCAGTTAGTTAATAGAAAGTTATAAAGTGGATGTAGGCTTCATTAATAGCCGAACCACTATAAAAATCTTCTTGTCTTTTTACTACTTATGCTCTTTTTACATCTATTTTCTATATTATTGTTGTGCAAGAACTGGGTAGGTGCTTTCACGCTCAATCCAGGGTGTTGATCCATTTTTTGGGTTAACATTTTGGTGCTTACATTGAGAGCTGAACTCATGCATAGATCTAGCTATCTACTTTGGATCAAACAGGTTTAGAAACTAGATCCCTGATCTTTTGCTTAGAAAATTAGCTGTTGAGAATCAATGGCACCGGGAAGAAAGAGAACTGCTTCCAGAAGATCCATAGGAGCTGTAATAACTGGAGAGGAAACCAATCCCCATCAAGTTGAAGTCAATGGCGCCGGCATAGGAGACCAGGTGTCGGGATCTTCTATCCAACATGAAGTTGTCACTAGAGGCGAGTTAAACAAGATGGTGGATGAAATCAATCAAAAGATGGAAAACAACTAAAAAGCTCTTATAGAAAAATTTAAATGCCCTCCTGACCTTGCAATCACTTGCTACTCCAAGAACCATGCTAGAGCCCATGGTTGTGACGCAGCGGATTAAACAAAACAATGTAGATCGATGAAAGTAGCAATCAGTGAGTTGAGTAATACTGAAATTCCCAAATTCGTTGATCCGAAGATACTGAATTCTAGCTATCTCTGACACGTTGATCGCGCACGATACCGTGAGGAGAGATCTTCAATTCTTCAAGCGTTGGTCAAGCGCACTTGATTCCGCGAATCGGCTTCTGCAATCGTTGAATCGAGCGCACTCGATTATCCGAAAGAGGAGATAGGAGATTACACTCAACTACCAATTTAAATTGAGAGCACAAAGCTAACAAAGAGAATTTTATTTCAAATCAACTAAACTATTACAAATGGCACCACCGGCCTATTTATAGAAATTACAAAACAAACAAAATTCTGTATAACTCCTAAGTCGGTTCCGACTTATCACAACACTCTCCGACTTACTACTCATCCAAAGCATACGACTTACGAGTTACAATACCGAAATACAATTCTACGACCTACGACTTAAGTACATGGCGATATACGACTTAAAGAAATACAACATAATACCATACAACGACTCAACACTTAAGTCGTAGACGACTTAACAACTCATCATAGCTCGGCGATGAATTATCCTCAGCAGCGACTTAAGAAACCAGACGACATAACAAATCAGCGACTTACGACTTAATACTCAAGTTGCTTCCGACTAAACCCTTCACGACTTAAGCACACCAGACGACTCATCTTAAGTCGTAACTCGGCAGCGACCCATCCCTTCTCTTAAGTCGTAGACGACTTATCTCTCGTGTGTTCTCAACTTGTGTTGCTCCGCCTGGATCCGTCCTTTTAAGTCGTGGATGACTTATGCCTTCCGCTTCAATAAATCGTGGTTGGCTTTCCTCCTCGCCCCAGTTAAGTCGGTCACGACTTATGTCCTCCATCATGCTAAGTCGGTCACGATTTAAATCTCCCCTCATGTTAAGTCGGTCACGACTTATGTCCTCCATCATGCTAAGTTGGTCACGATTTAAATCTCCCCTCATGTTAAGTCGGTCACGACTTATAGTTTCGCTAGGTCGGTCACGACTTATATTTTCAGTTCTATTAACTCGGTCACGACTTAGGACTTTCTCACGAACTTCCTTGATAGCTTCCTCGGTGATAGGTCGTAAACGACCTATCGTTTCCAAACGACTTAAGCTTATACTAGGTCGGTCACGACCTAGTACTTGACCTGCATCATCCTCCCCTGGTTCAGAGAAATTCGTCCTCGAATTTGCATCATCCTCCTCTGCAACACACTCATCCCCATGAAACGGTACGAGATGCTTAACATTGAATACGTCCGACGTGTACACACCCTCCGGTAGCTTTAATTTATAAGCATTTTCATTAATCCGTTTGACGATTTCTACAGGACCAATTTTCCTGGCTTTTAATTTGTTATAAGCGCCCACTGGAAAACGATCCTTTTTTAACATAGCATATACCCAATCACCGTCATTAAATTCAACATTTCTTCTCTTCAAGTTTGCAGATCGTTTGTATTTCTCATTTGACTTTTCCAATCGTTCTTGAACGATCCTATGACACTCTGTCAAACCTTCAACAAAATCAGCAGCTTTCTTAACTGTACTTGTTTCCTGGAGATTTGACCAGGCAACTTGTACTCGGCATCCAGTTCAACTCGGCATTAGAGAGTGACCGGCATCAGAGAGTGTCCGGCCTCAGAGAGTGACCGGCATCAGAGAGTGTCCGGCCTCAGAGAGTGACCGGCATCCAGGAGTACTCGGCGTAGTACTCGGCAACAAGAGTACTCGGCGTCTAGCAGAGCGTTCGGCTTCGACTGTCTAACATCCTGCACTTCCCAAACCTCAAACCACATCGTTCGGCATCAGAGCGTTCGGCGTACCTGGTTCGGCATACAGCGACCACTGTACTAGGGCTAGAGCGTTCGGCTATCCAGCCCACTTGGGAAGTCCAGCCCATATTCGCCTATAAATAGAGGGGCAGGGTCACAGTGAAAGGGATCCTTTTTTGGAGAGAAAACACCGGGGAGACTCTGCCATTTTCAAGACTCATCTTCTCTACTTAACAACTTCACTCAAGCATTTTGATTCACGAACTGTATTTGTAATCAACTATAAAGGAAATCAATAAAGTTGAACAAAGTGGACGTAGGCAATTACGCTGAACCACTATAAATTTGGTGTTCTTACTTTCTGCATTTAATTTAGCATTGTCTTCTCTGTTTAATTTACTTTCATCACTTATATCTCTACACAATCTTTCTGAACGAGGTTAGTGACCAATTTTGGTGCTAACACTTTGGTGCTTTCACTGAGAGTCGAATTCTCAGACCTCAGGGATCTGCTTTGAAGCTACTGGATTGAACAAATCCCCCAAGGAAGATCCGACTCACTGATAGGACATCCGTTTATTCTACTCAGAGTTCATACCAATAGCTCTACAATGGCAAGACCACGTACCAGGTCAGCTTCTCATAATGCGGATGCCCACGAAACTGCTAGTGTGCAACAAGCAGGACCTAGCAATCAACCAGCGATTCCGAATACAGGAGCTGCCACTCAGGACCAAACTCCAGTTGTCACCAGAATAGAGTTCAACGATTTGATGAGAGAGCTCAGGGAAAGTAGGAGACAACTAGGAGAGCAGATGCAAGCCAATGCCAACCTGATGGCACAACTTACTCAACAGCAGCAACAGAATGCTGGGGGCAATCCCGCTGCTTACTCCTCATCTGACAGCTCTACTTCCTCTGATGAACCTCCCAGGCATAGACGCCGTAAGACTGATGCTGCGCGAGAAGATGCTGCTATTCGAACAGTTGGAGACCGCGACCAAGCAAGAGCTGGAAGCTTCAGGACCGGAATACAGATGGAAGATAGAGGCCCAGATCATCAAAATGCTAACGATGTCGAACCTCAAGACGCACGATTGGAAGATCGCCAAGAGAGGAGGCATCAGCATGGACAGGCACGTAGAACAGACTCCAACCTTCCGCCTTCCATACAGACACCCGATCTGACAGCCATGATCAGGCAACTGATGAAAGAGAATCAGGGCTTATCAAATGATGACTGGGGAGTATCAAGAAGTCATACTCCGTTCACGGATGTTGTGTTGCAAGCGGTGTACCCCAGGAAGTTTAGTATGCCTACTATTCCTGCATATGAAGGAAAGACTGACCCTAGACAACATGTCATGAGGTATGAATGGATGATGGATTCAGCCAGAGCGAATGATGCCACCAAGTGTAGGTGCTTTCCGATTACTCTATCTGGGATCGCTACTATGTGGTTCACCCGACTTCCTCCGCGATCCGTATCAAATTTCGAGGAGTTGGCAAAGAAGTTTATTGAGTAGTTCAGGATACACACTACGCGCCCAAAGGACGTAATGTCTCTGTCAAGTGTAATCCAAAATCCTAGGGAATCGTTGAAGGAATATTTGCAAAGATTCCACGTAGCAGCGACTGAAGTCAGTAATCCCAATGACCACGCAATTCTGATGGCTGTAATGAGAGGTATGGATCCAGACTCTAAGTTTGGAGACTGGCTGGTAGGAAAACCTCTAGCTACGCTAGAGCGTTTCTACTCTAAGACACACCAGTTCATAAGAAGAGAGGAAGCTAGGTGGGTACGACGAGATAAGGCGCCAGGGCCTGTCCAAGAGTCAATAAAGAGCAACGTCGCTGTGAAGCAATCTGGAGACAGCTCGGGAAAGGTCCAAGTCAATGTCCAGAACAAGCCTGGGCAACCCAAGGAGTCCGGAGGAAGGAGTCAAGGGAAAAGAAAAGAAGCAGGAAAGTGGAAGTCGAGAATTCCAAGTTACAGCGAGTACACTCCGCTAAACGCCCCACTTGAAAACATTTACCTATCCACCTGCAATACTTTTCAGTACAGAAAACCACGTCCAAAAGAATCAACCGAAGAATAGAAGCGGACCGGGAAATATTGTCGCTTCCATGAGACTTATGGACACAATACAGAAAAATGTAGACACTTGCACGACGCTATCGAGAAGTTGATCAGGCAGAAGAAATTGCAAGAATTTGTGAAGGATCCACAAGAAGGAGGACAGGGAACGTCCAACCCAGGTCGTGCACCAGCTCCACGTCATCTCGAGGAGCCTGCCCGGACCGTTGGTAGACTGGTCATAAATACAATTATCGGCGGGCCTCACCCCGCGGATAAGAATTGGCAGGAGATGGAGCGATATGCAAGTTCCTTGAAGCATGCAGATTTTGAGTGTTGTTCGAACGTGGAGGATGGAGCCCCTGCTAAGCAGCAGCGCATAATGACAGACGATATTATGTTCAGAAGTAGAGACGCTGATCAGGTAGAGGCTCCGACCATCTACCCCATGGTCATATCTGCAACGATCGGACCAGCATATGTAAAAAGAATTCTGATTGATTCTGGAAGTTCAGTCAACATCATCTTCAAGAAGGCTACGATCAAATGAAGCTAGAAACAAAAGACTTGAAACCATCCAAAGCTCGTATTCACGGCTTTAACGGCGCTTCAACTGATGCAGTGGGATATGTCGAGTTACCAGTTGAACTGGGACAAGGCAAGCGTCGGAGAGTGCGAATTCTACCCTTTGTAGTTTTGGATGTGGACTCTCCGTATAACGTTTTCTTGGGTCGGCCGGCCCTGGCAGAGTTTAGGGCAGCGTTAGCCCCGTGGTGTTTAACTTTGAAGTTCCCGACTGACAAAGGAGTAGGCATTGTTCACGGCGACCAAGCAGCTGGTCGTTCCTGTTATGTGGCTGAGCTCCGAGAGGCCCACCGGAGGGAGAAGGGAAATGTTGCGGACAATCCCGTCCGCATCCTCAATGCGGATAATTGACAAATAGTGCCCGAGCCCTGGCTCGGGCATAGTTCTCGGATCTATGGAGATATAGATCCGAGAGACGACGATGAGAAACCCAGGGAAGAGAAGGCGGCACCGGCTGAATTAACAATTGACATTTCAGTTAGCCGTGACGACCCTTCGCGAATACTGAAGATCGGATCACAGCTAGGCCCCGCAATGACTGAAGACCTTAGCGACTTCCTCTAGGCGAACCTTGATGTTTTCGCCTGGACGCATTCTGATATGTGTGGGATTTCTCCCGCCATCACGAGTAATATGTTGAACATAGACCCGAAATACATCCCAGTCAAGCAAAAAAGGAGAGGAATGGATCCGGAGAGATCCGCCGCTCTTGGAGAGGAGGTGGACAAACTCAAAGCGAATGGGTTCGTCCGCGATGCCCTCTACCCTGAATGGGTATCCAACCCCGTGCTAGTAAAGAAGGCGAATGGGAAATGGAGGACTTGCGTAGATTATTCCGACTTGAACAAAGCATGCCCTAAGGACAGTTTCCCGTTGTCTAGGATCGATCAGTTGGTCGATTCCACCGCAGGACACGAGTTACTGTCATTCATGGATGCGTACTCAGGATACAACCAAATCCCAATGCATATTCTGGACCAAGAACACACTAGCTTCGTTACAAATGTCGGACTGTATTGCTATGTAGTGATGCCCTTTGGATTGAAGAATGCTGGAGCAACTTACCAACGTCTGGTGAATCGAATGTTCAAGGACCAGTTGGGTAAAACCATGGAAGTCTATGTGGATGACATGCTCGTGAAGTCACGACGGTCAAACGACCACATTCAAGACTTGGCTGAAATGTTCGACATACTAAGGTTTTATGGCATGAAGATCAACCCGTTGAAGTGTTCTTTCGGCGTTGCATCAGGGAAGTTTTTGTGATTCATCATCAACGCTAGGGGAATCGAGGCCAACCCAGAAAAGATCCAAGCTATTCGAGATGTACAAGCGCCCAGGACTATAAAGCAGGTACAGAGCTTGAACGGAAAAGTAGCTGCGCTGAGTCGATTTATATCCAAGGCAACTGACAAGTGCATCCCGTTCTTTGACATAATAAAGAAAGGAAAGAGAAATTTTGAATGGACGTCTAGCTGTGAGGAAGCATTCCGGAATCTGGTGAGGCATCTGGAGAGCCCACCAATGCTATCAAAACCAGTTGACCATGAGATGTTGTACGTATACTTGGCTGTATCCCCACATGCGATAAGTGCGGCTTTGGTTCGAGAGGAGGATCGAGTCCAAAAGCCGGTGTATTATGTTAGCAAACGTTTAACAGGGGCCGAGAGGAATTACCCTAAAATAGAGAAATTGGCTTATTGCTTGGTGATTGCATCACGAAAGCTTCGCACGTACTTTCAAGCACATTCAATCGGTGTTTATTCCGATCAACCCCTGAGGCAGGTACTCCAACGGCCGGAAACTTCTGGAAGATTGCTAAGATGGAACATCGAGTTGAGCCAATTCGATATCGCGTACTTACCACGGAGAGCCATCCGAGGGCAAGCGTTAGCAGACTTCATCGCTGAATTTACCATACCCATCAAACCGGACGATCATGACATCATTCCCCCCGTTCGATGGAAATTATACACTGACGGTGCATCAAACGACCGTTGCTCCGACGCGGGCGTAGTTCTTGTAACTCCGAAAAACCGATCGATCTGTTATGCCCTGAAGCTCGATTTCCCGGCTACAAATAACGAAGCCGAATATGAAGCACTGATCGCTGGCTTGAAGCTCATCAGGGAACTCGAGATCGAATCAGTCGAAATCTTTTATGACTCGTAGTTGGTGGTTTACCAAGTACGGGGAGACTACCAAGCAAAGGGACGAAAGCTTGCTCCGTACCTCATTCAGGTCCAAGAACTACTATCAAATCTTGAGCGTTATGACATCTCACATATCCCGCGCGAGCAGAACAAAGAAGCCGACTTATTGGCTAAGTTCGCGAGTACCGACGATGCGCAACAAATGGGATTGTATCCCGTCGAAGTCTTGCATGCCCCGAGCATAGACGAAATGAAAGTCGATCCCGTGTTGGGAACAGAAATCGAGAAGGAATCGTGGATAACCCCATTCAAACTGTACCTGACGACCGGGGCCTTACCAGGAAAAAGAAGCAAAAGACGGCAGGTCCTTCGAAAGGCCGTGCGATACATAATGCAGGATGGATCAATGTATCGAAAAGGATTCTCAGTCCCGTTATTACGATGCATCGCTCATGATGAGACAAAGCGAGTCTTGAGAGAGGTTCACGAAGGGGAATGCGGCGACCATACTGGGGGGCAAACGCTAGCAAATAAGATCCTCCGCTATGGATATTACTAGCCCACCGAAAACCGGGATGCCGCGGACTACGCAAGAAAATGCGACAAGTGTCAAAGATATGCAAAAATCCCGAGGGCTCCATCAACGGAACTCACACAAATGATCAGTCCCTGGCCATTTGCGATCTGGGGAATCGACATAATCGGCTCTTTGCCTCTATCCAAAGGTGGTGCGAAATACGCAATAGTTGTAGTCGACTATTTCACGAAATGGGCTGAGGTAGAACCTTTTGGCCACTATCACCTCTAAGAAGGTCATTAACTTCGTTGTACGAAACATTATATGCCGCTTTGGCCTTCCACGCACCATCATTACAGACAACAGAATGCAATTTGAAAGTAGAGAGTTCAAAGAGTTCTGTTTAAAGTACGGCATCGAGAAAAAGTTCGCCGCCGTTGCACACCCAAAAGCTAACGGACAAGTCGAGGCCGTTAACAAAATAATCAAGTCCATACTGAAGAAGCGTCTGGAGAAGGTTGGGGGCAAGTGGGTAGATGAACTCCCGACAGCATTATGGGCGTATAGAACTACCCACAAGTCCGCGACCGGCCACACTCCATTCGCCTTGGCATACGGCTCTGAAGTCGTTATACCCGTGGAACTTGAAGTTCCATCGCACCGATTGACATACTATGATCCCAAGACGAACCAAAACCTCTTGCTGGAATCACTGGACTGCATCGACGAAAAGCGTGAAGAAGCTGAATTAAGGGCGGCGGCGCACAGACATCGAATCAAGCGTTACTACGACGGCAGAGTCCGCCCAAGAATCTTTGATGTGGGTGATCTCGTTCTGAAACGAGTCTTCCCGGTACCATCACACATGAATCCAAGTTGGGAAGGTCCATACGCCATTGAACGGAAGCTTGGAGAAGGAACATTCAAGCTAGCGACCATTGATGGCGCGACACTCCTCCGAGCATGGAACAGTGAACATTTGCGGCACTATTACATTTAGCATGTTTTCCTTTCTTGTTGTAGGCATTGTTATTTCCTGCATGTTTCCATTCAATAATGACTTAGTTTCCTTTTAAAGTTGTAATCAAGCAATTTAGTTGATTTTCATTAATAAAGGCTTGAAGCCATATTTTCTATGAAGTTTCTATATCTTTTAATTGGATGATAAATTACATTATCCTGCACGACATACAGACTCGTACGAACGATTCCAAATCTCCGAATCCCCAGAGCGCGGATCAGAGTACTCTAAGTCCCCAGAGCGCGGATTAGAGTATAAACGATTTCAAATCTCCGAATCCCCAGAGTGCGGAGCGGAGTACTCTAAGTCCCCAGAGCGCGGACTAGAGTATAAACGAATACGAATCTCTGAATCCCCAGAGTGTGGAGTGGAGTACTCTAAGTCCCCAGAATGCGGACTAGAGTATAAACGATTTCAAATCTCCGAATCCCCAAAGTGCGGAGCGGAGTACTCTAAGTCCCCAGAGCGTGGACTAGAGTATAAACGATTTCAAATCTCCGAATCCCCAAAGTGCGGAGCGGAGTAGTCTAAGTCCCCAGAGCGCGGACTAGAGTATAAACGATTTCAAATCTCTGAATCCCCAGAGTGCGGAGCGGAGTACTCTAAGTCCCCAGAGCGCGGACTAGAGTATAAACGAATACGAATCTCCGAATCCCCAGAGTGCGGAGCGGAGTACTCTAAGTCCCCAGAGCGCGGACTAGAGTATAAACGATTTCATATCTCTGAATCCCCAGAGTGCGGAACGGAGTACTCTAAGTCCCCAGAGCGCGGACTAGAGTATGAACAATCTCTTAGTCCCCGGAGCACAGTGTCAGCAAACCAAATAAAGACAAGAGAATCATTCAAACAAAAAGAAACTAAAATTTTATTCGATAAGTCCAAAATGGGGATACACGATCACTCCTACAAAATTCAGACCTATACAAACTGCAAGTTGTGGAAGATAAAAGCAATTACAAGACTTAAGCAAAAAACTCGTTGAACGAGTGTATCGATTATTTCTTCGACTTCTTCTTTTTGTCTTCCTTCGTTGTTTCCGACGACTCCTCTCCCTCACGCTTTTTCTTGGACTTTTTGCTTGCTAGAGAAACGGAGTCGGGAGTAGGTGACGGAACATCTAGTGGTTTGGACCTGCCCGGGAGAATGATTTTCAAAGGTCTGTTCCGCGGGTCAGTGAGTTCCAGTATTTTAGACTCAACTTTGACTTTGACTTTTTTCTTCTCCTCGTCGGCAAGACGGTCCTTCATGCTCATCTCTGAAGTATGCTCAGAGGCGCCGATGATTTCAATTTCATCGCTTCCTTCGGCAGGAGACGAAGTATCAACTTTGTCATCATCTAGCGCCCCGATCACTTGAGCGTCTGGACCGGGAGTTACTCCTGTGTGAGCAACGTCGCTTGTTTTCTCTGCTTCCTCCTTGGTGTCATCGCTCCTCGGAGTTGGCTCGGCGTCAGAGCAACCTGCACGAAAACATAAGGAATGAGCATTAGAACGAGTAGCCGCTGCTGAAAAATGACGGGATCTCTTCAATTTCTAGAGAAAGAAGAATTTCCTACCAGGGTCCGGTTGGCTATCGGTGGCACGAGGGGTTTCACCCTCCAGGATAGGTGACAGCACATGAACACCAAGCCCGGGAATTTCGGGATCATAACTAGCATGCTGCTCGAATGGATCAAGTGTTGGCCGACCGGCCGATTGAGCAGCGTAAGGAGCGGCAATGTGAGGAGTAGTAGCATCGGCCCCAGACGGGCCAGCTTCATCATTCTTCTCTTTCGGAGGGGAAGAGCCTTTGCTATAAAGTGCCAATGCTGCGGATAAGTCCGATGGCTCATTCCCCCTTAGGAACTCCTTCACCAAGACATCCTCATCGACCTCGTTGGAGCCCGACTCGACCTTCTTGATCCTTATCAAAGTTTCCCACGCCTCAGCCAGGGATTCGAGGTAGCCGTCGCCCAGAAATGTTAAGTCGCGGTGCATAAGGACGCGGGCTCCATACTCGGCGATCAACAGGTCAAACATACTTTTGACCTCTTCCCTGCCGGCTTCTGCGGCCGCCTCGAGGCGAGAATCAATCTCTTCCACAGCCATTCTTTTGCCCTCTTCACGGGCCTCGTCCTTCATTTTCTCGACCCCGGCGAGTTCGTCATCGAGCTTTGTCTTCAGGAATCGGGTAGCAACAATCTCATCACAGTATCGCTGCGATTCTTCTTGAGCAGCTACTTTGTCTTCCTTCTCCTTGGAAAGTAATTCCTTCAGTTCCTTGACTTGAGTAGAAAGTGCGTCCCTCTCCTTTTGGACAGAGTCTTTTTCTAGGGCGAGGGCACCGCTGCGCTGGACTGCTTCGTCAAGCTCTTTTTTGTGAGCCGCCTCTAAACGAGTAACTGCCTCGGCAGTATTTTTTGCGCTTTGTTCAGCGGCTTCTAGCTTTGACTTATACGAAGCGAGCTCTTCGTCTTGGAGTTTGATGATTTTCTTATCGCTGTCAGCCTCCATATTCAAACGGTCAATCTCGTGTTGACGCTCAACAGATACTTCTGAGACCTTCTCCGCCAAGTGCACAAACGCGTCATGTTGAACATAGACGTCGTTATTGCAGGCAATGGCACTTTGCTTCACGTGCCCAGGAATGTTATGGATGGCTGGGTGGAATTTCAAGCCGTCAAAACAGATTTTCGGAAACTTGGCCTTAAGGTCGACCATTTTTTCCGCAACAGTTGGGTCCACTGCAGGAGTAGGAGGAGGAGGCTTTGAGAATTCCGTTCTTTTACGTTGCTCTCGAACTTGCCTCGTACTCGATGAACTGGAGTGTTGTTCTCGAGCAGCATCAGACTGATAACCCTTCTGCGAAGACTTCTCTTTATCCGGCTCAGTTGGAGGAGGAAGATCGCGGGACTGGGAAGATTGAGAATGTGCTTTCTTGCGGTGAGATGACTCGCGAGGACGATTGTCCCTATCTTCATAATCACCTCGGTCCCTGCGTCTGCCTGAACCGGAATCCCGTCCAAAGTGATGGAATATAGAAGACCCCTGAAGGCGATCAAGTCCGTGAGAGCGGCCCATATCACCTGCAAAGAATGAAGATAACAACGAGTTAAGGAGAATTCACGAGTTAAAAAGACTTGAAGTATATTATGGAATGCACATGTGCGTGTGCGTCCTAGTGTTCCCCCCGACGGACCCGTTCGTTTATCTTTGCTAATCGGAGTGTTGTCTCCTTGAGCCGGGAGTTAAACTCCTACATTGCCTCTAGCGGGCGAAGAGAATTTGAGAGCTTCAGGATCATCGAACCCGTAATTAAGTAAATCATCGGGGATGGACAGGTTGGACAGACCCCTCAGAGAACTTTCCAGATGCTGTGAGGAAGCCTCTTTCTCAGGCGGAATAAGTGTGACTTTTGAAGTGCCACCAACTTTCTCCTTCTGAACTTTATATTTTAACTTCTTCTTTCCCTTCGAAGGGGAGGACGACGTCTCGATGTCGTGAACTTCGACAGCCAGATTCTGAGCGGGGCCCGCATTCTCACCCTGAGTTTCAGGGGCATCATCCTCTTTGCGCTTGCCTTCTTCGTGCGTGTCGGGAGCGCGGCGCGATGACGATCCGTCAAGATTTTTCCCTTTACCGGACGGAGGTTTGGGAATGGTAACACCTTCTGGAAGGCTGATCCGACGACCAAGAGCCAGCAAGCCGAACCCCGATAGTGATTCATTTGAAATGATAACTCGGATGTCTCGATCCTCGGCAGTAAGAGCCCTAATGGCATCGACAGCCTCAGAATATCCTCGGCCTTCCGGGCGCGGGTTGATACCTGAAAAGATGAAAGGAAGAGTCAGGAAAAGCATGACTCCGATCAAATACGAATAGTTACTCGGCAAAGAGACTTACTGCCTTCAACCCATGTCCTAGCGAAACCAGAAGGGCAGCGCACATAGAACCATTCCTGTTTGTACAGGGCGAATTTGCTACAGGCCCCTGTCAAGATCTGGCATTTGTGGTATGGCTCGAGGAACATAAAAGAAGGACTGTCTTTCCATCTCTTGAACATGTAAATATATCTGATATCACCAGCGGTTGGAGGTCGGGAGAAGACAGCCATGAAAAGTAAGTAAGTCCGATATAGAAATACATGGCCATTCGGGTGCAGCTGCGACGGAGCTATGTCTATATACTGCAGTACATCCCGGAGAAATAAATTGAATGGAGGCACGTTGCCCATCCAACACATGAACTTGTTGCAGGTAGTGTACCCGACTGGGGGCAAATGAGGGCGATCGTGTCTCGAAGGAATTAACACGTCGGCAAAAGGAATCCCATGAATGGAGCATATCCGTCGAAGAGCAGCTTCGTTGATCTTCGAGGCTTGAGAATCGATCGGATTGTCTAGTAAGATGGTTGCCTCCAGAGCATCAGGCGCCAAGTTATGAGCAGGAGAAGTCAATGGGTTAGAAGTATCAGCAGCTCCTTGCCTTGATGACGGCCCAGGCCTGTCGGATATAGTAGCAGAGCTAGATTTTCTCGACATCCCAAATAAATAACGAACCTGGCTAAGTGCTTGAGAAAACTATACTTAAAAAACGTTGAACGTTAGAATTAGCAACACGAGTTTTCCCCCCACGTGGTGTGTGAACTAGTGCAAGCAATTGTGTACAAGCAATAAGATTTCAAGGATATAAAAATGAGTTTCGAATCGTGGCCATCGAAGACCGTCATCGTTGACCGTCTCGAAGAGCCCGCCTGGTAGTGATTACAGTTCCAGATTCAGAAGACATATGATTTCTAAAGTAACCGGCCTAAGTGTAGTTTGACATTTATACTGTTCGGCATTTAAGTAGTGATCGACAATTGTATTGTTCGTCCTAAGTATAGGTCAGCAGGCATTCCGTTCGGCATTCAAGATTGTTCGGCCTAAGTATAATGTTCGGCTGTGTTTTGCTCGGCCTAAGGAATGTTCGGCTAAGTCTATGTTCGGCTAAAGGCCTCGTTCGGTTAAGTCATCGTCCAGTTAAAAGTTCTATTCGGCATGTGTGTGTTCGTTCGGCATGTCTAAGTTCTGTTCGGCAGGTATGTAACTGTTCGGCATGATAGTTGTTCGGCAATTATGTTGTTCGGTCTAGATGCTATTCGGCATATATGTCTATTCGGCATAAGGGTAGCGTTCGGCCTTAGTTCGTTCGGCTAAAGTAGCGCTCCGCCCTCGATCATAACTCCGCCCTGCTCTTTCTCCATTTACGCCGAACGACAGAGACAGATCGCCCGGCGAAGGTTACGCCGTTCGACATCCCATCTTCCTTTTTCTTCCAATCTTGATCAGCACAAAGGGGCTAGGTCTAACTACCAGGCACCATTCGGCGACTCCGAACGTGCGAACCACTTCTACTAGCCACACATTGTACAACCATAGAAATACCCCGTTCCCATGTGATGAACCTAAAGTTGAAGTAATGTAATCGTGGAGGGAATGATACCTAGTTCGACGATCGAAGTTGAGGAAGGATCAACTAGACTTTATATCTGATAGGGTGGCAAGAATTGCAAGTCTCTGGGAATGATAGAAGAGAAAGCGTAAAGGGAAAATGGTGGAAGGGCGCCTGGTTAAATAGAGGGAGGTAGAAGTCGAAAAGGCCATGACCGGTAGAACCGGTCAAGGTCATAGCGTTCGGCCTCGGCGCATAACGGTTCGGCACTGAAGCATCACTCGGCAAGGAAGCACCGTTCGAACGCGAATGTCTCGTTCGGCATTTGGAACACGTCCGGCACACATCGGTCCCACAAAAGGGGCGTCTCCGTTCGAGGTTAGCCAAGGGTTTAAGACGTGACGAAAAGGTTGCACGGTTCAAAGCGTACCACGTTCGGCCACACGATACACTTTGGGGGGCAAGTGTTTCCTGGAGATTTGACCAGGCAACTAGTACTCGGCATCCAGTTCAACTCGGCATCAGAGAGTGACTGGCATCAGAGAGTGTCCGGCCTCAGAGAGTGACCGGCATCAGAGAGTGTCCGGCCTCAGAGAGTGACCGGCATCCAGGAGTACTCGGCGTAGTACTCGGCAACAAGAGTACTCGGCGTCTAGCAGAGCGTTCGGCTTCGACTATCTAACATCCTGCACTTCCCAAACCTCAAACCACATCGTTCGGCATCAGAGCGTTCGGTGTACCTGGTTCGGCATACAGCGACCACTGTACTGGGGCTAGAGCGTTCGGCTATCCAGCCCACTTGGGAAGTCCAGCCCATATTCGCCTATAAATAGAGGGGCAGGGTCACAGTGAAAGGGATCCTTTTTTGGAGAGAAAACACCGGGGAGACTCTGCCATTTTCAAGACTCATCTTCTCTACTTAACAACTTCACTCAAGCATTTTGATTCACGAATTGTATTTGTAATCAACTATAAAGGAAATCAATAAAGTTGAACAAAGTGGACGTAGGCAATTACGCTGAACCACTATAAATTTGGTGTTCTTACTTTCTGCATTTAATTTAGCATTGTCTTATCTGTTTAATTTACTTTCATCACGTATATCTCTACACAATCTTTCTGAACGAGGTTAGTGACCAATTTTGGTGCTAACAGTACTCTTCGAATGTGGTATTACCGTTAAGTCCAATGGTCCCTTTGGCAAATTAGAATATACAATCTGAAATGCACTGAATCATGTACTCCGGTTCACAGCATGATTATGGGCAAACTCCGCTTGGCACAACTTCACATCCCAACTCTTCAGATTGTCTTGCACCAGACATATCAACAAATTTCCCAATGATCTGTTCACAACCTCGGTCTGTCCGTCCGTTTGCGGATGATAAGCGCTACTAAACTTCAATTTTGTTCCCACCATCTTCCACAAACTTAGCCAAAAATGACTTAGAAAACGAGTATCCCTGTCCGACACAATAGATTCTGGCAATCCATGAAGTCGATATATTTCCCTGAAAAACAACTGAGCAACATGAACAGCATCCGCCGTCTTCTTACAAGCAATAAAATGTGCCATTTTCGAAAATCGGTCAACTACCACATAAATGGAATCATTACCACGCTGTGTTCTCGGCAATCCCAACACAAAGTCCATACTCACATCAACCCAAGGCTTAGTTGGTACAGGTATAGGCATATATAAACTAGCATTAGTCGCAGTTCCTTTCGAAACCTGACAGATATGACATCGTTCCACAACCCTCTTCACTTCTTTCCTCATCGATGGCCAAAAGTAAGATTGCGAAATCAACTGTAATGTACGGTCTCTCCCAACATGCCCTTCTTCATGTAGCTCTTTTACAATCTTCATTCTCAAACTACAATCAAGTATGCACAATCGATTTCCTTTGAACAGAAAACCATCTACCATCAAAAACTCATCCGTCTCTCCCTCCTTGACTTTATCAACAAACTTCGCAAAGTAAGGATCATCGACAAATAATTCCAGTAACACATCAAACCCTGTTACCTCAACTTTCAGTGTTGTCAACAAATGATTCCTCATACTCAAAGCATCAGCCACACGATTCGTCACCCCCGATTTGTGTTTCACAACATAAGTAAACTGTTGCAGATATGCAATCCACGATGCATGTCTCGCTGAAATCTTGTCCTGTCCTTGTAAATGCTTCAATGCCTCATGATCAGTATACAGAACAAACTCTTTCTAAAATAGATAATGTCTCCAGTGTTTGATAGCTTGCACAACAGCATAGAATTCCACATCATATGTACTGTATCTCATCTTCGCTCCTGATAACTTCTCACTGAAATATGCAATCGGGCGTCCCCTCTGACTCAACACCACTCCAATTCCAACCTTTGATGCGTCAGTATGTAATTCAAACAACAACTGAAAATCAGGTAATGCTAGAATTGGTGCAGTCGTCAGCAATTCCTTGATCTCCCCAAAAGCAACCCTTGCTTCCTCCGACCATGTAAATTGCTTGCCCTTCATACAATCTGTAACAGGCGCCATCACACTACTAAAGTGTGGAATGAACCTTCGATAGAATGAAGCCAACCCGTGAAAACTACGAACTTCCATTATCGTCTTGGGCTGCGGCCAATCTCTAATCGCTTCGACTTTACTTTGGTCAACTTGTATTCCTCCATCCGATACATATACCCCAGAAATAAAACACTATGCGTCATGAACACGCATTTCTTCGTTGCAGCATAAAATTGTTCTTGTCGCAGTACCATTAACACTTCTCTCAGATGATTCAAATGTTCCTCTGGACTCCCACTGTAAATCAGAATATCATCGAAATACACCACCACAAACTTCCCAATGAACGGTCTAAAAATCTGATTCATCACCCTCATGAAAGTACTTGGTGCATTTGATAAGCCAAATGGCATAACCAACTATTCGTATAGACCCTCCCTGGTTTTAAAAGCAGTCTTCCACTCATCTCCTGGTCTGATACGAATTTGATGATATCCGCTTTTCAAATCAATCTTCGAAAAGACAGTAGCTCCGCTTATTTGATCTAATACATCATCCAACCTCGGCATTGGAAATCTATATCTCACAGTAATCTTATTCAATGCTCGACTGTCAGTGCACATCCTCCACGTTCCATCCTTTTTGGGTACCAATAAAGCTGGTACAGCACAAGGACTTAAACTCTCCTGCACACGCCCATGTTCAAGCAATTCCTCTACCTGCCTCCGCAACTCTTCATGTTCCTTCGGACTCATTCGATAATGTGGTCTGTGTGGCAATACAGCACCTGGAACAAGATCTATCTGATGTTGTATATCCCTCAACGGTGGCAACTCCGTTGGTAACTCCTCCGGAAATATATCGTCAAACTCTTTCAATACCGGTTTTACTTCTTCTCGAATTTCAACCTCTTCACTGCTCTCTCGCCCAATCAACAAAAACACTTCAGGCTCCTCCTCTACTTCCTTCACAAACTCCTTCAGAGATAACAAAATTTTAAGCTCTTCAATCTCCTTCAACTTATTTTCCTCCTGTTGTCGCTTCTTTGGAACTAGAGTAATCTTTGTGCCTTCAAACATGAAACTGTAACTATTGGATCGCCCATCATGTTGCACCGCCCTATCATACTGCCACGGCCTCCCTAGCAACAAATGACAAACGCCCATATCTACCACATCGCACCAGATTTCATCTTTATATTTCTTCCCAATTGAAAACTTCACACAAGCCCTTCGTCCAACCTTCACCTCCCCGCCTTTCCTTAGCCAAGCTAACTTGTACGGTTTCAGATGTTTCTCAGTCTTCAACGCCAACTTCCTCACAGCTTCGAAAGAAATTATATTATCACAGCTTCCAGCATCAATAACAAATTTGCAAACTTTCCCCAGAATGGTACATGTTGACTGAAAAATATTGCTCCTTAACCAACTACAATCCTCCTCTTGCTTTGGCGTTAAACAGGACCTCTTCATCATTAGATTGTAACCTTCGTCTCCCAACACTTCTTCTTCCTCCTCATCAGGTGGTGAATTGGAACATTCAGCTTCTTCATCTTCATCCTCAACCTCCGCTATCATAGCTCTCTTCTTCGGCTTCGGACATTCGCTACTTTTGTGGCCCATTTCTTGGCAATTATAACACTTGAAACCATTATTGACTTTCGCCTTCCCAACCTCATTCACAACTGGTTTTGCAACAGCTTTTGAAACATTAGAACTTCCACTAACACCCTTCACTTGACTGTTAGAATTTGTAAACACACCACCTCCTCGTCTTCCTTTTTTCTCCCAAGCCAACGCTTTCTGATGTGCTTCCGCTACAGATCTGGGATCAAACATGTTAACCATATCCTGAATCTGTAATCGCAATCCTCCAATGAATCTAGATGTCAGCTACTCTTCCGTTTCCATAATATCATTCCTCGCAATGAGCTGATAAAACTCATCTGCGTAATCATTAACAGTCTTTGTGCCCTGCCTCAAGTTCCGCAAACGTTGATACATCAGAGTTTGATAATTGTAAGGTAAGAACGTTGCCTTCATCAATTTCTTCATCTTCTCCCATGATTCAACCTTTGACTTTCCCATTCGTTCACGTGTAAGTTTGGTTTGCTGCCACCATGTCAAAGCTCTACCCCTCAACCTCGTAGCAACCAACTTCACTCTACGATGTTCTGGAACTTCTTTGAAGTCAAAAATCTCTTCAACATTAGCCACCCAGTCTAGAAACTCCTCCGCTTGCATACCACCTTTGAATTCAGGAATTTCAATCTTCATCCCGGACTCCCACTTGTGATCATAGTCAGAGTGATTTCTTCCTTGTCCTCGTCCTTGTCTTCGAACACTACCACCATCATACTCCTCTTCAAAATCAGATGTATATCGTTGTCTATCTCATCCACCCACATCTCTACTACCATCACGTCTACCACCATCATCCCTTCTATCTACATTCCTCCGTTCATGATCATCCACGTTCCTCCCACGCCTTTGATCATTGTCAATACTTCTTTCTCGATTGGATTGTGGTGAGACTCTACTTCCCCCATGGTTAGATTCAGGTGAAACCCTTCTCCGATTTTGATTCATTTCTAACATCATCTTCTCTAACCGACCAATTCCTTCGTTAAGCTTTTCACTAAAGTTTTCATTGATTCTTTGCTCCATCTCATCAGCTTCTTCTCTTCGATACAAAGCTTCTACGTTTTGGTGACGATTAGCTCTTCTTGGCGGCATTCTTGAAAACTTCACAAAACTCTTCAACACTTCAAAATTCAAACACCTTTCGGACTTTGATCCAAAATGAAATGGATCGAAAACTCCCACTTTGTTGCTACTTCGCGATGAACACGATGAACACAACTTCTCCAAATGAGGCAAATTTGATCTCCCACTCTTCTACTTAGCTCGGTTTCTTATTTCAAGCTCGGCTATCACTCCAAACTTCAAATTCTCGGCTCCAAGACTCGATTTAGCTATGATTGGCTAAAACAAGCTCTGATACCAAAAACTGACGCAGCGGATTAAACAAAACAATGTAGATCGATGAAAGTAGCAATCGGTGAGTTGAGAAATACTGAAATGCCCAAATTCGTTGATCCGAAGATACCGAATTCTAGCTATCTCTGACACGTTGATCGCGCACAATACCGTGAGGAGAGATCTTCAATTCTTCAAGCGTTGATCAAGCGCACTTGATTCCGCGAATCGGCTTCTGCAATCGTTGAATAGAGCGCACTCGATTATCCGAAAGAGGAGATAGGAGATTACACTCAACTACCAATTTAAATTGAGAGCACAAAGCTAACAAAGAGAATTTTATTTCAAATCAACTAAACTATTACAAATGGCACCACTGGCCTATTTATAGAAATTACAAAACAAACAAAATTCTGTATAACTCCTAAGTCGGTTCCGACTTATCACAACACTCTCCGACTTACTACTCATCCAAAGCATACGACTTACGAGTTACAATACCGAAATACAATTCTACGACCTACGACTTAAGTACATGGCGATATACGACTTAAAGAAATACAACATAATACCATACAACGACTCAACACTTAAGTCGTAGACGACTTAACGACTCATCATAGCTCGGCGACGACTTATCCTCAGCAGCGACTTAAGAAACCAGATGACATAACAAATCAGCGACTTACGACTTAATACTCAATTTGCTTCCGACTAAACCCTTCACGACTTTAGCACACCAGACGACTCATCTTAAGTCGTAACTCAGCAGCGACCCATCCCTTCTCTTAAGTCGTAGACGACTTATCTCTCGTGTGTTCTCAACTTGTGTTGCTCCGCCTGGATCCGTCCTTTTAAGTCGTGGACGACTTATGCCTTCCGCTTCAATAAATCATGGTTGGCTTTCCTCCTTGCCCCAGTTAAGTCGGTCACGACTTATGTCCTCCATCATGCTAAGTCGGTCATGATTTAAATCTCCCCTTATGTTAAGTCGGTCACTACTTATGTCCTCCATCATGCTAAGTCGGTCACGATTTAAATCTCCCCTCATGTTAAGTCGGTCACGACTTATAGTTTCGCTAGGTCGGTCACGACTTATATTTTCAGTTCTATTAACTCGGTCACGACTTAGGACTTTCTCACGAACTTCTTTGATAGCTTCCTCGGTGATAGGTCGTAAACGACCTATCGTTTCCAAACGACTTAAGCTTTTACTAGGTCGGTCACGACCTAGTACTTGACCTGCATCAGGTTGCCACAGAGCAGGAAAACTCTTCCATTTCTGCCATAGAAACAGAAAGCAGTAGCAAAAGGGAGTAGTAGGTGGAGCTGCAAGAATCACGATAGAAGGAAATGCAAGCACTCCACCAACTGCAAAGCAGCCGGCCGTAAACTTGGATCTCTCTGACTCTGAAGATGGGAACAACTTGACGATGACGAGTTCAAAGAGAACACTAAATTACTAAATATCAACAGAGGGTTCCAAACTGCCCCTGTACGACCAACCACAAGCCAATGGAACTTCGAGGGAGTGGCTCTCCCAAAGATAGGAGAGCCTAGGCTTCTGCCCACTAACCAAGACCGTTTGCAAAATCAAACACTCAGTACAGTCACTGACGGCCAACCCATGGATTACCAGACATTTGAGGCATATATCATGGACATGGTCAAGCACCTAATATACGAAAGTAAGAATAGGAGAGATGATGAATGGGGATCTGCCCCAAGCCGGAGTCCCTTCACTGATGACATTCTAAATGAACGGTATCCTAAAAAGTTCACTATGCCAACTATCCCATCCTACAATGGAATTAGGAACCCGAAACTTCACTTGTATAAGTATAGTTGGTACATGGATAGAGCGAATTCTTTGAATGATGTTCGGTGTAGATGTTTTACAATTTTTTTGTAGGGAATCGCTTCCATGTGGTTCACCAGGATCCCACCTAAATCCATCTCCACTTTCAATGAATTAGCAACGAGGTTCCTTGATCAGTTAAGCTTCATACGGCATAGCCAAAAGACGCGATGTCTTTATCGGGCCTATTCTAGGGACACAAGGAATATTTGAAATCCTTCATGAGTCAATGTAACACCGCAGTCACTGAAGTAAGTAATCTAAATGAAGATATGGTCTTCATGGCTCTGGTCCACGCTATCCATCTCGACACTGAATTCGGGAAATCGATCAAAATAAAGCAACCTACCACTAGGAAGGACTTTAATCGAAAGGCAAGCTAGTACTTGAGATTGGAAGAAGCAAAAGAGCTAAAAGGAAGACCTGCTAACCTACAACCAAGCAGAATGGTATGGTGGCAAATCAAGATGCAAATACATCCGGTACTGCCGCAGGAAATGAGGGAAAGGACAAGAATCAGAAAAGAAAAAATCAGAGTTCCAACAAGCGAAATGGAAGTAGCAAGTGACTTAAAGGCTTCAGGCCCAAAGACTACACCTCGCTCAATGATACTCCAGAGAACATCTACCTAGCGAGACAAGAGATGGAGGAGTACAAGAAGCTGCCTAAAATGGAAGCGACTGAACAACAAAAGTGCTTCAGAAAGTACTGCTATTTCCATGAAACACATGGTCACAAAGCGAATGAGTGCCGTTAATTGAAGAACCAGATTGAAGAACTGATTCGGGAAAACAAGCTTCAACAATATCCGAGGAAGCCGCAAAATCCTGACCAGCCTGCAGCACTCCAAGCTCCCGGAGATTGGGGAAACCAAACTAAAACCAGCAAAGAGGGATCCAGATGGACAAACCAGAAACTTATTATCGAAACAAAATCTAAAGGACCTCATCCTGCACAGAAGAGTTGGGGAGAAATGGAGCGAAATGCGAGCTCACTAAGACATGCTTCGAAAGATTCATGCTTTGTGATTGCAGACGAAACTCCTGCCAAGCAGCAGAAGAAACTGAACGATGACATATTGTCCCGGAATCAAGACAATGAAGGGATAGAATCTCCAACCCTTGACCCGTTGGTCATGATAGTAGGAATCGGACTAGCCGTGGTCCGACGAGTATTGATGGACAGCGACAGTTCTGTGAATATCCCTTTCAAACACATGTTCGACCAGATGAAGATCAGTATGAAAGACGTATCTGCTTGCTGAACGAAGATTCATGGATTTACCGGTGAACCTAAATAGCCCGTCGGAATAATCGATTTACCTATAGAACTCGAAGAAGGTGACCAAAGAGTTGTCCATATCCAAACTTTTGTGATTATAGATGAAATATCCGCTTAAATGCTTTCTTGGGTTGGCCCGGTTTGGTAGATTTAGGATTGCTTTAGCTAAATGGTGTCTAACCATGAAATTTCCGATACAGGATGGAGTTGGGATGATCAAAGGAGACCAAAGTGCCGCTAGAGAGTGCTACATCGTAGAACTACATGAGTCTAGAAGAAAAGAAAAGTGGAAGAATGTGGGGAGAACTCTCCACATTCGTAAACCAACCGAATAGCAACTACAGAGCCACTTGTGGCTTGGGGACTATAACCGATTCGATAAGGCTTTGGACCCTAGAAAGAAGAGTTCAGGGGAGAAATGGGAAGCACCGATAGAATTGACGGTGTCTATTCCAGTCGATATGAACGATCCAACACGGGTCCTGAAGATTGGATCACATCTTGGGAACAAGATGGGATTAGAACTCATCAAATTCCTTCGCACCAACTTGGATGTATTCACATGGACTCATTTCGATATGTGCAGGGTTTCACTAGAGATTTCATGCCATGCACTTAATATTGATCCCAAGTATACACCAGTGAAGTAGATGAGACACAGCCTAGGACCTGAACGATCCAAAGCGCTGAGAGAAGAAGTAGATAAGCTAATGGCGAAAGGTTTTATCCATGATGCAACATACCCCGAATGGTATCCAACCCGGTCTTAGTCAAGAAGTCCAACGGAAAGTGGCGAACCTGTATTGACTATTCAAACCTAAACAAAGCATGTCCAAAAGACAGCTTTCCTCTGCCTAGAATCGACCAACTTTTGGACGAGACAGCTAGACATGAACTACTATCATTTATGGATGATTACTCGGGTACAACCAGATTATGATGCATGAACTTGACCAGGAAAATACCAGTTTCATTACTGATCTGGGATTATACTGCTATAAAGTAATGCCATTCGGCTTAAAGAATGTTAGGGCAACCTACCAACGAATGTTGAACGCCATGTTCAAATGGCAGATTTGGAAGCCTATGAAAGTTTTTGTAGACGACATGTTGGTTAAATCATGCATAGCTGCAAATTACTTGAACAAACTCGCCGAGATGTATGAAATACTCCGCAAATATGGAATGAAATTCAATCTTCTTAAATGTCACTTTCGGGGTACCCTCTGGAAAGTTCTGCGGATTCATTGTAAGCACTAGAGGCATCGAAGCAAATCCTGAACAAATTATCACTTTATGGGAAGTCGATGCCTCAAGGAACAAGAAGAAGTTACAAAGCTTGAATGGAAATGTTGCCATCACTAAGCTGGTTCATCTCAAAAGCAACCGATAAATGTATACCATTCTTTGACGTGCTAAAGAAGGGAAAGAACTTCGAATGGAATCAAGCTTGTCGAACTGAGTTCGAAGAGCTGCTGCGACATATGGAAACCCCGCCAATCCTATCCAAGCCGGTAGATGGAGAAGACTTGTCTATCTACTTAGCAGTCTCGCCTCATGCATTAAGTGCTACGCTCATACGAGAAGAAGCTAAGATCCAACGACCTTATATTACATCAGTAAAAGATTCACTAGAACCGAGAAGAACTATCCGAAATTGGAAAAATTAGCATATTGCCTCTTAATCGCATCCAGAAAGTTACGACCATACTTCCAGCCACACCCGCTCAAAGTACTAACATATCAACCCCTGAAGCAAGTGTTGTACTACCCCGAGACCTCTGGGTGGCTTATCAAATATAACATCGAGTTGAGTTAATACGAAATTACTTACTATCCGCGAAGGGCGATCAACTGTCAAGCACTGCGGACTTTATTTCCAAGTTTACGATATGAGATAACGAAGAAGATGGACCTAGAAGTGGAAACACATTGGAAATTGTTCATCGATGGTGCACCTAACAATTTCTATTCGGGGGCTGGAGTAGTTCTCGGAACTCCCGAAGGACAATGCGTTTGTTATACCTTATGCTTGGAATTCCCTGCAACAAATAACGAAGCAGAGTATGAAGCATTGATAGCTGGGCTGAAAGTTGTGAAGGAACTCCAGATAAAGTCCGTACACATCTATAGCGACTCTCAGCTAGTCATCTGCCAGGTGAAAATCGAATACCAAGCTCGAGGAGAGAACCTCGCCCAGTATCTACCTAAAGTGTAGGAATTGCTGAATGACATCGAATATTACACCATAACTCATATCCCGAGAGAACAAAACACGAAGGTAGACTATCTTGCCAAACTGGCCAATTCTAGAGAAGCTCGGTCCTTGGGGCTTGTCCCAGTCGAAACCCTGACCGCTCCAAGCATGAGCGAGATGGATATAGATTGGATTTTGAGACAACCGAAGAGCTAGAATCTTAGATGACTCCAATCAAGGACTGCCTACTCAAATGAACACTCCTTGCAAACAAGATTCAATGGAAAAAGCTCCTTCGAAATGCACCGCCATTTGTAGTACAGGATAGGATGCTCTACCGAAGGGGATTCTCTGCCCCCTTGCTCATGTGTGTGACCAACGACGAAGCCCGAAGAATCCTCAAGGAAGTTAATGAAGGCGACTGTGGAGATCACACTGGGGGCAAACCCTCGCAAAGAAAGTCCTCCGACATTGGTATTTTTAGCCAACAATAAAACGCGATGTAAAGATTACGCTAGACGGTTCGACCAATGCCAAAGATTCGGCAAGATCAAAAGAACCCCTTCGACCGAGCTGACATAGATGGTCAGCCCGTGGCCATTCGCAATCTGGGGAATTGATTTGATTGGCGTATTACTAATGGCTAAAGGAGGAGCCAAATATGTTATAGTTGCTGTTGACTATTTCACCAAATGGGCCGAAGCGGAACCATTGGTCACTATTACTAGAAAGAAAGTTATTAGTTTTGTCACTAAAAACATTATTTGTAGGTTCGGAGTGGCACAAAAGATCAACACAGACAACATGACTCAATTTGAAAGCGTTGAGTTAAAAAACTTTTGCAAATGCTTCCGAATCCAGAAAAGCTTTTCCGTTGTTGCACATCCATAGGAAAACGGGAAAGTGGAAGCAGTGAACAAGATCATCAAGTCCACCGTCAACAAGCGGCTAACTAAAGCTAAAGGAAATTGGGTTGATGAACTTCCACTAGCACTATGGGCTTACAGGATAACGCACAAATCAACAACCGGCACTCTCCATACGCCCATGCATATGGTTCATAAGCAATGATCCCAGTCGAGCTAGAAGTCCCCTCTCATCGAAGGCAAAACTTCAATCAAAGGAAAAACGAGCAACTGCTACTCGAGTCGCTTGATTTGATCGATGAGAAGTGGGAAGATACCGAGTTCAGGACCGCTGCTCACCAATAAAGTGTCGCATGATATTTCAATTCCAAAGTCCGTGACCTCACTTTCAAAGTGGGAGACCTTGTCCTCAAACGGGTCTACTCTGTACTAGGAACATTCAGACCAAATTGGGAAGGGCCCTATGTGATCGGCCAAAAGCTAGGGGATGGCACATTCAATCTAACAACTGTAGATGGAACTCAAATTCTCCGAGCTTGGAACAACAAATAACTACGTCGTTACTTTATCTAAGATTGTCTTATGTATTTCCTATTTCCCACAAATAAGCCATCTGGGAATACCGGAGGTATTGTAAATAAGTAGAACTTGCCCAATAGCTCTCTAATCCCTATAAATACTCACCCATTTGCAACATAAAGAGGATCTTCCGGACTGGCTGTTGAAACTCTGCAAAAACATTTCTTCACTCTTTTACTCATTCACAACAGTCATTTAGGGGTTCACTGTGATTCTCCAGTGAATTACTGCACTAGTGACTTGATCTAACTTTGGAGATTCAATCATATTGTAATCCGATTCAACTTGTAATAACAGTTAGTTGATAGAAAGTTATAAAGTGGATATACGCTTCATTAATAACCAAACCACTATAAAAATCTTATTGTTTTTTTACTATTTCCGCTCTTTTGACGTATATTTTCTATATTATTGCTCTGCAAGAACAAGGCTGGTGCTTTCATGCTCAATCTAGGGTGTTGATCCATTTTTTGGGTTAACAATAGTAAAATAGGCGTATATATTTTCTATAAAGGTATTTTAAATATATATACGAGTAGGAAAAGGTAGTAGAGAGAAGCATCGCGTATTCATATGGTTTGGGATCCCATGAGAAGGATTCATTTATTTGAATTGTCTCTTGCTTTTAGAACATATGTATTCGAGGTTACTTGGGATGGACTCCTATATATAGTTCGCTTACTTCTGAAGGAAGTAATTATTTAGTAAAGGAAGTTTTAATTTATAAAATAATTAATTAAATAAAAAGGGAATTAGAAGTTGCTTACGTGACTTAATCGTGCTTTGTATGTTTATCTATTTATGGAAAGTATTTAATCCTATACTTAGCACAAAAAGCCGACAATGTAGACTTGTCCTTTCTATGAGAGTTAAGAATGATGTTTGAGTAGGGTTTGAAGCAAACAGTGCTCTATCCTACGGGCTTCACTCTTGGCTGAGGGATATTGTAAGCTGAGAAGGTTGGAAAAGTGATTAGTATACGAGACTTGGTTTTCATATGCGATCATTTTCCTTGCTATCTGTATTTGACAACATTAACTTACGAAGTGTATAAAAGCTTCATGGCTTCGTATGGTTTGAGATCCACCGGCGATGACTCATTGGTATGAAATGTCTCTTGCTTTAAGAATGTATAAATATGAGATCCCCCAGGGAGAACTCCTTTATATCGTTTGTTTACTTCTTAAAGAACCGTAATTAAGTTAGCCGGAAATTCACTACTTAGATTTGACGAGTCTATGATCCGATAGGTGTATTACTTACCAAAAACCAATTCAAAACAGATATACGAGTTCTATGTTTTAGAAGTGGTTATAAAGCAAAATGTTATAAAGTTAAACTATCTATCCTAAGGTTAATTCCAAGGGTGAGGTCGGCGTGAACATTTTTGACTATTACTATAGAGTTGAACTGTCTATCCTAAGGTTAAGACCAAGGGAGTGGTCCGTGTTAGCATCCGTGGAGAGGTTCGAGTGATGAAGACTTGTGTGATGAGATGCTGAATGTGACTCCACAATCTAAAATGATAAAAAACAGAGTAGGATGCATAACCAAGGTGTTTAGCTAACCTAAGAGGGTACATGTAACAACCCGCGTATTTATCGATTTGATATTTAAATGTTTTATTTAAATATAACATCGTTCGTCGGATGTATGTCCAAAAAGCTACTTTTTGCAAACAGTCGAATTAGGACTCGAGACCACCTCCATTGAGTTCAAAATGTCGTTTGCGATCTTTTTGAGTGTAAGCTTCGATATGTTTGGAGCTAGTCAAAAATTTGACCATTTGCACTTTGGGTTTGGGTTTGGGTTCAGCCCCTTTGCCAACTTAAACACCCCAAATCTGAACCACTTCTCCCCATTCTCCCTCACTTCCTCCTCATTTCAGTTCTAAAGCAAAAATGGTGGGAGAGATGGGAAACTAAAATTGCAAACCCTAGTTTCATTTGCAAATCCAAGCTTTAGCTCCAAATTCCAAGAGGAGCTTAGGTAAGCATCCTCTTCCTCTTCTCCAACTCGTTCTCCTTTCAATTTCAGAAATTTCCTAAACCTAATTTAGGAAATGTTTCTCTTTTAAGCTTAGATTCAAGCTTGTTGAGTTGGAATTGAAGAGTGTTTGTCCTTGCCTTGCTCAATAGCTTCCTCTTCATTGTTTTTGAGTAAAAGGTGAGATTTTTATCTCACATCTATGACTATAATTATATTTGGTTGTTAGGTATGAATTCCTAACACCTCTTCATGTGTATTTACCCTTGATTTGGATTGGTTTTGTGAATATTCCAATTTTTGGGTTTCTAAGTCAAATTAATGTGAAAATCCTTTTATGGATGTTTGATCATGCTTTTGGTGATGCACCGAGGAGCATATAGGGTCGGGTTGCTGTTTGGCATAATCCCTTAGAGCCAATGTTCGTCCGGTTGCATTTTGGAAGAGTTTTCACTTCATTTTGTATAGGCTGAAAAACAGCCCAGGCATGATTCAGTCGACTGAATTCTCTGTTCAGTCGACTGAACCTAGAACCCGAAAGTTTCCAGGCATGATTCAGTCGATTGAAAACTCTGTTCAGTCGACTGAACCTGGAAACAGAGAGGTTCCTGAACCTGGAAAATTTCCAGATACAGGGTCAGTCGACTGAAAACTCTGTTCAGTCGACTGAACCTGTTGTTTCAGTCCAGTTTGCCTTTTTGGATTGAATTCTCAATTTAAGTCGATTAGTGATGAAACCTCTGCGTAGGCGATCTTATCCGAAAAACATTCAACAGAACTTCTTACTTTGATGGTTTTGGGAATTGATTTCTTTGGATTTTTCTCACGTCTTCGAATGTGAATTTTTATGATTGATTGTTTCTACAATCACTTCTATGATTTGTCACTTTAAAATATAAAAGTTTTCTATACTAGTAGTAAATATCAAAACTCTATCATCAAAACGGTTTTGACACTATTTTAATTACAAAGCTCGTTTCTTAAACCGTTTTCCAATCTATTAGTATATACAAACCTTTACCTCATTCGTATGAGAAAATCTAATTAAACGGCTTAGCAAAACAAGTGGTATGAAACGCTTGCGTTTACTTCGTCGGTTAATTTATGGACTTGTTCGATTGAAACTCTTGTGGCAATTTTCTAGTGGAGATCTACAATCTGTTCATAAATATTTGATTTAAGCAAGTGGTTATGGGACATGAAGCTAAACTATTATATTTACTAGCTTAGTGTAATCGACACTTCCTTATGATCATGACGATCATTCTTGTGATTTAGACTAGAAATGTGCGATGTCTCTTTGTCCGTGTGAAGGACTGTATTTCTTTTTATTGAGCTTCGTCTCAATTTATGCATGTGGCGTATCTTTCTAGGTGCGTCGATGCTTGTCATTTTCGTGGAGCATTCGGCTCATAGGTCTTCGGACCATTCGTGGAGCATTCGGCTCATAGGTCTTCGGACCATTCGTGGAGCATTCGGCTCATAGGTCTTCGGACCATTCGTGGAGCATTCGGCTCATAGGTCTTCGGACCATTCGTGGAGCATTCGGCTCATAGGTTTTCGGACCATTCGTGGAGCATTCGGCTCATAGGTCTTCGGACCATTCGTGGAGCATTCGGCTCATAGGTCTTCGGACCATTCGTGGAGCATTTGGCTCATAGGTCTTCGGACCATTCGTGGAGCATTCGGCTCATAGGCCTTCCCCTTCTTATGATTTCTGGATTTCGTGTGCTGATTTCTGGAATTTATGCTTCACCAATTTTTATGTGTTTATCAGTTTTTGTGCATTGGTGAATTCATGTGTTATTGACTTGTTATGAATACAAGTTTAGGGTATGATACCATATTTTATCTTTGAGAAGATTCTTGTGATATTGATTAATCTCTTGTCGATTTTCAATTATATACTTATAGTAATATGCCACTATGGTTATTACATGTTCATGCCATGTCTTTTACTTTATACCATATCATCTGATATTTATAGCTAGACTGATCCGTTTATTATTTTCTTATAAATAATACTCGGGTCAGACCGAGATGTTACAGGTGCTTCTGCTTGACTTCTCTTCTGGATTATTCTGACTTTTGGCTAACTACTTAGATTAGTAGTTTTTGGATGTACACATTTGAGATATAGACTCTATGTTGTGTATTTATTCCTTTGTATAGCACGTGTTGCTATTCTTTTGTATTATCGTGGATCTTTCAGACCACTACTCTGATGTACACTTTCATGTGTTATATTAATATCTATTTCCGCCTTTGTGATATGAATTGTCTGTGACTGATTTGTGTTATGTTTATTTCTATATTTGTTTCCGAAGATATTATAGCCACTGTGTGGTAGCTTTGAGTTTGTGTCGGTATGTCGGATTTTTATACTATCTGACATATCGGCACTCGCACAAAGCAATTACATGGATGGTCGCTCCTCAACAGCCTTATTCTCCGTGCTAGTTGACGGCATTACCACGTAGTGTCCTTGGCTAGCGTGGGTATAGAGGTGGGGCATCAAAGTACATCAACTCCAAATATCTAGGGATGCTTTCGGTTGAGGCGAGCAGGAGTTCATGGTATTCAGCATCACGTGTTAGGGCATGGACCGTCTATGTTTATATTTGTGATATATTTTGTCTAAAGACATACATGGTTTTGGAAGGTAGCTTTTGACCCTTTTTAAGAGGCTATCCTTGATATATCGAGGAGACCTCCATAGAAATTCATATGCGAATGTACCTTAGCAGTTTTAGTTGTACTTCTAATATTGTTGTATTGTGAGATGCAAGCAGCACAACTATTTTCTAATTATATTTTACACCTTAGACATTATTTTTTATATCCCTACATGTACTTATTAGAGGTTTGGGTCTTCTGAGGGTAAAATTATTACGATGATTCGAATGGTCTCAAAAGTTACTATTATATGGTGGCTACATATTTCTTGAGTTTCTCAAACCAGAATTATTTCTAATTTGTTGTTTTATCTTTCCCTTAATTCCTTATGTGTTCTTTGGAGCAGTTTGAGAAACATAGGTTTTCGTTGATATTCTTTGGAGCTCCAAGGGACAAGCTGGATGCTTCCATTTGCCAACCGTAGTATTCTTATTTCCACTGCACTACTATTATGCATTTATCACGATTTGTGAGGACATGCTGTTATAACTATCCAGGCTGATGATAGTACTAAGGATTGTAACTCCGAAAAGTTATGTATCTTAGAGTGACAGTTTGTACTGTCTTCTGATATTATATATTATCATTCCGCCATGAGATTCTGATGTTGTGTTTTTTCTTCCTTTTTCTTTTTCTTTTTTCTTTTTATTTTATCCTAACAATTTGTCTTTTCGGCACATGAGTGCTCGACCTATGAATACCGTTGATGTATTAGTGTCGACATTTAGGGGACGGGAAGGTGAATCATTACAAATATTATGTTTTATGTGAAAGCTAAATTTTCTTTTGAAAAAAAACTTTTAAGCTACTTATTTATTTTTTATTTTTTGGCAACAACTAATGAGGAGGAAACATAAGTTGCTTAAAAGTTGATAAGTCATAAGCAAGTTTGTATTACTTTCAACATACCGACTTCCAAATGGCTCAAAATTCCACCTCCTTGTAAGTTTTTTGCAAACATACAAATTGTGATACGTAACCTATAAGTTGTTTTAATTATTTAATACTAGATGCCAAACATGTTTAAATTTAATATTTTTTATCCAAATGCCTAAGTTATGTGGTTTAGTTAAAAGTGCTTAATTGTTACAAATAAAAGCTTCTTCTGAGTAGTAATAGAGGTAAAGTCATTTAAAATTAGATGTATTATGTAAGATGTATGTTACTTTCTTTGTATAATGTTGCATATGAGACTATATTGACATTTTTTCCATAAAGCAAAAGATGTCATCCCACCTACAACACCAAATTGGAAATGTAATCATGTTTATACAGTTATGAAACATAGTATACAAAGAAAAGGAATCTATGTATTTTTTTCTCTATTTGAACTATACTTTAACTTTGATTGGACAAAATTAAGCTCACTAATCTTCTAAGGTAAAATTTGATATAATGATATTTTTGTATAAAACTACTGAAAGTGCTAGTAGTTATCGATAGCGTAAGTTTAGAGTAATATTTACTTAATAACTTATATTTACACCAATTTTCACTTATTTATCATCCCATTGTGTTTGTTACATGAAGGTCTCATAAGCTTAAAGATTCACAAAAAGTAAAGAAGAGACTGGCGTTAAGACGAGAAATAGTATCTAGACCAATGCTTGTGCCAGACAACATCATGAAACTTCCTTATTTGGATTGAACGTACTTTCAAAACTTTACAAAGAACATCAAATGTAAGATGATGAAGGAATTGCTCACATGAAGGCTGCTCATGATTTGGAAATTGTAGGAACTTTGGTCAGGGTAAGAATTTATTCATTTTGGGTGGTATCTAGTTAAAACGATTTCTTAGTTTATTTCACTCATTTCATTTTATACAAAAAATTTGAATGTGGTATTATGATACGCATCATTGAAATGATGTATGCCTTGCTCTTGGTTAAACATAGGATTGTATAATTTAATAGGATTATTATCACTTTGGCCATTTTTTAAAAAGTAAATGCAAAAAAACACTCGTTTGATAACTATTTAGCTGGACCAAAATACACTAGCACTATTTTAGTGTATTTTATACCTTTACATTTACACCACCATTATTTAAAATTGATTTAGTTCATTTTGGTCATCTTTTTCTAAAAGTTGTTTTTATCTAAAAATACTTTCAAATGAATATTTTCTTATTTATTTGTATTGCAAAATGGAGGAAATATAATTAGTTGTCAACATATAGAATCATCACACCTTAAATGAACTATATCAAGAATAACATGTGTTGTACTTTTCCTTTTTAATTACTACATAATAATAGATAAATCTTTCCTAGCCTTAAAAAAATTCCAAGATATACGTATTTATTTATCATGCTTGTATCCAATGTAACGACCCGCCTTTTCGACCCTTGAATGTCGACACTAATACATCTACGTTATTTACATGTCGAGCATCCAAGTGTCGAAAAGACAGATTATTTGGGTAAAATAAAAAAAGAAATAAAATAAGAAAGAAGGAACACAATATCAGAATCTTATGTCGGAACGATAACATATAATATCAAAAGACAGTGCAAACCGTCACTCTAAAATACATAGCATTTTAGAGTTATAATTCGAAATACTATCATCAGCCTAGAGAGTTATAACAACATGTCCTCACAATGCCGATACATACATAATAGCAATCCAATGAAAATAAGAATACCACGGTAGGTGAAACATCTAGCTTGAGTCTTCGAGCTCCAATGAACATCAACGAAAACCTACCTTTCTCAGACTACTCAAAAGAGCACGAGAGGAATTCAGATATTTAAATACTATTATCCGAGTTTTTATCCCATCAAGATCCAGGAGAATATGGAACGACTTGGTGGAGTCAGAACGGCTCAGAACTCAACCAAAAAGAGCTAAAGCAATGACTGAGTATGACTAAACCAAGGGACCAGCGTTCGTCTAGTCCAATCAGCAGCTAAATACAATTAGCTAGTAAATCATTATCAAAACAAAGCGATATGCAATGAGACTACCTAAACAACGTCGATACAAAGCAACAAAAGCATGCCAAACATCAAAGTCCAGAAAAAGTCTAAGTGCATGGATCGCCAGCGATCCATACACAATGGATTGCCAGCGATCCATACTTCATCACTGGGTCGCTAAGGCACATGGGAAAAGAAGAAACCCAAAATATGCTAAGTGTATGAATCGCTAGTAATCCATACACCATGGATTGCCAGCGATCCATAATTGTTCATGGACTCTTGGCGATCTAACTAGGCGAAGAATGGAAAAGATGAGCTAAGTGATCGGCTCGCACGCGAGCTAAATCTATGGATCGCTAGCGATCCATGGTTTTGGCTCGGGTCACGAGCTGAGCTTCGTTGCATCTTCCTGATTCCATCTACAAGTAGTCAGTGAACATGCCTGGCCTAAAAACTCTCCAATCTCTATAAATACTATCCTACCTGAAACACAAACGGGATCTCTTCTCCGGATGGTTGCTAAAGCTCTCTTGAAAACATTCTTCACTCTTCATCTCCCTTACAACAACCTCCAAAGGATTCACTATGATTCTCCAATGGATTCCAACTTTGGGGATTCAGTCTAGCTAAAGACAATCTAAAGCCTTGTAATCAAACACTACTTGTAACAGCAATCAGTCTATCATAAAAACTATAAAGTGGACGTAGGCTTCATTAACAGCCGAACCACTATAAAATCTTCTTGTCTTCTTTCTTTTACGGCTCTTTCTATACCTACTATCTGTATTATTACTCTTTGAGAACAGGGCTGGTGTTTTTACAGTCAAACCAGGGTGTTGATCCATTTTTTGGGTTATAATCGATTACAAGGGATATGATCGATTACGAGGCCAAGCTCCCACGGGATGTGGTGACCACCCCCAACTGACCAGCTTCGAATCCCATCATGGAGGTCCTATCAAGAATGGTCGTCATAAAAAATCATCTAAAATTGTCAAAATGGTCGTTAAAAAACTCACTTTAGGATTTACTCGAAGTCGAACTCGGGTAATCGCCCATTTGACTTGAAGGAAACCTATGAAATTCTGGCCCGAAATCAGACTTGGGTAAAACCAAGATTTTCTCCAAGCAAACATGCAAATGGCTCCAAGCAATGTTTGTCACCAACCTAGCACTTCAAATTCTTTGAATCCAAACGAATCATGTGCTGACTCCAAGCAAATTGCAAATTTTCTCGAGTCGGACTCCAAGTAAAATACCACCAATGCATTAATGTCGATCCATCTTTTGCCCATAACTCGAACGTGCGAACTCCGAATACCTTGAAATTTGGAATGCAACCTTGTGGGGCCTTCTTTGTTACCCCAGACCGATCTTACCTAGTTTGAAATTTTTTGGGATCGTCACTGATCCATGCCCCCATCATAAGTGATTTATCATTCAATCAGCATTTCCAATCATTCAAGCATAGACAATCATGCATATATCATTCTCAAACATTATAAACAGCCGTAACTTGAAAACGGACTGATCTTACAATGATTAAAGCATCTTCCCCAATCGAAACCCAGTCACCGAAGCCGTTCAATATGCAGAATATCCAAAAAAGTTTATCATGCCAACTATACCTTTTATACAACTGTACAACTGATTCCAAATAGCTTCTTTATAGGTATGACTAGCCTATGGATGAAGCGAGGGCGAAGAATGCAGTCTGCTGCAAGGCCCTCGGGAATCATTAAAGGATGAATAACCTGCTACCATGGAAGAATTCTATGGGAAGGAAGACCAGTTCTAAAGACTAGAAGTAGTGCAATTAGAATAAGGCAAACTCAGCAGTGTGCCAAAGAACATACCAAATGGTGTAGGAGCTACAAGCCTCAAGGACCTTCTTCCAAAGCAAGGCTACTAAGACCTAGTAGAAAAGCGCCCCAGCTAACTAACGAAATCATACGAAAAGATGATTATCAAATAACACTCTAGATAGCTAGCAACTAAGGAATGGGACAACAACCTAAAGCAATGCATTCTTATCCATCCTTGTCTACTCTCCATTTCCAAATGAGCCATACCGGGACACTAGGGGCATTGTAGACAGCATGGCGAAAGAAAGGATTCTATGCCCTCGACGATTCATGTCAATCCTCTTTTGAGAACTAGCATTGCTGGTGGCATTGAGAAGTCTTGTCCAAAGGATCGTCGAAAAAACAGATCCAACACCTTAGCCTACAAGAACCGATAAAACTGAGTTCCTATTATCCCGCCTTTTGGCAAGGCCGTGACACCAAGAACTTGACTAGAAACCAAGGACAGTTCATCCTGGGGATCGGTTATACATAGGTTCACTATAGATACTGGTAAATTTTGCTCAAGTCCGGATCGAGCTACAATTGATATGACACGACAAACAAAGCTATGAAAACCAACGTTCCAAATTTCAAGTCAATCGAAGTTCATATGCTCAAGATATTGATCGATCATGGTTGAGAAATCCAACTCTATTCGTATCCATCCAATTTCGTATCCATTCCCTAAGAGAGATTCAGTTCGTATCCATCGCCTACTAACTTCCTTCGTGTCCATAAAATGAAGCTACTTCGTATTCATCATGTTAACAACACTTTGCATCCATCAACAAATGCCCATTTTGTATCAATCTCCCTTCATCCAACTCGTATCGATCTCCCAACATTGATACGAACAGCAACAACCATCGATCGATATGAAGAAACAATAGGAAACATCTATACGAAGGCGGCATCCAACCATCGATACGAAGTAACATGCAAGCATCGATACGAATAGAGCCACGCATGATCGATGCGACATAGTATCGATACGAAGATGACAATGTCACACAAATCCAAACTTGCATCAATCATAACTCAAAATCTACAAGTCCAAATGCCACCAATTTTTCACAGGAGCTTGCGTACCACCTTGGGAATGTTCATGATCAATCTCGACTCGATCGAAAAAAATCTCGATCGATGCGAATTTGGTTCGTATCGATCACGGATTGAGTGCAAACAACATGGGATCGATCGTGTGGGCCCACCCAGGTGGGAAAAGAGGTCTTCCGAGATTTGAGCGAGATATTTGTTGCCTACGCCTATAAATAGTGACTCTGGACCTACAGAAAATGGACTTTTGGCTTCTCTACGTCGATACTCTGCTAGAGTCATCATTAAATTTTAGTTGTACTTCTGTAACCTTTTGTTATCAGCGAATAAAGATCAATAAACATCAGTCATTCCATTGTGGACGTAGGCAATTCGCCGAACCACTCTAAATCCGTGTGTTTCTGTGCATTTTCTTATCTGTTTATTGGTGTGTTTGTTAGATTTGCTTCATTTTACATTTATTTTCTTCATTTTATCTCTTCAAACACATTCGAAGAGTGTTGTGCCCAATTTTGGTACAGACAGTTCCCTTGAGCTAAATCCGAAAAATTCCTCTTGAAGTCAATGAATCACTGCTTTAAGACCGTCGGGTCGTCGGACACACGACCCAAAACTCCTCTCGGAATTGATAAATTATCATTCCAAGGCCGTCTGGTCGCCAGACATCCGACCACAAAAAAGCCTTCGTGAATGTGAAGGTCTTTCACGAACTAAAGCGTCGTGAAGGTGAACCGATAAATCAACGTCATATAATCCAAAAAACCCTTCGTGAATGTTAAGGTCTTTTATGAACTAAAGCATCGTGAAGGTGAACTGGTAGATCAGCGGTCATCTGATCCAAAAAACCTCTCGTGAATAGGAAGGCCTTTCATGAACTAAAGTGTCGTGAAGGCGAACCGCTAGATCAGTGAAATTTATGTATGACTGATATCACGAAGGTGAACTAGAAGATCAGAAGTCATCTGATCCAGAGCCCCTCGAAGTAAACGAAGTCACGCTCCGGGGCCACAAACCGACAATCATATCAGCCACTCCGCATAATTAACAGAATCACTTCCAATGATCGATCAAACAAACAGTGTTGAACTCCAGAGGTTTCTCAAAGGATCTAAGCCAAAACTGAATCGACCCTGTTGTTAATTAGATGCTGACTCAAATCAGGCCAAGACTTAGAACTCGGGAGAACCGTACCTACTAGACTAGGGGAAACTATACGAGTTATGGAGAAACCCCAGATACAGTTCAAGTGCACCGACAGCCCTGTGGCATGGGGGGCACCACACACACTTGAATAGCCACAAGAAAGGCAGAGACTAATCATACCATAGTTCTGTTATGCCCGATCAAAAATTCTGGCATTCTGACAACTACAGACTTAACGATCTAGCTAGTGCAACAAACAAAATAGAAGGATAATACTTGCTTACTTCTTCCCAACTCCTCCTTTACCACCCTTGGTGACTGGTTCCTTTTCCTCTTAGACTATATGCCTGTTAAAGACCAATTCTCTAAAGGCAGTTTGGACCAAAAACTGAGAGTCTTACCCCTAACTCCCATTAGCTCTTTCTTCATAACCATCTCCATACGGTCGGCTGTAGATCTCTCCACCATGGCAACTTTATCTGTTTGGCCATGCACATCTTCCCGAAATACGGGAGAATCGGCCAAGCCATGGTTATCTGATCCAAAAACAAATTATCACTTAGAACCGAAGAAATCATGTTCCAGCAAACTCAAATCGCTGGAATAGTATCGCTCTTCCAGCAACATCAGGAAGGCGCAAAATTACACTCCTCGCATGGCCCGAAGATAGGCAACACCAAGGAATATGAAAAGTCTTGCATTTTGTAAGCCGCACCAAAACATACACTCCTCACATTGCCCGAAGATAGGCAACGCTGAGGAGTTCCAAAGGCCATGCATTTCATAAGCCGTGCCAAAACATACGCCCCTTATATTGCCCGAAGATAAGCAATACCAAGGAGCATAAAAAGCGTGCATTTCATAAGCCGTGCCAAAACATATGCTCCTCACATTGCCCGAAGATAGGCAATACCGGAGAGAATAAAAAAACGCGCATTTCGTAAGCCGTGCCAAAACATACGCTCCTCACGTTGCCCGAAGATAGGAAACGCTGAGGAGTATCAAAAGTCGTGCATTTCATAAGCCACGCCAAAACATACGCTCCTCACATTGCTTGAAGATAGGCAATACCAAGGAGCATAAAAAGCCGTGCATTTCGTAAGCTGCGCCAAAACATATGCTCCTCACATTGCCCGAAGATAGGCAACGCCGAGGAGTACCAAAAGCCGCGCATTTCATAAGCCGGGCCAAAACATACGCTCCTCACATTGCCTGAAGATAGGAATTACCGAGGAGCATAAAAGGCCGCGCCAAAACATACACTCCTCAGGTTGCCCGAAGACAGGCAATGCCAAGGAGTACCAAAAGCCGCACATTTCATAAGCCGCGCCAGAACACACACTCCTCACATTGCCCGAAGATAGGAAATACCGAGGAGCATAAAAAGCCGCGCAATTCATAAGCCGCGCCAAAACATACGCTCCTCACGTTGCCCAAAGATAGGCAATGTCGAGGAGTACCAAAAGCCACGCACTAAATTTCAAAATACCGACTCCTCGCTTTGCCCGAAGATAGGCAACACCGAGGAGTATGAAAAGCCGCGCATTTCATAAGCCGTGCACTAAATTTCAAAATACCAACTCCTCACGTTGCCTGAAGATAGGCAACACAGAGGAGTATGAAATACCACGCACTCCATAAATCGCGCACTGACTCTTAAAACTCAAACTCCTTACATTGCCCGAAGATATGTAACATCGAGGAGCACTAAAACCATTCTGGACCAACGGGTCACATCGGTTCCAAAAGCCGCTCATTTCATAAGCCACGTGTTAGCTCCCGAAGCCGTGCAATCATGCTCTTAAAACATAAACTCCTCAAGTTGCCCGAAGAAAGGCAACACCGAGGAGCGCCAGAACCGATCCAAATCGATAGGACATATCGATCATAAAATCCGCGCATCTGATAAGCTGCACAAACACTACTTGATGTTGCTCTGGCATCATCGACGAACCGTTAAAATATTCTAAGTACCGGTGTTGTCCCAACAACACCGGGAAACTTGTCTATTGCAGGATTAACAGGGATCAACTATCAATGCCCGAAAGAACCGGCATTGCTTCGGTAGTGCCGCAAAGCTCACAAACCAAGATGTCGGCAAAGAATTCTGATCTTTGACCAAAGTTAATGTACAAAATGTCAAAATTCAAGACACCCAAGTCATGAGTTCCTAAAGATAGGAGCTGTGACGTACCTTTGACTGGGGGCATCCAGGGAGCCACCCAGAACATCAAGTTTCACATCAATTATTCAGAATAATCAGCCTTGTGGACTAAGGGCCACATAACACATTAACACTTGATCAGGATAAAAGATTACTCCAACTTGCAATAAAAGGAGGAACTTACCGTTGTATAGAGATAGTCGATGACGGAAGGAATTTCCAGAATCAAATCATCAATGCACCAGCTTCCAAAGATAGAAGTAGGTGCTCGAATGAGGTCTCAAACCCTAACTTACAAAAAACTAGCTGTTATCCGGAGACAGACAACGGCAAGGAGAGAACGCTCAAAATTGAGCAGCTAAACCATTAATTCCCGAAGATTGGAACCAACGAATAAGGTTGATATCCACAACAATGCTATTAGTCCAACATAATGCATATGGCCTGAAACAAGCAAGGTTAAGTGTCACAGATTCAAGACAAATGCTACCGAACCCTACTGGTCCGTGATCAGTATAGGAATGAACGCGGTCGTACCAGGGACAATGTGAATACTTGCTCAACAATTTCAGATTTTCTATAAGAACCTGGAGTTTGACACCTAGAAGTGAAGGGTCCCACCCAGAAATGAAGGATTCCGTAGATAGTCGACAGATCATAACAAAAACCGGTGGGAGGAAGTTTGATTTTTCGTGAATAAGAATAACTATGGAATTGGTTAAGCAATAGCCTTGCATCTCCAAGGGTAATACTTGACGGTTATAAAAAAAAGCTAGGCAGTTGAAATGCCTGGGACTCTCCAGAATATGACATCACCCAGATTTAAGCAACGTTGAGAAAATAGCCACACAGGGTTAAAAGGAATCTACTAAACTCTACAGGATCAGTGATTCAACCCACACCAACATGAATTTAACACTGCTCGAAGATAGACAACACTGAGAAAACACTTCTACAATCCAACCATTGAAGAGCTAGTTTTCGAAGGCTGAAACTAGTACCTAACTAGATTAAGAGCACAGCGAATCAACAGGGAAAATCGATCCCAAACTCCTGAGTGTCGGTGTTGCCTCGCCAACGCCAAAGCCTTCTTTTATCTTTTAAGTACTGGTGTTGCCCTGGCAATGCCGAGAAAATTTTATATTTCCTAATACCAGTGTTGCCCCAGCAATGCTAGGAAACTTTCAATTTCATAAGTAGTGGTGTTGCCCTGGCAACTCCGGGAAACATTCTACTCACTAATACCCGTATTGCCCCGGCAATGCCAGGAGAACTTTAATCTACGGGGCTGATGAGAAACACTCATCGCAGTGAACCATCGATGCACTAGCTTCCGGAGATAGAAGTTGGTTCGCAACTGAGTTTCTACCTTCTATTCAGAAAACTACTATTGCCCAATGATAGGTAACGACCGGAAGGCATATCCTTTCATAGGTCAGCTGGATGGTTCGACCTTTCATCACAACAATCAGCCACTACATAGGAATAAAGTAGTATCGAAAGGAAATCCCAGGATTGAATTGCTCGTGTACAAATTTCTAGGAATGAAAGCTGGTGCACAACCGAATTTCCTAAATTCAGCTTAGAAAGAATTTAGACACAGCCGAAAGATAGGCAGCCTCGAGGAAATGTTGCTTGGAACCAAGAAGCTAGGTTATCAATTCTCAGAGACAGGAGTTGACATATGAACAAAACATCCATGACAACGTCAGCAACCAAGAAGAGCGTGCATGGCCAAGGTCAAGCGGGAGCAATCATGGAAGGTCGAAAATAAAATCCCCGAACTTCCTCAATTCCAGAATGGGATTGAGAGCCAGACCGGGGGCAATTGATCAATTCGCCCTACAGATTTTCATCTCTCACAATCGCCCAGATACAGGCATTCGAAATAGCTAGTCCCTCAATAAGGGATAGGAACACAAATACTTGATCGAAAGAAATGTTTCAAAAGTCCAAACACGAATAACCACGTGGTTGGTTAGATAATGGTTTTGTATCACAAAACAGAGCACTCTGGCAATAAAATCGCCAACAAAGGAAATGAAGGATTTAACATTCAGAAATCAATAATCGCTCATAGTCCGGAGATGACGAGAAGGATCGATGACCTACTTACGGTCTAACTAGATCATTTGGTTCCAACTTGCAGGAATATGCCATTACCCGAAGTTTGGTGATGCTAGGAAGAAAGCCCAAAATGAAACTATCGATACATCGGCTTTAGGAAACAGAAGCAAGAGTGTGATTGAATCTTCAGCCTTATCTTCTGGCATCTCATGCTATCTGAAGATTCACAACATCAAGGAAAAATCCACAAAGTTGAGTCATCCATGGATGAGTTTCCGAAGATAGAAACCAACACATGATTAGGATCTCAACGTCGGACTCAAAAGAATTTACTTTAGCAAAGGATACCAGAAATTCATCTTTCTAATATATACCGACATCATCACAAAACTCAGATCTTGGGATCAAGCAAGAAAGTCCCTAATTCCCGAAGATAGGAGCTATCGTATCAATCGAACTGGGGTAATCGAACTTATTTCTTAGGAGACCCAGGCTCGCAAAACATGTCAGTTCGGTAGTCAAAGTAATCAGCCCTACGGACTAAGGCATTTACACCAACACTTTGTTGAAACGAACTCAATTGAGCATAAGTAGGGATTATCTACAGAATTTGCTAGACCAAGCTACTTTATAGTTCTGAACAAAGCTATGAAATAGAATATGCCGAAATGACTGCAGAAGTATTACTTACATGTATATAATTACAGTAAACGAGTATGCTGCACATGAGCACAAGAAGTGCAACAGCGAGAAAAAGCAATGCTCGGAATCGAGCAATTAAGCCAATAGTCCTCGGAGATAGAGGCTGGTGTGCATTGAATTCCGAAAAATGCAAAGGAAGTACAATCGCACCTGGACAACTCATGCACTAGTTTCCAAAGGCTGAAACTGTGCCTGATCGAACTCCAGTTACAACTCTACAAGAGCAACCATGCCTTGTAATTTAACTGTAATCAATCATCCCAATATGATAGGGATAATAAGCGAAGCCTAAGTTGCGAAGGACCCCACTTTTGGAGGAGTGGGACTACCTCAGCCAAACTAAAAATTGGATGACCGAAAAGTCATTTTCAACGACAAAACTTGGCATTCAACCCTATCAGGTATGTTTTACTTTAAATAATATCCTCGTATAACCAATGCCCGGAATCCAAGGGAAGTCGACGTATGTTGACCAATCGGGCCATGTGCGTTGACTGGGGCAGATACATTGTGTTATCTACATGAGAATATTCTAGTATCCTGAATACTGCGAACAAACAATCTAGTGTAGATAGCTTGCTTACATTTGAAAAACAATCCATATCGTCCTTTGAAATTCTCTCTTCCACACTTACCCGTTATCGATCAACGATCGATAATGGAGCCGCTGTCCGAAGCGACGTAGGAAGCTTTTCTTTTCAGGATCACTGGAATACAAAAATAGGAAGAGCGATACGATTGAATCATCCACTATATCCGATTTTGGAATAAATCGTCGCATTTGAATTCAAAATCATTGGTAGGAACTTAACCAAATTCTCGAAAATAAGAAGATAAAGACCAAGAGCAAGACTTCGCTGCAGAACGGCGTACAATCGTCCGAGACAAAACATAGCTTCACCACCGGTCGAATTAAAACTATATAGGACAACCAAACCTACATCATGCACCCACTTACTGACCTAAACCCTTGCGTAAACTACAGAGAAAAGATTGCATCGTCAATACCAGGAATTAAAATTCAAATTGAAATCAAAAAACGAACGGCTGTCAGAAGTTAGTCAATTGAGAACAACATCTTGAGGTGGACTCTAATGATTCACATCGAAAATTCAACAGTCAAAGCCAAATTTGCGTGGTAACCTTGACATGATCAACTAGATTTCACTAAATGAAGACTCAAAAGAAGTTACTTCCAGAGCACGCCTTGTTTTCAACGAAGGCATACTTTGGAGGGGGGGGGGAAATGTTATCCGGGTTTTTAGCCCATTAGGATCAAGGAGAATATGGAACGACTTGGTGGAGTCAAAATGGCTCAGAGCTCAACCAAAAAGGGCTAAAGCAACGACTGAGTATGACAAAACCAAGAGACCAGCTTCCGTCTAGTCCAATCAGTAGCTAAATACAACTAGCTAGTAAATCGTCATAAAAACAAAGCGACATGCAATGAGACAACCCGAACAATGTCGATACAAAGCAACAAAAGCATTCCATACATCAAAGTTTAGAAAAAGTCTAAGTGCATGGATTGCTAGCGATCCAAACACCATGGATCACCAACGATCCATACACTATGGATCGCCAGCGATCCATACTTCATCACTGGATGCTAAGGCACACATGAAGCGAAGAAAGCCAAAATATGCTAAGTGTATGAATCGCTAGCGATCCATACACCATGGATCGCCAGCGATCCATAATTGTTCATGGACTCTTGGTGAGCTAACTAGGCGAGGAAGGGAAAAGAGGAGCTAAGTGACCGGCTCGCACGCGAGCTAAATCTATGGATCAATAGCGATCCATAGTTTTGGCTTGGGTCATGAGCCGAGCTTCGTTGCATCTTCCTGAGTCCATCTGCATGCAGTCAGTGAACAGGCCTGGCCCAGAAACTCTTTAATCTCTATAAATACCATCCTACCTGCAACAAAAACGGGATCTCTTCTCCAGACTGGTTGTTGAAGCTCTTTGAAAACATTCTTCACTCTTCATCTCCCTCACAACAACCTCTAAAGGGATTCACTGTGATTCTCCAGTGGATTCCAACTTTGGGGATTTAATCTAGCTAAAGACAAACTCTTACCTCCCTTTGGAGAAACATTCTTAGATGTGAGAGTCAGATCGGTGTTACCTTCGGAACGGGAGGAATATTACCCATAAGAATGGACTCACCAAGGGTAATGAGTTGCAGTGAGATGAGGTTGGATCATCAACGTCCATGTCAACAAGCTCGGCTTTGTCTTTCTTTTTTAGCAACTCCTAATTCTCGATGCGCTCCTTCAAGCTGAGATTATCGGTTTGTTCAAAGGTGGCTGTAATCATAACATCATCAAATTCATCATGAAACGGCTTAACATTGGCCCTTTCATCAGTAAGAGCTCCAATAACTTGAGCATCGGGCCCTAGAAAGTCAATAGCCGCTAGAATGTCATTAAGTGTTGATCGTTGCTCTACAATGGCACCACTTCCTGGAGTTTGACTGGAGACGAGGGACCAGCAAATTTGCGGGAGCAAGCGAATAAGCCTAGAACTATTGGGTATGAAGAACGAAACCTCTTGAGTAGTGGACAATAGAGCGGGATACCTGAATCCGACTGACTTTCGATTGTTGCTGGAGTGCTCCCTTGTTGAATAGGAGTCAGTGCCTTTGATTTAAAATCGGGTATATCCGGATCATAGCTTAGGTCTTGTCCTGGGCCAAGAGAAACTGATGCACCGACTGGTTGAAGTAAAGAGGAATCTTTAGGATCATACCCTGAAACTTTAGCGATGTCTATTCTACCTCGCAAACCTTTTAGATTTAAGTTATGATGTTAAAAAGAAAAAACATTGATTTTGACTATACTTGATTTTAAAATTTGGTTTATAGAATATTACCTTGTATAAAGGAATAAAAGTATAGAATTTCAGTAAGTCATCCCATTTTGTAAGAATTCGAATAACACTTTTTATGCTTTTGCTTATATGAGCATGATCGACATGGAGAATGATGATTTTTGGAAGTGGTCGTGAAATCTTTAGTGAAGTATGGAGAGGGAAAATGGGAGTTGACCAGAATTGGGGTTTTGGTCGAATTCCGCCGTCCTGTTTGATTTCGGGTTGCGAGATTCGGTGTGGAGGAGCACCGGTGGAAGGGAAACAAGGGATAAATGGTGGAGTATTTTTATATGGCATGGGGAAGTGTGGCAAACCAGTAGTGGGGTTTTGGGTGTTGGTGGATGTGGGTTCGGTTGCATGCGAACGACGACGTCGTGGGGCAACTGGGAGCGTGCGCTCCTGGGAGAAAAGATGGAGGTGGTCGTGGTGAACGTTGTGGTGGAGTTTCATGGATGCCGGTGGTCGGAGGGGGCTGGTCAAGATGGAGGAAGGGTTGTTTCTTCTGCCTGGACGTGGGTTGGGGTGTGAGATTTCGACATAGTGGTTGTCGCTGGAAATTTGGGTGGGCAGAAAGGTTGTAGGGTCGGAGCTGACTTGGGATGATGGTCGGCGGTGGTTGGTGGTGGCCAGTGATCGTGTGCACTTGCACGCGTGGGTATCAGTGAGGCTGTGTGCACAAAAAAGAAAGGAACTGGAAGAAATAAAACTAGGAGAAAAGAAGGGAGTAGGGGAAGAGAGTGGGCCGGAAATTGATGTGCCAGGAAAAAAAGAAGTAAAAATGAAAAAAAGAAAGAAAATAAGGGAGAAATGGAAATAAGAAGAAAAAAGAAATAAGAAAATAAAGAAAAATGAAAGAAAGGAAAAGTAAAAATAAGAGTAGAGGGGAAAAACAAAAAGAAAGAAAAGAAGGAGAATATAATTTATAACTTATACATAAGATAATTTATATTCCCATTTTAATTTGAAGTGAAATGATATGTTATAATTTAAAAAGGATAATTTAATGGTAATTAATTATTATTATTATTTGACTTAAACTTACGAATAATTAATAGTATTTTATAATTTATTTATTAGTTAATAAATGGTTTAAATTTTAATTAATTCGGATAAGAATATAAGTGAAATTGAATAAGTAAGTTAACAAAATCCTAAGAATGGGTCGTCTTGATATTTGGTACCACTCTATATCTTTGCTTATCTCTATTGGACATTCATTTTAATCATTCTTGTCTGTACCATCGAGTGGCCAAACAAGTTAAAATAATATGATTGAAATGGTAATACATTTTATTTGAAATAAGGCATCTGTAGTAAATTGCCATATTAGAATATTATCACCCTAATTAACAAATTGTTTATTTTAAACATTATACCCTTTTAAATTTATTACTGGGATTCGAAGAGGCCGGGGTCGGATATCAGGGATATCCGGAACCACTTCGATTTAATAAGCACTGCAAATCTTAAGGTTTTGATTATAGAGTTTAATAGGCTGGAATTGGCTTAATTTCACAGATTTAACCATTTTAAATCAGTATTGTATTTGGGCACTATTTTTTATCGATGGATTTCTATAAGAGCGTTGTTTATGACCAGATGAAAACTCATAGTGTTGTACGAGTTACCTTAGTTTCAAATGAATTTTTGTAACTTAAGTATTTCAAACTAAGTTGGTTTACTCACGCTGGTTTCCAGCCTGAATCGGGTGTTACTTTATTGTAATGTTTGGGTCAGACTGATTATTACAGATTTTCAGGTTATGATGCTTTGGAGCTCAGGAGACGAGCTGGATGGCAGAGATGTATTTGACTATATTCCACTGTATATTGTAGGCTGTATAGACAGCAGTAGAGGACAAGTTATTATAACTGTCCAGATTTGTTGTACTTTGATATCTTATATGTATATTGACAGTTACAGCTTTTCTTTATATAAAATGCTGCTATTGTATATTATATTTTGTTCCGCTGCGATTGTGAGATTCTATGCTGTTGTTTTTGTTTCTTATTCTATCTCCTTTTCTTCTTAATCCTATCACTCTGGGATTTTCGGCACTCGATTGTTCGGCACTATATACAGTGGATGTATTATTGTCGATTTTCGAGGTCGAAAATCTTCGGGCCGTTACAATTGTTATCAGAGCTAAAGGTTAAGCGGGGACCTTGGCTCTGGTGGGAATTACTCGTTAGAGATAAGGTCAGTAGTACCCTAGAATGAGTTGAGTGTATTATATATGAGGGCGTACTTGTTATTTTCTTATATAATGATTTTAAAACGGTTTTAAAAATAATTTTTATAAGTTTATATTTTGAAAAAAATTCTAAATTATTATAGTATAGTTAGGTGATTGATAGTTTTTATTGAAATCAAATAAGATCATAAGAATTAAGTGGTAATATATATAGACAAATAGAAATTTGGGTAAGAATGAACTATACAAGTAAGTTAAGCTGAAAATAGAATGAAACCAGAAATTGAAAATTCTAGAAGTATTTTTCAAAGTGTTTTGAATGAAATAAATTTACCCTAATTGCAATTTTCAGGTAGTTATTATGTAGTATATGGTGTGTTTGGCCCCTGAATATGATAATATTGATTTTTATCGTAAAATTGGTTATTATAAAGGATGTTTATTACAGAATAAACAATGATAAAACATTATGAAATGTTTAAGGAAGTGAAATTATATAAGCTGGATTTATTAATGTGACTTATAAATTAAAATGGATTTTAAATTGTGAGATTTTGAATCTAAGTCCCGTAAAAACTGAAATGTGTCTCAAAGTGTTTAAGGAAATAATAAATGATATTATTTAGAATATTTTTGAATATAGAAATCTTTGTTTAAAAACAAGAGTAGTTTTGAAATTCTGAAGGAATTTGTTTTGAATTAAAAACAAAGAATGGTTTAAAATGTAAAGGGTGGTTTGATGTGTGAATGGGATAAATATGTATGAATAGGTGAATATATATGATTTCAAAGTTGATTTGAAATAAACAACTCGGTGTTTAAGTTCTGAAATTTCGCCTAAAATGAGAGTATAACCCAAGGAGAAATAAGTTCTTGAACTTATAAGTGGGAAGTGATATTGATAAGAAATTTAAATTGGAATGGAGAATTTAAATTTAGTAAGGTTAAATGGATTGAACGAATTGGAATTTAACTCAGGGAAAGTTAAATAAGTTTTGAACTTATAACCCGACTTTGGAATTTCAAAGTGAAATTAAGATTTAACTTGTGGAAGTTAAATGGGTTGAATTAGGAAGGAGTTATGTATGATTTCAAAGCGATTTTTGAAATAAAACGAGCCTTGAATTCTGGAATTTTGTGATGGATGCTATTGATTGGTGTTTTAGGTAATTTGGATGTTTATTTACCTTGATATATCTTGCTATCATCCTGCTTGTTATTTATAGTATATATAAAACTGTAATTGGATTATTTCGAACAAATTAAGAAGTGGATTGTAATGATATATATCCATTCCTGAAATTAAATGGAACCCTGATTTGAAATTATTTAAATGATTTTGGTTTTAGTAAATAAAATCGGATTTATGTAAGTGGAATCCTTTTGAACTTAAGTTTGAAATGTTAAAACAAAACTTGTAAACTGAAATTATTTAAAGGGATTAGGTTTAAAAATGTGAAGTATAATTGGGTAATAAATTGAATACCGAAATTTTTTTGTTCTAAAAGATTTGAACTCTCACTTGAAACTTGAAATTAGTTTAAATAAAGGTAATTTTAAATGAATATTTGAAATTTGGGCTCAGAATTGAATTATCTTAAAGACTTGGGTTGTTAAATTAAATATTAAAGGTTAATTTGATTTAAGTGATTAAATTGGTATTTGAAAACTGAACTCGGATTTATATAAATCGAGATGGTTTAGAATTTGACAATGGAATTGAAATTAATTCAAAATTGAAATTGAATTAAATTAATTGAAATTGTAATCGAAGGTGAATTTGTTCGAATTCGAAATTGGAATTGATTTGAATTGGAATAGGAATCGAAGTTAATTCGAATTGGAATCTGGATTGAATCAATTTAAATGAGAATGGAAATTAAAATTGATTTGAACTAGAGAATGGGAATTGAATCAGTTGGACTCTGAAACTATTTTCAAATAACTATTTTAATATAAGCGATTTAAAATCTATCTTCTTAAATATTTAGATTATTTTGATCTCTCCAAGCCATTTACCATACAAACCATTCTTTTTAATACTTAAACTATCTTATATTAACTATTTAACTATTTTACAACTATTCAAACTATTTTCTAAATTCAAACTGGTCAGAGTGGAAATTATTTAAATCATGGATTTAAATACTAATTGGGATGAAATTGAAGTTATAACCCAAATAGGATTCAAAGCAATTCTGAATTGGAACCAGAATCAAAATATTAAGGTAAAATTGATTTTGAAGTAAAAGAGTATATTTTGAGAAAATACGATGATTTAAAATGAAGATTGGATAGTACTATAACTAGGACTCACTTATCAGGAGTAAGTAATGTTACAAATGACTTTGAATGAGGTAATTGAACTTGAAAATTTTGTTTTGGGCATTAATGAGGTTATATATATTTGTTATATATTAAAAACTTCCCTTATTGAAATTATAACCAGAAGGAAATGATCTTTAAAGGATATTTGAAATATAAAGTGGAATTTATATAAGTATGAAATGATCCGAAAATTATTCAAGTTGAAAGAATAAATCTTATATATATATATAAGAATGATTTTATGGGAATGGAACCGAAAGGGGTTTTGGAACTCATTGGTTTTAAAGGCCTTTGATTTTTGCAAAAAGAAAATTTTGGAAATTTGGTAAACCAAATTTGAGAATCATCGATTTTGAAGATATCCATTTTGTGTAAATGGGATTTATATGTGATACATATAAGGAGTATGATTTGAAAGTTACTATATATGTATATAGTATGAAATGTTTTGAGAATGGTATGGAAAGAAAGACGCTCCCATTTAGAGTTGAAACTTATAGTAGGAGATCCACTGGGCGGTTCTGCCTTGAGCCCTAAGGGGTGTTCTAAATTTGGATCCCAGAGGACGTCCGGACAAAACTTTAGTTCCTGAGGATTGTGTTTGGGATAGCGTAATTCGTGTAGCGCTGATGCCTACAATTACATCGGGTTTTGCCGTGATGGCAACATAACCTTTGTTGTAACTGCAATCTATCGCCGTTCCATAGCGTAATTCGAGTGGCAGTGATTTCCTACAATCTACGTTTGATTTCGCTGGGATAGCGACGTAACATCGGTAGATTGCGATCTTTGTGGTTTGGTTCCATAGCGAAATTCGTGTGGCAATGAGTGCCTACAGTCTACACTGGTTCCATTGGAATAGTGACATCACTTTGTGTAGTCTGCGATATATGTAGTAAAGTTTCGTTTGGCAGCGTAATTCGAGGGGCGCTGATGCCTACAGTTCACAGGTTTTGCTGTGATAGCAACGCAACCGTGGGTATAGCTGCGATCTATAGAGTATCCATGGCGAAAGTTTAGAGGTGCAGATGCCTACAGTTTTCTTTTGGATTTCGCCGGGATGGCGACGTAATCATCGTGCTAACTGCTACCCATGGAAGGGGTGATGATTTCCATAGCATTCTTGCAAAAAGTTTTTTAAGTATTTTGATTGGGTGTTGAAAACTGGTCTACTAAGTACTTACAAATTTTCAGTCCTACGCCTGATCAATGTATGACTGAATTTATGTGAGAACAAGGATGTACTTGTTTGAACATCGAGTCATAAAAAGTATTTTTATATAAAACTAGTTTGGTAATAATATATAATTTAAAGTGTTTTAAATTGTATAATAAAAGAGTAAGAAGTTAAAATGTTTAAAGAGGATTAATAAATAAAACACATCAAAATTAAAATTCTCGTTTCGTTCCTTTTTGAGGATGAAAAGTTCTAAAGGGGGAAGGAATGTGAAGACCAGGATTTTTGACGTCTAATAATTGGGAAATAAACTAATTTTAGTTTTTGAAATATTGATTTTATAAGTGAATAAATAAATTTTTGATATCTGGGTATATAAGTTAATTTAAAAGCTATATTAAATATTGAATTATAAAATCTCTGGGATATGATGAATCTTATAGAAAAATAAATTATATGTATATAGGAACTCCACTATTTAAATTAAGATAAAATTTCTATATATATATATATATCTATAAGTATATACAAGCTTTATGATGTTTGAAAATATATAGAAAAGTATATAAATATACAAATATAGGAATGTATGCTCATATGAAATAATATGTATATGAAAAGTTGTATAAATGTGAATATGTATATATACATGTAATGACAAAATATACATAAGTAAATGCATATGTATACATGTTATATGAATGGTGAAAGTGTTAATGTAAATGCATGTATATGGTGACAAACATAAGTAAGTAAAAATATTTGTGTGTATGTTATGAAATATAGCACATATATATGCATAGATATGTGTATGTAAACTTGCTAGGAGACATCATTATGGCAAATTGCATTTCAAGCTTACAAAACATATTATTAATGTCAAAACAAAGATCAAAATCAAGCCTTTTATAAAATATCAAATCACCTTTTGTTTAAATCAGGTCACATAAGAATCAAATTGTTCATGATATATCAAATCTAAAAGGAAATAAAAGAATAAAATAAGAAGAAGTGAAAAATATAAGCCTATAAAACAAGTGCAGCTTCTCCTTTCCATCCTCTTTATATATATCCTATCTATCACTGCCTCATTTCATACTTTGGCATCAAAAATAAAAGTATACAAGCTGTCATGTAAAACTTAAAGGAATCAAAGCACTCAAGTGGACAGGAAGTTCAACAACAAAGCAGCACTTTCTTTTCAGAAACCCATTTCCCTGTTCGAATGGATTCACATTGAGTAAACTTCTTTTAAAAAAAACCCAAATCTCCGTATAGTCTATGAGTATGATTAAAAGTAAAATAAACTAACAGTATTTGATATGTTGCTTGCATAGAAATGGATGTACATATGCCTGCACATGAAAGGATAAGGATCAAAGCCTATAAAAGCTGCAGCCATCCTCTTTATAAATAGGCTTTGCCTTTGATCATATTTTTGCATTCGAACAAGATAACAACAAAATTAAAAAAAGATAATAAGCTGTTATTAAAAGCTTGTAGAAATCTAAGATCCTAAGGCTACAGGAAGAATCAAAATAAGAACAAAGCAAGCAGTGCCTCTGTTTCCAAAATTTGTGAGTAAAACTAGATTTTCTTTTACTGTATCATCTATGCCTCGATACAAAAGTAACAGTCTGTTGATAAGTATGTTTTGCATAGGAATATATATATGTATACATATATGGATGTATATACAGTATTATAACCAGAGCATGTGCAATACTTTTACCCCAGTTCTGTTGTATAAGGAAATGACATACCTGGTTTCAAAAATTTCTACCTCACAAACCTTTTAGATTTAAGTTATGATGTTAAAAGGAAAAACATTTGATTTTGACTATACTTGGTTTTAAAATTTGTTTTATAGAATATTACCTTGTATAAAGGAATAAAAGTATAAAATTTCAGTAAGTCATCCCATTTTGTAAGAATTCGAATATCACTTTTTATGCTTTGCTTATATGAGCATGATCGGCATGGAGAATGATAATTTTTGGAAGTGGTTGTGAAATCTTTAGTGAAGTATGGAGAGGGAAAAGGGGAGTTGACCAGAATTGGGGTTTTTGTCGAATTCCGCCGTCCTATTTGATTTCGGGTTGCGAGATTCGGTGTGGAGGAGCGCCGGTGGATGGGAAACAAGTGAAAAATGGCGGAGGATTTTTATATGGCATGGGGAAGTGTGGCAAACCTGTAACAAACCGAGATTTTGTAAAAGTAAGTTATCGTCATTAGACGATTAAAAATTTCTATCAAATTGCTATGGGAATTTTAATAGTGTTGAATTTCTTTTGTAAATTAATTAATTGTAGGTGGGCTTTAAAACTTAAAGTTGGGCCACAATTTCATTTCTATAATTTTGTCGTGATAATTATCTAAGGCAATAAGGGTTTCTCCAACATTCATTTTATTTTTCACAACCCTAAATCGAACGAAAGGAAAGAAATGGCGGCCTCGTTTATTTTCGTTCGTCCCCCAAAAATTAGGGCATTTTCGTTTTTCCGAAGGCGCCTGACTTTGTTTTGCTAGATCGAATGAAGAAATTCGTTGCTTGCTCATCGAATCTAAGGTGAGTACCCACTCACATCTAATTCTCTTCTCGAGTTGAATTAGGGTTTAAATTTTGTGATTTCGTTTGTATTCAATTGTTTGGGTTGTCGATTCATTTTGCTTGCAGTTTGATTCATGTTGTTTTGTATTGATTTTGATCTGTTTGATTTCGTGATTGCCATGGTTTTTAATGTTATACTGTTCGGATTTCTTGACCATCATGGTACTGTTCTTCTGTTGAACGATTTTGATTTCGTTGACTTGGGCTTGATATTGTTTGTGTGTTATATCATTTGGCTATTTGCGTTCATCCCTGTAGCATTGATTTACAAACTGTTGCTTTGATTCTTAACTGGAGTTGTCTTTCTGGTCATTGCTCCATGTATGCTTTGGTTTGTATATAACATTTCAATGTGTGCCAGCTCTTGTTCATTCGAGTCTGTGTCATTTGTTTTACTTGAGCTTGAGTCTGGTTCCATTGATTCACTGTGTATTGGTTCACTTGAAATTACAGATGACCTATTTCACTGTCATGCTACTTTCTGGTCATGGCTGGTTTCTCTGGATTGTGTGTTCATATCATCTTGTAGGCTTGGAGTCATTGTGTACTTGTCTTGTGATTTGGTTGTGGTAGAGTTGCTCTACCTATGCATATCTGTAGCTTGATAATCATGTCTGCACTTTGAACTTGGATGATTTGAACTTGATGGTTAGACTTCACTTGATCATATATGTTGACTTCTTTCATGTAGAGACTGCACTTGATGTTGTGTAGAACTACTGTCCTGATTGCCTTCATGTATTCATTGTGTCTGGATTTGAGTAATTTGCTTCATGCTGTTATGTTGACATGGTGTACATATATTCATGTACATTTGCCTTGTTGCCATATTGATCCCTCTGGCCTCTGAATTGTTTGTTGATTTAGCTTGGTCGACACTTTGTACTTGTAGTTTATGGTTCAGGTTGCATAGCATGTTGTATATCATCATGCAGCCTTCATTTGTCTATACTTATGTTGTTGCTGACTTGAGTTCGAGCCTCTGGTTTGACTGTCTTGTTCAAGACTGATACATTCATTTGTTGCATTGTATTCATTGTGTAGCCTGGTCCTCATGTGCATTCATGTAGTCTGGTTGTGCTTGATCTGTTGTACTGTGCTATAGCTTGAGCTTTGTAGCTTGATGTCTATATGCTTTTGTTCTCGAGTCATGTACATTTGAGTTGATTTTTGGAATTTGCACGTAAGTTGAATCCAGCTAATAGCTCGGGTTTGACCTTGTGCCCGTGACGTGACTTTCACTTGAGTTGAACCCGGCATGATTTGGGTTTGACCTTGTGCTGGTTCTTATTTTATCACTGTAGTGGCGAGGCAGTGCACGCGTGCGTGTACTGCAGCCACACAGAATTGGCATTTTAATTGATATTTCAATTGTTTGAATTGTTTTGTGTTCAATTCAATATTTGAAACTGTATTTTGGTTTGATTTGATTGATCATTTTGAGATTTTCTAACTATCTATTTGATAATTAGATTCTGAGTTTCTAATTATTTATTTAATAATTGGATTTTGTTGTTAATTGCTGTTTAGGCAATTCTGGAGTTTCCGTATTATCTCATCGATAATCTTTTTATGTATCCTTGTTGATGATTTGGATTTGCTGTTTTGTTGGTTAACACTGTTTAGTGTTATATGTGCCGTTATCCGATTCTCTTATCGAGGAGTTGGATATACGAGATTTCTATGACTGTCGTCTATTTGATATTTGATTATTATTGCTTTTGCGCATTAATAACTGAGTTTGAATTAGACTGACCCGTGTATTATTTTCTCTTGAATTTAATACTCGGGTCAGACCCGAGTATTTCAGGTTGTAGATTTCCTGCTTTGGGTTGTTGCTTGAGCTATGAAGTCTTTTCATGTCTTTTGAAGTGGTCTTCGTCTTTTGTAGTAGTCAGTGTCATAGTATAGGTTGATATGTATTCATGTATATTAGTCGATAATGTACTTGTATATATAACTTCCAGAGTCGACAGTTGTATTTGTATCATATGTATTGTGTCAAATGTATGATAACTGACATCGGTTATATATATATATGATACTTTTGTTATCTGTGTTCCGCATTTTTAGTATCTGTGTTATTATTATATATATTATCTTAAACTATGATGAACCATCGTAGTTCGTTTTATACTGGAATTGGGTATGTCGATGGGAGTAAATAAATACGTGATGAAAAAAAAAATACCACTCCTATCGAGTTAACCAATACTAGTGTAAGGCCCAACTACGGATGGCCGCTCCTATCCAGCCTTATTCTTCGTAATAACAGACAGTATTTCTTTTAATACTCTTTGTTATTGTGAGCATAGAGGTGGGGCGTCACAGTTGGTATCAGAGCTTGGGGTTTATGGACATAATATAAAACATAACTTAGATGGAACATGTGTTACAACTATTTGTCGATGTTTTTAGTTGTCCTTTGAGTCAAAACTAAAGTTTTGAAATTATGATGAAATTTTTAAATATCTTTATTTAAAAATAAAAGTGGAATTGTGTTTTGTTGATTGATAATTTGTGTTCTGTTATCAGAGTGCGCAGCGGAAACAGTGAGACTGTCTTCGCTGAATACAACTGATATTCTTTTTGATTTAAAAAAATCAAAAATATGAAATTGAAATAAATTTCATTTGTTGTTTACATAGCTGGGTTTATTTTGTTTCTTTGAAAATTTCGAATCCGATTTGAGGATTCGAAGCGATTGCAGTTATGTGATTTCGTTGAGATTTTTGCTGGTTTTCTTTTATGCTAATCATATATTGATTAGATTTTGCTGTTTTGAATTATCTTCATTGAAGATACATTCGAATGATTTCTTTGTTCATTTCGTAGTACGTGTAAATTTGAGTTGCACGTTACTGCATTAATTTTAAGTTGAACCGGTGTTTGGTTTAAACGTATTTTGTTGCCGTTATCTTTGTAACGGGATTTTTACATCGATGCTAGATTTTTGGAGCACGGTATTTTGTGGCATTTTGATGAATGAAAATTCACTAATATTACATTTTGATGTAAATTTTTTTGATGAGATTTTGACGTTTAAAAATTACTGTCGCTTTGACTTCAGTAACCGCCAAATATTAAAAGTGGATTTTCAAGCGGTTATTCCGCAATGCTGATTTTGAGATCCGTTTTTACGGTATTTTGAGAAGTACAATTTTCTTTTTGAAATTGCTACTGATGTTGTTGCTTTAATCACGTGACTGGAAATTCATTTTTAAATGAAAATTATTTTACAAATTTTTTACAGTTTGCGCTTTCAAAAGAATGAGGAAGCGACTTAAACGATTCAGCAAAATCGAGGACTATGAACCCTTTCTTTTACTGTTTCGCTTAATTCCGGACTTATCAGTTTGAGAACGTAAAATGTTATTTATTTAAAATACAAATTTTTTACAGTTTGCGCTTTCAAAAGAATGAGGAAGCAGCTTAAACGATTCAGAAAAATCGAGGACTATGAACCCTTTCTTTTACTGTTTCGCTTAATTCCGGACTTGTCCGTTTGAGAACGTAAAATGTTATTTATTTAAAATACAAAAATTTTATGGTTTGCGCTTTCAAAAGAATGAGGAAGCGACTTAAACGATTCAGCAAAATCGAGGACTATGAACCCTTTCTTTTACTGTTTCTCTTAATTCCGGACTTGTCCGTTTGAGAATGTAAAATGTATTTTTACGAAATACACAATTTTGCACTTTCAAGGAAACGATGAAGAGAATCAAACGATTTAGTAAAACACGTGGTATGGGACATGTGCGTTTGCTATTTCGGTTAATTCCGGACTCGTTAATTGAAATATTTGATGTTTTGATGATTCTGATGATTTTGTGTGCTTTCGAGCCACTTTGTTGGACCTTCGGGTCATTTGTTGGACTTTCGGGCCACTCTGATGGACCTTCGGGTCAAATACCAGTACTAGACCTTCGGGTCACTCTGCGGACCTTCGGGTCATCTGATGGGCGCCAAAAATTATGTTGAGTACTTGGTAGGCTTCGGTCATTTGTTGATGCACGTGCGGCGAACGAAAAACTCGCCATCTGATGGGATCGATCCAACCTTTTATGTTGATTTTCTTGAGTATCTTAATTGTTTTCTAGATATTTGTTGTTTCTAATTATCTGCAGGTAATTGGATATTTGCTTTTATGAGATTTAATTATCGTATCGGTAATTAAATATTTGATGTTATGAGATTTAATTATCGTTTTTGATAATTAGATATTTGTTGATTTGAGATTTCTGATTATCGTTTTTGATAATCGGATAATTGTTGTTTCTGATTATCGTTTTTGATAATCGGATATTTGTTGATTCTGATTATCGTTTTTGATAATTAGATATTTGTTGATTTGAGATTTCTGATTATCGTTTTTGATAATCGGATATTTGTTGTTTCTGATTATCGTTTTTGATAATTGGATATTTGTTGTTTCTGATTATCGTTTTTGATAATCGGATAATTGTTGTTTCTGATTATTTTTTTGATAATCGGATATTTGTTGTTTCTGATTATCGTTTGAGATAATTAGATATTCGTTGATTTGAGATTTCTGATTATCTGATGCTTTCTGATTATCGTTTTGTTAATTAGATAATTGTGTTTTCTGATTATCGTTTTTGATAATCGGATATTTGCTAGTTTTGCTGATTATGAGATTTTCTAGTCTCTAATTGATTCTAGAGTATGCTGATTTTATTGAATTGCTGTTTCTGATCTATCTCTGTTGATAGTTAGAGTTTGCTGATTATGAAGTTCGTGTTTTCTAGTTATTTGTTTGATAACTAGATATTTGCAGTTTTGCGATTTGTGATTTGTGTTTTCTAATTATCTTTGCTTGTAATTAGATTTTCCCGTCTTCTAATTATCATATCGATAATTAGATATTGCTGTTTTGTGATTTTCCGTATTTTAATTATCTAGTTCATAATTGAATATTGTTGATAATAGTATTTATTCAGTTTTGTTGTTTTCCGATTATCTATTGATAGTTAGATTTTGTTGAGAATTTGTGAATTTCTTTTAATGGGATTAAAAGATTTCTTTGGTATTTGTGTTCTCGATCTTTATTTTTCTAGCTTAACCAGTTTATGTTAGAAAAATAATTGTTATTGACAACTTTAATTATGAAAATTGCGGGGACGCAATTTTTATAAGGAGGGAAGTCTGTAACAACCCGAGATTTTGTAAAAGTAAGTTATCGTCATTAGACGATTAAAAATTTATATCAAATTGCTATGAGAATTTTAATCGTGTTGAATTTCTTTTGTAAATTCATTAATTGTAGGTGGGCTTTAAAACTTAAAGTTGGGCCACACTTTCATTTCTATAATTTTGCCGTGATAATTATCTAAGGCAATAAGGGTTTCTCCAGCATTCATTTTATTTTTCACAACCCTAAATCGAATGAAAGGAAAGAAATGGCGGCCTCGTTTATTTTCGTTCGTCCCCCAAAAATTAGGGCTTTTTGGTTTTTCGAAGGCGCCTGACTTTGTTTTGCTCGATCGAATGAAGAAATTCGTTGCTTGCTCGTCGAATCTAAGGTGAGTACCCACTCACATCTAATTCTCATCTCGAGTTGAATTAGGGTTTAAATTTTGTGATTTCGTTCGTATTCAATTGTTTGGGTTGTCGATTCATTTTGCTTGCAGTTTGATTCATGTTGTTTTGTATTGATTTTGATCTGTTTGATTTCGTGATTGCCACGGTTTTTAATGTTATACTGTTCGAATTTCTTGACCATCACGGTACTGTTCTTCTGGTGAATGATGTTGATTTCGTTGACTTCGGCTTGATATTGTTTGTGCGTTATATCATCTGGCTATTTGCGTTCATGCTTGTAGCATTGATTTACAAACTACTACTTTGATTCTTAACTAGAGTTGTCTTTATGGTCATTGCTCCATGTATGCTTTGGTTTGTATATGACATTTCAATGTGTGCCAGCTCTTGTTCATTCGAGTCTGTGTCATTTGTTTTACTTGAGCTTGAGTCTGGTTCCATTGATTCACTGTGTATTGGTTCACTTGAAGTTACAGATGACCTGTTTCACTGTCATGCTACTTTCTGGTCAAGGCTGGTTTTTCTGGATTGTGTGTTCATATCATCTTGTAGGCTTGGAGTCTTTGTGTACATGTCTTGTGATTTGGTTGTGGTAGAGTTGCTTCACCTGTGCATATCTGTAGCTTGATAATCATGTCTGCACTTTGAACTTGGATGATTTGAACTTGATGGTTAGACTTCACTTGATCATATATGTTGACTTCTTTCATGTAGAGACTGCACTTGATGTTGTGTAGAACTACTGTCCTGATTGCCTTCATGTATTCATTGTGTCTGGATTTGAGTAATTTGCTTCATGCTGTTATGTTGACATGGTGTACATATATTCCTGTACATTTGCATTATTGCCATATTGATCCCTCTAGCCTTTGAGTTGTTTGTTGATTTAGCTTGGTCGACACTTTGTACTTGTAGTTTATGGTTCAGGTTGCATAGCATGTTGTATATCATCATGCAGTCTTCATTTGTCTATACTTCTGTTGTTGCTGACTTGAGTTCGAGCCTCTGGTTTGACTGTCTTGTTCAAGACTGATACATTCATTTGTTGCATTGTATTCATTGTGTAGCCTGGTCCTCATGTGCATTCATGTAGTCTGGTTGTGCTTGATCTGTTGTACAGTGCTATAGCTTGAGCTTTGTAGCTTTATGTCTATATGCTTTTGTTCTCGAGTCATGTACATTTGAGTTGATTTTTGGAATTTGCACCTAAGTTGAATCCAGCTAATAGCTCAGGTTTGACCTTGTGCCCGTGACGTGACTTTCACTTGAGTTGAACCCGGCATGATTTGGGTTTGACCTTGTGCTAGTTCTTATTTTATCACTGTAGTGGCGAGGCAGTGCATGCGTGCGTGTAATGCAGCCACACAGAATTGGATATACGAGATTTCTATGACTGTCGTCTATTTGATATTTGATTATTATTGCTTCTGCGCATTAATAACTGAGTTTGAATTAGACTGACCCGTGTATTATTTTCTCTTGAATTTAATACTCGGGTCAGACCCGAGTATTTCAGGTTGTAGATTTCCTGCTTTGGGTTGCTGCTTGAGCTATGAAGTCTTTTCATGTCTTTTGAAGTGGTCTTCGTCTTTTGTAGTAGTCAGTGTCATAGTATAGGTTGATATGTATTCATGTATATTAGTCGATAATGTACTTGTATATATAACTTCCAGAGTCGACAGTTGTAGTTATATCATATGTATTGTGTCAAATGTATGGTAACTAACATCGGTTATATATATATATGAGACTTTTGTTATCTGTGTTCAGCATTTTTAGTATCTGTGTTATTATTATATATATTGTCTTAAACTATTATGAACCATCGTAGTTCGTTTTATACTGGAATTGGGTATGTCGATGGGAGTAAATAAATAAGTGATGAAAAAAAAAAATATACCACTCCTATCGAGGTAACCAATACTCGTGTAAGGCCCAACTACGGATGGCCGCTCCTATCCAGCCTTATTCTTCGTAATAACAAACAGTATTTCTTTTAATACTCTTTGTTATTGTGAGCATAGAGGTGGGGCATCACAAACCCAGTAGTAGGGTTTTGGGTGTTGGTGGATGTGGGTTCGGTTGCATGCGAACTACGACGTCGTGGGGAAACTGGGAGTGTGCGCTCCTGGGAGAAAAGATGGAGGTGGTCGTGGTGAACGTTGTGGTGGAGTTTCGTGGACGCCGGTGGTCGGAGGGGGCCGGTGGAGATGGAGGAAGGGATGTTTGTTCTGCTTGGACGTGGGTTGGCATGTGGGATTTCGACATAGTGGTTGTCGTTGGAAATTTGGGTGAGCAGAAAGGTTGTGGGGTCGGAGCTGACCTGGGACAATGGTCGGCGGCGGTTGATGGTGGCCAGTGATCGTGTGCACTTGCATGTGATGGTATCAGTGAGGCTGTGTGCACGAAAAGAACGGAACTGGAAGAAATAAAACTAGGAGGAAAGAAGGAAACAGGGAAAGAGAGTGGGCCGGAAATTGATGGGCCAGAAAAAAAAAGAAGTAAAAAGGAAAAAAAGAAAGAAGAAAAAGAAAGAAAATAAAGGAGAAATGGAAATAAGAAAGAAAAAGAAATAAGAAAATAAAGAAAAATGAAAGAAAGGAAAAGTAAAAATAAGAGTAGAGGGGAAAAACAAAAAGAAAGAAAAGAAGGAGGAATATAATTTATAACTTATACATAAGATAATTTATATTCCCATTTTAATTTGAAGTGAAATGATATGTTATAATTTAAAAAGGAAAATTTAATGGTAATTAATTATTATTATTATTTGACTTAAACTTACGGATAATTAATAGTATTTTATAATTTATTTATTAGTTAATAAATGGTTTAAATTTGTAATTAATTCGGATAAGAATATAAGTGAAATTGACTAAGTAAGTTAACAAAATCCTAAGACTGAGTCGTCTTGATATTTGGCACCACTCTATATCCTTGCCTATCTCTATTGGACATTCATTTTAATCATTCTTCTCTGTACCATCGAGTGGCCAAACAAGTTAAAATAATTAGATTGAAATGGTAATATGTTTTATTTTAAATAAGGCATCTGTAGTAAATTGCCATATTTGAATATTATCACCCTAATTAATAAATTATTTATTTTAAACAATATACCCTTTTAAATTTATTACTGGGATTCGAAGAGGCCGGGGTCGGATATCAGGGATATCCGGAACCACTTCGATTTAATAAGCATTGCAAATCTTAAGGTTTTGATTATAGAGTTTAGTAGGCTGGAATTGGCTTAATTTCACAGATTTAACCATTTTAAATCAGTATTGTATTTGGGCACTATTTTATATCGATGGATTTCTATAAAAGCGTTGTTTATGACCAGATGAAAACTCGTAGTGTTGTACGAGTTACCTTGGTTTCAAATGAAGTTTGGTAACTTAAGTATTTTAAATTAAGTTGGTTTACTCACGCTGGTTTCCAGCCTGACTCGGGTGTTACTTTATTGTAAAGCTCGGGTCAGACCGAGTATTACAGATTTTCATGTTAGGATGCTTTGGAGCTCAGGAGACGAGCTGGATGGTAGAGATGTATTTGACTATATTCCGCTGTATATTGTAGGCTGTATAGACAGCTGTAGAGGACAAGTTATTATAACTGTCCAGATTTGTTGTACTCTGATATCTTGTATGTATATTGACAGTTACAACTTTTCTTTATACAAAATGCTGCTATTGTATATTATATTTTGTTCCGCTGCGATTGTGTGATTCTGTGATGTTGTTTTCGTTTCTTATTCTATCTCTTTTTCTTCTTAACCCTAACACTCTGGGATTTCCAGCACTCGATTGTTCGGCACACTATACGGTGGACGTATCGGGTCGTTACATTATAAGGTTTGGATCCACGTAGAATTTCTCGCACCAGTTTCTCCTCATCAACATCGGCTTTGCCAAGAGTCTTCTCCTTTATAACGATGATGTAGTCCCAAGCCTCGCCGAGTGATTCGAGGTAAACCTCTCCTAGAAAGCTTAAGTCACGATGGATAAGGACCTGTAACGACCCGTAAATTTTAACTGTTTTAAATACGTATTAATTGATTTTTTGTGAAATTTTAAATAATAAAATTTTGAAATATAAACTTGATATTTGGAATACGTCTACTTAAACATACCAAATGGCAAATTTTCACCAAATAATATGGAAGTTTATTTTCTTATGTAATTCTATTTCAATTCAAATCAGTTAAAATTGATGATAATAAAATGTTTTCCAAATCTGAATATTTTTGTATAGAAAATTTGTAAATCATCTTCTGAGTGAGACATCATCCCCCATTTCGTCAAATCTGGACTACTATTGCTCGGTTTACTTTATTTTCGGCGTTTTAGCAGTATTTTCGGTACCGACTATCGACTTTTGATCGAATGATCGTACCACTGATATGCCGTTTTGATTGTCTCGTCGTGCTGATCTCTACGGTATATTACATTCTGTGTTTGAAGTCCAGTACACAGCGGAACCCGTGAAAGGGTTACCCGTATCGGTACTCCATTTTGAAAAGATTTAACTCCTTGTGTCCATTCGTTCCCGATAGTGAAGATCAATAGTCATAACCTTTTTATGTTTTCTTGAATTCTACGGGTGTAACTATTTGCTTTCCACTGATTCCAATATTTGGTATTTGGTCCGTTCTCCCTCTGACTCTTCGTTTCGTGAACAGTTTCATTTACAAATTTATATTAAAACATATACATCTCGTCTCTTTCTTTTGCTCAGTATCATCTCCTCTTCCCTGTTGCATTCGCCTTCTATATTTTTCCCAACATCTCCACAAATTCCATGGTCCACATATCCTCCGCATGGCAAGCCCTCACCGAGCATCTCTTCTCCTCTTGCCTTCCTTTGGCCGTACCTTCCTTTTTCCAAACCCAGCCCTCTCTTGACCGAACTCGCCGCTACCTCATTCCATGGCTATCCCAGACCGAGGCCACCTGAGAGCCACCCACGCCACTCCGCCTTCTTGTCGAATCTCAGTTAGCCTCGAGCCAGCACCACCTCGTTTTCCTCCTCCAAGTCAGCCGCGTGCAACACTTTGATCACCAACCCATGCCTTCCTACGACTTGAGCTTTTCTGTGTGAAGATATATGTATAAGTAAGTTTGTATTGAAGTTATATAAGTTATAAAAGTGAGGACCTATTTTCTATATATATATTATATAAGCTAGATTATCTATTTGTGGGTATATATATAGATATATTAGTTAAGTATAAAAGTTGTTGTTATATGATAATATGTTAAGTGTATATATATGTTACAATTTGGTTTCGAAAATTTGTTTTTTTATTTGTATATATATACTGTAATGTTTCGGTATCAAATGAAGGTTAATATATATATATATATATATATATATTAGAGTAAGACGGTTGTGTAGCGTGACACTACACAGCCGATTAAATATCATAATATTAGGTAAATAGCGCGATCAACAAGCCTGATCGCTGGCCAAAAATAGAAGGATACTGCAAAACAGTCTCTACAAGGCAGAGTTATATATACAAAAAGAGCATGGTATAAACGTCAGAAAACTAAAAAGGCAAGATCTGCATAGCGGTTACTGATGCCCATGTTGCCAACTAGTAGGAGCTGCCGTTGTGCTGCCTGTTGATTCAGCTGGTGGAGAACTGGGGAGTGGCAATCTCAGCCTGAACGGCGCCGAGAAGCTGTGACCTGATATAGAAGAGAAATAGTAAATAATACGTCTGCAAGTTCTGTCGAAGTTGGATTTGGGCTTGCAGAACACGTGTGCATTTCGCTCGGCCCAAATGCACCAACTGAATATAGCTACAAAGAGATCTAAGTGGTGGTTAGGGGGGTTGTTCTGCCAGTGGTCGAAAAACGAGGTGATTGTGGGGATGTATCCGAGTATGTGAACAGTCGTTGCAGCCCAAACCCTGACAGCAAAATCACATTCAAAGAATAGATGCTGCAAACTTTATATTGTGGTGGAGCATAAGGCACAACTTGGGTCAACTATGATATTGTAACGTAGGAGTCTGTCTCTAGTGTTGATGCGCTCGTGGATGAGGCACCATTGAAGGAAAGTGAAGCGGGGCTGGAGCTGGCACGTCCAGAGTCTGGGGAAGTTGAAAAGGCATCCGGGGTTGTTTAGGTAAGCATAGCAGGAGGCAACGGAGAAGCCGGCTGAGGGGTTAGGGGCCCAGGTGAACGAATCTGGCCGGGGTTGAAATGAATGCTACGGAGGATGAAGGCAGCATGGTGAATCTCGGCTAGGGTGGCAAGGTCGAAGTAGGAAGTCAGGAGAAGATGGTCTGGGCCCGAGATTGAAGAGTCCAAAGTGGTAGCGAGGGAATTTACTGAGTGCGGGAAGAGGTTGGGGAGGGTGGAGGAGAGGGGTAGCTGGCCATGCTAGGTATCCTACCAGAAGAGGCAATTTGCCCCATTACCCAGGTTGACATGGAAGAGCGGTTTGACGCGGGGGAGGGTTGCTAGGACACCAGACCAGAAGGGTGATGGTTTAATTCTGGTGGGGGAGTGGAGGACAAGATGAGGGTTGGAGCAGTAGTGGAGTGAGGTAATCCATGATTTCCAGAGGAAGTTGTTGGGTGTTAGGAACCGCCAGAGCCATTTGGTGAGAAGGGCGATGTTGAAGTCGTGTAGGTTAACTATTCCAAGGCCGTCGTTGTTAGTGTGCAGACAAGCTGTCCGCTAGTTTACGAGTCTCTTTATTTTACTACCATTCTAAAGAAAGGAGCTTCTGATCGAGTCGATTCTTTTGATTACCCAGGTTGGGAGCTTGTATAGTGACATCCAGTATGTAGGGATTGCTGATAGGACAGATTTGACAAGGACGAGGCGCCCAGTTGAGGAAAGGGAGTGAGCTTTCTAGGAATGAAGTATGTTTTCGATTTTGGTGATGAGGGGGAACCAATTCGATCTGAGTAATTTAGTTGGACGGAGGGGGACACCGAGGTATGAGATAGGGAAATGCGCGATTTTGTAGTTAAGCAGACTGGAACAAGTTTGTCCGAGGTGGTCGGAGTTTCCAAGCATGATGATGGAGCTCTTACTAAAGTTGATGGATAGGCCGGAAATGAGATCAAAAGAGTACAGAGCAACTTTGAGGTAGTGTATGTGGTTGATCAAGGGTGATGCAAAAAGAATGGTGTCGTCGGCGAATTGAAGGTTGGATATGACCAGATTTGAATTGGGGAGCTTGATGCCTTCAAAGATGTTGTTCTAAATTGCTAACTTGATCATACGGTTGAACACGTCGGCAACCAGGATGAAAAGCAGAGGAGAAAGTGGGTCTCCTTGTCGCAGTCCACAGGCAGATTTGATTAGGCCCCCCGAGGACCCGTTAATAACTATAGAGGACAAGCTAGAATTAAGAATACAATGTATCCAGTTGCACCATTTTGCGGGGAATCCTCTATGTTTCATAAGCTCCAAGATGAATTGCCAGTTAACTGTGTCGAAAGCTTTTGAGAAGTCTAGTTTGAGGAGCATACCTGGTGTTGAAGTATGGTGGCAGAAGGAAATGACCTCTTGAGTCAACGCTACGCAGTCCATGATATTACGGCCGAAGATGAATGCAGATTGCTCAATTCCAATGAGGGGGGCGATGATGGCTTGAAGGCGGTTAGCTAGAACTTTGGTTATGATCTTCAAGGTGGTGTTCAGGAGACTAATAGGACGGAAGGACGAAAGGGAAGTGGCGCCTGGGGATTTGGGGAGGAGGATGATATTTGCATAATTGAGGCGAGCTACAGATGATGGATCAGCATGAAATTCGGAACACGTCTCGATAATGTCGTATTTAATTGTTTCCCAATAGTGTTTGAAGAATAGAGGGCCGAAGCCATCTGGGCCAGGAGCCTTGTCGTCTGACATGCTCTTTAACGCAGCCCAAATTTCCGCTTCTGAGAAGGGATGGTCTAGAGGGATAGGAGAGTTCTTTGGGTAGAGGAGGTTCCAGTCAATTTGAGGCAGAGGGGGGTGTTGTTTTCCTAGGATTTTTCGAAAGTAGTCAGAGAACGGTTTAAGGATGTCGGATTGGTCAGAGATAGTGATGCTGTTGTGGGTGATTTCGGGGATGAAAGTGGATCTACGCCTGCCGTTTGCGAGACGGTGGAAATAGGCAATGTTCTTATCTCCATCCTCAATCCATTTCGCTTTGGAGCGTTGTTTCCAACCTATTTCCTCCTGCAATGACAATCTGTCCAGGTCAGCTTCTAGCTCCCGCAGGCGAGTTCGATCCGATTCGGAAAGGGGTGAGGATTCTTCGAGTATATTTAGGTCCAAAATCTCATCTTGTATAACGGAGATACGCGAGCGAATGGAGCCCCAAACTGACTTGGCCCAGGGTTTGATGATCTTACGGAGAGAACGAAGTTTGGAGACAACTCTGGCAGTGGCTGATTGGATAGGGGAGGGCTGAGACCAGATTTCTTTGATGAAGTTATCAAATGATGGCTCTAGGAGCCAGAGACGCTCGAACCTGAAGGGTCTGATAGGACAAGTGGGGGAGCCAGTGTCGAGAAGGAGAGGGCAATGGTCGGAGATAATTGTGGCTAGGCCCAAGACCAGGGAGAGATGGTATAGATCCTCCCAGGCTGGGTTGAATAGGAAGTGGTCCAATTTAGCTAATGAAGGTTCTGATCTGCGGTTAGACCAAGTGAAAAGGCGGTTACAGATGGGTGGATCTATCAGGGAGCAGAGATTGATAAAATGATTGAAGGCTTCGGAGTCTTGGGAGAGATTGCCCGAGTTCCTTTCAATTGGGGATCTGGTGGTATTGAAATCACCTCCGACCACCCAAGGGCCATTGATGTGTGAGGCGAAGGTGAGACAGTTCGACCATAGTTCATTTCGATCTCGAGTATTTTGTAGGCCATAAATATTGGAGAAGAAGAAGATTGTTCCAGTTTCTAAGTGACGAGGGGCTACATGTAGGGCTGCTGTGTGATAGAAGGTTTGGTAGTGGTACCACACAGATTCATTCCAGGCTGTCATAATGCCTCCGCTAGAACTGACAGCATTTAGGTGGGCCCACCCAGTTAGGAAAGGCCCACCAATCTGTCTGAGTGTGTTAGGGGTTGGGTCTGACCGTTTGGATTCTTGCAGGAAAAGAAATATCTACTGTTTGTGGGGTTATTATAAGGCTAACATAATGTCTTTTACTGGGGTCCCCTAACCCTCGAGTGTACCAGGAAATTAGCTTCATTGGGAGAACGATAGGCGCTCCGATTCTAGTGCCTGCATGGAGGTGTAGTGTTCTCCATGCAAGTTCACTCCCATGCAACGTGCCATTTTCTTATTTAAGCTTTTATTAAGAGAGGAAAAAACTACATGTTTAAAGAAGCTACCAGGGTGGGATGCTGCTCTGTCTAGTCTGGAGCTACGGCGCACAGCCGTTGGAGTGATTGGCTGAGACCACTGAGCAGCCGTTGGAGTGGTTGGCTGAGACCCCTGATCAGACTTCGGACGGGCTGCTTGGCCATGTTCATCTGGGCTAGGGACGGGGAGCTGATGGAGGGGAGAATGGATATCCGCTTGGGGAGCTGATGGAGGACACCATTAGTAATTTGAGAATTGAATTCTCAATATATATATATATATATATATTAGTCTGTGAGTTGTATAATTGTATAATAATTTGCTTTATATACAAGTTGTGTATAACATGTATGATTTTATGTATATGTAATATAGGTATATAGCTTGAAGCTTTGGCTTGTGTTATTTTATATACACTGTTATATTACCAAGTATATATTTGATGAAAGAATGTATCATATACGTTTGCAATATTGATGCCTACATCGTATTTTATTTTAAAGTTTTGATATATATATATATATATATATGTATGTAAATTAATTTATATAAGATTTGTAGAAATTGTTGTTTTATGTATATAGGTTTTACAAGTTTATAAGGATAGACTGCTTTTTATATATATATAGTAAGCAGTATACGCACGTTAGTTTATAGATGTTTATAAAGTTTGTAGTGTACACATTTGTTATATAAGTTGTTACAGTATGCCTGTTATATTTATAATATTATAATAATATATACATGAGTATATGACCTTTTTGTTCTATATACTCGTAATTTACAGTTTTATATATATGAAAACTAGGTGATCTAAGGGTATGTGTATTCCAAAATTTATAAATGAGTTATGTGTTAGAGATAAAAAAATATATGTTAGAAGTGTATGAGTTTATATATCTATGTGTTTAAGAGTATTTATATATATAGGGAATTATCTCAAATTATATGATGTATATGTGTTGAGTCAAACAATGGATTTGATATATATATATATATGTATATTTTATATATATTTAAGGATTTAGAATATGATATATGTATATATATTTATATATAGGTTTGCTTATATCAATTATCTTCATCGATCAAGTTCTGATTTAAATTCATCTATTCCTTGCTATCAGCTTTGTTCGTCGAATCGTGTCCATCTAACTTCGATTTGGAAGTCGTGCTTGCATTTCGTAACACACTTTCATTGTCTATCCTCGCTAGCCTCGAAAGGTGAGAAATCACTCACGATTAATGTTCTTATATTTATTAAATTTGATTTCAATTGAAACGACAATTGAAATATGCTGTTGTTAGTTATTTACATTGTTATATATGCTATTATCTGTATATGTTCACCTGTGACATCTGACACCATTATCTGTTATTTATCGCTGATGATATATCCATGTTACTGTTGTTATATTATTATCATATCTGTTATCACTCTGCAAGTTCCCTGTTAGTATAGAATTCACTAATGGTTGAAATGATATATACCCGAACGATTTGTAGAATAGAAGAAAATCGTTATGGGTTGAAATGATAAACCCAAGCGATTTTCATTGAATTGAATTTGGGATTGTGGGTTGAAAAGATATATACCCATATATATTTAAATTACGGATTGAAATGAGAAATATCTGTATCACTTGACCATAGGGTAGAGAATTATATACAGACACCATTGGTCTATATACAAATATTTTGAAAATGATTTCTCTGATTTTGAAAAGAAATATATGGTTTTAATAAATATTGATTTTAAAGATTTACTAAAGTTGATTTAATAAAGTTGATATATATATGTTAAGTATTTATTTAAATTATATTTTAATATAGAGTTCGAAATAATTAAATAAATTAAGGTTGAAAAGATAGATTTGAAATTGATTTGAAATTGTATTTAATTAAGAATTATATTTAATTAAATCTATCTAAACTTATGGAATTTGGGGTTTTTAAAGGATATGATTTTATAACTTGATTTTAGTTTAAGATGATTTAAAATGAATATTTCAAGTTAAATAAATTGAAGGACATATTTAGAGATTTGAAATTTGGGCTTTTATTTAAATGATATTGAATTTATTTAGTGAATATTGCAAATCTAAATAATAGTAAAGTGAATTTGATATATATATATATATATGAAATTATCGAATTTAGTTTTGAAATGTTGAATTTTTAAAGATTTATATATATTGAATTGAAATGGCTTATTTTATGGTTCAAATATGTATTTGAAATCGATGATTTGAAATGGTTTATTGAGAAACTGAATTGAATTGAAATTTGAGGATTTGAGATTGGATTAAATTTAAATTTTGGAATCCGAGTTGATTTTGAATCGATTTGTGAAATTTGAGAAAACTATTTTATTATATAAAGTATTTTAAATTATATTTAAAACTATTTTATATTATTTTATTTTATAAACTATTTTTAATATAAACTATTTTTAATATAAACTATTTTAATATAACTATTTTTAATATAAACTATTTTAAATATACTAATTACTTTAATATAAATTGTTTTAACTTATAACTATTGTATATAAATTATTTTATTTTATAAACTATTTTATTTTATATACTATTATTAATATCTAAACTGTTTGAAGGAAAGTGTTATGATTTCAAAGTGTTATGATTTCCAAAGTTATGAATTTCAAAGTATTATTATTTCAAATTGTTTTGATTTCAGAAGCGATATAACTTTGGAAAGTACTATGATTTTGGAAGTGAATATTTTGAAATGAAAATGATATCGTATTGATTTGGTTTTTGAAATGGAAATGATATTTTGGTTTTGAAGTATAAACTATTTTGAAATGACCGCGGTGTTATAATAACGTTTGGTTGTTAAAGAGACCGGGATCGGATATGGGCATACTCTCTATTGATACCGAAAACCACTTTAATAACTGTTTACGCGGTGGAGATTCCAGAATGAAGTAGGATGGTGGCGACGATTCCTATTGAGGTATATACGTGGACCCGACTCCCGTGAGTTGGCATAAGGTGGCTAAAACAAGAGCGATTGACGGGCCAATGAGGTAGCACTTCTGATCGGACGCATTTCTTCGATACCATTAAATTACTTTGTGATTGATTTGGTGGCCACCCCTCGATTTCGATTTAGGAGTGTGTTCCGAGGTGGGCGGTAGTGGCTGCTATGCGTTTCCACCAGCCCGGATGCGTAATTGGTATATCTACCCTGGCATTGCCTAGTTGTGCCGTGTCACCTACCATATCGAGCTTTACTATGAGTTTGGATTTGTGCCGTAGCCTGTGGAGTATTTAGGGTAGCTCCCGATCTGGGGGTATGCTGATACTGGATAGACTACTGGGACTATTACGTGTTAAGGTGGAAAATGTAAAGCCTTAATGCTATTTAAAAGTAAGTTTATTTTACTATTAGACATTATTATAATAGCGTATATTACTACATAGTAGATAGTTTAACGGATCCTTAGAGGATGGTTATCCCAAACATCCTTTAAGTTACTATATTTCAGTTGATATTTCACTTGATTTGGATTTATTGATATAAGAATGTTAATCCTGACTCGAGTGTTTTGTGTTTTGCTTTACGCTCGGGTCAAACTAAGTGATATAGTATTTGAGACTCACCTTTGGAGTTGGAGCTTCGCTTGGAGATCCAGTTATCTATCCAGCTTTCAGTTATTAAGTTGATTCCAGTGATGTATTCAGATCTTGTATTTGACTATTGTATTTAGACATCTATATACTCGAGACTTCTGTTGTATCTTATTTAACTCTGTTATATATATAGTATCTTCATGAACTACTATTCTTTTGTTTCCGCTGCATTATTATTGTATTACTCTGTGTCTATGATTCTGTGATTTATTTATTTACTGTATATGTTGAGTTTGCCAAATTTTATTTACAATATATTATTTTGAATTATTCAAGTCCGACATGTGTGGATTTATTGTCGATTTGAATGGTCCAAAATAGCGGGTTTTTACAGGACCTTTGCATTGTACTCAACGGTCAAAAGATCAAATATGTCCTTGATCTCATTCCTCCCTTTGCTTCCTCCAACTAGGCCTCAATTTTCCCTTTGACCACTAACGACTAGCTTCCCTCGCCTCTTCTTTGAGAATCTCAATCTGAGCAAGATCTTTGTCGAGTTTAATTTTCAGCTCACGTACCTCTACGACCTCTTCGCAATACGTTTGGGATTCCATCTAAGCGGCGTATTTATCATCCTTCTCTTTTTGAAGCAGTTCTTCGAGCTCTTTAACGCGAAGGGCCAAAGTGTCCTCTTTTTGAAGAGCATCTTTCTCTAAGGAAAGTGCACCGATGTGTTGAGTAGAAGTGTCTAGTTCCTTCTTGTGAGCCATTTCTAGACGATTAACTACTTCAGACATTTCTTTATCACTTTTCTCCGCTAAGGTCAACTTCGTGGTCAACTCTGTAACCTCATCATTTTGGTGTTTGATCTTATCTTTATCATGGATCGCCTCTAGCTAAAGGCGATCGATTTCATGTTGCCTTTCAGCGAACACTTTAGAAATTTTCTCAGCTAACTGTTGGAGTGTTTTATGCTACACAAAAAACACCGTTGCTACACAAAAAACTTTAGTCCATCAAAGCTAATTTTTGAAAAATTGACCCTAAGTTTGGCCATCCGTTCAGCTGTAGAGGCCTCAAGAATTATAGTAGTTAAAGCTGGCTCAGATGTAACAATAGGACTTTTGTTCGACCAGTGGTCGCGAGGCTATGGAGACCTAGATGAACTTGAATGATGCTCGGGTGGAACAACAGTTGGGGGAACATGAGAAGAGGTCTGATCACCTTTATACACAGAAGGATTGGGTTGGACTTCTTGGCAGAGAGATGGTTATAATTTTTACTTGTGCTTAGAGGATAAAGATTCCTCTGAATGATGGCTTCTTTCCCGACTATCACCCCTTTCTCGATGCCTGCCTAAGTCTGGATCATGATTGGATCCATAATGTGTTGAGGTGCCCCTCAAGCAATCAAAGGCACGAGAATGAGACATAGCACTTGCAAACCAAACAAAAGCGTATAAGTGAAAATCAAATAAAAGATAGACAAAAATCGTGCAGTAAAGTGCGTGTGACTATGAGTCTCTTAGTGTCCCCTGGATGTGCAAGTTACTGTGGCCTTGCTCATAAGATTGATGTCCCCTTTGCTAGTAGAAGGAATGTCATCACCAGTCTTGGTAGGAAAATTAAGCCCCTAGACACTTAAATTAGGAAATTCAAAGGTCATGATGTCGTTAGGGATTGGGAGACTTGAAAATCCTTCCATCGAAGTCTCTAGAGGTAGGGGAGAAGACTCCGCTTCAACAGAGGTGATAATGAACTTGGGCTTTTTAGCAGATTTTCTCCTATGGAGTTTGCAAGCAAGCCCTTTTCCATTCCTTGTTAGTGCATGAGATTGCGTGCCTTGTGATGATTCGACCGTAGGCGCGTTGCCCGAACCTACATCATCAGTGCCAGGATCATTGGCGTCATCACATCTGATTTCGCCTTCTTCGGCATCGTCTTGAGCCTCCACGACTGGGGGCATGAAAAGGTGTGGCGTGGATCGTAGAGACCGCCCTTGAATAATTATCGCCTTTGGGTCATGGATGGACACCTGTAAATATATAAAGTATTTGTTAGTTCAGAATATGACTTGGGCTTAAGAATTTGAAGATAAAGTGAAGGAAGCACTTATGTCCTTCCAAACATCGCCTCGTGAAGCCAGGCAGACAACGAATGTAGAACCATTCGTGCTTAAAGACAACGAGCTTGTTCCAAGCACCGATAAGAACTTGACAATTGGGAGTGGGATCGAGGAAAGTATAAGAAAGATTTCCCATCCATAACTTAAAATTATAGTTAAACAGAATGTCTTCAGGAGATGGCGGATGGAACATAACATTCATAAATAAAAAGAAGGTACCATGAGGGAAAACGTAGCTGTTCGGATGCAACTGAGCAGGAGTACCCAGATAATGTAGCAGTTCTCGTATAAATGAGTTAAAAGTTAGTACACATCCGGCCTAGCATATAAATTTATTACAAGTCGTATACCCCTTGGTGGTAAATGGGCCCTGTCATTCCTTGAAGGGACTAGATTATCTCCCAATGGGGTCCCCTGTTTAAAGCACAGCCTAGCGAGAGCGGCCTTACCAATTCTGGAGGCTTGGTAGTTCATCGGGTGATCTAGAAATATAGCACCTTCTAAAGTATCAAGGGCAGGATCTATCTCTTCCGTAAGAAGGATGGGAACGTCAGAGAAAAGGTCAGCTAATGGACCGGGACTCTTCGGTTGCTTAGCTCAGTGTTCGGGAGAAAGTCTACCAGATACGGTCGAGGAGCTCGATTCGACACATGGATTGTTTTGCTGTGAAGGTTGACTGGAAGACATTGCGACTAAATGACTTGAATGTCTGGAGTCCATATCAACTAAACTCAGTAGGTAATCAAGATTAGAGAAATCAACATGTCCCCCCACGCTAAGTGTAAACTAGTGTGATGCAGTGTTATGCAGTATAGAGATAAACAATTCAGAATTTAAAGCAAAAAGTAGTGACAAGACTTTGAATTTCGACTAGAGTGAGCGTCGTCGCTGACCGTCTCAACTGGCATTCACGTAGATCGGTTGTAGTAGCTTCAGGATTGACCATCGGCATATCGAAGCATGAAGCTCATTATTCAGGTTTATATGTTGGATTTTAATTCATATTCAAGTCCTAGAAGATTAATTGTTCAATTTTGAGTTCAAAGTTGGATATGCAAGTCCAGTAATCTGTTATGGTCTATATGTCCAAGTTCGTTAAGACGGAATTGGTCTCGATTGTTTGTATGGGTTTATATGGATTAATTCGTTCAAGTTTGCAAGTTCAAGTCAATTAGACCGATCCCTATGCTTAAGCCGACTTGACCGATCCCTCTATGCTATAACAATGCCGATCCCTTCTCAAAATTCCATAACCGATCCCTATGACATGCATCTGCACCGACCCCTATACATAGCCATTTTCACACTTCCCTCAAACATTACTTCAATCCCTCAGGCAACACGCAAGATCGATCCCTCTCCTCCACATACATCCACCAATCGATCCCTCGCTTAACCCATACTGTTTGTACCAAAATTGGGCACAACACTCTTCGGAAGTGTTTGTACCAAAATTGGTCACAACACTCTTCGGAAGTTTTTGAAGAGATAAAATGAAGAAATTAAATGGAAAAAGATGATTATCTAACAAAAACTCCAAAAACAGATAATGAAAGTAATAAGAACGCATAGAAACACAAGAATTTAGAGTGGTTCGGCGTGTTGCCTACGTCCACTATGAAGTTGATTGCTTTATTGATGTTTCTTTGATGATTACAATTGATTTCAGCGGATTACAACAGACAATAATGATTTAAAGCAGTGAAATTCGTTAATAGCAGCATCAATGGAGTTTAGAACTGGATCCGGCAGAGTCTGGGCATTGGAGAATTCAAAGAAGAAGAAGCCCATTTTCTGTATGCCCTAGGGCTCTATTTATAGGTGTAGGAGGCTGATATTTCGCTCAGATCTCGGGAGGCTCCTTCTGGCACGTGACAAGGCCCGCGCGCCCAAGCCCGTGAAGTTTCGGTCCGATCCGTGATCGATACGAACGGATTTCGCATCGATCAAGATTGCGTCTGATGGAGTCAGAATTTGGTGTGGACATTCTTTAGCGTGCACGTAGTCTTCTATGAAAATTTCATAGCATTTGGACTTGTAGATTAGGAGATATGATCGATACGAATTAGGATCTTCGGTTGGCTGTTTCGTTCGACTCCCTTATTTCGACTCGGTCTTGTTCGACTCGATGACGTGGCATTTGAATCTCTGGATCACTCCGCCTTTGACGCCATTTTGATCGAGTCATTCTAGGACTTTCACCCTACTCGTATCGATGGTATTTCCTCGTTCGTATCGATAAAAGATGCGTAGTTTGCATCGATGGAGGTAGCCTTTGTTCGTATCGACTGTTGTGCTTTGCTACGCATCGATGGATATGAAGTAGAAGTCTTCGGATGGATGCGAAGTTGACATTGGATGATCGAGTCGAACTGTGGCTTGTCGATGGATGCGAAGTCGACTGAGTCGAACTGTGCATTGGCCGATCGAGTCGAACAGACACTCACTGATGGATGCGAAGCGAAGCGAGTCGAACAGAGACCCTCTGATAGATGCGAAGCAGAGCGAGTCGAACAGAGGCGCTCTGATGGATGCGAAGCGGAGCGAGTCGAACAGAGGCTCTCTGATGGATGCGAAGCGGAGCGAGTCGAAAAGAGGCCCTCTTTTGGATGCGAAGCGGAGCGAGTCGAACAGAGGCCCTCTGATGGATGCGAAGCGGAGCGAGTCGAATAGAGACCCTCTAATGGATGCGAAGCGGAGCGAGTCGAACAGAGACCCTCTGATGGATGCGAAGCGGAGCGAGTCGAACAGAGGCCCTCTAATGGATGCGAAGCGGAGCGAGTCGAACAGAGACCCTCTGATGGATGCGAAGCGGAGCGAGTCGAACAGAGGCCCTCTGATGGATGCGAAGCGGAGTGAGTCGAACAGAGGCTCTCTGATGGATGCGAAGCGGAGCCAGTCGAACAGATGCTCTCTGATGGATGCAAAGCGGAGCGAGTCGAACAGAGACTCTCTGATGGACGTGAAGTGGAGCGAGTCGAATAGAGGCTCTTTTTATCCAATTTTGCATCGATCGTAACTTGAGCATACAAACTCGGATTGACTTGAAATTTGGAACGTTGGCTCCTATAGCTTCGCTTGTCGTGTCATATCAATTTTAGCTCGATCCGGGCTCGGTAAAAATTCGTCGACATCCATAGTGAGCCCGCGTACAACCGATCTCCAGGATGAACTGCCCTTGGTTTTTAGTCAAGTTCTTGGTGTGACGGCCTTGCCAAAAGGCGGGATAACATTTGCCCCCCAAAGTACGTCTTGTGTCAACAAGACTTGCTTTGAAATGCTGCATCCTTCATTCTGAAAATGTTCTATCTGATTCGTTGAGTAGTTGCTACCTTTTCGTCAAAAGATGTAACCTTCGATTGATTTCCAGTAATACAAATGTTGATTTGTTGACTACCAATGATTATGTAGTGCATTGTTGTAACTTAGTGTCGAGTGCTAGCGATTTGTTGTTCACTGTTGTAATTGTCATCAGGTGAGCATTCAATTCCTGCATAGATGTGAAATTTGAGTTGTAACAACGTTTGATGGTTGTTTTAAGTCCTTCCTTTGTATTGATCCTCTCCTGGATCGATCTAAGATGTTGGAATGTATGCTTTGCATCCATAGATACGTCATATTGGGTCTTGGATTGGAGGATACAGAAGAAATGCTTTGTATCGACGGAGTTGAACGATCTAGACATAATCATGCAGCGAGGCTTCACAGAGGATATGCCATTTCTCATTCCTTCATTCATGAAGAATCCCCGATTATGGATAATCTTCGATAGGAGTCATCCATGACTCCTTTCCTAGATCCATCTCTAAGATCTAGTTGATCTTCATATGTCCATGCTTGGAATAATAAGCATTTCAACTAGACAAAGTCTTTTTGCCGCGCATCCCCAGAACTGGCTAGCTTAGCCAATGACTTAGCTTTTTCATTTTGTTCTCCGAGGATGTGTGTAATGGTGTAATAGTCGAAGTCGACTAGTAGCTTTTGGACCCAGCTAGGATAAGGAGCAAGATGTTGCCCCCTAGTTGAATAATCTTCCCTGACTCGATATACTACTAACCAGTAATCACATAATATATGTAAAGTTTCCACTGCTAGTTTTCTTGCAAGTTTGAGCGCCAAGGCTTCATACTTAGCTTCATTATTTGTTACAGGGAAGTTGAGTTTGAGGGCGTGGCAGATCGATCGTTCCTCAGTAGTCATTAACGCAATTTCGACGTTAAAAAGCCGATTATTGGAAGTTCCATCTGTGTACATTCTCTATCGGTTGGACGGTTCACCACTGTTCTTCGGATAGTCGTCTGATGTGGTGGATTCAGATATGAAGTATGCTAATGTTTGATCATGGAGAGCTCTCCGAGGGAGATAAGTGATATCAAATTGGCTTAGCTTGATACTCCATTTGACTAACTTTTCAGACATCTAAGGTTTCTATTGGACCTATCGTAACGGTTGGTCGATATAGACGTTAACGAGGTGAGCTTGTCAATTGCCAGCCTTCATCATATACTGGTCTTTGGATTCGTTTCTCTTCACATAGCATTGCGATGCTTATGGCGTGTGTTGACACGGCCCAATTGATGTATAAATCTTCGCGATCCAAAGGTTTGGGTAAAATGGAAGGTCTCTTTAAGCGATCTATCAGAGCTGCTTGGTTGTCCTCGGTACATGGGTGTCTCTAATTGTCGGAATTTTCTAGAAATTAGTCTTGATTCCATGAGAATTGATGATGAAAACAAAGAATCTTTCTGATGTAATGGTGAAAGAGCATTTCAAAGGATCGAATTTCATCCTGCATTTTTTAGAGAGCACCGAATACCTCTGTCAAGTCATCGATATGGTCATTTGATAGTTGTGATCTCACAAGCATATTAACCACATCTAGTTTCATCGATCGGCCGATATGATTTTTGAATGTTCTGTTAATCGTTCTTTGGTAAGTAGCATAAGCGTTCTCGAGTTTGAATCCATGGATTTCAGCCTAGCACTATAGGCCCAGGTCAATAATGAAACAGTTGTATTCCTGGTCTAGGAAATGCTTCAGTATCCGATTGTATCTGGAGTTTGTATCCATGGATGTGAGTAATTCATGTCTGATGGTCATGTCCATCAGTTGGTTGATCATTGGAAGTGGAAAGCTATGCTTTGTCATCCCCTATGCAAATCTGAGTAGTTGACGTATGTCCTCCACTCTCTGTTCGTTTTTCTTATAAGGATTGGATACTCATTTTGGTTGGAGGGCATCATGGATAAACCCACTGGTTTTGAGCATATTTGACTTCTCTTTAAGTGCAACAGATCTCTCCGGATCCATGTCGCATCGTTTTTGTTCACCGAGACATGCCTCGGGTCGACATTTGATGCAAGGTTCTTCATGGCTAGCGAGAGTCCATATATATATATATGAGGTCGAGTCCAAGCGAACACATCAAGATTCACCTGAAGTAAAACAATTGACTCTTTCTTCATAATTGCATAGAGTTGTGATCTGATCTACAATACTCGTGATGGGTTGTAGGCGCCTCATGTGTTTATTTGCAATGGTAAATGATCAGGCTTATAAGGACATTGAATCAAAGGATTAGTAGAACTTAGCCTTGTACTACACGCTGCTACATGCTGGCTCCAGCTTTGAGATTGAATTCACTTGTGTTTCTGAATGATGCGCTCTCCATTCAATGTACTCACGATCCGTTGCTCATTGTAAGGGTTGGAATGATGATCAGTCGCCCATGAGTTCGGGTATTGATCTGATGATTCTATCTCTAGGCATCCTTTCAGTCATAACCTAGAGTTGTTATGAATATCAGGCATGGGTCATAGGTTCAAATTGTCATAGTCAACTCTCGGATAAATACTCTTTTGTCGCCAGTCTCGGGTTGGCGGATGCATTTACGCGGATGGTCTAGTCTCGTCCTAGCTGTGTCTATATTGTAGTTCAAGCTTTAAGAACCAGGGTTGACTAATGAATGGTTGAATCATATTAATCTTCTCTTCTTGTTCGTGCCCCCAAGTCTGGGGAATATCTCGATAAGTGGCAGGGTAGATAATGTCCGCTTCAATTTTGTATTCTATCCCATTGAACCATGGGATCGAGTTAACTGATGGAAGGCTGAGTCGTGCCTATCCTGTATTATGTTCTAGTTCTTTCGTATTGGCGGAATACGTTGTTACTTTGCCGACATTCAGACATAAGCTAGATTCTGGACGGTCAATGACATTCACTTCGCTGCTTATGTCGCCATACTTTGGGCAAAAACTGAAGAGTGAATCGTCCAGTCAGATCCAATGCAGGATTGATGCTTCCCTTGTTGAATCCAGGGTAAGAATCAGTGTGCAGATGTTTAGTTTGCACTTGTTTTGAATTGCTCTTTTAGTCGGATCATGGTAAGAGTCAATGAATGAATGGTCGCATTGCATTCATTTGGAGTTGGGTGATCAACCATTTCTATTTTGATTTACATTCTCCCGTCAGATTTAGGGATAAAGTAAGCTTGAATGCGGTCATGTCATGCTCATCTGGTCTCATGCCCTTCCTGACGGATCGAAGGAAGGTAATGGAGGACGAATGGTCAAGTCACACCCATTCGTGGTTTATTCTTCTATCCATGCTCTGTTGGTTAAAGGTATTCGATGGAGTTCGGGTCACATCGACTTGTAGACGAAGAGGACCGATATTGACCGTCGATTTAACGACACGATGTAGAATGCTCGGCCCTCATTTCCTATCGATCCAATGGTATGATATGAAAGGTGCAGATCGATATTGCCCGTCGATCCGGCGGTACGATATAATTGGTTGCCCAGGACTTCGGGCATCATTCTGATTGGTTAGCATTAGGGTCTCCTTGTAGTCGTTGCCTTAAGTTGTAAAGGACGCTAAGCTGGAGATGTAGTGAGTCGCATTTCTCTTCTTTCGGTGATTTGTACTTCTACCTCCAGTCTTGAGTTAGAAGAGTTAGTTCGTGGATGGTCTAATTGCACCTGTAGTGAGTTTATATTGCTCATGTTGAGTCTAGGTAAGAGTTGGTGAATGAATGGTCGAATCACATTCATTCGTTTGTCTATTCTTGTAGCCACACTTTGGGGATCAGAGTCAGTTGAAGGGCCATTCATCACACCTATTTGATGTTTGTACCCCTGTCCACACTCTGGGGACTAAGAGTTTTAGTAGAAAATGGTCGGACCGCATTTTCCTCAATTAATCCCTCTAGCACTAGTCAATGGCGAAAGTCGAAGTGTGGTCGATCACATTACAACAACTTTAATTTGATGCTTCTCCCACTGAACTGTAGGAAGGAATTGATTGGCAAATGGTTAGGTCACATCCGTCCATGTTGCACGAACAGCCCGTTGGATCATAGGGGAGAGTTAGCGGATGAACAGTCGTGCCACGTTCGTTTGCAGTAGAACGGGTAGTCACATCCATTTAGAATAGGACATTCAGCTAGGTTCGTTTTGCAAATCTGTGTCTCCCTGTCGAATCAAGGAAGAAATTTTGTCTTGTGGGGTTGGAGTGCATCCCTATAAAATTATGTTATGGGTCCCGTGCCGGGGACAAGAGGTTATGCATGGACGGTTGGGTCACGCCCGCTTAGTGCTGGATGGTAGGATCACATCCAATTTTGTGTGTTAAGTGTGCCTCCATGTCAGGGGAAGATTGGAAAGCAGACGGTCGAACCACATCCGCTTTTTGTATTACAGAACTTGATGAGGAATCATAGCCGATAGATGGATAGTCAAATCACATCCCTTTTGGTATTCATATTCCAAACCATGCTTAGAGGACTGGAGTTGGTTGATGGGTTGTTAGTCACACCCATTTGGTGTTTATACTCTAGCCTGCGCTCTCGGGACCGAAGCAAGTTGATGGGTGGTCATTCGCACCCAATTGGTGTTTATACTCCAGTCCACACTCTGGGGACTTAGAGTTAGTTGAAGCTTATTCTCCTGTTCGGACTCTGGGGACTTAGAGTTAGTTGAAGCTTATTCTCCAGTTCGGACTCTGGGAATCTGGAGTTAGTTGATGTTTATAATCTAGTTCGCACTTTGGGAATCTGGAGTTGTTGATGTTTATACTCCAGTTCGCACTCTGGGAATATGGAGTTAGTTGATGTTTATACTCCAGTTTGCACTCTAGGAATCTGGAGTTGTTGATGGGTGGTCAGTCACACCCATTTTAGTGTTTATACTCCAGTCCGCGCTCTGGGGACTTAGAGTTATTTAACGTTTATACTCCAGTTCGCGCTCTGGGAATCTGGAGTTAGCCGACAGATGGTCAGTCACATCTGTTTAGGCTTTAGGATTTCGTTCACACTCTAGGAACAAGAAGTTGATCAGGTGCGCGGACGGTTGTATCATATCCACCCTGAGTAGGCAAGCAGAGTCGTTAGATGGACGGATCCATCCTCCTCGAGCTTGTAAATATGGAAGGCGAGGTCGTTAGATGGACTGATTCATCCTCCTCGGGTTTAGGTTGAAAACGGGTGAAGTCGTTAGATGGACGGATCCATCCTCCTTGAGCCCATGTCCGTAAGCTTATACTCCAGCTAACACTCTGGGAGTCGGAGTTAGTTAGAGGATTGTCGTGTATCAATCCCTTATTGCCGCAGCGTGATGGCTTGTCCCTGAGCTTGGGGTTTCACTTAGCGAGTGATCGGTGGGCTCCCGATTAACTTCCACTTATATGCCCCTCAACGAAGGATGAGATTTAGTTTATGGACGGTTGGATCACGTCCATGTTCATTTAGATTCCACTTTTGCTAAGCCTAAGGAGTAAGATTAGTGTTCTGGCAAGCTTTGTGCTCGAGCATAGGAAGGGATGGTCGAACTACATCCACTTTGAGTTGTGTATTTTCCCTTAAGTCGGGTGCAAGAATTGGAGAGCAAACAGTCGAGTCACGTCTAATTTATACTTTGCATTCTTTCGATCGAGCTAAGGAAGAGAGTTGAAATGACAGCACGTGATGGTTAGCGAGTAGGCAGTCAGTCGTTGATGACTTTAAATTGAGGGTTGGACCCTGATGAAGTTGGTTTAAGGCATGACTGTTTTGCCGAATTACAGAAGCAAACTGGAGAGTGAATGGTCAAATCATATCCACTTTAAACATGTGTTCTCAAATAATCCCAAGTGTCTAATGTAGGATTAGATGCATGGATGGTGACGTTACGTCCACCTTTGGTGTTATTCCGATTTTATCAGGCATCAGAAGAAGCATAAGTATTTTGGCGAGCTTCAAGTACGAGATGGAGAGTGCATTGTTGGGACATATAACTCCAAGTCTTTCTTACATCTCCTAATTAAATTGCATAGGCGGATGAGTAGATGGTCGGTTGCATCCACTTTGTACTAGAGTCCTGACCTTGTCGGTCTCTTCCGCTTTGATGCCTTGCCCCCAGTCAGGGGCATATAGTAGCCAATGAGTGGTTGAATCATGCTCATCATGATGATACCTCAATGATTTGATCATAGTCCGCGAAGGTTGTTTTGCACCCAATCTTAAGTACTCGTTTACCTACATCATTTGCAAGTAGTTTAATTCAAGTAGGTCATATTTTGCAACGTAAACGAAATTGAAATAGAAATAATTCAAAAGAGATCGGATTAAATCTCATTGATAAGTGAAGTGGCGTCGTATGCTCGCTATTGCACTTCGGTCCAGCCCTTCACAGTTGGATGTATAAAGCAAATGGTTCAATTTGATCAAATTCCTTGATCGATAGGGGTCGGATGTTCTAGGTCCTTCGTTTTATGGGGCTTGAACATATTGTCAGAGTTATCCTTTTCGGAGCAGCCTTATGGCATTGGCATCCACGGTAGCCATCTAAAGAAGGGGAGTTTTCCGATCTAGAATATGGAGTAGGTTCCCTCCTTATCTCGCCAAGTTGATCCTTCATCTGGTTCATCAACTCAATACTGGCCTGGATATGTTGGTGTACTTGTTGGCCGCTACCCACCAGTTCTCTTATCAAAGTCTGGAAATAAGCTCTGGTGATGAATTCATTTATGGGTATTGGTAGCAACTGTATGTGGGCTTTGGATAAATTCATTGGCTGCCAGCTTCTTTATTCCCTTCAGCAATATGAGAAGTAGAACTGGTATGTCTAACCATGAATGACGGTGTTCTTTGAGGAATGGGGGAAGACATCTGCATTTGATGGCATTCATCACTCTTGGTGGAGTCCATGTGCCATTCTCACTTCATAAACTAGTGTCGGGGGTTGTATTTCCATAGTATACTAACATAGTCAACATATTGAATTTTCACTGGAAATTTTGCAGGTAGGATGGTTTCAATGAATAGGTCTCCACTGGGGAAGATTCTCTGATTGTCATTATGACTAGGTCCATCTTATGGCTACGGGGTCTTGTAATACTGGCGAATGATGCGTGCATGATTGTCCAACATTTGAGTGGTTGGTAACGCCGATTGGACGGCGAGTTGGTTAAAATGGGCTAATAGATTGGTGTTTATCCCAAACTTTCATCCAGATAGGAGACCTATATAGGGTATTAAGGAAGTCCTCTTGAGGTTGTATGCCATGCTTTTAGTCATGTGGACGTGGAATGATTAAGATGCGGGCATTTGAAGGTGGTTTAGCAGTGACCAGCTATGTTTTGAGTTGGCAGAGTAGACAGTGTAGGGGAGTCGTCATATTAGCCATCGTACCATAGTTGTCAATTCAGGAGTTTAAAAGCTGGTCAATTGGAGGAAGTTTCATTCCACCTTAAAAGCATGATATATTAATCAACTCCAGTTTTTGGCATATTAGCTAGGTTCTCCAGCCTCTGGGAGTACGGTTGAGTAGTATTTCTTTACCCATTCCTTGATTGCAACTCAACATTTGTTGTTGTGATCTCCTATGTCTTGTTCAGTCATGGAACAATTAGAAGCGTGGATGGAATGTTCCTTCATTAAATTGAGCTTTGAATTCACTATGCGGGTGCTCTACGCTTTCTTTCCCGACTGTCACCCCTTTCTCGATGCTTGCCAAAGTCTGGACCATGATTGGATCCATAATGTGTTGAGGAGCCCCTCAAGCAATCAAAGGCACGAGAATGAGACATAGCTCTTGCAAACCAAACAAAAGCATATAATTGAAAATCAAATAAAAGATAGACAAAAATCGTGCAGTAAAGTGCATGTGACTATAGTTTCTTAGTGTCCCTCGGATGGGAAAGTTACTGTGGCCTTGCTCATAAGAGTGATTTCCCCTTTGCTAGTAGAAGGAATGTCATCACCAGTCTTGGTAGGAAAATTAAGCCCCTCGATGCTTAAATTAGAAAATTCAAAGGTCATGATGTCGTTAGGGATTGGGAGACTTGAAAATCCTTCCATCGAAGTCTCTAGAGGTAGGGGAGAAGACTCCGCTTCAACAGAGGTGATAATGAACTTGGGCTTTTTAGCAGTTTTTCTCCTACGGAGTTTGTAAGCAAGCCCTTTTCCATTCCTTGTTAGTGCATGAGATTGCGTGCCTTGTGATGATTCGACCATAGGCGCATTGCCCGAACCTACATCATCAGTGCCAGGATCATTGGCGTCATCACATCTGATTTCGCCTTCTTCGGCATCGTCTTGAGCCTCCACGACCAGGGGCATGAAAGGATGTGGCGTGGATCGCAGAGACCGCCCTTGAATAATTATCGCCTTTGGGTCGTGGATGAACACCTGTAAATATATAAAGTATTTGTTAGTTCAGAATATGACTTGGGCTTAAGAATTTGAAGATAAAGTGAAGGAAACACTTATGTCCTTTCAATCATCGCCTCGTGAAGCCAGGCAGACAACAAATGTAGAACCATTCATGCTTAAAGACACCGAGCTTGTTCCAAGCACCGGTAAGAACTTGACAATTGGGTGTGGGATCGAGGGAAGTATAAGAAAGATTTCCCATCCATCACTTAAAATTGTAGTTAAACCGAATGTCTTCAGGAGATGGCGGATGGAACATAACATTCATAAATAAAAAGAAGGTACCATGGGGGAAAACGTAGCTGTTTGGATGCAATTGAGCAGGAGTACCCAGATAATGTAGCAGTTCTCGTATAAATGAGTTAAAAGTTAGTACACATCCAACCTAGCATATAAATTTATTACAAGTCGTATACCCCTTGGGGGTAAATGGGCCCTATCATTCCTTGAAGGGACTAGATTATCTCCCAATGGGGTCCCCTGTTTAAAGCACAGCCTACCGAGAGCGGCCTTACCAATTCTGGAGGCTTGGGAGTTCATCAATTGATCTAGAAATATAGCACCTTCTAAAGTATCAGGGGCATGATCTATCTCTTCCGTAAGAAGGATGGGAACGTCAAAGAAAAGGTCAACTAATGGACCGGGACTCTTCGGTTGCTTAGCTCAGTGTTCGGGAGAAAGTGAATCAACCCAGAATGGAGAAGTCATAGGTCGTGTACGACCTATCATGTGGGTAGGTCGAGACCAACCTAAGAAGGAAGCTACCGAGTTAAGATTTGGTGAGAAATGGTGGAAACTTGAAGTTCTAGGTCACAACCGACCTAACAAAGGTTATAAGTCGTTCCAACGACTTAGTGAAGATCGCAGCCGACCGAACGAAGAGCTTAAGTCGTTTGAACGACCTACCGAGTCACACAGTGAAAAGGCAGAACAATGTGGTGAAGTGCTGGGTCGTGAACGACCTAACGAGTCAAGAGATAAGTCGTTACCGACCTAAGTTAAGTCGTTGAAGACCAGAGCCGTAGATTCCAAAGCCGCTTTAATCTGAGCCGTGGATTTCTGAAGCCGCTGATGGATGAAGAGTTTAAGTGATAAGTCGTCTGTTTTAGGTCGCGTACGACCTAAGTTGGGTCGTGAAGAGTTGCTAAGTCGGCAACGACTTAAGGGATGTATTTTTTTTCTGTTTGCATGTTCTTTTATAAGTCGTTGTACATATGACTTGAGTCGTAAGTCGTTGACACTATTTGTGTTAGGTCGTTACTTTTATAAGTCGTGAGTCATTTGTAATACACATGTATGTTGAGTCGCATTTGTTTTTAATTCGTCTGTAGCTTGTAAGTCGTGTGCTTCTGAGTCGTAGGTCGGAAGGAGTCCTAAGTCGTAGGTCGGAAAGGTATTATAAGTCGGAGCCGACTTAGGACTTAATGTAAATTTGTTATTTTTTTCGTGTGAGTTGTAAAATACTATAAATAGGCCGGTGGTGCCATTTGTAAAAGGTTGTTGATTTTTGAATAAAATTCTCATTGATTGCTGTGTGCTTTCATTTTAAATTGGTAGTTGAGTGAAATCTCCTATCTCCTCTTTCGGTTAATCGAGTGCGCTCGATTCAACGATTGCAGAAGCCGATTCGCGGAATCAAGTGCGCTTGATCAACGCTCGAAGAATTGAAGATCTCTCCTCATGGTATCGTGCGCGATCAACGTGTCAGAGATAGCTAGAATTCGACATCTTCGGATCAACGAATTTGGGCATTTCAGTATCTTCCAATCCACCGATTACTACATTCATCGATCTACATTGTTTTTGTAATATCCGCTGCGTCAGTTTTGGTATCAGAGCATGTTCTAGCCAATCATAGCTAGATCGAGACTTGGAGCCTAATCATTTTGAAGAATTTTGAAGTTGAAGTGTTAGCCGAGCTTGAGTGTGGAAGCCGAGCTAAGAAGGGTGTAGATCAAGCATCATTTCATTGTCTTGCTCAGAATTTTGTTCATCGAGTTCATCGCGATTTGCAACAAAAGTGGAAGTTTCGATCCATTTCATTTTGGATCAAAGTTCGAATTGTGTTTGAATTTGAAGTGTTTGTGAAGATTTCAAGTATGCCGCCAAGAAGAGCTAATCGTCACCAAAACGTAGAAGCTTTGTATCGAAGAGAAGAAGCTGATGAGATGGAGCAGAGAATTAATGAGAACTTTAGTGAGAAGCTTAATGAAGGGATTGGACGATTAGACAAGATGATGTTAGAGATGAATCAAAATCGGAGATGGGTTTCACCTGAATCTAACCATGGGGGAAGTAGAGTCTCACCACAATCCAATCGAGACAGAAGTGTTGATGATGATCAAAGGCGTGGGAGGAACGTGAATGATCGTGAACGGAGGAATGTAGATAGAAGGGATGATGGTGGTAGACGTGATGGTAGTAGAGATGTGGGTGGACGAGATAGACAACGATATACATCTGATTTTGAAGAGGAGTATGATGGTGGTAGTGTTCGAGGACAAGGACGAGGACAAGGAAGAAATCACTCTGAGTATGATCACAAGTGGGAGTCGGGGATGAAGACTGAAATTCCTGAATTCAAAGGTGGTATGCAAGCGGAGGAGTTTCTAGATTGGGTAGCTAATTTTGAAGAGATTTTTGACTTCAAAGAAGTGCCGGAACATCGTAAAGTGAAGTTGGTTGCTACAAGGTTGAGGGGTAGAGCTTTGGCGTGGTGGCAGCAAACCAAACTTACACGTGAACGGATGGGGAAGTCAAAAGTTGAATCTTGGGAGAAGATGAAGAAATTGATGAAAGCAACGTTCTTACCTTACAATTATCAATCTTTGATGTATCAACGTTTGCAGAACTTGAGACAAAGGACGAAATCTGTGAATGACTATGCTGACGAATTTTATCAAGTGATTGCCAGAAATGATATTATGGAGACAGAAGAACAGTTGACAGCTAGATTTGTTGGAGGGTTGCGAATGCAGATTCAGGATATGGTTAACATGTTTGATCCCAGATTTGTAGCGGAAGCACACCAGAAAGCGTTGGCTTGGGAGAAACAGGGAAGACGAGGAGGTGGTATGTTTGCAAATTCCAACAATCCAGTGAAGGGAGTTAGTGGGAGTTCGAATGTTTCAAAAGCTGTTGCAAAACCAGTTGTGAATGAGGTTGGGAAGACGAAAGTCAATAATGGTTTCAAGTGTTATAATTGCCAAGAAATGGGCCACAAAAGTAATGAATGTCCAAAGCCGAAGAAAAGAGCTATGATAGCGGAGGTTGAGGATGAGAATGAAGAAGCTGAATGTTCCAATTCACCACCTGATGAGGAGGAAGAAGAAGTGTCGAGAGACGAAGGTTATAATCTAATGATGAAGAGGTCCTGTTTAACACCAAAGCAAGAGGGGGATTGTAGTTGGTTAAGGAGCAATATTTTTCAGTCAACATGTACCATTCTGGGGAAGGTTTGCAAATTTGTTATTGATGCTGGAAGCTGTGATAATATAATTTCTTCCGAAGCTGTGAGGAAGTTGGCGTTGAAGACTGAGAAACATCCGAAACCGTACAAGTTAGCTTGGTTGAGGAAAGGCGGGGAGGTGAAGGTTGGACGAAGGGCTTGTGTGAAGTTTTCAATTGGGAAGAAATATAAGGACGAAATCTGGTGCGATGTGGTAGATATGGATGTCTGTCATTTGTTGCTGGGGAGACCATGGCAGTATGATAGGGCGGTGCAACATGATGGGCGTACCAACAGTTACAGTTTCATGTTTGAAGGCACAAAGATTACTCTAGTTCCAAAGAAGCGACAACAGGAGGAAAACAAGTTGGAGGAGATTGAAGAGCTTAAAACTTTGTTATCTTTGAAGGAGTTTGTGAAGGAAGTAGAGGAGGAGCCTGAAGTGTTTTTGTTGATTGGGCGAGAGAGCAGTGAAGAAGTTGAAATTCCAGAAGAAGTTAAACTAGTTTTGAAAGAATTTAACGATGTATTTCCAGAGGAGTTACCAACGGAGTTTCCACCGTTGAGGGATATACAACATCAGATAGATCTTGTTCCAGGTGTTGTGTTACCACACAGACCACATTATCGAATGAGTCCGAAGGAACATGAAGAGTTGCGGAGGCAGGTAGAGGAATTGCTTGAACAAGGGCGTGTGTAGGAGAGTTTAAGTCCTTGCGCTGTACCAGCTTTATTGGTACCCAAAAAGGATGGAACATGGAGGATGTGCACTGACAGTCGAGCATTGAATAAGATTACTGTGAGATATAGATTTCCAATGCCAAGGTTGGATGATTTGCTAGATCAAATAAGCAGCGCTACTATATTTTCGAAGATTGATTTGAAGAGCGGATATCATCAAATTCGTATCAGACCAGGTGATGAGTGGAAGACTGCTTTTAAAACCAGGGAGGGTCTATACGAATGGTTGGTTATGCCATTTGGCTTATCAAATGCACCAAGTACATTCATGAGGGTGATGAACCAGATTTTTCGACCATTCATTGGGAAGTTTGTGGTGGTGTATTTCGATGATATTCTGATATATAGTGGAAGTCCTGAGGAACATTTGAATCATCTGAGGGAAGTACTGATGGTATTACGACAAGAACAATTTTATGCTGCAACGAAGAAATGCGTGTTCATGACGCATAGCGTTTTATTTCTGGGGTATGTTGTGTCGGAAGAAGGAATACAGGTTGACCAAAGTAAAGTTGAAGCGATTAGAGATTGGCCACAGCCCAAGACGATAACAGAAGTTCATAGTTTTCACGGGTTGGCTTCATTTTATCGAAGGTTTATTCCACACTTTAGTAGTGTGATGGCGCCTGTGACTGATTGTATGAAGGGTAAACAGTTTACATGGACGGAAGAAGCAGGAGTTACTTTTGAACGAATCAAGGAGTTGTTGACGACAGCACCAATCCTAGCATTACCTGATTTTGAGTTGTTGTTTGAATTACATACTGATGCGTCAAAGGTTGGGATTGGAGGAGTGTTGAGTCAAAGGGGTCGTCCTATTGCCTATTTCAGTGAGAAGTTGTCAGGAGCAAAGATGCGATACAGTACATATGATGTGGAGTTTTATGCTGTTGTGCAAGCTATTAAACACTGGAGACATTATCTATTCCAGAAAGAGTTTGTTCTTTACACTAATCATGAGGCGTTGAAGCATTTACAAGGGCAAGACAAGATTTCAGCGAGACATGCATCGTGGATTGCATATCTGCAACAATTTACTTTTGTTGTTAAACACAAGTCGGGGGTGACGAATCGTGTGGCTGATGCTTTGAGTAGGAGGAGTCATTTGTTGACTACACTGAAGGTTGAAGTGACGGGGTTTGATATGTTGCCAGAATTATTTGCCGATGATCCTTACTTTGCAAAGTTTGTTGATAAAGTTAAGGAGGGGAAAACGGATGAGTTCGTGATGGTAGATGGTTTTCTGTTCAAAGGAAATCGATTGTGCATACCTGATTGTAGTTTGAGAATGAAGATTGTTAAAGAGCTACATGAAGAAGGACATGTTGGGAGAGACCGTACATTACAGTTGATTTCACAATCTTACTTTTGGCCATCAATGAGGAAAGAGGTGGAGAGGTTTGTGGAGCGATGTCATATCTGTCAGATTTCGAAAGGAACTGCAACTAATGCTGGGTTATATATACCGTTACCTGTACCAATTAAGCCATGGGTTGATGTGAGTATGGACTTTGTGTTGGGATTACCGAGGACACAGCGTGGTAACGATTCCATTTATGTGGTGGTTGACCGATTTTCAAAAATGGCACATTTTATTGCTTGTAAGAAGACGGCGGATGCTGTTCATGTTGCTCAATTGTTTTTTAGGGAGATCTATCGACTTCATGGATTGCCAGAATCTATTGTGTCGGATAGAGATACTCGATTTCTGAGTCACTTTTGGTTGAGTTTGTGGAAAATGGTGGGAACGAAGCTGAAGTTTAGTAGTGCTTATCATCCGCAAACGGATGGACAGACCGAGGTTGTGAACAGATCATTGGGAAATTTGTTGAGGTGTCTTGTTCAAGACAATCTGAAGAGTTGGGATGTGAAGTTATGCCAGGCAGAGTTTGCCCATAATCATGCTGTAAATCAAAGTACTGGGTTCAGTCCATTTCAGATAGTATATTCAAGCTTACCGAAGGGACCATTGGACTTGACGGTAGTGCCACAATCAAAGAAGACAGTTAAGAAAGCTGCTGATTTTGTTGAAGAGTTGACGGAATGTCATAAATTCGTTCAGGAACGATTGGAGAAAGCAAATGAGAAATATAAACAATCTGCAGATTTGAAACGAAGGAATGTTAAATATCATGAAGGTGATTTGGTTTATGCAGTGTTGACAAAAGATCGTTTTCCGGTGGGAACGTACAATAAATTGAAAGCACGAAAGATTGGTACAGTGGAAATTATAAAGAGAATCAATGAAAATGCTTATAAATTGAAGTTGCCAGATGATGTGTATACGTCTGACGTATTCAATGTTAATCATCTCATACCATATCATGGAGACGAGTTTGTGGTGGATGCAGAAACTACAAATTCGAGGACGAATTTTTCTCAACCTGGGGAGGATGATGCAGCCCAGAATGGAGAAGTCATAGGTCGTGTACGACCTATCATGTGGGTAGGTCGAGACCAACCTAAGAAGGAAGCTACCGAGTTAAGATTTGGTGAGAAATGGTGGAAAGTTGAAGTTCTAGGTCGCAACCGACCTAACAAAGGTTATAAGTCGTTCCAACGACTTAGTGAAGATCGCAGCCGACCTAACGAAGAGCTTAAGTCGTCTGAACGACCTACCGAGTCACACAGTGAAAAGGCAGAACAATGTGGTGAAGTGCTGGGTCGTGAACGACCTAACGAGTCAAGAGATAAGTCGGTACCGACCTAAGTTAAGTCGCTGAAGACCAGAGCCGTAGATTCCAAAGCTGCTTTAATCTGAGCCATGGATTTCTGAAGCCGTTGATGGATGAAGAGTTTAAGTGATAAGTCGTCTGTTTTAGGTCGTGTACGACCTAAGTTGGGTCGCGAAGAGTTGCTAAGTCGGCAACGACTTAAGGGATGTATTTTTTTTTTCTATTTGCATGTTCTTTTATAAGTCCTTGTACATATGACTTGAGTCGTAAGTCGTTGACACTATTTGTGTTAGGTCGTTACTTTTATAAGTCGTGAGTCGTTTGTAATACACATGTATGTTGAGTCGCATTTGTTTTTAAGTCGTCTGTAGCTTGTAAGTCGTGTGCTTCTGAGTCGTAGGTCGGAAGGAGTCTTAAGTCGTAGGTTGGAAAGGTATTATAAGTCGGAGCCGACTTAGGACTTAATGTAAATTTGTTATTTTTTTCGTGTGAGTTGTAAAATACTATAAATAGGCCGGTGGTGCCATTTGTAAAAGGTTGTTGATTTTTGAATAAAATTCTCATTGATTGCTGTGTGCTTTCATTTTAAATTGGTAGTTGAGTGAAATCTCCTATCTCCTCTTTCGGTTAATCGAGTGTGCTCGATTCAACGATTGCAGAAGCCGATTCGCGGAATCAAGTGCGCTTGATCAATGCTCGAAGAATTGAAGATCTCTCCTCACGGTATCGTGCGCGATCAACGTGTCAGAGATAACTAGAATTCGGCATCTTCGGATCAATGAATTTGGGCATTTCAGTATCTTCCAATCCACCGATTACTACATTCATCGATCTACATTGTTTTTGTAATATCCGCTGCGTCAGAAAGTCTACCAGATACGGTCGAGGAGCTCGATTCAACACATGGATTGTTATGCTGTGAAGGTTGATTGGAAGACATTGCGACTAAATGACTTGAATGTCTGGAGTCCATATCAACTAAACTCAATAGGTAATCAAGATTAGAGAAATCAACCTGTCCCCCCGCGCTAAGTGTAAACTAGTGTGATGCAGTGTTATGCAGTGTAGAGATAAACAATTCGGAATTTAAAGCAAAAAGTAGTGACGAGACTTTGGATTCCGACTAGAGTGAGCATCTTCGCTGACCGTCTCAACTGGCATTCACGTAGATCGGTTGTAGTATCTTCAGGATTGAACATCGGCATATCGAAGCATGAAGCTCATTATTCAGGTTTATATGTTGGATTTTAATTCATATTCAAGTCCTAGAAGATTAATTGTCCAATTTTGAGTTTAAAGTTGGATATGCAAGTCCAGTAATATGTTATGGTCTATATGTCCAAGTTCATTAAGACGGAATTGGTCTCGATTGTTTGTATGGGTTTATATGGATTAATTCGTTCAAGTTTGCAAGTTCAAGTCAATTAGACCGATCCCTATTCCCATATCTCAACATAGCCGATCCCTATGCTTAAGCCAACTTGACCGATCCCTCTATGCTATAACAACGCCAATCCCTTCTCAAAATTCCATAACCGATCCCTATGACATACATCTGCACGGACCCCTATACATAGCCATTTTCACACTTCCCTCAAACATTACTTCAATCCCTCAGGCAACACGCAAGATCGATCCCTCTCCTCCACATACATCCACCAATCGATCCCTCGCTTAACCCATACTGTTTGTACCAAAATTGGGCACAACACTCTTCGGAAATGTTTGTACCAAAATTGGGCACAACACTCTTCGGAAGTTTTTGAAGAGATAAAATGAAGAAATTAAATGGAAAAAGATGATTATCTAACAAAAACTCCAAAAACAGATAATGAAAGTAATAAGAACGCACAGAAACAGAAGAATTTAGAGTGGTTCGGCGTGTTGCCTACGTCCACTATGAAGTTGATTGCTTTATTGATGTTTCTTTGATGATTACAATTGATTTTAGCGGATTACAGCAGACAACAATGATTTACAGCAGTGAAATTCGTTAATAGCAGCATCAATGGAGTTTAGAACTGGATCCGGCAGAGTATGGGCGTTGGAGAATTCAAAGAAGAAGAAGCTCCTTTTCTGTATGCCCTGGGGCTCTATTTATAGGTGTAGGAGGCTGATATTTTGCTCAGATCTCGGGAGGCTCCTTCTGGTACGTGACCAGGCCCGCGCACCCAAGGCCACGAAGTTTTGGTCTGATCCGTGATCGATACGAACGGATGTCGTATCGATCAAGATTGCGTCCGATGGAGTCGAAATTTGGCGTGGACATTCTTTAGCATGCACGTAGTCTTCTATGAAAATTTCATAGCATTTGGACTTGTAGATTAGGAGATATGATCGATATGAATTAGGATCTTCGGTTGGATGTTTCGTTCGACTCCCTTATTTCGACTCGGTCTTGTTCGACTCGATGATGTGGCGTTTGAATCTCTGGATCACTCCGCCTTTGACGCCGTTTTGATTGAGTCGTTCTAGGACTTTCGCCCTGCTGTATCGATGGTATTGCCCTGTTCGCATCAATAAAAGATGCGTAGTTCGCATCAATGGAGGTAGCCTTTGTTCGTATCGACTGTTGTGCTTTGCTATGCATCGATGGATATGAAGTAGAAGTCTTCGGATGGATGCGAAGTTGACATTGGATGATCGAGTCGAACTATGGCTTGTCGATGGATGCAAAGTCGACCGAGTCGAACTGTGCATTGGCCGATCGAGTAGAACAGACACTCTCTGATGGATGCGAAGTGGAGCGAGTTGAACAGACACTCTCTGATGGATGCGAAGCGGAGCGAGTCGAACAAAGACCCTCTGATGGATGCGAAGCGGAGCGAGTCGAACAGAGACCCTCTGATGGATGCGAAGCGGAGCGAGTCGAACAGAGGCCCTCTAATGGATGCAAAGCGGAGCGAGTCGAACAGAGACCCTCTGATGGATGCGAAGCGAGTCGATCAGAGGCTCTCTGATGGATCCGAAGCGGAGCGAGTAGAACAGAGGCTCTCTGATGGACGCGAAGTGGAGAGAGTCGAACAGAGGCTCTTTTTATCCAATTTTGCATCGATCGTAACTTGAGAATACGAACTCGGATTGACTTGAAATTTGGAACGTTGGCTCTGATAGCTTCGTTTGTCGTGTCATAACAATTTTAGCCCGATCCGGGCTCGGAAAAAGTTCACCGACATCCATAGTGAGCCTGAGTACAACCGATCTCCAAGATGAACTGCCATTGGTTTTTAGTCAAGTTCTTGGTGTCACGGCCTTGCCAAAAGGCGGGATAACACATACGCCTCGTCTTCCTCGACCGATAGCCGATCACTGAACATATCGATCCGTCTCCTCTCCATCTAACTGCAAAATTACAACTCCATAAACATCGAACCTTAACCCATCCACCAACATAATCGAATCCACGGGCCTCGTCACAAAATTAGGACAAAGCGAATTATAGTTAAGAAAAAAACTACCTATGTGTGTTAATGGCGATGGTAATATAGGAATCGGGGTTTGATCTCGATTTGAATAAGAGGCTTGGTGATGGAGTCGAATTACAAGAGGAAATGAGTGGAACAATGGAGACGGTGATCAATTCAAAGGAAAGTGAGGATTCAGAGGTATGAAGGGAAGAGAAGGGTTCAGTTTTGAAAAAAGGATGTAGGGTTCGGTTTAGAAAACAAACAAATGAAGTGAAGTGTGGGATGTAAATGTGAGGTGCTAGTTTATATATAGGATATAAGGGATCGGCATGTATTGTCTTCTCCATGAAGCTAAAAGAGTGTAAAGTATCTTTTATAAAAAAGGGATCGGATACGATCCCTATTCAAGAGGAATCTATCTGATCCTTACGTGCTCGTGTACATAAAAATAAGAGAAAAGAGAGAAAGGGATCGGTTGGAAAAATTCTGATCCCTATTTTTAATATATATACATACATACACTACACCAAAAAGCTATTTTTGCCACACCTCCTTCCGCCTTATTGGATACGGCTTAAAGCCGTATCAAATTAGATACGGCTAATAACCGTATCTAATGTATTCGACACGGCTATAAGCCGTATCAAATTTGATACGGCTTTAAGCCGCATCTAATTTCGTGCCTATTTTCTGGCGCAAACTTTTCCACCCAATACTTACATCTTCCCTCCAAATAATTCGATTTCCCCCCTATTTAGATACGGTTCTTAGCCGTATCAAATTTGATATGTGTTTTAGCCGTATCTAATTCGTGCTAATTTTTGGTGCGAATTTTGTACTACCAAAAAATGCCCCAGATCTCCGATTCGTTCAATTATTTTCGTTCTTAGCGAATTTTTTACTGCTAATTTTTGGTGCGAATTATTTTACCCAAATTATTTCATTCAATTCCTTTCAATTGTTAAAATCCCTCGTTCTTTTCATCATACTGCTCGTGGATCGTCTCCTACCGCGGTCCGCTCTAACCATCGTTTTGCTACTGCAGTCCGCTCTCACCATCGTCTCGCGTTAGGGTTCCTCGTCGCCATCCTATTACCCGTTGCTGTCGTCGCAGTTGCTGCTGTCTCGCTAAGGTATGCCTAATTTACTAGGTGTGTGTCATTACCTTACCGTTCCCTTGACATCAGTGGCTTTGTATGTTATCACCAATGAGCATGTGTTGCTTCCCCTGTTCCCAAATATGATAGGATACAAAAAATGTGTGTTTGGCTAACCAATTGTGTTTTACGATGTTGGTGCTAGCATTGTTGAATTGTAGAACAAAATTAAAAAGTAGCCAGTTTATTAAATTTTCTAAAAAAAAGTTGGTGTACAATTATAATTTGAATTCAGTTTTACTCGATCAATTCATGATGAAATTGTACTTCTCCTGGTTTGCTTACTGTTAGAAGGTTAAGTCATCAGTCTTTGGTTTGTTGTTTTAACGTTAAACAAGATATTTATAAGTTTTACATGCCACTATCGTCACTGACTGTGAAAGTTAATACTAAAGAGCGAATGTAGCTTTGTGTTTTCTCAAATATGACATGGAGCATACAGTCTGAATTGGAAGGCAGTATCACGTAGTGATGATGGTGTATGCTATCGTGATTTTTCAATTACCATTATTTGATCATATTTAAGGGAAAAAAGACGTTCCCGAAAGAAATGTCCAAAAGTTATCATTTGTATTAGTAGTACTTGTAGAGATAGAGGAACATGAGCAGGAACATTGTATTTATCAGATGATGCTACCGTATTCTGAATTCGAGCAGTTGAAATTCTACAACATATACTCATTTACAAAATAGCCTAAATTAGTTTAACAGCTGGGTTGGTTAATGAGCAGCACATGTCGAAGGTGATAAAATAAAAATTTATTACACATTTGTATTAGTAGTACTACTAATACAAATAATTGTTAAATTTGTTTATGGGATCCCTCATCTCTTCTAATCAATATGCTTTTATTAGTAGTATTACACATTTGTATTAGTAGTACTACTAATATAAAACAATGAAGTTTGCCTATTAAATACTTAGGTATCCCTTTATCTGCTATGAATCTGAAGGATAATGACTATTGTTCTTTGGTGGATAAGGTCAAGCAGGTCTGCAATTATAAATCGACGCCAATACAGCAAGAATCCAAATTAAAATGATAAAAGTCGAATTCAAGTAGTCCAAAATAAGCAACCATCATTATGTAATTATGATGCGTTGTGGATAAATTGTGATATGATTTTGGTCATATGCTGCATCGACTAATTAATGTTGCAAGTATACCATGTCTAATACAATAGTCAATCTTATGCTATTTTGTATTATTTTGATCTCTTTGCATAATTTACAGCTTGGTGCTAATGTTGTATATAGTTCTGACATTGTATATGGTTTTGACATTGTTGTATAAGTGGATAAAATTATTGTTAATGGCGCAAGCCAAGTATCAGGAGAGGGGTAATGCATAGACATTACGCCGATGCTACAAAATAGCGCCGTTGTAATGGCAAATTTTTTGGAAACAGTTTGGTGCTAATGTTGTATATTGTTCTGACATTGTTGTATAAGTGGATAAAATTGTTGTTAATGGCGCAAGCCAAGTATCAGGAGAGGGGTAATGCATAGACATTACTCCGGTGCTACAAAATAGCGCCGTTGTAATGGCAAATTTTTTGAAAACAGTTTGGTGCTGATGTTTAAAATAAACCCTATATTTTGAGTTCCATTTATTGAAATTTAAATAGTCCATATATTTTAACTATTTAAAATTTAAATATTTAAAATCATACCACAAAATTAATTCTAGGGTTATTGTCTACTTGTTTGTTTTACATTAGAGTATCATAGTTGAAAAGAATGGTAAAAGTTCAAGATAAATTATAGTTCTGGCATCAAGAAATCAAAACATCCAACAAAAAACAAGCATGATTTCAATTGATCGTTTTTAGATTTGTGCTCTCGATTAACTTGTAAGCTCATTTTATAAAAACAAGCATAATTGTTTATAACAATGAGGCCTTCAAAAATCATTTTTACAAATCCAAAGCAACCAAAAGATTTTGAAAGAAACAGAAGGAAAAGAATTTGTTCTTTAAAGATATGCACTATGTTTACCTGCTTTAGGATGTGGAGAGTAATATCTAATAAAGCTAAAAGAATGTTAGAAGTAAAGATTAGCTATTCTGGAATTACTTGAGACTATCACATATGTAATATGTTTAGCATTATATAATATATAAAATAATAATATACTAAGATAAAAAATAATATCAAACTGTTATTGACTAAAAAAGAATTGATATATCCATATATTTATAAATAACCAACCGAAAAATGATCATCCAACTACCCAAACAAGTTACACTCCGCTACAACCCAACCAATGGTAATCGGTCAATATAATTAATTTTCATCAGTTATTTGCGTTCACGGTTCACTTATTGTTTCATTCACATAAACTCTAATAAGTATAATGAATGAACCTGAATAATATCTTAGGTTTCACCCTAAAATCTCACTGTAGAAATGAAATGGTTGTTGATATTGATGTTCACTTTAAAGACATTATGCTTGGGACATCTTGAAAATAGTGGTTATGATATAGGACCCATTGAAGGGCAAGTCTCATGTTCTGTTAAATATGATATAGGAGGGCAGTATGTCTTTCAGCATAGACAAACAATGGATAAATGAATCAGATCTAAGATCTACATACTATATAGACGGGGTGCAGAAGTTCATTAGTTTTGTTGAAGAAAACGGTGGTAAGAAAGGATTGTATTTATGCCCTTGCACCCGGTGCAAAAATATGAAGATGATCAAATTAGATGACATTCATTTTCATTTGCTTAGATGGGGTATTATCCAATCGTATACAACGTGGTATTTTCATGGGGAAAAAAGGGCGGAGATGGAAAAACAACAACCAGTTACTCATGGCAGAACTACTGCTGAGTCTGAACATATTAGGATGGAAGATCTGGTCAATGATGTAGATAGATTTCATCATTTTCAACCTACAAATTCGTTGCCTGATCATGCTAATGTTGGAGAGCAGTCTACTGATTATCCATATTGGCAGGCCAATGAAAGTAAGAAGTATAAATCGCTTTTTGGTAGCGTAAAAGAGCCGCTGTATCCTTCATGTTCAAAAGGGATTACAAAGCTGTATGCCATTGTGAAACTGAATAGTTTGAAGACCCAATATAGCTTTTCAGATAATGGTATGACTGCACTTCTCGAACTAATAAAGGAGTTACTCCCCGAAGGTAACACGCTGCCGATAACGTACCCCGACGTGAAGAAGATCATTAAGCAAGTTGGGATGAATTACAAAACTTATGATGCATGCATCAATGATTGCATATTGTACTGGAAAGATGATGCGAACAAAGTTTCTTGTACAAATTGCAATGAACCAAGATATAGGACATCATTAAACGAAGAGTGAAAATGCACCAAAGTACCTCGAAAGACATTAAGACATTTTCCTTTAATTTCTAGATTGAAGAGACTGTATACTGTACCATGGATGGCAGATGCGATGACCTGGCATGGTCGTGCCAAGTCTGATCCAACTGTAATGCGTCATCCATGTGACACTTCTCAATGGAAAGGCGCAGATTCATTTGATCAAACTTTTGCTGCCGAGCCACGAAATGTCACACTTGGAATAGCAACAGATGGTTTCTGTCCACATGCTTCTCTCTCTAACCCTTACAGTTGTTGGCCAGTAATTGTAGTACCATATAATCTTCCTCCGTCTATGTGCATGAAAAGGGAGTTCTCAATGTTAACATTGTTGATTTCTGGGCCAAAACAACCAGGAAAGGATATTGATGTTTATTTATAGCCGTTGATAGATGAGTTAAAGCAGTTATGGGAAGGAGTAGTTACATTTGACTCGCTAAATAAATCTGAGTTCACAATGAGAGCTAGGGTGCTGTGGGCAATCCATGATCACCCTGCTTTTAGGACTTTATCGGGATGTACAACTCACGGTTACTTTGCATGTCCTGTTTGTGGGGAAAACACTTGTTCTTATTATCTTCCTGAAAGTAAGAAGATGTGTTACATGGGACATCGAATGTTTCTTCCTAACGAACACAAGTTTCGATACGATAAGACAAATTTCAACAACGAACAAGAACTTCGTCGCCCTAAATGGCCATTGACTGGTTTTCAAGTTGAAAAGAAAGTAGCGAATATCAAAATGAAAGTTGGTAAACAAAAAGAAGAAATTGGTCGAAAACGGAAAAAGTCAACCAATGAAGATGTTGACAATATTTCTGGATGGTATAGGAGGTCTATCTTTTTTGATTTACCATATTGGAAAGCAAATTTGGTCCGACATAATATTGATGTTATGCATACGGAGAAGAATGTCACGGAGCATCTCATCAGCACCATTATGGACCATAAAGATAAGTCAAAAGATGGCATCAATGCACGCAAGGATTTGAAAATCATGGGTATAAAACAAAAGTTGTGGGTGATGGAAGATCCTGAAACAAATAAAACAATCATACCGAAGACAACTTTCGCTTTGAGCAAAGAAGAAAAGATACGGTTTTGCACCGTTTTGAAACATCTGAAAGTGCCTAACAAATTTTCTTCTAACTTTCACAACAATGTGAGCATCAATCCTCCTGAACTAAGAAATATGAAGTCACATGATTACCATGTCATAATGCAGCATTTGCTTCCGGTATTGCTTCAACATTCTTATCCACAACATAAGGATCTACGAAATGTTGTTCATCGTATTAGTTTATTCTTTAACATTTTGTGTTCAAAGGTGATCAATAGGGAACATCTTTTAAAAGCAAAGGCTAGCTTAGTAGAAGCAATGTGTGTATTCGAAAAACATTTTCCACCTGCATTTTTTGATATCAGTGTCCACCTTATGGTTCATTTAGCCGATGAAGCGTTGATTTGTGGCCCTGTCAGATATAGATGGATGTATCCATTTGAACGGTAAATTTCTAATTTCAGTTATGCACATCATTATTTCATATAAATAGCTACCGTCTACAGTATATAATTGATCACATTTATAGGTTGATGAAAACATATAAAGGATATGTGCGCAATAAAAGATACATTGAAGGGTGTATTACAGAAGGATATATCGTACAAGAAGCTAGTCTTTACTGCATGGAATATATACCAAACGGAGGTGATGGCAATCATAAACATACCCACGAAGCGTTTTTAGACGAGGACGATGAGTTTGCTGGTGAGATACCTCTGGATAATGGTAAAGACATAACGTTAACCCAAGTGCAGTTTGAACAGGTGCGTAGATGGGTCCTTAATAAGTACGATGGATTGGATGAATGGAAGAAGTAAGTTCACGAACTTGTTTGGAATTTTAATTTTTTTAATTCAATTTATATATACATTTTGATATGTGTTTTTCGTAGGAGGTATAACTCCTATGTGAAAAGTACTAGATTTCAACCTAGAGGCAGAGCTACCACCGTGGAAGTAGTTCAAAGTTTTAATCTGTGGTTACGTAATGAGCTGTTAAAGACCATCGATGTTGATCCAACTCTATGGCGGTTAGTGCACGGGCCGAAGTTCATAACGCGTAGTTATATGAAGTACCAAGTGAATGGGTTTTCATTTTCCACGAAAAAGTACGAAGACCGTATGGTAACACAAAATAGCGGTGTATGTATGAGAGCAATTACAAAATTTAGAGCGAGTGGCAAGGATAAAAATTATAAGGAAGCAGAAACAACGTATTACGGAGTCATTCAACAGATACTTGAGTTGGATTACACTGACTTCAAACAAACAGTTTTTTATTGTGATTAGGTAAAAGTCGAGGATAAGGTCAATGGTTGCAAAATAGATCCTATTTCAAACCTCATCATGGTAAATTTAGAGAAATTGAAGAACAAAAATAACGTGAATGACGAGCCATTTATTCTTGCATCAGAAGCGAGTCAAGTTTTCTACTCAAAAGATTTAAAAAATAACGGATGGTCTGTGGTCTTGCATACACCAAAACGGTTGACTACAAATGTGGATGACATTGAGTTCACTACCGTCTATCAATCAGCTTTTGAAGACAATGAAAAATTAGAAGACCTTACCAAATCCATATGTTAACTTATTAGTATTCGTACATCACATGATTGTGTGTTTGTATATTTTTAATTGCACGATTGTGTGTGTGTATGTTTTGAATATTTTATACATTCCAATGCAATTTCAGGTGTTGTCACTTAATAATTTTGTATGTGCAAGTGTGTTATATTATGGAGTGTTGACATTGATACATTGATACATCTATAATTATTATCGTGACTTATTAAAATAATTAGTAATATTATATTTTGCAGAAAACTATGTCAGAAAATCCACCATCTTCACATTCGTCATGTTCAGAGGAGAAGAAAGTTGATCAAAACTTACTTGGTATTCCGGTCTCAGATAACGCTGGAAAAATCGCTACTGTGCTCGGTAAACTAGTAAGAGCTCATGTGCCGATATCATATATAAGTTGGAATAAAGTACCTGCAATATACAAGGACAACATTTGGAATGAATTGGTGGTAAGTATCCTTATCTGTTTGACAACAACTATTTCATTCAATAGCATTATGGTTTCAACTCTTTGCACAACATTTAATTTATTATATTTTTTGCAGAAAATTTATGAGCTCGATCCGCTTTCAAAGGAAATGTTTTTAAAGAGAATGGCCGAGGCTTTTAGGAGATACAAGAAAAACTTGAGAGTAGTTTATTATGACACTTTCAACAATGACGAAGAACGGTTGAAAATTTGCCCACCTACAGTTGCTCAAGAAGATTTGATAGAGTTCGTAAAAAATGAAGCAACGCCTGAAGCGAGCGGAAGAAGGGAGATAGGCAAAAAGAACAGAGCATTGCTTAGTTATGCTCATCATGCAGGACGTAAAAGTCACGCTAAAATAGAATAAGAAATGGTAAATTATATTCATTTTCATTCAAATGATTTACACATTGTGATTGGATATTCATGTCGTTGCATCAACTTGTATTGCAGATCGTTGCTAGTCCATCAACAAATATCAGTCGTCGTCAAGTATGGGAGAAGACACACATGAAAAAAGATGGTAGCATATCAGATGCCACTTCTTCATACTTTGTAAGTTAAACAAATATTAACTTGCATATTCTTTAAAATTCCTTATTCATGTAAGTATTATCATATTACAGGATCAAATTGCGAAAGCGAAGGAAAAGATCACTGATAGTGATGAAGAAAAATTGACAGTGGATGAAGACATCTTATCACAAGTGCTTGGTAAGGATGCAAGGGGTAGGAGCCGCAGTGTTGGGACCGTTATTCCAAAGACTAAAGTTAAGGCTTGTGCCATTGCACAGAAACGGCTCCGACATGTTCATGGCGAGCAGGATGAGTTGAAAATGAGGGTGGGAAGTTTGGAGAGTACGGTGGGAAATTTGTCTGGGCAAATGGAGGTTTTGATCAACATGGTGGGAAATATTTATCAGGGAATTCGTGCACCGGTCAATTCTTCTGATGGAGGACGCGCCACACAATTCAATGCTCCTGAATTCATTGCTTCGCAGTTCCAGGATTCGACCAATGTTACGAACAATCAAAAATGTGAAATCCTCAACTCTGATTTAGAATTAATAGGAACAGGTATTTTTAACATTTAAACATTTATGACATAATAAGTAGAAAACTTAAATAATAATAAATATTACCTTTTATTGCAACAGGTACTATATGCCGAGATTCTACATTGTCCAACATCCATGGGAAATCTGTACCATCCACATACCAAAAAGTGGTGTTGGACAGTATACTGCTACCAGATGAGAGAACCAGCAAAATGAATCATCAATTTGCAGAGACCTTTGCTGATGTTGGAGTGGGTGGATATGTGTGCCATCCGAAGTGTCTTATTCGATATCTCTAGATGATGGAGCAGGTATATTTGGCAGGAGTAATTTTGATATTTACTAGATACTATTTATATAATTACATATTGGTATATTTAGCTTGAAAGGAACCAACGAGATTTTAATAATATTATTTTAGGATTGAATAATTTTGTATATGCAATTTCTTTAATTAATTTTAATTAGTTTTCAAACACTAGTTATAAATTAAATAACAATTTAGATTTTAAAGAGTATCTTAAAAAACAAAATCTCATATTGACTTTTTTAAGAACAAAATATAAATTAAGTTTTAAGTAATTTTATAATTAATTCTTTTTAAATTACATTGGGTAATTATTCTAAATTAATTATATTAATTAATTAATCCTTAATAAATTAATCCTAACCTCTTAATTAAATTAAGATCTCAATTAACTTAAGATAAACCATTTATCTTAATTATTATTTTTAATTACGTCATTATATTTCGAACCACTCAGAGATCTAAATAATTAATATAAAAATTGTTTTAAATCAAACAAATTTTGAAAACATTATACCTTTTAAAATTGGTTAGTTTGGTTATTGTTAACTGCTATTCTTATGTTATAACAAATGGCAAATACTCACAACCCAAGCAAATTGAAGCCGTTTGAATATCCATGTATTGTATATGTAATACAACCAATTACATGAATATCTGTGCACACCTATTTAAATTGATTATATGAATATTTCCTGGTGTATATGCATTGATATTTGAGAATAGTAGTAGTAATTTATTCCAGTATAACCATTCGAACTCATGATCTTTTAGTATTCAAGTTTTGAACGTAATACAACTTAAAACTTGAGTTAGTGGTAATTGTACTGATATTAACTGCCATTACCAAGGTTTTAAAAATATATATTAAATATTGAATTGCACCAATATAAATTTACTTTAAAAGTGATAGTTGATCGACCAGTAAAGTGAGAATGGGACATTTGTCTTTTACCACAACAGCTTCTTGTAAGCATTTTATTAACAATAACAATTACTGGATTAATAACTGTCATTAATAAAAGTGAGAATGAGGTGAATGTGTGTAACATATTTGAATTTGTTGCTTTTTGGGATATAATACTCTCTTCATTGGATTAATGAATATTACTGTATTCGGCGGTCTATTGTTTTGAAATTCTCTCTAAATGTGTTCCACCATACATGCCACACTGTTATAGGAATAGCTACATCCACCCTATCTGTGTCAATTATGTGCTCTAAAATTTGGTGCATAGTATCGCTATTGGATGCTTGCATTTTTAACTTATCTTTATATTTATCAAGATCTGCTTTGAGTATTCACATTAGAAAAATCTATGTTCAATTAACTCCTCTTGTTTGCTACATAGCTTGCACTTAGCTGATTGAGCGTTACACCAATTTATTACTTTATCCAGAGTATTCAATCTATTCAAATTTGCTGTATAGAGACATAATGGCATTTTGAGGCAGTTATATTATTCCGTATGTGATGATTTTTGTCTTGAATATGGTCATTAATTCTATTGCTATTCTAGACACAAGGTAAACAAAATATATCTTTGTAGTTCGGTTTCCACCACCAAAAGTCATTGTCTAATGATGTTATGTTGATGTTGTCAAATTTAGTTCATTAATACTGTCTCAGTACAAGTATCACAAACTTTTTTAATGACTGTAAGAAGAGAAAAGTTTAGATTTAAGTTTTGTTTTTTAGTATTAATACTGGTTTGTGTATAAATGTATTTTGCAGGAATTCATGAGAATGTTTAATCGTGATTTACATCAAAGAGTACAGAAAGATTCTTGTCAAAAGGATTAGAGAATAGGATTGATTATCTTCGCTATATTTGAGTGCCCTGGTAAGCTGTTTCGGAGGAAGTAATGTGTAATATATTTTTGGGATGCGTAAGACATGTTAGCTTGTGTTGGCTAAACTATTAGCTGAAAATTCAGATTTGATTTTATGATGTACTTGTTAATATTGTTCATGGCTGAACTCAAGAGCAGTATCTAGTTGTCACATGCCTTGTATAACTTTCTGCTTACCATTTGCTGTTTCGGACTAGATGGTGCATATTTGTTATATGCGTACAAATATTGGATAGTACATATTTTTTCTTTGTATACGACATTGGATGTTTAATGTTTAGTTTCTCAATGGTGCTGTAGTACTTAGTTACATGATTTGGTTTGGTTAGTCTTTGTTTGCGGCATTATGGAGTATATCAATCTCGGGAAGGTCTTGTGTATTTGCTAAATGCCAGTACGCTTAGATAAGGCTATTAGCCGTATCTAATTGTCCCATTAGATACGACCAGTAGCCGTATCTAATGTATCAATTAGATATGGCCTTAAGCCGTATCTAATTATCCAATTAGATACGGCCATTAGCCGTATCAAATAATAAGCTCGCTATATTTTGATACGGCTAAAAGCCGTATCTGATTTGATTAGATACGGCTTTTAGCCATATCAAAACATCGTTTACGGTGTAGTGATACACACACACAAAGATATATATATATATATATATATCTATGTGTGTGTGTGTAAATGCATGGAAATTGTATCTGAATCAATGAAAATAGGAGTCGAACCGAAAATGTACGAACGTGGAAGGGAGTCAATTATAAGAGACATCTGTGCGAATGTACACGTGAAAATCCCAAACTATTCAATTTTCGGAATCGATAGAAATTGATTTCTCACATGAAGCTTTAAAAAGAGAAGATTGTTCTTGTGACTCGCCCCAAGGCTAGCTTACGATCAGGTTGAAGCGCAGGCGAGGTTAAATCTTTCTACACAGAAGCCGTAAGAGCGGAACATAGGAGCGTACCAAAAAAATTATTTTGATTCAACCATCTATTTTTCAACTTATCTACTTTCATCATTAATCACGAAACTGGATCAGATAGCCAAGGCCTACTAGCTCCGTAGAACCGGGCACAGATAACAATTGATGGAATATAATCCAAAATCTGTACTGTTGAAAATCGACCAAGCGTCACGACGGACAAAGAAAGATACGACACTTTAGGAAAATGATTCAACGGAAGAATGACGACTATTCAGAAATCTGGATGGATTTCTCTCCGACGACTCTAACTTGCTTCGATTCAAAGCACATCATGTTCAACACAAGATGTACTTTGGGGGGCAAGTGTTATCTGGCATTTTGACCTGGATATATCCGAACTGACTGGACAAGTTAGACGTGATTGTCATCAAGGCCAATAGCCTAGAGCGATGGTTGTAGGGTCCATAAATCAAGTGCAAATAATAATATAAAGCCGTGATCGAACGAAATCAAGAGATATGCTATACTGAAAGTTATGAGCATGAAATGTAGCCTAATCTGGAATAGGGATCGGGTACGATCCCTCTCAACCAAAGGGATCAGATTACTTCAGCTAACCAGTGCAACTTAAAAGAAAACGATTGATATCTCAAAATCCAGAAGTCAGGTACACATGAAGCTTTGGGAATAAAATGAGGGGACCATATGGAATCCACCTTAGGGATCGCACCTCGAAAAGCACAAATAAGAGGGATCGGCCCTCTTCCCTTTAGAGGGATCGGCATAAATCGGAAAACATCACATGTTGCAACAAAGATTGATCAATAACTTAAGCTCTACTAATCCAATTAGCATGAAACTTGGAGGCTAAGCATAATACAACATGAAGAATCTCCCATCGGAATCGCACCCCCAAAATCACTAATCATAGGGATCGGCCCTGATCTCTATTTCTTTGGATTTTGGCCACACGATCCCTCTTATGGACCCCTATGGGTCTGGAGAGCCTTCTACTCAATTTTCTTGGAGATATTTCATCGTCTTCCTCAAATATAGACTTGATTGTTCTTTTTCGGGGGCTGGATGCCGCTTGTTGCTTTGTATTCTTTTGTAATTAAGTATTTTCATCTGATCCCTCTTGTACTTAATTTACCAAGTGATTAATAAAGCTATCTCTTCAAAGTGGATGTAGGCAAACAACGCCTAACCACTATAAACTGCTCTGTCTCTTTTATTTGCTTATTTCTTATTGCTTTTTTTACTATATTCTCTGTGTATACGTTTAATATTTTTCATTTATTCCTCTACTACAAATCTCTTGGGTGTTTATGCTAATTTTTGGTGCAAACAGTTATAACTGTCTGTCCCAACTTAACTGATACAAAATACGTGAGAAATAGCGGAAACAAGATAAATAACTAGCCATCGATGAAGCCACCTGCTCCAAGCTCCTCCTAAAATACATATGTGGAAACCTGAACTACTTGGTTTCTCATACAAATTTGACCACCCAAGAGTTTTAAGGGAAAGAAAATAAAACTCCAGGTCGGACATGGGACTGGTGTGAGTAAAGCATAAGTTTAACTTTATAAAAACCTTTAAACCAAAGGTATCTCATTAGACCAAGCCGCACATAAACTGGGATGGGCTTTTACCTTATGATAACCAAAACATTTTCTATTATAAAATCCAGTGATATAATAATAGTGCCTATGAGTATAAAATACTAATAATCAAGCAGTTGTGATGCATGTATATGACAACAATAATAAGTACACAATCAAAAACCGAAGGCACTTATTGGAGAATGGATTCCATCAAATGGCAAGGCAAGGGACTATCTTCAAAAAATCTATACATCTCAAGATAAAATGTACAGTAAGATCGAAAACCTTTCGACCTTTACCAATACAGGACTAGCCTACCCTTGAACTGGGTAGTACCGAATATGATAACCCCTTGGCTGTGATCAATAACCAAAAATGGGCCCCAAAGCATACATAGAGATATCGACACTAGATCTTGGGTTGATCATACCCTAATGGGTGCGACCTACATAGCCCAACCGCATCTACCCCGTTTAACCAATATTGAGATGTGAGGTTTGATAGGTTATGCTCTTAACATTTAGCAATCCATCTTGGAATGATAAAACTACCCTCCAGATAGAAATCCAATGTTAGCATTCATCCATATAAGTTCGTTCTGGGTCCGAATGAAACCAAAGACTCTTCAAGGAGCATAGTCTTCAATCATCTTTAAGATGTCTTCCACGCGAATGCATATGTTGGTTCAGAGTGGTTTTCGGATAACATATTTGATCCCGATCTCTCCATACCAATAACGATAATTTTCAGTTAACTCGTTCCTAGTTCTTTTGGAAGTATACAACAAATATTCAAGTCCTTAACGGGGAACTTGCATATACGATCATACTTCCTAAGTCAAAACTGGCAAAGATTTGGTAGTCGGTTATTTACCTATCAAATGCACAAACAAACAAAAATCTAGAGATTTAATTACAAACAGCAACCACTAAGCCTCAAAAACAAATATTCATTTATAAAAGATTTTTTCCAAAACGTTTATCAAAACATTCAAATGCTTATTTTACTGACATAAGTATATTTACAAAACATTTATGAAATATTTCTTATTTCAAAACCATATTAACAGGATCAAACAAATGTCATTTAAATTAGAGATAAGAACAACCCCAAAGACTATTTCTTCGGTGTTAATTATGGAACGAAAGTACCACACCACCATAATTAGGAAGGTCAGTTAAGGGAAATCCAAATCTCAAATTCTTTTATAAATTCCTTCAACAAAGCCTTTTAATAAATCTTTTTCATTAAAGAAATCTTCTTTGCTTAAATTCCAATCCATTTATAAAACAGTTTATAAGTCTTCAAGTTTATTTAAAACCACTTTTATAGATATTCGAAATTGTTTATGAAACCTCTTTCCAAATTCCAAGATCTCATTTAATTTATAAAACAACTTTAATAAATCATTATCAATAAAGTTCCTTTGATAAACGAATCAATTACTTAAAACACTTTAAATAAACAAGTTATTATTTAAAACACCATTCATTTAATTATTTTAAAATCACACTAACAAAATAATAACTTTAAAAAATCATTTAAAAGAACTAAAAGAATGATTTTGCAAATTCAGGAGAGGCTTAGCGACCACAATGGTTTATTCAGTTTTAGTTAAACTTTCCAAGTTGTAACAGGGGTACTTACATAACCAACGGATATGTAAAAGGAATCAACAAACAATAATCAACTAACATACATGTAAATGTCTCAGTTATAATAATAATTGATGGGGATTTGTTCTACTAAACACATGTCCAAGTTATTATAATAGCATAATGGTATTTTGTTCTGGTAAATAGATGTCATTTGGTTTCATAATCATTTGTGGTTACTTAAGGGTAATTGACAAAGAAATCCCTTGATTTGAAATACTTTGCAAAAGAAAACTACTTTTAAAACAAAACTGATATTTAGAAAAATACGATTTTAAAATTTGAAACCTTTATTCAATAATTAAATAAGATCTAACTCCTTAACTAATAGTAATTAAACCTTTAATTATTAATTAAACAATAATTAACTTTTAAATAAATGAGTAAATAATAATTACCCTTGTTTCCTTCCTTCTTTGGACTTATAATCAATTGTATTTACTATATTTGATTGTGTTATGAGCTGTAATGTTGTTGGTCTATTTATATGTAGCTGTAAGTCAAGTCAATATATCAAGTTATTGGTCCTCACATATGACCATTAACTATAATTTACTTGCCTAATCAAGGTTGAATACTCAAATAACGATAGTCAAATATTTGAATAACACATATAGAGTTATAAACTTATTGCATTGTAAATCTCTTTTAATTTATAAAACTCCTTTAATAAATCATGATCAACAAAGTTCCTTTGATAAACGAATAATTTATTTAAAACCATTTAAATAAACAAGTTATTATTTAAAACATCCTTCATTTAATTATCTTAAAATCACATTAACAAAATAATAACTTTAAAAAATCATTTAAAAGAATTAAAAAATGATTTTACAAATTCAGGAGAGGCTTAGTGACCACAATGGTTTATTCATTTCCAGTTAAACTTTCCAAGTTATAACGAGGGTACTTACATAACAAGCAGATATGTAAAAGGAATCAACAAACTACAATCAACCAACATACAAGTAAATGTCTTAGTTATAATAATAATAAACAGAGATTTGTTCTGCTAACACATGTCCAAGTTATTTACAACAACCCTAATTTTTAGTAACATTATTTAGAATATTTAATTAGTTAAATTAAATTAAATAATGTGATGATTAGGGGATTGATATTTGTGATCAAATAAGGGGTAGTCATGCCATGTAAATGAATGAACTAAGATGAACTAAAATAAAATAAGTTAGGCAAATAGGTGAGGGCAAAATTGGAATGATAGTATTTTTATACCCTAAACCCTTAGGAATTCATCTACATGTTCATTTCTAAATAAAAGACAAAGTAGAGGACGACCACCATTAGCAAGAAAGAGGAAGATAAACAAGAATCTAAAGGAAGAAGATTAATCAAATCAATGCTATTCAAATATCAAATTCCTTAATCTCAAAGCTAAAGTGAATAAGGACTACATCTCTTGTTTTCTTAAATTTTTTCAGTTTAAAGGATAATCCGAATTTATTTGCAATGTTGTGCCATGACTTTGAAGGATAAAATGTTTATATATGCTTGTTGATGATTTATGCTTATTCATATAGGTTTTATGATATGTTTTAATGTGAAAACCCTATTAACTGACATCCAAAATGCCTTGCGATTTTAGATTTAGATCAAAAATGATATTTTAGTGATGGTTCTCAATTTTCATAATTTTCTAAATTAATGTGGATTTTATATTAATTTTCTAGTAGGGAAATTGATTATTTGGGTTTAAAATTATTTACAGTTAAATAATATATGATTTGGGTCTGAAATTAATATATGTTAGAAAACATATTAAAAATGATTTTCTGGAATTTTTATAGAATTTTCCTAAGTGTTTTAATGGATATATAAAATTATTTGAGGTATGGGACTTAAATGTTTTATATATTTATAAAAGGAGAAGGGGTATTTTTAAATTGTTTATTTCTAAAACATTGGCAGCACTTTTAGAAAAGAAAATTAGCATCTAATCAGATTTTGACAAATAAGGCAGGTTAGTTGAAAAGATTACTTTAAAAAGATAAAAATCAGTTTAAACATGCTTTATACATGTTTCGCCACTTGCGGCACCAGGGTTTCCGACCTAGTAGTTCCACCTCCATTACCATCAAAACCAATGCGCACAGTTTCAATAACTGTGTACATAGTGAATTGGACCGGGGCAAAAGGTACTAGGTCGAGACCAAAGGTTCCGATGGGGTCAAAGCATGACTTTGTCTTTAACTAAAAATGCGCCTGCTTTGCTTTCGAAGGATATGCTTTCGAATTGTTTGGCTTTCGGCCGAACCAAATGTTTTAAAGGAAAGGTTTTGTAGGGGTTGTGCCTTTTGTTTTAAGTAAATGCTTTCGAAGGGGTCGCCCTAGCTGCCGCTTTTCTTATCTTTCGAAATAAAGGTTTCGAAGGGAATACTTTGCTTTTAAAACTAAGCTACTTCTCCACTGCTTTCGAAAGGTTGGTTTCGACACCATCACCTCTTTGCTTAGGAAATGTTTGTGAAAGAGAGCTTTCGACTTAAATGTTTTATGACCCTTATGCTCTGTTGAAGGTAGAACCCTAAGGTTTTCGAAGGAGATAGTTTTAAATGGTTTCGAAGGGTTTTCCACATGTTTTACTTGAACCCAAATGGTTTCGAAAGGTTTAATGTTTAACGCTTTCGAAAGGTTTTAATAAAGGTTTCGAAGGGGCGGCTCCCACATGGTTTCAAAAGGTTTGAAAGGAAAGGTTTTCCAATGATTTCGAAAGGCAATGTTTAAATGTTTTAAAGATAGGATGTCTAAGGTTTTAAAGCTTTCGAAGGGAAGGATTTTCAATAGTTTCGAAAGGAAGATTAAGAATGGTTTTGAAAGGAATGTTTTGGCCTTTCGGCCTAGGCTGTAAAGAAGGGTTTACTTGGTTTTGAAAGGGGTACTTTCAAAGGTTTAAATGTTTTCATCAACAAAGATTTGGTAAAGTATATATAACATGGCAAGGTGATTTTGAGTAAAGTATAGAGTGTGTGTGTGTGTGTGTGTATATATATATATTCCTTGTTTAAGTTTTACTTAAAAGGTTTTAAATCAATTTTGAGAAGAAAAAATTTCAAGGAAAATTTAAGGGAATATTCTAATTAAAATGACTCGGATGCTTGTATACTAGATGGTATTGGTATAGGGTCGCACCCTATACATTAGCTATTAGCCCCAGCTAATTTGGTCCAAAATTTCAGTGTGTAGGGCTTTGCCACAGGTAAGACTAAAATGATGTTACACATAGAAGGGAATATATCTGTACAGAGGTAGGTTATTGGAGAGCCCGCAAAACAATTGTTATCCCGCCTTTTGGAAAGGCTGTGACACCAAGGACATAACCGGAAACCGAGGACATTTCATTCCGAAGATCGGTTATATGCAAGCTCACTATAAATATCGACGAATTTTGTCCGAGTCTGGATCAAGCTACAATCAACATGACACGACTTGCAAAGCTATGGAAGCCAACATTCCAAATTTCAAGTAAATCCGATTCTGTATGCTCAAGATATGATCAATGCAAGCCAAGGAAATTGATTCGTTCGTATCAATCACATCGCTCTCTTTGCATCGGTTCCGCTTTCATCCATCTGAAACTGCACTCTTCGTGTCCATCAACAAAAAGGCTTTGTTCGCATCCATCAGCTTCATCTGTTCGTACCCATTAGTTAGCCATTGTTTGTATCCATCAATGAACATCACTTCACATCCATCAGTTATCTGTTGTTCGTATCCATCATGTACACTCAACTTCGTATCCATCAATTGGAGTCAATTCGTATCGATCCCGATTGCATAGCCCGTATCGATCGATCAACGATCGATACGAGTAAAACATCAAATGAACGATACTAAAATGACTCTCAGCTATCGATACGATATGGCCCCAACTATCGATACGAAGTGACATATGAGGATTGATACGAGCGGAGCAAATACATCAATACGAATAGAAAACATAGCTGATTGATACGAACAAGGCCGAAATGCATCGATATGAACGAGGCATAAAACATTGGAAAGACTCGGTCGATCCGGCCTCGAAAGTGGATCGATCCAGAAATCAAGCGCCACGTCAACTTGTGAGCACGTGCCCAAAAAGCGATACGAACAGATCGATGCGAACGACATCGATACGAAGAAAATAGCCTTTGATAAATTCGAATTTGCATCGATCATAACTCACCATCTACAAGTCCAAATGTTACCAAATTTTCACAGGATCCTGCGTACATCCTCAAGAATGTTCAAGATCGATCTCGACTTGATTGGACAAAATTACGATCGATATGAAATTCGTTCGTATCGATCACAAATCGAGTGCACACCGCATAGGATCGATTGCATGGGCCCACCCACATGCCAGAAGAGGTCTCCCAAGATCTGAGCGAGATATTTGCAACCTACGCCTATAAATAGCAGCCCAGGACCTACAGAAAAGGGACCTTTTGGCTCTTTGACATCCAGACTCTGCCGAAACCATTGTTGCACTCAGAAACCACTGTTGTACTCGAAATTTACTATTATAATCCGATGTAACCAGCAAGTAGAAGTTAATAAAAGTCAATCATTTCATAGTGGACGTAGGCAACACGCCGAACCACTCTAAATCACTGTGTTCTTTTGTTGTTTTTCTGATTATTGTTTGGAGTGTTTGTTAGATAATCCTCTTTTTACATTTACTTTCTTCATTTTATCTCTTCAAACACTTCCGAAGAGTGTTATGCCCAATTTTGGTACAAATACTTTGGTGCTTTCACTAAGAAAAAACCTAGGTTTTCTCCTGCTCGTTGGATCTATTATCGATATCGGATTGCATAAATCTAAGAAGAAGATCCAGATTCAAGTTTAAAGTTCTTCTAACCTATTCAGATTTGCATCAAGTCTAGGAAAGAGCTTCGCTATCCATCATGGTTAACACAAGGACTACCTCAACTGCAGCAGATCTAGAAGGACGGGACAGACAGAACCCCGTACAGTTGCCTCCAACCGACCAGAATGGTGTCGGACCATCGGTTCCGCAAGGCCCGGTCACCAGGGAAGAATTCAAAATGCTAATGCAAGAACTGACTTAAATCCGCCAACAACTCACTCAGTAACTCCGCGCCAACGCAGAATTGACCAACCAACTAAACCGTCAAAGACGAAGGAGACCTAGAAGAGATCAAGCTTCCTATTCATCCACCGAAAGTTCAGCCTCTTCTGACTATCATCATAGATCCACGTGCCCGCGGCTGGACGAAAGTTACACACAGGCCACTGGGCATCAACGTACATTGAGTTTCGGGCAACCAAAAGTTGGCTCGTCAACCAGCCATCAGACTGGACCCTCCTCCCGAGGAGGTGCTACCCCATACCATATTACTGACAACCGTACTACCACTAGTACTGATTTGGGAGTTGACGCTCGTAACCGAACGAATCATATCCACCACCAACGCAACCATACTCTCGATCCTTACATCCATAAGACATGGAACCAAGGAGGCGAGACATAGACCGTCGACAGCGACCGGCCCCTCCTCGCATTGTGGAACCCGACCACACCTTGGCCCAACATGCTCAAAATGTCCAAATGCCCGACATTCCGATGATGATCCGTCAAATGATCTGTGAAAGTCAGGGTCTTACCAATGACGACTAGGGAATCTCTCAGAGTCATTCCCCTTTTACTAATGAGATACTCTATGCTAAACCACCTCGGCGATTCAGGATGCCGACTTTACCCGTTTACGAAGGGAGCTCTGATCCTAATCAACATATCCTGAAGTATGAATGGTTGATGAATGCTGCACGAGCTAATGATGCAGTTAAGTGCCGAAGCTTCCCGATCTCTCTAGGGGGCATCGCAACTATGTGGTTTACCCGTTTACCACCTCGATATATCTCTTGTTTTGACCAGTTGGCAACAAAGTTTATTGAGTAGTTTCGCATGCATGTCGCAAGACCGAAAGATGTTAATACTCTGTCTAGTGTCACTCAAGCTCCTAGAGAGACACTCAGATGTTATCTAGAGAGATTTCATGCTGCATGCGCTGAGATCAACCACCCTAAAGATAACTCCATTCTAATGGCATTGATTAAGGGGATTGATCCCGATTCTGAGTTCTGTAACTGGTTGGCCGGAAAGCCTCCTGCGTCATTGGACCATTTCTATTCCAAGGCAGCCCAATTCTTGAGAAGGGATTATGTGAAACAGTCTAGTAAAAAGGATGACGTAGGCCCAGTATGGAAGGAATTCAGAGTAATGTTGCTGTTAAACAATCCGGGGAGAGATCAGGGAAGGTACAATTGAACATTCAGAATAAACAAAATCAGCAGAAAGGCAATGGTAATCAAAATAGGTAACGGGATCAGAATCATGGTCTACGACGTAGGGCTCCTATGTTTGATCACTACACTTCTTTGAATACGTCGCTGGAAAATGTGTATTTACAGACCTGCAATACTACTTAGTATAAGAAACCTGCTCCGAAACAGTCTTCGGAGAAACAGATTCAGACAGGGAAGTTTTGTAGATTCCACGAAAGCTACGGCCATAACACGAACGAGTGCCGTCACTTGCAGGATCTCATCGAAAAGTTGATAAGAGAGAGAAAGTTGGAGCAGTTTGTACGGGCGCCGCAGTCCGGAGGTGCACGCCCATCAAATCAGAATCATGTACCAAGTCATGCAAGACAGGAGGAACCCGCTCATACTGGTAGGAGGTTAGTGATAAATACTGTCAGTGGTGGTCCTCATCCAGCCGACTGAAGCTGGAAGGAAATGGAGTCGTATGCCAGTTCTATTAGGCATGCAAGCTGCGAGTGTTGTAGTAGTTTGGAAGATAGGGCTCCGGCCAAGCAGCAGAAGATGATGACTGGCGACTTCATCTTTAGAGACAGAGATGCCGACAGGGTCGAAGCCCCAACCATTGATCCACTTGTCATATCAGCTCAAGTAGGTCCTACTTGGATGAAGAGGATCTTGGTAGGCAGTGGAAGCTGTGTGAATATATTGTTCGAGCGAGCCTATGACCAGTTTAAAATGGAGACTAAGGATTTGAAACCTTATCAGTACCGTATCCATGGTTTCAATGGGAGTGCGACCACACCCGCTGGAATGGTGGAATTGCCAGTGGAGTTAGGAATTGGAGAACGCCGGAGATTCCGGATATTACAATTTTTGGTTTTCGATATAGACTCGCCATATAATGCTTTCTTGGGCTGATCGGCCCCAGCTGAGTTCAGGGCTGCGATTGCCCCATGGTGTCTGACTCAGTAGTTCCCCACCGATTATGGGGTTAGAGTCGTTCAAGGAGATCAGGCTGCTGGACGAGCCTGTTATGTTGCTGAGCTGCGAGATGCATAGCAAAGAGAAAAAGGAATGGGCATACAGGAATCTCTCTGCGTCCGCTTCGTTGAAAATTGACAATTAACGGCCGGGCCTATGCCTGGGCACCCTAACCAATTCCAAAGAGATCTTGACCCGAGAGATACCGAAAGTGAAGACGAAAGTAAAGACAGTCAAGCTTCTCCGGCCGAACTGACGATCGATGTCCCGATCAATGATGGAGATGATTCTAGAATGATAAAGATTGGATCTCAGCTAAGCCAACAAATGCAAGAGGAATTGGTTGAATTTCTCCGGGCAAACCTTGACGTGTTTGCCCTGACACATTCTGACATATGTGGGATCTCGCCGGACGTCGCTAGCCACGCATTGAACATTGACCCACGGCACGTCCCGGTCAAACAAAAAAAGGCATGGTATGGATCTAGAGAGATCTGCCGCCTTTAAGGAAGAGGTAGACAAGCTTAAATCGAATGAATTTATTCGAGATGCATTATACCCGGAATGGGTGTCAAATCCTGTACTAGTCCGAAAGCCAAATGGGAAATGGAGAACATGTATCGATTACTTTGATCTGAATAAAGCTTTCCCTAAAGATAGTTTTCCACTTCCTCGAATCGATTAGCTCATAGACTCAATGGCTGGACATGAACTCCTTTCCTTCATGGATGCATATTTTGGCTACAATCAAATACCCATGCACTTATCCAACCAGGAGCATACCGGCTTCGTAACCAATATGGCACTTTATTGCTACAAGGTTATGCCTTTTGGACTCAAGAATGCTGGTGCAACTTATCAACGGTTAGTTAATCGAATGTTCGCCAATCAGATTGGGAAAACCATGGAGGTATATGTGGAAGACAAGCTAGTCAAGTCACAATTCTCCACTGATCACATCAAGGATCTGGAGTTAATGTTTAATATTCTCCGAGAATACAGAATGAAGCTTAATCCGTTGAAATGTCACTTTGGGGTCGCATCAGGAAAGTTTCTTGGGTTTATCGCCAACGCTCGAGGAATCGAAGCCAATCTCGAAATAATCTAGGCGATTAGAAATCTTGACACTCCAAGAACTATAAAGCAAGTCCAAAGCCTCAACGGGAAAGTAGCAGCACTAAGCAGGTTCATTTCAAAGTCCACTGACAAATGTGTTCCCTTCTTCGATCTGATCCGAAAAGGGAAACGAAACTTTGAATGGACTACAGAATGTGAGGGCGAATTTCGGGCACTAGTTCAACACCTCTCCACACCGCCAATTTTGTCAAAGCCTATTGATCACGAGAAATTGTATATTTACTTGGCGGTATCAGAAAATGCAATCAGTGTTGCCCTAATTCGGGAAGAGGACCGAATACAAAAGCCGGTCTACTATATTAGCAAATGACTAACCGGAGCTGAGAGAAATTATCCGAAGCGAGAGAAGTTGGCTTATTGTCTTGTTATTGCCTCAAGGAAGCTCCGTCCGTATTTCCAGGCTCATCCTATCATCGTTTACACCGACCAGCCGTTACGACAGGTACTTACGCGGCCTGAGACGTCTGGTAGGTTACTCAAATGGAATATCGAGTTAAGTCAGTTTGACATTACTTACACTCCAAGGCGAGCCATTCAAGGACACGTCCTAGCTGATTTCATAGTTGAATTTACCATCCCAGAGGACTTACCCGAAACTAGTGAATCTCCCAAGTATATTTGGAAGCTGCATACCGATGGCGCATCAAATGACCATTGCTCAGGTGTAGGGGTTGTACTTGAAACTCCTGAAGGTCAATCCATATGCTATGATTTAAAGTTTGATTTTCACGCGACCAACAACCAAGCCTTGTATGAAGCCTTACTTACTAGATTGAGACTTGCTAGAGATTTGAAAATCATCGCTATGGAGATTTATTGTGATTCGCAATTGGTCATGTGTCAAGTTCGGGGGGAATACCAGGCCAAGGACTGAAGACTGGCTACTTACCTTGCTCGGGTTCAAGAAATATTAAATCAGTTCGATTATTATGCCATCTACTACATACCCCGAGAGCGTAATCAAAAAGACGATTCATTAGCAAAGTTAGCCAGCACAGGTGAGGCACAACAAATGGGACTCGTTCTCGTAGGGACATTAGCTTCCCTGAGCATCGACCGATTGAAGACATATTGGATATTTGAGGTTGATCGCGATAAGGAGTCATGGATGACTCCGTTCTGAGATTATCTCAAGCATGGGATCCTACAAGAGCGCAGGAGTGAAAAGAGATAGGTTCTTTGAAAAGCTTCATGATTCACTATTCAGAATGGAGTTATGTATAGAAGAGGATACTCTGTCCCTTTACTCCGATGTATCGCTCACAATGAAGTCAAACGCGTATTGCGTGATGTGGATGAAGGAGAATGTGGCGATCACATCGGGGGGCAAGCCCTTGCCAAGAAAGTGCTCTGATATGGATACTATTGGCCGACTGTAAATCGCGATGCCTCGGACTACACTAGAAAATGTGACAAATGCCAGAAGCACGCTCGGATTCCTAGAGCCCCACCTACCGAAATAACTCAGATGGTCAGTCCATGGCCGTTTGCAGTATGGGGCATTGACATTATTGGCTCTCTACCTCTAGCCAAATGTGGTGCGAAGTACGCCATCGTAGCGGTTGATTACTTTACCAAGTGGGCGGAAGCTGAACCCCTTGCTACAATCACAACAAAGAAGGTGATCAACTTTGTAGTGCGCAACATCATCTGTCGATTTGGTCTCCCACATGCTATCATCACTGATAACGGGACCCAATTCGACAGTGTTGAATTTAAAGATTTCTGTCAATGATTCCACATTCAGAAGAAATTCTCCGCAGTCGCACACCCTCAAGCGAATGGAAAAGTCAAAGTTGTTAATAAATTTATAAAGTCTATTCTGAAGAAATGAGTGGAAAAGGCTAGAGGTAAGTGGGTCGATGAACTTCATGTGGATTTATGGGCTTACCGAACAACCCACAAGTCCACGACCGGCCACACTCCGTTTTCTCTTTCTTATGGTTCAGAAGCTGTTATTCAAGTTGAATTAGAAGTGCCTTCTCATCGTGTGACATACTATGATCTGAAGACGAATGCTCTATTACTTGTCGAATCTCTAGATTTATTGGATGAGAAGCGTGAAGAGGCTGATTTGAGGGCAGCCACATACCAAAGTCGAGTCACCGGATTATACAATGCCAAGGTCTGACCCCGAACCTTTGAACTCGGCGATCTCGTCCTTAAGAGAATTTACCCGATCCCTTCGCATATGAAGCCAACTTGGGAAGGGCCGTATGTTATTGAACGAAAGCTCGGAGATGGCACATTCAAATTATCGACCATTGACGGTCTCACTCTTCCAAGAGCCTGGAACAGCGAAAGTTATCGTCGCTACTACACATGACAGGCTTTGTTTATTTATTCAGTCTATTTTTCATTTGCAATTTGTTTCTACATTTCGATTGAATTTGTAATAAGGCAACTGATTTTGCCGTATTTTCTTATTTTAGCAATAAAATGCAATCTCTTCGAGCCAGAGCTGTGGTTTATAGAATGCGTCGTACAACTATCATTATGCATGGAGAGGTAAATTCCATCTAACGGTGGAATTTATTCAAATAGGATTGACTGTGATACGACCGGTCACTCGCTAAGTGAAACCCGAACTCGGGGGCAAGTCATCACACTAGAGTCAAAAAAGGATTGATACACGATAGTCCTTTAACCAACTCCAGGTTCCCAGAGTGTGAACTGGAGTATAAACACATAAATACATCCTCGAAGAGGGTAGAACTGTCCATCAAACGACTTCGCCTGTATCCTGACCAAGTTTGAGGAGGATGGATCCATCCATCTAACAACCTCACTTGTAACTCAGGTTGGATGCGAACCGACAATCCACAATCCTGATAGATTCGTCATTTCCGGAGTGCGAACGAAATCCTAAAGCCAGAACAGATGTGACTGACCATCTTTTGGCCAACTTCAATTTCCCGGAGTGTGAACTGGAGTATAAACATTGACTAACTCTGAATTCCCAAAGTGCGAATCGAAGTATCAACATCAACCAACTCCATGTTCCCAGAGTGCGAACTGGAGTACGAATGTCGACTAACTCCAGATTCCCAGAGTGCGAACCAAAGTATCGACAACAATTAACTCTAAGTCCCCAAAGACCGGATTGGGGTTTAAACACAAACCGGACTGGAATCGACTGTCCATAAAACAACTCTGAGTCCCCAGAGTGCGGTCGGAGTATAAATCCAGATCGGGTGTGACTGACCAGCTGTGAAAATGACTTAAGTCCCCAGAGCGTGGACGTGTCCTTGAAATTTAAGCAGGCGTGACTGACCGCCGATATACATATTCAAATCCCTAGAGTGTGGATGCAATCGTCAATAGATTAGCCAGTGTGATTCAACCACTCGCATTTCCTAGTTTCAGCATCAATTCAACAACGTTAAGCTTAATGTGTTAAAGGCAAAGCACAATAGCCACTTGATCTTTACAATTCGTCCCTGAAACTGGGGGCAAACTTAAGTGCCAATCACTGATTGAGATAGTGCGACATCGGAGTCCAGCTTAACGTTCGGTCATGACTCATAGTTGTGATTTCAGGACTTAACAAATAAACTCAGGTCCAATCCAAAGGTTGAAACTTTACAAGCGTACTGGACTGGAGTTCAAATGCTGAAACACTTAAGCAAATAAACAAAAATTGAGTTGAAGACAAAATGGAATTTCATTTCTACTATTTGTGGAAGAAAATTAAGTACAAGTTTATCCCAAAAATCCTACTAGCAGGGGCCGAACCCGCATCTATACACGGCCTATAAGTGCTAAAGAAATTCCTATCTACTCAAAAATGAGTCGGGAAGACATATCAACTCTTTTTTCTTTTTCGGTTTCCTCTTTGGTGTGGACCCGCTGGAGCTGTCGCTCGGCTTTCTCTTTGAGCCTTTGCCTTTCGGCGGCCGATCTCCAGCTGGGGGCATTATATCAACTTCCTCCTCCGAACTCAAATGTATCGGAACGCTTCCTGAAGGCGGAGTCGGAGGGATAGGATCAATAGTAGGAGGCGTGATAGGCACACTTGTCTCAACGACCGTTCCTCCCGGAGATATCATCCGCAATGGGGATGGACCAGGTTCCGCCATTCCACCTCCAAAACCACTGCCCTGCGCGGCTGCCTCCATTTCAGTGTTGATTTCAGCTAGGATTTCCTCCTCATGAAGTGCTTGCACATCGCCGGGGACTCCCGCAGTTGGAGCACAAGAACTTGTCATTGGTGCACTTCCACCCATAACGAACGACAAATCGAAGGGGTCACTGTGATGACCGAGAAGTTCCTTATTCATCTGCTCATCAAAGATAAGTGTGCTTCCCTGTGCTCCATTAGTTGCTGCCGTGGTTGTTGTGGTGGTCGCTTCTGTTATAATGGCCTCCTGCACATGATGTGATTCTTGAGTTGCAGGATGTTGCTCCGATCACTGGATAAGAGTAAAGGAAGGACTGTTAGTAATTATTTAAAGTAACGCTTTCGATTTCGGATAAGCATAGAGAATGTTCAGAGTACCTTCCTCAGTTTGACTTGTGAGTGGCTGGACAGCCTCAGGGATTTTCTCACAGGTCGGAGATATCTGTGGTTGATCCGGGTTATAAGCAGGAATGGGCTAAGGATCAACCACAGGTGTGGATTCAGCCTGGGTCGGCACGAGAGTTTCAGAGCTTATATCATGATGCTCGATGCCAGAGCCTTCTCCAACTTCAGAATGCTGAGCGCCAAGCTTCTCTTTTTCATATGAGACCATTGCACTGTGAAGAAATTTCTGCTCATCTTCGCTCAACACCCGGCTCTCGAGCTCAAACTCATTGATCGATTCAGCTTGGTGAGCAGCCTTTTCATCTCCTACCAATCGGCCCCAAGCATACAGATGTATTGGATAGTTGTCAAACGAAGCCAGGTTTATGTGCTTCAAAACATTGGCATTGTAAGTAACGAGAAGATCCTCGATATCTGCCTCTAGCCTAGCTTCGGCCATTTTAACTTCCTCCTCAACCTTAGCCTCGGCCTCCCAAACTTTGAGTACGGCCGCATCCTTCTCATCCCGAAGCACCACCGCTTATTCGCACGCCTCCTGGGCTGCTTTATTTGCATCATCCTTTTCCTTGATGATTTCAGAAAATTTAGGTTTAAGCTTGTTGAGTTCTTTCAGAGCAGCATCCCTTTCAGTGGTAACTGTTGTGTTTCGGTGGCCCATCTCCTCCACCAAAGAGAAATGCGTTTATCACATTATCTCCATAGATTGAGTGGCCTCGTTAGCTTTTTGGGTGGCCTCCATCTCAGATTTTCGGGAAGATTCGGCTTCATCATTGAGCACTTGGATAATGCGATCCTTTTGAGCGAGTTTTGTTTCTAGTTTCTCAATTGCCTTTGCCCGCTCGAAGGCCACTGTCGATGCTTTGTCTGCGGCTTTCATCCACTCCTTATATTGGGTATAGATATCATGAATATAGTCATGCATCATGTTTTCAGCTTCCAATGGAATTTTCTTTAAGTGAGGGGGGAAGATGAAGCCGTCAAAACATATGTTGGGAAAATCTTTTCTTAACTGGGCAATTCTGATAGCCCCTTCCCCAGTGGGCTCAGTGATGGCTTGTTCAGCAACAGTGGGAGGTTCAGCCTCAGTCCTACGACGCTGAGACTCAGACCGTGGAGCATGAGAAGATGGTTTTTGGCATGGAGGCTCCAAGGGATGTGAGCTGTGAATAGAAGGTTGTGTAGGGAGTCAGGAAGGTGGAGAACGCGATCGGGATTGATATCTCTGTTCTCTGTCTCTATCTCTATCCCTCTCATACCGCTCTTGGCTGGAATAACCGCGATTGCGGTTTCTATCATGCTCCCTTCGATGGAACTCATAATACGAACTTGATGATTGGCGCGCTGAACGGAGACTGTCGAGCATAGAATCTCGCTTATTCATCGTAGCTGTAAGTAAAAGAAGAACGGAGTTAGTGAATTCTCGAAGCAGGCAACTTAAGGCTGAAAATCGTGTAGTGCCGTGAAGTGTATATGTTTGTGCAACACCCCGACCAACCGGTAATGTCGGCCGCACTGATGGGTAGAGACACGCTTAAATCTAGAGCACTTTGAAGCCCCTCCAATCCGGTGTCATGTTGAAGTGACGCATAGTCCGGAATCAGAATATCAGCAAGTCCTTCAAAAGGATTCTCTACTTGCGAGGGAGGAGCCTCCGAAATTCTAACACCGGAGGCTAGTGGGGACACAACTACAGATTTCCATCTCGAAGATTTACGACGCTTGTGTGCAACTGCCTTGCCTTTTCTCCTTCCTCTGAAACCTGAAAAGTGTCAGAAGGCCCGGCCACAGGTTCATCGTTCGTGGGAGTGCTTTATTCATCAGCCTCCTCAGCTATTATGACCCCGGGCGCTTTGCACTTTACCCGCTTCGTCGAGGCTGCCCTAAGCACTCCTTTAAGTCTTATGCTTTGTTTTTGTTCGATCGGCCCAACGATCCTCAAGTTTCTGTCTGTCAGCACCTAGTCAAAATCTCTCATTTCACTCGGCACTTCTTGGAGAATTCGCACTATTTCTTTGAAGTAAGCACCTTCGGGTCGCGGAATTGTAGCTGTAAAGAAAATACGATATTAGTTTCAACATCAACTACGGCTATCTCATTAACTACTAGAATAAGTGCAGCACTTACGTCTGGCTAACCATTGACTAGCAAACCCTGGGGGGCATCGAACTTAGAACCACTCAGTTTTGAAGTAGCTCAATCTGGTCAAGGCACCAGTCCCAACTTGGCAGTTCCTGACCGCCTCTAAGAACGTGAAAGAAGGGCTATCTCCCCGACTCTTAACATTAAAAAGGTATCTGATTTCGATCGGAGTCGGGGGTCGGAAAAGATGCTCCTTGAATACAATGAACAGGTTGTTCAGCAACGTGTATCCATTGGGATGTAATTATGAGGGGGCAATTTCGAAAAAAGCCAACACTTCCCGAATGTACAGGTTGAATGGGGGAAGTGTTCCGGCAGAGCACAAATGTCGATTGAAAGCAGTAAACCCTTCCGAGGGAGCATGCGGTCTATCATTCGGTCCCGATAATAAGACGTCGTCCAACGATAGACCATGCCTTAGGCATATCCGCCCCAACATATCTTCAGAGATGTTGGACGGCATAGAATCTTGTGGGTTTATGATAAACCTGGCACTAAGCAGCTCGTCCGGAGCTGGATCTATAACTTCGGCCGTGATGACCGGTATCTTTATGACTAAGGGAGATGAACTCTGAAGCTCCTGCTGTTGTGAGCTTGTAGACTCCATAACTAATCAACTTATTAAAAACCAATCATTAGATGATGATAAGCCCGTGTGTTCCCCAGTTTGAAGTGTGTGAATGTGTTGTGTAGTGCAGTGCTACATAATACTTAAGAAATTCTACGAGATTAACAAGGTGTTCGAACGACAAGACTTCAAAATCCAACCGGAGTGATCGTCATCGCTGATCATCAGAACCGTGCCATCCAGACTTTGGAAACCAATTCAGGTCAAAGATCGTTAAATTTCATCAAGTTACAGTTCCATCAACGAGCTTCGAAAGGCAGTCAGATATGCAGTAAAATAGTTAAGTCAAATTGTGCAAGGCAAAAGCTCGTCGGAGTCAAATGATCGATTGTACACAAGATATCCATCAAGGGTGAAACTTGGATCAATCATCAGAGGCTCCATTTGTATCGATCACAAAGGAGAAGACTTCGTACCGATCGCCATAACGCTAGTTCGTATCAATTCCAAGCACTTCATCTCATATCGATCACGGGCTGCATCTTCGTACCGATCAGTAGAACTGACGCTTCGTATCGATCGCACAGGTAGGTTTTCATATCGATCGTTCTGAATCCATGTGAACTCCCCCATCTTTGATCGATACGAGGCCACTCCTTCTTTCGATACAATGCTCTATCGATATCCATCAATACGAATTGGAATGGTTTTTGAACGATACAAATTACTCTTCCTCAATCGATGTGAATGGTCCCTTTGTGTCCATCATCCCTTCTCCTTCTCCATTAGATTCGATTACCATTTCCTCCCTCAACCATGCTCCGACCTAATTCTGGCATCAACATCATCAGGATTGGCCATGAAGTTGGACAAATTGATTTCAAACTCGAGTCTCATCATTCTAAAATCGATTATTTCAGCTAATTACCTAATTTAGATGATTGGTTCAGAGTATTAGCAAGTTATGTTGGGTTGAGATCGAAAACAGTTCTGATTTCTCAGATTTTCTATCGATACGAAGGCAAGGATAAAGTGAACAAGTGAAAATTTTCTAAGTACATAACGTATTTATATGGGTACAAAAATAAGAAGGAAATGATTCGTCTCCCAGTTGTTTCGACTGGTTAAAACAGGTTTCTCCTCTAAGTCGATACGAAGAGAGTTATTCGTATCCATGGACCACCTAGTTGAGGCAACGCCTGCTCGCAACCATCCAGCTATCGGTACGAAGCACGGACATTGCTATGAAGATTGATCAATCTGTTCGCGTCCATCAAACGTCTATCGATGGGGAATGGTAAGTTCGTGTACATCACTTTAAAGACCATAGGAATTCGAATCTATCGATGCGAAGAAACTTCGTGAAACCGGATAATTTCAAATCGATAACCATCGATACGAAAATCACTACAAAATTATATCTGGACCATTCAACTCCATCGATATGAAATGTCTATTTCATATCCATCAACTTGTGGACCCAAGGCTACGTATCCATTGATATGATGCATCTCCAAGGGCTATCCATTTTGTATCGATGACCATCGATATGAAGCGTGCATTCTATTTTCTCGGATCAATTCAGGAGAGGATCGACACGAAAAGATGGATTAAAGCAACCATCATTGTTGCTATAACTCGAATTTCACATCGATTCAGGAGAGGATCGATACGAAATTCGATCTAAAAAAACTGAAAAACTGACAACGACTCGTGAACGTACGAACGTTAACGGGAGACAGGCTAACGAACATTCATGTACAACGGACTAACGTACATTCATGTACAACAGACTAACATCCAATTTTTAAAATTCACAGGAATTGAATACTCGTCCGATGACGATTACAACAACAGATCACTATCCTACAGCACTCGGTTACAACAGTACACTGTACAACAATTGGCAATTAGCAATTCAGGATTTATGTTTCTATGGATCAATCGAAGGTCACAGCTTTCGACCAAAAAGACGACAACCATACAGACAAGTCAAATGAAAATGTTCAGAATGAAGATTGCAACTTTTCAAAGCATGTCATGTTCTCACAAGACGTACTTTGGGAGGCAAAATGTTATCCCGCCTTTTGGCAAGGCGTGATGCCAAGGACTTAACCGGAAACCGACGACATTTCATCCCAAAGATCGGTTATATGCAGGCTCACTATGAGTATCGACGAATTTTGTCCAAGTCCGGATCAAGCTACAATCAACATGACACGACATGCAAAGCTATGGAAGCCAATGTTCCAAATTTCAAGTCAATCCGAGTCTGTATGCTCAAGATATGATCGATGCAAGCCAAGGAAATTGATTTGTTCATATCCATCAGATCGCTCTCTTCGCATCGGTTTCGCTTTCATCCATCTGAAACTGCACTCTTCGTATTCATCAACTGAAAGGCTTTGTTCGCATCCATCAAGCTTCATCTGTTCGTACCCATCAGTTAGCCATTGTTTGTATCCATCAATGAACATCGCTTCACATCCATCAGTTATCTGTTGTTTGTATCCATCACGTACACTCAAATTCGTATCCATCAATTGGAGTCGATTCGTATCGATCCCGATTGCACAGCTCGTATCGATCGATCAACGATCGATACGAGTAAAACATCAAACGAACGATACTATAATGACCCTCAGCTATCGATACGAAATGGCCCCAGCTATCGATACGAAGTGACCTATGAGGATTGATACGAACAGAGCAAAAACATCGGTATGAATAGAAAACATAGCTGATCGATACGTACAAGGCCGAAATGCATCGATACGAACAAGGCATAAAACATTCGAAAGACTCGGTCGATCCGGCGTCAAAAGTGGATCGATCCAGAAATCAAGCGCCACGTGAACTTGTGAGCACGTGCCCAAAAAGCGATACGAACAGGTCGATGCGAACGTCATCGATACGAAGAAAACAGCCTTTGATAAATTTGAATTTGCGTCGATCATAGCTCACCATCTACAAGTCCAAATGCTACCAAATTTTCACAGAAGCTTGCGTACATCCTCAAGAATGTTCAAGATTGATCTCGACTCGATTGAACCAAATTACGATCGATACTAAATTCGTTCGTATCGATCACAGATCGAGTGCACACCGCATGGGATCGATTGCGTGGGCCCAACCACATGCCAGAAGAGGTCTCTCGAGATCTGAGCGAGATATTTGCAACCTACGACTATAAATAGCAGCCCAAGACCTATAGAAAAGGGACCTTTTGGCTCTTTGACGTCCAGACTCTACCGAAACCATTGTTGCACTCATAAATCACAGTTGTACTCGAAATTTATTGTTGTAATCCGTTGTAACCAGTAAGCAAAAGTTAATAAAAGTCAATCATTTCATAGTGGACGTAGCCAACACGCCGAACCACTCTAAATCTCTGTGTTCTTTTGTTGTTTTTCCAATTATTGTTTGGAGTGTTTGTTAGATAATCCTCTTTTTACATTTACTTTCTTCATTTTATCTCTTCAAACACTTCCGAAGAGTGTTGTGCCTAATTTTGGTACAAACAACCATTAGGATCAGTTGACCTGGGAGAAGATAAGTTAGGGACAGACCGTCCAGAAGAGGAGTATCTAATAGGTGTTAGATTATTTATTTATATTGTCTGGTAGGCACGAGTCAGCCAAAGGTTAGTAGTTAGCTAAACAAAACTATAGTATTCGGACAGATAGTCCATTTGTTACCTGGTATGTATGTTTACATGATAATGCTTTACAGTTTTAACCAATTTTGGTTGTAGGATATGATTTGCAAAAGATATGTTTTAAAAGGATATTAGTCAGGGGAAACCCATTCCGCTAAGCAACGTGGTCTCACTCAATATCAAATAACCAAGATGTATAATATTATTCACACTAGGCTTTATGTCTGACTCAAAGTTTATGTTTTCCCCTTAAACTCTTGGGTGTTCAAAATTGATTTGCATAAGCTGAGGGTTGAGGTTTACAGGTTTTTAGTAGGTTGGCGAATAAAGCTTTCGAAGGCGAGTAAGAGGCTAACAGATAGCTATTTAGGAGCTGTTGTTTGATTCCACTGTGTTGTATTATACCAGTATGACTATATAGTACTCTGGTCGTCCAAGGAGGCATCTTCATATGTCACTCTTGGCATATTTATGTAATATTTATATTTGATCTGTTTGTACCAAAAGTGGGCACAACACTCTTCAGAAGCCTTTGAAGAGATAAAGTGAAGAAAATGTAAAAAGAGGATTTATCTAACAAAACACAAAATTTCAGAAATGAGAATAATTAAAATGCATGGAGACACAAGAATTTAGAGTGGTTCGGCGTATTGCCTACGTCCACTATGAAGTAGTTTGCTTTATTGATCTTTCTTTGATGTTTACAATTGAGTTCAATGATTTACAACAAGAAATTATGATTTGCAGCAGTGAATTTCGTTGGTAACAGCAGTAATTGAGTTCAGATCTGGATCTGGCGGAGTCCGGGCGTTGGAGATCTCAAAGAGGAAGAAGAACCCCTTTTCTGTTAGCTTTGGGGGTCTATTTATAGGTGTAGGAGGCTAGTATTTCGCTCAAATCTTGGGAGACCCTCTCTGGCACGTGACCAGGCCCGCACGCCCAAGCCCGTTAAGTTTCGGTCCGATCCGTGATCGATACGAACAGATTTCGTATCGATCAAGATTTCATCTAAGGGAGTCGAAATTTGGCGTGGACATTCTTTAGCATGCACGTAGTCTTCTGTGAAAATTTCATAGCATTTGGACTTGTAGATTAGGAGATATGATCGATACGAAATGCGATTCTCGGTGGCTATTTGGTTCGACTCGCTCCTGTTTCGACTCGCTCTGTTCGACTCGCTTCCGTTCGACTCGGTGACTTGGCGCTTGAATCTCACTCTGCCCTTGACGCTGTTTTGATCGAGTCGAATTTGTGCATTGGTTGGGCAAGTCGAAGGAAGCCTTTCTGATGGTTGCGAAGCGAGTCTAAGGAGGCCCATCTGGGGGTTGCGAAGCGATTCGAAGGAGGCCCATCTGGGGGTTGCAAAGCGATTCGAAGGAGGCCGATCTGGGGGTTGCGAAGCGAGTCGAAGGAGGCCTATCTGGGGGTTGTGAAGCGAGTCGAAGGAGGCCTATCTGAGGGGTTCGAACGAATGCTCCGTGATGGACACGAAGTGAAGCGAGTCAAAGCATGGCTCGAGGCAAAGTGAGTCGAAGCGGGCTCCTTTGAGGGATGCGAGCGAGTCGAACTAATCACTTCTGAGGGATGCGGAGCGAGTCGAAGGGAGCGAGTCGACCGGTGATTGGTTTTCATCCAATTTTGTATCGTTCATAACTTGAGCATACGAACTCGGATTGACTTGAGATTTGGAACGTTGACTCTCATGGCATAGCTTGTCATGTCCTACCAATTTTGGCTCGATCCGGACTCGGACAAAATTCGTCGATATCCATAGTGAGCCTGTGTATAACTGATCTCTAGGACGGGCCATCGTTGGTTACTAGTCAATTCCTTGGTGTCACGGCCTTACCAAAAGGCGGGATAACATTTTCCCCCTAAAGTACATCTTGTGAAAACATGACGTGCTTTGGAGTGCTGCAATCTTTACTCTGCATAGTCATCGTCTTTTCGATGAAAGCTGTAATCTTCGAATGTTTTCTCTTAAAAATGCAAGCTGTTGACGGTCAATTGATGTACCCTGCATTGTTGCGATTGATTGCTTTATGCTAGTGGTTACCCGTTTGTTGTTGTAATCATTATTGGATGAGTTTCTACTTCCTGAAAATCTGGAATATTGAATATTAGTCCGACATTCATGCATATATGTTAACCTGGCTCTCGTTGATGTTTGTACGTCCACGAGTCGTTGTCAGTTTATTGTACTTTTGAATTACGTATCGATCCTCTCCTGAACCGATGTGAAATTCGCTACAACAACGCTCGATGGTTGCTTTTGAATGTTCCTTCATAACGATCCTCTCCTGAATCGATGTGAAGGGTTGAAACATCGAAGATGATTTTCATTGGATTTATGGATGCGAAGTAAGTATGTTGAGTTGATGGAGTTGGCCTCTGGAAGCCATTATTTGATAGATTCGAACTGACTATTCGTATCGATGCTCTAGGGAAGGAGTTGGAAACTATGGACATGAACAAGAATTTTGCATCGATAGACGAAGGGTTCGATGGATACGAAGTGCTTGTTTGACTTGATGATGGACGCGAACTGAACGAGTCGAAGTGGAGCGAGTCGAAGTAAATTTCCCCGATGGCTGTGAACTGAGAGAGTCAAAATGGAGCGAGTCGAAGTATGCTTCCCTGATGGATTCGAACTGCTTGTTTTGCTGCACCGGAGATGGAGTCAAAGTCAAGCGATACGAAGGGGAGCTTCGCATCGATGTACTGGAAACGGAGTCAAAACGTGTGTTCGAATCCACCAGGACACGAAACGTTTATTCCCTTTACCTTCGAGTCCATATAAATACTTCGCACTTAACCATTTTTTTGCTTTTTACTTTTCGTTATCCTGCCTTGCCTTCGTATCGCTCTAAGACTCGAGAAAACAAAGAAGAAAAACACTCTTGCCTTCGACTTGATTCATACCTTCGATTATTTGAACGAATTGACAAATTTTAGGTAATCCATTGAGCAAAACCATCACGTAAACAAGGAGACTCGATTCTTAACACCAAATTGATCAGAGTCATGATCGATCGAAAATTCCTTGGCCTCAGCTTCGTGTCGATCTGGAGTAGGGGTTTTGAGATGATGAGGCAGAGGCCTTCGTATCGATCGATGGTGGTGCCTCGCATCGAGTCGAATGCTTTGAATCTGTGGATCGATACGAAGGGGCTGTGTCTGATGGACCCAAACGATGGCCCTGGATCGAGTCGAAAAGTATGTCTTTTGATCGAGTTAAAACAGTGGCCTTGGAACGGTTCGAAGTGGAGTGCCTTGGGATCGAGTCGAACTGAAGGTTTGGGACCGAGTCAAACTATGTAGTTTTTGATCGAGTCAAAGCAGAGGCTTTGGATTGAGTCGAAGGACGTGGTCTTGGATCGAGTCGAAGCACGTGGTCTTGGATCGAGTCGAACTGCACAACCCCGAACGATCGATTCGAACTCGAACCTAAGCGAACGATTCGAACTTGAACCTGAGTGATTGTCTTGAACCTGAACTTTTGATGATTGGCCATGGACTTAACTTCGACGATACCGAAAATTCTAATGCATTTGAACACTTAACTCCGACGAGCTTCAGACTTTCATAATTGGACTTAATTGTTTCACCGCATATCTGATTGCCTATTGAAGTTCGTCGATGAAACTGGAACTTACTAAAACGATAACACATTTTAACTCGAACTGATAGCTAATAACTGGATGGCACGGTTGTGACGGTCAACGATGATGGTCCTTTTGACTGAATTCTGAAGTCTCGTCGTTTACATGCTTCCTTCAATCCTGTTGATCTTCTCAAATGATATACAGTATTGCACCGCACAACACACTCACACACTTTACACTGGGGGATGCACGAGCGTTATTTGTCAGTTTAACAATGATTTTTTATAAGCTAGCTAGTCATGGACCCTTCAAGTTCTTAGCAGCCGGAAATCCCAAGTTATATTCCTCCAACCATAGAGATACCGGTTATTTAAGCCAAAGTTATAGAGCCAGCTCCGGATGAGCGTCCGGGTGCTCGGTTTATTCTCAATCCAACAGATTATGTGCCGTCGGGTATCTTCGAAGATATGCTAGGACGGATTTGCTTAATTCATGGTTTGTCGCTTGACGACGTGCTACTTCCTGGGCCAAATGACAGGCCACACAATCCCCCGGAGGGGTTTACTGCTTTCAACCATCACGCTTGCATAGCGGGGACACTTCCTCCCTTCAATCAATATATAAGGGAGATGTTATCGTTTCTTGGCATAGCTCCATCTCAGCTACATCCCAACGGGTATGCCTTGTTGAATAGCACCTTTGTCCTCTTTATGGAGATCCTCTTTCATCCGCCGAAGCCGATCGAAATCCGATATTTATTCAACGTCAAGAGCCGTGGAGACAGCCCCTCTTTCACCTTCCTGGAAGCGATCAGAAACTGCCACATTGTACTGGGCTCCTGGGGAAGGCTAAGTTATTATAAAACTTAATGGTTCTACATTCGATGCCCCCCTGGATTTGCTGGGCGGTGGTTGGATAGACGTATGTGTTGCCCTTTCTCTCTTGAATCATTGAGATACTAGTAACTGACTTCAAAACTGATATACTTTTCCTTTTACAGCCGCAATCTCTCGTCCTGACGGCGCATACTTCAGAGATCTTCTTCGGATTCTTTAAATGTTTCCGGGCGAAGAGAGGCACATAGACTTAGTCCTGACCGACAGGAATTTGAGGACTGTCGGGCTGATAGAACGGAGACAGAGCATACATCTGGAAGGGATACATAGAGTGGTCCCGAAGAAACGGGTGAAGCGCAAAGCGCCTGCAGTCATGATCGCCGAAGAAGGTTATCTGGAAAGAACACCTACTGATACCGAGCTCCCAGCTGGGCCTTCTGCCGACGTCCAGGATTCGGGAAAAAGAAGAAAAGGCAAGGCTTCTGCTCACAAATGCCCTAAATCTGAGAGATTTAAATCCGTGGTCGTGTTTTTACCTTTCCAGGGGGTTAGAATTTTGGAGGCTCCTCCCCCGCAAGTGGAGAGTCCTTTTGCAGGGCTTGCTGATATTCCGATCTCGGATTTTGTGTCATCTCCACACGACGCCAGGACGGTGGAGCTTGATAGTGCTTTTGAACTGAGCGGGTCACTTGCTACGAGTGCGACCGACATTTCCGGTTGGTCGGGGGGTTGCACATGCATACACTTCACTACACTACATGATTCACAACTGTACTTCGTCCAATTTAGGATGTTACTAACTCTTTCTTCGTTTCTTATTCTCAGGTACTATGTCCGGAAGAGGATCGATGCTCGGGAATCTTCGCTCAGCTCGAAAAGCTTCTGGTTACTATGATTCCCGCAGGAGGGATTCAGATAGAGATCGCGATCGTGAATACTCTAACCAGGACAGGTACGGGCGTGACAGAGAGTATAGACATCGATCCAGATCACGCTTTCCTCCTCCTAGACTTCCGTCTCCTCCTCCTGTTCAAACTTCATATCCACCAGAGCCTCCTCGTCACAGGCCGTCTTCTCATGCTTCTAGGTCCGAAACTCATCTTCAGAGGATTGAGACTACGGCCTCCATGATTATAAAGCAGGCCCCCACTGAGCCCACAGGAGAAGGGGCCCTTAAACTAGCTCAGATGAGGAAGGATTTTCCGAATATCTGCTTTGACGGCTGTCTTCCCTCCTCACCTAAAGAGAATTCCATCAGGGGTAGAAGGCACGATGCACGATTATGTCCACGACATCTACACCCAATACCGAGAGTGGGTTAAGGCTGCAGAGAAGGCTTCTAAGGTGGCCTTTGAGCGAGCCAAAGCGCTTGAGAAGATGGAGACAAAGCTCACTCAAAGGGACCGAATTATTCAAGTGCTTACTGCTGAGGCCGAGTCTTCTCAGAAGTCGGAGATTGATTCCACCAAGAAAGCCGATGAAGCGAAGGCAGAAATGGAGAGGTTGGGGCAGACACTGTTGATTCATGAGTTTTGATTCATGACAGAAGCTTCAGAGATCATACGACGAGAATACTGTACGAAAGCGACAAAAAGAGAATAAGTGTATATTATGCACTACAAAGAAGACAAGACTACAATCCAGAGATTAGTATGAATATTTTAATGTATTGAGTCTTAGAATATTGTTAAAATCATTCCTCAAGTAGTCACACACACACAAATTGATTTATATTGAGTTATACCTAAATTAGTGTGTACTGTGCAATTGACAACAGGTCGGCTGACCGATCAGAAATCTCGGTCGACCGACTCTGTGTCAAGTGCATAGATATACATTGTTTTGTGTACAGTTTTGAAACTCGGCTGACCGGCCAGTTTTCTCGGTCAACCGACCTGAACATAACGGCTAGTTTTCTGAAGAGTTGCGATTGTTCATGAAGAGGAATGTTTTTCAATCCAAGAGATACGGACACAACTTTTGATTGAAACTCTTCATAAAAGATTGTAACTATTCTACAACTATATAAACATGTTCAATTCACTTCTACAATCACCAATTCTTGTTTTATAATTATGAAATCTATTCTCTATTTATTTCTACAAATAAAAAGCATTCATTCTCATTCAATATCACTAGAATCCTTGAATAAATTCATATACTTCGATTCTACGTGATTATCTTCCTTCTAAATCTTCACACACATATATATACTCTTGAGGATTTGATTATAGGAAAGCTGTACTATCAAAAGACAATCAGTGTTATTTAGAACACATTCGTCAACAAATTATTTGTATTAAGTTGAAGTCCTCTTCGGCTGTTGAGGTGGAAAAATTCCTGTTCGGCTGCTCAGGTGTCGTATACCTATTCATCCGGGTTAAGTGAGGCGTTTATTTTAAATCCAGAGGGTATTCTGGGACTACACGTAGAACGGGAAGTTCGAACCAGTATAATAATTCCTGGTGTGCTTACTTTAATTTTTATTTTACTGCTATTATCAGTTTCCGCATTTATATACCATATTACACGATCCTTAGTACTACACGTACATTTCATTTGGTATCAGAGCAAGGAAATCCTATAACTGTCACAAAGTTATTTGATATCTATTTCTAGTAATATGGCAACAACACATACTAACGATTTTGACACTAACACTAATACTAGTTTCACAGAGGGTCAATCAACTTCACGACCTCCACTTTTTAATGGTATAAATTATAATTATTGGTCGACTAGAATGGGAATCTATATGCAATCTAGTGGATTTGATATTTGGAATGTTATACAACGTGAGTACACAACTCCTACTGGAGAATACTCAACTTGGAGTAACACACAAAAACTAGATGCTACATCAAATGCAAAGGCTATGAATATTTTATTTTGTGCATTAGATAGAAATGAATTCAATAGAGTTAGCATGTGCACTTCAGGTTATGAAATTTGGAGAACACTTAAGATAACACATGAAGGAATGAACAAAGTTAAATTAAGCAAAATCTCTATGTTGAAAAATCAATTTGAAAATTTCAAAATGAGGCCAAATGAATCTATAAATGACATGTACTCTAGATTCCAGGATATTTATCATGCTTTAATATCACTAGAACAAAAGTTTACTGATTTTGATGTTGTTACAAAAATCTTAAATTCTTTAACGGACGAATGGGAAAGAAAATTCTTAGCCATTGAAGAAGCAAGTGATTTGTCAACATTAAAACCAGAAGAATTGATAGGTAATTTAATGTCCTACGAAGTAAATTTGCAGGCAAAAAGAAATGGAGCACAAGAAAAGAAAATTGTAGCATTTCAAGCAGAAAAAGATGATTCCGACTCAGATAATGAAGATATGGCAATGATCACTAAAAATTTCAAACAGTTTTTGAAATTCAACAGAAACAAATTCAAGGGAAACAAAAATAATTCCAACAACAATTCCAATAGCAGCAAACCATCATCTTCGACAATGGAATGTTATGAATGTCATAAGAAAGGACACATGAAGAAGGATTGTCCAGAGCGTAAAAAGAATAATTTCAAGAAGGACAAAACCAAACGAAAAGCTTTTTCTGTCACTTGGGACGACACTGACTCATCATCATCATTAGAGAGTGAAAGTGATAATGAACAAGCAAATGTGTGCTTTATGGCTTCGTCAGACGATGTAAGTGATCTTACTTTTGAAGATTTAATTGAAATTAATTCCGAATTAGTAAATTTAGCAAAGCAACTTAAAAAGAAAAATAAGGAGTTGCAAAGAAAGTTAGATAGAACAGTCTTAGAAGTAGATATGTTAAAAGATGAGAAGAAAATATTAGAAGAAGAACTTGAAAGTTCTCAACAATCAAATTCTAACTTATCTTCTCAAATTTCGTCAATATCTGAAGAACTAGAAATTCAGAAAAATAAAAATGATGTTTTACTTTTCGAAAATAATAGTTTAAACTCTAAGATTAAGGATTTAGAGTTAGAAAAATCTAGTCTTAAAATAAAATTTGATGATATTTCTAAAAATGTATCTAATTTCAATAAAGGAAGAGAGAATCTTTCTAGTATACTTGAAAATTCTCAAACCTCTAACAATAAATCTGGACTAGGATTTAAGAAACAAAATAATTTTGCTAAAAGTAGGATTAATAATAATATTAAGAAGGATATTAAGAAAACAGTTTACCCAAATACTAAAACCATCAAGATATGGATTCCAAAAACAAATAATGTTTTGATAAGGAATAAACATATCAAAATATTTATGGAAACTGTTCATAATAACAAGAATTATGTTTATAAAAGGAATTCTGAACCCGTATGGGTTTGGCTTCCTAAGATCTAACTCTTAGGACCCTAAAAAGATTGGGTACCAACTTTTTATAAACTTTTTGCACGTACCACATAAGAAGAGAGGAAAATGGATTTTAGATAGCGGTTGCTCAAAACACATGACTGGAAACAAAGAAATGTTGTCAAACATTATATACTCAAATGGAGGAGCAGTCACCTTTGGAGATAACTCAAAAGGATATATCATCGGCAAAGGCGATGTCAGTAGCAACGGTACCTCTAATTTACCTCTCATTACTGATGTTTTATTAGTTAAAAATTTAAAACACAATTTATTATGTATTAGTCAGCTATGCGATAAAGGTTTTAATATAACTTTTTCAGAAAATTCACTTGAGCAATTCAAATACTTGAGCAATTCACTTTTATTTTGAGTAGCTTTCTTAGTCCAGAGAGCACAATACATCTGATATGCACACATATTACTTAAATACTACTTTTGTTAAATGACCATAAAATCTGGATTTTCTAAATCCAGTAAAGCAACCTTTAAATTAGGATGCAAGCTGAGGTAACTCAGGGATTATGGAATGGATTTGATTCAGAGAAACACAACTATATAAATTGTGAATGAATCACTCAACTGGCTTGGTTATAAGTAAAGGAATTTGTGATAAAATCACTCATGTTGAAAATGATAAATGTGTGTGTAATGAAATATGATTATATGTGTTTGTTATGTGTAATGGGTTTGTTATGTAAGGGTAAACCGGTCTGGGCTCAATCACACTTGCGGGTTGCACCTGGGCTCAAGCCTATGCTTGTTTTCTTTTCTTTCTATTTTTTACATGTATCACTGATATACATATATCAGCCTCCTCTTCTATTTTTGAACAAGGAGATAACAAACCCTAAGCTCGATCAATGATGTCTTCAATTCGTGATTCTCTTCTGTAATATTTTACTCTAATTCAAATATAATAACAAGCCAGAATATTTGATAATATGATTTCCCCTGGATATGAATATTAGCTTGCCTTTGAAGTATGCTTGCAAGTTTTATGTAATGTTTCATGTACACTGTGATTTAATCACCTAGCTATCTCATGATAGGATCAAACATGAACACTTAGTAAATAAACTAAGGATTGTGAGCCAAGAAGACTGCTGGAATGCTTGTTATATTTAAAGTATGCAAGTTGGCACATGGTTTGTTTAAGCCCTGAGATCTTTGTGCAATATTGTGAATTATTTTATTGCAATGTGTCCCCGTGATTCCTTTATGGCAGATGAGGCTAGGAATTAATTTAGTAAATGCAACCCTAAATTGATGAAGCAGGAACTTGAGTTATTCCTAGGTTGGTTAGATTGGAGCTATGATAGTTCCTGAGTATCTCTATTTGACATGTATGTTTGCATAGTTGAAAGTGTGTACATAATTAGTTTTAATACTGATCATATATGCACAATATATCAGAAACAAATTGGGCTAATTGATTAAAGAAGTTATGCCTACCTATACAAAATGCTTATGTGTCACTTATCTACTTAATATCATGGAATTTTTGATATTGCTCATACCAGATCTTGTATCTGACCCTTGTTTGCTTATGGCATCCGGGGTGTCTCATTTAAAATGGGGCAGCCTCTAATGCTCTTTCATGGAATGCTGGTTCTAAATAGGAAGCTGTTATGGCTAATGAGAATGATTGGATAAGCATGCTAAATTAGAATTAAATAAGAGCTTAGAATGAACTATTTGCATGTAATCTTGGAAGTTTTATTATTCTGCTTTTGTTGAAATGTAATGATCTTGAATGTTTGGAATTTATTTAGTTGTTTCAATTGAATCAGGTAATGTATTAAGGTTGGGAAAAACCAAAGACTTAGTTGAATCTTATGCAAGAAAATATCTTTGAGTATTATGGTAGAAATCTGTAGATGATATATGCCTATATTTGAGAAATGGATATATATATATATATATATATATTGTGTATTAGTCAATCTTGAGTAACTTAAAAGCTTTATGTTTTGAGGTTAAAAATCTGAGTTTAGCTAGAAGTAATATTTCAAGAATTTTGTGACTATATACAGAAGTGTTTTGATAAAAGAAACAATATATATATTTTTGTGCACTGTATAAAGATGTGTACATGTTTTAAGGGATTTTTCAAGTATCTTGTATCTGAATTTACATTGCAATAGCCAGGCACTAATGTTTTGATGACCTAGTCATAAGGTTAACCCACCTCAAAAGGAGTGAGGTCTGGGTTGATCAAGATGACCAGAGTTTTTGGGTTTAAAGGAAGAAAATGCACTTTGTAAAATCTGAAGCTTTCTTTGCAAATGCATGTACAAAGACATTTTCAAATACTTGAGCAATTCACTTTTATTTTGAGTAGCTTTCTTAGTCCAGAGAGCACAATACATCTGATATGCACACATATTACTTAAATACTACTTTTGTTAAATGACCATAAAATCTGGATTTTCTAAATCCAGTAAAGCAACCTTTAAATTAGGATGCAAGCTGAGGTAACTCAGGGATTAGGGAATGGATTTGATTCAGAGAAACACAACTATATAAATTGTGAATGAATCACTCAACTGGCTTGGTTATAAGTAAAGGAATTTGTGATAAAATCACTCATGTTGAAAATTATAAAATGTGTATATCATTTTTCTTTCTGGCTTTGATCAAATATCAAACAATTAAACTAAAATTATGATGGCTTGCTATATAATCTAAGATCACTTTCCTAAGTTAAACTAAAAGGAAATCACCAAAAGAATGATCAAAATTACTAGGCATAAATCATATATGATTATGAGATTCACTCTCATGACCCAAATATCAAAACAAAGGAAAATGAGCTATGTATTGGTTGACTAGAAATTCAAATTCAATCAGGATGCACTCTTTCTTACCAACAGCCTGATCCAAGCAAGAGGGTCACATACATCTTCACATGTATGTGAATATATTTATTAATGAACTGATATAAATATATTAGTAGAAAAATTAGGATCCTGGATAATTTAATAGAAAGGCTAAATGACTCTAGGAAATTTATTAATGACTCTAAAAAAATCCTAGTAAAAATTAGGTAAAATAAATAGGGTCATTTCATTTGGTATCTATGTTAAAACTATACATAGCTAAGAATGATTGTATTGATTGATTGAAGTACTATAACCATATGTATGTGTTGTTTGTTTGTTTGAGTAAAATAATAATTCAGATAGAAAGTTGTAGCAAAAGAAAAATACTCATGATAAACTAACCCTATCTACCCATACCCTAGTTATCCAATCATGGTAGGAAGAGGATCTCATCACAATGCAGGATCAAGTGCACCACAAATGCTTGATATGCAAGACTTTATGAGGGCTTTAAGGGATGGAGTAGGGCAGAGACTTGAGAACCCACATGAGGAACTTTTAAAACTATTAAAGACTTATACCAATTTGGAAGGCAAGAGCTTTGAAGGGACTGAAAATGTGATGGAAATTTAAGCATGGTTGAGAACACTGGACAGAATTTTCAATGACATGCAATTGGATGATCAAAGGAAGAGGCAAGTGGCCTCAAGACAACTGAAGGGTGTGGCTTTAAGCTGGTGGGAGGTAGTCATAGCTGGGAGGATTGAGAATGAAATCACTTGGAATCAATTCAAGGAGATGTTGGAAGCTAGATTTGTTCCAGCATCACCCAAAACTCTATTGCTTGAAGAATTCATCAGACTTAGGCAGGGAACCTTTAATGTGACCGAGTATACTCAAAGGTTTGAGGGCTTGTCTAAGTATGGAGCTATGCTTGTGGCTGATGAGGCATCAAAGAATGATAGGTATATTAAGGGTTTAAACCCAGGGCTTAGTAGGGCTATGTTGCCATATGCAGATAACACCTTTGATCAAGTCATTGATCTGGCCTTAAAGTTTGAGCAACATGACAAGGAGAGGGAGAAGTATAGGAGTTTTAAGAACAACAACAACAAGAAAAATAAGGGAAGGTATCACCCCTATGACAAAAAGAAGGAGGAGACAAAAAGCAAGAAAACCAATGATACTAAGACCACTGATACAAAGAGGAAAATAGTGTGTCATCATTATGGAAAAGAAGGACATATCAAACCAAGGTGTCCAGAATTGAAGGGAGGAGCTTTCAAGTGATACCTATGTGGTAAGGTGGGACATATCAAGAGAAATTGCCCTGAGTATAAACAACAAGGGAAGCTAGCAAGTTTGGAGAGAAAAAGAAAATCCATAGTAGAAGCTATTGTAGAAAACCATGGTCAAGTGGAAGGTACCTTATTTATTTATACCCTACCCATATCAGTAGTGTATGATACAGGGGGAACACATTCTCTGATTTCCCATGAATTAGTTGCATTGCTTAAATTAAATTGCATACTGGTTGAAACCCCTTTGTTAGTGCAAAGATCATTGAGAAATTCTAGTGTTTTAAACATGATATGTGTGGATGTGGAATTAAACATAGGAGGAAATGTTTTTATTTCCAATTTATATGTTTTAAATTACCCAAATATAGGTGTTATATTGGGTGTAGACTGGTTAAGGAAATACAGAGCCATAATTAATTTAGACTCATCCACCATATCATTACAAAATTCTAGAGGCCAAAGAATCACAATTTTGTGTGAAGTAGCCAAAGAAAGGAAATTATATCATTTGATTGACTTAGATAAGGATTCCAGTGAGCCTTCTATTGAAGAAATCCCCATAATTAACAAATACTTGGATGTGTTTGGAGAAGTTAAGGGTGTTCCACACCACAGACCAGTGGAATTTCAGATTAGTCTCATACCAGGAGCAAGTCCAATTATTAAGAAACCCACTAGGATGGGGCCAAGTGAGTTGAAGGAGTTGAAGAAACAGTTAGAAGAATTGGAAAGCAAAGGATTTATAAGACCAAGTAATTCATGCTGGGGTGCTCCAGTAGTGTTTGTAAGAAAACATGATGGTACTTTAAGGATGTGTATAGATTACAGGGAGCTAAACAAAGTCACTATCAAAAACAAGTATCCCTTACCTAGAATTGATGATCTTTTTGATCAACTTAGTCGAGCAAAAATATTTTCTAGGTTAGACTTGGCATCTGGATTCCATCAGATGAAGGTTGAGGACTCAAGTGTTAAGTATACAGCCTTTAACACTAGGTATGGTTTATATGAGTTTCTTGTCATGCCATTTGGGTTGACAAATGCCCCATCATACTTTGTAGACTTGATGAATAGGATATTCAGGGATTATTTAGACAAGTTTGTATTGATTTTTATTGATGATATTTTGATTTATTCTAAAACAGTAGAGGAACATGAAAATCACTTACACCTTGTTTTGTCTAGATTAAGAGAAAAAGATTTAAAAGTAAAGTTTTCTAAGTGTGCATTTTGGAAAGAAGAAGTGCATTTCCTTGGGCATGTTATGTCTGCCAAAGGCATTTCAGTGAACCCCAATAAAATTGTGGCTATCCAAGCATGGAAAAGACCAAGCACAGTAGGAGAAGTTAGGTCATTTATGGGGATGGAAGGGTATTATAGAAGATTTATAAAGGATTTTTCTAAGATGTCATCACCTCTTACCAACCTAACTATAAAGAACCAACCCTTTATATGGACTGAGAAATGTGAGCAAGGCTTTAGTAAAATCAAGGAGGCCTTATTGAATGCACCAGTGTTGAGAGTACCAGAGGGAAATGAGGATTTGATTGTTTATACTGATGCAAGTGGTTCTGGGCTAGGAGCTGTATTGATGCAGCAAGATCAAGTTATAGCCTATGCATCGAGACAATTGAAGCCACATGAATCAAGGTATGCAACCCATGATCTTGAGTTGGCAGCAGTGGTATATGCAAAAGCTCTGGAGACATTATCTTTTAGGTGCTAAGTTTATTTTATACACTGACCATAAAGCATTGAAATATCTCTTTTCACAAAAAGATTTGAATATGAGGCAGCATAGATGGGTTGAGTTTCTAGCAGCATATGATTTAGACATACTTTATACTCCAGGAAAAGCTAATAAGGTTGCAGATGCTTTGAGCAGGCAGCATGCAAAAGTAGCCATGTTAATGATAGATGAGTTTAGAAATTTACCTCTACTTACTGATTTGGAAATTGAGGAAAACAATGAGGTGAACATGGAGATGACTGAAGAAGGGAGTAAAGGAAAATTAAGTTTGATAACTTTGCAATCAGATTTAATTTTGAAAGTGGGGAAAATGCAAGAGGAAGATCCAGATTTATTAGAAAAGAAAACTCTAATAGAAAAAGGAGAAGAAGTAGCAAACTACCACACTAATAAGAATGGTTACTTAAGGAATAAAGGTAGGATATGTGTTCCAGAAGATATAGGGTTGAAGGAAGAGATACTTAATGAATACCATAGGAATAAATATTCCATACATCCAGGCAACACCAAAATGTACCAAAACCTAAAAAGGGATTATTGGTGGAGAGGGATGAAATTAGATGTGGCCAAACATGTTGCAAAGTGTATGACTTGCCAACAAGTCAAGGCAGAAACCCAAAGACCCTCAGGCCTATTGCAACCTCTAAGCATACCACAGTGGAAGTGGGAAGATATATCTATGGATTTCATAGATGGTCTGCCTAGATCAAAGAGAGGAAATACAAGCATTTGGGTAGTAGTTGATAGATTGACTAAAGTGGCACACTTTATACCAGTGAAGGCAGAAAGAAATGCACCTAAACTAGCTCAGACATTCATGAGAGAAGTAGTGAGACTACATGGCATCCCTAAAACTATAGTGAGTGATAGGGACACAATCTTTACTTCTATATTTTGGAAGAGCTTTCAAGAAGCCATGGGGAGTGAGTTATGCTTGAGTACTGCATACCACCCCCAATCAGATGGTCAAACTGAAGTAATAAACAAAGTTTTGGAAGATTTGTTGAGGGCATGTGCATTGGACTTTGGAGGTAATTGGGAAGATCACCTCCACTTGGCTGAATTTACATATAAAAATAGTTATCAAAGCACCATAGGCATGGCACCATTTGAAGCCTTGTATGGCAAACCATGTTTGTCACCAATATGTTGGGTTGAAGCAGGAGAAAGGGCTGTCTTAGGGCCTGAGTATGTTAAAGAGACTACAGAGAAAATTGAGCTTGTGAGGAGAAGAATGGCAGCAGCTCAAGATAGGCAAAAGAAGTTTGCAGATGTAAGGAGGAAGCAGGTAGAATATGAAGTTGGTGATTATGTTTTCATCAAAGTTTCACCTATGAAGAAGGTGTTGAGGTTTGGTAAGCAGGGAAAACTTACCCCAAGATATGTTGGACCTTACAAGAATTTGGAAAGAGTAGGTTCATTAGCATACAAGTTGGAGCTACCAGAAGAGATGAGTGCAATGCACAATGTATTTCATGTGTCACAACTTCAGAGATAGGTGCATGATAAAGAGGAAATTCTAGACAAACCCACTCAAGTTCAAATAAATCCTGATTTGGTCTATGAGAAAGAACCAGTGGGGATTTTAGCTAAAGAGGAAAAGAAGTTGAGGAGCAAAACTCTGAAATTGGTGAAGGTTCAATGGAGCCTAGACCCTAATGATTGTACATGGGAGTTAGAGGATAAGATAAAGATGGATTACCCTAAGCTTTTTGCAGTGGAAGGTAAATTCTAATTTCCTAATTTTTTTTAATATGTATGGTTGTTTTGACTGAATTGTTTGCTTGTGCAATGTTTGATAGATATTATAAAAATCTGGAAATGTTTAAAGTAAAAATGAGAAAATTGTGAGGACACAATTCCTAAAAAAAGGTGGGGTGATTGTAATGCCCCAGAAATTCATGAAACCTTATTTTGGTTGAATTTTGAAAATATATGAATTTATTTGTATAAGAATGTATGGAATTAATTGTGTGCAAGTGTGTGTGCATGTGTGCACGTGCACACTGATATGGCACAAGGAAGAACTCCAAATTTCCTGAAATTAAAACAAGAACTGGAAAAGCCTTACAAACATGATTTTGTAATGAAAATTATCAAACCAGACATGGATATTTGATTTCTGGATTTATATGGATTATTTTAGAAAATAAGACAAAGCAAGTTTTGTTTGAACCAGTAAACAGATTTTACTTAATTTAAACCCAGGATAAATTAGATAAGGATTTGAAACATGTATGCACATATATGTGTATGTCTTTTTGAAACTAAGGAGGAGTTAAGTAAGCCTAGATAAGATATGTATGCATATGTACATTTCTATAAGTACTGAAAGTATTAAAAAGAAATAAGCAAGGGAAAGCATAACATTAAAATAGCAAAAGACATATTGCAAGCAAAACAATTGCTTTAGGCAGAAAATAGAAAGGAGGATTTTTAGAAAATAAACAAGTGACAATGTCACCCAATTGTCATGATTTAGAAAGAGAACAAAATAGATATTCTGGAAAAGAAAAAGGGGAATAAGCATTACATGGCCGGGGTACTAAGGGTGAGAATAAGCAAATGAGAAATGCAAAATGCATGAGCACTGGCCAGGGTAAGAATGAGATTTTACATTTGTAAAACCCTAGAAAACCTCTCTTATAAATCCAAGTTTAAACCAGAAAAATCACTTTCTACCCGAGACATTTAAGAAAACAAAGAAGAAAAATATTTGCAAGAAGAAAGGCAAAGTTTCAAAGGGTTTCTTTTCTGGATTAAGCAAGAGGAGCATTTTTCAGTGAGTAATCTCACTAAACCCATGGCATTAAGTCCTGTAATGAGGCAGCCAAGTTTATGTTATTTTTCTACATATTTCTGATTTTATTACTATGGTTTTAATGGATGCTTTAATGGGTGTTTATGAATGCTTTTGATTGCTTTGATGGTTGAGTATTTTGCTCTGTTTGGTTACACCCAGAAATGTTAAAGTATGAAATCATGAAAGTAAATAGAGAATACTTGTAACTGGTTTAGACATGGCATGGAAAATACAGAAATCAAAATATGTATATGAGTTGCATTACACTTGTGTAAGTGCTGAGGCTCAAATGAAAGATTCATGGGTGCAATGGAAATACCCAAAAGTGCTGAACCCTTGATCAAATAGAAAACCCATGAGCCAAAAATCTTGTTTAAGCTGGATCTTGAATTTAGTTCAAACATGGTTGCTTATGAAACAATAATAACCCACATGCCTAGTCTCTATTCACAGTTGTAAATATTCTTGTATTTTCTTTAAGCCATGTAATGAAGTATGATTATATGTGTTTGTTATGTGTAATGGGTTTGTTATGTAAGGGTAAACCGGTCTGGGCTCAATCACACTTGCAGGTTGCACCTGGGCTCAAGCCCATGCTTGTTTTCTATTCTTTCTATTTTTGTACATGTATCACTGATATACATATATCAGCCTCCTCTTCTATTTTTGAACAAGGAGATAACAAACCCTAAGCTCGATCAATGATGTCTTCAATTCGTGATTCTCTTCTGTAATATTTTACTCTAATTCAAATATAATAACATGGTATCATAGCATCCAGCATCGATCTAGGGTTTATAGATCTCTCCTATCCCCAAATTTTTTAATTCGATCCACTAAGTTTCAAATCTGGAAACATGACTGAAAGCAAGAGTTCACCAATGGTTGATGTTCTTCCCGTAATGTCCAAAATCACAGATCGCAAATTAAATAATACAAATTTTCTAGAATGGATGAAGACAATCCGATTGTATCTTCGAAGCATCGATAAAGATGATCATCTCTCTGAAAATCCACCTGCTACATCTGAGGAAAAGGATATTATATGGTTGAGGGAAGATGCTCGGTTATTCTTGCAAATCAGAAATACAATTGATGATGAAGTTATTAGCCTAATAAATCATTGCGAATTTGTGAAAGAATTGATTGAATATCTTGAGTTTTTATATTCTGGAAAAGGTAATCTCACTAGAATGTATGAAGTTTGTAAAAACTTTTACAGAACCGAGAAGCAAGATCAATCACTTACCAATTACTTCATGAATTTCAAAAGAACATATGAAGAATTTAACGTGCTTCTGCCTATGAGCCCTGATGTGAAGGTTCAACAACTCCAACGAGAACAAATGGCCATTATGTCCTTTCTGGCTGGCTTACCACCAGAGTTTGAACCAGCCAAGTCACAAATATTATCTGGATCAACTATGACATCTCTTTAGGAAGTATTCAGTCGAGTTCTTAGAACAGAGAATTCATCATCAACTATAACCATGAACAATAGTGCCTTAACTAGCTCTAACATACCCAAAAATGCTTGGAGACCCCCATCAGACATTAGACCCCCATGGAACCCTTCACAAAGACCTGAATCCTGGAGACCACCGGTATCTCAATCTTGGAGGCCTCAAAGAGGTGGATGGAGACCAAATAACAAAGTGTGTTCATATTGCAAGAAGCCTGGACATCTAATCATTGAGTGTAGAAAATTACAATACAATAATAAACTCAAGAATCAAGGAACTTCTAACAACACTAATAATCAGAAAACTGTTCTTATGACCACTGAGGAATATGAGAAGTATTCAAAATTTCAGGAATCTCAAAACAAGGCAGCTGTTTCTACAATTGCTAATGCTGAAACACCAACATCAAAGTGGATAATTGACTCAGGGGCTACAGATCATATGTCAGGTAACCTTAAACTATTTATAGACTTAAAAAACATGGAGAAGGTCAAGCAGTCACTTTAGCAGATGGGTCACAATCTAATGTTCATGGAATTGGTAACATTGACACTGGTCTTCCACTAAAATCAGTATTATACATACCTTCCTTATCCTACAATCTTTTATCTGTGAGCAAAATTACTAAGGACTTGAATTGTAGTATAGAATTTTTTCCTGAAACATGTGTATTTCAGGATCTTATCACGAAATAAATTATTGGTAAGGGATATGAATCAAGGGGGCTCTATATCTTGGAAAACTCACCTGTAGCATGCACAAGTATGGAGTCTGCCATCAAACTTCATCAACAACTTGGTCATCCATCTCTCACATTATTCAAGCATCTCTACCCTCAGTACAATTCTATAACAACTCTTGACTGTGAGCCTTGTCAATATGCTAAACTACATAGGAGTAGCTTAAAACCTAGAATAAATAAGTGTGCAAGTGCACCATTTGAACTTGTACATTCTGACATATGAGGACCTTCACCAATTGTTTCTAAATCTGGTTATAGATATTTTATGACATTTGTGGATGATTACTCTCGAGTTACTTGGTTGTTTTTAATGAAAAAAAGATTTGAACTATTCTCTATTTTTTTTACTTTCCATGAAGAAATTCAAAACCAGTTTAAAACATGCATTAAAACCCTAAGGAGTGACAATGCTAAGGAGTATACCTCCCATATCTTTAGTTCATACTTGAGTCAACATGGAATTATACATGAAACATCATGTGTAGATACTGCTGCACAGAATGGGTTGGCTGAAAGAAAGAATAGACATCTTCTTGAAACTGCTAGGGCACTATTATTTCAAATGAATGTACCAAAAGTTTTCTGGGCTGATGCAGTTTCAACTGCTTGTTTTCTGATTAATAGGATGCCTTCAACTGTTCTTAATTTTAGTATTCCATACAAAGTGTTGTTTCCTAACAAAGAAGTGTATCCTATTAAACCAAAAATATTTGGATGCATTTGTTTTGTTAGAGATGTAAATTCCCAAATAGGGAAACTAGATCCTAAAGCTTTAAAATGCATCTTTGTGGGGTATTCAAGATTGCAGAAAGGATATAGGTGTTATTGCCCTAATTTAAACAAATACATAGTATATATAGATGTGAATTTCATGGAAGAAAGGCCATATTTCCTAGCATCACACACACCAAATCAGGAGGAGATTGATGAGTATGTTGTCCATACCACTTTACCATCTCAAGAATCTGAAACAAATACTGAGGAAGATAATACTGCTGCACCTACCAGTGAGAGTCCTACATCACTTGATCCTAGTCTTGGTCTCCCTATTGCCCTTAGAAAAGAGAAAAGAAAATGCACATACCCTATCTCTAATTATATGACTTATGATAACCTCTCACAATCATCCTACATGTTCACCACTTCCCTAGACTCCATCTATACACCTAAAACTGTTGCTGAGGCTTTATCTAAACAAGAGTGGAAAGAAGCTATGATTGATGAAATGACTGCTCTAGAAAGGAATAATACATGGGAACTAGTTAAGCTTCCAGAGAACAAAAAGGCAATTGGGTGTAGATGGATATATACTGTTAAAATGAATCCAAATGGGACAGTGAATAGATTCAAGGCAAGACTTGTTGCAAAAGGGTATGCACAAGTATATGGTATGGATTATTCAGATACATTCTCTCCAGTTGCTAAGATGACTTCTATTAGACTATTCATATCATTAGCAGCCTATTTCAATTGGAAAATTCATCAACTAGACATCAAGAATGCATTTCTTCATGGTGACCTCAAAGAAGAAATTTATATGGCACAACCACCTGGATTTATTGCAAAAGGAGAGAATGGACTTGTTTGTAAATTAAAGAAAACACTTTATGGACTTAAGCAGAGTCCAAGGGCTTGGTTTGGGAAGTTTAGTCAGACTCTAGAAGAATTTGGAGTAACTAGGTGTAAAAGTGATCATTCAGTCTTTTATAAACACTTTGAAAAAGGTGTACTTATATTAGTGGTATATGTAGATGATATCATTATAACAGGGAATGATGAACTTGGGATTGCTTCACTTAAACAATTTATTCACAACAAATTTCAAACTAAAGATTTAGGAGAACTAAAATACTTCCTTGGTGTTGAGGTTCTAAGGAGTGATAAGGGAATTTTATTGTGTCAAAGGAAATATGTCATAGATTTGTTGTCAGAAACAGGAAAACTAGGCACTAAACTAAGAAGCACTCCTATCTTACCTAATACCTATCTGATAGCTGAAGGAGAACCATGTGATGATCCAGAAAAGTATAGAAGACTTGTGGGGAAATTGAATTATCTTACTATAACTAGACCTGATATCTCTTTTGCTGTGAGTATGGTAAGTCAGTACATGGCTTCACCAACAAAACAGCATTGGAAAACTCTTGAACACATACTAGGATATCTGAAAGGAACTGTAGGCCAAGGAATTATATATACTAATCATGGTCATATGAGGATTGATAGCTTTGCTGATGCTGACTGGGCTGGATCAAAGGATGATAGGAGATCAACTACTGGGTTTTGTGTTTATCTTGGAGGGAACTTAGTATCCTGGAAAAGTAAGAAGCAACAGATTGTGTCTAGGTCTAGCGCAGAATCAGAGTATAGAGCAATGTCAAAGGCTGTATGTGAAGTTATGTGGATTAAACACTTAATGAAGGAGTGTAAACTTGAGTTTGAGCAGCCTGCAAATCTATGGTGTGACAATAAAGCTGCCATTCACATTGCATCCAACCCAATATTCCATGAGAGAACTAAGCACATTGAAATTGATTGCCATTTCATTCGAGATAAAATTCAAGAGGGAGAAGTCACAACACACTATATTTCTACTCAAGAGCAACCTGCAGATCTGTTGACAAAAGCAGTGAATGGAGATAGAATGAAATATCTGAAGAACAAGTTGGGTTTGATAGATATATATAACCCAACTTGAGGAGGAGTGTAATGAAATATGATTATATGTGTTTGTTATGTGTAATGGGTTTGTTATGTAAGGGTAAACCGGTCTGGGCTCAATCACACTTGCGGGTTGCACCTGGGCTCAAGCCTATGCTTGTTTTCTTTTCTTTCTATTTTTTACATGTATCACTGATATACATATATCAGCCTCCTCTTCTATTTTTGAACAAGGAGATAACAAACCCTAAGCTCGATCAATGATGTCTTCAATTCGTGATTCTCTTCTGTAATATTTTACTCTAATTCAAATATAATAACAAGCCAGAATATTTGATAATATGATTTCCCCTGGATATGAATATTAGCTTGCCTTTGAAGTATGCTTGCAAGTTTTATGTAATGTTTCATGTACACTGTGATTTAATCACCTAGCTATCTCATGATAGGATCAAACATGAACACTTAGTAAATAAACTAAGGATTGTGAGCCAAGAAGACTGCTGGAATGCTTGTTATATTTAAAGTATGCAAGTTGGCACATGGTTTGTTTAAGCCCTGAGATCTTTGTGCAATATTGTGAATTATTTTATTGCAATGTGTCCCCGTGATTCCTTTATGGCAGATGAGGCTAGGAATTAATTTAGTAAATGCAACCCTAAATTGATGAAGCAGGAACTTGAGTTATTCCTAGGTTGGTTAGATTGGAGCTATGATAGTTCCTGAGTATCTCTATTTGACATGTATGTTTGCATAGTTGAAAGTGTGTACATAATTAGTTTTAATACTGATCATATATGCACAATATATCAGAAACAAATTGGGCTAATTGATTAAAGAAGTTATGCCTACCTATACAAAATGCTTATGTGTCACTTATCTACTTAATATCATGGAATTTTTGATATTGCTCATACCAGATCTTGTATCTGACCCTTGTTTGCTTATGGCATCCGGGGTGTCTCATTTAAAATGGGGCAGCCTCTAATGCTCTTTCATGGAATGCTGGTTCTAAATAGGAAGCTGTTATGGCTAATGAGAATGATTGGATAAGCATGCTAAATTAGAATTAAATAAGAGCTTAGAATGAACTATTTGCATGTAATCTTGGAAGTTTTATTATTCTGCTTTTGTTGAAATGTAATGATCTTGAATGTTTGGAATTTATTTAGTTGTTTCAATTGAATCAGGTAATGTATTAAGGTTGGGAAAAACCAAAGACTTAGTTGAATCTTATGCAAGAAAATATCTTTGAGTATTATGGTAGAAATCTGTAGATGATATATGCCTATATTTGAGAAATGGATATATATATATATATATATATATATATATATTGTGTATTAGTCAATCTTGAGTAACTTAAAAGCTTTATGTTTTGAGGTTAAAAATCTGAGTTTAGCTAGAAGTAATATTTCAAGAATTTTGTGACTATATACAGAAGTGTTTTGATAAAAGAAACAATATATATATTTTTGTGCACTGTATAAAGATGTGTACATGTTTTAAGGGATTTTTCAAGTATCTTGTATCTGAATTTACATTGCAATAGCCAGGCACTAATGTTTTGATGACCTAGTCATAAGGTTAACCCACCTCAAAAGGAGTGAGGTCTGGGTTGATCAAGATGACCAGAGTTTTTGGGTTTAAAGGAAGAAAATGCACTTTGTAAAATCTGAAGCTTTCTTTGCAAATGCATGTACAAAGACATTTTCAAATACTTGAGCAATTCACTTTTATTTTGAGTAGCTTTCTTAGTCCAGAGAGCACAATACATCTGATATGCACACATATTACTTAAATACTACTTTTGTTAAATGACCATAAAATCTGGATTTTCTAAATCCAGTAAAGCAACCTTTAAATTAGGATGCAAGCTGAGGTAACTCAGGGATTAGGGAATGGATTTGATTCAGAGAAACACAACTATATAAATTGTGAATGAATCACTCAACTGGCTTGGTTATAAGTAAAGGAATTTGTGATAAAATCACTCATGTTGAAAATTATAAAATGTGTATATCATTTTTCTTTCTGGCTTTGATCAAATATCAAACAATTAAACTAAAATTATGATGGCTTGCTATATAATCTAAGATCACTTTCCTAAGTTAAACTAAAAGGAAATCACCAAAAGAATGATCAAAATTACTAGGCATAAATCATATATGATTATGAGATTCACTCTCATGACCCAAATATCAAAACAAAGGAAAATGAGCTATGTATTGGTTGACTAGAAATTCAAATTCAATCAGGATGCACTCTTTCTTACCAACAGCCTGATCCAAGCAAGAGGGTCACATACATCTTCACATGTATGTGAATATATTTATTAATGAACTGATATAAATATATTAGTAGAAAAATTAGGATCCTGGATAATTTAATAGAAAGGCTAAATGACTCTAGGAAATTTATTAATGACTCTAAAAAAAAATCCTAGTAAAAATTAGGTAAAATAAATAGGGTCATTTCAATTCGTTGGATATTCGAAACAAAGCAAGGCTTATCGAATTTATAATAAAAGAACTAAAACTATTGAAGAAAGTTTACATGTTTCATTTGATGAAAATTTTAAAAATATAAATCCAAATGTTACTATTGATTCTGATGATGAAGCTACTCAAAATGAAAATAGTAATACTAAAGAAACTTTCGATAATGATCATGATATTACTGAAAATGAGAATATTACTCCTAATATAATAAAATCTCCACCTAGAATTATACGAGATCATCCTGTGCAAAATATAATTGGAGAAGTTAATACGAATGTTAAAACCAGACATCAATTAAATCAAATTGGACATGTAGCTTTTCTCTCTAACATAGAACCTAAGAATATAAAAGAAGGCTCAACTGATGACTACTGGATTCTTGCCATGCAAGAAGAACTAAATCAATTCGAACGAAACGAAGTTTGGGAACTCGTTCCTAGACCCAGTGATCAATTAGTCATCGGTACTAAATGGGTTTTCAAAAATAAAGCAGATGAACTAGGAAATATAACCAGGAATAAAGCTAGATTAGTTGCACAAGGATATAATCAAGAAGAGGGAATAGACTACGAAGAAACGTTTGCTCCAGTCGCCCGACTTGAAGCAATACGAATCTTATTAGCTTTTGCATGTTTTCATAATTTTAAACTTTATCAAATGGATGTTAAAAGTGTGTTTTTAAATGGTTATATAAAAGAAAATGTTTTTGTTGAACAACCACCACTTTTCAATCATGAAAAATATCCAGATCATGTTTATAAACTAAAAAAAAGCGTTATACAGTTTAAAACAAGCACCACGTGCTTGGTATGATCGTCTTAAAAGTTATTTATTAGAATCTGGTTTTGAAATTGGTAAAGTTAATCAAACGCTTTTTATTAAGAAAACTAAGAAAGATATTTTAATAATTCAAATATATGTTGATGATATTATTTTTGGCTCGACAAATGAAAAACTATGTCAGGAATTTTCGACTATAATGACAAATGAATTTGAAATGTCCCATATGGGAGAATTGTCATATTTTCTTGGATTACAAATTAAACAAATTGAAAATGGAATTTTTATTAATCAAGAAAAATATTGTTATAATTTAATTAAACGATTCGGTTTGGAAAACACTGCTGCCAAACCAACTCCTATGAGCACAACGATTCATCCCGATAGAGATGAGGATGGCAAAAGTGTTGATCAGAAACTATATCGTAGTATGATTGGATCTTTACTATATTTGACAACGAGTCGACCCGATATTATGATGAGTGTTTGTTTATGTGCTCGATTTCAAGCAAATCCCAAAGAATCACATATGCGAGCAGTTAAACGTATTATTCGTTATCTAGCTAAAACCAAAGATTTCGGGCTATTCTATCCGAAAGAATGTCCTTTCGAATTAGTCTCCTATAGCGATGCTGATTTTGGAGGAAGTCGGACGGATCGAAAAAGTACGAGCGGAACGTGTCATTTCATTGGACGTTCCTTAGTCTCTTCATTTAGTAAGAAACAAAACTGTGTTTCTTTATCGACGTGTGAAGCAGAATATATATCTGCTGCTTTGGCATGTGCACAAGTCGTATAGATGCAACAAACATTACAGGATTTTAATTGTCATCTTGAAAAATCTATAATTTATTGTGATAATACTAGTGCAATAAATCTTTCTAAAAATCTGGTCAATCACTCACGAACAAAACACATTGATATTCGTCATCACTTTCTTCGTGATTGTTTGGAAAAAGGATTAATAAATTTAGAATTTATTAATATTGAAAATCAAATTGCTGACATTTTTACTAAACCACTAAATGAAAATATTTTTATAAAACTTAGACGTGACTTAGGAATAATGTCTTTAAAAGATTTATAAATAAAAATATGCAAAAATATTGAAAAAAAAAATTGTTTTATTTCTGACCAAAGCGGAACTCGAACTCATGACCTCTGACTTGCTTGTTAGATGTTGTGTTATAGCTACTTGAGCTATAGGTGTTCTTGTCTCAGTTTTCTTTAAAGTTTGTTTTATTTGTTTTGTTTTCAGAAAAACTATTTTTAGTTCTAAACTTATAAATCATACATTTACAAACAATTTTATTGTTAAACTTTTGTGATTATATTTAAAATTAGTTCCTATCCACTAATTTTTCAGCAAACAGATGTTTATATATACTATGCTTATCTTTCAAAACATATACTAAGAAAATTTTAAAAACAAAACTTGAAAAATGTCTTCAAACAATGACTACTATAATTCCAAAAACTCCCATCTATCATACACATCTCCGGACGATGATGGTTCCGACCGCATTCCTGAAACTGGCCCCTATCCTACCTTTCCCATGCCTAAACGTATCCTTGACTTCTCTTCTCCGGATAAAGACACCCGACATGGGTGGAAACCATGGGAAGACTCCCATACAGGCTATACACCTGAAAAGAAAAAAGGGAAGAATACAATGGTAATATCTCCATCCACCAAACAAAAAATTGATGAAATACATCACTACCAACAACAACAAATGGATATGCAACGGGAACTCTACTATGAACAAAAAGTCACGGCAAGACGTTTAAGTTTTCTAGAAAAGATTGCCATGAAAGTTTGTTCATCAAAAAAGGATGATGTTGCTGAACCTTCTTATAGACCCTCATCCTCTTCAAACCCTGTTCAAACTCCAATAGCTCCAAGATGGTCACCTATAGAAGATGTTCCGTCCCCAAACTCATGGGAACGTAGATTTTAACGAACGGTGGCTAAATTTTTTTATATATATATATATACATATATATATATATATTGTTGTTTTGAATAAGATGTATAAATATAGTGCAATGATTATAAAATTTATATTTCTATATTTTTTTTGAAAAACAGCAAAAATGTGCGTTTCCAACAGGGTCGGTCGACCGAAGATCTGAGTCGGTCAACCGAACCCATCCCGAAAGTTTCAAATGTACATTTCTAACAGGATCGGTCGACCGAAGACCTGAGTCGGTCAGCCGAACCCATCCCGAAAGTTTCAGGTAGTCTCAGATAACTCATTTGGTCAGCCGACCCAGTTCGTTCGGTCGAGCGAACGTGTATTCTGCTGTTTTTTACTTCATATTAGTAACCCATCCTTTCACCTTTTCAACTTACCTCTTCACTTTTGCTTTCCCAATTTCAGTTTTTAACCTAGCCCCTATTAAAATTCTCCCAAATTTTTATCTTTTCTTCAAAAACAATGGCTCCCAAGAAGAAATCAAAGACTACCGGTGGCTCATCTTCATCAACTCTAGTAGATACTCAAATCGCCTCATGGCTTGTCAATGATGTAGCACTTCAAAGATGGATACAACTTCAAGATGCCAAAATCTTTGAAGAATCATTTGTAAGTTATCCTGATTTTGCTTCCTACATTATTGAAAATGCCGCTATTGAGAGTGGACTTGATACATTCCTTGACCATAGGAAAAATAACTTGAAAATCAATCATATTATGGTCAAGTTATTTCTATCCAACCTTAACCTTGTCAATCCGCCGAGAAACACTGACAATTGTGTTTGGACATCGGTTTGTGGCACTTCAATTTTCCTTTCCATTGATCGAATTAACCACATTTTAGATGCTAGACCGGGTGGAATCTCATTACACGATGTAGATTGTAATATATCAAGTCATGACCGGATAAGCCATTTATTTTTCGAAGATGATGCTACGGATTTTAGACAAACGTCGTCACTTAGACCTAAAGCTAGACTCCTTCATCGATTCATGATGAAATCTTTAGTTCCTAGAGGTGGTTCATATCATCTAGTATATCCCGAAAATTTTAAGGCATTGTATGCTATTTGTAGGAAAATACGAGTTAATTGGTCACAACTTCTTATGGATGAATTTCTCTCTTTTAACCAAGGAAAGATGCTCCATATTTATTATGGAGAATACATAATGAGATTGATCAATAGCTTCGTCATCAATGCTCTGGAATCCGAAACCTCCAAAGTCTGTATTTTTGATTCAAGGACCATAAAGTTAATGAAATTGCCTGATGCTCCACCTAGGTTTATAAGATTTGAGCAATGGAGTGCTACTCCGAGAGAACAACTACGCCGTAGCTATTCTACACCTCAACCATCTACTCATGCTACGGAACGTTTAACCCGCCAATCCTCAATTCAACGACCAACTCTCGGAATTAGTACGGAGGCGGGCATTGATATTTTGGCTCAAAATCAACTAGCCTTGGATGCCCAGCTACGAAAGATTGATGGTCGTTTCAAGAAAATCAAGGGCTTCTTTGTGAATTTATGGGATGCCTTATCATGTACTTCCGAAGTCGGTGACTCTTATGTTGCTCCCGGAAAAAGACCGGCACCAAATTTCTCTTGGTCTACTTCAGATAACACAAGTTCCGGTACATCGGCAACTCACATTTCTCACACTCAAAGACGTGGTAAGGAACCGGCTCCTCCGGAAGAAAATATTCGTCCAGAATTTTGGGATTCTGATGATGATGAGGAGTGATCGTATTGTTTTACAATTTAATTTCAAAAATTTCTTTATGAAAAATATGTCTATTATTAAATGTTGTGTATTAAGCAAACATCATTAATATTCCTATTTTGGTTTGAATATGTAATATTTAAAACTCAATGTTTTCTTACTTATGTGGTATTCCTATTACATGTTCCATATTTCTTTTACATATTACATCTAGTAATTATTCCTTTTTGTCGATGACAAAGGGGGAGAAATATATGAAAGCTAACAATTTTTTTACAGAAAAGGCGCCATATATTCAAGGGGAGAATTATAATATATATATAAATACTACTTCGTCACATAAGTATTGTCATCAATCAAAAAGGGGGAGAATGTTGATTCATGAGTTTTGATTCATGACACAAGCTTCAGAGATCATACGACGAGAATACTGTACGAAAGCGACAAAAAGAGAATAAGTGTATATTATGCACTACAAAGAAGACAAGACTACAATCCAGAGATTAGTATGAATATTTTAATGTATTGAGTCTTAGAATATTGTTAAAATCATTCCTCAAGTAGTCACACACACACACACACAAATTGATTTATATTGAGTTATACCTAAATTAGTGTGTACTGTGCAATTGACAACAGGTCGGCTGACCGATCAGAAATCTCGGTCGACCGATTCTGTGTCAAGTGCACAGATATACATTGTTTTGTGTACGGTTTTGAAACTCGGCTGACCGGCCAGTTTTCTCGGTCAACCGACCTGAACTTAACGGCTAGTTTTCTGAAGAGTTGTGATCGTTCATGAAGAGGAATGTTTTTCAATCCAAGAGATACAGACACAACTTTTGACTGAAACTCTTCATGAAAGATTGTAACTATTCTACAACTATATAAACATGTTCAATTCACTTCTACAATCACCAATTCTTGTTTTATAATTCTGAAATCTATTCTCTATTTATTTCTGCAAATAAAAAGCATTCATTCTCATTCAATATCACTAGAATCCTTGAATAAATTCATATACTTCGATTCTACGTGATTATCTTCCTTCTAAATCTTCACACACATATATATACTCTTGAGGATTTGATTATAGGAAAGCTGTACTATCAAAAGACAATCAGTGTTATGCAGAACACATTCGTCAACAAATTATTTGTATTAAGTTGAAGTCCTTTTCGGCTGTTGAGGCGGAAAAATTCCTGTTCGGCTGCTCAGGTGTCGTATACCTATTCCTCCGGGTTAAGTGAGGGGTTTAGTTTAAATCCAGAGTGTATTCTGGGACTGGACGTAGAACGGGAAGTTCGAACCATAATTCCTGGTGTGCTTACTTTAATTTTTATTTTACTGCTATTATCAGTTTCTGCATTTATATACCATATTACATGATCCTTAGTACTGCACGTACACTTTCAGACACACGTTGCCCTGGTGGAGGAGATGGGCCACCAGAACACCAATGTTACCGCCGAGCGGGATGCGGCGGTCAAGGAGCTTAATGAACTCAAGGCCAAATTTGCTGATATGGACAAGGAGAAAGATGACGCGAACAACGCAGCCCAGGAGGCGTGCGAACAAGCTGTTCTGCTCAGCGATGAACAGGATGCGGCTGTGGCTAAAGTCCAGAAGGTGGAGACTGCGGTCGAGGAGAGGGTGAAGTTGGCCGAGTCCAGGCTAGAGGCTGACATCGAAGACCTTCTCATAGTTTACAACGCAAATGTGCTGAGGCACAGGGGTCTAGCCTGGCTCGATGATTTTTCGATGCATCTCTATAATGCTTGGAGCCGACTGGTTGAGGAAGAGAAAGAGGCGCATCAGGGCGAGTCCGTGGATGAATTTGAACTCGAGAATCGCATTTTGACTGATGATGAAAAGAGGATTCTCCACGAGTCGATGATTCTGCGCGAGAAGGAAAAACTTGGTGCCCAGCACTTTGAAGTGGGAGAGGGTTCTGGAGTTGACCATCATGAAGCAAGTCTTGAAGTTCCAACGTCAACCCAGCCTGAATCCTGATCTGCGGTCGATCCCCAGGCTGTTCCTGCTTATAATCCAAATCAGCCGCAGATGTCACCAGGTGCAGCGCAAGTTACCGATGCCGCTCTACCACCTACGAGCCGAACTAAGGAAGGTATTCTAAACATTCCACATATTTTTCTCAAATCGGAATCTTCGATCGAGTTAAGTCCTAACAGTTCTTTTATTCTTTGTCCAGTGATCGATGCTACACCGGCCATGCCTCCTACTACTCAATAACCGTATCAAACGCAGGAGGCTATCGTGACCGAAGCAATCACCATGAGTACATCTGCCCCACTTGACGATCTACAGGGAGGTACGATTATGTTTGACGAGCAGCTGATGGATGAACTCTTTCGTCGTCACGGCTATCCTCTTGCTGACTTGTCATCTGTCATGAGTGGAACTGATCCTGCTGCAAGTTCTTCGATCCCGACTGCTGATGCTTCCAACGGGGCTCGAGCAGTAACTGAAGAGGAGATGTTTGCTCAAATTGATGCTGAAATGGCAGCAGCGACTCATGGTGGCAATTTTGGAGGTGGGATGGCAGCACCATGACCTGCTCCGCTTAGTATGATATCTCCCAGTGGCACTGTTTTCATTACCAGCATGCCCATTCCGCCTCCTGTGCTCGATCCTGTTCCTCCGACTCCGCCCGCAGAGAGCATTCCTATCCACTCGAGCTCGAAGGAGGATGTTGATATAATGCCCTCGCCTGAAGACCAACCGCTGAAAAACAAAGGCTCGAAGAGGAAGATTAGCGGTGGCTCCAGCGGGTCTACATCGAGAAGGAAGCCAAGGAAGAAGAAAGAATAAGCATGTTTTCCCGGTTTGATTTTGACTTGCATTTTTTTAGCCGTGTATAGATGCGGGTTCGGCCCCTGCTAGTAAGAATTTTTGGAAACTTGTACACGAACTTCTTTTATAATCAATAGAAATGAAACTTTTCTTTTTTGACTCCTTGTTTTTCATTGTGTATTTGCCTAAGGGTTTCAGTGTCTGAAATGTACTTGTGAAGTTTCAGTTTCCGAATAAAGTTTGTTTATGCTCGCCGAGTTCGAATATTGTGGACATGGTTTGCGACCGGGAAGCGAGTCGAATTCTGACGTCGCATTGCTTCAGTCGATGGTTGATGCTTAAGTCTTGCCCCCAGTCTTGGTGGTGTGTTGTAAACCATCAGTCAGTGATCACCCTTTTTCTTATAGCATGCCGAGTCTAGTGCCACTGAATGGGTGTTTGAGACAAACGGGGATTGAGCGGTTTATTCACGCTTGTCCGATCGTCGATGATCATATCCGCGCTCTGGGGATCCTCATCCGTTTACTGGCGGTTGGTCACGCCGGCTTGAGTTTCAATCATACGTCCGCTATCCGAGGACTTGGAATTGGCATTTGTACTCCGACTCGCGCTCCGGGAGTTTGGAGTTGATAATTATACTTTGATTCATGCTTCAGGAACTTGAAGTTGGTTTTTACACTCTGTTTCGCATTCTGGGAATCCGGAGTCGATGTCTATGCTCCGACTTGCACTCTGGAAGTTCGGAGTTGTCGTTTATACTCTAATTCGCGCTCTGGGAATTTAGAGTCGTTTCTTATACTCCGCTTCGCACTCTAGGAATACGGAGTTGTTGTTTATACTCCGACTCGCGCTCTATGAGTTTGGAGTTGATGTTTATACTCCGGTTCGCACTCTGGGAACTCGGAGTTGATGTTTATACTCCACTTCGCACCCTGGGAATACAGAGTTGATGTTTATACTCCGACTCGCGCTCTGGGAACTCGAAGTTGAGGTTTATACTCTGCTTCGCACTCTGGGAATACGGAGTTGATGTTTATACTCCGACTCGCGCTCTGGGAGTTCGGAGTTGAAGTTTATACTCCGCCTCTCACTCTGGGAATACGGAGTTGATGTTTATACTCCGACTCGTGCTCTGGGAGTTCGGAGTTGGAGTTTATACTCTGCTTCGCACTCTAGGAATACGGAGTTGATGTTTATACTCTGACTCGCGCTCTGGGGGTTCGGAGTTGGAGTTTATACTCCGCTTCGCACTCTGGGAATACGGAGTTGATGTTTATACTCCGACTCGCGCTCTGGGAGTTCGGAGTTGGAGTTTATACTCCGCTTCGCACTTTGGGAATACGGAGTTGATGTTTATACTCCGACTTGCGCTCTGGGAGTTCGGAGTTGGAGTTTATACTCCACTTCGCACTCTAGGAATACAGAGTTAATGTTTTTACTCCTACTCGCGCTCTGGGAGTTCGGAGTTGATGAAGGATTGTCGTGTATCAATCCTTTTTTGACTTTGATGTGATGGCTTGCCCCCGAGCTTGTGTTTCACTTAGCGAGTGATTGGTTGCATCCCAGTCACTCTCTATTTGAATAAATCCCACCGTATGGTGAAACTTAGCTCTCCGTGCATAGTGATGGTCATATGAAGTATTTCAAGTAAATCACAACTCTAGCTCGAAAAGGTTGCATTTTATTGCTGAAATAAGAATGTATGCAAAGTCAGTTGCCTTATTAAAAGTTCTAATTTCGAAATGCATAAAAAAATTGCAGAAAAGAGAAAGTAAACTAAATGGATAAAGATAGCGTGTCAGGTGTAATAGCGGAGAAGCCTCTCGCTATTCCAAGCTCTTGGCAGGGTAAGACCGTCGACGGTCGATAACTTGAATGTGCCATCTCCGAGCCTTCGTTCAATAACATACGGTCCTTCCCATGTCGGCTTCATATGCGAAGGAACCAGATAGATTCTTTTTAAGACGAGATCGCCTAGTTCGAATGTTCGTGGACGGACCTTGGCGTTGTACAATCGGGCGACTCGACTTCGATGCGCAGCTGCCCTCAAATCAGCTTCTTCACGCTTCTCATCTAGTAGATCGAGAGACTCAGCAAGTAATATAGCATTCGCCTTTGGATCATAGTATGTCACACGATGAGAAGGTACTTCTAGCTCGACTGGGATAACGACCTCTGAACCGTAAGAAAGAAAGAATGGAGTGTGGCCAGTCGCAGTCTTATGAGTTGTTCGGTAAGACCATAGAGCCATAGGAAGTTCATCGACCCACTTGCCCCCGACCTTTTCCTGTCGTTTTTTCATGATGGATTTTATAACCTTATTAACTGTCTCGACCTGTCCGTTTCCCTGAGGGTGTGCAACTGCGGAGAATTTCTTTTGGATGTGAAATCGTTTGCAAAAATCTTTGAATTTAGCAATGTCGAATTGGGTTCCGCTGTCTGTAATAATGGTGTATGGGAGACCGAATCGACAGATGATGTTACGAACCACAAAGTTGATTACTTTCTTTGTTGTAATGGTAGCGAGAGCTTCGGCTTCGGCCCACTTTGTAAAGTAATCAACTGCGACGATGGCATACTTCGCACCACCTTTTGCCAGAGGTAGAGCACCGATGATGTCGATGCCCCACATTGCGAATGGCCATGGGCTGACCATTTTCGTTATCTCAGTAGGAGGAGCTCTAGGAATTCGGGCATATTTCTGGCACCTATCACATTTCTTTGCATAGTCCAACGCATCATGATTCACGGTAGGCCAGTAATATCCGTAGCGAAGTATTTTCTTGGCAAGTGCTTGCCCCCCGGTGTGATCGCCACATTCTCCCTCATGCACATCGTGCAACACTTGTTTAATTTCATCGTGAGCGATACACCGGAGTAGGGGAACTGAGTACCCCCTTCTGTACATGAGTCCGTTCTGGATGGTAAATCATGAGGCCTTTCGAAGGACTTGTCTCTTTTCACTCCTGCGCTCCGGCAGGGTTCCATGCTCAATGTAATTTCTGAGTGGGGTCATCCATGAATCCTTTTCGGGAACAATTTCGTATACCTAGTTTATTTCTGTCCGGTCGATACTTGGGGAAGATAGCATTTCTATGGGAACGAGTCCTATTTGTTGAGCTTCCCCTGTGCTGGCTAGCTTTGCCAATGAATCGGCCTTTTGGTTGCGCTAGGTATACAATAGATGGCGTAGTAATCAAACTGATTCAGTACTTCCTAAACTCGAGCTAAGTAAGCAGCCAACCTTCGATCTCTTGCCTGATACTCTCCCCATACTTGACACACAACCAATTGTGAATCACAATAAACTTCCACAGCGATGATTTTCAGATCTCTGGCGAGTTTCAAGCCAGCTAAGAGGGCTTCGTATTCAGCTTCGTATTCAGGATTAGCTTCGATTCCCCGGGCGTTAACGATGAACCCAAGGAACTTTCCGGATGCAACTCCAAAGTGACATTTTAGTGGGTTGAGCTTCATTTTGTATTCTCGAAGTATGTTGAACATAGTTTCTAGGTCTTTAACATGGTCGGTGGAGAGTCGCAACTTCACAAGCATGTCGTCTACATATACTTCCATTGTTTTCCCGATTTGATTGGCAAACATCTGATTGACCAATCGTTGATAAGTAGCTCCAGTGTTCTTGAGTCCGAATGGCATAACCTTGTAGCAGTAAAGTCCTAGGTTGGTCACGAAGCTGGTATGTTCTTGATCGGGTAAATGCATCGGTATCTGATTGTAGCCAGAGTACGCGTCCACGAAGGATAAGAGTTCATGCCCAGCTGTCGAATCATTAGGTGATCAATTCTGGGAATTGGGAAACTGTCTTTGGGACATGTTATTTAGATCGGAATAATCGACACATGTTCTCCACTTTCCATTCGGCTTTCGGACGAGCATGGGATTCGACACCCATTCAGGATATAACACATCTCGAATGAATCCGTTCGTCTCAAGCTTTTCTACTTCTTCTTTAAGGACGGCGGATATCTCTAGATCCATGCCATGCCTTTTCTGCTTGACCGGGACATGCCACAGGTCAATATTCAGCGTGTGGCTCGCGATGTCCGGCAAGATCCCACACATGTCAGAATGTGCCCAGGAAAATATGTCAAGATTTGCCCGCAGAAATTCAACCAATTCCTCTTGAGTTTGCTGGCTTAGCTGAGATCCAATCTTTATCACTTTCGAGTCATCATCATTGTCAACCGTGAAGTCAATCATCAGTTCGGCCGAGGATGCTTGACTTTCTCTAGATTCTCCTTCGTCTTCCGTTTCTCTCGGGTCAAGATCCTTGAGGAGTTGGCTGGGGTGCCCGGGCCTAGGCCCGGGCGTTAATTGTCAATTATCGGCGAAACGGACGTAGAGAGATTCCTCTACGCCCTTTCCTTTCTCCTTTTGTTGCGCCTCCCGCAGCTCAGCAACATAACAGGCTCTGGCAGTAGCCTGATCTCCCTGAACGATTCCTATTCCATGATCAGTGGGAAACTTTAAGGTCAAACACCATGGGGCAATGGCTACCCTGAATTCAGCGAGGGCCGGTCGGTCCAAGAAAGCATTGTAAGGGGAGTTTGTGTCCAAAACAATGAACTGAAACATCCGTACTCTCCGACGTTCTCCAACTCCCAACTCTACTGGCAGTTCCACCATTTCGGTGGGTATAGTGGTACTTTCGTTGAAACCATGGACTCGAGATTGACAAGGCTTCAAGTCTGCGGTTTCCATCTTCATTTGATCATAAGCTCGTTTGAACAAAATATTCACAGAGCTTCCACTGTCAACTAAGATCCTTTTCATCCAAGCGGTACCTACTTGTGCTGAGATATCCAGTGGATCGATAGTGGGAGCTTCGACTTTATCTGCGTCTCTGCTCCTGAACACGATGTCATCCGTCATCGTTTTCTGTTGCTTGGACGGAGTCCCCTCATCAAAACTACTACAACACTCGAAGTCCGCATGCCTGATAGAACTGGCATACGACTCCATTTCCTTCCAGCTTCGATCTGCTGGGTAGGGACCACCACTTATGGTATTGATGACCAACCTCCCATCTGCACGAGCGGGTTCCTCCTGTCTTTCCTGATTCGGCGCACGATTCTGATTTGATGGGCCCGCACCACCGGATTGCGGCGCCCGCATATACTGATCCAACTTCCGCTTACGTATCAGTTTTTCAATGAGGTCTTGTACGTGATGACACTCATTGGTGTTGTGGCCATAACTCTCATGGAATCTACAGAACTTTCCTGTTTGGATTTTTCTTTCAGTCGATGGTTTCAAGGCAGGTTTCTTATACTACATGGTATTGTAGGTCTGCAAATACACATTTTCCAACGACGTGTTCAATGGAGTGTAATTATCGTACATGGAAGCTCTACGCCGTGGTCCATGGTCCTGATCGCGTTTTTTGTTCTAATTTCTATTGTCCCTCTGCTGATTTTGTTTATTTTGGACGTTCAACTGAATTTTTCCAGAACTATCTCTGGACTGTTTAACAGAGACGTTACTTTAGATACCTTCGATGTTGGGCCCTGCGTCATCCTGCTTCCTAGACTGTTTCGCATCCTCCCTTCTCAAGAATTAGGCTGCCTTGGAATAGAAACGGTCCAATGACACCGGTGGTTTTCCAGCTAACCAATTTCCAAACTCGGAATCAGCATCAATCCCATTAGTCAGCGCCATCAGGATAGAGTTATCATTGGGATTGCTTATCTCTGCACACACAGCATGGAATCGCTCCAAGTAATGTCTAAGTGTTTCTCCGGGAGCTTGCGTAACACTAGACAGAGTGTTACCGTCCTTAGGCCTCGTCACGTGCATACGGAATTGTTCGACAAACTTGGTGGCCATATGGTCAAAGTTAGAGATGGATCGCGGTGGCAAACGAGTGAACCACATGGTAGTGATGCCCCCTAGGGAAATGGGGAAACTACGACACTTTACTGCGTCATCAGCTCTAGCAGCATTCATCAGCCATTCGTATTTCAGGACATGTTGATTGGGATCAGAACTTCCTTCATAAACTGGCAAAGCTGGCATCCTGAAGTGCCGAGGTGGTTCAGCATATAAAATGTCATCGGTGAAAGGGGTATGACTTTGGGAGATTCCCCAATCGTCGTTAGAGAGACCCTGACTTTCACGGATCATTTGGCGGATCATCGCTGGTATATCTGGCGTTCGGATACTTGGAGCATGTTGTGCCAATGTGTGGTCGGGTTCCACAGCGCGAGTCTGGACCGAACGCGGTCGACGGTCCGTGCCTCGCCTCCTTGGTTCAACATCCTCAGGGACATAAGGCTCAGGAGTCTGCTCTCGTTGGCTACGTTGAGGATCAACATGGTTTCTAGCATCACCCCCCCATCCGGCAGTGGTGGTAGTAGCAAAGTTGCCGGTAACATGATAAGGAGCATCTCCTCCTCGAGTTGAAGGTTCTGTACGGAGACTAGCAGATGGTCCAGCTCTAGGTTGCCCAAGGTTCGAAGTAGGTTGGTGTCCCGTGGCTTGGGTGTAGCTTACACCTAGCCATGGGCGTGTGGATCTGGTTTGGCCAACGGAGGAGGCTGAACTTTCTATGGAAGAATGAGAACCTTGGTCTCTTCTGAATCTTCTTCGCCTTTGGCGATTTAGCTGGTTAGTCAACTCCGTGTTGGCGCGTAGTTGTTCAGTTAGCTGTTGTCGACTTTGGGTCAACTATTGAAGCAATGTCTGGAAATCTTGTCTAGTGATTGGACTCGATGGATCTGAAGGTCCTGCAGCATTTTGGTTGGATGGAGGCGATTGCACGGGATTTTGTCGGTCCCGTGCTCCTTGTTCAACAGCTGCAGAAGTGGTACGGGTGCTCACCATAATGAATTAATGAAGTCCTTTCCTAGATCTAATTGCAAATCTGAATAGAATGGGAGGGATTCAAAGTTCTAGATCTGGATCTTCTTCTTAGATTTATGCAATCCAATATAGATAGGAAATCCAAAGAGCAGGAGAAAAATTGGGTTTTTTTTTCTCAGTGAAAGCACCAAAGTGTTTGTACCAAAATTGGGCACAACACTCTTCGGAAGTCTTTGAAGAGATAAAGTGAAGAAAATGTAAAAAGAGGATTTATCTAACCAAAACTCCAAATTTCAGAAATGATAATAATTAAAATGCAGGGAGACACAAGAATTTAGAGTGGTTCGGCGTATTGCCTACGTCCACTATGAAGTAGTTTGTTTTATTGATCTTTCTTTGATGTTTGCAATTGAATTCAATGATTTACAGCAGGAAATTATGATTTGCAGCAGTGAATTTCGTTGGTAACAGCAGTAATTGAGTTCAGATTTGGATCTGGCGGAGTCCGGGCGTTGGAGATCTCAAAAAGGAAGAAGAACCCATTTTCTGTTGGCTTTGGGGGTCTATTTATAGGTGTAGGAGGCTGGTATTTCGCTCAGATCTCGGGAGACCCTCTCTGGCACGTGACCAGGCCCGCACGCCCAAGCCCGTGAAGTTTCGGTCCGATCCGTGATCGATACGAACAGATTTTGTATCGATCAAGATTTCATCCAATGGAGTCGAAATTTGGCATGGACATTCTTCAGCATGCACGTAGTCTTATGTGAAAATTTCATAGCATTTGGACTTGTAGATTAGGAGATATGATCGATACGAAATGCGATTCTCGGTGGCTGTTTGGTTCGACTCGCTCCTGTTTCGACTCGCTCTGTTCGACTCGCTTCCGTTCGACTCGGTGACGTGGCGCTTGAATCTCACTCTGCCCTTGATGCTATTTTGATCGAGTCGAATTTGTGCATTGGTTGGGCGAGTCGAAGGAAGCCTTTCTGATGGTTGTGAAGCGAGTCGAAGGAGGCCCATGTGGGGGTTGCGAAGCGAGTCGAAGGAGGCCTATTTGAGGGTTTCGAACGAAGGCTCCGTAATGGACACGAAGTGAAGCGAGTCGAAGCGTGGCTCGAGGCAAAGCGAGTCGAAGCGGGCTCCTCTGAGGGATGCGAGCGAGTCGAACTAATCACTTCTGAGGGATGCGGAGCGAGTCGAAGGAAGCGAGTCGAAGGGATCGAGTCGACCGGTGATTGGTTTTCATCCAATTTTGTATCGTTCATAACTTGAGCATACGAACTCGGATTGACTTGAGATTTGGAACGTTGACTCTCATGGCTTAGCTTGTCATGTCCTACCAATTTTGGCTCGATCCGAACTCGGACAAAATTCGTCGATATCCATAGTGAGCCTGTGTATAACTGATCTCTAGGATGGGCCGTCGTTGGTTACTAGTCAATTCCTTGGTGTCACGGCCTTACCAAAAGGCGAGATAACATATCTAAACCTAGGAAACAATATGGGATTATGTAACTTGGATATGGATTGCTGTTTTGAAATGTAATCAGTAAAAATTGTTTTTGGAATCTGTGATTTTATTTCATATTAAAGTGCTTCTGATATTATGGATACCATTAACATTACCATATTTGGTCACCGGAAGTTAATACTATAGATGACTGCAGCATCTGTAGTGCTTAGCTTCTGGCCTCTAGATAGGGGATGTTACAACTTGGTATCGGAGCATAGGTTTGTGAAAAACTTTAACTAAAATTATTTTTGAAAACATAATTCTATGGAATTATAGTAAGATCAGGGTATGGGATAACGCTATAGTAACGTACTTGTTTTTTCTATATATAAGTATAAGCTATATCTCTATTCTCCTATCTCTCTAAGGCTAATCTTCTATATCTCATGAGGCTTGAATACAGATATGAAAGCTAGAAGTGGAAGAGTGAATCTTGGGGGAAGCACCACCACAAATGGAATTGCCAGACCGAATACTAGAAGGAACCAAGGTCGGGCACAAGCTGGGAATGTTGGTGCTGGAGTCCCATAAGTTGACATGGGGGCTATGTATCAGTTCTTTGTCAATTTGATGCAAGCTGGAATTGCAGGTGTTGTGGTTGGATGAAATGCTGGAGTAGTAGTTTAGGAAGCTCCGGTGGTGAAATATTATGCTATCTTGAGTAGAGACTATGTTAGGCTCGGAGGAAAGCCATTTGTTGGAACCAAGGATGCAATTGAGGTGGAGAGCTGGTTACTGCATTGTGAACGAATCTTTGCAGACTTGGGGCTCAATGATGAGCAAAAGAGGAGGCTAGCTTCGAAATAGCTTCAAGGAGAAGCTTTATTCGGGTGGAATAGCGTGACATCTGGAGTGGATGAAGAAACGATGACATGGGCTGAGTTTAAGAGAAGGTTCCAAGAGAGGTTCATATCTGCGATGGCACAGTCTGCTTTGCTAAGAAAGTTTGCTGAGTTGGAGCAGGGAGAGATGGCTGCATTGGAGTATTGTAGAAGATTTGAGGAGTTGGCTAGGTATGGGTATGCTACTGTGGATACCGTAATGAAGAGGAATGAGAAGTTTATCAAGGGGTTGAAGCCTGAATTAGCCAGGGCTACATTGCCTCATATTAGGGATCCTTGTGATGTTGTGGTGGAAATGGCTTCAAGACATGAGGAGATGCTTAGTTCTCTGTAAAAAGAATAAGGCAAAGGAAGTCCAGGTGGGGCAGAGTCAGAAGAGAAAGTTCTTTCATAAGAAAGGAGCTCGGAAAGGTGGAGCCATGAAGAATGGAAAGTCTGCGGTTGTTTGCTTCAAGTGCAATAAGAAAGGACATTTGCTAATGAATTTCGCACTGGAAAGGCGAAGGAAGTGATTGGAAAGAAGAATATCAGATGCTTCGACTGCGATCAGATTGGCCATTATAAGAACTAGTGCAAAGAGCCTGCTAAGGATGGAAGAGGCAAAGTGTTTGCATTGGAGCCTGCTACATCATGACCAACATCGCAGGAGAAAGGGAAGGCAGTGTTGGGAGGTATGCTTCAGATCCATGGTATGTCTGTTTTTGTTCTGTTCGATACTGGTGCATCGCATTCTTTTATATCTCATTATTTGGTAGATAAGCTTAACCTAGAACCCTCATACTTAGTCACTTCCTTAAGAGTTGCAAAACCGATAGGAGGGTATGCGACACTTGGGATGAAATGTGATGACCTAGAGTTTGATTTGTTAGGTCATACCTTTGTTTGCGGTTTGCATGCGTTCGACTTTGTTGGGTTCAGAATTATTTTGGGTATGGACCAGTTATGTAGGTATGATGCTAGGATATTTTTCCATGATAGGAAAATATCACTTAGACACCCTGACTGTAATGATCAGATTGTATATACCGTACAAACTCCTAGTTATGAGGTGAATGCTTTCTTGGGTGTTGTGGACTTGGAAGATGAGTTGAATCAAGTTTTCGTGGTTAGAGAATTCGCAGATGTGTTTGAGTCTGTAGAAGGACTGCCACCGAAACGAGCCATCGAGTTTCGGATAGATTTGGTGCCTAGAGCAGAACCAGTGAGTAGGCCACCAAGCAGGATGACACCTATAGAGATGAGAGAGTTGAAGGTGCAGTTGGTGGAATTGGAAGGCAAGAATTTTATTAGGCTGAGTAATTCACCTTAGGGAGAAGGCGCAGTGTTTGCTAAGAAGCCGGACGGATCGTTAAGGTTGTGTATCGGTTATCGTAAGTTGAATGAGAAGACGATAATGAATTGATATCTGTTGCCGAGAATTGACGATTTTTTCGATCAGTTGAGTGGAGCCAAGGTATTGTCCCAATTTGATTTGGCGACAGGTTTCCATCAGCATAGAGTAGCAGAGGATAGTATTCCTTTGACGGCGTTTAGAACTAGATATGGATCGTACGAATGGTTAGTTATGTCGTTCGAACTAACTAATGTGTCGGCATTCTTTGTGGACTTGATGAACCGAGTTTTCCAAGATAACTTCGATAGGTTTATGCTGGTTTTCATAGTTGATATTTTGATATACTCTAGAAATGAGAAGGAGCATGAAGTTCATCTAAGAGTTGTGCTTGAGACGCTGAGGCAGAATCAGCTGAAGGCGAAGTTTTCGAAGTGTCATTTTTGGAAAAAGGAAGTGAAGTTTCTTGGTCATGTTGTCTCATAAAAGGGGTTGTCTATAGATCCAACTAAGATTGAAGTGGTGAATGATTGGAAGAGACCAGAGACAGTGACTGAGATAAAGAGTTTTCTTGGATTAGCTGGATATTATCGAAGATTCATAAAGGATTTTTGCGGATAGCAGCACCGATGACCAAGCTAACACAAAAGGATGAGAAGTTTGTGTGGACCGATAAGTGTGAGGAAGCATTCCAGAGCTTGAAACACTTATTGACACATGCACTTGTATTAGTTATCCGGAGGGGAATTAGGATTTGTTAGTTTATACAGATGCGTGTGGGACTGGATTAGGAGCTATGTTAATGAAGAGAGGTAAAGTGATTGATATGCTTCTCTACAGCTTAGACCGAATGAGGTCAAATATCCAACGCATGATTTGGAGTTGGCTGTAGTGATATTTGCACTGAAGGTGTGGAGACATTACCTTTTAGGAGCGCGATTTGAGCTATATATGGATGATAAGTCATTGAAGTATTTGTTCTCTCAGAAGGAGCTTAACATGAAACAACAGAGATGGTTAGAGTTTATATCTACTTATGATTTTGGAATTGAGTACACACCAGGGAAAGGTAATAAGGTAGCAAATGAAATTAGCAGAAAGCATCAGAATGCAGTGTTGGCTATGATAGCTAATGGAAAGATTTAGAAGTGTTGTTGAGTTGTAGAGTGCGGTGGAGATCTGAGGCTGGGTCTAGTGGAGAATCTATTGTGTTACCTTTTTCGGAAGTTCGACCGGTAATGATTGAAAAGATTGCTTCTAAACAGGAGGAGGATCCAGTATTGGTTGAACGGATCAAGAAGTTAAGGGTTGGAACCGAGAGCAATAACTTGAAGGATTTTAGTCTTGACCAGAATGGGTGGTTGAGAAAGAAAGGAAGATTGAGTGTTCCGAATGTGGGAGACATTAGGAAGGAAATTTTGGAGGAATGCCATCGTTCGAAGTTCACTATTCATCCAGGAGAAACTGAGATGTATCAGGATATGAAGAGGAGTTTCTTCTGGGAAGGTATGAAGAGTGATGTAGGCTTATGGGTGAAGCAGTGTTTGAAATACCAACAGGTAAAAGCCGAACATCAGAAGCCAAGTGGGTTGCTTCAGCAATTGGATATTCCAGTATGGAAGTGGTATTCTATTTCTATGGATTTTATAGACGGGTTGCCAAGATCTAGTAGAGGAAATGAAAGTATTTGGGTCATAGTGGATACACTGACCAAGAGTGCCCATCTCATTCCAGTCAAGTCAAATAGGATGGCGCCTGTTTTGGCTAAGTTATTTATGAAGGATGTGGTTAGACTGCATGGAATACCTAGTAGTGTAGTAAGTGATAGAGATTCCTTGTTCACTAGCGAGTTCTGGAAGAGTCTACATGAGATTTTAGGAACCAAGCTCAAGATGAGTAACGCTTACCATCCATAGACCGATGGGCAAACGGAAAGAGTTAACAAAGTCTTGGAGGATTTGTTATGAGCTTGTGTGTTAGATTTTGGGGGATCATGGGAAGACCATCTACACTTAGTCGACATTTCGTATAACAAAAGTTATCAAACTAGTATAAGGATGACACCGTTTGAAGCTTTGTATGGAAGGCCATGCAAATCTCCGGTTTGTTGGTTAGAGACCGAGGATAGGTTGGTTCTTGGTCCAGATTTAGTTAGAGAAGATGCAGAGAAGATTGAGTTGATTCGAGCTAGAATGAAGGAGGCTCAGTCTAGGCAGAAGAGTTATGCAGATAAAAGACGGAAAGATTTATAGTTTTCTATTGGAGATCATTTTTTTATTAAGGTGTCACCGATGAAGAGTGTGATTCGATTTGGGAAATCAGGGAAGTTGGCACCGAGGTTCGTAGGACCATTTCCTATTGTAGAGAGGATCGAGAAACTGGCATATAAAGTAGAATTACTGAATAGTTTGGCAAGAGTCCATGATGTTTTCCATGTTTCTCATCTAAGGAAGTGTGTTAGAGACCCGGAAACTACTATTTCACCGACTGTGTTGGATGACTTAGTAGTAGAGTCGGACTTGACTATAGTTAAAAAGCCAGTTCGTATAGTCGCGAGAGATGAGAAGAGGCTAAGGAACAAGACAGTTAGATTAGTGAAAGTCCAATGGAGCGACGATGAGAGAGAGTGTACTTGGGAGACTGGGAGCAGGATTAGAGACGTTTATCCTGATTTGTTTGATGGTATGTTTTACCTTTTTGATTAATTTGGTGTGTACCTTATCGTAATTTTGAGGATGAAATTCTTTAAGGAGGGGAGTCTATAACGACCCTAATTTTTAGTAACATTATTTAGGATATTGAATTAGTTAAATTAAATAAAATAATGTGATGATTAGGGGATTTAGATTAGTGATTAAACTAAGGGCTACCGTGCCATGTAAATGAATGAACTAAGATGAACTAAAATAAAATAAGTTGGGCAAATAGGTGAGGGGCAAAATTGGTTGAGAGTATTCTTATACCCTAAATCCTTAGGAATTCGTCTACACGTTCATTTCTAAATCAAAGACAAAGTAGAGGCCGACCACCATTAGCAAAAAAAGAGGAAGATAAACAAGAATCTAAAGGAAGAAGATTAACCAAATCAAAGCTATTAAAATCTCAAACTCCTTAATCTCAAAGCTAAGGTGAATAAGGACTACATCTCCTGTTTTCTTAAATGTTTTCGGTTTTAAGGATAATTCGAATTTATTTTCAATGTTATGCCATGATTTCGAAGGATAAAATGTTTATATATGCTTGTTGATGATTTATGCTTATTCATATAGGTTTTATGATATGTTTTAATGTGAAAACCCTATTAAATGACATCCAAATGCTTTGTGATTTTAGATCTAGATCAAAAATGATATTTTAGTGATGGGTTTCAATATTCATAATTTTCTGAAGTAATGTGGATTTTATATTAATTTTCTAGTGGGGAAATTGATTATTTGGGTTTAAAATTATTTACGGTTAAATAATATATGATTTGGGTCTGAAATTAATATATGTTAGAAAACATATTAAAAATGATTTTTTGGAATTTTAGTAGAATTTTCCTAAGTGTTTTAATGGATATATAAAATTATTTGCGGTATGGGACTTAAATGTTTTATATATTTATAAAAGGAGAAGGGGTATTTTGTAAATTATTTAAATTGTTTATTTCTGAAACATTGGCAACACTTTTTAAAAAAATTAGCAACCAATCAGATTTTGACAAATAAGGCAGGTTAGTTGAAAAGATTACTTTAAAAAAAATCAGTTTAAACACGCCTTATACATGTTTCGCCACTTTCAGCACCAGGGGTTCCGACCTAGTAGTTCCGCCTCCATTGCCAATGAAACCAATGCACATAGTATCAATAACTTGGGACATAGTGAATTGGACTAGGGCGAAAGGTACTGGGTTGAGACTATAGGTTCCGATGGGGTCGAAGCATGAATTTGTTTTTAATTAAAAATGCGCCTGCTTTACTTTCGAAGGATATGCTTTCCACTTGGTTGGCTTACGGCTGAGTCGAATATTTTAAAGGAAAGGTTTAGACTGGGTTGAACCTTTTGTTTTAAGTAAATGCTTTCGAAGGGGTCAAAACCCCTAGCTGCCACTTTTCTTGTCTTTCAAAACAAAGGTTTCTAAGGGAATACTTTGCTTTAAAAACTACCTACTTCTCCATTGCTTTCGGAAGGATGGTTTCGACACCATTACTTCTTTGCTTAGGAACTGTTTGCGAAAGAGAGATTTCGACTTAAATGTTTTATGACCCTTTTGCTCTGTTGAAGGTTGAACCCAAAGGTTTCGAAGGCGATACTTTTAAATGGTTTCCCACATGTTTTACTTAAACCCAAATGGTTTCGAAAGGTTTGATGTTTAATGCTTTCGGAAGGTTTTAATGAAGGTTTAGAAGAGGTGGTTCCCTAATGGTTTCGAAAGGTTTGAAAGGAAAGGTTTTCTAATGGTTTCGAAAGGCGATGTTTAAATGTTTTAAAGATAGGGTGTCTAAGGTTTTAAAGCTTTCGAAGGGAAGGATTTTCAATGGTTTTGGAAGGAAGATTAAGAATGGTTTTGAAAGGAATGTTTTGGCCTTTCGGCCTAGGTTGTAAAGAAGGGTTTACTTGGTTTCGAAAGGGGTACTTTCAATGGGTTCGAAAGGGGTACTGTCAAAGTTTTAAATATTTTCATCAACAAAGATTTGGGTAAAGGATATATAACATGGGAAAGTTATTTTGAGTAAAGCATAGAGTGTATATATATATATTCCTTGTTTATGTTTGATTTAAAAGGTTTTAAATCAATTTTGAGAAGAAAAGGTTTTCAAGGAAAATTTAAGGGAAGATTACCCTAAGTAAAATAACTCATTTACTTGTATACCAGATGGGACTGGTATAGGGTCGTGCCCTATATATTAGCTATTAGCTCCAGCTAATTTAGTCCAAAATTGTAGTGTGTAGGGCTTTGTCACAGGTAAAACTAAAATGATGTTACACAGAAAGGAATATATTTGTACAGAGGGAGGTTATTGGTGAGCCAGCAAAACCATTAGGATCAGTTGACCTGGGAGAAGATAAATTAGGGACAAACCATCTTGAAGAGGAGTATCTAACAGGTGTTAGATTATTTATTTATATTGTCTGGTAGGCACGAGTCAGCCAAAGGTTAGTAGTTAGCTAAACAAAACTATGGTGTTCGGACATATAGTTCATTTGTTACCTAGTATGTATGTTTACATGATAATGCTTTACAGTTTTAACCAGTTTTGGTTGTAGGATATGATTTGCAAAAGATATGTTTTAAAAGGATATTAGTCAGGGGAAACCCGTTCCGCTAAGCAGCGTGGTCTCACTCAATATCAAATAACCGAGATGTAAAATAGTATTCACACTAGGCTTTATGTCTGACTCGAAGTTTATGTTTTCCCCTTAAACTCTCGGGTGCTCAAAATTGATTTGAGTAGGCTGAGGGTTGAGATTTATAGGTTTTTAGTGTGTTGGCGAATAAAGCTTCCAGAGACGAGCAGGAGGCTGACAGATAGCTATAGGAGCTGTTGTTTTATTCCGATGTGTTGTATTATGTCAGTATGACTATATAGTACTCTGTTCATCCAGGGGGCATCTTCATATGTCGCTCTTGGCATATTTATGTAATAATTATATTTGATCTGAACTTTGGAGACGATATGGGATTATGTAACTTGGATATGAATTGTTGTTTTGAAATGTAATCAGTAAAAAATTTTTTTGGAATGTGTGATTTTATTTCATATTCAAGTGCTTCTGATATTATGGATACCATTAACATTACCGTATTTGGTCACCTGAAGTTAATACTATGGATGACTGCAGCATCTGTAGCGCTTAGCATTGGGCCTTCAGATAGAGGATACATTATTATAATAGCATAATGGTGTTTTGTTTTGGTAAATAGATGTCATTTGGTTTCATAATCATTTTAGGTTACTTAAGGGTAATTGGCAAAGAAATCCCTTGACTTGGAATACCTTTGCAAAAGAAAACTACTTTTCAAACAAAACTGATATTTAGAACTAAACAATTTTAAAATTTAAAACCTTTATTCAATAATTAAATAACATTTAACTCCTTAGCTAATAGAAATTAGACCTTTAATTATTAATTAAACAATAATAAATTTTAAGTAAATGATTAAATAATAATTATCCTTTATTAATAATCGTTAATCATTTAATAAATAATTAAACCATATTTAATATTTAATTAATAATTAATAACAAATTAAAACTTTATTATATTATAATTTATGACTTAACTAAGTCTTAATTAAATCTTAATTTAATTTATCCTAACTAGAAATTAATAATTTAACGCTTTTATAATTAATAAATAAAAATTAAATAATAATCAATCCTCAATTAGTAATGAAATAATAATTAACTAATTACCTTTGTTACTTAATTATCAAATACTAATTACCTTACTTACTTAATTAATTAAATAATCATTAATTAAATAAATAATTGATAAATAAACAATTACTTTTTATAACTTAAATTATGTTTGAAAACATTTTCCAAAAAGACTCCTAAGTGAAAACATTTTTAGATTTCGAAAAGAGTTTGTTTTCACGAACTACACTTATAGCGACTATCGCTATACGACCAGCAATTTTCAAAACTTGAAATTTTGTTTCTAAGTCTTTTAAACTTTAACTTTTGGAAACTTTATCACTTTGTAAACAAAAAGGAAAGTTTTTGAAAACTAAACAAGTTTTAAACTTGAAAACATTTTAATTTTAAACCAAAGTTCAAAGCTTCTTACACAAGGGATAACATGTTGTTTTAAATTAGTAAGGTGCTAACTTTCTTAGCCTACAAAGATGTATTCATGTTCACAACATATATGATTGCCTCACAACCACATCATCACATACATAAGAAATACTATATCTTACTAATTAACTTAACTTAACTTTTGATTCCAAGTTTATACAACGCACATACATGCATACTTATATACAACTAAATCAATATCATTTCCAAGTATACTTCTGCATAACCAATTCAACATCATAATTATTCAAACAAGCATCATATTTACTGACAAATATACATCATTTATAAAGTTAATAACTTGAATAAATGTACTTATGTCTCCCCACTTCATTGCCCACATGATTCGGTCCCCTCTGCTCCATTTTCATGAGCAAACATGATTTATTTACATGATGTACTTATGTTGGCAAGGAGATGACAAGTTAAGACAATTTTCTTTTCCATTTTTAAAATCTTACATAATTAGTCATATCACAACTATTATATTTAAGTTACTATATATATATACATATATATAACAAATCCTAACTCATCAATAAATGTATGTGTATGTTATACAAATATTCACCACGTTTTCTGACCACTTTTCGGCACCAAAAAGTCAAAAATTTGAAAAACGATTTCCGGTCACATTTTCTACTTTGTTTTGAACCAATTATTTTTACAAAGAAATTTTGAAAACTATTTTACCATCATTAGTTATTATTTAAAAGGAGTTTATTTTGAGTTATAAAATCCATTAATTAATTATTAAAAATATAATTAAATGTCCAAATTTAAAGTGATTAAATATTGTGTCGTTACACATACTCTAGATCTAGAGTTATAATATCTTGTCACGGGTGAGCTAAACCCAAAGCTATGCGCCTACTCTATTTTCTATTATTTTTAATGTCGAGGTCACATTTGGCTTCTCTCATACGAGTGTTCACCATTTGAACAGAACATGAATCCCTAAATGGATTCCAGTACCTCGAACAGATCGTGAATCCCCACAAAGATTTCTACATAATTCCTCCAACGAATACTAACACTGAACTCTACCTTGTGCTAAACGTAAGGAGAGATAGTTCAACTCTATAGCATTCCACTTCATGACCACATCCAAAACATAGAACCCATATATCAATTTTGAAGCAGTATTCGATAAGTAAAACATACCGATTTCGGTCTCTTCAAAACCAATAGATGAATTTTCAATCAAGTTCGATAGTCAAATAATCGACCATAATTCAAAATATACGATCGCATATGGAAACCGAGTCTTGTATACTTATCACATTTTCAATATTTTCAACTTACACTCTCCCTCGGTCAAGAGTGAAGTCAGGTAAGTTAGAGCACCGGTTGCATCAAAGCCTTGCCTAGACACTTCATTCTTGGCTCTCGTAGATAAACAAGCCAACTTCATTGGCTTTTAGTGCTAAGTACATGACTAAATGTTTTCCATATATGAGTAACCACACAAAGCACGATCAAGTCACACAAGGCATGATCAACTCATATAAAGCACTATCAAGTTACTTAAGCAACTTCTAGTTCCCTTTTTATTTAAATAATCCTTTTGTTAATTAAAGCTCGTTTATTAGTAAAAGCTTCTTTTATCTAATAAATTTCGTTTATCAATTTCTACTATTCACTTGTACTCTTTTCAATACTTCAAAAAGTATTCATATACTTATCTCAAATGGATAAGTATATTCATAAATCTTTAACAAGATTTCTTACCTTAAACCTTTACTTTTCCTATCTTTGTCAAAGGAATTCATAGTTATTATTTCCTTTGAAATATCTATTTAAAAGGTCTAATTACAGTCACAAACCTATTCAAAAAGGTCTAAGACTAATGTTACTTAAAAATCCTCACTACAAACCCAAAACCATTTCACTTATGCTTATCTTTAAAAACATTCTTTTCAAAATCTATTTTCATTCATAAGTATAATCAAAAGGGTTTAAGACGAATGTTATTAACACATTGTCACAACAAACACAAAACCAATTCCATACTTGTTATTATCTTTAAAACATTCTTTTAAAGATCTAAGTATGTCTATATTTAATTAACAAGGTAATATACTTGTTAATAACTATGCAAAACCATTTATTGTAACATAAGTGTTATAACCCAAAACTTCCTTTATTCCTTTCCAAAAATAATTAACCTACTTTTCCAAACTTATATTTAAATACTTTAAAAATACTTATAAATATTTTTTAAATATCTATGTAAAATATTACTTGAAATAACTAATTTATAATTTGACGAAAATAAATAAAAACATGTTTTATAATTTAAAACCCCTTTACTTCCAAAATTCAAAAATAATTATTAAATATATATTTAAATTGCAAACCCACTTTAAAATACTATAAAATTTGTTAGAAAACATTATAAAATGTTAAGAGAAAAATACCAAACTTAAATATCATTTTTAGACAACTAAAATCATACGTAACTTACTACAACATTTATAAATGCTGTTAAAATTCTTTTTTAAGAACAACGTAGAAAAGCACGATCTTTGCAACCAGTTTTAACCACGTTAATAAATGTAAGACTTGAGATTTTTACAGTAAATATTATCCATAGGGTACTTAAAAACCATAAAAAGAATCGCTTAAGAATAATTCCCAATTTATTTATTAAAATTCCCAAAAATAAGGTTATTCAAAGTGCTCATATATAACCACATTTTTACACTAACTTTATTGCTTACATAGCTTCGACAAAATCCAATTTTACTTTATTTAAGCATTACCTAATAGTGAAAATTATTTACACCAAATATCTTCATCAAAGCTATATCAAATTGAGGCTTATGGAATTTGGTAACGGTCAAAATTTCAATGCTATCCATATTTAACTTTATAGTCTAAATACAAAGTCCTTGGTTTAATAATAACAATTATTATTAACCGAACTGCTCTAGCCAGAGACTTTGACATTGGTTTGACTTCAGTTGTCCTTGATACTAATCACATATAACCAATGAGACGAATTCTCTCTTGAATAGTGTCTCACTTACAATGCTTCCCTCAACCAAACTTTAGCCATTCGATGGACGTCGTTCCACGATTTAGCTATAATCAAAATGTAGTTTCCATAATGATGCTCGATGGTATTCTCAAGTCGAGGGAATTGTGTAATATTATCACATTGATGTTTTTGTTTAACCTCAGTTGTATTAACCAATAAAAAACAATTGAGTGAGTCATTCCATGGTTATGAAATAACTATCTGTACATAACCCCTTGGTGCCCTTCGGCAGCCATGAGTAATACACTGCCCGATATTTGGAGAGCATTACGCACTCCAGTATCAATAGATGTGTAACAACCCGCATATTTTACGATTGTATATTTAAATGTTTTATTTAAATATAGCATCGTTAATCAGATTAAAGTCCGAAATGTTACTTTTTGTAAACAGTCGAATTGGTACTCGAGACCACTTCCATTGAGTCCAAAATGGCATTTACAACTTTTTTGAATATAAACATCGATATGTTTGGAGTTGAGTAGAATTTGTTATTTTTCTACTTGGGCTTTGGGTTTGGGTTTCAGCCCACTAACCCATCTTAATACCCTAACTCAGCCCCTTTTCTCATTTCATTCTATTATTTTCCGAACACTTCAAGCTTTTGTAAAAATGGGGGAAGAGATTGGAAACTAAAATCCTAAGCCTTAGTTTCCTTTGCAAATTCAAGTTCTAGCTCCAAAATCAAAGAGAAGCTTAGGTAAGCATCCTCTTCATCTTCTCCATCTTTATCTCTCTTCAATCCTCAGAAATTCCTAACCCTAATTGAGGAAATACTTGCTTATTAGCTTAGATTGGAGCTTCTAGAGGTGTATTGAAGAGGAATTGGCTTTTCCTTTGTTTTCAAGCTTCTCATTCGTGTTTTTGGGTTTAAAGGTGAGTTCTTTAAATCACATCTACGTCTATAGCTATCATTGTTGTTAGGTATTAATTCCTAACACTTGTGCATATTCATTTGCTTTTGATTTGAATTGATTTGGTGAATTTTCCAAATTTTGGTGTTTTGGTCCAATTTTATGAAAATCCTTCTATGGATATTTGGACATTGATATTCGGGGTGTATCAAAGAGATTTTAAGGCTGGGTTGTCGCTTGGCGTAAATCCTTAGTCGTCGTTGCTGGTCTGATCGCTTCTGATACGTTTTGCCCACTTTGGCCTAGGCAAATTGTTGCCCAGACCAGGTGACTAAACGTCTGGTGACCAAGTCCATACGTCTGGATTGGACCTGGAGCAAAAATGTATGCACGCAAAATATATAAAAAAAGGCAGAGAACAGAGCCAAACGTCTGAAATTTAAGATCAGACGTCTGATTTGAAGTTTCAAACGTTTGGGGGTTCTCTAGATTATTTCCAGAGAACAAAACCAAATATCTGGATCCTAAACTAGACGTCTGGTCATGTCTCAAACGTTTGCTTCGGTATTCCAGACGTTTGGGTGGCTTTCTAAACTATTTCTAGAAAACAAATTTAGACGTCTGGATTCCAAACCAGACGTCTGGAAACGTTTATTTTTGCCTATTTAGGCTGTTTTGTGTGGATTTCCTATTTTTAATCGATTGTTGTTGATCCGGATAGTTGTCATCACTTATTATCGACTTTGATGACTTATTTCTTTGGATTTTTGGGAATATCCATTTTGATGGATTTGGTATCGATTTCTTTGGATTTAATTCACGTCTTCGAATGTGGATTTTGGTGATTGATTGTTTCTACAATCATTTTTGTGATTTTTCACTTCTAAATACAAAGGTTTCTATACAAGTAGTAAATACTCAAACTCTTTCATCAAAATGATTTCAACACTACTTTTAAATACAAAGCTCGTTTTAAAATCGTTTTCCAATCTATTAGTATATACAAACCTTTACCTCATTCCTATGAGAAATCTAATTAAACGGCCTAGTAAAACAAGTGGTATGAAACGCTTGCGTTTACTTCGTCGGTTAATTCTTGGACTTGTCCGATTGAACTCTTGTGACAATTTTTGAGTGGAAATCTAAAATCTGTTCGTAAATATTTAAGTTAAGCCAGTGGTTATGGGACATGAAGCTAAACTCATCTATTTACTAGCTTAGTGTAATTGACACTTTTTATTGATCGATGATGATCATTTTGTGATTCAGACTAGCGATGTGCGATGTCTCTTTGTCCGCGTGGGGGACTGTACCCAGTTTTATTGAGCTTCGTCTCATTTCTTTTGTGGGCTAGCGACCCATGTTCTTTTATGGTGTTCGGTTCATCGGATGTACCATTATTGTACTACATCAATGTCCCGGCTTTTTGGTTCATCGGATGTACCGTTATTGTACTACATCAATGTCTTGGTTTTTTGGTTCATCGGACGTACTGTTATTGTACTGCGTCGTTGCTCCTAAGTTATGGAATAGCGTTCCATTTTTGATACACGTGTTAGGGAGTTTTCATGCTTCCGTTTGTGATAAGCCTTCCCCCTTTTGTGATTTCTGGATTTCTAGTTGATGATTTCTAGAATTTGTGTTTCACCAATTTTGATGATACGCATTGATGAGCTCTATGAATTATTTGTGTTTTTGGTAAATAATTTAAAGAATGTGATTCTTTTTGGTGTTTTGAGATGATTTGAGATATTGTATGATTTTTGTTGTTATTTGATGTATACTTAACATAGTATGGCATTTTATGTTATCATACGTTTTTGGTCATATCTCTTATCCTATCTCAGTTTATCTGATAGTTGTAGTTAGACTGATCCGTTTATTATTTTCTTCTTAAATAATACTCGGGTCAGACCGAGGTATTTCAGGTGCTTCTGCTTGACTTCTTATCAGGGCTTGACACCTGACTTTTGGCTAACTACTTTGGCATAGTAGTTTTTGTTATTATACATTTGTGATATAGACTCCTTGATGTATAATTATTCTTTTGTCTAGCACTTGTATCTATTCTTTTGTGATGTAGTGGATCTAGTTTGACCACTACTTTGATGTACACTTCTATGTGTTATATTCATATCTGTCTCCGCCTTTGTGATATGAATATCTGTGACTGATTTGTGTTATGTTTATTTCTATATTTATATCCGAAGTCCACTTAGCCACTGTGTGGTAGCTTTGAGTTTGTATTTGATATGTCGGATTTCCTCTTGAAATGAAATGTAAGTTATATTTTCTGACATATCGGTACTCGCACAAAGCAATTACACAAATGGTCGCTCCTCAACAGCGTTATTCTTCGTGCTAGTCGATGACATTACCCCGTAGTGTCCTTGGCCAGCATGAGTATAGAGGTAGGGCATCACAGCTTGGTATCAGAGCCAAACTTCGGAACAATGTAGAATAATCTAGCAAGGATCATTGTCCTAAGTCTTTCTTAGGAATCATGCCATAGGATTTAATTCGAGTCTTCGTACCGTTCTATCCTATTTCTTTTATGATGCCTTGTTTTATCAATCAAGTTTGTTTGATATTCATTTTGTGAATAACATTTTTCTTCTTTCTTTCTTAATGAAGAGAAATGGTTAGACCAGGCTGTCCCAGCGCCGGTCAATCTAGTGCTACTCCCCAGGATGGAGTATTTATGTCAGCTCAAAAATTTTTAGATCTTGTGAACAATGCCCAAGCTACCTGACCCGTTCCAACGCCTACTCACCCTAAATCCGGGTTTGCACGCTTGTGCAGAGATTATACCGCTGTGGGTGGAAGGCCATTCAAGGGTTCCGAAAATGTTATATAAATCCAAGCTTGGCTTAGATCATGCGATCACATCTTTTCCCGCATGGATCTTATTGATTCACTTCGTGTCCAAGTGGCTTCTAGCATGCTCCAAGAAAGAGCATTAGATTGGTATGAGCATTTGGTTTCTAAGATTATCGAAGCGGACCTTACTTGGGAGCAATTCCGAGAAAGATTCGAATTGAAGTTTTTGCCGGAGGCTGAAAAGTAACTTTAGCCCGACGCATTATTGACCTTGTTCAAGGTGAATCTTCTGTGGCAGATTATGTCGCATCTTTTGAATCTCTCTCTAAATATGAGGTCGAATATATTAATACCCCATTGAAGAAAAATCAGAGGTTTGTCTATGGGTTGAATAAGAACCTCAAAATGCCTTTACTTCTGAAACTAGAAGTTTCTTTCGATCAGCTTATAGATATCGCTCTTCGACTTGAAGAGGCCGATAGAGAAATTGATGTTGAAGTTGTGAGTGCCAAACAGAACTTCAACATCAATAAGAAGCGGCATCCCTTTATTAAGTTCTAAAGTCCTAATCCCAACAAGAAAGTGAAGCAAGTAACTTCGGTAGCAAAGACTCCAATCCCTAATCGTGGAGAATGCTACAATTGTGGCTCTAAGGACCACTATATAAATAGGTGTCCAAGGCCTATTTCTTGTCGCTATTGCAAAATTTTGGATCATTATATATCTTCATGTCCCAAACTTCAAAGTAGGAGAGAGGGAAAGTTGAATGTTGTGCAAGCCTCTACTAGCCCTTCTCTTGGTCAAGGTATTTCTCATTCTATCCTTGACGATATTTGTTTTGTGATTATCTTATTCGAGTTCTTTTTTATACGGGTTCATCTCATTACTTTATATCAAAAGAACTTGATGATTCTTTCTCTTTTAATATTATGGGCTTAATGACTTCACTGAGAATTGCGAATCCGGTTGGTGGATCCGCAACACTCAGTTTACTTTGTGAAAATGTCGAGATTATTTTATGTGGTTATTCTTTTCGAGCCGATTTGCATGTTATGCGTTACTTAGGCTTCGAAATTGATTTTTTAGGAAAGGATTGGCTTGATCATTATGAAGCCCACATCCTATGCCCCGAGCGAACTATATATCTTCGACATCCTCAATCTGTTAAGAAGATTTATATTGTTTTTAATGATTTTGATTTCCAAATTCGGTGGCATCATTTTATTCTTTAAACCCACTTGATGAGGAAAGTGTTATTTCTCTCATTCAAGTAGTTTGTGAATTTTCTGGTATTTTTAAGATTTGTCTTAGGATTATCACCTAAGCAATTTATTATGTGGTGCTAAGGTCTTTTCACCTCAACATTGCCACTGGTTTTCATCAGCTACGAGTTGCGGAGGATAGCATTCCACTTACTGAATTCCGCACTCGTTATGATTCTTGTGAGTGGTCGTTATGCCATTCGGTTTGACGAACCTTCTACCTTATTTCATCCATCTTATGAATCGAGTATTCTACGAATATCTCGATAAGTTTATCCTTGTATTTATTGATTATGGATGAAAACAACAATTAAAAATTTGCAAATCTTTTAATAAGATATTTATAAGTATGATTGGATTTTGTTCTTAAAACGAGCAAAGAATATTTGTAAATTTTATAAGAGGCATGTTTATCATATAGAAGATGATTTTGTGTTATTTTGCCCATTGAGTGCTTTAAGAATTCCGGTCGATGCGCTTGATCAACGCATCGATAGGAATCTCCTAAACACTATGATGAGACAGTCAGACACAATAAATTGACTTGTAAAAAGATGATTACATAAAGTTAATTATAATTTTGAATGTCTTAGCCTTTCGGGAAAGCGGATCAATTAAAAGAACTCTTTTCCGATGCTTTTATTCTTGCGATTCCCGAAGGGAACCAAGACTTTATTGTTTGTACCGATGCTAGTCGTATTGGTTTGGGTGCCCTTCTCTTGCAAAGGGAATGTGTTATCACATATGCTTCTTGAGAATTAAAGCTTGTCAAGACTAGATATGCCATTCATGAACTAGTGCTCGTGGCCATTGTTTTCGCTCTTAGAATTTGGCGACATTATCTTTTGGGAGAGAAATTTGTTCTCTACACCGATCATAAACCTTTGAAGTATTTATTTTCTAAAAAGGAACTTAATTTGCATCAACAACGTTGGCTCGAGTTCCTTGCATCTTATGATCTTGTTATTCTTTATACTCCCGGAAAGGGTAATCGCGTTGCCGATGCCCTTAGTCGAAAGCAACAAGCAGTTGTTTCAATGATGATATCCGAATGGAGTGATCTCGAGACTTTATCCACTTGTGAGATTCGAGATCGTGAATCCAATTTATGTTCATCTCTTGTTTTGTGTAGCCTCGAGGCTCGTCCTTCTCTTTTGGACCGTACCTCTATTGGCTAAACTCTATGTCAAAGAAATTGTTAAATTGCATAGAGTTCCTACTTCTATTGTTAGCGATCGTGATCCATTATTTTACGTGATCCATTATTTTACTAGTGGATTTTTGGTAAGGTCTTCAAAAAGCTTTTGGAACAAAGCTTAAATTTTAGCACCGCTTATCATCCTCAGTCCGATGGACATCCGAGCGTGTGAATCAAACTCTTGAAGATCTTCTTTGTGCATGTGTTCTTGATTTTGGTGGAAGTTGGGAAGATCATATTTCTCTTGTTGAGTTTTCTTCCAATAATAGCTTCCAATCTAGTATTGGTATGGCACCTTTCGAGGCTCTCTACGGAAGGCCATGCCGATTTTCTTCGTGTTTGCTTGAAGCCAGTGAGAAGCTGGTTTTAGGTCCAGATTTTATTGGTGTTCGTTCACGTTTCACCTATGAAGGGTGTTGTGTGTTTCAGTTGATCGGGAAAGTTAGCACCTCGATATATTGGTCCTTTTCCCATCACCGAACGCATTGGTTCCATGGCTTATCGCCTTTTATTACCGGCTCAATTTTCTGCTATTCATGACGTTTTCCACGTCTTTCAAATACGGAAATACCTTAGGGATTCCGATTCTATTCTTCAGCCCGGTGTAATTGAAGAAATTGAAGCTTCACCAAATTTGACTTATGAGCAACATTCTATTCGAATCATTACTTCGAAGGTTAAATGCCTTCGAAATAAAGATATTCTTCCTGTGAAAGTTCAATGGTCCTCAAATTCTAAAGATTGCTCTTGGGAATCTTGAGAATTCATCGAGCAATCACATCCAGACTTACTCTTTCGTGCTCTTTATGGCGAACTTCTTATTTCAAATCTTCTTTTGTGTTGATATGCTTTTATGGTTGTTACTCTTTATTTTCCTCTTAATTATTGCGAGGATACAATTTCTTTAATGAGAGGAATCTGTAACAACCCACATATTTTACGATTGTATATTTAAATGTTTTATTTAAATATAGCATCGTTAATCGAATTAAAGTCCGAAATGTTACTTTTTGTAAACAATCGAATTGGGACTCGAGACCACTTCCATTAAGTCCAAAATGGTGTTTACAACTTTTTTGAGTAGAAACATCGATATGTTTGGAGTTGAGTAGAATTTGTTATTTTTCTACTTGGGCTTTGGGTTTGGGTTTCAGCCCACTAACCCATCTTAATACCCTAACTCAGCCCCTCTTCTCATTTCATTCTATTATTTTCCTAACACTTCAAGCTTTTGTAAAAATGGGGGAAGAGATTGGAAACTAAAATCCTAAGCCCTAGTTTTCTTTGCAAATTCAAGTTCTAGCTCCAAAATCAAAGAGAAGCTTAGGTAAGCATCCTCTTCATCTTCTCCATCTCTATCTCTCTTCAATCCTCAGAAATTCCTAACCCTAATTTAGGAAATACTTGCTTATTAGCTTAGATTGGAGCTTCTAGAGGTGTATTGAAGAGAAATTGGCTTTTCCTTTGTTTTAAAGCTTCTCATTCGTGTTTTTGGGTTTAAAGGTGAGTTCTTTAACTCACATCTACGTCTATAGCTATCATTGTTGTTAGGTATGAATTCCTAACACTTGTGCATATTCATTTTCTTTTGATTTGAATTGATTTGGTGAATTTTCCAAATTTTGGTGTTTTGGTCCAATTTTATGAAAATCCTTCTATGGATATTTGGACATTGATATTCAGGGTGTATCGAAGAGCCTTTAAGGCTGGGTTGTCGCTTGGCGTAAATCCTTAGTCGTCGTTGCTCGTCCGATCGCTTCCGATACATTTTGGCCACTTTGGCCTAGGCAAATTGTTGCCCGGACCAGGTGACCAGACGTCTGGTGACCAAGTCCAGACGTCAGGTTTGGACCTGGAGCAAAAATGTATGCATGCAAAATATATAAAAAAAGATAGAGATCAGAGCCAGATGTTTGAAATTTAAGATCAGACGTCTAGATGGGTCTCAGACGTCTGATTTGAAGTTTCAGACTTCTGGGGGTTCTTTGGATTATTTCCAGAGAACAAAACCAAACGTCTGGATCCTAAACTAGACGTCTGGTCATGGCTCAGACGTCTGCTTCGATATTCCAAACGTCTAGGTGGCTTTCTGAACTATTTCCAGAAAACAAATCCAGACGTCTGGATTCCAAACCAGACGTCCGGAAACGTTTATTTTTGCCTATTTAGGCTGTTTTGTGTGGATTTCATATTTTTGATCGATTGTTGTTGATCCAGATAGTTGTCATCACTTATTATCGACTTTGATGACTTCTTTCTTTGGATTTTTGGGAATATCCATTTTGATGGATTTGGTATCGATTTCTTCGGATTTAATTCACGTCTTCGAATGTGGATTTTGGTGATTGATTGTTCTACAATCATTTTTGTGATTTGTCACTTCTAAATATAAAGGTTTCTATACTAGTAGTAAATACTCAAACTCTTTCATCAAAACGATTTCAACACTACTTTTAAATACAAAGCTTGTTTTAAAACAGTTTTCCAATCTATTAGTATATACAAACCTTTACCTCATTCGTATGAGAAATCTAATTAAACGGCCTAGTAAAACAAGTGGTATGAAACTCTTGCGTTTACTTCGTCGGTTAATTCTTGGACTTGTCCGATTGAACTCTTGTGACAATTTTCGAGTGGAAATCTACAATCTGTTCGTAAATATTTAAGTGAAGCCAGTGGTTATGGGACATGAAGCTAAACTCATCTATTTACTAGCTTAGTGTAATTGACACATTTTATTGATCGATGATGATCATTTTGTGATTTAGACTAGCGATGTGCGATGTCTCTTTGTCCGCGTGGGGGACTGTACCCAGTTTTATTGAGCTTCGTCTCATTTCTTTTGTGGGCTAGGGACCCATGTTCTTTTATGGTGTTCGGTTCATTGGATGTACCGTTATTCTACTACATCGATGTCCCGGCTTTTGGTTCATCGAATGTACCGTTACTGTACTACATTGATGTCCCGGCTTTTTGGTTCATCGGATGTACCGTTATTGTACTACATCAATGTCCTGGCTTTTTGGTTCATCGGACGTACTGTTATTGTACTGCGTTGTTGCTCCTAAGTTATGGAATAGCGTTCCATTTGTGATACACGTGTTAGGGAGTTTTCATGCTTCCGTTTATGATAGGCCTTCCCCCTTTTGTGATTTCTGGATTTCTAGTTGATGATTTCTAGAATTTGTGTTTTACCAATTTTGATGATAGGCACTGATGAGCTCTATCAATTATTTGTGTTTTTGGTGAATAATTTAAAGAATGTGATTCTTTTTGGTGTTTTGAGATGATTTGAGATATTGTATGATTTTTGTTGTTATTTGATGTATACTTGACATAGTATGGCATTTTTTGTTATCATACGTTTTTGGTCATATCTCTTATCCTATCTCATTTTATATGATAGTTGTAGCTAGACTGATCCGTTTATTATTTTCTTCTTAAATAATACTCGGGTCAGACCGAGGTATTTCAGGTGCTTCTTCTTGACTTCTTATCAGGGCTTGACACCTGACTTTTGGCTAACTACTTTGGCATAGTAGTTTTTGTTATTATACATTTGTGATATAGACTCCTTGATGTATAATTATTCTTTTGTCTAGCACTTGTATCTATTCTTTTGTGATGTAGTGGATCTAGTTTGACCACTACTTTGATGTACACTTCTATGTGTTATATTCATATCTGTTTCCGCCTTTGTGATATGAATATCTGTGACTGATTTGTGTTATGTTTATTTCTATATTTTTTTCCGAAGTCCACTTAGCCACTGTGTGGTAGCTTTGAGTTTGTATTTGATATGTCGGATTTCCTCTTGAAATGAAATGTAAGTTATATTTTCTGACATATCGGTACTCGCACAAAGCAATTACACAGATGGTCACTCCTCAACAACCTTATTCTTCATGCTAGTCGATGGCATTACCCCGTAGTATCCTTGGCTAGCGTGAGTTAGAGGTGGGGCATCACAAGATGTATCAATATCCAGTCTCAATTGGCTAGGAATATGTAAAACGTTATGTTTATTTATTGTGGTAAATCACTCGTGATTATAACATATTGTAACTAATATCACAAAACATACCATTTATGGATTTTCTTTTAAATATACTTTTAATTAAATTAATTTATATAACATATTATATTAAGTAAATAATAGTAAGAAAATTCCTTTTATTTTAAACAATCTTGGTGAGTTAGATATATGTAACAATTACATAATTTCCCCTAGGGAATATCTCTAACTCTATCAATCTCCCACTTACACTTAGGACCAATTATGGAATCTCAATTCCATTTATTCGATTAGTTTAATGAGAACTAATTGAATTAGACCCTTCGTGAATGGATTTACTATGTTGGTTCAATTATCTTCTCTGTCAGTCAACCCGCTCCGATGCTAATTAACTACTTTTATCATATGGAACTATTCGAATTATGTTTTTCGACTTCTAGTGAGCTGTTATCAGTACATTGCTATCGTATAACAAAAATATAGTATTCTCAATACTTGGAATCACCCCTAGCTCGATTATAAATTTTGTGCATTTATTTTTATACGTTGAATTTATTGTGGCACTATTCAAGGTGGTGTACTTAGCCTTTTATTTAAATTCGCTACAACCTTACATTTGGAACATTTTAAACTTAAAGTTCCCTAACTAATATTAAACATGAATTTAATATTGACACGTTATAATCAACATCGCTTATGAAGTTTGAGTTTGAATACTCCTTCATATGGAGTTTGTTGTTTCTATATTCAATTCTCTTGTATTTTATTAATATTTGAGAACACTCTAAACTCCCATTTAGTGATCTTAATTTGGACTTGATATTTTCTTTGCATATCAAAGGCATAAGCGAATTACGATATTGTTGACAATACAACATGTGTGATAATTTCTATTGCCAATGCATAAGGAATAAACATTTTAATAAGTTGTCTTTGCATATCGCTTGGGACATTCCCAACATGCTATATACTTATTATAAAAGATATCATTTACAAGTCCAATGTCAAATATTAAACAACCACACTATTACTGATTTCATAAGTGCATCGTTAATAATCAACAGTATGTTGTTTGCTTATAGTCTAGAAATATCAATGTACCTTTTAGTTGTTATTTCTTATAAACACACGCTTCCTTTACATTTTGGCTGAAAATCGAACTATTTGATATTTTTGTCAAAATACTTATATAATTTTAATGCTTATAGAATGATACTTTCATATCATTTCCTCGATCATATCCAAAAACCCACAAACTCATTATCACTCCCACTGACTTCGAGACACTTTGGTTGTTATATGCAAACAGTCTATACTAAATCATGTTTAGAATTTTCCAAATCAACATATATATACCAAAACATAAAGTCATTGCAAGTAATAATTTTGTAAGTAAATCCAAATTAACTTGAGCACGTTAAATGACGAATCTATTACGCTAATTTCGATAATTGAAATTTACGATGTTATTCTTATTAACGTGGCTCACAATATTCCAACTGCATTGGAATTTCTCTTGAAGACACGTCTATAGGTTATGTCATATCCCTTCAGGTATATCTATCAAAATCACATTTTGATAGTTCACTTGGAAACCGTTTCGGATTTTTGCACTATACCATATCGTAGAGTCAATATTCTTAATGGTTTAATTGACAACCGAGGATTATTTATTTTGGATATTGATATAAACTCATAGTTTCTCTTCAATGTGTGAGAACACTTATTAGACATTCTAATGTGTTGTGTTCATTTTGGTTTGGTTAATTTTATTTCATCCCAAATAATTAGTTTCATCTTTGGATCATATCCAAATCCATTTTACTACCAATAATTTCTAAATGAAATTCCTTCGCTACAAAGTTGGTATTCTTGAAACAACAATCGTTTCTCAATGCAATGGGATGGGTACTCATAAACACTTTATGAATTGCCTTGTATATAAAACTGATTTAGTTTTAATTTACGATACTTATGAAAAAATATGACTTGGTTATCCAATGACGATCATTCCCAAACTCCTTTTGGCGCAATTCATACAAGATCCCCCATGAACAATTATTAAATGCAGCCTTTTGACTTGCACAATGTGCCAACTCCTTGGCCTTGGATATGTTGGTGTTTATTATAAACATTTATCTTGTATAATTTTGTAAACTATTCTATAGATGAAATTAATTTTGACCTTATGCACTACTCTTAAGTACATGACCTTACATAAAGAATTTAACTCAACTTCACTCACAATTAATCGTACTTTGTTCAACAAAGTTGATTACTCCTTATTGATACATCATTACGTATCATAGGGTGGAGTGGCTTTTGTGATTGAATCTTTATTCATTTTAGGTACATTCGGAACACTTTCCAATATACTTAGCTGTTCGATCAAATTAAATCATTTTTATTTTCTATTGCATGTTTATTTTATTTACTTCTTATATACTATGCATTCATAACTTTTATTAAATTTTGCTTTTAGATTAACATTTAAATTTAGAAACTCTTTTAAATTTTCAAATAGATTTTGAATATTAGACCAAGGTCTAAAATCAATCTGTGCCTTTATATTGGGGATAACTTTTGGGCTAGCTTTATCCTTCATGCCAGCCCATAGAGTACTTGATTACCCAAACCCAACCTTTGATAACACCTTTCTAGACACTATGATAAATGGGTAGGCTTTAATCAAATAGCCATAATATTTCTAATTTTAGACCACATAGACAATTAGGCTTTGATATTATTGAAGGAACCACACAAGTTAAAAGCGGGTTAAATGGGTTAATTTTAAAAAAAATTCCATTTTAGATATTTTAATGTCGATGAAAATGAAATGGATCTTAGATCCAATCTAATATTTTAAATAAAATCTTATTTTATATAAATTTTTTAAAAAGAGTTTGAATATAATTTAAATCTCAATGTATGAGTGTATCAAATACACCCATATATGTAACAGTTACCGATTAAAGTTAATTTAGAGAAGGAAACCTTTCGCTTCTCTCTTTAAAACTTATCCAATTAATTGAGGGAAGATTTGACTTAATATGTAGAGAGAAACCTTTCATTTTTCTCTCCTTAATTAAATCGATAGATTTATTATGTGTCATTAATGAGCAATTTATATATAGCATAAATTGTGTGTACATCCAAATATACTCTAATGTATATTATGTTAGTGCAATATATAAAAAAGTGTACACAGTTAATATGACCAAAAGTGGATGATGGGATTTACACCGACCTATGCCTTTGTTGTACCGGATTTTGATTTAAAACTACACACACTAGATGTGCGCGCACACACACACACACACACACACACACATATATATATATATATATATATATCATATTAGATAATTTTGTATGTTTTGAAATATATAATTAAAAATAGTGAATTTGGTTTTAATTAAAGAAAGGTCCGATATCAAATATTACACTATTACACAAGATCCATCTTGGGACTTCCAATTAAAGCAACAATTATGTGTTAACATATATATAAATATTCCAATTAATGTTTTGATTTAAATCAACTTAGATATATGTCATCTGTAATACACACACACATGAATACGTTAGAATTTAAATTTAATATTTAAATCAAACTTTCAAATTTTTAGTATAAAAAGGAAAGTAAAGTTTAGTACTGCGAACGAATCTTTAAATTAGAAAATGAGAGAAAATATTTAACATTTACACAGAAGATGATTCATGAATTTTGGGTCAACACCTTTTTTATGTAAACAATATCTAAAATATCCATGTTAAAACGTCAATCTTATAAAATAAAAATTATTTTTCAATGTGAAAATAATTTTTTAGTATCTATAGTATATTTACATTCGTTTATGTAAATATTATAAAATTATAAATTAGATCTCAATCAAAAGTATCATTTTTTATTAGAAAATTTTCAAAAACTAAAGAAAATGAATTGGATAAATTAGGTATACAGAAACTCGTGAAAATAACATTACAATCCAAATAATATACGAAATAATAACAAATTAACTAAGTAGAATGAGAATTTAAATCATATTTATTATAATGAGCATATTATGGAAACATTAATAAGAATAAAATAGATCAAATTAAATCAAAACAATAGGCATAATTTTGATGAGATAGACATAAAAAGGTTTGAATTGCTTGTTGCAATATGAACCACAAAAATACTAGATTAATCATGTGGAGTCTAAACATATGAATAATATAAACATATTAAATCATAGAATTACTTTGAGATGTTGTCAAAAGTCACACCTTGAATGATGAATTGATGCTTCTAGATTCGATCTCCAGATATTGAAGGGATCGAGAGATAAAAACCAACATTAATAAATTAATTTAATTTTTATTTTCCTTTGGGAATTTTGAAGCCATGGGGGCCATTTATTTTTTGTCCATTAAAGGGAGAAGGAGAGCATGAGAAAGAAAATAAAATTTGCCAGCAAAGAATTAGTATAATGAATGAGAGAGAATCTAATTTAAAGGAAACATTGAAACCATTTAGTTCCCTCCTTTAAAACCTTCCCTATTTAATTCCCAATTAAATCTCATCAAATCCCTCACCCACAATGCATAGTCAACTATAGAAAGAGATAGAGTAGGCCTCAAAAATTTCCAAAACCATTCAGTATTTGTTCGATTTAAGTCTAATTTAAATATTCTATTAATATCATATAGCGATACACATGTTTATAACTTTTATACACGCACTTTATTATGTGCAATTAAAGTGCTTAGCAGTTCTATAACAGTAAAGGTGCAAAAAAGTTATAATGAAGATAAAGCGGGGATATAGTGGAGTTCCGAAAATCTTTATTAGATAAAAACCAAATATTCAAATTTAATTCATTCTTGTTCTCAAATCTTTTGTGTAGGAAGAAGAAATATTGTTTAAACTATATAACAAAGCCAAAAAATATCATAATAATCCTGTGGTTTAGATTTGGTGATTATAATAGATTTATAACTTATATTGAGCGCTTGTGCCTTAAAATTAGGTCTTTACGCTAACCTTGTTGATTTATGTTAAAAGAAATTGACCTTTTTATATTAATTTTGATAAAGAGGGTGCTAAAAAGCCTTAATTTAGCGGGTGTATTAGAAAATAATAGGACTTAAAGCGGATATACTATCTGAAATAGCGTAGCAGTTGAAGAGTTCTATGCGATATAGCAGGGATTTTGCGAGACTTTAGTGGGGGCATTAACTAAGAAGACTTTATTAAATAGTAATTATATTTAAGACAAATCAAATAAAATTTAATAGTTAATATTTCATAAATATTAATTAATTTACACTAATTTTAAATTAGTTAAATCGTGTGGTTTATTCAGAGCATTCATAATTTATGTTGTGCGACTTAAAGGTTTTGATTCAATTAGCGATTACTATCAAACAGTTCGAATATTAACCATCACACATCACCTTAACTAGTGGTGTAAAATTTTAGCTGAGTTTATTGCTTACAAATCTTTTCAGTAAAATCCAATTTCACTTATTATAAGCGGTACCTGATAGTAACGGTTATTTATACCAATTCTCTTCATCGATGCTATATCGCACTAGGACTTATGGAATTTGGTTTTGGAAAAAATTCCAACATCGTCTGCTCAACTTTCTAATTTAATATACAAAATCTTTAGTTCAATATAACAATTATTATTAGTCGTAATGTTTTGACTAGAGACTTGGACTTTGAGTAGACTACTATTGACCGTGATATCAATCCAGTATAACTGAGAAGACGAATTCTCTATTGAATAGTATTTCTCTTCCAATGCTTTAATTTAGACACAACTATAGTCATTCGATGGACGTCATGCCACGATTTAATAATAATCAAAGTTTAGTGTCCACATTAAAGTTCACATATATTCTCAATCTAAGAGAACTATGTAACATCGTTACTACGAGATTCTCCGTTTGACCTTAGTTATATTAACCAATAGAAACCTTTCAGGTGAGTAATTTCATAGTTTTCCAATGACAACTAGTATTTAACCCCTCGATGCCCCCAACAGCCATAAATAATACACTGCCCAAATTTGGAGAGCATGATGTCACAATACATCTTAGCTAGGAATATTTAAAATAATATGTTAGTTTTAAAGTGATAAATTTTTTATGATTACAACACATTGTAATTATTATCATATAACATATCATTTAAGGATTTTCTATTTAATAACTTTATATTAATTACTTAATTAATATATCAATATATAACAAGTATATAATAGAAAGAAAGCACGTTTAATTTTATACAAGATCGGTCATCGAGTTAGATACATGTAAAAAATTATATAATTTCCCCTACGGAAAACCCCTAACTCTATCATGTGGCACATAGAGTAGTAACCCATAATTTTGAATACTTCGTCTTTGAATGTCAAGACATCTGAAATATGGTTAAGTGTTATAAAAGTGATTTTTAAACCTTTTTAAACTCCTTTTAATTAATAACTAATGATAGGAAACTTTTTTTTGAATTTTTTTTATAAAAATAAATACTTTAAAGAAATATCGACAATGTGACCGAAAATCGTTTTATCGATAAACGAATTTTTATTCAATATAAGTTGTTTAATTTTTATGCACATGTCTAAATAAAATAAGAGGTCATCAATAGCAATTAAAAATAATTTGAGTTAATATGGTTAGCTAAATTTCTCTTAAGAGCTTCTAGAAAGTCAAAAGTAGAAGTTGTTTTAGTGGAGATATTTCTGTAGGCTCATCATGTGGAAAGTAGGTCACATGGAGGGGGATGGGTCTTTAGTCGGCTACAAGAGGTAAAGGGGGTTATGTAACCTCTTGAATGCTTTTATAAGTCCATTAAGGGGCTTACAAATCCTTTTTACAGTTTATGCACAAAAATGAAAGCTCTTCACTATCTTATTCTCTTTTACATAACTTTCTATAACACAAAAAAAATCAAACCAAACTAGCACCAAACTTTCTATCAGCCTTAAACAATAGAGCAACACCTATCATCAACTTTGAGCTTGAAGGAGTGGAGCACACGAGCCCAAAAGGACCTTGGCCATAAGCAATTTAATGCAAATCTTTCCTAGGCAGTGAGCATTCAAGGAGGGTAAAAGGAATTTTGGAGTTTGCAAGGTTGAGTTAGGAAGCGGAATTAAAGCTAAGGCTTTAGCTTGGTTTTGTACTTGTTGGAAGGTGAGAAAACCCACCATTTGAATGTATATAAAGTGTATAATATGCTTGTTTAAACTATAGTAGATTGTTTAACTATATGTTGTGTAACTTTTGATATTCTTGCTTTAGAAAGAAAATGGCATATGTAATTTGTGTATTCGGACTTCTATGACTTGTTACATAGCTTTGAGATGATGCACATAGATTTGGTTGAACTATAATTGAATGGGACTTGAATATGGAATGGTTTTATAGCGAATAGTCATTATAGAAGCACTTACAATATTTTGTAAAGAGATCACTTGAGGTTTCTTTCCATGATTATGATTTTTATTGAGTATATTGTTTACTGTAATAGGATTGGACCTTAAAATTTTTGTTAACATATCAAAAAAGGGAAAAACTTTCTAATATATAAAAGTACCTAGTTCATAGTTTATTATAGCACTTAACAATAGCATTTTCTTGCGACAGTAGAAGCTCTTAACCGTTTTTACAGCATTCTGGTATTTCTGTAGTTTCTGTTTTGAACTATAATTGTTATAAAATGTCTTTTAATTTAAGTATTTTTCTACAATCTTTTTAGTAGTATTTAATAACTTACACAAGAGTATTTTAGAAGTGGTTTGGAATTTAAATATATTTTTAATAATTAATTATGAATTATTAAATAAAAGTTTATTTTAATAAAAGAAAACATGCATTATGAAGTTTTGAAATAAATTATAAAATAGTTATTTTAAATAAAATTTTAAACCTTAATTACGAGTATTTTAAAGTATATTTTAAGTATATATAGTTTTTTAGAAAATTAGTTAAATATTTACTTATAAATATCATTTAAATTGTTTTTAGAGTTTTATTAAATATATTAGTTTATAAATAAATTAGTATACCTATATATATATATATATATATGATATTTAAAAGGGTTTTAAGTTATAAAAAAATGTTTACAAAAGGGGTTAGGAGTTGCTTGATTAGCTTAATCATGCTTCGTTCATTTATATGTTTATGAAAAGTAATTAATACTATACTTAGCACTGAAAGCCATTGAAGTAGGTTTGTCTATTTGTGAGAGTTAAAAATGATGTTGGAGTAAGGTTTAGAAGCAATAGTGCTCTAACCTACCGGCTTCACTCTTGATCGAGGGATAGTATAAGTTGAGAAGATCGAAAACGTGATAAGTATATGATACTTAATTTCCATAAGTGATCATTGTTGAAACTAAATAGTTGATTAGTCAACTACCGAACTTGTCCAATTAACTTAAGAAGTATATGGAAGCTTCATGGCTTCATACAGTTTGAGATCCCTTAGGGAAGACTCATTGGTACGAAGTGTCTCTTACTTTAAGAATGTAAATATACAAGATCCCCCAGGGAGGACTCCTTTATATTGTTCGCTTACTTCTAAATGAACTGAAATTAAGTTAATTGGAAATTCATCAATTTAGTTTTGAAGTCCAGGATCAGATAAGTCTACTTATGTATTACTTACCGAATACCACTTTAAAAGTAGTATATGAATCTAAGTTTTGGAAGTAGTTGTGAAGTGGAATGTTATAGAGTTCAACTATTTGTCCTAAGGTTAAGTCCAAGGGAGAGGTCAGCGTCAATATTTTAGACTAATATTATAGAGTTGATCTGTCTATCCTAAGATTAAGTCAAATGGAGTGGTCAGTGTTTGCATTTTATGGACGACTTGTGCTAGAATCCATGGAGAGATTTATGATCTGTATGAGTGATGAAGACTTGTGTGAGAGATGTTGAACGTGACTTCACCATTGGAAATGACAATGTTACACCCAAATATCTAAACAACAATAGTAGCGGTTATCTCCCCCAAGTTAGCCTCAAATCAATAAGCTATGTGTATAAGGAGAGGTTACACCACCTAGACATATAAAACGAGAAAGCCGGCTTGTATCAATAGGATAAGTTGGCAAGCCGAAATCCAAAACCCGTTAGTATGTCCAAGGCCCGAAGCTTTAGAACCAACAGCCGAAATAAGTAACAAGATAATAAACGGCTTAGATGTGAAGGGACCGTTTGTGCAGGAAACAAGTCACCAATCTACGCTTCCTAAGTTGCATCGTTAGATTTTCAGAACAAACTCAAATCGCAGCCGCTTAATAGGTCACTCCGGCAATCCAAGGAGAAGACTCTCCACTAATAGCGTTACGGGATATTGGCTATAAATAGGCAGCAATCCAAAGGCGCAAGGGGCTTATGGCACAAAAAAAGAATTAAGATGTAAAATCTTATTGTACTTTCCTATATTAGAGCTCTCTTTACAAAATCATTAATGGCGGAAATTATAGACTCAATTTGATAAGCCTCTTGGCTGGATAAGAGTGATTAAATAAGGAAAGGATAGTGGACGTAAGGACTTTTGGCCCGAACCACTATAAAGTCTCGGTGTTATTTACTTTCTACACTTTACCTTCTCTGCATTAGCCATTACGACACTATGGTTCAATATCTCGTCACCTAAGTTTGATTGCATCATGTCTCGGTGATCCCTTCATCAGGTTCAACAATCCAACCGGCTTTCGGAGCTATTGGAACTCAAGGTGTTCGGGCAGACGAAATTTTGAACTGACATTTTTGGTGCTAGAAGGAGGGCCATCATTGAACCTTCGTCATTTGTTCCATTTTAAAAATCCAATGAAATCATCTCTCCAACCACGACTAACTTTGAAAATGAGGGACTAACCTTGGAATTACCCCTCAACTCAGCATCCAGCTCATTAAAGAAGACAATGGTGAGCGGCTGGCTACCTTCATCTGGAAAAAGACCAAGACCAAGAGTATGATCCCGTTTATGAACTTCTAGCTCTCCGGATAATATAGTTTTTGGAATATCTTAAGGAATCTCTCTAAGTGTCTGCTCAACTCCGAGGGATGGTTAAGGCTATGGCAAACAAAATCATGGACTTGAGTATTATGATAATGATAAGTAAAGGTTCATCTCATCCTGCTAAAAGAGCTTTCCCGGTTATCTCTACTCTCCAATCTCGAAAGAAGATCAAACGAGACCAAGTCCTTACTCCGCTCAACCAACGTCTATCTCGGATCTTTCTGGAAACTCATGGAGAGCTCCATTATCCAAACTATCCCTCATCCACCAAAGAAGATCCGAAAGAAAAGAACTATTGTGTCTACCATCAAGTGAATAGGCATGAAACAAACGGATGTCGAAGACTTTCTCAGGCCATGGAAAATTTCATACAGAAATGGAAATTGACGGAATTTCTTTAATGATTAGTTTAATATCTCATTTTTATTAATATTTAACTTCGCTTTTATGCTTCAGGAGAAATTCATGTTATGTAAGCCCGTTCGATTATATATATATATATATATATATCCACCTTCGAAGATGAAGAATACTATATGGATCTCTATAGTTGAAGAAGTCTCCTATCTTTCCTAAACTCTTCTTTCAGGTTTAACTCTTTCCTTTCCTGATGGGCATAATCCGGTCTCGGTACCCATAAAATTCTATCTGATATGTCTCTCTTTTAGTTATTTTCATTTTTCATGTCTGCGTTTATAGTCCAAGGGCTGAAACTCTTCTATTGATCTGACGAGGTCAATGAAGAGTTTCACTTTTTCTAAAAAGTATTAGTTCTCTCAACAATTCTCTTTCTCAAACTTGAATCAAACAAGTTTTTTATCGAACAATAATGTTTACCAAACATGTGATTTCAAAAGTCTTTTACAAAATAGTCTGTAAGCACTCTTTTTAAAGAATTCATATTTCCCTTTACCAAGTTACAACTAGCGTCCCATATGATCAATATCTTAAAATAGTTTTGATGGCTAACACCCACCAAAAGTGGTTATAGATGGCTAACACCCACCAAACTTGGTTTTAGATGGCTCACACCGGCCAAAAGTGGTTGTAGATGACCGACACTTGCCAAAAGTGATTGTAGATGACCGACGCCCGTCAAAAGTGGCTGTAGATTTGGACCCAATGATAAGTTGGTAGACCTCGCCATAAGAGCGCCCCCACAGTGATGCGCTACAAAGTGTAAGGACATATCACATGGGTTTAAAAAGATGTCAAAAAGTAGAATGCATGCTGATAGTGAGTCATGGTCAAGTAGTACCATGCATTGGGTAGATTCTCAAATAAATTAGAATATTGGGTAAATTCCCAATAATAGTGAGCCATGGTCAGGTAGTACCATGCATTAGGTAGATTCTCAATTAGATTAGAATATTGGGTAAATTCCCAATAATAATGAGCCATGGTCAAGTAGTATCATGCATTGGGTAGATTCCCAATTAGATTATAATATTGGGTAGATAATCAATAATAGTGTGCAATGGTTAAGAAGTACCACACATTGAGTAGATTGCCAGTTAGATTAGATTATTAGGTAGATTCCCAATAATTGTGAGCCATAATCAGGAAGTAACATGCATTGGGTAGATTCCCAGTTGGATTAGAGTATTGTGTAGATTTCCAATAATAGTGAGCCATGATCAAGTAGTATCATGAATAAGTATAGAATTGGATAGATTCCCAATAAGATTAGAGTCTTTGGAGGAAAGATCCTAAGCTAGAATGAGCATTGGTAAGAATCCCAATCAGGGCCATAAGGATGGCATCAAACTAGTAAGTATAGACACCAAATATTTCAGTATGGTAAGACACCAAGGGGAAAGAAGTACCCCAAGACAGAATTAAAAGAGCAAGAAGATGGCCTGAGTAGAAAGAACACATCAACCAAAAGGACAAAAGGTCCTTAGTGTTATAGAGGGATTATCCAAGTGAACCGAGAGGTGAAATTCGACTTTTTCTGTTTAAGCATGGTTAAAGAGAAAAGTAGTTCAGGATAGACATGACGAAAGAAGAAAAGAAATAGCTCATCATAAATCCAACACCAAATAAAAGATACTACCATAATAGTCCACCACCACAAACAAAAGTATAAAGATGTACCAGAATGATTAAAAATCAAAAGTTTAAACATCATCGGTAGAGGATTTCTGAGGTTCAAAATGATGGCATACCTCTCCTCCATCAGTATTCTTTTCTACCGGTACCGAGGGTCCTACACTTGCCCAAGCTTGTGCTTTTTCATATTTTTGGGAGAAGTTCTCCTCAATCTTCTTCCCATTGGATTAAAACTTATAGAAAGCATAACGCCATTGTCTCGGTTATATTCATAGGCATTGTAAAGAATTGGAAGGCTTTAATGGCAGCTATCTTTGTGCCTCTTCCCTGGTAACCAGGCCTACAATCTTCTACTTGGATTTTACTAATTCGACTTAGTCTTTTGATACTTGGCCTCTTGATCTTTTAAAACTCTCTCTAAATCAGCGATTCTAGTTTCGGATGCCTTTAGTTCCAGAAGATTCTTTTCCCTTCCGGCCCGAGTATCCTTCTCAGCCTTCTCCTTGAATTTAGCAAATTGTTTTTCAATAGTCTCAGCCTTTTCCAATTCTCCCTCCAGCTTTTGAAACCCTTAGTGCAGAACCGAGAAGCCAGCTAAAATCTGAAGAAAGTAGGTTCGTATGTGTAACATCCCCTATCTTGAGGCCCGAAGATAAGAGCTATATATGCTGCAGTCATCTATAGTATTAACTTCCGGTGTAAAAATACGGTAATGTAAATGGTATCCATAATATCATAAGCACATGAATATGAAATAAAATCAACATGGATTTCAAAAACAACTTTTTTGATTACATTTCAAATCCATATTTCATATTCAGTTACATAATCCCAAAGCTATTCCTAGGTTTTGATCAAATATAATTATTACAAATTAAACCAAGAGCGACAGATGAAGATGCCCCCTAGGATGATCAGAGTACTAGATAGACATATCAATCATAAATACATCACAGTGGAAATAATACTAAGTAACTCCTACATAGCTAGCTTTGCCTCTTACACGTCTTTGAAAGCTTATTCGTCCAACCTACTAACCCTGAAAAGTCCTTAACTCTCAATTTACTCAAATTTAATTTTGAGCACCCGAGAGTTTAAGGGGAAAACAAAAACTTCGAGTCAGACATAAAGTCTGGTATGAATAATACTATTATATCCCGGTTTGCTGATATTAAGTGAGACCACGCCGCTTAGCGGAACGGGTTTCCCCTCATTAATATCCTTTTATAAATATATCTTTTGCAAATCTAAATCCTGCAATCAAACCGATTATAACAATAATAGCAATAACATACATGCATATAAATCAGGTAATCAATAGACTGTCTGTCCAAACAATATAGTTTTATCAGGATAACTATTAATCATTGGCTAACTCGGGCCTACCAGACATAATCAATGATCCAAATTATGTTAGACACAATACTGGAGGATCTGTCCTTAACTTACTTTTCCAAGGGCCAACTGATCCTAATGGTTTTGCGGGCTCACCAATAACCTACCTCTACTCTATGTATTCCTTTCTGTGTGTGACATCATTTTAGTCTTACCTATGACAAAGCCCTACACACTAGAACTCTGGACTTATATTAGCTAGGAGCATGTAGCTAAAGTATAGGGCACGACCCTACACCGGTCTCATTTGGTCTTCTAATCTCTGAGTCATTTACTTAGGGTTAACAACCCCATCCAATTTCCTTGAAAACATCTCTTTCAAAATGACCTAACCATTTTAAATCATACTTGAACAAGGAAAATATGCTCTTTGCTTTACTCAAAATTCTCATGCCATGATATATGTTTTACACAAAACAATGTTGATGAAATCTAATCAATGGGATAATCTATCCCTTCAAAATAAGTTAAAGCCACTTTTAAACTTAGAAAATTTTAGGCCATGAAGCCAAAGCAATACTTTCGAAACCCTTGTTTAAAACATTAAACAATCCCTTTCAAAATAATTGAAAGCATCCCTTTCGAAATCATTATATAAAACCTTAGACATCCCCTTTTGAAACCATTTAAACTTGTCTTTCGAAAGCACTGGAAACCTTCCTTCTAAAACACTTAAAATAAACCTTTCGGAACACTTAAAGTATACCTTACGAATGCTTTGGGGACTTCCCCTTCGAAACACTTATAACATACCTTTTGAAAGCACTGGGTTCAAGTAAGGGTTTGTGGAAACCACCCTTCGACACCATTTAAAATTATACCTTTCGAAACCATTGGGTTAAACCTTTAATATAACTAAAGGGTCATAAAGAACAGAGGCGAAAGCATTACTTTCAAAAGTATTAATCCCAAGTAAAAGAAAGAGGATTGTTTTTAAACTCAACTTTTCGAAACCTTTGCCTTCGAAACTATTGATTAAAAGCTACTAAATGGAAGCCTTTTGAAATTATTAGGAAGGTGGCTTCAAAGTAAAAAGGCGAAAGCATCCTTTCAAATACGTTGTTTTAAGGCTATAAAGAAAAGCGGCCTTAACTAATTCGAAAGGTATGAATGCGGCAACATGGGTATCAAATAGGTTCAAAAGCGGCTATTATTTCAAAAGCTTCTTCTTAAAACAAAAGTAAGCTGCAACTTCATTGAAAGCTCCTTTTTAAAAACAAAGGCAAGTGCCAACTTGTTCGAAAACCTCTTTTTAACAAAGGTAAGTTGATTGATTCGAAAGCTAATTAGAGTGGCTTCAACCCCTTCAGAAGCATCCCTTCTACACCATCATTCCTTCCGCCTTTCCATAATACACTACATACCAATTGCTTGGTATCATGTGCATTGGTTTCAAATAGACGCGAAAGGTCTAACTGGGCATGTTGATGAAAGCAAACTAAGGAAGTGGCGAAGTTGTAATTCGAAACAAAACTTGTTTATCGCCTTTCAAAGTAATTCTTTTTTATCTAACTTTCCCAATTTGTCAAAATATGATTGGTTGCCCGCTCTTTATCAAAATTCTTTTCTAAAAGGATGCCGAATTCAATAATTAATAATTGAAATCATTTTAACAAATAAGTCATTCCCTTCAACAAAACATTTAAAACATTTTAGTCATCCAACTTAAATAATTTTATAACCATAGTAAAATACTTAGGAAAATTCCCCAAAAATCACAATAATTCACTTTTAATATGTGTTCTAACTTATATAAATTTCAGCCCCGAAATCATTATATAATTTCCTTAAATAATTTAAACCCAATATTAACTATTTTCTCTCATAGAAAATTCATAATAAATCCATAATTACTTATAAAATTATGAAACTTGAAACACACTTCTAAAATAACGTTTTTGATCATATCTCAAAAACACAACTCATTTCGATGTCATTTAATATGTTTTCTAATTTAAACATATCATAAATCCATATTAAGTCATCAACTAGCATATATATCCTTTTAAACAAACATAACATGGCATATTATTTTCAAAATAATTCAGATCAAACATTGAAACTGAGATCATTATCAAAAGTGAGATGTAAATCAAATTATTCACCTTAGCTTGGTGTTCAAAAGGTTGAGATTGGACCTTTGATTAATTTTCTTCAGCTTTCTACTTGAATCCTAGCTTTTCTTCTTCTTAAATCTCTTTAATGGTGGCCGGCCGAGTTTTTTTAGGGTTTTAGTTTTTTTTGTGAATGTTAAAATGAATAAGGAAGGAAGGATAGAAGGGTTTAGGGTATAAGTAAGGGCTATTCCTATTTTACCCATACCATATTCCTCCTACTTATGTATTTTTATTCGCTTTAGCTAATACATTCATTAAGGCACGACTCCTTCTAATTTAACAAACCTCAATCCCTTAACTTTCCATATTATTTTATTTAATTTACCCAATTAAATATTCTAAATAATTTTTGTCAAATTTAGGGCCATTACAGACTCCTCTCCTTAAAGAATTTCGTCCTCGAAATTACGATAAGGTACTCACAACAATCAAAAATAAAGGTAAAACATACCATGAAATAAGTCGGGAGAAGTGTTTCTAATCCTGCTCTCATTTTTCCAAGTACAATCTCTCTCGTCGTCACTTCACTGGACTTTGACTAAGCGGACCATCTTGTTCCTTAGTCTCTTATCATCTCTCGCAACTATACAAAGTGGTATTCTAACTATAGTCATATCTAGTTCCACTACTAGATTATTTAACACGGTCGGTGTAATAATAGCCTTTGGATCTTGAATACACTTCCTTAGATGAGAAATATGGAAAATAATGTGGACTCCTACCAAACTATTCGGTAACTCTACTCTATACATAAGTCTCCTGATCCTTTCTTTAATAGGAAATAGTCCAACGAATCTTGGTGCTAATTTTCTTGACTTTCTAAATCTGATTACACCTTTCATTGGTGAGACCTTCAGGAAAACATGATCTCCAACTGAGAACTCTATGTCTTTCCATCTTTTACCAGCATAACTCTTCTTCCTAGACCGAGCTTCCTTCATCCTAACTCGAATTAACTTAATCTTTTCTACAGCTTCTTTAACCAAATCCGGACCAAGAATTAACCTATCCTCGGTCTCTAACCAACAAAGGGGAGATTTGCATGGTCTTCCATACAAAGCTTCATACAGTGCTATCCCTATACTAGTCTAATAACTATTGTTATATGAAAATTCGACTAAGTGTAGATGGTCTTCCCAGGATCCTTCGAAATCTAGCACGCAAGCTCTAAACAAATCCTCCACGACTCTGTTAACTCTCTCTGTTTGCCAATCTATCTACGGATGGTAAGCGGCACACATCTTGAGCTTGGTACCTAAAGTCTCATGTAGACTCCTCCAGAACTCACTAGTGAATATGGAATCTCTGTCACTTGCTATACTACTAGGAATTCCATGCAGTCCAACTTTATTCCTCATGTATAACTTAGCTAAATCTAGTGCTATACTGGTCTACTTAACGGGTATAAAGTGTGCACTCTTAGTCAATCTGTCCACTATAACCCATATACTCTTATTTCCTCTATTCGACCTTGGCAACCCAGCTATGAAATCCACTGAGATAAAATCCCATTTCCAGACTGGAACTTCTAAAGGCTGAAGTAACCCACTCTATTTCTGATGTTCAGCTTTTACCTGTTGACAGTTTAAACACTGCCACACCCATATGCCTACATCTCTCTTCATACCTTCCCAGAAGAAACTCCTTTTCATATCCTGATACATCTTAGTTCCTCCTAAATGAATGATGAACTTCGAACGATAGAATTCCCTAAGAATTTCCTTCCTAATGTTTCACACATTCGAAATGCATAAACGCCCCTTCTATCTCAACCACCCATTCTGGTCAAGACTGAAATCTTTCAGGTCATCGCTCTCTGTTCCATTCCTTAACTTTTTGATCCATTCAGCTAATAAAGGGTTTTCTCCCTGCTTAGAAGCAATATTTTCGATCATCGTCGGTCGAACTTCCAAACATGATAACATGGTGGTTCCTCGACTAGAACTAGTCTCAGATCTCCATTGTACTTCGCATGTACTAAATGCTTCTAACTCCTTCCACTCAACTATCATTGCCAATACTGCATTTTGATATTTTCTGCTAAGTGCATTTGCAACCTTATTGCATTTTACAGGTGTGTACTCAATACCAAAGTCATAAGCGGCTAAAAACTCTAACCAGCTCTGCTGTCTCATATTCAACTCCTTCTAAGAGAATAATTATCATAGTGACTTATGATCCATATACAACTCGAATCAGTCTCCCAAAAGGTAATGTCTATGCACCTTCAATGTGAAAATCACTGCAGCTAATTCTAAATCATGAGTTGGATATCTAACTTCATGCGATCTAAGCCGTCGGCAATCACTTTACTCCTCTACATTAACATAGCTCCAAATCACGTTCTACATGCATCCGTGTACACCACTAAGTCCCGATTCCCCTCTGGAACAACTAACACAGGTGCATTTTTCAATAAGTGTTTCAGTTTCTGGAATGCCTCACTTATCATTCTAGATAAACTTCACATCTTTCCAAGTTTTCTTAGTCATCGGTGCTGCTATCCGCGAAAAACCCTAAATGAATCTCTGATAATAACCAACTAATCCAAGAAAACTCTTTATCTCAGTTACTGTCTCGGGTCTCTTCTAACTATTTGTTGCCTCGATCTTAGCTGGATCTACTGACAACCCTTTCTCTTAAACTATATGACCAAGAAAATTTACTTCCTTTTTCCAAAAGTGACAATTCGCAAACTTCACTTTAGCGGATGCTGCCGCAGCGTCATAAGCACCATTCTAAGATGAACTTCATGCTCTTTTTCACCGTTAAAGTATGTCCAAATAACATCTATGAATACTAACACGAATCTGTCCAGATGTTCTTGGAAGATCTCATTCCTCAAGTTCGCGAAAAAGTTGGCGCATTAGTTAGTACGAACGATATCACTAACCATTCGTATGATCCATATCTGGTCCTAAACGTCGTCAAAGGAATACTATCACCTCCTACTCTAAGTTGGTGGAATCCTATTGCAAAATCTAACTGGGAAAATACTTTGGCTCCACTCAACTGATCGAACAAATTGTCAATCCTAGGTAACAGATATCGGTTCTTTATCATCTTCTAATTCAGCTTACGATAATCGATACACAACCTCAACGATCGGTCTGATTTCTTTGCAAGCACTACAGCTGCTCCCCAAGGCGAACTTCTTGGTCCGATAAAATTCTTACCATCTAAATCCACCAACTTCATCTTTAACTCCTTCATCTTGGTAGGTGTCATTCTACTTGGCGGTCCACTCACCAGTTCAGCTCCTAGTACCAAATCTATTCGAAACTCAATGGCTCATTTCGGCGGTAGTCCTATCTGAGCTCAAAGACATCTGTGAATTCTCTAATAACGAAAACTCGGTTTAACGCATCTTCTGCCTCCATAACACCTAACAAAAGCGCTAACCTCAAAACTAGGGTTTTCTACGGAGTATATAATCCGATCACTACAACTAAGGGGTCTAAGTGGTATTTTCCTATCATGGCAAAATATCCAAGCATCGTATTTACTTAACTAATCCATACCAAAAATAATTCCGAAATCTATGAAATCAAATACATGCAAACTACAAGCGAATACATGACCTTACAATTCAAACTCTAAGTGGTCACCTCTCATCCCAAAAATGGCATACCTCCTATCAGATTCGCAGCCCTTAAGGAAGCAACTAGGTATGAGAGTTCTCGGTGAAGCTTATCTACCAAACAATAAGATATAAAAGAATGTGATGCACCAGTATCAAATAGAAATCTAACTGACACACCATGAATCAAAATCATACCTCCCAACACAACTTTACCTTTCTCCTCTGCTGTTGGTCTTGAGGTAGCTGGTTCCAATGCAAACACTTTGCCCTTTCTATCCTTGGCTGGTTCCTTGCACTGGTTCTTATAATGTCCAATCTGATCATAGTTGAAGCATTTGATATTCTTCTTCCCGGCCACCTTCTTTCAATCTCCTGAGCGACATTCATTAGCGAAATGCCATTTCTTATCACACTTGTAGCAGATAACTTCTGTCATTCCTTTCTTGGCAACTCCACTCTTCTGGGCTCCCATCTTATGGAAAAACTCTTTCTTCTGGTTCTGCCGACCTTTAGTTTCCACTACTTTATTGTTAAAGAAAGCGAACATCTCCTCATTCCTCAAAGCCGTCTCAACAACCACCTCGCACGGATCCCTATATATGGCAAAGTTGCTTTAGCAAGCTTGGGTTTCATTCCGCGGATGAACCTCTCATTTCTTTTGATAACTGTATCAACCGTAGCATATCCTAACTCGATAGCTCCTCAAATCATTATCAAAATTCTTTTCTAAAAGGCTACCGAATTCAATAATTAATAATTGAAATCATTTTAACAAATAAGTCATTCCCTTCAACAAAATATTTAAAATAGTTAAGTCGTCCAACTTAAATAATTTTATAACTATAGTAAAATACTTAGGAAAATTCCCCAAAAATCACAATAATTCGCTCTTAATATGTTTTCTAACATATATAAATTTCAGACTTGAAATCATTATATAATTGCCTTAAATAATTTAAACCCAATATTAACTATTTTCTCTCATAGAAAATTCATAAGAAATCCACAATTACTTATAAAATTAAGAAACTTGAAACCCACTTCTAAAGTAATGTTTTTGATCATATCTTAAAATCGCAACTCATTTGGATGTCATTTAATAGGTTCTCCAATTTAAACGTATCATAAATCCTTATGAAATCATATAAATAATCAACTAGCATATATATCCATTTAAACAAACATAACATGGCATATTATTTGCAAAATAATTCGGATCAAACCTTGAAACCGAGATCATTATCAGAAGTATGATGTAAAGCAAATTATTCACCTTAGCTTGGTGTTCCCGAAGGTTGAGATTTGACCTTTGATTAATTTGCTTAAGCTTTCTACTTGAATCCTAGATTTTCTTCTTCTTAAATCTCTTTAATGGTGGCTGGCCGAGTTTTTTTAGGGTTTTAGTTTTTTTGTGAATGTTAAAATGAATAAGGAAGGAAGGATAAAAGGGTTTAGGGTATAAGTACAAGGGCTATTCCTATTTTACCCATACCATATTCCTCTTACTTATGTATTTTTATTCGCTTTGGCTAATACATTCATTAAGGCATGACTCCTTCTAAATTAACAAATCTCAATCCCTTAACATTCCATATTATTTTATTTAATTTACCCATTTAAATATTCTAAATAATGTTAGTAAAATTTAGGGCCATTACAGACTCCTATCGTTAAAGAATTTCGTCCTCAAAATTACGATAAGGTACTCACAACAATCAAACATAAAGGTAAAACATACCATGAAACAAGTTGGGAAAATTGTTTCTAATCCTGCTCTCGTTTTTCCAAGTACAGTCTCTCTCGTCATCACTCCACCGGACTTTGACTGAGCTGACCGTCTTGTTCCTTAGTCTCTTATTATCTCTCGCAACTATACGAAGTTCTTTTCTAACTACAGTCATATCCGAATCCACTACTAGATCATTTAACAAGGTCGGTGTAATAATATTCTTTGGATCTCGAATACACTTCCTTAGATGAGAAATATGGAAAACATTGTGGACTCCCGCCAAACTATTCGGTTACTCTACTTTATACGCGAGTCTACCGATCCTTTCTTTCATAGGAAATGGTCCAATGAATCTCGGTGCCAATTTTACTGCCTTTCCAAATCTAATTACACCTTTCATCGGTGACACCTTTATGAAAACATGATCTCCAACTGTGGCCGAGCTTCCTTCATCCTTGCTCGAATTAAATCAATCTTTTCCACAGCTTCTTTAACCAAATCCAGACCAAGAACTAACCTATCCTCGGTCTCTAACCAACAAACCATAGATTTGCATGATCTTCCATACAAAGCTTCAAACGGTGCCATCCATATACTAGTTTGATAACCATTGTTATACGAAAACTCAACTAAGTGTAGATGGTCTTCCCATGATCCTTCAAAATCTTGCATGCAAGTCCTTAATAAATCCTCTAAGACTTTGTTAACTCTCCCCATTTACCTATCTCTCTGTTCGTCGACGGAATGTCTATCGGTTTAGAAAACCGTCGAACGAATTTAAATTAAAATTTACTGCAAGCGCACGTCGTACACTTTGTAGTACGTGGCGAATACGGGTCGATCCGTAGGGAATTGATGAGATTTTAAAATTTCCTATTCAATCAAATTAGACCAAAGTGAAATGAGGTTGTTAACTACTAAAGCTAGAATTAAAACGTGATTTAAAAACTATTAAACTAAAGAACAATTTAGAGGCAAATCCACTCTAATATTTTTGTAAATCAACAAACATAGAATTTATGATCTCTAACTTTGATATTAAATGACATAAGTGTTGCATTTATCATAAGTATGGTTTGTTTATGTTATTAATTAACATAACTCAAACCATCAAACTATAATACAACAATTATACCACTTGTAATTCTCATGAAAATGAAGCCAAAGCAAAAGTTATTTTAAGTATGATCTATTTACTATTGTAGCTAGTAATATAGATCATCAAATTTCATTTTTACTTTCATTTCAAAATCAAAAATGGATTAGCAAATAATGATGCAACTTGTGTTTATGTTGAATAAGAATAGCTCATTTGCATAAGCAATATAAGCTATCAAACCCACTTGTATAAACTTGCATCAAAACTCACTTCATGAAGCATAAACCAAATGAGATCATAAATCATAAAATGTTGAAATTACATAATATTTGAGAGCTTCATTACCCCAAAATTGAAGGGTTTAGCTAGTCATTTGTGGCATTGAAGCAACACTTGTAAATTTCAACATGAAAGAGCAAAGAAATGAAAACTAAGAAAAAGAAGAAAGAGAGATTAACTAGTAACTAATTGCATAAAAATTAAAGCTACACTACTTGCATAAATGTAAATCTAAGCTATGAACATTGAAGGAAAAGAGAACATAGAAATAAACATTAACAATAAAACAAAGGAAAGCATGTAGAAAAGAGAGAAGAAAGAGGCTTGGAAGCCATTTTTATTTCATAGAACATTGAGCTTACAATTTGATCTCTTAATTTCCTAAGTAAAATGAAAGAGTAGATGATATGTTCATGTACATAAGAGGGCTATTTATACATGCATAAAACCCTAATTCTCTTTTTAGGGAGCTTCCCAAAATACCCTTGAGGTGGTGTAGCCTCCAAGTAATCATTAACATTCAATAATCCCCCACTTAATATGTACATGAAGCTTTAAGTCCTTTTAGCATGTGCTTAGCTTCTAATTGGAAGTTAGGTAAGTGGGTGGGGTCCTCCATGATCTTGAACTTTGAATTATTTCCTTCTTCTTACCTTTGTATTCATTTGTGCATGCATGTATCTTCATATAAGCCTCTTCCATATGCATCCAAATTCCTATAAAAATCATCAAAAATGTCCAAGTAAAAATTCTCAAATTTACACATGCACAAAAATGACCAATTTGCCCCTGAATGAAGATGAAAATATGATGATTTGAAAACTAATTGAATTTTGGTTTTAACATGTACACATGCCCAAATATGATGTTTATTTAAATAAAAAGAGATAAAATATGGATGTAAATATATGCACATTTACGTGCACATCAAATACCCCCACACTTATCTTTTTATTCGCCCTCGAATAAAGGAAAACTAAGATAAATCCGTTTTCGTAGGAAGCACGATTGCATTGAGCGTATGCAACAGGCCGTTAAACGTATGGGTGTCCCCAGTAGGACGAATGTTGTCTCGTGAGGGTTTTCAGCGGATATTACCCACAAAATCCAGATGCAAAGTGAAAATATTTACAAAATGCAAGATTTATTTACATTGGGATGAATGCAAGTTCTTGAAAATATTTACAAATGACGGATTTACTCTTAAATCGACACAAAGAAGTTAAATATAAGTCTTGGTCATTATCTTGAAAATTTAAGTCATTTACTCGTCAAAATTTCCAACAAAAATCAAGTCATCATAGGCAATAGTTTAACTCGTTGTTTCGGCTGATAACAAAGTGTAACTATGAAATAAATCCTTAGTTGATTATCAAAGTTTATTAAAGTGGTATTTTCATTTCTTTTCAATAACAAATAAAATCAAATAAGTAAAAATAGTGCTAGGATTTCAATTTCTTGTTCTCTCATTATTTGTAAGAAAAAAATTACACACCTAGCTCAGGTAAACTGAGGCCAGATATACCACCCATGCACTGCCTTTCGGGCTTATGGGAGGGGAGTATAGAGCATGGCGAGTGCACACACTTTCATGCATACACCTATCGACCGTAGGTGGTTTTTATTGAGTCTGTTCTTTTTTTTTCAAATTATTTTTTTACATGTGTTCCATACATGCATAACCGTGAGGACTTTTAAATGAGTATGAAAGCACATAATTAAAGATTCTAAGTAATTCACCCATGCATAACCGTGAGGACTTTTAAATGAGAGTGAATACTTTGGATGTTATTTTTTTTTAATATATATATTTTTAAGAGAGAGAGAGAGAGTTTTGCAAAATCATCTTAGCACCATTTAACTTAGAAGACAAAAATGTTATATCCTTTACTTTAAATTTACCACTCTTTAAACAAAGATTTTCAATTAGAACATACTTCATAATTTACATAGATGAACCTTCCTATATACTAGTTAAACCATTGTTACTTGTAATCAAACTTCATTTTTATTTTTGTTAAGACAAACAAATTTTTTTTTTTAAAAAAAATCTCAATATATTAACCAAAACTTATACTTATCCCATAGTGTTTCTTCAAAATAAATAAAAATGGTAAAAAGAAAATGTTTTTGAGATATAGGAGTTTTGAGATTTTTTTTTAAAGTAAGAAAATGAAAATTCAAAAATGCCATGAAAAACCCTGAAAACCTAAAAAAAATGAAAATGAGACTCCCCCCACACTTGATTTTGACTGTGTCCCATAGTCAATGCATGATATAATGAGTGTAACGGGAAAAATATGTACATATTTACAAAAGAGGGTTAACATTCTTACTAGACGTAGCTTGGCTCATGAAGGATCATGAGCTCCTCCTCTTGGTTATTTGACAATTTCAAGAAAGGTTTCAGACGATGACCATTGACTTTGAAAACCGATCCATCCCTGGGGTTTTCTATTTCTACGACACCATATGGAAAAACAGTTCGTACCATAAATGGTCCGGTCCATCTCGATTTAAGTTTCCCAGGGAATAAATGAAGTTTTGAGTCATATAAAAGGACTTTCTGGTTAGGCAAAAACGTTTTCCTTAAGATTGACTTGTCATGAAAAACTTTGGTTCTTTCTTTGTAAATTTTATCGTTTTCATACGCGTCATTCCTAAGTTCTTCTAGTTCGTTGAGTTGTAGTTTTCGATTTTCGCCAGCTTTCTCAAGATCAAAGTTTAAGTTCTTAATTGCCCACAGCGCTTTGTGTTCGATTTCAACTGGTAAATGGCAAGCTTTACCGTAAACTAAACGAAATGGGGACATCCCGAGGTTAGTTTTAAAAGCAGTACGGTAAGCCCAAAGCACGTCGGTCAATTTCTGAGACCAATCCTTTCGATTTTTATTGACAGTTTTCTCCAAGATTTGTTTTATTTGTCGATTTGAAACTTCAGCTTGGCCACATGTCTGAGGATATGATACGGAGTGGATAACTTGTGGGTTATCGAGTAATTTTTTATTAAAGTTTCAAAAGAACGGTTGCAAAAATGGGTCCCGTTATCACTAATTATTGTGCGAGGTGTGCCGAACCTCGAAAAGATGTTTTCTTTGAGAAATTTCACAACAATTTTATGGTCGTTGGTTTTACACGGAACAGCCTCGACCCATTTAGAGATGTAATCGACGGCGAGAAGGATATACAAGTTTCCAAAAGAATTGGGAAAAGGTCCCATAAAGTCGATACCCCAAACATCAAAGATTTCGATCGTAAGAATGGGGTTTAGAGGCATCATATCTCGTCGAGAAATTCGTCCAAGCATTTGACATCGATCGCAAGTTTTGCAGAATTCAAATGAGTCTTTGAAAAGAGAAGGCCAATAGAAACCACACTGAAGCACTTTTTCTGTAGTTTTTCGAGGACCGAAATGTCCACCACACGCTTGATCGTGGCAAAATGAGAGAACACTCCTAATCTCATTATCTGGAATGCAACGTCGGATGATTTGGTCGGGACAATATTTGAACAAGTATGGATCGTCCCAATAGAAATACTTCACTTGGGACATGAATTTGCATTTGTCCTGTTTGGACCACGATGAGGGAGTTTCTTTAGTGACTAAGTAGTTCACTATATCAACGTACCATGGATCGATAGAGATTTAAAGAAGTTGTTCATTGGGGAAGTTTTCATTGATCGGCAAAGAAGATGGTGCGTTCGGAAGACGAGACAAGTGATCGGCTATGACATTATCAGATCCTTTTTTGTCTTTGATTGTAAGGTCAAATTCTTGAAGTAAAAGGATCCAACGAATCAAACGGGATTTAGCATCCTTTTTAGAGAAGAGATATCGGAGCGCAGAGTGGTCCGTGTACACAGTAATGTGTGAACCTATCAAGTAAGGTCGAAACTTTTCAAGCGCAAAAACGACAGCTAGAAGCTCTTTTTCAGTTGTTGTGTAGTTGAGCTGAGCGTCGTTCAAAGTCATACTCGCGTAGTAAATGACATGAAGGATTTTGTTGATGCGTTGTCCTAAGACAGCACCAACCGCAAAGTTAGAAGCGTCACACATGATTTCAAAAGGAAGATCCCAATTGGGTGCGCAAATGATTGGAGCAGAAATAGTCCGTTTTTTAGACGTTCAAAAGAAGAGATACACTCGGAGTTGAAATTGAAAGAAACGTCTTTTCCGAGGAGAGACGTCAAAGGACGAGCGATTTTGCTAAAGTCTTTCACAAAGCGTCGATAAAAGCCAGCGTGTCCTAGAAATGATCGAATGTCCTTAACAGATTTGGGAATGGGTAGATTTGCAATGACATCAATTTTCGCTTTGTCTACCTCAATGCCTTTATTTGAGATGATATGTCCAAGGACAATGCCTTGTTTGACCATAAAGTGGCATTTTTCCCAATTCAAAGTCAAGTGTTTTTCTTTACATCGATTCAAAACCAACTCGAGATGATGTAAACATTGAGAAAAAGAATCGCCAAAGATTGAAAAATCGTCCATAAAGACTTCTAGAAAGCGCTCAATCATGTCAGAAAAGATTCCTACCATGCATCGTTGGAAAGTCGCAGGAGCGTTACAAAGTCCGAATGGCATACGTCGATAAGCGAAGGTACCGAATGGACACGTGAAAGTCGTTTTTTCCTGATCTTCGGGAGCAATTGGAATTTGGTTATAGCCGGAATAACCATCAAGGAAGCAGTAGAATTCGTGGCCGGCTAAACGTTCGAGCATTTGGTCTATAAATGGAAGAGGGAAATGATCCTTACGTGTTGCGGCATTTAGTTTTCGATAGTCAATGCAAACACGCCAACCCGTTTGAGTACGAGTTGGAATAAGTTTGTTAGCGTCGTTTTTTATGACGGTAAGTCCGGACTTTTTAGGCACGACATGAATTGGGCTAACCCATGGGCTATCGGAGATGGGGTATATGATACCGTTATCGAGGAGCTTAAGAATTTCTTCATGAACCGCATCTTTCATTTTTGGGTTAAGTCTCCGTTGTGCATCACGAGTGGGTTTGGCTTCGTCAATCAAATGAATACGATGTTGGACAATAGCAGGGCTAATTCCCTTAATATCGGTAATGGACCACCCAATTGCTTCTCTATTTTTTCAAAAGAATAGAGAGAAGAGAAACTTCTTGGTCAAGAGAAAGATTGTTAGAAATGATGACAGGACAAGTTTCGTTTTCACCTAAGTAAGCGTACTTAAGGTGATCAGGAAGTGGTTTGAGGTCCAACTTCGGGAGTTTTTCGATTGCAGAATTGGGTTGAGATTCGGATTCAACTTGAAGCGATTCAAAGGGAAGAGTGTATTCAATCTCGTTGGGAATTTCATAAAACAATTTTTCGTACTCGGCCTTGCGTTCATCGTTAAGATCAAGTGTCTCGTTTTCAAAGTTTTCACGAATGGCACTAACTTCCAATGCTTGGTCACAGGTTCATTTGATTGGCTTTCAAGATTGAAAATGTAAAGATCCAAAGTCATGTTTCCAAAAGAAATTTTCATCGATCCGTTACGACAATTGATTAAGGCATTTGAGGTGGCTAAAAATGGTCGGCCTAGAATCAATGGAATCTGACTTGCGGGATTTGTCACGGGTTGTGTTTCGAGAACAATAAAATCAACGGGGAATATGAATTGCCCTACTTGAATGAGCACGTCTTCGATTTCTCCCACGGGCTTCTTAATGGAACGATCGGCAAATTGAAGCGTTACTTTTGAGGGTTTGAGCTCACCTAAGCCTAATTGTTCGTACACGGAATATGGAATCAAGTTGACACTCGCGCCTAAGTCTATCAAACATTTGTTAATCGTCTTGTCACCAATTGTACATGAAATCGTAGGGCAGCCAGGATCTTTGTATTTTACGGGCATGGATTGGGACAAGACTTCACTCAAACTAGCGGCTAAGAAGACTTTTTTGGGCACTTGAGTGTGTCGCTTTTGGGTACACATGTCCTTAAAAAATTTCGCGTAAGTGGGGACTTGTTGCACGATGTCAAGAAGCGGAATGTTAACTTTGACTTGTTTAAAAATTTCCAACATCTTTTCCATTTGGTTCGAGTGTTTCTTTGGTCGAAGACGATGTGGAAATGAGACATGATACTCGGAAGGCGGGTCTACTCGAGTAGAAGAAGAAGAGTTTTGATTGGCATTCGATTCAACGTTTGGCTCCACGTTCTGTTCAGATTCATTCGTTGTTTTAGAAGTATCGAGAGAGGTTTCTGGTAAATCGTTTGGATTAACGACTTGATTATCGATTTGTTTCCCGGAACGAAGAGTTGTGATAGCATTCAATTGGGTGACGTTGCTATCTTGAACAACATGGGCTTGATTTGAATTTGCGTTTTGATTTCTGGGATTTGAAATGGGTTGGCTTGGGAATGTTCCTCGTTCACGTTCGCTCACAGACGTGGCTAATTGACTCATTTGCATTTCGAGTTTTGCAATTGATTGGTTCGTGTTTTGCATATATGAAGTCAATAAATTTTGCAAATTGTTGTTTGATTGAAGGCTTTGAGTAGTTGCTTTAGCCAACGTTTCAAGAGTTTTCTCAAGAGAAGTTAAACGTTTATCGTCTTGGGGAGGATGAGCCGAATTTGGTTGAAAATTTGATTGTTGCGGTTGATTATGAGATGGACCTGTAAAGTTTGGTTGAAAATTGTTGGGTTGAAAGGAAGGATTCGAAACATTATTCGGAAATGCTTGCAAATTGGGACGAATCGTATTCGTGTTGGGATTGTTTTGGTTCCACGCAAAATTGGGATGGTTTCTCCAACCAAGATTGTACGTTGGAGATAACGGGTCGTTTTTGGCTTTATTGAAAGCATTGATTTGTTCGACAGAATTGGGACACTAATCGGCTATATGATTAGGATCGTTGCATTTATAATACATCGGTTGGGAAGCTTGGTTCATTTGATTTGATGAGAAAACGTTATCGAATTTTTTAATCATTGCGTCGATCTTTGCTTCCAAAGCAACAGAAGATCCTATCGAGTTTGCACTCGATCGTGAGTAAATTGATTTTTTGTTCGATCGTTCCCATTGGGATGATTTTTCAGCAAGGTTTTCAAGAAATTGCCAAGCATCGTCATGATGTTGGGCAAGAAAGTTGCCTTGGCACATTGATTCGAGCATGGTACGTGAGCTATTTTCGAGTCCATCGTATAAAATTTGGCAAATCGTCCATTTTTCGAAATTATGGTGTGGACATTTTATCAAAAGCTCTTTGAATCTTTCAAAATATTTTCCGAATGGTTCTCCCTTGAATTGATGAAAGTTTACAATTTCGTTTCGGATTCTACTCGTTTTTTCCAAAGGGTAGAACTTTTTTAAGAAAGCTTTTACGAATTCTTCCCACGTTTTAATCGAGTTCGATGGTAAGCTGTACAACCATTTTTCAGCGTAATCCGTAAGAGCGAATGGGATTAATCGAAGTTTGATTCTATCATCAGAAAGTTGTTGAAGTTTAATGGTTGCACAAACTTGTTTGAATTTAGTCAAAAAGATGTATGGATCATCGTGCTAGAAATTGCCAAATTTTGGAAGAGTGTCAATATGGTTTGAGTGAATTTCGAAATGGTTACCCGTAGGGGCGGGTAACGTGGTGCAAGATGGAATAGAAACTCTATCGGGAAAGATTCTATCCATAAGAGTTCGAGGGGCATTCTCGTTCGCCATTTCGGGAGGATCCTCTATTCGAGTTAAACGATTAGTTGACGAGTCGCGAGTCCAACGGTTTGTTGTTGTGTCACGAGTCCAATTACACATGCACAAGTGAAAGTCGAGAAGAGAAAGAAGTTAGAATCGAGTTTAGTGAATGAAAGAAGATTTGAAAATCGAAGTGAAATTTATTTTCAAAAGAGAAGTTTGATTTTTGGTTTTTCAAACTTTTATAATTTTTTTGTTTTTTGTTTTTTTTCAAATTTTTGTTTTTTTTGTGGAATTACAAACTAAGTTAAGAAAAAATTTCAATTTTTTTTTTGGATTTTGGATTTATGTTTTTTTGTTTTTTGTTTTTTTATATATGCATGAACTAATGCAACTAAATGAATGCAAAGGACTTAATTACAGTTTTCTGTCCTTAGTAGCTCCTAACCCAAAATTGTATAACCACACTTTGTCTTAAATCAACAAAAATATTTCTCAGCCAGGTAACGGACAGGGGTTATCGGTGCACCACGAATCACCGTAGCAATGCAGCCGAAGGTTTAAGTACCTTCAGAGGAACAACCAGTATAATATTTACGTATCACCATAATTTTTATAACTGGTTATTACTCTGCCGTAGCCTAGACACCAAGAAATAAAATCGTTCAAATAAAACAATTGTGAAGATACAATTAAGCCCTAGATGAGCTCGTGACACCCTTAAGTCGAATGTGTAACCTTTATTATTAGTCAAATTCTACGATGAAATGCGTTTGTGGGCTAAGGAAAGGGTGATGAAATCCCTCACCTTATGTGAATTGGGGTATTGCCCTTAGAAAAGAAAATAAGATAAGATGGATGCAAAACAAAAATTAAACGTGAATTTACAATGCAACTAAAATGAAGTTTGTTTTTGAATTTTGAATTTTGAATTTTTTTTTGTATATATATATATATATATATATATATGCAAATGCAAGCAACCAATAATGCACTAGAGATGAAAGCACAATACCATAGCGTGCATATTATTAGCAATTTTTTTTTCTTTAAGCGGCAATTTTTTTTAAGCAAGGCAAAGCAGTTTATTTGGGCAAGCAGTTATTGCTTTTAATCTGCTTTGGCAACCTGAAATGAAAAACAAGATATATTCAACAATTATTATTATTATTATTTTTGTAGTATGTTTATCAAAGATGAAAAACAAAATAAGCGAAAAAAACAAAACAATTGAAAACTAAAACAAGCGAGAACAAAAATAAAAATAAAAATGAAAATTAATCAAAGTTGCTTTTTTTTCGGGTTTTTTTTTAAAAAAAAATTTTTAACAATATATTTTTAATATGAAAGAAGTAGCTAAAACAAAGGAAAATGAAATCAAAGCAAAACAAAATCAAAGAACCTTTTTTTTTAAATAGCAGAAAAGGACTGGTAAACGAAAACTTAAAACAATGGAAAAAAAACTAAACTAAACAAATTGGAACAACAAAGAAAAACCAAAACAAACCCTTTTTTTATTTTATAACAAAGCAAACTAAACAATTAAAAATATATTAATTTTATTCAAGCCTATAAAATTTTGTTCGAGCGTATAACCCGACCCAAAAAGAAACCAAAATTCGACCCATGCTCATCTCTGATACCAGAAAACCAAAATTCAATCTTCAATTATCTTATGATAAACCAACTTCTCAAATCATCAACATCCAAGCCTACAAAATTTGACTCCAATTACCAATCAAAGAAACCAAACTACAGCAATTCTGAGAATGCTAAATCAAGTTGAAATTCACAAATCAAAATCTTCCTTTTTAAAAAAAATTGGAATCGGTTCGATCTCTGGGTGTTGCTGGTTGCGGTGAGGTGTTCGAATGGGTTGGAATTTCGATCGAGTACTGCAGACAATTGTTCTGGTGGTTGCGAATTTAGGCGATTTGGGTAATGACTTGCGGAGGTGGTTCGTTTGTAGGCGGCGAAGTGGATAATTTGAGGTGCTGGTGGTTTTGGATTTCGGTGGTGGTCGGAAATGATTATGGTCACGTGGGAATCAGTGACTGATTGTTGTGCAATAGATGGATGGTTGTGCTATAACAGGTAGGTGCGATTGGAGGTGGCGATTTGCAGGTTGCTCAGTGTGTATTTGTATGTTTCAGTTGCCAAAACATGTTTGGATTTGATGTAGCTGCTGTATATGGTGGTATGTATCAGAGTGTATGGGAGAAGTAGATGGTGTTGCTATATGAAGAGGCTGCGGGGTTTGTGGTGAAGTGGAAATATGTTGGAACTATGAAATATGTTTGTGGTAAAGTTTAAGAGGTGATGTTGAATTTTGGGTATGGCCAGAGGTAGGTAATGTTTGTACTTGTTGTAGTGAGAAGTGGAGATGGAATTGCAATGTTATGACGGTGGTCAGGGTGCAGTCAAGTGGTATGGCAGTGAAATGTTTTGGTTGTTGATAGAGGTTGAGTAGAAAGAGGATGTGGAAATAATGGTTTCATATGAAGTTTTGACAGTAGGTTGGTAGTGTGGTGGTTGAGTGGAGAGAAGGAGCAGTTGACAATGAATGTTACTGTTTACAGAGACTGGTGAGTGAAGGCAAGTAGAAGGTTGTGATAGTAGAAATATGACTGTTGATGGTTATGTATGTTGAGTAGTTTATGTGGTGAGGCAGAAGCAAGAGGATGTGACAGAGTGGGTTAGTTATGAAGGGGAAGTTGAAAGTGAAGAATTTGTTGAGGAAGATGGTCAGGCAGATGGCATCAGTTTGTAGTGTTGTAGTGGTATGTGAATTGATGGCGGCACTGTGGTTTGGAAATGCAATAGTGAAGTGTTTTTGTTGGAGGATGTTGGGTGAACTGCGGCAGTGTTTGGGTGGATGGTTTGACACAGTGGCAGGGGAAGAAAACAGAGAACATGCAGAAAAGAAGTGCAAACAAAAAGCTATTAACAGTGAAACACAAATGTAAACAGCAAGCAAGATGAATAAAAACTGAAGCATAATAATATCCAACAAAAGGAAAGAAACGCACACAAATGCAGTTTTAAACTAAAAACAGAAAACTAAAATGTGAAATGCACTGACTTTTTTTTAAGAAATAGCAATGCAAAATGGAATGAAATAGACACGCACAAATGAACAAAACAAGCTATGAATTTTTTCTCTGTTTTTTTATTAAAACAAATGCAAGCTAACACACACAACAAACACACAATAAAAGAAAATAAAAATAATTCGAAAAATAGAAAATAAAAAAAATCAAAACAAATTCTCCGGCAACGGCGCCAAAAACTTGTTCGTCGACGGAATGTCTATCGGTTTAGAAAACTGTCGAATGAATTTAAATTAAAATTTACCGCAAGCGCACGGCGTACACTTTGTAGTACGTGGCGAATACGGGTCGATCCGCAGGGAATTGATGAGATTTTAAAATTTCCTATTCAATCAAATTAGACCAAAGTGAAATGAGGTTGTTAACTACTAAAGCTAGAATTAAAACATGATTTAAAAACTATTAAACAAAAGAACAATTTAGAGGCAAATCCACTTTAATATTTTTGTAAATCAACAAACATAGAATTTATGATCTCTAACTTTGATATTAAATGACATAAGTGTTGCATTTATCATAAGTATGGTTTGTTTATGTTATTAATTAACATAACTCAAACCATCAAACTATAATACAACAATTATACCACTTGTAATTCTCATGAAAATGAAGCCAAAGCAAAAGTTATTTTAAGTATGATCTATTTACTATTGTAGCTAGTAATATAGATCATCAAATTTCATTTTTACTTTCATTTCAAAATCAAAAATGGATTAGCAAATGATGATGCAACTTGTGTTTATTTTGAATAAGAATAGCTCATTTGCATAAGCAATATAAGCTATCAAAACCACTTGTATAAACTTGCATCAAAACTCACTTCATGAAGCATAAACCAAATGAGATCATAAATCATAAAATGTTGAAATTACATAATATTTGAGAGCTTCATTACCCCTAAATTGAAGGGTTTAACTATTCATTTGTGGCATTGAAGCAACACTTGTAAATTTCAACATGAAAGAGCAAAGAAATGAAAACTAAGAAAAAGAAGAAAGAGAGATTAACTAGTAACTAATTGCATAAAAATTAAAGCTACACTACTTGCATAAATGTAAATCTAAGCTATGAACATTAAGGGAAAAGAGAACATAGAAATAAACATTAACAATAAAACAAAGGAAAACATGTAGAAAAGGGAGAAGAAAGAGGCTTGGAAGCCATTTTTATTTCATAGAACATTGAGCTTACAATTTGATCTCTTAATTTCCTAAGTAAAATGAAAGAGTAGATGATATGTTCATGTACATAAGAGGGCTATTTATACATGCATAAAACCCTAATTCTCTTTTTAGGGAGCTTCCCAAAATACCCTTGAGGTGGTGTAGCCTCCAAGTAATCATTAACATTCAATAATCCCCCACTTAATATGTACATGAAGCTTTAAGTCCTTTTAGCATGTGCTTAGCTTAAAATTGGAAGTTAGGTAAGTGGGTGGGGTCCTCCATGATCTTGAACTTTGAATTATTTCCTTCTTCCTACCTTTGTATTCATTTGTGCATGCATGTATCTTCATATAAGCCTCTTCCATATGCATCCAAATTCTTATAAAAATCATCAAAAATGTCCAAGTAAAAATTCTCAAATTTACACATGCACAAAAATGACCAATTTGCCCCTGAATAAAGATGAAAATATGATGATTTGAAAAATAATTGAATTTTGGTTTTAACATGTACACATGCCCAAATATGATGCTTATTTAAATAAAAAGAGATAAAATATGGATGTAAATATATGCACATTTGCGTGCACATCACTCTCTGCGAGTGGTAAGAGGTACTCATCTTGGTACCTAAAGTCTCCTATAGGCTCTTCCAGAACTCACTAGTAAATAAGGAATCTTTATCACTTACTATACTACTAGGAATTCCATGCAGTCTAACCATATTACTCATGAATAACTTAGCTAAATCTGGTGCTATCCTAATTAACTTAACGGGTATAAAGTGTGCACACTTAGTCAATCTGTCTACTATAACCCATATACTCTTATTTCCTCTATTCGACCTTGGCAACCCAGCTATGAAATCCATTGAGATAGAATCTTATTTTCAGACTGGAACTTCTTACTGCTGAAGTAACCCACTCGATTTCCGATGTTCATCTTTTACCTGTTGACAGTTTAAACACCGCCTCACCCATAAGCCTATATCTCTCTTCAAACCTTCCCAGAAGAAACTCCTTTTCATATCCTGATACATCTTAGTTCCTCCCGGATGAATGGTGAACTACATATGATGGCATTCCCTAAGAACTTCCGTCCTGATGTTTCCCACATTCATAATGCATAAATGCCCCTTCTTTCTCAACCACCCATTCTGGTCAAGGCTGAAATCTTTCAAATCATCGCTCTCTGTTCCATTCCTTAACTTCTGATCAGTTCAGCAAATAAAGGGTCTTCTCCCTACTTAGAGGCAATCCTTTCGATCATCATCGGTCGAACTTCAAAACATGATAACATGGCGGTTCCTCAACTAGAACTAGTCTTATGTCTCCATTGTACTTCGCATGTAGTCAATGCTTCTAACCCTTTGCACTCGGCTATCATTGCCAGTACTGCATTCTGATATTTTCTGCTAAGTGCATCTGCAACATTATTGCCTTTTCTCGGTGTATACTCAATACCAAAGTCATAAGCGGCTAAAAACTCTAACCACCTCTGTTGTCTTATATTCAACTCCTTCTAAGAGAATAAATATCTCAATGACTTATGGTCCGTATACAACTCGAATCATTCTCCCAAAAGGTAATGTCTTCATACCTTTAATGCGAAAATTACTATGGCTAATTCCAAATCATGAGTTGGATATCTAACTTCGTGCGGTATGAGCTATCGAGAAGCATAGGCAATCACTTTACCCCTCTACATTAACACAACTCCTAATCCTATTCAACATGCGTCCTTGTACACCACTAAGTCCTGATTTCCCTTTGGAACAACTAACACGGGTGCATTAGTCAATAAGTGTTTCAGTTTTTGGAATGCCTCCTTACACTTATCAGTCCAGACAAACTTCACCTCTTTCCGAGTTAGCTTAGTCATCGGTGCCTCTATCCACAAAAAATCCTTAATGAATCTATGATAATAACCAGCTAATCCAAGAAAACTCTTTATCTCGGTCACTGTCTCGGGTCTCTTCCAATTATTCACTGCCTCGATCTTACTGACAACCCTTCTGAGACTACATGACCAAGAAAATTTACTTCCTTTTTCCAAAAGTGACATTTTGTAATCACCTTCAGCGATGCTGCCTCAGCATCGCAAGCACCACTCTAAGATGAACTTCATGCTCTCTTTGATCCTTAGAGTATATCAAAATTTCATCTATGAATACTAACACAAATTTTTCCAGATGTTGTCGGAAGGTCCCGTTGATCTAGTCCATGAAAGATGATGGCGCATTAGTTAGTCCGAACGACATCACTAACCATTCATATGATCCATATCTAGTCCTAAACGCCATAAAAGGAATACTATCATTTTCTACTCTATGCTGGTGGAATCCTATTGCCAAATACAACTGGGAAAATACTTTGGCTCCACTCAACTAATCGAACAAATCGTTAATCCTAGGTAACGAATATCAGTTCTATATTGTCTTATCATTAAGCTTACGATAATCGATACACAACCTCAACAATCCATCTGGTTCCTTTGCAAACGCTGTGGTTGCTCCTCAAGGCGAACTGCTTGGTCCGATAAAATTCTAACCTTAGAAATCCACCAACTGCACCTTTAACTCCTTCATCTCGGTAGGTGTCATTCTACTTGGCGGTCTACTCACCGGTTCAGCTCCTGGTACCAAATCTATTCGAAACTCAATGGCTCGTTTTGACGGTGGTCCTATCACGGGCTCAAAGACATCTTCGAATTCTCTGATAATGAAAACTCGGTTTAACGCGTCTTCTGCCTCCATAACACCCAACAAAGCACTAACTTTAAAACTAGGGTTTTCTATGGAGTATATAATCCGATCACTACAACTAGGGGGTCTAAGTGATATTTTCCTATCATGGAAAAATATTTAGCACCGTATTTACTTAAATAATCCATACCCAAAATAATTCTGAACCCTACTGTTAACCCACATTTTGCCAAGGTAGTATACAGGTGGATTTAACCAAATAGACTTCACAATTATTAAGGCTGATGTATCCAAAGCGATGATTGTAGGGCCTAGAAATCAAGTACAGATAATAATATCAATTCGAAGTCAAATGGAATTGATAACTATGCTAGCAGAATGTTCGAAGCATGGAATATTGCTCAATATATAAGAGGGATCGGCGTAGATTGGCTCCAATAATAGGGATCGGCATATTTCAGAATACAAAGGCATTCTTGTGGAAAACAATCAATATCTCATGACCTACAAGTCCAACGCATATGTAATTTTGTGAGCAAGATGTGAGGACACTAAGGATCCTACTCTAGGGATGGCATATCATTTGGATGAAGTAAGAGGGACCGGTACCTATCCCTCTTACGGGTCGGCTAAACCCAATTTCACAGCGAAGATCGATCAATATCTCAACATCTACACATTCAATTTACATGAAACTTGGAGGACAAGCTAATTAGAACATGTGGAACACCCTATTGGGATCGCATGGCATTTGGAGTAAGTTGGAGGGATCGGTACCTATCCCTCCATAGGGATCGTCTACAATCAGCCTTCACAACATATTACAACAAAGATTGATCAATAACTCAAGTTCTACTAGTCCAATTGGCATGAAACTTGAAGGCCAAGTAAAATACAACATGAAGAAGCTCCTCTAGGGATCACATGGTATTTGGAGCAAGTTGGTGGGATCGGTACCTATCCCTCCATAGGGATCAGCAGAAATCAGAACTCAAGTAATACTATTTTACGGAAAACGCGATATCTCACAAACCGTAAGTCGAAATGACATGAAATTTAGAGGGCAAGTAGCTCACATCATGGAGAATGTAACATCCCCTTACTTGGAGGCACAAAACTAATGGCTACAGATGCTATAGTCATCCATAGTTATTAATCCTCGATGATCAAATACGGTGGTGTTAGATACATTGATACACAAAAACACATGAATATGGAAAAAAATTAAAACATCAAACAAGATTACATTCCATTTCAAAACATTTCCAATTCATTACATATTCCCATAATCATTAACCATGTTCAAGAAAATATATTTATTACAACATACGCCAAGAGCGACATATGAAGATGCCCCCTTAGATGATCGGAGTATATATAGGCAATTTAACAACTTTTCCATTACAAACAGCACAGCAAAATCAAAATAAAAGAGAACTCTAGATAGCTATCATGCCTCCTGCACGTCTCTGGAATCTTTATTCGTCTAATGAGGTGCCTAAAAATCTCAACTCCCAAACTACTCAAAATCAATTGAGTATCCGAGAGTTTAAGGGGAAAACATAAACTTCGAGTCAGCCATAAAGCCTGGTATGAATAACAATCTACCATCTCAAACCATTTAGATATCTAGTGAGACCACGCCGCTTAACGGAACGGTTTTTCCCCTCACCGGTATCTAAAAACCTTTATAAAACCATATACTGTGCTCCTGCATCCACCATCGTTAAAACAATTCAAAACAATATGATATGATGATATGCAAAACAAATGAATCAATTCTGGATTACCCATCCCCATTCACGTTTGACTTTCTGTCATAGTTATAGTTTTTAGGGTTACTATTAACCTAATTATTTTCATGGGCTGACTAATAACCGGTAAAATGATTATCGACTCCTTGTCCAGTTATATAGTTTTCATGGGATCACTAAGAACATATTGGTCACTCCAATATCTTTACTCTTATCCTAGTTTTCATGGGCTGACTAGGAACCTATTGGTAACTCCAATATATTTTCTTCTTGTCCTAGTTTTCATGAGTTGATAGGAACCTATTGGCTTCTGTCAATATCTTGATCCAGATATAGTTTTCATGGGTTCACTATAAACCTATTGGCCCCTGCCAATATCAAATCATAGTTTTCATGGGCTAACTATGAACATGTCTTTCTGACATCTTCATTTATACATAGTTTTCATGGGCTTACTATGAACCTATTGGCCCCTGCCAATATCTTTTCTTATACACAGTTTTCATGGGTTTACTGTGAACCTATTAGCCCTTGCCAATATCTTCCTTTAATATTTTAGCATCCTATATTCTGGTCTTCCTGACCTCCTGGATGCAATTCTACTCATTCAGAAATTAACTTAATTTATATTCACTACTGGGTCAACCTAGCTGGTTATTCTGCCCTTCCCCAAGTTACAGTTATGCATTACAATGTGAATATAAACATATATGAAGAAGCAGACACAATAACTGGGTTAATCCCTTTAAGCTTTTAATCAAAGTAAAATTCTTCAAAAACTCCTTTTCAAAACACTTTATTTATTTATGCCATGGTTTTCTTTCAAAATGAGATTGGGTTATTTGTTTTGAAAAACTAAGGCTTTCGAAACCTTCAAACCTTGCTTTCGACCTCACTGGATAACCTCCTTCGAAAGCATACAAATCCCTTTTCAAAACATTTGGCCTCTGCCTTTCGAAACACTTTAAAACCTCTCTTTCGAAGCCTTTCAAATGCAGTAAAGTATTACTTATTTACTTTTAGAAGAATAGCTTCGAAACCAATAAAAGTACCCCTTTCGAAACCTTTAGAATTATCCCCCTTCAAAACCATTTGAAAGTTCCCCTTTCAAAACCATTGGGTTTATATTTAAAAATATCATTTGGGTCAAAGTGAATCTAAATGAAAGTATCACTTTCGAAACCATTCTTTATCACATAAAAGTATTAGCGAAAACTTGATGGCGTCGGCACCATCCCTTTCGAAAGCTTCAAAACACATAAGTAAAACATTGAAGGTTAGCATCGAAACCCCTCTTTCAAAGCCATTGCCTTTGAAACCCTTGGACCCTTTTGAAAGCATTTTGGAAGTGGCTTAGAACCTCTTTAAAGAAAACTAGCCTTCGAAGGCATTGATGACTTCAATATACTCGAAAGGAAAAAGAACGGTGGTAGGGCTTCGACTAGGTCGGAACCCCTACTTTCGAAAGCATTATTTTTATAAGTAAAGAAACCCATTCGAAAGCTTATTCTTTAAAACATAAGATAGAAACTCCTTCAAAAGCCTTTAGAAAAACCTCTTTCGAAAACATACGCTTCGACTCCTTCGAAGGCTTTAATAAAACAAACGCAGGCGCTTGACTTTTAAAACAAGTGAAAGGGTATCGACCCCATCGGATGCAATGCTTTCGACACCATGCCTTCCGCCTTTCCTTCAATCCACTACGTACCATCTAAGTGATACCTTATGTATTGGTTTCGGCTTAGTGGGGTTTCGACTTGATTAAAGGCGGAAGCTCTGAGTCGAAAGGTGCTTCTAAATAAAGGCGGAACACACTTTCCTGGGTAAACCTGATTTAATGCCAATTAAAGCAAACACTTTCTAACTAACCTGCCATATGTAAACTTATGATTGGTTTCCTTAACATTTCAAATTCTTTACCAAAATAACTGCCGCTTAATTCCAGATCTAAAACAAGGTTAATTTAACAAATAAGCCCTTCCATTAAGCAAAACCAATATTACAAATAAGTCCTTCTTCTAAAATAATTTAATTTCCATAGAAAATCACTTAGGAAAAATCCCCAAAAATTACATAAATTCACTTTAATCATGTTATCTAACGTATCAAAATTTTAGACCCAAATTCTCAATATAATTTCTGAAATAAATTTATAAACCCAATTATTCATATTTTCCTTTGAAAATTCATAGTAATCTTTCCATAGCTTGGAAAATTATCAAAATTAAAACCCAACTCCAAAATCATGTTTTACATAATATAAAAATTTTCCATGACATTTAAACATCAGTTTCAATCGGTTTTGCCCTAAAACCGCATATATTCTTACTTAAACATTCTTGTTTGATGGCTCGGTTTTCCAGGGGGCAAAGAGAGAGGAAAGGAAGGAAGCGGATGTGAATTATGACGTAGAAGGCAAAACTGCCGGACCAAATATTTGGTCTGGCATTCACTAAAATGCCGAACCAGACATTTGGTCCGGCATTTTCTGATATGCCGGACCAAATGTTTGGTCTGACACGACATGTCCAACACCAGACCAAACATTTGGTCCGGTACCCAAGTATGCCGAACCAAATATTTGGTCCAGCAAATAAGAGGCTCCAAAGCAGAACCACCAAACTAGACATAAAAGAGCAATCAAGCAAAGCAAGCTCCATAACCCAATTGTCGATCCAAACACTCTAACCCAGATGCTGATCCAGATTCAGAAAGTTACAATCTCAACCTTCACACTTCACAGCTCCACTCTATAAATACCAAAGCTCCTCAACAACAATGGGGAACGAATTTCTGAAAAAAGAGGGAAAACTCCGTTGAGACTTAACCACTCTAGCTGCTCCAAGTTTTTTCTCTTTCCAATCAAACTTGTACTTGTAATCAAATCAAATCAAGCATAATAAGATGGACAGTGAATGTAGGCACATTCTGGCCGAACCACTATAAAACTTTGTGTGATTTACTTCCTTTAACTACTTTCCAACTCTAAATTCGTGAACTGTTCTGTGACTGCAAAAATTATCTATTAACGTATCGGAACATTAAAAACTTCATATCAACCAATTTAAACGTGACATAGTCAAATTCGAACTTAGAGGTGTTTGTCCAATTTTTGTGCAAACATTTTTGGTGCTTTCACTGAGAACAGCGTAGAGAGCCTAACTCTTCTGTCCACTCTCCTTCCCAGCCTTAACACATCATTAGAACATGGCACCCTCTAGACGGAACACCGATAAGGGTAAGAACGCGGCCACGGCTAGTACCCTCAATCCCATCCAAGAAGATCAAGAAAACCCAGCTACGCATTCTCACCTCCTAGGCTCAGCTGTCACCTAAGAAGACTTAGATAGGGTTGTGAATGAGATGACTGACCTCTTCGCTGCCCAGCGAAGAGCTTTAGCGGACCAACTCATGACACACTTGAGAGGCATGGAGGAATCCACTCACAACACCGAATCTCAAGGTGAATCTCAATCTGGAGAGTCGCGTAGACGAAACAGATACCCTACCAATGAAGAATTCAACCAAGAAGATACGAGAACTCGAACCAATCTAGGACTCAGCCCGAAGCCGGTCTTTAAAGATAACCAAGAGCTGGGCCCAATCAAGGGGGCATCAGGTAAGGACCGGTTGTGATGGACCCTATCATGCCTCGAGCCAGCCATCACCACTCCAATCTCAACCAAGGTTCCAAACGCCAGCAACATCAAAGGGAAGCCCCCACTTCTCCCAGGGCTGCCCCAGAATCTGAGGAGAGGATGACACACCTCTTCAGGGAATATCTCATGCGCGAACAACTCGAAAGGGAGGTAGGAACAAGGGTGTCCAGCCTATTCACTAGGGATAGAAGCGACAACGACTCCTCAGGAATGGAAGATGCCCACCATCGATCCTACAAAGGCACATCCGACCCAATCATCCACTTACAGTGCTACACCCAACACATGCTTATGAATGGAGCAACAAAGGGCATGCTGTGTAAATGTTTCCTGCTATTCCTATCAGACTTAACAACCACATGGTTTTGTCGCCTGTCTCATGGTACTATTAGCTCTTGGGAAATGATGAAGGAAAGATTCATAAGTCAATTCCAAATCCATGTGGAATAGCCCAAGGACGCCTACTCCCTATCTGACGTAAAAAAAAGTAGGAGAACCACTACAGCAATACTTTACCCACTTTAAGGCAGTCGCGGCAGCAGTACAAGACACCGATGAAAGGCTTACACTGATGGTGTTGTGCGGAGGCGTTCACCCGGATTCGAAGCCCGCGAGAAGATTGACGAAGGAAAAGCCTCTAACTCTTCAGGATTTATTTCATAAAGCTAGAAAATACATAAGATTGGAAGACGTGGCGGCCCACCGACATAGCGAGCAACCCGCAAAGGCTTCTAGCGTCCAAGGAAAATGGGTGTCCCGCCCCAAGGGAAAGGGAATAAATAGAACAACGAAGAAGCAATAAGCGACGATACCGACCTGGACCAAGATTCGATTCATACACACCTCTGAATGACACCGAGGAGAACATTTACATAGCTACTAAACACTAGTTAAAATACAAACGCCCTCCGCACAAAAAAGAGTCAGAAGCTGCAATTAGGATAGGGAAATATTGCCGCTTCCATGAGTCTCATGGGCATAACACCGAAGAATGCCAGCATTTGTGGGATCTCATTGAGGAATATATCCAAAAAAAGAAACTAGAGCGATACGTGTAGAAAGGGCGCAACTCTCCCACTTCGACCCACGAAGGATCTGGGCAACCCCCGCAAGGGAAAATTAAGGAAGGTGCAGGTATGAGCCACGCCAACCAAGAAAAGATAATTGTCCACAGCATATCTGGAGGCCCGCATGTTGCCGACGGAAGTTGGGCCGAAATGGAGAGGTATGGAGAATCCTTGAAGGATAGAGAAGGATATGTTCACTCCATAACTGAAGGACGCATCGCAAAACGGAGAGAAAGAGTCGACATAACCTTCAACGATGAAGATTTGGTTGGAAAATAGTATCCGCACACCGACCTGATAGTTATCTCCGCCTGGATCAGCCCGGCGGAGGTGTTTCGCATTTTGGTTGATACAGGAAGCTCGATGAATATTTTATTCAAACGTGCATTCAATAAAATGAAATTGTCAATGAAAGATGTATCTCCGTGCCATAAGCCTTTACACGGATTCACTGGGGAAGCCACAATGCCACTTGGGCAACTAAACTTGTTTGTTGAGTTAGGAAGTCACCCCCGATCAATTGTCCGGAAGCAAACATTCGTGCTGGTGGACGGGCACTCGGCCTACAATGCATTCTTGGAAAGGCCCGCGTTGTTAGACTTTCAGATAGTATTAGCACCATGGTGTTAAAAGATGAAATTCCCAACTGATAACGGAATAGGTGAAGTAGAAGGGGACCAAGACGCAGCTTGTGATTGCTATGTGACTGAACTTCGCCAAAACAAGAAGAAGGAAAAAAGAGAAAGGCGTGGTGGTCGCCCTCTGCGCGAAAAATGCGGAAGCATAGCAATCAAAGAAGGTCCCTCCTTTCAAATATACTAGTGACCCATTCGACGAGTTGGACCCCATAGATAGAGAGGGGAAGGTCAACGCCGAGCATGTGGAGGCTATGCAACATGTGATGGTAGACGAATGCGACAAAACAAGGCTTTAAAGACAGGTTCTCAGTTGAACCAGAACCTCAAAGTCCAACTGATAGGATTCCTACGAGAGAACTTGGATATATTCGCATGGATCCATGAGGACATGGTGGGGATATCCCCAGAGATAGCTTGCCATTCCCTCAATATTGACCTAACTAGGAACCCGATCAAACAGATGAAAAGAAGCATGGGGATAGAGCGATCAACCGCTCTCAACGAAGAAGTGAAGAACATGCTCGCCAATGGCTTTATCCGTGAAGCCATTTACCTAGAATGTATCTCCAACTAGGTTATGGTGAAGAAGCCTAATGGAAAGTGGCGGACCTGCATTGACTTCTCCAACCTCAATGATGCCTGCCCCAAAGACTGTTTTCCTTTACCCCGAATCGACTGATTAGTGGACGGAACCGCAGGACATGAGTTGTTGTCATTCATGGACGCGTTTTCAGGATACAACTAGATTCCCATACATGTGCCGGATCAAGAACATACTAGCTTCATCACGGATCTAGGCCTGTATTGCTACAAGGTCATGCCCTTCGGGCTTAAGAACGTCGACGCTACCTATCAACGTCTAGCTAATAAGATGTTTGAGTAGCAAATTGGTCACTCCATGGAAGTCTATGTTGATGACATGCTCGTCAAATCAAGAAGAGCAGCAGATCATCTGAGCCACCTGGACAAGATGTTAGAAGCATTACGCAAATACCAAATGAAGCTGAATCCTTTGGAATGCTCTTTTGGGTGTCTTCTGGTAAATTTTTACGTCTTATTGTACATGCCAAAGGAATAGAGGTGAATCCTGAAAAGGTACAAGCTTTGAAAGAAGTCAAAATCCCGGCAACATGAAGGGAAATGCAGAGCCTAAATGGAAAGGTAGTGGCTCTTAGCAGGTTTATATCCAAAGCAACAGACAAGTGCGTCCCATTCTTCGAAGCCCTTAAGAAAGATAAAGGGAAGTTTGAATGTGTTTGCACAAAAAATGGACAAACACCTCCAAGTCGTATGATTTAATTGATTTTATTTTGTTCTTTGTGATTTGGGTGATTTATGCAAATATATGAAAAGCAGGGACTAAACTGTAAAAGACACGCAGATTTATAGTGGTTCAGCCAGAATGTGCCTACGTCCACTTTATATATTATTTCTCCTTTCTTGTTCAGATTACAAGTACAAAGCTTTGATACAAGTATATGAAAGTTGTTTGAAAGTTCTCTCTGTGCTTGAGCTCTCAAACTTCTCCCCCATTGTTGTACCCTCGCCCCTCTATTTATAGAGTGAGGCTGGGGGTAGGGGTCTTGGATGTATAAAGCTGCTAGCGGGCCTGGAATGATGTAATCTGGCCTGGCAATGTTGATTCGGTACTCCCTGGTTCGGTGATAGTTGTGAGGAGTGGTCCGGTGGTTCTGGTCCGGTAGCACCTGGGAGGTAGCTGGTTCGGTAGTATGGAGCTGGGCTGGTCCGGTAGGTCCTGGGAGGCAGCTGGTTCGGTAGTGTGGAGCTGGGTTGGTCCGGTATGTCCTAGGAGGCAGCTGGTTCGGTAGTGTGGAGCTGGGTTGGTCCGGTAGGTCCTGGGAGGTAGCTGGTCCGGTAGGCTTTAGGAATGAATTGGTTTGATCTTCCATGGCTATGAATTCGGTTCGGTAGTGGTGGAAACACACCCAACACTTGCCCCCCAAAGTGGGGCATATGCCAGATATGTCATGCTTTGTTTCAGTTTGGACGTTTCCATTCGGTCCTACGCGCCGAACAAGTTGGTTCGGTTATCTTTGTTTTGTCTATAAATGTGGGCTTCATGTCCCTCGTTATTCCCTACCAAGCGAGATAGCCGAATCAGATTTGTCGGATCATGCTTAACTACCGAATCAGGTGGTTGTCGAATTACTATCGTGTTTCGAACTACCGAACGAACTCGTGTAGTTCGAGTACCGAATGAAGACTTGTCTTAGCGAATGAACTCGGGGCGCTTCAAGCACCGAATGAACTCGAAGCCTTTGGACTACCGAATGAGCTTCGATGTCTTGGAATGACCGAATGAATTCGATGTCCTTGGTTAACCGAATGAATCTTCATGCTTAAATTACCGGTTGAGTTCGAATGCCGGACGAATCTAGAACCTTTTATGTCTCGAACTACAAATGAAACTCTAGATTGTACTCACTTACTTGTTTATATCTCTACATCCCTTGTTCTAACAATGTGCTTTTTCGTGTTGCAGATAATGTCTCACAAAGTGGAAACCCGATCAGAAAAGAAGAGATCTACGGACAGAAGAGAATCTCCCGTCGTGCCCCCAGTTCAGCCGAATCCAGAACGACATGGGCCCACCCCGAGATCGCTAGTGGACGGGTACGGTCCTCAAGAGCTTCTGAACTCACCTCCTGATTGCTTCCCTAGCTCCCTCAAAGACGAGCAGCTTGATGTCATTTCTCGCTCTTTCGGGATTGACAGGGCGCGTATGCTGTTGCCGGGGGAAGGAGTGATGCCATATAATCCCCCCGAAGGATATTTCGCTTACAGCAGGTATCACTGTATGTGTGGTGCCATCCCGCCTCTCAATGCCTGGATAGTCAGCTTTGTCACATATCTGAAGGTGGCTCCATTCCAGCTTCAGCCTAACTCCTACGCCATTCTGGTGAGCCTCTTTGTTATCTTCCAGAGGAGATACGGGCGTCCTCCTTCCAACCGGGAGATCCGGTATTTGTACAACCTGAGGGGCTATAAGAAGGGGTCTCCATACATTAGCTTGGAATCAGCCGTATCTTTCAAGCCGGTCCTGGACTTATACTCGAAGTTCAGCATGTTTAAGAAAGAATGGTTCTTTATCAAGGATGACTCTGTTTCCATCCGTCGCTTCACTTCCGGCTGTAAGTCTTAAGCTTATTTATAATTTCCGTTCTGACTGCAATACCTCTTCTTATGTGTTTTTGTTTCTTGCTAGCGACAGGTGGCTTTGCGGTCGTAGAGAGTGACCGCCTGGTTCAGATGGTTGCGGAAATAGAAGCCATCACGGGAAGGGATAGGTCGGCTTCTTATTTGATTAGGAACGCTACACTTCTAGGGCACAACCTGATCCTACCACACCAGTCTGTGGTCAAGCAGAGAGACACGGCGGAGGAGAGGGCTGCCAAAGCCACAGGAGGGGCCACGGCGAAGAGCAGCAAAAGGAGACCCTTCTCGCCGCATCCAGTCGCCGGGGGGAAGAAGCTCAGGAAGTCCGATGGACCCTCTCCCAACACACATCCGGATGTTCGGGAGGAGGAGAAAGGTGAGGACAAAGGAGGTAAGGCGGAGAGCGGAAGTGGTAGAGAAGGTGACGGCGACCGTCATGGTGATGATGGTGGCGAAGGACAGGGTGGTGATGGCACCAGGGCTTTGTCTTCCGGGCAAGTGGGCGAGATGCAAGAGTGGACGGATGACGCTTTCCGCCAAGCCTTCGAAGGTTTGGAGGGAACGGAAAAGTCCAAGAAAGCTGATAAAGTTGGGACTGGTGTCGATTTATCTTCTGGGAGCGCTTCTACTGAGGCAACTTCTGCGGTTCAAGGTGAATTTCCCTCTATTCTTTTTAATTCTCGAATGATGGCTCAATGCATACTAGTGACACTTGATTTTTACTCCAGGAGTGGGCAAAACGGCCAAGACCTCAGATCTTCGGCACAGGCTTGAACAATACAAACTCCTCAAAGCTTCCGCCAAGCCGAAGCCTTCTACTAACCGCCCTGGAGACGTAGTCGGCTATCGTCCTCTTCTGGAAGTTATTGAAGAAGATATACAGAAGAGGAAGAGGAGTCGATCTTCGTCTGAACCTCTTCTTGACCCCCTGGCCCCACTCCAGCCTATTCACGACACTACGGAGGAGGATACCGAGCTTATGCCTTCCCCCCATTCGTCTGAGAATCCAACCGTCATCCTGATAGATCATCCTGGCTTTGTACGCAATCCGTTTGCGGGTCATCCGGACCTGGACCCGGCATCTCATGACATCTCCTTTGATGAGGTTACTGGTGAGCATCTCCTCCCTCGTGATCCTATGGTACGGGTGCTTGACGAAGCTAAGTCCCTGGACCTTGATCTGCTTACTACCCGGGTCGTAACTCTTGGGGATGAGGCTAAGGCAAATATTGACCGGGTTGCTGAGGAGACCGGGAAATTGATGGGGAACCATGCTCGATTGGTCAATGCTGGGGAAGAGATAGGAAGCGCCAACATTTGGCTACGGTTGATGGTTTCCGACCAGGCTAAACAACTTGCCGACCAAGCCATCCAAATCTCCCAGCATGAGGCCGCATCTAGACAATTGAGGAAGACTATTGAAGAGGCCAGTAGGGCGGAGTTGCGGAGGATGGAGGCCGTCTGTAAGGAGCGGATTGATATGGCCATTACCACGGTGGATGAGGTTCGGCAAGCGGACCTTGAGCGGGTAGAGGAACTATCGGGGAGACTCGAGGCCGTGAAGCTTGCTCAGGTCAAGTCGAAGGAGGAGATGGAGGCGATGAGGAGGTCCCTTCAGGCTGACCGTTTACGGTATCGATCGGAGAGGGATGCTGTTGTTGCAAAGTTGCGGGCTTCTGAGGTCCGAATGAGGGAGTTTGAAGAGAACGAGGGGATGATGGAGGGGATGCTCCAGGATATGTACTTCCGTACTTGGAGGTAGGGTAACTTGTCCTGGATGGACGATTACCCCCGGGTCATGGCTAGGATCTATCTCAGGGCTCTAGAGGAGGCCAAGGCTGAGGCGGATAAGGAGGGCGGTGTGGCCTTCAGGATGGATGTGGTTACCGCCCAGTTTACCAAGGAGGAGAAGGTTATAGTGAAGGAGGGCATGCGGTTGCTTGCAGCTGAGGAGGCAGGTGTGCAAGTAGAGGATGATGATCAAGATGATCAAGGCGCAGATGCTGGTAAGTCTTCCTTTCTAGTCTTTCTGTTAACTTGGTTGCTTATCACTAATGAATTCTTTCTCTGACCGGACAGGTGGGCAACAGGACAAGGATAAGACTCCGACGCAGCCAGCTTCTTGATTAGACCTGGATATCTTTTTGTATACTTGACATTGTTGTAGATGTTAGTCTTAAAATAGTAACGTAACTCTTAGGTTGTAATTACTCTACTTGCAATAAACAACACTATTCATGACGTGTAATTCTTTAACATAAGCTGATTCTGTCGTCTTTTGAATGTTTTTGCTATTTTGACATGTTGTATGAGAAATATAGCTATGCATATTCTTGTAATTAAATTGTGTTTGACGTCAAGTTTATGTTTAAAACATAATTTCATGACTTGCAATGTTAGCGTGAGGTGTGGATAAATTATAGTCACGTGTTTACACATGAAAGAAGGAAATACCGCCCTTTATATTTTTCTTGTAGATGGGAGCTTTGAATGTCTTGTGTGACCGGGTATAGAATACGGTCCAGTATCTTGCTGTGAGTATCCGCTTCCATTAGCGAACGTCTCTTGTTCTATGTCCTGTACTTCAGGGATTGTTACAGAGGATAGGAGAAAAGTTTCTTAAATAAAATTGAAATATGTGAAATAGTAAAACTTCCAATCACGGAAGGCCTTCGATGTGCTTAAGTTCGTGGCAAACGGGCTTTGTAGTCACTTTCCCTAGCTGTGGGTCTTGGAGACATTTGTCACCCATCTTACGCCTCCGCGGGGAGTTAATTCTTTTTTACCATAGCCACACTTAAGACACATCGGAGCCGAGATCGCGCACAGTAACTACCCGGGCCATTATGGCCCATAATCGTGGGTATTATTCGATTTACTGTGGCCGGCTAGCGTGGGTGCCGATTGTCAACCGTGAACTGCCCCTGGCTGGCCACACCTTATGTTGGGGCTTATAGTCAGTTCACAGTTGCCGGCGAGCCGAACGCCGTAATGAGCTTCCTCGGCTATAGTCGGCCTTCTCGGTGGCTTATAATCGGCTCATTACAGTTGGCTTTAAAGGCCGTTGTGAGCAATGAGTTAAGCCGCAGCAGAGGGATGCCGGAACGAAAGTGTCTCATTGGCGAGGGCATAGATTCGCATAGTACCTGTTAGGTCTTGTCCAGGTGAAGTTGCGATGTGGAGTGCCTTGAATGGAAATGCTATATGCACAGGATTTCGTTCAACAGAAAAGGATAAAGTTAACAAGCAGCCAAGATATAAAGGAACAAGTAAAAAAAAAGACAAGGTTTTTTAAAGTGGTTCGGCACGAAAATGCCTACGTCCACTGATTCTCTTTGTTAATTCACTTCATATAGGCAGTACAAGCTAAGAAAAGTATCGACGGAGGTGTTGGATGTTCCATGCCCTCTGGAACACCTCTCCGTCCACTATTGACAAAATATAAGCTCCGTTGTGGAGATCTTTAAGAATTACATATGGTCCATCCCAGATTGGATCTAGTGCTCCGGGGCGAGGGAAGATTCGCTTGAGGACAAGATCCCCTTCTTGTAAGGTACGATGCTTGACTTTGGAGTTGTATTGTGCTGCCACTTTTTGCTTGTGGGTTGCTGCTTTGAGGACTGCATCATTTCTTCTCTCCTCAATTAGATCCAAAGACATGTGAAGGAGTTCTTCGTTCTCTTCTGGGTTATATTGGATCCTACGGTGGGAAGGCATGATGGTTTCAACTGGGAGCATAGCCTCCGATCCGTATGCCAAAGAGAAAGGAGTATGCCCTGTTGATGTTCTGAAGGATGTGCGATAGGCCCACAGGGCCGTAGGGAGTTCATCCACCCAAGCGCCCTTTGACTTTTCGAGTTTCTTTTTTATTAGAGTTTTCAGAATTTTGTTGACGGCTTCGACTTGTCCGTTTGCCTGGGGATACGCTACGGATGAGAAGCTTTTGAGAATTCCGTGCTCTTGGCACCAGTTGGCGAATTCCTCGCTGTCAAACTGAAGTCCATTGTCTGATATGATTTTGAATGGGACTCCATACCTGCACAGAACATTTTTGATCAAGAAGTTAATAACTTTTGCTGAAGATACTTTATTCAGGGGTTCTGCTTCCACCCATTTGGTGAAATAGTCGACTGCCACTATAGCATATTTGGCCCCGCCTCGGCCCATTGGTAGTTTGCCGATTAAGTCAATTCCCCATACTGCAAAGGGCCATGGGCTAGTCATTTGAGTAATCCCAGTTGTTGGTAGCCGTGGAATTTTAGCAAACCTTTGGCATCTGTCACATTTTCTGATGAAATCTAAGGCGTCCTTGCTTAAGGTGGGCCAGAAATATCCATATCGGAGTATCTTTTTTGCTAAAGTTTGCCCTCCGGTGTGATCTCCGCAGCTTCCTTGATGAATGTTGGATAAGATTTCCTTGGTTTCCCTTCCAGCAACACACCTTAATAGGGGTTAGAGAATCCACGCCGATAGAGGGTGTCCTCTTGTATTGTGTAGCGGGAAGCTTTCCTCAAGATTTTCTTGACTTTGTTACGCCCGTTGGGTAGTGTGCCACTTTGTAAGTAGTCTCGGATGGTAGTCATCCAAGTTTCTTCTTCGGTTGCGGATATCAGATTCACTTGCTCAAAACTTGGGGTTAGTTGCTTCGAGATGGCTACTGCTCCGGAAATATCGCCGTCTCTCACGCTTGCTTGCTTTGGAGATGAATCGGCTTAGGGCGGCCACTTTCCCATTCAGGCTTTGCATTTCCTTTCGAGTGGAAGGTATTTTGATATCTTTTAGAGCTCGGACTTGTTCAGGGTTTGCTTCAATCCCTCTGGCATGGACGATGAATCCCAAGAACTTTCCCGATGATACTCCGAAGGAGCATTTTAGAGGATTAAGTTTCATTCCATACTGGCGAAGTACTTGAAACATCTCGCCTTGGTGGTTTACGTGATCGTCGGCTTTCCTTGACTTTACCAGCATGTCATCCACATACACTTCCATAGTTTGTCCTATTAGCCCTGCAAACATCTTGTTGACGAGGCGCTGGTAGGTGGCTCCTGCGTTTTTAAGTCTGAAAGGCATTACCTTATAGCAGTACAAACCCCGGTCAGTGATGAAACTAGTGTGGTCTTGATCGGGAGTATGCATAGGAATTTGGTTATATCCTGAGTATGTGTCCATAAAGGATAAGAGTTCGTGCCCGGCTGTGCTGTCTACAAGTTGATCGATTCGGGGAAGTGGGAAGCAATCCTTCGGGCAGGCGTCATTCAAGTTGGAGAAGTCAATGCATGTTCGCCACTTCCCATTAGACTTCTTTACCAGCACTGGGTTGGCGATCCACTCTGGGTAGATGGTTTCTCGTATAAAGCCATTGGCAAGTAGATTCTTTACTTCTTCATCGAGGGCTGCTGATCGTTCTGCCCCCATACTTCTCTTTCTTTATTTTACGGGCACCTTGGTAGGATCAATGTTTAGTATGTGGCATGCTATGTCAGGGGAGATTCCGGTCATGTCAGCATGTGACCATGCGAATACATCCAAGTTGTGGCGGAGAAAGTCAATGAGTTGCTCCTTCAACTCAGCTTTTAGTTGGGACCCGATTTTCAATAGTCTACTCGAGTCATGTTTGTCTATAGATACAAATTCAATAGCCTCTGCAGGCTCGGCGGTGGCCTCCTCCTCTTTGTCCCTGGGGTCTAATTCATTGAAAGGGTCGCTGGTATATCGAAGAGGAGGGGCTTTCTTTAGTTGCTATGCTTCCAAACTTTTTGTGCAGAGGGCAACCTCTACACTTTTCCCTTTACCCTTCCTGTGGTTGTTGCGAAGTTCAGTCACATAGCAGTCTCGAGCAACGTCCTGGTCTCCTTCTACTTCCCCTACTCCATTGTCCGTTGGAAATTTCATCTTTAGGCACCATGGGGTTAGAACAATTTGGAAGTCAGACAAGGCTGGCCTTCCTAAGAAGGCGTTGTAGGCCGAGTGGTTTTCTATCAGCACAAATGTTTGTTTCCGTACAACGGAGCGGGGATGGCTTCCAATTTCAACAAAGATGTCCAGTTGCCCGAGGGGCATCTTCGCATCTCCAGTGAAACCGTGTAGTGGTTTATTGCAGGGAGATACATCCTTCATTGATAGTTTCATTTTGTCGAATGCATGTTTGAATAGGATATTTACTGAGCTTCCAGTGTCTACTAGAATTCGGAAAACTTCGGTTGGACCGAGCCGGGAAGAGATAACCATGGGATCCATGTGAGGGTATTGCCTTCCTTCTAGGTCACGCCTATCGAATGTGATGTCATCATTCTCTTTCCGCTTCGGGTGGCGCTCTTCTATGACAGAATTAACATAGTCTTCATTGTTTCTAAGCGACTTTCCATATCTTTCCATCTCTGCCCAGCTTCTGTCGACGATGTGCGGTCCTCCCGAGATGGTATGGACCACTATCTTCTCTTGACTAGAGCCGCTAGTGTTGCGATTTCCCCTGCCTATCTCTGGTGAGGGTAGCCTTGGGTTCTCATTGGTAGGAGCTGGAGCCCTGTTCTGACCTCTTACGTAGCGTTCCAGTCTTTTCCTTCTGATGTGTTCTTCAATCAAGTCCCGGAGATGATGGCATTCATTGGTATCATGCCCATGAGATTCGTGGAAGCGGCAGAACTTTCCAGACTTCTGTGCGTTATCTGATTCCCTCTTGTATGGTGGGCGTTTGTATCTAACTTCGTCTTGGGTGGCAAGGAAGATGTTTTCAATGGTCTCGTTCAAAGGAGTGTAAGTGTCGAATCTTGGCCCTGGCCGATATAGGTGCTTTTCTCCCTTCTTGCCCCCAGCGTTGTCTCTAGAATCATTTCTTCGAACGTCCTTCGCTGCAGCGGGCGTGTTGCCGTGAGCTGCCTTATTTTGTTGCCCTGACTGCCCCTCAGTACCAGCATCTTCAAGCCTCATATATTTCCCGGCTTCATGGAAGAAATCGGGTAAAGTAGCTGGTTTTTCTTTTGTCAACCTTCTAGCAAATTTAGTATCCGGATGCACACCACTACAGAGAGCCATTAGGATAAGCTTCTCATCGGCATCTTGGACTGCGGCCGCTGCGGCATTGAATCGGGTTAGGTATTGCTGCAGTTTCTCTCCAGGTTTCTGTTTGATACTGGATAAGGAATAAGCGTCCTTGGGTTGTTCCACATGAATGCGGAACTGACTGATAAACCTTTCTTTCAACATTTCCCACGAGCTGATGGATCCCTGGGGTAAATGACAGAACCAGGAGGTAGCTAGATCTACTAAGAATAGTGGAAAGCATTTGCACAATACTCCCTCTGTTGCCCCACTCATGAGCATATACTGTGTGTATCTCTGTAAGTGTACAACGAGGTCGGAGGTTCCTTTGTAAGGTTCCATTGGAATTTTCCATTCTCGGGGGGTGATAGCAAATTCGATATTGCGGGCGAAAGGGCTGGTTACCCTAGCGCCTATCCATCGATCTCTTTGATCCCGTTGGACGCACTCTCTGAACAAGCGTGCCATCCTTTCATCAGAATTTGGAGCAGATAGAAACGAGTTTGGTTCTGTTCTGTGGGATTGATTCCGTCCAGATGACCTGTAGGGATGGTAGCATCTATCATTCCTGATATTTTCCAATGGCTGTCTTTGGTCTTCTGGGAGCATGCTAGGATCAGCTACAGCTGGCCCTTGCTTTGATCTTCCCTTGTTGGGTTCTGATCTAAGCACTTCCTCGGGTCCAACTTCAGGCTGGACTCTAGCTCGGCCCCGTTCATTAGCGTTTCCGTGGTTAGGCAGTGCAACCGGCTCAGCTACAGTTGACCTTCGCCCGGTACCTCCCCCGTTGGGTTCGGTTCCAAGCGTTTCCTTAGGCCTAACTTCGGGCTGTTCTCGATCTCGGCTCATACCACGGCCGCTTCTGTTGTTAGCTCCTTCGAAGAAGGAAGATCTTTGTTGTCTCTGAGATCCTCCAGACTGGGACTCACCCCATGATTCAGTGTTGCGGTTGGACTCTTCATCATCCCTTAAGCGTGACATGAGATGGTCCACCAAGGCTTCCAGCTGGGACGTGAAGCGGTTAGTCACTTCAACCACAACCATGTCTAGTTCTGCCCTAGTAATTGCTGCCGGCTATTCCGCGGCAGGGGTGGTCGGATTTGCCTGACCTTCATTTGGTACTGCTACTGGAGGGGGACGATTTACTTGATCTGTGACCACTGGATCTGGGAGACTGCTGGTTGCGATGTTTTTTCCTTTGTTAACATCTTTCTTCTGCTTGGGAGGCCTGTTTTCCAAGCAATGAACGACGCTGTTAGGAAGAAGGTTAAGTGGAAGAAGCTAAAGCTTCGAGCTTTTAGGTTCTCAGTGAAAGCACCAAAAATGTTTGCACAAAAAATGGACAAACACCTCCAAGTCGTATGATTTAATTGATTTTATGTTGTTCTTTGTGATTTGGGTGATTTATGCAAATATATGAAAAGCAGGGACTAAACTGTAAAAGACACGCAGATTTATAGTGGTTCAGCCAGAATGTGCCTACGTCCACTTTATATATTATTTCTCCTTTCTTGTTCAGATTACAAGTACAAAGCTTTGATACAAGTATAAAAGTTGTTTGAAAGTTCTCTCCGTGCTTGAGCTCTAAAACTTCTCCCCCATTGTTGTACCCCTGCCCCTCTATTTATAGAGTGAGGCTGGGGGTAGGGGTCTTGGATGTATAAAGCTGCTGGCGGGCCTGGGCTGATGTAATCTAGCCTAGCAATGTTGATTCGGTACTCCCTGGTTCGGTGATAGTTGTGAGGAGTGGTCCAGTGGTTCTGGTCCGGGAGCACCTGGGAGGTAGCTGGTTCGGTAGTATGGAGCTGGGTTGGTCCGGTAGGTCCTGGGAGGCAGCTGGTTCGGTAGTGTGGAGCTGGGTTGGTCCGGTAGGTCCTGGGAGGCAGCTGGTTCGGTAGTGTGGAGCTGGGTTAGTCCGGTAGGTCCTGGGAGGTAGCTGGTCCGGTAGGCTTTAGGAATGAATTGGTTTGATCTTCCATGGCTATGAATTCGGTTCGGTAGTGATGGAAACGCACCCAACAGAATGGACTGACGAGTTTTGCTCAGCTTTCCAGAGTTTTCTCGAACATCTGTAGAAGCCGCCTGTACTCTCCACTCCGATGGATGGAGAGAGCCTTTACTTATACCTAGCCATATCGTCCCATGCCCTAAGTGTCGCACTAGTACGAGAAGATGATCGCGTCCAAAGACTAGTGTACTTCATTAGCAAAATATTCACTGGTACGAAAGCTAGATACCCAAAGATCGAAAAATTGGCTTACTGTCTGCTTATAGCATCTAGGAAACTACGACATTACTTTCAATCACACTCAATTAGGGTTCTAATGGATCAACCCTTGAGGTAAGTCCTACATAAACCAGACACGTCAGGATGCCTGTTAAAATGGTGCATTGAGTTGAGTCAGTACGACATTACTTACCTTCCACGCACCGCAATTAAAGGACAAGTCTTGGCCGATTTCATAGTTGAATTTACGATGCGAGATGAGGAAGTAGCGGTAAAAGTTGAGGAAAATATCAAATGGAATATGTTCGTTGATGGAGCATCGAACGAGCTCGGCTCGAGGGCAAGAGTCATAATATTACACCCCGAGGAAGAAAGTTAAGCTATGCGCTAAGACTAGAGTTCGCTGCAACCAATAACGAAGCTGAATACGAAGCAGTGATAGCTGGCTTAGAGATCATTAAAGAAATTTGGGTTAAATCAATATGTATTCACAGTGACTCGCAAATGATTGTGAGCCAGATCCTTGGAGAATTCCAAGCTTGAAGACAAAAGCTTACATCTTACCTTAAAAGGGCCAAAACCCTCCTCGACGAGCTAAACTACTATGTAATAAAACACATACCGCGAAGGGAAGATCAAGAGGTGGACGCCCTTGCCAAAGAGGCAAGCGTAAGAACCAAGCCAAAACCGGGGGCAACCCCCGTTATGAGCCAACTCACACCGAGCTTCGAGTATCTTCAAATCACAGCGACCATAAACAAGCAGGAGACATGGATGACCCCCATCACTAGATACTTACAAGAAGGAACCTTACCTACAGAACGGAATGAAGTCAGGAGAATCCTAAGGAGGGCATCCCGCTACACCATCCAAAAGGGCATACTATATCGTCGTGGTTTTTCCAACCCACTACTAAGGTGTGTCACTGGGAACGAAGCAAAAGATATCCTCAATAACATCCACCAAGGGAGTTGCGGCGATCACACCGGAGGACAAACTCTAGCCAGGAAGATTCTACGCTATGGATACTTTTGGCCCATACTAAATAAGGACATAGCCGAATTCGCTAAAAATTTGTGACAAATGCCAAAGATTTGCCAAAATCCTGAGACTGCCACCTACCGGTTTAATCCAGATGGTCATCCCCTGGCCCTTTGCAATTTGGGGGATTGATCTGATCGGGGAACTCCCCAAGGGCCGAGGAGGAGCAAAATACGCCATAATGGCAATGGATTATTTCACCAAATGGGTGGAAGCGGAGCCTTTGAACAAAATTTCGTCTACCAAAGTGATAAACTTCCTAATACGTAACATCCGGTGCAGGTATGAGGTGCCGCAAAAGATCATATCGGATAACGGACTCGAATTCGATAGTGACGAATTCTCCAGGTAGTGCCAATAATATAGGATTGCTCAAAGCTTCTCGGCTGTAGCTTATCCCCAGGCAAATGGGCAGGTCAAAGCAGTAAATAAGGCTTTGAAAATGCTGATCAAAAAGAAACTAGAGAAATCCAAAGGAACATGGGTCGACGAACTACCTATCGCACTATGGGCCTACCGGACTTCCTAAAAGACTGCGACAGGGCACACGCCATTCGCATTGGCATATGGGACCGAAGCCATGCTCCCATTCGAAATAGTCGTCCCATCGCACCGAAGGATGCATTACAATCCGGAAGAAAACAAGGAGCTCTTAAGCATGTCCCTTGACCTGATCGAGGAGAAGAGAAATGACGCCGCCCTCAAAGCCGCCGCTCTTAGACAAGAAGGTGGCAAAGCAATACAACTCTAAGGTGAAGCCTCGAGCACTGCAGGAAGGAGACTTGGTACTCAAGCGGGTCTTCCCAAGACTAGGTGCACTAGATCCAATTTGGAAAGGGCCATTTGTTGTTCATAAGGATCTTCGTAATAGAGCTTACAACTTGTCAACAGTAGACGGAGAGGTGTTTGGGAAAGCATGGAATCTCCAACACCTTCGCTGTTATTTCTCTTAAAATATAAGGAAGCATGTATTAACTGAAAACAATAAAAGAAAGACAGTGGACGTAGGCACATTTCAGCCGAACCACTATAAAAATTCGGTTTCTCGCATTACTTGTCTTATTTAAACTTTCATTCATTTAATTGTTTATCTAATGACTATTCCTACTGTGAGCAATCACAGGCGCTCGCCGGCAGTAGTGAAAATAAGATAGCCATGATAAGAGGCACGAAACAAGCCTTGGCAATTCGCTACTGGCGATCGACACCCTCAAGCCGGCAATGACAAAACGACTATAAGCCATGGATTAGGCACGATTTATAGCTTAGGTAGTTCGTCATTGGCGTACGGCTCACCGATAACTGTGAACCGATTATAAACCCCACGATTAAGGCATGGCTGTAGCCAGGGGTAGTTTGCAGTTGACGATCGACATTACGCGCGCCGGCAACAATGAATTGAATAATACTCACGACATAGGTAATAGCCCGAGTAATTATCGTTCACGATCAGCCATGAACATAATAATGCGTTTATGGTTTTCTACGTTTCAAAACACAATAATGATTAACTAAGTTGTAAGAAGTTCACAAGTAGATAAAGCAGGCTATAAAAATCACGCGTCACAAAAGTCATTCCAGATAAACATGCAAAAAACAAAAGTCTAACATTACAACATTAAAATCTGTATGTACAAAGATTTTCGTTTATACATATACATATGCAGAACAACCATACATCCTCCAAAAATGCATACAAAAAGAGAAAGGAAAATTTCCTCGACTAAGGAGGAGGGACACCCTTGTCACTCGGCTTGCTCCCTCCAGCCGTGTCCTTCGAAGCCTCGCCCTCTTTTCGCGATGCCTCATCCACACCCTTTAAAGGCCCAACCTGTCTTGAAGACATCCCTGCACGATGCAAATAGGAATAATCATAAGTTTTGCAGTTTGGGATAAGTAGTGACGAAGCAGAAGTAAAAAGATGAAATACCTGCTGTAATATTATATGGGTCTCCAAGCCCCTCGAGATCTGAACCATCTTAATCGTCCTCATCTTCTGCCAGCAGCTCGTACCTCTTGGCGATAGCCTTGGTCTCTTCCACCGTTAACTGATGGTTCACCATCCCAACATCATACACGGCTCCTTCCTCTTGCGCAACCGCTGCCTTGGTCTCCTCAACGAGCTGAGCATGGATTCCTGCCATCACTTAGGGATAGCGTCCATCCACTGAATGTTTCCCTGTTTCCAGAACATGTAATAAGTGTCCTTCAGCATTTGGTTAACCGTCTCACAAAAGTCGCAAGACTTGTCGACTTTGGTTTGGAGGGACACCACTTTATTCATGTATTGTTCCTTGACCTTCCTCAACCGGACCTGCTCCGCCTTCAACATATCGATCTCATCCTTGTACGAGTCTTTTTCCTTCTCCCACTCACCCTGAAACTTCTTCAGCTCAGCCAAAACTTCCTATGATTTCTTCATCTTACCCTCGAGGGAGCGGATCCATTCCAGATCCTTCTGCCTAGCTTCATCCACTAAACTTTTAGCCTCATCAATCTGTGCCTTGTATAAGTCAGTAGCTTCTCTTGTCGCTTCTTCCTTGGCCTTCTTTATCTCGGCTACACGAGATGCTTCAACTGCCTCCAACTTCACATCCTTCTCTCTGAGCGCTCTACGAAGATCCTCTACCTCCTAGTGTAATCGTACATTAGCGCTCCCCACTTCCACACTTGCCTTAGCTAAGGGGGATTGATAATCGACAGTCCTTCTAGTCTTATCGGTAATTTGGACCATTCTCGTTGTCAGATTGGCGAAGTCAAGTGTTTTTGCCTCATCTAGGTTTCGGACTAAAGGATTTCGAGGCAGAAGGAACCCGGTATCAGAATCCACTAGATGGCGACCCGCATAGCCAGGGTTAATATCAGGGTGACTCTCGAAGGGATTCCTAATCGGCGGTTGAAAATCTAAGAAACAACCACCTACATTTTCTTCCTCTAAATCACCAGGCACTTTAGGACCAGATGGGTTTTGGAGATGGCGATGGGAAAAAGTTTGAGAACTAGGGGAGGTAGCATCATTATCCGGAGACCTTTCGTGTTTCTGGGACGTCTCGTGGCTCTCTCCTCTACCCAAGCCTAACAGAGTTTCCTCAACATTCTCTTGCGCAGTCATTTCCTTTAAAGAGGCCGAATTAAGAGGAGCGGAGACCCCTTACATTCACTTGAACTGCTCAAGTCGCCGAGACATTTCATTTCTCTTCGAATTTCTTATTTTCCCTGCAAAGCGAATAACAACTTTAGAGTAGACAAACAAAGAAAGCATAAACACAAAACATGCATGACATCGGGACACTACGAGCTACCACAAACCCTTAGGGAAGACTGGATCAGGTGGCCGGGATGGGGTCTCACTCTAGTGGGGAACACACAGGGATGGGACTCCACTCGGAGGAAGGAGGACACAAGGCGACCGTGCTTCATTGGATTGAGGAGCAAGTGGAGACTGGGACTCGTCAAAAAATAAAAAGTTCTCAAGAAGTATCCCAAAGTCCATACAGAAAACAAAATTACCTGGAGAAACCGCAAACATCTCACTGGTCCTCGCTCCGCTTTGCACTGGGAGAACCGGCATTCCACTCAAGTCATCCGCAGCCACATTTTCTCGACGGGGGTCAGCAACGAAAGTTGGCCCGGGTCCCGGCTCGGATTGATCTAACTGTTCGGGCCACTACCGCACAGCCTTGACATTCATCAAGGGAGTCGTGCCCAAGCCTTCACTATCAATAATCTCCACATCCTTAGAAGCATGGCCCTCCGATTCTATCGCCCAGGAGTCTCCCTCCGACCCTTCCTCCTCCTCGCTATCACCCTCCAAATGAGAACCCTCCTTGTCATCAGGAGAAGGAGCATCCTGTATGCGCAAAGATTTCCCCGTAGGCCATGGACGAACTGTGCTCTTCTTACGCCTCAGCTTCTTTGGGACTCCGGCCCCCTCACCCTCTTCCTCTGGATACTTGCCTTTGTCCGCATCTCCCCCTTCTCGTTTGGCTCCCGTTGCTCTCTCAGCTGAGCTTGGCCTGATCTTGAACACGGATTGACCAGGGCCAATTAAGTTGTAAAAGCGAAGGGTCATGTCGTGGAGTAAGAACGAGGCTTCCCTCTCAGCCTCGGGGATGGCTAACATTTTCTTGGCCATCTTTTTCAAACCCTCATCCTCTACCACCTTCACACAACCTGGAAGAAAATACTGACCATTAAGGAACCAAGTCGGTAGAAACTTAGAAGAGAATACAAAAATGACTTACACCCGAAAGTGAAAACATGTTGAGGAACGGCGTCATCACGCACGAAGAAGTACTCCTTCTTAAACATACTAAACTTGGAGTATAGATCATTGACAGGCTTGAATTTGTGAGCGGACTCTAAGCTGATGAAGGGACTCCCCTTTCGGTAACTTCTCACATTGTACAAGTACCTGATCTCTCTATGGGTAGGGGCACTCTAATAGCGCTTCATGAGTATCAAATACAAGCACGTCAAGACTGCATAGGAGTTAGGTTGAAGCTGCAGTGGAGCAACTTTTAAATAGACCACAAAGCTAGCAATCCAACGGGTGAGCGGAGGAATGGCACCATACATGCAGTGATACTTACTATATGCCATGTACCCATTTAGAGGAGAGCAGGCCCTGTCATTCGGTCCAGGCAGTATCATGTCCCGGTGAACAATCTTGAACGTAGTAGCTATGGAGTTGAGCTTTTCTATTGTCAGCACACTAGGATAGCACTCAGAAGGATTTACCGGCATCTGGTTAGGAGCGTAAACCTCCACCAAAGAATATGCAGAGCTGGGTTGTTTTGGAGGATTGACAGGAACATCAGAAGAAGAAGGGCTAGCCCCGGCAGGCTGTGATGACGCATGCTTGGATCGAAGCTCGCGACTAGACGAAATTTTTCTGCACAAAAAAATAAAAAACAGGCATAATTCCAACATATATGCAATCATAAATGTAAGTTAAAATGCTCGTGGTAATCATCCTATCGTCTAGCCCGGTTAAAACCATACACCAAACATGACCCTACGAAACTCATTCCAAGGATCTCCCCCCTTTGGCTCGGCATACTTATGATCACTGTGCACGAACTAGTCTGGACTGGCATTACCTTATCCCAGAAACCGGACGGCATCACAATGCTGAACCAAACCCGCCGAGTGACAACTATGTTGGCCTGAAGCTCGCCCTCCTGCAGCCAAACCACCCACACAACCACACCACATAGAAACACGTATCGTACCCTAGCCGAGTTATGTAATGCTAGCTTGTGACCCAAATCGGGGCTATGAAGTGTTTGGTTTGTTGAAGGGCACTAATTGGAGTGTGATAGATGCATGACATCTGCATCTTGGGGTAATCATTAATCAAAAACATGATTTCAGCTTGCGGGCATATACTTGCCCACAGCTCCCGCTTAAACCTAGAGTTCTTATCCACTCTTGAACAAGTCTTCAACCTCACGCATCCAATGGACCAACAAGTTGTACATGCACACGAATCAAGTACCATGAACCAACATTCCACCAGGAATCGCTGAACCAACAACACAAATAAAAGAGAAGAGAGAAGGCCTTTCACCCTCCATAGTCACGGCCACCCCACCTTTACCAAGCAGGAATTTCTCCTCTGCCAAATCGCTCTAAAATCCCCTCGCTCAATTCCATTCCTCAATTCGAAGCAAAAGCCATTCACGATCACGACACGTACCAAACTACCATAAACCCTAAAATCTTAGGGACAGAAATCGAAGCTAGTAGGCCTTATCTCGAGTAATAAAGAAGCTGAGATATCGAAAGTTTAGGTAATAAAAAAAACTTCGGTCGATTTGGAGTAGGTTGAAGAAAGTTGTTTAAGTAAATAAAAGAAGAAGAATAAGAAAGAGGGAACGGTATTTAAAAGGGAAAAAGGAAGTAAGACGAACGGTCTCGAGTTTTCAATCGGTTGAAGAAGCTCAGTGCCAAACAAAACAAAGCATGTCGTGTAACTACACAACATACTTTGGGGGGCAAGTGTTGGCTCGTTTTCCAACGGGTAGAGAGAGAGAGGAAAGAATGGAAGCAGAAGTGAATTATGACGTAGAAGGCAGAACTGCCGGACCAAATATTTGGTCCGGCATTCACTAAAATGCCAGACCAGACATTTGGTCCGACATTCTCTGATATGTCGGACCAAATGTTTGGTCTGGCACGACATGTCCAACACCGAACCAAACATTTGGTCCGGTACCCAGGCATGCCGGACCAAATGTTTGGTCCGGCAAATAAGAGGCTCCAAAGCAGAAACACCGAACTAGACATGAAAGAGCAATCAAGAGAAGCAAGCTCCATAACCCAAATGCCGATCCAAACACTCTAACCCAGATGCCGATCCAAACGCTCCAACCTAGATGCCGATCCAGATTTAGAAAGTTGTTATCTCAACCTCCACACTTCACATCTCCACTCAATAAATACCAGAGCTCCTCAACAACAATGGGGATCGAATTTCTGAAAATAGAGGGAAAACTCTACAGAGACTTAACCACTCTAGTTGCTCCAAGTTTTTGCTCTTTCCAATCAAACTTGTACTTGTAATCAAATCAAAGCAAGCATAAAAAGATGGATAGTGGATGTAGGCATGTTCTGGTCGAACCACTTTAAAACTTTTTGTGATTTACTTCATTTAACAACTTTCCAACTGTTATCCCAACTTTTGGCAAAGCCGAGATACCCAAAGATTAACTGAAAATCAATGATTATTAGTCATGAACATCGATTGTGCATCGCAGGTTCACCATGGATATCGATGAATTTTGTCCGAGTCCGGATCGGGCTGCAATTGATGAGACATGTCAAGCAGGGCCAGATGAAACAACGTTCCAAGTTTCGAGTCAATCCGAGTTCGTATGCTCAAGATATCGCCAAAAGAAGATGGATGAGGTGGTGTAAGGTCGAATCCATCAAACATACGTTGCCTCGAATCCATGAGAAGTCAGCTTACTTCGAATCCATCGATCAAGCCTTCGCCTCGAATCGATCACGACGAGCCTTGCCTCAAACCCATCGGGATACGCCTTGCTTCGACTCCATTGAGCAAGCATTAGTTCGGCTCCGATAGTTCGAGTCCACCCTCACATTCCCACCTTCGAATCCGTTAATGAGAAACTCTTCGAGTCTATAAAGTTAAAGAGCTTCGACTCCATCCCGCGAGCATCTTCGAGTCCATTCAAGCAAGAAGCCTTCGTATCGATTAACTGAAACCTACCTTGATCGATTCGAAGAGAACGTTCATCCAATCGATTCGATGAAGTCATGCCTTCGAATCCATTACATCGAATTCACCAAGTTATAACAGCTGAAACCACGGAGTCGACCCAGTCAACTCGGCATAGAAGTCGGATCGATACGAAGAAGGTGCTCCACGTCATCACAGAAGCGTGCGCTGGATCGATTCGAACGAATCGATTCGAACTAGATCGATTCGAACCAGGCTAGTCAACCAGAAATGCAACCTTGAATCGATCATAACTTGAGATCTACACATCCAAATGCTATGAAATTTTCACAGAAGCTTGAGCACATGTTGAAGAATGTTCACGCCAAATTTCAGCTCGATCGGACACTTTCTTGATCGATTCGAACCAAGGGTCGAATCGATCCCAAAGTGGGCCCGGATTTCCATAAAGCGGGCATGTGGGCCCCCTGACGTACCAGAACTGGTCTCCCTTCATTTTAGGCGAAATATCAGCCTTCAACACCTATAAATAGACCCCCAGGTCATTCAGAAAAGGGGTCGGACAATTCTTAGAGCTAAAGAGCGCCCAGATTCTGCCAGATTCACTCCAGATCACCATTGCTGCCTTAGATTCAGACTTAGTTCAGCAAATCAGTTGTAATACAACATACGAAATTGTAATCTTCAAGCATCGAGCAATAAAATCATAAAAACCTTGAAGTGGACGTAGGCCGGAGATAGCCGAACCACTATAAATTGTGTGTCACTGTTCATTATTTCTTGATTGTTGCTTGCTACTTATTTAAGATCTGTGATTTGTGTGTGAATACTGTTGATTCGTATTCATACGCTGGTGCTTTCATTACACTTGGGGTTTGTGACCATTTTTGGTGCAAACACTTTGGTGCTTTCACTGAGAACAACTAGCACCCGCTACACCAGATTCAAAGTTTAGATTTAAGATTTTAAGGATCCAGATCTGACTCTACAATGACTCGACAAACTAGACAAAGAACTGAGAGGAGCCAACATGCAGGAAGTCAAGAGGCATCCTCTGGCGCTGGAGAAGGACAAGCTTAGATCTACATTACTAGAGATGAGATGGAAGCGATGAATAACTTAATGCAGGAAAGAATGATGAAAAGCCAACAAGAGATGCTGCAGAATTTCTTCGAGCAGATGAGAGCTGCAGGGACGCAGAACCCTGGACCAGCTACAACGGCTGTGAATGTGGAACAAGGAGCTAGGGCTATGGAACCCAACGGAGGACAGAATGCAGAACCAGAAGGCAATCAACAAGGGCTTGGGGGCAGGCCCGCAGGATCCAATGCAGAAGTACCTTTGGAAGGAGCTCAACCGGCTAGGGCCAACACTAATGCTAACGAGCCGCCCGAAGAGTACGTACCAGAATTCCCTACAAGACTCGGAGGGCAAGACAGAGACATGACAAGGGGGCAACCCCTAGATGGAGATGAAAGAATGATCGGCCTGGTGAGATGACTCATGAGAGGAGGGTTTTCAGGAGGAGGATTGGAAGAAGTTAGTCGGAGTCCGTTCGCTCCGAATATCAGGAATGCAAGAAACCCTCCGAAGTTCAAACTACCAACGCTGAATCCTTATGATGGAAAGTCAGACCCGACCATGCATATCACCAGATATATCAGACACATGGAAGTGCTGGGAGCATCCGAGGAAGTGATGGCACGATGTTTCCCCTTATTCCTATCAGATTTGGCTGCGCTTTGGTTTAGGCAGCTAGAAACCGGATCAATCAGGACATGGGGCGAGCTTGTGGATTGCTTCATGAAGCAGTTTAGGGTCCACGTGACGCGACCTAAGAGCGTGATGACTTTGGCATCGATAAAACAAAGGACCGGAGAGTCCATAAAAGATTTTTTGTTACGATTTAATGCGACGGTGACTTCTGTAGATCGCCCGGACCCATCAATGATTTTAATGGCGGCAGTGGCAGGAGTTGGAGAAGGCACCGAATTCAAAGACTCTTTGACTAAAGATCCACCGCAAGATCTTGGAGAGTTTTTCCATGAAGCTGAAAAATTCATTCGATTAGAGGAATCACGAGCCGAGAGGCAGGAAATAAATGTTGCACAAGGCGAAGGAACCGCCAGGGAACAGTCCAGGGCAGACAAAGGAAAGAGAAAGCAGGATGACGCACCTGATGGTCCTGATAAACGGAAGAAATTCCGAGAGCCTAGATTCAGGCAGTACACAGACTTGGTGGCAGGACTTGAACGAATTTACACCGAAACTCGGGGGCAACTCCCCTATCGAAAGCCGCCAAGGAGAGATCCCACAGAGCGGGAACGTAGAACCGGAAAATATTGCCTATTCCATGAGTTAGATGGGCACACTACCGATGAATGCCGCCACCTGAAGGATGAGGTGGAAGAACATGCCAGGAGTGGTAGATTGCCACAATATGTCAGAGAACGTACGACGACAGTTAGACCCGAACAACAACCGCATCAACCAAACAGGAATGATCCCGGATCGGGATCACGACTCGTCATCAAATTATTGTGATGGCAAGAGCCAAGTCCAAGACTTGGACTCTGGTCGATTAGTATTCTTAGATTTGATTTCCAAAATAAAACGGCTATCCCACTTACTCATGTACGGGAACCGGAGAGATCCCTAGGCATGCTCTGAGATGGAAATAGACCGCTCCGCCCGGAGAGGCATTATCTTGTTTTTCCTGGTGATTGAGATTGAACATCTAGGATTTGAATTTAATAAAGAAACACTTATTAAGATAAACCTTTGACCGGAGAGTTAAAGGACAAACATTAAATATCAATATAAACATGATCGCTTTATGATCCTACCCGGAGAGGTAGGATCCGGAGTGCAAGAAGTGAGTTGCTTCGCCGGAGAGCGACAGGATCAACTCACTTAAGCATCGTTTCCTATTCACCAGAGAGTGATTGGATCAGGATTCGATAAGAGCCCGGAGAGGCTAAGATCGGCCCACGATTTAGGCCATGACATCGCTTAATGTTCAGATACACTGAACTGGAGTGCAGGAGGTGAGTCGCTTCGCCGGAGAGCGACAGGATTGACTCACTTAACGTTGTTTCCCCTTCACCGGAGAGCGACAGGATGGGATCCAGCATGAGCCCGGAGAGCTTATGATCGGTCGAGAACGACCAAGACATCGCTATACGCCCTAGCTGGGGCCAGAGTGCAAGGGATAGAAAGCAACGCCGGAGTGCAATAGGATCTTTCTATTCAATCGCTAAATCTAGAATGGGTTTGACAGGGGTCCGGAGTGACCATCAATAGTACGGAGAGACCGTAGAATTTCATTCTTAACTTCCACTGGAAAAAATTGATAACAATTCGGCTTCGAACAGCCATGGACTTGATTGAAAATGCTATAAGCTATGAGTAAAACATGAACTCACTGCATTTAACTTGAGACTGATCAAAACACACCTTTTAACAAAAGGCATATTTTGGGGGGCAAAATGTTATCCCAACTTTTGGCAAAGCCGAGATACCCAAAGATTAACTGAAAATCAATGATTATTAGTCATGAACATCGATTGTGCATCGCAGGTTCACCATGGATATCGATGAATTTTGTCCGAGTCCGGATCGGGCTGCAATTGATGAGACATGTCAAGCAGGGCCAGATGAAACAACGTTCCAAGTTTCGAGTCAATCCGAGTTCGTATGCTCAAGATATCGCCAAAAGAAGATGGATGAGGTGGTGTAAGGTCGAATCCATCAAACATACGTTGCCTCGAATCCATGAGAAGTCAGCTTACTTCGAATCCATCGATCAAGCCTTCGCCTCGAATCGATCACGACGAGCCTTGCCTCGAACCCATCGGGATACGCCTTGCTTCGACTCCATTGAGCAAGCATTAGTTCGGCTCCGATAGTTCGAGTCCACCCTCACATTCCCACATTCGAATCCGTTAATGAGAAACTCTTCGAGTCCATAAAGTTAAAGAGCTTCAACTCCATTCTGCGAGCATCTTCGAGTCCATTCAAGCAAGAAGCCTTCATATCGATTAACTGAAACCTACCTTGATCGATTCGAAGAGAACGTTCATCCAATCGATTCGATGAAGTCATGCCTTCGAATCCATTACATCGAATTCACCAAGTTATAATAGCTGAAACCACGGAGTCGACCCAGTCAACTCGGCATAGAAGTCGGATCGATACGAAGAAGGTGCTCCACGTCATCACAGAAGCGTGCGCTGGATCGATTCGAACGAATCGATTCGAACCAGGCTAGTCAACCAGAAATGCAACCTTGAATCGATCATAACTTGAGATCTACACATCCAAATGCTATGAAGTTTTCACATAAGCTTGAGCACATGTTGAAGAATGTTCACGCCAAATTTTAGCTCGATCGGACACTTTCTTGATCGATTCGAACCAAGGGTCGAATCGATCCCAAAGTGGGCCCGGATTTCCATAAAGCGGGCATGTGGGCCCCCTGACGTACCAGAACTGGTCTCCCTTCATTTTAGGCGAAATATCAGCCTTCAACACCTATAAATAGACCCCCAGGTCATTCAGAAAAGGGGTCGGACAATTCTTAGAGCTAAAGAGCGCCCAGATTCTGCCAGATTCACTCCAGATCACCATTGCTGCCTTAGATTCAGACTTAGTTCAGCAAATCAGTTGTAATACAACATACGAAATTGTAATCTTCAAGCATCGAGCAATAAAATCATAAAAACCTTGAAGTGGACGTAGGCCGGAGATAGCCGAACCACTATAAATTGTGTGTCACTGTTCATTATTTCTTGATTGTTGCTTGCTACTTATTTAAGATCTGTGATTTGTGTGTGAATACTGTTGATTCGTATTCATACGCTGATGCTTTCATTACACTTGGGGTTTGTGACCATTTTTGGTGCAAACACCAACTCTGAATCCGTGAACTATTCTGTGACCGCAGAAATTATCTATTAACGTATCAGAACATTAAAAACTTCATATCAACCAACTTAAACTTGACATAGTCAATTCGAACTTAGAGGTGTTTTTCCAATTTTTGTGCAAACATTGTTTAAATCAAACAAATTGTAATTCAAGCATATCATCATCCAAATCATCATATTAAATCCGAAAAACATATGTTCATAAAACAAAATAGAGATGGTATAAATTATTATTCACCATTATTAAGATAAGGAGATTGGATTGATATGGAGATTTATTCCATTTCTTTAATTCCTTATCTAGATTTGAATTATCTTCTCTTGTCTTCCTAACAATGGACGGTTCTTCTTACGTTTTTATTTTGTTTCCCAAATGATGTGAACGGGAAAATGAAACTAGGGGAAATGAGAGTATATATATGTGTAAGGGTTTTGTGCGGCTAATTCCCATTATGCCCTTATGTAAATTAATTAACTTATAGCCTATTCTTAAGCCCATTTAATTATTTAATTGAGCACGACCTTAATTATATTTATATCTTAATCTCCGTATCACTTAGCATTTACATTATTATATTTAATTTATCTAATTAAATCTCCTGAATAATGTTATCAAAATTTAGGGGTGATACAGAGAATCACCTAGAGGGAGCGCACCCCATTTGGACACCAAAATAGTGAGCCGTACCGATCCCTATTGTGGACCCCAAGGGCCTGGAAATTTTTGGGTGGACTCGTCTTGGTCTCCTGAACTTTCTTCCAAAATTTCAGCTCGATCTGTGTACGTCTTCCCCTATAAATACAACAGGCATGGCGTAAAAAAAAGGATCTTCTTTCTGCTTCTCTTTATTTTCAACCAAGGCTACACTCTGTCAATTTTATGCTTAGATTTTAGATTGTAACTATAAACAAACTTCAATATAATAAAAAGGTTTATTTGGGAGTGGACGTAGGCCAGAGTTAGTCGAACCACTACAAATATTATCTCCTTTTACTTGCTTTCTAATTGTTTTAAATGTGTTTTTCATTTATTTCTCTTCATATTTCTGTGGTTGAATTGGATATTGGAGCTTTTGCATTATTGGGTGTTAGTGGCCAATTTTGACGCCAACATTTTGGTGCTTTCATTGAGAAGACTTGCACCCGTAGATTTAAAAGCTATGAGCTTAGATTTTGAAGCGCGGATACTTGGATATAGGAAGCAATGTCTAGGCAATCAACAAGGAGAGCACTACTAGAAAGGAGCCACTATAGAGGGAGTCAGGAGGCTTCCTCGGGAGCTAGAGGTAATCAAGCATCTATATATATCACCAGGGATGAGATGGAAATGGATGCTTTCCACGAGAGGATGATGAAAAGACAGGAGGAGATAATGCAGAATTTGCTCCAACAGATTGGACAAGCTGGAGTACATAATCAAGGAGTTAAAGCAGCAGGAATAGCTAGAAATCAGAACCGGGAACATGAATAGAGCCAATAGACAAAGGAATAGAATAGAACAGCCGAGGGCAGTCCTCTGCCATCCTAGAGGGATCAACATCGATCCCTCCAGAAGGATCAGTACCGATCCCCAAAGGCTAGGGGGCATGCCCCCAGGTTTGGTTGATCTTGATGCTAGAGGACCTGCGATCGATCCCATGGAGCTTGGTGCAAATCAATATTTGGATAGTCGTTCGGAGTAATACGTTCCAAAATTCTCTCATAGACTTGGGGGGCAGCTTGGACATGATGATAGGTGACTACCATTGGAAGACAATGACAGGTTTGCAGAGATGATAAGGCGAGCTATGCATGGAGGATTGGTGAACAGGGATCTGGAGGATGTAAATAGAAGTCCATTCGCTCCTAATATCAGGAATGCTAGGAATCCACCAGAATTCAAACTACCAACATCGGAAGATTATGATGGAAAATTGGATCCAACTCTGCATATGATGAGGTATATGCGGCACATGGAAGTACTGGGGCATCGGAAGAAGTCTTGGCACGATGCTTCCCCTTATACTTAACGGAAGTAGTTGTGTTATGGTTTAGACAATTGGAGAGCGGTTAAATTAGCACATGGATGGAATTGGTCAAAAGATTTATGAAGCAGTTTCAGGTTCACATTATGAGACCCAAGAATGTGATGACATTGACCTCGATAAAGCTCACATTACGAGACCCAAGAATGTGATCACATTGACATCAGTAAAGCAGTGGGTAGGAGAATCACTCAAGAATTTCTTAACCAGGTTAAATGAGGCAGTTGTTTCGGTGGATCGACCATATCCATCGATGGTTTTGATGGCGGTAGTGTCGGGAGTTGTAGATAATTCAGATTTTAAGATATCACTGATACAGGATCCACCAATGGATCTGGAAGAATTCTACCATGAAGCAGAAAGGTTTCTATGAAAAGAAGATGCAAAAGCTGATAAAGATGCAATAGAAGTTAGTATGGTACGAGGTGGAGAACCACCCGGTGAAAGCTCAGGAAAGGACATGGGTACACGGAACTTGGATAATAGCTTCAATGGATCGAAGCGACAAAGCGGGGAACCCAAATTCTCTTCTTACTCGGAATTGAATGAAACCCTAGAATGGATATATCTGGATACTCGAGGGCGCCTTCTATATCGAAGGCCGGTAAGGAGAGAACCCTCCGAACCTGAACGGACATCAGGAAAGCGCTGCCTATTCCATGAGCTGGATGGGCACAATACAAATGAATGTAGGCATTTGAAGGATATCATTGAGGAATACATGAGGAATGGTTAGTTACAATAATACGTAAGGACTCGGGCTGCGGCGGTGGAACAGGAGCAGCCACCATCCACCCCGAATGAAAATGGTACTAGATCAAGGCATCATCATCAACTTGTCATCAATTGATATGGATGGCATGGAATAAGTAGCAAACTCCATAGTAGGACGGCTAAGTCACTTACACATATACGGGATCGAGGACGGTCCATAGGCATGCTTTGAGATGATCATAAACCATAATGTTAGGGTTTGTAAAATTAGTTTTTTCTTCTTGTTTGCTTCGAACTCTTATTTTTCTAGTTTTATTTGAACTCTGGTTTATTTTTTGTATGGACCCTTAATTTTATGGACTTAGGAATGATTCAATTTGGATCAATGTAATGATAACACAAGTCGTCAGGTATGGACTATGCCTGGCAAGGGGTAGGTCGCTTCGCTCGAACGCGATGGATTGACCTATTTAGGTCGTCGAGTATGGATTGTGCTCGGCAAGGATCCGGAGAGATCAAGATCGTCAGGTATGGAATATGCCTGGCAAGGGGTAGGTTGCTTCGCTCGAACGCGATGGATTGACCTACTCAGATCGTCGAGTATGGATTGTGCTTGGCAAGGATCCAGGGAGATCAAGGTTGTCAAGTATGGACTATGCCTGGTAAGGGGTAGGTTGCTTCGCTCGAACGCGATGGATCGGCCTGCTTAGGTCACCGAGTATGGATTGTGCTCGGCAAGGATCAAGTGAGATAAAGGATTTGGATTAGGATAACAACCCAAAGATGTTATGGATTCAGATATCAGCTTCGAACAGCTATGGATTTGGATATGGGCCCGGAGCGGTCTAGGCTCTGGCTAACGATCCGGAGATGTCTTGAATTTGGATTGACAAAGGATTGGATAATATGGCTATCGTTGGATTATGGACTTCGGATTTTGGATTTATGGCGATTCAAAAGACGCCTTCCTATCGTAAGGCATGTTTTGGGGAAAAGCGTTAACCCACCTTTTTCCAAGGTAGTATACAGGCGGATTTAACCCAATAGACTTCACGATTATTAAGGCCGATGAGTCCAGAGCGATGATTGTAGGACCCAAAAATCAAGTACAAAAAATAATATCAAGTGGAGGTTGAATGGAATTGATAGATATTCCAGGCAGAATGTTCGATGTATGGAATATGGCTCAATATATAAGAGGGATCAGCGTAGATTGGCTCCAACAAAAGGGATCGGCATAGTTCAGAGTACATAGGCATTCTTGTGCAAAACAATCAATATCTCATAATCTACAAGTCCACCACATATGAAGTTTTGTGAGAAAGCTGTGGGGACACTAGGGATCCTACCCTAGGGATCGCATATCATTTGGATGAAGTAAGAGGGATCAGTACCTATCCCTCTTAGGGGTTGGCAAAACCCAATTTCATAGCGAAGATCGATCAATATCTCAACATCTACCAATTCAATTGATGTGAAACTTGGAGGACAAGCTAATTAGAACACGTGGAACACCCCATAGGGATTGCATGGCATTTGGAGTAAGTTGAAGGGATCGGTACCTATCCCTCTATAGGGATCGGCTATAATCAACCTTCACAACATATTGCAACAAAGATTGATCAATAACTCGAGTTCTACCAGTCCAATTGGCGTGAAACTTTGAGGCAAAGCATAATGCAACATGGAGAAGCTCCCATAGGGATCGCGTGGTATTTGGAGCAAGTTGGAGGGATCGGTATCTATCCCTTCATAGGGATCGCTAGAAATCGGAATTCAAGTAATACTACTTCACAGAAAATGCGATATCTCACAATCCGTAAGTCGAAATGACATGAAATTTGTAGGGCAAGTAGCTAACATCATGGAGAGCCACCCAAAGGGATCGCACCCCATTTAGACACCGAAATAGGATTGGTACCGATCCCTATTGTGGGCCCTAACGGGACTCAAATTTTTTGGGTGAACTCGTCTTGGTCTGCTGAACCTTCTTCCAAAATTTCAGCTCGATCTGTGCACGTCTTCCCCTATAAATACAATAGGCATGGCGTCAGAAAAGGGATCTTCTTTCTGCTACTCTTTATCTTCAACCAAGGCTACACTATGTCAATTTTATTCTTGGATTTCAGATTGTAACTGTAAACAAATTTCAGTATAATAAAAAGGATTATTTGGGAGTAGACGTAGCCCAGAGTTAGCCGAACCACTATAAATCTTGTCTCCTTTTACTTGCTTTCTGATTGTTTTAATTGTGCTCTTCATTTATTTCTCTTCATATTACTGTGGTTGGATTTGATATTGGAGCTTTTGCATAATTGGGTGTTGGTGGTCAATTTTGATGCCAACACATACGAAATCAAATACATGCAAACTGCAAGCAAATACATGACCTAACAATTCAAACTCTAAGTGGTCACATCTCATCCCAAGAGTCACATACCCTCCTATCGGATTCGCAACCCTTAAGGTAGTAACTAGGTATGATGATGAGATATAAAAGAATGTGATGCACCAGTATCAAATAGAACTCTAACTGACATATCATGAATCAAAACGTACCTCCCAACACAGCTTTACCTTTCTCCTATGTTGTTAGTCTTGAGGTAGCTGGTTCCGATGCAAACACTTTGCCCTTTCCATTCTTGGTTGGCTCCTTGCACTAGTTCTTATAATGTCCAATCTAATCGTAGTTGAAGCATTTGATATTCTTCTTCCCGACCACCTTCTTTCCATCTCCTGAGCGACATTCATTAGCGAAATGCCCTTTCTTATCACACTTGTAGCAGATAACTTATGTCTTTCCTTTCTTGGCAACTCCAATCTTCTGGGCTCCTTTCTTACGGAAAAACTCACTCTTCTGGCTCTGCACACCTTTAGTTTCCACTACTTTATTATTAAAGGAAGCGAGCATCTCGTCATTCCTCAAAGCCATCTCTACAACCACATCACACAGATCCCTAATATGTGGCAAAGTTGCTTTAGCAAGCTTGGGTTTCAATCCATGGATGAACTTCTCATTTCTTTTGATAACTATATCAACTGTAGCATATTCGTATCTTGATGGCTCTTCAAATCTGGTAGCAAACTCCAACATTGACATGTCTCCTTGCACCCACTCCGCAAACTTCTTGAGCAGAGTCGACTTGGAGATATCCGACATGAATCTCTCCTCAGACCTCCTTCTGAATTCTGCCAAATCATGGATTCTTCATTAACTCCTACGGTAACACCGTTCCACCAGTATAGTGATGCTCCTCGCAACTGCCTAGTGCCAATCTTCTCTTATGTTCATCGTTGAGTCCTAAATCAGCAAAAATCCTTTCGTAATGAAGCAACCAATTCTCCACTTCAATTGCGTCCTCAGTCCCGATAAACGGCTTCCCTTCAAGCCTAGCATAGTCTCTGCTTAGTACTACAAAGTTATTGACCACCGGAGCTTCCTGATTTCCTCCAACTAATCTTGCAGCAGCTCCAGCTTGCATCATGTTGATGAAGAATTGATACATAGCTCCCATCTCAACTTGCGGTGCTCCAGCACCCACATTAGCAGCTTGTGCACGACCTAGTTACCTTCTAGTGTTTGGTCTGCCATTTCCATTGGTTGTGGTGCTTCCTTCACCTATGTTAGCTCTTCCACTCCTAGCATCCATATCTTACTTCCTTAAAATCTGCATTCGATTCTTTGTAAGATACAGATGAATAGTCTAAGAGAGATGGGAGAATAGAGATAAAGCGTATACTTATATATTGCAAATACAAGTACATTACTATAGCGTTATAACATACCCTAACTTTTTCTCTATTTCCTTAGGATTATGTTCTAAAATCATTGTAGGTTTAAAATTTCTTTTAACTTTTCATAAACCTATGCTCTGATACCAAGTTGTAATATCCTTTATCTTGAGGCCCGAAGCTAAGCGCTACAGTAGTTGCAGTCATCTATAGTATTAAGTTCCGATGACAAAGTACGGTAATGCTAATGGTATCCATAATATGAGAAGCACATGAATATGAAATAAAATCAACACAGATTTAAAAAACAACTTTTCTGATTACATTTCAAATCTATATTTAATATTCAGTTACATAATCCCAAAATGATTTCCAGGTTTTGATCAAATATAATTATTACAAATTACGCCAAGAGCGACATATAGAGATGCCTACTTGGATGATTAGAGTAGTAGATAAACATATCAGTCATAAATATATCATAGTGGAAATAATACTAAATAACTCCTACATAGTTGGCTTTGCCTCCTGCACATCTTCGGAAGCTTATTCGTCCAACCTACTAACCTTGAAAAGTCCTTAACTCTTTATTTACTCAAATTTAATTTTGAGCACTCAAGAGTTTAAGGGAAAAACATAAACTCCGAGTCAGACATAAAGCCTAGTATGAATAATACCATTACGTCCTGGTTTACTGATATTAAGTGAGACCATGCTGCATAGTTGGATGGTTTTCCCTCACTAATATCCTTTTTAAAATATATCTTTTACAAATCAAAATCCTGCAATCAAACTGATTATAACAATAATAGCAATAATATACATGCATATAGATCGGGTAATCAATAGACTGTCTGTCCAAACAATATTGTTTAATCACGCTAACTATTAACCATTAGCTAACTCAGGCCTACCAGAAATAATCAATGATCCAACTTCTCTTAAACACAATACTGGACGATCTATCCTTAACATACTTTTCCAAGGGTAAACTGATTCTAATGGTTTTGTGGGCTCACCAATAACCCACCTCTACTCTGCGTATTACATTCTATGTTTAACATCATTTAGTCTTACTTATGACAAAGCCCTACACACTGGAATTCTAAACTTATATTAGATAGGGTCTACTAGATAAAGTATGGGCGTGACCCTACACTGGTCCCATCTGGTCTTCTAATATCTAAGTCATTTACTTAGGGTTAACTACCCCATCCAATTTTCCTTGAAAACATTTCTTTCAAAATGATCTAACCCTTTTTAAATCATACTTAAACAAGTAAAATATACTCTTTGCTTTACTCAAAATTCTCATGCCATGATATATGCTTTACACAAAACAATGTTGATGAAATCTAATCAATGGGATTATCTAACCCTTCAAAATAAGTTAAAGCCTCTTTTAAACTTAGAAAACTTTAGGCCATAATGCCAAAGTAGTACTTTTGAAACCCTTGTTTAAAACCTTAAACAATACCTTTCAAAATAATTAAAAGCATCACTTTCGAAATCATTATATAAAACCTTAGACATCCCCTTTCGAAACTACTTAAACTTGTCTTTCAAAAACATTGGAAACCTTCCTTTTAAAACACTTAAAACTAACTTTTCAGTACACATAAAATATACCTTTCAAAAGTTTTGGAGACTTCCCCTTCAAAACACATATAACGTACCTTTCGAAAGAATTGGGTTCAAATAAAGGTTTGTGGAAACATTGCTTCGAATCCATTCAAAATTATTCCTTTCAAAACCATTAGGTTAAACCTTTTATATAACTAAAGGGTCATAAAGAAGAGAGGCGAAAGCATTACTTTCGAAAGTATTAATCCTAAGTAATAGAAAGAGGATAGTTTCGAAACCCACCCTTTCGAAACCATTGCCTCCGAAACCATTGATCAAAAGCGACTAAATGGACCCTTTTGAAAGCATTAGGCAACTCTTTTGAAAGTTACTTTCTGAAAATAAAGGAAAGCGTCAACTTGTTCGAAAGCCTCTTTTTATACAAAGGTAAGTTGATTGATTCGAAAGCGAATTAGATTAGCTTCAACCCCTTCGGAAGTATGCCTTCGACACCATCATTCCTTCTGCATCCAATACACTACATACAAATTGCCCGGTATCATGTGCATTGGTTTCGAATAGATGCAAAAGGTCTAACTAGGTATGTTCCTGAAAGCAAACTAAGGAAGTGGTGAAGTTGTAATTCGAAACAAAATTGATTTATTGTCTTTCATAGTAATTCCTTTTTACCTAGCTTGCCCAGTTTGTCAAAATATGATTGGTTGCCCACTCTTTATCAAAATTCTTTTCTAAAAGGCTATCGATTTCAATAATTAATAATTGAAATCATTTTAACAAATAAGCCATTCCCTTCAATAAAACATTTAAGTCATCCAACTTAAATAATTTTATAATCATAGTAAAATACTTAGGAAAATTCCTCCAAAAATCACAATAATTCGCTTTTAATATGTTTTCTAAAATATATAAATCTCAGACCTAAAATCATTATATAATTGCCTTAAATAATTTAAACCCAATATTAACTATTTTCACTCATAGAGAATTCATAATAAATCAACAATTACTTATAAAATTATGAAACTTGAAACCCACTTCTAAAATAATGTTTTTGATCATATCTTAAAATCGCAACTCATTTGGATGTTATTTAATAAGTTCTCCAATTTAAACGTATCATAAATTCATATGAAATCATATAAATAATCAACTAGCATATATATCCATTTAAACAAACATAACATTGCATATTATTTGCAAAAGAATTCGGATCAAACCTTGAAACCGAGATCATTGTCAAAAGTGAGATGTAAATCAAATTATTCACCTTAGCTTGGTGTTAAGAAGGTTGAGATTTTCCCTTTGATTAATTTGCTTAAGCTTTCTACTTGAATCCTACCTTTTCTTCTTCTTGAATCTCCTTAATGGTGGTCGGCCGAGTTTGCTTAGGGTTTTTTTTTGTGAATGTTAAAATGAATAAGGAAGAAGGATAGAAGGGTTTAGGGTACAAGAACAAGGGCTATTCCTATTTTACCCTTACCATATTCCTCCTACTTACATATTTTTATTCTCTTTGGCAAATACATTTATTAAGGCATGACTCCTAAATTAACAAATCTCATTCCCTTTACTTATCACATTATTTTATTTAATATACCTAATTAAATATTCTAAATAATGTTAGTCAAATTTAAGGTCATTACAGTATGAAATATAAAGAGATAGATATTTCATTAGTAAAAAGAAGGTCTACACCATAAGATGACCCTTCATCCCCACACTCATCATCCTCCTGAAGCTGCCCATATCATAAGCTAACTTCACTAGGGAGTTCCCCATAACCTTGGATAATTGGGCATCAATAGCGGAACGGGTAAGCTCAACCACATTGCTCTCTTGATCCCTCGGAGAATGAGTTAAAGCAAGGACGTATGGGGCAGGCATAACTTTAGCAAGAGGGTTATTCTTGTGTTTCCTCTATTTCTTAACTTCACATGAATCCTTTAAAGCTGGCTTCGACCAAGTAGGAATGAAAGAAGATGGTTTATTTTGTAGCGACTAGCATATTTTGAGAACATCATCAGAAGCCACAGATACATGAAAAGCGAAAATAGGTTAGATGAGTAATTTTATATTTCATGAAAGTTACATTCTAGAGTACATGTTGTAATATATCTAAAATGGAGGTCTACCCTCAGAAGTGGCATCTTATCTTTTGGTCTTTGTATTTTTGGGGTCAGAGCAGGTAAGCTCTTCATCAACTATATTCGAAGACATAGTTTCGGATGAAGGAGAATCGTATCCATGTAACTTAGGAGAAGACGACAGTTGCCCGTAGGCCTTCGGATTGACCTTAGTAAGAACTATGTGCTTAAGTCTTCCCCTTATAGATTTTTCATCACTTCCTCATACCTAGCATCATAAAGTTCCTTGAGGGTCGAGATCTTATCCCTCCCGAGTTTATATAAGGGATTGAAAAGGGAAAAGATATTAGAGAATGGTATGAACAAAGTTTAGAAGCAAGAGCATTTTAAACGAGAAGGGTTTGAAAACTTATAAGTCTTCGGTAGCTCAATAACGATTCGAGGATCATCTATTCTCATATAAAACCAATGGGCGGCCGTTACTTTGTTAAGTGGTTTGATCAGAGGCATTTTCTTCCAGAATCGAAGAAAATATAAGGAACTAGTGACTTACAGGGTGACCTATGCAAATTAGACAAATAATGAATCACAGAAGTGGTCATGCTTTGACACCCTTTCTTTTATTATAAGATTGCTAAAGTGGATAGAGTACTATACAAGAAAACCCTAAGTTGGATTGGATTAAGTCCATAAAACTCAAGAATGTCGACAAACAAAGGGGCAAGGGGAAGCGATATTTTGTCTGCTAGGTGCTCTAGTGTCCAAGTGAAGAATCCTTCAGGGGGTTCACTCCAATCGTCATCTAGACTTGGAGCCTCGACCTCGACCCCCTCAACTCTATAGCTCTCAATCCAGTTCTCTAGCTCCTTTTGATCAGTCATTGTTTTATCCATCGAAAGGTCTAGAAAGGACCAATGTTTAGCTAACAACTCAATAAGAATTCTGAAACTACTACTAAAAAGACAAAATGTTTTATAGTTCCAAAGGGGAATTGGGCCTAAAATTAGATCTTTTAGCCAAAATTCAAAATTCAAAATTCCCCTTAATAACCAATTCGTCAATAAAGCAATTATCGACCTGAAATGAAAGATTTGATTTGGCGACAAAATCTTAATCTATATACAATATGCATCATAGTTTAATAGATAAAATGATATCTCAAATCGAAATGAAACACTAGTATCATGGTAGTAATCAAAATTGATTTTCTTTTAAATTCGAAAAAGAAAAACGCTCGCAAATATTTAAAGCTCTAACGAATAATAATAAAATCATTAAAAAGAACAAGAACTTACTGTTTGAGTCGAGAATTTGCAGAAATTTATCAAAATTTCCAAGCTTTAATGGCGAGTGCAGCTGTTGAAAATATAGTAATAAAGAAGAAGAAAAGAAAACGGGGTTTATTCAAATTCTAGAACTAGCAGTGGAGATTACCTAGTTGGTTAGATCTTAACCGTAGATTAAGTATGGAAGTATCAAAATGCAAGTCATCATGGGATTGAGAAAAGGAAGACACTTTTTCAAAGAGACCAATAGAATTGTGACAATTGTCATGAGCATTTAATGCAAAATCAAGACCCGTCCTTTCAGAACCAGAAATTGGCTTCCCTTTTAAGGAAAGTACCTCCTTAACCTTACGGTCCAACATAACCTTTGCCTTCCGGCACCGATACAATTTTGCTTATCACTTAGCCAAGACGAGTGACAAGCATGATTTCTAAAAATTTGACCTCATGGTCCCAAATTAAATTTCGTCTCTAAGCGTTTAAACAATTTTTCTTATCACTTAGCCTGGCTAGCTTCAAGTGACAAGCACTGTTTCAATAACTTTAACCTCACGGTCCCAAATTAGAATTTGCCACTCGGTACTCAAACAATTTCACTTCTCACTCAACTTAGATGGCTTTAAGTGACAAGAATGATTTCAAAAACTTTGACCTCATAGTCCCAAAATAGATTTCACCTCTTGGCATTCAAATAATTTCGCTTATCACTTAGCCTAGATGGCTCCAAATGACAAGCATGATTTCAAAAATTTAGACCTCACGGTTCGGTTAAGACCATGCCTTCCGACCTAAAATTAAAATTTGATTTTGAGCAAGATAGCCCAGTTTTCTAACCAAGATGAGATTTCCACTTTTGAAATTCAAGTCACTCTACTTGAAATAAATATCGTACCTCCCTTTATACACATAATATAGACCAAGCTCGGAATATAATCGAGCAAAATAAATTACACTCACCTATATCAAAGTCCACTCCATATCCAATATATGAAGTTAACTTTGAGGAGCATGTGTTACAACCAAATATCTCGATAACAAGAGGAGGGGTCGTCTACCCAAGTAAGTCTCAAATCAATAAGATATATGTAGAAGGAGAGGTTACACCACCTAGACCTATAAAACCGAGAAAGCAAGCTTGTATCAAAAGGATAGGTTGGCAGGCCGAAGTCCAAAGCCCGTCAGTATGTCCAACTCCAGAAGCTTCAGAACCAATGGCAGAAACAATCAACAAGATAACAAACAGCTCAGATGTGAAGGGAACATTTTCATAGGAAACAAATCACCAATTTATGCCTCCTAAGTAGCATCGTTAGATGTTCAGAACAAGCTCAAATCGTAGCTGCTCAGTAGGCCACTCCAATAATTCAAAAAGAAGACTCTCCACCAATGGCGTTATGACACATTAGCTATAAATAGTCGGCAATCCCAAGGTGCATGGGGCTTCTGGAAAAAAAAGAATTGAGATATAAAATCATATTGTACTTTCTTATATTAGAGCTCTCTTTACAAACTCATTAATGGCGAAAATATATAGAATCAATGTAATAAGCCTCTCGGCTAGATAAGAGTGACTAAATAAGGAAGGAACAGTGGACATAGGGACTTTCGGCCCGAACCACTATAAAAGTCTCAGTGTTATTTACTTTCTATACTTTACCTTCTTTGCATTGGCTATCACAACTCTACGGTTCAACACCTCATCACGTAAGTTTGATTGCGTCAAATCTCAGTAATCCCTTTGTCGGGTTAAATAATCCAAACATCTTCTGAAGCTATACCTTTGGACCTTGGGGTGTTGGTGTAGATGAAATTTTGCACTCACCGACAAAAAATAGATTAGGCCGCATAACTGGTTGGTTTAGCTAACCCGAAAGGGTTTATCAACTCCATATCTTGAGATGCTTATTGATGTTCCCAGCGAGAGTTGATGATATTTGGTTCCACATGTTTGGGTATGGGCCAAATATGAAATACCCCAGCTCCGTTTCCATACTATCCAATAGTACTACAGAGTAATACTGTCTGATAATATAGAGAATGAGGTTATATGGGATAAACATGTGAATATTCTCTTGGGCTAAAACTAGTACGTATTTAAATATCGAATAATTAACTCGCCTATACGTACATAGTATTGGCATAAAGCAATAAACATATGTGCCTCCACGATAGAACAATACACAATATACAGTAATATCATAGAACACAGAGTCGATATCGTAGGATAATATATAATATAAAATAAATAACATATGTTCAATATACATCATAATGATATACACTCAAAAGACTATACAATACAAGATTATACTCTATAATAACAAATATCAAGTCTCCTCTATGCCCAATAAATACTAGATGGTTTCATCGTCCTTGTACATGAATGGTCTCGGGCTGACCCGAGCATTATATAAATAACACACATGTCAGAATATATCTAAATCAAGGGGTATACCTATACATATAAATAAATAATATATGCATGGAATGATAACAACAACATCTGTCAAGACCCATAAGTCGACCTTCGAAAATCGGCACCCGTACTTCACTTGTACTCAAAATGCCGTAGATTCAAATGTCGAATCTGGTTCTTGGGAGCTTATAACACAGTTAAGTAAATAACACAGCGGAATAAATGAATAATACATTGATATACAATATCTGATACAACAGAGTGATACAAATGAATATCAATATACATCAGAGATATGATACAACAAATAGCAGCGGAATAGAAAACGATAACATCAGCAGCGGATAATCTCCATCTTCAAAGCACCAATCCAGATAATAACGATGAACAAAGATAAGAAAGTGCAGTCCGATCCAAAGACTGAACTAGCTCCAGATAATCTACTAAACCTGAATATCTGAAAAACCCAACTCTAGACTTTGACTGAGGTAATTTTGTATTGGTTCATAGATATGTTTATTTGTTTTATTACTTTGAAATGTTATATATTTAAGATTCTATATTTACTATGTTGTTTGCTATTTTGCTATTTGACATTTGTGTATATATTGTTATGTTTTCAAGTGTACATATTTCTTTTGTAAATATATTTTGTTTCTTTCCTTTCTTATTTTCTTACACTTTGAAATATAAGTGAATTTTTATTTTATTTTTATTCATAGCTTAGGTATTAATTATCACTTTATAAAATAAGTAAACTTCTATTTTTATCTTACTTTATATTTTTATAACTCAAATTATTATTAATATTATTTAAATTCGAATTATCATCATTTCTAAATTTCTAAATCGATTAATAAATTTATTTATTTATTTTTATACTTGTATCAATGTATATACTTTTATATTTATTTCTCAAATCATTTATATAAGATTTTAAATCTAAATGATTTAACAAAAATTTATTTGTTTAACTTACATTTATTTCCTTGTATTATTTATAAACTCAATTATTTATTTTACTCTAATATTTATTGTTTTATATTTAATTTTATTTCTAACATAAATCATCAATTCAAATAATTATTATTATAATTTATCTTTGGCCCATTTATTTACAATTTAAACTCAAGTCAAATATATCTATATATTTATTATTTTCAAATTCACTCGAAATTGAGTCGGGGAAACTCGCTTTCATTCAATCGATTTACTATTTTTATTCAAAATTTCAATAAATTATTACTTTAAATTAAATTAAAATCCAGGATCGTTACAAACTTCCCCCTTAAAAGAATTTCGTCCTCGAAATTCGTAGGCACGAAAACAACACAGAGATAGACAGATTCGATCTCCTATAATTCCTCAAACTAACGATACGAATTCCAAACTCAAGTTGGAATATCTCAAAATACATACCAATTTGTCCCTCTTCGGACTTTGGTATTCACAAGAAATTACTATAGAATTTCAAATTTGGTTTTAAACGATATCGTTTTATCGATACAATTCAAATTTAGCTCTGTATTCTATTAATCAATTTAACTCAATTCAAAATTTCCAATTTCAAATTCATTAAGATATAAATCAAAAAGCTGATAAGAAACCGATGAAGATACGAAGTAAGAATTTCCTACAACTTCTTCTTGTAGCTGGTACGAAGAAATCAAAAGAATTTGGAAACGAGTCAAAGAAGATTGATAGAAAGTTGTTTCCACTGTCGCAGGGTATTGACCATTTATAGTCGTACTCCCCTGTCCCCTATCTCGTCTTCTTCTTGCACTCATACTCACTATCAGTGGATAGCAAGAGAATTTACTGAGACGTTCAGACGGATATCTTAAGGATTACTCATTCTAGAGTTTACTTCACTCTATCTTTAATGAGCTACTTAACGTGTTATACTCCTGAGCTAAAGTTCAACCTTAGCTCTGATACCACTTGTCAAGACCCATAAGTCGACCTTCGAAAATCGGCACCCGTACTTCACTTGTACTCAAAATGCCGTAGATTCAAATGTCGAATCTGGTTCTTGGGAGCTTATAACACAGTTAAGTAAATAACACAGCGGAATAAATGAATAATACATTGATATACAATATCTGATACAACAGAGTGATACAAATGAATATCAATATACATCAGAGATATGATACAACAAATAGCAGCGGAATAGAAAACGATAACATCAGCAGCGGATAATCTCCATCTTCAAAGCACCAATCCAGATAATAACGATGAACAAAGATAAGAAAGTGCAGTCCGATCCAAAGACTGAACTAGCTCCAGATAATCTACTAAACCTGAATATCTGAAAAACCCAACTCTAGACTTTGACTGAGGTAATTTTGTATTGGTTCATAGATATGTTTATTTGTTTTATTACTTTGAAATGTTATATATTTAAGATTCTATATTTACTATGTTGTTTGCTATTTTGCTATTTGACATTTGTGTATATATTGTTATGTTTTCAAGTGTACCTATTTCTTTTGTAAATATATTTTGTTTCTTTCCTTTCTTATTTTCTTACACTTTGAAATATAAGTGAATTTTTATTTTATTTTTATTCATAGCTTAGGTATTAATTATCACTTTATAAAATAAGTAAACTTCTATTTTTATCTTACTTTATATTTTTATAACTCAAATTATTATTAATATTATTTAAATTCGAATTATCATCATTTCTAAATTTCTAAATCGATTAATAAATTTATTTATTTATTTTTATACTTGTATCAATGTATATACTTTTATATTTATTTCTCAAATCATTTATATAAGATTTTAAATCTAAATGATTTAACAAAAATTTATTTGTTTAACTTACATTTATTTCCTTGTATTATTTTATAAACTCAATTATTTATTTTACTCTAATATTTATTGTTTTATATTCAATTTTATTTCTAACATAAATCATCAATTCAAATAATTATTATTATAATTTATCTTTGGCCCATTTATTTACAATTTAAACTCAAGTCAAATATATCTATATATTTATTATTTTCAAATTCACTCGAAATTGAGTCGGGGAAACTCGCTTTCATTCAATCGATTTACTATTTTTATTCAAAATTTCAATAAATTATTACTTTAAATTAAATTAAAATCCAGGATCGTTACAACATCACTGTTCAATACCCCTTAAATATGGAAGGCATCAATCAAAACGTCCACAAAAATGTCATCACCCATATAAATCTCATCAAATATTATCCAATCGCAACAATATTAAATGGGTGAACAATCCATATCTAGAATCATCCTTCAAGTCCAGAATTCATCAATAATGAGGTAACATCAAGTATAGTTAGGCTAGTATATAATAATCCTCAAGAATATCTCTCAATCATAAACAATAAAATATTATCATCAAACAATATAAAATAGATTGTCTGACTCTATAATATAGGGTACCTACCCATCAGTCGGATATAATAAAAGATATGAGAATCCACTATACTCTAGACACCTATCCAGATATAATCTCATCTCCTCGTATATAAATCAAAATATATCGTGATAGGAAATGACCATACGACAGACTCGGAGTCCCAAAAACTATCATTTACACATCAATATGTGGGTAACCTAACCCTAGGTCGCATAACACATATCTATATACTTGAGGCGTATCAATAGAATATGCCAATCTACCACTCCATTAGAACCATAAGAGAGACTAATGGTTGTCTATCCAATCTAAGAGCCCAGGGTCACCTAAGTAGATCTGCTCCCATAGTCTTTAGTACCTTAATAGAAATCGTGACACGTATCCACCAATGGCTCGTCAACATATAGCCTCTTATTCATGACCCTACTTTGCCTTAATTGGTAACAGACTACTGGCTTATGCGACATACCAAAGAGGCTACATGGCGCCTACCCTATGGGTCGCTTAACTCAAACCTCGTGATGTGGGGAACCTACCCTAAATATTGTGATACACATTAAAATATCCAATAATGGTGCCCTGGATCTGGGGAGCAATCCAAAGTCATGCCGCAAGGGTGGATTCTAGCCATATGGTTCTCTCCAAAGCACATAAAAGGAGTACATTATGATAGTGGCATACAATTTCAATAAATATAGCGGCACCTACCCTACTTGCACCTATGAGCATCACCACACGTAAGTACAATCTCATAATGCTATTCTCGTCACGTGAGTGTCATCTACTAACAAAGAATAACCGACTAAGTATCACATCGACATCCCATACCACCACTTGAAGCTCAATCGTTTATTCACTGCTCATAAACTACACTCAGTCTCCACAATATTCTATATAACAGTCCAAAGAATAACCGAAAAATATTACCGAATGCCCCATCCAAAACAGTATTATAACTCCATTTATTCAAATTTCTCGTCACATAGGATTATAATCATCATTCACAAAAATTTCTAAATATAGCAATCCCATGAATCCATACAAAAGAATGGCATCACCGTATCACATCAAAACTACCCATCAAATCAATATCAACGGTGAATCATTTATTTGATCCAATTCAATATAAAGGAAAGAGAATCAGAAAAGTATGATAAAATAAATTAGTAAAATATAATAATAATAAAGTTTAACAAGATCTTTCTTTAAACATTTAAATCAAACATACAAATTAATATATATATATATATATGGCGCAACCAAGGAAGCGAATTCGACGATGTAAATCGAATCCGTCCAGGATCTCACACGATTAGCGGAAATAATTGGTGAATCGATGATAAATCGGTGAATTTTAAGAATACCCAAATGCCCAAATCCATTAATCACGAAGATACCGGATTCTAGCAATCTTCGACACGTTGATCGCGCACGATGCCGTGAGAGAAGATCTACAATTCTTTGAACGTTGATCAAGCGCACTTGATTCCGTTAATTGGCTTCAACAATCGTTGATTCGAGCGCACTCGAATGCCGAAGGTGGAGATAGGAGATAACACTCAACTACCAATTTCAATGGTGGCTCAAAGCACAAACCAAATTTTTATTCAAAAATCAACTTTTTTACAAATGACAAAAACCCGCCTATTTATAGGCTTACAACACATATAACTCGACTCACGACTTAACCCGACACGACTTAACATTGGCGACCTAACGACATATGGCCTACGACTTACAACATTATGCAACTTACATCATACGACATAAGAAGTTTACAACACAACAGCAAGGCGACATAAGAAAGTTACAACATCACACGATTTATCAACATACGACTCATACAAACAACAGACGACCTAACACATCACACGACTTAATAATAACGACATAAAACATTAACGACATAACAAACAACCATATCCACTTGAGCGACTTAAGCATCTTAGCGACTTAAGTAATTCTGGAGCTTGTTCGCGACATAAGAATCTTCAGTAGCTTCGGCTTCATGAGCGACTTAAGAGAACACGGCAGCGACCTACTGGAATTCACGACATAAGAAACTCGGCGACCTAAGGAAGCTCGTCAGTTCGCGACCTACTGGCGATGCCGCGACTTAAGCAATGTCGCTCGCGATTTATCTGGAAACGACTTAAGGCAATGTCATTCTCGTTCTTCTGGAATTTGGCTTAGGTCGTTCGCGACATAATGAGGAGGGGCGACTCGCGACTTAACTGGAGATTTGCTCGCGATCTACTGGAACGACCTAGGGTTGGATTTCGCGACTTAGGGTAATTCGTTCATCTTGATTTCGCGCTTCATCATCCTCCCCTGGTTGAAAAGAATTCGTCCCGAATTCACACTTTTTTTCTTCTTCGAGATGCTGTCTTCTATTCATTATCTGGTTTGATGCGGCTCTGGTGATAACTACTCTTGAGATTGATCTTGTCTTGACCCTTTGAAGATGCGGCTTGACATAAGGAATGCATGGCATAAAGCAGACGTGGAATTAGGCAGGCGGCATAAGGAAGTGCTCTGAGGGAGATGACATCATGATGCTTGTGCCAATAGGAAGGTGTGATATAGAACCAAATCGTGACGAAAATGCGAGACGATATAAGGAAGTTTAAAATTGCAGAGCGACTTAGGCATTCACGACTGAAGAAGTGTGATGACTCATGCCTCAATTCTTGTCTTTCCTTATCTCGTTCAGGTGTATCATCATTTAGAATCTTCCCTTGATGTGTTGCAACAATTTTCCCTGATTGAAATGAATTCCCACTCGCTTCTTCTTTGTCATGTTTATTTTCATGAAACGGTTCCAAGCAGTTGACGTTGACAATGTCAGCAGTGCGGACATGATTAGGTAACTCCAACTGACAATCATTCTCTTCATCCTGTCTTTTCAACTCTTCATGTTCTTTCAGATTCACAAGATCATACAATCCCTGTAGTAAAATAGCATCTGGTACTAGTTTAGTTTGATGCTGCATGTCCTGTAGTGATGATAACTCTTCGGGTAATTCCTCAGGATATTCGACTTCAGACTCATCGAATTCTGATCCAACTTCCTCAAAAACCTCAAGATCTTTACTCATTCCTTGCCCGGTCAACACAAATAATTCATTACTATTTTTCACCTTTTCAATAGACTCTTCCAAAAATACAAGACTAGTTTCTTCAGGCCGTTCCTCGGAAATCTCATCTTCCAACTCTTCAAATACTTCAACCTCTTCAGGATTCTCAAAATCAGAACATTCTCCAGATTCAATCAACATTGATAATTCATCACCATCTTTCATTTTATTGACGAACTCTTTCAAAGATAATAAACGATCTGATTCTTCTGTTTCAATTTCACTTTGTTCGGCCTTTTCGGAAACTAAGAAATTTACACTTGGCTGGCTCTCATCCATAAGCTCAGGTGTTAAACAAGAATCTTCCATCATCAAGTTATTTCCCTCAACTCCGAACACAATTTCTTCTTCCATACTATTGACATCAATCTTTGGCGGTGAAGAGTAATCAACTTCTACATCCACATACTTTGATGTTGAATAAAATCCCATTAACAAATTACATTCATCGATCTCTAACTCAACCTCTTCATTTTCGTTGTCAAACTTTGGTGGTAATTCTTTGAACGATTCCGTAGGACCGACCTCTTCAAACTTTCCTACCATTGGTTTAACCTCCTCAGGAGTTTTAAGTTCTTCACTTGCCTCATACCTAACCAACGATTCAGCACTACCTTCCGCATCTTCTATACTTTCGCTGAAAGATAATGGATTATTCGGTTCCTCTTCCTTTTCCGGCTCGCTTTCAGTAGAATCATCCACATCCTCGTTTTCACATTCTTCTACAACTAAGGCTTCCATCTTGGGCTCCGTACATTCAATACTTCTATGGCCAGACTCCTGGTAATGATAGCGCTTAATTCGGTCATCAACATTTGTCTTAGTGATTCCATGTACAACTGGTTCGTTGACTCTCTTAGAAACTTTTATACTGCAATTAACACCTTTATTCTGATTGCTGGAGTTTGTAATCACACCGTTTCCTCGACTTGCTTGACTTAACTTCTGCAACTGTTGGTTCATACGAGCTTGATAATTGTAGGGTAAGAAATTTGCCTTCATCATCCTTTTCATCTTATCCCACGTGACAACTTTGGATTTTCCCATTCTCTCTCTGGTTGATTTAGTTTGTTGCCACCAATACATAGCTCTTCCTCTCAGTCTTGTAGCAACTAACTTAACTTGACGATCTTCAGACAGGTTGTCGAGTTTAAAAATCTTTTCAACCTTTGATAACCAATCAAAGAATTCCTCTGCTTGTAAACCACCTTAGAATTCTGGAATTTCTACGTCCTTCCTTGACTCCCGTGTATGACCATTCTCTTCAACATTCCTATATCGATTTTGCCCTTGACCTGGATACCATAAGTGAACACTATCACCGTAATTATCTTCTTCAAAATTAGATGAGCTTCGATGTCGATTCTGAATATTGACTCTTCTAAGTCCATGCACGTCCTCTCTACTTCTTCTTTCCTCTACTCGAAAGCTTTCATAATTACAATATGGCTCATGCTCGTAACCACGAGAAGCTCTTCTTTCTTCATTCCGATAATCATGATTGTCTCAAAATACATGATCTCGATTTATCGACAAAGATGGTTCTCTTCTTTCCCTATCATAATGTGGCGACACTCTCCTTTGATTTCGATTCATGTCAGACATCATTCTCTCCACTCTCTTGAAACCTTTATTGAACCTTTCATCGATACGTTGTCCCATCTGTTCAGTATCTTCTCTCCCATACAAATCTGCAACATTATGATGACGGATAACACGTCTCGGAGGCATGATCAAATCATCAACAGATCTAAACACAAACTTCACTTTGATCCAAAAATTCTCGAATCAAAACTCCTCAACTTGTTTGAAGTCTCACGAACACCCAAATGAACAAACAACTCAATTCGAACTCCAAAAACTTCAAATCTCGAAACTTCACACTTCGCTTTGATTAAAAAAGAATCTCGAATCACACTTCACCAACTTGTTGGAATCTTCAAAATGAACACTTCAACTAGCGCAACTTTCAATGATGCAGAATCTACGCACAACTCCTAGTTCCCGACTTGAACAATTCTCGCACAAACTTGAACAAGCTCGCTTCTAGCTCCGATACCAAATGATGCAGCCAAGGAAGCGAATTCGACGATGTAAATCGAATCCGTCCAGGATCTCACATGATTAGCAGAAATAATCGGTGAATCGATGATAAATCGGTGAATTTTAAGAATACCCAAATGCCCAAATCCATTGATCACGAAGATACAGGATTCTAGCAATCTTCGACACGTTGATCGCGCACGATGCCGTGAGAGAAGATCTACAATTCTTCGAACGTTGATCAAGCGCACTTGATTCCGTGAATTGGCTTCAACAATCGTTGATTCGAGTGCACTCGAATGTCGAAGGTGGAGATAGGAGATAACACTCAACTACCAATTTTAATGGTGGCTCAAAGCACAAACCAAATTTTTATTCAAAAATCAACTTTTTTACAAATGACACAAACCCGCCTATTTATAGGCTTACAACACATATAACTCGACTCACGACTTAACCCGACACGACTTAACATTGGCGACCTAACGACATACGGCCTACGACTTACAACATTATGCGACTTACATCATACGGCATAAGAAGTTTACAACACAACAGCAAGGCGACATAAGAAAGTTACAACATCACACGATTTATCAACATACGACTCATACAAACAACAGACGACCTAACACATCACACGACTTAATAACAACGACATAAAACATTAACGACATAACAAACAGCCATATCCACTTGAGCGACTTAAGTAATTCTGGAGCTTGTTCGTGACATAAGAATCTTCAGTAGCTTCGGCTTCATGAGCGACTTAAGAGAACATGGCAGCGACCTACTGGAATTCACGACATAAGAAACTCGCCGACCTAAGGAAGCTCGTCCGTTCGCGACCTACTGGCGATGCCGCGACTTAAGCAATGTCGCTCACGATTTATCTGGAAACGACTTAAGGCAATGTCGTTCTCGTTCTTCTGGAATTTGGCTTAGGTCGTTCGCGACATAATGAGGTGGGGCGACTCGCGACTTAACTCATTATCTCCATGACATCGATTGAAGCTCCATCACTAGATCGCCTCCGTTGTTATCGTCGCATGCCCTAGTTCAACGTTGTCACACTCCAGATCAAGATCGTGCCCACTTCCAAAATCGCGCACCCTAACAGTTGCCTCTGGCAATTCATGACGTGTGGCTTCCTACTTGATGTGAATGTCTTCTCTCTTTTTTATTTGGTTATCAAGATTTTGATTGGGGAAAAATTAGGACTGAAGGAGATAGGCAGGTTCGGTTATTAGGCTTGAATTGTTGAAGGATGGAGTGATCTCTAGAAATTGAGTTTTAAATGGGTAGGGCTTGATTAGTTAATGTTTATTTTTTTTCTTTTTAAATTACCCATCCTATTAGTTTGTTAATAGGTTTCAATTTAATTTAAATTGATGTTATACTTCATATTGCGTAACATATTTCGATAATCACACAATTTCTTTCAATTTAGTACTTATTTATTTTTAAACTATTCATTGTATTATCATAAGATAAATTTATTTCTCAACTATGTCATTAATATAAAATTTATTTACACTTTGAAATATTTATAATTAATTAAAACATTTTATTTAAGTCTAATATTTCATTCGAAAATGATTTATTAATTTAATTCAATTTATTAAAACAGTCTCTTATTAAATAGAATTGATTTAAGTAAAATTTTATTTTCATAAATAATGGGTATTAAAATCAAATTTCAAACTTTTTCTTTAATTAAATTAAATTATTATTACGGCGTTGGAAGCAGGGTTGTTATAAGCTATTTTTTTCTCCTAATTGGTATATTTTATCTAGTGATATACGACGCACAAATGGTAGTTTCTGGCCCTTATTAGGAGGTCCGGCTCTATGTACTGAGGGAGCCTCTAATGAAAATCCATATCTGAATGTACCTTAGTTCATTTAGGTGTACTTCTAATATTGTTGTGTTGTGAGATGCAAGTAGCACAACCCTTTTTTGATTTATATTCTATAACCTAGACACTATATATTGTATAACTTTATTTACTTCTCACATGATTTGGCTTCTTTGAGGGTAAAACTATAATGGTGATTCATATGGTCTCATATGTTACTGTTATATGGATGCATGTATCTTGGATTTTCCATACCAGACTTATGTTTAACACATGGTTTTTATTTTCCCTAAATTCCTCGTTTACTCTTTCGAGTAGGCTGAGTAAAGCAGGTTTGACTATGGATGCTTCAGAGCTTTAGGAGACGAGATGGAGACTATCGTTTATCTATCTATTTCTATTTCTGTTGCACTACTATTATGTATGTATCAACATTATGAGGACATGCAATTATAACTTTCTAGGCTGATGACAGTACTTAGGTTTAGTAACTAATATTACTCTGTACTTTAGAGTAACCCATTGTGCCCTCTTTTTGGATATTATATATTATCTTTTCACTTGTGAGATTCTGATATTGTTATCCCGCCTTTTGGTCAAGGCCGGGATATCAACAAATTAGCTGGACAGGATGGATGTCAAGATCAGAGATCGATTGAAAACAAGGCTATGATCGATGTCGTCAAAATCTGACCGGGCTCCAATCAAGACAGCATCGATTGGGAACGATGACCAAGGCTAGGAGAGGCTAGGTTTCAAATTTTAGGTCAATCGGAATTCGTATGCTCAAGATATGATCGATGCAATTCAAGCAACCAACTGTTCGTATCCATAAATCCTCTACTGTTCATATCCATCAATCCTCTATTGTTTGTATCCATCAATCCTCTGTTGTTCGTATCCATCAAGTGCAACAACGATCGAGTATGAACAGTGCAACAACGATCGATACGAACAGTGCAACAGCGATCGAGCACGAACAGTGCAACAGCGATCGAGCACGAACAGTGCAACATCGATCGATATGAACAGTGAAACAACGATCGAGTACGAACAGTGCAACAACGATCAAGTACGAACAATGCAACATCGATCGATACGAACAGTGCAACAACGATCGAGTACAAACAGTGCAACAACGATCGATACGAAGGAGATAGCCTTCCAAAAAAAAACTTGCATCGATCATATCTCACAATCTACAAGTCCAAATGTTACGAAATTTTCAGTGGGGCTTACGTACAACCTAAAGAATGTTCATGCTCGATTTCGACTCGATTGGGAAAAATCTTGATCGATACGAAATTCGTTCGTATCGATCACGGATCGAGTGCAAACCACATGGGATCGATCGCGTGGGTCCACCCACATGCCAGAAGAGGTCTCCCGAGATCTAAGCGAGAAATTTGCAGCCTATGCCTATAAATAACATCCCAATGGCTTCAGAAAAGGGGAACTTTTGGCTCTTCTACATCCAGACTCTGCCGAATTCATTATTGTACTTGGATTTTGCTGTTGTAATCAGTTGTAACTCGTTGTAATCAGCAAGCAAACTTCAATAAAATTATCAACTTCAAAGTGGACGTAGGCCGGATTGCCGAACCACTATAAATCCTGTGTTCTTTACTGCTTTCATCTAAATTTTCTGTGTTCTTCATTTTTAATTCTCAACATACTTGTTATCTGTGATTGTGAACTGGTGCTTTCATTGGCAATTGAGTGTTTGTGACCAATTTTGGCGCAAACATTTTGGTGCTTTCACTTAGAATGCTATCACTCAGGAATTCTGCAACTTGGACTTTGGATCTGAAAGCTTGAAGATTTGGATTTGGAAAGCCATGGCAAGGCAATCAACAAGAAGACAAAGAGCTGAAAGGAGTCAACATGAAGGGAGTCAGGAGGCTTCCTCTGGAGCAAATTAGACCTCAATCTTCATCACCCGGAACGAGATGGAGATGATGATGGAAGCTATGCAGGAGGGAATGCTGAAAAGACATGAAGAGATGATGCAGAACTTACTCCAACAAGCTGGACAAATCAGAATGCAGAATCAGGGGAACGCTACTAAAAGAGATGCTGGAAATAGAGATCAGAAGCCTGGAGCAACCAGAGTCCAGAATAGAGCAGGACCATCAGGAGCAACACCGAAACTTGGGGGCACTCATCCGGAGGACGTTGATCCAACCTCACGTAGGATACCAGGTGGAGCTGTTCAACATGGCTTTGGTAGAGGAATGGATGCCCTTCCAGGAGACCAGATTCCAGGATTCCCTCACGAACTCAGGGGGCAGGTCGGAGGCAATAGACAACCGCTACAGCTTGACGACAGTGACAGATTAGCGGAGATGGTCAGACGAGCCATGAGAGGAGGACTAGTGAATAGAGATCTGGAAGATGTGAATAGGAGTCCTTTTGCTCCTACGATCAGGCAAGCTAGGAATCCACCAGAATTCAAGCTACCAACATTAGAGATGTATGATGGAAGGATAGATCCTGTTGTTCATTTGATGAGATACATGAGGCATATGGAAGTACTAGGGGCATCGGAGGAGGTCATGGCGCAATGCTTCCCTTTGTATTTGACAGATATAACAGCATTATGGTTTAGACAGCTGGAGAGTGGCTCTATCGGCACATGGACGGAGCTGATTGAAAGGTTTATGAGACAGTTTTGGGTCCACATAGGCAGACCCAAGAATGTGATGACTTTAACATCAATGAAACAATGGAAAGGAGAATCGTTTAGAGATTTCTTGACCAGATTCAATGTTGTAGTGGCTTCGGTGGATCGACCTGATCCGTCGATGGTTTTGATGGCAGCGGTTTCAGGAATTGCAAACAATTTAAATTTCAAGATATCATTGGAACGGGACCCACCGAGGGATCTTGTGGAGTTCTATCATTAGGCGGAAATATTTCTAAGGCAGGAAGATGCGCAGACTGAGAGAGAAGGGAGAGAGGCTGAAGCTTATGCGGTAAGGGATGGAGGTCCATCCCGAGAAAACCCAAACAAAGACGACAAAGGCAAAAGGAAAATGAATGACAACCGTAGCACTTCCGAAAGGCCACGGAGGGAGTCAAAGTTTTCTTCTTACACGGATCTGACTGAAACTCTGGAAAGGATTTATTTCGACACTCGAGGGCGCCTCTAGTATCCAAGGCCAACAAGAAGGGAACCTTCTGATTACGAACGGGCATCAGGAAGGCATAGCCTATTCCATGAGCTGGATGGTCACAACATGAACGACTGCAGGCATTTGAGGGATATCGTTGAGGAGCATGTAAGGAATGGTCATCTACAGCAGTATGTAAGGGATCGAGTTGTGGCAGTGGAACAGGAACGGCCACCACCCACCTCAAACGAAGATGGCACTGGACCTAGGCAACGTCAACTTGTTATCAACTAAATAGATTTATGACTTGGAATAAGTAATAGAACTCAAAGTAATGCGACTAAATCACTTACACATGTACGGGATCAAGGACGGTCCCTAGGCATGCTCTAAGACGATGGTAAACCATGCTGCTCGAGTCTGTGAAATCCTGTTTTTCTTTTTCGTTTTCCTGAAAACTTTGGTTTCTTCCTTGGATGTACAGACAGTTATTTAGTTTTCCTTGGCTGTAAAAACTCTTACTTTGGATAATTGGATTTGGATTACTGTAATAAATTATGCAGGCCATGTGATTACGATCTCGACCGGAGAGACGGGGCAGTAATCGCAAATTACGAGTCCCTTCGCTGGAGAGCGATGGAATGGAATCAAAGCAAAATATAAAAGTCCATGGCCGGAGAGCCGAGGCCGGAGAATATCGAAGTCCTTGGATGGAGAGCCGAGGCCGGTGAATATAAAAGTCCTCGGCCGGAGTGCCGAGGCCGGTGAATATCAAAGTCCTCGGCCGGAGAGCCGAGGCCGGTGAATATCAAAGTCCATGGCCGAAGAGCCGAGGTCGGAGAATATCAAAGTCCTTGGCCGGAGAGCAGAGGCTGGTGAATATCAAAGTCCTTGGCCGGAGAGTCTAGGCCGGAGAATATTGAAGTCCTTGGCCGGAGAGCCGAGGCCGGAGAATATTGAAGTCCTTGGCCTGAGAGCCAAGGACGGAGAGCATAAAAGCCCTTCACCAGAGAGTCGGGGTCAGAGCAGGATAACGCGACCCGACGAGGTCTATGGAATTAAAGTCAAACCCAGAGAGGTCTTGGATTCGGAATTGGACATCGACTCAGAGTAGTCGCGGATTTGGATCAATTTATGGCCGTGGCACTCGGATAGAATGGCTTGGTAGTGGATTGGATTGCGAACTGGATGATATGGCTATGGATGAAAGATGTAATTCAGATGTCAGATTTGAAGCTTTTCAAAACACACCTTCTTACCACAAGGCATGTTTTGGTGGGAAAATGTTATCCCGCCTTTTGGTCAAGGCCGAGATATCAACAAATTAGCTGGAAAGGATGGATGTCAGGATCAGAGATCGATTGAAAACAAGGCTATGATCGATGTCGTCAAAATTTTACCGGGCTCCAATCAAGACGGGATCGATTGGAAATGGTGACCAAAGCTGGGAGAGGCTATGTTTCAAATTTTAGGTTAATCGGAGTTCGTATGCTCAATATATGATAGATGCAATTCAAGCAACTAACTGTTCGTATCCATCAATCCTCTACTGTTCGTATCCATCAATCCTCTACTGTTCGTATCAATAAATCCTCTATTGTTCGTATCCATCATTCTTCTGTTGTTCGTATCCATCAAGTGCAACAGTGATCGAGTACGAATAGTGCAACGGCGATCGAGTACGAACAGTGCAACATCGATCGAGTACGAACAGTGCAACAGCGATCAAGTACGAACAGTGCAACAGCGATCGATACGAACAGTGCAACAGCGATCGAGTACGAACAATGCAACATCAATCGAGTACGAACAGTGCAACAGCAATCGAGTACGAACAGTGCAACAGCGATCGATACGAACAGTGCAACAGCGATCGAGTACGAATGGTGAAACAGCGATCGAGTACGAACGGTGCAACAGCGATCGAGTACGAACAGTGCAACAGTGATCGATACAAACAGTGCAACACCAATCGAGTACGAACAGTGCAACAACGATCGATACGAAGGAGACAGCCTTCGGAAAACACAAACTTGCATCGATCATATCTCACAATCTACAAGTCCAAATGCTACGAAATTTTCACTGGAGCTTACGTACAACCTAAAGAATGTTCATGCTCGATTTCGACTCGATTGGGCAAAATCTTGATCGATACGAAATTCGTTCGTATCGATCACGGGTCGAGTGCAAACCACATGGGATCGATCGCGTGGGTCCGCCTACGTGTCAGAAGAGGTCTCCCGAGATCTAAGCGAGATATTTGCAGCCTATGCCTATAAATAGCATCCCAATGGCTTCAGAAAAGGGGGACTTTTGGCTCTTCTATGTCTAGACTCTGCTGGATTCATCATTGTACTCGGATTTTGCTGTTGTAATCAGTTGTAACTCGTTGTAATCAGCAAGCAAACTTCAATAAAATTATCAACTTCAAAGTGGACGTAGGCCGGATTGCCGAACCACTTTAAACCCTGAGTTCTTTACTGCTTTCATCTAAATTTTCTTAGTGTTCTACATTTTTAATTCTCTACATATTTGTTATCTGTGATTATGAACTGGTGCTTTCATTGGCAATTGAGTGTTTGTGACCAATTTTGGCGCAAACATATATTGTGTTCTTTCTTTCGTTTTCTCTTTCCTTTTCGTTTTCTTTTACCCTAAAAATTTGTATTTCCGACACTTGGGTGCTCGGCACACGAATAATGTGGATGTATTAGTGTCGACATTAGAGGGTTAAAAAGTCGGGTTGTTACATTAGGGATCAGAGCGAAGGTTTAATGAATATCTTGGTTTGGTTTGTTACTCATTAGAGATAGGGTAAGTGACACATGTGCACATGCGAGATCGTATTTGTATTTTTCTATAAACCTTCCCCTATACTGTATTTCCTTAGAAATAACTTTTTCCTTAAAATAACTTCATCCTTAAGTAACCAAAGATGTTTTTCTATGATCAGGTAGTGAAAACGATGAGCCCTAGAGCTGCTATTGCTAGAGGCAGAGGCGAGAGGAGTAACATTGTTACTAATGGCGGGATTTGGGCATAAAGAAATGCCGCTCCTATCAAGGAACCGATGATGAATGTAGTGTAAGAGGTCATGTAGGTTCAGCCACAGATGAACTTTGCTTTGCTATGCCAAGGCTTTGAGAGCTTGGGCGATAAGAAGTTCAATGGCAATATTGGTAGTGATGACAATATTAACCCAAGATATGGAAGATGGAGCTCCTAATCAAAACTAAGGGACTTTGCATCCATGAAAGAGGTTGTGCAACTTGTTAAAATTGTTGTTCCCATAGTACTTGTTTAATATCCACGTTTTCCATATGTAGTTGCTCGAGATAAAGAATCTCCCGGTTAAAGTGTTGAAGGATGGCAACTTACAACCAACCCTAGGAGGTGGACTTACTAACAGTATCTCAAATAACCAAGTAGTTGATGGGGGAGTTGTGAAGTTGACCGTGCTAATGGAATCTTCTTCTAGTTTGGTCTATCATCTTGATTACCTAGGAAGGAAATTTATGGAAGGATAAATAGTAGGTGGGAAGTGAGGATAAAACCTAGTTTAACAAAACTAACCTTCCTGCTATGGATAAAGAATTGTCTTTCCAAGAAGCAAGACGATTTGAGATTTTTGGAGATGAGAGGGTACCGGCCTTTGTGATGGAGTCTGGTGGGAACAAAGGTACAGCTAAGGTAGGAGATAAGAAATTTTCCAAGGTTGCAATTTAGGGATCGGTCCCCAGTAAGACCTAGGTTGTTACCAGTACCAACTATGATGATTGAGCTCTAGTCAAAATTAATGGTTAGGCTAGAGATGAGTTCATAATTATAGAGAAGCAACTTAAGTTTGTGAATGTGAGAGGGAATTGGTCGAGAGAAGAGATAGTATCATTAGCATATTGAGTAGGTTAAATTCCACATACCATCAAATCTAGACCAATTCCATATAGAGGATTGTCAGAAAATGCAAGGTTGATCATCTTGGAGAATACATCCTTGGAAAGAATAAATAGAAAAGGAGAGAGGGATTCACTTAAGACCTCGTCTAGATTTGATGAGTCCCCATCTAACTCCATTAACAAGGACAATCAACACACTGGTATGGAGAATACTACTTATCCAACTTATCTAGGTGGGGAAGAAACCATGGTGAGAAAGGATGTTAAAATTGAAGTCCCGGCTAATGGAGTCAAACTCCTTGGAGAAATCTAACTTAGTTAAAGTATAGGGGGTATTTATAGTGGAAATGAGAGACGACCTTCTATGTGGCAGCAATGCGGTTAGGTATAGATCTTCTCTAGAAAAATGCAGAATTTTCATAACTAATCAATGCATCAAGGAGGAATTTTCTATCGGTGAGGACTTTGCTGATTAGCTTAAAGGAGGTGTTAAGGTGGATAATCGATCTAAAGTCGAAGATGGAGTGTGCAATGGGATTCTTATGGATTAGAACAATGTTAACATAATTAACTTTGGAAATAAGGTGGTGGCAAATTGGAATTTGTCGAACATGTTCAAGATGTTCTTTGATGATTTGCTAATATCTTTTGTGGAAGAAAGGACCAAAGCTATCAGGCCTTGGGCATTGTCCTCACTCATCTCATTTCGAGCTGCCAGGATTTCATCTTTAGCGTGAATATGGTTAAAGGTGATGAGAGTTGGTTTGGGATAGAAGTTGTTCAAGAGGATATCTATGGATGTTGGGTGCAAGGATCCAAGAAGACATCAATAGAAAGAGGTGAAGATGGCGTTAAGCCCATGCTAGTCACTGACGTTGGTGTTGTTATGAACAATCTCATGAATGGTATTCGATATTCTTCGGCAATTAGTGATTCAATGGAAATAACCGATGTTCTTATCACCATCCTTAATCCAAGAAGATCTAGATCTTTGTCTCCATGCTATTGGTTGTTGCTTGATTAATCTTTCCAGTTTAGTTTCCAAATCTGAAAGGCGTTGTCTTTCGAAGGATGAGAAGGATAGACTCTCCTCTAAGATGTTGAGATCAAGAATGGAGTTTTTAATTGATCCCTGGATCAATTTGGCTTAGGATCTAAGGAATTTGTAGAGAGAAAGCCTCACTAGAGCGGTAGTTGTAGAGTCTTGGATTTAAAATGTGTTCCACTAGCTAGCCATTAATTCATCAAAATATGGCTTGAGAATCCACATCTTCTCAACTTTGAAGTTAGGCTTAGGGGTTTGTCTCCATCAGAATCCAGCAAGTTGGGGAAATGATCGGAGAAGAGAGCAGGGAGGCCATGGACGGAGGAGGGGGAGTGGGAATCTTCCCAAGTAGAATCAAGAAATAAGCGGTTGGGTTTTGCAAGAGAATGGGAAGTGTGTTTATTACTCCAAGCGTATTGCCTACTACTTATGGGGTTCAATTTGTTCGCATGCATTAATAAAATTGTTAAAGTGTTCCATATCAGCAGAGTAGACAAAATTTTTGTTTCTCTAATCTAAATAGAATGTGATATTAAAGTCTCTCAAATAACCCAAGGTCCTTGGACGTATGAATAAAAAAAGTACAGTTATCCTAGAGGGTTAATCTATCAGAGCCAGTGTGGGGGGCCATAAATGTTGGAAAAAAAATAGTGTTGGTATGGATGTATTCTAGCATGACATGGAGGGCATTGGTGTGTTTAGTAACTTAAGTATGTTTCCAAAATACTTTGTTCCATCCAATTATGATTCCCCCTAGTTCTGGTGCTACCGGTAGATTCCCAACCATTGATAAAATTCCCCCTAATCTACTAAAATCAACATGGTTTAGAATGGCAATATTGGACTCTTGATTAAATAAGATATTAGGGTGAAGCATACTAATAGTGTTCCTAATTAAGGTTCATTTTTCGAGAAACTCTCAACCCTAAACATTCTACATTAGAATTTTCATACAGAAAAGGACACACGCTCCTATTCGAGAAATTGCATGGATTTAAGTTGTCACTGGTTAATATAATTCCCATCCAACAAGCAAATTTTTATTTAAAACCTAGTCTGCAGAAGTAAAAATAAAAGGTCAAAAAATACTACCATTGGCATGCTTCACAGAAGCGGTATCCTTTTGCATCAACTTGGTGCTTCCTTTGATAGAAGTGGTGGAGAGGATTGTTCTATCCTACGAGGTCGTGAAAGGTTGTAGTTCTTTAGGAACATCGATTTACATGTCATGCTGAAGGACATGAGAAGTCAAGCAATTAAGGTCCAAATGCCTATACAGAATCATATCCATGTCCTCGTCGTTCACTTGATCAATCTCTTCAATAGTTGGTTGGATGCCTTATACAGAAGGTCCAATCAGTTAAGAGGGACGGGCTCGTGCATTTTCGATTTTGAGGTAATGATATGTTGTTTTTCCCACTAGTGATTTCATCTCTACAGCCAACATTCTGAGCTTCTTCAAGCATAAAATCTAGGGTGAGATCTTTATGGTGGTGCCTGGTGTCAAAGCAGGTTCCAAATGTGGGCTTGTCTAAAATGAAAATTTGTTTCTCTCACCAATATCCTATGTGGTATTCTCCGAGTATCAGGTCTTCTGGGTCCAGAGAGGGGTGACGTTGCTCCTAGGATTCATTGATAATTTGAAGTCCAAGCCGTTAAGCTACCTAGATGATGGTGCATGGAAGGAATACAACCTTATCAAAGAAGAACTAGGCAAAGACAAAGCGGTGGTCAACTCTGACCCATTCGCATGTGTCGGTTCTGACGAATATACCAAAGGGCGAAGGATGGAGAATAAAGAGTCATGGTTGTATCAAAGGGGTCTGTGAATATCATAGGTCAAAGGTTTTGCGATTATGGACCATGAGCTCGGGCAACTAGCAGATGGCATTGAGAGATCCTCTAGGCTATGGAAGAAGTGTTTGTTATTGATGATATTAAGGAGCATGATAGAAGGGAAGTGAACAATATAACTTCGGTCACTAAAAAGAGAAACTTCTCATTCAAGAGAGTAGAAGAAAAAAGCAAGGTATTGTGTGATGCTCCACCTCGAGACCCACACTAACAGAGAATATTACAAAGTAATATTGTCAGCTAGTGCAGAGAATATGGTTGGTTAGGAGTGACCATTCGTTAATTTTACTTTAAGCGAGCATTGCCAGGTCGATTGATATGCTATACATTTCTTAAATCAAGTGGAATCGACGTATACAATTCATGCTTAAAACAAAACTATGGTGGCTATAATAAAAAATCAGAAAACGTATAATAATATATCGATCACAGAATATCAAATCAATCACAGTGGAATATAATTGATGCAAGTCTGAACCGATACATAATAGATACATGATGTAGACTACACACATACAAAGTGCTAAATCTCAAAATGAATAAGTACACAAAAGGAGTCTAATATCAACACAAGATACTACATAATGTCAAATATATATAGAATGATAAAAGAGAACTACTAACTAACAGGTAAGGTATCCACTCTAAAGCCCAAGCTGAAGGACCTGAAACATCTCGGTCTTACCCGAGTATTATAAAAAAAATAAATGGGTCGGTCTAGACTAAGATAAATGTGTTAGCAAAACTGAATAGATAAAGTAACTAGATCTCAATTATATGCATATCTCGACAAATATCCAATATGCATCAATAATTTCAAATCACCAAATCCAAAAAACTCATAATAGCTTCGTGAAAGCAAAAATCTCTAAAATAATTTGGTGATAATCCAACAACATTAAATCTAAAAATCTCACAAATAGAAATCCAGAAATCTCATAAATAAGGGGGGCACCAAACTCCAAGATCGGTGAAATAAATTCACCTACATGCATGTAACTCCAAGATAGACGTATAAGTCTATAAACATCAAGATAGGTACGAGACCTATAAAAATCGAAACAGGTATAAAGTCTATGAACTCCAAGATAGGTATGAAACCTATAAATGTTGAATAGGATCAAGTCCTATAAACATCAATAGGAACAAGTCCTATAAACATCAAAGGCGAGTCATAAACTCGTTGAAAAGTGTTAAATACTTTTATATAGCAATCGAATAGATAACAACCATGTATCCCACACCACAAGGGTTTACCCAAACATTTACTTTATAATAGTAAACTCCGCTCGTATGTCACAATGGTTCGGTCGAACAAGTGCAGGAGTTAATTGGTAATACAAACGCGACCGTTCAATACCACTCGTTTTATTTAACCATTTAAATCAACTTCTTATTCGATAGATAACGTGCAATTTTATAAAAATATTTCTCTTTTAAAACATTTGTTTATAATGGAAATATATATATATGTATATATAAGTAAGCTTTTTAAACTATCGTTCCAAAACATTATTAAAACCATTGGATATGAAAATGGATAGTACATATATATTACTAAAAAAATTTGTATTAATATATATATATTAGATTGGTACATAAATAGTCTTGTATAAAACGATTGGATTTAGAAATCAATCATCTATAAATCCGAGTTGAAAACGTGCATCAAAAGTGTGTATTTCTCCAAAGATCCATAGAGCAATCTCTATGGTATAAAACATCAAAATGAATTCAACAATTCAGAAGTCATGAATCCAGAAAATATCATTGAAATTGATATGAAATGTAGTATTAAAATTAAGCAATCAACTTCTGGAAATCAACTGGGCAAACAAGTGACAAACGGGTCAATTTGGAAATACCGAAACGTAGCCTGGATGTTAGGTTCATGCTACAACCGGTGCACCATTCGACCAACCGGCCTACCGGTTTGCTCACCTAGGCTGACGTCAAGGGAATTCCGGTAACCTTTCGTCAATCCGTTTTTGCCCGTTCCTCCTGTGTTGCTTCAATAATGATCTAAGGTACTAAATAGACAGTCAGGCATGCATATAAACATGTATAATTGGATGAACTTCGTGATTTCATATGGTGGTTTTCAGTAAAAAGCAAATTCAATTCAATTAGACAATGAATCCAATCAACATATTGAGATTATGTACACTTTAAATTCAACCATAATTATATAACAGCAGCAACCATTTATCTAAGGCTAGAAATCATGAGATAAGCTAACCTAAACAAACTCGGAGTGGAAGATTAGAGCTTAGAATCGCATATTCCCTCTTATGACAATATCAACCTAGGCTATGAACAAAGATTGGATAGGCATGATCATTTCAGAAATCAAAACTAAAATAAACCATTAAATTGATGCATAGATAGATAGAGAAGATTACCTTTTATCAAAACACACTAAAATAGATTGAAAGCGCTTTGTGTAACGACCCGCCATTTTGGACCATTCGCATCCATTATAAGTGTATAGGTAGACACTCATGCCGGAGTTGAATTGCTCAAAATACCGCGTTGTTAATTTAAATTGGCAAAACAGAACATATACAGTAAATAAATATAATCACAGATCACAGACACAGAGTAATAATTGCAGCAGAAATAAAAAGATATAGTAGTTCATGAAGCTACTATATAAATATATAAGTTACATCAGAGTTAAACCAGATACAACGGAAGAGTAATATGATACATCAGATACAAAGCAGAATACATCACTGGAATCATCGAATATCTGAAAGCTGGATAGATAGCTGGATCTCCAAGCGAAGCTCCAACTCCAAAGGTGAGTCTCGAAAGCTGAACCACTCAGTCTGACCCGAGCGTAAAGCAAAAACACAAGACACTCGAGTCAGGATTAACATTCTTATATTAATAAATCCAACTCAAGTGAAATAGCAATTGAAATACAAGTAACTCAAAGGATGTTTGGAATAACCATCCTTTAAGGATCCGTTAAACTATCTACTATGTAGTAGTGTACGATAAGTAGATAATGTCTATCAGTAATATAAAGATATCAAAATAGCGTTAAGTCATGGCCCATTCCACCCTTAACACATTTTTATTCCCACAAGCATATACAAGACCGTAGTTTCCCCAAAACCGGATGTCACCAGAGGGCAATCCATATACTCAAGGTACAAAACAAATTCGTAGTGGTCGCGCATAAATGGAATACAAGTATGACAAGGCACATGAAGCAATACCCAAGGTAGTGATACTACTGTTCGCCTGATCCGGACTGGTGAGAACGCAACGCCACAGCGCCCGCAACACCGTGAGACAACACTCCCAAAATCAAGGGTGCACCAATCGACAATAAGTATAAGTAGTTCGAAGAAGTGTGTCCACTTGAGGTATCAATCCTCCATTGGCCCGGCACAACTCCTGTTTTAGTCATTTCCAATTTGACACAAGTGTCAAGGCTATCCATTATCGTTCTCTTTCTTCAGTCATCACGTACATCATTCCAACCACTTCATTCTGGATCATCACTCCGCGTATAGTTATTAAAGTGGTTTTCGGTTTAGATAGAGAGTATATCCATAACCGAATTCCGGTCTCTTCAATAACTTCCGTAATTATTTCACCGATTGGTCGTTTATATATTTCAAAACCAAATCAAATTCAATTCAATTAGAATTCGTAAATCAACATTTCATTTGTCCATCAAAACCAATTTCCAATAATTTACGTTTCAAAACTTCCAAATTATCATTTCAAAATCTTATAATACAATTTCAATTTTATTTAAAACAATTCAATATTGATTCAAGTTCGTATATAAGATTCATTCCGAAATCATTAAAATTAACTTAATTTGACATTCAAATCAATTTAATTCATTTATCGATTTCATTAAATATTCGTAAAGTAAATTTATCATTCAAACCATTTCTATTAAATTTCCAAATCATTAAATCAATTCTTAAGTTCAACTTCATCAAATCAAAACTTACAATTTTGAATTAAACTAAATTCGTCAAATCAAATTCTTTAAATTTCAAGTCTTACATTAATTTCAATAAATCGCATTTTATTTCTTGTTAAAGAAATTTAATTTCACTTATTTACTTACTTAAATAATTTTCCAAAACTTAATTAATAACGAAAACTCAATTTCAATTATTTACGAAGTAAATTCACTTATTCAAAAGTTCAATTTTCTTATTAAAGAATTCAATTCAATTAATCATTAAATAATTCAATATTATTTAATTATTAAATAATTCAAAACTTAATTATTAAATAATTTCAAAGTTTAATAATTTCAAACTTAATTATAATTTCAAACTTAATTATTAAATCATTTCCCAAATTAAACAACATTCTTTCATCAATTATATTGGTAATATTTTGTTTCAGATTATTAAATATTAACATTTTCTTTTCATTAAAATTCAAATTTCAACTTCATTTCAAAACCATATTCTTTATTCAAATAAAATCTTCGTTTATTTTCAAATCAAATTATTGACCAATCGGTTTTATTTAATTTTCTATCCTAGGTCAAAGTTCAATTTGGGTATTTATCATTTCAACCCGATTCCAATTCAATTCAAAAACAAAGCATAGCAAAGGGAACTTGCAGTGTGATAACTGGGATGGTGTCAAAGTAAATAAACAAGCAACAACAACAAACAATAACAATCTAATAATCAATTTAATAATCCCGAAATAATCGTATTAATTCGCATTGTTATTTGTACGAATTAATATAATTATTTCTAGAATCTACTCTATCATTTCAAGTAGATTAAAGATTATAACATTACGGTTTCACTTGTCGTTCAATTACAATTTCACACATCATCAATTTAACAACGTACATTCAGTGATTCAAAATGTAATTAAACAAATCATACGTGTCAATAAATTTAACAGTTAAAGGGGTCATATTATACAAATGTCAATTAATCAAATTTAACATTTAACTATCCAATATCAAGTTCAATTGCATATTATTTATCATTTTAACATTAACAATTTAACGTCCAATATAAACATCAACAATCAATCAATTATCAGCCAAACTGTATTATCATCACATAAATAACTAACAGATAATGGTGTCAGATGTCACAGGTGAACTGATATAGGTAATAGCATATATAACAGTGTAATTAACTAACAGCAGCATATTTCAATTGTCGTTTCAATTGAAATCAGATTTAATAAATAAAAGAACGTTAATCGTGAGTGAGTGCTCACCTTTCGAGGCTAGAGAGAACAGGAGATGGCACAGATACGCACTGATACGGATACTGAAATTGAATCCAAGTAAAGCAAAATCGGCACGAAGGCGACGGTCAAGGTTGATCGGCACGAATTGATTATAACAGATCAGATCAGAACTGGAACGATACAGATAATTGGTATATGAGAACTGATATATTACTATATATAACTATATAAAAAAAAATAAATAAATATCAGACACATATCTATACATTATGCTTTTGAAATGAATACATGTAGATGCAAAATAATTTCATTTAAAAACAAATATACGAAATCATTTCCCAACTAACTTATAAACAGCACATATAACCGACTTATATATACACTATATAAATACCCTTAAATAGAATAACAGAATACATAGCTTACCTTTATACAACAACAACCAAATATATTCTTTATTATTATAACACCTATAGAACTATCTGTTTTTTTTTTGAAAAGCCTAAAACAAAATATTGTACTGTATATATGATATATATATATATACACTAGGATATGTGACTGTTAGATGAACTCATATACTATCCATACAGTTCAAATATGTTGTCCCAAATTTAATCATTACCATACGAAAAATCTAAATATGGAAACAAATGCATATACACACTACAACATGCACACTTTCAACATAAACATACAGACAAGAATGCGAGCAATATAATTTCGAAAACAAATGTAGACCTCACCATGTAAGAATACAGCTAAACATATATATCTACACTCAGGCTATAAGTAGACCTTATATGAAATTATACAAGGAAAAAAATTATTTATGTGGCCGACCAAGGCATATAGGTAGCCTATATTACATAAAATTTACTTGCCTTTACAGCTATTGCCTACAACCCAGAACACCTTTACAACTATTACCTACAACCCAGAACATAATATATATGTAATGCACGAGATATATGACTTAACATATGCTTGAATTATAAACAAAGAAAAAAGTAGCTACTTAGATTTTGAAAATATCATTATATACAACCACAACTAACAAAGTACTATACACATATACATAGTTGCAAAATATATTCATTAAAACATGCGACCAAGCATACACATTTTAGAATATACAGACATCATATATATAACGCATATAATCCTATATATATACAACAGAATATGGATAGTGAATACAATATCACCAAATCTGATTTTTATAAACAAGCTAATAGTTTTGTAATATATAAAATTAAATATACAACTTACACTTGTAAGAAGAGGACACGGTAACCATAAAATAGAAAAGAAAGTCGGAGCGGTCGATGAGGGTTGGCTTCGGGTCGATGGTTGCAGGAGGCGAAGGTAGTGGCACATGCGCGCGTGATGGGTGGTTTGCGCTGCTGCCTCGAGCGCAGGCGGGTGGGCGAAGGAAGGGGAAGGCAATGCGGCAGTCACGTGTAGGGAATAGGTGAAGTCGAGATCTTGGCTGTGGGGTCGACAGTGGTTCAAGGCTAAGGCGGGGTAGGCGTAGAGGATCTGAGTTGCACGGCTAAGTGGTTGGCGAGGTCTAAGTGGTGGAGAGTCGGCTTGGTTGATGGCATCGGTTATCGTCTGGAAGGTGGTCGGCTGGCCTGGGTGTGGTTCAAACTCGGGCTGTCGCGTGTGGCTTGGCTCCGGCGTTGGTGGTGAAGGCCGGTGCTATGGAGATGAAGGAAGCAGGGTACCAGCATGGTGGAGGAAAGCTCGGAGGTCAGAGGCGGCGAAGGAGATCAAGGGGGACGAGCAAGGGGAAGGATGGCCGGAGATCTGGGTTGCGTGAGGGATGAAGTGGAATGTGGTGGGTTCTAGTGGTTGGCAGCTGCGTGAAAGAGGGAAGGCACAGCTTGGTTTTGGGGTCAGAGGGGAGGGGGAGGATGGGTTACGCAAGTGCTAAGAAGTTTTTTTCTTCGACCATGAATATATTTTGAGTTGGGAAAACCTTTCATGTGAAGTAACGTAAAATGTGAAACAACAAATCTAGTATAGGGAGCTCTGGGAATAGCAAAAGTCAACACTGAATTCAGAAAACATTAATTGTCTCGAGCCTATTGATTTCTTCAAGAAGCAACGAAAAGGCACCGGTTCAACACGGAACCGGTACGACTGATCGGTTCACCAATTTAGTCGTGTCCCGAACTCTGAAACACGCGAATTAATATATTGTGGAGATCAACCGGACGAGGCGATCAAAATGGTATACAGATAATAGTGGTATGATTGAATTACAAAAATTCGAATTTTTCTACTGACTGAAATGCAAGAAAAACACTGAAAAATAAGAACGACGGAGCCAAAGATGTCCGAATTTGGAAAAACGACAAACTGACATCTTGCTTAGAAGATGGTTTAGAATTTTTCTATGTAAAAATATTTAGGTTTCGAAAACATTTTATTTTCATTACTTTTTAACAGATTGAATTGAAGTGAATTTACGCGCGAAATAAACTTTAATATTTTCGGACGAAAATTTACCAGTTGCTATGTTTAACCAGACGTATTCCAAATATTAAATTTTTATTTCAAAATTTATCGTTTAAAATTTCGCAAAATTTCAACTAATTACGTTATTAAATAGTTGAAATTTACGGGTCGTTACACTCTCCCCCACTCAAAACTTTTCGTCCCCGAAAAGGAACGAGGTAGGAGAATAGAAACAACCAGAAAGAAAATAGATTTGAAATACAAAATAACAATTAATTTAAACCATATAAATTCAAATTTAAATTAATTGATATTCAATAATTGATTTAATCCATTTGATTTCACCAAAATCAATCTCAACTATTTCTAAATTCATTATCTTATTATCCAATTATCTTCAATTTACAATTTCTAAAACCATAATTTGAATAGTCTTTTATTACAATCATATTTTATTCAACAATTTTAAATTCTTCTCTATTCAAAACTATTGTTAAATTTATTCTACTTAATATATCTACTCACACATATTTAACCTATATAAATTAATTTAAAACATAAAAGTTTCGATTTAAATTAATTTACATCTATTAATTTCTTTTAAATTCAAGGTATTTTCATATGTTGATCAAATTTCAATTTATTAATTCTTTCAAAACAAAATTATTAATTCTTTCAAAACAAATTTATTTCATTATTAACTGAGTTTACTTATTATTCTATCTAACTCTATTAACATCTTTATAATCAAAATTTAGTGTATAACATTTATTATAAACACTCAAATTTTATTTATAAATTCAATTTATCTTATATATTATCCAATTACATATTCAACTTCTGAACGATTTAGGTAAGTTGTATTAGAATGCAGTTGAACAATATACAAATAGAATTTTCCCAATTCAATTATTCAAGTTTAAATATTTATTCCAAATTTTTGGTCTTATTTATAATTAAAATCATCCTTTAACAAAATTTAAGAATTAGATTTCCGATTAACTTTAAACAATTTTTAGAGATATATATAATATATTTATATCAAATCAAATTAAATTTTAAAATAAGATACCTATATATATATATAAATCGAATTATACTAAAGAAATTCAGATCAAAATATTTTTCAAACAAAACCGTAGCAAGGCTACAGAATAGTATCTCCACTTCGAAACTCGAAAATGAATGTCGATGATGCGGCCGCCATCACCGAAATTATTTTCCAGCGACAAAGAGAAGAGCACTGATTTAACCATTTTAAAAATTCTTTGAAAACGATTTCTATTCGAAAAAATACTTCCAATAATATATACTTTAAATTTTTTTTTTTAAAAAAAAGTTCGAAATCACCGGAAACTAAATTCTCAAATTTCTAAATTAGATTCATTTCAAATTCCAAATCAATTTATAAACCGTATTTATAAATTTATTTAGAACAATAAATGATAATCAAATATTATCATTTCAAACAAACAATTTAATTAACCTATAAAATTCCAGAAAAATTTTACTTATATTTTTACAGTATAATCAAACAAATTTATTTCATTTACCAAATTTGAAAATAATATTGTGTCAGTTTGCTCTGTTCAAGTGTTTTGGAAATTCTATCGATAGCGCTGATCAGACGAATCGATCGAAAACCCAAATCAACATCAACAACTCAAACAACACAATATATTTACATTTTAAAAATTAATTTACAAATACACTTCCTCGCTCGACTATACAAGAATAGATTTCAAAACATGATGGGGATTCAAATTTGATGGACTCAAATCAAAGAGAATTTTGATTCGAAAATAAGTTTGAAACAGAAGATAAGATAATTCGATTACCAAAATCAAGAGATGGATGAGTTCATTAAATTCACGGGCAACCTTAACCGGGTCGTCCGTAACTTCAAATATAAGATCGGTGTAGAATTCCGAGGTAAATCGACATTCGATCTCAAGAAATAGAATTCAGGTATAGCAGCAGATAGATAGCATCGTAAACCAGGGATACAGAAATCTCCGGTAAATCAATGTTTATTGTAAAGGAGTTTCACTCCTTTACGAATCATTCGAAGATTGGCGAGACCGCCGATCTATTATAGATATCATTCAAAATGGAGTTATGGGGTGCTCCAGAATTGAAAGAAGACGAATGGTGAGGGACACGAATGAATTTCGGAACCGAGGGGAACGTTCCAAAATTCAAAGGAATTGAGTCAAAGGAAGAGATTGAAACTCGAATGAGGGTGATTCTGTAATTACATTTACCCTATATGTTGAGTTTTGCCTAGTGCTACCAAAGCTCTGATACCAACTGTAACGACCCGCCATTTTGGACCATTCGCATCCATTATAAGTGTATAGGTAGACACTCATGCCGGAGTTGAATTGCTCAAAATACCGCGTTGTTAATTTAAATTGGCAAAACAGAACATATACAGTAAATAAATATAATCACAGATCACAGACACAGAGTAATAATTGCAGCGGAAATAAAAAGAGATAGTAGTTCATGAAGCTACTATATAAATATATAAGTTACATCAGAGTTAAACCAGATACAACGGAAGAGTAATATGATACATTAGATACAAAGCAGAATACATCACTGGAATCATCGAATATCTGAAAGCTGGATAGATAGCTGGATCTCCAAGCGAAGCTCCAACTCCAAAGGTGAGTCTCGAAAGCTGAACCACTCAGTCTGACCCGAGCGTAAAGCAAAAACACAAGACACTCGAGTCAGGATTAACATTCTTATATTAATAAATCCAACTCAAGTGAAATAGCAATTGAAATACAAGTAACTCAAAGGATGTTTGGAATAACCATCCTTTAAGGATCCGTTAAACTATCTACTATGTAGTAGTGTACGATAAGTAGATAATGTCTATCAGTAATATAAAGATATCAAAATAGCGTTAAGTCATGGCCCATTCCACCCTTAACACATTTTTATTCCCACAAGCATATACAAGACCGTAGTTTCCCCAAAACCGGAAGTCACCAGAGGGCAATCCATATACTCAAGGTACAAAACAAATTCGTAGTGGTCGCGCATAAATGGAATACAAGTATGACAAGGCACATGAGGCAATACCCAAGGTAGTGATACTACCGTTCGCCTGATCCGGACTGGTGAGAACGCAACGCCGCAGTGCCCGCAACACCGTGAGACAACACTCCCAAAATCAAGGGTGCACCAATCGACAATAAGTATAAGTAGTTCGAAGAAGTGTGTCCACTTGAGGTATCAATCCTCCATTGGCCCGGCACAGCTCCTGTTTTAGTCATTTCCAATTTGACACAAGTGTCAAGGCTATCCATTATCGTTCTCTTTCTTCAGTCATCACGTACATCATTCCAACCACTTCATTCTGGATCATCACTCCGCGTATAGTTATTAAAGTGGTTTTCGGTTTAGATAGAGAGTATATCCATAACCGAATTCCAGTCTCTTCAATAACTTCCGTAATTATTTCACCGATTGGTCGTTTATATATTTCAAAACCAAATCAAATTCAATTCAATTAGAATTCGTAAATCAACATTTCATTTGTCCTTCAAAACCAATTTCCAATAATTTACGTTTCAAAACTTCCAAATTATCATTTCAAAATCTTATAATACAATTTCAATTTTATTTAAAACAATTCAATATTGATTCAAGTTCGTATATAAGATTCATTCCGAAATCATTAAAATTAACTTAATTTGACATTCAAATCAATTTAATTCATTTATCGATTTCATTAAATATTCGTAAAGCAAATTTATCATTCAAACAATTTCTATTAAATTTCCAAATCATTAAATCAATTCTTAAGTTCAACTTCATCAAATCAAAACTTACAATTTTGAATTAAACTAAATTCGTCAAATCAAATTCTTTAAATTTCAAGTCTTACATTAATTTCAATAAATCGCATTTTATTTCTTGTTAAAGAAATTCAATTTCACTTATTTACTTACTTAAATAATTTTCCAAAACTTAATTAATAACGAAAACTCAATTTCAATTATTTACGAAGTAAATTCACTTATTCAAAAGTTCAATTTTCTTATTAAAGAATTCAATTCAATTAATCATTAAATAATTCAATCTTATTTAATTATTAAATAATTCAAAACTTAATTATTAAATAATTTCAAAGTTTAATAATTCCAAACTTAATTATAATTTCAAACTTAATTATTAAATCATTTCTCAAATTAAACAACATTCTTTCATCAATTATATTGGTAATATTTTGTTTCAGATTATTAAATATTAACATTTTCTTTTCATTAAAATTCAAATTTCAACTTCATTTCAAAACCATATTCTTTATTCAAATAAAATCTTCGTTTATTTTCAAATCAAATTATTGACCAATCGGTTTTATTTAATTTTCTATCCTAGGTCAAAGTTCAATTTGGGTATTTATCATTTCAACCCGATTCCAATTCAATTCAAAAACAAAGCATAGCAAAGGGAACTTGCAGTGTGATAACTGGGATGGTGTCAAAGTAAATAAACAAGCAACAACAACAAACAATAACAATCCAATAATCAATTTAATAATCCCGAAATAATCGTATTAATTCGCATTGTTATTTGTACGAATTAATATAATTATTTCTAGAATCTACTCTATCATTTCAAGTAGATTAAAGATTATAACATTACGGTTTCACTTGTCGTTCAATTACAATTTCATACATCATCAATTTAACAACGTACATTCAGTGATTCAAAATGTAATTAAACAAATCATACGTGTCAATAAATTTAACAGTTAAAGGGGTCATATTATACAAATGTCAATTAATCAAATTTAACATTTAACTATACAATATCAAGTTCAATTGCATATTATTTATCATTTTAACATTAACAATTTAACGTCCAATATAAACATCAACAATCAATCAATTATTAGCCAAACTGTATTATCATCACATAAATAACTAACAGATAATGGTGCCAGATGTCACAGGTGAACTGATATAGGTAATAGCATATATAACAGTGTAATTAACTAACAGCAGCATATTTCAATTGTCGTTTCAATTGAAATCAGATTTAATAAATAAAAGAACGTTAATCGTGAGTGAGTGCTCACCTTTCGAGGCTAGAGAGAACAGGAGATGGCACAGATACGCACTGATACGGATACTGAAATTGAATCCAAGTAAAGCAAAATCGGCACGAAGGCGACGGTCAAGGTTGATCGGCACGAATTGATTATAACAGATCAGATCAGAACTGGAACGATACAGATAATTGGTATATGAGAACTGATATATTACTATATATAACTATATAAAAAAAATAAATAAATAAATATCAGACACATATCTATACATTATGCTTTTGAAATGAATACATGTAGATGCAAAATAATTTCATTTAAAAACAAATATACGAAATCATTTCCCAACTAACTTATAAACAGCACATATAACCGACTTATATATACACTATATAAATACCCTTAAATAGAATAACAGAATACATAGCTTACCTTTATACAACAACAACCAAATATATTCTTTATTATTATAACACCTATAGAACTATCTGTTTTTTTTTTTGAAAAGCCTAAAACAAAATATTGTACTGTATATATGATATATATATATATACACTAGGATATGTGACTGTTAGATGAACTCATATACTATCCATACAGTTCAAATATGTTGTCCCAAATTTAATCATTACCATACGAAAAATCTAAATATGGAAACAAATGCATATACACACTACAACATGCACACTTTCAACATAAACATACAGACAAGAATGCGAGCAATATAATTTCGAAAACAAATGTAGACCTCACCATGTAAGAATACAGCTAAACATATATATCTACACTCAGGCTATAAGTAGACCTTATATGAAATTATACAAGGAAAAAAATTATTTATGTGGCCGACCAAGGCATATAGGTAGCCTATATTACATAAAATTTACTTGCCTTTACAGCTATTGCCTACAACCCAGAACACCTTTACAACTATTACCTACAACCCAGAACATAATATATATGTAATGCACGAGATATATGACTTAACATATGCTTGAATTATAAACAAAGAATAAAGTAGCTACTTAGATTTTGAAAATATCATTATATACAACCACAACTAACAAAGTACTATACACATATACATGGTTGCAAAATATATTCATTAAAACATGCGACCAAGCATACACATTTTAGAATATATAGACATCATATATATAACGCATATAATCCTATATATATACAACAGAATATGGATAGTGAATACAATATCACCAAATCTGATTTTTATAAACAAGCTAATAGTTTTGTAATATATAAAATTAAATATACAACTTACACTTGTAAGAAGAGGACACGGTAACCATAAAATAGAAAAGAAAGTCGGAGCGGTCGATGAGGGTTGGCTTTGGGTCGATGGTTGCAGGAGGCGAAGGTAGTGGTACATGCGCGCGTGATGGGTGGTTTGCGCTGCTGCCTCGAGCGCAGGCGGGTGGGCGAAGGAAGGGGAAGGCAATGCGGCAGTCACGTGTAGGGAATAGGTGAAGTCGAGATCTTGGCTGTGGGGTCGACAGTGGTTCAAGGCTGAGGCGGGGTAGGCGTAGAGGATCTGAGTTGCACGGCTAAGTGGTTGGCGAGGTCTAAGTGGTGGAGAGTCGGCTTGGTTGATGGCATCGGTTATCGTCTGGAAGGTGGTCGGCTGGCCTGGGTGTGGTTCAAGCTCGGGCTGTCGCATGTGGCTTGGCTCCGGCGTTGGTGGTGAATGCCGGTGCTATGGAGATGAAGGAAGCAGGGTACCAGCATGGTGGAGGAAAGCTCGGAGGTCAGAGGCGGCGAAGGAGATCAAGGGGGACGAGCAAGGGGAAGGATGGCCGGAGATCTGGGTTGCGTGAGGGATGAAGTGGAAGGTGGTGGGTTCTAGTGGTTGGCAGCTGCGTGAAAGAGGGAAGGCACAGCTTGGTTTTGGGGTCAGAGGGGAGAGGGAGGATGGGTTACGCAAGTGGTAAGAAGTTTTTTTCTTCGACCATGAATATATTTTGAGTTGGGAAAACCTTTCATGTGAAGTAACGTAAAATGTGAAACAACAAATCTAGTATAGGGAGCTCTGGGAATAGCAAAAGTCAACACTGAATTCAGAAAACATTAATTGTCTCGAGCCTATTGATTTCTTCAAGAAGCAACGAAAAGGCACCGGTTCAACACGGAACCGGTACGACTGATCGGTTCACCAATTTAGTCGTGTCCCGAACTCTGAAACACGCGAATTAATATATTGTGGAGATCAACCGGACGAGGCGATCAAAATGGTATACAGATAATAGTGGTATGATTGAATTACAAAAATTCGAATTTTTCTACTGACTGAAATGCAAGAAAAACACTGAAAAATAAGATCGACGGAGCCAAAGATGTCCGAATTTGGAAAAACGACAAACTGACATCTTGCTTAGAAGATGGTTTAGAATTTTTCTATGTAAAAATATTTAGGTTTCCAAAACATTTTATTTTCATTACTTTTTAACAGATTGAATTGAAGTGAATTTACGCGCGAAATAAACTTTCATATTTTCGGACGAAAATTTACCAGTTGCTATGTTTAACCAGACGTATTCCAAATATTAAATTTTTATTTCAAAATTTATCGTTTAAAATTTCGCAAAATTTCAACTAATTACGTTATTAAACAGTTGAAATTTACGGGTCGTTACACTTTGATTTTACTCTTTGATTTGCAAATTTGGGGATTTAGGGTTTTGTACTTAGAGTGTATTTTAGTTTCTAGTTTGGAGATAAAAATGAGAAGTGAGAAACGATATACGTATGCTTTCTCATTTCTGTTTCTTTTGTTTTGGGCTAAGTAGGTAAAGAATGTGGATCCATTAGCCAAGTGTTGCTAATTCTTTCAAAACCAAAGTGTTGTTAATTTGTTATGTTCCGTTTCAACACTTTCTAAATACTAATTTAATTAAAACAATGTTCTAATCTAACTAACATTTATTTTTAAAACTTCTACAATATAAATAACATGTCAAAATCTGACTTTTCATTAATATTGAAATATTTTATCAAATTAACTACCACTTATAAAATAAAAAGTAATTCTCCATGTTTTTTTTAAAAATTAACCATTTATATAGAAACCATATTTCAATCAATGAAATTGTTTTCATACAATTTATTTATTTATTTTCTCTAAAATTATTCTTATATAATTAAATATAAGAGTTAAATAGCATAAAAAGAAATTCATTAAATTCCCAATTTATTAAACTCCAAATCCGTTTTAATTTGGAAATACAAAAATCTACAAATTCACCAAATTTATTCAATTGATTAATTAAAATTTAATTAATTAATTAAAATTTATTAAATCATATTTTAAATTTAGATTCTAGGTAATCTCTCAGACTCCCCCTATAAAAATTGTGTCCCCGTAATTTCTTAAGGAAAAGTCAATAATAATTCAATGATGCATCTAAAGAGGATAAAATCATAAGCATGAAATAGTTTAAAACAAGAGTCTCACCCCTAATAAGCACGAGAAAGGATTTCCGAATGTGTTCGCTTGATGAACTCTCTAGTTTCCCACAAAAAATTCTTTGGATTGCTAGACCATTCGACTATAATGAGCAGAACGTCTTTATTTTAAAGATGTTTAACCTCTGATGCAACAACATGAACAGAGTTCTGCTAATAAGTTAGATTTGATTTCCAATAGAGATTCCAAGGTCTTTCTAAAGGATGCACAAATAGAGTCAGAACTTATGATCCACTTCTTTTTTGGACTCAAACTAACAAGTGAGTGATTGATAAGGTCTCCCAAAAAAGTATACTACAAGCATGTGATAGATATGATCTTCCTAGCTCCTACCAGAGTCAAAACTACAAGCATGTGATGGATTTCAAAGATTTTATCAATATCAAGTTTTATTTTTTGTTTATTACTTATTCGGGATAAAATAAAAAATTGCTTTGAGTTCCCCAAAAATTTCAATTAGCTTTTACTTCTAGAAATTTCTTAATTATCTTATTCTTAGATCCCATTATAGATTACTCCTATAACTTGTTCAAAGGATTAAAATTTTCAACTTTCCGTCTCATTCAATCAAATAAAGGTTATAACCCAAACGAGATTCTTAGTTGAAAATTTTAGAACAAGTTTTGAACTTAGTTTTCACATCTCAATTTACTAAAAGTACTTCTCTATTCAAAATACCTAACATTCTCAATGTTCTAAGATACATGCTTAATTGATTGTACTCAAAAGTTATGGATTAATTCTAAGATCTCTCCTCATTTAAATTTCAAGATTCTTAATATAAGTTTATCTCATCATGAAATTCTTTCCCAAAGGTTATTCACAAAAATCCCAATTACAATTTTATTTATTTTAAATTTTCATTCCACTCATTTCTATATCGAGTAAACTCTTCATTGGATTTTAATTTGAAAGACTCAAATTATATAACCCATTCTGTCATGGCTCGCAAATCCGTCCCTCTTGATTAACCACTAATCTCCATTGATTAACTCAAAATGAACGGGCATACGAACTATGATGGTTTAAGAAGAAGAAAAAGGCAGAAGAAGAAGAAAGAAGAAAAAGAGAAGAAAGAACAACAACAGAATAACATCGTATACAGAAACAGAAAACAATATCAGAATCTCACATATCGCAGCGGAACAATATATAATAGATAAACACTAGTCTTTTAAAACAAAGAACTATATCAGTTTATACATACATCAATCAGAGTCAATATACAACTCAATACAACACAGCACATCAATGGACAGTTATATAAACTTGTCCTCATACAGAATACACAGCGGAATAAATACTATCAGATACAAATACTACGTCTCGTCATCCAGCTTATCTCCAAAGCTCCAGAATATCCAGATAACCTAATAATCTAACTCCAGACTGCCCGTGTGGAAATTGGTGGGCACCCAGAGTTTAGAAGGGAAACAATAAACTCCGAGTCAGTCATGGTGACTGGTGTGAGATCGTAAAACAGTTTTATCTTTAAAATAACAACAGGAAAACTTTAATGTCAATTCGCAATGCTTTTGGAAAATGAAACTACCATAAGACCTCCCACCACACACACAATGCAAACGCAGAATTGGAGGAGATTTCTTCTTATGATAGTCAAAGATGCTTACTACGAAAAATGAAATTCTTTTTTTTTTGATATTATTATTAGTGCATAGTGTAGAAATCATTTCGAAAGTATAATATTAATCTTAGCCAACATACGACCAGTATCGTATGCCTACTATAGCTACCATCTAAACAGTGGTGACCACCGTACGTAAATGGCAGGTTCTACAACTAATACCGTACAAAGTTCGTATTGGAGTTTGGATTTCCAACAAATGGTCAGGCTAAGGAACTTCCTATCCACGATGGGTACGTCCCTGGAATAGACGACCCGAGAACCTAACCGAATCTCTGCCAACACAAGGCCGGGTTACCTCTGCAAAAATAGGTAACTACTGACACGCGTATGCCATCCCCCGATCGTCACCGATCTTCCCGAGGATCCCCGATTCGCAACAAACCACATAGATAATAATAATGCAGTAACCACAGAGGTTAAGTATCTGGGCTCCATACCATGATACCACCTTTATCCAGAAGGAATGACATACACTAAGGGGCGCTACTCCCTAGAACCTTGCCGCATCCTTCCTGTTTCGACCATTTCCGGGGTGTGAGGCTCGACGAAGTCTCGTCCACAAAGCTACGCTTTCTCAAAAAGCCCTGCTTCGGGTCAAACAAAATGATCAACCTATGATCACAAAGATATAAGATCAAACAAATGATCATATCGTAAATGATCAAACACTGATCATTTCACAGCAACACTCAGTATGCCACGTTACCAAATTGGGATATATCGTTGATAAATTTCAACTACATAACCTCTGAGCTTGTACGTCTCAGAGAAGGGTGTTAAGCTAAGAGAATAAATTCTCCGCCACCAACAGAAATGTATTTGAAAGAAATCAGCTTTATATCTCAAATTGTAACGTCAGACACACAATCCATACAAGTCTGTTCCGGGATCGAACAGAACCGAAGGCACTTCTCACGAAGCCCTTGCATTTCCGGATAATTTTCTAATCACGTCCGGACTTCCCGTCACTAAGGGTGATAAAACCTCTAAATCAGAGATCAGCCGATGTAGAGTAACTCGACGGTAATCCTTCCGTTTTCAAAAATATCCGGTCTTCAACACCGGTCTTCAAATGCGATTCATAACGACGTATCACATATTCGGAATGGGTTATACGACCCCATGGTCCTTTCCCGGCTAACCCGAATAGTGAGCGATTATTCATAAAAACAAGTGTGGCATTCAAATTCATCCAATTCACAACAAATACCTATCTAAAGGTAATTATTGATAGTCGGTTATTTAACTATCAATAAAGATGCGCAACATCATCAGATTCCAAATAATTTCCAAATTATTTCATCTTCAAAAATATCTTTATTAGATATAAAATTTCCACACTTTAATAAAAATAAATCAACGTTTATTTTTCTAAAACAATTCCCCTTTCTTTTATAAATTCCATAGTGAATTTATATCTTTCAAAATATCTACTGATATACGATTTTCAAATCGATTCCAATATTCATTTTCAATTTATCTTTAAGAAGATAAAATCTCAAACGTTTCATTTCATTTTGGAAAAGTATTTCCTTACTTATTTAATAAGTATTTCACAAATCATTTATTTTCAACACTTAGAAAATATTCGATATACTTAAATCAAATTAAGTATATATTTCATTCTTTAAGGAAATCTATTTTCTATAACAACATCAATTTGAGTCAAAACGAATGTTACGTAAAACATCGTTACGACGACTCAAAAATCACTAGTATAGGGATTCGAGATTAAAATAGATATGTAAATCCCAATACTAGATAAAAACATTTCCTTTCGGAAATCATTTACTATAACAACAGTGTTATAGTCCACCATTTCCTTATATTTCTCGAAAACGTCTATTTCAACAATAAATGTTGAAATCTATGATCTCGATAGTTCACACGTTTTAAAACATCTTTTAAAACAATTTACTTCTTTCAAATATCACTTTCCCAAAACCCTATCCATTTTACTTAAAAATATATTCACTGTCCAAAATCGTGAATATACTTCCCTAACCACATTTCAGTCTTTTCTACACATTTTATTTCGATAAAAATTCGCTATTTAAAATCGCGAATATATCTTCTTTAATGTCCTTCTATATTTAATTTATCAAATCCAATTGATTTCGAATTTATAAAACAACGTTTATAAATTCTATTTTTCTATTCTATAACAACTTCGATTTTATAAATTTCCTTAATGACCCATTCAATTTTATAACTCAACGTATACATCAAAAATCCATATTATAAGTTAAATACTTATAATTTATTTATTTTAAAAGAAATCGTTCTTTTAAACTTTACAAACTGTAAATAAACCCATTTTAACATCATTTTCATTTTTAAATCTACATTCCCAAATATTCACTTTTAACCCCAAAATCAAATCCCAAATTGATTTCTAATTTTACTTCAATACCAAATCAATTTCAATATTCATTTCTAAATTAATTTCCCATCCCAAATCATTTTATATTGATTTTTCCAAACTTGTTTCAATTTGCCAATTAAATTTATAATTGGACTTCCAACTTATTTCCTTTTAAATAAATTCCCCTTAAAGAAAATAAATCTCTTTATCTTTTTCAAACTATTTAGAAATCCAAATTTTAATTAAATCTTCAATTTAAAATCACTATCATACGAAATTCATTTACCTAACATTTTCACTTGATTCTGGAATTAACTCAATAAGATTTTGAAAATCAACCTTTATTCTTTTAAATTCTTTTCTTCAAATTTATTAAATTTCTAAATTTAATTCACTTAGAAATTTTCTACTTGAATTTCAAAAATTCAATTTCGTTTATCTTTGGAATCCAATGATGTCAAAACATCCATTCAGCTAAATTTTAGCTTTCAACAATTTCCAAGCATCAATATGATTAATAGCATCACTATAATCATTCACAGATTCATATCACAATAGAAATAAATTCAATCAATGTGAGGGATCCAGTTGGATCCCTCCAACCTGTTTCCCTGCATCCACAGACGTTAACACAATACCAATTCCGCTCCAGTACGGAATTATTGCGGTATATGGGTTTTATAAAAATCCGCTTACTAACGGCGCAATAGGGTCTCATCCGCTATACGAGGCGGGAAATCATCAATCCAATATATACATATGCCAATATGTATATATTGCTATATATATAGATATATCCTAAAATATCTAATATCACAATCAACATAGCAATCATATCAAACAATTAATAACTGCAATCAATTCTTGAGTGAGAAAAATCTCACCTTAGCTTTTTTTTTAATTTGCAATCCATTTCCATCCTGACTCGATTTCTCCTTTAACCTTGTATAAATATTTTATACAATTTATCAATATCCAAAATAAATTGAACTGTTCAATTTGCTATTTTTAAAATTTTAATTTGTCTAAAAATTTAGTTCATCGCCAACATACGTAACCCCCTAAAAGTTGTCTGCTTTAACTTTATATATAAATATTTTCAACCTGTATCTATATAGGTTTATTGAATAACAAATTAAAAATTAAACACCCTTAATAAATTATTTTAAAGTAACTTAGAAGATAAAATGTATTACTTATTTTGCTCTTGAGAACTTCCTATATATATATGATTTTTTTAAAATCTAGTGAAACAGAAATCATTTTCTGTACATATTTAAATCCATATTCAATACTAAATGGAATTGAAAAATTTTCATATACCTCACTCGATCGAACAAAGACACTGCCTGCTCGACTTCGACAGTCGCTTGTGACCCACGACCATTGATGCTCCTCCTACCCCTCGTCTCTATACTGCAATTGCCAAATGCGAATCTCCATCATCTTCTTCATCGTACCAGGCTCGAGTTCGAGCCACTACCCGAAGTGCCATCGGCGACGACTCCGACCAATCTGCCGCTATCACCACTACCACGAACTGAGATGCCGCTCCCCTCATACCATACGCGAGCAACTTTGCTTCGATATTTTCCAGATCGACTTCGAATGAATAACTGGAATGAGCGACCAACTCGCGATTACAAACTTCCTCTCGAACCCTAGGTTATCGCCGCTTAGATCGATCACGCTACCACCCAGATGTTGAAAGAAAGCAGGCTGAAGAAAGAATCTCGGCTGGGTTGACAAATTTTAAATTTTAGAATTTAAATTGAATTCGATTTTATTTCAACGCGTTTATTCACCGTGCTCTCACACGGCAAATCCGAAAAATACGAAATTTGAAATCCGGTAATAATAAACTATTACGGACCCAATGGAACTGGTTTCATCGAATTCCGAGACTGTGCCTCGGAACGCTATTTTTAAATATCGATACGAACGATAATTTTCAAAACGGAACAAATCGTTTTCAAATTCGATTCTGAAGTTTCAATTATCTTCAGTATCATCTATATGAATTTTACAAACTTTTGAAATATTTTTAATCGGTCTAAATTTGAAGATTCAAATTTTTATCCAGTTCAATAGATGAAATTATACCATTTAATCGCCAAATTCAAATTGAAATCGGGGATTCAAATTAAATCGTCGTTCAAATATTTAAAATTAATTAAATATTCCCAATTTAATTTGTTCAAAATTCAGGGTCGTTACAGACTTCCCCCCTTAAAAGAATTTCGTCCTCGAAATTACAAGTTAGAAAGAAAGGTCCTTAACTCGTCTATTATTTTTCATAATCCAATAGTTTTATCAATTTATCACAACAAATCTTTCTACTAAAGATTCGTTATTAATTCAACTAAATTTTCAACTTCAATTACCCATTTCAAACAACATTGTTTTCCTAACAATTCAATTTTAAGTTTAAATTCAAATTTAAACTTTCAAATTTTCTCAAAAATTTTCTAACGCCCTAAATTTTCGAAAAATTTCGCCAGCGTCTCCTTTGCGCGGCTAATACGGTACGACTACAAAACGTCCCTACGGACTCTCAGATTTCAAAAAGAAAAAGAAAATGCCAAGCGGCTAGAGAGAAATCATCAACTTTTCGAGCAATTCAAATTTATCTTCGAAATCAAATTCCAATTCCTTTATACCTGCATATCCTACTAGCCATAATATCTAGTTACAGCATTCAAATCATTTTGCAAATTCGATTACAAATTTTCAATATATACTTCTTATACATTTTTAGCTTACTATTGAAGTTATATATCTATTTCATTCAATTTGAACTCTCATTCCAATTCATTTGTACTTATAATTCACATTTTCAATTCTATTGGAATTCAATTTATCTTCATTTATAATCATTGAATTTAATTCGTTCAAACCTTATCCATTTGGTCAATAATCAATTAGCTTCACTTACTAACTTTCAGTTTAATACTTCATTTATCAAATTCAATTTCAGTTCTATTTACTTTCAAATTCAAAAATGAATTTTAACATTCAATTTCATTTTCTGGCACTTGCAATCGCAATTTATTCATTCGTTTTTCAATTTGAATTTCATTCTAATCAAATTTCAATATTCTATAAGTTATCAACTTATTAATATTTCGTAAGTATTTTAAATAGGATTCCAGAGTCGTTTCAACTTTTTCAAACCCATTTGAAAACAATTCAAATTATCCTTTTAATTTCCAAAACAAAATCCAAATTTTCCAAACACTTCCATTTAAAACAATTTGGCAGCAATTCCTCTTTTGAAAACCCGAAAATGAACACCAACAATGTCGCGGTCATCATCGAAGTTATTTTCCAGCGACCGAAAAGAGTTTAGAGCTTTTCATCTCTCTAAAATACTTTTCAAAACCTTTGAAATTCATTTCCAACTCCAAAAATGATTTAACTTTCCAAATCTCCAAAATTTTCAAACTCCTTTCAAAACATTTCCAAAAACTTCTCTGGAATTCCGTTTTAAATTACAATTCACATTTGTAATTTATATTCTTAAATTCATTTGTATATGAATTTATCTCTTAACTTTGGAGTTATGATTTCAATTTCTTATTCAATTCCAGTGATGATAATTCACTATTATTACTTCCTAACATCCATGCAACCATATACTATGATAATTCATAGAAAATTATTCCTTTTATATACCAAAAATAGTTTTGGGTAAAAATATCTCATTTACCCTATTTTAAAACAATACTGTGCCGAATTGTTCTATTCAAGTGTTTAGAAACCCCTTCGATACAGTTTTGCAAGACTGTGCCGACGAAGGTTCATATACCACTCAATAAACCAATCATCACAATACAAAACAATTTTATATTAACTAACAAATACGCGCTCGTATATATTATTACACTCAACTCATCCTAGAGTACTGCTGACTCTATCTCTAATGAGTAACACCCAACAGAGCAGGGTTGTCGCTTAACCATATGCTCTGATACCAAATGTCATGGCCCGCAAATCCGTCCCTCTTGATTAACCACTAATCTCCATTGATTAACTCAAAATGAACGGGCATACGAACTATGATGGTTTAAGAAGAAGAAAAAGGCAGAAGAAGAAGAAAGAAGAAAAAGAGAAGAAAGAACAACAACAGAATAACATCGGATACAGAAACAGAAAACAATATCAGAATCTCACATATCGCAGCGGAACAATATATAATAGATAAACACTAGTCTTTTAAAACAAAGAACTATATCAGTTTATACATACATCAATCAGAGTCAATATACAACTCAATACAACACAGCACATCAATGGACAGTTATATAAACTTGTCCTCATACAGAATACACAGCGGAATAAATACTATCAGATACAAATACTACGTCTCGTCATCCAGCTTATCTCCAAAGCTCCAGAATATCCAGATAACCTAATAATCTAACTCCAGACTACCCGTGTGGAAATTGGTGGGCACCCAGAGTTTAGAAGGGAAACAATAAACTCCGAGTCAGTCATGGTGACTGGTGTGAGATCGTAAAATAGTTTTATCTTTAAAATAACAACAGGAAAACTTTAATGTCAATTCGCAATGCTTTTGGAAAATGAAACTACCATAAGACCTCCCACCACACACACAATGCAAACGCAGAATTGGAGGAGATTTCTTCTTATGATAGTCAAAGATGCTTACTACGAAAAATCAAATTCTTTTTTTTTTGATATTATTATTAGTGCATAGTGTAGAAATCATTTCGAAAGTATAATATTAATCTTAGCCAACATACGACCAGTATTGTATGCCTACTATAGCTACCATCTAAACAGTGGTGACCACCGTACGTAAATGGCAGGTTCTACAACTAATACCGTACAAAGTTCGTATTGGAGTTTGGATTTCCAACAAATGGTCAGGCTAAGGAACTTCCTATCCACGATGGGTACGTCCCTGGAATAGACGACCCGAGAACCTAACCGAATCTCTGCCAACACAAGGCCGGGTTACCTCTGCAAAAATAGGTAACTACTGACACGCGTATGCCATCCCCCGATCGTCACCGATCTTCCCGAGGATCCCCGATTCGCAACAAACCACATAGATAATAATAATGCAGTAACCACAGAGGTTAAGTATCTGGGCTCCATACCATGATACCACCTTTATCCAGAAGGAATGACATACACTAAGGGGCGCTACTCCCTAGAACCTTGCCGCATCCTTCCTGTTTCGACCATTTCCGGGGTGTGAGGCTCGACGAAGTCTCGTCCATAAAGCTACGCTTTCTCAAAAAGCCCTGCTTCGGGTCAAACAAAATGATCAACCTATGATCACAAAGATATAAGATCAAACAAATGATCATATCGTAAATGATCAAACACTGATCATTTCACAGCAACACTCAGTATGCCACGTTACCAAATTGGGATATATCGTTGATAAATTTCAACTACATAACCTCTGAGCTCGTACGTCTCAGAGAAGGGTGTTAAGCTAAGAGAATAAATTCTCCGCCACCAACAGAAATGTATTTGAAAGAAATCAGCTTTATATCTCAAATTGTAACGTCATACACACAATCCATACAAGTCTGTTCCGGGATCGAACAGAACCGAAGGCACTTCTCACGAAGCCCTTGCATTTCCGGATAATTTTCTAATCACGTCCGGACTTCCCGTCACTAAGGGTGATAAAACCTCTAAATCGGAGATCAGCCGATGTAGAGTAACTCGACGGTAATCCTTCCGTTTTCAAAAATATCCGGTCTTCAACACCGGTCTTCAAATGCGATTCATAACGACGTATCACATATTCGGAATGGGTTATACGACCCCATGGTCCTTTCCCGGCTAACCCGAATAGTGAGCGATTATTCATAAAAACAAGTGTGGCATTCAAATTCATCCAATTCACAACAAATACCTATCTAAAGGTAATTATTGATAGTCGGTTATTTAACTATCAATAAAGATGCGCAACATCATCAGATTCCAAATAATTTCCAAATTATTTCATCTTCAAAAATATCTTTACTAGATATAAAATTTCCACACTTTAATAAAAATAAATCAACGTTTATTTTTCTAAAACAATTCCCCTTTCTTTTATAAATTCCATAGTGAATTTATATCTTTCAAAATATCTACTGATATACGATTTTCAAATCGATTCCAATATTCATTTCAATTTATCTTTAAGAAGATAAAATCTCAAACGTTTCATTTCATTTTGGAAAAGTATTTCCTTACTTATTTAATAAGTATTTCACAAATCATTTATTTTCAACACTTAGAAAATATTCGATATACTTAAATCAAATTAAGTATATATTTCATTCTTTAAGGAAATCTATTTTCTATAACAACATCAATTTGAGTCAAAACGAATGTTACGTAAAACATCGTTACGACGACTCAAAAATCACTAGTATAGGGATTCGAGATTAAAATAGATATGTAAATCCCAATACTAGATAAAAACATTTCCTTTCGGAAATCATTTACTATAACAACAGTGTTATAGTCCACCATTTCCTTATATTTCTCGAAAACGTCTATTTCAACAATAAATGTTGAAATCTATGATCTCGATAGTTCACACGTTTTAAAACATCTTTTAAAACAATTTACTTCTTTCAAATATCACTTTCCCAAAACCCTATCCATTTTACTTAAAAATATATTCACTGTCCAAAATCGTGAATATACTTCCCTAACCACATTTCAGTCTTTTCTACACATTTTATTTCGATAAAAATTCGCTATTTAAAATCGCGAATATATCTTCTTTAATGTCCTTCTATATTTAATTTATCAAATCCAATTGATTTTGAATTTATAAAACAACGTTTATAAATTCTATTTTTCTATTCTATAACAACTTCGATTTTATAAATTTCCTTAATGACCCATTCAATTTTATAACTCAACGTATACATCAAAAATCCATATTATAAGTTAAATACTTATAATTTATTTATTTTAAAAGAAATCGTTCTTTTAAACTTTACAAACTGTAAATAAACCCATTTTAACATCATTTTCATTTTTAAATCTACATTCCCAAATATTCACTTTTAACCCCAAAATCAAATCCCAAATTGATTTCTAATTTTACTTCAATACCAAATCAATTTCAATATTCATTTCTAAATTAATTTCCCATCCCAAATCATTTTATATTGATTTTTCCAAACTTGTTTCAATTTGCCAATTAAATTTATAATTGGACTTCCAACTTATTTCCTTTTAAATAAATTCCCCTTAAAGAAAATAAATCTCTTTATCTTTTTCAAACTATTTAGAAATCCAAATTTTAATTAAATTCTTCAATTTAAAATCACTATCATACGAAATTCATTTACCTAACATTTTCACTTGATTCTGGAATTAACTCAATAAGATTTTGAAAATCAACCTTTATTCTTTTAAATTCTTTTCTTCAAATTTATTAAATTTCTAAATTTAATTCACTTAGAAATTTTCTACTTGAATTTCAAAAATTCAATTTCGTTTATCTTTGGAATCCAATGATGTCAAAACATCCATTCAGCTAAATTTTAGCTTTCAAAAATTTCCAGGCATCAATATGATTAATAGCATCACTATAATCATTCACAGATTCATATCACAATAGAAATAAATTCAATCAATGTGAGGGATCCAGTTGGATCCCTCCAACCTGTTTCCCTGCATCCACAGACGTTAGCACAATACCAATTCCGCTCCAGTACGGAATTATTGTGGTATATGGGTTTTATAAAAATCCGCTTACTAACGGCGCAATAGGGTCTCATCCGCTATACGAGGCGGGAAATCATCAATCCAATATATACATATGCCAATATGTATATATTGCTATATATATAGATATATCCTAAAATATCTAATATCACAATCAACATAGCAATCATATCAAACAATCAATAACTGCAATCAATTCTTGAGTGAGAAAAATCTCACCTTAGCTTTTTTTTTAATTTGCAATCCATTTCCATCCTGACTCGATTTCTCCTTTAACCTTGTATAAATATTTTATACAATTTATCAATATCCAAAATAAATTGAACTGTTCAATTTGCTATTTTTAAAATTTTAATTTGTCTAAAAATTTAGTTCATCGCCAACATACGTAACCCCCTAAAAGTTGTCTGCTTTAACTTTATATATAAATATTTTCAACCTGTATCTATATAGGTTTATTGAATAACAAATTAAAAATTAAACACCCTTAATAAATTATTTTAAAGTAACTTAGAAGATAAAATGTATTACTTATTTTGCTCTTGAGAACTTCCTATATATATATGATTTTTTTAAAATCTAGTGAAACAGAAATCATTTTCTGTACATATTTAAATCCATATTCAATACTAAATGGAATTGAAAAATTTTCATATACCTCACTCGATCGAACAAAGACACTGCCTGCTCGACTTCGACAGTCGCTTGTGACCCACGACCATTGATGCTCCTCCTACCCCTCGTCTCTATACTGCAATTGCCAAATGCGAATCTCCATCATCTTCTTCATCGTACCAGGCTCGAGTTCGAGCCACTACCCGAAGTGCCATCGGCGACGACTCCGACCAATCTGCCGCTATCACCACTACCACGAACTGAGATGCCGCTCCCCTCATACCATACGCGAGCAACTTTGCTTCGATATTTTCCAGATCGACTTCGAATGAATAACTGGAATGAGCGACCAACTCGCGATTACAAACTTCCTCTCGAACCCTAGGTTATCGCCGCCTAGATCGATCACACTACCACCCAGATGTTGAAAGAAAGCAGGCTGAAGAAAGAATCTCGGCTGGGTTGACAAATTTTAAATTTTAGAATTTAAATTGAATTCGATTTTATTTCAACGCGTTTATTCACCGTGCTCTCACACGGCAAATCCGAAAAATACGAAATTTGAAATCCGGTAATAACAAACTATTACGGACCCAATGGAACTGGTTTCATCGAATTCCGAGACTGTGCCTCGGAACGCTATTTTTAAATATCGATACGAACGATAATTTTCAAAACGGAACAAATCGTTTTCAAATTCGATTCTGAAGTTTCAATTATCTTCAGTATCATCTATATGAATTTTACAAACTTTTGAAATATTTTTAATCGGTCTAAATTTGAAGATTCAAATTTTTATCCAGTTCAATAGATGAAATTATACCATTTAATCGCCAAATTCAAATTTAAATCGGGGATTCAAATTAAATCGTCGTTCAAATATTTAAAATTAATTAAATATTCCCAATTTAATTTGTTCAAAATTCAGGGTCGTTACACATTCTAAAGTATTCATGTTATTTAATTAAGTTTCCTTTATAGTCTTACACTATAAATTTCATTTCAAAATGAAGATTACTTTCTACCAAAGAAATCCCAACTATTTTTCTTTGCTAAATATTTATTTCCCAAATAAAAAAACTTCCTCTAGTTATTTCCAAACTTATTATTAAGTTTTGAAAACTTAAAGATTTTCCAAAATATTTTTTGTGGTTAAAGTCTTTAAAGTTCAACTATTACCTTTTACCTAGGCACTTCACCTTTATTGCATAGCATGTATATAAATTAATAGGATACTCGATATAGATCTTATCCTATTCAAGAATTTACCAATTAAATTTTCCATTTACAGTTTATCATCTTTTGAAATTCCCAAAAATATTTTCAAATCCTTGATTATTTTTATTTTAAATTAAATCCTTTCCTTAGTTCAAGTTTGAAACTTTAGACACTACCTAATTTTAAGGTTGAATCAATATTTATAAACACACACTACAAATTTATATCCTACGGATTCAATTCACTAACCTATTCTTAAGACTGTATTCAATTTCCACTTAATATTTTAATTATTATCCAGGAGATTAATAAATCCATCAAGTCATTTCCACATATTGTTATTTCGAATACAATTAGAGATGGCATCTGAACTCACATATCATTTAACCTAGCTTAAGCATTCAGAATTTGTTTCCAATTGATTTTAAATAAAAGAATTAGGCTTCCCTTTAGCTTTTGCCAATTTAGCTATATGTGTTTATACTTAGATTATAATGGTCTTTCAAAGTATATCCAAACATACATCTGAAGGATCTATCAACCCCCCGGCCGAACACCAAAAGGAAATATACTCTAAAGTGCTGTAACGACCCGTAAATTTCAACTGTTTTAATAACGTAATTAGTTGAAATTTTGTGAAATTTTAAACGATAAAATTTTGAAATATAAATTTGATATTTGGAATGCGTCTAGTTAAACATAGAAACTGGTAAATTTTTGTCCGAAAATACGAAAGTTAATTTCGCGCGTAAATTTACTTCAATTTAATCAGTTAAAAAGCGATGAAAATAAAATGTTTTGAAACCTAAATATTTTATATAGAAAAATTCTAAATCATCTTCTGAGCAAGTCGTCATTTTTCGTTTTTCCAAATTCGGACTTCTTTGGCTCCGTCGATCTTATTTTTCTGTGTTTTCTTGCATTTTCTGCTAGTTGAAAATTCGAATTTTTAAGATCTAACCGTACCACTGATATTTGTATACCGTTTTGATCGCCTCATCGTGATGAGCTCAACGGTATAATTATTTCTGTGTTTTGAAGTTCGGTACACAGCGGAGTCCGCGAAACCGGTAACTGTATCGGTACCGGACCATGAACTGTTGTTCTCTTTTGCGTTTCAAATTTGAACGTGATTGCCAAGCAAAAATCAATTGCTTTAAATTTTGTACCTGAACTGTGACTTTTGCTTTCTCGTATGTTCAATTAATAGTTTTTCAGCTGAAATCAAGGGAATTCAACCGTTGATCTTATATTTTATTCCCTCTCCACGTTTTCGCCTGTTGATTTGCAAACATCTCAGCTAATAATAATATATGTTAGCTTTCACCCCTCTCTTATTTCTATTTCTGTAGCTCAAATTTCTCTCTCCTCCTCTTTATTTCCCTTTTGAAACCGATCATCTTTTTCTCTCCATGTAGCATCTCGACTACCTCCAACCAAACCCTCACCGCCTCGGCTTCAACCCGCAACCACCATTCCCTCCACCCACGTCATCACGCACTTAGCCTTTCGCCTCCACCTGACAACCCAATAGCAGCCGCACGCCAAGGCGACTCCGCTCTTCCTCGCCTCCAAGTCCCGAACCATCCAACAACCCCATGTTGCCTACACTTCACCGCCTCCGTGTCTTCCTCCTTCACGTGAACACCACAACCGAATCCCACTTCACATCTCGCCACACACGAGCCCGAGCCACCACCCCTTCGCCCTCACCACTTTTGCAAGCTTGGCCTCTGACCTCACTTCTTAGCTTATACAATTCTTATGTACAGGTATATATATTATGTGATTTAAGTATATCTGATAGTACAAATTTTAAAGTGTATATATATGGTATATATTATTTGTTAGTATATATAAACCTTGTATAGAAATAGAGTTACATATTTTGTAATTGTATATATTTCAAGTTATATTTATATACGTATTGGTTTATTATTTAGTTATATATATATTTGTTTATTTAACTATTGATTTAAAGGTATATATATACATGTGTTATATAATACGAGTTACATATATATGACAGGTCTGTTATCAAATGTCCTGACAGCTTGCAGTAGATTTATGTTTGAATCTTTTTGGTTAGCATATATATGTTTCCATACTTGTTGTTTTATATAAAATTTATATGTGTACTCTGGTCTACAGATTTAAAGGTTATAAATTATAAGGTTGTTTATACACTAGCATGGTTGTTTTAAAGGTTTATATAGTATGTATACATTATTAATTTTATACTATAAGTATTTATAAAATCAAAGTTATTTATATATAAAACCTTATTAACTATGCTCTGGGTTATCTTATATAAGATTTATATATATATTGGTATATAGATGTTACCAAATATTATTTTAAAGTATGTAAAGTCTATATTAGTTTTATACAAGATCTAATTGCTTTAATGTATATAAATGTTATAATATACTGATTTCACATATATGCCTACGTGATGTATATGTATATAATAGTTGTACTATTTTTAAACGTATATATAAACAACAGTTTTGGTTTTAGTATATGTATACCATAGCTTTTACCATTTTAAAGTGTAGGCATATAACGGTTTGGGTTTTAAGTATAGATAGAGTCTGCATATATTTATTTAAAATATTGAGTCTGCATAGACCTATTTATATATATAATAGGTTATTTGGTGGCTAGAAAAGAACAAGATATAGTAATATATATAAATTGAGTTGTCAGTGTTTGTCTTAAGATGTATAAGTATATTTATATTATACGGTTAGCGGTTTTACATTGTTCAATTATATATATAGGTTAGTATGCAAGTTTATAATCTGTTAGTATTTTACATCCTTTTTCTAACTTTGCATTTATTATCTATATATATAGTTGGTCGGGTTTGAATACAATTTGTTATTATTTACATAAGTTTATATAAGGGCGACTGATTGATTTAAATTTATTTATATACTATAAAAAGTTGAAGTTTATACATTAGTTTGTATATAGGTTATGTAAGTTGATATTTTACTATACTGTTTTATAATATGTTGATACTGCAGTTAAATTTTGTGAGATATAGAGTTTGTATATTCTAGATATATAATGCGTGAGTTATGATATCTTAAGTTATGTATGCATATACTTTATATTTTATTTGTGTTACACATTTTGATGTATGTTGTATAATTATATTCCTGAGTTTTGGTTATCTGTTGTGAATATTAAGTTTATAAAGTCTACGACTTATTTTCTATATATAGTTTATATAAAATTTTGCTTTATGTGGTATACGTACATGAGATATGTTTTTATATATATTTATATATTATATAAGTCCATGTACCAATTATATTCATCGATCCAATTCTGATTTGATTTCGTTTTTCCTATTGATCAGCTTTGTTCGTCAGTTCGTGCCCATTTCACTTTGCTTTGGATTTCGTAGCTCATTACTTTGTCAAATCTATCAATCATCGGAAGGTGAGCACTCACTCACGATTAACTTTCTTTTATTTATTAAATTTTATTTCAATTGAAACGACAATTGAAATATGCTGCTGTCAGTTATTTACACTGTTATATGTATGTTATTACCTGTATCAGTTCACCTGTGACATCTGACACCATTATTTGTTAATTATACGATGATAATCCTGTTTGATTGATAATTGATTGATTGTTTGTTGTTTATATTGGATGTTAAATTGAAATCTATAAAGTGATAAATATTATGCAAGTAAATTTGACGTAGGATAAGTAAAAATTTGAATCGACATATATGTTGAATTTGATTAGTTGAATATGACCCCTTTTATTTGTTAAATTAATTGACATGTAAAATAGTGATAATTACACTTTGTACCATTGAACTTATATTGGATTAATTAATGTAGTGTTAAAATTGAAATCGAATGACAAGTGAAGAACCGTATGAATAATTAGTTTAATAATCTTTAATCTACATGAAATGATAGTGTAGATTCTAGAAATAATTATATTAATTTGCACAAACAACAATGTGAATTAATACGATTATTTCGGGATTATTTGAATTGATTATTGGATTGATATTGGTTGTTGTTATTGCTTGTTTATTTACTTTGACACCATCCCAGTTATCACACTACAAGTTCCCTTTGCTATGCTATGATTTTGAATTGAATTGGAATCGGGTTGAAATGATAAATACCTAAAATTAAACTTTGACCTAGGATAGAGAATTAAATAAAACCCGATTGGTCAATAATTTGATTTAAAAATAAACGAAGTTTTTATTTGAATAAATAATATGGTTTTGAAATGAAGTTGAAATTTGAATTTTAATGAAAGGAAAATGTTAATATTTAATAATCTGAAACAAAATATTAACAATGTAATTGATGAAAGAATGTTGTTTAATTTGAGAAATGATTGAATTAAGTTTGAAATTATAATTAAGTTTGAAATTATTAAACTTTGAAATGATTTAATAATTAAGTTTGAAATTATAATTAAGTTTGAAATTATTAAACTTTGAAATTTTTAATAATTAAGTTTTGAATTATTTAATAATTAAATAAGATTGAATTATTTAATGATTAAATTGAATTGAATTCTTTAATAAGTAAAATTGAACTTTTGAATAAGTGAATTTTTCTTCGTAAATAATCGAAATTGAGTTTCTTTATTAATTAAGTTTTTGGAAAATTATTTAAGTAAGTAAATAAGTGAAATTGAATTTCTTTAACAAGAAATAAAATGCGATTTATTGAAATTAATGTAAGACTTGAAATTTAAAGAATTTGGTTTGATGGATTTAATTTAATTAAATTTGTAGGTTTTGATATAATGAAGTTGAATTTAAATAATGGATTTAATGAATTGGAAATTTAATAGAAATTGTTTTGAATGGCAAGTTTACCTAACGAATATTGAATGAAATCGATAAATGAAGTTAAACTGATTTGAATGTTAAATTAAATTAATTTAAATGATTTCGGAATGAAACTTATATACGAACTTGAATCAATATTCGAACTGTTTAAATAAAATTTGAAATTGAATTATAAGATTTTGAAATGGTAATTTGGAAGTTTTGAAACGGAAATTATGGAAATTGATTTAGAAAGATAAAAGAAATGTTGGTTTACAAATTCTAATTGAAATTGTAATTGATTTGGTTTTGAAATTTATTAAATGACCAATCGGTGTAATAATTTCGAAAGTTATTAAAGAGACCGGAATCGGTTAGGGACATACTCACTGTCTAAACCGAAAACCACTTTAATAACTATACGCGGAGTGTGATCCAGAATGAAGTGGTTGGAATGATGTACGTGATGACTGAAGAAAGTGAACGATAATGGATAGCCTTGACACTTGTGTCAAATTGGAAATGACTAAAACAGGAGCCGTGCCGGGCCAATGGAGGTTAGCTACCTCAAGCGAACACACTTCTTCGTAAAACTATTCATTTACTTTGTGATTGATTGGTGCGCACCCTTGATTTGGGAGTGTTGTTTCGCGGTGTTGCGATCGCTGCGGCGATGCGTTCTCACCAGTCCGGATCAGGCAAACGGTAGTTACACTACCTTGGGTATTGCCTCATGTGCCTTGTCATACTTGGATCCCTATATACGCGACCACTACGATTTGTTTTGTGTTATACCTATGGAGTACTCCCTGATATCCCACTAGTTTACGGTGGAGTTTACAGTGCTGTATAGACTATAACGCTTATATAAAATGTGTTAAGGGGGATAATGGTAACGCCTTAACACTATTTTGATACCTTATATTACTGATAGACATTATCTACTTAGCATACATTACTACCTAGTAGATAGTTTAACGGATCCTTAAAGGATGGTTATTCCAAACATCCTTTGAGTTACTTGTATTTCAGTTGCTATTTCACTTGAGTTGGATTTATAAATATAAGAATGTTAATCCTCACTCGAGTGTTTTGTGTTTTGCTTTATGCTCGGGTCAGACTGAGTGTACCAGTATTCGAGACTTACCTTTGAAGTTGGAGCTTTGCTTGAAGATCCAGCCATCTATTCTGCTTTCAGTATTCGATGATTCCAGTGATGTATTCTGATTTGTATCTGATGTATTGTATTACTCTTCCGTTGTATCTGGTTTAACTCTGATGTAACTTATATATTTATATAGTAGCTTCATAAACTACTATCTCTTTTATTTCCGCTGCAATTATTTCTCTGTGTTTGTGATCTGTGATTATTTATTTACTGTATATGTTCAGTTTTGCCAAATTTAAATTAACAACGCGGTATTTCGAATTATTCAAGTCCGACATGTGCGGATGCGAATGGTCTAAAATATCGGGTCGTTACAGTTGGTATCAGAGCTTTGGTAGCTCTAGGCAAAACTTAGCATATAGGGTAAATGTGTTTACAGAATCACTCTCATTTGAGTTTCAATCTCTTCCTTTGACTCAATTCCTTTGAATTTTGGAACGTTCTCCTCGGTTCCGAAATTCATTCGTGTCCTCCACTATTCATCTTCTTTCAATTCTGGAGCACCCCATAACTCCATTTTGAATGGTATCTATAATTGGTCGGCGGTCTAGCCAATCTTCGAATGATTCGTAAGGAGCAAAACTCCTTTATAATAGGCATTGATTTATCGAAGATTTCTGTTTCCTCGGTTTATGATGCTATCTATCTCATGCTATGCCTGAATTCTATTTCGCGAGATCGAATGTCGATTTGCCTCAGAATTCTGCATCGATCTTATTTTTTTTAAGTCACCGTCGGCCCGGTTAAGGTTGCCCGTAAATTAAATAAGCTTATCCATCTTCCGATTTTGTTAATTGAATCATCTTATCTTTTATTTCGAACTTGTATTCAAATCTATATTCTCTTTGATTTGAGTCAATCAAATTTGAATCTCTATTCTTGCTTTGAAAATTTATTCCTGTATCGTCGAGCAAAGAAATGTATCTGTAAACTAATATATAAATGTTTTAATATATGTTGTGTTGTTTGAGTTGTTGATGTTGATTTGGATTTCCTATCGATTCGTCTGATCAACGCTATCGATAGGATTTCCAAAACACTTAAGCAGAGCAAGCTGACACAATATTGTTTTCAAATTTGGAAAATAAAATAAAGTTTGTATGATTTTACTATATATATAAGTATGAATTTTCTTTAACCAAACTGCTAATAAATTGATTGTTGGAATGATAATATTTGATTATCATTTATTGTTTTGTAAACAATTTACTATTTCAATATCAATAAATGAATTCATAAACTTGGCTATGATTTGATTTGAAATTTGAAATGTATTTAAATCAAGAATTTGAGAATTTAATTTCCGAAAATTTCAAACCTTGGTTTTAAAGGTTTTAAAATGTATTATCTAAAGTATTTTCGAATAAAAATCATTTCATAGAAATTTTAGATGTTTAATCAAGTGCTCTTCTCTTTGTCGCTGGAAAATAATTTCGGTGATGACGGCCGAATCATCGACGTTCATTTTCGAGTTTCAAAGTGGAGAGACTATTCTGTAGATTTGCTACGGTTTTGTTTTGAAAAAAATATATTTTGATTTGAATTTCTTCAGTATAAATTGATTTATATATATATATAGGTATCTTATTTTAAAATTTGATTTGATTTGATATAAATATATAGATATATCTCTAAATTGTTTGAAGTAAATCGGAGATTTAAATTCTTAAATTATAGGCTAACGATGATTTCAATTATAAACTGAAGTCAAAATTTTTGGATAAATATTTAAACTTGAAATAATTGAATTTGAAAATTTTATTTGTATAGTACTAAATTGCATTTCAATATAACTTACCTAAATTATTCAGAAGTTAAAATGTAATTGGATAATATACAATATAAAATAATTTTATATAAAAATTTTGAGTGTTATAATAAATGTTATGCACTTAGATTTTAATTATAAAAAAAATGCTAATAAAGATGATATAATAATAAGTTAATTGAATGAGATGAATATAATAAATTTTGTTCTGAAAGAATTAACAAATTGAAATTAGATCAACTTATGGAAATACCTTAAAATTTAAACCATTTATTGAATATAAATTAATTTAAATTGAAATTTATATGGTTTAAATTAATGTAATAAAATATATTAAGTGGAATAAACTTAATAATAAATTGGAATAAAAGAATTAACTTTGTGGAATAAAATATGAGTACAATAAGTGATTATAAAAAAATTGATGATTTAAAAATTTATTGATCATGACTAGATAAAAAGATAATGAATGTAGAAATAGATAGATTGATTTAACTTAAGTGAGACCAATGGATTTAACCAAATTGTAAATATTAATTAATTTAAATTGAAATTTATATGGTTAAAATTAATTGTTATTTTGAATTTCAAATCTGTTTTCTTTCTGATTGTTCCTATTCTCCTACCTCGTTCCTTTTCGGGGACGAAAAGTTTTGAGTGGGGGAGAGTGTAACGACCCGTAAATTTCAACTGTTTTAATAACGTAATTAGTTGAAATTTTGTGAAATTTTAAACGATAAAATTTTGAAATATAAATTTGTTTGGAATGCGTCTAGTTAAAATAGCAACTGGTAAATTTTCGTCCGAAAATACGAAAGTTTATTTCGCGCGTAAATTTACTACAATTTAATCAGTTAAAAAGCGATGAAAATAAAATGTTTCGAAACCTAAATATTTTATATAGAAAAATTCTAAATCATCTTCTGAGAAAGACGTCATTTTTCGTTTTTCCAAATTCGGACTTCTTTGGCTCCGTCGATCTTATTTTTCTGTGTTTTCTTGCATTTTCCGCTAGTTGAAAATTCGAATTTTTAAGATCTAACCGTACCACTGATATTTGTATACCGTTTTGACCGCCTCGTCGTGATGAGCTCAACGGTATAATTATTTCTGTGTTTTGAAGTTCGGTACACAGCGGAGTCCGCGAAATCGGTAACTGTATCGGTACCGGACCGTGAACTGTTGTTCTTATTTGCGTTTCAAATTTGAACGTGATTGCCAAGCAAAAATCAATTGCTTTAAATTTTGTACCTGAACTGTGACTTTTGCTTTCTCATATGTTCAATTAATAGTTTTTCAGCTGAAATCAAGGGAATTCAACCGTTGCTCTTATATTTTATTCCCTCTCCACGTTTTCGCCTGTTGATTTGCAAACATCTCAGCTAATAATAATATATGTTAGCTTTCACCCCTCTCCTATTTCTATTTCTGTAGCTCAAATTTCTCTCTCCTCCTCTTTATTTCCCTTTTGAAACCGATCATCTTTTTCTCTCCCTGTAGCATCTCGACTACCTCCAACCAAACCCTCACCGCCTCGGCTTCAACCCGCAACCACCATTCCCTCCACCCACGTCATCACGCACTTAGCCTTTTGCCTCCACCTGACAACCCAATAGCAGCCGCATGCCAAGGCGACTCCGCTCTTCCTCGCCTCCAAGTCCCGAACCATCCAACAGCCCCATGTTGCCTGCACTTCACCGTCTCCGCGTCTTCCTCCTTCACGTGAACACCACAACTGAATCCCACTTCACATCTCGCCACACACGAGCCGGAGCCACCACCCCTTCACCCTCACCACTTTTGCAAGCTTGGCCTCTGACCTCACTTCTTAGCTTATACAATTCTTATGTACAGGTATATATATTATGTGATTTAAGTATATCTGATAGTACAAATTTTAAAGTGTATATTTATGGTATATATTATTTGTTAGTATATATAAACCTTGTATAGAAATAGAGTTACATATTTTGTATTTGTATATATTTCAAGTTATATTTATATACGTATTGGTTTATTATTTAGTTATATAAATATTTGTTTTTTTAACTATTGATTTAAAGGTATATATATACATGTGTTATATAATACGAGTTACATATATATGACAGGTCTGTTATCAAATGTCATGACAGCTTGCAGTAGATTTATGTTTGAATATTTTTGGTTAGCATATATATGTTTCCATACTTGTTGTTTTATATAAAATTTATATGTGTACTCTGGTCTACAGATTTAAAGGTTATAAATTATAAGGTTGTTTATACACTAGCATGGTTTTTTAAAGGTTTATATAGTATGTATACATTATTAATTTTATACTATAAGTATTTATAAAATCAAAGTTATTTATATATAAAACCTTATTAACTATGCTCTGGGTTATCTTATATAAGATTTATATATATATATATATTGGTATATATATGTTACCAAATATTATTTTAGAGTATGTAAATTCTATATTAGTTTTATACAAGATATAATTGCTTTAATGTATATAAATGTTATAGTATACTGATTTCACGTATATGCCTACGTGATGTATATGTATATAATAGTTGTACTATTTTTAAACGTATATATAAACAACAGTTTTGGTTTTAGTATATGTATACCATAGCTTTTACCATTTTAAAGTGTAGGAATATAACGGTTTGGGTTTTAAGTATAGATAGAGTCTGCATATATTTATTTAAAATATTGAGTCTGCATAGACCTATTTATATATATAATAGGTTGTTTGGTGGCTAGAAAAGAACAAGATATAGTAATATATATAAATTGAGTTGTCAGTTTTTGTCTTAAGATGTATAAGTATATTTATATTATACGGTTAGCGGTTTTACATTGTTCAATTATATATATAGGTTAGTATGCAAGTTTATAATCTGTTAGTATTTTACATCCTTTTTCTAACTTTGCATTTATTATCTATATATATAGTTGGTCGGGTTTGAATACAATTTGTTATTATTTACATAAGTTTATATAAGGGCGACTGATTGATTTAAATTTATTTATATACTATAACAAGTTGAAGTTTATACATTAGTTTGTATATAGGTTATGTAAGTTGATATTTTACTATACTGTTTTATAATATGTTGATACTGCAGTTAAATTTTGTGAGATATAGAGTCTGTATATTCTAGATATATAATGCGTGAGTTATGATATCTTAAGTTATGTATGCATATACTTTATATTTTATTTGTGTTACACATTTTGATGTATGTTGTATAATTATATTCCTGAGTTTTGGTTATCTGTTGTGAATATTAAGTTTATAAAGTCTACGACTTATTTTCTATATATAGTTTATATAAAATTTTGCTTTATGTGGTATACGTACATGAGATATGTTTATATATATATATATTATATAAGTCCATGTACCAATTATATTCATCGATCCAATTCTGATTTGATTTCATTTTTCCTATTGATCAGCTTTGTTCGTCAGTTCGTGCCCATTTCACTTTGCTTTGGATTTCGTAGCTCATTACTTTGTCAAATTTATCAATCATCGGAAGGTGAGCACTCACTCACGATTAACTTTCTTTTATTTATTAAATTTGATTTCAATTGAAACGACAATTGAAATATGCTGCTGTCAGTTATTTACACTGTTATATGTATGTTATTACCTGTATCAGTTCACCTGTGACATCTGACACCATTATTTGTTAATTATACGATGATAATCCTATTTGATTGATAATTGATTGATTGTTTGTTGTTTATATTGGATGTTATATTGAAATGTATAAAGTGATAAATATTATGCAAGTAAATTTGACGTAGGATAACTAAAAATTTGGATCGACATATATGTTGAATTTGATTAGTTGAATATGACCCCTTTTATTTGTTAAATTAATTGACATGTAAAATAGTGATAATTACACTTTGTACCATTGAACGTATATTGGATTAATTAATGTAGTGTTAAAATTGAAATCGAATGACAAGTGAAGAACCGTATGAATAATTAGTTTAATAATTTTTAATCTACATGAAATGATAGTGTAGATTCTAGAAATAATTATATTAATTTGCACAAACAACAATGTGAATTAATACAATTATTTCGGGATTATTTGAATTGATTATTGGATTGATATTGGTTGTTGTTATTCCTTGTTTATTTACTTTGACACCATCCCATTTATCACACTGCAAGTTCCCTTTGTTATGCTATGATTTTGAATTGAATTGGAATCGGGTTGAAATGACAAATACCCAAAATTGAACTTTGACCAAGGATAGAGAATTAAATAAAACCCGATTGGTCAATAATTTGATTTAAAAATAAACGAAGTTTTTATTTGAATAAATAATATGGTTTTGAAATGAAGTTGAAATTTGAATTTTAATGAAAGGAAAATGTTAATATTTAATAATCTGAAACAAAATATTAACAATGTAATTGATGAAAGAATGTTGTTTAATTTGAGAAATGATTGAATTAAGTTTGAAATTATAATTAAGTTTGAAATTATTACACTTTGAAATGATTTAATAATTAAGTTTGAAATTATAATTAAGTTTGAAATTATTAAACTTTGAAATTTTTAATAATTAAGTTTTGAATTATTTAATAATTAAATAAGATTGAATTATTTAATGATTAAATTGAATTGAATTCTTTAATAAGTAAAATTGAACTTTTGAATAAGTGAATTTTTCTTCGTAAATAATCGAAATTGAGTTTCTTTATTAATTAAGTTTTTGGAAAATTATTTAAGTAAGTAAATAAGTGAAATTGAATTTCTTTAACAAGAAATAAAATGCGATTTATTGAAATTAATGTAAGACTTGAAATTTAAAGAATTTGGTTTGATGGATTTAATTTAATTAAATTTGTAAGTTTTGATATAATGAAGTTGAATTTAAATAATGGATTTAATGAATTGGAAATTTAATAGAAATTGTTTTGAATGGCAAGTTTACCTAACGAATATTGAATGAAATCGATAAATGAAGTTAAACTGATTTGAATGTTAAATTAAATTAATTTAAATGATTTCGGAATGAAACTTATATACGAACTTGAATCAATATTCGAACTGTTTAAATAAAAATTGAAATTGAATTATAAGATTTTGAAATGGTAATTTGGAAGTTTTGAAACGGAAATTATGGAAATTAATTTAGAAAGATAAATGAAATGTTGGTTTACAAATTCTAATTGAAATTGTAATTGATTTGGTTTTGAAATTTATTAAATGACCAATCGGTGTAATAATTTTGAAAGTTATTAAAGAGACCGGAATCGGTTAGGGACATACTCACTGTCTAAACCGAAAACCACTTTAATAACTATACGCGGAGTGTAATCCAGAATGAAGTGGTTGGAATGATGTACGTGATGACTGAAGAAAGTGAATGATAATGGATAGCCTTGACACTTGTGTCAAATTGGAAATGACTAAAACAGGAGCCGTGCCGGGCCAATGGAGGTTAACTACCTCAAGCGAACACACTTCTTCGTAAAACTATTCATTTACTTTGTGATTGATTGGTGCGCACCATTGATTTGGGAGTGTTGTTTCGCGGTGTTGCGATCGCTGCGGCAATGCGTTCTCACCAGTCCGGATCAGGCAAACGGTAGTTACACTACCTTGGGTATTGCCTCGTGTGCCTTGTCATACTTGGATCCCTATATACGCGACCACTACGATTTGTTTTGTGTTATACCTATGGAGTACTCCCTGATATCCCACTAGTTTACGGTGGAGTTTACAATGCTGTATAGACTATAACGCTTATATAAAATGTGTTAAGGGGGATAATGATAACGCCTTAACACTATTTTGATACCTTATATTACCGATAGACATTATCTACTTAGCGTACATTACTACCTAGTAGATAGTTTAACGGATCCTTAAAGGATGGTTATTCCAAACATCCTTTGAGTTACTTGTATTTCAGTTGCTATTTCACTTGAGTTGGATTTATAAATATAAGAATGTTAATCCTCACTCGAGTGTTTTGTGTTTTGCTTTACGCTCGGGTCAGACTGAGTGTACCAGTATTCGAGACTCACCTTTGAAGTTGGAGCTTTGCTTGAAGATTCAGCCATCTATTCTGCTTTCAGTATTCGATGATTCCAGTGATGTATTCTGATTTGTATCTGATGTATCGTATTACTCTTCCGTTGTATCTGGTTTAACTCTGATGTAACTTATATATTTATATAGTAGCTTCATGAACTACTATCTCTTTTATTTCCGTTGCAATTATTTCTCTGTGTCTGTGATCTGTGATTATTTATTTACTGTATATGTTCAGTTTTGCCAAATTAAAATTAACAACGCGGTATTTTGACTTATTCAAGTCCGACATGTGCGGATGCGAATGGTCTAAAATATCAGGTCGTTACAAGTGCCAAATATTATCACTTTCAGTAATCACTCAAATTTAACCAAAATGTCCCATAACCCTTAGTGAAATTCAAGTATTTACTATAAACTAGTAAATCTCAATTATTACGGATACCATTGGAAAAATTGAATTATATTCCTTTAAGGATCTATCAGCCCCATCGAACACTGAAAGAGAATACAATCCTAAAGTGTTCAGTACTTCCTAATAGCAATTACAAGAATTTAACCAGGCATCTCATATAACCGGGTGTAATTTGATATTCACTACCGGATTGGTAAGTTCCACTCAAACATTTTATTCAATGAGTTATACTATATTTGATGAATCATTATTCAAGAGCATTTATACCAATGGTAACACTAAGTCGATTATAGTACTTCCCCATATTATAGAACTAAGGCTCTCAAAACAATTTCCTTAAAAGATTATAATTTAGAAATCCAATAATATACTCTGTAACGACTGGGAATTTAATCGCTATTTAAATTAATATTTAATTATATTTTTAATAATTATAAATGGATTTTATTAACAAATAAAACTATTTTAACTAATAACTAATGATAATAAAATCATTTTCAAATTTTTTTTACCAATATAGAGAAATAGAGAAATAGAAAATGCGAAGAGAAATTATTTTCCGAAATATCGATTTTTCATTAGTTAAAAGTTATTCGAGATGATATAACACTATTTTAAAATATATATACACACACTACAAACTATTTATACATGATAAATACATATGTACATGTACATGTATATGCTCTCTTTTAAGTGTATAAATATAAGGATAAAAGAAAATAATTTTATAAAGGAAAATATATATATAGACACACACATATATAAAATACACATTTTCAACACAAGTACACATGATATGGCATGAATAGTTAAAAGTAGGGGGGTACAATGGATGGATTTGAGGGGGGAGAGGTATGGATGTGCATGCATATATATACAAATCACTTTATATTATTTTAGTTAAATCCTAAGCCTATATATACCTCATTATCTTCATGTTTCTTATTTTTCAACCTCCTTCTTCATTTCAAAATCCTAAGAGCTTAAGAAATTTAGCCATGGCCTCCTCTTCATAAATTCTAAAACAAGAAATATCACCTCTTTCACTAACAATCACATCTTTATTTCACAGAACCACTTCTACAAACCATTCAACACCTCCTCTTCCAAGCTACAACACTCCATCCACCCAAGAACATCTCAAGGCCGAGCCTAATTAGCCTAGGCCGAGCTATCTTGGAGGTCCAAGCACCCAAAAGTTCCATATTTGCAAATTTTCTAAAGTGTTTTCAAGTTTTGGAAAACGTTCGCTTTGATTTAGAAAAGTTTCGGTGAGTAAAAATAATATTTTTGGAAAAGAAAACAATTTGATTTAATGATCTATATATAGTGAAATTATAGTGTTTGTCATGTTGAAATATCATGTTATTTGGATGATATATGATTGCAAGTTGGTTGTTTGGTATAGATTTGTGATTTGGATAATATGTTGATATGTTTGGATATGTATATGGATATGGATATGTGAGATTGGTTTATGATATGATGGTGATATTGTTTGTGAAACAATAACCAAGTATGTTGTGAAATGGTAGTGAAAACTAGTGCCTTAAAATGTCACAAAGGACTTGAGATCCGATTTGAGAACGGAAGCTCTTTTTCTAGCTTGGATTTTTAAAAATGTTTTCCAAGTTTTTACCTTTTGTTTAAGTTTTCAAAAACTCTTACAATTGTGTTTTCAAGAATGTGGTAGCTAGAGTTAAGTGAGATTTCTACCTAGAAATCAATTCTAGTGAACTACGCTTATAGCGATAGTCGCTACGGATGTAGTTCAAGAAATTTCGCGATTTCAAGTGTTGAAGTGTTTTCTTTTGGATTGCTTTTGAAAACTCAATTCAAAATAATTAAGTAAGTCAAAAGTTTAAGTTTTAATTATTTAATAATTTATTTAATTAATTTATTAATTAGGGTAATTATTATTTAATTAATTATGTAATTAGGTTAAGTAATTAGTGATTAAGAGATTTTAAAAGAAGTTAATTATTTTTAATTAAGTAAGTTTTAAATAATGATTAATTAAGATAAAATAAAATTAATTTTTATTTAATCAAGTTTATTTTAGTTAATTATTTAATTGGAGTTAATTATTTAATTAATTATTATTTAATAAAAGGTTAATTATTCACTTAATTAAGGTTTAATTTCTTAAATAAATGATATTTAATTAAAGTATAATTAAGGTTTAATTATAAATAAAATTAGGATTATTAGTGGTTTAATTTTGATTTAATTAAGGATTAATGAAGGTTTAATTGAGTTTTAAACTTATGATTTAATTAAAGTTTATTTATTTAAAAGTTTCTTTTAGAACTCTATCGGTTATTTATTTCTAACAATGTTTCTTGTTTAAGTGAATTGTTTTAAAACCAAGGATCTCTCATCCATGCTATTAAGTAGCCAAGTGAATTAAAGTAGTTGTAATAAAACGATGACGCGTTTTATTGAAAGTAACTCGACTTGTAATTATCACAAATACCGCACTGCGGCAACATGATGAATACGAGGGGGTTAATTTTGATAAGCGGGTCATGATAATCTAAGCATATGGAACGTATGTCCATATGTAAATCTATACACCTTGATAGTGGGATAGTCCATTTTAAATAACTTGACCTTTTAAAATTATCGAATGTTTGTTTGGAGAGACCGAGATCGAATATTAGTTGTTATCCGAAACCACTTCGAACCAACGTAAACATTTGAATTGGAAATAGTAATAGCAAGGTCCAGGATGAAGACTTTGAAGTGAAAGGGCTATTTGCTACTGACCCTGAGGGTGATTCCAAAATGGGTGTAGTAGAGGTAGTGCCTTCGGTTCGTTCATCTCCTGAACGACCTATATAGATGAGTGCTGACATTGTGTCAACAAATGGAAGGCAATGCTAGCATTCCAAGTGGCAATGCTATAATAAAAGTTAACATAGCCTCGGGCCTCATCAATCGGAAATGGCTAAAACATTGAAGATGCAGCAAGGCTAAGTGGTTGCTCCGATTAGGATAAGGTTATCCCTATCTAGAGTCTATACTATCAATTCATGTATGCTTCGGTACGGTTGTCGATCCCAACTGAAAGGTGATCTTATTCGGTACTATCCAGCGAGGGGTAGGCAGGTCTTGTATTGGCATGGGATCCAGGCGAGGTCCTCGATGTTATTTTATCAAGAGATGCACCGTTATTGGGTGGTACCCCAGAAGCCCAGTCATTGTATGGAATCCATTTTCCAATAAGTTCATTCGGCTTTAGTTGTATACCTATTTTGCTGGAATTTAATTAATGTAACAATTTCGGCTATCTAAATTATTTATTTGAAAACCCTAGACATCGTGATAATATCACTGGATTTGTAACATGTCATATTTTTGGTAACATTATTTAGAATATTTAATTGGTTAAATAAAATAAAATAATGTAAGATGATTAATAGATTGAGATTTGGTTTAACCATAGGTAGCCATGCCATGTTAAATGTAAATCAAAACAAGAGAACATGAATAAAAGTGTTAGGAAATAAGGGAGGGCAAAATAGGAAAATGATAGAACTTATACCCTAAACCCTTAGGAATTCAAACACACGTTAATTCCATTTTTTCAAAGCAAAAATATTCTAAGGCCAGCCACCATTTTCAATCCCAAGAGAAGATAAAGCTAGGATATCAAAAGAAAGAAGTAAATCAACTTGTTCAACATCAAATCTCATATCATTAATCACAAAGCTAAAGTGAATGATTACTACATCCTACTTTTCTTATAGTTTTCGGATTTAAGGGTAAACCGAAATGATTTTGTATGATAATGCCATGTTTTGGATGATTAAATGTTTATATATAATTTTTTTTTGCAAATTAAGCGGGGTTAAACTGGGCCCCTACCAGGTTTATTAAAGCACAAAGAGATTACAGAAAAATCGAAAACACAGCATGGAAAAGAAAATGAGAAAGCACAAAGACACACAAGAGACAGGAACAACAACAAAAAGGCAAGCAAGGAGGGAACTACGGAATCCAAGGCTCAAACTGATAATCAAGGAACTTGTGCACACTGGCCCTCATCCCCAACAAAATCTCTTGCCTTAAAACAGTTCAAACTACTCCTTGCTTCTGCAAATTCCATCAAAACACCTCTTATTTCTTTCTTTCCAAGTTACCATCAAAAGTTTTTTTAAAATGAAGAAAAAATACAGTCTAATGTCATCCCGCCACGTAGTAGCGCTCCCAATAAAATTCCAATGGTTGATAATGTTAGGTGAGGCAACACCCCTCTGAAAACTGCCTATCATTTTAGTCCAGATGTTAAGAACATAGGGACATTCAAAGAATAAGTGTTGAACACTCTCACATTGTTGAGTACATAGCTCACAAGTGGGAAGCACAGACAAACCAAATCTAATAAGTTTGTCCCCTGTCATCAGAGCATTATTAGTCACCTTCCAGAACATAAGGTTGTCACTGCTACTAGAGACGGCATTCCAAGTAACCTTCCTCCATCTACATTTAGGCACAGTGTCCAGACCCTGCAAGGCCTTATAAACACTGGAAATGGTATGAGCCCGACCATTCCACAAAACTTTGTCATGATCATACAAATCATATGTACATGTATCATAAAGTCTCCAAAATGATCTGACAATCTGATTACTAGAAAATGGCAGCACAAGCTTACCATTAACAATGTGATCAACTGCCAGGGCATTGTTACCAATGCCAGATTGAAACTTCTGCTGGGTTGTGAATAGCTGTTTAAGAATGATACCTTTGCTTATCCATGGTTCAGACCAAAACTTGCACAAGCTAGCTGCAGAAAGTTTAATTTGAACATAAGGCTTGAAATAGTTTCTTAACTTTAATATACTCCTCCATATCCAACTACATGATTGAGGAATCTCCATTATCCAAAAGTTTTTATCCCTAATGTTATACCTGATTGTCCATCTCACCCATAGTGTGTCTTGCCTATGTAACAAAGCATTGAAATGGTGATTGTAAGCAGCTTTGTTCTAGACCTCTATGCTATGCAAGCCCAACCCTCCTTTGCTTTTAGGCTTCTCGAAAGTAGAGTAAGAACATGGCAGCACCTTCTTCGAATGAATGGATCAAAACCAAAAAAATCTCATCATTGCTCTTCTAACCATTTTCAATATCTTAATTGGAAGAATAAAAGTCCTCGCCCAATACACCATTAAAGAGAAGCTGACAGATTGAACAAGTACCAATCTACCAGCTTGAGACAAGAAACAATTAGCCCAACAATCCATGACTGAAGTTATTTTTTCATATAGAGGATAACAATTGGCCTGAGTAACCCTAGAGGAACATAGATGGAGCCCAAGATAAGACATGTCAGTAGCCATAGACTGCATTCCAACAAAGGAGGTAAGATTTGTTTCCTACAAGCTAGATATCCCAGAGAATAGAATGCTTGATTTATTTAGGTTAAGCTTCAGACCAGTCATCATATATAATTTATGAAGAGCATCTTTAATACAATCAATGGATTGCAAATTGGGCTTAGTGAATATCATGATGTCATCTACGAAAAGAAGAGAAGTTATCTTAAGGTCTTTACATTTGGGATGATAATGTATTTGCTTGTTTTGAAACATTGGTCTTAACATGCAAGTGAATACTTCCATAACCATGATGAAAATATAGGAAGAGAGAGGGTCCCCCTGCCTAATACCCTGCTTGGAGACAAAGTTACTTGAGCTAGTACCATTGATTATCAGAGAGAAGGATGGAGTTGATATACATTCATATATCCAGGCAACAAAAACTTTAGGAAAGCCCATGAGAGACATTATCATAACAATTGACTTCCACTGAATAGAATCATAAGCCTTCAATAAATCAAGCTTTAACATGGCTCCTGAAGTAGCACTAACACAGCTATATCCTTTTAAGAGCTCATGGGCTAGCATTATGTTGTCAAGTATATTTCTATTAGGCAGAAAAGACACCTGGTTGTTGGAAATAATTCTTTGCAGTACAGAGACAAGCCTCGTAGCAATAATCTTAGAAATGCACTTATAAACAACATTGCAGCAGGAGATAGGTCTGAAGGAGGACACAGAGGAAGCGGGCACTACAACAAAAATACCCTATTACAACGCCCTTTTTACAACGGGCATTGGTTGCCCGTTGTAATAGACGGCTATTACAACGGTCCATTCAGGGCCGTTGTAAAAGATGCCACATACAACACTCTTTTTACAACGGGCATCGGTTGCACGTTGTAATAGATGGCTATTACAACGGTCCATTCAGGCCCGTTGTAATAGGTGTCAATTTTAAAACGGGCTAAAAACGTCCGTTGTAATATTTGTTACTGCTCTAATTTTGGTTAGCGGGCTACTTTCGCTCCATTTCCTCCAAAATTTTGACTTCCTAGTTCCTGCTTTTCCCTTTTTCTTAACCCTAAATTTCAATTTCCATGGCAATTTCCTCTGCACGGTTGCACCGCCTCCTTCATCGAGTTCATCCTCTCTTTCTCCTCGTAAATCTCCTCTTTCTTCTTTTATTAAAATATTCACTACTCCACTTAAATGAACTGGTGTTCTCCTCCAAAAAAATATATCATCTCCTTAATAAATTGCGCCGCCTAAATCAACACTACCGCAGCCCGGACAACACTATTGCCATCGTCTTATAAAGAGCTCAGATCTTAGAGATGCTGCCATCGAAATCTGGATCTGGAGCCTAAGTCTTTGTTTCTAGTCCATCCAATCTCGATCTCGCATACTCCACTTAATGGCAGAAGAAGAACCACAAAACAGAGCTGCCGTGGTCGATGTATCGGAAGTCACAGTTGATGATGAGCTAGTCACCAGCCCCAGCCCCCCTGTTCGTTGTTAGAAACGGTCTCTCAAGTATGAACAGGCTTTTCTCCATTCTCTTCCCTTTGCTCATATGTGAGTTGCTGATTTTAGTATTTAGTATAATATATTTCAGTTTCTAAGTTGTGTTTTATTGGATTTCCCATTAGAAGGTAAATGGGCAGACTATAGGTGAATCTATATTCCATTTCTTTATTCCCATTTGATGAATAAGGAGAGGACGAATTTTATCTTTCTCTTTATTTTTAGTAATTGCTTCTAGCAGTTGATTTTTGAATTCATTGCAGGTATGAGAAGAGTTATATGCATAGAGATATGGTTACTCATGTTGTCATATCAGCTGCTATGTTTTTCATAACTGGAACTGCAGATGGTATGTTTTTATGTATCAAGTTCACTTATTTTTGGCCTTGAAGAACTGATGGATAGTTAAGTGTTAGGTTCTAACATATAAGTAAAAAAATATCGTTTGAACATGTACAAATAAATACAAAGCTGAAGAACTGCAGCATGTACATGGTACATAAATCGTAAGACTTCCAAACAGATCTTCTAGGATGCTTTTGTTAGCTTCTCTTATGATCTGCAGCATGTACATATCTTTCCTTTGTTTAAAGCATGTGATTTATCATTTGGATTTGCATATAGGGATCGAAAACCAGAAAGTGGGAACCAAAGAGCGATGAATCCAAGAGGAAGCCCAAAATCTATCAAAACGAAGATGGCTAGTATAAGTATATGCATCAGCGGGAGTGAGATTAACCGGTAATGTCCATTAAATATTATTCATTGACACAATAGATTTAGAGTAATATTCCCTACATATTTGATTTGATATAGCAGTACGATTATACAAACACAACCCTCTTTGACGATGAATGTTTGTAATGTAAACAAGCATAGAACCCCTCTTTATTTTTATTTATTCTTCCCTCCACATTATGATCACGAAACATTTCCTTAACACAATTCTCGGATGATCAACTTCCATTAACCTTTGAACATACGGCTCTAATTTGCCCACTGCTCTAGTCAATGGGCTAATATTCCCCATGCTCACCATACTTTTGGCAAAACTAGAGAAAAACATGCTCTGACTACTCGCAAAGCTATTCACAGCTGAAGTAGTAGATATAAATACTATTGAATAACCCTATTTGTTTGTTTTTTTTTTTTTACCATCATCACCAAGCAATTAAATGTTTATCTGTGAATTTTGAATTGGTAGCTTGAGTATTATGAAGTGCTGCAAGTGCAATTACAAGTATTTTGCAGAAGAGGTGTTAAAAATGGTGAACTTGTAAAAAATAATAGATGGCTACTACAAAGGCTCAACATTTTAATGCATCTCATCCTGTTTCTGAAATTTTAGCATCATTGCTAACTGAATGATGCACAAGAAACCTTGAAAAATAGAAATTAATGTGCAAGAAACCAAATACGTGAAAATATGCACACCTATTGAACCGGTGTTGGCTTCAACGATAGCGTGCACATTATACTTGAAACTCATCCAATTCCGGAGTTTGCATCCTCACTAACCTTCTCTATTTTATTTTTTTGCATCCTCACTAAACTGTTTTCCCCTCATTTTGAATTGGAGCTTGTTGTTGGGCCGGTACTAAAAAATTGAGATCCACAATGGAAAAAGGTACAGTTGGAGATGCTCTTGGTTAGGAGCGAAAACGCTTAATACGTTCCCCAAAAATAATACATCATGAAGCTGATAATAAACATTATATGTCCATGAGTTTTTGTTTAATCTATATATCAGTGTTCTTTATAATAGATGAATAGTTTCTTCAGATTCTTAGTATTAATGTTATCTAGAATTATAATAAAGTTACTATTGAGCACGCTGAGCAATATAGAATTGATAGAAATGGAAACGATGCACCAGCACTGAAATGATACACCAGCACTAAAACTTTAATATCACAAGTGAATAGCAACTACAGACTTTAAATACAGAAAATACTACATAAAAAACAAACATAATAATATTTAAAGTTTCAATATTGAAGCCCTAACTGTTTGCATCAAGGAAAAGTTCATCGAGTAATGGTTCGTTACGAGAATACGAAATACAAGAAAAGGAACATTGCCACAGCCACACATAACGTACTCTCCTAATATTCTGTCACCTATGGAACTTTCGACCTACAAGACAATGCGTCAATGGATTATTGAGAGATTTACCAAGATTCGCTCGCGTATCTTTAGAAATAAATTCTTGAACGTAAACTGAACATGTAAAGAAAACCCATCGAAATATCTAATAACGTCTTCCATGTGGCCCACCACCAGAGCCGCTTTTGGGTCCAGGAGAATGAGAGAACTGGATCCTCGATCTTTCAGAATCGTGGTCGTACTCGTCAAATTTATAACCTGCAAAATCGAATCTCTACTCTTTCACCACGTACACGATGTGATATTTAAATAGACTAACATTAAAACATGGATGGTATATTATAGTTTTAACAAGTTTAAGATTTTAAAGCTTGATCATAGTCTTATATTATGTAGTTTTTCAAAATACTCATAATGGGAACTCTGGAAGTAAATGAGCTGTAAAAGTAAATGAGCAATTGATTGAATTCCACATCTTACCTATTTCGTTGGCCGTTCCAACCATATTTCAAAGTCAGTAAAATCATATGCTTACTATGTATACATACCCCTGTAACATCTTGCTTTATTCAAGATAACCATATTACTGTATTTACGATGTTCACTGTAATACTTGCTCCGAAATTGATCGTGGAAGTTATAGTTGTACATCCGATGTGGAATTGAAATTCAATTGTATGGTTGTAATAGATTTCTGCATTCCACGTAGAACCTATAGGCTGATGTTTTTCTCCATAGGATGTCTGTCAAGTGGATTGATTATTTATGTCCAACAGCTAACCAAAAATAATATTTGCTCAGTTTAATTTTTTTTCTTCATTCTCCATAACCATGGTATTAACTGACAGTTGTATAAATAAGATTTATCATACTTTTTATGGCATAATACAAAACTATTGCTGAAGTTTTGGAATTGGAGTTTTCAACATTTTGCTAAGGTGGAATATGGAGTTTTCAACATTTTGCTAAGGTGGAATATGGAGTTATACAGCTTCTTCCACTGACCATTAATAGTGATTCATGCTTGCATAGAATTTTCAGGGGCAGTTTTCCCTAAATTACACAATGGAATACTTAATAACGTATATTCTATTATACATAAAATTGAATATTATAACAATCCAACATTTGTGTTTATAACTGTTTTTGCTAGAACTAACTTAAAAAAAACATGTATAAAGATTCAAATTTAACTGTGGTTGTTTTTCTTACCAAATTTAACCCGAAGTACTGAAACTTAGCTTGTACTTATAGTGCAGACTCAATTTACTTTGAGAAAAAGAGTTTTTATCTTCTTCTTTTTTTCTATCTTAACTGCACCTTAGTTAAGATTTGATACACAACTCCCCTTATTAGCCTGTGATTCAAATTTAACAAAGGGTATTCGCATACAAAAGTGCAAATACTTTAGCTGTACATATATTGTAGAATTATATTAATATTGCTCATTTACTTTTACAGTTCATGTAACTAAGGCTATTGAGTTGGGAGAAGAACGTAGTTGCAGAGAGGACAATAGCAACCACTGATCCTGATGCGTCAGTACATTTTGTAAAGCTCGGAGCAGAAGCTTGAAAAATATGGGTGGATGTAGCGGTGGAACCAGAAGCTTTTTTATTTAGGCCAAATTCAGAGATGTCCACTATTAAAGAGGCCGTTGGATCAACCGTCGTGTGGCACAAAGACTTTATATCCTTAGTCTAGTATGATTGTACTTAGAACTTGATAATTATAGCCGACTGTTATGTATTAATGCTTTATGAATTTGGGAGGTAAACTTAACTGACTTTTTGGAGTGTTGGAATTTTATGACTATCTTTTAGTCTTTTTGCATGTGATTTTGGTTCTTTGTGCGTAATATTTATTACTGTTAAATTATTCATTATTTGTACGGATATGCTACCTATATGTTGCTGTAATTTTTGTTTTAATTTGCATTTTTTCTGCAACGGCTAAAGCGCGTTGTATTATACTCTATTACAACGGTCAATAAACGTTGTATTAAAGTCTATAACAACGGTCAAAAACCGTTGTCAAAATGTTTTTTACAACGGTCAGGGAATGTTGTAAAACATGCTATCCATCTTGTATGATAGTATTTTGCAACGGGCAAAGAAGCTTGTATTACAGTCTATTACAACAGTCGGCGACCGTTGTAAAAAAGTTTACTACAACGGTCTTTACAACATTAACTGCCCGTTGTAAAATATGGGTGACCTATTACAACATTGCCTATTACAACGGTCCGCTGCCCGTTGTGGAACACATATTACAACGGGCATTGCCCGTTGTAAAAAGCCTGTTTTGTTGTAGTGGGGTTTGGTCTTAGGGATTAACACTAGATTTGTAGCATTCACAAAATTAAGCATCTTGAACTTATCAAAGAAATTATGAACAGCCTTGCAAAAGTGCCCACCAACAATGTCCCAACTAGAAGTAAAGAAGACAACGTTGAAACCATCAGGGCCACCAGAGGAGTTTTTATTCATGGAAAATAGGGTATTCTTAATTTCTTCGTTTGTCACTTTTGCCACCAGAAAAATAGATTCATCATGATTAATATTAGGCAGATGAATGCTGGACAACAGATCCAGCTCCGGTTCAAAGTTGTTCACATTACCAAAGAGGGAAGCATAGTACAGGAGTAAAGCTTTTTCAACAGATTCAGGTGTAGAATACAGGTTACTTGCTTCATTTAAAATGGAAGAGATATTATTAACAGAGTTTTTAACCTTCAGGGATGCATGAAAAAATTTAGTGTTCCTATCGCCTTCAGCAGCCCATTTGATTCTTAGTTGCTGCTTCTTCATATCACACTCATAAGCCAGAGCATGATTAAGTTCATTGTTTATGGTATGGCAGCTTCCTTTTCAGCCAGCTCAGCATTGTCAGGATGAGCTAGCATACGTTCCTGAGCAATCTTTAGCTGGACCATAAGACTGGTAGATTGTAGATTGCCTTTTCCAAACTTTTTTCTTGCCCAAACTCTTAAGTCTTCCTTAGCTGCTCTGAGTTTTCTGCAAAAAATAAACATTGGATTGCCAAAAAACATAACTGACCAAGCATTTTTAATAATATTATTATACTCAGGATCGCGGACCCAAGCATTAAAGAATTTAAATCCTCTTCTTGCTCCAATAGGCTGCTTCCCAGTGGTCAAGATAAGAGGAGAGTGGTCTGATAAGATGGGATGAGGCAAAAGAGTGGAGATGTTAGGCCATGAGGTAAGTGCTTTGTAGTTAGAGAAGGAATGATCGATGTTGGAAAAGATGCGGGCACCACTCCTAGATCTATTGTTCCATGAATATTGGGCACCATATTTGCGAATTGGGATTAGGGAAGAAACATTAATAGCAGTTTTCAAAGGTAGGATATCCCTAGGCGTAAGCGGGAGACCACCATGCTTGTCCGTCATAGTTAAGCAACTGTTGAAGTCTCTAAGAATAACCCAAGTGTGAGATTCTTGCCTTAGAGCAGGAATAAGATTGAGAAGAGTTTGCCGAGAAGAAGGAGAGTTATATGCGTAGACAAAAGCGATATAAAAGGAAGAGGAAGAATTGAAGAACTTGGCATGATAGTGCATAAGCTGAGGTGTTGCTAGAAGAAGATCAAGGGTTAACTGAACAGGATTATGGAGAACCATGATTCTCCCATAACTTGCTTCATGAAGATTGTGAGACAGAGTCCAAGATGGATTTATGTACTTAGCAGTAGATAAGGATAGGGGAAGGTTTAATTTAGTTTCAAGAATTGCGAAGATAGACAGATGATGATTGATGATTAATTGTTTAACCTGATCAAGCATGAGGAAATTATGACATCCTCTGATGTTCCATACACCAATATTGTGAGTCATGATTATGCTATAGTAGTGTGATCACCTTCTTTCATGCTCCTCGTAACGGGAGAGTTGATACTTGAGAAACTCGTGTTATGGTTCTTTGAATTTTTATTCTTCTTGCTTTTTCCATTCTTTGAAGATTGACAGATGACATTTGATGGATCTTTTGGGGGTGTTTTCCAGCCAGGATTAGATCCCTGAAAAACATAAGGCTGACATGGGGGAGATTTGTTTGGAACTGGAGGAGATGAGATGGGGGAGACACAGGAGTGTTAGGAGTAAAATGCATGGAGAAGAATAATTCAAAATTTTGTTTTTGCAAAGCATTACAAATTTGCTCGTCTTGATTACTTGAGTTTGTTAAGGTATTAGTATGACAAGAGGAAATAGAATTTTGATAGATGAGGAAGGTTTCTGGACATTGTGCATGCATGGGAACACCTGCAGGCATGTCAGAAGCATGCACAATATGGTTGCCAAAATCCTCTACCTGATTCAGAGAGGTTTGGGTTTCTTCATAAGGTAATGTTATAATCTCAGGTACAAAATGCTTGTCTACTATTCCTCCTGTTTTTGAAACAGCCAAATCAACTAAATTTGTTTCCATCTCATCAGATTGCTTGTCTTTGGTTGCTTCCTGTTCGATTACATCATCCATTCCCATATCATTTAACACTTCAAACTTGTTATTTATCAAGACAGAGACATGGTCATCATCTGTTACACCATCCTTCACATAACTTTCCTTTCCACTAAGTTCAACATTAATTGTATTTGTCATCTGACGCTGCATTGCTATATTAGTATCATCTTTCTCAACATTATTTGCTTTATCATTTAGAACATGCAATCTCAATGAATTTCCCACCCCAGCTTTTGCTTTTCTATTAGCAACTCTCTTCCAGACTTGCTTGCTTTTCATTACTTGCTTACCATCCCTCTGCTCAGTAATATTCCTTTCTTGCATTTTCTTCATTAATACTGTCTCATCCTCATTCCTTTCATTATCGCCACCTTCTCTCATGCATAAATCATTCAAGTGACCAAATTCTTTATAGTGAGTACATATTTCAGGCTTCCATAGGTAGCTAACTTGCACCATTTGAGTTGATCCATCAATAAGTTTCACAGGAAACTCATCAACCAAGTTCTGATTAGGGGAAACATCCACCAAGCATTTAGCATAACCAATCCTCTCCATTTTATCAGTGGAAGAATCCAAGCAGAGGAGTTTACCAATTCTTGAAGCAAGCCAGTTAATTCCTAAGTGCGACCAGGCATAAAGTGGAATGTTCGATAATTTTAACCAAACAGGGACCGATTTTATTGTACTGCAACTGTTCCCAATATATGGATCCCAGGCCTTAATGATGAAAATCTTGTTCCTAAGAAAAACAGGATCAGCTTCAACAATTTTCCTTCTATCCTCAGCACAGGAGAGATGGAAAAGGAACAAGGTTCCATCAGATTTTATGGTTATTTCTCCTTTAAGCTTCCAGAGCTTCTTTAAATGGTTGATTACAGTCAAGTATGACAGGGGCTTATCAAGGAAGAAACCTACCAGCCAATCACTCTACACTGCATTACCAGCTTTTATCACTTCAGTCGGAGGAACCATGGCAAGTCCATCAAAAGATAGAGGTATGTCAATTGGAGAGTACAGGCCTGCATTGCGTGGTTTGGATTTGAAGAGAGAGGACCACGTTGTAGAAGAGGAAGCAGGTTTGGTCAGAGAAGTGGTTAAGACAGGGGATGGAACCGAGAAGACAGGTGGTGGAACAGACGGGATGACAAGGGGTGGAACAGGCGGTGGTAAGGTATGGGGCGAGTTAGGTAAGGGGGCAGCTGGAGAAACTGATGGAGGAACAGTAGACGATAAGGGGGGGTCTGATTGATAAGACTGAGCATGGGTATGGGGATGGGCGGGAGCAGCCATTGAAAAAAGAAAAAAGATCAGCCAATTTTAATTCAAATGGGAGAGGAAAGTTTTTATGATATGTTTGATATGAAAACCCTATTAAATGACATCCAAATGCCTTGCGAATTTTAATGTAGATCGAAAATGATATTTTAGAGATGGGTTTCAACTTACATAATTTTCTGAATAAGGTGGATTTTATATAAATTTTCTAGTGAAGAAAATGATTTATTGGGTTATAAATTATTTATGGAAGAATAAATACTTATTTGGGTCCAAAATATATATATATATGTTAGAAAACATAATGAAAAGGATATTTTGGAATTTTTATAGAATTTTCTTAAGTGCTTTGATGAATATATAAAATTATTTAAGGTATGAGACTTAGATGTTTTATGTATTTAATTAAGGAGAAGGGGTGTTTTGCCAAAGATTTAAATTAATTAATTGGTTCTAAAATGTGCAGAACTTTTTAGTGGTAAAGAAAAGAGGCAACCAATCAAAATTTTACACGTAAAGCAGGTTAGGTGAAAAGAATAGTTTATTTCAGGCTTTTTAACCATTTTATCGCTTTCGGCACCTACTTCCGCCTTGGTTGGCTTTCGACCAATTCCCGCCGCCCTCAACTCCATCGAAAACAATACGCCTGGTATCAAGAAATTGGTACGTAGCGAGTTGGATAGAAGGCGAAAGGTATGAGGTCGGAACCATAGGTACCGAAGGGGTTGAAGCGTCACTTTTTTTTTATGAAAACGTGCCTACTTGCTTTCAACTTTATAGCTTTCAACTCAGTTAGTTTTTGACTGGGTCAATGAGTTTAAAAGGAATTGTTTCGAATGGGTTACACTTTAGTTTTAAATGTTTGCTTTCGATTAAGCCGGAACCCCTAGCTGCGGCCTTTCTACCTTTCGAAGTCAATGGTTTCGGAAGGTATACTTAGTTTTTAAAACTCAGCCACTTCTCCAATGCTTTCGAAGGGACGGTTTCGACACCATCACTTCTTTACATAGGAAATAGTTTCGAAATAGAAGCTTTCGACTTAAATGTTTTAAAGACCCTTTTTCTATAATTGAAGTATAACCTAAATGGTTTTGAAAGAGATACTTTTAATGGTTTCGAAAGAAATGCTTTCGACTTCAATCGGCTTCTTATCCTTTTGCTCTACTTGAAGGCATAATTCAAAAGGTTTTGACCGAGATGGTTTTTAAAGGTTTCGAAGAAGTAAACTTTGAATGGTTTCGAAAGTTCCCACATGTTTTAAATTGAACCCAAAGGCTTTCGAAAGGTTTAGTATTTTAATGCTTTCGAAAGAGTTTAATGAATAGTTTCGAAGGGGTGGTTCCCCAGGGTTTCGAAGGGGTCGAAGGGAAGGTTTTTCCTTTGTTTTCGAAGCTTTCGGTGAAAAGGAAGGAAGGGTTATTCCAATGTTTTCGAAAGGCAATGTTTAAAGGTTTTAAAGAAGGATGTCTATTATTTTAAAGCTTTCGGAAAAAAGAAAGGAAAGGATTTTTTAATGTTTTTGAAAGACAAGGTTCAATGGTTTCAAAAGGGGTAAATGTTTTCATCAACAAGGGGTTGAGTAAAATATACATATATATAACATGGCAATGTGATTTTGAGTAAAGCATAGAGAATATGTATTTTCCTTGTGTAAGTTTGATTTAAAGATTTAAATCAATTTGAAAGAGTTTTTCAAGGAAAATTTAATGGAAGTTATCCTTAAGTAAAATGACCCAAATATTATAATACCAGATGGGACTGGTATAGGATCGCGCCCTATACATTAGCTATTGGCTCCAGCTAATTTAGTCCAAAATTCTAGTGTGTTGGGCTTTGTCACGGGTAAGACTAAAAATATGATTACACAAAGAAGGGAATATATGTTTTTATACAGATAGGTTATTGGTGATCCCGCAAAACCATTAAGATCAGGTGACCCTGGGAGATGTTAAGTTAGGGACAAACCGTCCAGTAGAGAAGTATTTAACAAATAGTTAAGGACAGACCGTCCAGAAGAGGTGTGTCTAACATATGTTAGATAAATTTTGTTATTTTGTCTGGTAGGCCCGAGTCAGCCAAAGGTTAGTAGTAAGCCAAACAAAACTATAGTGTTCGGATAGATAGTCCATTTGTTACCAGATATTTAAGCTTACATAATAATGCTTTAGAGTTTTAACCGGTTTTGGTTATAGGATAAAGGTTTTCAAAAGATATGTTTTAAAAGGACGTTAGTGAGGGGAAACCCATTCCGCTAAGCGGCATGGTCTCACTTAACATTAATAACCAGGATGTATAGTATTATTCACACCAGGATTTATGTCTGACTTGGAGTTTTTGTTTTCCTCTTAAACTCTCAGGTGCTCAAAATTGATTTGAGTAGGCTAGGGTTTGAGGTTTTTTCAGGTTTTAGTAGGATGACGAATAAAGCTACTAGAGGCGAGTAGAAGGATAACGGATAGCTATTTAGGAGTTGTAGTTCTTTGTTTTGTGTTTATTTCCACTGTGTATGTATTAAGTCAATTATGACTATATGACTCTGATCATCTAAGGGGGCATCTTCATATGTCGCTTTGGCATATTATGTAATAAGTATATTTTATCATTGCCTGGGAAACGTTTGGGATTATGAAATCTGAACATGGAACACCTATTTTGAAATGTAATAGAAAATTCTGTTTTGAAATCTGTGATTTGTTTCATATTCAAGTGCTTCTGATATTATAGATACCATTAACATAGTCATATTTAGTCGCCGAAAGTTAATACTATAGATGACTACGGCATCTGCAGTGCTTAACTTTGGGTCTCTAGATAGGGGATGTTACAACTTGGTATTAGAGCATAGGTTTATGAAATACTTTAACTAAAAATTATTTTTGAAAACATAATCCTTAGGAATTAAAGATAGGATCGGGGTGTGGGATAACGCTATAGTAATGTACTTGTATTTGCTATATATAAGTATACGCTTTATCTCTAGACTCCTATCTTTGTTAGGCTATTCTTTTGTATCTCACGAGGCTTGAATATAGATAAGAACGAAAGAAGAGGCACAGTCGATCTTAGAGAAGAAAGCACCACTACAAATGGAAATGCCCGACGAAATGCTAGAAGTGGTCAGGCTTAGGTTGAGAACGTTGGTGCTGGGGTTCCCCAAGTAGACATGGGAGCCATGTATCAGTTTTTCGTAAACATGATGCTTGCTATAATTACAGCTGGAGTTGTTGGAGGTAATGTTGTTGGAGGAGAAGTTCAGGAAGCTCCAATGGTCAATCAGTATACTAACTTGAGCATGGACTATAATAGGCTTGGAGGAAAACCATGAAAAGACAGTGCGGATCGTGCTATATGGAATCATATTATACTAGTGCGCAAATAAACTAAGATACTATAGCAATGTGAATAAGTAAAATAAAACAAGCAGACCAGGAATTTTTATACTAGTTCGAACTTCCCGTTCTACGTCCAGTCCCAGAATCCTTCTGAAATTTCACTAAAACAACAACCCTCACTTTACTCGGAGGAACAAGTTTATACAACCCCTGAGCAGCCGAACAGGGACCTGAGCAGCAGAACAGGATTTCGCCTCAGCAGCCGAAGAGGAATTCACACGCCTGAGCAGCAGAACGGGTCTTTTACAAATAAAGTTTTCTTGACTCTATGTGTTCTTTAATAACACGAATTTGTCAATTATAGTACACCCTTCCTATAATCTTCTCCTTTATGATATATATATACGTGAAGAATAAGGAAGTAATAGAATTAATTTGTATGAAATTGAATGCACAAGAGTATTAGAATCAAAGAATATGAGAGTAGAGTAAGAATAGAGTGAATTAAGTTATGGAAACTTGATTCTAATGTGTTTATATAGATTATAAATAGGTGCATATGTTCGTGAAGAGTTATCATGAAGAGATATGATCATATCTATTGACATGAAGAATGTGTCTCTTCACGAATGGAAGTGCCTATTTGAAAATATAGCCGTTATAGATATTCATACTTCTGAATTGAATAATTCAGACTTCTGAAATTGCACGAGCTCAAACCAGAAAGGAAATAGGCTAAAAATAACCATTTTCAGACGTTTGAAATTAACAAGTCAAACGTCTGAATATTGTACTAAACAATATTCATTTTTCCAGATTCAGACGTCTGATTTGGTACATTCAGACGTCTGAATGTAAACTAAAAATGAGAATATGCAATGATTATTACAGTATGAAATGAAAAACGTGTCGAAATATATATCATATAGGAGAGATTTTAACATGAGTAAACTCTAGACACAGACTCGATACATACTTATATATGATTTGAAGCTTATTTGAATCCGGTCTTGATTAATTCCTAGAAAAACAAGTTAGTACATAATAATGACTTGTATAGTTGTCATAGTCGAAATATCGTAATTACGAAATATCGTAAATACGAAGTTTCAACATTCTCCCCCTTTTTGACGATGACAACTATATAAGTATATACACAATATGAACATATATAAACATGAAATAGAATTATATGTACTCCCCCTTAATATAAGATCCCCTGTCGATGGTAGTATTTAAACTCCTTCTCCCTCTTTGACATTGACAAAAAGGAAACATATCATATGAATGACAGTAAGCAAGAATAGCATGGATAATGTAGAATAGTTTACATACTACACTATTCCAAAAGAGACATAGAAGTTTCATTTTACAAACCAACATAGCAAGTATGAGATCGCCACATAAAAACATACATAACAAAAATCATATAACTACGAATGTTTTGAGATAAGAAAGCAACCGTACCACTACCTTAAAACTTTTCGCTTGACTCATCATCTTCTTCATCGTCATAGTTATCCTCATCATTGGTGCCAGAGCTAGAGGACCATTGAAAAGGGGCTGGGTCAAAAGCTTCGGTAGAAGTCGAGGAAGAGCAACCAATACGTTCCCATATTTTATTTAGAAAACCACGAATGGAGTTGAACCTTTTATTGGTTTGCCCCTCGAACTTATCCATTTTAATCTTAATCTTGGCTTGATTTTGGGAAAGAGTAACCAAAGCTTGTCGTGAGGTAGATTCGAGATTTAGAACTTCTATTTCATCATCATTTTCCTCTTGAACTTGTGTAGCAACAGAGTGATGATGTTGAGGAGGTTGAGGTCGATTTTGACCATGGTTGGTGGTCCATTCTTGGAATGATATAAAAGCTAAACAGTGTGGACGTTTCGGTAAATTCATAAGTCCCAAGGTTTTGGATCCAAGCTCTTTAATTGTTGAAAATTCGGATTCAGGAAAAGAAATACCATAGTTTTGGAGAATTTTCATTATATAAGCACCATAGTGAAAAGTTTTATAACGACGACGGCGATTCACATCCATAAACTCTTCCATAATGACATGGCCCCAATCCACGGATTGTCCGGAGTATATAACATAGAGAGCTTGAAAGTTACGCTTATTAACAACTTCATAGCTACCGGTTCGAGGTAAAACGGAGCGAATCAAAGCTCTATGAATGATACGGGCGTGTGGCCAAAGTTGAATAGAGGTAAGTTTAGTAATATCGTCAGAAGGAAAGCGGTGAGAAACTTCATCTCGTTCATCCAAGGATAAAGAGACCTCAATATCATCTAAATCGGTTTCGGTTGAAGGACATTGAAGGATTTCTCCAAGACGAACAAGTGGAAGGTAAATTTTAGTACCACAAACTACAGTCCAAATACAATCTTCACGATTGTGAGGACGGTGATGATCCAAATTCATGTTTGCATAAAAAACCTTAACCAATAGATGATTAATCTTTACATTATTGGCAGTAAATGAAAGAAGAAATTCTAACCCATTAGAGCGAGCTATTTGTCGAATTTGATAAGGCTCAAATTCTTCAAATTTCATGAAGGCACCGGGAAAGAAGTTGGATCTATCCATTTGAGCAAAATGTCGTTTTTCCTCATCATTCCAAAGCCATTGATCAATGTTAGGAGTGGATGAGGAAGTTGAAGCCTTAGATCTCTTTGGTCTTGGAGCCATTTGTGAAAATTTGATGATAAAGTTTGAGTTTTTAAGATTGAAAAAGGTGGTTTATGGTGAAATATAATGAAGTGGTTTATTGGAAATGGGCTATAGAGGAGGATTCGAACGGTTTTAAGATGGTAGGTGAAGTATTTTTGGTAAGAGGTGGTTAGAAACACGATTCAAAACATAATAAGCAGTTGCTACAGCTTCTGCCCAGAAATGTTTTGGAAGTGTGCTTCTATTTAACAAAGTTCTTGCACATTCCTGTAATGTTCTATTTTTCCGTTCTATAACTCCATTTTGTTGTAGAGTTCTAGGAAACGAGAAATTGTGAAAAATTCCTTTCTTTTTACAGAAATGTTCAAAAGCTTCGTTTTCGAACTCTTCTCCATGATCACTTCTAATATTCTTTATTTTTAATCCTTTCAAATTTTGGATTCTTTTGACAAAAACTTTAAAATGGTCAAAAGTATCACTTTAATTTTTCATAAATATGGTCTAAGTATATCTTGAAAAGTCAACTACAATTACAAACACATATCTATTGTGATTTATGGATTGTACTTAGTAGGTCCAAATAAATCCATGTGAAGTAATTCAAGTGGTTGTAATCTATAAATAATTCTTAGATTTGAAAGATGATTTATTTAACTTTCCTAATTGACATGTATCACAAATATGATCAACGTTGAAGTTCATTTTTGGTAATCCTTTGACTAAATCATTTTTAGAAAGTTTGTTTATTGCTTTGAAGTTAATATGAAAGAATCTCTTGTGCCATAACCAAGGATCATTTTCTTTGGCTATTAAGCACATATCTGAATTATGATTGATTTTCATATTCAGAACGTATATGTTTCTATGTCTATTACCTTCAAAGATAATATTTTTATTGTGATCATAAATGCTACACTTATCCTCAGAAAATGTAATTTTGAATCCTTTGTCACATAATTGACTAATACTTAACAAATTGTGCTTCAAGTTTTTGACAAGTAAAACATTGGAAATGAGAGGTGAATTAGATATACCATAATTGCTCACATCACCTTTGCCGATGATATAACCTTTGGAATTGTCTCCAAATGTGACAGAGCCTCCATCTGAATATGTAATATTTGTTAGCATATTTTTGTCTCCTGTCATGTGTTTTGAGCAACCACTGTCGAGTATCCATTTTTCTCTTTTCTAAAGTGGGACCTGCAAAAAATATAATAATAACATTGGTACCCACTTTTTGATAGGGTCCTAAGAGTTACGTCTTAGGAAACCAAACCCAAGAGGATTCAGTATTCCCTTTGTATAAATAATTTTGACTCTTATGCACATTTTCCAAAAAGGATTTTATATATTTATTCCTAATCAAACTGTTGTTTGTTTTAGGAACCCATATTTTTATGTTTTTTGAATTTTGATTCCTTTTTGGTTAAACTATGGTAGACTTGGATTTAGAAATATTTCTCCTATTTTGTTTATTTTTGGGTGGAGCTACTAATTTCTTAGAATAACCTAGTCCTTTCTTATTTAAAACAGATTAGGAATTCTCAATAATCTTAGATAGGTTCTCTCTGCCTTTATTGAAGTTAGTCACATTTTTAGTAATGCTTTCTAACTTTGTTTTGAGGCTAGTATTGTCTCGTTCAATCATTTTGATCTTGGTTTATAGCTCATGATTTTCAGAGATTAGAGCATCATTCTTTTCTTTTTGAGTTTCAATTTCTTGACTCAATAAGGTAAGTTGAGAGTTATCATTAGAAAAAGTATCTTGAAGTTTTCCAAGTTCTTCTTCTAATATCTTCTTTTCGTCATTAAGCATATCTCTCTCGAATTCTGCTTTTCTCTGATTTTCTAGAGCCTCTTTATATTTTCTTTTGAGACTTTTTAAAGTATCTATTAATTAAGAATTTATTTCAATCATGTCATCAAAGGTTAGATCATTTACCTCATTCTCTGTAGCCATGCAACAAACATTTGCTCGTTCATTTTCACTGTCACTACTGCTTTCTGAAGAAGAAGAATCCGAGTCATCCCATGTTACTGAAAATGCTTTTCTTTTAAACTTGTCCTTTCAGTTCTTATTGTGATATGTTTTCTTCTATTTTGGACAATCTTTTTATATGTGCCCCTTCTTGTGGCAGTTAAAGCATTCTAGTATTAATGAAGATGGCTTATTTGAATTGTTGTTGAAGTTTCTTTTCATGTTGTTTCGATTTCCTTTTCTGTACTTCAAAAACTTTTTAAAGTTTTTAGCAATGAATGCTAAGTCTTCTTCATCCGAATCTGATTCTTCTTTTTGTGCATGCAATGCCATATTCTTTTTGTCTTGCGCTTGTACTCTTTTAGCCTGCAAATTCACTTCATAGGACATTAGATTTCCTATTAACTCTTCTGGCTTCATAGCAGAAAGATCATTTGCTTCTTTAATGGCTAAGACCTTTCTTTCCCATTCATTCGTTAAAGAGTTTAGGATTTTTGATACAATATCAAAATCAGTAAATTTTTCGCCTAGTCCTAATAGAGAGTGATAAATATCTTGAAATCTAGAGTACATATCATTAATAGACTCATCCTGTTTCATTCTAAAATTTTGAAATTGACTTTTCAACATAGAAATTTTGCTTTGTTTAACCTTGTTAGTACCTTCATGTGTAACTTTTAGTGTTCTCCATATTTGATAAGCAGTTTTACACATACTAACTCGATTAAATTCATTCTTGTCTAAGGCACAAAACAACATATTCATAGCTTTGGCATTTGCAGTAGCATCTAATTTTTGTTTGTTTGACCATGAAGAGTATTCTGTTGTAGGAATGTTATACTCAGTTTGAGTGATATTCCATGAGTCAAAACCATTTGCTTGCATATAAATACGCATTCGAGTTTCCCAATAGTTGTAATTCATGCCATTGAATAGTGGAGGTGGTGCAGTAGATTGACCTTCTACAAAACTGGTGTTAGTGACAGTGCTAGTGCTGGTGTTGTTTTCCATATTAACAAAATATCAAATAACTTTGTAACGGTTATTAAATGCCTTGCTCTGACACCAAATGAAAAAAAGTAGTGCAGATCGTGCTATATGGAATTATATTATACTAGTGCGGAAATAAACTAAGATACTATAGCAATGTGAATAAGTAAAATAAAACAGGCACACAAGGAATTTTTATACCGGTTCGAACTTCCTGTTCTACGTCCAGTCCCAGACTCCTTCTGGAATTTCACTAAAACAAAAACCCTCACTTAACCCGAAGGAACAGGTCTATACAATCCCTGAACAGCCGAACAGGGACCTGTGCAGCAGAACAGGATTTCGCCTCAGCAGCGGAAGAGGACTTCACACGCCTAAGCAGCAGAACAAGTCTTTTACAAATAAAGTTTTCTTGACTCTATGTGTTCTTTAATAACATGAATTTGTCAATTATAGTACACCCTTCCTATAATCTTCTCCTTTATGATATATATATATATATGAATACGTGAAGAATAAGGAAGTAATAGAATGAATTTGTATGAAATTGAATGCACAAGAGTATTAGAATCAAAGAATATGAGAGTGGAGTAAGAATATATTGAATTAAGTTATGGAAACATGATTCTAATGTGTTTATATTGATTATAAATAGGTGCATATGTTCGTGAAGAGTTATCATGAAGAGATATGGTCATATCTATTGAAATGAAGAACGCATCTCTTCACGAATGGAAGTGCCTATTTGAAAATATAGCCGTTGTAGATATTCAGACTTCTGAATTGAATAATTCAGACTTTTGAAATTGCATGAGCTCAAACCAGAAAGGAAATAGGCTAAAAATAACCATTTTTAGACGTCTGAAATTAACAAGTCAGACGTCTGAATATTGTACTAAACAATATTCATTTTTCCAGATTCAGACGTCTGATTTGGTACATTCAGACGTCTGAATGAAAACTAAAAATGAGAATATGCAATGATTATGAGAGTATGAAATGAAAAACGTGTCGAAATATATATCATATAGGAGAGATTTTAACATGAGTGAACTCTAGACATAGACTCGATACATACTTATATAAGATTTGAAGCTTATTTGAATCCGGTCTTGATTAATTCCTGGAAAAACAAGTTAGTATATAATAATGACTTGTATAGTTGTCATAGTCAAAATATCGTAAATACGAAGTTTCAACAAACCGTTTATCCGAACGGAGGATGCTATTGAAGTAGAAAACTGGCTGCTACATTACGAGAGGATTTTTGCTGACCTAGGGCTTAATGAGGAGCATAAAAGAAGTCTTGCTTCAAGACAGCTTCAAGGAGCTGCTTTGTTTTAGTGGAATACTGTAACCTTTGGCGTGGATGAAGAGACTATGAGGTGGGTAGAGTTCAGAAGGAGGTTTCAACAAAGATTCATGTCAGTTATGGCACAATCGGTGTTGGTTAGGAAGTTTGCTGAGCTGGAACAAGGAGAAATGTCAATTCTAGAATATGCTAGTAGATTCGAATAGTTAGCCCGGTATGGGTATGCCACTATTGACACGGTGTTGAAAAGAAATGAAAAGTTTATCAGAGGTCTAAATCCAGAGTTGGCTAGGGCTACTTTACCACACATCAGAGATCTGTGTGATGTGGTAGTGGAAATGGCATTGAGACATGAAGAGATGTTAGCTTGCTTGGAGAAGAAGAAGGAGAAAGAGGTCTAGGTTGGACAGCGCCAGAAGAGAAAGTTTTTCCACAAAAAGAATGCTCAGAAAGGAGGTGCGGCAAAGAAAGGAATGTCTGAGGTGGTCTGCTATAAGTGTGACAGGAAAGGCCATTATTTCCATGAGTGCTGGATAGGCAAAGGAAAGAAGGCTGCTAAGAAGAAAGGGATTAGATGTTTTAACTGTGATCAAATTGGGCACTACAAAAACTAGTGCAAAGAACCAACAAAAGGGGATAAAAGCCAAGTGTTTGCATTGGAGCCTGCTACGTCAAAGCCGACAACGCAGGAGAAGGGAAAGGCTGTGTTAGGAGGTACACTTCAGATCCACGATACATCTGTTAGTGTTTTATTTGATACTGGTGCATCTCATTCTTTTATATCTCAATGTTTTGTAGATAAACTTAACCTAGAACCCACATATTTTTGGTTACTTTCTTAAGAGTTGCAAATTCGATAGGAGGGTATGCGACGCTTGGGATGAAGTGTGACCACTTAGAGTTTGACTTGCTAGGGTACACCTTTTCTTGCATTTTTCATGTATTTGATTTTGTTGGGATCGGAATTATATTGGGTATGGATTGGTTAAGTAATTATGATGCTAGGATATTTTGCCTAGATAGGAAAATATCACTTAACCCATATTGTAGTGATCAAATAATTTATACCGTAGAAAACCCCAGTTGTGAGGTAAATGCTTTGTTGGGTGTTATGGAGTTGGAAGATGAGTTGAATCGCGTTTTCGTAGTTAGAGAATTCACGGATGTGTTTGAGCCTGTAGTTGGATTACCGCGGAAATGAGGCATTGAGTTTCGGATTGATTTGGTGCCCGGTGCAGAACCAGTGAGTAGGCCGCCAAGCAGGATGGCACCAACGAACAAAAGGGAATTGAAAACTCAGTTGGTAGATTTGGAAGGATAGAGTTTTATTATACCGAGTAGTTCCCCTTGAGTGGCAGTTCTGTATTTGCTAAGAAGCCGAATGGATCGTTAAGGCTATGTATCGATTATCGTAAACTGAATGAGAAGACGATAAAGAATCGATATCCACTACCAAGATTGATGCTTTGTTCGATCGACTGAGCGGGGCCAAGATATTCTCTCAGTTGAATCTAGCGACATGATTTGATCAGCTTAGAGTAGCGGAAGATAGTATACCTTTAACAACATTCAGGATGAGATATGGGTCATACGAATGGTTAGTTATGCCGTTCGGACTCACTAATGCGCCAGTATTCTTTGTAGATTCAATGAATCGAATCTTCTTGGAGCAATAGGATAGATTCGTGTTGGTTTTTATAGATGATATTCTGATATACTCTAAGGATGAGAAGGAGCATGAAGTTCATCGTAGATTTGTGCTGGAGACGCTGAGGTTGCATCAGCTAAAGGCAAAGTTTTCGAAGTACCATTTTTGGAAGAAGAAAGTGAAATTTCTTGGTCATGTGGTTTCGGAGAAAAGATTGTCAGTTGATCCAGAAAAGATCGAAGCCGTTAATAATTGGAAAAGTCCAAAAACGATAACTGAGATAAGAAGTTTCCTTGGATTAGTGGGATATTATCGGAGGTTTATATAGGATTTCTCGTGGATTGCAGCACCGATGACTAAGCTAACACGAAAGGATGTAAAGTTTGTATGGACCGATAAGTGTGAGGAAGCATTTCAGAGCTTGAAGCACTTATTGACCCATGCACATGTGTTGGTGGTTCCGGAGGGGAATCAAGAGTTAGTTGTTTATACTGATGCATGTGGAACATAATTGAGAGCTGTACTAATGCAGAGGGGTAAAGTGATTGCCTACGCTTCTAGAAAGCTTAGACCGCATGAAGTTAGGTATCCAACGCATGACTTGGAGTTGGCTGCAGTTATATTTTCATTGAAGGTGTGGAGGCATTACCTTTTGGGAGAGAGGTTTGAGCTTTATAGAGATCATAAGTCATTGAAGTACTTGTTCTCTCAGAAGGAGCTGAAGATGAGACAGCAAATATGGTTGGAGTTTCTAGCCGCTTATGATTTTGGAATAGAATACACACCCGGAAAAGGAAATAAGGTTGCAGATGCGCTCAATAAGAAGCATCAGAATGCAGTATTAGCCATGATAGCAGAATGGAAAGACTTCGAATCATTGTCAGCTTGTAGAATACTGTGGAGATCTGAAGCTGAATCCGGTGGAGAGTCTCCTCGATTGTCTTGTTTAGAAGTTCGATCGGTAATGATTGAGAAGATAGCTTCTAAACAGAAGGAGGATCTAGTTTTGGCTTAACGGATCATAAAGTTAAGGGAAGGAACAGAGAGCAATGACTTGAAGGATTTCCATCTTGACCAAAACGAATGGTTGAGAAAGAAGGGCAGACTATGTGTTCCAAAGGTGGGAGACATAAGGAAAGAGATTATGGAGGAATGCCATCGTTCAAAGTTCACTATCCATCTAGGAGGAACGAAGATGTATCAGGATATGAAGAAAAGTTTCTTCTGGGAAGGCATGAAGAGGGATGTTGGCTTATGGGTAAAACAGTGTTTGAACTGTCAGCAGGTAAAAGCCGAACATCAGAAGCCGAGTAGATTACTTCAGCCATTGGACATTTCAGTATGGAAGTGGGATTCCATCTCTATGGATTTTATTGATGGATTGCCGAGATCTAATAGAGGGAATGGAAGTATATGGGTCATGGTAGATAGATTGACAAGAGCGGCCATTTCATTCCAGTTAAGGCAAACAGGACGGCACCTATATTAGCTGAGTTATTCATGAAGAATATGGTTAGACTGCACGGAATTCCTAGTAGTATTGTTAGCAACAGAGATTCTTTGTTTACAAGCGAGTTCTGGAAAAGTCTTCAGGAGAGCTTAAGAACCAAGCTCAAGATGAGTACCGCTTACCATCCATAGATTGATGGGCAGACGGAAAATGTTAACAAGATCTTGGAGGACTTTTTGCAAGCTTGTGTACTAGACTTTGGGGGATCATGGGAAGACCACCTACATCTAGTCGAGTTTTCGTATAATAATAGTTATCAAACTAGTGTAGGAATGGCACCATTTGAGGCTTTGTATGGAAGACCATGAAAATCCCCCGCATGTTGGTTAGAGACCTGGGATAGATTTATTATTGGTCCTGATTTGGTAAAAGAAGCAGCAGAAAAGATTGAGCTTATAAGGGCGAGAATGAAGGAAGCTTAGTCTAGACAGAAAAGCTATGCAGATAAAAGACAAAAAGATTTAGAGTTCTCTATGGGAGATTATGTTTTCATCAAAGTATCGCCAATGAAAGGTGTTATCAGGTTCGGGAAGACAGGAAAGTTAGCACCACGGTTCGTAGGACCGTTCCCAATTTTAGAAAGGATCTGGAAACTCGCGTATATAGTAGAGTTACCGAGTAGTTTAACAGGAGTCCACGATGTTTTCATGTATCTCATCCGAGGAAATGTGTTAGGGATCCAGACACTACTATGGCACCGACTGTGTTAGATGACTTAGTAGTGGAACCATATATGACCATAGTTTGGAAGCCTATCCGAATAGTCACAAGAGATGAGAAGAAGTTGAGGAACAAGAAAGTCAAATTATTGAAAGTCCAGTGGAGTGACGATGCTAGAGACTGTACTTGGGAGACTGAGAGCAGGATTAGAGATGCTTATCCTGATTTGTTTTGATGGTATGTTTTACTTTGATTGTTTGGTGTGTTCCTTATCGTAATTTCGAGGACGAAATTCTTGAAGGAGGGGAGATGGTAATACCCCATATTTTTAGTAACATTATTTTGAATATTTAATTAGTTAAATAAAAAAAAATTTAAGATGATTAATAGATTGGGATTTGGTTTAACCAAGGGTAGCCGTGCCATGTTAAATGTAAATCAAAACAAGATAACATGAATAAAAGTGTTAGGAAATATGAGAGGGAAAAATAGGAAAATGATAGAACTTATACCCTAAACCCTTAGGAATTCAAACACACATTCATTCCCATTTTCTCAAGCAAAAATATTCTAAGGCTGGCCACCCTTTTCAATCCCAAGAGAAGATAAATCTAGGATTTCAATAGGAAGAAGTAATTCAACTTGTTCAACATCAAATCTCATATCTTTAATACAAAGCTAAGGTAAATGATTACTACATCCTATTTTATTATAGTTTTCGGATTTAAGGGTAAACTGAAATGATTTTACATGATAATGCCAATTTTTGGCCGATTAAATGTTTATATATATTTGTTGATGATTTATACATGTTCATATTAGTATTTATGATATGTTTGATATGAAAACCCTATTAAATGACATCCAAATTCCTTGCGAATTTTAATATAAATCGAAAATGATATTTTAGAGATGGGTTTCAACTTTCATAATTTTTTGAATTATGGTGGATTTTATATAAATTTTCTAGTAAAGAAAATGATTTATTGGGTTATAAATTATTTATGGAAAAATAAATAATTATTTGGGTCCAAAATTTATATACATGTTAGAAAACATAATGAAAAGGATTTTCTGAAATTTTTATAGAATTTTCCTAAGTGTTTTGATGAATATATAAAATTATTTAAGGTATGTGACTTAAATGTTTTATGTATTTAATTAAGGAGAAGGGGTGTTTTGCAAAAAAAAATTAATTAATTGGTTCTGAAATTTGAAGCACTTTTTAGTGGTAAAGAAAAGAGGTAACCAATCAAAATTTCACATGTAAAGCAGGTTAAGTGAAAAGAACTGTTTATTTCAGGCTTTTTAACTGTTTTATCGCTTTTGGCACCTACTTCCGCCTTGGTTGGCTTTCGACCAAGTCCCTCCGCCGTCAACTCCATCGAAAGCAATGTGCCTGGTATCAAGAAATTGGTACGTAGCGAATTGTATAGAAGGATAAAGGTATAGGGTCGAAACCATAGGTTCCGAAGGGGTCGAAGCGTCACTTTGTTTTTATTAAAACGCGCCTGCTTGCTTTCAACTAAATGGCTTTCGAATCATAGCTTTCGACTGGGTCAATGGATTAAAAAGGAATGGTTTCGAATGGGTTGCACTTTAGTTTTAAATGTTTGCTTTCGACTAAGCCAAAACCCCTAGCTGCCGCCTTTCTACCTTTCGAAGTCCATGGTTTTGGAAGGTATACTTAGTTTATAAGACTCAGCCACTTCTCCAATGCTTTCGAAGGGATGGTTTCGACACAATCTCTTCTTTACTTAGGAAATGGTTTCGAAACAAAAGCTTTTGACTTAAATGTTTTAAAGACCCTTTTTCTATAATTTAAGTATAACCTAAATCGTTTCGAAAGAGATAGTTTTAATGGTTTTGAAAGAAGTGCTTTAAACTTCAATCGGCTTCTTATCCTTTTGCTCTACCTGAAGGCATAATTTAAAAGGTTCTACTGAATTGGTTTTAAAAGGTTTCGAAGAAGTAAACTTTGAATGGTTTTGACAAGTTTCCACATGTTTTAAATTAAACCCAAATGCTTTCGAAAGGTTTAGTATTTTAATGCTTTCGAAATAGTTTTATGAATAGTTTCGAAGGGGTAGTTCCCCAGGGTTTAGAAGGGGTCGAAGGGGAAGGTTTTTCCTTTGTTTTCAAAGCTTTTAGTGGAAAGAAAGGAAGGGTTATTCCAATGTTTTGAAAGGCAATGTTTAAAGGTTTTATAGAAGGATGTCTATTATTTTGAAGCTTTCAGAGAAAAGAAAGGAAAGGGTTTTCCCATGTTTACAAAAGACAAGGTTCAATGGTTTCAAAAGGGGTAAAAGTTTTCATTAACAAGGGGTTGAGTAAAATATACATATATATAACATGGCAAGGTTATTTTGAGTAAAGCATAGAGAATATGTATTTTCCTTGTGTAAGTATGATTTAAAGATTTAAATCAATTTGAAAGAGTTTTTCAAGGAAAATTTAAAGGAAGTTATCCCTAAGTAAAATGACTCAGATATTAGAATACCAGATGGGACTGGTGTAGGGTCGCGCCCTATACTTTAGCTATTGGCCCTAGCTAATTTAGTCCAAAATTCCAGTGTGTAGTGCTTTGTCATAGGTAAGAATAAAAATATGACTACACAAAGAAGGGAATATGTGTTTGTATACAGATAGGTTATTGGTGAGCCCGCAAAACCATTAGGATCAGGTGACCCTATGAGATGTTAAGTTAGGGACAGACCATCCAGAAGAGAAGTATTCAATAGATAGTTAAGGATAGACCATCCAGAAGAGGTGTGTCTAACAGATGTTAGATAAATTTTGTTATATTTTCTAGTAGGCCCAAGTCAGCCAAAGGTTAATAGTAAGCCAAACAAAACTCTAGTGTTCGGACGGATAGTCCGTTTGTTACGAGATATGCATCTTTACATAATAATGCTTTACAGTTTTAACCAGTTTTGGTTGCAGGATAAAGGTTTGCAAAAGATATGTTTCAAAAGGATGTTAGTGAGGGGAAACCCATTCCGCTAAGCGGCGTAGTCTCACTTAACATCAATAACCGGGATGTATAGTATTATTCACACCAGGCTTTATATTTGACTCGAAGTGTATGTTTTCCCCTTAAACTCTTGGGTGCTCAAAATTGATTTGAGTAGGCTGAGGGTTAAGGTTCTTTCAGGTTTTAGTAGGATGACGAGTAAAGCTACCAAAGGCGAGCAGGAGGCTAACAGATAGCTATTTAGGAGTTGCAGTTCTTTGTTTTGTGTTTATTTACGCTGTGTATGTATTAAGTTAATTATGACTATATGACTCTGATCATCCAAGGAGGCATCTTCATATATCGCTCTTGGCGTATTTTGTAATAAGTATATTTTATCATTGCTTGGGAAATGTTTGGGATTATGAAATCTGAATATGGAACACCTGTTTTGAAATGTAATAGAAAATTCTGTTTTTAAATCTGTGATTTGTTTCATATTCAAGTGCTTCTGATATTATTGATACCATTAACTAGTCGTATTTAGTCGCCGGAAGTTAATACTATAGATGACTACGGCACCTGTAGTGCTTAACTTTGGGCCTCTAGATAGGGGATGTTACAACTTGGTATTAGAGCATAGGTTTATGAAATACTTTAACTAAAAATTATTTTTGAAAACATAATCCTTAGGAATTAAAGATAGGATCGGGGTGTGGGATAACGCTATAGTAATGTACTTGTATTTTCTATATATAAGTATACGCTTTATCTCTAGACTCCTATCTTTGTTAGGCTATTCTTTTGTATCTCACGAGGCTTTGGGCCTCTAGATAGGGGATGTTACAGGATTTCTATATAAAGTGTTTTGGTTATCGTAAGGAAAAAACACGTCCGTGTTTATGTGTTGTGTGGTCTTAGGAGATACCTTTGATTTTCAAAATGTTTTACAAAAGTAAAAATTAAGTTGTTTGGGTTTGCTCACACCAGACCCATGTTTGACCAGGAGTTTTATTTTCTTTTCCTAAAACTCTTGGGTAATCAAATTTGTATGAGTAGCCAAGTGATCCAGGTTTCTAACAAAAGCATTTTGAAGGAGCTGGAGCAAGTGGCTTCACCCTTAGTTAATTTTTATCTTATTCTGCTATGTTCATGTATGATCTATGTATTTTGTAATGGACAGGTAGTTATAACTATCTAGTTGAAGTTGTAATGTAATGACTCTGATGTATTATTTATATGGAAATGACTATGTAGTATCTAATGTTACCTATTATATGTTATTCTGATTCATGGTGAGATTATATGATTTTGTAGTTTCTTCTTATCTTTCTTTTCTTCTACCCTTAATCGCTCGTCTTTCGGTGCAAGAAAGGCGGTCGTTAGATACTCTTTCATAAAGAAAATGATTTCTAAATATTATTTATCTTTATTGATATTTCTATTCTTTCTATATTATAGAAATACCCTTGTATTTCCAAAACTTTAACATATAGTTATAACTATGTACCTTTGCATGCATATCCAAATATCATTTTATTTTAAACCACATTAGCTTCAAAATGTTTTTATTCCTTCTTGAATTAACATATTTCTAAAAATATGATTTTCCAAAACACATATTTTAATAAAAGTGTATGTCCAATTGTCTTATTTGAATGTTTAGGTATTCTTATCGAGTACGTTGGCCAGATGTCCTCGACCAGAATCCTTAAAGCATCCAACGGGCAATGTAACACTCATAAATATGAATATTATATTTCAAAATCCTCTTTTAAAAGCGGAGAATACTTATATCTTTATACACCCTAGTATATACATATAATAACAAGCTTGTAAGCATCACCATTTAACATCTTATAGAAAACTCATAGGATGGTGTTTCCTAATTAGGCGATGATTTCATCAAAATAATTCTTAATCTAACTCTTGGTTTAGAGTAAATAATAAATCATTTATTGCTTTTGGTTAATTAGTAATCAAGTACCAAAACTTACCTCCATTTCGAATTAATTAATTTTTATAACTGTAAGATTTAATCCTTGTTTATTTTATACCCAAGAAATTCAATTTCTCTTGCGGTGATTTCCAATATGAAGATGCTGCAAGATTCAATTATTAACCTTCAAATAAAACTCTAATTATCAAGGAATATTTCTTAATTGAATTAGAATTATCACTAGGAATCTTATACAAAAATACATTCAATCAACCAATCAAATCAATCCCAAATCTATTGGATAATGTGCTTAGCGAAAACATCTGTATGCTTCCATTGTGCGACTATGATCATAAAAAGATCAACAACAAACTTTATGGTTTGCTGGGTGGAAAAAGTACTACATCTCATTTGGGCTCGCTAAATTGCCCTATACTAGAATGAGTGACTTAGCCGCCAGCCAAGTATACTTCCAAAATGGATAAGATTGGATCAAAGATTGCTTAGGAATCACATGATTCTATAACAGGAACATCAAAGAGTGGAAACAAATTAAAATGTTTTAGATCACAAAAGTCACTTTCTTATTCAAGAAAAGGGGATCATTCCTACTATCTACCCCAAGAACTCCCAATGGATGGTCTCTTAAGACTCACCTAGGCTAAGATTTGTGTTTGTAATATCATATTTTATTCTGAACTCAGCTCCGATACCAAGCTGTGACGCCCCATCCCAAGACTCACACTAATAGAGAATATTACAAAGTAATATTGTCGTCTAATGTAGAGAATAGGTCTGGCTACAAGCGACCATCCATGAATTTTACTTCAAGCGAGCATTGACACGTCGATTAATATGCTTTGCATTTATTAAATCAAGTGGAATTGACGTATACAATTCAGGCTTAAAGCAAAACTACGATGGATATAATCAAAATTCAAAACAACATATAATAATATATAGATCATAGAATATCAGATCAGTCACTGTAGAATATAATAGATACAAGTCTAAACCGACACATAATAGATACATGATGTAAACTACACATATACAAAGAGCTACATATTAAAATGAATATCTAACAAAAGGAGTCTAATCTCAACAAATATACTATACAAAATATCAAATATATATAGGGGATGACAAAAGAGAAATACTAGCTAATATGTAAGATATCACTTTAAAGCCACAAGCTGAAGGACCTGAAACATCTCGGTCTGACCCGAGTATTATAAAAATAATAAACGGGTCAGTTTAGACTAAGATAATTGTGTTAGCAAAACTGAATGGTAGATAAAGTAACCTAGATCCCAATTATATGCATATATCGATAAATATCAAGCACGCATCAATAACTTCAAATCACCAAATACAAAAAATCATAATATCTTCTTAAAAGAAAAAACCTCCAAAATGATTTGGTAATAATCCAACAACGTTAAATCTACTCAAAAATAGAAATCCCAAAATCTCATAAATAAGGGGGGTGCCAAACTCCAAGATTGGTGAAATAAATTCACCTACATGCATATAACTCTAAGATAAACGTATAAGTCTATAAACATCAAGATAGGTATGAGACCTATAAACATCAAAATATGTATAAAACCTATAAACTCCAAGATAGGTACGAAACCTATAAACATCGAATAGGAACAAGTCCAATAAACATCAAGATTAGTGGAAAACCTATAAACACCAAATAGGAACAAGTCCTATAAACATCACAGGCGAGTCATAAGCTCATGAAAAAGTATTAAAATACTTTTATATAGCAATCAAATAGATAACGACCGTGTGTCCCATACCACATGGGTTAACCCAAACGTTTACTATATAATAGTAAACTCCACTCGTATGTAACAATGGTTCAGTCGAAAAATTCCAGGAGTTAATCGGTAAAACAAACGCAAGTGTTCCATACCACTTGTTTTATTTAACCATTTAAATCAATTTCTTATTCGACCGATAATGTGAAATTATATGAAAGTATTTCTTTTTTAAAACCACTTTAAAATATTTGTTTATAATGGAAATATAAATATATAAATATATATATATATATATAACAAATCTTTTCAAACTATCATTCCAAAACATTTTTAAAACCATTGCATATGAAAATAGATAGTGTATATATATATATATATATATATTACTAAAATTATTTGTATGAATATATATATATATATTAGATTCGTACATAAAGAGTGTGTATAAAATGATTGGAATTAGAAATAAATCATTTATAAATCCAGACTGAAAACGTGCATCAAAAGTGTGTAATTTTCCCAAGGTCCATAGAACAATCTCTATGATATAAAACATCAAAATGAATTCAACAATTCATAAGTCACGAATCTAGAAAATATCAATGAAACTGATATGAAATGCGGTATTAAAATTAAGCAATCAACTTCTGGAAATCAACTGTGAAAACAAGTTACAAATAGATTGATCAGAAAATACCAGAGTGTAGCCTGGATGTCAAGTTCAGGCTACAACCGATGCATCGGTTCGACCAACCAGCCTATCAGTCGGCTTGCTTGGGCTGACATCTAGGCGATTCCAATGGTCTTCCATCCATCCGTTTTCGCTCATACCTCATGTGTTGCTTCACTAATAATCTAAGGTACTGAATAGGCAGTCATGCACGCATATAAACATGTATAATTGGACGAACTTTATGATTTCATATGGTGGTTTTCAGTAAATAGAAAATTCATATCAATTAGATAATAAATCCATCAACATATTGAGACCATATACACTTTAAATTTAACCATAATCATATAACAGCAGCAACGATTTATCTAAGGCTAGAAATCGTGAGATAAACTCACATAAACAAACCCAGAATGGAAGATTAGATATTAGAATCTCCTATCCTTTCCCATGACAATATCAACCTAGGCTATGAACAAACATTGGATAGGAATGATCAATTTCAGAAATCAAAATTGAAATAAATCATTAAATTGATGCATAGATAGATAGAGGAGATTACCTTTTATCGAAACACACTAAAATAGTGTTAGCACCAAAATTGGTCACTAAGACCGTTGAATAGAATTGTGTAGAGAGATTAATGAAGAAAGTAAATTAAAGCAGAGAAGTAACGCAATTGAGTGCAAAAAGAACAACAAAAACGAGAACACCAGATTTATAGTGATTCAGCGTAATTGCCTACGTCCACTTTGAATATGATCTTTATTACTTTTCCAATCACTTGAGTACAGATACAATCTGTAAACAAACAACTTGAATACAAGTTTAAATAGGAAAGAAGCAAGTACAGAAAATGGTAGAGTCACCCTCGAGTTCTCGAAAAAAGGTCCCTTCAACTATACCCCTACTCCTCTTTTTATAGACGAAGACAGGCTAGATCCCCTGCGTAAGCCCATGACCAAGACAACATGGCCCTCAAATGATGCTTCAGGATGACCGACCCAGGTACACCGAGCCACTCTGGCCAAACCAGGGGTCCCCTATAGATGACTTGAAGCGAGCTGTCACATCACTCGGAGCAGTTAGATACGTGACTCGAAGCGTGGAAATACCGACCGTATCCCCCATTTGGTACTGTGTTGATCTCCTAGATGCACACCGACCCAAGCATGCCAAAGCATTGAGGCCAACCCACAAGTGCTGAGCCACATCTGACCGATCCACCTTTTCTTTTCCACCATGACTGAACGGTATGTACTGACCCTCTTGGACCAATCCCCATACAATAGCGTCCCAGTAAGGCCGAGCCATCTTGACCGACCCATGCATGACCTTCCCTCCTTGACCGAGCCACCCATACCGACCCATACCTGCCGAACCATGTATATGGGCCGAACCATTCATGAATGCCGACCCACAAATACTCTTCCATAACAGCTACCAACTGATCCACATATACAAGCCGACCCAAACAAGTTACATCGATCCTTTCTTGTCTTGAGTCTCGTCTGAGTCCAACCATGTCTTCTGCAACTATTGCCTCGTAGCCCGGCCAAGTAGCCAGGTACTATTTGTCCTCCAAAGTGCGTTTTGTGAATCAACATGATGCACGTTGAATTAGCGAGTAATTTCGGCTTTTAGAAGCTAGCCCATTCGGAATGGTAACTGACTGCCACTTTTCATTGGCCTTTGACGAAGCTTCGTGTCACCTGAACGCGTTAATTGAATCCCGAAGAAACCCGTAAAAATCCTGATACAACTTTTAAAAAGCTGAATGTATACAACCTTTCAAAGGCTGAACCACGGTAGATCTTCCAAATCCACACTCCTTCTTGTAATATCTGTCTCTTTTCCAGATCATCACCCTCAATCATTATTGTATGTGTATGCATTCTTATACATACATCTTATTTTATGATCCATATTCTCTTTATTTTATTAACAATAAATATCCACCTATTATGGTCATTGTCTTTATTTATTATTATTTATTATTTATTTATTTATTTTTATTTTTTTAAAGCAAAAGGTGGATCAGCATACCAATACCGACCCACACGGGCGATTCTTCTGGAAAAAGGTGGATCAGCATACCAATACCGACCCAGATGGTCGGTTTTCCTAGCACCGAACAGCCCTTTCCCTCATCGACCTACCAGAACGTGTCGACCGGTTCCATGGGATGGCGCCCGTTACTCTCCCCTTCCTCATATATAAGCCCACACCTTCATTCTTTTCCTCTTGCTTCTTATTTCATTTCCTTCCTTCTCCAACACAACCCTAAGCCTTACCTCCTCTAATCCACCGAACTACCCCATAACATCGTTCCACCATCTTCCATTCGTGCTGCCATCATATCCCTTGACTCCAAGCCCCAAGAACTTCTCACCACAACCTTGAATTAACGCATAGGTAAGGATTCATATCTTCACATAGGATTTATCGCGTACATACGGACTTTCGTGAAGAGTGGGAGGGGAGAATTAGGGCGAGTAAGCGTATTAGGTTGAGGGTAGTTTGTGGCATGGATTTGTGCTAATTGGAGAGGAGTCGTCCTTGATGGGTTTAGGGACGTCTGCAATTCGTAGGAGGAGAGGGTTAGTTGTGCGGGGAGAAGAAGGTTAGGTGCTTGAGAAGTAAGAAGGTCTGGTTAGCAATTCTTGTAGGTCGATCCCTCTGTTGGGGAGTCAAATAGAAACACACCAACAATGCTCAGTCAGTAGAGTGGCTTATAAGTTTGGATCGGTGCTCTGAGAGAAAGAGTGGGTCGGCTGCTTAGGTTAACTGGTGGGTCGATGGTCTAAAGGAGAGAGTGGTTCGATAGGAGACCAGATGAGTGGATCGGTATAGATCTAGAGGGTCGTTCGATGATTAGAGAGTGAGAGAGAGGAGAGTGAGTGGATTAGTATAGATTTAGAGGATCGTTCACTAGTTTGGAGGAGAGTGGGTCCGTAACGAGTGAGACAGTGTGGTTCGGTATTTAGGTTTAGAGAGACGATCAATATTGGGTATTGAGAACGACATTGGCAACCAGAATCACCTCATCTTGAACATAATATATATCAGGACCACACATTCTCTCGCCTTAGCATAAAACAATGAACAGTGACAAGAACCAAAGCATGTGAACACATGGAACTAACTCGGACTAATAATTCCATAGTTTTAACAACCGTAAATGCGAATTTAACCCAACAAAAGCAAGTAATAGCCTTCGCAACATATGATGCCAATGTCTGATCCTAGGACTTCTGCTACCGATCATAGGACAAATTTCGGTGACGGTTAATGATGATGGTCTCCAAAGATGATAACTTAAAGCTCCATCACGCTATATTATTCTTTAGAACTTTAATTTATCTGTACTCTTTGCTTGAATCGTCGCACTAGTTCACACACCACACGAGGAAGTTTTTGTTGTTATATCTGATTTTTATTATCTTTCAAGTATAGCTTAAATAGGTATCTATTCACACCAATCGCTTTCCAGAGATGTCTAAAAAATTAAGCTCCGCTACTGTTTCTGACAAGCCTGAGCCAAGTTCTCGGCAGGAGGAAGTGGGGGCTTTGAGTCCATCGTCAGCCCCCATACCTGGCATCCCAGACCCACCTGTTGTGTTTATAGGCCCGGCTCCCGATGTCGTAGATGGGGTCGTCGTTCTGGATGACCCCATCGACTCTCAAGCCTCGAAAATCGGTGAATCTTCTCTCCGTCGATTGTGTTCTATCACGGAATCCCCTACGAAGACATTCTGGTTCCTTCAGCACAAGATCGGCCTCACTTGCCCCCAGCCGGATGTACTACATGCAACAAATTTATGTGCTAGGCCGGAAGTGTGCCACCTTTCAATTCATTCATCCATGAAGTGTTACAATATATAGGGATTGCTCCAGCACAAATAAACCCTAATAGCCATGCATTTATTCATGGTACATGCGTTCTTTTCATGATTGTCTTACTCAGACCCCCAGCTCCTGAGGATATCTGTTACATTTACTGCTTCAAGAGACGTACCGACAGTCTATCTTACATATTCCTCTAGCCACATCCCAAATGCCAAGTCTTGATGGGCACGTGGAACAAGTTTTCTCAGTTTAAACAAGAGTGGTTCTACGTACACTGTCCTCCTGGCTTTGCGAGAAGATGGCTAGAAGGACGTAAGTCTCATCTTTACCCCAAATTCTTTCCTAAGGCTTGGAGTGCACCTTTTTTGAACTTCTTTCAACCCTTACAGGTATCTACCCCGACCCAAAGGCGCTAGGTATTCTAAGCCGTCGAAGCCATTTGAGCTACTCCCGTGGGAAATCGGGACATTAAATCTATAATTACCAACGAACTGCACTCGAAGTTCAGATTACTAGGAGAGGGCCGCTGGACTAGCCTTCCAAGTGGTGCCACAATAGCAAGAACGACTGCGGAAACGAGCAGAGAACATGTTGGACCTTCGGTGCCCCATGCTGAAGGGGCTCACAATACTACCAAGGAAGGCGAGATTGAAAAGACTGATGAGAATATAAGTCCTGGGCCAGCACTGGTAGCCGACACAGGTAGTGTTGATCAACCACTGCCTCCCTCGAAAAAGAAAAAGAGTCTAGCTTATAAGCTGAAAAAGAGGAAAGTCGGGGGAACTTCAAAGGTCACGATAACTCCGATCGAGAAAAAGCCGTCTTCCCAAAACTTAGAAGGCTAATTAAAGGGCCTATCTGACTTGACCATCCCCGACGATATACTGAATTATGGCTTCAATAACTCTGAGGCTATGGGATTTAATTCTCCTACGAGAAGCGATAAAGGCGCTCAGACTCATCATCAGGGAGAGAAAACTCCAATGAGTAAAGCAAAAAACACTGGTCCGTCTGGGGGATGCACTAGGGCACACATGAACACTTACACTCCACCATGAACTTGAATTACATTCATCGTGCGACTCCTACTAACTCGTCCTCGTTTGACTTTATGTGCAGGTGAAATGGGGCGTACACATGGCAGTGACCACCTTCGCAGATCCTCCATCTTTTACCATTCTGGTCGAGACTCAGGATCGGGCAAACGGAGAGAAAGGGACGAAAGCGGTGATAAGACTATCGCTCCAGATAGTCATCGTCGTCTTCCAGAAGGAGAACCCACAGCCATTCTTTATATCCAAACGATCCTCCCCATCATCCGGTGCATAGTGGGGAGAAGTTTTCTCAGAAGGGCTCCCAGTCCGAAGTTTCTCGCGACCAACATTCCGGCTCTTCGAGTAACAAGCAATCCCATGAGCCTTATAAGAAATCTGTGACTCCGGTTAGGCAGACTCCCCCAGTCTTTGCTCATGATCCATCTATGGCGGAAAAATTAGCTAAGCTCAAGGCAACATTTCCAAAGATTTTTTTCGACGGACTGAAATTTCTCCCCGCAATTCATCATATCCCTGGACATGTCAAACAGAGCATCATTGCCTACAACAATGATGTATATTTTCAGCATGATGCATTCGTACGCTTGGTGGAGAAAGTTTTAGAGGTCTCTATTGAACGCTAATACGAGATTGATCGCCTCAAACTCAAAGCTGTTCATCACAGAGATGTCATTAAGATCCAGGACGAAGAGCTATCCTCATACAAATCTCTGCTCGAAACTTCCCAGCAAAATGCTAAGGATACAGCCGAGGCAGTTAGCCGCTTGGAGGCCACTCACAAGAAAGAACTCAACGAAGCAATCCAATGCAGCGGCGCTCTAGCTTTGGAGAAAGACTCTATCCAAAAAGAGAAAGGCATTCTCGCTCGACGAGTCAAGGAACTAGAGGAGCTGCTCTTTAAAGAGAGAGAAGAGAAAATTGTAGCACAGGAAGAGTCACAAAGATACTGTGATGAAATCGCCGAAACACAACTTCTAAAGACAAAACTCGATGAAGAGCTATCTAGGGTTGAAGCGCTAAAAGAAGCAGCTCATGAGGAAGGCAAGAACATAGCGCTCACAGAGGCCGACTCTCGACTCGAGGCAGCTACCGAGGCCAGTAGAGAAGGAATGAAATGTTTATTTGACCCGCTCATTGCCGAGTTCAATGCAAGAGTCCTCATGCACCATGACTTGTCTTTCTTGGGCGAGAATTATCTCGAGTCACTCGCCGAAGCATGGGATACTTTGATTAGGATTAAAAAAGTGGAGCTGGGTGTCGAAGAGATTGATGAAGAGGCTCTGGTGAGGAAAGTGCTTCGAGGCAACAAACCCTCAGATTTATCTGCGGCGAAAGCCCTCTCCGGGGGAGGCTACCCTACATCAGAGGAGAAAGCGGATGCCGCTGGCCCATCTGGCTCCGAGCCCCAGATCCCTCCTCCCGTTGACTTAACCAAAACTCCATCGCTTAATCCCTCTGAGCAACATATGGGTTACGATCTGGAGAATCCTGGACTTGGCATCCACATTTTAACCCCAATTCCAGAGGGTGATACTCCCAAAACGACTGAGAGCCAAATGGAAGTTGGTATGTGACCCTTCGTTCTAAAGTTCATAGAGTCATCGCTTTTGGCGAATAACTGGTGTATCTTAACATTCACTTTTCATGAATTCGTACAGGTCATTCTGGCCCTGAACCGACTCCAAAGAGCGATGTTGCCACGGAGCGGGAAGAAAAAGAGACCGAAGTACTAAAAACCGGCGACACCCCTGGTCCTGATGCTCAAGTAAAGGGACGCTTGTGGAAGATAAGTCCGAAGATCCTTCACCCGTAGAGTGGCACGATGATGTCGAAATCACAAGCGCTTCCGAGCATACTTCCCAGCTTAGCATGAAGGAGTAACTCGAGGAGGAGGAGAAAGAGAGAACCAAAGTTAAGACAGAATCCTAGGTGGTGGAACTCAACGGTCCCCTAAAAAGGCCATTGAAGGTCATTCTCCCCGGTGGGACCACACCACTAGAAGTCCCCCCTCCTTCCTCGGATACCACGTTGCTTGGAAGAAAGGGGCCCTGGAGAAAACGCTTAGCTGAGGAGACTTCGGAGAAGCCGAAGAAGGAAAGAAAGCCAAAGAAGTAGTTGTCGTTCGGTCATGCCTCGCTTAGCTTAAATAAGTCAAAATGATGTAGTCGTTTCCCTTTCCCCCTTTTTTTATTTTGTCAATAGTCGTTGTAGATAGACTTGGTCTCCGCACTTTTTGGAGAAGCTGTAAGGAAAATATTTTTTTGAGAAGTAAATAAAATATTGTTTCTTTGCATTCAGAGACTCTCATCGCTTAGCTTATAATTTAATCTGTAATTGAAATTCGGAGTCTCGTGGGTCATGTAAACTCCAATCCGCTTTAACAGGACTTGGAGATTTTTGAATCATTTATACTCTAGTTTGCACTTAGAGACTTTGAGATTTTTGAATCGTTTATACTCTAGTCCGCACTTTTGGGACTCCGAGTACTCTAGTCCGCGTTCTGGGGACTTAGAGATTTTTTGAATTGTTTATACTCCAGTTCGCATTCTGGGGACTCAGAGTACTCTTGTCCGCGCTCTGGTGACTCGGAGATTTTTTGAATCGTTTATACTCTAGTCCACACTCTGGGGACTCAGAGTACTCTAGTCTGCACTCTAGGGACTTAGAGATTTTTTGAATCGTTTATATTCTAGTCCACATTCTGGGGACTCAGAGTACTCTAGTCCGCACTCTGGGGACTTAGAGATTTTTGAATTGTTTATACTCTAGTCCGCACTTTGGGGACTCAGAGTACTGAAGTCCGCACTGTGGGGACTTAGAGATTTTTTAAATCGTTTATACTCTAGTCCGCACTTTGGGGACTCAGAGTACTCAAGTCCGCACTCTAGGGACTTAGAGATTTTTTAAATCGTTTATACTCTAGTCCGCACTTTGGGGACTCAGAGTACTCAAGTCCGCACTCTGGGGACTTAGAGATTTTTTAAATCGTTTATACTCTAGTCCGGATTCTGGGGACTCGGAATACTCTAGTCCGCACTCTAGGGACTTAGAGATTTTTGAATCTTTATACTCTAGTCCGCATTCTCGGGACTCAGAGTACTCTAGTCCGCACTCGGGGGACTTAGAGATTTTTGAATTGTTTATACTCTAGTCCGCACTCTAGGGACTCAGAGTACTCTAGTCCGCACTCCAATCAAAGTTGTTTTGTACATATGTTTTAATTTTGTGTGTGCATTCATACACCATACGGATTAATGCAATTTAATTTTTTTCATGAAATTATAAAACATGAAACACCAATAGTTCATAGAAAAACAGCTTCAAGCCTTTGCTGATTGTAGAAAATAGGGACAAACTGAATTGTCTTATTACATGTCGAAAACAGGGAACAACAAAAGAAACATATACTGGAAACAATTGCTACTAAAATGCAACAGAAATAAACTACGTATAATAACGGCGCAAATGCTCGCTATTCCATGCTCTACGGAGTGTCACGCCATCAACAGTCGCTAGCTTGAAGGTTCCTTCTCCAATCCTCCGTTCGATGACGTTGGGACCTTCCGATGTGGGATTTATATGTGATGGGACCGGAAAAACTCGCTTCAAAACAAGGTCGCCCAAATTGAAAGTTCTTGGTCGAACTTTTTCATTATAATATCGGGCAACTCGATGCCGATATGCGACCGGCCTTAGATCAGCTTCTTCATGTTTCTCGTCGACAAAGTCCAACGACTCCAGTAAAAAGTCTCGGTTCGTTCTAGGATCATAATGAGTCACCCGGTGAGAAGGAACTTCAAGTTCCACGGGTATAACAGCTTCAGTGTCGTATTCCAAGGTGAAAGAAGTGTGGCCAGTCGTGGACTTATGGGTGGTTCTATAGGCCCAGAGTGTTGTCGGAAGCTCATCCACCCACTTGCCTATAGCCTTCTCCAAATGTTTTTTCAAGATGGACTTGATTATCTTATTTACGGCTTCAACTTGCCCATTCGCTTTAGGATGAGCGACTGCTACAAACCTTTTCTCAATGCAATATTTTTGGCAGAACTCTTTGAATTCTCTACTCTCAAACTAAGTTCCGTTGTCAGTAATGATAGTCCGTGGGATACCAAAGCGGCATATAATGTTTCGCACAACAAATTTAAAGACCTTTTTGGTGGTTATCGTAGCTAATGGCTCCGCTTCTGCCCACTTGGTGAAGTAATCGATCGCAACGATTGTGTATTTCGCACCACCTTTGGTGATTGGCAAGGAGCCGAATATACTGATCCCCCATATTGCAAACGGCCATGGACTAACCATTTGCGTGAGTTCCATCAGCGGTGCTCTTGGGATCTTTGCGTAGTTTTGACATTTGTCGCATCTCCTTACATAGTCTGTGTCGTCCCGATTCACGGCCGGCTAATAGTATCCATAGTGGAGTATCTTTTTGGCTAGTGTCTGCCCCCCAATATGGTCGCTACATTCTCCTCCATGGACTTCTCTTAAAACCCACTTTATCTCGTCGTGGGCGATGCACCTAAGCAAGGGAACGGAGAATCCCTCCCGATACATCATTCCATCCTACATTATATACCATGAGGCCTTGCAAATGACTTGTCGTCTCTCGTTCTTTCTCTCGGGCAAGGTTCCATGTAGCAAGTATTCTTTGAACGGGGTCATCCACGACTCTCTTTCAGTTTCCGTTTCTGACACAAAATCTACCTCCATCTCATTTATACTCGGGGCATGTAAAGTTTCAACGGGAACCAAGCCCATCTGCTGTGCATCACTAGTGCTTGCAAATTTTGCCAAGGAATCGGCTTCCCCATTTTGTTCGCGCGGAATGTGCGAAATATCGTAGTATTCGAGGTCGCCAACAATTCTTGAACTCGAGCGAGGTATAAGGCAAGCCTTTGCCCCTTTGCCTGACAGTCTCCCCGTACTTGGTACACCACCAACTATAAGTCACAAAAGATTTCAACTAATTTCACTCCAAGTTCTTTGTTAAGCTTCAGTCCAACGATCAACGCTTCATACTTGACTTCGTTGTTCTTAGCGGGGAAATTAAGTTTCAAAGCATAACAAATCCATAGGTTCTCGGGGGTTACAAGAATAACACCAACCCCGGAACAATGGTCGTTGGATGCCCCATCGATATATAGCTTCCATCGAACAGCGGGAATCACATCACTTCCACTTGGCTCGTTTGATATGGTGAACTCTGCAATGAAATCTACTAGTGCTTGCCCCTAGATAGCCCTCCGTGGTAGGTAGGTGATGTCGAACTGACTTAGCTCAATGTTCCATTTGAGTAGCCTTCCAGAAGTCTCCGGTCGTTGGAGCACCTGCCACAAAGGTGGCTCGGTATAAATACTGACTGGATGCGCCTGGAAATACGAGCGGAGCTTGCATGACGCGATCACCAAACAATAAGCTAGCTTCTCAATCTTAGGATAATTTCTCTCTCTATCCGTTAAACGCTTACTAACATAGAACACTGGCTTTTGGCTTCGGCCCTCCTGACGAACCAAAGCTGCCCTGATGGCATGCTGGGATACGACCAAGTAAACATACAACTCCTCATGGTCTTCGGGCTTTGACAGAACATGGGGCCTCTCCAAGTGTCTCACCAGAGCTCGGAACGCGTCCTCACAATTTGGCATCCATTCGAAATTTCTTTTCCCTTTCCTTATCACATCAAAGAAGGGAATACACTTGTCAGTTGCTCTGGATATAAATCGACTCAACACAGCGACTTTCCCATTCAGGCTTTCTACTTGCTTTATAATTATGGGTACTTGTATGTCTCGAATAGCTTGAATCTTTTCTGGGTTGGCTTCGATTCCTCGCGTATTGACAATGAAAGCCAAAAACTTCCCCGACGCAACGCCAAAGGAACATTTCAATGGATTGATTTTCATTCCGTAAAATCTGAGTATATCAAACATCTCTGCTAATTCTCGAATGTGGTCGTTTGACTATCGTGACTTCACGAGCATATCATCCACATAGAATTCTATCGTTCTACCAATCTGGTCTTTAAACATCTGATTCACCAAACACTGATAAGTTACCCATGTGTCCTTCAATCCGAAAGGCATCACTTCATAACTGTACAGTCCAACGTCCGTGACAAAACTGGTATGCTCCTGATCCGAAATGTGCATCGGGATTTGATTATATCTCGAATATGCATCCATAAATGACAATAACTCGTGTCCTGCTGTCGAGTCGACCAGCTGATCAATTATGGGCAATGGAAAACTATCCTTAGGGCACGCCTTGTTCAAGTTCAAGTAATCAACACAGGTCCTACACTTCCCGTTTTCCTTCCTCACCGGTACGGGATTAGATATCCATTCAGGATAGAGGGCGTCGCGGATGAACCCATTGGCTTTGAGTTTATCCACCTCCTCTTTGAGAGCAGCGGACCTCTCAGGTCCATGCCTCTCCTCTTTTGTTTTACTGGCACATACTTCGGGTCAATGTTCAACATATGACTTGCGATGGCGGGAGAAATCCCACACATATCAGAATGGGTCCAAGCGAAAACATCTAGATTCTCTCGGAGGAAATCAGTAAGATCCCCTATCATCGAGGGTTCAGTTGTGATCCAATCTTAAGCACCCGTGACGGATCATCATGGCTGACTGGAATGTCAATCGTTAGCTCAGCCGGTGCTGCCTTGGCCTCCTTGGTTTCTTCATCGTCATCTCTCGGATCTATGTCTCTATAGATCCGACTGTGTTTCCCAAGCCAAGGCTCAGGCGCTACTTGTCAATTTTCAGCAACATTGATGCAGATAGGGTTGTCCACACCCTTTCCCTTCTCTCTTCGTTGGGCTTCTCTCAGCTCAGCCACGTAACAAGCATGACCAGTCGCTTGATCGCCATGAACTACACCAACTCCATTGTCCGTTGGAAATTTCAAAGTCAAACACCACAGGGCCAAAGCTGCCCTAAACTCCGCTAGGGCCGGTCGGCCCAGAAAAACATTATACATGAGATCAACATTTAAAACAATGAATGGTAGGATCCGTACCCTACCTTCCCCTAGTTCAACTGGAAATTCAAAGAAACCTATTGCATCAGTAGCTGCACCATTAAAGCCGTGAATGCGGGCTTTAGATGGTTTCAGATCCTTCACCTCCATCTTCATTTGGCCATACGCCTTTTTGAAGATAATATTAACAGAACTCCCACGGTCAATTAGAATTCTTCTCAAAAGCGTTGGTCCGATCGTAGCTGAGATAACTATCGAGTCAATGATAGGTGCCTCCACCTGATCGGCATCCCTACTCCTGAATACTATATCATCAATCATCATTCGCTGCTGTTTCGCTGGAGTCCCATCTTTCGTGTTCGAGCAGCATTCGAAGCCCGCATGCTTCAAGGAACTAGCATAGCGTTCCATTTCTTGCCAACTCTTGTCTGCCAGATGAGGTCCACCGATTATCGTATTTATGACCAGCCTTCCTTCGATCCAAGCGGGCTCCTCAGGTTGATGTGAAGCTTGCCCGTGATTGGGGTTGAATGTCCCCTGTCCGCCTTCCTGTGGATTCTTAACAAACTGCTGTAACTTCTTTTGACGAATCAGCTTTTCTATAGCATCGTGGAGGTGTCTGCACTCTTCAGTATTATACCAGTAGGTCTCGTGAAACCGACAATACTTTCCAGTCTGCTTTTGTTCCTCAGTCGATTCCTTTGGGCGCAGCTTTCGATATTGGAATGTACTACAAGTTGATAGATAAATATTCTCCAAAGATGTATTCAAGGGCGTATATTCGTTATTGGTTGGGATTCTTAGTTTCTACTTTCCTGCTTCCCTCTTTCGTCCAAAATTTCCTCCTTTGGATCCTTTAGACTGCTCCGGCTTATTTTGAACATTGACTTGGATGTTACCAGAGTTTTCGCCAGATTTCTTTACTACAATGTTGCTTTGCACCGCTTTCTTGCTGGGTCCTGGTGCTCTGCTCCATCTTGACCACCTAGCCTCTTCCATTCTCACGAATTGGTTCGCCTTTGAATAAAAGCGTTCTAGGGTAGTCAGTGGTTTTCCTGCCAACCAATCACCAAACTCTAAGTCTGGATCTACTCCTCGCATCATGGCCATAAGGATAGCATGGTCATTCGGATTGCTAACTTCGGTAGTAGCAATGTGAAACCTTTGCAAATAATCCTTCAATGACTCCCCCGGAGCCTGGATCACACTGGACAACAACATCACGTCCTTTGGGCGAGTAGCATGGATCCTAAACTGCTCCACGAACTTCGCAGCTAACTCATCAAACCTGGAGATCGACCATAGGTGAAGTATGGTGAACCATATGGTAGCGATTCTGGATAGGGTTTTTGGGAAGCATCTGCATTTGGTCGCATCATTTGCCCTTGCCGAGTCCATCATCCACTCATATCTCATTATGTGCTATCGGGGGTCGGTCTTTCCTTCATAAGCTGGAATAGAAGGCATGCTGAATTTCCGAGGGTACTCAGCTTGTAGGATGGTATATGTAAACGGAGTATGGCTCCTCGATATGCCCCAATCATCGTTGGTTAAGCCCTGATTCTCCATCAACGGTTGCCTGACCATAGCTGATAAATTCGATGTCTTGATGGGAGGTGGCAAGTCGGTATCCGTCCTGCGCGATTGCTCCGGCTGGTGCCTCCTCAGTAGGCGATCACCTAAGTGTGCATCCTGAGGACCCGCTTCACTACGACCCTAGCGAGGTAGTGGACCAGCTCCCAAGCGTGCTCCAGATCATAAGTTTCCCACTCTAGGTTGGCAGCGACTCCCCAGGTTCAGTTGAGGGGCCATGGTTCCAACTAAGGAATCTAGACCATTTCTGTTGGTTTGCTCATGGCGTGTCGTTACCAATTGCTCTGTTGTACCAGTTTGTGCCGTTTCAATCCTACGATGTCTACGCCTGGGGTGTTCATCTGACGAAGCGGAGCTGTCAGATGATGAGTAGGAAGCAGGGCTTCCTCCAGCATTCTAACACTACTGCTAGGCGATCTGGGTCATCATGTTGGCGTTTGTTTGAATCTGCTCGTTAAGCTGTCTCCTACTTTCCACGACCTCCCTCATCAGCTCATTGAACTTTGCCCTGGGGAAAGCTTCTACACCGGCATTAGCTTGCTGATTGTTAGGTCCTACTTGCTAGATGCTAGCGGTCTCATTAGCATCGACGTTGTGGGAGGTGGACCTGGTACATGGTCTCGTCATCTTAGAGTTGTCTGTAGGAACTCTGAGTAGAATCTATGAACTCTTGAGAATGAACTAGGATCTTCTTTGGGGGATTTCCTCAATCCAGTAGCAACAAAGTAAATCCTAACAGCCTGAGAATGAACGCTTCTCAGTGAAAGCACCAAAATGTTAGCACCAAAATTGGTCACCAACACCATTGAATAGAACCGTGTAGAGAGATTAATGAAGAAAGTAAATTAAAGTAGAGAAGTAACGCAATTGAGTGCAAAAAGAACAACAAAAACAACAACACAAGATTTATAGTGGTTCAGCGTAATTGCCTACATCCACTTTGAATATGATCTTTATTACTTTTCTAATCACTTGAGTACAGATACAATCCGTAAACAAACAACTTGAATACAAGTTTGAATAGGAAAGAAGCGAGTACAGAAAATGGCAGAGTCTCCCTCGAGTTCTCGAAAAAAGGTCCCTTCAACTATACCCCTGGCCCTCTATTTATAGATGAAGACATGCAAGATCCCCTGCGCAAGCCCATGACCAAGACAACACGGCCCTCAAATGATGCTACAGGATGACCGACCCAGGTACACCGAGCTACTCTGGCCGAACCAGGGGTCCCTTGTGGATGACTCGAAGCGAGTTGTCACATGACTTGGAGCAGCTAGATACGTGACTCAAAGCGTGGAAATACCGACCGTATCCCCCAGTTGGTACTCTGTTGATATCCCTGATGCACATTGACCCAAGCATGCCAAAGCATTGAGCCCAACCCACAAGTGATGAGCCACATCTGACCGATCCACCTTTGCTTTTGCACCATGACCGAACGATATGTACCGACCCTCTTGGACCGATCCTTATACAATAGCGTCCTAGTAAGGTCGAGCCATCTTGACCGAATCATGCGTGACCTTCCTTCCTTGACCGAGCCACCCATACCGACCAATACATGTTGAACCATGTATATGGGCCGAACCTTTCATGAATGCCGACCCACACATACTCTTCCATAATAGTTGCCTACCGATCCACATATACAAGCCGACCCAAACAAGTTACATCAATCCTTTCTTGACTCGACTCTCGTCTGAGTCCAACCATGTCTTCTGCAACTATCTCCTCATAGCCCGGCCAAGTAGCCGGGTAACAAATAGATTTAAAGCCCTTTGATTTCACTCTTTGATTTGCAAATTTGGGGATTCAGGGTTTTTGTACTTAGAATATATTTGAGTTTATGGTTTGGAGATAAAAATGAAAAGTAAGAAAGATATACATGTCTTCTCATTTCTATTTCTTTTGTTTGGGCTAAATGGGTAAAAAATGTGGATCCATTAGCCAAGTGTTGCTAATTCTTTCAAAACCATAGTGTTGTTAATTTGCTCTATCATTTTAACACTTTATAAATACTAGTTTAATTAAAACAGCGTTCTAGTTTAACTAACATATATTTTTAAAATTTCCACAATATAAATAACATGTCAAAATCTCACTTTTCACTAATATTGAAATATTTTATCAAAATTAAATACAACTTATAAAATAAAAAGTCATTCTCCATAATTTTTTAATAAAATGAACCATTAATGTATATTTCAACCTATGGATTGTTTTCATTCAATTTATTTATTCATTTTCTCCAAAATTATTCTTATATAATTAAATATAAGAGTTAAATAGCATAAAAATAAAACTCATTAAATTCCCAATTTATTAAACTCTAAATCCATTTTAATTTGGAAATACAAAAATTTGTGGATTCCCCAAATTTATTCAATTAATTAATTAAAAATAATTAAATCATAATTTAAATTTAGATTCTAGGTAATCTCGATTGGGGTTGTTACACATTGCTTGATAGATTTTAGGAGTGCAAAATCTAGTGATAATTGTGAAAATGGAATGCAGTTTAGCATCATCAAGAGTAGACATTTCGTTGGTAGGGTTGGAGTTTTTGGAACAGTGAGAGGAATTAATGGTATGTTTGGAAAGGGAGAACTGATTATACTTAAAGGAGAAGATAAGCCAGATGGAATATGGGTGATATGATTGTCTTGGATAATGAAGGGCCTATGTTGGGAAGGGAATGGGGACTAGTTGCAGGGTGTTGTCTGTTCAGCTAAAAGGCTTTGAAAGATTCGCGACATGAGAAAGCCGTGTCGCCAAAAAAGGGGCATTTGTAACATATACGTGCATTTCTACATTCTTGGTCACACACCCTTTAGAGCTATCGTTCCAACAAAGTTTTTCCTTTTGGAGGAAATTTAAAATTTTGAATATAAATTAAAAGGGCGAGATAAAGCCATATGTACTGCTCAAGGATGGACTCGACCGTTGGAACTGCTGCTTCACCAAAAGATTTTCATTGGTCTGAACAATGCCAGTGGACTTAACCACCTCGACAAAGGAACTTCCATCCACAACAACGGACCTAATTGCACAACTCGAAAGAACCGACTGAGCTAGGTTCGGATGAGCCTTAAAAAAGAAGATATCAACTTCTAAGGACATGGGTTCAAAGGTAGAGCTGGAAGGAAGCACTACGCCATAGATGGCCTACTGCAACGAAATTACATGGTTTTGCTAGCTATAATGTAACGATAGGTATGCTGATTTTTGTCTATTACAACACTCGCTTCAAGGTGTTAGCATAGGTATCAACAAGATGTTGCAGTAGCTATAGATGTATTCAAATTAAAAAATTAATAAAATTAGCAATCCGCGTGAATACGATCCAACGGTCTACATTTAATCTGGTTGTTAAAATGGATCACCACTGCAATTTGCCCCAAAATTTCGTTTTCCCGCCTAGTTCAGAGTAGATCCCCTTTTGGTTTTCATTCCAATTCGCCTCCTCCCATTCGCCTCCTCACATTCGCCTCCACCACCAAATTATCATCCTCCTCTTCTTCTGCTTCCTCATTCGCCTCCGCCACCAAATTGTCACCCTCACCCCCAACTACCCCCTGACCCATCGCGACCATCTAGCTCCAACCAGAGCCCCGTCACGAGACCAAAACCCGAAGCCAAACAAAGTTTTCCGTTCAAACCCCTTTTGCCACCGCTGTCGTCGCCATCAGCTCTCACCTCCAACAGAAGACTTGCTCGCCACCAACCCCTCTACCTTTCTCCTTTAGACTACTTCACCTGAAAACCCTTCTAGCGCCTTAATTTCTCCCAAAACCCGAACTGCTGCCCTCGAGATTTTGGTTCACTTCGTACTTTCCATCGCAAGTTCAGAGCAGATCCCAGGCTGATCTCTTCGTACTTTCCCCTATGATTGCGGTTGCTTCACTTGGTACTGGTAATTTCACTAAGATAGTACGCCCCCCATATGTTTGTGCAAATGCTCCTTTGGAACTTGTTAATGTTTCAGATTTAGGCGAGGAGATCTTATCCAAGCATTAAGGTTGGTTGGTTCACCATTGAATCTGGATGTAGTTGTATTGGTTGAAGGTTGGTTGGTTGGTTTGGTAAGTTATGGAAGTGATGGTGGAAGTTGGTGATGCAGAGTAGTTTCAGTTGGCAGTGTGATGCCTGAATGTTGGCAGAGAGATGTAGACGGAGTTTGGAGTTTGACAATGGTAGAGTGCTGTTGTGTATTGGTTACGGAGAGAAGCTAATGTGGTGATTGGAAATTGAAAAAAGTTTGCAGTAGAGTTTTGGTGTTTGGCCGTAGGGGATTCAAGCAGATTTAGGCGAGGAGATGGAGGATAGGAATTAAGCTCAGTCTTCATTTGTGCATCATTTTACGTCATTTCAAAGAAGGCTCGATCTTCCGAAATCGGATGAATCGGGCGGTGCCCACTTGTTCGACCTAACCGCCGGGACTGCGGTACCCCGGACCCCCACCGGCGCTGCGCCCGGACCCGCTTCTCGCCTCGCCTTCGGCTCGGCACTCGGCTCATCATATATTTGTCAGTGTCAGTGTCTGTATAAATTGAAACTGCATATGTAATGAGTGAACTGAGTAATGTAGTGAGGAATATCTGTATATGTGAATATCAGTGTTATTTATCATTGAATTGTAAATAGTGGAGTCAGGAATTTGTACTATTTTAAATGTTGAAATAAAATATTTATTTAAATAAATTACTGTTTGAATATCAAATTCTGTGCAATAGCATTTTATTAAATAAATATTTATTTCTATTAAAAAATCAAATATGCTCTACATTGTGGGCCCCACAAATTCAGAAAGTTAATATCTATAGCAACATTTTGGAATGTTGGTACAAACACCTATGGATGTTGCTATAGACCAAAATAGGGTTCTATTGCAACAATATTTCTTATGTTGCCTTAGATAGTCAAAATGTTGCCTTTGAGGTCTGCGGCAACGCGGCAAAATGCATCACCGAGAAAGTGTTGTCTTTGCCCTTTTTTAGCCTTCAGCAACATTTTTTGGCACATCCTGCATCACTTCTTTGGTGTTGCAGTATGCAATCTATGGCATAGTGAAGGGGTGGTCGGCACAAAGAAAGAGCTAGGAGAAGATAGAAGGGGTGAAAGAAGTAACGTAACAAGGTGAAGAGGTAAGGTGGACCGGAAGGGGAGGGTGCGGGGGATGAATGAGCAAAAGTGAATGCCTTATTGAAATTTTAGTTAGGAGCTTCAGATTTCATTGGGCCTTTTGTAAGTTTGCGGAAGATGGATCTTAAGGCTAATTTAACACTAGAGGGGGTGAATAGTGTTTACTGATTTTTGTGAATCTTTTTATATTTTTTAAGATTATAATTAAACAATGCAGAAACAACAATCATAGATGCAAACATAGATAGATATAAATGTAGTAAAAGTAAAAGTAAAGATTGGAGAGATCACACCATTAATTTTTATATTGGTTCGGAGTTACCCTACATCCAGTCCCGTACAATTTCTTGTACAGATTTATTTTCAAATATCAAAGTCAATACAATCTCGATTTCAAGGATACGAGACACATCCTAAATATTTTTCGAGCTCTGGGTACACTCACTGGATTCGAACGGGACATCATCACACCCACTTGGATTCAAATGGGACACTAAGCACACCCACTTAATTCAGACGGGACACAAGCACACCCACTTGGATTTCAAGGACACCAAGCACACCCAAGAGTATAAGAGTATGATTTGATAGAGTTTATAGAGTCAGTTTCTTAATCTTAAGTACAAATGATCCTATAACCTCTTGAATAGCACTTTGATCTTGTTTTGAGTGGTATAGATGAGAGAGATCAGAGAGTGCTCGATAGAGAATCAAATCAATAGAGTTTGAATTTGATTCTGATTGAATTTAAGAATATTTTGAGTAGATTTTCTTTTAGAAATCAAGTGTGTTAAAGAGGAGAGAAAGAATGAGAAATTGGTTAAAAAATTCTTTGGTAAAGCCTCCTATTTATAGAGAAACAACGTTCATGTCCATTCGTGAAAAGATACGACTAAAAAACACTTCCATTCAAATTTGAATTTTGAAATTCTCAGCCTATATGTCAACATATGCTATAGGAGTATGTCGACATACCCTTTGTATTTTTGAAAAACACTTTATAAAAATTGTTTTGAAAATATTAAGCTTTGAAAATATTAAGCTTTGAAAATATTTTAAAACTTTGTACAATCATCTAAATGTAGTTTATACATATTTTAATCATATCAAAATTTAAGAAAACTTTATAAAATTATTTTGAAATATTTTGAAATATATAAAAATATGAAATTCTTTTGAAAATAATATATATAAAGTATAAGTGAATATATATTTAAAACCAAAGTTATAATAAATGTTATAATATACTTAGAAACATTTAGAAAGCATAAAAAAACTATAACAAAGTATAATTGATTTAAAAGTATATATAAAATATAAATTACTTGAAAACATAATTACTCAAAATATAATAATCTTGTAAATAAAATTAAAAGTTAGAAATCATTTGAAGGCCATTTTGAAAGATCATTTTGAAAACAAGGATTCTTTAAAATCATTTTTGAAATTCCGAATATTTTAAAACCATTTAAAATAATAGAATAGATTTTAAAACCTTTTTGAAAAATGAAGAGACGGATCAAAGAAGTGCTATCGGGGTTTTAACAATAATCTACGACTCTATAACTTATCTGGATATCTTAAATCTTCAATACTCATGAGTCTTTAATCTCTAACTCTTGAATCTCTATATCAGCCTCTCGAATCTACTTTTGATACTGTATAGTCTTCTTAATCAACACTTGTCTAATATCTTGCACTACATACTGTGTATAGCTTGATAAAAACATTAGTATCTATATTTACAGGATGTCATATGGTTGTTGTCATCAAAACTAATGCCTAAGGTACTAACGATCTCCCCCTTTTTAATGATGACAACCATGTTTATAAAATACGATATAATTCCCCCTGAGTTAGAAAACTCCCCCTTAATTTATGCTTGGATATTTTATATATCTCCCTCTTTGTCATCAACAAAAATATAATCAAAACTCCTCCTAACCAAGGTACTATATGATATATACAAGAGTGATATGTAAATAGGAAGTAATAACATAACCCAATTTTATTAATCGCACAAATCCATTACATACATATTGTTAATCCAAACCAAATTCAATACAAATCAATCAATCCAAACAAATCTATGCAATCCAATAACTTTATACACACCAATCCATATTTGTAATATATTTAATATACAAATTTATATTAATCATATTATATATTAAGACTAACCAATCAATCTTAGACTTCCCTAGGAACTTCTACCTAACCATCAAAACCGAAAATTGGATCCTCTTTGATAGCATTCCAATCTTCATCATCTTTGTTGATGGCACAATCAGGATTATTGGTTGGTTCGTCTTTGATAAGAGAAGAAATCATTCATCAAATGGCATTAAAATGCTTTCTTGTTCTCTTGTCATCTGCATTTGACTCATTTCTAAGGATAAAAGTAAGGATATTCTTGAATGACAGAGTTTGTTCAAGATTTTCATACAATTTTTGTTATGAAGAAACCATTTTTGAAAAAGATAAGTTTTAAAAGTGAAAAGGGAGAAGAAAGATAATAGAAATGATGTTTTTCTGGAATGAATAGGTTTATATATGGGTGAGAAGTCGTTTGAAATGAATAGGTATTTGGTAGTTATTTTATTTTGAATTTTAAAAAATTTGAAATATGCATGTTGTATGTCGACGTACAGGGTAGACATATGTCGACATATGTATCATAATTTTCAAAAACATCTTATTTTGCTATACTATTGTAATTGGCCTATACTTTGGTACTTTTATGACTTTCCAGAGACAAATAACAATGTATAACAGCAGGGAATAAGATTTTATTGATAAAAAAGGAAGAGTACATGGAATTCAAACATAAATGATACATAGATTAAAAACTAGAACAATCCAAACTAAAAGCTATAAAAGCATAGAAATACAACTAGGAAGAAGTAGATGAAGATGAAGCTTTTCCACTAATCTTTCGAATGATCTTTCCAACACTTGTCTACTTTGTTGGAGAGAGAAGTAGATTTTTTTGAAAATGAAGTCTTAAGCTTCTTTTGGTTGAAAATAATCTTCCCTTGATTTTTGAGAAAATCTTTGTTGGATGGATGAGATGGCATTTTGATACTTTCCAATGAAGTATCTTCCTCCTCTTCTTGTTCTTCTTCCTCCACTTCCATTTCTTCTCCTTCCTCCTCCTCATCCTTTTCTCTAATCTCACACTCCTCATCCCAAGCCAATCTTTCTTCCTTTTTCGCAAGTATTTCATAAGGTTTGACTATGGATGAAATTTGCATGAGAGAGATGTTTTCCTTGTTGAAAAGTTTTTAAGGAATGGTTTCCTCTCCTTTTAGGTCAACAACAAAATATGTGAATACTCAAGTAAGATACACACCATAAAAGAGTATGTTCTCGTGCCTAAAGAGATTCATAGGGAAGAATTCATCCAAAATAACTTATGACCAATTTATGTTGTAGTAACCATAAATGACAAAAGGTGCTTTGAAAACTTTTTGAGTTGAGTTATTATAATTTCTCATCCTTGGAGTTATGCTTTGTTGCGAAAGAAGACTAAAAATTCTTGCTTTAGGATGCAAATTTTTGTTTTTGAACTCAAAATCATCATCACTTTCAAAATATCATGAAGAACTTCATGATTTTGAATATCAATTTTAAAATTGAAAGGCCATTCCAATAGATTTGCATTCAAGAATGTTGCCTAAAATTTCACAATTCAAAGCAATTTGTGTGCCTTTAGCGCTACTCCAAATTACACATTCATTCCCATCATAAAACTGTCCTTTCAAATTCGCATAAAACATTTTTGCTAAATTTGGAAAACATATGAAAGCATTTTGGGAAGCATCAATTAAACCAAGAATTCCATTTTGCACTTAAAGATCACAAAGTTCATAAGTAGGAAAGCCGTTGAAAATGGCGAATCTTCCGGGATAGATTTTTTCAAAAGACATATTCCATGTAGGCTTGTATGGCTTCTTTGTCATGAAAAAGATAGCCTTTTGTTTTCTTATAAAGCCTCATGTTGATGGAATGTTGCTTGAGGAAGCCATTGAAGAATAGTTTGAAGAGATAAGAGAGAAAATGGATTTTTGAATTTGAAAATGAGATTGAAATGAATGAAGATGGTATAATTAAATAGAGAATCAATGGACATGTTTTTTGGTAAACTGACGCCCTTTAAGGACATTGGGTTGGTGAAAGGGTGGAGGGAATTTCAAATTTTGAATTTGAAATCAAAATTCAAATTCTGAGTGCATATGTCAACATATGCATAGTAGGTATGTCGAAATACAGCACATGAATTTCAAAAAAAAGAAGAATTGAACAAATTAGTCTTATTTACCTATTTATGTGTATATATATAATTATCTTATAAATATTAGTAATATATATACTAAGTAAATAATTTAAAAAATATATTTTTTAAATATATATTGCATTATTTTTATTCAATATTATATTCTTATAAAAATATAAAATATTTAATGTTAATATACACACACACTATATTCATCCAATATTATTATTAATCTATAGTTTATTCCCAACAATCAAAAGTAATCAAAAATTCAAATTTTAAATTTCAAATGCATACCTATTTTTGATCCATTTCTTCGGATTTTTCTGAATTTATTATTACTACGAAGCACATATTGGCATTTTTTGTATCTGGTTCATTATCACTTAAGGAAGTATCTGAATTGTCTAGTGTTGTAGTATAAGCTCTTCTTCGTTTTCTGAACGAAATAGTATTTGGTGAGTTTTTCGGTATCCTCGGATATGGACAGTCTCTTTGCATATGGCCAAGTTCATTGCAGTTAAAACATCTAATAGCATTTCCACCTCTTAGATTTTTGTTATCATTTCTTTTAAGATTATTCATCTTTCTGTATTTTAGAAATTTTATGAATTTCTGGTCATGAAGGCAATTTCCTCATCATCGTTGTTAGAATCCAAATCATCTATTGTGGCATTGAAAGTGATGGATTTCTTCTGTAACGACCCAAGATTCGATCACACCAAGATATTATATTTAATGGATTTTTAATATCCAAATACTAATATAAGATTTTAAGATATATTTATACACAAAAATAGGAACTTTTGTTTATACCGGTAAAGTGACAAAAGTCAGTTTTCTGTAAAATTAAATTTTAATGATTAGATAAATTATTTTTATTTTTATATAAGACCTTTATATTATTAAATAACAATGTACAAATTTATTTTAAAGTTTTGTTTACAAATATAAATAGTTTAAAAAAAGTGTAAAGATGTGACCGAAAATTGAATTTCGGATTCAAAACGGCTTGACGGTCAAAAGTTGTATTCAAATATCGCAACATTGGAAGTCAAAACACTTTAAAATATATTGATACACTTAATAATACATATATATAACATATATAAATAAATAATTACTTTAACAAATTTTAAAGTAAAAAAAAGTAAGATATTTTGGTAAAAGTCAACAAAATCTCACCAAAACCAATGCAAATCTTTTCCTTAAGCCAAGATTCCGTCCAAATACATCCCTTAAGAGCAAAGGAAGTGAGAAAATAGGACATGAAGTGATGCAGCACATGGCACTACCTTGGGCCATGCAGAATGATGTGATGGGGAGGAGCAAAAGTGTAAAATACAAAGCTTAATCCTTAAGTAATTCAAGGCTATAAATATCCATGCTTCCTTCTCATTTCTTCACACTTCATTCCATTCCTTTCTAAGCTTTCTTCTTCTTCTTCCTTAGAGTTTTAAAGGCTTCCATGCTTCTCAAGAAAGTTCCAAAAGCGTAATGAAGTTATGGCAAAATAATCAATAAAAATATACCACTTACGTTCAAGTTCAACTTAGTAAACTCCATTCATCTCTCCACTCAAGGCCGAGCCCATTAAGAGTCATCTCCACCACTTTTTCATCTCAACTTCTAGGATAGTGGAGCTATAGCGGATTTCAAGAAGTTTCGGGAAGTAGTAGCGAAGCTATAGTCAAATCTGTAGTAACAAAGTTAGATCAAAAAGCAAATTTTAGTGAGAAAACTTTACCTCTTCTCTACTCTTATTTTTTATGATGTTTTGAAATACTTTTGTACTTGTTGTGTTGCTTGATATCATGTTTGGATGTTATATAGGTGTTGAATGATTGTGTGGTTGATATCATAACAAGTCACGATAAATTACACGTTGAAAAATCACAAAAGGAATCACTTCCTTATTTAAATTCAAAAGTGTATACGATTTGTTAACCTCTTTTAAAAACATGAGAAAATGATTTTAAATGATATAGAAATTTTTTAAAGTATTTAACATGATTTTGGGCAAAGATTTGAAGAGAGTTGGAAAACAACTAGAAATAGGCGCGTCACGTAATGGTAGTTCGTTATTTCGCGCCATAAAAGTTAAATCCATTTATACGATGGATTCGGAATCAGAGTTCTTTGCAATAAGAATTTTTTGGACTCTTCCCACTATATTTTTCAAATGCAAAAGAAAATTCAATATTTCATATAAAAGAATTTAAATTATGTTCAAGTCAATTTTTCCGAAAAATCGCGCTTCGACAGTTAAACGGTCGAAGTGGTAAAATCTTTTAAAATGTTTGTTTTTAATTTCTTAAAAATAGGGAATAAATTCCTTAAATTTATTTTAAATATATTAAAAGAGTTTTAAAAAATAAATTTTGACATAAAAAATGTAGAGAATATAATTTGAGCTTTAGGACTCCAAAATCACTTTTCCTCCACTATTTATCAACGAATTTTGGAAAATGATTTTTAAAACTTAGTTTTCTTTCGAAACTTCTTTTGAAATGATTTTTTAAAAATAAAAGAAGTATGCGGAAATGACTAGTACATTGTCCCGCCAGTGAGATCTAGAAAGGTAAAACAAGGTGTGTAACTAAGGTTAGGGATGGAGCAACCAGTACCCTGAACTTACCTTGCATTTGTTTTCCCTTTCTAGGCGAGGGGTGGAACAGATCAAAGGAAAAGCCCAGATGCTCTAAAAAGATCTTATTTAAGTTCTTCTAAAAGAAAAGATACCCTTTAGAAATAATTTCCAAGGAATAAAAGAAAATGATTTAAAGAGAGGTTTAATAAATCCATATATGTTGAAATGGATTTAGAGATATATACATCTCTAAAGATATTGCTGAATGAAAATGTTGTTTACTAATCACCTACACACTTAACATTTTTTTCTTGATAATTGAATTTGAAGAGACCGGTATCGGATTTGGGTGATTCCTATCCGAAAACCACTTCGAACCAATTTACGTATTCGAAGTAAAACATGTTGAAGACAAAGATCATTGAAGATGAAGATCTTTATGATGTAGGGCTACTTAGACCCTCGGGGAAATTTCCATATCATATATTATGGTGGTAGTAGTGCTCTGTTATGAAAATCTTCAATTTGCAAGGACTAATCGCTAGTGATCCTAGGGGTGATTCCCAAACAGGATGTGGTAGGAGAAGTGCCTACAGTTTGTCCTATTCCTGGTATGGATGAATGTCTGACATTGCATTTTAAAATCACATTGATTGATCTCTATAAATGTATCATCTGTTTGGTGATGGAGAAGGCAACTTCTCATAGTTTAATACCCTTTCATGAGACATACGAGCTAAGGAGTTATACGTTTTCAGAAATCAGTGTGTGATTATGGAGTGGCAATGTGGCATTCGAAGTGGAAAGTTGATGTTCTATGTGAAAGGTAATCGCCACCTCAGGCCTCGCACCCGGAAATGACTAAACATAGTAGATGCGGCAAGGTTATGTGGTTCGCAACCATTAAGGTATGATCATTCCCTTCTAGATATATTTCTACCCGCTATAACGTTCGGGTTTAAATTATTGTATTGTATGCTAAGAGACGTCTCGGATAGGTCGGTAACGACCGGGGTGATGACATATTCGGTACAATCTAGTTAGAGGTAGGCCGGTCTTGTGTTGGTAGAGGACCATCAGTTAGGCCTCGGTACATTCCTTTAGAGATGTATTGTCAGAAGGTAGTCCTTTACCTGGTCATTTGTTGAATATCCATTCTCCAATACAAGCTTGCGATTTTATTTGTAGAGCCTAGCATGTTGGAATTCAATAATGGTAACAATTTCGACTATTTGAATATATTTACTTGAAAAGTGTTTTCAAAGAATGTCATTAATAATAATACCAAATGATTTTACGTAGAAAATGTTTTGGTTATCACAACGAAAAAACCTCGTCCGTGTTTATATATGGCGTGGTCTTATGAGATACCTTTAATTTCAAAAGTATATGCTCTTTTAAGTTTTCTCACACTAGTCCCATGACTGAACCGAGTTTCTTTTCTTTTTCCTTAAACTCTAGGTGCCCAATTTTTCTGGGCAGCCAAGTAGTTAGGATCATTTTAGGAGCATTTTGATGAAACATCTTGGGAGGAGTTTCTGGAGCATGGAGTTGGAGCATCTTGTGTGGATATCTATCTATCTTTTTATTTTCCACTGTGTCTAGTTTTTTTGTACCAGCAAATGTAGGGACGGGCAATCATAACAGTTCCTGGCTGGGTTAGTTCATACCATAACTTTGATGTCACCTTATGAGAGTGGTTGTATGTACTATTTATCTATTTAGTTAAATACAATGTGAGAATTTGTGTGTTTCTACCTTCTACCATTATTTTATTTTACCTTTGATAATTTGCCTCCCCAGCACTTAGAATTATGGAACGGGGATACTTTGGATGTATTAGTGTCGATTTTCGATGGTCGAGGAGACGGGTCATCAAATTTGGTATCAGAGCTAAAGGTTAAGCAAGAACCTTGGCTTTGGTGGGGTACAACTCATTAGAGATAGCGTTAGTAATACCCTAGAATGAGTTTAATCTATAAGAGTGCGCTTTTAAAACTCTTATCTGGATAAACTCATGTTTTGATATGCTTAAATACATATTCCCCAAGATAATTTCATCTTTGTATTCTAAAGTTATCTTACTATATTCAGGTAGTAGGACATGAGTACTCGTAGAGGACGAACACTATGAAATGGTAGCACCACAATAACCAACGGTCGAGCTCCAACCGCTGCTATGGTAGAAGAAGTAGCTCCCATACAACCCCAAGTTAACTTTGCCACCCTGTGCAGAAATTATACCATCTTAGGGGAAGACCATTCAAAGGCACGGAAACTATCATTGAAGTTCAGGCTTGGATCAAATCATGTGAAAGAATCTTTAAGGCATTAGATATTAGTAATGAGCAAAAGAGGAAGGGGCTCTGGCTTGGTGGGAGTCCATTACCCTAAATGAATCGGAAGACAATTTCGCATGGGAAAGGTTTAAGGAAGTCTTGGAGGAACAATATATGCTAGCAGCCGAAAAATCTCATATTTACAGAAGCTTTATGGATCTGAAGCATAACGAAATGAATGTTGAGGAGTATGCAAATAAGTTGAATGAATTGTCTTGTTTTGGGCTAGGTCTGATTGACACGCTATTAAATAAAAACGAGAAGTTTATTTCTAGGATGAATGAGAAGTACCAGAGCAAGATGACTGCTCATGTAAAAGGTTAGTTTGTGGACTTGGTAGATATGGGATTTCATTATGAAACATTGGATAAGAAGAATCCGGTAGTAGCTTGGGCCAACAACAACAACAACCGAAAGAAGAGGAAGTTCAATCACCGTGGGAAAAGGTCCGGGCAAGGAAAATCTGGAAGAGGATCGCAAGGTAACTATTTGAAGGATGATGCATGTTATAATTTCCAACAAAAGGGCCACCTAGCAACTAATTGCAAGAACCCCAAGGTTCAGAGGCCACCACCAAGAAACTGTTATAATTGTCATCGATCAGGGCACCTGATAAAGGATTGTCCAATAATGAAGAAGAGAGAATAAGCTAGAGTTTACGCAGTAAAGAATGAACCTTCAACCTCTTAGGATGTGAAGGGCAAAGGAGTTTTGGAAGGTAATATTTTTATCAAATATGTTTTAGTTAGAGTATTATTTGATACTGGAGCTTCTCACAGTTTTATTGCTAATGAATCAGTAGATGAAATAAAACGTACCCCTAAAATAGTCAATACTATCTGCGTAACAAATCCTATAGTTGGTATTACAAACCTTTGTATGAGTTGTGAAAAGGTCAAATTTCCCATTCTTCCCAAAAAATTCCTTATTACCTATTTGTCTTAGATTTTATTGGATTTGAAATGTTACTCGATATGGATTGGTTGACTAAGTATAAAGTTGTTCTCGATTGCGATAAAAGGATGATATCTTTATGGACCAGCTTCGGGAAGTTTATAGAAATATCTTGTGAAGATTCTAGTCCAAGGACGGATAGTTTTCTTTATGCATTAGAATCATCCCTGAAAAGACTAGAAATGATACCTATTGTTAAAGAATTTCCAGACGTTTTTGAAGAAGTGAAGAGTTTTCCTCCACATTGGGAAATCGAGTTTCGTATCGGCTTAATTCCCGGTGCAAGGCTGGTTAAACAATCCGATCGAAGGATTGCTCTGAAGAGAGGGATGAGTTGAATATCCAAACCCAGGAGCTATTAAAGAAAGGATTGATAAGACCTAGTAGTTCAAATAGGGGATCGGCAGTAGTTTTTGTTGCCATGTCGGATGGGTCTTTGAGGCTTTGTGTAGACTATCGAGACCTGAATAAACAAACGGTTAAGAACAAGTATCCTCTACCCCGAATAAATGACTTGTTTGATCAGCTACATGGTACTCGGGTATTTTCAAAAATGGATCTAGCCATAGGATTCCATCAACTAAGGATCGCAGAAGATTGCATCTATTTAACTGCACTTAAAGGTCCGAATACTTTCTTCGAGTGGTTGGTTATGCCTTTTGGGCTGACCAATGCAACCACTAATTTTGTAGACCTTATGAATAGATTATTTAGAGATGTACTCAATAAATTCATGTTAGTTTTTATCGATGATATCCTTATCTATTCTAAAACAGAAGGACACGAAAAGGCATCTAGAAATTATGTTGGAGATATTGAGAAATAATGTGCTTAAAGCCAAATTCTCAATATGCCACTTTCGGGAAAAGGAGGTAACATTCCTTGGGCATATAGTGTCAAGGGTTGAGATTTCAGTAGATCCTATAATAGTTGCAGCTGTTCAAAATTGGAAGCAGCCACAAACTCCTAAAGAGATTCATAACTTCTTAGGTTTGGCAAGATATTACAGATGATTCATTCAAGACTTCTCAAAGTTTTCCTATCACCTACCAAAGTTGAAAATGAAGGTTGCTAAATTTATTTGGACTCCTAAAATGAAGAAGCATTCCAGGAACTTAAGAAGAGGTTAACCACTGTTAACAAGAAAACTTGTCAACAACCCAATCGCACTTGAAATAGAAATTGACTTGATATAGACCCTTTTGAAAGGGCTTTCGAAAAGGTTGAAGTTAGCTGGATTAAGTTAGTTGCAATAGTATCGAAAGGTGACCAATAACCTCAAAAGGTACTCCTTCGAAAGGGTAAATGAATAAATCTTCTCAGTAATGCAATACATGACACTTAATTGAGATAGAAGTTGTTATCAATGCTAAGTATCCACTTTATTAATGACTTTATGAATACTTAGGCTTAAGTGTTACAATGAAGTGAATCCCAATTCGATTTAGAAATTGGGGTTTACAAATCAGGAATAGCATAAGAGCAGAAGAATAAAAAATCGAATCCTCCAAATAGCACCGCTTGGGTCTTATTATAGGCGCAGGCTTGACCCTTTCGCATCCGTCCTTTCAACTCAGTCGAAAGGATGCCTTTATTACCTTGCACCGCCGTTGACTCCAAAGTGCCTCTCTAATGTTGCTTTCGCATAAGATCTTGAAGCCTTCGACTCCATCGAAAGGTATAAAAAGCAGTACTTATGTTGCTGTAGATGTCTTGGATAAACACGAAAGGGTGTCCCAACATGTGCGGAAGATATATAAACAATACTTGTGAAAGGTGTTGATGCTTTCAAAAGCTTTTATTCTAATGGTTGCAGAAGCATTCATTGTGAATGGAATGGTAAATGATGACGTGACCCTTGTGAAAGGGTCAACTGCTTCGGAAGCACCTACTTGGTTAGTTGCGGAAGGCATTCTTGTTGACTCCTATGGATGTATTGAACTCTTTAATACTTGCGGAAGGTAGCTTTAGATGAAGTAGTTGTCTCTTGTGGAAGGTATCATGCTTTGACTACTGCGGAAGCCTGCCTTGTGATGCCTGTAGAAGCCACATATACATATGCGAAACGCCTTAACTCTTGCGGAAGCTCTACTTAACATATGTGAAACCATTTAATGCCCGCGGATGGGTTCAATTGATGCGGAAGCATTCCATTTGACCTATGCAAAGATGTTTTCTTTGATGTTTGCGGAGGCTCCTTCGACCATGATGAAAGCATTTTCTCTAATGCTTAGGAAGCCTTTTCAACCCTGTCGAAAGCCTCACTTCTTCTTGATGTCTTCAAAGGTGCCACTTCAACACTTTCGGAAGCTCCCTTAACTCTTACAAAAGCTTCTTTGATGCTTACGGAACCCTCTTTGATACTTTTGGAAGCCATCTCAATGCTTACAAAAGCTTCCAAATCCCGTATTATAACTCCTTCTTTCGTACTTTTAACCAGGAGAAGATTTTTATGGATAACATTTCCCCCCTCCCCCCCGGTATGAATGAAGCTTTTGTTCTTTAGGACAAAAATCTAATAATCTCTTTTAGACTGCTCAAACCTCAATGGAATTTCTTTCTTTGTTTTTCTGTAAAAATATAATAACTTCTATTAGGATTATAACTTAGTTATAAGATTTTGAAGGATAACGCTAAATTCTAAAACTGAAATTCAAGATATTATCTTATAATATCACTGGATAGAGCATCCATAGAAATACATGATTATACCCTTTCTAGCATTGATGATAGAAATGTGGAATAATATCACATGGTTAGCAGATGTTGGTTTATGTGAAAGGACCTTTCAAGAAATCTACCATACACTCCAAAGCCTTTTTTCTTCGGTTAAGTTTTCTTTGGCCATCGGGAATTAATTTCTTACTTTAGGTGGTTTTATCTTGTCTCTATGCTATAATTTTATCTCTAACCATACATTGTATGTTAGTAATTTTCATTCATTCATTAATAAATTAGCAGATAGTTTGGTATTAATTTTGAACGTCATTTAATAATACCAAGATCGAGGGGACTCTTATTTCCTTTTACCATCATCTACTAACAAAAAGAATAGAAGTCTGTTTGGTATCAAGGGACTCTTGTTCAAAATTCCTGTGTAATAATAGTGTGGAAACATTGAATTTTCAAAAAAAAACCTCAATATCAATACAAAATCTCAAGACTTATCCAGAAAACTCACAAATCCAAAAATTCAATGGGAAGTACACAAATAATCATGAAAATGCAATAAAGAAATCAAGAATTCATAAAACCAGAAATTCAATAAGAAATCATCACGAAAAGAAACCGAGAATCCATGAGATAAGGAATTCAATCAGAAACTTGCCAGGATCTCATCTGACAAACAATCTGCTCAAAATTTTATCTAATAGTAGTACAAATCAAGAAATTCAATGGGAAGTCTACAGATCAACATGAAAATCCATTAAGGAAATCACGAATTCATAAAACCAGATATTAAATAGGATGTCTGCAAATCATCACAAAAATCCAATAAGGAAATTGAGAATTCATAAAACCAAAAATTCAATAAGAAATCATCACGAAAATACAATAGGGAAATTGAGAATTCATAAAACCAAGAATATGAATCGGCAAATCATCATAAAAATCAAAAAGAAAATTTAGAATTCAGAAATTCAATAAGAAATCAGTATGAAAAGAAATAAGGGAATTGAATATTCACAAAATCAGGAATCCAATCGAAAACTTGTCAGGATCTCATCTGACGAATAGACTACTCAAAATTTCATTCAGTATAAGTACAAAGTTAGAAAACTATCTAGTAATGATAACCTGGTCAGACTTAAGCAAATGATCCTTAATCCTAATTGGCCCTAATTCTAAAGTTCTACCTAAAATGATATGCCAGAGATTTATATAGAACTCATGCCTTGAATAGCAGCAGGGATTCCCATTATTCAATGGAAAGTATCCTACTAGCAGATAAGTAATTCCTAAAGTACCTATAATGTTAGTAGTATTATTGTTATATTGGAGCCGAGTAGTTCTGTAAAGCCATGCAATCATTTGGAATAGTAGTTTCGTAATACCAGTCAGCCATTCGGAGTAGTAGTTCAGTAAGATCGGTCAATTGTTCAGTGGATAGTTCCATTCAGCTGTTCAGCTTTTTAGCCATTCAACCGTTCAGCAGGTAGTTCCATTCAGTTAGCTGGTCGTTCAGCTGTGCAAGTTCCGTCCTAGTACTTGGCCGTTCAGCAGTGCAATGGTCCAAATAACTTTTTAATATATATAATATATAGACCTCTTATCCTAATGGGTCACCTTATTTCCAAGGATTTAGAAGTGGTTTACTTAATCTATTCTTTGAATGAAGTCACTTTTATCCTTGTAGTAAAAATTTGTTATCTGTTCCATTCCTTTAGTTTTCGTATAGATCTTTATTTCCCATTTCAAATTGCAGATATCTTTATCCATTTACTTGTCTCGTGTTTCCCTTTAGGTTGCAGATTTCTTAATTCTTTGTTAAGGGAGCAACTTTTCAGGCATCAGATGTATTGAAGATTGCTAGCTGATACTTTATCCTTTTTGTTATGGTCTTTGATATCTTATCCATTCATGTCTATAGCGTGGGACATCTTTTTCCTTTTCCTCTTGTTCGTACCCCTTTTTTGGGCTTCATCTTTGTTTTAGATGGTGGATAACTTTATTCCTTTGACCCTTTGTTCCCTTGGGTCTTGACTTTTGCTTTGAGTTTTGGACATCTTTGTCCTTCTTTATCTGTTTGGTGCCCCCTCTGGGCTTCCCTTGATTCTAAGCGCTACAGTGTATGTTAGATTGACCTTCCTCTAAAAGGTTGCTAGTGGGTGCTGGACCTGAACCTCCCTCTAAGAGGTGAACTAGACATTAGAGGTTTTGACCCTACCTCTAGGAGGTGCTTCCGGAGAAGGCTTATTAGAGGTTTTGACTCTCCCTCTATGAGGTGCCTTTGGCAAAGACTTTTTTAGAGGTTTTAACCCTCCCTCTAAGAGGTGCCATTGTTAAGGGCTTAAGAGGATTTAACCCTTCCTCTCGGGGGTGCCTTTGCTAAGAACTTTTCTAGAGGTTTTAACCCTCCCTCTAGGAGGTGCCTTTGGTGAAGGCCAAAAATAGTTTTTCAAATAGTGAAAACACGAAACTCTCAAATAAAAAACTAGGAGGTCATGATTCATGAACCAATAGTCTCTTAACTGAGAATAGGCTCTCCGTTTAGAATTTTTTTTCTGTCGGCAAACTTTTCATTGCTTTAAAAGCTTTTCTTGAGAACATATGAACAGGCTTTTTCTTGTCGATAGTTTCAGAAAGCTCTGAAGACGTTGACGTCAAAACATGAGTAGTCAAAATCCATTTTGAGCATTTACTAATGCTATATAATATCTTTGGAAGATTGCATAAATTAGTTCTAGAAATAGATAGATAAATGTCTTCCCCAAGTTGTGGAGTGATTGAAAATAGCCTTCTTTAAAGTTATGTTTGGAAATTTTCTTCCGGTAATAAAATGATTTTTCAAAAATGGAGTTGGTGTATATTGTTTTCACCTTTATATATATATAATTGTACCTGGGCAGGTATTGCTCGTTAAAAAGGAAGTGGTGTATTCGTAAGCCTTTCCTCAGAAGTTGGTAAAGGATTGATGGCAATCTGAGGTTTCATGAGAGAAAGTCTTTATATTGCATTGATTCAAGCATTGATGTATAGTCATTTTGTTTCAGGCATTTGAGCTGTCTTTTTCCAGAAACAACCGGGAGTTTGTCATTCTTTTAGAGTCACTTGGATGTAGTAAACTTTATTTGTTTTTACCTATAAAAACACTCAAATTTTGCATTAATACATGATCTATTTTAAGAAAATTCATAATTGGAAAAATGTTATAAGACTTTATGGCTTGATAGAAGTCCGAATTTGATGCTGCTAAGGTGCTTTCTTTTCATATAGAAAGATAAGCTTCAAGTGTTTGAGTTATCCTTGCTTGAACAAGAAGTTTCTTCAAGCTTCTTTAATGAATTCCTTTAAGGTTCCCGATATGATCATATTCTGAACTATTCCTGCCAAGATGCAACACTCATCGGTCTTATGTCCATTTACTTTGTGATAGTCACAATAACTTTCCCCTTTTCTGGACTTTGGCTGGCTTTGCATTTTAAGAGTAGTTGAGAAACTTCCATTGTCTTTTGCTATAGCGAATATGTGAGAAAGAGGTTGATCTAAGACTGCATAGTTGGCTCCTGGAATTCTTTTCCAAATCGTTTAACCATCCTTTGACTTTTTATTGGGGTAATCAGAACTACATCTTCCTTCTTCTATGCCTTGTTGCGATATGTTCTTATCATGGTACACTTCGTCTAAAGGGGTAAATCTTTCGGCATGGGAATAGAATTATTGTAGATCTTTGCATCCATTAATATAAAGGTCTTCCCAAAAAGGGGTTTGCTCGATCAATCCTGATCGAATTGCCATAAACTTTTCTCTATCGATTGTATTCTTTGCTTTCAATGCTTCTATACAGAATCTTTTCAAGTGTTCGTCGAGTAGCTCTCCTGGCTTCTGCTTGATAATAGCTAACAAACTGAAATCCATAGTTGGATCATGTACATGAAAAATTGCATGATAAACTCATACGAAAATTGTTCCCAGAAGCGGATGGTCCTTCCTTTGTAATTCTTATACCATTTGATGGCCGCTCCTTGAAAAGTTATCAGGAAAAGTTTGCAACGAACTGCCGCAGAAGCATTATGCAAATCCACTCGAATATTAAAAGCTACAAGGTGATCATCTGGATCAATTGTTCCATCATACTTTAGCAAGGGAATTTGAATGTGCAGAGGAATGCTAACTGCCATTATTTCTTCTAAAAAAGGAGTCTTTTGCAGGATGACATATTTCATCAAATCAAGATGCATCCTTTACCGTATCCTTTGTGATTTGGTTGAGAATGTTGTTGCAGTGATCCTTGTCATCTTTCGAAATTGAACTATTTGATTGCTCAAGGAACTTTCTAGCTTTACCTTCTTGGTTTTTATTTTGTCGGCTTGCCTCGGCTTCACTGCTTTCTTTAGCTTGTGATTGTGAACATTGCATTTTTAACATGTTGTCTTAAGTTTCATTATTTCTTTCTTCTATAATCTCTATTGCATTGGAAGCCTTTTGTGAGAAAGCTTTTGCATGATGTTCTCCTATGGATATTGCTGATGGTAGTAGATCCCTAATCTTGGTCTTATCGTTTGGAAGTTTTGTTAAAGTTGAAGTTTGGATGAATTCCATGCTTTCTTGAATGAAGCTAGGGACAATATCGTCTTTTGAAGTTGCTTGTGATGCAGTTTCTTCAATTGGGATATCATTACCATTCCTAGCCCTTACCATTCTTCTCTTGGAATAAATGAGCTTAACGTAACTCATTTGTATGGGAAAAAACAACAAGGCGGAGGTTCAAGCCCTCCTTAAGCGCCAAAAATGTTAACAAAAAATCTTGTCAACACCCCAATCGCACTTGAAAGTAGAAATTGACTTGATAAGGACCCCTTCGAAAGGGCTTTCAAAATGGTTGAAGTTAGATGGACTAAGGTTAGTTGCAATGGTATCGAAAGGTGACCAATAACCTCGAAAGGTACTCCTTTGAAAGGGGTAACTGAATAAATCTATTCAGTAATGCAATACATGACACTTAATTGAGATAGAAGCTGCTAAGTATTCACTTTATTAATGATGTTTATGAATACAAAGGCTTAAGTGTTATAATGAAGTGAAATCCCCAATTCGATTCAGAAATTAGGGTTTACAAATCAGGAATAGCATAAGAGCAGAATAATGAAAAATTGGATCCCCTAAGCAGCACCCCTAGGGTCCTATTTATAGATACGGATTTGTGTCTTCTGCATCTGTCCTTTCTACATCATCGAAAGGGCATACCTTTGCGACTTTGTGCCAATCATGAGATTTGAAGCCTTCGACACTGTAGGAAGGTATGGAAGCGACACTAAGTTGTTGTTGATGATTTGAGCAGGTGCGAAAGAGTGTTCCAACATATAAAGAAGGTGTGAATCATATTACTTACGAAAGGGATGATGTGTACGGAAGTATAAGGAAAAACTTCAGCAGGTATGGAATTGATACATGCGGAAGGGACCAATTTATTCGGAAGGGGTGGTACTTGCCTTTCAATATGATAGTTTGTCTTGGTAGCTTAATGATTATGGAAGGTGATCCTTCGACCTCTTCGGAAGGCTGGGCTTCAGCCTTGATGGAAGGTAGAGATTCAACTTCTTCAAAAGATAACAATGTTAATGGAAGTATTCCATTTGACCTATGCAAAGGCGTCCACTTTGATATTTGCAAAAACTCCTTCGATCATGACAAAAGTGTCTTCTTAATGCTTAGGAGGCCCTTTTCAACCTTGTCGAAAGCCTTGTTTCCTCTTGGTGTATTCAAAGGTGCCATTTTAACACCTTCGAAAGCCCCATAACTCTCATGAAAGTTTTTTATGCTTCCAAAAACCATATTAACACATGCATAACCTCATCAATGCTTGCAGAAGCCATTCTAATGCCTTTGGAACCTCATTAATGCTTGCGGAAGCCATTCTAATGCCTTCGAAACCTCATCAATGCTTGTAGAAGCCATTTCGATTCTTTAGGAGGCTACTCCAATGCCTTCGGTAGCCATCTTTAAATACTATAGCTCCTTCTTTCATACTTTTACTCTTAAGAAAATTTTATGGATAACAACTACCGCTCTAGTCCTAGCAATTATAAAAGGAAATAGTGGGTTAACCGTTTATACAGATGCTTGTGGGGAACGAGTTTGTGCATTCCTAATGCAGGAAGGTAAGGTGATCGCTTATGCAAGTTGGTAGCTAAAGCTTCACAAGCGAAATTATGCAACACACGACTTGGAGCTACTAGTCGTTGTGTTTGCATTAAAAATATGGAGGCATTACTTACTGGGTGAAAAGTTTGATCTCTTCACGGATCAAAATTTTTTGAAATATCTTTTCACTCGGAAAGATTTAAACATGAGACAGCAACGTTGGTTAGAATTTCTCGCATCGTATGATGTAGATATTCTATATACACCCAGGAAAGCCAATGTAGTGGCCGATGCACTGAGTAGGAAGTATGCTGTTATTGCTTATCTAGAAATAACTCTAACTCTTCTAGAAAGAATAGCCAGTAAGAAAAGAGAAGATAGACAGCTTGTGAAGTTTATTAAGGCAGCTAAGAAGAAAGAAATTCAAGCTTTGAAGTAGATAATCATGGAGTATTATGGTTAAATGGATTAATTTGTGTTCCGGATGTTGGATATCTTAAGCAGGAGGTATTAAATAATTGCCACAAATCCAAACTTAACATTCATCTGGGAATTCACAAAATGTATAAAGACATGAAGCGCGCATTTTGGTGGAAAAGCACGAAGATGGACATATCCATTTATGTTAGCAAATGTGCCAATTATCAACAAGTCAAAAGCGACCAATGGAAGATTGCAGGGTTACTTCAACCTCTAGATATTCCAGCTTGGAAGTAGGATCAAATATCAACAGATTTCATTGATGGCTTACCTCGAATAAGGAAGAGAAATGAAGGTGTTTGGGTTATCATTGACCGATTAACCAAGAGTGCACACTTTATTCCATTAAATCCAACAAGGACCGCTGCAAGCCTTGGGAAGATATATATGAGGGAGATTATCCAATTGCATGGAGTTCCAAGCAGTATAGTAAGCGATCGGGATCCAATCTTTACTAATCAGCTCCGGGAAGTATTATAGACAGCTTTGAGAATGAAGCTGAGTATAAGCATTGCATATCATCCTCAGATTGATGGACAAACAGAAAGAGTCAACCGCGTTTCGAAAGATCTTCTAAGAGCATGTATTCTAGACTTTAGAGGCTCGTGGGAAAATTATCTACATTTGGTAGAGTTCTCCTATAACAATAGCCATCATGCCAGTATCGGCATCGCACCATATATGGTCGTCCACGCAAGCAACCGGCATGTTGGATAGAAACCGGAGATCGGTTAATACTTGGTCCAGACATGATAAGAAAAGCCTTAATGATTAGAAAGAAGTTAAAGGAAGCCCAAAGCAGGTAGAAGAGTTATGCAGATCAAAGGTGTAGAAATATGGAATTCTCAGTTGGAGATTCTGTCTTTTTAAAAGTTTCTTCGATGAGAAGAGTGGTAAGGTTTTGAAGGGCTGGAAAATTAACACCTCATATATTGGACCTTTTTCCATTCTTGAATGAATCGGATCACTAACATATCAGTACAATTGCCAGAAAGGTTGTGAGGAGTGCATAACATTTTTCACGTATCTCATTTGTGGAAACATGTGCATAACCCAGAACAAATCATAGAAACGGCTACTCAGGAAGACTTGAAGGTGGAACCAAATTTGGTAGTTATTAGATGGCCTGTTCGAATCATTGATCATGATGAGAAATGACTATGGAGGAAGGTGGTAAGGTAAGTCAAAGTTCAATGGAGAGGAGATGCTAAGGATTGCACTTGGGAAATGGAGGATGGAATGAGGAAGGCATATCCTGAGTTTAGGATTGATGTATAGACGGTATAGATTGTATCTTCGTAGTGTACTCACCACCTGTGGTGTAGTCACTTCTCAATACTATAGTATAATTTCATCGTATCGAATATATTTCGCTTTTAGCCATCTTCTTCTTGTCTTAAATTTAAAGGATGAAATTCTTTTAAGGGAGGAGAATGTAACGACCCAAGATTCGATCACACCAATATATAATATTTAATGGATTTTCATTATCCAAATATAAATTTTTATAACACAAATAATATTATGTAAGATTTTGAGACATATTTATACACAAAAATAGGAACTTTTGCTTATACAAGTAAAAGTGACAAAAGACAATTTTCAATAAAATTAAGCTTTAATGATTAAATAAATTATTTTAATTTTTAAATAAGGCCTTTTTATTATTAAATAACAATATACTAATTTATTTTCAAGTTTAGTTTACAAATATAAATAGTTTATCAAAAACGTAAAGATGTGACCAGAAATCAGATTTCGGATTCAAAACGGCTTAACGGTCAAAAGTTGTATTCAAATATCGCAATGTAGGAAGTCAAAACACTTTAAACATATTAATATACTTAGTGATACATATATATATAACATATATAAATAAATAATTACTTTAACAAATTTTAAAGTAAGAAAAGTAAGATATTTTGGTAAAAGTCAACAAAATCTCACCAAAACCTATGCTATTATTTTTCTTAAGCCAAGATTCCATCCAAATACATCCCTTAAGAGCAAAGGAAGTGAGCAAAGAGGACAAGAAGTGATGGGAGCACGTGGCGCTACCTTGGGCCATGCAAAATGATGTGATGGGGAGGGGCAAAAGTGTAAAAACAAAGCTTAATCCTTAAGTAATTCAAGGCTATAAATACCCAAGATTCCTTCTCATTTCTTCACACTTCATTCCATTCTTTTCTAAGCTTTCTCCTTTTTCTTCCTTAGAGTTTTAATGGCTTCTGTGCCTCTCTAAAAAATTCCAAAAGCATAATGAAGTTATGGCAAAATAATCAACAAAAATATACCACTTAAGCTCAAGTTCAAGTTAGTAATCTCCATTCATCTCACTACTCAAGGACGAGCCCATTAAGAGTCATCTCCACATCTTTTTTATCTCAACTTCAAGGATAGCGGAGCTATAGCGGGTTTCAATAAGTTTCGGGAAGTAGTAGCGAAGCTATAGTCAAATCTGTAGTAACAAAGTTAGATGAGAAAGCAAATTTTAGTGAGAAAACTCTACCTCTTCTCTGCTCTTATTTTCTATGATGTTATTACATACTTTTGTACTTGTTGTGTTGCTTGATATCATGTTTGGATATTATATGGATGTTGAATGATTGTGTGGTTGATATCATAACAAGTCATGATAAATTAAACGTCGAAAATTCACATAAGGAATCACTTTCTTATTTAAATTCAAAAGTGTATACGATTTGTTAACCTCTTTTAAAAACATGAGAAATGGTTTTAAATGACTAAAAAATGTTTTTAAAGTATTTAACATGATTTTGGGCAAAGATTTGAAAATAGTTAGAAAGCAACTAGAAATAGGCGCGTCATGTAACTGTAGTTCGTGATTTCGCATCGTAAATATTAAATCCATTTATACGATGGATTCAGAATCCTTTGAAATAAGAATTATTTGGACTCTTCCCACAATAGTTTTCAAATAAAATTCAAAACTTCATTTAATAGAATTTAAATTATGTTCAAGTCAATTTTTCCAAAGAATCGCACTTCGACGGTTAAAGTACCGAAGTAGTAAAATCTTTTAAAATGTTTGTTCTAAATTCTTAAAAATAGAGAATAAATTCCTAAAATTTATTTTAAAGAGTTTTAGAAAATAAATTTTGACTTAAAAAATGTAGAGAATATAATTTGAGCTTCAAGGCTCCAAAATTACGATTCCTCTACTATTTATCAACGAATTTTGGAAAATGAATTTTAAAACTTAGTTTTCTTTTCAAACTTTTTTTTGAAATGATTTTTTAATAATGAAAGGAGTATGCAAAATCGACTAGTTCATTTGTCTCATCCATGAGATCTAGAAAGGTAAAACAAGGTGTGTAGCTAAGGTTAGGGATGGAGAAATCAGTGCCCTAAACTTACCTGGCATGTGTTTTCTCTTTCTAGGCAAGGGGTGGAACTGATCGAAGGGAAAGTCAAGATGCAATAAAAGGATCCTATTTAAGTATTTCCAAAAGGAAAGATACCCTTTAGAAATAATTTCCAAGGAATAAAAGAAAATGATTTAAAAGAGGTTTAATAAATCTGTATATGCTAAAATGAATTTAGAGATATATACATCTCTAAAGATATTGCTAGATAAAAACATTGTTGACTAATCGCCTACACACTTAACATTTTTTCTCGATAATTGGATTCGAAGAGACCGGGATAGGATTTGGGTGATTCCTATCCGAAAACCACTTCGAACCAATTTATGTATTCGAAGTAAAACATGTTGAAGACAAAGATCGTTGAAGACTAAGATCTTCATGATGTAGGGCTACTTATAACTAGACCCTCGGGGAAATTTCCATATCATATATTATGGCGGCAGTTGTGCTCTATTATGAAAATATTCGATTTGCAAGGACTAATCACTACTGATCCTAGGGGTTATTCCCAAATAGGATATGGTAGGAGAAGTGGCTTCGATTTGTCCTGTTCCTAGACAATTTATATGGACAAATGTCTGACATTGCATTTTAAAATCACATTGATTGATCTCTATAAACGTATCATCTGTTTGGTGGTGGAGAAGGCAACTTCTCTTAGATTAGCACCCTTTCCTGAGACATACGTTTGTAGAAATCAATTGTGTGATTATGAAATGGCAATGTGGCATTCAAAGTGGAAAGGTAATGTTCTATGTGAAAGGTAATCGCTACCTCAGGCCTCGCACCCGGAAATTACTAAAACATGGTAGATGTGGCAAGGCTATGTAGTTCGCAACCATTAGGGTACGATCATCCCCTTCTAGGTATATTTCTACCCGCTATAACGTTCGGGTTTAAATTATTATGGTGTATGCTAAGAGGTGTCTTGGATAAGTCAGTAACGACCAGGGTGATGACATATTCGGTACTATCTAGTTAGAGGTAGACCGGTGTTGTGTTGGTAGAGGACCATCAGTTGGGCGTCAGTACATTCCTCTAGAGATGTACTGTTGGAAGGTGTTTCCTTACCTAGTCATTTGTTGAAAATCCATTCTACAATACGAGCTTGCGATTTTAGTTGTAGAGCCTAGTATGTTGGAATTTAATAATGGTAACAATTTCGGCTATTTGAATATATTTACTTGAAAAGTGTTTTAAAAGAATGTCAATAAAAATAATACCAAATTACTTTATGTAGCAAATGTTTCGGTTATCATAAGGGAAAAATCTCGTTCGTGTTTATGTTTGGCGTGGTCTTATGAGATATCTTTGATTTCAAAAGTATACGCTCTTTTAATTTTTTTCACACCAGTCTCATGACTGACCCTAAGTTTAATTTATTTTTCCTTAAACTCTGGGTGCCCTATTTTTCTGGGAAGCCAAGTACTCGGGATCATTTTAGGAGCATTTTGATGATACATTTTGGAAGGAGTTTTTGGAGCATAGAGCTGGAGCATCTTGTGTGGATATTTATCTATCTTTTTATTTTCCACTATGTCTAGTTTGTTTTTACCAGCAAATGTGGGGATGGGCAGTTATAACTATTCTTGGCTGGGTTAGTTCATACCATAACTCTGATGTACCCTTGTGAGAGAGGTTGTATATACTATCTATCTATATAGTTAAATGCAATGTGAGAATTTGCATTTCTAACTTCTACCTTTATTTTATTTTACCTCTGATAATCTACCTCCCCGACACTTAGAATTGCGGTATGTGAATACCGTGGATGTATTAGTGTCGATTTTCAATGGTCGAGGAGATGGTTCGTCACATCTTCTCTATTGCCTTGCTTTCTCTCATGCCCTACATTTGTGCTTCAAATGACTTTAAATTGCCAATTAACTCTTTAATTTTCAGAGTGTTAATGTCATTAGCCTCTTCAATCGCAAGAATCTTTTGATCCCATTCAGGAGTACATGAATTGAGGATTTTTCTAACTTGATCCTTTTTAGAAAAACTTTTATCCAATGAATTAATGAATGTACTATGTCTTGAAATCTACTATACATATCAGAAATAGACTCGTTCAGAATCATTTTAGTAATTGAAACTGATTAGTTAACATAGAATTTTGGTCTGTTTGACTTTATTAGTGCCCTCATGTGTAAATTATAGTGTTCTCCATATTTCATATGTAGACTTACAAATAGATACTCTATTCAATTCATTCCTATCTAATGAACAAAACAAAATATTCATGGCTTTAGAGTTACTTTTTCCAACTGCCTTTTGGTCAGCAGTCCACTGTGAAAAGTTAGTCTGGGGCTTAGTGTACTCATTCTATGTGATATCCCAAATGTCTAGATCAATTGACTGTAAATAGATTGTCATTCTACATGACCAATATGTGTAACTATCACCTTTAAAAAGTGGGGGTCTAATAGTAGATTGTCCTTCGATAGAGGAGCTACTAACAATTGAACTAACAGTATTACTAATAGTGTTGTTAGCCATTCAAACTTTTCAAAAATCATTATTATGAATACTATGAAAGCCAATGCTCCAGTACCAAATGTTAGTTTGTGGAAGATGGACCTTAAGGCTAATTTAACTCTAAAGGGGGGTGAACTTGTTTACTGATTTTTGTGAATCTTTTTAAATTCTTTTAAGATTATAATTAAACAGTGTAGAAACGGTAATCACATATGCAAATAGAGATAGATACAAATACAGTAAAAAGTAAAGAGTTGGAGAAATCACACTAGGAATTTTTATACTGGTTTGGGGTTACCCTACATCCAGCCATGTACTATTTCTTGTATAGATTTCTTTTCAAATATCAAAGTCAATACAATCTCGATATCAAGGCTATGAGACACACCCTCCATATTTTCCAAGCTCTAGATACACTCACTAGATTCGGACCGGACACCAACACAACCACTTGGATTCAAACAAGAAATCAAGCATGCCCACTTTATTCAAATGGAACAAAACACACCCACTTAGATTTCAGGGACACCAAGCATACCCAAGAGTATAAGGGTATGATTTGATAGAGTTTACAGACTCGGTTTCTTGATCTTGAGTACAAATGATCCATGTAACGACCAATATTTTTGGGTCTCTAAATTTGAATATTTGATTTGTTTAAATATTCGAATTTGAATTTAAATTATAATAAAATCTATGTTTCAAATTAAGAAATGATTTTTGATGATGTGTTTTTAATTTAATTTATAGGATTTTTCCATAATTTTTAATTTGAAAAATAATTCAATTTTCGTTTGATGCTTTTTACGGCAAACGGGTACTTTTGAAACTTAACATAATAAGTTAACTTGTCTATTTTATTATTGTTTTATGATCGTCTCACACTTTTGTACGCGATCGCATTTTTATTTTTGTCATTCGCGGCTCATACGCAAATGTGTTTTATGTAGCGGGGTACTGCAAAATACTACTTTTCTAAAAATATACATGCACGCACACAATCTTCAGCCTTATCTTTGCCGCGCACTTTCACCATACCACATCATTTCTTCCTTTGTCATTACTATTGACTTTTGTTTCCTTACCTAAAAAGTTATTGAATTTATTTGTTTATGTATGCACATTTGCACATTCACTGAAGAAAAAAAAGAACACACGCATAAACATATATTTGACCTTCACTTTTCTACAAACAAAATGAACACACAGCCACCCTATTTCATTTACATTACACTTTTCGAATAACTTTCCATACACAGAGATTTAGCCGAAGTGATGAACACGGAAATTATAGAGGATCGAATAGGCTACACTTTTCGTTCTCCTCGTACTTGAGATAGTGGAGTGGAGAGGGAGTTATAACGGAGAGAAGATTCGACCATGGAGCATGCGTGGAAACGTGTTCAGGCAGGAAAGAAGAGAAGTGTGCATTCTGCATTTTGACCCCTGTTAATGTGACCTATTGCACATAAATGAAGAAAGCAAGATGGAGTTACTATTAATAAAAGGGGACGTATGTGTTATCCGAGTTTTTAACCAAGCAGGATCCAAGAGGAGTCGGAACAACTTGATCAAATCAGGATAGCTCAATAACCAACCAAAAGGACCAGAACAAGAAGCCAAAGGGAGTCAAGCAAAAATAATGGAAAATGCACTACAGACATGGATCGCTAGCGATCCATGGCCTATGGATTGCTAGCGATCCATTGGATTAGAACAGGGGTCAATTGATTCTCTTGAATCATGATCCAACACATATTCTAGAAACAATGGCTAAGTTTGAGGAGATTTTGAGATAGCTCAATCAAGAGATAAGCATTTGTAAGGTCCAATCCGCAGAAGAGTACGACTGGTAAGCAAACCATCATCAAGACAAGGCAACGTGCTACTGGACTACACGAATAACGTCGACACAAGACGACAAAGACAATCCAGAAAGCAAAGTCCAATAATATTCTAAGTATATGGATCGCCAGTGATCCATATGCTATGGCTCGCCAGCGATCCATACTGTTTCATTGATTTGCAGCGACCTACATGGAACAAGATGGGAGAAAGATGCTAAGAGGTTGGCTTGCTTTCCAGCATACTTTATGGATCGCCAGCGATCCATAAGCTATGGATCGCTAGAGATCCATTAAATTGGCTCGGGTCGCAATGCTTTCTCTAGTGAACCTTTTCGTGACCATCTGCAAGCATTTAACGAACGGGCTTGGCCGAATAGCTCTCCTACCTCTATAAATACTCTCCTATCTGCAACATAAAGAGGATCCTCCGGACTGGTTGCTGAAACTCTGCTGGAAGCTTTCTTCACCTCCCTTACAACTGTCTTTAAAAGGGTTCACTGTGATTCTCCAGTTGACTACAAGATTGGAGACTCGGTCTAACTTAGGACATTCAAGAGCTTTGTAATCAAATACATCTTGTAACAGCAATCAGTCAATAATAAAAACTATAAAGTGGACATAGGCTTTTTTAACAGCCGAACCACTATAAATATCTTCTTGTCTTCTTTCTATTTCTTCTTTTTCGATATTTATTATCTATATTATTGCTCTGTAAGAACAGGGCTGGTGCTTTCACACTCAAACCAAGGTGTTGATCCATTTTTTGGGTTAACATTTTGGTGCTTTCACTGAGAACTCCAACTCAGGCTTAGATCGAGCTATCTACTTTGGATCAGATTGGTTCAGAAGTTAGATCCTTAATCTCTGCTTAGAAGAGATGATATAAACCGAGGTCGATTACAAGGTCAAGCTCCCATGGTATAGTGTGACCACTCCCAATTGACCAACTTCCAATCCCATCATGGAGCTCCCATCGTCGAATCACGAATGGTCGCCATCGAGAATCATTAAAAATCATCAAAATGGTTGTTGAAAAACTTACTTTAGGGTTGACTCGAAGTAAAACTTGGGTAATCGCCTATTTGACTTGAAGTAGATTCTGGAAGTCCTGACTCAAAGTCAAACTCGGGTAATCACCCATTTGACTCGAAGTTAACCTAGGAAATTCTGGCCCAAAATCAGACTCGGGTAAATCCAAGATTTTCTCCATGCAAACATGCAAATGGTTCCAAGCAACGTTTCTCACCAACCCAGCACTTCAAATTATGTAACTCCAAGCAAACCATGTGCTGACTCCAGGCAAATGAAAAATTTTCTCAGGTTGGACTCCAAGTATGACCAGCATACGGACGAAGCGGAGGCAAAGGATGCAGTCTACTGCAAGGCCCTGAGGAATCATTAAAGGATCGTTGAAAAAACAGATCCAACCATTAGTCTCCAAGAACCGATAAAACTGTGCTCCCGCGAGCTAAATCTCAAAAATTCCTTTTGAAGTCATTGAATCATCGCTTTAATACCATTAGATCGACGGACATCCGACCACAAAAACTCCTTTACAAAGTAAAGCGTCGTGAAGGTCTTTCAAGAACTAAAGCATCGTGAAAGCGAACCGATAGATCAGTGGTCATCTGATCCAAAAAACACTTCACGAACGTGAAGGTCTTTCACGAACTAAAGCATCGTGAAGGCGAACCGGTAGATCAACGGTCATCTGATCCAAAAAACCCTTCACGAACGTGAAGGTATTTCACGAACTAAAGCGTTGTGAAGGCAAACCGGTAGATCAACGGTCATCTGCTACAACAAACCCTTCATGAATGTGAAGGTCTTTCATGAACTAAAGCTTCGTGAAGGTGAACCGGTAGATCAGCGGTCATCTGATCCAGAAAACCCTTCACGAATGTGAAGGTCTTTGTAACATCCCCTATCTGGAGGCCCGAAGCTAACTACAAATGCCGCAGTCATCCATAGTATTTACTTCCGGTGACCAAATACGGTAATGTTAATAGTATTCATAATATCAGCATCACATGAATATGAAACAAAATCACAGATTTCAAAAACATCTTTTCACATTACATTTTAAAAACATGTTCCATATTCAAATTACATAATCTCATCGCTTTCCCAGGTTCATATAAAATAATTATTACATAAATACACCTAGAGCAACATATGAAGATGCCCCGTTGGTTGATCAGAGTCACTAAATAGTCATATCTGACTTAATACAAACACAATGGAAATACATCAAAATAAAACTCCAACTCCTAATTAGCTATCCGTAAGCCACCTACCCGTCTCCGGAAGCTTTATTCGTCATCTTACTAAAACTTGCGAGTCCTCAACCCTCAGCCTACTCAAATGAATTTTGAGCACCCGAGATTTTAAGGGGAAAAACATAAACTTCGAGTTAGACATAAAGCTTGGTATGAATAAGATTATACATCTCAGTATTTGATATTAAGTGAGACCACGTTGCTTAATGGAACGGGTTTCCCCTTACTAATATCCTTTAAAACATATCTTTTGCAAATCATAATCCTGCAACCAAAACTGGTTAAAACTGTAAAGCATTATTATGAAAACATACATATCAGGTAACAAATGGACTATCTGTCCGAACACTATAGTTTTTTGGCTAACTACTAACCTTTGGCTGACTCGGGCTTACCAGGCAATATAAACAAAATAATCTAACACCTGTTAGATACTCCTCTTCTGGACGGTCTATCCTTAACTATCTGTTAAATACTTCTCTTCTGGACGGTCTGTCCTTAGCTTAACATCTCCCAGGGTCACCTGATCCTAATGGTTTTGTAGGCTCACCAATAATCTATCTATATACAAACATATATTCCCTTCTGTGTGTAACCGTAATTTTAGTCTTATCTGTGACAAAGCCCTACACACTGGAATTTTGGACTAAATTAGCAGGGGCTAAGAGCTAATGTATAGGGCGCGACCCTATACCAGTTTCATCTGGTATTCTAATATCTAAGTCATTTTACTTAGGGATTCCTTCCCAAAATTTTCCTTGAAAACCTTTTCATCTAGAATTGATTTTGAAATCTTTTAAGCCAAACTTAAACAAGGAAAACACATATACTCTATGCTTTACTCAAAATCACCTTGCCTTGTTATTTATATACTTTACCCAAATCTTTGTTGATGAAAACCTTTAAACCTTCGAAATTACCTTTTTCAATCCCATTGAAAGTACCCCTTTGATTACCAAATAAACACTTTCCTTCGTCTAGGCCAAAAGGACAAAACCTTCCTTTTAAAACTATTTACATAAACCTTTCAAAACCATTGAAATGCCTTTTCCTTCGAAAGTTAAAAACCTTGGACATCCTATCTTTAAAAAGCTTTAAAATACCCTTTCAAAACCATTGGAAAACCATTCTTTTAAACCTTTCAAAACCATTGGAAACCCTTCCTTTAAACCTTTCGAAACCACTGGTTAAACCTTTCGAAACCATTGGGGAACCACCCCTTAGAAACCTTCCTTAAAAACCTTTCGAAAGCATCAAAACCTTCAACCTTTCGAAAGCATTTGGGTTCAATTTTAAAACATGTGGAAACACCTTTTGAAACCATTCAAAACCTTATCGTTATAAACCTTTAGGTTAATCTTTTAAAAATCTCTAAGGGTCACAACAACAGGGTCGAAAGCAACTCTTTCGAAAGCTAAAAACAAAGCAAAAAAGTGATGGTGTCGAAACAATCCTTCCGAAAGCATTAAAGAAGCGGTAGGGTTTTTATAAAACAAAGTATACCCTTTCAAAGGCATTGCTTCGAAAGGTAAGAAGCGGAGGCTAAGGCTTCGACCCAGTCGAAAGCCTATACTTAAAAATAAAGGTGTAACCCCTTTAAAACCATTCTTTTTAAAACATTGACCTAGTCGAAAGCCAACCAGGTCGAAAACAATTTACTCAAACAAAGGTGCAACCATTTCTTTATAACCTTTTAACTATGTCGAAATCTTTACAGTCGAAAAGCAAAGTAGGCGCATTTTTTAGTTTAAAACAGAGTAGCGCTTCGACCTCTTCAGAACTCCTAGTTTCAACCTCATACCTTCCGCCTTCTTTCCAATTCGTTGTGCACCAAGTCTTTGATGCCATGTGCATTGGTTTCATTAGTGAAGGAGGAGGAGGAACTAAGTCGAATGCCATCTAAGTCGGAAGCAGGGTAACGAAAGTGGCGAAGAGTACGTTTTGCATGAAAAACTAATTTTTAACCTTTTAAGTAATCTTTTTAACTAACCTCTCTTGTTTGTCAAGATCTTATTAATTGCTAATTTTTCTTTTCTAAAATCACTGCCATAATTTCAAAAATAACAATTAAATTTATTTACAAAGTACCCCTTCTTCTTTTATAAATATATAAAACATTTAAGTCTCATACCTTAAATAATTTTATATATTCATCAAAACATTTTGGAAAATTCTACAAAAATTCTAGAAAATCCTTTCTAATATGTTTTCTGACATATATAAATTTCAGACCCAAATTATTTATAACCCAATAAATCATTTTCCTCACTATAAGAATAATATAAAATCCACATTGATTTAGAAAGTTATAAAAATTGAAACCCATCTCTAAAATATCATTTTTGATCTATATCAAAAGTCGTAAGGCATTTGGGTGCCATTTAATAGGGTTTTCACATCAAAACATATCATAAAATCTATATGAACAAGCATATATCATCAACAAGCATACATAAACATTTAATCATTTAAAACGTGGCATAATCATGCAAAATAAGTTCAGATTAACCTTAAAACCGAAAACCATAACAAAATGAGATGTCGTCATTATTCACCTTGGCTTAGTGATGTAGAATGTGAGATTTGATCTTGATTAATTGGATTGATTCTTGTCTTGAATCCTAGCTTTATCTTATCTTGAGATTGATAATGGTGGCCGGCCTTAAACTTAAAATTTTTGCTTGAGAAAATATGAAATGAACGTGTGTTTCGGGTTTCCTAAGGGTTTAGGGTATAAGTTTACTAATTTTCCTATTTTGCCCTCCCATATTTCCTAACACTTTAATTCTTTTGTTCATTGTTTGCTCATCAACATGGCATGGCTACCCCTTAATTAAATCTCAAATCTCAATCCATTAATCAATCCACATTCTTTAATTTAATCTAATTTAATTAATTAAATTTCTTGTTAACTCTTTTCGTTTGCCCATCTGTCTAAGGATGGTAAGCGGTACTCATCTTCAGATTGGTTCCTAAACTCTCCTATAGACTCTTCCAGAATTCACTAGTGAATATGGAATCTCTATCATTAACAATAGTACTAGGAATTCTGTGCGGTCTAACCACATTCTTCATAAATAACTTAGCCAATACAGGTGCCATCCTATTTGACCTAACGAGAATGAAATGAGCACTCTTGGTCAATCTGTCCACTATGACCCATATACTTTCATTTTCTTTATTAGACTCGGCAACCCGTCTATGAAATCCATTGAAATAGAATCCCACTTCTATACCGGAATATCCAATGGCTGAAGCAACCCACTTTGCTTCTAATGCTCGGCTTTCACCTGCTGACAGTTCAAACACTGTTTCACACATAAGCCTACATCGCTCTTTATTCCTTCCCAAAAGAAACTATCTTCATATCATAATACATCTTTGTTACTCCTGGATAAATAGTGAACTTCGAACGATGGCATTCCTCCAAAACTTCCTTTCTTATGTCTCCCACATCTGGGACACATAAGCTACCCTTCTTTCTCAACTACCCACTTTGGTCAAGACTGAAATCTTTTAAGTCATCGCTCTCTGTTCCATCTCCTAACTTCATGATCCTTTCAGCTAACACTAGATCCTCTTCCAGTTTAGAAGCAATCTTATCAATCAATACCAATCAGACATCTAAACAAGATAACATAGCAGATTACCCTCTAGACCTAACATCGGATCTCCATTGCACTCTGCAAGTCGATAACGCTTCCAAGTCTTTCCATTTCACTATCATAGCCAACACTGCATTCTGATGCTTCCTACTAAACGGGTTTGCAACCGTGTTGCCTTTCCCCGATGTGTACTTAATTCCAAAATCATAAGCAGCAATAAACTCTAACTACCTATGTTGTCTCTGTGAGGAATGCGGATTACGGATCTTAAGGCTAGGAATAACCCTAGAGGGGGGTGAATAGTGTTTTTAAGAAATTACTAAATCTTTTTGAGTTTATGTTAATTTGAACACAAATGTATGCAATATTCAGACACAGATATAATCACAGAAACAAACACAGATGCAAAAATAAAGTAAATGCAGTAAAGGAAAGAACACACCGGATTTTATACTGGTTCGGGGTTACCCTACATCCAGTCCCGCACAATCAAGTATGGATTTCCTTTCAAAAGCAATTCAACAATTACAACCCTCGGTTTCAAGGCTACGAGGTACACCCTCCAGAATCACAATCCTCTGGGTAGAGATACTTGATTTTCGGGGCAACAAGTTCACCCAATTGATTTCCAAGGCTACAATCACACCTTTTCTCGCTTGATTGATTTCCAAGGCTACAATCACACCTTTTCTCGCTAGATAGATTACAAAGAAGCCTATAACTCTGAATAGCACTTAGATCTTGTTGAGATAGTGATAGTGAATCAAACCAGAGATAATCTAGTTAGATTCAATGTCGATTTCGGTAGAGTAATGATAGGATTTTGATTAAGAAAATGTGGAAGAAGAAGAGAAGTGAAAAACCAGAAAAACTAATTAAAAATTCGTTGAAACTAACCCCTATTTATAGAAGAACAACAGTCATGTCCATTCGTGAAGAGTTATGGCGAATAGACACTTATTTTGAAATTTAAATTTTGAACTCAACTATCACCATGTCGACATGGTCACCATAGGCATGTCGACATCCCAAAGCAATTTTTTAAGATTTGATTTTCTTTGAAAATAACCTTTATCTTATATTAAAACTATTTTAAACTTTATAAATATACTTGACTATAGATAAAATACATAGATGAATATAAAGAATAATATATATAATATTTTACTATATTTTATATTTAAATCAAAGTATAAATATATTATAATTAAAAGATAGTTTAAAATAACTGAAGTTTAAAAACAAGAATATTTAAGGCTAAAACATCTTTTTGAAAATCATTTGAAAAGATAATTTTTAAGGCTAAAACATTTTGAAAAACAATTTTGAAAATCATTCTGAGGTAGTTTTGAAAATCATTTTGAAGTAGTTTTGCAATCTTCTTCCTGTAGAATATCTCATCATGACAGGACTCGAGAACTTGTACAAAACCAGGATGTTCGTGGGTTTGTAAGCCACTTGTCGTAGGTTTGTAAGCTACTTGTCGTGGGTTTGTAAGCCACTAAAAAGGTAGAAATGGGTTCCATCCCAAAAGAAAAATGGAGTGAAGATTTCAGTGCTATTGTGAAGTTTTAACATAATCCTAGACTCAATACTTATCTTGTAATCTTGAACTCTTGATTATCTTGATATTCTTGATACTCATGAGTCTTCAATCTTGATATCTTGAATCTCTATACTGTACAGTCTTCATTCTTGGTACCTGCATGGTTAAATCCTGCATATACATATATATCTAAACTATAATGTTAGTATTTATATTTTATAATCTTATTCTAAGGTTGTTGTCATCAAAACCATCAACTCATGGACTAACAATCTCCCCCTTTTTGATGATGACAACCTTTGTTTATAAAATATTACTTCTATCCTATTCACTCCCCCTAAATCTAATAACTACCCCTTAATTTATGCCTAACTCTCCTATTTTATATTTCTCCCCCTTTGTCATCAACAAAAACAATCTAACTACAAACTATATAACTCCCCCTCATTCTTGTACTCAAGTACCTGCATTAATAAACTATATAATAGAGTATATATAAGAAATAACTATACTTATAGACATGATATTCAACCAACGATTATAAATATATTAATGTATATTTTATACAACCATCAAACCACACCAATGTATAAATCAAGTCAATCAAAACAACCAATTTCAATCAAAAACAATCAATTCAAACAGAGTAATAAAGCAAACAAATTAAATGTTACGGGGAACTTCCACCCATCCTTCTTCTCCGAAAATAGGGTCTGCTTTGATGGCATCCCAATTTTCATTGTCATTTGTGAGAGAGACAGGAGGATGTGCTTCGTTATCATCCTTGTGCAGGGAAGAAATCATCCATCGAATTGCATCGAAATGCCTTTCTTGCTCCTTGATCATCTGCATTTGACTCAACTCTAAGTGTCGCTGGTTACGAAGAATGAACGAGAGAATGTTCTTGAACGAATTAAGAGTCTCTTCAAGATTCTCGGTTAAATTGTGAATAGGATTTTCCATTTTTGAATTTGTGAAGAGAATAAGAGATAAAGGAGATAGAAAATAATATTGAGTGAAAAATTATGGAAGAAATAGGTATTTATAGGTGTAGGAACTCGTTTGAAATGAATAGACATATGGTAGTTATTCAAATTTGAAATGAAATGTCATTTCTGACTAGTACATGTCGACATGGTCAGGGGGGGATGTCGACATACTATAGTGAAATTTGATGGTAATTTTGATTTTGTGAATAATTTTATATATATATATATATATATATATTTATATAATATACTAACATTTATTCAGGAGATAAGATAAGCTAGATAATAGAAAGGAAATTCAATTTCATTGCATAATAGGATAATACAATGATTAAACATAAAGAACTACATAAACACTCAAATTAAAACAAACTTAAACTAATTTGATATGATATAAAGATATAGAACTTAGTTAGAGGATGATGAAAACGAAGATAATCCAAGTTTCTTGCTGACTTTAGAGAAAAATTTGTTCATCTTGGATGACATTTTGTCCAATTTCTTACTAACGATTCTTTTAAGAACCCATTGATTTTCAACAATAACCTTTTGGTTTTTGAGAAGGGTTTTGTTGGAAGGATTGGAGGGATATTCAATACTTTCTAGGGATGTTTTACCTTCTTCTTCTTCCTCTATTTCCATTTCATCCCTTTCTTCTTCTTCTTCCTCTTTCATTTCTTCATGAGCCAAACGCTCTTCCTTTTCGGCAAGAGTCTCATAAGGTTGAAAAACATATGGGATTTTCATGAGAGAAATGTTTGATATATTAAAAACTTTTCTTGAAATAAATTCTTCTCCTTTGAAATTTACTCCAAAATAGTTGAAAATCCAAGTAAGGTAAATTCCATGATATAAAGTGTTTTCTCCCATTTCAAAATTTTTAGGACGAAGTTCATCCAAAATAACTTGCGCCCAATTGATATCATAATTTTCGAAAATAGCAAAAAGTTCTTTGCATACTTTTGAAGTAGGATTGTTAAAATTTCCCGATCTTGGGGTCAAAGTATGTTGTAAGAGAAGATTGACAATTCTTGCTTTAGGACGAAAGTTTCGGTTTTTAAATTCAAAGTTTTCATCTCCTTCAAAAATATGATGAAATGTCTCACGATCATGTTCATTAATTTGAAAACTAGAAAGATCCATTCCCGTGCTTTTGCAATTGAGAATGGTACCCAAAAGATCACAATTTAAAACAATTCTAGTGCCTTTGACACTACTCCAAATTTCATTATCATTTCCTTCAAAAAAATCTCGATTGAGATTTGCATAGAAAATTTTAACAAGATTTGGGTAACAAACAAAATCGTTTTGAGAAGAATCAACAAGACTAAGAATTTGATTGTTTGCAAAAAGAGTATCAATTTCATAAGAAGCAAAATCTTGAAAAATAGCAAACTTTCCGGGATGGACTTTTCCATAGTTAGCATAATTGATGTATGCTTTTATTGCCTCCGGATTATTGAGGATTTGCTCTTTCAAGTTTCTGGAGAGTCTCATGGTGGAGGGGTTACTTGAAGAAGCCATTAAAGTAGAGAATAGAGAGCTTGGAGTTTTGAAGAGAGAGTTTGAATTTGAAAATGAAAGTGAAGAGTTGTGATAAAAGATAGTGACTAAATAGATTTCTGAAAGACATGTTCTCTTGTCAAAAGATGCCTTTTCAGAGTATTGAATGAAGTGAAAAGATGGAGGAAAATTCAACAATTTGAATTCAAATTTTGAATTTCAAAATTTGTACCCATGTCGACATCATGGTAGGGACCATGTCGACATGTGCCTGTGAATTTCTATGATTTATTTTTCCTAGTATTCTAATATATATATATATATACTTATTATTTTAATGTCTATATATGTATATATATATGTATCTGGAGTATTCTTATAGTATATTCCAGAAAAAAATTATTATATTAAAAATAATAAAAATAATAATAAAATTATAATAAAATTATAATAATAATAAAAAATAAAAAATAAATTTAAAATTCAATCAACACACCAATTCAAAATCAATCAAGCAATCAATCATCTAATTCTAAGCATGCAATTTCAATCAATTGTATTGTAAATGTGTACCTTTTTTTGAGTCTGTTTCCTTGAATTCGTTGAAGTCGTGAACTGCCGTGAAACACAAGTTTGAATTATCTGTCTTCTGATAATCATCGCTTGAGGACGAGTCTGAGTCATCTTGGATAGCAGTAAATGCATGCTTCTGTTTTTTTACTGAATCATTGTTTATAGGAGGATTCTGCCTTTCTGGATACGGACAGTCTCTTTTGATATGAACTGGTTCATCACAGTTGAAACATTTGACATTGTTTGGCACTGCATTCTGATTTCCAAAATTCTTATAGTTGTTTCTCTTGAGATTATTCATCTTTCTGTATTTCAGAAATTTTCGAAAATTCCTGGTCATAAATGCTATCTCTTTATCATTATCACTGTTTGAGTCTGATCCGTCGGTTAATGCATTGAATGCCATTGATTTCTTTTCAGATGCTTTGCTTTCTCTTCTCCCGATCATTTGAACTTCAAACGACATTAGATTTCCAATCAGTTCTTCTATCTTTAAAGTACTGATGTCATTTGCCTCTTCAATTGCAAGTGTCTTTTGATCCTATTTTGGAGTGAGAGAATTTAAAAATTTTCTAACTTGGTCTTCTTCTGAAAATTCCTTTCCCAAGGATATTAAAGAATGCACAATATCTTGAAATCGACTATACATATCTAAAATAGACTCATTAGTATTCATTTTAAATAACTGAAACTGATTTGTGAGCATGGAAATTTTGGTCTGTTTAACTTTGCTTATTCCTTCGTGAGTCACTTGCAAAGTTTTCCAGATTTCATATGTAGACTTACAAACTGACACTCTATTAAATTCATTTCTTTCAAGTGAACAAAACAGAATATTCATTTCTTTAGAATTATTTTATGCAACAGTCTTTTGCTCAGTAGTCCACTGTGCAAAATTAGTTGTGGGTTCAGAATATTCAGTTTGTGTAATATTCCAAGTATCTAATCCTATAGATTGTAAATATATTTTCATCCTACATGCCCAATATGCATAGTTACTGCCATTAAAAAGTGGTGGTATGGCAGTAGACTGACCTTCTACAAATGAACTAGTGACAGGGATACTAGTGTTAATAACATTACCAGTGTTGGTAGCCATTTTGAAAATTTTTCAAAAATCAGATTATGAAACTTTTGAAAACCTCGCTCTGATACCAAATGTGAGGAATGCGGATTACGGATCTTAAGGTTAGGAATAACACTAGGGTGAATAGTGTTTTTAAGAAATTACTAAATCTTTTTGAGTTTATGTTAATTTGAACACAAATGTATGCAATATTCAGACACAGATATAATCACAGAAACAAACACAGATGCAAAAATAAAGTAAATGCAGTAAAGGAAAGAACACTCCGGATTTTATACTGGTTCGGGGTTACCCTACATCCAATCCTGCACAATCAAGTATGGATTTCCTTTCAAAAGCAATTCAACAATTACAACCCTCGGTTTCAAGGCTACGAGGTACACCCTCCAGAATCACAATCCTCTGGGTAGAGATACTTGATTTCCGGGGCAACAAGTTCACCCAATTGATTTCCAAGGCTACAATCACACCTTTTCTCGCTAGATAGATTACAAAGAAGCCTATAACTCTGAATAGCACTTAGATCTTGTTGAGATAGTGATAGTGAATCAAACCAGAGATAATCTAGTTAGATTCAATGTCGATTTCGGTAGAGTAATGATAGGATTTTGATTAAGAAAATGTGGAAGAAGAAGAGAAGTGAAAAACTAGAAAAACTGATTAAAAATTCGCTGAAACTAACCCCTATTTATAGAAGAACAATAGTCATGTCCATTCGTGAAGAGTTATGGCGAATAGACACTTCTTTTGAAATTTAAATTTTGAACTCAACTGTCACCATGTCGACATGGTCACCATAGGCATGTCGACATCCCAAAGCAATTTTTGAAGATCTGATTTTCTTTGAAAATAACCTTTATCTTATATAAAACTATTTTAAACTTTATAAATATACTTGACTATAGATAAAATACATAGATGAATATAAAGAATAATATATATAATATTTTACTATAATTTTATATTTAAATCAATGTATAAATATATTATAATTAAAAGATAGTTTAAAATAACCGAAGTTTAAAAACAAGAATATTTAAGGCTAAAACATCTTTTTGAAAATCATTTGAAAAGATAATTTTTAAGGCTAAAAAATTTTGAAAAACAATTTTGAAAATCATTCTGAGGTAGTTTTGAAAATCATTTTGAAGTAGTTTTGCAAGCTTCTTCCTGCAGAATATCTCTTCATGACAGGACTCGAGAACTTGTACAAAACCAGGATGTTCGTGGGTTTGTAAGCCACTTGTCGTAGGTTTGTAAGCTACTTGTCGTGGGTTTGTAAGCCACTAAAAAGGTAGAAATGGGTTCCATCCCAAAAGAAAAATGGAGTGAAGATTTTAGTGCTATTGTGAAGTTTTAACATAATCCTAGACTCAATACTTATCTTGTAATCTTGAACTCTTGATTATCTTGATATTCTTGATACTCATGAGTCTTCAATCTTGATATCTTGAATCTCTATACTGTACAGTCTTCATTCTTGGTACCTGCATGGTTAAATCCTGCATATACATATATATCTAAACTATAATGTTAGTATTTATATTTTATAATCTTATTCTAAGGTTGTTGTCATCAAAACCATCAACTCATGGACTAACAGTCTCATGTTCAGCTCCTTCTGAGAGAACAAGTATTTCAATGACTTATGATCCATATAAAGCTCAAATCTCTCTCCCAAAAGGTAATGTCTCCACACCTTTAAAGCAAAAATAACTGCAGCTAACTCCAAGTCATTAGTCGGGTATCTAACCTCATGCAGTCTAAGCTATCTAGAAGCATAAGCAATAACTTTACCTCTCTGCATCAACACAGCTCGTAATCTAGTTCCACACGCATCTGTATAAACTGTCAAATCTTGATTCCCCTCTGGAACAACTAATATAGGTGCATGGATCAATAAGAGTTTCAAGCTCTGGAATGCTTCCTCACACTTATTGATCCACACAAACTTCACATCTTTTCACGTTAGTTTGATCATCGATGTTGCTATTCACGAAAAATCCTTTATGAACCTCCGATAATGTCCAGCCAATCCAAGAAAACTTCTTATCTCAGTCATTGTTTCTAGCCTCTTCCAACTATTCACTGCTTCAATCTTAGTTGGATCTACTGCCAATCCTCTTTCTGAAACTACATGACCAAGAAACTTCACCTCCTTCTTCCAGAAATTACACTTCAAAAACTTCGCCTTCGGCTGATGTTCTCTCAAAATCTCAAGCACTACTCTAAGATGAACTTCATGCTCTCTCTCATCCTTAGATTATTTCAAAATATCATCTATGAACACCAACATGAATCTATCCAAGTGCTCTCTGAAAATTCGGTTCATCAAATCCACAAAGAATGACGGCACATTAGTTAGTCCGAATGGCATAACTAACCATTCGTACGATCCATATCGAGTCCTAAACACCGTCAAAGGTATACTATCTTCTGCTACTCTAAACTGATAGGAACTTGTCGCCAAATCCAACTGAGAGAATATCTTGGCTCCACTCAACTAATCGAACAAATCATCAATTCTAGGCAATGGATGTCGATTCTTTATCGTCTTCTCATTCAGCTTACGATAATCGATACATAACCTTAACAATCCGTCCACCTTCTTGGCAAACACTACGACTGCTCCACAAGGTGAACTACTAGGTCTAATAAATTCTTCCCATCCAAATCCACTAACTGCACCTTCACCTCCCTCATCTATGTAGGTGTCATCCTACTTGGTGGTCTTCTAACTGGTTCTGCTCTAGGCACCAAATCTATTCGAAACTCAATGGCTCGTTTCAATGGCAATCCTACTACCGGCTCGAAGATATCCGCGAATTCTCTAACTACGAAAACTCGATTCAACTTGTCTTCTAACTCCATAACACCCAACAAAGCATTTACCTCACAACCAGGGTTTTCTACGGTATAAACTATTCGATCACTATAGTCAGGGTGTCTAAGTGATATTTTCCTATCGTTGCAAAATATCCTTGTGTACTTACTGTAGAATACAATAGCCTATGATTTTTTTGATGATAATAAACAAATATATATTCGTTTAAATGTATTTGTTGTTGTACTAGTTTATTTTTCATATAATTAAATAAATATTTGTTGAATAAAATAAATAACAGAATTCATATTTAAACAAATATTTTATTCAAACATATATTTTATTACAAATTCAAATAGTACAAATTTGAGCTCTCACTATATTTACACATTTTCAATTACAATACAATTTCAATTACAATACAATTTTCAATTTACAATTTTTACCTCACTACAAATTCACTCTCACTCGTATTTGATCTTCAAGTCTGTTCCAGCCTGTATCCAACATCTGAACTATCTGCAAAATAAACACTGACGCAGTAAAATTGAAAAAGAAAATATTTTGCAGTACTCAATAAAGCGTGTGTTTTAAATATACATGAAATAGAGGAATCTACATAAGACCAGAACAACGCACATTGGAGCATGCAAGCAGTTCAACATGCAACAAGACTTTAAAAACAAGGCAAAAGAAATTATTAGTGCACAAACAAGACTTCAACATGAAACCAAACTACAAGAAGAAGTGCACAAACAAACAAAATTGAATACAACAAAACAACAACAAGTTATAATGCAACAATAGAGGATAATTCAGGTATAAAAACCAAAGTACAGGGATGATAATGTGATGAAGTACACAAACAAACCATGGAACAAAATGCAAAGCAGTACAACATGCATTCAGACTTAATTCCAACTGGACATGAAGCAACTGGACATTTAACTCGAAGCAGACCAGCATACATATATACATGTATGCACACATGTATACATACATGTATATATATGCAATAACAAACCAGATTTAAATATGCAACAGAGGTGACAACAGAGCTACATAAATGTATATACATATGCAACAGAAAATACAGAATTAGAAAATCAAGCCGTGGATAATTATCAGCTGCAAGTTGAATAAAGTCATCGTTGAACAAAATTAGAAGTCATAAGGAAATGATGAACAAGTCAACTTCATCAAGTCTATCTCAAATTCAAATGCCAACAAGTCAGCGAACGATGCCAAAGTCGTAGGAGAAATAAACGGGGCAAAATTCAAATTCATGGAGTAACACGTATGAAATGAACAAGTCAAAAATCATCACATCGTTCAAGCAAAAATCGATGGTCGAGAAAAGAAATATGACAAATTCAAATTCAAATATACGAAACGATTTTATTAGGTTTCGTTCCCTATAAATTGAACCTAGTTTCATCATCGGCAAGTATGAGTTCGAAAGAAAATTAAGTCGAGCATAATCACAAATCAAAAGGGGGAAAATCGCATACCAGTATTATTGATTCGGACTCGACAATTTGAAGCAACCATATGCAATCAAAGCCATGAGTTGATTGACGAAGCAAACTGAAGAAAAATCATCACTTCAATCGAACAATTTGAATCGGCAGCTTCAATTTGGAAGAAACCCTAATTTGTGAAGAGCAACAAAAGTCGGCCGCACAAATAAAAAGAGGAAGACTAACTTCATTTTAATTACATACTTGGGCCGGCTTCATTTGTTTTGATTGGGCTTCATTTTTTATATAGGGTTTTTTTGTTTAGTTTTGTTTTAGATTTATTTTTACTTTTAATTTTCTATTTTAAATTATGTAACTTTCTAGTTGTGTAACTAGGTACAAACTACGGGGCGTAGTTTGAGAATTCGCAACTTAGTGGCTGCATTGTGGTAGGGTTTTGAGCTTAGAGTTAGGTTAGTCAAGTTAGCGGATGTCACAAGTTTACGTGTGTTTGTAAGCATCTGACTACTTAATCTCTAGTAGAAACCTTGGGGGCAGCACGTAAGCAGGTTTTTGCCGAAGCTGGGTAAATCTGTGTGTGATCTCTATTGCATTACTTTCTGCTTTTATTTTTATTTCTGCATTAATTTTTAGTACACCCTATTCACCCCCGCCCCTTTAGGGTGAAAATGATCCTACAAGTGGTATCAGAGCTAGGAACAAAAACCATTTTTCTAGTTTAAAATTTTGATTTTTTTTAAATGACTTCTTTTAATGCTTTTGCTGAGGGTCAATCCTTAGCTAGACCACCCATGTTCAATGGTGAATATACATATTGGAAAAATAGAATGAATTTTTTTTGAAAACCATAGATGCATGGAATATTATTGAAACGGGATATAACACACCAACAATAATAGTAGATAATCAAGAAGTTGAAAAACCTATGGATCAATGGAGAAATCTTGAAAATAAACAACAAATTGCTAATGCTAAAGCTATGAATTCTATTATTTGTTCATTAGATCAAATTGAATTTAATCCTTTCTCACATTATTTAACTACGCAGGAAATCTGGCACATGCTTGAAGTGACTCATGAAGGAACCTCCCAAGTTAAAGAATCTCGCCTTGCCATGCTTAGTAGCGAGTACGAGAACTTCACAATGGAAAAGGATGGAAGTGTCAAAGAAATGTATGGACGACTTTCTAATCTTGTATACAAATCAAAATCTCTAGGAAGACCATACACAGAACTATAAATAGTCCGAAAGATCCTCAGAATTATTCCATGAAATTTTGAAGCAAAGGTGACTGACATTCAAGAATTAAAGGATCTGAAACAGGTTAAAGTTGAAGAACTCATCAGAAACCTCACCACTTATGAGCTAGAAATCAAATTTAAGGAAGAATGTGAAGGAGGAGATACACGAAAGAAATCAATAGGTCTCAAAGGAACAATGGAAAGTGATGATGATGATGATGATGAAGGAGAAGTTGAACTGGCACTGATAATAAAAAGATTTAAAAGGTGGAACTGCAAATATTGAAATCCTGCCCTAAATCAACAACTGAAGAACAGAATCTTCAAAGTTCTAGACAACTCAGAAGAGCAGGAGATCATTTATCACAAGAGTAATAAACCTGGTCATATCAAGCCAAATTATCCTCAAAATCAATTTAGCAAGGGAAAGAAATCGAAAAGGAGAAGTTTTGCAGCTACTTAGGATAAAAGTGATGAAGATGATAAAAGCACTGGCAGTGAGAGTGAAAGAGCAAATCAGTGTCTTTTAGGAGAATCAAGTGACAGCGATGATGACGAGCCAAGCGAGGTATCAAAACTTACTCACCCGCAATTACTTATATATTTTCATGAAGTAAATGGCTGTTTTGGAAGACCTAAGGAGAAGTACGCTAAAATTGAATCACAAAGAGATAGTTTGATGGAACTAAATAAGCAGCTTGATCAATTGGTTCAAAATTATAGAAATAAGAGCCCTAAGTGTGATAAGTGTCCATCATTTGAAGAGGAAATAAAAAAATCAGAAATTAAAATTAAATCACTTGAAAATGAAATTCTGATTTTGAAAGAAAGTGAAAATACTATGAGAGAAAATTCTATTAAAAAGTGCACGTTGTTATTATTTGAAAATGAATCTCTCAAGTCACAAGTCCAACAATTGTCTACAACTTTAGGAAAATTCTCCAAAGGAGAAAGATCGCTAAATATGCTATTAGGGAAACAAACTGTTAATCCTATTAGACAAGGACTGGGTATACTCAATCTGAAAGAGTTAGAAGTGAAACTGATCATGTCAATTCCAAGTGCACAATTTATGGAAAAATTGGACACAATCACAACAATTGCTGGTATAGACCCAAACACGTAAAAACCATACCAATTTGGGTTCCTAGAGGCAAGAATGTAAAATCTCTTAAAATTAAACAAATCTAGGTGCCAAAAGGAACAAACATAAACTGTTTTGGTTCTACACAAACTTATTATTCAAAATTTCTTATCACTAATAATCATGGACCTATAAAACAAATAGGTCACAAAACTCTTTTCTCGTGTAGGTGTGTTGGCAGGCTAAGGAACAGCAAGTGTGGTACCTGGATTCTGGCTTTTCGAGGCACATGACGGGCGACAAATCAAAGTTCCTTAGCTTAGAGAAATACAAAGATGGCAGAGTCACAATAGGCAACAATGATGTATTATAAGTTGAAAATCTGCAACATAATCTGATTTCAAATCAGCCAGTGATCAACTGGGAAAATTTAAAAAATCATCTTTTCATGCCAAGAACACTGTAGGTACTTCTAGAGTTCTTGAACTAGTTCATATGGATCTATATGGACCTAACGATATTGCAAGCTTAGGTGGTAAGAGATATTGTTTTGTATTGGTTGATGATTACTCTAAATACACGTGAGTATACTTCTTTATCTTAATGCTTCTAGAACAGACATTATGTTCTCTATTTGTTTATGTGCACGGTTTCAGTCAAATCCAAAGGAATCTCATTTAAAAGCTGTAAAAAGGATTACAAGGTATCTGTTGCACACCTCATGCTTTGGTCTATGGTATCCAACTAATGATAACTTTGAGTTAAAAGGGTATTCAGATGCAGATTATGCTGGTAGTCTAGTTAATAGAAAAAGTATTGGTGGAACATGTTTTTATGTTGGGACATTCATTAGTTGCATCGTATTTCCAAAGAAAATATCTGCATAAATTTCATTTCAACTGATTTTCAATTGGCAAACATTTTTACAAAACCCCTTCCAGAAAATAGTTTTTTTGTTGACATCGTCTCAGTTTAAGCATTTTAGAAATTTAATTTTATATTTTTTGATTTGATCTTAAATGCCTATGTTAACTAATCTGATTCCCTATTGAATATCGAAAAGATAAATAGTGACTGAAAAAAGTGATGAGTGTTGATATTGATCATACATTATGACTTGAGGCAGTATATGTAGTAAATTTTTTAAAAATTTAAACAAAATTTGTAATAACTTTGGTTGGTAAAAATTCCATGATCATCTCTATTCCTACCATATTTCTACGACTATCACTCATCAAAATCAAATATAGTATGTCAAAATGTGGTATTTATATAGGAAATTATTCATTTTTTTAAATTAATTAGCAATAAAATCATACAAAAGTACTAACTCTCATTTAAAAGTCCTCAAGGTTATGCATGTATGGAACACATATCAAAATTGGTTAAAATAGGCGAGTTGATTCTAACCCCATTTAAAAGTCCTCACGGTTATGCGTGGTTAGAAGATGCTTGAAATTCATTTTTTAATAAAAATTGGGAATACTACTAATCTCATTTAAAAGTCCTAATGATTATGCATGGTTCGTAAGTATTTAAATTCATATCATAAATATACCACAAATGGACACGACTATATGATTTCTATGTTGACATCACCACTATCACTCTAAAATGGAATATACGCCTAACAGAGTATTTATGATTTTTGTTTGAGTTTTTATTGAAATTTAATATTTATACTCGATTAGGTATTAATGTTGGATTAATGTCTCTCACTTTATCACTCTTATCTAACATTGTTACTCTTTTACTGATAACAAAAGTGGGAGAGAAAAGTTGAGTTTTTGGCAAATAAGTCATATCTTTTATTTTTGTCATATCTTTTATTTTTGCAAATTCTCATCTAGGCTCAGTGCATTTTATTTGCATATTTTCTTTTTATTTTCATGCATATGTGAAAGGGGAGCCTTGTTGGGGAGCATTCAAATAGGAGGAGCTAATAGAATTCATCAAAACCAAATACATTAATACAGTCAAAATCTTAATATATGTTTGTTATCATCAAAAGGGGGAGATTGTAGAATACAATAGCCTATGATTTTTGTTTGATGATAATAAACATATATATATTTGTTTATTGTATTTGTTGTTGTACTAGTTTATTTTTCACATAATTAAATAAATATTTGTTTAATAAAATAAATAACTCAAAATTCATATTTAAACAAATATTTTATTCAAACAAATATTTTATTACAAATTTGAGCTCTCACTACATTTACACATTTTCAATTACAATACAGTTTCAATTACAATACAATTTTCAATTTACAATTTTCACCTCATTATAAATTCACTCTCACTCGTATTTGATCTTCAACTCTGTTCCACCCTGTATCCAGCATCTAAACTATTTGCAAAATAAACACTGACGTGGTAAACTTAAAAAAAATTGCAGTGCTCAATAAAGTGTGTGTTTTGAAAATATTATTTGCCTCGGTTATTTGGGTTGTTCGTCGTCATTTTTGTTAATTCATATTACACGAACAACTTTTGACATGCACAGTGTATCACTGTACATGTCGCAAGGTCGTGCACACCGATATACACTTGCTTGTTAAAACTGCAGGGACAGGTGAGCACAAGGTCAAACCCGAGCCAAGGCTGGATTCAACTCAAGTGCAAATGCAAATAACAACAAAATAGCCTCAACATAAAATGTACACATGACAGCAAAATCATGAATGCGATCACTCAAGTAAACAGATCAGTGAAAGGCTAACAAGACATGGTCAGGGCTTGAACACAGACCAGATCAGACTAAGGCAACTCAATATGAAGTACACAGAACAACAAAACAAAACAGAAAATGAACCAAACATGGTCAAGAACATAGCCAAAACAATCACACACTCACTAAGACACATGTATGCATATATGCAAATATATACATACACATATATCAGATCAGAACCAAAGTGTACCAGACCAAATAGCATGTGGAACCAAACCCAGCGCAGACTCAAGTGAACAACACAATTGTAATCCAACATACAAATAGACTTGGGATCAGGTGAACAATGTAACTCAACAAGCCAGTGAAAGGAGACTACCAGACCACATACAAATGACTCTGAGTTCGAATGTCAGTTCACATGGATGTGCAGACTCAAAGCTACATGAAATAGAGGAATCTACATAAGACCATAACAATGCACATTGGAGCATGCAAGCAGTTCAACATGCAAAAAGACTTTAAAAACAAGGCAAAAGAAATTACTAGTGCACAAACAAGACTTCAACATGAAACAAAAATACAAGAAGAAGTGCACAAACAAACAGAGGTGAATACAATAAAAATACAGCAAGTTACAATGCAACAACAGAGGAGAATTCAAGCATAAAAACCAAAGTACAGGGATGATAACATGATGAAGTACACAAGCAAACCATGGACCAAAATGCAAAGCAGTACAACATGCATTCAGACTTAATTACAACTGGACATGAAGCAACTGGACATTTAACTCGAAGTAGACCAGCATACATATATACATGTATACACACATGTATACATATATATATATATATGCAATAACAAACCAGATTTAAATATGCAACAGAGGTGACAGCAGAGCTACATACATGTATATACATATGCAACAGAAAATACAGAATTAGAAAATCAAGCCGTGGATAATTATCAGCTGCAAGTTGAATAAAGTCACCGTTGAACAAAATCAGAAGTCATAAGGAAACGATGAACAAGTCAACTTCATCAAGTCTATCTCAAAGTCAAATGCCAACAAGTCAACGAATGATGCCAAAGTCGTAGGAGAAATAAACAGAGCAAAATTCAAATTCATGGAGTAAAACGTATGAAATGAACAAGTCAAAAATCATCACATTGTTCAAGCAAAAATCCATGGCCGAGAAAAGAAATTTGACAAATTCAAATTCAAATATACGAAACGATTTTATTGGGTTTCGTTCCATATAAATTGAACCCAGTTTCATCGTCGACAAGTATGAGTTCGAAAGAAAATTAAGTCGAGCATAATCACAAATCAAAAGGGGGAAAATTGCATACAAGTATTATTGATTCGAACTCGACAATTTGAAGCAACCGTATGCAATCAAAGCCACGAGTTGATTGACAAAGAAAAATAAAGAAAAATCATCACTTCAATCAAACAATTTGAATTGGCAGCTTTAATTTGGAAGAAACCCTAATTTGTGAAGAGCAACAAAAGTCGGACGCATAAATAAAAAGAGGAAGAATAACTTCATTTTAATTACATACTTGGGTCGGCTTCATTTGTTTTTATTGGGCTTCATTTTTTATATAGGGTTTTTTGTTTAGTTTTGTTTTAGTTTTATTTTCATTTGTAATTTTCTATTTTAAATTGTGTAACTTTCTAGTTGTGTAACTAGGTACAAACTACGAGGCGTAGTTTGAGAATTCGTAACTTAGTGGCTGAGTTGTGGCAGGGTTTTAAGCTTAAGTTAGGTTAGTCAAGTTAGCGGGTGTCACAAGTTTACGTGTATTTGTAAGCGTCTGGCTACTTAATCTCTAGTAGAAACCTTAGGGGCAACAGGTAGGCAGGTTTTTGCCGAAGTTGGGTAAATCAGTGTGTAATCTCTATTGCATTACTTTCTGCTTTTATTTTTATTTCTGCTTTTATTTTTATTTCTGCATTAATTTTTAGTACACCCTATTCACCCCCCCTATAGGGTGAAAACAATCCTACACTTACTTGACCAATCCATGCCCAATATAATTCCGAACCCTACAAAGTCAAATATATGCAAACTGCAAACAAAGGTGTAACCTAGCAAGTTAAACTCTAAGTGGTCACACTTCATCCCAAGTGTCGCATACCCTCCTATCGGATTTGCAACTCTTAAGGAAGTAACTAAATATGTGGGTTCTAGGTTAAGCTTATCTACCAAACATCGAGATATAAAAGAAAGTGATGCATCAGTATCAAAACAATGCTAATAGACATACCATGGATTTGAAGCGTACCTCCCAATACTGATTTCCTTTTCTCCTTGGTCGTTGGTCACGAAGTAGCTGGTTCCAATGCAAATACTTGGCCTTTATCTCCCTTAGATGGCACTTTGCACTAGTTCTTATAGTGCCCAACTTGATCACAGTTGAAACATCTAACCCCTTTCTTCTCAGCACCCTTCTTTCCTTTGCTGTCCGGCACTCGTGAGCATACTGGCCTTTCTTATCACACTTGTAACGGACAACTTCAGACATCCCCTTCTTTGCTGCTCCACCTTTCTGAGCACCCTTCTTATGAAAGAACTTCCTCTTATGGCCATGCCCAACCTGGAACTCCTTGGCCTTTTTCTTCTCTAGACAAGCAAGCATCTCCTCTTGTCTCAACGCCATCTCTTCAACCACATCACAAGGGTCTTTGATATGTGGTAATGTAGCCCTTGCCAGCTCAGACTTCAACCCACTGATGAATTTTTCATTTCTCTTTAGTACAGTATCAACAGTGACATATCCATATCTAGCCAACTCCTCGAATCTTCTAGCATACTCCAACACAGACATTTCTCCTTGCTCTATCTGAGCGAACTTTCTGAGCAAAGCAGACTGTGCCATCACCAACATGAACCTCTCTTGAAACCTTATCCTAAACTCAGCCCATGTCATCTCCTCTTCATTAACTCCAGCGGTCACACTATTCCACCAAAATAAAGCTGCTCCTAGAAGCTGTCTCGAAGCCAGCGTTCTCTTCTGCTCATCATTGAGCCCCATGTTTGTAAAGATCCTCTCGCAATGCAACAACCAGTTTTCCACTTCTATAGCATCCTCGGTTCCAATAAGTGGCATTCCTCCAAGCCTAGCAAAACTGTACTCAACATAGCATAATGATTGACCACCGTAGCTTCCTAAGCTTCTACTCCAGCATTTCCTCCAACCACATCGGCAACAATTCCATCTTGCATCATATTCACGAAAAACTGATACATAGCTCCCATATCCACTTGTGGGACTCCTGCACCAACATTTTCCGCTTGTGCCTGACCTTAGTTTCTTCTAGTATTTGGTTTGGCATTTCCATTTGTGGTGGTGCTTCCTCCAAGATTCACTCTTCTCGAATCTATATATGTATTCAAACCTTGTAAGATACAGAAGAATAGCCTAATAGAGATAGGAAACTAGAGATATAGCGTATAATTATATATAGCAAATACAAGTAAGTTACTATAGCATTATCCCATACCCCAATCTTAACTCTAATTCTTAAGGAATATGTTTTTTCAAAGAACATTTTAGTTAAAGTTTGTCATAAACTGCGCTCTGATACCAAGTTGTAATATCCCCTATCTGGAGACCCGAAGCTAAGTGCTACAAATGCTGCAGTCATCCATAGTATTAACTTCTAGTGACCAAAAACGATAATGTTAATGGTATTCATAATATCAGCACCACATGAATATGAAACAAAATCACAGGTTTTAAAAACATCTTTTCAAATTACATTTTTAAAACATGTTCCATATTAAAATTACATAATCCCATTGCTTCCTAGGTTCAGGTAAAATATTTATTACATATATATGCTAAGAGCAACATATGAAGATGCCTCCGTGGTTGATTAGAGTCACTAAATAGTCATATCTGACTTAATACAAACACAGTGGAAATACATCATAATAAAACTGCAACTCCTAATTAGCTATCCGTAAGCCACCTGCCCGTCTCCGGAAGCTTTATTCGTCATCATACTAAAACCTGCGAGTCCTCAACCCTCAGCCTACTCATATCAATTTTGAGCACCTGAGAGTTTAAGTGGAAAAGCATAAACTTCGAGTTAGACATAAAGTCTGGTATGAATAATACTATGCATCTCGGTATTTGATATTAAGTGAGACTACGCCGCTTAACGAAACGAGTTTCACCTCACTAATATCTTTTAAAACATTGTGAATCATAATCATGCAACCAAAATTGGTTAAAACTATAAAGCATTATTATGTAAACATACATATCAGGTAACAAATGGACTATCTATCCGAACACTATAGATTTGTTTGGCTAACTACTAACCTTTGGCTGACATGGACCTACCAGACAATATAAACAAAATAATCTAACACCTGTTAGATACTCCACTTCTGGACGGTACGTCCTTAACTATCTGTTAAATACTTCTTCTTTGGATGGTCTGTCCTTAACTTAACATCTCCCAGGGTCACTTGATCCTAATGGTTTTCCAGGCTCACCAATAATCTATCTGTATACAAACATATATTCCCTTCTGTGTGTAACAATAATTTTAGTCTTACTTGTGACAAAGCCCTACACACTGGAATTTTTGACTAAATTAGCTGGGGATAAGAGCTAATGTATAGGGCGCGACCCTGAACCAGTCTCATCTAGTATTATAATACTTGAGTCATTTTACTTAGGGATACCTTCCCAAAATTTTCTTTGAAAACCTTTTCATCTGAAATTGATTTAAAATCTATTAAACCAAACTTAAACAAGGAAAACACATATACTCTATGCTTTACACAAAATCACCTTGCCATGTTATATATATACTTTACCCAAATCTTTGTTGATGAAAACCTTTAAACCTTTGAAAGTACCCCTTTCATAACCAAATAAACCCTTTCCTTCATCTTGGCCGAAAGGCCAAAACCTTCCTTTCGAAACTATTTACATAAATTTTTCGAAACCATTGAAATACCTTTTCCTTCGAAAGTTAATAACCACGGACATCCTATTTTTAAAAACCTTTAACATAGCCTGTCAAAACCATTGGATAACCTTTCCTTTAAACCTTTCAAAACCATTGGAAACCCTTCCTTTAAACCTTTCGAAATCACTGGTTAAACCTTTCGAAACCATTAGGGAACCACCCCTTAGAAACCTTCCTTAAATACCTTTCGAAAGCATCAAAACCTTAAACCTTTCGAAAGCATTTGGGTTCAATTTTAAAACATGTGGAAACACCTTTCAAAACCATTTAAAACCTTTTCATTCGAAACCTTTGGGTTAATCTTTTAAAAAACTCTAAGAGTCATAACAACAGGTTCAAAAGCAACTCTTTCGAAAGCCAAAAACAAAGCAAAGAAGTGATAGTGTCGAAACCATCCTTTCGAAAGCATTAGAGAAGCGGCAGGGTTTATATAAAACAAAGTAAACCCTTTCAAAAGCATTGCTTCGAAAGGTAAGAATCGGCAGCTAAGGCTTCGACCCAGTCGAAAGCCTATACATAAAAACAAAGGCGCAACCCCTTTAAAACCATTCTTTTTAAACCATTGACCTAGTCGAAAGCCAACCAGGTCGAAAGCAGTTTACTCAAAACAAAGGTACAACCATTACTTTATAACCTTTTAACTATGTCGAATGCTTTACGGTCGAAAAGCAAAGTAGGTGCATTTTTTCGTTTAAAACAGAGTAGCGCTTCGACCTCCTTCGGAACGCCTGGTTTAGACCTCATACCTTCTGTCTTCTTTCCAATTCACTGCGCACCAAATCTTTGATGCCATGCGCATTTGTTTCGATAGTGATGGAGGCGAAGGAACTAAGTCGAAAGCCATCTAAGTCGGAAGTATAGTAACGAAAGTGGCGAAGAATACATTTTGCATGAAAAACTAATTTTTAACCTTTTTAAGTAATCTTTTTAACTAACTTGCCTTGTTTGTCAAAATCTTATTGGTTGCTAATTTTTCTATTCTAAAAGCACTGCCATAATTTCAGAAATAACAATTAAATTTATTTACAAAATACCCCTTCTCCTTTTATAAATATATAAAACATTTAAGTCCCATACCTAAAATAATATTATATATTCATTAAAACACTTTGGAAAATTCTACAAAAATTCCAGAAAATCCTTTCTAATATGTTTTCTAACATATATAAATTTCAAACCCAAATTATTTATAATTTAACCGTAAATTATTTATAAACCAATAAATCATTTTCTTTACTATAAAATTAATATAAAATCCACATTAATTTAGAAAGTTATAAAAATTGAAACCCATCTCTAAAATATCATTTTCAATCTATATCAAAAGTCGCAAGGCATTTGAATGTCATTAAATAAGGTTTTCACATCAAAACATATCATAAAATCTATATGAACAAGTATATATCATCAACAAGCATACATAAACATTAATCATTTAAAACATTTTATAATCATGCAAAATAAGTTCGGATTTACCTTAAACCGAAAACCATAAGAAAATGAGATGTAGTCATTATGCACCTTAGCTTTGTGATTTAGGATGTGAGATTTGATCTTGATTAGTTAATTTGATTCTTCTCTTGAATCCTAGCTTTATCTTCTCTTGAGATTGCTAGTGGTGGTCGGCCTTAAACTTAAAAATTTTGCTTGAGAAAATATGAAATGAACGTGTGTTTTGGGTTTCCTAAGGGTTTAGGGTATAAGTTTATTCATTTTCCTATTTTCCCTTCCTTATTTCCTAACACTTTAATTCTTTAGTTCATTGTTTACTCATTAACATGGCGCGGCTACCCCTTATTTAAATCTCAAATCTTAATACATTAATCATCACACACTATTTAATTTAATTTAACAAATTAAATTTCCTAAAGAATGTTACGAGAAATATGGGGTGTTACAATCTCACCTCCTTAAAGAATTTCGTCCTCGAAATTATGATAAAGTACACAACACATCAATCAAAAAGGTAAAACATACCATCAAACAAGTCAGGATAAGTGTCTCTATTCCTGCTCTCAGTCTCCCAAGTACAGTCTCTATCATCGTCACTCTACTGGACCTTCACTAATCTGATTACCTTGTTTCTGAACTTCTTCTCTTTTCTTTAAACTATCCGGATAGGCTTCCTAACTATAGTCAAGTCCGGTTCCACTACTAAATCCTCTACACAGTCAGTGCTATAGTAGTGTTTGGGTCCCTAACACACTTCCTCAGATGAGATACATGGAAAACATCGTGGACTCCTGCCAAACTACTCGGTAACTCTACTCTCTACGTGAGTTTCCCGATCCTCTCTACAATAGGAAATGGTCCTACGAATCTCGGTGCTAACTTCCCTATCTTTTTAAAACTGATATCACCTTTCATCGTCGATACTTTGACGAAAACACGATCTCCAACAGAGAACTCTAAATCTTTCAGTCCTCTATTTGCATAGCTCTTCTGCCTCGATTGAGCTTCCTTCATTCTCGCCCTTATCAGCTCAATCTTCTATGCAGCTTCTCTTACCAAATCGGGACCAAGGACTAATCTATCTCCAGTTTCTAACCAACATGTGGAAGATTTGCATGGTCTTCCCTACAAAGGTTCAAACGGTGTAATCCCTATACTAGTCTGATAACTATTGTTATACGAAAACTTGACTAGGTGTAGATGGTCTTCCCATGATCCCTCGAAGTCTAATACACAAGCTCTTAACAAGTCTTCCAAGTTCTTGTTAACTCTTTCCATTTGCCCATCTGTCTACGGATGGTAAGCGGTACTCATCTTGAGCTTGGTTCCTAAACTCTCATGTAGACTCTTCCAGAATTCGCTAGTGAATAAGGAATCTCTATCACTAACAATACTACTAGGAATTCCGTGCAGTCTAACCAAATTCTTCATAAATAACTTAGCCAATACAGGTGCCATCCTATTTGACTTAACGAGAATGAAATGGGAACTCTTGGTCAATCTGTCATCTATGACCCATATACTTTCATTTCCTCTATTAGATCTCGGTAACCCATCCATGAAATCCAGAAATAGAATCCCACTTCTATACCGGAATATCCAATGGCTGAAGCAACCCACTTGACTTCTGATGCTCGGCCTTCACCTGCTGACATTTCAAACACTGTTTCACACATAAGCCTATATCACTCTTCATTCCTTCCCAGAAGAAACCTTCTTCATATCCTAATACATCTTTGTTCCTCCTGGATAAAAAGTGAACTTCGAATGATGGCATTCCTCCAAAACTTCCTTTCTTATGTCTCCCACGTCTGGGACACATAATCTACCCTTCTTTCCCAACCACCCACTTTGGTCAAGACTAAAATCTTTTAAGTCATTGCTCTCCATTCCATCTCTTAACTTCCTGATCCTTTTAGCTAATACTGGATCCTCTTCTTGTTTAGAAGCAATCTTTTCAATTAATACCGGTCGGACTTCTAAACAAGATAACATAACAGATTACCCTCTAGACCCAACCTCGGATCTCCACTGCACTCTACAAGTCGACAACGCTTCAAAGTCTTTCCATTACGATATCAGAGCCAACACTGCATTCTAATGCTTCCTACAAAGCATGTATGCAACCTTGTTGCCTTTCCCCGATGTGTACTCAATTCCAAAATCATAAGCATCAATAAACTCTAACCACCTCTGTTGTCTCATGTTTAGCTCCTTCTGAGAGAACAAGTATTTCAACGACTTATGATCCGTATAAAGCTCAAACTACTCTCCCAAAAGGTAATGTCTCCACACCTTCAAAGCAAAAATAATTGTAGCTAACTCCAAGTCATGAATCGGGTATCTAACTTCATGCGGTCTAAGCTATCTAGAAGCATATGCAATCACTTTACCTCCCTCCATCAACACAGCTCGTAATCCAGTTCCACACGCATCTGTATAACTATCAAATCTTGTTTCCCCTTCGGACCAACTAATACAGGTGCATGGGCCAATAAGTGTTTCAAGCTATGGAATGCTTCCTCACAGTTATCGATCGACACAAACTTCACATCTTTTCACGTAAGATTGATCATCGACGCTGCTATCCGTGAAAAATCCTTTATGAACCACCGATAATATCCAACCAATCCAAGAAAACTTCTTATCTCAGTCACTATTTCTGGCCCCTTCCAACTATTCGTTGCTTCAATCTTAGTTGAATCTACTGCCAATCCTCTTTCTGAAACTACATGACTAAGAAACTTCACCTCCTTCTTCCAAAAATGACACTTCGAAAAGTTCGCCTTCAGCTGATGTTCTCTCAAAGTCTCAAGCACTACTCTAAGATGAACGTCATGCTCTCTCTCATCCTTAGAGTATATCAAAATATCATCTATGAACACCAACATGAATCTATCCAAGTGCTCTCTGAAATTTTGGTTCATCAAATCCACAAAGAATGCCGAAGCATTAGTTAGTCCGAATGGCATGACTAACCATTCGTATGATCTATATCGAGTCCTAAACGCCGTCAAAGTTATATTATCTTCTGCTACTCTAAGCTAATGGAAACCTGTCACCAAATCCAACTGAGAGAATAACTTGGCTCCAATCAACTGATCGAAGAAATCACCAATTCTAGGCAATGGATATCGATTCTTTATCATCTTCTCATTCAGCTTATGATAATCGATACATAACCTTAACGATCCATTCGTCTTCTTGGCAAACACTGTGCTTGCTCCCCAAGGTGAACTGCTAGGTCTGATAAATTTTTCCCTTCCAAATCCACCAACTGCACCTTCAGCTCCCTCATCTCTGTAGGTGTCATCCTACTTGGTTGTCTACAACTGGTTCTACTCCAAGCATCAAATCTATTCGAAACTCAATCGCTCATTTCGGTGGCAATCCTACTACCGACTCGAAGACGTCCGCAAATTCTCTAACCATGAAAACTCGATTCAACTCGTCTTCTAACTCCATAACGCCCAAAAAAGCATTCACCTCACAACCAGGGTTTTCTACGGTATAAACTATCTGATCACTATAGTCGGGTTGTCTAAGTGATATTTTCATTTTGTGGCAAAATATCCTAGCATCGTACTTACTTAACCAATCCATACCCAGTATAATCCCGAACCCTACAAAGTCAAATATATGCAAACTGCAAACAAAGGTGTAACCTAACATGTCAAACTCTAAGTGGTCACACTTCATCCCAAGTGTCGCATACCCTCCTATCGGATTTGCAACACTTAAGGAAGTAACTAAATATGTGGGTTCTAGGTTAAGCTTATCTACCTAACATCGAGATATAAAAGAATGCGATGCACCAGTATCAAACAAAATGCTAACAGACATACCATGGATCTGAAGCGTACCTCACAATATTGATTTCCCTTTCTCCTGGGTCGTTGCTCTCGAAGTAGCGGGTTCCAGTGCAAATACTTGGCCTTTATCTCCTTTAGCTGGCTCTTTGCACTAGTTCTTGTAGTGCCCAACTTGATCGCAGTTGAAACATCTAACTCCTTTCTTCTCAGCAGCCTTCTTTCCTTTGCATGTTCGGCACTCGTGAGCATAATGGCCTTTCTTATCACACTTGTAACAGACCACTTCAGACTTCCCCTTCTATGCTGCTCCACCGTTCTAAGCACCCTTCTTATGAAAGAACTTCCTCTTCTGGCCTTGCATAACCTGGACCTCCTTGGCCTTATTCTTCTCTAGACAAGCAAGCATCTCCTCCTGTCTCAACGCCATCTCTTCAACCACATCACAAGGGTCTTTGGTATGCAGTAATGTAGCCCTTACTGGCTCAGGCTTCAACCCCCTGATGAACTTCTAATTTCTCTTTAGCACAATATCAACAGTGGTATATCCCTATCTAGCCAACTCCTTGAATCTTCTAGCATACTCCAACATACACATTTCTTCTTGCTCTAAGTCAGCGAACTTTCTGAGCAAAGCAGACTACGCCATCACCGACATGAACCTCTCCTAAAACCTTCTCCTAAACTCAGCACATGTCATCTCCTCTTCACTAACTCCAGCGGTCAAACTATTCCACCAATATAAAGCTGCTCCTTGAAGCTGTCTCAAAGCTAGCCTTCTATTTTGCTCATCATTGAGCCCCATGTCTATAAAGATCCTCTCGCAATGCAACAACTGGTTTTCCACTTCTATAGCATCCTCGGTTCCAATAAATGGCTTTCCTCCAAGCCTAGCATAATCTCTACTCAACATAGCTAATGGTTGACTACCGGAGCATCCTGAACTCCTACTCCAGCATTTCCTCCATCCACACCCGCACCAATTCCAGCTTGCATTATATTTACGAAAAATTGATACATAGCTCCCATATCCACTTGTAGGACTCATGCACCAACATTTTCAACTTGTGCCTGACCTTGGTTTCTTCTAGTATTTGGTCTGGCATTTCCATTTGTAGGGGTGATTCCTCCAAGGTTCACTCTTCTCAAATCCATATCTGTATTCAAACTTTGTAAGATACAAAAGAATTGCCTAATAGAGATAGGAAACTAGAGATATAGCATATATATATATAGCAAATACAAGTACGTTACTATAGCGTTATCCCATAACCCAATCTTAACTCTAATTCCTAAGGAATATGTTTTTTCAAAAATCATTTTTAGATAAAAAATTTTCATAAACTGTGCTCGGATACCAAGTTGTAACATCCCCTATCTACAGGCCCGAAGCTAAGTGCTACAAATACAGCAGTCATCCATAGTGTTAACTACTGGTGAACAAATACAGTAATGTTAATGGTATCCATAATATCAGCATCACATGAATATGAAACAAAATCACAGATTTCAAAAACATCTTTTCATGTTACCTTTTTAAAACATGTTCCATATTCAAATTACATAATCCCATCGCTTTCCCAGGTTTAGGTAATAATTATTACATAAATACGCCAAGAGCAACATATGAAGATGCCCCCGTGGTTGATCAGAGTCACTAAATAGTCATATCTGACTTAATACAAACATAGCGGAAATACATCATGATAAAACTACAACTTCTAATTAGCTATGCGTAAGCCACTTGCCCGTCTCCGGAAGCTTTATTCGTCATCCTACTAAAACCTATGAGTCCTCAACCCTCAGCCTACTCAAATGAATTTTGAGCACCTGGGATTTTAAGGGGAAAAACATAAACTTCGAGTCCGACATAAATCCTGGTATGAATAATACTATACATCTTGGTATTTGATATTAAGTGAGACCACGCCACTTAACGGAACGGTTTTCACCTCATTAATATCCTTTAAAACATATCTTTTGCAAATCATAATCCTGCAACCAAAATTGGTTAAAACTGTAAAGCATTATTATGTAAACATACATATCTGGTAAGAAATGGACTATCTGTCCAAACACCATAGTTTTGTTTGGCTAACTACTAACCTTTGGCTGACTCGGATCTACCAGACAATATAAACAAAATAATCTAACACTTGTTAGATACTCCTCTTTTGGATGGTTTGTCCTTAACTATCTGTTAAATACCTCTCTTCTAGACAGTTTGTCCTTAACTTAACATCTCCCAGGGTCACTTGATCCTAATGGTTTTGCAGGCTCACCAATAACCTATCTGTATACAAACATATATTACCTTCAATGTGTAACCATAATTTTAGTCTTACCTGTGACAAAGCCATACACACTAGAATTTTGGACTAAATTAGCTGGGGCTAAGAGCTAATGTATAGGCCGTGACCGTATACCAGTCCCATCTGGTATTTTAATATCTGAGTCATTTTACTTAGGGATACCTTCCTAAAATATTTCTTGAAAACCATTTCATCTGAAATTGATATAAAATCTTTTAAACCAAACTTAGACAAGAAAAACACATATACTCTATGCTTTACTAAAAATCACCTTGCCATGTTATATATATACACTTTACCCAAATCTTTGTTGATGAAAAACCTTTAAACCTTTGAAAGTACCCCTTTCATAACCAAATAAACCCTTTCTTTCATCTAGGACGAAATCCCAAAACCTTCCCTTCGAAACCATGTACATAAACCTTTCGAAACCATTGAAATACCTTTTCCTTCGAAAGTTAATAACCATGGACATCCTATCTTTAAAAACCTTTAACATAGCCTATCGAAACCATTGGAAAACCTTTCCTTTAAACGTTTCAAAACTATTGGAAACCCTTCCTTTAAACCTTTCGAAACCACTGGTTAAACCTTTCGAAACCATTGGGGAACCACCCTTTAGAAACCTTCCTTAAAAACCTTTCGAAAGCATTTGGGTTCAATTTTAAAACATGTGGAAACACCTTTTGAAACCATTCAAAACCTTATCCTTCAAAACCTCTGGGTTAATCTTTTAAAAATCTCTAAGGGTCATAACAACAGGATCGAAAGCAACTCTTTCGAAAGCCAAAAACAAAGCAAAGAAGTGATGTGTTGAAAACATCCTTCCGAAAGCATTGGAGAAGTGGTAGTGTTTTTATAAAACAAAGTATAAACTTTCGAAGTCATTGTTTTGAAAGGTAAGAAGCGGCAGCTAAGGCTTCGACCCAGTCGGAATCCTATACTTAAAAACAAAGGCGCAACCCATTTAAAACCATTCTTTATAAACCATTGACCTAGTCGAAAGCCAACTAGGTCGAAAGCAGTTTACTCAAAATAAAGGTGCAACCATTTCTTTGTAACCTTTTAACTATGCTCAAAGCTATACAGTCGAAAAGCAAAGCAGGTGCATTTTTTCGTTTAAAATGAAGTAGCGCTTTGACCTCCTTTGGAACCCCTGGTTTCGACCTCATACCTTCCACCCTCTTTCCAATTCACTACGCACCAAGTCGTTGATGCACTGCACATTGGTTTCGTTAGTGATGGAGGTGAAGGAACTAAGTCAAAAGCCATCTAAGTTGGAAGCAGGGTACCGAAAGTGGTGAAGCATACATTTTGCATGAAAAACTGATTTTTAACTTTTTTTAGGTAATCTTTTTAACTAACCTGCCTTGTTTGTCAAAATTATTAGTTGCTAATTTTTCTTTCCTAAAAGCATTGCCATAACTTTAGAAATAAAATTTTAATTTATTTACAAAATACACCTTCTCCTTTTATAAATATATAAAACATTTAAGTCCCATACCTTAAATAATTTTATATATTCATCAAAACACTTTGGAAAATTATACAAAAATTCCAGAAAACCTTTTCTAATATGTTTTCTGACATATATAAATTTTAGACCCAAATTATTTATAATTTAACCATAAATTATTTATAACCCAATAAATCATTTTCCCTACTATAAAATTAATATATAATCCACATTAATTCAGAAAATTATAAAAATTGAAACTCATCTCTAAAATATTATTTCTGATCTATATCTAAATTTGCAAGGAATTTGGATGTTATTAAATAGGGTTTTCACATCAAAACATATCATAAAATCTATATGAACAAGCATATATCATCAACAAGCATACATAAACATTTAATCATTTAAAACTTGGCATAATCATGCAAAATAAGTTCAGATTAACCTTAAAACCGAAAACCATAAGAAAATGAGATGTAGTCATTATTCATCTTGACTTTGTGATTTAGGATGTGAGATTTATCTTGATTAATTGATTTGATTCTTCTCTTGAATCCTAGCTTTATCTTCTCCTGAGATTGCTTATGGTGGCCGACCTTAAACTTAAAATTTTTGCTTAAGAAAATATGAAATGAACGTGTGTTTTAGGTTTCCTAAGGGTTTAGGGTATAAGTTTACTCATTTTCCCATTTTTCCATCCCTTATTTCCTAACACTTTAATTCTTTAGTTCATTGTTTGCTCATTAACACGGCATGGCTACCCCATAATTAAATCTCAAATCTCAATCCATTAATCAACCCGCATTATTTAATTTAATTTAACAAATTAAATTTCCTAAATAATGTTACTAAAAATATGGGCGTTATAATCTCACCTCCTTAAAGAATTTCATCCTCGAAATTACGATAAGGTACATAACACATCAATCAAAAAGGTAAAAGATACCATTAAACAAGTCAGGATAAGTGTCTCTAATCCTGCTCTCAGTCTCCCGAGTATTGTCTCTGTCATCGTCACTCCATTGGACCTTCACTAATCTGACTGTCTTGTTTCTCAACTTCTTCTCATCCCTCTCGACTATTCGGATAGGCTTCCTAACTATAGTCAAGTCTAGTTCCACTACTAAATTGTCTAACACAGTCGGTGCTATAGTAGTGTCTGGATACCTAACACACTTCCTTAGATGAGATACATGTAAAACATCATGGACATCTGCCAAACTACTCGGTAACTCTAATCTGCACGTGAGTTTCCCGATCCTCCCTACAATAGGAAACGACCCTACAAATCTCGGTGCTAACTTCCCTATCTTTCCGAACCTGATAACACTTTTCATCGGCGATACTTTAAAGAAAACATTCTCTCCAACAGAGAACTATAAATCTTTCCATCCTCTATCTGCATAGCTCTTCTACCTCGACTGAGCTTCCTTCATTCTCGCCCTTATCAGCTTAGTCTTCTCTTCAGCTTCTCTTATCAAATCGGGACCAAGGACTAATCTATCTTTGGTTTCTAACCAACATGCGGGAGATTTGCATGGTCCTCCATACAAAGCTTCAAATGGTGCCATCCCTATACTAGTCTGATAACTATTTTTATACGAAAACTCGACTAGGTGTAGATGGTCTTCCCATGATCCCCCGAAGTCTAATACACAAGCTCTTAACAAGTCTTCCAATATCTTGTTAACTTTTCTGTTTGCCCATCTGTCTGTGAATGGTAAGCGGTACTCATTTTGAGCTTGGTTCCTAAAATCTCCTATAGACTCCTCCAAAACTCGCTAGTGAATAAGGAATCTCTATCACTAACAATATTACTAGGAATTCCGTGTAGTCTAACCACATTCTTCATAAATAACTTAGCCAATATGTAACATCCCACTATTTTGGACCATTCAAATCGACAATAAATCCACACATGTCGGACTTGAATACTTCAAAACAGTGGATTGTCAAGAAAATTTGGAGCAAATGAAATCAAACAGAGAATCACAGACACGGATTATCCGAATAACTCGTAGCGGAAATAAAATACCATAGTAGTTCATGATGCTACTATATACAACTCTCAAAACATATACAAAATCTCATAGTCAAAATAGATACAATAGAAATCAGGATACATAAGTCAATAATACAAAGACAATACTGAATAGGAAATAACTGGAATAGAAGTCGATGAACCGATAGACAAATAAGCTCCAACAAATCTCTAGCTCCAGAAGATGAAATCCAAAACTATGATTCTCAGGCTGACCCGAGCGTAATGTAAAACACAAACACTAGAGTCAGGACATACATACTTATACAATGTAAACCAACTCAAGTGAACTGTAATAGCAATGCACAATAACATAAAGGATGCTTGGGATCGCCCATCCTTTAAGGATCAGTCAAACCATAACCTGAGCAGTAATAAACACTATCATAGAAATATCCACATTAAAGTAAACCAATGCAAATAATAGTGTTAATGTGAATAGGGTAGCGCAGAGCTGCAGTAATCGCTCACCTCTAGCCACACTCTCAAATTAAAGGTGTGCATCCAAATAAATCACAAGGAAATAAAATGGCATATAGATAAGTGTACCCGTGGTTATAAATTTCAAAATGATTTATAATTTCGAATTAATACCATTCATTTAAACCATTAAAAGTGAAGTCGTTATTCCTTCAAATCAAATATTCAATTCCCAAAAATTTTGCCTTTTCTAAGTTCATTTATTCAGTTAAATACTTTAAAACATTGAAATTTCAGCTTTCGCAGCACTTAGAAAATGCTACGGTAAGTTATTTTTGAAAACAATTCAATTCAGTGACGACATCATTTATAAAACTGCTGTAATAGTTCAATTACATTCAAAATTCTCATTTCAGCCAACTGCAGCACTTAACAAGTGCTACTGTAGCTCTGTTGTTAGTTTCAGATTTTAATTTAGTTTCTGCAACTACAACACTTACCAAGTGCTGCAATAGCCCTTAGTTCATTTTAGCCTTTAGTTCACTTCTACAACTACAGCACTTACAAAGTGCTGCGGATTCTTATTAGTTCAGATTTTTGTTAATTTTCAGAAACGATAGCATTTTTGAAGTGCTACTAAAGACATTTCCAGATTTACAATAGAATTTCAGCAACAAATAAACTTCAGTTTAAACCATTTTAATTATATAAAAATCATATTTTTCCACTTTAAAATGGTCATTTAAATACCCTTTAACTTATGATTTTTATAAAGTAAATTCCACAAATAAATATCAAATTTTTCATTACTTCACTTATTAAATTCAAGTGTACAATTTTCCTATTCTTTACTTTCACTTAACACTTTAATTTAATTTATCATTTCACAAATAAGACTTAATTTCCATTTTATTTTCTTTTACTTAAACTTCCATTTTTAAAACCAAATCTCAAATTCCAAGTCAAGTTAAATTCCAAATTACCATATTAAGCATTCATTTGTTTAACATTTTATATTCATAGAAAAATCAATAACACTTTAATAAATCATTTTAAATTCAAATTTAATCAAAATTTCGTAATTTACATTTTTAAAATACTTAAAAATATCCAAAAAATATATAAAATAACCACGGGTCTGTATACTATTTTCTAACCTGTCAAGTAATGCGGATAATATATCATTTCAATCCGTAATTTACAAAGAAAAATCTGGGTCCTATCATTTCAAACCCGCAATCCCAAGTTAAATAAAAATAAATAAAATTCGCTCAGGCCTATCATTTCAGCCCATAACTATTTTTCCCTATTCTAAAGTCTGTTCGGGTATGTATCATTTCAACCCATAGTGATTCAATTCTACAGGGAACTTGCAGTGTGAGAAACAGAAATAAATAAACAGTATACAAAAAAACATAGCAGATGATGTGACAAATTTATAACAGGGTTTAACATCATATAATTCACATCACAGGCAGATATAACATGATATAAAAATTCTACACATTCACTTGTTGTCACTTCACAAATTATATAAGTATAAATGTCGTGAGTGAATACTCACCTTTTTAAGCTGGAGTTCGCAAATCAAAACACACAGATAAATTCCAGAAAGCATGATACAGCACGATTAGATTCAAGTGGAAAGAGAGCCAAGATTTAAATCTTGTATACAACAATAAAACAAAGCAATTATAAATATACATTTAAAATACAAAGATAAATTTTTGAAACAAATGGAAATAGAATTAAACCAATGACTTCACAAAGCTTTTAATCAATTTTGCTTGACTACAACTCAACATTTGCTCGAACATAACACTATATTGGCTTGGCCATGATGGTTAAATTGGTGGAAAGGCTTGGGTTTGGACACAATATGGCACGGCTAAGTCAAGAATATGAAGAGGAAGGAGTTACCAAGAAAGGAAGGTCAAAAGGCAAGGCTAAAGAGGGGTTTTGTTCACCATTTAGGCTCGGCCAAATGTAATATGGGTTCGGCCATGGCTCACTACAAGTCAGGTCAGATCTGAAACAAGGCTAGGGTGGTGGTCACATGCTGGTGGTGGAGTTAGAGGTGGTGGCCGTGGTCAAAAATGAAGGTGGTGGTGGAAACTAGGCTAGGCTATGCATTGTTTTCAAAGGTTAAGCAAAGTTTTGTGGTGTTGGCTTCAACGGGTGGTCACGGCCACTATTGGTCAGAGGAGGTGGTGATTAGGCCATTGATGATGTGGGGAAGGAACTGGTGGTGGTCGGTGGAGGAGATAGTGGGGTCTAGGCCGAGCAAAGCTATGAAGAAATCAAGCAAAAACAAGCAAAAAAATGAAGAGAAAAAGTAAAAATGAATGAAGCCATTACCAAAAAATATTTCCAGAATTGCTTGGCCGAAAATGAAGTGATGAGAAGTTCTTTTCACGTGAAAAGCAATAGGAAATGCACGGCTAAAACTTAGGAAATGAAAGGTCAAGACAATGAAAAGAATTTGCCTCTTTGAATTTCCAATTCTTTTTAAATCAAAATAAACAAATAAAAATCAGTAAATAAAATAAAAGACAAACAAAAATAAAGTGAAAATGAAAATAAATAATTAGTCTTAGGAAAAATAGGAAAATAAATAAAGAAATAGTTTATTTTATTGAAACTAGAATTAAAATTGTAAACAAAAATACAACTAGTATAGGAAAATTCCAAACACAACAAAAATTCACACAATTTAATTCAAAACCCAAAACAAAAATAAAAGATAGAAAATAGAATAGAAAATGAAAAATAAAAATGCAGATAAAATTCTGCATGTAAAATGCTGAATTTATCAAATTCTAAAAAGTTTAAAAGGGAATTCGATGAAACGAAAAACAGAGCGGATATTAGAACAGATTACTGTTTCAAAGAAAAGATAAAAATTTAAAAATTCAACTTTCAAAATTTTCAATAAACAATAAAGGTTTGACAAAATTTAATATTTCCAGAAAATCAATATTTAATTGTATTTGGAAAAATAAAAATGAAACAAAATCCAAAATACATAGGAAAAATTCCAAACTTCAACTTAAAATTATTTAAAAATCAAAGTTTCAAAATAAAAATTAATTTAAAAATATTTATTAAAATTATGGGTTGTTACACTCTCCCCCACTTAAATCTTTTCTTCCTCGAAAAGGAAGAAGACAGGAGAATAGGAATAGCCAGTTGGAAAAATAAGAGAAATAGGAATAGCAAGTAGGAAAAATGGTGAATCGGGATAGCTAGGAGGGAAAATGGGTTGAAAGACAAGGATGAACCATTAATTTAAAACTACATAAATTTCAACTAGAATCCTTTAATATTTAATACTTTGGTTAAATCCATTCTATTATATCCAAAATAGTCATTTAATTCAAATTGTTAGTTAAAGAGGTAAACAATATTTAAAACACTTTAAAATCCTTTAGAAAGGAAAATAATTGATCAAAATATCCTTTATATAATACTTTATCAAAAACTTTTATAACTCGATGTCTTAACAAGTTTGTCCTCGTTCCTGCAGACTTTGGCAGTGCGTTGATCAGGCGTAAAGCTAGAATTCTCCAGGTACTTAGTAGACTTGTTTCAACACCCAGTGAAAATACTGGAAATTTTTTTAAAAACAGATATGGAAAGTACAATCCAAACAAAACAACAAAAACCTTTGTCTAACCATGGATCGCAGATACACAATGGTTACGCCTGGATCCCTTAGGAAACATTCCATATCCGTAAGCTTTCTCAGCCCTGCGAATTATACCATGATGACTAGTAGACTGTAGATACACAATGATTACGCCTGGATCCCCCAGGAAACAATCCATATCCGTAAGCTATCTCAGCCCTGCGGATTTCGCTACTAAATACGACCTACATAGATCACAGGATACACAATGATTACGCCTAGATCCCCCAGAAAACAATCAGTACCCTTAAGCCATCTCAGCCAGGTGAATTACGCTATGCAGTCGCGCTCGTAAGACCATGGAGATCGCCATGGAATTCGATGGACACTCGAGTATCATATCCGGAAAACCAAATCAGAGAATAATATCGATAGAATGAATCCACAATGTGGCCACAAAGCAGATATCAAGTAGAAGGCACTTTCCATATCTTTACTTTGAAAATATGTATCATATAGTACCCTTTCAAATCACTTTCAAATATCAACATATATAAAGTCAATTATATATAAGATTTCATTTTCAAATCGAATACCTTTCCAAAATCAAAAGTATATCAAATCACACTTATATAGACTTCTATTATATAAGATTTCACTTTTCAAATTGAGTACCTTTCCAAATCAATAGTTTTCGAATCAATTTCATACTTATTCAAACCAATTTTTATATAAGTTAGGTAACTCCCAAATTAAGTATTTAGTAACATAAGGTTCTCAAATTCCAATTTGTTTCAATATCAATACAATTTTCAAAATCATATACATTTTCACCAAATTATTCTTCCAAATCAAATATCTTTAGTTTCAAAGTTTCCAAAATAATAAATTTAGAAAATAATCCAAGTTTCTAAATCAATATAATTTAAGTCAAACAATTCATTTCCAAAATCAATGGTTTTCAAAATCATCTTATACTTACATAAGGTCCATCTTATATCAGGATCAAAAATTTTCAAAATCAATTACGCTGCATGAAGAGCCATATGGGATTGAACATCTTTGCTTTATAAAGGGTTTTGAATTTAGAATAGTTTTGTATACAAAATAGTTTTGTAAATAAAATAGATTGTAAATTGGTTTTGTATGTAGAATAGAATAAATAGTTTGTTTAAGAAGAATAAAAGAAAAAAAATAGTTTTGAAAAATGGTTTTAAATTGATAGTAGTATTTCATAAAAGAAAAATTCCAATTAAATTACAAAGATATCCAACCCAACAACTTCCAATTTCAGCGTCAAGTATATCAATGATATTAGAATATAAGATGTACATATGTCATCATTTCGCAACATTACATTCGATCGCTTGCTCGATCACACAAGTTTGCTTTCGAACTAGTATTGTCCATTCGACTTCCTTAATGCGGACTTCGATATGATTTCTCGACTAGAAGCCATCAGTCTCCTTGCATAGCCATATACTATGATAGAGAATTCTAGAATCAAGCCCAAAATCCATATCAAATATTCACCATTAAGAATCAAATGAAAAATCCTAACACGAAATGGTGTAATTCACCTCGAACTTATGTACTCAAACTTGGATCAAATTAATTATGCGAATAAAACAGCATACGTACAACTTATGTATCTATTCCAACTTGTTAAATATATAGTTTTATAAAGATGTTACTAAGTTAAAATATTTAAACTAAATTTTATTCAAAATATTTTTAACCTAAATTTCATATTAGTATAATTCAAAATAGTCTTATTCATTTACTTAACAAAACAGTTCCAACTTATTTAAATCATATTACTACATACTTTAAACATACATACCAAACTTATATACTTTATGCTTTTCAAAATTTCTTAGCTTTGAAAAGTTAACCTTGATTTGGAAGTGCTCGAACCTTCAAAATAGTCGAAGAAATCATATTTTCAATCCAAGAGTTGGAAATCACCAACAAATCAGTAAATCAATTCCAAAAGATGGGGTTATATCAATCAAATCCAAAACTCAAGGACTGAACACCGGGCTCATTTCAAAACTGTTTCAAATACATATATCTTCCGAATATCAAATCACACTTTGGAATTTGAAATCAAAACTGGTTTCACAAATCAATCGCATAGTAAAGCTACCGAAGTGGACTCTCCCCCACTCAGAAACTCGAAAATCAATGTCGATGATGCATGCATTCATCACCGAAATTATTTTCCAACGACATAAGTGAGTTCTGGACTTCAATTTACTTTGAAAACTTCTTTTGCAATTTCTTCGAAATCATTTGAAACTCAATAAAATCATTTGAAAACATTTCTTATTTGGAAAATACTTTCAAATCATTTTATTATATATTTCAAAATCTTAAACCAACTTCAAAATGTCAGAGTTGAATCTCTCAAAATTTCAAATTCAAGACCCTTCAGTTATAAATCATTTTATATGAAACCATTTTCTTATATAATTTTCAAAATTTCAAATCCTTTCGAAACTTCAAATTTTCATTTTAAAAAGGTATACAATCCTTATCGAAAACATTTCACCCATATAAATATGGTCATCCTTATCAAAATAATAACTTCGATGAATACAAAATTTTCAAAAGACAATCAACCACAAACGTTTTTCCAAGGGATGATTCAAGGATGGATTTCAAAAAAAAACAAAGATTCAAATTTAGAGGAACTCTAATCAAATAGAATTCTGATTCAAAGATAAGCTCAAACGAAGATAAGATAATTAAATTACCAATTAGAAGATGGATAAGCCCATATAAATCGCGGGCGACCTTAACAGGGTCAACCGTGACTTTAGGAATATAATTGATGCGACAATCTAAGGCAAATCGACCTTTGATCGCCAGAGGTAGAATCTAGGTATAGCGGAAGATAGATAGCATCGTAAACCGAGGATACAGAAATCTCCGGTGAATCGATGCCAATTGCAAGGGAGTTTCACCCCTTTTACAAATCATTCAAAGATTGGCGGAATCACTGATCTTTATAGAGGTCATTCAAAGTGGGGTTATGCAATGCTACAAAATCAAAAGAATACAGATAGGGGAGACAAGAATGGATTTCAGAACAAGTGGGAGCATTCCAAAGTTCAAAATAATCCTAATCGATAGGAATCCCAACCAAGATTAGAGATATACAACCTATATTAATACAAAATAATTCCCATTCATAATTTGGGAAAAATCTCAAATTCATATCATACGAAAAACAGAAGCATAAATATCTTAAGTTGGACAACTTCAGCTAAACAAAAGATACAATAGAGTTCACTTAAAGCAACCTAACACATACTACTGATTTTTCCATACCCAAAATAGATTCCTATCAACAATGAATCTAGATCAAACAAGCTAGAAGTTCAAAATTTAAGAGGATCCTAATCAAAGAAATTACTAACAAGGTGGATACGAAAGGAATGAAGTTTAGGAAAAAAATTACTTTCAAAGCAAGAAAATTTATATCAAAATAATCTTTGAAAATTCTTTAAAATCATTTGAAAATCATTTTATACTTCGAAAATACGTTCTCTAACAAAGAAATGATTCTGAGATTGATTTCACTCATTCTAGGGTATTTCTACCCTATCTCTAATGAGTTTTTCCTCCGCGGGCTAAGGTTTTCCTAAAACCAAAGCTCTGATACCAAATTTAACATCCCACTATTTTGGACCATTCAAATCGACAATAAATCCACACATGTCGGACTTGAATACTTCAAAACAGTGGATTGTCAAGAAAATTTGGAGCAAATGAAATCAAACACAGAATCATAGACACAGATTATCAGAATATCTCACAGCGGAAATAAAATACCATAGTAGTTCATGAAGCTACTATATACAACTCTCAAAACATAAACAAAATCTCATAGTCAAAATAGATACAATAGAAATCAGGATACATAAGTTAATAATACAGAGACAATACTAAATAGGAAATAACTGGAATAGAAGTCGATGAACCGATAGTCAAATAAGCTCCAACAAATCTCTAGCTCTAGAAGATGAAATCCAAAACCATGATTGTAACGACCCTGAATTTTTAACATTTGAAATCTGGATAATTAATTGATTTTAAATATCTGGAAGTTGGTTTAATTTGAAATTCGAGATATCAGAATGAATTTGGTAATTAAATTATTGAATTTAATTTACTAAAGTTGGGTAAAAATTTGAATCTTCAGTTTTAAGCTGATTAAAAATATTTTCAAGGCTTGGAAAATCTATATTGATAATTCTGAAGGTACTGGAACTTTCAGAATTGAATTTGGAAGTGGTTTGTTCAGTTTTGAATTTCATCGTTTAAATTGAATTTAAAAATAGCATTCCGGGGCACAGTCTCGGAATTCGACGAAACTAGTTCCATTGGATATGTAATATTGTATTATTACCGGATTTCAATTTTTGTAATGTTTGGAGTGATATTTTGGCCGTACGATAAGCAAACGCACTGAAATTAAATCGATATTCAATATTATATCTGGTCCAAAAAGCTATCTTTTCCATACGATCGAATTTGGACTCGAAACCTTTTCCATTGCGTTTGGAATAGGCGTATAACATTACGAACGCCTGGCGGCACGCCTCGATAGGATACCAAGATTTTGAGTTGCATTTGTCGAACGGTTTGAATTTGAATTTAAATTGAATATTTATACTAGTCAGCTGCAGTTGAAATTATATCGCATCAGCCTTTTTCCTTTCCATTCAAAACACTGTAGCCTGTTAACTCGAGCATGCTAATATTAGATCTTGTCTTCCATTTGCGCAGCAGATCTTCAGTGGAGATAATAAAATTAAAATGGTCGCGTTCTTTACAATCGATTTATTCCCCTTCCTTCCTCAATTCGTTATCAACTAAAGTCGAGATGGACAGATAAAAGTTATCGTTCATTTTAAAAATTAAAAAATCGTTGCCGATACTTCAAGTTTATAATGGTCGTTTCTTTTTGAAATCGAAATCAACTAAAGGGAATAAAAAAAATCGACATCAAGTGCTGAAGATACTAAGTCGATGTCACGTGGGCAACGAGGCAGTTTGTCTCGTTTGATCAAGGATGCGTCATTGGACGATTCGCAAACGAACTCGCGACCAGGAGGGGAGGCGATTCGAAGGCGACGGCGATGTTGGATTTGGAATTCGCGAAGGCAAGCATGGAAGGCTGTGAGGTCGTCGATGTTGGGGCTACGACGTGTTATTGTGGCAAGGGAATTGAAGTTGGTGGATTAGGGTTTCGCGCCAGGGGTGGCGCGCGTACGAGATGGCGATGGCGGCGACTCGATGGGAAGAAGGGTTGTCGAAGCCTAGGTTCGCAGTTTGTTAGTGAGTTAAAGGGATTTTCTTTTAAGAATTTTAAATCTATATATACATATAGGATTTAGAGAAAAATAAATATTTAAACAGTAAACTGTTTTAGCGAAATTTTTACAGTAAAGTTTATAAAACAGTTTATTGTCTTCAATCCATAGATTCATATACATATTACATGTAAATTATATATAACAGTAAGGTAATACATATAATTTTAGAAATTTAAAGTTGTTTAAAATTTGCAGTAAGGTATATGTATTATATAGCAGAAATTATTTTACAATAAAGTATCCTTGTTTAAATCGATATGGAAATTGATTCGTTGATAGGTTTATTTAAATTCGTTAATTACTAGAAATAATTTATTAAAGGAATTTAGTTTTAAATTAAATGATTAGTTAATTAAATCTATTAAACGATAATTGGTAATTCGAATTTTTCGAATATTAATAAATTGTATAAATATTTATATAAGGTCTGAATGGAGAAAACAAGCTGGAACAAAAATGGATTGCAAAAAATAAAAGCAAAGGTGAGATTTTCTCACTCAAATGAAAGTTGGATTTTCGGTTATTGATTGACTGTTTGGATGTGATAGTATATATAGTAGTATATAGCAATATATATATATTGGAATATGTATATATTGGTGATTGATTTTCCCGCATTATATAGCGGATGAGACCCTATTGCGCCGCATAATAGCGGATGATATTTTATAAATCCCATATACCGCGATATTCCACCTTGAAGTGGAATTGGTATTGTGCTAACATCTGTGGATGCAGGGAAACAGGTTGGAGGGATCCAACTGGATTCCTCAAATTATATGAATTTGTTTCACATGTTGTATGAATTTGTTTCATATGTTGTGTGATTATTTATTTATAATCTGTGAATGATTATATTTGTGATTGAATGTGTTGAGGGCTATAATTTAGCCGAATGTATTTTTGGTATCGTTGGATACCAGAAATAAGTGAAATTGGATTTTTTAAATTAAAGTATGAAATTTCAAGTAAATTCCTTTTGAAAGAATTGAATAAATTTAAAAGAATGGATTTAAAAGCATAAAGTTGATTTTCGAAATCTTATCGAATTATTTCCAAAATATGGAAAAGGATTTTTATAAATGGATTTTGAATAGTATTATTCGAAAGTTGAAGAATTTATTGAAAGTGGAATTTTAAACCATTTGGAAGGAATAAAAGGATTTATTTAAAAGGTGATAAATTTCTAGAAATCCAATTGATAATTGATTTAGTATTTGAAAATAGATCTTTGGGAAATCAATATGAAAATTTGATTTGGGGTTTGAATGGAAAATTTTGATTTGTGTTGAAATGAATTTTGAAATCAATTTGGAAATTGATTTGGTGTTTGAAAGTGAATCTTTGGAAAACGATTTTGAAAATCGTATATAAGTGGATATTTGGAAATTTAAATTCACAGTGGGAATTTATAAAGGAAAGGGAAATTTGTTTCTAAAATAAACATTGATTTATTTTTAAAGTGTGGAAATAAATTTACAGATTTGAGATGTAAATTTGAATAAATCGATAAGGATTTATTTAATTGGTTTAAATGGACCATTTTGAGATGAAGTGTGAAATATGGTTTGAAATTTGTTTTCAAAGTGATGAAGTGTGAAAAGTGATTTGAAATTGGTTTTCAAACGTTGAAGTGTGGAAAATATATCTTGTAAGGATATTTTGAAAATAAATAATTTGAGAAAATTATTTGAACTTGTTGATTGTTGTGAATGTTGTTGATAGTTAAATAACCAACTATCAATATTTGCCTTTGAAATGGCACTAGAATTTGTTTTTAAAACAAACGCTCACTATTCGGGTTAGCCAGGAAAAGACCTTTGTGTCATATAACCCATTCCGAATTAGTGATACGACGATATGGATCGTATTGAAGGCCGGTGTGAAGACCGGGTATTTTCGAAAATGAAAGGACAACCTGTCGAATGTCTCTGCACCAAGTTGCTCCGGTATAGAGAGTCATATCACTCTTCTTGTGATGGGAAGTCCGGACGTGATTAGTGAATACCCGGATTGCAAGGGCTTCTTTGGAAGTGCCTTCTGTTCCGTTCGATCCCGGAACGGACTTGTATGGATGTGTGTCTGACATTACACTTTGAGATGTAAAGCTGGTTTCTATCAAATACATTTCTTTTGGTGGTGGAGAATTTATTCTCTTAGCTTAACACCCTTCTCTGAGACGTACGAGCTCAGAGGTTATGTAGTTGATGGTTACCAGTGATACATTCCCAATTTGGTAATGTGGCATACGAAGTGTTGTTGATCATTTGTTGATCAAAGCGTGGCTTTGTGAAAAAGCGTGGCTTTGTGAAAAAGCGTGGCTTTGTGAAAAAGCGTGGCTTTGTGAAAAAGCATAGCTTTGTGGACAAGACTTTGTCGAGCCTCACAACCCGGTAATGGTCGAAACAAGAATGTTGCGACAAAGGTTTTTAGGGGTAGCGCCCCTAGGTTATGTCATTTCCTTCTGGATATAAAGCTGATATCATGGTATGAAGCCCAGATATTTTACCTATGTTGATGCTGCAAATTTATTATACTTTGTGGTTGTTGCTTTGTGGTTGAGGATCCTCGGATAAAGGTCGGTGACGACCGGGGGATGGCATAGCTCGTGTGTTAGTTACCTAGTTACAGCTTGGTTAAAGCGTGAGGTAACGTCGGCCTTGTGTTTGCAGAGATCCGGTTAGGTTCTCGGGGCGTCTTTCCAGAGGCGTTTCCATTTCGGTGTAAGGAAGTTCCTTTGCCTGACCATTTGTTGGAAATCCAAAGAAACAATACGCGCCCTGTACGGTTTTAGTTGTATAACCTGCTATGGAATGTGGCGGTAACCTGCTATTGCACATAGTAGCTATAGTAGGCATACAATAATGGTTGTATGTTGGCTAAGATTGATATTATGCTTTCGAAATGTTTTCCACACTAGACATTAATAATAATATCAACTGATTTTGGGTAGTAAGCATTTTTTACTATCATAAGGAGAAATCTCCTCCAGTTTTGCGTTTGCATTGTGTGTGTGGCGGGAGGCCTTATGGTAGTTTCATTTTCCAAAAGCATTGCGAATTTGTTTTATTTTCTTTATGAAAATAACTATTTTACAATCTCACACCAGTCACCATGACTGACTCGGAATTTATTGTTCCCTTTCTAAACTCTGGGTGCCCATAATTTTCCATACGGGCAGCCTAGAGTTATGTTATCAGGATATTCTGGATATTCTGGAGCTTTGGAGATGAGCTGGATGGCGAGGCGTACTACCGTACTTGTTTATTTATTCCGCTGTGTATTCTGTGTGAGGACAAGTTTATATAACTGTCCATTGTTGTATTGAGTTGTATATTGACTCTGATTGATGTATGTATAAACTGATATAGTCTTTTGTTTAAAGATTATTGATTCATCTATTGTACATTATTCCACTGCGAATGTGAGATTCTGATATTGTTTCTGTTTTTCTGTTCTTTCTTTTTCTTTTGTCTTCTTCTATCTCTTCTTTTTAACCCTAATGGTTCGATTTTCCGGCATTCGATTGCGCGGCATTTGATACAGTGGACATATTAATGTCGACATTGAGCTTCGAAAAGTCGAAACGTTACAAGTGGTATCAGAGCTGTTGGTTAAGCGACAACCCTGGCTCTGTTGGGTGTTACTCATTAGAGATAGAGTCAGCAGTAGTCTAGAATGAGTGTGAGTGTAATAATAGATATGAGCGTGTGTTTGTTAGTGAATACAAAATTTGTTTTTTATTGTGTTGACTTATCGGTTGATTGTTTATAGATTCTGGTCGGTGCAGTCTGGCTAACTGTAATCGATAGGGGTTTCTAAAGTCTTAAACAAGATAAACCGACATAGTATTGTTTTAAATAGGGTAAATGAAATAATTTTGCCCAAAACTATTTTTGTATAGAAAAGAAATGATTTTCTATGAATTATTATAGTATATGGATGCTTGGTTGTTAGGAAGTGATAATATTGAATTATTATCATTGTTATATGGAAATTGAATAAGGAATAATGGTGTAACCAAAGATTTGGAGATAAATTCAATTAACCAATGAAATTTATAAATATGAATTGAAAGTATAAGGAAATAAATTCATATATGAATGGGATTTGTAAATGTAAATTGTAAATGTGATTTATAATTGGGAATAGAATTCCAGGAAAGTATTTGAGAATAAATTCATTTAAGGAATGAAATTGTAAATGAACAAATGAAGCTACATTTGTATATAAATAAATTGGAATTGAATAATGGAATGATATTTTATTTGGATCGAGTTGAATAAAAAAATCCAAACTTGGAAAAAAAATAAAATAAATGGATTGAATTCAAGTACACAAACTTGATAATTTATCAATTCATGAAATAATGAATTGGAAGTTGAATTTGTTAAATTAAAAGTGAATTGTGAGTTGAATAAAAATGGTTTGAATTTGTATATAAATTCAAGTAGTAGAAACAAATTGAAAATTTCCTTGTTATTGATAAATTAAATTCAGGATGAATTGAATATGGAAATTTGAAATTTAAAAAGAAATTTTGTGAAATGGTAGTCGTCAACTTTTATTGAATGGCTTTGAATAGAATTTGTTTGGTTAATGAAATAAACCGAATGCAAATAAGAAATGCAAATTGAAATTGCATAGAATGATTGTCGTTTGACGCAAACGAGATTGTATAAAATTATATGAGTTAATAAAAGCAAATGAAATTGATTTTTGTATCAATTGAAATAGATATGAGTTTGCTCCGTTTAAAAATGAATTGAATGGAAGAAAATGAATTGTAAACCATTGAATTGAATAAAAATGGTATGTGAATTGGTCGTAAGCAACTAAAGTTGAATTGAAACCATATAAATTGCTTATGGGATTTATTTTGAATCTATTGCTTATGAAATCTGTGTATTTGCTATTGAAAATAAATGAAATGTTAATGGATTTCCTATATTTGTCACTTACGTGTTTAAATTGAGTAAGTACAGGTTTTTGGAAGCCGTTTGGCTGCATTTGGTCGCGCAAATGCTAAATAAACAAACCGCTTTGCTTAAAATGCTAATAAAGGTAAGCCTACGCAATACAAAATAGGAAATATGTACTATTTTTGCTTTTTCGACCGAGTGGGTCGATGTATATATATTTATATCTTTTGTCAAATTGCAAAAGCTCCTCCGTACAAAGGAGACTCCGCCAAAATTTTCTGAAAATTTTGGGAGTTAGAAATTTTTTTGAAAATTTGGAAAATTTTTGTTAACGGAAAATTGATTTTCAAATTGTAATGGAAATGTAAGAATTGAACTAAAAAGTGAATTTTTAGTTTTTGAAGATAAAATGAATTCAAATAGAATTGAAATTGTAATTGAATTCGAATGGGATTGAAAATGCAAAGTTGAATGGAAATGAATATATAACTTTGTTAGTGAAGTGAAAATAAATATAAGAAGTATGTAAATACTTGTATTGAACTTAAGAAATAAAGAATGAAATTCTTAAGTAAATGGGTATTGGGAATCCAATAAGTGAATTTGGCCATTGTTGTTAAGTAAAATATACAGGGAGTATAAAGGAAAGTGGAATTGGATTTTGATTTTGAAGATAAATTTGAAATTGCTCGACAATAAGGTATGCATTTCAATTTCAGTATGAAATTTGATGGGATTCTGATTTTGCCACTTGGCATTTTGTTTTCTATTGGGATTTGAGAGTCCGTATAGACATTTGGTAGTCGTACCGAGCTAGCCGCGCAAAGGAGACGCTGGTGAAATTTTTCGAAAATTTAGAAAGTTAGAAAATTTTTGAGAAATTTTGGATAATTTACAATTTGAATTTGAATTGTGTAGTAAAATAAAGTTGTTTGAACTTATGAATAAGTTTGGAAAGTTAGAAAAAGATGAGTGTGTCTTAATAAAAGATTATTCTGGAAAGTTGTTTAAAACTATTTGGATTTGAGAAAATAGTTAACGGGTATTGGAACATTCTTCTTAACTTGTAATTTCGGGGCGAAATTCTTTTAAGGGGGGAAGATTGTAATGACCCTAAATTTTTGACATTTGAAATTAGGATATTTAATTGATTTTAAATATCTGGAAGTTGGTTTAATTTGAAATTCGAGATATCAGAACGAATTTGGTATATTGAATTTAATTTACTGAAGTTGGGTAAAAATTTGAATCTTCAGTTTTAAGCTGATTAAAAATATTTTCAAGGATTGGAAAATCTATATTTATAATTCTGAAGGTACTAGAATTTTCAGAATTGAATTTGGAAGTGGTTTGTTTAGTTTTGAATTTCATCATTTAAATTGAATTTAAAAATAGCGTTCCGAGGCACAGTCTCGGAATTCGATGAAACCAGTTCCATTGGATCCGTAATATTGTATTATTATCGGATTTCAATTTTCGTAATGTTTGGAGTGATCGTTTGGCCGTACGATAAGCAAACGCGCTAAAATTAAATCGAAATGCAATATTATATCTGGTCCAAAAAGCTATCTTTTCCATACGATCGAATTTGGACTCGAAACCTTTTCCATTGTGTTCGGAATAGGCGTATAACATTACGAACGCCTGGCGGCATGCCTCGATAGGATATCAAGATTTTGAGTTGCATTTGTCGAACGGTTTGAATTTGAATTTAAATTGAATATTTATACTAGTCAGCTGCAGTTGAAATTATATCGCATCAGCCTTTTTCCTTTCCATTCAAAACACTGTAGCCTATTAACTCGAGCATGCTAATATTAGATCTTGTCTTCCATTTGCGCAGCAGATCTTCAGTGGAGATAATAAAATTAAAATGGCCGCGTTCTTTACAATCGATTTATTCCCCTTCCTTCCTCAATTCGTTATCAACTAAAGTCGAGATGGCCAGATAAAAGTTATCGTTCATTTTAAAAATTAAAAATCGTTGTCGATACTTCAAGTTTATAATGGCCGTTTCTTTTTGAAATCGAAATCAACTAAAGGGAATAAAAAAATCGACATCAAGTGCTGAAGATACTAAGTCGAAGTCGCATGGGCAACGAGGCAGTTTGTCTCGTTTGATCAAGGATGCGTCATTGGACGATTCGCAAACGAACTAGCGACCAGGAGGGGAGGCGATTCGAAGGCGACGGCGATGTTGGATTTGGAATTCGCAAAGGCAAGCATGGCAGGCTGTGAGGTCGTCGATGTTGGGGCTACGACGTGTTATTGTGGCAAGGGAATTGAAGTTGGTGGATTAGGGTTTCGCGCCAGGGGTGGCGCGCGTACGAGATGGCGATGGTGGCGACTCGATGGGAAGAAGGGTTGTCGAAGCCTAGGTTCGCAGTTTGTTAGTGAGGTAAAGGGGTTTTCTTTTAAGAATTTTAAATTTATATATACATATAGGATTTAGAGAAAAATAAATATTTAAACAGTAAACTATTTTAGTGAAATTTTTACAGTAAGGTTTATAAAACAGTTTATTGTCTTCAATCCATAGATTTATATACATATTACATGTAAATTATATATAATAGTAAGGTAATACATATAATTTTAGAAATTTAAAGTTGTTTAAAATTTGCAGTAAGGTATATGTATTATATAGCAGAAATTATTTTACAATAAAGTATCCTTGTTTAAATCGATATGGAAATTGATTCGTTGATAGGTTTATTTAAATTCGTTAATTACTAGAAATAATTTATTAAAGGAATTTAGTTTTAAATTAAATGATTAGTTAATTAAATCTATTAAACGATAATTGGTAATTCGAATTTTTCGAATATTAATAAATTGTATAAATATTTATATAAGGTCTGAATGGAGAAAACAAGCTGGAACAAAAATGGATTGCAAAAAATAAAAGCAAAGGTGAGATTTTCTCACTCAAATGAAAGTTGGATTTTCAGTTATTGATTGACTGTTTGGATGTGATAGTATATATAGTAGTATATAGCAATATATATATATTGGAATATGTATATATTGGTGATTGATTTTCCCGCATTATATAGCAGATGAGACCCTATTGCGCCGCATAATAGCGGATGATATTTTATAAATCCCATATACCGCGATATTCCACCTTGAAGTGGAATTGGTATTGTGCTAACATCTGTGGATGCAGGGAAACAGGTTGGAGGGATCCAACTGGATTCCTCAAATTATATGAATTTGTTTCACATGTTGTATGAATTTGTTTCATATGCTGTGTGATTATTTATTTATAATCTGTAAATGATTATATTTGTGATTGAATGTGTTGAGGGCTATAATTTAGCCGAATGTATTTTTGGTATCGTTGGATACCAGAAATAAGTGAAATTGGATTTTTAAAATTAAAGTATGAAATTTCAAGTAAATTCCTTTTGAAAGAATTGAATAAATTTAAAAGAAAGGATTTTAAAGCATAAAGTTGATTTTTGAAATCTTATCGAATTATTTCCAAAATATGGAAAAGGATTTTTATAAATGGATTTTGAATAGTATTATTCGAAAGTTGAAGAATTTATTGAAAGTGGAATTTTAAACCATTTGGAAGGAATACAAGGATTTATTTAAAAGGTGATAAATTTCTAGAAATCCAATTGATAATTGATTTAGTATTTGAAAATAGATCTTTGGGAAATCAATATGAAAATTTGATTTGGGGTTTGAATGGAAAATTTTGATTTGTGTTGAAATGAATTTTGAAATCAATTTGGAAATTGATTTGGTGTTTGAAAGTGAACCTTTGGAAAACGATTTTGAAAATCGTATATGAGTGGATATTTGGAAATTTAAATTCACAGTGGGAATTTATAAAGGAAAGGGAAATTTGTTTTAAAAATAAACAATGATTTATTTTTAAAGTGTGGAAATAAATTTACAGATTTGAGATGTAAATTTGAAATAAATCGATAAGGATTTATTTAATTGGTTTAAATGAACCATTTTGATATGAAGTGTGAAATATGGTTGGAAATTTGTTTTCAAAGTGATGAAGTGTGAAAAGTGATTTGAAATTGGTTTTCAAACGTTGAAGTGTGGAAAATATATCTTGTAAGGATATTTTGAAAATAAATAATTTGGGAAAATTATTTGAACTTGTTGATTGTTGTGAATGTTGTTGATAGTTAAATAACCAACTATCAATATTTGCCTTTGAAATCGCACTTGAATTTGTTTTTAAAACAAACGCTCATTATTCGGGTTAGCCGGGAAAAGACCTTTGTGTCATATAACCCATTCCGAATTAGTGAAACAACGATATGGATCGTATTGAAGACCGGTGTGAAGACCGGGTATTTTCGAAAATGAAAGGACAACCTGTCGAATGTCTCTGCACCGAGTTGCTCCGGTATTGAGATTCATATAACTCTTCTTGTGATGGGAAGTCCGGACGTGATTAGTGAATACCCGGATTGCAAGGGCTTCTTTAGAAGTGCCTTCGGTTCCGTTCGATCCCGGAACGGACTTGTATGGATGTGTGTCTGACATTACACTTTGAGATGTAAAGCTGGTTTCTATCAAATACATTTCTGTTGGTGGTGGAGAATTTATTCTCTTAGCTTAACACCCTTCTTTGAGACGTACGAGCTCAGAGGTTATGTAGTTGATGGTTACTAGTGATACATTCCCAATTTGGTAATGTGGCATACGAAGTGCTGTTGATCATTTGTTGATCAAAGCGTGGCTTTGTGAAAAAGCGTGGCTTTGTGAAAAAGCGTGGCTTTGTGAAAAAGCGTGGCTTTGTGGACGAGACTTCGTCGAGCCTCACAGCCCGGTAATGGTCGAAACAGGAATGTTGCGACAAAGGTTTTTAGGGGTAGCGCCCCATAGGGTATGTCATTTCCTTTTGGATATAAAGGTGATATCATGGTATGGAGCCCAGATATTTTACCTATGTTGATGCTGCAAATTTATTATACTTTGTGGTTGTTGCTTTGTGGTTGAGGATCCTCGGATAAAGGTCGGTGATGACCGGGGGATGGCATAGCTCGTATGTTAGTTACCTAGTTACAGCTTGGTTAAAGCGTGAGGTAATGTCGGCCTTGTGTTTGCAGAGATCCGGTTAGGTTCTCGGGGCGTCTTTCCAGAGGCATTTCCATTTCGGTGTAAGGAAGTTCCTTTGCCTGACCATTTGTTGGAAATCCAAAGAAACAATACGCGCCCTGTACGGTTTTAGTTGTATAACCTGCTATGGAATGTGGCGGTAACCTGCTATTGCACATAGTAGCTATAGTAGGCATACAATAATGGTTGTATGTTGGCTAAGACTGATATTATACTTTCGAAATGTTTTCCACACTAGACATTAATAATAATATCAACTGATTTTGCGTAGTAAGCATTTTTGACTATCATAAGGAGAAATCTCCTCCAGTTTTGCGTTTGCATTATGTATGTGGCGGGAGGCCTTATGGTAGTTTCATTTTCCAAAAGCATTGCGAATTTGTTTTATTTTCTTTGTGAAAATAACTGTTTTACGATCTCATACCAGTCACCATGACTGACTCGGAGTTTATTGTTCCCTTTCTAAACTCTGGGTGCCCATAATTTTCCATGCGGGCAGCCTAGAGTTATGTTATCAGGATATTCTGGATATTCTGGAGCTTTGGAGATGAGCTGGATGGCGAGGCGTACTACCGTACTTGTTTATTTATTCCGCTGTGTATTCTGTGTGAGGACAAGTTTATATAACTGTCCATTGTTGTATTGAGTTGTATATTGACTCTGATTGATGTATGTATAAACTGATATAGTCTTTTGTTTAAAGATTATTGATTCATCTATTGTATATTATTCCGCTGCGAATGTGAGATTCTGATATTGTTTCTGTTTCTGTTTTTCTGTTCTTTCCTTTTCTTCTGTCTTCTTCTACCTCTTCTTTTTAACCCTAATGGTTCGGTTTTCCGGTATTCGATTGCGCGGCATTTGATACAGTGGACGTATTAATGTCGACTTTCGAGAGTCGAAAAGTCGAAACGTTACAGTGATTCTCAGGCTTACCCGAGCGTAAAGTAAAACACAAACACTCGAGTCAGGACATACATACTTATACATTGTAAACCAACTCAAGTGAACTGTAATAGCAATGCACAATAACTTAAAGGATGCTTGGGATCGCCCATCCTTTAAGGATCAGTCAAACCATAAACTGAGCAGTAGTAAAAACTATCATAGAAATATCCATATTAAAGTAAACCAATGCAAATAACAGTTATAATGTGACTAGGGTAGCGTAGAGCTGCAGTGATCGCTCACCTCTAGCGACACTCTCAAATTAAAGGTGTGCATCCAAATAAATCACAAGGAAATAAAATGGCATATAGATAAGTGTACCCATGGTTATAAATTTCAAAATGATTTATAATTCCGAATTAATATCATTCATTTAAACCATTAAAAGTGAAGTCATTATTCTTTCAAATTAAATATTCAATTCCCAAAAATTTTGCCTTTTCTGAGTTCATTTATTCAGTTAAATACTTTAAAACATTGAAATTTCAGCTTTCGCAGCTCTTAGAAAATGCTACGGTAAGTTATTTTTGAAAACAATTCAATTCAGTAAAGACAACATTTATAAAACTGCTGTAATAGTTCAATTACATTCAAAATTCTCATTTCAGCCAACTACAGCACTTAACAAGTGCTATTGTAGCTCTGTTGTTAGTTTCAGATTTTAATTTAGTTTCTGCAACTACAGCACTTACCAAGTGCTGCAATAGCCCTTAGTTCAGTTTAGCCTTTAGTTCACTTCTGCAACTACAGCACTTACAAAGTGCTGCAGATTCTTATTAGTTAAGATTTTAGTTAATTTTCAGAAACGATAGCATTTCTGAAGTGCTACTAAAGACATTTCCAGATTTACAATAGAATTTCAGCAACAAATAAACTTCAATTTAAACCATTTTAATTATATAAAAAATCATATTTTTCCACTTTAAAATGGTAATTTAAATATCCTTTGACTTATGATTTTTATAAAGAAAATTCCATAAATAAATATCAAATTTTTCATTACTTCACTTATTAAATTCAAATGTACAATTTTCCTATTCTTTACATTCACTTAACACTTTAATTTAATTTATCATTTCACAAATAATACTTAATTTCCATTTTATTTTCTTTCACTTAAACTTCCATTTTTAAAACCAAATCTCAAATTCCAAGTCAAGTTAAATTCCAAATTACCATTTTAAGCATTCATTTGATTAACATTTTATATTCATAGAAAAATCAATAACACTTTAATAAATCATTTTAAATTCAAATTTAATCAAAATGCCATAATTTACATTTTTAAAATACTTAAAAATATCCAGAAAATATATAAAATAACCACGGGTCTGTATACTATTTTATAACCTATCAAGTGATACGGATAATATATCATTTCATTTTGTAATTTACAAAGAAAAATCCGGGTCCTATCATTTCAAACCCGCAATCCCAAGTTAAATAAAAATCGCTTAGGCCTATCATTTCAGCCCATAATGATTTTTCCCTATTCTAAAGTCTGTTCGGGTATGTATCATTTCAACCGATAGTGATTCAATTCTACAGGGAACTTGCAGTGTGAGAAAAAGAAATAAATAAACAGTATACAGAAAATAACATAGCAGATGATGTGAAAAGTTTATAACAGGGTTTAACATCATATAATTCACATCACAGGCAGATATAACATGATAAAAAAATTCTACACATTCACTTGTTGTCACTTCACAAATTATATAAGTACAAATGTTGTGAGTGAATTACTCACCTTTTTAAGCTGGAGTTCGCAAATCAAAACACACAGATAAATTCCAGAAAGCACGATACAGCACGATTAGATTCAAGTGGAAAGAGAGCCAAGATTTAAATCTTGTATACAACAATAAAACAAAGCAATTATAAATATACATTTAAAATACAAAGATAAATTTTTGAAACAAATGGAAATAGAATTAAACCAATGACTTCACAAAGCTTTTAATCAATTTTGCTTGACTACAACTCAACATTTGCTCAAACATAACACTATATTGGCTCGACCATGATGTTTAAATTGGTGGAAAGGCTTGGGTTTGGACACAATATGGCATGGCTAAGTCAAGAATATGAAGAGGAAGGAGTTACCAAGCAAGGAAGGTCAAAAGGCAAGGCTAAAGAGGGGTTTTGTTCACCATTTAGGCTCGGCCAAAGGCAATATGGGTTCGGCCATGGCTCACTACAGGTCAGGTCAGATCTGAAACAAGGCTAGGGTGGTGGTCACGTGCTGGTGGTGGAGTTAGAGGTGGTGGCCGTGGTCAAAAATGAAGGTGGTGATGGAAACTAGGCTAGGCTATGCATTGTTTTAAAGGGTTAAACAAAGTTTTGTGGTGTTGGCTTCAAGGGGTGGTCACGGCCACTACTGGTCAGAGGAGGTGGTGATCAGGCTGTGGATGATGTGGGGAAGGAAGTGGTGGTGGTCGGTGGAGGATATGGTGGGGTCTAGGCCGAGCAAAGCTATGAAGAAATCAAGCAAAAAAAATGAAGAGAAAAAGTGAAGAGAAAAAGTAAAAATGAAAGAAGCCATTACCAAAAAATATTTCCAGAATTGCTTGGCCGAAAATGAAGTGATGAGAAGTTCTTTTCACGTGAAAAGCAATAGGAAATGCACGGCTAAAACTTAGGAAATGAAAGGTCAAGACAATGAAGAGTCTAGACAATGAAAAGACTTTGCCTCTTTGAATTTCCAATTCTTTTTAATTCAAAATAAACAAATAAAAATCAGTAAATAAAATAAAAGACAAACAAAAATAAAGTGAAAATGAAAATAAATAATTAGGCTTAGGAAAAATAGGAAAATAAATAAAGAAATAGTTTATTTTATTGAAGCTAGAATTAAAATTGTAAACAAAAATACAACTAGTATAGGAAAATTCCAAACACAACAAAAATTCACACAATTTAATTCAAAACCCAAAAAAAAATAGCAAATAGAATAGAAAATGAAAAATAAAAATGCAGATAAAATTCAGCGTGTAAAATGCTGAATTTATCAAATTCTAAAAAGTTTAAAACGGAATTCGATGAAACGAAAAACAGAGCGGATATTAGAACTAATTACTGTTTCAAAGAAAAGATAAAATTTAAAAATTCCACTTTCAAAATTTTCAATAAACAACAAAGGTTTGATAAAATATAATATTTCCAAAAAATCAATATTTAATTGTATTTGGAAAAATAAAGATAAAAATGAAAGAAAATCCAAAATACATAGGAAAAATTCCAAACTTCAACTTAAAATTATTTAAAAATCAAAGTTTCAAAATAAAAATTAATTTAAAAATATTTATTAAAATTATTGGTTGTTACACAATACAAGTGCCATCCTATTTGACTTAACAAGAATGAAATGGACACTCTTGGTCAATCTGTCCACTATGACCCATATACTTTCATTTCCTCTGATAGATCTCGGCAACCTGTTTATGAAGTCCATAGAAATAGAATCCCACTTCCATACCGGAATATCCAATGGCAAGCTTATATGTTTAGTCGTGCACATCTACCCAAAATACGGGAGGATTGTCCAAGCCACAATACCCGATCCAAAAACCAATCATCTCCTAAAACTGACGAAAACACGTTCTAGTGGAGTAAAATCGTCGGATTATGGGAAAGCTCGATCCTTACCTTTTAAGAACCGGTGTTGCCTCGGCAACATCGGGAAGGCTCAAATAAAAAGCCGTGCATCCCATAAGCCGCGCACTAAGTTTCCAAGCTATGAAATCACGCTCTTAAAATATAAACTCCTCACGTTGCCCAAAGATAGGAAACATCGAGGAGTATCAAAAGCCGTACATCCCATAAGCCGCACACTAAATTTTCGAGCTGTGGAATTGTGCTCTAAAAACATGAACTCCTCACGTTGCTCGAAGATAGGCAACATTGAGAAGTATCAAAAGCCACGCATCCCATAAAGCCACACACACTTTTAAGTACCGAAATTGCCCCGGCAATGCCAGGAAACTTATCCATCACGGGAATAACGAGGATCAACTCACTCCCATTATCAGGAGTAACGAGCATGAATCCAACAAAATCGAAGCGCTACATACCAGTAGAAAACTCCAATTGCTGACAACTCCAATTTCTGACACCCAATGATTAACTATAACACTTGACGTGGATAACCTTTAGCTATCTATAGTTAACTCATACAATGTGCATGCTCTAAGCAATGAAGCGCGTGTTTGAATATTGCAAAATTCCTAAGAAATAATGTGCATAAGTATTTACTCACGTTCTTGAGGAGCGGTAAGTGGTTTAACTTCCAAAATTTGAAAAGATAATTCATTTACGCGAAAAGTGTTTCTGAATTCTCTAATAGCTAACACAATAACTGTATACCCTACACTCAAGTTACATTTTTATGCACATTTCCAACATACATATGTTACACACATAGACTGTACACTTAAGTCATGAAACTTACAAAAAAATCAAATCATAACTTAGTTTTTGTTCCAACTTTTGGTATGCAGACTATTCAAACCATAAGTTACCGATCGTTTGTCAAGTGTTCGAAGTAAACAGCCCTATGAACTAGGGGGCATACACTGGTACCCAAATAGGAATACACAAAAACAAAAACACTTCACAAGTTATGTTACTTCAAACAAAGAATTTTGGCAATAATCATAGGACTTAATAAAATAAAATAGAAGTAAAGTAGATATAGGTTCATAGAACACAATAAGCATACAAGTGAAGTTACAGCCAAAATATCAGCATTGTATTACTTATAACTCTTTTTTGTACAAGGTCAAAATGTGGGGGCCATACCCACACAATATCGACCAACAATAGAAAAAAGTACATACAACACAACAAAAGAAATGAGTGCAGACTCTGCACTTGAACAAAACAATGCAAAATGAATCAAAACTAGATCAGCTACCACCTAAGCTTCTCAGCGCCTCTTTTCACCACTCCCCTTCTTGCCTTTTGTTCGATGTTTTTGCTTCGCCTCAGGGGTGGCATCGCTGCTAGTGATGTCAATGATCTCCTCGGTGCTGATGTCCTCTTCCTGCTCTGTAACTTTTTCAGAAGACTTGCCTTTCGTTTTGTCCTTCCAGGATCTACGGGAGCTCTTAGAAGCCTTTATCACTTCAACTTTCTCTTTTTTAATGGCAACCAGTTGTTCTTGAGATCTGCGTGGCTGCTCAATCTGAATTTCTGGCTCACAAACTTCGGTCACCGTAAAGTCACCCTCCAAAGATACGGAAGGGTCATCCAAACCATGCAGTGCGGTGATCTTCTCAAATTCCGGCCCTAGCTGTGAGCCAGACATGGACACGGCGACCGAAGCAGATACAGAAACAAGTACGGAAGCGGTAGAGATAGCAACAGGTCCAGGCACTGAAAAACCGGCGGGTCGGTAGATAAGGAAGACGGACCTATAAGATCAAAAATGAAAGCGTTAAATTCGTCATGCCCTTGCAACGTGAGTTGAAAGTTCTCGAACTCGGGAGAAACAAGTAGATTACATGCACCAGAAGAGTGACCGAGAATGTCAACCTCGTATTCACCACCCTCACCCTCCTTCGACAGTTCCACAATCCGAGGTGACGCTTCAAGCCTAGAACTTGTTGACGGATCGCAAGGCTACCTCGATGGTTCGCCGAGACCAAAAATAAAAGGCTCCGGTAATGCTTCGGTAGTTGCTGTTGTGGCAGCATCGGCAGCTTCCTTCTCTCTTTCATTCCGCAAAATTTCCTGGCCTTCTATCAACGCCTTCTTTGATTCTTCATTGAGATAGGCATTATCTAGCTCTCGCTCGGCATAAACATCCCCGCTATCATGGAAACGGGTCAAGATTTCCTCCCAAACCACAGCTAGATTGCATGGGAATTTAGGGCCTAAGTAATTGAGACTCCTCCGATGCAACAGGGAGTTGACATAAAAGTTCAAGATGGTCTCATCCATCATCTCCATCTTTCTCTCGAAGGCGTTCTGAAGCTCCTAATAATCTATCGTAACCGCAGCTGTAACGACCACGACTTTCTCTCCATAGAAAGTTGTATCGCTAATAAGAAAGAAAGGGATAGAAAGAGAAAAGAAGAGAAAGAAAGAACTAAACAATATCAGAATCTCACAGCAGAAACGAACAAAATATAATATATCATATAACTATTACATAGTATCATATACATCTATCAGAGTTACACAGATTACACATCATATACTAGACAGTTATAAACATCTGTTCTAGTTATTACAACTCAATACAAAACAAAGATCTAAACAAGATCAACACAGCGGAAACTACTATCTATATCTACAACGCTGAAGCCTCCTGCTCCATTGCTCCTCCACAATTCGTCAAGGCTAACCTGAATCCCTTGGCTACTCGTAAAAATTTGAGTACCCAAGAGTTTATAAAACAGAAATAAACAACTTGGGTCAGACATGGGTCTGGTGTGAGTAACAGGTTAAACTTGTTTAACTTCAAAATCTTTTTGAAAGAAAAGGTATCACGTAAGACTTCCCACACATAAACATGGAAAAGTTTTTACCTTACGCTAACCAAAACATTTGATAGGAAATCCAGTTATATTATAATAGGGTCTAGGGTTTTCAAGTAAAATACAGAAATAGCTGAAATGCTTACATCTCACATTCCAACATAGTTGGGAACAACTAATACGTACGGCACTTATTGGAGTTTGGATTCCATACAATGGCAGGGCTACCGGGGTACCGCCCGTCACAGTACGTGGCCTAGATCACCGTACCGAGGATCACTCCCAATCCCCTGCAACACAAGGTCGGAACATCCCTTACTGGATAATTCCCGCACAAGATACCTCACGGTTGGGATCAGCAACCGCACCACTAAGTCGAAAATAGAAAGGGACATCTAGACAGAGGTAACCTTGTCCTACTTGGGTGCTACCCACTAACCTTGCTGCACCTCCCCTGTTTTAGCCATTCCCGGTTTGTGAGGCTTGAGGTCACGATTACCTTAGAAAAGAACACATCACTTAGAATGCTCATCGTCCACCTGACGATGTTCTGAAAGCATTCAGTCCATACAAGTTCGTTCCGGGTTCGAACGAAACCGAAGGCATTATCTCGTTACACTCGTTTTGGAATCACCCTCAGAGTTAACGACAATAACCCTTGCACTCTGAATCTTCATCTTCACTTGATTCACGACCTATCGTTAATTTGGATCGATGTGGTATTCGGGTCTCCAGACCTGGAAATCCGGTATACGGAAACCCGATCCCGGTCTCATCGAAATCCAAAGCGTATCTTTTAAGGCCAAGTTGTTTTAAAGGTTAAAACAATTCAATTCAATTATCTTTATACACATAGAAAGATAATTCACAACATTACAATAGATAATCAACATTATCAATATAACAGATAATCCATATTATCATCACAATTCAACTAACATCCATATCACACAGCATATATCTCATCAGAGATATCAATCAATGCAAAGTATCCAATACTAACACCCATTCATAAGTAATGATTTATATCATCTTAATTTAAATTGAATTAAATTAATTACTTCATTTTATAAATCCTTCTTACTTAACCATTAATTAATTACAATCAATTAATTAATTATCATCTAATAATTCATTTCAATTAATCATCTTGATTAATTATTTTTTGATTATATTCAAGTAATTTATTCTCAATTAATTACTTAAATTAATTATCCTTAACCACTTATAGTAATTAACCTTTAATTACTTCATTAATTAATTTACTAAAATTAATTAACTTAATCAACTATAATTAATTACATTAATCCTTAATTAATTACATTGATTAATTACTTCATTTATTAATTATTACTTAATTAACCAATCTTAATTACATCATTAATTATATTAATTAATGATCCTTAATTACAACTTAATTATTAATTACTTAATTAAATTAATTACATTAAGTAATTAACCTTTAATTAAACAACATTTATTAATCACTCTTGATTAATCTTTAATCAGTAATTAACTACCCTTAATTACTTTCATTAACTAAATTAATTACTCCTTAATTAATTCCTTAATTAATCTCTTAATTAATTATTCAAAGTAATTAACTCAAATTACTTCTATTAATAAAATCATTATTCAACTAATTACTTCCAGTAATTATCTTATTATTTACTTCCCTAAATAATCTTACTTTAATAATTACATTAAGTAATTATTATCAAATCATCTCTTGATTATCCTAAATTAATTAAACTTAATTAATTAATTTAACTAAATCAAATTATCTTCAATTAATTACAATAAGTAATTAATTCTTAATTACTTCCAATAATTAATTACATTTAAACAAATTCTATAATTGATTATCTTTAAATTAATTAATCTAATTAACTATTAAAATTAATCCTATTAATTAATTATTTAATAATCCATAGTTAATGACTTCATTAACTATTATTTAATTACTTTCCTTAAGTAATTAACTTATATTAATTATTATTAATTCTAAATTAATAAATCTTAATAACCAATTTATTAATCTCTAATTACTAAATTAAGTGTTAACCGTAACTTAATTAATATTTAATTACTTATTAATTAATTCCTAACCATTAATTAATACTCTAATTTATAATCCCTAACTACAAATTAATCATCCCTAATTAATTAATCTTAATCATAAATAAATTAGTTTAAACCTTTAATTATTTATTTAATTAATCCAAATGATTAATTAATCAATTAAATTAATTATCCATTAAATTTCCTAATTAATTCAATGAACACAAATCTCTAATTACTTTAAGATAAAACATTTTCTTATCAAAGGTTAAATTATCATTCTTAAGTACATTTGAAGACATCCATTTCAAATTAACTTTTAAATTTCTTTTTAAATTCTAGATTTAAAATGAATACTAATTTATCTTTTACAACATTTTAAACAACATTTCTAAAACTCTTTTAATTTACAAGTGAAAGAAATACTCATTTATAAAGAAGTTTAAAAGGTGCTAACAAATTCATATTAAATTTATAAAACTTATTTATTTCTCAATCTAAAATTCAAAAATAAACTTGAATCCATATATTAAAATTTTGATTTAAATTCCTGTTTTAATATTTTTCACAAATTTAAATTCAGTTTTTAAATCTAAACAGACAGATTTCTTAAAACCTGGCAACAACTAAAAGTACTCGAGACCATCTAAATTTACTTCGAGTCGCACCCCAAAAACTTCGATCATCCCTCGAAACAAAACTCGAGAAACTCGAGTAGCCTTCCTGTTAAAAACCCAGACTCACCAGAAATTCCGATGTGCACGTGTGCACAGTGCACGATCACCAGCGTCACTCCGATCATCTATGACTTCCCCCACCAGTCGACGTTCATCCACCTACCAGAATCCAATCACTCGAGCAACGAAATGAAGACGAATTCAAGATCGAGCCTAAAATCGAAACTGGAACCACAGACCACCATTTCAAAAACTGGCAACAACTCCTCGTCCTCGAAATCCCGATCATCAGAGAGGCTAATTTTCTGGCCATGTCTTCGCCTATATCCCATCTTTCACTTCCCAAAGTATGGTAGCACTCGGTCGATTCAAGAACCCGTGGTACTCATTTTCCCTAACCCAAATAAACTAGGTTTATAAATTTAAACTCTAAATCTCTCCTGTCTCACTACTCTATTTTACTTTCCAATAATTTTTCTTACATCTTCGATCACTCTACTATCCTCAGAAAGAAACTCGACTTCCCAAACCATCTAGATCACCAGAATTACCCAAAACTTCATATTTAGTTTAACCCAGAACTGCTCCTTCAATTCGAAACTAAAAATTATGATTTTAATACTAAAAATCATGTTATCATTTATGTTTTCACTTTATAAACCTGAATTTATAAATTACAAAGTTTTAATTTTCACTTTTATATAACATGCACTGTTATTTTAATTTACAGAGGCACTCAGACTAAATTCTGTCTTAATTAAATCTTTTAATCTTTAGTTTACTAGGGAACAACTAATTTTACTTAAACCTTAGATCTACACTTAAAACTAGATCATGAGGTATGATTTATATCAAAAACAGTAGCCTAGAATTCAAGATAACAGGGTCACACTGATACAAATAACATACACATCTATATGCATTCGTATACATGCAGAGTCATCTATAAACATCCATATCAAAACAATATTTATCACAGAATTAGGCATGCATCATAATTACTTAAGTTATTTTAAGTAAGAATGTTACTCACAATTTAAAGAAGATGAACAGAGCATCTAATTGTTAACAGCATACACACTATAAACATTCACATCAGATTCTCATTTATATTTGCAATACTTATTCATTTCAATTATATTAGCATGCAAATCCTATTTTACTTTATGTTTTAAAAGTTACTCACCTGATATACATTGAAACAGAGGCAGCCTCTTTAATTTTGAAAAGCTTTTGAAACTCTAAAATCTGAATGCCTTTTTGATCTTTAAAACTTGAATACTTGCTAAAGAAACTTGCATGCAGGCTAGATCCCATATTTCATTTGAAAGCTTTAAATTTTGAATGCTGCTTTAAAACTCAGGTTGAAAAATGAATGCAGACTGGTTGTTTTGAGATGATTACAGATCTTTTGTTTGAGGAAGATGCTCACTGATTTCGGTTTGCTTTTTGAAAATGAAAATGAATCACAGGCTTTGGTTTGAATTTGTAAAAATGAGATTACAGGGATTTGATTTTTGAGGATGAATTATGGGTTGTTGATTTTGGTTTTTGGTTTGAGGAAGATTTGTTTACTGATCTGATTTGTTTCAGATTTGCTTAGAGGAAAGGTTTTTGTTATCTTGTTTTGAAAAGTAGAAATAGAAAGAATGAAATGAAGATATGCAAATGTTCATATGTAAGTAAATTTATGATTTATAAAAATAAAAGAAAATGAAAAATGAATAAAGACACTTGTCATTACATTAGCTAATTAAATTACACATGTTATAACAAAGGCTTTAGAAAAATGACATATGTCTCTTAAGTAATTATTCATATTTTTATTTATTTTAAAAGTAAATAAATGCCTTTTTCTTATTTATTAAATACTTATCTATATATATATAATTACTTTTTAAAGAAACAAAACTAATTACATTTATAAATAAAAGCTTATACAAATATTCTGAAATCCAAAACAATTTAAATATTTATTCTCTTGAATTTCAAAGCTTAAATTCAAATTCAATTAAATTAAATCCTAAGATTCAATTTAAAAAGTCAAGTTATATATATATATATACATATATAACTATTTATTCAATTAAATAACAATTTCATATTCTTTAAAATCCATTCATATTAATAAAAATAATACATTATACTTATTATCTTTTAAAAGATAGAATTACCAATTTAATACTAATTTAATCAGATTATTAAATTTAAATTCAAATTTTATTATCAAAGATTATCCATATCAATTTAATTATTTAACAGATTATTAAATTGATATTGTTAAAATTTCCGAGATATTACATTCCTTCCCCCTTAAAATAATTTCGTCTCCGAAATTTAAACAAAGGTAATTTAATAATCTTATTAAAGATTTTAATTTAAAACACAAGCATATACTATCATCCATATGCTAACAACCATAGCAACCAATTCATCCAAACAATCAATTCTAACTATTCAGACAAAAGTCTGGATAGAATTCCTCGAGTTTCCCCAAGTATATATATATACCGGAATACTCGCTCTACAAACAATCTAAACTACTAAGCTATAGATCTCCTACTCATCTAGATCTACAGAACTAAACAGAATATCAGACTACAGACGAATCTGACTCAACTACCCAACTTCCAGAACTGCTGATTCTAAAACCAGAGATAGATCAAATACGTACTCCTTCAGAGATACGTAAAACACAATGAATTCCAATTATCCAAACTGACAATTCAATCCTGAAAACCCAATACTTATCCAAATCAGAACACAGAAGAGATCCAAACATAACTTTACTTCACAACATCAGTAGATTCCAAACTTACTTCTCCTATCAGAGATACACTCCAAACTGCTTTCGCTGCTCAACTCTGATCTGAGGTAGAACACAAGCACAGACTGGACAACTCACTTCTAGAAATAAGGTTCACTGATCCATAAAGAAAACTCGGATACTTCAGCAAAACTTGAGCTGCTTCACCAAACTCTATCTCTAGGAAAACATCCTTCCACTAGACTGAACCATCGGTATCACCCATGGAATCCATTCGATAAGAAAACTCAACCTTCAGATGCGGACAAACTTCTGACTTCTCTGAAGACATCCAGAAAACTCTGATAACCCAAGAGAACATTTAGACAATCGCAAGTCACTTTTGCGATCAACCCAACCTAATTCCAAAGAAAACTGTTCTCTCTTTACCAATCAGAACAGCTTACACTTATTAATCCAATTTATCGAAGAAATGGATATACTCTGCTGCTTCTGAACTCCACTTCAGAAAAACTGCTTAGCCAGAAAAACTTCCTGCCAATCCAAGAATACTCCGAGCTGCAACGCTGCCACAATGCCAAAGACTTCCTAACCAAAGCTCTTCGAGAAACTCGGACTCCAAACCAACAGAAACACTGTGCTGAACTCAGCCACACTACCGAAACATACACACTTCCTTAATCTTGTTCCAAAGAAAACATCTTCGGGAACATCCATCGTCACTGTATCTCATCATACAGCTACTATTACCTGAGGTATCAAGATACCATCACTCACTTCTGCCTCATCGACAGATCCAACTCTACTCATCCAAACTTCAAAGATAAACTCCGAACCATTACAGTTTCCTTTGGAGATCGATGAAATCCTTCACCACAGCAAAGCTTACTCGAGACGGTATTGGGTCTACAGTCTCGACAAATACACTTCCAACCTCAACATTCAAACTCCAACCATTAGTAGTCGTGTTTCACACACCACTATCCCATCTACCTTTATAACTTATATTGGAAAACCCGAACAGGTAACCCAACAAATAGGTAGAAATATATATATATTTAAAATGATACTTTTTATATAGAAATTATTTCTGGGTAAAATTATTTCATTTACCTCTTTAAAACAATATTGTGTCCGTTGGCCTGGTTCAAGTGTTTAGAGATCCCTATCAATAACGTTAGCTACTCGTATTGACCAGAATCCATATACCACTCAACCGATCAATTAACACAATATAAAATCATTTTTATATAACTAACAATTACGCGCTCTCAAGATAGACACCACTTCAGAGCCTAGGTATTCACTCTACCTACTGCTCTGATATTCACTTAACCAAAAGCTTAGGCATTCGCTCAACCTATGCTCTGATACCACTGTAACGACCACGACTTTCTCTCCATAGAAAGTTGTATCGCTAATAAGAAAGAAAGGGATAGAAAGAGAAAAGAAGAGAAAGAAAGAACTAAACAATATCAGAATCTCACAGCGGAAACGAACAAAATATAATATATCATATAACTATTACATAGTATCATATACATCTATCAGAGTTACACAGATTACACATCATATACTAGACAGTTATAAACATCTGTTCTAGTTATTACAACTCAATACAAAACAAAGATCTAAACAAGATCAACACAGCGGAAACTACTATCTATATCTACAACGCTGAAGCCTCCTGCTCCATTGCTCCTCCACAATTCGTCAAGGCTAACCTGAATCCCTTGGCTACTCGTAAAAATTTGAGTACCCAAGAGTTTATAAAACAGAAATAAACAACTTGGGTCAGACATGGGTCTGGTGTGAGTAACAGGTTAAACTTGTTTAACTTCAAAATCTTTTTGAAAGAAAAGGTATCACGTAAGACTTCCCACACATAAACATGGAAAAGTTTTTACCTTACGCTAACCAAAACATTTGATAGGAAATCCAGTTATATTATAATAGGGTCTAGGGTTTTCAAGTAAAATACAGAAATAGCTGAAATGCTTACATCTCACATTCCAACATAGTTGGGCACAACTAATACGTACGGCACTTATTGGAGTTTGGATTCCATACAATGGCAGGGCTACCGGGGTACCGCCCGTCACAGTACGTGGCCTAGATCACCGTACCGAGGATCACTCCCAATCCCCTGCAACACAAGGTCGGAACATCCCTTACTGGATAATTCCCGCACAAGATACCTCACGGTTGGGATCAGCAACCGCACCACTAAGTCGAAAATAGAAAGGGACATCTAGACAGAGGTAACCTTGTCCTACTTGGGTGCTACCCACTAACCTTGCTGCACCTCCCCTGTTTTAGCCATTCCCGGTTTGTGAGGCTTGAGGTCACGATTACCTTAGAAAAGAACACATCACTTAGAATGCTCATCGTCCACCTGACGATGTTCTGAAAGCATTCAGTCCATACAAGTTCGTTCCGGGTTCGAACGAAACCGAAGGCATTATCTCGTTACACTCGTTTTGGAATCACCCTCAGAGTTAACGACAATAACCCTTGCACTCTGAATCTTCATCTTCACTTGATTCACGACCTATCGTTAATTTGGATCGATGTGGTATTCGGGTCTCCAGACCTGGAAATCCGGTATACGAAAACCCGATCCCGGTCTCATCGAAATCCAAAGCGTATCTTTTAAGGCCAAGTTGTTTTAAAGGTTAAAACAATTCAATTCAATTATCTTTATACACATAGAAAGATAATTCACAACATTACAATAGATAATCAACATTATCAATATAACAGATAATCCATATTATCATCACAATTCAACTAACATCCATATCACACAGCATATATCTCATCAGAGATATCAATCAATGCAAAGTATCCAATACTAACACCCATTCATAAGTAATGATTTATATCATCTTAATTTAAATTGAATTAAATTAATTACTTCATTTTATAAATCCTTCTTACTTAACCATTAATTAATTACAATCAATTAATTAATTATCCTCTAATAATTCATTTCAATTAATCATCTTGATTAATTATTTTTTGATTATATTCAAGTAATTTATTCTCAATTAATTACTTAAATTAATTATCCTTAACCACTTATAGTAATTAACCTTTAATTACTTCATTAATTAATTTACTAAAATTAATTAACTTAATCAACTATAATTAATTACATTAATCCTTAATTAATTACATTGATTAATTACTTCATTTATTAATTATTACTTAATTAACCAATCTTAATTACATCATTAATTATATTAATTAATGATCCTTAATTACAACTTAATTATTAATTACTTAATTAAATTAATTACATTAAGTAATTAACCTTTAATTAAACAACATTTATTAATCACTCTTGATTAATCTTTAATCAGTAATTAACTACCCTTAATTACTTTCATTAACTAAATTAATTACTCCTTAATTAATTCCTTAATTAATCTCTTAATTAATTATTCAAAGTAATTAACTCAAATTACTTCTATTAATAAAATCATTATTCAACTAATTACTTCCAGTAATTATCTTATTATTTACTTCCCTAAATAATCTTACTTTAATAATTACATTAAGTAATTATTATCAAATCATCTCTTGATTATCCTAAATTAATTAAACTTAATTAATTAATTTAACTAAATCAAATTATCTTCAATTAATTACAATAAGTAATTAATTCTTAATTACTTCCAATAATTAATTACATTTAAACAAATTCTATAATTGATTATCTTTAAATTAATTAATCTAATTAACTATTAAAATTAATCCTATTAATTAATTATTTAATAATCCATAGTTAATGACTTCATTAACTATTATTTAATTACTTTCCTTAAGTAATTAACTTATATTAATTATTATTAATTCTAAATTAATAAATCTTAATAACCAATTTATTAATCTCTAATTACTAAATTAAGTGTTAACCGTAACTTAATTAATATTTAATTACTTATTAATTAATTCCTAACCATTAATTAATACTCTAATTTATAATCCCTAACTACAAATTAATCATCCCTAATTAATTAATCTTAATCATAAATAAATTAGTTTAAACCTTTAATTATTTATTTAATTAATCCAAATGATTAATTAATCAATTAAATTAATTATCCATTAAATTTCCTAATTAATTCAATGAACACAAATCTCTAATTACTTTAAGATAAAACATTTTCTTATCAAAGGTTAAATTATCATTCTTAAGTACATTTGAAGACATCCATTTCAAATTAACTTTTAAATTTCTTTTTAAATTCTAGATTTAAAATGAATACTAATTTATCTTTTACAACATTTTAAACAACATTTCTAAAACTCTTTTAATTTACAAGTGAAAGAAATACTCATTTATAAAGAAGTTTAAAAGGTGCTAACAAATTCATATTAAATTTATAAAACTTATTTATTTCTCAATCTAAAATTCAAAAATAAACTTGAATCCATATATTAAAATTTTGATTTAAATTCCTGTTTTAATATTTTTCACAAATTTAAATTCAGTTTTTAAATCTAAACAGACAGATTTCTTAAAACCTGGCAACAACTAAAAGTACTCGAGACCATCTAAATTTACTTCGAGTCGCACCCCAAAAACTTCGATCATCCCTCGAAACAAAACTCGAGAAACTCGAGTAGCCTTCCTGTTAAAAACCCAGACTCACCAGAAATTCCGATGTGCACGTGTGCACAGTGCACGATCACCAGCGTCACTCCGATCATCTATAACTTCCCCCACCAGTCGACGTTCATCCACCTACCAGAATCCAATCACTCGAGCAACGAAATGAAGACGAATTCAAGATCGAGCCTAAAATCGAAACTGGAACCACAGACCACCATTTCAAAAACTGGCAACAACTCCTCGTCCTCGAAATCCCGATCATCAGAGAGGCTAATTTTCTGGCCATGTCTTCGCCTATATCCCATCTTTCACTTCCCAAAGTATGGTAGCACTCGGTCGATTCAAGAACCCGTGGTACTCATTTTCCCTAACCCAAATAAACTAGGTTTATAAATTTAAACTCTAAATCTCTCCTGCCTCACTACTCTATTTTACTTTCCAATAATTTTTCTTACATCTTCGATCACTCTACTATCCTCAGAAAGAAACTCGACTTCCCAAACCATCTAGATCACCAGAATTACCCAAAACTTCATATTTAGTTTAACCCAGAACTGCTCCTTCAATTTGAAACTAAAAATTATGATTTTAATACTAAAAATCATGTTATCATTTATGTTTTCACTTTATAAACCTGAATTTATAAATTACAAAGTTTTAATTTTCACTTTTATATAACATGCACTGTTATTTTAATTTACAGAGGCACTCAGACTAAATTCTGTCTTAATTAAATCTTTTAATCTTTAGTTTACTAGGGAACAACTAATTTTACTTAAACCTTAGATCTACACTTAAAACTAGATCATGAGGTATGATTTATATCAAAAACAGTAGCCTAGAATTCAAGATAACAGGGTCACACTGATACAAATAACATACACATCTATATGCATTCGTATACATGCAGAGTCATCTATAAACATCCATATCAAAACAATATTTATCACAGAATTAGGCATGCATCATAATTACTTAAGTTATTTTAAGTAAGAATGTTACTCACAATTTAAAGAAGATGAACAGAGCATCTAATTGTTAACAGCATACACACTATAAACATTCACATCAGATTCTCATTTATATTTGCAATACTTATTCATTTCAATTATATTAGCATGCAAATCCTATTTTACTTTATGTTTTAAAAGTTACTCACCTGATATACATTGAAACAGAGGCAGCCTCTTTAATTTTGAAAAGCTTTTGAAACTCTAAAATCCGAATGCCTTTTTGATCTTTAAAACTTGAATACTTGCTAAAGAAACTTGCATGCAGGCTAGATCCCATATTTCATTTGAAAGCTTTAAATTTTGAATGCTGCTTTAAAACTCAGGTTGAAAAATGAATGCAGACTGGTTGTTTTGAGATGATTACAGATCTTTTGTTTGAGGAAGATGCTCACTGATTTCGGTTTGCTTTTTGAAAATGAAAATGAATCACAGGCTTTGGTTTGAATTTGTAAAAATGAGATTACAGGGATTTGATTTTTGAGGATGAATTATGGGTTGTTGATTTTGGTTTTTGGTTTGAGGAAGATTTGTTTACTGATCTGATTTGTTTCAGATTTGCTTAGAGGAAAGGTTTTTGTTATCTTGTTTTGAAAAGTAGAAATAGAAAGAATGAAATGAAGATATGCAAATGTTCATATGTAAGTAAATTTATGATTTATAAAAATAAAAGAAAATGAAAAATGAATAAAGACACTTGTCATTACATTAGCTAATTAAATTACACATGTTATAACAAAGGCTTTAGAAAAATGACATATGTCTCTTAAGTAATTATTCATATTTTTATTTATTTTAAAAGTAAATAAATGCCTTTTTCTTATTTATTAAATACTTATCTATATATATATAATTACTTTTTAAAGAAACAAAACTAATTACATTTATAAATAAAAGCTTATACAAATATTCTGAAATCCAAAACAATTTAAATATTTATTCTCTTGAATTTCAAAGCTTAAATTCAAATTCAATTAAATTAAATCCTAAGATTCAATTTAAAAAGTCAAGTTATATATATATATACATATATAACTATTTATTCAATTAAATAACAATTTCATATTCTTTAAAATCCATTCATATTAATAAAAATAATACATTATACTTATTATCTTTTAAAAGATAGAATTACCAATTTAATACTAATTTAATCAGATTATTAAATTTAAATTCAAATTTTATTATCAAAGATTATCCATATCAATTTAATTATTTAACAGATTATTAAATTGATATTGTTAAAATTTCCGGGATATTACAGCAGCCTTTTCAACTTCGGCACAAGCTTTATTGATGCTAAGCTGCACAACTCGATACTGGAGCCTGGCGATCGTCTCATCCTGGTCGGAGATGGTCTTATCGCGCGACTTTACAACTTCTCCATATTCCACAACCGTTTTATTATGCCCCTTTACGATAAGGTCATGGTCGGAAATGGTCTTCTTTTGGGCCTCAATTGTCGCACTGCAAGTTGCCACCTCCTCTTTTAACTTGGCTTCTTCTGCATGAGCCTTCTTAATTTCGTCCCTGTAGACAATCTATACTCTCTCATGAGCCTATTTTAGCTTTTTTAGCAAGCCGGCGCTTTTCTTGCTTTCTCGAAGTGCCGCATCCTTTTCTTCCTCCAGTTGTTTGATTCTGGCGTCACCTTCCACCAATGCTCTTTCGAAGTCATCCTTCTCCGATTCAAAGGAGAGGATTTTTTGATAGTTGTTGTGATTCGTGTCCATCAGCTGTTTGCATAATTTTTTCCACCCTTCAGTTTGTTCTAAATCGTTCTGGATTGCCTGAAGGTGGGGCATGTAGGTATCTCTACGAACCGAATGAAGATCACGATCAAATTTAACTCCCCTTAAAAACTACTCGAGGAGTGCTGCCTCAAGCTTGGGAGGACCAGATGGAAGAACATAGGTAGATCTCTGGTGGGGCGTGAAGAACTGGGGACAAGAGCCACATGAGATGATAGAACTTGAGTTGAAGATGGAATATGGACAGAAGAAACCAGGATTTCAGGACCGATTGAGGCGGAGGCCGGAGCGAAGGCCTGTTTTCCGCAGAATGAGAACCGCAATCAAATTCGGACTTTTTAGGCGGCTCCTCTCACCCATCGAAAGTCTTTCTTTTCTCATATCCGCCTTTGTATACTCGGCCCCGTTCCCTCTCGTCTCGATGATGAGTTTCAGCCTCTAAATCTTTTCTTCTTTAATATTCCTTCTCTATCTCGCGAGCATGATGACGGTTGGAAGATCATTTCGACCAGCGTTGAGAGTCGGTAAATTCCTTAAGGTCGTCGTAAAGGTCGCGTCCTCCTATGGTACCTGACACGAAGAATAAATAAAGAGCCTTATAAACGGAAGATAAACATGAAAAATATGTGTATAAGTGAGTGTAACCCTAATGAAACGTGTAATGTGTTTGGGAGGAGAGCCTAAAATGACGCCACAAACTGGATCGGGCAGGCGTCGTGGAAGGAATCGAACTAACTTTGGGCACAACATGGCCCGGAAGAGGAGATACCTCCTCAAACTTGAAGTCTTCTCCCATGAGCGCGTCAAAATCGACGTAAACATTGCTCAAATCTTCGAAGTCTACGCCGGCATCTTTAATTGGAGAATCCCGACGTCGTCTGACTTCTGGAGCATCATCTTTATCACTCATGTCTAAGGGAGGTGAGCTCGGAACAATGGGAATCATCCCTAGAGTCTCGTCGCTTGATTTAGAATCTCCATCATCGGATTCTGCATAGAAATCATCGTCGTCGGTAGAGGAGGACTCATCGCTATTGCTCTCAATCTCACCTTCCTCCTTTTCTATGTCTATCGCGGCTTTGCCTTCTCTTTGATTAAACTCATCTTCCTCTTCTTCCGGAATCGAAGGCATTCTAGTCGGGCAAGTGGCTTCGGTCGTGGCGTCTTTTCCAATTCTAGTCGGACAAGCCTTCCCTCTCTTGAAAAATACTCTCTTTGGAACCATGAGATGAAGAAGTGGACAGCGTATGTATCCTGGATCAAGAAGGGGATGGGACCTCAACTGGGACTGCAAATCTCCCTTGATGCAACAGCCCATACCGGAGCAGGTTCTCGTCTGTCAGCAAGAATTTAACTGATCTCTCCTTGGCGTCGATAGCCTTCAGGGTTCGAAAAGTTTCTTCAAGAGATGAGTCCTTGTTCGGGCTTGGAATAACTGTAGAAAGTATTTGACCCATTAGAAATCCTGTAGCAACATATTGAAGCTCTATAAGTGGGAAAAAGAACTTACCCCCCATTGTCCAGAGACGATTGAATCCCTCATAGCACCTAACAAAGAAATATTGAGTCTTTAATTGAGATAAATTGCTCTGCAGTCACAACACAATTTTAGGGTTACTTTGGGCCTCAATCACAACTAAGGATGGACACTCGTCTCTTCTTTTGAACGAGAGAAAATATCTTAACTCGTCAAAGCTCGTGGCGCAATTGAGTGTCCGCATGAAAAGAACGTGCAAGCAAGTTAGAATAGCATATCCATTAGAATGAATCTGAAATGGAGCGATTCCCAAGTTCGAGAGGGTTTCTCTCAAAAAGTCGTTGAAGGGGGGCACTGCTCCATTCGGGCACATATACCGATGACAAGCAGTATATCCTGGAGGCGGCATATGAGAAAATTCATCTTTCTATGGGAGGCGCACGTCTTCCTCCGGAATGCCATGCTGCAGGTAGATGTTGTGCAAGACTTTAGCAGAAATCACGGAGGAAGCTCTCTTCGGCGGATTTAGAAGAACTCTGAAATTAGGAGAAGTCCGGTCCAAGACCAGACTGATTCGAACTAGCTGGCCATATTCAGCCCGTGAAGCTGAAGAAGGAGGGGTAATAGACGATGACTCGGCCTTCGATAGCGCAGGACTTCTTCCGCTAGACTTGCGGTGAGAAGACGGGTACTTCATTCTAAACAACAGAATTTACGTCCGAAATGGTCAGGTAATTCTACTCTAAAATAAGAACTCCCCATACTACTTTTGAATTTCAAAGAAATATCGGTTCATACTGATGTGTCAGACTTCAAGTGTGTACCGGGGCAAGTGCGGTGTGTTATCTATCGGTGGTGGGATCGGTGTCCTGAACGCTACAAATGCTCTATCCTATCTAGATAGTACGCTCGCAGTTGAGAGGTAAAAGGACTTCTCGTATCACTTTCTTTTTGAAATTACTCCTCCTACACTTACTCGTTATAGATCAACAATCGATAACGGGTCCATTGTCTGAAACAACGTGGAAAGTCCCTTCAAGTACAGGTACACCATGTGTGCAAAAGAAAACAAAATCAATCTGAATCCTCCGGAAAGACGAAACCAATTCACCATGTGTCGTGCGGTATCTGCAATGGGACCTGGCCCAAGTCAATTCTGGCTCAAGCACCGGGGCAAGGCCCGAATGTCGTTCCATGAAGAACTCAAGCATCGATTTACTATCTTCCACCATTAAGCCGCAATTGACTCGGACTCTTCACGTCCAACACCACGAATACAACTCCATCGCCAAATCGATAAATCAACATCATAATCAGCAAACCAACCTTGAATCAGTAATTAAGAGGCGAGGAGGTTTGGAGTTCTCGATCTAGCGATCCAATCAGTGGATCGGTGGCGACCTATGCAAGTCAACGAGCTAAACTAGGGTTCGATTGAAGGCGGCAAATGTAACGATTCGAGATTTTCGACTCTCGAAAGTCGATATTAATACGTCCACTGTATCAACTGCCGAGCAATCGAATGCCGAAAAACCGAATTGTTATGGTTAAAAAGAAGAGGTAGAAGAAGTCAGAAAGAAAGAAAGAAGAAACAACAGAAACAATATCAGAGTCTCACATATCGCAGCGGAACAACATATAATAGATAAATGAATCATCTTTAAATCAAAGAACTATATCAGTTTATACATTACATCATCATCAGAGTTTACAACAACAATATACAACACAACTGGACAATTATATGAACTTGTCCATGCGAATGAATTTTTACAGCGGAAAAGATAATATCATATACAAGTGATACGTCTCGCCATCCAGCTCGCCACTTGAGCTCCAAAATCTCCTGAAATCCAGAATGGCCTGATAACCTGACTCTAGGCTGCCCGTGTGGAAAATTATGGGCACCCAGAGTTTAGGAAAGGAACAATAAACTCCAGGTCAGTCGTGGGACTGGTGTGAGAACTAAAACAGTTATTATCTTTAAAACAACAACAAAGGAAGCAAAAGTGTAACGAGCCTGAATTTTTGACATTTGAAATGTGAATATTTAATTTAGTTTAAATATTCGAATGATGGTTTAATCTGAAATTCAATTATCCGAGTGAATTGGGCGATTAAATTATTGAATTTAATTATTAAATCTGGGTAAAAATTTGAATCTTCAGTTTAAGCTGATTAAAAATATTTTCAAGGCTTAGAAAATTTATACTGATAATTCTGAAGGTACTGGAACTTTCAGAATTGAATTTGAAACTGTTTTGTTCAGTTTTGAAATTTTATTGTTTAATCGATATTTAAAAATAGCGTTACGGAGCACAGTCTTGGAATTCGACGAAACCAGTTCCATTGGATCCGTAATATTGTTTTATTATCGGATTTCAATTTTTGTGGTGATTGGAGCTGTCGTGTGATCGTACGATAAGCAAACGCGCTGATATAATATAACGGGATATTTTTGAATATAAAAATATAAATTTTTAATCAACTTTTTATGCCGACTTACTTTCTGCAAAATCACGTACTCTTGTCCCCTTCGTTTTCTTTTATCACGCGAGTAGATCATTTTGATTTCAAAAGAAAATATCTCGTTCATTAGAGATTCAATTCGAAATCAAATTATGGTCGAAGCCCTTTCTCAGTTCAAATAAAAATGGCCGAGCTCCTCCCCTTTCAAAATCAAAATAAAGCTTTGTTCACAAAATCATTCCCTCCAGCGTAGCAGCTCGAGAAGGGATTCTCGCGATCGATTCGCGTGGTGATAGGGCAAGTCGAGCATCACGATTTTTCAAATAGGCGAGGCGTTCGAATCAAATTTGGAACTGAGTTCGATCTGGAGGGGCGAACGAAGCAGCTAGGGCGTGGCTCTGTTCGTGCATGGAATTGGTCGCTGTTTGTTTGTCGCATTCGTTCAAATGGAGGCGTACTCGTTCGGCCTGCCGTGACGCAGTGACATCGACGAAGTGGGGTGGCGAGTCGAGATGTCGCGATGTCGATGGTTGCTATGCGTTCGAGGGTTCCGTTCAGCGAAGCAGTGAGGTAGTTTCAAATCTTATTTCTATTTTCAATTAAATGTGATTTAAAAATAAATAATTACGTGTAGCAGTAAGGTTCGAATCTCCTTTTCCTTTTGCAGTCGATTTTGATTTAATATACATATACGTACAAAGAAGAATTTCAAATAAATGTATATAAGTACTCAGAAAATTTTATATACGTATATATAGATTAACAGCAGTTTAGATTTGTGATAATTTCAAATTTAAGTTAAATCTGGAGATTTTCCATATATAAGTATCAAATTATCTATATAAAGAAATATATATATATATACAGATTTTTAAAAGATAAAAATGTTGATTTCGATAGAAAAAAAGGCAGCTCTATTCTTTTTATGTATATATGTATGTAAAGGAAAGTAAACCCTATATACAAATGTTTGAATGAAAATAATTTGTTTAATTTATTTATTTAATTATTTTGGTTACCAAAGATTTTTGAAAAAGAAAATTTAGTTTTAAATTAAATTTTTATTTAACTAAATTTATTAAAGAAGAAATTGGTTTAAATAAAACTATCAGTTAATTTAACTATTAAACTGGCAATTGAATTGTTTGATTTATTCGAATATTAATAAATTGTATAAATTGTTTATACAAGGTTGAGAATCGCGGAATCAAATCGAGAAAACAATCTGGAAAAAAAATGGATGCTAATAAAGAAAAGGTGAGATCTTCTCACTCAGATTTAAAATTGAATTGCAGTTATTGATTGTGTTGATTGTTGTTGGGATGTGATATTAGATATAGTAGGATATATCTATATGTAGCAATATATATATATATTGGCATATATATATATATATATTGATGATTGATTTTCCCGCATTTGTATAGCGGATGAGACCCTATTGCGCCACATAATAGCGGATGATATTTTATAAATCCCATATACCGCGATATTCCACCTCGAAGTGGAATTGGTATTGTGCTAACATCTGTGGATGTAGGGAAACAGGTTGGAGGGATCCAACTGGATTCCTCAAATTGTTTGAATATTGTTTCATATGTGAATGATGTGATTTATTGATAATCTGTGAATGATTTATTGATAATTGAAACTGTTGAAGGCTAAAATTTAGCCGAATGTATTTTTGGTATCGTTGGATACCAGAAATGAATATAAATTGGATTTTGAAATTAAAGTGGAAAATTTTAAGTGAATTTATTTTTATGAATTGAATTTATTGAAAGAAGGAATTTTAAAGTATTAAAATGTGATTTTCGAAATCTTACCGAATAAATTCCAAAATATGGGAAAAGATATTAATGAATGAGTTTTGAATAATATTGTTTCAAAAGTTGAAGAATTCATTTAAAGATGGAATTTTTAATAATTTGGAAAGAACAAAGGAATTTATTTAAAAGTGATAAACTTTTAGAAATCAATTTGAAATTGATTTGGTATTGGAAAATGAACCTTTGAGAAATCGATTTGGAAATTTATTTGTAGTTGAAAATAAATTTAGAAATCAAGTTTGTAATTAATTTGGTAATGGAAAATAAATCATTGGAAAATTTATTTGAAATTGATTTAGTGTTTGAAAAATGAATTTGGACGTCGATTTGCAAATGATTTGTTATTTGGAGATAAATTCAGAAATAAATTGCAATGTTTTGTTCTATTGAAATAAAACTTATAAATCAATTTGGAATTTGGTTTTGGGGTTAAAAGTGAATATTTGGGAATGCAAATTCAAAATGGAAATTATGAAATGAAAGGGGAATTTGTTTTAAAAATAAACGCTGATTTATTTTTAAGTGTGAATGTAAATTTATGGATTTTGAACGTAAATTTGAAATAAATCGATAAGGATTTATTAAATTGGTTTAAATGGACCGTTTTGAAATGTAAGTGTATTTTCCTTGAAAAACCGAGTATATTCCAAAGTAGCTTTTAAAATATAAATTAAAAGTTCTAAGTGGGTTTTTAAAAGATATATTTGGAAATATATTCCGTGTAAGGAAATTGATTTGAAATTTATTTTCAAAAGTTGAAAGGTGAAATGTAATTTGAAATTGATTTTCAAATATGAAGTGTGGGAAAGAAAAAAATATATATCTCGTGAAGATATTTGAAAATAAATGATTTGGGAAAATTATTTAAATCTGATGATTGTTGTGAATGTTGTTGATAGTTAAATCACTGACTATCAATATTGCCTTTGAAATGACACTTGATTTGTTTTTCAAACAAACGCTTATTATTCGGTTTAGCCGTGAAAGGACCTTCGTGTCAGATAACCCATTCCGAATAATGATACGACGATATGGATCGTATTGAAGACCGGTGATGAAGACCGGGTATTTGTGAAAACGATAGGATGACCTATCGATTGTCTCTGCACCGTTAGCTACGGTATTGAGATTTCCTTTGTGATGGGAAGTTTTATCGGGATTGTGAATATCTGGATTGCAAGGGCTTCTTCGGAAGTGCCTTCGGTTCTGTTCGAACCCGGAACAGACTTGTATGGTTACGTGTCTGACATTACATTTTGAGATATAGAGCTGATTTCTTTCAAATACATTTCTGTTGGTGGCAGAGAATTTATTCTCTTAGCTTAACACCCTTCTCTGAGACGCACGAGCTCAGAGGTTATGTAGTTGAAATTTATCAGCGATATATTCCCAATTTGGTAATGTGGCATGCTGAGTGTTGCTGTGATGATGATCATTTATTGATCATTTGTGATCAAAGCGTGGCTTTGTGAAAAAGCGTAGCTTTGTGGACGAGATTTCGTCAGACCTCACTCCCCGGAAATGGTCAAAACAGGAATGTTGCGGCAAGGTTATGAGGGTCGCGCCCTTTAGGGTATGTCATTTCCTTCTGGAAAGGGGTGGTATCATGGTATGGAGTCCAGATACTTACTCATGTGGACACACTTTATTTATTATGTGTGATGTTGGTTATCGAGCGCTCAAATAAACGTCCCAAAGGACTGGGGGATGACATATTCGTGAGTTACCTAGTTACAGGGGTAACCCGGCTTTGTTGGCAGAGAGCAGTTTGTCTCTCGGGACGTCCAGCCAGATGCGATCCCATTCGGCAGTAGGAAAAGAAGTTCCTTAGCCTGACCATTTGTTGAAAATCCATTTCCCAATACAGAACTTGTACGGTTTTAGTTGTAGAACCTGCCATTTACTTATGGTGGTCACCACTGATCAGATGGTAGCTATAGTAGGCATACGATACTGGTCGTATGCTGGCTAAAATTAATATTATACTTTTGAAATTTTTTCTACACTAGACATTAATAATAATATCCAATGATTGGCGTAGTAAGCATCTTTGACTATCATAAGAAGAAATCTCCTCCAATTCTGCGTTTGCATTGTGTGTGTGGCGGAGGTCTTATGGTAGTTTCATTTTCCAAAAGCATTGCGAATCTGTTTTATTCTCTTTGTGAAAATAACTGTTTTACGATCTCACACCAGTCACCATGACTGACTCGGAGTTTATTGTTCCCTTCTAAACTCTGGTGCCCATAATTTTCCACACGGGCAGCCTAGAGTTATTTTTATCAGGATATTCTGGATATTCTGGAGCTTTGGGGATAAGCTGGATGGCGAGACGTACTTCCGTACTTGTTATTTATTTCCGATGTGTATCCCGTATGAGGACAGGTTTATATAACTGTCCATTGTTGTATCGAGTTGTATATTGACTCTGATTGATGTATGTATAAACTGATATATTTCTTTGTTTTAAAAAGACTAGTGATTATCTATTATATATTGTTCCGCTGCGAATGTGAGATTCTGATGTTGTTTCTGCTTCTGTGTTTCTGTTCTTTCTTTTCTTCTGTCTTCTTCTATCCCTTCTTTTTAACCCTAATGGTTCGGTTTTCCGGCATTTGATTGCACGACATTTGATACAGTGGACGTATTAATGTCGACTTTCGAGCGTCGAAAAATCATATCGTTACATGTGGTATCAGAGCATCCGGTTAAGCGACAACCCTTGGCTCTGTTGGGTGTTATTCATTAGAGATAGAGTCAGTAGTACTCTAGAATGAGTGTGAGTGTAGTAATAGATATGAGCGCGTATTTGTTAGTGAATACAAATTTGTTTTGTATTGTGTTGACTTATCGGTTGATTGTTTATAGATTCCGATCGGTGCAGTCTAGCCAACTGTAATCGATAGGGGTTTCTAAACTCTTAAACAAGATAAACTGGCACAGTATTGTTTTTAAATAGGGTAAATGAAATAATTTTGCCCAAAACTATTTTTGTATAGAAAAGAAATGATTTTCTATGAATTATTATATTATATGGATGCTTAGTTGTTAGGAAGAGATAATATTGAATTATTATCACTGTTATATGAAAAACAAATCAGAAATAAAATGATGTATAACCAAAGATTTGAAGATAAATTCATTTAACAAATGAAATTTATAAATATGAATTAAAAAATAAGGAAATAAATTCATATATGAATGGGATTTGTAAATGTAAATAGTAAATGAGATTTATAATTGGAAATAGAATCCCAGAAGAATATTTGAGAATAAATTCATTAATCTAATGAAATGGTAATGTGAATTTATAAATGAGTTCTCTAAATTAAAATAAAGTGCCTGAGTAATTGTTTAAAAGACTCTGGTATTTCTTTAAATTGTTTTGGAATGTAAATAAGTTGATAACATATAAAATATTAGAAATTTGATTTGAATAAAGTTGAATAAAAATCCAAACTTGGGAAAATAAAATAAAATAAAATGGATTTAGTTTAAGTAAACTGATTTGATAATTTATTAATTCACGAAATAATGAATTGGAGATTGAATTGGTTAAACTAAAGTTGAGTTGTAAGCTAAATTTAAAATGGTTTGAATTTGCATATAAATTCAAGTAGTATAAATAAATTGAAAAGTTTCCTTGTTATAAATTAAGTAAATTCGAGATGAATTCAATATAGAAATTTGAAATTTAAAATGAATAAGTAAATGTACTAATTGAATTAAATTAGTGAATAGAATAGATTTGATAAATGAAAATCAAATCAAGAATTGAAATTGGAAATTGTTTACAAGAAAATGAACTTGAGTTTTGAAGTGAAATAGCTTAAGTAAATATCGAATAAATGCTTGACTTAAGAAAATTTTTGTGAAATGGTTTCAAATGAAATGAATGAGAATATGGAATGTAAGTTAAATTGAATGGAATCAATTTAAATGATTGTTAGCTCAAGTAATCATTTAGTTGCATGAATATTAACAAATCTGAATAGGAAGAATTATCGTTTGACAAAAACGAGATTGTATAAATTCTATGAGTTAATAAAAGCAAATAGAAATTGATTTTTGTATCAATTGAAATAGATATGAGTTAGATTCACTAAGAAATGAATTGAATGTAAGAAAGTGAGTTGTTAATCACTTGAATTGAATAGAAATTGAATGTGAATTAGATGGAAGCAATTTAAGTTGAACTGAAACCTTATAAATTGCTAATGGAATTTATTTTGAACGCATTGCTTATGAAATCTATATATTCGCTATTGAAATAAGTGAAATGTTAATGAATTTCCTATATTTGTCACTTACCTATTTAAATTGAGTAAGTGCGGGTTTTTGAAGTCGTTTGGCTGCATTTTGGGTTGCGTAAATGCTAATAAAATAACTGCTTTGCTTAAAATGCTAAAAAGGTACGCCTACGCAATAAAAATAGGAAATATGAACTGTTTTTCTGCTTTTCCGATCGAGTGGGTCGATGTATATATATTTATATCTTTTGTCAAATTGCAAAAGCTCCTCCGTACAAAGGAGACTCCGCCAAAATTTTCTGAAAATTTTGGGAGTTAGAAAAATTTGGAATTTTTGAAAATTTTTCACTAACGACAAAAGATTTAAAATCGGGAATTGAGATAAAAGTGAATAAAACTCAATATTCGAAATTAGAAGATGAATCGAATTCAAGTAAATTTCGAAATGAAAATCTGAATGAAACCTTTTGGAAATAAAAGTATTGAGATTTGAAATGAATTCAAATAAAATTGAAATTGTCAATTGAATTCTAATAGAATTGAAAATGCAAAGTTGAATGGAAATGAATGTATAACTTTGTTTGTAAAGTAAAAATAGATAATTATATTGAACTTAAGGAATGAAATGGAGAAAATTCTTAAGTAAAATACGTATTTGGAATCCAATAAGAAATTTGGACATTATTGTTCAGTAAAATATACAGGGGGTATAAAGGAAAGTGGAATTGGATTTTGATTTTGAAGATAAATTTGAATTTGCTCGGCAAAGGTATGTATTTGAATTTCAATATGAAATTTGATGAGATTCTGGTTTTTCCACTTGGCATTTTGTTTTCTTTTGGGGTTTGAGAGTCCGTAGGGACGTCTTGTAGTAGTACCGAGCTAGCCGCGCAAAGGAGACGCTGGCGAAATTTTTCGAAAATTTCGAGAGTTAGAAAATTTTGAGAAAATTTTGAATTCAAAATTTGAATTTGAATTTAAATTGGAATTGTTAAGAAAACCATATTATTTGGAACTTATGGTTAATTTTGGAAAGTTAGTTAAAGTGATAACAAATCTTTAATAAAAAGATTTGGGTTTGAAAATTTGATAAATCTGTTTGGTTTTGGGAAATAATAAACGGGTATTGGATCATTCTTCTTTACTTGTAATTTCGGGATGAAATTCTTTTAAGGGGGGAAGATTGCAACGACCCTGAATTTTTGACATTTGAAATGTGAATATTTAATTTAGTTTAAATATTCGAATGATGGTTTAGTCTGAAATTCAATTATCAGAGTGAATTGGGCGATTAAATTATTGAATTTAATTATTAAATCTGGGTAAAAATTTGAATCTTCAGTTTAAGCTGATTAAAAATATTTTCAAGGCTTAGAAAATTTATACTGATAATTCTGAAGGTACTGGAACTTTCAGAATTGAATTTGAAACTGTTTTGTTCAGTTTTGAAATTTTATCGTTTAATCGATATTTAAAAGTAGCGTTACGGAGCACAGTCTCGGAATTCGATGAAACTAGTTCCATTGGATCCGTAATATTGTTTATTATCGGATTTCAATTTTCGTGGTGATTGGAGCTGTTGTGTGATCGTACGATAAGCAAACGCGCTGATATAATATAACGGGATATTTTTGAATATAAAAATATAAATTTTTAATCAACTTTTTATGCCGACTTACTTTCTGCAAAATCACGTACTCTTGTCCCCTTCGTTTTCTTTTATCACGCGAGTAGTTCATTTTGATTTCAAAAGAAAATATCTCGTTCATTAGAGATTCAATTCGAAATCAAATTATGGTCGAAGCCCTTTCTCAGTTCAAATAAAAATGGTCGAGCTCCTCCCCTTTCAAAATCAAAATAAAGCTTTGTTCACAAAATCATTCCCTCCAGCGCAGCAGCTCGAGAAGGGATTCTCGCGATCGATTCGCGTGGTGAGGGCAAGTCGAGCATCACGATTTTTCAAATAGGCGAGGCGTTCGAATCAAAATTGGAACTGAGTTTGATCTGGAGGGGCGAACGAAGAAGCTAGGGCGTGGCTTTGTTTGAGCATGGAATTAGTCGCTGTTTGTTTGTCGCGTTCGCTCAAATGGAGGCGTACTCGTTCGTCCTGCCGCGACGCAGTGACATCGACGAAGTGGGGTGGCGAGTCGAGATGTCGCGATGTCGATGGTTGCTATGCGTTCGAGGGTTCCGTTCAGCGAAGCAGTGAGGTAGTTTCAAATCTTATTTCTATTTTCAATTAAATGTGATTTAAAAATAAAAAATTACGTGTAGCAGTAAGGTTCGAATCTCCTTTTCCTTTTCCAGTCGATTTTGATTTAATATACATATACGTACAGAGAAGAATTTCAAATAAATGTATATAAGTACTCAGAAAATTTTATATACATATATATAGATAAATAGCAGTTTAGATTTGTGATAATTTCAAATTTAAGTTAAATCTGGAGATTTTCCATTTATAAGTATCAAATTATCTATATAAAGAAATATATATATATACAGATTTTTAAAAGATAAAAATGTTGATTTCGATGAAAAAAAAAAGGCAGCTCTGTTCTTTATATGTATATATGTATGTAAAGGAAAGTAAACCCTATATACAAATGTTTGAATGAAAATAATTAGTTTAATTTATTTATTTAATTATTTTGGTTACCAAAGATTTTTGAAAAAGAAAATTTAGTTTTGAATTAAATTTTTATTTAACTAAATTTATTAAAGAAGAAATTGGTTTAAATAAAACTATCAGTTAATTTAACTATTAAAATGGCAATTGAATTGTTTGATTTATTCGAATATTAATAAATTGTATAAATTGTTTATACAAGGTTGAGAATCGCGGAATCAAATCGAGAAAACAATCTGAAAAAAAAGGATGCTAATAAAGCAAAGGTGAGATCTTCTCACTCAGATTTAAAATTGAATTGCAGTTATTGATTGTGTTGATTGCTGTTGGGATGTGATATTAGATATAGTAGGATATATCTATATGTAGCAATATATATATATTGGCATATATATATATATATTGATGATTGATTTTCCCGCATTGTATAGCGGATGAGACCCTATTGCGCCGCATAATAGCGGATGATATTTTATAAATCCCATATACCGCGATATTCTACCTCAGAGTGGAATTGGTATTGTGCTAACATCTATGGATGCAGGGAAACAGGTTGGAGGGATCCAACTGGATTCCTCAAATTGTTTGAATATTGTTTCATATGTGAATGATGTGATTTATTGATAATCTGTGAATGATTTATTGATAATTGAAACTGTTGAAGGCTAAAATTTAGCCGAATGTATTTTTGGTATCGTTGGATACCAGAAATGAATATAAATTGGATTTTGAAATTAAAGTGGAAAATTTTAAGTGAATTTATTTTTAAGAATTGAATTTATTGAAAGAAGGAATTTTAAAGTATTAAAATTTGATTTTCGAAATCTTACCGAATAAATTCCAAAATATGGGAAAAGATATTAATGAATGAGTTTTGAATAATATTGTTTCAAAAGTTGAAGAATTCATTTAAAGATGGAATTTTTAATAATTTGGAAAGAACAAAGGAATTTATTTAAAAGTGATAAACTTTTAGAAATCAATTTGAAATTGATTTGGTATTGGAAAATGAACCTTTAAGAAATCGATTTGGAAATTTATTTGTAGTTGAAAATAAATTTAGAAATCAAGTTTGTAATTAATTTGGTAATGGAAAATAAATCATTGGAAAATTTATTTGAAATTGATTTAGTGTTTGAAAAATGAATTTGGATGTCGATTTGCAAATGATTTGTTATTTGGAGATAAATTCAGAAATAAATTGCAATGTTTTGTTCTATTGAAATAAAACTTAGAAATCAATTTGGAATTTGATTTTGGGGTTAAAAGTGAATATTTGAGAATGCAAATTCAAAATGGAAATTATGAAATGAAAGGGGAATTTGTTTTAAAAATAAACGCTGATTTATTTTTAAGTGTGAAAGTAAATTTACGGATTTTGAACGTAAATTTGAAATAAATCGATAAGGATTTATTAAATTGGTTTAAATGGACCGTTTTGAAATGGAAGTGTATTTTCCTTGAAAAACCGAGTATATTCCAAAGTAGCTTTTAAAATATAAATTAAAAGTTCTAAGTGGGTTTTTAAAAGATATATTTGGAAATATATTCCGTGTAAGGAAATTGATTTGAAATTTATTTTCAAAAGTTGAAAGGTGAAAAGTAATTTGAAATTGATTTTCAAATATGAAGTGTGGGAAAGAAAAATATATATATCTCGTGAAGATATTTGAAAATAAATGATTTGGGAAAATTATTTAAATCTGATGATTGTTGTGAATGTTGTTGATAGTTAAATCACCGACTATCAATATTGCCTTTGAAATGACACTTGATTTGTTTTTCAAACAAACGCTTATTATTCGGTTTAGCCGGGAAAGGACCTTTGTGTCAGATAACCCATTCCGAATAATGATACGACGATATGGATCGAATTGAAGACCAGTGATGAAGACCGGGTATTTGTGAAAACGATAGGATGACCTATCGATTGTCTCTGCACCGTTAGCTACGGTATTGAGATTTCCTTTGTGATGGGAAGTTTTATCGGGATTGTGAATATCCGGATTGCAAGGGCTTCTTTGGAAGTGCCTTCGGTTCTGTTCGAACCCGGAACAGACTTGTATGGTTACGTGTCTAACATTACATTTTGAGATATAGAGCTGATTTCTTTCAAATACATTTCTATTGGTGGCGGAGAATTTAATCTCTTAGCTTAACACCCTTCTCTGAGACACACGAGCTCAGAGGTTATGTAGTTGAAATTTATCAGCGATATATTTCCAATTTGGTAATGTGGCATGCTGAGTGTTGCTGTGATGATGATCATTTATTGATCATTTGTGATCAAAGCGTGGCTTTGTGAAAAAGCGTAGCTTTGTGGACGAGACTTCTTCAGACCTCACTCCCCGAAAATGGTCGAAACAGGAATGTTGCGGCAAGGTTATGAGGGTCGCGCCCTTTAGGGTATGTCATTTCCTTCTGGAAAGGGGTGGTATCATGGTATGGAGCCCAGATACTTACTCATGTGGACACACTTTATTTATTATGTGTGATGTTGGTTATCGAGCGCTCGGATAAAGGTCCCAAAGGAACGGGGGATGACATATTCGTGAGTTACCTAGTTACAGGGGTAACCCGGCTTTATTGGCAGAGAGCAGTTTGTCTCTCGGGACATCCAGCCAGAGGCGATCCCATTCGGCAGTAGGAAAGAAATTTCCTTAGCCTGACCATTTGTTGGAAATCCATTTCCCAATACGGAACTTGTATGGTTTTAGTTGTAGAACCTGCCATTTACTTATGGTGGTCACCACTGATTAGATGGTAGCTATAGTAGGCATACGATACTGGTCGTATGCTGGCTAAGATTAATATTATACTTTCAAAATGTTTTCCACACTAGACATTAATAATAATAATCCAATGATTGGCGTAGTGAGCATCTTTGACTATCATAAGAAGAAATCTCCTCCAATTCTGCGTTTGCATTGTGTGTGTGGCGGGAGGTCTTATGGTAGTTTCATTTTCCAAAAGCATTGCGAATCTGTTTTATTCTCTTTGTGAAAATAACTGTTTTACGATCTCACACCAGTCACCATGACTGGCTCGGAGTTTATTGTTCCCTTCTAAACTCTGGGTGCCCATAATTTTCCACACGGGCAGCCTCGAGTTATTTTTATCAGGATATTCTGGATATTCTGGAGCTTTGGGGATAAGCTGGATGGCGAGACGTACTTCCGTACTTGTTATTTATTTCCGCTGTGTATCCCGTATGAGGACAGGTTTATATAACTGTCCATTGTTGTATCGAGTTGTATATTGACTCTGATTGATGTATGTATAAACTGATATAGTTCTTTGTTTTAAAAAGACTAGTGATTATATATTATATATTGTTCCGATGCGAATGTGAGATTCTGATATTGTTTCTGCTTCTGTGTTTCTGTTCTTTCTTTTCTTCTGTCTTCTTCTACCCCTTCTTTTTAACCCTAATGGTTCGGTTTTCCGGCATTTGATTGCGCGACATTTGATACAGTGGACGTATTAATGTCGACTTTCAAGTATCGAAAAATCGTATCGTTACAAAAAGACATCCGCAATGCTTTTTGAAAAATGAAACTACCATAAGGCCTCCCGCCACACACATAATGCAAACGCAGAATTGGAGGAGATTTCTCCTTATGATAGTCAAACATGCTTACTATGCAAAATCATTTGATTTGGTATTATTATTAGTGCATAGTGCAGAAAACATTTCGAAAGTATAATATTAATCTTAGCCAGCATAGACATTCCGAATTATGCCTACTATAGCTACATCTAAACAGTGGTGACCACCATAAGTAAATGGCAGGTTCTACAACTAAAACTGTACAAGGTTCGTATTGGAAATTGGATTTCCAACAAATGGTCAGGCTAAGGAACTTCCTACTGCCAATGGGTACGCCTCTGGCGGGACGTCCCGAGAGTCAACCTGCTCTCTGCCAACACAAGGCCGGGTTACCTCTTACACTAGGTAACTACTACACGAATATGCCACCCCCCGGTCCTTTGGGACCTTTATCCGAGGCGCCTCGATCACACAGCAACAATCACACAGTAAATGAGATTGGAGCAACCACATAGGTTAAATACCAGGGCTCCATACCTGATACCACCCTTTTCCAGAAGGAAATGACATACCCTAAAGGGAGCGACCCTCATAACCTTGCCGTGTTATTCCTGTTTCGACCATTTCCGGGTTGTGAGGTCCGAAGAGGTCTCGTCCACAAAGCTACGCTTTTTCACAAAGCCATGCTTTGATCACAAATGATCAATAAATAATCATCACATAGCAACACTCAGCATGCCACATTACCAAATTGGGAGTATATCACTGATAACCTTCAACTACATAACCTCTGAGCTCGTACGTCTCAGTGAAGGGTGTTAAGCTAAGAGAATAAATTCTCCGCCACCAACAGAAATGTAATTGAAAGAAATCAGCTTTATATCTCAAAATGTAATGTTAGACATGTAACCATACAAGTCTGTTCCGGGTTCGAACAGAACCGAAGGCACTTCCGAAGAAGCCCTTGCAATCCGGGTATTCACAATCCCGATCGAACTTCCCATCACAAAGTAAATCTCTATACCGTAGCTAACGGTGCAGAGACAATCGATAGGTCATCCTATCGTTTTCACAAATACCCGGTCTTCACCACCGGTCTTCAAATGTGATCCATATCGTCGTATCACTTATTCGGAATGGGTTATATAACACAAAGGTCCTCTCTCGGCTAATCCGAATAGTGAGCACAATATTTCAAAACATATGGATATTGGAATTTCAATTAAGTCACAACTTATTACCCAAACCCTTTCCTTTAAATGGTTTAAACAAATTACCATTTTAAATCTTTAAACAAAAAGATTTACTTCACAAAGTTTACCCAGTTTCACAAAGATTCATTCACAGATTTCAAATCAATTTCCATTTCAATTGGATTAACTCATTGAATCTTTAAATCAAGATTTAACTGATAGCTTTCAAACAATTCACAATTCAAGTCTTTTATAATATAAAAGATACACCCTTTAAAATACTCTTTTATTTCAAGACAAAGTTCAACAACCTTTCACAAAGATTAATTCATAGTCTTCAAAACAGTTCAATTTCAAATTAACATCCTTTTAACACAAATTGGCAATTCTTTCCTTATATGAAAGCTATCATTATTTGAAAACGGATAGTTTCCGTTTTGGGAAAACTGATTACAAATTTTACATGAGTTAAAGCCACTCAAGTATAAAACTTGAATTTAAATTTAAATTTCCAAAACCATATTTTAAATGGTTAAAAACCCATATAAACACCTTTTACATTTGTATAATCTTTTAGACCAAAATTTCCAAGTTATTGAATTCAATTTCAAATATTGAATTCAATTTCAAATATTGAATTCAAATTTAAATCAAATTATTCAAATCTCAATTTTATTAAGTTATTTAAAATAACTTTTATTTTTGAAACTCATTTCCAAAAACTTTCAATTCCAATTCCAAAACTAATTTGGATTCAAAAATTCAATCTTTAGAATTGTCAAAAATCCGTGACTTAACCGATTTCCACGTGAAATCCACATTTGTGTGTGTATGGTGTAGTCCAGGGGTTTAACACAATAATGCAACAACATTCAACCATCACAGATCAAATATAACAATATATTTGATAAGCGGTATAAACTATAACACTTATCTTTTATTCACAGATCACAGATATATATATATATATATATCACAGATAAACAAATTGCAGATCACAACACAAATCAGGATATATCACAAAGCATCACATATCAGAGATATCAAACAATTCAACATCCAATATAATCCAACATCCATAAGTAGGATTGATTTAATTATCTGATTAATTTAAATCGGATAAATTTCCATAAATAAATTTTACTAGTTATGGTAAATTAATAATCAATTAATTTCAAATTGATTTTCAAATTTATTTCAAAACACCAAATCGAATTTTCAACGAATTTCCAAATTATTTCCTCTTTAAAATAAATTTCTTTATCTCTTCAAATCTATTTAAAAATCCAAATTTTTAAATAAATTCTTCAACTTATAAATAATATTTTCGAAATCCATTTATTAAGCCATTTTCCCCGAAATTTGAAATTTTATTCAATATGGTTTAAAAAATAACTTTATCTTTTAAAACTCCTTTTTAATTTATCCAATTCTCAAAAATAAGTTTTAAAATAAACTTTCAACTTGAATTTTAAAAATCCAATTTTTATTTATTTTTGGTATCTAACGATACCAAAAATATATTCGGCTAAACCGTAGCCTTCAATAATTTTAATCACAAAAATAATCACACGGTGATTATAAATAATCAACACACAACATATGAAATAATTTCAAATGTTTGAGGAATCCAGTTGGATCCCTCCAACCTGCTTCCCTGCATCCACAGATGTTAGCACAATACCAATTCCACTTCGAGGTGGAATATCGCGGTATATGGGATTTATAAAATACTATCCGCTATTATGCGGCGCAATAGGGTCTCATCCGCTATATAATGCGGGAAATCAACTCCAAATACATATATAATACCAATTCCACTTCAAGGTGGAATATCGCGGTATATGTTTTTAATATAATAACCTCCGCATAATATGCGGCGTATAGGGTCTATTTCAATTCAACAAATAACAACCATCAATCCAAGCACACAATCAAGCAATTTTAAATTTAACTATTTAAAATTTAAATCGAAACAAATTCGATTGAGTGAGAAGTTCTCACCTTGAGTTTCTGATAACAGTTGCAATGTTTTATTTCGAATAAAATTAAACATGCGTTTAATTTTACTCAAAATTAGCACTAGCTCCAATCAATCCCAATCCAGCTCCATTGCGTAGTGCTCGTCAATACGAACCCGACACAATTTGTTTCGTCAGTTTTCGACCTCGTATCAAAAAGTTATAGCATTTAGAAGTTTATACGACTTTAAATATATAAAATTTTCAAATTTTTTTAAACCTTGTTTTCATCTCTGCCGTTCAATTCCTCACATCAGATCGTGGTCGCGTCTTCACTCTTCTCCCTCTCGTACACGCACAGGCAAAACCGAACCCATCAACGTCGGCTAGTGTTCGAAATCGCCACCACCACGCTTGACTAGAACGAGATCAACGACCCTCATCGGAACCACCGTCTAGAGCTCCACTCCTGCCTGGAACGCGTGCGAACTCGACCTCGTCATCACTCTAGAAAACGCGCTCGAATGCGGCCACTTTCCGCTTGATTTCCGGCCACCACGTCAATCGATAGTTGATTCCCACCATTAGATCTGAACATCTCTCCGCCCCCTACAATATTCCAGTTGGAAGTTTCATCTAAAGATTGGTGGATAAGGAGGAATTTGGGGAAGAAGACGGTGAAGTCTCACCCATTGAAACGTAACTGCGGCGGCTGGTGAAAAATAGGGCTAGGGTTTCTCTAGAGCGTATATATATAAGCATTATTTTAATATTAAATTCATTTTTAATGAACACTACAAACGATCTCCAATTCACGCGTGTCGACTGGCGTTCCTAGGGTTTAACCCACATTCCGAACACAATGGAACGTGTTTCGGAAGCTAATTCGATCATATGTGTGAGTTATGGAAATAAACGATCAAAAAATTAAATCGATTAAAACGATTTCTATGCGTTTCAGCTTGCCCCGGACAAGCCGTACGTCCGATTGACACAAAATTTGAAACCTTACAATAATATAACATTACGGATCCGATGAAACTAGTTTCGTCGAAATCCGAGACTGTTTGAAAAATGACTATTTTTAGTCATCAATTAAATATTAAAATAATCAATTATCACCATTTAACTTTTAATTCAATTTTAAAAGTTTACAAACATCATTCTAACTCCAGTATGATTTAATACAACTTTATAAATCATTTTTATACACATTAAATCCAATTTCCAATTATTTACGCAATTTCAAATATTAAATTGTCGATTTAATTATCCAATTAAATCACTATATTCGAATTTTAATTCATTCGACTTACAAATCTTACTTGTTAATATTTGAAATCAATTAAATATCTGAATTTCAAATGACAGAAATTATGGGTCGTTACAGCAAATGAGGACTGGAAATAACGGCGACGCGGCGGTGGCGAGGCTATGAATTCAATGGCAAGATGATCGATGGTGGCGCTGGAAGGCTGGACAAATTTAGGGATCGATTGGAAGATAGATCGAACCGCTGAGGAAAATGGGTCAGGTCGCTGACGGAAGCTCGAATCAGTGGAGGAAGTTGTAGGCTTGGGTCGTAACAAAAAAAGTTCCAAGTAATTGGTTCGCTAGCGATCCATAAGATTGTCTGCTCTTTTTCTCAAATTTTCCTACCGGCATCTGTATACTACTTCAAGGCATGTTGGGAAGCTATAGTGTAAAGTTCGGTCTGTTATGACAAGCAATGGCGGTCGAGGTCAAAACTTAACAAGTAGCAGCATAACCTAGTTCACATTCATGTGACCCTAACACGACTACTTGAAATTCAACAAGCAGAAACTAAAAACTGATTACTTCCAGAGCATGCCTGGTTCTTCAACGAGAGATACTCTAAGGGGCAAATTTTATCCGGGTTTTTAACCCGGAAGGATCCAAGAGGAGTCGGAACAACATGATCGAGTTAGGATAGCTCAATAACCAACCAAAGGGACCAGAACAAGAAGCCAAAGGGAGTCAAGCAAAAAGAATGGAAAATGTAAGGACATGGATTGCTAGCAATCCATGGCCTATGGATCGCTAGCGATCCATTGGATTAGCTCAGGGGTCAACCGATTCTCTTGCATCATGATCCAACACATATTCCTAAAACAATGGCTAAGTTTAAGGAGATTTTAAGATAGCTAAATCAAGAGATAAACATTCGTAGGGTCCAATCCGCAGACGAGTACGACTGGTAAGCAAACCGTCATCAAGACAAGGCAACGTGCTACGAGACTACATGAATAGTGTCGACACAAGACGACAAATACAATCCAGAAACAAAGTCCAATAATATTCTAAGTATATGGATCGTCAGCGATCCATGCTGTTTCATTGATTTGCAGCGACCTACATGGAACAAGATGGGAGAAGGATGCTAAGGGGTTGGCTCGCTTTCCAGCGTACTTTATGGATCGCCTTTTTGGTTAACTAGTAATGTTATATAGTCGATAAAAATTGTTGATTGAATGTTTGGATGATTTGTTGTTTTATCAGTTGGTTTGGATTTATTCCTATCCTAGGAGCGGATGACCTTTTATGCATACCCGCCTAGTAGCGGATGACCCATATTATATAATTATATACTGTAAGTGATGCAGGAAAACGGATTAGAGGTATCTAACATGATTACTCACCACTATTGATTTTATTTACGTATATATGTGCTAATATATATAAGCTATGATGCAGGGGGACCAGTTGGAGGGATCCAACAAGATTCCTCACCATTGTTGATTTTAATTTCAATAATATTCCTGTCATATGAATTATTGGATATTAAACCTGATTGTTGGCTCTTTTGGTTATGACATTGTTATATGTTTGAAACTTAAACCCTGTAGTGATAGAAATCAATATCAATATTGGTTAAACGTTGGGCTGCTATCGGCCTCAAGTTAGTATTTTAAAAATACTAGAAATTGCCATTTGATTTGAAGTTGGTTTTGAGATAGGAAATGATTTTGAATCTGAAATTGGGTTTTGGCAAATATTTTGGTTTAAAAGATTTAACTTCTACTTTACGCCAACCTTATTATCTGCCTTTTTCTAAGACATTAGAAACATTGTCTATATTACTTATTTATATTTAATATTCTTTTAAAGTCATTTATTTATATTTAATATTGTTTTAAAGTTATTTATTTATAATTAATGTTGTTTTAAGGTTATTTATCAATATGTTAATATTTTGAAAAGTTAATTATTTTAATAATTAATATGGCTTGAAATTAATAATGATGATTTATTAATAATGTTTTGGAAATAAAATGTTGCTATTTATAATAATGGTAAAGATTACTATTTATAATAATGGTAAAGATTAATTATAATTGTTTTATTAATGATGTTTTGAAATTATTAATTATTATTTTTAAGATGCTTTAAGTTGGTAATTATTATTTAATTATAATGTCATTGTTAATAATTATTATTATATATAATAGTGTTTGAAGTAGATGATTTTATTCATTTATAAATGTTTTCGAGACTTATAAATAGAGTTTTATAAACGAACTTGGGTTTTATAGAGGGGTTTTGTAAAGGGGTCTGAAGACTTAAAGGAAGATTTTACAATATGAATGTGTTTTATAAATGCTTAGATATGTATAAAAGAATTTCAGAAATGGGTTTATAGATTTATAATAAGAGTTTTATAAATAGTTTTATGGATTTATAAAGAGTCTACAAATGTGTTGAAATTTTTTAAAAGAGTTTATAATTGGAATTGGAGGTTGGTTTTACAAAGGGTTTATATAAAGAGCTTCATAAACGGTTGCAGAGATTTATAAAATAATTTTATAAATGGTTTTTGAGACTTATAGGGGATTTATAAATGATTTTAGAATTGTATAGAGAGGAAATCTTTCTCCGTTTTGTGAATATACTTATAGCATTAAGATAAGCATATAGATATTTTTCTATGTATTGAAAATATAGGGATCTGTGGGTATATCTTTGTAAAGGTATTTATATACAAGTATTACAAAGTGATTTTTTTAATGAAAAGATTAATTAAAAAGAGGTTAGTAGTTACTGATGGGCGTAACCAATGTTGGTTTTCCCTTTTGAAATAAATTCCTGATTTAGATGTGTGTTTGTTGGTAGTTAAATAACTGGCTATCAAATTTGGACCCAAAACGTAACTTTGGAAATAACTAGGAGAAATATGTGAGTTATATGACATAGTCATCTTCGATGATGTTGTACTGTGTGTATAAATCTCGTTTCGTTCCTTTAGGACAAATGATAAGGAAATCCGTCCACTAATAGTTAGGAGGTGATCTCCGCTCTTATCTTTGACTGTTTATTTCCTAAAGAACAGGGGTTGAGTTTACCGAAAATTATCGAATGTTTTTTCGAAGAGACCGGAATCGGATATGTTATCCGATAACCATTTCGATCCAACTCAAGCATTATGAAGTGAAGACACCTGGAAGATGATGGAATTGAAGATAGAGCTATTTGAAGTGCAAGGACTGCTTGCTACTAATCATGAGGATGATTCAAAAATAGTTGTAGTAGAAGTAGTGCCTTCGGTTTCGTTCATTCTCAAAATGAACTTGTATGGATGAATGTTAGCATTGCATTGTTGCCTGGAGGGCAGTGTTAGGATTCCAAGTGGGAAATGCTGTATAAAAGGGAAAATGTAGCCTCAAGCATAATCAACCGAAAATGACTAAAAAAGGGGAGATGCATCAAGGCTAAGTGGGTCGCTCCCAAGTAGGGTATGATCATCCCTATCTAGAGTCGATATTATCTCCCATTTGTATGCCTTGGGGCCATTAATAGAGGGGCGTCATATTCAATGCTACTAGTCAAGTGGTATATCGGTCCTGTATTGGTAGGGGATCCTAGCGAGGTCCTCGGTGTTATTTTATCTAGAGATACACTGTGATGAGCAGTACCCCAGTAGCTCGGTCATTGTATGGAATTCATTTTCAAATAAGCATAGTACAGACTTAGTTGTGCCCAACTATGCCGCAACGTGAGGTACAAGCATTTCAGCTATATTCATATTTTACTTTGACCTCTAGACACTATTATAATATCATGGATTTTCTATAGAAAATGGTTTGGTTATCGTAAGGTAAAAACCCGTATGTGTTTATGTGCGACGTGGTCTTACGAGATACTTTTTTTCAAAAGGTTTTTATTACTTAAAATTCAATTAAGGTGTGTATTTTTCACGCTGGTTTTCCAGACTGACTCGATTGTATTTATTATAATGCTCGTGTCAGACCGAGCATTTATAGATTATTTTGGATGCATTAGAGCTCAGGAGACGAGCTGGACGTCCAAGACGTATCTCGTTTTGTCCATTGTGTTGTCGGTTGGTTGTATTTATCAGAAAATTACAAGGACAGGCCATTATAACTGTCCGGGTTAAAATATGTTAGATTACTCTAATTGGTGTATGTATATTACATTATTTCTTTATGTAAAGATTGTTGTATATTGTAGATTATTCATTCCGCTGTGAGATTCTGTGTTGTTTTAGTTTTCTTTTTCTCTTTTCCTTTCCTTCTTCTTCCCCTAACAATCAGGTTATCTGACATTCGATTGCTCGGCACGCAATACAGTGGACTTATTAGTGTCGATTTTCGAGGGTTGAAAATCCTGAGTTGTTACACCGGTATCAGAGTGCAAGGTTAAGAGAGAACCTTGGCTTTGCTGGGGTAACTCGTTAAGGGATAAGGTAATGAAATGCCTTATTATGAGTTTTAGTGTGTGTATATATATATGAGCACGTGTTTATTAGTGATATAAAAATGTTTTATATTCTGTTGATTGATATGTTGTGTGGCTTATGGATTCTGGTCAATACGAGTAATTAAAGTTATTGATAGAGATCTCTAAACACTTGAACAAAACAATTCGACATAGTATTGGTTTGAAATTGGGTAGATGAAATAATTTTACCTTAGTTATATTTTATATATTAAGGAATAATTTTTTTCAGAAATTATTGTAGTATATATGGTGTGTTTGGTTGTTAGAGAATGATAATATTTGACTATTATCAATTATCGCTTGTTGTTTGTGTTCTAACAATAGTTGTTATTATTATAATGAAAACAAGATAAACAATTAAGGAATGGTTTTATATAACCAAAGTGAAATTATATAAATATGGTTTATAAATAAAAAGGATTTAAAAGCTGAGAATTTGAGAATTTAAATCCAGTTAATATTAAAATTATTTTTCAAAGTTCTGAAAAATAATAATATTATTGGGAAAATATTTTTCAAATGGAAATATTTAAAAATGAAATTTAAAAGTGTTAAGAAAGCATTGAAGTCACTTTGGTCGTTGGAAAATAATTTCGGTAAGGATTACAGCATCATCGGTGTTCATTTTCGAATTTCTAAGTGATGGTTTACTACCATTGGGGTTCTATTTTGGTAAAATAAGTTTTGATTTAAATCCTGAATATGATTTGTTATACAAAAAGAGATATATATTGTATTATGTATTATTTCAAAATAGAGTTGAAATATAACAAAGTGTTTAAAATCTGAAAATTTTTATCTAAGTATTTTGTTAGAGTTATAAGAAATCAGTTTTGTAATCTATAAATTGAGGAATAATAAGTTAAAATAATGTTTTAAATTGTTGAATATGAATGTTAAGAAAAGTAAATTTGAAATTGAACTATGGAATGAAATGTAACTTAAGTTAAGTTAAATAAAATGAATTTTAAAAAGAAATTTGACTCAAGTAAAGGTAAATGAAGTGAATTAATGAAATGAGTTAAATGAAATTGAATTTGATTTGTAATGAATTAATGAAATGAATATAAACTTAAGTTACAAAATGAAATTCAACTTAAGTTGTTATATGATTATGGAATATGGTTTGGAATGTTGTTTTACAAAATTGAATATGAACTTAAGTATCGATGTGATAATAAACATTAGTAGTATTAAAGAAAATTTTGTAATAAACTGAAGTAAAGGTTAATGGAATGATCTTTAAGTGACATTGGTATTGAAAGAAATATACTAAGTAGTAAATGAATGTGAATAAAGCAATGTGAATAATGATTATGAACAAATGAAAGTAAATAAAAGAATCTGAATAACGAGAAACCAATTGAAATAAATGCGTAAGTTGTATGTATGTTATTTTATTCTCATAACCATTTGATCTAGGTTCGAATATATGATTTCAGATGATTTACATCGGTCCGAGTTAGAATTTTTCACTCGATTCTTGACGGTGAACACTGGATATGGAATTTTGATTGATTCTTAAATTTTCTATCATAGTATTTGGATATGCATGGAGAAGGGAAGTTTCTAATCAAGGAACCGGATCGGAATCCACACTAGAGTGGTTGTGTGAGCGATACTAGTTCGGAAGTGAAATTGTGTGATCGAGCGAGCGATCAGATTTGATATTGCATACGGATGATATATGTACATCGTACGAGCTTTAATAAATTAAATGTTGACATTAAAAAATGTAAATTAATATGGTTATAAATAAATTAGATGGATAATATTTGTTTGATGGTTTCTCCGATTACATTTGCTCACATTTGCATATGGTTATTGTATAGTCGATGTTATATATTGATACTACTTTTCCTACACTTGTTCTCATTGGTTGTTGAGTGATTAGTAGGTGCGATTGGCGCATGCTTCGCATTTAGAGCTCGCTTTCGCATTATATTGAAAGGGAGTGCGGATTAAGGATCTTAAGGCTAATTTAACACTAGAGGGGGATGAATGGTGTTTAATGGATTCTAAGATTTGTATGGACTAATTTAAAATTATGTTATAAACAAATGCAGAACTTAATCACAGAACAATCACAGAATCAAACACAGATGCAGAAAGTAAATAAAAAGCGATAAAAGGAAAGAACACATCGGATTTTATACTGGTTCGGAGTTACCCTGCGTCCAATCCTATACCAAGGCAAAACACCTCATACAGATTTTTATTAAATCAATGTCGAGATTACAATCCTCAATTTCTAAAGGCTTTGAGGTACCCTCCTGTCTATCGAGTCCGGGGCAAACTCTCTTGATTTACGGGCCATAAGATTACCCAATTGATTTCCAGGCACAACCATGCCTTAAAGAGAGACTCGATAAATGTTTGATCACAAATTGATCCTATAACTCTGAATAGCGCTTTGATCTTCGAGAGAGGGCAGAGAATCAAATAAGAATGAGATTCTAATTTGATTCACTTGAGAATTCGGCAGAATTTCGGCACGATCTTAAAAACATGAAAATTTTAGAATATGGATTTGTGGAGAAGGAGTGAAGAAAATAAGAAAAATAGTTAGTTAAAAAATTCGTTTGTGAAGGCTATTTATAGACCAGTAACGGTCATAACCATTCGTGAAGAGATTTAAACGAATAGACACTTCTTTTGAAAATTGAAACTTTTGAAATTAATGGCCACCATGTCGAGTTGGGGTATTCTATGATGTCGATATCCCTTAGTTAAAAACAATGTGAAGTTTAAAACAAGAGTTTATTTAAAAAATGAAAACAAAGAATATTTTAAGGCTAAAACATCTTTGTGTGATAATCATTTGAAAAGATAATTTTTAAGGCTAAAACATTTTGAAAAGCAGTTTTGAAAATCATTTTGAAAAACCATTTTGAAGTAGTTTTGCAAGCTTCTTCCTGCAGAATATCTCATCACATCAGGACTCGAGAACTTGTACAAAACCAGGATGTTCGTGGGTTTGTAAGCCACTTGTCTTAGGTTTGTAAGCTACTTGTCTTGGGTTTGTAAGCCACTAAGCAGGTAGAAATGGGTTCCATCCCAAATGAAATATGGAATGAAGATTTCCATGCTATTATGAAGTTTTAACAATAAACTAGACAAATATCTCGAAATCTTGATATTCATGAGTCTTCAAACTTGATTTCTTCATTCTTGATCTTTATACTGTACAGTCTTCAATAATCAGTACCTGCCTTATATATATCCTGCATAATAACATTCATATGTACCTAGACAATAGTGTTAGTATATAAGTTATAATAAAATAAGTTACAAAGGTTGTTGTCATCAAAACCACTCCAGTTCCTAACAATCTCCCCCTTTTTGATGATGACAACCTTATAAAATATACTTACCACTTCGATCATACCATAACTCTCCCTTACACCAACAACTCCCCTTACTCCAAGCCTACTATTTTATATAACTTCTCCCCTTTGTCATCAACAAAAATAACCTATAAACCTTGAATTTAATAGGAAATGAGATAAACAAACATATGACAAAAGGATAATAACTATGTATGAGTGATATAAAATATAGCATCCAAAATTAAATGGAATTCAAGATTATTTATACATTAAAGATTTTTTTAGAAGAACATTAGTTTTATTAAGATAACATTTATATACAAATTAAAAAACCAATATATAATCAAGAAAGAGAAAAAAGAAAAACGAAAAACGCTAACGAGGACCCTTAACTATTGGTGATTTATGGACCGAACAATTTGGATAGCGGAGACAAAAGTTTCCACGTTGTTCAACCAAGTTCCCATTAGCATCAAAAAGGATCTCTCCAACGCAAATCACGCCATCGTCTTCGTTCATATGAACATCCGGATTTGGCAGAGGATGATCTTCTTTTTTATCCTCTTATGGTTCTTCTAGAGGCTCTTCTTCTTCAGAATCCATGGCTTGTGATGATTCTTCGATGACAATGGGATTGGCATGGTTATCCATAAGGAATTTTTGTAAATTCCTAAGGATTTTTCCTTGCCTATCTTGTTCTCTAGCCATTCGCAGTTGACTTACTTGAATTTCCATCATCATTTGAAGCAAATCTTTCATCTTCTCTTGTAGTTTGATGACTCGTACGTGTGGAACGTTGAAAAGGGCTAGAATGAGGAGAAGTGGGTGAAGAAGGTTCATTATTAGAAGAGGAAGCCATTAATTTACTGTTTTAGAAGTTTATTACAGAGAATAGAACAGAAGAAAGGAGTAAAAGTCGAAATATATAAATATATAACCAAGTAACTAATTTTAGAGGGAAATTTAAATTTGAAAATCTCGGCCTGTATGTCGACATAGGGGGATGGGTCATGTCGACATGTCCAGTTCAATTTTTGAGAAATTTTTATTTATATTAATTATTAACTATACTTGTATTATTTATAATTTATATTTCAGTTAATGAAAATATACCTAATTCTCTTCTAAATTTAGTAAAGTTTTGTTCATTTAATGGTTTGGTTAATATATCAGCAATTTGATTTTCAGTATTAATATATTCAAGAGTTATGACTTCTTTACTTATATTATCTCTAAGAAAATGATGTCTAATATCAATATGTTTTGTTCTAGCATGATGAGTTGATTTTTAGATAGGTTTATTGCACTAGTATTATCACAATAAATTGGTGATTTAGTTATAGTTGATCCAAAATCTTTTAAAGTTTGTTGCATATATATAACTTGAGAACAAGCCAAAGCAGCAGATATATATTCTGCTTCAGTTGTTGACAAGGATACAGTGTTTTGTTTCTTACTAAACCAGGAAACCAGAGAATGTCCTAGAAAGTGACAAGTTCAACTTGTACTTTTTCGGTCTGATTTACAACCAGCGTAATCAGCATCACAATATGAAATTAAATCAAATACATCATTTTTAGGGTAAAATAAATCATAATCTAAAGTATGTTTTACATATATTAAAATTCTTTTAACAACTTTTAAGTGAGTTTCTTTAGGTTGAGATTGGTATCTTGCACAGAGACAGACACTATGCATGATGTCAGGACGACTTGCTGTTATATAAAGCAGCGAACCAATCATTCCCCTATATAATTTTTGATCAACATCTTTTGATTTATCTTATTTACTTAAAGCTACATTAGTTGTCATTGGAGTTGGTTTCCCACTAGAAGTGGTCAATCCCAATTTATTAATTAAATCCTTAGCATATTTTTCTTGACTAATGAAAATTCCTTTATCTAATTGTTTGATTTGAAGTCCTAAAATGAAACTTAGTTCTCCCATATGACTCATTCAAATTCTTTAGTCATTATATCTGAGAATTCTTTATTCATTATGTTATTAGTTGATCCAAATATTATATCATCTACATATATTTGTACTAATTGAATATCATTTTTGTTTCTTTCAATAAAAAGAGTTGTATCTATTTTACCAATTTCAAAACCAGATTGTAGTAAATAAGATCTTAGTCTTTCATACCAGGCTCTAGGAGCTTGTTTCAGACCATATAAAGCTTTCTTTAATTTATATACATGATTTGGAAATTTATTATCTTCAAAAAGTGGAGGCTGTTCAACATAAACATCTTCTTTTACAAAACCATTTAGAAAAGCACTTTTAACATCCATTTGATATAACTTGAAATTATAGTAGTTTGTGAAAGCAAGTAGAATCCTGATAGCTTCTAGTCTTGCTACGGGTGCAAAGGTTTCGTCATAATCAATTCCTTCTTCTTGACAATAACCTTGCGCGACTAAACGAGCTTTATTTCTCACGACCTCACCAAGTTCATTCATTTTATTTTTATAAACCCATTTTGTTCCAATTATACTTTTATCCTCAGGTCTAGGAACAAGTTCCCAAACATCATTTCTAGTGAACTGGTTCAATTCTTCTTGCATGGCAAAAATCCATGAATCATTAGATGATGCTTCCTTTGGATTTTTAGGTTCAATAGTTGATATAAAAGCTACATTACTCATACTATTTAGTTGATTTCTTGTTTTAACTATAGATTCAATATTTCCTATTATATTTTCTACAGGATGATCTTTCAATAGCTTAATTCTTTTATTAGGTTGAATGATTTCACAATTAGTTTCATTAGGTTCATTATTTAGAGTTACAAAATCTTCTTCATCTTCTATTTGTACAGTATCTTTAAAATTTTCATCAAATGATACATGCATTGTTTCTTCAATAGTGTTAGTTCTTAAATTATAAACTCTAAATGCTTTACTTCTATTAGAATATTCGATAAAGATACCTTTGTCGGATTTAGGTTCAAATTTATCTAGATTATCTTTTGTATTAAGAATAAAACACTTACTACCAAAAACTCTAAAATAAGCTACTATTGGTTTCTTATTGTAAAGTAATTCATATGGTGTTTTATTAGTTAATGGTCTAATTAAAATCCTATTTAATATATAACAAGCTGTAGCGACTGCTTCAGCCCAAAAGTTTTTAGGTAAGTTACTATCAGAAAGCATTCTTCTAGCACACTCTTGAATCGTTCTATTCTTACATTCTACCACTCCGTTTTGTTGTGGAGTTCTTGGAAAAGAGAAATTATGAGTAATTCCTTTTTGATTATAGAAATTCTCAAAATTTTCATTCTCAAATTCTCCACCGTGATCACTACGAAGAGTTTTTACTTTTAAAGAAAGTTGATTTTGAATTCTTTTAGCAAAATTCTTAAATAATTCAAAAGTATCACTTTTAAGTTTAAGAAAAATTGTCCAAGTATATCTAGAATAATCGTCTACAATTACAAAAACATATTTATTGTGATTAATTGATTGAACTTGAGATGGACCAAATAAATCTAAATGAAGTAATTCTAGAGATTTAGAAGTAGAAATCATATCTTTTAATTTAAATGAATTTTTCTTAAGTTTTCCTAATTGGCAAGCATCACATATACTATCTACTTTAAAGTTTAACTTGGGAAGACCTCTAACTAAGTCAAGTTTTGATAACCTAGATAACAGCTTGAAATTTAAATAACCAAACCTTTTATGACAAATCCAAGGGTCACTTATATTAGCCAAAAGACATAAGTTATCATTTGAAACTTTCATACTAAGGATGTAAATGTTTTTCTTCCTAATTCCTTCAAAGATAATATTTGACTTATTATCTTCGATGTGACACTTATCTTTTCCAAATTTAATTTTAAATCCTTTATCACATAGTTGACTTATACTAAGCAAATTATGTTTTAAATTCCTAACTAGCAAAACATCAGAAATAAGAGGAGTTTTAGAATTACCAACATTGCCGATGACAATCACATATCCTTTTGAGTTATCTCCAAAGTTGACCAATCCACCATCTTGATATATAATGTCATTGAGTATCTTGGGATTTCCAGTCATATGCCTTGAACAGCCACTATCAAGTATCCATTTATCTTTCTCAATTTGCACAGTTTGTCCATTGGTTGTTGATTCTTCAAAAGCCATATAACATGTCTGTTCCTACATAACAAACCAATTCGGTAGATAACTTGATTTTTCATAAGAACTATATGCAGATTTATGATACTTTGATGAAATGCATAAATTCAAACTAGTATTAACAAAATTTCCTATAAATGCCATTTTTAACTTTTCAAGTTTCAGATTATGAAAACTATGAAAACCTAAGCTCTGATACCAATCTTAAGGCTAATTTAACACTAGAGGGAGGGTGAATAGTGTTTAATGGTTTCTAAGAGTTATATGGACTAAATTAAAATTATGTTATAAACAAATGCAGAACTTAATCAAAGAACAATCACAGAATCAAACACAGATGCAGAAAGTAAATAAAAAGCAGTAAAAGGAAAGAACACACCGGATTTTATACTGGTTCGGAGTTACCCTGCGTCCAGTCCTGTACCAAGGCAAAACACCTCATACAGATTTTTATTAAATCAATGTTGATATTACAATCCTCAATTTCTAAAGGCCTTGAGGTACCCTCCCGTCTCTCGAGTCCGGGGCAAACTCTCATGATTTACGGGCCACAAGATTACCCAATTGATTTCCGAGCACAACCACACCTTAAAGAGAGACTCAATAAACGTTTGATTACAAATTGGTCCTATAACTCTAAATAGAACTTTGACCTTCGAGAGGGCAGAGAATCAAACAAGAATGAGATTCTAATTTGATTCACTTGAGAATTCGGCAGAATTTCGGCACGATCTTAAAAACATGAAAATTTTAGAATATGGATTTGTGGAGAAGAAGGAGTGAAGAAAATAAGAAAAATAGTTAGTTAAAAAATTCGTTTGTGAAGGCTATTTATAGACCAGTAACAGTCATAACCATTCGTGAAGAGATTTAAACGAATAGACACTTTTTTTGAAAATTGAAACATTTGAAATTAACGGCCACCATGTCGACATGGGGTATCTTATGATGTCGATATCCCTTAGTTAAAAACAATGTGAAGTTTAAAACAAGAGTTTATTTAAAAACGAAAAAAAAGAATATTTTAAGGCTAAAACATCTTTTTTTGATAATCATTTGAAAAGATAATTTTTAAGGCCTAAACATTTTGAAAAGCAGTTTTGAAAATCATTTTGAAAAACCATTTTGAAGTAGTTTTGCAAGCTTCTTCCTACAGAATATCTCATCACATTAGGACTCGAGAACTTGTACAAAACCAGGATGTTCGTGGGTTTGTAAGCCACTTGTCGTAGGTTTGTAAGTTATTTATCGTAGGTTTGTAAGTCACTAAGAAGGTAGAAATGGGTTCCATCCCAAATGAAATATGGAATGGAGATTTCCGTGCTATTATGAAGTTTTAACAATAAACTAGACACATATCTTGAAATCTTGATACTCATGAGTCTTCAAACTTGATTTCTTCATTCTTGATCTTTATAATGTACAGTCTTCAATAATCAGTACATGCCTTATATATATCCTGCATAATAACATTCATATGTATTTAGACAATAGTGTTAGTATATAAGTTATAATAAAATAAGTTACAAAGGTTGTTGTCATCAAAACCACTATCTCCGGTTCCTAACATATATTGGTTGTATATGCTTGCTGTTGCTAATTAAAGGTACACATCTCGGATTAGATATTGTATTTTTATATTTTTCCCTACGGAATGCCTCATCCTTAAAGATGAGATGTATATATGTGATTATATATATACACACATTATAAATTTTTCCGATCGAACCACGCAAAGGAGACGCTGCCGAAATTTTCCGTAAATTTAAGAGTTAGAAAATTTTATAACAAGTTCGACTAAATTGTTTTAAAAGGTAAATGGTTTGGGCATTTTTATTACCTTGGAAATTTCGGGGATGAAATTCTTTTAAAGGGGGAAGAATGTAATGACTCGTATTTTGGGTCCCTAAATTTGAATATTTAATTTGTTTAAATATTCGGATTTGAATTTAAATTATAATAAAATCTATATTTCAAAATTAAGAACTTATTTTTGATGACGTATTTTTAATTTAATTTATAGGATTTTTTCGTAATTTTTAATTTGAAAAATAATTAAATTTTCGTTTGACGCTTTTTACGGCAAATGTCGGTACTTTTAAAACTTAACAGAATAAGTTAACTTGTCTATTTTATTATTGTTTTATGATTTTCTCACACTGTTGTGCCCGATCGTATTTTTATTTTTGTAATCACGGCTCGTACGTGAACGTAATTTTTATAGCGAGGTACTACAAAATCAAACTTTTCAAAAAATTTACATGCACGCACATAAGCTTCAGCCTTATCTTTGCCGCACACTTTCACCATACCACATCATTTCTTCCTTTGTCACTGCTATTGACTTTGGTTTCCTTAGCTAAACCGTTATTGAATTTATTTGTTTATATATGCACATTTGCACATTCATTGAAGAAAAAAAGAACACACGCATAAACATATATTTTACCTTCACTTTTCTGCAAACAAAATGAACACACAGCCACCCTATTTCATTTCCATTTCATTTTTCCAATAACTTTCCATTCACAAAGATTTAGCCAAAGTGATGAACACGGAAATTATAGAGGATCGAATGGGCTACACTTTTCGTTCTTGTCGTACTTGAGATAGTGGAGCGAAGAGGGAGTTATGAGGGAGAGAAGATTCGGCCATGGAGCATGCATGGAAACATGTTCAGGCAGGAAAGAAGAGAAGTGTGCATTCTGCATTTTGACCCCTGTTAATGTGATCTTTTGTGGATAAACGAAGAAAGCAAGATGGAGTTACTATTAATAAAAGGGGACGTATGGATGAGAAAAAAGGAGGACACGCATGCAACACAAAAATATGGGCACATTCTTCATTTCTATTTCTATTTCATTACAAATGCAACTTGGACATGTATGAAATAGAGAGCAACATTTCCATTTCTTCTTCTCTTTTGTTTTTCTTTCTTTGTTTGTTTGTCTTTTTTTTCATTCATCATTCTTTCCTCTCCGGTGTGTGCATGGTCGTGTGTGCGTGCGTATGCATGCAAGTGTATGCATGTATATACTGTGAAGATGGGGTAGTGGAGAAGGAAGCTTGCGGGAGGTCCAGTTCACGTGCAGGCATGCGTTGGAAAAAGTGGGAAGATGATGGGAGAGAGTTGGTCATGTTAAATTTGTACAGGAGTATGCAAATGAAGATCGGAGAAATTGAAGTGTGTATGCATGTGGCAAAGAGAAGCTTGTGTAAGAAGAGGGGGTGGTCATGTAGGGCTGCATGCGTGTGTAGCAGAAGAAAGTAAAGATGGAAGTGGAAAAAATTATGTACATGCAAAGTTGGAAACTGAGGTTGCATGCGTTTGGGCCTTTAGGTCATGGGTGAGGATATTTAGTTTATTTAAATTATTTTAATTACATTGGTTAATTTAGTTAGTTATATTAAAACTTAATTAATAGCTAAATTTAAAAAATGAATATAGAGAAGCATATAGGTGTTGAGCGCATGCTGGTAGGAATTATAAATGGTAAGTGGTCCTTGGGCTTGCGTTTAGGGTGGGGTGAATTTAGCTAAGTTTATTTAGTTTTAATTATATAGTTGATTTGAATTGTTAAATTAATTAGCTTAACTATAAACATGTTTAGCTTTCCCATACGAAATCCGTTTAACTCGCAGTCTTCGACATTAGATTCGTATTCAAAATAGAAAACACTAGTGTAGTTTATTGACACGTTTAGAGAAGTATTAAAATATTGATAAAATATTAATTAGTTATTGAATATCTAATTCGTTTTAGGTCCAAATTGAACGCGAAGAGTCGCGTTGCGATCGTATCAGTGAATACTACGATATGGAATTGGTTTGGTAGAGATTGGAGCTAGTAGGAATTTAGATTAAAATTGAATGCATGTTTGATTTTAATTCAAACCGGAATGCCTCGGTGACAACAGAGATTTTGGTGAGTTAAACTCGCTTTTTTGGTTAACTAGTAATGTTATATGGTCGATAAAAATTGTTAATTGAATGTTTTGGATGATTTGTTGTTTTATTAGTTGGTTTGGATTTATTCCGGCCACTAGAGTGGATGACCTTTTATACATACCCGCCTAGTAGTGGATGACCCATAATATATAATTATATACTATTTGTGATGTAGGAAAACAGATTGGAGGGATCCAACGGGATTCCTCACCACTATTGATTTTATTTACATATATTTGTATTGATATATATAAGCTGTGATATAAGGGGACAGGTTGGAGGGATCAAACAAGATTCCTCGTCATTGTTGATTTTAATATCAATAATACTCCTGTCATATGAATTATTGGATATTAAACCTGATTGTTAGCTCTTTTGGTTCTGACATTGTTATATGTTTGAAACTTAAACCCTATAGTGATAGAAAATCAATATCAATATCGGTTAAACGTTGGGTAGCTATTGGCCTCAAGTAAGTATATTAGAAATACTAGAAATTGCCATTTGAGTTGAAGTTTGTTTTGAGATAAGAAATGATTTTGAATTTGAAATTGGGTTTTGGAAAATATTTTGTTTTAAAAGATTTAACTTCTACTTTACGGCAACCTTATCATCTGCCTTTTTCCAAGACATTAGAAATGTTTTTTAGATTACTTATTTATATTTAATATCGTTTTAAAGTCATTTATTTATATTTAATATTGTTTAAAAGTTATTTATTTATAATTAATATTGTTTTAAGTTTATTTATCAATTTGTTAATATTTTGAAAAGTTAATTATTTTAAATAATTAATATGGCTTGAAATTAAGAATAATGATTTATTAATAATGTTTTGGAAATAAAATATTAATATTTATAATGATGGAAAAGAATAATTTTTTTTATTAATGATGTTTTGAAATTATTAACTATTATTTTTAAGATGTTTTAAGTTAATAACTATTATTTAATTATAATGTCATTGTTAATAATTATTATATAACAGTGTTTGAAGTAGATGATTTTATTCATTTATAAATGTTTCCAAGACTTATAAATACAGTTTTATAAACAGACTTGGGTTTTATATAAGGGGTTTGGTAAAGTGGATTGAAGACTTAAAGTAAGATTTTATAATGTAAACGAGTTTATAAATGCTTAGATATGTATAAAAGAATTTAGAAATGGGTTTATATTTTTCTAATAAGAGTTTTATAAATAGTTTTATGGATTTATAAAGAGTCTACAAATGTTTTGATAATTTATAAAAGAATTTATAATTGGAAATGGAGGTTGGTTTTATAAGGGGTTTCTATAAAGAGCTTTATAAATGGTTTTAGATTTATAAAATAATTTTATAAATGGTTTTTGAGGCTTATAGGGATTTATAAATGATTTTAGAATTGTATAGAGAGGAAAGCTTTCTCAGTTATATGAATACACTTATAGCGTTACGATAAGTATATAGATATTTTTCTAAGTATTGAAAATATAAGGATTTGTGGGCATATCTTTGTAAAGGTATTTATATACAAGTATTACAAAGTGATTTATTTTAATGAAAAGGTTGATTAAAAAGAGGTTAGTAGTTACAGATGGGCGTAACCAATGTTGGTTTTTCCTTTTGAAATAAATCCCTGATTTGGACATGTATTTTTGGTAGTTAAATAACCGGCTAACGAATTTGGACCCAAAACGTAACTTTGGAAATATCTAGGAGAAATATGTGAGTTATATGGAACAACCATATCCGATGATGTTGTACTGTGCGTATAAATCTCATTTTGTTCCCCTAGGACAAATGATAAGGAAATCCATCCACTAACAGTTAGGAGGTGATCTCCACTCTTATCTTTGACTGTTTATTTCCTAAAGAACCGGGGTTGTGTTTACCAAAAATTATCGAATATTGTTTCGAAAAGACCAAGATCAGATATGTTATCTGATAACCATTTCGATCCCACTCAAGCATTATGAAGTAAAGACACCTTGAAGATGATGGAATTGAAGATGGAGCTCTTTTAACTGCAAGCGATGCTTACTACTAATCTCGAGGAGTGGTAGAAGTAGTGCCTTCGGTTTCATTCAGTCCCAGAACGAACTTGTATGGATGAATGCTGGCATTGCATTGTTGCCTAGAGGGCAGTGTTAGCATTCTAAGTAGGAAATGTTGTATAAAAGGTAAAACGTAGCCTCGAGCATCATCAACCAGGAATGACTAAACCAAGGGAGATGCAGCATGGCTAAGTGGGTCACTCCCAAGTAGGTTTGATCATCCCTATCTAGAGTCGATATTATCTCTCATTTGTATGCCTCGAGGCCCATTAATGGAGAGGTGATCATATTCGATGCTACTAGTCAAGTGGAAGGCCGATCCTGTGTTGGTAGGGGATCCTGGCGAGGTCCTCAGTGTTATTTTATCTAGAGATACACCGTGACGGGCAGTACCCCAGTAACCCAGTCACTATATGGAATCCATTCTCGATTAAGCGTCATACGGACTTAGTTGTGCCCAACTATGCCACAACATGAGATGTAAGCATTTCAGCTATATTCATATTTTACTTTGACCTCTAGACAGTATTATAATATCATAGATTTTCTATAGAAAACGGTTTGGTTATCTTAAGGTAAAAACCCGTCCGTGTTTATGTGCGACGTGATCTTATGAGATACTTTTTTTTCAAAAGGTTTTTGTAACTTAAAATTCAATTGAGGTGTGTTTTTTTCATGCTGGTTTTCCAAACTGACTCGTTGTTATTTTATTATAATTCTCGTGTTAGACCGAGCATTTATAGATTGTTTTGGATGCATTGGAGCTCAGGAGACGAGCTGGAGGTCCAAGACGTATCTACATATCTCGTTGTGTTCCGATGTGTTGTCTATTGGTTGTATTTATCTGAAAATTGTAAGGTCGGGCCATTATAACAATCCGGGTTAAAATAGGTTAGATTACTCTGATTGGTTTATGTATACTACATTATTTCTTTGTGTAAAGATTTGTTGTATATTATAGATTATTCGTTCCACTATGAGATTCTGTGTTGTTTTAGTTTTCTTTTTATCTTTTCCTTCCTTATTCTTGCCCTAACAATCGAGTTTTCCGGCATTCTATTACTCGACACACAATACAGTGGACGTATTAGTGTCAATTTTCAAGGGTCGAAAATCCCTAGTTGTTACACTTGGTATCAGAGCGCAAAGTTAAGCGAGAACCTTAGCTTTGGTGGGGTAATTCATTAAGGGATAAGGTAATGGAATGCCTTATTATGAGTTTGAGTGTGTGTGTGTGTATATATATGAGCGCGTATTTATTAGTGATATAAAAATGTTTTATATTGCGTTGATTGATCTGTTGAGTGGCTTATGGATTCTGGTTAATACGAGTAATTAACGTTATTGATAGGGATCTCTAAACACTTGAACAGAACAATTCGACGTAGTATTGGTTGGAAATTGGGTAATGAAATAATTTTACCTTGGTTATGTTTTATATATTAAAGAATAATTTTTTTCAGAAATTATTATAGTATACGAGTACTATGGCACGTGCGATGCACGTGTGCAGGAGGAATTGGTGTTATAAAACATGGTTTGTAAGAATTTTTTTAACCATATGAAATGACTTGATGAGTACAAAATGTTGTATTTTCTATGTGCATACATGCACAGATTAACCATTTATTAAAACACGAATAAGACTAAGTTATTTTAGAAAATAATTAAATGGGTAAAGAGAGTAATCAACCATTATATCAATAAAGAAATGTAATAAATATGAAAATTAGCATTTTCAATAGTTTGGAACTAAAAAAACTTGCATCGTCACTATTTTAAAAAGTTAAAAATCGGCATGTTAATATATAAGGAATTTTTTTAACTATAAAGATCGCATCTTCTATGGTACTTCCTTCCTCACGAATGCTCAATACTAATGCCTAAGGTACTAACACCTTTGTCATATGGTCGTGTTCCTTTCCGTTTGCTTGTGTACTTGTGCTTTCAATGAGTCGTGTGTCTCTTTTCTCTCCCTTCAGTGCAACACCTTGGGGATTGCTTTGTTTGCAACAAGTTGGAGTTGTGTTTAACGGACATGGATATGGATGGTGGCAAGTTGGGTTTTGTTATTGCACTTAAACTTGTTGGAAAATTTGTGGTTCCAGACGAGGAAGATGACGATAATGTCGTACTTCTGACTTCAAGGATATAGAGTATAGATTCTTTTAGACAATAGTTCAACCCACCGAATACAAACGAGTTATCAAATGATTGACTTCAGGATTTAATGAAGCTTTGGAACAACGTAATTAGATTCAAAATTTGTACGATCGTGATCTGGCCAAGAACACTTTATTATAGTTTATGATGATGCGAATTTGTAGAGAATAGAATGGAGGAGAAGAAAAGAACAGATTTGCAATGTTTCTGCATTTGCAACGCCTCACAAGTATCGCAAAATCTAGTTGTGATGAAAGTGTTCTACAATACTTTCCGGCGTTGAACTTATCGACGGATCCATTTGTATTCAACTTTTTCTTGAATATCCATTTACATCCTATAGGTTTAGCACAAGGAGGTAAATCGGTTAAAACCCAAATTTGGTTGACAGTATGAAACTCATTTCATCATTGATAGTATCTTTCCAGAAAATGGAATCTCTGGAATTCATAGCCTCAGAATAAGTCTTAGGATTATCATCCATATTCATTACATATCTAGTCATATTAAGGACTTCGTCCTTAGTGCTTTCTACAAGATCAGTTATGAAGTCAGGACCATAGTTCTTATCTATTCTTGCTCTTTTACATCTTCTTTGTTCGGTACTATTATCTGGTACTGATACATCCTTGTTGTTTAGTAGCACTTGCATCCATTCATAAATTGATCATACATCAAATGGATGTAAAAACCATTTTTTTAAATGGGGATTTAGAAAAAGTGATATATATGGAACAACCTGAAGATTTCAAAACCCCAGGCCAAGAAAAAAAAGTTTGCAAATTAGTAAAGTCTCTTCATGGCCTGAAGCAAGCTTTGGTTTTTGGCTGTGCTTATGTAGCTTTGGTCTCTTTTAGTACTCTGTCTTGCATTTGCAAGTGCTTCATTTGATGAAATGTCTGAAGCTTTTGCTTCTTGCTGGGAAAGAATTCATGGAATGTGTTCGTCTTACTGAATTGTAACTATGATATACATTGTAACGTTTTAGCATCTCTTGTGTCAAGAGAAATTGTCATTGTGGTTGTAAGGTTGTAAAAAGCAATTTATATCATTGTAAGGGTATGTTTTTATGAGTTATTTTGATTTTAGACGTATTTGCCGAAGTAGCCTTTCTCTTGAAAAAGAGAGAAGAAAAATGCTTAAATGAAAATTAAAGAGCCATATTCATTCAAACAACAAACTTATAAAATACATTAATCAAAATAACCCATTGATGGCATGAACATCTACCCGCAAAGCAGCAACAATGTACCGAGTAATGTACACTTATTTACCACAACAAACCTTCAATTCCAAAATACCGAAAAAGCCAATCAAACCATTTTCGACTTATGGGTAATCCTGAGCAACAGGCTCATAAGAACCACCAATGAAAATGTCACCATAGACCAACCCTGCCAATGCACCACCTACTAGTGGGCCCACCCAGTACACCCAGTGTCCACCAAAATCACCAGCGGCAACAGCTGGGCCAAATGAACGGGCCGGGTTCATGGACCCACCGCTAAATGGACCTGCTGCCAAAATGTTGGCTCCAACAATGAATCCAATGGCAATTGGGGCAATCGTTCCAAGCGAACCCTTCTTTGGGTCTGCAGCGGTTGCGTAGACAGTGTACACCAGCGCGAAGGTGATCACGATTTCCATGACCACTCCCTGTACCTCTGCTCCGGCGGCCACTCCATGGGTCGGAATTGCCTTTCCACCAGTTACGAACTTGAGCAATAGGCAAGCGACAGAGGATCCAAGGCACTGAGCGATCCAGTAAAGGATTCCGGTCAAAATGGTGATGTTACCGCCAACGGCGAGACCTAGAGTAACCGCGGGGTTCAAATGACCGCCGGAGACGTTTGCAGCCATTGAGACGCCGACGAAGAGCGCAAACGAGTGCGCTAGTGCAACAGCTACTAATCCAGCTGGATCCAGTGCTGCATCGGCAGTCAACTTGCCTGCAAATTAAAAATGGACAGAATAATGAGATGATGCAAACAAAAAAGGAAAACAGTTAATTGTGCTTTTTGGAAAAGGGAAGATGATTACTGAATGCAATGGCGGAGCCAACTCCAGCAAAGACGAAGAGGAGGGTGGCGATGAATTCGGCAAAGTATGATTTTAGCGATACTTTGCTCAGAGAGTCGCCGATGCTACCAAATGCCAGCTTTACCATTTTAGTGCTCGGATGGTTCTAGATGAAAGACTTGGCAAGGTGGTTTATTGCAAATTTGAGAATTTGTGCTCTGAAACACAATGTGGGATGGAGTTTATATAGGGGCTAATGGATTAGGTTTGGGTCGGGGTTGAAATTAAATAAAGAGGGGAGGAGAGGGTGAATGAAAAATGATAAGAGGAGCTGAGTTGTATTATGAATGATTGATGGCCGTCCTACCGTCCATTATTTGAATTTGTGGACGTGAGTCGTTGATTTGCGTCATGGAGTTGCTATTGGGCCCTACTGTGCTGGTTCCCTCCACAGAAATATTATATTTTATGTTGTGAAATTGTTTGTCTATTGCGTGTGAACCCGGCGCCTACGCTGCATTATTTTCGACATAAATATTATGATAATTCACAGCTGGAAATTTAATTTTGTTCCAAATAAGATCGATTATTCATGGAACATTGTTCAAGTACATCTCAGCATGTTTATGAATATACCAGCAAGCTCGAGATAAAACAACATTTATAAACCACAAAGGATTATTTAGGTTATTTTTAAGGATGAATGATTAACAATTTAAAAAGAATGCAAAATCGCTAAAAAGAATAAAACATAAGAAATATATATATATTGTTAAACAGTTTGAATTATGCATGACTGTTTTAATCATGTGTTAGGAAAGTAGGTATTATAATTACATTATCTATAAATTTAATTAATTTATAAACTGTATCATCTATTTGCCTGTTGAAAGTCTTATGAATATATAGGTATATTACTAGATAAATAACAATTAATAATATCAGTATGAAACCATTTACGTCATTCAATTAAAATAAAATTACAACATTGTTTTGTCTAATCCCTCTTCGTTGATGCAATTAATTAGCAACTTGAAAGCATAAGAAATTTCGGATGCTTAAAATATTCACCATCCTATTCCGTGAAATTTGCATTACTGTTTTTGTACATTCAAATTTATATGTTTATAATAAATAGCAATAGTATTCAATTATTTTTTCTTTTGTTTTTCAATAAATGATACGTTAATGTGTCTTTAATTTGCAAACATTTGGCTTTTTCAAAAATATACTACGGTAATATACAGAATGGGACAACCGAAAAGTACACTATGACAGGGGTGAGGGTACGAGCTGGCTAAATTATCTTGTGCATGGGAATCTCATGTGTGCATATCACATGCGCCTAGATTTAGGTTCTGTGGTCAATATGGACTACGTAGGGATAAGGAGCTTTTGGATTTAGGTTCTCTTTTCCAACTACCATAGGTCAAACGAACTTAGCTAAGATTTTGTATAATCAAAATGCCTTTACTTATTTTTAATCAATCGCGAAAATTCTAGCAATATACTTAATTTTGAAAATGCCATTAATGCATATTTTTAATTATCAAAATTGGATAGTATATATATTAAGATAGGCAATAATTATGTATTGATTGTCATAAGGATAAGAATTAATTTTGTAATTAATTATTTATTTTTTCCATATTTCATTAACATGAAATTGTTTACTTACAAAATTAATAATTGAACTTGAATATGCATCGATTTAGGATATATATAACGACATTGACATATATATTATGTGTGTGTATGTATATGTATGTATGTATACACACACACATGTGTGTGTGTGTGTGTGTGTGTGTGTGTGTGTGTATATATAGAGTAATGATGAAATTACGCATAAGACAATCATTTCTTAAATTATATTTTTTCTTTTCTTTTTTCCTCAAAATTATCATGTTCTATCTTCATAAACAATTAACATAGTACCAAAGCAGAATATCAGTTGATTCAATTAACCTAAATCTTATCTCAACAACAAAGTTCAACATCTTTGATTGTTCAACTTCAATGGATCCATCTAATCTTCATTATCTTCATCCTTCAAACTATCGAGGTAAAAATGATATTTCTTGTAAATGCCACGGGTTCATCTTTATTTCTAATGATCTAATTAATTCAATGTTCAATATGCCTTAAATTTTAGATAGTCGTGTTACAGATCATATCTCTTCTGATTCTAGTTTATTGTCTACATCAAAATCATCCCCTATACTAGGCCCGGTCCTGGACATTGGCCACCTAGGCGGTGGCCTAGGACCCAGGATCTCGAGAAGGCCTCAAACTTTCAGTTTTCTTATTTATAAAGTATATTTTTTACAACTGCTTGAATATTAATGTGGCTTAGTGGTGGTAGGTATTGTTATCCACCAATGCGACCTTGGTTCGAGTCGGAACATCAATAACTTAACGATTTTGTGATTTTTCCTCATGTAATTTTTACTCATGCCTTGTTCGTTATATACATGCATTTGGACCAAGAAATTTTTTTTGCCTGGGGCCTGAACCTGTATAGGGCTCACGCTGCTCTATACCAAGTGTCAACTTACCTACAAGTTCATCGGTTTTTATTAGTTCAATTGAAAATTTTAATTCAAATATCACTCTTAATGATGTTTTATGTATTCCTTCATTTCGTTTGAACTTGATGTCTACTAGTAAAATTACCACAGCCTTAAATTATTGTGCTAATTTTTCCCCTAACTTATGTGTCTTACAGGACTTGACTTCGAGAATGATGACTAGTTCAAACAAACAACAAGGTAGTCTCTATTACATGTCTACTATACAACAAACACCAATATCTCATCAGGATCCTCAATCTTAACATTTATGGCCAATGCGTCTTAGGCATCCATCTTCATATCGTATGAAATTAATTTCTTATTTGATATCCTCAAAAATAATTTTGTTTGATAATGATTGTATAGTTTGTCCTACAGCTAAACAAACTAGATTACCTTTTATTTCAAGTTCAATAACAATAAAATATTGTTTTGAATTGCTACATTGTGATATATGGAGTCCTAAAAAAACTAAAACACACACCGATGCGTTTTTTGCAATTGTTGATGATTTTAGTATCTTATGCAACAAAATCAGAAACTCATAAATTCCTTTAATTCTTTATTACATTTGTAAAAACATAATTTCATACATATGTTAAAGCTATTCGTGTTGATAATGGTTTGGAAATTTTTTGCGACGAAAGAGTATTTTTAATCTCATGGAAGTGAATACCAACGAATGTGCGTTTACACTTCACAAAAAAATTGGGTTATTGAAGCAAGCATCGACATATTATTACTATTGCTCATACTATTCTTTTTCAATCTCGTTTACCTCTAATTTTTTTGGGAGAATGTGTTTTAATAGCACTTTATCTCATAAATCATCTTCCATTACCATTATTGTCCAACAAGTCACCTTTCGAAATACTTTACCATCGTCCTCCATCCCTTGATCACTTGAGAGCTTTTGGTTGTTTGTGTTATGCCACAATGGTTCATCCTTCGAATAAATTTTATTCTCAAGCTAAAAAATGTATTTTTGTTTGGAACCCAACCGGTCAGAAAAGTATAAGCTCTATGAACTAGAAATATAAAAGTTCGTTGTCAGTCGAGATGTCCGTTTTCATGAATTAACTTTTCCATTTTCCTTATCTATAAGCCTCAAGTCAAATGATTCTTCATTTCCTCAAAATTCTCCATATGAATTTCCAGATATCTTAAATGAGCATACAACAATTATCGATTAGCCTATTTGGAACACCACAACACAGACTTTAAACCATTATGACTCACTTAGATCAAATGAAAATGCATTCCTTGATACCTTTTTCCCTAATAATTATATCATCCCTACTACAAAATCAGACATCCTTATCCCAACACATCATTGTCTGATCCTCTAGAAATATCCAACACTACAAAACGACATCTTTATTTCTGACACATCCCAAGAAGACTCCTATGAAACTTCTAACACCTTACTATGCCACTCTACAAAGAACCAAACAACCTCAAACATGACATAGAAACTACATTATGTCTTCTTAAGTCCATTGTCCTAGTTTGTTGGCTTGTTCAACAAAAGGTACTCGTTACCCTCTCTATCAGTTTCTTTCATATTCTCATTTTTCATCTGCACATTGTACCTTTTTAGCAAACATGGCAGCTCACAAAGAACCTGAATCTTATTCCCAAGTCGCTCTTGATCCACATTGGCAAAAGGTGTTGAAAATCGAATTAGAAGTATTAGATATGAATAACATATGAGTATTGTAACATCTCCCATTTGGAGGCCCAAAACTAACCGCTACGGATGCTGCAGTTATCCATAGTTATTATTCTCGGTAACCAAACGCGGTAATATTAGATACATTGATATACAAGAAACACATGAATGTGAAAATTTTAAAACTCAATTTAAAACAATTTCTCGTTTCATTACGAATAGCATTTCGGATTCATTACATAACCCCATACGTAAGCCACGTTCAGAGAAATTATAATTTATTACAAAATACGTCAAGAGCGACATATGAAGATGCCCACTTGGTTGATCAAAGTCTAAATAAAGGCACTAATCAACTTTGCCATTGCATTAAATAACACAACATAATCAAACAGAAAGAACTCCTTTAGCTAGTTTGCTTCCTACACGTATTTGGAAGCTTATTCGTCTAAATGAGAACATGAAAACCTTAACTGTCAAACTACTCAAAATCAATTGAGCACCCGAGAGTTTAAGGGGAAAAAATAAACTTCGAGTCAAACTAAAAGTCCGGTGTGAATAATAACCTACCTTCTCGAACCATATAGATATCTTGTGAGACTACGCCGCTTAGCTGAACGGGTTTTTCCCTCACTGGTATCTTAACCCAATTTATAATAACCATATAATGTGCACCTACATCCACAATGATTAAGACATAACATAATAAAATGTATCATGATGATATGCAAACATGCAATATGCTCTAGATTTCTCATCCCCATTCACCTGACTATCAGTCTCAAGTTATATTTTCTAAGGTCACTATTAATCTATTAGTTTTAATGGGCCAACTAATAACATGTTCCAAGCTTATGGACTATCTTTCCAATTTCATAGTACTTATGGGATCACTAAGAACCTATTGGTGTCTACCGAAAACATCATCCAATCACAGTTTTTATGGGGTCACTATGAACCTATTGGATTTTCCAATAACATCTCTTATGTCAAAGTTTTCATGGGCTGAGTATGAACCTATTGATCTCTATCAACAACCTATTCCAGACATAGTTTCCATGGGGTCACTAAGAACCTATTGCCCCTTGCCAATAAAAATTTACATAACATTGTTTTTATGGGCTTACTAAGAATCTGTCTAAATCAAAAATCTTTTGATCAGTCTTGGGCATCCTATATTCTTGTCTGTTTGACCTCTTGGATGTAATTCTACTCACAGGAAAGTTAATTCAATGTATATTCACTACTGGGTCAACCTAGCATGTTATTCTGCCGTTAATACACCAAAATGCAGTTATGGGTTAATAATGAAGTGAATATGATTACACAACATTCATGATAACTGATCAAATGATACACACCATATAAACATTCATAGTTTATTTCCATATATTTATTTTTCTAATGAAAGGTGGTCAATACTCTTAACCTACCTATTTACCGAGGAGATCTTCCTTTTGAAAACATAAAATATATCCATAATTTATTGATTAAAATTTTAGACATCCTCTTTCGAAACCATAAAATATATCTTTCAAACACTTAGAAACATCCCTTTCAAAACACTTAAAAACTTGCCTTTCAAAACACATAAAATATACCTTTTCGAAAGCATTGGGTTCAAGTAAAAAAGTTATGGAAACATAGCTTCAGAACCAATTAAAAGTGTTTCTTTCGAAACCATAGTTTAAGAACAAAACAAACTACAAAGTATATAAAAGGGGAAACATTCGAAAGTTATCCCTTCGAAAGACCTATGGTGACGGCAACATGATTCCGCATGCATACTTGGGTTTAAATAAGCGGCTTCAACCATGTCGAAAGGTATGGGAGCGGCACCCACCCTTTCACATGTATAAGTTGAAAGAAAAGTGGCTTCAATGCTTGTGGAAGGGTATCGATTCAAAACTCTACCCTCCGAACTCATTGGTTCAAAGAGTTATAAAAGTGGCCTCTTACTAAGGAGAAAGGTTTTAATGCGATAGCTAGGGTATCTAAGTTATTCAAAAGTAGCAACCCATTTGAAGATATTAAATCAAAGGTAGGTTTATAGATTTGAAACCTGAAAATACAACTTCACCTCTTACGCTTGCATACTTTCGACACCTTTGCTACCTTCGCATAGGTCCAATACACTTCATACCACTAGCTTGATACCATGTATATTGGCACCGAATGGATGCAGAAGGGTTAGAGGAGGGTGTGTATGAAGTCGAAAGCCAGCAGGGTTAAGTGGCGAAGATGTAATTTCAATATAAATTGCATCTTTGCTTATTAAAGAAAAACTTTTCACCTACCACCAATATTTGTCTCAATCTTATTGGTTTAGAAAACTTTATCAATTTTTTTTTCAGAATTTGCTGCCAAAATCAAATTTGGATTTGAAATAACTTAACACATAAGCCTTTCTCCTTAATAAAACATTTAAAACATTTAAGTCCTCTAACTTAAATAATTTATTATCCATAGTACTACACTTAGGAAAAATCCCGAAAATCACCATAATTCATATTAAATATGTTTTCTAACATGTATAAATTTCAGATCCAAAAACATTATTTAATTACCTTAAATAATTTAAATCCAAAATTAACTACTTTCTCTCTTAGAAATTCATGATAAATCCATAATTAGTTGGAAAAATATGAAACTTGGAACCTACTTCTAAAATAACATTTTTGACCATATATAAAAAACGCAACACTTTTGTATGTCATATTATAAGTTTTCCAATCTAAAATCTATCATGTTCATAATAAATTATATAAATCATCAACAAGCATATGTATCCATTTAATCTATCAAGACATATCATCATTCATCCAATCATATGGGTTTAAACCTCAAACCCGAATTAAAACATTCAAAATGACTTATATGAGACTGTTTAGATCATTATTCACCTTGTTTGGATAAGGAACTTGAGATTTGTTCTTGATTTAATCTTCCTAGCTTGAATCTTAGCCTCTAAATTGATTTTTGTGCTTCTCTTCTTCTTAGGGCTATGGCCGGCCTTCAACTCTCTTTGCTTATGTTTTTTGGTTTATGAAAATGTGATTGAGAATGAGGTAAGAGGTTTAGAGGTTATGGTATACGGCTATTCCCATTTTGGCCTTACCTTATCCTCTTAAGTTCCTAATTTATAAATCACACTTATAATTTCATTAGTTAAGGCACGACCCTAATTAGTTTCCAAATCTCAATTCCCTTATCACTCTAACCTCTACAGTATTATATTTAATTTATCTAATTAAATCCTTTGAATAATGTTATTTAAAATTAAGGGTGTTACAGGCTCCCCTCCTTAAAGAATTTCATCCTCGAAATTCAGCAAAGACTACATACTAAGCATAGCAATCATCTATAACATCTCCTAACTACCATACTAGCCTACCTGACTAGCTAACAGTATATATATAACAGATATAGAACATACCCTTATAATAGATCAGGATAAGTATCTATAATCCTGTCTTCTATCTCCCAAGAACAGCCCTTCTCGTTATCGCTCTACTAAACTTTCACCAAATTGACTGTCTTATTTCCTAACCTCTTCTCATCTCTCGCTACAACCCAAACTGGATGCCTAACAATTGTCATATCCAGTTCTACTATTAAGTCTTCCAATGCAGTCGGAGGGATAGTAGCCTTTGTATCAGGCACATACTTACGAAGATGAGACACATGAAACACATTATGGTCACCTGCCAAACTGCTCGGCAACTCTACACTATGTACGAGCATTCCGATCCTCTCTATAATTGGGAACAGTCTAACATATCTCGGTGCTAGTTTAACCGACTTTCCGAATCGTACAACACACTTCATTGATGATAGTTTAATGAAAACCCTATCTCCAAAAGGGAACTCTAGATCCTTACGCCTTTTATCTGCGTAACTCTTTTACCTAGACTGAGCTTTCTTTATCCTATTTTGGATCATCTTAATCTTCTCTTACTAGATCTGGACCTAAGACTAATCTGTCTCCACTTTCCAACCAACATGCTGGTGACTCGCATGCCTTCCATACAAAGCTTCGAAAGGCGTCGTTCCTATACTAGTCTGATAACTGTAATTATATGAAAACTCAACTAAGTGTAGGTCATCTTTCCATGATCCACCAAAAACTAGCACATAAGCTCTCAATAAATCCTTGAGTACCTTGTTGGCTCTCTCTGTCTGCCCATCTATCTGAGGGTGATAAGCAATACTCATCTTTAGTTTGGTACCTAACACATCCTGTAGACTCTTCCAGAACTTGCTAGTAAACAAAGTATCTCTATCACTGACTATGCTACTAGGAATCTCATGTAATCTAACTATGTTCTTCATAAACAATTTAGCCAAAATAGGTGTCATCCTGGTTGACTTAACTGGAATGAAATGGGCACTTTTGGTCAATCTGTCCACCATGACCCATATACTTTCATTTCATCAATTCGAACTTGGCAACCCGTCTATAATATCCATGGATATCGAATCCCATTTCCAAACTGGTATTTCAAAGGTTGAAGCAACCCACTCGGCTTTTGATGTTCGACATTCACTTGTTGACAGTTCACACACTGGTCTACCCATAAGCCAACATCCTTCTTCGTACCTTCCTAGTAGAAACTCCTCTTTATATCCTGCTACATCTTGGTCCCCCAAGTATGAATCGTATATTTTGATTGATGACATTCTCTAAGGACCTCCTTCATTAGGTTTTCTACATCCGGTACACACAACCGTCCCTTCTTTCTCAACCATCCCCTCTGGTCAAGAATAAAATCTTTAAGATCATCAATCTCTAATCCAACCTCAAGCCTTCTAATCTTTTCGACCAATAATGGATCCTCTTTCTGCTTAGAAGCAATCCTTTCAATTAGAACTAGTCGGACTTCCAAGAAAGGTAACATGGCAGTGCTTTGACTAGATCTTGCAGTCGATCTTAACTACACACTACAAGTAGTCAAAGCCTCCGGTCCTTCCACTCTGCTAACATAACTAACACCACATTCTGATGTTTTCTGCTAAGAGCATGTGCTACTTTATTTCATTTTCCAAGCGTATACTCTATAACAAAATCATATGCTGCTAAAAAATCCAACCACCTCCGCTGTCTCATATTTAACTCCTTCTAAGAGAATAAGTACCTTAAGGATTTATGATCTGTGTATATCAAATCTCTCCCCTAAGAGATAATGTCCCCATACTTTCAATGCGAAGATCACCGCTACCAACTCTAGATCATGAATTGAATATCTCACTTCATGTGGTCTAAGATGTCGTGAAGCGTAGGCAATAACTTTACTTTTCTACATCAATACAGCTCCCAATCCGGTTCCACATGCATCTGTGTACACCATTAATCCATGATTCCCATTTGGAACTACTAACACAGGTGCATTGGTCAATAAATGCTTTAACTAAAGGAACGCTTTCTCATATTTTCCAGACCTAGTAAACTTTACATCCTTCCTGGTCAGCCTAGTCAAAGGCGCTGCTATCCACGAGAAATTTTTAATAAACCTCTGATAATAACCAGCAAGCCCAAGGAAACTTCTGATCTCAGTCACCGTCTCCGGTCTCTTTCAGTTGTTAACAGCTTTGATCTTATCCGGATCAACTGACAAACCCTTCTCTGAAACCACGTGATCAAGAAACTTAACTTCTTTCTTCCAGAAATGACATTTTGAAAACTTCGCTTTCAGTTGATGCTGCCTCAGTGTCTCAAGCACCACTCTAAGTTGAACTTCATGCTCTCTTTCATCCTTAGAGTATATTAAGATGTCATCTATGAATACTAATACGAACCTATCCAAGTGCTCTTGGGAAACTTGGTTTATTAAATCCATGAAGAAAGCTGGCACATTCGTCAACCCGAATGGCATCACCAGCCACTCATATAACCCGTATATCTGGTCCTGAACGTGGTTAACGGAATACTATCCTCCACCACTCTTAGCTGATGGAACCCTGTTGCCAAATCCAATTGGGAGAATACTCTGGCTCCACCCAACTGATCAAATAAATCATCGATTCTCGGCAAAGGATACTTATTCTTGATTGTCCTTTTGTTCAACTTGCGATAGTCAATACATAACCTTAACGACCCATCCGGTTTTTTCACGAACACCGCGGCCGCTTCCTAAGGTGAACAGCTTGGTCTAATGGAATTCTTTTCTTCTAAATCCACTAGCTGTACCTTCAATTCCTTCATCTCGGTAGGTGTCATCCTGCTAGGTGTTCTACTTACAGGTTCCACTCCTGGCACAAGATCTATCTAAAACTCAATGGCTCGCTTCGATGATAGTTCCGTGACTGGCTCAAAGACATCCGCAAACTCTTTAGCTACCAACACCCGATCTAATTCTTCTTCCGCTTTCATTGCATTCAATAAAGCACAAGCACTTGAGTCTGACTTCTCTACCAAGTATATAATTCGGCTATGACTATTAAGGTGTCTTAGCGATATTTCTCTATCTTGGCAAAATATCATAGCATCATACCCATCTAACCAATCCATACCCAAAATGATCTCGAAGCCTACGAAACCAAAAAATACAAACCGCATGCAAACTTATGACCTAATAAACCAAGTTCTAACCTGTCACATCTCATCCCTAGAGTTGCATACCCTCCTATCGAATTCGCAACCCTTAAGGAAGTAACAAGGTATTAGGGTTCTAACATAACTTATCTACCAAATAATAAGATATAAATGAATGCGATGTACCAGTATCAAATAGTACCCTAACTAGTATACTAAGAATAAAAAACTTACCATCCATTACAGTCTTTCCCTTCTCAGCAGTGGTTGGTCTAGAAGATGATGGTTCTAAAGCAAAAACCTTTCCCTTATTTGCTTTGACTGGTTCTGGACACTAATTCTTGTAATGCCCGATCTGGTCACAATTGAAGCACTTCATTCCTTTATTATCTGCAACCTTCTTCCCTTTTCCAGTTCGACATTCATGAGAAAAATGCCCTCCTCTCGTACTTGTAGCAAACTACATCGACCTTCCTTTTCTTGGCAACTCCTCCTTTCTGAGCTCCTTTCTTCTTAAATAATTTCCTCTTCTTTCCCTAAGAATCTTGGGTTTCAACCTGCTTCTCCTTCCCAAATGTGGAAAGGATCTCTTCAATCCGGATTGCCATCTCCACTACAATTGTACTTGGATCATGAAGACATGGCATAGTCGCCCTAGCAGTCCCAGGCTTCAACCCTATGATAAACTTCTCATTTCTTTTGATGACGGTGTCAATGGTAGCATATCTGTATCTGGACAACTCGCCAAACTTCATAGCATACTCAACCACCAACATCTCACCTTACACTAAGTCCATGAACATTCTCAGCAATACTGACTTGGCAACTTCAAACAAGAACCTTTTTTCGAATCTCCTTCGAAACTCTGCCCAAGTCAACTCTTCCTCGGGAACTCCCACAGTAATATCATTCCACCAATAAAGTGCTGCTCGCTGCAACTGTCTAGAAGCATGTCTCCTCTTCTGCTCATCATCTAAGCCCAAGTCAGCGAAAATCCTTTTACAGTGCAATAACTAGTTTTCTACTTCAATAACATCCTCTATTCCCAAAAATGGATTTCCATCAAGACTGGTGTAATCCCTGCTCAGCTTGGCATAGTTATTGACAGTTGGGGCCACGGGATTAGCTCCTTCAACATTCACGGCATTTCCCCTAACTACTCCTGCATTTGCTCTAGCTCACATCAGATTGACAAAGAACTGATACATCATCTCCATATCTACAGGTGGGGTTCCAACACCTACGTTGGCATTTGCGTTTGGATTAACATTTGCATGTCAACCCAGATTCCTCCTCGTATTAGGTCGAGCATTTCCATTAGTTGGGGTGCTTCCTCCACCTGGATTTCCTCTTCTGTTTCCTACCTTCGTATCTTCCTTTCTAGTATATTTAGATATGAGCCTTAGTAAGATATAGAAGAATGGCCTAAGAGGAAAGGGGAATACGTACTTATATATATAATGCAAGTATGTTACTATAGTGTTAAACAAAACCCCGGTCTCATTTCCTGATTAATTGGGTTATGTTTTGAAAATCTTTTAGGTTCAAATTTCTTTTAAATTTACATAAACTTATGCTCTGATACCAACTTATAACATCCCCCATTTAGAGGCCCAAAACTAACCACTACAGATGCTAGAGTCATCCATGGTTATTAATTCTCGGTGACCAAACGCGGTAATGTTAGATACATTAATATACCAGAAACACATAAATATGAAAAATTTTAAAACTCAATTGAAAAAAAATTTCTCATTGCATTACAAATAGAATTTCAGATTCATTACATAACCCCATACGTAAGCCACGTTAGAGAAATTACAATTTATTACAAAATACGCTAAAAGCGACATATGAAGATGCCCCTTGGTTGATCAGAGTATAAATATAGGCACTAAACAACTTTGTCATTGCATCCAATAACACAGTAGAATTAAACAGAAAGAAATCCTAATATTTAGCTTGCCTCTTGCACATCACCGGAAGCTTATTCATCTAAAGGAGAACCTGAAAACCTTAACTCTTAAACTACTCAAAATCAATTGAGCACCCGAAAGTTTAAGGGGGAAACATAAACTTCGAGTCAGAAAAAAAATCCGGTGTGAATAATAACCTACCATCTTGAACCATATGGATATCTAGTGAGACCTTTCCACTTAGCGGAATGGGTTTTCCCCTTGCTAGTATCTTAACCCAATTTATAATAACCATATGCTGTGCACCTGCATCCGCAATGATTAAGACATAACATAATAAATGTATCGTGATGATATGAAATCATGCAATATGCTTTGGATTTCCCATCCTATTCACTTGACTATCAGTCTCAAGTTATAGTTTTTAGGGTCAGTATAACCTTTTAGTTTTCATGGGCTAACCAATAACCTGTTCCAAGCTTATAGACTATCTATCCAGTTTCATAATTTTTATGAGATCACTAAGAACCTATTGGTGTCTACCAATAATATCATCCAATCACAGTTTTCATGAGGTCACTCTGAACCTATTGGATTCTCCACTAACATCTCTCATGTCATGTTTTCATGGACTGACCATGAACCTATTGATCTTTATCAATAACCTGTTCCAGACATAGTTTTCATGGGATCATTAAGAACCTATTAGTCCCTGCTAATAACAATTTCCATAACATAGTTTTTATGGTCTTACTAAGAACCATCTAAACCAATAATCTTTTGATCAGTCTTGGGCATCCTATATTCTGGTCTGTCTGACCTCCTAGATGCAATTCTACTCACTCAAGAGTTAATTCAATGTATATTCACCACTGGGTCAACCTAGTATGTTATTTTGCCCTTAACACCCCCAAAGTGCAGTTATGGGTTAATAATGAAGTGAATATGATTACATAACATTCATGATAACTAATCAAATGATACACACCATATAAACATCCATGTTTATTTCCATATATTTAATTTTCTAATGAAAGATGGTCAATACTCTTAACCTACCTATTACTAAGGAGAGCTTCCTTTCGAATACATAAAATGTATGCATAATTTATTGCTTAAAATTTTAGACATCCTCTTCTGAAACCATAAAATATATTTTTCGAACAATTGGAAACATCCCATTCGAAACACTTAAAAACATGCTTTTCAAAACACTTAAAACATTCCTTTCGAAAGCGTTGGGTTCAAGTAAAAAGGTTTGGAAGCATAGCTTCAAAACCAATTAAAAGTGTTTCTTTCGAAACCATAGTTTGAAAACAAAACAAACTACAAAGTATACAAAAAGGGACACATTCAGAGGTTATCCCTTCGAAAGACCTATAGTGATGTCAACATGCTTTCACATGTGTACTTGGGTTTAAATAAGTGGCTTCAACCATGTCGAAAGGTATGCGAGCGACACCCACCCTTTTGCATGTATAAGTTAAAAGAAAAGCGGCTTCAATGGTTATGGAAGGGTATCGATTCGAAACCCTACCCTCCGAACTCATTGGTTCAAAGAGTTATAAAAGCGGCCTTTTACTAAGGCGAAAGGTTTTAATGCGACAGCTAGGGTATCGAAGGGGTTCAAAAGTAGCAACCCTTTCAAAGATATTAAATCGAAGGTAGGTTTATAGATTCGAAACATGGAAATACAACTTCACCCCTTACGCTTGCACACTTTCGACACCTCTGCTACCTTTGGCATAGGTCTAATACACTTCGTACCACTAGCTTGATACCATGTATATTGGCACCGAATGGATGCGAAAGGTTAGAGGCAGGTGCATATGAAGTCGAAAGCCAGTAGGGTTAAGTAGCGAAGATGTAATTTGGATAAAAACTACATTTTTTCTTATTAAAGAAAATACTTTTCACCTACCATCAATATTTGTCTCAATCTTATTGGGTTAGAAAACTTTATCAATTTTCTTTTTTAGAATTTGCTGCCGAAATCAAATTTGGATTTGAAATAAATCAACACTTAACCCCTTCTCCTTAATAAAACATTTAAAACATTTAAGTCCTCTAACTAAAATAATTTATTATCCATAGTAATACAATTAGGAAAAATCCCCAAAATCAACATAATTCTTATTGAATATGTTTTCTAACATATATAAATTTCAGACCCGAAAACATTATTTAATTGCCTTAAATAATTTAAATCCGAAATTAACTACTTTCTCTTTTAAAATTCATAATAAATCCGTAATGACTTGGAAAATTTTGAAACTTGAAACCCACTTCTAAAATAACATTTTTGACTATATATCAAAAATGCAACACTTTTGGATGTCATATGATAAATTTTCCAATCTAAAACCTATCATGAAATTCATATTAAATTATATAAATCATCAACAAGCATATATATCCATATAATCTATCAAAACATATCATCATTCATTCAAACATAGGATTTTAAACCTCAAACCCGAATTAAAACATTCAAGATGACTTATATGAGATGGTTTAGATCATTATTCATCTTGTTTGGATAAGGAACTTGAGATTTGTCTTGATTTAATCTTCCTAGCTTGAATCTTAGCCTCTAAATGGATTTTTGTGCTCCCCTTCTTCTTAGGGTTATGGTTGGCCGTCAACTCTCTTTGCTTATATTTTTTGGTTTATGAAAATGTGAATGAGAATAAGGTAAGGGGTTTAGGGGTTATGGTATATGGCTATTCTCATTTTTCCCTTGCCTTATCCTCTTAAGTTTCTAATTTATAAATCACACTTATAATTTCATTAGTTAAGGCACGACCCTAATTAGTTTCCAAATCTTAATTTCCTTGTTACTCTAACCTTTATGTTATTTTATTTTATTTTATTTATCTAATTAAATCCCCTGAATAATGCTTTTTAAAATTATGGTTGTTACATGTATGGTGCCCCTCCCCCGGGGCATAAATTATTGGTTGTAAATGATTCTTCAAAATAAAGTATCGATCTGATGGTTATATTTGGCGATATAAAGCTTGTCTTGTTGCTAAGGGCTATACTCAAGTCAAAGGAGTAGACTACGATAGAGTTAGGGGTTTGCACCAGGGGAAATTCTATAATTCACTGTCAACTATTACTTCTATAATATAGTCTTATTTGAAATAAAAAGTATTTTTCTTTCTATAATATAGTTGATATAATGTGTTTATTAATTGTTTAACCGATTTAAATATATTTACTAGAAAATCCATAAATGTTATGTTTTGTGATAGTAGTTACAATATGTTGTGATCATGAACAATTTATCATAATGAAAATAAACATACCATTTTTAATATTCATAGTCAACATGAATCGAGGCTGGATATTGATACATCCATTGAGATTAGAGTACGTAACGCCCTCCAAATGTTAGGTAGTGTATTATTTATGGCTACTAGGGGCACCAAGAGGTTACGTACTAATAGTTATTGGATAATTATGGAATGAGTCATTCGATAGTTTCTGTTGGTTAATATAACTAATATTAGACAGAAAATATTGATGTGATATATTGCATAGTTCTCTCGACATGAGAATGCTGTCAAGCTTCAACGTGGAAACTACACTTTTATTATAATTAAATCATGGCATGATGTCCATCGAATGACTATTGTCGGGTTGAGTAGAAGCACTGGAAGTGAAACATTATTCAATAGAGAATTCATCTCCTCGATTGTATAAAGTTAGTGTTGTTAGTTCCTGAGATGATGGTTTTGATGGCAACAACCTTATGACTTGTTGTAAACTATAAATACTAATATTCTTGTCTAGATATATATGTATATGCAGGGTATATATATGCAGGTACTGAGAATAAAGACGGTATAGTATAGAGATTCAAGACCGACAAATTCAAGATTGAAGAAAGCAAGATGTAGACTCATGAGTATCAAGAGTTCAAAATATCAAGGTAAGTAATAGAGTCCAGATTTATGTTAAAACTTCATAATAGCACTTAAATCTTTATTCGGATTTTAATTGTGGAATGGAAACCACCTTCTCGCTTTAATAGTGGGATGGAACCCACGACCTCATTAGTGGGATGGAACCCACAACCTTCTCTAGTGGAATGGAATCCACGAAATTTTCAAACTGACTTATTTTATATTTTTCCAAAACTATCTTTTTAAAAAGACATCTTTCTCTCGGTTTAAATATTTTAGCCTTTATTCAAAAACTATTTTTAATCATATTGATTGCAAAATCATTTCTCATTTTTAAACTATCTTCTGGTTTTAATGTTTTAGCTTTAATCTCAAAATATTTATATATTTAGTTTTTATTACTTTTATATTTCGTAAGTTCACTTTCCAAAGGTTTTTTTAATCATAAAGTATATTCAAAATAGTTTACAAATTTCTATGATTTTTTCGACAAACTATAGAAAGAAAATCTCTTTTAAACAAAAATCAATTTTCAAAAAATACTAGGGGATGTCGATATGCCTGTACCCCCCATGTCGACATGGTAGCCGTAGATTTTAAAATTCAAAATTTCAAAAAAAGTGTCTATTCGTCATAACCCTTCACGAATGGACATGACCGTTATTCTTCTATATATACCGGTAGTTTTCAATGAATTTTCACTTAAGATTTCTTTGTTTTCACTCCTCTTTCTCTTCCATTCTTATTTTCAAACATTCTTAACAAAACTCTGCCGAAATCCTAAGTGAATCAAACTCGATCGTCACTAGTTTGATTCTCTGCCACTCTCTCTCAAAGATCTCAGTACTATTCAGAGTTATAGGATCATTTGTAATCAAAGATCGAAAGATCAAAGTGTATCGAGTCTCTCTCTATCAAAGTGTGAATGGAAACGGTGTGATTGTGGCCCGTAAATCAATTGGGTGTGATTGTAGTCCATAAATCAATTAGGTGATCTTGTAGCCTAGTTAAATCAAGAGAGTTCGCCCTGGACTTGGAGACAGGAGGGTGTATCTCCTAGTCTTGAAATCAAGGTTGTAATATCGACATTATATTTGAAAAGAAATCCACATAAGAAATTGTGTGGGACTGGATGTAGGGTAACTCCGAACTAGTATAAAATTCCAATGTGTTCTTTCCTTTACTGCTTTTATTTACTATTTGCATCTGTGTCTGGTTCTATGATTGTTTCTGTGTTTGTGAATTGCATCTATTTGTGTTTAATTTGAAAAGATTTTGAAAAGATTCATAAAATTAATTAAACACTATTCACCCCCTTCTAGTGTTAATCCAGCCTTAAGATCCGTAATCCGCATTTCCAACATTTGGTATCGGAGCATTGGTTTTGAAAGTTATCATAATCTGAATTTTAGAAAAGTTTAAAATGGAAATTTTTGGAAATTCTGTTAACACTAGTTCAAAACTGTCCAAATCATCATTGTCTCATAAGTCTGCATATTGTTATTATAGAAAATCAAGTTATCTACTGAATTGGTGTGTTGTGCAGGAACAGATATTTTATATGGATTTTGAAGAATCAACACTCAATGGACAAATGGTGCAAATCAAGAAAAACAAATGGATACTTGATAGTGGTTGTTCAAGACACATGACTGGTAATCCGGAGATACCAAATGACATAATTTATGAAGATGGAGGAATGATCAACTTTGGAGACAATTCAAAAGGATATGTGATTGGCACCAGCAATGTCGGTAACTCTAAAACTCCTACTATTTATGATGTTCTGTTAGTTAGGAATCTAAAACACAACTTACTTAGCATAAGTCAACTAGGTGACAAGGGCTAAAACATTAAATTTGAAAAGGATAAGTGTCACATCGAAGATATTAAATCAAATATTATCTTTGAAGGAATTAGGAAGAAAAATATTTATATTCTCAGTATGAAAATCTCAGATGATAACCTATGTCTTTTGACTAATACAAGTGACCCTTGGATTTAGCATAAAAGATTTGGGCATTTGAATTTCAAACTCTTATCTATACTTTCAAAACTTGATCTAGTAAGAGGTCTTCCTAACATGGATTTTAAAGTAGATAGTATATGTGATGCTTGTCAATTAGGAAAACTTAGGAAGAGTTCATTCAAATTGAAAGATATGATTTCAACTTCAAAACCTATTGATCATTTAGATCTGTTTGGTCCATCTCAAATTTAGTTAATAAATCATAGTAAATATGTTTTTTTAATTATAGATGATTATTCTAGATTTATATGGACAATTTTTCTGAAACATAAAAGTGATGCTTTTGATTTATTTTAAATTTTTGCAAAAAGAATTCTAAATCAACTTTCTTTAAAAATCAAAACTATTCATAGTGATCACGGTGGAGAATTTGAAAATGAAAATTTTGAGAATTTCTGTAATAAAAAGGAATAACTCATAATTTCTCTTTTCCAAGAATTCCATAATAAAATGGAGTGGTAGAGCGTAAAAATAGGACAATTCAAGAGTGTGCAAGAACTATGCTTTCAGAAAGTAAATTACCAAGAAATTTTTGGGCTGAAGCAGTCGCTACAGCTTGTTACATTTTGAATAGAATTTTAATTAGACCTCTAACCAATAATACACCATATGAACTTCTTTTCAATAAGAAACCAAAGGTATCTTATTTTAAAGTTTTTGGAAGTAAATGCTTTATTCTAAATACAAAGGACAATTTGGATAAATTTGATTCTAAATCCATTAAAGGAATCTTTATCGGATATTCTAATAGAAGTAAAGCATACAGAGTTTTCAATTTAAAAACTAACACCATTGAAGAAATAATGCATGTATCTTTTGATGAAAATTTCAAAGATTTTGTTCAAAATGATAATTTTGTTACTTTAAATAATGAATCAAATGAAACAAATTATGAAACTGTTCATCCTAATAAAAGGATCAGGCTTTTAAAAGATCATCCTATAGAAAATATACTAGGAAATATTGAATCTGTTGTTAGAACTAGAAATCAACTAAACAAGATGAGTGATGTAGCTTTTATATCAACTATTGAACCCAAAAATCCAAAGGAAGCATCATCTGATGATTCATGGATTCTTGCTATGCAAGAAGAACTGAATCAATTCACCAGAAATGATGTATTGGAACTTGTTCCTAGACCCGAGGATAAAACTATAATAGGAACTAAATGGGTTTATAAAAATAAAATGAATGAACAAGGTGAGGTCTTTAGAAATAAAGCTCGGTTAGTCGCGCAAGGTTATTGTCAAGAAGAAGGAATAGACTTTGATGAAACCTTTGCGCCTGTAGCAAGATTAGAAGCCATTAGAATTCTACTTGCTTTCGAAAACCACAACAACTTCAAATTATTTCAAACGGATGTCAAAAGCGCCTTTTAAAATGGTTTTGTTAAAGAGTATGTTTATGTTGAACAACCTCCACTTTTTGAAGAAGAAAAGTTTCCAAATCATGTTTATAAATTAAAGAAAGCTTTATATGGTCTGAAACAAGCTCCTAGAGCCTGGTGTGACAGATTAAGATCTTACCTATTAAAATCAAATTTTGAAATTGTTAGAGTAGATAATACTCTTTTTATTAAAAGAAACAAAAATGATATCCAATTAGTATAGATTTATGTGGATGATATCATTTTTGGATCAACAAACAATGAAATGAACAGAGAGTTTTCTGAAATAATGACATAAGAGTTTGAGATGAATCATATGGGTGAACTTACTTTCTTTTTAGGATTGCAAATAAAACAATTAGATAGTGGTATTTTCATTAGTCAAGAAAAGTATGCTAGGGATTTAGTTAGTAAGTTTGGTATGACCACTATGAGTGGAAAACCCACTCCTATGACAACTAATGAAGCCTTGAATAACAAAGATATGTCAAAAGATGTTGATCAAAAACTTTACAGGGGAATGATTGGATCGCTACTCTATATAACTATGAGTAGGCCTGATATCATGCATAGTGTTTGTCTCTATGCAAGAAACCAATCTCAACCCAAAGAAACCCATTTAAAAGATGTTAAACATATCCTAAGATATGTTAAACACACTTTAGACTATGGTCTATTTTACCCTAAAAATGATTCATTTGATTTAGTCTCGTATTGTGATGCTGACTATGCTGGTTGTAAATTAGACCGAAAAAGTACAAGTGGAACTTGTTACTTCTTAGGACATTCTCTGGTTTCCTGGTTTAGTAAAAGGCAAAATAGTGTCTCACTATCAACAACTGAAGTAGAATATATCTCTGCTACTTTGGCTTGTTCTCAAGTTATCTATATGCAACAGACCCTAAAGGATTTTGGATTAAATATTTCAAAATCACCAATTTATTGTGACAATACAAGTGCAATAAATTTATCCAAAAATCCTACTCATCATGCCAGAATCAAACATATTGATATCAGACATCATTTTTCAGAGATAATATAAGTAAAGAGATTATTTCTCTTGAATTTATCAACATTGAGAATCAAATAGCTGATATTCTGACCAAACCCTTGAATCAATCAACCTTTACTAAATTAAGAAGAGGACTAGGTATTTTGTTCTATAACTGAGATATAGAATATAGATATAGTAACATATATATTTAAATAAATAGAGAAAAACAAAATTGTCAAAATTTTCAAAGGGATGTCGACATGCCCCTACCCCCATGTCAACACACAACGGTAAGAAATTTTGATTTTCCCTCTAAAATCAGTTTGGTGGTTATATAACCACAATATTTCGAATTCATCTGTCTTCTCACTTCATTTTCTATGCAATAAACTTCTGAAAATACAAAGTAATGGCCTCCGCTTTTAAATCAAACCAAAATTCAACCATTTCCTTCTCTTCTCCTAATTCTGGTCCATTCCAACGTACTACATTGGCTCGAGTAATGAAGATCGAGGAAATTATGAAGGATTCTGTGCAAATGCTGACTGAATTACAAGTCATGCAAATAAGGATGGCAAAGGAACAAGAGAAACAAAGCAAGATTCTTAGAAATTTGCAAAAATTTCTAATGGATAATCATGCAAACCCTATTGTGATTGAAGATGATTCCTGTAATGACCCAGAAATCGGCCTTTGAAAATCGGCACCCGTACTTCACTTGTACTCAAAATGCCGAAGATTCAAACGCCGAATCTGGTTGACCGGAGCTTATAACACCATTAAGTATAACAACATAGCGGAAGAAAGAAATAGATGATATCATATACAACTCCAACGAATACAATATCCAGAATGATATACAACAATGATATCAATAATATACAGCAATATCAGAGATATGATACAATGCTACAACGGAAATAACAACAATGGAAGAGATCACTCTAATGATCTACAAAAGAGAATGAGTCCAACAACTCCAACATCAGCTCGAACCACCATCACGTTGCACCAAGAGAAGCAACGTCAGTCGTAAGTGAACTCCAAACACTGAACTAGCTCCAGATACTCTACTGAACCTGACTATCTGAAAAACCCAACTCTAGACTGCCCGTGTGGAAAATTGTGGGCACCCAGAGTTTAGGAAGGGAACAATAAACTCCAGGTCAGTCATGGGACTGGTGTGAGCAACAAAAACAGTTTATCTTTAAACAATCACAAAAGAATTTTAAACATTGAAATCCGCAATGCTTTTGGAAAATGAAACTACCATAAGACCTCCTGCCACACACACAATGCAATCGCAGAATTGGAGGAGATTTCATCTTATGATAGTCAAACATGCTTACTACGCAAACAAAACTCTTTTGATATTATTACTAGTGCATAGTGTAGGAAACATTTCGAAAGTATAATATTAATCTTAGCCAGGATAGGCATTCCGTACTTATGCCTACTATAGCTACTATGTTCAATAACAGGTTACCGCCACATTCCATAGCAGGTAATACAACTAAAACCGTACAAGGATCGTATTGTTTCTTTGGATTTTCCAACAAATGGTCAGGCAAAGGAACTTCCTTACACCGAAATGGAAATACCTCTGGAAAGACGCCCCGAGAGTCAACCTGCTCTCTGCAAACATAAGGCCGACGCTACCTCACGTTGTACAGCTGTAACTAGATAGCTAACACACGAGCTATGCCATCCCCCGGTCATTACCGACCTTTATCTGAGGATCCTCAAAGCAACAACTACAAAGTATAATAAATTTGCAGCATCAACAATAGGTAAAATATCTGGGCTCCATACCATGATATCACCTTTTATCCATAAGGAAATGACATACCCTAGGGGCGCTACCCCTAAAAACCTCTGCCGCAACATTCCTGTTTCGACCATTACCGGGTTGTGAGGCTCGACGAAGTCTCGTCCACAAAGCCACGCTTTTTCAAAAAGCCACGCTTTTTCACAAAGCCACACTTTGATCAACAAATGATCAACATCACTTCGTATGCCACATTACCAAATTGGGAATGTATCACTAGTAACCATCAACTACATAACCTCTGAGCTCGTACGTCTCAGAGAAGGGTGTTAAGCTAAGAGAATAAATTCTCCGCCACCAACAGAAATGTGTTTGATAGAAACCAGCTTTAGATCTCAAAGTGTAATGTCAGACACACATCCATACAAGTCCGTTCCGGGATCGAACGGAACTGAAGGCACTTCCAAAGAAGCCCTTGCAATCCAGGTATTCACAATCCCGATCGGATTTCCCATCACTTAGGAAATCTCTATACCGGCGCGACTCAGTGCAGAGACAATCGATAGGTCATCCTATCGTTCTCGCAAATACCCTGTCTTCACCACTGGTCTTCAAATGCTATCCATATACGTTGTATCATTATTCGGAATGGATTATATGACACAAAGGTCCTTTCCCGGCTAAACCAAATAACGAGCGCAATTAAAAATCATATGGATACTGGGGTCTCAGTTAAATCACAGCTTAAAGCCCAAAACTTTTCATTCGAATGGTTAAAACAAATTACCATTTCCAATCTTTTAAACAAAAAGATTCATTTCAACAACCTTCAATGGTTTAAACAAATTTCCATACTTTTAATCTTTTAAACAAAAAGATCCAATTCACAAAGTTCACCCCATTCACAAAGATCCATTCATGGATTTCATAACAATTTCCATTTTAGTTGAATAGGTTTACTCGTTAAATCTTTAAATCAAGATTTAAATTATAGCTTTCAAAACAATTCCATTTCGAATGGTTTAAACAAATCACCATTTTTAAATCTGTTAAAAATAAACAGATTCAATTCATAGCTTTCAAAAAGAATTCACTCATAACTTGGAAAACCATTTTCCAATTCAAACTTGAAATTCCTTTACTTAGATTGGAATTTCATTTCTTATATGGAAGCTTTATCATTTGAAAACAAACAGTTTTCATTTCGGAAAATCTGATTCATTTATACAAGTTAAAATCTTTGGGTTAATTTCAAATTCTCAAAACCATACTTTTAAAATGGTTTAAATTCATAGAAACACATTTATAACATCTTTAACCATAATTTCCAGACATGGAATTCAATTCCAAATTTTGAATTCAAAATTCAAATTAAATTATTTAAATTAGTAAACTTACCAAGTTATTCAAAATAACTTTCATCTTAAAAACTCATTTCAAAAGCTTTAACATTTAACCCAAATCCATCTCCAAAATCAATTGAAATTAAAATTTCAATTTCAATACATTAAATTTAAATCATCCGTGACTTAACCGATTTCCTCGTGAAATCCATATTTGTGTGTGTAAAAGTGTAGTCCAGGGGTTTCAAACAGTAGTGCAACATCATTCAATCACATATTAAAATACAGAAATATAGTTGATAAGCGATATAACGATAACGCTTATCTTTTCATTCACAGATCACAGATCACAGATATATAAATATTACAGATAATAATTTACATTCATCCCAGATAAATAGCTACAGTACAGATCACACACAAATCAGAATATATAACACAACATCACAGATCAGGAAATATCAAATAATTCAATAACTAATATAATCCAAACATCCATGAGTAGGATCAATTTAATTATCTGATTGATTTAAATCAGATTTAATTTCTATGAATAATTTACTAATCCTGGTTAATTAATTAATTACAAACCATTTTAATTAATTATCCTTAAATAATAAATTAATTAACCTTTAATCATTAACCTTTAATTATTTAATTATCCTTTAATTATTTATCTATAATTAATGACATCAATTAATTTACCCTTAATTAATTATCATTTAATTAATTATCCTTAATTAATAAATTAATTAACCTTAAGTTAATTAATTAACCATTAATAAAAGTAATTATCTTTCAATCCTAAATTAATTAATTATCCTTAATTAATATCTAATCACCTTCATTAAATAATTATTCTTTAAGTAATTATCCTTAATTACTTTCATAATTAATAAATCTTTAATTACTTAAGGTTTTAATCAATTAAAAGATAAACCATTTATATTTATTATTTTTAATTATCATTTAATCCTTATTTAATAATCCTTTGGAAATAGGCCATCATCAATATATTTATTAACTTAAAATCTTTAAGTTAGATTAAGGATTATAAAACCATTTCATTTCTTTCAATCATTCACTTAATTACAAAAATTAAGTTTATAAACTTTTAAAATTAAAAGTTATATAGATTTAAAACACTTTTAACTTAATAAATTTTGAAATAATTTATTTTTAAACCTTTTTGACCAATTCAACTTGGATAAACATTTATCATTTGCAAAAGAACTATTTTACAAAAATCCTTTTAAATACAACTTGATCTGGTTTCAGTTTAAAACTGTTTTAATATAAAAATCAACAGACCCGAGCAAAACTGCAAAAATCCCGAGTGTTACCCCGAGTCAAAACCCAGTTTCCCCAAGTTCTTTCCCGAGCCACCCTTTTTCCCTTTTGTTTTTTTAATTAAGTTTTTAAACCCTGTTAACTTGCTAAACCACACGCAAACACACCCGTGTAAAAAAATTTCAACTTAAATTTGGTTAAGCATTAAACCCCCCCGCACACACGAGAATTTGCTTCGAGTCCAGACTCTATTTACTTCGAGTAAATAACTTGAATAACTCGAGTAAACCCCGAGTGCACTCTCTTCTGTCAAACCAAGTTCATCAGAACTTAAAAATGCACGGTGCACATGCACCGTGGCTCTGGCCATCTCCGACCACCCTCCAGGCCTTCCCCACATCGACGACCATCCACAGAATCGATCACGACCATCGAAATCCACCACAGTAGCTCGAATCAAAAATCGGGTAGCTAATCCCAAACCTGGAAACTCGACACTGCAAACGATGCCCAAACCTGGCAACAGTTCAACCTCGTTGCTCCGACCACCAGATCACCAGAACCTCTGGCATCAACTTCGACTATCACCCCTCTACCAATCCCCGAAAGCCCATTGAACTCGATGCTCCATGGAGTTCAAACTGACTCAAAATCTCCACCCAGACCAAACTAGGTTTAGGAAATCAAATTGGCAACCACTGCCACCCCCATGCTCAGACCAACCACTAGTCATTTTTGCCTAACTCTCCAAACATCCCACTACCTTCAGAGAGAAACTCAACCTCTCCAATCAATGGGATCACCAGTGATTCCCAAAAACCCCAAAATTCATCAACACAGAAATGCACTTTCAAACCATTACTAAAAAAATGTGATTTTTGTTTTAAAAATCAGTATTTGGTATAAAGATTCAGTTTATATTACTGAATTGTTAAATTAACATGTTTGGAACTGACACAATTTTCAAACTTCCTGTTCTTTTTGGGTTACCAGAGTAATTTAAAGTTATTTTTAACTTAATTTAATTTTTAAACTTAACCTTAAGATCAAATAAACATACTTTGTTTAGATGCTAGGTCATAACAACAATTAGATCCATCAGAAATGATTTTTGTTGGAAGTAAAGCATGAGCTTAAAATCGTAAATACAGAGCTGTATCAACATACAGGCATCATATCTCATCAAATTTCACAGAACAATGCACATATAAATATTCACACAGATATACTTTTTAGATATTAACATGCAACTAATTTTAAAACTTAAGTTATTAAAATATGAAGTTACTCACCTTTTAAACAGAAGACAAAGCACCCAGATTTGAAAAACAGCTTGAAAACTGAAATCCTTTAGCTTTAAAAACCTTGCACTTGAATGCCTTTGTTTTAAACTTGAGTTGCTTTGTTGTTTAGATTTGCATTCAGGTTGCTTGCTTTAAAATTGGGTTGCAGATGAATGCATCTGGTTTTGATTTGAATTTGCTTGCAGGCTTTGAAAATGCAGGCAAGTTTGATTGTTGTTTAAATTTGAAAAATGGAAATGCTAACTTATTTTCTTGTTTGGAATGGACGAAACTGATGAAGAGTTGATGGATATATGGAAATGAGTTTACAGGGTATACATTTTTTTATATTATTACTTGTACAAGAGGCAGAGATTTTTTTTTCTTCATTTGTACTGAAAATCTTTGTTTAAAGTTTTTGGCCAGAGATTTTTCATGTTTTTGGAGGCTGATGAACACATTTTGTAAGATTTCGAATTGACCAAATACTTTGAGCTGAGATGAAAGCATTTAATGCTAAGTACCTTATGTCTCATACTTATCTAATTTTTTTATACGGTATGTACAAATGATTTTTCACTTCTTTTGCTTTGGTGGCTATAGGACATGGCGTTTATTACATGTACAAATTTACATATAATTATCTATATGCTAGTGTCTTCTACTACAAGCTAATGTATACATATTTATTTTTGTTTGTCTGTTCATTTTCTTCTTATGTCTTGTAACATAAATGAAGTATATTTTTAACTTTTTTCATATTTATGTGTATCTCTTCGTTTTTTTTGCAATTTGTACATACTTGACTATATTTCTTTTCTTTTTTCATATTACTTTGAAATATGGATGAAGTTCTATATTTAATTTGATGTTAGAACTTGTCTTGTATTTCTATATATATATATATTTTATAAGTACATTTTGTTTGTGTTTTATTTTACTTTGTTTATTTTCTTCTATTTTAACTTAAATATTTATTTCTAGAAGTTTATATGTTCATTTCATATTTTTATATAACTATAAGTCTTTTTGAAGTATTTTGTTTAACATTATATCAAAAATCCAAATACAAATTTATTTTAATTCGGGGAAACTTGCATCACTTTATCATTTAATTTCACAATTTTAATTCAAAAATTCAATAAATTATCAATTTAAATTTATATAAAATTCGGGGTCGTTACAGACTTCCCCCCTTAAAAGAATTTCGTCCTCGAAATTTGCCAAGGAGACACAAAGATAGATGAAGAATATTTCATCAAATCAAACAGAACATCTATTCTGCATTTGGCTTACCAAATCAGAATATCAATAATAGATACAAGAACGAATCTGTTTTAACACTATACTCGGGTCATCCAGATCTACGAAATATGCAGTGGCATCGGTTAGTTCAAAGGGATAACTAACCATTCGTAGAATATATTGGGACCCAAAGAACAGATAGATATATAGATACAATTTCAAAAATTTAAGTTTAGAACTAAAGTATACCTATCAACCATAGCAATCAAAGCAACCAATTCATCCAAACAAACAATTCTGACTTATTTGGAGTTTATGTCCCATACAAATGTATCAAATCTCTTCCTGGATCTACCAAGAACTATCAAAGAATTCTGAAGAGATGCTGAACAAAAGAAATTGGTAGAGAAAAGATTGTTTCCTTGCTGTTACAGAGTATTGACCATTTATAGTCGTATTCCCCTGTCCCCTATCTCATCCTCTTCTTGCACTCATACTTACTATCAGTGGATAGTAAGAGAATTTACGGAGGCATACAGACATATATCTTAGAGATTACTCATTCTAGGGTATACTTCACCCTATCTCTAATGAGCTACTTAATGTGTTATACTCCTGAGCTAAAGTTTTAACCCTCATCTCTGATACCAAATGTAATGACCCCGAAACCGGCCTTCGAAAATCGGCACCCGTACTTCACTTGTACTCAAAATGCCGAAGATTCAAACGCCGAATCTGGTTGACCGGAGCTTATAACACCATTAAGTATAACAACACAGCGGAAGAAAGAAATAGATGATATCATATACAACTCCAACGAATACAATATCCAGAATGATATACAACAATGATATCAATAATATACAGCAATATCAGAGATATGATACAATGCTACAGCGGAAATAACAACAATGGAAGAGATCACTCTAAATGATCTACAAAAGAGAATGAGTCCAACAACACCAACATCAGCTCGAACCACCATCACGTTGCACCAAGAGAAGCAACGTCAGTCGTAAGTGAACTCCAAACACTGAACTAGCTCCGGATACTCTACTGAACCTGACTATCTGAAAAACCCAACTCTAGACTGCCCGTGTGGAAAATTGTGGGCACCCAGAGTTTAGGAAGAGAACAATAAACTCCAGGTCAGTCATGGGACTGGTGTGAGCAACAAAAACAGTTTATCTTTAAACAACCACAAAAGAATCTTAAACATTGAAATCCACAATGCTTTTGGAAAATGAAACTACCATAAGACCTCCCGCCACACACACAATGCAATCGCAGAATTGGAGGAGATTTCTTCTTATGATAGTCAAACATGCTTACTACGTAAACAAAACTCTTTTGATATTATTACTAGTGCATAGTGTAGGAAACATTTCGAAAATATAATATTAATCTTAGCCAGCATAGGCATTCCGCACTTATGCCTACTATAGCTACTATGTTCAATAACAGGTTACCGCCACATTCCATAGCAGGTAATACAATTAAAACCGTACAAGGCTCGTATTGTTTCTTTGGATTTTCCAACAAATGGTCAGGCAAAGGAACTTCCTTACACCGAAATGGAAACGCCTCTGGAAAGACGCCCCGAGAGTCAACCTGCTCTCTGCAAATACAAAGCCGACGCTACCTCACGCTGTACAGCTGTAACTAGGTAGCTAAACCACGAGCTATGCCATCCCTCGGTCGTTACCGACCTTTATCTGAGGATCCTCAAAGCAACAACCACAAAGTATAATAAATTTGCAGCATCAACATAGGTAAAATATCTGGGCTCCATACCATGATATCACCTTTTATCCAGAAGGAAATGACATACCCTAGGGGCGCTACCCCTAAAAACCTTTGCCGCAACATTCCTATTTCGACCATTACCGGGTTGTGAGGCTCGACGAAGTCTCGTCCACAAAGCTACGCTTTTTCACAAAGCCACGTTTTTTTACAAAGCCACACTTTTTCACAAAGCCACGCTTTGATCAACAAATGATCAACATCACTTCGTATGCCACATTACCAAATTGGGAATGTATCACTAGTAACCATCAACTACATAACCTCTGAGCTCGTACGTCTCAGAGAAGGGTATTAAGCTAAGAGAATAAATTCTCCGCCACCAACAGAAATGTATTTGATAGAAACCAGCTTTACATCTCAAAGTGTAATGTCAGACACACATCCATACAAGTCCGTTCCGGGATCGAACGGAACCGAAGGCACTTCCAAAGAAGCCCTTGCAATCCAGGTATTCACAATCCTGATCGGATTTCCCATCACTTAGGAAATCTCTATACCGGCGCGACTCAGTGCAGAGACAATCGATAGGTCATCCTATCGTTCTCGCAAATACCCGGCCTTCACACCGGTCTTCAAATGCTATCCATATACGTCGTATCATTATTCGGAATGGGTTATATGACACAAAGGTCCTTTCCCGGCTAAACCGAATAACGAGCGCAATTAAAAATCATAGGGATACTAGGGTCTCAGTTAAATCACAGCTTAAAGCCCAAAACTTTTCATTCGAATGGTTAAAAAAATTACCATTTCCAATCTTTTAAACAAAATGATTCATTTCAACAACCTTCAATGGTTTAAACAAATTTCCATACTTTTAATCTTTTAAACAAAAAGATCCAATTCACAAAGTTCACCCCATTCACAAAGATCCATTCATGGATTTCATAACAATTTCCATTTTAATTGAATAGGTTTACTCATTAAATCTTTAAATCAAGATTTAACTTATAGCTTTCAAAACAATTCCATTTCGAATGGTTTAAACAAATCACCATTTTTAAATTTGTTAAAAATAATCAGATTCAATTCATAGCTTTCAAAAAGAATTCACTCATAACTTGGAAAACCATTTTTCAATTCAAACTTGAAATTCCTTTACTTAGATTGGAATTTCATTTCTTATATGAAAGCTTTATCATTTGAAAACAAACAGTTTTCATTTCGGAAAATCTGATTCATTTATACAAGTTAAAATCTTTGGGTTAATTTCAAATTCTCAAAACCATACTTTTAAAATGGTTTAAATTCATAGAAACACATTTATAACATCTTTAACCATAATTTCCAGACATGGAATTCAATTCCAAATTTTGAATTCAAAATTCAAATTAAATTATTTAAATTAGAAACCTTACCAAGTTATTCAAAATAACTTTCATCTTAAAAACTCATTTCAAAAGCTTTAACATTTAACCCAAATCCATCTCCAAAATCAATTGAAATTAAAATTTCAATTTCAAAACATTAAATTTAAATCATCCGTGACTTAACCGATTTCCTCGTGAAATCCATATTTGTGTGTGTAAAAGTGTAGTCCAGGGGTTTCACACAGTAGTGCAACATCATTCAATCATCACAGATTAAAATACAGAAATATAGTTGATAAGCGGTATAACGATAACGCTTATCTTTTCATTCACAGATCATAGATCATAGATATATAAATATTACAGATAATAATTTACATTCATCCCAGATAAATAGCTACAGTACAGATCACACACAAATCAGAATATATCACACAGCATCACAGATCAGGGAATATCAAATAATTCAATAACTAATATAATCCAAACATCCATGAGTAGGATCAATTTAATTATCTGATTGATTTAAATCATATTTAATTTCTATGAATAATTTACTAATCCTGGTTAATTAATTAATTACAAACCATTTTAATTAATTATCCTTAAATAATAAATTAATTAACCTTTAATCATTAAATAATTAACCTTTAATTATTTAATTATCCTTTAATTATTTATCTATAATTAATGACATCAATTAATTTTGTAACAGCCCAAAATTTTTAAACGAAATTTTATTTAAAAATAAACATTTTGAAATATTGATTTGAATTAAAAGTGTAATAACTAGTGTAAAACGGGAAATTTAAACTTTACATTTTACGTATAATTTCATCCGTTCTTAACTTTATATTTGAATCAAATTTTATTAATGATGATAATAGCTATTTTAATTTTGGTTTAAAAATGATACGCTATTTTATTTAAAAGAAACCGTTAGCATTCTTAAATTTATTCAAAAAGAGAAGAAATTAAATTATATGTTACTTGGGCTAACGTTGCAAGTTTAGCCGTTCAAAAATCTTGCTCAAATCGTGCACGTGAGAATCATTCCATTTCCTTTTACCTTCCTTACGTTTCGTTCAAACATTTATTATTGCCTTAATTTCCTCTAACCGATCAAGACTTTTCTTTGCCTTCTCTCTGTAAATTTGTGAGCATTTGATATATTTTATTCCGCGTTCAAACAAATTGCCATACCACAAAATCTCACTTTTGCTTCCTTCACAAATCTGCGTGAACCTTCTTCCATCAGGTATGGCCGCGTATGCTTCCTCCTTTATCTTCCTTTTTCTTTTACTTTATATTTTATTTCTCTGTTCATGTACCCATGCCTTCACCAGTCCCCACGTCTCCCATTCATCACCCGACCATCACCGACCCATGCCAGATCACCTCCACCCTATGACAGATCACCACCGATCCAGACCAAACCCCACGTTCCTCCACCAACCACCACGGCAGTCCTGCCTCCACGCTCTACCCCATTCGCCACCAGCCACACCACCAGACCGTGACCCGCCCACCACGACCCCACGCCTGCCACCACGTACGCCCTACCCCAGCTCCTCTACCCAGGCCGTGACCTGCCCACCACCACGAGAACCCACCACCGCCTCCGTGACAGCCCACCACCCAAACCCTTCGCCAGATCTACCATAACCCAGACCGTCACCCATTCGCCACCAGTCCACCACCAGACCGAGCCCTAACCCACGCCACCACCGACCTTCCTCCACCAGACCGAGCTCTACCTCAGCCACCTCCACGACCGTGCCAGTCCACCACCACGCCAATCCCCACACCCAACCCCTTCGCCTGACCCACCCACCACCGCCTCCAACCCAACTCCAGGCCGAGACCAGACCAGCCACACCTCCTCCAGGCCGATACCAGCCACCTCCAATCCCATGCCGATACCCACTACCCACTCATCCAGACCAAGCCTTGCAAGAAAAATGAACAACTCGTGTTGGTCACTTTGGCATTTGGTATTTGAGTTTATATCCCACTAAGCCCTGTTTGAAAAAAATAATGAAAAGTGCCTATCACCTTGTACTTTGTAGTATAGTTTCTACTTAGCTTGGTTTAGAAAAATAAAAGGGTATGAGAAAGTTGCTTTTGTCACGTGACTGACCTTTGTTTTGAAAAAAATTGCTTTTGTCATTTTTGTGTTTGAATTCATGATTTGTATGCCACCCAGCTTTTGGTTGAAGTCACGGCCAAAAGTGTCCTTCGAGCCTTACTTTTGTTTCAATTTGATTTCCAGTTGATTTACTCAAAATGTTGAGGTAGTTGACGTACGTTAGCTTATTCAAATTTTGCTTTATTCTTTTGATTTTAGATTTGAATCCAGTTGGCGAATCCGCCAACAACCGATCGTGCTTTCCGCGTGCTTTCGTTAGACATCGTATTTCTTTTTCCGAATCTCCAGCTCCATAGAGGTGAGTAAATCTCACACGAATATTCATACTTATATGATTGTGAAACGACCGCAACTGAATGTGTAGAAATAAATAAATAAATAAATGATGTTATAATTACCTGTGATTTATTTACAGTTGATGTTAGAATTGTTAAAAACTGCATATCGTATCATCTGTTATATTTTGTATTTTGTTCTTATTTTACTGTTATTCTATTCTGTTAACTCACACTGCAAGTTCCCTGTAGAATAGAATCACTATGGGTTGAAATGATACATACCCGAACAGACTTTAGAATAAGGGAAGATCGTTATGGGCTGAAATGATAGGCCTGAACGATTTTCAATTAAAATTTTATTTACTTGGGATTGCGGGTTTGAAATGATAAAACCCGGATTTTTCTTTGTAAATTACGGATTGAAATGATATAGTATCCGTATCACTTGACTTAGGCTAGAAAATATTATACAGACCCGTGGTAATTTTTCTGTATTTTCTGGATACCTTTAAATAATTTAAATATGGTAATAATATTAAATTGATTTAAATCGAATTTTTTTAAAATGATTTATTTAGAATAGAAATGATTTTTCTATGTGATAAAAAAATAAATAAATGGGAAATATTGATTTTTGAAATGGAACTTAAATTTGATAGTTTGACTAAAAAGAAAGATGGAAACTTAAGTTAATTTAAATTGGAATGAAAACTGAGTTTTTAAAATGGTGGAAATTGGAGTTTGAGTTTAAAATGTTGAAATGAATTGTTTAAATGAAAGTGGGATTTACACACTTGAATTTAATAAGCGAACTTGTAAGTTTTGGTTTTGATTTGTAAAATTTCTCTTTAAAATAAATTAGTTAAAGGATTTAAATGAACATTTTTAATGTATGATTTTATAAGTTCTGAACTAGGTAGAATCTGTAGCACTTGTTAAGTGCTGTGGTTATATAAGTGAACCAAAAGACTAAAATGAACTAAGGCTATGATAGTACTTGGTAAGTGCTGTTGTAGCAGAAACTAAAATTGAACCTGAACTAATAAAAGGGCTACTGTAGCACTTGTTAAGGACTGCAGTAGGCTGAAATATGATTTTGTTTAAAACTGAACTGTTATAGCAGTTTATAAATGTTGTTTTGCTGAATAAAATGTTTTCAAATATAACCTATAGCAGTTGTTTTTAAATGCTGTGAAATGTTGAAATTTTAATAATTAGGGTTTTTGACTTAGTAAACGAACTCAGAATGGTTTGAAACTTTGGAAATTGAATACTTGATTTGAAAATATAATAATTACACTTTTAAAAGGTTTAAATGAATTATTTGATTGGAATATAAACTATTTAAAAGGTGACTTGAAATGATAATAAATGAAGTATACCTTTAAATTTAAAAGGTATTTAAAGTTGAATATTTAGATTTGAACTCAAATGATATTTGGAATATTAAAATGATTTGAAATGAAGTTTTGAAATGATATGATATTTTAAAAATATGGAAATGGTTTGGAATTGATTTAATCTTTATTTTGATAAAGATTTGGATTTGAAATGATATTCTATTTTGAAGTATAAACTGTTTTTAAACTTATAACCACAGGTTATAATAACGTTGGGTTGTTAAAGAGACCGGGATCGGATATGGACATACTCTCTGTCTTACCGAAAACCACTTTGGCAACTGTGTACGCGGTGGAGATTCCAGAATGAAGTAGGATGGTGGCGACGTTCTTAAGGTATGTTATGTGGACCCAACTCCCGTGAGTTGGCATAAAGTGGCTAAAACAGGAGCGATCTTGGACCAGTGAGGTAGCACCTCTTCTCGGACACATTTCTTCGATATTATACTCTTACTTGTGATTTGACTAGATGGCCATCCTCCGATTTGGGAATGTTGTTCGAGGTGGAACGGTAGTGGCTGCTATGCGTATCCATCAGTCCGTGTGCGTAATTGGTATATCTACCCTGGCATTGCCTAGTTGTGCCGTGTCACCTACCATATCGAGCTTTACTACGATTATGATTTTAAGATCCGACCGCGTTAAGGTTCTCCATCCCCTTAACGCTATTTTCCGATATGATTATACTTTACTTATTTAGACACTATTATAATAGCGAATATTACTACATAGTAGATATTTTAACGGATCCTTAGAGGATGGGCGGTCCCAAGCATCTTCTAAGTTACTTGTACCTTTACTACAGTTCACTTGAGTTGGTTTACATTGTATAAGTATGTATATCCTGACTCGAGTGTTTATGTTTTATTTTACGCTCGGGTCAGCCTGAGTTATTCACAGATTTGGATTTCCACTCTCTTGGAGATTTGAATCGCTGGAGATCATCTGCTTGTCATGTCCTATCTATTTCAGTTCTGTTGTTCTACTCAGCTTGTACTTGGTTATTGTATTTAGACTTCTGTTGTACTCTATTTCTTCTGTTGTACTCTATTCCTTCTGTTGTATCTTATGTAACTTTGTTATATTTATATAGTAGCTTCATGAACTACTATTTCTTTTACTTCCGCTGCATTATTTCACTCTGTGTCTGTGATCTGTGATTATATTTATTTACTGTATACTCTGAGATTTGCCAAATTTTATTTACAACGCGGTATTTTGAGCAATTCAACTCCGGCATGAGTGTCTACCTATACACTTATAATGGATGCGAATGGTTGAAAATATCGGGTCGTTACAGTTGGTATCAGAGCTTTGGCTTTGAGGCAAAAGTTAGAATGTATGGTAAATTTATTTACAGAATCACTTTCGTTCGAGTTTGAATCTCTTCCTTTTGATTCGATTTCCTTTGAATTTTGGAACGTTCCCTGCGGTTCCGAAATTCATTCGTGTCCCTCACTATTCATCATCTTTTGATTCTGGAGTATCTCATAACTCGACTTCGAATGATCTTCATAGTGAATTGGCGGTCTCGCCAATATTCTAATTTTCTTGTAAAGGGGTGAAACTCCTTTACAATTAGCATCGATTCACCAGAGATTTATATCTATCCTTGGTTTAGATGCTAATACCTTTTGTTATTCCAAACTCTATCTTTTAAGATCGGATGTAGATTTACCCCAGAAAATCCACACTTGATCTTATTCATTAAGTCATGGTTGACCCGACTAAGGTTGCCCGCGATTTATCTGAGCTTATCCATCTTCATATTTTGTCAATTAATCATCTTGTCTTTTGTGTCCAACCTATCTTCATAACATTTTTTTTAAAAAATTGTACTAGTAAAGCTATGTTTTGTTTTATATATTGTGTTGTTTGAGTTGTTGATGATGATTTGGGTTTCCGATCGATTCGTCTGATCAACGCTATCGATAGGATTTCTAAAACACTTTGACAGAACAGACTGACACGATATTATTTTAAAATTGTTAATGAAATAAATTTTGATATATAGGTAAATTTATGGAACTTAATAAATTGATTTAAATTGATAATTTGAAGTGATAATACTTGATTTATCATTTGTTGTTCTACAAATGAATTTATAAATAATTGTTTATAAATTTATTTGGGAACTGAAATGAATTTAAAACAAGAAATTTAAAGAATTTAATTTCCGATGGTTTCAAACCTTGTGTTTAAAATTTTTAAAAGGATATTATTTAAAGTATTTTGAATAAAAATTTGTCTCTAAAGGATTTTTAAAGTTTAAAAATTTAGTGCTCTTCTCTTTGTCGCCGGAAAATAATTTCGGTGATGACTACAGCATCATCGACATTCATTTTCGAGTTTTGAATTGAAGAGACCGTTCTGTAGTCTTACTACAGCTTTGTTTTGAAAGATTTAATTTATTTGAATTTCTAAATATGATTTGATTTATAAAATATATAGATATATGATTTAATTAGATTTGACATATTATGTATGTATATAATTACTTATCGCTAAATGGTTTGAAAGGAATCGGAAGTTTAATTCTAAAATTTTATTTTAAAGAATAATTTCAGTTATAAGAAGAAAATAAATTTTTTTGAATAAATGATTCAAACTTGAGATAATTGAATTGGAAAGTTTTACTTGTATAACACACAATTGAATTCCAATATAACCTACCTAAATTACACAGAAGTTGAATATGGAATTGGATAATATACAATATAAAAAGGATTTTTATAAATAAAATTTGAGTGGCTATAATACATGTTATACACTTAAATTTTAGTTATAAAAGATTAACAGAGGCAAATAGTGAAAAAGGAATTTAAAGAGATTTATTTAAATAACTTAATAATCAAATTTGATTTACTTTGGAACCTTAAGTCTAACCTAGGAATTTTAATAAAGGTTATTTCCTAAAATGAATATGTTGTATAATTAATAAAGTATCTTTGAATAGATAAAATAAAATACATTTGAATTGGACATTTTGTAATAAAGTTTATTTAACTTGAATTCATAGTTTAATTGATGTCTAAATGAATAAATGTGTAAAGAAATGTGATTGTTATATTTGCTATGATAAATATTTTATTTATGAAATAGATATGTCTTGAAAAATGAATAATTATGATTTAAATAGTTAAAATGTATTTTAACATCACTAAATGTGATAATTGAGAACTTGGTTTTCAAATGGAAATTTTAAGTGTAACTTATTGAAGGAATATCTATTTATGAAATGGGCATTTTAAATAAAGTGTTAGGTTATTTGTTAAATGAAGAGCTAAGTAAAAATAATGAACTTTTGACTTAATAAATGAAATATAGTTTATTTGGATATTCCATTCATAAAAGTATGTTTTAATAAGTCTTAAGTTAAAAGATATCCAAATGAATATTTCTGGAATAAACTGATTTGAAATACTAATATATATACTGTAGCATTTTATAAGTGCTGCCGTTTAAAAATACAATATTTTGGAAATTTTTATAATTAAATGAACTTAGAAATGTTACAACTTTAAAATGAATATTATTTGACCTTGAATTAAAATGGTTTAAATGAAGATTATTTTTTTTAAAGGAGTTTTGATTTTCTAAGTGTTATGTTTTTTTTAGAATAACATTTCCAATGTGTTATGATTTTAGTAGTATGTTTTCCAAATGATAAACACCTCTAAATTGTTATGATTTCAAAGCATTATGGTTTCAAAGTATTATCTTATTTTGTTTTTCAGACCATCTTTTGGTTGTCCTTATTTTCCCTCATCTTGCTACAGACTGGTATAAGCATCTTTCTATAATCTTTCTGTTTAGAAATCTTTATGTAATCTCTGATAATCTTTGTTACTCGTCTAAATCTGAGCACTGCTTACCATCCACAGACCGACGGTCAAACGGAAAGGGTGAATCAGATTTTGGAAGATCTTCTTCGTGCTTGTGTTCTTGATTATGGAGGATCTTGGGAAGATCATCTCCATCTTGTCGAATTCACTTATAACAATAGTTATCAGGCCAGTATTGAGACATCTCCATTTTCTGCTCTTTACGGACGACCTTGTAGATCTCCTTCTTGTTGGATTGAATCCGGTAATCGTTTGGTTCTTGGTCCTGAGATGGTTTTGTAAGCTTCAGAGAGAGTTGAAGAGATTAAGAGGAAGATGAGGATTGCTCAAGATAGACAGAAGAAGTACGCTGATCGTCAAAGACGGAGTTTAGAGTTTGCTGTTGGTGATTTGGTTTTCCTTAAGGTCTCTCCCTTAAAGAATGTTATTCGTTTTGGTCGTAGAGGAAAGCTTTCTCCTAGATTTGTAGGTCCTTTCCGCATTTTGGAAAGAATTGGCTCTCTTGCTTATCGTCTGGATTTACCCGAGAAATTTTCTGGAGTACACAATGTCTTTCATGTATCTCATCTTCATCGTTACCTGCATGATCCATCTCTTATTATTCAGCCTTCTGCTCTTGATAGTTTGGATATTGAGCCAAATCTGACTGTTGAGAGGAAGCCACTTCGTATCGTCGATCGAGGTACGAAGCAGCTAAGAAGAAAATCTGTCAACCTGGTCAAAGTGCAGTGGAGCACTGATGAACGGGATTGCACCTGGGAGACGGAGGAGAGCATTCGTGCTTCGAATCCGGAATTGTTTATTTCAGGTACTTTTGCTATTCTGCCTTATCTTTCTTTGTTTTCCTTCTTTGTTCCTTTTCGAGGACGAAAAGCTTTGAGTGGGGGAGAGTGTAACAGCCCAAAATTTTTAAATGAAATTTTATTTAAAAATAAACATTTTGAAATATTGATTTGAATTAAAAGTGTAATAACTAGTGTAAAACGGGAAATTTAAACTTTACATTTTACGTATAATTTCATCCGTTCTTAACTTTATATTTGAATCAAATTTTATTAATGATGATAATAGCTATTTTAATTTTGGTTTAAAAATGATACGCTATTTTATTTAAAAGAAACCGTTAGCATTCTTAAATTTATTCAAAAAGAGAAATAAATTAAATTATATGTTACTTGGGCTAACATTGCAAGTTTAGCCGTTCAAAAATCTTGCTCAAATCGTGCACGTGAGAATCATTCCATTTCCTTTTACCTTCCTTACGTTTCGTTCAAACATTTATTATTGCCTTAATTTCCTCTAACCGATCAAGACTTTTCTTTGCCATCTCTCTGTAAATTTGTGAGCATTTGATATATTTTATTCCACGTTCAAACAAATTGCCATACCACAAAATCTCACTTTTGCTTCCTTCACAAATCTCCGTGAACCTTCTTCCATCAGGTATGGCCGCGTATGCTTCCTCCTTTATCTTCCCTTTTCTTTTACTTTATATTTTATTTCTCTGTTCGTGTACCCATGCTCCTACCCATGCCTTCACCAGTCCCCACGTCTCCCATTCATCACCAGACCATCACCGACCCATGCCAGATCACCTCCACCCCATGACAGATCACCACCGATCCAGACCAAACCCCACGTTCCTCCACCAACCACCACAGCAGTCCTGCCTCCACGCTCTACCCCATTCGCCACCAGCCACACCACCAGACCGTGACCAGCCCACCACGACCCCACGCCTGCCACCACGTACGCCCTACCCCAGCTCCTCCACCCAGGCCGTGACCTGCCCACCACCACGAGAACCCACCACCGCCTCCGTGACAGCCCACCACCCAAACCCTTCGCCAGATCTACCACAACCCAGACCGTCACCCATTCGCCACCAGTCCACCACCAGACCGAGCCCTAACCCACGCCACCACCCACCTTCCTCCACCAGACCGAGCTCTACCTCAGCCACCTCCACGACCGTGCCAGTCCACCACCACGCCAATCCCCACACCCAACCCCTTCGCCTGACCCACCCACCACCGCCTCCAACCCAACTCCAGGCCGAGACCAGACCAGCCACACCTCCTCCAGGCCGAGACCAGCCACCTCCAATCCCATGCCGATACCCATTACCCACTCATCCAGACCAAGCCTTGCAAGAAAAATGAACAACTCGTGTTGGTCACTTTGGCATTTGGTATTTGAGTTTATATCCCAATGAGCCCTGTTTGAAAAAAAAATGAAAAGTGCCTGTCACCTTGTACTTTGTAGTATAGTTTCTACTCAGCTTGGTTTAGAAAACTAAAAGGGTATGAGAAAGTTGCTTTTGTCACGTGACTGACCTTTGTTTTGAAAAAAATTGCTTTTGTCATTTTTGTGTTTGAATTCATGATTTGTATGCCACCCAGCTTTTGGTTGAAGTCACGGCCAAAATTGTCCTTCGAGCCTTACTTTTGTTTCAATTTGATTTCCAGTTGATTTACTCAAAATGTTGAGGTAGTTGACGTACGTTAGCTTATTCAAATTTTGCTTTATTCTTTTGATTTTAGATTTGAATCCAGTTGGCGAATCCGCCAACAACCGATCGTGCTTTCCGCGTGCTTTCGTTAGACATCGTATTTCTTTTTCTGAATCTCCAGCTCCGTAGAGGTGAGTAAATCTCACACGAATATTCATAGTTATATGATTGTGAAACGACCGCAACTGAATGTGTAGAAATAAATAAATAAATAAATGATGTTATAATTACCTGTGATTTATTTACAGTTGATGTTAGAATTGTTAAAAACTGCATATCGTATCATCTGTTATATTTTGTATTTTGTTCTTATTTTACTGTTATTCTATTCTGTTAAATCACACTGCAAGTTCCCTGTAGAATAGAATCACTATGGGTTGAAATGATACATACCCGAACGGACTTTAGAATAAGGGAAGATCGTTATGGGCTGAAATGATAGGCCTGAACGATTTTCAATTAAAATTTTATTTACTTGGGATTGCGGGTTTGAAATGATAAAACCCGGATTTTTCTTTGTAAATTACGGATTGAAATGATATAGTATCTGTATCACTTGACTTAGGCTAGAAAATATTATACAGACCCGTGGTTATTTTTCTGTATTTTCTGGATACCTTTAAATAATTTAAATATGGTAATAATATTAAATTGATTTAAATCGAATTTTTTTTAAAATGATTTATTTAGAATAGAAATGATTTTTCTATGTGATAAAAAAAATAAATAAATGGGAAATATTGATTTTTGAAATGGAACTTAAATTTGATAGTTTGACTAAAAAAGAAAGATGGAAACTTAAGTTAATTTAAATTGAAATGAAAACTGAGTTTTTAAAATGGTGGAAATTGGAGTTTGAGTTTAAAATGTTGAAATGAATTGTTTAAATGAAAGTGGGATTTACACACTTGAATTTAATAAGCGAACTTGTAAGTTTTGGTTTTGATTTGTAAAATTTCTCTTTAAAATAAATTAGTTAAAGGATTTAAATGAACATTTTTAATGTATGATTTTATAAGTTCTGAACTAGGTAGAATCTGTAGCACTTGTTAAGTGCTGTGGTTATATAAGTGAACCAAAAGACTAAAATGAACTAAGGCTATGATAGTACTTGGTAAGTGCTGTTGTAGCAGAAACTAAAATTGAACCTGAACTAATAAAATGGCTACTGTAGCACTTGTTAAGGACTGCAGTAGGCTGAAATATGATTTTGTTTAAAACTGAACTGTTATAGTAGTTTATAAATGTTGTTTTGCTGAATAAAATGTTTTCAAATATAACCTATAGCAGTTGTTTTTAAATGCTGTGAATTGCTGAAATTTTAATAATTAGGGTTTTTGACTTAGTAAACGAACTCAGAATGGTTTGAAACTTTGGAAATTGAATACTTGATTTGAAAATATAATAATTACACTTTTAAAAGGTTTAAATGAATTATTTGATTGGAATATAAACTATTTAAAAGGTGACTTGAAATGATAATAAATGAAGTATACCTTTAAATTTAAAAGGTATTTAAAGTTGAATATTTAGATTTGAACTCAAATGATATTTGGAATATTAAAATGATTTGAAATGAAGTTTTGAAATGATATGATATTTTAAAAATATGTAAATGGGTTGGAATTGATTTAATCTTTATTTTGATAAAGATTTGGATTTGAAATGATATTCTATTTTGAAGTATAAACTGTTTTTAAACTTATAACCACGGGTTATAATAACGTTGGGTTGTTAAAGAGACCGGGATCGGATATGGACATACTCTCTGTCTTACCGAAAACCACTTTGGCAACTGTGTACGCGGTGGAGATTCCAGAATGAAGTAGGATGGTGGCGACGTTCTTACGGTATGTTACGTGGACCGAACTCCCGTGAGTTGGCATAAGGTGGCTAAAACAGGAGCGATCTCGGACCAGTGAGGTAGCACCTCATCTCAGACACATTTCTTCGATATTATACTCTTACTTGTGATTTGACTAGATGGCCATCCTCCGATTTGGGAATGTTGTTCGAGGTGGAACGGTAGTGGCTGCTATGCGTATCCATCAGTCCGTGTGCGTAATTGGTATATCTACCCTAGCATTGCCTAGTTGTGCCGTGTCACCTACCATATCGAGCTTTACTACGATTATGATTTTAAGATCCGACCGCGTTAAGGTTCTCCATCCCCTTAACGCTATTTTCCGATATGATTATACTTTACTTATTTAGACACTATTATAATAGCGAATATTAATACATAGTAGATATTTTAATGGATCCTTAGAGGATGGGCGGTCCTAAGCATCTTCTAAGTTACTTGTACCTTTACTACAGTTCACTTGAGTTGGTTTACATTGTATAAGTATGTATATCCTGACTCGAGTGTTTATGTTTTATTTTACGCTCGGGTCAGCCTGAGTTATTCACAGATTTGGATTTCCACTCTCTTGGAGATTTGAATCGCTGGAGATCATTTGCTTGTCATGTCCTATCTATTTCAGTTTTGTTGTTCTACTCAGCTTGTACTTGGTTATTGTATTTAGACTTCTGTTGTACTCTATTTCTTCTGTTGTACTCTATTCCTTCTGTTGTATCTTATGTAACTTTGTTATATTTATATAGTAGCTTCATGAACTACTATTTCTTTTACTTCCGCTGCATTATTTCACTCTGTGTCTGTGATCTGTGATTATATTTATTTACTGTATACTCTGAGATTTGCCAAATTTTATTTACAACGCGGTATTTTGAGCAATTCAACTCTGGCATGAGTGTCTACCTATACACTTATAATGGATGCGAATGGTTGAAAATATCGGGTCGTTACAAATTTACCCTTAATTAATTACCATTTAATTAATTATCCTTAATTAATAAATTAATTAACCTTAAGTCAATTAATTAACCATTAATAAAAGTAATTATCTTTCAATCCTAAATTAATTAATTATCCTTAATTAATCTCTAATCGCCTTCATTAAATAATTATTCTTTAAGTAATTATCCTTAATTACTTTCATAATTAATAAATCTTTAATTACTTAAGATTTTAATCAATTAAAAGATAAACCATTTATCTTTATTATTTTTAATTATCATTTAATCCTTATTTAATAATCCTTTGTAAATAGGCCATCATCAATACATTTATTAACTTAAAATCTTTAAGTTAGATTAAGGATTATAAAACCATTTCATTTCTTTCAATCATTCACTTAATTACAAAAATTAAGTTTATAAACTTTTAAATTAAAAGTTATATAGATTTAAAACACTTTTAACTTAATAAATTTTGAAATAATTTATTTTTAAACCTTTTTGACCAATTCAACTTGGATAAACATTTATCATTTGCAAAAGAACTATTTTACACAAATCCTTTTAAATACAACTTGATCTGGTTTTATAGTTTAAAACTGTTTTAATATAAAAATCAACAGACCCGAGCAAAACTGCAAAAATCCAGAGTGTCACCCCGAGTCAAAACCCAGTTTCCCCAAGTTCTTCCCCAGCCACCCTTTTTCCCTTTTGTTTTTTTTACTTAAGTTTTTAAACCCTGTTAACTTGCTAAACCACACGCGAACACACCCGTGTAAAATTTTTTCAACTTAAATTTGGTTAAGCATTAAACACCCCTACACACACGAGAATTTGCTTCGAGTCCAAACTCTATTTACTTCGAGTAAATCACTTGAATAACTCGAGTAAAACCCTAGTGCACTCTCCTCTGTCAAACCAAGTTCATCAGAACTTAAAAATGCACGGTGCACATGCACCGTGGCTCTGGCCATCTCCGACCACCCTCCAGGCCTTCCCCACATCAACGACCATCCACACAATCGATCACGACCATCGGAATCCACCACAGTAGCTCGAATCAAAAATCGAGTAGCTAATCCCAAACCTGGAAACTCGACACTGCAAACGATGCCCAAACCTGGCAACAGTTCAACCTCGCTGCTCCGACCACCAGATCACCAGAACCTCCGGCATCATATTCGACTATCACCCCTCTACCAATCCCCGAAAGCCCGTTGAACTTGATGCTCCATGGAGTTCAAACTGACTCAAAATCTCCACCCAGACCAAACTAGGTTTAGGAAATCAAATTGGCAACCACTGCCACCCCCATGCTCAGACCAACCACTAGTCATTTTTGCCTAACTCTCCAAACATCCCACTACCATCAGAGAGAAACTTAACCTCTCCAATCACTGGGATCACCAGTGATTCCCAAAAACCCCAAAATTCATCAACACAGAAATGCACTTTCAAACCATTACTAAAAAAATGTGATTTTTGTTTTAAAAATCAATATTTGGTATAAAGATTCAGTTTATATTACTGAATTGTTAAATTAACATGTTTGAAATTGACACAATTTTCAACCTTCCTGTTCTTTTTAGGTTCCCAGAGCAATTTAAAGTTATTTTTAACTTAATTTTATTTTTAAACTTAACCTTAAGATCAAACAAACATACTTTGTTTAGATGCTAGGTCATAACAACAATTAGATCCATCAGAAATGATTTTTTTTGGAAGTAAAGCATGAGCTTAAAATCTTAAATATAGAGGTGTATCAACATACAGGCATCATATCTCATCAAATTTCACAGAACAATGCACATATAAATATTCACACAGATATACTTTTCAGATATTAACATGCAATTAATTTTAAAACTTAAGTTATTAAAATATGAAGTTACTCACCTTTTAAACAGAAGACAGAGCACCCAGATTTGAAAAACAGCTTGAAAACTGAAATTCTTTAGCTTTAAAAACCTTGCACTTGAATGCCTTTGTTTTAAACTTGAGTTGCTTTGTTGTTTAGATTTGCATTCGGGTTGCTTGCTTTAAAATTTGGGTTGAAGATGAATGCATCAGGTTTTGATTTGAATTTGCTTGCAGGCTTTGAAAATGCAGGCAAGTTTGATTGTTGTTTAAATTTGAAAATGGAAACGCTAACTTATTTTCTTGTTTGGAATGGACAAAACTGATGAAGAGTTGATGGATATATGGAAATGAGTTTACAGGGTATACATTTTTTTTATATTATTACTTGTACAAGAGGCAGAGATTTTTTTTTCTTCATTTGTACTGAAAATCTTTGTTTAAAGTTTTTGGCCAGAGATTTTTCATGTTTTTGGAGGCTGATGAACACATTTTGTAAGATTTTGAATTGACCAAATACTTTGAGTTGAGATGAAAGCATTTAATGCTAAGTACCTTATGTCTCATACTTATCTAATTTTTTTTATACGGCATGTACAAATTATTTTTCTCTTCTTTTGCTTTGGTGGCTATAGGACATGGCATTTATTACTTGTACAAATTTACATATAATTATCTATATGCTAGTGTATTCTACTACAAGCTAATGTATACATATTTATTTTTGTTTGTCTGTTCATTTTCTTCTTATGTCTTGTAACATAAATGAAGTATATTTTTAACTTGTTTCATATTTATGTGTATCTCTTCGTTTTTTTTTGCAATTTGTACATACTTGACTATATTTCTTTTCTTTTGTCATATTACTTTGAAATATGGATGACGTTCTATATTTAATGATGTTAGAACTTGTCTTGTATTTCTATATATATATTTATATATTTTTTTATAAGTACATTTTGTTTGTGTTTTATTTTACTTTGTTTATTTTCTTCTATTTTAACTTAAATATTTATTTCTAGAAGTTTATATGTTCATTTCATATTTTTATATAACTATAAGTCTTTTTGAAGTATTTTGTTTAACATTACATCAAAAATCCAAATACAAATTTATTTTAATTCGGGGAAACTCGCATCACTTTATCATTTAATTTCACAATTTTAATTCAAAAATTCAATAAATTATCAATTTAAATTTATATAAAATTCGGGGTCGTTACAATTCCGCTAACACACGTATTCATAATCCATTAAAGGACGACGAAGAAGAGGAAGAAGAAGAGGAAGAAGCGCAAATGGATGAGAACGATAATGTTGTTTGCATTGGAGAAGTCTGTTTTGACAAAAATGGTAATTTGGTCAGACAACATGGAAACTTTTGTCTCCATTACCCTAATTGTTCGATTCACAAGTCACCAATTGTCAAGGACTCTCGTTAGATTGTTATTATATTAATGTTTTTATATTTTGTGTACTTGTATATATTTGTGTCTATGTTCCATATATATGTGTAATGTAACATCATATATAATAAAATTAGATTTATGTTTTGCTTATTATACTTCGTTATTCACATTTAGTTTCATAGTATTAGTTTAAGGGGGAGTTATGTAGTTTAGGCTTAGTTTTTGTTGATGACAAAGGAGGAGAATTATAAAATAGGTTAGATAGGCTTAGATTAAGGGGGAGTTAGTAGATTAAGAGGGAGTTGTTGGAATAAGGGGGAGTCAGAGTAGAATCAGAATTTGGTGGAGTAATTTTATAAACATAGGTTGTCATCATCAAAAAGGGGGAGATTGTTAGTTCTTGAGATGATGGTTTTGATGACAACAACCTTAGGACTTGTTATAAAATATAAATACTAATATTCTTGCCTTGATATATATGTATATGCAGGTATTGAGAATGAAGACTGTACAGTATAGAGATTCAAGACTGATGAATTCAAGATTGAAGAAATCAAGACTGAAGACTCATGAATATCAAGAGTTCAAGAGTTTAAGATATCAAGATAAGTAATAGAGTCTAGATTTATGTTAAAACTTCATAATAGCACTTAAATCTTTATTTGGATTTTAATTGCGGAATGGAATCCACCTTCTCGCTTTAATAGTGGGATGGAACCCATGACCTCTTTAGTGGATGGAACCCACGACCGTCTCTAGTGGAATGGAATCCACGAAAATTTCAAAATGACTTATTTTTAGATTTTTTTCAAAACTATCTTTTTAAAAAGACATATTTCTCTCAGTTTAAATATTTTAGCCTATATTCAAAAACTATTTTTAATTATATTAATTTCAAAATCATTTCTTGTTTTTAAACTATCTCCTAGTTTTAATGTTTTAGCTATAATCTCAAAATATTTATATATTTAGTTTTTATTACTTTTATATTTCGTTAGATCACTTTTCAAAGGTTTTTATAATCATAAAGTATATTCAAAATAATTTACAAAGTTCTAAGATTGTTTCGACAAACTTTAGAAAGAAAATCTCTTTTAAAACAAAAATCAATTTTCAAAAAATTAGGACAATGATGTGTAGCGCTTTTATTCTGGTAGCTCTGTCTAGAAAATTTGAATACAGATTGAAAGGAGTCGATCGATTCAGCCTCCAATGTGTAATAATTAGGCTATAGTCAAGGTAATTATACTATTTATGATTTCATATAATTATACTGAATCATATATGCTTAGTTTAGATCATAATATCTCGAATCCTGATATGTGTGTGTATTGTAATTAATATATATATATATATATATATTTATATATTTATGTATGTATGTATGTATGTACGTAAGTATGGATGTATATGTACGTATGCATAGCTCATGGCCAGGGGAAGAAAAGAATTTTTTCCTAACTTAAATAACATTTTAAAGAGATTTTAAAACAAAATTTGTTTGTTTAACGTACAAGATATATATTACATATAATTCTTTTTAAATCATGTGCATAATATTTTACGAAAAAACGATTTTTTATGTGTATATGTATAAAATTTTATAAAAATGTATATAAATATATAAATATTATATTTTTAGATATAATATATTAAATAAATTTAATATATATATAATTATAATGCTGTGAAATTAAACTTTCAAAAAAATTATAAATATATATGTGTGTGTGTGTGTGCATGTGTGTGCGTGCGTGTGTGTATATGTATATGTTAAATAATTACTATAAGGAAATTGTTTTAATAAAAAGAATTTAAACAAATTTTAATATATTTTACCAAAAAAATTATTTTTGGCTAAAAGTGTATGTATGAACATAATGTATTTATTGATTTATATTTCAAATATATATATGTATGTATATATATGTTAGATTAATTTTAATACATAGATATATATTTACATGATACGTATTTTTGTTTAATAAAACACATACATATAAATGTATGTATGTGCATATATATATATATTATTATCATATGTATAGTATATTATAAAACAGCTTTGAATTTGAAATTATAACATTTTATTAATTTAGATCTAAATCTGAAATTTGAATTTAAATTTAAACTTGAAATTGTTTATGCTTGTATCTACAAATACTACATTTTGTAATGTTATGTGTGCGTGTATTAGACAACACATATGTATAAGAAGGGGAAAATATGTCTGTTGTCATGCATATCCCAATACTTATATGATATTCATGTTCATATTATATAATACAAGTGGAATATAAAGCAAAAGTTTATTTACAAGCAAAATAATGATTTTATTTAAAATTAATTTGGACTAAATCTATATAAATTTAGACTTCACAGGCCCAATAAGATCCAAAATGGAAAAAAAATTAAACTTTACCTATTTGTCCCGTTGCATGATGGCCCAAATCCAACAATGGTATTGAAGCCAAATAGCCTATGCGATCTAAATTAGCAGTATTAGGACTAACTTATTAAAGCCTACCCATATATAAGGGTTTCTAGAAAATTAGTTTATAAAGTTGGGTTTGGATAATCAAGTACTATATGCTCTATTTGGCTGTTGGCCTAGCCTAGCCTAAAAGGATGAGGTAAGCCTAAAAGCTATCCTCAACATAAAAGACCAAATTAATTTGGGTCTTGGGCTAATTTTCAAAATCTGTTTTGAAATTAAACTAAAATTTTAAATTTGAAAGGTTAAATTTAAAATACGTAATGATTTTATAGATGTTATAAAATTGTTTTCAAAATTATTTTGAAAATAAAATAACTATTTTTGAAAATTATTAATAATTAATTAGATTAATTAAATGAAAAATTAATTAAAAGTTAATTAATTAGATTAAATAACTATATGCAACATTATCTTAAAATGTCAAGGTAATATATATATAATTTTTTTTGAAATTAATAAATTAATTAAAATTGTTTAATTAAATATATTAGTTAAAGTTATTTAATAAATAATAAAATACACACATATATATAGATATATGTTTATAACTATAAATGTTATAGCTAAATATTCAATATAAAATATTTAGAGGAAATTAGTTTAAAGGAAAAAGTTTAATAAAATTTAATTTTAACGGACGTTAAAATTAAACTTTGGTCTGAAGGACAAGCACCAAAAATTGTATTTCTTTCGTACTTCTGTAGTTTCATTTCTTCTGCAAACAAAATTTCTTCTTCATCAAACAATGGCAACCCAAACCGAAATCAATTTTCTTCCTCAAACTGATTTAAAAGCGCAATCGACTTCAGAATCTAAGTCGATGGACGTAAATCAAAATATTTCAATAAATCCTGAACAAATAAATGATGAACCTACGATTTCAAAAAGTAGGGTTTCCAATGCTATGCTTACAGCAGTAAAGAGAAGGCGAAAAACTACTTCATCAACGGCTGTTGATTCGGATGAGATTGACGAAGATACAAAGAGGACGAAAAAATCTTGGGCATGTAAAACTATGAATGAAGACGAAAGGAAGAAACAACAGCTTATTGATGAAAACGTCAACAGAAAAAGAAAAACAAAGGTAAAACAACTGATTATTTTTTAAAATAAAAGATAATTTTACAATGATAGTTCAACTATCATTTGATTTGTTATTGAATGATAGATCAATGTATCATTTGATTTGTTGCATGTATAATATTGATGGTAAAAAATAATTAGATGGATACTTATTTAATGATAGTTCAATATATCATTTGATTTGCATGTGTAATATTGAAATATGAAATGATGGATGAACATAGCATTCAGTCTTTGACAAATGATAGACAATGATATGATGAATATTTATAGAATGATAGAAATATATAGCATTGAAAAAAATGTTGGACAAACATATCATGATAGAATGATAGTTGAATATATCATTTTATTTACAGTATTTGCTAGTATAGTATGATAAATGATAGTTCAATATATCATTTGATTTACTGTTTTGATGGTTATAGAATGATAGTTCAATATATCATTTGATTTACTGTTTTGATGGTTATAGAATGATAGTTCAATATATCATTTGATTTGTATGCATCATATTAAAATATAATATGATAGATGAACATATGATAGACAAACATAGCATTCAATATTTCGACTTTAGAAGCATACATTGAAAAAAAGAAATGATAAATTTTAGTTTCATTTTATATGAAATGATGGATGAACATAGCATTCAGTCTTTGACAGATGATAGACAATGATAAGATGAATATTTATAGAATGATAGAAATATATAGCATTGAAAAAAATGTTGGAGAAACATATCATGCTAGAATGATAGTTGAATATATCATTTTATTTACAGTATTTGCTAGTATGGTATGATATATGATAGTTATAGAATGATAGTTCAATATATCATTTGATTTTCTGTTTTGATGGTTATAGAATGATAGTTCAATATATCATTTTATTTGTATGCATCATATTAAAATATAATATGATAGATGAACATATGATAGACAAACATAGCATTCAATATTTCGACTTTAGAAGCATACAGTGAAAAAAAGAAATGATAGACAAATATAGCATTTGAAAAAAGAATGATAGATGTATATATCACTAGTAAATTATGCTTTCATAGTTGTAAAAATTGATAGATAAAAATAAGAAAGCATTTAAAAAATGAGACATAAAAATAATATTATAGTTTGTTAAATACCGAATTATTCATTCACAGTTTTTTGTACAGGGATCAATATGTAAAACATTGAAGAAAGCAAAAACAACTGAAGGAAAAAAACCAAAGAAAGTTTCTCAGAAAAAAATTCAGTATAGATGTAGCTTACTGCCAATGATAAAAAATTTCAAGAAAATTAAGGAAAAAGGAGGTTATCTTATAGATCAATTAAATTATTTAAAACAAACACCTTTTGAAAAATTCATGCTAGTGTTTTTCAAAGAAATTTTATCCATAGCTGCTTTTACAAAATCATCAACAACCTTAGATGATATAATAAAAACATTTTCTATCAATGATGAAGCTTTTAAAGTAGGGAATATTTTTTTAAAAATCAAACCTGAGGATGTTTCAATTATTTTTAGCTTACCTTTGTCTGGAGTAAATATTTTTCCAGTACCGAAAATGAGTTTACAAATCCTTCCAGACAATTGCAAAGATTTTGTACTGAGAAACTTTGGAACAATAGAGCACATCACAAAGGATCTTACAATTTCTAAGATAAATAATGTGCTAGAAACACAACAATTTCAACATGAAAATGATTTTCCAAAATTGCTTATAATTCTTGCAATGATAACCTTCTTCTTTCCTAATAACCAAAGATACTTACCATGGGGATATATTCCCTATATATTAGATCAAAACAAAATGAATTCAGTATCTTGGCCAGTTTCAATTCATCATTCATTGATTAGAGCTTTGACAACTTTCAAAACAAAGCCAAGAAACATGCCAGGTTGTTCCATGCTCCCTATTGTAAGTACAACAATCTAACTTTATGTTCATGCATCTATCTGTATAAATTAAATTATACACATTATATGTTTTAACAAATAATATTTTATTTGTAGTTTTTCCTATGTGAGCATGTGAATTTGATACCTCCATTAGCAACATACTGTTCAAACTTACCTAGATTTGGGAGGTGGAATATTGCAAGCTTGAAAAAGGTGATCTCAAGAGACGCATTGATGAACATGGACAATAGAAAGGTATTATTTATCACACTAGTATAACAAATATATAATGATAGATAAATATATCATAACATAGTGTATATCAACAGTTGTCATTTTGTTATTATATCATAACACCAGTATAACTAAAGAATGATAGTCAGATATATGAAAGAGTAAAATTGTAATCTCTTCTAAATTCCTTCATTATATCTGTTGGCTTCTTCATAGGAGCATCTCGAATTTGATCAACAATCAAAGATTTAACAAATCTACTTGAAATATTAACTTTATTAACATCTCTAAGACCGCCTCCACACGAATGAGCAAAATTGTAAGTTCTAATAAAAAACCGAGAGAGTAGACCGGGATTCGAAGAAGCATTAAGATAAAACTTACAACCATCCTTCAACCAAGAGCAATTAACTGATATTCTATCTGGAGAATTTCTTATAAAAATCAAATCATAACCATTTTTTATTTGATATGCCATTAAAAACTCCCGAAAATCCTCAGCTCCATTAAAACAAAAACCAAGAAAATCCACAATAGTTTTTTGACAACCTTTCTTCAACATATCTTTCAAATAATAAGAAGAATCAGCATGTGAATCACTATTTGAACCAGAAGTACTACCAATTGAAGAGCTTTGAACACACTACACGAAAATTTGCTATCAGTTGCATTTATTGGTAGCGTTTATTGCTATATGCAACCATTAACCATTTTATAATATGAAAATTAAGAAATAAACATGGCCAAATGTTTCCCGCTGATAAATGTTGCTGAAATTTTACATGCCGTTCATTTTCTTTTACCACTTGTCATTTTTTCTCCTCCTCTCAAAAGATCAATGAAAACCCTCAATTAAAGTACTCTTTGATATGATTTGATGCCTTTCCTTTCTCCTCATCTTTTATCAACCATCAATAAAATCCCTCATCTTCATTTCTAAAATACTTATCTCTGGCTTCACCCCAAATCAACTTCGGCATGGTGATGACGCAATTTGGGGGTTTCATGACGCAGTTTGCTGGCAGCGATGGAGTATACTATATACTAATTCGCAATTTGGGGGATTCGCGATGTAGTTTGCTGGCAGTGATGAGGCGATTTGAGGGATTCACGATGTAGTTTGCTGGAAGTGACGAGGCGATTTTATAGATTCGCGATGCACTTCATGGAGGTATATTGTATACAAGTTTCCTCTATATAGTGCTAAAATCGAATGCCTTAATCTGTAAAATTTGCAGTTACCTATATAGTTATGACCAGTATATAGTGCAAAATCAAGCACGCCCTTAGTTGATTTCTTAGTCCAATCCTAACTGCAATTTACCTTATGTGTTGAGAATATAGTCACATATACTATACTTGTATAATTACTATTTGTGTTGGGAAACAATCTAACTTGGTTTGATAATATATGTTGTTTGTTTATACATATTAAAATTAAATGCGATTTACATGTGTAATCTTGAAATTTGTGGCCCAAACTCTTTATTAGAAAACTATATAATAAAGATAAAATTAAAATAATTACTATTTGCAGTTGATATTCCTATAAACAGTTGATATTAATATACTATACCTTATGTTAACTTAATGGATTATGTAGATAAAAATCTGTTTCTGACCATGTTTTTTCCTTATGCATTCATACTCATTGTAATACAAGTAACATTCTTAAAATAAGTCATACTCAAATGATTTAACCTTGAATTGTTACTCAAATTGAAAATACTTGTTTTTTTGCTTCATTGATTTGTGGTCATTAGACTATGAAAATGCTTCAGCTTTAAATTTTCCACTAACATACAAACAAATTGAAAAGGTTCTTTGATTCAATGTAAAAAGGAAAAAAATGATAACCAATGTAGTGTATATATATCTTTATGTTGATTAGACAAAAAGATTGTCTTCGCCTACTTAATGAACTAGATAAACTTTACTCGGTTCATTTTGAAAAGGAATTTTATAGTCTGATATAGTATGTAAAATTTTCATTTGTTGAGTGATTTAATAAAGTCATTGACGCTTGATTGAACCTGTTAACAAATCCAATGTTTCTAAGTAGTCTGTCAATTTAACTATGTAAGCTAAAGTTTGAAACCCTTTCATGAGAAATGATTACATGCAGTGTCAATCAATGTAAGACCACATGAGTTAATGCAGGCTTGAGAATTTGTATCAATAGTTAACTGATTAAAGGCGGTAATTTTATCTTTATTCTATAGTATGTAATTGAAGTCCTCAACTATTAATATACTATATAATAATTACTATAGTATTCTTATAATTTTGATTTTTTACTTACTGTTCAATAGTTAACTGATTAAAGGCGGTAATCCATCTATTGGAGGTAAATGATTTTCTACTTACTGTTCAACCATGTCTGCTAAAATTTAAAAAGAAAAGTGGTACACTATATAAAAAAAAAGGTAAAAAAGTTGCATGCATGTGGGAAAGATGAGATAAGTGATCAGAGGCTAGTAATTAGTTTAGTAAAAGGCCATAGTTGAGCCCAGTAAGATGCTGCTGATAAGCAATAAAATAGGTATGAAGTTGCCATCTGCAGAAGTATTAATCCTTGAAGCTAACCGTGGCTGTTAATATTATGGCTGATTTAATCAATAGAAGTAGGACCATAGGATTTTTGTTTAAGAAGATGGATATGTTATTCAGCCACTAATCTTCATTGGTTGTATACTACAATAATGTTGTTATTATTGATTGCAAAGCTTGTATCGTTTAGTTTTTGTAGTTAGTGAACATTGGATGAATGAGACTGGATGGTGATATATTTGAAAAGTTGTTCGGTGGGTATAGTCATGAAATTACTTTGAGTAGTTTTGCCAGCTTTCAATGGTTGGTACGATCGCTGTTCTATAGAGTATCTAGTGTGTACTTTACCAACTATAGCATTAATCACTATTAAAATATTCTCACCAGTAAAAAGATTACTAGCCATGTCGGCGATAAGCTTAGTTCATTGAAATGAAAAAAATACAAAATTATCTAGTGTGTTACCTTTTTTTCATTATTTCTTAACAAGGTCAGTTAGTCTATTAGAATTTTATCTTGGACAACCCATATGTTTGGATCGCTACAGGCCCACAAATTCTGGTATCCTCTGCGAATAAAATGTGCAACCCTGCCATTTTGTCTGCATCTATACTACCAATTTGAATTAATTACATAAGTTTTCAACTGTCAAGTTTTAGACATTTCATAAAGGTTTTCTGACGATTTATGAAGTTAAGTGAATACCCTTCGGAATTTCTTCTTCGAGAAAGAAAAAGGGTGCAGTGTTATAAAAAAGTATGCTTTAGGTACGTACTAGTATTTTAAAAATAAAAAATAAAAAACTTATAACTAATATGTATACAAATCAAAAGCAATATAATAGGAAGCCATGCAAACGTTTTTCCATGAGTTAAGTTTTATGTTGGAAGTCATTGAGCATGCAAAGAGATAAGTGTTAGAAAAACTAACGAGCTTCTAAGCAATTTTGACCACAAGCGTTGTAAAATACAGATGTGTCCTTGACAAAAGATTTATTGGGTGATCTGGAATTGAGTGAACTAGGATTATATAAACTGTGGTTGAGCGATTTTTTCTAGTCACATCAAACTTGATAATGTTAGAGATGAAGGAAGACAAAGTAATATTGAAAATTTAGACTCAAGCATTTTGAGTCAAACTCGCGCACGCTTTTACGAATTTAAAGCATCTTTAAGGAACCTCCATTACCCATATTATACACATCATGTTATATTAATGTGAGCATATATCGTTTTTAGAATAAAAAATGACTGAAATGGTTAAATGATAGGGGATAGAAATTGAAAATAATAATTTGGGGCAGATGGGTACAAAAAGCATGGTAATGTGCAGTAGCATTAGCAGTTGGCAACAGCTAGTAAAGAAAGCAGCATCATCCGTATTCATGTGGTCACGCGACCAACTTGTTTGCTCCTGCCTCTTGCACCTACCAATGTTCTTCTTCATCTGAACATCCTACCCCACTTACTTTTATCGAATTCCTTTATTTTACCCCTGACATGTAAGCGAGGTTGGCATGACCGTAACAGTAGACCGCGTTAAGGCTCCACTTTAAGGCCAAATCCCTAGACATTTAGGTCTTTCCAGTGACCACCTATATCCACACCTATTATGTGTCAAACGTAAAACTAGAAAATATGCAATATGCTCCGAGAAACTGATTCTATGAACTCACGACTTGAATAGAACTAGTTAAGTGACTTATTATTATCGTTATTTTTTTATCTAGTGCTATTCCAAAAATAATAATATGTGAAGAATGTCCCTTGTGGTGCTTGATATACCTTTGCTTACAAACAACATGTGCTACTTCTGTGTTAACATCACTTATATTTTTTGTATGGCTGGCTGGATGCTGGGAGAGGTTTTATTATCCATGAGAACATATGTTGACATGAAGGCATTTCCATTGGACACAGTATATTTCCATCTATATAAACCTTCGGAGTTGTCGATGCCAGTGTAGCCATATGATAGTTTGACTTTGTTTCTACAAGTTATGAACACGGACTAAGGGTATTATTGTCCGTTTTATCTTTTTTGATAAACAGAGGACAGTGCCCTTGTCTTTTATTGTCATATTTGTGCCTTTGTGGCAACTGGATTTTGCTAGTGGTAAAAAGCCATATGTATCACACCATATGGTGCTTATTTTTCTTTCCTCTAGCTATTTCATATTTATTTTTATTTCATCATCATGTATGTATATATCTATGTATGATAATAATGATTCCAAGTTCATTTTTCCTTCTATATATACATTCAGACTTCTCTTAGAGAGTTAACTTCTATTGGGCTCAAATCTACAGAAAATCTCGCAATACCAAGTGTTCAGAATGATGTACGTTTTCAACCTAAGTAATTAATCTTCCTTATTTATCAAATTGATTAATTTCCAATCTGCATGCGGCTTTTCTGTTTACTGTGGTTAATGACGCATTGCTATGGCGACCTACATCTGAATGTATGTACATGGAAGATGCCTTTAGTACTACGATAGCTTGGCCAGCAGCATATGTCATTGGAGAATCAAGTTACAGTAAGTATTATTTTTCAGTACATCATATCTCAATATTAAGTTTTAGTTCTGTTTATTCAGGTATTAAAAAAAATAAAAATCTGTATCACAACATTTAAGTTTTTGTCTGCAAAGCCACAATATTTCAGTATATATTCTCTGCGGTAAACGTGTTTATCTGCAGGGCCACAACAATTGATACACTTGAAACTAAAACTTAAATAAACCATTTTTTTCTAAAACTGTCTACTTAGATTAATCGTTATGTCAGTGCACATGTATTACACAAATGTAGTTATACAAGAGGTCTAACACAAATAAATAGAAGTAACTAACACTACAGTTGTTGCCTAATACAGTTACGGCAATGTGAATTTAGGGAATATTTTTGTTTTAGAGAACCCAATTGATAGAAAACAACAAGGGTAAAGAAAATTGTACATTTCAATTAGTGGATGGATGCATCATCGATGGATTACAGACGTTCCAGATACTTTTTCATATTTTATAAGATTTAACTTGACCATAGTACTGAATACACAATTTGCCTATAGTACTGAATACACAATCTGCACATAGAATGAAATCCAGTCAGACTTCTAACCCAGTTTTGATCTGAATATCTGTGTAAATTGAAAATTGTGTATTCGTTGGGGAACTATATAGGACGCATATAAAAATAGAATAATTTTTGTTAATATGTGTTAATATAGAATATCGAGTTATATATTACATGATTTTCATATATATATATATATACACATACATATATATATATATTGTTGATTGTTAAACTCGTTTGCAGGTAATTAGCTATTTCGAAGCGAAGACTGTCGACAACAAATAAATATTGGTAATCAAGCAACGAACATGAATTTAATTGTTATATATGTTGTTGTATTTTGTTAGTACCATTTGTGGAAACTTATCTGTGAATGCTTGTAGTATGTGACTTATTTTGTTGAAAAACTACTATCGAATTGATTATGCATATTATATTTGATTGTGAGATTAGCATGTTTTTGCAATTATTTGAATGCAACCAAAAATTTATACAGTTGCATTTTAAAAACGCTACTGAAAATCAAAAAAGCATATAAACAAAAAATGCAATCAAAAAATGAAGACTTATGGTAGCGTTTTTTTAACCCTACAGAAAAAACCTATAGCTGCATTTAAAAGTGACTTTTGGTAGCGTTTTTTAAATCCTACAGAAAATACCTATAGTTGCATTTAAAAGTGACTTTTGGTAGCGTTTACTACAACACAACAAAAAGTTTTAGACTTTTAGTTGCATGTCGTATAGCAGCGTTCTCTAAAACGCTACCATAAGTTATGGTAGCGTTTTTTCAACGCTACCAAAAGTATTTTCTGGTGTAGTGACACTTGCATTGCCTAAACTACAGCCAGCAATATCAGCTTCCTTAACACAAACATTTTCCTTAACAGTAAACTTAAAATATTGACTCTTCTTGAAAATTAAAAAACACACAATACTGATCAAATCTGAATCAGTATCAATGATTATATTCTTATTCTCAAGAACATAAGATATCTCAATAGAAAATGGACTTAGATGTGGCCAAACTTCACAGATTTCAGTCTTAACACCAAACAAAGAGGAGCCCGTCGTGAGATGACAAGAATAGCAATTCCCATTATGTTCAAAAATAACTAGCAAACTTTTTGATTCATCATCATAGATATCAGTACTGCAAAAGAAATTAAAAAAACAGTTAACAAACTTACTTAATATTATGACAGAGCAACAACAGAAAATGTTAAATTAACATAGCATAACAAATCAAAATGATAATTAAGACATAAATAAAAGAAATATAAATCAATTAAAAAGCAGATGATAAATGAACAGAGCACAATCAAATTACAACAAAATATGAATACAACAGTAAAAAATGCTATATAAATATAGCATAACGAAAAAAACTACATATGAAATTCACTCGTAAGATAGATGAACAGTAAAATTGTAAAACCTTAAACTATACTGAAGAAACAGAATAATACACAATAAAATCTTACCTTGCCATTGAAACAAATCCAAAATAGGAACTGAAATCTGGAAGAAGACAATCTATACAACCTACAAAAACAAAAAATATAATTACTAATCGAACGATATTTTATCAGAGAAAGATAAAAAGAATATCGAAACAAATAAAATTAATATACCTGAATGTAACGAAATTGTAAAGATCCAGAGCACGATAAAGATCGACGATGAAAAAACACGATGAAGATGGATGACAATCGAGAAGATCGAATACAAAACGCGTCCTTGAATCGAGAAGATCGACGAACAAAGATCAGTAATATCAAAAAGAAGGTGGAGAAGAAACAAAGAGGAAAATTTAAATTTTATAGAAGTTTGTCCTTAGAAAGAAAAAAGTAAGCCCGCGTCCTTTAGACGAAAAAAAAACATGCGCGTCCGTAGGCCCAAAAACAGAAATAAAAACTTCCTTCAGCCCATTTTCCTGTATATTTAATTGAATAATATAAAATTAATTTAAGTGCTAATTAATTAAATTAATTAAATAAGATTTAATTAATAATATTAATATAATATTATACATAAGACTATTATATAAGTTAATCAAATTATAAAAGTCATACAATAATTAGAACTTATATAATATGAATGCATAATTAAAGGTAGAATAATAAGAAACCTTAAATGGACTTAAGAGATAAATACATACGTATAACATGTACACCATGATTTCTGATGTATCCAACACTTGAATTATGAAGGTATTTCATAAAAAATACATTATTCCATAAGTCGATAATACTCAATTAAATATATTAAAGATTATGAATCTTAGTTAAATGTTGTCCTCTACCATTTATATATTAATAAATTACTTAAATACTCTCTTATTGTTGAGCAAACCCAAGCTAAGGATGTTATAGGTAGTATTTTAATATATAAACTAGACGAAGTAAGATAACTATATGTATTTGTTCAGAAAACTCAAGGTATATATACTATACTTAGGCCATCGTGAAATAATAAGTATGAGTGAATAATCTCTTTCGATTTGTTGAGCAAACTCAAGGTCGAAATGATATTAGGATAAAGACCACAAGGCTAGGCGTTGTATAAGTGACAACCAATAAAGTGTTATTCATCGTTTGTGGGCCTATGATTTATTTAGAAAACTTAAGGTCGGAATCCCTAGATGAATGGGCCCTAACACCCACTAAAGAAGTCAAAGACTTTTATGTTTCATCCTTGGGTTTTTGAGAAACATAAAAGTCTAGTGGAAGGCTTATTAGAAAAATGAAATAGTAACATTTAGCCTTTCTAATTTTATAAGAACATTCGCTATGTATAAATTAAACTAATCTACATCGATTAATTTATGCAATTAATATAATTGATAAAATGTTTATCAATTAAAATATTTAAATGGATTTAATTAAGATAGACAAATAGAAATATAAAGTATACTTGCTAATAAATATTTTTTGCATGCTGTTGTTTCAAGACCCACTCAACACTTAATTATACAACTACTTAAAACATTTGTAACTTGGTCACTTACGTGTTATTTTTCCAATACGGTGTATTGTCATCTATGAGTTTTTAACTCTACAAACAATACATGGATATGAATATTTGATCCATATCCAATCACATATAAATGTTATATGATGAATTGTTGCAATTCGTAAAGTACGAAATCTTGATGAAATTTTCCCCTTAAAAAATGGAAGTAAAACATAGCATGAGATCACGTATATAGTATGATTGCTTGCGATAATGATCTTGTTGCGTTGAATGCAAAACAGACCAAAAGCTACAAGATAGATCTAAGAATTCAATCATAGAAAATTTAGTTTGATCAGTGTACGTAAAGTGCAACTTATTTGATATCATTAAATGTTAAGGATGACCGAATGCATTTTTGTAAATATTTCGTTACGATCTTGTAGTAAGGGTGTCCTTCTGAATGGTTTGACCATTAAGAAAGAGAAGTGAATGTACGAGAGTAGATTTAACTAAAGTCAAAGTTGGGATGAAGAGAGCAAATGGTCACTTTTGCTTCGTGAAGAGACATCAGAACCGAGAATTGTATAAATAATAATAGATACTTAACATGGAATTAGAACTATGATTTCTATTCGAAAATGTATTTTCATAAATTTTTTTTATGTGGAATGTATTTCTTTGAGTTTAAAATGCTTGATCTAAAAACTTTTGATTGTAAACCGCTTAAAGTAGATGGAATAATTACCTATATTAAGTGTTTAAATGAAGCTACATATTTTACACACTATATAGTTGAAACATCCCACACCCCTTAGTATACCTAAAAAGGGCACACTAAAAGATATGGTGCGTTATAGGTATAGCTGAAGCATCACAGAGGCTAAGATCCACAAGACAAATAAATATAAACAGCGGAAACATTTAAATGGTAACTCATTATTCAAAATAAAACTTTATAAATAAGTCTGAAAAACATCACATGTCTAAAATACCAAATACCCACGTCTTATGAAAAATACATCTCAGTCTCATAAAATCAGAGTACAATAAAATAATCCTCCCTCTCATAAGTACCGGTACATCACAAACCGAATGAAAAGAAAACCGAAAAGATGAAGAATACATGAAGAACTCCGGGAATGCATCTCCAAGAAATCTGAATCAACTATCCTTGCCTTTGCTGGTCTATGGAGGAATAGGGGAAATAGAGGAGTGGGTCAGACTATAAGTTTGGTGAGTGAAAGTAATTACTAGCATTTCTAAGCAAGATAAAGATAATAGACTTAGCAAAAGTTCTAGTATAAAAGGAAATAAAGGAAAGATAAAACAGGGATAAAATACTGTTTAACTGTTTCCTTTGGTTGTGATTGTTTGCACTTGTCTTAGATTGCTGTGATTAGGCTGAAATCCTAATCATATTTTAATTAGGTTAAATCCTAATTCTACCCATTGATTGGCCTTCTATCTCTGTTGTGCCACTATGAGCTAGTCCCATCCCGTGGGTCCCCTAACAAAAGACACCTGCTTAGTGCTTGGAACGCAGTAGCGATTTATCTACCCTAATCGATGCCGCACGCTCGGTCACCATCGGTACACACTAACTAACTGTCGCTCCCTATTTTGACCTCTTATCTACCCTAATCAGCATAAGCGTGCCCAGCCTCACCTAATCTGTTGTGAGACCATCAACCCTAGTCTGAAAGGGTCCTGCCCAGCCTCACCTAAGTGTTTTGGGAGACTGTCAGTCCTAGTCTGAATGGGAATGCTGCCGGTTCGGGTCCTAACAAATAAAATCTAGTTGCACCCCTTCCCCAAATCCCCCGATTTGAGCTTCTATCTATTGGCCACTTATTTACCTTGTGTCCCAGCCTCACCTAACTATTGTGAGACCATCAGTCCTAGTCTAAAAGGGTCCTGCCCAGCCTTACCTATTATGTTGTGAGACCATCAGTCCTAGTCTGAAAGAGAATGCTATTGGTACATACCCTGTTTCTATCTTTGCTTATTAACTTAGTGTAAGTTTTTCAAATAAGCCTCTTCTATTATTTCTGCTATATTTGCTTGTTAACTTAATCTAAGTCTTAAAATAAGCATTTTTCTGTTCTTTCTGTTTAATTATAACCTATGTTATAATTGCTCTTATATTCTGTCTTTTTAGTTATAACTACTAGTTATAAACTTGCTTGCAAATGTCTCAAATTTGCCTATTTCAGTCTATCTTCTTTTTATTACAGTTCTTCTTAGTTTACATCTAATTTCTATAAATTTAGTGTTTAGTTCTATTTAATCCATATTTGCGAATTATTCTCCTTTTAATGTTCTATTCGCTTAAAAAGGAATAAAAAGAAACTAACATTTACAGGCTAAATTCTAATTTAAAACAGAGGTAAATAAAATACAAATAATTGTAAATAACTTTAAATAACTGAATAAAAAAAGCTGAATAAAATAGACTGAAAAGAACTTTAAAATTTAAATGTAAATAACTTATATAAAAACTGTCTCAAAATTGCAGAAAAACTACAACTATTGAGAACCCTACTATTTTAAATTACTTAAAAATCTAAAATAATTACTAAACACTCACCTATGGTCCTTAGCTCTATTCCTTAGTCTTCCTTGATCCACTTCTAGAGCGTAGAATATTTTCATCAAAAAGATCTTCTCCTTAGAAAAATATTCTATTTTGGGTCCAGTCTAAGGCAATGAACCCAAATAGGTGAAAATCTAAATGATAAAAATAGCTAGGCCTAGGGTCTTATTTATAGTGTGGTTTAGGGATCTCAAACCATTGGATTTTAAGATTAAATCTGGTGCAACCACGTCATAGGCTCGATAGGAACCGTCAAATGGAAGCACGAATGCACAAGATCGAAAGAAATTGGAAAAACACGTCACGCTTGAATCTGGACGAAACTACGTACAAGAAAAAAAAGCGAGTCGACCCTTATATGTTCCAGGTCGACAAGCAGGTCGACCTAGGCCTTTGGGGGTCGACCCTAGGGTCGACCTGGTGTTGGTCTGGGTCGACCTGGCCCATATTGTTTTTCTTTTTCTTATTTCTTGTTTAATTCGTAACTTCTTCGAGCTCGGATGTTGACAAACTATATATGGAAATTGATCAGAAAATTACCACGGACATAATGGTGCAACTCTCGTGGCTCAATTATGATAATTTCACAATCTTATTTTATTATTTAATTAATTCGTTAATTAATTATTGTAGCTTAAATTTCGGGTTGTTACATTCTCCCCTCCTTAACAGATCTCGTCTCCAAAATCTCTAAGGACAGAAGAATGAAATAAATATTTTCATCCAAATTCTACAACCATATACTCAACCACCATCCATTACATCTATTGTCCTTAAGTTTTCTAATGCAATTTATGATATATATATATATATGCAAATAGTGTAGTGTCCATGTCCCTAACTAATGCAAAAGATTAGGCGGTCTACTGATTCAGTCGACTTCCTTTATATGCAATCATGTCTGTGCCATGTATCCAAATTAATGCAAATTCCCTAATGGCAACTGATAGTTCTATATGCGTGCTACAATCATCCTCCAAATGAAACAATCATATGCTAATTATCTATTTATTGCAACCATAGAAATTAAATAAAAATGCAAATTCGCATCCATTAGCATCCACTAGTGTATATATATGCATCCATTAGCATCCACTAGCAAACACTTACAACCACTAGCGTCCATCATACATAAGATGTTGTCGTAACATGTTTACATTCAGTCCTACCATCCATAGGTTAAATCCTAAGATCTACCCTCCTAAAAGGATACTAAAGAAAAGAACCTATTCAAAACTAAAGATGGAAATAGGAAATTCAAAACGTACTCTAAAAAAGAAACAGATAAGAGATACGTATTTTCTCTTCAGACTCCCACGTAGCGTCTTCAATGATGTCTCCCCACTGCACCTTAACCAAAGGTACTTCCTTATTCCTAACCTTCTTGATATCACGCCCAACAATCTTGGTAGGAATGCGACGAACCGATGCTTCTCCCTCCATTTCAACTTCCTTGAGTTGACTAGGTTCCACTACCTCTACCGAATCATGTAAGCACTTTCTCAAGTGCGAAACATGGAAAACATCATGAACTCCCACGAGCCTCTCCGGTAGCCTTATCCGATACACCATCTTCCCTACTCTTTCCACAATGGGGAACGGTTCTACGATTTTAGGAGCAAGTTTCCCACTTGATCCAAATCTTACTACCTTTCTTAGCGGAGATACCTTAATGAAAACCAAGTCTCCTACTTCAAACTCAACGTCCCTTCTTTGCTTGTCTGCATAGGATTTCTGTCTATCTTGGGCCATCTTCATTCTTCTTCTAATTAAATCAATCTTCTCTGAAGTCTCTCTAACCATGTCAGGACCAATTAGCAATCTCTCTGTAGACTCCAATCAACATGAAGGCGACTTGCACGGCCTTCATTAAAGAGCTTCAAAAGGTGCCATTCTAATGCTAGCTTGGAAACTATTATTATAAGCGAACTCCACTAAAGGAAGATGCTCCTCCCAAGTTCCGCCAAAATCAAGAATGCACATCCTCAACAAATCCTCAAGAACTCTATTAACTCTCTCCGTTTGGCCATCCGTCTGAGGGTGATAGGCCGTACTCAATCTCAACTATGTTCCTAAAGCCTTTTGCAAGCTTCTCCAAAATTCGCTAGTAAATATAGGGTCTCTATTGCTCACTATGCTTGAGGGAACTCCATGAAGTCGGAATACCTCACGAACATATAAGGATGCCAAATAAGGTGCTGTCCTCTTACTCTTGACCGGAATGAAGTGGGCGCTGTCAGTCAAACGATCTACAATCACACAAATACTGGTATTCCCCTTCCTAGATCAGGGTAAACCATCTATGAAGTCCATCGAAACACTATCCCACTTCCATTCGGGTACATCCAATGGTTGAACCAATCCACCGGGCTTCTGTTGCTCTGCCTTAACTCTTTGGCATATAAGACACTTAGTCACAAACTCTACCACATCCTTCTTCATGCCGCTCCAATAAAATACCCTCTTCATGTCCCTATACATCTTATCACCACCCGGATGAATAGTCATTCCAGAATGGTGTGCTTCTTCTAGAACAGCTCTCATCAGATCACTAGTGTGGGGAACACAAAGTCTTCCATCTCTCCTTAGGCACCCTTTACTATCTATGAAATAGCGTTGGAGATGCCTAGAGATCTCTCCTCCAATAATCCTCTCTAGAATATCCATAAGCTCCGAATCCTCTCACTGCCTTGAGCCAATTTGATATATGAGGGTAGTCTTAACCTCAAGTGCGGCCAACAATCCAGGGGTAATGTCCGTAGAGGGCTTAAAATCAAAGGTGGAAATAAAATCTAGGCTTTTTCACTCCACGAACATTGGACTAAGGGTTGCTTTCTTCCTACTTAACGCATCCGCAACCACGTTTCCTTTACAAGGGTTGTAAGCTATCTCAAAATCATATGAAGCTAGAAATTCCATCCAATGCTACTGCCTCAAGTTTAAATCCTTTTATGAGAACAGGTACTTCAATGATTTATGGTTAGTAATGAGCTTGAACCTCTCTCCTAGCAAGTAATGTCTCGAAGACTTGAGCGCGAAAAAAATAGCAGCTAACTCAAAATCATGGGTAGGGTAGTTCTTCTCATGAGTCCTCAACTGTCTACTTCCATAGCATACAACCCTTCCTTCTTGCATCAATACTGCCCCAAGGCCCGTCCCACATGCATTAGTGTATACTGTAAAAGGCTTAGCTCCATCGGATAAAACTAACATTGGTGCACTAGTAAGGGCCTTCTTAGCAACGTAAAGGAATCCTCACAATCTATGTCCCATACAAATGCCGTATTCTTCTTACTGAGGCGAGTAAGCGGTGCTAAAATCTTAGCGAAATCTCTGATAAACTTCCTATAATAGCCAACTAAACCTAGGAAGCTTCTAACTTCAGTAATGTTCTTGGGGGCCTTCCAATCTTGCACTGCTACTACCTTAGCGGGATCAATAGCTAAACCCTCTCTTGAGACTACATGCCTCAAGAAACGCACCTCCTCAAGCCAAAAGTGACACTTCGAGAACTTTGTCTTTAACTGATGACCGTGAAGTGTACAAAGAACCTCCTCAAGATGAATAGCATGCTCTTCCATACTTTTGGAAAACACCAAAATGTCGTCCACAAATACTACAACGAACTTATTTAGGACATCTCAAAAAACACGGCTAATCAAATCTACAAAATAGGCTGGGGCATTAGATAGCCCAAACGGCATAACCAACCACTCAAAAAATCCATCGGGTGTCCTAAATGCTGTCTTATTAACGTTATCATCAGCGACCCTAAGCTGATAAAATCCAGTGGCTAAATCAAGTTGAGAAAATATTGAAGAGCCAACCAACCGATCGAAAAGATCGTCTATCCTAGGAAGTGGGTAACGGTTCTTCTTCGTAAGCTTATTCAACACTCTATAGTCTATGCACAGTTGAAGGGATCCATCCGCCTTTGCAGCAAAGACGACTGGCGTTCCCCACTCAGATATGCTCCGTTTGAGGCAGCCTTTCTCCAATAGCTCATCGATTTTCTTGCTTAACTCTTTCCACTCCATAGGAGCCATATGTCCCATGCATAATGCCACTGGCTTAGCATTGTCATTTAGATAGATCCTAAAGTCGATCTCTCTCTTAGGGGGTAACCCTCTAACTTCCTCAAAAACGTCTAGGAAATCTCTAACGACTGGAATGGAATCTAACTCTCCTAGTGATGAATCAAGGGAATAAAGGAAGCTCAACATAACTGATCCCTGTGGGTTGTAAGAAACCTCGAGAGTCCTACCGCTGCATGTCTCTAGTCTGACGACTCTCTTCTCGCAGTCCAATATCGCTCCATAAGTGGATAGCCAATCCATCCTCAAAATCTTCCCATATCCCGAAAATCCCAGCACATAGGCGTCATAATCAAACTCTATGCCTAGTATAAAAATTTTCAAACCCCTACAAATCATGGATAAATGTGTCGATCCTTCTATAGGGTTTGAAACAACTATAGGGTCTACTACTAGAGAAATGCCTAAGTGCAAACAGTCAACCAACGAACTGGAAATGAAGGAATGCGATGCTCCAGAATAAAAAAGAGTCTGAATAGGAAAATCCAAAATAGAGATCAAATAGAGACTTTCCTACCTCAATCTGATCCACTACTAGAAGGTGCTGCATCCAAAGCCTGTACTTGCACTGAAGGTGCGCCTGCTCTCCGCCCTGTCTTCTGAGGACAAGCTCTACTAAGATGATCAGGCTGCCCACAGTTGTAACACCGCCTCTTCATCGCTTCCTTCCTATAGTCCTTTGCATAACGTCCAACCAATCCACAACTATTGCATTTCTCGCCTTGCTTGATCTTCTTTTGGGGCCTTCTCCTTTCCTCTTACCTTTATCCTTCTTGTTCTTCCACCATTGTTTCTTAGAATTCTCTGACTTAGGAACCTCCTTAAGCTCTCCTTCCTTAATAGCATCAGACATGAGCGCCATCTCCACAAGTGACTCATACGTCGCTCTCATCGGTACATGAATCAATAACAACCCTTAGAGGGGCTGATTCAATCCCTTAGCAAACTTCATGGCCTTCTTGTGCGGTGTATTAACAAGCTCCATCCCAACCGCGACAACTCATTAAACTGATTTATATACGTCTTTACTGAAAGACTCCGTTGCTTCAGATTAATAAACTTCTCCAATTGCATGCTTTCCTCAGCTTGTGACAAGAACTTTCTCTCAAACCTTTCCCTAAATCCAAACCAACCAATGTCTCTTCCTTCCATCTCTATGATCTCCCACCAATAAGAAGCTTCTCCTTTCAACTGCCAAGATGCAAGCTAAACTCTCTGGCTGTCCTCCAATCGTAACAGCCCAAATATCCGCTCTGTATTCCTCAATCAAGCTCGTGCCTCCACGAAATACTCTGTGCCTGAAAACGTCTTGCCTCCTAGATTAGCGAAGTCCTTACATAGCTTAGAAAAATTGGCTGCTGCAGGTAGATTAATGGGATCTCCACCCGCTGGTGCTGGATTGGGCGCTTGCCCTTGCACCTCTGGTGTCGTAGCTTGGAGGTATCTACGAAACTAGCCAGGGACTTGGACACCCTCTGGAAGGTTTAGGGCATCCGCCATTCTATGCAAAGAAAAAAATAATTTAGGCTCGAAAGAATCGAAAGAAGGTTGGACTAGACTTTGAGGGGATTTTTATAAAAACTCTCTTTTATACTTGAAAACTATTTCTATAATAAGAGTTTCTTTCTGAAAAATACTTCTAAAGATAGGTTACTTTTGAAAAATACTTTATTTTTAAAACAAGTTTTAGGAATCCTGTAACCTTAGGCTCTGATACCAAGTGAAACACCCCACACCCCTTAGTATACCCAAAAAGGGCATACTAAAAGATATGGTGCGTTATAGGTATAGCTGAAGCATCACAGAGACTAAGATTCACAAGACAAATAAATATAAACAGCAGAAACATTAAATGGTAACTCACTATTCAAAATAAAACTTCATAAATAAGTCTGAAAAACATCACATGTCTCAAATACCAAATACACACGTCTTATGAAAAATACATCCCAGTCTCATAAAATCAGAGTGCAATAAAATAATCCTCACTCTCATAAGTACCACTATATCAAAAACCGAATGAAAAGAAAACTGAAAAGAAGAACAATACATGAAGAACTCCAGGAATGTATCTCCAAGAAATCTGAATCAACTATCCTTGCCTCTGCTGGCCTATGGTGAAAAAGGGAAATAGAGGAGTGGGTCGGACTATAAGTCTGGTGAGTGAAAGTAATTACTAGAATTTCTAAGCAAGATAAAGATAATAAACTTAGTAATAGTTCTAGTATAAAAGGAAATAAAGGAAAGGTAAAACTGGAATAAAATACTGTTTAACTGTTTTCTTTGGTTGTGATTGTTTGCACTTGTCTTAGATTACTGTGATTAGGCTGAATACCTAATCCTATTTTAATTAGGTTGAATCCTAATTCTACCCATTGATTGGCCTTCTGTCTCTTTTGTGCCACTATGAGCTAGTCCCATCCCGTGGGTCCCATAACAAAAGACACCTGCTTAGTGCTTGGAACGCAGTAGCGATTTATCTACCCTAATCGATGTCGCACGCTCGGTCACCGTCGGTACACACTAACTAACCGTCGCTCCCTATTTTGACCTCTTTTCTACCCTAATCAGCATAAGCGTGCCCAGCCTCACCTAATCTATTGTGAGTCCATCAACCCTAGTCTGAAAGGGTCCTACCCAGCCTCACCTAAGTGTTTTGGGAGACTGTCAGTCCTAGTCTGAATGGGAATGCTGCCGGTTCGAGTCCTAACAAAGAAAATCTAGTTGCGCCCATTCCCCAAATCCCTCGATTTGAGCTTCTATCTATTGGCCACTTATTTACCCTGTGTCCCAGCCTCACCTAACTATTGTGAGACCATCAGTCCTAGTCTAAAAGGGTCCTTCCCAGCCTTACCTAATATGTTGTGAGACCATCAGTCCTAGTCTGAAAGAGAATGTTAGTGGTATAGACCCTGTTTCTATCTTTGCTTATTAACTTAGTGTAATTTTTTCAAATAAGCCTCTTCTATTATTTCTGCTATATTTGCTTGTTAACTTAATCTAAGTCTTAAAATAAACATTTTTTTGTTCTTTCTGTTTAATTATAACCTATGTTATAATTGCTCTTATATTCTGTCTTTTTAGTTATAACTACTAGTTATAAACTTGCTTGCAAATGTCTCAAATTTGCCTATTTCAGTCTATCTTCTATTTATTACAGTTCTTCTTATTTTACATCTAATTTCTATAAATATAGTGTTTAGTTCTATTTAATCCATATTTGCGAATTATTCTCTTTTTAATGTTCTATTCGCTTAAAAAGGAATAAAAAGAAACTAACATTTACATGCTAAATTCTAATTTAAAACAGAGGTAAATAAAATACAAATAACTGTAAATAACTTTAAATAACTGAATAAAATAGCTAAATAAAAATAGATGAATAAAATAGACTGAAAAGAACTTTAAAAATTAAATGTAAATAACTTATATAAAAATTGTCTCAAAATTGCAGAAAAACTACAACTATTAAGAACCCTACTATTTTAAATTACTTAAAAATCTAAAATAATTACTAAACACTCACTTGTGGTCCTTAGCTCTATTCCTTAGTCTTCCTTGATCCACTTCTAGAGCGTAGAATATTTTCATCAAAAAGATCTTTTCCGTAGAAAAATATTCTATTTAGGATCCATCCTCAAGCAATGAACCCAAATAAGAGAAAATCTGAATGAGAAAAATAGATAGGCCTATGGTCTTATTTATAGTGTGGTTTAGAGATCTTAGACCGTTGGATTTGAAGATTAAATCTTTAGGCTGAAATCCTAATCCTATTTTAATTAGGCTGAATCCTAATTCTACCCGTTGATCGGCCTTCTATCTCTGTTGTGCCATTGTGAGCAAGTCCCATCCTGTGGGTCCCACAGCAAAAGATACCTGTTTAGCGCTTGGAACGCAGTAGCGATTTATCTACCCTAATCAATGTCGCATGCTCGGTCACCGCCGGTACACACTAACTGTCGCTCCCTATTTTGACCTCTTATCTACCCTAATCAGCATAAGCGTGCCCAGCGTCACCTAATCTGTTGTGAGACCATCAGCCCTAGTCTGAAAAGGGTCCTGCCTAGCCTCACCTAAGTGTTTTGTGAGACCATCGATCCTAGTCTGAAAGGGAATGCTGCCGGTACGGGTCCTAACAAAGAAAATCTAGTTGCGCCCCTGGCCCAAATCCCCCGATTTGAGCTTCTATCTATTGGCCACTTATTTACCCTGTGTCCCAGCCTCACCTAACTATTATGAGACCATCAGTCCTAGTCTGAAAGGGTCCTGCCCAACCTCACATAATTTGTTGTGAGACCATTAGTCCTAGTCTGAAAGGGAATGTTGTTGGTACTGGCCCTGCTTCTATCTTTGCTTATTAATTTAGTGTAAATTTTAAAAAAAAGCCTCTTCTGTTATTTCTACTATATTTGCTTATTCACTTAATCTAAGTCCGAAAATAAGCCTTTTTCTATTCTTTCTGTTTAATTATAACCTATATTATAAGTGCTCTTCTATTCTGTCTTTTTAGTTATAATTACTAGTTAAAAACTTGCTTGCAAATGTGTCAAATTTTCCTATTTCAGTCTATCTTCTTTTTATTACAGTTCTTCTTATTTTACATCTAATTTCTATAAATTTAGTGTTTAGTTCTATTTAATCCATATTTGCAAATTATTCTCTTTTTAATGTTCTATTCGCATAAAAAGGAATAAAAAGAAACTAACATTTACAGGCTAAATTCTAATTTAAAACAGAGGTAAATAAAATACAAATAACTCTAAATAACTTTAAATAACTGAATAAAATAGCTAAATAAAAATAGCTGAATAAAATAGACTGAAAAGAACTTTGAAAATTAACTGTAAATAACTTATATAAAATCTGTCTCAAAATTGCAGAAAAACTACAACTCTTGAGAACCCTATTATTTTAAATTACTTAAAAATCTAAAATAATTAATAAACACTCACATGTGGTCCTCAGCTCTATCCCTTAGTCTTCCTTGATCCACTTCTAGAGCGTAGAATATTTTCATCAAAAAGATCTTTTCCTTAGAAAAATGTTCTATTTAGGATCCAGCCTCAGGCAATGAACCCAAATAGGAGAAAATCTGAATGAGAAAAATACCTAGGCCTATGGTCTTATTTATAGTGTGCTTTAGGGATCTTAGACCATTGAATTTGAAGATTAAATCTTTAGGCTCGATAGGAACCGTCTGATGGAAGCACGAATGCACAAGATCGAAAGAAATTGGAAAAACACGTCACGCTTGAATCTGGACGAAACTACGCACAAGAAAAAAAAGTGGGTCGACCCTTATATATTGAGGGTCGACATGTAGGTCGTCCTAGGCCTTTGGGGGTCGACCTGGCCTTGGTCTGGGTCGACCTGACCCATATTCTTTTTTTCGTTTTCTTATTTCTTGTTTAAGTCGTAACTTCTTCGTTTTAGCTCGGATTTTGACAGACTATATATGGAAATTGACAAGAAAATTACTACGGACATAATAGTTCAACTCCCGTGGCTTAATTCTAATAATTTCACAATCTTATTTTATTATTTAATTAATTCGTTAATTAATTATTATTGCTTAAATTCCGGGTTGTTACAATTGTAATCATAGAAATAGCGAAAGCATGCCATATAACACTTTTTAGTATCATCAAGTTTTGAAATTATTTTTATAAACATACCAATATCATTTATGAAATAATAACTATTTTTGGTATTAAATAAATAAATATATATAGTTCTATTTTACTATGAATATTTTGAATATTCATTACAAAATAAATCTATAATAGTGGTATTTGTTTTTATAACAAAAGTGATGCATTGGAAAATACAAAAGTATCTAAAATTATTTGCAATTATTTTGGAACTTAAGACTATGCCACAATTTTGAGAAATAATTCTTTGATTATATGATTATGAATCATATGGTAAAAGTGAATTATACCCCAAACAATTAAAGGCAAATCACACATGCTGTGGGAGCAACATAAGTGTCGATGAACTCTTCGGATTGATACACACAGGTGTATACAATCGTAAGTCTTATAATACCAAAACGGCTCCACATACTTCGTTGAATTCACCGATAAATAATCACAACCATGAACATGTGTATTTGATATACATGTAGCAAGTCTATGATAAGTTCACAGAATATAAAATGGATGTAAATGAAATTACGTGCAATATAAATAAAACAATTTGATTTGATCGAATATGTGAGTATCTTGGAAAGAGTTCCGAACGTACCTAAAAATGAATAAAGTTTCAATCTAAAAAGTCACTCCTTCCCGTGATACATAATAATCCATCGATAAGAAGAAATTGAACTTTATTGAACAAAGTACGATTGATGATAAGTGAAGTTGAGTTAACTTCTTTCTATAAGATCGTCTACTTAAAATAGTGCACAAGGTTAAAATTAGTTTCATCTAAAGAACAGTTTCAAAATCATACAAGATAAGAGTTTATAAAAAACCTCAACATATCATAGGTGTTAACCCACCTTTTGCCAAGGCAGTATATAGGCTGATTTAACCCAACATACTTAACGATTTCAAGGCCAATATCCCAAAGCGATGACAGCGGTGGCCCAAAAATCAAGTACAGATAATAACATGAAGTCGAGATTGAATGGAATTGATAGATATGGAAGGCAGAATGTTCAAAGTACGGAATATGGTTCAACACATAGGATGGATCAGCAAAAATCAACTTCCATCATAGGGATCGGTATGTTTCAAGGAGCAAGTGCATTTCAATAGAAAACAATTAATATCTTAAGATCCACAAGTCCAATGCATATGAAATTTTGTGAGCAATATATAGGGACCATAGGGAGCCTACCCCAGGGAGCCTACCCTAGGGATCGCACCTCAAAAAGATGAAGTCAGAGGGATCAGCACTCTTCCCATGGTAGGGATCGGCTGGAATCGGCAAGCAACTCATGTTGAAGCAAAGATCCAGCAATAACTCAAGTTATACTCATCCAATTGACATGAAACTTGGAGTACAAGCTAACTACAACATATGGAACACTTCATTGGGATTGCACATCATTTGGAGCAAGTTGGAGGGATCGGCCTCTATCCCTCCATGGGGATCAGCTATAATCAGCCTTCGCACCATATTGCAATAAAGATCGATCAATAACTCGAGTTCTACTAATCCAATTAGGATGAAACTTGGAGGCTATTCATAATATAAAATGGAGAAGATTCCCTAGGCATCACATGCCATTTGGAGGAGTTTGGAGGGATCAGGTCATATCCCTCCTAAGGGATCGGCTGAAATCAGAATATATGCAACACCACTTTACGGAAAACGCGATTTCTCATAAACCGTAAGTCGGAATGGTACAAAATTTGGAGGGCAAGTAGCTAACATAATGAGGAACGCCCCAAAGGGATTGCATCCAATTTGGACACAAAAATAGAGATCGGTAACGATCACTATTGTAGGCCCCAATGGGCCCGAGAATTCTTGGGTGGCCTCATCATGGCCTGGAGGTTCTTCTGCTGAAATTTCAGCCCGATCTGTGCAAATCTTCCCCTATAAATATAGTAAGCATGATGTCAGAAAAAGGATCTTCTTTCGGCTTCTCTTTATCTTGAACCTAGGCTACACTATGTCAATTTGATTCTTGGTTTTTGAATTGTAACTGTAAACAAACTACATTATAATAAAAAAGGATTATTCTGGAGTGAACTGGCCGAAGTTAGCCGAACCACTGTAAATCTTATCTCTTTTTACTTACTTTCATTTTAATTTTTTTGTTCTTCATATTATGTTCTCTACATTGGATACTATCTAATATCTGTGACTGGATATTAGTGCTTTCACATAACTAGGTGTTGGTGACCAATTTTGACGCCAATAATTTGGTGCTTTATTGAGACAGCCCCCGTGGATTGGGATTCGGATTCTGAGTTTGGAAAAGGTCTAGAGCTTGGATTTAAAGCAATGGTGAAGCAATACGAGAAGATAGGTAGCAGATAGGAGCCATCATGAAGGGAGTCAAGAGGCTTTCTCAAGAGCTGGAGCTAATCTAACCTTCTCCTACATCACTAGGGAAGAGATGGAAACAATATTGAACGCTATGTAGGAGCAGATGCTGAAAAGATGGGAGGAGATAATGCAGAATCTACTCCGATAGATCGGACAGGTTGGAGCTATAGGGGCTGCTAGAATGCAAAATTAAAGAGTTGGAAAGATAGGAACTACTGGAGCTATGGACTAAGGAGTTGAGGCGGCAGGAATTGCTAGAAATCAGAACCGGAAACATGGAAATGGAGCCAATGGACAAAGGAATGGAATAGAGCAGCCAGGGGCAGTCCTCGACCATCATAGAGGGATCTTCACCAATCCCTAAAGGCTAAGGGTTATGCCCCCCCGAGTCTGGTTGATAACGATGTTGGAGGACCCGCGGTCGATCCCATGGAGCTTGGTGAAAACCAAAATTTGAATGCTCGTCCGAAGGAGTATATTCCAGAATTTTCTCGTGGACTCGGAGGGGGGGAGGAGGAAAGTTTGCGAATGATGATAGGTGACTATTGCTGGATGACAATGATTGGTTTGCAGAGATGATCAGGCGAGTTGTGGATAGAGGATCGGTGAATAGGGATCTGGAGGATGTAAATAGTAGTCCGTTCACTCTTAATATCAGGAATGCTAGGAATCCACTAGAATTCAAACTACCAACATTGGAAGTTTATTACGAAAAGTTGGATCCACCTATGCAAATGATGAGGTATATACAGCACATGGAAGTGCTGAAGGCATCAGAAGAAGCCTTGGCACGATGCTTCCCACTGTACTTAATGGATGTAGCTGCGCTATGGTTAGGCAGTTGGAGAGCGGTTCTACTAGCACATGGGCAGAATTGGTCGAAGATTTATGAAGCAGTTTCGGGTTCACATTACAAGACCCAAGAATGTGATGACATTGACATCAGTAAAGCAATTGGCAGGAGAATCACTCAATAATTTCTTAACCAGGTTCAATGTGGCAATTGTTTCAGTGGATCGACCAGATCCATTGATGGTTTTGATAGCGGCAATGTCAGTAATTGCAGATAATTCATATTTTAATATATCACTGAAACGGGATCCATTGATGGATCTACGGGAATTCTACCATGAAGTAGAAAGGTTTCTACGAAAAGAAGATGCGAAAGCTAATAGAGAGGCAACAAAAGTTAATACAGTATTGGGTGGAGAATCGCCCAGTGAAAGCTCAGGAAAGGACAAGGGTAAACGAAACATGGACAATAGCTTCGATGGATCGAAGCAGTAAAGGGGAGAACCCAAATTCTCTTCATACTAGAAATTTAATGAAACCCTAGAACTGATATATCTATATACTCGAGGATGCCTTCCATATCAAAGGCCGACAAGGAAGGAACCCTCCGAACACGAACGGACATTAGGAAAGTGTTGTCTATTCCATGACCTGAATAGGCACAATACAAATAAATGCATGCATTTGAAAGATATCATTGAGGAACACGTGAGGAATGGTCAGTTACAACAGTGCGTAAGGACTCGTGCTATGGTGGTGGAACAGGAGCAATCACCGTCCACCTCGAAATAAAATGGCACCGGATCAAGGCATCATCATCAACTTGTCATCAATTGATCGAGATGGCATGGAACAAGTAACAAACTCCATAGTAGGACGGCTAAGTCACTTACACATGTACGGGATCGAGGATGGTCCCTAGGCATGCTCTGAGATGATGATAAACCGTAGTGCTCGGCTTTATGAGATTTGTTTTTCTCCTTCTCGTTTGCTTCGAACTCTTATTTTTCTAGTTTTATTTGAACTCTGGTTAATTGGTTGTACGGACCTTTATCTTATATTTTGGCAAATGGACTTTGGAATACTTAAATTTGGATCAATGTAATAGATAACACAGGTTGCAGTTGTGGTCCTATTCGAAGAGATTGGATAACAATCGCAAGGTATGGGTCTTTTCATCGTGCGAACACGATGAAACAGACTCGTGCATCATGGATTCAGTCCTCAACTGGGTATCGAGGCTGAAGAATAAAACCCAACAGGTCATTAGGTATGGACTATGCCTGGAAAAGGGGTAAGTCGCTTCGCTCGAATGCGATGGATCGACCTACTCAGGTCGTTGAGTATGGACTATGCTCGGCAAGGATCCGGAGAAATCAAGGTCGTCAAGTATGGACTATGCCTGGCAAGGGGTAGGTCACTTTGCTCGAACGTGAAGGATCAACCTACTCAGGTCGTCGAGTATGGATTGTGCTCGGTAAGGATCCCGAGAGATCAAGGTCGTCAGGTATGGACTATGCCTAGAAAGGGGTTGGTTGCTTCACTCGAACGCGATGGATCGACCTACTCAGGTCGTCGAGTATGGATTGTGCTTGGTAAGGATCCTGTGAGGTTGAGGATTTGGATAACAACCTGGAGAGTTCATGGATTTGGATATCTATTTCAAACTACAATGGATTTTGCTTTGGATGAATGCAGATTCAGATAGAATGATCCAGAGAGACCATGGATTTGGATTGGACTCTAGATTGGAAAATATGGCTATCAACATATTATGGATTTTGGATTTATGGAAATTCAAAACACACTTTCCTATCGCAAGGCATGTTTTTGGGGGCAAAGTGTTAACCCACCTTTTGCTAAGGCAGTATACAAGCGGATTTAACCCAATAGATTGCACGATTATCAAGGCCAATAGCCCAGAGCAATGATTGTGGGGCCCCGAAATCAAGTACAGAAAATAACATGAAGTCAAGATTGAATAGAGTTGATAGATATGCAAGGCAGAATGTTCTAAGTACGGAATATGGTTCAACACGTAGGAGGGATCGGCAAAAATCAACTTCCATCATAGGGATCAGTATGTTTCAGAGAGCAAGTGCATTTCAATAGAAAACAATTAATATCTCTAGCCCACAAATCCAACGCATATGAAATTTTGTGAGCAAGATATGGGGACCCTAAGGAGCCTACCCTAGGGAGCGCACCTCAAAAAGATGAAGTCAGAGGGCTCGACACTCTTCCCTTGGTAGGGATCGGTAGGAATCAGTAAGCAACTCATGTTGAAGCAAAGATCAAGAAATAACCCAAGTTATACTCATCCAATTGACATAAAACTTAGAATAAAAGCTAACTACAACATGTCGAACACCCTGTAGGGATCTCACATCATTTGGAGCAAGTTGGAAGGGTCGGCCCTTATTCCTCCATAGGGATCGGCTATAATCAGCCTTCGCACCATATTGCAACAAAGATCGATTAATAAATCGAGTTATATTATTCCAATTGGCATAAAACTTGGAGCCTATACATAATATAACATAGAGAAGCTCCCATAGGGATCACATGTCATTTTGAGGAGTTTGGAGGGATCGGCTTCTGTTCCTCCAAAGGGATCGGCTGAAATCAGAATATATCACCTCACCGAAAACGCGATATCTCACAAATCGTAAGTCGGAATAGCATGAAATTTGGAGGGCAAGTAGCTAACATCATGGGAAACCCCTTAGTGGGATCACATACCATTTGGACACTGAAATAGGGATCGGTACTGGTCCCTATTGTGGGCCCCAATGGGCTTGAGAATTGCTGTGTGGCCTCGTCATGGCCTAGTGGTTCTTCAGCCGAAATTTCAGCCCGATCCGTACACATCTTTCCCTATAAATTTAGTCGGTATGGTGTCTATAAAAGGATCTTCTTTCGGCTTCTGTTTATCTTGAACCTAGGCTACACTCTATCAATTTAATTCTTGGATTTTGAATTGTAACTGTAAACAAACTACAATATAATAAAAAGGATTATTCTGGAGTGGACGTAGGTCGGAGTTAGCCGAACCACTATAAATCTTGTCTCTTTTTACTTGCTTCATTTTCAATTTGTTTGTTCTTCATATTATTCTCTACATTAGATACTATCTAAGATCTGTGAATAGATATTGGTGCTTTCACATAACTGGGTGTTGGTGGCTAATTTTGATGCCAACAATAGGTCAAGAAGTTGGCAGGTTGTGATAATCGAAAGATTGCACGTAATGATTGTACATGATGGGTCTTGTATTGAGCACCCCTAAAAGGAGTTTCAGAATGATCATCGTTGGATGAGCAATTTATGTTTTGAACATAAGTGTTGTTGTAAACTAAAACCAAATCAGTTATATATATAAAGCAATTCGTAAAGTTTTATTGATACATATTCCATTGCACTGAAAAAAATTGTTGTTTCAAGAAACACCAACTTCTTCGTAAAGGAATTTCTTTTAGAAATTATTGATTATAAAATAGATTTGGATATGGTGCAAAAAAGAAACCGATTACATGAGGATGTAATGAAATTAACCAAAGCTAAACGAATATAATGCATTAGAGTGTCTAGTAAGTATTCTCACACATTAAAGAGAAACTTTGAGTTTCATATCATTGTCGAGAATGGATAATCCTCAGTTGGCAATTAAAGAATTAAGAGCATTTACTCTGCCATGTGGTATGATGCACAAATCCGAAAGGATTCCAAGTATGCTATCAAAATATGATTTTGATAGTCGTACCCTAAGGGATATGATCCATCGACCGAAAATGTGTCATGCAACGAAAGACTAATAGAGTTGGAACATAGTGAGTAACATTGATAAGAATAACATGGTAAATTTCAATTGTTGAAATTAGGGTTACAGATTTATCATTCAATACGCTCAGGTTAATTTAGATTTTATTCAAAAAAATTCACCTTTTACGATTTTGCATTTTGGTACATATATGTTGTAACGAAAAATTCTAAATAAGGATTTAGAATAGACTATATGCATATAACTACCAAAGTGTCTTGAAGTTAGTGGGATATGAAAGTATTGTTTGACAAGCATCGGAGTTTAACAAATGTTTTGATAGAAATATCAAATAGTTTAATTTTCAGTCAAAATGCAGAGAAAGCGTGTGTCTACAAGAAATAACATCAGAAGGTACATAGACATTTTTAAACTATAAGTAAACAACATACTACTGATTGTTAATGATGTAAATATGTTAAAATCAGTTCTAGTTTGGTTGTTTAATACTTGATATTTGCTTTGTAAATTATATCTTTAATTATATATAAGTATGAATGATGTTGGGAATGCCTTAGATAACATACATTGACACCATATTAAACTGTTCAATATGGATGTAAGATGGATTCCTTATGCATTGGCAACAGAAATTATCATACATGATGTATTGTGTACAATATGGTATTTAACTAGTGTATTTGATACATTAAAAAATACCAAATCCAAATTAAAATAATTAAATGGTAGTTTTGAGTGTTCTCGAATATTTACGAAATTCTAGAAGTATTTATAGAAACAACGAACTCCTTATGAAGGAGTATTTAGACTTAAAATTCATAAGTGATATTGAGTATAATATGTTAATATTATATTCATGTTTAAACTTCGATTAAGGAGTTTTAAGATGGAAATGTTCCAAACAAAAGGTTATGGCCGAATCAAAGAGAAGGCTAAGTAAATCTTCTTACATTGAGTCATAATAAAAACAATGTATAAATATAATCACACAAATTTATAATTGAGCTAAAGGCGATTTCAAGTATTAAGAATACTGCATCATTCTTATATGGTAACAATGTAATGGTAAGAACTCACTAGAGGTTGAGAAACATACTTTGAATAGTTTCACATAATAAAGATAGTTTATCAGCATCGGAGAGAGTTGATTGACAGAGTAGATTATAGAAACAACAAAGCGGATCCATTCACGAAGGGACCGGCTCGGTTAGTTCCCATCAAACTAATCGAAATGTTGGTATAGAGATTCCATAATTAGCTCCAAGTGTAAGTGGGAGATTGATAGAGTTAGGGGTATGCCCTAGAGGAAATTTTGTAACTATTGTAAATATTAACTCTATAATGAAATCTCGTTCGAAAAAAGGTGTTTTTCTTTCCATAATATACTTGATATAATATATTATATTAATTATTTAACAATTAACAGAAAACCCATAAATGATATGTTTTTTGTGATAGTAGTTACCATATGTTCTAACCATGAGCAATGCTCTCCAAATGTTGAGCAGTATATTACTTACGACTGTTGGGGGCTCTAAGAGGTTACGTACTAATATTTATTGGATAACTATGGAATGACTCGTTTGATAGTTTTTAGTTGGTTAATATAACTAAGGTCAAGCAGAAAATATCGATGTGACAATATTACACAATTCTGTCGACTTGTGAATATTTTCAAGCTTCAATGTGGAAACTCCGCTTTGATTATAGTTAAATTGTGGCACAACGTCCATTGAACAACTATAGTTGGGTTGAGTGAAAGCATTGGAAGTGAAAAATTATTTAATAAAGAATTGGTCTCCTCGGTTATATGAGGTTAGTATCACAATCAGTTAAAGTTAACTCAAAGTCAAAGTATCTGCCCCGAGTATTTCGGTTTATTATTATTATTATTATTATTATTATTATTATTGAACCAAGGACTTAGTGTTTGAACTATATAAGTTGAATGTGGACGATATTGGAATTTTGACCATTGCTGAATTTCATAAGTCCTAATATAATATAGATTTGATAAAGAGAATTGGTGTAAATAAATGTCACTAGTGGGTACCACATAAAATAAGTAAAAGTATATTTTACCAAAGCTATGCAAGCGATAAATTTGGCCATAATATCATCCTACTAGCTAATGTGAAGTTTAAATGTTAATATTCGAATTGTTCGATATTAACTGCTGACCAATTTACAAATAAGAGTCACACAACTGAAATGTTGAATACACCGACTACCACTTGATTTAATTAAACTATAAATATTAAAAATTAATTAAATTAATTAATATTTTTGAAATATTAATTATAATTATTTTTTTAGTTTGTGTTGAAAATATCGCATATATAAAATTTGTATATACACGTACCGATTTACGATATCGATGTATGTTTAAATTAGATTTAAATGTATTTTATTTGATCAGGCTTGATTGATTTGGATGCCCATATTTGGGACAAGGATGGCCGCCATAAGTGGGTAAATATCGGGTTAAATTTTATTCCAAAGGAGTTGGTAGTGATATTTGTGGATACAAATCAACTTTTAGCTCCTCTCTCTCTACTATTTAAACACCCTTAACCCCACTATTGTTTGTATCTCTTTTTTCCTTTACTCCATCTATATGTCGCCAAAATTAGCCGCCATCCTCCTCCTTTAATTCAAGCTTTTAAAACACACAACCGAATCAAAATCCAGACAACGGTGACTAGTGCTTTCAGTCTAGTAGCTCTCTTTAGAAGATTTGAATACAAATTCAAAGGAATCGACCAATTTAGCATTCAATGTGTACAAATTTGGCAATAGTAAAGGTAACTATATTATTTATGATTTCACATATTTATTTGATAGTTATATTGAATCATATATGCTTATCTTAGATCATGATATCATCGTGAATCCCTATATATGTGTTGTCAACATAGGGTGTATGTGTATGTAAGTATATTGTAATATATATATATATAGCTCACGTCTATGAAAAAATTAATTTTTTTCGAATTTAAATAATATCTTAATGGGATTTTAAAACAAAATTTTATTTTTTAATGTATAAAATACATACGTACGTATGTACATACGTGCATAATATATATATATTACATTTATATAATTTGTTAAATCATATGCATAATAATATATGAAAAAATGAATTTTTATGCATATATATAGTAACTTATAAAACCATATATAAATATATATTTTGAGATATAATATATTAACTTAATTTAATATATATATATACATGAATATTTTACATATAAATATATGTTTAATAAACACAAAATTCAAATGTTGTGAAATTAAACTTTGTTTATACTTGATCTGGTATTTGAAATTTGAAATTTGATTTTAAATTTAAACTTGAAATTGTTTATACTTGTATTTACAAATATTACTGTTGGTTCCGGCTTCCGAAATAGTCATATGTGGTGTAATTATGTAAATTTCAAAATATTCCTTCTAAGTCTTTTTAGGCTTATGTGGTCTAAATTCATTTTGAAACTTTCTAAATTTTCTTAAAAAAAACCTTCACTTTGTTAAAATTGTATAAAATTTGTTTAATTAAAATTTAAATAATTTGTATATTATGATGAGCGCATCAAATGCACCAATGTGTAAAAGTGCAAATGCAACATATTAGAAGTGCACATAGTTAACACGAACATTGTTTAGGTGTTGGGATTTACAAGACAACGGACACATTATCCATTTATATATTCATTTATCATCCAAAACAAAAGGATTTTTTTGTTAAATAGACACGCGCACATATCTGTGTGTGTCTATATATATATATTAAAATGGTCTACACTGAAATAGATTATATATATATTATATGTAATAAAACAATGAATAAATTACCTATTTAAAGTAGTTTAAAAGTTCATTGCTATGTTTTAAAAAAACCCCTTTTGAAACTTTGAGTTAAATATACATATACACACACAAAATTATATATATATATATATATATATGCATGTATGTATGTATAGAGACACACACACACAAACCAAAACAAAATTTGAAATAAAAAAAAAAGTTATATCCAAATAGTTTGTGAATTAGAATGTTTGCCCTTTTAATCAAAAATCTAGTACTGGTTTAAGCAATAAATCTCTAAATTAATATTTCCCTTTTTGTTTTAATTAGCAAAATTTGTTTTAGAATAATTTAAACATAAGACAATTACGTCATCATATTATGCTGTCAACTATAATTAATAATGAAATTACTTGAAAGTTTTATTCATATAGCAATTTATATGGAAACATTCAAATCAAAATCTTGTAATATGAAAACTGACTTATTAACAAGATTGTTCCAAAATTCATTTTGATTTTTAATTAAGCAATAATAAAATTAGATGACATGGGCATATACAAATTTGTGATAAGAAGTTCTAGATCTAGGTTTAATATATAAGATAAATAAACATATAAAACAAAGATGAATAAAATTATTATTGTTCATAACAAACAAATAACAGAGATCATATCATATATTTTTAATTAAATCAACATGATAAGAGTATGTAGTTGATTTAAAAGGAGAAATTGAGATATTCAAGTCACAATCCAAATTCACACATATTAATAGAAGGTAAAGATAGAGAATTAGAGGGATGTGAACAAAATTAAAACATATATATATAAGAAAAATAAATAATTACTTAGCATAAAGCTAGAAGAAACACATTGAATGATAAAATAAATCCTAGATCCAATAGATCGATCTCTAGATCTACAATAATAAAAGATAACCACCCATTTCTATTTAGTTTTGCTTGATTAAATTTTGGAAATTCAAAACTATATCCACCAGGGAAATTCGACCTAAGATGTTTCTATAGAGATGGAAAAAACTACAGAGTAATATCTTATTAAAGGAGGAAATAAATACATAACAAAGACATGGCTTTTTACTCTCCTTTAATTAAGATTCCCCTTTCATTTCAAATTCAAAACCTCTCTCCTTCTCAATATCATGGCCAACCATTATTTTTGGGCATTGGGTCCAATTTTTTTCCAAAATTCAATCTATTTTAACACTATTTTAATCCAATTTAAATTTCCTATCGATATCGTATATTGATACGCATGTCTACAACTTTTATATATGCACGTTATTAAATACTAATGGAAATCAAATAAGAAATATTCTAACAATTAATATTACAATAATATTAATTAATTTAATTTATTTTAAACCTATTTAGTATTTATTCTATTTAAATCAAATTTAAACATTCTACCGATATCATATATTGATATGTGCATTTATAACTTTTATATATGCACTTTGCTAAATACTATCGACATCCAATAAATTAAATAAAATTTTATAATTAATATGTCATAAATTTAAATAAATTTTTAACAATTAAAAATTATTTAAATCATGTAGGTTATTCGGAATATTCACCATTTCGGTTGTGTGACTCAAATGTGTAAATCCAGTCAGCGATTAGTATTGAACAATTCAAATATTAACATTCACACGTCTCCTTAGCTGGTGGTATGACATTTTAGATGAATTTATCGCTTACACATCCTTTAGTAAAATCTAAATTCACTTATTATAAGCATTACCCAATAAAAAGAAATGTTTACACTAATTCTTTTCATCAAAACGATATCACATTGGACTTATGGAATTTGGTAATGGTCAAAATTCCAATATCACCCATATTCAACTCAATAGTCCAAACACAAAGCCATAGGTTCAATAATAACAATAATTATTTACCAAACTAATCTGATCAGAGATGCTGACTTTGAGTTGACTTTTTTTACGGTGATACTAACCCCATGTAACTGAGAAGACCTGTTGCACCATAATTTCTACAAAGTACAAATTACGAATATTCAAGAGGAAAGTTCCATGACTTGTGATTTCGAGACCCATTGTTTGGTTTCCAACAAGAACTTAAGCACCGAACTCAGTATCCGAGAGCTCATAAGTAAAAGCGTCGACCGAGATCAAAATTATTGTCCAGTTAAGATAAGAAGCTTAGCCGAGGGCAGCATATGCCTGAACCAAATGCATTTCATCAAGTATAAACAATTAACGATTCAGATAGCCCAGGCCGAGACCAATGGTCAGGATAAATGGAAGATGTCCAAGAATATATATATATATATATATTTATATATGTATATAAAAGTAGCACGTCAACAATCCACGTCAAAATGCACTCAACCAAATGATGACAAGCATTCAAATCTAAGCCGCACATAGCAAGCCAGGTCATCAATCCAAAAGAAAGCACTTGCACTAATGGAAGGACCATAAATTTGCTATAAATAGAGGACCACCTACTACAGTAAAGGACTGGCACTAAAAAAAGAATTGAAGTATAAAATCATATTGTACTTTCCTATATTAGAGCTCTTATTACAAACTCATTAATGGCGAAAATGAATAGACTCAATGTAATAAACCTCTCAGCTAGGTAAGGTTGACTAAATAAGGAAAGGAGAGTGAACATAGGGACTTTCAGCTCGAACCACTATCAAAAGTCTCGATGCTATTTACTTTTTGTACTTTACCTTCTCTGCATTGGGTATTGCGACTCTACGGTTCAACATTTGTAACCTATGCTTGATTTCATCACGTCTCGGTAATCTCTTTGCTGGGTTCAATAATCCAACTAGCTTCTAGAGCTATACCTTCTGACCACAGGGTGTTGGTGTAGACGAAATTTTGCACTAACATTTTTGGCGCTAGAAGGAGGGCCCCAACCTCCACTCTCTTCCAACCCAAAAAATTCAGTAATTGAGAACTATCAATTAAGCATGAAGTCACAAGCATCCTCTTGAAAGAGCCCTCACTCTCCAAACCAAGATGAAGGAACCGAAGAATTGCCCGTGATTGATGGAATAGGCAAACCAAGTAAATCAAGCTGTTATTGAAGAAGTTGTTGCTCCAATCCTTACCAAAGATGAATTTCGAAAAAATGATATTGAAATTTATTTCCAACATGGCACAATGGTTAGAGGATTATCAGACCGACGTTAAAAGCACTTTCGCTGAATTAGAGAAGAAGGTTTCAACTATACTTGAAGAAGAAGAGAATCCTTTGACCTTACGATGAAACCCCGAAAAATTGCTAACGGCTAATGAAACCTTAGAAGCTGAGTTCATGATAGCAAGGGAAGCTGCTAATAAAGTCGAGACTGCAGAAGCAGCAATTGTAGATCCTTCTAAGAGGCCCTTAACTCTAAGTCTCGAAAGGTAAACTTTGGAGAAAGGAAGCAATATAGGCTAGAAACTCAAAATCTTGAAGCTGAAACCCTAAGACTCGGTGGGGATTGAGGAGTGGAAGCCTTGTTAATAAAATTATCAAAGTAAGTACAGAAGCTACAAGAGGATCAATCTAGCCTTGGGGCCGAGATGACACTCCGAAAGGCTCAGCCTTTCTCCTGAGAAATTATGAAAGCTCCCATGCCTCTAGGATTTGGGATCCCGAAACTTTCTTATGATGGATTATTCGAACCCAAGGATTATGACACTTTATACAAGATCCAGATGCAAGCTATCCGGGCTTCAGATGATATTAAATGCAGATTCTTACCCACAACTTATATTGGGCCTGCCTTGAAATGGTTAAACTATCCACTGAATTCTATTAGCTTCTGGGAACAACTGACTATGGAGCTCTTGACACAATTCTTCACCTCAAAAGATACCAGAAAAAGACCGAATTTTCTCGCCGACTTTAGACAAGAGAGAGGAGAGTCTCTAAAGGATTATTGTAAAATGCTTCATAATGTAGCTGCCAGATGTAAGGGCATGACGGATGAGACCAAGATGGTTAATATCACCTCAGGGTTATTGAGGAATACCCTATTCTGGGATGTTCTACTAAGGTGGGAATGCAAATCCCTGAATGAGTTCTTTTTCTAAGCTCGAGGGGAAATCTGAATTGAAGAATCTAATGGAGTTGTTAGAAAGAACCCAAAATGGAATGGAGATGATAAAAAGTTCACCCCGACCAAAATATTTAGGAGGGAATTTCAGGTGGCAGAAGCCTATCACTTGACTCATTCTTGTGCTCATTTCTACGCCATGACTCAAGACAGAATCCCGTACCCTCCAAGAAGAGGGAAAGAGCCTTAAAGTTGACCGAGGAGGAAAGTATTACAGCTATCATCGGTAGAATGGTCAAAACATTGTAGAGTGTCGGTTTTTGAAGTCTTTCATCAACAGGTTGGTCAGAGAAGGAAAGCTAAACGAGTTCCTAGAAATGATAATATTCAGGGGGCGCCACTCTAGCAGGAAATGATAATTAACCGCCTCAAGCACCAACTTCCTGGTCTTTACCAGCCCTTTGGAATTTTATCAACGTCATCTTAGGAGGACCCCATATTGCTGGGGCAAGTAATGGTAACTGAAAGAGATACATTAATGAAGCCAAAGATGGAAACTCCTTAGTGTATGAGATGAAGAGGTTTGAGAAGAAGCAAAAGGTTAGGCCGGAATTACATTTGGCGACTTTGATAAGCGGGGTGTCTATCACCCCCACAATGACCCACTTGTAATTATGGCTCAAATTGGACTTTCGGAGGTTGCAAAGATAACGGTAGATATTGGAGCCACCATTAACATAATCTTCAAATACGCTTTCAATAAGACGAGGTTACCCAAAAGCACACTCAAGTTCAACCAAGCTCCCATATATAGGTTCAACAATGATAGAGCCATTCCTCTTGGGGAATGCAATCTGATAGTCAAAGTTGGAAGTGACCCTCGTTGTATGATCTTCGAAACCACTTTTGTCATTATGGACGTCCACTCAGTGTACATTGCCTTCTTCAGGAGGCCAACACTTGATGCCATGGACGGATACGTATCTATTAAGCATTTACTTTTGAAATTTCATACCAAGAAAGGTGAAGGGCCTATAAAAGGAGATCGGTGGATCTCGAGACAGCTTTGTATTATGCAAGCCTGAATATATAAAGGGAAAACTTCATCTTGTAAGAACAATGTCAAAGTTAACCAACCCACTCCTCTTGAAATTATGGAAACAATTAATACCATGAGTTCTAAATCTACAGGAAGCCTTAAGAAACCCTTAAGAATTCTCCTAAGGCAAGAAGATTCCACTATAGGAGAATTAATTTACGTATCAAGCTGTCAAAGAGAATATGATGAGATACAACGAGGGAAAAGTAGTAAGTCTTCTGGGAGAAAGAGAAAGATTATTCACGTTGTACAAGAATTTCAAAAGGAAGAAGAAATTGAGCTCAATCTTGATCCAAGACAAGAGGCCGAGATGGCTGCAGCAGCTAAGACTCTAGAAGTAGTGTGCTTCGATGAAAATGACAAGTCTAAGATAGTTAAGGTAGGAACTTATTTCCATCCTTCTATCCGAGAAGAGCTAATTTCCTTCCTCAAGCATAACCAAGATGTATTCGCTTGGAATCACGACGATATGATAGGAATCAACCCCTTAGTGATTTGCCATTGTTTAAATATAGATCCAAAGTTTACTCCCATAAGGAAAAAAAGGAGGCCTTTAGAAAAGGTCCAATATGTGGCTCTATAAGACAAAATCGAAAGGTTACTGAAGAATAATTTCATCCAAGATGTCTACTATCTAAAGTGGATCACTAATCCGGTATTTGTAAAGAAGTCAAATGGAAAATGGAGGACTTGCATTGACTTTACGGATTTAAACAAGCTTGCTCGAAGGAATGCTTCCCTCTATCGATAATCGATTAATTAGTAGATGCTAGCGGTAGGCATCAATTGCTTTCATATATGGATGCCTATTCCAGGTACAATCATATCCCAATGTTCAAGCCCGATTTGGAGCATACAAGTTTTTTCACCAACATGGATTTGTTTTGCTACAAGGTAATGCCCTTCGGTCTTAAGAATGCAGAGGCAACATATCAGATGTTAGTTAACCAATGTTTACCAAGCAAATAGGTCAAAACATGGAGGTGTATGTCGATAATATGTTAGTCACATCTGAACAATCAGAAAGTCATATTTTGAATCTAGCAGAGACGTTCAATGTTCTCTTGAAGTATCAGATGAAGCTAAACCCTCATAAATGTACCTTCCATCTACAATCCAGTAAATTCCTAGGTTTTATAGTTAGTGATAAATGGATAGAGATAAACCCAGATTAGATAAAAGCTATAACCGACATGAAGGCTTCAACTAATGGAAATGAGTCAATGAGCATGAATGGAAAGATCGCTACTTTGAACAAGTTCATATGTCGATCGACCGACAAGTATGTTCCCTTCTACAACCTCTTAAAGAAGCATGTTGCTTTCAAATGGATAGACGAATACCAAAAAGCATTCGAGATTCTGCAAAAGCATCTAAGTTCTCCCCTGTTGTTGTCTAAAACGATAGATGGGGAAACCTTGTTCCTCTATTTGGCTGCCTCAGATCAGGCCATAATTTTGGCCTTAGTGAGAGATGATAATAGGATCCAGAGACCTGTATCTTATGTAAGTAAAAGGCTACATCCAGCCGAGAAGCACTACGCTGTAATTGAAACGCTCACCTACAACTTGATGTGCACAGCAAGAAAGCTTCAGCCGTATTCTAGGTCTGTCATATTAAAGTCCTTACGGATCAACCACTTCAATAAGTTTTTAGTAAATCTGAGACTGTGGGGAGGTTAATCAAGTGGGCTATAGAGCTCAACTAGTATGAGATATCGTATGAGCTAAGGACGACAATCAAAGGTCAAGCACTAGCCGACTTCATCATTAAATGCACTGGTTTCAAAGCCGAAGCCAAAAAAAGACAGCAATCACAAGCAATTCTCTGGGCAACTTTATGTTGATGGAGCCTCAAATGAGCAAGGGGCAGGTGCCAGCTATACCTTGGTAACCCGGACAACCATCAAATTTACTGCGCAATCAAGCTTGCCTTCTCAGCAACCAATAACGCAGTTGAGTATGAACCGTTGATTATTGGATTAAGAATGGTGATTTTTACCAAGGACATAGAGATTCGAGTATACAACGACTCCCAGATAGTCATCAATCAAGTTCTCGGTCACTATCAATCTCAAGACCTGAGGTTAGCTCTCTATGCTAAGCAGGTAAAGCAGCTACTTATAGCGTTCCAGAGTTATCACATAGAAAGCATCCCTAGAGATCAAAATACTAGGGCCGATGCCTTAGCAAAATATGTAAGCTTAAGGGATGTAAGATAGCTTATTTTCATCCCACTCGAGATCCTAGAGAAACCTAGCATATAGATACTGGAGAAAGTGTAGTTATAACATGGGCTCAAGCTGCCCGAGTTGAATCCACAACACCAGTAATAACTGAAGAGAATTGGTTGTCGCCATATATCTGATATCTGACTGAGGATATTCTAACTTTGGATGCTGCCGTAGCAAAGCAGATTAAAGATAATGCTCTAAAGTCCAGCATTTTAGATGGAGTACACTAAAGGATGGGATTCTCAACTCCATACTCTCTACGTGTAATGGCCTCTGAAGGTAATCTATTGTTGAAAGAAGCCCATGATGGAATTTTTCAAGACCATTGTGGAGGCTAAAAGTTGGCAAAGAAAATATCAGGCAAGGCTTCTAATGGCTGACACTAAATTAAGACGCATTAAACAATGCAAGAAAATGCAATAAGTGTCAGTTTTATGCAAAAGTGTTGAGAGCTCCTCCCAGCGAGCTCACCATAGTGATGAGTCCATGGCCTTTTGATATTTGGGGCACTGATCTTATTGGTCCCCTTTCGATTGCTAAAGGAGGGGCAAGAGATGCCATAGTGCCAATTGATTACTTTACAAAATGGGTCAAGGTTGAAACTTTAGCTACCATAACTTCCAATCAAGTAATAAAGTTCGTAATGAAGAACATTGTATCTAGATTCGGTCTTTCACATAAGATCATTACAGATAATGGCACTCAGTTCAAGAGCTAAGAGTTTGCAGAGTATTGCCGAGATCACAGTATCATCAAGAGTTTTTCTTCGGTAGCCCATCCAAGGGGCTGTAGAGGCAGCCAATCAAAATATCAAGGTTTGTTTGAAGAAAAGATTGAACAAGCAAAAAGTAACTGGGCAGATGAATTGCCTTTCGTTTTGTAGGCTTATAGAACAACCTCCATGAACTCGACAGGACATACTCCTTTCTCTTTAGCGTACATCTTTGAAGCCATGCTCCCTGTTAAGTTAGAAGTTGCCTCTCACCGAAGGTATTATTATAATACATAGCAGAAAGTGGAGCTCCGAGAGGATTCATTGGACTTGTTGCCTGAGCACGAGACCACGCTGCTTTGAGGACAACAGAGTATATTCAGAAGATGACCCGATACCATAACTAGAGAGTTCGAACTACAAAGTTTGAGAAAGGAGACCTTGTTCTCCAAAATATAATGCCAAACACAAAGGATCCGGTAGATGGACCTTTCGGACTGAATTGGGAAGGACCCCTAATAATTCATGATGTCATCCCTTTGTGAACATATAGATTAAAGAAGCCAGATGGCAATGTAATACCCCAGACTTGGAATGCCGAGCATCTGAAATATTATCACAACACGGGGCTGGTACCTGAATAAAAGCTTTATCAAAAGTTCGATACAATAATTAATCTCTTAGCTGTGACTCAGGTATGTCATGCGAGACTTTAGTCTTCTTAAGTTTTAAGCATTTCAAACATTTCATCAAATGTTTTAGTCATGATTATTGCCGCGATCAAGTAATATCACGTAGCTTTTGAAAAGCGCATTAAAATGGTTTAGTCATGATACTTCTTTGATCAAGTAGCATCATGCGAGTTTCAAAGCCATGCTTTTGCCGCTGGGCAAGTAAACGATTTCACCTCTCAGCAATAACTTAGTTTCACCTTCGGGCCATAAAAATAATTCCACTTCTGAGCAAAATACCGGAGGTAAGAATTTATAACTTTTAGCCATGATGTTATAGTGCCATGCAAGAAATAAACCCTTAATAATCTTTTTATTTCAAACTAAGAAGCATAGTTGTTATCCATGGTCAAGTAGTACCATACAAAAGATTAGAATATTGGGTAGATTCCTAATGAGATTAAAATATTAGGTAGATTCTCAATATGGTTAGAATATTGGGTAGATTCCTAAAGAGATTAGAATATTGGGTAGATTCTCAAAGAGATTAGAATATTGGGTAAATTCCTAATAGGACTAAAATATTGGGTAGAATCCCAATGAGATTAGAATATTGGGTAAATTCCTAACATTATTAAAATATTGGGTAGATTCCCAATGAGATTAGAATATTGGATAGAATCCCAACGAGATTAGAATATTGGATAGATTCCCAATAAGATTAGATTATCAGTAGATTCCCAATGAGATTATAATATTCAGTAGATTCTCAATAAAGTTAGAATATTGGGTAGATCCTAGATAATAGTGAGCCATGGTCGATAGTGTCTGCAAAGGGTAAGTCGCAAAAAAGGAGACCGTACCGAATGCATCTAGTGAGCCACATCCAGAGTGTTGTGCAAAGAGTGAGCCATGACCAAATCGTGTCATGCAAAGAGTGAGCCATGGTCGAATAGTACCATGCACGATGCTGTATAGTGAGCCACGTTCTTATAATAACGTGAAAATATAGGCATTATACTGCCACAAATAGTTTTCAAATCCGATACCTATGTAAGACTAGATCTAGATGACTGAAGCATGGTATCGAAATATTTCACCTTTAGGCACTAATTTCAATTTCCAAAACCCTCTGAACGAGGTTGGATCTTTATAAATTGTCTTTGTGAAGCAATGCTTCTGAATCTCTCAAAATACTACTTTCCTCGAAAGCTCAAGATCAACTTCATGATAGGAACGGAATAAACAAGCCAAGTATTAAGCATGACATGATGCCATTCTTTCCAAAGTCCACCTCATATCAACCATATGAGGTGAACTTTAAGGGGCATACAAATTACGAATATTCGAGAGGAAAGTTCCTTGGCTTATGATTTCGAGACCCATTGTTTGGTTTCCAACGAGAGCTTAAGCATTGAACTCAATATACAAGAGCATGCAGTCCAAGAGCATGAGTCAAAGCATCGACTGAGATCAAGGTTATTGTCCAATTAAGACAAGAAGTTTAACCGAGGGGAGTAGTTACCTGAACCAAAAGCATTTTAGCAAGTATCAATAATCAACAGCTCAGATAGCCCAGGCCGAGACCAACGGTTAGGATAAACGAAAGATATCCAAGAAGCTATAAAAGCATTAGGTCAAGAATCTACGTAAAAATGCACTCAACCAGATGATGACAAGTGTTCAAATCTAAGCTGCACATAGCATGCCAAACATCAATCCAAGAGAAAGCATCTGAACTAATGGTAGAACCTTAAATTTGCTATAAATGGAGGACCACCTAGTATAGTAAAAGAGCTAGCACTAAAAAAAGAATTGAAATATAAAATCATATTGTACTATCCTATATTAGAACCCCTTTTACAAACTCATTAATGGCGGAAATGTTTAGACTCAATGTAATAAGCCTCTCGGTTAGGTAAGAGTGACTAAATAAGGAAAGGACAGTGGACGTAGGGACTTTCAACCCGAACCACTATAAAAGTCTCTGTGTTATTTAGTTTTTGTACTTTACCTTCTCTCCATTGGCTATTGCGACTCTACGGTTCAATATCTCATAACCTAAGCTTGATTGCATTACGTCTCAGTAATCTCTTTGCCAGGTTCAATAATCCAACTAGCTTCTGGAGCTATACTTCGGACCTCAGGATGTTGGTGTAGACAAAATTTTGCACTAACAAGACCAATTCTCTCTTGAATAGTGTTTCACTTCCAATACTTCCACTTAACCCAACTATAGTCATTCGATGGACTCTATGCCACGATTTGACTATAATCAAAGCAGAGCTTTTATATTAAAGATTGATAGTATTCTCAGTTTAAGATAACCGTGTAAATTAGTCACATTGATATTTTTCTATTTGACCTTAGTTATATTAACCAACATAAAACTAACGAGTGAATCATTCCATAATTATCCAATAACCATCAATATGTAACCCCTTAGTACCCTTAGTAGTCATGAGTAATACACTGCCCAATATTTAAAGAGCGTTACATAATCTAGTCTCAACGGATGTATTGACATCCAATCTCGATGCATTTTGATAAGGAATATTTAAAATATTGTGTTTAATATATTGTGATACAATGCTCATGATTACAACTATTTGTAATTACAATCACAAACACACCATTTATGGATTTTCTATTAATTATATTTTAATTGAACATTTAGTTATTTATAACACATTATAACAAATATATAACAGAATGATAACACCTTTATTATGAATGAAAATTGATTATAGATTTAATAATTCATAATAAATTACAGATTTGCCTCTAGGGCGCACCCTTGACTCCATCAATCCCCATTTGCACTTGGGACCAATTATGGAATCTCAGTGCCATCCTTTCGATCAGCTTCTCGAGAGTCGACCATGCTAGGCCCTTAGTGAATGGGTCGGCTATGTTGTCGTTTGTATCTACCTTTTGTATCATGACCAGTTTCTTCTCAACGAATTCACTATTAGGTGGAATTTTCGAAGGATATGTTCTGATTTATGGTGAACACTAGGCTCCTTTAAGATCTTTATCGCTGTATTGTTGTCATAAAATGACGCCATTGGATTCTTCGTGCTGGGAACTGCAACTCCCCGACTTCTATACCCATACTATTCAAGAGTATCACTAAGTAATATTATCAAATAATACAGAGAATGAAGTGATATGGAGCACGCACGTGAATATTCCCTTGGACCAACACCGGTACGTATCTCAAATAATGATGCTACTTACCATATTCGTATTCGGTCTTGGTACAAAGCAATAAACACATGTACCCTTTAGGATGAACAATACACAATCAAAGATAAATAAATATCAATTAGAGAATAGAGAGTCAGAACGTAACAGATAAAATATATTATATATATATACACATACATAACATATAATTCATGAAATAATTCACTGAGATACAAAATGATGGTCACTAGCCTAACACATCACCAAATACATCAACTACTACTAAATACAATGAGGCTACATAATGAGTAGAGAATGTATCATCCTATCTCTCCTTTTAGCCTCCATAAAAGTCCATAACATGCTCCACCATCACTAAATACTTGCACTAGAAGTCTCTCGAACCAACTCGAGTATTACAAAGAACACAGGGATCAGACTATGCCCAATTATAATACTAAATAATATATAGGTAATGATGATAATCAATATAGTATGTAAATATCATATATACCAAAGTATAAAGTGAGATAGCCTATCGAATCATACCATTCAGACCAACATCTTATAAATAATAAGTTAGAATCAATCATAACCCAAATCACAAATAATCAACAAAGGCTATCTCTAAAATATTAAAATTGTAGAGTATGGATATACGGGAACTGACTATACTTTAGACTTTTCCAGTATCTAATATAGCCAACTCATCATGGAAGTGAGACATATATGCCAATCCACTACACATTCATATCCTGAACCATATGGGAGACCGATGGTCCTCTACCGCAGGTCTGCTCCAAGAACCCAGGTCTACTCGCCTATCATAGAGCAACCGTTTATTCCTACCATCTTCAGTAACCTTGATGGACATTGTGACACTATCCACTATTGACTCGTCTACGCGTAGCCTCGGTCATGACCCTACTTTGCCCCTGATGGTAACAAACTGCTGGCCTATGTGACACAAGGGGCTACTAACTACCAATCATGTGATGCACATCGAATATAACAACAACCACGATGTCGTGGATCTAGGGCGCGCCCCACGATCAGGCCACCAGGGTGGATATTGGCCAATTTGGTTCACTACCAAAAAATAAAGGAAGTTGGACACATTATGGATGGTAATATAGTACTCGTACCCTATTACTATGCATATCTCAAATAGTAGGCCAAAATACTACTCCTATAGTCACCACCTAACTATACGATACTCATCACCAAGTATTACATATACACATGAGTATAATCCCCGTTTGAGTGACATTTACTTGCAAATAAAAATCAAACAAATAACATAATAGCGTCCTATAGCACCGCATGTTAGTCAAATAATTATTCAATGCTCATAAACTATACTTAATCCACACTAGATATCTTCATATGACAAGTCCAATGAATAACCGAAAAAGTGTTAACGAAAGTCCCATACCAGATGGTATCACTAAATCGTTTATTCAAATTCCTCATCAAATAGAAATGAAAAATACTCAATCAAATAATTACATAATATATATATATAATCGTGGAAAATAGGCACAAGGACAAACTTTGAAAAAAAATTAGGCTGAAGGAAAACAGGTTTCATTTTTGGGCTGAAGGACAAACTTTGAAAAAGGTTAGGCTAAAGGACAATGCTAATTATAGCTAGCATTTTATCCAATGTAAAACTGAATATAATGCTAGTTATAACTAGCATTTTGTATAGTGTAAAAACTGAATATAATGCTAGTTATAACTAGCATCGTCCTTCAGCCTAATTTTTTTCGAACTTTGTCCTTCAGTCCAAAACTGAAACTTGGTGTCCTTCAGCCTAATTTTTTTTTCAAAGTTTGTCATTCTCCCTAATTCCCTCTATATAATCAAAATATAATTTTAATAATATATATATATATATATATAATTTTAAATCATCATAATAGCTTTTAGAAAGATTATAATATTGTATAGAGTAAACACCATTAATTACCAATTAAATACAAATAAATACATATAAATATAAATAGTAATAATTTTCAGAAACTTAGAAAAGTCCCTGTTTAGTCGACTAAGCATGTATTTCGGTCGACTAAGCTTAGTCGACTGAACCCAATATTTATAGTCATCTAAATTGAAGTTTTGGTCTTGGGAACGAATTTTTACTGATTTAGTCGACTGAATTAATGATTCAATCGACTGAATACCCGATGCTCTAAAAGGAAATTCAAAATTTCATCATGTCGATTCGATTCGATTTCTCATCTTCGTTAGTGTAATTCTATCCTATTCCCACACAACTACACTGCAATCATTCATGATTAATTATATTGATGAAGTACCATTCTCTGGTGAAAAGGAGGGAACACTACACTAACAATGCACATATATTGATCATCTACTTATGATTATTATATCAAATCAAACATAGTTGTGAGTGATGGAAACTCATCTAATTTGATGTTTATTTAACGTCTGGTCCTTCCATACTTCCTCCTTCTTGAGCTCTAGATGAGAATACTTCAAATCAATATGATTGATCACTTGCTTCTTGAGAATGCTTGGTGTAAATTGTTATCAAGATACCTTGATTTAATTTGTATAATTATTGTAATTTAATGCTAATTACTTTCTGAAATTATAATGATGGAGTGTAGGTCGAAAGTTTAAATTTTCTTATGTGAAAAATGGAGGGATATGCTTGTATATATAGAAGCAGGTAGAAGATCTAGAATTTGAAATCTCTAGAGCCAAGCTTTCATGAAAATAAATATATTTTCTTTTCGGTTTGGACTTAAACTATTTGGGCTTAGTTAATTTATAAACAATTCTTATTTTATTTTTATCTTCATGAAAACAACGTTTACATAATAAGACTTTCTTTGTTTACATGAAAGCTTATTGGGTTAGGTTTTTTGTACTAGTGGGCTTTGCTTTCCTATTTAAATTTTCTTTCTTTCTTTCTTTCTTGTTCAAAATCATATCTAAATATAATTAAAATTCTTTTAACACTATAAAACAATTCTTTCTAACTTTTAATTAAACTTTAACTTATTTATATCATATCTCATTGACCACAAAATTCGACAAAATCTTATTTTATCAATTTATTTCAATTTATATTTCATCTCTTTACATTTTAAAATAATTAATAAATTCTTAAACCGGATTCCCTTTTCAAATTAAATTCTTTTCGTTTTAATAAGTTGTTCCTCATCAAATTCACCAAATAATTTATTTAATTTCATACCAAATCCCATTTATTTTATTTTAATTATCATTTCATCATTAATTTCTAGTTTCTTAACAACGGTTGTTACAGACTCCCTCTTAAGAAAATTGCATCCTCGCAATTCCTACTTGAGGAGAATCTATAACTAGCTAGATGTACTCCATCTCTCTACACATTATCTGACAATATATAGGAAAAGAACTACATACCCGACTCATGTGCATCTATAAATAATTTGGGGTACGTCCGTATCATTTACTCCTCTATCTCCCAGGTATAATATGATGGGTTGTCAGACCGCTGCACTTTTACCAATGGGACCTTCTTGCTCCTAAGCCAGCGGACTTTCGAATCAACTATACGAATCGGATGTTGCATATAAGTCAAGTCAGGAGATATTTCAATCTTTGGAATGTCTCAAGGTTCAATAACCGTATCTGTGTCCCTTAAGCATTTCCTCAACTATGACAGTGGAAGACATTGTGAATGCCATAAAAGTTAATAGGCAATGCTACTCTATATGCCATCTACCTAACACGTTCAATAATCGGGTATGGTCCTATATAATGAGGTGCCAATTTTCCTGATTTGCTAAATCTCATTACTCCATTTAATGGAGATATCTTCTCATATACCCAATCTCTAACTGCAAATTCCAATTGTCACCTTCTATGGTTTGCATAGGATTTCTGTCAATCATGGGCCTATTTCATCATTTGTCTAATCCGCTCTATCTTCTCTATTGCATCTCTAGTAGAATCTAGACCTACAACAAATTTTGTCTCTAGTTTCTAATCAACATGCAGGTGATCGACGTGGCCTTCCATATAGAGCCTCAAATAGCGCTAAACTAATGCTAGCTTAAAAGTTATTATTATAAGCAAACTCGACAAGATTGAGATGATCTTCCTGACTTCCACCAAAATCAAGAACATAGGCACGGAGTAAATCTTCAAGTACTTGGTTGACTCGCTCTGTATGCCCAACTATTTGGGGATGATAGGCTGTACTGAAATTCAATTTAATACGCAATGCTTCTTTAAAGCTTCTCCAAAATTGGCAACTGAATAATAGATCATAGTCACATATGATAGAGCTAGGAACTCCATGTAATCTCACTTCTTCTTTCACACATAGTTCACCATAACTTGGCTAAGTATGGTGTGGTGCGAATTGACGTCACGGGAATGAAGTCTGCTGATTTAGTCAACCGATCAACTACTACCCATATGTTGTCTTGACCATTTCTAGACCGTTGTAATCCATCTACAAAGTCCATCGACACTTGGAATTACAAGGGTTAAAACTATTATGACGGGATATCTAAGTGAGTCATTGCTACTAATTCACTCATACCCGATCCCATTTCCATTGGTGTATTTTTGGTGGTCGTAGAAGACCATTGGATATTTGATGTCCCGCTTTAACCATCTGACAAGTCATACGGCCTTTTACATACTTCCTAACATCATGCTTCATCTTTTCCCAGTAGTATAGACGTTTGATGTCCATATACATCATGCTTCCTCCGGGATGAATGGTATAACATAATAGGTGACAATCATCCATCACCTCTTTACGGAGATTATCTAAGTCTTGCATGACTAGTCTAGCTTTCCTCCCCAAGAAACCTTGTGCATCCAAGGAGTAATCAACAAGACCTTCATCTTTCTCACCTATTTCCACTTCTGTATCATAGCAAGAGTAAACAGATCTCACATTTGAGCGTCAATATCTAATTTATTAAAGATGGTTGGGCAAAGAGACTAGCCAACATCACTCTAGAACCAAAATTTGAGTCTTTATCTCAAATATCGTACATGGAAAGAAGTTCTAAATCCTTCCACTCTACTATCATCGTAGAGACCACAACCTGATGCTTCCTACTTAATGCATCCGCAACACGATTCCCCTTACCTAGGGTATATTGGATCTTAAAGTCATATGCTACCAAAAATTCCAGCCACTGTCGTTGTCTCATATTCAAATCTTTCTTTACGAACAGATAGTTCAATGGTTTGTGATCTTTGTATAGCACTAATCGTTCTCCAAGTAGTTAGCGTCGCCATATCTTCAACCCAAACACTATAGCTGCTAACTCCAAGTCGTGCATGGCATATCCCACTTCATTAGGTCTTAACTGCCTTGATGCATATGCCATGACTCTTCCTTTCTGCATAAGTACTGCACCTAAGCCTAAGCTACAAGCATCAGTATAAACTTCCAAATTCTGGTTGCCTTTAGGCACTATCAATATAGGCGCATTTGTAAGACATCTCTTTCAATTTCTTGTAAGCTTCCTCACACTTGTCCATCCATATAAACATTACTCCTTTCCTAGTGAGATTAGTCAGAGGCTATACTATCTTTAAGAAATCCTTGATGAATCGCTGATAGTAATCGGCCAATCCTAGGAAACTTCGTATCTTCGAAATAGTCTCTAGCCTCTTTCAATTCCGTATCGCTTTGACTTTGGCTGGGTCTACTGAGACACCTTCTTCCAAAACAACATGGCAAGAAAATTTACTTGCCTCTGCCAGAAATGGCATTTGGAGAACTTTGCTTTTAGCTTATTCTATCTTAGTGTCTTTAATACTATCCTGAGATGCTTCTTATGCTCCTTCTCAGAATTTGTATATCAAAATGTCATCGATGAATACTAGGACGAACTTATCCAAATATTCCTTGAAGACTCTATTCATTAGGTCGACAAAATAGGCCAGAGCATTTGTCAAACCAAATTGTATCACTGACTATTCATATGAGCTATATTGAGTTTTGAAAGCTGTCAGTGGGATGCTGTCTTCAGCAATTCTAAGATGATGGAATCCAATAACTAAATCTAATTGGGAAAATATCTTAAGCTCCACTCAGCTGATCGAACATATCATCGATCCTAGGGAAGGGATGTTTATTCTTGATGATCAAATCATTAAGCTTCCTATAATCGATGCATAACTTGAGAGAACCATCTGCCTTCTTTACAAATACTGCTGCGACTCCCCAAGATGAACTGCTTGACCTTATGAAGTGCTTTTACTCTAGATCTGTTAGCTGCCTTTTAAGTTCCTCGTTCTCCTTCGCTAAAATTCTAGTCAGAAGTTGACTTAATGGTTGATCTTCGGGAACAAGGTCTATTCGAAACTGTATAGCTCGTTTAGGAGGTAAATCTGTAATTGGCTCAAAGATATCCAGATATTCCTTATCCACTGGAGTCCGAGCGATATCGTTCTTATCTCAAGCTTCCATAGAAAAAAGAGATCCTCCAGTATCATCACCATCGTCTCCAAGTGTTATACTAATTATTTCCTCCAAATCAGGATGGCAATAGGGTCACGATTCTTTCAGGACATAATAGATGTGCTTCGTAACGATCAAGCCAATCCATCCGTAGTATAATTCCAAAACCCAAGTATTCAAAGACATGTAAGCCACAATAGAAAGGATAGCAACCCAAAAACAGTTTAACATCTTTGCATAACAGCTTGAGAGTTGCATATCCCCTAATGGGATTTGCAATCCTCAAGGAGGTAAAAAGATAAACTACATCAAGGTTGAATCTATCCACTAGTTTTTTCGGTACAAATGAATGCAACACACCTGTATCAAATAGAATTCTAATAGGTAAATCTTTAAATAGAACCGTACCTTCAAGAGCTACAAACTTCTTTCCATTGCTCTATGTGGTACTTCCAATTACTTCTAGTGCATTAACCTTCCCAGCTCTATTTGGACAAGCTCTAGCAATATGTCCAACAACTTTACAAATCCTACACACTAGTTGAGGTGGTTCTTTGCATGGCTAGGAGCACTCCCTGGAGAAATTTCTTTTCACTCCACAACTGTAGCATACAACATGACCTCTGAATGTGTTCCTGTCTTCCTTCATATCTCTATTTATCTGCTTCTGCTTAGCGAACCTTGGTTGTTGCTTCCTAAAAGGAAATATATGCTTCTGTCCCATAACTGCTTTGCTATTGGGTTGTTCTTCTTTACTACTGCCTTTTCTTCTTTCTTGAGTCTCAGTGCAGCATCCACAAGTTTCTCAAATGTAGTGTCTAGTTGAAGAAGGAGGGGTTTCCTCATAGTCTTCCTTAAGCCATATGCGAACTTTTAGTTTTTCTTCATAGGTGTGTTAATGAGCTCCATTCCATACTTTGATAAGGCTTTATTCAGCCAAAGACATGGTATGCTGCTTCAAATCAATGAATTTCGAGCCACATCAGCTTTCTCTTCCTCTGGTAGGACTCCTTTCAAATTAATTCTTAAATTCCTACCAGGTCATTTTTGATTCATCAAACTCAGCTACAAGAAGCTCATACCAATCAAGAGCCCTTTCCCGTAGTTGTCCGGAAGCAATTTGGAACTTCTGCTGATCCATAATGCCCACACGTATGAAGATGCGTTTACATGTCTTCAACTAAGTCTATACTCCAATCACTCGCTCTGTGCCCTTGAAGGGTTTACCTCCATGTTTAGCGTAGTCGCCACACAGCTTCGCAAAATCAAATCGGGGAGTGGGCGAACTCGGTGTGGTGGAAGAACTCGACTGTAGGAAGCTCCTCATCAATTCCATAAGCTTCTCGGTGGTCATATAGACTCCTCCAGATCCACTGGACCGACTTGGATCTTCTCGACCGACACGAGGACCGGCCATGTCTCATCTTTGCACTTGAGTGAGTTTTAGATTATATTTGAAATGATAATAATATATCAAAACACACAAATAACAAGTATGTACCCTGATGACTACACCCTGTAATCATCATATACACCTAGGTAATATTCAGTTTATCTACCCATTACCCCAAGGGACTGGTCTCCTAAGTCCATCTAGGCCACTGACTCGTGTCTCTTTATGATTTGTATTGTTCAAACCTGCTTTGATACCATTCTATAACGATGTCTTTTGCTGGTATGGGATCCGCTATGGCCACCGTCGGTATCTCAGTCACTGGTTTTACAACAGCTTCTCGATTATCGCACACATCAACCAACCCATAAATGCGACATGTATGGGTAAGAGTCAATGCTTCACCACTGATCACAAGGCGAGAACCTCCCATCACGCGCATACATCAACCAGCTCCAATACCATTATATAACACCCTCACTTCTATACCCATACTATTTAAGAGTATCACTAAGTAATACTATCGAATAATACGGAGAATGAAGAGATACGAGGCACACATGTAAATATTCCCTTGGACCAACAACGGTATGTATCTCAAATAATGATGTTACTTACCATATTCGTACTAGGTCTCGGTACAAAGAAATAAACATGTGTGCCTCGAGGATGAACAATACACAATCACAGATAAATAAATATTAATTAGAGAACACATAGTCAGAACATAGCAAATAAAATATAATATATATATATATATATATAACATAAAATACAGTACATAGTTCACTGGGCTACAAAATGATGGTCACTAGCCCAATACATAATACATCAACTACTGCTAAATACAACGAGGCTACAAAATGATTAGGGAATGTATCATCCTATCTCTCCTATTATCTTCTATAGAAGTCAATAACATGCTCCATCATCACTGAGTACCTACACTAGAAGTCTCTTGGAATGACTAGAGTATTATAAAGAACACACGGGTCAGACTATGCCTAATTATAATACCAAATAATATAGTGGTAATGATGATAATTAATATAGTATATAAATATCATATATAATAAAGTATAAAGTGAGATAGCCTATCGAATCATACCATTTAGACCAACATTATATAAATAACAAGTCTGAATCAAACATAATCCAAATCACAAATAATAGTAGAGGCTATCTCTAAAATGTCAAAAGAGTGAAGTATGGATATACAGGGACTGGCTATATTTTAGACTCATCCAATCTCTAATATAGCCAACTCATCATAAAAACGATACAATATGCCAATGCACTACACACTCATACCCCGAATCAGATGGGAGAATGATGGCCGCCTACCGCAACCCTGTTCTAGAAACCCAGGTTTACTTGCCTACCATAGAGTAACCGTCTATTCCTACAGTCTTCAGTTACCTCGATGGACATCTTGACCTTATCCACCATTGACTCGTCTACGCGTAGCCTCAATCACGACCCTGCTTTACCCCTAATGGTAACAGACTGTTGCTCTATGTGACATAAGAGGCTATCAGCTACCAATCCTGTGATGCATATCGAATATAATAACAACTATGGTGTCGCAGATCTGGGGTGCAATTCCACGATCAAGCTGCCATGGTGGATACTGGCCAATCTGGTTCACTATTGAAAAATGAAGGAAGCTAGATGCAGTATGGATGGTCATATAGTACTCGTACCTTTTTACTACGAATATCTCCAATAATTGGCCGAAACATAGCTCTCATAGTCACCACCTGACAGTACAATACTCCCCACCGAGTATTACATATACACATGAGTGGAATCCACGTTTGAGTGACATTTACTTGCAAAGAATAAACAAATAAATGACATAATAGCGTCCCATACCACTGCATGTTATTCAAATTAATCTCTATATAACACTCAATCCACATTAATCTCTATATAACAAGTCCAATTAATAATCGAAAATGTATTACCGAAAGTCCCATATCACACTGTATTACAAAACCATTTATTCAAATTCCTCATCAAATAGAAATGAGAAATTCTCAATCAAATAATTACAAAATATATATAATCAAAATATAATTATTAATAATATATATATATATATAATTTTAAATCATCATAGTAGCTTTTAGAAAGATGATAATATTGTATAGAATAAACACCATTAATCAATGATTAAATATAAATCAATATATATAAATAAATATAAATATAAATATAAATATAAATAATAATCATTTTCAGAAACTCAGAAAAGTCCTTGTTTAGTCAACTAAGCATGTATTTCAGTCGACCGAGCCTTGTCGAATGAACCTAATATATACAGTCATCTAAATTTAAGTTTTTGGTCTCAGGAATGAATGTTTATTGATTCAGTCGACTGAATACTTGATGTTCTGAAATGAAATTCATATCTTCATCGTGTCGATTCGACTTCCCTTCTTCGTTAATGTTATTCTCTTTTATTTCCACACACTTCAACTACACATTCATGATTAATCATATTAATGAAGTACCATCGATAGGCGAAGAGGAGGGAACACTACACTATTTATACATGCATATACATACACACACACACAAACACACACACACACACACACACACACACACAGATATATATATATAGAAGGATATGCTTGTATATATAGAAAGAGGTGAAAGCTCTAGAATTTGAAATCTCTAGAACCAAGCCTTCATGAAAATAAGTATATTTAATTTTGGGTTTGGACTTAAACTATTTGGGCTTAGTTAACTTATAAACAATTCTTATTTTATTTTTATCTTCATGAAAATAATGTTTACATAATAAGGCTTTCTTTATTTACATGAAAGCTTACCGGGTTGGGTTCTGTGTACTAGTGGGCTTTGCCTTCTTATTTAAATTTTATTTATTTCTTTCTTTCTTATTTAAAATCATATCAAAATATGATTTAAATTCTTTTAACACTATAATAAATTCTTTCTAACTTTTAATTAAACTTCAACTTATTTATTTCAAATCTTATTGACCACAAAATTATATTTTAATCAATTTATTTTATATTATATTTCATCTCTTTACATTTTAAAATAGTCAATAAATTATTAAATTGCATTCCCTTTTCAAATTTAATTCTTTTCATTTCAATAAGCTATTCCTCATCAAATTCCCTAAATAATTCCTTTGATTTCATACCAAATCTCATTTATTTTATTTTAATTATCATTTAATCATTAATTTCTAGTTTTTGACAATGAGTTGTTACAGGAACCACTCATACCTCACTTAAAAATTTCCGCATCTAGACTGCTTCTTTAGCTGCTTCATTGGGGGAAATGTATTAGGCCTCCATCGTGGAATCAGCTATTGTTTCCTGTTTGGTACTTTTCCAACTGACAGTCCTACCGTTTATAGTGAAGACGTAGCTCAACACTGACTTACTATCATCGATATCACTCTAAAAGTTGGAGTAAGTATACCCCTTCATAAGGAGGTCTTTATTTTCGTATATTAAGAATAAATCTCGAGTATTTCTTAATTACTTTAGCATACATTTTACAGCTGCCCAATGCTTTTCTCCCAGATTAGACTAGTATAGGCCCACGCATCCTAGTGCGTATGCCCCATCCGGTCTAGTACATTGCATATCATACATTGTAGAACTAATTGTCGAAGAATATGGTATCCTCTTCATGCGCCCTTTCCCCCCATTAGTCTGAGGAGCATCCTTGGTAGAAAGAATGATTCAATATTGTATTGGAACATTTTCACGCTTGGAATTCTCCATGTAGAACATCTTCAGTATGGTAGTACAGGGATTGGGACAATCCCAATGGCCTCTTAAATCTACCACTATAGATCGTTATACCTAGTACATAGGCTGCTTCACCTTAAATCCTTCATAGAGAAGTTCTTGGAAAGCTACTTATTATAATAACGAAACATCATTGCCAATCAATAGAAGATCATCAACGTATAACACTAAGAATACAACAACATTTCCTTGTTCCTTTGGTACATGCATGCTTCCTCCGTGTTCTGATAAAAACAAAACTGTTTGATTAATTTATCAGCACACTTATTCTAACTCCTTGAAGCTTGTTTAAGTCCATAAATGGATTTTAACAACTTGCAAGCCTTGCCCACACTCCCATTGACCTCGAAACCCTCGGGCTAGGACATATAGACGGTCTCTTCCAAATCACCATTTAGAAATGTCATCTTTATATCCATTTTCCATATTTCGTAGTCATAAAATGTAGAAATTGCTATCATTATCCCAATGGACTTAAGCATTGCTGTAGAGGAAAAGGTTTCATCATAATCAACTCCTTGAATTTGACGAAATCCTTTTGCAACTAGCCTTGCTTTGTAAGTCTCCACTTGTCCATCTACATTTAGCTTTTTCTTAAAAGTCCATTTGTAGCCGATGGGTATTATTCTTTCAGGTATATCAGCCAAGGCCATACTTTGTTTTCATATATGGAATCCATTTCGGACTTCATAGCTCTAAGAGAAAGTGCAGATTCTTTACTCTATAGCGCTTGTTGGAATGATAGAGGAGTGTCATTATCTAAGACGCGGTCCTCTTTCTCGTCATCTATGAGAAAACCATAGTATCTCTCTAGTGCTTAAGATTCCCTACTAGACCTTCTAATAGGTTGCGTGTTTTCATATATGGGTGAATTTGGTTTTCCCACTGGTTCGGTCTCCGAATTAGACTCTTAGATCTCATCCAATTCCATAACTTCAATGTTAATTTTTTTTGATATAAATTCCTTTTCCAAAAGATAGCATGTTGAAAAATGTTAACCTTTCGTTCCTTAGTGTTGTAGAAAATATATCCCATGGAGTTCTTGGGACATCCAATGAGTTTACAGAAGACTGATTATACCTCAAGTTTATTGGGACTAATGTTCTTAACGTAAGTTGGACGACCCCATTACTTCAAATGTTTGAGATTGTGTTTCATCCTATGCCACAGATATGACGTCTTAGGCATATATTTTGTGGGTATTAAATTCAACATATGCACTATGGTTTCTAGTGCATATCCCCAATAGGACATAGGAAACTTAGCTTTACTCATCATGGAACGAACCATATCTAATAGGGTTAGGTTTCTTTGCTCTGAAACTTCATTGTGCTGTGGAGTATACGGCGGAGTAACCTGAGAGACAATCCCATTATCTTTTAAGTATTATTGGAGCTCTTGTGCAATGTACTTACCTCCTTGATTGGACTGAAGTATTTTAATCTTATAGATTGTTTGATTTTCAACCTCGTTCTTATATTCAACAAATTTTTCACATACATCGGATTTGTTCTTCATAAGATACACATATCCTAGTCATAAGAAATCATTTATGAAGGTTACAAACTAAGAACTATTGTCCTTAGTGATTATAGGCATTGGGCCATATACATCATTATGTACAAGACCCAACAATTCATTAACTCTTTTATTGTTCCCACTAAAGGGGTGCTTGGTCATTTTTCCTTTGAGACATAACTCGCATGCATTAAATGATTTAGAATTAAATAACGATAGAAAATCTTGAGTTTTCAATTTGTGTAGTCATTTCCCGCTTATATGACCTAGCCTATAATGCCAAAGATAGTTTTTATTCACTTCAAAATTAGAAGAATTGCCACAAACACAATTAGTATTAATCAAATAATTTCCATTTTTTGAAATACTATCATAGACATTATTACCATTCAGCATAATGTACATAACATTACTAGCATGCTGAAATATATAACCAATCTCAAACAATCTAGACACATAAATAATGCCATAAATAAATGCTTTCATATAATAGAAATTATATAATATTAAAACTGATCCATTTGGCAAAGATAAATGATAATCTCCAATCGTTGTTGCATCTACCACAAATCCATTAGCAACTTGAACTTTTATTTATCCCTTCGCCACATAACATCTATTCCTAAATCTCGATAACGAATTATAGATATGAGTTACAGATCCAGTATCCAAAACCCAAGATAATTTATTGATTGTAAAACAATTTTGAATCATACATATACCTTATGGAGCAGTAGAATTTTTCCGCTTCTTCTCTTTGACAATCTTCAAGTACTTCAGATAGTTTCATTTCCAATGCCCTTTTTGTGACAATGATGACACTCACCTTTGTCAATGGCAGCCGTTTTCTTACTTTTCTTGTTAATCCTCTTCTGATTCTTTGAACCTTCCGAGGATGACACGTTCCCTTTAACAAGTACGACTCCTTGATCCTTGGATAAAGACTCGACCAACTTCAACATATTAATGAGCTCCATGAGGCCTACGTTTAACTGATTCATATTATAGTTTAATATGAATGGCTCATATTAGGGAGTAAGAGAACCAAGAATCAAGTCTATCTACATTTCGTTGCTTATCACTATGTCTAATTGTGCAAGTCTATCAATATAGTCTTTCATCATTAGAACATAATGGTCCACTTTCGGTCCCTTGGTCATTTTGGTATTGAATAGTTTATTTGAAAGTTCGTACCTTGCGGAATGGGACTGTTAACCAAAAAGTTCTTTAAGACTATTAAATATTTCATGGACAAACATGTTTTTGTGCTCCATTTGCAATGGCTCTTCTAACAAACATAGAATGAAAACTTAGGTGATCTCTAGGTTCGAAAACCATTTCTTATAAGAAAGCTTAAGTTCGGGGTATGCATCATAAGCGGGTTGTTCTTTTGGAGGTGCATTTATCGACAACCAAAGACGTTCATAAGTCAACGCTATCCTAATCGCTCTTAATTAGTCAATGTAGTTAGGTCCGATGGGTTTGTTATTTTCTAAAACAACTTGGTTGTAGACCGTATAAATTTTAACTTAGTAAATTAGGACATTATCATAGTAGATGTTCTTAGAACATTAGATAGGTTAAACATTACATTTCATTTTACTAGTAAGCTCCCATTAGTCTTTTAGGTTTCTCCAAGCCTTAAGTGAAAACATATAAGTCTTTCAAATTCACTAGTGTGCTAGGACTCATTTGCCTTAGGATTCTGACCTTGAGGATGATCAATAAATCATACTCCCACAAATGATGGATAACACATTATCAGTTGTATCATATAAAACTCCTAAACCATGGTTCTTTGTCCTAACCTCATTTCAACCTTGAGGAATATCAATAAATCGAAAGAGATTATTCATTCACACCTACCATTTCGCGACAGCCTAAGTATAAATGTGCATATCTTGAGTAATATCAACAAATACAAACATATATCTTAACTCATCTGTTTAATATATTAATAGTATTACACATAATATCCTCAGCTTGAGGAATATCAACAGCCAAGGAGTATGCAAGTAATTCATTAATATATAAATGGTAGATGACAACTTTATACTGAAGATTAATAATCTTTAATATATTTAATTATGTGACATCGAATTATGAATAGTGTATTTTTTTTGAAATAACCTTGTGATTTAAGTGTCGAACACATCTGAAATCACGATATACATACTATACGTATGTATTTATTCCTTAAATCTAATTAGGGTTTCTTACCGATCCACTTTTAATTGTACATTTATATTATATAAGTTTTATTATTATATAACTTTTATATTTTAACTTACTTATATAATAGTTTTATGTATCACATTACATTAATTAAATCTTATTTAATTAACATTTTAATTAATTTTGCATTATTCAATTACAACACTTATATTGATGTGTACTATAACCTTTATAGTTATATACATATATCTTTATATATGTGTATTCTAATTTATTAATTAATTTATTTAATTAACAATTTTAATTAAATTTTGTTAATTTTTAAAAATTATTTTACATACATACATGTATACTTATATTGTCTTAAACATTTCAAGACGATATAACATATAAAACTATATATTATACATGCATATGCATATATTATTTAATTAAATAAATTAATTAATATAATTCTTTTATTTATCTTGTTAATATAATTCAATTTCGAAATTAACTTACATTTACTCTCAAAATTTTTGAGAATTTTCATTATATTATAAGTTTTATAATATATATATATATATATTATATAAATTTTTTATAATATATATTATATATATACAATTTTAATTTTAAATTTTAAATCTATATTTTAATTTTCAAACAATTTTGAAAATTAGTCCAATGCCCAATTTTAAATTGAGCCTTTTCTGTTAGGAGAAACTTTTGAGCTCACTTCACTTTTTAGGTCAGGCAGAAAGCTAGGGAGGGCATGGTACTTAATTACTCAAACCTATGCCTAGACACTACCTTTCCAGAAATCCTACTAAATTTATAAGCTTAATTGGTTAGCTTTAACATGACTAATTTAGATCACATAGACTATTGAGCTCTGATACCATTTTTAGTTTCGGGCTAATTGGAAGTGGGTTAATTTGGTAAATTTCAAAAAAATTCCATTCAGGTCTTTATTGGGTCTATGTAGTCTAAATTGTTGGGGTGTCTCGCATTGTGTGTGGGTATTGGGTGCATATTGGAAAAGAAGAATAGTTCCACATTGTGAAAAATAATGGAGGTGGAGTGGTATATATATGAGTTTGGTCGCATGTAACAACAAGGGATTCCTTTTGTTAAAAGGTGTTGACCAAACTCATATGTTGCCCCCACCGAGGGATGTGCGGACCGGATTTCAACATGGTATTAGAGCCGATGGTAACGCCTGAGACAATGGACAATGCGTAAGAGATTTGTAAATCGTGGTGGCTAGCAGTGTAAGGCTTAAGTAGACGAGATGGAGCTAGATCATGGTACGTTGGATCTGGTAGAATGGCACGGGAGCAGAGTCTCGATATGGTGCAGGCATCGTGTTGGCATAGTGGAAGATGCATGGATGGATGCGAGCCAAGGTGGAGATCTGTTGGGGTGTCTCGCATTGCGTGTGGGTAATAGGCGCACATTGGAAAAAGAATAGTCCCACATCGTGAAAAATAATGGAGGTGGTGTGGTATAGATATGAGTTTGGTCCCATGTAACAACAAAGGATTCCTTTTGTTAAAAGGTGTCGACAAAACTCATATGTTGCCCCCACGTAGGGATGTGTGAACCGGATTTCAACATGGTATCGGAGCCAATGGTAATGCCTGAGACAATAGACAATGCGCAAGAGATCTATAAATTATGGTGGCTAGCAGTGTAAGACTTAAGTAGTCAGACTTAAGGTGGAACTAGATCAAGGTACGTTGGATCTGGTAGAATGACACGGGAGTAAAGTCTCGATATGGTGCAGGCATCGTATTGGCGTATTGGAAGATGCGTTTATAGATGCGAGCCAAGGTAGAGATCTATTGGGGTGTCTCGCATTGTCTGTAGGTAATGGGCACATATTGGAAAAGAAGAATAGTCCCACATCGTGAAAAATAATGGAGGTGGAGTGGTATATATAAGAGTTTAGTCGCATGTAACAACAAGGGATTCCTTTTGTTAAAAGGTGTTGACCAAACTTATATGTTGCCCCCACAATTTACAGATCTCTTCCGCATTGTCCATTGTCCCATGTGTTACCATCGGCTCCGATGACATGTTGAAATCCAGTCCGCACATCCCTACGTGGGTGTAACTTATGAGTTTGGCCAACACTTTTTAACTAAAGGAATCCCTTGTTGTTACATGCAACTAAACTCATATATATCACTCCACCTCCATTATTTTTCACGATGTGGGACTATTCTTTTCTCCAATATGCGCCCATTACCGACACAAAATACGAGACACCCCAACAGATCTTCACCTTGGCTCGCATCCATGCATGCATCTTCCATTACACCAACACGATGCATGCACCATATCGAGACTCTTCTCCCGTGCCATTCTACCAGATCCAACTTACTATGATCTAGCTCCACCTTATATCTAAATACTTAAGCCTTACACTGCTAGCCACCATGATTTACAGATCTCTTGTGCATTGTCCATTGTCTCAAGCGTTACCATCGGCTCTGATACCATGTTGAAATTCGTTCCACACATCCCTCCGTGGGGGAAACATATGAGTTTGGTCGACACTTTTTAACAAAAGGAATCCCTTGTTGTTACATGCGACCAAACTCATATATATACCACTCCACCTCCATTATTTTTTAACGATATGGAACAATTCTTCTTTTCCAATATGCGCCCATTACCCACACACAATGCGAGACACCCCAATAGATAAAAGTAGTCCCACATCATGAAAAATAATGGAGGTGGTGTTGTATATGTATGAGTTTGGTCGCATGTAACAACAAGGGATTCCTTTTGTTAAAAGGTGTCGACCAAACTCATATGTTTCCCCTACGTAGGGATGTGCGGTTCAGATTTCAACATGGTATCAGAGCCAATAGTAATGCCTGAGACAATAGACAATGCGCAAGATATCTGTAAATTGTGGTGGCTAGCAGTGTAAGCCTTAAGTAGTCAGACTTAAGATGGAGCTAGATCATGGTACGTTGGATCTGGTAGAATAACACGGGAGCAGAGTCTCGATATGGTGCAAGCATCGTATTGGCGTATTGGAAGACGCATAAATGGATGCGAGCCAAGGTGGAGATCTGTTGGGGTGTCTCGCATTGGGTGTGGGTAATGGGCGCATATTGGAAAAGAAGAATAATCCCACATCGTGAAAAATAATGAAGGTGGAGTGGTATATATATGAGTTTGGTCGCATCCAACAGCAAGAGATTCCTTTTGTTAAAAGGTGTTGACCAAACTCATATATTGCCCCCACGGAGGGATGTGCGGACCGGATTTCAACATGGTATCAAAGCCGATGGTAACGCCTGAGACAATGGACAATGCGCATGAGATCTGTAAATCGTGGTGGCTAGCAGTGTAAGGCTTAAGTAGTCAGACTTAAGGTGGAGCTAGATCATGGTACATTAGATCTGGTAGAATGGCATGGGAGCAGAGTCTCGATATGGTGCATGCATTGTGTTGGTGTAATGGAAGACGCATGCATGGATGCAAGACAAGGTGGAGATGTGTTAGGGTGTCACGCATTATGTGTGGGTAATGGACGCATATTGGAAAAAAGAATAGTCCTACATCATGAAAAATAATGGAGGTGGGGTGGTATATATATGAGTTTGGTTGCATGTAACCACAAGGGATTCCTTTTGTTAAAAAGTGTTGGCTAAACTCATATGTTACCCCCACGTAGGGATGTGACGAGATTTCAACATAAATTCATTTAGAAATTTTATAATTTTTTTTGAATAGAATATTCATTTTATTACAATTGTCTAAAACTAGCTTAATTTAATTTTAAATTATTTATATATAATGATAAGCGCATCAAATGCACCCATGTATAAAAGTGCAAGTGCAACATATGAGAAGTGTACATAGTTAATGTGAACGTTATTTAGGTGTTTGGATTTACACCACAATAAACATATTTACCTTTTATATATGCCTTTGTCATCCAAAACATGAATGTTTTTTCATTAAATAAATAAATGTATTTATATGTGTGTGTATATACATATATAGTATAATTATTTATATTAAAATAGAATTTATTTATATTATATGTAATAAAACAATGAATACAATATCTAATTAAAGTAGTTCAAAAGTTCACTACTCTATTTTACATAAAACCCCTTTTGAAACTTTGAGTTGAATATACATATACAAACGCAAAATTATATATATATATATATATATTTGTATACACACAAACCAAAGAAAATTTTGAAATAAAATAAAATAATGTTATATCCAAATAGTTTGTGAATTAGAATGTTTGCCTTTTAATCAAAAATATAGTTCTAGTTTATATATAACTGTAAAACAAGAAATAAATCTCTAAATTATCTTCCCCATTTTGTTTTAATTAGCAAAAAATTGTTTTAGAATAATTTAAACATAAGACAATTAAGTCATCATATTATGTAGTCAACTATAATTAATTAATGAAATTATTTTGAAGTTTTTTTTCACATAGCAATTTATATGTAAACATTCAAATCTAAATCTTGTAATATTAAAACCGACTTCTTAACAAGATTGTTCCAAAATTCATTTTTTTTTAAATTAAACAATAATAAAATTAGACGACATATGCATATACAAATTCGTGATAAGAAGGCCTAAATCTGGGTTAAACATACAAGATAACTAAACATAAAGAATAGAGGTGAATAAAATTATTATTGTTCATAACAAACAAATAACAGAGAGTATAACATTGATTTTCAATTAAATCGACATGATAAGAGTATATTGTTGATTCAAAAAGGAGGAATTATCATAATCCAAATTTACACATATTAGCAGAAGGGAGAGATAGAGAAATAGACGGATGCGAACAAAATCAAAAGATATATATAAGAAAAATATAGAATTACCTTAGGATGAAGCTAGGAGGAACACTATGGATGATAGAATAAATCTTAGATCAAATGGATAAATCTCCAGATCTGCTTCAACTAAGAGATAACCACCTATTTCTATTTAATTTTGCTTGATTGAATTTTGGAAATTTGGAGCTATAGCCACCATAGAAATTCGGCATGAGATGTTTCTATAGAGATGGAAAAAATGACATAATAATATCTTATTTAAATTTAGTTTAAATTTCATATCGTATATGCGCATTTATAACTTTTATGTATGCACATTATTCTTCTAAAACTTTCTTTTTTTCATTTATCATTTTTCGATTTCTTTAAAATTAGGTTCAAAGAAAGAAGGTCATTTTCGAGGAGACCAAAAAGGTAGCTCTGCTTCTCTTCCCCAAATTGTTAAAAAACAAAAGTTATCTTTTTTCTCTTTTTTTGCCTTTGCTGATCTCCATAATTAAATCGTACCTTAGATCTTTGCCAAGGTTTCAGAAAAAAAGGAAATAGAATCTTTAATACTAATAGAAATCAAATAAGAAATATTTTAACAACTAATATTTCAGAAATACTAATTTATTTAAAGCTTATATCGATATGTGCATTTATAACTTTTATAAATGCACTTCACTAAATACTAAAGATGTCCGATAAATAAAATAAAATTTTATAATTAATATTTCATAAATATTAATTAATTTTCAACAATTACAATTATTAAATCGTGTGGTATATTTAGAATATTCACCATTTCGGTTATGTGACTCAAAGGTGTAAATTCAGCGATTAATAATAAACAATTCAAATATCAACGTTCATACGTCACCTTAGCTAGTAGTGCGATATTTTGGCTGAATTTATCGTCTATACATTTTTTGGTAAAATCCAAGTTTACTTAAAAAACTATTTCCATAGTAGATAGATTATTCTTCTCAAATGTTTACTAAAATAGTTTTTTAAATAATATTCAATCTTTAAATATTATAAAGGCTGAAAAGCATATTTTTTGTCGTAGCCTTGTGATTGATAGGTTAGCATAGGATAAAGAATTTTTCAACTTGAAACTCATTTGGTCATAACTTTTGAACTGTAAGTCCAAATTTGATGATCTTTTTCTTGCTGCAAAACTAAAACTATTATCTGCAACTTTCATGTTTAGAGTTTTGCAAAATTTCAAAGTTTAAATAATGGAAAACCTAAATGATATTGTTTGATCTTGTGATGCATTGTTATGTAGATATGAATTTTGAAGTATAGAGGTAGGGCGTGACAGCTTATTGTAAGCATTACCAATTATTAACGATTATTTACACCATTTCTTTTCATTAAAACCATATCACTTTGGACTTGTGGAATTTGGAAATGGTTAAAATTCCAATATCGTCCATATTCAACTCTATAGTCAAACACAAAGTCCTTAGTTCAATTATAACAATTATTATTAACTGAACAACTCTGGCTAAAGATTTTGACTTTGAGTTGACTTCAGTTGACTATGATACTAACCTCATGTAACCGAGGAGATCAATCCTCACTTGAATAATGTTTCACTTCCAGTATTTCCACTAGACCCAACTATACTCATTTGATGGACTCTGTGCCATGATTTGACGATAATCAAAGCAGAGCTTTCATATTAAAGAAAGACAGTATTCTCAAGTCAAGAGAACTGTATAAATTAGCCACATAGTTAATTTCTATTTGACCTTGATTTTATTAACTAACAAAAAACTATCGAGTAATTCATTCTATAATTATCCAAATACTATCAGTACATAATTCCTTGGTGCCCTTGGCAGGCAGGTATAATACACTGCCCAACACTTGAAGTGCATTAGATACTTTAGTCTCAATGGATGCATTGGTATCTAGTCTCGATGCATCTTGACTAAGAATATTTAAAATGATGTATTTAATATATTGTAATGCAATGCTCATAATTACAACTCTTTGTAGTTACTACCACAAACACACTATTTATGGATTTTCATTTAAATATATTTTAGTTGACCATTTAATTATTTATAACATATTATAACAAATAAATAACAGAAAGAAAACACCTCTATGAAGAACGAGAATTGATTACAGAGTTAATAATTCATAATAAATCATAGAATTACCCTTAGGGCATATCCCTAACTTTATTAATTACTATTTTGCAATGTTTTATACACACACAGACACACACATATATATTTATACTATTATAAATAACATAAAACTATATATATATATATTAGACATCACATATGTATATGGAGGGGCTAATATGTCCATTGTAGTGTAAATCCCAACACTTATATACAGATATGTTAAATCGTGTACACTGTATATGTAGCACATATACGTACACACAGTGTATATGGTACACATGTTCATGTTATATAATACAAATATAAATAAAATAAAATTTTATTTACAAATAAAATAAAATAATGATTTTATTTAAAATTAATTTAGATTAGATCTAAATAAATTTTGACTTCATAGACCCGACAATTTGTTTTGAACTTTAATCATTTATCCCGCTGCATCCTGGCACAAATCCTCCATACTACCATAAGATATTTTCTCCCACAACTTACAAGTCTACGATGCCTCCTTACTGTAGTTACTTCTTGTAATTGGTTTATTCACCGATGAGCAAAATGCTTTTCTTCATGGAGATTTATGTGAAGTCGTCTATATAGAACCTCTACCTGGACTTCATCAATAGGGGGAGAATCTTGTATGTCGACTCAATAAATCTCTTTATGGTCTCAAACAAGCATCACAAAATTGATTTTTGTAACGACCCGTAATTTTCGATAATTAAAATGTGTTAATCTAATAAACTTTTGTAATTTTAATGTTGGAAGAAATAAAAATTTGTGATTTAATAACAAGAATATAACTGAAATAAAATGTAATAGTATTAATTTAAGATAACTGATAACTGCTTTAAATGTAATTCCAATTAATTAAAAGGATTAAATAGTTATAATTGATATAGATTGTAAATAAATTATACTAAAGTATGTATTAATTGATAATTGGATTAAAAGAGCAATTGATAATTTAAATGTTGATTAATTAATAAAATAATGTGTAATAAATGGTGATTAGATAAAATTTGTCTAGTATAAGTTGTTATAATAATTGGTGGTAAATAATAAACTTACAAATGTGATTAAATATAGAAATGGTGACAATTGTTATTTGTTACCAATTCATTTAATCAATTTCAATTGAATGTCATTAAATGTTACATTAATGTGAGTTGAGACAATAACTGTAAATTGTGAATGTAATAAAAGGAACAGAAATGTTAATTTTATTCATAAGCTAACAATTGATTGAATAAAAAGAATTGAAATCAAGTTTGATCAAATTATTGGAACTTAAACTATAATAATTGGATTCATTGCAATTAAATATTACGTTAATGTAAATTAAGGTAATAATTGAAGAATATTAATGTAATATGCTATAAACCAATGTTGAATATATACATAGAGTAATGAAGGATTGAATAAGAAGATTGAAATTGATTAAATCAATTTATTGGAATTAGAATATAATTAATTGGAATTAAATGTAATTAAATATTGTGGGTAATATAAGAAAAGGCGTCAATTGTAGAAACTGAGGATAATAAGATGGAAACCTAAGTTAATAATTTCATAAGGTATTGGTTGATTTAATAGTAGGAGTATAGATCAAAATAAAAGAATAAAAATGAATAAGTTTAGTAAAAGAGTAAACATATGTTTATTTATTTGAAATGTTTAGTAGCTGAAAGATTGATTGTAGATATGAGAAACTATTATTTAGTAAGAAATGTGTAATTACCGTTTGTATCCAATAGTGTATAAATATGTTTAAATTACTATTAGATAGGAAAAATTGTTCTACTTCTCATTACATTAATTTAATCCATTTTGGAACTTAATCAACTAAAATTAATGTAATTGAAAATTTTCAATTAATAAGAGATAGAATACTAATTGTAAATTAATAGGTGTAATTAAAAGCAGCTTATGTCTTGTGAAAATATAAGGAAAGTTTGATTTAATGAAAAGAACATTTACATCAAATAAAATGAATGTTTCATTTGTGAATGTAGGTTTAATTTCATTAAAATAAAGAATAGAATGATTGGTTTTAAAGGAAGAAATATATGTTTATTTGAACTGTGTTTTAGCTTACAGATTGATTTTAAGAATAGGAAAATAATCTATTTCAGTAAGTTATTTATTACCTTTGTGTATAAACAACAAATTTATATACGTTTTAAATAAACAATTGTTCTATTTTTCATCCATTTTAGTTGTCTGTTTTAAAATTTAACTTTGTAAGTAATTGCAATTAATGTAATCAAATGTTTCAATTAAAAGGAAAGAAAACGTTGATTGCAATTAATAGATTTAATAAAAGAAACGCACGTTTTGTGTTAAACAAAGGGTGTTTTAATGGAAATAAAGGATCATTTTGGGAAAACCAAATTAAACGTTTTCATTTTTAAGGTAAGTATAAAAAATTTATTATGCGTAGATAAAAACCTAAATGCGTACAAATTTGAATATTATTTGAGTTAATGAAATTAATTTGGTTACGTTTCAAAAAAATTGAATTTCAAAAGGCTGTGCGACGTACATGGTCCCTTCATTTCTTTTATTATTAATTGTTGCATGAACGTTTTAAAATAGTTACCTTATTATTAATACTTGATCCGTTCATTTCTCCTTCTATTTAATACCCAAGCCTAGACTTTTAGGTTGTATTTAATTCTTGACACCTCATTTTCACGTATACAAAGTTTTACTTTCGTTTGCAAACTTTTCCATTGCTACGTAGATTTCCTTATGCATTATTAACGCTTGAAGCTTTCAAAATAAATGCGACATTTATTTTCGTCCCTCCACCTTCATTTTCTAATTATAAATAACCTACAACTTATTTCTACATTTGCGTTTCGTTTCTCTTGACACCTCATATTTAAAAGCTCTTATTCTTGGAAATCCAAAAGCTTTCTTTTATAAAACATAATTTTTTCATATTTCGTACACTTCCTGTCCTCATCTTAGTTGTTCTTCAATCTTTTCCTGAAGCCTCATCTTTAGAAAAATGTAAGTATTAAAATTTGTTTATTTATTTATTTTATTTTATTATTAACACGTACTAATTTTTATTTTAATAATATTTCTTATAACATGAGTATCTTTTGCATATAAACTTTGATGCACACACGATTTCTTCTATTGGATTCATATTTAAATTCCGGACAACAAGAAATTGATTTAGTTGAATTTGGAGGTTGTTGAGTTTTTGTGCTGCTGTTTGGATTTTTATGGGCTAAAATCAAAGGTGAGTGTTTTAACCCACTCACAATTACTAAACTATCTTATGTTCGTTAAATTAAATTTATGATGTGATTAGAATCAATTAATTGATGTTTGATATGTTTAAATTATTATTCTGGTTAAATTTGACTTTTATTGCATTTAATCATCATTTAATTTAATATTGAATTTAAATTATCAATTTAATACCTGTTATTGATGATAAGTTATCTATTGATGTTTGTTAATTGATTTGGATGATGATTGCGATGGATGTTTAATTGTTGACATTAGATGACTAGATGTTGTATTTTATATTGTTATAACATTGCAAGTTCCCTATGGGTTGAAATGATACATACCCGAAAGATCTATAGATTAGGGAAAAATCGTTATGGGTTGAAATGATAGACTCGAGTGATTTTATGGATTTTATTTAATTCAGGATTGCAGTTTGAAATGATATATAACCGTAAAAATTTAAATTGCGGATTGAAATGATAAATATTCATATCACTTGACCCTAGGGTAGAAAATTATATACGGACACCGGATTGGTTAAATTAAATGATTTTAATTCTTTAAATTTTGAATTCAGTTAACTGGCATTTTGAAATAGAGATGTATTTATATAAATTGAATTATTTCGATAATCCAAAACGTTAATGCTGAAAATTGGAATTGATTTAATGAATTGTTCAAAGGATTTAAATTGGAATTTCAAAGTTGAAATGCCAAATTAATGAATTTATTGAAATTAAGTTATTGAAAATGTTTGGATATAACTTTGAAATCTATTTAAATTAATTTAAACTATTTTAATCAATTTAAAACTATTTTTAATTTATTTTAATATATTATAACCTATTTAATCCAATTTAATCTATTTCATCTATTTTTAAACTAATTAAAATTAATTAATTCTATTTTAAATCTATTTAATATACTTTAAATCTATTTTAAATTTATTTAATCTATTTAAAATATACTCAATCAAATTTAAATCTATTTAAACTATTTTACTATTTTAAAACTATTTTTAATCTATTTTAAATTATTTTCAAACTATTAAAACTATTTATGACTATCTAAACTATTTTCTAAAATTTCAGACAGTGTAAAGTTGAAGTATTTATATTTAAATCCTTGATGATGAAACAACCTAAGTTGGAATTTTAATTTGATGCCCTTTTGTGAAATGACATATTTGAGTAAATACGATGATTTTGGAACTAGAATTTAATTAACCTATCTCATCGATAAATTCAAAAGTGAATATGATTTTGGAAGTGAATACGGGTTTTAAAGTGAATATAGTTTTGAAAGTGAATAGGATTTGGAAAAAGATATGATTTGAAGTCGAATATGATATTTTGATATAAATTATGAATTGACTTTTGAAATGTAAAAGAACCATCCGGTGTGAAATAAGCGTTTGGTTGTTAAAGAGACCGAGATCAGATATTGTCATACTCTCTGCTAATACCGAAAACCACTTTAACAACTGTGTACGTGGTGGAGATTCCAAAAATGAAGTAAGATGGTTTGGCGAACGATTTCTTATAAGGTATGACGTGACCCTGACTCCGTGAGTCAGCTTAGATGTGACTAAAACAGGAGCCATGCCGGGCCAAGTGAGGTCATTCCTCCTATCGGACACATTTCTTCGATACCATATATGTTGCTTTATGATTGATTTGGTGGCCACCTTTGATTTTGATTTGGGAGTGTGTTCCGAGGTGGGCGGTAGTAGCTGCTATGCCTTACCACCAGTCCGGATCCGCAATTGGTATATCTACCCTGGCATTGCCTCGAGTGTCGTGTTCACATGCCCTAGAGAGCCTTCTACGAGTTTGTTTTGTACCATACCTGTGGAGTGCCCTCTGTGTAAACCTCTAGTTTACGGAGGAGCGTACGGTGCCGTATAGACTATGGGAATATATAAAATGTGTTAAGGGGGATATGGATAACGCCTTAAAGCTATTTTAATACTTTTACTTTACTGTAGACATATTATAATAGCATATTGTACTACATAGTAGATAGTTTAACGGAACCTTAGGAGATGTGAATTCCAAACATCTCTTAAGTTATTGCACTCACGTTAGACACTGGATAGGGGATGTCAAACCCCGTAAGCATCTCTGACCCCGTTCCACTCATATTTATTTACCATTGATTAACTTACATAAGATCTTTTAGTTCTGACTCGAGTGTTTTGTCTTTTCAATTCGGTCGGGTCAGCCTGAGCATTTCAGGGTTGAAGACCTTATTTCTGGAGGACGAAGACGAGGATTTGTACTAATACTATTTATTATATTCCGCTGCATCATGTTGTTCCGATGCATTTATTTATTTATTCCTGTTTATGTAACTCTGATGTTTTTGTTGTAAAGAATAATCAACTGTATTTATAAAATAGCTTCATGAACTGTTATTTGATTATTTTGTCATTTCGCTGCGAGATTCTGTATTTTTTTAATTTCTTTCTCTTTTTGTTATTTACCCCATAACAATCTGCACTTTTGAATCGTTTGAGTTCGACGTGTGTGTCTGCTTAAAATGTTCAAAAAGGCAGGTCGTTACAGTTGGTATCAGAGCTTTTGGTTTAGCGATAACCTTAGCTCTGTGGGGTCCGACTCATATTAAATAGGGTAGTAATACCCTAGAATGAGTCGCTGAGTGTATATATATGAGAGTGCGTATTTGTTAGTGTTATAAAAGGTTTTGTATTGTGTTAATTTGTTCCGTTTTGTATTTATAAATTCTGGTTGGTGCATAGGACGCTATGACATCGATAGGGATTTCTAACCACTTAATGGGGCGGACCGATGCAATATTTGTTTTGAAATGTAGGTAAATGAAATAATTTTACCTATTATATATTTTTGTATATAAAATAATAATTTTATAAATGATATATTTGGTTGTATTATATTTGTTTGTTAGGTAGTGAAATTTATAAATATTGGTTGAGAAATGAGATTGTAAATAAAATAAATATAAATTGGAATTTGAAAACTTAAGTTCCGGGATTTTGAAATTTCTTTCAAAAGATTTTGGAATATAATATTAATATTATTTGGAAGTATTTTCTGATATAAATATTTCAATGTGATTTGGAAGAATTGTTTTAAAAGAATTTTGGAAGGAAATAAGTTCTGTACTCCCCTCTCTGTCGCTGGGAAATAATTTCGGTGATGAGTGCACGCATCATCAACGTTCATTTTCGAGTTTCAAAGTGGGAGAACTGTTGTAGTAATTTTACTGCATATTTGTTTTGCTAAACAAATTTTAATTCTAATTTCTAATATGATTTGATATATGTATATGTAAGTTATGAGTATATATATTATTTTAAAAGGATTAAAATGGAACCCGGTTGTTTAGTTCTTAAGTTCCTATAAATTAGAAATTGAAATTATTGAAATGAATGGAACCTTGACTGCATTAATAATTGGAAACTTCAAAAATGAAAATAAGAAATTCGATGCTAAAATGATTAATGAAATAGATAAGAAATTGAAAATTTGTAAACTGTAAATAAAAAGGAAATTAAAAAAATGGTAACTATTGAACATTTTGTTAACTAAATATATAAGAGGAACTTGTGTAACTTTCTATTGCATTCTAAAAGACATGTATATATAACTTACCAAATTATTAAAAGTTGAAATGTTAATAAGGATATGTAATAGAATATTATACAAGTAAACTTTAGTAAGTGAAAGTGTTCAATGAAATTACTTTTATAAATAACAACTCTGATATTTTAAATTGTTATAAACTTAGGATTAATAATTTAAATGCCACTAATTAACTGTAATAAAGCTGAATAATGTAAGAAAGACGATTATAAACTTAGGTTAACATATTAAGCTATTTAGAATCAGATTTAATGGTAAAGAGGAGTACTGTAAGTGAAAAAATTATAAACTTGAATTAATATTGAAGCCATTTATGATTAAAATGAATACAATATAGATTGAATGATTATGTAACGATCCGGGATTTTCGACCCTCGAAAATCGACATCAATACGTCCACTGTATCGAATGCTGGGTAGTCGGGTGCCGGAAATACCAGTTCATTAGGAGTAAAGAAGAAAATGGTAGAAGAAGAAGAGAAAACAACAATACAGAATCTCACAATCGCAGTGGAACAAAATATAGATATATATAACAACAGATTTTTATACAAAAGAATCTGTAACTGTTTAATACTTACAATCATCAGAGTACACAACCATTACATGAAATCTGGACAGTTTAGTAACTTGTCCTTACACAGCGAAAATGCAAATCTACAGAAATACTCCTCGTCATCCAGCTCGTCTCCTGAGCTCCATAGCATCCTATCCTGAATCTGAAATGTTCGGTCTGACCCGAGCATTATAATAAAATAACACCCGAGTCAGTCTGGAAAACCAGCGTAAGAAACACACTCAAAATTGAATTATTAACTTTTCAAAAATCCTTTGAAAACAAAGGTATCTCGTAAGACCACGTCACAAATAAACACGACGGGTTTTTACCATACGGTAACCAAAACACTTTTATCAAAACCGTCTGATATTATAATAGTGTCTATAGAAAGTAAATAGAATATAGCTGAAATGCTCGCATCTCACGTTCCAGCATAGTTAGGCACAATCAAAACTGTACGACGCTTATTGGAGAACGGATTCCATCGAATGACTGGGCTACTGGACTACCGCCCGTCAAAGTACACCTCTTGAACAGCGTACCGAGGACCACTCTGGGATCCCCTGCTACACAAGACCGGACTACCCCTTAAACTGGATAGTCCGAGTAAGATTACCCTGCGGTTGGGATCAGCAACCGCACCACACAGGCCGAAATAAAAGGGACTCTAGAAAGGGATAACCTTACCCTACTTGGATGCTACCCACTTTGCCTTGCTGCATCTCCCCTGTTTTAGTCATTCCCCGGTTGATGAGGCTCGAGGCTAAGCGTTACCTTTTAAAGAACACATTCACTTAGAATGCTCATCGTCCTCCAATGATGATGTTCTGATAGCATTCGTCCATACAAGTTGTCCTGGGTCTGGTCAAACAGAATCACCGTCTTCATCATCTTCACGGTATTCATTCGTTACGTTCAAACCGGATCGAAGTGGTTTTCAGATAATTAAATCTGATCCCGGTCTCTTCGAAACGATCGACGCATTGGCCAATATTGATAGTCGGTTATTTAACTATCATATAACATCCACAAGCAACCATCGGGCCTTAAATAAGTTCCCCAAAATTTATTTCAAAATATCTACACAAGATATTACTCCACATACCTCAACATTTTTATGATAGTTTTCAAATCCCTTTTTACTTTTATGGAACAAATTCCAACTTTCCCAATACTTAGAATATTTTTTCCCACTTCATTTGACATTCAACACTTGGAAAATATTACCTTTATTTCCTCTTCTATTCCCAAAAATCATTTACAACTTCATTTGTAAATTTCCAACTCGTTTTACACGAATTCTATAAATTCCGGGATTTCTTAGTTAACTTCCTTTAATATTTCCGAAGCCATTTATGCTAATTTAAAATTCCAGTTGCACTTCTACTTCCCTTGTGAATTTTATTTCACCTTCCGAAGTTCACTTATCTTATGCTTGGAAATTTATTTAAGTTCCCATAATACCACTATAAGGTCTTTCTTCTAAAATCTTATTCGATCAAATAAACTTCGCTTCCCATCTCGAGAGGATTTATACTGAATTTAAAACATTTAAAAAATGTATATATATACCTCTAAAATAAGAATAATGGTTTATTTTCAAAATATAGTTTTAGGTAAAACTAAAATATCAACATCTTAAAAGCATTAAAAATTCATATCCAATTACTAATTTATTTACAAAGTTGGTTTATAAAATTAGAATTTATTTCAATAAGTATTAAGTATTATAATAACTAACTTCAGAATATTCTAAATCCAAATAATAGCTTTTAAATTATATAGCATAGTAAATTTTAAAATTCCTTTTAAAACAAATTTTACTTTACCCGACAAAATCTATTTTTAAATAATCCAACATTTACAGATTCAGTTTATAAATTCCTCTTGATTCGTATCACATCGGCCACATCTAATTTTATTACATTCGGAATATATTCCACTATTTCCTTTCAAAACGATTCCCATAACTCGATATAAGCTCACAACATAACTTATATTTTAACATACCTACTGATATCTTATTTAGAAACCTTGTTTATACATTTATAAACTCCCTTGAGTTTTCCATCTATTTATAAAAACAAATTCTATTTATAATTCCATTTTATAATTTTATCCCTTAATAAAATTCCACTTTATTTCAAATCTTTTTATCGACTCCAATACCTCTTCAAGCCCTTAATACATATAATTTAATTTCAAATCTCTACTTAAAAAATTTACAAATAGTTAAGTAATACCAAGTTAATTTATATATCCTTATTCCACTTAGCTTCCTTTAGAATAAATCCAATTTTCAAATTAAATATCTCCTATTCAAAATTTTCTTTTAAATTCCTTCAAATTAATTATTTATGGTATTTAAAAATACCAATTTTAATTCCCATCCTATTTAAGGTTTAATAATTCAATTCACACACAATTCATATCAATTTATCCATCATATCATATTTCAATATATATATGAAAATAATAAATATTTTTGAGGAATCCTGTTGGATCCCTCCAACCTGTTTTTCCTTGCATCCACAGATGTAAGTCAACAATATAAAATACCAATCCCACTTCGAGGAGGATATCACGATATATAGGGTCATCCACTATTATGGGAGGCGTATAGGGTCTCATCCGCTATAATATGCGGGAATATCACTCCAATACTAATATATATACTACTATATATATAACATCCAACAGATAAATTATAAATTTATCAATCAATTCAGGCATCCAATAATTTAAATTTAACATTTAAATTTAAATAGGGTTATCCAAATGAGCGAGAAAATCTCACCTTTATTTTTGTTTGCAACCCACTTCCATCTCAACTTGTTTCCTTCACGATTTTAGACCTTGTATAAACATTATACGGTTTATTAACATTTGAAATAATCGAAAAATAAATTACCATTTGTTTGCGCCTAAAATGGTCACAAACCCCGAATGTTGTGAAAGCACCAGTGTATGAATACAAATCAGCAATATTCAAACACAAATCTCAGATCTAAACAAACAACAAACAACAATCCAGAAATAATGAACAAAAACACGAGATTTATAGTGGTTCGGCTATCTCCGGCCTACGTCCACTCCAAAGTTTTTATCTTTTATTGATTGATGCTTGAAGATTACAATTTCCTATCGCGTCGTACAACGGATTTTATGATTATAATCTGAATCTAAGGCAGCAATGGTGATCTGGAGTAAATCTGGCAGAGTCCGGGCACTCTTTAGCTCTCAAAATTGTTCGACCCCTTTTCTGAATGACCTGGGGGTCTATTTATAGGTGTAGGAGGCTGATATTTCGCCTAAAATGAGGGGAGACCAGTTCTGGCACGTGAGGGGGCCCACATGCCCGCTTTCTGGGAATCCGGGCCCACTTTGGGATCGATTCGAAGCTACGTTCGAATCGATCAAGGAATTGTCCAATCGAGCTGAAATTTGGTGTGAACATTCTTCAACATGTGATCAAGCTACTATGAAAATTTCATAGCATTTGGACTTGTAAATCTCAAGATATGATCCATTCGAGATCATGTTTCCAGTTGATAAGCTCCCTTCGAATCGATTACGTTCGAATCGATTGCTTCGAATCGATCAAGCATGCGCTCCTGCGATGGCGTGTCGCGAATTCTTAGAGTCGATCCACCTTTGTCGCCGTGTTGAACGAGTCATTCCAGATATTTCTCCGTGTTGAACTCATATTCCCTTGCTTCGAACGTACAACCAGTTCGTATCCTCTCGTTCGTATCGCTCTGATCATTTCCTTCGTGTCGATTGATTGGAACACGATCGATACGAACATTGACCTTGAGTTCTTCGAATCCATGCACCCACCCATCCTTCGTATCGATCTTTTACATCCAATTCGAATCCATAACTCCATGCAGCTTTAATCATTTCCCTTGTATCCATGACTTCGTATCCACGAAGCCAACTCCCAATGTATCCATCTCGAACGCCTCCTTCGCATTGATTGGTACGAATCCAGAATCCCTAAACTGCTACTTCCTTTTCGTATCGATCCAATACTGGTCGATACGAAGCATATCTGTGCATCCTTCTCATCGATGCGAACGACATCGATTCGAAGTAAACTCCATGCGCCTATCTGTTCAATACGAACATGTCGTTCATACCCTGTGAATCGATACGAACTCCATCAATCTGAAGCGACGTCGATCGATACGAAGTGTATCGATACGAAGTGTGGCAGACCATGATCGATGCGAACAGCATCGATTTGAACCAATATCCATCGATACGAAAATGCATCGATACGAACCAGTTTTCACATAATTTGACCCATCCATATCTCGAGCATACATACTCCGATTAACCTGAAACTTGAAACGTAGCCTCCCCTAGTCCTCATCATCATCTCCAATCGATTCCGTCCTGATCGGAGCTCGGCCAACTTCTGACGATATCCATTGCAGCCTTGTTTCCAATCGACTTCCAATCCTGATATCCACCCTTTCCTGTCGATTTGTTTGATATTCCGGCTTTGACCAAAATGCGGGATAACATTTGCCCCCCAAAACATGCCTTGTGATAAGAAGGCGTGTTTTGAATAGTTCCGTATCCGATATCCAAAGTCCATGGCCACATCATCCAAGTGCATCATCCTTGACTGCTCGGAGTCGATGCACAACTCCAAACCCAATAACCAAAGCCTTAGCCAAATCCATATCCGTTTGAATCCGACGACCGAATCCTAATCCATCCTTATCCAATAGCGAATAACCGAATCCAGGACCTCTCTGGGTCGATATCCAAATCCATAACCTCTCTGGGCTCTTGCCAAGTGCAATCCACACCTGACGACCATGGTCCACTGTCCCTGGACGTTGAGCTAACCTCTCCGGGTTCTTGCCAACCGCAATCCACACCTGACGACCGTGGTCCAGTGTCCCTGGACGTAAGTAATGCCATGGCTTAAGTCCTAAGCCGAATCCTGGTCGCTCCGGACCCTTGTTGAGCATAGTCCATACTCAACGACCTGAATGAGTCAATTTACCACGTTCGGGCAAAAAGACTCACCCCTTGCCAAGCGTAATCCACACCTGACGACCGTTTATCGAAAACCAAAAAGAATCCAATCAAAGTCCAATCCAAAATCCGAATCAAATCAAAAAACCAGAAATTCATACCAAAAATCAAAATCATCATCCAAAACGGAGAACAATCATCCGAATGAATGCCAAAACCAGAGAAACGAGCAAAATCAGGAGTTCAATCCAAACTCCAAAAACCAAACCAGAAAAATAAGTGTCCAATCCAAAAACAAAAGAAAACAGATTTCGCAAACCATGGCTTCGCATTTTATCATCATTCAGAGCATGCCTAGGGGCTATCTCCGTCCCCATACATGTGTAAATGACTCGGTTGCTTGCCAACGGTTTGTTACTTATTCCATATTATCCTAGTCAATGGATGACCAATCGACCATCATTCCTGGGCCTCGCACCATCATGGCTCGAGGTAGGCGGTGGTTGCTCCTGCTCCACCGCTGCATTCCGCACCCCAACATACTGCCTCAACTGTCCATTCCTCACATGCTCCTCAATTATGTCCTTTAAATGCCTGCAGCTGTTGGTATCATGCCCGTCCAGATCGTGGAAGACACAGTGCCTTCCTGATGCCCTTTCCCGTTCAGATGGCTCTCTTCTAGCCGGCCTTCGGTAAGGAAGGCGATTCCGAGTTTCCAAGTAAATCCGCTCCAGCGTCTCATTCAATTCTGTGTATGTGGAGAACTTTGGACCTTTCCATCGCTTCCTAGCTTTTTCAGAATTTTCGTCCAGCTTCCTTTTTCCTTTATCTTTATCCGAGCTTCCGTCGGATGGTCCTCCACCCCCGGTCACATTCACCTCTTTTAGCTTTAAGTCCATACATGCATCTTCTTGCCGAAGAAATCTTTCAGCTTCATGAAAGAATTCCCCGAGATCCAGTGGTGGGTCTCGTACTAAAGGTACCTTAAAATCTGAATCCTCTCTGACTCCCGACACTACCGCCATCAGAACCATCGATGGATCCGGCCGATCCACCGAAGAAACCGCCGCATTAAATCGAGTTAAAAACGCTCTAAGCGATTCGTCCGTTCTTTGCTTCACCGATGTTAACGTCATCACGTTCTTAGGTCTTTTGATATGAACCCGAAACTGTCCCAAAAACCTGTCCACCAATTCCCTCCAATTCCTGATAGATCCTTCCTCCAGCTGCCTAAACCACATTGCCGCTAGGTCTGTCAAGTATAAAGGGAAACATCTGGCCATCACTTCCTCCGATGCCCCCATCACTTCCATGTGTCTAGTGTACCTCATCAAGTGATCAGTCGGGTTAGCCTTTCCATTATATACTTCCACGCTAGGTAACTTGAACTTAGGTGGATTCTGAGCCATCCTGATTTCCCGAGCGAACGGACTCCTGTTTACTCCTTCCAAGTCTCTATTGATCGAACCTCCACGCATAGTCTTCCTAATGATTTCCATTAATCCAGCATTGCCTGTTAGGTGTTGCCCCCCATGCTCCCGAGGGAACTCCGGCACATATTCTTCATGTGGCTCATTAGCCGCAACGTTGGCTCTAGCCTGCTGAACTCCTTCCAAAGGTCCTTCTGCGTTGGATCCTGTGGGCCTGCCCCCAAGCCCTTGTTAATTGCCTTCCGGTTCTGTATTCTGTCCTCCATTGGGTTCCGCAACCCTAGTTCCTTGTTCCACATTTACAGTCGCTGTAGTTGGTCCAAGGTTCTGTGTTCCTGCAGCTCTCATCTGCTCGAAGAAAGTCTGCATCATATCCTGTTGACTCTTCAGCAACCTCTCATGCAATGAATTTGCCATAGCTTCCATTTCGTCTCTCGTAATGTAAATCGAAGCTTGTCCTTCTCCAGCTCCGGAGGATGCCTCTTGACTTCCTCCCTGTTGGCTTCTCTCAGCTCTTTGTCTTGTTTGTCGAGTCAATCTGAATCCTTCAAACTTTCAAATCTCAACTTCAATCCGATGTAGCGGGTGCTAGTCCCTCTCAATGAAAGCACCAAAGTGTTTGCGCCAAAAATGGTTACAAACCCCGAATGTTGTGAAAGCACCAGTGTATGAATACAAATCAGCAATATTCAAACACAAATCTCAGATCTAAACAAACAACAAACAACAATCCAGAAATAATGAACAAAAACACGAGATTTATAGTGGTTCGGCTATCTCCGGCCTACGTCCACTCCAAAGTTTTTATCTTTTATTGATTGATGCTTGAAGATTACAATTTCCTATCGCGTCGTACAATGGATTTTATGATTATAATCTGAATCTAAGGCAACAATGGTGATCTGGAGTAAATCTGGCAGAGTCCGGGCGCTCTTTAGCTCTCAAAATTGTCCGACCCCTTTTCTGAATGACCTGGGGGTCTATTTATAGGTGTAGGAGGCTGATATTTTGCCTAAAATGAGGGGAGACCAGTTCTGGCACGTGAGGGGGCCCACATGCCCGCTTTCTGGGAATCCGGGCCCACTTTGGGATCGATTCGAAGCTACGTTCGAATCGATCAAGGAATTGTCCAATCGAGCTGAAATTTGGTGTGAACATTCTTCAACATGTGATCAAGCTACTATGAAAATTTCATAGCATTTGGACTTGTAAATCTCAAGATATGATCGATTCGAGATCATGTTTCCAGTTGATAAGCTCCCTTCGAATCGATTACGTTCGAATCGATTGCTTCGAATCGATCAAGCATGCGCTCTTGCGATGGCGTGTCGCGAATTCTTAGAGTCGATCCACCTTTGTCGCCGTGTTGAACGAGTCATTCCAGATATTTCTCCGTGTTGAACTCATATTCCCTTGCTTCGAACGTACAACCAGTTCGTATCCTCTCGTTCATATCGCTTTGATCATTTCCTTCGTGTCGATTGATTGGAACACGATCGATACGAACATTGACCTTGAGTTCTTCGAATCCATGCACCCACCCATCCTTCGTATCGATCTTTTACATCCAATTCGAATCCATAACTCCATGCAGCTTTAATCATTTCCCTTGTATCCATGACTTCGTATCCACGAAGCCAACTCCCAATGTATCCATCTCGAACGCCTCCTTCACATCGATTGGTACGAATCCAGAATCCCTAAACTGGTACTTCCTTTTCGTATCGATCCAATACTGGTCGATACGAAGCATATCTGTGCATCCTTCTCATCGATGCGAACGGCATCGATTCGAAGTAAACTCCATGCGCCTATCTGTTCAATACGAACATGTCGTTCATACCCTATGAATCGATACGAACTCCATCAATCTGAAGCGACGTCGATCGATACGAAGTGTATCGATACGAAGTGCGGCAGACCATGATCGATGCGAACAGCATCGATTCGAACCAATATCCATCGATACGAAAATGCATCGATACAAACCAGTTTTCACATAATTTGACCCATCCATATCTCGAGCATACAAACTCCGATTAACCTGAAACTTGAAACGTAGCCTCCCCTAGTCCTCATCATCATCTCCAATCGATTCTGTCCTGATCGGAGCTAGGCCAACTTCTGACGATATCCATTGCAGCCTTGTTTCCAATCGACTTCCAATCCTGATATCCACCCTTTCCTGTCGATTTGTTTGATATTCCGGCTTTGACCAAAATGCGGGATAACACCATTTAATAAATTTAATTAACTAATAATTTAATTAAACTAATTTTCCTTTAATTATTTTTAATAACTAAAATAATTAAATAAGTTAATTAAAAAAATTAATCACCATAATACATTATTCTAAAATTAAATAGTAGGTTTAATATGTGTATAAGTATATATCTTTTATTTATTTTTCTTTTATTTTTTGAAACTACATATACTAAAAAAAATCTATATATTGATTTCAGAATCTAATTTTTTTTATATAAACCCTACAAACATTTAAAAATTTCCATTTTCAAAATCTTATCTCTATATATATTTACTGTTTTAAATTAAAATATGTATGTGAATATATATATATATATATATATATATATATTTATTTATTAAATTAAAAACAGAATTATTTTATACCTTACTGTAATTATTTTTTTTCTGTTTTCTGTATATATATATAAATTGAAAAAAAATATGCAAATATATACCTCACTATATATTTTTTATTTTTTTCATTCGATTTCTTTCTGATGATATACTTACTAACCAATTCAGTAAGTTAGTAAAAAAAATTTTAGCAATACCTTCCCTACGCAACTGCTCCTCCTCCAACGCCACCGCGACCCAAACCCACGCGAGTGCGCCTTCCACCCTCGCTGGCTCTCATATCCCGAGCCACGACTGCTACCACCCCTCTGATTTGCAGCCGAATCTCGCCCCTCCTCCAATGTCGTTCCTCGTCATATCGAGCACCACTCCATCGAACAAGTAAGAGACTCCAGGTCGCTACTCCAAACCTCGCGAATTCGCTATGCTCGAGCTCGAGCCCCTAGCCATCATGACCCCTCTTCCGTTGCCTCCCCTCCATTGCTTCATCGTGCGTGTACTTCACTGCCGAGCCCTCCCCCCTTGCGCGATTCACTTTCTTTTTTGTTTTTTTATAAAATCGAACGAATTCGATTTCAATACATTACAGAGAAAAGGAGAAATGGGATTATCGGCTTCGAACTAAAAAGGGGGAGAGAAGGTAAGATCGTGATTTTAACAGCGGCCATTATTTTCTTTCTTTTGTTTTGAAGTTTGACATGTCGGCTATGCTAATATAAAAGAAGAGGAAAGCAATTGAAGTGAAGGTAGCATGTTTAAATTGGCTTGCGTGTTTTGAGGGAAGCTACAGCGATAGAAAAGAAGGGGAAAAGTTCTGATGGTGAATTAATTGTCATTCAAAATAATATATATTTTTATTTAAATTTTAAACCGTCCCGATTTCGCGACTTAAAATCTGGACCTCCTATCATAGCATGCCGCTAGGCATTTATAATGTTATACCCCTATTCCGAGCACACTGAAAAAGGTTTCGAGTCCTAATTCGATCGTATGGAGAAGATAGCTTTTGGGATCGACTATTTAAATTAATTTCGATTAATTATTTCTAGGCGTTTATATTCCGTATGACCAAACGATAACTCCAAACGCTACGAAATTTAGAATCCGATAACAATAATCTATTACGGATCCAATGGAACTGGTTTCGTCGAATTTCAAGACTGTGTCTCGAAAGGCTATTTTTAAATGTCAATTTAAACGATATATTTTTAAAACTAAACAAATCGCTTTTAAATTCGATTTTAAAACTTTTATTATCTTTACTATTATTAATATAAATTTTACAAACCTTTAAATTATTTTTATCGAGCTTAAAACTCAAGATTAATAATTTAACCAATCCTCCGTTATTAAATTCAATTATCCAATAAACCGCTATATTCAAATTCTGAATTTTATTTTATAAATAAAAACCAAAATTTTCATACTAAAAATCAATTTATAATCAAAATTCAATATTTAAAACCATTTAAATATTCCAAATCCAACGTCGAAAAATTCGGGTCGTTACATTCCTCCCCCCTTAAAAGAATTTTGTCCCCGAAATTGCTAAGGCAGAAAGAATGCCCTAAATCCCTTAACTTATTAAACCCACTTAGTGAAAATTTGATATTCACTTTTCTAAACTTTAGTTTTCGACCAAAACAATTAGTCTTCAACTCCACTTCTAACATCCTTTATTTCAATTACAATTCGAAATCAATTGTCGTTAACCAAAATTTTCTAACACTCTAAATTTTCTACATTTTTTGGCAGAGTCTCCTTTTATGGGGGACCTTTTGCAATTTGACAAGAGAGATAAATATATATACATCGACCCACATGGTCGAAAAAACAAAATATAATAATATTTCATATTTCTTTCCTTTTATTACGTAGGCGTACCTTTATTTAGCGTTTTTAAGCAAGCGGCTTATTTATTTAGCAATTTGTGCAACCAAAATCCAGCCAAACGACTTCCAGGTACCTGTACTTACTCAATCTAAACATGTAAGTACCATATATATGAAATCTGATAACATTTCACTTATTTAGATAGCTTAACACATGAATTTTATAAGTAATGCATATTAAACAATATTTATAAGCAACTTATATGATTTCAACACTACTTCGATTGTTTTCAATCAATCCATATACTATTTTCATTCAATTTAAATGGTTTACAACTCAATTGAATACATTCAATTCATTTTTAAACCAAACAAACTCATATTCATTCCAATTGATTCCAAAATCAATTTTACTCGCTTCTGTCAATTCATAGAATTTTATTTACTTTCGTTTACGCCAAATGACAATTTTTCTTATGCAAATTCGGTGATATCTATTTAATAAAATATCCATTCAGTTTATAACTATTTTAAATTGATTCAAACTCAATTTATATTTAATTTAATTCTATTTCCAATTGATTCTTCATCAATTTAGTTGCATTCCATTCATATCTACTCTCTTTATATTCAAATCCAGCTATTTGAATTGATTTCTATTCAACCACTAATTAATTAATTAGTTCATTCATTTTATCCACTTAAATTTTCAATTCCATAAACAAATCCATTAATTTAATATTTCAAGCTATATCAATTTATTTACATTTCAACTTAATTTATTTATAACTTGAGTTGTCACCATTTCAAACTATTTCCATTTTTCTCGACTCCTTTCCAGTTTTTATTTAATTTGCTGACCATCTAAGTTGAATTTTATATGTAATTCAAGTTTCATTTCCAAATTCCATTTTTAACGCACCATCCAATTTTTAACTTGGCCCTGTTAAATTCCATAACTCCAATTTTTTTACAAGCTATCGATGTCTACTTCTCCCAATTCAATTTTTTAACCTGTCTTTAGTTAAATTCAACCTCATACCATTCTTTTAATTTATTTAACTTCCATAAATTAAAATGTTAATTTCACACAATTCATTTGAATTTAATCAAGTAAAAATTAAATTCCATTCAATATCATTTATAAACTCAATTAAATTTTTATTTCAATTCAATCTAGATTTAGCTCAATTTAGTTTAAGTTAAATTCAATTCAATTCAATTTTATTTCTCAGTTCAATTTAAATTTTATTTTCCAATTCGACTCATTCACATCCCAATTTAATCCATTTAACTAGTCTATTTCACTAATTTATTTCATACAAATCACCATCAATTAAATTTCAAAATTTTAATTTATTCAACTTAATCTAAGTTAAATTTCCATTTTAACCTTTTCACTTTTAATTTTAATTCCAAAATTCAATCCCCATATTTTTCTTCGAACACATTCACCATTTATAAGTTTATAACTTATCTCCTGATGATCACTAAATTATTTAAATAAGGTTCCAGGATTCAAACACCCGGTATTTTTTTTCAAACCATTTTGAAGTCACAAACATTCCAAATTACACTTTTTAAATTTAAACCCGCCCTGGTTTTTATCCCAAAACAAATTCCCTTGGAATTTCTAAACAACGTTTGTATTTCCAACAAAATCTCCAAATCAATTACTTTAGTAGCAACCCGTCACTTTAGAAACTCGAAAATGAATATTGATGATGCGGCCGTCATCATCAGAATTATTTTCCAGCGACTAAAGTGAGTTCAGTGCTATATCACTTCCAATAATTCCTTTAAAACCATTTTCTTTCAAAAACATCTCCAATATAATATTACTATTATTTTTCCTTTTAAAATACTTTGGAAAATATTTTCAAAAATCCCCTGGATTTAAATTTCCAGATTTGATTCGAATCCAATTTTAATTATAATCCAATTGTATAATTCGTACTTATACAAATTTCCATTTGGTAATATAAACTATTTTCAATTTTATAATCTTGTTGATTATAATATTATCATCCAAACACTCCAATTATATATAATAATTTCAAAAAATTATTTCTTTTATATCAAAATATGGTTTTGGGTAAAATTATTTCATTTACCGACTTTTTAAAACAATACTGTGTCGGTTTGCCTAGTCTAAGAGTTTAGAAATCCCTATCGATACAGTTGTCCAGACTGTACCGATCAGAATTTATAAACACTCAACCAATTAGTCAACACAATATAAAATAATTTATATTCAATAACAAATACGCGCTCATATCTATTAATACACTTAACTCATTCTAGAGCACTACTGACTTTATCTCCAATGAGTGATCCCCACCAGAGCCAAGGTTCTCGCTTAACCTTCGGCTCTGTTACCAAATGTAACGATCCAGGATTTTTGACCCTCGAAATCGACATCAATACGTCCACTGTATCGAATGTCGGGTAGTCGGATGCCCGAAATGCCAGTTCATTAGGGGTGAAGAAGAAGAGAAAACAACAACATAGAATCACACAATCGCAGCGGAACAATATATATATATATATATATATATATATATATATATATATATATATATATAACAACAGACTTTTATACAAAAGAATCTGTAACTGTTTAATACTTACAATCATCAGAGTACACAACAATTACATCAAATCTGGACAGTTTAGTAACTTGTCCTTACACAGCGGAAATGCAAATCTACGGAAATACGCCTCGTCATCCAGCTCGTCCCTTGAGCTCCATAGCATCCTATCCTGAATCTGAAATGCTCGATCTGACCCGAGCATTATAATAAAATAACAACCGAGTCAGTCTGGAAAACCAGCGTGAGAAATACACTCAAAATTGAATTATTAACTTTTCAAAAATCCTTTGAAAACAAAGGTATCTCGTAAGACCATATCACAAATAAACACAACGGGTTTTTACCTTACGGTAACCAAAACACTTTTATCAAAACCGTCTGATATTATAATAGTATCTATAAAAAGTAAATAGAATATAGCTAAAATGCTTGCATTTCACATTCCAGCATAGTTGGGCACAATCAAAACCGTACGGCGCTTATTGGAGAATGGATTCCATCGAATGACTGGGCTACTGGGGTACCGCCCGTCACAATACACCTCTAGAAAAGCGTATCGAGGACCACTCCGGGATCCCATGTACACAAGAGCGGACTACCCCTTAAACTGGATAGTCCGAGAAAGATTACCCCGCGGTTGGGATCAGCAACCGCACCACACAGGCCGAAATAAAAGGGACTCTAGACAGGGATAACCTAACCCTACTTGGGTGCTACCCACTTAGCCTTGCTACATCTCCCCTGTTTTAGTCATTCCCCGGTTGATGAGGCTCGAGGCTAAGTGTTACCATTTAAAGAACACATTCACTTAGAATGCTCATCATCCTCCAATGACGATGTTTTGATAGCATTCGTCCATCCAAGTTGTCCTGGGTCTGGACAAACCGAATCACCGTCTTCATCATCATCACGGTAATCATTCGTTACATTCAAACCGGATCGAAGTGGTTTTCGGATAATTAAATCTGATCCCGGTCTCTTCGAAACGATCAGCGCATTGGCCAATATTGATATTCGATTATTTAACTATCATATAACATCCACAAGCAACCATCAGGCCTTAAATAAATTCCCCTAAATTTATTTCTAAATATCTACACAAGATATTACTCCACATACCTCAACATTTTTATGATAGTTTTCAAATCCCTTTTTATTTTTACGGAACAAATTCCAACCTTCCTAATACTCAGAATATTTTTTCCCACTTCATTTGACATTCAACACTTGGAAAATATTCCTTTTATTTCCTCTTCTTTTCCCAAAAATCATTTACAACTTCATTTGTAAATTTCCAATTACTTTTACACGAATTCTATAAATTTCGGGATTTCTTAGTTAACTTTCTTTAATATTTCCAAAGCCATTTATGCTTATTTAATATTCCAGTTTCACTTCTACTTCCCTTGTGAATTTTATTTCACCTTTCGAAGTTCACTTATCTTATGCTTGGAAATTTAGTTAAGTTCCTATAATACCACTATAAGATCTTTCCTCTAAAATCTTATTCGATCAAATAAACTTCGCTTCCCATCTCGAGAGGATTTATACTGAATTTAAAACATTTAAAATATATATATATACCTATAAAATAAGAATAATGGTTTATTTTCAAAATATAGTTTTAGGTAAAACTAAAATATCAACATCTTAAAAGCATTAAAAATTCATATCCAATTACTAATTTATTTACAAAGTTGGTTTATAAAATTGGAATTTATTTCAATAAGTATTAAGTATTATAACAACTAACTTTGGAATATTCTAAATCCAAATAATAGCTTTTAAATTATATAGCATAGTAAATTTTAAAATTCCATTTAAAACAAATTTTACTTTACTCGACAAAAACTATTTTTAAATAATCCAACATTTACCAATTCAGTTCATAAATTCCTCTTGATTCATATCACATCAGCCACATCTAATTTTATCACATTCAGAATATATTCCATTATTTCCTTTCAGAACGATTCCCATAACTCGATATAAGCTTACACCATAACTTATATTTTAACATATCTACTGATATCTTATTTATAAACCTTGTTTATAAATTTATAAACTCCATTGAGTTTTCCATCTATTTATAAAAACAAATTCTATTTATAATTCCATTTTATAATTTTATCCCTTAATAAAATTCCATTTTAGTTCAAATCTTTTTATCTATTTCAATACCTCTTCAAATCCTTAATACATATAATTTAATTTCAAATCTCTACTTAAAACAATTTACAAATAGTTAAGTAATACCAAGATAATTTATATATCCTTATTCCACTTAGCTTCCTTTAGAATAAATCCAATTTTCAATATAAATATCTCGTATTCAAAATTTTCTTTTAAATTCCTTCAAATTAATTATTTATGGTATTTTAAAATACCAATTTTAATTCCCATGCTATTTAAGATTTAATAATTCAATTCACACACAATTTACCTATCATATCATATATCAATATATATATATGAAAACAATAAATATTTTTGAGGAATCCTATTGTATCCCTCCAACCTGTTTTTTCCTGCATCCACAGACGTTTGTCAACAATATAAAATACCAATCCCACTTTGAGGGGGATATCGCGGTATATATGGTCATGCGCTATTATGCGGGGCGTATAGGGTCTCATCCATTATAATATGCGGGAATATCACTCCAATACTAATATATATACTACTATATATATAGCATCCAATAGATAAATTATAAATTTATCAATCAAGTCAGGCATCCCATAATTTAAATTTAACATTTAAATTTAAATCGGGTTATCCAAATGAGTGAGAAAATCTCACCTTTATTTTTGTTTGCAACCCACTTCCATATCAACTTGTTTCCTTCATGATTTTAGACCTTGTATAAACATTATACGGTTTATTAACATTTGAAATAATCGAAAAATAAATTACCATTTAGTAAATTTAATTAAACTAATTTTCCTTTAATAATTTTTAGTAACTAAAATAATTAAATAAGGTAATTAAACAAATTAATCACCATAATACATTATTCTAAAATTAAATAGTAGGTTTAATATGTGTATAAGTATATTTATTTTCTTCTTTTTGAAACTACATATACTAAAAAAAATCTATATATAGATTTAAGAATCTAATTTTCTTTTATATAAACCCTACAAACATTTTAAAATTTCCATTTTCAAAATCTTATCTCTATATATATTTACTGTTTTAAATTAAAATATGTATGTGAATATATATATATATATAAATTGAAAAAAATCATCATATATATACCTCACTGTATTTTTATATTTTTTTTCATTCGATTTCTTTTTGATGATATACTTACTAACCAATTCAGTAATTTAGTAAAAAAATTTAGCAATACCTTCTCTAGGCAACTGCTCCTCCTCTAATGCCACCACGACCCAAACCCGCGCGCGCACGCCTTCCACCCTCGCGGGCTATCGCATCGCGAGCCACGACTGCTACCACCCCTCTGATTTGCCGTCAAATCTCGCCCCTCCTCCAGTGTCGTGTCTCGTCACATCGAGCACCAATCCATTGAACAAGTACAAGACCCCAGGTCGCTACTCCAAACCTCGCGAATTCGCCATGCTCGAGCTCGAGCCCCAAGCCATCACGACCCCTCTTGCGTTGCCTCCCCTCCATTGCTTCGCCGTGCGTGTACTTCAATATCGAGCCCTCCCCCCTTGCGCGATTCACTTTCTTTTTTGTTTTTTTATAAAATCGAACGAATTCGATTTCAATACATTACAAAGAAAAGGAGAAAGTGGATTATCGGCTTCAAACTAAAAAGGGGGGAGAGAAGGTAAGCTCACGATTTTAACAGCGGCCATTTTTTTCTTTCTTTTGTTTTGAAGTTTGAACTGTCGGTTATGCTAATATAAAGGAAGAGGAAAGCGATTGATGTGATGGTAGCGTGTTTAAATTGGCTTGCGTGTTTTGAGGGAAGCTACAGTGCTAGAAAAGAAAGGTAAAAGTTCTGATGGTGAATATAATTGTCAATCAAAATAATATATATTTTTATTTAAATTTTAAACCGTCTCGATTTTACAACTTAAAATCTTGACCTCCTATCGAAGCGTGCTGCTAGGCGTTTACAATGTTATACCCCTATTCCGAGCACATTGGAAAAGGTTTCGAGTCGTAATTTGATCGTATGTAGAAGATAGCTTTTGGGATCGACTAATTAAATTAATTTCGATTAATTATTTCTAGGCGTTTATATTCCGTATGACTAAACGATAACTCCAAACGCTACGAAATTTGGAATTCGATAATAATAATCAATTACGGATCCAATGGAACTGGTTTTGTCGAATTCTGAGATTGTGTCTCGAAAGGCTATTTTTAAATGTCAATTTAAACGATATATTTTTAAAACTGAACAAATCGCTTTTAAATTCGATTTTAAACTTTTATTATCTTTACTATTATGAATATGAATTTTACAAACCTTTAAATTATTTTTATCGAGCTTAAAACTCAAGATTTAATATTTTAACCAATCCTCCGTTATTAAATTCAATTATCCAATAAACCGCTATATTCAAATTCTGAATTTTATTTTATAAATAAAAACCAATCTTTTCAAACTAAAAATCAATTTATAATCCAAATTCAATATTTAAAACCATTTAAATATTCCAAATCCAATGTCGAAAAATCCGGGTTGTTATAGATTATAACTTCAGTGAACATTGGAAATTATTTAGAAATGGGGTTAATATTCAATAGTACTAACTAAAGAAGAATAAGTGTGAAAGAGAAATATCTATTAATGATGAATTAAACTGTAAAGAGACTTACATAATAATAAATAACCTAATGATTAAAATGGAAGTAACTTATGTAAGCAACGAATGTAAAGTAATGAAAAGAAAAATGGTATTGTATTAATAAAGGAGAAATGAACTTTTGTAAGTAATAACGATTGTAAAATTAATGAAAATAAACAGTATATGAATGAGAAAAGAAAAATAAATGGAAATAGTTATTGAATGAATGAATGTGAATTTATTTACAAAGAAACCTATATAGTACTTTAAGAATTGATTTACACATGTTTTAAATAATTGTACATGAGTAGCATATGTAAGAAAATGTGAATAACATATGTAAATAAATGAATGTGAATGAATGAAATAATCATTGTATGAATGAAACTGACAAAAAAAGGGGTGAAAAAAATTGCAATGAAATTAATAAGAATGAACTTGAATAATTCTTGAGGTCGTTGTTTGTTTGGCTTATGGATGCTTGGGAGATGATACTTTAAATTATTTAGGATGCATGAATAATCTATTGAGTTTTATCTAAGGTTATTGAGTGTATGGTATACTTAGTAGTTTATTTGTCATTCTATACGATTAAAGTGTCTAAACCCGAACAAACCATTTGTTTTGCTTGATATGGATGTATGATTGATTGCATTGGCTTCATGTGATGATTGCATGCTTTTGGTTGCAAGTGATTATTGTTATGTTATATTGATTTGTTGGTTATAAATTGAGACAACTTGAATATTTCACTTTTTCATAATTATTAACCTTTTTGGATTATATGAGTGAAATACAGGTTTATGGAAGCAATTGCTACTGCTTTTGGTTTCATAAAATAAGCGTCATTTGCCCAACATATAGGTACGTTCTCGGATTACGGTTTTTTAGCGATAGTATATTGTTTTTTCCGTGGTTTGGGATATTTTACTTTGAAAAATATGATATATATTGTTATTATTTATATTACCATTTCTCCCAAAACTCTCCGTACAAAGGAGAATCTGTCAAAAAATTTCATGAATTTTGGACTTAGAAAATTTTGTAAAATGTTTTCCAAGTTTTGTGAACTTGAATATAAAGGATTTAAATGTTATAAATTGATATATTTTATTAAATTATTTGATTTTGTAAATTTATTTGTTTATAAATTTAATATTTTGAATAAGATATACTGATTACTTAGTTCCTTTCTTTCCCTTCTTTTCCCTTTTCGAGGACGAAATCTTTTGAGTGGGGAAGAGTGTAAAGACCCGTAATTTTCGATAATTAAAAATTGTTAATCTAATAAAGTTTTGTAATTTAATGTTGAAAGAAATAAAAAAATTTGATTTAATAATAAGAATATAACTGAAATAAAGTGCAATAGTATTAATTTAAGGTAACTGATAACTACTTTAAATGTAATTCCAATTAATTAAAAGGATTAAAGAGTTATAATTGATATAGATTATAAATAAATTATACTAAAGTATGTATTAATTGATAATTGGATTAAAAGAGCAATCGATAATTTAAATGTTGATTAATTAATAAAATAATATGCAATAAATGGTGATTGGATAAAATTTGTAGTGTATAAGTTGTTATAACAATTGGTGGTAAATAATAAAATTACAAATGTGATTATATAGAAATGGTGACAATTGTTATTTGTTACCAATTCATTTAATCAATTGAAATTGAATGTCATTAAATGTTACATTAATGTTAGATGAGACAATAACTGTAAATTGTGAATGTGATAAAAGGAATTTAAATGTTAATTTTATTCATAAGGTAACAATTGATTGAATAAAAAGAATTGAAATCAAGTTTGATCAAATTATTGGAACTTAAACTATAATATAATAATTGGATTCATTGCAATTAAATATAATTAAATATTATGTTAATTTAAATTAATGTAATAATTGTAGAATATTAATGTAATATGCTATAAACTAATGTTGAATATATACATAGAGTAATGAAGGATTGAATAAGAAGATTGAAATAGATTAAATCAATTTATTGGAATTAGAATATAATTAATTGGAATTAAATGTAACTAAATATTGTGGTGTAAGAAAAGGCATCAATTGTAGAAAATGAGGATAATAAGATGGAAACCTAAATTCATAAGGTATTGGTTGATTTAATAGTAGGAGTGTAGATAAAAAAAAGAATAAAAAAATGAATAAGTTTAGTAAAATAGTAAACATATGTTTATTTATTTAAAATGTTTGGTAGCTGAAAGATTGATTGTAGAAATGAGAAACTATTATTTAGTAAAAAATGTGTAAAACTGTTTGTATTCAATAGTGTATAAATATGTTTAAATTACTATTAGATAGGAAAAATTGTTCTACTTATCATTACATTCATTTAGTCCATTTTGGAACTTAATCAACTGAAATTAATGTAATTGAAAATTTTCAATTAATAGGATAGAGAATACTAATTGTAAAATACTAGGTGTAATTAAAAGCAGCTTATGTTTTATGAAAATATAATGAAAGTTTGATTTAATGAAAAGAACATTTACATCAAATAAAATGAATGTTTCATTTGTGAATGTAGGTTTAATTTCATTAAAATAAAGAATAGAATGATTGATTTTAAAGGAAGAAATATACGTTTATTTGAACTGTGTTTTAGCTTACAGAATGATTTCAAGAATAGGAAAATAATCTATTTCAGTAAGTTATTTATTACTCTTGTATATAAACAACAAATTTATATACGTGTTTAAATAAACAATTGTTCTATTTTTCATCCATTTTAGTTGTCTGTTTTAAAATTTAACTTTGTAAGTAATTGCAATTAATGTAATCAAATGTTTCAATTAAAAGGAAAGAAAACGTCGATTGCAATTAATAGATTTAATAAAAGAAATACACGTTTCGTGTTAAACAAAAAGGATATTTTAACGGAGATAAAGGATCATTTTGGGAAAACCAAATTAAACGTTTTCATTTTTAAGGTAAGTATAAAAAATTTATTATGCGTAGATAAAACCTAAATGCGTACAAATTTGAATATTATTTGAGTTAATGAAGTTACTTTGGTTACGTTTCAAAAAAATTGAATTTCAAAAGGTTGTGCGACGTACATGGTCACTTCATTTCTTTTATTATTAATTGTTGTATGAACGTTTTAAAATACTTACCTTATTATTAATACTTGATCCGTTCATTTCTCCTTCTGTTTAATACCCGAGCCTAGACTTTTAGGTTGTATTTAATTCTTGCCACCTCATTTTCACGTATACAAAGTTTTACTTTCGTTTGCAAACTTTTCCATTGCTACGTAGATTTCCTTATGCATTATTAACACTTGAAGCTTTCAAAATAAATGTGACATTTATTTTCGTCCATCCACCTTCATTTTCTAATTATAAATAACCTACAGCTTGTTTCTTCATTTGCGTTTTGTTTCTCCTGACATTCATATTCAAAAGCTCTTATTCTTGGAAATCCAAAAGCTTTCTTTTAGAAAACATGAATTTTTCATTTTTCATACACTTCCTGCCCTCATCTTAGTTGTTCTTCAATCTTTTCTTGAAGCCTCATCTTTAGAAAAACGTAGGTTTAAAAAAAAATTATTTTTTTTACGCATACTAATTTTTATTTTAATAATATTTCTTATAACATGAATATCTTTTGCATATAAACTTTGATGGAAGCGCGATTTCTTCTATTGGATTCATATTTAAATTCCGGACAACATGAAATTGATTTAGTTGAATTTGGAGGATGTTGAGTTTTTGCGCTTCTGTTTGGATTTTTATAGGCTAAAATCAAAGGTGAGTGTTTTAACCCACTCACAATTACTAAACTATCTTATGATAGTTAAATTAAATTTATTATGTGATTAGAATCAATTGATTGATGGTTGATATATTTAAATTATTATTCTGGTTAAATTCAACTTTTATTGCATTTAATCATCATTTAATTTAATATTTAATTTAAATTATTAATTTAATACATGTTATTGATAATAAGTTATCTATTGATATTTATTGATTGATTTGGATGATGATTGTGATGGATGTTTGATTGCTGACATTGGATGACTGGATGTTGTATTTTATATTGTTATAACACTAAAAGTTCCCTATGGGTTGAAATGATACATACCCGAACGATCTATAGATTAGGGAAAAATCATTATGGGTTGAAATGATAGACTCGAGTGATTTTATGGATTTTATTTAATTTGGAATTGCAGTTTGAAATGATATATAACCGTAAAATTTTAAATTGCGGATTGAAATGATAAATATCCGTATCACTTGACCCTAGGGTAGAAAATTATATACGGACACCGGATTGGTTAAATTAAATGATTTTAATTCTTTAAATTTTGAATTCAGTTAATTGGCATTTTGAAATAGAGATGTATTTATATAAACTGAATTATTTTGATAATCCAAAACGTTGATGCTGAAAATTGGAATTGATTTAATGAATTGTTCAAAGGATTTAAATTGGAATTTCAAAGTTGAAATGGCAAATAAAAGAATTTATTAAAATTGAGTTGTTGAAAATGTTTGGATATAACTTTGAAATCTATTTAAATTAATTTAAACTATTTTAATCAATTTAAACTATTTTTAATTTATTTTAATCTATTATAACCTATTTTATCCAATTTAATCTATTTCACCAAATTTTAAACTAATTAAATTTATTTAATCTATTTTAAATCCATTTAATATAATTTAAATCTATTTAATCTATTTTAAATTTATTTAATCTATTTAAAATATACTTAATATAATTTAAATCTATTTAATCTATTTAAATCATTTTAAAATCTAATTAAATCAAATTTAAATCTATTTAAACTATTTTACTATTTTAAAACTATTTTTAATATATTTTAAATCATTTTCAAACTATTAAAACTATTTTTGACTATCTAAACTATTTTCTAAAATTTCAGACTGTGTAAAGTTGAAGTATTTATATTTAAATCCTTGATGATGATACAACCTAAGTTGGAATTTGAAATTGATATCCTTTTGTGAAATGACATATTTGAGTAAATATGATGATTTTGGAACTATAATTTAATTAACCTATCTCATCGATAAATTCAAAAGTGAATATGATTTTGGAAGTAAATACGGGTTTTAAAGTGAATATAGTTTTGAAAGTAAATATGATTTCGAAAGAGATATGATTTGTAGTCGAATATGATATTTTGATATAAATTGTGAATTGACTTTTGAAATGTAAAAGAACCATCCGATGTGAAATAAGCGTTTGGTTGTTAAAGAGACTGGGATCAGATATTGTCATACTCTCTGCCAATACCGAAAACCACTTTAACAACTGTGTACGTGGTGGAGATTCCAGAAATGAAGTATGATGGTTTGGAGAATGATTTCTGTATAACGTATGACGTGACCCTGACTCCCGTGAGTCAGCTTAGATGTGACTAAAACAGGAGCCATGCCGGGCCAAGTGAGGTCATTCCTCTTATCGGACACATTTCTTCGATACCATATCTGTTGCTTTGTGATTGATTTGGTGGACACCCTTGATTTTGATTTGGGAGTGTGTTCCGAGGTGGGCGGTAGTAGCTGTTATGCGTTACCACCAGTCCGGATCCGCAATTGGTATATCTACCCTGGCATTGCCTAGAGTGCCGTGTTCACATGCCCTAGATCGCCTTCTACGAGTTTGTTTTGTATCATACCTATGGAGTGCCCTTTGTGTAAACCTCCAGTTTACGGAGGAGCGTACGGTACTGTATAGACTATGAGAATATATAAAATGTGTTAAGGGGGGTATGAGTAACGCCTTAACACTATTTTAATACTTTTACTTTACTGTAGAAATATCATAATAGCGTATTGTACTACATAGTAGATAGTTTAATGGATCCTTAGGAGATGTGAATCCCGAAACTCTCTTAAGTTATTGCACTCACGTTAGACACTGGATAGGAGATGTCAAACCCCGTAAGAATCTCTGACGCCGTTCCACTCATATTTATTTACCGTTGATTAACTTACATAAGATCGTTTAGTTCTGACTCGAGTGTTTTGTCTTTTCAATTCACTCGGGTCAGCTTGAGCATTTCAGGGTTGAAGACCTTATTTCTTGAGGACGAAGAGGAGGATTTGTACTAATATTATTTGTTATATTCCACTGCATCATGTTGTTCCATGGCATTTATTTATTTATTCCTGTTTATGTAACTCTGATATTTATGTTGTAAAGAATAATCAAATGTATTTATAAAACAGCTTCATGAACTATTATTTTATTATTATATTTTGTCATTCCGCTGGGAGATTCTGTATTTGTTTTATTTCTTTCTCTTTTTCTTATTTACCCTATAACAATCTGCCTTTTGAATGGTTTGTGTGACGCCCCACTCCGAGACCCACATTAGCAAAGAGTATTACTAGGTAAAACCGTCTACTAATACGGAGAATAGAGCTGGATAGGAGCGACCATCTATAACCTTGTCTTAATTATCTATTGAATAGGCCGACAATGCCACTTCTTACTTAAATGGATCGACATATCCAATAAATACTTAATACAAAGCCATAGGTGGCTGAAGGATCTATCAGAATAAAATATAACAACTCAAATGTAATACACATCACATAACAGTAGATCATCACATGCATTTACACATATACAGATACATTACAGAGTTTACAAAATGATACATGTCAAGTGGTAAAGCAAACCACAATATACATGCGAGTTAAAAGAATACATATCAGAGTTACAGTCAAAAAGAACTACACAAAAAGCTATAACAAAAAGGAACTAGCGGAATAGTCCATGCAGAAGCAAAATAGGCTAAGTCCAATGTACCTAACCTGAAACATCTCGGTCTGACCCGAGTATAAAATACACGGGTCAGTCTAGCTAAACAAATCAGTTAGAAAAACTAAATGATAATGAACATACAAGATCATAAAGTACCACCGATATCTCCAAAAGAGATAACCAAATCATCTAACAAAAGATGAATCATAACAAGCCTCATATCATCGGCAACTCAAATAAACCAAGGATATCATATCCCCAAAACAAGCCAAAAGGCAATTAACAAATACCAATAAAGGAAACACAACTTTCCACAAGGTAATCGCTACATATCGTGTGGTTCAAAGGACCTACACCGAAGGGCGATACACTAGGGAAATATAATTTTCAAAGAAACAAAAGATGCTCGAGCTCAGTACTGTATAACAAGGATCCACAAACCCGAAGGCAACAAACCCAATATCACTCGAGCGGTGACGATGGACCAACTCCAAAAGTGATACTATAGGGCAACAAGCCCGAAGGCAACATACCCGAAGGCACAAACCCAATATCTCTCGAGCGATGACGAATGACCAACTCCAAAAGCGATACTATAGGGCAACAAACCGTAGTGGCGAAGGTCCAGAGACCCAGTACTGGACACCACTAACTGGCAGAATGTGTCGCAACTCTCAGAAAGGAACTCGAAAAATGTTAACGTGAGTCCTATACCACACGTTCGCACTAAACGGTTTACTAACCATTAGTCAATTTCACACTCAAAGCAGTACAAAGTTCACCTCATCTCATCGGTAAACCAGACCCAAAGGTCAAAACGGTCAAACGAATAGATTAGGAATTAACTGAAAAGATAAACGCACGTGTTCATAGCACGCGTTTTATTTAATCATTTAATTCTCCTCCCTCTTCGCTCGAAGTGCAAAATCGTGTGTGTGTTTTAAATAGAGATTAGAAGTTGGAGAAACAAGCTTTAACACAATTTAAAAGATCACTTTATAAAAATCCATGTACTAAATCTAAAAAAGAATCATCAAGGTCAACTAAAGTGAAACAACTAATCAGAGAAAGAAGAATCGATCAAAAATTGGAATCCCACACAAAATAGGCAAATTGGGCTGAGATAAGCAGATTCAGATGTCTGAATTGTATATTTCAGACGTCTGAAACTGGAGCTCAGGCAATACTTTGCCTAGGCAAATGATGGCCAAATCATATCGGAAGCAATCGGATGAGTGACGATGGCTAGGGGTTTACGCCAAACGACTACCTAACCTTAAAGACTCACCAATACACCCTGACCAACATGTCCAAACGTCATATAAGGATTTTCATAGATTTTGATTTTAAAACACCAAAGATTGGAATATTCATTAAACCAATTCAATTCAAAGGCAAATGGACAAGGAATATATGTTAGGAATTGCTACCTAACACTATCAAAGATATAGACGTAGATGTGAGTTCAAAAACTCCCCTTTTAACCTAAAAACTTAAGAGAGAAGCTATAGAGCAAGGCAAGAACAATCACTCTTCAATTATAACCCAAGGAGCTTCAATCTAAGCTCAAGAACAAATATTTCCTAAGTTAGGGTTTAGGAAATTTCAGAAAGAGGAATTGAGATGGAGAAGGAGAAGAGGATGCTTACCTAAGCTTCTCTTGGATTTTGGACTTGAATTTGAGCAAATGAATCTAGGGCTTAGGAATTTCCATTTCCCATTCTTTCCCTCATTTTTTCTAAAGCTTGAGTGTTTAGGAAATGAAATGAGTGAATGGAGAGGAGAGGGGCTGAGTTAGGGTATAGTATGAGTTGGGTGAAACCCAAACCCAAGCCTAAAGACCTAGTAAAAATAGTAAAATTCACTCAAATCCAAACATATCGATGTTTATAATCAAAAAAGTTGCAAACACCATTTTGAACTCAATAGAAGTGGTCTCGAGTCAGAATTGTTGATTCTCAATTTCACTCTTCATTCAGACGTCTGAAATGAACGATTCAGACGTCTGAATCTGGAAAAACAGAAGTTGTCTAGAACAATATTCAGACGTTTGAATCGTCCATTTCAGACGTCTGAAAATGGAAATTTTAGCCTATTTCCTTTCTGGTTTGACTCGAACAATTTCAGACGTCTGAATCATTCATTTCAGATGTCTGAATATCTGTTTGAATGTGTTTTCAAATAGGTACTTCCAAATAGCACTATCCACATAAACTTTTCACTAATTCGACTGTTCTTCTACGAATAGTGACTTTTTCGGACTTAAATCCGACAAACGATGCTATATTTAAATAAAACATTTAAATATACAATCGTAAAGTATGCGGGTTGTTACAGACTCCCCTCCTTAAAGAAATTGCATCCTCGCAATCTTTAAAAAATAAATAATAAGTAACAACAATAAAAGCATATCAACACAAAAAGAAGAAATTTGAAATGTGAAGTTCACCTTAAGGAGCACGAGAGAGCAAGTCCGGATGCGTTCGCTCGATGAATTCTCTGGATTCCCAAAAGCAATCCTTAGGATTTGAGGACTACTGAACTTTCACAAGAGGAACATCTTTATTTCGAAGGCGTTTAACTTTCGAAGTAATGATACGAATAGAATGTTGCTCATAAGTCAAATTTGGTGAAACTTCAATTTCTTCAATTACACCGGCTTCAAGCCAACACGAAGGAGATCGGCACGACATTCCGAAGAGTGCCTTGAAAGGTACCATACCAATACTAGATTGGAAGCTTATTATAGGAAGAAAATTCAACAAGAGACATATGATCTTCCCAACTTCCACCAAAATCAAGAACACATGCACGAAAGAGATCTTTAAGAGTTGATTCACACGCTCTATTTGTCCATCGGATTGCGGATGATAAGCGATGCTAAAAAAAATTTAAGTTTTATTCCCAAAGCTTTTGAAGACCCTACAAAATCCACTAGTAAAATACTGGATCACGATTGCTAACAATAGAAGTAGGAACTCCATGTAATATAACAGGACATAGAGTTCAGCCAAAAGAGGTATAGTCAAAAAGAGAAGGACGAGCCTCAAGGCTACAAAAAACAAGAGATGAAAATGAATTGGATTCACGATCTCGAATCTCACAAGTGGATAAAGTCTCGAGATCACTCCATTCGGATATCATCATGGAAACAACCGCTTGCTGCTCTCGGCTTAAGGGCATCGACAACACGATTGCCCTATCCGAAAGTATATAAAAATATCAAGATCATAAGATGCAAGGAACTTGAGCTAACGTTGTTGATGCAAATTGAGTTCCTTTTGAGAATCAAATACTTTGAAGATTTTACGATCGGTGTAGAGAACAAATTTCTCTCCCAAAAGATAATGACGCCAAAATCTAAGAGCGAAACAATAGCCGCGAGCACCAGATCATGAATGGCATATCTAGTCTCGACAAGCTTTAATTGTCAAGAAGCAAATGCGATAACACATTCCCTTTGCAAGAGAATGACACCAGAACTAATACGACTAGTATCTGTAACGACCCAGAATTTTGAACAAATTAAATTTAGAATATTTAATTTATTTTAAATATTTGAACGATAATTTAATTTGAATCCCCGATATAACTCTGAATTTGGCGATTAAATTATAGATTTTAATCTGCTGAATGTTGAATAAAAATTTAAATCTTCAATTTAAAGCTGAAGAAAAATATTTCAAAAGCTTTTAAAATTTATATTGATAACACTGAAGATAATAGAAACTTTCAGAAGTGAATTTGAAACTGTTCGGTTCAGTTTTGAATTTTATCGTTCAAATTGAATTTAAAAATAGCCGTTCGAGGCGCAGTCTCGGAATTCGACGAAACCAGTTCCATTGGGTCTGTAATATTGTATTATTACCGGGTTTCAAATTTCGTGTTAATCAGAGTTGTTGTGTGAGAATACGACTCGCAAACGCATTGAAATAAAATCAAATTCGATTTAAATTTAAAATTTAAAATCTGGTCAACTCAGCACATGGTCTCCCCTTTGTTTCAGCCTTTAAACGCGCTGAGCATCACGAAAAAATCACGTCGTTTTCCATTTTTTATGCCGAGCCTCCTCTCCCTCTTCAGATAAAAAAAAAATATAAACGAAACAATCTTCTTTCAAATCAAAGTAAAAATGGCGGAAACGAAAGAACAAAAAGAAATCAAATTCATGGCCGCTTTATTCTTCAAGTCAGCGAAAGGGAATTTCAAATAAAAATCGAAGCCGTGCCTCCCTTCATCTAATTCGAAATCAATTCTTGGTCACAGCGTGGAGTTACGGCGAGGCACTGCGAGGGGGGGACTCGCGATCCAAGCGCGCGTGCGATGCCAGGAAACTCGGCATCGTTGCGAAGGCAGCGGCGAGCTCGAGTCAGGCGATGTTGGTGGCGACTCGCGGCGGAGCTAGGGTTTGCATTGGTTCGTCGCTCGCGTGGGTTCTGGAGGCGATTGGTTGACGAGGTCGCGATGAAGGGGCGACGCATCTGAGGTTCGAAGGATCGCGAATTGGAGTACTGGGCAGTTAGGGGTCTCGCGAGCAGTTTTCGCGAGCAGTGGAGGCGATTTCGACGAGTACTTCCATTCGACTTCGCGATCGTGGCTGGGGATGTCTGAGGTCAGCGTCGACATCGGAGACTAGGGCAGTGCTTGGCGATGAAGCTTCGAGTTCGTGAGGGCAGCTAGGTACATATTTCAATTTAAAAATTTTAACACATATGAATATGTGTAGAAATGAAGTACAGATGAATTATTGTAATTAACTTGTTTAATTTTTTTTGAAAATGGTTGAAGAAAAATTTTAGCAAAGAATTTTAGTGCAGTTTATATATTTACAGGGAATAGGAAATTATTTTGATAAATTGGGAAAAGAAAATAAATAAATGCAGATAGGAATTTTTAGTTTAAAAATTTATTCTAGTTAAACAAAATTATTTATGGAAATAGATTTTTAATTTAACAGTAAAATAGAAAATTTACTTTATATTGACAAAGTTTGAAATATATATATATATATAAAAGGTCAGGGTTGAAAATATATAAGAAATTTTAAAAGGGATTTATTTAAAAAGAAATTGATCGTTCGATTTATTTCGAATATTAACGAATTGTATAATCATTTATACAAGGTTTAAAATCAAGAAATCAAGCCGAGAATGGAAATGGATGGAAAATTTAAAAGCTAAGGTGAGATTATTTTCTCACTCAAAATGAATTGCAGTTATTGATTGATTTGATTGCTATTGGATGTGATATTAGATATGATAGGATATATCTATATATAGCAATATATACATATTGGCATATGTATATATTGGATTGATTGATTTCCCGCCTCGTATAGCGGATGAGACCCTATTGCGCCGTTAGTAAGCGGATTATTTTTATAAAACCCATATACCGCGATATTCCACCTCGAAGTGGAATTGGTATTGTGCTAACGTTTGTGGATGCAGGGAAACAGGTTGGAGGGATCCAACTGGATTCCTCAACTGTATTTATTTATTTACAGATATTGATGTATATTCTGTTATCATGTTGATATATGATATTGAATGTTGTGATTGACTAATTGGTGCTGTTGCATCATCGGATTCAAAATTTTGAAGTTTAAAAATAATGATTTTAACTTTAAAAGAGATTTTTAAGTATACGTTTTATTTGAAATTTTGAATTGATTTACTTTAAATAAATAAATGTTACAAATTTAAAGTTATGGAGATTATAATGTTAGTGGAATATAACCAAAGTGTCATTTTTGAAATAAAAATCGATTTATTTATAAAATGGTCTAAGTTGGGATTTTTGAATAACTATAGACGATTTGTATAAAAAGATTTATACAGATTGATATTTATAAATCAAATGTTGGAATTATAAAACGAGTTTTTTTTATATAAGTGTTAAAATGAAGTATAAATTGGATTTCGGCATTTTAATTGAGATTTTTGAACAAGTATGAATGGTTAATAGATGAGATTTATAAATAGTATAAAAGTAGTTCGGTTATGGTTGAAAATAAGGTTATAAATGAAATCTTATAAGTAATAAGATTTAAAATCTGTGAAGTTTAAAAGAACGATTTCTTTTAAAATAAATGAATTGTAAGTTATTAACTTATAAGATGGACCTTTGGTATATACATTGAGTTATAAATTGAATAGGTCATTAAAGAAGATTTATAAATCGAATTGTTAATAAAGGAGATTTATTAAATTGAAGTTGTTAGAAAATAGAAATAGAATTTATAAACGTTGTTTTATAAATTCGAAATCAATTGGATTTGATAAATCAAATATAGAAGATTATTAAAGGAGATATATTCGCGATTTTGGATAGCGAATTATTATTAAAATAAAATGTGTAGAGATGATTGAAATTTGGTTAAGTGAATTATATTCATGATTTTGGACAGTGAATATATTATTGAAAAAAATGGTTATGTTTGGGAAAGCGATATTATAAATGAAGTTAATTGTTTTAAAAGATGTTTTAAAACGTGTGAACTATTGAAATCATAGATTTCAACATTTATTGTTGAAATAGACATTTTCGAAAAATAAGGAAATGGTGGACTATAACACTGTTGTTATAGTAAATGATTTCCAAAAGGAAATGTTTTTATGTAGTATTGGGATTTATATATCTATCTAAATCCGAATCCCTATACTAGTGATTTCGAGTCGTCGTAACGATGTTTTACGCAACATTCGTTTTGACTCAAATAGATGTTGTTATAGTAAATGATTTCCTTAAAGAATGAAATGTATACTTAATATTGATTTAAGTATATTGAATATTTTCAAATGTTGAAAATAAATAGATTTGTGGAATACTTATTTTTAAATAAGTATGGAAATGCTTTTCCAATATGAAATGAACTGTTTTGAGATTTTATCTTCAAAGATAAAATGAAATGTGGAAATTGATTTGAAATTTGTTTTCAAACGGTTAAGTGTGGAAATTATATATCTAGAAAAGATATTTTGGAAGATAAAATTATTTGGAAAATTATTTGGAATCTGATGATGTTGCGCATCTTTATTGATAGTTAAATAACCGACTATCAATAATTACCTTGAATATGGTATTTGTTGTGAATTGGATGAATTTGAATGCCACACTTATTTTTGAATAATCGCTCACTATTCGGGTTAGCCGGGAAAGGACCATGGGGTCGTATAACCCATTCCGAATATGTGATACGTCGTTATGAATCGCATTCGAAGACCGGTGTTGAAGACCGGATATTTTTGAAAACGGAAGGATTACCGTCGAGTTACTCTACATCGGCTGATCTCCGGTTTAGAGGTTTTATCACCCTTAGTGACGGGAAGTCCTGACGTGATTGAAAATTATCCGGAATTGCAAGGGCTTCGTGAGAAGTGCCTTCGGTTCTGTTCGATCCCGGAACAGACTTGTATGGATTGTATGTCTGACGTTACAAATTGAGATATAAAGCTGATTTCTTTCAAATACATTTCTGTTGGTGGCGGAGAATTTATTCTCTTAGCTTAACACCCTTCTCTGAGACGTACGAGCTCAGAGGTTATGTAGTTGAAATTTATCAGCGATATATTCCCAATTTGGTAACGTGGCATACTGAGTGTTGCTGTGTGATGATCAGTGTTTGATCATTTGCGATATGATCATTTGTTTGATCTTATATCTTTGTGATCATAGGTTGATCATTTGTTTGACCCTAAGCATGGCTTTGTAGAAAGCGTAGCTTTGTGGACGAGACTTCGTCGAGCCTCACACCCCGGAAATGGTCGAAACAGGAAGGATGCAGCAAGGTTCTAGGGAGTAGCGCCCCTTAGTGTATGTCGTTCCTTCTGGATAGAGGTGGTATCATGGTATGGAGCCCAGATACTTAACCTATGTGGATACTGCTTATTATGTGGTTTGTTGCGAATTGGGGATCCTCGGGAAGATCGGTTACGATCGGGGGATGACATACGCGTGTCAGTAGTTACCTATTTTTGCAGAGGTAACCCGACCTTGTGTTGGCAGAGATCCGGTTAGGTTCTCGGGTCGTCTATTCCAGGGACGTACCCATCGTGGATAGGAAGTTCCTTAGCCTGACCATTTGTTGGAAATCCAAAGAAACAATACGAGCCTTGTACGGTATTAGTTGTAGAACCTATCATTCACTTATGGTGGCGCCCCACTGTTTGGATGGTAGCTATAGTAGGCATACGATACTGGTCGTATGTTGGCTAAGATTAATATTATACTTTCGAAATGATTTCTACACTATGCACTAATAATAATATCAAAAAGAATTTGATTTTGCGTAGTAAGCATCTTTGACTATCATAAGAAGAAATCTCCTCCAATTCTGCATTTGCATTGTGTGTGTGGCGGGAGGTCTTATGGTAGTTTCATTTTCCAAAAGCATTGCGAATTTGTTTTATTTTCTTTGTGAAAAATAACTGTTTTACGATCTCACACCAGTCTCCATGACTGACTCGGAGTTTATTGTTCCCTTCTAAACTCTGGGTGCCCACCAATTTCCATACGGGCAGCCTAGAGTTATGTTATCAGGATATTCTGGATATTATGGAGCTTTGGAAGCAAGATGGATGACGAGACGTAGTATTTGTATCTGATATTATTTATTCCGCTGTGTATTCTGTATGAGGACAAGTTATATAACTGTCCATTGTTGTATATTGACTCTGATGATTGATGTATGTATAAACTGATATAGCTCTTTGTTTTAAAAGACTAGTGTTTATTTATTATATATTGTTCCGCTGCGATGTGTAAGATTCTGATACTGTTTTCTGTTCTGATGTTGTTCTCTCTTCTTTCTTCTTCCTCTTTTCTTCTTCTTCTACCTTTTTCTTCTATTTAAAACCCTCACTATTGGAGTTTTCGGCACTCGATTGCTCGGCAGTCGATAAAGTGAGTATCGATGTCGAATTTTCGAAAGTCGAAAATTTCGATACGTGACAGCGTGGTATCAAAGCATATGGTTAAGCGACAACCCTGCTTTGTTGGGTGTTACTCATTAGAGATAGAGTCAGTAGTACTCTAGAATGAATTTGAGTGTAATAATAGATACGAGTGCGTATTTGTTAGTGAATATAAAATTGTTTTGTATTGTGTTGACTTATCGGTTGATTGTTTATGGATTCTGGTCGGTGCAGTCTAGCTAACTGTAATCGATAGGAGTTTCTAAACTCTAAACAAGATAAACCGACACAGTAGTGTTTTAAAATAGGGTAAATGAAATAATTTTACCTAAAACTATTTTTGTATATAAAGGAAATAATTTTCTATGAATTATCATAGTATATGGATGTCTGGATGTTAGGAAGTAATAATAGTGAACTATTATCATTGGAATTAAATAAGAAATTGAAATCATAGCTCCAAAGTTAAAATGAATTCACATACAAATGAAATTTAAGAATGTAAATTATAAATGTGATTTGTAATTTGAAACGGAATTCCAGAGAAATTTTTGGAAATGTTTTGAAAGGAGTTTGAAAATATTGGAGATTTGGAAAGTTTAAATTCCTTTTTAATTTGAAAATGAATTTCAAAGGTTTTGAAAAGTATTCTGCAGGGATGAAAGCTCTAAACTCTTTTCGGTCGCTGGAAAATAATTCCGATGATGATCGCGACATCACCGGTGTTCAATTTCGGGTTTCCAAAAGAGGAATTGCTGCCAAATTGTTTTAAATGGAAGTTGTTTGAAAAATTTGGGTTTAGTTTTGGAAATTCAAAGGATAATTTGAATTGTTTTCAAAATGGCTTTGAAATGTTTGTAAGACTCTGGAATACTATATAAAAATATTTATGAAATATTATGAAGTTGATAACTTGTAAAGTTTAAAGTTTAAAGTTTAAATAAAAATCCATTTAACGAATGAAATTTATAAATGTGAATCGAAATATAAAGAGATGAATTCATATATGAATAAAAATGGTGAATATAAATTGTAAATGAATTTATAAATGAAAATAGAATTCCAAGAAGATAATTGAAAATAAAATTCCTTAATGAAATGGAATTGTGAATGTGAATGTATAAATGATTGTATAAATCAAGATGTAAATAAGTTGATAACTTATAGAATATTTGAAATCTGATTGGAATGAAATTCAAATTGAAGACGAATGAATTAGTAGATGAAACTAATTTAAAATAGTGCGGTTATGAATGAAAGATAATTGATAAATTCAATATTCAGAAGTTAAATAGAATTCAAATTGAATTGTAATTGTGAATTGAATTCAAATGAAAATTGAATGATAATGGATATAACTTCAATAGTGAAGTAAAAATGTATAAGCAGTTCATATTGAAAAATTCGTAATGGAATTTGCAAAATGGTTTGGATATGTAACTAGATATTATGGCTAGTAGGATATACAGGTGTAAAGGAATTGGGATTTTAATTTTGAAGATAAATTTGAATTTGCTCGAAAAGGTAAGTATTTGAATTATAATATGAGTTTTTGATGATTTCTTGTCTAGCCGCTTGGCTTTTTCTTTTTCTTTTTGAAATCTGAGAGTCCGTAGGGACGTTTTGTAGTCGTACTGTATTAGCCGCGCAAAGGAGACGCTGGCGAAATTTTTCGAAAATTTCGGGTGTTAGAAAAATTTTGAGAAAATTTTGAAAGTTTAAATTTGAATTTGAATTTAAAATTTGAAGTAAACAATGATGTTTGAAAACTATAGAAGGTTTAGAAATTTAGTTGAATGATAACGAATCTTTAGTAGAAAGATTTGTTTTGAAAAATCGATAAAACTATTTAGATTGTGAAAAATAGTAGACGAGTTAAGGACCATTTTTCCTAGCTTGTAATTTCGAGGACGAAATTCTTTTAAGGAGGGAAGTCTGTAACGACCCAGAATTTTGAACAAATTAAATTGAGAATATTTAATTTATTTTAAATATTTGAACGATAATTTAATTTGAATCCCCGATATAACTCTGAATTTGGCGATTAAATTATAGATATTAATCTGCTGAATGTTGAATAAAAATTTAAATCTTCAATTTAAAGCTGAAGAAAAATATTTCAAAAGCTTTTAAAATTTATATTGATAACACTGAAGATAATAGAAACTTTCAGAAGTGAATTTGAAACTGTTCGGTTCAGTTTTGAATTTTATCGTTCAAATTGAATTTAAAAATAGCCGTTCGAGGCGCAGTCTTGGAATTCAACGAAACCAGTTCCATTGGGTCTGTAATATTGTATTATTACCGGGTTTCAAATTTCGTGTTAATCGGAGTTGTTGTGTGAGAATACGACTCGCAAACGCATTGAAATAAAATCAAATTCGATTTAAATTTAAAATTTAAAATCTGGTCAACTCAGCACATGGTCTCCCCTTTGTTTCAGCCTTTAAACGCGCCGAGCATCACGAAAAAATCACTTCGTTTTCCATTTTTTATGCCGAGCCTCCTCTCCCTCTTCAGATAAAAAAAAAATAAACGAAACAATCTTCTTTCAAATCAAAGTAAAAATGGCGGAAACGAAAGAATAAAAAGAAATCAAATTCATGGCCGCTTTATTCTTCAAGTCAGCGAAAGGGAATTTCAAATAAAAATCGAAGCTGTGCCTCCCTTCATCTAATTCGAAATCAATTCTTGGTCGCAGCGTGGAGTTACGGCGAGGCACTGCGAGGGGGGGGACTCGCGATCCAAGCGCACGTGCGATGCCAGGAAACTCGGCATCGTTGCGAAGGCAGCGGCGAGCTCGAGTCAGGCGATGTTGGTGGCGACTCGTGGCGGAGCTAGGGTTTGCATTGGTTCGTCGCTCGCGTGGGTTCTGGAGGCGATTGGTTGACGAGGTCGCGATGAAGGGGCGACGCATCTGAGGTTCGAAGGATCGCGAATTGGAGTGCTGGGCAGTTAGGGGTCTCGCGAGCAGTGGAGGCGATTTCGACGAGTACTTCCATTCGACTTCGCGATCGTGGCTGGGGATGTCTGAGGTCAGCGTCGACATCGGAGACTAGGGCAGTGCTTGGCGATGAAGCTTCGAGTTCGTGAGGGCAGCTAGGTACATATTTCAATTTAAAAAATTTTAACACATATGAATATGTGCAGAAATGAAGTACAGATGAATTATTGTAATTAACTTGTTTAATTTTTTTTGAAAATGGTTGAAGAAAAATTTTAGCAAAGAATTTTAGTGCAGTTTATATATTTACAGAGAATAGGAAATTATTTTGATAAATTGGGAAAAGAAAATAAATAAATGCAGATAGGAATTTTTAGTTTAAAAATTTATTCTACTTAAACAAAATTATTTATGGAAATAGATTTTTAATTTAACAGTAAAATAGAAAATTTACTTTATATTGACAAAGTTTGAAATATATATATATATATAAGGTCAGGGTTGAAAATATATAAGAAATTTTAAAAGGGATTTATTTAAAAAGAAATTGATCGTTCGATTTATTTCGACTATTAACGAATTGTATAATCATTTATACAAGGTTTAAAATCAAGAAATCAAGCCGAGAATGGAAATGGATAGCAAATTTAAAAGCTAAGGTGAGATTATTTTCTCACTCAAAATGAATTGCAGTTATTGATTGGTTTGATTGCTATTGGATGTGATATTAGATATGATAGGATATATCTATATATAGCAATATATACATATTGGCATATGTATATATTGGATTGATTGATTTCCCGCCTCGTATAGCGGATGAGACCCTATTGCGCCGTTAGTAAGCGGATTATTTTTATAAAACCCATATACCGCGATATTCCACCTCGAAGTGGAATTGGTATTGTGCTAACGTCTGTGGATGCAGGGAAACAGGTTGGAGGGATCCAATTGGATTCCTCAACTGTATTTATTTATTTACAGATATTGATGTATATTCTGTTATCATGTTGATATATGATATTGAATGTTGTGATTGACTAATTGGTGTTGTTGCATCATCGGATTCAAAATTTTAAAGTTTAAAAATAATGATTTTAACTTTAAAAGAGATTTTTAAGTATACGTTTTATTTGAAATTTTGAATTGATTTACTTTAAATAAATAAATGTTACAAATTTAAAGTTATGGAGATTATAATGTTAGTGGAATATAACCAAAGTGTCATTTTTGAAATAAAAATCGATTTATTTATAAAATGGTTTAAGTTGGGATTTTTGAATAACTATAGACGATTTGTATAAAAAGATTTATACAGATTGATATTTATAAATCAAATGTTGGAATTATAAAACGAGTTTTTTTATATAAGTGTTAAAATGAAGTATAAATTGGATTTCGGCATTTTAATTGAGATTTTTGAACAAGTATGAATGGTTAATAGATGAGATTTATGAATAGTATAAAAGTAGTTCGGTTATGGTTGAAAATAAGGTTATAAATGAAATCTTATAAGTAATAAGATTTAAAATCTGTGAAGTTTAAAAGAACGATTTCTTTCAAAATAAATGAATTGTAAGTTATTAACTTATAAGATGGACCTTTGGTATATACATTGAGTTATAAATTGAATAGGTCATTAAAGAAGATTTATAAATCGAATTGTTAATAAAGGAGATTTATTAAATTGAAGTTGTTAGAAAATAGAAATAGAATTTATAAACGTTGTTTTATAAATTCGAAATCAATTGGATTTGATAAATCAAATATAGAAGATTATTAAAGGAGATATATTCGCGATTTTGGATAGCGAATTATTATTAAAATAAAATGTGTAGAGATGATTGAAATTTGGTTAAGTGAATTATATTCACGATTTTGGACAGTGAATATATTATTGAAAAAAATGGTTATGTTTGGGAAAGCGATATTATAAATGAAGTTAATTGTTTTAAAAGATGTTTTAAAACGTGTGAACTATCGAAATCATAGATTTCAACATTTATTGTTGAAATAGACGTTTTCGAAAAATAAGGAAATGGTGGACTATAACACTGTTGTTATAGTAAATGATTTCCAAAAGGAAATGTTTTTATGTAGTATTGGGATTTATATATCTATCTAAATCCGAATCCCTATACTAGTGATTTCGAGTCGTCGTAACGATGTTTTACGCAACATTCGTTTTGACTCAAATAGATGTTGTTATAGTAAATGATTTCCTTAAAGAATGAAATGTATACTTAATATTGATTTAAGTATATTGAATATTTTCAAATGTTGAAAATAAATAGATTTGTGGGATACTTATTTTTAAATAAGTATGGAAATGCTTTTCCAATATGAAATGAACTGTTTTGAGATTTTATCTTCAAAGATAAAATGAAATGTGGAAATTGATTTGAAATTTGTTTTCAAACGGTTAAGTGTGGAAATTATATATCTAGAAAAGATATTTTGGAAGATAAAATTATTTGGAAAATTATTTGGAATCTGATGATGTTGCGCATCTTTATTGATAGTTAAATAACCGACTATCAATAATTACCTTGAATATGGTATTTGTTGTGAATTGGATGAATTTGAATGCCACACTTATTTTTGAATAATCGCTCACTATTCGGGTTAGCCGGGAAAGGACCATGGGGTCGTATAACCCATTCCGAATATGTGATACGTCGTTATGAATCGCATTCGAAGACCGGTGTTGAAGACTGGATATTTTTGAAAACGGAAGGATTACCGTCGAGTTACTCTACATCGGCTGATCTTCGGTTTAGAGGTTTTATCACCCTTAGTGACGGGAAGTCCTGACGTGATTGAAAATTATCCGGAATTGCAAGGGCTTTGTGAGAAGTGCCTTCGGTTCTGTTCGATCCCGGAACAGACTTGTATGGATTGTATGTCTGACGTTACAAATTGAGATATAAAGCTGATTTCTTTCAAATACATTTCTGTTGGTGGCGGAGAATTTATTCTCTTAGCTTAACACCCTTCTCTGAGACGTACGAGCTCAGAGGTTATGTAGTTGAAATTTATCAGCGATATATTCCCAATTTGGTAACGTGGCATACTGAGTGTTGCTGTGTGATGATCAGTGTTTGATCATTTGCGATATGATCATTTGTTTGATCTTATATCTTTGTGGTCATAGGTTGATCATTTGTTTGACCCGAAGCATGGCTTTGTAGAAAGCGTAGCTTTGTGGACGAGACTTCGTCGAGCCTCACACCCCGGAAATGGTCGAAACAGGAAGGATGCAGCAAGGTTCTAGGGAGTAGCGCCCCTTAGTGTATGTCGTTCCTTCTGGATAGAGGTGGTATCATGGTATGGAGCCCAGATACTTAACCTATGTGGATACTGCTTATTATGTGGTTTGTTGCGAATCGGGGATCCTCGGGAAGATCGGTTACGATCGGGGGATGACATACGCGTGTCAGTAGTTACCTATTTTTGCAGAGGTAACTCGGCCTTGTGTTGGCAGAGATCCGGTTAGGTTCTCGGGTCGTCTATTCCAGGGACGTACCCATCGTGGATAGGAAGTTCCTTAGCCTGACCATTTGTTGGAAATCCAAAGAAACAATACGAGCCCTGTACGGTATTAGTTGTAGAACCTATCATTCACTTATGGTGGCGCCCCACTGTTTGGATGGTAGCTATAGTAGGCATACGATACTGGTCGTATGTTGGCTAAGATTAATATTATACTTTCGAAATGATTTCTACACTATGCACTAATAATAATATCAAAAAGAATTTGATTTTGCGTAGTAAGCATCTTTGACTATCATAAGAAGAAATCTCCTCCAATTCTGCGTTTGCATTGTGTGTGTGGCGGGAGGTCTTATGGTAGTTTCATTTTCCAAAAGCATTGCGAATTTGTTTTATTTTCTTTGTGAAAAATAACTGTTTTACGATCTCACACCAGTCTCCATGACTGACTCGGAGTTTATTGTTCCCTTCTAAACTCTGGATGCCCACCAATTTCCACACGGGCAGCCTAGAGTTATGTTATCAAGATATTCTGGATATTCTGGAGCTTTGGAAGCAAGATGGATGACGAGACGTAGTATTTGTACCTGATATTATTTATTTCGCTGTGTATTCTGTATGAGGAAAAGTTAGATAACTGTCCATTGTTGTATATTGACTCTGATGATTGATGTATGTATAAACTGATATAGCTCTTTGTTTTAAAAGACTAGTGTTTATTTATTATATATTGTTCCGCTGCGATGTGTAAGATTCTGATATTGTTTTCTGTTCTGATGTTGTTCTCTCTTCTTTCTTCTTCCTCTTTTCTTCTTCTTCTACCTTTTTCTTCTATTTAAAACCCTCACTATTGGAGTTTCCGGCACTCGATTGCTCGGCAGTCGATAAAGTGAGTATCGATGTCGAATTTTCGAAAGTCGAAAATTTCGGTACGTGACAGTATCGGTACAAACAATAAAGTCTTGGTTCCCTTCGGGAACCGTAAGAATAAAAGCATCGGAAAAGTGTTCCTTTAATCGATTCCCTTTCCCAAAAAGCTAAGATTTTCAAAATCATAATTAACTTTATACATATTCATCTTTTTAGAAAAATTAACTTTTTACAAGAATTTACTGTGTTTGACTGTCTCATCATAGCGTTTAGGAGATTCCTATCGATAACGTTGATCAAGCGCATCGACCAAAATTCTTAAAGCACTCAATGGGCAAAACAACACAAAATTATCTTATATATGATAACCATGTCTCTTATAAAATTTACAAATACTCTTTGCTCGTTTAAGAACAAAACCTAATTATACTTATAAATATCTTATTAAAAAGATTTGCAAATTTTAAATTTGTTATTTTCATCCATAATCAATAAATATAAGGATAAACTAATCGAGATATTCGTAGAATACTCGATTCACAAAATGGATGAAATAAGGAAGAAGGTTCGTCAAATCGAATGACATAACGAACCACTCACCAGAATCATAACGAGTGCGGAATGCGGTAAGTGGAATGCTACCCTCCGCAACTCGTAGCTGATGGAAACCAGTGGCAAGGTTGAGCTGAAAAGACCTTAGCACCATTCAATAGATTGCTTAGGTGATAATCCTAAGACAAGCTCAATTATACCGGAAAATTCACAAACTGCCTAAATGAGAGAAATAATATTCTCCTCATCCTGTAGGTTTTAAAGAATTAAAATGATGTCACCGAATTTGGAAATCAAAATCATTAAGAACAAAAGAAATCTGCTTAACAGATTGAAGATGTCGAAGATGAATAGTCCACATTGGACATAGGATATGGGTTTCATAATAATTAAGCCAATCCTTTCCAAAAAAAAAAATTCAAAGCCTAAATAACGCATAACATGAAAATCGGCTCGAAAAGAATAATCACAAAAATAATCTCGACATTTTTACAAAGCAAACTGAAGGTTGCGGATCCACCAACGAGATTCGCAATTCTCAGTGAAGTCATCAAACCCATAATATTTAAAGAAAAAGAATCAACAAGTTCTCTTGATATAAAAGAGTGGGACACACCCGTATCAAAAGAAACCAAATAGGAAGATCACGAAATAAAATAATGTCATCAAGGATAGGAGGAGAATTACCTCTGGATTGAGAGGAACCTCCAGAAGCCTTAGCAACATAAAGCTTGCCAGACTTGGCACTAGCAGGAGCAGTAGGGCAGGTAGAAATACAATGACCTTCCTTCTTGCAATAACGGCAGAAGAGAGGCTTAGGACAAGCTCGAATCATATGATCAGGAGAACCATAATTGAAACACTTCTGAATGTAAGGTGTGCTAGCAGATAGAGAGTTAGAACCAGATTCAACAGGCTTTTTCTTCTTGGAAGGGAAAAATTCCTGTTTATGAAACGGAAACTTCTTCTTATTGGGATTCTCGTGAACCCCAATATCATCACCACTAACACACTCCTTCTCGATGGCTTCGAGATGAAGTGCCGAGTCAACCAACTCCTCAAAAGAAAGCTTAAGCTGAAGCATTAAAGACTTCTTAAGATATTTCTTAAGACCAGAGACAAACTTCAGATTCTTCTTATAAGAAGTGCTAATGAATTCAAGACCATACTTAGATTAGGCCTCGAATGATGCAACATATTCAGAAATGGAGGACTTCCCTTGCTTAAACTCAAGGAAGCGACGGGCTAATAAAACTTTCTCAGATTCAAGAACGAATTTGAGTTTGAATCGCTCCCGGAACTGAGTCCAAGAAAGAACAGACTCATCAAGTTCGGCTATAAGAAGCTCGTACCAATCAAGGGCACGCTCTTGCAATAAGCTAGAAGTTACAAGAACTCGATCGTGGTTAGAAAGATCCATACGAGAAAAGATACGCTCGCATGTGCGAATCCAAGCTTGGACCTGAAGAACGGACTCGGAGCCTTTGAATGGCTTTCCACCAAGATGAGAAAAATCACTGCACAGGCGTGCAAAGGCAGACTTGCGTGGAGGAGATGCACGAATAGGAGCCGGAGGCTGAGTGCTCCTAAATAACTCCAAAAACTGATTGGCAGACATATAAACACCGTTCGGATGCGAGCCGCTGGATTGCCCAGCATCCGAGCGTCGTCCTCTGCCTCTTCCGGCCATTTACTGAAAGATAAGATAAGATAAAGATTATTCACAAGGTAGATATCATTAATTCAAATATGGAATACTACAGAATAAAAATGCCTTCCTAGACGTATTCCCAAAATTCTATCTACCCCGAAGGCACGGAAAGAAATAAGGCACGATGATTCAAAGATTCATAACATTCGTACTACCCTTTGATGTACCGTAATATGTGTCTTTGTTCTATGTTTATCATATTTTGTTCTGAACTTGGCTCTGATACCAAGCTATGACGCCCCACTCAGAGACCCACATTAGCAAAGAGTATTACTAGGTAACACCGTCTGCTAATACGGAGAATAGAGCTGGATAGGAGCGACCATCTATAACCGTGTCTTAATTATCTATTGAATACGCCGACAATGCCACTTCTTACTTAAATGGATCGACATATCCAATAAATACTTAATACAAAACCATATGTGGCTGAATGATCTATCAGAATAAAATATAACAACTCAAATGTAATACCCATCACAAAACAGTAGATCATCAAATGCATTTACACATATACAGATACATTACAGAGTTTACAAAATGATACATGTCAAGTGGTAAAGCAAACCACAATATACATGCGAGTCAAAAGAATACATATCAGAGTTACAGTCAAAAAGGACTACACAAAAAGCTATAACGAAAAGGAACTAGCGGAATAGTCCATGCGGAAGCAAAATAGGCTAAGTCCAATGTACCTAACCTGAAACATCTCGGTCTGACCCGAGTATAAAATACACGGGTCAGTCTAGCTAAACAAATCAGTTAGACAAACTAAATGATAATGAACATACAAGATCATAAAGTACCACCAATATCTCCAAAAGAGATTACCAAATCATCTAACAAAAGATGAATCATAACAAGCCTCATATCATCGGCAACTCAAATAAACAAAGGATATCATATCCTCAAAACAAGCCAAAAGGCAATTAACAAATACCAATAAAGGTAACACAAGTTTCCACAAGCTAATCGCTATATATCGTGTGGTTCAAAGGACCTACACCGAAGAGCGATACACTAAGGAAATATAATTGTCAAAGAAACAAAAGATGCTCGAGCTCAGTATTGTATAACAAGGATCCACAAACCCGAAGGCAACAAACCCAATATCACTCGAGCAGTGACGATGGACCAACTCCAAAAGTGATACTATAGGGCAACAAACCCGAAGGCACAAACCCGAAGGCAAAATCCTGAAGGCAACATACCCGAAGGCACAAACCCAATATCTCTTGAGCGGTGATGAATAACCAACTCCAAAAGCGATACTATAGGGCAACAAACCATAGTGGCGAAGGTCCGGAGACCCAATACTGGACACCACTAACTAGCAGAATGTGTTGCAACTCTCAGAAAGGAACCCGAAAAATGTTAACGTGAGTCCCATACCACACTTTCGCACTAAACGGTTTACTAACCATTAGTCAATTTCACACTCAAAGCAGTACAAAGTTCACCTCATCTCATTGGTAAACCAGACCCAAAGGTCAAACGAATAGATTAGGAATTAACTGAAAAGATAAACGCACGTGTTCATAGCACATGTTTTATTTAATCATTTAATTCTCCTCCCTCTTCGCTCGAAGTGCAAAATCGTGTGTGTGTTTAAAATAGAGATTAGAAGTTGGAGAAACAAGCTTTAACATAATTTAAAAGATCACTTTATAAAAACCCGTGTACTAAATCTAAAAAAGAATCATCAAGGTCAACTAAAGTGAAACAACTAATCGGAGAAAGAAGAATCGATCAAAAATTGGAATCCCACACAAAATAGGCAAATTGGGCTGAGACAAGCAGATTCAGATGTATGAATTGTATATTTCAGACGTCTGAAACTGGAGCTCAGGCAATACTTTGCCTAGGCCAATGATGGCCAAATCATATCGGAAGCAATCAGATGAGTGACGATGGCTAGGGATTTACGCCAAACGACTATCCAACCTTAAAAACTCACCAATACACTCCGACCAACATGTCCAAACGTCATATAAGGATTTTCATAGATTTTGATTTCAAAACACCAAAGATTGGAATATTCATTAAACCAATTCAATTCAAAGGCAAATGGACAAGGAATATATGTTAGGAATTGCTACCTAACACTATCAAAGATATAGATGTAGACGTGAGTTCAAAAACTCACCTTTTAACCCAAAAACTCAAGAGAGAAGCTATAGAGAAAGGCAAGAACAATCACTCTTCAATTATAACCCAAGGAGCTTCAATCTAAGCTCAAGAACAAATATTTCCTAAGTTAGGGTTTAGGAAATTTCAGAAATCGAAGAGGAAATAAGATGGAGAAGGAGAAGAGGATGCTTACCTAAGCTTCTCTTGGATTTTGGACTTGAATTTGAGTTTGCAAATGAATCTAGGGCTTAGGAATTTCCATTTCCCATTCTTTCCCCCATTTTTGCAAAAGCTTGAGTGTTTAGGAAATGAAATGAGTGAATGGAGAGGAGAGGGGCTGAGTTAGGGTATAGTATGAGCTGGGTGAAACCACTACCCAAGCCTAAAGCCCTAGTGAAAATAGCAAAATTCACTCAACTCCAAACATATCGATGTTTATACTCAAAAAAGTCGCAAACACCATTTTGAACTCAATAGAAGTGGTCTCGAGTCCAAATTGTTGATTCTCAATTTCACTCTTCATTCTGACGTCTGAAATGAACGATTCAGACATCTGAATCTGGAAAAATAGAAGTTGTTTAGAACAATATTCAGACGTCTGAATCGTCCATTTGAGACGTCGGAAAATGGCAATATTAGCCTATTTCCTTTCTGGTTTGACTCGAACAATTTCAGACGTTTGAATCATTCATTTCAGACGTTTGAATATCTGTTTGAATGTGTTTTCAAATAGGTACTTCCAAATAGCACTATCCACATAGACTTTTCACAAATTCGACTGTTCTTCTACGAATAGTGACTTTTTCGGACTTAAATCCGACAAACGATGCTATATTTAAATAAAACATTTAAATATACAATCGTAAATTATGCAGGTTGTTACAGTTTGAGTTCGACGTGTATGTCTGCTTAAAACGTCCAAAAAGGTAGGTCGTTACAGTTGGTATCAGAGCTTTGGTTTAGCGATTACCTTAGCTTTGTGGGGTCTGACTCATATTATATAGGGTAGTAATACCCTAGAATTAGTCGCTGAGTGTATATATATGAGAGAGCGTATTTGTTAGTGTTATAAAAAGTTTTTGTATTGTGTTAATTTGTTCCGTTTTGTATCTATAAATTTTGGTTAGTGCATAGGACGCTATGACATCGATAGGGATTTCTAAACAATTAATTGGGCAGACCGACATAATATTTGTTTTGAAATGTAGGTAAATGAAATAATTTTACCTATTATATATTTTTGTATATAAAATAATAATTTTGATAAATGATATATTTGGTTGTATTATATTTGTTTGTTAGGTAGTGAAATTTATAAATATTGGTTGAGAAATGAGATTGTAAATAAAATAAATATAAATTGGAATTCGAGAACTTAAGTTCCGGGATTTTGAAATTTCTTTCAAAATATTTTGGAACATAATATTAATATTATTTGGAAGTATTTTCTGATATAAATATTTCAATGTGATTTGGAATAAATGTTTTAAAAGAATTTTGGAAGGAAATAAGTTCTGTACTCCCCTCCTTGTCGCTGGGAAATAATTTCGGTGATGAGTGCACACATCATTGACGTTCATTTTCGAGTTTCAAAGTGGGAAGATTATTGTAGTAATTTTACTGCACGTTTGTTTTGCTAAACAAATTTTAATTCTAATTTCTAATATGATTTGATATATGTATATGTAAGTTATGAGTATATATATATATATTATTTTAAAAGGATTAAAATGGAACCCGGTTGTTTAGTTCTTAAGTTTTTGTAAATTAGAAATTGAAATTATTGAAATGAATGGAACCTTGACTGCATTAATAATTGGAAACTTCAAAAATGAAAATAAGAATTTGATGCTAAAATGATTAATGAAATAGATAGAAATTGAAAATTTGTAGACTGTAAATAAAAAGGAAATGAAAAAATGGTAACTATTGAACATTTTGTTAACTAAATATATAAGAGAAACTTGTGTAACTTTCTATTGCATTTTAAAAGACATGTATATATAAATTACCAAATTATTAAAAGTTGAAATGTCAATAAGGATATGTAATAGAATATTATACAAGTAAACTTTAGTAAGTGAAAGTGTTCAATGGAATTACTTTTATAAATAAGCACTCTGATATTTTAAATTGTTATAAACTTAGGATTAATAATTTAAATGCCACTAATTAAATGTAATAAAGTTGAATAATGTAAGAAAGACGATTATAAACTTAGGTTAACATTTTAAGCTATTTAGAATCAGATTTAATGGTAAAGAGGAATACTATAAGTAAAAAATTTATAAACTTGAATTAATATTGATGCCATTTATGATCAAATGAATACTATATAGATTGAATGATTATAACTTCAATGAACATTGGAAATGATTTAGAAATGAATTTAATATTCAATAGTAATATCTATGGAAGAATAAGTGTGAAAGAGAAATATCTATTAATGATGAATTAAACTGTAAAGAGACTTACATAATAATAAATAACCTAATGATTAAAATGGAAGTAACTTATGTAAGCAATGAATGTAAAGTAATGAAAAGAAAAATGGTATTGTATTAATAAAAGAGAAATGAACTTTTGTAAGTAATAACGAATGTAAAATTAATGAAAATAAACAGTATATGAATGAGAAAAGAAAAATAAATGGAAATAGGTATTGAATGAATGAATGTGAATTTATTTACAAAGAAACCTATATAGTACTTTAAGAATTGATTTACACATATTTTAAATAATTGTACATGAGTAGCATATGTAAGAAAATGTGAATAACATATGTAAATAAATGAATGTGAATGAATGAAATAATCATAGTATGAATGAAACTGAAAAAAAGGGGTGAAAAAAATTGCAATGAAATTAATAAGAATGAACTTGAATAATTCTTGAGGCCATTGTTTGTTTGGCTTATGGATGCTTGGGAGATGATACTTTAAATTATTTAGGATGCATGAATAATCTATTGAGTTTTATCTAAGGCTGTTGAGTGTATGGTATACTTAGTAGTTTATTTGTCATTCTATACGATTAAAGTGTCTAAACCTGAACAAACCATTTGTTTTGCTTGATATGGATGTATGATTGACTGCATTGGCTTCATGTGATGATTGCATACTTTTGGTTGCAAGTGATTATTGTTATGTTATATTGATTTGTTGGTTATAAATTAAGACAACTTGAATATTTCACTTTTTCATAATTATTAACCTCTTTGGATTATATGAGTGAAATACAGGTTTATGGAAGCAATTGCTACTGCTTTTGGTTTCATAAAATAAGCGTTATTTGCTCGACAAATAGGTACGTTCTCGGATTACGGTTTTCTAGCGATAGTATATTGTTTTTCCCGTGGTTTGGGATATTTTATTTTTAAAAATATGATATATATTGTTATTATTTATATTACCATTTCTTCCAAAACTCTCCGTACAAAGGTGACTCTGTCGAAATTTTTCGTGAATTTTGGACTTAGAAAATTTTGTGAAATGTTTTCCAACTTTTGTCAACTTGAATATAAAGGATTTAAATGTTATAAATTGATACATTTTATTTAAATAATTTAATTTTGTAAATTTATTTGTTTATAAATTTAATATTTTGAATAAGATATACTGATTACTTAGTTCCTTCTTTTCCCTTCTTTTCCCTTTTCGAGGACGAAATCTTTTGAGTGGGGGAGAGTGTAACGACCCGTAATTTTCGATAATTAAAAATTGTTAATCTAATAATTTTTTGTAATTTAATGTTGGAAGAAATAAAAATTTGTGATTTAATAATAAGAATATAACTGAAATAAAGTGTAATAGTATTAATTTAAGGTAACTGATAACTGCTTTAAATGTAATTCCAATTAATTAAAAGGATTAAAGAGTTATAATTGATATAGATTGTAAATAAATTATACTAAAGTATGTATTAATTGATAATTTGATTAAAAAAGCAATTGATAATTTAAATGTTGATTAATTAATAAAATAATGTGTAATAAATGGTGATTGGATAGAATTTGTATAGTATAAGTTGTTATAACAATTGGTGGTAAATAATAAACTTACAAATGTGATTAAATATAGAAATGGTGACAATTGTTATTTGTTACCAATTCATTTAATCAATTGCAATTGAATGTCATTAAATGTTACATTAATGAGAGTTGAGACAATAACGGTAAATTGTGAATGTAATAAAAGGAACAGAAATGTTAATTTTATTTATAAGGTAACAATTGACTGAATAAAAAGAATTGAAATCAAGTTTGATTAAATTATTGGAACTTAAACTATAATAATTGGATTCATTGCAATTAAATATAATTAAATATTACGTTAATGTAAATTAAGGTAATAATTGAAGAATATTAATGTAATATGCTATAAAGCAATGTTGAATATATACATAGAGTAATGAATGATTGAATAAGAAGATTGAAATCGATTAAATCAATTTACTGGAATTAGAATATAATTAATTGGAATTAAATGTAATTAAATATTGTGGGTAATGTAAGAAAAGACGTCAATTGTAGAAAATGAGGACAATAAGATGGAAACCTATGTTAATAATTTCATAAGTTATTGGTTGATTTAATAGTAGGAGTGTAGATCAAAATAAAAGACTAAAAAAATGAATAAGTTTAGTAAAAGAGTAAACATATGTTTCTTTATTTGAAATGTTTGGTAGCTGAAAGATTGATTGTAGAAATGAGAAACTATTATTTAGTAAGAAATGTGTAATTACTGTTTGTATCCAATAGTGTATAAATATGTTTAAATTACTATTAGATAAGAAAATTTGTTCTACTTCTCGTTACATTCATTTAGTCCATTTTGGAACATAATCAACTGAAATTAATGTAATTGAAAATTTTCAATTAATAGGAGACAGAATACTAATTGTAAATTAATAGGTGTAATTAAAAGCCGCTTATGTTTTGTGAAAATATAAGGAAAGTTTAATTTAATGAAAAGAACATTTACATCAAATAAAATGAATGTTTCATTTGTGAATGTAGGTTTAATTTCATTAAAATAAAGAATAGAATAATTGATTTTAAAAGAAGAAATATTATTTGAACTGTGTTTTAGCTTACAGATTGATTTCAAGAATAGAAAAATAATCTATTTCAGTAAGTTATTTATTACTCTTGTGTATAAACAACAAATTTATATATGTGTTTAAATAAACAATTGTTCTATTTTTCATCCATTTTAGTTGTCTGTTTTAAAATTTAACTTTGTAAGTAATTGCAATTAATGTAATCAAATGTTTCGATTAAAAGGAAAATAACGTTAATTGCAATTAATAGATTTAATAAAAGAAACGCACGTTTTGTGTTAAACAAAAAGGGTGTTTTAATGGAAATAAAGGATCATTTTGGGAAAACCAAATTAAACGTTTTCATTTTTAAGGTAAGTATAAAAAATTTATTATGCATATATAAAAACCTAAATGTGTACAAATTTGAATATTATTTGAGTTAATGAAGTTAATTTGGTTACGTTGCAAAAAAATTGAATTTCAAAAGGTTGTGCGACGAACATGGTCCCTTCATTTCTTTTATTATTAATTGTTGCATGAACGTTTTAAAATAGTTACCTTATTATTAATACTTGATCCGTTCATTTCTCCTTCTGTTTAATACATGAGCCAAGACTTTTAGGTTGTATTTAATTCTTGCCACCTCATTTTTACGTATACAAAGTTTTACTTTCGTTTGCAAACTTTTCCATTGCTACGTACATTTCCTTATGCATTATTAACGCCTGAAGCTTTCAAAATAAACATGACATTTATTTTTGTCCTTCCACCTTCATTTCCTAATTATAAATAACCTATATCTTATTTCTTCATTTGCGTTTTGTTTCTCCCCTCATTTTCAAAAGGTCTTATTCTTAGAAATCCAAAAGCTTTCTTTTATAAAACATGATTTTTTTCTCATTTTTCGTACACTTCCTATCCTCATCTTAGTTGTTCTTCAATCTTTTCCTGAAGCCTCATCATTAGAAAAACGTAAGTATTAAAATTTGTTTATTTATTTATTTTATTTTTTTAACGCGTACTAATTTTTATTTTAATAATATTTCTTATAACATGAATATCTTCTGCATATAAACTTTGATGCACGTGCGATTTCTTCTGTTGGATTCATATTTAAATTCCAGACAACATGAAATTGATTTAGTTGAATTTGGAGGTTGTTGAGTTTTTGCGCTTCTGTTTGGATTTTTATGGGCTAAAATCAAAGGTGAGTGTTTCAACCCACTCACAATTACTAAACTATCTTATGTTAGTTAAATTAAATTTATGATGCGAGTAGAATCAATTGATTGATGTTTGATATGTTTAAATTATTATTCTGGTTAAATTCGACTTTTATTGCATTTAATCATCATTTAATTTAATATTGAATTTAAATTATCAATTTAATACCTTTTATTGATGATAAGTTATCTATTGATGTTTATTGATTGATTTGGATGATGATTGTTATGGATGTTTGATTGTTGACATTGGATGACTGGATGTTGTATTTTATATTGTTATAACATTACAAGTTCCCTATGGGTTGAAATGATACATATCCGAACGATCTATAGATTAGGGAAAAATCCTTATGGGTTGAAATGATAGACTCAAGTGATTTTATGGATTTTATTTAATTCGGGATTGCAGTTTGAAATGATATATAACCGTAAAATTTTGAATTGCGGATTGAAATGATAAGTATCTGTATCACTTGACCCTAGGGTAGAAAATTATATATACAGACACCGGATTGGTTAAATTAAATGATTTTAATTCTTTAAATTTTGAATTCAGTTAACTGACATTTTGAAATAGAGATGCATTTATATAAACTGAATTATTTCAATAATCCAAAACGTTAATGCTGAAAATTGGAATTGATTTAATGAATTGTCCAAAGGATTTAAATTGGAATTTCAAAGTTGAAATGTCAAATAAATGAATTTATTGAAATTGAGTTATTGAAAATGTTTGGATATAACTTTGAAATCTATTTAAATTAATTTAAACTATTTTAGTGAATTTAAACTATTTTAATCAATTTAAAACTATTTTTAATTTATTTTAATCTATTATAACCTATTTTATCCAATTTAATCCATTTCACCAATTTTTAAACTAATTAAATTTATTTAATCTATTTTAAATCTATTTAATATAATTTAAATCTATTTAATCTATTTTAAATCTATTTAATCTATTTAAAATATACTTAATATAATTTAAATCTATTTAATCTATTTAAATCATTTTAAAATATAATTAAATCAAATTTAATTCTATTTAAACTATTTTACTATTTTAAAACTATTTTTAGTATATTTTAAATTATTTTCAAACTATTAAAACTATTTATGACTATCTAAACTATTTTCTAAAATTTCAAACTGTGTAAAGTTGAAGTATTTATATTTAAATCCTTGATGATGATACAACCTTAGTTGGAATTTGAAATTGATGCCCTTTTGTGAAATGAAATATTTGAGTAAATACAATGATTTTGGAACTAGAATTTAATTAACCTATCTCATCGATAAATTCAAAAGTGAATATGATTTTGGAAGTTAATACGGGTTTTAAAGTGAATATAGTTTTGAAAGTGAATATGATTTCGAAAGAGATATGATATGAAGTCGAATATGATATTTTGATATAAATTGTGAATTGACTTTTGAAATGTAAAAGAACCATCCGGTGTGAAATAAGCGTTTGGTTGTTAAAGAGACCGGGATCGGATATTGTCATACTTTCTGCCAATACCGGAAACCACTTTAACAACTGTGTACGTGGTGGAGATTCCAGAAATGAAGTAGGATGGTTTGGCGAACGATTTCTGTATAAGGTATGACATGACCCTGACTCCCGTGAGTCATCTTAGATGTGACTAAAATAGGAGCCATGCCGGGCCAAGTGAAGTCATTCCTCCTATCGGACACATTTCTTCGATACCATATCTGTTGCTTTGTGATTGATTTGGTGGCCACCCTTGGTTTTGATTTGGGAGTGTGTTCCGAGGCGGGCAGTAGTAACTGCTATGCGTTACCACTAGTCTAGATCCGCAATTGGTATATCTTCCCTCGCATTGCCTCGAGTGTCGTGTTCACATGCCCTAGAGAACCTTCTACGAGTTTGTTTTGTACCATACCTATGGAGTGCCCTCTATGTAAACCTCCAGTTTACGGAGGAGTGTACGGTACCGTACAAACTATGGGAATGTATAAAATGTGTTAAGGGGGATATGAGTAACGCCTTAACGCTATTTTAATACTTTTACTTTACTGTAGACATATTATAATAGTGTATTGTACTACATAATAGATAGTTTAACGGATCCTTAGGAGATGTGAATCCCGAACATCACTTAAGTTATTGCACTCAAGTTAGACACTGGATAGGAGATGTCAAACCCCATAAGCATCTCTGACTCTGTTCCACTCATATTTATTTACCGTTGATTAACTTACATAAGATCTTTTAGTTTTGACTCGAGTGTTTTGTCTTTTCAATTCGCTCGGGTCAGCCTGAGCATTTCAGGGTTGAAGACCTTATTTCTGGAGGACGAAGACGAGGATTTGTACTAACAATATTTATTATATTCCGCTGCATCATGTTGTTCCGCTACATTTATTTATTTATTCATGTTTATGTAACTCTGATGTTTGTGTTGTAAAGAATAATCAAATGTATTTATAAAACAGCTTCATGAACTATTATTTGATTATTATATTTTGTCATTCCGTTGCGAGATTCTCTATTTGTTTTATTTCTTTCTCTTTTTCTTATTTACCCCATAACAATCTGCCCTTTTGAATGGTTTGAGTTCGACGTGTGTGTCTGCTTAAAACGTTCAAAAAGGCAGGTCGTTACATTTTTTTGTGCCTTTTCAGAAACTACACAAAAGGCTGGTTATTCCAAATCAAAGGTCGATTATTCTCTTTTCACCAAAGTGAAAAATACTTCTTTTACCGCTATCCTTAATTATGTTGATGACATCCTTCTAACATGCAATGATCTTCAATAAATGAAAGTTCTTAAAAGATTTATTCTTAAACACTTTCGTATGAAAGACCTTGATGAATTAAAATATTTCCTAGTTATTGAACTTTCAAGATCTAAAAAGGGAATTTACATGATCAAAGAAAATAATTTTTGGATATATTGGAAGATCAAGGTCTCACTAGTGTACGATCAGAAAATTTCCAATGGAAAAAATTTAGAAATCACTCTCATATATGGCTCAACATTAAGCGACCCAACCAAATATATAAGCTAGATGGGAAGATTAATATATCTAACAATCATAAGACCAAACATAGCCTATGTAGTTCACACTCTAAGCCAATTCATGCATGCACCTAGAAAACTAAATTGGGATGTCGCTCTAGAATTCTTAAATATAATAAGGGTACCCAAGGCAAAGTTTGTAGTTTCCTTCTGAAAACAAACTTGATCTTAAAGCATATTATGATTCTGACCGTGGTAGTTGGAACTTCACAAGAAGATCAATTACAAGATTTGTATTTTTCTTGAGGATTCTCTAATTCCATGGAAATCTAAGAAGCATTCAATTGTATCAAGATCATCGACAGAAGCTGAATATAGAGCCATGACAAACACTTGTTTGGAGCTAACATGGTTGCTTTATATTTTAAAAGATTTAAGAGTTTCACAAACCTCTGTTACGCCTTTATTTTGTGATAATCAAGCGACGCTACATATTGCAGCTAATCCAGTGTTTCATGAATGCACAAATCATATTGAGATAGATTGTCATATTGTGCATGAAAAGTTACTAGCAGGATTGATTAATCCTTTATGTGTGCCAAATCGTGTACAAGTTGTTGATATTTTGATACGGAGTATTGACGGAGACCATCCTATACTCACCCCGCACCAAGGCGCAGCACGTCTAAAACGTGTAGACAAGTTACTTGCAAGTATATGGATTGAATAGGAAAACAATAAATGACACTGGAAGCTTCTATAATATGCGGAGATATTATCCAACACTAGAGACGGTTATTAGCTAATTTCTTTTATTATTAATGTTTACTTTTGATACAGTTCTGTTACAAAGTATTGGCTCATATTATTGTACACATGTCAAGTAATGATTTAGCCAGCTGTAGGATTGTTAAGAAATAGCAGGTTATGTATCTTCTTTAAATCGCGTGAAATGAGAGAAAAGTAAGAGGCTGGAAAATTAATTGTTTTTCTCTTCTTTATTGTATTTCTCTCCTCTTCTTCCTGTGTTTTCCTCTTTCTTCTTTCCTCCTCCTCTAAAAACTCTATTATCTTGCTTAGACCGTATCATTTGGTGCTTTCATTGAGAACCGCCGACGAAAGTTCGAGCCACGAAAGGGACGACCTATAGAATAGATTAAAATACTGATAGGTGAGTGAAGCCATCCAAAAGGGAAAAGAGTTACCGTCAGGTCAGTGTCGATAGAGTTGGCCGACGTGGACGTTGGACTTTCGAAGAGCGGTGGAATGATATGTCCCACCTTGTAAAATATGGAATATATTGACTTGTATATAATCTATTAGGCACTCTCTCCTTACAAGCTAGCTTTTAGGGGTGAATTCTACCTAATGCGGTCATATCATATTTTTACAAAAGCTTTAACAAAGACCAATTTATCACATTGCGTAACGAGTTGAGATTTCACAAAGCTCACTTTCCAACTTGAGGGGGAGTATTAAGATAGGCATTGATTGTGTATTAATTGTCATAAAGATAAAGATTAGTTTTTTAATTAATTATTTTCCTTTTCACATTTCATTAATATGGAAAGGTTTAATTACGAAATTAATACATGAATTTGAACATGCATTGATTAAGGATCCTATGGTGTGTGTGTAAAAAGGATGAATAATAAAACAATTGTCATATTATATTATCTTTTTCTTCTTTCTCGAAATTATCCATTTTATCTTCGTAAAAATTAACTAGCAAGTTACAAACATCAGCCTGTCAAGTATATAAAATAAGCCCTGTATAATGTCTTTGTTCTATATACTCATCGATTAGAAATAAAATCCTAATTATTTGACCAAAAAAGGCATGATAATGCGATAAGCATCAAGGAAATAAAAAGTATAAAGGTTGGTTGTAAATAGTTCGGTATATAATCATAAATAATGCTCAAGTAGTGTGAAAATGAACCTATCATCCATTGTAGATGACAGTTAGTGAACATTGATGCATGTTTTTATAACAATTAATCAGCGTTTTATGGATCCATATCATTTGTTAAGGTGATTATAATCTATGTTTTCTGGTAGTAGCAAAGAACGTCTATGATTAAGAGGGTTGAAGTACATGTCAGGCCACAATAAATGATGTTTATTCAAAATGATATGTATTATGGAGAAGATAATCTTGTTAAATTAAACAAAAGGATAAAGTTTTGATTATTAAGTAGTTGTGCTAAAACACTACGTATGAGACATAATTATAAGTTGAAGGGTACCTCTCTCTCTCTGTTGTCTATGATATTATTCTACTAATTTTGTCCCAAGAGTCTTCTTTTAAAAAGAGCATGCCCTTTACACTCATTGATGCAACCACTCCTCCAAAAGAGTGGAGACGACATTTTATTTTGAATAGAGAAGTCTAGAAAAGAATGGACTAAAGAAACATTCCTATACAAATCATGTTACTTTAATGCATAATCCATTTCTCATCCAATACAACCTAAATTAGCATGTGATCACAATCGTATTTAACGGTAAGCAAGTCCAAATGGAACATGTTTGGAAAAATACAAATGAGCTCCTGTAGCTATAACTTGTAAGAATTTTTTCTTTTTTCTTTTTTTCTTTCAAAACAGTACCTAATATCTTATCGGTAAAAGATCACCATAATGAAAATAACAGAAAATTTCAATGCACATGCATTTTTGCAGTAATGATGAATACTTGAGGATGAATAAGAATATTGTAGCCACATGTAATGGGTAAGAATTACAAAGGTTGAATGAAATATGCGGAGTACAAAGTGCAAGTTAAAATAGAAAAGCTAGCTTTTCGTACATCAAATTCAATCACAGATTCCAGATTGTGCAAAGCAACAAGAAGATTTTGGAACATTGACAGCGAAGAAAGGTTCATTTGTGGCAAACATGATAGTTTCGAAATAAAGAAAGCAAGGCATGTGCGCACAATATGCAATTATGCACAACAGTAGAAAAAATCCAAACGCGACAATTTATCAACTTTACCCAATTATCAGCACCTCAGCCAAAAGGCAACCTGAACACAGTCTACAGATAACTAGGATTTGGTTTACTTTTTAGTAGTTTCTGCAACATTCCATAATTTTTGCTAACATAACGAAATTGTTGGCGTGCACAGGATACATGCGCAAACTAATACAATGGAGGACAACAACAAAATTGCTCAAGCATATGCACGAGATCAACCAGAACATCAAACTTTAAGTCATATAATGCAAACATGCCGCCTCACCCGTAGAGGCTATATATATATATATATATATATATATATATATATATATATATATATATATATATATGTATGTATGTATGTATATATATATGTATGTATATGTTATAAAACTTTAGGTAAAATAGAAGAAAACAGGGTTAGGGTATCGATGCTACTGATTTTAGAATAGGGAATAAATTAGGAATTAGTATTAAAAATAACTGTTTCTTGACGCAGAATTTGACAAATGCTTCGGGATGTAGAATAACATTTTTGATAGAGTTATCAACCTCATTCCACTGCCTATTACAGATCAATTTAGCTAAAAGGTCAGGGTTTTCAGTTAGAAAATTTGGAAGAAAAAAAAACATCCCTGTAGCACAGTTCATTATAAATATGCACATTTTTGAGCTTCTATATGTATTAAATCAAACCAAACTTTCCGCTTAATTTGAATTTGGAATTCATTGCAGCCACTAATTTCTTTCGTGTGTTTGTACAATTTGAGCATAGCACTCTTTATGCTTTACCAATATAGAAACAAACAATTGATGCCAATCCCAATGTTATGTAATGATATGGAATTTTGAAGTTGGAATAAATAGATTCCAAGGTTGATTTTATTTTGGATTTTATTATAACTGCTCTTTTTCTTCCTGTACCCGTACATCATTTCATGCCTTGAAGTCAGGCATCATAGTCATTCTACATTACTAAATGGGAGCTAAAACTTGGTACAGATCTCAGTGCGCTACAATTCGGAAATTTTAAGGTCGGAGTACATGGATGTAGAACTTGAAGGCTAATAATAGGATACTGTAAAATTTCACTGGATGTTTATTTCTGTTCAATTTGATAAATTATTTTCACTATTGAAGTATAATTACTGCTTTGGCGTATGCAAATCTCTTTACTCTACAACTTGAAATGCGATTGTATTGCTATAACCGAATTGAATTTTGCCATTTTATGTGGATCCCGTGGAATACAAGTACTGTTTTCTTTGAACAGTGCTAGGATATCCCAATTAGAGAGATCAAGAAAATCAAGATCCAGACAAAAATAAAGAAAAATAACATGAAAAAAAGGGACTCTAGTATTTTCAGATGAAAATTAAACACGCGATTTTTTATCATCCGCAACAAACGACCTATGAAAATCAAATGCACATGGTTGTTTATCACCGTTCGATAGTGAACGTTTGATTTTTATCGGTTGTTCACCGTCATATGGTTATAAACAACCGCGTGTCTTTAATTTACATCGATCATTAAACAATGGTACAACGATAAATAGCCGAACAATATTTTAGTGTCTATTTTGATAAAACAAAATAATCAACGTTATTAGTAAATATGTAACCAATGATTGCATCATGGTCATTAGTTATAGGAGACAAATGAGATTTTCTTGATGGCTGTTTTTATTTCCATGGGTGACAAAATCACGATTATTCTTTCATGAGTACTAAATTTTCATTTCTTTTCTCTCAAAATCCAAATATTTGTCATCTTAGATCTTCCCTCAAAATTTTGTACTCTCTTCCCTTTTCAATTTTAAACAAAGATCCAACAAACATAATTGTGATTTTTATTTTTTCGATGAGAGCATAATTGTGAAATTTAAACTATAACAACTTTCTGATCAAACGAATAAATCTATACTATATTATTATTAGTGAGTTAAATTTCAAGCTCATACAGGTCTCCTTGAAATTTGGCAACTGAACAGTCTCCAAAAATTTCTTCCTCTACGCTGTGGTATTTTTACCTTCCCCCTTTCCTCTGGCTGAAACTTCCGTTCCACCATCACTAATCTCCTCTTTCCAATTTCCTCCATCCGAAATCTATTGATTCCTCTTACGCTTATCTTCTCTTCTGACGTGGACCCTTTTCTTTTATTCCGCATATCACTTTCTTTTGTTCTTCCTCCCGCCGTCTTCTCTACTCTCAAACCCTAAAACCGAAGGCGATTTGATTTGCTCTCAACACACCCTCACCCGACTACTGTACTATAATTCTTTCTCACCTTGACAACTGTAATACCACAATTTACCGAACGTGAGTTTCTTCATTATTGTATTCCCTTTCTATTGTTATTGTAGATAAAGTTATTGACTATATTTTCTTTTAATGATTCATGATATTCAATTTGGCATGAGTTTCTGACGAGTGAACCCTAATTTGCTGCTTTCATGGATAAGGTTTGTTCTAATTTATCCTCTATCTATTTCATTTTTATGTTATCTATACTATATTATTATTAGTGAGTTAAATTTCAAGCTCACACAGGCCCCCTTGAAATTTGGCAACTGAACAGTCTCCAAAAATTTCTTCCTCTACGCCGTGGTATTTTTACCTTCCCCTTTTCCTCTGGCTGAAACTTCTGTTCCACCATCACTAATCTCTCTTTCCAATTTCCTCCATCCGAAATCTATTGATTCCTCTTACGCTTATCTTCTCTTCCGATGTGGACCCTTTTCTTTTATTCCGCATATCCCTTTCTTTTGTTCTTCCCCCCGCCATCTTCTCTACTCTCAAACCCTAAAATCGAAGGCGGTTTGATTTGCTCTCAACGCACCCTTACCCGACTACTGTACTATAATTCTTTCTCACCCTGTCAACTACAATACAACAATTTACCGAACGTGAGTTTCTTCATTATTGTATTCCCTTTCTATTGTTATTGTAGATAAAGTTATTGACTATATTTTCTTTTAATGATTCATGATATTCAATTTGGCATGAGTTTCTGACGAGTGAACCCTAATTTGCTGCTTTCATGGATAAAGTTTGTTCTAATTTGTCCTCTATCGATTTCATTTTTATGTTATTGGTTTCAAAATTTTACATGCCTCAGCCCAAAATTTAATTAATTAATAAAACTTAATTTGTGTATGTTGTGTGCATGATACCTTTTCGTCCATAATCAAAATCTAGAAAAACTGAATCTGTGTTTACTATTAAATTACTATATTTGTGATAATTTGGATCTTTAGCGTAGTTTATTTGTTTTTATACTGTGTATGTTTTAGATTCTATGTACTACTTCTCACATAGAATGGAAAGAGGACATTTAAATCAATAACTATCAGATCTAAGCTGTTACTTAACCATGAGATGAGGTGTTTCCATTTGATATTTAATCTTCTTAGCATTTGTGTTAATAATATGTTCTTGCTTAAGATTACTTAATATACTCAATTTTTTGTGACCATGAGGTACAAAAATCCGTTCTATCTATTCTATTAAATAAAAAATTAAACGATCGACCGTTATTATCTTCCCTCATTCATTTTTAAGCTACTATACTCAATTCTCTATGATTTAAATTTAAATTTTACATTAGTAACAGCGTTTTTCTACGCAATAGAATGAAAAACTTTAACATTTCTTATTATTTACCCCCAAATAGCTTTGTAGTATTGAGCCTAATCCTTCTATCGCTCCATTATTAGATATCCTCTTACTCTTCCCTTTTAATTGCTATTCATACATAAAACACTAAGTGGACCATATGGTCATTCCTTTACTCATCCTCGCTTCAGTTGCAACTCCTTTCCGCGTTGTTAAATCTTCAGTCATTTCAAATTTTCATATATTCTTTTATATAGGTGATATGCATATTTATGATTTTGAGATTTTATTGTACTTAAATTATGTTTAGACTATTCAGAATCTTCTCGATAAATTTATGATTCTGTCTCATTTTTTTTCCTTTAGTGGATTTCAAATAAGTCATGTTATTTCTATTTGTAGATCAATTTTGTAGACCTCACCAAATGATATACGCTTCCACCTTTGCTTATGGATTTCCAAGTTATATATATTTTTTCATTTTAAATATAATTTGTTCATTTATATACAATGTACTTTTTTGGAAGATTTGAAGTGCATTCAAACATGATATGCATGTGACTCCATATTCCTTTCTTTGATTTTATAGAAAAATTTATTGTTGGATGATGAATCTGTTGGAGTATAAGCTAATATTTTGGAAGAAATAAACCTGGAATAAATTTTAACATGATTTCTTGAATATTTGAAATGAGATAATATTAATGGACTATATATTACACTCTATATTTTGTAGCAAATGTTATTGTTAGACGATGAACCACTAAGTGGGAAAATAAGCTAATGTTTTGGAAGCTATAAACTTCGAATAAATATTAACTTGATTTTTGAAATATTTGAAACATTAGAATATTGATGGATTAATGCCTCTTGATCTTAATCTATAGTTTATTAATTTTATTATCTACCTTTATAATGGAATGCGGTTACATTTCTGTTACATCTGAAAGTTTTTCCAGTTGGCCTTTCGAGCACGATATAGAGTATGATAATATATAATTCGACACACACACGTGCGAACAATACATGTTAATTAGCGAATTTACAATAAATTCGATGTATATGAAGTTTATGGAGTGTTATATGTACCAATTTTATTATGTAGCTATCTATATTTGAATATATTATTTTTGGGATCTTACAAAACACATTTTTTCTATTGTTCCATTATGTATTGAGGGTTCATTCATATTCGAAAAACCAAAAAATTCGCTTTTATATGTTATAAACTCTATTTTTGTAGTATTGATATTTAGTTATTTTTATATGAAATTGGTTATATAGTCTATGTGATATGATTCAGGTGCAATTTTGCAATGTGATTATTATTCAAATTCCCTGTTTACTGTGCAAATTTATTCGGATGTGTTACTGTTATTGGTTATATATATTTAACTTATTACTTATACCTTATATGCATTAATAAATTTTTATGCTACTTGATGCTAATAGGTATAATATTGTAAGCTTTACCGGGTTTTGACTATTCATATCCCATACATGCATCCGAATAGGTTGGTGTTCTTATTTAAGAATGAGTTATGCATGTTTTGGTTAATACGAATTACTAAATACCAATAAATCTTATATTATAACATTGGTTTCACTATAAGTGGTATTAAGAAAAATACCGATGCAAATAAGCCATAAATACTGAAATATTCAGCCATATACTAGCCATATTGAAATATTCACCAACAAATGCTTGCGTGGATGATGATAATAGTATAAATGTTATGGCCTATCTTTTACTGTGATAAATGATATCGTAGGATGATGCCTTAATGCAAGTGAATTAGAAATGAGATAATATTATCACCGTGATTGTTGTTTGTTGGGATTCCTTAGATGTCTGATGCCTTATTTTATAAAATCTTGAACTACTTTTAAATTTTTTGTTAGGCTTTCATTCTCATTTTTTGAGTTTGGTGGAATCTTTTGTATTAACTGTATACATGTACTCTAATAACTAATGAACCAGATTTGAACAAGTGTGCATTTTTCTTTAGTTTGAATCTAAATAGTTATTATATAGACTATTTTACTTTACAATAGAAAAAAAATCTATTTATAAAAATTGAATCATTAGAAGTCAAACCATGTGGACGATTTATCCATGGTACTTTTTTTTGTTCTACTTACCTTCATAATTGTTTTGAGAATGTATCTTTGTTTCACTTATATCAACAGTGCCATTGCCTACACACCCTTGAAAGATTTTTTTTCTTTCATTCGTATTTAGACATTAACTATATATATCTTTATTATACTGTAAATAAAATTATCATGAACTGATCTATTGACCTATGATATGATAATGCACTTTGATTTGTAGTGTTAGAATTAATACAAATGGTTTTTGTGCTTTTCATTTAGAATAAAAATGCAAACTAAATCATCATTGATTAATGTTATGGGTCAAAAATGTCATAAGTTAATTTTGTAATTTTTTTACGCCTTTGTTTTAACTAATTATGAATTGAGATGACTTAGACTATACCAAGTTTGTATCATTGTGTGTTAAGACTTACATTACCATAAAATCAACTATTGTTATTTTAACTTCAAGCAGCTTGATAACTTTTCTGATTAACAGATAAACCATAATAGTTTTTTTTAAGGAGAAACCTTTTACTACTAGAAGCACTTACCGCAGCAATTAAATTGATAAATTTACAAGATTTATAAAGCTAGAGTTTGAAAAAGTACACGTCGGTTGTCTAATATTTGTAACCGGCTGAATTTATGTTGATAGTTTGATAAACATTATGTGATTTGATATATTTTTTTTATTTTGTCTTATTGTGGTGCTTTCAAGTTTGTTATAAAGAATAACAGAAGGGTTGTCAGGTGCACTATTGAGCAACAAACTATGCAACTTTTTATTTTTATAGTTCTATGAATTTGTTTTACATTTTTATTCTCAGGTAATTCTTGAGAGAGCTTTGCCTGGTGTGTGGAAGATGGTGGTAATATGTTATTCAATTAACCAGGTTAGATATTTTTATGTCATGGTGTATTCATTGATAGTTTTGCCATGTTCATAAAGTTTTACAAAAAAGTTGATGGAAATAATGATTGCTTTGCTTAGGATGGGAAATTTTGGTAGTATTAAATGCATTAGGTGGTGTGACTATTATCAAAAGTTGAATTTTTATAACTAAAATAACAACTGTATCAAATGTGTAATACTATAAGACTACTAAATCAATTGGTCTATTCTCAAATAAAGTAAGTTATAGGAAAAGTATAAATCATATGATTTTAAACTATGCATATGGAACCAACCATGCTCATGCATGAGAAGAGAAACACGGTTGTTAAGTTAAACCAGGGTTAGGTTGCATTTGTGATAAATTGAAAGTATGTTGCGTTTACATGAGGATATTTCTCTATTTCAAAATTTACGTTAAATTTCAATTTAGTATAGGCATCATATTAAACACCATTCAATTGAATGCAAAATTTAAAATATAAACCATAAATATTTCTTGGATCAAAAAAAAGATACATCTGATAAGCAGTTTTATGCTAACTATCGCTATTTGAACCATTTGCTACTCTTCGACTGCTTGACGTTGTTGGTTCGGTTTGTTTTCAATTGCTTTATCATTAGATTTGATCCACCCATTCTATTTTAACTCATGATGTTCACTTCTTATACACTAGAAAGAACAGGGTGTTATTCATATGATAATAGAAACTGTTCGACATTGCCTATTGATGACAGAATCAGATGGAATAGAGATGGTCATTTATATGATAAATAACAGCCTGATTGTATTTATTCAATGACAAGCCACGGGGCATTATCTATACCATTATGTATTCTAACTGTTATTATACATCAAATATTTGCAGTCGTGTTTTTAAAGAATAGCTCGATGGTACTACGGCTGGATGAAGATAGAAATACTAACAAACAACTATAAGAGTGCACTGACATGCTACTTATATTATAGGATTTGTTTTGACTTACGTGCTTGAATGTACCAAAACAATATATTGCTGTCAACTGGTAATAAAGCTTTTATCTTGCCTTCTGTCCATGGTTTTCCCCAATCAATATATTCACTCTGCTACACTATCCGGTGTTACTCTTTATGTGGCCTGTGTATTAGCTGTCAATTGGCAGTTAACTAATTTTTTTGTCAAAAATTATAATAAAAATGATGTCCATGTATGTTTTTTGTCTTAAATTTAGCAGCAGCAACCATGTAAAATATTATGCAGTGTTCCACTACAGTAGTGTGATGATCTTTATACCTGACTGAAACTTACTCACAATTTAACCAGATATCTCATCCATTTTCGTCTTAACCTTACTTTTACCACGTTATTTTTTCATCTCCCAACATAAACTTTCATAACTGTCACAATTAGCAATACATACTTAGAGTAATGTTCTTCTCAAAGTTGCATCACTCCTGATCAATGCTACCGCAAAATCTGATTTAATTTAGCTTAATGGTTTTTCTTCCAATGCCTTCAGGGTACCTCTTGAGTAGTTATAATCCATATTACTAAGCTAAAAATTTAACAAAGTTGCAATCGTTTGCTAACCACCATATTTGGAAGTGTTAAATCGACAACCTTGGCAAAAAAAATTAAAATGACAAAAATATGTTTCAGCATGGATAAACATATTCATTATCGCTGCTAGTATCGTTTGAATCATTACTATTCATCTACACCATATACAAGTATGTGTGGTTCTTCGTCTAATTTCATCTTTTTCCTTATTTTCCTTCATCCACAATTATATAAATTAAACTCACCAAATCAGTCCTTATTTTTGTTGTAATTTTTCACCTTCAAACACATTATCATATTCTTTGTTGGTGTTGACCCCTTGCAGTTCATCGTCTTAGAATTATTTTTCTTAGCCACAGGTAGTGCGTGCCTTTAATTTATTTTTCAGTTTCATTTTTAACCTTTTGGATTTTTTTTCCTTCTTGATTGGAAATTTTTTCATGTTATAGTTGGGCATTAATTCACAAAAATAATAATTGTTTATCTTTTCATGGAAACAAAGATATATTGATATGTTTGTCATGCGCCTTTTATATTTATGTAACCATTGTCTGAACTAACTTCATTTATTGCTCTCACTTGACAATAATTATTGAATTATAGGAGGAGAAGCTTGATTTTAAGGAGAAGAGACAAATGTTCCTCACAATTCTGCTACATGGTTAGTGATGATAAGAATTGCAAATGACTCACGTTTTCTGTGTTGCACTAAAATATGATTTTATTTAATGAACAATATACTGTGTAGTGGAAACATTATTTTATGATGATACATCTTTAGTCCTATTTTATAGGACCTATGCTTTTTACTGCTTTCGTATTTCATTGCAGTTATACTTTTTTCACTACTGACAAATCCACTTTGCCATTTTAACTCTTTCACCTACATATATGTTTGAGAGCATTCAGTCATATTACTACGTTGACTAAATAAGAATTATGTACTAATCTTAATACTTATATTTGATATTGTAGTAATGTATTTAATTCCTACATGTAAATATTATACTCTAATTATTTATCAAAAAAATTTAATTTCCTAACTGCAACAAATATTTTTTTTCATACCGTGTGCGAAGCACGGGTTCGCACTAGTATGAATAATAAGCAAAAGATTGATTCTGCTTGTGAAATGACTAATGATGACATTTGTTGAATTAATCATTGTCTTGCTCTCCTTCAGTTCAATTTTATATATGGTTTGTAATGTATACATTCACACTACTAGAAAAAGCTCCACTCTCCTATGAAATTTGTATTGTATCAAATGCATTGACAACAGTGTAAATGGTTAAATTTCAAAAGAATTTTTTTTATTCTATTAGCTATTACACTAGACTTTAACTTGTGTTATTATGAATAACTTTTTCTACATCAAATCATATTTAATGTTAATTTGGTATAGAGAGTTTTGTAGTTTAAAATTTAATTTAATTTGATTTAACTTTGCTTATATTATGTTATAATTATTATAAACTATTGTATTTGCATATACAATGTAAGCACTAACATTATCATAAAGGGGGTGGGTGTATGCATGTGTGTATGGGTGTTTGTGTTTTTGTATATGTGTGTGTTTGTGTGTGTGTATGAGCGCGTGTGGGTGTGTACGTATTAACCTAGACAATATACAGAATAAGATGACATACGTATAATTGTGTAAAGATGTGACTATGTGATACGTGGTCATATAGTATATAAATAAACATCTCATATGTAATATGTATATATATTTATAGCATGTCATATATGTGTGTGTATCTGTGTGTGTGCGCTCTATAAATAATTATACGCATTACATATGAAATGTGTATATACACACACTACTAGATAATGAGCTATATACCGACGATTGTTATTGAAGACATACCGATGACATAAAATGATGTCGTCAATAAGTGGGAAAAAAGAAAAGAGTCGTCGGTATGCCTTCGAAATTTTTGACGATGATTTAATAAAAATCAAAATACCTTCCCACGTCAGATAAGTCTTCGATAAGTCATCAGAATTTTCAATGACATATCAATGACATGTCCCACTATCACCCAACCCAGACCCAACTTTCCCACTACACTTTCCCCAAATCACAAATTAAAACCCTCACTCACTTCAATTTTCGCCCAAACCGCCAGTGCCCCACCCCCAAGCTGCTTGCCTCCTTCACTTTCCCAATGACACCCATACCCTTAAGACACCAACCACTCCACTAGCGATGCCGCTATCGACACCCCACCCCCAAGCCGCTAGCGAATCCATCTCCTTTTTTATTAAATAATATTATCGACAACGTCAATTTTTAAGCTGGGTTGTAGCGTGCTATGGCCTTTGGTGCGCTATGGCCTTTAGTGCGCTATGGTTTTTGGAGTCGGCGATCTGGGTTGTAGCATGCAACATGGGGAAGAAACTTGACCAAAATAAAACTTTAAGTTGTAGATGGCGCTAAGTAGCATAGAAGCAAGGCAATGACAGGGGGTGAAGAGAATGGCAATGGGAGACGACAACTTCAATTTTTAAGTAGTTAAAATTCATCCTCATTCAATAATTTATGTCGTTCGAATGGTTTTTGCTATGATTTATATGTTTTGAATTGATATTTCAGTAGTATGAACTTGCAAACAATGATTGGTTAGTCCAGTTTAATCAAAATGTTGAATGTTTAAAATGTTGTTAATAGTAGATGAGGGTTCTATGTATTGGGATCGAGTTATGGGTTGTGATTAAGTTTAGATGATCAAGATAAATTAATTAGATTGTGGGATGATATGTGTGATTTGGTTATATGAGCGAGTTAAAATTTTTTATTTTCAATCAATGTAAACTATGATGATATTCAAGTTTTGTTGTAATCTATATGCTATGAACTTTGACATTATAATAAAAACAAGTTTGCCAAAGATGATTGTTTAATATAGTTTTAGATGAATGGTTGTACAGGATTTGTTTAGATGATAATATTGTGTGAAAGATAATGTAAATTTTATTTACGTGTAGAAACGATTCCATTGCACTTGAGAGTGTTGCTCTTAAAGGTTTAGATGGTTCTTCACCATATGATACAATGATGGTTTTTTATGATAATGGACGTTGTTAACCCACTTTTGAGCCAAAGTAGATTTCAACTGGACTTAAAAGATTCAAACAAGGACAAAACAACTTGAAAACTTGGAGGCACACTTAAAAGGACTAGAGAATTGAGCTTAGAAAACTTGGTTGGAAAATAGGCTAAGTCCTTAACTCAACCCCAAGTTAAGGCCTTAGGTCAACCCTGAGTTAAGGATTTGACGAGTTAAGGATTTGAGTTGGTACCGAGTTAAGGATTTGAGTTGGTACCGAGTTATCACTAAAGCATCTTCAACTGGACGTAGAAGGTTGAAACAGAATCGGAATGACTTGAAATTTGGCAAAAGCACTTAGAAAAGGGAAAAGAATGACTTGGGAAAATTTCACCATGATTGGTCCAAGCACCTAAACTCGGTCCCAAGTTAAGGACCTTAACTTGGCACCGAGTTTAGGATTTAACTCAGGTCGGCTTGGGTCTTCTAGCATGACTTCGCGTTATCTCCTGGACTTCATTGCTATTGTGCCTCTAACTCTATGATGTTCGATTCCCCTATAAATACCAACCTACCTACAGCCATAAAAGGATCTTCTCTCTACTAGATTTCCATTAACACTCTTAGACTTGGAGCTTCCATTACACTTTCTTTACTTGTATTCTCCACAACATACTCTCTTAACACCATTGTAAATTTGAGATCCAGTAAATTGTGGTCAGATCGATAACTAGTTGTAATCCAGGGAGAGAACAACTAATAAAAAGCTTTAAGTGGACGTGGGCCGAAGATTACGCCAAATCACTATAAAAACTTTTGGGTTCCTGTCTAATTTCTACTTTTACTTTTATATGAACTAGTGCTTTCATCCAATTTTCAGGCGTTGATCCATTTTTTGGGTTAACATTTTGGTGCTTTCATTGAAAACCAAGAGGCTTGAATGTGAGATTTGGAGAAGATGAAGAGGCCTAACACTAGATCTAGGGTTGGAGGAAGTCAACCAGAGCATGGGGCAGCCAGGAGGTGTCCTCAAATTCTCATCAATCCATCTACTCGAAGAGATAGAGAGAATGATGAAGGAGATGCAATATGAGATGATAACTAGACAATATGAGATGCTGGAAGGATCTTTTCAAAGGATTAGGCAACAAGGAATAGCTAGAGCTGCAGAAATTTAGAACTAAGGACAAAGAGCCAATGCAGGAGCATCTGGAGATAAAGCAAAGAAAATTGAAACAATGCCCCTACAACTCAGGGGCACGATTGATTTGGATCAAGGATGAGCTTTAATGCTTGGAACGGGCGATGCTTGAGATTGAATCAGAAACTCACCATTGGAACGGGTGGGGGGAGGGGGGCAGAACGGAGTTATGGATCAGGGACTTCCATTGGAGGATAATCCCATGATCAGGATTGATTGGAGTTAGGTTCGATTCCCTTACCCTGACTTTAAATACATGATGCAATATAACTCTTAGGCCGCTTACACGTGTACGGGATCCCGAACGGTCCCTAGGCACGCTTTGAGTCTGATGTCTGGGATGACTATTTAGGATAATAAAAACCCCAAACCACTTAGATGTACAAAAAACCTAGATTAGTCCCTAGTCATGCTCTAAGTCGGATGTTTGGGGTGATTGCCTAAGATAATAATAACCCCCGACCACTCAGACGTGCATAAAACCTAGATTGGTCCCTAATCATGCTCTAAGTCGGATGTATGGGATGGATAATTAGAATTTCTACTTATCTGCTTTTATTTGGATATTTGAATTTTGAAATTTGAAAAATCCACATTGAATGTAATGACTGATATTGATTGCCTTTAAGTCCCGTCCGGAGAGGGCTGGAGTGCAGGGTGCAAGTCCTCTCGTCGGATAGTGAGTGGATTGGCTTATACGATATTGATCACTTTTAAGTCCCATCCAGAGAAAGGGGGCCACAGTGTAGGGTGTAAGTCCCTTCGTCGGAGAGTGAGCGGATGGGCTTGTACAGATTGGATTGCTTTAAGCTACCGTCCGAAGAGATGGGGCCGAAGTGCAAGAAGTAAATCACCTTGTCGGAGAGTGAGTGGATGAGCTTACTTATCATTAAGTCCCTTTACCGGAGAGTAAGTGGATTGGGCTCAACAAGGACCCGAAGAGGTCAAGGGTAGGTCCCCTTACCGAATAATGAGTGGATGGGCCTACTCGGTCGTTGGGTCCCCTTGTCGGAGAGCAAGCGGATCGGACTTAGCAAGTAACCATCAAAGAGATTGAACCCAAGAGTGGATAAAGAACAGTCTGGAGAGATCATGTCCTAGATTGGAAGATGAATGGTTTGGTGAGACCATGCCCAGGAGTGGATGCAAATTGGATAAAAGGATTTGGACGCCTTGCAATCCCTGGGCGAACAAAAGATGACTTGGATTCGAAAGATGGTTCTTCCAGATGATAGATCATGATTCAAATAGCTACAAAGCTTGATTTGCGTAGCCGGAGAGCTTAATTTTGATTGGACCAACCAAAGAGTTAGACTAGAATAGCCGAAGAGCTCAACTATTGGAATTTGATTATGGATTATTGGAACTTGTTCTTGAGCAAAGTACACCTCACATTCGAAAGGCGTACTTTGGGTGGTAATTGTTAACCCGCTTTTGAGCCAAAGCATATTTCAACTGGACTTAGAAGATTCAAACAAGGACGAAACGACTTGAATGATTGGAGGCACACTTAAAAGGATTAGAGAATTGAGCTTAGGAAATTTTGTTGGAAAATTGGCCAAGTCCTTAACTCAAACCTGAGTTAAACCTTAAGTCAACCTCGAGTTAAGGCCTTAGGTCAACCCCAAGTTAAGGATTTGAGTTGGTACCAAGTTAAGGATTTGAGTTGGTACCGAGTTATCACTAAGTCATCTTCAACTGGACGTAGAAGTTTGAAGCGGAATCGAAATGACTTGAAATTTGGCAAGAGCAATTAGAAAAGGGAAAATAAGGACTTGGGAAAATTTCACCATGATTGGGCCAAGCACCTAGTCTCGGCCTTGAGTTAAGAACCTTAACTCAGCACCGAGTTTAGGATTTGACTCGGGTCGGCTTGGGTCTTTTTGCATGACTTCATGCTATCTCTTGTACTTCATTGCAATTGAGCCTCTAACTCTATGCTGCCTGATTCCTCTATAAATATCAACTTACCTACTGCCAGAAAAGGATATTCTCTCTATTGGATTTCCATTAATCCTCTTAGACTTGGAGCTTCCATTACATTCTCTTTACTTTGTATTCTCCACAACATACTCTCTTAACACCATTGTAAATCTGAGATTCACTAGATTGTGGCTAGATCTGAGATAACTAGTTGAAATCCAAGGATAGAACAACTGATAAAAAGATTGAAGTGGACGTAGGACGGAGATTATACCGAACCACTATAAAAACTTCGGTGTGTTATTGTCTATTTTCTATCATTTTCTTTTACTTTTATCTGAACTAGTGCTTTTATCCGATTTTCGAGTGTTGATCCATTTTTTGGGTTGACATGCATCACTCCTTTTTTTTGTAGATTCTACAAATGTTTCAATCATATCCATCTGATGATAGTATAGATATGATCGAAAGATAGAGGATAATCTACAAAAAAGAGCAACACCCATCATCGGAAAAAAACTATCATTGTATTAGATGGTGAAAAACAAAGACGATATAAAACCATAGCACTGGTGATTGGGAATGCATAGTATTGGTATTATAACTGGTGATGGTGGATTGGGGAAGTGCTGGGGGGATGATATTAATACTGGAGTCTTTGACCATCAGTGATAGTGGTTGTCGCCATAAGTGGTAGCATTATCTCCACCAGCACTTCCCTATCCACTATCACCAGTTATAACAGCACTACTACACACGTCTCCTTTTACTGCCTTGGTTGCACAACATGATAACAGAATAGTATTAATAGAGGAGGCTCGTAGGTTTGCGTAGTAATGCTGTTGTAATTGGTGGTAGTTGGTTGGGATAGTGTTAGAGGGGATACTATAAACATTGGAGTTGTTGACTGTTAGTGATGGTGGTTGGCGCCATACCACCAGTGCTAACAGTACCGCCACCAGCACTACTCCAACCACCACTACTAGTTATAACTACACAACCACACAAGTCTTTTGGAGCTTCATTATATCAATATTACTACGCTGTCATACCTTGCAACCAGCTTCAGAGTCAGCAAGGAGGTACGAGGAAGAGATGGCCGAGCAGAGGAAGCAAGTCGAAGCATTGTACCAAATGTTTAGCTAGCAATTTGAAATGTGCCAACGCCTCCACCACTACCACAATCGTGAGTTTTATTTTTGTATGGACATGATGTATGATGCATATATTTATGATATTATTCACTGTGTGGGCATGTTGTGGTATAGGATGTTATGTATGGACATGATATGTGATGGACACGATGTTGTGTATAGACGTATATGTATCGTTTTATGGAATCTTATGGAGTTGTTTTCTATTTTTCTATTATTTTTGGTCATTTTTTGGTTTTACATATATTTGGATATGATACCGTGTTGGTGTGATGTTATAATTGCATATGTGGTATTGTCGGAATGACTTGTTTTGTGTAGTGGTTTGAGGGCAAGAAGAGAAGTGGAGTTTCTGAAAATTTGGTTTCGGGAAGTAGTCGCAAGTCGTCAAAAAATCCATATTTTACATTTTGGATTAGTCTTCTACATGTCGTCTACAAGTTGTAACGACCCGTATTTCTAACTATTTTAAAATTATTGGATTTAATGTCGTTATTGGATAAAAATGGTTAGAAATAAATTTAATAATTTATTAGTGTAATTTATTTGAATATGAACTTGGATAAAACTTTGAAATAACTAATTTCGAAGATTTTGGCGATAACAAGTTTTGAAATAAATTTTATGTATTGACTGTGTTTATAATCAATAACTGGAGTTGAATAATAAATGTGAATAGATAGAAATAAAATAATGTTGATAACTAAAATTTATTTGAAATTTAAGGATTTATTAATATTGATTTATCGGGTAATTAAATTGTTTAAATTTATGTTGAAATTATGTACATAATAAAATTCTGGATTTAATGAGAATGAAAATGGCATCGAAAATTGGTTTAAATTTTATTTAAATATGAATGAAGATGGTTAACATTTAAAATTGGATTTAAATGTGAATAATTAAAAATTGGAAATTTTATATTTTAATTAACGAGTAAAAATAGCCATTTTGGCAATTGTCTCGGATTTCGACGAAACCAGTTTCATCGTATCCGTAATAGTGAGTTATTGTAGGAGTTCAAGTTTCGTAGCAATCAGACTTTTCGTTTGGCCGTGCGAGCTTGAAACGCGTAGAACTTATTTTTAGAATTTAATTAAATTAATTGATTTTGAAAAGCTATTTTCTACATACAATCAAATTAGGCCTTGAAACTAGTTTCATTGTGTTCGGAATGGGGGTAAAACATTATAAACGCCAGGTGGCATGCTTCGTTTGGAGCTCGAGAAATTTTGGACGTTAAATGTTAGATATTTTCAATTATATAATAATATAAATATCTCAACACTCGTTCAATCCATACGTACCTCTTCCCTCTTTTTCGAATCGCTTCAAATTAAATATTAAAAAAACAACTGCTCCGAGAAAAAAAAGAGGAATCAATCTCGAATAAAAATAAAATAAAACAAGCAGCTATGTCGCGAGCTCGAGTCGAAGGCGACGGCTACGTGCGTGAGCAGCTCGCGATGGAGAATGGAGGAAACGACGATAGTGGAGTGACCGATTTATGGTTTTAGGCATGTCAATTTTTATGTGCGCGATGGGAGCAATCAAGGTGCTCGCCTGGAGGCGCAGCCTAGGGTTAGTCGCGATCGAGGTGGAGTTCGACTGGAGGGTAATGGCGGTGGTTCAAGTGCATGGCTGAGGCGCTCGTGAAAAAAAAAATTGCATGGAAGAAGATGACTGCGATTTGGGAAGGGGGGAGGTGTGCCTGTGCTTGCGTGCGATCTGGAGTAGGAAGATGGGGGTTTACCAGGTAGTTTTAGTTATAATCATCTTATTTGAGTTAATTAAATTTTAATTATATTGTATATTAATAAATTCGTGTTGTGCTCGTAGGAGGTCCAATTCGGATGAGAAAATTTGTGATGGGATCGTATCGAAGTCGTCTTTGACTTGGAGTGAAACTAGAATTTATTTGATGCTGAAATTATTTTAAGTTTCAAATAGAAAGGTGAGTGTTTTATATGCTCACAATTGACTAAAATAATTTTTATGTTAGTTAAATTATATCGTGAAGTGATTTAAATTTATTGATAGTTGTTTGATAAATTTAATAATCACTTAGATGGACATCCGAATTTAATTGATAGAATTTGAATTGACAGTTAAATTGAATTAGGATTTAAACTGCTAGTAAAATTCCCCATTATCGATAATTGGTTAAATTGTTATGATTTTTGACTGTTTGGACGTTGGTTGTGATGGATGAAAATTTGGTTGATGTTTTGGATGTTTATTTATGTTTAATATATCCTATTATCATCCTATTTATTATTTACAGTATATAAAACTGTAAATTGAATTATTTCGAATAAATTAAGAAATAGGTTGAAATGATATATACCTATGGCACTTTGGTTTGGATTGAAATGATACATATCCATACCTTTATTAAATTGAAATAACCGATTCACTTGGCCATAGGGTAAAAAATTATATACGAACACCGGGTTGGTTAAATTAGATGATTTTTAAAGTTTGATTTAATAAAGAAAGAAAATCGAACTTATAGAAATTGAATTATTTTCGAAATTGAGTTAAAATTGTGGGAATCAGAATTTGTTAAACGAAATTGTTTAGAAATGAAATTTTAGATTTTGAAGTTATAATCGAAATATGATGTGAATTTCAGGAATTGATTTGTTTTAAAAGATTGGACTTTTGTTTGAACTTTGAATATTGCTAAGTAAAGTGATATAAAGCTATATTTTGAAATTGAGCTTGGAATTGAATTATATATTGAAGATTTGGATTTTTTAAATTGAATATTAAAAGTTAATTTGATTTAAGTGTTTTGAATCAATATTTTGAAAATCGAACTCGAAATTAATATAAATCGAAATGGTTTTAATTCGGAATTGGAATTGAAATTAATTTGGAACTGGAATTGAAGTTAATTTGGAATTGGAATTGAAATTAATTTGGAATAGGAATTTAAATTAATTTGGAATTTGAATTGAAATTAATTTGGAATTGAAATTAATTTGGAATCGAAGAAAAATTCGACTTGAAATTAGAATTGAATCGATTAAATCGAAATAGAAATAGAAATTGAAATTGATTGAATCGAGAAATTTGGAATTGAATCAGTTTGACTTTGGAACTATAAATCAAATGAATTATTTTAGTATAAACTGTTTAAATCTATATTCTTTAAATATTCAAATTATTTTTATTTTCCAAACAATTTTACTATATAAACCATTTTTAATACCTCAAACTATTTTCTATTAAACTATTTTAACTATTTTAAAACTATTTAAACTATTTTCTAAAATTCAAACTGGTTAAAAGGGTGGAAAGTTTATATTTAAATCTTGGATTTAAATGTAAATTGGGTTAAAGTGAAGTTATAACCTAAATTGTAATTCGAATCAAATTTTGAAGTGAAATCGATATATCGAACTGAATTGGCATTTTGAAGTTAGATATGATTTGTGATAATACCAAATACTCAATATATACAAACCAGATCATAGGTCATATATCCATAGTTATATATCCACACAATACCAACCCAATAATCCACACACTATTGCACTAAATGTTGGATGTCAATATATATACAGTATATACATAAGTAACGTTTCCATCAACCGAACCTTCAATGCCACTTACACCGGTACAACTTCATATTCCATCAACCTATCGAGGACAGATAAAAAGGAAAATTTGGAGAGGGGACAACGATACATTTAAGTGAGTGAAACAAATATATCTCACATATACTACAAAAATACTCATACAACATCGTTATTGTCTAACACATACATAAACATACCTTAACCTATGTCACTTGCATCCATTAAGTTAGATCAACATTGTTTGGTTGACTACTTAAATAAAGGTCAAGTCACTTTACTATATATAAAAATCGTAAGCATAACAAAAGGAACAACGATTTCCACATTACTAAGGGAACAACCATTTCCCCTAAACAACTATTTACTGTATCGCTAAGGTAACAACTATTTTCCCAGAACAACTGTTTCCTGTATCGCCGAGGGAACAACCATTTTTCCAAAACAACCATTTCCTACAACACCAAGCAGACATATGTTTCTCGCATCGCACATTCACTAAAACAATCATATGACATGATCATCAAACAATGACCATCATCACCATACATTCATAATTTTGCACACCTTGCCATAATAAGGTCACATCAAGTCATACATCATTGGTATAGACCGAGAAACACTCAAACTCAATTTCATAACAATTATAAAATAATATATAACAGCCATGTCTGGGTATAGGTTCAGTCTGGCTAAACAACATTGCACAACTATACAACCAATGCAATAAAAAACATTATTTCTACTAAGAAATCACAATTAATCATTATAAATATGAGGTAATAACAATAATGACCATATATCCATAAAACATCACACAAGTTTGAAAACACTCAATATCAACCCAAAACATCAAACAAACCTACACCAACAAATATACTCATATATGCATTAATCGTCAGCTATTAGTCATACATCATCGATTTAAGTAAAAATCAATGAAATACGTATTAATTACCTCATATTAGTAACACAAAATCAACATCATTAAATGTTCATTAACTAACCAACGTTTGTAACACAAACCACAAATCCTCAAATTTGTACTAACCAATCAACATTAGTAACACAAACATCAAATTATCAAATGTATACTAACGAATCAACATTGGTAACACAAACATCAATGTCAATCAAACCCACAATTACGTACCCATCATCCAATAGTAATAATGGTAGAATATTGCACACTCATCAAAATGCAATTTTGTCAACATACAACAAACACATGTGATAATTACAATCAAAATTTAATCACATAATTTACAATCATCCAAAATCTACAACTATTGTTTTCCTTAGGTATAAAATCATTTCTATTATTTTTTACCATAAAAGTTGCTTTATTTATTTTATCTCAAAACAATAATAATTCTTTAAAAATGATAATATACTTCAAATTTTTTTTATCATACATCTATTACTTCAAATCCCTTAAAATATCGTTTTTGATCAAAAATAGTAATTTACATCCAAATACTTTTCAAAACTATAGTATTATTATTTAACGTCAAAATAATAATATATAATAAAACCACATTAATATTTCTAGAAACCAAGTTATTACTATTTATCTTAAAAATAACATTATTCTACATTAAATCTCGAGACTACTTTTTATTGCTAATTGTCTCAAAATATTAATAATTTAACTTAACACTTTTGGAAACATATATTTACAACTACTACTATTATTCCAAAAATATCTTCTATTTTATTACTAAAATAATAAATTAATATCTTCTTCTTAAATACCATAGAAGCAACAACATTGTTGTTTACTAATAACAGTATAATTTTTACAAAAACCATACTATTATTTATGAAATCTTACCTTATTCTATAAATGGTGATAAACTTGTCAATTTAAATAAAAAGTAGATTTTTTATTATTATTTATCAATTTCCCTAGGAATTCATAAATAATAACCTTATTAATTTCTCACGTTCTTGAAATATAATTTGTCAAATCACTGTTATTTACAAACATCCCTCAAAATTTATAAATAATCTTAACTTCCATGATTACATAGTTTTAATCATTTTCAAATACTTAATTATTCCCATTTTAAATCATCACTTAGTTACAATTATAAACCCATCACTCGACGATACAATAACCAATGTAAACAATTAAATCGAGACACAACATATTCAAATATTTCAACTATAAAATAATCATCAATAGAACTTAGCATGTATCAACAAATATAAAATTTTCATCAATGGATATTCATTTTATATTTTTAAACAAGATTTATCAATAAAACATCAAAAATCAATGAAAACATCATTCAACAACAAATCTCATATGCATAATTTCAAAATATTATTCCTAACAAAATTCCCTTATTTAAGAAATAAATCCCTTTTATATATAGCCAGACACCACCCAAAAGAAATAATGTAAATCCAATAAAAATCTTAATGGAACTATATAGATCTCATGTCCAACAAAATCCAAAATCGAATTCTATCTACTTTTAGATTTTAAAGCATTATTCATATATAAAAAAATCTTCAATGTCAGTTATATAAATATAAATCAAAGTATTTAATAAATGATACATAAGCACTCAACTCAAGTAAAGATTAATGCGGATATATTTCTAATCAATGACAAATAGCCTTTTCCCTTCCATTTTGGCCCAATCTGCATGCAAAAATCCATGTGTACACATTATTATATGAATTCCTAGCCTCTTTTCCTTTCGATTAAATAATCCTTCTGATTTTCTAACTCTAATATTTTAGTTTTTGCAAGAATATGACAAGAGATGGAAGCTAAGAATAAATAAAGATTTTCCTCCAAGCATCCAAGAGATATAAATAATAGTGGATATATAGAGAAAAGAAGGTAAAAGGAGAGAGGTGAAGATAGGTTGTGGTCCCAAAAGTTTATTTTCATCCTACCCTCACGTAAGAGGAAATTTAAACTACCATTTTATGAGAGTAACAAATTAACATGCTTCTAAACCTATTAATAAAGTTACCTTTTAAGTGAAGAAGATCGATTCCTAATGCCTAATATCCAAATGGAATTATCTCCTAAATTAATGGTTTAATTACCTATATGTCCATAAACGCACCATTAGTTGCTAATTTTCATAATGAGTTTCCTACAATACATGAAATTATTACACAAATTATATATATATATATATGTATATATATATATATATATTGAAATTTGGTTAATTTTAATTCAACTCAAACGAGCTTTGCGGCCCAATATACAAACATCTGAATGTTACAACTCGAATAAATACAACTGAACACTTTTAAGCTGAAAAAAGCTTAAACTCAAAAATTCCTATTTTAGGGTTCAGAAGTTAGCTATTGCGGCTCCCAGTTCCGTAGTTGATCTTTTCCGCTCGCTACCGTCCAGCTCATCCTCTCCAGTGCTTGTTCTTCTAGTGCCTTTAAGCTAATAAATTTTCTTCTGGCAATTCTACGAATGATACTTAAGTCTCGATTAATTTGAGTGGTCGGTGATAAAACTTCCTTCTTTTTGTTCTTAAAAGTCCGGTCGTTTCGCTCTCTCCAAATGTGCCAAACGGTGGTTGTGAGGTTAATTTTGATCAATTCCTAAATCAGGTTCGACATTTAACAACGCTCGTTCATGTACATCACCTCCTGCTTTAAAGAATTTACCTTGTCAGTTTGGATACATCTAAGTTTTTGGATGCTCCAGACTCTCTTACTATAAGGGTATTCGAAGAATAGGTGTTCATTATTTTCTGCCGCTGAATTGCATAAATTACAAATCGTGTCTTCTAGAATTCTCCAGTTATGTAGTCGATCATTAGTAGGTAGTTTATTCATCAATGCTTTGTATAAAGTATGAGCCATTTTAGGATTATTTGATCTTCTCCATACCAGTTGGTGCCAAGGTACAATACGGAATTTTCCCCTGATGTCTTCCCATGCATTGTGGAGTTTAAACTGACCATTTGTTGAACTTTTCCTAGCCCTTGGGTCTTTTGTCTTGTCTCTATGTATAGGAGTTTCTTGTATTTTATGTTTGAAGTTCCTTGTAATAATCTGCTTATCACAGTCCCATTCTATTTCATTGATAATACTTGCCACTCTATATGATGGGGTACCATAAGGAGAGAACCCTTCCCATCCCAGTCTGTCTACAAAGCTTTTACTTTTGATCCATGGGCCTTTCCAAAGATCAGTGCTCTCACCATTAGCAATGTGTCTTTCAATTAAAGGTTTCAGATCATCCCTAAGTTTCAAAATATTCTTCCAAGTTACAGAAGCATTGTTATCTATTTTAATAGTCCAGAAGTTGTCTTTCAGGTATCTAGCTCTCATCCACCTTACCCACAGAATATTTGAGACCAGTATTTTCCAAGCCAATTTCATTCCACAAACTTTTTTTAGTTCGAACAGATTTTTGAGTCTCGCTCCTCCTTTTTTGGTTTGCACAAGTCTTTATAACTGACTTTATGTAATCTTGCCCTCCAAATGAAATTTGCACAAACTACATTTATTTTTGCAATAGAGCAGTTTGGAATTTGAAATGTTTGCAACTAAAATCTAACCTTCGAAGTAATAACTGTGTGAACTAATTCAACCCTACTAGCAAATGAAAGAAATTTGGATTTCCATCCCTGTAGTTTCTCTCTTATATTATCCACCAGGTTTCCACGTTCTGCATTTGTAATAGTATCGTTTGATAAAGGAACACCCAAATATTTAATAGGAAGAGAGCCCTCTACAACACCAATTCAACTTAGCAGATTTTGTTTTTCTGTACAGAACTTGTTGAAGTAACATCTAGTTTTAAACTCATTAAGTTGCACCCCTACTGTTATTTCTAATTCTTTAAATATTTCTTTGATTCTGTCAACAGCAGTTAAACTGGCCTTTGTCACAATAATGAGATCATCAGCATATATAAGGTGGACACTATAGGTTGTAACTTGTAAACTGGAATGATTTTATTTTGAGAACATGCTAGTTCCATTTGTATGGAAAATCTCTACATTGCAACAGCAAATAAGTAGGGGGATAGAGGATCTCCCTGTCTAATCCTTCTATTACTATGAATGTAACCTTTGGGAATCCCATTGATAAGAATGGAGAATGTGGGAGAATTTAGGTAATGAGCAATTAGCTTTAGGGGTTTGTCCAGAATTCCCATAGATCTTAGCATATGAATAATAAATTTTCTGTTCACCTTATCATATGCTTTATGCAAATCTACTTTTAAGCACGTTTGTCTGCTCCATGTTTATTAAAATCTCTGATTAGCTCATGAGCTGTGAGGACCCATTCCTTTGACTCTTGGAAATCGACACTAATACATCCTCGGTATTCATGTGCCGTAAATCCAAGTGCCGGAAAAGCGGATTCTCAAGGGTAAGAAAGAAAAATAAGACAACAGAATCTCACATATATTATTTCAACAATTAATCCTTACAACGGAAATTAAAATACATTTATCAGAGTTAAAAATATGGAGAGTTATAAATTCTTGTCCTTACAGATGCGGAATACTATAGTACAAGAGTGTGGTGGAAATAGGTAAAAATCTTCAGTAAAATCTTCTAAGTCCATGCTTCGAGCTCCATCCAGATTTCTTCTAAACTAAACCTGACTACTAGGCTGCCTGGGAAAATTAGGGCACCCAGAGTTTAAGGAAAAGGGAAAATAAACTCCGGGTCAATCATGGGACTTGTGTGAGAACTCAAAATACGTGTTTTAAAAACAAAAAGGTATCTCATAAGACCACGCCACACATAAACACAGAACGAGTTTTTACCTTATGATAACCAAAACATATTACGTCAAAATACTTGATATTATTTTTAATGGCATATCTTTGAAAACATTTGCATGTAAACCTATTAATCTTAGCCGAAATTTTTAATTTATTAAATTCCAGCACACTAGCCACAAACGCGGGCTCTACAAACAAAATGGCAGGCAGTTATTGGAGAATGGATTTCCATAAAAATGACCAGGTGAAGGGACTACCTTCTGGAAGTACATCTCTAGAGGAATGTACCAAGGCCCAACAGATGGTCCTCTACCAACACAAGACCGACCTACCTCTTCCTAGATAGTACCGAATATGTCATCACCTCGGTCGTTACCGACCTATCCGAGGATCCTCGTAGCATACATCCAAATTAATTTAAACTCGAATGTCATAGCGGGTAGAAATATATCTAGAAGGGGATGATCATACCCTAATGGTTGCGAACCACATAGCCTTGCCGCATCTACCCTGTTTCGGCCATTTCCGGTGTGACGCTTGAGGTAGCGATTACCTTTCTTATTGCACATCATCTCTCTATGAATGCCACACTGCCCTTCCATCGATCTCTATTGACTTCCACAAACATACAACCTTCGAGCTCATACGTCTCAAAGAAGGGTGCTAAGCTAAGAGAAGTTGCCTTCTCCACCACCAAACAGATGTATGTTAATAAAAGTCAACGATGAAATCTCAAGAATGCAGTGTCAGACATCCATCCATACAAGTTCATTCTGGGATTGAACGAAACTGATGGTACTCTCTTACCACATCCTGTCGGGAATTAACCCTAGGATTAATGGCGAGAAGTCCTTGCAACCCCAAGAGTTTCAAAAATGAAGGGACCACTACTACTTTAGTATTTGGGAGCTAACCAGAATTATCGACAAGCAGTCCTTTCACCCCGAAAATCCCCGGTCTTCATTCTTCATTCTCTCTATCTAGTCTCCATTTTTCGAATGCATACATTGGTTCGAAGTGGTTTTCGGATAGGAATTATCCAAGATCCGACCTCGGTTCCTTCGAACCAATCATCGATAAAAAGAGGTTCTATGAATATGGAATCATTCTTTAATTGATTTTGTTCTTTTTATTAAAATATTTTTTGAAGATATATATTTCTAAAACATTCTGTCCGGTATATATGGAATCATTAAACCCCACTTATTAAAACCTTTGATTACTTTAAATCTTTTTAAACTTGGAATAATTCGAAACCATTTCATTTTACATTTAGGAAAACATTCCCAAAATCATTTCATTTAAATCTTAGCAAAGATTTCTTAATTCAAAACTCAAAGTTTAATTGAGTTAAAACCATATTATCTAGGATGTTAATCCAAAATCAGTAAATATTAAGTGAGCAGAATCTATAGAAATCATCTAATTCTACTAAATATCAATTCCCGTATTCAACAAATACTATGAGCGGAATAACGGTGAAATCACCTTTTAAATTCCACGAATAGTATGAGTTCCCTCTTCGGGCTTTAACACCGAGTACAAGAAGATCATCTCTATAAAATTCAAGTTATTTAAATCTTGAAAAATATTTTTCTTTATCTTTTTGAATTTTCGATCCAAGTAAATCAAATTTACCATCTCCTCCATCGGGCCAGTCCGGATAGCCAGGGAGAGCAGGAAACTGGTTTTCCAATCTCAAGCCTATACACTATCTCTTTGACACCCATAAGGCGGTCAAGTTATTTAATTGACTCTAAATCTTTAATCATTCCAAAAATTCTTCAAATCATCTTTAAAACACTTTATAAATCATTTAAAAACATTTACAAAAGATTTGTAAAAGAATTGTTAAGTTTAAAACTATATTTCAAAGGTTATAGAAAAGTGCTTCGGAAAGTGCCTTTTAAGCTATATTGATCAAAACGACTTTTTATTATTTGAAAATTCATTTTTATTACTTAAATCACTTTTAAAACATTTTAAAAGATTTATAAGATTTATTCCACTTTTTTAAACAATTTTAAACACCATTTTCTAAGAAATCCAGTTTTCGATTTCGAACTGCAAAACCGCGATTTTTCAAAAAGATTGTTTTACTCATATCTTAAAATCTACTTATTGAAATCTCAATTTTCTTTCTTCATTGGAAAACTATGGATATAATAGTTCGGAAAATTCTTATCTCGAAGAATTCCGAGCTATATTCCATCTTTTACACTTGTTTGACTTTTATGGCGCGAAATCGTGAACTGTCGTTAAGCGACGCGCCTATTTTTGACTAAATTTCAATTCTCATTCAAACTTCACCAAAACACTTTTACATGTTTATAAAACATTTCAAATACATTTTAAACCATTTTTAAGAGATTTAACAATTTCATATACACCATTTCATTAGTTCAAGGAAAGTGATTTCCTTTGTGTTTATCGACGTGTATATTCGTGACTTGCATATAATTTCAACATTCATATGAAAACAACCAAACTTGATGATCAAAGCATATTAAATATCCATTTGCAACATCATATCATCATCCAAAATATAGTATAATAGTTTAGGAGTTCTCACCTTCATTTTCACTCGAACTAGTTTTAAAATGGCTATAGCTCCGCTATCTCGAAATTAAACTCCACGAAATCAAGCTTTGCACCTTGAAAAGGTTCGGCCTAGCCTTGCTACTCACAGCCTAGGCTGGGAAGGGGGTGGAGCTCACAACCAAGGGTGATGGAAGGTGGTGCCTTGGGTTTGGGAGGTGGAGAGATGGAGATTTGAGCTTGTTTTGAGGTTTTTAACTATATATAACTATATATTATGATTTAATTTCTTTTTGAAATAAATTTTGATATTATTTCTCTTAGGATTGAAGCCATTAAAGTGGAAGAAAAAGCTTGAAAATATGAAGAAGAAGAAGATGAATGAAAATGAAGAGAAGATGGTAGGGTATTTATAGGAAAGGAAGAATGTAAAAGTATCCATACATACATCATCACTTTATCACCATTTCAAAGCTTCTCCAACACACTTTCCCCCTCCAAAATGCATGGCTAGAGCCTCCCCGCATGTGCACATCACTTCCATCATCTCGTGTATGCATATGTTGACTTATTTAAGCTTAAGGAGTAAGAAATCTTTAAAATATATTATATATTTTATATTATATTCTTATACTTAATTATATTCATATATGTATGTTTATATACATGTTATCATGTATATGTAACATATATATGTATGTATATGTAGGTGTATAACACTTCGAATGTCTTCGAACAACTTTTGTTTGTTAAATCTTTGAAATCCGGAGAACCAATTATCGATCACATTTTCACTTATACTTTAACGTACATATATTTGAAAACAAAATTCAAAAAATAAATTTCTTATCATTTTAAACTAATTAAAATGATTACATTTGAATTATAAAACCATATAAACTCATATCAAATTTATTTACAAAAATCGTTATTATACTGATAAAGCGATATCGATTTTTTTCTTATATTTTCAAATTAAATATATATCTTTATAAAACTATTATAATTGATTCATTATCACTTTATAACTATTCAAAATGAATTATCATCATTTAAAATAATTATTTGGATAATTAAAATGATTATTAAATAATTAAATCTCAATTTAAATTAAATAAACCAATTATTAAAATTCAATGCTATTCCATCGACATAAATTTTAAGGAAAATATTTTATTTAAATATTTATTCGAAATAAGATTACTATTACTTATTATCACTTGAAACAATATTATCCTTTTATTTGCATAAATTTAAAAATAAATACAATTTATCAAAGTAATAAATTGGCGGGTCGTTACATGAGCCATTAGAGAGTTTTCTGAGATAAAACGACCTTTAATAAAAGCACTTTGACATTGGGAGATCAAATCTAGAAGCACCTTGTTCAGTCTCATGCATATAATTTTACTTATAATTTTATAAGTGACATTACAACACGCAATTGGCCTTATTCTTCTATTCTTTCTGGTTTTTTAACCTTAGGGATGAGCGAGATAAAAGTGTGATTAATTTCTTTAATGAACTCACCAGTAACAAATGCTTCTTAATAAGCTCTTAATATCTAATCTTTTAGGTGTATCCAGTTCACTTTAAAGAAAGCTGCCCCCATTCCATCAGAGCTCGAACTAGAATCATTGTGAATGGATAAATTGGCTCTCTTCAGTTCACTTTCTAGAATCCGAGCTGTCAGCATGGCACATCTATCCTTGGAAATTCATCTTCTACTCTGAACAGCTGCTAAGTTTTTCTCATATTCCCTATTGTATAGTTCTAAGAAGTATGCAATTGTTTTATCCTCAATTTCTTTGATGTTTTCAGAAGAGTTCCCTTGTTCATTAAAATAGTTAAGCAAGTTATTATGATGTTGCCTTTGTGACATTTTAGTATAAATTTTTTTACTACATTCATCTCCCTGTAGAAGCCATTTTTCTTTAGCTTTTTGTTTAAGATCTACAACTTGCTTTTTAAGTTCATCTTTAAGATTCTTTTAAAGAGAGTAAAAGTCTGCATTAAGTCCTTCATATAAAGGGTCATCATCCAGTTGTTTTTGAATATCCTCTAGTTGGCTTTGAATATTTGTAATTTCATCATTATGCTTTGGTCTTATCCGGTTCCACTCTTTTAGTCTATTTTTCATCTTTTTAACCAGCATGACATACTTATACATCTGTGTCCCTTGAGGAATGTCTACTGCATTAAAATCCACTGCCTCATTATAACCCTCTAACATATGCCAATGGTTAGCATATTTGAAAGGTTTTCCCTTTGTATAGTTTGCATCAGTGTTAAATTAAATGAGGAGGGGATTGTGATCACTTGTAGAGCTAGGTTGTAACAACCCACATATTTTACGATTGAATATTTAAATATTTTATTTAAATATAGAATCATTAATCGGATTAAAGTCTAAAAAGCTAATTTTTGTAAACAGTCGAATTGAGACTCGAGACCACCTCCATTGAGTCCGAAATGGCGTTTACAACTTTTTTGAGTATAAACATCGATATGTTTGGAGTTGAGTAAAATTTTGATGTTCTCATTTAGGGCTTTGGGTTTGGGTTTCAGCCCATTAACCCAACATATCAACCCAACTCCACTCCACTCCTCTTCACTCCTTCATAATATTTCCTCACACTCAAGCTTTAGAAAACTGGGGGAAGAGAAAAAGAATTAGAATTCCTAAGCCCCAATCTTCTTTGCAAATTCAAGTTCTAGCTCCAAAATTCAAATGAAGCTTTGGTAAGAATCTCCTTCTTCTTCTCCATCTCAAACTCTCTCCAATTTCGGAAATTTCCTATAACCTAATTTGGGAAATTATTGCTTCTAGACTTAGATTAGAGTTTATAGAGTTGAAGTTGAAGAGTAGTTGATCCTCCTTTTGTTTTCAAGCTTCTCCTTTGTTGATTTGAGTAAAAAGGTGAGTTTTTGAACTCACATCTATTTCTATAGATATCGTTGTTGTTAGGTATGAATTCCTAACACTTATTTATGTTCATTTGCTTTTGATTTGAATTGAATTGGTGAATATTCCAATTTTTGGTGTTTTGAGTTCAAAACTTTAAAAATCCAACCTTTTATGTTTGAACACGTTAGTGGGGTGTTTCGAAGGGCCATACAAGGCTGGGTTGTCGCTCGGCGTAAATCCCTAGTCGATGTTGCTCACTCGTTGTAACGCCCCACTCTGAGACCCACTGTAACAAAGAGTATTACGGGAATAATACTGTCTGTTAAAGCGGAGAATAGAATATAGTGGAAGCGACCATTTATAATCAAGCTATAACTATCTATCGAATACGTCGAAAAGTGGAATCTATTTAAAATTTTCAAGTGGTTCGACATATCCAATAAATATTTATAACGAAATTACAATGGCTAAAGACCTATCAGAAACAAGCATAGTAATAAATGATAAAAACATCACAGAACAGAATCACATAACAGATATAAAATCCCAGAACAATACATCATCAATACAGATCCAAATATCATAAGTGGGTACAAAGCCACTGCTCACACATGTGAGTCAAAAATAAGTACATATCAGAGTCTGAATAATAACATAAGAGGACACTAAGATAAGCTATCTCAAAAGCATATCAGATAAGTCCAAAGCGGAAGCACAGAGCAGCTAAGTCCAGAGACCTAACCTGAAACAACTCGGTCTTACCCGAGCGAAAACACTCGGGTCAGGCTAGCTAAACAATCAGTAATAACTGAGATATATAATAATGTGGTACATAAATAAAACAGTACTTATCCATAGAGAAGTATATTATGAACCACATGAATATAATGACGATCCCTAATCATAAATAAACAATGAAAATCTCCAAAGAGAAATCAACACCAAAGTGTAGAATAAATAAAATCGCCTCATATCATCGGCGTAGCCAAAGCTATAAAAAGATGCCCATAGGCAATAACCCCAAGAGTGACCAGAGTCTGTAATCAATGCCCAAGCAAAGATCGATGCTCCAAAGAGCAATGGGGATATACTGAAAAGTCAATGAAATCCAACACTGAAAAGTAGTGTCCAGAGACACTGTGAATCCACAAGGTGATCGCACTTACATCGTATGGTTCCATAGAACCAACACCGAATGGCGGTACTCGAGTGGATAAAAAAATCATTAGATAATACAAGTTTTGCACGTGCACCGACCAGAGTCGTTGTTGCCAAGTACTGTAAAGTTGTGATCGATCACTCGCACAGATGCGGAACGCGCGAAACGGCGAAATCCTTCCCAGAAGGATAAAGGCCCAGAGGCACACGCCGAAAAGTAAACTGCTCCATAGAGCAGGTGTCCAGAGACGGTTGCCCAGAGGCATGGTGACCCAGAGGTCCAGTACTGGCTGCCCAGAGGCAAATGTGTCACTAACTTCTTGGAGAGGAACCCGTAAAGTGTTAACAATGAGTCTCATACCCCACGTTTGCACTAAACGGTTTCCTAACCAATAGCAAGCTCACACTCCAAACAATAAAAAGTCCACCTCGTATCATCGGTGAACTAGACCCAAAGGTCAAAATGATCAATCGAATAGGTCGGGGATTAACCGAAAAGAAAATACACACGGTTCCATAGGCCGGAGAATTCCTAACCGTTTAAGCACCTTTCCACTTCGCTCGACGTGCTAAAAGTGAGTGTGAGATTTTTATTATAGAAAATATTGGTGTAAAACGGATTTATAATTGATTTTGAAATCATCTTTAAAACGGTCTTTTGAAAAGTCTCCTATTATGGAGTAATTAATTTAATAATTAAAAATAATATTATATAATAATTTTCAAAAGCCATTTTGGAGTGAAAAATCCTTTTAAAACCCTTTATAAAGCCCGTGCACGAAATCCAGAGACAAATCTCAAAGAAATCGACGAAAACCAGAAAATCATCAAAAAATTTCCAAGTGTTTGAAACCATTCAAAAACTGCTACGAACCCAAGTTCGACAATTTATTTGGACCAGCAAACTGTGTCCAAATGGCATGAAAACTGGTAGGCATGTAGTCCAACATCCCTACTTTAAGATGCAAAAAGAATTTCTGGATTCCGAGTTGAGACGAAGTAGCAGCGATGTCTCAAAGTTGAACCCAGAGAAAGATTCATACTATTTTCCAACAGCGACCGGAGTCTAACTTTGGCACGAAAATCGAAGTATCAAACGAACTCCAATGTTGCCCAAATTTTCCAGAGATGGAGTTCGGAACACCACCTTCCCAACGAGACCAAAAACATCAAATTCCGACTTCAGATGCGATCGTGGTGGCATCCCGAAGTGGAGCTCAAAAGATGGAAAAATACAGAGGTGATTTGATTTTTTTTTCCTTCTCGGGCTGCACCCATGGGTGCAGCCCTGGTCCAGCCCAGCCCGCCTGGGCTGGGGAGCAGACCCAGCCCGGGCGGGCTGGGTGCTTCAAGGCCCCAGCCCGGGCGGGCTGGGGACAAGGCCCCAGCCCGCCTGGGCTGGGGACCGGACCCAGCCCGGGCGGGCTGGGTAAGGAAAGGCCCCAGCCCACCTGGGCTGGGGACCGGACCCAGCCCGGGCGGGCTGGGTCAGACCCAGCCCGGACGGCTGGGTGCCTGAAGGCCCCAGCCCGCTTGGGCTGGGGACCGGTCCCAGCCCGGGCGGGCTGGGTAAAAGGGGGGGGGGGTTTGTGTGTGCCAGCCCTATAGGGCTGGCCTGCTCCTGGCTAGCCCAACTGGGCTAGCCTACCCTGTCTGTTTTTGGGCTCTCAGGTTAATTTTCAGCCTGTTTTCAGGCTGTGCAATTCCAGCCAGCAAGAAATGTTGATTTTAGTGATTTAGGGGTGTTTTTTTCAAGTTTTGGCATCAAATTTTCATCAAAAATTAACTAGCAATAAACACTAATTATTAGTAATTACCAAAATTACAACTAGCATTAATTACTAATTGTTATCCCACCTTTTGGCAAGGCCGTGACACCAAAAAGTTGACTGGAAAACTAAAGACAGTTCGTCGTAACAGTTCGTTATACACAGTTTCACCATGGATATCGATGAATTTTGTCCGAGTCCGGATCGGGCTACAATTGGTGAGACACATCGAGCAAGACCAGGAAAGGCAACATTCCAAATTTTGAGTCAATTCGAGTTCACGCGCTCAAGATATCATCGATGCACGTTTGGGAAAAATGGCCCTAAGTTCGAACCCAACAAGATCGACTCCATCAGGATCGACCCCAACAGGTTCGAATCCATAGGTAAAGATACCATTCGAATCCCTCAAGACAAGGCTCTGTTCGAATCCATGAAGCTAAAGCCATTCGAATCCCTCAAGACAAGGCACTTCGAATCAATGAGGCAATAATCGTTCGAATCCATCAGTTCAACTCCATGTGGTTCGGAACCATCAAAAAGCATTTGTTCGAATCGATTCAGACGAGCCACTTCGAATCGATGAAGCTACACTACTCCGCATCCATCCAGGACACCACGCTTCGAATCCATCCTGCTGTGATGACTTCGTATCGATCGGCTAGAACACATCACGATCGATACGAACGAACCCTTGTTCAAATCCAGGTACGATCACTGTCTTCGAATCCATTAAATCAACACGGCGAAATCTCAGGACGACTCGATCAAACCCGGAGAAAAAGGAGGATCGACCCGAGAGACGTGCACCACGTCAACACCTTCGCTCTCCAAGTCATCGATTCGACCCTATCGATACGAAGGGGATCGACTCGAACAGACCACATCAACTAGAAATGAAATCTTGAATCGATCATAACTTGAGATCTATAAGTCCAAATGCTATGAAATTTTCACAGTAGCTTACTAGCAACCTAAGGAATGTTCATGCCAAATTTCATCTCAATCGGAGCAAAACTTGATCGATTCGAAGCAAGGGTCGAATCGATCCCAAAGTGGGCCCGGATTTCTAGAAAGCGGGCATGTGGGCCCCCTGACGTGCCAGAACTGGTCTCCCTTCATTTTAGGCAAAATATCAGCCTCCTACACCTATAAATAGAGCCCCTGGTCATTCAGAAAACGGGTCAGACAATTTTGAGAGCTAAAGAGCACCCAGACTTTGCCAGATTTACTCAGAATCACCACTGCTTCCTTAGATTCAGATTATAATCATAAAATCAGTTGTATTACATCAGAAGAAATTGTAATCATCAAGCGAATATCAATAAAATCATCAACTTCAGAGTGGACGTAGGCAAGATCGCCGAACCACTATAAATCTCGTGTTTCTGTTCATTATCTTTGAATTGTGATACCTTGTTTACCTAGATTTGAGATTTGTGTGTGAATATTGTTGATTTATATCCATACACTGGTGCTTTCACAACATTCGGGGCTTGTGACCAATTTTGGCGCAAACACTTTGGTGCTTTCACTGAGAACTGAACTCAGGAGTTCTATCATTTGAAAGTTGAATCAGAAGGCTAAGAGATTCAGATCCGAAGAATCATGACAAGACAAATAAGTAAAAGGTAGAGGCCAGAGCGAAGTCAGCACGAAGGGAGTCAAGAGGCTTCCTCAGGAGCAAAACAAGCTTCAGTTTTCATCACTAGGGAAGAGATGGAGACAATGATGAAGAGACAAGAGGGAATGATCCAGAATTTGCTTCAACAGATCGGACAACTTGGAGCACAAAATCAAGGAGCTACCAGAATCCAGAACGGAGCAGGACCATCTAACGCAGTGCCGGAGCTGGGGGGCACACACTTAGGACATGTTGATCCGAACCTGGGAAGAGAGACAAGGACATCCGAGCAACCTGGCAGCGATAGAGGGATGAATGCTCAGCCAGGTGGGCAGACACCCGAAAGCTCACACGGACTCGGGGGGCGGATCGAAGATAGTGAACGCGGACTACAGCTTGGAGATAATGATAGATTGGCGGAGATGGTCAGGCGAGCCATGAGGGGCGGATTAGTAAACAGAGATCTTGAAGACGTGAACAAGAGTCCCTTTTCTCCTGCGATTAGGTTGGCTAGGAACCCACCATAATTCAAACTGCCAACAATAGAAAGGTATGATGGGAGGACGGACCCTGCGGTCCATCTAACGAGGTATATAAGGCACATGGAAGTACTGGGGGCATCACAGGAAGTCATGGCCCGGTGCTTCCCATTGTATTTGACAGACATAGCAGCTTTATGGTTCAGACAGCTGGAGAACGGCTCCATTGGGACATGGACCGATTTGATTGAGAAATTTATGAGGCAATTCAGGGTTCATATTTCAAGACCCAAGAATGTGATGAGTTTGGAAACGCTAAAGCAGAAAGCTGGGGAGTCTTTGAGGAATTTCTTGACGCGGTTCAATGCGGCAGCAGCATCGGTGTATCGGCCAGATCCATCCATGGTTATGATGGCAGCTGTGTCCGGAGTAGCTGACGGCACGGAATTCAAAAATTCATTAACTAAGGATCCGCCTATGGATCTAGGAGAATTCTATCACGAGGCAGAAAAGTTTTTACGATTGGAAGACGCTAATGCTGAAAGAGAAGAAGGGGAGGGAATAGAAGTTTATGCGCTTAAAGACAAAAAGCCCTTTGAAAAGGATTCAGACCAGGATAAAAGAAAACGAAAGGCTGAAGAAAATGATGACAGGTCAAAGCGGCAACGAAGGGAGCCGCGATTTACCACCTATTCAGAACTCAACGAGGGTTTGGAGCGAATCTTCCAAGACACCCGAGAGCAAGTTGCCTATCGTAGACCAATACGACGGGATCCAACTACCGACGAGAGAAAATCAGACAAATATTGCTTATTCCACGAGCTGAATGGACATAGCACAAATGATTGCAGACACCTAAAGGACGAAGTAGAAGGGCATATCAGGAACGGTAGGCTACTTCAGTATGTGAGGAGGCGAGCTCCAATGGTGGAACCAGAGCAACCACCGTCTACATCGGCTAGGGGTGATCCTAAACCAGGACACCGTATGATTATCAATTAATTAAAATAACGATGAACAAGTCGTAAACCTCTCACCAACACGGGTAAATCATTTGCACATGTGCGAGATCACGAACGGTCCATAAGCATGCGCTAAATGACTACTAACCCTATCGTTGTGGGAATTTACACTTTGACATCCTTGCTTTGCTTTTTGTTTCGTCTTGATTTGAACATTTGAACTTAATTCTGTTTAACATTTCTGCTAAAGACTTATTTTCAATGAAAAAATACTACTTGTGATTTCATAACGGCTAAGCCACTTACACATGTACGGGATCACGAACGGTCCCTAGGCATGCTCTGAGATGGCGATAAACCGTTGCAACAAACAATCCGGGAATTCACCCGAACGTGAAACCTGGTATTGATGATACTAAGTCCCTCCCCGGGCACACTCAATTCGCCTCGAACGGCACCCGACCACGAACGGTCACAATTCGCCTCGAATGGCACCCGACCACGAACGGTCACAATTCGCCTCGAATGGCACCCGACCTCGAACGGTCACCATTAGCCTCGAACGGCACCCGACCTCGAACGGTCACAATTAGCCTCGAACGGCACCCGACCTCGAACGGTCACCATTAGCCTCGAACGACAGCCGACCTCGAACGGTCACCATTCGCCTTGAACGGCACCCTACCGCGAACGGTCACACTTCATCTAGTATAACATTCGATCACGAACGATCACACTCTGCCTCGTACGGCACTCGACCACGAACGGTCGCAATTCACCTAATATGACATTCGATCGCGAACGATCACATTTTTGCCCCGTACGGCACACGATCGCGAACGATCACATTCCTCTTTCCACGTCACCTGACTGCGAACGGTCATAGTTCGCCTCGAACGGCACCCATCACCTCAAATGGCTTGATCGCGAACGGTCATCATTTGAGGTCATATAAAAAAATGCTTGATCGCGAACGGTGGCATACCACCTCAAAATGGCTAGATCACGAACGGTCGTCATTTAAGGTCAGATAAAACTATCAATTTCTTTGCAGGTCATCAACAGGATATGAACATCCAGCTTATGAAACTACAAAACACGCCTTCCTACCGCAAGGCATGTTTTGGGGGGCAAATGTTATCCCGCCTTTTGGCAAGGCCGTGACACCAAAAAGTTGATTGGAAAACTAAAGACAGTTCGTTGTAACAGTTCGTTATACACAGTTTCATCATGGATATCGATGAATTTTGTCCGAGTCCGGATCGGGCTATAATTGGTGAGACACGTCGAGCAAGGCCAGGAAAGGCAACATTCCAAATTTCGAGTCAATTCGAGTTCACGCGCTCAAGATATCATCGATGCACGTTTGGGAAAAATGGCCCTAAGTTCGAACCCAACAAGATCGACTCCATCAGGATCGACCCCGACAGGTTCGAATCCATAGGTAAAGATACCATTCGAATCCCTCAAGACAAGGCTCTGTTCGAATCCATGAAGCTAAAGCCATTCGAATCCCTCAAGACAAGGCACTTCGAATCGATGAGGCAATAATCGTTCGAATCCATCAGTTCAACTCCATGTGGTTCGGAACCATCAAAAAGCATTTGTTCGAATCGATTCAGACGAGCCACTTCGAATCGATGAAGCTACACTACTCCGCATCCATCCAGGACACCACGCTTCGAATCCATCCTGCTGTGATGACTTCGTATCGATCGGCTAGAACACATCACGATCGATACGAACGAACCCTTGTTCGAATCCAGGTACGATCACTGTCTTCGAATCCATTAAATCAACACGGCGAAATCTCAAGACGACTCGATCAAACCCGGAGAAAAAGGAGGATCGACCCGAGAGACGCGCATCACGTCAACACCTTCGCTCTCCAAGTCATCGATTCGACCCTATCGATACGAAGGGGATCGATTCGAACAGACCACATCAACCAGAAATGAAATCTTGAATCGATCATAACTTGAGATCTATAAGTCCAAATGCTATGAAATTTTCACAGTAGCTTACTAGCAACCTAAGGAATGTTCATGCCAAATTTCATCTCAATCGGAGCAAAAATTGATCGATTCGAAGCAAGGGTCGTATCGATCCCAAAGTGGGCCCGGATTTCCAGAAAGCGGGCATGTGGGCCCCTTGACGTGCCAGAACTGGTCTCCCTTCATTTTAGGCAAAATATCAGCCTCCTACACCTATAAATAGAGCCCCTGGTCATTCAGAAAACGAGTCAGACAATTTTGAGAGCTAAAGAGCACCCAGACTTTGCCAGATTTACTCAGAATCACCACTGCTTCCTTAGATTCAGATTATAATCATAAAATCAGTTGTATTACATCAGAAGAAATTGTAATCATCAAGCGAATATCAATAAAATCATCAACTTCAGAGTGGACGTAGGCAAGATCGCCGAACCACTATAAATCTCGTGTTTCTGTTCATTATCTTTGAATTGTGATACCTTGTTTACCTAGATTTGAGATTTGTGTGTGAATATTGTTGATTTATATCCATACACTGGTGCTTTCACAACATTCGGGGTTTGTGACCAATTTTGGCGCAAACACTAATCAATAGTAATTACCTTAATGAAGCAAATGATCAAATAGTTAGAGTGCAACAATCAAAGCAAGCCAAACTCTTCCAAAGCAAAAGATCAAGCCACTTCAAGGACCCAAAATCAACAAAAAAAACAATAATTACAACAAGATGGAAGAGATAAAAAGAGGATTAAGGAGGATTAGATAATAAGAGAGAGATTGCCTTACCTTTTTTTTCTCTAAAATTAAGCTAATCAAATTATGAAGAGAGGGAGAAGGAGCTTCTAAATGGAGGCCATTATTTTGTTTAGATCTAGGATTTAGGAATTTATGAAGAGGAGGAGGGTTAGGGTTAGGGTTATGGGTTTAAGGTATTATATAGGAGGGGGTTAGGCTAATGGGTTATGGTAAGGGGGGTTTAAACCCATTAGGACTTAGTTTATTTTCTAAGTTATCATGTGAACAAGATCCTAATAAGCATCCTAGTTTTAATTAAAACCATGTAATTATCTCATTTGGCCATTAACCCATAATCACTTTTTTTTAATTTAAAAATTCCCCATTTCAACCCAAAATGTTATAATTTGCAAACCAATTGCAAATTTAGATTTCCAAAAATTTGTTTCGCCCTCTTTTTAACTTAAAATCATAATTTTAATTTATCATTCGGTAATTGCAATCTCAGGGTTGTTACAGACTCCCCCCCTTAAGAAAATTGCGTCCTCGCAATTCCTTAAATATAGGAGTCGCCTATAACATCTAATCTACAAAAGGAATACAGAAGATAAAATATAGATGCTCACCCATGCCGGAAGATGAAAGAAAACCAGGATAAGTACGCTCGATAAATTCTCTGGTCTCCCAAGTGTAGTCCTTAGGATTAGACGACCATTGAATCTTTACAAGCGGAACCTCTTTGTTTCGAAGAGGTCTGATCTCCGAATCAAGTACACGAAGGGGATGCTGCTCTATAGATAGATCGGGTGAGATCTCCAAATCAGGCACAATATTAGGCTCGATAATAGAATCAGGATCGCGCACACACTTGCGAAGCTGAGAGCCATGGAACACATCATTTATTCCAGAGAAATGAGCAGGTAGAGCCACACGATAAGCAACGGGGCCGATGCGTTCCGTAATAGGAAATGGTCCGACATAACGAGGAGCCAACTTCCATGTAGAGCTGAAACGCACAACCCCCTTCATGGGAGATATCCGAATAAAGACATGATCACCAATGGAGAACTCAAGAGGCTTCCTACGGCTGTCCGCGTAGGATTTCTGACGGTTCTGCGCCTCTTTCATTCTCTGACGAATAAGAATGATCTTCTCAGAAGATTCCCGAACTGAATCTGGACCAAGAAGGTGCTTCTCACCGGATTCTATCCAACAAGTAGGATAGCGACATGGCCTTCCGTAAAGAGCCTCGAAAGGTGCCATGCCGATACTAGACTGAAAGTTGTTGTTGTAGGAGAACTCTACAAGCGGTAAGTGATCCTCCCAACTACCTCCGAAATCCAGAATACAGAAGCGCAAAAGATCCTCTAAAACACGATTCACCCTCTCTGTCTGACCGTCAGTCTGAGGATGATAAGCAGTCGAGAAATTCAGCTTTGAACCCAAAGCTGACTGTAGGCACTTCCAGAAGTGACTAGTAAAGATAGTGTCTCGATCATAGACGATAGAGCTAGGAATGCCATGAAGACGAACGACTTCCTTCACATATAACTTGGCAAGCTGAGGAGCAGTTCGAGTGGACTTAATAGGAATGAAATGAGCTGATTTGGTCAAGCGATCAACGATGACCCAAATAGAAGTATGGCCTGACCTCGATCGAGGCAGACCGTCAATGAAATCCATGGATATCTGATCCCATTTCCACAATGGAATCTCTAGCGGCTGTAGAAGACCAGATGGACGTTGATGCTCAGCTTTGATCTGTTGACAAGTCATGCAACAGCTTACATAACTTGTAACATCGCTCTTCATGCCCTCCCAATAAAATAGACGACACATGTCGGCATACATCTTACTCGACCCGGGATGAATAGTGTACTTAGTGCGATGACACTCGTCTAGAATGTCACGCCTAAGTGATAAATCAGATGGTACCAAAATACGGTTCTTCCTGCGGAGACACCGATGAGAATCAATAGAATAATCCAACAATGTCTCATCACTGGATCCCGACTCAAGGAGATGAATGTATCGCAACAAGTCTGGATCCTGCCGCTGAGCATGGGCAATGCGATCCAATAGAATAGGTCGAGCTTCCAAGCTGAATAACAAGATCTGAGGGTCAGAAGACGGAGCTCGATTTCGAATATCACACAAAGAAAGAGTCTCAAGAATATCCCACTCGGCTATCATCATAGAAACTACTGCCGAGTGTTTGCGACTGAGTGCATCAGCCACCTGATTACCCTTGCCAGAGGTATACTGAATGTCTAAGTCATATGAGGCGAGAAACTCAAGCCATCGCTGCTGCCTCATATTGAGATCCTTCTGACTGAATAAATACTTCAGCGACTTGTGATCGGTGTAGAGAATGAAACGTTCGCCCAATAGATAATGACGCCACATCTTCAAAGCAAAGACGATAGCTGCTAACTCAAGATCATGAGTAGGATAGCGAATCTCATTCGGACGTAGCTGCCTAGAAGCGTAAGCAACCACCCGATCCTTCTGCATAAGCACAGCACCGAGGCCACTACCACAAGCGTCAGTGTAAACAACAAGATCCTGGTTACTCTCAGGAACCACAAGGATAGAAGCATGAGTGAGAAGTTCCTTCAGTCGCTGGAAAGAAGCTTCACACTTATCCGACCAAATAAAGCGAACACCCTTACGAGTCAGCGTCGTAAGGGGAAGTGCAACACGAGAGAAATCCTTGATAAATCGACGGTAATAACCCGCCAGACCAAGGAAGCTGCGAATATCATGAACGTTCTCGGGCTGCTTCCAACTCTGAATAGCTTCGATCTTGGCAGGATCGACAGAAATACCCTCAGATGATACAATATGGCCCAAGAACTTGACCTTGCTCTCCCAAAAATGGCACTTGGAGAGCTTGGCCTTAAGCTGATGCTGACGAAGAGTATCCAAGACGATCCGCAAATGATGAGCATGCTCTACCTCGGATCTAGAATAAATAAGAATATCGTCGATGAAAACCAGAACGAATCTATCGATGTATTCCCGGAATACTCGATTCATAAGATCGACAAAGAAAGCCGGAGCGTTCGTCAAGCCGAACGGCATGACCAACCACTCAAAAGAACCATAACGAGTGCGAAAAGCTGTAAGAGGAATGCTGTCTTCGGCGACACGTAGCTGATGGAATCCGGTGGCAAGGTCGAGCTGAGAGAAGACCTTCGCACCGCTCAACTGATCAAACATATCGTCTATCCGTGGCAATGGATAACGATTTCTGATGGTCAACTCATTAAGCTTGCGATAGTCAATGCAAAGCCTAAGAGAACCATCGGGCTTCTTAACGAAGACCACAGCAGCACCCCATGGCGAAGAACTGGATCGAATGAACTGCTTTGCCTCAAGCTCCACTAACTGCTTCCTGAGTTCCTCATTCTCTTTTGTAGACATCCTCGTGGGAGGACGCCCGACTGGGTGGGAGCCTGGAATGAGATCGATGCGGAACTCAATGGCCCGCTTTGGCGGCAGGCCCGATACTGGCTCGAATATATCGGGGAAATCCCGAACAACAGGAATACGAGATATGTCCACCACATCATCTCGTGAATCTAGAGAAAATAAAGTAACATCAGAAAGCCCAACATCTTGAAGAACAATAGCTAACGGAGCAGACGAGTCAGGATAATGAATGAATAATATCCGCTCCGAACAAATAATTTTGGCGTCGTGCTGAACGAGCCAATCCATGCCAAGAATCATATCAAAGCCCAAATACTCCATAACGTGGAGATTTGCACGGAAAGAAAAGCCACAAAGATCAATATCTATATTCTCACAGAGCAAGCTAAGGGTCGTGGATCCACCAATGGGATTCACAATCCTTAGTGAAGAAACCATACAAGTAACATCCAAAGATAGAGTATCAACTAGTTCCTTTGATACAAATGAGTGAGAGGCACCCGTATCAAAAAGAACTCTAATAGATCTACCATGAAATAAAATAGAGCCTTCAAGAACGGAAGGATGTGTACCTTTAGGCTGAGCAGAAGTGGTAGGATCCTTGGCAGCATTAAGCCTGCCAGGCTTGGCACTAGCTGGAGCAATAGGACAAGTGGAGATCCTGTGTCCCTCTTTCTTACAGAAGGTGCAATAGAGAGGTTTGGGACACTCTCGAATAAAGTGATCTGGAGAACCGCAGTTGAAGCATTTCTTCGGAGGACGGGTCCCACTAGGCTGAGCAGGAGTCTGGGACTGAGTCTGAGGCTGAGAACTAGAGCTGATCGCTTTCTTCTTCTTGTGCTGAAAAGAAGAGCCAGGCTTGCCAGGAGGAAACCTCTTCTTTGTGGGGTTTGTGGAACCCCCACCGCCATCATCACTATGCTCCATCTCGACTGACTCGAGATGTAGAGCTGCATCGACTAGCTTCTCGAATGAGAGCTCAAGCTGTAGCATAAGCTGCCTCTTCAGATATTTCTTCAAGCCCTCAACAAATTTGATGTTCCTCTTATAAGGAGTAGCAATAAACTCAAGGGCGTACTTGGACAGGGCCTCGAAGGAAGAGACATAATCGGATACTGAGGACTTCCCCTGCTTGAGATCAAGAAAGCGGCGAGCAAGGGAGTTCTTCTCTGACTCTGGGATGAATTTGAGCTCAAATCTCTCACGAAACTGAGCCCAAGTAAGCAAGGTCTCATCGATCTCGGTAATAAGGAGTTCGTACCAATCCAGGGCACGACTCTGAAGCTGACTAGAAGCAATAAGAACACGGTCATGATCCGGGATATCCATACGAGTGAAAATGCGCTCGCATATCCGAATCCAAGCCTGGACCTCTAAGACATTCTCGGAGCCACTGAACGGCTTCCCTCCGAGGTGGGTAAAATCACTGCAGAGACGCGCAAAAGCAGACTTGCGTGGAGCATCAGCAACTGGGGCTGGAGACTGGGAATTCCGAACCAGCTCCATGATCTGGTCGGTGGTCATGAACACGCCCTCAGGATGAGTGTTGCTGGACTGCCCAGCAGCACTGGTCTGACGTGTGGGTCTCCCTCTTCCCCTTCCAGACATAATGAAAGTCAAACGGGAATTAGAGTTAGACATGATTCAATGATAGATAATTAATTAAGGAATACTACGGAATATAACGGATTCCTAAACATAATCCTAACTTATCTATCAATAAACATAAGGAAGGGATTTGATTTAATTCGGATCTAATTAAAATGTATTGTACTAAGTGTATCTGTTCTGTGTTTATTATGCTTATTCCTGAAACCAGGCTCTGATACCAAGCTGTAACGCCCCACTCTGAGACCCACTGTAACAAAGAGTATTACGGGAGTAATACTGTATGTTAAAGCGGAGAATAGAGTATAGTGGAAGCGACCATTTGTAATCAAGCTATAACTATCTATCGAATACGTCGAAAAGTGGAATCTATTTAAATTTTTCAAGTGGTTCGACATATCCAATAAATATTTATAACGAAATTACAATGGCTAAAGACCTATCAGATACAAGCATAGTAATAAATGATAAAAACATCACAGAACAGAATCACATAACAGATATAAAATCCCAGAACAATACATCATCAATACAGATCCAAATATCATAAGTGGGTACAAAGCCACTGCTCACACATGTGAGTCAAGAATATGTACATATCAGAGTCTGAATAATAACATAAGCGGACACTAAGATAAGCTATCTCAAAAGCATAGCAGATAAGTCCAAAGCGGAAGCACAGAGCAGCTAAGTCCAGAGACCTAACCTGAAACAACTCGGTCTGACCCGAGCGAAAACACTCGGGTCAGGCTAGCTAAACAATCAGTAATAACTGAGATATATAATAATGTGGTACATAAATAAAACAGTACTTATCCATAGAGAAGTATATTATGAACCACATGAATATAATGACGATCCCTAATCATAAATAAACAATGAAAATCTCCAAAGAGAAATCAACACCAAAGTGTAGAATAAATAAAATCGCCTCATATCATCGGCGTAGCCAAAGCTATAAAAAGATGCCCATAGGCAATAACCCCAAGAGTGCCCAGAGTCTGTAATCAATGCCCAAGCAAAGATCGATGCTCCAAAGAGCAATGGGGATATACTGAAAAGTCAATGAAATCCAACACTGAAAAGTAGTGTCCAGAGACACTGTGAATCCACAAGGTGATCGCACTTACATCGTATGGTTCCATAGAACCAACACCGAATGGCGGTACTCGAGTGGATATAAAAATCATCAGATAATACAAGTTTTGCACGTGCACCGACCAGAGTCGTTGTTGCCAAGTACTGTAAAGTTGTGATCGATCACTCGCACAGATGCGGAACGCGCGAAACGGCGAAATCCTTCCCAGAAGGATAAAGGCCCAGAGGCACACGCCGAAAAGTAAACTGCTCCATAGAGCAGGTGTCCAGAGACGGTTGCCCAGAGGCATGGTGACCCAGAGGTCCAGTACTGGCCGCCCAGAGGCAAATGTGTCACTAACTTCTTGGAGAGGAACCCGTATAGTGTTAACAATGAGTCCCATACCCCACGTTCGCACTAAACGGTTTCCTAACCAATAGCAAGCTCACACTCCAAACAATAAAAAGTCCACCTCGTATCATCGGTGAACTAGACCCAAAGGTCAAAACGATCAATCGAATAGGTCGGGGATTAACCGGAAAGAAAATACACACGGTTCCATAGGCCGGAGATTTCCTAACCGTTTAAGCACCTTTCCACTTCGCTCGACGTGCTAAAAGTGAGTGTGAGATTTTTATTATAGAAAATATTGGTGTAAAACGGATTTATAATTGATTTTGAAATCATCTTTAAAACGGTCTTTTGAAAAGTCTCCTATTATGGAGTAATTAATTTAATAATTAAAAATAATATTATATAATAATTTTCAAAAGCCATTTTGGAGTGAAAAATCCTTTTAAAACCCTTTATAAAGCCCGTGCACGAAATCCAGAGACAAATCTCAAAGAAATCGACGAAAACCAGAAAATCATCAAAAATTTTCCAAGTGTTTAAAACCATTCAAAAACTACTACGAATCCAAGTTCGGCAATTTATTTGGACCAGCCAACTGTGTCCAAATGGCATGAAAACTGGTAGGCATGTAGTCCAACATCCCTACTTTAAGATGCAAAAAGAATTTCTGGATTCCGAGTTGAGACGAAGTAGCAGCGACGTCTCAAAGTTGAACCCAGAGAAAGATTCATACTATTTTCCAACAGCGACCGGAGTCTAACTTTGACACGAAAATCGAAGTATCAAACGAACTCCAATGTTGCCCAAATTTTCCAGAGATGGAGTTCGGAACACCACCTTCCCAACGAGCCCAAAAACATCAAATTCCGACTTTGGATGCGATCGTGGTGGCATCCCGAAGTGGAGCTCAAAAGCTTGAAAAATACAGAGGTGATTTGATTTTTTTTTCCTTCTCGGGATGCACCCATGGGTGCAGCCCTGGTCCAGCCCAGCCCGCCTAGGCTGGGGAGCAGACCCAGCCCGGGCGGGCTGGGTGCTTCAAGGCCCTAGCCCGGGCGGGCTGGGGACAAGGCCCCAGCCCGCCTGGGCTGGGGACCGGACCCAGCCCGGGCGGGCTGGGTAAGGAAAGGCCCCAGCCCACCTGGGCTGGGGACCGGACCCAGCCTGGGCGGGCTGGGTCAGACCCAGCCCGGACGGCTGGGTGCCTGAAGGCCCCAGCCCGCCTGGGCTAGGGACCGGACCCAGCCCGGGCGGGCTGGGTCAGACCCAGCCCGGGCGGGCTGGGTAAGGGAAGGCCCCAGCCCGCCTGGGCTGGGGACCGGACCCAGCCCGGGCGGGCTGGGTAAAAGGGGGGGTTTTGTGTGTGCCAGCCCTATAGGGCTGGCCTGCTCCTGGCTAGCCCAACCGGGCTAGCCTACCCTGTCTGTTTTTGGGCTCTCAGGTTAATTTTCAGTCCGTTTTCAGGCTGTGCAATTCCAACCAGCAAGAAATGTTGATTTTAGTGATTTAGGGGTGTTTTTTTCAAGTTTTGGCATCAAATTTTCATCAAAAATTAACTAGCAATAAACACTAATTATTAGTAATTACCAAAATTACAAATAGCATTAATTACTAATCAATAGTAATTACCTTAATAAAGCAAATGATTAAATAGTTAGAGTGCAACAATCAAAGCAAGCCAAACTCTTCCAAAGCAAAAGATCAAGCCACTTCAAGGACCCAAAATCAACAAAAAAAACAATAATTACAACAAGATGGAAGAGATAAAAAGAGGATTAATGAGGATTAGATAATAAGAGAGAGATTGCCTTACCTTTTTTTCTCTAAAATTAAGCTAATCAAGTTATGAAGAGAGGGAGAAGGAGCTTCTAAATGGAGGCCATTATTTTGTTTAGATCTAGGTTTTAGGAATTTATGAAGAGGAGGAGGGTTAGGGTTATGGGTTTAAGATATTATATAGGAGGGGGTTAGGATAATGGGTTATGGTAAGGGGGTTTTAAACCCATTAGGACTTAGTTAATTTTCTAAGTTATCATGTGAACAAGATCCTAATAAGCATCCTAGTTTTAATTAAAACCATGTAATTATCTCATTTGGCCATTAACCCATAATCACTTCTTTTTTTTTAATTTAAAAATTCCCCATTTCAACCCAAAATGTTATAATTTGCAAACCAATTGCAAATTTAGATTCCCAAAAATTTGTTTCGCCCTCTTTTTAACTTAAAATCATAATTTTAATTTATCATTCGGTAATTGCAATCTCAGGGTTGTTATACTCGTTCGCTCCCGTTCCGTGTATTTGATTTTTGCCCCCACAAGGGGGCTAGACTGAATATGCTTCTGAAGCAGGTTCAGTCGACTGAAGCAGGAGGTCAGTCGACTGAACCAGTAGATGAAAAATGCTTAGAAGCAGGTTCAGTCTACTGGACCAGTGGGTCAGTCGACTGAACTAGAACCTAGGAATTTTCCTAGGTCTATATCAGTCGACTGACCATCTGGGACAGTCGGCTGACCCTGGGGACACAAAATTCGTGTCCCTGTGTCAGTCGACTGACCACCTGGTTCAGTCGACTGACCTGCTTGTTTCAGTCTATTTTGCCTATTTTGCTGGAGGACCCAATTTTTATCGATTCGTGATTATCCGATTTGTTGTTATCATTTATTATCTACTCTGATGACTTCTTTTTCGGGATTTTTTGAGGATATCCATTTTGATGGATTCGGTATCGATTTCTTTGGATTTGATTCACGTCTTCGTATGTGAATTTTTGATGATTGATTGTTTCTACAATCATTTCCATGACTTGTCACTTTAAATTACAAAGGTTTCTGTACTAGTAGTAAATATTCAAACTCTTTACAAAGATGATTTCAACTCTATTTTTAATACAAAGCTCGTTTACAAAACCGTTTTCTAATCTATTAGTATATATACAAACCTTTACCTCATTCGTATGAGAAAATCTAATTAAACGGCTTAGCAAAACAAGTGGTCTGAAATGCTTGCGTTTACTTCGTCGGTTAATTTATGGACTTGTTCGATTGAAAATCTTGTGACAATTTTCGAGTGGAAATCTACAATTTGTTCATAAATATTTAAGTTAAGCTAGTGGTTATGGGACATGAAGCTAAACTCTTAAATTTACTGGCTTAGTGTAATTCACACTTTTTGTTGATCGATGATGATCATTTTGTGATTTAGACTAGCGATGTGCGATGTCTATTTGTTTGTGTGGGGACTAAAAACCCCGTTTGTGGAGCTTCGGCTCAAATTTGGCGGGGTAGCGACCCATGGCCTTTGGGCTGTTTGTGGAGCTTCGGTTCAAAATTTATGGTTAGCGACCATGGAATAGCATTCCGTTTGTGATACACGTGTTGGTGAGTTTTCATGCTCCCGTTTGTGATAGGCCTTCCCCCCTTCGTAATTTTTGGATTTCTAGTTGATGACTTCTAAAATTTGTCTTTCACCTCTTTTTGTGATTGGCAATGATATGTTTGTCAATATTTGGGGTTTGATGAATAAAATAAAGAATATGACATTCTTTTTTGTGCTTTGAGATTATTGAGATATTGTATGATTTTTTTGTTGTTTAAATTATATTTGTCACAGTTTGACATTATGGTTATCATACGTTTTTGTTATATCTCTACTCATATCTCATTTTATATATGATAATTATAGCTAGACTGATCTGTTTATTATTTTCTTCTTAAATAATACTCGGGTCAGACCGAGATGTTACAGGTGCTTCTGCTTGACTCCTTATCTGGGATCATCTTTTGACTTTTGTCTAACTACATTAGATTTGTAGTTTTTGTTGTTATACATTTGAGACAGAGACTCCATGTTGTATACATATTCTTTTGTCTAGCAACTTGTATCTATTCTTTTGTAAAGTAGTGGATCTTATATGACCACTTTTCTGATGTACACTTTTATGACCTATATTCATATCTGATTCCGCCTTTCTGATATGAATGTCTATGACTGATTTGTGTTATGTTTATTTCTATATTTGTTTCCGAAGGCCTCATAGCCACTTTGTGGTAGCTTCGAGTTTGTATTTGATATGTTGGATTTCGAAATGAAATGTAAGTTATTTTATCTGACATATCGGTACTCGCCCAAAGCAATTACATAGATGGTCGCTCCTCAACAGCCTTATTCTTCATGCTAGTCGACAGCATTACCCCGTAGTGTTCTTGGCTAGCGTGAGCATAAAGGTGGGGCGTCGCAGCTTGGTATCGGAGCCAAACTTTGGAACAATATAGAATAATCTAGCAAGGATCATTGTCCTAAGTCTTTCTTAGGAATCATGCCATAGGATTAAATTCGAGTCTTCGTACCGTTCTAACCTATTTCTTTTTATGATGCCTTGTTTTATCTATCAAGTTGGTTTGATATTCATTCTGAGATTAACCTTTTTCCTCTTTTCTTTCTTTCTTAAAGAAGAGAAATGGTTAGACCAGGCCGTCCCAGCGCTGGTCAATCTAGTGCTACTCCCCAGGATGGAGTATTTATGTCTGCTCCGCAACTTCTAGATATTGTAAGGAATGATCAAGCTATCGGACCCACTCCAGAGCCCACCCATCCTAAATCTGGGTTTGCATGCTTGTGTAGTGATTACACCAGTTTGGGTGGAAAACCATTCAAAGGTTCCGAGAGCGTTATAGAAGTCCAGGCTTGGCTTCGAACATGCGACCGCATCTTTTCTCGCATGAATCTAAATGATCTCCATCGATTCCAAGTGGCTTCTAGCATGCTCCAAGAAAGAGCATTAGACTGGTACAAGCTTTTGATTTTTGAAATTAGTGAAGCGGATCTTACTTGGGAGCAATTCCAGGAAAGATTCGAATTAAAATTTGTGCCAGAAGCTGAAAAAGTATCTCTAGCTCGACGCTTCATTGACCTTGTTCAAGGTGAATCTTCTGTGACGGATTACGTCGCTTCTTTCGAATCTCTATCTAAATATGGGGTCGAATATATTAATACCCCATTGAAGAAAAATCAGAGATTTGTGTATGGCTTGAACAAGAGCCTCAAAAAGCCATTACTTTTGAAATTGGAAGTTTCTTTTGATCAACTTGTTGATATTGCTCTTCGACTCGAAGAGGCTGATAAAGATAGTGATGCTGAGATCAAACCAAACATCAACAAGAAGAGACCTTTTAAATTCAAGCCTAATCCCAACAAGAAAGGGAAGCAAACAACTTCGGTAGCAAATACTCCTAACTCTCGTCGTGGAGAATGTTACAATTGTGATTCTAAGGACCACTATGCAAACAAGTGCCCGAAGTTTCTTTCTTGCCGCTATTGCAAGAGTTCGGGTCATACTATATCTTCGTGTACCAAACTTCAAGGCAAGAAGGAGGGTAAGCTAAATGTTGTACAAGCCCCGACTAACACTTCTCGTGGTCATGGTATTTCTCGTTCTATCCTTGATGGCATTATTATATTTCGTGATTTTCCCATTCGAGTTCTTTTGATACGGGTGCATCTCACTCTTTTATATCAAAGGAACTTGTTGATGCTTTGTCTTTGAATGTTATTGGCTTGATGACTTCTTTGAGAATTGCGAATCCGATCGGTGGATCCGCAACACTCAGTTTACTTTGTAAAGATGTCGAAATTATTTTATGTGATTACTCTTTCCGTGCCGATTTGCATGGTATTCGTTACTTAGGCTTCGGAATGATTTTGGGAATGGATTGGCTTAACCGTTATGAAGCTCATATCCTATGTCCTGAGCGGACTATATATCTTCGGCATCCTCAATCTTTTAAGCAGATTTCTCTTGTTCTGAAAGATTCAGATTTCAATTCGAAAGCATCCTTGTATTCTCTAAATCCTCATGATGACGATAATGATGATGAGGAAGATGTCATTTCTCTCATTCACATTGTTCGTGAATTTCCCGACATATTTGAACCCGTTTTAGGATTACCACCTAAACGAGCAATTGAGTTCATAATTAATCTAATCCCTGGAGCTCAACCTATTACTCGTCCTCCTTATCGTATGTCCAATAAGGAAAATGAGGAGATGCGTAAGCAATTATCTGAATTGGAAGCAAAACAGTTTGTTCGTTCTAGTTCCTCTCCATGGGGAGCTTCAGCTATTTTTGTGAAGAAATCTGATGGTACACTTAGGCTTTGCGTTGACTACCGCAAACTTAATGATCTCACCATCAAGAATAAATATCCCTTACCGCGGATTGATGATTTATTCGATCAGCTTAGTGGTGCTAAAGTCTTTTCACAATTAGACTTAGCAACCGGTTTTCATCAGCTCCGTATTGCAGAGGATAGCATTCCTTTGACATCGTTCCATACTCGTTATGGATCTTATGAATGGCTTGTTATGCCATTTGGTTTGACGAATGCTCTGGCTTATTTCGTTGACCTTATGAATCGAGTTTTCAAAGACTTCCTCGATCGATTTGTTCTCATCTTTATAGATGATATTCTTATTTATTCTAAAACCGAGGAAGAGCATGAAAAATATCTTCGGATTGTGTTGGAAACTCTTAGGAGAAATCAATTGAAAGCTAAATTTTCTAAATGCCACTTTTGGCAATCTCGTGTGAAATTTTTGGGGCATATTATTTCTGAATCCGGAATTTCCGTGGATCCTTCAAAGATTGAAGCGATTCAAAATTGGAAGAGACCGGAGAGTGTGACAGAAATTCGTAGCTTCCTTGGATTGGCGGGCTATTACCGTCGGTTTATAAAAGACTTTTCTAAAATTTCCATACCTCTTACTAATTTGACAAAGAAGGGAGTTAAATACATTTGGTCAGACAAATGTGAAGCTGCTTTTTCAGAAATTAAAAGAACTCCTTTCTGATGCTCCTATTCTTGTGATTCCCGAAGGGAACCAAGATTTTATTGTTTATACCAATGCTAGTCGTGTTGGTTTGGGAGCCGTTCTCATGCAAAAGGAACGTGTTATCGCTTATGCTTCTAGGCAATTAAAGCCTGCCGAGACTAGATATACCACTCATGATTTAGAGCTCGCTGCTATTGTTTTCGCCCTTAGAATCTGGCGTCATTATCTTTTGGGAGAGAAATTTGTTCTCTACACTGATCATAAATCTTTGAAGTATTTATTTTCTCAAAAGGAACTTAATTTGCGTCAACAACGTTGGCTCGAGTTTCTTGCATCTTATGATCTTGATATTCTTTATACTCCCGGAAAGGGGAATCTTGTTGCCGTTGCCCTTAGTCGTAAGCAACAAGCGGTTGTTTCCATGATGATATCCGAATGGAATGATCTCGCGACTTTATCCACTTGTGAGATTCGAGATCGTGAATCCAATTCATATTCATCTCTTGTTTTGTGTAGCCTTGAGGCTCATCCTTCTCTTTTAGACCGCATTCTTGAAGCTCAAAAGCAAGATCCCGAATTGGTTCTTCTTAGCCAAAGTTGTAGGGATAAAATTGATATTGAAGGTTTGAAATACTTTGATATTGATGCTCGTGGCGGTATTCGAAAATTTGGTAGACTTATTGTGCCAAATATTGTTGATCTTCGTAAAGATATATTAGAAGATTCTCATCGTTCTAAATTTACCATTCATCCTGGTAGTAGTAAAATGTACGCGGATATGAAGCGACATTATTACTGGGAGAGAATGAAATATGATATTGCTAACTTTGTTAAGCGTTGCATGACTTGCCAACTTGTTAAGGCCGAGCATCGAAGGCCCGGTGGGTTATTGCAACCTTTGGAAATTCCAATATGGAAGTGGGATCAAATTTCCATGGACTTTATTGATGGTCTTCCCCGTTCTCATTAGGGCCATGATAGCCTATGAGTGATAGTAGATAGACTTACAAAATCCGCCCATTTTATTCCCGTTCGGTCCAATCGGACCGTACCTATTTTGGCTAAACTCTTTGTCAAAGAAATTGTTAAATTGCATGGAGTTCCTACTTCTATTGTTAGTGATCATGATCCATTGTTTACTAGTGGATTTTGGAAAGGTCTTCAAAAAGCTTTGGGAACGAAACTTAATTTTAGCACCGCTTATCATCCTCAGTCCGATGGACAAACCGAGCGTGTGAATCAAACTCTTGAAGATCTTCTTCGTGCATGTGTTCTAGATTTTGGTGGAAGCTGGGAAGATCATATTTCTCTTGTTGAATTTTCCTATAATAATAGCTTCCAATCTAGTATTGGTATGGCACCTTTCGAGGCACTCTACGGAAGGCCATGCCGATCTCCTTCGTGTTGGCTTGAAGCCGGTGAGAAGCTGGTTTTAGGTCCGTATTTTATTCGTGATGCCAGTGAAAAGATTGACCTTATTCGTCATAGGATGAAAGAAGCACAAAGTAGACAAAAATCCTATGCCGATAACCGAAGAAGGAAATTAGAATTTTCTGTGGGGGATTTTGTGTTTATTTGTATTTCACCGATGAAGGGTGTGGTGCGTTTCAGTCGATCGGGAAAATTAGCACCTCGATATATTGGCCCATTTCCCATCACCGAACGCATTGGTTCCATGGCTTATCGCCTTTTATTACCGGCATAGTTTTCTGCTATTCATGACGTATTCCACGTCTCTCAATTACGGAAATGCCTTCGAGATTCCGATTCTGTTCTTGAGCCCGGTGTTATTGAAGAAATTGAAGTTTCGCCTAATTTGACTTATGAGCAACATCCTATTCGTATCATTGCTTCGGAGGTTAAACGCCTTCGAAATAAAGATGTTCCTCTTGTGAAAGTTCAGTGGTCCTCAAATCCTAAGGATTGCTCTTGGGAATCCAGAGAATTCATCGAGCGAACACATCCGGACTTTCTCTCTCGTGCTCCTTAAGGTGAACTTCTTATTTCAAATTTCTTCTTTTTGCGATTGATATGCTTTTATTGTTGTTACTTCTTATTTATTTCTTAAAGATTGCGAGGACGCAATTTCTTTAAGGAGGGGAGTCTGTAACAACCCGCATATTTTACGATTGAATATTTAAATATTTTATTTAAATATAGAATCATTAATCGGATTAAAGTCCGAAAAGCTACTTTTTGTAAACAATCGAATTGGGACTCGAGACCACCTCCATTGAGTCCAAAATGGCGTTTACAACTTTTTTGAGTATAAACATCGATATGTTTGGAGTTGAGTAAAATTTTAATGTTTTCATTTAGGGCTTTGGGTTTGGGTTTCAGCCAATTAACCCAACATATCAACCCAACTCCACTCCACTCCTCTTCACTCCTTCATAATATTTCCTAACACTCAAGCTTTAGAAAAATGGGGGAAGAGAAAAGGAATTAGAATTCCTAAGCCCTAATCTTCTTTGCAAATTCAAGTTCTAGCTCCAAAATTCAAATGAAGCTTTGGTAAGCATCTCCTTCTTCTTCTCCATCTCAAACTCTCTCCAATTTCAGAAATTTCCTATAACCTAATTTGGGAAATTATTGCTTCTAGACTTAGATTGGAGTTTCTAGAGTTGAAGTTGAAGAGTAGTTGATCCTCCTTTTGTTTTCAAGCTTCTCCTTTGTTGTTTTGAGTAAAAAGGTGAGTTTTTGAACTCACATCTATTTCTATAGATATCGTTGTTGTCAGGTATGAATTCCTAACACTTATTTATGTTCATTTTCTTTTGATTTGAATTGAATTGGTGAATATTCTAATTTTTGGTGTTTTGAGTTCAAAACTTTAAAAATCAAACCTTTGATGTTTGAACACGTTAGTGGGGTGTTTCGAAGGGCCATACAAGGCTGGGTTGTCGCTCGGCGTAAATCCCTAGTCGATGTTGCTCGCTCGTTCGCTCCCGTTCCGTGTATTTGATTTTTGCCCCCACAAGGGGGCTAGACTGAATATGCTTCTGAAGCAGGTTCAGTCGACTGAACCAAAAGGTCAGTCGACTGAACCAGTAGATGAAAAATGCTTAGAAGCAGGTTCAGTCGACTGGACTAGTGGGTCAGTCGATTGACCCAGAACCCAGGAATTTGTCTGGGTCTGTATCAGTCGACTGACCATCTGGGTCAGTCAACTGACCCTGAGGACACAAAATTCGTGTCCCTGTGTCAGTCGACTGACCACCTGGTTCAGTCGACTGACCTGCTTGTTTCAGTCTATTTTGCCTATTTTGCTTGAGGATCCAATTTTTATCGATTTGTGATTATCCGATTTGTTGTTATCATTTATTATCTACTCTGATGACTTCTTTTTCGGGATTTTTTGAGGATATCCATTTTGATGGATTCGGTATCGATTTCTTTGGATTTCATTCACGTCTTCGTATGTGAATTTTTGATGATTGATTGTTTCTACAATCATTTCCATGACTTGTCACTTTAAATTACAAAGGTTTCTGTACTAGTAGTAAATATTCAAACTCTTTACAAAGATGATTTCAACTCTATTTTTAATACAAAGCTCGTTTACAAAACCGTTTTCTAATCTATTAGTATATATACAAACCTTTACCTCATTCGTATGAGAAAATCTAATTAAACGGCTTAGCAAAACAAGTGGTATGAAACGCTTGCGTTTACTTCGTCGGTTAATTTATGGACTTGTTCGATTGAAAATCTTGTGACAATTTTCGAGTGGAAATCTACAATTTGTTCATAAATATTTAAGTTAAGCTAGTGGTTATGGGACATGAAGCTAAACTCTTAAATTTACTGGCTTAGTGTAATTCACACTTTTTGTTGATCGATGATGATCATTTTGTGATTTAGACTAGCGATGTGCGATGTCTATTTGTTTGTGTGGGGACTAAAAACCCCGTTTGTGGAGCTTCGGCTCAAATTTGGCGGGGTAGCGACCCGTGGCCTTTGGGCTGTTTGTGGAGCTTCGGTTCAAAATTTATGGTTAGCGACCATGGAATAGCATTCCGTTTGTGATACACGTGTTGGTGAGTTTTCATGCTCCCGTTTGTGATAGGCCTTCCCCCCTTCGTGATTTTTGGATTTCTAGTTGATGACTTCTAAAATTTGTCTTTCACCTCTTTTTGTGATTGGCAATGATATGTTTGTCAATATTTGGGGTTTGATGAATAAAATAAAGAATATGACATTCTTTTTTGTGCTTTGAGATTATTGAGATATTGTATGATTTTTTGTTGTTTAAATTATATTTGTCACAGTTTGACATTATGGTTATCATACGTTTTTGTTATATCTCTACTCATATCTCATTTTATATATGATAATTATAGCTAGACTGATCTGTTTATTATTTTCTTCTTAAATAATACTCGGGTCAGTCCGAGATGTTACAGGTGCTTCTGCTTGACTCCTTATTTGGGATCATCTTTTGACTTTTGTCTAACTACATTAGATTGGTAGTTTTTGTTGTTATACATTTGAGACAGAGACTCCCTGTTGTATACATATTCTTTTGTCTAGCAACTTGTATCTATTCTTTTGTAAAGTAGTGGATCTTATATGACCACTTTTCTGATGTACACTTTTATGACCTATATTCATATCTGATTCCGCCTTTCTGATATGAATGTCTGTGACTGATTTGTGTTATGTTTATTTCTATATTTGTTTCCGAAGGCCTCATAGCCACTTTGTGGTAGCTTCGAGTTTGTATTTGATATGTTGGATTTCGAAATGAAATGTAAGTTATTTTATCTGACATATCGGTACTCGCCCAAAGCAATTACATAGATGGTCGCTCCTCAACAGCCTTATTCTTCATGCTAGTCGACAGCATTACCCCGTAGTGTTCTTGGCTAGCGTGAGCATAAAGGTGGGGCGTCGCAGCTTGGTATCGGAGCCAAACTTTGGAACAATATAGAATAATCTAGCAAGGATCATTGTCCTAAGTCTTTCTTAGGAATCATGCCATAGGATTAAATTCGAGTCTTCGTACCGTTCTATCCTATTTCTTTTTATGATGCCTTGTTTTATCTATCAAGTTTGTTTGATATTCATTCTGAGATTAACCTTTTTCCTCTTTTCTTTCTTTCTTAAAGAAGAGAAATGGTTAGACCAGGCCGTCCCAGCGCCGGTCAATCTAGTGCTACTCCCCAGGATGGAGTATTTATGTCTGCTCCGCAACTTCTAGATATTGTAAGGAATGCTCAAGCTATCGGACCCACTCCAGAGCCCACCCATCCTAAATCTGGGTTTGCATGCTTGTGCAGTGATTACACCAGTTTGGGTGGAAAGCCATTCAAAGGTTCCGAGAGCGTTATAGAAGTCCAGGCTTGGCTTCGAACATGCGACCGCATCTTTTCTCGCATGAATCTAAATGATCTCCATTGAGTCCAAGTGGCTTCTAGCATGCTCCAAGAAAGAGCATTAGACTGGTACGAGCTTTTGATTTCTGAAATTAGTGAAGCGGATCTTACTTGGGAGCAATTCCAGGAAATATTCGAATTAAAATTTGTGCCAGAAGCTGAAAAAGTATCTCTAGCTCGACGCTTCATTGACCTTGTTCAAGGTGAATCTTTTGTGACGGATTACGTCGCTTCTTTCGAATCTCTATCTAAATATGGGGTCGAATATATTAATACCCCATTGAAGAAAAATCAGAGATTTGTGTATGGCTTGAACAAGAGCCTCAAAAAGCCATTACTTCTAAAATTGGAAGTTTCTTTTGATCAACTTGTTGATATTGCTCTTCGACTCGAAGAGGCTGATAAAGATAGTGATGCTGAGGTCAAACCAAACATCAACAAGAAGAGACCTTTTAAATTCAAGCCTAATCCCAACAAGAAAGGGAAGCAAACAACTTCGGTAGCAAATACTCCTAACTCTCGTCGTGGAGAATGTTACAATTGTGATTCTAAGGACCACTATGCAAACAAGTGCCCGAAGTTTCTTTCTTGCCGCTATTGCAAGAGTTCGGGTCATACTATATCTTCGTGTCCCAAACTTCAAGGCAAGAAGGAGGGTAAGCTAAATGTTGTACAAGACCCTACTAACACTTCTCGTGGTCAAGGTATTTCTCGTTCTATCCTTGATGGCATTATTATATTTCGTGATTTTCCCATTCGAGTTCTTTTGATACGGGTGCATCTCACTCTTTTATATCAAAGGAACTTGTTGATGCTTTGTCTTTGAATGTTATTGGCTTGATGACTTCTTTGAGAATTGCGAATCCGATCGGTGGATCCGCAACACTCAGTTTACTTTGTAAAGATGTCGAAATTATTTTATGTGATTACTCTTTCCGTGCCGATTTGCATGGTATTCGTTACTTAGGCTTCGGAATGATTTTGGGAATGGATTGGCTTAACCGTTATGAAGCCCATATCCTATGTCCTGAGCGGACTATATATCTTCGGCATCCTCAATCTTTTAAGCAGATTTCTCTTGTTCTGAAAGATTCAGATTCCAATTCGAAAGCATCCTTGTATTCTCTAAATCCTCATGATGACGATAATGATGATGAGGAAGATGTCATTTCTCTCATTCACATTGTTCGTGAATTTCCCGACATATTTGAACCCGTTTTAGGATTACCACCTAAGCGAGCAATTGAGTTCATAATTAATCTAATCCCTGGAGCTCAACCTATTACTCGTCCTCCTTATCGTATGTCCAATAAGGAAAATGAGGAGATGCGTAAGCAATTATCTAAATTGGAAGCAAAACAGTTTGTTCGTTCTAGTTCCTCTCCATGGGGAGCTTCAGCTATTTTTGTGAAGAAATCTGATGGTACACTTAGGCATAGCGTTGACTACCGCAAACTTAATGATCTCACCATCAAGAATAAATATCCCTTACCGCGGATTGATGATTTATTCGATCAGCTTAGTGGTGCTATAGTCTTTTCACAATTGGACTTAGCAACCGGTTTTAATCAGCTCCGTATTGCAGAGGATATCATTCCTTTGACATCGTTCCATACTCGTTATGGATCTTATGAATGGCTTGTTATGCCATTTGGTTTGACGAATGCTCTGGCTTATTTCGTTGACCTTATGAATCGAGTTTTCAAAGACTTCCTCGATCGATTTGTTCTCATCTTTATAGAAGATATTCTTATTTATTCTAAAACCGAGGAAGAGCATGAAAAACATCTTCGGATTGTGTTGGAAACTCTTAGGAGAAATCAATTGAAAGCAAAATTTTCTAAATGCCACTTTTGGCAATCTCGTGTGAAATTTTTGGGGCATATTATTTCTGAATCCGGAATTTCCGTGGATCCTTCAAAGATTGAACCGATTCAAAATTGGAAGAGACCGGAGAGTGTGACAGAAATTCGTAGCTTCCTTGGATTGGCGGGCTATTACCGTCGGTTCATAAAGGACTTTTCTAAAATTTCCGTACCTCTTACTAATTTGACAAAGAAGGGAGTTAAATACATTTGGTCAGACAAATGTGAAGCTGCTTTTTCAGAAATTAAAAGAACTCCTTTCTGATGCTCCTATTCTTGTGATTCCCGAAGGGAACCAAGATTTTATTGTTTATACCAATGCTAGTCGTGTTGGTTTGGGAGCCGTTCTCATGCAAAAGGAACGTGTTATCGCTTATGCTTCTAGGCAATTAAAGCCTACCGAGACTAGATATACCACTCATGATTTAGAGCTCGCTGCTATTGTTTTCGCCCTTAGAATTTGGCGTCATTATCTTTTGGGAGAGAAATTTGTTCTCTACACTGATCATAAATCTTTGAAGTATTTATTTTCTCAAAAGGAACTTAATTTGCATCAACAACGTTGGCTCGAGTTTCTTGCATCTTATGATCTTGATATTCTTTATACTCCCGGAAAGGGGAATCTTGTTGTCGCTGCCCTTAGTCGTAAGCAACAAGCGGTTGTTTCCATGATGATATCCGAATGGAATGATCTCGCGACTTTATCCACTTGTGAGATTCGAGATCGTGAATCCAATTCATATTCATCTCTTGTTTTGTGTAGCCTTGAGGCTCATCCTTCTCTTTTAGACCGCATTCTTGAAGCTCAAAAGCAAGATCCCGAATTGGTTCTTCTTAGCCAAAGTTGTAGGGATAAAATTGATATTGAAGGTTTGAAAGACTTTGATATTGATGCTCGTGGCGGTATTCGAAAATTTGGTAGACTTATTGTGCCAAATATTGTTGATCTTCGTAAAGATATATTAGAAGATTCTCATCGTTCTAAATTTACCATTCATCCCGGTAGTAGTAAAATGTACGCGGATATGAAGCGACATTATTACTGGGAGGGAATGAAATATGATATTGCTAACTTTGTTAAGCGTTGCATGACTTGCCAACTTGTTAAGGCCGAGCATCGAAGGCCCGGTGGGTTATTGCAACCTTTGGAAATTCCAATATGGAAGTGGGATCAAATTTCCATGGACTTTATTGATGGTCTTCCCCGTTCTCATTAGGGCCATGATAGCCTATGGGTGATAGTAGATAGACTTACAAAATCCGCCCATTTTATTCCCGTTCGGTCCAATCGGACCATACCTATTTTGGCTAAACTCTTTGTCAAAGAAATTGTTAAATTGCATGGAGTTCCTACTTCTATTGTTAGTGATCATGATCCATTGTTTACTAGTGGATTTTGGAAAGGTCTTCAAAAAGCTTTCGGAACGAAACTTAATTTTAGCACCGCTTATCATCCTCAGTCCGATGGACAAACCGAGCGTGTGAATCAAACTCTTGAAGATCTTCTTCATGCATGTGTTCTAGATTTTGGTGGAAGCTGGGAAGATCATATTTCTCTTGTTGAATTTTCCTATAATAATAGCTTCCAATCTAGTATTGGTATGGCACCTTTCGAGGCACTCTACGGAAGGCCATGCCGATCTTCTTCGTGTTGGCTTGAAGCCGGTGAGAAGCTGGTTTTAGGTCCGGATTTTATTCATGATGCCACTGAAAAGATTGACCTTATTCGTCATAGGATGAAAGAAGCACAAAGTAGACAAAAATCCTATGCCGATAACCGAAGAAGGAAATTAGAATTTTCTGTGGGGGATTTTGTGTTTATTTGTATTTCACCGATGAAGGGTGTGGTGCGTTTCAGTCGATCGGGAAAATTAGCACCTCGATATATTGGCCCATTTCCCATCACCGAACGCATTGGTTCCATGGCTTATCGCCTTTTATTACCGGCATAGTTTTCTGCTATTCATGATGTATTCCACGTCTCTCAATTACGGAAATGCCTTCGAGATTCCGATTCTGTTCTTGAGCCCGGTGTTATTGAAGAAATTAAAGTTTCGCCTAATTTGACTTATGAGCAACATCCTATTCGTATCATTGCTTCGGAGGTTAAACGCCTTCGAAATAAAGATGTTCCTCTTGTGAAAGTTCAGTGGTCCTCAAATCCTAAGGATTTCTCTTGGGAATCCAGAGAATTCATCGAGCGAACACATCCGGACTTGCTCTCTCGTGCTCCTTAAGGTGAACTTCTTATTTCAAATTTCTTCTTTTTGCGATTGATATGCTTTTATTGTTGTTACTTCTTATTTATTTCTTAAAGATTGCGAGGACGCAATTTCTTTAAGGAGGGGAGTCTGTAACAACCCGCATATTTTACGATTGAATATTTAAATATTTTATTTAAATATAGAATCATTAATCGGATTAAAGTCCGAAAAGCTACTTTTTGTAAACAGTCGAATTGGGACTCGAGACCACCTCCATTGAGTCCAAAATGGCGTTTACAACTTTTTTGAGTATAAACATCGATATGTTTGGAGTTGAGTAAAATTTTAATGTTTTCATTTAGGGCTTTGGGTTTGGGTTTCAGCCCATTAACCCAACATATCAACCCAACTCCACACCACTCCTCTTCACTCCTTCATAATATTTCCTAACACTCAAGCTTTAGAAAAATGGGGGAAGAGAAAAGGAATTTGAATTCCTAAGCCCTAATCTTCTTTGCAAATTCAAGTTCTATCTCCAAAATTCAAATGAAGCTTTGGTAAGCATCTCCTTCTTCTTCTCCATCTCAAACTCTCTCCAATTTCAGAAATTTCCTATAACCTAATTTGGGAAATTATTGCTTCTAGACTTAGATTGGAGTTTCTAGAGTTGAAGTTGAAGAGTAGTTGATCCTCCTTTTGTTTTCAAGCTTCTCCTTTGTTGTTTTGAGTAAAAAGGTGAGTTTTTGAACTCACATCTATTTCTATAGATATCGTTGTTGTCAGGTATGAATTCCTAACACTTATTTATGTTCATTTGCTTTTGATTTGAATTGAATTGGTGAATATTCTAATTTTTGGTGTTTTGAGTTCAAAACTTTAAAAATCCAACCTTTGATGTTTGAACACGTTAGTGGGGTGTTTCGAAGGGCCATACAAGGCTGGGTTGTCGCTCGGCGTAAATCCCTAGTCGATGTTGCTCGCTCGTTCGCTCCCGTTCCGTGTATTTGATTTTTGCCCCCACAAGGGGGCTAGACTGAATATGCTTCTGAAGCAGGTTCAGTCGACTGAACCAAAAGGTCAGTCGACTGAACCAGTAGATGAAAAATGCTTAGAAGCAGGTTCAGTCGACTGGACCAGTGGGTCAGTCGACTGAACCAGAACCCAGGAATTTGCCTGGGTCTGTATCAGTCGACTGACCATCTGGGTCAGTCAACTGACCCTGAGGACACAAAATTCGTGTCCCTGTGTCAGTCGACTGACCACCTGGTTCAGTCGACTGACCTGCTTGTTTCAGTCTATTTTGCCTATTTTGCTTGAGGATCCAATTTTTATCGATTTGTGATTATCCGATTTGTTGTTATCATTTATTATCTACTCTGATGACTTCTTTTTCGGGATTTTTTGAGGATATCCATTTTGATGGATTCGGTATCGATTTCTTTGGATTTCATTCACGTCTTCGTATGTGAATTTTTGATGATTGATTGTTTCTACAATCATTTCCATGACTTGTCACTTTAAATTACAAAGGTTTCTGTACTAGTAGTAAATATTCAAACTCTTTACAAAGATGATTTCAACTCTATTTTTAATACAAAGCTCGTTTACAAAACCGTTTTCTAATCTATTAGTATATATACAAACCTTTACCTCATTCGTATGAGAAAATCTAATTAAACGGCTTAGCAAAACAAGTGGTATGAAACGCTTGCGTTTACTTCGTCGGTTAATTTATGGACTTGTTCGATTGAAAATCTTGTGACAATTTTCGAGTGGAAATCTACAATTTGTTCATAAATATTTAAGTTAAGCTAGTGGTTATGGGACATGAAGCTAAACTCTTAAATTTACTGGCTTAGTGTAATTCACACTTTTTGTTGATCGATGATGATCATTTTGTGATTTAGACTAGCGATGTGCGATGTCTATTTGTTTGTGTGGGGACTAAAAACCCCGTTTGTGGAGCTTCGGCTCAAATTTGGCGGGGTAGCGACCCGTGGCCTTTGGGCTGTTTGTGGAGCTTCGGTTCAAAATTTATGGTTAGCGACCATGGAATAGCATTCCGTTTGTGATACACGTGTTGGTGAGTTTTCATGCTCCCGTTTGTGATAGGCCTTCCCCCCTTCGTGATTTTTGGATTTCTAGTTGATGACTTCTAAAATTTGTCTTTCACCTCTTTTTGTGATTGGCAATGATATGTTTGTCAATATTTGGGGTTTGATGAATAAAATAAAGAATATGACATTCTTTTTTGTGCTTTGAGATTATTGAGATATTGTATGATTTTTTGTTGTTTAAATTATATTTGTCACAGTTTGACATTATGGTTATCATACGTTTTTGTTATATCTCTACTCATATCTCATTTTATATATGATAATTATAGCTAGACTGATCTGTTTATTATTTTCTTCTTAAATAATACTCGGGTCAGACCGAGATGTTACAGGTGCTTCTGCTTGACTCCTTATCTGGGATCATCTTTTGACTTTTGTCTAACTACATTAGATTGGTAGTTTTTGTTGTTATACATTTGAGACAGAGACTCCCTGTTGTATACATATTCTTTTGTCTAGCAACTTGTATCTATTCTTTTGTAAAGTAGTGGATCTTATATGACCACTTTTCTGATGTACACTTTTATGACCTATATTCATATCCGATTCCGCCTTTCTGATATGAATGTCTGTGACTGATTTGTGTTATGTTTATTTCTATATTTGTTTCCGAAGGCCTCATAGCCACTTTGTGGTAGCTTCGAGTTTGTATTTGATATGTTGGATTTCGAAATGAAATGCAAGTTATTTTATCTGACATATCGGTACTCGCCCAAAGCAATTACATAGATGGTCGCTCCTCAACAGCCTTATTCTTCATGCTAGTCGACAGCATTACCCCGTAGTGTTCTTGGCTAGCGTGAGCATAAAGGTGGGGCGTCGCAGCTTGGTATCGGAGCCAAACTTTGGAACAATATAGAATAATCTAGCAAGGATCATTGTCCTAAGTCTTTCTTAGGAATCATGCCATAGGATTAAATTCGAGTCTTCGTACCGTTCTATCCTATTTCTTTTTATGATGCCTTGTTTTATCTATCAAGTTTGTTTGATATTCATTCTGAGATTAACCTTTTTCCTCTTTTCTTTCTTTCTTAAAGAAGAGAAATGGTTAGACCAGGCCGTCCCAGCGCCGGTCAATCTAGTGCTACTCCCCAGGATGGAGTATTTATGTCTGCTCCGCAACTTCTAGATATTGTAAGGAATGCTCAAGCTATCGGACCCACTCCAGAGCCCACCCATCCTAAATCTGGGTTTGCATGCTTGTGCAGTGATTACACCAGTTTGGGTGGAAATCCATTCAAAGGTTCCGAGAGCGTTATAGAAGTCTGGGCTTGGCTTCGAACATGCGACCGCATCTTTTCTCGCATGAATCTTAATGATCTCCATCGAGTCCAAGTGGCTTCTAGCATGCTCCAAGAAAGAGCATTAGACTGGTACGAGCTTTTGATTTCTGAAATTAGTGAAGCGGATCTTACTTGGGAGCAATTCCAGGAAATATTCGAATTAAAATTTGTGCCAGAAGCTGAAAAAGTATCTCTAGCTCGACGCTTCATTGACCTTGTTCAAGGTGAATCTTCTGTGACGGATTACGTCGCTTCTTTCGAATCTCTATCTAAATATGGGGTCGAATATATTAATACCCCATTGAAGAAAAATCAGAGATTTGTGTATGGCTTGAACAAGAGCCTCAAAAAGCCATTACTTCTGAAATTGGAAGTTTCTTTTGATCAACTTGTTGATATTGCTCTTCGACTCGAAGAGGCTGATAAAGATAGTGATGTTGAGGTCAAACCAAACATCAACAAGAAGAGACATTTTAAATTCAAGCCTAATCCCAATAAGAAAGGGAAGCAAATAACTTCGGTAGCAAATACTCCTAACTCTCGTCGTGGAGAATGTTACAATTGTGATTCTAAGGACCACTATGCAAACAAGTGCCCGAAGTTTCTTTCTTGCCGTTATTGCAAGAGTTCGGGTCATACTATATCTTCGTGTCCCAAACTTCAAGGCAAGAAGGAGGGTAAGCTAAATGTTGTACAAGCCCCTACTAACACTTCTCGTGGTCAAGGTATTTCTCGTTCTATCCTTGATGGCATTATTATATTTCGTGATTTTCCCATTCGAGTTCTTTTGATACGGGTGCATCTCACTCTTTTATATCAAAGGAACTTGTTGATGCTTTGTCTTTGAATGTTATTGGCTTGATGACTTCTTTGAGAATTGCGAATCAGATCGGTGGATCCGCAACACTCAGATTACTTTGTAAAGATGTCGAAATTATTTTATGTGATTACTCTTTCCGTGCCGATTTGCATGGTATTCGTTACTTAGGCTTCGGAATGATTTTGGGAATGGATTGGCTTAACCGTTATGAAGCCCATATCCTATGTCCTGAGCGGACTATATATCTTCGGCATCCTCAATCTTTTAAGCAGATTTCTCTTGTTCTGAAAGATTCAGATTCCAATTCGAAAGCATCCTTGTATTCTCTAAATCCTCATGATGACGATAATGATGATAAGGAAGATGTCATTTCTCTCATTCACATTGTTCATGAATTTCCCGACATATTTGAACCCGTTTTAGGATTACCACCTAAGCGAGCAATTGAGTTCATAATTAATCTAATCCCTGGAGCTCAACCTATTACTCGTCCTCCTTATCGTATGTCCAATAAGGAAAATGAGGAGATGCGTAAGCGATTATCTAAATTGGAAGCAAAACAGTTTGTTCGTTCTAGTTCCTCTCCATGGGGAGCTTCAGCTATTTTTGTGAAGAAATCTGATGGTACACTTAGGCTTTGCGTTGACTACCGCAAACTTAATGATCTCACCATCAAGAAAAAATATCCCTTACCGCGGATTGATGATTTATTCGATTAGCTTAGTGGTGCTAAAGTCTTTTCACAATTAGACTTAGCAACCGGTTTTCATCAGCTCCGTATTGCAGAGGATAGCATTCCTTTGACATCGTTCCATACTCGTTATGGATCTTATGAATGGCTTGTTATGCCATTTTGTTTGACGAATGCTCTGGCTTATTTCGTTGACCTTATGAATCGAGTTTTCAAAGACTTCCTCGATCGATTTGTTCTCATCTTTATAGATGATATTCTTATTTATTCTAAAACCAAGGAAGAGCATGAAAAACATCTTCGGATTGTGTTGGAAACTCTTAGGAGAAATCAATTGAAAGCAAAATTTTCTAAATGCCACTTTTGGCAATCTCGTGTGAAATTTTTGGGGCATATTATTTCTGAATCCGGAATTTCCGTGGATCCTTCAAAGATTGAAGCGATTCAAAATTGGAAGAGACCGGAGAGTGTGACAGAAATTCGTAGCTTCCTTGGATTGGCGGGCTATTACCATTGGTTCATAAAAGACTTTTCTAAAATTTCCGTACCTCTTACTAATTTGACAAAGAAGGGAGTTAAATACATTTGGTCAGACAAATGTGAAGCTGCTTTTTCAGAAATTAAAAGAACTCCTTTTTGATGCTCCTATTCTTGTGATTCCCGAAGGGAACCAAGATTTTATTGTTTATACCAATGCTAGTCGTGTTGGTTTGGGAGCTGTTCTCATGCAAAAGGAACGTGTTATCGCTTATGCTTCTAGGCAATTAAAGCCTGCCGAGACTAGATATACCACTCATGATTTAGAGCTCGCTGCTATTGTTTTCGCCCTTAGAATTTGGCGTCATTATCTTTTGGGAGAGAAATTTGTTCTCTACACTGATCATAAATCTTTGAAGTATTTATTTTCTCAAAAGGAACTTAATTTGCGTCAACAACGTTGGCTCGAGTTTCTTGCATCTTATGATCTTGATATTCTTTATACTCCCGGAAAGGGGAATCTTGTTGCCGCTGCCCTTAGTCGTAAGCAACAAGCGGTTGTTTCCATGATGATATCCGAATGGAATGATCTCGCGACTTTATCCACTTGTGAGATTCGAGATCGTGAATCCAATTCATATTCATCTCTTGTTTTGTGTAGCCTTGAGGCTCATCCTTCTCTTTTAGACCGCATTCTTGAAGCTCAAAAGCAAGATCCCGAATTGGTTCTTCTTAGCCAAAGTTGTAGGGATAAAATTGATATTGAAGGTTTGAAAGACTTTGATATTGATGCTCGTGGCGGTATTCGAAAATTTGGTAGACTTATTGTGCCAAATATTGTTGATCTTCGTAAAGATATATTAAAAGATTCTCGTCGTTCTAAATTTACCATTCATCCCGGTAGTAGTAAAATGTACGCGGATATGAAGCGACATTATTACTGGGAGGGAATGAAATCTGATATTGCTAACTTTGTTAAGCGTTGCATGACTTGCCAACTTTCTAAGGCCGAGCATCGAAGGCCAGGTGGGTTATTGCAACCTTTGAAAATTCCAATATGGAAGTGGGATCAAATTTCCATGGACTTTATTGATGGTCTTCCCCGTTCTCATTAGGGCCATGATAGCCTATGGGTGATAGTAGATAGACTTACAAAATCCGCTCATTTTATTCCTGTTCGGTCCAATCGGACCATACCTATTTTGGCTAAACTCTTTGTCAAAGAAATTGTTAAATTGCATGGAGTTCCTACTTCTATTGTTAGTGATCATGATCCATTGTTTACTAGTGGATTTTGAAAAGGTCTTCAAAAAGCTTTGGGAACGAAACTTAATTTTAGCACCGCTTATCATCCTCAGTCCGATGGACAAACCGAGCGTGTGAATCAAACTCTTGAAGATCTTCTTCGTGCATGTGTTCTAGATTTTGGTGGAAGCTGGGAAGATCATATTTCTCTTGTTGAATTTTCCTATAATAATAGCTTCCAATCTAGTATTGGTATGCACCTTTCGAGGCACTCTACGGAAGGCCATGCCGATCTCCTTCGTGTTGGCTTGAAGCCGGTGAGAAGCTGGTTTTAGGTCCGGATTTTATTCGTGATGCCACAGAAAAGATTGACCTTATTCGTCATAGGATGAAAGAAGCACAAAGTAGACAAAAATCCTATGCTGATAACCGAAGAAGGAAATTAGAATTTTCTGTGGGGGATTTTGTGTTTATTTTTATTTCACCGATGAAGGGTGTGGTGCGTTTCAGTCGATCGGGAAAATTAGCACCTCGATATATTGGCCCATTTCCCATCACCGAACGCATTGGTTCCATGGCTTATCGCCTTTTATTACCGGCATAGTTTTCTGCTATTCATGATGTATTCCACGTCTCTCAATTACGGAAATGCCTTCGAGATTCCGATTCTGTTCTTGAGCCCGGTGTTATTGAAGAAATTGAAGTTTCGCCTAATTTGACTTATGGGCAACATCCTATTCGTATCATTGCTTCGGAGGTTAAACGCCTTCGAAATAAAGATGTTCCTCTTGTGAAAGTTCAATGGTCCTCAAATCCTAAGGATTTCTCTTGGGAATCCAGAGAATTCATCGAGCGAACACATCCGGACTTGCTCTCTCGTGCTCCTTAAGGTGAACTTCTTATTTCAAATTTCTTCTTTTTGCGATTGATATGCTTTTATTGTTGTTACTTCTTATTTATTTCTTAAAGATTGAGAGGACGCAATTTCTTTAAGGAGGGGAGTCTGTAACAACCCGCATATTTTACGATTGAATATTTAAATATTTTATTTAAATATAGAATCATTAATCGGATTAAAGTCCGAAAAGCTACTTTTTGTAAACAGTCGAATTGGGACTCGAGACCACCTCCATTGAGTCCAAAATGGCGTTTACAACTTTTTTGAATATAAACATCGATATGTTTGGAGTTGAGTAAAATTTTAATGTTTTCATTTAGGGCTTTGGGTTTGGGTTTCAGCCCATTAACCCAACATATCAACCCAACTCCACTCCACTCCTCTTCACTCCTTCATAATATTTCCTAACACTCAAGCTTTAGAAAAATGGGGGAAGAGAAAAGGAATTAGAATTCCTAAGCCCTAATCTTCTTTGCAAATTCAAGTTCTAGCTTCAAAATTCAAATGAAGCTTTGGTAAGCATCTCCTTCTTCTTCTCCATCTCAAACTCTCTCCAATTTCAGAAATTTCCTATAACCTAATTTGGGAAATTATTGCTTCTAGACTTAGATTGGAGTTTCTAGAGTTGAAGTTGAAGAGTAGTTGATCCTCCTTTTGTTTTCAAGCTTCTCCTTTGTTGTTTTGAGTAAAAAGGTGAGTTTTTGAACTCACATCTATTTCTATAGATATCGTTGTTGTCAGGTATGAATTCCTAACACTTATTTATGTTCATTTGCTTTTGATTTGAATTGAATTGGTGAATATTCTAATTTTTGGTGTTTTGAGTTCAAAACTTTAAAAATCCAACCTTTGATGTTTGAACACGTTAGTGGGGTGTTTCGAAGGGCCATACAAGGCTGGGTTGTCGCTCGGCGTAAATCCCTAGTCGATGTTGCTCGCTCGTTCGCTCCCATTCCGTGTATTTGATTTTTGCCCCCACAAGGGGGCTAGACTGAATATGCTTCTGAAGCAGGTTCAGTCGACTGAACCAAAAGGTCAGTCGGCTGAACCAGTAGATGAAAAATGCTTAGAAGCAGGTTCAGTCGACTGGACCAGTGGGTCAGTCGACTGAACCAGAACCCAGGAATTTGCCTGGGTCTGTATCAGTCGACTGACTATCTGGGTCAGTCAACTGACCCTGAGGACACAAAATTCGTGTCCCTGTGTCAGTCGACTGACCACCTGGTTCAGTCGACTGACCTGCTTGTTTCAGTCTATTTTTCCTATTTTGCTTGAGGATCCAATTTTTATCGATTCGTGATTATCCGATTTGTTGTTATCATTTATTATCTACTCTAATGACTTCTTTTTCGGGATTTTTTGAGGATATCCATTTTGATAGATTCGGTATCGATTTCTTTGGATTTGATTCACGTCTTCGTATGTGAATTTTTGATGATTGATTGTTTCTACAATCATTTCCATGACTTGTCACTTTAAATTACAAAGGTTTCTGTACTAGTAGTAAATATTCAAACTCTTTACAAAGATGATTTCAACTCTATTTTTAATACAAAGCTCGTTTACAAAACCGTTTTCTAATCTATTAGTATATATACAAACCTTTACCTCATTCGTATGAGAAAATCTAATTAAACGGCTTAGCAAAACAAGTGGTCTGAAACGCTTGCGTTTACTTCGTCGGTTAATTTATGGACTTGTTCGATTGAAAATCTTGTGACAATTTTCGAGTGGAAATCTACAATTTGTTCATAAATATTTAAGTTAAGCTAGTGGTTATGTGACATGAACCTAAACTCTTATATTTACTGGCTTAGTGTAATTCACACTTTTTGTTGATCGATGATGATCATTTTGTGATTTAGACTAGCGATGTGCGATGTCTATTTGTTTGTGTGGGGACTAAAAACCCCGTTTGTGGAGCTTCGGCTCAAATTTGGCGGGGTAGCGAACCGTGGTCTCGGGCCATTTGTGGAGCTTCGGCTTAAAATTTATGGTTTGCGACCATGGAATAGCGTTCCGTTTGTGATACACGTGTTGGTGAGTTTTCATGCTCCCGTTTGTGATAGGCCTTCCCCCCTTTGTGATTTCTGGATTTCTGGTTGATGACTTCTAGAATTTGTGTTTCACCTCTTTTTGTGATTGGCAATGATATGTTTGTCAATATTTGGGGTTTGGTGAATAAAATAAAGAATATGACATTCTTTTTGGTGCTTTGAGATTATTGAGATATTGTACGATTTGTTGTTGTTTAAATTATATTTGTCACAGTTTGACATTATGGTTATCATACGTTTTTGTTATATCTCTACTCACATCTCATTTTATATATGATAATTATAGCTAGACTGATCCGTTTATTATTTTCTTCTTAAATAATACTCGGGTTAGACCGAGATGTTACAGGTGCTTCTGCTTGACTCCTTATCTGGGATCATCTTCTGACTTTTGTCTAACTACATTAGATTGGTAGTTTTTGTTGTAATACATTTGAGATAGAGACTCCATGTTGTATACATATTCTTTTGTCTAGCAACTTGTATCTATTGTTTTGTAAAGTAGTGGATCTTATATGACCACTATTCTGATGTACACTTTTATGACCTATATTCATATCTTATTCCGCCTTTGTGATATGAATGTCTGTGACTGATTTGTGTTATGTTTATTTCTATATTTGTTTTCGAAGGCCTCATAGCCACTGTGTGGTAGCTTCGAGTTTGTATTAGATATGTTGGATTTCGAAATGAAATGTAAGTTATTTTATCTGACATATCAGTACTCGCCCAAAGCAATTACACAGATGGTCTCTCCTCAACAACCTTATTCTTCGTGCTAGTCGACAGCATTACCCAGTAGTGTTCTTGGCTAGCGTGAGCATAGAGGTGGGGCGTCACATAGGTAGCATAGTTATTTTTATATTAGGAACCACATTAAATAATTCTGCATTTACTAAAGCTTTATCCAGTCTTGATGTAATCTTCTTCGCCGCACCACTTCTCCATGTATATTTCAGGCCATAATGGAATGCCTTTACCAGTCCACTAACAAGCACACAATTGTTGAATTCTGCCACTTGGGAAAGCTATAATGTAGTTCCTCCTTTCTTTTCACTTGTACTAAGCACTGCATTAAAATCCGCAATAACCAACCAAGGTTGGGTAATGAGTTTAGAGTTTGTAGTAAGTTGCTTCTAAAGATCAGTTCTTTCTGAAGCAAGATTTCTAGCATAAACAAAAGTGATAATTATATCTAGCCCACTAATATTTTAAAATGCATTGACACTTGTTGATCATCCTTATTGACAACTGTGCCAGCCCAAATATTATTTTCCCATAGAATCAAAATTCTACAAAATTTATATTCAACAACCAAGGTACACTGAATACATCATATTATGTATATACATACATGCATAATTCATATACACATAATTTATACATTTCAACATTTTGCACAGTTACCAAATTTATTTTTTCTTACATCATACAAACTACACACAATTATCTTTATATAAATATATGTACATGCATATATGTATATATTTTGACTATAAATTTAATATATATTTTTCTTATCTCTCTCTTATATGCATACATTCCTCTCCATAGATACATATATATTTTTTTTTCTAAAGAATTCAAAAGGATATGTTGTTAGTCAGGATTGAACCATGAACTATCCAAATAAAGTCTATCCTCTTAACCAAATGCAATTTATGTTCTTTGTTTTCAAAATTAAAACGTTGAAAATCATTTGTCAAAGGTGCAAATCTTTTAGACTTATACAGTCAATATCTTCTGAACCGTGACTCCTAGTATAGAAAAAATTTAGTTAAAATTGATCATCTTGGAAATATGTATGAAACATTTATAAATACAATATTCAAATTACCCTTGAATTTAAAATCCATTTTTATTAATTTATTATTGAAAGAGTCAAGTTTGTTGGTCATTAAAGTCTCCTTCCTAAAACAATTATGCCCTTGCAATTTTCCAAATACAACCCTCAACCAAATCAATAAAGTCTCATCGTGGGATCAATCAAAATACGAGGAGGTATACTAATCATAAATTAACTTATGTAGTACATGTAATTAATAATGACACACTATAATTCTTCACTATAATGAATTCAACACATGTACTATAATAACATATAGATTCGCTTAATCATGTAATCCAAACTATAGCATGTAAAAATAACACTCCATCAACAAAGGGTGAAACAATCACAATCATTGGTCAATTTCATCCATAAGTCATATAATGCATTTCAATAATCCAACCATAATCGCACATACTAAAAGTTCACTACAAAACTCAGGTTGGTCCAAACTTGCATACACACACACACATACATATAAAACCAATCAGCATCTCATCAAATAAATAACCAATCAGTGTAACTCTCATAAACATATGTACTCAAAATAACATCGCATCATCAACATACTAACCTACCAACAAATAATACATGTATTCATAGAGTTAGGGGTATGCCCTAGGGGCAATTATGTAATTTGTTACATATATCTAACTCGATAACCAATATTGTTCGAAATAAAAGGTGTTTTTTCTATTATATACGTGGTATAATGTGTTATATTAATTAATTCAGCTAATTAAAAGTATGTTTAACAGAAAATCCATAAATAGTATGTTTTGTGATAGTAGTCACAATGTGTTGAAATCATGAGTGATTTATCACAGTAAAATAAACATATCATTTTAAATACTTCTTGTCAAGATATACCGAGATTGGATATCGACACATTCATTGAGACTAGAGTATATAACACTCTTCAAATGTTGGCCTGTGTGTTACTCATGACTATTGGAGGTACCAAGGGGTTACGTACTAATTGTTATTAAATAACTATAGAATGACTCACTTGATAGTTTTTTGTTGGTTAATACAACTAAGGTCAAAAATAAAATATCGACATGACTAATTTACACATTTATCTTGACTTGAGAATATTGTTGATCTTCAATATAAAAGCTTCGTTTTGATTATAGTCAAATCATCGCATGGATTCCATCGAATGACTGTAGTTGGATTGAGCAGAAGTATTGGAGTAAAACACTACTTAAGAGATGATTCATCTCCTTAGATATATGGAGTTAGTATCACAGCAACTGAAGTCAACTCAAAGTTAAAATCTCTAGACAAAGTAGTTCAGTTAATAATAATTGTTATTATTAAACCAAGGACTTTGTGTTTGGACTATAGAGTTCAATATGGATGATATTGGAATTTTTACCATTACCAAAATCCATAAGTACAAAGTGATATAGTGTTGAAGAAGAGAATTAGTGTAAATAATGTCACTAATGGGTAATTCTTATAATAAATAACATTGGATTTTGCCAAAAGATGTATAAGCAATTAATTCAGCCAAAATGTCACACCACTAGCTAAAGTGACATGTGAACATTAATATTTGAACTGTTCAATATTAATCAACGATTGAATTTACACGTATGAGTCACACAACCGAAATGATGAAGATTCCGAATGAACCACATGATTTAATTGATTTTTAATAGTTTAAAATTAATTAAATTAATTAATATTTATGAAATATTAATTATTAAATTTTATTTTATTTATTTTATTGCCATTAGTATTTAGTATAGTGCGTATATAAAAGTTATAAAAGCGCGTATCGATATACGATATTGGTAGATTGTTTAAATTTGATTTAAACGGAATAAATACTAAAATGGGCTTAAATTAAATTAATATTTGTGAAATATTAATAGTTAAAATATTTTTATTTGGTTTGTTTGATTTTCATTAGTATTTAATAAAGTGTGTATATAATAGTTATAAACGCGCGTATACCGTATCGATAGGAAATTCAAATTGGATTTAAATGGGAATAATACTAAATTTTTTTGGAATGTTTTGATACCCAAATAACCCATTTAATGGTAGACCTTACTTTGAGGAATAAGAGGGGTCTTTGGTTTGAAATGAAAATAAACCTTACTAAAAGGAGAAGAATCAACATATATTGAATGCTACATTTATTTCCTCCTTTAATAAAATTTTCTCTCTGTCATTTGCCTCCCTCTTTTTTCTAAACTACACAAGGCCAAAATTTCCATGGAGATTTGGTTCTAAAAATTTCAAAACAAAATAAAAGAGAAAAAAATGTTATCTCTAGATAGTTGCAGATCTGGAGATTGATTTGTAGAATCTAGGAATTCTTTTTCATTCAAGATGGATTCTCTTTGCTTCATCCGAAAGGTAATTTTGTTTATATATATATATATATATATATATATATATATATTATCATGCTCACATACTCGTAATTCTCTACATCTTCTATTTCTTCTCCTTGTATGTTTTTGGGTTATGTATACTTTTGCATCACTTATTTTGTCATTATGTTGAATTTGATTTTCCTTTTTTTCTGTTACCCATGTGATATTAATAATATTAATCTTATATTTTCTTCTGCTCTCTTTTGTTTGATCATTACGTATACACATAATTTAGATATAGATCTGATTGTCACAAATTCATATATGCCTAATTTGAATAATCCTTTTTAATTCAGAAAACATTGTTTGAACAAAATTTTGGAATCATTAAGGATCATATTACATACTATAAAGTTATGGATTGAAGGATGTTTTACAAATCTTTTGAAATATTTTTAGTGTTATTTACATGTAAATTAATTGAATTCAAACTTCATACGTTGTTTCCAAAATAAAAAAATAAAAGGGAAACCATTAAATTCCCTTGATTTATTTCTTAATTTAATGTTTGGACTTATGGTAAGCTATTTTATTTTGAAAATATCATTTTTAATTGCAAATTAGTTAAGTATAATTTTATGTTGTTTCATCTCAAAATATTAATTTTATTTGTGTATGTATATGTATGTATGTGAATATGAGTGTGTGTGTATGTGTATCTGTATGTATGTGTGTAAGTTTTAAAGTTTACAAAATTAGCTTTAAAAGTAATGTAATGATGTTTGTACTACCTTTTTAATCAAAACCAACTTTAGATTGCCTTCTATATCTTACATAAACATATATTTACATCCATATACATATGCATATGAAATCAAATAAAAAAAGAATTTTTTTTCTTTGGATGACAAAGGCATATATATGAAGGTGATAGGTGATTGTTGTGGTGTAAATCTCAACACCTAAAATGTTCATATTTTGCTATGCACACATTCTATATTTGACACTAACACATTCATACATGCGCACATTTGACACGCTCATCAAATAAATAAAAATAATAACTCAAACAATTTAAAATCAAATCAAACTAATTTTAAATAATTATAATAAGTTGAACATTTCATTTAAAAGAAAATTTAGAAAATTTCTATATAAATTTAGACAACATAGGCCCAATAAAGATCCAAAAGGATTTTTTTTTTGAAATTTCATCCAATTATCCCACTTTCGATTGGTCAAGTTCCTACAATGATATCAAAATTCAATAGTTTGTGCAATCTAAATTAGTCTTGTTAGCGTCAACCAATTAAGCTTATCAATTTAGTAGGGTGTCTAGAAGGTTAATGTCTAAGCTTTGGTTTAGGTAATCAAGTACCCTGCATTCCCTGGCTACTGGCCTAGCTCGAAAAGTAAAGTGAGCCAAAGGTTGCTCCTAATATAAAATGCTAAATCTGAATTAGGATTTGGACTAATTTTCAGAATTTTTTGAAAATTAGAATATATAGATTTTAAATTTGAAAATTAAATTTAAAACAAGATATATATGTATATATATTATAATATAACGAAAATTTTCAAAATGTTTGAGAATAAATGTAATTTAATTTTTAAATTTAATTTTATTAATAAGATTAATAAAAGAATTAAATTAATTAAATGAGTTAATTAAATAATATATGTATATGCATGTATAATATATAGTGATATATGTTACGGTGTCTTGAAATGTTTAAGGCAATATAACTATATCTGTATGTAAAATAATTTTTCAAAATTAATAAAATTTAATTAAAATTGTTTAATTAAAATTATTAATTAAAATTTGATAATTTTTTTATAACAAAACTAGCTCACCCCCTCACTCAGAGGGATGGGCCCAATAACATAAAGGAACCCAGAAAAAGGTAATGCTAAGGAAGGGACATAGTCATCTGAATCAGGACAGTACAAAAATTTCTAATCCCAATAGTCATCCGAAATAAGAGAGCGATTGAATTCACCAAACTGTCCAAGCACCACGAGGGAAAGACCCTTCCCCTCAACATGATAAAAAAGTCTTCTATCCTTTTCAAGCCCACCAACAAACTTATGTAAACTACCATCTTTTTGGTCAAGCCACATTTCAGAAGGCTTATGAAGCCATGCAAATTCAAAAGGATCCTATGAAATGTTAGAAGAAGGAAAATCCTCGATAAGAGCAACCAAAGTATCTATAATAATAACATCAGAGCGATCATCAGAGATCATAGGCAGAATCTCGGAAGGGAACTAATAGTAGCAGGGCAAGGCTTCGGAACCCACTTCATGGTAAGAGGACAAGGATGAGGGATCCGATCAGCAAGTGAAACTGGAGCAATCATAGACTGCAAAGTACAAGCTTCCTTGAGATGACTAAAGGAGCAACAAGACAAGCATATGTCAGGCTTTCGACTGTAACGAACATCAACAACAGAGACATGGCCCTTAGTAATGCGCACAGGAATCTTGGTTGGTAAGGCTTGACGGGAGTTACTTCAATAAGAGCCTTAGCATACACCAACCTATTCCAAGCTAAAGTATTCTCACCAAAACACTTGAGCTTGCCAACAGCATTCGCTAACCAATTTAGCCCAATCATGGGTTGCAGAACAGAAGGAATATGAGTGAAATGTGCCCAAATCGAAATAGAGAGAATCTGTTTCTTAGCTTTGTCCATCGTAGGACTCCACAAGGTAATAATGAATGGTTGTCCGGCTATAATAGAAGGATATGCCTCAAGCATATGGAATCTTTCTTCTTTTCTAGAGAACTAGAAGAAGAACATGCAATTATCAACGTGAACTTGAAGTCTTCCCTTTATATTCCAACGACTACGGATAAAGTCACATATTTGTTATAAGGAGGGTTAGATTCAAGAAAGAAACCAACTAAATACTTCGACAAAAAATCAACCTTCGGTTCCAAAACCTCAACAGGAGGTACCACTACACCATTTTCCTCAACAATATCAAAAGAATGGGGGACATAATCAACCTCATTTCTTGGCAAAGCGGTAACAAGAGAAGCCTGCTTGCTTGAGGCCTTATAAGGACCTAGGATAGCACCAGACAACAGAGAAACAATACATTGTCCATTTTCTGTAAAAACTGTATGCACGCAAGCATTAACAACTAAACCAGGCAATTTGTGCACAACATTAACACAATCACCTTGCATGCATTTCTCCGATTTTTCATTTGAATTTTCAAGGGAACATAAGCCAGGAATGTCAAGGGGACTTATAGTGTAACCAATGCGAGCATTTAGGGGATTAGACACGGCAAGATCAAGCAGGGCATTTACACAAACAACACATGTGCGCTCATTAGATACAAGACTTCCACCAGCAGTTAGAATACATTTATCGCCATTAAGTGGACATTCAACCACACTAACCTCAAGCATAAGACCAGGCAATTTAGTAAGTGACACTGGGCATTGAAACTAAGAGAGATAGGAGAAATCACCTGAGTCAGGTTAGCAGCTATTGCAGATATCGGAAGACGTGAGCAGCACTCTCACTCGGGATTTTTAACACTGAGAATGGATTGACAGTAATGAAATTCGAAGCATTAATGGGTCCAGCATCTAAGAGAATGGAATGGGGAAACCGGTGGCAGAAACACAATAGGCGGAGCTGTCAGGAGTAGCGACTGAGGTGGGAGACCAAAAAGGGAATAGAAGGAGAAGCATTGAATTTTCTGCTAGATCTGATCAATGATGGAACCACAAATTCAGGAGGCTTAGAGCTAGGTCGGGACATGAAGGGTAAGGACGGGACAACAAGTGAAGGTGAAGGAAAAAACGAAGGAGAAGGAGAATGAATGAAGCGAGACAACGAATTTCAAGAGGTCACAGAAATCACCATTGAAAAATCATCAAGGGGTTACATTTGAATTTTTGATATAGGTGTATCGCCATTAAAAGCTTATTAATTAAAATACATACATACATATACATATATACATACATATACATATACATATATATATATGATAAATGTGTATTTCTATAAAAGTTATAGTATATAAATATTCAATATAATGTGTTAAAATTGAATGATAAACAATTAAAGAGTTAATTAATTAAACACAATTTATTTAATATAATCTTATACATAAGACTATTATATAGGTAAATTAAATTATAAAAGTTATATAATAATGAATCCTATAAAATATGAATGTATAAATTAAAGGTGGAACATTAAAGAAACCCTAAATAGACTTAAGGAATAAATACATACATATAGTACGTATTTTAGAAGTATTCTACACTTGCATCACGAGGGTATTTCATTAGAAATACATTATTCCATAAGTCGATATCACTCAATTATATTAAAGATTATGAATCTTTAATATAGATTTTTCCTCTACCATTTGTATATTAGTATATTACTTGCATACTACTTAGTTGTCAAGCTTTCCTCAATCTAAGGATGTTATGTGTAGTGTTATTACAATATAAAATAGACGAGGTAAGATAACTACGCATATTTGCCGAGCCTTCCTCAAGGCATGTGCATTATACTTAGGCCATTCCAAAATGATGGGTATGAGTGAATAATCTCTCTTTATGTGTTGAGCTTTCCTCATGGTAAAGATGAGATTAGGACAAGGAACCACGAGTTACGAGTTGTATATGATACAATCGATAAGGAGTTCTCCATCGTGTGTGAGCCTATGATTTGTTGAGCTTTCCCCAAGGTCAAAACCCCATGACATATGAGTCCGAACACCCACTAAAGAAATCGAGAGATTTCCATGTTTATCTTAAGGCTTTGAGAAATATAAAAGTATAATGGGAGCTTTATTAGAAAATGAAATGGTAACATTTAACCTTTGTAATATTGTAAGAACGTTTGCTATATAAAGTTATAATAATCTACATCAATAATTTTGTGTAACTAATAAAAATTGATAGCATGTTATCAGTAAAATATACAAATGAATTGAATTAATATTGACATAGAAATATAAAATATTCTCACCAATAAATTTTTGGCATGTTGTCATTCTAAGACCCATGCAAGAGCCTAATTCTACAACCACTAGATTCATTCGTACCCTGGTCGCTCGAAGGTTTATTTTCCCTAGAATATGTATTGCCTTTTGAGTTTTAAACTCGTAAGAAATATAAGAAAATGGATATTTGATCCATGTTCAATCACATAAAAAGGTTGTATGGTGACAAGTCGTTATTCGTAATGTACGAAACTTCAATGAAATTGGTTCATTCGGAATAAGCAAATAAATCATAGTGCAAGATTATGTACTCAATACGATTCATTGTAGTAAGGGTTTCCTTTTGAATGATTCAACCATTTAGAAAGGAAAACGAATGTAAGTTGATAGATGCAACTTAATGTATAGTTAGGATGAAGAGTGTGAATGGTCACTTCTGCTTCGTAAGGAAACATCGAAAACAAGTCTTGTAAAATATCAATTGATACTTAACATCAGAATGAGAAATATGATTTCTATTTCAAAATATATTTTTATAGAAAAATATTTTCTATGAAATGTATTCCTTTGAGTTCAAGATATATTTGATGTGAAAACTTTCGACTGTAAAATGGTTATGGTAGATGGAATAAATAGCCTACATTAAGTGGTTGAATGGACCTCCATAATTCATACGCTATTATAGTAATGGTGGAAATGGTGAGAGCATTCCATATAACACTTATTGGTTGCATCAAGTTGCAAAAATTCTTTTTCTAAAACATACCAAACATTATTTATGAAATAATAACTGTTTTTGGGTGTCGATTGAAAAAAGACATAGTTTTACATTTAAACATTATGAATATTCATTATGAAATAAAACTATAATGTGGTATTTGTTTTCATAATAAAAGTGATGCACTGAAAAACACTAATGTATCTAAAATTATTTACAATTATTTTGCAATTATAGACCAAGCCGTAGTTCTGAGAAATAATTTTAGTATATGATTATGAATCATATGATACTGGTTAATTATATCTCAGACAATTAAGGGAAAATCACCCATTCAGTGGGAGCGTAAAAACAGTTGATGAACTCTTCAGATTGATACATATAGATGTAAGAAATCATAAGTATGATGATACGGTTCAACGCACTTTGTTGTATTCACCAATGAATTATCACAAGCATGAATATGTGTATTTGATACATATGGGGCATGTCTATGATATGTTAATAGAATATAAAATGGAAGTAAATCAAATAACATGCAACTAAACAATTTGATTTGATCGAATGGGTAAGTTTATTAGAAAGAGTTTAAACATACCTAAAATGAACATATATTCAATCTCAAGAGTCACTCCTCCTTATGATACCTAATGATGTATCGACAAGGAGTAATCAAACTTTGTTGGACAAAGTACGATTAATTATGAGTGAAGTTGAGTTAACTTCTTTATATAAGGTCGTGTACATAAGAGCAATACACAAGGTTAAATTAATTTCATCCAAATAATAATTTACAAAATCATACAAGATAAGGATTTATAAGAAACCCCAACATATCCTAGGCCAAAGAGTTGGTAGGTTGTGCGAGTCGAAAGACTATACGTAATAATTTTACATGAGGGATCTTGTATGAATAGCACCAAAAGAACTTTGGAAGCGACGGTCATTGGATAACTAATTTATGTTTTGAACATAAGTTTTGTAAACTAAGACCAAATCAGTTTTATATAAGACAATTCATTAGATGTTTTTGAATATTTATTTTATTGCATCGAGAAACATTTGTTATTTCGAGAAATACCAATTTCGTAGTGAAGGAATTTTTTTATAAATTATTGGTAGTAAAATGGATTTGGATACAATCTAAGGATAAAACTGACTACGAGAGGTGAAACGAAATTAACCAAACTTAAAGTGAACACAACTCATTATAATTTCTAATAAATATTCTCGCATATTGAAGAGAAACTATGAGTTTCTTATCAATTCGAAAAAGATAATCCTAAGCTGTCAAGAGTATTGACTCCATGATATGGTTTGATGCACAAATCCGGAGTGGATTCCAAGTACGTTATCAATATACGATTTTGGTAGTTGTTTTCGAAGGGATATGATCCATCGACCATGAATGCATCTTCAACGGCAATACTAATGCAGTTGTAATATAATGAGCAATACTAATAAGAATAACATCATAAATTTGAACTGTTGAAATTAGCATAATATATTCATTATTCAATGTGCTCAAGTTAAATAATTTACCATAAGATTATAGTTTGGTGCAACTTTATGTTTGGTACATATGTGTTGAAATGGAAATTCTAAATAATGATTTAGAATAGACTATTTTGCATATAAAAACCAAATTGTCTCGAAGTCTGTAGAGGTGATGTTGAGTTTGTGGGCTTTTCAGATATGATCCGAGAATTGATACAAAATTATCATTCTATACGCATCAAAATTAAGAAAGATTTTGATGGAAATATAAAATTGTTTGATTTTCAGTCAAATTGCAGAGGAATCATGTGTCCATAAGAAAAAAATATTAAAGGTACTAAAATATTTCTATAAAGGTAAACGATATACTACTGATTGTTAACGATGTACTTCTATTAAAATCAGTAATGGTTTGGTTGTTTAATACTCGTTATTGGATTTGTAAATTATATCTTTTATAATTAGTATAAAGGATGTTGGGAATGTTCTAAATGATATGCAAAAACGTCATATTAAAATTTTTAATATAGAACATGTAAGATGGATTCCTTATGTACTAACAATAGAAATTATCATACATGTTATATTGTCTATATTATCGTAGTTTGCTTACATATTGGATGCATGAAGCAAATGTCAAATCAAAATTAAGATGACTAAATGATTGTTTAGAGTATTATCGAGTATTTATGAAATGCTAAAATATTGCTTATAGAAATAAATAAACTCTGTATGAAGGAATGCTTGGACCCAAACTTCATAAGTGATATCGAGTATAATATGTCAATATTAAGTTCACGTTCAAACCTTAGTTAAGGAGCTTTAAGCTAGAAATATTCAAAATGAAACATTATGGCTGATTTAATGAAAAGGCTAAGTACATTACCTTGAATAACACCATGATAAATGCAATGTAGAAATATAAATGCAAAAATTTATAACTGAGCTAGTGATGATTTCAAGTATTAAGAATACTACAATATTGTTATATGATAATAATGAAATGATAAGAGTTCACTAGAAGTCAAGAAACATACTCCGACTAGTTCCATATGATATAGGTAGTTTATCAGCATCGGAGAGAGTTGATTGACAGAGTAAATAATTAAAACAACAAAGTAGATCCACTCACGAAGGGTCTAACTCGATCTGTTCTCAACAAACTTATCGAAGGGATGGGATAGAGGTTCCATAATTTGCCCCAAGTGCAAGTAAGAGAGTGATAGAGTTAGGGATATGACATATGGACAATTGTGTAAGTTGTTACATATATCTAACTCGATAACCAATATTGTTCAAAATAAAATGTGTTTTCTTTCTATTATATACTTAATATAATATGTTATATGAATTAATTAATTTAATTAAATGTATATTTAATATGAAAACATAAATAGTATGTTTTGTGATAGTAGTTACAATGTGCTGTAATCGTGAGTGATTTATCACAATAAAATAAAAATATCATCTTAAATATTCCAAGTCAAGATGTATCGAGATTGGATATCGATACATCCGTTGAGACTAGAGTACGTAACTCTCACCAAATATTGGAAAGTTGTAACATCCCCTATCTTGAGGCCCGAAGCTAAGCGCTACAGATGTTAAAGTCATCTATAGTATTAACTTTCGGTGACAAAATACAGTAATGTTAATGGTATCCATAATATTAGAAGTACATGAATATGAAATAAAATAAACACAGATTTCAAAAACAACTTTTCTTATTGCATTTCAAATCCATATATTTCATATTCGGTTACATAATTCCAAAACGATTCTCAGGTTTTGATCAAATATAATTATTACAAATTACGCTAAAAGCGACATATGAAGATGTCCCCTTGGATGAACAGAGTACTAGATATACATATCAGTCTTAAACACATCATAGTGGAAATAACACTAAATAGCTCCTACATAGCTAACCTTGCCTACTGCTCGTCTTCGGAAGCTTATTCGTCCATCCTACTAACCCTGAAAAGTCCCTAACCTTCAATCTACTCAAATTAAATTTTGAGCACCCGAGAGTTTAAGGGGAAAACATAAACTTTGAGTCATACATAAAGCCTGGTGTGAATAATAATATTACATCTCAGTTTACTGATGTTAAGTGAGACCATGCCGCTTAGCGGAAAGGGTTTCTCTTCACTAATATCCCTTTAAAAGCATATCTTTTACAAATCAAAGTCCTGCAATCAAACTGATTACAACAATAATAGAAAATACATATATGCATAAAAATCAGGAAATCAATGGACTATCTGTCCACACTATAGTTTTTATCTGGCTAACTATCAACCATTGGCTGACTCAGGCTTACCAAACATAACCAATATTCTAACTTTTGTTAGACACACTACTGGACTACCTGCCCTTCACTATCTTCTTCTAGAGTCAACTGATCCTAATGGTTTGGTGGACTCACCAATAACATATCTTTACTCTGTATATTCCATTCTATGTGTAACATTATTTTAGTCCCATCTGTGACAAAGCCCTACACACTAGAATTTTGGACTTACATTAGCTAGGGGCTGTTAGCTAAAGTATAGGGCATGGCCGTACACCAGTCCTGTATGGTCTTCTAATATCTGAGTCATAAACTTGGGGTTAACTGCCTATTCATTCATTTCCTATTTTGTACTTAGGGTTAACTACCCTGTTAAAATTTCATTTCCTTGTAAAAAATCTTTATAAATGATTTACCCCTAAAATTATATCTTTATAAAACAAGGAAATTATATACTTTGCTTTACCCAAAACACTTATGCCATGATATATGCTTTACACAAAACAATGTTAGTGAAATCTAATCAATGGGATTATCTATCCCTTCAAAATAAGTTAAAACCTCTTTTTAACTTAGAAACCTCTAAGATATAAGGCCAAAACAATACCTTCGAAACCTTTGTTTAAAACCTCAAACAATATCTTTTGAATTCATTGAAAGTACCCCTTTCAAAATAAAGATAACTACTTTATCCCTGAAAATACTAGGCCGAAAGGCCAAAACATCCCTTTCGAATGTATTGAAAATATGCCTTTTGAAATCATTACTTAACCCTTAGACATCCTCTTTCAAAACCATTAAACTTATCTTCCGAAAGCATTAGAAACCTTCTTTTCAAAACACTTAAAACAAACCTTCTGGTACACTTAAATATACCTTTCGAAAACATTGTGGTTTCCTCTTTGAAACTCTTATAACCTTTCGAAAACATTGGAAATCCTTCACTTAAAACGTACCTTTCGAAAGTATTGGGTTCAAGTAAAATTTTGTGGAAACATTGCTTCGAAACAATTTAAAATCATTCCTTTTGAAACCTTTGGGTTTAACATATAGTATAATTATTGGGTCATAAGAACTGAGGCAAAAGCAATGCTTTCTAAAGTATTAATCCCACGTAAAAGAAAGAGGATGGTTTTGAAACCTACTCTTTCAAAACCATTGTCTCCAAAACCATTTTGAAAGCGGATATATGACCCCTTTCGAAAGCGTGGATAAGGCGACTTCAAAGTAAAAAAGCGAAAGAACCCTTTCGAACACATTGCTTTTAGGCTATAAAGGAAAGCGGCCTTAACTAGCTCGAAAGGTAAGAATGCGGTAGCTAGGTTTCGAATGGGTTCCAAAAGCGGCTACCCTTTCGAAAGCTTCTTTTTAAAACAAAACAAGCGGCAACTCATTCGAAAGCTTCTTTCTTAAAGTAAAACAAGCGACAATTCTTTAGAAACTGTTTGATTCGAAAGCCATTTTAAAGCGACTTCAACTCCTTCGAAAGCTAAGTTTCAGCACTGTCCCTTCCGCCTTTCTCCATTCCACTACGTATCAACGTCTTGATACCATATGTATTGGTTTCGAATGGGTTTGTAAGTGGTAGTATGGAGTCAAAAGCTAACATATGAAAGTGGCGAAGTGGTAAATTATGTCAAAACTGATTTTATGGCTTACAAAGTAACTTCTTTTCAACTAACTTGTCTTATTGGTCAAAATGTAATTGGTTGCCATTTCTTTATCAAAAACCCATTTCTAAAAGTTCTACCAAATTTTAGAATTATAAATTAAAACATTTTAACTAATAAGCCTTTCTCCTTGGTTAAAACATATGAAACATTTAAGTCCCTCAACTTAAATAATTATATAACCATAATAAAATACCTAGGAAAATTCCCCAAAAATCACCATAATTCACTTTTAATATGTTTGGTAACATATTTAAATTTCAGGCCCAAAATCGTTATATAATTGGTTTAAATAATTTAAACCCAATATTAACTCTTTTCTTTCATAGAAAATTCATAATAATTCCACAACAACTTAGAAAATTATGAAACTTGAAACCCACTTCCAAAATAATGTCTTTGACCATATATCAAAAACGCAAATCGTTTGGATGTCATTTAATAGGTTTTCAATCTAAACTTATCATAAAATCTATATGAAACATCATAAATCATCAGGCATATCATTTGCAAAATAATTCAGATCCAATCTTGAAACCGAAAGCATTAATAAAAGTGAGATGTAAATCAAATTATTCACCTTAGCTTGATGTTAAGAAGGTTGAGATTTGCTCTTTGATTGGTTTGCTTAAGCTTCCTACTTGAATCCTAGCTTTTCTTCTTTTGATTCTTCTTAATCGTGGCCAGCCAAGCTCTTGGGGTTTTAGTTTTGTTTATGAATGTTGAAATGAATGAGAAATGAAGGATAGAAGGGTATAAGGTATAAGAACAAAGACTATTCCGATTTTGCCCTTATCATATTCCTCCTACTTACTTATCTTTAATTCTCTTTTGCTTATGTATTCATTAAGGCACGACTCCTTTATAAATTTACAAATCTCAATCCCTTAACCATATACATTATTTCATTTAATTTGTCTAATTAAATGTCCTAAATAATGTTAATCAAAATTAGGGTCATTACAGAAGTGTGTTACTCGTGACTGCTGGTGGGCACCAAGGGTTTACGTACTAATAGTTATTGGATAATTATAGAATGACTCACTCGATAGTTTTCTGTTGTTAATATAACTAAGGTCAAACAGAAAATATCGATATGACTAATTTACATAGTTCTCTTAACTTGAGAATATTATCGATCTTCAATATTAAAGCTTTGCTTTGAATATAGTCAAATCCTAGCATATAGTCCATTGAATGACTATAGTTGGGTCAAGTAAAAGTATTGGAAGTGAAATACTATTCAAGAGAGGATTTGTGCGACACCCCACCTCTATGCTCACGCTAGCCAAGGACACTACGGTGTAATGTCGTCGACTAGCGGGAAGAATAAGGTTGTTGAGGAGCGACATCTGTGTAATTGCTTTGTGCGAGTACCGATATGTCAGAAAATATAACTTACACTTCATTTCAAGAGGAAATCCGACATATCAAATACAAACTCAAAGCTACCACACAGTGGCTAAGTGGACCTCGGAAACAAATATAGAAATAAACATAACACAAATCCGTCATAAACATTCATATCACAAAGGCGGAAACAGATATGAATATAACACAAAGAAGTGTACATCAAAGTAGTGGTAAAACAAGATCCACTACATCACAAGAGAATAGATACAAGTGCTAGGCAAAAGAATAATTATACATCAAGGAGTCCATATCTCAAATGTATAATGACAAAAACTACTAATCTAAAGTAGTTAGCCAAAAGAATCAGATGATAATCCCTGATAAGAAGACAAGCAGGAGCACCTAAAAATAACTCGGTCTGACCCGAGTATTATTTAATAAGAAAATAATAAACGGATCAGTCTAGCTATAAATATCAAATAAAATGATATAGGATAAGAGATATGACCAAAAACGTATGATAACATAAATGTCATACTGTGTCAAGTATACATCAAATAACAACAAAAATCATACAATATCTCAAATCAACTCGCAGCACCAAAAAGAATCAAATTCTTTAAATAATTCATCAACACACAAATATTGACAAAACATATCAATGTCAATCCACGAAAATTGGTGAAACACAAATTCTAGAAATCACAACCCAAAATCCAGAAATCTTAAAAGGGGAAGGCCTATCACAAATGGGAGCATGAAAACTCACCAACACGTGTATCACAAACGGAACGCTATTCCATGGTCGCTAACCATAAACCAAACATCGACGCACCTAGAAAGATACGCCCCATGCACAGTCGAACATCGACGCACCTGAAAAGATACGCCCCATGTATAACTAACATCGATGCACCTAAAAAGATACACCCCATGCCTAGTCGAACATCGATGCACCTAAAAAGATACACCCCATGCACCGACTTAATGAACCGATTGCTCCACGAACGGTCCAAAGACCATGGGTCGCTAGCCTATAAAAATGAGACGAAGCTCAACAGAACGGGGTATAGTCCCCCACGTGGACAAAGAGACATCGCACAATGCTAGTCTAAATCACAAAATGATCATCATCGATCATCAAGAAGTGTCGATTACACTAAGCTAGTAAATATAAGAGTTTAGCTTCATGTCCCATAACCACTTGCTTAACTCAAATATTTACGAACAGATTGTAGATTTCCACTCAAAAATTGTCACAAGAGTTTCAATCGAACAAGTCCAAAAATTAACTGACGAAGTGAATGCAAGCATTTCATACCACTTGTTTTACTAAGCCGTTTAATTAGATTTCTCACACGAATGAGGTAAAGGTTTGTATATACTAATAGATTGGAAAACGGTTTTATAAACGAGCTTTGTATTAAAAATAGAGTTGAAATCATCTTTGAAAAAGGGTTTGAATATTTACTACTAGTATAGAAAACCTTTATATTTTAAAGTGACAAATCACAGAAATGATTATAGAAACAACCAATCACCAAAATCCACATTCGAAGACGTGAATCAAATTCAAAGAAATCAATACCGAATCCATCAAAATGGATATTCTCAAAAGTCTCAAAAAAGAAGTCATCAAAGTTGATATAAAAGATAACAACAAATCGGATCAACACGAATCGATTAAAATTGGAAACCCACATAAAATAGGCAAATTGGACCGAGACAAGCAGATTCAGACGTCTGAAATGAATAATTCAGACGTCTGAACCTGAAGCTCTAGGCAATATTTTGCCTAGGCCAATGATGGCCAAATCATATCGGAAGCGATCGGATGAGTGACAATTGCTAGGGGTTGACGTCAAACGACTACCCAACCCTAAAGACTCACTAATACTCTCCGACCAACATTTCCAAACGTCATATAAGGATTTTCATAGATTTTGATTTCAAAACACCAAAATTGGAATATTCATCAAACCAATTCAATTCAAAAGCAAATGGACAAGAAATAGATGTTAGGAATTAATACCTAACACTACCAAAGATATAGACATAGATGTGAGTTCAAAAACTCACCTTTAAACCCAAAACACAAAAGAGAAGCTATAGAGCAAGGCAAGAACAATCACTCTTCAATGGTAACCCAAGGAGCTTCAATCTAAGCTCAAAAGAAAAACATTTCCTAAGTTAGGGTTTAGGAAATTTCTGAAATTGAAGAGGAGAAGAGATGGAGAAGAAGAGGAGGGAGCTTACCTAAGCTTCTCTTAGATGTTGGAGCTAGAACTTGAGTTTGCAAATGAATCTAGGGCTTAGGAATTTATAATTCCTCTTCTCTTCCCCCATTTTTCTTTTAGCTTGAGTGTTAGGAAATAATAGAGTGAGTGAAGAGGAGTTGGATGAAGGGTTAAGTTATTAAAAGGTTGATGGGCTGAAACCCAAACCCAAAGCCCAATTAGAAAATAGCAAAATTCTACTCAACTCCAAACATATCGATGTTTATACTCAAAAAAGTCGCAAACACCATTTTAAACTCAATGGAATTGGTCTTGAGTCCAAATTGTTGAATCTCAATTTCAACCTTCATTCAGACGTCTGAACTAAATGATTCAGACGTCTGGATCTAGAAAAACAGAAGTTGTTTAGAACAATATTCAAACGTCTGAATCGTCCATTTCAGACGTCTGAAAGTGGCAATTGTAGCCTATTTCCTTCCTAGATTGACTCGAACAATTTCAGACGTCTGAATGACCCATTTCAGACGTCTGAATTTCTGTTTGAATGTGTTTTCAAATAGCTACTTCCAAATAGCACTATCCACATAGAATTTTCACTAATTCGATTGTTCTTCTACGAATAGTGACTTTTTCGGACTAAAATCCGACTAACGATGCTATATTTAAATTAAACATTTAAATATACGAATCGTAAAATATGCGGGTTGTTATAGACTCCTCTCCTTAAAGAAATTGCTTCCGCGCAATACTTAAGGAGAAGATAAAGAGTAACAACCATATAAGCATATCAACACAAAAGAAAATTTGAAATAAGAAGTTCACCATAAAGAGCATGAAGGAGTAAGTCGGGATGTGTTTGCTCGATGAATTCTCAAGGTACCCAAGAGCAATCCTTAGGATTTGAGGACCATTGGACTTTCACAAGAAGAACATCTTTATTTCGAAGGCGTTTAACCTCCGAAGTAATGATACGAATAGAATGTTGCTCATCAGTCAAATTTGGTGAAACTTCAATTTCTTCAATAACACCGGACTCAAGAATAGAATCGGAATCCCTAAGGTATTTCCGTAGTTGAGAGACGTGGAAAACGTCATGAATAGTAGAAAATTGAGCCGGTGACAAAAGGCGATAAGCAACGGAACCAATACGTTCGGTGATGGGAAAGGGAACAACATATCGAGGTGCTAACTTTCCCGATCGACTGAAATGCACAACACCCATCATAGGTGAAACACAAATGAACACCAATAAAATCTGGACCTAAAACCAGCTTCTCATCGGCCTTAAGCCAACACGAAGGAAATCGGCATAGCCTTCCGTAGAGTGCCTCGAAAGGTGCCATACCAATACAAGATTGGAAGCTATTATTGGAAGAAAACTCAACAAGAGAAATATGATCTTCCCAACTTCCACCAAATTCAAGAACACATGCACGAAAAAGATCTTCAAGAGTTTGATTCACATGCCCGGTTTGTCCATTGGATTGAGGACGATAAGCGGTGCTAAAATTAAGCTTTTTTCCTAAAGCCTTTTGAAGACCTTACCAAAATCCACTAGCAAAATAATGGATCACGATTGCTAAAAATAAAAGTAGGAACTCCATGCAATTTAATTTGACATAGAGTTTAGCCAAAAGAGGTACGGTCCAAAAGAGAAGGACGAGCCTCGAGGCTACACAAAACAAGAGACGAACATGAATCGGATTCACGATCTCGAATCTCACAAGTGGATAAAGTCTTGAGATCACTCCATTCGAATATCATCATTGAAACAACTGCTCGTTGCTTACAACGAAGGGCATCGGCAACACGATTACCCTTTCCGGGAGCATAAAGAATATCAAGATCATAAGATGCAAGGAACTCGAGCCAACGTTGTTGACGTAAATTAAGTTCCTTTTGAGAAAATAAATACTTCAAAGATTTATGATCGTTGTAGAGAAAAAATTTCTCTCCCAAAAGATAACGATGACAAATACTAAGAGCGAAAACAATAGCCGCGAGCTCTAGATCATGAATGGCATATCTAGTCTCGACAAGCTTTAATTATCAAGAAGCAAATGCGATAACACATTCCCTTTGCAAGAGAATGACACCAAAACCAATACGACTAGTATTGGTATAAACATTAAAGTCTTGATTCCCTTCGGGAATCGCAAGAATAAAAACATCGGAAAAGAGTTCTTTTAAATGATCCTCTTTCCCGAAAAGCTAAGACTTTCAAAATTATAATTAAATTTATGTAATCATCTTTTTAGAAAAATTTACTTATTACAAGTCAATTTATTGTGTCTGACTGTCTCATCATAGCGTTTAGGAGATTCCTATCGATAACGTTGATCAAGCGCACCGACCAGAATTCTTAAAACACTCAATGGGCAAAATAACACAAAATCATCTTCTGTATGATAAATATGCCTCTTATAAAATTTACAAATATTCTTTGTTCATTTAAAAAAAAACAAAATCCAATCATACTTATAAATATCTTATTGAAAAGATTTGCAAAATTTAATTTTTTGTTTTCATCCATAATCAATAAATACAAGGATAAACTCATCGAGATATTCGTAGAATACTCGATTCATAAGATGGATGAAATAAGGCAGAAGGTTCGTCAAACCGAATGACGTAACGAACCACTCACAAAAATCATAACGAGTGCGGAATGCGGTAAGTGAATTGCTACTCTTCGCAACTCGTAGATGATGAAAACCGGTGGTAAGGTCGAGCTGAAAAGACCTTAGCACGACACAATAGATTGCTTAGGTGGTAATCCTAAGACAAATTAAAAAAATATCGAAAGATTCACAAACTACTTGAATGAGAGAAATAACACTTTCCTCATCAAGTGGGTTTAAAGGATAAAATGATGTCACTGAGTTGGAAATTGAAATCTTTAAAAACAATAGAAATCTGTTTAACAGATTGAGAATGTCGAAGATAAATAGTCCGCTTAGGACATATGATGTGGGCTTCACAATGATCAAGCCAATCCTTTCTCAAAAAATCAATTTCGAAGCCTAAGTAAGGAATAACATGCAAATCGACTCGAAAAGAATAATCACATAAAATAATCTTGACATTTTCACAAAGTAAATTGAGTGTTGCGGATCCATCAATTGAATTCGCAATTGTCAATGAAGTCATCAAGCCCATAATATTAAAAGAGAAAGAATCAACAAGTTCTTTTGATATAAAATAATGAGATGAACCCAAATCAAAAAGAACACGAATAAGATAATCACAAAACAAATATCGTCAAGGATAGAATAAGAAATACCTTGACCAAGAGAAGTGCTAGTAGAGGCTTGCACAACATTTAGCTTTCCCTCCTTCTTGCTTGAAGTATGGGACACGCAGATATATGATGACTCAAACTTTTGCAATAGCGACAATAAAGGGGTTTCGGACACTCATTTGTATAGTGGTCCATAGAATCACAATTGTAGCATCGTCCACGACTAGTGGTAGGAGTCTTTGCTACAGAAGTTTCTTGCTTCCCTTTCTTGTTGGAATTGGGGCCTTTGAACTTAATAGGCCTCTCATGTTATTGTTGAAGTTCTGTTTGGCATGCACAACTTCAACATCACTTTCTCTATCGGACTCTTCAAGCCGAAGAGCGATATCAACAAGCTGACCGAAAGAAACTTCCAGTTTCAGAAGTAAAGGCTTTTTGAGGTTCTTATTCAACCCATAAACAAATCTCTGATTTTTCTTCAACGGGGTATTAATATATTCGACCCCATATTTAGAGAGAGATTCAAAAGATGCGACGTAATCCGTCACAGAGGATTCACCTTGAACAAGGTCAATAAAGCGTCGGGCTAAAGTTACTTTTTCAGCTTCCGGCACAAACTTCAATTTGAATCTTTCCCGGAATTGCTCCCAAGTAAGATCTGCTTCGATAATTTCAGAAATCAAAAGCTCATACCAACCTAATGCTCTTTCTTGGAGCATGCTAGAAGCCACTTGGACTCGATGAAGATCAATAAGATCCATGTTGGAAAAGATGCAATCGCATGATCTAAGCCAAGCATGGACTTCTATAACATTTTCGGATCCCTTGAACGGCCTTCCACCCAAAGCGGTATAGTCTCTACACAAGTGTGCAAACCCGGATTTAGGGTGAGTTGGCGCTGGAACGGGTCCGGCAGCTCGGGCATTGTTCACAAGATCTAAAAGTTGTTGAGTTGACTTAAATACTCCATCCTGGGGAGTAGCACTAGATTGACCGGCGCTGGGACGGCCAAGTCTAACCATTTCTCTTCTTTAAGAAAGAAAGAAAAGAGGAAAAAGGTTATTCTCAAAATGAATATCAAACAAATTTTGATTGATAAAACAAGGTATCATAAAGAATATAGGATAGAACGGTACGAAGACTCAAATTAAATCCTATGGCACGATTTCTAAGGAAGACTTAGGACAATGATCCTTGCTAGATTATTCTACATTGTTCCGAAGTTTGGCTCCGATACCATGCTGTGACGCCCTACCTCTATGCTCACGCTAACCAAGGACACTACGGTGTAATGTCGTCGACTAGCGCGAAGAATAAGGCTGTTGAGGAGCGACCATCTGTGTAATTGCTTTGTGCGAGTACCGATATGTTAGAAAATATAACTTACACTTCATTTCAAGAGGAAATCCGACATATCAAATACAAACTCAAAGCTACCACACAGTGGCTATATGGACCTCGGAAACAAATATAGAAATAAACATAACACAAATCAGTCACAGACATTCATATCACAAAGGTGGAAACGGATATGAATATAACACAAAGAAGTGTACATCAAAGTAGTAATAAAACAAGATCCACTACATCACAAGAGAATAGATACAAGTGCTAGGAAAAAGAATAATTATACATCAAGGAGTCCATATCTCAAATGTATAATGATAAAAACTACTAATATAAAGTAGTTAGCCAAATCAGATGATAATCCCTGATAAGAAGACAAGCAGGAGCACCTGAAAATAACTCGGTCTGACCCGAGTATTATTTAAGAAGAAAATAATAAATGGATCAGTCTAGCTATAAATATCAGATAAAATGATATAGGATAAGAGATATGACCAAAAACGTATGATAACATAAATGTCATACTGTGTCAAGTATACATCAAATAACAACAAAAATCATACAATATCTCAAATCAACTCGAAGCACCAAAAAGAATCACATTCTTTAAATAATTCACCAAATAACAAATATTGACAAAACATATCAATGCCAATCCACGAAAATTGGTGAAACACAAATAGAAATCACAACCCGAAATCCAGAAATCTTAAAAGGGGGAAGCCTATCACAAACGGGAGCATGAAAACTCACCAACACGTGTATCACAAACGGAACGCTATTCCATGGTCGCTAACCATAAACCGAACATCGACGCACCTAGAAAGATACGCCCCATGCACAGTCGAACATCGACGCACCTGAAAAGATACACCCCATGTATAACTAACATCGATGCACCTAAAAAGATACACCCCATGCCTAGTCGAACATCGATGCACCTAAAAAGAAACACCCCATGCACCGACTTAATGAGCCGATTGCTCCACGAACGGTCCAAAGACTATGGGTCGCTAGCCCATAAAAATGAGACGAAGCTCAATAGAACGGGGTATAGGCCCCCACGTGGACAAAGAGACATCGCACAATGCTAGTCTAAATCACAAAATGATCATCATCGATCATCAAGAAGTGTCGATTACACTAAGCTAGTAAATATAAGAGTTTAGCTTCATGTCTCATAACCACTTGCTTAACTCAAATATTTAGGAACAGATTGTAGATTTCCACTCGAAAATTGTCACAAGAGTTTCAATCGAACAAGTCCAAAAATTAACCGACGAAGTGAACGCAAGCGTTTCATACCACTTGTTTTACTAAGCCGTTTAATTAGATTTCTCACACAAATGAGGTAAAGGTTTGTATATACTAATAGATTTGAAAACGGTTTTATAAACAAGCTTTGTATTAAAAATAGAGTTGAAATCATCTTTCAAAAAGGGTTTGAATATTTACTACTAGTATAGAAAACCTTTATATTTTAAAGTGACAAATCACAGAAATGATTGTAGAAACAATCAATCACCAAAATCCACATTCGAAGACGAGAATCAAATCTAAAGAAATTGATACCGAATCCATTAAAATAGATATTCTCAAAAGTCCCAAAAAAGAAGTCATCAAAGTTGATATAAAAGATAACAAAAAATCGGATCAACGCGAATCGATTAAAATTGAAAACCCACATAAAATAGGCAAATTGGGCCGAGACAAGCAGATTAAGACGTATGAAATGAATAATTCAGACGTCTGAACCTGAAGCTCTGGGAAATATTTTTGCCTAGGCAAATGATGGCCAAATCATATCGGAAGCGATCGGATGAGTGACAATTGCTAGGGGTTGACGCCAAACGACTACCCAACCCTAAAGACTCACTAATACTCTCTGACCAACATGTCCAAACGTCATATAAGGATTTTCATAGATTTTGATTTCAAAACACCAAAATTGGAATATTCATCAAACCAATTCAATTCAAAAGCAAATGGACAAGAAATAGATGTTAGGAATTAATACCTAACACTATCAAAGATATAGACATAGACGTGAGTTCAAAAACTCACCTTTAAATCCAAAAACACAAGAGAGAAGCTATAGAGCAAGGCAAGAACAATCACTCTTCAATGTTAACCCAAGGAGCTTCAATCTAAGCTCAAAAGAAAAACATTTCCTAAGTTAGGGTTTAGGAAATTTCTGAAATTGAAGAGGAGAAGAGATGGAGAAGAAGAGGAGGGAGCTTACCTAAGCTTCTCTTAGATGTTGGAGCTAGAACTTGAGTTTGCAAATGAATCTAGGGCTTAGGAATTTATAATTCCTCTTCTCTTCCCCCATTTTTCTTTTAGCTTGAGTGTTAGGAAATAATAGAGTGAGTGAAGAGGAGTTGGATGAAGGGTTAAGTTATTAAAAGGTTGATGGGATGAAACCCAAACCCAAAGCCCAATTAGAAAATAGCAAAATTCTACTCAACTCCAAACATATCGGTGCTTATACTCAAAAAAGTCGCAAACACCATTTTAAATTCAATGGAATTGGTCTTGAGTCCAAATTGTTGAATCTCAATTTCAATCTTCATTCAGACGTCTGAAATGAACGATTCAGACGTCTGAATCTGGAAAAACAGAAGTTGTCTAGAACAATATTCAGACGTCTGAAAGTGGCAATTTTAGCCTATTTCCTTTCTGGATTGACTCGAACAATTTCAAACGTCTAAACGACCCATTTCAGACGTCTGAATTTCTATTTGAATGTGTTTTCAAATAGCCACTTCCAAATAGCACTATCCACATAGAATTTTCACTAATTCGATTGTTCTTCTACGAATAGTGACTTTTTCGGACTAAAATCCGACTAACGATGCTATATTTAAATTAAACATTTAAATATACGAATCGTAAAATATGCGGGTTGTTACAATTTGTCTCCTTATACAGGGTTAATATCACAGTCAACTGAAGTCAACTGAAAGTCAAAATCTCTTGCCAAAGTAGTTCAGTTAATAATAATTGTTGTTATTGAACCAAGGACTTTGCATTGGACTATAGAGTTGAATATGAATGATATTGGAATTTTGACCATTACAAATTCCGTAAGTCCAAGGTGATATAATTTTGACGAAGAGAATTACTATATATATTTGTCACTAATGGGTAATGCTTATAATAATAAAATTGGATTTTACCAAAAGACGCGTAATTGATAAATTCAACCAAAATGCAATACCACTAGCTAAGGTGACGTGTGAATGTTAATATTTGAATTGTTCAATATTAATCGCTAACTTAATTTACACCTATGAGTCACACAACCAAAATGATGAAGATTCCGAATGAACCACACAGTTTAGTTGATTTTTAGTACTTGATAATTAATTAAATTAATTAATATTTCTAAAATATTAATTATTAAATTTTATTAAATTTATTTGAATGTCATTAGTATTTAGTAAAGTGCGAATATAAAAGTTATAAACGCGTGTATCGCTATACGATATCTGTAGAATGTTTACATTTAATTCAAACTGAATAAGTACTAAAATAGGCTTCATTAAATTTGATTAATTAATATTCATGAAATATTAATTTTAAAAAAAATTCTTATTTGATTTGTTTGATTTCCATTAATATTTAATAAAGTGCGTATATAACAGTTATAAGCGTATGTATTGGTATACGATGTCGATAGAGAATTGAAATTGGATTTAAATGAGAATAATAAAAATTGTATTTTAGAATGTCTTGGACCCCAAATAGCCTAAGTAATAGTTGGCCTTACTTTGAGGATTAAGAGGAGGCATTTGTTTTGAAATGAAAAAAAAATATCTTATTAAAAGGAGAGGAATTAGCATATACCGAATGCTACATTTATTTTCTCCTTTAATAAAATTTCCTCTCTATCATTTGCCTCTCTCGTTTTTCTAATCTTCTCAAGGCCGAAATTTCCATAGGGATGTGGTTCTAAAAATTTCAAAATAAAATTCAAAAAAGCGAAAGAGAAAAGGTGGTTGTCTCTAGATAATTGCAGATCTAGAGATTGATTTGTAGAATATAGGAATTCTTCTTCATTTAAGGTGTATTCTCTAGACTTCATCTAAAAGGTAATTTTTTTTATTTATACATACATACATACATACACACATACACAAATATATATATATATATATTATCATGTTCGCATGCCTATAATTTTCCACAACTTGTATTTCTTCTGTTGTATGTATTTAGGTTATGTATGATTATCAAAGTTCTACTTTAGAATCATTTATTTTGTCATCATGTTGAATTTGATATCCGTTTTTTAGTTACCCATGTGATATTAATAATATTAATGATAGATTTTCTTCTACTCTCTATTTTTTGATCATTATGTATACATGTAATTTAGATCTTGATCTGATTGTCACGAATTCATATATGCTTAATCCGCCTAATCCTTTTAAATTCAGAAAACATTTTTGAACAAAATTTTAGAATCAATATATTAATGGATCATACTACATATTAAAAGTTATGGATTGAAGGATGTTTTACCATTCTTTTGAAATGAGTATTGTTTACATGTAAATTAATTGAATCCAAATTTCATATGTTGTTTCCAACAGAAAAAAGGAAAAGGGGAACCTTTAAATTTTTCTTAATTTAATGTTTGGACTTATGGTATGCTATTTTGTTTTGAAAATATGGTTTTGAACTGCAAATTACTTCAGCATATTTATGTTTATTATGTCTCAAAATATTATACATATACATATATGTATGTGAATGTGTGTGTGTGTATACATAAATTTTAAAGTTTACAAAATTAGCTTTAAAAGTAATGTGATGATGTTTGAGCTACCTTTTTAATCAAAGCCAATTTTAGATTGCCTTCTATATCTTACATACACATATATTTACATCATTATACATATGCGTATGTAAACAAATCAAAAAAAATTCTTTGGAATGGAGGGGATATATGACCATTGTGTTGTAAATCTTAATACCTAAGATGTTCACATTTGCTATTCAAACACTCTACACTTACACATTCACAAATGAGCCTATTTAATGCGCTTATCAAATAAATAAAAATAATAACTCAAACAATTTAAAATTAAATCAAACTAATTTTAAATAATTATAATAAGATGAACATTTTATTTAAAAGAAAATTTTGGAAAGTTCTAAATAAATTCTAATTACATAGACCCAATAAAGATCAAAATAGATTTTTTTTTGAAATTTACCCAATTACCTCGCTTCTAGCTGGTTCAGTTTCTCCATGTATGATAATTCCTATGCTAACTGCACATCCATCATAATATGCATATCCTCAAAACCGTCGATGAACTTCCTCATAGCCTCATCCTCAAAATAAGCGCTGTACCATCTTATAAATACACTATACAAAACAATATATGTGCCCGCTCATGGCTATGTTCTCTAAATAATATGTGCCTAGTCTTGGCTACATCCTCAAAATAATATGGCCATCTACTCATGTTGTAGTTGCATCGATCCTCGATTCTCAGACCCATATCATAAGGTCTTCTATAAATGACCACCATCATAAGGTCAATGAATATTCAATATCATAAGAGCATTGTACTTTAGGATACATGATGACACAAATGACCACCAGCATAAGTCAACGAATACTCAACAACAAATAACATCGTGGTTGGCTCGAATCCATGCCACTTAGATGGCTATGAAATTAGACTCAACATAAAAAAGTCTAGGGCACACAGATTACATCAACGATTTGGGATCAACATTAAAATTATGGGTGTGCGTCCTCACAAACCCATTCTTTTCGGGCATTCATCAAAGCCTTTGGTCATAATAATCCCTTAGCATACTTCTAGTTGTAGAAGACATCAAACATTCACTTCATAAGTTTACATCATAGAACTTGCCCCAAATAACTCACATCATTGAGTCATCAAAGTTCTAGACATTTCCGATCACTACACAAAAATCATTTGATACTCATCAACATCATTCCCCATATTTTTTTCCAACCTTTAGATTACAACAAAAAATCCATCTAATATCCACTTATAATGATTTCTTCATTTTATGACGGGGATTACTCACCCAAAATACCAAAGCAGGGCCTACAAGCCATTGCTAGCGATGAGGATTATAATACATTTTCAAATCAAAGCTTCCATGTTCTTTTCAAGTTAAAACTTCTTTCTATTCTAAACATAATTTATTTTAAAAAAAATTGACTTAAAAATTATTTTTTGAGTAAACACTACTTTAGAAAAGTTTCAAACCATATAAACTTTTTTTTCAAAAATCAAAATAGGAGTCTTTATTGAAATTAAAATTAAGGAAGCTAGAATCGCTCATATAAAATAGATTTTGAAACTTGTATTTATTAAAACTTCCAATTTTAGTAAATATGTTATGAATACCCTCACTAGCCATTTTGATTCCTTGGTGGTACCTATCATTTGTTTAGCCATCAAATTTCTTCAGTCACTATTACTCATCTTCAGGGAACATCATCAAATCTTCAGGTCCATCTGAATATCTTATCTTCCTCGGCTTATGAAACTATGTTATCCCACTATGACCAATCCAAATATGTCCCTTAAAAACAACTAGTTTCTCCAATGTACATCGAATTAAAATTGAACTTCGATAACTTACTCATCATAAAATTTACCTAGCAAGTAATATTACCTAACATACTGTACAAACAATCAAAACAAGGCAGATAATCAAGCAACCCAACAAACAATTAAAACTAACACACAAAAATAAGCAATCAACAACAACACAACACAAGCAAATGAAATTAATCCAAACAAGCATGACATAAATTAATAAGAGAACGGTCAAACAAATGATATATTTTTTCCTAATTATAACTAATAACTTAACAAGGAATATATCAATGCAAATAATTCGACCAAAGCAAACAAATACAAGAAAAAGATCACTTGTAACACTGCTAATTTTTGTTTAACGTTATTCAGGATATTTAATTGGATAGATTAAACAGAATAATTTAAATAGTTAAGGAGAATGGGATTTGAACATTTTAAGGTCATGCCTTAATGAATTAAGTAAAGAGATTGTTTTAAGAACTTATCATATAAGAGAAAATATGAGGGGGCAAAATAGGTAGACCTATCTTTCACTCCTTAAACCCTCTTCCCCTCATATCATTCTCGTTTTCACATAACATAAACAACTAAAGAAATGCAACCAAAGGCCGACCATTCTTAAGGGAGAAGTTACGAAATCAAAAGGGGAATTCAAGGAAGGGATTAGGAGAAACTAAAGCAACATCAAATCTCAACTCCAACATTCGATTTTAAAGTGAATAATAAGATCCATCTCTATTAATTATTTTAGAATCCGGATATGGGTAATTCCCAAATTGTTTTGATAGTTTATGACATGTTTGGTTGATAGATCATTGTTTGGATAGAACAATAAGTTATGGAAATTTTTATAAAATTATTTAAATGGGTTTTAAGGGTAAAACCAAAGTTTTAATATTCAAATGGTTTTAATTTTGGATATAAGGTGCAAAATGATATTTTGGAGATGGGTATTTAATTTCATAATTTTCCAAGTTAAATTAAATATTTTATGAATTTCCTAAGGGGGAAATTAGGTTAATTTTGGGTTTTAATTATTAAAAATAATTATATATGGTTTTTGGTCCTAAATTTTTTTATGATGAGGAATATAGTGTTTTGGAATTTCTATGAATTTTTGGAATTTTTCTTAAGAGATTTTAAATTATTGTGAATTTTACATGCTAGAAAAGTGTTTAAAAGGATAATTAATTAACAATGTTAATTAATTAGTTTGGTATATGTTTCGGTAGTAATTTTTAAAAAGAATTGTTAAAGAAAATGTTTCATCCAATAGAAATTGGACAAAAATTAAGGTTTGGTGAAAGGTAATTACTTTTGTTAGTAATAAATTTGTTTTATTGATAATTACGATAATGCCATGTTGCATGTATCCTCTCCGAGCCTATATAAGAGCCACGTCCTTAAGTGTCAAAGTCAAGGTGAAAGGAAGCATAGGATAATTACTTCGGTAACTAAGGAATGTTTCCAAGTAGATCGAAGTCGACCTCGTTGATAATTTAGTATCGGTGGCATCGGCACCTCGTGATTTATCCATGTCGAAGCCACGCCTCTTCGCCTATGTTTTTAAATAACACCACAAACTATTGTTTTAGTGCTTTCAAAGTCATCTATATGAAAGGGCGGTGATGCCGCATGTCTTGTCTACGACTTTATATACGAAGTGAAATAATAGCTGAAGTAAGTTAAGTATAAGGTTTTAAATTGGAGTTGCTAGTCTTGATGTTGCAATTCATCAAGATCGGCAACATTATACTATTTGGCAATGATATCGCACTTCTTTCTGTAAAGTCAGTGAGGCATAGTTTTATGTAAGTATAAATAAGGTTTAAAGAGGCAGTATAGCCTAAGTAAAGAGGGTCGATGACCCTATATTTTCGGTAGTAACCCATTTGTTATATATTATCCTAAAGCTTTATTAAAGAGGGTGGGTAACCCACATGTTATCTATGTCAACGAAATTGTCTTCGATATGGAAATTTTATACTTAAAAGAATTTAAGCTTGGTTTACCATGGATAAAGGTTCAAAGAGGCATAGCACGACTTAAATGTCACCTATCTTCTTTAAGGGCGGAGAGCCTCAAGTTTCTTTTTGATGTTGTTTTAAAACTGTGTGTGTTATATTCTATTTTGTTAAGGGCGGCGAGCCTATTGTTTTATGACTTCGATTTTAAACATTCGGGATACCAATGCTATTTTGATTGTAGATGTCGACACTATCATTGGGGACAACAAAGCAGGTTAGTTTCTATAAAATAAATGTTTTATAATTGAGAATTTTTCATTGGGGATCCAATGCATTTTCTTAAATGAATTCGACAATGATCATTTGGAGATACCAGTGTATGTCAGTTTGAAATCTTATAACTTTAAGAGGAGATAACCTAATTGGGGACACCAATAGACATAGGTTGAACATCTGGGTAACATGAATCAAATCATTAAATGATGGATTCATAGTCGTCCTAGGAAAACTATGGGATGTCAGATGGATAATCCACATCATACCGGTGATGGATATGTAATGAATATGAAATATCCTTTGTGAAATGAAATGAAAAAATTTATTATTAAACTGCGTTTGAAAATTTTTCGTATTCAAGTGCTTCTGATTATTGATATGATTAACATAGCCGCATTTTGTTGTCGAGAATTAATAACTATGGATGACTGCAGCATCCGTAGTAGTTGGTTTTAGGCCTTAGAATGGGGGATGTTACACGCGTCCTTGAGTAACGAATTCGAGGTGAAAGGAAGCATAGGATAATTACTTAAGTAGCCATGGAATGCTTCTGTAGATCCAAGTCGGCCTCATTGACAATTTAGTATCGGTAGCATCCGCACCTCGCGATTTATCTATGTTGAAGCCGCACCTCTTCGCATATGTTTTGAAATAACGTCACATACTATAGTTTTAAGTGCTTTCGAAGTCATCTATACGAAAGGGTGGTGGGGCCGCATGTCTTATCTTCGAATTTATATACGAAGTGGCATAATAGCCGAAGTAAGTTAAGTATAAGGTTTTAAATTAGCACCGCTAGTCTTGATGCCGCTATTCATCAAGGACGGCGATAATATACTATTTAGCAACGATGCCGCACTTCTTTCTCTAAAGCCAATGAATCATAGTTTTATGTAATGTTTAACTATGGTTTAAAGAGGCGATATGGCCTAAGTAAAGAGGGTTGAAGACCGAATATTTTGAACAGTAAGCCATTTGTTTAATATTATCCTAAAGCTTTGTTAAAGAGGGTGGGTAACCCATATGTTATCTATGTTGACAACATTGTCTTTGATATGGAAATTTTATACCTAAAAGAATTTAAGCTTGGTTTACCTTGGATAGAGGTTTGAAGAGGCATAGCGCGACTTGAATGTTGTCTATCTTCATTAAGCGTGGAGAGCCTTAAGTTTCTTTTTGACATTGTTTTAAAATCGTGTGTGTTATATTCTATTTTGTTAAGGGCGGCGAGCCTATTGTTTTATGACTTTAATTTTAAACATTCGGGATACCGATGCTATTTTGATTGTAGACGTTGACACTATCATTGAGGACACTAAAGTAGATTAGTTTTGACAAACTAAATGTTTTGTAAATGAGACTTTATCATTGGGGATTCCAATGCATTTTCTTAAATGAGTTTGACATAATCATTTGGGAATACCAATGTATGTCACTTTGAAATGTTATAACTTTAAGAGGAGATAACCTAATTAGGGACACCAATAGACATAGCTTAAACATGTGGGTAACATGAATCAAATTGTAAAATGATGGTTTCATATTCATCCTTGGAAAACTATGGGATGTCAAATGGATAGTCTACATCATACCGAAGATGGATAGTCTCCATGAAGTTAATGAAGGGTTCATATTCATCTTAGGAAAACTATGGGATGTGAAATGACCCTATTTATTTTACCTAATTTCACTAGGATTTTTTTTACATTAATAAGTTTCCTAGAGTCATTAGCCTTTCTACTAAATTATCCAGGATCCTAATTTTTCTAC